>JARCFY010000010.1:13661449-18661449 GCA_029233225.1 Lepidodactylus listeri | reverse complement strand
AGTGGAGCATATTGATGTGATTGGGATTTTTAACTGTGGCTTGGGAAATTCCTGGAGATTTGGGAGCAGAGCCTGGGATGGCAGAGTTTGGAGGGAGGAAGGGAGCTCAGCGGGGATGTAATTCCACCCAAAGCTGCCATTTCCTCCAGGGGAACTGATCTCTGTGGTCTGGAGATCAGTTGTAATTCAGGGAGAACTCCACCTCTCACCTGGAGATTGGCAACCCTAAAGGTGACCTTGTAGGTTAGTGGGTCCAAAGACCATGAAGGGTTTGTCAGTAATGATCAGCCCCATGAATTGAACCCAGAACCTCATCGGTAACCAACGGAGCGACTGCAGATCAGCTATAGTATGCATAATCCACCTCTCTCCCAGGCTGTGGAGTTCTGTACCGACTGGCATTTTCTATGTTAATTGGATTGCTTTCAGCCATTTCGTGACCAAGCATAGTTAATATGCCAGCATCTAACACTCGCTGCTAGGCGTATTCCCCAAACATGTGATTCCTTGTTGCAACCCAATGTAAAACAATGTTTCGCATTTCATGCTTTTAACCACACTTACAGTTCCTTATTTTCCCACAGTTTCCTGCCCCTCATTTTTCTTTATGTAATCAAAAAATACAAGAACCATGAAATTATAACTATGGGAAGTTCAATACTTCAGTATTCTCTTATTACGGTGCCTATATGTCTCTACAACAGTACATATCTTAATCACAATAAACAATTAATTATCACTATCAACAGTCCACTCTAATGACAAATGAAAGTGCTGGTAAGTGTTCTTTCCAAGATTAAAGTGCTTGTGCTGTAATAAACGGTCCTATGTCCTTTGTTCTTTCAAATCCAGTCATTGAGGATGATTTATGGATGTTATAATGGAGCTTCTGATGGACTTGTCGACCTTTAATTCTGTTTCTCCTCAGCTTTCCCAAAGAGGCAACAGAACAAAATCCATATATCCCAATACCATTCAAAGACAGACAAAAATTTAACAAGTACCATTTTCACAGCATTGGAAGGAAAAAATCATAAAACACTGACTGACTTATTTTGGCCATGTCATGCAGAAGAACTCACTAGAAAAAGCAATTATGCTTGGATTGGCTAGCAGCAAAAGGAAACTGGGCCACCAAAGAACAGGGTGGCTAGACACCATAAAAGTTGACACCAGACTGAGCATGGAACAACTCAAAGAAACGGTATAAGATCGGAAAATGTGGAGAGAGCTGGCCCACAGAATCACCAAGAGTCGAACACGACAGAATGTCTAACAACAACAACCTTTTCACAGAAGGAAAGATTTTCTTTCTTTGGCAGATGGAACTGAGGAAGAATTTAGTGATATTTATATAAAGGATTTTTCATGATAATGTTATGGATAACTGGAGTAATTCCTTCATAGCACTATTGCATGAAATAAATGCATACTGTTCTGGTTTAGAAACATGTTTCAGCCCTAGTCCTAGCATATTTCAATAGAAGTCCTGTAGCACAGACCATGTTTTACATGCAGAAGACTTAAAAAAATTAAAACTTTTAAACTGCAAGCAACAGGCTAGCAATAAACCACAAACTTAGGGTTGCCAAGTACCGGCGACTTACCGGTGGGGGGGAGTTCTCCCCCCGGGAGCTCTTCTGGTGCATGTGATTTGCGCGCACACCACGGCGACGTAATGACGTCACCTCCGGGTGACGTCATTACACGGGGGAAGTCGTCCTCACCGGACGACTTCTGGGGCGGGGTTCCCCCCGCCAGCCGAATGCCGGTCGGCGGATCGGGAACCCCTATAGCGGGGGATCCCCCACCCCTCGGGCTGACTTGGCAGCCCTACACAAACTAGAATACCCCCCCCCCCAAAAAAAACAGGAAGAGTCCTAGAGGCTCTAGGGCCCAGAGGCCTACCCACCACAACCACCCCCAGGCCCCAAACCCAGCAGCCCACAAAAAATTAGAAAAGTTTTAAAAAAGTGGCTATAATAACTCAAACCAGTGATGTCTTCAGTCTTCTGTTATCCAGCAGGCAGGATGGATCTTGATCCAAAGTAGTCCAATAGTCAGCAGCAGGAAAGCAGGCTCAAAGCAGCAGCTGAAGCAGAAACCAGCCACACAATCCCAGGCTGAAGCAGAAACCAGCCACAAACCCAGGCTCTCTCAGCAGCAGGAATGGAGTCAAGCAGCCAGAGACCCCTGCTTTTATGTTCTCTGGCCATGCACAGAAGAATTTCAAAAAAGAACAAAATTCTGTGATTGGCCAAAGAGCAGTATGCCACCCTTACTGTAATCCTATTGGCCAGTGCTCCTCCCCCTGGGAAAGCAGCAAGCTAGTAGTTGGGCTTCAGCAAGTGAAGCCAGCAGCAGCAGCCTTACAAGCTGCAATGGCATTTGCTAATGCGTTGCGGTGATTGGCTGTATGTAAGGTCCCTCTTCCCACTCCCTCCTGGAAAGCAGAGCAAAGAGCGGGAAAGAGACAAAAATGGCGGGGGAAAGTAAGTAGAGCCCTTTAAAGTTTAAACCCCCACCTGTATTCGGTAATGCTGGAAAAAACCGAAACCCCCCCAAATATTTTTGGTTTTTTTCAGCATTCTATATTCAGTAGCTGAATCAGATCAAGGAATCTGATTCCGTATGCCAAATGCCTGAAAAAATGCCAAGTTCAGCTTTCCAGTTCAGCTTTACTGAATGCACACCCCTAATCATAAGAGAACAGCTAGATTCCTGTCCAGTAGCACTTTTGAGACCAGCAAGATTTTGGGGGGACTTTACCATTCCAAGCAGAGTTATACCCTTCTAAGTCCACTGGCTTTTATGGCCTTAGGTGTAACTCTGCTTAGGGTGGTACTGGTAGTCACCATCCAAAGCCTCTACAGTCAGCCTGGCAGAATCTTAGGACTGCGATGTAAGTCTAGTTAAAGCCAAGAAGGGCGGGGAGGGGGGAATTTGAGGTTCTTTGGTAATGGGAGGGCAATTTTTTTCTCTAACCACAAACAAACACAAAGCCTATTATCTGTTGACAGCTTCCATCTGGGTGGTGAAAGCAAAGAACATGGATGTAGTTTTGAAAGTGAAAAAAAGAATCTTGTTTCCAACTTGAATTGTGGGTAAACCCCGAGAGATTGGGTCAGCCTATTCTATCCAAGTTCTTTTTCTTAAGTTTAATTTAGAACCACCATAAAAAAATGGACTTGGAATAACGCTTGGCTTGCATCTTTAAATGTTTTTTGGATTCTTTCCCCCCTTTAAAAATCCCTAAGGTCATATTTTTGAATGGATAAGGTAAATCAGCAAAGCATTCTGACATGTGCCAGGTGATGAGAATCTATTTCATCCTAGGAGTGAAGAGTATGTTGTGGGATATGACCTTTTAGATGATTCTCTTTCATCAGATGTAAGAATA
Source organism: Lepidodactylus listeri (assembly GCA_029233225.1). Classification (NCBI taxonomy): domain Eukaryota; kingdom Metazoa; phylum Chordata; class Lepidosauria; order Squamata; family Gekkonidae; genus Lepidodactylus; species Lepidodactylus listeri. The sequence goes on along the minus strand of JARCFY010000010.1, from coordinate 18,658,049 downwards.
TTTTCTTGGCTCCATATGATCAAGTTGAAATATCCAGTGAAAACAGATGATTTCATTTTGATACATGGTGGGAAGTCATATAAATATTTTCAGGGTATGCACTTTGATCTTCAAATAAGTCCCAGGATAGGCATTTTTTTTGTAACTACTCATATCCAAATATTTGGTTACACATCTAAAAGTGGGCAATTCACTTCATACAACCCTTGATTTATACAGCCAGTTATGGATATGAAGCATAAATCAGTGCAAAGTGCCCCGGTGATTGTTTGTGTATGCATTTTTGTATTGCAGTAGGCATAACATGCTTTGCTTTATGAGAAATGAGAACTTTGCCTTTTATAAACCTGGCTTAGCTTTGGATAGTGATTGCTTTTGAAAGGCACATGAGAACATAGTTTTCTGGGTCCCCCCCACCTCCAGATTGGTTAAGCAAAGCCTAGTTTATGTATATGTCAAAGACAGAATACATCCTTTCACTGTGGGTTACTTAATCCTGAATAATTACCATTCTCGGTGGCTCCCACCAAATGAGGGCCAGTTTGGTGTAGTGGTTAAGTGCACGGACTCTAATCTGGGTGAACCGGGTTTGATTCCCCACTCCTCCACTTGTATCTGCTGGATGACCTTGGGCAAGCCATAGTTGTGTCAGAGCTGTTCTTGAAAAAGAGTAGTTTCTGTCAGAGCTCTCTCAGCCTCACCTGCCTCACGAGGTGTCTGTTGTGGGGAGGGAAAGGGAAAGGAGTTTATAAGCCGCTCTGAGACTCCCTTGGGTAGTGAAAGGTGTGATATAAATCCAATCTCCTCCTCCTCCTCCTCCTCCTCTTCTGTAACTAACATGGACAACAATCCCCATTTCATTCAAATGCATGTGCATGTGCAAGAGTTGAAGAGAATGCTATGTATTTTATCCACCCTAACTGCATACCAAAAGTATAGCTGAGGAAATCCTGAGTAGGGACCCATTTTTTGCTACTGTTTAATATTCAAGACAGTGGTCACTAGAAAAAGAGATCTAGAAGAGATCTCTACTTGGGCCTACCCTTAAACCTGACCTGGAAGCTTCAGCTGGTACACAGTGTAGTGGCGCATCTGCTGACTGGGACGCCTGTGCGGGTGCACATTCAGCCAGTGCTGCGCCAACTGCATTGGTTGCCGGTTGAGTACTGAGACAGATTTAAGGTTCTGGTATTGACCTTCAAAGCCCTATGCAGCCCAGGACCAGCATACCTGCAGGACCATCTTTCCCTGTATGTCCCCCGGAGAGCCTTGTGCTCTTCAGACCAACACTGTTTAACCGTCCCTGGCCCAAAAGACCTCTGCCTCGCCTTCACCAGGGCCTGGGCTTTTTCAGCCCTGGCCCCGGCCTGGTGCAACATGCTCCCGATTGAGATCAGGGCCCCGCGGGACTTATTGCAATCCCCTGGGGCCTGTAAAATGGAGCTGTTCCACCAGGCCTTTGGTTGAGGTGGAGGACATCAATGGACCCAACTTTGAGTGATCTCTGGTGCTTCTACATCATGGGCACCAGGAGGGACTGACTTATCCTGATCACATCTTACCACCGCCTTTTCTGACATGAGCCCAGCTTGCACTGAAATAAGAAACTATTCGCCGAGCAGCCAGTAGGTTATTTAAATCACTAATTTCAATTATAATCATTAGTAATAATGTTTTAGTGAATTATTTTAATTAATGTAATGCACGTTCTGTTGTATGCCATGTATGCCATGTTGTGAGCGGCCCTGACCTTGCTTGCGGGGTAGGGCAGGATAAAAATTCTGAAATAAACAAATAAAACAGCAAGAATATCTTTGGTGTAGTGGTTAAGTGCATGGACTCTAATCTGGGTGAACCGGGTTTGATTCCCCACTCCTCCACTTGTATCTGCTGGATGACCTTGGGCAAGCCATAGTTCTGTCAGAGCTGTTCTTGAAAGAGCAGTTTCTCTCAGAGCTCTCTCAGCCCCACCTACCTCACAGGGTGTTTGTTGTGGGGAGGGGAAGGGAAAGGAGATTGTAAGCCGCTCTGAGACTCAGAGTGAAGGGCAGGGTATAAATCCAATCTCTTCCTCCTCCTCCTCCTTCATCAACACACCTGTTATCTAATTAATGATTTTATTATGGATCCCCCCTGTCTGTATTTACTAACATGTCACCTCCAGTGATTTCTTGTGTGGCTTTACATAATTTTCTAGTCCTACACAATAACCCATGAAGCTCTTCTATCAGTGATATCTTGAATTCTACCAAGAAGGCTGCTTATCTAAGGAAGTTCTGTCTTTTGTACGAAGCTTAGAACTGTAGCAGCCTAAATAGTCCAGTTTAGCCTGGGCTCATCAGAGTTCAGGAGCTAAGCAGAGTTGGCCACGGTCAGTACTTGTATGGGAGACCACCAGGGAAGACCAAGGTTGCTATATAGAGGAAGGCAACAGCAAAAGACCTCTGCTCAACTCTTCCCTGGAATGTCATGAGGTTCTTTATAGTCAGTTTGAGCGATTTTACTGCAGGCACTGACCATGAGATCAGCACACCTCAGAAAGGATATTATAGCATTGGAAAAAGTGCAGAAAAGGGCAACTAGAATAATAAAAGGGTTGGAACACTTTCCCTGTGTAGAAAGGTTGAAGCGCTTGGGGCTCTTTAGCTTGGAGAAATGACGGCTGAGGGGTGACATGATCAAGGTTTATAAGATTATGCATGGGATAGAGCAGGTAGAGAAAGAGGTACTTTTCTCCCTTTCTCACAATACAAGAACTCGTGGACACTCCATGAGATTGCTGAGCAGTCAGGTTAGAACAGATAAAATGAAGTCCTTCTTCACCTGAAGAGTGATTAACACGTGGAATTCACTGCCACAGGAGGTGGTGGCGGCTACAAGCATGGATGGCTTCAAGAGGGATTTGAATAAACATATGGAGCAGAGGTCCATCAAGGGCTATTAGCCACAAGGTATAGATAGGGACTCTCGGTCTGGGGCAAGTGATGCTCTGTATCCTTGGTGCTTGGGGGGAGGGGGGCACAGTGGGAGGGCTTCTAGTATCCTGGCCCCACTGGTGGACCTCCTGACGGCACCTGGTGTTTTTGGCCACTGTGTGACAGAATGTTGGATTGGATGGGCCACTGGCCTGATCCAGCATTGGCTTCTCGTGTTCTTAAAATCTGAACTGTGTCCTGGGGGAGGGGGAACATGCCATTAAGTAGCTCCTGATGCGTGTGTGTTTGTTTGCTTAACAAAATCCAGATTAATTTATGTGTGACAGAGTGTTGGACTGGATGGGCCATTGCCCTGATCCAACACTGGCTTCTCTTATGCTCTTATGACTGCTTCATCCTTTATCTTGCAAAATCAACATTTGCTTGGAATGTTGATTTTGCTGTGCAATCAATATAATGTATATCAACCCTAGTATTGTATGTATCAATATATAGTTTTCTTGGTTTTAGATCCAATATTGCGGGGGCTGCATGGTGTAGCACGAGCCCATCAGATCTCAGAAGCTAAACTGGGTTGGTGCTTGGATGGGAAACCCCCAAGGACCGTTCAGCAAAGGAAGGCAATGGCAAACTATCCCTGCTTCTCACTTGCCTTGAAAGCCCCCTTGCTGGGGGGTCACCATAAGTCTGTTGCAATTTGACAGCATGTGCTTATATATTAGAGAGAAAAATACAATCTGTGGTTGAACTCCGCCCTTTCCCCCTTGTTAAGTTTTATGATCGTGTAAAGATAAGGTGCCTTAGCCTTGATTACTGAGCTCAAGCTTCAAGGAGCAGATGAAACAGAAGAACTCGCTTTTTTATTATCAGTCATAAAGGATTAGATTTAGTGTGAATTGTTTTGCTTTACAGATAGACCCATAAGGGAACCAAAGCATGAGATCACACCCTTGGGTGAGTTTTAATGACAATAGATCCAGGTGGTCCGTGTTGGTCTGAAGCAGTAGAACATATTTAGTGTCCAGTGGCACCTTTAAGACCAACAAAGGTTTATTCAAGATATGAGCTTTAGTGTGCAAGGCACACTTTTACAAATACATTGGAATGGTAGGTAAGGTTCAGACTTATAGTAAAGGTAAAGCTATAAGTTTCCCTTGCTCAAAAGCCAGTCTAACCTGACTCCAGCCGAAGAATAATGTCTAAGTGGTACAAAAACCCCACAACAAATATCTTACATCTCATGCAGTTCAAACCCTCTTTGTTGGAGGGGGTGCAAAGAAATTGGCACTTATATACACTGCTGGTTTGAATGTCCTGTCATTGCTTTCTTCTGGGATAAAATAATAGAGGAAATAAGGAACATAACAGAACACACAATAGACAAAAGCCTGGAATCATTACTTCTGAATCTCAGAGCTGAAGAAAACCTATCCATTTCACAAAGAAAGAGAATTGCCTTATTACTATTTGCATCCAAGACAACAATTGCATCCACATGGAAATCCAAAGGCAAACTAATAGTTAACCTCTGGTACAAAAAACTATGGAACCTATTCATGATGGAAAAGATTTCTGATATAATGAAACAACCAAAATCTAATAAAAGACATGATGAGATTACATGTATATGGTTACTCATCATAACACATCTAACCACTAAAGAAACAATACCGGATGTTATTAACATTCTTCAGCTATGGTAGATAATAAAAACTTGTTCTCATGAAATGTATGAATATGGTTTGAAATAATTTATAGAACTGTAAAGAAGTATATACTTACCCTGTATATTGTTGATATAAAAGAAAAAACGAATAAAAACTTGGAAAGAAATCTCCATGGGACATTTTTGATCAGAACTCTGTGGAAAGTCCCTCAGGAGAAACCTGAGGGATCCCTTAACACATTTATGTGGTAGATAATATTGTACAATGTTAGCGATTTTGTTTATATCATTCTTAGTCAGTGGTTTTGTTGCCCTAACTATCATAAGAACATAAGAGAAGTCAATGTTGGATCGGCCAGTGGCCCATCCAGTCCCACATTCTGTCACACAGTGGCCAAAAACACCAGGTGCCCTCAGGAGGTCCACCAGTGGAGGTCCAGCACATTATCATATCTATTTTCTGGTTTATTGGGAAGTTTAAAAACTATTAATAAAGTTAATTAACTCAAAGAGTTCTGTGTGGGTGGGTGGGGATTTGAGTTGCCAGGTTTCCCTATAAAAATATGGTGCTGTATAGAGCAGAGTCCCCTTAAAGACAGTCTTGCTCAACACAGAATTGTTAACAGTTGATTGTCCTGCGTTTAGTTAAAGAGACAGTGATGTTTCCTTGTGTTACAGATTTGCTTTTCTCTTCCTATGTTCCCTTTCCCTGGACACTCCCCCACATTATTATTAAAAGCATTGTCTTGGAGGCAGGTCACTTTTTCTTTCGTTCTGTCCTTTCCCTTCCATTTTTCTAAAATTGGCAGAAAAGAGATACCAGAACAAGTTTGAAATATGCAGGTTTTAATCTTGGGGTTGTACTTTGCTTTGATATTTCTAGTATTTTTTTTAATTGATCTTCTTATTGAGGAATGACGAGTTCAGGGGAGTTTCCCTTTTTAACTAAAATTTTGGTGTCTCTGGGAGCAATCCTAAGGAGGTCTAACCTGGAAGTAAGTTCCACCTTATGCAGGTGTACAAAGTCTCAAGGTAAGAGCCACATGGATGCCCCTTGATTCAAAATTCCTAGGAGTGTTGGCAGAATTGCCACTGTAGGTTAGGTTATTCTAGAAGTTAAGGGGGGGGGGTGCCCTTGGAAAGGGTAGTCTCTGCGCTTCTTTGAATTCAACAACATGATAATCAGTAACTGTAATGATTTCAAGTTATAAGTGTGTGTTTCTTTAGATGGCAAGTTTCAGAAGAACAAGTGGGGGGGTGAAAGAGGGAGATGAGTGAGTGAGGTGACTGGTTGGTGACAGAGTGTGTGGGCGGAGCTTGGAGGTGTGTGTGTAGAGCAGGGGTGGCCAACCTTGCTTAACGTAAGAGCCACATAGAATAAACGTAAGAGCCACATAGAGATGTCTGAGAGCCGCAAGACAGGAACAAATATCACACACACGTTTTTATTTTTAAAAATATGCAAATTTGCTTTTTATTAACGTTAAATGGGACTGCCAAAAATAAAATCAAACGAGGAAAACCAGTTATAAGAAAGAGAGAGAGAGAAACTAGGAAAGCAAATAGATGGGAGGGAGGAGGGAAGGAAGGAAGGAAGGGAGAAAGAGAGAAAAAGCATGCCTCCCCTTTGCTTCCCCAGCCGCCCTGCCAGGAGCCGCACAATATGTGTGAAAGAGCCGCATGTGGCTCCTGAGCCACAGGTTGGCCACCCCTGGTGTAGAGAGAGGAGGCAGTGTGTTCAGTCAGCAGCTAATTGTTAGTTGTGGTCAGTCTACAATACAGAGTCTGAGAAGCAGTCTTCTAATTGGAATCCTACATTAGTGCTGTGAAAAGCATTAAGATTCTAAAGGAGGAAGTAAAATATTTTAGTGGCATATTAGCAACTAGAGAGAGAGTCAAAATCTGATATTGTCAGAGTATTATAAGACTGTGAGGGGGGAAAGCTAACAGAACTGAGCAACGTATAATAAAGGTTGGAGAAGGTACATTCATTGAAGAGACAAGTAACAAAACATCTTGTAACCAATACACTTCGTGTGCTAATAAAGTTTTATCTTGTTTATTGTTAACCCAGAGTCATATGCCATTTAAAATATACTACTATACAGTTTTAAAATTGTTTTAGTCTAATTTAGATTTTACGTTCTATTGTAAACTATGTGTTGATTTTGTGTAAGCCGCCCTGAGCCGGCCTTGGCTGGGAGGGCAGGGTAGAAATTCAATAAATAATAATGTCGCGGCCACACGAGTGAAATAATCCGGAGGGGAAGCGAGGCTATTTTGCCCCGGAGCAATTTGCCCCGCAGTTGTGCGATCACACAGGTCTGTGGACCTGCCGGTGCAAATTGCCGCTGCGTGATCAGATGCAACCGCGAGCAAGCTAATTTTTTTGTGTGTGTGGTTGGTTTCCGATTCGCTTAAATGGGGGATTGATGAATCGCTCCTCTACCCTAAGGGCTTTCGATGATGCGCACACTGATGGGGGGGACGGGACAACAGCATGGCATATCAAAACGGTTTGCAACGGCTTGCCAACAGTTGCAGGACGCTTCCCAGATGGGCTGGTGTGATCATGCCGCTTTGATCCGCCGGTGAATCGTCCCTCTCGTATGGCTAATGGGTGCGTATGATCATGCCCATAAGAGTCTCATCCTCAGGAACACATAGTCCAATGAAGGAGCCTTAGAGCTTGGGCACAATACTGTGGGGAAAGGTTAATTAATAAGACTGGAATTAAATTCATGGTGGAAGCATTACATTCCTTGAGTGAGAGAAAGAAACAACAAGAAATTTAAAACCACATCATACCGAACCACACAAATTAAAAAAGAGGTAAGTGTGACAGTAACATTTTTTAGGGTTCATTCTGGAATAGTCCATCTGCTCTTGCCTGGTTAGTGGGTTATCTGCCCCATCTTTCTTCTCAATCGTCTTCTTGTTATCGGTATGATACAAAGACTATGCAGGACATTCACGCACCATACATTGTAAGTGGCTTCAATATGGCTGTTTGACTGTCCATTCACAGTTCCACTTGCATTTTGCTGTGACGTGGGGTGGCTTCAGCACACAATGTCTTCAGTGGTCATCTGCTCACTTGACCGTGCAACTGGTTCCCTATTTTCACCCATCCCATTAAACATTGAATAGGCAACTGCCCATGTTATGCTGAAGGATGAAGATAGCTGAATGGGCACACTGCATATGGTATTAACCTTTATTTTATTTTTTTTGTAAAAAAAAATTTTTTTTTAATTTTTCCCAACATTAAAAAATAATACATTTATCTTATACAAATCCATTTTTCCATATTATATAACGCTTTGTTCTGTTTGTATAATCTTGTTTTGATCTTGTATTAACGGTTTCCCACCACATCTGAAGCATGACACATTTTCCATTCTATCCAAAATAATAATACTTATATCTATGTTTACATTTCTGGTAACGGTCATATTTCTTAAAAATACTTATACATTAATTCTTACTTTCTATATTCTTATATAATTCTAAAAATAAAAAACAACTTCTTTATCCAATTATCTTAATACATTCATATACTCTAATTCTATTACTTTATATTATTATAACCATGTATAAATGCAATTTTTCATATCCCAGTATTTTTCAACATATTCTTTCAAATCTTTCCAATCTTCTAAAAAGGTCTCTGAGTACAGATCATTCAATTTTCTAGTCCATTTATCCATTTCAGCCATATGTAACAATTTTTTCAACCATTCCCACACCTCTGGTATTTTTTCATTTTTCCAATTTTGTGCATACACCATTCTTGCTGTTGTTATCATATACCATATTATTGTCCTTTTCTTAACATTTATCTCTTCTAATTTAAGTCCAAGCAATAACATTTCAGGCAACTTCTTAAATGTACATTTCAAGATTTTTTCCATTTCTGCATGTATTTTTGACCAATAAGTCTTTGCTTTATCACAAGTCCACCACATATGATAAAAAGAACCTTCTTTCTTTTTACACTTCCAACATTTGTTAGACATATTCTGACCAATATTTGCAATTTTTTTTGGTGTCATATACCATCTATACATCATTTTAAAACAGTTTTCTTTTAAGTTATAACACGTAGATATACTCATAGCATTTTTCCATAAAAATTCCCAAGATTCCATTTCAATGTCTTTGTTAAAGTTTATCGCCCATTTTACCATTTGTTCTTTTACTGTTTCATCACGTATGGTATTAACCTTTAAAGCCCTGTGCAGTCTGGGACAAACATATTTGCAGGACCATCTCTCTCACTATGTCCCTTGAAGAGCTTTGTGCTTGTCAAACCAACAGCTGCTGGTGGTTCCTGGCCCAAAGGACATCCATTTAGCCTCGACCGGCTCTGGCCTGGTGGAACACTCTCTCAAGTGAGATGATGATGAAGAACAAGAGATTGGATTTATACCCTGCCCTTCACGACCCAAAGGAGTCTCAGAGCGGCTTACAACTCCTTTCCCTTCCCCTCCCCACAACAGACACTCTGTGAGGTAGGTGGGGCTGAGAGAACTCTGACAGAAACGGCTCTTTTTCAAGAACAGCTGTGCCAGAGCTATGGCTTGCCCAAGGTCATCCAGCAGCTGCAAGTGGAGGAGTTGGGAATCAAACTTGGTTCTCCCAGATTAGAGTCCACGCACTTAACCACTACACCAATCTTTACCCTGTGGGACCTGCTTCAGGGCCTTTGGTTGAGGAGGCGGGTATTCAGTTATTGTTATGTACTGAGCCTGTACTTACTTGCAAAAGGACTTAGCTTGGGATGCACAACAATAGATCACTAGGATCCTAGAATGGGCCAGTAGGGAGACAGGGATCCTAGAGGAAACCAATCGGAAAACCATAGAGTGTAAAGAGCCTATTGCTGGGAGTGGGGTGTGTTTGGGGTATAATCCTTTTCAGGCATAAATATCAGGCTTCGGCCCAGGATAGCCAGTCTTCTTTCTCCTTGCTGTAATCACCAATAAACTGATCATTCTACGCATCTGAACCCAGTAAATTTCAGTTATATTGGCCTCCCCTGCTCCACCCGGCTCTGTCCTAGTATATTATCCAACCAGAGATTATTGGTGGTGATTTATCCACTGTCCAGTTGGTTCATCGTCAGCACGCTTTCATGTATTTTATTTATTTGTTTATTTTTCAAATGTATATTTTGCCCTCCCTGCAAAAGGGCTTGCGGTGAATCACAACAAATAATTAGGCCATTCGGCATCACAAAAACACAATAATAAATAGTTCATTAAAACATTAAAACAAAGAATTTAAAAACAGATTGCACCCAATATTGCATAGTCTCCGATACTGGAGCCGCTGGATAAGATATAGATCTTATAGGAGCATTGGGCACCTATGCCAGGCTGCCATCTTGTATGTTGTAATTTCATGCTGTACTGTTTATTTGTTTGCTTGCATAGCCTTGCTGAAAGAATGTTTTAATTGGTTTATCAGCTTGTTGTAACCCACTCTGAGCCCTGCATTGCAAGGGGAGGGCGGGATAAGAACCCAACAAATAAATAAATATTATTTAGCTAGTCTTCAGCTTCTTTGACCTGGATAGCCCAAGCTAGCCCAATCTCATCAGATCTCGGAAGCTAAGCAGGGTCAGCCCTGGTTGGTACATAAGAGAAGCCAATGTTGGATCAGGCCAGTGGCCCATCCAGTCCAACACTCTGTTCACACAGTGGCCACAGCGGTACTTGGATGGGAGACCACCAGGGAAATCCAGGGTTGCTATGCAGAACCAGGCAATGGTGAATCAACTCTGAACGTCACTTGCCTTGAAATCCCCATAAACCAGGGCCGCCATAAGTTGGTTGTGACTTGGCGGCACTTTCCATCATAACCACCACCACCACCAGTCTTCAGCCGCCAGTGTGAGTCTGTCCTTTCCACAAATATCTGCAGTACCTAAAAAGAGACCCAGGAGGCATGATTTCAAGTGGGGAAACATTAGGTAGGGAAAGGGGATAAGCAGACATGTGCGTTCAAGCCCAAACACATGTGGATGGCTTTATATGAAATGTGTTGTTTGGCCCAAACCCTACTTTAAAAAAAAGAAGGAAAGTAAGAAATATATTTTCGAGCTCCACCGAAAGCCCCTTAAGAGAAGTGGGTTTTACCAGGCAATATTATTTCCTTTTCATTACAGCCTCCGCGTCAGGAACAGAGATGCTAAGGAGATTAAAGCTTCCCTCGAGCTGTATCAGAAAGGGCCTTTTGTGCTCGAATGACACATACCTTCCATTTCCTTCAAGGACTGCCTGCTGCTGTTGAGGGTCACAGAAATTACGTCTCTCTTCACAAGCCCCTCGCAAAATCCAGAACCAATATAATACCTTTCAGTAAGACCAAACCAAACACTTGGCTGTGTTCTTTCGGTTGGCCTTAATAAAAGGTACTCCGTGACTTTTAGTTTTGGGGTTTGTGGTGGCTACCTACCTCTTTTTTTTTTTTTGTCTCCTTCATTCTGTCAGCGAAATGTGATTTATAGAAGCATAGAGATAAAACTTTTCCTCCACCCCTTTGGCTTTCATCCACTGCTGTCTTAACATGACCTTGAGAAAAGGGGTAAAGAGGAAAAACAATGCTCATTACCGTGACAGGAATTTTTGCTTCCCCATCAGACTAATTGTTGTTCTAATAACTAAGCACTGGAACCAGCTGAGAGAAAGGGGGCCCTTCTCTCATTAGCAACTTTAGATTAAGTGGCTTGTTGTCCTTTTCACTTTATCAGCCACTAGGACAGCGGGCATCACTTCGTCTTCTAAAGCAGGAGTCTCCAATATGTTCCCTGTGGGTGCCATGGCGTCCACTGACAAGTGTTTTTAGAATAGGGCTGCCAGGTCCCTTGGGGGGGGTGGGGGGTTGCCCGCTCAAAGGGCCTCTAACCCACTGGCCCAGATCCAGCCAGTGGGAGGAACCCCGCCCCCAAAGTGCCCGGATCGATAGAGTGTCCACCGGCGGCGTGCCTAGCGTGATGACGTCACTTCTGGGTGATGTCATTGCAGCATGCGTGCACATATAACACGTGCATGAATGTCCCGGACAGGAACCAACTCTGCCCTGCTGGAAAAGATAAGGGACCTGGCAACCCTATTTTAGAAAGTGGATGGAGCATGCCCAGCAAGGTTTCTGACTGACCATTAGAGAATTGATTGGCTGTCCAGACTATTATAAAATGTTGCATTGGCAGTAGCTGCCAACGTAGCACAAGAATCTTCACTTTGTGACTGAAGGTAAGCTGTGGCAGCCATTTTGTGGCTGGCTCTGCCTCCTGCGGCAGCCATTTTGTCCACAGGCATTTTGTGGCTGTGCCCGCCACACTGTGTCAGAATTCCAGAGGTTCCCACAGACTGAAAAAGGTTAGAGACCCCTGTATTAAATAGTAATGTTCTCAGATCTTTGTATTACAGCCAGGTCCTTAGCATTCAAGGATTGCTAGGCCACCTCACTTCAAGTGTCAAATACGGATCTAGCAGTGTTTTTCATTTATTACGCTAGTAAGTTTGGTGTAGTGGTTAAGTGCGCGGACTCTAATCTGGGAGAACTGGGTTTGATTCCCCACTCCTCCGCATGCACCTGGCTGGATGACCTTGGGCAAGCCATAGCTCTGTACCAGCTGTTCCCTCAAGGACAGCTTGGGAAAGAGCTCTCTCAGCCCCACCTACCTCACAGGGTGTCTGTTGTGGGGAGGGGAAGGGAAAGGAGTTTGTTAGCCGCTCTGAGACTCCCTTGGGGAGTGGAGGGCGGGATATAAATCCAATCTCCTCCTCCTCCTCCTAAGTTTATTTTATTTATTTAGATATATAGCTTGTTTTCCCCACCAATGGGAACCCAAAACAACTTATCACATCATTCTCCTCTCCTCCATTTTATCTTCACATCAACACTTGCGTGAGGTAGGTTAGGCTGAGGGAGACTAGGTTAGCCAACCTCCAGGTGGGACCTAGAGGTCTCCTGGAATTAGGACTGATCTCCAGGCAACAGAGATCAGTTCCCCTGGAGAAAATGGCTACTTTGGAAAGTGGATTCTATGTCTTTATACCCCACTGAGATCCTGCCCCTCTTCAAACCCCTCCCCAGGCTCCACCCCTTAAATCTCCAGGTTTTTTCCCAACCCAGACTTGGCAACTCTAAGGTAGAGTGACTGGCCCACGGTCACCGAGTGAGCTTCCACAGCTGAAAGGGTATTCGATGCTGGGTCCCCCAGATCCTTGTCCAGTCCTGTAGCTACTATACAACACTGCCTGTCAGTGTCTAGCTTATCAGTAGGGTTGTCAATAACCTGGAAGGTGGCTTTCACAGAATGATAATATGTAATCAAGTCAAGGATGTTTCCCCCTGACCGCTGACAACTGGACGGTCCAGTTGTATCTCTTCACTTTCTGTCCCATCCTGAACTGCTCAGGGGCAGTGGGAGGAGCCAAGTAGGACAGCTTTGGTGGTAGAAGGTGCTGGCAAGTCACAGCTGACTTACGGCAACCCTGCAGAGCTCTCAGGGCGAGAGACGTTCAGAGGTGGTTTGCCATGGCCTGCCTCTGTATCATGACGCTAGACTTTCTTAGTGGTCTCCCATCCAAATGCTAACCAGGGCCAACCCTGTATAGCTTCTGAGATCTGACGAAATAGGGCTAGCCTGGGCCATCTGGGTCAGGGCAGAACAGCTTTGCCCTGTCAAATGCTGAGCACTTTGAGTTGTCTTATACTAAGTCAGATGACTGTTCTATCAAGGTCCATTTTGTCCCTGATTGGCAGTGTCCCTCCAGAATCTTAGATTCACCTGATCCATTTAACTGGAGATGCTAAGGATCGAACCTGGGATCTTCTGAGAAGAAGAGGAGGAGGAGGAGGAGATTGGATTTATACCCTGGCTTTCACTACCAAGGGAGTCCCAGAGTGGCTTACGATCTCCTTTCCCTTCCCCTCCCCACAACAGACACCCTGTAGGTGGAGCTGAGAGAGCCTTTTCGAGAACTGCTCGTGAGAGAACAGCTCTGAGAGAACTTGTGACTGACCCAAGATCACACCAGCAGCTGCAATGTGGAGGAGTGGGGAATCAAACCTGGTTCTCCTAGATTAATGCTTCTAACCGCTAGACCAAACTGGCTCTGATATAGAGAGTGCTTAAATTTAAGGACTCAGGAACTTTACAGTCAAGTAGAAAGTGACAGGGAGCTTGAGATTTAGGGACACGATATGTGTTTATAACTATGTGAAAGAAATCTTAGCAGAGGTATTTTGAATTTACTGAAGTGTCCCACTGCTGTTTTGCAGGAAAGGGAAGGCAGGGGTAATTAAAGCCATCCAAACTACAACTGGCAGTATTCAGAGGATCCAGTGGGACCTGAATTCACGCTGCTGCAATTGTCACACTGGCTGAGGGTTAGGGGAGCTGGACCTGCAGCAGTCATTTGCATACCTTCTTCATCCAGGTAGGGACATGCACAAAAAAGCCTGCTCCCCCATGCTGATGACCCTAAATCAAAGCAGGGTGCATCTGTCCTTTCTGTCATTATAAATTACTTGATTGGTGACAGATATATCTCTTTCCACCCTGTATTTTCCCATCAACTCTTCCTTTGCTCATAGAGCAGTTTTTATTTTGTGGTTTCATGTGACCTAGGATGGTGGGTTTTTTTTTTTACATTTCTCATCTCTGCTGTTTTGTTCCAAAATCTGTTATCCTCGCAAACAGGAAGACTCATTGAGCACGCTATTCACTCCACATTTCAATTCCAGGTCTGTGAAAGTACAAGGCAAGGTTATTTCTTAATTATTTGGTGACTAACTTCTTTATTGCAGACAGCCTTATTAAAAGTTCAATGTACATTGTATTAGAGTAGGGGATTTGTCCGTTTGGCTGTATCCATTAGGGCCTTAACTACATCAAAGGATGGGCTTGAGAGGAGATTAAAATCCTAAGGGTAGCTTGTTCTTGAACAGCTTATCCCTCTTCTGAAAAACATAATGGAATTTACAGACAAAAAAGTTCACTGTTGATTCAGTTATACTCAGTATCTAGTGATAAGACTCCAGGCCAGATTCTGGTACAAGTTGCGTAGACTTGCAGTTCGTCATCATGAAATCAGTTAGGTGTCAAGCTCATTTTTTACAAGGGATGGATCTGACATAAATGTCACTTTGTGGGTCAGGCCATGTGTGCCTGCAAGTGGAGGAGTGGGGAATCAAACCCAGTTCTCCCAGATTAGAGTCCTTGCACTTAACCACTACACCAAACTGGCTCAAACTGCCAAGCTACCGACATTCCGGTCTGCAGCTCAGCATCTTAACTTATGAGCCACCGCAGCCCCTCAGTGCATAATGCATGTATAAAAATTGTACAACATGCACACACGTCAAACACCTTTACAAATAGGAAAAACTGACATAAATGCCAATGAATGTACAGAGAAACGAATGAAGGAACATTTTCCCATCCTTCCTGATGTGGCCTATGTTTTTAATCCCCCAGGCTTCCCATTCTAATGAACTAGCATGGCTAAGCTCTGAAAGATAAATAAGAGTTCCACTGAGAAATGTGTGAGCACAGTCTGAACGGACTTCCCAGGAAGAAGAAAGAGATTGTCATAAACAATCTACAAATGGAAAACAGAGGTATAATTTCCCCACATCGTTTAAATGTATTTATTTACATTTACAGACTGCATATGTAGAGTTCACACAAACACCCCTTCCAGCTGAAGTTCTGCCTACTGAATAGGAGTCTGAAGACCACTTCATATCTCAAGCAAATGTGTGCTTCCTTGGTATGTAGGAAGAAGATGGTGGTGAGAACATAAACCGGGAGAAACTGTGTTTGCTGCATGTTCCTGGGTGTTTGCTCACAACATGATCCCAACAATGAGCCTTCATTCCATTTATTATCATGGACGCTACGGAGGCGTGCAGTGAATAAACAGGAATTTGACTTGCCAGGAAAAACTGGTGGCGTGCCTTTATTTATGATAACTTCATAGGTCATGGATGGTGTTACAAAAAGGGCACTCAGAGCTGATCTGTGATGTCCTTCTCTTCATAGAAAGCAGTTATGGAGTAAACCTGTGTGTGAACTGTTTTACCTCAGAAAGTTTATGAAGATCATCTTACTTGAAAATAACTCTATGCACACAGAAACCTTGAATTTGAGAAGAAGCATTTTAGCCTGCCCATCTTCCTGATGAGGCATTCAGGGGGCAGAGGGGTGTGAGGTCTCCCCCAAGTGTCACTACACCAGTGTCTGTCTCTCTTTAAATCTCATGTCAATTTCATTCTGTGCTAATGATTCTCCCCTTTTTTTGTTTGCATGCAGCACTGAAATCCTTTTTTCTTTTTTGCACTGGGGACGCTGCCATTTGGTTCCTCTCTGATACCGCTTTCAAGTCAATACCAGTAGGGAACTAAACCTCAAGCAGCTCCTTTTAAACTCTCTCCCCCTCGTTGTTTTAATTTTTTTTTTTTATTCAGTGATCTGAGACTAGTGATAGTATCCTATTGCTAGACTCATACCACTTGTAAAAAAATTAAAACAAGGTGAAAATGGAGCTTGTGCACTAAGGAAGGGGGGGGATGGCTGAAGGTGCAGAGTGGACAGAACAACCTCGATGTGGGTGGGGAGTAACTTTCAAGGGGTGGCAAAAGGGCAGGTAGGAAATTCGAGGGAATCTGAATGCTTTTGAATTACCTTCCGCTTGGAAGCAAAACAAGGGGGAAATCAGCACAAAAGCACTCTCAGAAAACCAGTGAAACAGCAACCAGAAAGCAAACTGAGTGCTGAAGGGGGGAACATCAATGCAGAATGACAGCGAAAACCTGATGGACCTGCATGATGAAAGTGAGGGGAAACACCCGTGCATAATAGGCCTTAGTGACCCCAACAGCAACAATTTGCTTTATGCTTTCCATTTTTTCGACAACTTAAATACACTGTGAAGTCTTTGAACTGTCAAGGGCAAAGTACAGACAGAAAGGATTAAATCTTTTATGCGCAGAATATATAACAAGACTTCTTGCCCCAAGAAACCTCTCCCCCCCCCCTTTTAAAAGGAGCACAGAAGCAAGGACAGGAGTGAAAATCAATTTCCTAGAGATAAAATCCAACATATTGTGATTCAGGGAAATTAATGTCTGAGACAGCTGCTCTGTATGCTGTCCTGTCTTACAGAATACAACCTATAAAGTCGGGAGAATGTAATTAGAATTGCTCTCAGTAAGCAAAATATTTTCTTCAGCATTCACAGAATAGTTTAAATTCAGATTAGGAAAATAAAGCGTGGGAAGCACCTGAGAGCAGAATGTTTCACCCCGTGCTGCAGAAGGGATAGCTAAACTCATAGTCAGTCAGGCTCAAAGTCCATGTTATGTTGGACTCCTATGTCTGGCTGTCCCAACAGGTACCATCTTGACCTTGTAAAATCAATTGGGGGAGTTGGATTGGGGGTAGTAAGGTAGGAATTTAATCTCTTCCCTCTGTGCTTGTTTCCCAATAGCAATCCCAATATGAGTAGGGTAGTTAGGAAGACCTCCCATCTTGCGTCCTGCAGCTTGCCGTGTGTGTTATGTTCCTGAATAAAGAGCCATGTTGAAGTCACCATACCCTCTTGAACCCATGACTTAACACTGACGACGAGGATGGCATTCAGACAAAGGAACTAGGAAGAGATCCGGCTGGCAATGGCTGAGGACAGACTGGCAAATTGGCCTGGGATAGGTCCACTTTAGAAGTGGAGGAAGGGAGGCAGTTCAGACAGCTGCAGCTGTCCTGCGTCCCCGTTACGTACTTACCTGTTCCTAAAGTGCTTTTACAATGCTTCAGTCAGATACCGCTAGAAACCAATGTCCACGTCTCTCCGTGTGCCTTCATCCCGCTTCCTGGCAGTGTGGATGCAAATAAGCTGCGCCGCAAGCGGCATCGGTAATGTGAACCCACTGATTTGACTGCTGTGCCCATGCACCTATGCACACCTTGGCAAAACAGACCATAGCCGAGCACTGCAGTGGCAGTGCCACTAGGAGCTGCCCCACAGTGTGAACGCTCTGTTCCGCCTCCTCCCAGGAATGCTCCCGCTTCAGTCTGCCCAGTGGGAATGGCAAGTCCCGGGGCAATTTGGCCCGGGTCTTTTTGCCCCACTTTTATGGTGCTTCATTTTGCCAGTCTGTCCTCAGCCAATGATTGTAGTGTTGCCAGCCTCCAGCTCAGTTTTCCTGGAGAAAATGGCTGCTTTGGAGGGCGGAGTCCATGGCATTGTACCCTGCTGAGGTACCTCCTCTTCCCAAACTCTGCCTTCTCTGGTCTCCATCAACAAATCTTCGGGAATTTCCCAGCCCGACAATCATGGCAGATCTGGAGGGGTTTAGAGGGTGACTGTTTAGCTATTTAAAGGCAGGGGGAGGAATGACTTGGATTTTCTGTCGCAAGAACTAAAACGCCTTGAGCTGAACTTGGCTGTGTCACATGGCACATCTTGGTTTAGCTGAAGCGCAGTTTTGTTCCTTTTTATTTTGACCTAAGCAGCAATAGAACAAGCAATTAACCAGAACGATATTTGCAAGTATCAAATTGACACCCGTCAGTTTCTCAAACTAAGCCTTCTGCCTCCTCTGAAATTCACTTTCCCTTGGAGGAAATATTCAGCAGCAGCTGGGATCACCTAAACATTTCAAATCAAGTTCTTTTGCTGTCTGTTGTTCTGGCAAACATGACAACAAGGCAGACAGAGTGATCAATTATGCAGCGTAAAAGGAATGAGAGATGTCTCGCATTACAATAAGCTGTTCTCCATACTGCGATGTTCCTGATGCACACAGTTCCTATTGTGTCTGAATTGGGGGAATTTTGTGTATTCTCAAAACTTTTGGTACGCACAAAGAGAATTCTAAATTTTTCAGGGTTAGAGGTCCATGAGTATCAAAGGCAGGAAATGGGCGCGAGTCCCTATTCAGACAAAATGGCAACCGTGAGTATTGCCCACATTCTGGGTCGCTCATGTTTTATTTTATTATTTACTTCATTTATATCCCAGATCTCTCCCCAGTGGAACCCAAACCAACTTAGTTCTTCTCTCTTCCATTTTATCCTCGCAACAGTCCTGAGGGGCAGGTTAGGCTAAAAGGATGTAACTGGCTCAAGGTCACCCAGAAAGCTTCCACAGCAGAATGAGGATTTGAATCTGGGTCCCCATATCCTAATCCAACACTCGAACCACTATGCCATACTGGCTGTAGCCACTACAGCATGCTGCCTCTCAGTTCCAATAGGCACAGTTGGATCCTCCATAACATCTGGAAAGATCAAATGGCAGCTGGTGATGCCTTCCATTTTCTACCCTTTTGACAGACCCAATTTTATCCCACAAAGATTCCCTCTGATTTAGGATGGATTTTTCAAGGTCACTATCACTGTTAATGTCCTGAAGTGATTCAGGGGACTTTAGTTATTCTGACAGATTATAGCTGAATGCATGATAAAGATAAGGGGTAACTTCAGAAAGAGATATTTATTTAAATAAAATGTTCTTTTTTAAGTTGTTTAAGAAACCCTTCTGAACCTAAAAATAATTATTTCTTCAGCTTAATACATTCCCTATGCTACCTATTTACAGATTCTAAAGCACACCTAGAAATAAGATTATAGAAGCTTTTGTTCATTATAAAGAAATAGCTAGCTTTCTATTAATTTCTTTGAAGCTTAACTTGAAAAGTCTCCCCTGGCTGTGATCCTGGCTGTATTCCAGTCCTCCCTCCTAGTAACTTTAAAATAACACATTGAAGCTTGAAGTATTTGCCCTTTGGGGGCACATCTCTCTTGCTCACTGAAAAAAGGTCCTACCCCAGTTTTCTCCAGTTTGGTGTGGTGGTAAGTGCGCGGACTCTAATCTTGGAGAACCGGGTTTGATTCCCCACTCCTCCACATGCAGCTGCTAGTGTGACCTTGGGTCAGCCACAATTCTCTCAGAGCTGTTCTCTCAAGAGCAGTTCTCAAAGAGCTCTCTCAGCCCCACCTACCTCACAGGGTGTCTGTCGTGGGAAGAGAAAGGGAAAGGAGATTGTAAGCCTCTCTGAGACTCCAAGTGAAGGGCGAGATATAAATCTAGTCTCTTCTTCTCCTCCTCCCACCCAAGCAGTACCCAAAGCAGCTTTCAACAGGAATTAAAACCAACACCACAATAATGTTGTTTTTATCCTTTTTGAGTAGTGGACGGATGACCCCCTATTTAAGTGCCTGAGGGAAAGTGCCCTGGGTTAGTGACTGATGTATGATAGTCATTAAGGGCCCAATTTACACCTCCCCTCTGAAGTAGTTTGACTGCTGTCTTTTCCCAAGCTCATTTCACGCTGGTTTCAAATTTCACTCCAGGGGGTCTGAAGAGTACTAAGCAGCAGCATTTGTTTAAAGCAGTATAATGCTAGCTTGACCACAGGAGGGCAATTAACGAATGTAAACACTGATTTATAAGCTAGAACAAGTATGGTTTGAAACTAGAAACAGGTATAGACAGTTTTTTTAAAAAACTAGAATGATTCTAGCGGGAAAGTCAGATGTAAATTTGACCTTAGTGACCAGGATGGGTCCAGTGAGCATGTGGTGGCCTTCACCAATGCCAGGATCCCGTCAACATCCTTCACAGTAACTGGGTCAAAAATGGTCCATAATCAGACCAGATAATGTATTAGGCATTTCATTTGCTGGCCCTATCTTACCCAGTGGCACTCAGGCCCGAGGGTATCCATGTTATTTTACCAGCCAAGAACTTCACAAAGACATTACAGCTAATTGTCAGTTCCTGAGACAGTAAGATTTGGGAGTCGACAGGGCTGGTGAAGGACTGTGGGTTTAGTGGAGGACTGCGTAACCAGACAGGGTTAGTTAGGACACACACCATGTCGTTTTCTTCCAACCGTG
The DNA here is from genome assembly GCA_029233225.1 of Lepidodactylus listeri. Lineage (NCBI taxonomy): Eukaryota > Metazoa > Chordata > Lepidosauria > Squamata > Gekkonidae > Lepidodactylus > Lepidodactylus listeri. The sequence continues at coordinate 18,637,525 of JARCFY010000010.1, read as the reverse complement.
TCTCTGTTAAGCGAGCCACATCAATTTCTTCCTTCTTTTGTAGCATCTCAGTGAGGCATGCAGTTTTGCGCCTCACTGATCTGGCAAAAACGGAACGATTCGAGAGGCCTTTTCCCACCGTTAAGTAGAACTGCACTGAAAGGAAATGGTAAGAAAGTTGCACTGGGATAGGGACCACACCACTGTATCGCTACCTATCACTGCATGTAATCCTGGGCATTCTGGGCACCGAGCAAATCACACCAGCTCGGAAGATACCATTGCTTGGAACAGCAAGAATCCTGCAAAGATAACCCCTGCGATTCCCAAGAACCTGGCTAGATCTTGAATTGCAGTCATAGGGATGCCAGCCTCCAGGTGGGACCTGGGGATCCCCTGGAATTACGGCTCGTCGCCAGACTACAGAGATCAGTTCCCCTGGAGCGAATGGATGCTCTGGAGGGTGGACTCTGTGGCACTGTACTCCGCTGAGGTCCCTGTCCTCCCCAGGCTCCATCCCCAAATCTCTAGGAGTTTCCCAACCTGGATCTGGCAACCCTACTCCCCCATCCTCTGCTGGTGGCCAGGGGGGACCTGGCAACCTTTAATTCCCCTTTCCACAGCATTCCCAGCTTGAGGACAACCATTCCATAGTAAGGGTGCAACCACAGGAAAAAGGAATCATGCCAGCACTTCTCACCCACTTGCTCAATAGAGTGGACAGATGAGACTCATGGGAGAACTGGAGCTCCCACATGGGTTTGTTCTGGGAGAGATGGGCCTGCAAGTTTCTGGCTCCCAGGATACGAAAGTTTTCAGAGGAAACCAACATGTTGAACTGAATCTTCCAACAAATAGCTAAACCAGAGCAAATGTTTTAGAATAGGCGTAATATCCATCAGGAACGTGTATCAGCAATACTTGGGGTACAGGCCTGTCCATTGCCCTCTCAGCCATCAGAAAGTCAACGCAGGGTCTACCTGTCTACAACTCTGTGTCCATGTCATTGAGGGATCCTGTGTGATGCAAGTTCCCAATCAAATACAGCCCATGTGCAAACACCTGTACATGAATACATACATTTATTTCTGTGTGCATTAATGCATACAACTGTACATTTGTATACTCTGCTTCAGACTGATCAACGGACAGAGAAAAGGAGCCGGGTTGCAAGATCCCCTGGTGAAGGCAGGAGTCTCCCACTCCCAGGCCCCACCACACCTCTGCCGATCTGCTGGTCAGCGTGGGGGGGGGGCTCAGAAAAAGAGGGAGATCCAGCGTCTGTACTCACCTGACTGGGAAGTGATTCATCCCTTCCAGGACACTGGGGGCGACGCTCAGGTATTTGGGCAACAGCTCTATGGTAGAACCCAAATTTACCATAGAGTTGTTGCCCGAATACCAGAATGTCACCCCAGTGTCCCAGAAGTGATGACTTCACTTCCGGGTCACCTGGGTAGTGACATAGACACATCACAGTACATAGGCTGGGCCTCCCTGCTGCTCCTGGTAAGTCCCCCCCCACCGGTTGCCAGTAGGGATCCGGCAACCCTAAGGAGGAGGCGGCAAGATTAGTGGGCCTGACCATGCTTTCCACATCTTGGCTTTGGCTATGAATGTTTTTGAAGGTTTTAAAAGTTTTGTTGTGATTGAAAGCATGTTTTCCTCAGAAGTAAGTCCCACAGATTTCACTGGGACTTGCTCCCACACAAGTCTGCATGGGTGTCCCAACTTTTGTCTTCAAGGCAACAGTGTGTCGCTTTTTCTGACAGGATTTCTATGCAACGTCTGTCACTTAAATGTTAGATTGTGTGATATAAATTACCACTTTTGACTAAAAAATGACAGAAGTAAATTGCTTACTCTTTTCCATAGCCACCTGCTCATCTTTTTTATTCTCCCGCACCTTTAAATGCTAATATGAGTTAAAATTAACTGCAATCATATTTTCAGCATATCACTTGGTATGCAATTATGATTCAAATAAATAATACCGGCCTCTTTTTTCATGTGCATCTCATCAATAACACAATCAAACATCAGATAAAATCATCAGAGGACTGACTGTTCTTTCCAAATAATCCAAACTGTCCAGCCTCAATGTTCCACAACCAAATGTACTCTGTAATTCTTGAAAAGTGTTATTGTTCAAAATCTTCCAAATAATAGGTGTTAATTCCTACTTATCTCTCTATATAATAATTGTGTTTTGGTCATGGACTCTCCTGAACATTTTACATGCTCCCAAATCAGTTGGCTCCATGATGTGTCACTCAAGCTGTCCCTATCCACTGGCTGCATTGCCTGAGTCCCACCTCCAACATTCAAAACACTTTGCTATTCCTCTCCACCACCACGCCTCCATAGCCAGTTGTAACACAAAGGTTGTTTGCATATGCGGCCTGATTGGCCTTTGCCGCTAACATTCTAAACAGTTTGCTGTTGCTGTTGGGAGTCATTGAATGTGTCCTGAGGTAAAATACATCTCCCAATCTTCCCTTCAGTGGTCACTGGAGTTGCCAATCACCATGTTCCACAGCCACAGCACGTCATTTCCCCTACAGAAAATTTCCCAGCTATTGCAGCTGATCTCCAGATGACCAAGATCAGTTCTCCTGGAGACAATGGCTGCTTTGTGCAGTGGATTCTATGGCACTATACCCTGCTGAGGTCCCTCTACACCCCAAACCCAGCCCTCCCCAGGCTCTACCCCTCAAATCTTCAGGTATTTCCCAACCCAGAGTTGGCAACCCTGTAACTGGCTATGGAACCACTTTCCAGACCCTTGGAACCCAGAAGACATGGCATAGGAGGAGGTGGTTTTCTACCTTAGCTGCCACTGCATAACCCCAAATCAACGTAAGTCAGGGGTGGAGGGAACCATACCTGTTACTATGAAGCTGTCCTCCCATGCTGCCCAATTGGGGTAGCAAAATGACTTGAGACAGCCCTGCCTTATAGCTAAGCAGAAGGAAATAAACATGACTTGCCTCCCTCCCTTTTTCCCTTCCCTGTGCCACCCCACCAGCCACATCCGGGAAACTCACCTGGAGCTTCCTTCTAGAGCCTGTTGTATTTCTTCCCACAACGGGCCTTACTCCTAGTCAGGGATCCTTTCGAGCAGGAGGTCAGGGGGGCGCAGCTCCGGGAGTTGGTGCCAGCTCCCCCCCCCCCCCGTGGGGGAATGCCTGCTTGTGTCATGGCTGCAGCAAAATGACCCCGTCCCCTGGAAAGGTCCTTGTTCCTCCAACCAGCCTTCTGAAGGCTTCAGCCACCACTGAAGCTATCCTCCCAGAACAGTGGTATTTCTGAGGCTTGGATTAGTAGCTGTCCCCTCTCTGCCAGCTTTCTTTCTTTCTTTCTTTCTTTCTTTCTTTCTTTCTTTCTTTCTTTCTTTCTTTCTTTCTTTCTTTCTTTCTTTCTTTCTCTTTCCTTCCTTCCTTCCTTCCTTCCTTCTCTCTCTCTCTCTCTCTCCTTTCTTTCTTGCCTTCTGACATTTTCTGGTGATGTCAGGTGGTGTAGCATATGCAAATAAGTAATGCTAATGAGTTATGCTAATGAGCTCCTGCACCTCTTTTTCTACGAAATGACCCCTGCTCCTAGTTCAATATATTGTTCAAAGGTGCAGAGGAATATTAACGTCCTTAATTTGTTCATGCATTTATTGCTCAGGGGATGGGGAATCACTTCAGTCCAGTATCTATTGATGCACAGCTGGGGATATGTGTGGAGATTTCTCACCCTTTCTGTGTGAATTTCTCTACGAAATTTAATCCTGACAAGACAGCGGGTCCTTGGGTTAGTAGAAAAGCAGAGCAGAGACTTTGGATCTCCCCTGTCTTAGATGGGGTTACACTTCCCTTGAAAAGCCAGGTTCACAGCTTGGGAGTGCTACTAGACACAGCAGTCATGTTTGAAGTCCAGGTGGCTGCAGTGGCTTGGGACCAGGGTATCTGAAGACTGTCTTCTCCCATTCATTCCTGCCTGGGAATTAAGAACACAGGAAGAGGCCTTCATGACTGTCCCATCAATCAAATAAGCTTTTTTTTTTTTTTTTAAAGGACTTTATTCATGAATTTTTCATAGCATAACACAACACATCAATCACCTGTATAGTGGTAGAATTGCAGAAATGTACCTGAGCCAAGTGCTGCATTCTGTGATGCAATTTTTGCTAAAAGAAAATATTCCAGAAGTTTATTCTTCCAGGCATCCGGTGAGGGGGCTTTCTCGTCTTTCCATTTTTGCACAATAGTAAGTCTAGCAATGGCAAGTAAGGTAATTGTTCCGTTTTCTATAGGTTTCGACCAGAAGTCCAGCAAGAGGACCTCCGGGAGATGTGGTAAGCGAATTCCGGTTGTGTGTTGTACTTGGTTTGGTAGGTATGTGAGAGGGCCTTTCCGGTGGCAGCCCCTAAATAATGGAACAACCTCTCAACGGAGGTGTGCCTGGCCCCCTCACTTTTGGATCTTTAGGAAGCAGTTGAAGAAGGTTTTATTTAGGACTGCATTTGCTAAGCTGACTAACTGTCCTGAATTGTGGTTTTAAATTTCGGCTTTTGTGCTTTTTATGTATTTTATTTTATGGGTTTTATCTACACTGTAAGCCACCTCAAGCTCCGTAAAGAAGAAAGGCAGCAAATAAGTGTTTTAAACAAATAAATGGAGTGACTGAGAGGAAAATGCCCTGTCCTTTTAATGTGCAGATATGGGCAAGTGTTGCTTTCCAGGATACGGAGGTAAGTAATACTCCATTAAGCCTCGGTGATAGGAATGGGACATTTTCCCCTCCAGGCTGTTGGCTACCCTACTTCTTATGTATTTTCCCTGCTGTCTCAAAACTGTGGTCATGGAAAGACTTAACAGCTGCATGTTACTTTTGTGCCCTGGGTTGCCATCTCTGGTTCAGGGAATTCCTGGAGATTTGGAGGTCAAGTCTAAGGGCATGTCCTGGAGGTCAAGTCCAGGGCTTGTGGAGGGGAGGGACCTCAGCAGGGTGTCGTTGTTGTTGTTCAGTCGCACAGTTGAGTCTGACTCTTTGCAACCCCATGGACCACATCACACCAGGCCCTCCTGTCTTTCGTGCTTCAGAGTTTGCTTAGTTTCATGTTTTCAGCAGGGGATCAAGCCATAAAGCCTCCAAAGCAGCCATTTCATCCAGGAGAATTGATCTCTGTCATCTGGAGATCGTAATTCTGGGAGAGCTCCAGCCTCCACCTGGAGGTTATACAAACAGGAGATCACGGGATAGGTTGTAAGTAAACAAAAAACAACCATGATATTATTATGCAAACTATTCAATAATTATCAAGCATATATTATGGTACAAATTACGAAACACATTCCAATATAAACTATACAAATATTTAAAGTTTCCTTGTAATAGGGCTACCAGATACTGCGGGGGGGGGGGGGGTTGCCCGCTATAGGTCCAAAGTGCCTGGATCAGGCCGACATGCTGGCGCAATGAGGTCACCCAGAGGTGACATCATCATGCTAGGCACATCACCGGGGGGGACGCTCTAGCATTCAGCCTGAAAACTCTATGGTATCATGGAGTTTCTAGCCGAATGCTAGAGTGTCCCCCAAGTGACATGCCTAGCGCGATGACGTCACTTTCGGGGGACACCATTGCAGTGTGCGCACATGCCCCAGACCAGGAGCTTCCTCCCACCGGAAAAAGTTAGGGTCCTGGCAACCAGTGTTCCCTTTAAGCGGAGTTAGTGTGAGCTAGCTAGCTCACAGTTTTTTAGCCTCTAGGTCACACCTTTTTGTCTTAGCTCAGGAAGGATGGCTCCAGAGCAAACTGATGTATGCAGTAGCCAAATTGCTCAGTCACGGCTTTAATGCCAGTAGCTCACACAACAAGACTCCACAGCTTAGAGGGAGCATTGCTGGCAACTCTACCTTGTAAACCAAACTGTCCATGCTCAGAGTTCCTCTGAATAATACAGCTCAAAATAGCTTCTTTGATGTAGAGGTAAATAATACCATATATCCACCTCAAGGTTAACAACTACAATTGCCAGCTGTCCCTTGTCCCCCAACAGGGGACGTGGGGGTAGAGTTGCCAGATCAAGGTTGGGAAAATCTTAGAGATTTAGGGATGGAGCTTGGGGAGGACAGGGACCTCAGTGGGGTATGATGCCATAGAGTCCACCCTCCATAGCATCCATTTTCTGCAGGGAAACTGATCTCTGTAACTGGGAAATGAGCTGTAATTCCAGGGGATCCCCAGGTCCCACCTGGAGGCTGGCATCCCTATGGTCAACCCTTTTGTTGTTGTTCAGTCACACGGTTGAGTCCAGCTCTTCGTGACCCCATGGGCTATATCACGCCAGGCCCTCCTGTCTTCCGCTGTCCTCCGGAGTTTGCTCAGTTTCATGCTCGTTGCATCGATAACACAGTCTAACCATCTCATCCTTTGCCGTCCCCTTCTTCTTTGACCTTCAGTCATTCCCAGCATCAGGATCTTCTCCAGTGAGTGCTCCCTTCTCATTTGGTGGCCTAGTCCCATCCAATTAGCAAGAAAAACAGAAAGATGATATTTTGGTGTGTTTGACCTCTGTTTACATAATGAAAACAGACCTTCTTCTGTTGCTAGCCTCAGTATAGCTACACCTGGAGGCCTAGCTGGGTCGAATCTCTCGTGACCACCGTCAGCAGCTGTCCTTAGTTTTGTGTCAGCTCAGTTTTCTCTGAGCCAGCGGAACAACCCACAAACATTAGTTTGTTTTCTTTCACAGAATTGTCTAATTTCTCAGCTGGGAGGAGGCCGGGCCATGGCAGTGTCAGAAAAGGAGCCCAGGGAAGGGGTGAGTTGGAAAGGAACAAACATGACTGAAGGACATGAAGGTGGCCTTGCTTTCACACACACACTCATAGAGAAAGACAATAAAAACGAAAGAAGCTGCCAGCTATGAGGTAGAGGAAGTGTTACAAAGGCCTGCTCGGGCCTGTGTTGATTACCTCTAGTGGGAATAGGCCTGAAGCTGAAATCCAAAGGAGGGGAGGGGGGTTTCAGAAACAGCAGATGTTTGTTTGAGTATATAATAAAGTTGGCCAAAGCCATTGCTGAGCTGTCAATCTGTAGCCCAGGCACAACAACATGAACTCCAAGTTACTTCAGTGGGAGGTTTGGGAGCAGACAAATGGCAGGAGGATTCAATCCATCATGTTGACATTCGGAGAAAAATCTGGCCAGATTTCTAGGTCAAGAAAGCCTATAAAGCAAATCCACACTAGGGGGGTTGTGGGAAAACGAATCGTTTCCACTGTTCTATCGCACAGCATTCTTAGTGTTGCCAGGTCCTACCTGGTGGTCAGCAGGGGGCACCATGGTCTGTTCTGGGATCTTCTAGTGTGTGCACTCTATGGTTTGAGCCCAATTCTACCATAGAGTTTTGCCCAAAAACTAGACCATCCCCCGCCCCCAATGTTGGCGACCTGATGACATCACTTCCGGGTGATGTCATTACATCACGTACGGGGGCATTTGTGGGCAGGGTTCCCACCAGCCAGCAGGTCAGCGGTGGAAAGGGGCCCACAAAAGCAGGGGAACCTCCACCCAGACCGGGAGCCTGGCAACCCTAAGCATTCTAAAAACAGGGACACTTACATAGAGTTGCTAACCTCTAGCTGGGACCCGGAGATCACCCAGAATTACAACTGAGCTCCAGATGACAGAGATCAGTTCTCTGGGGGGAAAGGCTGTTTTTGAGATTGGACTGTATGGCATTCTACACTGCTGAGGTCCTTCCTAGGGATGCCAGGCTCCAGTTGGGACCTGGGGATTCACCTGGAATTATAGTTCATCTCTAGACAACAGAGATCACTTCTCTGGGGCAAAATGGCTGCTTTGGAGGGTGGACTCTATAGCATTGTACCCCACTGAGGTCCCTGTCTTCCTCAGGCTCCATCCCCAAATCTCCAGGAGTTTCTTAACCTGGATTTGGCAACCCTATGTCCCCATCCCCTGGCAATTGTAGTCCCGCCCCTCTCCAAACCCCAGTCTCCCCTGGCTCCTCCCACTAAATCTCCAGTAATTTCCAAAGCCAGAGTTGGCAATGCTACTATCAAGAGCCCATAACTTGGGTTCCAACCTCCAGGTGGGACCTGGAGATCTCCTGAAATTACAATTTGTCTCTAGAATACAGAACTTAGTTCCCATGGAAGAAATGGCAACTTCAGAGCGAAAGTGGAAGTCCTAGAATAATATCACATCCTCGCTTTGCTCCTTCTTGTCCTTAAACTCTTCCCAAACAAGGTACTATCCCCAAATCTCCCGGAATTTCCCAACCCAAAGTTGACAGCCATACTATTAACAGTTACATTTCCGCTCCCCCTGACAATAAAGAGAGGACAATGGGTTTTCTGGAATGGCTTTGGGTGGTGACTGAAGCAATCGATCTGGCAGGCAAGCATTTTTTTGACATGTAGTTTGACTGGAAGCCAAACAGCCTTAGTATGAGGGTGTAATTCAGCAAATTTGCTGAAACTAAACAGACCTGTCTCTGCTCAATGCCAGGACAGGAGATCTCCCTGGAAGCCCCTGTGTTCTGTTTTATGTTCTGGGGATAAAGGCAATATATGTAAATACAATAAATATGTTGCCATTGATGAAAGGTATCTGGCCTGTGTTTAGGGTGGTAGTGATGAACCTCCTGGGCCAAGGTCGAATGGGCTCAATTACAACGACTTGTTAAAATGTTGTTGTTCTTAGCTGCCATCCTCAGTGTTGTTTCTGTTCCTTAACCTTCTCCTGGTGACCTGGTCAGCTGGAGGACTGCTCTATACATATCCTCCAGGAGTTCCTTCTTTTCAGTTCCCCCTTCACTAAAGCCCAGAGCTGGTATCGGGCAGAGGATGCCCCACCCTGGCTCCTGTTTTCTGCCACTGCTCCTGTACCCAGCAGGAGAAAAATAATGTGATGTCACTGCATCGGGAATGTCGCTGTACGACATCACTGGTTGGGGTGGAGCCCTGCCCCACTCCTGGAAGGCTCCCTCCCACCCCCCACCAGAACGTCATGGAGGCCTGGCGGCAACCCTAGCCCCCAAACTTACAGAAATGCCCCAAGCTGGAGGTGTGGCAGCCCTAACAGGCATTTGTTTTCAACTCCAGGGAGAAAAGGTACTACTGAGCATGCACAGAGTTCCTTTCCCTTCACCATTAAATGTCTCCTGCCCCCAAATACTTAATAGTTTAGAATTAGGTTGCCTCTGAGCACAGACTTAGGCAGAATTTTCCAGTATAAGGATTAGGAAGATGACCACTGGTCTCTTGAACAAAAAAAATCCAATTTCTCTTCCTTGCCCATCTGCAAACTTCCATCCACAAGAAAACAAAGATGTGTCTTTTAAAAATTACCAGAGCCAGGAAAGAATACATTTTAAAAAAAAATTATGCTTTATCAATAAAATAATTTTTGCGAGTGCTTCCTTTCCTCCATTTTCCATCCCTAGAATCTTCCATTGCGGGGGAATCCTGGGGGGACTTGGCAGCCCTAGGCCAGTGTCACACCAGTGTGCCTATATAACTTCCAGTAAAAAACAGAAGGAATATGGAGGATGCTGTAGCATTTTGCAAAAACTCTGTGGTAAAAACCATAGAGCTCTAGGTCGTTTTTCCTTCAATGAATAGCAGCCATGGGAGCCCTTGATTCTGATCTGTACTATGATAGAGAACGAGGGAGTGCGTTAATCCTTTTCCCCTGTGGCAGCCATGTTCCAGTCCTCAAGCAGCCCAGAATGGGGAAACTTGGATGTTGCCTAAATATGTCCCACATTGAGGGAAATAGCAACGCTGGGAGGCCTTTTGAAGTTGGAAAATGGGGCACCAGAAGGAAAAAAAATGAAATCCCCTCCCCCTATGCCACAGTTCCAGAGTGAATCAGGACTTCACCTCAGCATTTTGTAGCAGAAAGGTGAGATGTATTTACTGTCTGTCATGGATCTTCCCGTATACCTTGTTTCATTTGGATCCAGCTTTTTCTGGACTATGACCCTAGAAAATAAAGCAAGGGTTCTACCACAGGTAAATCTGCCAATTAACTGACTGGCTCATGTGTGAACTTTGACCCCTTGTGACCTCACAAGAGTTAAGGGTCATTTTGATCCTTATCATTTATGAGTAATAAAACCAAAGAAAGGCGGAGTACTCACAATGAAGGAAGCTGTGTTCCCTTTGGCTAATTTAGTAATGATAAAACATCACTAAAACAGATGTTTTTCTAGATAACTGGCATCAAACCCATTTTGGCTCCTAACTTTTCTGTGTTTAACAAGGTCACGAAAGCAAAATATCCAGTGCAGTAATTTGTTTCCACACCAGTTCTTAATTGTTATTAGAACTCTGGATGAGGTTTGGAAGTACGTGTATTATTATTATTATTATTATTATTATTATTATTATTATTAATTTGTTCTAGTGGGTCAGATAAAAATCACGGAGCTCTAAATAAGCAGCACATTAAAAAGTGTTTCTTCTTGGGCCAGTATACTTCTGCCAAAATAAAGTGACACTCGGAGCTGAGTCATGCTTATGTTTTTCAAGAGACTCAAACTGACTGAACTGGATTTTTTCCTTGTCCTTATAAAACATTATGGCCCCGTCCACACGAGCAAGATAAGCCGGATGGGAAGTGACTCAAATTTGTGCCGGCGCAATTTGCGCCGCTTTTGCAGGATCACACAGGTCCATGGACCTGTGAGGACGAACCGCCGCTGCGTGATCACACGCAGCCGCGAGCGAGTTGTTTGTTTTTTCCCCCGGCCGTTTTCAGTGCGCTTATCTGCTTCTACAAGGGATCGATGACTTGCCTGTCCACCCTTGGGGTCATCTGATGACGTGCATACCGGGATGGGAGGGGGGGAAAAAACAAAAAGCCCGCTCCCCAACGCCACTTGTTTGCGCTGGCGCGATCACACCAGGAAAGGTCAGTTCTGGGCCGTCTCAAACCATTTGAGACTGCCTTTCACTGGTAGCTAAATAAGCCGATTCCTCACCAGCTCAAAGCAGTTTGCGACACTTTGACACCGGCTGCAGGACGCTTCCCAAATGTGCTTGTGTGATCACGCCACTTTGAGCCAGCGGGGAATCGTCCTTCTTGTGTCGCAAATGGGTGCGTATGATCGCGCCCTATAATACTTGGTATGATGAAAACAACAGAGAGAGGGTACCAAAAAACTAAAGAAACCAAAGATTTCTTCTATCTGCATTTCTGTTTGGTCTTGTTTGAGCTTTGCCATCAAAGCCAGGGTAAAAGAACTACAAAGATGGAATATATAAATATAACAAGGTTAAATATAAGATTTAACATGATATTGGGACAATAATACCTAATAATATGAGACCCTCCTTCCCTCATAGCCTTTACAGTGAACAACAATCAGCGTGCTGTTCTGCCTGTTACATTATGGAAGCTAACAATGTTTTAAGTTTCATGTTAATAGAAAAAGGGTCCTTACTAGTATGGTAAAGGAACAGTTTCCGTGTACAGCATGGAATGTGTTAAATTTTTAAAAATACGATTTCGGGCGAAGATGGACTCAGTTTTTATGCAGATGCAAGATGAGATCTTTTGACAATGTCATTGTGTAGCTGGGACTCTGCCCATAGAATATCAGATTGAAGGAAGCTCTTTTTTATGTTCTGGCTTGTAAGGGGAACTCTACACCTTTGACATTGTCCTTGAAATAGTCATATGTCCCAAATCCTAAGTGTCTTTATTTTGGACAAGGTGGCTTTCTTTGTAAGAGTTAGTAAGGACAAACTTCCTCTGTTAGCATCAGAAAATATCTTTTCCCCCAAACTTTCTCAGGGAATTCTCAAGAAAGGTCCCAGTCTTCCTGCGCCTCTTCCAAGTCTGTTAAAAAAAAAACAAATGTGGGAGAAGCCGCCTTCATCTATCCCTGATGCTGCGTGGCCCTCATCTCAGCAATCTTATCCTTGTGACTGGGGTCAGGGAACATCTGTGTGGGCATGCCTTCAGCTGGTATCGCGCCAGTTGCAATGGCTGCCAATTGAGTACCGGATCCATTTCAAGGTTTTGGTCTTAACCTTCAAAGTCCTATGTGGCCAAGGACCAACATACCTACGGGACCATCTTCCTCCATATATGCTCCAGAGAGCCTTGCGTTTGGCCAGGGTTGCCAGGTCCTTCCTAGTCCCTGGCGGGGGACTTTGGGGGGTGTTTCTGGAGGGGACAGGGACATTTCAATGTGTCTGAAGAAGAAGAGATTGGATTTGTACCCGGCCCTTCACTACCCAAAGGAATCTCAGAGCAGCTTGCAATCTCCTCTCCCTTCCCCTCCCCACAACAGACACCCTGTGCGGTAGGTGGGGCTGAAGGAGCTCTCTCAAGAACTGCCATTGAGAGAACAGCTCTGAAAGAACTTATGACTGACCCAAGGTCACACCAGCAGCTGTATGTGAGGGAGTGGGGAATCAAACCTGGTTCTCCCAGATTAGAGTTCACACTCCTAACCCCTACACCAAACTGCATGCGCACGAAAGCTTATACCCAGAATAAAACTTCGTTGGCCTTAAAGGTGCCACTGGACTCGAACTTTGTTCTGCTGCCTCAGACCAACACAGCTACCCCACCTGAATCTATTTTTAATGCTAGTTTGCTTAAGCACATTCCCCAGTGTATCCTGACGTCGCTTCAGCAGAAACAAAGGAGTACAAAATCAACCAGTGTTTCTGAAGAGTACTGGACTCGGGAGACCAAGAACAGTGAAATCATGAAGCCTTTATTGAGTGATTCAGCATGTCCAGTAGATGGTCAGAACAAGCATGCTTCCAGAGCTCCAGGGCCCTCATTATATGCTGGCCGGAGCCACACCTCCAGCCACACCCAAAAGACCTGATAGGGGCTTTACATATGAGCATGTTTGTCATAGGTTCCCTGGAGGAGCCTTTGGCCGCATTGGCTCCCCAGGGAGAACCTAGGTCCCACATTGGTGGAGGCTTTGAATCCTGATGTCTATTGTTCCTCCAGATTCAAGCTCCCCTCTCTGCCTGACCATGTGCACTGGCCATGCGGCAGGCGCCATTACCTGGGAGCACATGGCAGGCTGGTTGTCACATAGAACATACTATGTTACAGTTTCCTAGATGGCATTTAATGATGACCTACAAAGTCTTTTTAAAAAATTTAAACACAGTTCTTTGACGTTTGACAGCTGACAGCTGAATTTGTGAACTAACTCCGTTGAAAGACACTACATTCAAAGAGATGTGGAAGTTTTGTTTATGGCATTGGATCCATCAGGGCTCACTCACTCAATCCATCACTCGATGCGCCGGCTGTCCAGTACTTGTGGAAATGAGATCCCCCTAGTCTGTTACCGAGTCTCCAGTAGGTCTCCAGCCATACAGAAAAGCGGACCCCAGCCATTTATTGAGGACATTACAGTTGGCTGGACAAACTGCTAGGCATGCCAATACTTTGGGTCCCCTGTGAGGTGAGGATGGGGAGGAGGTCCGAGTCAAATGAATGTTTGTGAGCGGGGGCCATGTACAATTAAAGAGCAGGAAAGGTGGGACGGAGAGGAAACAAAGTCTATTTTCTGATCGCCTTGGGCGTGAGCTAGCAGCGAGACATTCTGAGGACTTAGAACAGGAAGTAAAAGTGCAAGAAAAGTGAAAGGCACATCTGAACTGATGATGAGTTTATCTTGGAATATCTGCATTACCTATTCCAACTGCCTACGAAGAGTACGTTTTTGTTGTATAGCTGGACACTCTTGTTTCTATGTGTAGTTAATTATAAAATGTATAGTGTTATAGATAGTTCAAAGCAGTCAATTTATTCTTTTCATGCTACTGAAATCCAGGGAGAAGGTTCTCTTATTGCTTAGCTTCGTTCATAGTCTGCCTTTGTCACAGAGATTCAAGGGCAACTTAAAAAAATTAATAAAAAACAATCATTTTGTGAAAACAAGCTAGAGAATTTCCATAGACATCAAAGCTACTAAAACATGTGGATTGAAATTGCCAGCCTCCATAAGGGGCCTGGAGGTCTCCTGGAATTACAACTGATCTTCAGACTGCAGAAATCAATTCCCCTGGAGAAAATGTCTGCTTCAGAGAGTGGGCTCCTTGGCATTAGATCCTTGTGAGTCTCTCCTCTCCCCAGGCTCTACCCATAAATCCCCAGGAATCTCCTGACCTGGAATTGACAACCACACTCCCATGTGTGAAACCACTTCCATGGTAGTGTCTGTCTGCTCACCCTCCATAAAAATGATCCACATGGAATTGTTTCTGCAGTGCCAGTCACCAGTTTGGAGTAGTGATTAGGAGCGTGGACTCAAATCTGGGAGAATCGTGTTTGATTCCCCACTCCTCCACATGCAGCTGCTGGGTGACCTTGGGCCAGTCACCATTCTCTCAGAGCTGTTCTCCCAAGAGCAATTCTCTCAGAGCTCTCTCAGCCCCACCTACCTCACAGGGTGTCTGTTGTGGGGAGACGAAGGGAAAGCGGCCCTGACATGCTTTGTAAGCCACTTTGAGACTCTGAGTGAAGGGTGGGGTATAAATCCAACTCCTCCTCCTCCTCCTCCTTCTTCTTCCTCTTCTTCTTCTCCTCCCCCTCCACCACCTTCTTCTTCTTCTTGGGATGGGTTGAATCCAGGCACTTCCTTCCTCATCTCTTCATTTCTCCCAAGTAATGCTGTGGAAGGCAAGCGTTTGATGGGTAGATGCCGATTTACAGCAAGTCATGTGCAGTCTGCTAAGACAAGCAAACAAGGGTCATTTGGGGCTGGAGCGAAGCGGAGCTGAGCTCCACCAGCCCAGGAGTGCACACTAGAGCAGCCACGGGCCGAATCAGATTCTCTGATCTGATTCGGCCTGCCGCCGAATTGCCACCAAAATTCGGCAGCGGCTTTAAAAGCTGTTAGAAGGGAGGGGGTTTGAGGGAGAGGCTCCAAACTTGCAGGGTAGCTGCTGGGACCTCTCCCTGACATACCCACCAAGTTTCAAGAAGATTGGACCACAAACGGGCCCCCAAACAGGTTGCCCCCATTCCCTCCATTGTTCTCTATGGTGGGAAAGAAGTAATGTTTTTTCCCACCACAGAGAACAATGGAGGGGATGGGGCAACATGTTTGGGGGCCCGTAGAATTGGAACCCATGGTCCAATCTTCTTGAAACTTGGTGGGTATTTCAGGGAGAGACCCCAGCAGCTACCCTGCAAGTTTGGAGCCTCTCCCTCAAACCCCCTCCCCTCCAGCTCCTCATATACCCTATGAGTTTTTGCCATTGACTTCAGTGGCCTATAGGGTATAATGGGGCTGAAACTGGTATATGCTAATATGTATACTAATGAGCTCCTGCACCTCTTTTTCTACAAAATGATCCCTGCAAGCAAAGATGTGCAAATGGAGATCTATGCATTCAAAATAAGAAAGTCTCTCTCAGATCCTGTGATGGAAACAATCCTATCTTGTTGTTTGAAAAAACAAACAAACCCTATCTCACATAATATCCTTTCTCCACTAGATAAGATTTGAAATGCATAAAAAAGATGAAATGGGTACAACCTTGGGAAAGTCAGGAAATAATGAAGAATTAATGAAAAAGCATTGTTCGTTTTGGCATCCTTAGCAGCTCCTACTTGAGAGTCTATTATTTTCTCGTGTGTTTCTGTCAGCAGGATTGCACCAAAGTGAGTAGTGCATGATTTCGAGCTGCACATGGCTGGTTATTGCTGTGCCCCACCCAATGATGAAGGCTGTGATAAAAGTTGACATAATTGAGTCGAGGGGGCTTAATGTCAAGCTGACATGGCAGCTCATTTGTTTCAACAACAGTAAAAATTATGGGCGGTAACTCAAACATGGTATTCTAAAAAGGGCACTGGCCGTATAAAAGGTGTTTTCTTAATTTAAAGGATTTAAATTCACAATGATATCCAGATCAATGACCAAGGACTTTTCTGGACCACATTTTTGCTCCTGCTTGGCTTTTTAACTGCATCTGTTTCCCCCCTTTCTTTACACAGAATACCTTTCCCTGTTTGTCTCTTGGCTTGAAAGCCCAAAGGGGTCATCATAAGTCAGCTGTGACTTGATGGCACTTTCCACTACCACAGAATGGAAGGCCGACATGTTGTGCTTGGGTTGGGTACAATGTCACCAAGGATCCCCCCACCCCTTTACTTCAGGGACTTCTTGCTGCCCAAGGGGGGGGGATCCCTGTGTGTAGGACTCTTCACTCAGAGTCTCAAAGTGGCTTACAAACGCCTTTCCCTCCCCGCCCCACAACAGACACCCTGTGAGGTAGGTGGGGCTGAGAGAGCTGTTTTGAGGACTGCTCCTGTGAGAACAGCTCTGAGAGAACTTGTGACTGACCCAAGGTCACACCAGCAGCTGCATGTGGAGGAGTGGGGAATCAAACCAGATTTTCCCGAGTTAGAGTTTGCACTCTTAACCACTACACCAATGTCTCGTGCCGGGCCGTTCTCTCCCGACCAATGCCTGCCTCCCGTGGCCCGGACCCCCGTCAGGAGCCCACTGGGAGAAGCTCCTGGGTCCAGCAGGCCACCCCGGGTGATCCGCCGGCGCCCGGAGAAAGCATCACGGCTGCCCGTCAGCAAGCCAAGACTGGACAAGCCCAGGGACGCGGCCCCCAGCGAGAACGTGCCGCGCCCGCCCCGGCCGCCGAGAGACGCGCCGCGAGGCCCCCGCACGCCTACCTCGTCCCCCGGAAGCTGGCGACGCGACAAGCGCGGTGGGGATGGAGCCCCAGCTGGCCCAAGAGGCCGGGAGACCAGAAGCATCTGGGAGAGGGAGAGAAGGAGAGCCGGCCGGTGTAGCGGGGGCCGCGGCTCCGCCCAGCTGAGAGGAAGCTCAGAGGCGGGTGGGACTGCTGGGCGTCCTGCCTGATAAAGGGGGGTGGGGCTGGGTGGAGGGAGGTGCTGCACATAGGAGGGGAATAAAAGAAGGTGCAACTGGCCAGGCCGGGGAGGAGAAGCCGGGAAGCAAACGAGAGTGACACACACAGAGAGAGAAGCAGGCTGACAGTAGAGAGACTCCGAGGGGCCTGCAGGGCCAGCGTTGCTCCCGGTGGCGGGAGGGTGGCTCAGGGTGCCGCTAACCCTCACCCCCCGCCACTCTGAGGCCTTGGCCGCGCCCTTTTGACACCCGCCGGCAGGGCAGCACTTCCCTCCTGGCCCCGAGACCACGGCAATGGGCCGCGACCCCCGAGAGGGGACCGAGGGGTGTGACAACCAAACTGTGTGGTGTTTGTGTGAGTGTTAAGAAGACCCAGCATGCACAGACGTTGTTTGGGAAAACAAACATCTCTAAGAAATTCCACAGACTTTCTCTGGCTAACTCCACAGACAGCTGCGCAGATCTATACTGTGTATCTTTCATGCACATCCATACTTGTACTCCTTATCATTTTTGCAAGTCAGTTTTGCAGGCATACTAAGACACCCTTCCACCCACTCAACATTGTAGTCCCGTTCATGAGTTACAGTGAACACACATACAATCTGTGTACGGTACACACTTGATTTTTTTTCTGCATGCACTGAGTCATCGAACACACAGACACAGACACAGACACACATGAAGCTGCCTTATACTGAATCAGACCCTTGGTCCAGCAAGAGGAGCATTGTCTACTCCAGGGTCTCAGGCTGAGGTCTTTCCCATCTCCTACTGCCTGGTTCTTTTCACTGAATATGCCAGGAATCGAACCTGGGACCACCTGCATTCAAAGCGGAGGATCTTCCACAGAGCCATATCCAGCTGAACGTATGACTGAAACTGCACATTGATCCAAGTACTGGTCCCTGGTTTCATTTGTAAAGTGAATGCATATGGGCTCTGCCTTACAAACAGATATGCGCAGGAAGTATGTGGATTCACTGTGGCTTGGCATCAGGGCTAGACTGTGGTTTACTGAGTCATACCAAGAAGCATCAGAGGTGAGGCAAGAGCCTTTAACAATCCCCTTCTCACTCTCTTTCTCTTAGTAAATTTTTAAAACCCTGGTGAATTTTTAAAATCTTGAATGTTAAGTGGCTCTTGAAAGGTTAACGAAGGGCACCTTTTCCCCCGCGCATGGAATGGTAAGACATTTCGTGACATTTGCAGTTGTCACACGTGAATCTATAATCACTGGCAGGTTCATCTCACACCCTGCCCTGTTCACAAATTAGAGTGAAGACACATACATCCTGAGCCCGCTCGTGGAAAGGGCGGGATACAAATGTGAAATAAATAAAATAAAATACCTCTGCTTGTAAAAAATAAGAGCCAATGACAGGTTTGTTTTATCAATAAAGCCGGATACCATTCCCTGGATAAATGTGGGGTTTAGATCACACATTCAGCCATATGGGCTTGGATGTAACATGAAAATTGTCCAACAAACATATAAAGAAAAGAACAAGTATACCCTGTACACTGAGGCTGTGGTCACACAGCAAGCTTATCGCAATTTGTTCTCACTGTATATTTGATCGGGGATCATTTTTTGTGGGTTGGGATGATCACACATCCCTCCCTGGGGTCAGTCCCACACTCTTAGGTCCTCCCTGGCCACTTGCAGGGGATGTGGGGGTTAGGGTTGCCAGATCCAGGTTGGGAAACCCTGGGAGATTTGAGGGTGGAGCCTGGGGAGGACAGGGACCTCAGTGGGGTCCAATGCCATAGAATCCACCTTCCAAAGCATCCATTTTCTCTAGGGGAACTGCATCTCTGTAGTCTGGAGATGAGCTGTAATCCCAAGGGATCCCCAGGCCCCACCTGGAGGATGGCCTCCCTTGCCTAACCTACCTCACAGGGTTGTTTTTGAGGATAAAATGGAGGAGAGGAGAACAATGTAAGCTACTTCGG
This sequence comes from Lepidodactylus listeri, assembly GCA_029233225.1. NCBI lineage: Eukaryota > Metazoa > Chordata > Lepidosauria > Squamata > Gekkonidae > Lepidodactylus > Lepidodactylus listeri. Next base: position 18,618,687 of record JARCFY010000010.1, on the reverse strand, counting down.
GTCCCCACTGGGAATACAGGCAGGGCATAAACAAAGTAAACAAATCAACTTTTGTTTCTATGCACTAATTATTGCTTTATTTTTTAAATACCAATTACATGTCCACTATTTCTAATCAATTTTTTTTAAAAAAAAATCTTTCACCTATTTTCCATTGGTGAATACTGTCACTGAAAAATGGGTCCAAGCTGTAAAACTTTAATTATTTGTATCTCCCCCACCAACACCTACACCATGTATTCTATATTCTGACGACACACACCCCCCCCCAGCTCTGGGCCATTTCTAATCTGCCACCGATTTAGCCCGCCTTGCTTTTCTCCCTCTTGCCAAAACAACGCTTCTGAATGCTGGCTCAGTGCTCCGGCCTTCTAAATAAAATCCGGCTGTCATCTATTTATAGTTTCGCACAAGAGGTGGTGATCCTGAGGAATCTGGTGAGTAGTTTCACTACGCAACTGCGTGCAAGCCCCCGCAGAATGGATTCGTTTCACTTCCCTTCACCAGACAGATTAAATATCCACAACAGAGTTCAGCCCAGTTCAGTTAAATTTATCTGGCCCTGAAGGGGGTTTGTTACGTTTTTTTTGTTTGAAAAGCGCTGCCTGAAAATAAACCAGGTTATTCTGCCCTTGAGTTGGGTCAGAGGAAAGCCTGAGACAAAATGCATTTTTTTTAAAAAAAAAAGGCTTCTGTGCAGGGGGATAGCTAAGGTAGCCATCTTCCATGTGGTGGCTGGAACTCTCCTGGGACTACAACTGATCTCCAGCTGACAAAAATCAGGTCACCTGGAGAAAATGGCTGCTTTGGAGGGCGGACTCAATGGTATTAGACCCCACTGAAGCCTCCTCACCTCAAACTCCGCCCTCCTCAGGCTCCACCCCCAGCAACTCCAGGTCTTTTCCAGCCCAGAGCTGGCAACTCTAGATAGCAGCCCTGGGGAAATGGTAGGCTCTTTTAGGTCACGTTGGCAACACTAATGGAAATTTTAATCTTATTGAATTATTATTAATTATATTTTGTACCTGGCTATGGTCACACGGCAAGCTTATTGTGATTTGTTCCCACTATAGATTTGATCTGGAATATTTTATTTCGGGTTGGGATGATCACACATCCTTCCCCGAACCACAAACATTGGATGACAAAGCTCTAGGCACTATCTAGATAGCTGCGCCGCCGCTTGAGTGGCACAGCATGACTTTTAAAAAAAACATTTGCTTTGTGCATGTGCATACGCATATGGCCAAATCACTGCCCCCACCTGGACTCACCATACTCCCTTGTTTTTACAGCCCCTCCCCCGAACAGGGAACAAAATGAACCAGTGACATACTACCAAGCGCTGGAGTCTATTATATGCGTACTTGAATGTTTAAACATTGAATTTATTCAGTGCAGGATTGCTTATGTGCACAAAGGCGGAATCTGGGGGGGGGGGCAACCTCATTGCGTGAAGGACGGTCAGATGACCTAATCGCAATCACTGCGAGAGGATTGCACGAGTGAGCCCACTTTGGTGTGGGAGGCGGAGGCAGCTGCGAGAGTTGGCTGTCCAGATCGGTGAAATTGTGGATTCAAAGTGCAAATACCCGGAAAGCCCTTGATTTTTCTGGTGTCGGAAAACTTGCTAGGGAACTGGGAGGATTGCATGAGTGAGCCCACTTTGGTGCGGGAGGCGGAGGCAGCTGTCTGATCAGCAATTTTAAATGTGAGAGGCAACAGCAGTAAAACCCGATCAAAATGACGGTGTGACCACAGCCTCTGTTTGTTAAGAACTGTTATTTTTGAAGAAGGAATACTTTGAACCGAAGAGAAAATATCTGGAATCTTCGTCAAGAATAAGTTTGAGTTCAACATTAATAGTTTCATTTTTATACGTTTAAGCAAGTCTGTGGACTTCTCTCATTGAGAGGATTGTACTGTTGCACACTGTGACATCTAAGCACCTATCCACATAACTCTACTTGAGTTGCAAGTTTTGTGTGTACTTAGCATCGTTTTTTAAAAAAGCTTCTTTGTCATTGTTCTTTAAGACAACTTTGTTGACATTACTATAAGTGACTAAAATAGAAAAACGTTTATTTGAAAATTATTTAAATATATTTCCTTGATATATTCTGCGCATATCGTCATGGTATTTGCTAGTCTTAGTTGTTGTTTTTACTGCGACCCATCTACTTTCCTACAGTTTTTAACGGTGGGCAATTTGGTGTTGGTACTGGGGCCCAGGACTCTCTGAATTTGTCCTGTTGATGTTCAGTGGTAAAATATGCTTTTATACAGGAGACTGCAAGTTCTAGGGTTGTTGTCACCTTTCAGTTTTGAAATTTCTGATACCTGGGTTGTGTTAGGGATGGAACTTTAATGGTGTATTGGTGCTGAGGTTCTCTAGAAAGGAAAGATTCAGACCTTATGACTAACTTTGCTAGGGACTGTGGCAATTGGAGTCTGTTGATGACCTCCTAAACTCGGTATTGGTTGTGCTCTAATCACTATACTTACTGAAATGATACTACTAGGGTTACCATATTTTGAAAAGCAAAAAAGGGGACTTATTTCCTGACTAACTACTTCCAACAAGTGATCACTATGACAAATCTCTTTTTAAATACCCCTACTATTTAAGCTGTGATCATTGCTACTCACTCATTGCTATTCCTAACCTTCCAACCCCCAAAAAGGACATTTTCATCAGGTTTAAAAAAAAAATGAGTCCAAAAGGGGACTACAAAATTCTACTCATTTAACCTATCGGTTTTGAGTCATGCTAGATTAGAATCTGCATAAACCAGGCTAAACAACTATATTAAAATAATTAATCACTTAATCCCTAATTAGGAAAAATGTATGCGTTTTTGTAGATTTCCCCCAGCCAGGGATCAGCAGATTGACAGTGGCATTTTTCAGTGAGAAAACAGTAGGGGGAAAAGTTAAAGAGCCTTGCTGTGCCCATGTCTCAGCCTTGATACCTATATTAGGAGGGGAAAGGGGAGAAAGTTATAAAATAATCACAGATTGAAATGTAGCATGCAATTCCACCCTAATCTGGCTGTTGGCTTTTCAGCAATCTCATTTTCTTTGCTTGTGTGTTCCAGTTGTTTCAAAGGGTTTTTCTTTTCTTTTCCACATGTATTTTGCTCCCTCTAGTGGCCAATTCAGCATTACATCACTTTATGTTTTAGGTTTTTATGTTGGATACGCAGCAGTGTAAGATCAAATCAACCACTAGAGGGAGCACAAGATGTGCAGAAAAGGAAAAAAACCCGCTAAAGCAATGAGGACACACAAGCAAGGAAGATGATAATGTGGAAGAGCCTTCAGGATGAAACCACTTGTTCTGGAACAGGATGAATATTAGGACTTCAAATTATGATTCAAATCATTATTAGTTAAAAAGAAATAGCATTACATTTCTGCATGCAACCAGATCCTGTGCTCTAACCAAGTCCAACCCGTAAAGCATTATTCATCGATCCTTTTAAGTTTGTGGCTGCTGTGGATTTTTCATGTGCATGTTCAGCCATATTGCTATGAGCCCTCCTAGCAATATGCCCACTTAACGCAGCAGAGACTGACTTTTGTCATTCAACCACATCTGTTCCAGATACTGAAACTGCAACGGGGTGTCAAAACCCAGCTTGTGTTGCCCTCAGCACATGTTACCGATTTCCACACGATCACAGTGCTGCTTAAAAACCAAGCTGATGATAAACTGCAGCTGCTGCAGGGTCACGGGAAGAGGCCCTCAGAGTCTTTGCTAGGTAACAGAGACTCTTGTTTTCTTTTAGCCTGACATCTGTTTCTGTTGGCAATAAAAAAAAACCTGCCATTTTTATCTCTCTCTTTCTCTCTACGACAGAGTGAAGGGAAGACAATTCTCTTCTTTATTCTTTTTAAAAATATTGTTTCGGTAACAGCATGTTCAAAATCATATAACTCTGGCGTTACAATGAAAAAATAAGTTTTCCTCAGCACAAGAATAGTCTACCTGCTATGCCAAGGGAAATTATTTCCTCTTTTTGTTACGATTCCCCCCCCCCCCCCCAAAAGAGATTAATGTTGGTCAGACCTGGATCTGCCATCTGTGGGAAATAAATTAGAAACGAAGTCAGAGTTCGGGCCACAGTTCAGGGGGGAAAGGTGGAAGAGAAGCTGTTTAGACCCACTTGGCTATACATTTGACTTGAAGGTATGGTTGCAATGTAAAGGCATTTGTTTGTAAGCAATTCTGTTTCCAGTGAAAGGCCTTACCGCAAAAGTTGTGAGAACTCCGAAGAAATCACATTTTATTTTCTGTACTATATTTAGGGTTCCTTTCCCGCCTCCTCAGCCTACTTTGAAAAATTTGAACAGTCATTCTAAATAAATAATTCACATTCAAGAAGGCAGATGTGCATAACTTACCTACATTAGAACAAATGTAGAGTCCAGTGGCACCTTTTAGATCAACAAAGGTTTATTCAAGGTATGAGCTTTCAAGTGCACACAACACTTCTTCAAATACACCAGAATGGAAGGTAGAGTTCGGACTTATAGACAGGCTGACTAGCGAATTAAGATGTAACATGATAAAGATGTTTTAAGACATGTGAAGACAAAACTAAATAACAAACTATTTAGTTTAGTATTAGTAAATAAAGTTATTTATTTACCTTTCATTCTGATGTATTTGAAAAAGTGGGCATGCACACAGAAGCTCCTTCACTGGCTATTTTCAAGTGGAGGCTGGACCACCATCTTTCAGGTATGTTGTAGGGCTATCTTTCGGCTATGCTCCTGCAGAGTGCAGGGGGTTGGACTAGATGACCTGCAAGGTCCCTTCCAACTCTAACATTCTTCTATGATTCTAAGCTCGTAACCTGAATGAAACTTTGTTGGTCTTAAAGGTGCCACTGGACTCTAAGGCCGCGGTCACACGGCCTCTTAATGCGGGAGGAAGGGCTGCTTCCTCCCGCATTTAAAGGGGCCGTCTACATAGGCCCGCAGTGAGTCCCGCAGCGAAGCGGGCTCCAATGCGGGTTGCTCCCGCTTTTACCGACCCCGGGAAAAACTAGTGTTTTCCCGGGAGTCGCAGGAGGAACCCACATTGGAGGTTATCTGGACAGCCCTCTCTCGCAAGCATTGCGAGAGTAGGGCTGTCCAGATGGCCTCCCCCTGCCATTCCCCCCCCCTTTTTACACTTGGGCGCATGGCCACTCATGCGCCCAAGTGTAAAAGGGGGGGGGGGGAAACCCAACTCACCCAGGCGGCTGGCAGTCCTTGGCCACCACCGCCGCCTCTCCCGCTGCTGGGGCTGCCTCGGCCGCGGCTGCCGTTCTCGCCGCGGCCACCGCCTCTTCAGCAGCAGCTGCTGCCGCCGTTTCCCCCATGGCCGCCGCTGCCGCCACTGCCACTGCGGCCACAGCTGTCGTTCCCGCCACGGCTGCCTCTTAAGCGGCCGCGACCACCGCTTTCGCCACAGGTGCGGCCGCCGACGCTGCCGCAGGGGTTGGGATGTATAGACATCCCAACCCGCGGCAGAAAAATGCGGCCCCTTTAAATCCGGGAGGATTTAAAGGGGCCGTGTGACCGCGGCCTAAATTTGTTCAGCTGCTTCAGATCCACACAGCTGACCACCTGGAATTACCTGCATTAGAACACACTGAGTTGTATATTCTGTTCAGTCCCAGAAAGCTACAAAAATCTGTATAAAAACATAAACTACATACAAATGCAGTTACATCTGTACTTATATCTCTATCTTCTTACTTCATCATCAGCGTCCATCTTTTTTTCTCTTTTTTGCTAATTTGTGCATTATTTGTCAGACTATGGCAGGAACAAAGCAAGGGAAAGAGGAAAAGGCACATTGCTATGCTAAGCCTAGAGCTGTTCTCACCAGAAGGCCCATAGTTATTTTGTTTGCCATTGCTAAGGTCAAGACACAATCATGAAATGTAACTGGAATGGGAGCTGGCGGGTGAGAACGCTTTCTACAGCTGTAGTTCATGATTCATCATGCAAGACCACACCTAATTTGAGAACTGTAATATATTACGGGGTTTATATAGCAGGGGAGGTCAGCAACCTATGGCCCTAGAGCTAATAGTGGAACCAAATATGGCCCTGTGAACAAGGGAATGAAAAGTTTAAGGCAAGTAAAATGCTAGCTTGATCTCATCAGATCTCAGAAGAAGAGAGAAGAGATTAGATTTAGATCCTGCACTTCACTACCTGAAGGAGTCTCAAGAGTGGCTTATAGTCTCCTTTCCCTTCCCCTCCCCACAACAGACACCCTGTGAGGTAGGTGGGGCTGAGTGAGCTCTTTCGAGGACTGCTCTTGAGAGAACAGCTCTGAAAGAACTTGTAACGGACCCAAGGTCACACCAGCAGCTGCATGTGGAGGAGTGGGGAATCAAAACCAGCTTAGACTCCAGATTAGAGTCTGTGCTCTTAACCACTACACCAAACTGGCTCTGAGTCAATGGTGAGTGACCCAAGGTCATTCCAGCATTTCATTCCATGTGCTAGCTGCCCTGTTTCTCATGACCAGAGGTCTTGAAGTCTGCGTTGCTGCTGTTTTTGGGACGCTGCTCAGTTTTTCTTTCGCCATCTCAGTGGCTCATTTTGCTTGGGGAGATCAGAGTACAGTTCCCCCCCATTCCGTTCTCAGCATAGTTTCTGACAGGGTTGTTCAGAAGGGCAGAAAAGGCAATGAGGTCAGCTATTGTTTTGTTTTGGGAATTATTTAGTTAATAATTTAGCTAATTTATCTCTTGAGCTTTGAGTGGTGGCAGCGTTAAGGGGGAAAGTGCATTGAAAAAATGAAATGCCAACTAAATTGGAATTCTTCCTCAGAAGAATTAGCTTTTAACTTTACTACTAAAAGCCAGCCCAGACAAAAATATTATAAAGCATTCTATGAATAACATCTGAGCTGTGCTTTGGGGGGGGGGGGGGGAAACGTGATGGAATGAGATTCCCAATTGAATGAAATATATTCCTTATATACTCACAGCTCCTACTGGGGGCCATAGTCCTGGAATTACCAGTGTACATTTAGTTTGGTACCATACAGAGAGCGGGGAGAGCGGCCTATAAATCAAAATAAATAAATAAAATAGTTTGGTACCATATAGAGAAATGCCCTTTATGACTGTCTTAGATCTTTTAAAATTGAATTGCTGGGGATTAAATCAGGGACTCTCTCAGGGAAAAGGTACCACCAAGTCTGAGTTGTCCTTGAGGGAAAGAAGAAGAGATTGGATTTATACCCCACCCTTCACTACCCAAAGGAGTCTCAGAGAGGTTTACAATCTCCTCTCCCTTCCCCTCCCCACAACAGACACCCTGTGAGGTAGGTGGGGCTGAGTGAGCTCTTTCGAGAAATGCCCTTGAGAGAACAGCTCTGAGAGAACTCATGACTGACCCAAGGTTACACCAGCAGCTGCATGTGGAGAAGTGGGGAATCAAACCCAGTTCTTCAAGATTAGAGTCCGCGCTCCCAACCACTACACCAAACTGGATCTGTTTGAGCACAGACTAGTTTGGGGATAAGAAGTTCTGGATTACTTTGCACAAGCCCCAAACTCATTTTGGTTGGACTCTTCTTCTGCTCTCATACCAGCTATGCAGAACCATCTAGTTCTTTTATTTCGGCCTCATTTTGGGTGTGCTTCTCAAGCTGTAGCATTCTAGATCAGCTAGGGTTGCCAAGTTCCTGCTGGGGGCAGGGGATCTCCCACCCCCAGAGGGAACTTAACCACAACTGCTCAGTTGGAGTGTGGAAGAAAAATGAGAGAGAAATCAGGGGTGGAGGTGACCGCAAGCATCCCGATGCGCTGACATCACTCTATGGAATGTTGGCCAAATGCTAGAGTGTCCCCAGTAACGCACTAACATCATGTCCGGTCATGCCGGAAGTGACGTCACTGTGTCCCTAGCACGCCCCGCCCCCAGTGGTGAACCTCCTGCTGGTTGTCAACATATCCTGGCAACCCTAACACCAACCAACACACAGTGAGAGGGTCCAGATCAATGTAAGCACCTCCCAAGCACAAACTATTACTGAGATTAAACATTAAATAGTTTAACCCTGTGCTCAAAACCATTTTTCTCAGCTTAGCTTGTTTGCAAGTAAGAACAGAAGAGAAGCCATGTTGGATCAGGCCAATGGCCCATCCAGTCCAACATTCATTGTCACACAGTGGTCAAAACCCAGGGGCCATCAGGAGTTCCACCAGCGGGGCCAGAACTCCAGAAGCCCCTCCCACTGTTGCCCCCCAAGCACCAGAATACAGAGCATCACTGCCCCAATCACCCAATAAGCAAGATCAAACAACTGTCTGAGTTATATACTTGTGGTAAGGATCAAGACAAATTAATCTGAGGTGTGGCTCACCAGAGATAAATCCCAGAATTTGTGTTCAGGGTTGCTGCTTTGTTGAAATCCTGTGAAGCAATACCCAAGAGGAGAACAGTGCCAATCAAGTACAGAGCATACATCTACACAACCAATTAGTCTCCATCTCATATCATTTTTGCTGTCCATATTGCCTGCAGAGAGCTCTGATCGAGATCCCTGGCATCCTCATACACATATATCCAACTGCAGTTCTTAGAAGCATTTGTTACACCAGCTTAATTCCGTTATGTACACAGACTGAGACTGAATTAATGCATGCTGCCTAAAACATGCTCCAGTCCTTTCCCTGTTGGTAGTACCTCTGTAAATTAAAAAAATAGAAATCCCAGCTGTGCTTTCCAACTGAAAACGGTTCCTCCTTTATAGCTTTTCTATTATGATGGCTTTCTAGGCTACCTTGGATGCAGTGTCTCTGCGTTTGCCTTTTTATTTTCAGCGAAACAGAAACTATCCCAACAAAATGAATCAAGCAGTAGCCAAGTATGAGGGTTGAATTACAGACGTGTTTCAACCTTCCTCTACGATACAATCTCATTTTTGTTATTACCCCCTCCACAAGTAACCCCAGCCAGCCACATACAGCTCCCTTGAAGGAGCAGATTTGTAATTTGGGATTGGTCCTAGATCCGGGGCTCTTCCTGGATTCTCAGGCTGCGGTCACACGGCCCCTTTAAATCCGGGAGCCCTCCCGGATTAAAGGGGCCGCATTTTTTTACCTCAGGTTACACATCCCAACCCCTTCGGCGGCGGGCAGCGGTGGGCTGAGGAGGAGGAGGCGGCAGGCAGCGGTGGACGGAGGCGGCAGTGGCGGATGGAGGCGGCGGCGGCAGAAGCAGCGGCAGAAACAACAGCAGCAGAAGAAGCGGTGGGCGGGTGGGCGGCCTTGAAGTGTGAGGCGGTGGCTTTTCCAGGGGCAGCGGCTTTTTCAGCAGCGGCCGCAGCTGGGAGAGGCACCCTTCCCCAAGCCCCGCTGGCCGCTTGTAAATTTGGGGGGGTTTCCCCCCCTTTTACACTTTTACAAAAGGGGGGGGGGAATGGCCGGCGGGACCATCTGGACAGCCCTGCTCTCACAATGATTGCGACAGAGGGCTGTCCAGATGGCTCAAATGCGGGTTCCTCCCGCGACTCCCGGGAAAACAGTCGATTTTCCCGGGGTCGAAAAATGCGGGAGGAACCCGCATTTGAGCCCGCTTCAGCGCGGGAAAAGCCCCGGCCTTTTTAGACGGTCCCTTTAAATGCAGGAGGAAACAGCCCTTCCTCCTGCATTAAAGGGCCGTGTGATCGCGGCCTCAGAGGGAGGTTATGGCCTGGGACATATACCAAAGGGGCTTTGTTTCTAAAATGAAAGGTGCTGAAGCTCAAAAGCTCCCCCTAGAAGTCACATCCGTATCCAGTCATGATGTAAAAATCTTAGAATTCACGTTTTGCCTCGCCAGAACTGTCAAAGCAGGCGACAACGACGACAACTTGAAAGCACGTTTGAAAACATCAGAACTGATGAAATGTGATAACTGACTCAGCCGCTGCTTGAAAAGCAAAAGAGAGACCATTCCACTGCGACTGAACGTCTGTGCAACAGCATGACAAATGGCAAAGAGGTATGCGATCTACAGGCCGTTGATACAGCTACCGTACTGCTCATGAGCTTGTACTGCACTATTCTTCCTATAGGGTACAGATGTGATATTTATAACAGCAGTAATGATCACTATCTAGGGAACTTCCTGAGGATTAGGACTGGCTGGTTGGCGCTAACTGATCTTTCTTGGCTGGGCTTCAGACAGCGAATATCCTATGAGAGCCATCAGTTCCTACCAGCTGGCCACTAATCCCCAGGAAATGCCCCCTGTCTCCATTACCACTCCTTAATTTAAAGTTTTCTTTCTTGAACTTCAATGCCAGCTTCTTAAGTTCTTGATCATTTTGTAACGCAGTGCGTGGCGTCATAGGCACCAGAGCCCAAAGCTCACGTCCTTGCCTATCTCTGAGAAATTGTAATGAAAAATGGCTACTACACAATAATTAAGAAGAAGAAGAGATTGGATTTATACCCCGCCCTTCACTCACTTGGAGTCTCAGAGCGGCTTACAAACTCTTTTTCCCTTCCCCTCCCCACAACAGACACCCTGTGAGGTAGGTGGGGCTGAGAGAACTCTTTCCCAAGCTGTCCTTGAGAGAACAGCTGGTACAGAGCTATGGCTTGCCCAAGGTCATCCAGCCAGGTGCAAGTGGAGGAGTGGGGAATCAAACCCGGTTCTCCCAGATTAGAATCCGCACACTTAACCACTACATCAAACTGGCTCTCCTTAAACATCTTGTCTCTTTATACCCATTTTTTTATTATTATGTTCTTATCCCCCCCCTTCCTCCAAGGAGCTCATACACAGCTCTCCCTCCATTTTATCCTCACAACAAACCTGTGAGGTAGATTAGGCCAAAAGGTTTTTATGCTGAATGGAGATTTGAGCCTGGCCATAGCTAGACACGCTAATCACTGTGGAGATTCAGTATGACAATCACAGAGCCAATTTGGTATAGTGGTTGAGTGTGCAGACTCTAATCTGGGAGAACCGGGTTTGATTCCCCACTCCTCCACTTGCAGCTGCTGGTGTGACCTTGGGTCAGTCACAAGTTCTGTCACAGTTGTTCTTGAAAGAGCAGTTCTCTCAGAGCATTCTCAGCCCCACCTACCTCACAGGGTGTCTGTTGTGGGGAGGGGAAGGGAAAGGAGTTTGTAAGCCGCTCTGAGTAAAGGGCCAGGTATAAATCCAATCTCTTCTTCTTCATCAGTCCCAAAGAGGGTAGTACCTAGCAAAAGATTAATAGCAAATAATCATTTTATCCCGCCTCTTTCTCCAAGGAGCACAGAAGATCCATGGTCCAACCTTCTTCCATTTTATCCGCACAACAACCTTGTGAGGTGTGTGGGGGGTTACCATCAAGTTGCAACCAATTTATGGTAATCCCATAGGGTTTTCAAGGCAAGAGATGTTCAGAAGTGGTTTGCCATTGCCCGCCTCTGTGTAGCCACCCAACACTTCCGTGGGCAAACCCTGCTTAGTTTCTGAGATCTGGTGAGATTGGGCTAGCCTAGGTTGTCCAGGTCAGGGTGTGAGGTAGGTTAGGCTGACAGAAAATGACTGGCCCAAGGGCACTGAACAATTACTGGCCCACGATCACACTAACCACTGCACCTCACTAGCTCACGAGAGAGCCAGTTTATTGTATTGGTTAAGAGCGTGGAATCTAATCTGGGGGAACCGGGTTTGATTCCCCACTCCTCCACATGCAGCTGCTGGTGTGACCTTGGGCCAGTCATAAGTTCTCTCAGAGCAGTTCTCGAAAGGGCTCTCTCAGCCCCACCCATCTCACAGGGTGTCTGTTGTGGGGAGAGGTAGGGAAAGGAGATTGTAAACTGCTATGAGACTCTGAAGGGCAGCATATAAATCCAATCTCCTCCTCCTCTTCTTCTTCTTCCTCTTCCTCTTCTTCCTCTCCCTTTCCTCCACTTCCTCATCCTCCTTCTTCTTGATACATATGTATGCTCATTGCTTGATTTTTCTCTGTTGGGTTACTATACACTTGATGTCTGGTAACTGAATGTGTGAACTGACTCTAATAGGACTGTGTTGTGAGGCTGTATGAGAGTTTTATCCACAGCGCTCCATCGATGATGTTTCATTCATACATACAGATCACCCTAGAGGCTGCAGTAACCAAGGGACAAACAGCCATGTCTGAACCAGGGCCTTTACACGCTGTTTGGTTTATGTGTTTGAATTCTTCCGCATTCCTTGAATGAAACAATGGTGTGTGTGTGTGTGTGTGTGTGTGTGTGTGTGTGTGTGTGTGTGTGTTGAAGATGTCACTCAGGACCTCCCTGGCAACCATCCTAATTCCCCCAGGGACGTCCTCTTCACACCTTGTGAAGCACACCTTATTGGCTATTGCTTTATACAGTATTTGCTAGAGAACGCTACCTTTATTGAGTCTTTTACAGAGGTCACATTCTAGCTTCTTGTCCTGAAGCCTATCATGGAATGATTAACAAAGAAATATCAAAAGAAATGTCACAGGAGGGTGTATCTGGGGAGTGTGTCTATGTGAGAGCAAGACTGAAAAATGAGGGAAGGGGGGAAGTGAGAGTTTGGCTTTTTCTGTTGTGTCAGTCAGTTTTAACCTGCTGGACGTGTCCTGCTTCCTGTAATTTATGGCCGTATAAGTGCACCCCCATCAGGCGTATCTCTGCCAGATTTCAATGGCTCCTTCTAGGAAGAAGGAAAAAAATTCCATCTCTCCACTGTTTCCTGCAATTGTTCTGCTTCAGGCTGGAAAAAAAAATGTATCTGGGAAAAGGCGGGAACCAGGAATGCTTCATTTCCTTTTGCCTCTGAATCCCTGCCAGCGGGGTGGGGAGGGGTGAACAGAGACATCTTCATTGACATGGAATTTTACTTAAAAAGTTCTTCAACCAATGGAATAGCAGCAATTCTCCCCCCTCCCCTTTATAGAACAGTACCTCAGAAACAGCTTTAGAGCCATTTTCAGTTCATTTTACATAAGACAACACAGTGACGTGACCAAATTATTTTAGCACAGCAAATTCGGATACTATTTCTGTTAGTCCACATCATTCCATGCCCTTATAAGTGGCTTTTAAATTAAGATTCTGATGTTTATTGTGCATGATCAGGTCTGGTCAGGATGAAGGCGAGAACACATGAAGACCAGACACTTAAAATGGCACTAATATCTAGCGGTCTCCAGTCTGGTCCCAGAGATGGCTAACAATATACTTGCAAACAGTATATAAAATGATGCCTTAGAAGTTAAGTTACAATAAAATACCTCGACTCATCTGCAGTTTATCAGCTTAACTTCCCATAGTCAGCCCAAGTGGGAAAATGTTAACTCAAAAATTAGCATATTCATCACTTGTTGATGATCAGAAGTTAACACCTGCGTGAAAGAACCAGGTTTTTAGTATCACTTTACTTCACCTCAGACATGATACTGCCACTTGCCGCTCAACCCTTCCCTTCAGCTAGTAAAGGTAAAGGCTTCCCTTGCTCGAAAGCCAGTCAAATCTGACTCTAGGGGGCAGTGCTCATCTCCGTTTCCAACCTGAAGAGCTAGCGTTGTCCAAGGACTTCTCTGTGGTCATGTGGCCAGCATGACTAAACGCCGAGGCGCACGGAACACTGTTACCTTTCCCCCGAAGCGGTACCTGTTTATCTACTTGCAATTTCTGCTAGGTTGGCAGGAGCTGGGGCCAGAGATGGGAGCTCACTCCGTTATGCGGCACTCGGGTCTTGAACTGCCAAGCTACTGGCCTTCCGGTCTACAACTCAGCGTCTTAACCTCTGAGCCACCAGGACGGCTCCTATTCCCGTCAGCTAGAAGTCATCAAATGGCTGATAGGCCTCCCATCGGCAGGTCAGATCTGCATTATAATCCAGGGACCAAAACTTGAAATAGATGGCATCCATGAGGCTTTAACTATGACTTGTACAGGAGGAATGCTGTTGTATTTTATTGGGGGGGGGTAAACTGTTTTTAACTCTTTGTATACTGTATATTGTTTATTATGTCTGATGGAACCCGCCCTGAGATTGCTACCCAATAACATACATACATACATACATACATACATACATACATACATACATAAATAAATAAATAAATAAATGATTCAGATGGGTAGCCATGTTGGTCTGAAGCAGCAGAACAAAGTTTGAGGAAGTGTGTGTACACACAAAAGCTTATACCTCGAATAAAACTTTGTTGGCCTTAAAGGTGCTGCTGGACACAAACTTTGATCCAATGGCTGAGAAGGTGAATGTTCAGTACAAATATTTTTGACAAGTAGCCAGAAGAGCTCTTTCTCTGCATTTTTTTAAAGGGTTGCTCTGAAAGAAGGGAGAAGTGTTCTCAGTTTCAGAGAACTGCAGTGGTAATCCAGGAAGCATTGCCCTCACTTTCAACTCAGTGGACTTCACTTGCCCACAGTGACATCATCATGACATAGCCAAACCTGATTGGCAGATAGTATTGCGATGCCATCTCATTTACTATGGGATCCCTGATTAGAAGGGGTTGTCCAAGAAATGAGGAGGTGACATGGTGTGGGGAGATATTGTCAAAGCAGTGGCAGAAAGAGGAGATGATGGCAGCAAATGAGAACAAGCAAAGCTATTGGTGTTTTTGACCTCAACAATAATTTCATCTCCTGCCCACCAAAAATGCCTTCTGATATGAAAAATGAGATTAATTTTAATTCTGGGAGAACTCTAGGCCATGCCTGGAGGCTGGTAACCCTATGCCTATGCCAGAGCTGAAGTTCACCAAGTGGAGTCTGATGCCAGTGTTGCGATGATTTTAGGTTAGTCACAGCAAGCAGGCACTGGGGATGGTGGAATGAGAGAATGAACAAAAGGCAAGATTGCTCGTAGGGTTGGTTATGAGAACAAAGCTCCCCCCTCCCCTTTCTTGAGAGCCAGTTTGGTGTAGTGGTTAAGAGCGGGGGGCTCTAATCTGGAGAACTGGGTTTGATTCCGCACTCCTACACATGAAGCCTGCTGGGTGACCTTGGGCCAGTCTCTCACTCAGCCCTACCTACCTCACCAAGTGCCTGTTTTGGGGAGAAAAGCAGGGTATACAACCCAGCTCTTATTACTATTAAGAGTGATGGCCTCTAATCTAGAGAACTGGGTTTGATTCCCCACTCCTTCTCCACATGAAGCCTTCTGGATGACCTTGGGCCAGTCACAGCTCTCTCAGGACCCTCTCAGCCCCACCTGCCTCACAAGGTGCCTGTTGTGGGGAGAGGAAGGGAAGGTGATTGTCAGCCGCTTTGAGACACATGAGGCCTGCTGGGTGACCTCGGGCCAGTCACTGTTCCCTCAGAACTCTCTCAGCCCCACCTACCTCACAGGGTGCCTGTTGTGGGGAGAGGAAGGAAAGGCGACTGTCAGCTGCTCTGAGACCCCTTTGGGTAGTGAACAGCGGGGTATAAAAACAAATTATTATTCTTCTGTTTCCACCAGCAGGGAGCACTGTGTTGTCTTCGATGAAATGTTTCTGGTGTGCGCCTATTTCCCCCCCCCCCCCCCCCCCACAAGCCAGCTGTAGATTACTCTTTCCTTGTGAACTTTTGGGAACCGACATACAAAGTGCCATTGAGGATGAAAGATTCTGTGCTGGCGCATTAGCAAAACAGATGGGGGGATTTAAACAAAACAACAATACAAACAAACTTTTTTTTTTGGAACAGGTCGCTGCTTCCTCTTGCCAGATTTCCTTGCCACTTTTACTATTAGGTACATGCAGTGGTTTACAAACTAAGTCGCTAAACCTCACATCCATTGTCTGATTACTTTGGTGCCGAACCCGTTTTGAACATCAAGCACAAGGAGTCTTCCCGCTGTGACGGTGAGCTCAGCCTGAGTGGGTTCCAGGGCTTGCAAAAGAATTTAAATTAAGCAAAATTTCTTTAACACAAAACACTCCAACATGCCAGACAGTACAATGAAACTGGCAGGATTAAATACATGGATGTAACAGTAGGGTTGTCAGTGTCCAGGTAGGGCCTGGAGATCTTCCAGAACTACAACTTCTCTCCAGACCAGAAAGATCCATTCCCCTGGAGAAAATGGCTGCTTTGGAGGGTGGACTCTTTGGCACTATATACTCTGCTGAGGTTCCTCCCCGCCCCAAACCTTACCTTCCACAGGTTCCTCCCCCCAAAAAAATCTCCAGGAATTTCCCAACCCAGAGCTGGGAATCCTATATAACAGTGGACAGAAGCATGCCACAGGGGGTCTCTAGGGCTCAGTGTAGTTGCAAGCTGGCTCTTGCTTGCAACAACTTTGTGGTGAGCCAATTTCCACTTCTCCTGTCTACCAAGTGGCAGATCCTTCCAATGTTCTTCTCTTGCAAAAAGGAACAAGCTGGACATTACTGAAGCCAGGCGGCTGTCTTTGACTTGAGAAACATAGCAGAGGTCCATCAGTGGCTATTACCCACAAGCTATAGATAGGAACTCTCCGTCTGGGGCAAGTGATGCTCTGTATTCTCAGTGCTGGAGGGGAGGGGGGGCAACAGTGGGAGGGCTTCTAGAGTCCTGGCCCCACTGCTGGACCTTCTGAGGGCACCTGGTATTTTTGGCCACTGTGTGACAGAGTGTTGGACTGGATGGGCCATTGGCCTGATCCAACATTGGCTTCTCTTATGTTCTTGTGTTCTTACAACCCCGGAATAAAATGATGATTGATTGACTAGGGTATTTGGTTACTATAGCAGAGTTTTGCCCAGTCCTAGAAGCCTGATACTGAATGCAATAAATAAATCGGACTTTCTTTTAGTCACATCTCTACAGGTTACCTGACTACCTTGTTTCAGCCCCACCTCCGTAGGGCTTTTATGCTAGCTCGGTTTGACGTCTTGCCCTCAGCTGTACTTTCGGGAAGATTCAAAAAAATCCCCTAAAGAGAGAGATTTTGCCCATGTGGGATGGGGGAAATCGAATCTATTGGTCATGTGCTTTTACACTGTAGTTTTCATAACGATATTCGTCTCGCTTATATTGAAGCGGTGATCGCCCCCCTCCGGGATCAATCCGAGGAGTTCATTATTGATACCTTGTTGTTATCCCAGAGAGCTGAGATTCTTGAGACTGTAGCAAGTTTTTTATGTGAGGTCTGTAGGAGGAGAGCCTTGTATTAGGTTGGACTGGAAATCTTGCGTTACCTGGATATTTTGGGGTATATCGCTGGGTGCATTGTATCGTTTTTATGCCAATAAAGGTATTGTTATCGTTGTTATCATTGTTACAATAAATAAATCTCACAAGAAGTATATATTTTTTTAAAAGATAAATTTACATTTATTCTAGTAGATCCAGTTCAAATTCAGGTTGCAGTCAAAAGGAGAGAAAGACGCCTAAGAGGAGGACTTTTCCTATCACAAATGGCCACTTTGTCCAGCATTAAGTGTGTGGGCGTATGAGGGTATTGTCTCTACAGGAGAGACCTGCAGGGAGATGTTTCTCCATGGAAGGCCATGTGAAGCGAGTGAGAGGACAAAACAAGCGAGAGAGTTTACAACCCAAGCAGAATAGAACTGCTATTCATATGGGTCCGTGGTTCAATTTGTGGTTCAGCCACGAACCACGAACTGAACTGCAATAATGCAGTTTGTGGCCATCTCTAATCACAATGTTAGTGATGCTTTCCCTTTCCAGGCTCTGTCCCCTAAGAGTGCCTGGAGATCGGTGGCCTGACAACCCTATACCAGTCCCATCCCCACCAATAAGGATTTTCTTGACAAAGGTAAAACCAAGCCAACCAGCAGGGAGTTGCTTCATGTTAAACTACTTTACACCTGATTAGCTGTTCCATGATCTCTTGGCAGAGCCCACACCAAGGGCAGAAATGGGCCTCATGATCAACACCATTACTGTGGTATACTGACTAAACTATTAGATTTGGTGAGGGGAAACCTGTGTTCGAAACCCTAGCCAATCATGAAGAGTAATTGACAACCTTGGGCCACTTAATATGTCTTTGTTAACTGACTTCATGAGAATTTTCTAAGATTAACATGATTGGGGGGGGGATCCCCCAAAACAGTGTTTCTTTTTGTTTTAAAATGTCATATTTTTCATCTTGCCCTTTATCCAGGTTTGAATCCCCATTCGATCAGGAAACTTACTGGGTGACCTCAGGTCAGTCACTGTCCCTCGGCCTAGCCTACCTCACAGGGTTTTTGTAAGGATAAAACAGAGGCGGGGCTAATGATTCACTGCCACAGGAAGTGGTAGCAGCTACAAGCATGGAGGGCTTCAAGAGGGAATTAGATAAACATATGGAGCAGAGGTCCATCAGTGGCTATTAGCCACAAGGTATAGATAGGAACCCTCAGTCTGGGGCAAGTGATGCTCTGTATTCTTGGTGCTTGACGGGGGTGGGGGGCAACAGTGGAAGGGCTTCTAGTATCCTGGCCCCACTGCTGGACCTCCTGAGGGCACCTGGTGTTTTGACCACTGTGTGGCACAGAGTGTTGGACTGGATGGGTCACTGCCCTGATCCAACATTGGCTTCTCTTATGTTTTTATGTTCTTATGATATATATATATCTGATGAAATATATATATTTCTCATCTCCACTTCTTCCCCACAAAACTTTGTAATGATTGGTCTCCTGTTACAGCATCCTCCTTCTTCCGTTTGTGTATATCTGGTCTGTCATCATCTTCCTCAGGGCTCATTTCGTAGCAGGAGCTCCTCTGCATATTAGGCCACACACCCCTGAGGTAGCCAATCCTCCAAGAGCTTACAGTAGCCCCTGTAAGAAGAGCTCTGTAAGCTCTTGGAGGATTGGCTGCATTAGGGGTGTGTGGCCTAATATGCAAAGGAGCTCCTGCTACGAAATGAGCCCTGATACTCCTATCCATCAAGCCAGTTCCGATTACTCTTCGTGGTTGTGAAGAAGGAGAATTGGAGCCCACACAAGCTTATCCCTCAAAAAATCTGACAGAGATTGTGCCATTCCTTAATGCTTGGGGCTTGGAGATGCAAGTATATATAGCTACCCCAGAATCAGAGGTTCATCCCAGGGAAACTGAGGTGGCGTCCCACAACCTTACAATGGTTTCCTGGGCTTTGTTTTCAGGTCTTGCTAGTGGCTTTTAACATATGCAAACCCTGGACTGAACAACCAGTTCCAGGCACCAGGAGACCTGTTAACCAGCTTAACTTCTTCCAACATGTACCCTTCAAACCTCTAAACAAATCTTGGAGCGTCTAACATTGCCATTATAATCATAATTACTAAGTCCATTGACTTCAGCAGATTTGGAAGGGTGTAACTTTGCTTGTGATTGCACTGTAAGATGCTCAGAGCACTCAGCTTTTCTTGGTGCAGAACTACACACTAGGAAGAACCCTGGACATGAGGAATTCCAGGAAACAGCACACAACAGTGTGTGTTTGTGTCTGTCGCTTGAAGAGCATCCAAGAAAGATTCCTGGTGGGATGCCTCTGAAACAATGTCGCTCGATACCATTCAGAAAGCTGGACTGTATCTACATAGCATAATGAAGACCTAAATTTGGACACAAAAATTTCCCATGGGAAAATGGGAAGCAAGCATTATCTCTAGCTGTAGGAATACTCTGTCATTGTTTAAAAGTTCTTACTACACAATGGGCAATAAACACTAGGCAGCAAACTCAAAAGCGATTGTTTTGCCCCCCATTACTTATTTCCCATCTTTTGGGTTCTGGTTTGCCAGGGACTGAATGTGCTCGTGGGAAGGAAGAAAAGCCTCTGAATATCCTTAAATGGCTCATTCCTCTATTGGTGTCTGCCTTTATTTTTTAATGTAAATCCTTACTCAAAAAAGTTGCTCTACACATTGGCTTGGATCCAGTGAAACATTTCTGTGGGCTAAAGGATTTTCACATGTGGGGCTTGGCTTTCTTGCCTCCCCTCCTTCCCACCATGGTCCCAAATGCCCCCAACCATTTCACTGAGCAGCAGAAGGCCAGAGGCAAGAAACTTCCACTTCTTAGACAGAAATCCTTTGGCCCCAGTGATGCCCCATTGGAACCAACCATTAAATAGAACTGTTGGTAAACTGAGGTGATAGATTAGTTGTTGTAGATTTTCCGAGCTGTACGGCTGTGGTCTTGGCATTGTTCATGGGGAGGGCGGGATATAAATCTGAAAAATAAATAATAAATAAATAAATAATAAATTGTAGTACCTGATGTTTTGCCAGCAGCTGTGACTGGCATCCTCAGAGGAATAACACAGAAAGATGGAGTACTCTCTGTGTCAATGTGAGAAGAATGGTAGACAGGTAATTTACATCTACTCAGGAAGGCGGGGTAGGGCTGAGTCATTATCTTGTAGGAGTTTCCCAGGCTGTGCCATGCTAATGGAGGAGCTTTCCTGAGGAGGTTCTTTTGCATATGGATTGGCAGTTGAAATGCTAATCTTATCTGTATTTTAATCTAATCTGATTCTATTCTAATCTTATTCTAATCATATCTAATTCTAATCTTATCTATCTGAGGTGATAGAATTCAGGAATAGGGATGGGCATGGACTAAAGTTCGTGATTAATTTTGGCCGGCACGAATTTTCAGCTGGCACGAACTTTCCAGCAGTTTGTGGAGGTTCATGCCAGTTTGTGAACAGATGCATTTCCAAACAGACTGTCAAAGACAGGCAAGTAGAGGAGAGTCAGCCAGAGATCCCGTGTCTCTAGCTTGCTGGGGGAGGGATTCTACTGCATCACAAACCTAACCAGTTTGTTCGGCTCTCTAAAGTTTATGATGGTTCATGGTTTGTGAGCTGAGCTTGCCACAAGCTGTCACGGATTGCATTTTCCTGGTTTGTGCCCATCCCTGTTCAGGAATGCTCCGCTTCAAACTGCAGGGGTGATATTGCCTCATTGAGTGTACCCCAACATCTACCATAATAGAACCCCCCTCCTTTGCGTAGTGACTTAGCACCTCAGACAGAAAAGCTGAGTATATTTATTTTCCTGATACACTAGGTCAATGGTCCACTACCCTTCTGAGGCTATGGGCACCTCTGGAATTCTGACACAGGGCAATGGGCACAATCACTGAATGCCTGCCACAGGAGGGGGATCCAGTCACAAAATGTCAGAGAACAAGGCTCTATATAATTCTAAGGCTGCGATCACACACTTCTTTAGATCCGACATAGGTGTGATCTAAAGGGAGCGATCAGACAGCAACATCTGGGAAGCGTCCCGCAGTCATCAGCAACCCATGCTGCTCCACCATAGAAACAGAGTAAAAAGACACTGGGGAAAGTCCAGTGTTATCTGGATAAGGCAGGCCATGGGTGGACGTTCTCCTGTCTGATTGCTCAAGCATGCTCTCATACCATTGGAATGGTCTGATCAGGCCATCCTGACTTTGTGCCATGCTTCACCCCCCCACTCTGCAGTATGCACATCATTGCATACTCCATAGGGGACCCTCAGTGTGGAGGTGTGATTCCTCACGTGTGCGCAAGGGGGAAAAATGGCAAAAAAAACCCTCGACTCACCCACAGTTGCGTCTGATCACACAATGATGGGCTACGCCCACAGCTTCAAAGGGCTGTATGATCTTGCAACTGCGTGTCAAATTCCTCCGGAGAAAATAGCCTCTCTTCCCCTCCACTTCAACTGGCGTGTGACCGCAGCCTAAAAGCACCTCTTCATCATTTCAGGCAGGAGCTTTGTTTAACAAGGTACCTTTTAATCTGCAAAGCCGATCAGAAGCCCTGCTGGACAGAAGCCCCACCTAGCCTTGCCCACTGTTTAAAAGCATTTAGTGGACACCGGGAAAGGTGTCAGCAAAAGCCGTGTCACCTATGATCACCACACTGAAGACCCCTGCACTAGTTTATTAAACCCAGACTTTTTTTTTTTTTTACATCGAAGAACATTCAAAATATGACTGGTTCCCCCATTCTTCCCCTTCATCCTGTTTAACATATGGAATGATACAATTTCTTTATTTTTACTGGGCATTTATCTGCATCCAGTTCAAAAAGTAAGAACTTGTTATTGTTTGTTTATTTTCAGCCGCCAACTCCTATAGCCAAGGCATATGTAAGAAAGGAATAGTTTTCATTGCTCTTGGAAAGCACAAGCTCCTTCCAGCCACAATGGAAACCCTTCCAAAGTTCTTTATTAAGCAGGCTGGTAAATTTAGTGACAAAGAACAAAGACCCTGTAATAAATGCCTCCAGGTTACTCTTTGTCCTGAAACTCAACTATCTGTAAGAGGTGAAGAAGCCAATGCCTACTGAAGCTTCTAGTTATATACTAGAAGGAACAGTGGGTTGGGTTGGGTTAAAATCATAGAATCATAGAGTTGGAAGGGACCTCCAGGGACATCTAGTCCAACCCCCTGCACAATGCAGGAAATTCACAAATACCTCCCTCCCTTACACACCCAGTGACCACTGCTCCATGCCCAAAAGATGGCCAAAAAACCCTTCCAGGATCCCTGGCCAAAGCTGGCCTGGAGAAAAATTGCTGCCTGACCCCAAAGTGGCGATCAGCATTTCCCTGGGTGTGTAAGAAAGGGCCACAACAGCCGATCACTGGCTCATCCCTCCTTGCCCTCCCTCTCATGATATGCCTCAGTTCACACAATCAGCATTGCTGTCAGATGGCCATCTAACCTCTGTTTGAAAACCTCCGAAGAGAGAATCCACCACCTACCGAGGAAGCCTGTTCTTCTGAGGAACAGCTCTGTCTGTCAGGAAGTTCTTCCTAATATTTAGCCGAAACCTCTTCTGATTTAATTTTAACCCATTGGTTCTGGTCTGACCTTCCAGGGCAACAGAAAACAACTCCACACCATCCTCTATATGAGTTCTAGACAGGTGCTATCCGTTTTCCCAGTTCCTCTCCTCATTGCAACTTCTGTCCCATGTGGCTTTTTCCCTATGATCCCAAGGACTATCAGTGGTCAAAAAGAGGACCCTCTTCCTTCTTTTGCCAGCAGAAAAGATGGTAAGATCAAGACCATGAATAGGACCAGACCAGGCCTGCAGCCAGGGTTTTGTGGCTTGTGGGGCAAAAAGTTTTCTGGTGGGGCTCCCACTATTTGCCATTATTTTTCTGTCCGTCTCTAAACAACTGTACTTTTAAGTAATAATAAAAACGTTCCCTTGTTGCCTGTCTGTGGCACCCTGGTCAGAATGATACTACAGTTTATGGGAGGGGTCTACAACCCCCTTTTTAGCCTGTGGACACGCTGGAATTTTGAGGACAGGTAATGGGCATCACCACGAGATGGCTTCCATGAGGGGCAATTACCAAAAAGCTTGGACAATCCTAAGCTGAACAGCTTCCTGTGATCGGGGCAGCTCATTATGAACAAATGCTTCCTGAAAACCCAAAGGTGATTCCTCCGGGTATCTTTTGAAATGCCTCCTGCTCCAGTGAAGTGGAGGAAACCAAATTTGCTTTTAGGGAGAGACAAGAAGGGAGGGACCCACAATACTCACGAGGGGAGAAGCTGACAGCCACTCGGGCCACCGCTTCTCCACACACACACCCCGCTCTTCCACGAGGCCTGACTGGCTGAAAGCCACTTGAGTCACCACTTCTCCACCCCCCACTCTTCCGCAGGGTCCTAATGGCTCTTGGGCCGCTGCTTCTCCGCCCCCTCTCACTCTTCCATGGTGCTCGAGTGGCTGACAGCAACTTGGGCCATCGCGTCTCCGCCCCCCTCCCGCTCTTCCGTGGGTCCCCACTGGCTGACAGCCACTCAGGCCGCCGCTTCTCCTGCCCACCCCCCAGCACCAGCGGCGGCCTCCCAACCTCCGGCCACCACAGTTCCCAGAACGTTCCCTGCGCATGCGCAGGGGATGCTCTGTTACTTTCGGGGGGGATTTAAATATCCCCCAAATATTTTTTTTAAACTTTTCAGATTTTTCTGCACACGGGGGGAGTACCTCCAGTGTGCAGAAAAACCTCCCTTCCCCCCCAAGTGCCCCCCCCGCGTGGATTTAGATATCCGCACGGGGGTGGCCACTTCGGAATTAGATATATACAGGGGTCCTTTCGTAGAAAAAGAGGTGCAGGAGCTCATTAGCATAACTCCGGCCCCAAAGGACCCCTGGATATATAGATACTTTGGAAAAGAAGCCTGTGGTCACCAAGAAACACCTTAGCGAGCACAATGTTTGCTCTGACCTGCTAGAGTTCCTCTGTGCGCATGTGTGTCATCCATCAGGGTGACCAAGAGAGTGCTAGTTCCAAAAACAGATCAAAATATTCCTATGATGTAGCATAACTTTACCAGTGTAGCAAAATCTGAGGAGGAGGAGGATGAGGAGGATTTATATCCTGCCCTTCACTTGGAATCTCAGAGCAGTTTACAGACTCCTTTCCCTTCCCCTCCTCAAAGCAGACACCCTGAGAGGTAGGTGGGGCTCAGAGACCTCTGAGAGAACCGCTGATCCAAGGTCACCCAGCTGAGAGACTGATCCAAGGTCACTCAGCTGGCTGTATGCGGAGGAGTGGGGAATCAAACCCAGTTCTCCCATATCAGAGTCCGTGCTCCTAACCACTACACCAAACTGGCTCTCAAGGGTTATCTTTTCGAAGCAGAGGTGCAGCTTTTAACCACAGAACTCACTTCTATGTAGAAAATTGCATGAAAGTCATTTGACAACTACTCAGTTTTGCCAGAATTTGGGGGGGGGGGGGTTTAAAAAAAGAATTGGGCCTAGGATCCTGTTCCTTTAACATTAGCCTGACACAAAAGAAATTAAGTAGGTGAAACATTTCCCATCCCTTATCTTTGTGCCAGGAGGGGAAAAAACTCCCCTTACTTCATTTCTGTGTGTCAGACAGCTGTTAAAAAGCAGGAGGAGAGCCAGTAAAAAAAAAATTGGCATGTGCATCCATTTGGCTGTGTACACACATCTGGAGGTAAATAGGGAAACAAAGACACAAAGAAGACAGCTGAGCTATCCTATACCTTTAGTAGTTATATAGAAGAGGAAAAATTAAGAGAATCAGCTGTTTAGTGACAAACCTTGTGTCGTGACCCCTGCAGGTTGCCACCTTCTGTCACCACCACCCTGGACATAGGGTCTCTTGAGAAGGCCCGGGGTACCCTCCCAAGCTCAGCCAAATGCCCCCCTTTAACCAAGAAATATAGGCGTGATGACCAGGCAGAGAACAAAAAAATAATTAATACAATACTGGGGCAGGGAATTTACGAGAATTCCTGGGGCTCAAGTCATGACCTCTGGCCCCACTTTTGATGGCAGATGTGAGGGATTGATTGGGGTTTCTTGGCAGTGAGGGAAAGGCATTCTGCTGCTGCTGCTGGATATTTCAGGCTCGAACACTGATGTTAAAAGATCCAGCATGCTTTCTTGTCTGGCCTTGTGTGATGGCCAGGTGCTTTCTCAGCTCCACACTCACCCCGTCACACCCTCTGGTACCAGCGTTTGAGCTGATCTTCCTTATGGTGTGGGTAGTGAGTGGTCAGGGAGGCAATTTTAACACATAATTGCACTGGATTACATGCGGTTATCAGAGACGAGGTTTGGGGAGGTACAGTAGGATTCTGAGGTAATTTCTGCTACTTCGCCCCACCCCTTCTCCTTGAGTGATTCACACCAGCACCTCCTTTTGCAACACAAAGATAAAAGCAATAAACCTATGTTTGGTGTAGTGGTAAAGTGTGCGGACTCTAATCTGGGAGAACCGGGTTTGATTCCCTACTCCTCCACATGCAGCTGCTGGTGTGACCTTGGGCAAGCCACGGTTCTGACAAGAGCTGTTCTTGAAAAGAGCACTTTCTGTCAGAGCTCTCTCAGCCCCACCTGCCTCACAGGGTGTCTGTTGTGGGGAGGGGAAGGAAAAGGAGTTTGTAAGCCACGCTGAGACTCCAAGTGAAGGGCAGGGTATAAATCCAATCTTCATCTCCTCCTCCTCTTCTTCTTCTTTAGAAAGTCTCAAGCCCTATCTGAGTTTATAACAGACTTTCCCACACACATGATGCCAGAAGCTAATTCTACCATAGAGTTTTGCCCAAAAAAACAGAGTATCACCCCCCCCCCCCCCGATGTCACCGATGTACCTATGTCACTTCCAGGTGACATAGGCACATCACGTTTGAGGCAGTAACTCTCCCCCTGCCGGCCAGCTGGCTGGTGCCAGGGCAGGCAACGGAAACCGGGGGATCCCCTGCATGCCAGGGGGATCTGGCAAGCCTAACTAATGCTGTGGTGGCAGCCAATCAAATCTCCCATGGCCAGTCAGAAGCCTTGGTGAGCCTTGGTGAGCAGAAGTCCCACCTGGCCCCGCCTACTTTCTAAAGACACTTGGAGGTGTTGGTGGGGCACCACGGCACCCACAAACACCACATTGGGGACCCGTGCTTTATGGTAAAGGTGGCATTGTTCATTGGCTTTTCAAATAGATTTTGCCTCACTAGTAGAAAAAAGATACCTCCATGGTACTTTGGTAAAGTCCAGCTTGAGGCAGTCTTGCACAGCCTGTGTTCCACCTTGCTAAGCACAGCCCTACATATACGGCAGCTAGGGTTGCCAGGTCTGGGTTGGAAAATACCTGGAGACTTTGCGGGTGGATCCAGGAGAGGGCAGGTTTTAGGGAGGGGAGGGGCCTCAGCATGGTACAATGCCATAGAGTCTGCCCTTTGAAGCAGCCATTTTCTCCAGGGGAGCTGATCTCTGTCAGCTGGAGATCAGTTGTAAAAGCAAGGGGGTCTCCAGGCCCCACCTGGAGGCTGGAAACCCTAACAGCAGCCCACCATGACTTGATAGATTGTTTAATCGCTGTATAATTGGCACAGCCAAGCACCTGGTAAGGTTTCCCTTGCTCGAAAACCAGTCGACTCTGACTCTAGGGGGCGGTGCTCATCTCCGTTTCCAAGCCGAAGAGCCAGTGCTGTCTGAAGACTTTTTCCATGGTCATGTGGCCAGCATGAGCATGACTAAACGCTGAGGCACACAGAATGCTGCTACCTTCCCACCAAATTGGTACCTATTTATCTACTTGCAATGTCTTGCTTTCAAACTGCTAGGTTGGGATGAGCTGGGGCCAGAGATGGGAGCTCACTCCATCACACAGCACTTGGGTATCAAATTGCCAAGCTACTGACTTTCAGATCTGCAGCTCAGCATCTTAACCTCGGAGCCACCGCAGCCCCGGATAGGGGTTAATTTCTGCTCAGTGGGTTTCAAGCTGACCAGGACTGATAGGACTGGATATTCTGTCTATTAATAGAAGCAAGGAATGGTGTGTAAATTAACCCGTTGTTCTAGATGGTTCCACTCAAGGATTTGCTTTGAGGCGGGAAACAGCTTCTGCCCTCAGAAACATTCAGTTGTGACCTCTGAGGTAGATTAACATCTGCTTGGAGTCTCCTGAGGCGAAGGAGGACTTTGGCACACTGGCCAGGTGTCCCCTACAAAACAATGTGAACTGAAATAGAAAGGCCAAAAGGCCATGTTATGGATTTGGCCACTGGACTTTTTCCATGTGAGATCTACCCTACAGTAATAAGAAGTTAAAAGAAGCACTATGTCTTCATAAAGGGTCTTATTGAAGCCAATATTGGAGATGGCTCTTAAAATTGGGGACAGGGGTGATTTACAAAGTGGTGCTGGGACTTATTATTCATCTAAAGACAGGCACCACAAATTAATTTGAAATAGATGACTGTGATCTTCCTAGCAGCATAATTTCATTCCTCCCCAACCCTCAATTTAAAAATAGAGAGATCCTTTTTAAAATTGGGTTTTTAAAATTATGATACTTTTTCATGTTTTATATTCTTATATTATGTAATGTCCTTAAAATGTGTTTAACAAATGACTTTTTATGCCTTTCACCTTTTCCTTTATTCCTTTTTATTTTGTGTCCTTTTAAATGGTAAAATAAAATATTATATAAAATTGAGGGTTTTTTTAAGTTTTAAGGTATTTGTAAATATGTTTAAAGATATTCGAGACCTGTTTCAAAACTCTCCCATTTGCATTTAACTCACACACACACCCCCTTTATTTGAAAATTTTGAAGCGTGTGAAGTAAATTTTAAAATAACTTTAGGTTGTGATCACATGCACAATTAGCCTCAACATAGGTGTGAATGCCGAGGGGGTTAAAGGAAAGCGATCACACAACAACATTTGGGAAGTGCCCATACCCATCAGCAAGCCGATTTGTTCTGCCGCACAAGTGGATTTAAAAGATACCTCAGAAAGTCCCATAGCAAACGAGTTGCTAAGGGCCACAGATGGACCTTCCTGTGTCTGATTGCTCCAGCACGCTCTCATGACATCAGGATGGTCTGATCAGGCCATAGCAACTCCGTGCTGTTGGATTTTTTGCCCGTCTCAGTATGTGCATCATCGCACACTCCATAGTGAGCTCTCAGGGCTGAGGTGCGAATCATCAATCCTTCTTTTAAGCACATTGGAGACAAACGACAAAAAAACAAACCCTGACTCACCCGCAGTTGCATCTTTTTTTTTTTTTGTAAAAAAATTTTATTTTTCAAAACATTAAAATTAATACATTTATCTCATACAAATCCTTTTTTCCATATTATATAACATTTTGTTCTATTTGTATAATCTTATTTTTATCTTGTATTGGCGGTTTCCCACCACATCTGAAGCATAACACATTTTCCACTTTATCCAAAATAGTAATACTTATATCTATGTTTACATTTCTGGTAACAGTCATATATCTTAAAAATACTTATATACTAATTCTTACTTTCTATATTCTTATATAATTCTAAAATAAAAAACAACTTCATTATCTAATTATCCTTAATACATTCATATACTCTAATTCTATTGCTTTATGTTATTATAACCATGTATAAATGTAATTTTTCATGTCCCAGTATTTTTCAACATATTCTTTCAAATCTTTCCAATCTTCTAAAAAGGTCTCTGAGTACAGGTCATTCAACTTTCTAGTCCATTTATCCATTTCAGCCATATATAACAATTTTTTCAACCATTCCCACACATCTGGTATTTTTTCATTTTTCCAATTTTGTGCATACACCATTCTTGCTGCTGTTATCATATACCATATTATTGTCCTTTTCTTTACATTTATCTCTTCTAGTGTAAGTCCAAGCAATAACATTTTAGGCAACTTCTTAAATGTACATTTCAAAAATTTTTCCATTTCTGCATGTATTATAGACCAATAAGTCTTCGCTTTATCACAAGTCCACCACATATGATAAAAAGAACCTTCCTTCTTTTTACATTTCCAACATTTGTTAGACATATTCTGATTAATATTTGCAATTTTTTTGGGTGTCATATACCATCTGTACATCATTTTAAAACAATTTTCTTTTAGGTTATAACATGTAGATATACCCATAGCATTTTTCCATAAAAATTCCCAAGATTCCATTTCAATGTCTTTGTTAAAGTTTATCGCCCATTTTACCATTTGTTCTTTTACCATTTCATCAGCGTTAAACCATTTTAACAAAATTTTATACATTTTAGAGATCATTTTTTCCCCACCTTCCTCCCAAACTTGTTCTATTTCATTATTTTTTTCTCTAAAACCGGACTTTTTATCACTTCTATACATGTCATATATTTGTCTATATCTTAACCAACCATAATCAAAGTCCATCTGATGCTGCTCCTTCAATATAAAGTCTTTACCATGTCTTGTTAATAAGTCTCTTTACTTCAACCAATCTTGTCCTTTGTGACGTGATACTGGATTTAAAACTTCTGCGGGTACAATCCACATAGGTATCTCTTCTGGAAAAAAGTTTTTATATCTTGTCCACGTATCCATTAGCGTTCTTCTCAAATAATGATGTTTAAACATATTGTCCATTTTTGTTTTACCGTAATACAAATACGCGTGCCACCCAAACCTACAGTCATGGCCTTCCAGGGACAATAACTTTCTATCTTGTAACATAGTCCATGTCCCTACCCAAGTCAAACATATTGCATCATGATATAGCCTTAAGTTTGGTAACTGGAACCCACCTCTATCTTTAGCATCACACATTATTTTCATCTGGATTCTTGGTTTTTTCCCTCCCCATACAAACTTAGACAATTCCTTCTGCCAGCATTTGAATGTTTTTACATCTTTCACAATTGGAATAGTTTGAAACAGAAACATTAATCGTGGTAGCACATTCATCTTAACCACTGCAATTCTACCCAACAATGACAAATTTAATACATTCCACTTTTTAATATCTTGCATAATTTGCAGCCATAATTTCTCATAGTTATTTTTATAAAGATCAATATTTTTCATTGTTAGGTTCACACCTAGATATTTTGTCTTTTTCACCACCTCACATTCTATAAGATTTTGTAACTCAGTTTGTTTGTTATTTGACATATTTTTACACATCACTTTCGATTTGTTCTTATTTACATAAAATCCAGCCAAGTCACCAAACTCTTTTACTCTCTGTAACAGATATGGGAGTGTAGTCATAGGGTCTTCCACTATAAACATCACATCATCTGCAAAGGCCCTATATTTGAAAGAAAAACCTTTGGTTGTTAAACCTTTAATATCTTTATCTTCCTTCACATTTATTAGTAGAACTTCTAGAATCCAAATAAATTGCAACGGCGAAAGTGGGCATCCTTGTCGTGTTCCTTTTTCGACTTTAAAATCGTCCGTCTTTTCAGTGTTAATTATTAAAGAGGATTTCTGTTCTTTATATATTGACTTAATGAGGTTAAGCATATATTCACCAATTTCAAGATGTTCTAGAACCTCAAACATAAAATCCCAATTTAAATTATCAAACGCTTTTTCCGCATCTAAAAAGCAAAAACCCACTTCCTTTTCAGGATGTTTATCGTAGTATTCTATAGCATCCACTACTACTCTTAGATTGTCCCTTATTTGGCGATTAGGTAAGAACCCTGCTTGTTCTGTTTGTATAGTTTCTTTAAGGTGTTCTTTTAGTCTGTCAGCTATAATCTTAGCAAAGATCTTATAACCATTATTTAGTAAAGAAATCGGTCTATAGTTCTTAACATTAGTTAAGTCTTGATTTTCTTTCGGAATAAGTGAGATGGTTGCATCTTTCCAAGTTTCTGGGACCTCACCAGTGACTCCTATATCGTTCATTAAGAGCAGTAACACTGGTGAGATCGACTCCTGTAGCGTTTTATAAAACTTCGCTGTAAATCCATCTGGTCCAGGTGCTTTTCCTAATTTTGAGTCATTTATTGCATTTTTAATCTCTTGTAATGATACTGGATTGTTAAATAGTTCTTTAATTTTCTCTGTTGGTTTTGGTAACTTTAATGTTTGCAGGTATTCTTTAATCTTTCTTCTGTCTTTGTTTTCCTTCTTAAAAAGTTTTGCGTAATATTTAAAAAATTCTCTCTTTATTCCTTTGTTGTCTATTATCTCAATGTTATCTCTTATCACTTTAGTGATTAATTTATTTTCACGTTTTTTCTTTAATTGCCATGCTAGATATTTTCCGGGTTTATTTGCACCTTCAAATGCCTTTTGTTGGAGTTTTTTTAAGTTCCAGTACGTCTCTTGGTTCAAAATAGCTTTTGCTTGGTCTTGTAGCATCCAGATTTCCTTTTGCAGTTCCTTTTTCCCTGCTCTGCTCTTCAGTTCTTCTTCTTTTGTTTTAATGGCTTATACGATATTTTCATATTGTTCTCTTTTCTTTTTATTATCTTTAGCATTTAATGATATCAATAGTCCTCTCATCACTGCTTTATATGCATCCCATACGGTTTGAATTTTTACTTCTTTCTGTATATTTGCTTGGAAGTATAGGTCTGTTTCTTCCTGTAATTTTTTAACTGTTTCTTGGTTGTCTAGTAAGTCCTCATTTATTCTCCATCTCTTTTGTTTTTTTACCTGCCCAGCAGTCCATAAACACGGATTATGATCTGAAATTATTCTGGGTAGAATTTCCACTTTTCTTGTCTTAAACGTTAAATTAGTAGTCATCCAAATCATGTCAATTCTTGAATACGAGTCATGTCTATTAGAATAAAAGGTAAAATCTTTTCCTTGTGGGTTAGCTTTCCTCCAAATATCTTCCAGCTTCTCTTGTTTTATCAGTTCAAAAAAGTTTTTTGGAAGCTTCCCTGATGCCTCATCCTTTCTCTTAGAGCACCTGTCTAATTTGTTATTCACAGTTCCATTAAAGTCCCCCAACATCATGATTTGATCATAATTTACGTTATCCAATTCCACTTGTAATTCTTTAAAAAAAATTTCTTTGGCTCCATTTGGGGCGTAAATATTCACAATCAAAGTTTTCTGTCCTTGTAGTGAAATTTCAATAGCTAAATATCTTCCTTCTTTGTCTTTAAATATTACTTTAGGTTCCAAATCTTTTTTTACATATGTTACAACACCATTCTTTTTATTGCTTGCTAAAGAATAAAATTCTTCTCCCAATTTTTTCCTTATTAAATATTTGTGGTCTTGTTTTTTAAGATGAGCTTCTTGTATACAAATTACACTACATTTTTGTTTCTCCAGCCAATGCCCTACCATTCTACGTTTTTGGGGTGAATTAAGTCCATTTACATTCCATGTAAGTACTTTGTAATCCATCTTGATATATTCTTAAATATCACCAAGGTCATCTTTATTCTCTCCAAGAAATGCATACATTTCTCCTGTGCTTTTAATCACTTCTCTGGTGCTGCCATAGTAAAAGCTTAATCCTTGAGGTATTTCCCAACGGAATCTAATTTTTTTCTCCTTCAATTTATCCGTCAGACGCTTGAATGTTTTCCTTTCTTGCAGTATTGCTCTAGGCAGTTCTTTCATTACTATAATTTTCTTTCCATCTATTTCAAAAGGATCAGTAAAACACTTCTTGTAGATTTGTTCTTTTGTCCTTTTCATTGTAAATTGGACTACCACATCTCTTGGTATATTTTTATCTCTTGTGTATGTAGAATTGACTCTATAAACAAGATCCATGTGTTCTCTAACAACCTCTTCCTGTTCTTGTAAAAAATCTGCTAATGCTTCTTGCATTCTTGTAACAATGTCTTCACTCAATTTTTCCTCAATCCCTCTAAATCTCAAATGGTTTTGCATGTCTTTATAATGCATCATCTTTTCCATCCTGTCATTGTCTCTCATTGTCTTTTGAGTACTTTCTTCCAGTTCTTTTACTTTAGTTTCAATGTCTTGTGTTCTTGTGGTTAATTTTTGAAATTCTGCTTTTAAGTCTATGAAGTTTTTATCTGCTTGTGCAGCTATGCCATTCATTTTAACATTTACCTCTCCTATAGCGTCTAACATTTTTTTTCCATTGCTTCCATAACAGCTAGTAGTTCTTTTTCTTTTTTTGCTGCCATTGTAGGAGAGGACCATGTAGCTGCTCTTGATCTTAGTCCGCGGTCCGTCTTGTCTCTTTAAAAAAGATCGATTTTATTTTATTTTCCAAATCAAACAGCGATTAATGTGATCACACAAGCTAGTCTTGCCAAGTCAAATTTCGTTGGTTTCAGCCTTCTAAGTTATATAGTTTATGAGATATTACTGTTTAAAAATTTTATAAATCCAAAATGGCGGGCGCAACTTCTCTATGGTTTGTGTCAAAGGTTATAGTCTTTTTACCTTGCTTCTGGCTTGCCGTAGTTTCCTTTTGTCCCTTCCTCTTGCTTACTTGTCTGCTCTCCACGCGTCACTTCCTGTTGTAGTCCTTTTGGTCTGGCAGTTTTTACAGTCCCCTTTGCTCTCTTCCGGTTCTTCTCCGTTTCCCTTCTTGTCTGCTCCTCAAGCCGTCACTTCCTGTCTCAATCCTCACAGCTTGGTCTCGCGATGCTTGGTTCCCTCCTCCCCTCTTTGTCTCGCGATGCTTGGCTCCCCCTCCCGACTCTTCTTAACCTCAGGAATGTTAAACAACTTGTTTTTTTGGCTTTTTAAGTTCAAATTCAGCTTTTTAACGTTTCAAAACTGCACTCATCCAATCTGCAACAGTCTATTGCTTCACCAGATCTGCTTTTCGTCTTTCAAAACGCGGTAATGGTAAGGCAAAAACTTTTTTTCCGTTACCTTATGTTGTTACTTTGCTTCAGATGTGGTCCCAACGTTTAAACTTTGTCTTCTTTGTTAAGGAATCAGGGGAATTGGAGATTTTATGCTGATTTAATCAGCTCGGCTCGGCTCCTTAGAGATACTTGCAGGAATCTTCTTCGGCTGCAGTGCTCAAGGTGTTGTAAAAGTCTCCTCCGAGACTTTTCCTTCACCGAGCTTGCTCAAACCTGGATTATATTGCTTGCTAGTCCTCACACTACCTGTGTGAGGTTGCGTCAGGTGGATTTGTCCACCCAAGCTGTCAAGAAGAGCCGGCGTTCGCCTTGCGCACTTGCAAAGCATGTCAGACCTCCATTCCTCCGACCAGAAACCCCCTCACCCGCAGTTGCATCTGATCACGCAGTGGTGGGCTGCGCCTGCAGCTTCAAAAGACTGTGTGATTGCGCAACTTCCGCCGGAGGAAACAGCCTCTCTTCCCCCACCCCCGCTGTATCTTGTGTGTGTGACCACAACCTACAAAGAGACAATTATACACCCTAATACTATGTATTTTAAATTTTTATGTTAAATGCTCTATATTTACTCTGGTGTTGATCATCCTTGTTACGAATAAGTCATAGATTATTATAATATCTATATCTCCCCTTTCCCTCTTGTTTTTCTGTGTCCCTATTTTAATTTACAATAATAATTTAAAAGCTATTTAAAAAAGAAGAGGCAATTATAGAAATAGATATTAGGTAGAAATCAGGAGACAATGATCAGACCTTTGCCATCATTCATTTGGAGGTAAACTCTCTGATTCTGGAGGATATGTGGCATTGGATACAGATTCGGCTTATTTTCTTAACCTAGATCACCCAGACTAGGTAACATGTATGCAAGGTGAACCTATGAAGCAGACAGGCAGAGGTTATAATAGGAAATGAATTCTCCACTAGTAACACAGGGCATTTGAGAAGCCTCACTTGAGGTACTGCATTATAATATATTCAATTTGCTCTTCTCTGTAATGTATTTGATTTCCTCTCTTTCGAAAGTGGTTGCAAAGACCACACCAGTCTTCAGACTTGCCATACCAAACCCCCCCCCCCAAAAAAACAATATAAAAAACAACAACAACCCAAACATTTTGTTAAATTTTACAGCTTTGTTGCCCCCTTGAAAACAGGTCTATATGTAAAATGCAAAATATTGCCCTGAAAACACCCACCAGCTTTAATTTACTTTAATTCTGCTATCTTTGTGTTCGAAGTACACATTGCACTTTTTTTTCCAAAAAGAGGTGCTAGGACCAAGCTTGCATTCATAATTGAACCATAGGATTGTGCTGTGAATGTGTATACCACTGTCTCAGTGTTCAAAGAGTTGTCATGATCTAAGCAAAAAACTGAAATGATGAATGGGCTCTTCTGTCTATCAGACAGAGGATTAACAATGTGGTAGCTGGCTTGCAAACATTGCAGAGACATTGGCCTAGCCCAGTGATATTAAGTGATTAGTGAACCACATGTCTCTCTTCAACATGCCCCCTTCTTCTTCTGAGCACTGTTCCCAGATGTGTCTCCTGTCTTTTGTCTCAGAAAAGTGGACAAGGCCTTTATCCAGTGGAGCTTAAGAACATAAGAACATAAGAGAAGCCAATGTTGGATCAGGCCAGTGGCCCATCCAGTCCAACACTCTGTCACACAGTGGCCAAAAACACCAGGTGCCCTCAGAAGGTCCAGCAGTGAAGGCAGGACACTAGAAGCCCTCCCACTGTTGCCCCCCCCCCCATCAAGCACCAAGAATACAGAGCATCACTTGCCCCAGACTGAGAGTTCCTATCTATACTTTGTGGCTAATAGCCACTGATGGACCTCTGCTCCATATGTTTATCTAATTCCCTCTTGAAGCCCTCCATGCTTGTAGCCACCACCACCTCCTGTGGCAATGAATTCCACATGTTAATCACTCTTTGGGTGAAGAAGTACTTCCTTTTATCTGTCCTAACCCGACTGCTCAGCAATTTCATCAAGTGCCCATGAGTTCTTGTACTGTGAGAAAGGGAGAAAAGTACTTCTTTCTCTACCTGCTCTATCCCATTCATAATCTTATAAACCTTGATCATGTCACCCCTCAGCCATCATTTCTCCAAGCTAAAGAGTCCCAAGCGCTTCAACTTTTCTTCACAGGGAAATTGTTCCAACCCTTTGATCATTCTAGTTGCCCTTTTCTGCACTTTTCCCAATGCTATAATATATTTTTTGAGGCGTGGCAACCAGAACTGTACACAGTACTCCAAGTGAGGTCACACCATCGATTTATACAGGGGCATTATGATACTGGCTGATTTGTTTTCAGTTCTCTTCTTAAGAACCCCCAGCATAGCGTTGGCCTTTTTCATTGCAGTCACACACTGTCTCGACATTTTCATTGAGTTATCTACTATGACTCCAAGATCTCTCTCTTGGTCATCTCCGCCAGTTCGGACCCATCAACGTGTATTTATAGTTAGGATTTTTGACTCCAATGTGTATCACTTTGCACTTGGCCACATTAAACCCCATTTGCCACATTGATGCCCACTCGCCCATCCTCGACAGATCCTTTTGGAGTGCCTCACAATCCTCCCTGGTTCTCACCACCCTGAACAACTTTGTGTCATCTGCAAATTTAGCCACTTCACTGCTTACTCTCAACTCCAAATCATTAATAAACAAGTTTAGCATCAGACCGAGTACTGATCCCTGCGGTACCCCACTGCTTACCTCCCTCCACTGAGAAAATTGCCCATTTATACTCACTCTCTGTTTCCTTTTATTTATTTATTTATTTATTTCATTTTTATCCCACTTTTCCAGCAAGCTGGCTCAATTTAGCCAGTTTTTGATCCACAAAAGGATCAGCTTGTGGCTGACAGGTTGTTCCTGCCTTAAAACAGCTGCTGGTGGATAAACAGGTAAACTGTGGGCCTCCTGAATATGCAGGCCTAATGCCAGGGATAGAAATAAATGTGGCTGATGGTAATTATGAATATGGCTTTCTGCAGGCCATGGAGTGAGTACCACTGGTCTAGCCTAAGGAAAATGTGAACTAATTGGTTTATTGGTCTGCCACATTCTTTAATTTTTTGTTGTTGTATTTTTCATATGTGCATGTGAGTGTATGTGCACCTGGAAGTCATGGCAACCTCTGGTGACTGATCCCTGCTGGGGGCCTGGAGGATATTCAGAGAGGTGGCTGAATAAAGCCTGCCCCCGCCTTCCACCCCTGGTATTTCAAGAAGATCTCCCATCCAAGTACTTGCCAGAGTCGACCCTGCCTAGCTTCTGAGATCTAATAAGATCAGGCTTGCCTGGTCAGGGCATTCCTGAAATTCTTGTCTGACATATATGGGATTTCTGATTAACCCCATTCCACTCTTGGGAGTGGCTTGAAGACTGGTAAAAAAAGGTGTGAAGGGCATCGGTACTTGAAAAGAGTCTCAAGTATTTAAAATTCACAGACTTTTTCTAATTTTGCTACTCAAATATTGAATGTGAAACTTCAGCTGAGTGCTTTGAATATAAAATTCAGCACCCAGATTTGAATGATTCAGTTTTGTTGGCATCTCCTGGCTGTTTTGGTTGGGATCAAACATGTTATATCCTGTCAGTTGTCAAACACTGTCCAATACTAAAGATAATGTTATAGATATGAACAGATACCAAATACTGGTGTATACCAAAGATCAAATACTATCCAAGATTAAAT
This sequence comes from Lepidodactylus listeri, assembly GCA_029233225.1. NCBI lineage: Eukaryota > Metazoa > Chordata > Lepidosauria > Squamata > Gekkonidae > Lepidodactylus > Lepidodactylus listeri. The sequence goes on along the minus strand of JARCFY010000010.1, from coordinate 18,580,952 downwards.
ACCACTGAATGCCAACCTTCAAATACTGCCAACTGCGAAGTGGCTTTGCGTGTAGTAATAAATAGCATTGTATGCCAACTATCAAATTACTGTCAAAGATCAAATACTGAATTCAAATAACATAGGATGTCAAATAGGCAGAGAATGTATACAGAACGTTCAAAGAATGCTGAAGTGTTCATGGGATATCAGGAGAATATCTGACACCAAGTTCTGCATAGGAGAATTCTTGTGCAATTTTTCAAGCTTCTTACTATTTGGCATTCCAAAGCATACATGGCATGAAAATTAAAAAAAAAAAATCTGTTCAGCAGTGTATGAGACACTAACCGTTGAATCCAAACCATAGATCTTTTTACAGGAAGCTTCTCCTGCTTATATAGAGTTCTCCCGCTGATATAAATAGCCAGTTTGGTGTAGTGGTTAGATGCGCAGAGTCTAATCTCGGAGAACCAGGTTTGATTCCCCACTCCTCCACATGCAGCTGCTGGTGTGACCTTGGGTCAGTCACAAGTTCTTTCAGAGCTGTTTTCTCAAGGGCAGTTCTCAAGAAAGCTCTCTCAGCCCCATCTACCTCACAAGGTGTCTGTTGTGGGGAGGAGAAGGGAAAGGGATTGTAAGACGCTCTGAGACTTCTTCGGGTAGTGAAGGGTGTAGTATAAATCCAATCTCTTCTTCACTATTCTCTTCTTCTTCTTCTTTCATAAGTGGCAGGTCACCTTTCAATCAAACCCTTGTATTTTAAGATTTAAGAGGGAATTCATTGTGATGATGATTCAAAAACGGCTAAAAATCCACTTTAAACTGGAACAATGGAGCAAGGGTTATTCAAGTGAAAATAAATATGGCTATTACTGTTTGACAATTGAACTGATTTAGTAACAGAAAAGCAAAAATCAATACAGACATCCTTCTCACTTGTCCTTTCAAAGCTTTGCAAATTCTGGGATAAGCTTTTTCATTAGATTGGATACCATTTCGCCAGCTTGGTCAAAATGTTTCAAGGCTTGTTCTCATATAACATTTTCAGATATCAGATGAACCCCTACGTTATTATAACTCTCCTCACTCTTGTGTGTTGCCCTGCCTATTTTTGCTGAAGGTGCCCTTTCTGTAAAGGTGTAACTACTCAATGGGAAGAAAGCCCCCATTGATTTTTAGAATTCTGATTAAAGAAGCGTGTTGAATCTTGGCGTCATCACTCATATTGACAGGTTTGTTAGTTAGTACTTTTGCTTAAATAAATTAAGCACATGCTACAGTTTCTGTATACAGAACTGATATGGCAGGAAAACAAAAGTGTGCCAAATGAAGGAATCAAAGGGAAAAAACGCATAGTGGAAATCCAAGCAGTTATCTGATTAATTGTTATCAGGGCCTCGCTGTCTGCCCGTTTGTATTATTTGTTACGAGTGTCAAAGAAATGTCTCCTACTTTGGGTCATTTGGTTGCATGTCTTGTAAACCTGTTTGAGTTGTTCTGTTGCAATTCTTTCTAGTGCCGCTTTTCTTCTTCTTTCCCGTCGCCATCTTTTGCCCATACTGCATTGGAATCCTATTGGCCATGCTGATTCACATGACTATGTTGATGATGTTGTGGTTTCTGGTGAGTAAAAGAATGTGGATCAGTGCTAGGGGATATTCTATGTTCACCCCCCCTCCCAAAGTGTTCAGAAATCAAGTTTGGAGAAGGAGAGGGAGGAAGAGGAGAGCTGGATTTATACCCCGCCCTTCACTCAGAGCAGCTTACAATCTCCTTCCCTTCCCCTCCCCACAACAGACACCCTGTGAGGTAGGTGGGGCTGAGAGAGCTCTGAGAGAACTACTCTTGGGAGAACAGCTCTGAGAGGACTGTGACCGGCCCAAGGTCACCCAGCTGGCTGTAAGTGGAGGAATGGGGAATCAAACCCTGTTCTCCAGATTAGAGTCCGCCTCTCTTAACCAGTACACCAGACTGGCTCTGAACCATTACATCAAACTGATCAGAGCAAATGACCCACTGTATTGCATTTCTGATTTGTCCTCAATTTTAAATGGATACTACTTTGAATAGTTTTGTGTCTGTGCTGTTGATGGCATTCAGTGTGGCAAGTGGCTAGGCAGTCTTTACTGGCATACTCAAAACTTGCTGGACTGAACTGTATTTCAAAGCAGTTAGTGCTAGAGCATGTGCAGTATTTGTGATCTAAGTTAGAACACTTGATGAACACACGGTATTGGAAATCAAGCAAGCAAGCAAGTACAGGGGACTGGATACATTCATGGAGGAGAGGTCTAACAGTACCTCCTAGCTATGGTGACAAAGGAGAACCTCCATGATCTGAGACAGTAAGCTTCTGAATACCAGTACTAGGAGGCAACATTACAGGAAGACTTTGGCCTCTGTGCTTTGTTGCTGGCCCTCCAGAATAACTGGTTGCTGGACTAGATGGACCACTGGTCTGATCCAGCATGGATCTTCTAATGTTCATATTTTCTTAACAAGGCTGAAATATTTGGGAGACAAACATTGTGCCTCCTATCACTACCACCCCATCATGTCCAAGACAACTAAGAGCCTCTTTTGAAACGTAATACTTGTTCTATCAGTTATGTTGGATGAATGGACAGGAGATGGAGACAGACATGGCAAATCAGATCAGAAGTCTGAATGTGCAAAATATGCAAAATCCAAACAGAAAACTCTTTCAGGAGAAAACAAACACAAAATAGGCAAGGCCACAGTCAAGAAACACTGTGCAGCTCCCCTTGCCCCACGAGCAGAACCTAGAGATGTCTCTTCTGTAAGTCAGTAACAAATTTACGACAGATGAATTTGGTGGATGGGGGAGGGGGCAGCCGCAGAAAAGCCACGTGAGAAGGTGCAGATGCAAAATGTGCGGCAGTGCAGTTTTGACTTGTTTCAAGGGTTTGACAAAAGGGTAACGTTTTCGTTTGTTAGAAGGCACTGTTTGCTAGTTGAATGCTGGTCAACTTAACATCCAGCTAGATTCAATGACAAACTGGATACACTGGCTATGATCAGACAAGCTGTTTGATCTGATGTCATTGATGCTGCCCTGCAGATTTAAAATGCAGGCTCAGACAGCAATGTCTGTCTCCCATTCCCCAGTCGTCAGCACCCTGTTCTCACCCATCTTTATTTGACACTGAGGAAAGTCTGGTCTTTACAGATAACAGTAGTTTCAACCTGCATTTCCCAATGTCTGATCAATCCATTGCACTCTCAAACCCTTTGGGAAGTCTGAACATTCTGTTCCAGTTTCACACCTTTTTTTTTTTAAATCGACTAGCAATACGCGCATAACTGCATATTCACACCATGGCTGTGAAGCACCACATGTGCGTTTATTTGCTGAAACATCTTGTTTGGATTGGGAGCCCTCAGGGGGGTTCAGTGACAAATTCAAGGGGGAAACCGCTCTCTGCCAGTTTGGGGGGTGGTATACCAATGAAAGTAGTCCCGAGTCCAGCTCCCATATCGGCAGACATGATTGTGCCCTTGGAACTTTTTTCATCCTGCCACGTCACATGCAGTTATGCCCATGTGTAAAAGATAGCTTTTTAAAAAGTAATATGGGCCCCAATCACACGCAGAATTAGCCACGCGATAGGCATGACTTGCTGCCAGATTTTAAGGGCACGACCACAAGAGAACATCTGGCAAGCATCCCGCACCCATCGACAAGCCATTTTGCTCCGCTGGAGAAGCAGAGTAAAAAAAACACTAGCAGAAATCCAGTATCAAACGGGTTGCTACAGACTTTCCCCATGTGATCGCTCCAGCACGCACTTGTGGCATCGGGGATAGGCTGATCAGGCTATCCCGACGCCATGCCGTTATTTTCATCGCATACTGCCATTGGAGGCCCTCAGGGTGGAGATGTGATTCATCAATCCCCTGTTAAAGCGAATCAGTTGTGAATGACCAAAAAACCCCAATCCAACTCACCTGTGGTTGCGTCTGATCATGCAGTGGCGAGTTGTGCCCGCAGCTTCACAGAACTCTGTGATCATGCAACTGCGGGTCAAATTACTCTGGCACAAATAGCCTCGTTTCCCCCCTGCTTTGTCTCGCGCGTGTGACCACAGCCCTCATTGATCAACCATGGGGTGAGTGTGCAGTGAAGCTGATTAATCTGGGATGTCCGATCAAAACTCTTCTGTTTCAAAAGAAGGAAAAAGACCTGGATGAAATTAGAGGGGTGGCTAGACTGCACTAAGCCTGTCATCTGACAGCAGCCATTTTGAAGCTGAGGATTGTAGTGGAAAAGAAGAAAGGAAATGGGGCTGAGAGAAAGCAGTAGTTGAGGAGAGAGAATGTCAGCAGCACATGAATGTTTGGGAAGATGGCTATTCATCTGCAGGAAGTTTCACTGTGTATGATAGGATATACCATTTACTGCCCAGGGCAGTGAATTACTGGCCCTCAGAGGAATGGAGGAATGGGATACAAGATGGCCTTTTCCTTCCCCCCAGGAAAGTTCATGGATGCATCCAAGAAATCACGTGGAAGTGACATCAAACTCTGTCTGAAGAAATGAACAGTGACTCATGAAAGCTCATACCTCCCACAAATTTTGTTAGTCTTTAAGGTGCTACTGGACTCTTGCTCTTCTGCCTTCCTCAGACACTGTCCCCCCTAGATCTCTAGGCACTTCCTGAGGCAGGGTTAGGAACCCCAGCGTCAGATGTGATTTCAAATGTTTGAATTAGTATAAGAAAAACTTCCTCACAACCCAAATGTTTTTTCAGTTAGCAGAAGTGTACTATGGCCAACTATTCCTTCCTTTGCTGCTTATTTATTTTGCTTATAAAGCCAAATCCCATAAAACAGTTCCAAAAAGGGGGTAGGGAGGTTCCCAGTAGGGTTTCCAATTCTGACTTCCGAAATTCCTGGAGATTTGGGGGTTGTACCTGGAGAAGGCAGAGTTGGGGAGGGGGGGTCCACCAGGGATTTGGTTCCATAGAATTTGCCTACAAAACTGCCATTTCCTCCAGGGAAGGAATCAGTTGTAATTCCAAGAGAACTCCAGTCTCACTTTGAGGTTGGTAACCCGAGTGACTACACTGCAAAATATATTAAATTGAAAAGTGACAATTGCCAAGGGATTCTGGAAAATAATGCAAAGGGGATTTTGTGGAACTTTTCATTTTATTCCTTTAGAAATCTATTAGATCCTGGACCAGAGGGGAAATGCAAATGATGGGAAATGAGACTGACTGTGACGATTGATGATTGCTGACTTACGGACTGTGACGATTGATGATTGCTGACTTACGGACTTAAGAATAGTCATCGTTAAGTTTAATTTATGATTGTATTATGTATTATTTCATTGTATTGTGGAAGTCTGTTATAATACAGACTTATGCAGTTCCGCAGGGCCTGCAAGACGGAGCTCTTCCATCAGGCTTTCGACTAGGAGTCACCACCGCCTGCCATCATTTACCATCAATAACAGCTAGTAACATCAGCGATGGTGGGCTGACCCTGAATGAATGAAGCCTGGTGTCAGATTCTGCTTCGCCAAAGAGATCTTTTCATAATGTTTCTACAATGTTTCTATTAATTGAATCTGACATTGATGCTTTTCTATCTTGTACTTTCGTTTCCTTTGTAGTGCTGGCCTGGCCAGATGCTTTATTGCCCCCTCCTCTTCCTCCCAATTGCTTGTCTGTTTAGTGTTACAATTCAGGCGGGAATGTAGGTTCCCACATACCAGAATGCCATATAGTACAAAGCTATCTCTTCCTTCACTCCCTGGTGTGTCCTCCCCCTTCGCTCGCATTGCTATCTGTTAGAAGTAGCCTTGGGAATTGTTTTATTGTTTGCTCTGTCCTGTTTTGCTGGGGACCTGGCACCACTGGGTCACACAGTTCGGGCTGGGAATTTTTATGTTCTTTCACCCCTGGTGACAAAAGGTGAATTGCTTTCCCGCATTTTTCTCTGAATGCTGATTGGTGATCAATGTTTAGACTTTCATGCTTGCAGGTATAATAGTCCCCTGCCCTCTGTATATGGTATCACTAACAAACATCGAGACCTGTACCAGTATCTGAAATAAAGGACTATGTTTTAATTAACAAAGGCCTGATCATTTGCTGATAGCACAGAAGCCTCACACCTGGGCCAAGCGGAAAGCCGAACTGGACATCAAGGTTGGCACCAACACATCTGTAGGAACGCCATCTGAATGCTTAGTTTAACACCACTGCGAGCACTTTATCTGTAATTTATATTGGATTGTGTATTGGGATTGTTTTTATTGTATTTTAATATGTTTTAAACTGTTTTATCTTGATGGGCACTGTGTGCCGTTTGTAAGCCGCCCTGAGCCCGTTCGCGGGGAGGGCGGGGTAAACATATGAAAAATAAATAAATAAATATTAATACATTGTAGTATTTTTCTTCCATACTGTACTTACTGCGTTTCTGCGCAGTGCTTTCGTTTAGTATTGATTATTACTGCTACATATCATATTTCCTGCAAATGAGAAGAAGACACACAGGATTAAATCCAAAAACCTACCAAAGAGAAAAGTAATTGTTCCAAGTGCCTGTAATACCTGTTACAATAAAGCCAACTAATCACACTGGCAGGGTAAGTGTGATGGAGAAAGAACAGTACAGTTGTATTTCAGGTGAGACTATTTTGGATTCCTCCCCCCCCCCCTGCACAAACACACACAAAGTTTCCAGCTCTAATCTGATGTTAAATTATTCCATTTTGAATGAGCCACTGCACGGTTTCTAGAAATGTTATTTTAATTATACCGATAAGGACGTTAATTAACACAACACATACCATTTAGAAAGAAGGTATTTCAGCAAGTTTTTACTTGAGAACTAAATGGCCTTGCATTGGCAAATCCGCAAGATAACAAGTGATATGTTTGGAACAGCTTAGGGAAGTGAAATCAAAAGTCTTCCCTTCCACGTTTATGGCTTGAATTGTTTAATTAGTGTGTTTGACTCAAATCTATTTGCGGGGCTTTGTTTCTTCTGCAGAAATTTTGATGGCCACATTAGAACACACAACCTGTGTGTGAAAAGCAGAGACCAGTATATTCATTCACAGGCTTCTGCAATCTTCAAAAAAGGCTAACCGCCATGATATCTTTTATGTTGTTTTGTTTTTAAATGCCAATCCCATGATGAAAACTTTTAATGTGTGCAAAAGTTATATACGTATCTATACACAAATGACACATGGGTAAGCCAGGCTATTCTTGGATGTTCTGGCTTTTGCATGAATGTGAACATAAGTGGTTCCTGTTACGATTTCCATCATGGGAATCATTTCCAGTGAGTGAAAATAGCTGGGTGTGATGGAGGCACAAGGCAGAGATAGTAATGCTTTAGTCATGACTATCCAAAATAGCTTCCATGAACACACCACAGGGCTAGGGGAATTTTTCAACAAAGCAATCCTCGTTGAACAGAGTGTTTCAAAATAGCATTTTCTCCACTCAAAATATTGCTGTTTGTGCACTGGGAAAATGTGTTTTCTGCCACCGAACACACAAAATCTTAGGGACAGATTTCTAGATCCCCTGCAATAGCTGAATAATTTTTGTATTTTTGTGGCACAAACGGGTCATTTCATAGAAAAACAGGTGCAGAAGCTCATTAGCATAACTCATTAGCAAAACTTAATTGCATATGCCACACCCCCTGACAAAGGGCAGGCATGCAAGCATGCCTGGGTTCCCTGCCTGATCTTCTCCAGGTGCCTCGCGCCACACTTCCCTGAGTTTCTCTGCAAAAGCGGAGAGGCTCAGAAGAAGAAGAAGAAGAAGAGAAGAAGAGATTGGATTTATACCCCGCCCTTCACTCACTTGGAGTCTCAGAGCGGCTTACAAACTCCTGTCCCTTCCCCTCCCCACAACAGACACCCTGTGAGGTAGGTGGGGCTGAGAGAGCTCTTTCCCAAGCTGTCCTTGAGAGAACAGCTGGTACAGAGCTATGGCTTGCCCAAGGTCATCCAGCCAGGTGCAAGTGGAGGAGTGGGGAATCAAACCCGGTTCTCCCAGATTAGAGTCCGCGCACTTAACCACTACACCAAACTGGCTCTCTGCCTGCCAGTCTGTCTGCCTGCCCTTCCCTTTCCCAGCCAACCCACCACGGCAGGCTTGCTGGGGGAGCAAAGCTAACACCTATGTGCATGCCTGCCTGGGTTCCCTACTCCTGGGCTTGTTCCTCCCAGAACGCCATTCCTGCTCGTTCCCCCTCAAAATGACCCCTGAGCACAAATATAGTTCTATCTCAAGAATCCCCCCCTTGCATAAGACCCAGGTTCTCCTCTCCCCTCTCTCGGTGATCATGGCTACCCTACACAAATAGCTCACCGTGTCATGAATGTGGACAGTAGCTCACAATAGATGTGGGCATGGGGGGGGGGGGAATGGAACCAGTGCATGCTGGCCAAACCTCTACCCATGATTGAGCATGCTTTCTCCATGGTCCACCTACGTGCATTTGCCTTATGTGGACACAGCAGCTCTGCGTGTACAAGCTGTGTGTGCACAGGCTCTGTCTCTTCACTCAGGACAAAGTTTTGCTTACATTTCTGGTGTCATATACCATCTATAAAACATTTTTTATATATTCTCTTTATATGTAGTCGCTTTGGTGATTTTTACATTTGTTTTCCGTATCTGAGAGACCATTAGTCTAAGTGTATAATATGACCAACATTTTGTGCCCATTTAATCATGGAATTTTTAGCTATTTCATCTTGTGTTTTGTCTTCCACCACTCATCGGTTTCTTGAGGGGGATTCAGGCTGATGGTAGGAATTTGCCTGCCACTTCTGGTTAATGGTAAGTCTTTCCTTAACATACAGGGAATGGGAGAAAGAAAGACAAACTGAAATGGAGGTTTACGGGTATCTCAGAATGCAACTTGCTTGTGTGCGAGTCCATGAAAAACCTGCAGCAGTATGAAGTTGTCTTCAACTATCTATCACAGACAGAGCACCTTCCCTTGTAGGCTAGCCTACAATCATCTCTGGGGTCAGCAGGTGGTGAACAGTCCTTTGTTTAGGCAACTCTGGAGCAGCTACTGGTGTTCTGATTCATGCATAGGAATAAATGCAGTAAAGATGTCAGAGATGAGGGGGAAGGAAAGTTGTTAACAGAATGGGTTTCAATTGTTTTTGGAAAGGGTTGTTGGAACCCTATTCTCTCGTCCAATTAATTCACTAGACTGTCATCCATAGATTACAAACAACTGAAACAGTGACTGTAAAATAAAAATCCTGTAAACGAAGAACTTCCTATAAAGCGATCTAAAGTTCGGGCAGATGACGCATGAGAATGGCTCACTGTTTTGTTTTAGAGTAGAAATCAGTGGCTAGGAAAGTCAAAAGATGAAAAATGGCCCTTCACTAAACTACTTAGGCTGCGGACAGACTGGCAAAATGAAGCGCAAGGGAAGCGGGGCAAAAAGACCCGGGCCGAGTTGTCACGGGGCTTTCCGTTTGCACTGCATAGACTGATGTGGGACCATACCGGGGAGTAGGCAGAGCAGAGCATTTGTACTGTGCGGCATCCCTTGGCAGCGGCACCACAATGGTGCGCAGCTTTGGTCCATTTTGCCGACCTGCGCGTAGGTGCATGGGTGCATAGGTGCATGGGCGCAGCAGCCGGATCAGCAGGTTCACATTACTAGCGCCACTTGATGTGTGGCTTATTTGTGTCCACACTGCCAGGAAGCGGGATGAACGCGCACACAGACAGCTTGACACCAGTCTCAACAGGTACATTTTTAAAGCGGGATGAAAGTGCTTCAGGACAGGGTGAGTGCGGCACGGCAATGTCAGGCAGCTGTGGCTATGTGAATGGGCTCTCTTAATCTGCTTGCAAAGCGGGCCTATATCGGGCCAAACTACCAGTCTGAACTCAGCCTTAGAGTGGGTTATCTCTGCTTCAAAGGCAATTCACAGCACTAATAAATGATACTGACTCATAGCAACTTGCCGGAGCATGTTATCCAGTGTGGGCTGATCCAGAGCTGATTCAAGGAGCGTGACATACAGGGGGCCACTTGGGATGGGTAAGGGCCAAATGGCACATGACCCTGGAATCCTATGACTGGAATCCCAGCCGTGTACTTTGGCCTAAAAAACAACTGTACAGATCTCATTTGGGGCTATACCACTGGTGATCAGGGAGATGGCAAGAGGTACCCCTAATGACAGCTTCTGTTTGTTTCTCGAAGAGCTGGCCAGTATCCAGGATTATCTGGATAGGACAAGCTGGGAAACCCTGTATTCTTGGTGCTGGGGGGGGCAACAGTGGGAGGGCTTCTATTGTCCTGGCCCCATTGGTGGACCTCCTGATGGCACCTGCTATTTTTGGCCACTGTGTGACAGAGTGTTGGACTGGATGGGCCATTGGCCTGATCCAACATTGGCTTCTCTTATATTCTTATGTTCTTATCTTTAGGCCTGATCTGCTGGGGAGACGTTATACAGATATATGAAATCTCTTCCAGAATGGCATTCCCAGTTAGCATCGGTCATATCCAAATTCACAGTTTCAGCTCAGTCGTCACCCTAACCCATTTCCAGGCACTGAGACCACCATTCCTAGAGGCCAAGTCAATGAAATGCGGAGTTGAATCTCTCATCAGTATCTTCATGACAGCAAATCCCAAAAGTATGGATGATCATATTCTGTGGCCTCAGGTAGATGTTAAATAACACTGGTGACAATGATGACCCTCCGACAGCAGGTCCCGGGGAGATGACTTGACGTCCCCCAAAAGGAGTCTCTGTATTGTCGGACTCATGGTGGAAAGTGAAGTCAAGCCATGGCTGACTTTTGAAAACCCATTAGGGTTTTCAAGGCAAGAGCTGAACAGAGGCGTTTTGCCATTGCCTGCCTGTGCGTAGCAGCCCCAGACTTCCTTGGTGACCTACCACCCAAGCAGTGTTCCCTCTAAGCTGAGTTAGTATGAGCCAGCTCACAGTTTTTTAGCTTCCGGCTCACACATTTTTGTCATTGCTCAGGAAGAAGGATGACTCCAGAGCAAACGAATTCACGCAGCAGCCAAATAGCTCGCTCACAACTTTAATGCCGGTAGCTCACAAAGTAGGATTTTTGCTCACAAGACTCCACAGCTTAGAGGGAGCATTGCATCCAAATACTAACTAGGCCTGACCCTGTCTAGCTTCTGAGGTGTGATATTGTGCTAGCCTGAGCCATCCAGGACAGCACCCCATCAGCCCAGAACCATCAAAAAGTGACCTCTATAATTCCATCCAAGTATCAAAAGAATTACACAGTCAACCATGTAAGAGGCTACCGAACAATTCTCCTCTTTCCATTATTAGCCGCAGATAATACTTTTGGGGTGTGAAGGATCCTGTGAACACAGGATGTGATCTTTTGAAACTTCAGAGAAATTGACCAGCAGAGGGAACACTGGAGGGAAAAGGGTCTTCCCAACTGTTTTGTTGTTGTTGTTGTTGATACAGGAAGCATAATTTCAAGAACCAGTATTGGTTAGTGTGTTGGGGTAGGATCTTGAAGACACAGGACTGAATCTCCACTCTGCCATGGAAGCTCATTGGATGAACTTAGGCAATTTACACACCCTCACCCTAAACCACTTCACCAAGGTTGTGGGGAGAATAAAGTAGAAGAGAGGAGAATGATGTAGGTAATTGATGGGGGGCAACATTGGGAGGGCTTCTGGAGTTCTGGCCCTGTTGATGGACCTCCTGATGGCACCTGGGTTTTGGCCAAAGTGTGACACAAAGTGCTGGACTGGATGAGCCATTGGTGTGATCCAACATGGCTTCTCTTATGTTCTTACATCAACTTGGGGTCCATTGGTGGGATATAACTGAAGTAAATAAATAAATAAGTTATTAGTCTTGAACTATTTTTTGGGAAACTGAAGTGTGCAATTGGGGTGTGTCACATTTGGTGGGGGGGAATAAGTGTTTTATTGTTTTGTTCAGTTCCTTTGTTATTCCATGGGGAGAGGGTATAGAATTTATGTCACAGATGTGCAGTGATAGCTGCCACTAGGGGGCATAGTAGGTGACATGCTCTATTTAGCACCCTACAGCTCTCCCTAAATTCCCAATGTATGCACCAGCATGGCTGGTTAGTGTTGGCAGAGTAATTAACACAGCAACAGTGCACAACCTGATTAAAGTTTAGATAAAGGTTTATTTAGGATCTAACATACTTGATAGTAAAGAAGAGAGAGAGAGAGAGATGGTGCCCTAACTACATCTCTAGCTGGTAGAGAGGGTAGACTAAGTGTGGAACTTCTGAGAAGAAGCGGGATATTGCCCTAAGAGTAGCAACCTGGAGACAGACAAGGAACAACACTTAAAAGGAGAAAAGGTGCTGCTGTCTTCTTGCTGCCTCCCTTCAGGGTCTTTGGTGTAGTGGTTAGGAGCACAGACTCTAATGTGGGAGATCTGGGTTTGATTCCCCACTTCACATGCAGCCAGCTGGGTGACCCTGGATCAGTCACAGTTCTCTCAGAGCTATTCGCTCAAGAGCAGTTCTCTCAGCCCCCCCCCCCCCCCACCTCACAGGGTGTCTGTTGTGGGGAGGGGAAGGGAAAGGAGTTTGTAAGCCACTCTGAGACTCTCTTGGGTAGTGAAGGGCGGGGTATAAATCCAATCTCTTCTTCTCTCTTCTCTTCTTCTCTCTTCTTCTTCGTATACCAGATGTTGCCTATTCCAACAGTTCGAACAGATTTCTAGGGTGAGTAAGTGAAGTAAAAGTTTGTCAAATAATAATTAGCAGTATAGGCAAATGCTGAAATGTCTCTTGAGCATGGTGAGTGCATGTGCTAACATGTGGAGTTAGGAAGATGTGAGAGAACTGAGGCTGAAAGGTATAATCAGTGGGATGTGTTGGCATTGTTAATTAAACTGCCCATGAACTGAAACTCATGAATGTAGTGCTTGTGGCTAGAAAACAAAGGTATGTATAAGAAAAGCTGGGCCTCCACAAGGAAATGTTGAAAAGGTTGGTCATTAGAATCAGTGTTCATTGAAGGATTTACTGGCCATGCTGTTCATTGTTAGGAGCCACACAGAAAATCAAACCCTGGGAAACTGAACCGAGTTACAGAGAAAACATACAAATGTGTTGACACAGAATTCCCTATGAATTCTATGCAAATCTTTATGCATGTTATACATCCCTCTGTTTGCAGCTGTGGGGGTGGAAGTTGGGTGAGAAGGGATTTGCAAAGAAATACGGATCTTTTGATTGTCAGGTGCAAAGTGAAATCAAACATGGGAGAAGAACGTCGAACGACAGAAAAAGTCTCTGAGCACATCTGAATTACGTAAAGGTCGGTCCCGCTACAGAAAGTGTAATCCATTGCAGTCCCCCTTTTTCTTCAAAAAGGATTTAGGGGGAAAAACCCCATTTGATATTACAGAAAAGGTAAGGCTCCTATAGAGTCATTCGCACTCACAAAACATGGAAAGGCTAAGCTGAGCTCCCACCTTCAGTTGTGCACAGTTCTGAGGAATAAATATGGTGTTCATTATCACAGTACGAACATGCCTGCAGTATTTTAAGTTGGGATTTCAGAGGCCCTGCTCGGAGTGTTCCTGCCTTCAGGCAAAAGTCGGCAACTGGGGACAGGGACTTCTCTTCTCAGCCCTTGTGGAATGCTCTTTCCAAGAACACTCAGTTGGAATTTCCTCCTAGCAGGCTTCAGGTCACAAGTGAAGACAGTTGTATTTTCTTAAGCTTTTAAGCTTATCCCTGCTCCCCCACCCCCCGCTATTATCTTGGTTTTAGTGGGCTAGATACTGCAAAATGTCTGAGCAAAGAATTTATAAAGCCCCCCTGCTATGCCCCCCTGCCAGCCCCCCTGCTATAGCAGGAGGCCTCCCATTGGCAGCCCTAGTTGCCCAAGTGGCTGTGGGAGGGGGAGAAAACAATGACATTGGTTGTGTCATTACGTCAATTTCTGGAGGATCAGGAGGACAGGTGAGTGGCTCAGCTTCCCTTAGTCAGTGTGTGGTTCCGTTCCTTCTTCAGTCTTATTCTTCCCAGGAAGTTGGAGGAGGGAGATATTCCATTTGCCTCAGCCTCCTGTGGCAGCCATTTTGGGGTGGTGCTCACCACCTCCCCTCAGAATTCCAGAATCGCCTACGGTCTACAGAACATTGGGGACTGCAAGTCTAAAACCACATTAGAGTATTCAGGGGTCATTTCGAGCAGGAGCTCTTGGGAGCTCAGCTCCAGGAGTTGGTGCCAGCCCCACCCCCCGGGGGGAATGCCTGCTTGTGCCATGGCTGCAGCAAAATGACCCCGTCCCCTGGAAAGGTCCTTGTTCCTCCGACCAGCCTTCTGAAGGCTTCAGCCACCACTGAAGCTATCCTTCCAGAATAGTGGTATTTCTGAGGCTTGGATTAGTAGCTGTCCCCTCTCTGCCAGCTCGTTCTTTCTTTCTTTCTTTCTTTCTTTCTTTCTTTCCTTTCTTTCTTTCTTTCTTTCTTCTTTCTTTCTTTCTTTCTTTCTTTCTTTCTTTCTCTCTCTCTCTCTCTCTCTCTCTCTCTCTTCTCTCTCTTTTCTCTCTATCTCTGTCTCTCTCTTCTTTCTTTCTCACCTTCTGACATACTTCCGGTGATGTCAGGGGGTGTGGCATATGCAAATAAGTTATGCGAATGAGTTATGCTAATGAGCTCCTGCAGCTCTTTTTCTACGAAATGACCCCTGAGAGTCTTTCTGGAGATACTCTGAGACAGATTTGCTGTGCTGGGGGATGTGAAAATAAAAAAAGAGTTTGGGGGGGGGGAGCAAGACTGAGGATTCTGTCTTCTGTCTGGTAGATTGTACCAATTAGATTGTACCAATCTAGTGACCAATTAGAATGTGTTGATTTGTCAGATGATTTATAAGTATAGCTTGACTATGCCCAGGAACATGGAGATTTTCTGCCCCGGGCACAACATGTTATTGTCCATTCCAGATGATGGAGCTGGTCTGAGGCGGTCGGTGCCTCTTCTGTGTGCCAGTTCTGCCTTCTCAAGCTGTGCATTCATAAATAGACAAGATTCTTACAAGTATAAAGACTTTATAAATCTTCCCCCTCCAAAGAAATTTATATTCTAAAGTCTTTCCTAAAATGCCCACCACCTGGGAAAATGGGGCATATGAAATAAACTGTTTTAAGGATAGGTTTTTAGAAGTGTTTGTTAAGAAACTAGCCAATGGAATTTTGTACTTTTGGGTTAAACAAATCATGATTTATTGATCTCGATCTCTCTCCCTCTTCTTTCTTTATACCATGTGGTTTTAGCAGAGATCCAAAGATTTCTCTGCTCTCCTGGGAAGTAAAACAATGCTCACTTTGTTTGTGAACACTGGTGTTCAGGGATAATAAATGAGGTGTTCAGCAGTTGAATCTGAAGCATTAGCATCAAAGTCAGTTGAAAGGAGAGAGTATTCTCTACTTCTGGAACAAATTTTCTCTGTCCTAAATGTTTGCTTCTTTGTTTTAAGAAAATGCAATTACATATCTCGAGTGTAAGGGGGGTTCTCTAAAAAAAGAACTCTTAATTGATTGTTAAGATAAATTTATTACTGGTTTCTCCCCCCCCCCTTCCTTTCATTCAATTCATTTGGTCATTCATTCATTCATCCATTCAATCTACTGGAAAGACAACCATGCACTCCAATGCGTGTTAAACAAGACTTGTAACTTTTATCTTGGGAAACTGAGGGAGGGGGAAAAAAGTACAGCCAAATGAGCACAAAGAATTCCTTGTCAAAAATTCTATATGTTGCACAATATATTCTTGGGAGTTTCATTTCCTATTCTAACAGGGTTTTGTTGTAGGGCTGCCAGCTCCCAGTTGAGAAACTCCTGAAGATTTGGGGATGGAGCCTGGGGAGGACAGGGACCTCAGTGGGGGACAACGCCAACAGAGTCCACCCTCCAAAGCATCCATTTTCTCCGGGGGGACTGATATTGGTAGTCTGGAGATAAGCTGCAATTCTGGAGGCTGGCACCCAAAGAAGTCTTAATTGAAAGAGGCAGGAGGGGTATCCCTTCTTGGAACCGAGGTGAAAAGTAAAACTGTGGTGGGGGGGGAAATGCTGACTGAGGTTTCAGAAACCCAGAGACAAACATCCCGCCTTCATCACCTTCTGTGGAAATGTTTGCACATTTGTGGTGCCAGTGCGAGTGATTGATTGTATTCAATTTGCTCTCTGCATTTTATGTGCAAACTCATTTCCTTTTTCCTCCTGGGCTTCCTCATTGGAGCTTAAACGGTACTGTCACTTTAAATCACATCGGCGAGTGAAAAAATCTGCTCACTGACCTGCAGCTGGGGTCACGCAACTTATCTCTTTCTAAGTCTAAAATTAAACTCCAATACAACACTCATATTTTAACAGCTCAGTATTTCACCCAGCCAGTTCTTCTGAGCTGCCAAACAGAACGTGGTTTGATAGGTGCACCGTGGACCAGGCGTGACATTACAAGCATTAATGACTTTACGGTGTTTATAGCATGAAAATGCTAAACCTTTCATTCTGAAAATTATTGCAGCTGAGCTTTATTTATGAAAGACTGGAAGATCCGTTTCCGATGCTGTTTGATTTACAGGACTGTGTTCTCAGTGAATGGTTGGAATTTTCCACTGGCCACAGCGGAACGAACAGAGATGTGTGGAGGAAAAACAGAGAATTTGATGGTGTTTCAAAGACTGCTGTTTCAACCTCTCCTGCAAAGATTTTACCTTTTGTTTATATATAAAAAGAGAAGTTTTGTTTTGCTTATTACAAAGATGTCTCTGGTTATATTTGAAGGACCGTTCCAGTAGTATCTTCTTTAAATAGAGTGTTCATCAGAGTCATAAAAATTTCAGCATTCCATAATTAAGAAGGGCACACCTGCCCATCAGTCTTCAATTCTGATATATTTATTTCCTTCACTTATGTTTCCCCCCAGAATTAAACCCAAACAAATGATAACCATATAAACTAAGCTTGTTGTTCCTGTTTGGTCCTTGCATCTGTTAAACACCTTCAGTATGCTGTTTGCTACCAATGCTCTACCAATACTCCCTCTAAGCTGTGGAGTCTTGGGAGCGACTGGCATTAAAGTTGTGAGTGAGCAATTTGGCTGCTGCATAAATTAGTTTGCTTTGGAGCCATCCTGCCTGAGCTGAAACAAAAATGTGTGAGCCGGAGGCTAAAAAAACTGTGAGCTAGCTCACACTGACTCAGCTTAGGGGGAATAATGCCCTCTACCTATATGTATGGACTCATAACTTCAATTTCAGTGTATCTGAAGAAGTGTGCGTGCCGATGAAAGCTTATACCTTGAATAAAACTTCGTTAATCTTAAAAGTGCCACCGGACTCTAACTTTGTTCTATAGAAATCCCTAGATAATCTTTGGGTCTGAGGAGTAAGGGATTATTGAGACAACTGGTGCCAGGCTGGCCTACCTGGCCTACAGAGGTGGAAGTGTGCAGGGGGGGGGGGGTTCTCAAGTTCTCAGGCAATGCCTACTATTATACACAAATGGCTTTGTTCTGGTAGGATCTCAAGTGCACGCTTACTGCAAACACACATTTGGAATTCTGTAGAGGGAAAAGAGGCTTGAGGAATAATCCGGAGCAGAATAGTGAAAGATAAAGAAAGGGTTAAGTATTCCTCTCAGATTGCTTCTCCACTTGACACCAGTTCCATTCACATGTTAAAGTGAAGCCACGTGCATAGAGTTGCCAGTTGCCCACTAGTGGCCAGAGATTTCCTGCCGTCCTACTGCCGCCCACTATTGCTCAGCTGGATGGTGGGAAGAAAAGCACAGCTGTGTGATCATCATCCCCAGTGTTATTATGACTCTTCCAGCACTACCAGGAAGTGACATCACCATGTGTGGTGATGCTCTAGCACTCATTCCAAACTTGATGGTTAAACCATAGAGTTTGAAGCAAATGGTAGAGTGTCACCCTGGTGTGATAATGATGCCACTTCCAGGTCACACCAGAAGTGATGTCATTACTCCAAGGGTATCTTTATTTATTTCAAAAACAACAGAAAAAAAAGAAAAAGAGGAAAAATACCCCAAACCTAGAAACAAAGGGAGGGGGAGGAAAAACATAGAAAGTAGAAACAAAAAAAAAACAACAGTAGCGGCAGATCTGTACATAAGTTTATAGAAGATTTCCAAATGTCTAAAAACAAATCCATGTACAATCTATATACTAATAGCCAAGTGACCCCCTGCGTGCAGATACCTAAATCTGTGGGGGGGGCACCTGGGGGGCAGGGAGATTTCCCTACACATGGGGGGCAGTCCTCCCGTGTGCAGAAAAATCTGAAACCTTTAAAAAAAATTGGAGGATATTTAAATCCCCTGAAAAGTAAAAGTGTTCCTTGTGCATGCGCAGGGAACGCTCAGAGAACTGGGGCAGCCCAGTGGTTGGGAGGTGTTCAAGCCATGCCGCCGGAGCCCGGGGGTGAAGCAACGGGCCTGAGCAGCTCTTGGCTGCTCGGGCCTGGGAGCTGGGGGTGGAGGGCCTTGCCCGGCCTCACTGGGCCAACCCGGGGGAGGGAGAGCGGCAAGGCCCCGGCAGCTCTGGGCCTCGCCGGGCCAACCCAGGGGTGGGAGGGGGAGGGTGGTGAGGCCCAGCGGCTCCATGCCACGCAGGCCTTGCATGGGGCAGGCTGGACTGGGGGGGAAGGGATGGTGAGACCCGTCTGGCGTAGAGCCGCGGGCCCCGCTGGGGCAGCATGGGAAGAAGGATTGGCTCCTTCTCTCCCCCCCCCCCCCCCGCGGATCCCATGGGTCCCGTCTCTTGTTTTCATCTATATACCATGCATTCAAATATTGATAAAGTTTTAAAGTCCTCAATCCTTTTTACAGGACTTGGACATTTGTCCCTCCAATGTTGTAGTAGTATGAGGGTCCATTTTCAGTGACCATCAGGGAGCCTCCAAGAGATGGACAAATAGTTTAAAAGTACATAAACATTCTCAAAAATCAATGAACATTCTAATACAGAATGGATATGACCAATAACTTCTTCCCAGAAAAACCAAATGACTAGACACGTCCAAAGCATATGTTTAAGGGTGTGTGTTGCAGCACCAACTATTAGGCACTTTACTCAGACCTTTATTGAAGAGTTTCTGTGGTGTCCTACACACGCGCGCACACACACACACACACACATACATATGCATATACATATTTTTTTAGATCAATATGTCACATAAGAGCCATAAAGAGAGCAGGTATATACTCTGAGGCCACCATATCCCATTGCTTTGGCAAAACAGGGCGATCTAGCTCCTTATTCTATTCATTCCCAAGACCTTGCATATCATATTTATTAATTTATTTTCAGCATGAAATATTAGTAGGCAAATGCTGTGAGTTTCATTTTCTGCATTGACTCAATCATTGTTTCCAGGAGCTTCTTCCCTTCTTTCACCGCTCCCTCACCCGTTTGCCACCTTCTTCCCTCCTACTGCCCTCTGTTGCTGCCACCACTCTCTTCTCCTGTGGCTGATTGTTTCCCGCCTTCTCCTCCTCCTCTTCCCTCACCTCTCTTTTCTGTCTTCGCCTCTCCCACACCACCTCAGGATTGTTAATTGGAGTTGCTAGACAACCTGAAAATGGTGGCTGACAACCTGCAACATAACATTGTGAGACCTCTTTTCTTTTAAAAAAAATTCGCTTCAGCTATTTGGTGGTGATTGTCCGATTTAATTGCCTAATTCCCTTTTTCAGATTTTTTTTTTTTTTTAGGGACATGGAAGGGCACGTTTAGGATTCGATGTATGATTCATTGGGCCGGGAAGCACATCTGCTGGGACAGATTTTTTTAAAAAATTCCAGTAATCGTTTTTTCACCACTGTGATTAACATCTTACCATTAATGATGTTTTGCATTAAAAACCATAGAACAAAGCCAATTTTGTTCACGGTTTAATGATGTGGCTAGTTTATTTATTGTAGAATAGCTTTACTTCTCCGCCACCGCCCCCTCGGCATCTCTTTAAAGTGAAGGGCATCCACATGTTCATTCTAAAACAAAGAGCTCCTCCTTGCAGTTCTGACAGAAACCAAGGCCCTTTCTAGCCTACTCCCCATATATTACCGAAACCTTGGGGGAGTTGAGTTGTGCTTTCCTGGAGGCTGATGGGTCAGCTTTTATTTGTTTTCCTCCAACGGGACTAAACATACATTGCTCATCAGCACAGACAATGTGCCTGATCCATTAAAGCCTTCTCTAGGGAGTTCACTTAAAGTTCACTGATAGTTGGATATTAATTTTTCATTATCTGAGATCTGGGCGATAAACATATACAGCCAGATGTGCAGAAGTCAGTCCTACTGAATCGCACAGAGCCTGGTTTTGAACATGTGTGCATCCTTAACTTCCCTGAAAATATGTTTCCCGCTGAAATCAAATATGGTGACTATTGAGCAGTAAACATGAAGGTGGCTAAGCTAAGAGTGTGTGTCTCCAGGTGTGTGTGTGTGGGGGATCTGTGCTGGTCATGTGACAGGAACAAGTTTAATTTGAAATGGATGTGAACTATATAGTTATCATGTAGTTGTTTTTGGATATTTTCAACTACAATATTGCCTTAAGTTGCACAAATCCTGACATTATGATCAAACATATTGGGAGCTTGCCAGCCCTGTGTATTGGGAGTACGCCCAACCCACAATCCTCCTGATATATGCAGTTAGCAAGTTGTCTGAAAGGGGCAACACAGGGATTTTCCACAGATGCCACACACAATCCTGATTTTTCAGGGCTATGTCATGTTTTGTGTAAACCAAACCGGAAATCTGTGTTGGCCCTTTCAGATAACATGGCGATGACTAGAATTGCCAGCCAATGGCCAGTGATCCCAAGAGCTTTTGGGGCGGGGCCAGATATTGTGAGGCATCGTGCAATGCCACGATGTCACTTCTGGTTGTGTAATCAGTAAAACCACAGTTCTGGAGAATTGCTGGAGTGTTGTGGCAACACATGATGTCATTGACAATGACATGACTGGAAGTGACATCACAGACTGTCCACAAAATCACTTTTCACCATCTTCTTCCACTGCTGCACATCTTCTCCCACTGCTGCGCATTTGATGGAATGTTTGTAAGTAGAAACCATTGTTGATTGTGATAAGGTGAAAGAGTTACACTAAGCTTTGATAATACAAAGACATAGTTATTATATCACCGTTGTATTTTGTTGTTAACCATTCAGTCTCATGATCTCTCTTACTTTTAATCCTCTAGGAGGTGGATGGCGATCTCGCAAAATCACAACTGATCTTCAGATGATAGAGATCAGTTCCCCCTGAGAAAATGGCTGCTTTGGAGGGTGGAGTCTATGGCATTATATCCCACTGAATTCCCTCCCCTCCCCAAACCCCACCCTTCTCATGCTCCACCCTCAAATCTCCAAGAATTATTCAATCCTTAGATGGCAATCCGAACACTAAACGTAAAGAATGACAAGGTCCTTGTATCTTTAAGAGCTGTACAGAAGATGAAATAGCAGCGGTTGCATCTTCCCCTCCTCTTTTTCATGACAAGCTGAATCTGTCAGAATTCTTTCTTCTGTGTAGCTCTTAAAGACACAGGTGTCAACATGCCCCTTTTTACAAAGGAGGGGCAAGAAGGACCCCATTTCAGGGTCCCTAAAAGCCGGTGGAGCTGAAACAGTCATGTGATTTTGTTAGTCCAATGATGTTGGGCAAGGACTGGTGTGTGTGAGATGTCCTGAGGCAATTACAAGCTTTTAGCAGGTCTGTTTTACCTCTAGCCACTTTTCGTTTCACCAGAACATTGTAACGGCTTGTTTTAAAACAGAAATCCATCTAGCAAGGCTTCCAGTGGTGAAGTGGAGATACTGAAATGATTAGAGGGGATGAAATCAATGATGCTTCAGTACAACCGATATGTTCTCTGACAAAGTAGTGACAGGATTATTGTACACTGGCGACAATACCACATGGTGAAAGAAACATGTGGGGCCTAAGCTGCCCAAATTAAATGTGACGCAGAGAGTCCTGAGTACTAAGCTCAGTATTGCAATTAAACTGGGTTGCCTTGGCCTACACATACAGCATCTGCCTGCCCAGAATCAATGGTTCCAGGCAAATCCCAGGTTGGTATGTTACTGTTCTTCTGTGCCTGAGGGACCAATTCAAATGTAAACCCAGACATGTGGAGCTCCACCCAGGGAAGGTTTTCTAGCACAATTTTAAAATTGAATTTAACTTACAGAGAAGGGAAAGTATACACTGGAACAAAAGGGTGGCCAGCGTCAGCTCTAGGGTTGCTAGCTACCCCCTGCCAGGTAGGAGCCATTTTTACCATAGAGTTTTTGAATACCAGCATGGCCCACACATCATCAGTGAAGTGATGACATCACTTCTGGTGCATGCAGGAAGTGACATCGCCACATCACTGGCAGCATATATCTATGAAAGGTGAAGTTCATAACAGTGGCAAGAAGAAAAAGAGGAGGAGGAGGAGATGGGATTTATACTCTGCCCTTCACTTGGAGTCTCAGAGCGGCTTACAACCTCCTTCCCCTTCCCCTCCCCACAACAGACACCCTGTTAGGTAGGTGGGGCTGAGAGAGCTCTGACAGAAAATGTTCTTTTTCAAGACAACTCTGATAGAACTATGGCTTGCTCAAGGTCATCCAGCAGGTACAAGTGGAGGAATGGGGAATCAAAGCTGGTTCTCCCAGATTAGAGTCTGTGCACTTTTGTTGGAAATGTATGTGTTAGCAAGATCTAAACATTCCAGTCATTATAGGGTTAATTTGTGTATCTGCAGTGCTATTGTTTAGGCTGACCTGGAAGGGAAACCTAGCGCTCAGCCAATGGAAGAAAAGCCCGCGAATCTAAAGGAGTATGTTATATATTGATTGGTTACTGTGTTCAAGTGACTTCCTTCTAGGGGTCAAGGAGAAGGAGAGATTCTCCATTCTTATCTCACCATGTCTTGTAAAGAGAAGTAGCAAGATGTAGCTCTCTAGTTATGTTATTTTGTAGCTCTTCCCATGTACCCTAATCTTTAGTAATAAAATATTTTTAAACTGTAAACAAACGTCTCCTCTCCAGTGAAGCAAAGATCCATTGCAACTCTGATTATTTAAGTATTTTGACTATTTTCCCCTAACTTAACCACTACACCAAACTGGTTCTCTATGCCCTCTATATGTGTGTTTTGTGCCATAAAGTTGCTCTCCAAAGCCCACCCTCCTCAGGCTCCGCCCCCCCCCCCCCAAAATCTCCAGAAATTTCCCAGCTGGAATTGGCAACTCTGTTGCCAAGACTGCATGCTCTGTACTTATCAAGCTGACTGTCACTCACCAGCCAGGTACAGTGCCCTGCCAGAGGCTCAATATAGTTCCTGTTCCGATTACAAATAAATGGAGGCTGTCGAGCACGAGATAGCCCCGCAATCCACAGTGGCTGAGCTGAATTTGACTCCATGAATAGCAAGTTCTGCAGGCCTGTTCTCCTTTAATTTTGGAAACATATATCCATCAGGGTGACATTTACGATTTCTTTGGAGAGGAAGCCTCACCCAAAACAGGGAATGATAATTTGATTGTATTAATCTGATCTGATGTAAAGATTTCATAAGACTCTTGTAATATAATAAGGCAGAACAAGTCTACTAGGAGAATCTACTTCTGATCTCATATATTATCTTAAATTACAATTACAGTAATTTCCATATTTGAGTTACTGTTCTTCACATCTGTCACTCTGAGTATAACTGAATATTTAAAAAAAAAACAACTGGCAAAAAAGCAGTATCCTCTTTCACAGTTCTCTGCTCAATACGTTCCCTCAGGAACTGTAAAAGATGTGTAATTTTCAAGATCTTTCAAGCAAACAGTGTGTCTTGGAATGAAAGAGCGTATTTCAAAACAAGCTATGATTGCCTCTCTTTTTTTGGTATTTTTCATGTCACCTCCCATGAATGAAAAAATGTCTTGGTGGTAATAATTTGCCTTATTATAATTCTTTCCTGTCAGAAAGTTTGATGAGAACTTTATGCCAGATGACACCTACGGTGCCTCATTGTTGAGCGAAACAATAACTGTGAAAGAAGAACGAATCAAAACATCCAGAGATGGAACGTTCTAAAGGAGCCTGTGGTAAACTGTAATGAAATCAAAACATTTTGCTGTTAGGATAGGAGATGAGAGACTTCCTTCTGGGGTGGGAATTATGGTTATGGGTCAAAGTGGAAAGCCTGAGGGTAGAATGAAACTTTATAAGAATTGGGCGGCAGTGCTGAAAATGGTGTTCCCCCATTCCCCTCAGCATACAACTTACCACCGTGCCTTGAGTTTATCACACTGGGTTTTCTTCCTCCCACCACCAGCAGTCAATGATGCAGAAAGGAGGCAATTTCATATACTATTAACTTTCACATCCCAACAGTGGAAACAGCAGTTGTTTTTTTTTAAGTGAAACCTCCTTCTCATAAAAGATGTTCACAACAACTTAATTACAAACTGTTCCAATACACTACAAGAACAAATGTAAAGCACAAGAACAAGAAAAACAAGTGGGTTAATCCCCAAAGGGCTTGTCATGTGACAGCAAACACTCAAGAAAACGACTCCTGTGTCACTTAAAGAACTATCATGTCATATTATCCTGAAACTAACATTCTCCCCTCAAAAGCTAATGTATCATTTTATAATGTGTGACATCATATATCATCCTAATGATTTGTTAAATGTTTAGGCCTCATCTAAGGGTTACTTTAACCTTGTGGCAAACCCCTTCCTCTCACTGATTTTCCTCAGTGCACCGGGTTGGATCCAATTTAATTTGGCCACTTCCACCAATTCCCCCTTCCTGCTGCAGACCCCCTTAATCTTGTCCTCAAGGTCCCCTATAGGCTTGTCAGGACTCCCGCTATGATGGAAGAGCTCCCACTGGCAAGCCCCGTTGCCTATCCCCGCTCAGAGTAATGGGAGGAGAAAAATAAAATAAAAAACAGTAATGTCATTAACTTTACTATGGTTGTGGTCACACGTGCGAGATAAAATGGGGGGGGGGGAGAGGCCACTTTCTCTGGTGGAAGTTGCCCCGCAGTTGTGTGATCACACAGTCTTTTGAAGCTGCGGGCACAGCCCACCACTTCGTGATCAGGCGCAACCACGGGTGAGTCGGGGGGGGGGGGTGCCGTTTGTTCCCGATGTGCTTAAAGGAGGGATTGATGATTCGCACCTCAGCCTCACATGGAGTGTGCGATGATGCACATACTGAGAAGGGGAAAAGAATGGCACAGAGTCGGGATGGCCTGATCAGACGATCCCAACATCATGAGAGCGCACTGGAGCAATCAGACAGGGGAAAGTCCACCCATGGCCTGTAGCAACCTGTTTGCCACTGGACTTTTTCCACTGCCTGTTTATTCCGCTTCTGCAGTGGAGCAACATGGGTTGCTGCCAGCTGCGGGACGCTTCCCAAATGTTCAGGTCTGATTGTGCACGTTAAATCCACCCGGCATTCGTGCCTATGTCAGGGCTAATTGTGCGTGTGATCGCAGCCTTAGTCAGTTTTACCTGGAAGTGACTCAGAGTAGCTCTAGGAATTGCCAGAAACTCTGGTTTTACCACAGAGCTTCCAGAGATTCCTAGAGCAACCCTTTGTCTGTTCTGAGTTTTACCTGGAAGCGGTATAGCAATGTTGGTGAAATCACACACGCCTCTCATGTCTCCACCCCTAGCTCTCCTCCCAGTTTCCAGGATCAGCCTGGAAACCCTAGTCCCTTATCCCCCAGGAGTAGCATTTTGAGGAGACCAGTGGGCTGCAATGGGAGGGAGAAGGCAAGAAAGTTCTACTTCACTCATGGAGAATCTAGTCTGGATCCAATCCATTATAATGTCTAATGCAGCTTGCTCCAAAGACCCACTGAAGGCTCAATGAAGTCTCAACAGATACCTCCAGAACATCCAGCATTGAAGTGGGAACTCCTCACAATTAGAATGACCCATGACATAGAGCCATAGTAGATTCTGGAGGACAATTACAGTAGGAAGGTGTGAGACACCACACTGGTTCATTAAGGCCATTGAGTCCAGTGGCACCTTTAAGACCAACGAAGTTTAATTCAAGGTGTACGTATTCGTGTGCAAGCACACTTCTTCAGAAGTATCTGAAGAAGTGTGCTTGCCCACGTAAACTTCTACCTTGAATTAAACTTTGTTGGTCTTAAAAGCACCACTGGACTCGAACTTTGTTCCGCTGCTTCAGACCAGCATGGCTACCCCACCTGAAGCTGCAGTCTATTCTGTCCGCCGGATGTCACAAAATATCCTTGTGAAATGAGGACTCCCTCTTTTCAGTTGCTGCTTGGTTGTGGAGACCAGCCACTCTTCCCGTTTCGAGCAGCTCCGGCCCGCCTTGTGTGGGAGGAAGTGTCATGATATTTCTGCATTAAAAACAAATTAGTAGCCCTAAGGTTCACAATTAATAGAGTGTTTCCTGCCAGATTTCCTGTTGCATGGGTTGAAAAGAGAGCTCCCTCCACAGTGTGTCTGTAATTCATTTGTCTGTTTCCCTGCTGCATATCATAGTTATTAATCAAGGGACAAACTATGGGGTCTGACAGCTGTAGGAGCAGAAGGTTGAATTTTATATGGCCACACCCTCCGCGTTGCCCGGCTGGTCGCTCCCTCAGTCTTTCCCAGGGGTTGCGTGCCATATCATATATACCACTTTGCAGCTGTTTGCCTCTCTGGATACTTGTGGGGGAAACAAACTTCTCCACTCCGTTTGTACTCAGATCCCCCAAGTTAAATGTTATGATGAGTGATAATCATTTGCAGCACTTGTGGGCATGTGCAGGAGATGCTTAAAAGTCTCGAGACAGATTTTTTCAGCCACAGAAATCTGAGGTAAATCGTCGTCTCCTACTCCCTCACCCTCCCGTGCCTCCTATTGTCTTTATACTTTCCTGATTTGTGTTATCTTTAATGGCTTTCTGACATAAAGCTAAGGTGTTTATTCGGAGGGCTGCCAACTCTAGGTTGGGAAATCCCTGAAGATTTTGGGGAGGGTGGGCCTTGGGGAGTGAAGTAAACTCTGCATCCTCCAAAGCAGACATTTTCTTTAAGGCAACTGATCTCTGTCATCCAGAGATCAGTTGTGATTCTGGGAGATTTCTGGGAAGAAGAAGAAGAACAAGAAGAAGAAGAGGAGGAGGAGGAGATTATTGGATTTACTGCTACAGTACTCAAAGGAGTCTCTCAGTGGCTTGGTGCCAGTTTGGTGCAGTGGTTAAGTGCACAGACTCTAATCTGGGAGAACCGGGTTTGATTCTCCACTCCTCCACTTGAACCTGGGTGGATGACCTTGTGCAAGCCATAGTTCTGGCACAGCTATTCTCTTAAGGACAATTGTCTCAGAGCTCTCTCAGCCCCGCCTATCTCACAGGGTGTCTGTTGTGGGGAGGGGAAGGGAAAGGAGTTTGTAAGCCACTCGACTCCCTTGGGTAGTGAAGGGCAGGGTATAAATCCAATCTCCTCTTCTTCTTCTTCTTCTTCTTTCCCTTCCCCTCCCCACAACAGACACCCTATGAGGTAGGTGGGGCTGAGAGAGCTCTTTCAAGACTGCTCATTTCTTTAAAAAAATAATTTTATTTACCAAGCACAACAAGACAATACATATAAGTTCTGTACAAAAAACAAACAACGTGCTAGCCCATCTGAGTACTATTAAACCATCAAAACATTCAACCTGCAACAAAGGAAAGAAAGATGAGAGACCAAGAAAGAACTAGAAAAAGATCATATCTTGAGAACTGCTCATGAGAGAACAGCTCTGAGAGAAGTTGTGACTGATCCAAGGTCACGTCAGAAGCTGCATGTGGAGGAGTGGAGTGCTGAGCTGATGTAGGGCTATGTAGACAGGCCAGGCTTAATTCAGTGAAGGGAACAGGGTTGCCAGCTCCAGCTTGGGAAATCCTTGGAGATTATGGGGGTGGAGCCTGCATAGGGTGGGGTTTGGGGAGGGGAGGGACTTCCGTGGGGTATAATGCCATAAAGTCCACCTTCCAAAGTGGTCGTTTTCTCCAGGGGAATTGATCTCTGACACTTGAAGGTCACTTGTAGTCCCGGAAGAGCTCCAGCCACCACCTGGAGGCTGGCGTCCCTAGAAGGAAGGGATACCATTACCTGGGGCACTTTCGAACACACTGTGTAATGCAGTTCCAATCCACTTCGGCCACCTTCTGCGAGTGGGTGTTGCCGTTTTGCACAGTAGAATCCCACTGCAAAGTGCATTCGAAGTGGTGCGTTATTTAGTGTGTGTGAACGCACCCTGGGGCAGTTACTTCAACACCCTTTGCCTCTGTTCTAAGTGACAGGCATTCGCCTGGTGTTAAAGGCAGAGGCAGTCTGGACTTCTTCTGAGTAACGACACCGTGGTAGACTTCACGATGTCCCGCACTCGTTAAGGAACAATTCGGTTCTGAACAAAACGTTCAAAACCACGTCTTTGGGGCTGAAACCCTGCCCAGATTTCTATCACTCCAGCCCCATTTAAATAAATGAGATTTATTCTCAGCATTCAGAAAACCGATTTTGTCGGGCATTTCACTCGTCACGCGCTCATAAACAAACATCTCTCTGCAATCAATCTACAAAAGAGCTCGGCTAGGAAAATGGGCCGGAGCAGGGATTTGTAACAATGGCAGGACATGCCCTCTGATCCTGGGGCCGCTCCAGAATTTTTGCAAGTACAGCAGAAGGGGAGGGGAGGGGAGGGGGAGTCTTGCTCTTCTCTGACATGCCTCTGAAAAAGCATCTATGGCTGTTGTCCTATTACATTTTCCACATTTGCATCCCAGCATCCAATACAGATGGGGGGGGGGGCGGAGGGAAGTGGTTATAAAGGATCTTCTTGTGGCATGCATGTCGTGAGTGTATCCGCTGACCATGAAAATCCACAAGCCGAGCCACTGTTGGAATCTTTCTCTTTGCAACGTTTAACAAAAGTGATTCTAAATGATCCTTTCAAAGCCATTTGTCTCTGTCATTTCTCCCTCGCTGGTGTTATCATTTCCTTCCTCCTGTTTTCATCTGTCGCCGTTTCAATAGGTAGCGCAGTTAGGGGAGACTTA
This sequence comes from Lepidodactylus listeri, assembly GCA_029233225.1. NCBI lineage: Eukaryota > Metazoa > Chordata > Lepidosauria > Squamata > Gekkonidae > Lepidodactylus > Lepidodactylus listeri. The sequence continues at coordinate 18,551,802 of JARCFY010000010.1, read as the reverse complement.
TCTACCCATGAAAGAGGTCTGCATCATCTTGGCCAGGCTTCCTAGCTGAGGGTTTCTCGGTAATGAATCTGTGCTGCAATCGAAAAATGTCAGGCGTTGAAAAACATCCCACCCATTCATTTATACCAGGGGTGTCAGCCATAAGGCCCGGGGTCGCTCTGCAGCAGCAAACCACCTCTGAACATCTCTTGCCTTGTAAACCCTACAGGGTTGTCCTAAGTTGGCTGCAACTTGATGGCTCTTGCAGCCAGTAAGGTAGGCTTGCTGGGTCTTACCTGGCTGCTGGTGGGGGGAGCCCCACCCCTGAAAAGCCCCATCCTGCCTGATATGCCTAGTGCAGTGACATCACCTGGACATCATCACACTGGGCATGTCAGATGGGAGACTCTAGTATTGGGGGAGGGACTCTATGGTCACCATAGAGTTGTTGCCCAAGTTCTGGAGTGTCCCCCGCACAATGTCGGGCAGGATGGGGCTCTTTGGGGTGGGACTCCCCCCACCAGCCAGCTGGCCGGCAGCAGACCCCCAAAATCGAGGGAAACCCCACCCCCATCAGGAGAGTGGCAACCCTACACTCAGGAATTGTGGGTGGAGCCTGGGGAGGACAAGGACCTCAGTGGGATACAATACCATAGAATCTATGCTCCAAAACATCCATTTTCTCCAGGGGAACTGCATCTCTGTAGTCTGGAGAAGAGCTGTAATTCCTGGGGGTTCCCAAGGCCTATCTGGAGGCTGGCATTCCTAGTCTTCCCAGAGGTCTCCAGGATTGACAAGCTATGACACGCTGGGTCCATCTCCTTGCCAAAAAGATAATTGATGCTGTTCTGTCTTAATTTTTTCCCAACAGATTTGATCCCCCACTCCTCCTCTACATGAATCCTGCTGGGAGACTTTGGGCCCATCACGGTTCTCTCAGGACTCTCTCAGCCCCACTTTCTTCACAAGGGGCCTGTTGTGGGGAGAGGAAGGGAAGGCAATTGTCAGCCTCTTTGAGACACATGAGGCCTGTTGGGTGACCTTGGGCCAGTCACGGTTCTCTTAGGACTCTCTCAGCCCCACCGGCCTCACAGGCAGTGTTCCCTCTAAGCTGAGTTAGTGTGAGCTAGCTCACAGTTTTTTAGCCTCTGGCTCACACATTTTTGCCTTAGCTCAGGAAGGATGGCTCCAGAGCAAACTAATTTATGCAGTAGCCAGATTGCCTGCTCACAACTTTAATGCCAGTAGTGAAGGCTCACAAAATAGAATTTTTGCTCACAAGACTCCACAGCTTAGAGGGAACATTGCCACAGAGTGTCTGTTGTGGGGAGAGGAAGGGAAGGCGATTGTAAGCCGCTTTGAGACACATGAGGCCTGCTGGATGACCCTGGGCCAGTCACGGTTCTCTCAGGACTCTCTCAGCCCCACCTGCCTCACAAGGTGCCTGTTGTGGGGAGGGGAGGGGAAGGCGATTGTAAGCTGCATTGAGACTTCCTAAGGCAGAGAAAAGCGGGTTATAAAAACTTCTTCTCCTCCTCCTCCTTCTTCTACAGCATTTTCACAAAGCTGGGATTCAGCAGTATACATGCTACTTTCATGAGGAGGCTTTTTCTGCTTTCATTTGAAGGGCACAAGAGGAGCTAAGCCCAGAAGATGTCAAAATAAGAGAAGTGTTCTATTGTTCAGTTGCACCAGTTTTGCCCTGGATCTTGTAAATATACAGCCCCTTGTTAAGCACACAGATGCCCCAAATTCTGTCTCTTGTTCCCATAACCCAATAGATCCAACAGGGTACTTCCAACTGCAAAAAAGCAGCATTCCTATCCCCTGCCCCTTCCCAATTTGCTCCAAGGAGGGGCACAAAAACAGAAACATGGTGCTTGGTCCAGGAGTGAGTTACAAACAAAATGGTACCATTAACGCAACAAGTACATGAAGGGAAAAAGTGAGGCAGGTCAGGAATAAAGGGTGAATGCGACGTGGCAGGATTCGGGTGGTGCAGGGCTTTGAAATGTCAAGGCATTAGAGGGGAGTTTACTCGGAAGAGATCCCTGCATGTAGTCATACAAAACTGAGCGCTGAGTACAGGCTACAGAGGTTAAGGGTGAGCCTCCAGATGGGGAGCCATTTGCAGGAAAAGGAAGATCTGAGATGGTCAGGCACTTGAGACCACAATCGGCCCATCTGCTTTCCCCTTGGAAATAAGAGCTACATGAAGAAGAAAAGAAAAAAAGAGTTCTGTAGCGAGAATGCTGGAAGAATTACTTCTCACTCGTAAAAGTTTAATTGCCTGCATAAAGATTATTTCTTGTTGCGGGAAAAAAGATTAATGTCATAAAAGCATCTACTTATTCTCTGAGGCTGTGATCCTAAGAACACTTTCTTGGGATGAAGCCCCATTGAATAATATGTAACTTGCTTCTGAGTAGGCCTGCTTAGAATTGATCCCTTAGTCTAGTTTATGTTTCCTCAGCAGAAGATGATAGATAGATAGACAGGCAGGCAGGCAGACAGGCAGACAGACATGACTGCAAAATTTATCTGCTCTGTCCATTGATGCATCTAGAGCCCACCAGGAAATCTTTAACTGAGGGACAGGATAAAAAGAATCATAAATAAATCTCTTATGCAGTGTAATCCATATATTAAAATTTCTCTTAATCAGAATAGGGCACATCCTACTCTCTTCTCTTCTTGTGCTGTGCCTGAACATTGCAATTTGCAAATGACTATTTGTTGTGCATTCAGACTTCCTATCTGGTTCCATTCTGCTGGGCCCAGTTTCATTCATTTACTATTAAAATAGTGTTCGCTTACAATGTATGGCCGCTTACAATGTATTGCTTACAATGTATGAAATCAATACCCAAACTGCTATTTACGTTTATCTAGATTGTGTTGTTAATATGACTCATTAATACCTGGATGTAAATCCCGTTGAAATTAACAACAAGGCTTATTTCCAGATAAATTTGCCTGAATAGAAAACACAGTCACATGGTAATCCAGGCACTTAAATGTCCAGGGCTAGGGATCAATCAGCAGCAGGCTGAACCAGTTTAAACACCAAGGAATAATCAGGTTGTTATCAGGGCTTTTTTTCTGGGGGAATGCACCAGAACAGAGGTCCGGAACCTCTTTGACAAAATTCTTTTTAAAATGTTTAACAGTTCTTGAGTTTTCAGTATACAGATGGAAAACTTCATTTCCCCCTTGAAAGTTCTAGCACTATTTTTTCAAAAGGAAAAAAAAAAACCCTGGTTGTTACACATTGGCAGTGTCAGTGATGAAGCAGAACACTTGGACCGATGATAAGTATTGGAGTCGGGAGTCCATGGAATAGTGAAACAGCTAGATCTTTATTGCTGGTCCGGATGAAGCATACAACCCAGGGCTCCAAGCCCTCCTTTTATGCTGGTCAGGGACAATCCCCTGACATCACCCAACTGGCCTGATAGGCTATTAGAAGTCTATTTACATTTCATAGGTTCCCTGGGAGAAACCTAGGTACAGGATTGGTGGCCGGTTTGAATCCACCTGGCCTTTGTTCTACCTGGCTGAAGCTCAGGTAGTTTCTTGGCCATGTGCTCTGGCCATGCTCTGGCCATGTGCTCTGGCCATGCGGTCGCAATGAAGAGAGCACATGGCGACCGCATGGTCAATACATAACACCCCTCCCCCCATAGTCCAGAACCCCTCTGCACACATAGTCTTTGAGATAGTCCGGGCGTCTGCGCTCACGTCCAGAGCGCCGGGGGGTTGTAAGGCGGGGCGTGTTGCTAGTGTCGGCAGGTTGCGGTGTGGGTAGTTGTTCTGCTGGCGGGGCCTGTCTGCTCGGGGGTTGTTCAGGTGTGGATGGTGCGACTGCTTCGTCCGCGGGCAGGAGCGGCATCTCCGCAGTCTCCGGATCAGGGTCTGGCGCTGCTTCTGGAGTCGTGTCGATGTCACGGTCTGTTGGTGCAGGGAGTTCGGGGGCCTGGGTATCATCGTGGTTCTGGGTACGGCGTCGAATCTGGTCAATGTGCCGTTTCCAGACTACGCCATCTTCCGTAAGGACCTCATAGGAATAAGGCCCTGTGACTCGGACGATCCTCGCGGGGAGCCATGTCGGACCCCGCGCGAAGTTCTTTGCGTATACGGGGTCTTCGGGAGCAAATCCTCGGGCAGCTGGCCGGTCCTCCATTGTCGGGTTCCCCTCGATTGCTCGGTCGGGATGTAGGCGGTCCAAGACGGTTCCCAGTCGTCTTCCCATCAGAAGTTCGGCTGGCCGGCGCCCGGTCCCTGAGTGGGGTGTGTTCCGTTGGCAGAACAGGAACTTGTACAGCTGCTCTTCCCAGTCGCCATGCTCCATCTTCTTTAACGCGTCCTTCGTTGTCCTCACCATGCGCTCGGCCTGGCCATTGGTTGCGGGGTGGAATGGAGCGGAGCGGATGTGGCGCAGACCGCAGGCTTCCACAAACCGTTGAAACTCGCCGGAGGTGAAGGCGGTCCCGTTGTCGGTTACGAGAGTTTCTGGCATTCCGTGTGTCGCGAAGATCGGCCAGAGACTTCTTAAGGCAGCGTTGGTGGAGGTCGAAGCTACCGGCACTACCTCAAGCCACTTGCTGTAGCTGTCAACAACGATAAGAAACAACCGGCCCTGGACCGGTCCCGCGAAGTCTAGGTGCAGGCGGGACCAGGGCTTGTTAGTAGATTCCCAGGATCGGACAGGAGCGTGTGGCGGATCTGGCCGTGACTCCTGGCATTTGGTACACTTCTGGACCCGCCCCTCAATGTCTTTGTCCAGGCCTGGCCACCATACGTAACTCCGGGCCAGAGCTTTCATGCGCACAATTCCCGGGTGAGCCTCGTGGAGGGCCTCTAGCACTCGGGGCCGCAGGGGCCCGGGGATCACCACTCGAGATCCCCATAGCAGGCATCCCTTGTGGGCCGATAGTTCGTGCCTGCGTGCCGTGAAAGCGGCAAAATCTGGTCCCGGTTTTTCCGGCCACCCCCTTCCCACCCAGTCCGAGACACGGGAAAGGATGCGGTCCCGCCGCGTGCGACGGGCCACATCTGATACCTGTACGGGGCGCTCCGGTAGATCCTCTAGGAGCGCGACGTGGAAAGCGGGAGCCGGATCAGGGTCGCAGGATGGGAGGGGAAGACGGCTGAGGGCGTCTGCATGACCCATCGCCTTCCCCGGTCGATGTACCAATTCGTAGGAGTAGCCTGACAAAAAAATTGACCACCGCAGGACCCGCGGGGACAGCATGTGAGGGGTCTGCCTGTGGGGGGCAAGGAGACCCAGCAGCGGCTTGTGATCTGTGGCCACGGTGAACGACCGTCCGTAGAGATAGTCGTGAAATTTCCTGACGCCAGCTACGATTGCTAGGGCCTCCTTGTCGATCTGGGCGTAGTTCCGTTCTGCCGACGACAGGGTCCTGGAGTAGTAGGCAACCGGTACCTCCTTTCCGTTGGGTAGCCGGTGTCCCAAGACCGCCCCAACGCCGTAGGGGGATGCGTCGCAGGCCAGGATGACAGGGAGCCTCTCATCGAAATGCGCTAAGACCGCATTTGAAATTAATAAGTCTTTGACGGCCCGGAAGGCTGCATCATGCTTGGGACCCCAGGCCCAAGCCGCTCCCTTGTCCAGGAGACGATGCAGGGGTTCAGCGACTGCCGCCTTGTGTGGAAGGAAGGCGTGGTAGAAGTTCACAAGTCCCAAGAACGCCTGGAGTTCCGCCTTTGAGGACGGGCGGGGTGCACCTGTAATTGCCACTACCTTCTCCTTTGTAGGGTGAATGCCGTCTGCGGTGACTTGGAACCCCAAGAAGGTCACCGAGGAGACTCCCAGGGTGCACTTGTCTTTTCGAACCTTGAGACCCGCGTCCTGGAACCTTTGCAGCACCATCCGGAGGCGAGCTGCGAACGTGTCGGCGTCCGGGGCGGCGATGAGGACGTCGTCGAAGAACGGCTTCACTCCTGGAACATCTTTTAGGAGAGAATCCATTAGATTTTGAAAGATTCCGGGTGCTACGCTGACCCCAAATTGGAGGCGTTTTACCTTGAACGCTCCCTTGTGAGTCACAATCGTTTGTGCCTCTGCCGTTGCTTCGTCTACGGGAAGCTGCTGATAGGCTTGGGCCAAGTCTAATTTTCCAAATATTTTGGCACCCGCGAGGGAGGCCAGAACATGGCTGACCACCGGTACCGGGTACGCGTGGTCCTGTAATGCCTTATTAATTGTACATTTGTAATCCGCGCAGATGCGGACTTCCCCGTTAGCTTTGAGGGGGGTCACAATGGGAGTCTCCCACTTGGCGTGGGAGACCGGCTCGAGCACCCCTTGTGCCACGAGCTTTTCCAACTCTGCCTCCACTTTGGGCTGGAAGGCGAGTGGTGGCCGGCGGACGGCCACGCGGATGGGCCGGACTGCCGGGTCCAGGTCGAAGGAAACCGGGGGTCCTTTGTAGCAGCCCAATGAGCCATCGAAAACGGCGGGAAATTCCTCGCAGATGGATGAGAAGTCAGTAGAGCCCATGCGGTGTATTCCGGTCCACTGCACTCCGAGCGGCTTGAACCAGGCGCGACCTAGGAGACTGGTTAGATTGCGCTCCACCACGAGAAGGTCCAGCAGGCCATTAAAGGCATGGTACTGGACCCGGACCCTGGCTAGCCCCTTAATAGCCACTGGGTTTTTCTGGAAGTCCCGGAGGACCAACCCAGCCGGCAGCCGCAGCCAGCGTGCCCCCTTCGGGCAGAGGCGGCGGAACGTAGCTGCGGACACAATTGAATATGCTGACCCTGAGTCCAGTTCCATGGAGCAAGGAACTCCCTCTATTCGGAGAGACACGGAAATTGCGCCCGGGATGGGCTGAGGCAAGTTCATTACCGTGGCCGTGGGAACGACACTACCCACTTCTTCGAAGTTCGCTGCTGGGGCACGGTGGCTGTTCCTCAGGCGGCAGGCCCGGGCGAGATGTCCTGCTTTCCCGCAGGCGCGGCAGATGGCATCACGGAAGCGGCATGTCCGTCTGTCGTGGGGGTCCCCACAGCTGGCGCACGTTGGGGCCTGCCTGTTGAGGGAAGCAGGAGAGGGAACAGAGACAGATGCTGGGCGCCGGCCCTTGGGCCTGGGGACGCCGGGCTCACCCTTCTTCGAGCGTGGTTGCATCCGGTGGACGTCCTCTTCTTCGCTTGAGTCGGGTTCGGGAGGAGCCGCCTGGTGGACTTTGGTGGCTGCCTTGTCCTTTTGCGTTGTCTCGAAGGCTGCCGCAGTTTCGAGCATCTTCTCCAAGGTTGGCTCTGGCATTGCAATGAGGCGCCGGCGGAGCTTGGCTTCCCGGACCCCTCCCATGAAGGCGGTCTCCACGTGGTCATCCATGTGGCGGAATTCGCAGCCCATGGCTAGTCGACGGAGTTCAGCCAGGAAAGTGGCGGCTGACTCCCCCGGCTGCTGCTGGCGCTGTATGAACTCCCAGCGCCTGGCCAGTTTTGATGGCTTCGGGGCGAAGTAATCGCCGAGGGTCTTGATGAGCACGTCGTAAGACACCTCGGTGGGGTCTTGCGGGGCTAGTAGGTTCTGGGCCACCCGCATGACCTCCACCCCTCCGGAACTCAAGAGCCAGGCACTCTTCAGGTCCGCATCTGTGATTCCGCGGACCTTAAAGGCACAACCCAGCGTCTTGAGCCAGGACTCCCACGTCTCGGGGCGAGACGTATTGAAAGGGGTAATTGGTCCCGGAGCGTTTGCCATATTTACCAGAGCAGGAGTGGCGGCGGCTGTTTGAGCGATGTCCTCGTGTCTTGCGGCGGTGCTGGGGAGCGCTGAGGCTTGGCGCTGGCTAGTGCCGGAGGATTGGGCTCAGAGCGGCTTGCGGCGAGGCGTTGGAGCGCTGGAGCTCGGAGATGCCTGCGGCCGGCGGGACGGAGCTCGCTGTGCTGCTGTGGTCTGCTGGAGAGTCGCTCATCGGGATCCCACCTTCGTCGCCACTGATAAGTATTGGAGTCGGGAGTCCATGGAATAGTGAAACAGCTAGATCTTTATTGCTGGTCCGGATGAAGCATACAACCCAGGGCTCCAAGCCCTCCTTTTATGCTGGTCAGGGACAATCCCCTGACCTCACCCAACTGGCCTGATAGGCTATTAGAAGTCTATTTACATTTCATAGGTTCCCTGGGAGAAACCTAGGTACAGGATTGGTGGCCGGTTTGAATCCACCTGGCCTTTGTTCTACCTGGCTGAAGCTCAGGTAGTTTCTTGGCCATGTGCTCTGGCCATGCTCTGGCCATGTGCTCTGGCCATGCGGTCGCAATGAAGAGAGCACATGGCGACCGCATGGTCAATACATAACAACCGATTTCCCACGAGGCGCTGCCGTGGTGCCACTCTTCCCTTTCCCGATTGTGTGCATCAATTTCCCACTATTTGCCCCATGTCACATTTTGACCCACGGCTTCGCCGGTTTCCCCCCACGGCTTCACGATCCTCAAAAAACAGGATCATGAAGCCACAGGTCAAAATGTTGTGCAGGGGGAATAGTGGGAAATTGAAGTTTGCAATCGGGGGAAAGGGAAGAGCGGCGGCGGAGCAGTGTCTCATGGGAAGTTGGTCTTACAGTATCTTTTAAACAAGAAACTTTGCTTCACTAATGAGGGAAGAGTCACTGGGAATATTAGAAACAAAACAAAGGATGGACATCCTCTCTGACTTCACTAACCTGCATCTTGACTCTCTAAAGTCTAAGCCACATGTGCTAGCCCCCAGGCAGAGTTAGAGACAAAGAGCAATAGACTTTCTAAGTCTCCACCGGGGACATCTTCTGACCTACTGACTAACGAACTGGAGAAACCCAAACCTAACTAATTACGCATTTTAACGCCTTGCTGTGGCAGCAAATACGTGCATGCTCTGTTATTGGTATTTTTCTCTAAAAAGCTAGGATGTCAGCATGCATAAACAGACATGTAAATTCTCCTATGACTTCAGGGAGAGAACCTGCAAACTCCAATAGGCAGGCAATGGCAAACCACTTCTGAATGAACCGCACCGAATTAGTAGGGACCGGAGTCAACCATCTTGAGCTGAATTAAAACTGCTCAGAGCTGGAGAGTCCTCATTTGACTGTTCTATATACTCTGACCTGGATAACCCAGGATGGCCTGATCTTGCCAGATCTCGGAAGCTAAGCAGAGTTGGCCATGGTCAGTATTTAGATGGGAGACCACCAAGGAATATCAGGGTTGCTACATAGAGGTTGCGGCCACATGTGCAAGATAAAGCGGGGGGGGGGGGGGAAGAGAGGCTATTTCCTCCAGTGGAAGTTGATCCACAGTTGCGCGATCACCCAGTCTTTTGAAGCTGCAGGCACAGCCCACCACTGTGTGATCAGACGCAACCGTGGGTGAGTTGGGTTGCCGGGGGGGGGGTTTTGCCATTTGTTCCCGATGTGCTTAAAGGAGGGATTGATGATTTGCACCTCAGCCCTGAGGGCTCCCGATGGAATGTGCGATGATGCACATACTGAGAAGGGGGGGAAACAACGGCACGGAGTCCGGATGGCCTGATCAGACCATCCCGATGCCACGAGAGCGCGCTGGAGTGATCAGACAGGCAACAGTCTGCCCGTGGCCCATAGCAACCCATTTGCTACTGGACTTTCCCCAGTGCCTGTTTACTCTGCTTCTGCAGTAAAGCAACACAGGTTGCTGCCAGCTGTGGGACGCTTCCCAGATGTTCGGGTCTGATTGCGCACTTTAAATCCTCCCCACCATTCATGCCTATGTCGGGGCTAATTGTGCGTGTGATTGCAGCCAGAGGCAGGCAATGGCAAACCACCTCTGGACGCTCCAAGCCTTGAAATAAATCAGCTTGTGGAAAAGGATGTCTGGATTAAGTTACAGTATTTATTGCCATATGTTATCTTTAACAGAGCTATAGCTCCTTTACACTACACATTTGTTACACCTCTTAGACATTTAGAAACCTTAATACCTGTTGTTGAATATGGGGACAAATGGCTCTGCTTACACTGTGAGTGTTATTAGTTACAAGTCCTACAGGAAGAAATTTTCCATTCCATCATCCTGGCTTCCCTTCGAGATCAAGTTGCCGGGGGGTGAAAGTTCAACCCAATGATGCAATGCCTGAATCCAGCTACCACCCAAAGCCACTGATTCTGCAGGTTCAAAGATTTCCTCCGCAGACCTTCCACCCATTTAATAACAAGCAAGCCCTCAACACTCAAGATGGCACACCCGTTTCCTGTGTTTATGGGAAGAGCCGCTCCAAGCAGCGCCTAATCCCACACGGCTCGGCTTCCTCATGAAGAGCTTTCACTGCAAGCTCTGGCTAACTGTTTCTTAAGTCTTTGTTTGAAGTTGTTTCGGCCAGTGGTTCTTAACCCTTTGGGGGTTCTCTGATAATGAACCTCCTCCTCAGAAAAATGCACGTAAACACAGGCACGCAACCTTTGCCATACCCCAATGTAAACAAAATCAGATGCTCATAATTGTAATGAGAGGGCACGTCAGACCTGACAAAAGGAACTTTGACTCCAGAAATCTCATATCTCAAAAGATCTTCTTGGTCTCTGTGGGTGCTGCTGGACTCGAATTTCACTTTGTACTGCAGGCCAACAAGCCTACGGTCAGAAAGCAGCAGAAGAGAAGACAGGATGGATGCAGAGGAACCCGACCTGGCTATCTCACTTGCGCTGCTGTCATCCCTGGAGTCCTGGTGTGCTGGATGCAAAGAGTTGTTGCACAGTCAAGTTCCTCTCCTAAACGAGCTCCTGTGCTTAATTGGACTCTTGTCCTCCTCTCACAATTGTGTCAGTAGCTTGCAGTTAGGGTTGTGTCAACCGCCAGGCAGGGCTTATTTCATAGCAGGAGCTCTTTTGCATATTAGGCCACATACCCCTAATGTAGCCAATCCTCCAAGAGCTTACAGAGCTCTTCTTACAGGGGCTACTGTGAGCTCTTGGAGGATTGGCTACATCAGGAGTGTGTGGCCTAATATGCAAAGGAGCTCCTGCTACGAAATGAGCCCTGCTGCCAAGTAAGGCCTGGGAATCTCCAGGAATTACAACTCCTCTCCAAATGACAGCGATCAGCCCCCAGGAGCAAAGGGCAGATTTGGAAGGTGGCATCTCATCTCTGCTAACGTCCCTCTCCTCCCCAAATTCCACTCTCCTCAGGCTCGATCCCCTTTAAATCGCCAGGGATTTTCCAATCCAGAGCTAGCAACCCTACACAGTGAATTTTCGGCCATTAAAAAAAGAAGGTTAGGGTGTTACACATGTGTAGCACATCAGTCTAGTAAAGAGACCTGTTCAGGTTAGTGGCACATAATCCATTATCTTCTCTTTCAGGATGAATCCAGAGTTTGGCCGCCAAGAGTCACCATTTTGTTTCTCTGGCCACAGCAAGAAGACAGACGTGACTCCCAGCCTCACACATTAGTTGACAAAAGTTGGTTGCCTTCACATATCCCTCCCCACCCACCTGCAAACACATCCTTCTATCACACATTTGTAATTGAAAAGAAAAAGAAAGAACCAAAATTTTTAAAATGTGTTTGGTAACTGGCATTTTTGTTTTGGCGTTGCTAACAAAATGTGTAGAACTTTAATCACCTGTTCAACACGTAGGCTCAAACAACACTCTTAGAAACACTTGCTCGCCAACTTTGTCATGACTTTAGTAAGTAATCATGTTACACATTTGGATTTAGTAATAAGCATTTGTCTTTGTCATTGAGAAATGTTAGGAATTTTATCGGTAAGTTGCTTTGTTGTCCCTTTTTTTCTTTTCCTTTTGTTTTCCCTGTTTTTTTTCTTTTCTCTCTTTCTTTTTTGCTTTTTATCCATATGTCTGAAAAACTTTTAATAAAAATACAATAATAATTAAAAGAAACACTTGCTCACCATCGTTGACTTGCTCACCATCGTCTTGGTGGCAGAAAGCGTTCTTGAGTTGCAACTGACTTATGGCAACCTGGTAGAGTTTTCAAGGCGAGAGCCAAACAGAGGTGGTTTGCCATTGCCTGCCTCTGCGTTGCAACCGTGGACTTCCCTGGTGATCTCCCATCCAAGTACTCACCAGGGCCAACCCTGCTTCGCTTCTGAGAGCTGATGAGATCAAACTAGTCAGGGCCACCCAGGTAGCTGTCAGAGGGAGGCCTGGCACCAGTAATTTCAGCGACTTCTGCATACATTAAAAAGCAGCACCATAAGCACACAGATATTTTTTCCTCTGTCTCCTTGATTAGTCTTATATCAAGCAAAGTAAACATATTTATATCTGATTATATCATGGGAAACTGAAGGTCATGTCCAGCTAAGTTCTAAAAGTAGATACAGAAGAGGAAACAGATTTCCCCTAGATTTATTTTTAAAGCATCCTTTAAAAAAAAGTATACTTCCAAGCAAACTTGTCTTAGGAAGTTAAAATATATATATATATATAAAATGCTGATCTATTAAATTTCTGTGAATTGAGTCTCTCTGGGGAATTTTTTTTTTAAATCTCATCCAGAAGACATAGGCTAAGGGCTTGTAAACGAGCAAGATATTTCTCTCGCTTCTACTTGCTTCACTACGCAGAAGACTGAAATGGTAAAATGGACTGTGGGTGAGAGGACAATGGAGGGATCATCTTATGGAATGTTCCTATTTGTTTGTTTTAAATCTCTGCAGCTACAAAATCAGCTAGGGTTGCATTGTCCCTTTTGGCAACTGGCAGGGAATGAGAGGAAGGCCCAGTTGACACTGTAGCAACATATCTATGTCACTTCCAGTATGACCAGGAAGTGACATCATCATGCAGTTAACATCGGGGCGACACTTTGGTATTTGGGCAAAAAAATATATGGTAAATTTGGCTTCTACCATAGAGTTTTTGCCCAAATACCAGCGTGTTGCCTCGATGTAATGACAGAACTTCCACGTCACCTTGGAAGTGACGTACACATTGCCACAATGTTGGCAGGGCCTTGCTCTTTTTCCAGGTAAATCTCCCCCAGCTGCCAGCTGATCAGCAGTGGAGCAGTGGGGCCTGGTGGCAAGAGGCCCCCACCTCTAATGGGGGGGGGGGTCTGGCAACCTTAAAACCAGCATCTCTCAAGAGAGAGGAGGAGAAGCTTCCTTATGAGAGCCAGTTTGGTATAGTGGTTAAGTGCGCAGACTCTAATCTGGGAGAACTGGGTTTCTAATCTGGGAGAACTGGGTTTGATTCCCCACTCCTCCACTTGCAGCTGCTGGATGACCTTGGGCAAGCTGTAGTTTTGGCACAGCTGTTCTTGAAAAAGAGCAGTTTCTGTCAGAGCTCTCTCAGCCCCACCTGCCTCACAGGGTGTCTATTGTGGGGAGGGGAAGGGAAAGGAGTTTGTAAGCCACTCTGAGTGAAGGGTGGGGCATAAATCCAATCTCCTCCTCCTCCTTCTTCAAAAGTTTGTTGTTATTTTGGCTGGTTCTAATAAAGGGTATTTCATGCTTTTTAGTTTTGGATTGCTCTTTAAACCCACGACTTATCTGTCAATGAAATCATCATCATTTCTCCATGTCAGCAAAGGATCATTTCAGGGTGTTTTTAAATTGCACAACAACTTCTGCTCCACTTTCAGGAACTCTTTTAGGTAGAATATGCATCTCCCCCCCCCCCCCCCCGCCCCCGATATACGCCCCTTCCTGATGAAATTCCAATGTGAGAACTCTGGAGTGAAGGGGTGACACATCGGTATGGAGCTGCAGGGGTAGATGCCACACTGATTGATGTTTCGGCCATTGGGCGGTCTTTGGACTGATATTAAAGCAATTAACTCCTGGTAACCGTCAACCCCTGCGTCATTCGTTGGGGCATCAGGAAGCTGAGCCACAGATTACTTTGACCTCATTGGCTGCTTCTGCAGCAAACACTTTGTACGCTTTTGGAGAATTCCGTTGGAAGATTCATATATCTTTTCTTCATCGGGATCATCTCCCCCCCCCCCCCCCGGTGTGTGGGTCACACGTCCTGTCAGAATCCGTTACGTTGTCCTGTTGTCAAGAGGTGGTTTCTGCTTAGGATGTGCTTGTGGTTCCTCCCATCGTTTTGTTTTTTCTGTAACAATAAGAACGCCTCTGTCAGTTTTCCTAATGCCACAATTACATCACGACAGCAGATGATATTTACTTTAATGCTACACTCAAATGAGCCTTGCCTAAGCCTGTTAACTCCAGAAACAAAAGATCTAATCACTCTCAGCTCTCCACAAACAAAAGTTCCAAAAGAAAAAAGCCAGAGCTGTCTTATGAATGCCAGCAATGCATTATCTAATTTAGTACAGTGAGAACTGTTACGCACTGAGCACATTTGGGGATAAGCCCATGCGGAAAATAGGCATTTTAGGATATAAGATCTGTAGAAAATGGCACTGCTCCTCCTCAGCAGTATTGCATAGGATGAGTCACTCCACAGTACTTATTATTTATCTATTATTTTACATCTATTAGTCTCCTAATCTTCACAACCGTGGGGCTCTAGGCGATGTACAACATTCTAAAACCATAAAAACATATCAAAGCCATATCCAGCATTATACAATAATTAAAAGCAAGTGGCGAAAATTTTTTGCAGTTCCCCCCATCCGGTCTGTGAGTGCCCTGCAAGTACGGGGTGCGGTGGGGGGGAGGTAGGGTTGCAAACTCAGGAATGGGAAATTCCTCAAGGTTCGAGGTGGAGCTTGGAGAGAGGGGGGTTGGGGAGGGACCTCAGCAGGGTATAATATCATAGACTCCACACTCCAAGGGGAGCGATGTCTGTCATCTGGAGATCAGCTGTAATTCCAGGGGATCTCCACACCCCACCTGGAGGTTGGCATCACTACTCCATAGTCAAAGGTCAGGAGCAGGAGACAGTTGTGAGAATGATTCTACAAATGTCAGATGCTCCGTATTCAGAGTCTGAGCAAGAACACTAGCTCCCTTTAGTGACTATATTTTGACGAATTACATAGAACACAGATGCATATAATAATGCTATCAGCACTGCTAACCTCCTGACATACCTAAGAACAGTGGTGTGCTTCTTGATACGACTTTTCCTTCTACACAAATGTTTTTATTTTATTGCTGTGGGGCAGGAAGTCTTGTGATTACTTTCTGCTCCTGTTAAATACTCGGTTCTGTGGATGGTCAGACCCCAAGCCTAGTGACCAGCTCAGCTTTATTAGTGATTCAGCAAGAACAAAGACAGGACCCAGGGCAACGGTCCTGTTTAAATAGCATGCAAACCCCGCCCACTTCCCAACAATAGGCTATTGTCAGAGTGATTAATTCCTCATTTCACCAAAGAAGTTTGTGGAGTTGTTATGTATTGAGGCTGGGACATTCCAGGATTGTTTCTACCAGAGTCTGGCTGAGCTTGAAGCTCTAGAACAATCGCCCACCAGGACTCTGGAGGGGGCCAATGAGGAATTAATGGCTCTGACAATAGCCTATCATTGGCCCTCTCCAGAGTCCTGGTGGGCTATTGTTCTAGAGCTTCAAGCTCAGCCAGACTCTGGTAGAAACAATCCTGGAATGTCCCAGCCCCAGTACATAACAACTCCACAACCTTCTTTGGTGAAATGTTTCTTCTGTATATTGTCCCCTCCTCCAAAAATAGTAGAAATGTTTGATCCACTAATGGTAGTGGTTGTGGGTCAATTAGGAGGGATCTGGCGACCAGTAGGAGATGGAAGGACTTACTTGGGAGCAAGAGGGAGGCCCAGCCAGTGTGCAGCAACATGCCTACGTGACTGCCCACATGACCTGGAAGTGACATCATCACGTCAGAGATGTCAGGGTGATGCTCTAGTATTTGGGCAAAAACTTGGTGGTAAATTTGGTTTTTACCATAAAGTTTTTGCACAAATATCAGAGCATTGCTCTGACATCCCCAAGGTGATGACATTATTTCTGGGTCACATGGACAATGACATAGACATGTTTCTGCACGTTGGCTGCATCACCCTCTTTTGGGGGGTAAGTTTTCCCCCCGCCAGCCAGCTGATTGTCGGTGGGGGTGGGACTTGGCAGCGGGCTTGGCAGCGGACTTGTTCCTCCGACCAGCCTTCTGAAGGCTTCAGCCACCACTGAAGCTATCCTCCCAGAATAATGGTATTTCTGAGGCTTGGATTAGTAGCTGTCCCCTCTCTGCCAGCTCCTTCCTTCCTTCCTACCTACCTACCTACCTTCCTTCCTTCCTTCCTTCCTTTCTCTCTCTCTCTCTCTCTCCCCCCCCCTTTCTTTCTTGCCTTCTGACATACTTCTGGTGATGTCAGGGGGCATGACATATGCAAATAAGTTATGCTAATGAGTTACGCTAATGAGCTCCTGCACCTCTTTTTCTACGAAATGACCCCTGGGAAGGTGTATAACAGAGAGTGAGAGACTGACATCATCCACCATGTAGATGGCAAGTCGGCGGGGGGGGGGGGGGGGGGAGAAAGGCAAAGGCCGGAGTGTGTTGTTTTGTTGAGAACGGAAATGCTATAGGGCTTCTGAGGATGGAATCCTAGACACAGGATGGCTAGAAGAGATGCTGAAGATGCCTTTGCGCTGGTACAAAGCAGGTTAGAGTTACTGATTGATTGATTTATACTCTGCCTTTATTCCCAATGGGGACCCAAAGTGGCTTACGTGCCTGGACCGTCTCTCCTGGTATGTCCCCTGGAGAGCACTACGCTCAGGACACCAACCCTTGCTGGAAGTCCCTGGCCCAAAGAGTGTCCAGCTGCCCTCAACCACAGCCAGGGCCTTCCTCAGGTATTCATTTTCTGTCAACTTCCGTGAGAGTCTACATGACGATCAGAGTCAGCTGTGACAGGTCTTCGTCTGCCTTAACTGGGAACGATTTCATTTTTCTTCATTTTTTTAATGGACAAGTGACAATCAGAATTCATCATCTCTCCGTTTTAGGGATGCATCTGGAACAAACAGACAACAAATGCAATAAGACGATTCCCCCTCAGCTGGAAAAGCCGCTGAATTAGACCGGCGTGGGAGCTGCCTTTGTATAAATAGTCCATTTGACTCATAGCCAGATGAGCTTCTTGTTAGACAGAATGTTTATCATTACGGCTGCTCTGAGGAAAGTTTATCTTGAAGAAAAACCCTTTCATAGCTACTACTCACAAGCAGAGAACCAGTGTATGAGGGCCCCGTGACATCTCCCAGGGCCGGCCTTGCTGGCTAGGCGGGGTATAAATCCAAATAAATAAACAAATAAAATCTCCGGCAGACAGAGGCTCCTCATGGGCAAAAAAAGGGCGAGACTGGGCCACAGTGAGGAAGGAGAATCGGGAAGAATTGGCCCACCTCCCTCTTTCCCCAGTGAGGCTTCCACTGGGACCAAAGTGGCACCGGCAGAGGAAGTTCTGCTAGTGGAAGAGGGTGAGGGGAGAGCAACTGCACCCCTTCCTCCCTGTGACTGAATTCACAAGGATCCCCTGACCCCCAACAGTGTCTTTTTACAGGTCACAGGAAGTTGCCGGGGGAAGGAGAAGGTGGGGAAGATGTGCTTCTATGACGCCTTGCACTCCTCCTTTCTAAGAGCCAGCCAAGCGGCCAATTAGGGTTGCCATTCCCCAGTTGGGGGCGGGGGATCCCCTGGTTTTGTGGGTTCCTGCCCACCACCAGCCAGCTGGCCAGCGAAAGGAAAACCCCCCCAAAAAAACAGAACATCACCGGAAATAACCACTACATGCCTATGTCACCCGGAAGTGACATAGGCGCATCAGTGACATCAGGGGGGAAGCTCTGGTTTTGGGGCAAAACTCTATGGTTTGAGGTTGGTTTTACCATAAAGTTTTGCCCAAAAACCAGAGTGTCACCCCTGACATCACCGACATGCCTACATCACTTCTGGGTGATGTTGGCACATCGTGTGATGTCACTTCCTGCTCCCGGAATGTCCCCCCCCCAAAAAAACCCTTGCTGGCATTTCCAATGGACCTGGCAACCCTATGGCCAACACACAAGTTGAATTATTTCACAAAATTCATAATTTATTCATTTTAGCTTTAGAAATGCGTGACCTGCCTCTACTAAAAAAAAGGGTGGTTCACAAAACTAAGTAAAACTCCCATAAGATTTCAGTTGACAAAAGTGCAATGTATTAACCCCAGTTTCATACATAGAAGCAAGCCCTACATGTGCAGAAAATGTGCTTCTGTTATGAAGCTCATTCAGGGGTGTCTAAGGTGGCTTTTGATGCAGATGTGTGCTCCCGCTGGTTGGGTGTGATTAGAGATGAACTGGGTGAAGGAGTGATTCTTGCCTCTTATATGAAAATGTAGCTTTTTGCTTGGTTATGGAAGGTCCTTTAGCTTTAGAAATGCCTGACTTGCCTCTGCTAAAAAAAAGTTTTGGTCAAAGAAGACCTCATTGTTCTTCACCAAGTAAGCAATTAAGATACAATGTAATTGTACCCCTCAAGGGAGTTAACCAATGAATGTATGCCAGTTCAAATGATGCATTCTTACCTGTAACTGATGAATATTTCTATATGTGGTTACTCTGGCTTATGTCATTTTGGGTATAAAACCTCATGTTCTTCCTTGTTTGAACCAGAAAGCAGTTGGATTTTGCAGGCAATGTATTGCTTAGCACTGTTTTCCTGTTTATTGCAATAGATATTTAGTTTTCTTCATCAGTGAGACTTCCCTCATGTTGTTCTTCATTGTGGCCTGTGTCCTTTATAAAGTTTATGTCTTCTGTACCTGGCATTACATTTTAGGGCACACATGGCCCGGTCTGTCAAAGTGACATTCCTGTCAGATCCGTCCCTCATAACAGATGAATTTGACACCTCTACATCTAGTGACTTACCTGGTTCGACCCCTAACTTGATGTCATACAATAGCTTACTCATGTCACTCAATAGCTGTCTTTTCCCTTTAATGATTTAAATCCAGCAAGCCTTGGGGGGGGGGGGGGGGGTTAGAAATCATGGAAAAGCTGTTGAGAACAAGCAAGGAAAAAATGGCAAAGGTTCTTCAGGGCTAAATTCATCCTTCTAGGAGAGAGAGCTGAAATCAGTGGTGTAATGGAACTGCCAGCACTCTTTGTCCATTTTTCTCTACTTGCCTCCCCCTCCCCCCAATTTTCATGGAAAGAACTCTTTTGTTTGTTAGTCTGGCCCTGCTACTATTCCCTAAATGACATAATGTGTGTGTTTTTAAAATCCTGGACATAACAACTAATTCTTGGAGCCCAACACAAGTGTGATGAAATCAGGTGCACAAAATAATTGTCACCACCACATGAATATTTCAGGGGGGATACTTGACTTTCCATTATCCTCCAAATACCCCCAAAATAATAAAATGAGGGGGGGGGGGTGATACAAATGAACTGAATGCAAATTATGCCTGCATTCGGATGCACAGTTTCATCCGTTACCGTTGCTTTTCCCGTACAGATTTAAAGGGCACGATCAGACAGCAACATCTGTCTGTCATGCTGCAGTCATCTGAGTCCCCCCCCCCCTTGCTGCGTGTTTCTTTGATACCTGAGAAAGTCTGGTCCTGTTGATCTGAGCTGGTTCCAAAATGGATTTCCTGCTGTCGGATTGCTGTGCTGCACACCCAAGCTGTCAGTCAGGTCTGACCAGTCTCTTGTTTTCCAGCTGACATTTTGTTTTACTAGTTAGGGAGGAGCGCATAACTGTATACACAAACTTCTCTCTCACACACACCCCTCCAGGGGCTGCTCAAAACTTTGTTTTCTTTTTAAAAACTCTCAAAGAAAGACAGTTTTTTCTGTCCTTTGGGAAAGGGGTAAACTGAAAAGATTAGAGGGAGGACGGCAGTGAACTTCATATCCCAGCAGTCTCAGCAAGTGCTTCTGCACATGCTCAGAAAGCAAACTTTTAAATAAAATGGCCAACAGCCCCATGAACTACATATCCCAGCAGGCTGATCAGTGCTTGCGGGCATGCTCCAAGGACAAACTTTTTTAAAAAATAGATGACAGACTGACTCCTTGCTTGCTGCTGTCTAATCACATAAAAGCGCTTTGAAGCGTGCTAAAGGGGGTGAGTCTGATCAGGATTCTCTGTCACAAAATAATCTGGCTCAATTAGAGGTGGGGCAACAGTGGATGGAAGTGCCCGTCTGAATGCAGCCTATGATTCCTTTCAAACTCATTTAGTCTCCAAGATATAAATGAAGCCCAAATATTTTTTATTTACTTAATTTATACCGTCTTTTCCCCCAATGGGGACTTAAGGCAGCTGACATCATTCTTGCTCTTCCATTTTATCATCACAACAACCCTGTTAGGTAGGCAAGGCTGACAGAATGTGACTGGCCCAAGGTCACCCAGCGAGCTTCCATGGCACAAGTGGGGATTCGAACCCAGGTCTCTCAAATACGAATCCAGCACTCTTAACTTCTATATCACACTAGCTCTCAGGAAAGAGGGGACAAGCAAGGATGACTTCTGATCCATCGCCCTGATCAAGAGAGCCTATGAACTACATGTAGACACAAAGAGCTTTTGTTCATGCAGGTTTCCCCATTCACATCAATGAAGAAGGAGCTCCATCTCTGGTATCTGGAGAGCTCAATATTCACATCCATTTGCATGTGTGGCACAACCCATTCACTGAGACCAATGGAGATTGTGTTTGTGGGGGGAAACTATCATAACTCAAGTTCACGGAAGAATCACGAGACTGAGAGAACTACTTGTAGCCTGGATGATTGAGGGTTTATCGTGGATTGTCCCACTGAAATATATCTTCTAATATAAAAAATTAAAAGAACTGCAAAAAAAGAGAGAAAAGAAACAATAAAAACTGGCTATCCACCTACCCTGACCTGGATGGCTCAGGCTAGCCTGCTCTTGTCAGATTTTAGAAACTAAGCAGGGTCAGCCCTGGTTAGTACTTGTATGAGAGACCACCTAGGAAGTCTAGGGTCCCTGTGCAGAGGCAGGCAATGGCCAACCACCTCTGAACATCTCTTGCCATGATAACCACATGAGGGGTTGCCATAAGTCGGCTGCGACTTGATGGCATTTTCCACCACACTATCCTTCACCTATATCTCAACAACTCAGAGCTGTTCCATACGGTGCAGACACTGAGGTGGTAGAAGAAAGTGTGCACAGTTCTAGACTGTATGCTATTCAATTGCAAAGGGCATCTTTCAGAAGACTGATGCTCCTCGATGTAATATGCTGCCTCCATGCAGTAAATTTGCACAGCTGGGTGAAGGCTATGCAACTCCTTTCTCTCAGATATGCCACTTTACCAAATGGAGGGCGTTTAATATGGGGGAGCACTAAAAGCACAATCTCTCCACCAGCATCCTCTGCAGTCCAGAATTCTACCATGTCATTCCATTCAAGGGGCTGTGGCTCACTGATAGAGCATCTGTTTGTCATGCAAAAGGTCCCCAGTTCAGTCCTCAGCATCTCCAGTTAAAAGGATTAGGCGGTAGGCAGGTGATATGAAAGACCTCAGCCTGAGACCCCAGAGAGCCATTGCCGGTCTAAGTGGACTGGACAATACTGACCTTGATGGACGGATGGTCTGATTCAGTATAAAGCAGCTTCATGTGTGTTCCTGCATGCTAAATTTTTTGTTGCTGTGATGAAACACTTGCATTTCTCCTTAGAGTCCACATTCAGACAACTTGTGGTCTGCATTACACCACTTATTGGGGTTTTCCACTCTTCCTTTTGTGGTGTGGTAAAGTCATTGATTTATTCTTTATAGGTTATTTTGATAAACGCTACCATCTGTTTTCATGGTGGGCCTTGGCCAACGAATGTATCACAGTTGCTTCTTACCAGACAAGTTTTGCTTACAGTCCCTCAGACTAAGGCTGCGGTCACACTGGGTGCTTGGTGCAATGTGGTGGGACCTCTATTTTTTGTGGTTTAAATCATCATGGGAAGGGGTGACCAGATGGCACATTCTGAAGTGGCCTCATTGTGTGCTCACCCCTTGGTCAACCGTCCAGATTATTGCTGCGGGGCAACCACGGAATGGGTGGTCAGGTGGCTTCTTTTCTTTGATTTGACTTTTGCATATGCTCATAACTACTCCATTTTGATAGCTGGAGGAGGCTGCCTCCCCCGCTGAAAAAAACCTCATATTTTCAATTAACCCCTTCCCTACCCTGTGTGCTGCAAAGCTGTAGGGAGAGGAACAGGCATGAAAAAAGACAAAGGAAGCTTCTCAGCCTGCCTTTCCTCCCCCCCCCCCTTCTCACCTCAGAGAACAGCTGTAAGCTTGCTGGTGTGCATGAACATGCAGTTATGCGCACATCGCTAACTGACTTAAAAAACACCAAGGAGCAATAATGGAAGCAAAAAGGGGGGAAGAAGCAAAAAGGGGGGAGGCATCTTCAAAAGCCTCCCTTCCCCTTCCCTAGCTCCCCTTCCCTTCCCTATCTGTGGTGCGACTCTTGAGAGAAGGGGTTTAAACTTTCTCGCTTCACCTTCCCCCCCCCCCCCCGGCAGGCCAGCTAGGGAAGGGAAGGGGAGGCTTTTGAAGATGCCTCCCCCCCTTTTGCTTCCCCTTCTGACACACTTCTGGTGATGTCAGGGGGCGTGGCATATGCTAATGTGTTATGCTAATAGCAGGTATGCTAATGAGCTCCTGCACCTCTTTTTCTACAAAATGACCCCTGGATATCCATAAACATCGGACATTCCCCGGTACCCGATCACTTCCAAAGTGAGGCAGAATGGGGTGGTGATGACTGGGGCACAGAAGGCAGATGTTGCTGTCTGATCGTGCTCTTTAAATCTGCAAGGGCACCACAACGATATCAACGCAAACTGCTCGTGCGACTGCAGCCAAAGAAGTGCAATTCACAGGTAACGGAGCAAGGTCTTCTTTGTTGTGACCCCAATGTCATGAAACTTCCCAACTGAGAAAGTCCAGTTTTTAAAAAGTAAGCTTGTAAAGAAACTTTGAGTTGTTATCGGTTGTAAAGATTTTGTAGACCTCTGGACATGACCCATCCAAAACGGATCACTTAATACAGGGGTGGCCAACCTTGCTTAACGTAAGAGCCACATAGAATAAACGTAAGAGCCACATAGAGGTGTCTGAGAGCCGCAAGACAGGAACAAATATCACACACACGTTTTTATTTTTTTTAATATGCAAATTTGCTTTTCATTAACGTTAAATGGGACTGCCAAAAATAAAAACAAGCGAGGAAAACCGGTAATTGATAATGATATTACTTGTTTGCTAATGATATTGAGAGAGAGAGAGAGAAAAAAAAGAGAGAGATGGAAAGAAATAATTAAAGAAGTGGAAAGAAAGAGAGAGAGAGAAACTAGGAAAGCAAATAGATGGGAGGGAGGAGGGAAGGAAGGAAGGGAGAAAGAGAGAAAAAGCATGCCTCCCCTTTGCTTCCCCAGCCGCCCTGCCAGGAGCCGCACAATATGTGTGAAAGAGCCGCATGTGGCTCCCGAGCCACAGGTTGGCCACCCCTGACTTAATATAATTCAATCCTATTGTTTCCTGTTGGAAAGGTAATCTCATACATTTAACTTTCACTGAAATCAATAGGACTAAAAAGCCTTTACCTTCAACCAGATGATTTTGTATATCTGCATTTAATTGAAACTGTCATTTTAGCATGTATGATATTTGACTATCCGAAAGTGTCATATAAAATGCTGATAATAAAATGCCAGTGCAAAAAGCAAATATTGGGTAATAGGCTGCTATAGCAATCACTTCACACTTCAAAGGGCAAATTATATTAAAGGGTAAATGATTAATTCTAACGTAAGCGCTTAGCAAATCTATAAACTCAACCTCCAAACAACAATTATCCTTATTAGTTTAAAGAACATAAACAGAGCTGAAATACAAGGCTACGTCTTTGTTGATTAATAACCATTCTGGTGTTAATAAATGAAATTGCACGCCCATCCCTGTGTCAGTTCAGTTAATATAACATATTTTCTAGCTCTTTCAGTGGTCGGCGTTACCAAGTTACAGTCCACAGCCATTTCTCAGGAAGCATACGAGTTAATTTAGAACCAGATATCACAGCAACTTCTGAGTGGTTTCACCTTGCGTACTTTTAAATCATGTAAACAGTTCAGGAAACTAGGCGGTATCCACTTCTTTTCAAATACTTGTATTTTTGCTTTTCATTTTGTAACCTGAGGTTTGGTTTACAGACCTGGCAGCCTCCATGTTCTCTCCCGTAGAACCAAATGGATTTCTAGAGGGACTGCAACTGGGTTGGCATTGTCTAGAGGCAAAGGGTTGATTGGACATTATACCCAAGCTTCGGTTGCCAGGCCTTCCCCAAACCAGGGGTGTGATTAGATGGGCTGTTTGGTCCGATGTCGTCCCTTCTCCCTAATGGATTTAATGTTCATGTCCAGACAGCAACATCTGTCCTCTGTTCCCCAGTCATCAGCCCCCTGTCCTCATCCCCCGACTTTGCTGGCACCGGAGAAAGTCCGGTATTTACAGGTCAAATTGTTCCACTCTGGACTTCCTTGGTGGTCTCCCATCCAGATACAAGCCACGTCTAACTCTGCCTAGCAGCTGAGGTCTGACTAAATCAGGCTAGCCTGGGCAATCCCGGTCAGGACAGAAATCAGGGGTTCATGGTATTCTGCATGTTAAAAATTAAAACCTGAATGTCATGCAAACATGTAAATGCTTCACACTTATCAGTTCTTAAAATGGAGTCAAGGATGTGGAATCAAACAATGGAACCTCTGTGGAACACAAAGAAAGAGCAGAAGAGGAAGCTCTGAAGTAATTTCACCTTTCTGACAAGTGGGTTTGCAACACAATCAGTGCTTGCAGAGATGCCTAAGAAGCATTTAATATGTTAATGTAAGTAGTACAGTGCTGTGAATTATTCACAATAGGAACTGTTCAGATAACAGTCCATTAGTATTGTGTGTATTTGTGTAGAGGGAGGAGGGACTGATGGATTGCACCACTGGTCTCTCCCCCTCCATCTTCAATTCTTTTTTAAATTGTTGTTGCTTTCTTGTACTATAGTTATGAAAAAAACAAAACCCTGGATTACAACTGATCTCCAGACTACAGAGATAGTCTGTGGCTATTACTAGAGCTAGGGCCTTTTCAGTGGCGGCTCCACACTGGTGGAATGAGCTCTCGGCAGACATTAGGGTCCTGCAGGACCTTTTGCAGTTTCGCAGGGCCTGCAAAATGGAGCTCTTCCACCAGGCCTTCAGTTAGGAGCCGCCACTGATGAACGAGCCATCGGAATCTGAACATGCTATGGCCCCATGTTACAGTGCTGGAGACTGCCTTCTTTATCAGACCACGTATAGAAACCATCATCTGTACTTACTAGCACTTTATGTAATTTGTTGTCTATGTGAATTTTATTGTATTTATTGTATTTTATTGTTTATTGCATTTTAATTGTTGTATGCCGCCTTGAGCCAGTTTGCCCAGCAAGGCGGGATATAAACTGAAATAAATAAATAATGATAAGTTCTCCTGGAGAAAATGGCAGCTTTAGGGGGCAAACTCTATGGCGGGATCCCCAAACGTTTTGATCCTGTGGGCACCTTTGGAATTCTGACACAGCATGGTGGGTGGAGCCACAAAATGGCTGCCACAAAATGGCTACTGCAAGAGGCAGAGACAGGCACAAAATGGCTGCCGCAGCTTACCTTCAGTCACACAATTAAGATCCTTGAACTGTGGTGGCAGCTCCTGCACAAAAATCTGCACAACCAATCAAATGTCCAATGGCCAGTCGGAAGCCTTGCTGGGTAAAAGCCTCATCTGACCCAGCCCACTTTCTAAAAACCCTTGGTGAGTGCCAGGAAAGATGACAATGGGCACCATGGCAACCACAGTCACCATGTTGGGAACCTCTGCTCTATGATGTATCATAAATCCTGAGTGAAATCCCTCCCTAAATTCTCTCCTTCACAGGCACAGACCTCAAATCTCCAGGAATTTCCTAGGCAGGAGTTGACAACCCTATCACCCTTTCAGATTCTACTACATACAATTTTAAAAGATTTAGATAGATTCCTCACTAGCCCTTGGCAGTGCCATCCTAAGCAGAGCTGGTGGTGCTGGAAAGTGCCATCAAGAAGAAGAAGAAGAGACTGGATTTATACCCCGCCCTTCACTTGTAGTCTCAGAGCAGTTTACAATCTCCTTTCCCTTCTTGTCCCCACAATAGACACCCTATGAGGTAGCTGGGGCTGAGAGAACTCTGAGACAACTATCCTTGAGACAACAGCTGGTACATAGCTATGGCTTGCCCAAGGTCATCCAGCAGGTGCAAGTGGAGGAGTGAAGAATCGAACCCGGTTCTCACAGATTAGAGTCCGCGCACTTAACCACTACAGCAAACTGGCTCCCAATCAAGGTAGTTGACTTATGGCAACCCCATTGGGTTTTCAAGGAAAGAGGCTATCAAAGGTGCTTTGCCACTGCCGGCCTCTGAATGGAAACCCCAGACTTCCTTGGTGGTCTCCCATCCATCCTAAGGCTGACCCTTCTTAGCTTCTAAGATCTGACAAGATCAGGCTAGCCTGATAATAATGGGATTAGAAGGGTGTAGGGGACATAACCTGCAATTGCCATAATTTATTCCCCCAGTTTTTAACAGTCCATCCTTGCTATTAACCCGTTATATCCCATTCTTTGCTGGATTGCTTTCCATCTTTCTTTCTTTTTTTTGCATCTTATTTGTGGTGATTTTTTTAACACTTAAACATTATACTGCAATTTATTTATTTACTTCATGCATATCCTGTCTTTCCCCCCAGTGGGCTTATCTCCTTCTCCTCTCCTCCATTTTACCTCACAAATAACCCTGTGAGGTAGATTCAGGTGGGCAGCCATGTTGGTCTGAAGCAACAGAACCACGTTTGAGTCTACTGACACCTTTAAGACCAACAAAGTTTAATTCTGGGTATAATTCTGGGTATCTTATACTCAGAATTAAACTTTGTTGGTCTTAAAGGTGCCACTGGACTCAACCTTTGGTCCTGTGAGGTGGGTTAGGCTAAGAGTACGTAACTGCCACAAAGTCAGCCAGCAAGCTTCTGTGGCAGAGAGGAGATTCAAATTCAAATCTGAGATCTTAATCTGACCCTCTAGTCTAACCACTACACCATGCTGCTGCTTTGCAATGTAGACAGTCAAAACGCACTCTTGAGACATCCCGGGGCCTTTAAATTTGTAGGCCTTCGTTCTTCTCTCAGCACGATCAGTTACTTCCAGTTCTGCACTGGGCTCCCTAGTTCTCTCTACATGCATGAATCTCGTGTAAATAATCCACTCTAGGTTGGCTGTGGAGTGGCCAAGTAGCTGTTTTTCAGTTTGTACTTTGCCAAAAACAGTTCTCTCTCTCTCTCTCTCCCCCCCCCCTTGTCTATTGTGGTTTCCTAATTGCACCATTATGGTCGTATGAATAATAAAGTAAAATAAATTATAAGCAGTGACTTTGCTTAGGTAAATAGGAAAAAATGGCCTACTTAAGCTTCTCCTCCTCCCCACTTCATCCCAAGGGAACAAAAAATGATAATTAATCTTTGATTCATGAGAGTTGGGCAATAACAGGCAAGCCCTGGGAGAACAGGGAGTCATTAATTAACTTGAACACACACAGAGACAACGATGGAAATTTCAGGGAGAAGTAGGACCTTTTTATGGAAGTAGGTTTACTTCCAAGTAGACCTGCAGTCGGACCTTGCCCACAGGGATGGGGTTTTATGGGGAATAAGTAGACCGTTGTAATCAGTGCTGTGTGGCACCCCTCATTCGAATTCCATTGGCAAGGCATGGTACAGCTGAGCGGTAAAAAAGGGTTGCCGTGCGGAAACCACTTATAATTTAGTCATGCTGAGTTGCATTTTGAACTTCGCAGTTGTATTCTTTTCGAAGTCGCCTTTTACTGAATCAGACCACTGGTCCATCAAGGTCAGCACCAGGGCTATTTTTGGGCAGGAATGCACAGGAACGGAGTTCTGGCTGGCTCCTGAGTTGGCCATGCCCAACAGGAACTCATTAGCATAATAGGCTACACCCAACAGCAGAAACTCATTAGGATTGGCTACATTAGGGGTATGTGGCCTAACATGCAAATTAATTCCTGCTACAAAAACAGCCCTGGGTTTTGACAACAAACAAGGTAAACAGAATAAGAAGCAAAAGGTGGGTGTGGCTGGATGACCATTCTTCTGGTAACATGGGGGTGTAGTCTAATATGCTAATAAGCTCTGCTGTTGGGTGTGGCCTATCATGCTAATGAATTCCTGCTGGGCTTTTTCTACAAAAAAGGCCCTGGTCAGCACTGTCTACTCGGACTGGCAGAGGCTCTCCAAGGTCTCATGTGGAGGTCTTCCACATCACCTACTAGCTGCTCCTTGAATTGGAGATGCTGGGGATTGAACCTGGGACCTTCTGCATGCCAAGCAGATGCTCTATCACTAAGCCACAGCCCCTCCCCTTTTTATTTCAATAAAAATGTCATCAATAGACCACATCATCATAATGGACTTATTGACCAAGGTGGGACCCCCCCCCCCCGGACCCCCCACTTTGGATCCCCAAGCCCAAGTTAAATATACCCATCGCCATCCTTCACCCATCACCAGCTTGAGACTCGGGCAGAAATGCAGGTATGCATGGAAACATTCTGTCAATCAGCCAGAGCTTATTTTCCTCCGCTTTTCCGTCTTCCTGAGGCCTGCCTAAGAAGACACCTTCATTTAGAACGGTTAAAAATAATCCTGCATTTCCTTAACAGTGACCGACAATTTAAAGGTCTAATGATGACTAATGAATTCCCTCATTGGTTTCATTTAAACAAGATAAATCTGCGTATATTCTAGACTTATTCTACAATAATTATTCAGTGAATGCCAATATGAAGAGCTGAACATGTCTCACTCTGATCTGGATAGCCTGGGCAAGTCCAATTTTGTCAGATCTCAGAAACTAAGCAGGGTCAACTCTGGCAAGTATTTGGGTGGGATACCTCCTTGGAATACCAGAGCCCGGAGGCAGGGGCAGGCTTTATTCAGCCACCTTTCTGAATATCCTCCAGGCCCCCAGTAGGGGTCAGTCACCAGAAGTTGCCATGACTTCTAGGTGCACACACAGTCAGTTACCAGACTACAGTGGCCACTGCCTCTGAAACAGTAGCCAATCAGATCTTCAGTGGCCAATCAGAAGCCTACTGGATAAGAGCCTCCCCCGGCCACACCCACTTGGGTGCCCAGGTGGGTGGGAGGAGGCATGCAGGTGCGGGGGTGTAAAGGAGGGCAAGAGGGGGGCTCTGGTGGTGGAGAGATAGGGGTCCCTTGGCACTGTAAGCCCAGGGCCCCACAAAACCTGGAACCAGTGTTCCCTCTAAGCTGAGTTAGTGTGAGCTAGCTCACAGTTTTTTAGCCTCCAGCTCACACATTTTTGTCTCAGCTCAGGAAGGATGGCTCCAGAGCAATTTATGCAACAGCCAAATCGCTCGCCCACAACTTTAATGCCAAAGTAGAATTTTTGCTCACAAGACTCCACAGCTTAGAGGGAGCACTGCCTGGAACCATCCCTACTCGGAACGATCAATCCTGCCGTCAAAGGAAACGGTGTACCCTCATCGATGCGATCCCACACGAGGCTTCTTGCAACTACGTGCTCAGACCCTGGTCAAGGATCCGCCCTTATTTTCTGTCTCCGAATGGCTCTCTACCATACAGCAATGAATACATCACCAGCCAGCAATAATTACTGAACTTCCTTCTAAAGCCAGTGCTTGGCCTGAGTCCTAAAGACACAACAGCACTACCCTGAGGCTGGAGCTCTGGGGATTGTTCGAAGTGTCCAAGAATTCCTCCCTTCAGCTCGTTTCCTCCTTTATCGAGGCTGATTAGATAGGTGAGCCTGCTGCTTGGCGCCTGCCCATCCTGTATGTTTTTAATACCTAAGAGCTAAGGAGCATGAGGGTCAGTCTCCTGTTCATGTTACATTACCCTTTCTCGCTACACCCTTTTTTAACGGCTTTCTTTTGGTAACCTTTAAAGTTCCTTACGCCTGTCCAAAAATGAACCAAGATGGTGCTATTTATACGCCTCTAACAATGCTAGGCGCTTCTGTAGAAAGCTTCCAAGATGTATTTTGTTTGGACTGCAACATGGCGCTTAGTGTTTTAAAAGAGGGCCACTCAAGGAAGGGGGTATGGAGGATGAAATTCCTGAGGCTCTGAGGAGCCACTCATATGGGGCTATCAATTCAAAAGCTTCTTTATCAAGGAGAAAGGAAGAAGAAGATGATTGGATTTATATCCCACCCTTCACTTGGAGTCTCAGAGCAGCTTACAAACTTCGTTCCCTTCCCCTCCCCATAACAGACACCCTGTGAGGTAGGTGGGGCTGAGAGAGCTCTCCGAAGAACTGCCCTGGAGAGAACAGCTCTGAACGAACTTATGACTGACCCAAGGGCATCCAGCAGCTGCAAGTGGAGGAGTGGGGAATCATACCCAGTTCTCCCAAATTAGAGTCCGCGCACTTAACCACTACACCAAACTGGCTCTCATGTCCCCTAGCCACCCCACAGTGTCCACCCCAGTCCTGTCAACCAGTAGGGCTGCCAGGCCTCCTGCCATGGCTGGAGACCTCCCGCTGACATTCCACTTTGTCTTCCACTGCTCCAAGTGGCAGCAGAACAAACCCATTTAAAAAAAAAAAAACCACAGCAATGTCAGCTGCATTTTTATGTCACTTCTGGGGAAAACCTGGAAATTATGTAGGGTAGCTCTAAGAACTGCCAGAAACTCTATGGTTACTATAGAGTTTCTAGTAATTCCTAGAGCTATCCTATGTCACTTGTGGGTTTTCCCCAAAGGTAACATTAAAATGCCACAAATATTGTCCTTCACATGTTCCCGCCTCCAACGCTCCTGCCGGTTGCCTGACAATCCTATCAACCAGACCTGTGCTGGGATTTCTGTGCTTAGAACTTAATTCCCAGGCATGTGGGGCCCATTTTCCTGACCTGAAATGATCCCAGGGAACTGCTATTTTCCTCATTGGGGAAACTTACATTTAGTGGTGGGCGGTGGCTCAGTGGTTAGGATGCTGAACTGCAGACCAGAAGATTGGTAGTTCAGCAGTTCGAGACCCAAGTGCCATGTGATGGAGTGAGCTACCGTTTCTGGCCCCAGCTCCTGCCAGCCTAGCAGTTCAAAAGCAAGAAATTGCAAGTAGATAAATAGGTACCACTTTGGTAGGAAGGTAACAGCATTCCATGCGCCTCGGCATCTAGTCATGCTGGCCACATGACCACGGAAACATCTTTGGACAGCGCTGGCTCTTTGGCTTGGAAATGGAGATGAGCACTGCCCCCTAGAGTCAGATTCGACTGGCTTTTGAGCAAGGGAAACCTTTACCTTTACCTTTTACAGGTGAATTTAATCAGTGGGGCCAACAGTGGGCTCCACAGAACAGATTCGGGGTGGGGAGATGGTGGAAGGCTTAAATCCCCTCTCCCCATGTGCTGTAATCCCATTCGGAAACAGGGGCTAGGAATTAAGTTCTGACTACCCAACTCCCAACTAGGGGTCTGGATTCAGATCTACCTGAGACTAAAATATACCTGAAATGTATCCAGGTTTTCCTAAAAATATATCCGGGATTATCTGTCTAATTCCAGGTGATCCGGGATTATCAATTGTAATTCCGGGTGATCTCTGGGCCCCACCAAGAGATTGATAACCATATCTCCATATCTCCAAATAAGAGTTCTAATATTTTATTCAGCTTTTATTGCACTGACTATGCAAGCCACTTATCTGATTTTCGATTAGCCACTTGCTTGAAACAACTGCATCAGAGAGGCCGCAATAATGATAAATAATACATTCCCATTACCTGAGAGGTTTATTAGTAGTGCCCCCCCTTCCCTGGAGGTATTGCATAAAAAGAATAAAGGACAAAATATTCTATCATTCCTGGAAGCAGGGCCTTCCTTTTGCTTGCTTTGGCTCCCAGAGCTGCTGTAAAATTAAGAAAAGCAAATCTTTTTATTGTCAACAATTCTGAGAATCTACACTCTGTGGGAGAGAGAAAGAAAGAGAAAGGGGGGGAGAGATGTATGGATCATAGTACGTTTTCTGACTCACCAAGGACAAAATGATTAGCAAATCCAAAACAGAAAAAGATGTAACAAACAAGTCTAGTAGTTACCAGGTCCCTCTTGGCTATCATTGGGGGATGGGGGGGAGGGTTGTCAGATCCAGGTTAAGAAACTCCTGGAGATTTAGGGGTGGGGCTGGAGGAGGACAGGGACCTCAGGGGTACAATGCCCTAGAGTCCACCTTCCAAAGCATCCGTTTTCTCCAGGGGAACAGAGTGGATGAGAAACGCCCCTCACACGCTACAACAAATGTGTACCCGGGCCCCCATCATAGCGTCCCATTTTCAGTCACATTGCTTAACACCACTCAAGAAAAGACATAAATCTGACCTGTATGAGTTATAGGTTTATTTGAAAGTCTGGGAACAGGAAGGAGAAGTTGAATATTAACTTGGCAAATTTAACCCTCTGGGGAGATTTTTGAAGGTTTGTTTTATTTATTTTTTTACCTCAGGATGTGACATATGATTCCCTCCCCTTTTCCCTCTCACCACAACCCTGAGAGGTAACTGGAGACCCCGGCCTGCGGTCACCCAGGGAGCACCTTGGCCAAGCCACTTGTTTAACCTTTGTCTTGCAGTCTTGGTTTGACGAGCCAACCACTACACATAAATAATTATTCGCTGGCACCAAAGGACCCAAGTGCTTAAAAGCAATCTGTTACATTTTGCCTGGGGCTAATTATTGGGAACTAGTTGTGGGGCAGAGCACATTAGCATTGATATGATAAAGCGGAATAATACAAACAACCTGACAGAAGGCCTCCCATGGTCTGGCTGAGGTATTTACCCCAGAAAGCAGGCACATGGGGGACCCCAAACACCAGACGGAAGAGCAGTAGGGATCGTGGTGGGAGGGAGAAAGACAGGGAAGGAGGGAGAAAGACAGAAAGATGAAACATGGCTCCATCCTGGGTTGTGTGTAGAAGAAGAAGAGTTGGTTTTTAAACCCTGCGTTTCCCTAAGGAGTCTCAAAGCGGCCTACAATCGCCTTCCCTTCCTCTCCCCACAAGAAAAAACCTCATCTGGTAGGTGGGGCTGAGAGAGTGGGAGAACTGTGACTGGCCCTACTGCTTCAGGGTTTCCCCCCCCCCCATGTGTTTTGCTTTCTCTAGTAGTCCCAGAGGGAGCAAAACACATGTGGAAAAGGGGGAGGGACCCAAAACAATAGGGGAAAACGAGTGAATCGAACCTAGTTCTCCAGATTAGAGTCCAACACTCTTAACCACTACACCACGCTGTGTGTAAAGTGATGTTAAGTTGCAGCCGACTTATGGCAACCCAATAGGGTTTTCAAGGCAAGTGATTAAGCAGAGGTAGCCTTCCTCTGCAAAGTCTTCCTTGGTGGTCTCCCATCCAAGTACTAGCCCTGCTTAGCTTCCAAGATCTGACAAGATTGGGCTATACTATAAGTCCCTTTGTCATTGTAAGAAGACAGTTCTGAGATCTAGCTAGTGTAGGGAGAGGAACATGGGGGATATGACAGCTGTAAAAATTAAGGCTGAGCTGCTGATTCCCTTTCTAGTTCAGGCATTAAAGCCTGGGTGCAGCCAAAGACCACCTCACATGTCTCCTGAGTATCCTGTATAAGGGTCAAGAAGCAACAGTTTGAACCAGCTATGGAACAACTGATTGGTTTAGCATAGGAAAAGGAGTACAACAAGAATGTATATTGTCACCTTGCTTGTTTAATTTATATGCAGAGTACATCACAGAAATGCAAGCCTGGATGAATCACAAGCCAGGATTAAGATTGCCAGGGAAAGCATCAACAACCTCAGATATGCAGATGATACCACTCTAATGAAGAGGTGAAGAGGACCTCAAGTGAAGAGGACCTCAAGAGTCTCTTACCAAGAGTGAAAGAGGAGAGCGCAAAAGTTGGCTTGAAACTCAACATCAAAAAAACTAAGATCATGGCATCCGGCCCCATCACTCCTTGGCAAATAGAAGGGGAAATCGTGGACGCAGTGACAGACTTCACCTTCCTGGGATCCAAGATCACTGCAGACGGTGACTGCAGCCATGAAATTAAAAGACGCCTGCTCCTTGGGAGGAAAGCGATGGCAAACCTAGACAGCATAAGAAAAAGTAGAGACATCACCCTGCCAACAAAAGTCTGTATGGTCAAAGCGATGGTATTCCCAACAGTAATGTATTAGCTGTGAGAGCTGGACTATAAGGAAGACTGAGCACCGAAGAATAGATTCTTTTGGATTATGGTGCTGGAGAAGACTCTTGAGAGTCCCTTGGATTGCAAGGAGATCAAATCAGTCAATCCTAAAAGGAATCAACTTTGACTGTTCCCTGGAAGGTCAGATACTGAAGCTGAAGCTCAAATACTTTGGCCACCAAATGAGAAGGCAGCACTCACTGGAGAAGACCCTGATGCAGGGAAAGACTGAAGGTAAAAGAAGAAGGGGATGGCAAAGGATGGGATGGTTATCGATGCAACAAACATGAAATTAAGCAAACTCTGGAGCACGATAGAAGACAGGAGGGCCTGGAGTTATGTGGTCCATGGGGTCGCGAAGAGTCGGACTCGACTGTGTGACTGAGCAACAACACAGCCAAAGGCATGAACTCTTATCCCCATCTCACAGTTGAATCCCAGACCAGCCCCACAGCCATACAGAATGTTCTTTTTATTGGACATACGTATTGGTTGCCCTGACCTGGATAGCCAGATCTTGGAAGTTAAGGAGGGTCAACCCTGGTTAGTATTTGGATGGGAGAGAATACCAGGCACTGTGTAGGATTCTTTGGTCTGGCAACAAAACCAGCCTAAGTTTGTGGAGTGGAGTCTGCCCATTTTGAATGAAGTTATACTTTAAATGACTAAAGGCATTTCCTTAAGTGTCACAGAATGGCCAAGAGCCCATCAGGGCTTCTTGCCAGCCTGAGAAGAGGAGGAGGAGGAGGAGGAAGAGGAGGAGAAAAAGAGATTGAATTTATACCCCACCCTTCACTACCTGAAGGAGTCTCAGTGTGGCTTACAATCTTCTTTCCCTTCTCCTCCCCACAACAGACACCCTGTGAGGTAGGTGGGGCTGAGAGAGCTCTTTCGAGAACTGCTTGTGAGAGAACAGCTCTGAGAGAACTTATGACTGACCCAAGATCACACCAGCAGCTGCATGTGGAGGAGTGGGGAATCAAAACCCGGTTCTCCCAGATTAGAGTCCATGCTCCTAACCACTACACCAAACTGGAGAAGGAAGCAGATGGATGTCTCTATGAAAAAGGTGGGCAGTTTTAGATGCTGAAAAGGACGTGGGGGGGGGGGGAGAGAGACTGCTGTCAGATTGCTGAAACACCTCTGAGAATCTAATGTGTCATGGACAATCTATGCTGAATTTGTGCTGAATAAAGTAAGCTCGACTACACTTGAAGAAAGCTGACAGGAAGAAAGTTGATTCATTTGGAAAGTTGTGGTGTGGGAGGAGAGTTTTATGGACACCATGGACTGCCATAAAGGTCACATGAGAAGACAAGAGCCACTGGAAAAGACAATAATGCTAGTAAAAGTTTAATTAATTTTTTCTTGAAATGATAGTTTGTTAAGTTTTAATTTGTTTTAATAAAAAAAATTATATTCTAGTTTTACGGTTTGATTTATTGCTGTGTTTCGTGGCTTCTGAACTTGTAAGGGCCCATGGCTATATACAATAAACTATCTGACTGACTAGTAAAAGTTGAAGGCAACCGGGAAAGTGAAAGACCCGACGTGAGATGCTCAGTCAAGGAGGCCCTCAGTTTGCAAGACCTGAGTTTCCGGTTGGGAGAATGGAGGTCTGACACGCTTTGCAAATGTGCAAGGCGGACAGCGGCTCTTCCTGACAGCTTGGGTGGGTTAATCCACCCGACGCAACCTCACATAGGTAGTGTGAGGACCAGCAAGCAATATAATCCAGGTTTGAGCAACCTCGGTGAAGGGAAAGTCTCGGAGGAGACTTTTCCGACACCTTGAGCACTGCAGCCGAAGAGGATTCTTGCGAGTATCTCTAAGGAGCCGAGCTGAGCTGGAAAATTCAGCATAAAACCTCCAATTCCCCTGATTCCTTAACAAAGAAGACAAAGTTTAAACGCTGGGACCACATCTGAAGCGAAGTAACAACAAAAGGTAACGGAAAAAAGTTTTTTGCCTTACCATTGCCGCGTTTTGAAAGATGAAAAACAGATCGGGTGAAGCAATAGACTGATGTTGATTGGATGAGAGCAGTTTTGAAGTGCTAAAAAACCGAATTTGAACTTAAAAAGCCAAAAAAACAAGTTGTTTAACATTCCTGCGGTTAAAAGGAGTCGGGAGGGGAAGCCAAGCATCGCGAGACAAAGAGGGAGAAGGGAACCAAGCATCGCGAGATTAAGACGTGAGGACTGAATCAGGAAGTGACGGCTAGAAGAGCAGACAAGAAGGAAAAAGGAGAAGAACCGGAAGAAGGTAAAGGGGACTCTAAATACTGCCGGACCAGAAAGGGGACTTTAAATACTGCCGGACCAGAAAGGGGACTCTAAATACTGCCGGACCAGAAAGACCATAACAGGAAGTGACGTGCAGAGAGCAGACAAGTAAAGAAAAGGAAGGGACAAAAGGAAACTACGGCAAGCCAGAAGCAAGGTAAAAAGACTATAACCTTTGACATTAACCATAGAGAAGTCGCGGCCGCCATTTTGGATTTATAAAATTTTTAAACTGCAATATCTCAAAGATTATATAACGTAGAAGGCTGAAACCAACATAATTTGACTTGGCAAGATTAGCTTGTTTGAATGCACTAATTGGTGTTTGATTTGGAAGACAAGATAAAATCGATCTTTTTAAAGAGGCAAAACGGACCACGGACTAAGATCGAGAGCAGCCACATGGTCCTCTCCTACAATGGCAGCAAAAAAAGAAAAAGAGCTACTAGCCGTTATGGAAGCAATGGAAAAGAAAATGTTAGACGCTATAGGAGAGGTAAATGTTAAAATGAATAATATAGCGGCTCAAGCAGATAAAAATTGCATGGAATTAAAAGCAGAATTTCAAAAATTATCCACAAGAACACAAGATATAGAAACTAAAGTAAAAGAACTGGAAGAAAACACCCATAAGACAATGAGAGAGAACGAGAGGATGGAAAAGATGATGCATTATAAAGATATGCAAAACCACTTGAGATTTCGAGGGATTGAGGAAAAATTGAATGAGGATATTTTTATAAGAATGCAAGAAGCAATAGCAGATTTTTTACAAGAACAGGAAGAAGTTGTTAAAGAACACATGGATCTTGTTTATAGAGTTAATT
The DNA here is from genome assembly GCA_029233225.1 of Lepidodactylus listeri. NCBI lineage: Eukaryota > Metazoa > Chordata > Lepidosauria > Squamata > Gekkonidae > Lepidodactylus > Lepidodactylus listeri. The sequence goes on along the minus strand of JARCFY010000010.1, from coordinate 18,514,403 downwards.
CTACATATGCAAGAGACAAAAACATACCAAGAGACGTGGTTGTCCAATTTACAATGAAAAGAACAAAAGAACAAATCTACAGGAAGTGCTTTACTGACCCCTTTGTAATAGATGGAAAGAAAATCATAGTAATGAAAGAATTGCCTAGAGCAATACTGCAAGAAAGGAAAAAATTCAAGCGTCTGACGGATAAACTGAAGGAGAAAAAAATCAGATTTCGTTGGGAAATACCTCAAGGACTAAGTTTTTATTATGGCAAATCCAGAGTAGTGATTAAAAGCACAGAAGAAATGTATGCATTCCTGGGAGAGAATAAAGATGATTTTGGAGATATTTAAGAATATATCAAAATGGATTACAAAATACTTACATGGAATGTAAATGGACTAAATTCACCCCAAAAACGTAGAATGGTAGGTCATTGGTTGGAAAAACAAAAATGTAATATAATTTGCTTGCAAGAAGCTCATCTTAAAAACCAAGACCATAAATATTTAATAAGGAAAAAATTGGGAGAAGAATTTTATTCTTTAGCAAGCAACAAAAAAAATGGTGTTGTAACATATGTCAAAAAAGATTTGGAACCCAAAGTAATATTCAAAGACAAAGATGGAAGATATTTAGCTATTGAAATTTTACTGCAAGGAGTGAAAACTTTGATTGTGAACATTTATGCTCCGAATGGAGCTAAAGAAATTTTTTTTAAAGAACTTCAAATGGAATTGGACAATGTAAACTATGATCAAATTATGATGTTAGGAGATTTCAACGGAACTGTAGATAATAAACTAGACAGGCGCTCTAAAAGAAAGGATGAGACGTTAGGGAAGCTTCCAAAAAACTTTTTTGAACTGATAAAACAAGAAAAGTTGGAAGATATTTGGAGGAAAGCTAACCCACAAGGAAAAGACTTTACCTTTTACTCTAACAGACATGACTCACATTCAAGAATTGACATGATTTGGATGACTACTAACCTAACCTTCAAGACAAGAAAAGTGGAAATTTTACCCAGAATAATCTCAGATCACAATCCGTGTTTATGGACAGCTGGGCAGATTAAAAAACAAAAGAGATGGAGAATAAACGAGGACTTATTAGATAATCAAGAAATAATTAAAAAATTACTTGAAGAAACAGACCTATACTTCCAAGTAAACATGCAGAAAGAAGTTAAAATTCAAACCGTATGGGATGCATATAAAGCAGTGATGAGAGGACTATTGATATCGTTAAATGCTAAAGATAATAAAAAGAAAAAAGAGCAATATGAAAATATTTTACAAGCCATTAAAACAAAGGAAGAAGAACTGAAGAAGAAACCAGGGAAAAAGAAACTGCAAAAGGAAATTTGGATGCTACAAGACCAAGCAAAAGCCATTTTGAACCAGGAGATGTACTGGAACTTAAAAAAACTTCAACAAAAAGCATTTGAAGGTGCAAATAAACCCGGAAAATACTTAGCATGGCAATTAAAGAAAAAACGTGAAAATAAATTTATCACTAAAGTGATAAGAGATAATATTGAGATAATAGATAACAAAGGAATAAAAAGAGAATTTTTTAAATACTACGCAAAACTTTTTAAGAAGGAAAACAAAGACAGAAGAAAGATTAAAGAATACCTGCAAACATTAAAGCTACCAAAACCAACAGAGAAAATTAAAGAACTATTTAATAATCCAGTATCATTACAAGAGATCAAAAATGCAATAAATGACTCAAAATTAGGTAAAGCACCTGGACCGGATGGATTTACAGCGAAGTTCTACAAAACGTTACAGGAGTCAGTTTCACCGGTGTTACTGCTATTGATGAACGATATAAGAGTTACTGGAGAGGTACCAGAAACCTGGAAAGATGCATCCATCTCACTGATCCCGAAAGAAAATCAGGATTTGACCAATGTTAAGAATTATAGACCGATCTCTTTGCTGAATAATGATTATAAGATTTTTGCTAAGATTATAGCGGATAGACTAAAAGAGCACCTTAAAGAGACTATACAAACAGAACAAGCAGGGTTCTTACCTAATCGACAAATAAGGGACAATCTAAGAGTAGTAGTGGACGCTATAGAATACTACGACAAACATCCTGAAAAGGAAGTGGGCTTTTTCTTTTTAGATGTGGAGAAAGCGTTTGATAATTTAAACTGGGATTTTATGTTTGAAGTTTTAGAACATCTTGAGATCGGTGAATATATGCTTAACTTCATTAAAGCAATATATAAAGAACAGAAATCCTCAATAATAATTAATACTGAAAAGACAGACGATTTTAAAGTTGAAAAAGGAACAAGACAAGGATGCCCGCTTTCGCCGCTGCTATTTATTTGGATTTTAGAAGTTCTACTGTTAAATGTGAAGGAAGACAAAGATATTAAAGGCTTAACAACTAAAGGTTTTTCTTTCAAATATAGGGCCTTTGCAGATGATGTGATGTTTATAGTGGAAGACCCCTTATCCACATTACCACATTTGTTACAGAGAGTAAAAGAGTTTGGTGACCTAGCAGGATTTTATGTAAATAAAAACAAATCGAAAGTAATGTGCAAAAATATGTCAAATAAGAAACAAAACGAGTTACAAAAACTTACAGAATGTGAAGTGGTGAAAAAGACAAAATATCTGGGTGTAAACCTAACTATGAAAAATATTGATCTTTATAAAAATAATTATGAAAAATTATGGTTGCAAATTATGCAGGATATTAAAAAGTGGAATGTTTTGAATTTGTCATTGCTGGGTAGAATTGCGGTGGTCAAGATGAATGTGTTACCACGATTAATGTTTTTGTTTCAAACTATTCCAATTGTGAAAGATGTAAAAACATTCAAATGTTGGCAGAAGGAGCTGTCTAAATTTGTGTGGGGAGGGAAAAAACCAAGAATTAAGATGAAAATAATGTGTGATGCCAAAGAAAGAGGAGGGTTTCAACTACCAAATCTAAGGTTATACCATGATGCAATATGTTTGACCTGGGTAGGGGCATGGACTATGTTACAAGATAGAATGTTATTGTCCCTGGAAGGTCATGATTGTAGATTTGGGTGGCATGCATATTTGTATTATGGCAAAACAAAAATGGACAATATGTTTAAACATCATTATTTGAGAAGAACACTAATGGATACGTGGACAAGATATAAAAACTTTTTTTCAGAAGAGATACCCATGTGGATTGTACCCGCAGAAGTCTTACATCCAACATCAAGATATAAAGGACAAGATTGGCTGAAGTATAGAGACTTATTAATAAGACATGGCAAGGATTTCAAACTGAAGGAGCAGCATCAGATTGATTTTGATTATGGTTGGTTAAGATATAGACAAATATATGACTTGTATAGAAGTGATGAAAAACACGGTTTCAGGGAAAAAAATAATGAAATAGAACAAGTTTGGGAAGAAGGTGGGGAAAAAATGATTTCTAAAATGTATAAAGTCTTGCTAAAATGGTTTAATGCTGATGAAATGGTAAAAGAACAAATGGTAAAATGGGCGATAAACTTTAACAAAGACATTGAAATGGAATCTTGGGAATTTTTATGGAAAAATGCTATATCTACGTGTTATAACTTAAAAGAAAATTGTTTTAAAATGATGTATAGATGGTATATGACACCAAAAAAAATTGCAAATATTGGTCAAAATATGTCTAACAAATGTTGGAAGTGTAAAAAGAAAGAAGGGTCTTTTTATCATATGTGGTGGACTTGTGATAAAGCAAAGACTTATTGGTCAAAAATACATGCAGAAATGGAAAAAATCTTGAAATGTACATTTAAGAAGTTGCCTGAAATGTTATTGCTAGGACTTAAACTAGAAGAGATAAATGTAAAGAAAAGGACAATAATATGGTATATGATTACAACAGCAAGAATGGTGTATGCACAAAACTGGAAAAATGAAAAAATACCAGAGGTGTGGGAATGGTTGAAAAAACTTATATATGGCTGAAATGGATAAGTGGACTAGAAAATTGAATAATCTTTACTCAGAGACCTTTCTGGAAGACTGGAAAGATTTGAAAGAATATGTTGAAAAGTATTGGGATATGAAAAACTATATCTATACATGGTTATAATAGCATAAAGGAATAGAAATATATTATATGAATGTTTTAGTTAAAATTAGACAATGAAACTGTTTTTATTTAGAAATACATAAGAGTATAGAAAATAAGAATTGGTGTATAAGTATAAGTATTTTAAAGCTATATAACCGTCACCAGAAACGAAACATAGATATAAGTATTACTATTTTGAATAAAATGGAAAATGTGTTATGCTTCAGATGTGGTGGGAAACCACCAAAACAAGATAAAAACAGAATGTACAAATAGAACAAAATGTTATTTAATATGGAAAAAGGGATTTGTGTAAGGTTAAATGTATTATTTTCGATGTTTTTTTTTTGAAAAATAAAAATTTCTTTACAAAAAAAAAAAAGTTTGCAAGACCTGAGCAAGGCTATTAGCAGACAGGATGTTTTGGAGGTCATTGATTCATAGGAAGCCACACCAACAGCCAGCATTTTGTTGTGGCTGGTGTGTTAGATTAGGACTTGGGAGACCTGGGTTCAAATCCCCATTCTGCTACAAAGCTCTCTGGATGACCTTAAACCAGTCATACCACAACAAAATGTACAGTCAAAGTAGTCTCCATCCCGCTACAGCTAACTACATAGATGAACCCAGAGTGGAAAATGTCGTACAAATGTAGATTGGTTGAAATTAATTAATTAATTGTCATACAGATGTGTGTGTAGTATAGCCAGGAGATCCTAAGATTGTCTGGCAGTCCAAAATTCTAGCTCTTTTAGTGTTATGCGTCACCAAGTGGCGAGCTACACTTGTTTTTAAGACAAGAGACCTTTCAGAGATGGTTTCCCCATTACCTGCCTCTGCATCACGCCCCTGGTATTCCTTGGATGTCGCCCATCCAGATACTAACCAGGGCCGACCGAGCTTAGGTTCCGAGATCCAACAGGACTGGGCTACCCTGGGTTGGTTGCAAAACCCTGCTGTGCAAAGAGATAACAGCTCTAATTTAGCAGAACATCAGCCTAACCTTGTAACCAGTGGAGATCCTGATAATCAACTTTGTGGCAGGGAAAAGGGGGTTGGATTCAGTTCCCTCCTCTTCTCAAACTGCAAACTGGCTTTTTTAAAAAGGGCTACTTGGGCATCAGGAAGGAACTTGACATGGTATAGTCCAGTCTTGTCAGATCTCAGAAGCTAAGCAGGGTCAGTGCTTGGATGGGAAACCACCAAGGAAAACTCTGCAAGAGGAAGGCAGCAGCCCACCACCTCTGCTTCTCGCTTGCCTCTAAAGCCCCTTGCTGGGGTCATCATAAGCTGGCTGCAACTCAATGGCACTTATGTATGAACTTGGGCATCTCTTTAGTCTGTGCCAGAGAATCATATGTTTGTTTGTTTTTTAATAAAGTTTTATTATTTTCAAAAGTAAAAAGAATAAGAAAAAAGAAATCAATACAACACATGCAGAGTCTGTACTTCAAGTAACAAATTACGTTTGTCTAAATAGAATCTAACTTATACACCCATTTATCAGTCTGAAAGTTTAAAAATACGAGCTTATATTTCAGTTCTCAGATATTAAAGTATTCCTCCAGCCATTTATATAGTCTTGCCCAGTTTTTTTCATTCTTCTTTTTTATCTTGTAACTGTAGAGTTAATTTATCCATTTCAGCTGTTTCTAATAACTTATAAATTATTATAATCTTCTTTTGGTGGGACTTCTTCCTTCTTCCAATACTTTGCATACAAAATCCTTGCCATTGTTACAACATGTACAATAATATATGTATCTAGTTTTTTTAATGACTCTGGAATAATATTCAATAAAAACAATTCTGGTATAAATGTTATAGTGGTATGCATCATTTTTTGTAACGTTTCATGTATCCATATCTAATATTTCTTAGTTACATTACAGGTCCACCACATATGAAAAAAGAGCCAGTATTTTGTTTGCACTTCCAACATACATTTGACATATTTGGGTACCATTTTGCTAACATTTCAGGTGTCATATGCCATATGTTCAGCAACTATCTGCATATACAATTGGCTATACAGCTAGTGAGATGCCAGGGAGAACAGAAACTTCATCAGTTTGCACGTAGCCCTTAGTAGACTGGGATGTGTACCAAAGAAGAGCTCCAGACTGGAAGGTTGGCAGTTCGAGACCCAAGTGCTGCGTGACGGAGTGAGCTCCCATCTCTGCTCCCAGCTCCTGCCAACCTAGCAGTTCGAAAGCAAGAAATTGCAAGTAGATAAATAGGTACCACTTCAGTGGGAAGAAAACAGCATTCTGTGCACCTCAACATCAAATCATGCCAGCCACATGACCACATTGGACAGCGCCGGCTCTTTGGCTTGGAAATGGAGATGAGACCACCCCCTAGAGATGGATTTGACTGGCTTTCGAGCAAGGGAAATCTTTAAAAAGAAGAAGAAGAGACGAAGAGATTGGATTTATACCCCACACTTCCCTACCTGAAGGAGTCTCAGAGGGGCTTACAATCTCCTTTCCCTTCCCCTCCCCACAACAGGCACCCTATAGGTGGGGCTGAGAGAACTCTTTTGAGAACTGCTGTTGACAGAACAGCTCTGAAAGAATTTGTGACTGACCCAAGGTCACACCAGCAGCTGCATGCAGAGGAGTGGGGACTCTGACCCAGTTCTCCCAGATTAGAGTCCGCGCTTCTAACCACTACACCAAACTGGCTCTCACACCAAACTGATTAAAAAGGGAATTGCCCCAATCTCAGTGAGTTACATTGGTGATAAACATTTGTCAGTCAAAATAAAAAGGTATTTGATGTGGCTTGAAGTTTCCTATGTCCAGAGAAATACATCTGCTTCTTGTTTCTCTCTGAGCGCAAGCGGGAAAGTGTTTCTTCATCCTTAGAGAGGACATGTGTTATTATAATGAAGTTTTGACAGTCTTTCGGGGGAGGGGGATTGTTGTTTTATTGACAGCAATAACTTACATTTTACTACAAGGTCCTGGGGACTTGCTTGCACTTTTCAGTGTGTATGACATTAATCAAATACGATCTTGGCCCAGACCGGATACATTGCAAAATGCTCCCGGCAAAATGACTCAGGCTTACTCAAGAACAAACTCCAGTAACTATTGGCAGGAATTTCTGTCTCACTTTCCAACATGCTTGCATATTATCCTGTCAAACTTCCTTGGAAGATCTGGTAGCGATAATGCTCGAGAGGATTCACAGCGAGACAGTGACACCCACTAGAGACACAGCTACACCTGGGGTGCGTGGTGCTATGCATACATTTGTGCCCTCCTCTTCCTTTCTTGGCATCGTCAATGGCACTATTGCTCAGCTGAGATTCAAACGTCCCCTCTCTTCCCCTTCCCTGTGTGTTTTGTGCTGAGAAAAATATCGTAGCATGAAAAAAAAGTCTTTTTTGGGGGGGTGGGGAGTGTCCTGTGAATGTTTGTGCACATCCAGCAGCAAGACGTAAAAAACTGGTTCACGCATGCATGCTCCTCACGCGATGAGATCAGCAATAACAATAACAAACCACCTCTGAATGTTTCTTGCGTTGGAAACTTCACGAGAGGTTGCTGTAAATCGGCCGTTACTTGACTGGCACTTTCCACCATCACTAGCAGATTGTGGCAATGGGTATCTCTAGGAATCACCAGAAACTCTATGGTCAGTATTCTGCCATACAACAGAATTGTGCCACAGCAATCTAGCAACTGACTTTTTTTTTAAGCCTGGAAAAAAGCCTTCAGATTGTAGAGGGGTGGATGCGTAGACTGTTCAATCAGTCATAAATAAAATGTGGTGTTTTTTGAAACAAAATCCCACTCTTCAGTTTCATCGAATAATCCCCAGAGCTGTTAATGGCTTCCATTCTAATCTGCAGCAGCTTAGTACATGGAAGGAGATCAGTGCAGCCTGTTCAGCAGGCGTTTGAGTCATTCAGCGCCAAAACGAACAGACCCGGTGATTGGGGCCCGTCTTACTGTCACAGTGGAATCAGGTATGTTTGGCTATCAAACATGATTGGAACAAAATTCAGTTGTGGGTGTATCTGATGGTGAAAGGAAAGTCTGATGTTGCAAAGAACAATACAGTGTAGGAACCTGGAGTGTAAGCTTGGCGTGGTCAAAAACAAGATGGCAAGACTGAACACCGACATCTTGGGAATCAGTGAACTAAAGTGGATGGGAATGGGCGAATTTAACTCAGAAGATCATTCCATGGGGTCACGATGAGTCGGACTCAACTGTGCGACTGAACAACAACAACAACAACAAAATGGGCCCTCATTCCGATCTAGTTGCTAATGTCAGCTCTGCTGCCATAGCGTGTGGGGGCTGGAAGCTGGGTGAAGCTTGTTTTCCTTACAGATGTCTTTAGGTATGTTAACTTTCACTTTTAGCACTGCCTTATCTCACATGCTGTCTGTGTCTGACCTTGAGGCCTCAGTGCCTCTTTTCCCCTGGGAACTGCCATGTGTTTTTTATGGCACGCTTATGTGCTTGCTCTGATTGGCCCCAGCCCACCCCAGGGTGCGCTTTGATTACATATAACTTCCCAACTCCCACTTGGAGAGGCATTACTGACACAACGAATGTTCTAGATGCCTACCTTTACTGCTTCCAATAAACTGCTTACTGGTTAAGACTGAGTGTTGGAACTAATTGCTGTGGGACTCTGACAGCTAAGACTGCACATGTTATCATTCGGTTAGAAAATTCGCAAACCAGTCAGCTGGTTTGGAGGTAGAACCACGGGGGTAAGTTTAGTCCATTCCCCCCCCCCCATCTTTCCAAACAGTGATTGTACAGGATTGCTGATTGTTTAAGTCTTTGGCATAAGCAGACCACTTACTCTGCCAACAGGCGGTTGGATTGGCACCTAATCTTTGAGTGTAGCTCACCACAACTATGAAAACAAGAGCCCTCGTAACGTACACATAAGCATCAAAGTATTGTATTTAAAGAATACCATCTCTGGCTGGAGATTCTTTAATGAAAAACATCATTCCCATGGGTAAGGACTGAGACTGATACAAAACAATGAGATATGAGCTGGGGCGAAGCAGCAGATAAGCGATCGGACTCTTTTGTTGAATTATTATAGTTGCGCGCCCGCTTTCATAATGGAACAGGATATCAGGTATTTATTACATGGAAGGGTTAGCATTCTTATATCAGCTATATTTAATGCTTCCCACCCTTTGCTTATTTCAATAGCACATGCCGGTCAGTTGTTCATATTGTTCAACTGGAGAGCAAAAGTATTCTTTGGAGTTTAAGGAAACTGGTGCAGTTTAATCTAACGGAACGGAAACACAAGAGCCTAAGCTTTTTTGCTTGCTTTGACAATAATATCGAAAACAACAGAAATCATGATTACCTGGAGGCTGAGAGGTGGGTAGGAGGATTGCACTTCTAACACATATGGAAAACCATATAGTATGTGGCAATTCCTAGAGTTACCTGGTGTTACTTCCAGCACTAACTTCCAGGAAGTACATGAGGGTGAATTTTTTTAAAAAAAATTCTCCGACCACTGCCTGGGGACAGCTGAGGTGAATCTGTGTTTGAGATGGTACCACTTCAGGACTGTATGTTCCTCAAAACAAAAATGAAATCCCTGCCCATGTCCAGAATAAGAGTTCTGGCCTCGCTTTTCTTTGTGATAGATCTTATGAGGAACATTCAGCCACCAAAGTTCTCTCTTGCAGCCAAAGGGACACAATTCAGATACAGCTTAACCTACTAGGTCTCAGAATGAGGCTGTACCTGCCAGCCAGAGCAGAAGTCAAGACAAGCCTCCTAATACCCGAGAAGGTGCTACTGTTAGTAGATCAGGTCCGTGGGAACTAGCCCATTGATTCACTGATGTCAGTTCAATCAAATTGTTCCCATGTTTGGGTCAATAGCAGAGTATCTGACAGGAGTCCAAGAAGTCATCAAGCAGTAGAGTTACTTTCTCACAATACACGACAAATCCAGAGAAAATCATGAAAATGTGACCAAGGTCTTCACTGTGACCTCAGTTATAAACAGAACTTTTTCCAGTTTCTAATTACATTTCTGAAAGATGCTGTAATATCAAAAATTGTTAGCAGACATCCTTGAAACCCAACTCACTGTGGATTTGTGGCGTTTTATTGGCAGCCTCAGACGATTCGATGATTAAAGAAACATACTAAGTTCATTCCCAAGAAATCTATGTTCTATGCATTGCATGAGTGCATAACATTTTCACATGATTTCCTCGAATGCTACTTGAATGCATTTGACGAAGAGGGCTGTGTTTCTCGAAAGCTTATGCTACAATAAAGTTTGTCAGTCTTAAAAGCGCTACTGGGTTCTTTACTATGCTTCAGAAGGTATTAATCCTCATACCATTAACAGTAAAAAAAAAAAAGTGTTCTCCAGGTTTTCTTACATGCCAAGGTAGAATTTAAAACAATCAGGATCACTGCAGGTTATGCTCTATCATGTCACCTTGAGATTGGATTACTGCAATGCTCTCTATATGGGGCTGCCCTTGTCTCAAATCCAGAAGCTGCAGCTGGTGCAGAATGCGGCAGCCAGGCTGCTGTTGGGTCTTCCCATGTAGGAGCACATCCAGCCTGCGCTAAAAGCATTGCACTGGCTGTCTATAGTGTATTGAATTCGATTCAAGGTGCTGGTTCTTACCTTTAAAGCCCTTTATGGTCAGGGCCTATATACTTGAGGGACCACCTTTCCCCACATGTTCCCCAGAAAGCACTATGATCAGGTTCCCAAAATCTCTTCGCCCTTTCAGGCCCTCGAGAAGCCAGGCTGACTTCGACAAGGTCCAGGGCCTTCCTCAGTGGTGGCTCCATACTGGTGGAACGAGCTCCCAGAAGACATGGAGCCAGGGGCGTAGACTTTTGGAAATTCCAGGGGGGCGGGGGCTCCTTAGCGCATGCGCAAAGCACACGCGCTCACTGGGGCAATGTCCTCTCCCCCCCGGGGAAACCGGCGTGCCTCCCCGGGCCCTTCCGAGGCCCACCAGCCGTTGCTGCCGGTGCCTCTCTCTCCCCTCCCTTGGCCACCCCTTCCCTCTCCCTCTCCAGCAGCAGCAGCCGGGCCTCGGAAGAACCCGGAGAGGTGCGGCGGCAGGCGCTCTGTTTTGCCTGGTGTGGCTGAGCCCCCCCCCAGGAAATTTCAGGGGTGGCTCAAGCCCTCAAGCCCCCCCGTACTCTACGCCTATGCATGGAGCAGAGGTCCATCAGTGGCTATTAGCCACAAAGTATAGATAGAAACTCTCAATCTGGGGCAAGTGATGCTCTGTAATCTTGGTGCTTGACGGGGGGGGCAATAGTGGGAGGGCTTCTAGTGTCCTGGCCCCACTGGTGGACCTCCTGAGGGCACCTGATGCTTTTGGCCACTGTGTGACAGAGTGTTGGACTGGATGGGCCACTGGCCTGATCCAACATTGGCTTCTCTTATGTTCTTATGAGGGCCCTGTGGGTCCTTTACAGTTCCGTAGGGCCTGCAAGACAGAGCTCTTCCACCAGGCCTTTAGTGAGCCCCACTTAAACAACTGATGCCCTGGCCCCAATACGAATACCAACACCAACAGCCTATATACACCGAGATGACCCAGACTGAGTTGTTTGCCGACTGTACCTTATGCTACTGATGCCTCGCCATCACCATATGAGACGCACTAGCACTTTATGGTGTGTTTTTATATTTATATTTACATTTTATCTAACTCTCTGCTCAATGGTATTTTATGTGAGCCGCCCTGAGCAGAGATGCCGGAGACTGAACCTGGGACCTTCAACATGCAAACCTGATGCTGTTCCACTTATTGAGGATAACTGGTGTGGTTAGTCGCCATTAGTTAGCAGAGTGTGTAAATAAAGTTACAAACGCAGGAGCATCACTTTACCAGGTTACTCAGCTTACAAAGCTACACAGACCCACATTGCATGTTTAGAAGAGTAATATTTCTCTCTTTATTTGAGAAGTACACTTTGGATAGGAAAGAGCAGAGTTTGATAGATTACTAACTTACAAGCAACAGGATGGAGGCGGGTGGCAAGAGGCCCATCTGCCTCATGGTGCCAAGAGAGGACAACGTAGAGAGCAAGTCTTCATTCAGAGTGAGAGAGAAGCAGGAAAGGGAAATTGGTCCCTGAGAACACAATCTGCACGTCAAAGAGGATGGTGGCAGAAGAGTAGATACAAGAAGAAAGGTCAGTTTGCCTGTCTAGCTATCTAGTCTCTCTTGCTGCTCAGTCTGGAGGTCTGAGACAGGAAACATCGCATCTGGAACTTCCAACACCACTGAGACACACTCCCTCTGTCCAAGACTACTGGGTTGTCGGATTGTTAAAGAGACACGCACAGTTTCCTCCGTTGACAGCCGTGAAGGTCATTAGATGACCTTGTACCTGTCACTTTCTCTCAGCCTAACCAACCCTCACAAAAGTTGTTGTGGGGTCAGAATAGAGGAGAGGACAACTATGCACACTGCCCTGAGTTCTTTGGAGGAAAAGCAAGTCAGTCAAGGGGGGAAAGCACTCAAGCAACCATTTCACTCATTCCGAAAGAAGGTCAAGATTTAACCAATGTTAAAAATTATAGACCAATTTCTTTGTTAAACAATGACTATAAGATTTTTGCCAAGATTATAGCTGATAGGCTTAAGGAACATCTTAAAGAGACTATACAGACAGAACAAGCAGGATTTATACCTAATCGCCAAATAAGAGACAATATAAGAGTAGTAGTGGATGCTATAGAGTACTATGATAAACATCCGGAGAAGGAAGTGGGCTTTCTTTTTTTAGACGCGGAAAAAGTGTTTGACAATTTAAATTGGGATTTTATGTTGGAAGTGTTGGAACATCTTGAAATTGGAGACTATATGCTTAATCTTATTAAGTCAATATATAGAGAACAGAAATCCTCTTTAATAATTAATACTGAAAAAACGGATTACTTTAAAGTGGAAAAAGGAATACGACAAGTATGCCCACTCTCGCCGTTCCTATTTATTTGGATTTTGGAAGTCTTGTTACTAAATTTGAAAGAAGATAAAGAAATTAAAGGCTTAACAATAAAAGGTTTCTCTTTTAAATATAGAGCCTTTGCAGACGACGTGATGTTTATAGCTGAAGACCCTATGACTACACTACCATATTTGTTGCAGAAAGTAAGAGAGTTTGGTGATTTGGCTCGGTTTTATGTAAATAAGAACAAATCGAAAGTGATGTGTAAAAATATGCCAAATAATAAGCAAATTGAATTACAAAATCTTATAGAATGTGAAGTGGTGAAAAAGACAAAATATCTAGGTGTAAACCTAACAATGAAAAACATTGATTTGTATAAGAATAATTATGAGAAATTATGGCAGCAAGTTATGCAAGATATTAAAAGGTGGAATGTATTAAATTTGTCACTGCTGGGTAGAATTGCAGTGGTTAAAATGAATGTGTTACCAAGAATAATGTTTCTGTTTCAAACTATTCCAATTGTGAAAGATGTAAAAACATTCAAATGCTGGCAGAAGGAATTGACTAAGTTTGTGTGGGGAGGGAAAAAACCAAGAATTAAGATGAAAATAATGTGTGATGCTAAAGAGAGAGGTGGGTTTCAGTTACCAAACTTAAGGCTATATCATGATGCAGTATGTTTGACTTGGATAGGGACATGGACTATGTTACAAGACAGAAAGTTATTGTCCCTGGAAGGTCATGACTGTAGGTTTGGGTGGCACGCATATCTGTATTATGGTAAAACAAAAATGGACAATATGTTTAAGCATCATTATTTGAGAAGAACATTAATCGATACGTGGACAAGATATAAACACTTTTTTCCAGAAGAAATACCTATGTGGATTGTACCTGCAGAAGTTTTAAATCCATCATCTCACTACAAAGGACAAGACTGGTTGAAATATAGAGACCTGTTAACAAGACACGGTAAAGACTTTAAATTGAAGGAGCAGCAGCAGATGGACTTTGATTATGGCTGGTTAAGGTACAGACAAATATATGATATGTACAGAAGTGATAAAAAATCTGGTTTTAGAGAAAAAAGCAATGAAATAGAACAAATTTGGGAGGAAGATGGGAAAAAATGATTTCTAAAATGTATAAAGTATTGTTAAAATGGTTTAATGCTGATGAAATGGTAAAGGAACAAATGATAAAATGGGCGATAAACCTAAACAAAGACACTGAAATGGAATCTTGGGAATTTTTATGGAAAAATGCAATGAGTATTTCTACATGTTATAATCTAAAAGAGAACTGTTTTAAAATGATGTACAGATGGTATATGACACCAAAAAAAATTGCAAATATTAATCAAAATATGTCTAACAAATGTTGGAAATGTAAAAAGAAAGAAGGTTCTTTCTATCATATGTGGTGGACTTGTGATAAAGCGAAGATTTATTGGTCTATAATACATGCAGAAATGGAAAAATTTTTGAAATGTACATTTAAGAAGTTGCCTGAAATGTTACTGCTTGGACTTAAACTAGAAGAGATAAATGTAAAGAAAAGGACAATAATATGGTATATGATTACAACAGCAAGAATGGTGTATGCACAAAATTGGAAAAATGAAAAAATACCAGAAGTGTGGGAATGGTTGAAAAAATTGTTATATATGGCTGAAATGGATAAATGGACTAGAAAGTTGAATAATCTGTACTCAGAGACTTTTTTAGAAGATTGGGAGGATTTGAAAGAATATGTTGAAAAATATTGGGACATGAAAAACTACATTTATACATGGTTATAATAGCATAAAGGAATAGAAATTGAGTATATGAATGTACTAAGGATAATTAGATAATGAACTTGTTTCTTAGAATTATATAAGAATATAAGAATTGGTATATAAGTATTTTAAAGATATATAACTGTTACCAGAAATGTAAACATAGAGATAAATATTACTATTTTGGATAAAGTGGAAAATGTGTTATGCTTCAGATGTGGTGGGAAACCACCAATACAAGATAAAAGCAAGACTATACAAATAGAACAAAATGTTATATAATATGGAAAAAAGGATTTGTATAAAACAAATGTGTTAATTTTAATGTTTTGAAAAATAAAAACTTTCTTACAAAAAAAAAAAAAAGTTGTTGTGGGGTCAAAATAGAGGAGAGGACAACTATGCACACTGCCCTGAGTTCTTTGGAGGAAAAGCAAGTCAGTCAAGGGGGGAAAGCACTCAACAGATAAACCTTTCTTCTCTCTAATAAAAGCAGCGTTCATCATTCCCACGATTCCATTTCCCCCAGACATTTTTTTAATAGCAGAGCAGAAATCAAGTATACAAAATTACAGCAGAACTGCATTTTCCATAACAAATAGTTGCCGTTCACTTTTTGTAATGTCAATGTGATTTGGATCGCTCCCCTACCAAGTGAGTGCACTCAGAGATAACAGCGACTTGTCGAAGATATTCTTTGGCTGATGTCAGTTTTGCTTTCATGCGTATTCTTTCAGTTTGGTTTGCCTTGTCGTTCTCTTCTGAAATACACAATTTTTTTAACGTTTGCTTCATCTGAAGAGAAAGTTTAATCCTCAGAAGCAACAAAAGAATTTCCTTCCTATGGTTTTTCTACTTTATAATTTCAGCAGACCCGAAAGAAGTGATTTCAAAAGACAGCATTTGCTATTGAGAATCCTGGGTGGATTTTGCTCTCCTGACAAATTTGTACCTTCGTGTTATAGAGCAGTGGACATATTTATATATCTGATCCTTGCACCGTGGCATAAAATGAAAGGGTATGCCACAGATATATTGCAGACAGAGGACTGCCAAGGGAGAAGAGGATAAGGGTATGGAATTCCACAGGGTTGCTCAGTTATCTCTAACCATTACTTCATTGAACAAAGTCTGAGTCCAGTAGAAACTTTAAGACCAATAAAGTTTAATTCTGGGTATAAGCTTTCGTGTGCATGCACACTTCTTCAGATACTTTGCATGAAAGAGGATCTGGGAGGGAAAGGGTTAAGAGAATTCTCTCTCCAGGGTACACTTGGCAGTTGGTCCCACCCTCAGTTAGATGCTGAGCCTCTTTGTCCCTTGCTTACCTTCTGTGTTTCTTCTTATATATAGGTCCTCTCTTCTTCTTCTTCTTCTTCTTCTCCTCCTCCTCCTCCTCTCTTACCTGGGTTTGGAGTTGTAGCAAGTTAGCATTTTCAAAGTTAATCTGTTCACAGTAAGTTAAATGTACCTCCATGAATATGTCATGTGCTTCAATTTTGTAAGTAAAACATTTTTCTTGTTACCATTGGAGTCAGGTTATCTTTGTAATTAGTTTGAACAACATTTTCCCCTTAACCAGGAAATGTGGAGAATCAGGGATACTGCAAAAAAGCTTCTGTGTTTCCAAGGCAAATGATATTTTTATACATTAGTTTAAGCTTAATGTTTAAAGGGGACTTAAGGTCTTTAATTAGCAGGTCCCCTTATTTGTTTGTTTTGATCTTTAAAAATTCTCAGTTGTTCTTCTCCACATTGCTGTGATAAGGATGGCTGAATCAAGCAGATATCTGGAGATCCCAAAACTTACTGCTGAGAAATATAGAAGCTATCTTAAAAGAGTTCATATATGCCTTGAAGCAAAAAGAGCTTCTGGAATCCTGGTGGAAGAACAACCAACAGAGAAAGGCAAGGAACTGGACTCTTGGATAATCAAAAATGGGATTGCCAAGAATATTATTATGGGATCATTGGATGACAGTAAGACTTTCATATTTGAAAATTCTCAGACAGCAAAAGAAATGTTTAAGAGTCTAGAAGGGTCTTTTGGGTTTACTACTATTAAATCACAAGGAGTATGGACAAGAAAACATTGCAAAACAAGGTTACATTCTGAACTGAGGCAGGTGTTTGAAAATCTAGGAAACTGTGGCTCTAATCTAATGATAATGAAGAAGAAGAGATTGGAGTTATACCCCGCCCTTCACTCAGAGTCTCAAAATCCTTTCCCTTCCCCTCAACAGACACCCTGTGAGGTCGGTGGAGCAGAGAGAGCTCTTTCAAGAACTGCCCTTTCAAAGACAGCTCTTATCAGAACTATGGCTTGCCCAAGGTCATACAGCAGCTCCAAGTGGAGGAGTTGGGAATCAAACCCAGTTTTCTCAGATTAGAGTCTGTGCACTTCACCACTACACCAAACTGGCCTCCATGCCTGAGAGGAGTGAATGGAGAGTCTCAGTCTTATTTTGATTTTTATTGCTTTACAGCTGTTGACCTTATAACCTTAGCTTGTCATTTAGTTTTGTCTTGTGTATCTTAAAACATCTTTATCATGTCACATGTTAATTTAATTTACATGCGGACTCCATTGAGGTCCCACCCCTCCCCAGACCCTGCCCTCCCCAGGCTCCACCCCCAAATCTCCAGGCATTTCCTGACCCAAAGCAGGTCACCCTACTTCCTGGTTAAGTTCTGGTTTGCCGTGATATCTGAACATAGGCAGCCCAACAAGGCAGAGTTTGTTCTTCTCCTCTCATTCATTCCAGTCTCTCAAGGCAGCTGTGCTGGGATCCCACAGAAAACTGGACAATGGGTGGGATATGGGTAGTAGGGCTAGAAGAGGCAGCATTTATAATAGGCAGAAGATGGCTGTCCAGGTTAGTCTCAAACCATCCTGTCCAGCTTTCTCAAAGCAGATCTGCCATAAATGTTCAAAGCCATGTTCCACCTCAGAATTGTTCACCTAGTGTTTCCAACCTCCAGGCGGTAGCTGGAAATCTCCTGGGATTACAACTGATTTCCAGGCGACAGACATTCATTCACCTGGAGACAATGGCTGCTTCATAAGGTGGATTCTGGGGCATTATATCCCCACTGAAATCCCTCCCTTCCCCAAACCCTGCCCTCCCCAGGCTCCATCTCCAAATTTCCAGGAGTTTCCCACCCTGGATCTGGCAACCTTAAATCCACCTCAGGTGTTTCTGCAGAGGTTTTCATAATCAGGAAAGAACCAAGTCCTGAGCGCAACTTTTTTAATTGAACAGAAAAATATATGCATGCTTATTTCCAGTCTGATTAAAAAATATATACATCCTATTGCCCTCAGACTGTTTACCATGAATGCCGTAGAGATGCCAGCCTCCAGGTAGGACCTGGGGATCCCCTGGAACTACAGTTCATCTCCAGACTACAGAGATCAGCTCCCCTGGAGAAAATGGATACTTTGAAGGGTGGATTCTCTGGCATTGTACCCCACTGAGATCCCCGTTCTCCCCAGGCTCCATCCCCAAATCTCCTGGAGTTCCCCAAGTTGGATCCAGCAACCCTACCCCCATCCCTACCCCTGCTGCTGGGGGGGGCGGGGGAGAGACCTGGCAACCCTATAATGTGGGGTATTTTTCCAGGATATTACATTTGCTGGTGCTTTTCCAATTGCTTCAATGTCAAATTTCTTATCTTTCCCTCCATTCATTTCCTTCATTCACTGAAACCTTCCGATTTCTCCTGCTGCTTCTCTCTTACTTTCACAAAGCGTCAGAGTTCCTCTCCCCACCCCAACAATGATTTATCTTTCTCTACAGCAGCTTTCTGCAGCTGCATTGAGGCAGGGTTTTTTTGGCTGTCCAGCCAGGGCTCCACTAGGCCCAGCAGGAGTGCAGTTTGGCCTGCCATTCAAGGGAAAGATAAACGTGAGAGATTCCAAATTCCTAAAGAAGCTTCTAGATGTAACTGAGGCCCAGCTGTCCCCATTGCTCCCCGCTGTCACATGAGAGACAACAAAGCAGGTGGCCTGCTGAGACTTCTGCCTCAAGTTTGACAATGCTCTGTAGGGTTGCCACCCACCAGGTGGGGCCTGGAGAGCTCCCAGAATTACAACTGATCTCTAGATGACAGAGATTAGTTCTCCTGGAGAGAATGGCTGCTCTGGAGGCTGAACTCTGTGGCATTATGTCCTGCTGAGGTCCCTCCCCTCCCAAAACCTCATCCCTCCAGCCTCTACCCCCCAAATCTCCAGGTATTTCCCAACTCAGACCGAACAACTCTAGTGCCAATTGTGCCCCCCTTGGTGACGCCATCTCAAGCAGCCACCTGAATGGCTTGGGCTCCTAGGAGATCTCCCTTCCCAAGCAATGACCAGCCCCCCCACTTGCTTAGCCCCAGCAAAGTTGATGCATCAGTAGGGCTGCCAGACCCCAGGTGGGGCCTGGGGATCTCCCGTTTTTACAACAGATCTCCAGCTGACAGAGTTCAGCTCCCCTGGAGAAAATGGCTGCTTTGAAGGGTGGACTCAATGGCACTGTACCCTGCTGAGGCCCCTCCCCAAACCCCGCCCTCCCCTGGCTCCACCCCCAAAGTATCCAGATATTTTCCAACCCAGACTTGGCAACCCTATGCATCAGATGTCAGGTTGCCAACCTCCAGGTGGGGCCTGAAGATCTCATGGAATTATGTCTGATCTCCAGACAACAGAGATTAGTTTCTCTGAAGAAAATGGCTGCTCTGCAGGGGGAACTCTATGGCATTATACCTGGCTGAGGTCACTCCACTCCTGAAACACCATTCTTCCCAGGCTCCACCCCCAAATCTCCTGAAATTTCCCAGCCTGGAGCTGGCAAGCCTGTCAACCACAGAGTAATCATAGCCTAGTAGCGCCAGTCACTGGCAAATCTGTGCCTTCCAACCAGACCCTGAGATTAACAGTGCAATCCTAAAAACACTTTCCTGGGAGTAAGGCCCATTGGATTGACCAAAGTAGGATTTGGAGTAGACCTACTTAGAATGATGTAGCTGGGAGGCAGTTTGGGGGTGGTGATTTTTGCTGTGGTTGGTGATCCAGCTTGAAGCTCACAGATGTCAAAGCAGCCAAAAATGGAACTGATAGTGATACACAAATCTGTGCCTGCGTGACCCCTTGGCCGAATTGGAATCACACAGTCTGAGTCCAACAAGTTAGATGAATATCTGTTTAATTCATCGGAGCATCTCTCAGTGGTGTCAGTAATTTCACTTGTTTATCTTGTCTTCAGAACACTGGGTGACTTCCTAGGTTCGCATATGGAGAGCTAGTGATAAGGAGCAGCCTTGCAACTTCTAAATAGCATTCCATTCCTATTGCATCCTAGTTCCATCTACAGAGGCTTTTAATAATACTTTTGCTTAATATGGCTTCTTATACAAAAATGCAGTTATAAAATATATACATTTTGCTATAAGTTTCTCTAATCAGAAGCTTCTCGGTTACATACGAGAATCTGGACCTATTATGATTAAACTTTTGAAGGCACAGTGACAGCTGTCAATATATATATCAAGGAGAAAGTGTCAGAAATCACATTCAAAAATCACATTATTTTTCCCTTGTCCTACAATAGGGTTGCCAGCTCTGGGTGGGAAAATACCTGGAGATTTTGGGGGTGGAGCCTGGAGATGGTAGGGTTTGGGGGAGAGACTTCAATTGGGTATAATGCCATGGAGTCCACCCTCCAAAGCAGCCATTTTCTCCAGGGAAACTGATCTTGGCCATCTGGGATCAACTGTAATAGCAGGAGATCTCCAGGTGCCACCTGGGGGTTGGGAACCATATCTCTAGAAGCTTCTAAATTTTCTTCTATATTTCATATTTTTATTCAACTTCCATGATGGAGCAAGAGACAGTTCTGGAAAAGGTTCATTGATTGTGCTCTATTTCCCAGCTGTTTAAGGGTTAAAGTATGGGTGTTGAAAGAAAATGAATGAAATGACTAGAAATTGTTTGGAATTTGGGTGGGCCCGAAGTAGTCAAGTGCCTTCCTTAATCAAAATGATTACATTATTCCACCAGACATTACAAAAAAGAATGTCTTAATGCTACAACAGGATATGCACTTATATGTTGACTTTTCCTCTTATTAACCTTTACCGTTAAAACCCATGGCCTGGATCCAGCGACTCACCCTCCCCCCGAAATCCAATGGGATTAATGTTGTGCCCTTTTCAGCTGGGGGGGGGGAGGCCTAACATTAGTATTTGCAGTGACCAATCTGAACTGTCAAGGAAATACCTTTAAGGGTGCCAGCCTCCAGGTGGGAACTGGGGATTCCCTGGAATTACAGCTCATCTCCAGACTACGGAGATCAGTCCCCATGGAGGGTGGACTCTATGTCATTGTACCCCACTGAGGTCCCTGCCCACCTCAGGCTCCATCCCCAAATCTCCAGGAGCTTCCCAACCTGGATCTCGCAACCGCACCACCCAATCCCCCACCACTGGCTGGGGGAACCTGGCAACCCTAAATATAGTATGCAGTTTCCTGATATTTAGCTATTGTTGCCATATCCAGGTCGGGAAATTCCTGGAGACTTGGGGTGGAGCCTGAGGAGGGCAGGGTTTGAGGAAGGGAGAGACCTCAGTGGAGTAAAATTGTAAAGTGCCACAGAGTCTGCTCTCCAGGGGAACTGATCTCTATACTCTGGAGATCATTTGTAATTCTGGGAGATCTCCAGGCCCCACCTGGAGGCTGGCAACCCTGTATAATCTAGCTGCTTCATTTCACTTCCCCCTCTTTATCACTTGCCGCTGTCCAGCCTCTGAACTCTCTGAGCATACGTGTTGCCTTCCTCTTGAGACTGTGGCCTGTGGTTTGGACAGGCTGAATGGCAAATGGGATTGTCCGCCCGCCTTCAGAGGGTATGACTGACAGGACTGGAGAGACAGTGCACTCTGGAAAATGAACTCTGCAAGGCTGTTTCTCCTTGGGTGTCCAGAAACCACGAGAGATGCACAGACTCTAAATAAATCATTCCCAAACTGACTTGGCTCCTGCCTTTATTTACATTTTAAAATTCAGAATGGGACGAGGTTCCCTTCTTCTCCAAAGTTCATTTCTTGTGTAATGTCATATAGCTCTGGGGGATGAGCTTATTACTAACGTACCAAAAACACTTTTTTCCCCCTGCAAGTTCCCTGCAGCTCTTGATGAAATGTTAAACCCCTTTATCCTTCCTTGGTAATTAGAGAATATCTCCTTAATAATAAGTATGACACATTCTTTTGTTTAGACGAAGGCTGTTCACAGTTGAATGGACCAGGCCAAAAGTTTCCCAAATAGGTTGTCTCTTCCTTCTGTGAACTTACAGTTGTAGAGACGGGATCTGCAGTGATGTCACAGTTATCGAGAAATCCAGAATTAGTAGGTATGGACATAAACCTAAACATTCTGGTTTGGTTCAATTCAGGGCAGTCCCTGAACCGAACCCTGAACCAAACAACCAAGCTAAAAGTGCCCCAAAGGGAACCAGCTAGTTTGGATCCCTGGGAAGGGGGGGAATTGCCCGGGAAGGGTTAAATGGTTGGCAACCATTTAAAAAGTCCATTTTGCTTCCCCCTGCTTTGACGCGAAACTGATGGGTTCAATGGCTGGCAGCCATTTAAACATAATAGCTGATGGGGGACCCACCCCACTGTTAGATTTAAATGACTGGCAGCCATTTCACTGGTTGGTTTTGCTCCCCCCCCCCCCCAGCTCACAGTCATTTCAGCCTAACAGCGGGGCGGGTCCACCCATCAGCCTTCAGGCTGAAATGGCTGGCAGCTTGGAAGTGGGGGGTGGGGGATAACCAACTGGTGAAATGGCTCACAGCCATTTAAACCTAACAGGTCAGCGGCAGATCCACGCAGCCGAACCAGACGAAGTCCCCTAAATGTTCGGGCAAGGCACCATCCCCGAACATTGTTTCAGGGGCTCCAAACCAGGCCAAGTTCGTGCTGAATTTTGGCTTGTGAACCAGTTTGTGACCATCCCTAAGAATTAGTACAACAGGCTGATGACACAAATCAAGAGTTGGGATGTCCATCGCCATACGGGGCCTGGAGTTCTCTGGAATTACAGCTGGTCTGCGGGAGACAGAGATCAGTTCCCCGGAGGTTAGGGTCAGCAGCTCCATCCCCCCCCCCCCCCCAACTCTCCAGGGCAAGCCAAAGCTTTGCAAAGTTGTGGCAAGAAGGTTGTTTTTCAAAAAAATAATAATTAAGCTCTCTTGTTTTGATATGCACCAACATGGGTTCCAGTTGAGCAGCAGAGAAGGCGGCATGAATGGGGGTTTTACGTCTGCCAGCCAAGGAGACAGTCTTCTTCCAGGTGCAGACAAGGGTGCAGCGTGATGGCTTAAGATGGTGGTGCACCAGAAAACTTTTTGCTGCACAGGGTTGCCAGGTTCCCCCCAAGCCACCGGTGGGGGTTGGGGGATAAGTTTGCCAGCTGCAGTTTGGGAAACTCCTGGAGATGTGGGGGTGAAGCTTGGGGAAGACAGGGACCTCAGTGGAGTACAATGCCACAGAGTCCATTCTCCAAAGCAGCCATTTTGTCCAGGGGGAACAGATTTCTGTAGTCTGGAGATGAGCTGTAATTCCAGGGGATCCCCAGGCCCCACCTGGAGGCTGGCATCCCTATCCCAGGCTGCATCATCGCTCATCATGAACAACAAAATGGGATGTGTTGTTCCTTAGGAGACGGTGCCAGTGGTCCTGACTTGTGACTGAGAAATAGAGAACTATGGAAACATAGAGCTGGAAAGGACCTCAAAGGCCATCTAGTCCAACCCCCTGTGCAACACATGAAATTAACAACTACCTCCCACCCCCATTCCCCCAGTGACCCCTGCTCTATGCCTAGAGGAAAGCAGAAAACCTCCAGGATCCCTGGCCAATCTGACCTGGAGGGAAATTCCTTCCTAACCCCAAAATGGTGATTGGCATTACCCTGGGCATGTCAGAAAAGGCCACGAGAGCCAAGCACTGGCTCTTCCCTTCCTGCCCTCTTTCCCTTGAGCTGCCTAAATTCACACAATCAGCATGGCTGTCAGATGGCCATCTAGCCTCTGCTTAAAAACCTCCAAAGAAGGAGAGCCCACCACCTCTCAAGGAAGCCCTTTCCACCGAAGAACCACTCTGTCAGGAAGTTCTTCCTAATGTTTAGCTGAAAACTCTTTAATTTCAATCCACTGGTTCTGGTCTGACCTTCTGGAGCAACAGAAAACAACTCCACTCCATCCTCTGTATGACAACACTTCAAATTCTTGAAGATGGCTATTGTATCACCTCTCTGTCATCTCCTCTCCAGACAAAGCATGCCCAGCTCCTTCAACCTTTCCTCATAGGACTTGGTCTCCAGTCCTCACCATCTTAGTTGCCCTCCTCTGGACACGTTCCAGCTTGTCTATATCCTTCTTAAACTCTGGTGCCCAAAACTGAACACAATACTCCAAGTGAGGACTAATCAGAGCAGAGTAGATCAATACTATCACTTTGTGTGATCTGAACATGATACTTCTATTGATGCAGCTCAAAACCGCATTTGCCTTTTTAGCGACCACATCATACTGCTGAATCATGCTCAGTGTATGGTCTACTAACTCCCCTAGATCCTTTTTGCAAGTACTATTGCTCTAAGACTCCTTCAGGTAGTGGATGGTGGTGTATAAATCCAATCTCTTCTTCTTCTCTTCTTTATCATGGCTTTCTTCTATGGAATTAACTCAGGCATGCCACCCATCACCTATCGATATACAAATGTGAATGTGTGAACAAACCCAAAGTTTCTACATAATCATACTTCTATCTAATTGGCTCTAAGTTTCTCCTCCCACCCACCCTAGTATTTTTGCATCTTTCCTCCTGATTTAGGGTCTCAGCTGGCCTGTAGCCTTTTCTTTCTATTATTCCATGACAGCAATATCACCCATCCATATTGGCTGTATGGAATTGTGATACCCCTTATCCTTCTCTTCAGCACCCTTTCAAATCCTCTAATCCATTCTTCCAGCCCTCTGATATGGATGTATTCAGAACCACAACAAAGGACACTTTGGTGCCTTTGTGAATACCAATAACATCTCCGACAGCCTCCGCACCAAGTTTCCTCCTCATTTTGGTGGGTTCCTTTGTTCATTCATACCACTTGCTAGGCATATTTCTGTTGCTGTTTCCTTACACAAATATTCTTATTGAAACACAGGAGAAGCAGACGTCGCCTTGGACTGTAAATATTAGAAGCTGTGTGTGCACATATTACAATATATAAAATCACAGGAAAGCAAAGAGAAAAATGCACAGGACTTTACAGTACCTAAGAATATATCATTCCACCATATCATATCATAAGCAATGACCTTCTTTAAATAAATTTGTTTGCTTTAGTCCCTAGCCAGTTCCTCACCATAGCATGTCAGTTTAGTCATCGCAGCAATCTCTCATATTTTTTCAACCATTCAGAGATTGGCAGTGGATCAACCTGTGGTTTAAACAAATTTTTGCAGCTGTGCAGAGATTCAATATGAGATCCAGATCAACTTCCTCAATGTCCTTTCAAATAATTCAACATGACCACTGTCGGATCGTGGGACAGCAAATATCCTGCCATTGTGTTAATTGCAGGAAGTATTTCTTTCCAAAACTGTTTGATCAAGGGACGTGTCCAAAATATGTGCTTAAAATCAGCAATGTCTTGTTGATAGTTCTAGAGACCATAGACAACTGAAAGCTGTGTGTTTGCGCTAGAAATAATTTATGAACTAAGTAACTCAAAATCCAGTAAACAATATAAAGATACAGAAGAGGTCCCAAAGAAGAATATGGTTGACGAAGTTCTCCAGGATAGAGGTTCGTTTTGAAAGACTTCATCCGAACGGGACCACACAATAAATCTCTACAAGACTCAGTTCATAGTAGAATACATGGACCGTTAAAGAGAATAAGCGTCTTTATTCGTGTGTTTCATAGTAGAACATGAATGTTTGCAGAATACTGGAATCTCAATGATTTAACATCTATAGAATATTTTGAGTCACTTAGTTCACAAATTATTTCTAGCGCAAACACACAGCTTTCAGTTGTCTATGGCCTCTACGGTTAAGAGGCTGTGATCCTCTTATTTGTATTTGTGGATAGCTCTAGCAAGTGTCTGATGGGAGGTGATACGTGTGTATTTTCCGTGAAGCCAAAGTCATTCGAACTAGATTATGAAAAGAAACTTGGGCAGAGCGATCCTGTGCTGTGCCTGCACTGTGGCAGCTGGCCACGGCGCAACTGCATGCCACTAGTTATCCCCCTAAGGGGAAAGTCATGTGGCAGCCAGTGGGGGGAAAAGGTGAACATTCTTTTGTTCCGGCCACTGCTGCAGTAGTGTCCATGGTGTTCACACTGTGGCGTTCCATGCTGGCACTGTTGCTAGGTGTGGGCGGCATGATAGACAGGGCAGGCAGGGCCATGGGTGGAGGGGGCTGGTCCAAAGCATCCATCGCTGGCAGGGGTGGAGAGGGGCGGGCCAGAAGATCCTCACTTGTGGTCAGCAGCCCACATCCCCTTAAAGAGACTGGCTCTCATCAGAGGTCCCACACACCTGCCAATGGGGAGGACGGTGCAGGCTGTCCCCCCACAGCCACCCCAAGCTGTCTCACCACACATACAAAGCACAGGGCCCCCGAGGGCCACAACAGACAGGGTGGTCCATTGTTGCAACAACATGGATTTGCAGGTACCCTCCACTCATTGCCGGCTGTACCGTCCAGCAGGGCACTCACACTGTTGAGGGCATCCTTGTGCCAGCCCAGCAGGGGGTCAGCAATGGGGGGGGGGTGCTGGGAGGGCTTGGAGAGCCTCTGACAGGTCCCCCAGCAGCTGCTCAATGCACTCCTGTCCCTCGCCAATGCCCCTTATGACCATCACAGATACTACCAGTCTCTCAATCCATTGCTGGCCCCTGGTGAAGGATTCTCCTCACTCATGGTACTCTCCAGCTGTTCCTGCTCAATTGCCACCCACAATCCTCCCCTTTTCCAGGCATGCCTTGCCCCTGCCACCCCTACCCTCCCGCCTGTGTTGTGGGCCAGGGTTGCTGCCATCTGAAAACATCACTGGTGGTGGTGGAGCCAACCGCACTAAATGGCCACTGCACCGATCCATTTGGCATATGGCCCCCCGGGATGGCCACCATCAGAGCCTCCCATTCACTCAGACCCATGATTTGCATATCCAAATCAACCCACAGCTTCTTGGGCCCTGGGGAGCCTTCCCAGCCTCCGTAAGAATAGACTCCCTGAAACAGAGGGACACAGCCATCCTCAGCAAAACCCAGTGACAGCCGTCTGAAAGGGAGAATTCTACAAGCCCGTCTACAGTTCCTTCATGACAGTGGGTGTCAGGGAGATCGCCACCCCGGAAGCAATGCACCCAGGCCCCGTGTGCAAGGCCATGGACTTGGGTCTCAGGATGGCCAGACCATCTTCAGCCGGCACTGGAGACGGCAGTCCCCATGGACCTTTGGCCATTATGGGACAGACAGGACACTACTGAGGAATGGCTGTCAGAGCGCGGGCGGCTGGACGGGAGGGGCTCCCTAGGCCCAGGACTGGTATTTGGCATTTATCCTTGAACCATATCCTCTGAAGAAGGGAAGGGGCAACAGTGGCAGCAGAGCTCCGAATTCCCAAGCTTGTCGCGAATGTTTGTCCATGTCACACTTACATGTCGACTTGTTTCTGATGGCTAAGGATATCTGGAAAACCAGCCAGTCTCCGAAGCAGTGATCCACTCTGATTAAGGAACAGGGGGGTCATGGAGGGAACTACGTGGATGGCTGATCCCTCCATGGTGCAGGCCCCATACACCCACCTCACATAGGGTGGATGTTCCTAGTTCTACAGCCTCTGGGCCTTGGCAGAGGGTTTCAGAGCTAGGGTTGCCAGCTCTGGGTTCAGAAACATAAGAGAACATAAGAGAAGCCAATGTTGGATCAGGCCAATGGCCCTTCCAGTCCAACACTCTGTCACACAGTGGCCAAAAATGCCAGGTGCCATTTGGAGATTTGGGGGGTGGAGCCTGAGGAGGGTTGGGTTTGGGGAGGGGAGGGGAGGGGAGGGACCTCCACAAGGTATAATGCCACAGAGTCCACCCTCCAAAGCAGCCATTTTCTCCAGGTGAACTCATCTTGGTCATCTGGAGTTTAATTGTAATAGTGGGAGATCTCCAGGTGCCACCTGGAGGCTGGCAACCTTGTATCAGTGCTGGGGCCCAGTACCGAAAGGGCTCTGCTCCTATTTACCACCCACTTCACCTCCTTTGATAATCAAAGGACAAGAAAGAGCATATGGAAGCAGAGAATCTGTTATGTTCTGTGATTAAATCTGTGATTATTCAATTACCTTGAGACTTCTCCAATTACCTTGAGACTTCTCCAATTACCTTGAGACTTATCCAATTACCTTGGAACTTATTCAATTACCTTGAAACTTATTCAATTACCTTATCCAATTGCTTTGTTTGGGCAATGTCAGGGGTGCGGCTTGCCTATGTATATAAGCAGGCCCCCTGACCTCCATTTTTATGCCTCATCTGAACCAGCATAATAAAATGCTTGCTGATTTCACCACAACCAGACTCCGCTTCCAGTACTTTTCACAGTCCTTCAGGTATCCTGGTGTCAAACTATTTAGGACTTTAAAAGCAATGACTAACATTTTGTATTGGGCTCACAAGAGGCAAATGGGCAGCCAGTTCTGACACTGGTAAAATGGAGTCACTTCTGCATCTGCTTTCTGCACTGCAAATACGGACACTCTT
This sequence comes from Lepidodactylus listeri, assembly GCA_029233225.1. Lineage (NCBI taxonomy): Eukaryota > Metazoa > Chordata > Lepidosauria > Squamata > Gekkonidae > Lepidodactylus > Lepidodactylus listeri. The sequence goes on along the minus strand of JARCFY010000010.1, from coordinate 18,485,784 downwards.
GGGAGTTTATTTTACAACATGAATTTGGAGATTAATTTGGCTGCCAATTGGGAACTGAGAAATCTACAGCCATTAATTAACATTTTACACGACACAGGGTTGAGCTTGGTTTGTCTTGGGGGTACTGCTGGACTCTACCTTCATTCTCACATCTTTTTGTTGACTCTTGCATTTACGTGCCAGTTTGCAGCTATCCATTGATCTTATTGTCCGCCTGATCCAATTTCAGCTCTGCATCGGCATCTTGGCTCAGAGCGGCCCCTCCTAACGGCTGCTCCCCACCCTCTTTTCCCCTTTAAGTAACCCTTGAGGAGATTTTATGCCAGTTTGTCCGAAGAAGTGTGCTTTGCACACGAAATCTTACACTCTGAATAAAACTTTATTGGTCTTAAAGGTGCCACTGGACTCAAACATTGTTCATTTTAAATGTATGTTCATCTGCCAGTTGTTAGGGGTAGCGTTTTCATTTTTCATGAGCATTTTTAAGGCAGATTGACCTAGAATAATCTGTCTCTAGGATTTCTCAGGCTGGAATGTTACCGCATCTCTCTGTATGTGAAGCTGAGTCATGATTCCTTAAATGTCTTGCACAGTAGCCAATGTGAAACAGAGGTGGGGAATTATAATCCAAATTGCTGATATCCCCGAGGATACATAGAAAGTTCAATGCAAACATGATTACCAGGTGAACTTACCTTGATCAGATTTCCTTGTTAATGTGTGAGATGAACTTCTAATTGGATTGCGCCAATGCCTTCTATTCAAATTTGCCTTCAGCACCTTGCCAAGTGGGTTTGCACCTGCACAGTAGGACCAGGTTGTGCTTTTAAATAAGCAACAAATTTGTGTTGCATCTTGTGGCCACTTCTGAGCTAAACCTTTTTAGGGGCTGGAGAAGAGGCATGTATCTTCCAGAGTCACAGGCCTCAAAGGGACATGCTTGTCAACCATAATATCACTTGCAGTTCATCCCCATCTTTGCAGTGGCCTGTCTTCTTGAAATACCACCACGGAGGTGTTGCCTGCTTTTTGCACCGGCACACTCAGCAGCATTTATTGAGAAGCGATTCAAGGAACTGACCATGAGATTAACTAGGGTCATGGGCAGACGCTAACAGCATGTTGAGACACCCAAGTAGTAATTCACATCTCAAATGTTTAACAGTTGGATGTAGCCATAGCAGCTGCAAGAAAGCAGTCTGTAAGCCTACAAATGGCAACATCTGAAAACAAGCCTATTTTGACTCACCTTTTTGTCATGGAACAACATGAGAGTTCATGACTATGCAAGAGGTTTTTTTAATGAGAACAACTGGTATCATTAACGACGTGTTTTTGGAACATGAGACCTACATAAATTAGGTTAATGACATTACTGTAACATATTAAAGAAGTATTTAATTGCTCCCTTGTTGGTTCTGGAGTTGGTTTATAAGAAAAAATACATAAATTTTGGTAATCCTTATTTGAAAACTGACCAAATGGGAATTGTCTTTATGACACTATAAAAAGATACGACTTTGTGTTTTTATAGTAATAGTGGTTGCATTCCCATCTTGATGGCCCTAAAACTGCAAGAGCCTTTTCAAAGTAAAAACTAGAGCATTTAAGGGGAATTGCAGTAGTGAAGCACTTTTTGCACTGGGCCTTGTTTCTGAAGATGAAACTAGGCAATGTTCGAATTCACATTCTCTATATGTCCTGGTGCATATTTGAAATGAAAAAAGAGTCAAAATAAGTTTATTTTTGACCTATTTATTTATTTATATTTTAAAAAATCCGCATAAAATATAGTTTGTCAGCAGCCTGTGGAGAAACATTAAAAAATAGGCACTTATCATTGAGTAAATTTCAGTGTTGAAAACAGAGAGTCATAATTCTCATAAAAAACAGAATTGGGGGGGGGGGTCCCCTCTATAAATTAGTCAGAGATCTCCCACACTTCAGTGCCAACCAACCATATTTAGCAACCTTGTATGTTATGTCCTGGCTCTTATCAGAGAGCATTTAAGAGAGAAGAAGAGCTCTATGTCTCCCCGGAGAGGCTCCCCAGATATGGGCAATATAGAAACTTCATGCATCTGATTATACAGTTTACAATCGAAGATAACATGTTCTAATGTTTCTGTTTTCCCATCACTGCAGGGACATATGCATTCTTTTAACAGAATTTTTTAAATACCTTGCCTCAAGGACTGCAGAGGGCAAAGCATCCCAGCGCATTAATGTAAAAGTTCTCCTGCGTTCATAATTTGCCAAATTATAAAGATATGACATAGGTGTTACCCTGTTTGTTGAACTTGGATCGAACAGAAACTTTTAAGTGAGAGAAACCATATTTGTGTTATTTCGTTTTTCAATGCTTCAGCGTGAGTTTCCCCCCTTCTTCACCTTCTCGTTTTCTCGCTGAATTCCTGGGGCGAAAGTTCACAAACAGTAGGCTTGTGCCGTTGGTTTTGCCAACTGCCGAGCACCAGTTCCAGGGACCCAAAGAAATTCCTTGGAGAATGCAGTTATATGACTTTGCAGATAACAGGATCTCGACAAACCCCACAGCTCACCCTGGCAGGAGGCGGTGCATCACCGAAGCAGAGATTAGCGCCTGGCTTAAATGGTCTTAACTGTGAGTGCACGGCTATTAATGGCTGAGAACACAATGAAAGGTGGTACAGTCTGTGCCAGGCCTCCAAAGGCGCTGGATGATTTCACAAGCATTCGGTGTTGCTATGCCAGTGACCGTACCATCTATCAACCTGAAACAAGTTGATTGGAGACTGTAATGCATTGTAAATAAGGCTGGGATTTAATCTGTCCAAGCGTCTCTGTTTAATTGTCTACGTTCGTTAAGCCTCTCTGTGCATCTGCCCGCTTCCGGGACTGTCTGGTGGGGGAGGCCATTTCAAGAAGCCAGGAACAAGACAAGTTAATAGGATATGTTTATGGATGAAGAAGAAGAGGAGGAGGAGGAGGAGGAGGAAGAAATTGGATTCATGCCCTGCCCTTCACTACCCGAAGGAGTCTCAGAGCGGCTTACAATCTCCTTTCCCGTCCTCTCCCCACAAAGACACCCTACGAGGTAGGCGGGGCTGAAAGAGCTCTTTCTAGGACTGCTCTTTTAAGAACAGCTCTGACAGAATTAGAGTCCAGTGGCACCTTTAAGATCAACAAAGGTTTATTCAAGGTATGAGCTTTTGTGTGCAAAGTACACTTTTTCAAATACATTGGAATGGTAGATTCGGAGCCCTGTTTAGTATTCAGACAAATTGCAATGTGATGGAGGTAACACAACTGAAATTTCTGAGAGGAATATTCCAAGTTTCTCCCAGTGTTACAAATGCTGCAATTCAACTGGTAACCTTGGTAACCATGGAGGCCAGATTATGGATTGCAGCAATATCATATTGGTTAAAGCTAACCCCCCCCCCCCCCCCGGCTAAAGGTCCCATTAATTTAATGTTGCTCAATTCTTGTACTCCACCTTGGGCTAGACTGTTGAATAGAAAATTAACTTCCTATGGTTTATCGCAACAGCTATTGCTAAGTATGGGTTATGATCGAGCCAGAATGGTGGTGAAGGAGAGAATATTAGACACTGAGAGACAACGTGATAGAAATAGAAACTTTTAAATTCTATTTGGTGGTGGAGTCTAGGGAGGACAGGGACCTCAGTGAAGTACGATGCCATAGAATCTATCCTCCAGAGCCAGTTTGGTGTAGTGGTTGAGAGCATGGACTCTAACCTGGGAGAATCGGGTTTGATACCCCACTCCTCCACTTGCAGCTGCTGGGTGACCTTGGGTCAGTCACAAGCTCTTTCAAAGCTGTTCTCTCAAGGGCAGTTCTCGAGAGAGCTCTCTCAGCTCCACCTACCTCACAGGTTATCTATTGTGGGGAGGGGAAGGGAAAGGAGATTGTAAACTGCTCTGAGCTTTCGAGTGAGGGGCAGGATATAAATCAAATACTCTCCTCCTCCTCCTCCTCCTCTTCTTCTTTGCCAGAGGTTCCAGGAAAACTGCAGTCTGGAGATGAGCTGTAATTCCAGGGGATCCCCAGGTCCCACCTGGAGGCTGGCACCCCCTATCTGACAGTCTAGGCGCTCTGGCTTCCACATACCTTCCAGTCCTGCAACCATTCAATCAATCAGTCAACAAAAATCCTTCAGTAACTGAGGTCCCGTTACAAAAAGATCCTTTGGTAATTGAGGGCCAATTGCAAGAAATGCTGCAGTTGTGTGATAAGAAACTCCAGACATGTCATTTGGCCCTAGAAAACAGTAGCCAGGAGGGTCCCAATATGCATCAGGACCGCAACAGTGGAAAGAGGGGCTTCAGACGTCCTCCTCCCCAATTGGCAATGGCCCAGATAGGTTGTTTTAGGACCTGTTATTCTGCCTGTCCGTACCAAGGCTTAAAGTACTTTTGCAGAGGATGTTTCCCTCAGACCGATTTCCCACAAGGCGCTGCCCCAGTGTCATTCCTTCGGTTTCCCCGATTGCGTGCTCACTGTAAACTCTCTAGTAGGAGGGGCAGTTTTAGAAATCCATTCTGAGTCTGAAGCCAGCCTGGAAGAAACAGCATGTACAGTCACGTGACTCTTTCCCCCAGAGATTGTATGGACAACCACAAGGAGTTTCAGATGCTGGAAAGCTGACAACAAGGAATGGTGGCAAAGATGGGACAACGTAACCCTTTACCCTTCTGCAGTTTTTCCACATTGCTCAATTAATGAGAAGCCAAAGCAAATAGACCTACTCTCATGAGTCAGTAGCCTGGTCACTACAGAGCAAAAGAAGAAGAAGAGGAGAAGAGATTGGATTTATACCCTGCCCTTCACTTGGAGTCTCCAGGTGGATTACAAACTCCTTTCCCTTCCCCTCCCCACAACAGACACCCTGTGGGGTAGGTGGGGCTGAGAGAGCTCTGGCAGAAACTGCTCGTTTTAAAGAACAGCTGTGCCTGAACTATGGCTTGCCCAAGGTCATCCAGCAGGTGCAAGTGGAGGAGTGGGAAATCAAACCTGGTTCTCCCAGATTAGAGTCCACACATTTAACCACTACAGCAATGGCAACATCAGATTACTAACTCAATTTAAATCTGTAATGTAGGTACACCCTAAAAATGCCTTGATCTAGAGATTCCAAGTCGCTAGTGGGGGCAGGAGATTTCCCACTGCTTGCTAATTTATTTATTTTACTCAAGAAGATCTAACTCATAAAAAGGCAGTCTGGCATCTAGGCAAAATGAAGAAGAAAAATAAGGCATTATGTTGTCAAAGGCTTTCACGGCCGGAATTCATTAGTTGTTATAGATTTTCCAAGATCATGACTATACAGCCTGGAAAATCTACAACAACTAAAAATAAGGCATTGTCTGCTACAGGAAGTTCTTACCATAGAGTTATACAGGTTGCTTACCTGTAATTGGAGATCTTCGAGTGGTCATCTGTGCATTCACACCTCTGGGATAAAGTGCGCCTGCGCCGATCCCGATCGGTAATCTTCAAAGCCTAACGGATTTTCGCGCCAGCTCCCCGGTCACGTGCACGCCCACTGCGCATGACCCGGGGAGAGGCACGAGGATCCCGCCAGTTCCTTCTGACCGCTGCTAACAGCCCCCAAGGAAAAAGGTGAGGGAGACCGAAAGCAGAGGGGAAGGAGGGCGGGTGGTGTGAATGCACAGATGACCACTCGAAGATCTCCAATTACAGGTAAGCAACCTGTATATCTTCTTCGTGGTCTCTGTGCATCACACCTCTGGGAGAATAGCGAGCAATAAACACCACATACCTGGAGGTGGGTGCTGGAGGTCTCACATCTGAGCTGCTTGCAGGACTGCACGGCCCACCACAGTACGCTGATGGACGCGGACATCTAGGGCGTAGTGCTTCACAAACGTGTGAGGGGACGCCCACGTTGCAGCATTGCAGATGTCTCCCAGGGGAATGCCCTTGAGGAATGCTGTGGAAGTAGCCACGGCTCGAGTGGAGTGTGCCCGGAGGGACGCCGGCAGTGGCCTTTTGGCCAGAAGATAGGCGAGTTTTATCGTCTCAACTATCCACTTCGAGAGTCTTTGAGACGACAGTTTCTGTCCCTGCCTGGGCAAGGCATAAGAAATGAAGAGAGCTGGAGACTTGCGAAAGGATTTTGTCCGGTGCAAGTAGAAAGACAAGGCTCTCTTGACATCTAAAGTATGCAGACTACGCTGCGTTGGGTCCTGGGGATCAGGAAAAAATACCGGCAAGGTGATATCTGCCCCTATATGAAAGTCCGACACTATTTTAGGCAGGAAAGCGACATCTGGAGCCAAAGTGACGGCATTATGATGAAACGTGAGGTATGGTGGGTCGCAACGGAACGCCGAGAGCTCACTCACGCGTCGAGTAGACGTGATGGCCACTAAAAATGCAACCTTCCATGACAAAAGCTGAAGACTGCATGAGGCCATGGGTTCGAAGGGTTTTCCCATCAGCTTAGTGAGAACCAGGGGCAGGTCCCATGCCGGGACTGGTGTCCGCATTGGGGGATAGAGGCGATTCATTCCCTTGAGGAATTGTTTCGTTGTTGGGTGGGAAAACACTGAATAGCCATCAATCTTAGGATGATTGACTGAGATGGCCGACAAGTAGACTCGGATAGATGAGTGACACAGTCCCCTGTCCTGACATGACAGGAGGAAACCAAAAACATCTTTAAGTCCAGCGGGGACTGAGGGTCGTCCCACAGACGCCAGGAAAGTCAAAAATTTAGTCCATTTTGACTCATATGAACGTCGAGTGGAGAGTTTGCGTGAGTTCAGTAGCACTTGAGCAATGCGTGATTCTAACCCTAAGTTAGGATCAGCCACGCTGTCAATTTTAGCCTGGGCACATCGTGGTGCAGTACTCGGCCCCCGCACATCCCGAGGAGATCCGGGTCCGTCGGGAGATGGAGATACGTCTCTCGTGAGAGGCTGAGGAGCGTGGGGAACCAGGGTTGTCTCGGCCACCATGGGGTGACAAGAATTGCCCACGGTCGCTCTGTCAACAGTTTGTGGACTACTCTCGGAATGAGAGGGATTGGGGGAAATAGGTACACCCGTTTCCCTGTCCACGGGAAGAGGAGACCGTCTCCGAGAGAGGTCGGGTCCGTTCCCGCTCTGGAACAGAATAGATGGCACTTCTTGTTCTCCCGAGAGGCGAATACATCCACGGATGGATGTCCCCAATGGTCGAAGATCGGAGTCAGGTAGAGGGGGTTCAGTTCCCACTCGTGTAGGGATGCTCCTCCTCTGCTTAGGAAGTCCGCTTGGACGTTGAGTAGTCCTGGGAGATGAGTCGCCACCAGGTGAATATTTAGCGCCTGGCACTCGTTCCACAGCTCTATTGCTAACCGGCAAAGTCCACGGGAGACCGTCCCGCCCTGGCGGTTGATGTAAAACATAGTGGTGGTGTTGTCTGTAAGGACAGTCACCGTTTTCCCCGTTAGGGATTGGCGGAAAGACCTCACTGCGTAGAGAACTGCCAGCAGCTCTAAGAAATTGATATGGTTGTGTGCCACAGAGGGGTGCCACCTGTCTCCCACACCTACACCTTCCAGGTGAGCTCCCCAGCCCCATAGGGATGCATCCGTGGTGACGGTCGCTGAGGGGGGTGGAAGCCGGAAAGGTGCACCTGAGTGTAAATTCTGGGGCACAAGCCACCAACTCAGGGTCTCCAGGACCTGGGTAGATATCTGGAAACGTTTGGAGAGGGAGTGGAGTTTGGGGCGGAAACGCCTCAAGAACCAAAGCTGCAGTGGTCTCATTCGCAATTTGGCGAAGGGAATCACTGCCGTTGTTGCGGCCATCAAGCCTAGCAGGCGAAGGATTTGTTTGGCTGTAGCCTCCTTGGTCTCTTGGATAGCCTGGAGAAGGGAGACTATATCCGCTGCTCTGTTGGGGGGTAGGAACGCCCTGCATTGCAAGGAGTCCAGGATAGCTCCGATAAACTGAACCCGTCTGGAAGGGATAAGCATGGACTTTTTGAGGTTTATAGTCAACCCTAGTAATTCTAGGGTGTGAAGGGTAGTAGAGATGTGGTTCTGTAATTCCGTCATAGAAGGGGCGACTAGAAGCCAGTCGTCCAGGTAGGGGTAGAGGTGGACACCTTGGAGTCTCAGATGTGCCGCTACTACTGCCATAAGCTTCGTGAAGACACGAGGAGCTGTAGAGAGGCCGAAGGGTAGGGCCTTGTACTGGAAGTGACGCGGACCGATCGCAAAACGTAAGTACTGTCTGTGTGACGGGTGGATCGTCACATGAAAGTATGCGTCCTTTAAGTCCAGCGTCACCATCCACGCGTTGGCTTCTAGTAGCGGTAGGATGGTCTGTAGAGTGGTCATACGGAATTTCTTGTAGGTGATGAACGCATTGAGGTTCCGCAGATCTAATATGGGACGAAGTCCGCCATCCTTTTTTGGGACCGTGAAGTAGCGGGAGTAGAACCCCCGCTGAAGGTGTTTTGTTGGTACCTGTTCTATGGCGTCTTTTAACAGGAGGGCTTCGACTTCCGACGATAAGGTGTCGGAGGGAGGGGTGGTTACGAAGTACGATTCTTGTGGAATCTGGAAAAATTCTATTCTGTAGCCTTCTGCTACAACCGACAGTGCCCATTTGTCTGTCGTGATACGTTGCCATGCTAGTAGGAAGGGGGATAGACGGGTGGGAATATCGGAGCGAATGGGAGAGTCAAAGACTCTGCTTGTTCGGCTTGGGTGGTTTAGCCTTAGAAGCGGAAGCGGGCGGGAATCGTGGCTTATGGCCATAAGGTTTCTGCTGATAGACAGTAGACGGTGGTCTCTGCCATTGGGGTTCAGTGGGAGATCTTCGCGGTTGCTGTTTGGACCAAGATCTCTGCCATGTTTTCTGCTTCTGTTGTCTCGGTTGTGAGACACCCAAGTTACGAGATGTTTTGATACTCTTATCTAAATCATGAAGAACTGTGTCCGTCGTGGAGCTGAACAGTCCTTCACCCTCGAAAGGGAGGTCTTCCACTAAGGACTTAGTGTCTTGTGGAAGCGAAGTCGACCTCAGCCAGGCGTGGCGACGAAGGGCGACTGCTGAAGTGAGTGTCTTGGATGTGACGTCCGCAGCATGCTTGGATGCGTTAAGCTGATGCTTTGCTAGCACCATGCCTTCCCTCTGGATCTTCCTAGCGAGGCGTTGCTTATCCTCAGGAAGCTGAGCCAGAAGAGGTGTCATCTGTTCCCATAGGGAATACTGGTACCTGCTCATGCAGGCTGTGTAATTTGCTGTTTTTATGCCCAATGCACCGGCTGAATAAAATCGTCTTCCGAAAGAATCTAGTTTCCGTCCCTCCTTGTCCAAGGGGGAGGAATGTCCGCTACGTCCCCTAGCCGAGAGGGTCACGACTACTGAGTTGGGTTTGGGGTGGATGAATAGGAATTCTGCCCCTGGCTCTTGGAGCCTATACATGTGGTCCAACCTTTTGTTGGAAATTGGGGTTGAGGAGGGGTGGCCCCAGGATTCTTTGGCAGTGCTCAAGAGCACCGAAATTAGTGGCAACGCTACCGCGGTGGATGTGTCCATCTGTACGATATCGAAGATGGCATCGGTAGCGGTAGGAGTTGGTTGGACCGTGGCAAGCGCCAAGGAATGTGCCATTCGTTTGATAAGTTCTCCATAGGATTTCACGTCTTCGGAGGGGGAGATTGGTAAATTTTCAGCCACATCAGGGGATGGTGACGGCTGGATGGGAGATTCGTCATCGGATGATTCGGGAGATTCGGGCATCGAATGGTCGGAATGTTCGGAGGGAGACATAGGGGTCGACGGGTCTGGCTGATAAGGAGGGAGGTCGATATCGGGTGATGTGGGCATCGGTATCGTTAGTTTCGGTATTTTCGGTTTCGGTTGCGGCATCGGTATCGGAGTCGGAGGCGGGGCCGGGGGATCTCGGCATCGGGAGACTCTTGACGACGTCGATTGGCGATCCCACTCCGCCGGGTACCATTGTGGAGGTGGCGGGTAGGAGGAACCATACAGGTATCGCCATTGATGGACGTCCCACGGCACCGAAGATGGGGGAAGGCGCCAGTCTCGCTCGCCTCTCGGTGCCGGCATCGGGTCAGGCCCTGTCTCAGGACTGCTGTGAGGGATCTGCGTCAGCTCGATGTCGGGTTCCGAATCCGTGAGCTGGATGGGTCGCGGCATCGGGGAGACGGGGCTGCCCCGGGGTCGCTCGCGCCCAGGAGGGTCAAGCTGTGGAGACCCATGCTGGGTCATGTCGGACGCGGGATGCGTCGACGAAGCACTCGAGGTCTTGTGCTTCAGCTTGCCCTTACCCTCTTTGCCCTCCTTACGCTTCTTAGCGGGAGTTCGTGGCAGTGAGAGGGGTCTTTTCGATGCCGACTTCTCGGTGCCGGAAGGGCTTCGCATCGGTGGCGACGTCGGGCCCGTCGGTATCGATGGGGACGTTGCCGAGGCGTCGGCTGCGGACATCTTCGGTGACAACGCTGCCTCCAAGAGAGCCACTCGGAGTCGGGCCGCTCGGTTCTTACGAGTTTGTTTGGAGAACGCGGCGCAGCTCGAACAGGAGTCGACGCGATGCGACTCGCCTAGGCACAGCAAGCAGAGGGAGTGCTTGTCTGGGGGGGGGGATTTTACTCCCACACTTAAGGCAGCGTTTAAAGAAACCCCACCGCTGGGCCATAGGCCGGGCGGGGAGTAGAAGGAGGAGAATCCAAAAGAGAGTCCAGGAAAACAGTCCGTAGGTCAGTAAGAGGTCTAAGAATCAGTCCGAAAGGCCTTTCCAAGTTGGAAAAGAAGAAACGAAAGTTAACTACCGACCGGAGCGGAGAGGGGGTCCTCACGACGCGGCGGTCAGAAGAGAACTGGCGGGATCCTCGTGCCTCTCCCCGGGTCATGCGCAGTGGGCGTGCACGTGACCGGGGAGCTGGCGCGAAAATCCGTTAGGCTTTGAAGATTACCGATCGGGATCGGCGCAGGCGCACTTTATCCCAGAGGTGTGATGCACAGAGACCACGAAGAAGATCCTGGTGATCCTACAGCTACCAGGAAGTGATGAAAGGTGGCTCTAGGAATCACCAAAAACTCCAAGGCAATAACTTCCTGTTTTATCAGAGCGTTCGGTGATCCCTTTGTCATTTTCAGGTAGTTCTAGGAATTGCAAGACACTCAATGGTAAGAACTTCCTGTAAGCAGACAACACCTTATTTTTCTTATTAATTTTTCTCCTGGTATATTCCCCCCCACCAATAACTCTCCCACCAATTGCCTGGTAACCCTACCTTGAGCTGAAGTACTTCGACAAAGCTGATAAAGGTAAGCAACATAATTTAACCTAATTCTAATTGTCGGGGAGGGGGGAACCCCAGGAAATAAATTGTGTCTTTTCTGAGCCGATTCCGAAGCTCCTTTCCTGTCATACTTCCAGTGTGGTAGTCTGGAGCGCAATAGAAGCCCCACCTGCTGCCATCTTTTTTCCTTTCCCTAGCACTTAGCTGGCAGTGATAGTGGTAGTTGCTCTTGCTGTAATCCCAGGAATCAAGGAGTCATGGGAAATGTAGTCCCATAGATCCCGAAATCTGTAGAGGTCAGGACTTGACCTGGAAATTGTACAGGAAAGAATTTTTGTCCTCCCTGCAGGATGGCTTGCTGATGATCAGAGACAAGATAATTGCTTCCAGCACTATGAGATGAGACACACTTAAATTGCCTGCACAGGTCATCCAAAGGCACCCAGAGGACAAAGGCGAGTCAAATCATGTTCCAAGCCAGAGATGATGCAGTGCATAGAACAGCTGATTGGCAGATGCAGGGTGTGTCTGAAAGAGCGACCGAGGGATTAAATGGAATCACTGCTGCCTCGTGAGATCCCAGGCCAACTAAGGAGCAGAATAGCAGCAGATATCTTTTTCTGTTGTTTTGGCCTGCTTGGTCCCACCGCCGCCTGCCACCTGCCCTAACAGAGTCCTTTGTTGACCCCATCGTTGTGCAGTGTAGCCGATGATAGCCCTTCCTTCGGCTCGCCTGGCCAACAGAGATTCTCACCGTAGCCAAGGGAGAGAGGGAGACAGCATTAGTTCCTTCCACTAACTCCCTCTTGCATCAACTCACATTTAAGGTTTCGTTGCATGGGTTTTCATTTGGGAAGGGAAAGGTGGGGGGTATAATAAATAAAGAAACAGTTTTTGACTGCCCTCAGATTCTCAAATTATGTCAGACAGATGGGGATGGGAGGAGCAGTAAATCCTCCGCACTCCTCAGGAAACCACAACTTCACTTAAGACATGGGCTCTTTCCACACGCTCCTTTTAATTTAGGTTCACCGCGTGTCCTCCAAGCAACTCTGCATTAAAATCGAATTCAACCTTTTTAATCCAGGTTCCCCCCCCCCCCCCCCCCAATTCTGCACTAAAGTCGAGTTCAACCTTTTTTTTATTCCAGATTTTTCTCCCGTTCCGCATTACGTTACCTCCCTTCAGTGGTCAGTCCAGTTTCAGCCTCCTGTCACCCCGGGTCATTCGGATGCTGTTTTGCTGTGGACTTAAATTGCCTCGACTCGAACACTGAGAAAACCGGGACTGGCAGGCAAATGCGGATAGGACCATTGTGAGGAACGTCCCATTCCTCATTTTTTTTCCTGGCTGCCTTAATTTAAGGAAAGGGCTACATTGTTAGTTGAGTCCTTCTGTCTGAGCCACCGTTCCTCCCCCCCACCCCCATGATGACCAGCTTTACAAGCTGTTTGTAAGGATGACAAGAATGTATGTGAAACTCCTGGGCATTTTGAACTGTAACGTCATCATACAACCTAAAATGGATATTGATATTGAACTTTAAAGAACCTCTAAAGCCCTATATGGCTTGGAGTCAGCATGCCTGAAGAATCGCCTTCTCCCATATGAACCTACCCGTCCACTCTGGTCATCTTTGGGTGCCTTGATTCAGGTGCTCCCGCCATCTGCGGCTAGGCAACCCAAGAAAGGGCCTTCTCAGTCGTGGCACCAAACTTTGGTACTCCCACCCCAGGGAGGTTAATCTGTCTCCCTCTATCGTTGTCTTCTTCCAGCTGTTATAGAATATTTTTGTTCTATCTGGCATTCCCCCAGTAACTTTTATTGGCCTCCTCTCTGGTTTTAAGTGTTAAGTTTGTTGTGTCTGTTTATATGCTTTTATTGAATTTTTATTTTGTTATTTTATTAAATTTTGGTATTGTGTATATATGTGTGTGTGTATCTGTACCTAATCTATCTATGGCCGAGGACAGACTGGCATTTTGGCCCGATATAGGTCTGCTTTTCAAGCGGATCAAGCGCCCATGCGCCTATGCACTCATGGGCCCATGCACCTATGTGCAGCTCGGCAAAACAGACCAAAGCCACATGCCACCACACCGCCACTGCCAGGGGCCGCCCTGCAGTGTGACCACTCCGTTCCGCCTCCTCCCTGGTATGGTTCTGCATCAGTCTACGCAGTGCAAATGGGAAGCCCTGCGACAACTCGGCCCGGGTCTTTTTGCCCCGCTTCCCTTGCGCTTCAATTTGCCAGTCTGTCCCCGGCCTATATCTCTGTCTAATCTATTCTCTATCTCTCTATCAATCATCTGTCTGTCTGTCTGTCATGTGATGGTGGTGGAAGGTGCCATAAAGTCACAGCCCATTTATGTTGACCCCATAAAATTTTCAAGGCAATAGAGGAGAATTACCATTCCCTGCCTCTGCACAGCAACCCTGGATTTCCTCAGCAGTCTCCTCTCCAAATACTAACCAAGAACGATAATACGATGAGACCAGGCTAGCCTGGGCCATGTGTGTTTGGCCATGTATCCTTTTACTGAGTATAGATACACACACATACATATAGATACAGATATATATATATACATGCACACTGCATGTATACTTTATTTTAAATGTTTTTAATGTTGGAATGTTTTAATGTTTGATGTATGCCACTTGGGGATCCTGTTTCAGTGGAAAGGCAGCATAGATTTTTTTTTTAAAAAACACACACAAGTAAATAAACAAAAAAAATAAATGAAACAAAACATTACCTGGATCTGTGATATTTGCCATCTCCTGTACACCAAACAATGGAAATTTCCACTGATGGAAGGGCTCCCCCCTTTATGCTGTTTCTGGCATCCTGCAGATCATTTGGGGACAGAGCAGAAGAGAAGGGGCGAAGAAGCCCCATTCCGTGGATAGAAATTCCTTCAGTCAGCCGAGAGTTACAGTGGGATCCAAGTAGGGTTGCCAACCTCCAGGTGGGGCCTGGCATTCTCCCGAAATTACAACCGATCTCCGGACTGAAGGGATCAATTTCCCCGGAGAAAATGGCAGCTTTGGAGGGCAGACTCTATGGTATACCATAGATTCTAGGTGAAATCCCTCTCCAAATTCCCTTCTCCGCATGCATTCCCCCTCCCAGTCACTAAAAATTTCCCACACTGGAGCTGGCAACTGTAAACAATAACCCTGTTTAGGAATTCTTTGATTTTAGCAAACATGGCATTATAGAAATTTAACTTATTTTATTCACAATGCCCATTTTCTCTTCAGCTGAGTACCTTGTAACTGCATTGATGGTTTATTCACCATTTAAAATGAGCAGTATTTCAAGTTTTATATCCGTCCAGTACAGAAGCAGATCAGGTAGCTTCTGTTGGCTCATTCTCACAATGTATTGGCTATGTATAATAATAATAGCAGTAGCAGTAGCAGTAGCAGTAGTAGTAGTAGTAGTAGTTATTTTACAAACTTTGTATCTCACCCTTCTGCACTTACAAGGACCACAAAGACAGCTAACAATTTAAAATACAGATGATTAAAAACACATTTTATAACTATTAAAATCAACCCTGTCAAACACACACCATTAAAACAATTAAAAACTAAAATCATATTTTAAAAACCATCAAAACCAACAAAAACATATCATTAAAATAGTGAAAACCCAAGGGAAAACCATGGATTAAACTACATACAAAACATTAAAACAGCAATTAAAACATTGGTTAGGAAGAAGGGATCCCTGAGGGAATGCCAAACAAAACAAAAAAGACACCTACTGCTTCCGCATCTGATACTTGCCTCTCATTCCCGGCATGTCGAAGAGCGGCTGATTCACTGATTCTGCCGTAGGAGGCATTCCCGCAGTGAGGGATGACGTTTGTGGCTGGATGGGAGAGGTGGGCATTGAATAAAGGGAGCAGTTGTGATACAGATTGTACTACTGTGGACTTTAGGTGCGATGTGAAGAATTTCTCACTTGAAACTGGGAGTTCAGGATGCGGCAACGAAAACTTCTGGTAAATGCAGAATTCAAAAGGGGGGGGAGGGAGGAAGATGTGGGTCAGAACCCTGCCACGCATCAACCTGCGGGGAAATAATCACTAGCTGCAAATAACTGTGGAGGTTGACGGCAGGGCAGGCTCTTTTGCGAAAACAGTCAAAGAAACTGTCATCTGTGTGGCAGAAGACAGCAACAGAGGCGGACAGAAGAATCTCCCTGGGGAGAGAGCGCCAGAACATTGGTTAAGTGCACGGACTCTAATCTGGGAGAACCAAGGTTGATTCCCCACTCCTCCACTTGCAGCTGCTGGATGACCTTGGGCAAGCCATCGTTCTGTCCAGGGGTCCTTTCGTAAAAAAAGAGGTGCAGGAGCTCATTAGCATAACTTATTTGCATATGCCACACCCCCTGACGTCACCGGAAGTGTCAAAAGGCCACACATCCCTGACGTCATTGGCAGTGTGTCAGAAGGCAAGAAGGGAGGGAGGGAGGGAGGGGGAAGGAAGGAAAGGAACAGGAAGGAAGGTAGGTAGGTAGGTGGGGGAGAGAGAGAGAAGAAAGGAAGGAGGGAGGAAGGGGGGAAGGAAGGAAGAAAGAAAGGAACAGTAAGGTAGGTAGGTAGGTGGGGGGGAGAGAGAAGGAAGGAAGGAACAGGTAGGTAGGTAGGTGGAGAGAGAGAGAGAAGGAAGGAAGGAAGGAACAGGTAGGTAGGTGGGTGAGAGAGAGAGAGAAGGAAGGAAGGAAGGAAGGAAGGAAGGAAGGAAGGAAGGAAGGAAGGAAGGAAGGAAGGAAGGAAGGAAGGGGGAAATGAAGGAACAGGAAGGTAGGTAGGTGGGGGAGAGAGAGAGAGAAGGAAGGAAGGGGGAAAGGAAGGAACAGGAAGGTAGGTAGCTAGGTGTGGAGAGAGAGAGAGAGAGAGAGAGAAGGAAGAAAGGAAGGGGGGCGCTTCTCCCCCCCACTGGGGCCAGCATTTTCCTTCCTCCCCCCTCTTGCTTGGGCCCCAGGGGCTTCAGGCCTCTGGGGCCCGGCTTCTCCCTCCCTTGCGCCCCCCTGGGGCCCAGGAGCAGTGAGTGGGGGAGGGAGGGAAGGAGGGAAGGAGGAGGCTTCTCCCAGGGCAGCGGCGCTTTCCGTGGCCGGGAGTTTTAGGGCGGGGAGGGAAGGAGGAGGCTGTCCCGGGGCCGGCGGCGTTCGCCGCGGCCTCGGAGGCTTCAGTGCGGGGGGAGGCGGGGAGGGACGGGGGCGGCTGCCTCGGGGCCCGCGGCGCTCGCCGCGGCCTCGGAGGCTTCAGTGCGGGGGGAGGCGGGGAGGGACGGGGGCGGCTGCCTCGGGGCCCGCGGCGCTCGCCGCGGCCTCGGAGGCTTCAGTGCGGGGGGAGGCGGGGAGGGACGGGGGCGGCTGCCTCGGGGCCGGCGGCGTTCGCCGCGGCCTCGGAGGCTTCAGTGCGGGGGGAGGCGGGGAGGGACGGGGGCGGCTGCCTCGGGGCCCGCGGCGCTCGCCGCGGCCTCGGAGGCTTCAGTGCGGGGGGAGGCGGGGAGGGACGGGGGCGGCTGCCTCGGGGCCCGCGGCGCTCGCCGCGGCCTCGGAGGCTTGAGTGCGGGGGGAGGCGGGGAGGGACGGGGGCGGCTGTCCCGGGGCCCGCGGCGTTTGCCGCGGCCCTGGAAGGGGGAGGGGAGAGGCTTTTTGTAGGGCCGGCGGCGGCCTGCCGCTGCTGGGAGGAGTGAGCGGGGGGCGGGGCTTTGTTAAGTCCCCGCCCCCCGCCCTCCTCTCTCCCGGAGCGGCGCTCCGGCCCGCTCCGGCCCGAATGGAGCCCTGGTTCTGTCAGAGCTGTTCTCTTAAGGGCTGTTCTCGAGAGAGCTCTCTCAGCCCCACCTAATTTACAGGGTGTCTGTTGTGGGGAGGGGAAGGGAAAGGCGTTTGTAAGCCGCTCTGAGACTTCAAGTGAAAGGCAGGGTATAAATCCAATCTCCTCCTCCTCCTCCTCTTTTTCTGGTTGCCACCCACCCACCTAATCTCAGAAGACGGGGAACCTAAGCAGGCCTCCAAAGATGACTGTACTTGTCAGGCAGTTGGGTATTAAGTATGTCCCAGGGTACTCATTAGACATGCGTTATTTAAAACCTGCTGCCTTTCAAATTTACCACTCTCCCCCACTTAGTCAGTAACATGCATCAGGAGAAAGCAGAAATCATGCTAGGCTATACTGAGCATTTACTGAAGTGTTGTGAAAATACAAGAATACAAGAAATACATTCAGCTCTGCTGATATTTTTAGAAATCCAGTCTGATTTGAAGATCCATCTGCATACATGCTTGCATATTAGGGTTGCCTTCTGGGAGTGGAGGGTACCATAAAGGGTACTCTATGATAACCTTAGAGTTTTGGCCAAAACGCTAGATGTCGCTGTGCGACATCCCTGGCATGATGATGTCACTTCCGTGTGACATCATCACACTGACAACATTGACACATTACATTCCTGTTCAGGGGCGGGGCTTCCCCCACCGGCCAGTTGGCCAGCAGTGAGCTGAAGCCCCCAAAATCAGGGGAACCCCCTCCCAGACCAGGAGTCTCAGTCCTCACAGGAGGATGCTTTCTGGAACCTCGCAAAATTTTGTAACGTCCCCCCACCCCACCCCGTGTCAGCCATTTTGTGATTTGTCCCTACTCCCATAGTAGCCATTACTTTCTCAGAATTTCAAAACTGCCAAGAAGCTAAAAAAGGATGGGGACCCTGTTGTAACTCAACAGGGATACTTCTTCTAAGAGGTGTCCCTGTGTTTACTGGGTTCAGTGTAATGGAATTTCCTTCTGTCCAGTTCCATAGTGTCTTTGGCTGAACACTAGAGCATTCTCCTCATGACATGCCCGGCGTGATGACATCACCTCCAGGTGACATCATTGTGCATGTTGGGCGCCGCAGAACTCTTCAAGGGTAGGGCTCCCCCCACTGGCCAGCTGCCTCGCAGGCAGATTGGGGGGCCCAAAATTGGAGGGAAACCCACCCCCATCAGGGTGATGGCAACCTTACAACCCATGCTCTTAAGAGAACAGCACAAATATTTTGCTTTGCTTTGGCAAAAAAATGGCACGCACAGGCACACAATGCCCACTCTTAAATCTGATTCTCCTGCCCCAGGAAAGGAAAACATGCAGCCAGTGTATAAGGGGAAAACAATGAAAGAGAGCAAAACTAACTCAAACAAAGAGAGAAGTTAAATGGGGAGAGTTACATCCTTCTGTGTCCATTAAAGTTGGTGGGCTTGGACCACACATGAATATATGAAGCCGCCATCGTTGAATAATATTATTAGCAGTATTACTTAATGTTTAGCACCTCATAATGTTGCACTGTTTTAGATAGTTTTAGGATTGTTTAAATTGTTTACTTGTGTGTTTTTATTCTTTTATGTAAGCCGCCCTGAGCCGGCTTCGGCTAGGAGGGCAAGGGTATAAATCTGATAAATAAAATAAATAAATGTTACTGAGTCAGACCATCAAGGTCGGTATTGAGTACTCCAACTGGCAGCAGCTCTCCAGGATCGAAGGTAAAGGTTTTTCTCCTCACCTACTGCCTGGTCCTTTTTAATTGGAGAAACCTGGGATTGAACCTGGGACCTTCTGTATGCCAAGCAGATACTGTACTACTGAACCACAGCCCCTTCCCCAAAGAATAAAAGGGTAAAGCTTTGCTTAGTGTTGCCCTGCATGCTACTCAGAACTGAAAGAAACAAATACCAGGATAAATATCTTCTGCTGCAAGATCTATTTGATACCAATGTTTGGATATGTCCCAAGTCAGTTTCATATCTCCAGACTCTTCTGACCCTCTTCCTCACCATCTGAGTTCAAATTCTAAACTCTCTAAATCAGTCTGCCAGGCACCACAGAAACAAACTGATTCATTCCTTCGTTTTGATTTCCCTATTAATTTTTGCTATCCAAGCAACCAAAAGAATGGAACTTTTCCCGTTTTGCTTTTTAAAGTCTTTTGAAAATGAATGCACAACCCTCCTAAGCATGTATTAGTCTCAGACTGAGAAGAGTGATGTTGTTAATAGTAGGACAGGATTAATAATACTACCATTAAGCCGCCTGAGTTGTCATAATGTTGCTGTTCTATAATTAACTGTTTCTGTTGCTTATGTGCTAAGTCAGGGGTCCCTAACCTTTTTGAGTCTGTGGGCACCCCTGGAATTCTGACACAGGATGGTGGGCACAACCACAAAATGGCTGCCACAGAACATGGAGCCAACCACAAAAAGGCTGCCAACAAATGTGGAGCCAGCCACAAAATTGCCTGCCACAATACGTGGAGCCAACCAGAAAATGGCTGCTTCTGAATGTGGAGTCAACCACAAAATGGCTGCCTCAGAACGTGGAGCCAACCACAAAATGTCAAGGAATTAGGTCATGCATAACTCTTATGGAAACTCTTTGGCATTTCAAGCAGAAACCATGTTTAACAGAATGCCTTTCTAAGTGAGTATATCTTTAAAAATATTTTCTTGCTATCAAGTTAATAAGGAGAACATAGTAAAAAAATAAAGGAGGACTCTTTGTATGGAAGATAAAGGAAGAACTTGTGTTTGGGGTTTAGTAGACATCAAAGCATCAAAGCTTTAATGCTGAAGCAATGAAGGAATGGAAGAGTCACTGTTTTATTGGCGTTATATGAATAGTTTCTGTCTAGTTAACACTTCTAATAGTTAGAGCAATGCAGTTAATGTGTGATATGTCTGCTCTGTCAAGGCTTTTTCATCTGTTTCTCACCAAAGCTTCCTCCAGTCCTTGCAGCATGATCACACCATAGTTCTACATAAGAACATAAGAGAAGCCAATGTTGGATTAGGTCAGTGGCCCATCCAGTCCAACACTCTGTAACACAGTGGCCAAAAATACCAGGTGCCCTTGGAAGGTCCACCAGTGGGGCCAGGACACCAGAAGCCCTCCCACTGTTGCCCCCCCAAAGCAACAAGAATACAGTGCATCACTTGCCCCAGACTCAGAGTTCCTATCTATACCTGTGGCTAATAGCCACTGATGGACCTCTGCCCCATATGTTTACCCAATTCCCTCTTAAAGCCGTCCATGCTTGTAGCCGCCGCCACCTCCTGTGGCAGTGAATACCATGTGTTGATCACTCTTTGGGTGAAAAAGTACTTCCTTTTATCCGCTCTAACCTCACTGCTCAGCAATTCATTAAATGCCCACGAGTTCTTGTATTGTGAGAAAGGGAGGAAAGTACTTCTTTCTCTACCTGCTCTATCCCATGCATAATCTTGTAAACCTCTATCATGTCACCCCTCAGCCATAGGCGTCAACTACGGGGGGGGGGGCTCGAGGGCTTGAGCCTCCCCCGAAATTGACGCCATCACGCTGGGCATGTTGCCGGGGCGACGCTCTAGCAATCGCCCCGAAACTCTATGGCACCATTCCTAGTGTTGCTGATGTTGTGACATCATTTCCTCCCCTTTTTTTCTCCTGCCAAGGGAAGGTGGGTGACAGAGGACAGCGGCAAGAGTTTGCCTGTGTGAGTAGGCAGATAGTAAGCCTCTGCCCGCCATCACCCAACCTCCCTTGGGAGGAGGGGGAAGGGGGAGAAAGAACGATGTCACCACATCAGCGACACTCTAGGAATTCAGTGCTGAACTGTATTGTACTGAAACACTGTACTGAAAATCTAGTACGTACCAAGACTGCCATGCTCATAGCACTCACATCTCACTTATGTGTGTGGCTGTAAAGTTGCTGTTTTTCAAGCCTTGACAGATGTACTATCTTGGATATTTTTCCTGAAGCAATTTCATAATTGCAAGTCATGAGGGTGTTGTCATTTCTTGACTCCAATTCTCTGTTGGAGGGGGGACTTTAGGAAAGGGCTCTAAGTAGCCAGAATTGTGTTGCGTTAGTTACAGCAGCTAAGGAGAGGCAAATATCTGTCTGTGCTACAACCTCACTGTGCCCTGCTCCTCCAATTAGAACAGCTTTTCAGCTGCCTTTCTGGTTTCAGGATTCGGGATACTGGATAACTGCCCTTCTTTTAGTTCAGATTATTTTCAACAACACACATCTTTCATTTAAAATGGGGATCCCTTCTTTGCCCTTCTTTTAGTTCAGATTATTTTCAACAACACACATCTTTCATTTAAAATGGGGATGATACAATATATTGACTCATTCTCTTTCTGTCTCATTTTTCAACATAAACTGTATAAGCAGCTCCGCGTAGTCATCATTTTTATCTGTTTTTGAAGGAAACAACAAATAATGACTTAGTGCCAAAACCATAGCACATCCCTGCGACCGGCCAGAAAGGCTGGGGATATTCAAGCACTCTTATGTATTTGTGATGTTTAAAAAAATATTAATCACTTGGCTGTTTATCGGGAAGTGAGTTCGATCAAGAAGTAGAACAGTGCTTCAGATTTTCATTCAGACTTTCAAGAAATTTTAGAACTGTCTTGTATGAGCTGTATATCCTGGGTGGGGGGTGGGGGAAACCGAACCTAAATCCAATCAAAATGATATAAAGCTCACCTATTCCAATGTAAGGAACTGGCAAATAATAACCTCCAGTCATCACTGTCTTTTCATAGCTCTGGGTAGGTGTGGGGCAGTACAAGTTCATTAAATGTTCATTAAATGTTCATGAACACAGACAAGGAAGCCTTGAGAATGTTCCGGGTGGATCAGACTGTTAGACACAGCCAGAGGTCATTTCAAGCAGGAACGCCGTTCCGGGAATAACAAGCCCAGGAGCGGGCACATATGGTGATGCGCAGTGGAGAAAAGCAAAAGCAGACTAACTTGATCTGTATTTGCATGCTTGTTGTAGGGTAGCATCCCTGCAAGAGCAAAGGAAACCTAAAGTGTCTTTAGTCAAAGTGTAAAGCTGGCCCTCCAGCTCTGAGTTGGGAAATACCTGGGCATTTTTGGGGTGGAGCCTGAGAGGTGGGTGTTGCCTTCTGACACACTTCCGGTGATGTCAGGAGGTGTGGCATATGCAAATAAGTTATGCTAATGAGCTATGCTAATGAGCTCCTGCGCCTCTTTTTCTACGAAATGACCTCTGGACACAGCTGTTCTGTCTTCAGCCAGCAGAGTCCTGGAGCTGATTCATAGCTCCTCAAAAGCAAGGATCCACACAGTAGCTGGTGGCTGGGGCCTGTCATTCAGGAAGGGCTGCCAGCCTCAGGTTGGATTATAGGTTTACCTGGCATGACGGACCCCTGCTCCTTCTGTTCTATGAGGCAGATTTTCCCGCCAAAACACTGTTCACCACTCTGACCAAGCAGCCTCTTAGTAGTGTGTTTAAATTATAAACTTATTAACTGCCTTTGTGTCCCACCCAATTTTAAAGATGTTATTTGGCTTTTTCTCAGGCCAGAGATTTTTTACTGTCACTCAGCAGGAGCCCTTTTATTAAAAAAAAAACCCTTTGGAAATGGTGCTTGACACAAAATAAAGTTGAAACAAAAAGGTTGATTTTATAGAACAGGCACAGTTGTAACAGGAATAGGGCAGTGGATGATGAGTTCTTTAAACTGTAGTACTTTATAAGAAAATTAGAATATCTTGAACAGGCAACAGAGTATACTGGAAGCTTGAATTCTAAGAGATTTAGTCCTTTACTGTGAGAGGTTTGTTTGTCTTGGAGATTTCTTACAGCAGCAAAGTGTCTTACTGAAGTTCCATAACAATATCTCAGTTTTCTGGAAGTTAGAAATTTCTTCCTGCGTATCAATATTTCCTTTTTGGAATTATAACTTTCCCTTTCTGTACTCTTGAGGAGTCTAAGACCTTTTCCCCTTTTCACTTCTCAAACCAGAGGCCCCTTCTGAGTTGAACTCTCTGACTAACTGGGTAAAGAATATCCAGACTACAGAGACCAGTGAGAAAATGGTAGCTTAGAAGGGCAGATTCCGTAGTATAATGTCACTGCTGAGCTATGGTAGCATAGAGTTTTAGGGCGATTACCAGAGTGTCGCCCCGGCAACGTGCCCAGCATGATGACATCATTTCTGGGTGATGTCATTGTGGCGCGTGTGCACCGGACTCCCGGAGAGGGACCAGGACTCCCCACTTTTTTAAGGTAAGACTTGGCAACCCTAAATTGCACAGCAATAACTTTTCAATTGTTTTTTTTCCTAGTGAAGAGACTGTCTCTTTTCACATTATGAAACGTAAAGCAGAGCTGTTCCACCAGGCACCTCCATGTTAACAGCTTTTTGGCACATAAAAACTGGCAACTGGCAAGCTGGGGACGGCAAGAAAGAGCTACAGAAGTGCCCGTGTCCTTTGTTTTGTTGTTCTTCCTAGTCACAGGGGAATGGAGAGGCATTCAAAAGTATGTTCTCAACTGCCTTCTGAATAGGCATAGTTCATAAAAGACTCCTCCATTGCTTTGATGGTCGTGTAGCTTGGTTCTCAGATCTGTATGGGATCATCTGAGCCACAAACAGACTTTAGTTACTGGTTTGTTTAGGGCCTTTGCTGGATCCCAACCTTCCTCCAAGGAGCTCAGGGTGGTGTATGTGGTTCTTCCGTCATCCATTTTGAAAGCGCCATCAGGTCACAGCTGACTTATGGTGGCCCCATCAGGTTTTCAAGGCAAGAGACATTCATAGAATCATAGAGTTGAAAGGGACCTCCAGGATCATCTAGTCCAACCCCCTGCACAATGCAGGAAATCAACAAATACCTCCCCCACACACACACCCAGTGACCTCCCGCCCAGTGTTCCATGCCCAGAAGATGACAAAAAGTCTCCAGGATCTCCAGCCAAACTGGGCGGGAGAAACATTCAGAAGTGGTTTTACCATTGCTTGCCTCACGACCCTGGACTTCCCTGGAGGTCTCCCATCCAAATACTAGCCAGGGGCGACCCTGCTTAGTTTCCAAGGTCTGTCGAGATTGGGCTAGCCTTGGCTATCCAGGTCATCCAGTAACTCTGTGAGGTAGATTTGGCCGAATGAGGACTGGTCAAGATCACCCAACAGTTTTCATGGCAAGCAAGGTCTGAACCAGAGTCTGCTTGATCGTAGCCCAACACTCTAACCAAAATATCCCTCCATTTGTCAGTGACTCTTCGCGACCCCATGGACCTCATCACGCCAGGCCCTCCTGTCCTCTGCCATTCCACGGAGTGTGCTTAACTTCATGTTTGCTGCGCAGGGCAAATTGAATGGCACCTTAAACCATTAAAAGTGTGCAGACACATGAAGGAATGGCACGAAGACCAACATTCTCAGACACTGTGACTGGCACTTATGGCTAAAAAATGTAGCTGTTTCTCAATTCCATGGATTCCTTAATCATGATGAAATTAAGCAAGTATTATTTCTGACCGTATCTTTCATTAGAAGAAGCACAGGAACTGTCTAAACATACTATTTTACAGTTCAGTAAGTTTATTCTTTGCATTTCCAGCAGCCGAAAGGAATGTTATCATGTAAGGCTACCCAAAATGAAAAGTCACATTTTTGCCCTCTCACTTCTGTTCTGCAAAAGTGGTGATACGCTGTAGCACCCCCGACATTTACATTCTACCATACTGAATGTAGCCCGCTTTCCTGTGCAGACGGTAATACTAAAAGAATGCAGCAAAACAATTTTGCTTGAAAGGTCAAAGTGATACTTTGAACGTACAAAGTGTGTGGATCACAAGGAAACCATCGTTTCCAACCTTTTATTAATTGAATGACAGCAGAAAAAAATTAATTCATTTGAAGAAACATCCAGATATATTAAGATTTAGAAAGCTGTTATCAGAGACACCAAGTGCAAGTGGAGATTCTGGGGTGGGGGAAACTGCTTATAGGTTACATTAGCTACAATGAGAACTAAAAACTCTTCACAGAACAACTTGTTGGTAGTCCCCAGCCCTAGAGACATCCAGCTGTCCCCAACCAGGGCTAGGGCCTTCTCGGCCCTGGCCCCGACCTGGACTTAGGGTTGTCAGCCTCCAGGTGGGCCTGGGGATCTCCCGCTTTTACAACTGATCCCCAGTTTACAGAGATTAGCTCCCCTGGAGAAAATGGCTGCTGTGGAGGTGGACTCTATTGCATTGTGCCAAGCTGAGGCCCCTCCCCTCCCCAAACCCCACCCTCTCATGGCTCCACCCCCAAAATCCCCAGGTATTTTCCAAGCAAGATTTGGCAACCCTAGACCTGGTGGAACTCTGCCAAATAACATCAGGGCCCTGCAGGATGCAATTCCACAGGGCCTGTAAGGCAGAGACGTTCCTCCAGGCATTTGGTTGAGGAGAGCGATGGCTCACATAATGGCTGACACCCTTCCCACATCTTTGTCCCCTGAAGGATCTAATTTCCTTCCACCCTATACCCACAAGGCACCCACAGGCCAGAACTGGGAGGGAATGACAAAATTTCGCCACTTGACTTTCATTAACAAAGTACATGTTTCGATAATGGTTTTTATAGCTTTTAAATCTGTACGTTGCCTAGAGCTCCACAATTGTGGGGATTAGGCCATTTAAAAATGTAATTAAATAAATAAAATAAAAGATCTTTGGAGAGGCATGGCTTTAAGAGAACTTTCAACAACCTTCAAAATGCCGTTCTTTGCATGCTGCTTATTGACCGATCACAGTTATAGAAGGTAATGTGTCGCCATGTAGCAATTAATTGCCAGCTGAGTTAAGACCTCTCCATCGATTCCCTTGTTTCACCGGGTATAGGCCACGAAGAAATGGTTCATCCAGGCACATTTCTCTCCTGATCCATTAAGTGATACTTAACAGTGTGAGAACATTCCATCATAGATTAAACCACTACAAGCAGAACGCGCATATTAACCAAAGTCAACTCAAGTGGAATAATCTTCATAGAGCCCAGTCGAAAACTCGATGAAAAGCCATGGCCTGAATATGAATGCTGGAAGAACCTTGGACGTCTAGCCTGGTGACTGTACAGCATGAAAATCTAAAGGGTTTTGACTTTCAGGCTACTTCAAGAAAATAATAGGCGGGTCCTCAAAGAACAACAGAATTATCATGGTTGGGTTCCCTGCAAATAAATTTGCAAGGGGCCATGGCTCAGTGGTAGAACATTTGTTTTACATGGAGAAGATCCCTGGTTCAACTCCTGGCATTTCCAGTTAAAAGGGATCAGGGAGTGGGTAATGTGAAAGACTTCTACCTGAGACACTGGAGAGCCACTGTTAGAATAGACAAGCCGGAGCTTGAAAAACCACAGTCTCACTAAGTATAAGGTAGCTTCATATGCTCAGAGACTGACCTAAAATCTCTGTCTGGAGAAATGGGCATCATCCAAAGCCCCATATGCCTGTTCTGTTGTCAGTTTGGTGTAGTGGTTAGGATTGCGGACTCTAATCTGGGAGGACTGGGTCTGATTCCCCACTCCTCCACAGGCAGCTGCTGGTGTGACCTTGGGTCAGTCATAACTTCTCTCAGAGCTGTTCTCTCAAGGGCAGTTCTCGAGTGAGCTATCTCAGCCCCACCTACCTCCCAGGCAATGCTTCCTCTAAGCTGTGGAGTCTTGTGGGCAAAAATTCTACTTTGTGAGCTACTGGCATTAAAGTTGTGAGCAAACCATTTGGCTGCTGCATAAATGAGTTTGCTCTGAAGCCACCCTTCCTGAGCTAAGACAAAAATGTGTGAGCCGGAGGCTAAAAAAACTGTGAGCTAGCTCACACTAAGCTTAGAGGGAACACTGCTCCCAGGGTGTCTGTTGTGGGGAGAGGAAGGGAAAGGAGTTCGTAAGCCGCTCTACTCCTTCGGGTAGTGAAGGGCGAGGTATAAATCCAGTCTCTTCTCTTCCTCTTCTTCTATGCAATAAATATTCAAAATGCACACAGGAATTCCACAGTGCATGTGCAGAGTACATTCCTACTCATAAAAGAAAGTCACCCCAGAATGTATTATTGATGGGGGGGAAGGTGTGCACCCTAATTTTAAGTTTGTAATATTATATTTATTGTATTTTCACTAGTGATTATGATATATTGATGTATCTTTTTACTGATGTAAATCGCCCAGAACCCTGTGTATTCAGAGACAGGGAATTCAGAAATCTAAAGTATAAATGAATAAGCAGGGATGACCAGCTCATAGTGCTTTTTTGTGGTTATGGGCATACCCATATGTAAACGCTTTCAGCTGTGCCTTGTCTGCCCATTCTTGAGAGCAACCTGTGCAAGAAGTCAGATGGGCCGGATGACTTGGGATTTTCCTTTGTGGTTCCATTAGAAGGGATTCCTACTGAGTTTGCCCAGAGAATGAGACTCTCAAAGTCAAGAAAGGTTTGAAACCACAATTTATTGTTGTAGAGGTATGTAAGTTTCCAGACTCCACCGCAATCATTCTTCAGACACAAAGAGTTCCATGCCACTTAGAAGCTTTTGTTGCTTGCATTTGGAAAGACTTTGTATCACTGTAATGTTATGCAATAAATACTGCTGCTAGCAAAAACTGTCATTGCCGCTAATTGGAAATTGGCAATGATACCCACTCTTTCACATTGGCATCAGAAATTGTGGGATTTATACATAAGGGCTAAACTCTCGGATAATCTTACGCGATATGAAAATCCTTCAGCACCCTCACTGTTCTATTCAACTTGGCATTCCATTCTGGATTATTTTAAAAAACAAGAAAATATTCCCAAAATCCTAGATGAATCATGGTTATGGTAATGTTTTTCTGTATAAGTATTTGGTTTTTGAAATAATTTGAAATACCCTTGGGGCTCACAAGGTTTTTTTTGCATTTCCTAGCAGCCTTCTAACCTTTAAACATATAGATTGACCATTGAAACCTTGATGTATTCAGTTTAACTTTACTTAAGTACTACAAAACGCTTTTTATGTATTGCGCTTTGTTTTCATGCTTTAGTTTTTTTCTTTCTCACCTCTTACGTTGTATGGTCCATATTGTTATACTGTTATACTGTTTGAGTATTTTTAACTCACTTGATGTGTTTATTCATATAATAAAATTATTATTCACACACAAAAAATACTGCTGCTTAAATAATAACAATGAAGTCACAGCACATGCAGAGCTCCACAGAGCTGCCTTGGAGACAATGATCTGGATTTTCCCTCGGCTTGTGTCGCCCAAGCAGGCGTAAGGTTCAAATCTACAAAGAGGAATCCTCGTCAAGGGACCCACAACCCATCTGAAGGCCTCATCTTTGCTGCTTTAGAAAGGCAGGGACAAACCCAAAAAAGTCACCGCACCCATTTCCAGGGGAAAAGTTCTAACACAAACATCTGTCGTTTGCAGTGATGTCATGGGTAGAGCAAAGACCAGAACTGGAGTGTCGCCTCTCCAAGAACGATGCGTGCTGCAATCAGAACGTGGTATCGTTATGCAACTTTAGGCACCGACGCCAGAGGGGCAGCCAGTAATGTGCGTGCACTGTTTAAACTAATAAATATCATCATTTGTAATTAAGGTAAATTGAACTCTGTGACCACTATAAATTATGCAGATGGCTACTTGGCAAAATTTATCTTGCTTTTGCTTAGTTTTGGGAGAACAGCGCTATAAGGCACTTGAATGCTGGTTTGCGTAACATCTCTGTGTCTACATGCTCTCAGTCACAGAAGCTGCACCTCTTCAGAAAGGCTACACATGACAGAGGGATAAAAAAGAAATAGCTGAATTCATCCCCATGCTTCTATGGCATCCTGGCAACCGACAGGGAGGAGAAGGCCCAGGTGACATTGCTCAGGAAGTGATGTCATCACACTGCGATGTCACGGTGATGCTCTGGTATTTGGGCAAAACTCTATGGTAAATATGCCTTGTACCGTAGAGTTTTTGTTCAAATACCAGAGTGTTGTCCAGAAGTCGCTGGTATAATGATGTCACTTCCTGTGCAACAACACCTGGGCCTTCCTCTTTCTCCTGGTAAGTCCCCCTGCTGGCCAGCTGATTGGTGGCAGGGTGTGGGGCGTGGCACTGGAGGACCCCCACCTCCACAGGGGGCTGGCAAGCCTAGCCCTCACACAGCCCAGAGAACACCCATGCTTTTCAAATAATAATGATAATTTTAAAACTACAGCCTTCAGAATTCAATGATTTTAAGTTTCTAACATGCAAGTAACAGTTTCAGTTCAAGACAAATCCCCAATCAGGAGTAAATTGTAAGGAAGTAGGCACATTGATGAAATTAGTAGGCACATTGATGAACAAAATCTATTGAGGAAGACTCAGTATGGGTTCTGTAAGGGAAGATCTTGTCTCACTAACCTGTTAGTGTTCTTTGAGGGGGTGAATAAATATGTGGACAAGAAGGACCCAATAGATGTTGCTTACCTTAACTTCCAGAAAGCTTTTGATAAAGTTCCTCATCAAAGGCTCCTAAGTAAGCTCAATAGTCATGGGATACAAAGACAAGTTCTTGTGTGGATCAAAAACTGGCTAATTAAAAGGAAACAGAGAGTGAGTATAAATGGGCAATTTTCTCAGTGGAGGGAGGTAAGCAGTGGGGTACCGCAGGGATCAGTACTCGGTCTGATGCTTTTTAACTTGTTTATTAATGATTTGAAGTTGGGAGTAAGCAGTGAAGTGGCTAAATTTGCAGATGACACAAAGTTGTTCAGGGTGGTGAGAACCAGGGAGGATTGTGAGGCACTCCAAAGGGATCTGTTGAGGATGGGCGAGTGGGCATCATCGTGGCAAATGGGCTTCAATGTGGCTAAGTGCAAAGCAATCTACGTTGGTGCCAAAAATCCTTATAAATACATGTTGATGGGGTCTGAGCTGGCAGAGACTGACCAAGACAGAGATCTTGGAGTCATAGTAGATAACTCAATGAAAATGTTGAGACAGTGTGTGACTGCAGTGAAAAAGGCCAATGTTATACTGGGGGTTATTAGGAAGGGAATTGAAAACAAATCAGCCAGTATCATAATGCCCCTGTATAAATCGATGGTGCGACCTCATTTGGAGTACTGTGTACAGTTCTGGCCGCCACACCTCAAAAAAGATATTATAGCATTGGAAAAAATGCAGAAAAGGGCAACTAAAATGATCAAAGGGTTGGAACACTTTCCTTATGAAGAAAGGTTGAAGCGCTTGGGGCTTTTTAGCTTGGAGAAACGACGGCTGAGGGGTGACATGATCGAGGTTTATAAGATTATGCATGGGATAGAACAAGTAGAGAAAGAAGTACTTTTCTCCCTTTCTCACAATACAGGAACTTGTGGGCATTCCATGAAATTGCTGAGCAGTCGGGTTAGAACAGATAAAAGAAGTCCTTCTTCACCCAAAGAGTGATTAACGCGTGGAATTCACTGACACAGGACGTGGCAGCGGCTACAAGCATGGACGGCTTCAAGACGGAATTGGATAAACATATGGAGCAGAGGTCCATCAGCGGCTGTTAGCCACAAGGTATAGATAGGAACTCTCAGTCTGGGGCAAGGGATGCTCTGTATTCTTGGTGCTTGGGGGGGGGGGGCAACAGTGGGGAGGCATCTAGTGTCCTGGCCCCACTGGTGGACCTCCTGAGGGCACTTGGTATTTTTGGCCACTGTGTGACAGTGTTGGACTGAATGGGCCACTGGCCTGATCCAACATTGGCTTTTCTTATGCTCTTATGAAGAGGGGGGAAATAAGGATTCGCTGAAACTTCCTAATGTCTTCCCTTTGAATGTGACTGAGATATCAAGATGAATAAGGCAGGGACCTTTTTAAACCCTTGAAGCATTCTAGTGACTAACAGATTAGCAGCCCATTGAGGCCTGTTAAACAACAATTAACATTCAACCTTGAAACGGGAGGAAGGTGAACACTTCATGTTCCACATAAAAGAAACAATAATGCTGGTCTCAGAAAGACGTATGGAGCTTTATTTCTTTCTTTCCGCACCCAGCGGCTTGTGTAAATCATGAAAAAACTCCCCCTGTGAGAATATTTTAAACAACGACAGTAGCCGAACTTCCCTCTTCATTTCACATTAAACAACCCACAGATTTTAAAACAGACTCACCCTCACCTAACCTGACAGAAAAGTTCCATATGCTTTCTTGCCACCCGCTTTTATTTTGCCATTTCTTTTAATTCACAAAGGCACAGCAAAAGGTATTCAAAGCCAGGTTTTATCTGGCTTCCTGTCAGCTTTCTCCCCCATTAACACTACAAAGAAAAAAATATCATAGGTTGCCAATCTCCAGGTGGGGCCTGGAGCTCTCCCAGATTTTGATCTCCAGACTACAGAATTAAGAAAGAAAATGGCAGCTGTGGAGGGCAGGCTCGATGGCAGTGTACCCTGCTGAGGCCCCTCCCCTCCCCATGCCTTCACCCCCCCCCCAATATCTCCAGGAATTTCCCTACCCAGACCTGGAAACCCCAGCTATCATTATCAATTAAAAAAGGAAAACCCAACACTTTTACTTTTCAAGTGAAAAGTGTTACTTTTCAAGTGAAGCACTTTTCAGAATGAGAGCAGACAATAAAATAATGCCCTGGAACATCTTAAAGCAGGCTGTAATTTCAGAAAATGCTGACCACTTGTCTGGAGAGCAGATAATGATATGCTGGTGTTGTCCTACATATTGTCACTTACTTTGGTGTCCCCTGGGAGATGCGTTCTGTGGCTTTTTATATTTCCCTCAAGGAAGATTTCTAAAGAAAACTCTCAATAAGAGGTCATTCCTATGCACTTTTGAGGAAATTGTTTATTTAGTTGTTGATGTGGATCAACATTGAATACCCAAGGTTGCTACGCTGTTGAAAGAATTAGGCATAAATTTGACTTGTTGGGATCATCTATTATCACCTCTGACACTACAAGGAAAAATATCAAGATGGGTAGCCATGCCCTGACCTGGATAGCCGAGGCAAGCCTGATCTTCTCAGATCTCAGAAGCTAAGCAGGGTCAACTCTGGCAGGTATTTGGATGGGAGACTTCCTTGAAATACCAGAGGTTGGAGGCAGTGTTCCCTCTAAGCTGAGTTAGTGTGAGCTAGCTCACAGTTTTTCAGCCTCCAGCTCACACATTTTTTGTCTTAGCTCAGGACGGATGGCGGCAGAGCCAGCTAATTTATGCAGTAGCCAAATTGCTCGCTCATAACTTGAATGCCAGGAGCTCACAAAGTAGAGTTTTTGCTCACAAGACTGCACAGCTTAGCGGGAGCATTGGTGGGAGGCGGGGGCAGGCTTTATTCTGAATATCCTCCAGGCCCCCAGTAGGGATCAGTCACCAGAGGTCACCATGACTTCCACGTGCACACACACATCCACATCTTTTTAAAAATACAAAAAAACCCAACAAAAAAGATGGGTAGCCGTGTTTGTCCGTAGCAGTCAAAAAGAGCAAGAGTCCAGTCGCACCTTAAAGACTAACAAAATATGTGGCAGGGGAGGAGCTTTTGCAAGTCACTGCTCACTTCTTCCCTTGAAGGTAGTCTTTAAGGTGCGACTGGACTCTTGCTCTTTTCTACTGGAAGGAAAAGTGCGCTGTCAAGTCCCAATTGACTGGTGGCTCCCTCATCAAGGGGTCTGCAAGGCGGTTTGCCACTGTGTCTGCACAGCAGCCCTGGTTTTCCTTGGCGGCTTCCCATCCGCTTAACCACGTTTGACCCTGCTTAGCTCCCAAGATCTGACAAGATCAGGCTCGGCTGCGCTGCTATCCTACAATACCTGTTTTATATTCAACCCAATCAACTGAATGGAAGATAAAATATTTTTCTGCCCATTTGCAGTGGGATTTAGCAATGAGGCAGCCCGCCTTTGGAATTATAACACAATGTGGTGGGCACAGACCCAAAATGGCTGCCACGGGAGTTAGAGCCAGCCACAAAATGGCAGCTGTGGCTGTCCCTCAGTCGCACAGTGAAGATCCTTGCGCTATGCTGGCAGCTGCTGCCAAATTAACATTTTTAAAAAATCTGTACAAATGTGCCAGTCAGAAGCCTTGCTGGGCAAGAGCCCCACTTACTTCCTAGGAACACTCGGCACGTGCCCGGAAAGGTGCTGGCAGGTGGCATGGTGCCCACGGGAGCTACGTTGGGGACCCCTGCATTAGCCCTGGCATGCATAACTCAAGAGGCATTTTTGATGAGCCTTTGGCTACAATTCTCCACAAAAGCTTCCATTCACTCCAAGTGGATTTGAGCAGCCAAACTATGCGCAGGAGTGCAGCCAGTTTTCCAGACGGTGTTGGAAGGTACGCCTCCTCTTTTCTGGAGCAAAGGGTCCCTTATAGGCCACTGAAAGTTCTTGGTGCAGCTTCACAATCAGCATGCCTATCAGAGTCCCCACTGACATCAGGGGAATGAAAAATCAAGGACAAAAGGGAAACAATTGCTTTCAAAAGAACTAACCCCCTAAAAAAGTCAACATACACTTCCCTAGTGGTTACCAAGCTCTTAAGTGCTTGAAACTGATGTGCGCCCCCCTTAAAACACTTTGATGGCTTACACCAGATCTGTTTCCGGAGCCAAGACGGGAAGGAGGGGATTTCTTAGAGATCCTTATACAAGAATGGATTCCTGTTGAGGGTTCTTCTGTCTCAGTGGCAATGAAAGCACATTGGTGGGGGGAATGACAGAGAGGGAGATGTCCCTATGGGACTCTGCCGGGTGCTGCTGGCTACTCTCCAGGCTGGAAGCTCAGACAACACAGGCCCTGCCCACTCTCTAGTTCCACTGTTGCCAAGCAACATGGACTAGTACTTCAAGGTTCCTCCCTAGGGTTGCCAGATCCTACCTTGTTCTTGGAGGGGGTGGGGACATTGTGTGGCGTCCCCGATGTAATGACATCATCTGGAAGTGATGTCATCATGCTGGCAATGCCACACGGCAACACTCTGGCTTGAGGGCAATTTTACCATAGAGTTTTGCAGAGCATCCCCTGCAATGGCACCGATGTGATGACATCACTTCCAGGTGACATCATTGTGTTGGGGACGTCAGGCAGCACTGTTTGGGGGTGGGGTTTCCCCCACCGACCAGCTAGCAGGCGACAGATTGTTGTTGTTGTTCAGTGGCACAGTCGAGTCTGGCTCTTTGCGAGCCCATGGACCACATCACGCCAGGCCCTCCCATCTTCCGTCATGCTCCGGAGTTCACTTAACTTCAAGGCGACAGAAGCCCCCAGAACTGGGGGAACCCCCACCCAGACCTGGGGACTAGCAACCCTATTCCTCCCATTTCTGGTCAGTGGCAGTGATCAAATACTGGACTCCATCCTTCTCCTCCACTGCTGGGGATCCTCTACAATAATGAAAAGATTGTAAATAAATTCACCTGATATAAATGCCTAGGTCTAAGAATCTTCAGAGGAGCAAGACAGATATTAGTCTTGTGTACCCCTCCAATCTGCACACAGGAAATCATGACCAAACTCAGCAGATTCCACACAGCTAAGGCCCCCTCACGTCACCTTTCCTATCTGCATGTTGTCAGCCTGGTTTCCGTACCACAGGAAGTCTGAGCAACAGCCCAGCCTTTGTGATTTGAACATCTGACCGAGGAGAGACACAGTAGCCTGAAGTATTGACCGCATCACGGTTTTTTTAACTAAACAGATAAGAGAAGCAACATCCTTGAGGCAAGTGAAATGCCTGATTTTTTTATTAAATACAAATCCACCATTGTCTCTGCTTTAAATTCCTAGCTTAGAATGTTATGTATGATCTAAAGCAGACAAAAAGTCAGGAGGCACAAGCAGGCATTTCCAATCACTAAAGGACCAACATTCACAAACTGGGGAAATGTATTCCCCCATAGAAAAAGCATGGGGAACAGTGTTCCCTCTAAGCTGAGTTAGTGTGAGCTAGCTCACAGTTTTTTAGCCTCTGGCTCACACAGTTATTTATTTATTTTTATTTTTATTATTTCATACTTTTACCCCACCCTCCCCGCAAACGGGCGCAGGGCGGCTTACAATATGTCTTAGCTCTGGAAGGATAGCTCCAGAGCAAAGTAATTTATGCAGTAGCCAAATTGCTCACTCACAAGTTTAATGCCAGTAGCTCACGAAGTAGAATTTTTGCTCACAAGACTCCACAGCTTAGAGGGAGCATTGATGGGGAAACCTAGGTCAGTATCCCTGTTCCTGCATCATGAATGGGGTTGCCAACTTCCAGGTGGTGGCTAGAGATCTCCTGGGATTACAACTCATCTCCAGGCAACAGAGCTGAGTTCACCTGGAGAAAATGGCCTCTTTGGACAGTGGACTGTATGGCATCATACCCGCATTGAGGCCCCTCCCCTCCCCAAACCCCACCCTCCTCAGGCTCTACCCTGGAAATCTCCAGATATTTCCCAACCAGAGCTGGCAACCTTGATCATTAATCCCCATACCTGCAAGAGAATGGAAGGATTGGGTGAATATGGCTATGCTCTTGGTTATGAGAGGCTCCATGCAGGAGCTGAAGGAAAAGAAGAAGCCCCACCCAAATTCAGCCCTCAGGTTTCCACAGCATTTGCTACATGCTCAGTTTAAGAGAAAGGTTAAAACAAGGCAACTCATTAGCCTCAGTCTAGCTGACATTAGTTGTGATGGACCACCTGAGCTTACCCAGAAAAGACCCACTCAGTTCCACAGGCTTTAGCTCCAAGCCAAGTTCCAGCCCACATTCCCTTGAAGGCAGACAGCTTCACTGATTTTAATGAGGTTGGAGTCATTATCTCTATTGCAGATCCATTATCTACGACAATCCATCTTTGTCCGAGTTAAATGTCGCACAGTTTGTGCTTTGTAGTGATTACATCTGCTTTCAAGGCTTATTTTAGGTTGCGTTTGTTGGCTACACTTAAGACAACAAAATATGATAAATATAGTATTTACAAAGGATTTTTTTGTGTGTGTGAGCAAAACAAAATGGCCTCAAAGACAACCCAGTCGCAATACAAACTTCTGAGAAAACAGGAAAACCGTCTCCGATTCTCTTCATACAAAATTAGTTGCCCACTTTCGTCTACACAGTAGAAACTGAAAAGGCAAAAAGTTTATATATTTCAATACATATATGCACAAAACATATACATATATGCATGTACCTGGAGCTGGACCGATCCCAATGAAAATTCCAACCAGTTTTCCCCTGAACGTTGGGAATCAGGAGGTCAAAGTTTAAAATACCAGTTTGACGGGTGTGACCAGCTCCAGTATCAGCAAGCAAGGAGAACACACACATACTCACATCTGGGATATGCTAATGCATATGCCCATGTGAGAAACACATTGAAATTCATGACATCCTTCAAGAATATCCATGTCGGTTGCTTGACAAGAAGAAGTCCTCTTGGGGGTCATCCACTCAAAAATATTTTGGGGCAGGCGGGAACAAGAAGAGTTTTCCACAATCAGCCATACAACTTTTCAGTTTTAGATAATCGCAT
Organism: Lepidodactylus listeri; assembly: GCA_029233225.1. Classification (NCBI taxonomy): domain Eukaryota; kingdom Metazoa; phylum Chordata; class Lepidosauria; order Squamata; family Gekkonidae; genus Lepidodactylus; species Lepidodactylus listeri. Next base: position 18,449,147 of record JARCFY010000010.1, on the reverse strand, counting down.
TTTCCTTGTCATGGCAGGCCTTCCCATTTAAATGTTCACTGGCGCAGTCATGATTGGAGGTGAAGCTCTGAGCATCTGTGATTGAGGAGACTGTGTAGGAAGCCGAGCGAATGGCGTCCGAGTGAGCAAAGCTGTTGTCAAATTGGATCCTGTATTGATTCCAGTGCCTTCGGATGACAGACTGGACCTATTCCAAGGAACAGAAAAACAATCAAACTGTAGTGCAGTATTGAGATTCATTCTTCGTCTTGTTCTACGGATGCAAGTTCTTTAATGCTCGTGAGCTGCTTTAGACCCATTCTGCATCTAGCATTCACTCTGTTGTTTTACCAAACCACACTAGAACAGGAAAGATGTGGCTCAAAACCACATTCAAATACCCACCGTACTGACTGCAGTCACCCCTGAACAGCCATAAAACGGCCATAAATCTATGCAGACAGTAGCATAAAACTGAGAGTTCAAAGGAAGTGAAACCGGCATGCAGTGTGGAGGCTACCATAAAATCTGACAATCAAAGAAAGTGGCATGCAATGTAGGGGGGGGATTTCTGTTCCAACATGGGTTTGGTAAAACAGCAGAGCGAATGTTGGATGCAAAAAATCCAGCATTCCTTCAAAATCATCAAAGCGGAATTGTGGGGAATATTTTTTTAAAATGCAATCGCTGACACATACATGTACAAGTCAGATTGGAAAAAAGTCATCTCATATGCACCTGTACAGCATTGAAGGAAACACAACACCTTGGTTATCTGATGAAAGGGGCTTTGATTCTCGAAAACTTACACCCCGAAAATCTTGTTGGGTCTCTAGACTCAAATCCAGCCCTTCTATTGCAGTCCAACACGCCTACCCTCTGAAAACACCTTGGGTTCTTAATTTAATAGTTAACCCTAGCAATTAATTTTTAACAGGTAGAGTGTAATAAGCAGCACTGGCTCCCGTGAGACCAATCAGCAAGGGGCCCCTCCTCCTCCTCAGTGTGAACCCCAAGGGAAGCGCTGGCAGATTTCCTCCCATAAAAAACAGAGTCCAAGCAAATGGGAGTGAACAGCTGGGAAGTCTCAAGGGAGAATGCCGCCAAAGCTTCACTATGAAGAGGAGGGGGATAAAAGAGACCTCTGCATTCAAATCCTCACCTGCGGACACTTCGAATGTTAACGGTGGGTCAACCAATGTTTCTAGGTTGCTTAGCAACACAATAAATGAACTAACTTAGATGGTTTGGCCATTAATGATAATTAGAGCTAGGATCTGTGAACTTAGGCAGATCATGAGAGGGAGGGGCAGGAAGGGTTGCCTCAGTGCTTAGTTCTTGTGGCCCTTTCTTACACGCCCAGGGAAATGCTGATTGCCACTTTGGGGCCAGGAAGCAGTTTTTCTCCAGGTCAGTTTGGCCAGGGATCCTGGAGGTTTTTTTGTCATCTTCTGGGCATAGAACAGGGGTCACCGGGGGTGGGGGGGTGGGGAGGTATTTGTGAATTTCCTGCATTGTGCAGGGGGCTGGACTAGATGACCCTGGAGGTCCCTTCCACCTCTATGATTTTATCATTCTGTAATTCCCAAACTATGGATGGACCTCCTTAAGACAACATATGTGGCACAAAAATTCCTTGGAGGTCTTGCCCTCAATCATCCGCTTTCTCCCCTCCAAAGCACTGAAACTTGGATGGAAGCATGTCTCCATGACAACTGTGCTCACCAAGTGATGTCACCTAATCCAGATGCTCCTGTGGTTGACGAGGAGGTCCCCCGTCTTCCTTCGTACTCCTTTCCCCAAGTGCTTTAAGCCATGTTGTGAGCCCCCCAGACACTTTTACACCCCCCCCCATCTATCACTGATGTGCTCAATCTCTACTAAGCCTTTCCAGCTCAGCTCTCTAAGCCCTTGCCTTGTTTAATTAGACTCAGGGAAGTTCAAATGGTCCCATCTGTGAGAAATCAGAGAATCCCTCAACAAAGAATCCCTCAACAAGTGAGTCAAATATTTACACACGGGTAAATGTGACTGCCGTTTAATATGAAAGGAAACTGCTATAAAACTAATTATCTGTACAATCAAGCAGAAAAGGAAAGACAGGCTTTGAGAATGGTCTGTAGGCACCGGCTGTAGCTCAAGGCTTATCTACATAGTTATGATTTCTCAAGGCTTATCTACATAGTTATGATTTCTTGTTTTTACTTTAAACCAAAAAAGGGGCCACACAGGTTCCCAAACAAAGAAGAGCCCCCCTCCAATGATGATACTGTGGGAAAAGAAAGTAGTTCGTTTATTGATAACATAACGTCCCCCTACATGTTTCACTTATTGTTGTCAGAGGATTTGCAATATTATATATAAAAATGTGCCATTAATAAGATAGAACTATCTCGTTGACCAATACCCACAATATTAAAAACAAACCTTGAAATGAACACTATATTTTCAGATAGACTTGCGCAGGAGCAAACACTTAACTTTTTGCAATGCGGCCCACCTTATGGTTATGGGGTTTCGTTTTCTTGCTCATGCCCAGTTATTAGTGTTCCTTTTTCATTTTGTTTTTTTTAAATAATGTCAGTATCATTGTTAAGATAATCCTATTTTGCTAATGGCATTTTTAATACAGTATTGCAGATCCTTTGACAAGGCAATGTGAGGCGGGGTCATTATATTACCAATGCACTACTTTCTTTCCCACTGCAACATTAAACAACATTTTTTTTTTGCTTTTGAAAATGTACCTTTCAAGATTGCTTTATTAAGGAGGAGACCAGTATGGTGGGGAGGGGTAAATTTAATCCTTTTGTCCTTTGCCATTTTCTTTTGGAAAAGAGCCACTTCCTGAGCCGTTCCACCCATACTGGGAAGAAATATGAGTTCTCCCCAGCATGATTAAAAGCAGCGCAGATGTATTTTTTTCTCAGCCCAGGGGGCGGGGGACAGTACAGGACGATAGAGAAGGAGGAGATTGGATTTATACCCCACCCTTCACTACCCGAAGGAGTCTCAGAGCGGATTAGAATCTCCCATTCCCTTCCCCTCCCCACAACAGACATTCTGTGAGGTAGGTGGGGCTGAGAGAGCTCTCCCAAGAACTGGCCTTGAGAGAACAGCTCTGAGAGAACTGTGGCTTGCCCAAGGTCACACCAGTAGCTGCATGTGGAAGAGTGGGGAATCAAATGTAGTTCTCCTGGATTAGAGTCTGTGCTCCTAACCACTACACCAAACAGGCTCTCTACCTGGAAAAAATGTTTCCCTCTCTACCAATGCCATCCTCCTCCTTGAAAAAGCAATCATGGAAGTTGCATTTGTAAAAGAAAAAAATATTTAACTTAAAAAATAAGCACAAACATAGAAGGAATTGTAAAGTGAAGATGAGCGCACAGCCTCTGAAATGAAGGAGGCCTGCCAATTCCTTGGATGGGCGATTTAGCTGGGGAAAGGCCATTCCCAGCAACTAGGAGAAAGGACAGGATGCCAATGTACTAAACATACATTGCACAAATATATGGGCCAATTTCAGGTGATCAGCAGGGTGCGAGACCTCCTAAAAGCTATGATTACGCTGGCAAGATCTGGTTTGTATTTCCATAAAGCTGATGGAAAACCATTATCCTGAACAAAAGTTCCACATGCTTTTTCTACCTTGGGTAAAAATACCTCGGGTAGTATTAGATGAAAGCACCCGAGGCCTGATTGTTTATCCGCTCGCTGGAAGGATGCCGTGTTTTACAATTGTTTCCTTTCATACAATAGGGCAGGCCACCTGTGCAACAGGACATTGGATGTATTTACCATGGGCCTTGATAGGATGGAAATGGAATCCAGCTCTTCCCAAAAAGAGCCAATAGCACGAGTGAAATACTGCAATATATGCATTGTTAAGAAGGGGGGGGAGGGGGGGGAGAACTCCTACTGCTTTAAATTCATTAGCTGCCCTAATTCAAAAGCAGGGTCTCGAACTGCAAAGCCTAGCTAACTAGTAGAATGTACATTTTGTATACGTGTAGCTTTTCACAAATTATGCCAGATGTATGTAAAGGAGTGGAGCTAGGGGGAATGGGTTAGATTTGGGGTCCCCACCATTTTTGAGCCTGTGAGCATCTTTGGACTTTTGACACAGTAATGTGGCTACGGCCACAAAATGGCTGCCACAGGAGTCAGAGCCACCCACAAAATGGCCGCCACAGCTTCCCTTCAGTCACACAGTAAAGATCCTTGTGCTGTAGTGGCAGGAGCTGCCAAACGTTTTTGAAAAATCTGCACAGTCAATCAAATCTCCAACGACCAATACAAAACCTTGCTGGGCAAAAGCCTTAATTGGTCCCATCCGCTTTCTAAAAACACTTGGCCAGCAAAGGTACTGGTGAGTGCCGTTATTCCTACAGGCACCATCTTGGGGACCCCTGGGCTAGATCCTCCTCTCCTCTCTGCGCATGCTGGCTCAGTGCACATGTAAAGGGTCTACACTCCTTCGTCAACAACAGAAGTATGACATGATGGAGCACAAGTCTCAAAGGCTTTCCACACGAAGCTGCTGTCACCTGACCGGTTGTGAGATGAGTGCCACATGGCTGCTTTGTTGTATGCATCTCTCCCAACATCACAAAGTTTTGGTAAAACTCATGCTATAATTCATGCTATAACTTGGTGGGCCTCAGGCACTACTAGGCTCGCCAGTTAAAAGTTAATTTATTTGCCATTCTATTTCTACCGGCTCCTCCTCTCTGAGGAAGTTTGGAGCAGCTTCCAGAGAGCTGAAGCAGGGTTTCATCCTGGCCCAGATTAGTCCCGCTTTCAACTGCCCTATAGCTTTTGGTGCTCGCTCCCAGAACACTCGCCACACCCAGTTTCAAGCCAATTTCATTCAAACCAATGTCCCAAACCATAAAGAGAAAAGATGTCATTTACTGTACCTCTCCATTAAAAAAGCAGAAGATTGTTGCTACCAACAAGCCCTGTAGAATAAAACAAGACAGTTGTTTAGTTTGATGGGAAAATGTACTTAATAATAGTTCTGCTCAAGTATATGTCATGGACACCGGATTGAGACAAATATTTGTGACAAAACACTTCTTGTGCAAAATAAGATTGGCTGCAGAGCTGGGGCCTTTTTTGTTTGAAATCAGACCTTCTTCTTGGTTATTTGGCAATTGTTCCTCTTATCAGTGAGTAACTCGCTATTTGATGGGATGGGAATGTCCTCGCTCTGAATTAGCTTAGTTTTCTCTCAGTAATATTAGCTAGATGACAATGTTCTGAGGCAGAAAGAGTATTTTCAAACAAAGCAACAGCACCGCTGGTCAGGGCCTGAAAAGACACTCTCTGGAGCATCTGTGCCTGAATGCTAGTTGGGGGGAAAGAACCAATCATGTCTGGGCATATACCAGCTACACTTCTAGCCCCTTTCACAGACTCCTGAAAAATCACCCAAAGAGAAAAAAGTCAGGGCCAAGACAGAGCCTGTGAATATACCGTCCCACCTGAGGCACTGGTTTAGTTAAAAAAAAAAAAGTAAAATAAATGCTTACATCAAGAAATGATGCATTTTTGAGGTGAAAAATATCTAATTATAAAATCAATGGTGTTCTGCTGACAGAAGCGTTAAAAAGAATTTTAGCCCCTTTGTCCTCATCACTATAACCCACCCATCCACGTGGCTATCAGTCCAACCACAATCATCAGCACCTTCCACTGACGGATCATTAGAGCCAGTCCCTAGTTTCTTAGGCTTGGTCAATTACAAGAAAGTCATTAAGTTGTTGTAGATTTCATGGGCTGTATGGCCATGGTCTTGGCATTGTAGTACTTGACGTTTCGCCAGCAGCTGTCACTGGCATCCTCAGAGGTATAACACAGAAAAATGTAGTACTCTCTGTGTCAATCTACAACAAATAATGAACTCTGGCTGTGAAAGCCTTCGACAACAAAGTCATTAAGCTTCACTAAAATATAACAGATAGGGTTGCCAGCCTTCAGGTGGGACCTAGAGATCTCCTGCTACTACAGTTGATCTCCAGATGACCGAGATCCATCCCCTGGAGAAAATGGCTGCTTTGGAGGGTAGACTCCATGTCACTGTACCTTGCTGAGGTCTCTCCCCTCCTCAAACCCTGCCCTCTTCTGGCAAACCCCCCCAAATCTCCCGTATTTCCCCACACAGAGGTAGCAACTCTACAAATCCACTTTGGTGAATGGTGAGCTACGGCCCTGGAGGGAGCCCGCTTTGGAATGTGGGAAACTCTTCATGAAATATGTCCTTTTCTTCCCATTGCCACTCCACACTTTTAACCCACTTCTCCATGAACTACAGTGCAGAACTGAAGCTGGGAATTCCTTTCAGAAAAAGGTCTCACACGGTTTACAAGTGATGTTTACATATGGAGTTTGTTAAAATGTGTCCACCCTTCCATTTATCAGCATTCTGTTACCAGCTGTGAATGACAAACGGTTCTTAAGAGTTCATACCTGATAATGCATAAGAATATTGATTACATAATCATAAATCTCTTCAGCAATACGGCCTTCTGGTCGCCAAGGCATCAATACAAATTCAATACCAAGAAGCGGCACCAAGATTAGGGTGGCTCTGACAGCTTTCATGTAGAGATTCGATTCTGCGCGGTGGGTGACTTTTAGCTTGGTTATCAGAACGCGAACAATGTTCAACAGGAAAAAGAGATTCACCTAGAAGGAGAGGAAATGCTTTAAGTTCAGTTTTGTGCGAGGGTATTTGGTAATATAAGCTCTAAGACAACTGAGCAGGGCGCGAAACCAGAGGCCGCGGTCACACGGCCCCTTTAAATCCGGGAGGGCTCCCGGATTTAAAGGGGCCGCATTTTTAAACAGTGGGTTGGGATGTCTATACATCCTAACCCCTGTGGCCTCGGGATCGTCGGCCGCGGCCGCTGAAGAGGCGGCCGCGGCGAGAAGAGCGGCCGCGGCTGCATCAGCAGCAGAAGCGGGGGCAGCCGAGGTGGAAGCGGCGGCGGCGGCGGAAACGGTGGCGGCAGCCGCCGCCGCTGAAGAGCCAGCTTCAGAGGTTGGTGGAGGCGGCGGAGGCGGCCCCAGGAGCACTTAAAGCGGCGGTGGCGGCCTCCGACCCGCCATCCGCCCGGGTAAGTTGGGGTTTGTTCCCCCCCCCCTTTTACACTTGGGCGCATGGCTATCCAGGGGGGGGGAAATGGCCGGCGGGGCTATGTGGACAGCCCTGCTCTCGCAATGCATGCGAGAGAGGGCTGTCCAGATAGCTCCCAATGCGGTTTCCTCCCGCAACAACCGGGAAAATATTTGATTTTCCCGGGGTCTTGAAAATGCGGGAGGAACCCGCATTGGAGCCTGCTTCGGCTCGGGACGAGGGGCTGGCCGTCTGGTCGGCCCCTTTAAATGCGGGAGGAAATTGCCCTTCCTTCCGCATTTAAGTCCCGTGTGGCCGCAGCCTGAAATTCTGTGCTGTGAGGCACTGCCAGAAGTCTATGTGATGCGCAGCAAAAGTGTAAATGCAGGTAATCCAATGTGTTTTCAAGAAATTCATGGCCAGAACACTGGAATGTGGGAGCAGATTTTCTTCTTAGAATCTGCTTGACCACTGCAGCACCTGCTTCGGGTGCTCCTGCCTTCTGAGATTAGGTGGCTGGCAACCAGGAAGACAGCCTTCTCAATCACAGTGCCAAAACTCTGGAACTCTCTTCCCAGGAAGGCTAGGGTTGCCCAGTGTGGCAGAATGGGGACTTACCAGCAGCGGGGAACGACTTGCTGGTGGTGGGGGATCCTCTGCCCCCAAAGGGGGAATGGCAAGCCTGAGGGAGACTTGTCAGTCCCATTCTGTTGCCATCTTCCACCAGCAGGTGAAGACTTTTTCCTTGCATGGGGCAGTCCCTCAGTGTTCCCGCCCAATATTTTCATTGTTTTTGTATGTGTATCTCAGCTCTGGTTTTAATGACGTGTTTCTGTTGGTTGTGGTGCTTTTTAAAATATGATTTCATCATATATGTTTCAATTTGTTAGCCGCCTCAGTGGCCCTTATGAGAGCAGAGAAGCAGGTTATAAATTTCGTGAAGTAAAACAACAACAAAAAAAACCACTTGTTCCCACAGTTTCCCTTCAGTCTCTGGAAGCACAAGCACTACACTAAGTATTTTTAAAATGAGAGCTACGATTTTCAGTTAAGCGTACTTGGATATTCCTGGAAGGAACAAGTCAATACTCTCAAAAATGAAAGGGAGGTAAAAGTGTTAGCCTCTAGAACCATGGAAAGAAGGAGAACCCCTCCAGACGCTCAGACTGTGATCTGTGAGTCAAACCTGAACTAAAGAAGCCATGGTTCTGGGAAATTTTTTACTATAGGAAGCTGCTACAGCCCTTCAAACCTGCAACTAATTTCAGCTTGTTTAGCCGAACAAGACCTCCAATTCTGTTACATGGGGTTTATTTAGTTTTGAGACCACTTAACTTCCTCATCTAACTTCCTATTGTACACTCAACAGCACGTCCTTCCTTCATGGATTAAAATTAGCACTCCCCCCTCACCCCCGCACACACTATGAAATAATCTTCAAAGAGTCACAATTCAGACTTTTATTGCGGCCTTTTTGGTCCTTTCCTCTAGCACCAAGATTCATTAATTTTTTTAAAAAGCACAGCCGAGTACTTTTGGAAGCCATGAAAAGGCATATTTTAAAGGGAAACGCCGCACCAGGCTACCAAAGCTGCTCCTGTGAACTAGAGAGGCCACACCAGCAGTCAGCTATGTCTTGAACTCCTTTACATTGTTCAAAGAGGCAGTTAGCGGTAGAAGAACTAGATTCGAGTCCAGACAAGACGAGCAAGATTTTCAGGATAGGAGCTTTTGAGTCAAAGCTCCTTTGGGGAGCTTATAACTAGGGTTGCCAACTCTGAGATGGGAAATACCTGGAGATTTGGGGGGTAGGGTTTGGGGAGGGCAGGATATAATGCCACAGAAGCCACCCTCCAAATCAGACATTTTCTCCAGGGAAACTGATCTTGGTTGTCTGGAAATTGAATGTAATAGCGGGAGATCTCCCATTACACCCTGAAAATCTTGTGTCTCCAAGGAGCTACTCGACTCAGACCTAGTTCTTAGAACATGCAGGATCTCAAAAAGGGTCAGAGAAACAGAACTTCTCTCCTGAAGCAGCTTCCAGTCACCAGGTTTGAAAGAACTTGGAACAAAAGTGAAGTGTGCCTTGCTTCTCTCTACTGGGCAAACCTGATTTGGCTCATGTTTCTGACAATTTTTTTTCTAAACTAAAAAGCCCCACGTCCTTTAGCCCTTGATTGTTTCAGTGGTCAGGACTGAATCTCAAGGTGGCCATTCCTTTGTTTATTTTGGCTGAGGGCGGCAAGGGTTACCTCACTGGCTGGTGGCATCCTTCCTTTCTGCCCCTCCCCCTTTTGCTCTGAGCTCCCTTTCCCCCTACCCAGAAAAGGGACCGGTAGTCTGGAATTGGGATAAATAATATTATAGGAAAGTTGCCATCTTAGATCTTTTATTCTGTATTGTAATTTTTCAGTAAGTTATATATTGAATTTTAATGTTTCTGTATATTTTATGGCATTATGCCTTGTACATCGGCCAGAGCCCGGCACAAGCTGGGACAGAGAGATTAACACGTCCAATAAATAAATAAATAATGTTTGCTGGCGTGTTTTCCATAGCTGCTTTCCTGCTCAAATTAGCAAAGCGGCCCCTAACACTAAAACATCAAATCAAATTCATAATGACATGATAGTGTGCTTTGGCATCCTAGTAAAGTGCAAATGTTGGCTGGAAATGTTCATTATTTCTGGCCATCTACAAAGGGGTCATATTAACTTCATGGGCAGTTCACCATGCCCCCATGGGATACCATTCTGGGAGACCTGCCCCCATATAATGGGAACTATGGGAGTTGGACCCCGCCAGCTTTCCCCCTCAATCCTGCCCCATTCCTCTCCTTACTACAGCCCCCATCCCACTCCACGCAGGTCCCATGATCTCCAGCAAAGCCTCCTTGGTAGTCCAAGGGGATTTCCTCCCTGTTCCAACCCCTTGTCCACACATACAAGTTTCTTGTATTTTCACATTCCAGTGTATGAGGCATCGCCTACCCTGTTGTTATTACCCACACACTTTTTACACAGTGGAGGATTAAACTGGTCGCTGCATATCAAAGAAACATTAGACTTAACACTAGCGAACGAATGAATGTATATATTAAAAGCGGATCATCTGAAAAGGTTCATACCACGAGAGCAGCGCAAATAGGACCGTGGATGATATACAACAGGTGAGTATCTGAACTGATCCAGCAGCTGTAGGGTGAGAAAAATAAAGTTAGGGGAAAAGAACTCTCGGTCCTTACCAGATAAATAAAATAAACTTGTGCTCACTTACTTGTCGTTGAAATATACGGCCCTGGCAACAGCATGTATGCAGGAAGGAATCAATGGGAACCCTGTACAAAACAAATGATGCACTTCTTGTTAAGAACTCTCCGTAAGTACTCTAATAAGACAGACATGGATTACTAATCATTTAGCTAGGGTTGCCTTTTGCCCACCACTGGCAAGAAAACCCCCACCAGCAGTCTTTTGTCCCCCACTGGCATTCAGTGGGGCACCAGGGGGAAAAATGGGATGTGGGGGGGGCACCGTGTCCCACGATACCCAAAGGTCATTTCCAGCAATTGTCAGCTACAGAAGAGATGGTACCATATTCCAGGAGGCTTTCGGATTCTGGTTATGTAGCCAGGAGTGACATCCCAGGATGCTGTTAGGGTAAGTGCCCCCCCTCCCCGGTCTCCTGTAGATTTCATGTCTCAGTAAACTAAAATTCTACAACAAATCTTTGCAGAGTTGGTACACTTCAAAGTAAATTGGCCTGAATGACCCAAAGTGATTGTTATTGAAAAGGGGGGTGACAGAATACATTTTCTTGATATTGTTAAGTCAGCCAACTAGGACATCTTATTATATTGAAGGGGTCACCAATCTTTAATGGGAGCTACTTCTGAGTAAGGGAACACACCTCAAGCTGTCTCCCCCGCCCCCCGCTCTGGCATGTTCTACCGTTTTGTTCTGTCCTAGAAACAGAACATGGACTAGCAGGAGCACCAGAAATGAAGCTACCAGCTGAGCAACACAGAGAAAAATCCAAAAAATAAAAGCCTTAAAAAAACCCTACAGCAGATTTTGTTGCAGTCTTTTTCCGGGTCTTCTAGGGCAGGCACACAGGGTTGCCAGCTCTGGGTTGGGAAATACCTGGAGATTTTCAGGTGGAGGCTGAGGAGGGGAGGGAATTCAATGGCGTATAATGAAACAGAGTCTACTTTTCAAAGCGGCCATTTTCTCCAGGTGAACTGATCTCTGTCGCCTGGAGATCAGTTGCAACGACCTTGGTTTCTGATATGAGAGAGTCAGCATGGGATGTTTATTTCAAGAGTTGATAAGTGGAAATTGATAAGAATTGCAATTGGGACACACAGAGATAAAGCAATCTATGTGAAACAGGTATTTGTTATTGTGCAAATTCTGTTGCATGTGAGCAATACAAGAGGAGGTTTTTCTAGAGAATCACTATGATCATAGTAAACACATTTTGTAGATATATCTTTATTGACTCTTCGTCATTTTTGTCACGGATGTTTTGATTAGAATTCCACCACCGGGAGATTGGCAGCCCTACACGCACAAGCTCCTTTGAAACAGCTGGTGAAGTCCTGGTAGTTCATGAGCTACCTGTTGGAGACCCCTGCTCTGTTTTGGTTGCAGAAAGAAATGACTTTAAATTTGTTTGAGAAGTATCAGACATTTTCTTTCTCATTTGTGTGTGTGAATGTAATTATGTTTTATATCTATAATGCCTGTTAGCCATTCTGGGAGTCAAGGTGTGGCAAATAAATTCTTTAAATTAAAAAAGAAAACAATAATGTACTGCACTGCTAGGTTTGCTAGCCCCCCAGTGGGAGTAGGGGATGCCCTGATTTTGGGGGCTCCTGCCTGCTGCCAGCCGGCTGGTGAATCCCTGCCCCCAACAGCCATGACCCAGCATGACATCCCCAATGTGATGACATCACATGGAAGCGACGTCATCACACTGGGGATGCCATATGGCAGGGGTGGCCAACCTGTGGCTCGGGAGCCACACGCGGCTCTTTCACACATATTGTGCGGCTCCTGGCAGGGCGGCTGGGGAAGCAAAGGGGAGGCATGCTTTTTCTCTCTTTCTCCTTTCCTTCCCTCCTCCCTCCCATCTATTTGCTTTCCTAGTTTCTCTCTCTCTTTCTTTCCACTTCTTTAATTCTTTCTTTCCATCTCTCTCTTTTTCTCTCTCTCTCTCAATATCATTAGCAAACAAGTAATATCATTATCAATAACCGGTTTTCCTTGTTTGTTTTTATTTTTGGCAGTCCCATTTAACGTTAATAAAAAGCAAATTTGCATATTTTTAAAAATAAAAACGTGTGTGTGATATTTATTTCTGTCTTGCGGCTCTCAGACATCTGACGTTTATTCTATGTGGCTCTTACGTTAAGCAAGGTTGGCCACCCCTGCCATATGGTGATGCTCTGGTATTTTGCCCAAAACTCTATTGTAACAGTTATTAATATTTAATTATTTATTTTTCATATTCATAGCCCACCCTTCCCACAGGCGGGCTCAGGGTGAATCACAACATTTCAATAATACAATAAATATAATCTTAAAAATTTTGAAACACCGTAGTATACATTAAAATAGTGGTCAAAGCACAAGGACAGAAATTGGCTGATTGTGAGAGGTTCTCTGGCCTGCTGGTAACAGATGAATAATAGCCAGCAGTTATCAGATGGGTGACAGAAACCTCAGGGAGGCCAAATAAGATCCTGCAGGGCCCTAATCTCAATGGGGAGCGTGTTCTATCAGGCAGGGGCCAAGGCAGAGAAAGTCCTGGTCGAGGCAAGATGGACGTCTTTCAGGCCAGGGACCACCAGGAAACGTTGATCTGATAGTGTAATGCTCTTCGGGGTGTATAGGGGAAGCGGCGGTCCCTCAGATATATGTCCCTCAGATAATCATTAATCTTCTATGATGTAAAATACAGACACTTTCTAATTGTATTCTTCTGGGGAATAATTGGAAACAGCATATACTGAGACACTTGTCAAATCATTTGCATCTTTGTATTCTGTCTCTTTGGTCTTACCGCTTTCAACTTTCACTGTTGGACTGATCATGTAATTGTATAGTTGAAGTGTTACACTTTCTGTGCTGATTATTACAGGGTGGATTTGACACACATGAGTTGTTATTTTCGATACTCTCATGCATTTTTGATATCTATGATTAAGCTCTGGAACATAGATATTCTTTGCTAATGCTCATGTATTTATTGATAATTCTGAATACAATAATTTATTGCAAAAAATTGGATTTTGATATTGTTTGACATGGTGACTTCTCAGCTTTTTAATCTCCAGGTAATGGCTGACTCTATGGTAGGAGTGGCCAAACTGCGGAGCTGCATGCAGCTCCTTCACACATATTGTGTGGCTCCCAGCAGGGTGGCTGGGGAAGCAAAGGGGAGGCATGCCTCCTCCATCGGTCTTCCCTTTCCCAGCCAGTGTTCCCCTCCCTGGGGAGGCTTGGTGTGTGTGTGTGGGGGGGGAGGAGTAGAGAAAGAAAGCAACTTTAACTTTAAATGTGCTCTCAAAGCACCCTGGCTGGCTGGCCTGGAGAAGGCATTTGTCTCTTTAAATCCCTTCTCCAAGCCAAGCCGGCTGGTGGGGTTGGAGGACACATTTAAAGTTAAAATTGCTTTATTTTCACCTCTCCCTCCCGTCCCTCCCCATCTATTTGCTTTCTTTCCACTTCCTTCCTTGCTTCCTTCCTTCCTTCCCCTCCCCCCTCCCTCCCCATCTAAAGTTAAATGTGTTCTCCAAGCCCCACCACACTGACACACCAGTTGGCTGGCTTGGCTCAGAGAAGTTATTTGTCTCTCTAAATCCCTTCCCCAAGCCAAGCCAGCTGGCATGGAGGGTGTGGGACGGGGTTGGAGAACACATTTAAAGTAAAAGTTGTTTTCTTTCCACCTCTCCCTTCCTCTTTCCATCCCTCCCTTCCTATTTATTTGCTTTCTTTCCACCTCTCTCTCTTTCTCTCTCTTTTTCCCTCCCTCCCTCCCTCCCTCCCCCATCCATTTCCTTCCACCTCTTTCTTTTCACATTTCTCTCTCTCTCTTTCTCCATTCCTTCCTCTTTCTCTCTCTTCCTTCCTTCCTCCCCCTTCCTCATCTATTTGTTCATGTCTTGCAGCTCTCAATAGGGCTGCCAAGTCCCCCTGTAGAGCGGGGGAAACACCGATTTTTAAAGCTTTCCCCCGCTTTTCCAAGATTGGCCACCGGGGGGACAAAATGGCTGCCAGCAGGGGAACCTCGGAGCCTGCCCTGCTGGCCTCTTGAACTTCTTAAAAGGGAAATTTCCCCTTTAAGAGCTGATCGAGCAAGACAGCCCCGCCCAGAGATTAAGGAGGGACTGTGCAAGGTTGCTGCTGGAGTAAGTTGCTTCCGTGCAAGGTTGCTGCTGGAGTAAGCTGCTTAAGGTGCTGGGGTCTGCGAGCTCTTTTCCTTCTCTGTCTCTCCCCCTCTTTCTTTTTGCTGTCTGTCTGTCCACTGTGGTTTTGTCAAAGGAATAAACTGTCACTTCCAAAGAGGTAAACATCACAAGGAGAGGTTGCCTGTAGAAGGTCTGGGAGTGGGATTGTTTAAAATGTCTTGTCGTGGCTGTTTGGGTCCCCCCAATCCTCATTTCCCTTCTGCAAATAAAAGTTGGGATTCCTCATTTTTATGCCAATTTTCTGTTTCTTTCAACCATGTCCCCCCCCCCCCCCCTCCGGCAGTAAAAATCTGCATTTTTAAAAGCATTTGTACATCAAGTAACCGGTATTTTAAGTTAGGGATGGATCCAACTAGCTTTTCTGCTGGCGAAAAGGGGAGGACAAAGGTCCTCTTTAGCCACCAAAAAGCCTATGCTGGGGGGGGGGGGGGGGAGAAGTTATGGGACTTACATGGACAACAGCTGGGTGAAACAAGGGCCAGAAATAAAGCCTGGGAATTGGGCAAGAGTAAGTGAAAAAGCTGACTGTCTGTCTGTCTGTCTGTCTCTCTCTCTGTCCCCATCCAGCAGAGGTCTATCAGTGGCTATTATAGCCACAAGGTCTAAATGGAGCCCTTTGTCTGGGGCAGTGATGCTCTGCATTCTTGGTGCTTGGGGGGCAACAGTGGGAGGGCTTCTGGAGTTCTGGCCCCGCTGCTGGAACTCCTGAGGGCACCTGGTATTTTTGGCCACTGTTGTGACACAGAGTGTTGTACTGGATGGGCCGATCCACTGTGGCTTCTCTCCTGTTCTTATGATATGAAAATCATATTTAGCACTTGTGTAGCACTTAGGGCTTCATATTCTGCCGAGATGAGGAAGGGTTCAGTAGGGCCGTTGCTCAGTGATAGAGCATCTGCTTGACATGCAGGAGGTATCAGCCTCTTCAGCTAAAAAAGGATCAGGTAATAGGTGACATTAAAGATCTCAGCTTGAGACCCTGGAGAGCCACTACCAGTCTGAGTAGTCAATACTGACCTTGATGGACCAATGGCCTGATTCAGTATTAGGAAACTTCATGAGTTCATGTGTCAGCATGTGGAAGCAACATCACAGGATGTGACATCACAAAATGATGTCACTTCTTTTCTCCTGGCTCCACCCCCAAAGTCTCCTGGCTCCACCCCCAAAGTCCCCAGATATTTCCCAAGTTGGACTTGGCAGCCCTAGCTCTCAAACATCTGATGTTTATTTTATGTGGCTCTTACATTAAGCAGGCTTGGTCACCCCTGCTCTATGGCATTATACCCCACTGAAGTCCCTCTCCTCCCCAAACCTCCCCTCAGGCTCCCTCCCCCCAATTCCCTAGGTATTTCCCAACCCAGAGCTGGCAACCCTAATCGTGACACATTTTTGTAGCCCTCAGCCCAGTTTGCCAGAGGTATGAAGTCATTAAAAAAAAACCCAGACTATTTTAACGCATCTGATAAAGTGGACTACAGCCCCATGAAAGGTCATGAAACATTAAATGTGCTTAAGTCTTCAAGATATTGCAGGCACTGTCTTTGGTCTTCCTACACAGCTGTTCTTCCTGGAAGCTGCCAAGAAGAGTCACAATTGCCATGTTGGCCTGGAAAATAAAAGCCCTGTTTGCAAGCTCCAATTTTAGCACAATTTTAAGTCTTCCGTTTAATAAACCTCCCTTGATTGAATACGTCTGTTTTAGTTACTGGTGACTAACACATGGTTTTAAGCCTCCGATGAACAAGCCCGGCTGAGAATCCTCTGGCCACAGACAAGAACTTCCCCAAATTTGCCATGAGACCATCCAGTGAAAGCTGTTAGGCAAGTGTTTTAAGTGCTTTGCTGGAGCGCAGCCCATAAGAGAAAAGCACGAACAGGTTTTAACTCAGTTGTACTTGTTGTCAACCAATAAAAAATGATAACAACAGACACGGTCACGATCCCATGAATTGCCGCACAACGGTGGGAAGCAGCCATGTCCTCCCTGAAAGGATTGCCAGATTCCAATTTTGGCCTTTAGTGCAAAACGCAGGGAGACCGTGTACTAAAATGGACACGCTGTCAGATGGCTTTTGCAGCAGAAAATTCTGAAGGACTATTCTGATGCTCAGACTGTTGCCAGAAAGAGATCCCCTTTCACTGCTCCTGTTAACCCATTTTGTATTTTTACATTAAAACAAATAACTCCCCCCTCCAGAACAAGGAAGAGAGATGAATTTGCTAGATCTGTTGACATATTTCCTAGAAATAACTGTAACATTAAGAAATAACTATAAGATTAATTATATGCATCTTGGTTTGCTTAAGATGTTCCTTATTATTAATGACTGGACTATAGTTAGCTCTCCAAGCAGTAAAATAACTCCATGACCACCAAAGGAAGGTCTGAGACAGTTCTAGAAATAAAGAACTATTTTATATTTAAACAGCTTAATTTTACAAAAACATTCTCCAGACCACAAATCAAACTGGAATGAAGCCCTGAAGAGCTTAATTAAAGTGACTTTTTAGAATGTCTATGAGCATGAGCTTGCATACATTGAAGCAGTCAGCAATTTCTATGTTAATATCATTTTTCAGGCTTTTAAACAGGCTTATCAAGTGCCCACTAACGGAGGCCAACTCCTGGTAATCGTGGCTGATGGCTGCCCACACTCATCTGGTCGGCAGGAAGAAGCAGGCCGCAAATAGGGGGTGACGATCTTTGTCTCTGTGAGATAATGTCACTTCCAGCGAGACCTGGAAGTACCGGCATCACGCCAGGACAACTGTCTAGCACTTGCCCAGAAACTTCTGGCTTAGTGCTAGAGCATCATCCTAGTGCGATGCTGATGCTTCTGGGTAATGCCGGAAGTGACGTCATCGCACAGTGACAGAGCTCACCATCATCCCCCCTCCAGAGTAAGTACCTGCCTCCCTCCCATCTCCTGCTGGTTGCCAGGCTATCAATCCTACTTTTAGAAGATAAAAAGGTAGGCTATTTCAAAACAATGTGTAAATAAGGCAGCGTGGTGTAGTGGGTAGAATTTTTGCTAGAACTGGGGAGACCAAGTTCAGATTCCCCATGAAAGTAATTGGGTTGAAATCCAGAGCAAAATTGCCAGTGAGAGCACTGGGGTCTAGAAGCTTCAAGGGCAGAGGACTGGGGTGGGATGGGGCATTTCACCTCCACACCCCATCTCATTAGTGCATGGAACCCTGGGCAGCAGGGGCATATCCAGACAATTCTGGTTGGTGAGGTGTGGGGACTGCTCTGCTGCAACCTCTAGTCCTTTCTATTGTAGAGACTCGATCCCGGGCTACTTTTCTGTGTAAGCCGGGGGAGGGGGGGACCAACTCTCTCTCTCTTTTGCATTTTTATTTTTTTGCAATTTTTTTTTTTGCATTTTTTCCCGTTTTTAAGTTTTTATTCATTTTTCATTTACAACATAAAGTACACATATACAGAATAGGCTTATTCCTAGATTCTTATCTGAAGATCTGATACATTCTACTTTTATACATTCCATACATTTTGTGGTTTTGCTTTGTTGGTTTTACCATAAATGCAGCGTGTTTAATACAACAGGTATTGTTTCTTTAGAGGTTAAACATTCAATAATGGGTGACCATATGTTTGTAATGTCGTTATGATTACCCTTTAGGGGTTTTTTGTTTCATAATGTCTGAGATTTTTTCCATTATGTAAATGTTTCAGGTTTTCTTATACCAGAGATTTATTGTTAATTTGTTTTTAGATTTCCATGTTTCTGCTATTGCTGTTTATTTGCATTTTTTAAAACCTATTTTTTGGCCCGGAAAAAAGAAAATGAGATTCAAGCTTCTCTGACTGTGCCTGGGGTCACATGAGCATCTTACATTTTAAAAGTATTTTTTTTAAAAAACGTTGGAGGGGCGGTGCTCATCTGTGGAGCATTGCCCCCAAATGCCGCCCCCCCGTGGCCACGGGCCTGCTGGCAGGGAAAGATGGCTTGCTCAACTGTGCAGCTGTGGAGTGCATGGTCACATGCCCAGCCTGATTGGTCAGGTCACCTGACTAGCAACACATCTGAATGGTCAACTAGACTCAGGCCAGCTGCTGGCAGTTTGACATAAAAGAAGATAATTCGTCTTAGTTTTGCAGCTCTTCTATTTTGGATACCTCTTGGTTCCTGACCCGTCTGAGCCAGGCTGGGCTTTGTGTGGCAGAACACCTGCTCTTGGAGTTTGGACTTTAAAACTGCCTGGATTCTGTGTCTCAATCTGATCAGGTAACATCTGGATTAGAGAACCAAAGCTTGTATATTTATTTTAGGTTAGCTATTTAGATTTTATTGTTTTCTCCTTGCTGTGTATTCCTGCACATTTCCTTTAATAAATCTTATTAATTGTACCTTGTGGTGTTCTTTGGGTTTTGGGCTTCAGTCTAAATCCAGTACTTTGACCTACGGTGGCTACAGCTACCAGAGTAATTGTTTTTGTAACTCAACTGGCAAGTGCCCCGCCTAGCGGGGTTCGCTTCTTGATTAACTTTTGGAAGTGCTAGAGGCTCCCTTGGTTTCCGGTTAAAGGGTCAGTAAACGGACTGGTGGTGGCTCATTACTCTGGGGTCGTGAGGATTCACTCCCCAACATTTTGTGTTTATTTTGCCTGCTTGTCACTTCAGAACTTCTGACAATCTGGACCAGTCCAGTCCCCAGGAGGAGTCCAACCAGCCCAGACAAATACTCAGTTTGGAGTAAAAATCAAGTAAACTCCATCCCACTCCCAAAAATCAGAGCAGAGTTTGCCAGCTGTGCCTTGTGGGTGCTTCTGTATGTGCAATACTATGGTGGTACAATGATCAGGCTTCAAGCAAGAAGTGCTTCTATGCGGGCAGCACTTCCTACACATGACCACAGGGCCCCCTCTTCTGTGCAACAGCCCACATGATAACCCATCTGAGATTCAAGTTGGACTTAATTCTTTTGTAGATAACATAAGAACATTAAGAGAAGCCAATGCTGGATCAGGCCAATGGCCCATCCAGTCCAACAATCTGTCACACAGTGGCCAAAAATACCAAGCGCCCTGAGGAGGTCCACCAGTGGGGCCAGGACACTAGATGCCTCCCCACTGTTGCCCCCCCCCCCCCAAGCACCAAGAATACAGAGCATCACTTGCCCCAGACTGAGAGTTCCTATCTGTACCGTGTGGCTAATAGCCACTGAGGGACCTCTGCTCTGTATGTTTACCCAATTGCCCAGCTGAAATTCTCATGTTTTCTGGGCTAAGGCAGCCCAAGTAGGACTAATTCTTTATATATCACTCTGGAAAAAAGGCAACCTACATCAGAGATCAATGGCCTCCCCTCTCCCACACTGTTCCCCAGTTGAAATGTTTCTTTGCTCTGTGAACAAAGTGGGTCAAAAGGAACTGCTGGAAAAATAAACCTCGGCCTGACCTCCTACCCTTGGAATGGCGAGACTTCTCTGAAAATAAACAGCCATTCCTATATAAACACCTCCAAGATGAGGAACAATGAATAATTGCCCCTTAATGCCTTTCCATAATAGAGGGCCATTCTCTCAAACACAAAGGAGGAGGAGCTGCTTCCTGGCTGGACAAATGTGCGGGACTTTGCTTTTCAGATAAGGCTGTGTTGCATCAGCTGCTTACATACATGCTCAGAGACTTTAACTGAGATAAAAGTCTGCTCCTCCGTTTAAAACAAAAGGGGCAAATTGGAATGGCATGTCGTTTATCTTCGATTTTTATTTCTCAGCCCCAAAAGCAATGTGAGGGAAGCAGGAGGAGGAGGAAGAGGAGGAGGAAGAGGAGGGGGAGGGGGAGGAGGAAGAGGAAGAGGAGAAGAAGAGGAGGAGGAGGAGGAGAAGGAGGAGGAGGAGGAGGAGGAGGAGGAAATTGGATTTATACCTCACCCTTCACTACCTGAAGAAGTCTCAAAGTGGCTTACAATCTCCTTTCACTTCCCCTCCCCACAACAGACACCCTGTGAGGTAGGTGGGGCTGAGAGAGCTCTCTTGAGAACTGCTTGTGAGAGAACAGTGACTGACCCAAGGTCACCCAGCTGGCTGCATGTGGAGGAGTGGGGAATCAAACCCGGTTCTCCAGATTAGAGTTCGCTGCTCTTAGCCACTACACCAAACTGACTACACCAAAGTTAAGGAAGTGGTCCCTTGTCCACTTGAGAGTGAGCTGCTACTCCAGTTGTGGTTGGACCAGTTGGCCCATGGCCAAATCTACCCAAGGTCACGCCAGCAGCTGCATGTGGAGGAGTAGGGAATCAAACCCGGTTCTCCCAGATTGGAGTCCGCGCTCCTAACCACTGCACCAAATTGCCCACAGTCGAATTGTTCTGTTGAACAATGCAAGCAAAATGCTCTGACATTAGGACAACAAACACGCGTGCCAGGCCTTCAGGCATATCTTGATGTCCTTGCATTGGAGGATTAATCCTCCCCACCCCAAAATGAGGACGATATCCTACCCCATCCAAGAAGGTAATACCACAACAGATGCTGTTTCTCTGCAAATACGGCCACAACGATGAGCGTGTGCAGGTAAATGCCTTCGCAGAGCATCCAGAAGTAACTGCAAACCATTAAATAAAGGTGAATGAACTGAGCCACTTTGCATCCAACCTGAAGAGAAGAGGGGGGGGGGGAATAAAACACCACAGGTTTCACACAGCATGTAAAACAGGTGCACTTTCATGCACTACGGATAAGTAGTCAACTGAGATAGCAATAATTAAAATGTAAAGCAACACCATCGGTTCTGAAAGGTACCAATGTGCTAAATGATTTCTTCCGCTTTTCCAAATGTCATATTAATATCACACTCATTATTTAAAATGAGCCTGACATTAGACGTTTGAGATATCAATGTACATCAGCGAATGGGTCACAGGCGCTCTCTGAGTTTCATATACTCTCAAAAGATCTGGACAGAATCCTAAGAATCCCAGTTCTAGCAGAGGCTTTCTGAGGAACAGACTTTGGCTTTAGATTTCGTTCAGGAATGGCTTGTTCCTCCTGACCTCTGATTTACTATCCTTACTGGCCGCCATCTTGAAGAAGAAGAGGAGACTGGATTTATACCCTGCCCTTCACAACCCGAAGGAAAGATCTTGTAACTGAACCAAGGTCACATTAGCAGCTGCACGTGGAGGAGTGGGGAATCAAAACCCTCCTATTTGGCCCTTATTTCAATTTACAGCGTAAGAAAGGCTTTTACCGCTCTTCGTTTTCAGACCATGCCATCTGAGCTGCTAAAAGGACGATATCTCAGAACCCCATACGACCAACGTATCTGTCTGTGCGGGACTTCCCTTCCAGCTCTATGTTTCCTATGTCTCTGCGTTTTCTATTGAATTGAACTAACTGATGCTCCTTATAAATCAGAAAGACAACCAAATGTATCTTCACTTACCGGATTGGCTGCGACCAATTGCTGATTGTTTGCAACTCCTGAAAGGCTAATAATTGTGACAATGGAGTTGCACACAAAAGAGAAAAAAAGATTCTTGTGCAGAGTGATCCTTTGGCAGCTCAGGCTCCTGAAAGCAAAGGCACAAGAGAAAAAGTTAACAGGCACGGCAAAGAGGGAATCCCACCGATTCCTCTCCTTTGCACAAACAGAATGTACCTGTAATCACTTGAGACTGGGGAGCCGTCAACTGAACTCACACAAATTTCCCAGACAGCGGTAGAAAAGAGTAAGAGACCAGTAGCACCTTAAAAGATTAACAAAATTTCTGGCAGGGTAGGAGCTTTCGTGAGTCACTGCTCAGGTATCTGAAGATGTGAGCAGTGACTCAGGAAAGCTCCTCCCCTGCCACAAATTTCGTTAGTCTTTAAGGTGCTACTGGACTCTTACTCTTTTCTACTACTCCAGACAGGCTAACACAGCTACCCATCATGATCTATTCTGAGATATCAGTATTCTTAAATATACCAGTTTCACAGGAAGAAGAGGAGGAGGAGGAGGAAATTGGATTTATACCCCACCCTTCACTACCCGAAGGAGTCTCAGAGCAGCTTACAATTTCCTTTCCCTTCCCCTCCCCTCAACAGACACCCTGTGAGGTAGGTGGGGCTGAGAGAGCTCTTTCAAGAACTGCTCATGAGAGAACAGATCTGAGACAGGCTAACACAGCTACCCATCATGATCTATTCTGAGATATCAGTATTCTTGTAACTTGTATTCAGTAACTTGTGACTGACCCAAGGTCACACCAGCAGCAGTATTCAGTAACTTGTGACTGACCCAAGGTCACACCAGCAGCAGCATGTGGAGGAGTGGGGAATCAAACCCAGTCCTCCCAGATTAGAGTCTGTGCTCTTAACAACTACACCAAACTGGTTACATCACTACATCAAACTGTCATGAGGAGAAGCTCCTGTCTCCATTTTCTGTGCCTATGCTTTTACTGGAAGAAACTGGGAGCAGCAGGAGGCGCCACCAGAGAATCCGCCACATCACACTGAGGTAAAAGCCCTTTATTGCCTGAGGTCTTACAGTGCCCAAGACTTGACTCGGTAGCTTGTGGAAACCTGTGTGAAGCGAGGTCTGTTCTCACCTGACAAAACAGTCAGGATAGGCAAGGAGCGCAACCCACTCACCCGTTTAGGCAAAGAAGTGCATTGTGCTTCAGCTGCTCACTCCTTATGAGATCCAGGAAGCTAGGTTGTGGGGGGTTTTGAGACTCCTGATTGGTTATTGGGCTGCCTTTTTTCTCGGTTGTTTTGGCGGACATGTTTTTTGGATTTCTCCAGGGTGGTCCTTCCTACGGGTGGGATTCTCTTGTAGAAATGTTATAGGTTAAGTTGGCGTTTTGGACTGCGGAAGAGCAGGGAAGGAGAGAAAACGGTGCTCCACGGGCAGAAATGCTCTAGTAGATCCAAGCCTCTCATTTTACATGGCAAGTTAATGTAGAACCTCAGGGAGGTGATGCTCAGTTCATAATGCACCTGAGGATTACAACGTAGGCAAATTTGGATTCTGATGGGCACCACTGCTAGTGGCAATATGAAAGCTGGGAGGGATAATGTGGAACCCGCAGTGGTCGCATGCAATGGCATACTGATATGGCGCCCAAAACAACAACAGTAGGCCATTCAGGATTAATAGTGACTGAAAAGGTAACAGAAAGAGAAAGACCTGCCATTTACAAACCAAGCTGCTATTTATTCATGTGGGAATTAAAGAATAAAATGTTCCATGTCATAATGCAAACTACTATTAAATCTGAAGGCATCAAAGAAAACATCAAAAATGATTGCAGCTGTTCCTGCAAACAACAAATCAAAGAAGAAAAAAACATTTTCTTCTAAAACATTTTTAACCAAGAGGAATGCTCAGTATTTATGCAAGAGGCTTACGGAGATGTTCAGCTGAGTTTCAGAAGGGATTGGAAAGTCGATGCAGCTCAACAGCCTTCCACCAATGGATACTGGGGATTCTCCTGGGAGTTTTTCTTTCTATGGCTCTGCCACCTCAAGGGTAGAAGTTTCTCAGGGGTCATTTGGGGCTGGAGCGAGGCGGAGCAGCGCTCCACCAGCAAAGGAGTGGGCACTAGGGCAGCCACCGGCCGAATCAGATTCGGCCTGCTGCCGAATTGCCGCCAAAATTCGATGGCAGCTCTAAAAGCGACTGGAGGGGAGGGAGTTTGAGGGAGAGGTTCCAAACTTACAGGGTAGCTGCTGGAGCCTCTCCCGCAAATACCCACCAAGTTTCAAGAAGATTGGACCAGGGAGTCCAATTCTACAGGCCCCCAAATAGGTTGTCCCCATTCCCTGTATTATTTTCTATGTTGGGGAAAAAGTTAACGTTTTTTCCCACCATAAAGAACCATGGAGGGGATGGGGCAACCTGTTTGGGGGCCCGTAGAATTGAACCCCCTGGTCCAATCTTCTTGAAAATTGGTATTTCGGGGAGAGGCCCCAGCAGCTACCCTGCAAGTTTGGAGCATCTCCCTCAAACCCCCTTTCCTCCAGCCCCTCATATACCCTATGAGTTTTTGCCATTGATTTCAATGGCCCATAGGGTATAATGGGGCTGAAACTGACATTCCCTTTCTGACACACTTCTGGTGATGTCAGGGGACGTGGCATATGCTAATGAGTTATGCTAATAGATATGCTAATGAGCTCTTGCACCTCTTTTTCTATGAAATGACTCCTGAAGTTTCTTATTTGAAGAGGGGAAGTTTAAGCCACTACAGATTTATACTACAACATATTTGTAGTGGCTTAAACTTCCCCTCTTCAAATAAGAAACGTCAGTGTATTTCCACTCTTGAGGTGGGAATTAATCTGTAGTGGTTTAAATTTCTCTTCAAATAAGAAACTTCTGTCTATTTCTACCCTTAAGGGGGAAATTAATTTATAGTGACATAAACTCCTTTTCGAATAAGAAACTTCCACGTAATTAAACCCTTGAAGTGGAAATGAATTTGTAGCGGCTTAAACTTCCCCTCTTCAAATAAGAAACTTCCATGTATTTCTACCCTCATGGTGGAAATTAATTTGTAGTGGTTTAAACTTCTCTTCGAATAAGAAACTTCTGTGTATTTCCACCCTTAGGGAAGAAATCATAGTGGCAGAAGAAGAAGAGGAGGAGGAGGAGGAGGAGACTAGATTTATACCCCGCCCTTCACTTGAAGTCTCAGAGCGGCTTACAAACTTCTTTCCCTTCCCCTCCCCACAACAGACACTCTGTGGGGTAGGTGAAGCTGAGAGAGCTCTGACAGAAACTGTTCTTTTTCAAGAACAGCTGTGCCAGAACTAGCTTGCCCAAGGTCATCCTGCAGGTGCAAATGGAGGAGTGGGGAATCAAACCCGGTTCTCCCAGATTAGAGTCCACGCACTTAACCACTACACCAAACTGGATCTCCTTAAACTACTCCTTTTCAAATAAGAAACTTCCACGCATTTCCACCCTTGAGGTGGAAATTAATTTGTAGTAGCTTAAACTTCCCTTCTTCAAATAAGAAACTTGCATGTATTTTCAACCTTGAGGTGACAGAGCCACAGAAAGAAGAACCTGAAAGAAAGCCCCCAGTATCCACTGATGGAAGGTTGTTGGCATGTCTACTGGTAACTGGTTTGGAGAATGGTCCAACCACATATTGGTATACATAAATACTGCTTATCTCTTCCTGAAACTTATAGCTAGAGCCACAGATATTGAAATAATTAGAAGAACTGGTTATATGATTTCAAAACAAAGTTGTGAATACTTTCACTTTTGGGAGATATCATGGAGTATCACAGTAGGGCCATATATGCCTTTGTGCAAGCTTGGTAAATTGAAACTGTTGGACATGTTTCACTTCATTGCTCTTTTTATGACGATCTTAGATATGCTTTTATTACTCCTGTCCTCCCCCAAATCCCTGGTAAATTGGAGGACTTCTCTAAAACCATGAGCCTTGGATTACGGATAGAGTTGCCATATTTTATGTAGCCACTAGAGTCTACTGTAATTCTCTACTGATTCACTCAATTTGGTTTTATATTATATCATCTATGTACCAATTTTCTATGTGGTTTTCTACATAAACTTTTTGGGTATTGTATGTATTATCTTGTTGGTCTATGGCCATATAAACAATTCATTAACTTGTTCAGTTGTGAATAATAAACAATGGCTTTGCTTAGTCCCAGCCACATCCAACTTGTTGAGAGAACTATGGCCAAAATATCTGGGACACGGGATGTTCCTCTTGTCTTTTCTGGTCTCACATCCACAACCAGACAAAGAGGTTGTGAACACAATGTCTGATCCCTTTCTTGTTCTTTCACTCCTCTGTTCAAGATACCATACATCTTGAATTATTGAACCATGTATAGAGCTTGCAACCAAAAGGACTAGGCACCGCATACATACAAAGAATGCAAAGAATACTTACTTAAAGTAGGAGAATATGGCAAGGGAAATCAACAGAGAAACAATGGAGAGGCTGTGGCCAATGATCGTGAGATAGTACAAATTCAGAGCTGTCTGCAAGAAGAGACAGAAATAAGTGTGAAAACTGGAACTGTAGCAAACGGAACTCTATGCCAGTCCCATCTCAAACATTCCACTCAGCAGTTAATTAACAAAAAGGGAAAGTGCCAATACGCTAGCGCTTTATGCCAGGATAATTACTAAATTAAACTCGAACTATAAACTGGAGTCGGGTCCAGTTTTACCTCCCTAAAGTTTGGATTGGAACCAGATTTAGCTTTCTTCAACTGAAATAGTTGGTCATTTGCAGGACAACAGGACAATTTGGCAGCCAGAACCACTGGCTTTTAAACACCAAACTGCCTCTCCGCTCTGGCTTAACAAGAGTTTACTTTTACCAAGGACATTCGTGGACTAAAAAAATGTGATTCGTTCATAGCATGCCTATTAACTATTTTCAGCAAATGAGCGTGCTTTTACAAAACCCATATATTGCGGGAAGCTTTCTGATACCTTAATAAAACTGTAACTGACATATAGGATTGTTAATTTTCCTTCAGTGGTTTCAGGGGAAGGAGGAGTAAAGGAATGTAAACATAAACTTGAATGAAATTATCTAATGGACAAGGCAAATTGCTAATGCAGTGAAATTGGACCACTCACAGGCACTGGTGGATTCCAAGTACTCGGGGGACTCTCTTCACAAATGCAAAAACAGGGCTTTGTAAACTAACCAAAAGAAAGAGACACCCTCCAGAAAAAAACTGTCTGAGGACTGACTAACAACAGAGAACACGGAAAGATTTTTTTCCATTCTAAAGGAGAAAAGGGGTAGAATGGGAATTAGTCTGTTTAAGGCCTTGAGAATTTATGCAGTCCTGGAGAGTAGGGTTGCCAGGTCCCTACGGGGGGCAGGGAAACCCCCGCTCGATGGGTCTGTTACCCGCCGGCCCAGATCGGGCTGCTGGGGGGAACCCCACCCCCAAATTGCCGGGATTGCAGAACGTGCTGGGTGTGATGACGCACGTTGCAGGGGGGATGCTCTATCATTCGAGGGAAAACTCTATGGTTCCCTCTCGAATGACAGTGGCCCCACCCCCAATGTGCCCGACACAATGATGTCACTTCCGGATGATGTCAATGCGGCACATGCGCATTGAAGAACTCCCGGACACAGCCAGGACTCCCCCCGCTGCAGGACACAGCCAGGACTCCCCCCGCTGCAATGAAGCAACTCCCCCCACTGCAATGAAGCAATGACTTGGCAACCCTACTGGAGAGGGAAATCTTGAAGGAGTGACTTATTTATTTATTTATTTCAATTTCTAGGCCGCTCTCCCCGCATAGCAGGCTCAGACTTCCAAATTGTTCTTCTCTCCTGGCATTTCCTCATTGTGTACAGCATTTATTTCTGAAATCAAAGCATCTGTATCAAGCTACGCCTATTCCTTACCAGCCCTTTTTACCTCACTGCTGTACAATAAAGCCCATTGGGAGTGCGACCAGGGTGAGGCCCTTTTCAATCGCAGCCCCAACCTGGTGGAATGCATTGTCTGAGGCGACTTGTTTCCCGTGGGACCTGTCTGCATTCCGCCAGGCATTCCACCAATGTAATTTTGGCGGACTCTACCGTCAACGCAGCTGCTGATTTTTATGCTGAAAGCAATCGTTTGCTATGTGCTGAGTCTTTAATTCGATTTTATTCAGACTGTGGCTTCATTTTGTTATTGTGTTGCTACGTTGTTAGCTGCCCCACCTGTTCTGGGGAAGGGGTGGGATGAAAATCTAATCAAATATAATAAAGAACCTATTGGCTCCCATCCTCACCCATTGGCTCTCAAAAGAAATTACATAGGCCATGAGGCTGAAGGGGTTCTTGTGCCCTCTCTCCTCCCCAGCTCTCTTCTCCTGTGGATCCTCACGTCGTGTGTAGGGATTTATTATAGATATACTATTCTAGATATTTATTATAATAAAGATCTATTATTTAGTAGAGTCTGGTCTGCTTCTGCCTCAGGAGATGGGGCTGGCTCCCTGCATCAAGCCAAAGCTGATCAGGCACAGCAGAACATTAGAAATCGATTAACTTCAAAACGAGGCCTGAAAAAGGTGACCCATCACGGCCTCCTACCTTCTGGGTTCTGTTTCCTTCCTGAGGCAGTTAAAAACCAGAAACAGGAGGAAGGGGGTCAAGGACCCTGCTACCTTCAGTTTGGGTGGTCACACGTTGGGCAGGCTGTTTCTAAGCTCAGCGGTGTGCCCGTTCCCTTCTCTAGTGAAAGACCAAGAGGGCTAATTAGAGTTCCACAGGTTCAAGCCTCCTCTCCTCCTCCGGAAGGAAGCCAAAAGCATATATAAATAGACCCTGTGAACCCATGAGACTTGACTAGACTGTCATTTGATAGGAACTGCGATGGGCCTCAAACTATCATTAAACTGAATGTGCCTCTCAAACATATATTTGTAGAACAAGAGTAGGTTTTTATACCCCGCTTTTTTCCTACTCTAAGGAGTCTCAAAGTGGCTTACAATTGCCTTCCCTTCCCCTCCCCACAACAGGTACCTTGTGAGGCAGGTGGGGCTGAGAGGGTCCTGAAAGAACTATGACTGTCCCAAGGTCACCCAGCAGGCTTCATGTATCTCAAAGCGGCTTACAGTCCACCTTCCCTTCCTCTCCCCGCAGCAGGCAACTTGTGAGGCAGGTGGGGCTGAGAGGGTCCTGAGAGAACTGTGACTCTCCCAGGGTTAACCAGCAGCCCTCATGTGTCTCAAAGCAACTTACAATTGCCTTTTCTTCCCCTCCCCACATTGGACACCCTGTGAGGCAGGTGGGGCTGAGAGAGTCCTGAGAGAACCACGACTGGCCCAAGGTCACCCAGCAGGCTTCATGGGGAGGAGCAGGGAACCAAACCCCATTCTCAACATTTGAGCCCACTGCTTTCAATCACCACACCACGCTGGTTTTGAATGGCCATGACCATTATGGTGGCCTGTACGTTAGCAGAACAGCTTGAAGATTAGACTGCAAGTGGGGCGAAACCGCTCTCTCTCTCTCTCTCTCTTTCTTTCACCTTCTCTGGCAAAGTTCTGTCAGTACTGTTCTATGGTTTTGCTCTTCCTGATTTTTATTTTTTCTCCTACCATTTTCACCCAGCATAAAGTCTAGTGACTCCAGCAAGCTCTGTTTAACAGATGCTTTGCTAAAAAACCATTATAACCAGAACACACTCTGAGAAGGAAGTATAACAGCCGCCCTGAGCCTGCCTTGGTAGGGAGGGCGGGGTATAAATAGAATGAAATAAATAAATAATAACAACAACAACAATATAAAAGGCTGCCCCCACAGCACCATAGCCAGAATTTTTTCAGGAGGTGGGGCAAATGGGGACAGTTTAGCGGTACAAGATGAAAGAGAAGGATGTTTCCCAAAGAAGGTATGAGGAGGAGGACTAGGTTGGGAAAAGAACGGACAGAGGTGGTGGGGGCAGCAGCAGTGGAGGAGTGGACACTGCTGCCAATGAGAACTGCCTGCCTTTCCGCGGGGGGATTGCTCTGCTGGAAGGCGGCTGCGGGGGAGGGGGGGCTGGCATCCAAGAGGGCAGGGCACATCCATGAGGGGGTGTGGCCCTTCTTAGCCCCCTCCCATGGCTACGGGCCTGCCCATTGCCATAGCAAACAGCTGTTTTAGACACCTAAAAGCATTTAAAATAATAGCCTATACATATGCACAAGGTGCACTACGATGGACGAAAACTATATGCTTTGGTGCCCCCCCTTCTGCCTTTTCTGCAGGGTTTCCTCCCCTTTGATAGTCCGCTTAGTAAGTGGCATACCGGGGTGGGGTAGGGTGGGAGCATGGCAATCCCATGTTTAGTAGCATCTCAGACAGGATAAAGTCTTCTGTCCGGTAAACCCAGGCAAACAGCACACCAAAGAACTCAACAGTCCTTCTGCCATCAGTGATGTCACACTCCAGCTTGGGTCAGGGAAATACTGGAATGGGGCAGCCTAGCCTCACAGCAGTAATATCAACTTCCTCTGGGGAAAGGACAGGCATCTAGCTCAACAGAGCATGTTAAGCGGGGTGGAATAGGCAGCCAGCCTAGTATAGGGCCTCTTTCAGTAACCCCTTAGCTTGCAAGGATGTGCCCAGTCAGCTGCCAAGAAAATCCCCAGAATCTCACCAGTGTTCCCTCTAAGCTGAGTTAATGTGAGCTAGCTCACAGTTTTTTAGCCTCCGGCACACACATTTCTGTCGTAGCCCCGGAAGGATGGCTCCAGAGCAAACTAATGTATGCAGTAGACAAATCACTCATTTACAGCTTTAATGCCAGGATCTCACAAAGCAGAATTTCAGCTCACGAGACTCCACAGGTTAGAGGGAGCGTTGCTGGCCCAAATGCAACAGCTCCGAGCATTTTTCAGGACTGGGGATTTGCTTTATCCCTAAGAACTTGCTAGAGACCACAGACCTGATTGGATGCATCCATTCCTTGTGGCCCACAGGGCGATCTGCTTACTTGGGAAAGAACCATAGGTAGGCTGATCGAACAAAATTGTAAGCTGGATAATTAAAATGCTAAGTTAAATTAAAACTCATTAAAACTAAACAAATTTTGTGGAAATGAAAAAAACACACACACAAGTTTACCTATTTGAAGTTCAGGTTGCAAACTCTACAGTGGTTATACGACTTCTGAAATGACCTTCTGGCTGGTAATATGCTTTTTTAAAACAAAAACACACACACCTACCTGTAGTTTCGAAGTTACTCCTAGGGTACACAGTGTATAGTTTGTCCACGTTCTGTTACTTTCTGGATGTATAAACCAGTGTCCCTTTCGGTCACAGCTCTTAACTACTTTTTCTACAGTGGGACAGAATTAAGGAGAAGGGAGGGAAAAGCAATAGTCAATACACATGTTTATCAACATGCAAACTTCATAATTCTGCAAAAAGAACAAATACAGTAATACCAAACAGAGTTTCACACTTACTTCAACAGAAAAAGTGGGAAGTGTATGTCACAGGGCTACTTAGCTCACTAATAGTTTGTGCTAGTGTCTGGTAGGTTTGCAACTCGAGGCTGGGAAATTCCTGGAGATTTGGGGGGGGGGGGTAGAGCCTGCGGAGGGGAGGGTTTGAGCAGGGACCTCAGCAGGGCCTCATATTATAGAGTCTCTATTGTCTGGAGATCAGTTGTAATTCTGGGAACCCTCCAGGTCCCACCAGGAGGTTGGCACCCCTACCATTTGGAGAGATCCAGGGCTCAGTGGGGACCTGCGTTCCATGCAGAAGGTCCCGAGTTCATTTCCTGTTCGAGAATCTCAAGTAAACGGGAAGCATGATATCTAATGCAAAAATTCTTTTGACTCTTTTGGTAGTGCCATAAACAAGTACAAATATCTTTTCTGATCATAGCCTAACAAATGAAAAATAAGGATTTCTAGCTGCGATCTACGACCAATCTGGACAGAACATCAAGCTTTGCCAACCTCAGCACCTGCTTTTTAAAACGCTGTAGGTTAATCAAAGCAGGTACACACACAGAATTTTTGTAGCTCAGCATAACTCTGAGCGTTCCAGAAGCCTCCAAATGGCTCACACATCCCATTCCCCCATGTTGTCATAATGCCCGAAATAGATCATTTTTATCTCCTCCAACAGGGAGATCCTCAAATTCTTCCCAGCTTCTTAATTTCCTTAGTGGGGAGTTGATGTAACATATTCACTCAAAAGGAAGACGACTGTGAATGTAAGTCAACCCCCCTCCCCCCACACACACAAGATAGGGATGCCAGACTCCCTGGGTGTGGGTCTCCCGATTTCGGGCGCTCCTCTTTGCCCCCAGATTACCCCCCCCAAACAGGGAAGAATGTCAAAAATAAACATGACATGCCTATGTGACCCACAAGGGACTTAGGCACCTTGGGGATGTTGGGGGTTGACACTCTGGTCTTTGGGCAAAACTCTATGGTAGAAGCTAATTCTACCATAGAGTTTTGTCCAAAAACCAGAGCATCCCCCCCCCCCCCCGGTGTCCCCAACATGCCTGCGTCACTTCTGGGTCATGTAGGTATGTCACATTTATTTTCGGTGATCCTCCCCATTCTCAGTAAATTCCTCCCATCCCCATCCAAGGTTGGTAACCCTACCCCCCCCCCAATAATGTTATACCCAAAACAATTTTCTATTACTGGACATAACTGGAACTCAGGAGCCCAACCTTTTTTGAGCTTGTGGGCCCCTTTGGACTTCTGACACAGTGTGGTAAGCACAGTCACAAAATGGCTGCTTCAGGAAGCAGGGCCAGCCAGAAAATGGCTGCTACCACATACTTTCATCCACACAGTGATGATCCTTGTGCTGTGGTGGCAGCTGCTGCCAAAGAAACGTTACTTTAAAAAATCTCCAAAGCCAATCAAATCTCCAATGGCCGGCCAGAAGCCTTAATGGCAAAAGCCTCACCCGTCCCCACCCACTTTCTAAAAAATACTTCACAGGTGCCAAGAAAGGTGTTGGGGGAGGGTGTGCCATGGCATCTACGGGGAACCATATTGGAGACTCCTGCTGCAACTTTTATGTGAATGGAATGCAACCTCCCCCTTTTTTTGGCAACATACCTGAGGAAAAACCCAACTAGTCTTGCATTTGAGTAAATACTCTACTTGTATTTTGATTTCATTTCTTGTTTGTGTATTAAGTAAAACTGGTCTAACATTTCTTTTTATCTATTCAAGGGAGTGATTTTTGGAATGGGAGGAGGACACCAACATCAAGGCCTTCATTCCCTGCAAAGGTCGCTCATGTCGCCAGTCAACAAACCTTTAACATTTACCTGATGGATCAAAGTCCTGAAAGTAATCGGGGCAGTTCTGCACCAAATCTAATCCTGCAGCCGCACTGTCCCAACACAACCACCCATCCCATGTTCTGTTGCAGTGCGAGCCTAGAAAAATAAGGAGAGACCAGGTTGTGAAGCATTTCGGCACGATTTAATCAAGGATCTGTAACTCGATGTATCTTCTGAGGAGAAAAATCGAATCAACAAAAATGAAATCACACCCGCTCTATTACAAAGTTCATCCATGTGTAATCACCCTATATTAAAAAGCCGCTTCTGGGGGTTCTGTCACACTCCACAGCCATATGCTTGGCCATGACCAGGAAACATAACCCCAAAAATGTGCTACCCAAATGAAAGGGTGTTGCTAACTAGACTGGGAGCTTGATTCTCAGGGGCCTCCAGATCAATGTGTCGAGATAAATGGGTTATAGCCAGCTTTAGGCCAAGGCTCAGTGGCAAAGCATATACTTAGCATGAAGAATATGTGCCCCGGAGAGTCCTGTGTTCAGCATATCAGCATCGGCTGGTTGTCCCTGGTGCAAAAGACATCTGCCTATCCTTGACCAGGGCCAGGTGGAACATGCTCCCCTTGGGGATCAGGGCCCTGCAGGACTTATTACAGTTCCTCAGGGCCTGTAAAATGGAGCTGCTCCACTAGGCCTTTGTGTGAGGTGGTGCATCCAGTTATTCCACCTATTGGCCTGCCCTGCTGAACCTTCCATCTTCAAATGGCCCATCAAGTGGAGACCCCATAGTCTGGTCTATGGCCTAGTGGCTCCAGTTTTCCAGACTACCAGACCAAACTGCCATGCCATCTGTCTTGTTTATACTTTGTTTTAATCTGTTTTAACTATTTATTGTGGAAGATTTTATTATGAAATGTTTTAATTCTTATTGTGAATCTTTTAAACTTCTGTTGCCATCTGCACTGAGCCTGCTTGAGAGGAGGGCAGAATACAAGCCAAAGTTAATAAAAAAATAAATAAGAAGATCCCAGGTTCAGTCCCTGGCATCTCTAGTTAAAGACCCACTCATATTGGAATTCTGGGAAAGGGCCTTTCTTTACCCAAGACCCCTGGCGAGTTGCTGCCAGTCTGAGCAGAAAATTCAAGAGGAAAAAGAAGAGTTAGTTTTTATACCCTAAGGAGTCTACTCTGAGGAGTCTCAGAGTGGCTTACAATTGCCTTCCCTTCCTCTCCTCACAACAAGCACCTTGTGAGGTAGGTGGGGCTGAGAGTCCCGAAAGAACCATAACTGGCCCAAGGCCCCCATCAGGCTTCATGTGTCTTGAAGCGGCTTACAATCGGCTTCCCTTCCTCTACCCACAACAGGATCCTTGTGAGGAATGTGGGGCTGAGAGAGTCCTGAGAGAACTGTGACTGGCCCAAGGTCACCCAGCAGGCTGCAGGTGGAGGAGGAGTGGGGAATCAAAACTGGTTCTCCAGATTAGAGCAAGATGTGGGTTTTATAGCAGGTAGGGGCAGACAACCCACGCAAGCAGAGTAGTCAATGGTCCTGATGTACCACAGCAAGCTCTCCACCAGCTTCAAATCATCAAGTTGCCGGGCTTGCAGCCCAAGCCAACTATGTCACATTATGCTATCTGATTAACTGCGAAAGCTCCTTCTACAATCAACTAGAATGATCTCCAGTAGCCTCAGGATTTTTACATTTTTCGTCGCTACAGCCTGACCAAAACTGCTTGTCAGGAAACAGATTATGTTTCCGCAAAAAGTTCCCCCATGGGCGAAAAGATCTTAATCCACTTTAACCTGTTTTCTGCTTGCATGATACTGTAGAAACAAAAGGAACGAGAGTGTGTCGACTTTGCATGCTAATGTGTACACGCCAGTTGGTTTAAACAATACGGAAGCAAGGCACTTGGAACTGAGGAGGCTACGGGAGTATCTATTTGTTTCTAAATTCTTGCGGTTAATTCTGCTGCCCAGAACACACTCAAAGCAATATCTAACAAGATAAAGGAAAGGAAATAAAAGGGGGGGGGAATGATCTTTAAAAGCAACCAAACTTGCTAAACGCAGAAACTAGGAGCGATGCCTAATCCAATCCAGAAGCCACCCAGAAAAACTGAAGAACCTACTGCTGATGTTGGCAAGAAAACAAGAAAGACACCACCGTGAGGTAAAATTCCAAGGGACGTACGCTACAACTCAAAAGCAACCGTCCTTCATTTGTTGAATAGTTACTTGAATAGCTGGCCTGTTCAGCTTCTCCAGACTGGTTGTTCACAGGGACTACAAACTTCCTGTGTCCTTCTGGTACAGCAAGACCAGGTGGGACTTTTCAGACATTAGAAACCACATTACATACCAGGAGGCTGACAACAGTGTGTAGATCCTCCTCGCTATGCACAGTTGCCATGTTATCTGAGAGGCCCAAATGGGCAGATTTTCAGCTTCAGTACACCCAAACCTGTACCCTGAAAGCATATACTAAAACTATAGTGGAAAGCACTTTTAAGTCACAGCTTACTTATGGCAACTCCTGTAGGGTTTTCAAGGCAAGAGACATTCAGAGGTGGTTTGCCTTTGCCCACCTCTGAGTAGCAACTCTTGTTTTCCTTGATGGTCTCCCATCCAACCTCTAACCACAGCTGACTCTGCTTAGCTTCCACGACCATCCATTTCAGGACATGCCAAGACTATAGTAAAGGTGAAAGTTTCCCTTGCTTGAAAGCCAGCCAAATCCGACTCTAGGGGGTGGTGCTCATCTCCGTTTCCAAGCTGAAGAGCCAGCGCTGTCCAAAGACTCTTTCCATGGTGGCCGGCATGATTAGATGCCAAGGCGCACGGAATGCTGTTACCTTCCCACCAAAGCAGTCCCTATTTATCTACTTGCAATTTCTTGCTTTCGAACTGATGGGTTGGCAGGAGCTGGGGCCAGAGACGGGTGCTCACTCCGTCATGTGGCACTCGGGTCTCGAACTGCCAAACCACTGATTTTCCGGTCTGCAGTTCAGCGTCTTAACCACTGAGCCACCGTGGCCTCCACTATGCACACATGCCAAATGCATGTGTTATCCCTTTCAAACAACATGGGGAACCTCATGTACCAGGAGGATTGCAGGTAGTGGGTGCTCCTTAAACACCCAGCTGTTGGGCTTCTGGAATGCACGATCACAGCTCCTGAAAAGGGCCAGTCTCCTATCCATTCCTGTCTGTAGCATCACAAAAATGCCACTGGACTCGAACTTCGTTCTCATATCTGTTTAACTCTTGTATTTGCAGGCTAATTTACTGCTATTCTCAGATCTTAACAACCGCCTTAATCCAATCTCAGCTATAACTGCCCAGTTACTTATGCATCTTGACTCTAACTAGCCTTCCTGGCAACTAACCCCTCCATTTGTATTGGCTGAGGAAGTTCTGTTTCACTGTATCTGAAGAAGTGTGCTTGCACACGAAAGCTTGTACCTTGAATAAAACTTTGTTGGCCTTAAAGGTGCCACTGGACTCAAACTTTGTTCCAAAAATCTCAAAAATGAGCCTCCTTTACCTTTAATTGTGTTAGCTGGAGCCTGCATGATTTTCTGGTAGCATTCGTACTGTGCCGTCATAATTTTATTATTCGTTACACCCAGAGTGTGGAGATTATGTTCTGTCCCGTCAGTGCTGATCTCATCTGTGAAATTCAGGTGTCCCTCTTCTGGGACTGCTGTGACCAAAACCTGAAGAGAAAATGGAGATATGCTGCAGATTGACACAACTGGTGGCAAAGGGTCCCATGTTTAGTCACCAGTTAGATTAACTGGTTTTGAGAGGGAATAACAAGGTGTTGTCCCTGCCCTTCTCATTATTTGAGTGGTAGAGTATTGTTTTAAGTGAATTATTTTTACAAACTTGCCTCTCACAGGTATCATCTTAGAAGAAGAAACTGACCTACCCCTGTCTTTCCTACTGGTGAGGAAGGCCTTGTCAAACCTAGACACAGCAGCTGCCAAGGCCTGAATCACCTGAAAACACAGCTGAGTTTGAGACTGATTTTCCACAAGCAGCTGTTCTGCCGTCGCTCTTCTGTTTGCCCCGGTTGTATTGGTCAATTTCACAGCTCCCCCCAATTTTCCCTGCATCTTCTTGATTTCAAAAAATAAGGATCGAGAAGATGCGGGGGAAACTGGAGGGAGCTGCGGGTCAAAATGTGGCCCTGCAGCAAATAGTGTGAAATTGACCAATGCAACTGGGGCAAACAGAAAAGCGACAGTGACACAACTGCTTGTGGGAAATCAGTCCCTGTTAAATCCTCCAAATGAGTAGTTTGCATTCAGGTGCACATTTAGGCAGATTTATTCCATGAAATTGAGTCCCACAACTAAAAGATCTTCCATTCGGTAACAGTTTTAGCTGTCAGGAAAAAATAATTTGGCCTGATAAGTTTAAAACCAGTTTATGGATTCAACCTGAAATTTGTTTTGTTTTGGAAAAGAAAAAACAACATTACTGACATGAGACTGTTCATAATTAGTGCAAACAATTAATCTACTTGTACAATTTGCTCTTTTGTATCAGGAAAAGAGCCAAAAAAAAATTCAGGTGGGTGGCCGTCTGAAGCAGCCCAAATAAAGTTTGTGTGTGATGGGGCAGGCCCATGATGGCAAACAATAATAAAATAATAAATAACAAAATAAAACAAGAAAAATTGATTTTCAGCATAATCGTAAGCACATTTATTTATTTATTATTAATTTAGTTTTATATCCCACCTTGCCCACATAGGCCAGCCCAAGGCGGCATACAACAGTTAAAACTCCAATAAAAATCCAATAAAACATGGATGCACCATACAGTGCAATAAATTACAATAAAATATATCATAAAGTTAAAATAGAGCGGACTACAATTACAGGCAGATGGCGCTCGCTATTTGATGGTCCAGTGTCCAGTGTTGTAGTATCCCATAGCATGAGGACTAGACTGAGTTGGGAGAAAGTGATTTTTGAAGCGGCATTCACTTTTCCCCTTCACCAGAAATGCCAGACCCAGTATAACTCCTAGGCTCTTAAGAGAGACAGCAAGGGTCAGGTGAGCCTTGCCGAAAGTGGGAAGAACAATGTCCTTCAAGATCTCCTCTTTTCCAGCCAGCATCACTTCTGTCTTGTCTGGGTTCAATTTCAGTTTGTTCACTTTCAGCCATTAAATCACAGCAGTCAGTATCTCTACCACATCATTAGGGGAGTTGGAGAGAGTGATATAGAACTGGGCGATATCAGCGTGCTGATGACGTCCAGGTCCAAAGCTATCAATACTTTCTCCTAAAAGCTCTAGGTTGGATAACGCAGGAGGATAAGACTGCACCCTGTGGAACCCGACAAGACCATTCCCACAGTGACGACAGCTGGTCTCCACCATAAATAAATAAAAAAAAACCAGGGATACCTAAAGAGAAAACCCCAGTATATACCACAGCGTTGTAAAGTATGGCAAACATTTTCAAGCTGCTTTTCATATCAACATCAGTGGAAGTTATACCAGAACTTCCAGACCAGAAACTCACCAGAGTAACAGCTAAGAGAAGCAGCAGCCGTGTGGTCCAGTTGGTCTCCATCACTCAGTCTTTGCAATATAGTGTTACGCCACGGTGGAGCTGAAATTAGGAAAAAAACCAAACTATTAATACCCTTTGTACAATCCAGTCTTTAACAGTTTTCCGGAGACAGAAATATGACTACCTGCTGGAAAGAGAAAAACAAGTCATTAAGTGAAGACTAAATATGGGCTTCTCTGCTCTGGTTAAACCTAACCTAGAGTATTGTGCTTAGTTTTGGGCACCACAATTTAATGATATAGACAAGCTGGAATGTGGCCAGAGGAGGGCAGTGAAGATGGTGAGGGGTCTGGAGACCAAGTCCTGCAAGGAAAGGTTGAAGAAGCTGGGTATGTTTAGCCTGGAGAGGAGACAACTGAAAGGTGATATGATAACCATCTTCCAAGTACTTGAAGGGCTGTCATATAGAGGACGGTGTGGAGTTGTTTTCTGTTGCCTCAAAAGGTTGGACCAGAACCAATGGGTTGAAATTAAATCAGAAGAGTTTTCGACTAATCTTAGGAAGAACTTCCTGACAGTTAGAGCAGTTCCTCAGTGGAACAGACTTCCTCGGGAGGTGGTGGGCTATCCTTCTTTGGAGGTTTTCAAACAGAGGTTAGATGGCCATCTGACACCAATGGGAAAGTGTTCCGACCCTTTTAACTTTCTAGTTGCCCTTTTCTGCACTTTTTCCAATGCTATCATATCTTTTTTGAGGTGTGGCAACTAGAACTGTACACAGTACTCCAAATGAGGTCGCACCATCAATTTATACAGGGGCATTATGATATTGGCTGATTTGTTTTCAGTTCCCTTTCTAAGAACCCCCAGCATAGCATTGGCCTTTTTCATTGCAGTCGCACACTGGCTTGACATTTTCATTGAGTTATCTACTACGACTTCAAGATCTCTCTCTTGGTCAGTCTCTGCCAGTTTGGACCCCATCAACGTGTATTTATAGTTAGGATTTTTGGCTCCAATGTGCATCACTTTGCACTTGGCCACACTGAACCCCATTTGCCACATTGATGCCCACTCACCCATCCTCAACAGATCCCTTTGGAGTGCCTCACAATCCTCCCTGGTTCTCACCACCCTAAACAACTTCATGTCATCTGCAAATTTAACCACTTCACTGCTTACTCCCAACTCCAAATCATTAATAAACAAGTTAAAAAGCATCGGACTGAGTACTGATCCCTGCGGTACCCCACTGCTTACCTCCCTCCACTGAGAAAATTGCCCATTTATACAGAACTAACTGATTTCTGAATATAATCCACAAGCATCTTGTTAGATGAAAGCTGCAACTTCATAATGATGACAGAGTAAACAATGTGGTTATGCAAAAAGCTATAAAACATTCTTCACATCCACTGATAATTGAAGATATTGGAGAAACAATTACTGAGGGGTGACATGATAGAGGTTTACAAAATTATTCATGGGATTGAGACAATAGAGACAGAAGTACTTCTCTCCCTTTCTCACAATACAAGAACTTGTGGAAACTCAATGAAATCGATGAGCAGTAGGTTTAGAACAGATAAAAGAAAATACTTCTTCACCCAAAGAGTAATTGACAGGTGGAATTCACTGTCGCAGGAAGTGGTGGCAGCTACAAGCACAGACAATTTCAAGAGGAGATTGGATAAACACATGGAGCAGAGGTCCATCAGTGGCTATTAGCCACAAGATATAGATGGAACACTATGTCTAGGGCAGTGATGCGCTGTATTCTTAGTGCTGGGGGGGGCAATAGTGGGAGGGCTTCTAGAGTTCTGGCCTGACTGGTAGACCTCCTAACACAGAGTGTTGGACTAGATGGGTCATTGGCCTGATCCAGCACAGCTTTTCTTATGTTCTTAAGAAGGAAGACTTCTTCAAAGTCCAAGAGGCATCTATGCCACATGTTTATAAATGAATTATCACCCTAACACCCCTCTCCCCCTCCCATGCTCTGTTCCTCACTACTTTCTTTATAGAAGCCCAGTTCACAAGTTCACAGTGAGCACATGTACAATCTATGCACAGTGTATACTTGATTTTGCTTTATACATGTGTTGAGTAATCGTCATGTGACATTCATGTACAGCTCAACGTGAAACATCATGTTTATCCAGGTCCTGGTCCCTGGCTTCATTTGTAAAGTGAACACTCATTGGCCCTTTTTTTATAAACGGGGTACACATATACATTTTTGGTTGTATAGCAACATAAAAACAAGGCTATGGAAACTCCATGGAGCCAGAATGGATATTCAAACAGGATTGTATAAGTTCCCCGTAGCTGGTATGTTTGCACATAAAGCATAGCATCAATAGAGCTTTCACACGGCAGTTTTCCCTAAAGTTTCCCTGCCCCAATCTCCCAGAAGTTGCCACCTCCCCTTCCCTAGGCTAACAAGAGCTTTTGCATCCATCATCCAATGATTCCACTATAAAGTTCTTGGCAACTGCATTTTTGATTATCCAAGAGTTCAATTCCTTGCCTTTCTCTGTTGGTTTTTCTTCCTCTAGGATTCTAGCAGCTCCTTTTGCTTCAAGGAGTGTATGAAATCTTTTAAGCCAGTTTCTGTAGTTCTCAGCATTAAGTTTTGGGATCTACAAATATCTGCTTGATCCAACCATCCTTATCACAGCAATGGGGAGAAAAACAATGGAGAATTTTTAAAGATTAAAAAAAAAACAAGGGGATCTGCTAGTCAAAGACTTTTGAGTCCTTTTTAAACATTAAGCTTAACCTAAGCTTCTGATAGACTCCGGGCCCATAACCTATTGAGTTAAAGATAAATATATATATATATATATCATTTGCCTTGGAAGCACAGAGCTTTATGCAGTATCCTCGATCCTCCATATTTCCCAGTTAAGGGGGAAATGCTGTTCAAACAATGATCCCTCGAGGTTGTGGAGTCTTTTGAGCAAAAATTCTACTTTGTGAGCTACTGGCATTAAAGTTGTGAGTGGGCGATTTGGCTACTACATAAATTAGTTTGCTACGGAGCCATCCTTCCTTGAGCTAAGACAAAAATGTGTGAGCTGGAGGCTAAAAAACTGTGAGTTAGCTTAGAGAGAACTCAGCATAGAGAGAACACCGTGTTCAAACTAATTACAAAGATAGATCTGACTTCAATGGTAACAAAATAATTTTTATTTACAAAAAAAGAAGCGCATCTTACATGACATATTCATGTAAGTACATTTATCTTATTATGAAGACATTAACTTCAAAAAGGTTAACTTGCTACAGCTCCAAGCCCAGGAAAGAGAGAAAAGAAGAGAGGTCCCATATAAGATGAAATAGAAGGCAAGTAACTGCCAAAGAGGCTAAACATTGACCATCTAACTAACCCACCATCAAACCATCAGCCCACCAGGATTTTTCCAGGTGGCTTTAATGGCCAATCCATCCTGACAATGTAATATCTCACCAAAGGAAAAGGGCCTCCCTCTCTACTAAGGGTACTCATGAACTGAGTCAAAATTGAACCTGTTGCAGAAAGTGGACCTCAAAATCAGTTAACTACAGCCCTTCTCTAACATTATTGTTGTGATCCTTTTGGGTTGGCAATGGCACAATTCTCTTTGCTTAAAGAGATCATCGGAGAGGATTGTGAGCTATGAGCAACTTGTGGGGGTATCCCAACCAAGTTAACCACATTTCGCACCCATACCACCATATCCAAGAGGACAACATTTCATGTTGATGTATTAAATCTACAACAAGCATTCACATCATCAAGGTGACAACATGGTTGGAATTCCCAGCAATTATGTGAGCTGAAGTTCTGTGAAAGCACCCAGAATCAAAAATCAGCAGGCGTGCAAGCCAGAAGAAAGGTAAAAAATGGATCATTTCATGAGATGATACTCTTTGTCTTTGTTCCACAGTAGTGACTGATGAGTAAAACTGTGTAGAATATTCTTAAGAAAAGCTCATTTGATGCAGCCAAATGTCTTACTGACAAAATTATTTCTGAGTCACCAGAGACAAGAGAACTGAAAGACAATGTGGACAAACAAGGGCCAAGAAGAGGGAAAAGAGGAAAAACAATGCAAACATACTTGCCAACAGTGGCAAAAAAGACACATACATTTTGACATTAATGAAAACTAACTGTGAAATCAAGTAGTTTAAGCCCATCTGTTCCAATGCGCACTTTTTCTTCCCTAGACCTGGCCACTTGCCTGCCCCCCCAACCCCAATATGTAAGGAACATAAAAGCTGCCCAGTGGGACAACTCCACCAAAAAAAAGAATTTCTTTCCTCCTGATCTCCACAAAAGCATTAGGACTTGAGAAAAGTGCTCCTCTTTTTCTGACCGGACTCCAACCATGTCCCTGGGAAGCATTTCGAACAGAGTCCAGGAAAATTTGGGGCCCACCTTACATCTCTCTCTCTCTCTCTCTCTCTCTCTCTCTCTCTCTCTGCTTTTCTGGTTATTCAGCTTAGTAGCTTTGGTCCACGTAAAGGAGAAGAAACAAGTTGGTCATCAGCTCCGCCATTTTTATTTTGCCCGATTGTTACATGAATCAGCTGCCCTGCTATAGTGGGTCAAGGGTTTTAACAGTATTACAACAGTTCAGTATTACGGAAAGCTACGTACTTGACAAGTACAGTACTTGAGATTCAAATGGCTTTTCCCCATGGGATCCACCCCCCTCCCCCATCTTCAAACTATTCCTCCACAGAAGTCACGTCCTCCGAAATAGAGGCTGATGACAGTAAATAAACAACTGGCTCCATAGATACTACTTCAGACAAACAGAACTCTTAAAAAATACAGGCATCATAAAACACACTAGGGTTAGAATATGACGTACATAGTCCGCTTGTACGCATGTTTACTCAAAAGTAAGTTCTGTGGATCTTAATAGGCCTTATCCCAGAGAAGGTTGTAACTTTAGTCTAGTTTTACTCTTACTGTATTAAGACAATGCTTCCCTTCCAGAGGGCAACCACTCGCAACAGATGGAAGAGGTCATCCATGAGGGAAGGGGGTGTACACTACCAAAACATCACTGGGACAGCCTGAACA
This sequence comes from Lepidodactylus listeri, assembly GCA_029233225.1. Classification (NCBI taxonomy): domain Eukaryota; kingdom Metazoa; phylum Chordata; class Lepidosauria; order Squamata; family Gekkonidae; genus Lepidodactylus; species Lepidodactylus listeri. The sequence goes on along the minus strand of JARCFY010000010.1, from coordinate 18,405,202 downwards.
CATGTTTGCATTTCTCCTTTCCTATGCACTGAAGAACCATCCTGTAAGGCCCAACAGATGTTTCTGCTTTCACTCTTCCCCTTTCCTTTCCTCCCAAGAGAAACTGCCATCCTGATGGAACGCCAAAAACTTACCATGAAATGCTCAAACAAAAGGCAAGGTGTCCAATCTGTGACATTTGCCTACAGCTCAAACAAAAGCAGGAGTTCATTGCCTTTTAATTTGAGGACACTGTTTTCTAGAACAACAGCAAATAAGAACAGATTCCAATGCTTGGTTTCAGAATGGGAACATCTGCATGCAATCTGTCACATTTTATCCACTAATATTGACTGTACCATGAATGGAGTATAACTGATTCTAAATGTCTTTCTTTACATAAAATTTACTTTCTGCAACTGGAAATAAGGAGAAATGTTCAAGGCCAACATAAATATGCAGCCTAACCAAGTTTCTATAGCCAAGGATGCCAACCTCCAGGTGGGACCTGAGGATCCCTCGAAATTACACCTTTTTTCCAGACTACAAGTGTTAAGAGACTCCAACCCAGGACCCCTTGGAAGGGAGCAATTCAAGCAAAAACAAAAAACCCAAAAGGCTGAAGTGTGAGTTCTCACACCCTAGGGTAGCATTGCCACCTATCGCCTTCCACTAATCAGACAGCTAGAAGCCAAGGACAAAGTCTCAGGCTCTCCTGGAACTAAAACTCAAGAAAGTCACCCTTGCAACCTTGGATACTTACAAGGTGAGTTTCATAAAACAACGAATCTGGTAGCCAATGAGGGCTAAAGTACTGGATTCAGACAGAGGCCTCTGGAATTCAAGAACTCTACAAAATATAAGTAAAGTGATTTATTTTAAAATTACACAGAAATAGTCCATAAAAGAGGAGTGAACAGTGAAGATAAAATCAACAAAGCCAAAAGTCTAATAGAGCACATTTACACACACTGTTTCAAGATCCAGATGTTACCAAAAGAAGACAGAGTCCAATAAGGTCCCAGACTCCAAAGTCCAGGACAAGATTTCCGGTCAGTAAGACCCAGCCAAAACAAGAAGTGTCCCAAGGTCAGATGTAAACCAAACAAAGGGCAAAAGTAGAATGAAAAACCTTTCCTTTATGCCCAAAGACTAGAGGTGGAAAGACCCAGGAAAAAATGGGACATTCCCCCCCCCCTTCCCCCCCAAAGCTGCTTTCCCCCAGGGAAATAGGGGAAAAAATGAATTATGGAATATTTTCTTTTACAGTGATAAATAGCGTGTTCATTACAAAATGTTCATATATTTAATCCTTCAATAGTATTTCTAAAAACTATGTAACAGGAAGACTTTTATGTAAGACTATGTAAAGTATCAAATCATTGCAATTCCTGTACACTGAGGCTAAGCAAATGCTGGAATACAATTCAAATACTGAGAAAATACTGAGGATCCAATTCTCAAATGCAAGAGAAAGATGCATCTCTGTCTCTAGGGAGAACTGCAGTTGTCACAAGAGAAGGGAAAAGGTTTCTGTTTCCTTTTTGCTTATGGGCTTCATCTTGTTGGTATGGTAGTTTATTTATTTATTTATTTATTTTTGGGATTTTTATCCCGCCCTCCCCGCAAGCGGGCTCAAGTTGGTGGGTCCGTTTCTGTTCTCTCAGCTAGGCCTAAAAAGGCTGCTAGAAAATACTACAGAGAGCAACCGGAGAGCTGAAACTACACTTAAATTGAAAGGTAAGACTTTAAACTCATCTAAATTCAAGAAATAGAAACCATCAGGGCTTTATGTCTGTACTATGGAGGAGTAGGCAGAGTAGAGGAGATAAAATAATATTCTTAGTTTAGTTATGTTGATGGCTTCTTCAGTTTTTATTGGTTGTGGGGGGGATCACCCTCTGCTGGTCAGGTTGCAAAGTCCTAATTTAGCTGCAGTGGGGGGGAGTCCTGGCTGTATCTGGGAGCTCTTTGGTGTACGCGCTTTGCACGTGCACCACAATGACATCACCTGGAAGTGATGTCATCATGTTGGGCACGTTGGGGGCAGGACCAGTATCATTTGAGGGGAAAACATAGAGTTTTCCCTTGAATGATAGAGCATCCCTCCCACCTCCAGGTGACATCATCACACAGGGCATGTCTCTGCGATCCCGGCAATTTGGGGGTGGGGTTCCCCCTGGCAGCCCGATCTGGGCCAGTGGGTAACAGACCCATCGAGTGGGGGTTTCCCTGCCCCCCAGGGGGACCTGGCAACCCTATTGCCTGGTGGCCAGGAGAGACCTGTCAACCCTACCCATAGCACAAAAACCTCTCAGTGGAGGACAGCAAGAGCAGTTCTCTGACTTAATGGCTTTTCATGTTTTGTGATCTGCCTTATTTCTCGATAAGAAAGGCAAGCTATATGAAGTTAATAATAACAATTTGGAATTCCACATGGCTAGAGAATGCTCAAGGAAATTTAGCTTTTCTACTGGTGGAAAGGGTTCTCATAAGAACATAAGAAGAGCCTGCTGGATCGGACCAATGGTCCATCTAGTCCAGCATCTTGTCTCACACAGTGGCCAACCAGTTCCTCTGGAGGGCCAACAACAGGGCATAGAGGCCGAGGCCTTCCTAAGAACATCAGAAGAGCCCTGCTGGATCAGAACAGTGGTCCATCTAGTCCAGCATCCAGGCTCACACAGTGGCCAACCAGTTCCTCTGGAGGGCCAACAACAGGGCATAGAGGCTAAGGCCTTCCCTCTGATGTTGCCTCCTGGCTCTGGAATTTAGAAGCTTAGTGCTCTGAATGCAGAGGTTCCCCTCAGCCACCATGGCTAATAGCCATTGATAGACTTATCCTCCATGAATCTGTCTTCTCTCTCAACACAACAAAAGGAACCATTTTTAAATAATCTTTTGTCATGAATTGGATTCTGGAAGCACAGATGGATTGATAGACATTTATGCCCCCCACACACAGACACATACCTGGCCTTTCGTTCTTTTCTTTATATTGTATTACCCTTCTTGCCTTTTACGGGCAATCCAAGCATGACTAGATCTCCACAGATGATCTTCTCTTGCCCTTGTTCCGAGTCTCAAATAAAATGCAGTTTGGAAAGTGAACCTATCCCCATATAATTTGTCCCTCCGGCGCACTTCAAATTTAACAGTGCAGCTAAATTGCAAAGCCAATAATAATGGATCAAGGGCAATTACATCGACTCTCTCTCATGCAAACATCTTCTGCCACACAGATCTGAAGGAATGGCAAATCCAAGAGAAAAGTACACTAATGAGAAGAAAACATTGTTCTCGGTCTCTATGTAGGGCTGCTATCTGACACCCACCACTCCAACAGAAGAAACAAGGATACGACTACAAAAAATAAGGATTCAAAATCATTTCACAATATTTCCTGTAAACAAAGCTGACTGTTCTTGCTGAAGGCGATAACGGATTCCATGGTGTTGTATTTGATACCTTCTCTGGAGCTCAAACAAAGCACTGAGAGTGGGCAAGATTTTAGAGAACACCCTTTCCATTTTCTCCAGGGGAACTGACTGTGGTGGCTTGAAGATCAAGTGTAATAGCAGGAGATCTCCAGGTATTGCCTGTAGGTTGGCAACCCTAACTAGGAAGGAACCCTGTGGGGAAGCTGAATGATGGCTGGAGAAGGGGGGGGAATTCACTGCTCGACAAATCTTCTGGATGCTCCACTGCCCCTGAGAGCGTCCCTGCAATGGAAGCAACATGCAGCCAAACTCAGCCTGAGTGTGGGTCACGTGACTCAAGAAGGATTTGTGGAAGTGCAGACAAGGGACACAAGTGGTTGTAGGGCCAGTTCCTCAGATGAAAGATTGAGAAGTGTGGAGATTGGAAGAATGTAGAAATGGCAGGGGAAAACAATACGGCATCACAGGAGGAACTGGAACACGTGTGAAGCACTTCAGAAGTGATACTGGAGTGAGAATAATGGGGAAGCAGCCAGGCAGAGCCGTAAAGTGCTATCGTGACCAAGGGCCCCGAAGCTTAGAAGATGTTTTAATGAAGTTCTATCAACAAGCTAAGTATGTGTACATGATGGCCATAAACCGGTAATGGTGATTATTAGAGACTGAGGGTTATCCCACGTTCTCATTTTCGTCGCTTGTGTGTCCCTATGCAGATTTAACCTGCAGGATTTTATGCCGGACACACAGTGATGCAATATTGAATCAACCACTAGGGGGAGCAGAACACATGCAGAAAAGGGGGACACACACCAAAACAATAGGGACACACTGAACAACAAAAATGAGAATGCAGAAGAGCCCTCAGTCTCTCAGTTGCAACCAAAGTCCCTTCCCCCCCAGAGGTGGGATTTGCAGTCATGGTGCTCATCCAGAGAGATTTGCTCTATTTTGCTGAGGAACAACAAAGCCTTCTCTCCTTTAAGTTGCTGTGCTGACTTGGCTGGCAGCCACTGAGGCAATATGCAAGAAGCTGAAGACACGAGCCAGAATCAAGGTCAGTGAGAAGCCAAAGGTCTGGTAGCCGGAAAGTTGTTTCAAGAATGCAGGTTTCCAAAGGCAAGGAGTGACTGCTGCACACTCAGAAGTAGGTCTCGTGTTGCAGAGTTATTGTCACACTGGGGCAGGTGCACCAAGGGGTTTTAAACAGATCCTTTTGGAGTGGAGTCTGCAGAGGCTTACAACTCCTCTCATTGTCATTGCTGGAGCTGCAGCCTGGCACTTCTTCTGCATTCCTGCAGAGTCAGCCTCAGCCGTATGCTACGTCTGGGGCACTAAGGGGAACTAGGCGGGGAGTCTGGCCTTGGGGTGTCTGTAGCTGGGGTTGCTGGCCCCAGCTCAGGAATGGTCTCTCCTTCTGGCTGCACCTCTTGTGCAGCTGCTGGGAACTCTTCCTCCTCAGGTGCTGCTAAGGGTTCTTCCTCTGGGCTGTCTCTAGAGGAGGCTGAGTTGTTCCCTGCCTCCTCATTTGAGGAGGAGTCAGCCTCAGCCGGACCTATACCCACAACACTTGCTATGGTTGCCTTCCTCTTCACAAAGTTTCTCCTCTTTACATCACAGGCCCGTAGCTATGGTGGGGCTTTTGGGGGCTCTGCCCCCTTTCTGAAAGGCACAGCCTCACAAGAATTTCTCCTGTAAATGCTTTTTTCAGTCATTTTAAAACATTTTTTTTTAAAAAGGTGTGTGCTCCTTTAAGCAGAGTGGTGTGCTGTAGTTGACTAATTCCCGCGCTGAGCAAGGAGGCTAGAGTAGATCACCTCTAGGATCCCTTCTAACTCCGTGCCAAGAAACTGGTCTCCTTTAAGAGAGTTTTCCTGCTCAAGTGTTAGCTTTCCTGACTACAGAAGTCATCATCCCATCTGCCAGTTTGTTATCAGAATTGTTGCTCAGGCTGGCAGAAGTGATTAACTTGCAGCAGCTGAGAACTGTCATCTAAAGTGGTCGACAGCTTGCAATTTAGAGATCTCTCCTGGTAACAGCTTTCTCTTGGATAAATGGCTTTTCTTTCTGCACTGAGAACTTCAACCCCATCAGGAAAAAAAACTGCCCCACAAGCCACAAAATTCTGGCTATGTGCCTGTTGCCTCATTTCCTACTAGGAGCAAATAAGCTAAAATGTGCTTTATAAAGCTGGACACGGGAATTCCACCTGCCCATCTTGTACTTCTCAGTTAAGAACTCGCTGAGGACATGATGTTCTGCCTAAAATGATGGCAAAACCATTTAAGCTGAGCTAACCTTTACAGCAAACTGTTATCAGCGCAACTCTCTGTTTTTTCCTGTTTTAAAAACACATTCTCAGTAGACATTTAAAATAACTTTCTTTCCTGCTCAACCTGCTGCCAAGCACTCTTTTTAAAAAAAAACACACAACATATTTAAAACAAAGGCTTGTTAAAAAAAGAAACGCACCATCATGCTTGAGAAACTTTAGACAGCACAGAGGAACATGTCCCAAATATTCACCCATGCTAACGGCAACGCACTTGTCTTACCGAATAAAATGAACCGGGAAAACAAAAGCGTTCTTTCCAAACAGACACTTCTTCGTTATCAGGACATCTCGCTCAAAGATCCTATCCACTCAGAAAAAGTTTAAGACCCTCTAATTGTAGTAAATAAGGATCTCATTTCCTGGCAAGACGTTCTCGCCCGACATTGGGCTACAATTCCCAGCAACAGAAAGGACAAGCCCTAAGGAACTTCTGCTGCGCATCACTGAAATGCATGAGAACACCATGAAGCTTGATCCATCTGCAAACGGTGTGCAGAAGGGATTTGGCCAATTTCGCCCTTGCCTCTGAAAAGCCATTCTGGATATAGTATTGGAGCACTGGTCAAGTTAGGGCAATCTGCAGAAATCACAGGAGGAGGAGGAGGAGGAGGAGGCGGATTGGATTTATATCCCGCCCTTCACACGGAGTCTCAGAGTGGCTTACAATCTCCTTCCTTTCCTTTCCTCACAACAGACACCTTGTGAGGTAGGTGGGGCTGTGAGAGCTCTGAAAGAACTGCTCTTGAGAGAACAGCTCTGAGAGAATGGTGACTGACCCAAGGTCACCCAGCTGGCTGCATGTGGAGAAGTGGGGAATCAAACCCGGTTCTGCAGATTAGAGCCTGTGGGTCTTAACCACTACACCAAACTGGCTCTCAAACTGAGCTTTTGCGCCATTAATAAAACTTGCTCCATTTGCACCAAGGTAGAAAATGGGGGTTTCTGCAGACCTCCGCCCCCCCCCCTTTTGCCACAGCCCCCCACTGTATCCCATGGTATCCCAGAGAGACTTCACAAGTTTAGAAGCAGGCTTTGCAGAGGCACAGGGAACTTTCTTCATTTGCAGAACAACTGGACCTGGTGCAGAAGGACATCCCAATGGATTGTACTGTTTAAAGAGAACTTGTTTTGTATGTGCCAATTTTTTAACATCTAAGCAAAAGAAAACAAAATCTCCAATTTACAGGTCTCAACCCTGGCAGACAACATCCTATTGAAATTTTACAAATTAAGATGAAGGTTGCGTTATTTATGGTCTTCCAACCTAGCAGGGCAAGCCTAGAACACACGTGGAGCAGAAAAGATATCACATGTCTAATTCCGAAGTGGGACCCAATGTGCAGATTGAAGAATCCACAAAATGGGGCCATGTAAGGATATGGGGAACATTTGTATAAACCCCCGTTTACAGAAAAATCCCAATGTTTTAAAAACAGGGGGATTAAAAATGGCAACAGAGAAGCAATGCCTACATACAACAAAATGTCCACTGAAATCTTGTGAAATCACAGTGACTATTATGCCGAGCAACCCCAAACAACCTCTCCAATAAGGTATGGAGCAGCTGGGTGGAGGAGAAAACTTGCGGTGGGAGGATTGAGGGCACACGGGAAGAGGTAAGGCAGCAGGAAATCATAGAATCACAGAGTTGGAAGGAACCTCCAGAGTCATCTAGTCCAACCTCCTGCACAATGCCAGAAATTCACAAATACTTCCCTCTCCACACCCCCACTGACCGCTGTTCCATGCCCAGAAGATGATGAAAAAACGTCCAGGATCTCCAGGCAAACTGGCCTGGAGAGCAATTGCTTCCTGACCCCAAAATGGGAAAGGGATGACATTTCTCTTCCCCGAGGAGTCCTCGAAGGCATCTCTTTTGTGAAATGCATTGTATTTCTCTGAGGACCACACATTCAGTCTGGTTCTTCCTGCATAATTTATTGTTATGATCACAATAAATGCAAAAACAGATATACAATGGTTTTTATGGCTTTACTTTTATTGTGGGTAAATCATGGACTAGGATATCTTCTGGCCCTTGATTAAAAACTTTTGGCTCACCATCGTGCTGTCTGGCCGCTCTCAACTATATGCAAACACAACGAGCGGTCTGCGTGCAATGTAATTAATGTGGCGTCCTCATAAATCATGACCAGAACTACCACTTCACAGTAACCTGGCAATGAAAAGTGTAGGGGACAGGGGCACATCTCAGCCTTTTACCACATTGTAACCGAGTAAACTGAAACGTCTTGATGGCTGGATTGTATTTGCACAAACTAAAGTTGCTTAAGAGAGCTGGTCCACAAACCTGAGTGACTTTTCAGCACATGTTGCTTTGTATGCCAACGGATGAATCTGTTGGACGACACCACAGCACTGGAGGCTTGGTGAAGTGTTGACAGAAGTCCTACTGGTGGTATTTGATTGGCAATGCCTCCTTCACGGATACACGCCATGAAAAAGCACATACAGACCGCCCCCTCAGAGGCATCAACAGATAATCAACATGCATACTCGTGCAGTATACAATTACCTCACAATTTTTTTGCCTGACCTGAACTTGTGGATGACTTTGTGCCATAAGACACAGTACGGAGAATAAGGGCGGGAAGGCCCCTTTCATCTTTCCAGTCGTTGCCAGAAATATATCACCTCTAAACCACTGGATAGGAGACTTCCAAACAGTGTTCCCTCTAAGCTGAGTTAGTGTGAGCTAGCTCACCATTTTTTAGCCTCCAGCTCACACATTTTTGTCTTCACTCAGGAAGGAGGGCTCCTGAGCAAACTAATTTATGCAGAAGCCAGATTGCTCACTCACAACTTTAATGCCAGTAGCTCACAAAGTAGAATTTTTGTTCACAAGACTCCATAGCTTACAGGGAGCATTGCTTCCAAAGTGCGCAAATCCACCGAGCAGGCAAACCCACAAAACTAGTAGGGGGAAAGCCCATGACAACTCTATTTTATTGGCCCACCTATACGGAGCCTGTAGAGATTGGAGGGTGAAGGAAAGTCTGGAGAGTTCACGTACCTCAGTGATGTCAAACACACAAAGTAAAGTAAATCAAGTGTGCCTTCCTTTTTTTCTCTCAGTGTTCCAAGGTACCTCACAACTAGACCCAAAGAACACATCCTTTGCCTGGTCATTTGAGCACAATGGCTCTACTTTCCTTGAAAGGAACATCGCTGCTTCCCGTTAAAATATTCGTGCAGGCTTTGTGTGCTGGTTGTAACCTCCATCTACGGCTAAATACCAGCGTGAGACTGAGGCCGTGGCCACACGGCCCTTTAATGCGGGAGGAAGTGCAGTTTCCTCCCGCATTTAAGCGGGCTCAATTGCAGTTTCCTCCCGGGTTCTCCAACCCCAGGAAAATCAACTATTTTCCTGGTGGTTGCGCAAGGAACCCGCAATTGAGCCTATCTGGACAGTCCTCTCTTGCAATCATTGTGAGAGAGCGCTGTCCAGATCGTCCCTCCATTTCCCCCCCCCCCTTTGCACTTGGGCGTTTGGGCACTCAAGCACCCATATGCAAAAGGGGGAAATAAAACCCCCAAACTTACCAGGTGGCCGGCAGGGCTCGGGGAAGGGTGCCTCCCCCGGCTGCCGCACGCCTCTTCCGCCACCTCCTCCTCCTCTGTCACCACTGCCTGCCTCCTCCTCCTGCGCACGCCGCCTCCACCGCATGCCTCCTCCACCGCCGCACGCCACCACCGCCAGGGCTGGGATGTGTAAACATCCTAACCCGAAATTAAAAACCCCGGCCCCTTTAAATCCAGGAGGGCTCCCGGATTTAAAGGGCATTGTGACCATGGCCTGAGAGTCAACAAGTACTGTAAGGGAAAGCTGGAAAGAACTTTGAAGAGAGAGTTCAAGAAGATGTGACTTTGTTAAGAGTTGCCCATGGATGGTGTGAAGCAGGTAGTGGTCCCCACTCCCCAGCACACCAGGACGGGGTCTTCTTGGAGTTGGGTATTATTCTGTGGCTACTGTCACAGAATTCTGTGATTCGCTTCAGTACCGGTGTACCAAATGTGTCCCTGGGATGGCTTGGAGAGCTAACACTGATGTGCCAAGTCCAGCTCTTACCAGCAATAATGACTCTTCTCGGAAGAGCTCCTTGTGGAAGACTGTGGCAGCCAGCCCGTGAGGAAGGAGTGCTTATCAAAGGAGTGCTATACGGAATATAACGCCTTATATGGAATCAGACCATCACTCCATTAAGGTTAGTATTGCCGACTTAGATTGGTCGTGGCTTTCAAGGGTCTCAGGCAGAGATCTTTCTCATCACTTACTGCCTGGTCCTTTTTAATGGGAGATGGTGGGGACTGAACCTGGGACCTTCTGAGTGCCAAGCAGAGGCTCTTCCACTGAGCCACAGGCCCTGTCATGGGAAGAGACAGTGCAGTCTTTTATGAATGTGACACTGCTCGGATCACCTGTGCATGTAAAACCTGCCAAGATAACATGATCACTAAAACTAAATGCCCAATCCTTCTATTAGTCCAGCAGTTATTACACTGAGGCAGGGTTAATTAATAGAGTCATTAGAACTGGAAGAAATGACAGGAGACCCACACTTCTGCACCTATTCCACTACTAAGAGCAGATGCAGTGGGGAGTGCAGACTCTAATTTGGGAGAACCAGGTTTGATTCCCCACTCCTCCTCCACATGCAGTTGCTGGTGTGACCTTGGGTCCGTCATAAGTTCTTTCAGAGCTCTTCTCCCAAGGGCAGTCCTCAAGAGAGCTCTCTCAGCCCCACCTATCTCACAGGGTGTCTGTTGTGGGGAGGGGAAGGGAAAGGGATTGTAAGCCGCTCTGAGACTCCTTCAGGTAGTGAAGGGCCAGGTATAAATCCAGTCTCCTCCTCTCCTCCAAACCAGGGCCAAGGTGCTGGGGGAAGGATATAATTGTCTTCTCTCAGGCCAGCGACAGCTCTAGAAAAGGTGGAGGGGTATATAAAATAGGGAGCCTGGAAAAAGTAGCGCCTTCCCAGCCGCTATGGCCATAATCCAGTCATTACCTTTTTGTTATTAACTTTTTTAAACGATGAGATCCAGTCTCAGACTGCAATACATCATGTGCTGTTTTACCTTTCAGCACCAGAAAACAGATAAATCTTTCATCATCTGCTCATCTTCAGAACACTAATGAACTGCCACAGCGGCTCGCTACGTACAACTGATAACCCAGGTTTGTGCAGGAGAGCCAAGCTTATGAAAAGTATCTTGATCGTGGCCACAACCCATTTGAGTCACGGCTGAATTTATGAATTGGACTGGTCTCCCCTTGGCAGCAAGACAGTTACAAACTAGCTGGGATGCTTCGAACCAACTCTCTAGCATTCCAGATGGTTCCAGAAGCCTTTTAGAGAGACCATGTTCTGTATGAGGTTTTCAGTTTCATTATTTATTAAAAACATTTATATCCTGCCTTTCCTCTTGGTTCAAGGTGGCTTATGATAATAGCTAAAACATCCCCAGCTAAAACCAAAGATAAACTAAAGGTAAAGGTTCCCCTTGCTCGAAAGCCGGTCGAATCTGACTCTAGGAGGTGGTGCTCATTTCTGTTACCAAGCCGAAGAGCCAGCACTGACCGAAGACTTCTCCATGGTCATGTGGACGGCATGACTCAATGCTGAGGCGCACGGAACACTGTTACCTTCCCCCTGAAGTGGTACTTATTTATCTACTTGCAATTTCTTGCTTTCAGACTTGCTAGGTTGGCAGGAGCTGGGGCCAGAGACAGGAGTTCACTCAGCCACGTGGCACTAGGGCCTCGAACTGCCGGGTTACCAACCTTCCAGTCGGAAGCTCAGCGTCTTAACCTCTGAGCCACCATAGCTTCCTAAAGATAAAATAGCAAACCCCAAATTCCCCCCCCCAAAAAAAGATGGGGGCCCTGGTAAACAGGCAGGCCTTGAAGGCCACCAGAAGATCTCCAAGGAGGGGGTCCTCTCACTCTTCTGGGAACCCCTTCCACAGAGCCATGATGGAAAAACCTCGGCCTCTGGTTGATGCCAGACAGGCCACCTTGAGTGGTGGGACAGCGAACAGATGGCTACCTGACAACTGTGGTTGGCACACAGGGACCTACGGAAGGAGATGGTCCTTCAAATATGCGGGTCCCAGGTTGTGAAGGGCTTCAAAGATCATATCTAGCTGCACCCTGAGTTGAACTCAGAAACTGACTGGCAGCCCAGGTGGCTGTTTCAAAACGTATGTTCCCGGTGGCTAGCCCCTAACAGCAGTCAGACTGCCAGACTCTAGGCCAGTTGTGGTTTCTGGATTGTCTTCATGGAATGAGATGAACAACACAGGGCCCACTATGGTTCTCTTAGGCAGTTGTTACGCTCTCTAAATGTCCCTGCAGACACTGTGAAGCAGACAACTGCTCCCTCTAATGATCAAGGGGTTCACCCGGGGTTGCCAGCCTCCAGGTGGTGGCTGGAGACCTCCTGGGATTACAACTGGTCTCTAGGCAACAAAGATCAACCCCCCCTGGAGAAAATGGCCACTTAAAAGGTAGATTCTAGGCCTTTATGCCCCATCAAAGTCCCTCCCCTTCCCGAATCCCACCCTCCTCAGGCTCCACCCCCCAAATTTCCAGGTATTTCCCAACCTGGAGCTGGCAACACCTAGCTTCACCCCTACTACAAGTCCAGTGTAAACTGAGCCCTAGTGGAGGCTCATGGAAGACCCGATTTCAACACAACACTGACAAGTTTCAAGAACATTCTTGTGGCATTTCTCATATGACCGTCTTATACAACCTGGACTGCCACCAATGCAAAACAGCTGCATGTGCGTAGACTCCCAGAGATCTATAGCCTACATGAATCTTGTACTAGCATGAAGAGATACCTGTTCTGCAAAGGCAGAAGTTTGAACAAAGCCACAGGGGGGAGTTCTTTTCCCTTGCCAGCATCGGGTTTAAATCATATGAACGGTCACAACCCCATGCAATTAGCTCTGTTTTATCTTGCCATGTTAAAGGAAAAGCTGCGCCTCTGCTCCTCTCAAGTTAACTTCATTAGCAACAGAAAAAAAACACGATGATACATGTAATTAAGGGATTAAATAACCTGCCATTAACAGATGAAAAGGATTTATCTTTGGAAACTACCACTTTTTAGGAAAGCGAGAACGCTCATTATATTGTCTCTCTCCCCTCCCCATATTCATCCATTTCCCCCTTCCCACTGCAAACCTCTGACACCCCCATGCAGTTGTGGGGAGGGGGGTGTCTCTTATCACCCCCCCCCATGAAAAATTTCAGGGATGATGTTGGATTGCAGCAGGAGGGAAGAAAACCCCATATTGCTGCCCCAGAAATCCCTTCCATCACTGGAGATTTTCTGCAGGATCCAAGCTATTAACTTTTTCCAAAGAGAAATCTTTTCTTAATTCCTTTTCATTAGTGACTGGTATCACAACAGAACTCTGGCATGGGCTATAAACGCCCCGTAGGCATCTAATTCCACTTCCTGCAGCCACCCACTCCGTCATGTGGAGCACTGCTGTAGTCTGGGCCACAAGCCACGTGCCCCAGCTACCTTCAGAACATCTCCCGCCGGAATGTGGTAAACAGCAACGCCGATATCATTTTCCTGCAGTGACACAGAAAGGAACGAGGGGCCGAGCTGTATATTCACTGGCTGATATGCACAATGTGTTCTTTTTCCATGAGCAGTGCTGAAGTCAATCTTGGCCCTCCTCAACCACACACTGAAAATGGGCATAGAACACTCGTCATCGAGTCCTACGTGGGTAGATTGCCAGCATTCCACAGTTATATAAAATGGCTCATAGAGACAATCCAAACACACAACAGAGTTTTTCTTGTCCTTCTTTTCTTTTCAAAGGGTCAACTGGACATAGAGTGGACCAAAGACCGGACGACCTTATGTGTTATGTGCCATCAAGCAGCTTCCGACTTACGGGGACCCTACGAATCAATGACCTCCAAAACGCCCTATCATTGACAACCTTGCTTATGTCTTGCAAACTGAAGGCTGTGGTTTCATTTCCCAAGTCAGTCTTGCTCCTCCTCTTTTCCTACTTTGTTCAACTTTTCCTAGCATTATTGTCTTTTCCAGTGAAGGCAAATGGAGCATTTTCTTACAAATGCAAGATAAATGGAACATTTCCTTACACATGAAATCAGTACACGCTGGGCTGTTTACATCCGATAACCATCTGGAAGATGGCAGTTGGGTGGAGGATGCATATAGTAAATTGGTAAACCATAGTGTACAAAAAACTAGTCCAGTTTCACTATTTATTGACCACTAAGTTCGTATCTTGGTGCACGAGAGCCAGATGGATGCAGTGGGTACAGCAGGCCTGAGACCAAGGAGAACTCAGGACAAAACTCTCCCTCTACCGCAACCAAGAACTTACTGGGTGACCTGGGTCAAACTACTTTCATAGAGTTATTGTGAAAATAAAAGGGGAACATATACGTGCGCTAGCCTGAGCTCCTTAGATACTCTTTGTATCCTAACAAATTGGACAAATAATTAGAAAAAGATACTAAATCTTAAGAAGCAGCAGTGAAAAGTTGTCCCATAAATAGTACCATCACCGCTCAGTAATTCTCCCACACTGATGGTATTGGATTCCAGGAAACTGAAACACTGAACTTTAATAAAGTTTAGTTTAGTTTATTATTACGGTCTTAAGACCAACATACAGAGTAAACATAATATGTGAAGGGTAGGGGGAGAACATTCATAATATACAAAAATAGAAATCTGAATGTAAGGACTTTTAAAATGCTATTCCCGCAATCTAAGAATCAATGCATAGAACTCACAACTGAATGCGTAACCTCTGCATTCTTATCTGATAGGAGCCAGTGAAGCCTTGCTTTGTTTGTATTGATGTGTCCAGGGGTCCTATCGACTAATGGGTAATAATTTTAAGACGAGCCTCCCTGTAAAATGGACAGATGAAGAACATACGTTCTACCAATTCAACCTCGCTTAAAAGGCATAGGCATAGCCTTTCAGAGTAGGGGTTTTTATTGTACCTGCCTTAAATAACCACAGATGGAAGGGACTTTAATAAAGGAATGTTGATACGTTTGAAGAAGAGAAGAGATTGGATTTATATCCCGCCCTTCACTACCCGAAGGAGTCTCAGAGCATCTTACAATCCCTTTCCCTTTCCCTCCCCACAACAGACACCCTGTGAGGTAGGTGGGTCTGAGAGAGCTCTGAGAGACCTGCTCCTGAGAGAACAGCTCTGGAAGAACTTATGACCGACCCTAGGTCACACAAGCAGCTGCATGCAGAGGAGTGGGGAACCAAAACCAGTTCTTCCAGATTAGAGTCCGCATTCATAACCTTTACACCAAACTGTCAACTTTGGGTTGGAAAAGTCCTGGAGATTTGGGGGTGGAGCCTGGAGAAGGCACACTTGGGGAGGGGAGGGACCTCGGAGGGCTAAAATGCCCTAGTCCACCCTTCAAAAGCCATTCTTCTTCAGCAGAACTGATCTCTAATGCCCGGAGATCAGTTTTAATCCCAGGAGATCTCCAGCCACCACCTGGAAGCTGGTGTAATGTAGGCAGTCCAAATCAGCCAAGCAGAGCAGGTATAACTATATCCATTGCTGCTGTACCTCATAAGGCCTCAGCCAGGCTTGGAACAACACAACTTACTCCCCTGCTCAGATATGCCCAATGATATTCCCCACAAATGACTAACTAGGCCACAAGGTGGCAAGAACAACTGAACATATATTGCGCCTGGGGACCCTAAATGTCAAGAATAAGGGTGAGCAAACTCTAGGTCTAGCCTAATACAGCTCTGCTGTTTGATGATAAAAGCAATGCGGCTCTCCCAAGCCGCAAAGTAAGTATTGGTACCACAGAGTCTAGCAGAAACTCCTGACAATGGAGGCCCAGGTAGCAGCCACTGCCAAGGCAGCCTTTTATCATCTTCGGCTGATCAGGCAGTTGGCCCCCTTCCTTGAACGCAAAGACCTAGCCACAGTGATCCATGCTATCGTCACCTCTCGACTTGATCACTGTAACACTCTCTACATGGGGCTGCCCTTGTCTCAGATCCGGAAGCTGCAGCTGGTGCAGAATGCTGCAGCCAGGCTGCTGATGGGTCTCTCTTTGCGGGACCACATCCGGCCTGTGCTGCAGTCACTGCACTGGCTGCCTATAGCATACCGGATCCGGTTCAAGGTGCTGGTGTTAACCTTTAAAGTTCTATATGGTCAGGGGCCTGCCTACTTGAGGGACCGCCTTTCCCCATATAGGCCCCAGAGGACACTGAGGTCAGGCACTCAACATTGCCTGACTTGCCCTGGTCCGAAAGACGCTCGGTTGGCCTGCACCAGGGCCAGGGCTTTCTCGGTGGCGGCTCCTTACTGGTGGAACGAGCTCCCGGATGACATCAGGGCCCTGCGGGACTTATTGCAATTCCGCAGGGCCTGCAAGACGGAGCTCTTCCGCCAGGCTTTTAACTAGGAGCTGCCGCCGGGGGGTGAATTGGACACCGCCCTGGCCCTGTCGGCCGCACCCCTCTGCTGCCATCGTTCACCATGAGATCGCCGTACTGAAGTTGCCATCTGCTGCTGTTGTATGTGTAGGATGTAGTAGTTTTAATGATGATTTTATATTGTAAACCTTATGGTGTTTTTATGTTGTTAGCCGCCTTGAGCCGGTCCGCCGGCAAGGCGGGATATAAATATGATTGATTGATAAATAAATAAATAAATAAATAAACAAACAAACTGAAGCCCTAGAGCGGGGGTGTCAAACTCATTTGTTATGAGGGCCAGATCTGACATAAATGAGACTTTGTTGGGCCGGGCCATGTGTGTCATAAAATGTAATGCCAGGTAGCGGAGATATAAACTTTATAAAGGACGCAAAACATGCTTAAAACATTAGCACTCTTACAATATTTTATTTAACAGTATCTGATAACTGACGCCTCTTGCTCTGAGTTATTGAATCAAAATGTCTGTGCTGTTGCAATCCTGAGTATGCTGTTCAGGTGTGTATCTGTAAGCTGCAAACCTACTTTCGATTTACTGACATTCACCACAGGAATCTCATGCTCAGAGTTCTGAGTCTAGGACCCAGAGGAAAACATGAAATGGCTGAGCAACTGAGAGAGTCTGGCGAAGCAAGCTATGATGCAGCAGCAGCAACAGAACTGGAAGCAGGAAATGGCCAGTTCCAGTGTGGGCCTGAGAGAAGCCCTCCAGGGCCTCATCCAGCCCCAGGGCCACACATCATAGCTTGGCATTGGCCCACATGCTTTTTCCTGGCTGTAGCAACTGAATAAATTGCATTGCACTGCCCACTTTAAATACTTTAAATTTTAAACTGGTTTTATTGTATTATTTAATGTATCGACTTAGATTGTTGTATTTATTGTTGTGAGCCACCCCGAGCCTGTTTACAGGAAGAAGGGGATATAAACTGAAATAATAAATAAATAAAAATATAAAGGGAACAGAAGCAATAGTCAGGAATCACTCCTTCGCCCCTGGATCTAGGTCCATCTAGAGATACAAAATATACAGAAATTTTGAAGCCGCTGGGGGGGGGGGGGGGGGGGGGAACGAAACGTTTCCCCACTTTTTTTCCCTAGGGGGTGGAACACAGGAATTTGGAGGAAAATTAAAATATACGCAATAGTTACATTCCGATCAAACCTAAACTTCTTTGGCTGCTTTAACAACATAAAAACGCATCACTTATAACTTAGTTAACTGTATAATTGTATTACTTGACATATTTCTTGGAATTTGAAACCACAAATGCCTTCTTATTCTAGAAGCAAAATTGTAAATACACACAACGCTAAAGCAAAAGAGAGAGCCACAAAACGCTGCTATGTTACCTTAGCACTCTTCAGTCATTCCTAAAGAAAAAAAGAGCTATTTCATAGGAGGCTTTTTTCCCCAGGAAAACCCCAAATTTTGACATTTTTGCAATGGAAATATGGAAAACAAATCCTCGGATTTTCTATACATTTTTAGACATACTTGAAAAGCATTTCACTCATTACAAATGGGGGGGGGGGGAACCTCAAGAAGATGGGAGAGTCCCTTTTCCCATTCCCCTCCCCCATTTTTTTCACTGGGCCTTCACATTGGAAGCAAATAAATATTGCATATACTTCAGCATGCGCGCACGCGCGCACACACACACACACACATTTCTGTCTCCCCCCCCCCACACACACACACCCTATGGCTTCAAATTTTCTAGAAATTTCATTCTCTCATTAGGAACTCTGCAGCCTCAGCCTGCTGTTGTCCCGTCCTTCCGTCCCCAAGTTAATCCAGATAACTCTCCCTTGGCCTGAAATGGTCCTATCCAGGAAAAGCTTTATACAGTCAGGGAGGAAAACAAAAAAGCAGTCAACTGGACGCTGCGTGCACCGAGACACACACAGTGTTCCCAGAACGCCAGCTCCAGTCTTTAAAAAGCAGACAGAACATTGGATGAATCTGGGTAAGGTTCACATCGCAAAGGTGTGGCTGTGGGAAAGTCCGAAGCACAGCCTGTTTCTTAAGCACAAACAGATCTCTTTTTTCCCCCATATCCTTAAACATTACCCCACCCTGTTGCTCTACCTGACGACACAATGTACTAAAATTGAAACAGACAAAGCTGGAAATGAGCGAGTGGCGCATTTCTCTCTCTCTCTCCTGAGAATGCTACACCATTTGTCAATCTGTCTTATAGCTTGGGCAGGGCACTCTGCTCGCAGGAAAACCAAAGCCAACGAGGCGCAGAGTCAAGCCATCTGAAGTGATGCTGGGAAAATGAGGCTGTGATAATTTCTGCAGCAGTGAAATCCGCCACACTGACTTTCTTAAAAACTGTGCGTTATGTCAAATTTTCTGCAGTAGATTTTTCCTCACCAGGCGCAAACCTGAAGTTCTCTCCTTACCCCCCACGTTTTCAGAATGCACTAAAACTGGGGGTTCTGAAAGCGCAGGGTAAGAAGGAGAAAACGTTTGAGTTTGTGCCTGGTGAAGAAAAATCTACTGCGGAAAATGTCACATGAGCAGTTTTAAAAACATAAATGCAGGGAATTTCACTACTGTGGTCTAGTAGCCATTGGCTGAACACCATGCACAAAACGCTCTGACTTGTGCGCAGCTGAAAGATAAAGCCAGGAATTGTGTGGTTTGTTCCCTGGAATTAAAGAGTCTTGCTCATAACTAGATATGTGTTATTGAGTACGACAATCTACCAATAATGTAAAGTAACTTCTTTGAAAAATTTATATGCTGCCTCTTCAGAAACCTACTAATTTAACTTGGGGGGAACTTGCAGTAAGGCACGATACAGTGGAAAGGGTACAGATTCTCCATGCTCATAAATTAGCTTCATTGTCCCAAATGTGGTTATTACCACTAGCTTCAGTCCATTTTACACTTACTGCGCTGTTAAAATAAGTTTCCCCTTACTGGTTGGACAATAAAACGTCATGAGCCAGTGGCATACAGTTCAATCTCATGTGCAAAACATAACACAAAGTATTTCTAATCCAATTCCAAAACTGAATAAAATCATGCAACACATCTGTAGTCCATTTCATTGCTCCAGACACACATTGTTATTTCATTAAAAGTGAAATTAATGTGCTATGTGTTGCTGAAGCTGTGAGGCTACTACTTACGCAAGCGGAACTGCACTAATATTTCCCTTCCCTCCCCCCCCCTTGTATCACAGGATCCAACCCTGTGCTAGGAGGGAAGAGGAGACCATCTTCAGGTCTGACTGGCTGTTCAACTATCAAAGTCAAAAACAAAAGAAAACCTAGTCTATGATAGAGGTCAGTAGTAGGGATGGACACGGAGTGGACCACAGACCTAATTTTTCCACAAACTGGGGCCCAGTTCGTGGTCTGTGAGCCCGGTCGATGCCATCCCGCTGACTTCCACGACCCTCCGAGGAGGTTCATAAGTGTCCATGTTGGTGGGGCTTGCAAAAGTCATTTAAAGGGAATGCGTTCCCTTTAAGTGGCTTTTGCAAAGCTTCACAGTGCAAGAGTGAAGGCCGAGTAATAAGTTCACCCCCTTCCAGGTGGGTGAAGTCACCACTCACCTTCACTCGTGTGCCACATGGCTCTTTTGTAAAACCATGCAGCATGCAAGTGAAGGCAAAGTGGCGACTTCACCCACCCAGAAGAGGGTGAAGTTGCCACTCAGCTTTCACTCATGCGCCACATGGGTTTGCAAAAGCCGTTTGAAGGGAATGCTTTCCCTTTAAATGGCTTTTGCGAAGCTGCGCAGTGCATGAATGAAGGCCTAGTGGCGAGTTCATCCACTTCCAGTTCACCCAGAAGGGAACTGGAAGTGAGTGAAATCACCGCTTGGCCGTCACTCACGTGATCTCAAACCTCTGCAGTCCATTTTTTTCCTGGATCATGCCCATCCCTAGTCAGTAGCTACACAGCTCCTTTTGCCCTCACCTCAAGTGTCGCTCATTTAACGTTGTTCATGTACTACTGCTTACTCAGCCAGCAGGCTCTAATGCAGGGATGACCAACATGGTGCCCAGCATCACCTTTCCTGGTGCCCAGTTGTTTTTAGAAAGTGAGCAGGGCCAAGCAGTGCTTTAGCCAAGCAAAATTTCTGACTGGCTACTGGAGATTTGATTGGCTGTGTAGATTCCTTTTAAAATGCTGCTTCAGCAGCAGATGCCACAAGAGGGCAAGGTTCTTCACTGTGTGACTGAAGGCAAGCTGCAGTGCCCATTGTATGGCTAGCTCCACCTCCCACGGCAGCCATTTTGAGGCTGCCCTCATCATGCTGTGTCAGACTTTGAAAGGTGTCACAGACTCACCCTAACCAGGATAGCTCAGGCAAGCCTGATCTCATCGGATCTTGGAAGCTCAGCAGGGTCGACTGTGGTTAGTACTTTGATGGGAGACTTCCTTGGAATTCCAAGTTGGGAGGACAGAGGGAGGCTTTATTCAGCCACCTCTCTGAATATCCTCCAGGGCCCCAGTAGGGGTCAGTCACCAGAGGTCAACGTGACTTCCAGGTGTAGACACCAGGTGCACGTGCACACACACACAAACATAAAATACCAGAAAATACCCCCCAAAAAAGGTGCCACAGACTCAGAAAGGTTGGACACCCCTGCTGTAATGTTCCACAATGAAACAAGATGGCTGCATTTGGTTTGGAGCTCTGAACTGGCTCACCTCTGCCTCACTTCTGCTACAAGCTGCATTTGTGTTTCCTGTTATCTAAGGAGACATGTGCGGCATAAAATTCCATTTGCCAACATATTGGGCCCGCAGCTGCTGGCTTGGCAGCCTTCTGAAACAGAGAACATTTTCCAGGCACTGGTGGAAACATTACAACAAAAGCTTTCATCATCTGTGGCCTTGAAACGGCATCACCCAACGTCCACCTCACGTGACTAGAACATTAAAAGCTCTCTCAGTTTACTTCCTCCAACATATTGCATGCCAAAAAGTTTTTTAGGTAACAGTCTATCATTTATCACCAGCTTCCTTTCAGCGTTGATGGAGGGGGATATTCACGGAAGCAGTCAGCAGTCCCGGTGTTTCTGGAACCATCAGCATAGAAAGTTGGATGATATTCTGCATTGGGCTGCTGTGATGATAGAACCACCTTCAAAGTTCACTCAGACATGTGTTTTTCCACTCATGGAAAGCTGCTTCACAAGTGAATCGAGCCCTTAAAACCCACCCAGTATACTAAATAACAGCATTTTTCAAACTCAAGAAATGCTCACAGTCATAATCATATCAAGTTGTAAACTTGCCTGGCCCCTGTATGGATTACAAAAGCTGAAAAGGGGATCACCCATCGAAAATATGGGTCTTCACGACTTCCAGGTGGTGGCTAGAGAGCTCTGGGGTTATCACTGATCTCCAGATGACAGCAATCAGTTCACCTGGAGAAAATGACCACTTTGGAAGGTGGACTCTATGGCATTATACCCCACTGAAGTCCCTCCCCTCCCCAAAGCCCACCCTCCTCAGGCTCCACCCCCAAAATCTCCAGGTATTTCCCAACCTGGAGCTGGCAACCCTAGTTTTCACAAGACCCAGGACCTCCCAGATATGCAAAAGAATATTTAGTAAAAAACCCCAAAAAATCTTTTTTTAAAAATAAGCCTGTTGAGGACTGAATATGTTGGAGGAGCGGGGAATATTGAGAGTCAATTAAAGGGAGGGAAAGGAGAAAGAAGGATTTGTGAGCTGGGGGGGGGACTCCGAAATTGTCACCTTCTGTCTTCCTCATGGGGGCCCAGTCAGAAAAGGGCAAGTAAAATGATAAAAGGGTTGGAACACTTTTCCTATGAAGAAAGGTTGAAGCGCTTGGGGCTCTTTAGCTTGGAGAAACGACGGCTGAGGGGTGACATGATCGAGGTTTATAAGATTATGCATGGGATAGAGCAGGTAGAGAAAGAAGTCCTTTTCTCCCTTTCTCACAATGCAAGAACTCGTGGGCACTCCAGAAATTGCTGAGCAGTCAGGTTAGAACAGATAAAAGGAAGTACTTCTTCACCCAAAGAGTGATTAACACGTGGAATTCACTGCCACAGGAGGTGGTGGCGGCTACAAGCATGGACGGCTTCAAGAGGGAATTAGATAAACATATGGAGCAGAGGTCCATCAGTGGCTATTAGCCACAAAGTATAGATAGGAACTCTCAGTCTGGGGCAAGAGATGCTCTGTAATCTTGGTGTTTGGGGGGGCAACAGTAGGAGGGCTTCCTGCCCCCCACTGCTGGACCTCCTGAGGGCACCTGGTGTTTTTGGCCACTGTGTGACAAGAGTGTTGGACTGGATGGGCCATTGGCCTGATCCAACATTGGCTTCTCTTATGTTCTTATGTTCAGTCCTCACACAAGATGTAACAGTAAAATGACTGGTTCCTCTGTCCGTAAAGAAAAGTACTCAACAGGCCTATCCCTGGACAAGCAGCTGATACTGGCAGGAACTAATTTTTATTTTTTTTTAATAATCAGGATGGTTACTACATAAACTGATGGGGAAAATAATGTTGAGATGAATCACTGAGGAGAAAATGTCCCACTGGTATTCAGAAATGAGCTCTTATTGGCCAGTTAAATAGGCACTATAAAGTACGGGATGGCGGTTAAAAACAAACAAACACTCCGACTATCAGTCACAGATCTCAAGAACATGTTGTGACCCATTTTATTTTGCTAAGCTATTAAACATGCACACAAAGTCTAAGAACACATCTAGGAAACTGTACAGTGTACCTAGAAGGGTTCACAGGTTAACTGCAACTTCCCCCCACCCACCCCTGATAATTTCCCTCAAGGTCACAATAAGGAAGCTTGCCCGTTACCTCAGACGCTCTTGAGAAACCTTGCAAAAACAGATTTATCCAGGGAATCCCCTGCTTTAAATTAAAAACAGTGGTTCTCAATGGGATCACAATGCTTTCACACTTTTCAAAATGAGGTATTTGCGATACAGTTGACAAAAACTCAGCATTGATTGTCATGCCTAGACCAAGGAGATCAAAATGTGCCAAAGAATAAGCCTCCTTGTTCAAATGATTACTCGACTGATATTTCTGTGCAGCCTACCCACTGTACAAAAGATTTCAATATGCAGCAGCTAGCCATGTTCTAGCTGACAGGCGGCTGTTGTTGTTTTTGTCAAGCCACATGACTTTCCCATTGTAAACCATTACCTTAACAACACTGCAGAACTATACACCCAAAAGTTCCTGAACAAAATGCATATGATTCTGAGAACATTACACACTTCACCCATAAAAGCTGTTTTAGGCCACTGGTTTTATTAGATAACTGCCAGGGACTTACAAGGAAGAATTATAAAGCCTGCAGTGCAACACTAACGGGAGTTATACCTTTCTAAGTCTATAAATGTCTATGGACTTAGAAGAAGAAGAAGAAGAAGAAGAAGAGGAGGAGGAGGAGGAGGAGATTGGATTTATACCCCACCCTCCACTCACTTGGAGTCTCAGAGCAGCTTACAAACTCCTTTCCCTTCCCCTCCCCACAACAGATACCCTGTGAGGTAGGTGGGGCTGAGAGAGCTCTGAGAGAACTACCCTTGAGAGAACAGCTGTGCCAGAACTACGGCTTGCCCAAGGTCATCCAGCCAGGTGCAAGTGGAGGAGTGGGGAATCAAACCCGGTTCTCCCAGATTAGAGTCCATACACTTAACCACTACACCAAACTGGCTTAGAAGGGTGTAATTCTGGTGAAGATTGCTCTGCCAGTTGATCGAATTCTGCCACAAGCCACGCAGATACGTGGCAAAACATAAGAACATAAGAGAAGCCAATGTTGGATCAGGGCAATGGCCCATCCAGTCCAACACTCTGTCACACCATGGCCAAAAACACCAGGTGCCATCAGGAGGTCCACCAGTGAAGCCAGAACACTAGAAGTCCTCCCACTGTTGCCCCCCCCCCATCACCAAGAATACAGAGCATTACTTGCCCCAGACCGAGACTTCCTATCTATACCTTGTGGCTAATAGCCACTGAAGGACCTCTGTTCCATGTGTTTATCCAATTCCCTCTTGAAGCCGTCCATGCAACCACGAATTGATTCAGAGGATCTTTGAAGCCCACAGGGTGGTCCATGAATGGGGTTTCTAATGGTGGACAGGGAAATTCCTGGAGATTTGGGGGTGGAGCCTGGGGACAAGGTATTATACTTTATACTCTGCCTTTCAAAACAGCTATTTTCTCCAGGGGAAACAACCTCTGTAGTCTGGAGATCAGTCATAATTCTGGGAGACCACCAGGCCCCCTCCACGCTGTGATCTCATTCCCAGAACCATGGAAAAGATGTCCGATACAGTTTTCTAAATGACACAGGAATTCAGTGGGCCCATTGAGTTGAGCATGTTTCACGTATGGGGAAAACACAGCAAAGTTCTTAAACTTGAATGGTTTGTGTGGGGGGGTTAGATCTCCTTATGGAAGCCGCTGCTAACACACAACCAGTGTTAGATATACACAGCTGCATCCATTCTCTCTGTGTATATGGTTGGTAAGGAATGCCACCATCCAGAACCGCTGGTTGCTCTGTACAGAACTACAGGTACTTCAGGATAGGGTTGCCAGGTACCTGCTGGGGGTGGGAGATCTGCTCTCAGCTCTCACTGCCTATTTCTGCTCTGGCAGCAAGTGGGGAAAGAATGAAGTTAAAAAAAAAAAAGACCGTCAACCCAGCAGCTTTACATCACCTCTAGGGGAAAAACAGGAACTGATGTCATGCCCCTTGAGGAAAACGGGGTTGCTCTTACCTGTAACGGTTGTTCATCAAGTGTCTTCAGTACAGGCACACACTGGGGCTGTGGTCACACACACTAAATAATCCACTTTCCAACTGGATTTTGCGAGTTCACATAGTAAAAATCCAGTTGGAAAGTGCACTGAAAGTGAATTGAAAGTGGATTATTTAGTGTGTGTGAAAAATCTGGAACCAGAACCACCTTGCCTGTTCACGTAGGATATGGCAGAAGCATTGTTGGTTTGGATGAGGACAGATTTCCCCTGGATGATATCTGAGAAGGAGTTAAGCGTATATCTAATGGCTCTGAGCTCTAAAGCATTTATATGTCAGTGATTCTGCCAGGAGAACCATTCCCCATGGACTCATAGGTCACCAAAGTGCCCGGCCCCCATCCTTCCAGGGAGGCGTCAGTAGTAATGGTTACCTCCTGCTGTCTAACCCCAAAAGGGAACCCCAAGAACAGGTTATTGTCCTTTGACCATTATGAAACAGCTCTATCCACACCTGTATGGGTATGGAAAATTGATAGTAGGGGGAGTGTCGATCAGGTTTGAACCTCGCTACCAACCATAACATAAACAGCCTGGCCATAGGTAACTCAGAAGTTGTTGCTGCCACCAGCCCCAGCAGTTTCTAAATTAACAGTGCGCTTTGGAAGTGGCAATGTGAAAAGCAGCCTTAATAGTTGAACCCCTGGGGAGTGATAGATAGGCTCTGGAAGACAAGGAATCTAGTGAAGCCCCAATGAACTGAACAGTTTGCAAAGGTTCCGATTTAGATTTCTTCCAGTTGACCGAGAGGCCTAACTCTCGGCAAGTCCTGAGCATCGAGGAAATATTGTCTGCCAATGCCTTGTACTGTGTGACCATCCTTCAGGCGGGAAAAGGATGTCTCACAATGGTGAGAGGGAGGAGAAGGGCTCTCTAGGGGGCTCTTTAGCTTTGGAACAGACATTTCCACGGCAGGCCTGCTTGGAAGCAGTCCCAATGGGGGACTGCACAGAAGACTAAAGATGATCCCTGCAGTAAACTTTATGGTAAAACCATGGAATTTTCAACAATTCCTAGAGAGGCATGACAGCATTTCTGGGTTTTCCTTAGAATTGGCATTGTACAGTTGTGCCGATAGCACCCCCCCCGGCATGTCCCCATGGTCCTGACTCCTGCTGCCAACCCCATCTCAGGGCCATACTGTAATATTCAAGCAGGCCCACATCATGCTGGTCATGATGTGAAGATCTTTACAGGGAAGGGAAAATCAGTGAAAATCACACAAAGGCACTGGAAAAGCCCTGGCAGACAAATGACCATCATAGAGTTGAAGAAGTGTCCGAACATTTATTGCATAAGCAGATTTGATTCTCAATGTATCATGAAACATGTTATATGGTTTAGAATGTGAACCAGGTTATGGAAGATGGTATGGCATTAAAACCGTAAGAGTTTAGAATGCTTTTTTGCTATTTTTAAGCAGTGAACTCACATTTTCTTAGTTCTACAAAATAAAGGTGGGGGAAAAACACAAATCTCAGAGAGGCTGCCAAAATTTTCAGAGCAATTTCATTGTTCAGAAACATAAACTTGGATCCAGATTAACATTTCGGATTGGGGGGGCCTTTTGGGCTGCAGTGGTAGGTTGAAGGTAGGAAAATCACACTTCGTGGATGCTAGTCCTTGCACCCATGGAAATGTTAGCCTGGAATCAGTCCCCAGTATTCAACCAAAATTCAGCTTTAGACTGAGCGAGTCATGTTACAATAATCACTAATGCCAAAGATTCGTTGAGAAAACTTCAAATCTTATGATAAGTTTCTGGGAGACTCTGTAAATATTGGCATTAGTCACATACATGGACAAATGCCATCATAGCACTGCTCTTCAAAAAAGGTGATCCTAATTCTCCAGGATATTATTGCCCAATCAGTTTACTTTCAATAGTGGGCAAGCTGTATGCCAGGCACCGGTTAGATAAGCTCACCTCCTGGATGTCAGACCAATTCCTTTTGTGAGCTGAACAGATTGGATTTTGCTCGGGTAAATCAACATTTTAGACCACTAAATAACTCTTGCTCACCTCGTAGAGAAATATAGTGGTGCCGGTGGGGAGAAAACGGTTTTCTGCTTTCCTTGACCTAAAAGAGGCTTTTGACTTGATACCTAGGAACCTTTTATGGGATAAGTTGTACATGATTGGAATGGTCAAATGGTTACTTTTCCTTATCTGGAAATTATACTCTTCTTCTAGTTGCCAAGTTAGATACGACTGTTTGGGTATGTTAACGACCTAAGATCTTTATAAATTGAGGAGTCAAACAAAGTTGTATTTTGGCTCCCTACTTATTTAGCCTATTTATGAATGACCTAGCTCTTACTTTGCACGCAGTCGATGGCCATTTTCCTAAATTGGACTCCCTAGCTGTCGCCTTACTATTGTACGTAGATGATGTGGCAGTTATTATCCTGCACCCAGAAGGGTCTTAGGCATCTTTTACTTACTTTCATATCATACTGTGAGAACTATCTGTTAATTTTGAGAAATCAAAAATGTTGATGTTTTTAAGGTCTTGGAGATGCTTTAACTGGTGTGTTAAAAGCAATGTCATTGAACAGGTAAAATATTTTAAGTATCTGGGAGTTTTTCTCCAGTATAATAATAATTGGACAGCTCTAAGAAAACACATAAGTTTAGCCAAATGTAGTTTGTCTGTCAACTGCTAGGTTTTTCTGTGTGAAGGGTAATCAATTTGTTCCAACAGTTATGCGAGTCTTTAACATCAAAGTGGCATCTCAAATACTTTATGGGAACCCTATCTGGATCGGCTCCTTCAACCAACAAGTTGAGCAGATCCAGGCAATGTTTTTGCATCACATCCTTGGGGTTCCAAACTGTGTAATTATGCGGCCATATGCTTAGAGACAGGGCAGTGTCTCCTAGAGACTAGAGCTTGGTTCTCAATATTGAAATTCTGGTTATGCCTTCATCATAGGGCAGCACCCAGGAGCGATGTTTGTTTGATGCTGTCAGATTCACTCTCGTGACAGTCTCATCTAATTGGTCACACTTAATTCTGAGAAAAATACAGTCTATTGCTCTCTCATTTGACTCTCTTCTGATGTTAGACAAATCCCAAGTATTTAGGTCTCTGAAACAGACTTTTGGACACAGAAGGACAAACTCTTCACTCTCTTGCAGGCACGACTTGTTCCCCTTTGAAGTTTAATATAACGTCAAGATATTATGGGCTTTCAGCTGCTAATTTCTCACAGCTTACTGTCCCACGATTATGTCAAGCTTTCGTGCTTGCATGATTCAATGTCCTTTGATTCTCTTTGGGAGATTTGTGAACGTTCCTTACCGTGAAAGGATCTATGTAGCAGTAAAAACCCTGAATCGATTGCTCACATTTTGCTCCTCTGTGAACTTTATATTAAAGCATGGGATGTTTTAATTAGTTTCCTTTTGCAAAACAGGCATAGTTATCCAGAAGAGAGGCTTATCTCCTTCCTTTTATTGGACCAATGCCCTCATATTACCTTCTCAGTAGCAAGGTATTCCTCCGTTGTTATGAGAATTAGGGAATATAATGTTAAAGCTCTGAAGGGTTGGTTGTCTTTTGTATATTAAAATCGTGCTTCTTGTTATGCTTTCAGTCTATGCCAATAAAGGTTCTGAACTGAACTGAACACGCTTATGTGCTTCCATAGCAAGATCCCCAACCTTTTTGACCCTGTGGGCACCTCTAGAATTCTGAGACAGAGTGGTGAGCACAATGACAAAATGGCGACCACTGAAGGCTGAGCCACAGACTCACACACACAAAGAGGATGTGCAGGGGGTGAGAGGAATAATTTTTTAAAAAATACACTGGGAAAAGGGAAAGTGAGAGTGAAGAAAACCAACACCATGGTGGCAACTGCCACCGAAACAACGCTGTTTTGATCTGCACAGCCCCTCGGATCTCTAGTGGCCAATCAGCAGCACACACCCCCAGCTGCACCCACTTTCTAAAAACACTTGGCAGGTGTCTGGAAAGGTGTTGATGGGGACTGTGGCACCCTCAGGCACCACACCGGGGACCACAGTCCTGCAGTTTAAATAACTCCTTAAACCATGCAGTAAACAGAAGCTCTCACAATGCGACGTTACACTTATTTTTTAGGGGGGGTGGACTTAGAAAACATAAAAGCAGAGAAGTTTTCATCTGTTTCCATGTGCCCTGAAGCACATGTGAGTGGAGGCTGAGCCAAAAAGGGAACAAAGGGGGTTGATCTACATTTTAAACACACACACACAAACCGTAAGTGAAACAGTAGAGATGGGCCAGGAAACATTATTATGAAAGTTTTCAGCTGAAGCCCAGCAAGAGTGCTGAAGTAACATGACTGGGAGGGACGTCAGAAACTCAGAAGACATCTGGAGAAGAGTTGGCAATCGAAGCCCTGTGGTCTTCCAGCAGCTGCAACCCATTAAGGCAATTGTTAGGGTAACGGAACACAGCCAAACGCACTTACTTTTGGCCCATCTAGATAGAGTGCCTTTCTGTAGCATCATATTGCAAAAAAAAACCTCGTGTTGTGTCTAAATACATGTACTTCTGTTTCAGTCAGAATTAACCATCTCTAGTACATAAACAACTTACCGACTGTCGTTGAAACGAAGGCCTGTCATTGAAACGAAGGCCCATCCATATGAAAGGAAGTTGAGAGGCAAGGGTTACCAGGCTGAAGCCAGCAACCCCCAGGAGAAATTGGGAGTGGGTCGTGGTGCCCCAGCTCACTGAAGTCACTTCCAGTAAAAAAACATAAGTGACACAGTGGCTGCTGTAGCACAGGGTCCCTAACGTAGTACCCATGGGCGCCAGGGAGCCTGCCAACGCCTTTCCTGGTGGCCACCAAGTATTTTTAGAAAATGGGTTTGCCCATGTGGAGCTGATTGCCTATGCAGTTTAAATACAATGTTGTTTCAGTTGGAATTGCACCCCACAGTGCTGGTTTTATTACTACTCTTTCCTAATGTACTTTTTACATTAGCTCTGTTCTCCCATGCACTTGGGCTTCCTATGTGTGTGTCAAGCTCCACCTCCTGTGGCAGCCATTTTGTGTTGGCTCCGCCTTCTGTAGCAGACACCACCCTGTGTCAGAATTCCAAATGTTCCCACAAGATTGGGGACCCCTGCTCTAGCATTTACAAAAAAATCTATGGTTTTATCACAGAGCATCCATTACGTCACTTGCGCTGGCACAATGCCATCATGCATTCTACCACCACCTCACCTTTTCCTGCAAAGAGGCAGGAGGCCTGGCCTCCCTACTGGAGGCCCATAAGGCTCCTCCCTCAACCAGCATCCCCAGCTATGATTTGGAGCATGAAATTATCCGTCTCAGCATCTCCACAAAGCCAAATTGTCAAATGGTCCCTTCTATACAGATGCGCTGATTGACAGAGGAGGGAATAGCAACTGGGTGGAGGGAATTAAGTCAAACCGCTCCTGGGCTAGTTGCAAGTCTCTGCTACTTCCCTTTTCCATCAGGGAACTGGGAACTCCCAGCTGAGAAGAGGAAGGGAGAGAGGGACGAGGTGTGCCTGCTGCTGTAATCACAACTTTTAAAAAAGAGCAGGGGTGGTATTGTGTCTGTAGTGCCCGTGGGGGTGGGAAGCCTGCTGGAGTATAGTGATTATGAGGGGAAAAGTGTGGAGAGGGAAAAGTCCTCAGACAACAAGCTATGTGTTCAATCAATCATCCATCGTACGATAATGTGTGCCTTTAAAGCATGGAATATGGCTGTCATGTACCAAAAAAAACCCCACAACAAACTAAAGTAAAGGTAAAGGTTTTCCTTGCTCAAAAGTCAGTCAAATCCGACTCCAGGGGCTGTGCTCATCTTTATTTCCAAGCTGAAGAGCCAGCGCTGTCGAGAGACTCTTTCCATGGTCACACCGCTGGCATGACTAAACGCCGAGGCACATGGAACACTGTTACCTTCCCACCGAAGCAGTGCCTATTTATCTACTTGCAATTTCTTGCAAACTACAAAGCTCTAAATCCATATATCATGCATAAATACCTGAAAACAGCCAACCCTTCCCCCCAAGATGTGTGTCATAAAGGAAACAAAACGATTCGAGATATAATAAAGCCAAACTCATTTTGGCAAATGGCCTTCCCCAATGGCACATATTATCAAAAAGAGGTAAATGTTGTCACAAACATACCACGATACCTAGATAAAACCTTGGTAATAAATACTTCTGATCAGATACAATTAACCTCTTATGATTCACTCATCACCTCTTCGTAACATATAGTTCACAATGGACTTCAGTAGGGCCTTGTGTTTGTCTAAAACAAACTGATCAGAGTTTCACAGCCAGTGGTGATTGAAAGCGCAGTCCAGTCGCAGCTGACTTTCAAGGGCATGAGACATAGGTGGTTTGCCATTGCTTGCCTCTGAGGGGCAACCCTGGATTTCCTGGGTGGTCTCCCATCCAAGTACTAACCAGGGCCGAACTGGTTAACTTCCAAGATCAGGCACAATCAGGCTATCCTGGGCCATCCAGTCAGGGCCCAAAGCCACTCCTTGTCTGTAAATATACCACCAACCTCAGTGCAGACTTCAATGAGTTTGCCACATCTAGTCTGGGCCCAAAGTAGGCTGTTTTAAAGATTGCCATGACATAACTTTTAGCAAGCTCAGGAGGAGGAAGAGGAAGAGGTTTTAGATTTATAGCCTGCCCTTCACTCGGGAGTCTCAGAGCTGCTTGCAATCTCCTTCCCTTCCTCTCCCCACAACAGACACCCTGTGAGGTGAGGGGGGAGGCGAGAGAGCTCTGAGAGAACGGCTCGTGAGAGAACCGCTCTGAGAGAACTATGGCTTGCTCAAGGTCATCCGGCAGCTGCATGTGGAGGAGAGGGGAGTCTGCACGCCTAACCACTAGACCAAACTGGTTCACATCATCAAGACAAAGTTCAATGGTGACCTGCATCCGTGGCACCCGCAATGGTCTCCTTATTTGAAGCGGATGACTGTTCACCATCCTAACCGGTCAATGGTTTAGTCAGCAAACAAAAAAGCCAAACACTAAATAGCTCGCACATGTCGCAACGTGATAATTTGGTAACATCCAAACAACTATGACACAATGGCAGCTCCTAACAAACCACTCTGGAGTCACTGCTTACATTTTCAATGCTAATTATTCCTGAACTCCAGCTCTCATAAACCCAGAGGAACCATGGATGGAATGACCAGGTAGCATTGCAGAATACATCATGTGTGGAGTGACTTCCAGGCAACCCAACCCAAATCAGCACCAGGAACCACACCTGTGTGAACAAACAGCGAAAGAACAGACTTCTAGGGGTAGGATAACCTAGATGTACAAGGAATAGCCATTTCCCATGCTGTCGTAAACCCAGTAGGGAAGCTGAAGTTATGAGTTACTGACCAGGGGCTGTGGCTCAGTGGTAGAGCATCTGCTTGGCATGCAGAAGGTCTCCGGTTCAATCCCCAGCATCTCCAGTTCAAAAGGACCAAGCAGTGGGTGAGGTGAAAGACCTCTACCCAAGACCCTGGCGAGTCACTGCCAATCTGAGTAGAGAATACTGACTTCAATGGTCTGATTCAGTGTAAATAGATTCAGGTGGGGCAGCCGTGTTGGTCTGTAGCAGCAGAACAAAGTCTGAGTCCAGTGGCACCTTTAAGACCAACAAAGTTTAATTCAAGGGATGAGCTTTCGGGTGCAAGCACACTTCTTCAGATACAGCGAAACAGAATTTCCTCAACCATTGCATATAGGAAGAGGGGGGGGGGGGTTAATTGCCAGGAAGGGCCAGTTACAAGTCAAGACAGAAACAGAAACAAAAATGGAAATACATATAGGTGAGCAGTAAATTATCATACACCATAATGGAGATGTTTAATAGATTCAGGGGTCATTTCGAGCAGAAGCTCGGGGGAGTGCAGCTCCGGGAGTTGGTGCCAGCCCCCCCGCCCCGGCAGGGGAATGCCTGCTTGTGTCATGGCTGCAGCAAAATGACCCCATCCCCTGGAAAGTTCCTTGTTCCTCCGACCAGCTTTCTGAAGGCTTCAGCCATCACTGAAGCTATCCTCCCAGAATAGTGGTATTTCTGAGGCTTGGATTAGTAGCCATGCCCCCTCCCTCCCTCCCTCTCACCTTCTGACATACTTCTGGTGATGTCAGGGGGTGTGGCACATGCAAATTAGTTATGCTAATGAGCTATGCTGATGAGCTCCTGCACCTCTTTTTCTACGAAATGACCCCTGAATAGATTCAAGGGTCAAACAGGAACGATAAGATTAGTTCCTATGGTTCCCATTTGTTTGGGTTCAATTCTGGGGGTGTATGTGCATTGCTAGCCGCACTGAGACTCCAAGTGCAGGGTGGGGTATAAACAACAATAATAACATCTCCTCCTCCTCCTCCTTCTCTTCTTCTTCTTCTTCTAGCCACATCAATACTGTCCTTGTGCCTTCTGCTTCAATAACACGCTAGGATAACCGTCCCAATGACAACTCACTGTGCCACACAAAACATGTCCTTTCCTTTCCCAAGATCCTAAATAAAAGTAAAATATTAACTTGTCACTATCACAAGAGCCTGAGGATGCAAAGCATTAAGTTTGATTGACGCCGAAAGGCCGTTGTTAGAATTCTAGCTAGGCTTCTTGAAGACAGAGGGGGGTAGCCGAACAGCAACCAGACTATACTTTGGCTAGCGTTCCAGCAGAGCACTTGAAATCACCTACCATTACTTTAAAAGGCACAATTCTGTAACAGGTTACCCAGTTCAGAGAGAGCCTTGAAAAGACTATCAACGCAATTAAAAGCTGCTTCACAGATGGGAAACTGGTTGTTAGGTGCGCTGATTTTTTTTTTTTCTGGCACAAGAATGATTCAGACACAATCGGGGGCAAAGGGGGATTAGGGACGAACTATAGCAGAAAGTAGCAGAAAGACAACTGATGGGGGACAGCAACATTCCAGCACAGTCTCAAATGAACAAACTAAGAGTCCATCGGCACCTTTAAGACCAACAAAGGTTTTATTCAAGGTATGAGCTTTTGTGTGCAAGTGGGCACTCAATGAAATTGCTGAGCAGTTGGGTTAGAACGGATAAAAGGAAGGACTACTTCACCCAAAGAGTGATTAACATGTGGAATTCGCTGCCACAGGACGTGGTGGCGGCTACAAGCATGGATGGCTTCAAGAGGGAATTGGATAAACATATGGAGCAGAGGTCCATCAGTGGCTATTAGCCACAAGGTACAGCTAGGAACCCTCAGTCTGGGGCAAGTGAATGCTCTGTATTCTTGGTGCCGGGGGAGGGGGGTAACAGTGGGAGGGCTTCTAGTGTCCTGGCCCCACTGGTGGATCTCCTGAGGGCACCTGGTATTCTTGGCCACTGTGTGACAGAGTATTGGACTGGATGGGCCACTGGCCTGATCCAACAGTGGCTTCTCTTATGTTTTCTTATGTAAGGCACACCTTCTCAAGCGCATGGGAATGGTAGGTGAGGTTCAAATTTATAGACAGGGACTTAACAGCAAGTTAACATGTAACATGATGGTGTTCAAGGTATGCCAAGTCAGAACTAAATAACGAGCTAAGGTTATAAAGTCAACACCGGTAAAGCAATAGATATGTCGAAATAGCAGATAAATGTCTAAAGGTGTCTCTTCTAATTATGGGGAGCAAACCGAGAGTCTGTGTTCTCTCCCCTCAGGCACAGAGATCACTCGACAGCACTTTTTGAGGCGGTGCCCGAGGGTCTCTTTGTGAGAGACCGGACTTGTGCATAGGAATCCGCGACCCTAAAGCAAACAAAGAACTGTAAGCACACACAACTAGGCTCAAGACCATCGGTACCTTGGGGACCACAAGGATTTTGGAGGTATGAGCTTTTGGGAGTCAAAGCTCCTTCCGTCGAGTCTCTGACGGATCCGGCCTCCAATGTAGCCGTTCTGCCGCAGATCGACCCGGCTACCCTCGGAAGGCCACAAGCAGCAATTATGGGGATGGGGACTGACCGCAGAGGCGGGAAAATTGGGGGTTTGTGTGTGTTATTTAATTATTTAATTAATTAATTGCTCTTATGAATCGCCCACCCTGCAAGCAGGCTGTGGGCGGTGTACAACCTTGTAAAACATTTTAAAATACAGTGAATGCATAATTTAAAACACCAACAGAAACGGTAAATTAAATTGATCCCACATGGCAATACAATTCCTCCTTTGCTGGCCACACTGCTGTCCTGCACGGCAGGGGAGGGGAGGGTACATGGGGGAGAAGGAAGGAAGGGAGGGAGGGAGGGAATGGGAGGGGAGTGGTGCCAGTCTTAACCTGCCGTTGCTGCCCTCAACTTGAAGCTTTGGCAGAACATCTCTGCCTTACAGGCTCTGTGGAATGGCATCAGATCATTTTCAGAGATCATTTGTTAAGGAGAGAGGCTTGGCATCACTAAGTATTCAGTTGTGGAAGCTCTGGAACTTTAGGTGAAAGTATTTATTTATTTACATTATTTGTAGTCCGCCTTTCTCACTCAAGGCAGAGTGAGTCAATACAATCGACAGGATGGGACATTCAATAAACAGTGAAATAGGATTTGGGTTGTAGAACCAAGCAGCAAATTAAAAAACCAGAACTGGAGCAAAGCATGACACACAACATGTTTACGGATGCAAAAGCCCATAGTGGGATGGAACTCACAGCAGAGTATACTTAGCAATACAGACCTCAGTCCCTAATGATTTGTCCGACTAGATTTGGGAATCATTTTGCGCAGTGCTACCTTATTGCCCAAAGTAGGGGGTCTTTGGCCACCAAATGAGAAGGGAGCACTCACTGGAGAGGACCCTGATACTGGGAAAGACTGAAGGTCAAAGAAGAAGGGGACGGCAAAGGATGAGATGGTTAGACATCGATGGGACAACTTCGATGCAACAAACATGAAATTAAGCAAACTCCGCGACAGAAGACAGGAGGGCCAGGCATGATGGGGTTGCGAAGAGTCGGACTCAACTGTGTGACTGAACAACAAAACCTTATTGCCCGTGTAGAAAAGCCCCCTTGAATAACTCAGTTTTGCATGGTTTGAGGAAAGCCAGGAGAGTGGGAGCCAGTTTGGTGTAGTGGTTAAGTGTGCGGACTCTAATCTGGGAGAACCGGGTTTGATTCCCCACTCCTCCACATGCAGCTGCTGGCGTGACCGTGGGTCAGTCACAAGTTCTTTCGGAGCTGTTCTCTCAAGGGCAGTTCTCGAGAGAGCTCTCTCAGCCCCCACCTACCTCACAGAGTGTCTGTTGTGGGGAGGGGAGGGGAGGAGAAGGAGTTTGTAAGCCGCTCTGAGACTCTGAGTGAAGGACAGTGTATAAATCCAATCTCCTCCTCCTCTTCTTTCTCCTCCTCCTCCTCTTCTTCTTCTTCCTGTCCTCCTCAATCAGACAGTTCCTCAAGGCCATCTTACCACATTCTAGGTGTAGATGTGTAGTAAAGCAGGTGGTAGAACATGTGGTAAATTCCCCGGTGTCTAATGCATGCGCATTCTCCAATGAGGCTGTGCACAACACTGTTCCTTTCTGTACCGGTTTAAAGTGCAGCTAGACAGATTGTGGCATAATTTATGAAACAAACATGGGGCATTGTGACCATCGGAGTCAAAGGTACCTTGCAACCAAGAAAGCCTAAACATATCTTCCTTTGCATGAGCTTTAGAACAAGGAGGCACGCCTCTGAGTTGGTGCAGGAAATTTAAATATACTATATTTACAGAGCACAGAATCCCTTACTCAGTGGCTTGGAAACCCCTCGGAATGTGCTACAGGTCCGGCCCACTTCCCACACCGCATTCTCTCACAGTGAAAAGACTTCTGCCTCCATTTTTGGGTTACAGTCTGAAGTGGTACAAACCAGGATGGAAAAGTCTTAACTGCTTATTTCTACTGATTGTATTAATGGTTCCTCAGCTGTATCAGGTTGATGGTAAAATGTTCAGGATTAGGGCTGACCTCATCTAGAAAGGGATATATCTAGACTTGCCAACTCAGGGTTGGGAAATACCTGGAGATTCTGGGAGTAGAGCCTGAGGAGGGCAGGGTTAGGGGAAGGGAGGGACTTCAGAGGAGTATAATGCCAGCGCCCACCTTCCAAAGCAGCCATTTTCTCCAGGCGAACTGCTCTCTGTTGCCTGGAGATCAGTTTAATCCCAGGTAGGGCTGTCAGACCTCCCGGTGGAGATGGGACTAACCCTCCACCATGGCCTCACCCCCCCCACCCCACCGTCGATCAGCTGGCTGGCAGGGGGACTTACCTGGAGAAAGCATCACACCGGAAGTGATGTCATCACACCAGCGATGTCCAGGTGACGCTCTGGTATTTGAGCAAAATCTCCATGGTAGAAGCCAGTTTTACCAGAGTTTTTGCCCAAATAACAGAGCATTGCCTGGACATCACTAGTGTGATGACATCACTTCCTGTGCAGTGCTGGTGATAAGGCCTGGGCCTTTCTCTTTCTCCAACTGAGGCCCCCCCCGCCAATCCTCCGCCAGTTGCCAGGAGGGACCTGGCAACCCTAATCCCAGAAGATCTACTGCCACCACCTGGAGATTGGCAAAACAAGATATATTGGACATCTGGTCAATCAGAAGGCCAGACAGGAAGCCCATATTTGCCAGAGGATAACGTGGAGAAACGGAGATGTTCAACAACATAATTCTGTTCTGGCAATCGTATCCACCTTGAGATACCAAAGACTGGAGCTCGCATCCCACAGGAACTGGCGATGGACACTAATCATCCATGAGGAAACAGAAATTGAAATCAGGGACATGCCGCAATCATTTTATTGCCCTTGTCTGATGAGCTGAGGAAATGCTTTCCTGAGAACAATGGCCGAAGCACCACTTTTCATCTTTACACATGAAGACTTCTCATGTCCTTATCGGGAAAAGCTCCATCCTCACACAATTTGTTTTTATTTATGGATTTATTTCTTACCCAATCTTTCTCCCCAGTGGCGACTCAAAATGGCTGAGAACATATAATGTATATAAACAACCAGAAAAACAAACAAACAACACAATACACCACTTCCTGGAAGAAATAAGGATGCTTAGTTTTAAAATACAACGAATTACCATACAACCCAGGTTTATATCCCAGATCACTAATTACAAACTTTGGGGACATCTGTACTTGACACTCCCTTTACCTACAGATAGGGACGCCAGCTTCCAGGTGAGACCTGGGGGGATCCCCCCGAATTACAGCTCATCTCCAGGCTACAGAGATCAGTTCCCATGGAGAAAATGGCTGCTTTGGAGGGTGAACTCTATGGCATTGTGCCCCACTGAGGTCCCCCTGTCCTCCCCAGGTTCCATCCCCAAATCTCCAGGAGTTTCTCAACCTGGATCCACCAACCCTTCCTCCCATTTCCCACTGGTGGTCGGGGGGGGGGGGGGAACCTGGCCCCCCCTACCTACAGAAGGTGCTTCCACAAGCCTAATTGGAGGCCTATATTGAAGTCTAGCCATCTTTCTAAACCCACATATGAGAAAAGGAAAAGGAAACCAATGGATGCAGCTGGGAAAAAAGCACATGAACTAAGGATGTGCAAAGATGTTTCCTTACAAATGTGCAGACCTCACCAAAAAACGGAATTGTGGAGGGGGCAGGGGGCAGGGGGAAGCAGGCAAAGAACAGGAGGTCTGTTCAGGTACACAGCTCTAACGTTTTCTGCCCCGCTTTCTTTGGCAAGAAGACAGGATGTGATGCTCATGAGAATGGATTTTCTGGTAAAGCTTTGGATATGTTACAATCATCAGCAAGCCGTAAATAACCCAAGAGAGAGAGAGGCCGGGAGCATCTGCCTTTTCCCATGGCATTTTTGGTAGCTCTATTTCCACTTCTGGCCGGGGAGGAGGAAGTACAAAAGAATAGGAACATTTGGAATAAAAGCAGGCCGTAACTCAAAATTTTCCAGGCCTCCATCAGAGCTGGGGGGGGGGGGGGGGGGGAAGGAAGGGTTTTTTTAAAATAATAATAATAATAATTAGTTAAGCTGGGTTTTCCAGCCCATTAAAAGCCATTAAATTCGTTCAGTGCCAAACCCATGCAAAATTGGAAGATGTAAGAACTCCCCAAACTGTTTTAACAAGTAGCTGTTGATTCAGACAGGCAGAAGGAAACGCCCACACATTTCGGAGACCTTTGAGGAGCCTGGGCCTTTTTCGGTTTAGAAAAGAGATGACTAAGAGGAGGACATGACAGAAGAAAGCAGAGAGAACTTTTTCTCCCTCTCCCAAAACACTAGAACTTGAGGGTATCTAATGAAGAAAAGAAGAAGAGATTGGATTTATACCCTGCTCTTCACTACCCACAGGAGTCTCAGAGCGGCTTACAATCTCCTTTCCCTTCCCCTCCACACAACAGACACCCTGTGAGGTAGGTGGGGCTGAGAGAGCTCTGACAGAAACTGCTCTTTTTCAAGAACAGCTCTGACAGAACTATGGCTTGCCCAAGGTCATCCAGCAGGTGCAAGTGGAGGAATCAAACCCGGTTCTCCCAGATTATAGTCCGCGCACTTAACACTACACCAAACTGGCTCTCGAAGCTGGAGGGTGATGGGACAGTGGATTCAGGCCAAACAAAAGGAAACTATTCTTTATACGAAGAGTGATTAAAATGTGGAATTCACTACCAGAGGATATAGCAGCCACAGGCACAGACATCTTTAAAAGGGGATTAATATTCAGCTAGACCAACAGTTGAAAGTATGGAAAACAAATATAAAATTTACAAGACGTATGGTGTTTAAAGAAAATATCTATAAGATGTTTTATAGATGGTATAGGACACCAGATAACTTAGCCAAATGGTACCCAAATATGTCAAATGTATGTTGGAAGTGTAAACAGAATATTGGCTCTTTCTTTCATATGTGGTGGACTTGTAGTGTTATAAAAAAATACTGGATTTGGATCCATGATATACTGCAAAAAATAATAAGACTTGACTATACCCTTTGTTCCAGAACTATTTTTATTGAACATTATCCCAGAGACATTTAACAAACCAGATAGGTATATCCTATGTCCTTTTAATCTAACCATGCTTGTCCATCAAGGGCTAAAAAAGCTGCATTCATACAGATGTCATTTGCACAATAAGCACATTTCCCAGTTTGTGCATAAAACTTGGTTACCTGCTTCTTGTCTTCCCTGACAGGGAGGTACAAAGGAGCTATCTAACTTACACCACCACCTCTGTGGCCAGGCAGCTGCATAGATAGAGTTCCATAACAATCTGGCTTGTGAATTATAAGGCTGCCAACTCCAGGTTGGGAAATTCCTGGAGGTTTTCCTGGTTTGATTCCCCACTCCTCCACATGCAGCTGCTGGTGTGACCTTGGGTCAGTCATAAGTTCTTTCAGAGCTGTTCTCTCAAGGACAGTTCTTGAGAGAGCTCTCTCAGCCCCACCTACCTCAAAGGATATCTGTTGTGGGGAGGGGAAGGGAAGGAGATGGTAAGCTGCTCTGAGATGCCATTGGGTAGTGAAGGGCGGGGTATAAATCCAAACTCTTCTTCTTCTTGGTTATCTGAAGATCCATTGTAATAGCAAGAGATCTCAGCAGAGTCTTCCCTCCAAAGCAGCCTTCTTCGCCAGGGGAACTGATATCTGTAAGTCTAGCGGTTAAAGTGTTGGACCACAATCTCAGAAACCCAGGTTTGAATCCCCACTCGTGTCATGGAAGCTCACTCGATGACTTTGGCCCAGTCACACACTTCCAGCCTAACCTACCTCATGGGTGTTATGAAGATAAAGCAGAGGAGAGGAGAATTATGTATGTCCCTTTGGGTCCCCACTGGGGAGGACGGGGGTATATAAATAAATAATAAGATGAGTTGTGATTTCAGTAAATCTCCAGGCCCTACCTGGAGGGTGGCAACCCCAGGGGTTTAAACCTTGATTTGAAATTCCAATTCGATGCCAACCAACAAAACCTTCATCTGCATTTAAGACAGCATGGAAATCTTAAGGAGTGATCTATCCAAGGTTTAGCCTATTTTCTGAATGCGGCTGAAGCTACTTGCCGCTGAAAAGAAAGGCTATGCGACTATTTTAAGACGGTTAATCAGCGGCCGTTTTAACAGACCTTTCAATAACACAATCATTAAAGCAAATTTGCACACGTGTGGCTCACAGCATTCGTTCAGGATCCAGGACCGAGTCTGAATGGCTACATTAGATTTTTTAAACAAGATTGTCCCTTTCTCAGTAATATGTACATTCTCCTCAGCAAGGGAGGGAAAGGGGGGTAATTACCTCTTTTGTTGAGTGACGTGGTACAGTAGTCAAGTGGAGCAGTTACATCACCTCTCACCCCTTTGTGCTAATGACAGGACAACAGCTTTTTTGTAAGAAGGGCAAATCACAGCTCACCTTCATAAACGGAAGGTTTACCATAAGGACAGAAGAACCATTCTCTGCTGGTGAGCTGGGCAAAACTGGACCTAGCTGGCTTAAGTTCTAGGAAGGTAGACTTCAGTTGAGGAGGGACTGTAGCAGTAAAAGTAATTCACCAATGGAATCAGGCGCCTAAGTGGATCTCGTTCACTTGTGGGCTTCAAGAAAAAGGCTGAAGGGTCATCTGCTGATAAGGCCCTGGCTTTGGGTTTCCTGAACCAAATGGAAGAAGAAGAAGAAGAAGAGATTGGATTTATACCCTGCCCTTCACTTGGAGACTCAGAGCGGCTTACAAACTCCTTTCCCTTCCCCTCCCCACAACAGGCACCCTGTGAGGTAGGTGGGGCTGAGAGACCTCTGAGACAACTGTCCTTGAGAGAACAGCTGTGCCAGAACTATGGCTTGCCCAAGGTCATCCAGCAGGTGCAAGCGGAACAGTGAGGTCCCTTCCAACACACTCCATATTCTGCCCAGTGGTTTACATAGGGTTGCCAGCTCTGGGTTGGAAAGTACCTAGAGACTTTGGGGGTGGACCCAGGAGAGGGTGGGCTTTGGGGAGAGGAGGGGCCTCAGCATGGTACAATGCCATAGAGTCCACCATTTTCTCCAGGGAAGCTGATCTCAGTCAGCTGGGGGTCAGTTGTAAAAACAGATCTCCAGGCTCCACCTGGAGGCTGGCAACCCTAAGTTTACAGTATAGGGTGGCCAACCTCCAGGTCAGGCCTGGAGATCTTCCAGTTCTATAGCTGATCTCCAGACAACAGAGATCAGTTCCCCTAGAGAACATGACTGCTCTGGAGGATGGGCTCTATGGCATTATACCCCACTGAGGCCCCTCCCTTCCTCAAACTCCATCCTCCCCAGGCTCCACCCCCAAAATCTCCAGGAATTTCCCAACCTGGAGTTGTCAACCTTATTACAGAATCATATTCTTAGGCAATCTGAACTTCTAAGGGAAAAAAAGATCCACTCGTTACATTTTAATATTAAATAACGGGCAGCCTTGGGTAATAATTTTAGTGAGACAATAACTACACTGTGCAAATGGCCTGGATGATCCTTGCAGCTGATTCAACACAAGATGGATTCTACGGCTGAGTTTATTTCCTTCCATCTCTTACCCTTTCCTCTCCTGAAAGCCTTCGCTGGATTCTTTGAGGACTTCTTTTGCCCACAAAATAAACTCATTTAGACAATCAATGCAGCGGCTTATGGGCCTCCTGACTTTCCCTGGTTATTCCAGGGATTTCTTATGGCCTAACTGGTTCCCAGTGCAGACATCTGATAGGCTGAGAGCATTAAATAGCCCACCCACTTCAGGTGACATCAGCCCACTCTTGAATATTCCCCCTGCCTCGTATTCAGTCAAGGTATGATTGTGTCCCCGATGAGCAAATCCATTGGTGACTACCATGGCTCCAGCCCAGCAGCCATTGGTGGCTGGCAAAATTAGAGATGTGAAGGCCCGGGAAAAAACTGAAAAAAATTGGGGGGAAAA
Organism: Lepidodactylus listeri; assembly: GCA_029233225.1. Taxonomy (NCBI): domain Eukaryota; kingdom Metazoa; phylum Chordata; class Lepidosauria; order Squamata; family Gekkonidae; genus Lepidodactylus; species Lepidodactylus listeri. The sequence continues at coordinate 18,362,184 of JARCFY010000010.1, read as the reverse complement.
CATTTCCCCCCTCCGTTTTTTTCCTGAAGCCTTTTTTGTTTTTTTCTGAAAAATTGGAAAAATTGAAAAAAGAAAAGAAATTGATTATGGAACATTTTATTTTAACATGATGAATAAAATATTTTAAGACAAGGTGTTCAAATATTTTCCAAATAATTTCTAAAAAATATGCATGGTACCAGATTAATCTAATTTCTGTGCACTGAGGACAAGCAAGTCCTAGGTTACAAACTGAACTCTCCAATACTGTGGAGAGGAAATACGAATAATTGTTACTTCAGTGATGCATTCATACGGCTTTTTTGAGTCGCGCCAGGCACAAGTGCCTGGTGGATTTAAAGTGCCCGTCCAGACCGCAACATCTGGGAATCATGCTGCTTTCGTTTGTAGCCAGTCGATTCCCATCGGGGATCCATACTTAAAAGATAGTGCTTAAAGTCTGGTCTAAAGCTGGCCGACGGGCCAATGCTGGACTTTCCACTGTCCACCAGCGCACAATCAGCCCGTAGGGATGGTCTCCAGACCATCCCAAACAGCCACCATTTAAAAAAAACTCTTAGTGATGCAGGCATTACTGCTTAAACATGCAACGTCCACAGACGGTGAGGCACATATGCACATAAACAGATATGCACACATGCAGATATGTAGATATGCAAATATGCAGATAAGAACATAAGAGAAGCCAATGTTGGATCAGGCCAGAGGCCCATCCAGTCCAACACTCTGTTACACATACTCTGTTACATATCTGGCCAAAAACACCAGGTGCCCTCAGGAGGTCCAGCAGTGGGGCCAGATATGCACATATAAGCATGCACAAACAGGATTTTTTTTAAAAAAAGCCAACCGCACAGCTCCTTACGGTGGATGCCGTCTAGACAATCCACTGTGGAGTCGGGGAGCTGTCTGGTTGTGCAATGCTGGATTTAAAACATCTAAATCAAATTACAGCCCGGCCAATGGCGAGATTAGCTGCCCATCTGAACGCACCCCTGGATTTTTAAAAATTGCTTTGTGGAGGTTTTTTTGTCTGTTCCACATAAACTAGTAAACAGTTTAGGAGATTGTTGCTCCATTTGTTTCAATTACAAATAAATATTATTTAAAAAGTAAATTCTGTTTGTAAAAATTGTTTGGATACGCTATATTTTTAATATGCTAGTTGTGATAATTTCATGCCAAGTAAAATTGTCAGTCATATTTTATGTTCCTAAAGTAACAGAATGACTCTCAATCTGGAAAAGAAAAAAGAAGTGCTAATGTAGCATTTTTTTCAATTTTTCCTAATCCCTTTTTTCCTGGAAAAACCTGGGGAAAAAAACCTGAAGGCTTTTTTGAGCTTCAAATTCTTTGGAAATGTTACATCTCTAGGCAAAATCAGTACTGACATGTAGCGCTGTCAACTCCAGGCTGGGAAATTCCAGGAGATCTGAGGGTGGATTCTGGGGAGGGTGATGTTTGGAGAAGGAAGAAGCCTCAAAAGGGTAAAACGCCATGGCGTCCACTCTCCAAAGTAGCCATTTTCTCCAGGGGAACCAGTCTGAAGATCTTCAGAGCACCCCACACACACACAAGTTGGCAACCTACCTGACAGGCCCAACTAATTTATTTCACAACAGGCATACTTTTCTATGCAAGATCTGTGGAGATTTCTCGGTTCAATGATAACTTCTCTTTCACCAGCCTTATCTGCTTCTGTCATCTTCAAAAACACTATCCTGAGGAAGCAAAGTTAAGAGAGAAAAGCCAAGAAGACTCTTTTCCTTCTCACTTAACATCTGTGGTTGGTTAAAAAAACAGAACAAAACTTGCTACATAATGCACTTTCATTCCATTTTCAATGCCCTTTAGCAATCATTTGCCATTGGATCTTGCCATTTCATGCAGTACAAGAGAGAAGAGATTGGATTTATACCTCGCCCTTCACTACCCGAAGGAGTCTCAGAGCAGTTTACAATCCCTTTCCCTCCACACCTCAGACACCCTGTGAGGTAGGTGGGGCTGAGAGAGCTCTTGAGAACTGCCCTTGAGACAACAGCTCTGAGAGAACTTGTGACTGATCCAAGGTCACACCAGCAGCTGCATGTGGAGGAGTGGGGAATCAAACACAGTTCTCCCATATTAGAGTCCGCACCCTTAGGGTCATTTTACACCTCCCCTCTAAAGTAGTTTGACTGCTGTCTTTTCCTGTGCTGAATTCACAGTGGTGTGAAATTTCACTCCAGGGGGTCTAAGTGCCCTAATAACAGCAATTGTTTAAAGCAGAATCAAGCTGGTTGAATACTAGCTTGACCAAAGGAGGGCAATTAGTAGATGTGGACATTTCAGTAGCAGCACGGTTTCACACCGCACAGAAGTGTGGGCAGGTTTTTTTGGAACTAGAATGATTCCAGCAGGAAAGTCAGATGTAAAAACAGCCTTAATCACTACACCAAACTGGCTGTGAAATCCAGTCACAAAGTGTATGGAAAGTGGATTGAAAGCAGGGGTCGGGTCCGTTGGGGCAGGAGCGAGGCGGAGCAAAGCTCTGCCAGCTCAGGATTGGCCACTGGGGCAGCCACGGGCTGAATCAGATTCTCTAATCTGATTCAGCCCGCTGCCAAAATTCGGCGGCAACTTTAAAAGCAACTGGAGGGGAGGGGATTTGAGGGAGAGGCTCCAAACCTGCAGGGTAGCTGCTGGGGCCTCTTCTTGAAATACCCACCAACTTTCAAGAAGATTGGACCAGAGGGTCCAATTCTACGGGCCCCCAAACAGGTTGCCCCCATTCCCTCCATTGTTCTCTATGGGAGGAAAAAAGTTAACATTTTTTCCCACCATAGGGAACAATGGAGGGGATGGGACAACCTGTCTGGGGGCCCATAGAATTGGACCCCCTGGTCCAATCTTCTTGAAACTTGGTGGGTATTTCGAGGAGAGGCCCCAGCAGCTACCCTGCAGGTTTGGAGCCTCTCCCTCAAACCCCCTTTCCTCCAGCCCCTCATATACCGTATGTTTTTGCCATTGATTTCAATGGACCATAGGGTATAATGGGGCTGAAACTGACATTCCCTTTCTGACACACTTCTGGTGATGTCAGGGGACGTGGCATATGCTAATGAGTTATGCTAATGAGCTCCTGCACCTCTTTTTCTATGAAAGGACCCCTGATTGAAAGTGTATTATTAATCATGTGTAAGTACAGCCAAGGGCTTCCTCTGCAAACAGGGCCCGCAACGGTTTTTAGTCCTGGCCCTTCTACTGATGGAATGCCAGGGTCAATTTAGAAACAATGGCTGCCCTTTCAAAACACTCAGATGCCTTCCTGCCCCAGCTGCTGGCCAGTGGCAGAGCAGGTACTATGCGGGTATTTTGCTATCCATTCTGCTGAGTCGGTCGTACATCTGTGTCCTCTCTTATGTGCTGTAATGTGACTCCAGGGAAGCACAGTGTATCAGCAGATTCACGGCCTTATCTCTGCGTCTCTAAATAAAATAAGTCAAGTATATACATCCCTTCTCTCCTACCCATTCTCCACATTAGTCCCAGTTGCTGCATGAATGTTTTAGTGCCTCCTTCCAGGCACTAAAACGTAATTTGGAACGCTTGGAGATTTGACCACCATCCGTATTGTTCAACTACTTACTTGGCAATACAGGAATGGAAGCCTTTCAAAAGAGGCCAGCTGACCAGCAGTCAAGGTATGGCCGTGAATGGGAAAAGCTGCTTTCCATCTAACCAGACTGGGGACGGCAGCCACGAAGGAGTTAGAAACAATCCTTAAGGGCAAGGATGTGTTGCTGATGGCCCAGATCAAGAAAATTCATGCCATAGTATTCCCCATTACCTATGTAAGGGTGTGAAAGTTGACGATGAAGAAAGCTAACAGGGAGGAGTGGGGGGGATTGGATTTATACCCTGCCCTTCACTCAGAGCAGCTTACGATCTCCTTCCCTTCTTCTCCCCACAACAGACACTCTGTGAGGTAGGTGGGGCTGAGAGAGCTCTGACTGAGAACTGCTGTTGAGAGAAAAGCTCTGAGAGAACAGTGGCTGACCCAAGGTCACCCAGCAGCTGCACGTGGAAGAGTGGGGAATCAAACCCGGTTCTCCCAGATTAGAGTCCACACTCCTAACCACTACACCAAACACTAAATCAAGAAAGTTGATTCCTTTGAAATGTGGTGTTGGAGGAGAGTTCTACGGATACCATGGACCACCAAACAGACAAATAAGTGGGTTCTAGATCAAATCGAGCCTGATCTCTTCCTGGAAGCTAAAATGACTGAACTGAGGCTAATGTACTTTGGTAACCTTGCGAGAAGCCAAGAGTCCCTGGAAAAGACAATAATGCTAGGCAAAGTTGAAGGCAGTGGGAAAAGACCCAATGTGAGATGAATTAAATCAATCAAGGAAGCCAATGGCTCTCAGTTTATGAGACCTGAGCAAGGCTGTCAACCATGTTTTGGAGGACATTAATTCATTGGGTAACCATAATTTGGAAGCAACTTGACCACACTTAACACACACACGGATGTTAATGGCCCACTTCAGAAGTAAGTTGAAGCAGTCTGGATACCCTCATATACCTAAAGCCAGCAGAGATTAAATGTTTCTGAAGGTTTGTACGTACCCATTTTTAGCGCCTGGCAAAATGACTCACTCAGCAGCCTCTTCCGAGAGGAAACAGAACAAAATTGGAACAGAACCGGATGGCCTCATGGGGAAAGGAAACAGGGATATTTTACATGGCCCAAGGTTACAACGTCTGGAATACGACTAGTTTATATTTAGTGCTCCTCTAATTCAGCTATAGAACAGTTAGATTTGTTATCAAAGCAGTATAAATCAGCCATAATTATGGTTGCCAACCTCCAGGTGGTGGCTGGAGACCTCCTGGAATCACAACCGGTCTCAAGACAAGAGACCAAGATCTCTTGGAGAAAATGGCTGCTTTGGAAGGTGGACTCTATGGCATTACACTCTGCTAAGGTCTCTCCCCTCACCAAATTCCACCTTTTCCAAGACGAACCCCCCAAAAACTAGGAATTTCCCAACCTGGACAATCCAAGCCAACCAGTTGACAATCCAAGCCACAATACAGGCAAGACAGATCTGTATATAGGCTTTGTGCTAGTTAGCTATATATCTAATAGCCAAGCGCCCCCGTGCATACAGATATCTAAATCCGCACGCCGGGGGCACTTGGGGGGGCAGAGAGATTTTTCTGCACACTTTGGGGGACTCCCCAGGTGTGCAGAAAAATCCTAAAAGTTAAAAAAAATATATTCGGGGATATTTAAACCCCCCCCCCCAAACTAACTGGGAACTCTGTGGCTGGCCGGCGGTTGGGAGGCATCCGAGCCTCGCCGCCGGTGCCGGGGGGTGGGAGAGCAGTGGGCACGGCGGCTGAGAGCCGCTCACGCCTCGCCACCAGTGCCTGTGGGGGAGGAATCGGCGGGCCTGCCAGCTGAGAGCCACTCAGGCCTCACCACCGGTGCTCCCGGGGGGAGGTGCTCAAGAGTCGGCCGGAGTGCAGCGAGCTGGAGTGTGCTGCGCCGACTGAGCAGCCAGGCGCCACAGGGTGGTGGTGGTGAGGAGGCGGTGCAGCGGGGTCCCTGTGGGAAGTAGCCAGTTGGCGGGACCACAACGCCGCAGAGGAGAAGGCAGCAGCAGCAAGTGCCAGCCCAACCAGTCAGCCCCTCAGTGCACCTTGCCCCCCTGCAACCAGTCAGCCTCCCGCCACCACCCGCCCACTGGAGCCCATGAGCCTCAACGAGCACTCCATGCAGGCGCTGTCCTGGTGGAAGCTCTACCTCAGCCGGGCCAAGCTGAAAGCCTCCAGCTCCACCTCGGCGCTGCTCTCCGGCTTCGTCATAGTGAGCGCCCCCAGCCTCTTCCCTGCCTGTGGGTGGGGAAACCCACGCTGGCTGCCCCCCCACCCCAGAGGGACCCCCCCCCCTTGGCAGGTTTGGGCGGTGCAGTGGGGGCCAGCCCCTGATCTCCCCCCCCCAACTGTCCTGCAATGCCGGCCTAGCTCACAGGACTTTTGTAAAGTCTTCTCACCCCCCCCCCCGCAAGTATCTTGGGTCCCACCTCTTGTACTATGTATAACACCCTGACAGACTCATGTGGTGTCTCTGTTCTTATCTGGTATATTTGGAGGGGCAGTGTGAGCCTGTGAGGTAATGGCTACAGTCCTGGCCCTGCTGCTGGACCTCCTGATGGCACTTGGGTTTTGGCCACTGTGTGCAACAGAGTGTTGAGCTGGACGGGCCATTGGCCTTTTAAAACATGGCTTCTCTGAAGTTCTTCTGCTGGACTTAGACAGACTGACAAACACAGAAAGTTCCCAGTCAGTGCTAACCAGCTGAGTCAGTGTGAGCTAGCTCACAGTTTTTTAGCCTCCAGCTCACACATTTTTGTCTTAGCTCAGGAAGGATGGCTCCAGAGCAAACTAATTTATGCAGTAACCAAATCGCTGGCTCACAGCTTTAATGCCAGCTCACAAAGTAGGATTTTTTGCTCACAAGGCTCCACAGCGCAGAGGGAGCATTGGTGCTAACATACACAAGGGGAAAGGCCTTCTTTCTTGGCTTTACGCAGTCCACTGTGGCATTTGGGGGTCTCATACAATGCACCCCTCTTGTTGGAAGGCATTCTGTAGAAATGTTAGGACATCTAGTCAGAGAATCTATGGAGATTAGCTGTCGCCGTTAACCGCAGCTATTGACAAGAAATCTTGGTGCCTCTTAGCACAGTAAAAGCCTCTGTCAGCCCACTCAACAAATTACATTTGACATGCACTCAGCGGGAGGTGGTGGTCTTTCAGGAAGACCATGATGCATCAAAGTTATGACAATCTGTGACCAAAAAAAGAAGGTAATGGAGGAAATCTCTCCAGCATGCGAAAGACAATAACGCCATTTTTAAAAGAGACAACTGCACTAAAATGGTATGTAAAGAGTATATTTTATCTATATATCTAATTCTGAAGGCGCCCCCTGTGTGAGGATACCTAAATCCGCGCAGGGGGGGCACCTGGGAGGCAGGGAGGTTTTCCTACACATGGGGGGCACTCCCCCCGTGTGCAGAAAAATCCGAAAAGTTAAAAAAAACCTTCAGTGACCGTAGAATCCCCCAAAATACCTTTTGAAATGGCACCAACTCCAGACATCAACTGTGAGGAGATTAGAATGTTCAGGGGAGGGGGGGAGGCTCTAACTGTTTTTGTCAGTAAAAAGCAGGGTTTTTACTGGCAGCAGTCTAGGGTTGCCAAGTACCCCCCCCCCCCCCCGGCCACCAGCAGCAGATCCAGATCCAGGCTGGGAAACTCATGGATATTTGGGGGTGGAGCCTGGGGAGGACAGAGATCTCAGTGAGGTACAATGCCATAAACTCCCCCCTCCAAAGCATCCATTTTCTCCATGGAAAGTTATCTCTGTAGTCTGGAGATGAGCAGTAACTCCAGGGGATCCCCAGGTCCCATCTGGAGGCTGGCATCCCTAGGCAGCACCCTCTGTGTGACTTGATACCACCTGATTTGCATGACTTAATTAGGCCCAGCTGTTTTGCTACAGTTCATCAGCAGCCACCGTATGAAAGCCAATGTGGTGCAACAGTTCAAGCTTCAGACTGGGATCTGCGAGACCCAGGTTCAGATTCCCATCTTGCAGTGGAAGCTGACTGGGAGATTTTGGACCAGTCACATACTTTCAGCCTAACCAACCTCACAGGGTTGTTGTGCAGACAACAAAGAGGAAATAATAATGTAAGCTGCTTTAGTCCCCATTGTGGAGAAAGACTGTAATTTTCCTAGGTAGAGGCTGCAGGGGAGGGGGGTGGAGATATAGAAAGCTGAAGACAGATAAAGGTAGGTTGGCTGTTGGGGGGGAAGGAAATAGGTTTGCCAACTCCAGGTTGGGAAATTCCCAGACATTTGAGAGGTGGAGCCTGGGGAGGGTGGGATTTGAGGTGGGAGGCAGAAAGAGAGAGAAAGAGTGATGAGGTGGGGAGGCAGAAAAACAAAGGGAATGATGACAGGTCAGAAAGAGAGAGGAAGTAACATACATGGAGGAGAGCGAGAGAGTAAGAAAGGGGGGCAGAAGGGAGAAAGAGTGTGAGAGAGGTAGGGGGAGAAGGGAGGAAGCAAAGGTGTGAGGAATGGGATAACTATCCTGCAAGTTTCTTGCAGGTCTCCATTTGTACACTATAATTTACTATAAATGTGTAAATTTATATTTATAAACGTGAATGCGTGTTTAATATACATGGGTACATTCCTCTTTGGGGTGGCCTTGGCTTGAAACGCTTCTTCCGCTACTTTGTTCCCACAGTCAGCCCCCAGAGTGACACCTACTGGATTCCACAGACAGGGACAGGAGAGATCTCGAAAACAGAGAAGCGAGTTTCCGCTCCTGGGATTTGGCATCTCAGTTCAAGACTAAAACACCCAGCAGGGTTTCTCTGCTTCGCCCCAGGTCCTTGACTGTATTAAGTACATTGCCTGTTTGGCTCTTTAAAAGCCTCTTCGATCTCCCTCACACAAGGATCACCGGTGACAAGAAGCCAGAGATCCAAACAGTGTTCGGCTCACAGGAGGAACAGATTTTTATTTATTGTTGGCTTTGTGTGTTGCTCCTTAGCACAGAGCGGCTTTGAAGAAAGTTCCCAGGCAGCTTTGAAAAGCAAATCGCACCTGGCGTGTGGGGGGGGGGGGGGTATCGTTTGAAAGAAAGAGCGAAGTCTAAAGCCCCCTTGTGGACATGAGCCTACTTTCAGTTCTTTGGATCTAGGTTGTTTTACCTCACTCCTTTTATTAAAGACTACTGACCCAGATTGCCCAGGCTACCCCAATTTTGTTAGATCTTGGAAGTTAAGCAGGGTCAGCCCTGGCTAGTATTTGGATGGGAGAACCCCAAGGAAACCCAGGGTCACTCTGCAAAGTCAGGCAGTGGCAAACCACCTCTGAACTTCTCTTGCCTTGAAAACCCTACAGGGTTACGATAAGTCAGATTGACTTGACAGCGCTTTCCACCACCACCAGATGCTAAAAGTCTCATAAATTAACTTTCAGCCAGGCATAAATCAATAGGGCTCAGCAGGTATAGTTTAAACACTTGGTGTTAACTAAATCGAGAGGGGGTTTTCTTGTTCTTCTTCTAGCTGCTGATTGTGCAATGGGATAAACACCCTGCATTTACTATTTACCTTACTAACTAGGGACGCCAGCCTCCAGGTGGGACCTGGGGATCCTCCGGAATTGCAGCTCATTGCCAGACTACAGAAATCAGTTCCCCCTGGAGAAAATGGAAGCTTTGGAGGGTGGACTCTGTGGCATTGTACCCCACCGAGGTCCCTGTCCCCTCCCCAGGCTCCATCCCCAAATCTCCAGGGGTTTCCCAACCTGGAGCTCCTCCACCCCCCACCCCTCTGTCAGCCAGGGAGACCAGACAAACCTACTTACTACTTAACTTCTTTTTTCTGTTCTTTCCTTCACCCCAGCCGTCAAAGGCTGCAATACATCAACCATTTCCTTCAGAACTGTTTATCTGACAACAGACTTATGGCTCTGGAAAATACATTTTGGAACTGTTTTCCGTACAATAAATCAGCACGCCACATATTCAGTTCTCAGAGGCATGAAATACCCATTTGATTTTTTTTTTAATTGTGAACTGCAGAATGAGCTATGAAATGACTTTTCATCTCTTTTCCCCCAAATACTTGGAGTTACAGTATTCACAGGTTTCTGAAGCATTAAAAAGTTAACCTAACTTGTGTCTCCTTAGTGCAGTAGAATATTTATTTGTTTGTTTGGTTCAATTTCTATCCCACCCTTCCCATGAAGGGGCTCAGGGCAGGTTACAAACATTAATCATTATACTACAAACATTAAACATTACAAACATTACACAGACACACACACACACACATATATAAAGTTCATCCTTTTCCCCAACACTTTAATAGTCTGACTCCAAACTGTAATGTTTATAATGCATAGGTAAAAATTCATAACCTCTGCCTCTCCTGAACCAAAATGCATATATTTTTTAAAAAATTAAAATACGGATAGTAAGACTGAGGTTTAAAGCATGAAAATCTCTCTTGGGTAGGGATCCTAGATACAACAGTAATGTTTCATCGATGTTTCAACTGCCACTTTTCTTGTGAAAATACACCAAGAACAGGGGCCCAAATTATTCATGAGTGTTACTTCTAGGGATCTGGCCAAAAAAAGGGGCAATTGAAACCCTTGGGGCCTTTCATACCCGATATAACATGTATCTTTTGTACTTATGTACATCCAACCCAGCTACTCACCTGAATCTATGTATATCCAAGTTCTTAATACCTCAGTGAGGAGCAATGCAAAAAGTCAAATTTATTCACCCTGTTTTGGAGACTGTTCTTCATGGATTATCTGGAACAGGCACATTTAACTTTATGAACAAGACAAGAATAGACAAGGTGTTGGTTTGGTGCTTTAGAGCCCTACATGGCTTGGGACTGGGGTATCTGAAAGACCGTTTTCCATACGTTTCTGTCCTGGAATTAAGATTGTAGGGAGATGCCCCCCTGACTGCCCCACCAATTAAAGGGGCTCATTTGGTGGTAGGGTTGCCAGGTCCCTCCTGAAAAACAATGGGCGGCAGGGAGGACTTACCAGCAGTGGGAGGGAGGCCTAGGCTACAGTGCCGGTGATGTGGCAACTGGAAGTGACGTCATTGCATTGCCTGCATCACAGTGACAATCAAAATCTCTATGGTAAAAATATCTTCTACCACTGAGTTTCTGGCCAAATACCACAGTGTCACTGTGATGCTAGTGACATGATGATGTCACTTCCAGTACACACTGATTGGTGGAGGGGGGTAAGGCCCAGGAACAGGGGATCCCCCACCCCCCAGTGGAGGGCAGGCTACCCTATTTGGTGAGTATACGAAAGACGGTCTTTTCCATCACAGCCCACAATTATACAACAACCTGCCCCGGGAGGTGTACCTGGTTCCTTCATTGTCGATCTTCAGAAAGCAGTTGAAGCCAGTTTTATTTAGGACTGCATTTTGATTGATTTCGGTTTTAATATAGGCAGTCCTAATTGGAGTGTGACATTTGTATGGATTCTATAATTGTTGTTTTAATGAGTTTTTATAATGTTTTGCTTATATTGTAAGCCATCTTGAATTCCACAAGGGAGAAAAGAGGCTAATAAATATTTTAAATATACACCAAGGCCCATGGCTTGGGAAAACCTTTATTCGCAAATTATCATGGCATAAAGTTGGGACTCCCCCCCCCCCCCATTCTCAACATAAAATAGGGAAAAATAGATTCAGATGGGTGGCCGTGTTGGTCTGAAGCAGCAGAACAAAGTTTGAGTCCAGTGAGGCACCTTTAAGACCTACAAAGTTTTATTCAAGGTATGAGCTTTTGTGTGCAAGCACACTTCTTTAGATAAAACAGCAATTCTCCGTCAGGCTGGTAACAAGAGACTTTAAAGACAGCAATGAGGAAGTAGAGAGCACAGAGTCTTTGGGAAGAGGTCCAATCGCTTGCCCACCCCAGCAATTTTCGAATTAAAATGACCAATTCTTGTTTCTACTTTCCTGGAAAACAAATCACATTTTATGTTCTCTCTCTCTCCTCACACAAAAAAACCTTGTAAAATTGTGCTGGACCACACAGCAGACCAAGATATTTTACAGGACTAGAACTAGTGGAGGGAATGTAAACAAGATAAGGAAATTTAAATCCAATTTTAGAGCTAGAAAGCAGCAAGTGCACTGCAAACAGTTTTATTGAGACGACAAACACTCGAGGTCGGTCCTTGGGGTCATAAGGGGACGGGGAACCTCTTTATAAAATTAATTAAAGAAGGGCCTGGGACCTTTATCAGTCCTGCGACTAGAAAGGAAACCCTTTTTGCAATTCCACAAAGTTGGGTGTTGCCGAAACAGAGATAAGACAAGACGCAAGCAGAATCTGGGCTTCCTTCCCAATGTTTATGTAACACGCAGAGTGTTAAAAGTAGCAGCACAGGAGTTCAATTAATGCTATGGTTACCTGTTAAAAGTTTTCAAAAAATATATACAGAAGAGTGAAAATGTTTGCCTGAATTGATGCAGACTCTTGGTTTGTATATCTTCAAATATGGGGTATACGTTACTAGAAACCCAGACTGGCTCCCCACACACACAAATACACTTGTACGCTTATTGTGTCTTTGCTATGAAAAACCTGGAAATTTACTGAACACAGATGACAGGCAGAAAAACCCTCAACGTGATCCAGATCACTGACTCTGATCTTTAAAAATAAATTTGTTAACGCTTGATTTGCTCAGAAATTATGCGCACCAACAGGATATGAATGGAAAGACCAGCATCTCTAATATTTAACTCTTTCGCCTTAAAACGATAATCGCAGCCTGTGAGTGCAGCCATGGGTGTGAAATCCGATGTTTTTACATCTCAAGTTTTCAAAAGGGAACAGGCTCCTAAGACTGTCCCCGAACTATTGATCTTAGCAAAGATAAAGGACGCCACCCGATCGCAAGACTTGAGCAGGGCCGTTATTTGGAGGTCATGAATTCACAGGGTCGTCATAAATCAGAAGCAACTTGGTGGCACTTTATACACACACAAAAGCCAGGGTGGTATAGTGCATCAAGTGATCCAAAGAGCTGCAGGATCAAACCCCTGGTCACTAGGGTTGCCAGCCTCCAGGTAGCACCTGGAGATCTCCTGCTATTACAGTGGCTCTCCAGACAACCAAGATCAGTTCCGCTAGAGAAAATGGCTGCTTTGGAGGGTGGACTCTATGGCATTCTACCCTGCTGAGGCCCTCCCCCCACAATCCCACCCTCCCCAGGCTCCACCCCTCCCTCCCTGGGCTCCATCCCTCCCTAAACTCCACCCTCCCCAGGCTCCACCTCTAAACTCTCCAGGTGTTTCCCAACCCAGAGCTGGCAACCCTACTGGTTAGCTATGAAGAAGAACAAAGGCCATGCCCCACCTCACACCCTCCCAGTTTGCCACAACCAGTCCTAGCTTGTATGATAACATATATTACTTAGGCACATACCCAGTTTTTCTGTCACACCTGAAACATACAAGAAGCCCCAAATGGGCTAGCCCAGGGGTGGGCAAACTGTGGCTCGGGAGCCGCATGCGGAAGCTAAATATCATTAGCAAACAAATATCATTGGACAAATTAATATCATTATCAATATCTGCTTTTACCCCTTTTGTTATTATTTTTGGCAGTCTCATTTAATGTTAATAAAAAGCAAATTTGCTTATTTTCCAATAAAAGCAGGTAATATTTGTTCATGTCTTGTGGCTCTCAAACATCTGATGTTTATTCTATGTGGCTCTTACATCAAGCAAGTTTGGCCACCCTTGTTCTAGGTGGCTCTTATGCTGAGCAAGTTTGCCTACTCCTGGGCTAGCCGGTTCCAAAGCTAAGAGGCCCGAATGCAAGTCTGAATACAAGGCAACACACAAGCCAACCTCATTTTGAACATATGGTCTTAATTGTAACCAGAAATGCATTTGGCTCTTTGGTTTCATTCTTGTAGCTTACTGAACATTTGGCCCACAGCTCTAAAAGCATTACTTGGGAAGTAAGAGCCAGCTGAAGTCAACAGTTGCCTCTAGGTAATATGTTTTCTATTTGGGATAGACAAACAACATGCCCTAATTTGAGTATTCAGATCACCCAATTCTGAGATCACAGAGGAATCATCTCAAAACAAGGAAGCCCATAAAAATGTCTAGAACACACAACCATGTTAAGGTCATTAATCTTTCATCCAGCTGAGATCCGGGTGCGTAGCCATGTTGATCTGAAGCAGTAGAACAAAGTTTGAGTCCAGCGGCACTTTTAAGACCAACAAAGTTTTATTCAAGGTGTCCTGGCCCCACTGGTGGACCTCCTGATGGCACCTGGTGTTTTTGGCCACTGTGTGACAGATTGTTGGACTGGATGGGCCATTGGCCTGATCCAAGATTGGCTTCTCTTATGTTCTTATGTGCAAGGTGAGCTTTCGTGCGCACACACACTTCTTCCACTGCAGATGTCCATCATGTTAAACATCTCCTTTTAATATGGTAGTTCTAGACCAGTCTCGCCAGATCTTGGAAGCTAAGCAGGGTTGGCCTGGGCCAGTATTCGAATGGGAGACCGCCAGGAAAGCCAAAGGTTGCTACGCAGGGGCAAGCAGTGGCAAAGCACCTTGGCTTCCCTTGCCTTGAAAACTGTACAGGGGTCACTGTAAATCAGCTGAGACTTGATGGCCAAACAAAAACAGTTCTTACTGCAGCCGACAAGCAGTCTCAGTCTTCCTGACACTGATCTCATGCCAAAAAACCAAACAAAAATGCTAAGGGACTGACCAGGGACTGCTGGGATTGCCTAGAATCTGGAATCACGGAATCACAGAGCTGGAAGGGGTCCTACGGTCCAACCCCCTGCTCAGTGCAGGACCAGCCTAGAGCATCCCTGACAAGGGTTTGTCCAGCCGCTGCTTGAAGACTGCCAGTGAGGGGGAGCTCACCACCTCCCCAGGCAGCTGATTCCACTGCTGCACAACTCTTTGACTGTAAAAAAGGTTTTCCTAAGATCCAGCTGGTACCTTCCCGTCCTTAATTTAAACCCTCGATTGCTAGTCCTGTCCTCTCTAGTGACAGGAGGAACAGCTCCTGTTTGGTGCCAGTTTGGTTTCGTGGTTAGGAGTGCAGACTCCAGTCTAGGAGAACTGGGCCCGATTCCCCTCTCCTCCCAATTCTCCACATGCAGCAGCTGCTGGCGTGACCTTGGGTCAGCCACAAGCTCTCTCAGAGCTGTTCTGTCAAGAGCAGCTCTCGAAAGAGCTCCTTCAGCCCTACCCCACAGGGCGTCCGCTGTGGGGAGAGAAAGGGAAAGGGACTGCAAGCCACTCCAAGACCCCTTCAGGCAATGAAGGGTGAGTATAAATCCAATCTCTTCTTCTCCTCCCTGCCCTCCTCTAAGTGACAGCCCTTCAAATACTTCAAGAGAGCAATCATGACCGTGAGGGTGCTACGTCCCACGTATCCCACCCTCTACACCTTCCCTCAGCTCTACCCAACTAAATTATTATTTTTTTACTTCAGTTGTACCTTACTTTTCTCACCAGTGGAAACCCAACATGGCTGACAACACTCCCCCTCTCCCCCATTTTATCCCTTCAACGACCCTGTGAGGTAGATTAGGCTGGAGAGTGTGGGGCTGACCCAAAGTCACCCAGCAACATTCCATGGCAGAGTGGGGATTCGAAGCTGGGTCCCCCAGAGCCAAGTCCAAGCCCACCACTCTAACCACACCACACTGGAGGAGGTAGCCATGCCCGTTCCATCCCAACTCAACACACAGAACCTGTTCCCGACAGCCCTGAGACTTAAGTTAGAGCCTCAGGGTTCCAAGCCAGTGAAGGTCCAAATACCAGATGTATGGAACGAAACCGTTCCTAGCTTGTAAGCCTTCTGGAGGGATTTGGACCGGCCACTGTTTCAAAGCGACTGAGGCAAAAAGACTCCACATAAATTTATTTATTTATTTATTAAATTAGAGTTACGAGGCCGCCCCTCCCTACAAGCAGGGCTCCGGACAGCTTACAACAAATAATGTACAACCTCATACAAACAACATTAAAACAATCCATTAAATAACAGTCGGTAAAAACGATATATGTACATAAGATGGCGGAGGAATCCTAACGCCCCGGCCTCCCTGGGGGGAGGGGCTATGAGGAATGGGGAATTATATGAGAAATTATATGAGAGTGCCAGAAGAAGTGCCTTAAAGGTCTGGACCAAAACCTTGAACCTGATCCAGTGCTCCACTGGAAGCCAGCGCAGCTCACAACCCTGGTTGAATATGTGCTGTTCAAGGGATCCCTCTGACGACCCGCATGGCTGCATTTTGGACCAGTTGAAGCTTCCGGGTTAGGCGCTGGGCAGGCCCACATAGAGCGAATTGCAGTAGAGGTGGGCTATGAGCCCAAGCATAGAACTTATAGAAACCTCCGTTCCGATTATCCCCCACCCAATCATTTCTCTTCAACTGATTTCCCCAAAACCACCCTTCAAAAAAAATGCACCCCACCCACTTCTTTCCCTTGCCAAAAATGTGTCTCCTGTACTTTCCGATTTCCCTCTCCTGCTACCCCCACCCCACCTGAATAAAAATCCTCATAATTCTGACATCTTCCATTTCGGCCACCTTTTCAATCCTGTACATCGAACACTTGAGCTCAGCTCTGGTTCCCACTTGAAGAGGCTAGAGAACAAAGGTGGTGAAATCAGAACCAAACCAAACTCCTCCAAAAGCAGGTAACCTATTGGCAGCTCCCCACCAGAGTCAGGATGGACCGTGGGACCTTAGAGTCCCTCAGAGTGGCACAGCAGCAGAGCACCAGCCTCACATACCAAAGGTCCCAAGTTCAATCCTTGGCATCTCCAGTTGAAACATCTCAGCAAGTGTTGAGAAAAGACCTTTCTCTGCCCGAGATGATGAAGACCCTCTGCCACTCAGAGGGGGGCAATGCTGACCTAGATTGACCCATAGTCTGTCCCAGGATAAGGCAACTTCACGTGTTCACTAACCACAAATCCACGTCATGCAATGCAAGTCCACCAGTGGCATTCACATACACTCCCTTGGCGCATTAACAGGGCATTAACAACTGTCGGTCATGGAGTCTGAAACGTCCCCATTCATTTATAGAGTCTGCACACTTGTGTGTGAACCATTTAGTGAAAGAAACTGTCCCATTTTTACCAAACGTATTAGTTTGGTTCAAGGTGTGAGGCAGAGCGGCGCTGATACGTTTCCATGAAGACTACCAAAACCTTTTACAAAATAGACCACCGGATGCTTATTACATACACACATGTTCCTAAATCTTCAGTCAAGATGCTTCATTGTCAGAAGAAGTGAGCAGTGACTCACGAAAACTCAAAGTCTGCAACAAATTTTATTAAGCCTTTTTTTGTGTGTATTTCATGTGTGTGTGTGTGTGTGTATGCCTAGAAGTCATGGTTGACTTCTGGCAACCCCTAGGGGGGCTTGGACGTTTCAGAGAGGGGGCTTGCTATTGCCTGCCTCTGCGTCTCGCCTCTAGTATTTCTTGGAGGTCTCCCTTCTAAGTACTGGCCAGGGTCGGCCCTGCTTAGCTTTTGAGATCTGACAAGATCGGACTTTCCTGGGCTATCCAGGTCAGAGCATTTTGTTAGTCTTTAAGGAGCTACTGGACTCTTGCTCTTTTCTGCTGCTACAGACAGGCTAACCACGGCCACCCATTTCGATCACTGCTAGAAGTTACTGAAACAAGTAGCTCTACTTGGCAATCTTTGTGGTGCTGAAACAATCCCACTAGTTCCTCTAAGCTAAAACCACATCTCTCTGGGGCGGAAAGTGCCATCAAATCAGAGCCAACATATGACAACCCTGAAGAGTTTTCAAGGCAAGAGACGAACAGAGATGGTTTCTCATTGCTTGCCTCTGTGTAATCCTGCACTTCCTTGGTGGTTTCCTATCCAAATGCTAATCCAGGTCAGGGGAGATCTCTCTCCAAGCATCACGTTGGTGGGAGCGTTTAGATAATTTCAGCCTTCTCCAACATAGCGATGTAGGGAGCTGAACCTGTCCACACACTCATCTTCTACTAAAATACGACCCAAACTATCGGAATACTCCTACAAATTCTGATTTTTTAAAAAAGATTAACGCTTCAGATAATCATTTATATTGATTTCTAAAATGTTCACTACCCTAGATTATTCTACTGCAGTTCAAAGCCCGTCAGGTTTATGGAGGTGAGTACAAAACACCTTATCACACCTGCCTCTATTCATGAATGGGCTCACTTTTTGAATCAGCTGCTCATAGCGGCCAGATAAATATTCTCTCTCATTCTCTAGGATACACGAACACTGGTCTAATACCAAGCAAGAATGGACTGTGGGAAACACAACGGCAACCAACAAAGCAACAACAAAAGTTAGGCCTCAGGTCTGAAAACTCTCACCGATTTAAGCCTACAACCACTACACAAAGCCAAACCAACTGATGATGCTTGGCTATGGATCGAAAGCATATTATTGAATATGGCAAGAACCAAATACTGATCGATTGCCCCTTTTCCACTGAGCTCCATAGAACAACTTCAGGACCAACAATTGCAGGACCATGCACTTCATTTAGCACTGGAATTTCCTTTTTACTACATTCATATTCTTTCTTTTATCCATCGGGGGGGGGGGGATCCTCAGGGATGGCCTCTAGCTCAGTAGCAGAGCATCCACTTGGCATGCAGAAGGTCCCAGGTTCAATCCCCCAACATCTCCAGTTTAAAAAAAGGATCAAGTAGCAGGGTGATGTGAGGGACCTCTGCCTGAGACCTGGAGAGCCACTTGAGAGCCAGTTTGGTGTAGTGGTTAAAAGCGTAGACTCTAATCTGGGAGAACCGGGTTTGATTCCCCACTCCTCCACATGCAGCTGCTCGTGTGACTTTGGGTCAGTCACAAGTTCTCTCAGAGCTGCTCTCTCAAGGGCAGTTCTCAAAAGAGCTCTCTCAGCCCCACCTACCTCGCAGGGTGTCTGTTGTGGGGAGGGGAAGGGAAAGGAGATTGTAAGTCACTCTGAGACTCCTTCGGGTAGTGAAGGGCGGGATATAAATCCAATCTCTCCTCCTTCTTGTCAGTCAGAATAGACAAAACTGATCTTGACAGACCATGGGCTGACTCAACAGAAGGCGGCTTTCTATGTTGGCTGAAACCAGGGTTTCCAAAAATCTCCTATCCAGGGTCTGACCAGACCCAACCCTGCTTATTAGTCGCAAGGAGGTCACTGCATCTTCCCCCTCTTGGAACACCTTTGGCTATAACGCATCAACAGACACTAGACATAAACAGGCAACCGTCTGGCTCTTTTCCCTTTTCTTCAAATCGAGCATCACAATTTTCTCCCATCCGGACTGCTAGAGTAAGAAGTTAGCCATTGGGAGCGGTTCCACTAACATTAATAGGTACTTGACAGATGATAGTATTTCTAATACGGCCAGGTTAATACAATTAAATCCAATCCCAACAAGCCAAACCTGTTTTACCCGCAGGGTATTATCAAATCACACCAAGACACCCTACATCACATAACAGAGAACTAGCCTAGCTTTGCGATTAGGAGTCCGGCCTGTGATCCAGGCAGATCCCCCGGATCTGGCACCATGTCTGCTAGGAACTGACTCGATGGCCTTTGGCAAGCTGTCCTCTTCCTCTCTTTGCCACCGAGAAAATAACACCAGTCTACCCTATAAGGCTGTTGTGACAATTTCTGAATGTACAGCCAAGAGATGCGCTCAAGATTTTACTTCAGGCCTCTTTTCATAAATCATTTACAAGCTGACGTTTCTCACTCAGCCTCTCCAGCAATAATAAAAAAAATCTTTCCAGGAAACCACGAGTGCCTCTTCGTAAATGTTTGGCTACCAACATTTTTGTTTCTAGTTTGGCTGTCGTGCCAACCGGCTTTTTGTTGGAGGTTTACAGGGTATACAAGGAAGGAAGGGTGCAAACACCCACGGGTGGCGCGGTCCCGCATCTGCCACTGCGGCCAAATCAGAACAGTCAGTCACGGGGGGGGGGGGGGGGGGGGGGGAGCAGCGTGGCCTGAGTTAACGCTTCATGGTCGCCGTCATTCATGCACTTCCAAAAATGCAATGCTTTAAAAAAAAAAAAAGTGGAACCAGAAAGGGGTGAGGTGGGAAAGGATTAGAAGACCATGAACGGGAAGTGCAGATGGCAGGAGGAACCGAATACACCCCAGTCCTAGCCGCGCTTGCCCAGCCGGACCCCACAGACAGAACTGAAACTGTGCGTCTTTGATGCTATTGAAGTTTTTTTTAAAGAAAACAGTGGATTGGGGGAGGGGGCAGACGTATTTATAAAACCATGAAGGGGAAGAGCAGATGACAGGAGGAACCGAACACACACACACACACCCCCCCCCCGTCCTGCCCAGACGACCTCCATTGCCAGAACTGAAACTGTGCATCTTTAACGCTGTTGCAGATTGGACGTGCCAATGGATTCGGTTCGGTTGACTCCCCCAGGTAAAGTGCGGAACATCCATTTCAGCCTTTCCAAAACACACTAAAAGTGGGAGCAGGTCCCCGCGATTTACTCCTAAATTAAGGCTGCAACTGCGGTGCGGAAAGGAAATCGTCACGCAGGAGAATCTATTGCAATAAAATATTAACTCCCAAGCAAACAGGACATCCGGCTGCGGGCCCTGATCCCCACACCCTTCTACTCACAAGCAAGGGCGGCAAGGATTGACACCCGAGCGCTCCGAGGACTGCAGGTGGCCCGGGAGCAAGTCGGAGAGCACTGACTGATGTGCTGCGTTGTGTGTTTGTGCGCGCACATCTCAAGGATTCCAGCTGTCAATTCGCCCTGCGCGGAGGCGCGGAGCTCCCGTTGGGCGCCGCCTCCCCGCGCTAAGCATAAGGCAGTGAAAAAATGGGACGCGCAAAGGCCAAACATCCCTGCAAAACTTCGCGGTTCTCACGCCTCTCCTCGAGACAAAAGAGAGGGGAAGGCTGGCTGCGAAAGCTCGCCTGGCGGATTGCTCGCGTGCATTCCCGGTTTCCCCCGGCGAGGACGAGGAGGGAGACCTGCGGCTTCTCTTGCAAAGAAGGGAACTGCGCCCCCAACTTTCCCCAACGCGCGCACCCGGGACTTTTGCAAAGCAGGATTTCTGCAAAGGATTTCTGCAAAAAAGCAGGGGTTGGTTCGTCTTTTAAAGGGCGCCCTTCTCTCTCTCTCTCTCTCTCTCTCTCTTTCTCCCCCTCTCCCCGCCTGCAGCCTCTGAGTCGCTCCCACAAAAGTTCCCCGAAGGGCAGCAGCTGCTCCTAAATCCCCGACACTCTCAGAAGTCATTTCCGAAACGGCCCAGATTGCATTTCTGGACGGGCGCTGCTCTTACTCACCGGAGGCTGCTCCGGAGCTCTTCCAAGCAGTGCGACGCGCCTTAAGTCTCAATGGGATTCCTTCCTGCCCGGCTTCGGAAAGCGACGCCTCTTTTAGGGAAAAATGATTCTTGCGCCCGCCGCCCCCAAAGAAAGGAAGGGAGTCCCCCGCGCCGTGTACGATCCACCGAGCCGGCGTCCCCCCGCCGAGAGAGAGAGCGAGCGAGCGCCGCGCTGCAGCGTGCTCCAGATCCCGCTGGAAGCGTGTAAATGATCGGCGGCCGAAGGGAAGCCATCCTCTTTCCTGTGACATCAGGCTGACCCCGCCCGCTCGGCGGATTCGGTTTCTCCCCGGCTCAAATCGCACACATGCTGCGCCATCCGCACTGCTCCCCCCCCCCCCCCCCGAGGGGGCCTTCGGCACCGGAATCCCCAAATCGACCTCTCCCCCCTCCCCGCGCAGTAGAGAGCTGAGTGGTAACCGGAGGGGCTGTGCCACCCTGGGCACGTGCCCAGGTAGGGAAATGAAATCCAGAGAAATAAAACTGAGTTTCGTTCCAAACAAAGCGGGGTTTTAGGGAATGCCTTTTGAAATCAAGTATCCCCAGTGCGGCGCCCGCGGGCACATTAAGAATTTAAGAGGGGCCCTGCCAGATTCGAACAGTTGCCCGTCTGGCCCAGCGTCCTGTTTCAGACAGAGGCCACCCGGTTGCCCTGGAGGGCCAGTAAACAAACCTTCCCTTAAGGGTGCTTCCGGGCACTGGTATCCAAAGGTTTGCTGCTCATGTATTTGGAGGTTCCCTTTTGGCAAGGTGGCTAGTAGCCATTGATGAATCTCTCCTCCATGAGCAAGACCAAAATCCCTGCCATCTCCTCTGCGAGATAGCAGCACCACTGGGACTTCAACAGTGCTGCGAGATGGTGGCACTGTCGGGATTTTGATGTCTCTGTTTTTTAAGGGAATTTGATGCTTGACTAGTTTATGCTGGTTTAAACTGTTTTCATTGTGTACTTTGATGTAAACCGCCTTGAGCCCAGCTATCGGGAAGGGCAGTCAAAAAACCATATTATTATTATTTATTATTATTATTATTCCTCCAGTCACAGCTGACATATGGCAACCCCTGGTGGGGCTTTCAAGGCAAGAGACATACTGCGGTGGTTGGCCGTTGCCTGCCTCTGTATAGCAACCCTGGGCTTCCTCAGTGGTTTCCCATCCAAGTACTCACCAGGGCCAATCCTCCTTAGAGAACCAGTTTGGTGTAGTGGTTAAGTGTGCAGACTCTAATCTGGAAGAACCAGGTTTGATTCCCCACTGCTCCATATGCAGCTGCTGGTGTGACCTTGGGTCAGTCACAAGTTCTCTCAGGGCTGTTCTCTCAAGGACAGTTCTCAGAGCTCTCTCAGCCCACCTACCTCACAGGGTGTCTGTCGTGGGGAGGGAAAGGGAAAGGAGATTGTAAGCTGCTCTGAGACTCCGAGTGAAGGGCGGGGTATGAATCCAGTCTCTTCTTCTTAGCTTCTGAGACCTCAAATGTACCGTAAAAAGGGGGAGGGGTCAGGTCAAGACTACAGAGGAGAAATTATGTTGGGGGGGGGGTTTCCAAGGTTGCCGTACACTCATAATTCCCCATTAAATGGGTTTGTCCGGGCTAGCTCAATCTAATCAGATCCCAGAAGCTAAGCAGGATCGGCCTTAGTCAATATTTGGATGGGAGATCACCAGAGAAATCCATGGTTGCTTTGCAGAGGCAAGCAATGGCAAACAACCTCTGAAAGTCTCTTGCCTCGAAACCCCACCAGGGGTCGCCAGAAGCCAGCTGCAACTTGACAGCAAGAAAAGAAACTTTGAAAAGCTAAGAAGCTTTAAAGATGCCTCCCTTGAATAATCATGTTTTACTCTAGGGCCTGTTACAAATTTGAATCCCCTACCATCTGAAGTAGGCCCGACTGATCCCAAGTCGTTTCTTCCAAGCAGTGAAAAGTGGGTTTTGTTAGGGTCATCTTTTAATGATCTTGCTCGGCCTCTGACTGCCCCCCCCCCCCCGATAACTTAATTCTTGTGACTGATGGTTGTTTTAAATTTGATTTTGATAGCAATCACACGTGGGAAGGAGTCTGCAATTCTTGAAGATTCATTTTTACCACTATGTCATAAATGTTCACGTCCTTTTATGGCACAAGCAAACAAACGGGGGGGGGGGGGGGGGAGAGAAAAGGCAATTCTCATGGTGCCCTTTATTATAGGTTCTCATGGCTTTCCAGCCTGCAAAATGCTCCAAGGGTTTTGGTGTGTTTGTTGTCGATCAGACCAAAGCGTGTACTCAGCTCCAGCAGTCCCGATTAGTCAGAGTCTCGGGGCCTGCCATAGAATTTCATTCTCCTTTAAAAAAAGAAAAAGAAATACCACATAGCAGAGAAATTGGATTATACTTTACAAGTAATAGAATTTACGAGCACTAGAAATTTAATCATGAGTTTTTGTTAATTGCATTACACATATGGAACGATGCGGATCTGCTAAGATGCAGATCCGCGTAGTCAACACAGAAAGCGTTGGGGGCTTAATGGTGCAGGCTCCTGGAGAAGAAATGGGCACGCGCATGAAACCTTCTACCTGGAATTAAACTTTGTGTTCCTCAAGGTGCCACCGGACTCAAACTTTGTTCTGTCACTTCAGACCAAGACAGCTACCCACCAGAATCTAATCTCAAAGAGAGTTACTCCATTCTAAACCCAATGCAATCCACGGTGGCTCAGAGGTTAAGACACTAAGCTGCAGACCGGAAGGCCAGTAGTTCGGCAGTTCGAGAACCGAGTGCCACATGAAGGAGTGAGCTCCCGTCTCTGGCCCCAGCTCCTGCCAACCTAGCAGTTCGAAAGCAAGAAATTGCAAGTAGATAAATAGGTACCGCTTCGGTGGGAAGGTATCAGCATTCCGTGTGCCTCGGCTTTTAGTCATGCCGGCCACATGACTATGGAAAAGACTTCAGACAGCACCGGCTCTTCGGCTTGGAAACGGAGATGAGCACCGCCCCCTAGAGTCAGATTCGACTGGCTTTCAAGCAAGCGAATCCTTTACCTTTACTTTTTAACTCTGTATTGGATCGCTGTGTTAGCTACAGATGGCCAAGTCCAAACTAAAGAAACAATTCTAGAATTTTTTAAAAAACTTTTTCACACAAACTTCCACCAAAACCTTTCAGGAAAGCGCAACAGCAAAGCAAAAACAGGAGGTGACCTTTGTCAAATCTTCTTGCACTCTGATTCGATCCTCACTTTCTGGGAAACAAGCCCACTCGAGGGTAGTATGGACTTGCTTCCAAATAGATCCCCACTGAAGAGAATGGGATGCACTTCCAAGTAACCCTTATGTAAGACAAGGCAATTTACTTCCAAGGGCCGCAGTGGCTCTGTGGCTAAGACGCTGAGCTGCAGACCGGAAGATCAGTAGTTCAGCAGTTCGAGACCTGAGTGCTGCGTGACGGAGTGAGCTCCTGTCTCTGGCCCCAGCTCCTGCCAACCTAGCAGTTCAAAACCTAGAAACTGCAAGTAGATAAATAGGTACCACTTAAATGGGAAGGTAAGTCATGCCGGCCACCACATGACCAAGGAAACTTCTTCAGACAGCGCTGGCTCTACGGCTTGGAAACGGAGATGAGCACCGCCCCCTTGGGTCGGATTCGACTGGCTTTCGAGCAAGGGAAACCTTTAACCTTTACCTTAATCATGCAAATGGCCCCATGAAACTCTGGTGGACATCACCTTATCTGCAGCTGGAGCTTATTTGGAAGACCCTGGTGCTACCCGCAGTATATAGGGAATCCCCATGCTATGTTGTACCTTCTTTTAGCACAGACTAAAAAAGACTTTGGGGGCATCCCGAGCTTCTCATATAGCTCACTGGAAATGTGCAACATTCCTGGGGAGGGGGGACACACCCGCAATGTTTGGGAATGCCAGGGCAACCCAATCCATGCAATGTGCTGGCAGCGGCCACCTTCTGGCTTCCAGCGCATACTCGGTGGAGGGGCTCGCCTTCTACTTTGTAACGATGATATGGAACTATAGGTGGAGACCTGAAACCCGAAGCCGTGCCAGAAGCCGAAGGAGCTCCAGTTCGAGTGATCGTTGACAGATGCTGCGATAAGAAAGCACTAAGATAAGTCGGGCATCAGCTCTGCCAAGGATGGACTGGCAAAAGAGACATATGGTAAATAAGTGCTTGGGGTTGATGTTAAACAGAACAGCTTACATCGCGGGTTGGAATAACGGGAGACCACACAGATGTGTGCGCGCAGACTCCATTCTGTTATTGTTCTGTGGGTATCTGCAGCGGCGTCGAACTTTCCTGCGCTCAGTGCTTTCACAACCTTTGCATGCCCTCCTGAGCGCTAATAAAGCATTGCACAAAAAGAATCTTGACATACCTACATCACATCAAGATGGCTTTTTTTTCATTGGCAGGGTTCCAAATAAATGCGTTCTTGCACATTTTTTTAAAAATATCATTTTTATTTTGAACTTTTTGAGGGACTACAGAATTTAAAAAGGGGTAAGGGGAAAGAATAAAAGGTAAACTTTTCAAAACATGGCAGAAAGGGCATTTTTTGCAAATATAAAGGACAAATCTTGATTCAAATACTTGAATTTTGGGGGAAATTATATAGCACTGTAACTTTAAAAACCACTATAAACATTCTTACCATTTTCTCATAATATATTAACATTTTTATCCTATCATCAATCTTATCAGTTATATGATAAACCATGAATAACAGTTTGTTGTGATAAGAAACATGTGAAAGAAAACGTGTTTTTGTGCATTATGAATTGGGCAGGAGTGAACCTATGGAACCTACTTCGTCACCCAAAGGGTGATTAACACATGGAATTCACTGCCGCAGGAGGTGGTGGCGGCTACAAGCATGGACAGCTTCAAGAGGGAATTGGATAAACATATGGAGCAGAGGTCCATCAGTGGCTATTAGCCCCAAGGTATAGATAGGAACTCTCAGTCTAGGGCAAGTGATGCTCTGTCTTCTTGGTGCTTGACAGGGGGGGCAACAGTGGGAGGGCTTCTAGTGCCCTGGCCCTACTGGTGGACCTCCTGAGGGCACCTGGTGTTTTTGGCCACTGTGTGACAGAGTGTTGGACTGGATGGGCCACTGGCCTGATCCAACATTGGCTTCTCTTATGTTCTTATGAAAGGTAAGCTGTAGGAAATAGGAGCATAGTTATAGTTCTATATAAAACACAGATTTTGTGGGGGATGGAACAATGGGATCTTTCTGAACGCATTTATTCTGCTCCTGAAGCAAGACTAGAATATTCAGAATTCCAAGACTCAGAGAGAAATACAACTGGGAGGAATGTGTGAACAAGTGCTTATGTGTTGAGTCCCATCAAGTCGCTTCCGACTTAGGGCGACTCTGTGAGTTAATGACCTCCAAAACACCCTATCGTTAACAGCCTTGTTCAGGTCTTGCAAACGAAGGGCTTCCTTGATCGAGCATCTCATGTTGGGTCTTCCTCTTTTCCCACTGCCTTCAACTTTTCCTAGCCTTATTGTCAGAGCTCATTTCATAGCAGGAGCTCCTCTGCATATTAGGCCACACACCCCTGATGCAGCCAATCCTCCAAGAGCTTACAGTAGCCCCTGTAAGAAGAACTCTATAACAAAATGAGCCCTGCTTATTGTCTTTCCCGGTGACTCTTGTCTTCTCATAGTGTGACCAAAGTACAGTAGCCTCAGTTTAGTCATTTTCGCTTCTAGGTAGAGTTCAGGCTTGATTTGATCTAGCACTCGCTTATTTGTCTTCTTGGTGGTCCACCGGATCCGTAAAACTCTCCTCCAGCACTGCATTTCAAATGAATCAGCTTTCTAAACAAGTGGACACCCCTTAATCAACTCCTTTCAACAAGCAGCCGATCTCCTTCCACGACGAAAGCAGATGTAGAAGTATGTAGAAGCAGAGAGAGGGGTTTATCCTGCCAATCTGTTCATCATCCACTGCCTGGAACTACCGCTTGCAAGACACCAGCCGAAACGATAGCCGTGCTCCCTCTAAGTGGCAGAGTCTTGTGAGCAAAAATTCTACTTTGTGAGCTGCTGACATTAAAATTGCGAGTGAGCGACTTGGCTGCTGCATAAATTCATTTGCTCTGGAGCCATCCTTTCTGAGCTAGGACAAAATGTGTGAGCTGGAGGCTAAGAAACTGTGAGCCTAGCTCACACTAACTCAGCTCAGAGGGAACACTGGCTCCAACCCACTATAGCTTATAACTGTTTTAATCCCCTCCCTTGCCATTGCTGGTGGACATCTAACATAATTGGTGTATCAAAGAACGGAAAGATGTTTTACAAGGATTTAGTTCCCCAATGGGTGGTTTTCTTAGTGTTTGGGTTGTAGAGGTATCAGAATGAGTTTCACGTGTAGGGAAGCATACCTAACTGTGAGGGTTTGACAGGGTGATTCTAAACTCTTGACTTGGGTGGTTCAGGCTAGCGTGATCTCATCACATCTCGGAAGCTAAGCAGGGTCAGCCCCAGTCAGTATTTGGATGGGAGACCACCGAGGGAGTTCAGGACTGCTTTGCAATGGCAAAGCACTTCCGTTAGACTCTGCCCCTGAAAACCTTACAGGGTTGCCCCTGGATGGCACTTTCTCACCTCTCTGGAGCAGA
This sequence comes from Lepidodactylus listeri, assembly GCA_029233225.1. NCBI lineage: Eukaryota > Metazoa > Chordata > Lepidosauria > Squamata > Gekkonidae > Lepidodactylus > Lepidodactylus listeri. The sequence goes on along the minus strand of JARCFY010000010.1, from coordinate 18,334,521 downwards.
CCTTCCGGGGTCAACTGAAGCCAAGAGTGTGAAGGGTCTTGCTCTGCTCAAGTCCATCCCGTTAATTGTCCCTCTTCGGTTAAATGAAGAGCTGCTTTGTCTGACAGTGAGAAACCCACAGGAAAATTTTGCCAGTACACTTTCAATCCTCTCAGACCAAGAATAGATCATTCTTTTAGAAGAAGAAGAGATTGGATTTATACCCCACCCTTCACTTGTAGTCTCAGAGCGGCTTACAAACTCCTTTCCCTTCCCCTCCCCACAACAGACACCCTGTGAGGTGGATGGGGCTGAGAGAGCTCTGAGACAATTGTTCTTGAGAGAACAGCTGGTACAGAGCTATGGCTTGCCCAAGGTCATCCAGCCAGGTGCAAGTGGAGGAGTGGGGAATCAAACCCGGTTCTCCCAGATTCGAGTCCGCGCACTTAACCACTACACCAAACTGGCTAAGACTCCCCACTGTGGTTTGCAGCGGAGTCATGTGAGTGATTCCCAAAAACAAGAGATTGGGGGGAGGGGTTAAAGCAGCTTAGAAGTGCCCCCTGCCAAAACTAGGCATTTGGATTATTTCAGCACATGAAGTTTACAGACAGCAGATGAAGGAGCCCCCAACAGAAATATTCTCGTACTAATTTATATGTTTGGTTGAAAGAGCAAATGCTTTTTGTGGTGTTCTGTGGTGTACTGGTTATTAACGTTCCCTGTATCGACAGATCACATCAAATTAAGAATGTAATCTGTCCATAATACCCTAAAAGATTTTTATAGACTCATAGAATCACAGAGCTGGAAGGGGCCATACAGGCCATCGAGTCCACCCCCCTGCTCAATGCAGGATCTGCCTAGAGCATTCCTGACAAGTGTTTGTCTAGCTGCTGCTTCAAGACTGCCAGGGATTACACTAGTTCTGCAAGTATCAGAGAATTGCTTGAATTTGGATGGGGGATTTCATTGATCTTTTTAAAAAAAGTTACTGCCCACTTAGTACTGGGGCATGCAGATTTCTTTGGTTCATGACCAATGCTCCTTCTAAGCTGCAGGGTCTTGTGAGCAAAAATTCTACTTTGTGAGCTCCTGGCATTAAAGTTGTGAGAGAACGATCTGGCTGTTGCATAAATTAGTTTGCTCTGGAGCCATCCTTCCTGAGCTAAAACAAAAATGTGTGAGCCTGAAGCTAAAAAAATGTGAGCTAGCTCACACTAACTCAGCTTAGAGGGAACACTGCTCATGGCCAGCTTAATCAGTCAGTAATAATAAGAGTCAATAAGGGATCAGTTGGGGGGGGGGGCCTAGAAAGTGTTCTGGCAGACAGTGGTTGCGATCACCTGTAAAGGAATCAGACTCGATGGCCAGCAGCAGAAAGTATTATGCTTTCTAATGCCGCCATCTAGTGTTTAAGCATTAGCTGGCCCACCGTCTGTAGGCCAAGCTTACTGCTAGAATATTAAGATAGATCTGCTGACAACATTACATCCAGCTCAAAATATACTGTTAAGTGCCCTCCATGCCTGAGAGGAGATCATTAAGACTCTGTTACTTCCCACAATTAGAAAAAACACCCTTAGACATTTATCTGCTATGTTGACACATTTATTGCTTTACCACTGTTGACCTTATAACCTTAACTTGTTATTTAGTTTTTCACTTGGCATACCTTAAACACCGTCATGTTACATGTTAATTTGCTGTTAAGTCCCTGTAAGTTTAGAACCTTGTTTACCATTGCAGTGTATTTTAAAAAGTGTGCCTTGCACACGAAAGCTCACACCTTGAATAAAGCTTTGCTTGAACACTATACCGTCTTCCCGTCAGGATGTGATGATGGATGAGCACATTTACAAGCAGCCTCTCGGCAGCGCTGATGGTAACCGCTAATGCTGCCGTCCTGAAATTAATGGTCAGTATTCTGAGGACAGGATAAGACTCTGCAGGCAAGACTAATGTGCTGAAATAATGCTGTTATTGGTCCCCTGGCTGTTCTCACAAAAAGCAAAGTTGGAGAGCTGAGTGAGTATCGGGTGAAATATGGCCACTTGTGGACAAGGGAACAGCTGGGAGACTTTCTGTAGAGAAATGATGTTTTCCAGTTTGAAAAAGGAGCTCTCAAACCGCTTGAGCAGGACTGGATATTCTCGTTATGAGTCAGGAGGTGTGGAATACTTACCTGTTGATGCAAAGATACATGAAAACAGAAGGGATGGGGAAACTGGCCAGCTCAAGAACTTAAAGAGCTGATGCCTTTCTGAAGGATGAGATGTAAGTCAGTGGGGTAGGTGTAATTCCCACCCAATTGTCCATCCCACGTTTGCTCACAAGACCCCAGTATGTAACTTCCGCTTCCGATCTGCAGTGGGTTTCAGTGTGGTGTTCTGAAAATTGCTAGAAACCAAGGAAATTCTGAGAATACCCTAATAGTCTAGACACGATTTTAGTTTCCTTTTCTAAAACTAATTCACAATACCAGAGAATACGAATTCATTTACATGTGCTAGCTAAACATAGAACAAAGCATATTGTTGTTACGAATCTAGGAAACCTAGTTTAAGTATTTTGTTTTCCAGTTTCTTCTTCTGAGGAAAGCTCCCTCTAAGCTGTGGAGTCTTGTGAGCAAAAATTCTAGTTTGTGAGCCACTGGCATTAAAGTTGTGAGTGGGCGATTTGGCTGCTGCATAAATTAGTTTGCTCTGGAGTCACCAGGGTGTTACCAGTATGCTGATGACACCCAGCTCTATCTGATGTTGGGCGGCCAGTTGGAATCCAGCCCAGAAGACCTGGACTGGGCATTGCATTGCCATGGCTGGTTGGTTAGACTGAGTCGGCTGAAATTGAACCCAGCGAAGACGGAGGTCCTGTGCCTGAGTCGGGGGGGCCTCACTCCCGACCTTTGGCAGGTGTTGTTGGTGCCCGCGTCAGCTGTTAGGAGCTTGGGAATGCTCCTTGACCCCTCCTTAACAATGGAGGCCCAGGTAGCAGCCACTGCCATGTCAGTCTTTTACCACCTTCAGCTGGCCCGGCAGTTGGCTCCCTTCCTTGACCACAGCGACCTGGCGACAGTGATCCATGCAACGGTCACCTTGAGGCTAGATCAGGGCCCTGTGGGATCTTATGCAGTTCCGCAGGGCCTGTAAGACGGAGCTCTTACAGTTAGGAGCCACCACCATTTACCATCAGCCATACCGATTAACACCTGGGATGAGGGCTGGCCCTGAACAAAGCCCAGCCTGGCAGCTGTGGAGGGCCAGATTATGACCCTAGTGTATGCCACTAAGGGAACCTGCAGGACGCTATCTTAATTTTTGTTACCATCACTGTGAGCATCTTAACTTGTAGACTGTTGTGTATTTTAATATGATTTTAATGTTTTATGCTGTTCTGGCACTGTGTGCCACATTGTAAGCCGCCCTGAGCCCGCTTGCGGGGAGGGCGGGGTAGAAGTGAGAAAAGAAATAAATAAATCCTTCCTGAGCTAAGACAAAAATGTGTCAGCCGGAGGCTAAAAAACTGTGAGCTAGCTCACGATAACTCAGCTTAGAGGGAAGATTGTTGCCGAGTGTTTATAATTTTCTTTTTGTTGCTATGAGATTATCATAGAAATAGAGATAGATAATAGAATTACCTCTCCTTGTTTGTTACTGAACATAGAAATAGAGGTAAAGACAGTTTCTATTAATTTATCTTTAAGAGAGATTAGGCTAGTTAGATCTGAGTCCAGCAGCACCTTAGAGAGCAAGAAGAAGAAGAGGAGGAGGAGGAGACTGGATTTATACCCCACCCTTCACTACCCAAGGGAGTCTCAGAGTGGCTTACGATCTCCTTTCCCTTCCCCACAACAGACACCCTGTGAGGTAGGTGGGGCTGAGAGAGCTCTGACAGAAACTGCCCTTTTTCAAGAACAGCCCTGACAGAACTATGGCTTGCCCAAGGTCATCCAGCAGATGCAAGTGGAGGAGTGGGGAATCAAACCCAGTTCTCCCAGATTAGAGTCCGCACTCCTAACCACTACACCAAATAATAATAAGAAGAGATTGGATTTATACCCCACCCTTCACTACCTGAAGGAGTCTCAAAGCGGCTTACAATCTCCTTTCCCTTCCCCTCCCCACAAGAGACACCCTGTGAGGTAGGTGGGGCTGAGAAAGTCCTTTCGAGGACTGCCCTTTCGAGAACAGCTCTGAGAGAACTTGTCACTGACCCAAGGTCATACCAGCAGCTGCGTGTGGAGGAGTGGGGAATCAAACCTGGTTCTCCCAGATTAGAGTCTGTGCTCCTAACCACTACACCAAACTGGCTCTCAGAATTGTAAAGTATTTTAGGCGTAGAGTTTTCCACTGCCCGGGGGGGCGGGGGCTCCTGCATGCGTGCGCGCACCGGGAAGATGTCCCCCCTGCCTGGCCACTCCTCCCTCCCTCCGGGGGCCATCCGGGCGAGTGCCCAGGGTGATGGTGTCACCTGGAAGTGATGCCATCATGCTGGGCACGTTGCCAGGGCGACGCTCTGGCAATTGCACTGAAACTCTATGGTGCCATAGAGTTTCGGGGCGATTGCTAGAGCGTCGCCCTGGCAACGTGCCCAGTGTGATGGCGTCACTTCCGGGTGACACCATCACGCTGGGCATTCGCCCGAATGACCCCCGGAGGGAGGGAGGAGTGCAGGGGAGCCAGGTGGGGAGGAAGAGGTTCTGGCGGCGGCGGGCAGGCCTGCCTAAGAAGGGGGCCTAAAAGGCGGGCAGGGGCGGCGGGCAGGCGGGAGAGCACTCCATTTCGTCGGCGGGGCTCAGTCCCCCTCGGGAAATTTCAGGGGTGGCCCGAGCCCCCCCGCAGTTGACGCCTATGGATGACACTTGGAACTGGTGCTTCAACCAAGAGGTCGGAGGCATCTTTGGGTCATACTTCAGTCCCCAATATTTCTGTGGCCAAACTCCACCAAACGTTTTTGAGGAATTAGTCAAACCACTGGTACACGCATTGTAATCCTCTGCGGACCAAAGACAATCTTGTCACCACCCCTGAGTGTTTCAGAGACGGCAAAGGAAATAAAGGAGCAAAATACAGCCTTTACCATTTAAGTACTTTATTCCTCTCCCCCCAAACTATATACAGTTTAGTAATCCAAGTAACCAAGGTAATTCATTTTAAATAGTTAAACATGTCTGGGTCATTAAAAAAAATTACATCCAACAGGCAAGATAGGCTAGAAATATACACGCTATATACATTAAATAAGTGCTTTGACATGGTTTTGAGTCTGGTGTGCAGTATTTTAACAGGGTCCGTTCTCACCATTCCCATTTTGTGCTCCCTGCTTCTGACCTCAGAAGGAGACTCCGAGGGCCACGGTATGAGAGGAGCACGGGATCCCAGCTGAGCTATACAAGTACGGCAAACACAAAAATATATTGGCATTTCCCGTCATCAGACCCAAACATATTCCCACCCCCACCCTGCCCATGAAAAAAAAAAACACACCACTTCTTGAAGCACGTCTGCTCCGCAATTGTAAAAACTTCCTTACGCTGTATACAACTCACAGGTGGGTTATCTGTACAGCAAATTACAAACAAAGACATTGCACTGACCGGAACATGAATACTGTCTGAACTGTGTGCTTCTAGAATATGGGGTTAGCGCCCAACTTCTTCTACTGAGAGAGGTCAGGAATTTTCCCATGACCTGTCCGGTTCTGACGCCTGTTGCCACGGGTTCCCGATGTTAAAGCGCTCCGATAAATGATACTTATTGCTTTCTAAGACAGTGGAGGAAGTTAGCATCGAAGCATTTAAATATGAAAGGACCACATTAAATTCTAGCCGTTCAAAAGACAGAACGCAGAGCAAAACGTGCTTTGGGGCTGTTCCTTTGATGCAAAGCCTCAAGTCCAACCCGCTCGGTGGCATCTGCAATATCTGAGGGCTGTTTAATTTTAAAAAGAAGCATTTTCCTACCCTGACCTGTATGTGTCCAGGGATGATCCCACTGACCACCAGTCTCAACAGAGGTGCCAGCTCCAGTTTGGGAAACACCTGGAGATTATGGGGGTGGAGCCTGGGGAGGGGAGGGGGTACAGTGGGTATAAAGCGATACGGTCCACCTTCCAAAGTGGCCATTTTCTCCAGGTGAACTGATCAGTTGTAATCCCAGGAGATCTCCAGCCACAATGTTCCCTCTAAGCTGAGTTAGTGTGAGCTAGCTGACAGTTTTTTTAGCTTCCGGCTCACACAGTTTTGTCTTAGCTCAGGAAGGATGGCTCCAGAGCAAACTAATCTATGCAGAAGCCAAATCGCTCACTCACAGCTTTAATGCCAGTAGCTCCCAAAGCTCTTGCTTTGAATTAGAGTTGCCATCCCCCCAATGGGGGTGGGGTTTCCCCTTCTTTCGGGGTCCCCAACCTGGACAGCCAGCTGGCTGGCGAGGAGAGCCCCGCCGTGCCTGCCATGATGATGTCACCTGGAAGTGATGTCATTGCACCGGGCATGTCACGTGGGGGACGCTCTAACATTTGGGTTAAGACACTATGGTGACCATAGAGGTTTTTTGCCCAAATTCTAGAGCATCCCCTGCACAACAACGTCACTTCTGGGTGACATCATTGCACCAGGCATGTCAGGCACACGCCAGAAGACACCAGGACTGGGCCGGAGCACCCCCACCGGCAGCAAGGTAAGACCTATTTTGAATATATCAAACTTGAAAATGTATGCAAGCTCAATGTAATTCTAAGTATTTGCCAACACCTGGGGGGTGGGGAATGCGCAAACAATGCTTCGGGAGCTGCGGTTGTCTTTCAAAGCAAGTTGCATGTATTGCAAGCCAGCGTGCTCCGATACAAGACAAGCGGATCTTGACAAAGCTTCCGTGGCCATACAGCTGGCCAAGTTAAGGCTATATAATTCTTAATAAAAAGAGGCTGAGGGGCCTCAAGGGAACAGATTTTTGCATTTAGGAAATCATCTGTGCATCCATTTCCAAGACACAGGAGACAGGTACCCTCCTGCGTTCAATGTGCGTTTCTTGAATCAGCTACTTGGCTCTTTCAGACAATCAAACCACATGGCGTAGGGCAGAAATCAGCCAAATGAATCTGTTACTGCTAACTTCCCAGGACACCCAAGCCTGAAGTACAAGCAAACAGGGCCCCGAGTTGTAGAAACCAAGACTTTTTCTTCCAGAACACGGGATCCTTTCCAGTTACCGAGCCAAAGCTACCTGCACCTTTCCTAACCAGTGCTGAACACAAGCATTTCACCTTCAAGTACCGGAAACAATTTCCAAAAATCTTGTAAGCAGCAATTCTAGGGAAAGCAGCATTATATCGGATCTCCCTCCTCAGATTTGTGCCAGAAATTTGTTACAAGCCATCCTTTTTAAGTCCGCTAAAAGCTAAACACTGCTGTTCAAAACACACTTGTACGGATATTCCTTAATGAAGGAGTGTGTGTTGATCCTAGCTGGAAACAAAGGGAATGAATGCAAGGAGGCAAAGATCAGTCACAGCACCAGACGGAGACTGATCGTCCAGTTTCACATTTAAAAAAAAACCCTCAAGCACTGCAGATCTGAACAGACTAAAATAGCAGAGCTCTGGTGGAAAGCAAACAACTGAACTTGCCCCACGCATACCCAGAAACTACCAATGTGCATTCTTGATACAGTGTCTCGGCACTTATACCATGAATTTCAAACATCTCCAAGACAGGAGACTAGCTGTGCAAGTCTCACGTTTCAGGGCGGATGGGGTCTAATGTGCCCCATCTGGTCCAAGAAATACTGAAACAAAGTCTCGGCCGTCAACAGAAGGCTCCACCCATTTTAAATGCTATGACTGTATTGCATCTTTAGAGGTGGAGATCAGCCCGATCACATGGTCTTTGACTGCTAGGAATTGGACTGTTAATGTCCCATTCGTGGTTGAAGCCCCCCCCCCCCGTACACTCCCCCGCAAGAGCCATGAAAACCTATTCATGATGTAGACTTAGGATTTTCCCTAATGCAGTCAGACAGGATTCCAGTGTGATCCTAAACTGCGTTACACCCTTCTCAATCCACTTCAGTGAACGTGTTTAGAAGGATGCAAACTATGTTTAGGATTGCACTACTGATCTCTCAGCCCTTGTGCTTCAGCCTAGGATTCGCAATCCCTCGCGCCCTCCGTTCATTAAAAGAGAACGTTAGTCATACCTTCTTAAAATACACACACTCTCAATGGTACTGGCCTTTATTATGTTCAAACGGGAAAAAAGTAAACTATAAACTTTCAGGTTGCGAAGATCATCCAGATCCCCGCATTAACCTGGTTTATTCATACACCACACCACCTTGGTTCAGTAAATGTTCAGGGCGCCTACAAAAAATGAAAATCAGTGTCCGTGTGGCTAGAGCAGCTCCAGCTCCATAGCCTGGTTTCGTTGTTTTGTTGTTTTAAAGAGAGGGATTTGTGGAATGTAATACTTAGCCTGGTAATGGGATGAAAAGGAATCAAGTCAGGCAGGACTGGCACTTCAAGGCCGCCGTCACTTGAACGAAAACGTGGCGGGGTGGCTCTGGAACCAAAATAATTTTGTCATCGCAAAGACCGACCGCGTGCCCCCCTCAGAGGGTAATACGAGAAACAGGAATGTAGTAAAAGCCATGTGTTAATGGCAACGCTCTCAAGGCAGGCCTCAACTCAGTCGAGAGAGGCTTGCTTTTGAGAAAGTCCGCTTGTGGGCGGGGGATTTTTGTGCATGCGTGTGTCAAGCACTCACCGGAGCCCTCTTGCGCGCAGGGCGATCCCATTCACCGGCTGTGCGTGGAAATCAAAGTTGGGAGTCCATGGGGGAAGGTGGACCTCCGGTAAAATATCTGACTGCATTTTTAAAAAGTGTTTTACCTTTAAAAGGAAAGCGGTGCTCCAAATGACAAAACGGGTGTTCTCTGTAAATGACTAAAATTCTCAAAACATAACAGGAAACTCATACAAAGAGATCAGTGCGTAACAGAGCAAGTTCTGCAATCATGCTCACGCTCCCGGTCACCGCAAGGGCAAGATGCTGCCGCACTGATGAATGGGTTTCTTTCCTCACCTTAAATAAATCTCTTCCGCAACATCTTTAATGGGCTGATCTGGGGCCTGCATAGCCGCTTGGGATTTCATATTAAAGAACTGTGTGAAATGTGCAAGTTTTCTAACGCGAGCCACCATTAGGAATAGGCCAAGATTTGAGTCCAGCGCTATGAAAGTTTACAGTAGCCTGTGGGGAAAACCACACTACCCTTGTGGCTGCCAGTTTGATAGGAGCATTCTCTGTCTGTGCAGGAGACGGTAGGATTCGAATCTGGTCTTCCCTTTAACATTCCTGCATCAGAGTTCCAACGTGCGGATTCGGACAAATGTCATTTGCTACGGGCTGAAGTTCCTTTAGCTGCTACTGAAGATAACGGCGTCGAGGAAATGTGAGGAAGTCTCCCTTCCGTGTCTCCTCAAGGGAAACTTTACCTTAACAATTCAGGCCCAGCCCCGTCCAGTGATCCGGCACCATCAGAAAATACTTGTCCATGGCTTCACAAAACCTGGTCCGGTATAATTCTGGAGAGACTACGGTTGGCATTTTGCCTAAATAATTTTTTAACAATGAAAAAACAAGCAGACAAAAAAGAGATGCCTTAGAAATTAAGTCTGAGGCAGCAATGCCACGACAGCGAAACATCTGTGGCAGCTACTTGTTTCGATCAAGGTGGCAGTTATGGGACAGAAGGCCTTCGAAAGAAGAGATCGGACTCCCAAGCCCCTGACAGCCATCTAACCAGGCAAAGGAACCAGGGACTATTGGTCCCTCATTTACGCACGGGAACCATGCTTGAAATATTGGACGTGTTCGGAAGGATGCCCTTCACAGAGGGACAAGGGCTCTGGTTTATGTCACTACTGCATGCATTATGTTGCTTTTGATACACTGTTCTCTGACTTGGCCTGTAACCCCGTTTTTGCACTTCTTATATCATGTGTTATACCAGGGATAGGAAGAAAGAGAGAAAGGAAGAAAAGTAGAAAGAGAGAGAGAGAAAGAAAGAAAGGTGAAAAGAAAGAAAGAAGTGGAAAGAAAGCAAATAGATGGGAGAGGAAGGGAGGAAGGGGGAGGTGGTAGTGGCTACAAGCATGGACGGCTTCAAGAGGGAATTGGATAAACACATGGAGCAGAGGTCCATCAGTGGCTATTAGCCACAAGGTATAGATAGGAGCTCTCAGTCTGGGGCAAGTGATGCTCTGTATTCTTGGTGCTGGGAGGGGGCAACAGTGGGAGGGCTTCTAGGGTCCTGGCCCCACTGCTGGACCTCCTGATGGCACCTGGTGTTTCCGGTCACTGTGTGACTCAGAGTGTTGGACTGGATGGACCACAGGCCTGATCCAACATTGGCTTCTCTTACGTTCTTATGAGAGAGAGAGAAAGAGAGAGTTGGAAAGAAAGCAAAGGAATGGGGAGGGAGGGAAGAAGGGGGAGGTGGAAAGAAAGCAACTTTAACCCCCCACACACACACCCCAGCCGGCTTGGCTTGGAGAAGGGATTTAAAGAGACAAATGCCTTCTCCAAGCCATCTGGCGGGGGTGGCACTTTGAGAACTCATTTAAAGTTAAAGTTGCTTTCTTTCTCTGCTCCCCCCCACCTCAAGCCTACCCAGGGAGGGGAACACTGGCTGGGAAAGGGAAGACCATCAGGGAGGCATGCCGGGAGTCACACGATATGTGTGAAAGAGCCACATGTGGCTCCCGAGCCACAGTTGGGCCACCCCTGTGTTATACTGTCCCTACTGCATAGTTTTCTAGCTTTGAAATCCAATCTTATTACACTGTTTAATATGTCTTATACTGTTCTTATTGCAGAACAAAGTTTGAGTCCAGTGGCATCTTTAGGACCAATGAAATTTTAATCTGGGTATAAGCTTTCATGAGTACAAGGAGCAGCTAAAGGAACTTCCGCCTGCAGCAAAATCAAGAAGTGTGCATGCACACAAAAGCTTATACCCAGAATTAACATTTGCACAAAATTTGTGGTAAAGATGGAAACTGGAACTGAATCCAGAGTGCCAAAAAAGCCTTCAGGTCCCATGACGCCTACTCCACAGTTGCCAATGACAAGGAATGGCCCCCTCGTGCTTTCCATTCAGCTGTCAACAAATAGGACGGATATCCACAGCATTTCCGCCTCATGGCACTGCGAAGCGATAAGACTGCCACTCCAGGGAATGGTATACCAAAACAGGGGGGAGATGCTCTCATGGAAAACACTGGGGCCCAGGGTAAGAGCTTGTGGCCAACCAATTCCAAACAAGCTGGTTTGTATTTTCCAGAATGAGACCGGAGACTAAGGAATGATTCAGCAAGCTGTTTGGAGACCTGCTCTCTTAAACTCCTCCATTCAAACCTTTTCACCCATATTGGAATTAGAGAAAATGCAAAGTACTTCTTTCCCACCCATCCCCTGTCCCCAATCAGGACGATTATGCAGGCATGAAAATGCCCCTCCCCCTTTTTTTTTTACACAGGAAGAGCCTCTTATGGCTTCTGGCATTTCGAGATGGAGTTTGTATGTTTATATTCCCAGGAGAACGCAGCTCAGTTGAAAACATACACAAAAAGGAATAAGAAGAACTGAAGAAGGGGGGGAAGTAGTGTTGAATGTTAAACTGAAAAGACTCCTCCGACTCACCTTGGCCTCCCAGAATGCCTGTTGACTTCACCACCATTTCAAGCTTTTTGTCCCAAGTAAATGTGCGGATGTAATCTACAATAAAGGGAAGGCAACCTGGGTTAGATATGTGGTCTTCGTTGCGATGAAGGTTCTGAAGACTATGGAAAATCTGTGCCACTACCAAATACTCCTCCCCCGACCACCTTCGTGGCTCCTTTGGTCTACGTGGAACCTGCCCCGCTCCCTCCTTTCTGTGTTCCATCTCCCATCATGCTCCTCACCTGCCCCTTGTTCTAACCCGGCAGATCTTAACCTTTAATCCATGACCACCTGGCCAAGGACACATCACCACTGAATGCACACACCCTCCCCCCCCCCCAAGTAAAAACTTTAGGCATAAATCCAGCCCTGCTGACAAGACAGCTTCATTTACATGGGTATATTCATGACTTTGGCGTACAATATACAGATCTCAGGCACACCTCTAACAATGCCTTCTTCTGGGCATGGAATGCCACTTTTGGGGCATGGCATCTTCTGGGTATGAAACGGGTCACTGGGGTGTGTGTGGGGAGGTATTTGTGAATTTCCTGCATTGAGCAGGGGGTTGGGCTAAATGACCCTGGAGATCCCTTCCAACTCGATGATTCTGAGATTCTAGGATTCTAAGACCCTCGTGCCTGAGAGCCAGCCAACTCCATCAAGTTAGGTTTGATTCCCACTTTGCTGTCTGCCATTTTTTAAATGCCCCCATGGGGGGCGTTTTGTGGATTCAGGATTGCATACTCAGAATAGCATGAGCAACATATTCCAGTTGTCAGAAGTGAGGAGAAGGTGCTGCCCAAAATTCCCACATGCTCACCATAACCTCTGAATGCTCCCTAAAGACTGCAGGTCACCCTCCAGGTCCATCTTGCTCCACCTGAAGATCACTGGCCCTGACCTGGATGGCCCAGGCTAGCCTGATCTCTTGAGATCTCCAAAGCTAAGCAGGGTCGGCCCTGGTTAGTACTTGGATGGGAGACCACCAAGGAAGCCTAGGGCCGCTATGCAGAGGGAGGCAATGGCAAAACCACCTCTGAACATCTCTTGCCTTGAAAACCCCAAGGGGCCACCGTAAGTCCACTGCAACTTGATGGCACTCTACCCCATCAGCTATCACTGTCCTATATCTCGGTGACGTAAATACGGGAATGTGGCTCGTTTTCATACGTTTCAAGCAGAGTTTGGCAGAACCGTATTTCAAACCTCAACTGCCTCAAGCGGAACTTCTCCCATTCCAACGCCTGTCCCTTAAATACACAGCCGATGGCAGCACTGCATGCTCAGACAGCGTGCTGAAAACATAAAGCTCCTCTGCTTTAATTCAAACCCAATGTTCTCCATATGGCAAGAAAATACGACACCAGTTTCTGGGAAGGCCAAAGGTCATTTCCTACAGCACAGAGACCACATGGAAGCCATTCGAACACAGCTGTAACAGCGAGAGCAGAAAAAAACCGAATGTCTGTCTTGCATCATGAAGGAAAGTTATGTACATGTAACAAACAAACAAAAAGACGACTGAGGAAAGCTAAAAGCAGAAACAGATGGGGAGGTCAAAGAAAGGCTGGACTTTATTTTTAGTCTGAGATTCAGGGAGGCAACACAACCCATAATGTATTTAGAAATTGTCCGTGTGTAGCTCTGCCCCGGATAGCCCCAACAAGCCTGATCTTGTCAGATCTCAGAAGCTAAGCAGGGTCGACTCTGGCAAGTACTTGGAGGGGAGACCTCCTTGGAATACCAGCAGTCGGGAGGCGGGGGCAGGCTTTATTCAGCTGCCTCTCTGCATATCCTCCAGGCCCCCAGTAGGGGTCAGTCACCAGAGGTCACCGTGACTTCCAGGGGCTCACACATGTGCACACACATGCACATATGAAAAAAAACAAAAAGAAATTGTCCATGTATCTTTTGTAAAAGAAAAAGAGAAGAAGAAGAGATTGGATTTATACCCCACCTTTCACGCCCCAAAGGAGTCTCAGAGCGGCTTACAAACTCCTGTCCCTTCCCCTCCCCACAAGACTCCCTGTGAGGTAGGTGAGGCTGAGAGAGCTCTTTCCCAAGCTGTCCTTGAGAGAACAGCTGGTACAGAGCTATGGCTTGCCCAAGGTCATCCAGCAGGTGCAAGTGGAGGAGTGGGGAATCAAACCCAGTTCTCCCAGATTAGAGTCCGCGCACTTAACCATGACACCAAACTGGCTCTCCAAAGGTCAGACACTATCATATTGTTTAGAGTTAAATGATATACATATTATAATAAATTGTGTCCATATGCAAAACCCAAAGTCTAGATTTTTTTTTAAAAAAAAGGGGATAAATTACTGGATTAGAAGACAGCAGAGCCATTTCTTGCATGGCTAAGCAAACCATTCGCAGGAACCGGCACAGAACATGGACGGCCGCTGCCTCCAAGCGGCTTTGTTCTATCCAGTCCCCTCTCCCCCACTTACACTAGTGCAGAAGTTGCAAAATGGTGCTTTGAGGAGGGGGCATGATCCAAGGAGCACACCAGCTGATGCAGCAGACGCAACACAGCTGCTGCACTGCACAAAGGGGCCCCTCGTGAGATGGCAACACCCCCCCCCCAGGTTGTTTCAGGTCAAGGGTCACATACCAATGATCCCAACAACCAGCTCGTCGCTGGTGTCATCCCGGCCCACCAGCAGAGAGTAATCGATGATGAGGTGGCTCGAGAGGAAGTGAGAGTCGCTGTGGATGGAAACCCGCAGGACAGCCTTGGAGTGTGACCGGATGTACAAGGGGTTGTCCCGCACCAGCTTCAAGAGGTTCTCGTCCAACAAGACCACGTCGCAGCTCTCTTTCCCGGTGTCTGTCTTCACGTTTCGGTTCCGCAAGGAGCCCTTCAGGTCAAAAACCTAGCGGGAGAAGAGAAGGCAGGTGTGACTGCAGGGAAGTTTCTTCAGGGCACTCTCTAAATCAGGACTGCAGACTATTTCTGCCTCAGAACGTCATGACTGGTGTGGGTCACGGGACAGGGGCTCTTTAGCTTGGAGAAACGACGGCTGAGGGGCGACATGATCAAGGTTTATAAGATTATGCATGGGAGGGGTAGGGCAGGTAGAGAAAGAGGTACTTTTCTCCCTTTCTCACAATACAAGAAATCGTGGGCACTCCATGAAATGGCTGAGTAGTTGGGTTAGAACGTATAAAAGGATGTACTTCTTCACCCAAAGAATGATTAACACCTGGAATTCACTGCCATAGGAGGTGGTGGCGGCTACAAGCATGGACGGCTTCAAGAGGGATTTGAATAAACATATGGAGCAGAGGTCCATCAGTGGCTATTAGCCACAAGGTATAGATAGGAACTCTCAGTCTGGGGCAAGTGATGCTCTGTATTCTTGGTGCTTGATGGGGGGGTGGGGGGGAGGGGGACAGTGGGAGGGCTTCTAGTGTCCTGGCCCCACTGCTGGACCTCCTGAGGGAACCTGGTGTTTTTGGCCACTTTGTGACAGAGTGTTGGACTGGAAGGGCCACTGGCCTGATCCAACATTGGCTTCTCTTATGTTCTTATGTTCAGGGCACCAGACTTGAAGCTGGGCTCAGATCTCTATTCTGACATAAAGCCATCTGTACAGCCTTGAAGTCATACACCTGAGGGCCAGGTCTTTGTCCATAGAAGGAACTAAGGGATAATTTCACAAGGTTACTTCAAGACTTTGTTTTGCATATCTACAAACAACTCTGCGTCTTGCATCTTGGAACTGTGGAAGAAATTGTATGTCTGTAGTAGAAATTGTATGGCTTGCATTTCTGATCTATTTGACTATAGTATTTTCATGCCTTTAAGGTTTGTTAAAGTACATTATTATCAAAATTCATCCAGGAAGAATAACAGAGTGTGAATACACAAAAAAAAAGCAAGAAAAAACTTTTGTATATGTATTTTTAATTAGAATACATTAGTGTCATATATCACAGGAGGTCCTTTTTGCATAAATAAAATAAGAAGAAGAAGAGAAGAGATTGGATTTATACCCCATCCTTCACTACCCAAGGGAGTCTCAGAGCAGCTTACAAACTCCTGTCCCTTCCCCTCCCCACAACAGACACCCTCCCTGTGAGGTGGGTGGGGCTGAGAGAACTCTGACAGAAACTGCTCTTTTTCAAGAATGGCTGTGCCAGAACTATGGCTTGCCCAAGGTCATCCAGCCAGGTGCAAGCGGAGGAGTGGGGAATCAAACCCGGCTCTCCCAGATTGGAGTCCGCGCACTTAACCACTACACCAAACTGGCTCCCACCAGGGTTAATAATTCCTAAGTCATGACAAGGTATATCATCAATGCTACTTGTTTGCACTCAAGAAATGCAGCTTCCTACATTGGCCAAGAACTATTTCTGCTTCAGAACAACTCTGCATTCCTCACCGCTTCGACTAAAGCTTGTGGTGAAATAGTCTGGCACACCTGCACTCAAATACAAGACCAACCGTTTGTGAGTAGATCAAGATGGATAGCCGTGTGAGTCTGTCTGTAGCAGTGGAAAAGAGCAAGAATCCAGTAGCACCTTAAAGACTAACAAAATTTGTGGCAGGGGAGGAGCTTTTGTCAGTCACTGCTCACTGCTTGAGACAGACAATCTCTGCTTTAACAGCGTTGGTGTCCAGCTGTTACAAATGAGGCCAAAGAAACTGAGGAACACTCAACAAGAGGCGTTTTGGTCAGAATAAGATTAACACAGATTTTAGTCAACCCTTGTGCCAGAATTTAATTGGGCAGGGTCCCAGGGCCCCCTTCAAATCGGGAGAGGCAGCACAATGCACTGGGATTTGATTTTTAAAACAGTGTCAGATGTTACGAAGTATCATTTCCTTTCTTTGTGAACCTCATAGTTCCAAGATGTGCTAATTTTGACAGACTGAATCATAAAAGGGGAGGGGGGGGGAATCAGCAGTTATTTTTGTATCGCATTTAAGACAGCTTTGTGCTTTAACACCCAGCAGCTCCGTAACAAAACCAGATGACTCACTGCTCCCTTACTTCCCCCCCCCCCCAGCCTACTGCTCAAAACACACATTTTCAATCTCATAATCCAGTCATATCTAACGAAGGCTAGGTCAAACAGCATGAAGATTCTAATTTACGTCCTACGTAAGCCTTTGCGTCTGAAGGCATTCTTAAGCTCAGAGGCAGCCCCCTTCCTTTCAGAAGGGAGTGCTTATCTTCTCTGGAACCACTGTTTTGGCACTTTCACACATACTGGATAATGTACTTTCAATCCACTTTCAATGCACTTTAGTGATCGTTTGCAAGAGGACTATGCATTTGGACCGAAAGTACATTATTCAGCACATGTGAATGTGCCCTTAGCTGTAAGAGCGTTTCTGATTCCAAGGGCTTCATCACGTGCATCTTGAGTTCACAAGGCTGTTGCTACAGCCAAAAGGGACTAGGATAGGCTGCCAAAGCAACAATTGGCCCAGGAGAACATGACTGACAGAAGTTCAGGAAAGGGGAAGGGAAGACAAGCAGTCAAGCGTAGTTCAGCTATCTAAGGGGGCTTCTGGCAGCCTCCCTACCTCCACAGGAGAAACCGTAGCTCAAAAGCAATCTTGCCATCCCAGCAGCTGCTCTGTTGACTCACCTGAGCCATCTTCCTGCCGTAGAAGAGATTTTCCATGACTAGCAGGTCAAGCTTCTTCTCTGTGTTGTTCTGAGAGTTCTTGAAACCAATCCGATACACCCCGAGGATCTTGGCCAAAGCTGTGGGTTTCTGAAACAGAGAATGCATGTTTTGCTCAGCAAAGAGAAGCTGCTAGGGATGGGCAGGAACTGGAAAATGCAGTCCGTGTTGGTTCGTGGTTCACGGCCGAACCACAAACTGAACCAGAGTTCATTCATGAGCTTCATGGACTTCTAACCCCCATTTAAAGGGACTGCAGTCCCTTTTAACAGGGTTTGCAGACAGCCAAAAAAAACAGCTGAGCAGCGGGGAGCAGGGCACTCCCTGCCACTCAGCTGTTTTTGCGGTTTTTGAAGGGAACAGAAAGCAGGGGTTTAAAGGGATTCCAAGTCCCTTTAAACCCCTGATTTCTGCTCTATTTACAAACCACCACAAACTGCATTAAAAATTCATGATGGAAGACACCTCACAACCTTCAGTTCGCAAATCAAAAAAAGGGCAAAATTCGTGAAAAATTTTGCTTTGTGGTTCGGTTTGTGCCCATCTCTAAAAGCAGCTCAGTTTTCAGTAGTCACAAAGGGAACTAGTATTCGTCTACATAACATTAGGTCTCTAACCCTTCCAGACACTGGGGACCAACCAGAAGTGAGAGCATGGTACCAATTCAGCGCAAATGAGTCATGTGACATGGTCATGAGACAGGAAGAGGAGAAGTCATTGTCTCTGAACCTGCTTGTATTAAAAAGGAACCTTCTCTATCACTAAGGGGACTTTGCCTTGCTGTTTTACTGCTGTTTTTCAGATTCAGACAAAGAGAAGCAGGAAATATAGCCCCTTTATTCTCTCTGTACACCCACTAGATAGCTCTATAGGGGGCTTGGGAGCCGTGGGTTGAAGACTGCTGCATGAGATCGCTTGTGGGCAGGGGGATCAGCAGAAGAAAGGAAACATTACAAAAACATCTCCAAATTCTCTAACCCGATTTTACTTAAAGATGCATTCTGTGTTGATTTGGACTAGTAACGAAGCATTCTTAAAAACAGGAGCGATCAAATAATCAAGAGCAAACTCAGCCAGAACAATTCTGCAAGCCCTACCTTATTCTGTACAGCATTAGTAATGTACGTGAAGTAGTGTGGGGCAAAGTCTAGGAAGGACTGGACCTCCAGGCGGGGCATCTGCTTCAAGATGAAACGGTCATCTGAAGAACAAGCATTAAAATACTGTATGAGAATGGCAGAGCAGAGAGGGCTGATATTGTCCAGTGTTCACTATCTAAATTGCATCATGCACATAGAAACTGAAGCTCAAAAGTCCAACTTCCAGTCCTCGGTGCAAGAATGATGAAGCAGCTGGGTCTAAACGCATTCAAGACGCCAGGCCCATCCTGCTGCAACAAACACACTGAAACAACACTGATACGGAGGATGCGGTCTATACTACCAGCTTACTGAAAGCAGGATCCTTTTATGTGATTTCCTGCATTGTGCAATGTAAGAGAGTCCCCAGTTTGGTACCCGTGGGTGCCACGGCACCCACCAAGTGCTTTTAGAAAGTGAGAAGGGCCACATAGGGCATTTGTCCAGGAAGGCTTCTGACTGGCCACTGGAGATCTGATTTCCTGTGCAGGTTTTTTAAGATGTTGCTTTGGCAGCAGAAGAGCCAGTTTGGTGTAGTGGTTAAGTGCGCGGACTCTGATCTGGGAGAACCGGGTTTGATTCCCCACTCCTCCTCCACATGCAGCCAGCTGGGTGCCTTTGGGTCAGTCACAGTTTTCTCAGAGCTGTTCTCTCAGGAGCAGTTCTCGAAAGAGCTCCCTCAGCCCCCACCTACCTCACAGGGTGTCTGTTGGGGGGGGGAGGGGAAGGGAAGGAGATTGTAAAACGCTCTGAGACTCTGTGTGAAAGGTGGAGTATAAATCCAATCTTTTCTTCTACCACAAGGATCTACACTATGTGACTGAAGGTAAACTGTGGCAGCCATTTTGTAGCTGGCTCCCCCTGCTGCAGCAACCATTTTGTGGCTGTACCCACCACATTGTCAGAATTCCAATGGGGCCCACAGGCTCAAAGAGGTCGGGTTTAATGTATCATGTTAAATACTCATGCTTTGCTTCAGTTCTGTTTTTTAGACTTCTGGCTGCTTCCAGACTTCTACAACCCTTTATTTATTTATACATTTTTCAACAATATAACATACATTCATTACATTTACAAAATAACTTGTTGAGTCTGTGGTTCCTTTTTCTGATCTAACCATAAGCACATTCTATTCCATCTTTTATAATACAGTTCTTGATCTTTTCCCTGTAGAGTGATATTTAATCTATCCATTTCAGCCACCTCTAAGAGTTTCTGTATTAAATCTTCTCTTGAAGGTATTTTTTCCAACTTCCAACTTTTTGCTATCAAAAATCTTGCAGCAGTTAGTATATATGTTATAAATGTTATGTTGTTTATTGAATGTCCCAATCTGTGGATTGTACCAATTCACTCTGTGTAATCCACCATGAGTCCCAGTGTGAAAGGCAGACTCTGTTTAAAGTCAAAGTGTTACCTTCAGTCACATAAAAAGCAGCTCCCGATTTGCCTCCTCGTGCCTGCCAGGGCAAAGAGTGGGAGAGAGAACGGATGAAATCCTCTTCGCTGCTCCCAAGTATCACTTCCCGCATTTTATGGAACTCTCCCGCGTAGTAAATCCGGCAGTAGAACTTGGCGTTGGCATCAGAGAATTCTGCAAAGGAAGGAGAAAGCCCTCCATCAAGTGGAAGGTCCACGGGCCAGAACGGCTGCTTCATGGGCAGACCCCTGTGTTTTTTTCTTGC
The DNA here is from genome assembly GCA_029233225.1 of Lepidodactylus listeri. NCBI lineage: Eukaryota > Metazoa > Chordata > Lepidosauria > Squamata > Gekkonidae > Lepidodactylus > Lepidodactylus listeri. Next base: position 18,314,350 of record JARCFY010000010.1, on the reverse strand, counting down.
TAATTCCACCAGAGACCTGTTCTCCTCTGTGAGATGTTCCCCTTCACAAAGAACCAGTGTCACATCAAACATGGAAGAAAGGGTCACACACTTTTCTGTGCATACAACCCACACTAGGTTTGGTGTAGTGGTTAAGTGCGCGGACTCTAATCTGGGATTGTAACCCGCTCTGAGACTCCTTCAGGTAGTGAAAGGTGGGGTATAAACCCAGTCTCTTCTTCTAAATAGATAACAACCGCACTGCTTGCCAGAAGAAGAAGAAGAAGAGAAGAGATTGGATTTATACCCCGCCCTTCACTCACTTGGAGTCTCCAGGTGGCTTACAATCTCCTTTCCCTTCCCCTCCCCACAACAGGCACCCTGTGAGGTGGGTGGGGCTGAGAGAGCTCTTTCCCAAGCTGTCCTTGAGAGAACAGCTGGTACAGAGCTATGGCTTGCCCAAGGTCATCCAGCCAGGTGCAAGTGGGGAGTGGGGAATCAAACCCGGTTCTCCCAGATTAGAGTCCGCGCACTTAACCACTACACCAAACTGGCTCTCTAACATCTCATTGCCAGTGAACTTCCTTGCCAATGAATCCCTGTGCCTCTGCAGATTGTCCCCAAGTGAGAGGCTGCTTGCAAAGACAGGCACATCTGAAGGGAAGGGAGGAGATGGGTGGAGGAAAGGCCCTGCTGGGAAAATGGGTTTTAAAGTCTTGTGCCCCCCCCCCCCCCCTGCAGATTCTGGAGCTAGTTTACAGGCACCTGCAGAAAGCGAAAGCAAGAACCAGCCACCAGGTTCTGCAGCAGGACACCACTGGGCTCCAGGACCCCGTCCACTATAACAATTCTTGATATGACCAAGGGAGCCCCTCTTGGTTCAGATGTGAGCCCATATGACAAAGGCAGGCAGGGTCAATTGGGTCACAACTGCAAGACCCTCTTCCTTGTTTCAGGATTTGCAGCACCAACCATTAAAACAGGCTCTGCTGGGCACGTAATTCGGCTAGCAAGTTCATTACAATTTTGTGGAGCAGGTTTTTTGTTTAGAAAAGAGTGTTGTGGCTTGCTTCACAACAAAACAATATAAAAAGTCTTAATGCATCCATGTCTTTACATTAGGAGGAGGAGGAGGAGGAGGAGGAGATGACAACAACATTGGATTTATACCCTGCCCTTCACTACCCAAAGGAGTCTCAGAGCGGCTTACAATCTCCTTTCCCTTCCCCTCCCCACAACAGACACCCCATGCGGCAGGTGGGGCTAAGAGAGCTCTTTCGAGGACTGCTCTTTCCACAACAGCTCTGTGAGAACTGTGACTGACCCAAGGCCACACCAGCAGCTGCATGCGGAGGGGAATCAAACCTGGTTCTCCCAGAGTAGAGTCTGTGTTCCTGACCACTACACCAAACTGGCTCTCATTAGGAGACCTGAATTAAAGCTTCGAACAGGGGTTCGGTGGTGATGGAAAGCACTGTTAAGTCGCAGATGACTTATGGCGACCTCGTAGGGCTTTCAAGGCAAGAGACATTCAGAGATGGTCGGCCATTCCCTGCCTCTGCATTGTGACCCTGGGTTTCCTTGGGGCTCTCTCATCCAAGTACTAGCCAGAGCCAAACCCTGCTCAGCTTCTGAGGTCTAACAAGATGGGGCTAGTCTCAGCCATCCAGGGCAGGGCAGGGGTGTGGTACTTTCCTACTTGAAAGCCCAGGATTGGTTTTTTGGGTACACAGAGAACAAGGAAGTCTCATTCCACCAGAGGCTACAGTTGTTTGTTTATTTCATTCGTAGGCCGCCATCTTTGCAGACACTGTGCTGGATCGGAGTCATTTCAAGCTCCCTATCTAGCTCCTACTTACGGAGTTCAACATGTGGATTGGCGAGCTGTTTCTTCTGCGCATCGCTTCCATCCACTTCGTCTGAAAGAGTAAAATGGAAAGATGGATCGGGGGTGCCTTGTCATGGGGGGCACAGACAAAACTCCAGCCCCCGACATTCTTGCAGATGCACAGAAGCCCAATTCCCCTCAGGCAAAAGACTCAGAGGTGACGGTTTTCCAAACCCTGAGCTGTTGGAAGCAGCAAATGTCTCAAGGAAAGCAAAGTTAACAAAAGATGAGAAACCCAGGTCAGCTGGCTCACTGGCGCAAGCTTCTCGCACACCCACTGGTGCCTCCAAAACCTGATATAATTTTTTGTTTATATTTTAAGTTTATGAATCACCCAATCGCTGTTATGGACAGGGCTCTGGGAGATGTGCAGCAAAAGTTAAAAACATCAGACAAGAAAAGTTAAAGTTAAATGACGTTTCTTAAATTCTTAAAATAATCTCAGATGGGGTTGTGGCAGAACGGGCCTGCAAAACCTCCCTCTGGTGCCCCTGTATAATTCGATGGTGCGACCTCATTTGGAGTACTGTGTACAGTTCTGGTTGCCACACCTCAAAAAAGATATTATAGCATTGGAAAAAGTGCAGAAAAGGGCAACTAGAATGATCAAAGGGTTGGAACACTTTCCCTATGAAGAAAGGTTGAAGCGCTTGGGGCTCTTTAGCTTGGAGAAACGATGGCTGAGGGGTGACATTGATCGAGGTTTATAAGATTATGCATAGGATAGAGCAGGTAGACAGAGCAGGTAGAGAAAGAAGTACTTTTCTCCCTTTCTCACAATACAAGAACTCGTGGGCACTCCATGAAATTGCTGAGCAGTAGGGTTAGAACGGATAAAAGGAAGTACTTCTTCACACACAGAGTGATTAATACGTGGAATTCACTACCACAGGAGGTGGCGGCAGCTACAAGCTTGGACGGCTTCAAGAGGGAACTGGATAAACATATGGAGCAGAAGTCCATCAGTGGCTATTAGCCACAAGGTATAGATAGGAACTCAGTCTGGGGCAAGTGATGCTCTGTATTCTTGGTGCTTGGGGGGCAACAGTGGGAGGGCTTCTAGTGTCCTGCCCCCACTGCTGGACCTTCTGATGGTACCTGGTGTTTTTGGCCACTGTGTGGCAGAGTGTTGGGCTGGATGGGCCATTGGCCTGATCCAACATTGGCTTCTCCTATGTTCTCATGTTCTTATATTCTTACTGGGAACTCACCTCAGGGCTTCCTGGGAATCCTTGGGGCTCCCCTGGAGAGTTGGCAACTGGCCACTTTGCCCCCTTCTCTCCTTCTCAGGGACTCCCCAACCCACTCATGGCGTGTTCAAGCAGCTGGGGGAACTTGGCGGTACAGAGGGATCTCACTCCTTTATTACTTAAAGGATTTATTTCAAAATTCTTAACTATTTACAGGCATACAGTGAACTGAAGAATCAAAAATAAAGGTGACAAAACTGCTCCATCTCTCCCTTCCCTACACTCATGCCCTGTCTAGATGGTCTGCAGGGCAGGCACATCACTTCATTTCACTGGGGACAGTTAAAACAGCATGTCTCCCACCACGGCACCTCTGCCTCCTGCAGACTCCCACCGACCATGTGACTGGCTTCAGGCTTCTGACTGGACTGCTGACTGACTTCTGAAAGACTGGCGTCCCGCCCAAAATGCCACAATACAACACCGCAGTTTCCCGCCCAGGCACTGGCTCTCCCTCCTGCAGCATTCTGGGGCAGATCCCCTCGCCACCTTGATGGACTTCCTGTCCTCTCTAGGGAGCTGCCCTCAGACTGCTGGTTGGAGACAGGAGGGGAACGGGGGGGGGGGGGAGATGAGGAGGAGACTAGGCCCGGGCCTTCCTCAAGTTTGGTGGTCTCCTCCTATCCGGCCCACACCAACTTAAAATATCTACACAAAATGGCGTTTCTCCACAGGGGTTACTAATCCATTCCGGACTGTGTTACCACCTCATAGGCAGGGTGAAGAGGAGGCCAAAATGGGAGAGATGGTAGGAAAAGGGGAGGGTGCCAGCCATGATGGAAAATCGTTGCTGCACACAACCAAAAGCCTGGTGGAACACCTCTGCTTACACGCCCTGCAGAACTGCATTAAATCTTACAGGGCCCTCATAGCATTTGGCAGAGAGTTCGGCCAAGTCGAAGCCATGACTGAGAAAGCCCTGACTGTGGTCAAGGGCAATGTTCCCTCTAAGCTGAGTTAGTGTGAGCTAGCTCACAGTTTTTTAGCCTCTGGCTCAGACATTTTTGTCTTAGCTCAGGAAGGATGGCTCCAAGGTAAACTGATTTATGCAGGAGCCAAATGGCTCGCTCACAGCTTTAATGCAAGTAGCTCACAAAGTAGAATTTTTGCTCACAAGACTCCACAGCTTAGAGGGAGCATTGGTCAAGGGCAGCCAGATATTTTTGGGGCTGTGTAGGACACACACACTGCTTGCCAGAAGTCCAGGCACCTGTCGACCCATGCAGCCCTTTAATGGGAAATACCAGAAGAGAAAGAGTGGAGTTTTCTGCAAACACCTGTGACTCTGTTTAAGAAGGATTCTGCATGGTCATGTAACCCGGAGGCCCCCCTCCCTCCGCCAATGCAAGCTTACCCACAGCATCTGCTCCTTGGTTCTCCGCCCCTTCTTTGCCCGTCTGCCCAACCTGGTAGTAGGCACTGTCTGCACCACGCAAAGTCTCCTTTTTCTGGGCAGAGAGATCGGGGCTTTTCCCTCCAGTTCCGCGGAAGAAGGACAGCACTCCATACGGCTTCTTTGCTACACCCAAAGCAAGGAGGAAAAAGGTTAGTATTGGTTGATCGGTCCGTCTCCATTTGGTCAAATCAAGGCAGCAGAACCGTCATGGGAAACTGCCTGCCGTTCTGCCATCTGGTGAATTTATTTGTTCTAGAGGAATTTCTTTCTTGGTGGGAACCATTCTGGCAGCCACAGATCTGGCGCTGCCGCCTTCTCCCCTTTGTTTTCTGATTTCTCAAAACATTAAAACTTTATTCATTTATTTGGCAAAACAAAAAAGGCCATCAAATCAGAGTGGGTTGCTATTCTTCTTGCCCTTTACACTTCAGATGTTGCTAGTGGTGGGAGGGTTTTTTTTAGGACAAAGTGTACAGAGCCAGAGGACTAGTGCACTCAGCTTCAGGGTACCTTTCTCTACCAACGGAAAAAGTACATTTTAGGCAATCTATCCATCTTGACAGCAGCTGCTGTTGCAAAAATAAGGCTGTAATAGCGATGTGCCCTGAGCATTAGGGATAGAAGTCTCACATCCCTATCATGGAGACAGATCGAGATGGGTAGCTGTGTTAAGTCTGTCTGTAGCAGTAGAAAACCGCATGAGTCCAGTAGCACCTTAAAGACTAAAAAAAAATGGGGCAGGGTAGGAGCTTCTATGAGTCGCTGCTCACTTCAGTGTAACATTGTATAATCAATTATACTATTTACCAGGCACGTTCATGTGAACTTATATGTGCAAAAGGTTATAATGGGTAAATGTTTTAAATAAATAAAGCGCTCGTGCCAAAGTTCAGTTCTAATTGTTTCCTTATCCTTAACTGATAACAATTAGAACTGAACTTTGGCACGGGTCCTTTATTTATTTAAAACATTTATCCATTATAACCTCTGCACGTATAAGTTTATATGAACGTGCTCGGTAAACAGTATAATTGATTGTACAATGTTACACTGAGTTGTCCTATCACGGCTGTATTTTGGTTCTTCTTAACTGCTTTTCCCATGACCTCTTGTGCACTGCTATCTTTCTGAAGAAGTGAGCAGCGACTTGTGAAAGCTCATACCCTGTGACAAATTTTGTTAAGACTTTAAGATGCTACTGGACTTTTCCACCTATGAACGTCAGTGACCCCGTATGGCAGTAGGAAAGAGCAAGAGTCCGGTAGCACCTTAAAGACTAACAAAATTTGTGGCAGAGAATGAACTTTCGTGAGTCACTGCTCACTTCTTCAGCTCTGACTCACGAAAGCTCCTCCCCTACCACAAATTTCGTTAGTCTTCAAGGTGCTACTGGACTCTTGCTCTTCTCTACTGCTACAAGACAAACATGACTACTCATCTTGATCTGTCTCCAGATGGCAGGTCTCCTCTTTGGTGGTCACTCACTTTCCATCCTCCAGTTACGGCCTAGTTCTGGCCACTCCAGGGAAAATGTAGCTGCTGTGTACCACTTCAGATTGTTAATATCGGCTCTCTTGGCTGGATGTTCTGCCAGGCAAAAACCTGACATAAGAAAAGCCCTGCTAGATCAGGCCAGTGGTCCATCTAGTCGAGCATCCTGTCTTACACAGTGGCCAACCAGTCACTCTGGAGGGCCAACAAACAGGGCATAGAGGCCAAAGCCTTCCTTGGACATTGCCACCGACTTGGCCCTGGGATTCAAAGGTTTACTGCCTCTGAATGTGGAGGTTCCCTCTAGTCACCGTGGCTGGTAGCCACTGATAACCATGAAGGGATCATGGGGGAGCGCTAGATTGTCAGTCCACCTTCCCAATATATCACCTCTTCATACAAGCAGAGCGTTCAGTCTGGTGAAAGGCCCTCGTGGTGCCTGAAATGGCACAGGCTGGCCACAGGCCGACTCCTGCAGTGCCAACGAGGCCCCTTCCTGGTTGGCCTCCCTCCCTCCTGCAAACAACACATCTCTCAGAATTCAACAGAGCAAGCCACTTCTGTTATTGCAACAAGCCCCTGTGGTGAGCTGCAGCTACAAAACACACGTTTGTCTGTTCGTTTATTAAACAAAACATTTGTATCCTGCCTTCCCTCTTGGCTTAAGGGGGCAAAGCTTAGCATAGCAGCACCTGAGATTGTGAATGGAGTAGCTAAAACCTTGGTTGATCAGATCAGCTTTGATCATGCGCCAGATCAGTTTCAGCGGCTTTACAGCACAATCCTATGTAGACTGGGTTTGTTTTTTGGGGGCATCACTATTGGTATCTGTGAACACTGCAAAGCTGGCACAGAATAAAAATTTAAGTAAGCCTCTGCTAGAATACACCAAAGTTGACTTTCCATTATTTGCTTTCCTTGCTTAAACCCGTGTTCTATTTCTGAAGCAACACACACCCCATCTCTGTTTAAAGGGGGGGGGGACCAAAATTCCCCCCATTCTTACGCTGTTCCGCCTCTGCCGTTTGGTTCGTTGGTCCCACGTTCGTCTCAGGCAGCCGGACTGGACTGTTGTTCTTTGCTCTGCTCTCAGCCAGACTGGAATAGAAGGCTTGTTGTCAATATGCTTTTAAAATCCACCACATGTAAACTCAACTCCAAGAGTACCTTCATTCAGAACAGACACATGCCCTTTAACCCCTAAGTTCAGCAACAGGTCCCCATACTCAGACCTTGGCCTTCAAATGTGACAAATCCTGGTAGCTCAGACCACCCAGTCCCACCACATGTTCCCAAAGGGGACCAGTCATCCTCTAAGCAAGGCATGATTGACAAAAACCAGCCTCCCGTGTTCCCCTCAACTGACATTCCGAATTACAAACAGGGAGGTTCCATAGAGCTATCTTGGCTGGCAGCCATTGAAAGACCAACAGATGATACAAGAGATCAGAGACCAAGCTCCATGCGGAGGACAAACTAGAAAGCCATAAGACTGGCCTTATCAAAGTCTCACTGCACAGGTGAGCAAAGAGAACATTTTGGGACTGCAAGCTGTCTCATGTTACAAGCCAATCTCCCCTTCCCACCACTGCTTGAGGTGCTAGACTCCAGGGTATACATGTGGCAGAATGTGATATTAAGGAAGACTTGGGCATTTATGTATGTGGAATATTGAATAGATTTTAGCAGAAGTACCTCTGGCCCTATCCAGTGTTCCCTCTATGAGTTAGTGTGAGCTAGCACACAATTTTTTAGCCTCCGGCTCTCACATTTCTGTCTTAGCTCAGGAAAGATGGCTCCAGAGCAAACCGATTTATACAGCAGCCAAATCGCTCGCTCACAACTTTAATGCCAGCGGCTCACAAAGTAGAATTTTTGCTCACAGGACTCCACAGCTTACAGGGACCATTGGTCCTATCCCATAAAGCCGTGCAGCACAGCTATGGCTTGTTCCTAGCAGCACACTGTGTCTGGCTGGTGAACTGTGCCCCACACATAAGTTTGCATTCTCTGAGCCAAAGTGTACCATCCCCAAGACAAAACTCTACAGATTAAGGTTATGAATGTCTCCTGTTCCATCTGGAAACTCTTGACTTGCTAGATAACCCAGGGATGGTAAATGTCCATGGTGCTACTATGGGGAAGGATCTGCTTATTGTTGCATTTATGGAATTCTTCTTTGACACCTACCTCAGTAACGGTTAGAGACGAGAGGGTATAGATACTGTTGGTTTTGGGGGCTCAGGGCTGCCTATTCGACAATTCACAGAACCACAGAGTTGGAAGCGGCCATACAGGCCACCGAGTCCAACCCCCTGCTCAATGCAGGATCAGCCCAGAATCAGAGTTGGAAGGGACTTCCAGGGTCATCTAGTCCAACCCCCTGCACAATGCAGGAAATTCACAAATACCCTCCCCTCCCCATGCCCCCAGTGACGGCTGTTCCATGCCCAGAAGATGCCTAGAGCATCCCTGACTCAATCACAATCCTCGACTGGCAGCCCAAGAGATCTCTTTGGAGTTGATCTGTGTACACTGTGCCTTTTCGGTACATGCTCTGAGCTTTTCTGTTAACTAGTTTATAAGGATCAATATAAAACAGAACTTGGTGCAAGCTTATGCCTTTGTGTCTTGCCTACTGAGACTCAGCGTCCCACAGGTCTAAATCCGGCCCATAGAACCAGAGGGCAGCTGGGTCCTCAGGTGCCAGCCTGGGGTCAGGTTTTTTTCCCTAACAGTACATACCAAAATACATGAAAGTGCCAATTTTAAATAACTCATCCAATGCCAAAATATGCAGGAACAAACAGCTAGTTAACAACACATGAGCATGCACACTGCCTATTGGTCCTATAGCATGGATGAAGTTAAGCTGCTGGTATTTCTCCAAGCATCTGAAGGGTCAGGGGTTGTTCTGAGCAGCCGTGTTTCACACTCACTGCTCAGTAGATACCACATCGTCACCTGCTTGTTTGAAGTCCTTCTTCTCCGTTGCTTCTCAAAGACGCTTTGGACAGTTCATCTAAGGCACTTCTGTACTCCTTGCAGCTGGGAAGGAAAAGGACACGTGAACTGCCCATCCGCAGAATTCCAACCGGGAAAGCCAGGCAAATACTGGGTCTCCACGGAAGGCTTCTGAATACGCAACGGACCTTGAGCACATAGCACTGACGGCACTCCTTTACTGTCTGCTCATGCTAAGTGAAAGCGGTCATATCGAAAGCTACCTTTTCCGCACCTGGAATGCACGGCACAAGGTATTTCATTTGATACGATTTCAAAATTCAGTTCAATGAACCGTCTGTTGCACTATTTCATGGCTCTGCACACAGATTGTGATTTTGTTAAAAAAGCATTAGAAAAGAAGAAGAGGAGGAGACTGGATTTATACCCTGCCCTTCAGTACCCAAAGGAGTCTCAGAGTGGCTTACAAACTCCTTTCCCTTCCCTTCCCCACCCCACAACAGACATCCTGTGAGGTAGGTGGGACCGAGAGCGCTCTGACAGAAACTGCACTTTCAAGGACAGCTCTGACATAACTACAGCTTGCCCAAGGTCATCCAGCAGCTGCAAGTGGAGGAGTGGGGAATCAAACCAGGTTCTCCCAGATTAGAGTCTGCACACTTAACCACCACACCAAACTGCTGCGTGCCACTGCAACTATCATGCTACCGCTTGGGCAAGCTGAGCTATGCTGAGTACCTTTTCCTTTCTGTTCACACATCACTGGAGCCAGCACAGAGGCATAAAACAGTTGACACCCTGAGCTCTCCCCTAGATTATAAAACCTGCCTTCGGGCTGCATCATCTCAAACGGCATCTGAACTCTCAAGGGGACAAAATGCTTTTGATTCCTCCACCCCCCAAAAATCACGGTGGGAAGGAAGCTGAGCCTTTTCCTCGAGATACTAGTTTTCTACGCGCAAAGATTGTTTAAAAACAGAGAAGCATTTGATCATGTCTGTTCGACACCAGTAGCACGCACTGGCACATGTCAGAAATAGTACAACCCAAAAAAGGGGAGGAAACCACAACCCCGCATGAGAAAGGTGACAAAAAGGTTAGAACAAAGACAAAGAAAGTAAAATATAACTATGCATGTAGCGCGACTGTATCACTTTTATGTATGTTATTGTTAAATTAATGGAGTGCTCAGTTTGAATTATACCACTGAGGAAGGCCTAGTGCCCAAACACATTTGGTACTGCATATGTACTTTTGCATATGTACTTTTAAACCTGAATTTATGTAAATGGACATTTGTCTTTATAGTGGGATTAGGTACTTATATGCTGAACCACAGGATTGTTGGGGTTTTTTTGTTTTTATGTACCTACTACTACTACAATATATAAACCACCCTCCCCGGAAGGGCTCCATCAAAGTACATCAAAGTAAGCTTAACAATTAAAACAGTGAATAAAATTAGTAATTGTCAAGCCAGTATACAGTGCAACATACAGCACACAGCTGATGGCATACAAATAACTTTGCTCCACCAAGGGGTGGATCCTGTATAGGGAGGGTTGATAAGGCAGATAGAGGCCATGATCAGGAACCATCGCTTTCCTCAACCACAGGCCTGGTGGAACAGCTGTTTTGCATGATGCCCTGCGGAACTGAGCAAGGTCCCGCAGGGCACGGATGTTACTAGGAAGGGAGTTGGCCCTGGCCCTGGTTGAGAACTAGATCTGAGCAACCTTCATTATTTTTCATAATTTTTTCACCTTCTGGCTGACACTCGACTGACTGGAATGTTCTGGGCCTCCTGAAAGGCAGCGAAATGTACTTGAGTTTTCATCAGAGCTGTTTTTGGATAGGTCCTTTTTGTTTGTTTCAACACAGTGGCATTTTTCTACATGCCTGGAGATCCCCCCATTTGCCCCCCTCTCAGCACGTGGAAATCCCCCCCTTGTCTTGGGTAGGCCATTTCACTGCTGTTAATTATAGGTACAGGGCCATTAAATTTGTTAGTAGAAGGGGCACTGTAAAGGTAAGGTAAAGGTTTCCCTTGCTCGAAAGCCCATCGAATCCGACTCTAGGCTCCGTTTCCAAGCCGAAGAGCCAGCGCTGTCCGATGAAATTTCTGTGGTCATGTGGCTGGTACGACTAAACACCAAGGTGCATGGAACGCTGTTACCTTCCCCCTGAAGTGGTACCTATTTATCTACTTGCAATTTCTTGCTTTTGAACTGCTAGGTTGGCAGGAGCTGGAGCCAGAAACAGGAGCTCAGTCCGTCATGCAGCACTCGGGTCTCGAACTGCCGAACTACCGGCCTTCCGGTCTGCAGCTCAACATCTTAACCTCTGAGCCACTGTGACTCCTTTTAGAAGGGGCTCTGACACTTGGGCAAATGTCTAATGAAAGACCCAGGAACTTCAACAGCCAGAGAAAAAATTCTTCTGTATAGAGTACCCCCTTCTTGAATAGGCCACCTCTCACCCAAGTTTAAAAAGAAGCCAAGATGGGCTTTGTGAATGAAGGTCTAAAACAGGATGGGTGAGAAAGATTTAGACTCCAGAATACCACTCCCCGTTACATATGGAATGTCCATATGAGGCTGCATTTCCATTCCCAAAACACAGAAATAACTTACAAAGCATAAAGACTCATCTACCTGAGAGCGAAGGCAATGATGGAGCTGGGTTCTTTTTCGCAGACCGCAATGGGAACACGCTCGTGCTCATACATCAAGTAATGCTTGTCGGGCTCACTGCATTAAAAACACAAGAGAATTTTAAACTCTAGTATTTATTTTCCCTAGGTGCTAAAATGACTAAAGTAAGGCTATCGTACTTTGGTCACATTCTGAGAAGACAAGAGTCACTGGAAAAGACAAAAAGGCTAGGAAAAATGGAAGGCAGCAGGAAAAGAAGAAGACTCAACACGAGATGGACTGACTCAGTCAAGGAAGCCACAAAGACCCTCAAGTTTGCAAGACCTGACCAAGGCTGTTAACAGTAGGACGTTTCGGAGCTCATTAATTCACAGGGTCGTCATAAGTAGGAAGCGCCTTGACCAGAATTTAAGAAGAAGAAGAAGAAGAAGAAGAGATTGGATTTATATCCCGCCCTTCACTCACTTAAGAGTCTCAGAGCGGTTTACAAACTCCTTTCCCCTCCCCTCCCCACAACAGACACCCTGTGAGGTAGGTGGTCTGAGAGAACTCTTTCTCAAGCTGTCCGTGAGGGAACAGCTGGTACAGAGCTATGGCTTGCCCAAGGTCATCCAGCCAGGTGCAAGTGGAGGAGTGGGGAATCAAACCCGGTTCTCCCAGATTAGAGTCCGCACACTTAACCACTACACCAGACTGGCTCTCTTAACATACGGACACACATTTATTCTGTGATTGTTCGTTTGCATTGTTTGCAGTATTTGTGATTTGTCTTGTCCTTGCTCATTTTCATTAGTTTCAGGAGGGTAGCCACGTTGGTCTGCAATAGATGAGCTAGATTTGAGTCCAGTAGCTCCTTAGAGACCGAGATTTCAGGGTAGAAGCTTTCGCGAGTCAAAGCTCCCTTTCTTACAACTTTTCCTCTTACTCACAACTAAGTGAGGCTGAATTTGACCCACCTGCATTCAGTCACATGCCCCATCCCTCTCACACATACAGTTGCACACCATTGCAATAACGCTGTTTAGTCCTGTTAGGCAACGAAAATCTAAAAATAATCTTGCCTGAACATCAACCCCATTTTCCTACTCTGCCATAACCAGGATTTTACTCACAAAGGGGTCGGGATGGGATTGTAGCTGTTTCCAGGTAAGAGGTTTGCCAGGATAGCTTTCATGGTCGATTTCTCCTTCACCTGGCTGTCCGTGGAGCCCAGCAAGTGTCCATCGAAGGGATCTGAAACAGAACGTCAAGAATTGTCTCAGAATTCCGGTTCTTGGGGCAATCTTCATTTTAATAGCTGAAAGGCAGGCTAGAAGCCGAAACGGACTTCCAAGGGCTGGGCATTTAAGGCAGCTTTGCGAAAATTTAAACTCACACGCCCCAAACCGGTTTTCAAAGAGGGCATCAAAACGACAGTAGCGGAAAGCAAATAAGAGGAGCGACTGAATAAGCAGCAAGACTGCGGGAGATGAAAACAAACCAAGATCCTAAAGGGCAAGCAGTCAGCAAGTGGCATCAGTGGTGGAACTTCAAAATCCCACTGGGATGAAGAAGCAACCGATGCTCTCTGGAATAAAATAATCCTGAGAGGCTTCAAGAAGGCCATGAGGGCGGGATAAACCTCTGGTGACCTCAATGTTAAGGGCTCCGCCCTTCTAACCATCCCACCTGTTAACACACAAACACCAGCTGATCTTAAAGCACAGACAGACTCAATGCAGGTGGAAGCAACAGCTAGAACAGGTAGTTCCGTGTCCAGAATTTTAACTATATTCCACAACTGGCAGCTGTATTCCTAGTAGCAAAATGGAGGTGGTGAGATTATGATGGTTTTAGTATAATCTGGATCAAGCAGCCTAGATTTAGAAGGTGAATTGAGAGCCTTCAGTGGTCCTTCTCCAACCACCATAATGTTCAGGGTTCAAACCTTAGACAATTCAAGGAAAAGCCACAAGCAACAATTTTCAATAATTAGAAGCTGCATGGGACGCGCATCACAGTGGCTAGCCACGAACAGAAGCAAGAAAAGGAGGACAAAAAGCAAGATGAAATTGGATCAAACTCTGTTGCTCTGGGAACTGTTCAGACAATGGGATTTTATGGATCCCTTGATGAAGGGTAGCAGAACACATAGGGGTCTCACAGCTGAATTTAATTTAATTCTCCCACTATGCCAATTTGTGTTTTTGCTCTTAGCCACAAACAGAAGCCTATTTTTGTTTCCCTTATCAAAAACCATCTCTAGCAAAAAGCATAAAGAGTTCTGGACACATTATGTTCCTTCATTTTAACAAAGCCAGTGGCAAACAATAGCTTTTTAAACTTTAGTCAAACTTCCTTATTAGAAAAGTGCTAATGGCTATGTTTATTTGGTGTTTTTTTTAAAGCATCATAAGCAAAAGAGCTAAAAAAGAACCCAACATGGAATGGAGTATATATATTTCTTTCTTTTTTTAAAAAAAGATTATTTTACTATGAAGTGTGTATATATATATATATTTCCTGATATCCAGTCTATGTATTCTACCTATTGGCAGTCCAGCAAGTTCTGGCATCTCTGCTGGTGTTATCTCAGGTCACACTTAAATTATAAACACATCTAAAGAGTCAGAACTTTGTGCAACTTCGGGGGAAGAACTTTTGAAATTGCCAGATATTCAGGGTCATTTCTGGTGACTTTGGATTCTGCATGCTTGCTGGAGTCATTCCTAACACTGCTTTAAAATATGAAAACGTGCATTTCTTGGTTCTTTCTTTTTCAGTTCTTCAATAAAACAGTAAAAAGATCTATTTTTGTTACATATTCAAATCCTTGCCACTCTAAAGTCAATCATTACTGGGGGAGGAAGAAACCCAGGCCGTCAGAAAGATAATTTGTTTAACTGGCACATTTCAGGTAGTGTTTTGGTGACCAACTGGACGAAAGCAGAACAAAAGAGGGAGCCTCTACCTTCCGTGCTGCTAGTGGTCTCGGGTTCAGGGAGTGCACTGGCAAAGGAAGTCCCCCCAGTCAATTGGTCCGACACAACTTCAGGAGGGGTGGGAAGCTGGAGCAGAGCAGAACTTGTGGAGCTCTGGCTTGACAAGGTTGTCAGAAAACGGTCCTCTGTTAAGACACAGACAAGAGACTACTTAAGAACATAAGAGAAGCCATGTTGGATCAGGCCAATGGCCCATCCAGTCCAGCCCTCTGTGGCACACAGTGGCCAAAAACACCAGGTGCCCATCAGGAGGTTCACCAGTGGGGCCAGAACCTCAGAAGCCCTCCCACTGTTGCCCCCGAAATACTCAAAGGTATAGGTTTCCAATTATTCAAAGATACAGAGTTTCACAAGGAAGGAACAATGAATGGTTAACACCTACTCAAAAGTTTATAAACGCAGCCAAAAAGGTTTTTTGGGAGTTGCTCCCAATATTTAACTGTGGACCGTGTAGTCCAATTACAACATTCCAATAGACAATGGAGATGTGATCAGCCTTCTTCCAGGTCACGGATTATCAATGGAACCAATGCTCAAGAGTAATTATCTTGATAAGCAGGAAAAATGCCACCTGTTTTCTCATTTGGCAAATCTGGCTGCTTTTTTACAAACTTTTGAATTCTTCAGCTTGCACTATACAGATATTCAGCATGTCTATGCACACGACACATAAACCTCTGTTTGGTTGGAAGACTTCTTCAACTTAGCAAGAAGGCAGCAAATAATTGTTCGCCTCTTGCTGTTTTACATGTATGGAGAAACAGCCAATTTGTTTCACTTTTGTTGCAGGGCTTGTCAAAAGGATGCAAAAGGTACCTTTGTCGCCGTTTTGTATCGCCGGAGAGACGTTACGGGGCGAGGCATCCATCGAACTGATCTGTGGAAGAAAAAGGGAACACATGGTTCCTGCTGCCGCTCCAGGTTTGCACTGCTGCGCCTTTTGCCCTGATGACCATTAACTGCCCTATAGATGGGATTGCTCCCAAGAAGCCGCTTGGTTTTCCTTCTACCATAGTAACACCGCTTAATTCAAGGGAGCCACCAAGTTGAAGACACTCGTTTGTACTGCTAATGTCGCTGTGGGCTTTCACTCTATAGCCACAATCCTACATGCATTTAACTCAAGAGTAAGTCTCACTGAACTCTGTGGGACTTTCTATGCTTAGAATAGAAAGAATAGAAAGAACAGAACAGAATACTAGGGAACAGTTTCCTTCTGAGTAAAAATTTGATGTTCAACATAGAAATGGGTGGCTTCATCTCACAGCTGCCTATGTGTGGCTGAAGGTGCTAGCTGATTGGACCTTGGCGGCACACTGGACAGCCATTCAGTTCACCAGCATCACACAACTGGCCAACTGACCACCGTCCGTATGCCTCCTTGGCTTCTCATCTGCGCAAGGTTCTAAGTAGCTTAGCGGCATGTTCCTAGGGCCAACTTCAGAAGCCTCGGGGAAGCAGCCAGAAAGGGAGCCAAACTGTGATTCCTGGTCTCCTGGGACGACGAGATGCATGTCTCTTGTGAAGACAAGCAACGCAGCAACAGAACATGTGCCTTTGGGCAACATGGGGAATTCCTAGGGGGAGAGAGCCACATTTCTTTGGCTGCCTCCCTGGAAGGTTCACGGCCTGATGGGTCGGTGCTCCAGCTCCTTACTCCAACTGCCTGAAGGAGGAAATGTAGCTTCATGTTTACCCACAGAAGCATATGGGGCACATCTCGTATTTTTCATGTGTGTGTGTGTGTCTGTGCACCTGGAAGTCATGGCGACCTCTGGTGACTGACCCCTACTGGGGGCCCTGGAGGATATTCCGAGAGGTGGCCAAATAAAGCCTGCCCCTGTCCTCCCGACTGCTGGTATTCCAAGGAGGTCTCCCATCCAAGGACTTGCCAGAGTCGACCCTGCTTAGCTTCCGAGATCTGACGAGATCAGGCTTGCCTGGGCTATCCAGGTCAGGGACATATGGGACATATCTCCATGTGCACGGCAGTTTGCATTCCTTCTCCAAAAGCCAGCCTGTGCACTTTGCTCCTTCAACAATATGTTAACATACAACCACTTGGAAGATGCCTCCACCTCTCTCACAACAGCGTGTGGCGATTCCAACTGCAGTCTAGGGCAGGGGTCCCCGACCTTTTGGAGCCTGTGGGCACCTTTGGAACTCTGATGCAGCATGGTAGGCGTGCAGGCATAAGACGGCAGCTGCAGTGAAGATCCTTGGTGCTGTGGTGGCAGCTGCCACCAAAGCAGCACTTTTAAAAATCTGCACTGCCAATCAAATCTCCAATGGTCAATCAGAAGCCATGCTGGGCAAAAGCCCCACCTGGCCCCAATCACTTCCTGAAACCACCTGGTGGACACCAGGAAATGTGTTCGTGGACACCATTTTGGGGAGCCCTTGCCTAGGGCTTGCAAGTTTGCAAGTTGATGCTCAGCAATAGGTACCTACGGTGTTGAGATAGAGCAAGCTCCAGAAACAGCTATGCTAGTATTATGGTACTGCCTGATAATTAAGAATGTGAATGATGAAAAGGAACATTCTGCAACTCTGATTGGAGGTAAAAACAGCAGCTTTAAAGTTCTTTGTTTCAAACAACAGAATTCACTACCTTGCTCTCTTCGCCTTGCCTCAGTCTTCCAGGACTAGGGGGTACCGAGGGGCGTTTCCTGCCTTTCTCTTGTTGGAAGAGATCCTGTAGCCTGCAAATAGGATTGCAGTTACTGTTTCCATATATCTTAGGACTGCGAATCATACCAACATTGGAAGCAGCTTTTGTTTTGGGGTACAGACTG
Source organism: Lepidodactylus listeri (assembly GCA_029233225.1). Lineage (NCBI taxonomy): Eukaryota > Metazoa > Chordata > Lepidosauria > Squamata > Gekkonidae > Lepidodactylus > Lepidodactylus listeri. The sequence goes on along the minus strand of JARCFY010000010.1, from coordinate 18,296,952 downwards.
AGTAGAAGGAAGGACATCTAGCGGATCAAGTCTGTTTTCCCCCAAGAACACATCCAGCCCCTAGATTGTTAAAGACTTGGCTCCATCAAGTGGTCTGGACCCAATCTCCCTTCACGCCTGACCCCTAACCCATCTTTTGTGCTTTATCAAAGAAAGTTCAGTGGGTGGTCTGGAAGAGAACCCTCCCTCCCCCATTAACCCTATCAGCTCCACATCACTGGCAATCGCCATCAACGCTTATCCCAGACTGAAATGACATTTACAGTGCTTTGATTCAAATGTGCACTTCAAGACTTCCAGAGAGGATCGCAAGAAAGGCGGGGTGCCTTCCTGTGCTTATGTTAGAATCACATAACCACAGAGTTGGAAGGGGCCAGACAGGCCATCGAGTCCAACCCCCTGCTCAATGCAGGATCAGCCTGGACTAGAGCATCCCTGACAAAGGTTTGTCCAGCCGCTGCTTGAAGACTACCAGGGAGGGAGAGCTCACCACCTCCCTAGGCAGCTGATTCCCCTGCTGCACAACTCTCACTGTAAAAAAGGTTTTCCTAAGAACCAGCTGGTACCTTCCCGCCTATAATTTAAGCCCATCATTGCCCATTGCCCATGATTGACCACCTGCAGAAAAACAACTCGCTGATAGAAAAACAAATTAATGGCAAACACTGAAATTTCCATCCATCCAGAACTATTCAAAGGAATGGAGGAAAACTGCATGTCGTAACCGCTCAGAGACCCAAGAGCCCTAAGGAAGTGAGAAGTGTCACCCCCTCACCTGTTATTCCACGCTTGCAGCATCTCACAGAGGCTCTGCTTTTTGGTGACCAGAGATTCAAAGACTGACTGCAGCTGCTGGGGTGTGTCCAGCGATGCCGAGAGCATCCTCGCTTGAATTTTCTCAATCCAGTTCCGGAACTCAACTTCCTCCATCTAGCAGAGAAGACAGAGGGGTGTTTTGCAGAAGTCCTACTCCTTCTCAAGCAAGAGGGCCTATTCCTCCCCCCGATCCAGGATGCTCCTCTTGGGCCGTCTTCCTAGGCGGCTACCAAGCACAGAACACATGGCCGTGAAGTCCGGTTTCCCCCTAATTCTTATCGAAGCTGCAGCACTGATCTTCCTGCTGTGTTTCGCAAACCGGAAACCCACCCAGCTGAAAACCCCTTCAGGATGCATTGCCCACAGGTGCTACATTCCTCCTGCATATCATTCGCTACGTTACCTCCTTTTGTGCAAAGAGGTCTTCCATTTTCTCCTCCCTCGTTTTACTAAAGGTATCCGTTTTCAGAGAAGTGAGGCGTTCGTCCACAGCTGCGTATACCAGGGACACCCTGCCAACAGGAGATTTTCAGAAGTTAAACCACAGCCCAAAATGTTCTGAATGGAACCAGACACCAATCAGATTTTGCCAGAAATAGCCATCTCCTGTTCCCCTTGAAGACAGCAACTGAATTCCAAAATAGAAGATAAGATTTACCTGCTGAAGAAGTTCTTCTGTAAACAAGCTACACAAGGCAGTTTCACGCACACAAGCCACCTTATATTTTGAGGTATACAATACATTTTTGTCTTGTGTGTAATACACAGAGAGAGAGAGAGAGAGAGAGAGAGAGAGAGCAGTGTGATGTGGCAACAAAAAAGGCTAATGTGATCTTGGGGCGTATCAACAGAGGCATAACATCCAAATCGCAAGATGTCATAGTCCTGACTCCCACTGAAGACTACATTAGTCAGGCCACACCTGGAGTACTGTGTGCAGTTCTGGAGGCCTCGTTTCAAAAAGGATGTGGAGAGAATAGAGCGTGACGAGGATGATCGGGGGCCTGGAGACCAAGCCCTGTGAGGAAAGGCTGAGGGACTTGGGAGTGTTCAGTATGGAGAAGAAGAGGTTGAGAGGGGACATGCTCGCTCTCTCGAAGTATTAGAAGGGCTGTCACTTAGAAGACAGCAGGGAGCTGTTCCTGTTAGCAGCAGAGGATAGGACTCACATTAATGGGTTTAAATTAAGGTTGGGAAGGTACCAGCTGGGTATTAGGAAAAAACTTTTTTACAGTAAGAGTTGTGCAAGAGTGGAGCCAGCTGTCTGGGGAGGTGGTGAGCTCCCCCTCACTGGCAGTCTTCAAGCAGCGGCTGGACAAACCCTTGTCAGGGATACTCTAGACTGATCCTGCATTGAGCAGGGGGTTGGACTAGATGGCCTGGATGGCCCCTTCCAATGCTGTGATTCTATGATTCTATGAAATATGCAATAGCTAACCTGTGCATCACAGAGCATGTGTGAGGAAGCGATAGTTTGCCTTGGCTGGTTGCTGCATGCTGCATGCTGTGGAAACTGGGGCAGCCCCGCCATTACGGAACAACCTCCCCAGGGAGATATGCCTGGCTCCCTTACTGTCGATCTTCAGGAGGCAGTTGAAGATGGTTTTAATTTGGACTGCATTTGACTGATTTAGTTTTTATTTACTTGCAGCCCTACCTAGAGTTTTGAAATCGCTGACTTTTATGCATTTTTTTGTCATTGTTATTATTGTGGGGTTGTAAAATAACATTTTATTTATATCGTGAGCCGCCTCGAGTTCCACAAGATACAAAGGCAGCTGATAAATATTTTAAATGTGCATTTGCAAGCTGAACACTTGTGAATGTGCCCTTGCATCCAAAATATTAAAAGGTGCTAACGACAGTGTATCTGTTCTATTCAATCATGTTCAGCTAGCGAGGCTGGTGCTTTTAACTGGGGAGATACCATAAGGTCAGAAGGTCTTCAGCCAGCCATTTTCACCCCCCACTTCCTTTTTTCTTTGATTCAGCTGATTCTAACATTCCAGCAGCAATCAGAATGTTCCAAATTCTAGCACTGTGGGACAGAGCCAGCCCAAGACATTTCCATTCTGGTTCCACCACTACAGACTCTGCCATTAGAAAACTAGGTAGAACTGTGCAAAATACCCTGAAAAAATAAGGGGGGGAGGGAGAGAGAACTTGGGAAAGATATGCAAATGACTGCTGTGGTTTTTTAGTCCATGGGGTGGGCAGAGAACTCTTTCTTTGTTTCACAAGTTTTAAAGTGCAACGTCCAACAAATTGAATATTTTGGCTAAGACAATTCTAATGAAACCACATTGCAGCTTCAGGTTAGAAATGCTGGACTGGGCAAAGGGTGTGGGGGGGAGACTTACTTTTGAGCAAAATCTTTCAGGTCTTGGAGAATGGTAATCTTCAGTGGAACCCGACGTTTGATGTAGATCTTGGGATGTGGTACGCACACCTCAAGCAGCCGTATAGGAGAATAACTACAAAAAAGAGAAAAGGAAAAGCCATCTTCAAAATTGAAAGTTGTCAAGTCTTACATTATGACTCACAATTCAGATATAGTGCCAAGCCACGGTTCAGGTTAAACCAAGTTTTGGCACAACGTACTAACTGAGTTCATGCGCTAAAGCTTTCCTTTGCTGGTAATTATTTATTTAGAAAAGAGACACACTCAAGGTGGCTTACAACTAGAGCAATAAAACAAAACCATTAAAGACAAGCCAGGACATTTTAAAATAAATCTGTACAGGAGACAACACTGCAATGTTTTGCACTTAGTGGTCTGAAAGTGAAATCCAGTTCCCCATCAACACAAAAGCATTACATTCAAGTGAAGATCCTTGTGATGTCATGGCAGCTGCAGCCAAAGCAACATTTTTAAAAACCTGCACAGCCAATCAAATCTCCAATGGCCAATCAGAAGATCTGCAAAAGCCCTACGTGGCCCAACCCACTTCCTAAAAACATTTGGCAGGCACCAGGAGAGGTGTCAGCAGAGCCAGTTTGGTGTAGCGGTTAAGAGCAGCGGACTCTAATCTGGAGAACTGGGTTTGATTCCCCACTCCTTCACATAAAGCCAGCTGGGTGACCTTGGGTCAGTTACAAGTTCTCTTGGAGCTGTTCTCTCAAGACCAGTTCTCTCAGAACTCTCTCAGCCCCACCTACCTCACAAGGTGTCTGTTGTGAGGAGAGGAAGGGAAGGCGATTGTAAGCCACTCTGAGACTCCAAGAGAAGAGAGGGGTATAAATCCAACTCTTGTTCCTCTTCTTCTTCCTTGGGGCCCATGGGTACTACGTAGGGAACCCCTGAAACTAGACTGTGTTCCCTGCACAACCAACTCAGTCAATCATTCTAACCCTGTCATTTAGGTCTGTGGTACTTCCCAGAGAACAACATGCCCTCCCTCCTGAGAGGCTTGAGGCCTCTTCCCAACAACAGCCAGTGTTACCTGAAAGAGGCCACCATCTGATTGTAGGAAAAATACTGGTGGTAGTCGTGGTGTATGGAGTGGCCGCAGGGCTCAGCATTGGCTCTGCGGGTGTACTGGTTCCCATAGAAACGCAGCTCGAGGTATTTGGCGAACGACATCGACCAGGAGTCATTGGAAAGCGGGACGACTGGCGTTACCTGCAGAAATTGAAAACTGAATAAATCACGCGCACAAAATCCACTCAAGTCCCTAACCGGACCCGATGCTTCAGCAATTCTTGGGTGTAGCCAGGAATCTCAAGTATGTACCCGCTTGGCTTTATTTAGAGTGGCAGAACATGATGGTAAACACGTCTCCAGTGTTAAGCCAGTCAGAGGTAGCAAGAAATATTAACAGTGCCTTGGAATGGGTATAGTGCTTGGGCGTGTGTTCATACATTATCTTGCCATAATTGGCAACAGCCTAGTAAGACAGGAATATTACCACCTCCCTGTTGCTGATGCAGGGCTAAGAAAAGCCCGGTTTCGTGGGGAGAGGACCGATTAGAATCAGTAACTTCCCAATCCCTAGCTCAGCCTAAATCACTACATTGCACCAGCTCTTGCAAAACTGATCTCTAGCTAAGTGGGTTCCTCTGGAGGTGGTGGGCTCTCCTTCTTTGGAGGTTTTCAAACAGAGGCCAGATGGCCATCTGACAGCAATGCTGGTTCTCTGAACTTAGGCAGATCACGAGAAGGGAGGGCAGGAAGGGTTGCCTCAGTGCTTAGTTCTTGTGGCCCTTTCTTACATGCCCGGGGAAATGCTGGTCACCACTTTGGGGTCAGGAAGGAATTGTTCTCCAGGCCGGTTTGGCTGGAGATCCTGGAGGTTCTTTGCCATCTTGTGGGCATAAAGCAGTGGTCACTGGGGGTGGGGGGGGGAGGTATTCGTGAATTTCCTGCATTGTGCAGGGGGTCAGACCAGATGACTCTGGAGGTCCCTTCCAACTCTACGATTCTATGAAATGGATGTTTATCCAGCAGGACTACCTACAGGGGTCTGAGCAAAATTCCTTTTCATTCAAAAACGGGTCCTCTGCCTCCATCTACTTTTTTACATTCCTGTTAGCAACCAGGTCCATCTCATGATCCACTTAAGCTTGGAGAACCCATTCCCCAGATGGGAGACTATCATCATTTACCTGCTTGCATATCCTACACCAGGAGTACGTAAGGATCGTGTGCTGGTAGCCAGGCACTGGGGAGTCCAGTTCCTTCAGGATGATCTGCACGCAGCCTTGCCCATGGACGAAGCGACGGATGTGGTGCACCATGGGAGTCTCACAGAACATGCTGGGGCATTGGTAAGAGGGCCTTGAGACAAAAGGAGGAGAGACGTGAGGGGGAGCATGTTCCAGCCCAGACAGCCTCTTCCGTTCATTCATTCTGGGTATAACAACGTGCCTCCCCTTTGTTTCACCTCATGCTGTACCACCGGAAACCAAAAACCTCTACTACAACCACAGTTCCCTCTAAGCTGCACTAGAGGGCATTGGTGCACAACATTTCAGAGGCCAGCTCAGAGGATTTCTGCTCAGCTCACAACCAAGCTTCCATAGGAAATGATAGAGGATGGGGGCACCTCCTTCTGTGGCCCACAGAATTGGTCCCCCTGGTCCAATCTTTTTGAAAGTTGGAGGGTTTTTTGTTTTGTTGTTTGGAAGGAAGATTTCACAATACATGGTCAAGATTTTGTAAATGGTTGGAAGATTTTTACAAATGAACAATATAGACATATGAACATTTTAGGAGAAATTATAGATTACATTTTCTTACTAATATGCAAAATACTTATGCAAAATTATTTGGTGATAACAACTGTAGTAAACATTGCAGGAGGTAACAACTAGATAATATAGAGATGTATTTGTAACCCCCATTTTATTTATATGTGCTATGTTTGTTTCTGTTTGTTGATATGGAAAAAATAAAAACTTCCTTAAAAAGAGAAAGAAAATGGGGGGGGGGGGGTTTTTTGACAAGAGGCACCAGCAGCTATGCTGCAAATTTGGTAACTCTACCTCAAAAAACAGGGCCCCCCTCCAAGCCCTAGATATCCCTGGATCAATTCTCCATTATAGCCTATGGGGCCCATTGACTATAATGGTCTTCATAGGCTATAATTGATCTGGGGGGGGGGAAATTGAAAAATGAAATTTGACTTGATTCTGTTCTCTCTTATAATGTTTAAATTATTCTTAAAATACAGTTTAAATGTAGTTCAAAAGAATTCATTCTGAGTTTTTTACAAGGTTATGAAAATAATCTAAAAAAATAATGTACACAATAGTCAAATGTAGACTTGCTCACATCTTTAATGCTACTAGCTTTTTTGGCTCACGAGGTAGAATTTCTGCTCACAAGATTGTGGAGCTTAGATGGAACATTGCCTACAACACCTCTCACCTAAATCTGTGACCATCTTCACTTTGCTGCTCTTCTCCATGTCCTGTGACTGTTTGAGTTACATCGTACTTCCCATCAAGTTTTGTACTGATAATGAGATCCTAGTATTCATTTTCATTCAAATCTCATTGCAGTTCTGGGCGTTGCACTTTTAAAGTTCTAATTAATTTTGAGCTTGTTTTCACTTTATCAGTAGCTGGCCCAACCAGCTTATGAATGAATAAAATATGAAGAAGTAGATAAATGAATGAATAAAATATGAAGAAGTAGATAAACTGGAATGAGTTCAAAGGAAAGCAACGAAGGTTGTCTGTGGTCGGAAGAACAAGGCCCGCGAGGAAAGTTTGAAGACACTGGAATGGAGAAGAACAAAGGGAGAGACAACTGGCCTCTTCCCTAAAGGACTGGCCCATGGAAGATGGACAGACTAGATCTAAAGGGCTTAAGTCACAGGAGGATAGACGGCAGCTGAACATTAGGAGACACTTACTATGAGTGTACTTTTAAAAGAAGCAGGGATGTAGTAAAATAAAACATTCCTGAATAAACAAACCACTATCAGGTACCAGTAGGGTTGTCAGGTCTTACCCGTTTGCCAGCAGGGGGCTCCTGGCTTGGTTCTTGGTTCTTCAGGTTCGCACGCAAAGTGGACACACTGCAATCACATCACCCAGAAGTAATGTCATTGTGCTGGGCGTGTTGTACATGGGACGCTCTAGCAGTTGGCTGAAAACTCTACGGTCACCATAGAGTTTTTAGCCAAATGCTAGAGCATCCCCCTACATGCCTGGTATGATGACATCACCTCTGGGTGGCGTCATCAAGCCAGACTCCTTGGGCGCAGTGGGGCTCATCGTTGGTGGGGCTCCCCCACCAGCCAGCTGGCTAGCAGCCAATTGGGGCCCCTGAAATCAGGGGAAACCCCGCCTCCATTATGGGGTTGGCAACCCTAGGTAACAGACACCTTCCTCAGCCAGAACTCCATGCTGAAATAAGAATGTGGTGGGGTGGATCCAACCATTCTCCACAGAGATTTCCTTCAGTTTAAGGAAACGTCTTCCAGTGGAAGAGCCACAAAAGTTGGAAGGTGGCTTGGATATCTCCCAGAATCATGACTGATTTTCAGATGACTAAAATCAGTTTAGCTGGAGAAAACAGCTACTGTGTAGGGTCCTTCCCCTCTCCGAACTCCCCTCTCCTCAGGTTCCACTTCCAAATCTCCAGGAATTTCCCAACCCCGAATTGGCAACCCAATTCCTCAGGCTGAAGGAAGGCTTTCAACTTTGCTCATTAGAGTCATAGGACAGGAATGGGATCCAGCCCACTGTTCAGAAAGCGGCTAAAAAAAGACTCTCACCTGAAGCAATACCTTTCTAGGAACACACCCAAAGTGAGATCATTCTTCCCATAGAATTCCATCGTCACAATCCTGAAATGACAGAGAAGAAGATAATAACCTTTTTTTTAATGGTTTGGAAAGTCTTGTAATATATCTCCCCAGAATGTCCAGGAGGGCCTCCACTTTGCCAAGATGTGATTTTAGAGAAAAGCCCATTACCATTCTTTCTCAAAGCATTTCTATCCTACCCCTTTCCCTCCCGGGAGTGGGTTGAATCACCCATAAAATCCTGCTGCTACAAACTAAAACAAGAATCCATACACAAAAGGTCACGACACACTCACAGGTACACCCAACACCATGACGTATTCAGCCAAAAGGCTCACTTGATAGACAGACAGTAGCATAAAGGGGCAGTGAAGCATCGCAGGAAAAGTAACTTCTTGGCGCTTCCACTGATGCAACAGGCTTTCCCGCCACAAGCCTCTTCTGCAGGGAAAGAGGCCTTCTGGTGGAAGCAAGTGACTCTGCTCGCAGAAAGGAAATGCAGAATCTTTTGGGAAGCTGTTTCTGAGCACAAGTACAGAAAAAGCTGTGGGATGTGTCACAGTCCTGAGATGCAGGACCGGTCACTACCAAGGGCCAAGAGGAATGCAGCTGTCAGACCGGTTCTTACAGCAAGGGATGTTCCTTTTCAAGTATGCAGGCCCAAGGCCCTGTCAAGGTTTTCACAGAGTCTGAAACCAGAAATGGCACAATCCTAGAATGACTCCCCATTAATTATCAGTATTAGCTATTTTTCACTTGTGTAGCAGCTGGCAAAAGCTGAACTGAGGTCAAAGCTGCTCCTGCTTGACCTTGCTGATCTCCAAGGTGGTGAGGAAAGAGCGCAGCTTTCCCATTTTCCCATGCACATGTGAATGCAGCTATACCGGACCATTCCGGTTATAGCTCCATCACATGCAGCAATTCCACTACACTGGGCAGGGGAAACCCTGCTGTGGAAGCTCCTCAAACTTCATTTTATTGGATGTCCCACGCTGTGAGTCTATTGGCTTACTCCATGTAATCTCCCTTGAGTCCCCAGTGAGAAAGGTGGACTACAAGAAACACAAAATCCTATATATATAATCCCCTTACGTATTGGCCATTTTCAGACCTTAAAGAAGACACAAAGGAGTTGTGGCATTTCCCCCATCCCAGCTCTCCTCAAAAGCCCTGACCTCGATGTCACAGGCAAGCCCAATCTTGTCAGATCTCAGAAGTTAAGCAGGGTTGGGCCTGGTTAGTATTTGGAAGGGAGACCACCCAGGAAGCCTAGGGTTGCTATGCAGAGGCAGGCAATGGCAAACCACCTATGAACATCTCTTGCCTTGAAACTCCCAGGAGGGGTCACCATCACAAATAATACACAACTTGACGGCACTTTCCACCACCCACTCCTGGACAGTTTTCTGACCTGAAGTCAGAGGAAGAACTGCGGAGTCTCCAACCCACTCCCTTGTACACTTCTTGTCCAACGCCCAAGATCATACACAACATTCACAAACCATACTGCTCCCACCTAGTCTTTACATTTGAAGGAAATGTCTCCTTGGGAATTGGGATGCATATTTAAGTTAACCAGGGTGCACATTTTAGTTACCATGGGGATTAGGATGCATATTTAAGTTAACCAGGATGCACATTTAAGTTAACCAGGGAAGACAGACAGAGAGGAGTTTCCTACCATGGGCTAACGCAGGCACTTGGAGCATTGCTGGACTGGGTCGAAGAGCTGCTGAACAGCACACAGAGCCGCTGATGATTCAGAGGGCTGAGGCAGTCCACCTGACGAGGCACAACCAATGGTGAGTTAATAAACTATTCCCAACTGTGCACCATCACCTACTGCTGAAAAGCAGAGGAGCACTTTATCTGCGCAGTGTGAGCCTTTTGGCCCCCAATATGTTTTAAAATTATTTTGCGCAGTTGTCTGAGTCAAAACAGTTTTGGTCGAATGATCTAGACATGGATAATGTTACAACAGACCAGGCACACGGTTCCTTGGTGCATGAAGTACAAGGGCACGGAGGCCTTCATAAGAACGTAAGAAGACCCCTGCTGGATCAGACCAGTGGTCCATCTAGTCCAGCATCCTGGCTCACACAGTGGCCAACCAGTTCCTCTGGAAGGCCAAAAATAGGGAGTAGAGGTCGAGAATTTCATAGGAACATTAGAAGAGCCCTGATGGATCAGACCAGTAGTCCATCTAGTCCAGCATCCTGTCTCACACAGTGGCCAGCCAGTTCCTCTGGATGGGCAACAACAGGGCACAGAGGCTGAGACCTTCCTAAGAACATAAGAAGAGCCCTGCTGGATCGGACCGATGGTCCATCTAGTCCAGCATCCTGTCTTGCACAGTGGCCAACCACTTCCTCTGGGTGGCCAACAACAGGGCAGAGAGGCTGAGGCCTTCCTAAGAACATCAGAAGAGCCCTGCTGGATCGGACCAATGGTCCATCTAGTCCAGCATCCTGTCTTGCACAGTGGCCAACCAGTTCCTCTGGAGGGGCAACAACAAAACATAGAGGCGGAGGCCTTCATAAGAACATAAGAAGAGCCCTACAGATCAGACCAGTGGTCCATCTAGTCCAGTATTCTGTCTCACACAGTGGCCAGCCAGTTCCTCTGGAGGGCCAACAACAGGGTATAGAGGCCAAGGCCTTCATAAGAATGTAAGAAGAGCCCTGCTGAATCAGACCAATGGTCCATCTAGTCCAGCATCCTGTCTCACACAGTGGGGAACCAGGCTTACTGCCTCTGAAAGTGGAGATTCCCTTAATGGCTGGCACCCACTGACAGACCGATCCTTCATGAATTTATCTCCATAAATCTGTGGCCTTAAGGTCAGCGGTTCTCAAAATGTAGAAAGGGTAAGCTAGAAGCACCTCCCTCCCAGCAGCAAAGAGTCAGGATGGCAGGCACCCAAAACTGCAATGTTAACAATGGACACTAGCAGGGTAACTACTGGCCACCCAAGGTCCTTCCCGTCCCCCCTAGCCCCCTTCTGAGCAGGATGGTTTTAGGACAGAATACAGTATCCCCTGACAATTCAAGATGGGTAGCTGCATTAGACTGTAGTAGCAAAAGAAAACACAGGTCTGGTGGCACCACAGAGACAAACAATTTATTCCAGCCTCAAGTTCTTTTGAGTCAGAGCTCCCTTCACAATGGAGATGGAGAAACATATACGTACTAGAAAGGCAGGTGATGTTACAAAAAATGGGTATCGTTTAAAGCTAACCTATCAAACCAGTTGGGTCTTGCTTTAAACTGATGACATTCTGAGAAGACAAGAGTCACTGGGAAAGGCTGGTAAAAGCTGAAGGTAGCTGGAAAAGAGGAAGACCCAACATGAGATGGACTGACTCAATCAAAGAAGCCCACAAAGGCCCTCTGAGCGCAAGGCCTGAACAAGGCCACCAACGACAGGATGTTTTGCAAGACATTAATTCATATGATCACCATAAGTCAGAAGCAACTTGATGGCACTTAACATACCCACACACAAAGTTTGTGGCATCTCTCCTCCACCCACCCACTTTTCTGTCGTAATGCACGGATCAACATAATGGATGTACACTCCAACTCGCCTGATGAAGTGACCTGACAAACAAAACCTCGGGCTGGAATAAATTATTTTTTGTGTCTCCAAGGTACCACATGCCCCAGTGTAGCTATTTAAGAACCCTAATCCTCAGATACTTGTCCACGCAGCAAAACACAGCTGTACATCCTCCTTTTCCAAAGAGATGGCTGCCTCAAAGGGCTTACAGAATAAGGAAAGAAGGAGGTCTAGTTCGAAAGAAAAAACACTGCTTGTAGGTCGAGCAGCACAGTTTAATGCATTATCCTGTATATGATCTTCCTCCTAAGCTCCCTTACACGCAAACAAAAATAGCACATTTAAAACACATTCACTTACTTTATGAGCCCATAAAGATTCATTCTGGACCAACCCCCTCTCACAGTCTTCCGCTTTCATACCGGGTGCCTCTTTAGGTTGAACGAATGGATCGGCGCTTTTCTGAGCGATCCTCCCTCCCCTGGCCCGGTAGTCGGACAGCATCGTGGCCAGCTCTCTGCTAGTGCTCAGGGGCTCCGCAATTCTGCTAACCACCAGCTCGTGGGGGGGCAAGATCTGGAGAGGTTTGGCCTGGGTGCTTCCGTTCATCGCTTGCAGCCCGCAGATGTCCCTCAACAGCTGCTTCTTCCTCCTGCTCTCCAGCTCTTTGCACTCCTTGTCGAGAAGAGGGGACAAGTAAACCTGCTCCGGGAAGTACTCCCTGGTGGGGCACCTCATGCCCCTCTCCGTTAACAGAAAGGGCTCCGGGAAGGTGATTATGGGGGAAATACAGAGAATGACGTCCTGCAGCTCTTGGTCGAAGGCCAAGGAGAAGGATTTGAGGCGATCCTCTGAGGAGGTGACTTCTTCCGTGATGTACAATCCGGTGTCATCTTGCAGGGGATCCCTAAAAACTCTTGTGTGGCTTTTCGGCTCCTGGAGGCTGTCCAAGTCCTGCAGGCTATCCAACTGGTCGCCATCTAAAATCCCCAGGTGGAGCGCCAACAGTGGCTCCGGCAGCAGTGTTGGCGTAAAGGGCACTGTAGCGGTTAAATCCGCTGGGAGGTGCCCTGAGAGGTCGTCGCTGTCATCCTCTGTCAGAATTTTTTGTTCCAAGGAACCGATGTCGTCGGACAGCACCAATTCCGAGATAATGGGCAGCTTGTCGGAAAATACGTCCACGTCTTTTATTGTCACACCGGCTTCTCTGCTTGGCGGGTTTTGATACCCGTTTTCTTCTCCCCACTGCTTTTCAGACGGAGAGAGAAAGGAGCCGTTCTTGGCCAGCATCGGGGGCATGGCGAATTCGTCCATAAGGAAGGAGATCTCCAGCTGGGAATGGTAAGCCACGCAGATCATAAAGATGAGGATCTCCTTCACTCGGGCCAGCTCGTATTCGCCAGCGCCGCGCAGCTTAATGGTGCAACCCAGGTGCTGCGGACATCCGTCAAAAAACATCAACGTCTTTGTTTGCTCTGGGAAATTGGAGGGCAGAGGAAAGAGGGAAAGAAGATGGAGACAGGCAGTTTTAGCACGAGGCAAAATACATCACGCAGTCCCAAGGCAGCTTGGGTAATACCGTTAAATGGTTTTGAATTAATAAAATTAAAAAAATTTAACTTTTCTAAGTATTTAAATCAACGATCTAAAAAAAGTTGTTACAACTCGCCCACACACATAAAGCAGAAGACTGCAAGAAATGCCAGGCTGCATTCCCTTCCCAGCAGAGACAGCCAGCGTAGTGTAGGGGTTATAGTATCGGACTAGGATATGGGAGACCCCAGGTTCAAATCCCCACTCGGGCCATGGAATTCTGCTGGGTGGCCTTCATCCAGCCACACGCTCTTAGCCTATCCTCCCTCATAGCATTTTTGTGAGGACAAAATGAAAAAGGGGGAAATGCTGTCGGCCACTTCAGGTCCCCAGTGGAGACAGAAGTGGGGTATGAATGAAGTAAATAAACAAAACAAGGAGAAGGCAGCAAGAGAGACTGTACAGCGCTAATGACCAAGGGCAGCCTGCTTCCTCAGAGGCTTGGTGAAAACAGAGGTGTCTGTGTCAGTTGCCTGAAAAACCAGGTGGCCTGGCAGGCTGAGGGAGTCCCTCAGAGAAGGTGAAACCACTGGAGAGGCCCTCTTGATAAATCAGTTCTTGGCACAGGGAGGTTTGTGCTCTCCCCACGAGGTCCGAAGGATATGGAAATGCCCTTACAAAGATGAGCATGAAGAGCCATTTTGGGGTAGGGAAACAAATAGTACGAACCCACCATGACAGGAAATAAGGAGAAGGAAATGCAGGGGAAGATATGCTGCGATAGCAAAGCTAGTGTCGTGCACCTTATAAAATTCATCAGGCGTTAAAATGACCTTTTCATATCAAAAAGGAACCCCCTTCAGTACCCACTTCTGGGCAAACCAGGCCAGGACTTCTCAGTTTCACTCACCATTAGGCAACTGGAAGGCCTGGATGTAGAATTTGTGGCAGGTTCCCAGGTGCGGCTTGGTCAACAACTGGTCCATCGACATCACTAAGTCTCCCTGAGTCATCCGACTTACTCGGTCCAACACTTGCTGTAAGACATTGGTAAGATCAAGGATGTGTCTCAATCGACATCTTGCTTTGCATGATGCAGGGAGAGAAAATCACAGGTTAAGGGCCCACGGTCCCTAAACTTTCATCTTCTTTTGCCTACCAAGCAGACAACATGATCATCGAGTGCCCCCAAATGCAAGATGACGACGATGACAAGGTTAAGGATATTATTATCATCAACATCATCAACAACTTCAACATCATCATCATCATCATCATCATCAACATCATCAACATCATCAACAGTATCATCATAATCATCAACAGCAGTATCCTCAACATCATCATCAGCAACAGCAGTACCACTCTAGACAAGACAACTTTAGGTAAAGGTATAATTATGACAAGGAGCTGCAGTGGCTTGAGTGGTTAAGACGCTGAACTGCAGTCCAAAAGTTCAGTATGTTCAGCAGTTCGAGACCCAAGTGCCGTGTGATGGAGTGAGCTCCCGTCTTTGGTCCCAGCTCCTGCCAACCTAGCAGTTCAAAAGCAAGAAATTGCAAGAAGATAAATAGGGACCACTTCGGGGGGGAAGGTAACAGCATTCCGTGCGCCTCAGCGTCTAGTCATGCTGGCCACATGACCACGGAAACATCTTTGGACAGCGCTGGCTCTTCGGCTTGGAAACAGAGATGAGCGCCGCATCCCTAGAGTCGTATTCGACTGGCTTTCGAGCAAGGGAAACCTTCACCTTTACCTATAATTATGACAAATGCAGAGAAGGAAGATGGAGCTCAAAGCCTCACAGATGGAGGAGAACACGTGGTGGTGTTTCATTTTGTTTTCGCCCAAGGATGGGGCATTCCTGTTTGATTCCTATTTGCTCCATGCCACTTCAAGGGCCGTGGGGGGAAACCCAGCATTTTAACCTCAGCTCAGGTTTGTCAGGACTCACTGCAAATGGGGAGGAGGCTTCACCTAAAACCCTAAGAACTTCCCCTCAATATCTGAAGATCTGTATGGCCCTAGTGATGAATCACTGGGTTAAGGCACACAAGACTAAATCAAAGCCATCGAGTCGTTCCTGGCTGCAGGTATAGGCTTTACCAAACACAGATAAGACACTCGGAAACCAAAATCTGCAATAGTATACAATCAGTGAACTTTCCTAAAATTAAGTAGCTGCATTTCCCCTAGAAAAGCAGAGAGAAGGTAAAAAAAAAAGACACATCTACAGGTGCAATGAGAAGACATGTATGAAAGAGACTGGGGTGCAGACGACTCTGTCCCCCAACTCCACGCTTGCGGGCCACAGCATTCTTGAACCTTTCGCAAAGACAAGTCAGTTTCCAGCTACTTAAGGACAAGCCAAGCTATTCTAAAAATCCTCATGTGCACCCTGTTATAGCCAATTTACAGCAATCCCTTAGGGGTTTCAAGACAAGGGACATTTAGAGGTGATTTGCCTTTGCCTGCCTCTGCGTAGCAACCCTGGACTTCCTTGGTGGTCTCCCATCCAATTATTGACCAGGGCTGACCCTGCTTAGCTTCCGAGATCTGACAAGACTGAACTAGCCTGGGCCACCCAGATCAGCACCACACACACCGTGTGTATACAAACACAAAGATTCTTAAGAGTAACCGGACAGAGTATGGCCAGCAATCTATGTCTCCAAGAACATTTTCCTTTGTACTAGTTCATAATCAAAGGCGGACACCCCTAGCTCCACTGAGAATCGCTGCACCTACCGGCTTGACGTTTGTGACTAGAGTAATGCCGTGTTCCAGCAGCAGTTCCTGGGCGATGTGGGCCACCGTTTTCTCGACCAGGACCAAAGTGGGCCTGACATCCACAATGCGCTGAACGTAGTTCTTCAGAAACTCCTTTTCCTAACAGGGCAAGAGGAGGTCAGGTGTCAGTGCTGAGCAATCAGACAGTGCCTGGAGGATTCAGTGTCTTTTAAGGTTACAAAATGTTTAACTGGAAGGGATCCTTATTAAAACTGAGCCCCAGCAGCCTGAAAACCACCCCCCTCTTGCCCCAGGACGCCACAGGTGGCCAACGTTTCTGACAGGGAAATTAGGAAATCTTGCAGAACACTAAAAAAAAACCCGCCTACGGAGTATTTTCCCTTCTTTTGGAATGAGTGAAATGCTTTTAAGACAACTTACTTACACTGAATGCATAGCATGAAATGTTTCTTCCTTAAGATAACCTACAGCATTAGATAACAATAATTTGTGTATACAGTAGACCTGTACAATAATTTTGAGGAACTTTTGTTTAAATGTAAGTTTGGCAGCAACTGATACGTTGTTACGCTGTAAGTTATTCAAGGATTCAGGTTTTTTCCAGAGTTAAAGTTCAACATATACCATTAGTCCTGCTGTTACGACGGTATAAAACTGTTTCTGTCCAAATATAATTATTCTCTTTACTACAAAATTTGCTTAATTTCAACTATTATTTCTTTCTACCTCTGAACTGGCAAAAATTAAGGCGTGCGCTAGGGCAGTACAGGGTACCACATATTGCAGCTCTTACATGCATTGGTTATAGTTGTAATTTTGCTTGTAAGAGAACTAAGCCATTCATAACTTTAAATTCCATAACTAGACTAAATAGTACAATTTATTATATACTATGTTATAAACATTTTAGGTTGGTAAATCAGCCAAATAAGGCCAGATTTGAAGGGTATTGCATATAATTTCAAAATTTGTTTTCTCCCCAAAAAGAAAGAAATGTTATTCCCCTGGCTTCCAAACTTCCAGGAACTTTATATTTCTACCAATAGCTCACAGAGCTAAGCAGTGGGATTTTCATACCAAGATGACAAAAAAAATCTGTATAGCATCCCTCCCACTTCACTGAGTCCTTGTATTCCAGTCCGGAAGTGGGAGAGATGCTGTAAAGGACGCTCATAAAGGATGCAAAGGTAGCATGTGTATTATTATCACCTTGATCAGAGCAGAGGGGAAAAGCCTGGGGGCAGAGAATTAGCATCTGTCTCCCCAACTCCATTCCTACTCATGTCTGACGGAAGGAGCTTCGACTCTCAAAAGTTTACACCCTGAAACTCTTGTTGGTCGCTAAGGTGCTGCTGAACTTGAATCTAACAATAAAAACTGAGATACTCCATCATGGAGATCTGCTGGATAATCTTGGACCAGTCAGCCTCACCCAATCCACATAGAGCTGTCGTTGTGAGGACAAAGTGGAGAACGATGCTGTAAGCCGCTCTGGGTCTCCACTGGAGAGAAAAGGCAGGATATAAATATCTAAATAAGTAAATATGGGGAAGGGATCCAATCCTCCAAGTAGTTTTCCTCCAGCTTGTGGCTCTTCCTCCAGCAGAAGAGCTACTTAATTTGGAGGAAGGCTTCAACCTTGAGCCTAAAGCAAAGGGGATGTGTGTGTGCAAATATTTAAATAACCAAACAGACTTCGCTCCATGGAGTGGTAAGACTGGGGTAGGATCCACCCCCTGTGAACCATATTCTGCAAATGTGCTTTAAGATCTCCTGTCTCTTTTCTTCCCTTAAGCTGGTGTGGATTTGAGTCACCTACGGCAGTGTATGCGCCCCATCTCTTCACTATCACTTTACACACACTACGGGGCTCATCGGTTATGACCAGTGTTCCCTCTAAGCTGAGTTAGTGTGAGCCAGCTCACCGTTTTTTAGCCTTCGGCTCACACAATTTTTGTCTCAGCTCAGGAAGGGTGGCTCCAGAGCAAACTAATTTGTGCAGTGGCCAAATCGCTTGCTCGCAACTTTAATGCCAGGACCTGACAGAGTAGAGTTCTTGCTCACAAGACCCCACAGCTTAGAGGGGGCATCGGTTATGACGGATATAAAGTTGTTTTATTGGTTATGACCAGGGCTATTTTTGGGCAGGAACGCACAGGAACGGAGTTCCGGCTGGCTTCTGAATTGGCCACGCCCACAGCCTCCCCCTTCCCCCGGGTTCCCCAGGCACCTTGCAAGCCGCAGGGCAGCTGGGGAAGCCGATCCAATCCAGGGAGGGAAGGCAGTTTAAACTGCCTCCCCTTATCGGGTTCCCCAGGTGCCCTGCCAGCCACAGGGCACCTGGGGAAACTGATCCTGGGAGGGAGCTGTGCTGTCAGGGGGTGTGGCCTAATATGCCAATGCATTTCTGCTATTGGGTGTGGCCTATTATGCTAATGAGTTCCTGCTGGGCTTTTGCTCCAAAAAAAGCCCTGGTTATGACTGATATAAAGTAAAGTCCTAACTGTGACTTTAATTTTTTGCTGCAAATTGCACTGTTTTGACTATTGATATTTCTTCTCATGTCTCCCGTATTGTCTTTAGATTCCACAACAACAATTTCATCTGCTTTCTATGAGGTTAAACAGTATTGATTACTGTACCTTGTAAGTTCTTTTGTGATGTCATTAAATAAATAAAAGGTTTTTTAAAAAAAAAATGTGCTTTAAGAAATATTCGGGGATAGATCGATCGATAGACAGACAGACACGATAAACTGCAGACAGATAGAAGACAGGTAGATATTTAACAACTCTGGGAAAAAATGTTGTTCTGAACAAGGGACACAAGCCCTAACGGAAGGACATGGCAATGCTCCTGAGATGGTCTCGGAAACCCAGTGGCCCTGGCAGTGGCTAGTCAGTCACTAGGGTTTTACAAAACACAGAGGAGAGAAAGATTCTACCACCTGACGGACTATGGGATCTATACACGTAAACTTCGTTTCTTCTCGGTAGAGGTATTCAATGGAACATTTCAACAGAAGGATTTTGGGATTTTTGATACAGAAATTCATCTGAGGGGAAAGAGAAAAAGAGACAAAGTTGCTAAATGCAAAGAAATGCCATTCCACATACTTGTATAATGCTCGTGTGGCAGGTTTTTGACCTCCCTACTGAAAACAGTGTCCGCGTGGTGTCACGGTCAGAGAATCAGACTAGTACAGGGGTGGGCAAACGGTGGCTCGGGAACCGCATGCGGCTCTTTCACATATATCATGTGGCTCCCGGCAGGGCGGCTGGGGAAGCTAAATATCATTAGCAAACAAATATCATTGGATATCTGCTTTTACCCCTTTTGTTATTATTTTTGGCAGTCTCATTTAATGTTAATAAAAAGCAAACTTGCTTATTTTCCAATAAAAGCAGGTAATATTTGTTCATGTCTTGTGGCTCTCAAACATCTGATGTTTATTCTATGTGGCTCTTACGTTAAGCAAGTTTGGCCACCCCTGTTCTAGGTGGCTCTTACGCTGAGCAAGTTTGCCCACCCCTGGACTAGGACCTTCAGAGACCCAGGTTTGAATCCCCACTCTGTCACAGATGCTTGCTTGGGCCAGCCACGTACTCTCAGCCTAACCAACCTCTCGAGGTTGTTGTGAGGATAAAATGGAAGAGAGGAGGACAACGTAAGCTCCTCCAGTTCCCCGTAAGGGAGAAAGGTGGGGGATAAGTGAAGTTAAACAAACAAACAAATGGAAATGTGAATTGACCAGTAGAAGGGGGAAGGTCTGGAGAAGGCCTAACAAACTCTAGATGGAAGCCACATCTGTTCTAGAACGTAAGAGCCCCCAGTGGGCCATCTGGCGTAGCTTCCTATTTCGCTGCTCTGGCGGGCCAGCCTGCAAGGTCATGACCCTGAACCTGGACAGCAAACAATGAAACCTGAAATTAACTCTGTGACCCAGAATTAAGCCTCAGAGCACAGCCAAAATGGCTAAAAACTCACAAACTTTATGCAAGTAAGGGACTACAGGAGTTGCCTTTCGTACCTTTTCATTAATTTTATTAATACCCATTGCAATAAGGGTATAATAAGAAGCTGCCTTATACTGAATCAGACCATTGGTCCATCAAAGTCATTACTGTCTACTGAGGCTGGCAGCAGCTCTCCAGGGTCTCAAGTGGAGGCCCACCACCATGAGACTTTCAACTGGAGATGCCGGGGATTGAACCTGGGACCTTCTGCATGCCAAGCAGATGCTCTACCACTGGGCCATGGCCCCTCCTGTGAGACTGTGGCAGTAGATGTAGTCCACAACAGGTCTCCTTAAACAGAAAGTCCTTTATTTGCAGAAAAGATCTTATTGGTCAAATACACTTCTTCTGTTAGTAATGCCCAAGCATAGTAATAAGACTACAATTATACTTGATATGAAATAAGCCCCCCATGACACCCACCAATCAGTTGGGAGAATTATTGGCGCCCAAATATACTGGCCCACAGTTCCCAAGGAAAGCACAGTAAATTAGGTTCCCAGGCAAAGACACTATTAGGATTTGTGAGACAGATGTTCCCAAGAATAAAATCTAGCAAAGGAGCAAGTTGCACCTGTGAATAACATAACATGTAGCAGGAGGATTTCAGCTCAAGGCCATGAGCTAGCGAGAAGCGAAAGAGAGATAAGAATGAAGAAAAGCTAATAAGCAGCAAGCATGCGCAGAGCGAGCAAGAAGCGCATTCCTGCGGTGGGAGTCACTCTCCTGATGCTATCTCCCGTCCGGGACCTAGAGGAGCAATTATGGAACTCAAAATAAAGGTAATGTTAAGTGACCATCAGAATAGGCAACAGGAACCATAAGCAGTGGTAACCGACATGAATGCAATAGAACCATTGATAATAACAGTCAATATGAATCACTGGCAGTGCTAACTGACATTCCCCACACACCTGCCTGCATGTTATGGCTTCTAATTGTTGACTTGTTTGCTATTGCTGTGAAATTTCGTTCTGATAAAATGAAATGTATAACACAATCCTGCTTCTATGAAGCATAACTCATTAAGCAACGCCTTGGCACATGACTCAGGCACAGTTGATTTCACTTTTCAGGCATTAGGTGGACTGCATCGCCGAGAGTGGAATGGCGGGATCCCTGTTCCGATCCCGTGCAAGTATTTTGCCAAACAAGAATTTATAGGAGGTAAACAGGACATGTGCAGAATGTGGGCAAAAACATACATTTTGCTAATAATCCAGGTCTGAGGCTATACTAGGGCAGGGGTGTCAAACATATGGCCCATGGGCTGAAACCGGCCCATCCAGGGCTCTTATCCAGCCTGTGAGCAACTGGTCATTACGGTTATATTGCCACATGACAGAGACGGTGCATTTATATCCCTGCACACTGTCCCAGTGCTAATGAGTCATGGGTGGTGGAAGTGGGAGGGTGGACTTCAGGGAGAGACTTTAAGGAAATACTGAAAGAATGATAATGGCTTAAGCATGTTTGTATTTTGAGTAAAAAACAACACTGTTAACTGGGTTCGTCTGTGTCCTTTAAAAGTTTATATCTCTGGTACCCAGCATTACATTTTATGGCATGCATGGCCCGGCCCAGCAAAGTGACATTTATATCAGATCCAGCCCTCGTACCAAATGAGTTTGATGCCTCTGTTAGGGAGCAGTGTGACGGAATCCAAGTCACAATCTTTCTAGTACTAAGGAAGAGAGCAAAACTGGGAGCTGCAGAACAGTTTCTTCACATGGAAAGGAAGGAGAACAGAGACATTTCTCCAAACGAGCCTTTCCCCAAGGCATACAAACTCAAATAACAGCTGCGTCCTACCTTTTTATGGACTATGTTCTTGGTGCACACAAAACCATTCACCATCATCGAGTCAAATTTCTTCCCGCCGGGAATCTGGCAAACATTAAATTACATTCAAATGACATTTAATCTCCTCGTTTTCCAGACACACCACGTTTTGAGTTAATAAGTAAAGATACTTTAGAGGAAGGGCTTTTTACCACAACCACCAAGAAGCCAACCAGAAACAGCCTTTGAAAGATGTGACCTGAGCCAAGTTCCTTTGAGCAGCTCCTCTGTGGAGCAGAGAACTCTGCCTACACTTCCAATCACTTAGCCTTTCTGCACCATCGTTCCCATTTGTCTCACACGCGATGTTCACTTGTTGGGTTTGATCCAGGGTGAAGTTCCCACTTGGGCTAGAGCTCTTGCACATGAGGGAACACAAGAAAAAGAGCACAATAGCCACTTGCACTAAGCCAAGTTTATTGTAGTCCTGTTTGCATTTCTAGTTGGGCATGATCTAGTGTAACACAATTTCTGGGCGCTATAGCAGATAGGGAGGAAAGTGCTGGTGTTATGCAAGACTTTGCGCAAGTGTAACTGTTCTAAGCCCATTCGTGTCTATGCTTCTGCATCACTGGATCTAAGCCGTGGATTACACCCTAGACATCTTCTCTCAAGGAAGGCCGCGTTCACACACACTAAATAATCCACTTTCAATCCGCTTTCAATGCACTTTCCAACTGGATTTTTGTCAGTTCACACAGTAAAATCCAGTAGGAAAGTGCACTGGAAGTGGACTGAATTCTATTATTGCCTTACCTAAGAAATATATTGATTTTGTATTTTATTAGTGTTGATTTGAGTTAAACTTGATTAAGGCAAAGTTTATTGTTTTTTAAAAGTTATATTTATTTTTATAGAAATCTTGGCAAATGTTTCATATGAACAGATATCACTGTTGAATGCTGGTGTATGGTTTGAAAAAGTTAAAAATAAAGTTATATAAAAAAAAGAAAGTGGATTGAAAGGGGATTATTTAGTGTGTGTGATCACAGCCGAAGTGCTTTTCTTTCAGAGGAATCCCTCCTTTTCACAGTACTCAGAATAACAATGTGCTGTAGATCAGGACAGACTATCCTTTCACCACCTAACTGCGCACTACAATCTGAAGTATTCACATGTAACACGGTAGCAAGAATCTGTTTTTAGAAAATGCATTTTAACTTTCGAGACTGCAAGCTCCCCTGCTAAGCACAGAAACACCGAGGTGGCACTCAATACACAACCCACACAGATGAATGCCAGCTAGTCTTCCTCCTTGCAAATAGTAGCCCCTCCCCCACTTTCTGAATGTTTAAAGAGTTTCTCTAAAGACGTGCAGTCTGAGCACTGGGTGAAGCTACAAGGAGCAGAGCAAAGAGCTGGAAAACGGGGGTGGGGAGGGGCTTGCTGATCTACGAGAGCTTCAGCAGGATGTAAACCAAAGAGTCATAGCCAAGCTCTGTGCATGTTTGTTCTCAAGTCACAAGTTCACAAGTCACGAGTCCAAAAACGCCTGCGACACACAACCTTGAGCAAGGACCTAACTGCTGAGTAATCCCTGAGGGTGTAATTAACGGGTTGCCGTTGTTTATATAAACCCAGTCTCTGAAGGTACTTTTGAATCCAAACCGAAACCCAAGGATATCGAGCTAGCTTATCAGTGTTCCATTTCACAACTAAACCTTTGTTGTTGTTGCTGCTGCTGCTGTTGTTACTATCAAGTCACAGCCGATTTATGGCGACCCCGCAGAGTTTCCAAGGGAAGAGACGAATACAGGTGGTTTGCCTTTGGACTTCCTTGCTGGTCTCCCATCCAAGTACTAACCAGGGCTGACCCTGCTTAGCTTCCAAGACAGGGCTAGCCTGGGCTATCCAGGTCAGGGCAACTAAACTTTAGTGACAGTATTGACTTGGCCAGTCTTGATATCCATGCAGTCAGGCATAAGACTAAATAAAACCTTATCTCCTTCCAGCTGTGGCCTATAAGAAGGGGATTATAAATTGCATTCAAAGGCACAGAGAAGCAGAAAAGTGTTTAAAGGTTGAGTTTACAACTAAAAAAATAACCAAGCCGCAGCCAAGTCATATTTGAGCCTTGGCAGAAAAGGGGATGACGTTAGGCTGGAAGCAGCTATTTACAGTCATTTTAAAGGGAAACAATAGAGAACTCCAAAAATGCCAGTATAATAACCTGAACATAATATAAGAACATAAGAGAAGCCAATGTTGGATCAGGCCAATGGCCCATCCAGTCCAACACAGTTTCACAGTGGCCAAAAACACCAGGTGCCCTCAGGAGGTCCAGAAGTGGGGCCAAGACACTAGAAGCCCTCCCACTGTTGCCGCCCCGTCAAGCACCAAGGATACAGAGCATCACTTGCCCCAGACCAAGAGATCCTATCTATACCTTGTGGCTAATAGCCACTAATGGACCTCTGCTCCAGATGTTTATCTGGTTCAAAGGCTAGTTCAAGCCTATTCAACTTGCAACCCAGCAGCCACGCTCTGGGGGCTTGCCAGATGTTCAAACAAATCTCCCGTTCTACAGACCAAGAATGTTAAGTCACAGGTCACATGGGCCTGGACTCATTTCAGCTTGTTAGGGCAGAAACTCTCATCAAAGACTTTTCCGTCGTTCAACAACCAGCCTGCCTCTGAAGTGCTGCTCTTCCTCAGCTCCTGTCCCACCAACTCACCTTTTTGACATGGACGAACTGGCGGATGTCCATGTCGTCATCTCTGTTCTTGACGTCGGGACGGACGGTCTGAACCACCTGGCACACGACGGGCACAATGATGTCCCTCCAGGAGAGGGATAAGGATTCGTTGTACAGCAACTGCTGGAGCAGTGCCAACATGTGGTTGTGATTGGCTGAGCTGCAGGGAAAGGGTTAAAAAAAAACATTGGAAGAAAAGTAACTCCTGTAGCAAAGGGCTGTTATCCTTCCATTGGTCAACAGCTTCTATGAGATCCATACGCCCAACAAGGGCACATCCTTTACATTTAACATGTTCGTCTTTGCCTGAAAATGAACTTGTAACTCTAGGTTTCAAGATATCGTGGTGAGCCCTGAGTTACAAGTACAGAATTTCAACCTTCCTTAATAATAATTGTGTGCCATTGAGCCAGCCACAACTAACTCATGGCGACTCTTAGTGGGGTTTTCAAGGCAAGAGATGAGCAGAGGTGGTTTGCCATTGCCTTCCTCTGCACAGCAACTGTGGACTTCCTTGGCGGTCTCCCCCATCCAAGTACGGACCAGAGTCCATCCTGTTTAGCTTCCAAACTCTGATGAGATTGAGTTAAACTGGGCTATCACGCTGCTCCGTAATCTTCCTGATTCTGTGAAATTAGGCAGAGCATGAGAGGGAGGGCAGGAAGGGTTGCATCAGTGCTTAGTTCTCGTGGGCCTTTCTTACACGCCCACGGAAATGTTCATCGCCACTTTGGGGTCAGGAAGCAATTCTTCTCCAGGCCAGTTTTGGCCAGGGATCCGGGGGAGGGGGGGTTGCCTTCTTCTGGGCATGGAATTGTGGTCACCGGGGGCGTGAGGCGGGAAGTATTTGAGAATTTCCTGCGTTGCGAGGGGGGTAGGACTAGATGACACTTCCAACTCAATGATTATAAGTCTCAATTAATGCTGATTCACCCCTTTCTAACCTATACGGTACAATAATTGTATGCAGAATTCACCTCATTTTCCCCCACACTCAGAGGTTACCCCACACTCAGAGGCTACCTAAAGTTACCCCGATATGCAAGAATTCCTCTATTACAGGAACGTCTTCAAAACTAGCATGCCCTCTGATGAGATACATTCAGTGTTTTTTTCACAAGAACTTATTTCAACTCAGTTGCCTCCCCACATGATAGAAAGAGGTTTTGTGCAGCCCTTTTGCTACCTCAGATATTTATATCTGAAGAATATAAAGTACAGGCTATTATAGGAACCAAAACCATGCAGATGGAAGGAAAAGGGAATGACATATTCCCACAGTGAAATATTTCATTACGTGACAAGTATCTCAGTAACCTCCAGCACTGACACGGTAAATACTGACAGTACCAATTGCAAGAGCAAAGCAACAGAATAAGCCCCTCCACCTTAAGAATCCACAGAGGCCAAAGAAAGGTACGCTCTAGGACTTTGCTGCTCCCATTACTCGACTTACAGCAGTCTCTCCATCGCTTGCTTTTCCCCATTTTCCTCTCTCAGCAAGTCAAGGTTGCTATGGTGCCACCCCAAAGGCGTGAAGAAAAGATCTTTGGATTTCTCTTCTACCCTCCGATTGAACAATGACTCTACAAAACAGTACATGAAAGGGGGGGGAGTGGTGAGATTATAATACACGAACACATGATTCTTCCTTATGATGAGTCAGCCTATTGGTCCATCAAGGCCAATACTGTTTACTCGGACTGGCAGAAGCTCTCCAGGGTTTCAAGCAGAGGTCTTTCACATCACCTGCTTTGGGATCCTTTTAACTGGGAGATGCCCGGGAATGGCCCTGGGAGCTTTTGCATGCCAAACATGTACTGCCAAGCCATGGGCCCTCCTCAATACCACCCTTTTTCCAAAGTGATTTTTCAAACAGCCTTTTCATACAACATTTCCCCTACATTGGTGGGTGCTGCTACACGGGACACATTCTTTAAGAGGTGTTTACCTGCCATAAGCTAACTGATTCTCCGGCTCGACTGCATGACCTATTATAACTGGAGCTCTGTGTGTCAGCCACTTCATGTGCTCCAGCAAAGAAACTTGTATGGAAGTATTACTTGTCATTTAGGTTTGCTCCCTTTTAGATGGGCTTTCGTGAGTCACTGCGCTGAAGAAGTGACTCACGGAAGCTCGCACCCTGCTACAAATTTTGTTGGTCTTTCAAGGTGCTCCTGGACTTTTCAATCTGTAAACTTGGTCACGGAAACTACTGCATAAATCCAACCTCACCTTCCAGATGAGCTAATCCAACACTTACTTAATACGACCTATACTGTAAAAACAGTCACACATTTATGATAGGGAAGATAGAAGATCCCCTGAACACAGGCATGTCTGATTCCAGATTAAATTTCAAAAGGACTTTTGTATTTTACTTAAAAACCCTTTTTTGTGCCACCTTCCCACCCAGTTTAGGATCCCCCACCCCCAAAGTAGCAGACAATCAAAACAAGCTTTAAAAGATATAAAAGCAATAAAAAAATGAAACACACAAATGAAAAGGGAAGGGCCAGTGACAGATTGCCAAACAAAACAGGGAAGTCTTCGCCCAAAGGGTGATGGGGAACAGACGAAATCTCCCCAGGGAGGTCACTGTATTTATTGCCAAAAAATCCTCCTGCAGTTTTCAGAAGGATATTTGCAAAATGCTTCTTGGCAAGCTTCTACTTTTAAGAGACAGATTTGAAAAAAAAAAACAGTAGCCAAAAACTTAAAGACAATGGAAATATTAAGATATTATTTTAATGAAAAGCTCCTTCAGAGGACCAGCATTATGAGATTATTGAACTGTGAAGGGCATGGGGGCATTTCTTATAGGCCCCCACTGCTTGTCTGAGGAAGCCCCAAAGCAGAAAACTGAGCTTTGTTTTTATTACGAGAGGGGCAGGAACACACAGCAAGTGCTGGTCATCAGCTTAAAAAGAAGCTTCAGGGAGCTCCTTCAGTGTGCGTACACAGAAATGTTCGAACAGTACGCTCACGCAAACCTGAAACCAGGCCATGCAGCGACAGAAGCCAAAGGGAAAGGACAGAGGTGGTCACATTTGATGTCTGCCTGCAGAGATCTCATCAGTCTTGGGACGCAGTCCCATTTTGCCCTAACGCAAGGCACAAAGCTTTTCACAAACACGTGAGGAGGATAACACACCTTTAAACTGTTCACTCAACCCTTCCACTGGCTGGAAAGCGAATCCCACCCCCCTGTCCCCTTACCTTTGATGAAAGCGTCACTTATTGAGATCATCTGTTGCCCTCCGTTGTCTGCAATCAAGTACTCTGAAAGAAGAGAGCGAGCAAAAAAAAAAAAAAAGGATAATGTATTGGAGACAGGTTGGGCTGGCGTGGCTGCTATAATTACGGGGCTTCCACGCCCACTCCAAAAGCAAGAGGGAAAAAAATTGTATTACTCATGGCGTATGTTTAGTTTTTGTTGTAGTAACAGCTCCAGAAAGCGAAAGGCCAGAAATAACTTTGATTTCCCTCCTGCTCTGTCTCTGCGTTGGCACACCTCCTAAATATTAAGGATCTATACGACCAGATTGATAGGGAAAAGACAACAAGGGCAGAGAGCCCCTTTACGAATCCACACTAACTTCATATACCTCATGGAGTTCCACACAAGAAGTGAGGGTTCAGATGAGACCAGAAAATAAAAACCAGGACTGCTGTTCACAACTTTTTATATGAATTTCCCACCCACCCCCATCACTCTGGACAAACAACTTATGTACAGCAGGAGGCAACACCCTGGGATCCATGATGCGGGTCACTAAAGAGAGGCTTTTGTCTGGGACAACTGCAGTTTGTCAAGAGGATGGAAAATACTGGAAAGGGGAGGAAAAAAGAGCACTCGAGCTGACCCTCTGCTGTGAAAGGCCAGCTAATGCTGCCACTGAGAGACAACTTCCACAACAGTGATCATTGCCATGAAGAGACAGCGGAAGTATCTCGGTTTCGAAAATTGCCCTGTGATTGGTTACACCCAATAAGGGACTTGAGAACCCAAGAAGGTTCTGTAAATACAATCAGCCACACTACTCGGCTGAGTGTGAATCCCCGTCCACAAAAGCCCCTTCATTTGTAAAGGGTCTCCTCTGCCTGATTCTCTCCAGAGGAGAAAAAACAAAACAAGAAACTCTCTGTTTTGTCTCCTAGAGCGTCATGCTGGGAAAACTCCGTAGCGGCTCCCCGAAACCTTACTCAAGCCCTGCTCTAGGGATACAATGGCCTCCCCCAACGCCACTGAACTTTCCAGTAGGTTAGGAAAAACGAATATTATACAGACCAAGTATTTAGCCATTTAAAAGACTGCCTCATTCTACCACTCCCACTACAAAAGGCGGACATTTTTTTAAGATGCAAAGCCTCCTTTAAAACAGGACAAAACTCCCACCCAACACGGTAAATGGAAGACCTCGCCCCCCCCACTCTGCCCACTATATTTTTAGATCGTTCAAAACCCACTTAAAAGAACAGCAGTTCTACCATGAGGCTAGCTTCCAGCACTGAAAATCTACGCACACGGCAAACCCCGTCTTTTACCTACAGGAAACAGAGTCTTCTCTCCCCCCCCCCCCCCCCCATGAGTACATGGTAGATTTCTCTCTGTGCTGGTTCTGCCTCCCTTGGGTCTCTCAGCACGGCTTGTTATCTCATTCTTTCTTTCCTTCCTGTGCCTGTTTTTAACGTCTAAGGAGCTCCAGTTTCAATTTACTATATATAATCCACATATCACTGCAAGCTGTTAAATACGGCCCCTTCCAGAGCTAATCTCCACTGTATAAATCCTACTTCGTAGAGTTTAGGACTGTGAAGTTAGAGGCAGCCTTCAAAGAGGCTCAGTTTATCGGACGCTGTTGCAGAGGTGCGCTGCTTCAAGATCAGAGGCTTGAAGGAGAACGCACTGCATATGTCCAAAAAACAAACAGGAGTCTAGGGGCGCCTGCAAGTCTTTTCTCCAGCACAAGCTATTCCATGTCAGAGCTTGCTTCATGAAACACATGGTCTACAGCCACAGCAATGGGGAGATATTACAAAGGGAACATGGAAGAAAATCAACCCATTCTAGTCAGAGAGGGTGAGGATCGCTCCAGGCTGTTCAAGAAGGGCCAGAGGGGTTTTAACATAAAATCGGATGTAATCTTAGATTAATTCTGCTCTGCCCGACTTCAACAATTGACGGTAGCAGTGTAGTGAGCCAATGGGGTGTAGTGGTTAAGAGCGCTGGATCAGTCCACAAGCGCTGTCCTGTCCACAGCATTGTTTATGACCTTTTCCCAGTGCCCTCACTGTTTTGGATACTATCCAGACACTGGAGTTCCCTAGGGCAATTAGTTCATAAGGCACGAGTTTGAATCTGCTACTGCTATTTATTGTTTTACTGTTTTTATTGCTATTTGGTTTTAGGTTGTGAGTGGCCCTAGGGCAGAAATGTAATAAATAAATAGGCATCTGGGAGACCCAAGTTCAAATCCCCATCCTGCTGTAGCAGCTGTCTGGGTGACCTTGGGCCAGTCACACACCCCCTCGGCCTCACAGGGCTGTCGTGAGGATAAAATGGAGGGGAGGAGAACAATGTAAGCTGCTTTGGGTCCCCATCGGGGAGAAATGTAGGGTACAAATGAATAAAGCAAAATTAATGCTCCCTCTAAGCTGTGGAGTCTTCTGAGCAAAAATTCCACTTTGTGAGCTACTGGCATTAATATTGTGAGCGAGCGATTTGGCTGCTGCATAAATTAGTTTGCTCTGGAGCCATCCTTCCTGAGCTAAGACAAAAATGTGTGAGCCGGAGGCTAAAAAACCATGAGCTAGCTCACACTAACTCAGCTTAGAGGGAACACTGGCACCCATTCTGAACAGACTGATTTCTCTCCAGTTGGTTACTGTTTTCAAACTAGCTGCTCTGTTGGAACGTCTCTCCACTTCCGCCTTTGTGTTGTTTGCAATTTCAGCTATTAATAACTGCTACGGATGTATATGTCATGAGTCTAATGCACTGAGCTCTGACTCACAAAGGCTTGGGCTTGGATAAGTTTTGCTAGTATTTAATGTGCCACTGGGCTTACGTTTAATTTTGCTGCCACAGGCTGACAGGGTTACACCTTCTGACATTAATACAAGAACCTCCCTGCCCTAGGACGATATCCCACAACTTCAGACGAAGAATGTGAAGCTGGCACACTTCACAGTGAGTCCCAATGGGCAGCTCCTCCCATTCCTGTTCGTACGCTTACGAGCTGGTTTACATGATGGAACACACCCCAGCAGCTATGGTGCCTTGCAGTCTGGCCCTGCGTTCACTGCCAAGTTTATATGCATCAGCCCAGAAGTCAAGAGCATTTCTTGCAGGAAATCAGACTTTAAAAGACTTTGAGGAGCTTTAAAAGGGGATTCACTGCGAGAGAATGCAGTGAGGGCTTCAGGAACGGACAGCTTTAAAAGGGGATTAGACAGATTAATGGAGGAAAGGTCTATCAGCCGCTACTAGCCATGGTAACTGAAGCAAATCTCCACATTCAGAGGCACTAATCCAGTTCCAGGAGGCAACATCAGGGGAAGGCCTCAGCCTCTATGCCCTGTTGTTGGCTGTCCAGAGGAACTGGCTGGCCACTGGGAGGAGGAGGAGGAGGAGTTTGGATTTATACCCCACCCTTCACTTGGAGTCCCAATGGCTTAGAATCTCCTTTTCCTTCTTCTCCACACTACAGACACCCCAGGAGGTATGTGGGGCTGGGAGAGCTCTGAGAGAACTGTTTTTGAGAGAACAGCTCTGAAAGAACTTATGACTGACACAAGGTCACTCCAGCAGCTGCATGTGGAGGAGTGGGGAATCAAACCCGGGTCTCCCAGATTAGAGTCCGCGCTCTTAACCACTACACCAAACTGGCTCTCTGAGGCAGGATGCTGGACTAGACAGACCACTAGTTTGATCCAGCAGGACTCTTCTTATGTTAGATTCACAGAGAAATCCAAATGGAGCTATATGTGCAGCCTCATTTGGAATCCTTTGTGCAGTTCTGGTCACGGTATCCCAGTAAGGACACTGCAGAGCTGGGAAAAATACAGAGGAGGGCAACCAAGACGATTAAGGGGTTGGAGCACTTTCCCTATGAGGGAAGGCTGGAGAACCTGGGACTTTTCAATCTAGAAAAAAAACAAACAGCTGGTGGGGTGTCATGATCTGGGCTGTGCAAGTAAAGGCCTAGCAGGCCCAGGGAGCCTGAGTAGCAGTGGGAAGAGGCCAGGCCTACAACTCCCAGAAGTCCCTGAGAGGTTTTGGCACCAATTTTAGCCAATCACAGAGAAAGGAGATTTATAATAAAAGAGCTGGTACAGAAGAAGAGCTGTTCTTTCTTCCAAGGGAACAGGGCCAAGAGGGAAGGCTGCTGCCGGGAGAGACCCTCACCCGGAGAGGATGGGTGAGCAGACGCAGGCCCAACTGAGACAGTGAACTAGGGACTGTGAGTCTAGTTGCATTGGGGCATTTGGTTTCCTTTCCCTTCACCCACTTATATTGCCATTGTTTGTGCACCTTGTTTGTTTCCCCAGATTGGGCTGACCTCCTGTACAAATCAACCTTTTATTTGTTGTTTACTCTGCCTGGTCCTCACACCTATTATTCGGCAAAACAAGGGAGGTCTGAAGGTCTTGGGAGGCTGCTCTGGGCCTTCTCAAGGGATCCTAAATCCAGAGCGGTGGCAGCGTCCGGTAACACACCCCACCTGAGCCACGACAGGGGGAGATGATCGAAATTTATTAGTTTATGCATGGATTGGACAGCCATAGATGAAGGGAGCTTTTTCTCCCTTAACAATAGAACTCAGGGGCATCTGATGAAGCTGAGGGACAGTAGGGACAGAAAGTTTGGTGTAGTGGTTAAGTGTGCGGACTCTAATCTGGGAGAACCGGGTTTGAATCCCCACTCCTCCACTTGCACCTGGCTGGATGACCTTGGGCAAGCCATAGCTCTGTACCAGCTGTTCCCTCAAGGGCAGCTTGGGAAAGAGCTCTCTCAGCCCCACCTACCTCACAGGTAGGTGTCTGTTGTGGGGAGGGGAAGGGAAAAGGAGTTTGTAAGCCGCTCTGAGACTCCCTTGGGGAGTGGAGGGCGGGGTATAAATCCAATCTCTTCTTCTTCTTCTTCTTCTTTTGTCTCAATGACAAAACTAAAAGGTGGCATTCACTCCCATGGGACTCAGTGACGGCCATGAGTGTAGGGAGCTTTAGAAGAGGGTTAGGCAGATGCATGGAGGATAGGTCCATCAAAGGCCATGGTGAGCACAGAAAGCAATCAGGAGGTTAGGGGAAGGCTTTGGCCCCCATGCCAAGTTGTCCCCTGTTCGAAACAAGATGCAGGACTCAATAGACCACTGGTCTGACCTAGCAGGGCTCTTCTTCAGTACAGGAACCTAACTCTGTACTGAAGCAAGACTGCCACAGAAGTGAGCATCTAAGAACAAAAGAGAAGCCAATGTTGGATCAGGGCAATGGCCCATCCAGTCCAACACTCTGTCACACAGTGGCCAAAAACACCAGGTGCCCTCAGGAGGTCCAGCAGTGGGGGCCAGGACACTGGAAGCCACCTAAAGAGTGGACAAAACTGCCTCATATCCATAGATGCTTTCATACATCCCCCATTTAAAATGGAAACAGCCACGGGATATATACTCAGAGTCTGGATTCAAAACCCGTGCCAAATTTTCAACTTTGTGTTTTTACTCCTCAAGAAGTAACCTTTTATTATGGTAGGCATTTAACTGTAGGTGGCAGTTTAAGTGCTACCCACAAAAAACTCTTGAGCACTGTGGTAGTGGCTTGCCCAAGTCAAGCTGACTATATCCCCATATGTGTTTCCGTTTGCAAAAGATCTTGTGCCTAACATTTCTGTGAGGGACTGCCTCTCCCGACATGTCCCCCGAAGGGCATTGAGATCAGCAGATAAGAATCTCCTGCTGGTTCCCGGCCCCAAAGATATCTGGCTGTGCTCAACCAGGGCCAGGGCTTTCTCAGCCATGGCCCCAGCCTGGTGGAATTCTCTGCTGAGTGACGTCCGTGCTCTGTCTGACCTACTAAAGTACCGCAGGGCATGCAATGCAGAGATGTTCCGCCAGGCCTTTGGTTGAGGCCCGCAACGGTTCGCTTACATCTGCCCAGCAGCCTCCGCTCCCCTCCCCTCCTCTCCTCTTCCCCCCATGAAAATCTGAATGCTAGATATGCCATCTTGATTTTGAAGTGTTTAAATATTTATGCTGGGTGTTTTAATATTGAATTTTTGTAGTTTTAATTGGTTTTAAAATTGTATTGAACCTATGTTGTTGTAAACCGCCCTGAGCCCTGCGTAAGCAGGGAAGGGCGCTTGAGAAATCTAAATAAATAAATAAATAAATAAAGGGAGGAAAGCGCTAGGCATTGTACAAGATCTCACGCAAGAAGGACTGTGCAAAGTCCATTTATACTTCCACTTGTAAATCGCTGGATCCAAGCCTCCGTCCAGCCGCCAAGTAGCTTAATTTCATACTGCTCTTTAAGTCCTTTGGCAATATATCTGTGTCAGCTGCCAAGCCAAGAAAACTCTGAATTGCATTTTCGAGGATGTCTTGTGAAAGACCTGGAAGACTTAAATGTCTATCTCTCAATGAACGACATCGGAACATTTTTTTTTGATACATGCAACCACATTATACAAAGCTTAGGGTTATGTCAGAGTACAAGCCAGAGCTAAGCCTCATGACTACAGTTACTTCTACAGTACAAGCCAGAGCTAAGCCTCATGACTACAGTTACTTCTACAGCATTAGTTTGACTACAGATCACTTCGGTCAAAAAAGTTTTAGTAAGCAGAAGCTGTTGCGTATCTCAGAAAACTTAGCTGAAAATTACCTTTGTTAGCTTCTCCACATGAGCATGCACAGGTGAATTTGCTTGCTATGTGAGGTCGGTGGGGCTGTTGTGGTAGGTGGGGCTGTCCCTCCTTTTTTTTTAAAAAAGGAAAGGGGCCAATCTAATTTCCATAGATGGAGTTGGAAAGATGAAGAAAATGAAAGAGGACAGAATGAGCAAAATTCATCTTTCAGGATTTCAGTGTCTGCCTTCTCAAACGGCAATCGCTGAGGGAGAGGTTACCACAGAGAAGCAGAGATGATCACCAGCAGCCTGCTGCTTTAATGCTTTTAAACAGAGGTCTGGGTTCTAAACTGTATGGAGACAGCAAGGTCCCATTGGAACCCTGAAGATGCACAGTTTTAAGGCGGCATCAGATTTCATGAGCCAGAGACCTCCCCCCCCCCCCCCCCGCCCTTTGGTCAGATGCCACAAGAAGTGTGTCCCCATTATTAAGTTACCTCAGAATCCAGAACAGTACAACATGGCTACCCCCTCAGGAAGACTGACTTTATATGGAGGACTGTGGTATTGAACATCTCAACACCCAATACAAAATAAATCAACAACATATGGCAGGAATTCAGCTGCTGATTTAAAACACACTGTACAAAAATGCACGTACAACAAAACCAGAAATATTACAACCCTTAAAAACCCTTCTCATTTCACAGACATAAATCAGGAGACCCTAACACATCTCTGTTAAGTTGTCAGCCTAATAATTACAATCTAAAGTAAAAGTTTCTCCTTGATCAACAACAGCTTTGTTTTAAACAATTCACAGGGCTCATGTAAGCTTAACTCTGCAACATTTAACTTCCACAGAGTTAGCAGAAAATTTAAATATCAGATACAACCATGAATTTACCTGTGACTGTCTCATTAGGCCATAGCAGCTTGTATTCCATTAGAAGCATGGGAGGGCAGGGAAAGCGAAGGGCAGGCAGAGTGAGCAGCCATGTTTAAATGCCTTTCTTTCCCTCTGGGAGTGAAACTGACTAGGGGAGCCACAGGGGGAGGAAAGCTGGTATTCAACTACCCGAAAACCAAAAAAGCCGAATAAATTCAGGAAACTGTACTTGGAAGCTGAAAAGTTTCCTGAATTTGCATTCAGCTTTAAAAATAGTGATAAATAGCAATAAGGTATTTATTATTTTTCCGGATTGGGAAAGCCAAATGCACATCCCTAATTGTAATGCTGTTCATATTAGGTCAACCATTAATGAAGGCACAGTTGGTCTCCTGATTTATGCCTGTGAGATTATGAGGGTTTTAAGCATTATCACAGTGGTAAGATACCTTTGTATAAACATAACAGGACATTTTGTTTCGATTTTATGGTGTATTTGCTTTAAAACCAGCAGCTTCTGTCTTGCCATATTAGATACAGACAGATATACAATATCGAGTGAAGATCGTTTTCCATCATTTCCCCCCCTGGTTTTGGGGTTCGTTGTAGGTTTTATTTTTTCTCCCTTCCCCCGGTCATCATTTAAAGCATCTTAGCTTAGCTCTACTTTAGGGAAATGAACCAAATGATCCCAGTGTATGTCAAATGACTCAAGCCTAGTATACCCCACACGGGCCTACTAGCTATTGTGAGACAGGTGCCTCATTTGACAGGGCTCTTAAGGCAGCTTTGTCTTGAATGCGCATGAAACAACCTTATACTGAATCAGACCATTGATCCATCAAGGTCAGTTAGGCCCACTCATACTGACAATTACTCTCCAGAGGTCAAATCCTCAGGCAGAGGTCATTTACATCACCCACTACCTGGGTGATCCCTTTAGCTGGAAATACCAGGGATTGAACCTGGTACATTCTGTGTGCAAAGCGGGTGCTTTACCACTGAGCTACGGTCCCTCCTTAAACTGCAATGTGCTGGTAACTTCCACAGACCGAAGGGATTCCGGATGGTGAGGTGTGAATTTGCCTCCCCTCTCTGGCCACAGCCCAAAACGCCACCCCCAATGGTGCTAAGGGGAGATAGAGGAACTCCCCAGGAACAGCATGAAGGGAGAATCAACTACAGCATGGCAGAGCAGAAAGAATGGTGGAGTAGGAACCTGGGAGACTGAGGTTTGAATCCCCATTTCTGCCACGGAAGCTTGCTGGGTGACCTTATTACATCCAGTATTAGTGATGTATTAAGCAACTGATATATGGTTTTTTTGGCAGGAACAACTTGTGTGAACGAACAGCTGCTTCTAAGGCATCTCACGCGAGAAACCGCACACCCTATGCCGATTGTCTGCAATCCCAAGGTTCTTAAAAACAAGAGGAAGGCATGTCGCTAGGCAGAATCAATCCAGGGGATGGGGGCAGAGACCGCATTCAGATCAACGGCTATCTGAGGAGCCCTACCCTCACCCTTGAGCATCTCCAAGAGGGGGGGGCGGTGTAACCACCTCCTACCTTTCTGGTCGGCAGGGTGAGGGGGCACGTGAGGGTACTTGGAGTGCTTCTTGATATGGAAGTTCACGTTGTCCAGCTCCACGTTCAGGCTGATGGAAGCGGCTGAGTCGCTGTCCATGGCAGACTGGAAGCTGCTGACTGAGGGACGCTTGCTAGGGCTGGCAGAATCTTTTTGCGATTCGGGCAAGGGAAAAAAAGATACAGGGAGGAGAAGGGGGTGGGTGGGTTCAGACGGGTGTGTACGGAAGATATCAAGGAGAGGAGAGAAATGGTCTTCAATTACACAAAGCCCAGAGTGCAATGCTATAAGCAGAGAGACAGACAGAAAGACAGACATGGTGTTTTTTAATCTACACAAGCCCTGCCAGCATCCGTCACCTTCAGATGCAGTCAAAAGGCTGCTTGTTCAATTTTTTTTTGAAGGGGGGTGGCCTCCAGGCCATCAAAAGGATTCACATGGCTACAACAGAGAGATCTCAAGCTAGTTTGGAAACCAGAAAAAACATCTGTAGCAGGCCACACGGGGGGAAAAAATACTGCCTCTGCTTTAAAAAGGAATGAATTAAAGCTTTTTTTAAAAAGGACTACGACAGCTGCAGGCAAAGCCAAGCGGGAACCCTCACTGGTTGTTAAGACGGCTTTCAAAGTTCAACAGTAATAATGCAGACTCACTGGCCATGTTATCATCTCCTTCTTCGGCAATCTGCTCCGTGTCGCTGTCGTCGAATTTGATGTCTTTGAACCAAGAGGGTTCAGAATGGCCTTCCACCGAGTTGACAGAATCACTGTCCGGAGAGGGGGTTTCCGAAAATTCCGTACTCTGCGAGATCACGATAGGGGGGGAAACACTGATGTACACTTATCATAAATAGTTCTAGGACTTGTCTTCATTTTTACTTGTTTAAAACATTTTTTAGCTGCCTTTCTACCTTACGGAACTCAAGGTGGCTTTCAATGTAAACTAAACAATCACCATAAAAGGACATTAAAAAAAGCAATTTAAAATCACAATTTAAGCCAGCTAATAAATAAGAAAACAAAATCTTGGGTGAAAGAAAAAGAAAAATTTGGGTAACATCTTTAACATTAACACCAGCTCTAAACACAGGTTAGAATATAGGAAATAAGCATTTTTTAATACACAAAGTTGCCAAGATGTTGTTTACTATTATGGTAAAATATTACTAAAACACTAACTAACTAACGTTGTTATGTATGAGAAATATGATTTGATAATATGATATGTAACACACTCACTTTTATTTTTTTCTATTTGAAAACTCAATAAAATATTCTTAAAAAAAGAAAAGGAAAAAGAAGTAAACATTAAAACCTGATTCTTCTTCCTCCCTCCCTGAGGTGACTTCATCAGTGGATGTTTCACACCTCTCGTTAAATTTCTTCAGTGAATTAGATTCGAAGAAGAGGAGATTGGATTTATACCCCGCCCTTCATTCACTTGGAGTCTCAGAGCGGCTTACAATCTCCTCTCCCTCCCCCTCCCCACAACAGACACCCTGTGAGGGAGGTGGGGCCGAGAGAGCTCTTTTGAGGACTGCCCTTGAGAGAACAGCTGGGACAGAGCAATGGCTTGCCCAAGGTCATCCAACAGGTGCAAGTGGAGGAGTGGGGAATCCAACCCGGTTCTCCCAGATTAGAGTCCGCGCATTTAACCACTACACCAAACTGGCTCTGGATTAGTGACAACAATGGCAGCTGAAGTCCTGTGACCGCCCCCCCCCCCCCCCAAATCCCTCCTGGTAAAATACTGAACTCACTACACTGGGGCAGAACACAGTAACTTTAAAAGAACAAAGTACAACTTACATGTGAGTCACTCAGTACGAAACAAGATTCCTACCTGCAGCGGTCTGTAAAGTGCATACTCATCTCGGAAGAGCTGGTCATGATGGCTGACGCATTCCAACCACCGGCCATCGACCAAGGCCTGCCCAATCGCTATGGCTTGAGCTCTGGAAAGAAACAAAGACACAGACTTCAACCAAAGGGTTTCCTCTGTTAGCTTTAGCAGACTGAACTCCACGAGCACAAAGGCTCTTCCCCCAACCTGCAGCACGCACACCCTGCCCTCAAGGAAACCCAATTCACATGTGCAATGGATCCCAAGACCTCAGCCACAAAGCCCTCAAGACTCATGAGCGGTTTGCTATGCAGGTAAAAGCAGCAGCCAAGGCAAAACAGGGAAGAAGTGGGGGGAAATGAAGAATGGTGACGAGTAGGGAGGGGTTATGAACTAGCTGGCAAACTACAGTTCAGAACAAATTCTGGCCGGTTCGCAGTTCGTAATGTTTGCAAACTGAAGAGCCACCACAAACTTCCATGAATTTTGATGCAGTTTGCGGTGTGAAGAGCAGAAAATTGGAGTTAAACCCCTGCTTTCTGCTCTTCATGAAAACAGCTCCCCACCGCTTGGCTGTTTGGTTCAAGTGGTTCAGAGCCATTTAAACCCCTGCCTCCTGCACCCCATCCCACTTCACAGGGAGCAGAAAGCAGGGGTTTCGATCACAAGCCAATATGAACCAGTCCAGTTCATGAACCGGCCTATTTGTTCATGGTTCGGTTAATGGTTCAGCCACAGACCATGAATTGAACCGCAAAAATGTGGTGTGTGCTTATCCCTAATGAAGAGTCACAGAAATATCTCTTAATTGAGGTGTCCCACTCATACAAGAGTAGGGGGGTGTAATTCAAGCAAAG
This sequence comes from Lepidodactylus listeri, assembly GCA_029233225.1. Classification (NCBI taxonomy): domain Eukaryota; kingdom Metazoa; phylum Chordata; class Lepidosauria; order Squamata; family Gekkonidae; genus Lepidodactylus; species Lepidodactylus listeri. The sequence continues at coordinate 18,257,459 of JARCFY010000010.1, read as the reverse complement.
TGGAAGAACCGTCTTCGACCTTACACCCCTCCACTGAATTCCCTTAAAGGAATGAAAGCGAAGCCACATTCCAATGGCAGCTTTTTGTCTCAGAACTGCAGGCTCGTACCCCCCGTTTTCTCCCCAGTGCTTGGCTGGGAGGATTCAAGGCTTCCTCAGTTTGCACAAACCATAACTCGCTGTGATGCCCAAAAATGACAGAGCATGGGTCTTTTCTCTCTGGCCAATATTTATTTATCTATTTATTAAACTGGATTTGCAAGGCCACCTTTCCCTACAAGAAGGGCTCAGGGCGGCTTAAAAGGTAAAGGTTTCCCTTCCTTGAAAGCCAGTCGTATTTGACTCTAGGGTTGCGGTGCTCACCCTGAGCAATCCAGGCCACAGTGTGCCACAAAGCAGCACGGCAATTACTCTGAAGAAAAGCCAAGGTGTAAATGATCTCTCCCCCCCTCCCAAACTTATGGCAAGTTATCTCCATAGCCTAAATATGCAACGAGACTCAGCACTGGCCAGGCCAAGGCAGGAGAGAGAAGAAATGCGCTCTGTGAAAAGGGAGCGACACAATGTTCCTCAGGCTTGTGGAGCTTCCGTACCTCGTAGTGATGTGGCCGTTCCTCATGAGCCAATTGACCAGCTCCTTTCCCACAATGCAGTTGGGATGCGTCCGCAGCCAATAGCGGTGATCTTGAAACTCCATCCCGCTGCTGTGGTGGCAGATTTTCTTCCACAGGTCCTTTAGCTGGACTGAGTCCTACGAGGTAAAGATGACTTTTTAATTTTTTTTTAGATAGCTCATGTTTGAGGGGAGGCTTAAGTGTCCTCAAGGAAGGGGGGGATGCTGTCGACATCAGGTTCAAATTATTTACTGATGGGATTTCAGGAACACTGAAGCTGAGACAAGGTACAGACACCACTTTACTCTATGCAGCTGTTGCTCAGATGAAGCTACGTAGCTCACATCCCAAAAATCATGTTGGTCTCTAAGGTGCCGCTGCACTCGAATCTTGACAAAAATAAGGCTTTGTACTTCGATGGGAGACCACCAAGGAAAGCCTGGGTTGCTATGCAGACAATGGCAAGCCACCTCTGCTTGTCTGTTGCCTTTGACTCTCAAACGCTCATATCCCAAATATCTTTTTGGTCTCTAAGGTGTTGCAGGACTCAAATCTAGCTGCTTCTCGCTTTTAAAAATATGATGACAAACACTCTTAAAAAATGAAATTCCCTCCACTGCTAGGCTTGTGGCATTTCTACCGATGGATTCTTTAAGCAAAGCTGTAAAAAGACTCTTCTGAACGTTTTGTTCTCTTGATACTTAAAAACACAACACTAAGGTAAATTTCAGGGGTCATGGCGGGATTTTGCTACGCTGAATACAACTATTTTTTTAAAAAAATGGATTTAAGTAGCCCCCCCCCCTTACACTTGTGCCAGTCCCTCTGCCCAGTTCTATCACTGGGACTCGTTTTAAAAAAATAATAATAATATTTCATTGAATTTTAACATTCATTGTTACCAATATATACAATAATACTTATAACAATCATGTACATCACAAATCATAACTGAGGCTTAAGCTGACACAGTACAATAGATTCAGTGTATTGGAATGAGCACAACCATCCCAGAATAAGAAGACATGCAACAGCTAGCTTCAAGGTTTTACCATAAACCTAAATCATCTATAACTTTAGGGATTTCTTGTTGGGAGGACAAATACTGTAGAATAGGTAGCCAGATAGAAGGTTTATTAAAGTATTATTAAAGTATGCCATACTGCTGTCCATGAGTTTGGCCATAATATATAAGCTTCATATCTTTTGATGCCATTGTGAGATCAGCGACTTTGTTGGTTTCCAGTTCATAGCAATGGTGTTTCTAGCCGCATAGGCAACAAAGATACTCTTTCCATGACCCTTGAAGTCATCCATGCCTTCTCAGATACTTCCTCTCCCTCAGAGTAATTTGGATTTTTTTTCTCCTTTGAGAACAGAAGAGGACTATCTTAAAAAGGAAGCTTTAACAGTATGTTCATCTACGGATACCAACCTCCAGGTGGGACCTGGGGAGCCCCCAGAATTACAGCAAATCTTCAGACAACAAAGATCAGATCCCCTGGAGAAAATGGATGCTGAGGTCCCTGTCCTCCCCAGGCCCCATCCCCACATCTCCAGGAGTTTTCCAACCTGGATCTGGCAGTGTTCGTCCCTCGTTCCCTACCAGCGGCAACCCTATGCTCGTCACCTCAAAATGCCACCCACCCCTCAACACAGACTACAAAAACAGAAGTTGACCTCGGCTGCAGCAAAGCAAGATTCTGAAGAAAAGGTTATTACGTAGGCTTCGCCATGGACACCCCTGAGAACTACAAACTTTTCTTCAGCACTAGCATATCATGCATCTGAACATCGCAGGATGGCCTGCGTACTCCAGAAGTTCGGAAATCCAACTCCCCAGAAACCACCCGAAACCACCTCAGCCACAATGCTTCACAACGGAGACATTTCAAACATTCTGCTCTCGGTTTTTGCACTTGCATGCGCAACAGTTTCTCACACATGGAGGAAAGACTGCAGGGAGATGTACTGTACACATAAGGCTGCCGTATGTAAATACATGTGATTACACTGCTTTATGCCATGTAATCCTCTTTGAGTCGCAGGGGAAAAGGTGGACTATAAATAAACAAAAGAGAGAAAACAGCAAACGCACTCCACACAAACAAGAAGCTACTTTCAACCGCAAAAAGGCAGCCATATTTAGGAAACCATTAATGTTCTATCCCTAGACACTCCTACAGTCAGCTATTGTTTAAGGGCCTTTAAAGAATAAAAGTAAGCTACGATTTAAGAATAGTCTGCGCAGTGTAGACACTTAGACACAGACAGTGCAGTCCAAAATAGAGTTATACCCTTCTAAGTCCCCTGAAGTCAGTGGGCTAAGGGAGGCATAACTCTGCTTAGGAGTGCAGTGTGAACTACTTATCAGGGAGTCCTTGGCTCAAGTGTCCCATTGGCCAGGAAATCACTAGATAACCTTAGGCGCACCCCTCTTTACAGCCCCCCCCCTAAAAATCTGCAATATTGGGACAATACTGATCTACTTTACAGGGCTGTTGTAATCCTTACGTGCTTTGAAAACGCTGTAGAAACACCAATGTTTATACAATACAGTACGAGGGTAATATCGACGCCGCTGCCTGTAAAGGGGGTCAAGCGCATGGAAACGTTTGCCAAGATGGGCAGTTACAGGAATGTAACATAATATGGGGCTATTAGGATAACCCCAAGAAAGGAGGGGACGCCATTAGTAAAAGAAGCACTGCACACAAAAGAACAAGTTTAAAAGGCCAGAGGGGAAAAATTTTGGCCTCTCCACCCCACCTAGTGGCCCTCCAGGGCACTGCCAGGCTGCTGAATGAAACAGGGAAGCTGGACTAGGCGGGGGCACAGGTCTGACGGAGCAGGGCACCGCTTGAGTCTCTGGGAACAAGATGGCCTCGCTCAAAATTCCAGGCCCCCCATAAGGTGCACACTAATTAACAAGAAGGATACACAGTGTGGTCGATACAATTCAAACAAAACACTGTGAGAACAGGCTATTTAGAACCAACGCATGAACAGTATGCTTCATAGGATGAACCCTTTGTGAAAAACACAACATAGTTTTAAAAACACCTTTTACAAACCATCTGCAATTAAATATATAGTACTCTCACATTCAGTCTTACAATATCCAAACCCAGTGAAGTATAAAGTCCCCAATATTGTCAACGGCAATTAGCTACGGATTGTAAATCTCAACTTCAAGAGAACGTGCCCTCCGTTTTAAACTTCAGCTTCGTCTGACAGGTAGCCCGAAGGTTGCTCCTCATTTCAGCTTAGCTTTTTTTTTTTTAATCAAAACCACAGTTTCCTCATAAGACAAAGAGTTTATTCACAAAGCACAATGCTACTTCGATGGAAGCTGAAATTTACAATCTAAAGGCTAACTGCCATTAACAATTCACAATATTGTAGACTTCAGAATTCATTGTGTTTGGGTATTGTAAGACTGAATGGGAGAGTACTATATATTTTGTGTTTGGGTATTGTAAGACTGAATGGGAGAGTACTATATATTTTATCGCAGATGCTTTGTAAAAGGTGTTTTTAAAACTATTTTGTAATTTCCACAAAGGGTTCGTTTTACAAAACACATTGTTTATACACTGATTCCAAATAGTTTGGTCTCACACTGTTTTGTTTGAATTGTACCCAAAAGGTACACAACAGGAACCCGTTCCTCTCAGAAGGGAGCAGCACGGAAACAAGAGCTTGGCTCGTACCAGCAGAATTTTGCGCTCGTCTTCGTTGGCCTCCTTTGCATAAGTGCGGTTCGCCTGCGGACTGACCGAGGTCTCATAGGCGGGCCCCATGGAAGGCCCTGAACGATCCAGAGACAGGTTCGTGATGCTGGCTGACCTGGTGGGACAAACGGAACACTGATCAGATCCTTACACCTTTCTCCATCTTCTTAAATTCTTATTAAACTTTAACAGGATAGCTCAGTGCATTAGGGAGCCTCTCCCTCTCACCAAGTCACTTCTGTCAGGTATGCAGCCATTTTTAAAAGCCACGGTGGCTCAGAGGTTAAGATGCTGAGCTGCAGACTGGAAGGTACCTTGGCAGTTCAAGACCCGAGCGCCGTGTGACGGAGTGAGCTCCCATCTCTGGCCCCAGCTCTAGCCAACCTAGCAGTTCGAAAGCAAGAAACTGAAAGTAGATAAATAGGTACCACTTCGGTGGGAAGGAACCAGTGTTCCATGTACATTGGCATCTAGTCACGCCGGCCACATGACCATGGAAATGTCTTCGGACAGCACTGGCTCTTCGGCTTGGAAACGGAGATGAGCGCTGCCCCCTAGAGTTGGATTCGACTGACTTTCGAGCAAGGGAAACATTTACCTTTTACCTAGAAGCAAGAGCTGCCTTCAAATATTGAGCTGGCTTTACCACACAGTTCTTTCACCCATCTCCACTCTCAAAACAATAAACAGGAACCCGCTTTAGTGACTCTTCTCCTTATTTATACCAGGGAGGGAATTAAGATCAGCTTAATTAAAAAGCCTCAGGCACAATTCCCGCTTGTGGAGAGCTGGAGTGTATTCAACAAAATATATATCCTGCCTTTCTGCCCTCACGAGGGCCACCAAGGCATCTTAAGAATTTAAAATATACATAGTAAAATTGTATTTTAAAACCATCACACACACACACCCACACACACACAATTAAAACAGACTCTTTGGGAAGGCATGGAGGCCGTATTCAGGTTTCACTCACAAGGGGGGAGACTTTAAGGGAAACTGGGGCTTCCAGGTGGGGCTTCACATGAGACTCAGCAGTGAGCACAAGTGAGACGACTCGGAAGATGGCCGCCTTGTTTTGCTCTGTAAAAAGAATCTTTGGCTCAGGCTGCTGAAAGGCCTACAAGAGTCTTCCCAGAGACAGTTAGAGACAGTTCAGAAGTAGATAGAGCACAGTGACCTTGCCAGCTAAATTGTTTGCAGCTGAAGTGTCGGGGAGTACCAACTGCCCTTGGTCCTTCCAATCAGAAACCACGCTCCTAACCACGGCACCAAACTGGCTCTCAACTGATGCGGCTGCATCCAGCTTCTGAGGCAACATATGGTATTGTTTGCATCAATAAAAAAGCTGAGTAAACCAAAGAAGGGATCACAGTTACAGGGAAATATATCAGACAAACAAACACTTGTGATAAAAATGACAATAACATTTAATAAATCTTATGAACATCAATTTATATTACAAATTGGGCTTATACAATATTACTAAGAAAATTCTGACATTCTGAAGGAAAAGTCCATCATGCTCAATGAGCACCCGGTTATAAACTCATTTCACCAATCTTCCTCAGGAGTAATCCTATTATATTGGAAGGCTTGATACGGCTTAACTTTTTTTTTTTTTACTTTCTTCAAATTATCTTCTGGTTCCATTTTCAAATTATTACAGCTTAACTTCTTCAGATTATCCTAGAACAAACATGGTTATTTAGCATGGACAGAAACATGAAACTGAACGGAATATTGTTTTGTTACAATTTTTAAATTTTTGAATAATTTTTTAACTTTAAACTTACTTTCAGGATAACTTGAAGAAGTTAAGATTGGTGAAATGAGTTCATAACCGGGCACTCATTGAGGATGATGGACTTCTCCTTCAGAATGTCAGAATTTTCTTAGTAATATTGTATAAGTCCAAATTATAATATAAATCGATGTCCATAAGATGTATTAGATGTTATTGTCATTTTCATCACAGTGTTTGTTTGATATATTTCAATTAAAAAGTTAGCAGAACCCCCTTTTTATGGCCCAGAGTGGGGCAGGGGGATGCAGTGCTATACTGAGCTGTGGGGCAGGCAGCGCAGCTATGCTAAGGCATGGGGTAGGAGGCACAGCTATGTTGAGATTTGGTTTAATGCTGCACAAAAAAGCAAAGGTTTGGCTGGCAGGTGGTGGGAGCACCTAGGCCTTCTGCTGCACGGCTGTGGAAAGAGTTTAAAAAGGGGAAGGTCTTTACACGGCTAATAATCACGGGAACCTAAAGGGCATTAACACGCCCCCTTTGCGCCCAGACGGTCTACTTAATAAGCAAGGCCAAGAAGTATGACTGGTCTGGGTAGGAAGTCAATGACATAAACGCCCGCCTGCCATGGCAGATTTCTTCAGCGCCAGCTATTAAGTTGCACAAGCGCACATGTTCCTGGAATGCTTCTTGCTTTATGCAAGGCATCGGGGGCTGGCTTTCTGGGAATAGATGCTTGAACATTCCCCACCCACCCACCCTGCTAGCAGCCAGGCAAGAAATTTCACAGGCCCCAGGATCTTTGGCGTCATTTTCTCCAGCGCTCGGCCAGAACTCTGTACTCCATACTCTGTTTGCAGAGCTCCTGCCAACTGTTGACTATGACGCAACCTCTTCCGATGAGGACACAAGGGCTGGGGGTGGGGAGGAGAGGGTCTCTCTTCTACCAAATGGTGCGATTATCCTTCGGGGGAGTCTCATTAGAAGAGCTGGCCAGCAGGAATCACTTTGCATTCATAAAAACAAACCGCAACAGTCGCGTGATGCCACCTCCGTGAATCAGGCCGGCTTACCTGTTCCGAGCAGGAGACTTCCCCGCGTCCTCTTGAACGATCCCAAGGCGCGTCGACAAAGGGGTGGGGGAAGATTCTGTGTGGATCAAGCTGCAAGGAAATGAAACTATGCTTAGCAATCATTTGTGCCCCCATTTCAACATCCAAAGGCAAGCCACCATCACACAACAGTCACGGCGCTCTTACTAAAATAAATGTTCTTGCCCGTGTTATTCAAAGAATTTACATGACTGTTCTTAACTCTGCTAAGTAACAGCTCTCTAATATTTAAAGTTCCAAGTTGTCAGGTGTTCCACAAGCATCTTCTCTTCCTGCCAAGGTCTTTCTGTTAAGGTGCAAAGCCCTGCCATCATCCGTCTCCTGAAGATATAGAAGCTGGGATTTTTTAGTGTCCCCCCCCCCCCCCCCAATAAAAACACAGACAGGAAATTTCATGGCCAGGATTGCACTGAGGGCCAGTGTGAGGAAGTGGTTAAGAGCGGTGGACTCTAATCTAGAGAACCAGGTTTGATTCTCCATTCCTCCTCCACACGAAGCCCGCTGGGTGGCCTTGGGCCAGTCACAGTTCCCTCAGGACTCTCTCAGCCCCACCTGCCTCACAAGGGGCCTGTTGTGGGGAGAGAAAGGGAAGGCAATTGTCAGCTACTTTGAGACACATGAGGCCTGCTGGGTGACCTTGGGCCAGTCACAGTTCTCTCAGAACTCTCTCAGCCCCACCTGCCTCACAAGGGGCCTGTTGTGGGGAGACGAAGGGAAAGGAGATTCTGAGCCACTTTGAGACACCTGAGGCCTCCTGGGTGACCTTGGGCTAGTCCCAGTGTCCCTTCTCTTTACAACCACTAGAGGAAGCCTTAAAACACCTCTTTAAAGAACTGAGATACCACTTTGTCTACTGACTGCAGTGTACAGACCAGACTAGGCCCACTTTATTATTATTATTATTATTATTATTATTATTATTAGTCCACTTTCTCACGGGGACCAAGGCAGACCACAAGTATGATAAAAATCCTTTTCAGGCAATCAGGAAAGAAATTACAAAATATGATAACGTCAGGTAATCAGTGAGCGCGCTACAAGAGATGATCAACATTTGAATCTAGCAGCAAAGATTCCAAGTCACACAAAATAAGGCTGCTGAACTTGAAGGATCCCCTCTTCTGCATGTGTGTACAGACGCAGAAGGGGCCCAAGGACACAAGAGTGCAAACTCAGCTCAGTCCCCCAGAAAGCCAAGCCTCCCTGACTCTGGGAATAATCAGGCACATAAGACACACCCTGCTGGACCAGACCACAGGCCCATCTAGTCCAGCATCCTGTCTCACACAGTGGCCAATCAGCTACCTCGAGGAAGCCCACAAACAGGAAGACTGCAACAGCATCATCCGGCTCATGCTCCCCAGCAATTGACCTAAGGAGGCATACTACGTCTGGTACTGGAGGGAGTAGATCTCTCTCTTAAATAATTCCCCAGTTGCCCTGACCTGGATAGCCCTGGCAAGCCCAACCTCGTTAGCTCTTGGAAGCTAAGCAGAGTCGACTCTGGCAAGAACTTGGATGGGAGACCTCCTTGCAATACCAGCAGTGAGGAGGCGGGGGCAGGCTTTATTTGGCCACCTCTCTGAATATCCTCCAGGCCCCCGGTAGGTATTAGTCACCAGAGGTTGCCGTGATTCCCAGGTGCATACACACACACACACACACACACACACACACACACACACACACAAATATGAAAAATACAAAAAAAAAAACCAAACAAAAATCCCCCAGTCTAAAACTCAATCTAAATCCCTTAAATAATCCTCCAGTTTAAAGCCAAGGCTTTGCTAACTGGGTCTTTCCTCAGAGAATTGTTTTGGCGTTTGAAGTACCATCTTCTCACAGCCTGCCTCTGCAAAATGACTTTGGACTTCCCTAGTAGTCTCCAATCCAAGTATGAACAAGGGCTGACCCTGCTTAGTAGGGATGGGCACAGACCGGGAAAGCCCAGTTCAGTCTGGGACTCGCGAACCAGGTAGGCCCAAACCGAACCCTGAACCCCCAAGCAAAAAAGCTACCCAAACTGAACTGGTTTGGGTAGCATCGGGCCCACGCCCCGAGTGTACCCACGTCATCCGGAAGTGACGCAAGCACATCAGCCCCGACATGCTTTTGTCACTTCCAGGTGGTGTCGGGCCCCACCCCTGGCACTCCCACATTACCTGGAAGTGATGTGAGCATGTCATGATGCTCTTGCATTACTTCTGGATGATGTGGGTGCACTGGGGATGGTGCCCGATGCCACCCAGGAGTGGCATGCATACATTGGGCAGAACACACGAGCTGAACTAAGCTGAAAAGCTCAGTGAGTGTTCGGGGGAAGGCGCCTTCCCTGAACCTCAGCTCGCAAACCCTGAACCGGGCAAAGTCCAGCCTGGACTTTGGCTTAGGTTCGGGTCTGTGCCCATCTCTACTGCTTAGTTTCCGAGATCTGACAAAAGCACTCTAGCCTGGGCCATCCAAATCAGGGCACACATCATTTACTTGGTCCTAATACAAAAGTATTATGTGGATTGTGATAGGAAAGAACCCACCATCAAAAAAAAATAAAACCCCAGGAGTTCAAGGAGGACTTCTGAAAGGACACAAATGGCAACGCAGCAGTCACAGTACTGGATTGTGATAAGTGCAATTTCTGATATACTTGATAAAACTTGTTTCAGATAGGACAAGAGGAAGAAGAATCATGTGGCCTAACAGACAGACTTGAGCCTTCAAAACTGAAGCGGGCTCTTTGTGGATTTACAACTCCAAAGTGACGAAAGCTCCTTGGTACCTGTGACGGATTGCACAGAAAAGCAGGTTTTAAAACACTGCTTGTTTCAGAGAAGCTGGGAGATTAGGAGTTAAGCTTCCCTGGAGTGGAGATCTTATTTAACAGGCTGCTCTGCACTTTCTCTGACTGGCCAGCACTGATGCTGAGAGAAAGTATAACATCAGCTATTCTGGAGGAGAAAGAGTTCAGTTGTCAGTCGTCAAAGAGATATCTTTAGGTTTTTGTCCACAACAAGAGTCAAGTGTTCTGACAGGGTTAGTTAGAAAGATTCTTCTAAGAGAGAAAAGAGACTCCTTTGCCCTAACAGTATTAGAACTAATCTGAGGGAGAATTGAGATTCTAGGTTCAGAAAGCTACAAACTGCTTTACATAGACAACAGAGCTGGAAGACAGATTTGGCAAGGCTGACTGGGCATTTAGGCTGAAGCTGCCCAATCAAGCCAAGTAGAAAAGGGTTATCGCTTCTTAGGGAAAAGAAGAATTTCCTGCCAGTTAAAGGGGTCGTGCTCTGAGGAGAACCCAGGGTCTGTAGTAGAGAGAATAAGCTGTGGGCACCTCAGGAGTTAGTATAAAGCTTTAATTTCTGAATATACTAAGCCAGGTATCTCTCACTGGAAAGAGCTAGAAATCTCTGAAATTACGCTACAACCACTCTTATGTATTCTAAGTTCTCGAGTCTGTATACATTTTAAAGTTTTACCTCAGCATTTCTAAACCTTGATATTGTGTGTGTGTGTGTGTGTGTGTATAGTGTGTGTGTGTGTGTGTGTGCGTGTGTGTGTATTCCCTGCCTGTTAAATAAAACCTTTATTCTGTTTTGAAAGTTACTCTGCCTCAAGTGCCCTTACAAAAAGGGTTTAAGTAAGACAAGACAGCTACTGTATTTTCCCTCAAGTTCCTTTGCTGGGTCAAAAGCCTACATAATTGTCTGCGACAGGGTGGGACAGTTCAAGTTCTTAAGCTAAAGAAGATATACATGCTACCTAGGGGCGACTCGGACCCTGAGGGGAACTAAAATTTTGGCAGGAAAATCTGCCTAGGAGCTTCCAGGGGAAGAGACAGGGGTTCATTACAGTACCTTTGCCAGGTAAGGTCTTCTTCCAGAAAGATATTGCGGCTCGCCTTCCTGCTAGAGACTGGAGTCCGTGGCTCTCCAGGATCCAGCACCGACACACAACTGGAAGAATCGGACAGTGCACTCAGGTCTTCCCCAATGGAGTTGCTGTCTGTGGAGTGAGCGTAGCTTAAGGCTATTTTACGACAGTAAGTGCAAGCTCTGAGGTCACCTGGGGGGGGGGAGAAACAGGTGAAAGAGAACAGAGACAGTTTTGGGTCCTGCTGAGTGAAGGCGAAGATCTGAAAACAAGACTTAAGTAGTTTTCACACAAACACATCAACTCCCCTTTGCGGGCACACTCCAAAGGCCATTGAAAAAGCTAAATTATGTACATGTTGAAGACAAGGCGTGAAAGAAAAGATGCTGCGCTCTTTCAAAGCTAACAACAGTGGAGCAGGAAAACAAACATTTGTGCGATTTAGTTACTGAATTAAAAATGCCTATTTACTCTGCGTGAGCCCAATAGAAAAGTTTCAGTATAGTTTTCATTTCTAGAATGCAGAGCAGGATTCTCCAACTTTTTTGAGGCCGTGGGCACTTCTGGAATTCTGACACAGCATGGTGGACGCAGCCACAAAATGACTGCCATAGGAGGCGGAGCTAACCACAAAATGGCTGCTGCAGCTTACCTTCAATCACACAGCGGAGATCTTTGTGCTGTCGTGGCAGCTACTGCCTAAGCAATGTTTTTAAAAATCTGTACAGCCAATCAAATCTGCAATGACCAATCAGAAGCCCCACCGGGCCTCACCCACTTTCTAAAAGCCCTTGATGGGCACTAGGAAGGGTGTCAGCCAGAGCCACAGCACCTACAGGCACCATGTTGACCCCAGATGAAGAGGCTCAGGTCTGAAGTTGTGTTTCAGTCAAAACCAGCTCTCCCCTCAAAAAGTTGAACGTATGCACACCTTACCTGTATAACCCATGAATTTCCCAGGGATTTCCTGGTTGCAGCATCGGCTGCAGAAGATCTGCCCGCATAACCGGCAGTGGTGTCTTCGCCGGAAGGTAGTGAATTTCTCACTACAGTCGTAACACTCTTTGCACTGACTGTCCGGCATCCAGTATTGCTTCAGATCACTGTCCTGCGGAGTGAATCAAGTCATTTCGGTCACGCCGCAAACGCTCTAAAACGCCACACACCTCTGAAAAGCTTCAACAATATCATGAGATGTTAGAAGGCCATAAGCAGATTACGCTTCCTCAGCCACAGACCAAATTGGATTTTCCACAGAACGAGCCCTTCTCAGGGTGGTTAGCTGCAGAACTGATGATCTGAGATCATCAATAAAAAGCTTGCAGTCTTTAGCACCAGACATTTCACAATTATCTCCTTTGCTGGATCAAGAATGGTCTGGAGCTGACAAGCCGGATGTATTCTCTAAAAAAAGGTCACAACTTAGAAATACCTGCATAATAGACTTGCCTAAATCTATGAGCACAGAGGGGAAATACTAGATAAGTAGAGAAAAAGGGGAAATACTAGATAAGGCTCAATTAGAGAACTGCTTAAAAATATCACTCCCTTGGTATCAATATTTTCACATAAGATACATGATGATGCATGTTAAAGCTTCTGGTTCACTCAAGAGACCTCTTACAGACTTTGAGATCTTTAATGAGAATATAGATCATACCCAATAAGGATTATTATCTAAAATATATAAATGGTTAATTATATTTAATAACATAATATACAAATTGCTTTCCCTTCCCCTCAACAGACAACCTGTGAGCAGTATTCCCTCTAAGCTGAGTGAGACTCCAGCTCACACATTTTTGTCTTGGCTCAGGAAAGATGGCTCCAGAGCAAACTAATTTCTGCAGCAGCCAAATCGCCCACTCACAGCTTTAATGCCAGTAGCTCATGAGGTAAAATTTTTGCTCATTAGACTCTACAGCTTAGAGGAAACATTGCCTGTGAGGTAGGTGGGGCTGAGAGAGCTCTCTCAAGAACTGCTCTGGAGAGAACAGCTCTGAAAGAACTATGGCTTGCCCAAGGTCATCCAGCAGCTGCAAGTGGAGGAGTGGGAAATCAAACCCGGTTCTCCCAGATTAGAGTCCGCGCACTTAACCACTACACCACACTGGCTCTCACTACACCACACTGGCTCTCAAAGAACTTATGACTGACCTGAGGTCACACCAGCAGCTGCATGTGGAGGAGTGGGGAATCAAACCTGGTTCTCCCAGATTAGAGTCCGCACTCCTAACCACTACACCAAACTGGAAAGGGCAGGGACAGTTATTTGGGAGGGTTGGCCCGCAACCCACTTTCAGAGGCTCTGCGACCCACATTTGGGTCCCAACCTACAGGTCGGGAAACACTGTTCTACCGCATCCCTGGACCACTCCCACTGCGTGAAAACATACATAATACAATACCTGGCTTTTTCCTTCCATGATTTCTTTGAGCCGTTTCAAGACTGTAGTGAGGCTTCTGAGCTGAACCGCTGTCCGAGGATCATGACCGCCGAGGGGTGGTTCTTTTCTTCGACTGTCTGAAACGGAAAGGTTACCAATTTGACGTATCAATTCCTCTCGGCTGCCTCTTACAAAGAGGTGGTTTTTCTAAGAACACACACATGCTACTTCAGCTCCTTTTTAAGTTCAAAGCAAACAGTGAAAAGGAGGGTTTTTCAAAGCATAGTTTAAATCAGCAAGTCCACTCCAGAGCCAAGCCGCCTCCTCGTCCAGAAAGGGCACCCTCTAGTTATTCTGGGAAGAGGCCCCTGTCAAAGTAAGTGTTTCCCAGAACAAGGAAGATCTGATAGCACAGAACTGCGAAACTGAAAAAATCCAGCCAGACAGATTTCAAGAGGGTTTGCTTCTAAGGAAAGCACACTTAGAGATATGGCCTTCAGGTTCAGTCACAAACCATGATTCTGTTGAGTGCCACTGTCTTCAATGAGAACAGTTTTTTGGGGGGGGAATCAATTCAGGAACACAGCCCTAGTTACCTTAAGGCATGGGTGTCAAACATACAGCCCGCAGGCCAGAACTGGCCCACCTGGGCTTTAATCTAGCCTGCAGCTCTCATCCCTCCCCACCCCTGCCTGTCCCCACCCTTCCAAGTGGCCCCTGAGTGCAGAGGGCGAGGCTGCCGAACTTCCCTCGCCTTTGCTGATTTCTCCTCTGCCCACGTGATTCTGCTAGAGTTATTTGCTGAAGTTTGCTAGCTGAGGGGGGAAGGGGCTTGGTCGCAAACATTGCGCTTCCAGGCGGAGGCTTTTCTCTTGCGTTCACTGAGCTAAGGAGCCAGGTGGGTCTGCTAGAGTTATTTGCTGAAGCTTGCTGGCGGAGGGGGAGGGGAGGGTTGGTTGCAAACACTGTGCTTCCCAGTGGAGAGCCAGTTTGATGTAGCATTTAAGGGCGCGGACTCTAATCATGGAGAACCGGGTTTGATACCCCACTCCTGGGTGACCTTGGGTCAGTCACAATTTCTCTTAGAGCTGTTCTCTCAGGAGCAGTTCTCGAGAGAGCTCTCTCAGCCCCACCTACCTCACAGGGTATCTGTTGTGGGGAGGGGAAGGGAAAGGAGATTGCAAGCCAATCTCAGTAAAGGGCAGAGTATAACTCCAATGTCTTCTCTTCTCTGTCTTGTGTTCATTGAGCTAAGAAGCCAGTTAAAAGGACCACGCTGTGGCTTATTATGGGAAAGACTTCAGCCTGAGACCCTGGAGAGCCACTGCCACTCTGCACAGACTAGGGGGGGGGGGGGAGCTTGCAATACCCAGCCATTTCATATTTCCCCCTGGGTCCTAGGCTCAGAGTATTGACCAAGAGAGGGGGCTAGAAAAGGGTTTGCTCCCCACACAGGCAGTACGGGGGCATCAGCCCAGCGCCACACGGCATCTTTAATTGTGTTTGTCTGTTTTTATGACATTTTATGACACTGTCCATTTTTATAAACATTTTATGACAAACATGGCCCAGCCCGACAAAGTCCCATTTATGTAAGATCTGGCCCTTATAACAAATGAGTTCGACAACCCTGCCTTAAAGGGATTTTTTTCTCAACATATTCAGACTGCAGTAAAGTGAAAGTATACACCAGGTCCAGTTAATATTACCTTATGGAAAAGAGCTGTATCCACCCTCAAAGACTGAAGCATTTTGTACAAATATGTGAATGGAATACACACACACACGCCCAGGAACAAACCCACTTCCTTCAATTTCACTGAAACTTACAATTGAATTCTGAGAGAGGTGAGGAGCATCAATAAGACGCCTGTACTTAGGGGACACAAAACCATGGCTATCAATAAGAAGACCTTAGTTTGGTGTAGTGGTTAGGAGCGTGGACTCTAATCTGGGATAACTGGGTTTGATTCTCCACTCCTCCACATGCAGCTGCTAGTATGACCTTGTGTCAGTTACAAGTTCTCTCAGAGCTGTTCTCTCAGGAGCAGTTCTCGAGAGAGCTCTCTCAGCCCCACCTACCTCACAAGGTGGTTGTTGTGGGGAGGGAAAGGGAAAGCTGCTCTGAGACTCTTTCAGATACTGAAGGGTAGGGTATAAATCCAATCTCTTCTTCCTCTCACCAATATTAAGGGGACCTCAGCAGTACTGAGTTACCTGAGCGACATTCAGGTCTGAGAACCTTTCAGCCGATCAAATCCCAACTCTTAGCCCTGCGCCAGCTGCAATTTATGGGTTATCAGTTTTTGGATTCACAGGAGTTCTTCCGCAAATGGAAGGCTTTTCTCCAAAAGAACGCTATTTTTTGCCTTCTCCTCCTGCTGAAGACCAAAATGCACCTAAAAAACACCCCAATAGATACAAGCCACTCTTTAGATGAGGAAAGACAGCTCTGAATGGGGTCCACGGGATACATATCCATCAGAGAAACTTACAGCTGCCAGGCTCTTCCAGCAACCATGAACCCGGCTGAAAGCACAAACAGAAAGGCGGCAAAAGGCCTGAATAGATATTTGGCTACGAGCAAAATGCTGAGTGAAAAGAGGCCTGAAAGGAGGGAAGAACAGAGCATTCAGCAAAGATTTGTCCATCTTATTTACTGTTTAAAACATTTCTACCCTACCCTTATCTCCTCAGCGATCTAAAGCAAGAAGATAAACAATTTCCCTTGAGGAGCTTTCATGGCTTCGCTAAAAGTCTACTTCAGCAACAAAAGTATTTCAAACGTACCGGTTAATATTCTAGCGATCACACACACAAAAATAAATATGATGGGGAAAATATTAAATGAAACTTAAAGCCAGCCAATAAAGAAACTTCAGCTAACCATAGCAGATATGAAAATGCCTGGGACCCACTCACCCAAATGTCTTATGATTGCTGTTGGGTTCATCTTGATAGCCTTACAATCTGAGAAACAGCTACCCAAAATTTGCCCTCCTCTCTCCTCGATACATTCTTTTTAGGAAAGGGTTGCCTTCTCTACGTTTCAGAGTCTCTTACCAGCTGCGCCATTCTCCATCGGACACGCATTTTGTTTTGCTCTCTCTGGTATAAGAGGGAACAAAACATGGCTTCTTTGTATGAACTGCTTTCTACATCGCTGGTGTCAGCAGGAATGAAAGCAGCCCAACAAAGAAAGAAAAGAACAAACGCAGGCAAGTTAATTGTCGCTGTGCGAGGGCTGGGCTTCAGAAGGATAAGCGACCCTTTGCTTTTCGAGGCTTAGATTCTCTCCCACACTCACTGGGAAGCCACCAGAGTTATTGTGCCTGGCTGCTTACACCGAAGTCCTAAGCAGGATAGCATCTTTCGGAGTGCACTGAAGTCAATGGGCTTAGGTCATAAGCCAGAAGAAGAGATTGGATTTATACCCCACCCTTCACTACCTGAAGGAGTCTCAGAGAGGCTTACAATCTCCTTTCCCTTCCCCTACCCACAACAGACACCCTGTGACGTAGGTGGGGCTGAAAGAGCTCTCTTGAGAACTGCCCTTGAGAGAACAGCTCTGAAAGAACCTGTGACTGACCCAAGGTCACACCAGCAGCTGCATGTGGATGAGTGGGGGATCAAACCCGGTTCTCCCAGACTAGAGTCCATGCTCCTAACCCCTACACCAAACTGGCTTTCTCATTAGTTGGCTCTCTAGTTAGTTAGGACAGCACTGTTAATTTCCTTTAAAAGCTTTGTGACTGAACAGGGATCTTTCTATGGCACAATAAAATCCTTAATCTTTCTCATACTGTATCTGCCAACTTCCCGTTGGGGGGGGGGGGGAATAATGACATTAAGTTTTTCAGAGGCACTTAGGAAAAGAACTGCTATGCTATACTTCGAGTAGGTCATCTCTTAAGGCTGCTTCAATGGATTTTCTGCACACATAACATTTGCGGTTCAAGATGACTTTAAACACAATGCCTACAAGTTGTTCACCATCAACTGTGACTTTATCAAGCTCTTCTGTAAGGAGCTTACAGAGGTGTACAGAGTTCTCTCATTTTCTCCTCACAACACCCCTGCAAGGTACCTACTGAACAGGTTAGGCCAAGAGACAGCAACTGACCCAAGGTCATTCAGTAAGTTTTACAGCTGTGCTAGGATTTGAACTCAGGTCAACCCAATCCAGCAATCTAACTATTAAACCATGCTGACTCCTCCACAGCCCTTCTGGCTTTTCTTTTTATGATTTATGTGTTCCAAATCCTTTCCTACTCTCCTTGGGGCCTTGTGCGGTCTGTGTCTCCTCCAAAAACACACAACACTTCAGTCTGAACGTATCATTAAGCTTATTAATGAGATTAGAGAGCTTTTTTTAGAAAGAGCAACAAATGTATATCACAAGATGGAGGGAGGCAGTGTTCCCTCTAAGCTTAGTTAGCGTGAGCTAGCTGACAGTTTTTTAGCCTCCGGCTCACAGAGTTTTGTCTTAGTTCAGGAAGGACGGCTCCAGAGCAAACTAATTTATGCAGTAGCCAAATCGCTCGCTCACAACTTTAATGCCAGCAGCTGACAAAGCAAAATTTTTGCTCACAAGACTCCACAGCTTAGAGGGAGCATCTAATTTAATTAGCCATGTAAAAGTTAAGCATAAATAGATACATCTGTAAAATCTGATTGCCTCTTCTAACTGAATTATGGTAATTTGGGCCATCCTTCCTAAAGAAGGTTTTAGAAAGTAATATGCATTCTTGAGCGTAGTTGATAAAGCAGGTAGGGGAATGGAGAAGGATAGAAAATCTAGCTTTTGCAAGGCGTTCGGTCCTCCATAAATGACAAAAGATCCACAAACCGCTATAGCAGCACCGTTCTCTCATTCCCACCCTCCTGGCTCACTCCAATAGCAATTTTTGTTAATATTTAAACTGCTAACTCTGCTATTCAATGCAGTGCTCGGGTTTTCAGTGTGGGGGGTGGGAGCAAAGACCAGCTCACCACATTGTCATAGTGATGCAATTCCTCACAACGAAATGAACGGCCAGCCCAAAGGAATGCACGCAGTGTCCAAAGCTAATAGTGCAAGGGCCCAAACTTCAAGAATGTTATGAAAGTCTGCTTTAAAAAATCAAGACAGGCAAGAGTACGGAGACGCTCAGCAGGCAGAGGCGCAGAAAGAAGACCGCCACCTTCATAACTTGTCCAGAATATTTCAGAATCTTGTTATGGCAGCAGGAGGAGAGCACACTTTCAAAGGGGCAGAGATGTGAGGGATTCCTTTGCAATATATCCCCTTTCCCATTCCCCTGACAGAACAGACCAAGCACTGAAATCAACAATCGACTGCCAAATAGAGGGCAGATGCTATGACTACCAACATGCAGCAGCTAAGAGGTGCATTTCTCACCGCTAGCCAGTTCTTTACCACCTATTTTTCACTCAGCTGTGCTACTTCGCATTGCAAGCGGATTTATCAGTGAACAATTCTCCTTCACACGTGCAGAATTAACGTGTTAGGAAGGAGGTTTGGTAGCCAGCCTTCCCCCTTCTTGACATAAGGATGGATTCTTTTGCGGGGACTCTGCTTTATGAAGGGGTATGTTTAGACATATATTTGAGACAGCAAATGGCTAAACTTCTTGAAAAGGCCACAACAGAAGGGGTTTATTCCTTGGCAGAAATCAGCCAACCTGAGTTACGTTACCAGGGAGGCATTTTCAGATACTTAGAATCATAGAGTTGGAAGGGATCTCCCGGGTTATCTAGTCCAACCCCCTGCACAATGCAGGAAATACATGAATACCTCTCACCACCACCACACACACACAAACGCACACCCAGTGACCCCTGCTCTATGCCCAGAAGATGGGGAAAAACCTTCCAGGATCTCCGACCAAACTGGCCCGGAGAAAAACGGCTTCCTGGCCCCGGAGTGGCGATCAGCATTTCCCTGGGCGTGTAAGAAAGGGCCACAGGAACTAAGCACCGATGCAACCCTTCCTGCCCTCCCTTCTCATGATCTGCCTAAGTTCACAGAATCAGCATTGCCGTCAGATGACCATCTAGCCTCTACTTAAAAACCTCCAAAGGAGAGCCCACCAACTCCCGAGGAAGCCTGTTCCACTGAGGAACCGCTCTAACTGCCAGAAAGCTCTTCCTAATGTTTAGCCAAAAACTCTTCTGATTTAATTTCAGCCCATTGGTTCTGGTCCGACCTTCTGGGGCAACAGAAAACAACTCCGTACCATCCTGTCTATACGACAGCCCTTCAAGTACTTGAAAGTACTTCTTTCGCTGCTTTTTGTGCAGTAACACAGACCTGAATCCCACCGAAGACTCTTCTGCACTTAGTCTTATAGACTCTTATTATCCGTGCTTTCCATCTGTCAACCCTTTCTTGGCAAAACCCTGCTGGTCCCAGCTTCCACCCACCTCCTTTGTTACTTTGCTTTCTTTTCCTGCGTGTCATGAACTGTAGCCGATGCCCCAAAAAGCATTGCACTTTCAAGGTGGCAGCCGGGCACAGCTTGTAAAGTTTGTGTTTGTGCTGGCAACAACACAATGGATTCACATACATACATTTACGCATCATCTGGAGCTTCCAGGGTTCTCTTAGGAGACAGACTAGAGACGAAACCCAGCAGAAGTAGAAGTAGGGTGGAGAAACCCCCAGGGCGTTCCAAGACTGGTGCATTCAAGCCCAGGGAGGTGTAGGAGAACTCAGCAGATTCTAAGAAGCATCTCTGAACTGCACTAGGGTGAGAGAAGTTCATGGTCTCCCCCGCATTTAACGTTCTAAGAATTTTGATTCTTAGGGCCAAAACCAGATGTTAACCAGACAGAGAATGATGTGTATTGGTTCATTCTTGGGGGGAAACCAAAGCAACAGGAGTGCCCCCTGGTGGCAATTTGTCACACACACAGCAACTGGGTTTTCCGTTATTTTCACTGGGAATTCCATTTATCGCCCAGACCTGGATAGCTCAGGCTAGCCCGATTGCGACAGATCTAAGCAAGGCCAGCCCCAGTCAGTACTTGGATGGGAGACCACCAAGGAAGTCCAGGTTTGGAATGCAGAGGCTGGCAACGGCAAACTACTTCTGTTCATCTCTTGCCTTGAAAACCCTACAGGATAGCCATAAGTCAGCTGCGACCTAACCGCACTTTCCACCACTATTCTATGTATCTAGAGCTGACACCTGGAAATACTGAAATGTTAGCTGGCCATCCTAAAACCCAGTTACTGATCCTTAGTTCCCTCGATCAGATTTGCTTGGAAGTCTAGCCAGTCAACAGACAGACAGTAACACTGAAGGTGTAGCTAATGCCTTTTGCACAGAAAGTGTAAAGTTGTCAGGTTCACGGTGAAAAAAAGGTTAGAGCTCCTAATAAAGCAAAGACTGTTCAACAGAGTGTCGGATATATCCTGTTCTGGAATCCAAGCACCTCTTCAGAGCGTCTCTTCAGCTTTCTCTTGTTAGGACACTGTCCTGCTATGTGACTCTGGAACGTCAGATGCCAAGATTTCTTCACGCATTAGAGCAGAAAAGGGTTCCCAGGAAGATTCCTGCTCCCATTCAGCATTCATAAATGGATTTCCTAACTACATGAAAATTTTGCATTCGAAACCAGCATCCCCCTGCAGCTACCTAGGAATACTAGCTTCTGTTCCTAAACCCAGATTTCATGCCATTTTTCTTTCCACACCCCACTAAGGTAAAGAAAAAAAAACTAAGCCTTTGTGGGCAAACTTTGAGTCCAGTGGCACCTTTAAGTTTAAACAAAAGTTTAATTCTGGGTGTGAGCTTTCGTGTGCATGCACATTTCTTCAGATATCTTCAGGTGTGCATGCACACGAAAGCTGATACCCAGGATTAAGCTTTGTTGGTCTTTAAAGGGGCCACCGGACTCAAACTTTGTTCCATTGCTTGAGACCAACATGGCTGCCCACCTGAATTTACCTTTGTGGGCAGTTTCTTCTACACATTGAGAAAGGACAGTTGAGACAAAGGCCTCTTTAACCAGTACACTTCCAGTGCTAGAGACCACAGTCCATTGACTTATTTCCCTTCCTGCTTTCCTTATTTCCAAAACCCACCTTCCTAAAGTCTGATGCAATACTAGAAATCCCATTGAACTAAGACAAGAAAGCGCAAGGAAGTATATACACATTTTCCCTCTTACTTAGTTCATTCCAGCCAGAAATTATGTGATGCACACTAATTGAGTGGACGGCAGTTGTTAACTGTCTTAGTATCAATAATGAGCATGTATATAAATAAATGCAACAAAAAACTAACTGCTCTCTATAGACTACAGATTACAGATGCTGGGCTGATGTCAGTGTTTGTTAACTTTCTCTGAATGACTGGAAAGGTTTTAAGGTTGCAACTGATTTATGACACAGTTTGTTTTTTGTTGAATCTATTTATATACATGCTCATTATTGATACTACCCCGGCCTCGTATTTGTACAATCTGGAAAATCTTAACCAAAGAAGAGCTTTTACCCTCGCCAGATTTTCTGCTCTACCATCTGCAGTTCTAGACGGTAAATTTCACAAACTTTCAAGGGAGGAGAGATTTTGTCCTTGTAAAGGAGGTGAAATAGAGACGTTGGCACATCTTTTTCTCCGATGCTCCTTTTATAATGAGATTCACACTGTTTTTATCCTTCCGCTACTTCAACATTGTTCAGTCTCCCCTGAATCCAAGATTATTAATATGCTTCTCTCTGATACAAATACAGAGACAACCCAGAAAGTTGCCAGATTTTGCTCTCAAGCAATTAAACTGGGCTCTATTCAGATCTCTCACAGTGATGCTGAGGCGATAGATTGTAATTTTAATTAATGTATTCTAGATTACACTTCACTGGACCGGCATAATTTTTAAATTTTTAACCTTCTATTATGTGCATTATATGAAACACGTCAGACGATGTTAGATTAGATTAGATTAGTATTGTATTTTATTTGTAATAAGTTGTTATTTCTATTAATGTTTATTTTTTTTCATATTTTAATAGTTTTATACATTTTATATTTCACTCATTTATTTTTATGTTTATTCTCACGTTTCTCTGTCGTTGATGTTGATTTGAGTTGTGAATCCGGTCGTTGAACCGTAATAAATGTGAATATTATTGATACTAACACGATTTACAATTGCAGTCCACTCATAGTGTGCATTACATAATTTCTGGCTATGCCACACTGTGAGCCTTTATAATTTACATAGTTTGTTCCAGCCACAGGAAACTAGGATTCCACTGCTGAATACTTTTTTCTTAAAGCACAGACCTCCTTAAATCCACCTCTTGAGCTGAACAACATTTGGAAAAGCTTTTGCATCCACGACGGGGAAGCCGCAGATGCTACCACTTTGAACGTGCGGATCTCTTACCTAATGACGTAGAAGACCTTCTCTGCAGCTCCCCTGCAATCGTCTTTTTGTAAGGCACTGGTGATCGTAGGGACTGTCCCCTCGGACAGTGTTGTGGACTCGGCCAGCTTGCATTCAGAGGCGGCTGTTCCCCCTGCCCGGTTTCGGCTCTCTCTGCAGAGGCAGCAAGTCGGCCATCGTCTAGGAAATACAGATTGGATGTTAGCATGGCACAACCAAAGTTCACAGACATGAACAAACTCCAACTGAATGGTTTTCTCTCCTCTCAAAGGATCCATTCAGGCAGAGATTTGTTCATGGAGTCAAGACATAGATTTAAGAAGGGGAGAAGCAAAAGGAAGAAAGCCCTCTTTCTTCACCTGTGCACTTGCCTCAGGGTGCAGGGGGAGTGTAAACTGTACCACAACTCCCCGCCGGCAAAGACATACCATTCGTAGCCAGCACACCAACCCTGGGCCAAACTGTCCTCATATTCCCTACTAACCTCTTTGAGGACAGCCTGGCCATGTAAACAGACGCAACCACACGAATGACACAGAATAACCGGTAGGTTCTTGAGCTCTATAAAGCGAATGGACCCAGAGGAGATAATGATGGCCACAGGAATAAACAGCTTTAAGAGGGGATTAGATAGATTCATGGGGGAGAAGTCTATCAATGGCTACTAGCCATGGTGACTGAGGGGAACCTCCACATTTAGAGGCACTAAACCTTTGAGTCCCAGAGATAGGAGGCAACATCAGGGGGAAGGCCTCAGCCTCTATGCCCTCCTTATTGGCCCTCTAGAGAAACTGGCTGGCCACTGTGTGAGACAGGATGCTGGGCTAGATGGACCACTGGTCTGATCCGTAGGGCTCTTCTTATGTTCTTATGAAGGCCTCTGCCTCTATGTTTTGTTGTTGCCCCTCCAGAGGAACTGGTTGGCCACTGTGCAAGTCAGGATGCTGGACTAGATGGACCATTGGTTCGATCCAGCAGGGCTCTTCTGATGTTCTTAGGAAGGCCTCAGCCTCTCTGCCCTGTTGTCGGCCCTCCAGAGGAACTGGTTGGCCACTGTGTGAGACAGGATGCTGAACTACATGGACCACGGGTCTGATCCAGCAGGGCTCTTTTTATGTTCTTTCTTGCCCTTTAGTAGAACTAGATTCCCCACATCATTCATTTACTTAATTTATACCGCCCCTTCCTCTCCAATGGGGACACAAAGAAGCTTACATCATTCTCTTCTCCTCCTTTTTAATCTCACAACAACCCTGTGAGGTAGGTTAGGCTAAGAGCATACGAGTGGCCCAAGGTCACCCAGCAGCCTTCCGTGGCACAGTGGGGATTCAAACTCGGGTCTCCCAGATTCTAGTCCAACACTGACCACCATAGCCACACTTGCTCTCTATCGTCAGGGAATCCTTTTATTCTACTACTTGGCAGCCTGGTCCTCTCGATCTTTACTCAAAAATAAAGGCTAATTTAACTCGACTGATCACAAGACATGCGCATGCTCATTTGTCCAACACAAAGAAAACCTTCAGACTGGCCTTAATTACTCCCATCCACCCAGCAGACCCAGCTTGGCTCAGAGTGGCCCCTCCTAATGGCTGCCCCCCCCCTTCTTTCCTGCACACAGCCCTTGAGGAGATTTTAATTCCAATTTGTCTGAAGACGTGTGCATGCACACGAAAGCTTCCACTTGGAATAAAACTATGTTGGTCTTATTATTATTATTTTATTATTATTTATTTGATTTATTAATCGCTCTGTCCCAGCTTACGCCAGGCTCTGGGCAATGTCATAAAACAAAACAAAAATTTTAAAACAGCCGTGTACAGTTAATAAGAGATCAGATCAGAATAAAAGATCCCAGATGGTGATTTACCATTTTCTGTTCCCATTCTGGACTGTCTGGCCATTTAGTGGGAGGAGGAGAGGGAAACTTAAGCAAAATATATATGAGGGGCAGGGCTCATTTCGTAGCAGGAGCTCCTTTGCATATTAGGCCACACACCTCTGATGTAGCCTATCCTCCAAGAGCTTACAGTAGCCCCTGTAAGAAGAGCCAGCACTATCTGAAGACTTTTCCCGTGGCCGGCATGACTAGACGCCGAGGTGCACAGAACGCTGTTACCTTCCCACCGAAGCGGTACCTATTTATCTACTTGCAATTTCTTGCTTTCAAACTGCTAGGCTGGCAGGAGCTGGGGCCAGAGAGGGGAGCTCACCCCGTCATGCAGCACTCGGGTCTTGAACTGCCGAACTACCAACCTTCCGGACAGCAGTTCAGTGTCTTAACCACTCAGTACCTGCCAGTTAAAACCACCAGCTTTCATAACAGCAAAACGTGAACTCTTAGCTTCTACCGAAACACAATCTTATCTACAAGCCCTCCAATTGTCATTGCAGGGAACTGAGGGCCAGGTACTTCTCAAAGGCACTCTGGCTCCACGGCCCCACAATCTTTCCTCTGAATTCTTCTCATCTGATAAGGGACAGCAGAGACCACCCACAGCATTCACTTCTGTTTCGTATGTTCCGGCTGGTTAGCCATGCCAACCGGACAGCCTGAACTGCATTGAGCAAAGACCAGAGTCCTGTTGAAATTAACTGGGTAGGGCGGGGTGGAGAAAAGAAGATAATGCTGTTTTGTCTGCTGATGATCAAGGTACCGTTTGCAAAGGATCCCACACGCGTGCTCCCAAGGCACAGTCTGCTCCCTGCAAAAAAAAAAAATGGAGCCCCTATCCACGTATCGGTCTAAGTCATAGATAGTACCAGAAGGTACAATCCCCTCTACACAGGGCTCTGGTGATCTGCAACAATATTCATATGCAGTCTAGGAACTAGTACAGACTTCTGGCACAGCTACCGTTGTCATGTAAGTAGCCCCCCCAACTTTTGCTAACATGCCTTGGGCCCATATCATAAGAAGAGCCCTGCTGGATCTGACCAGTGGTCCATCTAGTCCAGCTTCCTGTCTCACGCACAGGCTGACCAGTTCCTCTGGAGGGCCAACAAACAAGGAGTCTCATAGAGGCTGAGGCCTTCCCCTGATGTTGCCTCCCATCACTGTCATGCAGGGTTTTACTGCCTCTGAATGTGGAGGTTTCCCTCTAGGCACCATGGCTAGTAGTCACTGATGGACCTACCCACCATGAACCTAATCTGATCCCTTTTTAAAGCCATCTGTGCTTGTGGCTATCACTATATCCTCTGGCGGTAAATTTCACATTCGAATCACTTGCTGAGTGAAGAATTTCATGGCGCCTCACAGAGGCAGTACTTGTTATTAAAGTTGTGCAGGCTCCAGTCCAGGAGTGGCCAAACTGCAGCTCGGGAGCTGTTTGCAGCTCTTTCACACATATTGTGTGGCTCCCAGCAAGGCACAATATTTACTTTCTTTCTTTTTCGCTCCCTTCTTTTGTCCCCCTCCCTCCCCCCAGTTTGGTGTAGTGGTTAAGTGCACAGACTCTAATCTGGGAGAACCGGGTTTGATTCCCCACTCCTTCACTTGCACCTGCTGGATGACCTTGGGCAAGCCATAGTTCTGGCACAGCTGTCCTGGAAAAAGAGCAGTTTCTGTCAGAGCTCTCTCAGCCCCACCTGCCTCACAAGGTGTCTGTTGTGGGGAGGGGAAAGGAAAGGAGTTTGTAAGCTGCTCTGAGATTCCTTCGGATAGTGAAGGGCAGGGTATAAATCCAATCTCCTCTTCTTCTCTTCTCTTATTTGCTTTGTTTCTCTTTTTCTCTCTCTTTCCCTTCCTTCCTCCCCATCTATTCGCTTTCTTTCCACCTTCCTTTCTTTTTCTCTCACTCTTCTTTCCTTTCTTTCTTTCTTTCTCCCTCCCTTCCCCCCCTCCCTATTTAATTTCTTTGTTTCTCTCTCTCTCTTTCGTTTTCTCTTTCTTTTCACCTTTCATTCTTTCTTTCCACCTCTCTCTCTTAGACAAATAAATATCATTAGCAAACAAATACATATCATTGGACAAATAAATATCATTATCAACATCTGTTTTTACCCCTTTTGTTTTTATTTTTGCCAGTCTTGTTTAGGGTTAATAACAAGCAAATTTGCATATTTTCTATTAAAACTTTAGTATAATATTTGTTTATGTCTTGCAGCTCTCAGACATCTGACATTTATTCTATGTGGCTCTTACTTTAAGAAAGTTTGGCCGCCCCTGCTCTAGTCCAATGAATAAGGGAATCTTCACAGGCCCTGAAAAGTTGAAAGAGACATTTCAGTCCTGTCCCCCTCAGCACTCCACTGAACAGACAAAAAAAGCTGAAAACAAAACCGAGTTTGGAGCTTACCTTTAGAGAAACGAAAGAGATTCACGAAAGAACTGTAGGCAGATTTAAAAGCAGGCTCATCTTGGTCGGGAGTCAAAGGCTTGAAGTGCGTAAGGTGGGAAGGGCTACCACGAGGGGAGGAGGGCGCCTCGCTTGTCGAGTCCGGCGTTGGAGATGGCTTGTCATCTGTGGCCATCTCATGGACCCCAAAGAGATGGGAGACACACACTCAATATCTCGTTCGCTCGTTCCGGTGACCGCACAAGACACCATCCAGACCTCAACGACTCTTCTGGGCCAACAGGACGAGATCCTGAAGCAAAAGGATGTCTGGTTTAGGAATTCATTCCTCCCAACCTGAGGTGTCTGCAACATGGATCCAAACAGTGCTTCCAGCGCTACCATCATCAGATAGCAGATACAGACACAACATACAGCTAGAGTCAAGTCCAGTAGCGCTTTAGAGATCAACACAGTTTCAGGATACGGGTTTTCGAGAGTCAAAGCTCCCTTTGTCAGATACTCATAACCCCAAAATCTGCTTGATCTCTGAGGCGCTTCTGGACTTGAATCTAGCCGTTCAACTGCAGGCTGACCCGGTTACCCTCTAAAACGATCTTCATGGAAGGCACAGTGTAAAATACTATAGCACTGCTCTGAAGAAGGGCAAGGAGTTTTATTAATATCTGACTGAGGAAAAACGTCCAGTCAGTTGTTTTTCTTCTCCTCCAGTAGAGCACGACAAAGCAAATTAGATCATAGGTCTACAGTGACTCCGGCATTAGTGGATGGTTATTTAAGCCCAGTTGAACTAGGAAGTTCTTAAGGGTACCCATGGAGGGACACAAGTGATTAACAGCTGCTTTACAGCAGGCTAATTCTTTCCTCAATGATCTTGGAAGCTAAGCAGGGTCGGCCCTGGTTAATGCTTGGACGAGAGACCGCCAAGGAAGTCTAGGAGTGCTACACAGATACAGGTAATGGCAAACAACCTCTGAACATCACTTGCCTTGAAAACCCTACCGGGTGACCGTAAGAAATGTGGGATCTTCCCCCACCCCCACCCATCCCGATCATTGCAATAACATCTGGTGGTGGAAAATGCCATCAAGTCATAGCTGACTTGTGGTAATTCCATTGGGTTTTCAAGGCAAAAGACGTTCAGAGGTTGTTTGCCATTGCCTGCCTCCACTTGGTATTCCCTGGACATCTCCCATCCAAACACTAGCCAGGACCAACCCTGCTTAGCGACTGAGATATAACAAGATTGGGCTAGCCTGGGCTACCCAGGTCAGTAACATCTAGGCCTACGAAAATAATTTAATCCAGTACATTAGAGGTAATACAGTCCTGCCTGTACTGGATCCTTACATTGTATTTCGGCATAGCTGTTGGGAAAGCTCAACTCAAGGTGCACAAAATTTTAGCAACAACACATAACCTAAACTAAGTTATCACAGTGAGACTGACAATCTAATCCACTGAAGTCAATGAGGTTATCTATATATCTAATAGCCAAGATGCCCCTTCCATGCGGATATCTAAATCTGCACATCGGGGGCACACCGGGGGCAAAGAGGTTTTCCTGCGCACTTGGGGCACTCTCCAGAAAAATCTGAAATGTTGAAAAAACTGTACTGGGGATATTTAAATCTCCCCAAAAGTAAAAGAGAGTCCCCTGTGCATGTTCAGAGAGTGCACTGGAAACTGTGCCTCGCTGGTGGGGTGGGGAAGAAGGCTTGGCGGGCCCTGGGAAATACTCTCCTCCCCTGCAAGTATCGTGGGTCCCTGTTTCTTGTAAGGATCTAATTGTGCTGAAGACTGCACTGTAAAGGCATATTTGAGTGTTCCGAGAAAGCCACGAATAGCCACTCTGTGTTAACACAGTGTTCTGGAAAGAAGGGGAGAGCTTAAGTTCTCCCCTTCTTTCCAGAGCTACACTGAGCATTCTCCAGGGACTCCTCCTTGGCTACTGTTGGTAGGAATAGAACAACACAGACACCAAATATGTGATAAAGTGAACTATACAACGTGGGGGCAGCTCATCACAAAACTGCCATCAGCAGCAGCATCCTCGTATTTCTTACAATGTACCATTCCACCCCAAGGTTCCCACATTTGTCTGTCAACTCTTTTATTTGTATGCTAATTTGCTGCCCTTCACTGGTTTTACCAACTGCTTCTTAGCTATACTTCTCGCCAGGGCTCATTTTGTAGCAGGAGCTCCTCTGCACATTAGGCCACGCCCCCTGATGTAGCCAATCATCCAAGAGCTTACAGTAGCCCCTGTAAGAAGAGCTCTGTAAGCTCTTGGAGGATTGGCTACATTAGGAATGTGTGGTCTAATATGCAAAGGAGCTCCTGCTACGAAATGAGCCCTGCTTCTCGCCCAGTTACTTGTGCGTCTTGACTCTAACTAGCCCTCCCTAGAAAATAACCCTCGCCCCACCCTCTCTCTACCTATATGTAAGGCTGGAGGAAGTATGTTTCAATATATCTAAAGAAGTGTGCATGCACATGGAAGCTTATACCCAGAATTAAGCTTTGTTGGTCTTAAAGGTGCCACTGGACTCAAACTCTGTTCTGTTGCTTCAGACCAGCACGACTGCCCACCTGAATCTACCCTAAGGTACCATCAGTCCCACCATATTCACAGAGTATATTGCAAGTCAGTTAGTTAATTAGTCCACCACAGTAGCCATTCATAGAACCATAGAAACACAGAGCTGGAAGGGGCCCAGACAGGCCATCGAGTTCCACCCCCTGCTCAATGCGGGACCAGCCCAGAGCATCCCTGACAAGTGTTTGTCCAGCTGCTGCTTAAAGACTGCCAGTGAGGGGGAGCTCACCACCTCCCTAGGCAGCTGATTCAACTGATGCACAACTCTGACTGTACAAAAGTTTTCCCTAAGATCCAGCCAGTACCTTCCCACCCTCAATTTAAACCCATTATTGTGAGTCCTCTCCTCTGCTGCCCACAAGAACAGCTCCCTGCCCTCCTCTAAGTGATGACCCTTCAAATGCTTCAAGAGAGCAATCATGTCCCCCCTCAGCCTCCTCTTTTCCAGACTGAACATGCCCCCAAGCCCCTCAGCCTTTCCTCACAGGGCTTGGTCTCCAGGCCCCCAATCATTCTCGTCGCTCTCCTTTGCACCCACTCCACTGTGTCCACGTCCGTTTTGAAGTGAGGCCTCCAGAACTGCACACACAAGACTCCAGGTGTGGCCTGACCATTCTTCCTTCATAAATTTATACAAAAATCCTAAAAATTGCTAAGGTTCAAGAGCGCCGCCTAAGAGCATCTGGGATCTTGGACCGCAAGAGATTCCATTAGAATGACCCATTCACTTCCATTCCACATTGGACCATCCTGGCAGACGTAACCTGGAATGAAACTGGTATCTTAAATGCTAACTCTGTTGGAATTAATCTTAATATACTGATGTTTTTATGGAATTGTTTTTATTGGGTATCATGGAGGAAGCCGCCCTGAGCCTGCTTGCAGGGTTGGGTAGGGCAGGACAGAAGTCCCAATAAATAAATCACTTTTGGACAAAGGACAATCTGGTTTGGACCAGACGACCTATTTGCCATGGAAGTTCAGAGCCATTATCAGGTGCTTGATGGCGGTGGGACTATACTGTACATGACTATGGTAAAAGTCGTCTCTAACATCAAAGATGGGAATTTGCCTGGGATTGGAGAAATCTGCTTGTCATTCTTAGAAAGGAGGCTGGGCTTAGGTCCAACTCCATTTAGGGTAAATATCTTGACATTTGGGATTTTCCCTTGTCTTCAGTGAAAACTGAGTCCAATGGAAGTTGGGTAGGGGTTAAGGACTCCTTTCAACATCTCATTACAAGAAGAAACTCTGCACATACTCTGAGGAACCAGCTACAGCAAAGAGGTAGCGTGTGTTTAGATAGTTCAACTCAATTGTTTTTCATTTGAATACCGCTGTGTCGTTGTTGCTGCCTGCTTCTCCCTGTATTGTTTTGCCCCTTCTCCATTACTTTTTGAATCAATCACCCTTTTTCTTTTCCTCTCTTTTATAATAAGACTTTTTATAAAGACTTTTTTTTTTGCTTCATTTAGTATAGTCCATCTCTCTGGGATATTATTCTAGACTGCATGGATGTAACGGGGTTGGCTATGAGGTATTTTGTTACTGTTCTAGTACTACGTTGGAAGACTAGTCTCAGCAGGTCAGTCTAGATGTTCTCAGGAGATCCCGAGTGGTAGCATCTGGTTGCCAGGGTACTTTCTGGGGAACTCTTGGTCTACAGGAATTTCCCAGCGAGGAAAGGTACCATTTTCCTCTTCCTACTGTAACAAACTCATCTGCGGACCATCAACAGCCTGAAAAGGAAATAACCAACCCTACAGACTTAAAAGAAGTTTATTGCCTGGAAGCCTTTCTTTTTTTAAATCACTGCAGGCAAATAGGCTACTAGAGGCCACTCACAAGACTGGGTTAAAGATGAAGATGAAGGGACATGTTGACATCCAGCAACACAAAAACAAGGATTACTAACAATGACCAGTTCAGAGAGCAGGAAGGAAAAAAAATGTTTCTCCCAAGTGGATTATTTTTAGTGAAGCTTCAAAGTTATTGAGTCAGATCCTGGATTGCTGTTTCATCAGCAGAGGAGCGGATAGTGATTTCCTCTCCTCCTCTTTGCCCCCCCCCCCTGCTGTTCCCAAGAGCCCCTGGAACCCTACAACCAGAACATGGCCCGGGGTCATAATCCGCTGTAGAAGAAGAAGAAGAGCTGGTTTTTACATCCCGCTTTTCTCTGCCCTGAGGAGTCTCAAAGCTGCTTACAATCGCCTTTCCTTCCTCTCCCCACAACAGGCACCTTGTGAGGCAGGTGGGGCTGAGAGAGTCATGAGAGAACTGGGACTGGCCCAGGGTCACCCAGCAGGCCTCATGGGGAGAAGTGGGGAATCAAACCCGGTTGTCCAGATTAGAATCCACCGTTCTTAACCACTACACCATGCTACCTCTCTGCAGGAGTCAGAAGACAAAGAAGTTCCATTGTGCAGACTTCATAAGTAATTATCATCATCATACTTCTCCTCTTCCTCTCGAAGCAGACCCAGTTTAGTCATTTTCTCACCAACGGTTTTATTGAAAGTCACTAAGAGCGCGGACTCTGGGCTGGGAGAACCAGGTTTGATTCCCCACTCCTCCACATGCAGCTCCTCATATGACCTTGAGTCAGTCACAAGTTCTCTCAAAACTGTTCTCTCAGAGCTCTCTCAGCCCCCACCAACCTCACAGGGTGTCTGTTGTGGGGAGGGGAAGGGAAAGGAGATTGTAAACTGCTCTGAGACTCTGAGTGACGGGCAGGGTATAAATCCAATCTCCTCTTCTTCTGAGTGAACAGGCATAAGACTGTACTACAAGTCACACTGTCTAATGAAGCTTAATCCTAGGTAAGTATGCATAGGATTACTGCCTTAAACACACACAGTGTGAAAGTAATAAGTCTGGGCTTGCAACCATAAAGCAGTTGTCCTCCACCTTCTTTGCCCCAGCAGATGCAATGGACGTTCAGTACAGAACTGTGGCCAATCAGTGGCTTATTCCAGCCTGCCTCGATGTACTGCATGGAAAAAAGCTCCAAGACTTTATAGAATGTGGGTGGAAAAGACACCAAACATCTCATAAGCCAGCTGTCTAACGCTGCCCTTTACATGAGGCTTGGTCTGTACAACATGAAGACAGGTAAAACTTAACAGAGATCAGAAATCCATTATGAGCCAAATCCTTTTCCATATAACATCCAGTGGTAGCAAATAAGTAGCTATAAGGCAAACAATTGGGAGATTAGAAATGAAGAAGGACAGCATTTCTGTTCTTTTAATAGTAGAATAGGCTAAGAATCTTCAGCAAGTGATGGCTCAGGGACCCAGGTCCCCTTTTTGATGAAGAACAAGTGTACATAACAAAAACCTGCACCGATAGGTAAAAGAAAAGACTCAGCAGCTGGCAGGAATTTCAGAATAATCAGTTTTTTAAAGCATGTGATCATAAATCCGCACTCATTCCTCTGTGCAATTAATGCCACTACAATAAATTCTGTAATGAATAAGAATGTCAGCTGATTAGAGTCCCTTGGTATTTAATTGATTAACCAGTTAAGATACAGACTTGATATATGACGACTGCTAATACACCCCTTTAATTCAAAGAGCCACTCAGAAGCAGAAAGAACTTCATGGCAGAACCACATCAGAGCACAAGAAGCAGCCCTGAACCAGATAGCCCAGGCAAGCCCGATCTTGTCAGATCTCGGAAGCTAAGCAGAGTCAACTCCGGCAAGTACTTGGATGGGAGACCTCTTTGGAATACCAGCAATCGGGTAGACAGAGGCAGGCTTTATTCAGCCACCTCTCTGAATATCCTCCAGGCCCCCAGTAGGGGGTCACTCACCAGAGGGCACCATGGCTTCCAGGTGTACATGCGCGCACACACACACACACACACACAAGTGGAAAATATTTTTAAAAACAAAAAAAGCAGGTGACATAAAGAGTCAACAACACCTATAAGTTATCAGCAACAACACGGAGAGGAACAAATGCCACGATCAACTGCATTCAAGATGCTCGCACATGCAATTCTACCCATGTGAAGTCCACAGTATCTTGCAGGAATTGTCCATCAGCAGTCCACGACAGGCAGACAGGGCCATGTTGGACAAAAAAGATTAAATGGACACAAAGCTGATTGGAAAGGGAAAACAAGCCTAAAAATCTGCAGGTGAATCTTTAATCTCCCTGGCCATTCTGTCCAACAGCTCAGAATAAAGGTAAAAGTAAAGGTTTCCCTTGCTCGAAAGCCAGTCAAATCTGACTCCGTGGGGGGGGGGGGTGCTCATCTCCATTTCCAAGCAGAAGAGCCAGTGCTGTCTGAAAACTTCTCCATGGTCACGTGGCCAGCATGACTAGACACCGAGGTGCATGGAGCATTGTTACCTTCCCACCGAAGTGATATCTCTTTATCTACTTGCAATTTCTTGCTTTCGAACTGCTAGGTTGGCAGGAGCTAGGGCCAGAGACTCACTCCGTTATGCAGCACTCGGGTCTTGAACTGCTGAACTTCCAGTCTGCAGTTCAGCGTCTTAACCAATCAATCAATCAATTTTATTGCAACAGTCAGTGACCAGCAGTACAATATGATCAGCGTCTTAACCACTGAGCCACCCTCATACCCCACTGTATTCAGGTGAACATATGGAAAGTGAGGGAGGAGAACAAGAATTTATTCAGAAACATGACTGTCAATCACAGTTTCTTGTCATGTTGGAAGACCTGAAAAACCATATTGTTTTTGTACCCTTGCTTTCCTCAACCAACATCCTTTAGGATGTCCCTCTGGGAGTTCTCATCACAAACATTCCACCATAACAGTTCCATAAATATCTCTGGAAGTAGGTTTGTTGGGTTTTTTGCCATCAAATCACAGCTGATTTATGGTGACCCCACAGAGTTTTCAAGGCTAGAGACCCTCAGAGAAGATTTGCCATTGCCTGCCTCTGTGTAGCTACCCTGGCATTCCTTGGAGGTCTCCCATCCAAATACTAGCCAGGACTGACCATGCTTAGCTTCTGAGATTTGATGAGGTCGGGATATCCTACATTATCCAGGTCAGGGAGTGGAAGTAGGTAGCAACCTAGCCTAAAACTGAATTTTCTATAGAAAAGGCAGCAGCAGCAGGAGGAGGAGATTGGATTTATACCCTGCTCTTCACTACCTGAAGGTGTCTCGGAGAGGCTTACAAACTCCTTCCTCTTCCCACAACAGACACCCTGGGTGAGGGAGGTGGGGCTGAGAGAGCTCTTTTGAGAACTGCTCATGAGAGAACAGCTCTGAAATAACTTGTGAGTGACCCAAGGTCACATCAGCTGCTGCATGTGAAGGAGTGGGAAATCAAACTAGTTTTCCCAGATTAGAGTCCACACTCCTAACCACTACACCAAACTAGCTCTCAGTTTGAATGATGAAGATGCATTTTGCTCGACTAGATGGTGAACAATTTACCATAAGAGGTTATCTTAGCTTTGAGGCTTGAATAAAGAGAATATACCCAACACAACAACAACACCAGCCTTCTTTCACACGGCAAAGTAGCAACCCAGTTCCTGTTATATTTATGGTTGCTCAGGACAATGGTAAAAAAGTCACAAGCAATCTTACCCTTGAAAACGAAGAGCTCAGACTGAAACAACTCTGCATAGGATTATACTGTTGATGCCTTCAGCCGCCATTTAAAAAGGAATACGGAAGGGAAGGGAAGAATAATTTTGTTTGTTGTTTTAAAGACCCTCCTGACCTCCTACAGAGTTCCAGGAATAATCAACCTCCTGAGGGCACCTGATGTTTTTGGCCACTGTGTGACAGAGGGTTGGACTGGATGGGCCACTGGCCTGATCCAACATTGGCTTCTCTTATGTTCTTATCCAGGCTGTCAACAAAAGGCCTGGGAATTCAGATATAGTAATTATTTTTATGAGAGCTGAGAGATGAAGAGTGAGTTGGAATTGCTAGGAGCAAAGACAGTTCAGACATTTTGTTCTCTTCTCTACAAAAATATTAAGTTTTTGCCTTGAGATACCTACCGTTTATCCCTAGCAACTACAGAGGTATGTGATAATCCCCTAGTTCTACCTCCCTAGCTATTGCTTCAAAGCCAGCTTATAGGTCGCTGGAGGTAAAAATAGAGGCCCTTTTCACATTACTGTTCTAAACCGGATGTTATTTGCTGCTGGCCCAATTTCAAGTATAGCAATACAAGGACGGTGGGTTCATACAGAGAATTTCCTTCTGTTAATGAGTCGTCTCTGAAGCACTATGGTAATTTCAAACAGAGCCACTTTTCCCCCCAACCTTTTTTGCCACACGATCTTCCCCATACTTTTAAAGAACATTCTAATGTGAGTGCTACAGCACTATACCACTGAAGAGCTATAGTGCTTTAGTGCTATAGCGCTCACATTAGAACCTTGAAAAAAGTCCGAGGAAGATTGCACAGGGAAAATGCAGCATTGTTGGAAGCACTGTAGACATTTTAAACACCACAGCAATTCAGAAGTGCAACAAATGGGTTGAAAACGGAAAAAAAGCAGTTTCCCTCAAAAGCACCTCAACCATGCTTTCCCAACCCAACGCAAGTGGGTTTGTATGAACAGATAAATAAATTCCACTAGCAGCTGATTACTAAAATGGGTCTGTCTGAAATGACAGGAAAAATCCATTAGCAACCAGTTACTAAAACGGAATACAAAGGCAGTTTGAAAAGTGCCAGAGTTACCACAAGGTGCAACTGCCAAAGAGTAACAATGGAAGGCAGCCCAAGCTCTAGCAAGTACAAAGCACTTCCCCTGGGAGCAAAATTGCAAACACGTATCTGTATCGAGGGCACATGTGAACACCCCTGTTATCTCAAGGAGGAATTAATCAGTGAATGTGTTCACTATTAATCCACCACAGACGGTCAACCCTCTGATGTGCTGAAGGGATGCTGTAAGATTTTCTTTGCTTTGTCTTAACGTATCACCTTGCATCTACTATCTTTTAATAAACACCATCATTTACCACAAACAATTGGGTTTTTTTTTTCCTTTGGGTATCCTCCCCCCGAATCTTGGAGCAGAGACTGGCTGGCCCTCTGAAAGCAGCATGGTATCCCAAAAGGATGCTCACACATGCCTAGATGCTACAAAGAACGTTTTCCACGAAAGAGGGAGAAAGTGGTTTGCGTCACCACCTAAAAAATAGCAACTTTGTCCATTTTCACATCAGGCAATCAAATCGTGGATGCTGTCAGATGCAGTTTGGCATGTGCACATAAAAAGATTTCTTTTAAGACACAAACTCAAAGAAAGGGATGTAGGAAATTTGTCTCAAGCAAGCATTGCTTCCTTTAGGAGGACACTAATCAAGTACCTCAGAGAACCATTTCAACAAGAAAAGAATCATTCTCTTCACACCCATGCATGGACAACACTGGCACGGATGCTAGGCCAATTACCTCTTGATGACATCCTAATTCAAGAGTCCCCAACAGGGTGCCTTTGGGTGCCAGGGTGCCCACTGACCCTTTTCCTTGTGTCCACTAAGTGTTTTTAGAAAGTTATCTTAGCCACGTGGAGGTTTTTGCCCAGCAAGGCTTCTAAATGGCCACTGAAGAAGAAGAGTTGGTTCTTATAGTCGGCTTTTCTCTACCTTACAGAATCTCAAAGCATCTTATAATCTTCTTCCCTTCCCCTCCTCATAACAGACACCTTGTGAGGAATGTGGGGCTGAGAGAATTCTGAGAGAACTGTGACTGGCTCGAGGTCACCCAGCAGGCCACATGTGTCTCAAAGCAGCTGACAATCACCTTCCCTTCCTCTCCCCACAACAGACATCTTGTGAGGCAGGTGGGGCTGAGAGAGTCCTGAGGGAACTGTGACTGGCCCAAGGTCACTCAGCAGGCCTCATGTGGAGGAGCAGGGAATCAAACCTGGTTCTCCAGATTAGAGTCCACTGCTCTTAACTGCTACACCATGCTGGCCTTGGAGATCTGACTGGCTGTATAGCTTTTTAAAAAAATTTTCTTTGGCAACAGCTGACACCATGGCACAAGGGTCTTCACTCTGTGCCTGAAGCGGTAAGCTGTGGCACTAATTTTGTGGCTGGCTCTGCCACCTGCAGCAGCCATTTTCTGCCAGCCATTTTGTGCCTGTGCCCACCACACTGTGTCAGAATTCTAAAAGAGCCTGTGGGCTGGAAAAGGCTGGGGACCCCTGTTCTAATCCATTGCTTTAAAACAAGCCTATGAACTGGAGAAAACATTCAAAAGCAGATTGTTACATAGCAGGGGAGCTGGAACATGAAGTGGGTCTCAGACCCCCCCTTTGCATCCACTCTTTACAGTCTTCATCCTTGCATCCACCCAGCTATTCAAAGTACAAAAAGACTGTCAACTAGGATCTCTAGGTCCCCCCTGGCCACCAGCAGGGAGTGGAGGAATAGGGTTGCCAGAACCAAGTTGGGAAACTCCTGGAGATGTGAAGATGGAGCCTGGGGAGGACAGGGACCTTAGTGGGAACAATGCCATAGAATCCACCTTCCAAAGCATCCATTTTCTCCAGGGGAACTGCATCTCTGTAGTCTGGAGACAAGCTGTCATTCCAGGGCTCCACCTGAAGACCAGCATCCCTACTGCCAACACATGTCCCAAAGAGATGTTCTTAGGCTGCGGTCACACACACTAAATAATCCACTTGCAAACTGGATTTTTACTGTGTGAACTGACAAAATCCAGTTGGAAAGTGGAATGGAAGTGGATTATTTAGTGCGTGCGACTGCAGTCTTACTATATACACATGTGAATTCTATAAAGAGCACCAAGACACCTTTTCTTGGGGGAACTATGGCCTCTCACATGGAAAAAACAGAGAAGCACACCCCTTGTCCGTCCGTCCCCGTCCCCCCCCCCCCCGGGAAGCACCAAAAAGAAACGGGGCATAGAGCTGGGAGACCTAGAACATCGGTGCACTCTGGATCTTCCAACCAACGCTCTATCTATCCCCCAGATTCGACTCCACGCAAGCTAACTATGGATACGACGAAACTATGGGGAGGGGAAGAAAAAAAGGAAGGCACAACACACTCCTAGAAAACGTCGTTATTCTTAAATGAGCCTGATGCCTTTTCAGCCCAAAGCGATCAGAGAGCAAGCCTCTAAGGAGGAGATCGAGCCGGTCTTGCTCCTCAATTAAACAGGCACCTGGAATTAACAAGTCGTTACCCGAAAACCCTTTTCTCGGCCACTCCGCCTCGCCCCTTTCCTAGAAGTCCCAAGATGGAAGTGACAGCCACCACCATAACAAATAATACCCAGGGCGCTTTGCACCGCTGCCTTACCTCCCCTCCTCGGGTCCCGCTCCTGGGGACGCTCTCCTGCCTCCCCCACCTGCCCCTGGGCCGACCGTCCACCACCCCCTCCAGGCAACAGCGAAGCGGGGAGGAGGAAGGCGATGCCCGGCACTTTGCACCGCTTTGCAGGCTCTTCCTCCTATGCATTCACTTCCTGTTTCCACTCCCGGGCAAGCGACGGGCAGGAGGAGTCGTCACGGCTGCACCGCTCGCCGCTGATGGTCTTCCACAGGCCGCGCAGTCGATGGAGGAGAGGCTGAGCAAGGGCAACCCGGAAAAACAGTCCGGGCGGGAGAGGCAGGTCTGGCTCCGCGAGTAGGCGAGAACAATCGAGCACCGGCATCATCCACCAAAGTTCTCTTCCGTTCTATTTCAAAGGTAAAAGTTTACCGGGGGGGGGGATGTCCTGACTTTTTAACAGAAACTTAAAATGCAGAAATGGGCAGTTGGAGCTTTTGTTGGAAAGAGGGTAAATAATGTCACCTGGTGTTTTGTTGTATTGTATATCAAATCGATGTAAAATTAAAGGGACAGTTTAAAAGTTGGAAATCCTCAGCCAGCAACGACAGAAGGTATGAGCTCAACGTTATTGGTTTTCTGTATTGGGCAGGCTTCCCCCCCCCCCCCAAATTCTATCTTTCGTCCAAGGAAGTCAGAGTAGTGCACATTATTCTCTAGTCTTCCATGTTATCCTCACTACAACCCTATGAGGTAGGCTAGGCTGAGAAAATTAGTAAAGGTAAAGGTTCCCTTGCTCGAAAGCCAGTCGAATCCTACTCTAGGGGGCGGTGCTCATCTCCATTTCCAAGCCGAAGAGCCAGTGCTGTCCGAAGACTTCCCCATGGCCATGTGGCCGGCCAGCATGACTAAACACAGAGGCTCACAGAATGCTTTTACCTTC
Organism: Lepidodactylus listeri; assembly: GCA_029233225.1. Taxonomy (NCBI): domain Eukaryota; kingdom Metazoa; phylum Chordata; class Lepidosauria; order Squamata; family Gekkonidae; genus Lepidodactylus; species Lepidodactylus listeri. The sequence continues at coordinate 18,217,484 of JARCFY010000010.1, read as the reverse complement.
CCACTGAAGGGGTCCCTATTTAACTATTTACCATTTCTTGCTTTCAAACTGCTAGGTTGGCAGGAGCTCACTACATCACTCAGCACTAGGGTCTCAAACTACCGACCTTCTGGTCTGCAGCTCAGCATCTTAACCTTTGAGCCACCGCGACCCCTAGGCTAAGAAAATTACTACCCCCCCCCAAATCACTTAGTGGATTTCATGGCCCCCGCCTGGTGTAATGAGCTCCCATATGAGATCAGGGCTCTGCAGGGCCTGCAAGACAGAGCTCTTCCACCGGGCTTTTTTGGTTGATGCAGCAACCCTGGCCAATCTCCCACCAGTGGCCTGGATCCAAATAGACATTGGGGTACCCACTGTTGTATCTTATTTAATCTGACTGACATAAAGATTGACATCTGATCTATTTTGTTTTACGTGGTATTTTATGATTCTGTTGTTTTAAATTGTTATTTTAAAGGTGTTTTTAATTGTATTGTATTTAGGTTGGTGTATTCAGGTGAGCCTGCTTGCAGGGAGGGCAAGATATAAATTTAAATAAATAAATAAATATTTTTCCCTTCTCCATTTTATCTTCACTACAGCCCTGTTGCTGTAGAGAGCTGGTGGCTGGCCCAAAGTCACCTAGTGAGTTCAGTGGCGATGGGGGGGACTTGAATTTAGATCTCCCATGATCAGTCTTGCATCCTAACCACTACAGACTACACTATCTGATGAAGGTACCTTAGAAAGACAAGGTCCTCATTTTTAGCGAAATATAGTTAATCTGAGTCTGTTGCACCTCAGTAGATTGAGGGGGGAGGATGACTCACATGAATAAATTTCCCTGACTTGTTTACCATTCTGAAAAGGCTGTAGACAGTGTTCCCCAGAGGGAAAAATATCACCCTTTTAGTAATACAGTCCAATGCATGCTTACTTGGGAATACAGTTTGTGTATTTAGTAATTCATTCCAACACTGGTACATCAGAAATTGTGTCTTGCCTACAAATATACTGGCACTAAAAAAAAATCCCTCTGCACAGAAAACAAGTATGTTAGGGAGATGGCAAGTTCCCACAGGCAGGTTTTCCAGTGGTGTGATATCTTTTATACCATTCGGTCGTGGTAGCTTCTATCTGCAGTCTGCAATGGTACAACCCCAAAATAGTTTAAACACTGTAGTAAGAGCTCTAGGCCCTTGAAGGAAGAGTTACCAGGGAACAGAATAAGGAAACAATCAAAATAATCCAGTGTTTAGTCTCCAAATGTGTTTATAAACATGATGAGATGACCTCCCCTTACACTTTCTACTGCCTCTGAACATGTGCAGTGTTCCTTTCTCCTGTGAAGAAAAAGACTTCCTTGCCTATCCAAGCAACTGAGTGTGAGCTATGGATTAAGATTGCCAAGAATGGGGTGGGGGGACTATCCTGCCCCTTTAATAGGGGCTCAATGTGTGGAAATGGGACAGCTGATGCTTCTCATGACAGGAGGCTGCCATCTGGTACGTAGCATCCCAATTTGTCTGTTAAAGGAACAGGACCTTTTTTTCTTCTTCAGACCTGTTGGTAACTCTGTTCACTGACAGATTCAGGTGGGCAGCCATTTTGGTCTGAAGCAACAGAACAAAGTTTCAGTCCAACGGCACCTTAAGACCAACAAAGTTTAATTCTGGGTATAAGCTTTTGTGTGCATGAAGAAGTGTGCATGCACGCGAAAGCTTATAACCAGAATTAAACTTTGTTGGTCTTAAAAGTGTCACTGGGCTCAAACTTGGTTCTATTCACTGAGTATATCTTGTCCAGTAACCTCCCCCCAAAAAAGAAAGAAATTCTGCATGGTGGGTACTTTGAGGTCTGGGCTAGATACGTAGTGGAATGAGGTGGTAGAATTCTGACGTGGCCGTACAGGCTGTACCACTTCAGATGGGGGGCGGAGATCACATCTTAAATACTCACGTGTCAAAAAAAAGAAACCTCACAAATAAAAAAAACGCTTTGGGATTGGGAGGACTCATTGCAACCTTCTGTTACATACCACACTACTTTTCCATTTTCAAAGAATTATTAATGTTAGTTGATTTTGAAAAATGTAATCCTTCACCTGCACTCTGAATTGGTACAGTCCGCTCTCCCACCTCAGGGCTCTGCCCCCATTTCGCCTCCATTCTGCTGCTTGCCTTACACAAGGCCTGGTTTAGGCTCTGAGGATGCCCGACTGGCAATTGGTTGGGGGTTTCTGTCATAGGCGCACACATTGGGAAGCATGCTTGCGTTTGTCAGATGTAAGGTGGCTCCAGAAAGTGGCACAAGAGGGGGTCTGAGAGGAAATCAACAGTAGCCATGGAAATGTCACAGGGTCAGGGCCTACAGCGAAACCCTCAGCAGAATTACAGTTTTCTGAAACCACTGACCACAATGGATTTAGAAATAGGCTTATAGCCAGGCTATTTTTGTTCAGGGAGCATTTCAGTTTTTAAGGGGGCAACTGAATTACAGTTGATTAAATTAATCTGAATGCCTGTCTTTAAAGGGAGAGGCTTCGAGCCTATTTCTAGCCCTTCCTTTCAAGGGACAGGGCAGTGAGCGCGTCAGTTCCTATGGGGAAAAAACAGCTCAGAGGGCATTTAATTGCCTTCAGACAGCAAGAAGGCTTAGAAGGGCACCTTCAATACATCTCCATCAATCCCCCTTTCTGCTAGCCCAGTACCACCTGGGTCATGGTCAAAAATAAGGTTTCTGGCATGGCTATGTGTGGGGCAGGGCTTTTAATTAAGGGGGCAAGGCCCCAAAATGCCCCGCTGTCTCTATGGGCCTGTTCAGAAGGGTGTAACTGGCTCTTAGACTAAGCTGTAATAAATTCTAAGAAAGTCAGTCCCAACCAAAGTTAAATATTTTAGATCCTTTTGATTTCAGTGTAAGAACAGGACACATGGATAGGGAACTGACATTTTTTAAAAAAACCTTTCTATAACTGAAAGCATTAGCACATAAACTTTTAGCATGCCCAGGGCATGTGGAGCCAGAGGATGAGGCAAATAGCACCCCTCTCCACAGCAGCTGTTTCATCTGGCAAAAAAAACACAGGGGAGGGGAGCGTGAGGGGCCGCCTTCTCTCCTGCAGTGTTTGGAGCTGCATGGGGCGAAAAGACATTTTTAAAGGTTAGTCCCTCCCCACTCTGATGCTTCACTATGAGTCCGTTTGGGCACCCATAGCCGAACATAGGCCAAAAGTAATGTGTATTTTGGCCCTTACAGGCAAGCTTCAGTTTTCTAGTCCATAAACTAAATGTCAGGCTGTCTAAACTTTACAAAACTATTGTCAGGAGAAAATACAGGATTATGGAGCATGCTGCATCGTTTAAGTAATGAATACAGCATGGTCTTCTTCCGTAGCTAAAAGACCACCGAACATCGTAGACTGAAATCACACGCGCCTTGTAAGGCATAGGGAGACTGGAACAAGATTAAAGTTTGAGTCCAGTGGCACCTTTAAGACCAAGTTTTATTCAAGGTATAAGCTTTCATGTGCACGCATACTTCTTCAGACACATATTTATTTCCTTCACTATCCTTCACTATGCTTCCCCCAACCACCACCAGGGAAATAAACCCACACAAATGTTTGGTCTTCGAATCTGTTAAACATCTCCATTATACTGTATGCTAATTCCTGCTCACCCTCTCTACCTATATATATGGACAGGTCACTTCCACTTCATTGTATCTGAGGAAGTATGCCCTGTGCACGAAAGCTCATACCTTGAATAAAACTTTGTTGGTCTTAGATGCCACTGGACTCCCAACTGTGTTCTGCTGCCTCACAGGGTTATTGTGAGGGGAAACTCAGGGAAGGAAGAATCCATGTATACCGCCCGGGGCGCCTTGAAAGGAGGGTGGCAGGAAAATGTACTAGATAGCTCTGCGCGCAAAGGTCTGCACTCCCGTGAAGTCCACGCAGACTCTGGCTCTCCCCCTGTCTGCCCCCCTCCAGACTGGCCCGGCGTCCGCCTTCACTCTCCCTCCCCTGCTTCCACCTCCCCAGCCCTGTCTGGAAGCTGGAGCGCCTCTCCTCCTGCGTGGGAAGCGCGCATTGGCGCAGCGCTCTCCGCCCTTCCCGGCTCAGTGGGGAAAGCGAGCGGCGCGGAGGCGGAACCAGGGAACAGGCCACGCCGGGGCCGCCTCCCCTCCCGCCGCTCCTTATCAGGAACAGGAGAAGGCGGGACCAGCCCTTTTCTTCCCTCTGCAGAAGTTCCAATAGGAAGACAAGCCGCTGCAGCCGCCCCGGCCGTCGGAGAGAAAGCCTCAGGTGCTGTCCTTGGGACGGAACCCCCCTTTACACCAGCCGCTCTTTGCTTTCCAAGCGGATCAGGTAAACAGCGACCGGATCTCCGCGTCTTTTGTGCGTCGCCTTTCCGCGTTCGTGGCTGGTGTGGGTAGTTCCTTATTCTTTTTTTTTGCAAATCCTTGACATTTAAAAGAAGGGGAAATAACGTTCCGTTTTATGGTTTCCTAGTTTTTGGTTAGCATTTTCTCTCCTCTCCCCCCCCCCCTTTTTTGGGGGTATTTCCTTTGTTCCCCCTCCCAAATTGCAGAAATCAAAATGGAACTGAAAGCCACTCCCCGTCCGATTTAATGGGGTTTAAAATCTGATCGGTCGAGATCCCTTCTCGCCGACGACTCCTTTCATCTTTCGCTGTAATGATAATAACGCACCCGCGGCTTTGTCTGCACAATTAGAGGGAGAAACGGAAGGGTGTCCTCCCCCCCCCCTTCTCAGCTCCTGGTTCACAGTTAATGGGGGGTGAATGCGTGGTAGTTCGTTCAGACGTGTCTAACCCCGCCGCTGGCGTTTGAATCGAAGCAAAGCTGTGTTGGAGGTATGCTACAAAGGGAGGATTCCACCGTTGCGAGCTGGGTGATCCGTGTGTGCCCTAGGGGTGCAGGTGCCTGGGGAAGCCGGTCGCTTCTTTGGCCTTGGCCGCTGGACGACTAGATCTGTCAAGGCATCCCAGACTCAGAGCCCCCCCCCCCCCAAAAAAAAACAACCCTGCCCTCCGACTAGAAAAACCTTTTACCCTTTAAGCAGAAGGCTTCCATTGTAGTATCCGTTTTGCCCCCTGCAAACAAGATCTGGTCGCTTCAAACATAATCTGTGATTTACCATGGCATTTCGCTAGGGCGAGCCAAATGCTGCAAAATACCTGCATTTTTGAGCGGCTCCTGAGCTTGGGGGAAATGTAGCAGAGAAAGAGGAATCTCTGCTATGCTGAAAAAGGGATTATTTCCTACCTGTCTGCCTCTTTTGATAATGCTCTCTCTCTCTATCTCTGCTTCTCCCCAAGTGAGCCTATACTGGGTGTGTTCACTAGTGAAAACCCTTAGTAGTACACAGTCAAATGCTCAGTAGCTGCTATGACTAACTGGTCTGTGATCATTTCACTATCTTACCCCAGCACATAACCTTAAAATGCTTCAGCCTTGTTATACCCCCTCTCCAATTTTATGAAGTTTGATTCTGCTTATTGGAGGTGAAGAAAATCTTATTTACAATATTTATGTACTTCTCTTAGCTAGGGTTTCAAAGAGGTGAATATATATATTCGATCTTTCTCCCATAATGGCACAAGCCAGTGTATGCGGGGTTTCCAGGGGTGTGTCCCCCCCCCAGCTGACTGCTTAAGGTTGTTGTATTCTGTGTCATTGAGCCATGATCTCCCCCCCCCCCCCCATTTGAAACCTTGGTTGAATGAACTGCTTTTGACTATAGCCCTGCTCATAAGTCACAATGAACGCATGTACAACCTTCGTACAGTGCACAATTGCTTCTTTTAATATGCACATTTAGTAATTCCCATGTTACATTCAATGCATGTGCAGCTGAATATGTTAGGCAATCCCCAAATTTATCCAGGTACTGGTGCCTGGTTTCATCTGCACAACTGAACCCCTGTTGGCTCTTTCTTACAAACGGATGTACGCTCATGCATGTGAATGTGCCAAGAACTGTCAAGCCACAGCTGACTTATGGCAGCCCCACCGGGTTTTCAAGGCAAGAGGTGGTTTGCCCTTGCCTTCCTTTGCAGAACATCCCTTGGGGGTCTCCCATCCAAGTTCTCACCTCGCTTAGCTTCCGATCTGATGAGATCAGCCTACCTTATACGACTCCACATTCTCACTGTGACGTGTGAACAGGGCTTATGAGATACAGTAAACAGGCACCTGTGGAATCTCAGAAAGTGTTTTTTAGCAGGAAAGGAATTGGTTAGCTCCACTACACTTTGTGAAACAAAAATCTGCTTTGTGGAAGAATGCAAGAAAGTAAACAATGGAGGGAATGCAGCTGAAGCCCTTGAAGAAATACAGCTTGTTACCAGAGGTTCCAAAGAAAGGGAGGCCGTCCGTACATGGTGGTCCTACACTCAGACCTAGTTGAACAAAATCTACTTTTTAATGTTTCTTTTTTCAATTGGGAAAAAAAAGTTATTTACTTTATTTTCAAAGCAGCTCCCTCACCAAGCGTTGAAGCAACAGCTTGTTTTCAGGTTTCAGCATCAGGTCAACTTTCTTTCTAAAAGATGGACAGGTGAAGGACATCTAGTCAGGGGTCATTTCAAGGGGGAATGAGCAGGAACAGTGTTCCGGGAGTAACAACCCGAGGGCTAGAGCGTCACAGGCTCACTTCAGAGTCCAGTTCCCTCTATGGTGCGTGCTGGCTCATGGCAATAATTTCCCCTGTTGCCAGTGCTCTGTGGGCCACTGCAATTCAGGCTTCCATTTCTTCCAAAGTGTCCAAAGGTCAACGCTGTTTACACACAGAAACAAGTAACTCAGTGAAACTTTGTCAAGGATAATTTTGAGCAAGTAACTCCCAGTTTTAACCCGAGGACACCTATATCCATTGAGTCAAATATAAACCTTTGCAAGGGTAGAGACTAAAGCGTTTTTTAAAAAGCTGACTCTAAACCTCACGTACAGATCTTTTGTTCTGAAGAAAAATGGCTGCATCATTGGAGCTTTCCTGACTGACTGTAGAGAAGGCCGAATAACTGTACAGGTTTAGAAGTAAACCGGGGAATGGTTTACAGCTGTGTTTTTGTTGGCAAAGTTCAAGTGAGAGCCATAGAATTTGCTCTCTCTTTTTATCCCTTTCTTTGAATGTCAGTCTTTACAGTACTTATGTGAGGCAAAGTTCTGCAGAGTAATCACGTAGGGCTGGTTCTTATTACCTTGAGCCACCCTCTGAAATCCTGGGAGTCGCCTACCTGTACGAACAGGTAATCTGCCAGCTCTTTGGTCATACGTCTTAGTTACAACAGCTTTCACGGTCTTGGAAGGCCCGGGCTTCGCTTCAGTGGAGATCTGTGAGCTCTCTGTCCACATGGAAGTATCTTGTAAATCTGAGTCTCTGTATAAATAAATAAATGATTCTGATGTTTCGCAGCACTGCAGTTTTGGATTGCATTGCTTCGGAGAGGGTGAACTCTCTAGCTACGTGCCACCTGTTACACAAGTATATAAAGGATATATGTGGATAGAAATCTCTTGTGGTGTTGTTTGTGGCTGGATTTCACTCCAGTGTAAGGATGCCAACCTCCAGGTGGGACGTGGTGATCTCCCCCAGAATTATGGCTCATCTCCAGACTACAGAGATCAGTTCCCCTGGAGAAAATGGATGCTTTGGAGGGTGTACTCAATGGCACTGTACCCCACTGAAGTCCCTGTCCATCCCCAAATCTCCAGGAGCTTCCCAAGCTGGATGTGGCAACCCTACGAGGGCGGGGGGGGGCAGGGGGGACCTAGCAACAACACTCCAATGAGGAACCTATGAACAGGGCCAGTCTGTTACTAGGCTGTTAGCTAGAGTTGGCAACTGCTAAGCTGGGCCCTCTAGCTGTCCCTTTGGTTATCAGTTTGATCTGCAGCAATTATGAGCCGATGCCCTGAACCCACAAAAACTTTCAACAGCCCATTTCTGCATGTTGAACCCTCTGTTAAAAGGACAGGGCAGGACAATTTTTCCTGGCCAGCTGGCAACCTAAGTGATAGGAGAGCAGATCTATCCAGAGCCAGTTTGGTGTAGTGGTTAAGTGCGCGGACTCTTTTGATTCCCCACTCCTCCACTTGCACCTGCTGGATGACCTTAGCCAAGCCATAGTTCTGGCACAGCTGTCCTTGGAAAAGAGCAGTTTCTGTCAGAGCTCTCTCGGCCCCACCTCCCTCACAGGGTGTCTATTGTGGGGAGGGGAAGGGAAAGGAGTTTGTAAGCCTCTCTGAGACTCCCTTGGGTAGTGAAGGGCAGGGTATAAATCCAATCTCTTCTTCTTCCTTTTCTTGTTCCTTTTTGGTTCCTTTCTCTATTGCCTCTGTCCGTTGCACATGGAAGAAAAGACGATGCTGGTAATTCACACACACACACACACACACACACACACACACACACACACACCCCCAATCTGAATCAAACAGAGAAGGAGGTGTAATTGCTTTTCGTTGTCAATTGCTAAAGTCTACCGTACCTGTTTTTGCGCAATACTGTTTGCAGATGGCAAGAACAGGCAATTACACATTCTACCAGGAGGTTTATACTCACGCAATCTGGAACTATGCTGGATAAGTAACCCATTCCTTATGATGCCTGAGGCACAATTTTCAGGAAAGCAGATTTGCTGGGGAAAAATAAGTCCTGGTCCGATCGCAGAAGTCAGTGTGATGTATGATGACTGGTAAATGGGCTGGAGGTGTGTTCTTGCTTTTAGTACATCTATTGTATTTGAGAGATTCTTTGAAACACTTGAAACAAGTTCATCTGTCATTTAAAAATATCTTTCTTCTAGTTCTCATGGTTGTGGGAATGCATTTCAAAACACGGAGGTAGCCTCTGCCACAGCAGGCTACATTCAGGGGCTTAGCTCCTATGCCAGTTTGGTGTAGTGGTTAAGTGTGCAGACTCTAATCTGGGAGAACCGGGTTTGATTCCCCACTCCTCCACTTGCACCTGGCTGGATGACCTTGGGCAAGCCATAGCACTGTACCAGCTGTTCCCTCAAGGACAGCTTGGGAAAGAGCTCTCTCAGCCCCATCTACCTCACAGGGTGTCTGTTGTGGGGAGGGGAAGGGAAAAGGAGTTTGTAAGCTGCTCTGAGACTTCCTTGGGGAATGGAGGGTGGGGTATAAATCCAATCTCTTCTTCTTCTTCTTCTATGCTCTGCAAGAAGCTGGCTTGCCTCTTATGAGAGCCAGTTTGGTGTAGTGTTTAGAAGCGTGGACTCCAGTCCGGGAGAACTGGGTTTGATCCCCCACTCCTCCACATGCAGCTGCTGGTGTGACCTTTGGTCAGTCACAAGTTCTTTCAGAGCTGTTCTCTCAAGGGCAGTTCTCAGGAGAGCTCTCTCAGCCCCACCTACCTCACAGGGTGTCTGTTGTGGGGAGGGGAAGGGAAAGGAGATTGTAAACTGCTCCTTCGGGTAATGAAGGGCAGGGTATAAATCCTATCTCCTCTTCTCATTTGTGGCTTTTACTGTTTCTGACTATAACCCCATCCTCATTTCTGGTTGGCATGCAGAAGGTCCCAGGTTCAATCCCCAGCATCTCCAGTTGAAAGGACCAGGCAGGCCCTGACCTGGGTAACCCAGGCAAGCCCAATCTCGTCAGATCTTGGAAGCTAAGCATGGCCGACCCTGGGAACTATTTGGGTGGGAGACCTCCAGAGAACACCAGGTCTGGGAGGCCAGAGGCAGGCTATTAAGCCACCTCTCTGGATTTCATCCGTGCCCAGTAGGAGTTGCCAGAGGTCAGCATGACTTCCAGGCACACACACACACACACACACACACACACACACACACACACACACACCAACAACAACAACAAATGCAAATATACCAAAGGAAAAAAGAAAGGACCAAGCAGAGGGTGATGTGAATGACCTCCACCTAGACCCTGGAGAGCCCGTCTGAGTTGAGAATACAGACCTTGATTGTCCAGTGGTCTGATTCAGCATGCAGCAGCTCTGTGTCTGTTGCCTAATTTACCACGAACCCAGATTTTCAGGTTCTGATTTTACAGACGTTGCAGTGGGGTTGGGTTACACTGGGTTAAAATGTGAACAAATGTGGTGAAAGTGAACGTGGTTTAGTGGTTAGAGATTTTGACTAGGATCTGGGAGACCCAGTGGTGAATCCACGGTCTGCTCTGGTGATCTTGGGCAAGTCATACCCTTTCAGCCTAACTTACAGGGTTGTTGTGAGGGTAAAATGGAGGAGAGGAGAAGAATGTAAGCTGCCTTAGGTCCTCATTGGAGAGAAAGGTGGGGTATTTAATAAAGCAAATGAAAACACAATAAAAATCAGAATGTGAATGGCCCTTTTCTGTCAGTGCTGGTGTTTGCTAGCAGTGCACTCTTGGCTTTCTAGTTTTCCTGTTGCTACTATTGTTCATGTTCAGTATGTCTTTTTTTGTCGTTTGTTTCTCTGTTAGTGCACAATGTCTAAAAAAATCCATGGCGGGCCCGTTGTCGAGATGCAGGGGGATGAAATGACTCGTGTCATATGGGACCTGATTAAGGAAAAGCTCATCTTTCCCTACGTGGATCTGGAACTCCACAGGTATAGAGGAACGCCTGATAAATCTTCCTGGTAGCAGGAAATTTGTCTTTGTGTCTATCTGATGATAATCCAAATGGCTGATTCTTCTCTTCTCCCCCCATCCCACCCCATTCCAGGGCCGATTCACATACCATTCTTCATTTTTTTAAAAAAGAAGCCTGTGTATCTTTAATGCATTGTTTAACAAAAGTGATGGTTCCTGATTCTCAAAAATTTAGTTTCGATCCAGGCACCTTTTTTACTCAGTCTCACCCAATTCCCCTCCTTGCTCCAACTCCATGCCACATGGCTTTGTCCACACGTGGCTCATGGGCCGCATTGTAGCATTTTTGGAAGTCAAAACGGATCCTCGCCTCCTGTTTCACCAGTCAAAAAGCTAGTTGGAGCCAACCCTATATCTGTTGGTCACCTTTATTAAATAGTACTTTTTGTTTTTTTAATGTATTTTTTTAAAAAAAGATAAAGGGATATAAAAAAGAAGGACTCTAAAGCAAGAAAGGGATTATACAACAAGCCATGTATAGAGAAGAAGAGAAGAGGTTGGATTTATACCCCACCCTTCACTACCCAAAGGAGTCTCAATGTATAATCAAAAATTATACATTGCAGAATATATCAAACAAAAAAATTCACCCCAACATACAATTTTAGGACCTTTTCTGTCGGGTACAATAATCCTTCAGACATTTTAAGTTTCAGATTTTATAATTGATCTATTTTACCAGTTTTATTAAATTCCATCATTACTACATGTTCTATATTACATATTTCATCATTTCTAAAGAGTACTTTTCTTGATGTGTGAAGAAGAGAAGAAGAGATTGGATTTATACCCCGCCCTTCACTCACATGGAGTCTCAGAGCGGTTTACAAACTCCTTTCCCTTCCCCTTGGGAAAGAGCTCTCTCAGCCCCACCTACCTCACAAGGTGTCTGTTGTGGGGAGGGGAAGGGAAAGGAGTTTGTAAGCCGCTCTGAGACTCTTAAGTGAGTGAAGGGCGGGATATAAATCCAATCTCTTCTCTTCTTCTTCTTCTTCTTCTCTCCCCACAACAGACACCCTGTGAAGTAGGTGGGGCTGAGAGAGCTCTTTCCCAAGCTGTCCTTGAGAGAACAGCTGGTACAGAGCTATGGCTTGCCCAAGGTCATCCAGCCACGTGCAAGTGGAGGAGTGGGGATACAAACCCGGTTCTCCCAGATTAGAGTCCGCGCACTTAACCACTACACCAAACTGGCTATGAGCACTTGGTAAGGGCCTTGGAGCAGAAGCTTCCATGTATCTGTTGGCCAGCCCCAATTTTTTTCAAGATTTGGGATCCATGTAAATAATAGCTAGTCAGATGGTAGGAAGCCATCTTGGTTGTTTGTTTTTGTGAGAGTCATTTCTGGAGCTGTTGTGAGGCCCCTATCCATTTCTATGTGTTTCATGCTGGTTCAGAACATAAGTACAGCCTGCTGGATCGGGTCAGTGATCTAGTCCTAGCATGCTTTTTCACACAGTGACCAGTAGGGTTGCTGGCTCTAGGTTGGGAACTACCTGGCAATTTTGGGGGTGGAGCCTGGGGAGGGTGGGGTATGAAGAGGGGTAGGACCTCAGCAGGATATAATGCCCTAGAGTCCACCCTCCATAGCAGTCATTTGCTCCTGGGGAACTGATCTGCAACCTCTGTAGGTGAAGGCTTCCTTCAGTACCATGGCTAGTGGCTCTAGAATCAAACAGCTGCCATCTTTGTTTCTGGCAGGGCTCCTAGGTATTGAAAACTCCCAGCAGAAATATCAAGTTACCACCAGGCTTGGAGAAATGTGTTCTGTCTCTTGAACAGAGGCTCAATGTGCAGACGTGGGTAGCTGAAGCTTTTTTATCACACAGAAGTAAAAAACATCCCATTAAGCCTCTGTTAAAGGGGCGGGACGGCCCTGACCAGTGTCCCCTCTAAGCTTGAGTTAGTGTGAGCTAGCTCACAGTCTTTTAGCCTCCGGCTCATGCATTTTTGTCTTTGCTCAGGAAGGACGGCTCCAGAGCAAAACTAAGTTACGCAGTAGCCGAATTGCTTGCTCACATCTTTAATGCCAGTAAGTAGACAAAGTAGAATTTTTGCTCACAGGACTCCACAGCTTAGAGGGAGCATTGGCCCTGACCTGGATGGCGCAGGCTAGCCTGATCTCTTATGATTTCAGAAGCTAAGCAAGGTTGACCCTGGTTGGTTCTTGGATGGGAGACCACTAAAGAAGTCCAGGGTCGTGATGCAGAGGCAGGCAGTGGCAAACCACCCTTGAACATCTCTTGCTTTGGGAAACCCTTACAAAGTCGCCATAGGTCAGCTGTGACTTGATGGCACTTTGCACATGCACAAAGGGGCAGCAGGCCATTCCTTTCTCCCGGCCTGTTAGCAACCTTACAAGCTGTGCCATGGTGTTCTCCATAAATCAGGAGGACTTGCAGCATTGGAGCAAATCTCTGGGAACATTTCAGCATAGTCCCATGCATGCCTCCTCGGGTAGTAAATCTCATTCTGTTCAGCGGTGCTTTCTCCCAGGTAAGTACACAGAGGCTTGCAACCTTAGTCAGTCTGCACTCCTGCAATTTGTCAAGGCCATTGACAAAGTACCCCCAAAGGTATCCTCAGCTTTTTTGAGGCATCTGGTGATGGGTAATCCCAGGAGTCTTTGGCCTTTCCCCCAGTTCCCTTTCACTTTGATTTTTTTGTTCCGAAAACTCAGCCGACTCGGCTAACCAGGTGAGCTGCTTCGCTGGAACTGCTGCCAAAGCAGAGTCAGCCGTTGATAACGCTGCTGATTATTGCGTGCATGCAATCCAGAGCATAAGACCTTTGACACACTTTCATTCTTTAAACAGAAAGACTGGCATGCAGACCGTCTTTTTTAAAAAAATCAGCATATGTTCCCACATTGCTCTGGGCGCTCGGCAGCAGCAAGTATTCGCTTCCTTTCCCACAACTCCACAGAGTTGCCAAATCACATGCAAAGTACTGTAACTCCTTCCTACTTAAATCATGTGCAGATTGCAGACTGAATTGAAAATGCTCAAGTGGCTTCACAGCCTGGCTCTAGGGAATGACGGAGGGGTACAAAACAAGGAACCATTAATTCAGAGGGAGGCATACAGCATCCCCTTATTTCAGTACATCGTTTTCAGTGAATTTTTCATTAAACTTTTTGCAGAGGACAGCATCTGAATCTGAGAGTTGAGGGAGTCTTAAGATGTCCTTTTACCTTCAGGGTTTGCAAGGCTATTCTTTTCAAGTAGGAGCCCGATCCCATCAGATCTCAGAGGCTAAGCAGGGTCGGCCTTGGCTAGGATTTGGAAGGGCGATCTCCAAGGAATACCAAGGTCGTGACGCAGAGACAGCCAGTAGCAAACCACCTCTGAAACGTCTCTTGCCTTAAAAACAAAGACTAGCTCGCCACCTAGTGGTGCATAACACTAAAGAGCTAGCACTTCTGACTGCCAGACGATCTGAGGTTCTCCTGGCTATTCAACACACAGTGCCATACAGTAATAATAATAAGGCATTTGGCTGCCAGGTTATAAGGGGGATTTCCTAGAAGGCAAGTCACTGTACCTGGGATCCCCATCCTAAATCCTTCTGAGCCACCATATTAGCCAGGAAAGGTGGCCTATAAAAATAAATTTTAAATGAGTGCTGCTTTCTATCTTCCCTCCCCCATGTTTTTTAAACATGTTTCTTATCCTACATTCGAAGGCAGATACATTGCTTTCAGTAACATTTTGGAGGAAGGCACTTAACTAACTGGTGGTTTTTTTGATGGCGGGGGGTCAATTTGCAGCTACGACTTGGGCATAGAGAACCGAGATGCGACAGATGACGGAGTCACTGTAGAAGCTGCCAATGCCATCAAGAAGTACAATGTAGGAGTCAAATGTGCCACGATCACTCCTGACGAGAAGAGAGTAGAGGAATTCAAGCTGAAGCAGATGTGGAAGTCTCCAAATGGGACCATCAGAAACATTCTGGGCGGCACAGTGTTCCGAGAAGCCATCATCTGCAAAAATATCCCCCGGCTGGTATCCGGATGGGTGAAACCCATAATCATTGGCCGTCACGCGTTTGGAGACCAAGTGAGTACCTTGACTTGCACTCTTTATGCATAGATCATAGTTGTATGTTGATTTGGCTTCTATGCCTCTCCAGAGAATCTGCTTGAAGCCGCCTTGGCTCTGTGGTAGAGTATCTGTTTTGCATGCAGAAGGTCCCAAGTTCAATCCCTGGCATCTCCAGTTAAAAGGACCAGGTAGTAGGTGCTGTGAAAGACCTGCAACTGAGATCCCGGAGAATAGACAATACTGACTTTGATGGATTCTGATTCCGTATAGGACAGCTTCGCGAACATGTGTATTCAAGTGACTAGCAGAATAAAACACAGAGAAATCAAGACAGCATAATAATACAAAAGCATTAAAATTCACTGCCATTAAAAACCCGGAGCACAAAACTCCAGAGAATAAAACCCCGATGTGCTTGGGTGGCTGCTGTTCTTGCTGCTTTTGGACCTCAGAAGTTTTTATTTAGGACAAGAGGAGAGGATGCATATAAGTACGGCGGAGTTGTCCCAAAGCATCGCTGTGGCAGATTTTAGATACGGTAGCTTGCGATACGCAGTATGGATTGCAACATTTAGTCAACTATCCAAATGGGTTGTGCAATGTGTAAGTTCTAGGTCTGGTTGAAGGAAACGCTTTAAAGCAAGTGCTGTGGTTCCCCTCTTTGCTGCCAGCTAAGGCTGAAACTTGGGAATCTGATCTCACACAGGCATGAGTTCTAGCAGGATGTATGCAAGTATGTTTTTGTCCAGGTTGTACTGTTGTCCATAATCCTTGGTCAAAGCTGCCGACTTCATTTGCCATTCTTCTCTTGCAGTATAGAGCCACAGATTTTGTCGTACCTGGCCCTGGAAAGGTAGAGATGACCTACACACCAAAGGATGGAGGAAAACCTATAACCTACGTAATACATAACTTTGAAAGTAGGTGTAAAAGGACTGAGAGCATGTTTGTGTGTGTGTGTGTGTGTGAGAGAGAGAGAGAGAGAAGCAAACAGTTAACCTTTCACACACACTGAATAATGCGCTTTCAAAGCACTCAGCAACTGGATTTTTACTGTGTGAAATGGCAAAATCACTGGCAAACAATTGCTAAAGTGGATTGGAAGCATATTAGACAGCGTGTGCAAAAGTGAAGAAGGCCCAGGCACCAAATGAAGGAGAGACTCAAACTGTACGCCAGGGGTGAGTAACTGGAGGGAGGTGGAGTCCATATCTCTCTTGAATCTCCACGCCCCGCCCCAGTTGCCAAACAGGAAGCAGGTGGTATTGTGGATCCAAGGGTGCTGTTTTTTCTCAGAGAGTGGCCCTTCCGTAAAGCTAGCTGCCAACCAGGCGTAAAGGAAGTATGTTTTGAATGCCTGGTTTGGTCAGCTGTGGCCACTGTGCCACCCTCCATTTTTTCTTATGCCAGTGGCCAGGGTGTAGCCTGAGGATCCAGATGATCCAAAACTGCCTTATAGTTGCGCAACTGCTTTTGTGCAACCCGTTTCAGAGCCTGTGAAATCTACTTGGATTGACGTTTATTTATTTTTAAAAAGTGATAACGCAAGATAGACTCGAGGGGGCGTTCTCTTTCATTGTCTTACACTGGAATCCTAAGCAATCCCTTCTGAGTCCATGGATTTAAGAAGGGTGGCTCAGAGGTTAAGATGCTGAGCTGCAGATCAGAAGGTCGGCAGTTCGAGACCCTAGTGTCATGTGACGGAGTGAGCTCCCATCTCTGGCCCCAGCTCCTGCCAACCTAGCAGTTCAAAAGCAAGAAATTGCAAGTAGATAAATAGGTACTGCTTCGGCGGGAAGGTAACAGCGTTCCATACGCCTTGGTGTTTAATCATGCTGACCACATGACCACGGAGAAGTCTTCGGACAGCACTGGCTTTTTGGCTTAGAAATGGAGATGAGCACACCCCCCTCCCCGAAGTCAGATTTGACTGGCTTTCAAGCAATGGAAACCTTTACCTTTACTTTACTTTAACTCTTTAGGATGGCACTGTGTATTTTGTGCATTTTCAAAAACGTCTTAAGTTCACTCTGTGTGTCAGCATAATGGAGCTTGTGTTAATTCTAGAGCCCTCTCTTTTAAAAAATCCTGCCTTCCCTTAAAAGAGATCGGGGGTTTTCACCACCCATTTTCTGTTGTCACAACAACCCTGTGAGGGAGGTTAGGGAACAGGCATCCCGCCTGGACCTGGTCACCCATGATATTACATAAGAACACAAGAACATAAGAGAAGCCAATGTTGGATCAGGCTAGTGGCCCATCCAGTCCAACAGTGTGTCACACAGTGGCCAAAAACACCAGGTGCCCTCAGGAGGTCCAGCAGTGGGGCCAAGACACTATTTATTTATTTGTTTGTTTGTATTTATATTTATTTATATTTATATCCCGCCTTGCCAGGCAAGCTGGCTCAAGGCGGCTAACACAGTTAAAATATAATAAAACTGAGCATCAGTTAAAACAGCATAAATTACAAATAAAATTACAGGTAAAACAGACTGGTGATGGCAGCATTCAGATCACACCCCATGATGCATGCAGCAACCCAGGAGTCCCAGGCCAGAAGAAGTTCCACCGGCCCATTCCTCAGTGGCAGCTCCTAGTCGAAGGCCTGGTGGAAGAGCTCCGTTTTACAGGCCCTGCGGAACTGTAAAAGGTCCCACAGGGCCCTGATGTCTTCTGGGAGCGCATTCCACTAGTGTAGAACCACCACTGAGAAGTCCCTGGCTCTGGTGGTCACCAGCCTGGCTTCTTTCAGACCAGGGAGAGTCAGGCAATGTTGTGAGCCTGACCTCAGTGCTCTCTGGGGTACATATGGGGAAAGGCGGTCCCTTAGGTAGGCAGGCCCCTGTCCAAGTTAGAACCAGCACCTTGTACCGGATCTGGTAATATTTATAGGCCGCTCTCCCCACAAGCAGGCTCAGAGCAGCTCACATAGCTTGGCACAATGTGCCAAGTTCATATAAAACATTTAAAACCTTTTAAAACAATCATATAATTAACAGTTAAGGTGCTCACAGTGATCGTCAGTCTTTCATCAAATTAAGATGGTGTGCTATATGAAGCAGCGCTCAAAATTCCCGACCCAGTGATCTACCGGCCTCCCAGGCAGTGCTCCCTTTAAGCTGTGGAGTCTTGTGAGCAAAAATTTTACTTTGTGAGCTATGGCATTAAAGTTGTGAGCGAGTGATTTGGCTGCTGCATCAGTTAGTTTGCTCTGGAGCCATCCTTCCTGAGCTGAGTCAAAAATGTGTGAGCCTGAGGCTAAAAACCTGTGAGCTAGCTCACACTAACTCAGCTTAGAGGAAACAGTGCTCCCAGGGTGGTTTGGCTCAATCTCCAGACCATGGCCTGCCCTGTACCACAGATGTTAATAAGTGGTAGTTGGTGGTAATGGTGGTGGGCGGCTCCTAGTTGAAAGCCTGGTGGAAGAGCTCCGTCTTGCAGGCCCTGTGGAACTGCAAAAGTTCCTGCAGGACCCTGATCTCCTCTGGGAGTTCATTCCACCAGTAAGGAGCCGCCACTGAAAAAGCCCTCCCACTGTTGCCTCCCCCCCCCCCCCCCCCAAGCATCAAGAATACAGTGCATCACTTGCCCCTGACTGAGAGTTCCTATCTATACCTTGTGCCTAATAGCCACTGATGGACCTCTGTTCCATAAGCTATTTCATGGCTGAATGGAGATTTGGTGGCTCTTGATCTAAAAAGCTGATAAATTCAAGCCCATGCTCAGTACAGAATTACTACCAGCTTCTTTACTTATCCAAAGTGGTGGCCAAGAGTGTTTTTAGGCACTGGAGACAGAGTTTCTCTCTCTAACCTCCGGCTTCTCAGCTCCTTCAGCGTGGCTTGAGAAAGTTGCTAGGAGACTCGTGCTTGTGTGTAGATTAACAGAGCTGACTTTGTCTGCGCAAACAAGAGGCTTTGTTCATCAGAACTGTGAATTAAATACCTTTCATCATCACTGCCTTTGAATATTGGTGGGGAGGGGGGACTCAGTCTGAGATGTGTGGCTGTGTGCATTCACGAAGCTGTGTAATGAATGCTTCATATTGAGTTGCACAGGACAAAAACGACGGGCAGCTTTAGTATGGTCCTTTGAAAGTTGTCTGGGGCACTTCTGTTGTATTCAGTTAAGATTCGCATTCCGGCCATGAATGAACAGTTGTAGGCCGTGTCCCAACCGTGGCCATGTCCCAACCGTGACAGTTGGTGGCTGGCAGCACGTTGGAAGCCATTCAACCTGATGAGGATCTGGCCTTCATTCCCAGCGGACACCATTTCAGTACTCTCAACGCACTGCTTCGTGCATCAGACACTTTTTTTCAGAAACGTGAGGGGAAACTCCCAAAAATAATCCTTACAGAAACTTGTGAGGCAGGACAGTATTATTTTCTTCCATGTTTCATAGGGAGGGGAGAGAGAACATTGGCTCGCTCCAGAGTGTGGCTGACCTTAAGCTGCGTTTTCTTAACCGTTTTATATTGCCTCAACGGTTGCGTAAGCCAGCCAGGGGCTGTTTTGTTACCAGAGCAATTTTCTTGCACAAGACATTCAACCCAAGCTACACATTTTAGATGTTAAAGGATTAAAGCAAGTCAGTGATCTTGGTGAAGGGTCTTGTTTAACTTGTCAACGTCATCTGTCACCTTTGTCCCAGAAAGGCACTTTGGGGATTGAATAGTCTAATGTACCGCTACCTCACAAAGAGATTTGTGAATACCAACACTCCAGAATCAGAGTGTCCAGAGAGCCAGTGCAGTTTAGTGGTTAAAGTGTCGGACTAGGATCTGGGAGTTCCAGGTTCGAATCCCCCCTCATTCCATGGAAGCTTGGGCCAGTCATACATTCTCAGCTTAGCCTGCCTCACAGGGTTGTTGTGAGGGATAAATGGAGGAAAGGAGAATGATGTCAGCTGCCTTGATTTCCCATTGGGGTGAAAGGCAGGCTATAAATAAAATAACTTATTATTACTATTATTATTATTACTATTATTGGCTTTTTAAAAATAAATTTAAAACAATCCTGTGAGGTAAATCAGGCTGACAGGGTGATCGGCCAGTAAGTTCACCCAGCAAGTGTGTTTATCAAAGCCGCCACTTCCTTCACTGGAACAAAGTTTGAGTCCAATGGCACCCCCAAGACCAACAAAGTCCGGGGTATAACCTTTCATGTGCACATTAAAAGCTTATACCTGGAACCGAACACCGTTGGTCTCAAAGGTGCCACTGGACTCAGACTTTGTTCCACTGCTTCAGACCAACTAAATAAAGTAAATAAATAAAGTAAATAAAATCAAACCTGTGGTTCATGAGGCTGTATCTGAGGCGTTGGTGGTGTAGCGCTTAGACCGCTGGATGAGGATCTGGGCTCAAATTCCCTTATGCTGGGAAGTTCACAGGGTGGCATATGACCAAAAAAATCACAACACAATCTCCATAATATGTTTTGTTAAAGGTAAAGGTTTCCTTTGCTCGAAAGCCAGTCGAATCTGACTCTAGGTGGCAGTGCTCATCTCCGTTTTCCAAGCCGAAGAGCCAGTGCTGTCTGAAGACAGCATTCATATCCTGCCGTTCCCTTCAGTTGGGACCCAAAGCAGCAGACTTCATTGCCCTCTCCTCCCTTTTATTGTCCAGACAACCTTGTGAGTAGGGATGCCAGCCTCCAGGTGGGACCTGGAGATTCCCCCAGAATTAGAGTTCATCTCCTGACTACAGAAATCAGTTCCCCTGGAGAAAACGGATGCTTTGCAGGGTGGACTCTTTTGGCATTGTATCCCACTGAGGTCCCTGTCCTCCCCCAAAATCTCCAGGAGTTTCCCAGCCTGAATCCAGCAACCCTACCTGTGAGGCAGGTGAAGCTGAGAGGGTGTGCCTGACCCAAGGTCATCCAGCTAGATTCCCTGGCTAGAAGGAGTAGTCAGACCTGAGTCTCCCAGATCCTAGCTGGATGCTCTAACTTCTACCTCACAACGGCTGATGTTCATAATACCCCCAAGTTCTTATTAAGAGTATTGTATTTCCGTGAAGATAAGACTCTGCCCAGTGGCCAGTGGCATGGTTGTAGGAAAGGGCTGTGTCATAATGGTTGGGGAAAGGATCATTCAAAAAGTATGTGGACAGAATGGAACAGGTGCGATCAGGGACCTGGAGACCAAGCCTTACGAGGGAAGGCTGAGGGACTTGGGAATGTTCAGTCTGGGGAAGAGGAGGTTGAGGGGGGACATGACGGCTCTCTTGAAGTATCTGAAGGGCTGTCGCTTAAAGGAGGGCAGGGAGCTGTTCCTGTGGGCAGCAGAGGAGAGGACTTACAATGATGGGTTTGAATGAAGGGCGGGAAGGTACTGGCTGGATCTTAGGAAAACCTTTTTTTGATGGTCATAGTTGTGCAGCAGTGGAATCAGCTGCCTGGGGAGGTGGTGAGCTCCCCATCACTGACAGTCTTGAAGCAGTGGCTGGACAAACTTGTCAGGGATGCTCTAGGCTGATCCTGCATTGAGCAGAGGGCTGGACTCTATGGCCTCTATGGCCTCTTCCAACACGTCGATTCTGTGATTCTATGAAATACGAGAGTGTGTATGTGGGTGTCTGTCACATGAATTGTTGTGCTGTTCAGGTTTTATTGTGCCTGACTCTTGTTTCCTTTGCTTTCTGTGCCACAGACTGTGGGGGTGTAGCACTGGGGATGTTCAACCTGGACCAGTCCATCAAGGATTTTGCTCACAGTTCCTTCCAGATGGCTTTGTCCAAAAGCTGGCCCCTGTACATGAGCACCAAAAACACCATTTTGAAGAAATACGATGGCCGGTTCAAAGACATCTTTCAGGAGATCTATGAGAAGTAATAATGTTTTGTTACTTTATTCTCATTTTACGTGTGTTCAAGGAAATTATACCCTTGCTAATTCTTGAACAGCTCATTCTTGAATCTCAAAATCCCCCTTTCCACCCCCTCAAGGCCAGTGGGAGAAGAATTGATCTGTTCACCTCGCAGAGCTTCTCTTTATCAGCTTACAGCTGGTTGGAAACTGAATATTGGAGTTAGTGAGAGAATTTTTAAATTTCATTTATTTTAGTCCATTTATGCCCTGCCTTTCTCCCCAATGGAGAGCCAAAGCAGCTTACACCATTCTCCTCTCCCCCATTTTATTCTCACAACAACCCTGTAAGGTAGGTTAGGCTGAGAGTAGATAACTGGCCCAAGCTTACCCAGCAAACTTCTGTAGCATAGTAAAGATACAAACTTGGATTTCTCAGATCCTCTTCTGACAGTCTAACCCCTCCACCACCCTGACTCTCAGTGTCTTTTAGGATTTAGAATAAGTTCATAATCTGCACCACACATAAAAACTGAAATAAAGATAGAACTCAGGAGCCCAGGACTTCACCTAGGTCCCAAAGGTTTTCTTCCTTTTCCTCCATTTATTCCCTGGCACCACGAACGCCCTCACATACTTTCTCATAGGCAAAGGGCTCTTCAACCATCTCTCTTGCAAAATAGCCATCAAGAGAGGTTTACACAGAGCTCTCCCCTTATGGACTTCAGCTGCTCACTCCCATGAGCTAGATCAGGAAGAAAGGCAACCTTAAAAGAGTGTTGTTCCCAAGCTTCTGTTGCAGTTTATGTAGGTGAAGACAGCAGTAACCTTTTTAGGGCATTGTGTGGCTGCTATTGCAACATACTTTTTTTCTTTGATGTTAAGTCTCCAGCCCTTTTTTTGGCAGAGATATAAGAGGAAAGGTACAGGCGGTTTCTGTCCAGATTTCCTGAGGGAAAAGCAGGGAGATGAACAGGCCTATACATGATCCTTTGTTGTAGCCCATGTCATATTTTCCTCCCTCTTTTGTTTTTAGGGCATTGTGTGGCTGCCATTGCAGTGTACTTTTTTCTTTGTGGTTAAGTCTCCAGCCCTTTTTGTGGCAGAGATATAAGGGGAAAGGTACAGGTGGTTTCTGTCCGGATTTCCTGGCGAAAAAACCGGGAGAGGAACAGGCTTGTACATGATCCTTTGTTGTAGCCCATGTCGTACTTTCCTCCCTCTTCCATTTTATGCAAGATGTATGTCATTTTCCATTAGTTTTTCAGTCTGCAGGCACCATCTGTAATCACTATGAATTACATTCAGTTCTCTTTGTTTTCCAGGGAGTACAAGTCAAAGTTTGAAGCCCAGAACATCTGGTACGAGCATCGGCTCATAGACGACATGGTGGCCCAAGCACTGAAATCCGAGGGAGGGTTTATCTGGGCCTGCAAGAACTACGATGGTGACGTGCAGTCTGACTCGGTCGCACAAGGTACGGCCCACCCCTTTTATTGCAACACTGGGTTAACTTGATTGGCCAACCGGTGTTCCTATGGCGATAGTAGCTCCGTAGCCAGGATTTTGTGTCTTGTGGGGCCAAATCATTTCTGGTGGGGCTAAAGACTAGGAACCGGACGCTACTTTCTGTTGCTTCAGATAACACTGTGTATATTTTCTGTTCTATTGCAGTACTATAGGATACTGTGCCCCAAACCATTCCAAGCCATATAGAGAAAGACAATTAACAAAAGCGGTCTTAATTCCTGGAGAAGTATCCTGTAATAGCAACTATTAAGTGGTGCTTATTTGTTTTCAGTGTTTAAAAAATAATGTGCAAAACATTTTTAGAAGGAAATATTGTGGGGCTGGTCCTTTAAGGAAGGGGGCAGAGCCCCCAACAGCCCCATTGTAGCTATGGGCTACGGCGATAGGATGGCCAGTTGTACTGGCAGTGCCATGTAAGGACCCTACAGGATCATACGATTAAAACCCCAGCCAATCCAGTATTGTGTTTCCAGCTAATCAGATGTATCTGGGATGAACACAAACAGGGAATAACAAACCTCCAGGTTGAGAGGCAATCTGTTTAGGTCCTCCCTTCTTCCATTGCATGTTAATGAAGACTGTTTAAGTAATACGGTGGTAATTTACATTTTTCTTTGACTTTTCTGTGCACAGACAGACTTTTCTGTGCAGACAACTCAGAATTTCAGTGACAGCCATCCCTTGTTCTATTGCCCTGTCCAGGTTACGGCTCCCTGGGGATGATGACCAGCGTCCTGATATGTCCAGATGGCAAAACAGTGGAAGCTGAAGCTGCCCACGGCACAGTGACCCGCCACTACCGCCTGCACCAGAAAGGCCAAGAAACGTCCACCAATCCGATTGGTACAATACCTTCCTGCTTTCTCAGCTCAGTAGCTTTCTCAGCGTCTACACTAAATGCTTAAGCTCGCTTTGTATACTTCCTTTCAGCTTGCGCTGCACTTCCATCAGTTGGTTCTCCACTGTGGAGCGCATTCTCTCTCTGTGGCGCTAGACACTTCCACTCGCGCCACACAAAGGTCTTTCAAGGAGCAGGGAAGTACCTAGCGTGAGAGGAACATGCTTCACAGTGGAGGACCACTTCCGCCACAGGTAAAGGGGAGCCCATGGGAAAAGAAGACCTAGAATCCAAGCCACTGACCAGCTGAATTGTCATGGTGTATTCAGTGCTCCCTCCAAGCTGTGGAGTCTTGTGAGCAAAAAATTCTACTTTGTGAGCTACTGGCATTAAAGTTGTGAGCGAGCGATTTGGCTACTGCATAAATTAGTTCGCTCTGGAGCCATCCTTCCTGAGCTAAGACAAAAATGTGTGAGCCGGAGGCTAAAAAACTGAGCTAGCTCACACTAACTCAGCTTGGAGGGGACACTGGCTATCGACCACAGAACTATGGAAACAGTAGTTCTCTGTTAGACCACACGTATTAGCGAGAAACGTTGTACCCTTGTGAACAGACCCATGTTGGCAGTGCAGCCAGGGCCGGTGCCAGGCTTTTTTGCACACTAGGCGAGGCTACCTTCTGGCGCCCCCCCCCCCCCCCCCGGTGTACTCACCAATTTTTAAATATAAATGCATTTTAGGAAGAATGAAAAACACAAAGACGAGGATTCCTGCTTGTAGTCAAGGCTGCTCTCCCCATCGTCCTCACCCTACTTGCTGGCCTCTGCGCCCATCAGGGTTCTGCGCTCCTAGGCGGTCACCTAACCTCGTCTTATGGTAGCACCGGCCTTGAGTGCAGCTGTACCCAAGGAGTATGAGAAAATGAAATCTGCACTTAGAGGAGAAGCTTCACCTTACAGGCGCTCACCAAACATATGTAGCACAGAGGGAATTATTGTTGTTTAGCAGATGGAAGTCAGAACTGAGCAAAGCCTAGAGTGTTTCCATGGAATCCTTCCATGCAGAGCCACTGGCTGTGACGCCATCCACGGCTCCCTGGCAATGAACTTTCTAAACAAATACCTAGATGAGATACCAAAGCTGAATTGAGAGGAAGAACATGTCAGATGTTCAGGATATGAAAGGAAGGTGAAGCAGTCATAAAAAATAAGATACAAGTTTTGGGAAAGGGAGTTCCCAGACCTGAGGACCCAGAAGGAGGCCAATGGCCCACCCCTCCAGAAGGCTGAGGAGAAAGCAAGCCAAAAGTTTGGCAGGGCTAAGAAGAGTTGCTAACCTCCCAGGTGGGGCCTGGAGATCTCCCAGAATTACAACTGATCTCCAGCTGACAAAGATCAGTTTCCCTGGAGAAAATGGCTGTTTGGGAGAGTGGGCGTTGTGGCATTCGGCACCTTTGAGGTCTCTCCTTTCGCCAAACCCCACCCTTCCCAGTCCTCTCCCCTCAAACCTCCAGGAATTTCCTAACCCAAATCTGGCAGGGCTACGTGAGTCATTTGCTTGATCCCAAGTAGTCTGGGGAGGGGAGGACTAGCCTGGGCAGTCATTTGTCAACTTTCGATCTGTCCGTCTGTCTCCCTTTGTCAGCTTCTATCTTTGCCTGGACCAGAGGTCTCGCTCACAGAGCTAAGTTGGACAAGAATGCCGAGCTCCAAAACTTTGCCACCGCCCTGGAGGAAGTCTGCGTAGAGACCATCGAGGCCGGCTTCATGACAAAAGATCTGGCTGCTTGCATTAAAGGGCTACCAAAGTGAGTATGTGAGGCCGAGAGGGGTATGAACACCTGCCGTTTTTCAAGTTCAGGAGGAATACTAGAGCCATGTCGCCAGTGTTCCCTCTAAGCTCCACAGTGTTGCGAGCAAAAATTCTACCTCATGAGCGAAAAATGCTAGTAGCATTAAAGTTGTGAGCAAGTCTACGTTTGACTATTGCACAAATTAGTGTCTTAGAAGATTATTTCTATAGCCTTGTAAAAATCTCAGAACGAATTCTTTTAAACTATATTTTAACTATATTTTAACAATAATTTAAACATTATAGGAGAAAACAGAATCAAGTCAAATTTCATTACGGAAAATATTGTTCTTTATGTGGGTAGACCAGGCCTCCGGAGAGTAGGTCTACCCACCCCAGTCCACTATATTAGTAGACCTGGCCTTGGACCATCACCCTGTGCTGACACTTAGAAAACATACCAGCACTTGGTGGGGGGGAACTCTTGCAGTCTACTTTTTTTTTTGGGGGGGGGGGGGTGTTAGTGAAATATGACAAATTTAAAGGTCAAGTATAACAGAGGTGGAACAATCACTGTCAGAACCCTGCCTAATCTAACAAACAGGAAGTTGCATTAATGTTATGAAACTGCCCAAACTACCTATTTATTCAAATATTTATATCCCAATTTTACTGTGACTCAAGGCATCTTACAAATCATACTGAAAAGTGGTGTGCAAAAAAAATACCTATTTTTCCCTGCTCCATTATAGCCTATGGGCACCATTATAATCAATGGGCCCCATAGGCTATAATGGAGAATTGATCTGTGGGTATCTGGGACTGGGGGGGGCACATGTTTTGAGGTACTGGCAACAAATTTGTAGCATAACTGCTGGTGCCGCTCCTCAAAAAAAACCCCAAGTTTCAAAAAGATTGGACAATGGGGTCCAATCTGTGGGCCCCAGAATGAGGTATCCCCATCCAATGAAGAGGAAAATGCGCCTGAGCTGGAAGCTAAATTGTCTGAGAAGCTAGCTAAAATTTTGTGTGCGAGCACCCCCTAATGCAGCTTAGAGGGAACACTGCCTCAGCACTAGGTGCTTCAAAGTCTGCACTGAGAAAAGCACAATTCCATGTAACCTGCGTGAACTGTGCAGAAATTTTCCTGAACTGTGCAGAAATGGGTAGTTTTGGAAGGTTGGGGGGGGGATTTTTCCTGAACTTGACACAATCTCAACGTTCATGCTTTTGTTTTTCTTTTCCCGCCTCAGAGTGCAGCGCTCCGACTACTTGAGCACGTTTGAGTTCCTGGACAAACTTGCTGAAAACCTGAAGGCAAAGCTGTCCTCTCAGCCGAGACTTTAAAAGAGCCGGTTTCAACAACTGCTAGAAAGTGAATGTTGCCAGCCGGCTGAATGAACGGGTCCCTCTTTCGTGTGGCGTAACACTGTACGGTCTGAAGAGAAATCAAGCTGAAAATAGAAACGTATCCGGACTGTCTCGCCAGTTAGGCTCCCAAGTGATTTCTGTGCTTTTTTTTTTTTTTTAAAAAGGCTGATGGAACAACCTCAACAGCTGCCTCCCTGACAAATTAAGGTGTTGGTCCTTCTGGCAGTCAAGCTCTTCCCTTCTTTCTCTGGGTTCTCCAGCAAAGCTGTTTAGTTTTCTGTCTTATTTTTTAAAGTGTAAGAGATTGCCGATTCCTGCACTGTTCATCGTCTCCAGATCACCCACCCATGGACCACTTCAGCAATGGAAACGATACCTTTCCCGTACCTTCTAGTGAATTTCGCAAACCGAATCAGGTCTGACTAAAGGTGCACGGGAGCGTATTTAGAAGCGTCCAGAAAGATGAGGGCCCGTCCTTTTCTTTCATCATGTCTTACACCTGAGCTGAAGTGCAGGGATTTTCCTTTTCAGCTGTATGTCATCTGAGGTGCAGTTACTCAAATCCATTCCCCAGTAGCCATCTGAACAAGGGTAATCGATTTCAAAATAAATTACTAATACTGGCTCCTGCCTCTTCTGTTGTCTCTGAGTTGCAAGGGAACAAAATCCTGTCAGGTAGATTTCCCTGCCTAGGATCATTCTGCCACCTGCACGGGTGTGTAAGATGGTGTGTGCGAGATGGTGTGTAATTTGCAAGCCAGTCAGTGGTTTCTGTGGGCTTTGCTGGGGGGTAGATTAAACACTTGCATCATGCAAGTCCTGCAAGAGAAGAGGCGGGGCTGTGGATCACTGGTAGAGCATCTGCTTTGCATGAAGAAGATCCTAGCTGCAGTCGCCATTTTAAGGTCACAGGTAACAGATGACATGAAAGACCCCCACCGGAGACCCCGGAGAGTTGCTGCAAGTTTGAGTAGACAATACTGACCCTGAGGTCTGATTCAGTGTAAGCCAGCCTTCATACAGAATCATAGAATGTTAGCGTTGGAATGGACCTTGCAGGTCATCTAGTCCAATCCCCTGCACCCTGCAGGAGCGCAGCCGAAAGATAGCCCTACAACATACCCGAGCAAGCCTCCACTTAAAAACGTCCAATAAAGGAGCATCCATCACCTCCTGAGGCCGTCTGTTCCACTGCTCAACCACGCATACAGTTAGGAAGTTCCTCCTGATATTTAGCCAGTATTGACTCCCTTGTAATTTCCACCCATTAGATCTAGTCTTGCAATCCAGAGCAAGAGAGAATAGATCTGTTCCATCTTCTGTATGACAGCCCTTCAAATATTTGAAGACTGCAATCATGTCCCCTCTAAGCCTTCTCTTTCCAGGCTAAACATACCCAACTCTTTCAGCCTTTCCTCATAAGACTTGGATTCCAACCCTCTCACCATCCTGGTTGCCCTCTTCTGGACACACTCAAGCTTGTCAACATCCTTCCTAAAATGTGGTGCCCGAAACTGGACACAGTACTCCAGGTGAGGCCTGACCATATGTTCAGGGGCTGTATTTGTCACCCTAGTAGAACTCCTGTAAAGTAACAGCAGCCCCCAGGGAAATGGAGAAACTTGACCCATTGACTTAGTGCCCAGATCTTCCCCAGCGTCCAGTGCTGACCTCCCACACACCCCTTGGCTTCAGTTGTCCAGCTATTCAACGGGAATGACTTTTATCAGTGAGAATTAGTAAGCACATACTGAATAAATACAGATGACCAGCGTTATCAGCAAGTTGCTTCATCTTGGTCGCCTGGAGATCAACTGTAATAGCAGACCTACAGGGGCCACCTGGAGGATGGCAACCCTACGAATCAGCCCAAAGCAGCCAACACCGAAGTCTTGCTGAGGGGGCCCGGTAGAGCGACTCTTTTCTGGGGGGGGGGGGGGGGGGGGGGTTGCAGGTTCTGATCACATGGTAAAAATGGTGCCAGAGGGAGGGGTTCTCAAACAGCCGTCTGTGGTTTTGACTGGACTGCAGGCAAGGGAGCCCCAGGCAGCAAAAAAAGAGAAAGCCTACAGCATTCGGTCTCGCAGGCAGTCTCCCATCCAAGTACCAACCAGGCCCGACCCTGCTTAGCTTCAGAGATCGGGCACGTTCAGGGTGGAATGGCCACAGCCAAAAAGGGAGTTGTTCGGCCACCCTTCTCGTCGGGGCTCTCCCAGACGCCAGCCTTTTTTCCCCACGACCGGGACACTCTGGCCCCGCCGCCTCCCCGGCCGCCCTCCCACCAAGCTCCTCGCGACCGCTTTCTCTCTCTCACACACACACAAACGCACACACCCCCTCCTCCCCTGCTGCACCAACCCCACCACGCGCCATGCGCCGAAGACAGCCGCGGGCCGAGTGTTCCCCCTCGATCGCTCCCCCCTTGCTTTTGGGCTGGGACCGGCCCGTCTTTGGAATTGCTGCCCGTGGAGGAGGGGACAGCGGGCCGATCGCTTCACCTGCGTCTCTTCCTTTCAACAGGCGCTCCGCGGCACACCGAGGCGTTTCTTCACCTTTTCCTTTTCCTAGCTCCCCAGGGCTACATGCGTTTATTTTTTCCGACTTCACTTCTAATCTTGCGACGGCGCAGGGAGAGACTCAGCACGGAGGACCCAACTTAACCAATGCAATTAAGCGACCCAACATAACCAATGCAATGAGACACGCAGAGGACCCAACTCACCCAATGCACTAAAAAGGCGAGAGAAGCTGGATCACAAAAAGAGAGAGGCGATGTCATCATCCCCTGCTGTGTCTGTCTCGCGGGCTGGCTTCGGCCTCTGGCTGGCCTGCCGGGGAAGGGGGGGGGGGGGGGGCAGGCCCTGGGCCAGACGGAGACACACACCCCACCAGGTCAGATCCGGCGCGGTTGTTCCGCGGCTCTTTGCTGGCAAGCAGCTCCGACGCAGTGGGGGACGGCAGCATACAGCTTCTCTGCTTCCCGCTTCTCTGACGGGTTGCTCTGAGGCTGACGCTTGCGTGACAGGCAGAATTCCAACAGGTGCTGGAGGTGGGAAAGGTTGCCTCAGCGGCAGGGTCGGCAGGCACCCCTCCTTCTCAGCAGGCTGCCTGGGGGGGGGGGGGCAGGCGCCTGGCTGTCTTCGGTGCAGGGCGCACGGGGGCAAACCACAGATGGCTGTTTGAGATCCCCACCCTCTGGCCCCATTTTTACCATGTGAGCAGAACCTGCACACTCCCGCCCCCCCAGCGAAAAGAATCTTCCCCATCCCTTTGCAATTCTTTAAACTACACAGGAGGTGGTTTCTCTCTCCAAAGAATCTCCAGCATATTTACACGAATTTCAGCTCTCAGTGTTGGAAAAGATGTGGCGAACCCAGTGATTTCTTTCACAGTTGGTGGAAGTGCACAGCAATTCAAACCTTCTGGAGACATGTGTTAATAGAAGTTGAAAACGTTACATCTCAAGGACTAGACTACCGTTAGACCCAGCAGTACTGCTCCTCAATCTGGAAGAAGGAATCGATCCTGAGATTGAAATAAACACGCTAACCGCCACTCTTCTAGCAAGTGCTCCATTGACTATTGCGGCTTCATGGAAAGTACCTACCCCACAAAGTACAGCAGAATGGAAAAACAAATGCTGGGATCATTTATTATGGACAAAATACCGGACATAGTTGAAGGGCAATCGGCTACATCTACAAAAAGGCATTCATCTTTTGTTAGCAAATGGTTCTCCTTTGTTACATATATGGCAGAACACAACGATATACCATCTAATCCTAATTATATCAAGTGGCTTCGTTTCTAAATACTTCTAAGTACATTTAAACACTGTAAAATATTCTTAAACACTCTCGATCTCTTTAAATACTTACCTTAATTATTTTTATTGATTTAATGGCAATAGTATACTTACAGATCACCTCTAGGCAAAAAAGCAAAGGTTAAACAATCAAATACTTTACTTGAACAATGTTAACAGGCTTATCAACTGTTATATATATTTAGTATTTCTTACTGTTGATACTGCATTCTGTATTGAAAAGGAAAAATTATTATGTATTCTGTTGAAAATACTTTTATCTTTTAATTAAAAAAATTGGTGAAGAAAAGAGTCGCTCTACCGGGCCCCCTCAGCAAGACCTTAGTGTTGGCTGCTTTGGGCTGGTTCATGGGGTTGCCAGCCTCCAGGTGGCCCCTGGAGGGCTGCTATTACAGTTGACCTCCAGGCGACCAAGATCGGGGCCCCTGGAGAAAATGGCTCCTTTGGCGGGTGGACTCCAGGGCAGTATTCCCTGCTGAGGCCCCTCCCCTCCCCAAACCTCGCTGTCCCCAGGCTCCACCCCTGAAATCTCCAGGTTTTGCCCCACCCAGAGCTGGCAACCCTACTGATTCACCTTACTGTTTGCGCCGCTTATTCCAGTCTGTGGTGGATTTTACCCTGAAAGCACAGGGTATGTCACAGGTCTTGGCTCTCAGTTCTGACCGCGGCGGAGAGGTGATTCTGAACTTTGAAACCGGGCTGTTCTCCGGTGTGTGAACTGATCCCCGAGTGCCGAACTTGTACAGGAGTTATAATTCATCCTTGTTAATACCATCACACAGAGAACATGGAGGCATTTCCTGAGCAGGGCGTAAGTGGAGGGATATTTTCCCCTACCGTCTGAGGAAGGAGGTGAAAATATTTCTCACCATTAGGACGTGTCGAAAGTTTCCCAACCTGGATCTGGGAACCCCATGGACCCTCATCCGCAGCCGGTGGCCAAGGAGGACCTGGCACCCCTACAAGCCGAGACGAGTTCCAGGGGCAAGATGATTATTACCCGGGATGGTTTTCTGGGGAGGAAAGAGCACTGGAGGCTTTTTGTGGTCCGATTTTTGTAGTCTTTGCTTGATTTCCGGGGGGGGGGGGGGTGATATGCCAGTCTGGGGTCTCCAAACTCCAGGGGAAGCCTGGAAGTTACAACTCGGCTGGCCAGACTCCAGGGGGGCCAGTTCCACTGAAGAAGGGTAAGGGCAGTCTATAGATCCTAGGCGAAATTCCACTCCCACCCCCGCCCCGCCTGGCCCTTCCTCCCGGCATGGGGCGCAGCCGGCGCTGGGGACCGGAGCCCCGCAAGGCACGCGGTGTGGACCAAAAGCCCCTTGCTTCCCAACGGAGATGGAAACGCCAGGGAGCCCCCAGAGGAGGCGGCCTGCTGAGAAAGAAGGGGAGCCTGCCTGCGCCGGACCCTGCCCCTCTGCCTGAGGCAACCTTTCCCCACCAGCAGCACCTGTTGGATTTCTGCCTGTCACGCAAGCGTCAGCCTCAGAGCAGCCCGTCAGAGAAGCGGTGCAGGCAGCTGTGTGCTGCCTGCCGTCCCCCACTGCGTTGGAGCTGCTTGCCAGCAAAGAGCCGCGGAATAACCGCGCCGGATCTGACCTGGTTGGGGGGGGGGGTGTCTCCGTCTGGCCCAGGGCCTGGTCCCCCCCCCCCCCCCCGGGCAGGCCAGCCAGAGGCCGAAGCCAACCCGCGAGACAGACACAGCAGGGGATGATGACATCGCCTCTCTCTTTTTGTGATCCAGCTTCTCTCGCCTTTTTAGTGCATTGGGTGAGTTGGGTCCTCTGCGCGTTTCATTGCATTGGTTAAGTTGGGTCGCTTCATTGCATTGGTGTCATTGGGTCCAGGGCCTCCGCAGTGCGTCTCTCCCGGCGCCATCGGAAGATTAGAAGTGAAGTCGAAAAAAATAAATGCATGTCGCCCCGTGGAGCTAGGAAAAGGAGAAGAAATGCCTCGGTGCGCCGCGGAGCGCCTGTCGCAAAAGGCGCAGGTGAAGCGATCGGCCCCCCGTCCCTTCCTCCACGGGCAACAATTCCAAGGACGGGGCCCCCCCTCGACGGGGAGCAACGCCAAAGCAGAGGGGGGGGGGGGGACCAGGCCCTGGCCCTGGCCCTGGCCCACCAGGGAGTCCTTGCCAAGGAAAAGGCTCGTTCCTGAGCGGCTTCTCTCCTGCCGGGGGGGAAGGTGTTGGGTCCTGCTTCCGCGCCAGTCAAGGCAGCAAAAAGGCCGCCTACAGCACCGGGTATTCCCAGGCAGTCTCCCGTCCAAGTACTAACCACAGGCCCGACCCTCCTTAGTTTCGGAGATCAGACGGGATCCGGCGCGTTCAGGGTAGTATGGCCGTAGACGTTGAGCGAAGTTGCTCGGCCACTCTTCTCCTCGCGGCTCTCTCCTCCTTTCTTTCACACGACCTGGGCACTTTTGGCCCCGCCGCGTCCCTGGCCGCCCTCCCAGCAAGCACCCCGACGACCCCATTCACACACACACACCCCTCCTCCCTTGCTGCACCCACGCGCCAGGCACCCAAGACAGCCCCCAGCCGGGGAGTCCTCTTTCGCACACACTCTCTCTCTCCCCGCCCCCTTTCTTTCTTCCTTCCTCTGGCCAGGACTCCGTGGTGGTGTTCCCTGGGGGGTGGCTGCACGTGGAGGAGGGGCCGATGGGGGGCTGAGCTCTTCCTCTGCGCCTCTTCCTTTCCACAGGCGCGCAGCAGCAGCAGCAGCGCACCGAGGGTGAGGCAGGCCCGGAGGCCTCTTCTGCCGGGAAGGGGGTGCGCCCAGGGGCGCGCAGAGACCTTCCAGCCCCCCTCCCCCAACTCCACCCAGGCGGTCCAGCGCTTCGGGCTCCGGGGGATCCTGCCCAGCAGCCCCCCGGGAGCGCCAATCAAGCAAAGACTACAAAAATCGGACCAGGAGAAGCCTCCAGTGCTCTTTCCTCCCCAGAAAACCATCCTGGGTAATAATCATCTTGCCCCTGGAACTTGTCTCCACTTGGAGAAATTAGGCTTGGGTAGGAGTGCCACTGGAGGGATGAGGGTCCATAGGATTCCCAGATCCAGGTTGGGAAACTCCTGGAGATTTGGGGATGAGGCAGTGGAGGACAGGGACCCCAGTGGGGTACAACGCCACAGAGTCCACCCTCCAAAGCATCCATTTTCTCCAGGGGAACTGATCTCTGTAGGCTGGATACAAGCTGTAATTCCAGGGGATCCCCAGGCCCCACCTGGAGGCTGGCATCCCTAGGCACAGGAACCAGTATCCTTGTTACAATTTATTGTGTCTTGTGTAATTTTCTCTAGAGGTGCTATAACAGTTCCAGAGGGCAGCCATGTTGGGGGGAAGAAGAAGAAGAATGGATTTATACCCCCCACCATTCACTACCGAAGGAGTCTCAAAGCAGCTTACAGTCTCCTTTCCCTTCCCCTCCCCACAACAGATACTCTGTGAGGTAAGAACATAAGAAAAGCCAATGTTGGATCAGGCCAGTGGCCCATCCAGTCCAACACTGTCACACAGTGGCCAAAAACACCAGGTGCCATCAGAAGGTCCAGCAGTGGGGGCAAGACACTAGAAGCCCTCCCACTGTTCCCCCCCACTGTTCCCCCCCCCCCCCCCGTCAAGCACCAAGAATACAGAGCATCACTTGCCCCAGTCTGAGAGTTCCTATCTATACTTTGTGGCTAATAGCCACTGATGGACCTCTGCTCCATATGTTTATCTAATTCCCTCTTGAAGCCATCCATGCTTGTAGCCGCCGCCACCTCCTGTGGCAGTGAATTCCACGTTTTAATCACTCTTTGGGTGAAGAAGTACTACCTTTTATGTGTTCTAACCCGACTGCTCAGCAATTTCATGGTAGGTGGGGCTGAGAGAGCCCTCCCGAGAACTGCCCTTAAGAGAACAGCTCTGAAAGAACTTATGACTGGCCCAGGGTCATGCCAGCAGCTGCAAGTGGTGGAGTGGGGAATCAAACCCGGTTCTCCCAGATTAGAGTCCACACTCCTAACTGCTACACCAAACTGGCTGTCTTGATTTGAGGCCAGTAGCACCTTAGAGGCCAGCAAGATTTCCAGGGTATGGGCTTGTGAGAGTCAAAGCTCAAGAGTACATGACAAAGGGAGCTTTGACCCTTGAGAGTTCATACCCCCAAAATCTTATTGGTCTCTGAGGTGCTACTAGACTCAAATCTAGCTCATGTAGCTAGTATAAGTCCTTATATGCATGTAAACCTTGCAAAAATATTTATTATTTAAAGGTTTATGACACACTTTTGCCCACATAGCAGGCCCTGGCCTGGGAACACCACCTTGACAATAGGGCCTGTGAAGAAGGCTGGTAAATTTCAGGGGACAGAAGCAGACAGAGAAGAAGCAGAGGCGTTTTTCCTGAGAAAAAGGAAATCCTGAAGAAGTAATTCCTTAAGAGAAAGGCCTGCGGAGGTGGAGAAAGGCGGTCGATGGAAGAGTGGGCATCTTCTTTTAATCCCGCGTGTTTGTGTTGACTTCTGCCTGTGGCTGTGAGGAAAAGTGGCTTCCCGGAGCTTGTGGAGAAGAGAGACGTCACCTGGCATGCAGCAAGACCTTGTGTGTCAGTGCCCAGAGACTAAGGGGACTTCCTTTCTCTTTTTGCATTGACTTTGGAAATGCTCGATATCATTGTTACTCACACTGTTTTGTTTAAATCTCCCTGTTCGGAACCCATTGCTGCCCTGCCTTTCAATAGAAGTCCTTTTGTTTAAGTGCAGTCCAGGTTTCGAGTGGGGGCATCCACAAATCTGTAACCTGGCCCTTTTAAGGCCAAAAGTAGAGTTGCCAGCTCTGGGTTGGGAAATTCCTGGAGACCTGAGGGTGGAGACTGGGAGAAATTAGGGGAGGGTTCTCAGTGGGATATGATGCCACAGAGTCCACCCTCCAAAGCGGCCATTTTCTCCAGGGAAAATTATTTCTGTTGTCTGGTGATAAGTTGTAAATCTAGAAGATCTCCAGCCCCAATTGGAGACTGGCAACCCTAACTAAAAGGGTTACACGTACTTTACACACACTTTACTAAGTTACTACACTAAGGCCCATTCCTGCTCAGAGGAACCTTTTAACCCAAAATGTGTCAGAGAGGCAAGAAATAGTGCTGGCAACAAAGTTTTTTTCAATATTGGGCCACATGATCAGAAATCCGTATCTGCTCTGGCCGTATTAATTTTTCAATTGATGATAATGATAAAGTATAACTATTTCGCTCTCCAAAAATATGGATTTTTAGTAGTAATACAAAGACCGTAAAACCAGTTTAATCAACTGTATTTGTACAAAAGACTGCTGCTAGAAGCCATTGATCAGTGCTGATCAAGTCAATGAGAATTCGAGTATTTCACAGACTGAACTCTTCTGGAGAACTGTGGGGGGTGTTCAATTAGGCCACATCTCGTTTCTGACACCGGGTTTACTTCACTGTTGGTGGCTCTCAGCTTCCATTTCAACAGTTTCACAGAAGAGAATGTACTTTCACAAAGCCAGGTGGAATGAGACATTGTCCAGAGTTTGGCTAATAGCCAGAGATTTCAGGATAGTTCTGGGATTCGTATACCCATCTCCTAAATCCCAGGGGTACTGTGTCATCTTGGTGGGCTCCATTCGCTTTCTGTTCAATCGTTTCTTCTTGAAACTGAGGATAGATAGGACAGAGAATTGTCAGTAATTCTTCATAATGACTCCATTTCATAATGCAATTGTAGCTGAATTACATCCAAGAAAGCTATTCCCCCCCCTAAAGTCTCAACCACTCTGTGCCCCAGGATCAGGCAAGCCACATTTGTCTTGTGAGTCACATTTTGGACATCATTGCAAGGAAGGGAGAATAGGATGATGGAGCGGACTGCTAGATGCTATTCTCCAGATGCTATGCAGCACAGATCAGCAAGTAGTGTTATAGGAGGAGATTTTTTGAACAGTAGTGGGTCAAGGTACCTCCCCACATGCTGAAGCAGAGTTCCAGGACATCCTGATACCATGCAAGGCTCATGTTTCTTTGGGATGACAACAGGGACAGCAGCAGATTTGGCCCTGGGAACTCCAGCAGCTGAGTTATGAATTTGAAGAAAGAATCTACATTCCTTTAATGTGGAAAGAAGGTTAATGAAGAGAACAGAAAAGAAAAACAAAACAT
This sequence comes from Lepidodactylus listeri, assembly GCA_029233225.1. NCBI lineage: Eukaryota > Metazoa > Chordata > Lepidosauria > Squamata > Gekkonidae > Lepidodactylus > Lepidodactylus listeri. The sequence continues at coordinate 18,180,483 of JARCFY010000010.1, read as the reverse complement.
TCTATGGAACAGTGTGGCAGAAAGGTTCTGCTCTGGCCAGCAGGCCCTGTTCCACCCTGCCCTCCAAGGTTTTCCCAACATCTGGAGAGGCTTTTCTCTCTCTCCAGTAAACCACCATCATTTATTATTTATTTATTTATTTCTTTATTTTTCACATTTATATCCCGCCCTCCCCGCAAGCGGACTCAGGGCGGCTTACATGGGCCCAAGGCCTGATCAATACATTAACCTGTAAAATCAGTTAAAACATTCCAATAAATACAGTTAAAACATATAAATACACATAAAAGCTTTCACAGTACAGCATCCGATGACAACCAAATGGCAGGTCTGAGCCCCCCCGCCACTGTAACCGGGGCCGTGCTGGACAAGGGATACATCGCAATAGTTGCGTTGATAGGTGGTAGGTGGTATCCCCGGTGTCATCAGTGGTGGCTCCTATTCAAAGGCCTGGCGGAAGAGCTCCGTTTTGCAGGCCCTGCAGAACTGCATCAGGTCCCGCAGGGCCCTGATCTCCTCCGGGAGCTCATTCCACCAGACAGGAGCCGCCACCGAGAAGGCCCTGATCCTTGTTCTGGCCAGCCTGGCATCCTTGGGGCCAGGGACACACAGTCTGTGTTCTGACCCCGACCGTAGTGCTCTCTGGGGTATGTACGGAGTGAGGCGGTCCCTAAGGTATGTTGGACCCTGGCCATATAGGGCTTTATAGGTAAGAACCAGCACTGAGAGCTCTCTAGGAATTGCCTGACCTCTCTAGGAATTGCCCACTGGGAGGATCAGGACTCCCAGCTTCCCTTCCAAGTTCTGAGGCCTTGCTTCTGTGTCTCCCGCTGCCCACCACCTGGTCACCATGGGGACAGTTTACTGCCTTGTGCGCCCCTGGAGGAATAGCTGCTTGCCAACTGCCTGCCTTCCCGCTGGCTGGCGCTCCTTTTAAAATAGCGTGTCCAAGATGGTGGAGGTCTATGTGGTACAGAGAACCACTACGAGGATCCAAAGTTATAAAGTATTTATTTAAAAGATAATGTTTACAAGCATACTCTTAGCACAACACCAGACTGAGCAAGGGATTCAAAAGAAAAGGGTAAAATGCAGTTCCTCTGTCCCTCTCTCTACCATGCCCTATTTGTTGTTAAATATAGGACAGGCTCCTCATAGCTTAGAATGTTATAGGTCTCTGCTGAGTTACCATTACAGCCTCCTCCAGACCTCAGTTAAGAGTTCTGTCTGCTCTGATGGACTCAGCACAAAAGAGAACTCCCTCTGTGCTTCCAGGAGTTTTGTCTCCTCTCTTTCCCCTCCCACTGACCCAGTCAGGCCAAATCAAATAAGCTTTTCCTGAAGTCTCCAGAATTTTATTCCTGAAGTCTTTCTAGCCTCCAAATCTCTGTTCCCTGCTTGGAGGAGGGGGGAGGAGACTGAACCCTACTATGGTTTGTAGCTGGACCTATTAACATTTCTTAAGAGGTAGCTGAGGTGAGGCTGGAAAGCCATTGAACTGACTTCCCCCTTCCTGCCTGTTCTCTGCCCAGAGAGAAAAACTTTTAAAACCTCCTGGTGAAGGTTTTACTCAGGTCAGACCTCTACCCCAAAAATGCATTTCTTCAAAACAGGATGACGAATTCTTTAGCTGATCTCCACCCTCCTATGACTTGGGTGGTTCAGAGCTGGGGCAAATATTTGGGTCTTGGGTCTTTTTTTCCTCTGGCAGTTATAAAATGCTATAATGTTCCTAGCTCATGCCCAACCTAATGTAGACTAAAGTGCATCAGAGCCCATAGTTTTCAGTGGGCTTAGCAGTGTGGCTATATCACGGCCTTCAAACATCCTCTAGAACTTCTCAACTGCCTGCTTTGATCTTCTTATCCCTTTTTAAGTGACTTGTAAAACACAGGGATACATCGGCCCAAGGATGTGACCGGCTGAGGACCGATTCTCCATTATCAGCCGGCTGTCAGTGTTTGAGGTAAACCATTTTGCTGTGAAATCCAGTGCCCAGACATGTAAACGGATCTCTTGCACTCTGGGCCAGGAGCGCAGCCCAACGGGAGCCACTGGCTGTGTTTCTCTTCCAGATTTCAGCTCTGCAGCACGCTGTATCTAAGCAACAGATAAAATCCTTCATTCTTGCTCTTCTCCTGAGCAGGAGGGTAGCTCCCATGAGCAGCAGAAGCCAGGAGACAGGAACATCGTCTGTTTCTGAACTGAATGCTTTTCAAGTGATATTCAGAGAATATCGGAGAGATCCCAAAGCCTATGTGCCCTTTTTAATGCCCACAGCATAGAAAGTCTCAGAAAGGTAATGGGTCTTTTTTAGCCTATTGCACACTGTGCTATTAACATTCCATGCTTCTTTTCAGTCTTTCTTCCAGTGGGTTTATTTTCTTCACGACTAAAAGGTAAGCTGTGGTTTTCCCATTTTGTTTTCCAGGCGGATGCCTTTAGCTGTTTAATTGACTCTCGTGCATCTTTTGTTGAAAACAGGAAATTGCTTTTAAACCTCTTTAAAAAAAACCTGGTATCAATATCTTTTCAATGCAAGGTGAATGAAAGGAGCACGCAGATTTGGAGAGTCAAGATTCCTGAAGGGAAATCAGGAAGAATAAAAATCACGGTATGAACAGAAGTCACCCGCAAGCCCTTTAACTCAATTCATTTTGGATTTGTGTGAGTTTAAAGTAAAGTAAGTGTGTTCGAGTGCAGTAAAATGCGTTCAGCAGTCCCATTTTCTCTATGGGAAACTGTGGTGATTTTCTGAGGTTCTTCTGAGGTTGCGCTTGTAAATGTACTCCCTGGTGGTGGAACAGAGCTGTTACCAAGGGAAAGGGCACTGTTATTCCGCTGTGGAAGAATTTCACATTGTTAGGTCTTTATAAGACATGTAGTAAATTACATGCTGAACTTGTGACTGCAGGAGCAGCAACTTGCCAGGGCCTTGGTGTAACTTGTGCTTTGGCTGACTGCTTCGGACTGTGAGTTTGCTCTACGTTTATCATGCCGCCGAGCTTGTGTTCACCCTTGTAGGCTGTAAGTCAAGCAGGCCTATCACTGCAGAGATTTCTCTGTCAAAAGTTAACAGCATATAGTTGTTCTGTACGTGAATATAGAGGCACAGGGAAGCTATTGTTTTGCACTAGGTATTGATCGTGCTTCAGATGTTTCAGCGCCTGAATACACACAAGGTCCCCCACCTTTGCCTTCCTGATTTCCAGCCACCGTCTTTCCCCTAAAGTGAGATTTTGGCCTGCCCGAATGCTACGGGAGTTAAGACCTTCCTGAGATCCTCTCAGGCATGTGACACACTGTCCTCCCCCCACATACTGTTTGGTTCATCTAGCTCTCAGGCCTGTGGACCCCAGCGTTGGTAATGAGCTCTCTGGTAGACCCCAGGCAGGGTTGCCAACCTTCAGGTGGGGCCTGGAGAGCTCCCAGAATCACAATCACCAGGTTACAAAGAACAGCTCCACTGGATAAAATGGCTGTGTTGGAGTGTAGACTTTACGGCATTATACCCTATTGAGGTCTATCCCCTAACCTGATCCTCTGCAGGCTGCACCCCCAAATCTCCAGGAATTTCATAGCCTGAAGTTGGCAAGCTTACCTACCAGATGGATCTAAGAGTCAAAATAAGAGCGTTGGCAGCCATCTGCTGGCAATTGCCTTTGTAATTTTTGTTTGTTTGCTTTGTGAGTATTTGTGGGTGGGTGGGTGTGCCTGGAAGTCATGGCTGACTTCTGGTGACCCCCTAGTGGGGCTGGGAGACAAGGAAATTCAGGCAGATGGCTTGCTGCCTGCCTCTGCCTCCCAGCCCTGGTATTTCTTGGAGGTCTCTCATCCAAGTATTTGCCAGGGTCAGCCCTGCTTAGCTTCTGAGATCTGACAAGACTGGGTTTGCCTGGACTACCCAGGTCAGGACAATTGCCTAATTTTGAAAGCCGAAGCAGATCTTGTGGTTGGGTTGGCAATATGATACTCCTGTAGGATTGCCAACTCCAGGTTGGAAAATGCATGAAGACTTGGGGTAGAGGCTGGGGGCAGAGTGGTTTGGGGGAGGGGAGAGACCTCAGTGGGGTATCATGCCATGGAGTCCACCCTCCAAAGCAGCCATTTTCTCCAGGGGGCCTGATATCTGCAGTCTGGACAGCAGTTGTAATTCTGAGAGATCTCCAGGCCTACCTTAAGGGTAGCGGCCCTGTGTTTCTCCACTCTGAATTGCTAAGCTGGCTTTAGGATGCTTTCCATCATCACTATAACAAGAATTATTAGAAACAGAATGGTGGTGAAGGTGATTGCTAATATATTTAGTACTCTCGCTATCACAGTACTTCAAAGATTAACACAATGTTCTCCTTCCAGTTTGATGTAGTGGTTAAGTGCACAGACTCTAATCTGGGAGAACCGGGCTTGATTCCCCACTCCTCCACTTGCACCTGCTAGATGACCTTGGTCAAGCCATAGTTCTGACACAGCTGTTCTTGAAAAAGAGCAGTCTCTGTCAGAACTCTCTCAGCCCCACGTACCTCACAGGGTGTCTGTCGTGGGGAGGGGAAGGGAAAGGAGTTTGTAAGCCTCTCTGAGACTCCCTTGGGTAGTGAAGGGTGGGGTATAAATCCAATATCTTCTCTTCTTCTTCTAAATGTACACCCTGTACCCACTCTCCACAGGGGACTTGGGGTGGCTCACAACATTTAAAAATATAAACATTTAGAAATGTTTAGAGTGTCCCTTTGCAGACTTTCTGGCCTGAATGTCATCTTTTGATTTCCTGTGCTTCCAGGCCTCATTGTCCTGGGTCTGAAGTGGGCTTCCGCTGTGGACCATTTGGGCAGCTGATGGAGAGAAAATACTTGAAAAAAGAGATAAGGAAACTGTTGTAAGTAATTTTTGTTTAGTAACTTCTGTAAGTAACTTTTAAGTAAATCAGGTAGACTAAAGTAAATCAGAGCAAACTTTTAAGAAACTTTTAAGCAAATAGGTTACTAAGGTTGCGGTCACACGGGCAAGATAAACCGGAGGGGGCGGGGCAAGTGAGGCTATTTCCTCTGGAGGAATTTGACCCGCAGTTGCACGATCACACCTCCCTTTGAAGCTGCGGGTGCAGTCTGTCAGTGTGTGATCAGACGCAACTGTGGGTGAGTCATTTTTTGTTGTTGTCCTGTTTTATTCCCATATGCTTAAATGAAGGATCAATGAATCGTACCTCCGCACTGAGGGCTCCCTATGGAGTTTGCGATGATGCGCATACTGCGAAGGGGGGGGGACAACAAGATGGAGTCAGGATGGCCTGATCAGACCATTCCAACACCATGAGAGCATGCTGGAGCAATCAGACAGGGGAATGTCCGCTCGTGGCCCGTCACAACCCGTTTACTACCAGATTTTCCCAGGTGTCTTTTAACTTCACTTCTGTGGCGGAGCAAAACGGGTTGCCGACGGCTGCGGGGCGCTTCCCAGATGTTGTTGTCTGATCACTCCCATTAAATTCGCTCGGTATTTGTGCCCGTGCCGGGTCTAATTGTGCGTATGATCGCAGTCTTATGTAAGTAACTTCTGTTTTGTAAGTAACAAAATCTCAATGAAGTTTCTAACCCAGATCCAGCAACCCTATGTATACATATAGTCACTCTCTTGCACTCTGGGGATTTGGGGAGAACACTCCCCCCCCCCCAAAAAAAACTTGCACAAATAAATCATGACCTATCGGACAGGTGAGATCTGGTTCTAATCCCTAACCACTCTTTTCCTTGAAGGGGAGATTATGTTGGCATCAGACTTCGGGAAAATGCATTTGATCCACAAGGAAAGAAGCAGGCCAACTTTCTAGATGACTTGGTAAAGTGGTATTTGATTGTCCTTCTGTTCTCATCATGCGTTGCTGAGAGTTTGTTGTGATGCCTGAAACATCCTGCTGGGAGACAAATGAAAAGAAATGCTTGCTGTTGCTTCTGGTGACCCCAAGGGGAAGCAACAAAACACAGAGCTCAGTTGATGTCGAACAGCCAGTTCCATTAACCCCACCAATCAGAGTTAAAACTGAGAACCAGGACACGATAGTGGGTGGAGTGTTGGACTACAGCCTTGGAGATCCACCTTCAAATCCCCACTCTGCCATGAGGCCACGCAGTGACCTTGCACCAGTCACTCTCTCACTCAGCCTTAGCTACCTCACAGGGTTGTTGGGTGGGCCAAAATTAAAGACCGTGTAAGCTACTCTGAGATTTTCGCAGGAAAAGTGGGATAAAAATGTCATGGGTAAGCAGCAATGCTTCCTCTAAGCTGTGGAGTCTTGTGAGCAAAAATTCTACTTTGTGAGCTACTGGCATGAGAGTTGTGAGCCAGCAATTTGGCTGCTGCATAAATTAGTTTGTTCCAGAGCCCTCCTTCCTGAGCTAAGACAAAAATGTGTGTGCCAGAGGCTAAAAAACTGTGAGCTAGCTCACACTAACTCAGCTTAGAGGGAACACTGGTAAGCAGTGCTTGGAGCTGATGATTTCCTGCTTGGTATGGACACTGTGTTTCTTCATTGTGTTGCCTCCCTGCTAACGGTTACCATGACCTTTGGGCATCTTGACCACAGACAGAAACAGCAGGTTCTTCCCATTATAATCGAGTCAGAGGGCTCTATTCACTACAGGAGAACGAGGACATTAACGATAAGAGAAACAACTCTCTCTCCAAGCACCAGGGTCGTAAGTAACCAGAGAAATCTGCAGGATCATTATTTTACAGCTAAGGAAACTGGATGTCCACGGATTCATGGGTTAGCCAATGTAGTCTGGGAGCACTTTCCTGGCACTGGACAATCCACTCCCAGTTTTGTGCATATCCATGGAGACAAAGAAGCAAGAAGCTAGCCTGCTAGAATCTCTTTTTTGAAATGTAGATGGGCAAGGCAAAAGTTAAGACCCCCATGAAGCAACACCACACAGGAGTAAGACAAACTGCAAGCCAATGTCAGCATTTGGCACCATATTTTTATATGGGTTGTTTTTTTTTTACAGGCTCATTATGACTTGGCCATCAATGTTGCTTTACTTCGGCTCAGTGATTCAGAAGTCCAAACATCTTTGGAAAAAGAAAAAATGTGAGTCGCGTGAAAATTAAGACCTTGATCTTGCGACGGAGATACGTATGGCCCAGTGTGACTGGATGCTGAGGTCACCTGCTTTAGAACACAACTTTATGGTTGGTATGCTCTATGGATTGTGATGGAGTCACTCTCAAGTAAATCACAGCAACCAGAGAGTTGGAAGGGGCCTTCTAGTCCAGCAGGAAATCCAAAGCATCCCCAACAGATTACTTCTTTCAGTGAAAGCTCACCAGATATAGATCAGCTAGGCTATTGAATAGATTTTAGGGATGTTCCCTTAATCACAATCTTACTCCTCCTCACATCATCTGTGACTGTAAAGCAGGACAGGAATATTAATTCCAGGGTGTCAGAATGTATAAATCTCCCTGAATTTGAACCATACTTTATGTACATTGATTGACATTCCTCATGGGACCTGGAAGCATAATGAGGAAGGTTTTAAACAGTTTTAAGGATTGGACCTTATTCCAGGATCTTTCAGATCTATACAATGTCATGTAATTTCCCGGAATACTGCAGGAACACAAGATTTCCATGATGCCCAAATACTACATAACCACAGTTTCACTGTCATTCTTTTTTATATGAAAGGTGAGCTGGGATCCCTAGGCCAATGTAGATTTTGAGGGGTTTCCTCTCATCTTCAGGCTGATTACACAAGTGTGAAAAGGCAACACAAATTCTGATTTGCTAATTATTCCATTCCCCCCTCCCCCAATTTAATCTGGACAGGAAATTGCCACTGTGTCACAAGTCTCTCTCTCTCAACCGGCCTGAAAGAGAAGCTCTGATTCTATCATCTTATGCTGGGATATTAATGGTATGTATGTATTTGAAGTCTTTTTGCCCTGACCCTCAACAAGGGCAGTTCTTAGTGGGCTTTATAGGGAATCTAAATACAGAAAAGAATTAGGTGGTCAATTAAGCATTAACATTAGGAACATTAAAATCAACACCACCTGCAAAAAGCATTAGTAAAAGCAGTAACAGTATAAAAGCATTAGTAAAGGTAAAGGTTTCCCTTGCTCAAAAGCCAGTCAAATCCGACTCTAGGGGGTGGTGCTCATCTCCGTTTCCAAGCCGAAGAACTAGTGCTGTCCGAAGACTTCTCCGTGGTCACGTGGCCAGCATGACTAAATGCCGAGGCACACGAAACACTGTTACCTTCCCACCAAAGCAGTACCTATTTAATCTACTTGCAATTTCTTGCTTTCAAACTGCTAGGTTGGCAGGAGCCGGGGCCAGAGATGGGAACTCATTCCATCACGCAGCACTCGGGTCTCGAACTGCCGAGCTACTGACCTTCCAGTCTGCAGCTCAGCGTCTTTGAGACAGCTAAAAATGATTTTCAAAGAGCTGACTTAAAAAAAAAAACTAATTAGGTGGATCATAAATTAATAAAACATTTCAGCAAGCACCATAAACGACGAATAAAAGAAGAATCACCACCAGAATCAACAGTGTGCTGAAAACCCAGGAAGCTACCAGTGCAATCCTAAGTGAAGTTGCTGAGGGTTGCCAACTCCAGGTCCGGAAATATCTGGAGATTTGAGTGTAGAGCCGAAACAGTAGGGTCTAGGGAGGCGAGGGACCTGGGTAGGGTATGAAGCCACGCCATGCAGTCCACCTCCCAAAGCAGCCATTTCCTCCAGAAGTGGAATAAATGACTTAAATAAACAAATGATAAATACATAAGTGATTGGTGTGGCCTGCAGATAAGCTGTAATTCCAGGACATCTTTAGCCCCCACCTGGAGATTGGCAACCCTAATTTATTGCAAGTACCCATTTGCTCCCTAAGTGTCATGTGCTTTTCCAAGTTTTAAATGTGGTCCTCCTAATTTGGAAGTGTTTTCACATGACAGTTTGGGCACATTTAAGCCCATGCATTCTTGGAAACATGTTTGATGGCGGAGGGGGAGGTTAGAGCCAGGAATGGAAAAACAGGCCAGTTTTTCTCCCCTTGCCCAAGGTAGGGGGAAGATGGGAGTCAGACTTGAATTTCCCGCCCCTGGTCCTGAAATTTGATGGTTTCTGGGGTGGTTTTGTTCAAAAGGGGGAAGGATGGCAAACCAACGCTCACCACACTGGGTCTGTATCTACAGAACAGCATTCCAGTGGAAGATGTCCTTGGGATTTATAAGGCGGGTTCTACAGCTTCCAACCGGCAGAACTTGACAAAAGTAGGTGGCAGCTGAATTCTTGTCGTTTCGGCCACGGTGGGCCGGCATGCCGCTTCTGATGCCCCTTCTTCCCCCCACCCCCGATTCTTACATGCTTTTGCTTTTATTTGTTCTTTTGCTTTTATTTGTTCTTACAAGTTTCACGTCCAAATCAGCTTCATGTCCCAGCCTTCCTTCAAGGAGGATTATGGTTGCCCTCCAGCTGGAGGAGCAAAAGTCTTGTCCCTTGAACAGAGACCGCTATTTACCAGGGGATCTGATTTATCTCCAGGCCATAAAAACATACATCGGCTCATTTTAATACATTAAATTGCTATTCAAGAGACAGAACGTATTCAAGAACAAGATGGGTAGCTGTGTTAGTCTGTCTGTAGCAGCAGAAAAGAGCAAGAGTCCAGCAGCACCTTAAAGACTAACAAAGTATGTGGCAGAAGAGGAGCTTTCCTGAGTCACTGCTCACTTCTTCAGATAATCTAGGGGGGAAAGAAGGTGGATCAGGAGAATTGAGCAGTGACTCACAAAAGCTCCTCCCCTGCCACATACTTTGTTAGTCTTTAAGGTGCTACTGGACTCTTGCTGTTTTCTAATGTTTAAGAACATAAGAGAAGCCATGTTGGATCAGGCAAAGGGCCCATCCAGTCCAACAGTCTGTGTCACCCAGGGGCCAAAACCCAGGCGCCATCAGGAGGTCCACCAGTGGGGCCAGGATACTAGAAGCCCTCCCACTGTTGCCCCCCCCCCCAAAAAAAAAGCTTCTCTCAAGGCCTGTTGGCACCCCTATTCAGCATTAATGCAACCCTAACTCAAGCAACACACTGTCAGATTTTATCTGCAACAGAGGATAACCACTGTTGGGAATTCAAAACAAGATGTGCAAATGTCTTTTTAAAGGCAACTCCTTCATCCGCTATCAGGATTGTAATTAGTTGACATTTCTGAGGGTAACCTGAGAAATTTATTTGAAAGGTTGGGAGGGGGGGGGGGGGAAGAAGGTTGGTCAGAGTCGATGTGAGATTTCTACTTCCCGGATACAGGAGAGGTTTAGGGCGAAAGCAGGCGTGACTCAGCAGATGGGTGCTCCAGTCTGGGGCGCAAAAACTGCTCCCAGATTTTGCAACTGACAGGCGGGGAGCACTGGGACCGGAATTGGGGGGGGGGGGTGTCCTACCTGGCTTCAGGCTGAGCCAGAGGGCCCAAAGCAGGCAAAGGGAAGGGGGCACGGAGGCATTGGGGAGGGGCTGCGCCTTCAAGGGAGACCACCCGACCGCCGGTGCCCACATCACCCTGGATACATCTGATCTCGGAAGCTTTTTGCTGCGTCGGGCCCCCCGGCACGGAAACAGGCCCCCCCCCCCGCCCGCCCGCCCTCCTGCCCTGCACAACATCTGCCAGTCTCGGGATCCATCGCTGCGCTTGGGGAAGCAGGCAGGCAGGGAAGCCCAGCGAGCCTCCATGGCCTTTGCGCAGAAAGGCCCCTTCACGGCTGATAGAGTGTGTTTCTATCAGGTAATTTAAGGTAGCAGAGCAAAGCTAGCAAGCAGCACACGAGTGTATTCTCTTTAAAAGTAAAGTTTACTGATTTCTCATGGGGAAAAGGGAACTGGGAGTTTAAAACAAATAACATCCTGGCTAGCTGTTCTAACCTACATCTTCTCTAAGTAACTGTTACCTCACCTCTGAGCCCCAGGCGAGAGCTAGAAGAAGAGACTGGATTTATACCCTGCCTTTCAAGACCTTATGGGTGTAACCCAGAAAGTCCTGAATGCCTAATGCTGCAATCTGATGCCCCTTTAGGTGGAAGGAGAACACGCTCAATTAGTACTCTGTCCTGTCTCCACTCTTTCCCATCCAAAATGTACTTCTCCAATAAAGAGAGGAGTATTGCTCTTCTAAACTTACAATGTGGTTCTGTGTAGCTTTGTAAGCTGGGTGACCTGGTAAGGTGGCGCTCCTGCCCTTGTAGCTTTATTTAAGCACTCTGCTAACTAGTGGTAACTGGACTAACCACACTAGTTAACCCCCCCAATAGCTATTCCACACCACCCCAATTCCCACTGCAAAACTCAGTATCAGGTTCTCTGAGAAGAACCTCTTTGTCTCTGCATAGTTTCATTTCACTTGTCGTATCTCCTTGCAGGGCTGCTCAATCCATCCTCACAATCTCTCGCGGCATCCTTTTGCCATGCTGACGGCCCCCCAAGCTGCTGAACATGCCTGGAGACAGAGTAAGTTTTTCCTTTGCTCATAAGAACATAAGAGAAGCCAATGCTGGATCAGGCCAGTGGTCCATCCGGTCCAACACTCTGTGGCACACAGTGGCCAAAACCCAGGTGCCCTCAGGAGGTCTACCAGCGGGGCCAGAACTCCTGGAATGGAACTCCTAAGATGGAGAGTCCAGACACCTGGCTCTTTCCGCCCACTTCTCTCAACCTGCCGATGCTCCTTTATCTTTCTTGCTGCCCATCAGAAATAGTGGGGTGATTGAAAAGGTGGGGTTTGGGAGTGTCGAGTTCCATTTGGCTGGATTTTGCGATCTGCAGTTGAAGGGCGGTCCTAAGCAGAGTGACACCTTTCTAAGCCTATTGACTTCCGTCAGTGTCACTTTTATTTTATTTATGATTTCTTTATGAAATTTACGCAGCGTTTCAGGGTCAATCAGGGCCACCAAGCTGGTAAACAACTTGAAACACAGTAGCCTAAGGATACACCATTTGACAAGACCTAAGTACATATATATCAAAACACAGAACCATCAAGTAATACTTGGGGCAGGAAGGAGGGAACTTTGCTTAGGATGGCCCAGTAATCAATCGCAACAGGTACTGGGTGAATCGATGAGTGGATTTTCAGTGTCACATTCCTAGTGTCAATCCAGTACCCTTTTTTCCCTGAATTGGCCTGGTTACAGCTCCCATCTTTGAACAAAATGGATTTCAGACTCTGACTCTGTGTAATCAGAAACCGTGACTTTTGCTGAGACTGCAAGGATACAGCCCCAAGAGATTGTTGTGCATTCCATGAGGAACATTTAGCCTCAAGGAGGTGTAAACACTGGGAAAGCACCTGTTTCTGCAACTGAGAGCCAGTCTGGTGTAGTGGTTAGGAGCCCGGACTCTAATCTGGGAGAACCGGGTTTGATTTCCCCACTGCTGGGGTGACCTTGGGTCAGTCACAAGTTTTCTCAGAGCTGTTCTCTCAAAGGCAGTCCTCGAAAGAGTTCTCTCAGCCCCACCTACCTCACAGAGTGTCTGTTGTGGGGAGGGGAAGGGAAAGGAGATTGTAAACCGCTCTGAGACTCCTTTGGGTAGTGAAGGGCGGGGTATAAATCCAGTCTCTCTTCTTCTTGTATTGAGAGGATTCTTTTGTTAAAGGGGCAACTTGCCCAAACTTGCCTGAAATGTGCCTAAAACTTGTCCAAGCTTGTTCAAAAGGATTTTTACAAGAGAAGACCCTTCCCATGAGAGGACCTCAACGATGTTTGACCCTCTTTGATATAATGCAGTGAAGAGAACCATGGATTGCTAGATATTGGGTTCCTGAAGCAAATGAATGAATGTTGGACCCTGTCTGATATTATGGGGTGAAGAGAAGCCTGGATTGCTAGACATTGGCTTCCTGAAGCACTACAGCCGTGAAAGGGAAAGTGTTTGCACTGATCTTCCATTTAGACACTGTAAAGAAAGTACAGTGTTGGTGTAAACATAGGGAGAATTTCCACTGGAATCTCAGGTACCCAGTCAACTGGTGGCTTCTGGGCTGTTGCTGTGCAGGCAGTGGTGCTGTCCCTGTTGCGGTCGGTCTCGGCTGCAACCCCACTGCAGCTGGCCAGATGAATAGTATGCCCCCCTGAGCTCCCAGGAGGTATAAGCAATAAGCATCTGATGATACCATGGGTGCGTTCAGACGCGCTATTTGATCCGGCTTTGACACTTCAAAAACGGATCAAATATGCATGTGCAGACAGCATCAGCTGCCTCCTGTCCCCAGACGTTGCTTTCTGGAGCAAATTCCGGAGCAAAGCATAGTATTTTGATACCAGGTCCCAAGTGGTATTTTCTCAGCTCTCCCAGTTGAAAGCACACTTTCCCCTGTGTGATCGCTCCACCGTTGTCAAGCCACTTCCGAGTCTTTAACACACACACCCCTGTTGCAGAAACCAGAGGCTTCCGCTTTTTGCCCGCTATTTTTATTTTTGCATCAGCGATATGCGCATAAGCGCTGCTCCGCTCTCGTGTGTGTCTATAAAAAATTTTTTTTAATGGCCACTAGTTTTGAGTTCGGGATCCCAAGGAGGCCAGTTTGGGGCAAAAAGTTTGAAGGGACGTGTTCTGTCAGGGCGATGAAATCACGGTGCTTGTGAAACAGGGACAGGATTTGCTTTACTGTTTTTGCACATATGCAAGGGTGTAGTTTTTCAGATCTCCAGATGAGTGCTTATGTGCATGTGCAAACTTAGGGGAAAAAACAAACAAAAAAACCCCCAGCATACATTCCCGTGTGATCGCGATTGTCTGGAGTAAAAAAAACATGCATCGAAGCAGGGTGATTTAAAGCGGCTCCAGCACGCTGTCTGAATGCACCCCTTGGATGTTAAGAAGAAGCTTTTGCTATCTTCACATGCTTGATGCTGTTTCCATTGCAAAGTCTGTTGCCAAATCAGAGACAAGAACCTCTTCCTGGCCAGACATAAGAACATTTATTATTATTTATTTTATTTTATTTATACCCTGCCGTCCCCACCAAAGGCACATCTTGCACATGAACCCCTGAAGCATCTTCAAACCTTTGGAGGTGCCGAAAGGAGACATAATACCTATGAGGAAACCAGGAAGAATGAATGGGTATGACTTTCCAGCAAAACATTAAAGAGTTTCAAAATATACGTTTAATGGCGAGGGGCTGTAGCCAAGCAGTAGAGCATCTGCTTTGCATGGAGAAAAACCCAGGTTCAATCCCCAGCATCTCTAGCAGAAAAGACCAGGCAGCAGTTGATGTGAAAGACCTCTGCTTGAAACCCTGGAAAGCCGCGGCCAGTCTGAGTAGACAATATTGACCTTGATGGACCGAGGGTCTGATTCAGTATAAGAGCCTCCAAATCTAATTCCCAAGCCATGAAAGAGCAAGAAAATTAATATGCTGTGTTCTCTTTCCTAAGGCATCAAGTCCCACAGGGCTTCTGCGGACCGGAATCCCAACAGTAGCTCAAGAAAAAGAACAGGTACCAAGGACTAACAAGGAGGAAATCAGTGTCCTTGGAAAGTAGGGGTGTCAAATGCGAACAGATTCTACTCATAGTCTCATGTGGCCCAATCCTGTGCAATTTTACTCCTTGAGTTCGTTGTGGGGCTCATTCACATGTCAGCATACATCGGGCTGAAGCCTTAAGGAGAGAGAACTCGGAAGCAAAAATCCATGCCAGAGTCCAGATTGCGACCTGAGAGCAAGAGGTGCGGCGGGTTCTATCATGTGATATGGTGGACACAAAGCTAAGTATAGAGCTGGTGTGGTGCGGTGGTTGCAGCAGGGGTCGCCAACAGGGTGCTTGTGGGAGCCATGGAGCCTGCCGCTGAGACCTTTTTTGTGTGTCCCCAGTGTTTGTGTGGGGCCAGAAGGGGCTTTTGCACAGCAAGGCTTCTGATTGGCCATTGGTTGTGATGATTTTTTAAAAAACATTGCTTTGGCAGCCACTGCCGCCACAGAACAAGGATCTTTTTCACTGTGTGACTGAAGGGAAGCTGCGGCGGCCATTTTGTAGCTGGTTCTGCCTCTGGTGGCAGCCATTTTGTGGCAGCGCCAGCTACACTGTGTCAGAATTCCAAAGGTGCCCACAGGCTCAAAAAGGTTGGGGGACCCTGGGTTCGAGTGTCAGGCTACGATGTGGGAGCAGCTGTTCTCTGCCATGGGAGCTCACAACAGATACCTTTGGGCCAGTCATACACCCTCGGCTTAAAAGCCCCGTAGCTAACTACTTTTTGCTCAGGGGGCCAATGTTTTGCTCGGGGGGGGGGGCCTGCCATTATGTCTGTGCGGTACTGCCATGCCATGCTCATACTTCTAAAAAATAAGTACAAATGGTTTATTGCATATTATAGTCCAGCCATATCGGTCTGAAACAGCAGAACAAAATTTGAGTCCAGTGGCACCTTTAAGACCAACAAAGTTTTACTGTGGGTATGTAAGCGTTCATATGCAAGAACACTTTTTCCAGATATGTGTTCTTTCTGATCCCTTGTACTAATTTGCAGTTTGCAATATGGCCACTAGAGGCCACTGATTCACTTTCTTCTATGAGCAGCTTATCGCTACCCTTGGAATGTGGCAGGGTTCAGGGGGGGGGGGGGGAGGGCTGCGGCGGTGGCAAAATCAGTGTTCCCTCTAAGCTGAGTTAGTGTGAGCTAGCTCACAGTTTTTTAGCTTCCGGCTCACACATTTTTGTCTCAGCGCAGGAAGGAGGGCTCCAGAGCAAACTAATTTCTGCAGTAGCCAAATTGCTCACTCACAACTTTAATGCCAGTAGCTCACAAAGTACAGTTTTTTTGCTCACAAGACTCCACAGCTTAGAGGAAGCATTGGGCACAATCCATGCGATTATTTGAAGGAAGGAAGGAAGGAAGGAAGGAAGGAAGGAAGGAAGGAAGGAAGGAAGGAAGGACTCTGTGTCACTCTTTGGAACAGGTCTTTGGATGGTCTGCTTTTGGATGGTCACTACAGCTGTGAAAAACTACTTGATGATGGGTTAGATGAGGTGTGTGTGTGTGTGTGCGTGCAATCTCTGGGTCCAGAGCCAAATTTGACTTACTTCCGAACCTCATACGGCTCTTTTAACTTCAGACGTTTAGGTTGGGTATATATTCAAGGGGTTGGTGGGATGCTGGAATAAGCAGGGTGTGAAGGGAATGGCAGGCCAACAGTTTAATGGGACTGAAGGGGTTTTTGAGATAGTCTTTACAGAAAGAGAAATTCAAATGATCAGCCCCATTGCAAACCAGGCACAGGTTTAGGCCAGCATCCTAAATAAATTGCGCAAGCTCCTCCAGGGTATATTTGTGACTTCTTTGTGAGACCTCGTATGTGCTGCTTCCTAATCTATATATCTAATAGCGAAGGCGCCCCCCTCCATGCGGATACCTAAATCCACGTGGGGGGGGGGGGGGAACCTGGGGGCCAGGGAGGTTTTTCTACAGACAGGAGAAACTCCCCCCGTTTGCAGAAAAATCTTAAAAGTTATAAAAAAATTTCAGGGGATATTTAAATCCCCCGAAAAGTAAAAGAAAAGTAAAAGAAGGAAGCGCCGCCGAAGCCCGGGGAGGGAAGGGGCAAGCAGTGGACCCGGTGAGTGGCGCCGAGGCCTGCCGAGGCCCATGGGGGGGAGGGGAGAAGCGGTGGCCCCTGGCGGGCTCGGTGAGCGCTGCCGAGGTCTGCCGCAGCCCGTGGGGAGGAAGGGGAGAAGGCCCGCTGTGGCCCATGGGGGAGAGGGGAAGGGAAGGAGCGGGGGGGGGCAGATAAGAGCCGGGGGGAACAGGCCCGAGGGGAGCCTCAGCTCCTTCTCCCCCCCCCATGAGTATTGTGGGGGCCCCCTTGTAAAGTGTCTAAATCTGGGGTGACTCTGGACTTAACCACCTGGCCCACCCATGGAAAGGTGCCCTCAGCTCAGCTGGATGAGAGAAAGTGGGTGGTGGGCCTCTTGAAGGCTGAGCTGCAGCTAGCTGAGGTCGCTGCTGGCCAGGTCAGGGGATGCTGGAATGTGGTGGAGCTCAAGCTAGGCCAGGAAATGGCACTCACCAGCTCCAATACAGAGATCTGCTTGATTCTGGGAGATCTCTAGGCCCCATCTGGAGGCTGGTGGTCCTGGGGTTTACAAGCACCCAGGGAACTTGTTGAGGTGTCATGGAGAGGAGGAACCAGGGGCGGGCAGCCCTCTCCCACCACCATCCTGAGGTTTTGTGCTCCCAGAAGAGATCAGCCCTGCGGGGACCTTTTGCAGTTCCACAGGGCCTGTAAAACGGAGCTCTTCCACCAGGCTTTTGGAACCGCCGCCACTACTAACAACTGACAGCCTAAGTTGAGAAGGCCTGGTCCCCCTGGGATTTAGGGTTGCCAGGTCTGGGTTGGAAAATTCCTGGAGACTTTGGGGGTGGGTCCAGGAGAGGGCGGGGTTTGAGGAGGGGAGGGGCCTCAGCATGTTACAATGCCATAGAGTTCATCCTCCAAAGCAGCCATTTTCTCCAGGGGAGCTGATCTCTCTCAGCTGGATATCAGTTGTAAAAGCGGGAGATCCCCAGGCCCCATCTGGAGGCTGGCAGCCCTACTGGGATTCCTAACTACAGCCTGAGCTAGCCGCCTAAGACGATCCAAGAAGGTCAAGGAGCCGACTGTGAAGAGAGAGAACTGAGCAATAACAACCGCTGTGAAATTACCGACACTGGGACTTTATTATATGTTGTGGTTAAATGGTTTTAGAGTTGTTTAAACGTTTAACTGTCGCTGTTCAATCTATTTTATGTGCATTGTAATTTTATGCTGTTTCATGTAAGCCGCCCAGAGCTGGCCTTGGCTGGGTGGGCGGGGTAGAAATTTAATCAATCAATCAGTCAATCAATCGCAGTGACGGGGGTGGGGGGGTGCAGCTGACTCACCAGACCCAGTGCTTGGGCTGTGGAAACCTTATAGATCATGAATCAGCTTGTCAAATTACCAGCAACCTTAAGTTTAAGCATTCCAGTTATGCAGTTTTTTAAAAAACTGGCCCTTTGTGGATTTCTGGCTCTGAATCTCAATGTAGTTTGGCTCTTTAAACGTGAAAGGTGCAGGACGCTGCGCTATTGTAGCCTGAAGTCAGGTTGCGAAGCAGTCCATTCTCAAGGCCGTCCTACCAGGGGGCTGATCCGTCATTAAATCTGGAACGTATTGGAGTCGGGAGGCGAGTGGTAGTGATTTCATGGTAAAGCTCTTTATTGAGGGTCAGATGGAACATGGGGAACCCCGGGCTCAGAGCCCTCTTTTATGCCGGCCGGAGACAATGCCCCGACCTCGCCCCCAGGTCCTGATAGGACCTTAAGTCCGTGGTTGTAGTTCATAGGTCCCCCAGCGGGAGACCTAGGTTCGTAATTGGTGGTTACTCAGGATCCAACTGGCTATTGTTCTACCTGGCTGAAGCTCAGGTAAATTCTGACCATGTGCGCTGACCACATGGCGGTCGCCATTACGGGAGACCATGCGATCGTGGTCTTAGTACACAACAAAATCTGTGCTGATTTCTTCAGCCCAGAAGAAATTGCTGAACCTACTGACTGCAACCCAGGCATTGACAACTACTGCATGTTTTCCTTTTGAGAACCATGGGTGCTTCTTCCTTTTTTTAAAAAAAAATATAATGTGGTTATGAGAAGATTTTCTTTTCATTATGAACAAGGATAAAACAATGGCTTTTTGAATAATAGAGGTTTCTGTTCATCTGTTTTGAATATGAATTGTGCAGTCTATTGAGTAGATAGGTAGAGATATAGATTCAGAGAGGAGGAGGAGGGTTGGTTTTATACCCCGCCCTTCACTACCCAAAGGAGTCAAAAAGCGGCTTACAATTGCCTTCTCTTCTCCTCCCCACAACAGACCCCTTGTGAGGCAGGTGGGACTGAGAGAGTTCTGAGAGAATGGTGCATGGCCCAAGGTCACCCAGCAGGCCTCAGGTGTCTCAAAGCAGCTTACAATCACCTTCCCTTCCTCTTCCCACAACAGGCACCTTGTGAGGCAGGTGGGGCTAAGAGAGTTCTGAGAGGGCTGGGACTGTCCCAAGGTCACCCAGCTGGCTTCATGTGGTGGAGTGTATGTGTTTGTGTGTGAGTGTGAGTGTGAGCGAGAGAGAGAGAGAGCTCTTTCCAGGCTCTGCAAAAGTGTTATTGAAATCCCAACAGACTGGTCTTTTGGGGAAATGTAGCTAGAAATTAAGCACAATACACATTACCACTGAAACTGCCTCATTTGCACAAACTAATCACCTTCCTTAAGCGAGGAAATGGAAGAGCAACCTGGCTGCCTTGTTGGGCTTCTGGCTGTTTCTGCTATTGTGGGCAATAGCCAAGAAGTGTGCCCATTGGTCGAGATGAGCATCAAGGGGCACCGTGCTCCATTGGTTTGGTTTCAGCTTGGCCGAACAGTTCCAGAAGGTGGTGCTAGTGGACAGTCCACGGACCCTGGTATGGCGTCTTGTTCCGGTTGCTCTTGCTTTTTAAGAACTACATGTGACTGGTGGGGGGAGGTCATCTGGAGATTTGCAATGAGGCATCATCATCCGCACACCAGTGGCAGACCAGCTTTGTTTTTTCCTTGTCATCTGTTTTTTCCATGCCTCTTTACACATTGTGGAGTACAACAGGTTGCTTCTGGACACCCACCCTGTGTCAGTACAGTTGCCAGCCCTGGCTTGGGAAATTCCAGGAGATTTGGGGATGCAGCTGCACGGGGAGGAGTGGGAAATCAAATCCGGGTCTCCCACGCACTTAACCACTATACCAAACTGACTTTCGTAATGCCACCGAGTCCACCTTCTAAAGCGGCCGTTTTCTGCAAGTGAGCTGATCTCTATTGCCTGGAGGTCAGTTGTAATCCCAGGAGATCTCCAGCCACTACCTGGAAGCTGGCAAGCCTGCATCTGAAGGTTGTCAGGCCTGTGCATCAGACAGAATACAATCACACGGGAGCTGCAGGTTCTCCTCAGTTTTTGTGTGTATAGTAACCAATCAGGTTCTGGGCTGCTCAGCACATGGAGAAGCATTTTCAGCCTTCCCCTTAGCTTCCCTTAGTTTTACTTGGGTTTTTCCAACAGGCTTGATAATATCCTCCCGCAGACTGTTTTAGAGTGAGGAAAATAGCACCGGGGGGGGGGGGGGGGGCTGAAACCCCTTCTTCGTGTGCACCGGAGTCCTGACTGTACTCAGGCAATGCACACGCAAGAACTGAGGATAGCCCACAGCCCACGTATGATTGCATTACGTCCAGGGGTCCTTTCGTAGAAAAAGAGGTGCCGGAGCTAATTAGCATACCTATTAGCATAACTCATTAGCATAACTGGCCGAATGTCAGTTTCAGCCCTATTATACCCTATGGGCCATTGAAGTCAATGGCAAAAACTCATAGGGTATATGAGGGGATGGAGGAGAGGGGGTTTGAGGGAGAGGCTCCAAACGTGCAGGGTATCTTCTGGGACCTCTCCTCGAAATACCCACCAAGTTTCAAGAAGACTGGACCACGGGGTCCAATTCTACAGGGCCTCAAACAGGTTGCCCCATCCCCTCCGTTCTCTATGGTGGGAAAAAAGTTACTTTTCCCCCACCATAGAGAACAATGGAGGGAATGGGGGCAACCTGTTTGGAGGCCCGTATCTGGTCCAATCTGGTCCAATCCTTATCTGGTCCAATCTTCTTGAAACTTGGTGGGTATTTGGGGGAGAGGTCCCAGAAGCTACCCTGCAAGTTTGGAGCCTCTGCCTCAAACCCCCTCCCCCACAGCCGCTTTTAAAGCCACCGCCAAATTTCAGTGGCTATTCGGTCTTGATGAAGACCAGTAAACTGAAGTCCAGCCCAGACAGGGTTGAAGTGGAGCTGCCTTTTAAAGCAGCCCATCAGGAATCCGTCTGTTTGAAGGAGCTGCAGTCCCCTCAAAGGAGCAGCATCATAGCTTGGAGGTGCTGATAGATCCAAGCCTTCAGGGCCAAGTTTGGTTCATAGACCTGTTCAATGATGTTTGAAATAATTCATATATATCTTGTGTGTGTAACTATGCTGTTTTCTGTCAAGCAGCATCCTTTGACCCATCCATCTGCCATCACCTCTAATTGTTAAAAGAAATAACTCATGTGGTTTTTGAGATGATACTTACTACTTAGGTGAACCTAGCCATTCTTGCAACCACTTGCAGTCACTTAATTAATAGATGCTACTGACTGTGCTGAGACAAAAAGCAGGCAATATTTTTTATGCTGG
Source organism: Lepidodactylus listeri (assembly GCA_029233225.1). NCBI lineage: Eukaryota > Metazoa > Chordata > Lepidosauria > Squamata > Gekkonidae > Lepidodactylus > Lepidodactylus listeri. The sequence goes on along the minus strand of JARCFY010000010.1, from coordinate 18,159,230 downwards.
TCACTTAAAGGATTCACCCAACTGCACAGGTATGAAGAGGGGATGCAGTACAGGTAATTCTAGACTTGACAGACATACCAATTTCATAACTCAACCGTGAGCTTGGCAGATATGTGCCTCTTGTCTGGTCACTGGGAGATTTAGTTCAAGGACCGTGGAAGTGAGAGGGGGACATTGCAAGCTGCAACACAAATGGCTTGCTTGTTACTATAAATAATAATGATAAACATGGTCTAATGTGACAAACCGAATCAAAAAATGACCATGAACATCAGACCCCAAAGTATCAACAGTCAAATAACTTGTAAATGCAATAAGTGATGTCTATTTGAAGTAAGAGGCGTTTTTTTGGATCCAGTAAGCTATCTGTTTGATATTCGTCTTAGGAAGGTTTTGCAATCTGCGCCCGGCTGATTGTTTATTGCTCTTGTTGAAAACAGACATAATCTTAAGAGCTTGAAGGTTACTGTACAGAGAAATAAAAGCGCCCTTGAAACGTTGAAAATAATCTGGAAACAACGTTGAATAGGATTTTTCTTATGATTTATTTCATATGATTTTGTATATTTGTGAATTGTATACATGTCACACAGACCTTATTCATTGCATTTTAAAAGGACAGAATTTTCCTTATGACTTATTGAAACTGTATTTTGTGCATTTGTGAACTGCATGCACTTCGAATAGACATTACTTATTGCATTTACAAGTTATTTTGACTGTTGATACTTTGGGGTCTGATGTTCACGGTCGTTTTTTTTTTTTAATTCATCTTGTTCCTTTTTGCTGCGGCATGACCTGGCTGTGTAGCGCAAGCAACTACTGTGCGGGCACAGAGCTGATTGACACAGTGTCTGAGACAAATTTTGACAAAAAGCTTGGAGGCAATCCGATTGGTGGGTCGAAGTAAATTCTCCTGACCTATTCGTGACAAAGTTCTCAGCATTTCAGTTTTGTATTCACCCAGCTTTGGACCTCAACCAGAGACATGGAGTGATTCTGCATTGGCTTTTCCTTCCGCTGTTTTACCAAATCCACCTTGGAACAGAAATCCCTCTCTGCACTGCATGCCGCTTTCACTTTCTTTGATTGTCGGGTTTTATGGTACCTTCTGCATAGATTTATGGCCATTCAGGGGTGACTTCACAGTCAGTACGGCATTGCCCCCGCCCAGGGTGTGTGAATGTGGGTTTGAGCGAAGTGAAAGCTTTTACAGGCATCTTGCTGATTATATTGTGCCTTGCATTTTCTTCTTGGTTTGTCATCTCGGCGCGTTCAGACTGCTCTCTCACTAAATCGCCCTAATTACTATTTGTCTCCATGCCAAATTAATTTGTTGTACCTGAGTAAAAGGCTCACCGAACAGTTCTAATGTGGTTTTTACACTGCTGTTTTCTGTATTGCTTTTAATGCGTTGTAACGTGCTTTTACACTTTGTTGTAAGCCATTTTGGGTGTTCTTCAGGAGAACAAGCTTAACAAATGAATAAACCAATGAATGCACTAAACTCTGCGTCCCAGTGCTTTCAATTGAAAACAACTGGCAACCTCATGGTTAAAGGGCTCTGGTACTAGCCTAGCCCAGTCCATGGCAAGAGTCCCAGTGCTTTCAGAGGTGTCTGGCTGCGCTCTTAAACAGAGCTTGTAAGTGCATGTTGTCCCTATATATATGCCTTCTGTATCGATGGATGCAGCTGGCGCAGTGACAGTAATGCAGTACCCTGCTTTCCAGGCGAGGAAGGGAAAGGCCAGATCTTCCTTGAAAAAAATATCTGACTTTGAAGACCAGATCTATTTACGGTACCAATTTGTTTCCATGCATTATCTTCGAGGGCCGTAAGCACACAGTCCAACAAATCTCAGCATCATCTGCAAGTACCTTGGAGGGGGGGGGGGAGAGGAGGGGTCTGGGGAAGAGGCCCGTCACCATGGAGATAGATAAGAGCAAATGGCCGCTCCATCAAAAGGAAAGAAGGAAGCGCAGAGAAGACACAAATAAAAGGAGAGAGATCTCATTAAACCCAGCACTAATTTTGTAATCAGAGAAATAAAAGTGCCCTTGAAAGCTTTCCTGCCCAAAGATAGGGTACAACAAAGAAGCACAAAAGGTGGCTGGCGAGCCAGGTGTGGGGCGCGTTCGGACCCGCACCGCTCTCCCCCCCCCTTCTTCTTCTTCTTCATCTGCTTTCTTCCCAGATTGTCTGGCCTAATGCTGGCTTCGCAGCCATCCATCTAATCATAATATTCAACAGGAGGAAACGGAGCGCAAATTGCCTTATTTTGTGAGGCTGCTGAAAGGAAGGCAACTGTGCCTGATGGACGGGGTTGCTGAAGGAGAGGGCCACAGGGTACCTTTTTTTGGGGGGGTTCCAAGATGGCAAGGCAAACTACTGCCGGGGGGGGCTTTTAGTTTTTTCTTTATTACCCCACAAAATTTTGGAAGCCCCCCCCCAAGCCTTTGTGCCCCATGACAGAAAAATAGAACAGGGTCCCTTAAACAGTGTAGCGTAGTGGTTAGAGAGTTCCATAGGGTTGCCAGACCCCTTGGTGGGGGTGGGGGTCCCCCACTACCAGGCCCCACTGCTGGCCAGGGGTGTGGGGGACTTACCTGGAAAAAGAGCAAGGCCCAGTCAACATTGCAGTGACAAAGCTATGTCACATCTGACGTGACCCGGAAGTGACGTCATCATGTTGGTGACATCAGGGTGACGCTCTAGTATTTGGGCAAAAACTCTATGGTAGATGCCAAATTTATCATAGAGTGATGACATCACTTTCAGGTCACATCGGAAGTGATGTAGACACGTCACTGCAATGTTGGCTGGGCCTCCCTCCCACTCCCAGTAAGTCCCCCCCATCCTTCTTGGCAACCCTAGTGTCGGACTAGGATCTGGGAGACCCAGGTTCGAATGCCCATTCGTGCCATGGAAACTTGCGGGGTGACCTTGGGCCAGTTACACATTCACAGCCCATCCTACTTCATGGGGTTGTTGTGAGGATAAAATGAAGGAGAAGAGAATGATGTAGTCTACTTTGGGGCCCCATTGGGGAGAAAAGTGGGGGGAGAAATGAAGCAAGTAAATAAATCCCAGGCAGGCCCTCACACCTCCTGAGAACTACAAGCCTTCTTCCTTCACCTCTTCTGATTCTACTTTGTTCTGCAAGCTACGGCATGCAGTGCTGAAATGGGGAGGGGAGCTGTCGCATGTGCGTAACCAAACAAGGCCACCCAATGTCAGTGGATAAAGAACACCAATGATTTGTCAAGGCTGTGGTGTGCTGTTGCGCAGTTAAGACGAAAGCTAATAAAGTCCGGAGACAAAGCTGGTAAGTAAGGGCTTGTTTGCCCAACGAAAGAACTCTTGCAAAGCTCCGTGCCCTTTTCCTCTCCAGCGTTTCACTCATTCGACCAGTCACAATAGCTTGCAAACAAACACGTTGCTAATGGCATTCCTTGGCACTGGTTCCCCCCCCCTGCCCAATTTCAGTGAATAAAAGAAACAGCGGGGAGGGGGGGATGAAACGCATGGTATTTAGTGTACGGTTTAGTGAACGTCTGGCACAGTTTTTATAGAGTCTCGAACTGTGCTCAGTTAAGTCTAGCAAAGGCACTTGATCGATTTGGATCTGCGGGGTTAAGGTTTTGTGTTTGGCTGTTCTAACATTCCAGACATAAGTATGCTGTGGCAAAGCATTGCAGAAACCAAGAATCTTGCAGGATGCTGAAAATTTGCTGTCAAACATGGCCACCCGGATAGGGAATGGGGGATACACTGGGCACCCCCCGCCCCCCCGTGTTTGGTGTAGATGTGGCTGTGGCAGGGGAGGGCAGGAAATCTCGATTTGGGAGCTCCTGGGAGCCCTGGTGTCAAAAGAGAAGAAGAGAAGAGATTGGATTTATATCCCGCCCTTCACTCACTTGGAGTCTCAGAGCAGCTTACAAATGCCTTTCCTTTCCCCTCCCCACAACAGACACCCTGTGAGGTAGGTGGGGCTGAGAGAGCTCTGAGACAACTGTCCTTGAGAGAACAGCTAGTACAGAGCTATGGCTTGCCCAAGGTCATCCAGCAAGTTCAAGTGGAGGAGTGGGGAATCCAACCCGGTTCTCCCAGATTAGAGTCTGCGCACTTAACCACTACATCAAACTGGCTCTTTGTTGGATAGCACTGTGGACACAGTTCCCAAGAGAGCACTACTACTGGGGTCCCAAAATCGTCTTACTCTGCTGGGCCCCAGAGAAGCCAGGCTGGCTGTGATGAGGGCCAGGGCCTTCCCAGTGGTGGCTCCGCACTGGTGGAATGAGCTCCCGGAAGACATTAGGGACCTGCAGGTCCCTTTACAGTTTGGCATGGCCTGCAAAATGGAGCTCTTCCCCCAGGCCTTCGACTAAGGAGCCGCACCATATAATTAAGGCCCTGACCCCAATATTAACATCGTCATTAACATCATCATAGCATCATTTAATTAGCCAGATATAACCCAGATTACGCTGGCAGTTGATTGTTTGTTTGTATTGCTGGATGCTGCTCATGCCCGCCATCATATATGAATTAATTCAGCACTAGCACTTTGTATGTTTTTAATGTGTATTTTGTTGTGATTTTAGATAAATTTGTTTCATCTGTCTCGTTTCTTATGTAAGCTACCCTAAGCCTGCTTCAGCGGGGAGGGCGGGGAAGAAAATAAATAAATAAATACTTATTGTGCTCTGCACGTCTTTGAATAATTGTAAGTACCTGGGAATGGATAGCCTTTGACTATATCGATATTTTTAGAAAGGCCACAGCTGGCAACCCCTGAGAGCATTTAGGGGGTGGGGATTAGCATTAAGAGTTGCCAACCTCCAGGTGGCACCTGGGCATCTGCTGCTATTACAATTGATCTTGAGGGGACCAAGATCAGTTCCCCTGGAGTAAATGGTTGCTCTGGAGGGTAGAGTCTATGGCAGGGGTGTCAAACATGTGGCCCGGGGGCTGGAGGGCTTCTATCAGGCCCGCACTGGAACTGGCCATCTCCTGCTTCCAGTTCTGTTGCTGCTGCTGCATCATAGCTTGCTTCGCCAGACTCTCTCAGTCGCTCAGCCATTTCACGTTTTCCCCTGGGTCCTAAACTCAGAACTCTGAGCATGAGATTTCTGTGGTGAATGTCAATAAATCAAAACTAAGTTTGCAGCTTATAGATACGCCCCTGAATAGCATGCTCAGGATTGCAACAGCACAGACATTTTGATGCAGTAATTCAGAGCAAGAGGTGTCAGTTATCAGAGACTGTTAAACAAACAAGATATTGCAAGAGTGTTAATGTTCTAAGCATGTTTTTATTTTAAGTTAAAAAAAACTTTGTTTTTGTGTCCTTTATGAAGTTTATATCTCCGCTACCTGGCATTACATTTTATGAGACATATGGTCCGGCCCAAAAAGGTCTCATTTATGTCAGATCCGGCCCTCATACCAAATGAGTTCGACACCCCTGGTCTGTGGTATTATACTTTACTGAGGTCCTACTCTTCCCCAAACCCTGCCCTCCCCAGTCTCCACCCCCTACATCTCCAGGTATTTCCCAGCTCAGAACTGGCAACCCTAACTAGCAGTGTCTTCTTGGCGTGCTGATGTCACTTCTGGAGAAAACAAGAAGCGATGTCACTATTGGGTTAAATGTAAAAAAAATCAATTGCCTTGGAAGGACAGGCCCTTTACACAGTATCCCCAATCCTCCACGTTTCCCAGTTAAAGGGAAATGCTGTTCCATCAAATTACAAAGATGATCTGACTCCAATGGTAACAAGAATGGCCAACCTGCCTACCTTCACCCAAGCAGATGGGATGCATTCAGGAAGCAGGAAAACGGCCTCCATCATGTGATGTTTCCCTTCTCCAGTTACGTGGCACGTCACTGTCGGCCCAACTTTCTGATCCTCCCAGGGTCGGATCATTATAATTGAACGAAGGGGTTAGTGTAACCAGCTCTGGGTTGGGAAATACCCGGAGATTTTGGGGGTGGAGCCTGAGGGGGCAGGGTTTGGAGGGACTTCAGTGGGGTGTAATGTCCTAGAGCAGGGGTGGGCAAATTGCGGCCTGTGGGCCACATGCGGCCCGCACAGAGTTTTTTGCGGCCCGCCAAGACAGTCGGCCATGTGGTTTCTCAACAAGCAATCTCACTCCTGAGTTCAAAAAAATTATAGAAAAGTGTGATAGGGTACATTTGTCTCATTAAACTGATTCTAAAATTAAATGTGCTTGCAGCTATAGATGATATGAAATTAGCACAATAAATAAATGGAATAAAACTACCACTATTTTATTTAATTTATATTTATTGATTTTTATGATACAATTTATGATACAACTTTTCTGAAATGCAAAGTTAACTAACGAATGCAATCATTTTAAAAGGTGCGGCCCTCTGCTAACCTCTGCTCCCACAAAGTGGCCCCCAAGCCAAAACAATTGCCCACCCCTGTCCTAGAGTCCACTCCCAAAGCAGCCATTTTCTCCAGCTGAACTGATCTCGGTCGCCTGGAGATCAGTTGTAACAGTGGGAGATCTCCAGGACATTTGGGTAACCTTCGTGAGCACGAATCCACCCGGAAATCTGCCAGTCAGTTCAAGGGCCAGGCTGAGGGTTGCCAGCTGTGGGCTGGAAAATACCTGGAGATTTGGGGGCGGGGTGGAGCCTGGAGAAGGCAGCGTTTGTGAAAAGAGAGGACCTCAGTTTGGTACAATGGCATAGAGCTCACCTTCCAAAGCAGCCATTTTCCCCCCAGGGGAACTGATCTTTGTCGTCTGGAGAGCAAGTGTAAAAACGGGAGTTCTCCAGGCCCCTGTTATCTAAGAGGGCCAAGCTAACAAAACAAGTTATTATAAAAATACAAATATTTATTATGATGTACACATTAATAAAAGATAAAATAGGTTAAAAGAAAGGGTCCAAATATCGGACTCTTAACACTTTTGACTAGGGTTGCCAGCCTCCAGGTGGGGCCTGGGGATCTCCCGCTTTTACAACTGATCCCCAGCTGACAGAGATCAGCTCCCCTGGAGAAAATGGCTGCTTTGAAGGGTGGACTCGATGGCATTGTACTATGCTGAGGCCCCTCCCCTCCCCAAACCCCACCTTTTCCTGGCTCCACCCCCAAAGTCCCCAGGTATTTTCCAACCTGGACTTGGCAACCCTACAGAGCTGATAGTTATACAATTGATGGGCATATCTTATGACCAGTAGACCATACACATTTCAGCCCCTTAGGGCCTTCCTCAGTGGTCAATATTACTATTGTAAGACAACAATACACATCCAGAAATAAATATATGAAAAAAGATTTTCTTGAGAGCCAGGTATTGCTTTCTCATGTAATGTGCAGTTGCTAAAAGTTTACACAGTGACCTTGGGCTGCCGCAATCATATTTCTCTCAGAGCTCTCCCAGTCCCACCTGCCTCACAGGGTGAGGGTTATGGGGAGGGAAGGAAAGGTGATAGTAAGCTGCTCTGAGACTCCGGCGGGTAGTGAAGAGTGGGGTATAAAACCTCCTCCTCTTCTTCTTTTGGAGGTTGCCAAATAATAATAATAACCTTAGCCCATGGTACTGACCACATCTTTAAAATGCCTGTTTTCACCCCTTTCCTGTCAGCCTTGATCTTCTAGCTCATTTATCTTTGTTCGACTGAGTCATACTTGGAGAGATCCCAACAATCTTCCCCCTCAGGGGAGACTGACAACAGTGTATTTTTAGATTTGAGAAACACCCCAGTGCTACCAGGTGGGGAAGACGCTTCAAGGCTCCTGTGGAGATGGATGGGTGTTAGGGTTCACAAAGCTGTCACAAAGGATCTTACGCTGGAGGGTAACTTATGGCTTTCCTGACAGTTTCCTTCAAGCCACCTCTTCTCACAAGGAGGGGAGAGGGGGAAAGGCTGAAGGGGGCGGGGGGGGGGGCGGGTTGAGCTAGAAAAAACCAATTTCATTTGGAGCCATTAGTGGGCCCCTCCCTCTACAACCCCATTAGCAAGCATTATTAAAGTGACCCAGACAAAGGAGAGAGATGCCCTCCTTAATGGAGAGCCTCCGATAATTACTTGGCCGGGGCCTTCGCTTCTTTCCTGGCCTGAATGGTCCTTCAATAATGTTTCTCTTGCTGTGGCCACAGACAATGTCCTAGCAGCCAGCTCTAAACGGTGCCAATCCCATTAGCAGAAAGAATAGCAGCCTTTTTTTCTATGGACCAAGGGGGATGTTTGTTTGCGGTGGGGACAGTGGCCTTACAGTGGGAATGAACTCCCGTGCCCACTGCCCGCTCGCCCCTCTGACACGGCGCAGAAGCCGTGCCAGGAAAAAGCTCCCAAACAATCCCTTGCTTGAAAAAGGACCGGCGCTAAGTGGCTTGGGAAAGACAGGGCCTGCTGGCAGAAGGGCCCTGTGGATGGGAACATCTCCGCCTCGAAAAGGGGACATAAAACATAGCCGAATGTCAAAGAAAAAAGTAATTGCTAGTGTGTTGGATTCCAGTGGGGTGGTTTTTCTTCTGCCTCCTGGGCCCAGTTCCAGTGCTGTCGTTTTCCTTCCAAGGGAGCGCTTTGGAGCGATTCCTACAAAAACAAAAAGGGGAAGACAAGACTGATGTACGCAAAGAAGGATATGATTAATTGTATTTATTTATTGGTGATCGGAAGAAATGTGGTTCATGCAGGGTGTGTTAGACTTCCCGCTGGCTTCTGCTTGCCTGCACAATCCAAGCATAATTTGCTCCTTTGGTGCGATTTTTCCATTGGAGTTCCTGGCGCGGGAGCAATTCTGAAGCACTCCTGTGGAGGGAAAACAGTGAATCAGAGACCATCATCTAACAAATCAGGACACCTGTGAAGCAGACAAAGATCCCCACCGCCACTCCGATTTCATAACCAAGCCATCCCTTTCTCGGGTCCCCAGAAGCATTTGCTTCTCCACAAAGCATCTCATTTCTATTCTGCCTTTCATCTGCCAGGGAGCTGAAGGAGCTCCCATCTACGCCCACTCCAGCTCAGCTTCCGAATGGGGAAGGACTAACAGCTGGAGGACACGTTGGCCCTTACTGGTAATCGGAGGAGCTAGAGCAGGGGGAAAGGGGTGGGGGAGTAAAATTGTGAAAGGACATAGAAGATCAAAATGGGAAGGAAAACAAAATGGGAGCAAAGAAATCAGTGTGGTGCAGCGGTTAGAGCAGGGGTGTCAAACATGCGACCCGGGGGCCAGATCAGGCCCTTTGAGGGCTGCTATCAGGCCCACAGTAGAGGCCATCTCCAGCTTCCAGTTCTGCTGCTGCTGCTGCTGCTACATCATAGCTTGCTTCACAAGACTCTCTCAGTTGCTCAGCCATTTCATGTTTTCCCTGGGTCCTAGACTCAGAACTCTGAGCATGAGATTCCTGTGGTGAATGTCAATAAATCAAAAGTAGATTTGCAGCTTACAGATACACACCTGAACAGCACACTTAAGATTGCAACAGCACAGACATTTGGATGCAATAATTCAGAACAAGAGGTGTCAGTTAGCAGATACTGTTAAATAAACAAAATATTGCAAGAGTGCTAATGTTTTAAGCATGTTTTTATTTTGACTAAAAAAAAAACTTTGGATTTGCGTCCTTTATGAAGTTTATCTCTCCGCTACCTGGCATTACATTTTATGACACACATGGTCCGGCCCAACAAGGTCTCATTTATGTCAGATATGTCCGGCCCTCATAACAAATGAGTTCGACACCCCTGGGTTAGAGTGTCAGATTGGGATCTGGAGGACTCGAGTTCAAATCCCTCCCTGTTCTGCCATGGAAGCTTGCTGGATGACCTTTGTCATACAGCTGGATGACCAGTCATACACACTCAGCCTAACCTACCTCATTGGGTAGTGAATCAGAGGGGGGGTGTTTGTGAGGATAAAATGGAGGAGAGGAGAATGATGTCAGCTGTTTTTGGGTCCCCCCTGGGGAGAAAAGCAGGATATAAATGAAGTAAGTAAATAAACAAACAAAATACTCTCTGTATGTTACCAGGATACCCCAATGTTACTCATTTTATAGTGAAAGCTCAAAAGATTTGCTAGGCTAGGAACTCCTTGATTCTGCTGTAACTAGGGATGCCAGCTTCCAGGAGGCCTGGAGGTCTCCTAGAATTACAGCTTATCTCCAGACTACAGCGACCAGTTTCCCAGGAGAAAATGCCTGCTCTGGAGGGTGGAAGGTGCTGAGGTCCTGTTCCTCCCCAAACTGCACCCTCCCCAGCCTCCACCCCCCAATCTCCAGGGATTTCCATATCCACATAATTTCCGCATAAGTCACATCTTAAAGGTCATGGTGACTCTGATAACTTTTTTCACTAGCTATGTTTTGTGCCGGGACTGGCCCTTTGGGCATTTGTACTGATGTGATTGTCATTCATTCATGCTGTCATCATCTTTGGTAATGTTCTTTCTTCGTGTCTGCCCTGCTGCATCTAGAAGACCCTGCAAAATCAGGAGGCAGCACAGTTTTAAGCACATACAGAGTTAAAGATAAAGGGTCCTCCTCAGAACATAGTTACAGCAATAATAAATTAATTATCATATGGCACTGTGTGTAGAATAGCCAGGAGATCCTAAGATTGTCTGGCAGTCAGAAGTTCTATCTCTTTTTTAGCATTATGCACCACTAGGTGGTGAGCTAGACTTGTTTTTAAGGCAAGAGATTCTGGAATCATTTCTCTTTTGTGTTTGGGTCACAACTGAGGGTTTCGTTTTTAACTGTGGTACCAAAGAACACAGTGGCTAGACACCATGAAAATCGACACCAGCCTGAGCATGGAATGACTCAAAGAAACAGTAGAAGATCAGAAAACGTGTAGAGAGCTGGCTCATAGAATCGCCAAGAGTTGGACACAGCTGAATGACTAACACCACCACCAGTACCTAGCAAGCTCAAATAGCTATCAAAAGCTCCTCATTGATGCCCCTTGTGTCTCACACTCAGGAGACCCATGAACGGATGGAAAATTGCAGGCAAATACTGGTAGGCCTCCATTCACCGGGGAAGGGCAAGTGCCTGGAGACAATTACATCCAGCATTTTCCTCCCACCTTGGTGATTCTAGTCTTCTGTATATGAAGTCCTGCATGCATTGAAGCTTCAGGGATACTCAATCTACAGTGTTCCCTCTAAGCTGAGTTAGTGTGAGCTAGCTCATAGTTTTTTAGCCTCCAGCTCACACATTTTTGTCTTAGCTCAGGAAGGATGGCACCAGAGCAAACTAATTCATGCAGTAGCCCAATTGCTCGCTCACAACTTTAATGCCAGTTGCTCACAAAGTAGAATTTTTGCTCAGAAGACTCCACAGCTTAGAGGGAGCATTGCTTCAAACCCTTTTCTATCAACGTCATCATCATGTCAAAGAGGCAGGTTAGGATATCTATGTATCTACACAAGTCCTGTGCTCAGGGGTCCGTTGGAGCGGGAGCGCACAGGAGCACAGCTCCGGGAGTGAGGAGCCCAGGGGGTGGGCACATGACCAAGCCCCACCCCCTCCTTGGCTTCCCCAAGCAGTGCAGAGGCGCAGCGCCCCGGAGAAAGCCCTGCTAGGGTCTTTATTGTTTTTAATGTTTTGTTTTAATATTGATAATTTTATCATTGTTCCTTTTATGACTGTGTGCTGCTTTTCCAGAGACTTGCTCAAGGTGGCATATAAATTTTCTAAGTATACCATTTTTTATCTGGGCACATGGCACATAAGTACTGGATAAATTTCACCAACTCTTCAGCAGCTTCCATCTTATCAGTTTGGTGTAGTGGTCAGGAGTTGGACTCTAATCTGGGAGAACCGGATTTGATTCCCCACTCCTCCACATGTAGCTGCTCGTGGTGCCTTCTGACACACTTCCGGTATGTTAGGGGGTGTGGCATATGCAAATGAGTTATGCAAATGAGTTATGCAAATGAGCTCCTGCACCTCTTTTTCTACGAAATGACCCCTGCCTGTGCTGATAAAGTGGCTGCCACCCCCCATCCCCCAAATTCTTAATACTGGTGTGACAGGAACAAAACCTACTGATGGAAGTTTTTCCTGGGAAGGAAGGCAACCTGATGTTTTAACTGCTGAGGTTCTGAAACTGCCAAAGGCACAGAAATTGCCAGAAGGGGAGTGAGACAAAAACTTACACACTACAGCCAAAGCTCTGAAGACTGTACTTCAGGGCAAGTCTGTAAGAAAGGTATAAATCCAATCATCTCCTCCTCCTCTTCTTTCCCAGCATCAGGGTATTCTCCAGTGAGTGCTCCCTTCTTATCTGGTGGCCAAAGTATTTGAGCTTCAGCTTCAGAATCTGGCCTTCCAGGGAAAAGTCAAGGTTGATTTCTTTTAGGATTGACTCATTTGATCTCCTTGCGGTACAGGAAAGATAACAGACATTAAAGTTATGTTATTTTTCATGGAGGAATACGTTATTTCCTTCTTTCTACATGCCCTCCCCTTTCATGTTTAAACCAGTTCTTGCAGTCATACGAGGCCTACTATTTATGAACTCTTCTCTCATCATAACTGTGAACAGGGAAGCGGGCCGGTGATAGGGTGGGGGGACAGACTGCAAGCCGGAACCTTTTTGCCGGCTTCCGTTTCCCTAGCTGCCGCACGGAGGCATTTGCCGCGGGGACTGGCACAGACAGATTGTAAACAGAGAACCCAGAAGCGGCTGAATGAGGCAGCCCGTATTTCTTGCGGGTCACTGGAGGCGAAAGAGGAAGGGTGAGAACAAAGGGAAGGTCACCTGCCGAGAGGAAATACGGAGCATTGTTTTGTCTGTGGGGGTGCTGTGAGCCAGGTAAACCTCCTCCGCTCTTGCAATTCCTCTCCGTACTGTTGTTATGTGCTTTCAGTATACAGGTGTGCCCGAAATGGTATCTCGGTGTGCAGGTGAGTCACCGGGGGGGGGGGGGGGGCTGCGCTTGTGGTATCCCAAGAATCTGTTATTTGTTCTGCGCGTACCTAGCTCCAGTTGCCCTGGTTTTTTTGTGTGTAGTTCTGTTTAGAGAATACGCCCTTCCCTTCTCACGCCTGTCTCTGTTGTACTCATTGATATAATAGCAAGCCATCCATTGCACTCTTCTGTTTGAAATGTTGGCTTTGGGGGTGGGTTTTTTTGGTTGTTGTTATCTCATTAAGTAACTCAAGATTAGGTCATTTTATGGGCGTCGTCCTTAGCTGTCCTTTCTGAACAAAGAGCCATGACAGTGACAGGGAAAGGGTAAAACAGCTCGGTAGTCGACTTGTACGTGCAAAGTTAGGAGGCATATGTTTTATTCATTTCTAAAGTATGTTCTGTAGTAGATGACTTTGAGCTTGATAAATATGTGCATCATATCTAAAAAGCATTCAACATTTCGAACCAGATGAATGCCAAAGTATACAGGAATTTTTCTTTAACTACTTTAAAAATACATGTTCCGCTGTATTCCGGGGCTTAGCATATAATTCTGATTTCTCTGATGGCACTTGTTTGTTACAGTTTAAGAGAAAGTGTAATTTTTATAACCTACCCAAGAGACATCTGTAAATATGCACATATTTTTCATCTATAGCTGTTAAGAGTTGGGTGGTTATATGTGGTGCCAGGAAAATGGATGTTTGGGACTACATTTCTAGATAATGTGCTTGTAAATTCATCTAATTGACTTGTGCATGTCTTTCTCTGGAGCAAATATGTTTTAGGACTGGCATGGAGCTTATTTTTAGCTGCTTTCATGACTTGATTCTTTGTATTTTTCACTGCCACAAATTCTTTTGTCATAACCAATAAAATATAAACACATACTATTGCACGAATGGCACAATAGAATTTATTTTATTTATAGTCTGCTTTTCTCACTAGGACTTAAAGTGAAATACAAGATAGAAGTCAGTTTTAATCAAAGATGTGGCTTTCCACAGTGTCTAGCTGCCAGCTAAGATGTATCATCCAAGCTCTGCTGTCTGTGTTCTCTCCCCACCCCCCTTCAGCAGTGAGGCAGTAGAAACAGGACATTTTCTGTGGTGGCACCTAGCCTTCGGAATGGGTTTTGCCCACTGTGTGACACAGAGTATTCGACTGGATGGGCCATTAGCCTAATCCACCATGGCTCCTCTTATGTTCTTAATCCCCCCCCCCCCTTTGAGGTTCTCCTGGTGCCCACTTTACTCAGGTGCCAGCCTAAAACACATCTTTCCCCTAGATGTATTGTATTTTGTATTAGCAGCTTTTTAATGGCCTGCTTTTGGTTTATGGATAGTGTTAATGCTACTAGTGTTTTTGATATTTTGTTTTTAATTGTGAGCTGCCTTGAGAAATATTCTAAATAAATAAATTTCAGAAATCTCATTGGAATGCATGGCTAAGTAGTGAAAGAATAAGTTTCTAAATGTGCTGCATGCCCAAGTAAGCTTTGCACCATCCCAGTACATCTCTGAAATCAGTGATACATGAGCGACAGTCATCCACAACAGATCTGGGGTGCAGCATCCTCAGATCTTATTCCTCAGCTACCAAGTGATGTGATACAGTGGGATTGTTTGGGTTACTCCCCTTTGGAGACCTTTGCACAAAATCCAGGCTTTGCAGTTAGATCGAACAACCGAGAACTGCAGTCAGGGAACCAGAAATCAATTTTAGCTTTGCAAATAAAGGTATGAAGGACTTTAAAAAAAATAGTAGATGTGTTTTATATTGTACCATTCTTGCAGGGCTATGTTTTTGGAGTGCTATGATCAGGAACTAAGCTTGGGACTAGGTGCCTCTCCAGTGTCCCCTCTAAGCTGAATTACTGTGAGCTAGCTCAGGTTTTTAGCCTCCAGCTCACCCATTTTTGTCTTAGCTCAGGAGGGAGGGCTCCAGAGCAAACTAATTCATGCAGCAGCCAAATCGCTCGCTCACAACTTTAATGCCAGGAGCTCACAAAGTAGATTTTTTGTTCGCAAGACTCTAGATCCTAGAGGGAGTATTGTCCACCTCACAAAGACCTTGCGGGTTTATTTATTTAATTCATTCACGCCTCGCTTTTTTCCCCAGGGGGGACCCAAGGTAGCTTACATCCTCCTCCTCCTCCATTTTATCCTCACAACAACCCTGTGAGGTACATTAGTCTGAGAGAATGTGGCTGGCCCAAGATCACCCAGTGAGTGGGGGATTCGAACCTGGGTCTCCCAGATGCTATTCCAGCACTCTTGACCACTACACCACACTGTCTCTCAAGGGACATATGCACTGAAGTGGTCCAAAGTGGAGCTGTTTAAATATTACCAGTATTTGTGGCTGAATTGGAGAAATAAAGAAACAGGAACTGCAAATAAGAAACTGGGAAGCAACTTTAGTCTCATCCTTTATTTATGGACCGCTCTTGCTTAGATACCAACTGAACTATCTTGATTTATTTACCAGCACAAAATCAATGTTCTGCTATGGAGACATGGCAAAGGAAGCTATTTTAAAAGAGTTGGTACATTAATCCCTTACAGTCTGGGACAGAGCTCCCTCAATGGTGGCCAGAGGCAGACTTGTAAAAAAACTGAACAAACACATTGTGGACTAGTAAGTGTTTCTCGGATGTGGGTGGCCCAGGCTCGCCTGATCTCCTCGGATCTTGGAAGCTAAGCAGAGCTGGCCTTGGTTAGTCCTTGGATGGGAGACCACCGAGGAAGCCACCTCTGCGTGCCTCTTGACTTGAAAACTTGCCGTAAGTCAACTGCGATATACAGCACTTTCCCACCACAATGGCTTTTGCCATTTTATTCTGACAGCTTCATTAAAATGTATTCCATCGCCGTAGGTGGTTTGGATTGTACCCCCTCACTTCAAGAAGGCAGATTCATGTCAGCTATAATAAAAGATACAAGTTTTCTGAAACCAATTGATTCAGAAGAGAAAGATTCCGTTGGCCTTCCCCTCTCCTGGACCGCATGGGATCACTACTGAAAGTCTAACATTGGAAATGCAGTTTATTTGATTTAAAAAGAAAACCAGAAGTGGGAAAATCCTGAGTTTATGGTCACTGAAAAATGTAATGCAGGCATGTAATATTGGACTTTCCCCTTGAATACAGAGGGACTTACTTATGTGGAAGCCTGTGTAGGCATGTGCCCAGCAGCCAAAAAGACAGAGGAGGAATACAGCATCTCTTGACGTTACTTCATTGAGCAGTTTTTGATGCTGTGACTGCTCTCACATAAACCAATAAAATATAAAAACAGGACATGATTTAGGGTTGCCAGGTCCCCCCCCCCCCCGCCAACAGTGGGGGATTGGGGTGAGGGGAAGTTGTCAGATCCGGGCTGGGAAACTCCTGGAGAATTGGGGATGGAGCCTGGGGAGGACAGGGACCCCAGTGGGGTACAATGCCACAGAGTCCACCCTCCAAAGCTTCCATTGTATCCAGGGGAACTGCATCTTGGTAGTCTGGAGATGAGCTGCAATTCTGGGGGATCCCAGGCCCCACCTGGAGGCTGGCATCCCTGACCGCACAGCCCCTTTGCCTACTTTTCGGCTTCCGACACCGAGACTGCCCAGCTGAAATGATTAAACAATTCCAAGAGGGTTGCTGGCAGGTCCTTCCCTGGGGCTGAATGACCTCATCTCTAGTAGCTTCTGTTCCCATGATGACAGAGCTCGCTGTTGTTTTGCACTAAACTGAGATGGTGCTTCAGATTTATCTCCGGAGCAGGAAGAAGAAAAGCGCACACACGTGCTAAAAGGCTTGTTTGTTTTTAATTCCAAGGTCAGCACTGTTTCCGCATTGCTCAGGCGCACCATCTGAAACAGGAAGGGATTGCTGGGAAGTGAAACGAGCCACTTGGTGGAGAAAACAAAGCCTATTCATTTTCTCCTTCCAGAATAGATGGAAGCACCTCGTTTGCAAAGCAGTGGCTGCTGTTCCTTGGTAGGAATGGGGGCCTTCTTCATGCTCACATTGCTCCAACTCTAGCTGCCTCTTTTGGGGCAGAGGGCAGGAAATAGGCTCCGGAGGGAGCTCCTTATCTTCTTCTAACCTTGGCCTTCCCAACTCCTGCCTCATCAGACTGATTGCAGAGCACTGGCCTGCGTGTGTCTGTGCTTGACAACCTCTGTGTTTTGACAGTTCCAGGAAGGCAACAGAAACAGGCCTCTGGTCAGCTGTGCTACATGGTTGGCTCACCAGTTCTACAAGCCTGTGCCAGCCGGCATAATTCAGTATCGTTGTGGGATGTGCCTTCCTCTCGTGTGACTCCCCGTCCCCACCAATGTGGCGATTAGCAGTGATAGGGAAGAAATTGCCATCTGATATTGTTTTTTCCCTTGGGCCTTCTTTTCTTTTCCGCCCTCCTCTGGTTTCTCTGCCCACTCCTTCTGCAGTCAGTGTGGCCCCTTCCAGCTGTGCCAGTCCTTGGTCATTCTTTTGTCCGATATCCTCTAGCATGGTATAGTGGTTGGGCTGGGATCCGGGAGACCTGGCCTCAGATTCTCTTTCTGGTGGGTTGCCAACCTCCAGGTGGCATTTGGAGAGCTCCTGCTCTTACAGTTGAGCTTCAGGCAACCAAGATCAGTTCCCCTGGAGAAAAAGGCTGCTTTGGAGGGCGGACTGTGTGGTATTGTGCCCCACTGAGATCCCTCCCCATTCCAAATCCCACCCTCCCCGGGCTCCACCCCCAAAATCTCCAGGTATATCCCAATGCACAGCTGGCAACCCTGGGTGGACTCCATGGCATTGTATCCCACTGAGGTCCTTCCCTTCTCGAAGCCCATCCCTCTCCAGGCTCCACCCCCAAAACCTCCAATTTATTTATTTATCAAATTTATACCCCACCCTCCCCGCCGAAGCAGGCTCAGGGCGGCTTACCAAAAAATTAAAACACATAGATAGCAGTTAAAACAATCATAAAACTTTCTAAAAACAATCCAAATGATATAATGTGCTAGTACATATCGGTCTGACAATAATAATGATGATGATGTTTGGCGACGGCGGCAGCAAGTCGATGTCCTATCCAATCGATCTGCTCCTCGTTCTGTTTCTTATATGGCCGTCTCAGGCTGTTGTTGGTGACTCCAAAGGGCAGGGCTCGCAATTAATTATTGGGAGGTGGCTCCTAGTTGAAGGCCTGGTGGAAGAGCTCCGTCTTGCAGGCCCTGCGGAACTGCCTAAGGTCCCGCAGGGCCCTGATCTCTTCCGGGAGCTCATTCCACCAGTATGGAACCACCGCCGAAAAGGCCCTGGCCCTGCTTCTAGCCAGCCTGGTGTCTTTAGGTCCCAGGAGGGTCAGTCGATTTTGGGACCCTGACTTTAGTGCTCTCTAGGGAATGTGGGGGAATGCGGTCCCTCAGGTTTGTTATTTTCCAACGCAGAGCTGGCAACCCTGCCTTTCTGCCATAGAGCTTGCTGGGTGATCTTTGGCCAGTCACACAGTCAGCCTAACTCAACTCACAGGAGTATTGTGAGGATAAAGCGGAGAAGGGGAGAGACACAGTAAGCCACCCGGAACTCCTCAGAGGAAGGATGGGGTATGAAATAAATTATCTTTATGAAAAGTCAGCCGTTCTGAGCTGCTCATGGTTGTTTGGAGCGGGACTACTACTGCCAGTAGAGGGACGGGGGTGAGGGGAGGTGGCATAGATTTCTTGGAGGAATCCACCAAAGCAGAGATCCATAAACATATTTGTTGCTGGGCAGTAATGGGATTCTGTTGGGCTGGAATTTAATGCCACTTGTAAGACTGCAGAAGAGCTTTTTTTTTGCTTTGCCGAGAAGCTTGACCTGTTTCCCCTTACAAAGGTTGCCTGTGTCAAAGTTCAAGCATCTCTAATCTTAGGCTGTGGCACTAATATGGCACAGGCGAGGAAGCCGGCCACTGCTGCATCCAGACCAGCCATCCTTGTCCCATTGCCTTTTAATTTTTTGGGGGGGGGGGTTTGAGCAGGAGATCCCAGCATAAATATTTTTTAACCTGTAGACAACACACTTTCTCCTTCCAGAACTGTAGGCTTGGTTTTGTGTCCGTGTGTGTTAATTTCACTCCTTTAAAAAAAACCCATTAAATTTCCGAAATGGCCCCTACGCGCACCATTCACTTGGTGCCAGTATGCCAGCAATGTGCCACAGTAATGGTGGGAGGGACATACCTATCTTAACATGGCACCATAATCCTTCACTTAGCTTCAAAGATTCGGTTGGGTAGCCGTGTTGGTCTGAAAGCAACAGAGCAAGGTTCGAGTCCAGTGGCACCTTTAAGACCAACAAAGTTTAATTCTGGGTATACGCTTCCATGTGGCCTGCCTATCTTCAGAGAGTCTGCGTAGCAGTACAAGGATCACCCATCCAGCAGGTTTCAGCAAAGAAAGAAATGAGGGCATAGAACTGGGTGGACTTGCTGGTACCACACAACTTCAGTCTGGCTGTGGAGAAAATGTATTCCTTCAGTGTGGGTAGAGCTTTTTAAGTGTGTGTGTGTTGGAGGGAGAAGCCAGTGGAGAGGAACAGCAAAAGACCAGTCCCAGGGACACGGGACTGGATTCTGAGGAGCATTTCCAGGCACATGGGGACTTGCTGCTGTGGAGCATATTTTTCCTGCCTTCCCCTTTTCATGGGAGTCTGAAATGTCCCCTGAAATCCTGTTCCTGAGGGACAGGGGACCCCCAGGTATAGGACTTTTTTTGCCATCAAGTCACAGCTGACTTTTGGTGATCCCGTAGGGTTTTCAAGGCAAAAGAAGTTCAGAGGCGGTTTGCCATTGCCTGCCTCCACGTCATGACCCAGGCATTCCTTGGAGGTCTCCCATCCAAATACTAGCCAGGGCTGACCCTGCTTAGCTTCCAAGATCTGACAAGGTCAGGCTAGCCTGGGCTACCCAGGTCAGGGCCAAGAACAGGATACTGGGGGGCACAAGAGGAGGCGAGCTGGGAAGATTGCACCTCATGAGCAGAAGTCTTTGCACCCGTGGAAGTGTTAGGAGTCCAAGCCATGGAATGAGCTATGCCATGACCCCTAGCACACTTTTAAGTAGCAAAACTGCACTCAGTCGCCAGTCTGGATGCACTAGGGTTGCCAACTCTGGGTTGGGAAATACCTGGAGATTTGGGGGGGTGGAGCCTAAGGAGGGTGGGGTTTGGGGAGGGGAGGGACTTCAGTGTGGTGCAATGCCATAGAGTCCACCTTCCACAGTGGCCGTTTCCACCAGGTGAACTGATCTCTGTTGCCTGGAGAACAGTTGCAATCCCGAGAGATCTCCAGCCACCACCTGGATGTTGGCAACCCCAGGATGCACCCAGCGTTCAGCTGGGGCTAGATTCAGCTGGGAGCTAATTATTAAGGTACGGGCAGTAAGCTTGATAGAACCATATTTGAAGTTCTTGCATCACCCTTTCATTTATCCCCACCGTGATGTTCCTTCTTGTTAAGGGAGGGCAAGTGGCTACTTCTGACCAGCTACCTTAGAAGGTACAGGGTTACTATGGGGGGAACGTTTGCTTAAAAGCCAGCCTCCTTTCTGGTACACGATAAATCCACGAAAGCCAAGAAGGTACGGTAATTCTCCCCCCCCCCCTCCCGTTGCTTTGGAGCATTCCTGTGCTTGTAGACCTGAGTTAGGATGACGACGCACGGACCCATTTGGAAAGGCTGCCGCTCTGCATGACTTCCCCGGTGAGTCAGCCTGAGATGCTGTTTTGTTCTTGCCGTAACTCCAGGCCAGCTGGAGCGGCTTCAGAACTGGAAGTTGCAGTGAAGAGAGCAGGAAATGATGCAAACGGCTAATCGCTAACAAAGGTTTCCACCCAGGAGGGATGTGGGCGCTGGAGCACTCTGAGAAAGCTGGCTTAGGCGCATGGTTGGGTAGTAGAACTGTACCTGTGGTGACTAGGGTTGCCAGGTCAGGGTTGGAAAATTCTTGGAGACTTTGGGGGTGGAGCCAGGAGAGGGTGGGGTTTGGGGAGGGGAGGGGCCTCAGCATGGTATAATGCCATAGAGTCCCCCCTTCAAAGCAGCCATTTTCTCTGTCTGTCAGCTGGAGATCAGTTGTAAAAGCGGGAGATCTCCAGGGCCCGCCTGGAGGCTGGTAACCCTAGTGGTGACTTGGCATCCAGGAGAGGTACCTTTTATGTTGAACACTGGGTTCTTTCCATGGGCGGATGACAGTTCTCTTTCACTGAACCTCTTCTGTGTTGTAAGGAGTTGGCCTGGAGATTGAAAACCCTACTATGCTGACAGTCAGTTTCTCACTGAGAGTCACTGAGAAGATACTTTTCTGGGACTAAGCCCCCTTGAATAGGATTCTGAGCACACCTGCTTTAGGAATGCTCTTAAAAGAGGGTTGCAATAAATACCTTGTCCTTTGAAAGTTCCTCCGTCCATTTGTGCTTCATTTATTGCAGGGATCCCCAATCTTTTTGAGCCTGGGGGCACCTTTGGAATTGTGATGCAGAGTGGTGGGCGCAGCCACAAAATGGCTGCCACAAATTGGCCACCCCAGGAGGCGGAGACAGCCACAAAATGGCCACCACAGCTTAGCTTCAGTCACTCGGTGGTGATCCTTGTGCTGTGATGGTGGCTGCTACCAAACCAGCTTCTTAAAAAAATCTACACAGCCAATCAGAAACCTGGTGGGGCAGAAGCTCCACCCACTTTCTAAAACGGCACCAGAAAAGGTCTCAGTGGGCGCCATGTTCAAGACCTCTGATTTATTGTTTCTTCTTCTTGTGACTTTACGAAGAACTTTGAGGACCTCCAGAGATTCAGGTTCCCATTTCCAGTAAATGTCATGTGACTTCTCAGAAACTGATTGTTCCAGTTGAGAGAGAAGTAATCATAGGGACTGGTGCATGACATGTTCTTTCGATTGGCATATCTCACTGGTGACTTTCCTTGATATTCTTTCTGTTCGGAACATTCTTCATTGGTGTACTTGAGGACAGGTTTTCTGCCTCCATGGAGCTTAGCTAAACATCTGGCTCACTTGTATATATTGGGGGCGTCCAAGTTTTTTTCAATAGTGGACCACATGACCAGAAATCCATATCTGTGCTGGCCACACAGGTTTTTAACTGATAAGAATAGTGAAGTTTTAATTCTTATTGTGTTTAATTCTTATTGCGAGATGTTTTAACTCCTGTTGTCATCCGCTCACAGGGAGGGCAGAATACAAGCCGAAATTAATCAGTAAATAAGTAGGTGGGGTTAATTAGGGTTAGTAGCTGGTTGCGAGCAATGCTCCCTCTAAGCTGTGGAATCTTGTGAGCAAAAATTCTTCTTTGTGAGCTACTGGCATTAAAGTTGTGAGTGAGTGATTTGGCTCCTGCATAAATTAGTTTGCTCTGGAGTTATCCTTCCTGAGCTAAGACAAAAATCTGTGAACTGAAGTCTAAAAAACTGTGAGCTAGCTCACACTAACTCAGTTTAGAGGGAACACTGGTTGGGAGACCAGGTCGCCATAAGTCAGTAGCAACTTGACGGCACTAAATTATTATTCATTAATACAAAAGCAGGCCAAAAACAGTTTAATTAACTTTACTTGTATAGATGATCACAGTTACAAGCCTAGAGCCAGTGTGGTGTAGTGATTGAGAGTGCGGGACTCTAATCTGGCAAACCCAGTTTGATTCCCCACTTCTTCACATGAAGCCTGCTGGTGTGACCTTGGGTCAGTCAAAGCTCTCTCAGAGCTGTTCTCTCAAGAGCAGTTCTCTCAGAGCTCCTCTCAGCCCCACCTACCTCACACGGTATCTGTCTGTTGTGGGGAGAGGAAGGGAAGGAGATCATAAGTTTTGATCAAGTCAGTGAGAATCCTGGTATTTCTGTCCTTGACAACTGTGGGACATATTCTGTCACTGCACATCTCAATTCTGGCTCCGGGTTTACACCGCTGATCATGGGACCGTTGCCCAGAGTTCGGCCCTGTAGCCAGAAATTTCAGCATAGTTCTGGGATTCATTTTGCCGAGTTTGCTAGCAGCGCACTCCACCATGACCGAGAAATGGAACTTGGAATGAAGCTTGTGGACAGGAGTTGGTTTGATTGCCAATGGTTCTGCCATGTTCTGTCAGATAAAGTAGGCAAGGGAGGTTTCTCTACTATAGCCAGGCATTTAGGTCATCAGGGAGGCATATGCTTAGCTACTGTGGCCAGACTTTTAGGTCACCAGAAAGGAGAGGTATATGCTTAACCTCTGTTCCAGTGGTGTCACTGAATTAACTCCAGACTGATACAAATTAATGCTTTCCTGGTGCTCTTATGAGGAAGATTGCAGGATTTAGCGGTGTGGAACAGGTTTTACCTATGAAAGGGTCTGCTTTCAGTCCCTGGGCACTGCTAGTTAGTGTCAGGCAGATCATGAGAGGGAGGACAGGAAGGGTTGCATTAGTGCTTAGTTCTTGTGGCCCTTTCTTACACTCCCAGGTAAATGCTGATTGACTCTTTGGGGTCAGGAAGCAAATTTTCTTGAGGCCAGTTTTGCCAGGGATCCTGAAAGGTATGTGTGTGTGTGTTTTTTACCATCTTCTGGGCATGGAACAGGGGTCACTGGGGGTGTGGGGGGGTAGGTATTTGTGAATTCCCTGCATTGTGCAGAGGTTTGGACTAGATGACCGTGGAGGTCCCTTCTAGCTCTGTGATTCTAGTTAAATGATCTCATGCAAGAGGACACTGTTCTGAGACCCTGGAGAGCCCCTGCTAGCCAAAGTAGCCATGACTGAGCTAGATGGGCTGGTGGTCTGACTTCATATAGCCGGGGTCACGTAGTGGTTACAGTGTCAGACTGGGATCTGGGAGACCAGATTCAAATCCCCGCTCTGCCACAGAAGCTGGCTGGGCGACTTTGGGCCAATCGCAGGCTCTCACCCTAACCTACCTCGCAGGGTTGTTGTGAGAGTAAAATGGAGGAGAGGAGAACAATGTAAGCCACTGTGGGTCATCATGGGGGGGGGGCAAGACAAGGTATAAAGGAAGGAGGAGAAAAGGAGACCTTGCTCTTCCCTTTCTTTCTCCTATTAACAGGTGCAGCTGTATTTTCTTCCCAGGATATAAAGGGAGTAAATAAATCCATAAATGAGGGTGTGGCACATGGGCAAGGTGAAGCTGGCACTCCGGCATTGGCGCTGTGGCTTCTCAGCCACAAGGATCACTAAAGGGGTGTAATACGTTTCTGTAACAAGAGCCTAAAGAGGTGTGTTGTACTCTATGGGGGGCCTTTCAAGGCAGAAACCTACCTGGCCCTCCACTTTTGCTCTGCCCATCCTAATGGTTTCTATAAACAACCGTGTCCAAAAATGTAATGGCAACCTTATTATATTGACATGAAAATTTGATTGTTGCATGAATTGTATTAGCCTGTTCAAAAAAGTCTGTTACCTTGTGGCCATTGACAAAAACCAAAAAGAAGTCATCAATGAACTGTTTATACATCAGGATATCTCCATAGAAAGGGCTTTACTCCCGATTACAGATTATACTTTCTTCCAGTTGGGTCATGAACAGATTTTTGCTATGGTAGGTGCGGAAGGGCTCCCCATAGCCAATTGCTTTATTCGATGACAAAAAATTCACGGTCAAATCTAAAGTAGGTAGTCATGATGGTCTGAAGCAGCGGAACAAAGTTTAAGGCACCTTTAAGACCAACACTGCACTTTGTTGGTCTTAAAGGTGCCACTGGACTTAAACTCTGTTCTGATCTAAAGTAGCTCTTCTCTGAAATAATGTCAATGAGTTCCATCAGGGAAAAAGTAGGAGGGTGTAAATTAGGATGTGTCTCAGATAAGTTGCACACCTTTTCTGGGCTTGCCTCCTGTGAAATCACTGGGACTCCTTGTGTTATGGGGTCATGGTGCCTTCGCTGTTGTGCCATGATGCTGAGTCACCGCTTTATGATTTGCAGCTGTTCGTATGTCTTCTGGCTGTCAAATTGTTTAGAACGAACTTCAGTGAGCGATGCAGCAGAACTGAAACAGGCTTTTATAACAGGATCAGTAGGACACCCCCCCAAACAAAGCGCCAGTGAAAGCAAAGGGTTTGAATGGATTAACTTTTAAAAGGAATCCAGCAGAACAGATTGTGCTAGTTTTAATTGCCTGTTTAATTTTGTGGGAGCCAAAAGCAGTGTCTCTGTGCAACCACTTGAGTCGCTAGTATTTGTTTGATCAGCACACCTTGTTTATTGACTGGGAAAGCATGTCTGGTGCCTTGCCTCCGCTGCAAGAAAGAGAGAGATTTGTTTGTCACACAGTTTCTTTGACACCGGAAGCTTTTCACAAGCAGCAGTTGAAATGAAAGCACTGTAAATCAGGTGTGTGTGGCCACTGAGCATGGATTTTCACCATCAGCTGCGCTGACTGATGACTGTGCTTCTCCCAAAGATTAGGGGATCTCTCAGATCCTGAAAACAAAAAAAGACCATGGATGCAGCTAGTCTGAAAGAACCAGGTCTGCAGGACCTATATTTGGAGGAACCACTCAACTTTGACTCTGTACGGGCCTGCTGCTAGCAATGTTCCCTCTAAGCTGTGGAGTCTTGTGAGCAAAAATTCTACTGACATTAAAGTTGTGAGCAAGCAATTTGGTTACT
Organism: Lepidodactylus listeri; assembly: GCA_029233225.1. Lineage (NCBI taxonomy): Eukaryota > Metazoa > Chordata > Lepidosauria > Squamata > Gekkonidae > Lepidodactylus > Lepidodactylus listeri. The sequence goes on along the minus strand of JARCFY010000010.1, from coordinate 18,133,687 downwards.
GCATAAATTAATTTGCTCAGGAGCCATCCTTCCTGAGCTAAAACATAAATGTGTGAGCCGGAGGCTAAAAAACTGTGAGCTAGCTCACACTAACTCAGCTTAGAGGGAACATTGGCTGCCAGTAAATAGGGTTGCCAGCCTCCAGGTGGGGCCTGGAGATCTCCCACAAGAACAGCTGATCTCCAGACCACACAGATTACTTCCCGTGGAGGAAATGGCAGCTGTGGAGTGTGGACTCCGTGCCATCCCATCCCTGCTGAGCCCCCTCCTCTCCCAAAACTCCACTTTCCCTGGATATTGCCCCTAAACTCCAGTAAATTCCCGAACCTAATTAAGGTAGACCTACTTAAGGCATGCAAAACTGTTCCTACTTCTTTACTGGGGTTCCATGTGACCTGCAGTGTCTGTCCTCCAAGTACTGTATAAAGCAATTAATTATTACGGTATATGTTTATTCTAGGTATTTATACCCGGCTTTTCTCCTCTGTGGGGACCCAAATCATTCTGCCCTCCTCCATTTTTCTCCCCATGGCAACAATCCTGTGAGGTAGGGTAGTCTGAGAGAAAATGCCTGGCACAGCTTTAGGGCTGCCAGATCTCCATGACGCACTGGCAGAGGGTGGGAGGGAGCCTTCTGGGAGTGGGGCAGAGTTCCACTCTCAAACAAGGGTGCCACGCAGTGATGACATCATGGGAAAGTGGTGTAATCACGTCAAGGACGTTGCATGGCAATGCTCTGGTTTGAGGGCAAAACTCTATGGTAAAGAGCCAGTCTGGTGTAGTGGTTAAGTGCACGGACTTTAACCTGGGAGAGCCGGGTTTGATTCCCCACTCCTCCACTTGCACCTGGCTGGATGACCTTGGGCAAGCCATAGTTCTCTCAGAGCTGTTCTCTCAAGGGCAGTTTTTGAAAGAGCTCTCTCAGCCCCACCTACCTCACAGGGTGTCCTGTCGTGGGGAGGGGAAGGGAAAGGAGTTTGTAAGCCGCTCTGAGACTCCTTCAGGTAATGAAGGCCAGGGTGTAAATCCAACCTCTTCTTCTTTTTCTTCTTCTAAAATTGGGGTCAAACCACAGAGTTTTGCCCTCAAGCCAGAGCGTCGCCGCGTGATGTCCCCGATGTGATGACGCCACTTCCGTGTGATGTTATTGCATTGGGGATGTCCCTGCACAATGTTGCTGTTTGAGGGTGGTGTTACCCCCGCCAGCCAGCTGGCCAGTGACAGACAGAAGCCCCCAAAAGTGGGGGAATCCCCTGCCCTACTGGAGAATGGGAACTCAAGCGAGCTTCCACAGTAAGCTGGGATTTGAACCCAGATCCCATTCCCACACTGTAATGGCTAAACAAAAGCCTGATTTCACTAATACAAATCTGTGCTGTGTTTTTGCAGGGAAATCCAGATTCTGTGGATTGTTTCTGCTGAGCAGCCTGGCCCTCACCCCCTGCCTTTGTTAGAGGCTTAGTGTTTGGAATGGTAAGCAAGAGAAGCAGTTTTTCATGGGCCCGTTTCCCAGTGGAAGTCGACTCAAATGCCTGAAATCAGATGCCAGGGCCTCTGCCGCTTGCGTTGTTCCCTTTGCCTCCAGTTGGTGACTCCCCTGCGACTCAGCGGAATACCCCCCAAGCTCCAGTTCTGCTGACCCCAAAGTAAAATGGAGGCCCTAGAAGTTGACGATATCAGCCCAGCCTTGGAGGTAACCGAAGACTTCTTCAACACCTTCGATGCTAAGCTGGAGAATGTGCAGCCGCCAAAGGTCTACGGGATCCAAGAGGTTCCCGAACTCATCGGGCACGAAGCGTTTAACAAGATCGCAGCCTGTGGAGACTTGAGGAACCTCGCTTCGTTGGGGAAGAACAGCCTCGGGTGGGAACGCTGCCAAAATGGGCTCCTGGAAGCCAAAGTGGAGACGGCGTTTCCTGCCAAAGAGCCTTTTGGGGTTCAAAGGGGAACCGTTCCCGACAACCTTTCCTGGATGGAGCAGAGGGAGGACTCGACTTTTAACATCTTCAATATCGGCCAGAGGAGGAGGGATCGGCCCCATTCCGTGAACGACATCCTCGTGCAGAACGAGGAAGCGGCCTTCAAGCCGGGCCACAACCGGTCACGCTCGGATATCAGCCGCGTAGACTGGGGGGTGGTCTTAAATGGCACCCCTCCACAGCAAGCATCTAGTCAGAGCAACAAAAACCCCAAGCTTTCATTCATGCCAAATGGATTCCAAAAAGGAGAGGACCTTCAAGGGAACACTGGTAAGCATTCATGCCTCGCGGCAACCAACTTTTTCTGTTTAGTATTTATCTTCTTTGGAAAGAGAAGGGCAATACAGTCAGGAGGAGAGGGGCCGTAGCTCAGTGGTGGATCCTCTGCTTTGCATGCAGAAGGTCACAGGTTCAGTCCCTGACATCTCCAGTTAAAAGGACCAGGCAGTAGGCAGTGTGAAAGACCTCAGTCTGAGCCCTTGAAAAGTCCCAAGTAGACAACATTGTCTGATAGACCAAGGCAAGTTGAGGTGATGAGAAATGGAGTTCTAGGCTGGTGGAGGAAATTATAAATCAGTAAGTTGCCACTTCCTGTCGGCTTAAACCCAAGAGTTCTTAGGGAACCCAGATATGAAATTGTTGACCTACTAACCATTATAAGCAACTTGTCATTAAAACCAGTCCCTGTACTGGAGCACTGGAGAGCAGCAAATGTTATACCAATTTTTTAAAAGGGAACCAGGAAATTACAGGCTCCTTAGCCTACCATCTGACCCAGGCAAATTAGTAGAAATTGTAATCAAAGATAGACTTTTAGGCAGATGGAGGAACAAAACCTGCTGAGGGTGCTATTTAATTTGTTTATTGAAGATCTTAAACTGGGGAGGAACAGTTTGCAGGTAACACAAAATTGTTCAACATGGTGAAAACCAAGGGTGACTGTGAAGAGACCCAGGAGATGAGTGGGCAACAACGTGCCAGATGAAGTTCAGTACTGGCAGGGCTATTTTTGGGCAGGAACGCACAGGAACGGAGTTCTGGCTGGCTTCTGAGTTGGCCACACCCACAGCCCCCCCTTCTGATCCCCAGGTGCCTCGCAAGCCGTGGGGTACCTGGGGAAGCCAAGCCGATCCAGGGAGGGAAGGCAGTTTAAACTGCCACCCTCCTTGGGTTCCCGAGGCGCCCCGCAGCTGCGGGGCACCTGGGGAAGCCGATCCAGAGACTGCCTTCCTTTCCTCGGGTTCCCCGTGCACCCCGCAAGCCTGGGGAAGCCAATCCTGGGAGGGGTATGGCCTATTATGCTAATGAGTACCTGCTGGGCTTTTTCTACAAAAAAAGCCCTAAGTACTGGTAAGTGTAAGAAGAACAAAAAATCCCAACTTCAAGTACAGGCCAGTGGAGTCTGAGCTTGTGGAGACTGAGTGAAAGAGATCTTGGGATCATAGTGGATAGCTCAATGAAAAAATCAACCCAAGTGTGCTGCAGCAGTGAAACAGGCAAACTCTATGCTAGGGATTATTAGGAAAGAGACTGAAAATAAAACATCCAGTATTATAATGCCCCTGTATAGATCTGGGGGTGTGGCCTCATTTGGAATACTGTATACTGTTCTGGTCTCTATCTCAAGAAGGACATTGCAGAGCTGGAGAAAGTACAGAAGAGGAAAACCAAGATTATTAGGGGGTTGGAGTACCTTTCCTATGAGGAAAGGCAGAAGGGTCTGGGGACTTCTCCGATTTGAGGAGAGGCAGCTAAAGGGGGGACATGATAAGAGGTTTCTATAGTTATGTGTAGACTAGAGAGACTGGACAGAGAACTTTTCTTCCTCTCCCAAAATACTAGAACTCAAGGGCACCTAATTCAGTTTAATGGGCAGTAGATTTAGGATGGACAAAAGGAAATACTTCTTTACTCAACAAGTGGTTTAAAATGTGGAATTCACTGCCTATATCCTGCGAGGGCCACAGACATCGATGGCTTTAAAAGGGGATTGGACAGATTTATGGAGGATAGGTATCTCAATGGCTACTGGCCAAGGTGAGTAAAGGGAACCTCCCCATTCAGAGGCAGTAGACATCTTGAGTACCAGAGCCAGGAGGCAACATCAGGGGAAGGCATTGGCCTCTCTGCCGAATTGTTGGCCCTCCAAAGGAGCTGGTTGGTCACTGTGTGAGACAGGATGCTGGACTAGATGGACCACTGGTCTGATCCAGCAGGGCTCTTCTTTTGTTCTTCAGGATCTGACCCCGTATAAGGCAGCTTTGTGTATGTACATATGAGCTCTGAACCCAGACTTTAGATCCCAGCTCCAGCATGAATCCAGTTAGGTAGTTTTAAGCAGTTTGCTCTAATCTTGGAGGCTGTCCCAAAGGTACGTGGGTCCCTAACCACTCAAGACCTTAAGAGTCAACATTAATACCTTGAACCTAAGTCGGTATTCCACCAGTAACTAGTGTAGCTGGCGCAACACAGGTTGTATATGTGCTGTCTGTGGCATTCCTGCCAGTTCTTGCACTGCCACATTCTGGACTAGTTGGAACTTCCAGGTCAGTCTCAAGGATAGGCCAGCACACAGTGAGTTACAGTAGTCCAGCCTGGAGGTGACCGTTGCATGGATTACCGTGGCTAGGTTGGGGTGCAACAGGAAAGGGGCCAGCAGCCATGCCTGGCGTAGATGGTAAAACACCAATCTGGGCAATATTAGTGATCTGTGCCTCCATAGACAAGGAGGCGTCCAAGATCACACCCAGGTTCCTGACGGAGCACACTAGTGTTAATGGTGCCCCATCAAGAGCTGGGAGCTGGAACCCCAATCCCGGAGCCCTCCCCCCCAGCCACAGAAGTGAGCAATGACTCACAAATACTCCTACCCTATTAGGATGTGTTGTTAGTCTTTCAGGTGCTACGGGACTCTTGCTCTTTTCTACTGGTATTCAGAGGCGCACTGAACACAAGCTGCTCCGTGCCATTTTCCCAAGTCCCCCAGAGACATCTGGCCGGCTATAGTAGGAAACCGAATCTTGGACTCGATGGGGCTTTGACTGGGTCCAGCAGGGACTATCTTAAATTTCTGCATCATTTGCAGACCACTTTGGCTTTGCTTTGACCACTTTCTGATTTCTTCTCTTTCAGCACCTGAGGGACATTTATTTCCCCCCCCGGACACCCCAAAGAGAAAAATGTTATCCCCCCCACAAACACCTGTTTCCAAAATATAGCCAGTGCGTGCGCAGCGCATTATGATTAGACATAATACAAACAAGGCCAGGGGGTGTAATCTTCCGAATAAGAAATCCGGTGCTGTTCTCAGCTGGCGCTCCCCCCCCCCTTCTGTTCTTTCTTTTGGTCCCCGTTTCTTGAGAAATTACTTTTAAAGGAAGAAGAGGCCACCCCAGACGTGGGCTATTTACTGTGATTATCTCCCATTTTCTGTGATGGGCTCCGATTTGCTTGGTTTAATTTTCTTGTTTGGCGAAAGCAGACGAGAAAGGTGGCCCAGAAAGCACTCAGTGGGAAGGAATTATGTAGCGGTGGTGGTACCTCAGGCAGGTGAGGGGGCCAAGCCGGGGGGGGGGGGCTAGACAGGGCAACGGCCAGCCCAGAATAGAGGGGTGGGGGATAGCGGTTTGAACTCGGCCTACCTGCGCCAGCCACCCCTGGAGAATGTGCCCATTTTTGAATGTTAATCAAGCTGGGCCACTTGTATTGTCCCGGTTTGAAGTGGGAGCGGATGAAACCAGTTCCACCAGAGCTGGGGAGAAGGGAAGGCAGGGAGAGTGCCTGGCTGTGAGCGATGGGGAAGGGAGAGAGGCTCTTTCTGTCATTCAACAAAAGCCGGGCAGAACCTCTTTAGTGGAGGGGAGGGAGGGAGGGCAGCAGCTGGGGCGGGGGACACACCAGTTATGAATGTGGGAGAAACTTGAAGTGTCATCTGCGCTTGACAGAAAGGAGAAGGCCCAAGCCAAGTTGCGGTCCGGGCTGCAGCAGCCATGCTGTTTCGTTTATTGGATTAGCGGGAAGGGAAGATGGCTGTCGAATGCGGACCCATTATCTGCACTACAAAGGGATTAGTGTGGGTTTAAAGGAAATTAATGGCTTTCTGAGCTAGCACAGAAATCCTAATTAATATCGGGGCCAGAGATGGGAAGCAAATAATTCCCCCCCTTGCACTCTTTTTTTCATCCATCTCCCAGCGCCTCTCTCTCTCTCTCTCTCTCTCTCTCTCTCTCTCTTTTTAAATTTGGGTTGAATTTAATTACCCTCTCCCCACATACCCTTCTGCAACTTGTTTGAATTATGCTTTCTTTTTTAGCCTTTCTGTGAGGCATACACTGCTGTTCGTGTGCAGAAGGCAGTAAGAAGTTTGTTGGTTTGACTATTTCAGATTTTTTAAAAATTCAAATGGCATGTTGGTTGCAATTAATTTACGCTTGGAAAAAGACGTATTGGGTCAAAATACAGTCAAACTAAATATGAATTTAACTTTTTTTGTGTGAGTGTGTGTTTGTATGTTATGTGTGTGCCAAGAAGTCATGTTGTCTTCTGGCAACCCCCTAGTGGGGCTTGGACGTTTCAGAGAGGTGACTTGCTATTGCCTGCCTCTGCCTCCGAGGTCTCCCATCCAAGTACTTTCCAGGGTCAGCCCTGCTTAGCTTCCGAGATCTGACAAGATTGGTCTTGCCTGGGCAATCCAGATCAGGGCACTATGAATTTAACTTTTGGCCATTCTGAGTAGTTCTCAGCTTGTTCTGAGTATAGGTGAGACAAAAAAAAATGTTAGACTCCATAATTCATAGTGAAGTAGGATCGCCAACTCTGGGCTGGAAAATTTCTGGTGGTTTGGGGGGTGGAGCCTAGGGAGGGCGTGGCTTGGGGAGAGAGGGACCTCAGTGGGGTATAATGCCATAGAGCCCACCCCCCAGAACAGCCATTTCCTCCAGGGGAACTGATCCTTTATTTATTTATTTAATTTATACTCCGCCCTCCCCTGCAAGTTTCTTGTGGTCTGGAGATCAGTTGTAATTCTGAGAGGCATCCAGGCCCCACCTGGAGGCTGGCAACGCTACTGCCACAAACACTTGAACATGGGAACATAAGAGAAGCCATGTTGGATCAGGCCAATGGCCCATCCATTTCCAACAATCTGTATCACACAGTGGTCAAAACCCTATGGGTTTGGCCCACCTCAAAGCTAAGGCCAGGGACTCGCTGTGTATAAATATTTGACAAGACAGTACTTCAGTGACGGGGGGGGGGGGGAGGGATGGTTTCTAAGCATGGCAGATAACCAGGGAATGCAGCATTGTCCAACATTTATCACCCGCCCCACCAAGTGAATCTTGGTTTCTGACCTCAAGTATGTGAGGGAGAATGCAACTCACAGTAAACCAGAACCTCTGCTGTTGGGGGGAGGAGGAGGAGGAGGAGAAGGCTTGGCAGGTCCGGGGCCCCGCCTGCTGGGCTCAACTGCGGCCACTTCCTCCTCCTCCTTCACGTGGAGCTCCTGCTGCTTCAGTGGGGGAGCTCTGTGAAATACTCCCCCCTGCAAATATCGCGGGTCCCCGCTTCTTGTACAGTTCTAACTCACCGAGTATTTCTGATACAGATTTGGTTCTTAGCCAATCACTCATCCCCACATCCCCTCCACTCATTTTATTTCAGTCTTGACTCCTGTGTGCCCACAAACCCATTCCCACCTCTCAGGGCTGTGGTGAAATTGGTGTGAATACTAATTCCTTCCCCTGACTGAGCATTATTGAGAGAACGTGAAAGCACTGACATTCTATTTGAAATCCTCTTTCAGAACAGAAGCCCACCATCTCAAATATCCTGAAGAAAGGCTACCTAGAAGTTAAGAACCACCATGATGGCTACTGGCAGGCCTGTTACGCAGAGCTCTCTCCATGCAAGCTGTACCTGTATCAGCTCGACAGAAGTGGCAACCAAACTCACCCCACCGTCTACCTGCTTTTGCATTTCCAAAGCATCAACGTGGAAGCCAAGGTGGTCGATGCAGTCTTCTTTGACAACTCGCATCTCCAGCTCAAGGCGGAATCACCGTGGGAAGCCCTGGATTGGGGGCAGAAGCTCTGGGAAGCTGTGCGCTCTTCATTCCCATCTTTCCTGAGGCCTCCGGGAGAGGCAGAGAACTCGCAGAAGCTAGACAATGTGCCATGTGGCCTCGCTCAGAATCACAGCGCCTGGAAGGGACCTCCCAAGTCCTTTCAAACGACCTCCGTGACCCCAAATGTCAAAGACTACCAAACCGTTCTCAAATCAGGGACACTTTACAGACTGACGCTCCAAAATAACTGGAAAACGTTCCATTTTGTACTCAGCCCTTCCTTCCTTATGGCTTTTCAGCCTGGCGGGCTCGATGAAGACCCCCTGTTGAGCTATGAGATCGACACGTGCCTCTCAGTCCAGACCGACATTCTGGACGATTGTGACTCCTGCTTTCAGGTGATCTTTCCTCAAGACGTGCTCCGTCTGCGGGCGGAAACCCGCCAGAGAGCTCAGGAATGGATGGAGGCCTTGAAGTGTGGCGCCAACGTGGCGAGAAGCTTGGAACCCGACCTGCAAGTGACGCTCAGGAACAAAGCCCAAGACCCGTCTCGGAGGAAGGAGCTGCGGAGAATCAAGCGCCAGTCAGTCACCACCAGCTTCCTGAGCATCCTGACCACCTTGTCTTTGGAAAGAGGACTGACGGCCCAGAGCTTCAAGTGTGCTGGTAAGCAAACACGTAGAACATTACAGAACAGAACATAAGAGCTCTGTTGGTTGCCTCTGGGTTTTGGCCACCGTGTGACACAGAGTGTTGGACTAGATGGGCCATTGGCCTGATCCAACATGGCTTCTTTCTGTTCTTATTAGGCCCCGTAGCCAGGATTTTGTGACTTGTGGGGTAAATTTTTTTCTGGTAGGGCTGCCATTATTTTTAAAAGTTTTAAAATGTAAAAAAAAAAAATCATTTTCAGGAGGAAATCTTGAGGGGGTTGGCCCTTTAAGGAAGGGGGCGGAGCCCCAAATAGCCCCACCGTAGCTACGAGCCTGGTTCTTACGTTCTCTGTGTCTTTGGCTTGTACTGACCTAGTTCATGAACACCTGTGCCAAGATTCTTTTCAAGGCAGGGGAATGAGAAACAGGTTTGTACCATGGTTATGTTTTTTTAAAAAGCCAGTTTTGTGCAAGAGTGTTGTGAACTATTTAAGCATGTATTCCAGTTGCTGTCCAGCACAATGTCAGCTGATGTTCGCTCAACCCAAGTGGTCTGAACTTATTTTGCAAACTTGTAGCCCATCTTGGGGATGCCAAATGGTGGGGGGCGTGGGGTATGGGTGACTGGGAAAAGTCTCTTCAGAGCGTGTGGCAAGGGGAAGCAGCCGTGTAAAGCCTCAGCCATGTAGCTCTGAGCAGCGGTGGAAGAAAAATTTTAAAAGGCTAGTCTTGTGTGCACTGATACTTCATTTCTGGGGAAAACCTGGAAGTGATGTTGGGTAGCTCTAGGAATGACTAGAAACTCTGTGGTTTTGGCATAGAGTTTCTGGGGAATCCTAAAGCTGCCCTACATCACTTCCAGGTTTTTCCTGGAAGTGGGATGGTGAATGCTCCCTGTAAGCTGTGAAGTCTTGTGAGTAACAATCCTACTTTGTGAGCTACTGGCATTAAAGTTGTGAGCAAGCAATTTGGCTGCTGCATAAATTAGCTTGCTCTGGAGCCATCCTTCCTGAGCTAAGACAAAAATGTGTGAGCTGGAGGCTAAAAAGCTGTGAGCTAGCTCACACTAACTCAGCTTAGAGGGAACTCTGGCGCATGACATTGCGGCCCCTCCTGAACCTCCTGCCAGTTACCAAACACAGCCTGGCAACCCTATGCAGTAGAGAAAGGAAGGATTGTTCATCTCTTGCTGTCCGTGCATGCATTCTTATCCCAGTCTTCCTTCAAGGAACTCAGTGATGTGCATACGATTCTCCCCTTTCCTCCATGAACATGGCCCTGAGGGGAAGGGTCCGAGGTCACTCAGCAAGCTTGCATGGCTTAGCAGGAACTAAACCTGAGTCTCACCATCACCAGTCCTACTCTAGCTATTGCACCACGTGGGCTCTGAAACTGGAATTGCTCTGCAGGTCTTTGCAGACTGGTGGCAGCCACCATTTATCTGAAGCGCGAGGTTGTGAGGTGTGCTGGCCCACGAGGAGGTCTCCGAATTGTCAGAACTGTTGCTTCAGCCTGTAAGGCTCTGCCTTGGAAGCCCCCTCTGTTGGCACAGTGAGCTTTAAAACCTGTTGGCCCGCAGCTTTATTTGCATGGCTCGCCCAAGAGCAAAGCGCCACTTTTAAAACAGCCTCCAGAGTTTGTGGACAGCTTTCAGAGCTTGTAGGTCCCGCCTTATTGAGGTATTCACGCTTCTGCAACTAGCCAGCAGACTAACAGCTGGACTGAGTTTCCCCGTTGCTCTCGCTTTATGTCTGCCATTTAAAGGGAGCTTCCCAGAGGAGCAGGAGCAAACGAAGGTAGCAGGAAAAGCAGAACCCAAAGGATCATCCCTGTCAGGCTGCTTTGGGACCGGTGGACCAGTTAGTCTGAAGTTGGCTGGCAAACCCCACTGCAAGCTGTGAGGTTTCTGGGTTTGTTTGTTGTTTCTTAAGATGTAGCTGTTGAGAGAGGCCTGAACACAGACCCTGGGGGGGATGACTGGAAAGAAACTTGAGATACCCCTGTTTGTCGTTGCCCAGGGGTGTAGCCACAATTAACTCCAGCAGGGGGCAGTGTCGCTAAATCATCTTGGATCTTAAGGATAAACTGCCTTTTATGTTCATAGATTCAGGTGGGCAACAGCCGTGTTGGTCTGAAGCAACAGAACAAAGTTTGAGTCCAATGGCACCTTGAAGACCAACGAAGTTTCCTTCCGGGTGCAAGCTTTCTTGTGCATGCCTCTGAAGGAGCACGACAGCTTATGCCCAGAATGAAACTGTGTTGGTCTTAAAGGTGCCATTGGACTCAAACTATGTATAATATGCATGATTGTTGTTTGGCTTGGGTCCTGACTTTGTGGTGCCTTGGAGATCTTAAAGTGGTATATCCTGGAGAGGGCAGGGTAGGATGCCACAGAATCCACCCTTCAAAGCTGAAAATACTCATGTTGCCCCTTTCAGGTACAATGGCGACCGCACGTATTGAGAAGATTCCATGTTGTGCGTTCTGCTCTGCCCAGCCTCTCTCTCTCTCTCTCTCCTACACCCCCCCCTTTTTGCTTTTTAGAAGATGAGTTCTTGTGGACTCACTACTTTGCCATGTATTAGTTGATCCTTGTTATTTCCCTACTGCAGCTCTTCACCCCGCTACCCATGGACCAAGGCACCTACTTTCCAAGTTCTGTCAAACCTAACTTTGTATCCACAGCACCACACTGCCATTAGGGAACCATAGAATTACAGAGTTGGAAGCGACCTCCAGGGTCATCTAGTCCAAACCCCTGCACAATGCAGGGAATTCACAAATACCTCCCCCCCCCCCCCCACGCACACACCCAGTGACCCCAGCTCCATGCCCAGAAGATGGCAAAAAGCCTCCAGGATCTCCAGCCAAACTGGCCTGGAGAAAAATTGCCGCCTGACCCCCAAAGTGGCGACCAGCATTTCCCTGGGCGTGTAAGAAAGGGCCACGAGAACTGAGCACCGGTGCATCCCTTCCTGCCCCTCCCTCTCATGATCTGCCTAAGTTCACAGAATCAGCATTACTGTCAGATGGCCAGTATGTGCTAGTAGTTCCTAGTGGCAATTTGACCAAAGAGGAGCCCACAGACCTTAGAAAACCCCTGTTGATCTGTTCCTACAGGATCCCTGCCCCTCCCATGTGCCTATAAAGTCCTGGAGAATTTTCTGTAGGCTCTTGATGTTTTTACAGCGTTAAGGTAGGAAGAGACGGTATACTTCCTGAATCATGCTGATAGACCTTCCCACGAAAGTGTGTTCAGGGATAACTTATACTACTTGCAAGGTTAGCAGCAAACCTCTTTGATACAGTTGCCAATATCCAGGTGGGGCCTGGAGGTCTCCAGCTATTACAATTGATCTCCAGATGTAGGGTTGCCAGGTCCCTCCTGGCCACTGGCAGCTAATGAGGAGGTAGGGTTGCCAGATCCAGGTTAGGAAACTCCTGGAGATTTGGAGATGGAGCCTGGGGAGGACAGGGGGACCTCAGTGGGGTGCAATACCATAGAGTCCACCCTCCAAAGCACCCATTTCTCCAAGGGAACTGATCTCTGTAGTCTGGAGATGAGTTGTAATTCCGGGAGATCCCCACATCCAACCTGGAGGTTGGCATCCCTAAGAGAGAGATCCCTTGGAGAAAATGGCTGCTTTGGAGGGTGGACTCTACAACACTGAACCCTTCTGAGGCCCCTTCCTTCCCCAGGCTCCAACCCCAAAATCTCCAGGTATTTCCCCACTCAGAGCTGGCAACCCTACTTCTTGGTCTTCTCACAGGTGTGTTCCGCGAACAGTGGCACCGTTCCCTGACACAAACAGGCTCTTCCAGTCACCACCACGCACGGAATCGATCCAAGGGATCTGCCCCCAAATCTCCAGGGGAGCCAGTTTGGTGTAGTGGTTAAGTGCGCGGACTCTAATCTGGGAGAACCGGGTTTGATTCCCCACTCCTCCACTTGCACCTGGCTGGATGACCTTGGGCAAGCCATAGCTCTATACCAGCTGTTCCCTCAAGGACAGCTTGGGAAAAAGCTCTCTCAGCCCCACCTACCTCACAGGGTGTCTGTTGTGGGGAGGGGAAGGGAAAGGAGTTTGTAAGCCACTCTGAGACTCCAAGTGAGTGAAGGGCGGGGTATAAATCTAATCTCTTCTTCTTCTTCTTCTTCTTCTTCCTCCTGATCCAGTGTTTGGGGGGGGGGGAACGTAAGCATTTCTGAAAGGAATAATGGAATCCTTAAGTTAGGTAAATCATGATGGCCGTCATCGTAACTAACGCCACCGTCTTCAAACTGACTTCCTAGCTGCGTTACACTCAAGAGCAGCAGGTCCACACTGCGATTCGTGTGTCAAAAGCGGTCGCTGGAGGTCTCCGTTGTATCTTTTTATTGTTGTTGTTTCCCTCCTCACCCAATACCGAAAAGCTGTCTGCTGATTTAACTTCATGGGAGCGGCTGTTTAACCTAACCGGCCCGGTGGTGGTAATTGGGCCCTGTAGGCCTCAGTTTGGCTTCCTCCTCCTGCGCTCTGCCCATACCCTCACCCACACAGCTGCGAAAGAAGGGGGCAAGCTTTGTGGAGGTGGGGAAGGGGGGTGGGATGAGAGAAGAAGAAGAAGAAGAAAAGTTTTGCTGCGAAATTCTTCAGCCATTTAGTGCAAATTCCTGTAATTACCGTCATTGTGTCCTATCTGAATGGCCCATAATGCCGCAGAAGCCTTTCCTAATTGAGACCTTACAGGAGGTACAAATCCCTCCTTTGTTTGGCCTGACAAATTAGTGCCAGAAAGTGGCCCGGTCCGAGTGGGAATCAAAGAGGAGCTGCACAAAGATGCGACTTAAGGCTACAGTAATAACCACTCTTGTTCTTCGGAGGAGAGGGGGTTGGGGGGGGAGAAGTAATGGTCAATGGGGGGAAGAAATGGAAGGTTTGCATTCCCTTGACATGACGGTACCTTAGGGCTGCTGTATTTATTTAGGAAAAGTGATTAAATAGTAATACAACAGAGTGAGCCATTGTCTCTCCCCACCACCCCCCATCCTCCGAACCCCTGTTGCCTCAGCTAATTGATTGACAGTGGGACCTCTGAGAGAGGACTTTGCTGGGAGGGACTGATGGGGAAAGAAGGTGTGTGCGTTTCTCTCAGTTGTTTTTTCTTTCTTTCCCCATTTCTTTCTTTGTCTCGGCTTTAGGATTTGGGAAGAAGGAAAGGGGATTGTGGGATATGGGTTTTCTTTGAGTCACACGCTGCGTTTTCTCCCCTTTCTGTTTAAATTTTTTTTAAAAAGCAGCTCCCAGACAAACAGCTGACACTCCGAAGAGGGTAAAGAAGGATGTCTCTTTCGACAAGTTTATCTTGGGCGCCAGCAAGCATTTCCCAACCGCCCGTGAAAGCCAGGGCAGCCGTGTTGGGCTGAGCGATATGGGGAGGAAGGGAAAAGCTGATTGTGGGGGCTCTGGGATCGGAAGGACAAATTCAAAAAAAAAGGAGCAGAAGTCTTTGTTGGGCCTGGGAAATAGGCTTTGCTCATTCATAAGGAGAGTCCCGGAGGATCAGGCCAGTAGCCGATCAGTCGCCCTAGAGGGCAGTACTCCCTCTAAGCTGTGGAGTCTTGTGAGCAAAAATTCTACTTTGTGAGCTACCAGCATTAAAGTTGTGGGCGAGTGATTTGGCAACCGAATAAATCAGTTTGCTCTGGAGCCATCCTTCCTGAGCTACGGCAAAAATGTGTGAGCTGGAGGTTTAAAAACTGTGAGCTAGCTCACACTAACTCAGCTTCGAGGGGACACTGGCGCAGAGACCTCTTGGTGTTGCCTCCTGGCACAGAGGCAGCGTTGGCAGCTGCCTGGAGAAAAATGAAATGTCCTGTTCCTTTAATAGAGGCTTAATGGGATGTTATTTACCAGCTGATTATGTTATTTATCTCAGTGCCTTGAAAAGCTTCAGCTGCCCATTAAGCCTCCAATAAAAGTACAGGACATCCCTCCCCCCCCCCCCCCCCCCCGCCTTCTGTTGACAAACCCCTCTGGATGTGGGGGTTCCCTCGAGTCACCATGGCTGTTAGCCATTGATGACCCTGTCCTTCATGAACCTGTCTAATCCTCTTTTTAACCTATCGCTGCTGACAGGGGTCACTGCGTCCACTGGCAGAGAAATTCCCACAATTTAATTATCCTTTGACGGTAGAAGTTCCTCTTGTCTGTCCTGTAGCACGGCTTCATTGACGTCTTTCTCCTACCATCATCGCCCCTGATTTTACTGTGCTGAATATTTTTTGTTGCCCAGAGGGGTAGCTAGGTTAATCTGCTGAAATTGTGAGTCATAGCTCACTTCGTCAGGTGCATGAAGTCTACATGCGTAGCTATGTATGGGTGTACGTTTTATGCTCTGAGTCATGAAAGCTTACACTGGAATACCTTTTGTTAGCAAGGCCATCGCCTGGCATCCTCTTCCCATCGGATCCAGATGGTTTAGGACAGGAGGAAGAGAGAAAAGAAGAGATTGGGTTTATACCCTGCCCTTCACTACCTGAAGGAGTCTCAGAGTGGCTTACAATCCCTTTCCCTTCCCCTCCCCACAAAAGACACCCTGTGAGGTAGGTGGGACTGAGAGAGCACTTTCGAGCACCTGCTGGTTAGCGAAAAGCTCTGAGAGAACTTGTGAATGACCCAAGGTCACACCAGCAGCTGCATGTGGAGGCGTGGAGAATCAAACCTGCTTCTCCCATATTAGAGTCCACACTCTTAACTACTACACCAAACTGGCTTTCAGTTTGGTGCCTGTTGATACCTTTCCTGGTGCCCACCAAGTGGGTTTTGAAAGTGGGCAGGGCCAGTTGAGGCGTCTGCCCGGCAGGGTTTCTGATTGGCCACCAGAAATCTGATTGACTGTGCAGATTAAAAGGCATCCGTTTAAACGGAGCTTTTGCCTGAAAGGTTGACAAGTTACTTTGTCAGAGTTATTCGTAGTCTTGCTCCCCGACATTTTGTGGTTGGCTCTACCTCCTTTGGCAGCCATTTTGTTGTTCCGCCAACCACCCTGTGTCAGAATTCCAAAGGGTCAAAAAGGCTGGAGACCTCCAGTTTAGGAACTTAGGATATGACCCTGAGCAGTTTAAAGTATCTCTGCGTTCAGGTTAGTTTTGGTATAACGAGAGAGCCTGTGTCGCGTTTGCTCACAAACCTATCCTCTGTTAGTTTATTTATACGTAAGCCCTTTTAACAAATTCAGTGATGCTGTTGAAGAGTAGAAGAAGAAAAGAGATTGGATTTATACCCCGCCCTTCACTACCCAAAGGAGTCTCAGAGCGGCTTGCAACTTTCCCTTCCCCTCCCCGCAACGGACACCTTGTGAGGTAGTTGGGGCTGAGAGAGCTCTGACAGAACCTGCTCTTTTTCAAGAACAGCTGTGCCAGAACTACAGCTTGCCCAAGGTCATCCAGCAGGTGCAAGTGGAGGAGTGGGGAATCAAACCCGGTTCTCCCAGATTAGAATCTGCGCACTTAACCACTACAGCAAACTGGCAGAGTACTTTGTAGGGTGAGGAATGGACTTCAAAAACATATTCCTTTTAAATATGCTTTAAAGGGAGTAGAATTGTTCTGAATTTGGAATTGTTGGAGAGCCACATGGAGAAATAATGTGAGTGGCAGTACCACTGCTTAAAGACATGCGGCGTAGTCCAAATAATGTTTACTCGGGAGTAAGTGCCAGTGCCTTCCTGTGGAACTTGCTTTCTTCTGAGTTTGCTGAAGACAGCAACCTGCGCATTGCAGGAGGAAGCGAAGATCTCATTGTATGTAATGCTGGGTAAACATATAACGGAAGCCCTGGTTTCCCCCGTCAGTTTTGTTTCTTGTGAGTTCATCCTATGGACCCCGTCACTGTGTGACTTGTACGCTATTTTTATTTTGGTGATTTTAAATGTTTCTGGATGCCAAATGCTTCGTTCACACCCTGCAGAAAACTTCCTGTTCCCAGGCACACATTGCTGTGGGAAAGGATGGGCAGGGAAGAAAGAGACCCTGAGAGAAAAGTGGAAACCTCTGAAGCAGGGTTGAGCAACAGATAAGCCAGGAGAAACCACCTGGAATGGAAGCCGTCACTCATACAGTGCTTCAGAGAGTTCTGATTGCGTCAGAGGTATAATTCACTACTTATCTTAAGCTAGTTAACACCTGTAATGGGTGGGGAGTCTCAGGTTTGCTTCCTTCCTGCTGCACTTGCTGATGAGCTTACCACAACTACCGGCTCTTTGAGCCTGCTGGGTTGTTCTGCATTCATGACCCGACCCACCCCCAAATCTACAGAGCGAGGAGCTGTTCATCCTACTCCATGAAAACTTCTTCAGGAACAGAATGTGTTAGTCTTAAGGTGCAAGAAGACACCCGTTTGTTTTTGCTGCAACTGACTACCACAACTACTACTCTGGAATTATTGCCTAGTTCTATAATGTATGAAAGAAGAGCTCTCCAAGAAAAGGAGGAGGAGGTTGGATTTATACCCTGCTCTTCACTTGGGAGTCTCAGAGTGGCTTACAAACTCCTTTCCCTTCCCCTCCCCACAGCAGACACCCTGTGAGGTAGGTGGGACTGAGAGAGTTCTTTCCAGAACTGTCCTTGAGAGAACAGCTCTGACAGAACTATGGCGTGCCCAAGGTCATCTAGTAGCTGCAAGTGGAGGAGTGGGGAATCAAACCCGGTTCTCCCAGATTTAGAGTCTGTGCACTTAACCACTACACCTAACTGGCTCTTGCTTCGATAAGAACAAAGTTTGAGTCCAGTGGCACCTTTAAGACCGACAAAAGTTTTATTCTGGGTATACGCTTTCGTGTGCATGCTCACTTCTTCAGGGATCTTATATCCAGAATAAAACTTTGTTGGTCTTAAAGGTGCCGCTGGACTCAAACTTCTTTCTGCTGCTTCAGGTCAACATGGCTATCCCACCTGGATCTATCTTGCTTTAATAAGGGAGTGCTGCTGTGTTAGAAATAATCTTTCCTGTGACGTCTAGGCAAGTACCAACTGGCCTTCCCCTCATGGGCTTGGTCCAGGCTAGCGTCTCCGTGGGTGCAAGGGTTTCTGTCCGTGGAGCATGATTCCTCACCACCACTTCCACTGTGGTGACCTGAAATGCCCACTGAAATCTTCAGACTGATGTGGGTGAGGGAGGCAGAAAAATTGTGCTTCGTAGGTGGAAATCCTTATGCCTGTGGAAATGCCACTCTCGATCCGAGCTGTTCTCCGCATTCTGATAACGTTTATCCTGCATCCCTGTCTCAAGCGCATCTGGCAGGTGGGGAAACCCCCCCTCTCTCTTCCATGTGATTCCTTCCCCCTTAACAAGTACAGCCAGCTCAGAAATTGCTTCTCCTCCTCTTGTATTACCTTTATCCGTACCAGCTCCCTCTGCAGGCATGAGTCTGTGTGCATGAGCAGCGTTGTATTTGGCTTTTGCGATCCTGGGCTTATAAAACCGAGGCAGTAAAAATCCAGCCGGTTTCAAAGGTGAAGGTTTCCCCTGTGCCACAGTCTCCTCTGAAAGATAACTATGGTGTAGTATTATGCACAGTTTTAAAACTAGCCTGGATTTCGGTGTTGACAAAAGTAGCATTGGGTAGACTTTGATTTGTTTCTCTTGTTAAATGCAACACAGCACAAATTGGCCAGCGATAAGAGAGGCAGGCAAGTGGTGGTTGCAGGGCAAAGCCTCTTGGGAGACTGCAACGCCGCAGCGTTACTAGCAGTGCTTTTCCCTTGAAGAAGAAGAGGAAGAGATTGGATTTATACCCTGCCCTTCACTACCCAAAGGAGTCTCAGAGCGGCTTACAATCTCCTTTCCCTTCCCCTCCCCACAACAGACACCCTGTGAGGTGGGTGGGGCTGAGAGAGCTCTGACAGAAACTGCTCTTTTTCAAGAACAGCTGTGCCAGAACTACGGCTTGCCCAAGGTCATCCAGCAGGTGCAAGTGGAAGAATGGGAAATCAAATGGGTTCTACCAGATTAGAGTCCATGCACTTAACCACTACACCAAAACTGAATTGGGCGTAGGGTAAGCCTCTGAAAGTGGGTGTGAACCCCATCTCACCTCCCTCTGCTCTACTCACCCGCCTGACACTCAGACTTCTTTGCTTTCTGCTACTGGACTCAAGTGGGGTCCCCGCATATAGCCTCTCTCAGACCGTCATAGATCCAGTTGGTCAGCCGTGTTGCTCTGAAGCAGTACAACAAATTTAGAGTCCAGTGGCACCTTTAAGACCAACAGAGATTTATTCAAGGTGTGAGCTTTCATGTGCTCGCACACTTTATCCAATACACCATAGTTATTTTTCACTAGTCAGTACGGTTTCTCATTTCATAGTTGTGTCAGAAGATCTTCCTATCTGCCAGCCAAACTACCTGTCTGCTGATGGCCAGTTAGAAACTCTGGGCTGGATCCTAAGTACCACCAGCAGAATGAAGCCCAGGTGGCAGGGGTTCCTTGCCTCCCCACCCCGCCCCGAAAATATGCTTCTTCTTCTTTTTGTTTTTTTTTGTATATGTTTTTAAGTGTGTGCGCATGCACGAGTGTCCGTGCTCCTTGGAAGTCATGGTGACCTCTGGTGACTGACCCCTACGGGGGGGCTGGAGGATATTCAGAGAAGTGGCTGAATAAAGCCTGTCCCCGCCTCCCAAATTCTGGTATTCCAAGGATGTCTCCCATCCAAGGACTTGCTGGAATTGACCCTGCTTTGCTTCCGAGATCTGACAAGGTTGGTCTTGCCTGGGCTGTCCAAGGCAGGGTAAAATCTGCTTCTGAGGGTTGTGGGAACACAGAAGCAGTGTGTGTGTGTGTGGGGGGGGTGTCTTCAGGAGAATGGGAATTGGTTGCCCTCCTTTTCTCTGACAATAAAAATGCCATCCTCCAAACAGCATTTAGTTTTCTTCCCTATATCATCAGTAACTCTCTGCTTCGAGAGCTGTAACCCTGAGGCAAATCACTTAATAAAAAGCCTGTGTCCTCATCATCTTTGGAGGTTCAGCCCAGGTGTTGGTGCCAAAATGGATTTTTAGCTGGTGAGGGGCCATGGCTCAGTGGCTGATCATCTGCTTTGCATGCAGAAGGTCCCAGGTTCAATCCCCAGTGTCTCCAGTTGAAAGGATCAAGAGGTCGCTGGTGTGATGGACTCTGTGGCATTCTACCCTGCTGAGGTTCCAACCCCAAAATCTCTAGGTAATTCCCAGCCCTGGAGCTGGCAACCCTAAATCATAGTCGGTCTCAGTTTAAGGCAGGCTTTGTGTGTTCACACTGGATTGTCTGTGCAGGGTGAGAGATGCCTGCTTATTCAGCATAGGCAGACTGGGAAGTTTGGTTTGTCACTCGGATCCCTAAAATGTAATGAGGAGAGAATAGCTTCCATTAAATATAATTGTCCTAAAAAAAATGTCTTCTGGAAGACGTTGCACTGTAAGCTTTTAAATCCAGGCTGTACGCTCTGCAGAAGTGTTCAGTCTTGTGCAGATGCTGTGCCCCCCGGTCTCTTTCTGGTCCTCCTTTATTTTTTACAAATGGCTTAATTGGTGTCTGCTGCTGAGTTACATTTGTCACCGCACATCGCTTTGAACCTCATAACATCAAAGGGATCAACGGCTTTCATAACTCGATATGAAAGGGAGGGGGGGGTCATAGAAATAACTGGCCTTGTAATGTAAAACCTGCAAAGGGAAGGAAGCGCAAAGTGCGTGTGGTTTTATAGTTTAAAGTGTCAGGTGTGGGTGGGGGAGACGAAGGGAGTTGAGGCCACAGTGGCCCTGTCAAACGGGGAACCACTTAGCTGGCTTCGCATCTTCTGAAGTTTGCCGTTTTGCAAATCTCTGAGCCACATGGACTCTTGTGCACATTACGCTGTGTGAGTGACCCAGGTCAAAAATGTGTCATCAAGGAAATGGAGGGCAAGTACCACTCGAGTGTCAAACAAATAGGCGGCACCAGAACAGCTTTAGCGGACCTCGCTTGCCTGCTTGAGGCCACAGAGCAAAGAGGAAGAAGACGGATATCTGGAAGGGTGACTTGTCTTCTGCGCTTTGCAAGAACGCTGAATGGAACCTGGCACAGAATTTAGCTGTCTGGGAATCTCCACTTTGAGTTTTTAAAGGCCTGGGGTTTCTAGCCCTCACAGTTTCTAGTTTGAAAAGAAGAAGAGATTGGATTTATACCCTGCCCTTCACTACCCGAAGGAGTCTCAGAGTGGCTTATAATCTCCTTTTCCTTCCCCTCCCCACAACAGACACCCTGTGAGGAAGGTGGGGCGGAGAGAGCTCTTTCAAGGACTGCTCCTGAGAGAACAGCCCTGAGAGAACTGTGACTGGCCCAAGGTCACCCCAGCAGCTGCATGTGGCGGAGTGGGGAATCATACCCGGTTCTCCCAGATTAGAGTCCGCACTCCTAACCACTACACCAAACTGGCTCTCACATCTGCTATTTCTGTGAGAGAGTCCCTGTTTTGCAGCACTTGTGTTCTCTCCATCCACGTTCTCCTCCTGCTGTTCTTTTTGCGTGCTAATTACGATTGCCAGCTCCTGGTTCGGAAATACCTGGATATTTAAGGGTGGAAGCCTGGGAGGGTGAGGTTTGGGGAGGAGAGGGACCTCAGTAGTGTATACTTGCCAGAGAGTCCACGTTCCAAAGCAACCATTTTCTCCAAGAGGAATGAAATAATTTTTTAAAAATTAATTAATAAGAAATTTATGTAGTGTGGAGATCAGCTGTAATTCTGGGGGTTCTCCAGCTCTCACCAGCAGGTTGGCAACTGTGATTCTAATAATCTGCAACCATATTGCTGGTTGCCCCCTAAAACAGTTCTCCCTTTGGTTCCCTGTATCTTTTTCTTGGCTGAGCAGCCCCTTTTCTTTCTTTTTTGTTTCTCTGTCTGTCCCATCCAGTTGTTTAAATGTATATTGATGTATGCTGACCAATTCTGCCTCCAAGCTGTGGAGTCTTGTGACCAAAAATTCTACTTTGTGAGCTACTGGCATAAAAGTTGTGAGCGAGTGATTTGGCTACTGCATACATTAGTTTGCTCTGGAGCCATCCTTCCTGAGCTAAGACAAAAACATGTGAGCCAGAGGCTAAAAACTGTGAGCTAGCTCACACTAACTCAGCTTAGAGGGAACTCTGATGCTGATCTACCTAGGGAACTGAGGGACTGACTAAAATCCTTCTCTTGTCTTTGTCTGATAATGGCCCATGAGAGGCTGGTGGTAATTCAAAACTAACTGCTTTATTTCACTTTTGAGGGGAAATGATCAAGTAGGTGGCAGGTTTAGGCCTTAGAAGGTGAGCAGGCAACAGGGATGGGGTAAACAACAGTTTGTCACAAACAAGTAGCTGTTTAGTTATATAGACAGGTCTTTAAAACTGAGGAGAGAGATTTCTAGGCAGTTTCTGCTTAAATAAACAAACATAAACCTTTTTGTTTCAAATATGCTTAAGCTGGTGAAGGCAGGAACATTCACACAAGTTCCAGTATCCTTCTTAACCACTTGATAGGGATCACTTCCCTTTACTAGAACTATTTCCCTTAGACTTAGTAGGGATCATCCCCCTTTACTAGGAGCTACTTCCCTCAGGGAAGGGCTACTCATCCCACTTCCCTAACTCAGTTTCCTTCTTGATCCTCTCCCCCTTTTTAACTCTCCTTCACACTCAACTGTCATTCTTAACTGCCACTCCTAAGTGCCATTCTCAACTGTAGAATTCCATTTGAATCCCTGTCACTCAAGGTTCTCAAACTGGGTTAAAGCATTAACCATTTACTGTCCATCACACACCCCAAAACTGAAAATCTGCAAGAACTCAAATGCCTGGTTTGGAAGAAAGCATTCAGATTTGATAAGACACCCTTTTCAACCATTATGTTTTATTGTGCTCGCTACGAGAAAATGCTATACACGCAATCCTTTCAATACGCACAATAACCATTTTGTCTGAAAGGGGTACTGAGCATGTCTTGCACCTCGTTAGATGCATACCGAGTCAAATTAGGGATCTGGTACACATGTTCTGGAGCTGAAAACATGAACATTTCCCTTTTCAGACAAAATGGTGGTCACGTGTATTGAGGTGATTGTGTGTAATGCATATTGTCGATATGCATGGTTGTTTGGCTCTCAAAATGCATGACCATAACTGAAACAGGGTAGAATTTATGCGTAAAGATTGAAGGAGCAAGTTGTCAGTTTGGATATTTGGTGAACACAGTTTAAATTTCTTGGAGGTATTTAATCTCCTTGATGTATGCTTCGGATATTTTTTGGGCAGAGTGCATGGCCGCTATGGGTTGCTGCATACTGCACACAACCAGAACAGACCTGAATAGCTGGCAGAACTGCCCATCCTTTGCAGCCACATTCTCTTAACAAACTTACCAAGGTTTTGCTGTAAGCCAAGTTGGGACATCCAGAGGTTGAAGGCAGGTCAGAGCTTCCAGGGAACACCCCCTTCTGGAAACAATTCCTTATTGGTAGACATTTATTACCTTTCTCCTAAGAACGTCCCTCCCAAACCCTCCACTTTGCTGACAGTCTGATGCCAGGTTTGGGTTCTTGAACAAGCTGAGCAAGCTCCGTTTCTAAACAAACGCAATGTTCTAAGACTTGAGATGGTCACATGCAAGCTGTGTGGCGGACAGGGAGCAAGCGAGAGAGAGAGTATTGCCAAAGAGGAAGTCTGACAGGAGCACCCAACAGGAGAGAAAGAAGGTGTATGAATTTCTAGTTGTCTTTCCTACCTGTGGATCTGTTTAAGGCCATTAAATGCCCTCTGAGCTGTCTTTTCTCAGGTCTAATGAGCCCTCCCCCCAATGGGAGGGAGAGGGAAGCCTGAGGGATCCATCGGAAATCAAGTAGTATGTTTGCAGCCTGAATACTGTTGAGATCAGCGTCCTACCTAAATGCATTATCTTTCCTGATTCTGTGTATAGCGCTTTATGAGCATGGAAGCTCTTGTACTACTCTGTAGAATATTTCCTGAGGAAGATCCATTATTTGAAACGCTGTTATAAAATCCGGAGACGACATTGATGCGTTCTTATACAAGGATTTTCTCATGATTTGATGGAATGTGTTGATTACTTTGTAGTGCTTACCGGCAACAATATAGAGAAAATATTTTCTTCGTAAGTCTTGTTGACTATTTTGATTTGCGCGTCAGACTCTCACGACTGTTTTCTCAGTATTTGTTTCCAGACCAGGTCGTGATTGTCCACATTTGTCAAGTGAACTCAAAAGGCATTTAAAGAGACCTTCTAGTCGCACTTGAATAAAAGCTGAATCATATCGGATTTTTATTCGGGCGTGGCTTTTTCGGTAGCTGAATCAGATTGTATAATCTGTATTCGGCTGAATAAATACCTGAAAAATATATACTGAGTGCACACCCCTACTCTCTGCTTCTTTTATCTCCTGTGAGGCATCAGTGAAAGTAGCTGAGACCAATTAAGCTCTTCAGTTGCTGGCAGGCTTGCCACCCTCCAGGTGGTATCTGGAGACACCACCACCCCACTATTACAATTGATCTTCAGGCAACCAAGATCAGTTCCTCTGGAGGAAAATGCCTGCTTTGGAGGGTAGACTGTATGGCAGTATATACCCTGTTGAGGTGCAGCGCCTCCCAAGCTCCATAGGGCCCAGGGTCCACCTCCCCAAATCCCTGGGTATTTCCCAACCGTGAGCTGGCAATCCTAGTTGCTGGACACAGTTTTGTGCTTTGTGAAACTGGCCTAATGCAGGAATTTTGTGGTGGAGCTCTGTATATCTTGGAAGCTCAGAACAGGGTAGCACGATGTCACAAAAGCAGCTGTCAGGAGGTTTTTGTTCGAGGACCATTGGCTTAGAGTCTAATGCTTAGTACCGAAAACTCATCTAAACGTGGTGTCGTGGAGATTTATTTCTACGGTAGATGATTTAAGAATCCAGCTTTTTACAAGAGTCCTGTCTCTTCTTTCCCCCTCCCCTGTTGACAGGCTGTCAGCGTTCCATAGGCCTCTCCAGTGGCCAAGCAAAGGTGTGCAGCTACAGCGGCTGGTATTATTGCGGCACTTGCCACGTGGACGACACCTTTCTCATTCCTGCACGGCTGGTTCATAACTGGGACACCTCAAAATACAAGGTACGAAGTCGTTTTGGCGACAGGTGCTCTCAGTAGTGTCTTCTTCTTGGTCTTAATAATGAGTAAAGCTAGAAGGTAAGCACGAGTCTTGGGATACTTTAAGGACTAATACGTTTTTATTCTAGCACAAGTTTTCACGGACTGGAGTCTGTTTTGTTGGATGCATGTGGTGGCAGACATTAATATATGAGTTTATACAGATTTTTTAAAAAAGCAGTAATCCCCATGGGGTTCTCAAGGCAAGAGATAGCCAGAGATTGTTTGCCATTGCCTGGCTCTGCGTAGTGACCCTGGTATTCCCACCCACATGCTGGCCAAAGCTGACCTTCCGTAGCTTCCATGATGTGAAGAGATCGGGGGAGCCTGCACTATCCAGGTCAGAGCCGAAGGGCTTCTACAATATGTTTAGAAGTGGATTTCCAGGAGCATGGTAAGGTTAGAAACTGGATCCCATTTTTAAAAGCCGCTTTGAGGACCACCGAGCTCAAGAAGTGAATCAGCAAGTCACCAGTTCAAATGTCACCTCTATTATGAATTTGCTAGGAGGCCTTTGGCAGATACATAGAACCACAGAGTTGGAAGGGGCCACACAGGCCATCGAGTCCCACCCCCTGCTCAATGCAGGACCAGCCCAGAGCATCCCTGACAAGTCTTTGTCCAGCCACTGCTTCAAGACTGCCAGGGAGGGAGAGCTCACCACTTCCCCAGGCAGCTGATTCCACTGTTGCACAACTCTCACTGTCCGAAAGTTTTTCCTAATATCCAGCCAGTACCTTCCCATCCTGGAGATCAGTTGTAATAGCAGAAGATCTCCGGCCACCGCATCGAAGCTGGCAACCCTTGATTGAGACTGTTAGAGAGGACCAAACTAGGTGTGACTTCAGGAGATCTGTGAAGACAGCTCCCGCTTGGGAGGGGGTCTTAATTGTGTGCATGTGATCCAGAATATGGCCAAGATGCAGGCAGGGGGGGATTTTAGCATTTCCCCAGGGCTGTTTTGCAGACCTCAGGCTTTCACTGCGCCCACACCATGGTTGTTGCTTGCCCATGGGGGTTGGTAGGTGATGTATGAGTTCCCTTGTAAGCCAGACAACAAATCTTGGTGGGGTAGGGGAGGCTAGGTTGGGAAAACAGCGTGGGGAAAACTGTATTCCTTTTCTTCCACTCTGGTTCCCCTCCCCTTACATTCACTGTTAGTTCAAGGTAGCTGAATTTGCGTCCATTACATCTGTTGTGATGGAAAGGAATTCTGAAAGAACTTGGAACAGAATGTTCTATCAAGCTGTGCTATCAAAGTGGGGGTTGATGCCAACTTTCTCCCAATAGGACGACACTGACCAAATTTTACTCCAGCGTTTTGTTTACGAGACGTCGTTGTTTCAGTTTTCACCATGCCAAAATGTAGCTTGGAAGTGGAATTTCAAACTTTTTTTAGAGAAGATTTTCAATTTCATATCTCAGTGGCTGTAAAAACGTCCTTTTTTCTTTTCTTTTCTTTAAAATAAGAATACAAAATTAAAAAGGGGGATAAGGGAAAAAAGAGAATAAAATTATAAAAACACAATACAGAGGGCAGTTTTTACATATATTAAGGACAACTGCTGTACAGACTTTCTTGCAACTTTTGCACTGCATAATTTCCTGAGCCCAGAAAGGAACTGAATGGTGCGTTTTGTGGGCTCTCGTCTCTGTCTCTCAGCGCTGCTACCAGATGGAAACTGGAACCTGTTGTTTTTCTCTCCAGCTATTCTGAGGCGTGTATAGGAATCAATGTATGCCCCATATTTGGTAATGTTGATACAGTCTGGCATGTCTTCTGATTTGTTTCCTTGGAGCTCCCTGTGCATGTGTAATGTCAGTGGTGTTTTACGTGTCCTCCCGTTCTCTGGCTTAAATGTCTGGTTCATATTGAAAGGTCTAAATCCAGCAAAGAGCTTAAGCCGGTGAGTCAGCTTTGCAGAATTCAGAAACTCGGTATATTCTCTTCATCCTATCGTATAATTCAGAAGGAAGATGATTTTGCACTGGCTGACTATATACTTAGCATACCTGAGCTCCCTGAAACAGGTAGAGGGTGCAGTTATTCATAGTTTTACTAACTGGATACCACAGAAAAAATCTGAGAAACGTTGTATAATTTTCACGTTCTTCTCACTGTGTGCATTGCAGAAAACCATACAGGAATGCCCCGACTTGTTTAATAAGCTGCGTTGAGACCATAACTGTAGGCAGACCTGCTTACCTTAGTTCTACCAGGCAATACTCAACCTTCCAGCCACGCATGGCCCAGCAGAAGCATAGCAAAACCCAGTGGGTTCTATTCACTGTGTCATATGCTTTAGAGCAGGGGTGTCGAACTCATTTGTTATGAAGGCCAGATCTGACATAAATGAGACCTTGTTGGGCTGGGCCATGTGTGTCATGAAATTTAATGCCAGGTAGTGGAGATATAAAGTTTATAAAGGGCACAAACACAAAGATTTTTTTTTACTTGAAATAAAAAACATGCTTAGAACCTAAGCACTCTTGCAATATTTTGTTTATTTAACAGTCTCTGATAACTGGCACCCCTTGCTCTGAATTATTGCATCAAAATGTCTGTGCTGTTGCAATCTTGAGTATGCTGTTCAGGTGTGTATCTGTAAGATGCAAACCTGCTTTCGATTTGTTGACATTCATCACAGAAATCTCATGCTCAGAGTTCTGAGTCTAGGACCCAGGAGGAAA
The DNA here is from genome assembly GCA_029233225.1 of Lepidodactylus listeri. NCBI lineage: Eukaryota > Metazoa > Chordata > Lepidosauria > Squamata > Gekkonidae > Lepidodactylus > Lepidodactylus listeri. The sequence continues at coordinate 18,106,127 of JARCFY010000010.1, read as the reverse complement.
CATGAAATGGCTGAGCGATTGAGAGAGTCTGGCAAAGCAAGCTATGATGCAGCTGCAGCAACAGAACTGGAAGCAGGAGATGGCCTGTTCCAGTGCGAGCCTGATAGAAGCCCTCCAGGGGCCTGATGCGGCCCCTGGGCCGCATGTTTGACACCCCTGCTTTAGAATGTGAGTGACGTTGCACTGACCAGCTTTGTACTTAGCAGGCCTGAATCATAGGGTTGTCAACTCCAGGTTGGGGAAACTCTTAGCGATCTGGGGGGTGGAACTTTGGGAGGTGAGGGACCTCAGCTGGGTACAATGTCATAGAGTCCACCCTCCAAAGCAGCCATTTTCTCCAGGAGAACTGGAGTCCAGTTGTGATTCCAGGAGGTGGCGATTGGCCACCCAGAGAAGTAAGCTAAGTATATTCCGAAGGCACATGGAAGGACAAAATGCGTGTTTCCCAGCTTTGCTACAATTGATCAGAAATCCTAAAAAAGCCCTGGCTTCTGATTGTCGGTACCAAAGCTGTGAAATACACGTTGCCCCATTCAACAAAAGTGGTGACCGTGTGCCCTGAGAGAATTATATCTGGTGTGCGGTCCAGGTACGCGAGGTAGGAGCACCACAACTGTAACTTCCGAAAAAGACTATTGTAGGTACGCAAAATATGGTGTTGGTTGCTTGACTGGGACAGCTCAAAAAAAGAAAAGGTGCCATACTAAAGCAGGAGGTCAGGTGATAGAGTACCTAGAAGGCCATTGCGTGTGGGTGGTGGGCTCCACTGGGTCAGGTGGGCCTCCTTGTTTCAAACTCAGTCCTCCACTGCTTTGTCTCTGTGGCAGGCTACCCAGAAACAAACTGCCTGGCAGGGCAGGGCAGGCCCTTGGGCCCGGCAATAAGACTCACCTGGGTGGAGCAGGGCAGGAACAAGGGCAGAAAGGAGCAGTAGCCTCAGGGCCAGGGCAGCCTTTGCAGTCTGGCCCAGGGAAGAAGCTCCAAGGGTGTGGAGGGTAGGATTGCCAGGTCTCTTTGATCCGTCAGCATGAGGATGGGGGAGATGCTCTGGGAGCTGGAAGTGTCGCCCCCCCCCCCCCCCGGATGTGCTGACGTCACCAGAAGTGACATCACGCAGGTGCCTACATCATATCTGCGTGATGTAGGTATGTTGGGGGTGACGCTCTGGTTTTTGGGCAGAATTCTATGGTAAAATTGACTTCAAACCATAGAGTTTTGCCCAAAAACTAGAGCATCACCCTCCCTACTTCACCAACATGCCTACATCACTTCTGGGTGATGAAGGCACGTTGCTCCACATGCTCTTTGGGGAGGGATTTCCTCCCGCCAACCTGCTGGGCAGTGGTGGGGAGGAGCCTGCAAAAGCAGGGGATCCCCTGCTGCCAACTGGGGACTGGCAACCCTAGGAGGCAGTGAGCAAGCCTGGGTAGAAGAATGACGGCTCTCTGGGCCCAGGTGTTTTGGGGCAAGGCAGGGAACAGAGGAGAAGAGGGTGGAGCTTAGTTCAAGGGCCAGGTATGAAGCTTGGACTATAAAAAGGGAGAAATGGGGAAATGGGAGGAACTTGGCAGGAGAAGAAAAGAAGAGAATAGATTTATACCCCGCCCTTCACTCACTTGGAGTCTCAGAGCTACAAACTCCTTTCCCTTCCCCACCCCACAACAGACACTCTGTGAGGTAAGTGGGGCTGAGAGAGCTCTGAGACAACTGTCCTTGAGAGAACAGCTGTGCCAGAGCTATGGCTTGCCCAAGGTCATCCAGCCAGGTGCAAGTGGAGGAATGGAGAATCAAATCCGGTTCTCCCAGATTAGAGTCTGTGCATTTAACCACTACACCAAACTGGAAGAAAGCAGACGTGGGAGGCAGGTTGCAGCATTGTAGCTCTTCTCATTTATCATATAGTGTGACCCTGCGGTGGGTGAAGTGAATTGATAAATAAGGCAACCTTCATAAAGAATAAGGTCTGGATTGATGAATAAGGCAACCTTCATAAAGAAACAGCAACTGGGCTCGTGATCTCAAGACCCCATGGACTCCAGGTATGATATTCCTCTGCCTCCAGAAGGCACTACAGTCCTCAAGGCAGGTTCTGTGCAGATGCTCATGTGGCTGTTTGTTCCAGCTGAACTAATGTTGCCAGGTCTTACCTCGCTTTTAGCGGGATCTTCTTGAATGGGTGCCGCCATGACGTCACCAGGAAGTGATATCATCACTCCAGTCACATTGCGTGTTGACTCTAGCATTTCAGCCAAAATGCTGGAGCATCAACGCACGATGTGCCCAGCTTGATGACGTCACTTCCGGGTGATGTCACTGTGCCAACATCAACCCAGGAGGGGGCTGTTCAGGGGTGGGGCTTCCCCAGCTGGCCAACAGCGGATTGGAGCCCCCGAAATCAGGAGAACCCTTGCCCTGACCAGGGGTCTGACAACCCTAAGCTGAACTTGCATTTGCTTGATTAGTGACCTGGCTTCCTTTTTTTAAAAAAAGAAAAAGCTGTCAGTTTGCTTTACAGGGAAGTTGTAAGGATCGGTATCTTTGAATCTGCAGTTCCTGAGTTGTTTGTATCCCTCCCTTTCCCCCCAAACCCTGCCTTTCTTCCAAGAAGCTCAGAGTAGCATTCCTGGTCTCTCAATGACTGTTTCGCCCCCAAAGCAACACTCTCTCTCTCTCTCTCTTTTAATAAAAATTTACTTGAATTTATATCCCGCCCTCCCCTTGACGGGCTCAGGGCAGGTTCCAACAATATAAATGTAGTACAACAATATAAATACCATACAATTAAAACCATGTTAAAATATGTAAAAACATACAACTCTGGTAAAAGGCCAGCTACATCAGTGGCTGACAGATCTGGGAATAAATTTCCCAGAGATCTGTAAAGTTTGGGATCCCAGACCCAGGCTATAAATAGGGGCTGACCCAAGCTGCAAATGGGGCTGACCCGAGGAGGAGGGGGACGCCCATTGCCTCAACCAAAAGGCCTGTGGAAGAGCTCCGTCCTGCAGGCCCTGCGGAAGCTTAATAAATCCCGCAGGGCCCTGATCCCACTCGGGAACTCATTCCATCAGGCAGGGGCCAGGGCCGAAAAAGCCCTGGCCCTGGTTGAGGCAAGTCGAACGTCCCTGGGGCCGGGGACCACTGTTCCCCCTCAGCTGAGTTAGTGTGAGCTTTTTAGCTTCTGGCTCACACATTTTTGTCTTAGCTCAGGAAGGATGGCTCCAGAGCAAACTAATCTATGCAGTAGCCAAATTGCTCACAACTTTAATACCAGCAGCTCACAAAGTAGAACTTCTGCTCACAAGACTCCACGGCTTAGAGGGATCATTGCCGGGGACCACCAAAAGATGTTGATTGGTGAGCCTTAGATGGGCCCAGGTCATCCAGGAAGTTTCGTGGCCAGGCGGGTATTAGGAACCAGATCTCCCACACCCTTGACTGCGACTCTGTACTGACTCTCACGGGAGCTTGAAGAATGTGAGAAAGACGCACAAGGACACTGTCGCTGGTAGCTGCTATCCTGTCTTCTTAGAAGACTCTCTCGCTAGTGCATATGTACGTTTCCCTCTGCTTCCGCCTTCCAAATAACGTGGATTCTGTTTTTGTTTTGCCAACTGCTGTAATTACTTTTCCGATAATGGCTTCACACTTACATTACTATTTTTATCAGATCCACGCACAAAACATTTTTTAAAAAAAAACCCTAAGTGCCTGCAACTTAATATCTCTTTAAAGATCCCAGTGTGCTGCTTAAAGAAAGAAATGGGCTGTTTACTCTTGTGATTTTTGTCTTTTCCCATGTATTGTACCCCACAGGCTTGACTCACAGTTGTGTTTCTTGTCTATTTTTTTTTTTTTAAAGTGCACAAATCAATGACAACATTTACCGTGTCGAATGGGTCTTGCCATCTGGAGAACTTTCACTCAATTTATAGCCTCACCTGTATTTGAAAACGCACAGCTGCATCACTGAAGGCCCGGGCAAGCCTCTGCCTGTCGTTTCGTGCCCAAATTATTATTCGTCGTGTTTACATTTGAGGTCAGCTCCCTCACTATTAATAAAGAATTTATTTCCTAATCTGTTTTAAAGTAAGGCAGTTTCCTTCTGACACCTGCAAGCAACACTCTTGCTCATTCTTAGACTTGTTCTGTTCTGTGAGAACAAAGCTAATGTTTGTGGAGTGCTCAGGAAAGCCCTTGATACATATGAGATATGATTAGTTCTCGGGGCCCTTTTCTGACACGCCCAGGGAAATGCTGATCACCACTCTGGGGTCAGGAAGCAGTTTTTCTCCAGGCCAGTTTGGCCAGGGATCCTGGAGCTTTTTTGTCGTCTTCTGGGCATGGAACTGCAGTCACTGGGGATAGGGTTGACAGGTCCCCCGGGGGGCGGGGAGAACCCCAATTGATGGGTCTGTTCCCACCAGCCCAGGTTGGGCCGCCGGGGGGGGGAACCCCACCCCCAAAATGAGAGGATCACGGAAAGGTGCCTGGTGCGATGATGTCGCCCAGAGGTGATGTCATCATACTGTGCATGTTGCGGGGGGACGCTCTATCATTCGAGGGAAAACTATGGTTTTCCCTTGAATGGTAGTGGTCCCGCCCCTAACGTGCCCAACGCGATGACGTCACTTCTAGGCGACGTCATTGTGGTATGTGTGCGGCAAAGGTCTCCAAGACGGGGCCCAGGACTCCCCTGGTAAAACTTTGGTAAGCCATGGCAACCCTAATGGGGGATGGGGAGGAGATGTTTGCGAATTCCCTGCATCATGCAGGGGGTTTGTCATGGCTCAGGTGGGGTGTCACCGGGGACGCTGCCACCGCTCTGATTTTAGGATCCCTTGAGAAGGCCCAGAGCACCCTCCCAAGACCTTCAGACCTCCCCTTATAGGCCGAATAAAAGGCGTGAGGACCAGGCACAGTAAACAACAAATACAAGGTCTGTTTGTACAGGAGGTCAGCCCAATATGGGGAAACAAACAAGGTGCACGAACAGTGGCAATATAAGTGGGTGAAGAGAAAAGAACCCAAATGCCCTAACTCTACTAGACTCACAGTCCCTAGTTCATTGTCTCAGCTGGGCCTCAGACTGCACACCCTTCCTCTCAGGGAGAGGGTCCCTCCCGGCAGCAGCCCTCCCCCTGGCCCTGCTCCCTTGGAAGAAAGAACAGCTCTTCTTCTGTACCAGCTCTTTTATCATAAGTCCCCTTTTTCTGTGATTGGCTAAAATTGGCACCAAAACATCTTAGGGGCTTCTGGGAGTTGTAGGCCTGGCCTCTTCCCACTGCTACTCAGGCTCCCTGGGCCTGCTAGGCCTTACTTGCACAGTCCAGATCAGGACAGGGTTGGACTAGATGACCCTGGAGACCCCTTCCAACTCCATGATTCTATTATATCTAGGTTATTTTATAATTTAGTGCAGGCGACCCCAGCTGTAGTGCCTGCTGACTCCTTTTCTGGTGCCATCTCAAGTATTTTTATTTTTAATTTTTGGTGTTTTTGCATTTGTGTGTATGTGTGTGCCCATGCCTGGAAGTCTCTGGTGACTCCTACTGGAGCATGGAGAACCTTCAGAGAACTGGTTGATAGCCTGCCTCTGCCTCCCGGCCTTGGCATTTTTTGGAGGTCTCCCTTCCAAGTACTTGCCAGGATCGGCCCTGCTTAGCTTCTGAGATCTGACAAGATGGGGCTTGCCTGGGCTATCCAGGCCAGGGCACCTACGAAGTGTTTTCAGAAAGTGGATGGGGCCAGGTGGAGCTTTTGCCCTGCAAGGCTTCTGATTGGCCATTAGAGATTTTATTGTCTGTGCTGATTTTTTAGAAACGTTACTTCAGCAGCAGCTGCCACCACAGCACAAGGATCCTCAGCTATGTGACTGAAGGTAAGCTGTAGCAGCCATTGTATGTCAGGCTCCACCTCCTTCGGCAGCCATTTTGTGGCTGCATCCACCATGCTTTGTCAGAATTCCAAAGGTGCCTGCAAGCTCATAAGGGTAAGGACTCCTGGTTTAGTGTCAATCTTGGAGGTTTGGTTTACTTGAGCTCAGGATTTGAAAACAAGGTCAGACAATATAGTTTTGGAGGGCATTAACATAGGGTTGCCAAGTAGGGTCTACTTACCGGCGGGGGGGAGTTGTTCTCCCCCCGGGAACTCTTCTGGCGCGTGAGCTTTGCGTGCGCGCCACGGCGACATGATGACGTCACCCGGAGGTGATGTCATCACATTGGGGGCGTTGCCAGGGCAACGCTCTGGCAACGCCCCCAACGTAATGACGTCACCTCCGGGTGACATCATTACACGGGGGAAGTCGTCCTCACCGGATGACTTCTGGGGCGGGGTTCCCCCTGCCGGTCGAATGCCGGCTGGCGGATCGGGAACCCTTATAGCGGGGGATCCCCCGCCCCCCGGGCTGACTTGGCAGCCCTACGTCAACATGACACATTGTTTGCGATGGCTTGTGTTATGACCATAGCAGATTGATGCGACAGTGTTCATATGGCCTTTTCTCATCCTCACTACTGTGCTTTTCAGTTGAATCAATTCACACATTCCAGTGTCTGTTCTCAAGTTAGACAAAAGCTGGTGTAGCCAATGTTCCCTCTAAGCTGTGGAGTCTTGTGAGCAAAAATTCTACTTTGTGAGCTGCTGGCATTAAAGTTGTGAGCAAGCGATTTGGCTACTGTAGAAATTAGTTTGCTCTGGAGCCATCCTTCCTGAGAGAAGACAAAAATGTGTGAGCCGGAGGCTAAAAAAACTGAGCTAGCTCACACTAACTCAGCTTAGAGGGAACACTGGTTGGGATCCAAGTTTGCAGTGCATCCTAAACTGGTGACCCCTGAGAGATGTCACCTCCTGTGGTATCACTAAAGGATAGGATATCAGAGAGATCAGGAAGCATCTTAACAACAGTAGGCTAGAATGGTTCAGGTAATACTCCTGGATCCTTACAGAAGTTTCCAGGTCAGAGTTATTTGCAGGCCTGAGGAATTAGAGAGCCTGCTATCGTATACAGATCACCTTTGTACTACCCTGTTGTCAACTGCCTAAGAGCCAGGCCTCACAATGTCTGAGATTATAAGCTGTGAAATCCATAGTTCAAGTCTCTGCGGCTGCTTTAGGCATGCCTCAACTCCATTCCCTTCTTACCCTACCTACGATACACGAATAATACTATATTTGTTTAATTATTTATACCCTGCCTTTCTCCTCAGTGGTGACCCAAAGTACCTTACACTGTTCTCTTCTCCTTCATTTTATCCTCACAACAACCCGTGAGGAAGGTTAGGCTGACAGGTTGTGACTGGCCCAAGGTCACCCAGTGAACTTCCAAGGCACGAGTGGGGAATCAAACCTGGATCTCTCAGATAACAGACCAGTGTTCTTAACCACTACATCTCACTGGCTCCCTAATAGTGGACTACTTCATGGGAATGTTATAAAGTTGTGTGGAACACTTGATGTGCTGTATAAATGCTAAATAATAGTTAAATGACCACCACTGAGCATAAAGTGATTGTATACTTCTATGAACCAGCGGGTTTGTTTTCCCTGCAGACCAATGTCAGGTGCTTCGCAGTTCCTTATTTTATGAAGTAATGAATTGTTCCCCACCATGACTAGGGTTGCCAAGCCTTACCTTTTTAATGGCAGGGGACTCCTGTCCCCAGACTGCGAGTTATGTGTGCGTGTGCTCTATGGTACCATAGAGTTTTGGGGCAATTGCTAGAGCGTCACCCCGGCCACGTGCCCAGCATGATGACATCACTTCCGGGTGATGCCATCACGCTGGGGCAGTCAGCCCAATCGGGCCAGTTCGGGGGTGGGGTTCCCCCCGCCGGCCAAATCCGGGCCGGCCGATTGGGGACCCCTTTAGCGGGGGATTCCCCGCCCCCTGGGCAGACTTGGCAGCCCTAACCATGACCTTCAGGTAGCCATATTTTTGGTGAGCTGAAATACAATGGACTGTTGGGAGACAAAAAATAATAATAATCGGCAAACGTAAGGCACCTACCCAGAATGGTGGAGGAAGGTATTTTATGATCAGTGGCGTTCCCACTGAGATGTCCTCTGTTCTTTTTTTGTTATCAATAAGGATACCTCAGTGGGAATGCCATTAGTCATTAGAGATCTTCCTCCCATAGAGCTTTAAAGATGAGCTGGTTCACTGTGGCGTGAGCAGGCCTAGAGCCTTTGTATTATTGAATCCAGGGAGAAAGCTGAGGTGGAAGGCTAACTGCTCTTCCATTGAGGTAGATCAAGATGGGTAGTCATGTTAGTCCATCTGTAGCAGTAGAAAACAGCAAGAGTCCAGTATCACCTTAAGGACTAACAAAATTTGTGGCAGGGGAGGAGCTTTCAGGAGTCACTGCTCACTTCTTCAGAGTCCAGTATCACCTTAAGGACTAACAAAATTTGTGGCAGGGGAGGAGCTTTCGGGAGGAGGTTTCAGTTCCTCCCTCCCTCCCTCCTTCCTTCTTTTATCTATCATCCATCCTTCCGTGAGCAGTGACTCACGAAAGCTCATACCCTGCCACAAATTTTGTTAGTCTTTAAGGTGCTACTGGACTCTAGTTCTTCCTTTAGAGAAGTTGGTCTCAAGCAGCTGTTCCCTTCACCTCTCTTGTGATGGAACACAGAAATAGAGAATGAGAGGTATTTTTTCCATAGGGTTGGCAACTTCCAGGTGGGGCCTGGAGATCTCCCACTATTACAACTGACCTCAGGGTTTCCGGGTTCCCCCTGGCCACTGGCAGGGGATTAGGGGGATAGGGTTGCCAAATTCAGCTCTAAAGCTCCTTTAGATTTGGAGGTGGAGCCAGGGGAGGACAGGGACCTCAGTGGGGCACAGAGCCACAGAGTTCACCCTCCATTTTCTCTGTAGTCTTGAGATGAGCTGTAATTCCAAGGGATCCCCAGGTTCCACTTGGCGGCTGGCATCCCTAACTGATCTCCAGACAATAGAGATCAGCTCCCCTGGAGAAAATGGCTGCTTTGGTGGGTGGACTCTATGCCATTATACCCTGCTGAAGTCCCTCCCCTCCCCAAACCCCTCCCTCCCCCCCAGGCTCCACCCCCACAATCTCCAGGTATTTCCCACACCAGAGCTGGCAACCTGACTTCCATCCACGTTCCTCTCTGTGGGTTAGGAAAACAGACCTCCGTTCTCAGGATTATTGTAATTCAGTTGTTCTTTGTCATCCGAATCTAATTGAGCAGGACTGCCTTTTTCCAGTCCTACAGCACACTCTTCCATGAATTAACCCATATCTACATTCTGCCTCGTTGCATGTCATGAGCCAATAGCTTAGTGACTCAAAACCGTGGTTTTTAGAGACACTTCTGATATTTTTACCCTTTTAAATCACTACTGAAAGTTCAAGTAGGATTGCCTACCTCCAGGTAGCACTTTGAGATCTCCCGCTATTACAGTTGATCACCAGATGACCAAGTTCAGTTCCCCTGGAGCCCTGACCTGGGTAGCCCAGGATAGCCCAATCTCGCCAGATCTCGGAAGCTAAGCATGGCCGACCCTGGCAAGTACTTGGATGGGAGACCTCCAAGGAATACCAGGGCCGTGATGCAGAGGCAGGCAATGGCAAACCACCTCTGAAACATCAACTCTAGCTTGCCACCTAACAGTGCATAAAGCTAAAAGAGCTAGAGCTTGTGGGTGTCAGACAATCTTAGGATCTCCTGGCTATTCTATATACAGTGCCATATGATAACAGTTACTATTTGTTCCCCTGGAGAAAATGGCTGCTTTGGAGGATAGATTCTATTGCATTATCCTCCCCAAATGCTGCCCTCCCCAGGAAAACACACCCCAGATCTCCTAGAATTTCTCAACCCAGAACTGGCAACCCTAAAGTTTAAGGCCTGCAGGTACCATACACAATAATATGCTTATAAGTCCTGCTCCTTTGAATGGAAACTGTGCCTGCCTGTTGACCTGCAACAGCGGTTTTTAGTTTTTGTATTCTAGTCTAAACAATGAAGAAACGATCCTTAAAATCATGACCCCATTTTGTTGCTTACTGCAGTTGGAGTAGCTGACGGATGAATCGGGTATTTCAATGCAGCCTGTGGCTCTTGGACATGTGGAAAGTCATAATCTTTTGATTCCTTTACCACCCCACCTGTGTGTTTTAAAGTATAACCATGTACCTGTTAAGCAGGCAGCAGAAAGTGCTCAGTGGGATTTTAAATTTTTTTGATAACTTGATGAAACCACCACCACCACCCCTTGCCTGTGTTAGGATGCAAGATTTGCATGGTACCTGAACACTGAAGAAGAAGAGAAGGCTTTTCATACTCTGCTTTTCTCTACCTTAAGGAGTCTCAAGGTGGCTGACAATCACCTTCCTTTCCCCTCCCCACAACAGGCACCTTGTGTGGTAGGTGGTGCTGAGAGAGCTCAGAGGGAACTGAAACTGGCCCAAGGTCACCCAGCAGGCCAAATGTGGAGGAGGAGTGGGGAATCAGACCTGGTTCTCTAGATTAGAGTCTGCTGCTCTTAACCATGACACCGTGCTGAAGCATCTCTGGATTCTTTAAGACCACTTTTGTTATACTCAGCTGTTTGTTTGTTTGTTTCTCTTTATAATCCTCTTTTTTGGGATCTGACAGGGACCTTCCAGTACCTAGTGCACAGCACAAAAACAAAATTTTTATGAGAACTTCCAGATTGCTTCAAGGACAGAAAGCAAAGAGCCTTCGGCTTTATATAAGTATCACCAGTAATTGCTTCCAGAGCCAATGTGGCCCACTGGAAGGAGAGTTCTTGTCTTGACAGGTTTCTCAGACCCAAACTTCAGTGTATGATTTTTGTGTATGCCATTGTTTGGTTCCAGTACTCTAATAAAACACTTCGCTTTTATAAGGATTTTATTTTTTATAACAAATAAAAAACTGACAAACATAAATACAAACAAATTGGGTAGTTCCATTTACATCGTTATTTGATCTTACCTCATACACTGTCAACTTGTATATTATCCATTTTTCCACTATATATTTCGATATACATATTTTGCATTATAGTTAAAAATATAGTTCATATTTTCTTCTAATTTGGTTATATGTCCATATAATTTATTTATTATACTCTTCCAACCACTTGTAAAATCTTGACCATGTGTTTTCAAAGCTTCCTTCTTGTCCTCTCAAAGTTAAAGTTAATTTATCCATCTCTGCAGTTTCAAGGATTTTATTTATAATTTTGTCTTTTGTGGGGACTTTGTTTTTTTCCCAGTATTTGGCATATAGTATTCTTGCAGTAGGTACTACATGTATAATAAGGCGAAAATCCTGTTTTTTACATTTTTCTGGCATTATATTCAATAAAAAAAATTCAGGTATATAAGGTAGTCAGGGCTTTTTTTGTAGAAAAAGCCCAGCAGGTACTCATTAGCATAATAGGCCACACCCAACAGCAGAAACTCATTAGCATATTAAGCCACACGCCTGACAGCACAGCTCCCTCCCAGAATTGGCTTCCCCAGGCTTGTGGGGCGCATGGGGAACCCGAGGGAAGGAAGGCAGTTTCTGGATTGGCTTCCCCAGGGGCCCTGCAGCTTGCGAGGCACCTGGGGAACCCAAGGAGAGTGGCAGTTTAAACTGCTTTCCCTCCCTGGATCGGCTTGGCTTCCCCGGGTGCCTCGCAGCTTGCGAGGCACCTGGGGATCCCGAAGGGGGGGGGGGGCTGTGGATGTGGCCAACTCAGAAGCCATCCAGAACTCTGTTCCTGTGCATTCCTCCCCAAAAATAGCCCTGGGTATAGTGCATTTTAACATTTTTTATAACATTTCATGAATCCAAGACCAATACTTTTTAACTCTATCATAACCAATACACTTCAGAAGTTGCCCTTATAGACACATCTGTGTGGAAGACGTGACATTTGTTTCCTCTGTGGAGCCGGAACACCCCTGGGATTTGGTGCTTGAGGGGGAGCAACGGTGGGAGGGCTTCTAGTGTCCTGGCCCCACTGCCGGACCTCCTGAGGGCACCTGGTGTTTTTGGCCACTGTATGACACTGGATGGTGTTTTTGGCCACTGTGTTGGACTGGATGGATCACTGGCCTGATCCAACACTGGCTTCTCTTATGTTCTTATGTTCCATGTGGCCCGTTTCAGGTCTGGAGTCTGGACCTTTCCGTATCTCAGCCTATAAAATAAGAATATCAGTCATTTACCTTGGATGGTCGCTGTGTGAATGAATAAGCCCAGGAAACATTACCTGGCCAGAGATGGCGGTGAAGGTCAACTGCAAATGAAAATTAAAACTATTCCGCATCTACGGTCATATCTCAGTTTGCTTCTTAAAATAGCTCTGTGACTTTGCACCCATAGGGAAACATTGGTAGGCAGTAGCCATATAGCAGGGCACACAATAAACAAAATAATATTTGTCCCCAAATGTTATTATGGTGCAGTCGCTGATCTCGAAACTACATAGCTTTGATCAAACATCATACTTTAGCCAATCTTTGCTCGTGCACTTACGTAGTGACCTTTTTTTTTGGTACACGCATAATGAGTATATTCTGTAGATCCTTTCACAAACCGAACATCTTGGTTATCTGCATTCACTTTTCTGTCTCCCCACGAGCTCCAGCCTCCTTGCTTTTACCACGTTAAAGAGTGCTTCAGGCTTCTAAATAACATTCCGGGTGTCACCCAACAACGAAGATGTGTCAAGATAAATTAGGTTGTGTTAAAGCTTTAGGATGCTTAAGTGAAAATTCGGAGAACACGGCTAAGGAGAGTGTATCGATTGCCTGTAAGCATTTAAAAGTCTTTATTAGAAGCTGAGCTAAGCTTAATGGATCTTCCCCCCCCCCTTCCCCTTGTAGGTATCGAAGCAAGCCAAAGAGTTCCTGGAATATGTGTACGAAGAGCCCTTGATTGACATCCAGCAGGAAAACCCGATGTTGTACAGACACGTTGAAGCGCTGGCGACCGTGGTCCGCCTGAGACAGCAGCTGAAATCCCTCCGAGCGTATTTATTCAGCTGCCGAGCAGCAGTGGCCGAAGACCTGCGAAGAAGGTAGGAAGAAGGGGTGGCAGATTGAGAACAAACTTCCTCCGGGAGGGGGTCCTTGTCACTCCCCCCTACACACACCCCTCTTTCCTGGCCTGTCCATCTCTCACTTCCTCTTCTTGGTTCCCATGACCCAGCAATTAAAGTGTTGCCCATTTGCCTCTGCCAAGGAGCTGTAACGGGATACTTTCAATGCAACTGGAATTGTCTACTGCCTTCAGAGGTCTTTGATTCGTCAGCACTTCACTGGTGGGGGTGGGGGTAGGAACAGAATGTCTAAACAAACCATCAGCTCTGCAAGCAGAATTGATTTAAGGTGTCCACAGTGAGACATGAATGTGTACAGTCATCGCAGACCAACTATGCAGAAACTGGAAAATAGTTATAAAGAAGGCATATGTGGCAGCCTTATGCTAAGCCCAAGTAGGTTTGGGTTGTCTGCTCCAACTGATGGCATTTCTGTAAAGTAGGGATGTCAATCTCCCAATGGAGTTTGGAGATTCCCCAAAATTACAACTGGTCTCCCGATGGCAGAGACCAGTCCCCTGGAGAATTGATTGATTGACTGACATATGGCATTGTGTGTAGAATAGCGAGGAGAGCCTAAGGTTGTCTGGCAGCCAGAAGTTCTAGCCATTTAGCATTATGCACCACTAGGCGGTGAGCTAGACTTCCTTTTTAAGGCAAGAGGCGTTTCAGAGGTGGTTTGCCATTGTCTGCCTCTGCATCACAACCTTGGTATTCCTTGGAGGCCGCCCTTCCAAATACTAGCCAAGGCCGACCCTGCTTAGCTTCCAAGATCTGACAGGATCAGGCTAGCCTGGGCTATCCAGGTCAGGGCTCCCCCTGGAGAAAATGCCCATTATGGAGGTTGAACTCTATGGCATTATACCCTGCTGAGGTCCCTCCCCTCCCCAAACCCTGCCCTCTTTAGGCTCCACCCCCAAATCTTCAGGAATTTCCCCTCCCAAAGCTGGCAACCCCACTCTAAAGTCTAAATAGAGGTCTTTGCCAGCTATGCTACCTGAGAGAGACTAGGTAACCTGGAAATTTCTGCGTACAAGATGCAGCTTGAAGCAAGCTGTGGGAAAATATGGCAAGTTTGAGCGTATTGACACTTATGTTCATACATAGAGAATTCTTGCTGAAAGCACTCGTGCTGGAGTAGGGTGTGTGCCTTTGCAGAGGAATTTTGGTACTGGTTCTGTTTGAACTGTTGGGGGGGGGGAGGGCAGTGGTTCCAGGAGTAAGCCGTGATCTCCGGGGGATTTGCAGTTAAAGGAAAGAGAGACTTACCTCTGCTCCTGTTTCATGTGACCTCCAAGCCCAGACAGGAATAGGGTTGCCAAGTCCTACCTTGTTGACGGTGGAGGACTCCTGTCCCCGGCCCGGGACTTCAGCACGTGTGCTTCGCGTGCACCATGATGACGTCACCCGCAAGTGACGCCATCACGCTGGTCACGTTGCTGGGGCGATGCTCTAGCAATTGCCCCCAAAACTCTATGGTACCATAGAGTTTTGGGGCGATTGCCAGAGCGTCGCCCTGGCAATGTGCCCAGTGTGATTACGACACTTCCGGGTGACATCATCATGCTGGGGCAGTCATCCTGATCGGACGACTTCGCGGGTGGGGTTCCCCTTGCCGGCCGAATCTGGACCGGCGGATTGGGGACCCCTGTAGCGGGGGATTCCCCGCTCCCTGGGGCGACTTGGCAGCCCTAGACAAGAAGGATAGTTTCTGCGCCTCTTTCCCCATGACACACAAAGTAAAACACGAACAAACACACAAACACTCCCCATTACCCTGTTCATGTGTTACAGTGAATGTACATACAATCCCTGTTCAGTGTACACTTGATTTTTCTTTGTATGTGCGGTGAGTAATTCTCATGTTGCATTCAGTGCATGTGCAGCTCAACGTGTGATTTTGACTCCGTGTTTGTCCATGTTCTGGTCCCCTGTTTCATATGTAAAGGGAACAAGTGTTGGCTCTTTCTTACAGATGTACACACAGGCAGGCAGAATGGATGTGTGTTCACTGTGTCTTGTGAACAGGGCTTGTATGGGTGTGCTCATGAGTGTTTAGATTTTACTGTGTTCCACAGATTTTAGTGAGAGCCGTTGAGAACCAAGCCAGTCCCTGAGTTCTGTTTTTTGATCCTACATATGCTCTTCAAATAACAATTTGCTGGTGATCCCTGGCCCTAGGGATGTCCGGCTGTCCTTGACCATGGCCTTCTCGGTCCTGGCCCCGACCTGGTAGAACTCTCTGCCAAATGACATCAGGGCCCTGCGGGATCTTATGCAATTCCTCAGGGCCTGTAAGGCAGAGATGTTCCACCAGGCTTTTGGTTGAAGGCAGCAACAGCTACCTCATCAGCGGGCACCCTTCCTTCTCCCCCCCCCCCCTTTTGCTCTGAGCTCTCATTCACCCTGCCCAGAAAAGGGGCTGGTAGTCCAGAACTGGGATAAATAATATAGGGAAAACGCCTTCTTAGACTTTTATTCTGTATTGTAACTTAATAAAAGTTATATACTGAACTTTAATGTTTTTGTATATTTTATGAATGAAAAGGTAGAAACTCTCCACCACATTTTTTAAGACAAATAGTAATACACATAGGCATATACTGAATATTTAAACACATAAAGCATTTCAAAAAGATGTTCAAAAGAATGTAATGCACATCATACATCACACAAAAGAACACAGACTGATGATACTTAAAGTGGTACAATCCAGAATAGTGCACAAGCCCTCATGGGGCAATAACAGTCCATAGAGAAAATACTGTCCAGTATACCCCTGATGGTATCAAATGTAATATTAAGACCATTTCGAAGACAATCCTTCATCAAAGGGTATAGTGAGTCAAGGTGGGTGCAATGACCAAGCACACATCAAAATACTATTTCTTATTAAGTGGAGTTCAAGGCCTCTTAGCAAATTCACAACTCAGTGGTATCAAGTCTAGCAAGCAAAAAGACTCTTGTCTTAAAAAATTTTGGGGAGAGTTTCTACCTTTTCATTTCTAGATTTACAATCTCCCTTCCTGGTTAGTTTTGTGCTTTTATGGCATTATGCCTTGTAGATTGCCCAGAGTCTGGCACAAGCTGGGATAGGGCAGTTAATACATGACGATGATGGTGATGATGATGATACTTGAACAAGGTGAACTGTTGTGAGCTGGCTTTATGAATAGGGATGTGTGTGTGTGTGTGTGTTTGTGTGTGTGTGTCCCCAGTAGGTACTCAAAGTGGATTACATTATTTTCCTCTCCTCCATTTTATCCTCGCAACAACCCCATGAGGCCGGTTAGACTGTGAGCATATGACACGCCAAAGTTCACCCAGTAAGCTTCCATGGCAGAGTGAGGACTTGAATCTGGGTTTTCCCATATCCTAGTCTGACACTTTAACCAGTTATGCCTCTGACACCCACCATAAACACTGTTCTCCTGGAGCGAGAGCAAGAGGCTGTGTAAAAAAAGAAAAGAAAAGGTATCCGGGCTTATGGTTATCATCTTAAAGATAAAGGCTGGGGAGGTGGGTGACCTTTGCTATTCAGGAGGCAACACCTATCAGTGCCTTGATTAATAATGTCAAGAACAACTAAGGAAATATACCCCTGACAGCAGAGGTGCCAGATGTTAGTGGCCTGCTTTGAATGTTAGTCCTGGGTGCGTATGAGGAAATTTACATGAAGCAGTAACGTGCACAGATGTGTTACTGCTGCAGCTTTAAGAGGAGGGAAGAAGAAATATTTTAAACCGTTTCTACCTTGTTCCCTCACACGCGTCGGTAGTCAACATTCTCTCTCTTTTTTTTCCACGAACGTCCTCCCGGTAATATTGTCTCCTTCAATTAGTATAAAACTGAAGACAGGGTTGGCTTATGGAGACCGCAGTTCAGGGGAAGCATCAGAGGAAGAAATTATCGCTTTTGATTAACACCAAAGCAGGGGGAAAAAGAAGAAGAAAAGAGAATGTTCTGATTAAAATAAAGAGGCGGGGAGGGCCCAAGCGAGTCAATGAAGAGAGTCGAAGAAAAGAGATCAAAGGAAACAAAGAGAGAAAAGCAACGGGCCTTGAAGCTGTGGGGCAAAGTGGGGGGGGAGAGCGTGGATACTAGCCAGGGCATGAAGAGCCAGAGCTGATGGAAAAAGGTGATAGAAAAGGGTCCAGAGGAAACCGTGAAGAGGCATTCAGGGTAGGAGAGGAACAAAAGCAAACCTGAGAAAATAGGAATCATCGGAAGCTACAAAGGGGTGAAACAAAGGAGGATGAGAGACTAGAGGAGGGAGAAGGCATGGGGTAGACGGAGGATGGAAGGTGGAGAGGTGGAGTAAAGTTAGGATGTGGGGTTTTTTTTTTTGAAAGCTGAAATTATCAAAATTTGTTAAAAGCTGTGGTGATGAGACACATAAAGAGGGTAGAAGCTTTCTTCCTAGGGCAGCGTTTAAGAAGCAGGGTGGGAGATACCTTTCAGGTTCTAAGAAACCAGACTTGTTATGGATTAGATTAGAAAGAATACCCAGGCATACACCCTTTAGGGGCATATCAGCACCTTGATTAATTTAATCACATTCCTTGTCAGGTAAGTTGTAAATAGCCTTGGATCTGTGAAAACCATTTCTGCGGCCACGTAACATGACCTGCTGGCTCAGTGTAAACATAATGCCAACCTGGGACAGAACGATGGCTTGCTATTCTGGTTTCTAAGCAAATGATGGCTTGCCTGAACCCTGCCTTGCTTGCCTTGCATTTAATGGCAGATCGTGGCTTTTTCTAGTCCATGGATTGGCATAACACCTGCCCTGAAACTGGTCTGTGTACGCAGCAAAAAGAGGGATATAATGGGATATAAACTTCAGTCTGCAAAGGGGGTGGTGTGTGCGTGTCATATTCTTCATGTTTCTCCATGTGAAAACTCCCTACAAATTAATTCGCACAGCAGAGGGGTTTTTTTTTTACTCATTGCACTGGCGTTGCCAGGTCATAGGCGGGCATGCTCCTGCCCAGTCCTGGGATCTTCTGGCGCGTGCATGAAGTGCATGCACCACAATGACATCACCCCAAAGTGATGTCATAGTGCCAGGCATGTCGTGCAAGGGACGCTCTAGCATTTGGGCAAAAAACCTCTCTGGTCACCATAGAGTTTTTAACACAAATGCTAGAGCATCTCCCATGCGAAATGCCCGGCCTGATGATGTCATCTCCAGGTGACGTCATCACACCAGGTGCACCAGGGCTCTTTGGGGGCGGGGCTTCCCCGCCAGCCAGCTGGCCGTCAGCGGATTGGGAGCCCTGAAAACGGGTAACCCCCACCCCCACTGGGGCAATGGCAACCCTACATTGTGCTGAGCTGCCAGTTTCAAGGAAGTATTTGGAAATGTAACTTAGAAATACCACTGTTTTGTTCCATATTCTGAAGTGGTTCAAACCATTCTACCACCTCAGCACTGAAGCATCTCAGGATTACCTCATTCACCTGCGGCCCAGGCCTTTCTCAGTGCCTGTGGAGGATTACCAATATTTCCCTTCAGTTTACAGAAAGCACCAGAGGCCCTTTATTGGGTTTCTTTTTACCTCACGGGGTGTGAGCAAAGTTGCATCCCACTTCCGAGTTTCTGTCTTGATGATAAATTCATCACTTGTGGATAACCACCATGCTTATCTGAAGAACTGTGCACGCACATAAATAGCTTATACCCAGAATAAAACTTTGTTGGTCTTAAAGGTGCCACTGGACTCAAACTTTGCTTCACCATGCTTACTGTTCCATAGTCCTTAAATAATAGTTACTATGTCTTAAAGAATGTTAGGAAACCTAAGGGTTTGCTCTTTTTTTCATTCTTGGTAAAATTCTTTTTGCTGCTGCTTCTTCATCTCACTGTGCTGATGGCCAGCAGTTCTGAAAACACCATCTTGAATCCTGTCAGGATTTATATAAACAAACCGTTAATAGTGCTGCTTAGAGAGAATTAAGAGCAGACTGATTAATCATGATGGCACCCTGTTGCTTTTACAGCATGGATAGCTTTTCCTTGAGGAAGAGAAGAACATGCTATATTGATGTTTTTGTCCCTTCTAGTTTTCATTGCCGTCCCTGCTCTCAGGTTATTTCTGAAATCCATGGCAAAATGGCTACCCAGGCTGTATACTGAATATACTTTATGAAACGCTCATGTATCTTGTCCCTGTATCCTCCTGTTAGGTGATAGAAACCAATGAAAGTTACTGTATCCTCCTTCAACATGAACCTGTTTGCAGCGCTGACAAGGCCCTCTTGTAGATTCCCAGGTGCCTCTGGTATCAACTAGTTCCACCGAAGGGGCCGCTAGATGAACACATGGAGCTGCCTTATACTGAATCAGCTCTTGAGTCCACCGAGTATTGTCTACTCAGACTGGCAGCAGCTCTCGTATGTCGATGTCTTATGTAGAGGTGTTACACATCAATTACAAGAACAGCTTGACCATTTTTAAAATTTGTTCTTAGGAAAGTGAAAAACTGAGGTAATTTCCCCCCAAAAAACCCTCCGCTTGATGGATGGTTTTCTAGCGAGCGTTTGTGGCTGTGAATAAAGGAATGAGGTGTTGAATGGGTACATGAGGAGACTCCGGCATCAGGCCCCTTATTCCTTGGAGGTCTCTCATCCAAATACTGACCAGGATCGACCCTGGTTAGCCTCCAAGTTCTGATGAGATAGCCGGGGCTACCTAGGTCAGGGCTAAGAGAAGCATTAGGGCCGGGCATTCCAAGGAGTGAACCTCAGCAAGCTGTATGGTAGCTAAGACAGTTCTAGGACGTGCCCTTTTCTCTTGCTTTCCTTCCCTCTCTTAATGCATGCTCTCTCCTTGAAACAGATTGTTTAGCCCCCCCCCCCCCGTTGTATTCTTTATCACCTCAGTTAGGAGTCTCCCAGCTAACTTCCTTCTATAAACACATCTAGCCCTCTGAATAGAAATCAGAAACAGGGTTTTACCATCCGACAGTGCTCCCTGCAGCACGCAGACTTCCACACAGCAAAGGAATCATCACAGCAAAGGGAACTTCAGCACTGCTTATCCTCCTTCCTGTGTGGCAGAGAGAACAAAAAGAGAGAAGCGGTCATGTTACTAGAGAAGTAGATAGCAGCGTTTTCGGTCTCTGATCAATCTGCTGAGAGCTACAGTGGGGAAAAGGAGCAGTGATTTCTGGCTCCCCTTTGCAGGGCTTGCGCCCGTCACTCCTGTGTTCACGCACACAGGCAAACATCTTGTGTGAATTTATCTAACTTGGCAGTAATGTTTTGTATACGTGAGTCCTCTTACGTCTTGCAGACCGGCGAACTGCCAACCAGAATCTGAAGTTTCATTATTCACGGATGTGCTGCGGAACAATGTATTTGTGTAACTACTTCACATTGAGTGTTTTCAAGTTCATACACTTTCAAGTGCGTACGTTGTCATCCCATGTTTACAGAAGTGCAAATCAGTTTGTATCATAAGACTTTAGAAATGCTGTATTTGCTGTGGAGACCCAAATCCCTGCAATTTGCCAAATGCCTGATTTGAATGAAGAAGAGGAAGAGGCGGAGATTGGATTTATACCCCGCCCTTCACTACCCAAAGGAGTCTCAGAGCAGTTTACAATCTCCTTTCCCTTCCCCTCCCCACAATAGACTCCCTGTGAGGTAGGTGGGGCTGAGAGAGCTCTTTTGAGGAATGCCCTTGAGAGAACAGCTCTGAGAGAATTTATGACTGACCCAAGGTCACACCAGCAGCTGCATGTGGAGGAGTGGGGTATCAAACCCGAGTCTCCCAGATTAGATTCCATGTTCCTAACCACTACACCAAAGTGGTGTACACCGCATTCTTAACCACTACATCAAACTGACATACTATACTACACCAAATTAGTAAAACTCACACATAAAATCAAACTATTTGCTTCTAAGGAACACTGTCGCATTTCTGTAGCTCAGAAGAGAGCAAAAGCAAACTGTCGCTCTTTAGGGGAGAGATTAGAAAATACTGACCATTTCTAAAATGATGAATGTCAATCCCCCCCCCCCTTTTATAGGGGGAAAAAAACCCACTGGGATTCGAAATCGTTTCCACTAGCAGAAAAGCATTGTTTGAAAAACTGGCGTGCACTTATCACTTTAGGAGATCCGTGCAGCAATCTTTAAAATTGCCCCTGCAGAAACCGTAAACACCTCCTCGTTGAAGCAAGATGAAAGGTTGGGCGTTTAAATGCTTCATGCCCCGTACTTTATTTTCAGGTATAAATCGACATGATTGCTAATAGCAGTCTTTGACAAAAATTAGTGTGTATTAGGACAGGCTAATATGATGATTACTACAAGCTGGAAACCTTCTTAGTAGACAGAACAGAAACAGCTACCGGAACAAACCAGTCCAGCCCAGTACAAAGCTTTGTGCACTCCTTTATTTAATATATTTCTAAGCTACCTTTCCTCCTAAGATTGCTAACTCTGGACTGGGAAATCCCTGGAGATTTTTGGGGTGGAGCCTGGGGAGGGGGGGTTGGGGAGGGGCAGGACCTCCATGGGGTATAATGCCATAGAGTCCACTTTCCTAAGGAGCTATTTTTTCCAGAGGAACTGACATCACTTCTGATCCTGGGAGGTCTCCGGGCCCCAGCTGGAGGTGGGCAGCCCTGTCCCGGACTTAGGGTCCCGAAGGTGACAAACAACAGAAACATTAAAAACTAGTTTAAAGTGTGTGTTTACACAAACATAAACACACAGATATAGAATGGAAACATGTATGATTTGAAACAAAACAGATACAAACACATAAATAGGAAGGAGGGTCCGTGATAATCAGTGAGGGAACACCAAACAAAACAGCAAAGTCTTCACTCGCTGGCAGAAAACAAAGACAGACAAACAGATGAATCTCCCTGGGGAGGTAATTTCATAGTTTTGGTGCCACAGCTGAGGGTAGTAAGACTGGAAGCGGAGCACTTTGTCTGGTCAAGGGTAGAAAACTTGTCCACTAATATCTGTTAGGCAACTGGAAAATAGAACATCAAACCAATATAAGACAAATCATGAATGCTACCTGTGATATCTGGTAAAGAAGGGGCATCTCTAATCATCACGGCAGCGGGGTTGAACCCAGATGAGGCAAACCGAAAGGAGAAAACAGACTCGGAATTCTTTCATTTAGGCTATTCTATATAATTCCCCCACTTTTTAAATTAGAAGATTTCTCTGCATTGTCACTGCTGGTATTTTCTTGGGGAATGTTGACCTAGGCTTAGAGATCCTAGCAGTGTTGTCCACTTACAGAATAGATCAGTTTTCACTGACTCTTCTCCCCTCCCCCCCCACACACACACGCTTCACTTTGTACCCATGCTGTTCCTAGAGGTCCGCTGACCCACAGACGCAGGATTTTGGGGTACAAGGCAGTCTGCCAGCCAGACATTTAAACATAAGCACATAAGAGAAGCCAATGCTGGATCAGGCCAATGGCCATCCAGTCCAACACTCTGTCACACAGCGGCCAAAAATACCAGGTGCCCTCAGGAGGTCCACCAGTGGGGCCAGGACACTAGAAGCCCTCCCACTGTTGCCCCCCCAAAGCGCCAAGAATACCGTGCATCACTTGCCCCAGACTGAGAGTTCCTATCTATAGCCACTGATGGACCTCTGCTCCATATGTTTATCCAATTCCGTCAAAGCTGTCCATGCTTGTAGCCGCCGCCACCCCCTGTGGCAGTGAATTCCATGTGTTAATCACTCGTTGTGTGTTAATCACTCTTCCTTTCTGAGGCAGTGCAGCACCGGTGTAGTCTAAGATCTGGGCCGTTTTGATCATTTTAATGCAGCCTTCTTCAAAGTATTTTTTTTAAAGGCCTCTAAAAGTTTAACATAAATACAATGTATACTATTTTAAAAAAACACCAGAAGCAAATAATGTGTGCCTGGTAGAGATGAGATGGAGACCCTGCTACCGGCAAGTACAACTTAAGAGCTTTTCATCCCTGGGGTGGAATTGATCAGGACAATCCTGTGCCTCCTTTTCATTTCCCCACTTGGCAAGAGGGGATAGCGAGATGGCGAAGCCTTGCTGTTGATAACAATACTGGTGCCTTGCCAGATTATTTTTTATTATGGGTATTTAAATCTCTCTCCCTCAAACATACTTATCCTCCACTGATCCAAGAACACTGGATGAATTTGTCTCTACCTGCCACCTGCCTCGATTTCTTTGCACGGCATTGTCAATGGCAGAATGTACTCTGTGCTTATCGCGTTTGTACTTTGGCTGGTAGCGTAAGGTTTATTTGTGGTCGTTTTAGTCTGGCTGTCAGGGTGTTTAATTCGCTGGAGAAAAATTGCTCCAATCCCATGACAAACGGCCTTTTAAATGCCCTTCGGAGTATTTATGGCTGGCAAAGCAACATGGCTACATACCCTGCAACTCCGGCCTCAGATGCAGGAAAACAAAACCTTATCTTTGGCTCGGTTTGCAGTAGGAGCATGAGCGATAACCTTTTGTTTGGGCAGATACATACCTGATCAGGCCAAGAGGTGAGGGTGGATGAAATGTCTGGTTTTATCTCATGTCACTGCGGCGCTTCCAGCTAATTGCCAACTGGATAAGAAATTGAATCATGCAGCCGATAGCACCAAGGCCCTTTCTTTTGTTGGAACTATGAACCACCCATGGTTTAACCCGAGTAATAGTTTTCTATCCATGAATCACTGTATTTGCCCAAAGGAACAAAATTTGAGTCCAGTGGCAACTTTAAGACCAACAAAGTTTAATTCTGGGTATAAGCTTTCATGTGCAGGCACACTTCTTCAGATATCTGTGTGCGTGCACGTGAAATCTTATGCCCAGAATCAAATTTTGTTGGTCTTAAAGGTGCCACTGGACTCAAACTTTGTTCTGCTGCTTCTGACCAACACAGCTACCCACCTGTATTTACCCAAAAGGAAGACTGTTTTTGATTTCTACATGTGTTGTCAAGAAAAATAGGGGATCAACTTATATTTGCATACAAATCACAACCATGCCTGTTCATAGACTTTTTGTGAATAAGACTGGGAAGGTCCGCCTTCCTTTGGGGTAAATATGGTAGCCATGGGATGCCAGATTATAGTGGTTTTCAAATTTTCTGTGTTCAAGGAACCATTTCTACAGTGCCTCCTGTTTTTCTAGGGAGTTTAGTCCATTTCAATATATATATATTTGGTATTTTTGCAGTGTGTGTGTGTGTACACCTGTGCCTAGAAGTCATGGCAACCTCTGGCGACTCCTGCTGGGGCATGGAGGATGTTCAGAGAAGTGGCTTGATAGCCTGCCCCATGACCCTGGTATTCTCTGGAGATCTCCCATCCTAATACTTTTCAGAGTCTGCCCAGCTTAGCTTCCAAGATCTGACGAGATCGGGCTTGCCTGGCCTATCCAGGTCAGGGCTACTCCATGCCAATCTTATCTAGATACCAAGGTCCAGTAGGACCTCGAGGGACCTCCATAAGCCCTGAATAGTCTACTTAAATCTTATGGCTTGAAGAGCACCCTTGTTCCTTGGTAAGCATTACCTTGTACCGTTTTGGATTTTCCCTTCTGCAGTTGTGCCTACTGGGGCATCCCTCCCCCTTTACTACCAGTCATATTTTTCCTGATAGGCTCCAGTCCTAGTCGGAGGCTGACGATTCATCCCTGTTTTGTAGAGCTGTCTGTCGCACACTCTCGGCCTAACCCTTGGGGTAGTCGCACACTCTCGGTCTAACCTTGTAGTGAGGAGAAAACAGAGGAGAAAAGGAGGGTGTAAGTCACTTTGGTTCCTCACTGGGGAGAAAGGCTATAGGTGAGGTAAATGCATCAATAAATCTGAACTGTCTTCCATCTGAGATGCTTAAAATGCTACCTTAGGAAGCACTCCGGTTCTGCCCATTAGGAGCACCATGTTCATGGCAGCAAGTGCCATCTGCTGCCCTTGATTTTGATGAGGCAAACCTCTTAACGCACTTGGGATGCTCCTATCAACAATTCACTTTTGGCTCTGGTGTTCTGTCCTCCCATCATAAACCACCAGGGCATGCTTCAACAGTAAATGGGTTACTTTAAAAAGAATTCAAACAAGTTGAACAGATCTTTAAGAGAGAGATCTTGGATTCATAGTAGATAACTCACTGAAAATGTCGAGACAGTGTGCGACTGCAATGGAAAAGGCCAACGCTTTGCTGGGGATTATTAGGAAGGGAACTGAAAACAAATCAGCCAGTATCATAATACCCCTGTATAAATGGATGGTGCGACCTCATTTGGAGTACTGTGTGCAGTTCTGGTCACCACACCTCAAAAAGGATATTATAGCATTGGAAAAAGTGCAGAAAAAGGGGAACTATAATGATAAAAGGGTTGGAACACTTTCCCTATGAAGAAAGGTTGAAGTGCTTGGGGCACTTTAGCTTGGAGAAACGATGGCTGAGGGGTGACATGATCGAGGTTTACAAGATTATGGATGGGATAGAGCAAGTAGAGAAAGAATTACTTTTCAGTCTTTCTCACAGAACAAGAACTCGTGGGCACTCAATGACATTGCTGAGCAGTCAGGTTAGAATGGATAAAAGGAAGTCCTCCTTCACCCAAAGAGTGATTAATACATGGAATTCACTGCCACAGGAGGTGGTGGCGGCTACAAGCATGGACGGCTTCAAGAGGGAATTGGATAAACATATGGAGCAGAGGTCCATCAGTGGCTATTAGCCACAAGGTATAGATAGGAACTCTCAGTCTGGGGCAAGTGATGCTCTGTATTCTTGGCGCTTTTTGGGGGGGGGAACAGTGGGAGGGCCTCTGGTGTCCTGGCCCCACTGGTGGACCTCCTGAGGGCACCTGGTATTTTTGGCCACCGTGTGACAGAGTGTTGGACTGGATGGGCCATTGGCCTGATCCAACATTGGCCTCTCTTATGTTCTTATGTTCGTTCTTAAGGGTTCCCCCACCAGTCCTTGTCCATGGCAATTGGAACGTGTACATCTTATCATTATGCTCTTCCTGATTGTACACTTTATTGCAGCGTACATGTACTCAGTTCATTCCATCCTGGTCAGAAAGGAAGGGGGGAGAGAAAGAATGAGGACTGGAGGTGTTCTCTTTCGGAACAGAATTGGAGGGAAGGGCACATGTCGGGATATCCTCCCACTTCTGTGCCACTTCTGTGGTTTACGTAACTTCATTGGCAGATCTATCCAATACCTTTCTTCTGCATTGGCTTAAAATATACTTGCAAATACATATTAAATTGATGAAAATAAAAAGCCCAATTACAAGTAAATGTATCTCGTCAAGAAATTAGACAAGGAAAAATGAGCCAAATCATAATGGCATCATATGCAAATCTACTCAGACGCCCCTCTGACTCCAAAATTGAAAATGAGGCCATTCGGTTTTATTGTAAAGATTGAGGGGTTTTGTGAATGGTATAAATCTCCTATTGGTTAGTGGGGTTTTTTGTTTTTAAAGTATCTGAAATCTTCCAACGCACTCTGGGACAGAACCAAAAAGGCAGGTATCTAGGAAGACAATCTAGATTTACTTCTGGAACTAGTTGTGGAGTCAAGTTTGGTTCTGTTCCTTTTCTGTTTGAAGCATCATAGTTCTGTATTTAAATTAGATTGTAAGAAGATCCAGTGGTATTCCCCATCATCCAAAGAGAAGCATTTCAGAGAGGCAAGTGGGTACGGCTCAGAGAGAGTCACTGTTACTATTTCTGGTTCCTCAAGTAAGGATACTTGAATGAGGGGAAAGAGCAAATGGTATTGAAGAGCATGATCTGAGAGACTCAAGAGCTGTCCGTTACTTAAGGTCATCTAATTGATCATGAGCATGTGAGCCAGCTAACCACTGTTCTGTTTTTCAGCCTTAGTCCATTACTGGGGGGGGGGGGGGATTTAAGAGCGATTGAGAAAGTAAAGTTTTGAGCTTTTTTTTTAATGTCAAGTTGCAGCCGACTTATGGCGAACCCGTAGGGTTTTCAAGGCAAGAGGTGAATAGAGGTGGTTTGCCATTGCTTGCCTCTGCATAGCAACCTTGGAATTCCTCGGTGGTCTCCCATCCAAATATTGACCAGGACCAACCCTGCTTAGCTTTCGAGATCTGACAAGATCAGGCTGGCCTGGGCCATTAGGGCTATATAAATACTGTGCACATTTGTACTTTGAGAAATGGTGCGAGTGATCCATTTATATTTTATTTTATTTTAGAATTTTCCCCAGAGAATATCTTCTCCAGCAGATCCATCTGTATTCCCTTTCAGACCTTCAGCAGGTAAGCAATTTCAGTTTGTCCAGATACTGTACTTTTGGGAGAGTGAAGGTGCTGATTAACGGTTTCTCTGTGTTTTGGTGAGCCTTAAGAAGAAGTCTCTTCTGTGTAAAAAAGAGAGAACCTGTCTCTTAGCCATAAATATTTATTACGATTAATATGGATGAGCTGATGCTTTTCATTAATGACATGGAGATGATTTAATTGGGAATGAGCTGACATGGAGATGATGTAATTAATAATTAATAACACTAATTATCGTACGGCATTGTGTGTAGAATAGCCAGGAGATCCTAAGATTGTTTCGCAGCCAGAAGTTCTAGCTCTTTTAGCGTTATGCACCACTAGGTGGCGAGCTAGACTTGTTTTTAAGGCAAGAGACATTTTAGAGGTGGTCTGCTATAGCTTGCCTCTGTGTCATGACCAATGCTCCTTCTAAGCTGTCGAGTCTTGTGAGCAAAAATTCTGCTTTGTGAGCTACTGACATGAAAGTTGTGAGCTGATGATTTGGCTGCTGCATCAATTAGTTTGCTCTGGAGCCCTTCTTCCTGAGCTAAAGCAAAAATGTGTGAGCTGGAGGCTAAAAAACCGTGAGCTAGCTCACACTAACTCAGCTTAGAGGGAGCACTGGTCATGATGACCCTGGTCTTCCTTGGAGGTTGCCCTTCCAAATACTAGCCAAGGCCAACCCCGCTTCCAGGGACTACACAGGCTGCCCTGAATGCTTTGGACAAAGAGCAGGATAAAAATAGTGTAGAAAATGGGAAACAAGAAGGAACAGTTTCTTTAACTCTGGACCACAGCTTGTGAAGCCATTTAAAGACTGGTGCTACCCACACTTAATGCATCTGAAGACATATGACTAGGCTCATGAGAAGTATGCCACAATAAATGTGGTAGTCTTGGAAGTGTCACAGGCGTCTTTAGCACTTTGGTGATGGAAAGTGGTGCCAAGTCTCAGCCAACCCCGTAGGTTTTCAAGGCAAGACAGCTTCCAGGGTGGTTTGCATTGCCTGCCTTTGTGTCATGACTCTGGTCTTCCTTGGTGATCTCTCATCCAAGTACTAACCAGGGCTGACCCTGCTTAGCTTCCCAAATTTGATGAGATCAAGCTCGCCTGGGCTATTTAATACTTCAGCTGTTATTAATATTTTCTCAGTTAATTGGTGATTTCCATTTATTGCAATATATTATTCCAGCAAAAGCACTTCTGGATTTAAAGGAATGGATGCAAGCTGTTACTAGCAATATATCTGTCACTTTCTCCTCTCTGTCCATTACATTTTCTCTTCTGATATGAGGGCCCAGTTGCGTGTTGGTTCCCTGTGGACTTGGACTGTGGAGTTCACTGCCAATGGATGTAGTGATGGCCACTAGCATATGTAGGTGATAGACCAATCAGGGGCTCCTAGCCGTGGTGACTAAAGGGAACTTCCACATTCGGAGGCAGCAAAACTCTGTGTACCAGTGCTGGGAGGCAACTTCAAGGGAAGGCCTCAGCCTCTGTGCTCGGTTGTTGGCCCTCCAGAGTAACCAGCTGGCCACTGTGTGAGACAGGATGCTGGACTAGGTGGACCTCTGGTCTGATCCAGCAGGGCTCTTCTTACATGGAACAAAATGCAGTATTACAAATATCATAAATAATAAGTGAGCAGAGAATGGTGGTAATATAGATTTCAAGATGGTGACCATTTGTTTGTGTTGTACAGTTTATATGTCACATGTTCCATTTTAATATCAAGAAAGCCAGCTTCCGCCTGTTTTAACAAGGCCACATGAACGCAGTATAAGTGCAAAGGTGAACTGAAAAACTGCCTGAGTGAGCAGGTGTTTTGCCCAGGGTGGTCGGTTTTGCTGTGTAATTATAGTACCTTCTAAGGTAAATCCCCTACACAATAGCTGTTAATGCTTTGGGGCTCTGTGAATAGTGTGAATAGTGTAAATACAAATTGCAGGATGGGGTGTTAAGCGAGGAGGGCTTAATTCTGGAAACCTGTCAAACTTCTAGAAAGTAATATTGTCTC
The DNA here is from genome assembly GCA_029233225.1 of Lepidodactylus listeri. Taxonomy (NCBI): domain Eukaryota; kingdom Metazoa; phylum Chordata; class Lepidosauria; order Squamata; family Gekkonidae; genus Lepidodactylus; species Lepidodactylus listeri. Next base: position 18,076,762 of record JARCFY010000010.1, on the reverse strand, counting down.
TTCCTCTTATGATGCAGAAAGCACCGTGAGTGCAAATGAGAAGACTGCCACAAGCCCAATCTTTAAGCAAAGAATGAATGGGTAGTTTTTCAGTCACAAGGATGTGCTGTCAGGTCACTTCCAGCTTATGACAATGCTATGGATTAATGACCTCCAGAATGTCCTCTTGTTAACAGCCCTGCTCAGGTCTTGCCAACTGAGCGCTGTGGCTCCCTTCATAGAGTCAGTCCATCTCATGTTGGGTCTTCCTCTTTCCCTGCTGCCTTCAACTTTTCCTACCGTGACTGTATTTTCAAGTGAGAAGACATTATTGTCTTCTCATAATGTGACCAAAGTACAATAGCCTCAGTTTAGTCATTTTAGCTCCTAGGGAGAGTTCAGGCTTTATCTACAGCCCACTTATTTGTCTTTTTGGTGGTCCACGGTATCCCCCGAACTCTCCTCCAACACCACATTTCAAAGGACTTTTTCGGTCACCTTTCTTCATTGTCCAGCTTTCTCACCCATAAATTGTAATGGGAAGTACTAGGGTATGAATTATCTTGATCTTGGTTGCTAGCAATACAGCCTTACACTTAAGGATGTTTTCTAGCTCTTTCACAGCTGCCCTTCCCATTCTCAATCTCCTCATTTTTTTTGGTTGCAGTTTCCCTTTTGGTTAATGATTGAACTAAGGAATAGAAAATCTTTTAATGATTTCAATTCCTTCATCATCAATTTTAAAGTTGTATAATTCCTCAGAAGTTACCAGGATGGTGCAAAAAAAAAAAGGGTATTTTTCGGGTTTGGGACCATATTGAACCGAAAAAATATCAGCATTTTCTAATATTCCCGATTTCGGAATAATATTCCTGATTTCAATATCGGTATGGTACTGGGATTCAGGAATTTTTCAGAAAACCTGAAATGTTCTGGCCCCATTATATCCTGTGGGGACAATTGGCCCCCATAGGGTATAATGAGGAATCAATCACTTGCTGAGTTGCCAAAGGTCTCTTTAAATGCCTGTTGTCTTTTCCAAGTGCGGCAGCATGACTCAGCAAGTGAACTCAGAAGACATATCCCTTCTGAGTTAACTTGCCGAGTTGTGCCGCAACCACAGCGGCAGCAGGGCTTAGCAGAGAAGGCATTTAAAGAGATCGCAATCTCTAAATGCCTTTTTGGTGTAGCTGAATGCACCCAAATAAAAGCCAAAAAAATCTTCATTGGCTCTAAACACGTTCACTGTGAAATCTCTCCCTCTTTTCAAAAATCCTCAAGGAGCCAGCCTCTTGTAAAAATCACAAAATCTCTGTATGCTTCTTCTTCTAGTGCTGCTCCTCCTGTCTCCTTAGTAGGTGAAAGCAAAGCAATGGCTGCTCTTAGTGAGAGAGATTTTTTTTTATTGACAGAACAAAACGAATAGTGTGCATAAACCCATAAAAAAGGACAATTGCTTTCTGTAGCAAGCTGTCCACTCAGTCTTTATTGAATCCAAGCTTGCATATGAATTCCAGCTCAGCAGTTTCATGCCGAAGTCTCCATTTGAAGCATTTTGTTTGTTTGTTTCTGCTGAAGCGCCACAACTTTTAATTCTGTTATTGCTGGTGACTAATGCCTTCGGGTTGGAGGAGTCCCACGTCCTGTGAGAGGATCCAGAAGAGTCTGTTCTGGATGATGCTCGAGAGCTCGAGGTGATGACAGTGGTGTGAGTTTCCCTGCTGGTTTTGTTCCCTAGAACAGGGGTGGGCAATTGTTTTGGCTCGGGGGCCACTTTGTGGGAGCGGAGGTTAGCGGAGGGCCGCACCTTTTAAAATGATTGCATTCATTAGTTAACTTTGCATTTCAGAAAAGGTATAAATTGTATCATTAAAATCAATAAATATAAATTAAATAAAATAGTGTTAGTTTTATTCAATTTATTTATTGTGCTAATTTCATATCGTCTATAGCTGCAAGCACATTTAATTTTAGAATCAGTTTAATGAGACAAATGTACCCTATCACACTTTTCCACAACTTTTTGAAATCAAGAGTGAGATTGCTTGTTGAGATTCTCATCACAGCCTGCAAGTTAATGTCTGTCAAAGAGCATCTATATTTACTCTTGTTGATCTTCATGCAAGAAAAACTTTGCTCACAAATATATGTAGACCCAAATATAGAGAACATTTTCCCAGCAAATTTTTTCATACGTGGAAATTTTTTCAGCAGACAAAGATTTGTAAAAGTCAACTAATGTCACAGCATTAAACATTTCTTTCACAGTGTGATCTGACTGTATGTCAATAAGTTCAAGATGCAGCTCCTCAGGTGCTGTATCAATATCAGCAGTGATGGGATAAGAGAGCAAATTGAATTTAGGCTCAATTTTCTTGAAGTCCTGAAATCCTCTTGGCGGGCCGCAAAAAACTCTGTGGAGGGCCGCATGTGGCCCCCGGGCCGCAATTTGCCCACCCCTGCCCTAGAAGATAACCCCTAGGTGCCACCTGTCTCTTCACTTCCCCTCATTGGTACTGTAGCTTTAGGAATGCTCAATCTAAATCCTGTGGGTACTTGGCCCTGTCCAAAGGACAGAGATTCTCTCAGATATATTTTAAGGCTGTAGTCCATGGATCGGTGTAGTATGTCTGGGCAAAGAAGGGTATCAGCTCAGCTGGTTTCTTGTAGGAAACAAGGCTAGTTGTGAATGTCTAGTTAGAGAAATTAATGAGTGAGTCAACGCATTAAAATTTGGGTTGGCCTGGAGGGCAGACTTAAATAACAAGATCCTAGCCACGTCAAGGTTAAGCTTAATGTTTTGCAGCTTTCCCAGTCGAATTTGGGTTGCATTCCATTTTTGAAATGTAAAACGATTAGAATAGGTTTTGCTACCAAAAAAAAAAAAAAGATGGCGGCCAACCAATATGTGTTGACAGTTTTTTGAGCTCTAACATTCGTGTCCCGGGGTTACAGTTTCTGCTCAGTCTGGTTCCATGACTGAAAACTAGATAGGAATCTTTTCAGGTACGGCACTTCCCACCATTCAAACTCAGTTGCTTTACAGGTAGTCATCGCTCCGCTCTGTCCTTGCAGCGAAACAAGTGGTTCCAGGAGCACGTGAAATGGTTCTTGTGGGCCTGGACTTCCATGCAAAGGCTGGATTGAAACACAACTCAGGCAGGCAGCCTTCTAGAGCAAGAGGTGTTTAGGGGGCAGGAGAATTTCCCATTGTGCTGGAAAGCCCAGCCTAAATTGCGTGGTTGCCAGATCTTCCACCACTGAGGAAGAGAAAGACCTACTCTTTGTAAATGGCAGGTGTGAGGCAATCTGGCAACAGCTGTGGTTTTTCTAGGTGAACACTTAAGGTGTTTATTTTTTTTGTAAGAAAGTTTTTATTTTTCAAAACATTAAAATTAATACATTTGTTTTATACAAATCCTTTTTTCCATATTATATAACATTTTGTTCTATTTGTATAGTCTTGCTTTTATCTTGTATTGGTGGTTTCCCACCACATCTGAAGCATAACACATTTTCCACTTTATCCAAAATAGTAATATTTATCTCTATGTTTACATTTCTGGTAACTGTCATATATCTTTAAAATACTTATATACCAATTCTTATTTTCTATATTCTTATATAATTCTAAAAAACAAGTTCATTATCTAATTATCCTTAGTACATTCATATACTCAATTTCTATTCCTTTATGCTATTATAACCATGTATAAATGTAGTTTTTCATGTCCCAATATTTTTCAACATATTCTTTCAAATCCTCCCAATCTTCTAAAAAAGTCTCTGAGTACAGATTATTCAACTTTCTAGTCCATTTATCCATTTCAGCCATATATAACAATTTTTTCAACCATTCCCACACTTCTGGTATTTTTTCATTTTTCCAATTTTGTGCACACACCATTCTTGCTGTTGTAATCATATACCATATTATTGTCCTTTTCTTTACATTTATCTCTTCTAGTTTAAGTCCAAGCAGTAACATTTCAGGCAACTTCTTAAATGTACATTTCAAAAAATTTTCCATTTCTGGATGTATTATAGACCAATAAGTCTTCACTTTATCACAAGTCCACCACATATGATAGAAAGAACCTTCTTTCTTTTTACATTTCCAACATTTGTTAGACATATTTTGATTAATATTTGCAATTTTTTTTGGTGTCATATACCATCTGTACATCATTTTAAAACAGTTCTCTTTTAGATTATAACATGTAGAAATACTCATTGCATTTTTCCATAAAAATTCCCAAGATTCCATTTCAATGTCTTTGTTTAGGTTTATCGCCCATTTTATCATTTGTTCCTTTACCATTTCATCAGCATTAAACCATTTTAACAATACTTTATACATTTTAGAAATCATTTTTTTCCCATCTTCCTCCCAAATTTGTTCTATTTCATTGCTTTTTTCTCTAAAACCAGATTTTTTATCACTTCTGTACATATCATATATTTGTCTGTACCTTAACCAGCCATAATCAAAGTCCATCTGCTGCTGCTCCTTCAATTTAAAGTCTTTACTGTGTCTTGTTAACAGGTCTCTATATTTCAACCAGTCTTGTCCTTTGTAGTGAGATGATGGATTTAAAACTTCTGCAGGTACAATCCACATAGGTATTTCTTCTGGAAAAAAGTTTTTATATCTTGTCCACGTATCGATTAATGTTCTTCTCAAATAATGATGCTTAAACATATTGTCCATTTTTGTTTTACCATAATACAGATATGCGTGCCACCCAAACCTACAGTCATGACCTTCCAGGGACAATAACTTTCTGTCTTGTAACATAGTCCATGTCCCTATCCAAGTCAAACATACTGCATCATGATATAGCCTTAAGTTTGGTAACTGAAACCCACCTCTCTCTTTAGCATCACACATTATTTTCATCTTAATTCTTGGTTTTTTCCCTCCCCACACAAACTTAGTCAATTCCTTCTGCCAGCATTTGAATGTTTTTACATCTTTCACAATTGGAATAGTTTGAAACAGAAACATTATTCTTGGTAACACATTCATTTTAACCACTGCAATTCTACCCAGCAGTGACAAATTTAATACATTCCACCTTTTAATATCTTGCATAACTTGCTGCCATAATTTCTCATAATTATTCTTATACAAATCAATGTTTTTCATTGTTAGGTTTACACCTAGATATTTTGTCTTTTTCACCACTTCACATTCTATAAGATTTTGTAATTCAATTTGCTTATTATTTGGCATATTTTTACACATCACTTTCGATTTGTTCTTATTTACATAAAACCCAGCCAAATCACCAAACTCTCTTACTTTCTGCAACAAATATGGTAGTGTAGTCATAGGGTCTTCAGCTATAAACATCACGTCGTCTGCAAAGGCTCTATATTTAAAAGAGAAACCTTTTATTGTTAAGCCTTTAATTTCTTTATCTTCTTTCAAATTTAGTAACAAGACTTCCAAAATCCTTGTCGTGTTCCTTTTTCCACTTTAAAGTAATCCGTTTTTTCAGTATTAATTATTAAAGAGGATTTCTGTTCTCTATATATTGACTTAATAAGATTAAGCATATAGTCTCCAATTTCAAGATGTTCCAACACTTCAAACATAAAATCCGAATTTAAATTGTCAAACGCTTTTTCCGCGTCTAAAAAAAGAAAGCCCACTTCCTTCTCCGGATGTTTATCATAGAACTCTATAGCATCCACTACTACTCTTATACTGTTTCTTATTTGGCGATTAGGTAAAAATCCTGCTTGTTCTGTCTGTATAGTCTCTTTAAGATGTTCCTTAAGCCTATCAGCTATAATCTTGGCAAAAATCTTATAGTCATTGTTTAACAAAGAAATTGGTCTATAATTTTTAACATTGGTTAAATCTTGACCTTCTTTCGGAATGAGTGAAATGGTTGCTTCTTTCCAAGTCTCTGGGACCTCACCTGTCACTCCTATGTCATTCATTAATAGCAATAACACTGGTGAGATCGAATCCTGTAGTGATTTATAAAACTTAGCTGTAAATCCATCTGATCCAGGTGCTTTCCCTAATTTTGAATCATTTATTGCATTTTTAATCTCTTGTAGTGACATTGGGCAGTTAAGTAGTTCTTTGATTTTCTCCGTTGGTTTTGGTAATATTAATGACTGTAGGTATTCTTTAATCCTTCTTCTGTCTTTATTTTCCTTCTTAAAAAGCTTTGCATAATATTTAAAAAATTCTCTTTTTATTCCCTTATTGTCCATTATCTCAATATTGTCCCGTATCACTTTAGTAATAAATTTATTTTCACGTTTTTTCTTTAATTGCCATGCTAAGTACTTTCCAGGTTTATTTGCACCTTCAAATGCTTTTTGTTGCAATTTTTTCAGGTTCCAGTAAGTCTCTTGATTCAAAATAGCTTTTGCTTGGTCTTGTAACATCCAAATTTCCTTTTGCAGTTTCTTTTTTCCTGGTCTGTTCTTCAGTTCCTTTTCTTTTATTTTAATGGCTTGTACAATGTTTTCATATTGTTCTCTTTTCTTTTTATTGTCTTTAGTGTTCAATGATATCAATAATCCTCTCATAACTGCTTTGTACGCATCCCACACAGTTTGAATTTTTACTTCTTTTTGTATGTTCGCTTGAAAATATAAATCTGTCTCTTCATGTAATTTTTTAACTATTTCTTGGTTGTCTAATAAGTCCTCATTTATTCTCCATCTCCCTTGCCTTTTTATTTGCCCAGAAGTCCATAGACAAGGATTGTGGTCTGAGATTATTCTAGGTAGAATTTCAACTTTTTTTGTCTTAAATGTTAGATTAATAGACATCCAGATCATATCAATTCTTGAATGTGAATCATGTCTGTTAGAGTAAAAAGTATAGTCTTTCCCTTGTGGGTTAACCTTCCTCCAAATATCCTCCAGCTTTTCCTGTTTTATCAGTTCAAAAATTTTTTTTGGAAGTTTCCCTAGCGTGTCGTCTTTTCTCTTTGAGCGCCTATCTATTTTATTATTCACAGTCCCATTAAAGTCTCCCAACATTATGATTTGTTCATAGTTTACACTGTCCAGTTCCATTTGTAGTTCTTTAAAAAAGATTTCTTTAGCTCCGTTGGGGGCATAAATATTTACAATCAAAGTCTTCTGTCCGTGTAACAGAATTTCAATAGCTAAGTATCTTCCTTCTTTATCTTTAAATATTAGTTTAGGTTCCAAGTCTTTTTTGGCATATGTTACCACTCCATTCTTTTTATTACTTGCCAATGAAAAAAATTCTTCTCCCAACTTTTTTCTTATTAAATATTTGTAGTCTTGTTTCTTAAGATGGGCCTCTTGTATACAAACTATACTACATTTTTGTTTCTCCAGCCAGTGTCCTACCATTCTACGTTTTTGGGGTGAATTAAGTCCATTTACATTCCATGAGAGTACTTTGTAATCCATCTTGTTGTAGTCTTAAATATCACCAAATTCTTCCTTGTTCTCACCAACAAAGGCGTACATTTCTGCTGAATTTTTAATCACCATTCTGTTGTTACCATAATAAAAACTCAGTCCTTGTGGTATTTCCCAACGAAATCTTTTTTTTTTCTCCTTCAGTTTGTCTGTCAGACGCTTGAATTTTTTCCTGTCTTGCAAAATTGCTCTGGGCAATTCTTTCATTACAATAACTTTTTTTCCACCTATTTCAAAAGAGTCTGTAAAACATTTCTTGTAGATTTGTTCTTTTGTTCTCTTCATTGTAAATTGAACTACCACGTCCCTTGGTATATTTTTGTCTCTCACGTATGTAGAATTGACTCTGTAAACAAGATCCATATGTTCTTTAACAACTTCCTCTTCCTCTTGTAAAAAATCTGCTAATGCTTTTGCATTCTTGTAAAAATGTTTTCACCTAATTTTTCCTCTATACCTCTAAATCTCAGATGGTTTTGCATGTCTCTATAGTGCATCATCTTTTCCATTCTGTCATTTTCCTTCATTGTTTTTTGAGTATTTTCTTCCAGTTCTTTTACTTTAATTTCTATGTCTTGTGTTCTAGTGGTTAACTTTTGTAATTCAGCTTTTAAATCTATAAAATTTTTGTCTGCTTGTGCAGCTATACCATTCATTTTAACATTTACCTCTCCTATAGCGTCTAACATTTTTTTCCCATTGCTTCCATAACAGCTAGTAATTCTTTTTCTTTTTTTGCTGCCATTGTAGGAGAGGACCATGTAGCTGCTCTCGATCTTAGCCCGCGATCCGTCTTGTCTCTTTAAAAAAGATCGATTTTATTTTATTTTCCAAATCAAACACCGTTTAGTGTAATTACACAAGCTAGTCTTGCCAAGTCAAATTTCGTTGGTTTCAGCCTTCTAAGTTATATAGTTTATGAGATATTACTGTTTAAAAATTTTATAAATCCAAAATGGCAGGCGCAACTTCTCTATGGTTTGTGTCAAAGGTTATAGTCTTTTTACCTTGCTTCTGGCTTGCCGTAGTTTCCTTTTGTCCCTTCCTCTTGCTTACTTGTCTACTCTCCGCACGTCACTTCCTGTTGTAGTCCTTTTGGTCCGGCAGTTTTTACAGTCCCCTTTGCTCTCTTCCGGTTCTTCTCCGCTTCCCTTCTTGTCTGCTCCTCAAGCCATCACTTCCTGTCTCAGTCCTCACAGCTTGGTCTCGCAATGCTTGGTTCCCTCCTCCCCTCTTTGTCTCGCGATGCTTGGCTCCCCCTCCCGACTCTTCTTAACCGCAGGAATGTTAAACAACTTGTTTTTTTGGCTTTTTATGTTCAAATTCAGCTTTTTAACATTTCAAAACTGCACTCATCCAATCTGCAACAGTCTATTGCTTCACCAGATCTGCTTTTCGTCTTTCAAAACACGGTAATGGTAAGGCAAAAAGTTTTTTTCCGTTACCTTATGTTGTTACTTCTCTTCAGATGTGGTCCCAACGTTTAAACTTTGTCTTCTTTGTTAAGGAATCAGGGGAATTGGAGATTTTATGCTGATTAATCAGCCCAGCTCGGCTCCTTAGAGATACTTGCAAAAATCTTCTTCGGCTGCAGTGCTCAAGGTGTTGTAAAAGTCTCCTCCGAGGCTTTTCCTTCACCGAGCTTGCTCAAACCTGGATTATATTGCTTGCTGGTCCTCACACTACCTGTGTGAGGTTGCGTCAGGTGGATTTATCCACCCAAGCTGTCAAAAAGAGCCGCTGTCCGCCCTGCGCATTTGCAAAGCGTGTCAGACCTCCATTCCTCCGACCGGAAGGCTCGTTACTTATTTCAAATTTGTAGATAAAAGGGGGAGTCCTCTCATTTGTTTTCACGTGACCTCCAGGTGAACCTGAATTCTGACTGGACTGTTCAGACGTATGGCTTGAATCTCTTCTCCCCCCATTTTACGATGAATAATGTTCTTTCAGTCTACAGAGACCAACACTACAATATGCTTAGGAGGGATTCTTTAAGAACATCAGAAGATCAGATCAATGGTCCACTAGCATCCTGTCTCACACAGTGGCCAGCCAGTTCCTCTGTAGGGCCAACAACAGGGCATAGAGGCCGAGGCCTTCCTAAGAACATCAGAAGAGCCCTCCTGGATCAGACCAGTGGTCCATCTAGTCCTGGATCAGACCAGTGGTCCATAGCCACACATAGCCAGTTCCTCTGGACAGCCAAAACACAGCATAGAGGCCGAGGCCTTCCCCTGATGTTGCCTCCTGACTCTGGACATTAGAGGCTTAGTGAATGTGGAGGTTCCCCTCAGTCACCATGGCTAGTAGCCACTGATAGACTTATCCTCCCTGAATCCATCTAATCCCCTCTTAAAGCTGTTTATTCCTGTGGCCATCTTTAATGTGGAGGACATTTTTGCTATGTATAATGCACGTAAGCAAATGAACCTTAGTAGGACATGACAAAGGAGGAGAAGGACTGTATTTAATCAAAACGAAGAAGAAGGTGCTGTTGAGACGCAACCAACGCATGGTGACTCCATCCACAGGGCATTTTAGGCAAGAGACAAGCAGAGGTGATGAGAGAGGGCTTGAATAGCTAGCCAGGCTGCTCATATTTAGTCAACCTCAGGTCCATACCTACAGAGGGGCCTCTCGGGGCCCAGCCCCCTGACTTACTGCCAAAGCCCCCTGACTTCTCCTCCAGCCCTGCCCCCCCCAACTTCCAATTTTAAAATTTTATTTACGGCGCTTGGTTGCTTGGGTGTGTGTGTGTGTGTGCAGGGGTGCCCCCTGATTTATTTAAAAGCCCCCCCCCCCGAATTATATAATCCTGGCTATGGGCCTGGTCAACCTGTTCTTAATTTATCTCTGACCAAAAAAATAAAAACCAGAAGTTGCTGAGAGCTTATTTACACAAAGCGCTATGTTGAGATGACAGTGCTTCAACTCAGCCTTCTCTGATTTGATTGTGTCAGCATCTGGCGTCTGCTTAGGCTGACAGGAGTTGAAACCAAATCAGTGTACCTCTTGGATGACATCGAAGGGCATTTTTGTCTCGCCTCTGTTTCATCCGGAGATATATAGGTCTGTGTAAACAGCAGCATGGTTGGTAGAGGGACAAAGTCTAGAATTCATCTCATTATTTATTTGGATTTGTTATTTATTTATTTCCTCAAATTTCTACCCTGCCCTCTCAGCCAAGGGCAGCTCAAAATGGCTTACATAAAATCGGCATATATTTACAATAAAACAATTAAAATATTTAAACCAGTGCTGAAAACAGATTAATAGTAACACAGTGAGTGCTAGTATTGTTGCTGCTGGATCAACGATGGCTGCCACATTCATTCTTTCTTCCCACAACCGGCTCCTAGATCTACTTCAGGTGTCTTTCAGGCGGCTGGCACTAGCTGATGTTAAAGATTCCAGAGCCAACAGGGCTTCCTATCCTTCAACTACTAGGTGTTAATGAAATTTAATGGTGGCGGTGGCTCCAAAAGCCAGGCGAAAGAGCTCCATTTTACAGGCCCTGAGGAACTATAAAATGTCCTGCAGGGCCCTGATCTCTTCCGGGAGCTCGTTCCACCAGCATGGAGCCGCCACTGAGAAGGCCCTGGCCCTGGTTGTTGACAGCTTGGTCTCCGTAAGACTCAGGAGGGCTGATCGGCTTTGGGCTGCTGAACGCGGTGCTCTCTGGGGAATATGTGGGGAAAGGTGGTCCCTCAGAACCTGTTAGGCCGCCCTTCCAATAATACAAAACAGTATTAAAACAGTATTAAAATTCAACAGCCACAATAAAACAGTACAATCCAAGATGGAAATAAATTCCTAGGCCTAGCTAAATTTCAGCTCTGTGGCTGAAGGGGCTTCGTAACACCCTTTAGCAGGACTGGTGCTGAGGGCTGGCCCTCATGGCAAATGTATAGGGTTGCCAGCTCTGTGTTGGAAATTACCTGGAGATTTTGAGGGTGGAGCCCGAGGAGGGGTGGAGTTTGGGGAGGGGAGGGACTTCAGTGTGGTACAATGCCATAGACTCCGCCTTCCAAGGCAGCCATTTTCTCCAAGGGAACTGATCTCTGTTGCCTGAATGTTGGTTGTAATAGTGGGAGATCTCCAGCCACTACCTGGAGGTTGGCAACCCTGTAAGATGTAGCCAAGCCCACTTCCAAGCCCAACTCTCCTCGATGAAGAAAAGAGTTAACTGCCGGGCCTTCTGAGGTGACTGTTTCTTAATAAATGTTATCTCCACGGAAATAATTCAGATCGTGAATGGACGGTTGAAATTACAGCCTCCATGTTGACTCAGAAAGAGCCTTATCGCGGATAGGATGATAATGATTAACACACTGATTTACAAGGGTGGGGTCATAAGCTATTTGCCGACTCGCACTGTCTTGCCGGTGGCAAAAGTGCCTTGGTATGTAGGCCTGGTAACCTCTCTCGCTTCAATGATTAACTCCAAGCTGTGGCCTCACACGGTACTGTTCAGCCCCATTAAAATTAAGGAGGGCAAATGCCAGTTTAACCTCTGTTTGTTGAAGCACATTTGCCTTTTCCTTGAGATATCTAGCTCAAGGTTAGCCGCCTTAAGGTAAAATCGTTACTAAAGACTAAGGTGGCAAAGCAGGGTCAACGTAGCTACCAAAACTTAATATTTTACCTCTCAAGGATATCCCATAACGTTTGTGTATTTCGGCCTGCATCCACTTTCTAGATTCCTGGTCTTAAATTTATTACTTCTGAGATTTTCTTTGAAGAAAAAGATCTTATTACCTTCATAATTATACAAAGTACTGTGGGAGAGATCCGGAGTCCACCAGTGGCTGAATAATTCATTCAGTGGGCAGGATGGCTTGGGTTGAAGTCTCAGTCCGGCCATGGTCTGAGCAAGCAGGTTTGGTCAGTTGCTTCTCCCTCCATTTCATCTGCTTTTTAACCTCAGAGGTGAGTTGCCAAATAACCAGTCCAGCCATTACAGACCCTACAGGTTGCTAAATACTTATGGCAACTCTACTGAGTCAGTAAGATTTGAAAACACTTTGCCACATCGATTTCCTAGATGCGGTGGCGTGTCTGTCCTTATGTGCTCTCTCTCTCTTCCCCACTTCACAAAGAATGTAATTTTTCAGAGCTACACACCTGGTACCTTAGAATAATAAAATGTTAGAGTTGGAAAGGACCTCCAGAGTCATCTAGTTCAATCCCCTGCACAATGCAGGAAATTCACAAATACCTTCCCCTCACACCCCAAGTGACCCCTGCTCCATGCCCAGAGGGGGTGGGGGGAACCTGTGGATCCCTGACCAAACTGGCCTGGAGAATAATTGCTTTCTGACCCCAAAGTGGCGACCAGCATTTCCCTGGGCATGTAAGAAAGGACCACAAGAACTAAGCAGCACTACAACCCTTCCTGCCCTCCCTCTCATGATCTGCCTTCTGTTCCTGGCATTGAGACTACTCCCATGCAGCTGGGCAAATTCATAAGCAAGTGGGTTTTGAGGATCATGCCACCCATATTTCTCATGGGGCTGCTGGTACCATTTGAATTGGCCATATGAGTAATCAAATGAATGGTTAGTGAGTTTTTCTACAGTGCAGGCCTGCTCTGTGTAACAAGCACCACCACCTTTGGCAGGACTTCCCTGAGAGTAATAATATATAGGATTGTGGTTGTATTCAGGCAAGTTCAGAAAGCAAAGACTCACTTACTTCATTTATACCCCGGCTTATTTTCCAGCGGGGACCCAAAATGGCTTAGAACATTTTCCTGTACTCCATTTTATCCTCACATCTTATCCTAGTGGTTAAGAGCGCAGACTCTGATCTGGGAGAGCTGGGTTTGCTTCCTCACTTCTCCACATGCAGCTGCTGGCATGACCTTGGGTCAGTCACAAGTTCTTTGAGAGCTGTTCTCTTAAGGGCAGTTCTCGAGAGAGCTGTCTCAGCCCCGTGAGACACAGAGCCGCACACAAAGGCAGCCCAACTGCAGGAGACAAGAGGAACGATTTTTAAAAATGCACTGGGAAAGAAGAATGAGAGAGAGAGAAAGAGAGAGCAAAAGCAACACTGTTGTGGTCGCTGCCACCAGTGTTCCCTCTAAGCTGTGTTAGTGTCAGCTAGCTCACAGTTTTTTAGCTTCCGGCTCACAGATTTTTGTCTCAGCTCAGGAAGGATGGCTCCAGAGCACACTAATTTATGCAGCAGCCAAATCACTCGCTCACCACTATAATGCCAGTAGCTCACAAAGTAGAATTTTTGCTCACAAGACTCCACAGCTCAGAGGGAGCATTGGCTGCCACCATAACAATGTTAGTATAATTTGCACAGCCTCAGATTCCGAGTCGGTCTTCATCAGTTAATTGAAGCTTGAAAATTTGCTGAAGCACTGTATTTGGATCTGTACGATAAGAGTAACTCTAACAAACGGAGCCGGCAACCCATCTCATCTTATTTGAAAGAGGAGCTGCGGACTGGATTTTTTAATGCCTTAGGATTCTCCCCCACTGGAAGAAATACATAGAATTGTTACATTTGATGTGTCATTCTTGAGGAGGGGAACCTTTGGGTTTTGATGGTTTGAAATACATGTATATAATGTTATCTTACCATAGTTATTTATTCGTATTAATAAACTGCTGTCATTAGTGCTGAATTTGTACCTTACAGCCATGTGCTTTGTACTCTGTTTACAGCTCTAACCACCATACCATACTGCTTTTGCATCTGGTGTCGGGTTTTCTTTCCCCCATCTAGATTCCTAGTTGTACTGTGCTTCTGTTAAACATACGCCCAATGCCTTGTGAAAATTCAGAGATAAGATTCTTTGCATAGTTCAGATTTTAATGAGACTTCCTTAATGCCTTTTCTAAAGGCGCTGTTTGTATTCAAAGCTCCTGTGCCACAGTTTCTGTGTTTCTGTAAACAGCCGCTCTAGGTGTTTCTGCGCAGCAAAGCATGCCTCTGATTTGGTAGAATGTTATGGTGACGATCAAGCAGCTCAGTTCCACACTGTATTTGTACGGCATTTTGTAAAACACAATTGTTAAGAAGTCAGCATGTTTTTAAATCATCAAAATGTGTTTTTTTTAATGTGTTGATTACTGTATGCTGGATGCTCAACTCAAAACACTAGGAACTGGCATTTTTATAAACACTTGGAAGATAAAATTGTCAGTACACAGTTTTTATCGCTAGCTAGTTTACATAAAACAACCCCGTTTGTTGATTGACATGGTTTTTTTTTTAACTTTCTAATATGCCTCAATAGAACAGAATTATAAAATGAATTCCAGTAGAGAAAATCACTCCTCTTTTAGGCTTAAAGGGATGTCCAGAAGTTCAGAACCATCTCTTCCTGAGTCTGAAAACACACCCATGAAGGCAAGTCCCATGGGTTGGACCACTTCCATGTGTGTTTCAGCTTTATACTCCAAGTGATCCTGTCCCTAGCTGCAACTTTCCAGTTAGAAGTACAGTTCATTTGCCCCCTGATTTCTGGACTAAGAAGCACCTACTGTGCTTATCTTTAGGTACCTGAACACTGTGCTTAGTGGGAATAAGCTGCCACCAATGTACAAAATGGTGGTGGGAAGTGCCAACAAGTCGCAGCTGATTTATGGTGACCTCATAGGGCTTTCAAGACAAGAGACATTCAGAGGTAGTTTGCCATTGCCTGCCTCTGTGATACAACCCTGGTATTCCTTCATGGTCTCCCATCCAAATAATAACCAGGCATGACCCTGCTTAGTCTCCATGAACTGATAAGATTGGGCTAGCCTGGACAATCCAGGTCAGGGGGCTGTACAAATGCTGTTTTGCAAAAATGGGGGATCACTTAGCACTGTGTTTTGAGCAGTTTACTGTTATAGGGGTCTACAACTTCCAGAGCCAAATATGGTGCTTTAAAAAGGAGGAAGAAAAAACCTAATCTTTAAGTGAAAGAATGTTGGGATGCTAGAACGACCAGTTTGTGAAGCGAATGGCAGGCAGAGGACAAAAGGGCTTCTTAGAGACGCTTTACAGAAACGGAAGAGTTAGAGGTGAACAGTATTCCAGCTGGGAGTGGTGTGCCTGTGTATGCCAATGCATTGAAACAATTACAAAAGAATGCTCAAAGCATTTATTACTTATCATCAGACTTCGTGTGCCACATCCTAACAAAGGACTCACAACAGTCACTGTTTGGACCGCAGAATGCATGTGGATCAACATGACCAATTATCAGTAATGCTGTTATTTTCAGTTCTGCAAACAGACTTCCTTGTGCTGGTCTCGTCCTCTGAATTTTGACATTGTTTGGGTCTTGAACTGTAAAAGGTTGTTGACTCCAGTTATAGCCTGTTGGCTATGCAGCAGACTTGAGCAGGGGGTGGGGGGGATATGCTGAATGATTATTATTTGATGCAGAATTCAGGTCTCCTTGGAGGAGATGTCTTCTTAATCAACAAGTAGTAATGGAGGGGGGCTATCCCCCAACCTTTTTGAGCCTGTGGGCACCACTGGAATTCTGGCACAATAAAGCTGCAATCACACACACTAAATATTCCACTTTCAATCCACTTTCAGTGTGCTTTTGAATTGGATTTTGCCAGTTCACACAGTAAAAATCCAGTTGGAAAGTGCATTGAAAGTGCCCTATGATGGGCACAGCCACAAAATGGCTGCCACAGCTTAACTTCAGTCATACACTGAAGAGCCTTGTATTGTGGTGACATCTGCTGCCAAAGCAAAAAAAAAATTAAAACCTGCAAAGTTAATCAAATCTGGTGGCCCTTTCTTACACGCCCAGGGAAATTCCAATCGCCACTCTGGGGGTCAGGAAGCAATTTTTCTCCAGGCCAGTTTGGCCAGGGATCCTGGAGCGGGGGGGTTGCCCTCTACTGGGAATAGAGCAGAGGTCACTGGGTGTGTGTGTGTGGGGGGGGGAGGTATTTGTGAATTTCCTGCACTGTGCAGGGGGTTGGACTAGATGACCCTGGAGGTCCCTTCCAACTCTATGATTCTATGATTCTCCAATGGCCAATCAGAAGCCTTGCTGGGAAAAGCCCCACTTGGCCCCACCTACTTCCTAAAAGCTCTTTGAGGGCACCAGGAAAGGTGTTGGTGGGTGCCAGTGGGCACTACGTTGGGGGACCCCCGCACTAATGCATCTGCCGTTTCCTTGCCTTTTGGGGGGTGGGATGTGAAATGTAATTTCCCCTTAACCAGTTTAGACTTTTGACCCTCATTACCTAATTTAAAGAATTAACACTTTTTAAAACTGTTCTTCCGTATGTTTGGGAGAGTCTCTTACAACAGTAGCAGCGTGATGGCCTCGAACTGCACTCGCCTCCTTGCCTTCCCCAGCGTGACCTTTCTGAATTGTTTAAGGTTCGGCATGCTGGAATCTCTCTTTAGCAGGACACACAGAGAGCATCCTCTCGCCCTTCAGCACTAACAGATGTCCCTTCGACATGGCTAGCAATAACATTCCGGCTTCCTGCTGCTGCAGATGTTCGTGAAAAGAATGAGCGGCTTTTCAACATTTCCATTCGGTGGCAGCCACCCAAGCCCATTCCTATGAACTTCCTTTCCCAATGACTCGTCTTCCCATTCATCATCTGTGCAGTAGTTGGGGTTGTAGCCTGCAGAAATAAACTTAGTAAACACTCTCAAACAGAATTTGTAGCTCTCTGGCTTGACTCTGAGCCTTATCGGCACTCGTGCTGGCGTCTTGGTCCCCCCGAAAATATCTGTGGCTTGAATTGAAGAGAATGTTAATAGGGAGAAATTTGGCGTATTAATATAGCACATAATTAAAATGCGGCTTTCTGTTTTAAAAGGGCCCTTGCGTAACTCCTAAATAAACTTATGTTTTGAAATGTGAACAACTCTGTGTCTCCTGATCTTGGTTATGCTTGAGAGTAGGCAGAGTGTCAGTTGTCCTGTGGAAAATGAAGGCGGTGTGGATGTTTCTTTTATTTTAATTCTTTTATTTACTTTATGTATATCCTTCCTTTCTTCCCAGTGGATCTATTCATATCCGGCCTTTCCCTCCCAAATGGCTTACATTATTCTCCTCTCCTCCATTTTATCCTCACAACGATCTTGTGAGGTAAATGAGGCTGAGAGGGTACGACTGGCCCACGGTCACACAGAGAGCTTCCATGGCAGAGGGGGGATTTGATCCTGGGTTTCCCAGATCCTAGTACTACACTGTAACCACTATAGTACACTAGCTCGTAGTTAGTTCTATGTAAAGTTAGGTTTCGGATACAGTCTCCTATACCCCTTGTCAAGTACTCCTGAGAAGGACTGATTGGTTGTTTCAATGTGTGTAGTATAGCCAGGAGATCCTATGATTGTCTGGCAGCCAGAAGTTCTAGTTCTTTAGCTTTATCCAGGGTGTGCCATGAGGAGGTGAGCTTAGACATCAGCAGTTTTCGTCAATCTGACTGCTACTTATGACACAGTTTGGAGGAATGGTCTGCTGTACAAGTTTTTACAAGTTTTCCTCTGCAGAACATTATTTAGACTCCTAAATAACATAATGAGTGATAGAACTTTCAGTCAGTCAGCAAGCAGAAGAAACTGAAAAATGGTCTACCCCTGGGCTCAGTCCTCATTCCAGTTCTTTTTTATCTATACATCTCTGTTGTTTCCAATATGATATCCAGAAAGTTTGCTTATGCTGATGACCTGGTGATTGTAGTAAGGTACAAATCAATTGAAAGGACTGAGAAAATACTGACTAGGGACCATGAAATTTAGGCTGACTGCTACCATAAATGGCAGCTTATCCCAAGTCCAGGGAAAACAGAATGCTCCTGTTTCCATCTCAATTAACAATCTTGCCAACCTTGAACTGAATGTCTACCTTAATGGCACCCAACTTACACACAATCATACAGCTAAGTACCTTGGCATTACCCTGGACAGAATCTTGAACTATAAACACTATCTTACCAATGCAGCAGTGAAAATACCCACATAAAGCGACATTCTCCAAAAGTTATGTGGTACAACTTGGAGTAAGTCTGCTACATCACTTAGATGCTCAGTTTTGGGGTTGGCGTATAGTACTGTGGAATATGGTGCTTCAGTGTGGCTCAACAGCCCCCATGTCCACAAACTTGATGTCCAACTCAATACAACAATGAGAACCATCAGAGGATGTATTAAACCCGCTCTGACCTATTGGCTACCCATGTTATGCCACATCGCTCCCCTGCATCTCTGAAGACAAGATGCTCTTCTTTGTGAATGTAGAAAGACCACTGAAAACAGAGAGTTGCCTATCTACCAATACATGGCTGATGTGGGCCTGTCCAGACCAAGATCCCCACACCCAGCAATAAGACCTGCACAAATCCTGCAATCACAAAATTTTGATCTAGGGAATGAATGGTTGTGAACACGGATGCAATCAGTTCCACCCTATATCCATAACCTGATAAATACCAATAAGAGGCCCACAGGATTTGACTTGTCACATAAAGATAATAATAGAATACAAACAGGCTTTGGCAGTTGTGCAGATCTGTGATTTAAATGGGACAAAATACTAGGACCCAAATGTGATTGTGGTGCAACCTGCCAAACTATTTTCCATCTGTCACAGGAATGTGACCATCATGCTTTCCAGAGAGATGTGACAGAGCTGTTTGAACTCTTCCCAGCTGCGATTGAGTGGATTGAAAATGTAGATATTAGTATTTAGGGGGATTGCCCAATCGGTCTGCATACCCGTCGTATCAACTTGGTTACGTATTTTATATTATTATATGAGTCCTGTGTGTAATTGTGCCATACGATAAATAATAGTTCTACACAAAGTTCAGTGGGCTGAGGATGTGTACATTTTTTATAATAATAATAAAACTGTTGTTTCAGGATTTCAAGATGTATTGCAGGCTACCAGGGGAGGTTGGGAAATTACACTGTGCAGTTCTGGAATTCTGGATCCTCCTCCAATAACATATGTTCTAATCATACTTTTTTTTTTTTTATAAACTTTTTTATTATTTTTAAATGTTACAATACAAATTTCCTTAAATAACAACCATCCAACATAACAAGCAAACAAAGCCAACAAGTTGAACCATAACTTATTTCTAACATCATAATCTCAAAACACAAAATTCAAATAGTTATTGGGCACTTTATATGATACATTTTTACTAGTTGTGACATAGGAAAAAAATTTATACCATCTATTCATAAAGTCATTTGTCGTACCACCAGAAATTTGAGATTTTATTTGCGTAGTTAACTTATCTGCTATAGCCATATCCCAGCACTTAATTATCCACTGCCTAAGTGATGGGATCGTAGGAGTATTCCAGTATTTTGCTAAAATTGATTTCGCCGCTGATAATAATAGCGAAATGAGTTCAGATTGTTGACAGGTAAGATTTAAGTTAGGCCAAAAAGTAAGAAGAATCGATTCTGGAGTGTTAGGGATTAAAGACCCACAGATTTTGTTTATTTCTATGAGAATTTTTTCCCAGTATTGAAACACCAGTGGACAGCTCCACCAGCAGTGTGAAAACGAACTGATTGAGCGGCAACCTTTCCAGCATTCAGGGTTAGACTTATATTTACAACAAAAGAGGCACTGGGGTGTAAAATACCATCGTACTGGATTTTGAAGGATTGCAGTTTTACAACTAAATTACTTGTATTCAATGAAAATGATTTCCAAATATCGTTCCATTGTTTGTCTTCCTTTATCGAATTACAGTCCTTTTCCCAGGCTTTCCTAGCCTTCGAGGGTATCTTCCAATTTAAGGCGTTAATTAAAACATAGATCTTACCTATCATGCCTTTGGTATTAGCACCCTCCAAGACCGTTTTCTCAAAGCTGGTAAGTGGTTGTCGAAATCTAGAGAGTTTTTAATTGTCAAATACCTATGGATAATTTGATTATACTGAAACCAATTTTAGGGAGCTTCTAATTTTTTTCTAACATTTCTTTCGAACAGAGCCTCTTCCGCTGTATAAGATCATTAATTCGAAACAATTTTTTCAATCTAAAAGCCTGAAAGGATGTTAGAGGCCTACCGGGAACAAACCAGGATTGGCCTAAAAAGGAGGCTGAAATTGAAGTTCCCGGTGCCAACTTAATCGTATTTTTGTCCCAAATCCTAATAGTAAGGTCTAAAAATTTATTATAAAAACAATAATCGACCCGTTTCCCTGGGAAGTCCCATATGAATTCGTAGATCTTGCTGGGTGCAACACTAAGTGCTTCTATTTGGACCCAAGTTTTCTCACAATTTGGGTTGGCATAATAGCAAACCATTTTAAGTTGAGTTGCTGTAAAATAGGAATCTAGCGATGGGAGACCCAATCCACCCAAAGTTGTAGGTTTCTGTAAGAGACTAAGTTGTAATCTGGGTTTCTTATTATTCCATAGGAATCCCCTAATCAAGGAATCCCATAATTTGTAGTCAGACTTTAAAGGCAGGATAGGGATGTTCTGAAAGCAAAATAGAAATTTAGGTAACATAATGGATTTAAACAGCTCAATTTTTTCTAAGAGAGTAAAATTTAAATTTTGCCATTTTTGCAGTGTCTCTTTAAGGTGTGTTGTTAGAGGTAGGTAATTTACTTGGTATAGATTATTCAGATCCGGTGGGATTATAATCCCCAAATGTCTCCAAGATTTATCAACCCAACGAAATGGGAATGATTTGGATATAATATGCTTAGTATTTTCTGAAAGACCAATAGAAAACAATTCAGATTTTTCAAAATTAATTGACAATCCAGATATTTTACCAAACTCTGAGATATGGTGCATCAAAAGGTCCAGTGAACGTTTTGGATTAGACAAATAAAAAATAGCGTCATCTGCAAAAAGGCTGAGTTTACAATTGATCTGTTTGATAGACACACCTTCGATCATTGCGTCGTCTCTAATAATACTTGCCAATGGTTCCAAAAAAAGGGCAAAAAGAAAAGGAGATAGGGGACACCCCTGTCTTGTCCCTCTAGCCAAGGTAATTTCTTCTGATCTAAAAGAATTAACTGAAATTTGGGCTGATGGATTAGTATAAATGGCCTTAATGGCAGTCAAAAAGTAAGGGCCAAAATTCATGTGTTTCAGTAGTTCCAATAAAAATAGGGGTTCCACCCGGTCAAAAGCTTTTTCAGCGTCAAGGGATAAAATAGAAGCTTGTATTTTATTTTTGAGACAATAATCTATAATATTAAGTGTCTTTCTAATGTTGTCTGTTAACGTCCTCCCAGGCATAAAGCCTGCCTGGTCTTTATGAATGTAGTGTGTAATTATCTTGCTCAATCTGGCTGCCAATATAGAAGAAAACAATTTAAAATCATGATTAAGAATTGAAATAGGGCGAAAGGAAGATGAATTTAATTTATCCTTGCCCGGTTTGGGGATAACTATGATTTTAGCCCCGGTCCATGAAATAGGCATAGATCCTGTCATAAGGACTGTGTTCATGGTCTTCTGTAAATGTAAGATCAAATCTGATTTAAAGGCTTTATAGAATTCGACCGGGAGGCCGTCTCTCCCTGGAGTTTTATTATTTTTTGAATTTGACAGAACATCAGAAACCTCCTGGATAGAAATAGGGGAGTCTAAAAGTTTAGTATGGTTAAGAGAGAGTCTGTTTGAGTATTTAATTTTATTCAAATAGGCTTTAATATCTAGGATATTTGGATTTGTAGATGTATATAAGTCTTTGTAGAAGTTATGAAACACCGAAGTAATGGATTTAGGGGTATTCTGTATGTTTCCTTTCCTGTCTTTAATAACATGTATGAGATTTTCTGAGGCCTTACAAGCAGCCCTGAACTTCAACCTCCTTATAGAAAAAGGGGTTTTTGTGACCCAGGATTGTTTTAGATATCGAAGTGATTTTTGGATTTGGTTTGTTTCTAATAATTCCAATTTTTGTCGCTCCCTTAATAATTTTTTAAACGTTTTTTTCCCCACCAAACTTCATGTGTTTGTGCTCTAATTTTCTAATAGTGGTTTGCAAGTCATTAATCAGTTGTTGTTTCTCTTTTTTATAGATTGAAGAAGCTGTACTAATATGTCCCCTAATGACTGCCTTAAAGGCATCCCAAATATTTGCCTGGGAGGCTTCACAGTCTGAATTAAATTTAAAATATTCTAATAAATTGGATTTTATTTTTTGTCTTATAGTGTCATTGTTCAATAAAGTTTTATCTTCTAACCATACTTAATGTAACCCTCTAGGGTTTTCTTCATCCTTCTGCAAGCATCATTCGTTGCAGTTCTCAGGTCAAGCACCTCAATCCAATCTCCACTGAGCTACAGAAAAAAAGTATTAAGCACTAGACCCCCCCCCCCTCCAATCACTCCACAGCAAGGAAGCAGACACTGTCTGCTGTAATTTGCTTTAGAGTTGCGGAAGTGAATAAATACGGTTTGTCTTCTCGTCTTTAAAAAAGAGCTCTGTTACATGTAGACGTTGCAAGTCGTTCACGAGGCAGAAAGGTACTCGAGTGTATGACAAGCAAATTATATGGGAACGTTTCCCTTTGAGCAAAAATGCTATGAGATAAATACTGAACAGTAACTTTGGTTTATTCATAATATTGCAAGTTTTTTTATCTAAACCAACTGTGGACAGAGAGGCGAAAAATTACCCTCTGTATTCATTATCGTAGGTAGGTTCTAGCTCTGTAATCAGGCTTCCTTAACTTTACTATATTGTGTGATTCTCCCCACCCCCCCAAAAAAGAAAATGTTTAAGGAATTGGATGTTTGGTTCATGGAGGGGTTGGTGTCTGATGATATAAGCTTTGGTGTATAGGGAGGAGCTGTGGCTCAGTGGTAGAGCATTGGCTTGGCATGCGGGAGGTCCCAGGTTCAGTCCCCAGCACCTCCATTAAGGTTTGGATCAGATTATGTGAAAGACTTCCACCCAGAGACCTTGGAGAACCACTGCCATTCTGAGTCGATGAAACTGACCTTGAATTTTTATTTGGTTTTAACACATTATAGTGTAAGAAGTGTACAAGAGATTGGATAAGACATTTTAAGGCAGGAAGGGTACAGGGGATGGGATAAGACATAAAGGGAAATTCCATCAACATTATATAATAGCTGTTACAAAGTTTCCATCTTAATTCTTTGTTTCCAGATCTTTTTCTTTTAAATAATTACTAAAGCTAGTGTCACTTAATCAAATCACTAAAATCTTCTACTATGATTCCTGAAAAGAATCAGCTTCTACACAGTTCAAGTTAGAATTTCTCCAAGTTTATAAGAGTCATATTCATTGTTCTTGGTCTTCTAAGTTTCTTTCCACCGCAGTCATAAAATGGTATCCAATTGTCTCTCACATTTTGTTTACTTCGGTCTTTCAGCAAGACCGACAGTATATCCATTTCTGCTGTTTCAAAGATTTTTGTCAAAAGTTCATTTTCCATTGATATCTCTGATTTCTTCCAGTACTTAGCATAAAGAATTCTTGCTGCCGTAACTATATGTATAATTAAGTGTTCAACTTTTTTATCTTCTACATCAGGCATAATATTTAGGGGGGGGGGAATTGGGTTTGAATGGTAACAGTACCAAACATATTTTCGTGAACCCGTATTTTACATTTCCAGCATTTGTCAGACACTCCAAGATACATTCTGGCTAATTTCTCTGGCGTTATATACCACCTATAACACATTTTAAATAAATTCTCTTTAACGGCAACCAATTTTGTTATTTTAACATTTGTTTCCCATATTTGGAACCAATGGTCAAGATCAATATTATAGCCAAAATTTTGGGCCCATTTCAGTATAAGGCATCTTTATGTGAGTCATGAAAGCTTGGTGGTGGGAAGTGTTGTGAAGTCACAGCTGACTCATGGTGACCCAGTAGGGTTTTCAAGGCAAGAGACGTTCAGAGGTGGCTTGCCATTGCCTGCCTTCACGCCATGACCCTGGCATTCCTTGGAGGTCTCCCATCCAGGACTGACCCTGCTTAGCTTCCAAGATCTGATGAAATCGGGCTACCTTGGGCTATCCAGGTCAGGATACATGAAAACTTATATTGTAGAAAAGTTTTGTTGGGCTTTTAGGTGCTATTGGATTTAAATTTGCTCTGTTACAGCAGACTAACGCAGCTACCCACCTGAAACTATGCCTCGTTCAGTTTGCCAGAAAAACCACCCTGAAAATCCTGTATGCTCTACTGTTGATTCTGTCACAGCCTTGTTTCTCTGATCTTCCAGGTTATTGAAGGGAAACTGGCCCCTTTCCTTGGGAAGGTGATCAAGTTTGCCACCTCCCATGTCTACAGCTGCAGCCTCTGCAGTCAAAAGGGATTCATCTGTGAGATCTGCAACAATGGAGAGATCCTCTATCCTTTTGAGGACATCTCTACAAGCAGGTAAAGAGCTGTGCTTTGTTCACTCCGGCGCTGCCGTTGTTGTTCTATAGAAAAAGCCACCAGGGATGACTCAGTCTTTGACCAGAGGCCTGATCCATTTCTCGGCTTTCTGCATAAAGGCCTTTTTTCCTTCTTGAATCCTTCTCTGTCCAGCCAGATCAGGCTGTCCTGATTCAGCCAGACATTTGGCTAGTGCTTCTTGCCTGCAGCTGGCCAGCCAGGGAGTTGGAGTCCAGCGACTCTTGCATTATGTTTTGAGTGGATTTCTGCAAATTAATTAATTAATTATCGTATGGTGGTGTGTGTAGTATAGCCAGGAGATCCTAAGATTGTCCGGCAGCCAGAAGTTCTAGCTCTTTTAGAGTTATGCACTGCACCACTAAGTGGCGAGCTGGACTTGTTTTTAAGGCAAGAGATGTTTCAGAGGTGGTTTGCCATTGCCTGCCTTTACATCATGGCCCTGGTATTCCTTGGAGATCGCCCATCCAAATACTAGCCCAGGCTGACCCTGCTTAGCTCCCGAGATCTGAGATCCTGGCGGGATCGGGCTAGCCTGGGTTGTCCAGGTCAGGGCTACTGCTACACCATCAAAAGGATGCAGATGTATGTTGTGTGGGAATTTCAGTGCACACACCTGTCTTTTGGAGGGCCCCTTTGCATGTTATGGACAAGGAGCAAACACGGTGTGTGCCATAGGGTTGCCACCCTCCAGGTGGCACCTGGAGATCTCCCGCTATTACAGTTGATCTCCAGATGACCAAGATCAGTTCCCCTGGAGAGAATGGCTGCTTTGAAAGGTGGAGTGAATGGCATTATATCCTACACAGAGGTCTGTCCCCTCCTTAACCCCCCCCCTCCCCAGGTTCCACCCCCAAAATCTCCAGGTCCATCCCAACCCAGAGCTGGCAATAACCACAGCACCTTCTTTTATGTTTCCCAGTGCCCACTTGCTTTCTTGAGTATGGGGGATAAAGGCCAGTGGGTCTTGAATGGAACAAAGAACAGCAAGGTCACTTCCTACCAGCTGACTGGCCAAACACATCACAGCTGTGCCCTCAGTTCGGCCATAAGCACAAACTTTCTTATGTCTCCAGGCTGCAGCTGTTCAGGGACCAAACCTTTAGCTTTCAAAACTGAAACCAAACAGCCTCTCATCCATCGTGCAAAGACACAATACTGCCCCCTTCCCCCCATGGCAGCCATTTTGTGACTAGCGTACTCCCTTCCCCGTGGGTGCCATTTTGTGGTGGCACCCGCTACCCTTTCCCAACATTTCCAAAGTGCTTAATAAGGGGGGGGGGGGGGGGCTCATCAGTAACTGCTTGAAATGGCGCAGTGCCATTTGACTGTGAACCTGTATCAGAGTGCCCTGGAAAACTGCATCTCCTTGCCATTTGCGAATGCTGAGTGTGAGACACATGCAGTGTGCTCTTTTTGTTATGTGTGAAGGGGCCTTGAGAGAAGGGCTGTACACTACTCTGGAAGGTTCTTCAGCATCTTGTATATAAAAAGGAAGCCTTAAGATACATATTTTCAAGTATGACCCTGATATTCTAAAGGGAAAAATTGTGGGCTCTTAACAAGCCCTTGGGGGCTGCGGTAGCTCAGAGGTTAAGATGCTGAGTTGCAGACTGGAAGGTCGGTAGCTCGGCAGTTCGAGACCCGAGTACCGCATGACAGAGTGAGCTCCCGTCCCTGGCCCCAGCTCCTGCCAACCTAGCAGTTCAAAAGCAAGAAATTGCAAGTAGATATAGGTACCACTTTGGTGGGAAGGTAACAGCGTTCTGTGCGCCTCGCCATTTAGTCATGCCGGCCACATGACCACAGAAAAGTCTTTGGACAACGCTGGCTCTTCGGCTTGGAAACGATGAGCACTGCCCCCTAGAGTCGGATTCAACTGGCTTTCAAGCAAGCGAAACCTTTAACTTTACTAGTAAGCCCTTACTGTGTCTTGACTTGCGTTCTGTGGGCTTAACTGTCCAAACTTCCTCTTCCCTACCGTTGGCAGCCTGAAGATATCGCGAGCCTCAGGCCTGGCTGAGAGAAGATAAGAGACATTTCCAGTTAATTCTTGTACAATGGCAGTTTCTAGGTAGCAGGGCCCAGAGGGTTATAGAAGGGATGAATGGAGGAAATAACTAGGATGCCTCAATAGGCATGTTTCCCCTGTGATAACCTGCATCTGTGAATGAGCCACCACAGAGCAGGCACCGTAGATACAACTTTCATTATCCCCTGGGATTTTATCTATATTCTTGTTTATTTTACAACATAGATACTGGGCCTTTCTTGCCCTCATAAGGGCCACCGAGGCGGCTAACAAATTAAAATGTACATAATAAAATCGTATCTTAAAAACAACAAAAAACCACATCATTAAAATGATTAAAACTAGAGCTAAAATACATACAAAATCATAAAAACAACAATTAAAGCATCAGGCAGGAGGGAGGGATCACTCAGGGAACGTCAAATGAAGCAAAAAAATTATTTCAGTTGTTTATCTGAGTTCTCAGAAGCTTTCGGGGCAAGGATCAATTCTTAGAATCTGCTACCGGTGTTGGGAGGTGGCCAGGATCGTTCTGGCCAACAGCCTACAGTGAGGGTTGTTTTCAGTTCATCTGGAAATAAGATTTCTGGGCCTGTGTAGCCAAGGCCAACCTTTACTGAGATGGATTCAGGTGAGATTGCCAGCTCCATACAATTATTTGCCCAGTCTGTCCCTGGATTTGTTCCAAGTTGGGGGTTTTGGGGGGGGATTTAATGCCAAGTCAAAACCATGAGCACAGGTTAAACAAGGCGTGCTGCAGAATTAGGTAAATACTAGCAAGAAAGAACACTCGCAGAACAACCGCCTCTCGAAAAGAAAGTAGTGAATGGCAGACTGTAAGAACTGAGATTAAGGCTCAGTAGGACAAAGGGACTGATGAGGGTAAAGAAAGGAACAAAGTATTTGATATAGGAAAGCCTTGCCCAGTAAAGCCTACATGTAATTTGCCAACAGAACGTTTGATCGCTTACTAAGGGTGTGTACTGTGGACAGAAATCGCAGGCTGAGCACTCCAGAATTCTGAAATCCTTTGGGAACTTGGTAATGGTTTCCAGATCTCTGAAAGCTAAGCATAACACATTCCTTTGGCACTTCCCATACTTCCCGCCATTAAAAAACAAAACTCCCGCTATTTGTTCCTCGATTTTAAATATACCCATATGCCCCACCCACTTTCCCTTAGAATTATCCTCCTTTCCAATCTTTCTCTTCCTTTCCTTCCGTGTAGGGAAAGCTTGAGGGCTTCCCTCCCCTAGAAAATCGATCTGCCTTCTCTCTTGTTACTTGCTTGGGGCAGTCGATAAGCAACGCAATAAGGTCGTAAAAGAACAACAACAAATAAATGATCAATAGTCAAAACAAACCTGGGGCATAAAAACAGCACAAAACAACTTTCGGTGGCAGTAATATTTGTAACACCGTCCTCGAGCTAGGAAGAAGAAGAGAAGAGATTGGATTTATACCCCGCCCGTCACTCGGAGTCTCAGAGTGGCTTACAGACTGATTTCCCTTCCCCTCTCCACAACAGACACCCTGTGAGGTAGGTGGGGCTGAGAGAGCTCTGACAGAAACTATCCTTTCAAGGACAGCTCTGACAGAACTATGGCTTGCTCAAGGTCATCCAGCAGCTGCAAGTGGCAGGGTGGGGAATCAAACCCAGTTCTCCCAGATTAGAGTCTGCGCAGTTAACCACTACACCAAACTGGCATAAAACTTTTTAAAACACTTTTTTAAAAGGTGGAACCACTCGGTTAAAAGCCTGGGTTAAAAAAAGAATTGATCTGGTACCTAGCAGAGGGTAAGGTATGGGCCAGGCTAACCTCAAGGATGACAGGAGGTTACGCTTGCTTGTGCCAGATTTTTGGCCGCAGTTTATAAAATCTGCAGAGAATACGTTAAGGAGGGACATAGACTATCCTTGAGACTTTTGAACGTCTTGATTTTTGAAAGACTAAAAATTCTGTTCTTTTTACAATTCATATATTTTTTAAAGTTTTTATTTAATTATTTCCAAATGAACGGCTGTGTACCTAGAGTATGGTATCCAACTATGTCTTTTAACTGATTTGTGCTGGTTACGTACCAAAATAAACTCTATTTGCCTTGAGCATTCCGAAGGCGAGGTGCCACCACTGAAAAAGCCCTGTCTCTTGTTGCCACCTGCCTTGCAGGCAGGGTGTAGGGCCCAGGGCTTGGGGAAAGGATCTTTACTGGCAGCCTGGACAGATGCTGCAAGCAAGGTTTCCAAAATCCAGACAGAAAAATACCCTTCTGCTTTTTAAAAAAAAAATAAGGCCTGGCGCCATTGAAGGGCAAGTTTTGGAGTGAAAATGATGACTGAGATGCGGAGCACTTCAAATGCTTTCCAAAGCGCTGAGTCAGCATCTGTCATAAATATACCTAGATAAATAAAATCTGGAGTTCTGTTTTTATGCCCTTTGTGGAAAAAAGAAAAAGAAATTGTGGCTTGGGAGGGAACGAGGCAATAATGCTGCGCACTTGATGGGCGGCAGCAGATTATAGGTTAAAGAACCACTGAATCACTATTAAAATAAATATTAACATCTGTCCCGTGGGGAAATTATGAATGCCTTAGCAGTGTTGTTACTACTACTCCACATGCCTGTAGACAGCTATGCTAAGCCTAACCGAAATGAATGAGCCTCCGCTTATATTAAATGACTAGACTTTAAGAGATATTTAAATTCCCTCTAAAGCGGGGGGGGGGGGGGGGGGGGCGGGGAGGCTGCATCAAAACCCGGCCATAAGTTGCCTCCCTGAGAAGGTGCTTATATTATATTAAGGAGCCCTCCTCCACTCCAGAAAGTTCTTGAATGACTAGGAAGTAAAGTGTGTTTGTCTGTCTTGCCGCTTGCATACCGTCGCCTGGATTTTAATCTGATTTGCCAGGGAAGAGGTCTTTTTCTGGAATTGAGGGGGTGGGGGGATGCAGTTAGACCCACAGAGCTGCGGATCTCAGGTGACATCTGCCAAAGGTTTAGGATTTGGACTTTTGCCATCCCGTAACACACGTGAGCTTATGATGAAGCGGGAAATCCCGTAAAGAAAACTGGCGGGTCCATTCCCCAGTGGTGATTTCTCTTAGTCTCTGGTTGAGACAGACGGACCTCCGTGAGTAGGGTTTCTCTTCTTCCTCCCCTCCCCCCCCCCTCCCCCCCCCCCCCCGCCTTCAAGAGCCAGAGTTTCCATTTGCAGGTGTTTGCTCAGCGTTCATTTTTTTGTCAGTCCTTGAGCAAACAGAACTGAATACCTGGATAATGCACTCATCTGGCTTTGAATGCACATATATTACTCAGCCCTTTCTCTCTAATCAGGGCGACACATTCCTTTGTTGGCAAAATGGTTCCAAAGCAAACACAATCATTTCACTTAATTAGCCGGGGTTTGTGTGCTGTGCCCGGCCAGCCTCCTTCCATCCGCTGGAACAATCTATAACAACACCCCCTCCCCAATTTTGCTGGGTTTAACTATTGGGGGGGGGGGTTTGCATTTTTTGTGTATGTGTGCCTGTGCCTGGAAGTCATGGTGACCTTGCAACTCGTACTGGGGCACGGAGTAGGTCCAGAGAAGCGGCTTGATAGCCTGCCGCTGCCTCCCAGCCCTGGTATTCTTTGGAGGTCTCCCATCCAAGTACTTGGAAGGGTTGGCCCTGCTTAGCCTCCAAGATCTGATGAAATTGGGCTTGCCTGGGCTATCCAGGGTAGGGCTTTTAAACCTTTTTTTGAGTGATTTTTGTCTGTTTAAATAAATAAATAAAAACATTCCCCTTTCCTGGATTTTTTCCCCCTCCATCAAGCCGCAGTCGACTTACGGGAACCTTGAAGGTTTGCAAGGCAAGAGATGAACAGAGGTGGTTTGTCATTGCTTGCCTCTGCGTAGAGACCCTGGGCTTCCTTGGTGGTCTCCCATCCACATGCTAACCAGGGCTGACACTGCTTAGCTTCCACAGTCTGACGAGACTGGGCTAGCCTGGGCCAGCCAGCCAGGCCAGGGCTTTCCTGGTGGAAACAGCAGAATACAAGTGGGCTGTTCTTACTGATGGGTCTTCCTGTTTGCGCAGTTGCTGCCAGAGATTGGCATGCAGGGACTTGAACCTGCCGGCAGTCGTGTCCTCTGGCATAGGTAGCCCTCCTCTGCTCTGCATGTGATGGGGAAAGGCACCTGTCCTGCACAAACTGGAAGATGTTTTGTGGTTACTGTACAGCTCCAGATCTGAACCCTGTGTCAAGATTGGGGTTGCCAGGTCCCTCCAAGTTCCCGGTGGGGGACTTTGCGGGGTGTTCGTCCCCCAAAGCATTTAAAGGATCCCTTTAAATGCTTTGGGGGAGAAGCTGGGGGGGTGGGCGTGTGTGCCTGCGCTCCCAAGTTGCAAATTCGGTCCCCCTGCTTCTTCTCAAAGCTTTTGAGAAGAAGCAGGGGGTGGCGCGTGCCTCTTTCCCTCCCCTCCTGCAAGATTTAAAGGGCCCTCCAGCTGACCAGTGGGCCACGTGCTCTCCCTCGATCAGCTGTAGGGCCCTTTAAATCTCGCAGGAGGTGAGGGAGAGGGGTGGATGTCGGTGGTCAGGCTTGGGGGGGGGTTGGGGGGGTGGGACGCCCCCCGCCCCCCGCCAGCCAGGTGGCCAGCAGTGGATTGGAGTCCCCAAAACCAGGGGAACTCCTTGAAGATCCGCTTCATGTCTTCCAGCAGGGTCCCACCTCTTCCTCTACAATGCAAAATGCAGATGAATACTAAGGCAGCCTTTCCATGCAGGATTGCCTGATTATGGACAGAAATGTTTGTGGCAGTAAGGTACTGCATAAAGTACCCAAGCTAGTATTTGGATGGGAGACCACCAAGGAATACCAGGGTTGCTACGCAGAGACAGGCAATGGCAAACCGCCTCTGTTCATCTCTTGCCTTGAAAACCCACTCAGGGTTGCCATAAGTTGGCTGCGACTTAATGGCATTTTCCACCGAGGTACAGGGTGTCCAGAATGGAAACACTCAGCAACTCAGACTCCGGAACTGTACCTCCTGCACCACGGAGGTGAGAACTCTATGAAAGGAATCACAGAATAAACTGTTACCTAGAATACCTAGAATAAACTGTTACCTGGTCGGGTGACATAAAGGACCCACATGTCTCTGCTCTGCTAGTTTGGTGTAGTGGTTAGGAGTTCAGACTCTAATCTGGGAAAACCAGGTTTGATTCCCCACCCCTCCACATGCAGCTGCTGGTGGGACCTTGGGCCAGTCACAAGTTCTCTCAGAGCTGTTCTCTCAAAAGCAGTCCTCGAAAGCGCTCTCTCAGCCCCAACTACCTCACAGGTTGTCTGTGGTGTGGAGGGAAGGGATTGTAAGCTGCTCTGAGACTCCTTCAGGTAGTGAATGGCGGGGTATAAATCCAGTCTCCTCCTCCTCTTCCTCCTCCTCCTCCTCCTCCTCCTGCAAATCAATGGGCACCGCAGTGCCCTGTTGCACTCCGATGGCAGCTGCAAGTGTGGGAAACCAAACGCCAGAAGTGGCTGCTTCTCTGTGGGACCGCCACGGGAAAGCCAAGCAGGTGAGCCGGTCAGTAGCTGCCTGTTTCAAAGTCCCTGTTGTTTTATTCCTCTGCATGTCATCTTTAAAGGAACAAAAGCCAGCCTTCGCCTTTGTGCTTCTCTCCACAATGCCCTCGGGAGCGTGTTCCAAAGGATCTGAGGGGTGGAGGACAAAGGCTTTATGAATAATGCAGGTTCGGTAAATAAGCATGGTGAGGGCTTTGTGTTGAGGAACACCCTCTCCCCTAACACAGGTGCTTCTCCGGGCTCTCAGATGTCGGAGCAACAACTGATGCTGCCTTGAGCACCCTTGGTACAGTGTGGTGGGCAGATCCATGGCTGAAATTCTGGGTGGTGCTGCAGGCAACGAAAGCACCCTCATTATCTTCCTTGGAGGAAGGTCGGCTGCAGCTTAGGAGACTCTCCCGCTTCAGTTAGTTCATGATTCTTTGCTTTACCACAGAGCTGTGGGCACGGGGTCCAGAATTCTGTTTTAGAAACCGAAATTTGGCAGCTTATTACTTTCCATGTTTTCCAGTCCAGCGTTCCCTACGGGCACCTTTGGAATTCCGACACAGGTTGGTGGGAACAGTCAGAATGGCTGCCAGAGGAGGTGGAGCCAATTTAAAAATGGCTGCCTCAGAGGGTGGAGCTAATCAAAAAGTGGCTGTCAAGGGGGTGGAGCCAACCACAGAATGCCAGGGAGCAAGGTTATATATAACCAGGGCCCATTTCGTAGCAGGAGCTCCTTTGCATATGAGGCCACACACCCCTGATGTAGCCAATCCTCCAAGAGCTGACAGTAGCCCCTGTAAGAAGAGCTCTGTAAGCTCTTGGAGGATTGGCTTCATTAGGGTTGTGTGGCCTAATATGCAAAGGAGCTCCTGCTACAAAATGAGCCCTGTATATAACTGTAATAGATGCCTTTTAATGTGTACAGCCAATCAGATGCCCTGCTAGGCAAACACCCACCTAGCTCCTCCTACTTCCTAAAAGCACTCGGTGGGTCCCAGGAAATGTGTCAGCGGACATCAGGGAACCCACAGGCACCACGCTGGGGACACCTGTCCTAGTCTCTCCCCCAACTCCAACTTCATGGTTTTTGCTTTGATGTAACAATTCGCAGGTTGATTTTTTTAAGGGAAGTTCTTCATGGGGCTAGTTTCAGATTTCTGTGGGGCCCAGGCAAGAGACCAGCAGTGGAGTCCTTCCCCTGCTCACAGAAGCTGGGCTTGCTGGGGCTTGTTCCTCCCTCCTTCCTGGCTGCCAGCAGTGACTCCCACTGCGCCTCTTCACCGTAGTCACAATCTGCCTCTCACAGAAAGGCCCAAACTGGCAGCAAGGCCCTCACTACCCCCAGTTGCTTGCGTGCCCAATGGTTCCCACCACCACCACCACCACCACTACCACCACCACCACCCAGACTCAGTGGATGGCCGTTCCATTATGTCCAGAGTTGGGGGGCAAGCCAGTAAATCGGGTTGCCAGCTCTGGGTAGAGAAATACCTGGAGATTTGGGGGGTGAGGCATGGGAAGACAGGGTTTGGGTAGGGGAGGGACCTCAGCAGGGTACAGTGTCACAGAGTCCACCCTCCAAAGCCGCCATTTTTTCCAGGGGAACTGATCAACTGGAGATCCTGCAAAAACATATGGATCTTGCATCGGCTCAAACCAGAAAGCAACTGAGCAATTTGAGGGCTGTTATTCAGAATAGTAAAAAGCCCAGTAGCACCTTTAAGACTAAGCTTTCAAGAAACACAGCTCTCTTCGACAGATGCACAGATGTTTCTCAAAAGCGTATGCTACAGTAAAGTTTGGTAGTCTTAAAGGAGCTACTGGGCTTTTTACTGTTTCTTGCAGCAACAGACTAACACGGCTAACTCCTCTGGTTATTCAGAATGGCTCCCCCCGCCAGCCCAGCCCAGCCCAGCCCATCCAATCAGTCGTTGCAAAGCAACCTGACTCCACTTACCCGGACCCAACTTTTGATATCACTGTGAGCAGGTTGGCCGTGTGATGGGCCCATTACAACTTCCGCAGCTACGGCATCCTCCATTGGAGGCTAGGTCTGTCACCCCACCTGGACACTCGGCACCCGCGCCCTCCCTGCAGCACCCCCTTCCGCAAGCGCAGTGGTTTCTTTCCAGTCCCCTGACCTTAGGTGCCTTCTGTTTACATCACTACATGGAAGTTGGCATAGGCATGCCGCTATTTACAATCAACAGCCATGTGGAAAAGGAACCGCTCAGTCTCCTGTGCTCTTGGCTGCCACAACATCTCCTTCGTAGACCCACCCGGGGAACTCTGTGCTCCCCGTAACATGGGGTGGGGGGGCCTAAAACACCTGTCCTGTTCAGTGCCTGTTTAGCCTCCAGGAGAAGAGGATTCCGGAATGTCACGTCAAGTCATCTCACTCCACTGTTCCCTCCTAACGTTCAGTCCCCGTACAGTTTCCTGTAATAAACAGGCTGCGGCTGGGTTTAACCTTCGTGGATAACAATGGACAGTTGTTCTCCCTCTCCTTTCCAAATCTCTGGGATTCATAAATCACGTCCCCCTGACCTGCCTTTCTTAGGTTAGCCGCATTCCTTCAGTCTTTTCTGCCCATAGCTTGCCATCCATGCTGTTGATCTTAGCTGGCTGGCAAAAAAAAAAATCATCATTTAACTGCTGATGCTTACGCTGCCAGTTTCTAAGGTGCCACTAACTGAACGTTGTGAGTAAGGAATGAGTCCCGTCACACTGTGGAAGTTGCTTCCAAGTCAGTGCACGTCGGATCAGGCAACTATAAATCGAGTATCTGCTCTTGCATTTAGTCCAAAAAAAATTTGGTTTGGAAGAAGAAGAGCTGGTTTTTATACCCCACTTTTCTTTACCCTAAGGAGTCCCAAAGTGGCTTACAATCTTCTTCCTTTCTTCTCCCCACAACAGGCACCTTGTCAAATAGGTGGGGTTGAGAGAGTTCTGAGAAAACTTTGACTGACCCAAGGTCACCCAGCAGGCCTCATGTGTCCCAAAGTGGCTGACAATCGCCTTCCCTTCCTCTCCCCACAACAGGCCCCTTGTGAGGAAAGTGGGGCTGAGAGAGCTCTGAGAGAACTTGTGCCTGGCCCAACGTCACCCAGCAGACTTCATGTGAAGGAGGAGTGGGAAATCAAACTCAGTTCTCCAGATTAGAGTCTGCTGCTCTTAACCGTCACACCACATTGTATTTATTCCCCTAATCCCTAATAAGACCCAAATGGATCATTGAGAGAAGATGCTGGTTTGTGGAAGGTTCTGAAACCCCGACAAAAATAAAACAAATGGGATCCTGGATTGCAGGCGGTATTTTAGGGGATATCCCTGAAAAGAGTTCTTGAAGCCTGTCTTTCCAGGGAGCCTGGTTATAATACACACCTCACCCTTTCCTCCTCTTACCAAAGAATTACAACAGTTTGCTGGAGTTGCAGAATCCGTTTCTTTCTATAACACAGATTGTTTGAGCGACACATTTGCTCTTGAATTTGGAAACCATTTGTCTCTCTTTCCCGTTCCCCCCCGCCCCTTCCTATGCAGTGACTTTGGGTGGAGGATGACAGGTGGGCTTCACTCCTCCTTAATCCTTTAGGCGTCCATTTTTGGCAAATTCCTGATATGCTTTGACATTCTCCAGTTGACTGTGAAAAATGCGGGGGAGGGGGGAAGGGAGGAGTCATGAATGAATGCAGAATCGATGCTCTCCTCCGTTATCCGTCTCTAGCAATCCCCAAGGAGTTGGAACTCACTAATGAGAAGGGGATTGGCTCGAGAACGTCAGCATTAGTGTCCAGTGGGGACGATTAAGATTTTAAAGGCCCCACTGTTTTCCTTGGACGTAACCCAGGCCCTCCTACTGGTGCCTACACATGTCCCAAAGAATAAGCAACATGCTGTAGCGAAGCTTGTAAGAAAAGAATCCATGAGATTCCAAGGTCCCACAACTGCAAACAGCTGGAATCCTTCCTGCTGTTATGTTTTTAAACCCCAATGACCACAGGATCAGTCTGCTGAACTGTAGATACAACATGCAAATGTGGAAGCTGTCTTTTGGTGCCAGTTCGGTGTAGTGGTTAGGAGTGCGGACTCTAATCCGGGAGAACCGGGATTGATTCCCCACTCCTCCACAGGCAGCTGCTGGCATGGCCTTGGGTCAGTTACAAGTTCTCTCAGAGCTGTTCTCTCAGGAGGAGTCCTTGGAAGAGCTCTCTCAGCCCCACCTACCTCACAGGGTGTCTGTTGTGGGGAGGGGAAGGGAAAGGAGTTTGTAAGCCGCTCTGAGACTCCTTCAGGTAGTGAAGGGCGGGGTATAAGTCCAGTCTCCCCCTCCTCCTCTTCTTCCTCCTCCTCCCATGGCAACTCAGCAATATCTGAATATCTTCTGCCTGCAAGTTCCTCTGTGTGACTGCTACTGGACTGTTTCTGTCCATAATAATAGTAAATTAGGCCTATGTTCTCCCTCTTCCAAAATCCTAAATCAAGGGCATCTAGTGAAGCTGACAGGCTTCAGGAAGGCCAAAGGGAAATATTTCTTTATACAATAAGGATATAGTAATGGCCACAGGCATAGACGGCTTTAAAGGGGGATTCAGCAGATTCATAGAGGATAGTTCTATCAGTGGCTACTAGCCATGGTGAGTAAAGGAAATCTCCACATTCAGAAGCAGGAAACCTCTGAAGACCCGTTCCAGGAGGCAAGATCAGGGGAAGGCCTGAACTATTCAGGAGGGCTTTTCTGCTCAAGTAACAGGGTTGCACTGTACAAGGCGGTTTTACAAACTTGCTTGGGTACATTATTAGGGACTATGGGCTATACTGCTATTTATAGCTTATTATAAGTAGGATCCTGTGTCTGTGATTTCTGCACTGCTTAATGTGTCATGCAAACCATTAGGCTATGCTTCAGTTCCTTCTGGTGGTTCCAGATTTCTAAAATCCTAATGCACAGGTTATCCAATGCCCCATTTTGTCGATTGCATTGACTCACTCTGTGTAATCCACCTTGGGCCCCTGTGAGAAAGGCAGACTATAAATAACACAAATAAATAAAAAGTGAAATAAAATAAATGGCCTTGGCTTCTATGCTCTGTTGTTGGCCCTCCACAATAACTAGTCGGCCACTGGGTGAGACCAGATGCTGGACTAGATGGGCCTCTGGTCTGATCCAGCAGGACTACAGTTTGGTGTAGTGGTTAGAAACACGGCCTCTAATCTGGGAGAACCGGGTTTGATTCCCCACTCCTCCACATGCAGCTGCTGGTGTGATCTTGGGTCAGTCGCAAGTTCTCTCAGGAGCAGTTCTCAAAAGAGCTCTCTCAGCCCCACCTACCTCACAGGGTGTCTGTTGGGGGGAGGGGAAGGAGATTGTAAGCTGCTCTAAGACTCCAAGTGAAAGGCGGGGTATAAATCCAACTCTTCTCCTCCTTCTCCTTCCTCCTCCTCCTTCTTCCTTTGTCATCTTCCTTCATCATCTTCTTCTTTCTTCGTCCTTCCTCCTCTTTCCTTCTTCCTCCTTCCCTCTTCTTCAGTTCTTGTTTTCTGGACAATGGTGAGGGAAGCTAAAAACTCGTACACAGACATCTGGTCTTGTTGTGTTTGCAGGTGTGAGAGCTGCGGCGCCATCTTCCATTCCGAATGCAAGGTGAAGTCCATCCCGTGCCCCCGGTGCGTGCGGAGGGAGCTTCAGGTGAAGCAGAAGTCTTTCTGGCGGAGGCTGAACATGGACGAAAGCCTGGGAGAGGCCTGCAACGTTTTCGAATTGTCCTATCAGAACACTTGACTCGAAGGGAGACGCTGGCAACCTGCAAGGATCCCTTTCCTACTGCGGTACGAACGTTGACGGAGCGACTTTGCTCTGCCAGGCAGAACCCTTTGCTGCCAAAAAAAAAAAAATGCTTAGCTTTGGGGCTGTGGAATATCCAGGGCCAAAGGTGCCACGAATGAGTAGAGCTGATGGAGGCTGCATAGCATTCGTGAAGTCTAGGCAAACCAGCTGGTCTTAAAGCCAAATGCAGTTTACTTGAAATGTATCCTAGTCTCTTTGCATTTGGTTTTCTGGTTAGAAACATCTGCTCTGTGTGTATTATTTATTATTGTCCTTCCAAATGGAAGAATTTTTTTGCAGAATTAGCAGTGGCGGCGACAATATTTAAAACCCATTGACCACTTTGGGCGGAGCCTGTGAATGAGTGGAGTTTGCCCCCCCCCCCCCCCCCCCGGTTTAGGAACGTGTTTTAGTGATCAGCATTTAAGAGCACTCATCTCTTAACCCTCAACCCTCGTAAAAGTTTGGAAGTATTTTAACTTTCAAGATCAGCTTCTTCAAGGAGTACAAAAATGCGTAAAATAAGTACAAAAGCAGCACCCAGTTTTCAGACTAGTCACTCACAACTTTCAGCCCACACAAACATCCCACTTTCCTGATGTCCTGTCCCAGTTTATGTCCACACCTCTAACACGAACATACCAATCTGACCTTTCTTGGTGTTAAATTAGGACGTAGGGTGAGTTAGTATTAGTGGGTTTTTTCCTTCCTGAAATCTACAAGAAACTTTTCTTCCCACCTTTGAGCACAATGATGACATGGTGTGTTTAGGATATTACAGCCTTGGGGTTCGGTCTTTCCGCCGCTTTGTCTTTTTGCTTCTTTGTAGCATGCACAGGTGCTTTGCACATCTGCCGCAAGCAATCGGTGATCTCTCGTGTGGCTTCCAGTTCTGGTTCTGGAACCAAACACACAAGGCCCAGTACACCGTGAGTGCAGACTGCAAGCAGGCTTTCATCTGACCACGTGATCCGCCACTGGCTGTTCAGAGACCAGATGGGCGTGTTCCTACCTGTATGATTTGCAATGCATGTGGGGGGAATGCTTGTTGTCCTCTTCTGTCAGAGCATGAGTCTTACACATGTGCCACTGGTAATGCTAAACGCTTTGATACTTTGACCAGCGATCCCTAAACTGGGTCCCAGCCTAGGAGCCCAGTACTTAAGGAGGCGTTTGAAGACGCTACCCAGACTCACTTGCCCTGACCAGGATCAAGCCTGTATCCTCAGACGGCATTCGTGTGGATGCAGGCTTCCAAAGTCACAGGAAAGGAGGATCCTGATCTCAGCGTCTGTTGGATTTCCCCACTGAGCTATGGAAAGTCATTGCAGGCAAGGGAACGTCCCAAGTCTCCAAACAGATGCCGGATCAAGGCTGCTGTCAGAAACACAGAGGGAACTTGGTAGGTTGACTTAGTGGAAACTGCACGTTACCCATAGAATTGGTTTAGCCTATTTTCACCACCACCACTAACAGTCCCCAGGATCCTTTATTATCAGGTGTGTTCCATATCTCCGTTTCTTTTTTCCAGTTTCCCACCTGCATGTAGTTAAAATACATTTGCAGGAAGCAAATACATAATGACGTGATATGAAAACAATTCGTGTCAGCATGCATGCGGTCTGTTAATCCAAGCAGGTTTGCCACGCTGAGCCTGGCTTCAGCCTCTTTGGAACAAACTGGACCAGATATTAGAGATCTGTGATTGGATCTCCCCTTTTTAAATGTCTCTTTAAAAAGGAGCAGCCCAGAAGGGCATCTCTCATTCCTTCCCCCCGCCCCCCCCCCTTTTATTCCCCTCTCCCCAAGCTGTTACTTGCGCCACTAAGGAAAATACTGATGCAACAACACTTCTAAAATGGACCCTAACACCCAAGACTCAATGTGCCTTTTAAACAGGAAGAAAAGTTGAAACCTCTAAATAAAAATTTGAGTTTTATGAGCCAGAGAAGGAAGCCCGATGTGGACAAATGATAGGGGAAATTCCAGTTGTACGGAAATGTAGTGCTTCTGTAATTAAAGCTTTAGAGAAAATAACAGCACCTTCTAAACACTTCTGTTCATTCTGCATTTAAAAAAAAATACATATAGGGATGACTCTTACAAGTCCTTCCTGCTGTCTGTATTGGTGTGTATGAATGTCTCATCCGTAAGTGCCCCCGCCCCCCCAGACTCATAAGTCTCTAGAGCCACCCGAGAAGCATTGCAGCCCAGAAGTCTTGTGAGTTACGTGCATCCTGCATTGACACAAGTGCTTTGTAAATGTATTAAGATGCGGGTGCGGCCTGTGTGAATTATCCCCTCTTTGAAATATATAACTTCAGAAGCCAACAAAAGCCACCCTTGTGTGCTAAGAGGGGGAAGGCGCCTGGAAAACAATGGCTGAGGACAGACTGGCAATCTAAAGCGGGGCAGGCACGCTTCGCAAACGGAGGAAAGGAGCACGTTCAGACATGCGCATCTGTCCGTCGGCTCCGTTGCGTACTTACCCGTCTCCCAGTCGCTTTCCTTCCGCTTTACCCGGACACCGGTTTTTCCCGGTGTTCAGGGGCCTTCCTCCGCATGCCTCCCGCTTCCAAACAGTGTGAAC
The DNA here is from genome assembly GCA_029233225.1 of Lepidodactylus listeri. NCBI lineage: Eukaryota > Metazoa > Chordata > Lepidosauria > Squamata > Gekkonidae > Lepidodactylus > Lepidodactylus listeri. The sequence continues at coordinate 18,035,976 of JARCFY010000010.1, read as the reverse complement.
TGGAAGAAGCGGGAGGCATCCGGAGGAAGTGTGAACGCACCGGCAAAAAGTTTTGCGCATGTGCGCATGTGCGCACATGCGAAAAACATCAAAGGAAAACAAAAAAAAGTGCAGCCGCGCGCGCTGGCTATGCGGCAGTCTGAACGCTCTGTGGCAGTCTGAACGCTCCGTATCGCCGCTGATCCGCATTGCTCTGGCCAGTGTGAACGGCCAGCTCCATGGGTTTTTCCCCCGCTCCAGTTCCCTCCGCTTTGCCTCTGCTTCAGATTGCCAGTCTGTCCTCAGCCAATATAATGCAGTTATATCAGTCATGGAAAGGGGAAATAACAAACATGGAGAGACATCCATACCATGCTTGGCATTCATGTTTGTCTGTGACGCATCTGGATTCCCTGTTCTGTGCTGAAACGGAGAGGCTCATGCCGGTGTAACAAGGCACTTGGCTGCTGTTCTCAGCTCCTGCTAATGTGGGACTGCAGTTCTGCTCCCCCCCCCCCTCCTGTTTAAGTTTTGCTTTGGTGGGTAATCCCTTGCAAAGACCACCCAAAGGGAACAAGCAAGCATCACATTTCACAAGCAACATGTAAGTCGCCCTGATATACCTGTGATTTGTTCGGTACTAGTGGAATATACGCAGGACCTTTACCGTGAGCACTGCAGAGATGAATGGAATTTTGTCCGTTCATATTTTGGGCACAAATATACAGTATGGGGAAACTCTTACCTTTCAAGTGAACCAAATAACAGCAGCACCCAGCATTGCATGCATTGTAGCAGCAAATTAGAGCATCTCACTGATTAACGCCTAGAGGATACTACCAGTGGCTTAGTATAAAAAGTACAAACATGACATTTTAAAATCAATATGCTAGCAGGCAACTGGTTTCTTGCAACAGGAAGATCTGTCTCCCCAATTCTATTTCAGCACGTTCACTACACCGCACGACCGATGTTGTTCGCCTGTCTGAAGGCCAATTCCCAAATTATAAAGGCCTCACGTCCACGACGTGCAGGGCAACAGACGTGGCGAGGGAGGTCTGTGCTCAGAATTTTATTCCCAAGCGCACACGAGGCCATCAATTTCCCCAGTGGGGCGAATTTTGGCTCCTTGGGGCTGTTTCAGGTCAAGAAAACCATACTGGAGGGACTGCTTTAAGCCCCTTCTCCCAGTAGAAGCTGGAGACCTCCTGGGATGAGAACTGCTCTCCAGACTACACAGATTCCCGGGCCGGGGGAGGCTGCTTTGGAGGGTGGACTCCATGCTGTTATACCCCACCGAGGTCCCCCTCTTCCCCAAACCCCAGGCTTTACCCCCATATCTCCAGGAATTTCTCAGTCTGGAGGTGGCAACCCTTTCTCCACGTGCACCGTGGTCTTTAAAAGGAAATGTTTTTTAGATAGTAACAATTCTTATACATTGCATTCTTAGAGCATGTTACATGACATAATATGTTAATTATGGTTTACAGAATTTTAAAAAGTCAGCATTACCAAAATGTGTTTGAAAAGAAAAAGTACTTTAGTTATTAATTTTAAATTACCTGTTATATATTGATATTAACTATTAATGTAAAACTACAAGTGAAAGATTACTATCAAGCAACAAGTTACCAACATAACTTTGACCCTTGAATTTATTTTCAATGAAGGGAAGCCATTTTTCTAACAAATTTTACTGAATGAACTTTGGGTTCATTTTTTGCTATATTATCTGTTATTTTGTCTAAAATAAAACAGTCCAATAACTTAAGATACCATAAGTGTACTTGTTGGGGGGTTCCCTCTCCTTCCACTTTAAAGCAGTAATGTTTTTTGCAGCTCTAAGCATAATCATTTTAATTTTTTTAAATAATTTTCATTAAATGAATATAAAACAATTGATATAGAGAATCCCAAACAATACAAACTATTTAACATTAATAATATTCTTGATATTCTATTCAGTACATCTATCTAAATCTTAACTATTGAAAACTATATCCCTCTGAGGTCCCACTTAACTATAGAAAATGTGTTTTCTAATAATACTGTTGGGTTAGCAACCATCTTATATAAATGAAAGAATCTGAGTTCAACTAGCTAGTATTTACTGAACAAAATTAAAACATACAGTAAGTATAACCATTAATCCTTTTCTAATTCTTGGAATTTTATAGCTCTCCCATAAATTGAGGAGAGTTAGTTCAGGAGTTGCTGGAATTAAATATCCGGTTAATTGCGTTATTTCTGATAAAATTTGGCTCTCCCCCCATTTTTAATTACTGAGCACTGCCACCAGGTATGTATAAATGTTCCAGTGCACTATGGTCCTGGTCCAAATTGGTCCTGTGTGCAGTTGGGAATTGAATTCTGAGCCTGGAACTCCAGACGCGACACCAGATCAGTAGGCTGGGGTGGGATGGGGGAAGAGGAGGACCAATTAATATGTGAAGTGGCCTGAATGAGAAAGACAGTATCACATTGTGCTGCATTTATTCACTTTCCCATGCCTGCAAGGGAAGTGAGCGACAGTTCTGTGGTGAGCTGGTGAGAATGGACGCACCAGGAATGGGCAGGGTGGCTTCAGGGAGTCCTCTGCATCCCTGTTCAGTATGAACGTAACAAGCGGGCACCATGGGAGGCTGCAATTTTTGTCGAAGTTTCTCTCCACCTTGGAATAGCCTGTTTTCTTTATTGTCTGTGCTGTATTTTATTACTGGTTTTAACTTGATCTAGATTATTTATTGTTCTGTTCTGACGTAAGCCGCCCTAAGCCCCTGCTTGCAGGGAAGGGCGGCCTAAAAGCCCAAATATTAAACAAACAAAAACAAACCTTTAGGCATGGGGATAAAGCCAGTTGCCCTGAAGCAAATGTCAAGATTGCAAACTCCTTCTGGAGAATTGCGTGTTAGTCCCCCCGCCCTCTGTTTTCACTATTAAGTTGCAGTCAACTTACAGCAACCCCGTAGAGTTTTCAAGGCAGAAGGTGTTTAGAAGTGGTTTCCCATTGTCTACCTCTGCGCAGAGAACTTGGACTTCCTTGGTGGTCTCCCACCCGACTATTAACCAGGGCTGACTCTGCTTCGCTTCTGAGATCTGACAAAACCAGGCTAGTCTGGGCTATCCAGGTCAGGGCTCATCCCCTTGTCTTATCGTTCAGCATTGTCAGTTCTAGAAAGCCTCAGTGGCCTCCGGCTAGATGGTTTGTATGCAGGGCCACAGTGTAAATCATTTCCCACTCAGCTGTTCCATGTCTATTCTAGAAAGAGTGAAATATGCAGGTGGGGCTGCATGACGGAACTGGCGAATGACGGAGCTGTTTTTAGAAGGAGGCGTTTTCCAGGTCTTCCTGTGAACCCCCTAGGCATGTACTGCTCATTCAGACAACCTATGTATGTGTGCAAGCAATGCATTCGGACACTAACTGTTTGTAGGTACCTTCAGAGAACCAGCGTGGTATAGTGGTGAAGAGTGGCAGACTCTACTCTGGAGAACTGGGTTTGATTCCCCATTCCTCCTCCCCATGAAGCCCGCTGGGTGACCTTGGGCCAGTCACAGATCTCTCTGAACTCTCTCAGCCCCACCCACCTCACAAGGCGCCTGTTGTGGGGAGAGAGGAAGGGAAGGCGATTGTAAGCCGCTTTGAGATTACCAAGAGTAGAGAAAAGTGGGGTAAAAAACCCCAACTCCTCCTCCTCCTCCTCCTCCTCCTCTTCTTCTTCTACTAGGGGTCAGTGGAATGTAATGATTGAAACAGAAGTTCCTGTGCCTATGTGATGGAAACTCTCTTTGCAACAGGTTTTTTGGAAGCACAGAAAATCTTCAGAAGTAATTCTTATTACACATCCTCTCATCACTGTAATGTGTTTGCACTAAATTAGTGGTGTTTGTAACACTAGAGTGCTTTGCAGAAATGATTAGGCCTTTATCTCATAGCTGGGTACATTAGAGCCCTACTGGCTGAGATCAAACTTCCTGTTTCCAAAAGAGGCCAGCCTGCCAGCAGGACATGGAGACCAAAGTCCTTCTGTGCTCTTCGGGCCCCTTCCCCAAAAAGAGGGTATTCCAAGGTAGACTGCCTCCAAATCTGGAGGGTCCACAAGTCATTGATTGGCTTGTCCTCCCTGAATGTCTCTCCTTCCCCCTTTTTAATATACATATTTCTGTCTCAGTTTAGTGCCCTCAAGATGACTTACTAGAGGCAAAGGTATATAGCCGTTTATTTATTTACTTCGTTTTTAGCCCTTTTTTCCCCTGTTTAGGGGGGAGAGGAACCCCGATGCCCTCGATGGGCAGTTCAAGGGACCCCTTTTTGTATAATGTTACCAGGTTTTTCTTTTCTTTTGGTATTTTTGCATTTTGTGTGTGTGTGTGTGTGCATGTCTGTGCCTGGAAGTCATGGTGACCTCTGGCGACTCCTACTGGGGCACGGAGGATGTTCAGAGAAGTGGCTTCATAGCCTGCCTCTGGCCTCCCAGGCCCTGGTATTCTCTGGAGGTCTCCCCTCCAAGTACTTGCCAGGGTTGGCCCTGCTTAGCTTTCCAGATCTGACAAGATCGGGCTTGCCTGGACTATCCAGCTGTGGTCACACACGCTAAATAATCCACTTTCAGTCCACTTTGTGTACTTTCCAACTGGATTTTACTGTGTGAACTGGCAAAATCCAGTTGGAAAGTGCGTTAAAAGTGGCTTGGAAGTGGATTATTTAGTTTTAAGCCCTTCCTCAGATTATGGGATAAAATTAAGTAAGCCTCTCTCTATACTTTAATCATATTGTAATTATACATCCATTATGCATGTTTACAGTAAAAGAAAAAAGAAGGGAAAAGAATTCTTTCTCTTCGTATTTATGCCGAATGTTGAGCTCTCTACCAATGCCTTAATTTGTTTGCTTCTTTTTACTTCTTGATTCCCTTTTCCCCCCTTTTCTCTTGCTGCTATGTGTACACTATAGTTGTTCTTCTATTTGGGGAATGGGGGGGTGTTTGATGTTTATGTCTGTTCCTTTTTTCTATATTTAAATTAAAAAGAACTAAAACAAAGAAAGTGGATTCTTTAGTGTGTGTGACCGCAGCCCAGGTCAGGGCATTACCAGTTTTTTCGGAAGGGAAGGCTCTAAAGCTGATCTAGGTCATTGGTGGTGTATACTTGAATCTGGTTGTGTTTCAACTCGAGGAGCAAAATCCTTTCTCACGCTGGGAGCTGTTTGGGTTTAACTGGGACCTTTCAACGCCTTTGGCTTACGTGATTTTTCCCCCTGAAGGTAGCAGAACTGCCATCAGGCCTGAGAAAACCCTCTAAGGGGTCTGTTTTGACCAGGTTGTTTGATGAGAGGCGTCTCAGTGTTGCTGGGGTTGCCAACCACCTGGAGAAAAAATGTATATGAAAATGAGCAGCTGAAGCTTTTCATGGCCTGCAGGGAAATAAGATCACCTGGTAAAAAGCATCCCTTTAAGTTTTTGTTAAAGGGACAGGACATTTTTTCCCTCCAGTCCTGTTAGCTACCCTGTTTGTTGCTCTCTACCTTTGGGACCTGGGTAGCCCAGTCTCGTCAGATCTTGGAAACTAAGCTGGGTTGGTCCTGGCTAGTATTTGGATGGGAGACCTCCTTGGAATACCAGGGTCATAACGCAGAGACAGGCAATGGCAAACTGGCTCTGAATGTCTCTTGCCTTGAAAACCCCACTAGCGGTCGCCATAAGTCAGCTGCGACTTGACGGCAAAATATAACAACCTTGGATGGGGCAAAGCTGAATTCTCCAGGATATGTCTGTAAAGTTTCATCTCCGGTTCAACCCTTGATGGCTAAAGAGGCTGAGACTGAGGTAGCTTCCAATGTTATCTAGGATGTGGTGGGTGGGGTTTTTTTTGGGGGGGGGGGTTTGTCTAATCCGACCAAGATCTGTGGGGTTCGTGGCTACCCCAACACTAGAATGAAAAACAACTGGGGCCTGAAGGGGTAATAATCACTGAAAAGGTTTGCAGTGGGTGGGATTTTTGTCTTGTGTTTAGTGCTGCTTAAAATGGAATGGTAAAAATCACTGCTCTTTTAAGGGAACAGAAGGCTGGATCCAGAGTACCCTGACAATTTCCACCAATTTCCCCTCTTTCCACTGCAGACGCCCCCCCCTTGTGTCACTCCTCAGGGTCCACCCCCCCCCCCCCAAGGAGCAGCATTTCACGGAGGTCAGTGGGCTGCAGTGGGAAGGGAGAGGCCCAAAAGTTCCATTCTTCCGCTGGGAAAAGTAGTATGGATTCAACCCAGAATTTGCCGCTGTTTGTGGGAGGACCCTTCGACATGCTGAAGTTGGTTATGGATGCTGATTGATGCCAGTCAAGTGACAGTGATTCATTTATCTGTCATTCTTTCACCGAAAACCTTTTGTCTCTTACAGTCCCTTCTAGCTCACTCAGTTGAGTCCAGTGGCACCTTTGTATCTGAGGCAGGGTGCCCTGCACACCAAAGCTCATCCCTTGAAGTAAACTTTGTTGGTCTTAAAGGTGCCGCTGGACTCAGACTTTCTTCTTCTGCTTCAGACCAACGCAGGTAATCCACCTGAATCAATTGAGGTAATTATTTTAGATGCCGCCTGCCTCCCCTCCACCGATTTCTTTGCGCAACTCTTTCCTGCCCAGGAGCAATGTTCCCTCTAAGCTGTGGAGTCCTGTGAGCAAAAATTCTACTTTGTGAGCTACTGGCATTAAAGTTGTGAGTGAGCAGTTTGGCTACTGCATAAAATTAGTTTGCTCTGGAGCCACGCTTCCTGAGCAAAGGCAAAAATATGTGAGCCGGAGGCTAAAAAACTGTGAGCTAGCTCACGCTGACTCCGTTTAGAGGGAACACTGCCCAGGAGTCTTCTGTGGCCAGCCAGAACCCCCACCATGGCCCCAGAGGTTATTCCGAAAGGGATTTCCTTCCTTCCTTCCTTCCTCTTAAAGGGCATTGCTAATCTTCTCTGTAGCCTTCCGATTTTAGTATACGTGCTGCTGAAGGGAGCACAGAACAGGGATTTCCAAAGTGTGGGGCCAGCTTGGCATATCCCCCACTGACTTCTGGTGAGCCCCTGGGCTCCTAAGGGATTTTGAGTGCAATCCCTTCAACACTTTCCTGGGAGTCAGCCCCAGTTAGAGGCAGTGTTTACAATCCGAGGGATCAAGACACACCTGAGGGAAGGGCACACTTAAATCCTCCCCAGTCTTTAAAAAACAAAACCAAGCCCTCTACATTCACATGAGAGAAAACAGAATTGGGGGTGGGTGGGTGGGTTTCAGCCTTGTTTCTTGACACAGTGGGGGGTGGGTTCCAACCTCGGGGGAACAGCCATGTAAGCTGGAGAAAGTCTCCTTAGATTGGAAGAAGGCTCCCAACTTGAGCCAAAAGGGCATATAAATATTTTAATCGCTAGACCCAGTAAATAAATAAACTTTATTCAGCGAAGTGGTGGGATAGGGGTAAGATCCACCACTATGTGAAATGAGGTTTCCCCCCCTCCCTTGGGAGACCATTGAAACATGCTGCCTCATTACCCACAACCTGAAAGCAGGGACAGAACTATCATTCAATTCACTATACAGCTCTGAGAAGACCCGTTTTTACAGTCCACGTAGAATCCAAGGACCGTAGTAGAACTTTCATCGCTTGCATTAAAGCAGCGTAGACAGAAGCCATTCTTCCCTGGTCAAAAGCTGCAACCTGAAAGACACTTAACTAGGGAGCTTGAACCCTTGAGTTCATTGGGGCTCAGTAAACGTTCACAGCGTCTGTGCTGCATGTTGGCTGATTGCCTCTGAATGAGGGTTGCCAGCTCCGGGTTGGGAAATACCTGGAGATTTTGGGGGTGGAGCCTGAGGTGGGTGGTGTTTGGGCAGGCAGGGTACAATGCCATGGAGTCCATCTTCCAAAGTGGCCGTTTTCTCCTGGTCGCCTGGAGATTCAACGTAATCCCAGGAGATCTGCAGCCACCACCTGGAGGTTGGCAACCATAATCTGAATGCATGCGACACACACCATGCTGCATGTCTGCTTCTCCTTGAGTCGATAAAAATCTGGTGCCTTGAATTCTTTTAAAGACAGAAAGGCAAGGTTCTTGACAAACGCTTTTATTGCCTTTGATTATTTGGTTTATATTTATTTTGGACCTGAGCGCCACCAAGCCTGGTGGTTTTCCTGCTTCCATTTTATTAGGAATTGAGCAAAGAGGGCTGCCCTATTTGGAAACCATTTTTATTTCCAAGGTGCAGTAAGTTAAGGGAATAACTGCATTAGAAATTGAATGCAGTCACCCCCACCCCCCACCCCGGCAAAAGGATTCTGGTGACTTTTTGAAGATCCATTCGTTCTGTAATTCTGCAGGTTTCAGATTCCACACACCCCCCCTTACCTTTAAAACAGCCCAAATACAAAGTTGTTACTGAGCATCCAAACCGTTCTGGCCTATATATATAAAAAGAGTAATAAAATTATGTTCTCTAAAAGCACACTGCTAACTAAGGGCCAACCTGAAGATGTGGTTTCCCTCCACATGCAGGCAAGGGCAGACTTCCTTCAGGGTGGGTGCGCGCGCCACCAAAGGCTTCCCTTGAGGTCTTTGAACCATAAAGCGGCTTATATTCTGGAGGTGTTGCAGTTATAGATTGTATTGTCAGATGTTTCACTGCCTTTTGACTCTGTTTGATCCTGACAAGGGCATCCCTTCACTATGGAGTTAACTCAAAGTTGCTCCTCCAACGTAACGTATTGATTGTTCAAATTAATCACCTCAATAGTCAACAACAAGATCAGAGGATTAATAAAGGCAATTAACGTATCCAATTGATCCAGGCCAGCAACAGAGAAAGCCTACCAGTTTTATACATTTGTTTTCCCCTAATGTTACGTTGGGTTCATGGATTTAGATTGCCGATTGTTGCCATTAAAATCACTGCATTGTTACTAGCAAAGTAAGCTGCTCTGAAATGCCCTCTGAAGAGTTGTGTGCTGTTAACAGTTCCAAACCTAGGGTTGCCAGCACTGGGTTGGGGAATGCCTGGAGATTTTGGGGGTGGAGCCTGAGGAATGTGGGCTTTGGGGAGGGGAGGGGCCTCCGCTTGGTATAATGCCCTAGAGTTCACCCTCGGAAGCAGCCGTTTTCTCCTGGGGAACTGATCTCTGTCGCCTGGAGATCAGGTATAGAAGCGGGAGATCTCCAAGCCCCATCTGGGGGGTTGGCAACCCTTTCCAACCCCCTAGACAATTTCATCTGCACTAGTGAAAACTTTCTCGTGTATATGCATCATAAAGAAAGTTGGGAATTGTATGCCTTGATTTCCTTCGCACGAGCCCAGCCCCTGTTTATGGCCTTTATCATAAGCAGATTTAACTACAAATGCGAAAAAGCTGGCTTTTAAAAATTTGGTGTTTGTGTAAAGGAAATACTATATACTGCTGCTAAATTAAACTGAGAATTGCTTGGGGGGGGGTTGGGGGGGAGAAGGAGGAGCTTGTATCCAACCACAAGTTTCCAGAGATTTCTGGCCACTTCCTTCTTTGGGGGGGGGGGATTATCGTAGGTTCCTCTCTTCCTCTGCAGACGCCCACTGTGCCCCTCTGTTGTTCCTGAGGGTTCACTCACCCCCCAAAATTCTGCAGTGGGAGGGGGAAATGGGAAATTCCCACTCCGCAAGGTCCGCTCTGCGAGCAGATCTCCCTGGATACAAGCCAGTCTTTCTTTCCCCATTTGTAAACACTTGAAAAACCTGTTATGGCGTCGGTATCCTTAATTTATTAATACATGTAGCATGACTGTTTAAAACTTGTTTGTTTTTGTTTTTTTAAAAAAAGCAGCTAGTCAATTTGCTTTTATTTCTTATTGAAATAGATAATGTTATTAGTTTCACTCATGCAAGTTAGGTTGACAATGTACGTAGGTCTCTAATGGTATGTGCCTGCGGGCCGCTAGTTCCTATTGTATAAGCGCTCAATAAACCACAAAAGATTAATTTGTCGTCATTGTCTTTATTGAAACACTGTTGTATGCAGGATCTCCTAGAAATAGAGCATTTGGTTTAAGCCTTGAATCAACTTACTTTGGGTGCGATTTAGCCTGCCAGCCCTCTGTATCCCCCCCCCCCCACCACCACTTTTTAAGGAATGGATCTTCAGATGGCTGGGAGAGTTTCCCAGCTCTCCATCAGAGCCATCAACCTCTCTGGTTCCTATTTAAGTCTGGTGGAAGCAGCCAGTTCAGAGCACCTGGGAGTGTTAGAGAGTGGCTCGGGTCCAGCAGAGCATTTCCACCAACAAAAAGATTTCTGCTCTTGGAGTATGACTCTCTCACCTCCTCCCTCCACTGCTGTCCAAAATGCACCCCCTGCTATTCCGGGGGGGGGGGGTGGCCTGTCCCCAGGAGTGGCATTTGGGGGGGGGAATTTTGAGCTGCAGTGGGAAGGGAGTACTGAAAAGGGTCACACACTGTGAGCACGACAATTGCCACCCACGAAAAAAATTCTTTTGGATCCAAGCCAACTTCTTTAGGACAAGACACAATCATCACTTGATAGCTGAAACCTCAAGTGATAACTGCTGCCAATAAGATGGTTGCTCACATTCAATACCACAGACAGAAAATTGGTATAAAGGCTAAGAGGTTACCTGGTTCTAGCATCACGCCTTGTGGTGGGATTATCCTTCCAGTATTTTGGGTGCCTTCACTGAGTTGTCCATAACTTCCAAATTAATCATAGAATCATAGAGTTGGAAGGGAACTCCAGGGTCGTCTAGTCCAACCCTCTGCACAATGCAGGAAATTCACAACTATCCCCCCCCACACACACACCAGTAACCATTGTTCCATGCCCAGAAGATGACAAAAACCCTCCAGGATCCCTGGCCAAACTGGCCTGGAGAAAAATTGTTTCCTATCCCCAGAGTGGCAATCAGCATTTTCCTGGGCATGCAAGGAAGGGCCACGAGAACTAAGCACTGTGATTCCTTCCACGTGCCAATGTCACGCCTACGCTGAATCTCTGATGTGATGGGCCCACACCATTCTGAACGTAAAAACAACATCGGTGCCCATGGATTTAATCTAAAAACAACGTGTGACAAGCACATGGGTGAAGCCTATCCCAATGTGTGTGAGAGGAAGGGGCGGAAACCGCACAATCCATACAGGATCAGGACTAGCACGGAGTCACATCTGAGAATTCAGTTCCCAGCATCCGAGGCCTAATGCGCATTCATTTCCCATACATCTCTCAGAGCCCTCGACAAGTATGAGGTCTATGAGACTTAGTTAATTTGTGGTTCAGATGTTCAATGTGACGATAATTGTTCAAAACATGGAGTTGAAAGGAACTGGTGGGAAAATGAAAGGGTCAGCTGAGGTATTCCTCTAGCAGGTTGACTCTGCACTCAGGTACCCTGGCTCAGGTGACAGATTTAGCAGAATTCTTATTTCATTAGGGGGGGTTTTATCCCCCCCAGGGGTCTCAAGATAGTAATAATTTACCCCTCCCAATTTAACTTCACAATAAGGAGCTGGGAAATATTATCCGGCTCAAAGTCAGCCAATAAAGGCCATGTCTGGGTAGGCAGTTAAATCCAGATCTTTCTGGGCTACAGTCACTTACCCATGGGTTATTTGCCCCAGCCTGGATGCTATCGGGAAGTGGGGTCTTTCCTGCTTCCCCACAACACTTCCGTGTACCTCCCAGGTTTTCTCCATCTTTCTTGAGATCTTTTCCAAACCTGCTCTGCAGCAATGCTTAGGGAAAGATGTTTTGGTACCCAATGTGCATAGGAATGCCTGGATCATCCTGGTCCCACCCGCAATGATGCAGTTTTACCTGCCCCAGTCCCCCCCCCCCCCAATGGTAATTTCCCTGGCTACTGAGGGGCTTTTCAAGGATTTTTTTTTAATTGACAACTGAATATCATTACAATGTTATAAAAATCTGTTCGATTTTCTGGATCCCCAGCTTGCTTTTCTTTTCTTTTTTTTCTTTTTAAAAATAAGTTTCTAGCCCCTTTGGTTGTGGAGGTAAGCCTTTCCCTTTATATTTCCGCAAGGAAAAGGGTTAGAGATTTACTTTAAAAAAATGAATGCTAGGAATTGAGAGAACCTGATGTACAGACGGCTTCTTACATTGTAACTATATAAAGGTATTCCATTGCTGATTTTAAAAACCTGGAAACACTCCTGGTGGCATGGGAAGGGGGAATGGAGTGGATGCTGCGGGGTGGAGGTGGGGACCAAGGCAGTAGCACCACTGTTTCTGCTCTGTATTGGTAGCCACAGGCTAACCCCACAAGCCCGTTCCCTGGTAGAAAATGTGCAAGTCCACCAATGAGAGGGTGCCATCAGCAGCCAGCACATTGTCAGGGATTTCGTTTAGTATTATATTTCACCATCACAGCGAGGCAGTGTTTGCACGCTGTGCCCGAGGCACCCAGATGCCAGACTAGGCTGCATTCCCTCTTCCAGCCCAGCTCCTTGCAGTCAAGCATTGGATTTGCTTTTGTGTTCTGTTCCACATCTTCTCTATGGAATAAGTAGCAGGAGCTGGAGAAAAACTGCTAATCTGAAAACCCCTCCGATCGTGGTAAAAATAGATTGCTGGATGCTTTGACCATCTTGCTCTAGACTAAGGAAGAGGTGGGCTTTATCAGCTTTTTGTTAGGCTCAGTTTCATTGGGGGGGAGTTTTATAGGGAAAGTCTGGATGAAGGGGCAGGCACCGAAGGAGCACATTGGCTGTTTCGGCTGTTCCTACGCATTCCTAGCTGGTGTAGTCTAGAATTCCTACCACCTGATGAGTGTTGATTGACTCTTCTGTGAAAGGAAGTCCTGGTTTTGTTCTGGTTCCTAATAAAAATCCCATAACAATTGGCATTAAATGGATCCATTGTCTGCAGCAGCTGAGATTCCCCCCCTTCCCCCCCAGGCTTAAAGGATTTGCCAACTGCCCGATTTTTGCATTAATAGAAAAAAATACATAGGCACCTCCTTTTCTGCATAACCACAGTTCTGCTGGCAGGAACTCCTCCAGTTTCACAGCTAGATAGATAGAAAGAAGAAGAGGAAGAAGAAGAAGAAGAAGAAATAATTGGATTTATAACCCACCCTTCATGAAATGCCTTTTAAACAAGAAAGAGAAATTCAGCTAGACCTCATGATTTCATTCATGGCCAGTAGACAAAAGTCTCATGTTGTTTTCATTTAGCCACAAGCATCCAATATGGCCAGTTCCAGAAGAACAATTAACCGTCTTGTGTTAACGTCTCTGCTGCTGTTAAACATGTACCAGTGTACCCATGTGACTGAGGTTTTTCTAATGGCTCTGGGTGTTGGCCAGTTGTGGAACATTTAATAGCAGTACAAAACAGAATCTGTACAATACTCATGCCTGCTGAACTGGCAAAATACTCTAGAGCAAAGTTATGGTCTGATACCCTCAGAATTTCGCAGCGGTTGAGAAATCAAGATATGAGAGCCAGCTCCACCATCGACAAACAAGCTCCAAGTATGTTAAACTTAAAGGGCATGTTTACACTACGGACTTAAACCAGTTCAATCATTCTTTCCTGGAGATCTTTGGAAGCACAGGGGGTTCTGAGGGGGAGGTACTAGGGGGCAAAACATTTCAGCATCTCACCATGTCCAGTGGGGAGTGGGGCAGAGGGATATAGTACTAAATCAAGGTAAATTTGTAGTGTGTATATGTTCTTTGAACAGGAAAAACTTCACAGGACGCATAATGATTTCAGATACTCAGGTTGCTATAATTAATATTTGCCCCGACCTGGATAGCCCAGGCTAGTCCGATCTCATAAGATCTTGGAAACTAAGCACAGTCAGCTCTGTTTGATATTTGGATGGGAGACCACCAAGGAAGTCCAGGGTTGCTACACAGAGGCAAACCACCTCTGAATGTCTCTTGCCTTGAGAACCCTATAGGGTCGCTACAGGTCAGCAGCGACTTCACGGCTCCAAACAAAGCAACAGAAAGAGAATATTTAAACTGCAGAACAATCTTTGTGGAAGGTGGTACAGATAAATGCTAAAACGGTTGTGAGGGCTCCTACATCAGATTCTGACATTTTCACACTGCTCCTGAAAGAAAAAAGGGACACCCCCCCACACCCCCAACACAAGCACACACCCTTGGTCATCTGAATGACACTAGGGGTGCATTCAGATGACAATGTTAAAGAGCAATGAGCCCGGATATATTTAAACCGAAAGAAATTGTAACGCAAAATGTGATCTAGACATCACTCCAGTCACCTGCTTCAGTGCGCTGTTGTTCTGTAGTCGAGTGTCCAGACGTTGCCCCGCTCTAACTGCAGAGCCCGCGCAATTGCCATTTTAAAAAATAAATAAATAAAATTGCCGCATGCGCAGACGAGCAAAGGAGCATCCCCCCCACTCGGGCACGCATGTGCATTGGTGATACACATGTGCACATGCGCAAAATGGTTTTTTTTTTTAAAAGGTACGGTTGCAGTCTTGGTGCACAAAATCATGATCAGACCTTCGGGAAATCCGCTCCAAAACTGCATGGATCATCTGCTACCAGGCTTTCTCAGGTAACAAAAAAACACAGAGAATAGTGTGGGGGGGGGGGAGGCAGACGACTGGGGCATGATAGACAGATGTTGCTGTCTAATTGTGCACTTTAAATCTGTAAGGGAACAGCAAGGGGAGCGGATAAAACTGCGCGTCTGAACGCACCCTAGGAGAGATGGGAGGAGACACAGCATCCCTCTACGTTAGAATCTGCCTTCTGAAGGGATCACATTATTTTGGTTTGTGCCGAGTCCTGTTCTGATAGCTGCTTTGTGGTACAGTCATCCAGTGGCTCCAGGTTACGACTGGAGGATATCGAGCAGTGATCCTTGGCTTTCCTCAGTGGAGCAGGAGATGTTTCAGAAGAGCCCAGAGGCACCAACATCTTGTCTGCTGGGAGCACCCATTCAGGAACAAGTGGCTCCCTCATAGAAGGACCTTTGGCTTGGAACCTCCCTACATTTTATGATGGGCTTCTGCCTCCACGGCAGCCATTTTGTGATGGCACATAAACATTTCAAGTGTCCCAAGTCCCAACAAGGTTAGAGACCTCTGGCATAACAACCCTACCGAAGCTAAGTTTAGGTCAGTGTCAGAAATGAATCCTGTGGAAACTGTCTTTGGATTCTAACACACCTTCCCTCAAGTTCTGTCTGCTTAGCCCTATCAGCAGAGTACTGTCTCACTGCATAAAAAGAAAGGTTGCCAACTCTAGGTTAGGAGATCCCTGGAGATTTGGGGGTGGAATCTGGGGAGGGCTGGGCTTTGGGAAGGACCTCAGTGAGGTACAAATACCATAGAGTCCAGGGTCCAGAGCAGCCATTTTCTCCAGGGGAAATGATCTCTTGAGTCTGGAGATCAGTCATAATTCTAGGAGCTCTCCAGTATCCACCTGGAAGCTGGCAACTCTAAGAAAAGGAGATCTTTCAGAAGCCCTGGTCTGAGGCCACGGGATACCGTGGCACCAGTCGGCCTCCGGTTTTATGTGTGTCCTTTTCCCAGGAGCATTGAAGTGGCACCCCTGCCACATGCTGAGACCCCGAGGAAACTTGCTTGTATCCCCCCTCCTTATCTTCCCCCTTGGACGAAAAGCATTTTTCCCCCATTGTTATTTGTTTTCTGGATGCCGCCTGACCCAAACTAAATGACTTCGCAGTTTACAAAGCGCTCTCCTCCCTGCCAGCCCTTACCGAACCCTGAGTTTTCGTTCCCTTCACCTTCTTTTGCTGTTTTTTTATTTAGTAAAAAATAGAGAGAGGACCAAGCCCCCCCCCCGCCCCCCCCCTTCCTCCCCACCAGCCCGATTGTCACTGCCAATTAGTCCATTCTTGGGCTGCACAATGGAGTTGGAGTTGGGGGAACGGACCGCTTTTGTGCTTCTCCAGTCGGCCGTGGGGGCAGTCAAGATTCATTTAGGGCCTTACACAACATGGACAAAAAAAATGCTACCAGAAAAGTAAAGAAAGAAAGGTGGGGGGAAGAGGCATCTAAAGAAAATGGGGGGGACAGGGAGGGGAGGAAAAGACCGAGAGGACGGGGGGGAAGGATGGCGAATATGGGAATAGAAGTGGGGGAGAAGACGTCTGCTATTCAAGGGCTAGGCCAACCTCATGAAAGGCCTAAGAGGCAGCGTCTCATTGAAGGCTCCCCAGCGGGACACAAAAGGGAACCACAGCTTAATCATAATTAGTGCGCTAACTGTGCAAAGAACACTTTAGTGGAGGCTTCCAACTTTTCCTCCCCTCCCTCAGCCACTAGAGAAAAGGGGGGGAGGTGAAAAGAAATGAAACAGGGGCCAGCAGAGGCAGCCGCACTTCGTTTCCCCCACCCTGTTCTGTGGTGACCTATTCAGACTTTTTGGGTGGCGGCGGCGGTGGGGGTGGGGAAACAGGTAAATTGGATTGTATGCCTTCCAAAAGTCCATGGCCTGTTCCACCAGATTGTGGCATGTGGGTCCAGTTTGGAGGAGTCAACGTTTCCCTTGTTTCTGAAATCTTGAAAGGCTCCTTTCTTCCCTTAGCATAGCCTGAGGAAGAACTTTGTTTAAGGCTGTGTGGACAGAGAGAGACAGAGAGAGAGAGATTAAGTGCTTTTAAATTCTGTATTAAAAAGTGGGGAGCACATACCTTGTCTCTACCCAACTACCCCTCAGATTTGCTATGGGATAATTCCCCCATAGCCTTGCAAAGGTGTGGACTGGAATGAGGAGATCCCAGAGGCATGATCCTGAACTTGACATGACTAAAATCCCCATAATGCTTTGTTGGTAAGTGGACAAGCTCTGGTTTACACAGGGACACAGGGCTCTTATACTTTCCACACACACACACATACATGGAGAAAGAAACTAGGGGCTGTGGGTCACTGGCAGAGCATCTGCCTGGCATGCAGAAGGTCCCAGGTTCAATCCCCAGCATCTCCAGTTAAAAGGATCAGGTAGGAGGTGACATGAAAGATCTGAGCCTGAGACCCTGGTGAGCCGCTGTCGGTCTGAGTAGACAATACTGGCTTTGATGGACCAAGGGTCTGTTCTAGTATAAGAAGAAGAAGAGATTGGATTTATACCCCGCCCTCCACTCCCCAAGGGAGTCTCAGAGCGGCTTACAAACTCCTTTCCCTTCCCCTCCCCACAACAGATACCCTGCGAGGTAGGTGGGGCTGAGAGAGCTCTTTCCCAAGCTGTCCTTGAGGGAACAGCTGGTCCAGAGCGATGGCTTGCCCAAGGTCATCCAGCCAGGTGCAAGTGGAGGAGTGGGGAATCAAACCCGGTTCTCCCAGATTAGAGTCCGCGCACTTAACCACTACACCAAACTGGCTCTCTGGTAGGGGGAAGAAGGGACCCCATCTCTCACTTACCTCCCCTGTTGTCTTGTAGGCTGAATGGGAGCAAGTAGCAACCTGCCTGCTTCCATTCAGCCTATCATAAGGAAAAGTAAGGACTGCACAAGTACAGGTCTTGAGATTCCCCCTACCCTTTTGTGGGTGTACTGGGGGAAATCGACTTTTGTTCTGCATTCTTGGAAGATTCCCTCTAGTATGCGGAAACCTCCCTCTTTCTTGTGTCTGGCCCTCTTTGCAGCTTTAATTGTCCATAACTGGATCAGGCACTTTATTGTTAGAAAGTGCAAGCTGGGGCCCATGAGAAATCATAGAGGAGGGGGGAAATGTGTAAAATAAAATCTTCCCTCCTGGATTTTCTCCTCTCCTCTTGAGCTAGATCTTTTTGAACCAGAGTTGCGTGACCAGACAGATTGCCCATGAAGCGCTTTACCACGCGTGACTCCCGTGGTGGATTGTCTAAATGGCACCCACCGTAAAGAGCCATGCGGTCGGCTTAAAAAAAAAAAATTCCTGTCTGCACATGCGCATTTGCGCCTCACCATATACTTGTTTATCCGCACATGTGTAGACTAAAATGGTAAAAGTGCCGCCAACGGTACCTTCCTCTAGGTACCCTTTCAGTTTATAAAGTTAATAAAGTTCAGGGGACCATCATAAACATTAAATTGTTCGGATCGCTTGAATGGAGCTCTGGGGACATCGTGTGTTTAAGCGGTTATACACTCATCATTAAGAGTTTTTTAAAATGGCGGCCGTTCAGGATGGTCTGGAGACCACCCCTACAGGCTGATTGTGCGCTGGAAGTACAACCTGATAGTGGAAAGTCCAGTGTTGGCCTGTTGACCAGCTTTAGGCCAGACTTTCACTACTATCTTTTAAGTACGGATCCCCGAGGTGATCGACAGGCTACTCACGGAAGCGGCACAATCCCCAGATGTTGTGATCTGGACATGCACTTTAGATCCATCAGGCACTCATGCCTGGCGCGGCTCAAAAGAGCCGTATGAACGCACCCTTAGGGGCTTGAACAGGCTGATTTCTGCACCCCTCCCCCCTTTCTGACTGATGCTTAAGGGCTCTCGATGTTCCCTCTCTTCTTCAGAATATTTAGTCCTCATCAAGTTTTTTTTAGTTATTTTTTCCTTCTGGTTAATTTACATAGTCATGTTTTTCTGCATACATTTGAGTTCCCTGAATTCTTTATCTATTGGGCGGTTCTATCGTGCTTCTGGCAAGAGAATTCCCAATTTACTATTAGATATAGGGAGTACCAAGTGTTTTAAGACAACATGGATGGCTTGAGGCTTTAGATAAAACAGAAATAATCCAGCATAGGAAAATAATAGCTAGAATAAATTTGCTAACTCTGCCCTTTGCTGAAGGCATCAGACTCTCACTCTCTAGGTCATTCAGGAGAAGAGGGTGCTTTAGAAAGCAAACGTCTTTGGGGACCAGGATAACCAAGTCCTTTGGGCCTCCGTTTATCTCTGATGCACCTCCCCTCTATTCAAGTGGTCCTGGTGTAAGGTACCCAATTCTGTGCTGGGAAATTAATGGAGACTTGGGGGTGGACCCAGGGTTTGGGGAGGGGCCTCAGTGTAGTATAAAGCCATAGTACCCACCCTCCAAATCAACCATTTTCTCCAGGGAAACTGACCTTTGGAGTCTGGAGATCAGTTATAATTCGGAGAGATCTTCGAGGCCCCGCCTGGAAGTTCGCAACCAGTCAGTCTCTCTCCTCAGCCTAACCTACCTCATGGGGTTGCTGTGAGGAGGATAATTAATAATTATCATATGGCATTGTATGTAGAATAGCCAGGAGATCCTAAGATTGTCTGGCAGGCAGAAGTTCTAGCTCTTTAGTGTCATGCTCCACTAGCTGGTGAGCTAGACTTGTTGTCAAGGCAAGAGACGTTTCAGAGATGGTTTGCCACTGCCTGCCTCTGTGCCACCACCCTAGTATTCCTTGGAGGTTGCCCTTCCAAATACTAACCAAGGCTGACCCTGCTTAGCTCCCGAGATCTGGCGGGACTGGGCTAGCCTGGGCTATCCAGGTTAGGGTGCTGTAAATATAAAATGGTGGAGAGGAGAAAGATGTACACTGCCTTTACCTCCCTGGAGAAAGAGGGGGATTCAAAGGTACATTAAAGAAGTATTTTTCGCTACAAGCAGCACAGATACCTAAACAAAAAGACATGTCACTCGATGGTCACAACACAGTGCATATAAGCACTGCAAAGCTTTTTAAAATATATATTATTTTTAAATCATACTTCATGTGAAATAACAATATATTACAATACAATTCACAACTATTAGCAATTCCAGTCAATCAAATATCAATAATACCAAAGCATAGTACAAATTGCAGAGCTGTTTAGCCTTAACATTTCTATATCTCACGCAAATTCACATAAACTGCAATCTTATCTTGGACTTTTATCATTCCAGTACTGAAGAAATATGCAGCATTTCTCCACAGAATTGTCAAGGATGGCTAGCCCTTTAGATCTCCTATAATGTGTTAATTTCATCATTAATAATACTCGCCATGTTGTCAAACACTATTCCTTCATACCTGGCAGATCAAGTCTGACTGGAATCCTCACAAAGCATTTGCACGAACAACCTTCTCTGAATGTCAGCTTATTTTGAGTAAATAATGCATGCTCCCCTTTAAAAAATCTTCTAAAATACACAATAGCTTTTAACACAATGGACCCTAATTGATTTGAAGGACCCATTTAGATTCTGTTGAATCAATAAATGTAGGGGGGAAGGGAGAAAGTGACTCCACAGGTGCTTCTATCATTCACAGATGCATGGTCAGGACTAGATTGCTATTTACACAACAAATACCAAATGGCTTTCCTTGACCCAGAATAATTTATCACTTCAGTTTCTCAAACGGGGAACCTCACTTTACTCTTTCAGGGAAACTATGTTTAACCAAACATACACACTCACTCACACACACACTGACATATTTAAAGAAGTCAAGTCTGATTGTCCAAAAAAAAATTCAAGGAAAGTTCCAGACTGGGATACCATTGTGATACACCCAGGTGTTAAACACTGATGACAATTTACCACAGAGAGCTTGTTCGCACCATCGCTTCCCACAAGCAACAAGGCCTTCCCATGAGGGCAAAATGGCAAAAGCAAGGCTGGAATTCAAGACGAAGAGCTTCAAAATAATTAGGGACTCTTTTGTTAGAATGTTTCATTGTGTCATACTTTGCTATAAACTCCCTGACACCCTTAAGGTACGAGTTCTCGGGGCCAAAAGGTCAAAGCTTTTGCTCCACGGTGACTTGCCCATTTTCCCACAATGCCGTCCCTGAAGGTTCCATCTTAGGTTCACTGCTTTGTTCCCTGTGCTGTTTCACAACAAGGCAAGTGGCTGTGCAACTTAATCTTTCTTAGAGTGGGCTGCTGGGTACTCTCTTAGGGAAGACAATGATGTCTGACAACAGACAGTTTCAGAGCCTTCCTGTGATATCATAAACTTGGCTGAAAGAATGTGGGATGGGATAGTCAGGAACGATCGACGGAGATAGAAAGCCAGGATCTCCAACTTTGTTGAGACTATGGGGACCTTTGAAACTCTGAGAACTGTTACTGGGCACCACCACAAAATGGCTGCCCTCAGGGACATGCAGTCAGCCACAAAATGGCTACCACAGGAACTGGGGCTCATCGCAAAATGAGGTTCCAAATGTCATCCAGGTGTCATCCTATGATAGTGGCAGACTGCAGTCATTTCCAAGTGGGTGTTTCTGAAAACGTAAAGCTGATGAGCTCTTCTGAAGCACTTCCTGCTCCAGTTAGATGGAGGAAAGCCAATACTGGCTCTGTGTTTTGAGGAAAAAGGAAGTGGGCACTAGGAAACACATCAGTTGGCATTATGGTACCCACAGGTGCCACATTGGCAATAATTAGTATAGATCCTCATCAGGTAGATACAGTTCATGGCAGAATTTGGTGCTAGGTTTGGTTAAAGGTTTTTAACATACTATCCCTTCCGCCAAGGGACTTTGGAAAAAATGAGGACATTATGGTAGTTTCTCAAACCGGTAGATCTGGGTGGAATTCACAGTTTGATACAAATACATATTGATATGCTTGGATTATATAAACCCATGCAAACTTTCATGTCACACAGGACACTTCATCAGGCAGAATGGGGGGGATCATTACTGCTTAGGTGTAGAGCTACAAATGCAGAAATCTGTCACAATAAGAGATAGATAATAGCTCAACTTACAACATATGAAATCTCAGACATATGGCCCTGGAAAGTTATTTATTGTAGTGCTGACTCAGAGTTCCACCTCAAGTGACCAAAAATCAAATGCTTGAATTGTAAATATGAAGTTTTATATAAGTGAAACAATTACACTTCTAATCTGCATTATTGGTTCAGTTTTATTTGGAAATTTGTTTCACCAACGGAGGTCAACCTGGTAAATACCACCTTCTACCTGATTAACTGGCAATATCACCCTAGTTAAGATGAGCAAGACATAAGATGTGTGTTTCAGAGATAGGGATTAGCAGACCTTGGCCAAAAAAAAATCCCTGTTGCAGATAAGGATAGATAAAAATAATGACCGAGAGTTATGCATCTAAATCCCTCCGGCTTTTGGGAAATCCCATCAATGGACAGATCTCTGTACTCACCTTTTCTGAGGATGTCGAGGAATGAGTTTAGGATAAAGAACTGGCAGATTCACACAGGCGAATGGCTTCATGCTTCAAGCTTATCACAGGGTTCTAGTGAGGTTCACATTTTTTTTAAAAGCTATCTTTTAAAGAGAGAATAGCATAATGGTTAAGAGCCTGAACTGTGAACCAGAAAGAAATCTGAGTTTTTCTACGAACTCATTCACCATGTGACTGTAACAAGTCAAAATCTCTTACGCTTATAGACAAAGTCTCCAGAATATTTCAATGTAATAAAGAAGGTGTCTCCTCAAGATGCAAGAAAAGGAGGTCCAAGCATGGAGCAAAACAAAATAAATAAATGGTGAGGAAACTGGTGCAGGGGGAGAATTAATTTTAATTCACTCTGTGTTTCCATCAGTGGGATCTGTAAAATATCATAGCCTAAACACATCCTCTCCACTGCGCGTACTATCTCGTTTTTTTACTTCTCAAGATGGCCAGCTTGGATCTGTTTTGCTTCTGAAATCTTGAGCCAGGACCAAGTCAACATGTCATTTCCACACAGCCATACGGGCAGGACACTTGGTACTTAAAAGGGGCTCTGCACGAGCTATGGTGTTCCGCACCAGAAAATAAAAATTAAAAAATGCCAGTCACACTGCAGCTACTCTGGTCCAGGAGAGGCAGCAAAACAGCTTTTTTGTTCATTACTGCAGGAGGTTCTTTGCCATAACAAAGCTTTCTTTTTTTGAGGGGTGGGCTCCTTGTCACAAAAAAAGTCATGTCATATTGGTAAAAGTTTCAGTTCTGCACCCCATCCGAAATTCAGAAAGGCTGTGGTGAAATCATTTCTGAGGAAACACGCTGGAAGGAGAAGTCAGGTGTTGCAATGAGGCTGAAGTCTGCAGTGGTCACTGTTTACCTTTGCCACTGTTGTCTCGGCAGAGGTTTAGTCCAAAGGTCAGAGCGGGGCCTCATATTCCCCCACCATGGTCAACTCTACATATCTGACTGGAGAGACAAAAAAAACCACCTATAGCAGCTTCTATCTGAAGAGGTATGCATGCACATGAAAGCTTACACTCAGAATTAAACTTTGTTGGTCTTAAAGGTGCCACTGGACTCAAATTTTGTTCTATTGCTTCAGACCAGCATGGCTACCCACCTGAATCTACCTACTCTTGTCTCCCTTGAATTGAATGGCATGCTAACTAGATAAAAATCACAGATTTTCGCTACCAAAAGTACACAGAGAAGTGTATACTCCTTCAGAAGGATGCTTGTGATTTGTAAAACACTGGCTTGGATCCTACAGGAAAAATTCTGCTAATGGAAGGGGTGGCAAAGAAGAGCCAGTTTGGTGTCATGGTTAAGAGGGGCGGATTCTAATGTGGAAGAACTGGGTTTGATTCCCCACTCCTCCACATGCAGCCAGCTGGGTGACCTTGGGCCAATCACAGTTCTCTCAGAGCTGTTCTCTCAAGAGCAGTCCTCGATGAAGCTCTCTCAGCCCCACCTACCTCACAGGGTGTCTGTTGTGGGGAGAGGAAGGGAAAGAGATTGTAAGCTGCTCTGAGACTCTAAGTGAAGGGCAGGGCATAAATCCAACTCTTCTTCTTCCAGCTACAGACCTCTGACTCTCCACTCAAGCAGTTCCTGAGGATCCCCTTGGAACAGCATTTTGGGGAACATTTCAGGCTACAACAGGAAGAAGAAATGAGGATATCCCTCCTGTCAGTGGGCAGGTAGTTACAGAGGGTCTGAGGTAAAACAGCTAGATTTGAGTCCAGTAGAACAACAGACACCAACAAGAATTTTGGAATTTAAGCTTTTGAGAGTCAACGCTCCCTACATCAGATACATTAAATCAATATTATTTATTCGTTAAAATTATCTCCCTTTTTTCTATCAAATGTAATTTCAAAAACAACTTTTTTTTCCTTCTTAAAGTAGTGGTTAGCATATCAGACGAGGCTCTGGCAGACGTGGGCTCAAGTCCCTGCTCGATGATGAAGCTCACTGAGTGACCTTGGGCCAGTCCAGCCTTCATCGCAGGGTTGTTGTGAGGACAAAATGGGGAGGGGAAAACTAGGTATGCCACTCTGACCTCCTTATAGGAAGAGCAAGACAAAAATGTCACAGATTCAGCTGCAGGTCCAGCTTTTCCCATTACCGCGTCGCCATGATGGAAACACCTAAATTTCTGCCTCCCAGGAAGCTCTTCAAGGAACCTGTTATCCCCAGGTTACAGATGGGGAGGCTGAGACTGACAGAAAACGGCTGGCCTAAGGCTATGCAGCAAGTTTTTGGCTGGCACTGAGCCTTGAACAAAGCACCTTACACAAACTGCCTTTGTTGAAACAGGCTAATTCATCAGATTGTCTTCTGGAAGTGTAGGAGTCCGGACAAGCCCATGAAAACCTGCCTGATGAAAATACTTACTTTTGATATAGTGTACTGTGTAAAGAGCGCCTCACAAGTCTTCCCTTTTTTATCCTCTTAACAAAACCTGAGGTAAATGAGACATCACAACCCAGCTGGAATCTGTTTGTAAGAAGGATGAAAGTTCTGTTTTTCCCTCATGTCCTCCCTGGGTATCAGTCACGCACCAGGAGTTCTGTGCTTGGAACTCAGTTCCCAGGCAGGTGGGTGTCGATTTGGATTGGGACTGCGGCACAGAAGGAAAGGGAGCTTAAGGCTCTTCTGAGCTCCCCCCCGCAACCTGAGATAGTTAGGGGGAGCAGTATTCATCCTGTTGGTAAGGGGACCATGTCTCCTGTCCTCCTAACCCTCACCCCGGCTCCAATCCGCTGCTGCTGGAAGTTAAAAAGGCCATTGTGGGGGCTGCCATGACTCTGGTGATGGCGCTGGAAGGGACATCAAGCATCATGCTGGGACTGCTAGAGGACTGCAGCAATATGTGACGTCTCTTCTGGAAGAAGAAGAAGACCCCTGTTGTGTTCTAATGGCGACCGCGCATGCAGTTGGGACCCACATACGTTGTTGGGCAAGCTACTGGAGCTTCACCTCTGTAAACAATAGCCCGAGCAAATCCTAAATGGGACCAATCGACTATTCAGCATCCCGCAGGGGACTAATGGTTTATGGTATCGAATAAATAGCCCTATCATAGGGAATGGGTGTGACCAGGGGTGTGGTTTGTACCTGCATATAAGTAGAGCCCCGAGTCAGACTCAGCAGTTCATGTTTTCCATCTATAAATAAATTATGAGCTGATTTCACTTCTACGCGTCTGGACTCTGTATATTATAACCCCGCCATTCACTCGGAGTCTCAGAGCGGCTTGCATCTCCTTCCCCTTCCCACAACAGACACTCTGTGAGGTAGGTGGGGCTGAGAGGGCTCTGAGAGAACTGCTTTTTCAAGAACAGCTCTGACAAAACTTATGAATGACCCAAGGTCACCCAGCAGCTGCATGTGGAGGAGTGAGGAATCAAACCCGGTTCTCCCAGATTAGAGTCTGCACTCCTAACCACTACACCAAACTGTTGCCATGAAGTGATGTTGTGGAATTGAGTACCACCTTGCCTCACCCCCCAAAAAAGGTCCCAGAGGCTGAAAACCCTACCTGCGTTGGACAAGCTTATGATGAGCATCCCATTAGTACTCATGGCTCCCCAACAAGACCAATAGTGCTCCCTGTGGAAGGAAAGCTTAAGCCCCTTTGCCTGTTCACTGCAGTTCCAATGTACAAAATTGGCTATGTGACTGGCTCTGAGCTATAGGACCCCTTTTGGCTGTTAAATGTGATCATCTAAAATTTCTTCTCCTTTCTGAAAATTGATCCAGGTGGCTAGCCGTGTTGGTCTGAAGAACAGCAGAACAAAGTTTGAGTCCAGTGGCACCTTCAAGACCAACAACAGTTTATTCAAGGTATAAACTTTGGTGTGCAAGCACTGTTCTTCAGATGTACATGCACGTGGAAGCTTGTCCCTTGAATAAAACTTTGTTAATCTTAAAGATGCCACTGGACTCAGACTTTGTGTCTGAAAGCTGGTTACAGAATGGCCAGGAATTTGCAAGCAAGCTGAAAACTAATCCTTGATGCCTTAGGCGAGGGGAAATTTGACTGTGGAAATGGAATATTCGGTGGGGAGAGAAACAGGGGAAAGAGTTAAAATCCTTAGAACGGACTGGGAAGGAGAAAAGCACATGTTGAAAGGTTAATAGGTTATACAGTACCTTCACCTTTCCACTTCACTAACTCGATGTGTTTCCTCTCTCCCATTCAGGCAGCTTGAAGCCAGGCTCCCAGCATAATAGACGGAGTGTTTATAAAAAGCAGATTGATGTAGCATTAAGCCTTTCTCAAGCTGTTTACACACTGGGGGCGAGCTAGGCCTGGCATTTTTGTTTTCCTTCCGAGGAACACAGTTTTGTGGAATACGGCAAGCGGGTAGGCTTTTGTCGCAGCGTTTTGTTTGGGACATTTAAAAAAAAAAAAAAAAAAACCTGTTTACAGAGAGAGAGAGCAACTTGAAACTTCCTTTGTTCAGGCACATTTTCCAAAGCGTGCCCACAGGGAAATCTGAATTCTTCCCTCCAGCTTGGTCCCAAGATGTCTATCTCTATACTAATCCCAGCTTGGCTGGGGACTTGATAGGTGGCCTTGAGCTAGTCAGCCTCAGTCATTCTCCTGTAAAATGGGTGTAGCGATGACAGACAGTGACAGGGCTGTTGTGAAGCTTAAGAGAAGAAGGCAACGTTGATTCTCACCCAAATAAGATTGTGATAGAACAACAAACCAACCAAATCCAGTGAATAGGAAACAAGCAAGCAAGTAGGATCTTTGGACATAAAACACATAGTTTATTTATGTGATTAATGCAGTAATTCCCGAAATTCAACCAATGCTCCCTCTAAGCTGTGGAGTCTTGAGAGCAAAAATTCTACTTTGTGAGCTACTGGCATTAATGTTGTGAGCGAGCAATTTGGCTACTGCATAAATTAGTTTGCTCTGGAGCCATACTTCCTGAGTTAAGACAAAAACGTGTGAGCCGGAGGCTAAAAAACTGCAAGCTACCTCACACTAACTCAGCTTAGAGGGAACACTGACCACAACCCATCTTAGTTTGCTGTTGGAGAAAGATTAACACATATGGGAAAGGAAGAAATGGCATAACTGAAGACTCCTATGAGCCAAAACACCAAAAGAGGCTATTTGTCGCAACTCTGCATGAGCGAATGCTCTGGCTTGCCCTCTGTCAACCCATCGCTACTTGCAAGCGGACAATTTCGCCATACCTCTGCATGGGGTGTCACAGGCTCATTGGATCACTTCCAATGCAGATATGCAAAAAAAAAAACGATCGGTGACCTCAGAGGTGGCTGCACGTCGGGTCTCTGCATGCTTCTCGGTTTTGGATTTGCCACCTCCTTACCAAGAGGCACAGCTAGAACGGTTGCTAGCACAGACCCACACACAGAGTAGGGTACAGGTGCTTTGTATGTCTACCCACTCAAAAAGTAAACGTTTTCAAGTGACAAGTGCCTCCCATTTTAATTCAGAAAGACTATCAGTACCTGGATATTTTCCCCAGTAGAGCAAACAGTAGTTCCCCAAGTCCTTTTCAGATCAAGAAAACTGAGTGTTCGGGGTGAGCAGGAGCCCTCCCTCCCTTCAGGCTGTAGTTCTGGTCTGAATTTGGCCCCAGTGCACCTGATTTTTGGAAGGGAATAATATGCTGGAAGCCCCATTCACAGGCCATCTTCTCTGTCTGAGGGCCCAACTCTCTGTGCTTGGGGAAAGCACTTTGGCAAGCCGAAGATCCAGTGTGCAAGTGAATGTCTTGCTTAAGGTTCAGTGCAGAGCAGAAGGCATGCATGAATCAAGGAATACATAAGTCAAGAAATAGTTATTAAATGCCCTGACCTGGATAGCCCAGGCTAGCCCAATCTTGTCGTATCTCAGGTGGGTAGCCAGGTTGGTCTAAAGCAACAGAACAAAGTTTGGTGTCGTGGTTAAGAGTGTGGACTCTAATTTGGGAGAACCAGGGTTGATTCCCCACTCCTCCACATGCAGCTGCTGGTGTGACCTCGGGGTCAGTCACAAGTTCTCTCAAGGGCAGTTCTCAAAAGAGCTCTCTCAGCCCCACCTGCCTCACAGGGGCTGCAGTCAAACACACTATCCACTTTCAATCCACTTTCCATCTGGATTTTACTGGGTGAACAGGCAAAATCCAGTTAGTAGGTGCACTGAAAGTGGATTGTTTAGTGTGTGTGACCGCAGCCTTTGTTTCTGTTGTGGGGAGGGGAAGGGAA
Organism: Lepidodactylus listeri; assembly: GCA_029233225.1. Lineage (NCBI taxonomy): Eukaryota > Metazoa > Chordata > Lepidosauria > Squamata > Gekkonidae > Lepidodactylus > Lepidodactylus listeri. The sequence continues at coordinate 18,007,658 of JARCFY010000010.1, read as the reverse complement.
GGGAAAGGAGACTGTAAGCTGCCCTGAGTGAAGAGTGGGGTATAAATCCACTTTCTCTCCTCCTCCTCCTCCTCCTTAGTTTGAATCCAGTGGCATGTTCTAAGACCAACAAAGTTTAATACCCAGAATTAAACTTTGTCTTAAAGGTGCCATTGGACTCAAACTTTGTGCTCTTGTCAGATCTCATACGCTAAGCAGGGTTGGACCTGGTCAGTATTTGGATGGGAGACCGCCCAGGAATACCAGGGTCACGACACAAAGGCAGGCAATGGTAAACCACCTCCGAACATCATTTGCCTTGAAAACCCTAGGGGATTGCCCTAAACCGTCTGTGACCTGACAGCAAAAAACTAAAAAGTTATTAAACACAGGCGTTCTACTTCTAGGGGAGAGAACTACTTCTAACATACAAGCAACGTACAACTTCTGGGGGGGGGGGGGGGGGATAACTATGTTAGCCTGTTGTAGTAAAAGCAACGAATATCTCAAAAACTAGCAATGTATTATGGACAAAGTATTCGGGGCTGGTGACCTGAGGCATGAGATTAACTAAATTTTAAGGTTGGTTAGTGCCCTATGATATCCTGTGTGTGAATGTGTGTTCACCAGTGTTCCCTCTAAGCTAAGTTAGTGTGAGCTAGCTCATGGTTTTTTAGCCTCCGGCTCAGATTTTTGTCTTAGCAGGAGCCAAATCACTTTCACAACTTTAATGCCAGGAGCTCACAAAGTAGAATTTTTGCTCACAAGGCTCCACAGCTTACAGGAAGCATTGGTATGATTGTTAAAAAGACCCCCCCCCCCAAAAAAACCCCTCCAGGCTCCTTGAAATCTGTACCCCTCCCTCCATATGGCCTGTTTCAGGAAGGAATCAGGGCTTTGCAGAAGCCATTTGCTGCTCACACACCGAAGAATCTGCGGTAGCTGAATTGCTCAGGATTCTTACTAAAGCTCCAGATTTAGCAGTAATTCCTATCAATGTCTTGGGCAGTGAGCATAGATTCTCTGGTGCTAGCTCAGAAAGGCTGAGGATTCCATCACTGTTCACCTGTGTTGACCACACGGTGCTTTTGCTGTTGCAGGGCAAGGAACTTTGGAGATCAATACGAGTGAATGTATAACTTAAGCCTTGGACTCTAGGGAAAGGTGAACCACAGGCTTTGAAAAGCAGCCGTCTGTGTCTGATGCAGCGTAATCTGCACGAAATTGGTGATTTCTGGTAAGAATTAGGAACAAGACAGGACTGTAGGAACTTCCTACAGTTCGAGATAGTAAGAGAAGCCAATGTTGGATTAGGCCAGTGGCCCATCCAGTCCAACACTCTGTCACACAGTGGCCAAAAACACCTGTTGCCCCCCCCAAGCACCAAGATTACAGAGCATCTCTTGCCCCAGACTTAGAGTTCCTTGTGGCTAATAGCTACTGATGGACTTCTGCTCCGTATGTTTATCTAATTCCCTCTTGAAGCTGTCCATGCTTGTAGCCACCACCACCTCCTGTGGCAGCGAGTTCCATGCGTAATGGAATTCCAGTCTCCAATTGGCCAAAGACAGTTACATTGTGCAAGCACATTCACAAACCTGTTACTAGGGGTGAACTGTGGTCCAGGTGTCTTGAACAGGGACCGTGGTATCCTCCAGAATTTACCATTGCTCTTTCAGATAATAACGCCAAAGCACTGGTAAAGTGTTTTGTCGAGATTATTTACCTTGATTAAATAATTTGCTCATCACAATGTCTCGCTTTACTGTGCTCTGCTTAGACCTCACCTAGAGTATTGTGTCCAGTTTGGGGTACCACAATTTAAGAAGGATGTAGACAAGCTGGAACGTGTCCAGAGGAGGGGTCTGGAGACCGAGTCCTAGGAGGAAAGGCTGAAGGAGCTGGGGATGTTTAGCCAGAGGCTTGATGGCCATATGACAGCACTGCTGATTCTGTGAATTTAGGCAGATCGTGAGAAGGGAGGGCAGGAACGGTTGCATCAGAGCTTAGTTTTCGTGACCCTTTCTTACACGCCCAGGGAAATGCCGATTGCCACTTTGGGGTCAGAAAGCAGTTTTTCTCCAGGCCAGTTTGCCTGGAGATCCTGGAAGCTTTTTGTCATCTTCTGGTCATGGAACAGGGGTCAATGGGGTGTGTGGAGAGGGAGGTATTCGTGAATTTCCTGCATTGTGCAGGGGGTTGGATGAGATGACCCTGGAGGTCCCTTCCAACTCTATGATTCTATGATTCCTGTGCCGGCCCTGGATGTATCCATGTGCCATCCTAACCAGAGTGATGCCCTTTTAAGCCCACTCACTTCCATGAGTTTAGAAGGGTGTAACTCTGCGTAACGTCGCACACATGAAGCTGCCTTATACCCAATCAGACCACTGGCCCATTACAGTCAGTATTGTCTTCTCAGTCTGGCAGCAGCCCTCCAGGGTCTCAGGCAAAGGTCTTTCACATCGCCTACTGCCTGGGCCTTTTAGCTGGAGACTCTGGAGATTGAACCTGGGACCTTCTGCATGCTAAGCAGATGCTCTACCAAGGAGCCACAGACCCTCCTGGTACTGGAAAACTGAATCAAGGCTGGCTTTCTGTGGGGTTTATTTTGATGCACAAGGTATTGGGGTTTTTTGGAGAGGAAATCCCACACCACTCCCCTTCAAGGAGGGGGGCAGAAGGACCAAAGAAGATAACGTAAATGGACCAAAAGGCTCCGATTGCTTCTCTGCATCTCTGTGCGCACCCCAGGTTATTCTATTTCCAGACACCACTTTAATTAACAGTGTTTAGCAGCTACCGGGAGAGGTGCTAAGTGATCTGAGCTGAAGATGATTACCACCTCTTCTCTATGCTCGATTGCACCGAATACAATACAGGGAAACCCCCCAGTGTTGTTCAAAAGCGTATCATGGAATTATTCCCACCTACAGGTTTGCTGGCCCTTGTCCCGATTTGTCACCCAAGCCCTGGAATTTTCAGGAAACCAATTTTTCATCCTAATGGGTTTTTCCTGCCATGTGCAAAGTGGTCTGGCCAGATGTATACAGAGTGGGGCATAAGCACTGACCAAGCTGGGTTTGCCACTGTAATGGCATCCAAAGATTTGTTTTCCTGTGCAGTGATGGAAATGTCGTCATTCATGCTTTTAAAGGGCACTTGCGCTTCTTGAATCACTTGATGGAAATGGCGGGTGGTAATTTTAAGAACAAAAAGGGGCTGCAGTGGCTCAAGTGGTTAAGACACTGAGCTGCAGACTGGAAGGCTGGTAGTTCAGCAGTTTGAGACCTGAGTGCCGCATGACTGAGTGAGCTCCTGTCTCTGGCCCCAGCTCCTGCCAACCCATCAGTTTGAAAGCAAGAAATTGCAAGTAGGTAAATAGGTACCACTTTCGTGGGAAGGTAACAGCGTTCCATGTGCCTTGGCGTCTAGTCATGCCGGCCACATGACCATGGAAACGTCTTTGGACAGCGCTGGCTCTTTGGCTTGGAAATGGAGATGAGGGAGACCTTTACCTTTACTTTTAATTTTAGGACCAACTAAATACTTCTTCATGCAGCCTACATTCAGCTTATGGAATTCATTGTGACTGGATGCGACAGCGGCCACCAGTTTTAAAGGGCTTCAAAGGGGGATTCGACAAAGCTGTGGTCTGTGAGCAGTAATTATTAGCCAACAGATTGCGAAATGGAACCTCCATATTCAGAGGCATTCTATCACTAAATATCAGTCGCTGGGGGGAAACAGTGGGGGACAGCTGTTCCCTTTGTGCTTCCTAGAAGCATGGGCTGACCCCTATTGGAAAGAGGATGCTGGTCTAGATGGATCCTTGTTTGATCCAGCAGGGCCCTTGTGATTTTATCAAGAGCACCTTGTATATGCAGAAAGATCAGAACAAAATTTAACTTTTTCTTTTTTTTTGCTCAGATGACAGAGACCAGCTCACGTAAACCTGTTCTTAGTGTGAATATATATGAAAACACAGCTATTGACTTAATTGAAAAGAGAATATAATTTCCTCTAACTCTAACGAATCAGGGTTCTGATATGTGTGTGCCAACTCTAACTTTGCTAACTAACAGAACAAAGATTGAGTCCAGTGGAACCTTTAAGACCAACGAAGTTTAATTCTGGGTATAAGATTTTGTGTGCATGCATGCTTCTTCAGATACGTTGAAACAGATTTCCTCAACCATTATATAGAGGTGGGGGGTGGGTTAGTTGCCAGGAAGGGCTAATCGGAGTCAAGATGCATAAGTAATTGAGCAATAAGTATAGGTAAGATTGGGTAAAAGGAGTTGGTAAGACTTGTGAATAGCAGCAAATTAGCATACCGAAGATAAAAGAGTTAACAAACAAATGTTAGGACTAAGTTTGAGTCCAGTGGCACCTGTAAGACCAACAAAGTTTAATTCTGGGTATAAGTGAGGATTGAGTGATTTGGTATGTGTAGTGAGATAAGAACCCGATACCCCTGTTAAGCCCTGGGGGTTCCATTGTCCTGAGTGTTGTAATAACCTGCAATTCAGCAATCTCCCGGCCAAGTCTGTTTCCTTTGCAATAAAACAGTTACTTTGAGGTCCCCCACTGAGTGCCCTGGGAGGTTGAAATGTTCTCCTACAGGTTTCTCAGTGTTGTGATTTTTGATGTCAGATTTGTATAAATAGTATGATTGGTATGATTATTGAAAGGCCTACGTCTTTCAAGCTGCCCATGGGAATCCTGGTAGCGTGTTGCGTTGTCCATAGGGTTACCAGCTCCAGGTTGGGAAATATCTGGATATTTTGGGGGTGGAGCCTGAAAAGGGCAGGGTTTGTGGAGGGGAGGGACTTCGGTGGGGTTTAATGCCATAGACTCCACCTTCCAAGCAGCCATTTTCTCCAGGTGAATTGATCTCTGTCCCCTGCAGATCAGTTGTAATCCCAGGAAATCTCCCGCCACCACCTGGAGATTGGCTGCCCTAGTTGTCCGGTGTATTGGATCTAGATTCCTTTTGCAAGAGGAGCGAAATGGGAAGTTTCCAGCGCCACGGTGGACTGGATGAAGAACCGAACTCAGCTCACCTTGATGTCTGCCAGCAAGAACCAGTTGTTTAACCGGACTCAGAGAAACTCTCACTGTCCCATTTGTGATTGCGGTGGTTTTCGGAATGGCACTCAGCCATATGATCTGACACGATGGAGGACATGATTTTGAGCTGTCCTGTTTCAGTTTGTTTGTCCTGCCAGTTGTATTCCTGATTTAGCCCCCAGAACCCAGAGGCCAAGGTTACACTCACCTCCATGGCTGTTGCTGCTTCCAACGTAACCGGGGCAGAAGGCAGATGCTGACGCAAACGTTCCTTTGTGATTTTTTCATGGCCTTTTCAAGGCAGCTGCATAACATGCTTTTCGGAAGTGGCCACTTTGTCTCCTGAGCTTTTGAACTGAGCTGGAGGTGGGTGAGTAGGACAGAAAAGGAAAGGGACTTAAAAAGAAACCTTTAACAGTCCAGTCTAGAGTTGCAGCTGATTTATGGTGGCCCTGCAGGGCTTGCAAGGCATGAGATGTTTGGAGGTGGTTTGCCATTGCCTGCCTCTGCATCGTGGCCCTGGACTTCCTTAGTGGTCTCCCATCCAAGGACTAACCAGAGCCGGCCCTGCTTAGCTTCTGAGATCTGACAAGATCAGGCTAGCCTGGGCAAACCAGGTCAGGGCCCAGCTGGATTGATTTCCCTTAAACTATGCATGGGATTGCAGCCATGGGCTCGGGCTCGAATTAGCCAGTCTGGTGTAGTGGTTAGGAGCGCGGACTCTAATCTGGGAGAACTGGGTTTGATTCCCCACTCCTCCACTTGCAGCTGCTGGATGACCTTGGGCAAGCCGTAGTTCTGGAACAGCTGTTCTTGAAAAACAGCAGTTCTCGGCAGAGCTCTCTCAGCCCCACCTACCTCACAGGGTGTCTGCTGTGGGGAGGGGAAGGGAAAGGAGTTTGTAAGCCTCTCTGAGACTCCAAGTGAGGGGGTACAAACTCCTTTCCTTTATAGGTGTAAGTCCAATCTTTTCTTCTTCTTAAAGCATGGGCTTTCCTCGGAGGGTTTTAAGCCACGATTGTGATGAAGAGCTGGATTGTCATCCAAGCAGAGCAAGTGAGAGTTGAGGCGCCAGATTACTGAGGGAGCACCTTAAATAGAAAATAGTTTGAGTGTGTGTGTGTGTGTAAAGTGCCATCAAGTCACACACTCGATTTACAGCAATCCCAGCAAGGGGTTTTCAAGACAAGAGATGAGCCGAGATGGTTGGCCGTTGCCTTCCTCTGCAAAGTCTGGGTATAAGTTTTCATGTGCATGCACATTTCTTCAGGTATCTGAAGAAGTGTGCATGCACACAAAAGCCCATACCGAGAATTAAACTCGGCCTTCCGTACTGAAATAGCTAACTCAGGATCAGCTTAAACGGAACATAGTAACATGAATCTGGATCGTGGTTTTTATGACTGTTTTAAATTTACTGTTTAATGATTTTTAACTACTGTTTTTGAGTGTTGTGACTTTGTAACCCGCTCTGAGCCTGTCCATGGGGAGGCCAGGATAAAAATCGAATTAAATGAAGAAATAAAGAAATTGTTGGCCCTAAAGTTGCCACTGGACTCAGACTTTGTTCTATTGCTGGAATTTATTTATTTATTTGAATTTATATCCCGCCTAGCCAGCACAAAGCAGTGAGAAGGCGAGAACTGAAAAGTTGAGTTTCTAATTGCAAGCTCTGCCCCCTCCCCAAAGCCCTAACCTTTACTGCCTAGAGAGTATCACACATATGAAGCTGCCTTATCAGAGAGCCAGCGTGGTGTAGAGAGCTTACTGTGTCAGACCAGAGTCTGGGAGACCCGGGTTTGAATCCTCGCTCTGCCATAGAAGTGGGTTGGCTGACCTCGGGCAAGTAGCCTTACTCCACAGGGGTTGTTGTGAGGATGAAACGGAGGAGAGAAGGATGTGGGTCACTTTGGGTCCTCCTTGGGAAGCACAGTGGGGTGTAATGATACTGGGTCAGGCCCTCGGTCTCTCAAGGTCAGGACTGTGGCCAGCAGCAGCTCTGCATCGCCTCCAAGAGAAGAGATCTTTTGCATCTCCAGTTAACCAGTCCTTTTTGTTGCTGGAAGTGCTGGGGGAGCAAGCTCACCATTTTTTAGCTTCTGGCTCGAAGATTTTTGTCTTAGGTCAGGAAGGACGGCTCCATGGCAAGCTAATTTATGCTGTAGCCAAATCGCTTGCTCACAACTTTTAATGCCAGCGGCTCACAAAGTAGAATTTTCGCTCACAAGGCTCCACAGCTTAGAAGGAGCATTGCTGTGGAATCGAACTCAGGACCTGCTGCCTGTGATGCAGCGCCCCAGTGGCTATGCTTTTCTCTGGACCCGATTCTCACTTCTGACCCTAAGAAAAGCCCTACCGGATGAGACGCCACCATCGAGTTTCCGACAGTGCAAAGCTAGAAGGAAAGGGGGAAGTGTTCCCTCTAAGTTGAGTTAGTGTGAGCTAGACCACCGTTTTCTAGCCTCCAGCTCTCACATTTTTGTCTTAGCTCAGGACCAAACTAATTCATGCAGCAGCCGAATCGCTCGCACACAACTTTAATGCCAGTAGCTCGCAAAGTAGAGCTTTTGCTCGCAAGACTCCACAGCTTAGAGGGAGCGGGGGGGGGGGGGGGTCTGGCCCTCCCTTCCCCGCGTGCAGGGCCGCCCCAGGACTTCGGCGGAGCTAGACTGCCTCTGAACTTGGACGCTCCGCGAAACGGCTCGGGCCTGAGTCCGTGCGCACCCCGCGGCGCTGAAGCCGCCAAGCCGTGGCTGCTGCCGGGTCGGAAGTTCCCGGCCACTCCCCGCCCACCCCCGCCGGCAGCTGCGGCCGGCCTCCAGCCGCGTCCCTCTCTCTGGAGCAGGGAAGGGGGCGTCTCCCCGCCGGCGGCGCTGGGCGGTCCCGGGGGCTGGCCCGGCAGCGCCGCGCATTAGAGCGCAGGTGGCTTCGGCGGGGAGCGCCAGTCGCCCGCAGCGGCGGTGGTAGTGGCGGCGGCGCTTGGGCGGGTGTCCGGGGCGCCTGTTGCCCGCAGCCTACGGCGGGGTTGACCCGCTCTCTTCCTCCCTCCCTCCCTTCCTCGGCCAACTCCTCGGCGCCGGAGTCCGCTGGAGGATGCCGCGGCAGCCCGAGCGGCGGACGGGCCACTCTCCGCCTCTTCTCGCTCCACGCGGCCGGCACGGGAGCGCGGCCGAGCGGCTGCAGGGCGCCCAGCCACGCCGGCCAACTTCCCTGCGAGCAGCGTAAAGCGGCGGATCGGGGCCGGGGGAGCGCGTGGCGGCGGCGGCGGCGGCGGGGCTTGCATGGCCGGGCTGGGCCGGCCGCCTTCCGAAGAAGGGACTTTTGGACTTTGCCGCTTGGAGGCTTTCCAAGGCAACTTTTCCCGGGCGGGATCCGGGGCTGCGCGGCCGAACTTGGCGCGCCTGCGATGGGCGGCTTCGTCTGGAGCGTGGTCGGGTTCAACCCCCCGTAAGGCACCTGCCCGGCCGGCCCCCGGCGACGGAGGGAAGGAGTAGCCCGGCGGCGGCGGCGGCGCTGGGTCGGAGCATGTGCGCCTCGGAAGGGCCCCTGGAGGGAGACGCCGCCGGCGCGCCACGAGTCCCTCTGTTGGAGCGCCGCTGAGTCGTCGCCGTCGCCTTCGCTTCCCCCGGCGGCCCTGGGCGAGTTCGGCGGTCTGACCCCGGGCGAGGCTGCTGGCCATGGCCGGCTTCGGCCCCAGCCTGGGAGACACCCTGCTCGGCCTCTGGCTGCTCTTGCTGGAAGCCCCGGCCCTGGTGCCCGCCGCCTCCAAAGCCATGGTGTGCCAGGAGATCACCGTGCCCATGTGCAAGGGCATCGGCTACAACCTGACCTACATGCCCAACCAGTTCAACCACGACACCCAGGACGAAGCCGGCCTGGAGGTGCACCAGTTCTGGCCCCTGGTGGAGATCCAGTGCTCGCCGGACCTCAAGTTCTTCCTCTGCAGCATGTACACCCCCATCTGCCTGCTGGACTACGCCAAGCCCCTGCCGCCCTGCCGGTCGGTGTGCGAGAGGGCCAAGTCGGGCTGCTCCCCTCTGATGCGCCAGTACGGCTTCGCCTGGCCCGAGCGCATGAACTGCGACAAGCTGCCCGTCCTGGGCAATGCGGAGATGCTGTGCATGGATTACAACCGGACCGAGGTCACCACCGTGCCCCCCTTTTTCACCAAGCCCACCCGGTCCTCCAAAGGTGGCCAGAAACACCTCCCCCCCTTATCGGGCCAGCACCCGCCCGGGGACTGCTGGCGGGCCTGTAAGTGCCAGGAGCCCCTGGTCTTGATCTCCAAAGAAACCCACCCCCTCTACAACAAGATCGAGACGGGCAGCGTGCGCAACTGCGCCATCCCCTGCTTCCAGCCCTACTTTACCCAGGATGAGAAGACCTTTGCCACGTTCTGGATCGGCCTGTGGTCCGTCCTGTGCTTCATCTCCACCTTCACCACGGTGGCCACCTTCCTGATTGATATGGAGAGGTTCAAGTACCCGGAGCGGCCCATCATCTTCTTGTCCGCCTGCTACCTCTTCGTGTCCATCGGCTACATCATCCAGCTGGTGGTGGGCCACGCCAGCGTGGCCTGCAACCAGGACTACAACCACATCCACTACGAGACCACGGGGCCGGCCCTCTGCACTGTGGTCTTCCTCCTGATCTACTTTTTCGGCATGGCCAGCTCCATCTGGTGGGTCATCTTGTCCCTCACCTGGTTCCTGGCGGCTGGGATGAAGTGGGGGAACGAGGCCATCGCCAGCTACTCCCAGTACTTCCACATGGCTGCCTGGCTGATCCCCAGTGTCAAGTCCATCGCCGTGCTGGCCTTGAGCTCGGTGGATGGCGATCCGGTGGCCGGCATCTGCTATGTGGGCAACCAGAACCTTGACAAGCTCCGGGGTTTCGTCTTGGCGCCTCTGGTGGTATACCTCTTCACCGGGACCATGTTTCTGTTGGCGGGGTTCGTGTCCCTCTTCCGGATCCGGAGTGTGATCAAACAAGGAGGCACCAAAACGGACAAGCTGGAGAAGCTGATGATTCGGATAGGGATCTTCACGGTGCTGTACACCGTCCCGGCGACCATCGTTGTGGCCTGCTACATCTACGAGCAGCACTACCGGGAGAAGTGGGAGCGCGCCCATAACTGTTCCTGCCTCGGGGACAAGCAGAAACCGAAGCCCGATTACGCTGTCTTCATGTTGAAGTACTTCATGTGCCTGGTGGTGGGCATCACCTCGGGGGTCTGGATTTGGTCGGGCAAGACCCTCGAGTCGTGGAGGCGGTTCACGGGGAGGTGTTGCCAGAGCGGGAAGCCTGTGGGCACTCCCATGTACAGTGAAGCCAACGCAGCTCTCACAGCACGGACTGGGGTGCCCAGTTCGGCTTCCTACCATAAACAAGTCCCGTTTTCTCATGTATGAAAGCAAATGTGGCTTGCTTGTTGGGAGCAGGTAAGCGCGGCGTGACTCGAGTCCCCAACTGGAAAGATTTCAGACACATAACCGGGGCTTTCTCTTTCCTTTGTGCATCTCCCCTGTGATGTCTAACTCAGCCTCTGGTGTCACGCTTAACTATTTAATTTGAGGAAACGGTGGTTTCAAATCCATTCCGCTCGGCTGAACTGAGATGTTGTGTCCGACAAGATGCTTGTCGCTGGTTTCTAAGTAGCAGGACTCTTTAAAAATCTGTGTAATGCTTCTTTTTAAAAAAATTTCAGCAACATGCGCGTCCAACTACTGAAGTGGAAATACAAAGAAGCGATATGGAGGGAGGATCTACTTTTAAGGCGGGCGGCTTGGGAAACAAGACTCCGTTTTCAGGTTTTATTTTTGGAGGGCTTAAATCCACCCCTCGGTCACTTTTGACACCTGTCCATGCCAAATCCCATGCCAGGGAGCCTCATAAAGGGATCCTGGCGTGGGTATTAGTTTCTCCTGTGCAGCTGCAAGGAAGGAGTTTAAAAATTAAAGATGTAGGGAGGGCCAATATGTGTCAGTTCTAAAGGGGATGCTTTAGGGAAGCGCCCCCCCCGCCAGATCCAGAAGGAACGCACCATCCTCACACGTGCCCTTTTTTCCTCTTTCTTTGCCAAAAAAAACATGTGTTGGTGTTCCTAGCATAATAATGCCTGAAAGCTGCTTTTAAACATAACTGAACTTTGAAAATGTTTTCGCTTCCTCTGTCCTGGTGGACTGGACCCTTCAAAAAAAGGGTGTGGAGGAGGGCAGTGCGAACGTTGCAAGTCCAGTACCCATAACAGGTTTCTTGCAAAAGTTAATTTGAATGCTGAATCCCCTTTGGCATAAAGGAAGGGAACCAGACAGCAACTGAGATGACGTGGTAAAGAAATTGCTTTGACCACAAGTCCTGGATCTGGCTGCCTGATCTTAGGCCAGTTTATTCTGAAACGGAGCTCGCTGAATCCAGTGGGATTTACTCCCAAGTAATTACACCCCAGAACCTTAAAAAAACAGTGTGTGTGTGGGGGGGGGGGGGAGATTTGATTTCCTGGAACTGCTTTCCCCTCCACACCATTCTGTCTTTGTATCTCCTCTCCGGCCTGCCGCTCATGGGATTCTATGGTTTTAATGTTTGGCTGCTATTTGTAAAGGGGAAAAGATGGGATCAGTACCAGAAACCTCTGTGAGCAGATCTCTGTGGAGTGCAGTTTTTGTGCCTCCCCCTTCCTCTTCCCCAGGAGAAAGTAGGACTCTACCGCTAGTGCAGTCTCCAAAAAGTTGAACGAGGTGGGCCAAAAACAAATTCGTGGGCAAGGATAATCACATCCCCTCTCTTTGCAGAGGGGGCTCAGCTCTGTCTGGGACTCAGAGCGCTGGCTGCAAAGACCCCTTTCTGTCCAGGTCTTATCCTTTGTAAGCTGACCCCTTCCCACTAATGCAGAGCAGTATTAGATCTGGCAGTGGGTTTACGCCAGTGCAAAAATCTTTGCACTTTAAATTTAGTCAATGGGAAAACAGACAAAAAAGACTACTCCCCCCATACCAATTCTGCTCATCGCTTATTCTGTGACACATTCAGTCAGCAAAGAGAATGACAGTTTTATTGATTTCTGACCAAGTGGAGAGAGCCCAGCCTCTGTGAAGGGCAGGCCGGGAGGGAATATAGGCCCCCCCCCCAGCCAGGACCATGGGGTAACCCCTCTACACCAACCTACAGCACTGGGCATGCCTGGGGGAAGGGCACTGCTGTGACCATTGGGTGGTTTTGCTTTTCTGTGCCCTGCATGTGCAAATGAGCCATCACAGGTCAAACACTGCAGGGCAATCCATTTTTCCCTGGAATCTGTGTATCTCTTCCTTCCCTCACCAGAAGAAGTTAAGTGCTTGCTTAATACTGTCTTCTGCAGAAAGCAACAGGGTGAGGCGTAGTTGATGTACCTGGGTTTCGAGAGAAAAACCCAAATTCAGTGCTGGGGCTTTGATCCTGCTGGACGTTTCTGTGGACAAGATTTCTGTCCCTGGCGTGTGACTGGCTTGCTGCCCCCCTCTCCTGGCAGCCCCCGAAATGCTGCTTCTGGGAGGTGTGGGTCATTCTCCCCCCCTCCCCCAGGACGCTGGCGAGGCGGGGTATAAATCCAAAAATAAATATATAATTAAAGGACAGCATGTGGGGAGTCTGAGGTCTGTGGAAATCCTCCCCCTCCCTTTCTGTCATTGGCAGTCCTCGGCAGGATCTGACCTCCAGTTCGCCGGCATCGTCTTTTTAACGAGAGTAGCTTTTTGTGCTTTATCCGTTGGCGGGTGTCCTGCCCTTTAAAACTGTACAATGGCACCCTTTTGGGACCAGCAAATCTTCTCAGCCCTAGTTATGGAGGACCCACTGAAGTAATTCTCTAAGAGCACCTGTGTTGTGGGGTATCTGTCTTGCGCCTGCTTACAGCACAATGGGGAAGAGGCCTCAGGACAGGCTTCTTTCCCTCACGGAAGGTGGCTGCCCTGCCTCTGAGGAAACGTGACAGAATTTGGACAACCTCCTTTTGGCTGCGGTGTGGGGGGGACGGGTTTGCTGGCCTTAGCTAAACAGAGCGTGCTTTGGCAGAAGTCACAGTTCGGGGGCAGGATGAACGCCATAGGTGATGTCAGAGGCTAAACACACACACACACACACACAGTACCATGAGAAGTGATATGGAGACAAGGCCGAAGCCTGGCCTGGGCCTCCCTGGAAGAAGCAACACTTCCCTTTCCCCTCTGAGGGTGCGATCACACGGACGTTTACTGCGGGCTTCGCGGCTGTTCCGTATTGCAATTAAAGGGGCTGACCAGACGGCCGCATCTGTCTCCCGTCTCGAAGCCGCCCCCCCCCCCTGCATTCGAGCCCGCCTTTCAAACCACCAGGAAAAACAAATACCTTCCGTTTGAGCCATCGCGCTTGAAAGAGCAGCGCGGGAGACCCGGGTTTAAATGCCCGTGTGATCGCACCCAGAGATCCTACCACAGAGAAGAAAGTGAGGGAAGCGGATCTTGGGAATTGGTGTGGCTGAGGCTGCCGTCACACACTGTACTTGAACCACTTTCAGTGTTCTTTCCAACTGGATTTCACTGTGTGAACTGGTAAAACCCAGTTGGAAAGTGAATTGGAAGTGGATTATTTAGTGTGTGTGTGACCGCAGCCTAATGAAGGTTATCAGACTTGCGCATTTTGAGATGGTTCCATCCCAGCTCACACTCACTATAAACAGAGACTTCAGCCACTGAAAGAACAAGAGTTAGATAATTGTAGCCCATAACATTTTCCCGGGGGGGGGGGGGATGGGACTTTGAGGGAAGGAAATTTCCTACTGCCAAGGTAATTGGATTAATTTTTTAAAAACTGCAGTGGCATCCCACCCTGAAAATTTTGTTGGGTCTCTAAGGTGCTACTGAACTCAAATCCAGCTGTTCTACCATGTGTTATGTTCATCTTCTCTCTTGTTAGCCTACCACTCCTCTGAGGCTATCTTTGGCTCCAGTGGTCTAACCCTAAATCTGTACAGGGAAGGGGAAGATCCTATATGAAGAATGCAGGTTATATATTTGATGATCTTCTGGCTCCTTCCAGTTCCACAATTCTGCTGGCAGGGTACTTGCCCCATAAGTATGACAGGAATTAGCCTGAATTACGACTGGTAGCCAGGGAACATATTTCAAATTAACCTGAAAAGCTGGGTGAAGGTGCCGACCATGGAGCTAAGAAAGCCTCAAGGCTTTCTAGTATTGAGGCTCTGAGACATGACCATCACTTTACCACCACATCTCTGTGGTGCACACTGTCCGCTTCAGATTGGCAATATGAGTCGCAACATCATTACATCCAGTACTTGGATGAGCCAGTCAGGATTGTGTTGGGACTGAGATCCCTTAGTGACTAAACTCGTGTCATGTTTTTGTGTACACTACATGGAAGATTTGTTACAAGAACCTGGAAGAGCAGTGTTGGCTCTACCTAAGGTTTTTAAACACACACACACAGAGGTTGGCTGTACATCCCATAAATATTACTCAGAAGTTGCTCCTAGTAGTGGCTCCTACATCCATCATCAGATGGAAACTGTAAGGTGCTGAGTGACAAGGAGCTCTTCTCTTTTGCTGGACTCTTAGTAGAACAGTACAGGATATCTGGACTGTGGCACTGGACACTAAGAACACAATCCAGTGATCTAGAAGTTTCTAAACTAGACACTAAGCTTATTGCCTGACAAGACAGGTGCACTGTCTTAAGACCTTTTGCATGCTTTCCTACCACCAAGAAGATTGTCCTGCACACTGGGGTTAGTGCTACAAGGTTCATAACCTCTTGTTCGCCTGCCACTCCTCCAATACTATCTTTGGCTCCAGTGGTTGAACCCTAAATCTGTACAGGGAAGGAAAGGATCCTATATGAAGAGTGCCGGTTATATATTTGATGATCTTCTGGCTTCCTCCGGTCCTACAATTCTGCTGAAAGGGTACTTGCCCCGTAAGTATGACAGAAATTAGCCTGAATTACAGCTGGTAGCCGGGGAGCAGATTTCAAATTAAGCCATCCAGTCCAGCCTTGTTACAGGGCAATCCACTGACAGACCGACAGTTTCTTGGAAGTGAAAAATCCACATTATGTGATTAAACACAATTGGGACAGATAATACTTTATTTAACGTTGGCAGTCAACTAGCAAGATTAATGCATTCTCCCTCCCAGGGGTCTAATGGCTGTGAAACCACATTTACACCTTTAAGGATGTATTTGTAGTTATTCCCAGTCTCCGCAAAGGATGTTGGCAATGTACAAGATGCTCTTAAAGAAGCTTCCCGATGTTTAATTCAATGCAAAGGGGAGGGGGGCAGCTACTGTGATGGCAGCATCTTTTTATCACCTGTGTAAAGTCCCCAATCTGCTCTACAGACACCCAAACAGACCTTGGGCGCTTGTGGTTGGTAGTTCTGGTTATAAGCTCAAATTGTCCCCACAAATCAACGCAGACACCGTAGTGTTTGGAGAATACGATTTGTTTGCCTTGCATGTAACCGAAAGGGGCTGATGGATATCTGGAAAGTCTCCTCTCTCAAAACTATAATCCATCTGTGTCACCTTTTAAGGGCTTTGTAAAAAAAACCCTGGATGAACCCCTGGCTCTCCTGAGGTCCAGTTTAGCAGCCAGAATACATATTAAACACAGCCTGTTCATAATTTAAGGGGTTACATTTTTCAGCGCCTCACAAACAGGATTAGTTCCTGTGAAGAGTACTAAACGGGGGAAAGTATTGCTGGATGCGAAAGGGAAGAAAGACCAAAAAAGAAAACCAGGAACAAAGACTGAAATGTTGCGGTTTTTCAAACACACTGTCGAAGTACACGTTAGTAGCCTCGTCACTGGGCCGGGGATACATTTGGGTCCGGATGTTGTGTACTCCGATACGTTGGCAGGACAGAACATAACTGCGCCACAGATGGGAAGAGAGTTGTATTTAAAAAAAGAATTTTGTATATACAGAATTGCTAGTGAACTTTTGATACGGGTTGGGAAACAGGTTGTGAGTCTCTCTTGAGGATGAGGATGTGGCGTCGGACATCAGTCACTGGATGGGGCGGGGCGGGGTGGGGTGATGACACCGGGGCATTCGAACTGCTTTACTTGATGTCGGATTCGTGTGTAGGTCCTGCTGCTATTTCAATTGTGCCTTCTGTAGATGGAGCTTATACATACTATTTGCAATATAATTAACAAAATCATGCCAAAATACGCTGGGGGTTTTTTTTTAAAAGGAAAGGCAAGCTGATTCTGTAAAAAGCTTTAAAGAGGACAATAAACCACCTTCGAACGATCACCTTAATCTCCTCGCCTAGTTGTATGTATTACAACAACTATTAAGGGATTGTTCTTTTAATACGAGAAGACAAAAATGGTTCGAGACTTATTAAAAAATCAAGTCCTTTCCTGCAGCACTCCACGTACGGGGCAGCTTTGAGAGTAGCAGTCGTGCAAAAATGATGCATGTGGAATTTTTTGGGGTGCACATTTTGTTTTATGCAGCGGGATACTTAACAGCTCCTGAGATGTGGGTGCTGACCAGTGTTCTCTCTAAGCTGAGTCAGTGTGAGCTAGCTCAGTTTTTTAGCCTCTGGCTCGCAGATTTTCATCTTCGCTCAAGAAGGATGGCTCCAGAGGAAACTGATTTATGCAGCAGCCAAATCACTCGCCCACAGCTTTAATGCCAGTAGCTCACAAAGTAGAATTTTTGCTCACAAGACTCCATAGCTTAGAGGGAGCATTGGTTGCTGGCAGAACACTGAGGCATGGTGCCGGAGATCCGCATCCAAAGGTAAAAGGAAGATCTTGTATACAAGACATGCTTGGAGCATAGCTCTTTCTACACTTACTGCAACACATTGCTGTAATTCATGAGATCTCATTTTTAAAATCTGCACCAAACCCCCAAATTTGGTGTGAAGTCACATGTAGTCAGCCCCCCCCATCGCAAATTGGATCACCAGCTCTGGGCTAGGAAATACCTGGAGATTGTGGGGGTGGAGCCTGAGGGTGGGGTTTGGAGAGGGACTTCAATGGGGCATAATGCCACAGAGTCCACCTTCCAAAGCAGCCATTTTTCTCCAGATGAACAGATCTCTGTCCCCTGGAGATCAGTTGAAATGGCGGGAGATCTCCAGCTACCACCTGGAGGCTGGCAGCAAACCTACCCACAAACTGCAACTCAAGCACAAGAAAAGAGATTGGATTTATATCCCGCCCGTCACTAACCCAAAGGCGTCTCAAGAGCGGCTTACCATCCCTTTCCCTTCCCCTCCCCACAACGAACACCTTGTGAAGTAGGTGGGGCCGAGAGAGCTCTTTCAAGGACTGTTCGTGCAAGAACAGCTCTAAAAGAACTTATGACTGACCCAAGGTCACACTAGCAGCTGCATGTGGAGGAGTGGGGGATCAAACCCAGTTCTCCCAGATTAGAGTCCGCACTCTTAACAACTACACCAAACACCAATTTTTAAAAAGAAAAGATTCTGTAGCCACCCAGTTTCAAAATCATACGCTCCTAAAAATAACTCTGCCCATCACATTTTGTGGAAATGTGAAGGAAACTTGAGCTTGTTTTTAGAGACTCTACGGAGGGGAGAGTTACGAGAAAACGAAGACAAGCATAGTTGTGTTTTTCTAATTTGTGATTGTGGTGAGGAAGAAAAAAACCCCAGTAAAATGTTGGGGGGGGGGGAGAAACAGGAATGTATTCATTCTGGAAAGGAAACACTCCATAAACAATTGACGCATTTCTGCTCAGTAGCAACAGCCCACTGGATTTGGGGGAGGGGGGGAGGAGGCTGAGGGCCTCTTCGGGAAGGTACCCATGAGGTAAATATTCCTTCAACAAAAGATCTTCAATAAGTCTGCCCGGCCAAGCCCTGAATTTCTAAAGCAGACTTGATAGGGAAGCATTCACCACCCTTCTCACAGATCTACTTATACGTGTATAGCAGAAAACAAAACTCCAAACCTATTACGACACCAAGCCAACCCCCCCCACACCGAAGATGTCAAATTGAAATGCACCCCATTCAGTGTTGATACCACTTGCAGGGTCAGAGAATGTACCCACAGTCCACCGTAATGGGGTGAAAAAAGAAAAATTAAGCCGCACCGGGGAGTTTGAATAACAGAACGTGCAGCAGGTGTCAAGGCAGTACGGTTCACTGGTTAGAGCAGAACCAGAGTTCAAAACCTAGCTCTGCCATGGAGGCTCACTGGCTAATCCTGGGCCCATTGCAGAATCTCTGCCTCACTTAAGGATCGAATGGAGGAGAGGAGGCCAGCTTGCCCCTCCGAGGTCCTGGCAGTTCAGGAAAACAACAGCACGCACTGCAAATTGCTGGGTTGGATTCTGTGGCTCATTTCCAGTAAACAGGAACTAATTGCTTCAACAGAAGTCTCTTTACTTAGCAGGAGGGAACTGTTGGCTCCGACCAAAGGATTGACATTTCCCACATCCGAATATCTACAGGCCGAGTTCATACACACAGAAACACACACACACAAAAAAACACCAACAAACTGTAGTCCCTTTTTATTGAACAGGTATCATGGGCAAGAGAGAAAGAGGTTTAATTAGCTCATGGATTTTAAAAAGGAGGAGGAGGAGGAGGAGATTGGATTTGTATCCTGCCCTTCACTCACTTGGAGTCTCAGAGTGGCTTACAAACTCCTTTCCCTTCCCCTCCCCACAACAGACAACCTGTGGGGCTGAGAGAGCTCTGAGACAACTGTCCTTGAGAGAACAGCTGGTACAGAGCTGTGGCTTGCCCAAGGTCATCCAGCAGCAGCAAGTGGAGGAGTGGGGAATCAAACCCGGTTCTCCCAGATTGGCGTCCGCACACTTAACCACTACACCAAACTGGCTCTTGGTTCAAAGGAAACAAGTGTGGAACCTGTAAGGACTTGCAAGGGTCTTCATTTTATTTACTTTGTTTATATCCTTTCTGCCCACTGGAGACCCAAAGAGGCATACATCATTCACCTCTCCTCCATTTTATTCTCACAAAATCCCTGTGAGGTAGGTTAAGCTGACAATGTATATGACTGGCCCAAGGTCACCCAGCGAGCTTTCATGGCAGAGTGGGTCTCCCAGATCCTAGTCCAGCTATTTAACCACTACACCACCCTGGCTTTCTGCAACCCCTCCCCAATTTCATCCTCTCTCCCTGGCAGCCCCCATAGTCTCTCCCCTTTCCCTGCTTTTGTCTTTCCACTCACCAAACCACCTTTCTTTTACTGGCACCCCGTCTTCAGCTTTATTATTTTTTTTACTTCACCGATACCCTTCTTTTCTCCCCAGTGGGGACCCAAAGCATTTTAACATCATTCTTCTCACCTCCATTTTAGCTCCACAACAATCCTGTGAGGTAGGTTAGGCTGAGTGACTGGTCCCGGGTCCTCCCAGCAAGCTTCCACAGCAGAGTGGGGATTCGAACCTGGTTTTCCTAGATCCAAGTCCAACACTCAGACTGGCTTTCAGCTTCCTCTCCTGGCTGGGAACATCCAGTCCCTGGGAAAAGTCTGGCCAAACTGCTGAGAAGTCATGCAGGTAACTCAGGTGAGTTGCATGCTGTGGAGACTGCTGCGGGGCTTCCACATCATCCCGTCGCCACTGCCATACCTGGGTGAGCTCCGCAAACTTCATGAGAACAAGCTGGCCAGTGGCTGCTGCTGGCCCTGAAGAGTCCTTCCTCCAGGGCAGGAGGGTTGGGGAGCAATGGTGGCCAGCAAGGCCAAAACAACCCTGGAAAGCCCTCTCCCTTCAGTGGCAGAAACCAAGGGTGTGAAGGCTGGCAATATTTTGGTTGCCTAGTAACCTCCCCCATGGCCCCTGGGGGAGATCTTCTTTCTTAAAGGTACAGGTGCTGCTTCTGTAATTTTGTGGCAGGCATTTGACCCTCTCCATTTTTTTTTTTAAGAGTGCAGATTTTTCTGCAAATTTGGGGCTTTTCTCAGGTTTGTAGGAAGACCTGTCTTATCTGTTCATGGACATAACCATCAAACCCCTCCCCCCCCTCCCCCCCGGGATAGGGCCACATTAAGAATTCGATATATTTATGAAATGTGAATGTTAGTTATTTCCTATGATTCTGGGTTACCAAGAACAGTGAGATATTGTGCAAGCATCCCTGGTTGCTGAAACCACACTGGATTCAAAGTGTCTTTTTACATATACAAACATGCATTGCATACAACAACCCTATGAGGAAAAGCCACTGCTAATACTCAGATGTTTGCTGCAGTGCCTAAAATACATATACAACTTGTTTAGGATCTGGACCCAGCGCCATTAACCAAAGATGACTGGAAAACTAAGAGAGTCGAAGATGCCGTGTTCCCACGCTTCCTTTCAGAAAGAGTGGCTTGGATCTAGCAAAGTGCAAGCGGAAATGCAAATGGACTTTCCATAGTTCCACTTGTTTAAGATCTTCCTCAACACCTAGCTCTTTCTTCCCTATGTATAGATTCAGGTGGGGCAGCCGTGCTGGTCTGAAGCAACAGAACAAGGTTTGGGTCCAGTGGCACCTTTAAGACCGACAAAGTTTAATTCTGGGCATAAGCCTTTGTGTGCGGGCACACTTCCTCAGATAAACTGTTTCAGTGTTATCTGAAGAAGCGTGCCCGCACACAAAGGCTTATGCCCAGAATTAAACGTTGCTGGTTTTAAAGGTGCCACTGGACCCAAGCTTTGTTCTTTCCCTACCTATACAGTACCTAGAAACTGGTTGGCACACAAGAAGAAATGCACCTGGGACATAAGCTTAACTCAGCCCAAGTGGCTACTGTGGTCTTTTCCTAGTGTTCCACTCATGCAAGAACTTGATCGGAAACAGAAGTTTTGTGCTGGGCTCAATGGAAAGGCGAGTGTCGTGTCAAAATGCAAAGTATAAAACTAGCCCTCTGATTCTTCCGTCTGGGGGAATTCAAGTGTTATCTGCTGCAAGGCAGCACAGAAGATAAATGTGCAGTCTTCCTCTAGGGAAGGAAACTCTTCTGGAGGCCACAAATCTTCTTTGCGGTGACTCAGGAAAGCCCTCAAAATACAAGGAAGGAAGAAGTAATTGAGTGTTCGCACACGTGATAGTCTCTGGCGCTCAGGCACACAGAACTGAACCATTCAGAAGGATCCCCACTGAACTTAACCAAATCATGTATTTAGCACAGTGAACATTTGAGGGCTGATCTACAGCATCGCTATACCTTCCCAATGTTAGAAAATATGGTGCCCCCCTTTTCCAAAGTGGATAACACCCAAGAGAACCGTGCCTGCCTTCAAAGGAGAGAATGCAACTGGCAACCTCATGGCCAGGGCGAAAGAACCAGGTTCGATTCCCCACTCCTCCACATGCAACTGGTGTGACCTTGCATCCATCACAAGTTGTCTCTGAGCTGTTCTCTCAGCCCCACCTACCTCACAGGGTGTCAGTTGTGGGGAGAGGAAGAGGAAAGGAGACTGTAAGCTGCTGAGACTCCTTTGGGTAGTGAAGGGTGGGGTATAAATCCAGTCTCCCCTTCTTCACTGTGGAGAGTGCTGGGTTCAGTTTCCATGCAGTTCTAGGATGGTCGAACGTCATGTACAGTCCATGTCCTAAAACCACCCTCCACCCACTGAAACCAACCTGTTTTACACCAGGAATGGCATCTGCAATAAAAGGAAAGTTCTGGGGCACAGGTGGCGGCGGCAGAACATGCCATCCAGCCACAGTTGACTTATTAACGACCCAGTAGAGATTTCAAGGCAAGAAGCATTCAGAGGTATTTTGCCATGGCCTTCCTCTGTATCATGACCCTGGTATTCCTGGGAGGTCTCCCATCCAAACACGAGACAGGGCTGACCCTCCTTAGCTTCTGAGATCTGACCAGATCCAGCTAACTTGGGCTATCCAGGGCAAGGCCCGGGACACAGACACCCACCCTAACTCCTGCAGGACTGCTAGGTGCCTCTGTCTGGCCAAATTCTTTTCAATGCACACCTTTCCATGAACACCTGAAGCTGCCTCCTCCTGAATCAGACCCTGGGTCCATCAAAGTCAGTACAGTCATCTCAGGCCGGCAGCGGCTCTCCAGGGTCTCAGGCTGAGGTCCTTCCCATCATTTCTTACCGGAGCCTTTCAATGGGAGATGTCGGGGATCAAATGATGCTCTGCCAGGGAGCCACCGCCCCTCCCCTGTGCCTAGGGCCCGGCATCGTTTCACAGCATGTCAGACTCTCAGCCCCGCTACCCCCTGGGACCCGTCTTTCACCAGGAACTACCTTCAGCACAGAGTCACCGTTCCAGTCATGTTTTACACAGTGTTTTAACCTGGCCTCCTCCTCCTCCACCTGAACACCCACTGCCTACCCTTCACCCGTTTCATGCTTCTGTTGCACAAGCGTACATCCCCTACCTGCCAAACCTACTTGAAGAGGTTTCAATATGTAATCACCTTGGAGACAAAACACACACACAGACTCGTATACAAAAGGCAAGAGGTCACCTCCTCAAGAGCGTGGTCCCATCGCTGGTTATAGCCTGACCTTCAGCTGAACCTCCAATTGCCCTCAAAATTGATTTTTTTAAAAAAAAAAAAACAACAAGGAAAGGTATATGCACACGGTGAAAAAGAACTTGGACAAAACTCGCACCTCCCTGGTTGGCTCGCCACGAGCTGTCAAGAGCTCTTCTCTGCGTCAAGAAAAAGCAGACGTGCTCCTCGACTGAAATTCCACTGCAGCTCTTTGAGGATGGACGGACAGCTGTTACACGACTCCGTCCCCACTTCCCCCAAGAATGCCACCCCCCAGTGTTCCCTCTAAGGGTGAGCTAGCTCACAATTTTTTAGCCTCCGGCTCACACGTTTTTGTCTTAGCTCAGGAAGGATGGCTCCAGAGCAAACTCATTTATGCAGCAGCCAAATCGCTCACTCACAACTTTCATGTCAGTAGCTCACAAAGTAGAATTTTTTTGCTCACAAGACTCCACAGCTTAGAGGGAGCGTTGCCCCCAACCCAACTGGCTCTGGCTCGATCTCAGAAGCTAAGCAGGGCTGGCCCTGGAGAGTACTTGGATGGGAGGCCACCAAGGAAGCCCAGGGCCATGACGCAGAGGCAGGCCGTAGCAAAACCACCTCTGCTCGTCTCATGCCTTGAAAAACTTACGGGGTCGCCCTGAGTCGGCTAAGACTTGACAGCGCTTTGCGTGTACAACTCCTCTTGGGATATCCACCTCTCTTCCTCTGTGTAGCGCCAGCCACCAGCTTGATGAGAACACACAAGTCTTACGTGCATCAAACTGCTGTGTGCAAGACCTGTGGGCTGTGGAGAAGGCCAAGAGTGCAGCCATTCCCTTCTCTCCCACTTCCTCACCCCCCCCCCCCGGTATTGTTCACCCACCCACAGAAGCCTAACACCTTTGCCTAAAATGTCATTCTGGCCCAGCTCTCTGGTGGTCGCTTGCTGGAGGCAAGCAAGCGGCAGACACTCCCGAAAACGTTGTATTTGAAGAACGTGAACTTGCATTCTTGCCAAGCTGGGTAGCCGTGTTAGTCTGTCTGTAGCGGTAGAAAAGAGTGAGAGTCCAGGAGCACCTTAAAGACTAACAAAATCTGTGGCAGGGGAGGAGCTTTCCTGAGTCTCGGCTCACTCCTAAGTGGTTTCAGGGGGTACACACACCTGAAGACACATGAAGCTGCCTTATACTAAATCAGTCCAACAGGGTCAGTCTCTGGCAGAGGTCTTTCACCATTACCTGGTCCTTTTAACAGGAGACGCTGGGGATTGAACTGGGGACCTTCTGCAGGCAAAGCAGACATTCTTCCACTGAGCCACAGCCCCTCCCGCAAGGGTAGCCATGTTGATCTGCAGTAGAACTGTTAGATTCCAGTGCAGTAGCACCGAGGAGGAGGAGAAGAAGAGGACGAGAAGGAAGAAAGGAAGGGAGGAGGAGGAGACTGGATTTATGCCCTGCCCTTCACTTCCCAAAGGAATCTCTGAGCAGCTTACAATCTCCTTCCCCTCCCCCTCCCCACAACAGACACCCTGCGAGGTAAGTGGGGCTGAGAGAGCTCTTTCAAGGACTGCCCTTGAGAGTGCAGCTCTGACAGAACTATGGCTTGCCCAAGGTCATCCAACAGCTGCATGTGGAGGAATGGGGAATCAAACCCAGTTCTCCCAGATTAGACTCCGTGCTCTTAACCACTACATCAACCTGGGGTATAAGCTTGACTCTTGAAAGCCTGTATCTTAAAAATCTTGTTGGTCCCTAAGATCCGACTGATCTAGCAGTCTGAGCTACATGTTTCAGCGGTGCTCATTCAGGGGTCTCCCACGTGCCCTACTGGAGTGAGCAGGAAAACTACAGCAGCCAGGCTTGGCCAAAGCTGCTTGGAGCTGATCCTGGCAGTTTGGTGTAGTGGTTAGGAGCGCGGACTCTAATCTGGCAGAACCGGGTTTGATTCCCCGCTCCTCCACACGCAGCTTGGGTCAGTCATGTCTCCCTCAGAGCTGTTCTCTCAAGGACAGTTCTGAAAAGAGCTCTCTCAGCCCCACCTCCCCCACAGGGTGTCTGTTGTGGGGAGGGGAAGGGAAAGGAGTTTGTAACCTGCCCTCAGACTCCTTTGGGTAGTGAAGGGCAGGGTATAAATCCAAACTCCTCTTCTTCTTAAATTGGGGTGGGGTGGGGGACGGGAATGTACCTTCAGACAGAGAAAGCACAAAAGTACGCTGACGACACCTGGTCTTAATTAAAATAGAGTTTATTATTAGCTTCTCTTTTTTTAATACAAACATGAGAAAGGGGAAAGCCACCCGAAGATGTAGCATTTGTTTCAAAATTTAAAGTTGTGATCAATACCTGAAGCCGCAGACCGTAAACTGCCCGCCTGGAGCCGGTCGTGTAAAATACTGCATGAGACCAACAGTCCGAGCGCCGGAGAATACCTGCCGTGGGACTTGAAGGCACCGGACTGAAAGGTGCGACGCCCAATGGACCGGGGGTGGGGGAGGTTTTCAAAAGGACCCAAAGCTGGAGTGCTCTGACCCAGAGGCAAAGCACTGCCTGGTTTTAGGCATAGGAAGTTATTTTTTAACTTATTGTAAATTGCCATTCTGAACCAGCAAACTTGATCTAGAAAGAAGGCTGGCTTTAGAAGTTGGCTTCCAGAGCAAGTGACATCAAATTACTTCACTTTTGACTGTTTTAAAAGCAATTATATAAATTGAAGTTCACCGTATTCCCCCTCCCCCCATGAGTCAAGAACCCTTAACACAGTTTCCAATTTAAGGCCTTGTGAAAACCTTTTTTTGGGGGGGGGGGGGGATCAAAGCAGGCCTGCCCCCCCCAGTTTATTTTAGTGAAAATTTTAGCAGCGCAGCCTTAATTGTCTGTTGGTGGCCAAGTCAGTACATTTGGGCTAAGCGTTTGACAGAAGTCTAGTTCAGCGTTCCAGGCAAAGTAGTGTGCGATGGATCGCGTCTCTCCCGGGGCTCGACTGCAAGTAGGAGAACACGAGAAGCACCATAGCTGACAAGAAATGGACCCTGACCCACTACCGGTTGTTCGTTTTTCTCCCCCCCCCCGCATGCTAGCAAACCACCCGAACACCATATCTCTGCTCCTGCCCCCAAACACTTCCAAATCCCCTGACGATCTCCAGCTGGGAGACTGTAGTTCACCCAGGGAAGACCACCTCCTGCTCAGCAGCCCCTTGGCCTTACAACACCGGAGCAGCAGACACATGACGGAGGACTGGAGGAGAGGAGAGAGCCTTCTGTCGTCCTCAGCGCTACCATTATCAGCTCCAGACTGGCTTTATACTGTCTCCTAAGAGTCCCAGCCATCCACACTGCCCGTCCCCAAAAGGCGGTCACAGCGGTGAGGTCCTGGATGACCAAAGGGGAAGAGCGTTGCGACTAGAGAGTTGTGTTAATGTTCAAAACCCTAAAATTTTAAACTAGTCATTATTTTTTTAAAAAAAACCTCACGTAGTCCACAGCTATAGGCCTACACAGTAAGCAAACATCTGTGTGTCGGAGGGGAGGGAGGGGGGGAGAAGTAGAGAACAGAGAAAAGGGATCTTCAAAAAGGTTTTGCACCTCTGGATTTTCAAAGGGGTGGGGCCGGTTCGAGGAGGTCCCGTCTTGTCTCCCCCCACGCTCCTCTGGCTCTGGGGCTTCCCGGGCGGCGTTTGCTCACCCTTGCCCCTCTGGCCGGAAGACACCATCGCGGCTGGCTTGCAGGCTGCGGTATTCCTGGTCCGGAGGAATACGCTGGCTCGTCACAGCATTCCCGTCTCGCTCAGGAGAGGATGGCGTTAGAACGGCGAATACCGACTAAGTTATCAGCACTGAAGGATCGCCTCATAGCAGCTTTAGACAAGTCCTTGTATTTGTCCTCGCACAGCCGGGAGATTGCCTGGAACAACCACATGTAAACAGAATCAACAGAATGCACCCCAAGTGCCCAGACACAGATTTTTCACTCCCCTTTTTTAACAGTGAAACCTCCCAATGGTGGCTTGTGTTCAGAAAGGCTAGGGGTATTGTCACAAGGACTGGGAAGAGAAGGATTTACAAGGGCAGTCAGCACCTGTTCAGCTGCAATTCCCCTCTCATTAGCTTACTTGAGTAACAGTAAAAAAGGAAACAAACAAGGCTTACGTTAACCTTACTGATACCAGGGCAAGTCTACCGGCTTTTGGAATGTTGATGGGGGAGAAAAATATGTTCTTTGAATAGCACCATCTAAGGATGCCAGCCCTCCAGGATCCCCTGGAATCCCAGCTCATTTCCAGACAGCAGAGTTCAGTTCCCCTGGAGAAAATGGGTGCCTTGGAGGGTGGACTCCATGGCACTGTACCTAGGGTTGCCAAGTGACTTACTGTGTGCAGCGGGGTAGCAGGGCACCCATTCTGGGACATGCGCGCAGGCCACAATGACGGCGCCTGGAAGTGACGTCATCACGCTGGCCACGCCGCCTGGCAACGCTCTGGCAATCACCCTGAAAACTATGGTACCATAGAGTTTTCAGTGATTGCTAGAGCGTTGCCTGGTGATGTGCCCAGCGTGATGATGTCACTTCCAGGCGACGTCATCACGCTGGGCACGTCAGACCAATCTGGCCACTTTGGGGGTGGGGTCCCCCCCACTGGCTGGATCTGGATCGGCAGATTGGGGACCCTTTTAGCGGGGGAACCTCCGCCCTCCTGGGGGACCTGGCAGCCCTGATTGTACCCCACCGAGGTCCTTGTCCTCCCCAGGCTCCATCCCCACATCTCCAGGAGTTTCCCAACCTGGATCTGGAAACCACCTCAGGGGGTTCTGCAGAGGTTTTCATAATCAGGAAAGAATCAAGCCCTGAGTGCATGTCTTTTAATTGAACAGAAGAATATATACATGCTTATTTCCAGTCTGATTAAAAAAAACATATCCTATTAAATTACCCTCAGACTGCATTACCCATGCAGGGATGCCAGCCTCCAGGTGGGATCTGGAGATCCCCCAGAATTACAGCTCATTGCCAGCCTACGGAGAGGGATGCTTTGGAGGGTGGACTGTATGGCACTGTACCCCGCTGAGGTCCCTGTCCTCCCCAAATCTCCAGGAGTTGCCCAACCTGGATCTGGCATCGCTCCCTTCCCCCACTGGTGGTCAGGGGGCACCTGGCCATCCCAGCAGCCTCCTTCCTAAAAGGCGTCAAGGAGGAGGAGGAAGACCTGTTATAGTCAACTCACTACGAAAACCTATTTTTGCACTTTAATGAAGTTGCAGTTCTTTCTGTTAAGCTGCCCCTTTAAGAAGCGCACATCCAAGCTAAACTAGGCTTCCAAACTGCAACGGCGGCATCTTGGAGCACCCAGTTGTGCCGCAGAGGTGGTGGGCTTAACCCCCAACCCCGACACCTTCGCTGAGATGCACCTGCAGGGTCCTCCCTCTGCCCGGATGCCCTTGGGAGAGCTGGGAAGCAAGATCTGAGCAGGCCACGCATTCCTCTGGAGCTCTCCCGTCCAAACACCCCTTCCCAGCCTACTTCTGGGTTCCTGTTTTTTTTTCCTTTTGATTGACAAAAACATTCTGGTTGCCCATGGAGATTAAACAGCAGGGCTTATGAGCAGCACTTGAAATGCCACAAGTGGCACGTCGAACCGAAAGGGAAGCAGAAGAACTGCTTTATCTGAGGCTGGAGTGAACAATGCAAATAACTTTGATTGGGCAAAAGTATACACGGGAGGATCTCTTAACTCCCACTGGCCCGAACACTTGCAGGAACGGCTGGGCCGCCAGTGACAGACGTCCGAACAATGTGTCATCATGGCTGGCGGAAGACTTGCACTGAGGATCTTACACTAAGGGAAAACCTGACTAAGGCTCTTGCATATGTGGACAATATGTACTTTTAAACCTGTATTTTTGTAAACTGATACCTGTCTTGATACCGGGATTAGGTATTTCTATGCTGAGCCATGATTGTTGTTTTAAATCACGGTTTAGCATTTTTGTACACATTTTTAAATCAAATGCCGGTGTTTTGCACGTTTGTACTACGTTAATAGTTATATTTTAATCCCTTTTTTGTCGTTCCAATCTCTTCGGTTACCCTTCTTGTACAGGATTGTTTTGCTTCCCCTCCTTTTTTGGAAAACTTTCACTTATACTTTACAGTTTATTGACCCAGAGGTTAATACTGTGCGAGCCTAACATAACGTGAGAAACAGCCCAAGTCAGAGATCATTTGTCTGCCGGCAGCCGCTAAACAAAAGGGGAAGAGAGAAGACCTCCCACCGACGACCCACAATCAGTTAACCCCTCACTCTTGGACGCTGAAAGCCAGAAGTACCTCCCTGAAGCAGGTCACTAAAGGTTTGCTGAATTGAAAGACTCGGAAGTGTCCGAGATGTTAACTTACAGATTTGTGACAGAGCTGAGCTATGGAGGCCGGTGCTCGGTGAAGACACGTCCTGTCACTCCCCCCACCGGCCGTCCACAGCATAGGAGATTCCCCCCCCCAGACCCAGTAGGCAGGCTGCTCCTTCCTTCGTGGTGGTAGCACTGGTGCTCCACACCTCCCCTCCCTGAGGCCCAGCTCCGTTCCGCCTTCATAAGAACATAAGCCAATGTTGGATCAGGCCAATGAGCCATCCAGTTCAACACTCTGTCACACAGTGGCTGAAAATACCAGGTGCCCTCAGGAGGTCCAGCAGTGGGGCCAGAACTCCAGAAGCCCTCCCACTGTTGCCCCCTCCAAGCATCAAGAATACAGTGCATCTCTTGCCCCAGACTGAGAGTTCCTATCTAGATCCTGTGGCTAATAGCCACTGATGGACCTCTGCTCCAAATGTTTATCTAATTCCCTCTTGAAGCCGTCCATGCTTGTAGCTGCCGCCACCTCCTGCAGCAGTGAATTCCATGTGTTAATCGCTCTTTGGGTGAAGAAGGACTTCCTTTTATCTGTTCTAACCCTACTGCTCAGCAATTTCATGGAGTACCCATGAGTTCTTGTATTGTGAGAAAGGGAGAAAAGTACTTCTTTCTCGACCTGCTCTATCCCGTGCATAATCTTATAAACCTCGATCATGTCACCCCTCAGCCGTCGTTTCTCCAAGCTAAAGAGCCCCAAGCGCTTCAACCTTTCTTCATAAGGAAAGTATTCCAACCCTTTGATCACTCTAGTTGCCCTTTTCTGCACTTTTTCCGATGCTATAATATCCTTTCTGAGGTGTGGCGCCCATGGCCACCTTTGCCTTGCTGTGAATTCCATCTGAACTATGACCTCAAAGGAGATACGCCCCAGATTTACAGAATCCTAATCCAAGCCACCAGCATGCAACAATGTACTGATTGATTGCTTTGATTTATGGGCATGAATATTAAAGCAGGCAGCCAGGAGGGATCATAGGGCCTAGCTAACCTGGTTGATGTTAGCAGTTTAGTATGGCATCTTACTCAAATGCTTGGCGGAAGAGCTCCATCTTACAGGCCCTGCGGAATTGTGGGAAATCCCTCAGGGCCCGGGTGTCCTCCGGGACCTCAGTCTGCCAAAGTGGGGCCACTGCCGAGAAAGCTCTAGCCCTGGTTGTAGCCAGCCTGGAGTCTTTTAAGGCCAGGGAGAGTTAGGAGATTTTGTCATCTAGTACTCTCTGGGGGATATACCGGGAAAGGCGGTCCCTCAGGTACACGCCACCTGGGACACACCAGGCACCCAACTTGGTTGGCAGACCTTCTCCCATTTTTGCATGCCCGCTTCCCTCAGAGAGGACCACCTTTCCTGTGAGGGTTTCTGCTACTAAGAGGTTCAATAAACCCTTCAGGAGAAAGCAGGCCAGAAAGCTTTGCCGAGCCAGGCTCATGTGATTAGCGACAGGAGCTGCTGTTGTGCCAACAACCCCCCCCCCCCGGCCCCGTCACCTCCAGCTTCTGTGCCCGTTCCTTGCTGAGGGGCTCCAGCAGAAAGCTCAGGTGGTTGTCGTCTGCTAAGGAGCGAAGGTCAAAGTAGTATTTGGCGTAAACACTGGCAGGAACGTTGATATTGAACTGGAGGAGCTCCAAGAAGTGTCTCTCCATCTCATTCCTGAAAGGGGCAGAGGACAATTGGGAAGGGGGGTCGGGGGTTAGGATCACACACAGAAGGAGTTCCAGAGGGTGGCCGCGCTGGTCTGTGGGAGAACGGCTAGATTTGAACTCAGCGGCAATCCAATCAAAAGTTTACTGCATATAGCCATAGCAGCACCTCAGATGACCTCAAGAATTTTGGGGTGAGAGCTTCCGAGAGTCAAAGCTTCCTCCGCCGGGTAGCTGACACAGGGAGCGTTGACTCTCGAAAGCTTATACCCCGTAAAACCTTGCTGGTCTCTACAACTACTGGATCGAGCTACACAAAATGAGGGCCGTCATATTATCCAGAGTCAAAAGCAAACGAAACAAAGCAAGTGTTTCTTGAAAACACACTGAGCGTGTTAGCATCAGAGGCAAGGTGTGTTCTGAATCTGGGGATATCCAGCTTGGGGGTGGGGGAAGGTTACACTCCATCATGCGCTCACTTTGCCGGCTTGGAAGCTCTACCCCTGTCGAGTTCCATTAGCGCAGCTGTATACAATTCATCCTCCATTCTCATTCTTACAAGGCTCCCCCCCCCACTAGTTATCAGATGAAAAGAATGATGCTGGCTGTTGATTAGCTCTGAAGAACTTGCAGACATTTTTCACCAGGTTGATAACAGGAAGGGGTTTCTTTTTTTTTATTGTTACTGAAGTAGAGGTGGACCAACAAAAGAAGCGGGCCTATCACCACGGCAACAAATGGATCTCTGAAGAGCCGCCGGGGCTATTATCTCCCGAGCAAAAAGCCTCTTGAGGCAACATGGGATTCATCTCCACCAAATAAATAAATAAAACAAGCGTGCTGGCAGAGCCGCATTAAGGTAGAAGTCCCCCTGCCCTGAGCTCGGTGTTCAGCGGGGGGAGGGGTTTTTTTTTCTTAAGGCTGCCTCCGACATTATGCTGCTGAAATCCATCCTATGGATTCAGGTGCAGGTCACCGTCCCTTCAAGCATAGTTAGAAAAGCACTCAGGAGAACCGAGACGCCGGCGGGATGCGTAATGTAACATATGCGGCTCGTCTCGCAAGTGGCATCTCAAGGGGAAGCATCAGAACCAGCCCTTCGGACTCCTAGGAGGGGCTACGTCAAAACACACGAAGTGATGGTGTTTAAGGGACGGCAAGAAATAGTTTTATACTGCTTTTCATTTGTGCTAATTCAACACTGCCGAAAGATACGCAAGTTCCTAAGGAGCTGAATACGACTGATGTACAATTGGGCGATAGTCCCCCACAATCCATTCACCTTTTGAAGACGACAGAGCAGTAAGGACCCTTTGGACAGCAGTACCACCAGAGTCATGTTTCTACCCAAACTGGCAGGGGGCCAAATTATCATTAAAAAAAAAGAAAAGAACAAAACCCAACTGGGACAGGGAACACCCTTGCCAAGACTGCTAAGAGTTTGCACGGGGAGAGCATTTCCAAGGATTGGGACTACCTAGAAAACGCACTGCCTTGAGCCGTCACCTGACCCCACGGCCTCACGGAGCCTGCCAGGGTGCCAAATTGCATCTGAACGCAGAACACACACTTTCCTCCTTTCCCCTCCCTGGAACAGAACCTGAACTGTTCTATTAAGCACTTTAAAGGACTACCACGTTTTTGAGCTCACATCACACAGCTGCCCTGGAGGGGTCTACCTGAGCAGCAAACAATCCCCTTCCCCACCAGCTATTCAGGATACCTGTTCCCAAGAAGGGCAACCGAAAGGACAAAAGCAACACGCTCCAGGGTTTGCTGGCTGGCATGGACATCCCTTGGTGGCAGTGGTGGTGGTGGGGATTCATTAAAAACAAGAGTTTTAGTTGCGCTTGCTTCTGCCTTCCCAAAGCTGCAGGCTGTTACCCCCTTTTAGCTGTGCAACAATTTCAGGCTTTGGGATACAATACACAACTGATTCACTAAAAAATAAAAATAAAAGTAGTCTTGGCCCTGACCTGGATAGCCCAGGCAAGCCTGATCTCATCAGATCACAGAAGCTAAGCAGGGAG
Organism: Lepidodactylus listeri; assembly: GCA_029233225.1. NCBI lineage: Eukaryota > Metazoa > Chordata > Lepidosauria > Squamata > Gekkonidae > Lepidodactylus > Lepidodactylus listeri. Next base: position 17,975,033 of record JARCFY010000010.1, on the reverse strand, counting down.
ACCTCCAAGGGAGGCCAGGGCCAGGGCACAGAGCTGGGCAATAGCAAAAGCCACCTCTCTGAACGCTCACCCCCCCCCCCCACTCAGGGTCACCAGAAGCCAACCAGGACTTCAATTTTTTAATTAAAAAATTAAAAAAAGAAGTCGTAATAGCAAACGCTCCAGTAACGTTCATTTTGTGAAACATGTGAACCTGCCTTCTACTGAATGAGGCCCTTGGTCCATGGAGGTCAGTACTGACTACTCAGACTGGCAGGGACTCTCCAGGGTCCTGGGCAGAGGTCTCTCCCATCCCTCCCTGCCTGGTTCTCTTAACTGCGGGTGCCGGGGACTGAACCTGGGACCTTTTGCGTGGCGAGCAGAGGCCCCTGTGCTGCTTAAAACTGGCAGCCTGATGAGAAGCACATTTAAGACTTTCTTGGTAAATACCAACTGGTGGCCAACCCTTTTTGAAAGGCTCTGGCGCTTTAGAGTGAACCCGAACCAATCCAAGACGTTTCGCTCTTAATCCATGCTCTGAGCTGGGGACCCTGCAGATGACCTCTGAAAAGCAGACTGCAAAAGTTCAAACCAGCATTGATTATTTATTTACTTCCATTTACCGCTTACCTAATGGGGACCCCGAGGCAGCTTATACAATTCTGCTCTCCTCTGTTTTATCCTCACGACAACCCAGAGAGGTAGGCTAGGCCTGAGAGTGTCGGTGACTGGCCCAAGGTCACCCAGCAAGCTTCCATGGGACGAGGGGGGATTCAGACCTGGAGTCTCCCTTACCCTAGTCCGACACTCTAACCTTTACACTGTGTCAGTCTGGGAAGGCTAGTCGGGTGTGCTGGGAAGCGGCTGGTTCCAGAGAAGGTGTTTCCACATTTGTGGAAGGAATTAAAGGCGGGAAGGTACCGGCTGGATCTTAGGAAAACCTTTCTGACGGTCAGAGTGGTGCCGCAGTGGATTCAGCTGCCTGGGGAGGTGGTGAGCTCCCCCTCCCTGGCAGTCTTGAAGCAGCGGCTGGACAAAGACTTGTCAGGGATGCTCTAGGCTGGTCCGGCATTGAGCAGGGGGTGGGACTCGATGGCCTGTCTGGCCCCTTCCAATTCTGGGATTCTAAGGATTGGATGATGCGCACTCAAGGCGTTCTGAAGGATGCTGAAGGAGAACGGCCACACACCTTGTGCCAGAGCACAGAGCGAGAGGCCAGAGAGGCTCTTCTGCCTGCACAAGAGCAGCTGCAGAAACTACCCAGAGGGGCCCTGGGAAAATCCTGGCACCAGCCCCTGCAGATCAGCCCCTGGGGAAGTTCCCCTCCATGACTCATTGTCACCCTGCTCCGCAAACGAGGCCGAACTCCACGCGGCAGGTTTGCGCATTGTGAAGTTTCAGTGGCGTGGGTGCAACAGGCTGTTCCTGTGGGCAGGAGGGATTTCCTCCTGCGGGCCACTTGCCTGTAATGTTTTCTGGGGGAAAGTTGGGGCTGCTGTGCCAGGGGAAAGAGAGGCGAGAAGGCTGCAAAGCGTCTGCTGCCGGGTTTTCTAGCTGCTCCCTGTAACCCACCTCGAGTCCCAGTGAGAAAGGTGGTCTACCTAGTAAAATAAACAGGTACGTAGTAAATGAGGCTGCGCAGGCACAGTGTGACCCACTACGCCAGTACCTGGGGGTATCCAGCCACGAGAAGTAGCACTACCTCCATTGGAAGCAAGGAAGAAAGATGCAAGGGCGTTCACAACAAAAAGGTAAGGAGAGCAGAAGAGGACTGGAGGCTGGCGTACCTTGCTGCAAGTTTCCCAGGCCTGTTCTCACCTATGCTAAATGAGACAACCTGGATGCAGCCAGGGTTCCCTCTAAGCTGAGTTAGTGTGAACTAGGTTCACAGTTTTTTAGCCTCTGGCTCACACGGTTTTGTCTCAGCTCGGGAAGGGTGGCTCCAGAGCAAACTAATTTATGCAGTAGCCGGATCGCTCGCTCACAACTTTAATGCCAGCAGCTCAGAAAGTAGAATTTTTGCTCACAAGACTCCACAGTCCTTAGAGGGAGCGCATTGGACACAGCACTCAATCTTCTGATCCCACCCCCGTCACACTTACAGCCGCAGCCCAGTATTTCACAGCTAGGTGTATAAAAGGTCTACAGCAAAAGGTCTTAAGAGGGTGCCAGCGAGCAATCTTTCCCCCCAAAATATGGATATTTTACTTGTGCTGGCTGAAAACAAAAGGGGAATCATCTCAGGCGTTGCCCTTCCTGGATGGTGTCGGGCGCAGCGAGAAGAGCTTTGTGCGGCTCGCTTTTAAGCGAGGGCGACTGAAGCCCCCCACTGAACCTCCTGCCCAAATTAATTTCCTGCTCGTATGGCCAGAAAGCTTATAGAGATGTAAATCAGATAATGTTTTGATGATCAGCTGATCAGGGCTTCATTTACCCCCTCGGATAAATATTCTTCATTAAGGCTTTTGTGCCGGCTCTGCTAATACATTTTAATTGTGTGCAAAAAAGAAAAAGAAACAATAGTTTGCTGGATTAGCAAGTCTATTGAGAGGGGTTTAGAGCCCGCGGAAAGAGCAAAAAGGCCCACGTGTTTGCCCTGCTTTATCGACTAGCACACGTAGCCCGGGAATGAACAGCACGTCCCCCTCTTGCAGGCACATTGTGATCAACAAGATTAGCAGCTGCAGGCTTGGGGCTAATTCTCCCCCCCCCCCCACACCCATCAATTAAGTCACTCCATTAAAGCAGGTATATACAAAGTGTGTAACAGATCAAGTTTTCCAGTTTCCTCGTTTCAGCTTCTTTTCACAGGTATCGGAAAAATGCAGCGTTACGAATTCTAAGGTATGACTCCGAGGACCAGCACCTTGCTTCTCCACTCTTCGGATTATAAGGGAGAACACAGTAACTCCACCCCATACCTTTTCGCCACGATTTAAAGTTGCACTCTGAATGCAGCCACTAGAGAAAAAGGGACAGCTCCTGGCTGTCGGGAGAGCTCTTTGCTAGGGACTTTCTCGCAAGTGAGAACTTTCATGGAAACAGAAAAGTGAAGTGGAGTTTCAAAACCAAAATAACTAAATTTTGGAAGGGCAGCTTCTGGATACTATTTTTGGCCAACTTTAGCCTTGAGAGACAAGTAGGTGAGGAATTTTACATTAACCAACAGCAAGATGGTCGTTTTTTATGTTTACCACAGAAACTTTTAAATGGAGTTCAGTCAGCCCTGACCTGGGTCGCCCAGGAAAGCCTGATCTTGTCAGATCTTGGAAGCTAAGCAGGGTTGACTCTGGCAAGTACTTGGATGGGGGAGAGACCTCTTTGGAATACCAGAGGAGGGAGGCAGGGGCAGGCTTTATTCAGCCACCTCTCTGAATATCCTCCAAGCTTCCAACAGGGGTCAGCCACCAGAGGTCACCGTGACTTCCAGGTGCACACACACTCACATATAAAAAATACAACCCCCCCACCAATAAAATAAAAGAAATGGAGTTCAGTCAGTGTTTTAAATTTAACAGTGCGCGCCACAATACCAAGCTCTGACTGAGCTTAACAGCGCCTGGTAAAAAAGGGTGTTGAAGCAAACATCCTGGAGGTGAGGGACACACGAAAACAGCACTGTCAGTCTGCTCGGGCATGCTCCCTGTGGAGCCACCTTTTAATGAAATATGGACTTAGTGCATCTGAGATTGCCATGAAGGACCCTGGCTCGAAGGGTTTCTAACAGCAGGGCAATCGCAGGTGGTTTTCTCAAACGGCGGCACCAAACCTGGCCCAGAGGTGGTAGGAGCAGGGTGCCATGCCAGACTGGAGGGCGCTCGTAAGGGTCAGTTCAAGGAAAGCAAAGCTCTGACAAGACTTCCCAACTGGAATCAGGGGTCTCCCTGAAGGCTTCGTGCAGGTGTACTAGGAGGCGTATGCTGGAATGAATTTCCATGCTGGGAGGAGGCAGCTGATGTACCAGACTGTTTGTACCCTTGAAGAGGCGCCTTGGTGGCTCCCTGGACGAGGAACGACGCTTGGAGATTTGGCCCCTGCACAGTCTGCACAGTCTGTTGGTAGGAATCCTCCACTGTGGACCAATGCTCACTCTAAGCTGTGGAGTCTTGTGAGCAAAAATTCCACTTTGGGAGCTGCTGGCATTAAAGTTGTGTGTGTGTGTGTGGGGGAGCAGGCTCGGCATGCGGTGGGCACCCCTGCCTCCGCTGTTTGGGAGGGAGGGGGGAGGGACGGGAGCAGGCTCCGCGCATGGCCCCCCCCCCCGGTTGTCCGGGAGGGAAGGGTGAGGGAGGGCAGAAGGCTTGCCGGACCAGTGAGCCGCATAGCCTCGGGGGGGAGGGGGAGAAGGCTTACCTGGTGCCGCTTCCTCCTCCTGCAGGCTGGGTGCTGTGGGGAATACTCCCCCCGCGAGTATCGCGGGTCCCCCTTCTTGTGATTTTATAACTGTATAATTTTAATGTACTGAATTCTATTAAATTATGTGTTTTATGTATTTTAATGGTATCTATACCAATTACATAAGACACCCTAAGCCTGTTCGTGGAGAGGGCGGGGTATAAATTGAATAAATAAATATTAAAAAAAAAAAACTGCTATGAAGATGGATGCAGGAGAGGAAGGGAGGGTGTCAACAGACATGCAGCGATCCAGTGAGAGAAGAACCTCTGGCTTGGTAAGCGGAAGAGGGGCTTATATCACTTGGGGGGTGCCTGAGGGCATCTAAAAAGTAAGCTTATGGTACAAATAACAAAAAACAAAACAGTTTTAACACTGAGATGTTTCTGAATTTACAGCAGAGGAAAATAAAACTACCTTCTTTTCTCATTCTAGGGCAGACACACAAGACTAATGACATAGAAATACTAGCAGCTCCCATGCGCGTTGCCAATAATGGGTTTACTGGCCCTGACCCACGTTTCTAGGTGGACCATAAGAGAACACACTGAGAAGCACAGACTAGAGGTGAGCAGAGAAGAAAATTCAAAGACGTTTTTGGAGGACAAGAGGCGCTAAATGGAAAGCCGTGGAGACCGTCACTGTGGTGTGATGGTTAAGGGGTCAGATCTGGACCCCGGAGACCCTCAGGATTTGAAACCGTCCGCCAAGGATCTTTACTGTCCTTGGTGCCATCACTTGCAGCCTAACCTACTGTCAGCTAATGCTGCCATCTCCTGCCCGGTAGGTGAGATGAGTGCACCCACGACGTCACGGGTCTGTGGAATGTTATGTTGTATTTCTCATGGCATGCTTATCGCTCTCCAAGCTGCTCTGACCTTGGGAGACTGCTGGTGCCGGCCTATGAATCTCTTCTCTTGTCTGGCTATAACTCTTCCTGCTTTTTCCCTGGGAACAGTAATCCAGTATTTTGGGCGCCTTTTAGTTAGCTTTATGATTGGTTGCATTTCCTTACTAGACCCTTTTTTTATTCTATATAATTGTCCTGCCTTAGGCTGTGTCAGCCATTACTAACACAAGAAGTACAGATGACCACAGCAGACCTTTCTTAATAAAGTATTCCTGTTTAAGGACACTTGTTGACTGACTCTGTGGGACTCTCACACCTACCTCATAGGGCTGTTGTGAGGATAAAACGGACAAGGGGAGAACAGTCTCTGAGATCTTTCAGAAGAAGGGTGGGAATGAATTTTCCTGTTCTAGAAACTAAAATGGACAGTAAATGGAAGTTTCTGAAAAATACTGTGACGTTAAGAAAGACTTCACCAAGCCTGGCCACTCACATGTCTTCCACTGTAATATCCTTCAGTATTTGGCAGTAATCCACATTCCACACAGCCTGGTCGTCCCATACCTTAGAAGCCAGCAGTATAGCACCTAGAACTATTCTCTTCCAGTTACTTGGACAGATGTCAATCTCGGCGTAGGTTAAGAGCCTTTCCAAGTAAACCTGCAGAGAAAGAGAGAGAGAAAGGGAAGGGGCCACTGCTCTTAGGTCTTCACAACTCAAAGGTTTCGCTGGAGAAGAACACAACCAAAGTCGGTTGTCTTTCAATATATTCTTCTCATAGCCACCATTTTATGCTTTTGTTTTAAAGCTAGTCATGTGCAATCTAATCTCTGAAAGACAAGCACTGCAAACTGAGTTGAAGTGCCTGAAAAGGCATAAAACAAGTCACTACATTTAAGAAGGCATATTTGGTGGAGCCAAATGAAAACTACTAAGTATCACTGCAAACTTCGTTGCCGGTGTATCTGACCGACTGCACCCACTGCAGTGCCTCAGAGCCTTTTGGAAGGCAAAACTTTAGTTAAGCTCAGGTTTTCACCAAACTATAACTGCTTGATCTGCTAGAAGGGAACATGTCCAAAGTATAAAACTCTGGATCGTGCCAGCAAGGCATTTACGTAGAGATGTTTCCCACTGCTCTAGGGAAGGCCACCAGTAACAAGGAACTCCCGTGTAAGTAGCAAAAGGTCTCAGCCGTTTCCAGCTTCCACATCATACATGGGGACAAAAACGTTTAGTGAACTCATTTTAAAAAGCACAAACCCACAGTTTTTTCCACCTTACAAGTCAGCAAACTTCCCTAATGAGTCGTTTCAGAACCACCTGCTACTTTAAGCCTTTCACATTTTTTGCCCATGGGGCTGGCTTGGCTCTTTCCTGCAGTAACCCGCGCCACCTAGTGGCCAAAGTGTTTTTAACAGTTTAGAGGATATTTCTGAAGGGCTGGGTTTCCTACACAATCTAGCATATTCACAAGGCTTGTCACAGAAGCGCACACTGATGAAGACACGACACTGAAACTGGTCATTCATGCTGATTTTTCAGGTGAGATCGAGGAGCAAGTGCCACACACCTGGGCTCCCTAACACTGCGGGAAAGAATGGGTGTGCGACCCCCTAAGGGAGGCAGTGGGTACAGCTGCAGAACAGAGAACAGGGTGTCTGTGTGTGTTGGGGGGTCATCTGCTAAGGAGCAAACGGGATGAATGACAGTCAGCTCCCAGTGGAATAAAGGCTTCATCTGGGGTGGAAGCCCCCTTGGGAGAAAGAACCTCCTCGGAAGACAGGAATTCGGATGGCTGGGAGAAGGTGGTTGCGGGAAGAAGGAAAATGGGAGGGGGAGGGGGAGGGGGAAGAATCCGCTGGCTGGGAGAGGCAGGAAGCTGGGTAGGCAAGTGGACAGCAAGGCCTGGGGTCCATGCAGTCTGGAAAGACCGGAGCCTCTGCAATGCTCCCTCTAAGCTGTGGAATCTTGTGAGCAAAAATCCTACTTTGTGAGCTACTGGCATTAAAGTTGTGAGCGAGTGATTGGGCTGCTGCATAAATTAGTTTGCTCTGGAGCCGTCCTTCCTGAGCTAAGGCAAAAATCTGTGAGCCGGAAGCTAAAAATCTGTGAGCTAGCTCACACTAACTCAGCTTAGAGGGAACACTGGTTGGGAGGTCGTGATCCTGGCAGGGGATACACAGCATGTAGAGCCTCCTGGGACGCTACCAGTCCAGCAGCCTCCGGTTTTAACCCCGCACGAAGGATGCACCAAGCCAGAGGCTGGGGCTGAAAAGTCCTGGGGAAGGAACTCCTGGAACCTGGTGCTGAAGCTGGTGGAAGTGGTGACTGGAGCACAGGGGGACCGCCCCCCCCCCCCCCCCCCGGAACCGGAATGGTCCATCTCCAGCAACTGTTAAAGTGATTTGAGCAATTACAGCAGCACCCCTGCCATTCACTCCTGTTGGTCTGTCCCTGCTGAAGCTGGCAGGAAGGTGGGAATAACCCAGGAGGGGAGTAGCCCCGGCGGTGGGTGTGTGCACTTGACAGGACACCCCCCACGACTACTCATTTACAAAACACCCCTGAAACTCTAGCATGCAGTGTTTTTTCACCAGCAGGCCCTTCACAGGAGTCATTCCCAAGGCATGGCAGAGGAAACTAGTATCACAGTAAAGAGAGGGCCTCGTTACTGCAAACAGCGAAAGAGGGTTGTCAGCAAGCACGCTTGACCTCTGCACTGCAGTATTTCTCTTGCTCTGGCCCTGGCATGCTGAACAAGGCGTCCCCACACCAGCTGCAGGAGGCGATAGCAATACTGTAAATAATTTCTCAGGCTGTGAGATAAAAAATGACAGAGGCACCAAAAATACTCTTGGCGATCAGACGAAAATCAGACATCGTTGGCCAAACTGACGCCGGATGGTGTTGGCTTCAGCCCGCCCATATAAGCCTTGGAAACCTGCTGCTCCCAGCACTGTATCTGGCATCTTTCCCTTTTGGCCTTCTGGGACTGCTTGGAAACACATCCACTCCAGAGCCTTTGAAACGGGATGAGTTTTGGCACGGTTGCTGCTAACTGCCTTTAAACATCTGGTTTACTGATGCTGTGCTGCACTGCAATTGTCACTGAGAAACTTTGCCCTGACCCGGATGGCCCAGGCTGGCCCGACCCTGGAAGCTAAGCACGGTCAATCCTGGTGACTACTCGGGTGGGAGACCACCAAGGAAGTCCAGGGTTGCTACGCAGAGGCAGGACAGGGCATCTCTCGCACTGAAAACCCTCCGGAGGTCACCACAAGTCAGCCGTGACTTGACAGCCCTTTTCACCACCGCCAGACAGCTTTGAGCACCTTGTCAAAGAGAAGTGTGGGAGATACATAAAACAATCCTGGTGCATGAGCTGCAGAGTCCACGGAATTCTTTCTTTTTCCTCTGGAAAAAAACAACCACCACCGAAACCAAGGCAGAGGAGACCCAGTTATGTCTTACCAGCGTCACTATTGCACATTCGGCAGTCAGCTGCGCAGCACTGAAGAGGGTACGTACAAAGCGGTAGATGTGCTTGTGATCGGGATCGTGCTTGAAGTAGTCATCAGGAACCTCTTCCCGCTGAAAGAGGACACAGTTGGGAGGAACTTCAGAGGCCAAGTGAGGATTACCCTGGGAAAGCATGGCAGGTGCAGGCTGCATGGATTGCCTTTAACAGGTTATATGCGAAGGGTGGGACTACACGGGAGGCCAGCACAAGTGGGTGCCGTCCTCCTCTTTCGTGCTGCAAATCCCCCAGCTTCCCCAAATGAACCTCCCTCAATGACTGGGGAAAGGGCCCCCTCCTGAATCAGAAAGACAGTGGGGAAGACTCAATAGCACATTCCTTTCCCATTCACGAAGCTGCCTTGCACAGAATCAGACCCCTGGTCCATCAAGGTCAGTATGGTCTACTCAGACTGGCAGCGGCTCTCCAGGGTCTCAGGCAGAGGTCTTTCCCATCACCTGGAGATGCCAGTGATTGAACCTGGGACCTTCTGCGTGCCAAGCAGATGCTCTACCACTGAGCCACGGCCCCTCCCCAGAGCAAGGGTGCATGCAGGTGTGTTTGTGAAGGAGGAGAGCTGGATGGGAAAAGGTGCTGATGATGTTTCACCACCCGGCACAAAGTTGTGCGCATGTCCCTCCTTCCTTCATGTGAAAGAAAAAAGGGAGGGGGGGAGAAGCTGCAACAGTAGGACGGATAAAAACCAGGCTTATAGAAGCACTTGAGAGCTAATCTTAACTGCTTGGGGAATGGCTGGCCAATTCCAGAGACCTTCCCTCCCCCCCCCCCCCTTAGCAGACCAGACCTGTGGGGTCCAACACGTTGCTTATTTCTAGATAATTTGATGCTCATGATTTCAAACAGGGTCCCTGACAATTTGCAGATTCTCCAGGATTCTGTAGAGAGGTGCTGGCTGGACCCAGTGCAAGCAGGTCCCCCCCCCCCCCACACAATTGAGTGCTTTTCTTTCCCTGAGCCCCGTGTCCTTTGTCAAAGAACCTCTCCTGCCTCTTAGAACAAAGAACCATCTCTGTCAGAATCAGGTGCCAGTTCCAGATCAGGCCCTTAATCTCTGCAAGAGGGAAGGGAAAGGCCGTGTCGTTTTTCAGACGGAATCGCAGAGTTACAGAACGGAGCCCATGATCAGGTCGGTCTTGAGCATTAGAGAGGAGTCAGATACCTGGGTGGCCGACCCGTCTTTGGTATCAAGCAAGAAACTGAGGGCTACGTGATCACTGGCAAAACTGTTTCCCCTACGGTTTCCTCTACAAAGAAAAGCCGTCTTGAACAAGAGGGTCATAATCTTCTCTTCTTTTAAAAAAAGACCTTATGCTTGCAGTGAGCAGATTTAATTTTAAACTACGTTATTTTTAGCCATTCCTTTTCAGCCACCCTGCCTCACTTCTCAGGCTGGACGCGCTCAAGCAATCAAGACAGACTGGGATGGGGGGCGGGGGGGGAATCAGCTTTACCGTGAGCGGGTGAGATTTCTCATCAAAAATATCCAGTGATCTGTCCGAATCCCTGCAACACAGGAAGGGTCACGTTGTGGGGATTTGCAAAGTTTCCACCAAGGCAAATTCCATTTAGCATCATCTTGAAAAAACCCAAGAGGCAAGGATGATGTCCCCCCCCCCCACATAATCAGTGGCTGGTATCTCCTCCCCTGCCCACCCCCCTTTTCCCATCTTCAGTTTCTCCCTGCTGTCCTCTGTAGGGCAGTTCTAAATTTTTAAAGCGACAACAGTAAGACTGCAAGCAATATGTTAAAAAAAGTCTTGCATTTTAATTTTTCCCATATCCCCGTGTATTGTTGCATGTATGAGCGTTGGAGGCGGCTAAAGCCGCTTGCCTTAGAAATCAAACTTGGGTTCAGCCCCCGCTCACCTAGACAGGTGGCCAAGAGGCTCTGGAACAGGCACACCCGTCCTCCCTCGCAGGGCTGTTGTGGTCAAATGCCGCTCGGAACAGCGCAGTCCTGTATAAAGTTACTCCTCTCCCAGCCTACTGATTTCAGCGGCCTTCGACTGGAGTTACTCGACAGAGGCTGCGCTGTAAGCTTCTTAAAATGAAGGGTGGGATACAAATTACAGTTATGAAAACTGCTCTCTCTTTCTTTCATACACCGTTCCAAGGGTTTGTGGGCCTGATCTCGGTACTGACAACTGCAGGCTCGTAAACAGCTCCAGGGGATCAGGCACAGAAACTTCTGTGAACTGGAAGAGTTTATGGGGTTTTTTTCTCCTTCCCTCTCAGATATAATACACCGCAACAGTTAGCACAGATCAGAATGGGGAGAGAGGCTAACATTATTTTTTGGGGTGTGGGGCGCACTCCTAGACTTCATATAACCACTCATGTTAGAGGTGAGGATTTTGCAATGACAAGTAATTCACAAATATCCAAATGTGTTACAACTGCAAGAGCACACAGCCTGAGCAATGTTTCAAGCTGGGAGTCCGATATTTAAGGGACTCCCTCACCCTCAGAGAGCTGCATTTAAGAGTAATCTCCTTCTTTCCTTCATTTATTTAACTCATTTCCACCCTGCCTCTCTCCCCAGTGGGGACCCAAAGCGGCTCACGCCCTTCTCCTCGTCTCTATTTTACTCTCACAACAACCCTGTGAGGGAGGTGAGGCTGTGAGGCTAGGAGAATGTGACTGGCCCATGGTCACCCAGTAAGCATCCATGGCACAAGTAAGGATTGGAACCTGGATCTTCAAGATACTTGGCTGACACTCTTCACTGCTATATCATGCTGGCTGCGCACTACTTCAGTGGAGCAGCTCAGCATCCTCCACAGACGGAAGAGTGAGGAGAAGCGAGCATCCTCCACTGGTCTCGGCCAGCCCCATTTCCAAAGCTACTCTGCACAGAGCCTCCAGACACAGGAAGTCTTTAACCAGATTTAACCCAAGGTGTTGCTCAATCTTTGCATTCATGACCACTGCTCTTAGGGGTAACTTCAACAGTCCCAAATAAGTCATTGACTTTAATCCATCACGAAGGGGGATCGACACGTCCCAGAGGTCCAGGCAGCTCTCTTGAGATGCTGAAAGTACGACTGTGATGGAACACAGCAGCACTCGCTGACATTTCAAGATTCAGGTTTTATAGTTAAGTTTTCCTTGTGACTCTGCAGTACATGTTTAACTCTATCTCTGCACATTAGCTCATTCCCAGTTAGGGCTGTCAGCAATGGGCTGTTCTGGGGCTAACAGCAGAGCTCTAGCTTAACCCACCAGAAAGAGCTCCAGATCTCTCAGATACCAGAGACTAAGTTAGAAAGCATCAATGCTGCCACCTACAAACAACAAAAAAACAAACACGCCTTACCTGTTCTTTATGTGATAGTATATTGCTAACGTCACACTGTGAAGAGAGGGGGAAAAAAATATCATTTCATTGGCAACGGTTCTACACATTTCTTTTTGACACCAGGACTGCGGTTAGGGGCAAAGCAGATTTTATGACAAAATCCATGGTGTGATCCTTCAGTGAGTCGGTGGGCCTGTTTTTAGTGGAGCTCGAGATGAAATTACCTATAAATGTACAGTAAAAATCTCTGCATCAGATACCCAGCATCTGTGCTAATGAGGGTTGGCAGAGCTGAATATTAGCCTCGGGGTGCTAGCAACCACACCACAGAACAGTTCCCATGTTGAACAAATATACAGTATTCTTGGGGGGGAAAATGACAGAAAATTAATTTGCACAGACCTGTTGAAGAGGAGGTCATTGGGGCCCACAAATCTGAGAGATTACACTGATTAATAGCAGCTAAAAGCTCATGGGGATATATTGCCCACATTATCATGAATTAGTGAGAGGATTTTACCCCCACCCCCTTCCAATTACAACAAAACAGATGCCCTCAGTGGCCACTGGGTCTCATCCCATCCTGAAGTATTGGGGCTGCAATGTCAAGGCCAGAGGTACCCAACGTGATGCCCACGGGAGCCACAGGGCTGGCAGTACCTTTCCGGGCACGCAACCAGGTGTCTAAAATTTACATAAATTCATATGAACCCTCCCATCAACAAGAGGCGGGCAAAGTACACATATGAAGCTGCCTGACAGTGAACCAGGCCCTTGGCCCATCAACACGAGTACTGTCTAATCAGACTGGCAGTGGCCCCCCAGGATCCCAGGCGGAGGTCCTTCACATCACCTACAGCCCGGTGCTTTAAACTGGAGATGCCGGGGGTTGAACCTGGGACCTTCGGCATGTCAAGCAGAGGCTCTGCCACTGAGCCACGGTAGTGCTCTTAGAAAGCCGGCATGGTCAGGTGGGACTTATGCCCAGTAGGATTCTGATTGGCTGTGCAGACTAAAAGGCCTCCTGTTAAATCAGAGCTTCTGCCTGAAATATTGAAGAGTTGCTATGAGAACCATACTTCCTAATGTTTTGTGGCTGGCTCCACCCACCTGTGGCAGCCATGTTGTTGTTGTGCCCATCACCTTGTGTCAGGATTCCAACGGTGCCCACAGGCTCAAAAACGCTGGGGGTCCCTGTTCTAGGCCTATCTGTGCGCAAGGATGGCCTGTGCTGAGTTATGAGATCTAATGGAGGTAGGATGCATTAGGTGAAGGAGGGAAATGCGGCGAAGACTTTATTGAACAGCCTGAAACAGAAACTGTGCTATAATAACATCTCTAGGATTGTACCAAGTCAGCCTGTGAAAAGGTTCCACTCATTCAAAATCATTGGGGGCGGGGGGGGGGGGGGGGAGGCCTTATTATTTTATATACTTGTGTCCATCTTCCTGCCCTCTATGTGCTTACTGGATTAATCTGAAAGTGGCTTCACAGTTTTAGCCAAGAACGCACTGTTGTGAATCAAGCATTTCAAAGTCGCAAGACAGCTTTAAGATACACATCAGTGAAACAAGCCAAAGAACAGATGGGAGAAGAAAATCTCTGGAACTGCAGGACAGTAGCAGATCAACTGACAGTCCAGATCCGAGAGACAAACAAACGCGCCATGGTTAAACATCCCCCAAATGTCTCTTGACCAAAAGTGTTTTAGAATCCAGTACTTAAAGGACAAATCTGGCACCACTAGATGGCAGACAAACACGAGAGGCCACAAACGCTACATTCTTCACGCCTTACATAGTTCAGCTCAACTGTGCGGGGAAATGTTTCTGCCCAATTCATCCAGAACAGAATTAATCGCCTCCACCACGCCTGCCCGCAGAGGAATACTGGATTATCCAAAACACTTCTAGGCAGTTATGCGAGTTGGGTGCTCCCCCCGCCCCCACATCTACTCCCAGACGCGATGCGACTTACCATTTTATTGTGCTCCTAAGATTAGGCTGGCTGACTGTGCTGTCGTCTATAAATATTGTTGAACATGAACTATACTTTTTCGTAAGCTGCCCTGGGGAAACCTAAAAAGATGAAACACAAGGGACAATATAAACTTACTTTCAACGTCTTTGTTTTCGGGATTTATTGCCTAGTCTGCATCTGCGCCCAACACGGTATTATCCATAAGAATTATTGAACAAATCAAGGAAACATCAAGGAGGGGCGATTAAGCTAGCGTGCGAAACAAGGCAGTGGCAAGATTAAAAGAGAGGTCTATTGGAGTATGATGTGCCTACAGACATCCAGATTGGACTTCCAACTCCTAGACTCCAGCATGGAAGTTGCTAGACCCATGGCCAGTCTTGAGTCTTCCTCCTGGACATTAAATTTTTTTTAACAATGACAGAGCAATTTGTAGGAAAGTAACAAGGCAGCAGCCAACCTGTATGAAGATAAATTTGGGCACTAGGAAAGTCACTTCAAACCAAGAGAAGAACAATGCCGGAGGCCACTGTAGCACGGCTCAAGCTTTTTGCTCCAAGGCAGGATGATCAAGACTGTATTTTCCCATTTCCCCATGAAGAAACTATGCCTGGTTCTAAGTGAGGGGAAGCAGGGCAAGTACACCCTCCCCTTAGACAGGAATGTGGCAACACAGAAATCAGGGATTCACGTCGAGCTACTGATTGTATAAAGCGAGTTGCATTTGTTTGATCCCAACTGCAAAAGCTTGCCTTGGAGGGGTCCCAGTCTCACTTCCACCGAGGAAAAAGGCCTTGCTAGAGCTGCACATTTGCATTGCTGGAGAATGGTATCATTTCCTTGCAGGAAGAAACAGCAAGCATAAAAACTAGCAAAATTTGTAGCAGATCTTCATAAATAAAGTGAGAAGTGACACGAACTCCCACCCTGCCACAAATGTTGTTAGTCTTTAAGGCGCTACTGGACTCCTGCTCTTTTCTACTGCTACGGACAGACCATCTTGATTGTTTCCTAATTAAGGATGTACCTGCGCCTGTTTCTATAATGTAGGTGGGTGTGCTTGGTCTAAGATACAGTGCGCCAGGGAGCTGCACAGGCCGAGACTGAAATCCTTCCAGCTTTAGCAGCACACGAAAACGTATGGTAACTCCTCTTTTCAGTTTACAGTGGATGGTTATAAAAATACCAAGCAAGGATTCCATGCACCTTGAAAACTTACAATGTTTACAAGGGGGTTTAATCCATGATTTCTCCTGGAAGACCTATCACTTTAGCTGTTTTACGAGTGAAAGCACGAAAGAGAAGCTCACAGCCGTCAAATCACATCTGGGCAAGCACTTCCGACTCTCATCCAGCAGGAAGCACAGGACTGTTCTCTTGTTAGGGCTGAGCAACCCAAGCTCCAGAGATTTTAGAGGGAGAAATTTAAATTGTTGGAACAGTGTGAAGCATTAAGTGAAAACTCTACACTTAATGTTGGTGTCTCTTTTATTAAAAAAATGACTAAAAGAAGAAGTAGTGTTGGACTCGGAGTCCCAGAGCAGTTTATGGTCTCCTTCCCCTCCTCTCCCCACAACAGACACACTGTGAGGTAGGTGGGGCTGAGAGAGCTGCTCTGAGAGAACTGTGACTGACCCAATGTCACCCAGCTGGCTGCATATGGAAGAGTGGGGAATCAAACCCAGTTCTCCAGATTAGAGTCCACCACCAACTGGCTCTCCTAGAATTTGTTACTTACACTTCTTTTGTCTGTTAGGTGTACTTACGTGGTTGATGTGGTTACTTTTCCTCTTTTCTCTCACTACAAAAAATGAAGAAAGAATTCAGTCAATTAATGTTTTAGTTCTCAAACTCTAAAATGCAGCAAGGGCTTGGAGGCCCCCCCCTCCCATTTTCAGAAACAATGAAACCATGGAAAATTCACACACACACACACACAAACAAACACAAGTTTTGGGGGAAGCTGAAATATAGGCAATACTTTCTTATCAAACCTAAATTTATGGTCACATAAAACGCATTCACAACTGAGTATATAAAATTCTGCACCTTTGTGGAATTCAAAAGTATAAATGCTCTAGTTACAAATGTACAAATATGCCCAATACTTGAGAGAGATCTACAAACTGCTGTGCCTTGTGCTACCTTTGCATACATATCTTAATTTCTGCCATATGAGAGGGAGAAAAGATATAAACTGAAACTAGAAAGCAGATTTCTTAGTAAACAAAAGAAAGGTATTGGGACAGACAGTCATAACAGAACTAGCAGCATCTTTGGATAGCAATGAAAACACTGAACATGTAATGGATCGTCATGTATGCATATTAATTGCTGCCAACATTATTCACATTAAAACATATTATCTATAAGTATACATAGGAATTATTTAATGCTGTTGATAATCTTATATTAAAATGTTCTTGCTACATATTTTGAAGGAGTATAATCACATATTAAAAAGCACTTCACTAAGCCTGAAAAAAGAATATATTTTATAGGATTTTTTTCCTCCAGTGGTCCCTCAAACTTCCCAATTTCCCCATTACAATAACTGGAAAAGTACCGGGGGAGGGGGACAATGTTTCTGAACTTCCCTCCTATCTCTACTCCAGGTATGAATTCAGATTGATTTTGTTTGATTCATCTGACAATCATTTAGCTCTAAATCAGTGGCACATCAGCTCCATTTTTACTACTTTGGGGTTTTTTTTTGGCAAACTCCTATGTTACAAAAAGGGTCACTCAAACAGACCAGACCAGACATGGTTTTATGACCACTGGAACAAGACTGCAACAGCTCATCCCATGGGCATGAACGTGGGCACCGGTATCTTTAGGAGTGACCGCTGAAGCACCGGAGCTACTCTTCTCAGACAGAAGACTGAAAGTTGGGAAGGAATTACAGGGGGTGGGAAAGGGAGATAAATGCACTACATTTCCTGATGACGAGAGAAGGCATGGGATGAAATCAGAGCTATCTCAAAGCTGGGGAGGGGCTGTGGCTCAGTGGCAGAGCATCTACTTGGCTTGCGTGAGGTTCCAGATTCAGTCCCCAACACCTCCAGCTTGAGACTCTGGAGCGTCTCTACCAGGCTGAGTGGACAACACTGACCTCGACACACAACTTTAAGATACAGGTCAGTGAAATAAGCCAGAAATGGCTGACCAGCCGGAGCCTTCACATTGCCTTGTAGGCTCAGCTGGGAAACTGCAGTGAAGTCCAGCATGGTACATCCTCCCCTTTACCCAGGCGAGGGGTTACCTTATGCCCTTCCCTGGCTCAGGGTTCTGCACTTCCAAGCCAGGGGTCCACAGACTGGTGGTGGATGTGCACTCCTTTTCCCACTTAGAAATGACATGAACTGGAATCCCGAATCTCACTCCGCTAAGCCGAGTGCTGCCAAGGCTCTGGCTGATTCAGTGTAAGGTAGCTTCATGTGTGTGTAACTGGACAAGGACAACGGGTGACTGACAAGGAGTATGAGTAATTTCATCAGGTGGTGCTTGGGACATGTACTTGCTATGCTGTGTGATAATGCAGGGAACGCAGGGAATCTTAAACCAGTAAAGGTAAAGGTTTCCCTTGCTCGAAAGCCAGTCAAATCCAATTCTAGGGGGCAGTGTTAATCTCCATTTCCAAGCCAAAGAGCCAGCACTGTCCGAAGACTTTTTCTGTGGTCATGTGGCTGGCATGACTAAACGCTGAGGTGCACAGGACGCTGTTACCTTCCCACCAAAGTGGTACCTATTTATCTACTTGCAATTTCTTGCTTTTGAACTGCTAGGGGCCAGAGACAGGAGCTCACTCCGTCACGTGGCACTCGGGTCTCGAACTGCCGAGCCACCGACCTTCCGGTCTGCAGCTCAGCATCTTAACCTCTGAGCCCCTGTGGCCCCTCTTATACCAATAGGTGAAACCAAAGGCAGACCTTTCAGGAGCTGTGCCATCTACATCTACTGAGCTTCAAGCTGCAGAGGAAACATAAGTGCTTGCCAGGAAAAACCTCTTAAGCAGATTTCCCCCCCCCCCCCGGGTCATAAGAAAACAATTTCCTACTGACAGGCAAATTCCCAAATATGGAGCGCAAACCCTAGTCATTCAGCCAACTAAGGAGCATCTATATACCACAAACTTAAAATAATGAGAAAAATGCCTGGGACAAAAGGGCTTTGTGACAGGGCAGCCGATATTTCTGACGAAAGCAAGTGATGATTCAACAGAAGGGAAAGAAATGGAAGATGCAGATAAATATAAAAAGGCAGATTATTCCTTCTGTCCAGCTTTCTCCCACCCTGGTCAGTTTTTTAGTGTTTTTGTTGTTGTTTATTATGAGCAAAAATTAACTTACCATCTGTTTGGGATTTGCTCAAGAAAATTGTGCTTGCCCGAGGATGGTCAGATGGATTCGACTCCAATGCTAAATCTGAAAATGGAAAACAGGAAAAGACGTTATTTTCCCAATCTGAGTTTGTTTTGTGAAACAGCAAATGCAGGACAGCTGACCTACCGCAAGCATTCTGAACTAGTTCCTAGACAGGCTTGCTAACCTCCAGGGGTGGCCTGGAGTTCTCCTGGAATTACAGCTGATCTCCAGACTACAGAGACCAGTTCCCGCAGAGAAAACTGGAGGATGGACTCTATGGCATCATATCCGCTGAGCTTCCCCCCTCTGCAAATCCCATCCCCAGACTCCACCCCCAAATCTCCAGGGATTTTCCAACCCAGAGTTGGCACCAATATTCCTAGATGACCACATCAGAGGCTTCCTCATTGCCAGTGACAAACAAATTCCTCTTTGCTAGATTGACAGGGGGCATGGCTAACATATTTTTCTTCCTGTCTAGTCAGAAAAGAGCCTTTTTTGGCCCCTATTTGAAAACATGGACCCTCTCACGCTCCTGATGACATTGCCACAGGTGAGATGAAGCCTGAACCCCATTCCTCTGACCCCTACTCCCTGCCCTAACCCCAGACCTTAACATGAGGTAAATTTGATGAGAAGGCCTCACATGACACTTCTCCACAGGGCTTCCATTTCTCTCTGGGACCTGGAAAGCTGAAATGGCAGCATTCCAGGTGCCTCGGCAATGCATGCTCCAGTCCCAGGAATTTGGATCTGACCCAGCAGTCTCACACTGCAGAAATGGAAGCTGGTAACACTCCAGGGCTGAGCACTCGGAACTCTGACGTCTCATCGGATTCTGATCCCATCCTGTCCAAGTCCCACACGACATCTCTTATTTATACCTCCACTGAGTTTCAGCAGTCCTGACCGAGATGGCCCAGGCTAGCCTGGTCTTGTCAGATCTCAGAAGCTAAGCAGGGCCAGCCCTGGTTAGTATCTGGATAGGAAGCCCCCAAGGAATGCCAGGGTTGTGACGCGGAGGCAGGCAACGGCAAACCACCCCTGTTCATCTCTTGACTTGCAAAGGCGGCTGCGACTTGATAACATGTCACATAAATGCACAGGTTTCAAGAGCTCTTTGAACAGCATTGTGGATCTAATTTGGGTAGCTGTAGCAGAGGCATCACTTCAAATACACAGCATTTAGAACAACATTAGACCGCTAACAAATCCAGCAAGGCAGCTTCAGTTTAGTTTTCCAATCATGAGGTTGGGGGCGTGTGCAGATAGCTTTATCCACAAGACTGGTTTAATGTCTACATAGTCTCTGAACATTTCAAAGCACTGTTTAAAAAGCAAAACACCATCTAACTCTGAGCAGGAACGGAAATCTTCCAACACCGTAACTTCAGTCAGGTCTCAGACTGAATATATATCTGAGTCATGCTATCTTTGCACAATGTACCTTAGCTTTTGCTATGCTGTAAATAAAGATGATGCCATGCAATTCGCAGAACTGAAACAAATAAATGAATGGCATCACAGCTTTTCTACACTAGGAGATCATTTCAGGTCAGGATTGCTATTTTATCCCTTTATTAATTTTGTAATGCACATGCCACAGCACTGCGTCATTATCCTTGCTACCATGTCCCATCCCAATCCATCTGCAGATTCCCAGCTACACAACAAAGCCACAGTCGGATAGACACAATGGAATCAGTCCCGCTGGTTAGAGATGCTATGGAGAAATGGGGAAGAAAAAGAACACACACAGAGAGAAAGGAGAGGTGGACAAGAAAGCGGGATAGAATGAAACCGTTTCCCCCAAAACACTTTAACAGAGAATAGTGGGGTGGTACAGTCTTTCCAAGGTTTTGAGTTTTCATTCTGCACAACTGCACATTTTTAATAAGTGGATTCTGCTTAAACTCTACATGAGTTTTAAAGGAAACACAATAAAGAGAGGATGAGACACAAGCAATGTGTGTGTGTGAGTGTGAGAGAAACACAGACAGACAAGAACACCATACTCAAAGAGCTGATGACATCAAAGAGCTGATGACTACCTCTTTTGGCACAAGAGCCTATGGTACCAGTGGCCAGCCAATAGATTGAGACACAGATGGCCTAGGCACACCAAAGCTTGCAGATCTACCTATGGCAAGTCCAGGCCTCTCCTCCTGCAGCTCTGCTCTTCACCTTTATCTCATTAGATGAAGCCATTGGGTTAGAAAAAAGCCACCTAAATCCTCCAGCGTGTGCCAGAATCACATTATTTCATGTGGGGCTTTACCTGTAATGCAATTGCCCCCGCACTGGAAACAACTAGCCTATACCACGGAGATGTGAGGTGGAAAATCTCCAGATGCTATGTTTTTCCGTGTCAAAGATTTCCACCTCACATATACATCGAGATGGGTTGCTGCATTTGTTCGTAGTGGTAGAAAAGAACAAGAGTCCAGTAGCACCCCACATATATAAATATAGTCTTCTTATCTATAGTTGTCCGGGCTGCTGCGCTACACATCAATCATGTTACGGATGGGCTAACTGAGGGATATGAAGCGTGCCCCAAAACCCCAGTGCTTGTACGTGGTTCCTTTCCCTCCTTCTGTCAGCATTTAAATTTTCATGTGGAAACACTCACGGAAAACCCACATTGGTGGTAAACACACAGGAGACTGAGTTAGCAATTTTAAAGGCAGACTTAGACACTGAGAAGAAACATGCCCAGGAATGCAAAGCCATTCCGGAGTTCAGAAACGTGGCCCAAGTCTCTGCCAAGGAGGGATTTACACTGCAGACATACTGGGATGCTTGGAGACTGCCAAAAAAAGTTCCTTTAAAAGAAAACCACTCCCCACTCCTGGAAACTCCCCAACACATTCATATGGCAACCCAAGTAGAGTGCTGACCCCATATAAAGCAGTCCCACTGGCAACCACATGAATGAAATTACTTCATTCCCCACATATATACATTCTAAAGTTGGTATAAGATTTTGAACGCTACCTATTTACAGTCAAAGCCTGACTGAATTATTATGTTATCAGTGAAGTGAGTTTCCTGAAAAAGTCAGAAAGGGGTGGGGGAAAGAATGCAGGAAGCTATCTGATGAGCGTGATCTGGTTTATTTTGGGTGATCGTATTTATTTTGACTCGGCAAACAAGTTTTAAAAGCATCTTATTAATTTTGGCCTTGGCCTGGATGGCCCAGGCTAACCTGAACTTGTCAGAGCTTGGAAACTTAAGCAGGGTTGGCCCTGGCTGGTATTGGATGGGAGACCACCAGCGAAGACCACGGCTGCTATGCAGCGGAAAGCAATGGCAAATCATCCCTGAATTTCATTTGTCTTGAAATCCCCACAGGATCACTATTAGGGATGGGCATGGAACTGGACCACAGACCTAATTTTTCCACAGACTGGGGCCCAGTTCATGGTCCATGAACCTGGTCCATGCCATCCCGCCAACACGGACCTCCCACAACCCTCCCAAGGAGGTTTGCAAGGTCTGTGTCAGCAGGGCTTGCAAAAGCCATTTAAAGGAAACACGTTTCCTATAAATGACTTTTGCAAAGCCACACGGTATGTGAATGAAGACCGAGCAGCGATTTCACCCATTTCTGGTGGAAGCAAATCAGAACGCATTCCCTTTAAATGGCTTTGCAAGCCGCGCAGCATCACGGACCAAACGGACCACGACCTGGTCCATTAAACGTGGAAGTTTGTGGTCTGGAGGTCTATAAACTCCACGGACCTCAAACCTTCGCAGTCTTTTTTCCCCTGGACCATGCCCATCGCTATAAATTAGCTGTGACTTGACGGCAAAAACAACCAAACAAAACATTATTTCCCCAAAGCCACAAATACTTAAACAGTCAAAAAAAAAATCAGGAGTGGTTTAAATGTCACTGGTCAAGATGGGTAGCCACGTTGGTCTGTCTGTAGCAGCAGAAAAGAGCAAGAGTCCAGTAATGCCGTAATGACTTAACAAAATCTGTAGTGGGGAGGAACTTCTTCAGATGGCAGTGACTCACAAAAGCTCCTACCCTACCACAAGTTTTTTTAGTCTTAAAGGTGCTACTGGACTCTTGCTCTTTTTCAAATGTCACAGTCAAACAAATTATGGAAATTATTTTTCTTGGAATACTTATGTTAGATTTACCCCCCAAAAGGGGCACTGAAACTGCTTTTTTTCCCCAGAATAAATCTTTTATTATATTTAACAATCTTAAATCATAACAAACTTAAGTTTTAGCTTAAATACAAAGCGCTGTCTTCCCCTTCAAGTTAGGGGAGACTCAATCTCCATAACAGGCTTTTCAACACAAAATTTACAGGACAATCAAATAATAATATCTAGCCAAGCATACCATTTTTGCCATGTTTCACAATGTTTCTTATCTTCTTTCCCTTTCAAATTTGTAGTCAACAAGTCCATTTCTGCGACATTAAAAAGTTTATCTATGAATTGTTGTCTGTTAGGCCCCTTTTCCAATTTCCAATTACTTGCATACACTATGCGTGCAGCTGTTACTGCGTGCATCAAAAAATATCTGTCTTCTTTAATAAGACTGTCTGGAATCATGCTTAAAAGGAATAGCTTCGGATCATGCTCTATCCTGTTTTGTATTATTTCTTCTACAATACTCCTAACCATTAACCAGTATTTATTCGCATATTCACAACGCCACCACATGTGGTAAAATGTGCCAATGTTCTTTTTACACTTCCAACATGTGGCAGAGATAGACGCTGCAAATTTAGCCAATCTGGCTGGAGGGAGATGCCACCGATAGAACATTTTGATCACATTTTCTTTAAAGGTGACAGCTCTCGTAATTTTTATGTTGGTGGACCAAGTTTTAAACCATAACTCCAGGTTAACACTTTGTCCTAAATCTCTTGCCCATGCAATCATATTTGGTTTGACAGTTTCCTCTAGCATTTTATCTTTTAAGAAGTAATTATACAAATGTTTGATAAGACCTTTTCCTGTTCCTAACCATATCTTATCTAAGTCATTTGGGGTCATATAAAAACCTTTCTGTTTGTCAGTCTTATATCTAGATTTTAGCTGTAACTGTTCCCACCATGATAAATTCATATTCATTTGCCTGAGAACCTCTAAACACTTCAGGTTGCTTTCCACATCTAATAGGTCGCTATATTTTGCTTTTTTTTCTTTCGATAATAACGTAGGACGGATACACGCTTCTAAAGGAGCGACCCAAAGCGGTGTTTTAAAGTAGAAATTTCCATTAATTTCAAGCCAAACCTTATATAAAACATTCCTTATATAGTGTTGCTTAAAATGGGCTCTGCCACACCCATACCACAAATATGTATGCCACCCTGTTACTAGCTCATGCCCTTCTAATGTCAAAGTTCTTGTATCCTCCAAAAGCAACCAGTCTTTCATCCATACTAAAGCTGATGCTCTAAAATATAAATACCAGTTCGGTAATCCCAGTCCCCCTTGCTCTTTTTTGTCTTGTAAATCAAAATCTTATACGTGGCTTTTTGTTTTGCCAGACAAAATTTTTGGTTACCTTATCCATTTCCTTAAAAAATATCTGATTATTAATTATTGGGATGTTTTGAAATAAAAAGTTCACTTTAGGTAATACAGACATTTTAATTGTAGCTACCCTTCCATAAAAAGACAGTTGTATCTTAGACCATTTTTTAAGCTTTTCTCTTATTTCTGTTAACAAACTTTTATAATTGACATTATATAGAGAACTACACTTATTTGTTACCCAAATGCCTAAATACTTGGTTTTTTTAACAACATCGAAACCTGTAAGCTCCTGAAGCTGATCAATGGTTTTTTTCATGCAGTTTTTTGTCACTATTTTGGTTTTGTTGGTGTTTATTCTAAAGCCTGCCAGTTGACCATATTGTGTCAGCAGAGAGTTTAAATGCGTGAAAGAAGTGAGAGGATTTTCAAGAATAAAAACCATGTCGTCGGCAAAGGCCTGAAGTTTGTAACTTTCTTTTTTGTGTTTTAGGCCTTCTATTCCTTTATCCCTTCTGACTGCTTCGGCCAGGGCCTCTAATGTAAATATAAAGAGTAGCGGGGATAGCGGACAGCCTTGCCTGGTTCCTTTTTGCACCAAAATTTTCTCCGTATATTCACCATTGATGTTTATTTTGGCATCTTGGTGTTCATAGATTTTTTGGACCATAGTGTAGAATCTTTCTCCACAATCCCATTTGCGTAACAGCGCCAACATGAACTCCCACTTGATATTGTCGAAAGCTTTCTCTGCGTCGACGAAAATTAAAGCCATCTGCTTTTCAGGGTGTAATTCGTAGTATTCCAACACATTTAAAATATTACGTATATTATGACGCATTTGTCTGTTTGGTAAAAAACCCGACTGGTCTCTGTGTATTGTATTTACCAAAACCTTTTTCAATCTATTAGCTAGAATTGACGCATAGATTTTATAGTCTGCGTTCAGGAGGGATATCGGTCTATAGTTTTTGATGTTAGATAGATCACCTCCAGTAATGCCGTAACGACTTAACAAAATCTGTAGTGGGGAGGAACTTCTTCAGATGGCAGTGACTCACAAAAGCTCCTACCCTACCACAAGTTTTTTTAGTCTTTAAGGTGCTACTGGACTCTTGCTCTTTTTCAAATGTCACAGTCAAACAAATTATGGAAATTATTTTTCTTGGAATACTTATGTTAGATTTACCCCCCAAAAGGGGCACTGAAACTGCTGACAGACATTTTGACACAGTCAAAGAACTGTGGGTGATATGTCACTGACATGGCAGACCATTCATCTATACAAACAGAATTTAACTCTTGTCCACGGAGGTCATGGGGGCAACCTCATCACTTGGAAGCTCCATTTCAGACTGATGATTAGGATACCCTTCGCACCACAGGAGGGGAGACATAAGCATTTCGGTTTTTGATTTGCACTGCATCGCTAATCAGGTGAGTGTGTTTTTTAAAAAAAAAATCATTATATGTACTTGCAGTTTTTATCCACCCCTTACCAGTTTGCAAATCAGTAAAACATATATCTAATTTCTCACATAATTCCTGGGACAGCTAGATTCAAGTCCAGTGGCACCTCAGAGACCAAACAAGATTTTTTTTGGGGGGGGGGGGGGGGAATAAGCTTATGAGAGTCCAAGCTCCCTTCATCAGAGAGCTGTTCTACTGCAGGTCAGCACGGCTACCTCTGAAACTACCATTCCTAACTCTGAAACAGCCAAACTTGCCTAATATTGTACTGGCAAAGGTGTCCGTTGATTCCTAATTTTACGGAACAACAAAGCTTTAGAGATGGGAAATATCCTGCCCCACATCCATCGTGGATCAACCGAGCATGCAGAGATCCACTGGTCACTTATCCTTTCTATTTTCTCAGATCCAAAGGACCAATGAGCCCTCTGCAATCTACACCCCTCTTTGGGATGACTTGGGGTGTTACCTCGGAAAGCATCCGTTCAACACTCCCATACTAAAATCCTGCACTGTTTACAACAATGGCCAGTACAGAATTTCCTGCTTACAAACGAATGACAACGCTGCTTTCAGAGAGGCCAATATGATAAGCCCTGTGCTTACAGTGACCTTCTCAGAGCAGCTGAACATAACCCTCCTCTTGCTGCCCGAAGGTCTGCTGTTTTCAGATTATGAGAGCTGTGATTAGCCTGACACCCTGGGATCTGCTTTTTTCTTGCTCTTCCTCCCTCTTTCATTTTTTTAAAAAATACGGTGGTAACATAGCTGTTGCAGCATAACTTGCATCAAGGGGGGGGGGAGGTTTTGAGTCCAGCAGCGCCTTTAAGACCAACAAAGTTTTATTCTGAGTATAAGCTCTCATGTGCATGCACACAAAAGCTTATATCCAGAATAAAACTTTGTTGGTCTCAAAACTTTGTTCTGCTGCTTCAGACAAAATGGCTACCCACTCGAATCAAGGAAAATGTCCCCGGTAGGTGACAGAGGAAAGCCTACATTTACTCTCGCTTACTACCATACAAACCTGACAGTTACGGCCATCCTTGGAGGTTCAGGTGCCCCCATATCTTGAGGTTAGATAAGTGGCAATCAGAGTTGGGGCCTTCTTGGTGGTGGCACCAAAATTATGGGACTCTCTTTCTAGGGAGAGATGGTCTGTCCCTTTCCATCCCTGTTTCCTGCCAGTTAGCGAAGACTTATTTGGTCTGACATTCCTGCAGTGATTCCTCCCTGCCTCACGTTTTAATCTTGCTGAATGCTGTTTACCTCTTTTTAAAAATTGGTTTTATACATTTTATTTACATTATCGACAATCCGCCTTTCTCACTGAGACTCAAAGTGGATCACGCAATGTAAGTCCCATCAGTGCAATAAGGCAT
The DNA here is from genome assembly GCA_029233225.1 of Lepidodactylus listeri. Classification (NCBI taxonomy): domain Eukaryota; kingdom Metazoa; phylum Chordata; class Lepidosauria; order Squamata; family Gekkonidae; genus Lepidodactylus; species Lepidodactylus listeri. The sequence goes on along the minus strand of JARCFY010000010.1, from coordinate 17,948,263 downwards.
CTGATAAGCAAAGCAGGATTACAAAACCCACGACCAATAAGAACTGTGGTTATGGGCCCAGCCCCAGCTCTGAGATTGAGCCATACCATCGTGCAATTTAAGAAGATCACTGAGTTGGAAACTGTTTTGTTTACATCCTATAGCATGCCACCTTAATCAATGAAGGAATTATTATTAGCACTTTTATGATTTTATGTTTCATTGTAACTGACTGTTTTAAATGATTTTATGCGGATTGTATGGTATTTTGTGCCGACTAATGTAAGCCGCCCTGAGGTTGCTCGTGGGGAGGGTGGGGCACAAACTGAATAAGTGGGTGATGTATTTCTATTCTGCTCTGGCTGGGCAGAAAGGCAGGACATAAATATTGTGCACCTGGGAAAGGGTGAGCAAAATCATCAGGGGTAAGGAGCCAGCCTATTTGCATGGAGTATTGCCACACGAGTGACTCACCCACCTGGTCCACTAGTGCATGAGTGCTACAAATGGGACCACCTGTGGCTAGTGTTTAAACGTGACAGACTAGGGGTGCAATGCTTTTGTAAGTCCTCCGCCCACGTCCCATAGCATATACAGACACATGAAGCTGCCTTATACTGAATCAGCCCATTGGTCCATTGAGGTCACTATTGTCTACTCAAACCGGCAGCGGCTCTCCAGGGGCTCAGGCGGAGGTCTTTCATAGCCCCTACTGCTTGGTCCTTCTAACTGGAGACGCCAGGGATTGAACCTGGGACTTCCTGCATGCCAAGCAGATGCTCTCCCACTGAGCCACAGCCCCTTCAGTATATATACTGAGCACCACCAGCAAAACCAAATGATATCTCTTCCCCTAGATTTAGGGCAGGTTTCCTCTATGCCACCCTCTGGGGAGGCACTCAAAACATACAACACCACACACTGAAGCCTGATAATGGGACAGCCCCCCAAAAGCTCTAACATCTTACTCTGCTGACTGTAAATTGACCGTAAAGCAGCGGCTTGTTGCGAACAAGTGCAATCCTATTACAGAAGGAACCTAAAATACTGCTTTCCCCCCTGCTGGAGGATTCCCCATCCTCCACTTCAGCAGGCAGCACTAAGGTCTTGATGCAGCACATATTTCAGCCATTAAGTCATCTAATCGCCTCCCTTGGCTTGGATCGGAAGACTCTTTCACTTACCGTGAGGCTTCCTTTCTCGGTGGTTCTGAAGTGGGACAGTCCTCACGTCTGGGATAAGCTCCTCCTCCTTCCGCAGGGTCGGCTCCAGCTTTCGATCCTGATGGGGAGGGGCTTATTCCTCCTGAGGCGTCCCAGGTTCCATAAGCCCAACACCCCATTTCCATGGGAAAAGAAACTCTGAAAAAAACTCACTTCCAACGGGGAAGCCATAAACCTATCGGTTAACTTTTACAACTATCTACATCTCAGCTTAGCACCTTGGAAAACTATACTATTAGGAAAAAGGCCAGGTGATTAACAAGAGACCCCAGAGAACTGACAGCTGAGGAGACTACAGCACCCCCTGTATCTGCGGAAACGTGCCGAACAAGGGTGGGCTGGACTGTCCCACTTCAGAACCACCGAGAAAGGAAGCCTCACGGTAAGTGAAAGAGTCTTCCGTTCTCCAGTGGTTCTTCGTGGGACAGTCCTCACGTCTGGGACGTAAAAAAGCAGTATATCGAGGGAGGGAAGCCGTTTCCGCCGGTACAACGACGTGCTGCAGTACCCTCCGTCCGAACGCTGCCTCAGCTGAAGCAAACCGGTCCACTCTGTAATGCTTGGTAAACGAATGGACCGATCTCCATGTGGCCGCTCTACAAATTGTTTCCAACGTAGGGAAGGACCTATAGGCCGCAGAAGTAGCTGCGCTCCTCAGGGAGTGGGCCTGGATACCCTGTGGGGGTTCCACCCCTTTTGCCTTGTATGCCGTCACTATACACCCCTTGATCCACCGGCTCAAGGTGGCTGTGGACACCTGAGTCCCCCCCGAGGAGTGTCTAAAGGACACAAAGAGAGCTTCGGACTTCCTCCACTGTTTTGATCGTTCTATGTAGAAACTAAGGGCCCTCCGCACGTCCAGGCAATGCCACTCTCTCTCGACCTCATGTTTGGGATTACTGCAAAAAGATGGGAGGATTAATTCCTCTGTCCTATGGAAAATAGAATTAATTTTGGGTATGAACGCCAGGTCAGGGCGTAGCACGACCTTTTCTTTGTGGAAAATGCAGAGCTCCCTGTTAACAGAGAGCGCTCTGAGTTCTGATACCCTTCGTGCCGAGGTGATGCCTACAAGGAACAAAGTTTTAAGAGTTAGTTCTCTAGGAGGACAGGCTGCCATGGGTTCAAACGGGGGTTTACATAGGGCCTTCAGAACCAGGTTTAGGCTCCATGATGGGAACCGGTGGATCTGAGGGGGATGAATGAGTGTTGCCCCTTTTAGAAAACGCTTGATATGTGTATGTAAGAGAAGGGGCCTCCCTTTCCTAACCCCCTGAACGGCTGAGATGGCAGACACCTGCCTTCTCAGAGTGCTAGGGCTGAGACCTTTGTCCAGTCCGTCTTGTAGGAAGTCGAGGATAGCCCTAATTGAGGCCTTAAGGGGTGAGATCCCTCGGTCCCTACACCAAGATTGAAAAACACGCCAGGTGGCATTGTAAGTTCGATTGGTGGAGGCTTTGCGAGAGGCTAGGAGGGTAGAGAGGACTTTCTCTGAGTAGCCCAACCCCGCTAGAGCCTCCAGCTCAACTTCCAGGCTGTGAGTTTGAGTAGTTCCGGTCTGGGATGTCTGTGAGGCCCCTGGGTCAGTAAGTCCTCCCTTGCCTCCAGAGTCCATGGCCTTGCCGTGGTCATCCTTAGAAGATCCTGAAACTAAGCTTGGCGTGGCCAGTAGAGAGCGATCAGGATCACTTCTGCCTTCTGACGTCGTATTTGTTGGACTACCCTTGGTAGAATGCTGATCGGTGGAAAGGCATACAGGAGCCCCTGTGGCCAGGGGTAAGTCAGTGCGTCTAGGCCTTTTACGAATTCGTTTTTTGTCCTTGAGAGAAACACTGGCACTTGGCAGTTGATTTCTGATGCGAATACATCCATTACTACTTTTCCGAACTTGTCGCAGATCATTCCGAAGACTTCTCTGTTCAGCATCCATTCTGCCTGATCTATACGTTCTCTGCTGAGCCAATCTGCCAGATCGTTGTCCTTTCCGGCGACATGAGTCGCCCTCAGGGACAAAAGGTGTGTCTCTGCCCAAGATAAGAGAAGAGTTGCCTCCTGGTGTAACTTCTGAACACGTGTCCCTCCCTGTCGGTCCACGTAGGCCTTCGCCGTCATATTGTCCGTTTGGACCAAAACGTGGCGACCGGAGAGGTGAACAGAGAGGCTTTGGAGGCCCAATCGAATCGCTCTGAGTTCTAGGAAATTGATACTTTCCCGAGTCTCTTCCGTCGACCACTCCCCTTGGACCATGTGGCCCTCCGAATGCGCTCCCCATCCCCAGAGGCTCGCATCCGTTGTCATGGTTACTCTGAGGATCCCTGAGGGGAGACCCGAGACTGAACCTCCCCGATTGAAGCCACCATAGAAGATGTTGCTTCAAGTCAGAAGGGAGATGTAACATTTTGTGTTGTTTGTGTGCTATTGCGTGTTGATGAGGTAATAGGAACCTTTGTAGTGGTCTGGCATGGAAGCGTGCCCAAGTGACTAGATCCTGGCAGGATACCAGCATCCCCAGAAGTTTTGTCAATGTCATGAGGGGAACTAGACGTGACTGAGTCACCTCGGTCAGGAGGGTCCTGATCTTTTGTTCTCTCTCCTGAGAGAGGAAAGCTCTGTCTTGCAGTGTGTCTATTCTCGCCCCTAAGTGTGTAAGTTGTTGAGAGGGATGGAGGTGGCTCTTCTCTCTGTTGATCACAAAGCCGTGGTTTTGTAGAATCTGTATGGTGATGTGGGAGGCATGTAAGCTCTCCTGGAACGATGGAGCCTTGATGAGGATATCGTCGAGATAAGGGAAGAGCTCCACCCCTTGTATCCTTAGATGGGCTACCAGTGTCACCAAGATTTTGGTAAAAACGCGGGGAGAGGATTTCAGACCGAATGGGAGGGCCCTGTATTGGTAGTGGTGGGTTGCGTATGAAAAGCGTAAGAATTTTCTGTGCGAGTTGTGAATGGGTATATGGAGATAGGCTTCCGAGAGATCCAGAGAGGTTAGGAAGTCTCTCTCTTGCAATGCGTTCAGAATGGACTTTAAGGTCTCCATTCTGAATTTTTTGTGTTTGACATGAGTGTTTAGCCATTTTAGATCTAGAATGGCCCGGGTATCCCCATTCTTTTTTGGAACTACAAAGAGGATCGAGTAAACCCCTTGTCCCTGCTGGGAACGAGGAACTTTTTCTATCGCACTTGTGTCTAGGAGATGTCAGATTGCTTCCTTCATTTGGAGGTGTTTGGTTGGATTTAGATATTTTGGGATCTGAATGATGCGTTGCCCGGGTAGAAAAGCGAATTCTATTTTGAATCCGCACGTCACCGTCTCTAGAACCCAGCGGTCGGAGACCGTCATGTGCCATTGATCCGCGAAGAAAAGAAGACGTCCTCCTATTCTTCGTGGATCTCGGTCTCCCACATAGTCATGCTGTACCTTTCCTGGGGTTCTTGGGGGTAGATTGACCTCCTTTGTTGTTGTTGAAGAAGGGCTTATTGCCTGATTGTCTATTCTGCCATTTCCCTTTAAATGCTTTGGTGAATGTGGCTTTGTGCCCCCTTTTGGGGTCTCGAAAGGATCGAAAAGGTTGAAAGCGTTTCCTTTGTTTTGTGCTCCTACTCTTGGAGGGGAGGACTTTCTTTTTATCTCGATCCTCAATCAGGTACCTGTCTAGGCCCTCTCCAAAAAGGTTTCCTCCTTTGAATGGGAGCGCAGCTACCTTGGCTTGAGCAAGGGAGTCAACATCCCAGTGGCATAACCAGAGGTTCCGCCGGGCCGTCACGCTGCATGCCATGGCCCGTGCTGTGAGCTGGATGGCATCCAAGGTGGTGTCTGCTGCGAAGGCGACTGCCAAGGAGATCTTTTTAAGCTCATCTTTAAACTCCTTTGGCACGTTGCTACCTGCTGATGCAAGGTTTTCTGACCAGTCGTAAGCAGCTCTGGCAAACATGGATCCTGCTGTTGAGGCTTTGATCGCCGAAGCAGATGCTTCAAAGTTTTTTCGCAGGGCTTGTTCTATGCGTCTATCGGTCTGGTCCCTGGCCAGGCCTTCTGCATCCATGGGGAGTACAGAATTGGAAGATATGCTGGTGACCGGATCATCCACCACCGGCAGTTTAAGTTTTTTGGTGGCGTCTGGCATAAGAGAATAAAATTTGGAGATAAGACCATGGTTAGCCTTGGGCTTAGCTGGGTGTTCCCATTCTGCTTTCATGATTTCAAAGAAATGGGCTGGAAGGGGCAACCCTGTCTGGGAGACGGAAATTTTTGGCATCAGTTTCCCTGAGCCAGATTGAAACTCTGAATCCTGAGATTCCTCCTTGGATTTGGTGGTGAGGCCTAGGGTCCTAAGCACTTTAGGGAGTAGTCGTGAGTAGAATTCTTGAGGGAACAGTCGGGATTGAACCGACGGCATAACCTCCTCCTCATCTTCAGACAGTTCCCCTTCCTCTAGTTCTGAGTTTGATGATGATGAGGATCCTGAGAGTGAGGTCTCATTTTCCATAAGCGGGCTGTGCGCCCTAGTGGTCGAGCCCTGTCTCTGGCGTTTGTTTGAGTTGGGCGACCTGGGGGCACTGGGGGAGTTGTGCCTTGTTCTGGACCTTTTAGATGGTCTGCCCCTCTCCGGAGAGGTGTTATGCAGACCCTTACTAAGGAGAGCCTCTTTAATCATCTCTGCAACCTCCTGTTCCATCTCGTTTTTAAACCAGCCCAGGAGAGCTGCCTGAGAGGCCTGGCTGGGTTCGATATCATGGTTCTCTGTGGGTTCCTGAGAGGCCAGAGAGACTGAAAATCTGGGGAAATTCATTTCGCCATTAGATTCACCGTGTGGTGGACTTGTAGCCATGATTTCCCAGATATGGACCTGTGGGAAAAAAGCAGATTTCCATAATTTCCCTGTAAGATAATTTTTCCCCCTTGGTTGTGCTCCATCTAGTATTCTCCCCCCCCCCAACAGAGGTTAGGGGGCTTCCTGTAGGATTTTTTGAAAAAGGCAAGAAAAACATTCACAGGTTGTTTGCCATTGCCTGTGCCTCTATATGACGGCCCTGGTATTACTTAGAGGTCTCCCATCCAAATAGTAACTAGGTCTGCTCCTACTTAGCTTCCCAGAGCTGAAGAGAAGGGGCCTGCCTGGGTCCAGGTCAGGGCCAAAAGAGTGGGGGGGGGGGGTTAATCTCTGCTGGGGAAAAACCTATGGGATAAAAAAGGGAGAAAAAGGATTCTCCAGAAGCCCAGCAAGTAAAACCGTCCTGATCCCAATTAGGACCGGAGGCCCCTGTTCCAAAAATGGCCGCCCAGAAAAATTTTTCCCGCCATTTCTTAGTGCCAATATGGCGTAGGCGGGAAGAATAGGATGCACGAGGCAAAATTCAAAATGGCCGCCATCCGCTTTTCCCGCCTATACCCACTGGGTCTAACAGGGGGAAAAAGGGTTCTCTGCGGGCCGGGAGCATGGAAAGCACCCCCCCCCTTTTTTGGGAAAAGGCAAAAAACCGTCGGTTCTTGAGGGAGCCGTTGCCATGGCTAACCGCCCTCAACCCCCTCCTTCGCTCCATACCCGCGCCGACCCCGATCCGCGGGCCGACCGCGCTACATTGCCGAAGGGACGCAGGGGCTAGAATCATCCCTCCCGTGCTCGTTGCAGCCGAGAAAAGGATGGCATCGGGGGGAAGAATGGACCGCGCCGGCGCCCCCAAGGGCGGGCGGGTCTCCACCTCCCCGCCCAGGGAAAGGATCAGTCGCCGGGGTCTACGTCGGCCTCCTTTCGTCCTTAAGGACGGGCGGGCGGCTCAACCTTCACCTTACTGTGTAGGGAAGTGAGCGGCCGTCGATCCTCGCAGCGGCGGGAGAGGCCGGGGAAGCGAAAGAGAAAGGCGCCGGGAAGGGGTGTACCTTGCTGCCGCTTTCTCTAAATCCCCGCTGGGCTCCTTTGCAACGGAGCAGGCTCTCCGCTCAATAATTTTATTGGCGGGTGTAGCCGTGAAGGTATCTTGGCCGGTGAGGGGCCTCCGCCGTCGGGGACCGCCCGAGGCTGGCTTTCTTAAGCCCTCTGTGCCGGCCTTCCGATGGACACCGCAATTGCTGTGGCTCGTTTCTTTTCCTTTGTTTCTTCTTAATTTTTCTTTCTTCTTCTGCTGCGCTATGCAGCGCTGCTGGATTCCGTCCTGCTGCAAGCAGGGCCGGCTAAGAACTGGGACGCCTCAGGAGGAATAAGCCCCTCCCCATCAGGATCGAAAGCTGGAGCCGACCCTGCGGAAGGAGGAGGAGCTTATCCCAGACGTGAGGACTGTCCCACGAAGAACCACTGGAGAATGGGTTTCTTCCCCGGCCAGGCTGTCTGACACTGACAAATGACTTCATCACCGCCTTCTGTAGTCCACACACAAAGCAAGGGCAACGCATTGTGCTGCGCCAACACACAATGAGACAAATATTTGCAGCAAAAATTATCGCTCTGGGTGAAGGGGCATTTCTCACACGATCTTCAGACCGAAAGAGTAATCCCTCCTCGTCAACCTGCTCATCTCAGAAGTAAACTTGACCAGGTTGGTACACAAGAACAGGAATGCAGTGGGGAGGGAGAGAGAGATTACTACTGATCAAGAGACAAAACCGACTCATGTCACTTAGATGAGGTTCATATTCAAATTGATTACACAAATTTAAAAACTGGTTTGGAACTAAAACACTTTTTAGCTTGGAACATGATCTAAAGTCTCCAAACCATGCAGCTGACAAACCTTCTGCACTGCAGAATTTATATCTAATTACAGACCAAAGGGGGAAATGGCAAAAATAATTACTGTTTGGCTTTCACTGCTCACATGTACCACCACCAAAGATCATTTAAGACCGGAATCTAAAGAACCACAAAACTCATTGCAGGAATCCAAACGTTTAAGTTTGTTTTACGAGTCCAGAAGAAACCCCGTGTAACCAACTGCCACTGAATCTAAAGGGAATTTCAGTGGCTACTTGATATATGATGGGGGAATTGGCTGTTAATTTAGTATAAGCTCCTTGTGGAAACCTAGGCAGCTACTAGGATCCTGTCCCAACAGCCCTGGACTTTCCAGAGGCAAGGGCTGTTGCTTCCATGGCTCAGCAGCTTTACTCCATGAGACGGAAAGCATGTATGATTCATATAGTCAGATACTCAGTTTGCCAGACATGCTGATAGTGCCGGAATCCAAAAGTCATTCCTCCATAGCTTGGAGTTCCCCCTTGCCCAAGGAAGGAAGGGCGTATTTCAGCATGCCAGATAAGACAACCAAGCTGCTAATTTGTAAAGTCCAGTGTCACATTCAGGAACTGAGAAAGAGTGTTACTCCTGGCCAATTCATCTTAGGTCAGCTTGGGTTAGGAGACCAGCCGCTGATCTTGTGGGTACATCCATGGAAGCAAGTCCCATCGACTTCAGTGGGGGTTAGTTTCAAGCACGCACAGGACGGCAGGATAACAAGCAGCAGTTTTGGACAAAGCATTTTTAGAAAGCCATTTCAGCGCAAATACCTGCCTTGGAGAAGGCACACAGAGAATGCAACTGGTGCTTCTAGGTGAAGCCCTTTGTGACTCCCGTCTTTGAGAGGCGCCTGGTGAAACAGACCTTAATTTGTCCCCAACACCTAAATGGCCACGTTTTACTTGTTTTACTCCCAGCCATGATAGGGAGCATATCGGAAGTGGCATCAGCTATAAGCACCAAGTGTTTTGAAAACTAAAGGTACAAGAAAAGCCACGCCCAAGGTCACCTACATTCATTCCCACTTTCTCTGTCTCAATAAAGTGTGATGATTCCGTCTTGTAAATGTTGACGCCAGTAGAATTTAACTGGGATCTTCCCTATTCCTTTTTGCAGACACTACTGCAGTTAATATTCTCGGAGCCCACTTTTTATTGCTTGCATTATGATCTTTATGCTCTGTGACGAATTTGATCTTTATGCTCTGTGACGAATTTGAACTGTTTACAAAATGCTCATTTCTGCATTTACAAGGGGTTTTTTAGCTCATAAGCTCTACTACCTGGGCTCTTCTGCTGCCGCCTTATTTTATTTGAATACAGAGCTTTTCATTTTTATGTCATCTTGAAACTGAACTGACATTTTACTTCTTGTACACTGCACTGGGTGCCTTTCAGCAGAGAGGAAAATATTATGAAGACATCTAACCTGCTGTGGAGGGTAAAGAAAAGGAACAGGAAAAAGAGTTTCACCCCCCCCCAACACACTCAGTTATTAAGAAAAAGGAGTCTACCCGAAGGAGTCTCACTACCCGAAGGAGTCTCAGAGCAGCTTACAATTCCCTTTCCCTTCCCCTCCCTACAACAGTCACCCTGTGAGGTAAGCGGGGCTGAGAGAGCTCTGAGAGAACTACCCTTGAGAGAACAGCTCCGAGAGAACTCGTGACTGACCCAAGTTCATTCCAGCAGCTGCATGTGGAGAAGAGGGGAATCAAACCCAATTCTCCCAAATTAGAGTCTGCACTCCTAACCACTACACCAAAGGTGACTGCTGATGCAGAATGACTCGAGTTGAAGCCCACTGATTTCAATCGGCACAGATTTGCATTGTGGGCGACCATGGTCTAGTCACAGTCTCTCAGCCTAACCTGCCTCACGGGGTTGCCGGGAAGGCAGAACAGAGGAAACAATAGATATTGCTCTGAGCTATTTGGAGGAAAGGCAAGGTGGAGTACTTACAGCCTTGTTGAAACGTTCTTTTAAAACACAGAAATATAGGTTAACTAAAATTACAACTTGCAGCTGCTGTGAATGCTTAAAAACCCATGTGCCTAAGAGCTTTGTGACACAACAGTCAGTAACAGCATTTGAAGAAGAGAAAGTTTTTATATCCCACTTTTCTCTATCTTAAGGAATCTCAAAGTGGCTGACAATCGCCTTCCCTTCCCCTCCCCACAACAGGCACCTTGTGAGGCAGGTGGGGCTGAGAGAGTCCTGAGAGAACTGGGACTGGCCCAAGGTCACCCCGCAGGCCTCATGTGGAGGAGGAGTGGGGAATCAAACCTGGTTCTCCAGATCAGAGTCCGCCGCTCTTAACCACTACACTGCGCTGGCTCTCATTTCCCCACATGGCAAGTTAAGTTTTATCATGCTCCTGTAACCCTGTTCCCTGCTAGCCAAACAGTAATACTCTGCAAAATGTGTTCACCAATAGCAAGAGAGATTCGAAGAGTTATCACTTCGACGTTTCCTTGGCGGATGATGCCTCTCTGCCTGCATCCCAGACCAGCGACTGACTACTTCCACATTTTCTTCAGCAGTAAAGTACTTCATCACTGCAGTGATTCCCATTGCCCGTTTTATGACTCGCTATTCATCTCCTGACCTGCCCCACGTACTTCCCCCTGGAAGCTCTCCAGTATTTCCTCCTTGGCGACTTCCCACCCCAGTGAATGGTGAGAAAGAATGTTAGGCATTTCTGGCACCCTTCTGTCCAGAGAGCTGTTTGCTTGCTTTGTTACTACACTAAACATGCAACTTCTTCCTAAGAGATTTGTTGGCTTTTTTAGCCACTTGGACAACAAGCAGAAATCCAACGGGTGTAAGCTTTTCCTAGAAAAGCTTCCTAGGAAAGCTTCCCTGGGAATGAGGGGACAGGAGAGACCTTCAAATGCTTTCACATCCTTCTAGGAAAGGTCTCCTCTATGTGAGAAAATGATTAAGATATTCTAAATACGGATATCAATCCTCGAATGTCAGTTTGAGAACAGAGAGCTGGGAAGGTGTCAGTGCAGACCCCGCCCCCCCCATACTCATTTTAAATACCTTTGAACATATAATCCTCCACCCAAGAACTTCTTGGAAATTGGCTCAGGGTAGTATTTGTAGCAAAATGGAAGGCAGAAAGATGCCCAGATCTGATAGAATGGAATAAATTATATGACTATGGGATAATGAGAAAATTAACATCTTACATAGATAAGAAACCAGTTCAGAATTTCAAGAAAAATGGAAAATATGTTTTTATTATATAGCTGAGAATCAGGAACAAATTTAAGTCAAGACACAGATTAAGAAAAGGAAAGAGTCAGGCAATATATGTCTGTAATAACAAACTATTAGATGCATAGATATGAAAATAACTGGGAGAGACAGAAGATATTTAAACAGAGGCCAAAAAAATAAGAGTATATATAAGTAAGTCCTAAATAAGTATAAGCAATTACATGATCTAGATGATTGTAGTTTATGTTTAAGATACGATTCAGATACAATAGAAGACTGCAGTGGATGATTACAGATTATAGTAGATTATAGATTATTTATCTATATGATTTAAAGATTGCTGTAGATGGTAGCTTATGCTTTGTCTTTATGCTGTAAACTGATAGTAAAAAAAGAAAAGGAATTGGCTGGAGGAAAAGCGGTCCAAGACCCGCTCACAGCCTAGAACATGCACAGGCATGTATAGGCCAGAAGGCATGCTGACAAAGGCACATCACATCATTTCCCTTGGCACCAAGGACTGCCAGATCTTTGCTGCAAGCAACTAAGGCACTGGCAGCAGTCCTGGGACCACCAGTGCCAGAGGACATCATTGCCCATAATTGCCTCCCAGATCTGCTGGTAATGCTGCTAGACTTCGCTTGCTCCCTTGCCTTCTCTACCTCCAATTCTGCTTGCCAGCATACCGGCATCTTCAGACACATCTTGCATTTTTCTCCTGCACTTGGGCCAAAAAGTTTGCCTACCCCAGGTCTACAGAGTGGGCTAGTGAAGCTCCACAGTATCAGCAGGGTGGAACTGTTCAGCCCTGGGAACAAGAGTTAAACCAAATTTCTTCTAAATACATTGTGCAAATGCTGATTCACCCTCATCCCTGGCCCATTCATGGAACTGTGGATAATCCAAGACAATTATCAACAATAGTGGCAGACTGGGAGGCCAAAACTGCCCCAGAAAAGGACCCCCCCCCACGAGAGGGCAGGAGCAGGCTTGCAGTGGCTCCAGCCCTTCTCACACAGGGCCGCCCAGGGTCTGGGTGGGGGTCCTCCAGACATCAGCCCACCAGGACTTTTCCCAGTATCCCTAAGGGCCACTCCATGCCTGACTGTAAAGCTCCCACTCAGGGCCACACTGTACAAATGGAATCAAGTTATGGGGAAGGGATCACGTCAGAGGTGTTATCCGAGATGGCTACAGTCAGAATGGCTGCTACACAGCATTCTACCCGTTTTTAGAGAACAGGACGGGGAAAGATTTTCTCTCCCTTCTTATAACCTCTGACTAGTACCGTATGGCTGAATCCCATTTTAATGAGCTCAGTTGAAAGTGGGTGTTTGGTTGGTGACTTAACTGCTGAAACACAACTTCCTGTGGGCTTTGGATACAGTTTACCATTGTCCAGACATAATGGCATCATGTTACACTCAGAATCCCTTTCCTTCCTTCTGATAAGCAAAGGAAATTCAGTAGCTAAGTCACCCAGCCCTACCTTGATAGCAGGCGTCCTAAACGGAATGTTATCAGCACATGGTGCTTTTGGGCCAAGATTTTCTTAACTATATACCTACCTATTAGCATTACAAGCAATTCTTCTCTGTCCACGTGGACCACATGTGTTCATTTACCATTTCTGTGCAGCACAAAAGGCTTGCTAGTCAGGGAAAATATGAACCATCCGCACTTAAGGACGAAGAACAAAATTAGAGTCCAGTGTCACCTTTAAGAACAACAAAGGTATATTCAAGGTATGAGTGTTTGCGTGCATGCACGCTTTATACATTGGAATGGGGGGTAAGGTTCAAACTTACAGACAGGGAAATTAACACATAACATGATGATGTTTAAGATATGCAAAGTCAAAAATAACAAGCTAAGGTTATAAGGTCAACAGTTGTAAAGCAATAAATATGTCCGAATAGCAGATAAATGTCTAAAGGTGCCTTTTCTAATTGTGGGAAGCAAACCGAGAATCTTCATTCTCTCCTCCCAGGTGTGGAGATTCTCGGTTTGCTTCCCACAATTAGAAAAGGCACCTTTAGACATTTATCTGCTATTCGGACATATCTACTGCTTTACAACTGTTGACCTTATAACATGGTCAAGAGTGTATACATGATTAAAAGAATCAGTGTAATATGACTCCAAATGTACGACAATCAAAAGTATGCTGTATTGTTGTATACAAAATCTTATAAATAAAAAGTTTTTTAAAAACTTTGTTGGTCTTAAAGGTGCCTAAAGGAGACTCTAATTTTGTTCTACCACTTCCGACCAACACAGCTGACCACCTGGATCTATCTTAAGGATGAAGAAATCATGGTAACAAATCCTGCATTCTCGAGCCCTCACAGAAGAGGCAACCGCTAGCAAAATATTCAACTAGGACCGGATTGGAGATAGGTGGTTTTTGGAAAGCAGATAACTTTTGTCCTGACTTCACTGCAAACAGAGTTCTGAGCACTTAAAATACTTATGTTTCTACAAAGAAACAGTGATATTCTGGGACTGGTACATGACACACAAATTCAGAATGTATACCTTTTCTTCTCTACATAAACTAATTCAACTTCCATTAGTCATACAGAGAGGTGAGGGGATATGAAAGGTACTGAAGCCTCACCGCTTGACCACTAGAAAATTCTACTTAGCCCCTCAGACTTTGACTGTTTCCAAAGTTGCTTTTAAAGCCCATTTTAGCAAGTGAGAGATTCTCATGCGCTGAATTCTGCGCCACCACCAATTTTGTGCTTTCTATGGCTGAGGACAGACTGGCAATTTGGCCCGGGATAGGTCCACTTTAGAAACGGAGGAAAGGAGGCAGTTCAGACAGCCACAGCTGTGCTCCGTTGCCCTTACGTACTCACCTGTTCCTGAAGCACATTCATGACGCTTCAACCGGATATCTGTAGAAACCAGGGTCAACGGGTGTCTGTGCGCCTTCATTCCGCTTCCTGGCCGTGTGGACGGGAAGAAGCGGCAATCGTGGTTGATTTGCTGCTGCACCCATGCGCATAAGCGCCAGTTGCCGGAACGGCCCTGAACATGAGCTGCGGAGGCTGGCCCGCCAGGGGCTGTTCTGCAGCTGTGTGAACGCTCCATTATGCCTCCTCCCCGGAATGCTCCCACCAGTCTAGCCAGTGTGAACGGCCCGCCCCGGGACAATTTGCCCCAGGGCTTTTTTCCCCCACTGCCATTCCACTTCAGTTTCCCAGTCTGTCCTCAGCCAAAATGTACACAAGGTATCCAAACCCCCGCTCAAAATACAGATGTCTTGATCAGGCAGTTATACACTAGGTCTCCAACTGAAGTTATACAATCTAAAGATGTCAGTTTCAGAGGGCACTGTATGGGTCTGCAGTAGAACAGTTGGATTCGAGTCTAGTAGCACTTTAGAGACCAACAAAGGCTTCTGGGTATAAGCTCTCAAGAGCCAAAACTCCCTTCATCAGACAGGAGTAGAAATAGAGATCTGAGTCTTTTCATCTCCGTCAGAAGGTGTGAAGGACTTTGTGAAGAAAGCTTGTAGAGGATGCGGAGATACCATGCATATTATAATCAGCTTGATTACAACAGAGGAGAAATGCCTAGGGGCAAAAAATTAGCATCTGTAGTGAGACAAGCTTCCTATATCCCTATTCAGCCATCAAAGACAGAGGTGCATCTGATGAATATGGAGGTGGGTGACAAACACAAAACAAGGCATCTCTGAATCTAATCATAAAGCACCGCTAGCAATGTTTACAGTACAAAGTTTGGGTCCAGTGGCACATTAAGTACAACAAAGTTTAATCCTGGGTATAAGCTTTTGTGGGCAAGCACACTACTTCGAATATCTGAAGAAGTGTGCATGCCCATAAAAGCATATACCCAGAATCTAAAGAAGGGTGCATACCCATGAAAGCATATACCCAGAATCTAAAGAAGTGTGCACGTCCACAAAAGCTTATACCCAGAATAAAACTTTGTTTGATCTTAACGCCAGCACTGGACTCAAACTTTGTTCTGTTGCTTTAGACCTAGACAACGAAACACCTGAATGTTTACAGTAGTACCTGGGTGTAATTTGTCAGCTCTGACATAAAACCTTGATTTCTAACTGCATTATGTAATTAAAACTGCAAAACTATAGCCACAGCAGACAGTGAGAGCACTCTTCAAAGAACCTGTCAGGAAAGGATTAGGTGTCAACCTGAGCAAGAGCTGTTCAAACCACTGATTTCATGTGTACACAAATCCAGTCCAAAGATGGTATACGAAAAAACAGGAAAAACATATCCCCAGGACAGTCTGCCAAGGAAAAACAGAGCATACATTATCCCACAATGGATGATCCCACAGGTACCCGATCACTCCGGAACCGAGTAGGCTTTAATCTCATGTCCATAATTAGAGAGCCACTGCTTACGCAGGAAGCAACAAAAGCCCAGCTGCAGTTTCTCCTCTTAATTATTTGGTAAAGCCCTGTGTGGCTACCCTGGATATAGCAATGCAAAATTCAACTAACTGTGGGGGAAAGTGAGAACACTGAACGTGGGGCTGGATTCCAGCTCTCAGAGTGTGCTTCCGAATCTAAAACAAAACAAAAGATCATGAACCAAAGCACTGGACAGAAAGCATGCAATGAGAGAGTCTGTCGGTGAAGTGGTGCTAGTTTGTAGAACCACCCCTAATGGAAGAAATAATGAAATAATACCAGAATCAGCACACAATCTGCATTCTGAAAAAGCAAAGGAGAAAAGTCTAATGCTGGGAAAGGGAAGAGAAAGTCACTATATGTAATTGTATACTACATCAGGAATAAAGTTTGAGTCCAGTGGCATCTTGAAGACCAACAAAATTTTGTTCACGGTACAAGCTTTCTTGTGCAAGCACACTTCCTCAGATACAGTGGAACACAATAAGGCAAAACATATCTGAGGAAGTCTGCTTGTGCACAAAAGCTCCTACCGTGAATAAAACTTTGTTGGTCTTCAAGGTGCCTCTGGACTCAAACTTTGTTCTGCTGCTTCAGACCAACATGAATCTACATCAGGAATAGACACACTTAACAATGAAACTAAGGAATTTTAATCACAGCAACCCAGGAACCTTGTATACAGAGTAGGAGGACCTTGTCCAGTCTTTCCCATGCAACTTATGCATATTTTTGAACCAAAATGGGAGCAGCTACACTCTTCTCAAACAATGGTAATACCTTATTTTCCTGTTAACTGCAGCTGTACAGTACTTCATATCTGTATTATTGGACAACTCCTTCAGTGAGAATTAAGCTGTCTTTTCTCAAGTTTGAAAGTTACTTGCAACTTGCCCAAATCTCCTCCTGTTAACCAAAACCACAGGGATGACCACAGAATTTGAAGAGTCATTCTAGCTTAGCTACTGGTGTGACAAACAGCCCTACAATGACAAAGCTTCTGCTGAACCTTTCAGTGTGCTTTAATACCAAGCTACCACTGGTCAGCAGAGAAAAGACAACATCAAGCAGCCCTTTCAGCAACAAGAAGCAAGAAAATGCCATTGCTTATGGACCCAAGATAAGGCAGATAGGAGGGACACAGCAATACCCACTCAACAAACACACAGCAAGGCAGCTCCAGTACAGATGAACGGGAAGAGGACAACTCTCTTCCATACCAGTAGAAAAGAGCAAGAGTCCAGTAGCACCTTAAAGACTAACAAAATCTGTGGCAAGGTAATGAGGTTTTGTGAGACACTGCTCACTTCTTCAGATACACAAAAGCTCATACTTGCCACAAATTTTGTTGGCCTTTACGCCGCTACTGAACTCTTGCTCTTTTCTCTTCCATACTGTTAGCAACCCAACCATCTCACACATGAAATCTTATAAGCTTTAAAACAAACTTATTTCCTAAGCAAATATGATTACATATTCCTAAGCAAATACAAAGTACGATTTCACATTGCTGTGCTGTCTGGGACCACTCCAAGGTCCCCAAGGCGACTCACGAGCCTGCTCCTTGACACACAAATCAGGGCTCATTTCGTAGCAGGAGCTCCTCTGCATATTAGGCCACACACCCCTGATGTAGCCAATCCTCCAAGAGCTTATAGTAGCCCCTGTAAGAAGAGCTCTGTAAGCTCTTGGACGATTGGCTACATTAGGGGTGTGTGGCCTAATATGCAAAGGAGCTCTTGCTACGAAATGAGCCCTGCACACAATTATTATAAAATCAATAAAGAATAATGTCATCTATTAAAAAAAACCAAAAAACACACAAGACAATGGACCCACTCCACTAAGTGGAGTGCCGCCTTGAGCCGGTCCCCCTGGCTAGGCGGGATATAAATGGAACAAATAAATAAATAAATAAATAAAGTGCTGTTCCAGTATGAAGCATTAATACCTACCCCTACATTTTGTTTTTGCAAACATCTGTGCATAAAACAGAGGGCTGTGCATGTGTCTCACTGTACTTCCTTCCAGCAAAAATCTCCCGCCAGGAGCCACATGATCCCCACATACTAGGGTTGCCAGCTCTGGCTTGGGAAATACCTGGAGATTTTGAGGGTAGATCCAAAGGACAGGGTTAGGGAGGGACTTCAGTGGGGTATACCAAAGAGTCCACCATCCAAAAAAGCCATTTCCTCCAGGTGAATTGAACTCTTTCACCTGGAGATAAGTGGCAATAGCGGGAGGTCTCCAACCACCACCTGGAGGCTGACAGCCCTACCACATACCTAGATCGCACACCACGACAAATGTGATTCACAGCAACCGCCACTTCATTCAGGCGTGTTTTTGTCTGACGTTCCCTCGCAAGGCATCTCAAATGGGATCTCCCCCCACCCCGCCCTTCACCCTCACAACAACTCCAGGGGGAAGGCAATGCGGATGAAAGACAACTGGCCCAGGGTCGCCATGGGAAACCCGGAACTTGACCCTGGTTCTTGCAAAACATGAACCACCAAATCCCACCCACCCCCCAAGTGTTTCTGGAGTGCCTCCCAGTCAGGGGTGGATCTACTATGAAATTAATGAAGCTTAAGCTTCAGGGTCTCTAAACCTGGAGAAACCCTGAAGCAACTTTTTTTTAATGAGTGAATTTTTCAACAAAACTGCTGGAGTTTTTTAAAGTGTTTGTTACTAAAATAATGCTTTTTTAGTGACAGAATCATATGCCAATGGGTTGAAGTACTTAATATTGACCTTAGAATATACTATAACCAATGTTCCCTCTTAGCTGAGTGAGTGTGACCTAGCCCAGCTTTTTAGCCTCCGGCTCACACATTTTTGTCTTCGCTCAGGAAGGATGGCTCCAGAGCAAACTAACCGATGCAGCAGCCAAATCGCTCGCTCACAACTTGAACACCAGCAGCTCACAAAGCAGAATTTTTGCTCCCAGGACTCCCCAGCTTGGAGGGAGCACTGCTAACACCCGTCTTTATATGGCCTCAAAATGTCCCTGTCATCAATGCTCCCTCCAAGCTGGGGAGTCCTGTGAGCAAAAATTCTGCTTTGTGAGCTGCTGGTGTTCAAGTTGTGAGCGAGCGATTTGGCTGCTGCATAAGTTAGTTTGCTCTGGAGCCATCCTTCCTGAGCAAAGACAAAAATGTGTGAGCTCTGGCTAGAAAACTGTGAGCTAGCTCACACTAACTCATCTTAGAGGGAACACTGCCTATAATTGGTCAGATTTAAAAAAAAAAAATTCCTCGGGGGCCCCATGCAGCGCCGTTGCCCTGTTGTTGCCGGTCGAGAAGGGGCTCCCCGTCACAGTCCAGGGTGCCAAAGATGTAGGTCTGCCCCTGCTCCCATCTCCGACCCCCCCCCCCCACATCGGCCCGAAGCTCACCATCCGGGAACTCGCGGTCGCTGATGTGCTGCAGGTGGGGGCCGCCCCCGCCGGGGTCCGAGTCCCCCGACTCCCCCTCCGAGGCTTCCCGGCAGGCGCCCCCCCGCCGCTCGAGCCCCGCCGCCAGCCCGCCGCCGCCGCCGCCTCCGGCCCCCATCCCGACCCCTCCGCCTCTGGCCGCCCCGCGGGCCCGTCCGAGCTTGGGGCTGGCGCCAGGGGAGACGCAGCAGGTGAGGGTGTTGCCCATGGTGGCGGCCCACAGCAACCGCCGCCGCTCGGGCTACACGCTTCGGCTGGGCTACCGCGGGCCGCGGCGACGGAGGGGGCAGCAGCACCGCCTCATGGCCACGCCTCCTCCCTAACCGCCCTTCCCTCCTCCCTTCCCGCCCGCGGCCGCTCCCCACAGCGAGGGAACCCAGAAACCCCCGCCGGAGAGACCGGCCGCCTTCCCAACGGGCCCCGCTGAGGAGAACGGAGGGGGGGGGGAGGGGAATGGGGAGGCGGCGGCGGCGCTCTTCGGCGACTCGCGCCCGCCGTCCAATCACCGGCCGCGTCCGGCCCCCGTCATGTGACGCCCGCCGGCGAATCCCTGAGCCGGGGGAGAGGCCGGGGTCGGTGGCGCCACCCGGAGTCACGTGATGCGAGAGCGGGGGGGGGTGTAGAGAGGTTGAAATTCTTCAATACAGCCGGGCGACTCCTCCCCCCCTCCCTCCTGCCCGACCATAGAGATGAAACTTCCGGGAAAGGCCGCCCGCCCGCCCCCAACTAGGCTCTGGTCATCGATGGTGGAACTGCGGCTATGGTAGTTTGCCGCTGGTTTGTGTCAGACAGACCGGAACTATCCTTGAAGAGCGATAGAGTGTGTGCTTAAAAAAAAACCCAAACCAAACCTCTAGGCTTTTTCCTCCTCTCTATGATCCTCCCATCCGGGTCTGCCTGGCTTCCAGCGAGCTGTGTAGCGTAGCCTTTAGGACTGCGACTTCGGAGCCCAGTGCAAATTCTAACTCAAGTTGTGAGGTTCTTTGGATGACACTGGTTCAGTCTGGGAGCCTAACCTCCCTCACAGGGCTGTGGGGCAAAATAGAACCTATGCATCCTGGTTAGAACCAATGGTCCCTCTAAGCTGTGGAGTCTTGTGAGCAAAAAGTCTACTCTGTGAGCTACTGGCATTAAAGTTGTGAGCCAGCAATTTGGCTGCTGCATCAAATCCAGACCTCCCTTGAAACCACTTTAAATGGAGGCTCCCAGGTGAACGTGTTCGAGAAGGACGATTTCCTGCCTTCTTGATCTGGTGCCTTTCCGTTTCAGAGGATTGCATACATCTGGAGGCCAGCCACGACTCTGTGGGACATGCTGCTCATTTTCGTTAAGGTGACTTCTGTTAAGCTAACGTGGGGATTCTAGGGACAGCACAAGGTCTGCACTTCTTTGGCTTGAAAAGGGTACTAGAGACTTGCAGGGTCTCTTCACTCATAGTCCCCTCTCTGCTCAATCAAGTGTCCTCCTTCCAGAAGCAAAAGAGGTAACTGCTATCCTACGCACACTTCCCTGGGAGAAGACCCCGTTGAAGCTAGTGAGACTTACAAGTAGACAGAGGCTTGTGTAGTAAGCCCAGATACGGAAACGGCATCATGTCGGATTTGGAGCTTCGGAGTGCTTTCTTAGTGTCGTTCAACACTGTTATAAGGGCGTAGACTTTCCAATTTCGTGGGGGTGGGGCTGGGACAGAGAGGGGGAAGGAAAAAAGAGAGAAAGACTGGGAGAGCGCGGCGCCTGTTACCTGCAATCAGCCAGCCCTGGTGCAGCAGGGCCTCCTGGTCTCCCAGAACGGACCCCCCTCCCCGCGCCGACCCATGCTCTGCAGGCAACTGGGTCGGTCTCCAGAAGGGCCCCCCCCCCAAGCGGTCTCAAAGGGGCCCCTGGAGGCAAACTTTGCTCTGCTCCCTCAGACCAGCCAGGCTCAATCTTCCAGGTGGCGGGTTTCATCGTCGGGTCGGTTCCAGCCGCGGGGTGGGGCGGGGTGTGAGACTTCTGATGAGAACCAATAAGTCAGGCCTTGTGGATAAACAAAGTCCTTTATTGTCTTAATGGTCTTTCAGGAACACTTACTTTGTTAGGGATACCAGAGGATTGGGGTTGGGACTTATTGTACAGTATTCACACAGAATAGAAATGACAGGCACCAATCAGTGTAAAATCATGAAACCCGAAAATCCCCAAACCGTTGCATTCCCATGGAAAAAGGCGCGCAAGCTAATTAACGCCCCCCCTTGCCCCAGTGTTTGATTCTACTTGCATTCCCACACAAAGACACCTGGAAGAGCAGAGAGTGAGACAGCTCAAGGTTAACTGGCAACAACAGTGATAAGCAGGGCCTGTAAAGGAAAATGGCAAAACGGGATGGGAGGGGGAAGGAACCCAGCTGCCAGGCTCCCGACTGGAGGACCTGTGAATGCAAACAGCAGCAAAACCAAAACATGGCAGGGAACCTGACACCGGGACAAGAAGAGAAGGGCTGGGGCTGGATGGGGGGTGCGAGGCTAGGCTGGGGGGGGGGGGCAGAAGTTGCCTCCGGCTCCCGCAGAGGCGCAGAAACCTTCAGTTCAGCCACCAGCCCTACCCAGCTGGGGGGAGGGGGAGTTAAACAGCTCCTTGGTTTCCTGGGCCCAGCAAGTTTGACACGAAAAGGTGCCAAAGGGAAGACTGATAGCAAGCTGCAAAGCTTCGTGCGCCCGCCTACCCCCAATCCCTCCCTGCCGGCCTCTGAAGACCCCTCCGCCCCGTTTCCTGCTATTAATGCACCAGCTGTGGAAGGGAGCCCGGGCCACGCACACGCCCCCAACTCTCCGCGGAGAGCCCCCCCCCCAAGTTCTGCAGGGCTGACCTTGTCCTCTCAGCTGCCCGGGACCTCCCCCCCCCCCCCCCCAAGCTCTCGGTCTTCTCCTGCTCGTGATCCAAGCCAAGCATGACGGAAAGCACCCCTTCCGTGGCTGGGGAGGAAGGGAGAGGCCTCGATCCAGCACGTGCAGCGACTGGTGGGAGGGAGGGAGGGAGGGAGGGAGGGGGGGGGAGGCGGCACGCTCTTTTTGCAAAACGGCGGAGGCGCCCGAAAGGCACTTTCTTTCGTTTCTTTTTGCGGGGACGACGGGGGTGCGGGGGGGTTTCCTTCGGGCAGGAGGGCGCTTGTTGCGCGAGGGGAAGCCGCGCTACGGAGCGCCCCCCCCCTCCCCCCCCCCGAGAGTGAGAACGAGCGAGAGAGAAGTCCGCGCCGGCCCGACGCGCTTTGAGTGCCCGAAGAAAGGGAAAGCGAAGCCCCTCGACGGCAGGGAGGGAGGGGCACACGCGGCTAGGCGGGAGCAGGAGCGGGTGGGCCGGCGGGCCTCTCTCCCCACCCTCGGTTCCCCGGATCGGGCCTCTGCCTGCCTTCCCGGGAGACGCTGGCAGAGCTGGCTCGGAGCGCTTTCCTCGGGGGCCTTTCCCACAGGCGCTGCGCAGACCAGGCGGCCCCGGGAGTTGGGGGGTGGGTGCAGCAGCCCCCTGCGCGCTCCGTCTCCGGCGGCGCCTCTGCAGGGCTTCGGCCGGCGGGCCTGGGTTCCTCGGGGGCGGCGGAGGAGGCGCGGCAGGGGGCCGCCGGGGGCCTGGAAGGCGGGGAGGCGCAGCGGGCCCTCGGAGGAGCGGCGCGCATGGGGGGTGGGGGCGGCGGCGAGCGAGCCGTCGAGGCTGCAGCGACGGCGCTTCGCGGTCTTGGCCGGCAACGGGGAGACACTGTAGGGTGTAGTTGCAACCAGTGAGGCAAATACAGCTACCTTGACCGTTTCTTGGAAGCCGACCGTCAGACTGGACAATGTTGCCTTGTGGTACCCTTGAAACTCTGACCTCTGGACTGAATGAGTTTGCGTTTGGAAAACTCCTCTTGCCTGGTAAATTGGGAAACTGAGAAAGACACTGCCACCTGAGACCAGAAGCCTGTGGAACACTACAGCTTATTGGAAATCTTGCAGCCAAAAATCCTGTCTCTAGAGCTGTAATAGTTTGAGAGAGCTCTGAAGCAAACTCTCAGCACTGTTTAAAAGCATCAGGATTCAAAAGAAAACTTGGCAAGTCTGAGCTGCCCACGTATCCAAGGATGACCAGTGTTGTAGTTTGTCTAATTCAGCAATGTTTTCAAACTGTGAGATCAGGAAACCCATTGTGAGCAATGTTCCCTCTAAGCTGTGGAGTCTTGTGAGCAAAAATTCAATTTTGTGAGCTCCTGGGATTAAAGTTGTGAGCAAGTGATTTGGCTGCTGTATAAATTAGTTTGCTCTGGAGCCATCCTTCCTGAGCTAAGATAAAAATGTGTGAGCTGGAGGCTAAAAAAACTGTGAGCTGGCTCAAACTAACTCAGCTTAGAGGGAACATTGATTGTGACTGCACTTTTAAAAAGCTTAGAAGTGGTGTATAAACAGGTAAAGGACTGTGAAGGGTTAATTCTTCCAAGAAACAGAGCCTTGAGTGACAGGCTGCTCCAAGCAAGCATCAGCTGAGCAGAGAAAATCTTGAGAGAGCTGCATGCTGAGGAGAGATTCAGTGGGATTTCTGCCTTGACTGAGTTGAGTGCTGACAGTCTGATTTCAGCCTCAGCTGACAGCAGTTTAACACAGACCAGAGAACTGGGAGGAAGTTGGCAAAGAAGTGTGAGAGTTCTGCTCAAAGTAGTCAAGGATCAGATCTTGGTTGGTAAACCACAGTTCTTTATTTCCAATCTCTACATTAGTACAGCTTCTCGGATTATTGTCAGAGATAACACGGATGATACAGGCAGGTCTGTTATACCTTTCCAAGGAGTTTGAATTACCCATAGGTAGCCAATCACTACAGGGGAAAAACGGCAGGCAAAAAGGGGCTCTGGCCGTTTGCTTCCCACAGGAAAGAAAGTGAGGTGTTAAGCTGTAAATTCCCTTCCCAACCAGACCCTTCAGATGTTACCAGTTCACATAACAATCAATGGCCTCAAGGCTTTTGCATGTTGATAAGAGATGAGACGCATCCTCCCTTGAAGTCCCAGCTGGGCCGATGGAATGCGGAGGCAGCAGTGTGAGAGGCCCATTGTTCCCATACATTGCAGGTGTCACCCTCCCGCTCTAATAGTTACAAAACCCAGGCCTGGTTAGGCACTAATACATGGCATCTACAAGCATATATCTGTAATACATACATGGCAGTAGGGTATAATATGACAGAATTGAAAATTAGACAGAATGCATAACTGTAAGAACTAGAAATACTTTGTCTGAATCAGCAGATTCTGACAAGAAGTTTGGGAAGTAGATGAAGACTCCCATTCAGGCCACAGAAAGGGGACAGATCTTGGAGAGAGAGAAGAAAATTCCCTACCCAGTCAAACAGCTCTGAAGAGTGCAGAGATCCCTGGTCTATCTTTAGGGACCTTTTAAAGAGTCAGTTAAAAACTCAGGATGAATACTGGTGTTTCAAGAGAAGTGGTTTGGATCCTGGAAAGAGTGTACCACCTTCTGGAAACCAAAAGAATTAGAGAATACTCAAAGAAAGTGTACTGGAACAAAAACACTCTCAGCACTCTGAAAACACTGGAACAAAAGGCTCTCAACAGAAAGATTTAACTGTTGGAAAGTTTAAGAAACTCTCTTTAGCCTGGACTATAAGAACTAAAGTTTGTTCATGTACTTGTTTTACCTCAGAGTTATCTATATTGAGTTGTCTCAGAAATTTCAACCCATAATTTCACTTGGCCTTTCCCTCTATGTTAAATAAAATATTTTGTTATTTTTAAATTTCAAAACGCCTCGAGTGCCATTTAAGTTGCTTGTTAAAGTGGGCTCCCGATTCTTCCCTCAGGTTCCTGGGCTGAGCCAGCGGCCAAAATATTGTTCTGTGACAGTGTGGGACAGCCAGAATTCTTCAGCAAAGAAAAAAAAACACATTACTAGGGTGGCTCAGTCAGTGAAGGGAAAGAAAAACAGAGGGAAAACCTTGCCTCTGAGGGAGGGAAGGGGACCGAGCTGTCATACCCGCTTTTACACTTCCATAGGTTTGTTTAGGACATACTGGCTGGTTGGAAAAGGTACTGTGCCTGTGCAGACAAGCATATTGATATTAGGAGCTAAGCTTCCAGGTATAAGCCCCAGAAGCTCTCTCTTTGTGAAGAAGTAAATTATTACTCAGGATAGTGAGGTTTGAGCCCGGTAGCACCTTAGAGGCCAAGAAGATTTTGGGGGTATATGCTCTCCAGAGACAAATCTCCCTTTGCCAGATACCAGGTAAGTGTTGGCACTCAAAAGTTCCTACTCTGGAAATCTTGTTGGTGTCTCAGGTGCTACTGGATTCGAATCTAGTGCTTCTACCGCAGGCCAGCATGGCCACCCTCTGACACAATTATTACTCAGGACGTAACTGTTAGTCTTGTAGTTACTGTTACTGATCCTCAGTTGTTTTTTGTCTCCTTTGTGGGCTAAACTTTGGCGTTTTGTTTCACTGTGCTGTTTTGAAACCATGATAAACACAGCATGGAGGAAAAAGAAAATGTGATTGGGAATACTTTCTGAGGAGAATCTATCAGAGTGGACACACCCCAGGCCTAGAGTTTGGTTCCAGAAACTTCTGGCAGATCCTTGGATTAATCTCCACAAAGCTGTCAAGGAGCAGAAGGGGAGGATCAAAAGCAGGAGGTGGAAGTTGCTGAGGAGATGGAGGGCTTTTTATTGGGCAGGTGTGAACGGAATGCTCTGAACGAACTTCGCACTAGCCTGGGCTTCTTAGTCCAAAGAGGCCTCCACAATTGTGGGGGAATGACTCAGTCGTGACTCAGGAAATCCTGGGCCTGAACCCTGCCTCCTCTCCTCTCCCCCATCTTCAGCCCTGCCACAGTCTAGTACTGACTGGCCTTGGAGAGTTGCTGTACAGGGGGAAAAATGATATACAAAGCCCATACTCTAAAAGCCATGGTCTCCAGCCCATGGAGAGGGATGCTTGGTTGGGTTATGGAGCTCTACCAGCTGGGCTGAGAAGCTCCTCTACAGCAGCCATTTTTTATTTGGGCAGCTTTTGGGAAAGATCTCTTGCTAGCATTCCTGTGCAGAGAGTGAAGGCACCACCCTAGGATTTGTCCCGAGAGAGTGACTGTCTTCAGAAACTTCTCCAGCATGCAGTCATGAAGGCCTTCTAATACACTCCTCTAACAGGAGGACCCAGGCTGTTTCCACCCCAGAGATGATTCTCCATGTAGTTCTTGTTTCTGTAGTGGAACATCTTCCCAACACTTGCTTTGGGTCAGCTAGGTCAGCTCCCTGTAGCTGTCCTTCCTCCCCCTGCCTTTAATTCAGTTTTTTTTTAAAGTTGGAAACCGACCGATTGCTATCATTGATTAACATTTAATTATCTATTGGAACAATGGGGTAACCTCCCCCCATCTGTGATGTAGTGGTTAAGACCGGCGGACTCTGATCTGGAGAACTGGGTTTGATTCCCCGCTCCTCTACCTGCAGCCATCTGGGTGACCTTGGGTCCCTCACAGTTCAGAAATGAAGCAAGGCGGCCATTTGGCCTGGGCATCAGACTCAAAGGGGACTCAGATTTTTTTTTGGCATGTGGCAACTTTCACAGCTTGCTTTTTATTCATATCATGTGTCTGCCTTCATTTTTATTATGGCTAGACTAGGGTTACCATTTTTTCCCTTTTCCCTGGAATTCATGGCAACCCCTACTGGGGCATGGAGGACATTCAGAGGAGGTCCAGGTAGCAGCCACTGCCAGGTTGGCGTTCTACCAGCTGCGGCTAGACAGGCAGCTGGCCCCCTTTCTGGACTGTGATGACTTGGCTATAGTGATCCATGCTATGGTCACTTCGAGACTAGACTACTGTAACACACTCTACATGGGGCTGCCCTTGTTGCAAATTCAGAAGCTGCAGCTAGTGCAGAATGCAGTGGCCAGGCTGTTGATGGGCCTCCCTAGATGGGAGCACATCCAGCCTGTACTGAGGACATTGCACTGGCTGCCAATAGCATACTGAATTCGCTTCAGGGTGCTGGTGCTTATCTTTAAAGCCCTATATGGCCAGGGTCCAGCATACCTGAGGGACTGCCTTTCCCCGTACATACACCAGAGAGCACTATGGTCAGGGTCTCAAAATCGGCTGACCTTCCCTGGCCCTAAGGTTGCCAGGCTTACTGTCACTGGGACCAGGGCTTTTTCAGTGGTGGCTCCATACTGGTGGAATGAGCTCCTGGAGGAGATCAGGGCCCTGTGGGACCTATCGCAGTTCCGCAGGGCCTGCAAGACGGAGCTCTTCCACTAGGCTTTCAATTAGAAGCCACCCCACTATTACCACCACCGAACCAGGCTTGGATAGTCGGCTTGAAAGTCTAACATTGTGATGCCGAGATATCTACAAAATCGCATGCCATCTTTGAAATTGTAAACATCAATCAGCAGTTTTATTATTATTATCTGCTTGTATTGTTTTTAGGATGTTATGGGGTTTTATAATGTTATTTAAGCATATTTATGTGCCTTGTAATATGTTTTTATGACTGTGAGTCGCCCTGAGCCTGCGTGCAGGGAGGGTGAGATATAAATAAATAAATAAATAAAGTGGCCTGATAGCCTGCCTCTCAACCCTGGTATTCTCTGGAGGTCTCCCATCCAAATACTTGCCAGGGTCAACCCTCCTTAGTTTCCAAGATCTGCCAAGATGGGGTTTGCCCAGACTACCCAAGTCAGGGCAGATGATCACTATGACAAATCTCATTTTAAATACCCCTTAGGGTTGCCAAGTCCAGGTTGGAAAATACCTGGGGACTTTGGGGGGTGGAGCCAGGAGAAGGTGGGGTTTGGGGAGGGGAGGGGCCTCAGCATGGTACAGTGCCATAGAGTCCACCCTTCAAAGCAGCCATTTCCTCCAGGGGAGCTGATCTCTTGTCAGCTGGAGATCAGTTGTAAAAGCGGGAGATCCCCACGCCCCACCTGGAGGCTGGCAACCCTAATACCCCTACTATTTAAGCTGTGATAATTGTTACTAACTAGGAACATTCCTAACCTTCCAACCCAAAAAGAGGGCATTTTCATCATGTTTTTGAATCCCCCCCCAAAGAGGATGGACATCTTTTTAAAAGGGCATTTGGTAACCCTAGGCAGGCTATGTGGACCCCTAAAGCCAGAAGTGGTCCAGGTCTCTCCCCTCTCCAGACCTCTGAGAGGGCCTCCTCAGGACGTGTAGGACTGCTCTTAATGCGGATTTTAAATATTTCTATTATATGTTTAATCATATTTCACGCCACCCGCCCGGGCCCTTTGAGCAGAGAAGCAGTGGCAAGAAAGATGTTTGACACCAACAACTATTGCCCAAAACTATCGCGCCTTTATGTGTTTTTTTAAACGCTTTGTAAAATGAATCTTTTTAATCAAATAGCACCTGCAGCAGGAAGAAATCAGCGCGCAGACTTCGCCGCCGCCGCCGGCTCACCCGGCCTCACCTGTGCAGGTGGGCGACACGAGCGCCCTCTATAGAGTGAGTGCGCATCGCCAGGGCACTGCCGGCAGGGGGCGTTCAGCCCGCGCTAGAGCAGGCGCCGGAGAACCCGACACTGTTGCCGCTCACGTCAGCGCGAGCAGCGCGAGCAGCGAGAGCCGCTCCTCGGCGCCGTCTAGAGGGGCACTTCCGGTCTGGAATGGAACTTGGTTTCCTCGGCGGGGGCCTTTCATCATAGAGACGGCATGGAGGGGTAGAGAGGCACTTATAGAATCCTAGAGGAGCGCGACTTCTGGTTTTTACCGGAAGCGCACACCCGATTGCCTGTGGTGCTCAAGTTCTTGCGTCTAACACGCTTTTCTCTCCCCCCCCCCGGGGGCCAGCGACCAGGCGGAGGAGCGTTTGGGCGGGGCGCTGCGCGTGAGCCAGCAGGAGAAAGGAGCTCGGCCGGCCGGCTGGCCTGGTATCCTAGCCGCAGGGGCCGAGAGGGAGGGAGGGAGGGAGGCAGGCATTGGAAAGGGTTTTAACAAAGGAATCAGGGATGGAGATGCCTTATGACTACCTTCCACATGCTCTCAGCGTCTGCCCTGTGCGTCCCGTTTAAAGGGAACTCACACATATCCCTGAGATTGCAGTGCTGACAGCCTACCTCATAGGGATGTTGTGAGATAGGGTGCCAGCTCCCAGTTGGGAAATATCTGGAGATTTTTTGGGCGGTGGGGTGGGGTTGGAGCCTGCAGGGCAGGATTTGGGGAGGGAACTTAGTGGGGTACAGTGCCATAAGGTTCACCTGCCAAAGCAGCCGTTTTCTCCAGGTGAACTGATTCCTGCCTTGTGGAGACCACTTGTAACAGCTGGAGCTCTCCAGCCACCACCTGGAGATTGGCAACCCATGAACATATGCATGATTGCTGTATATTAGTGTGACTCCTTTCCCCATAGGGATGTTAGCCTCCGGGGGGACTGGGCGATCCCCTGGAATTACAGCCCATCTCCAGACTACAGAGGTCAGTTCCCTTGGAGAAAAATGGGTGCTTTGAAGAGTGGACTTTTAAGTCATTGTGCCCCAATGTCTTATCCAGGCGTTATCCCTGTTTCTCACCTAGACCTGGGAACCCTACTCCTCCATCCTCGGCCAGGGGATCCCAGCAACCCTACCTCCCCATAAAACAGCATTATTGGGGGGGGGGGGGGAACAAAGCAAATGGTGGTTGTGTTTGTATCCTTGTTGTATGGTACCGTTTTATGTGAATGCAGAGCCCTATTATAGCTTAATGTGAGAATAATCCTCAAATAATTCCACGCATTTTTAAAGCAAGTGTCTGCACTTTCTCAAGAATTGCATGGAGCAGCGATCTTCAAGTCTCCCAGACCTAAGACTTGCTCATAACCTCCAGATAAAGAGGGAGAGGAGAGATTGGATTTATACCCCACCCTTCACTAACTGAGGGAGTCTCAGAGCAGTTTACAATCTCCTTTCCCTTCCCCTCCCCACAACAGACACCCTGTGAGATAAGTGGGGCTGAGAGAGCTCTACTGAGAACTGTCTTTGAGAGAACAGCTCTGAAATAACTCATGACTGACCCAAGGTCATGCCAGCAGCTGCATGTGGAGGAGCGGGGAATCAAACCCGGTTCTCCCAGATTACAGTCCGTGCTCCTAACCACTACACCAAACAGGCTATCAGGTGGCAGTGTAGGACACACGGGGTTGTGAAGGGAAAAGGAGGAACCAGAATTGGGATGTCTGTCTAACCTGTGTCAAAGCCAGGATAGTGGGCAGTAGAACAAGAGAACTGGGGAGCAAGTGACATAATCCAGACACCACATGGGGAGCTGAGCAGGAATCTTCTCCCCTTCCTGTCCTTTTCTCAGCAGTTGTATAAGAGAGGAAGAATTTGTGGCATCTTTGTCTAGCAGCCGGTCCTTCCCAAAAGCAGCAAAAAAAAAAGTGGTGTTTTATGGGGTTTATGGCTTTCCTGATTGTCTGGGTTGAAAGTCCACCAGTATCAAAACAGTGAAAACTATGGCCAAGGACACCAGTGTGGTGAGGAAATCTGGCCTTCCCCCTCTCTCTGAGGCTGTCAGTGGAAATGTCAGTGGTTTTAATGTGGCGCTCTAGTTGCGGGGAGAATGAGTTGCTGAAAAGAACTTTCTCTGAAGTTCATTAAAAAGTACGATTGGCATTTGGTTCTGGGGCATGTCTGGGTATGATCACTGGGCACAACTGTATCATTTACGTGTTGATGATTTCATTTGTAGCCTGCCATTTTTGCTGAGCCTCAAGGTGGAGTATGCTTTTAAAACAATGCAGTCAGAGCAGTATAAAGCGTGCAGACAGTGGTGGAGGCAGCTGGATTGCAAAATGAGAGAACAATGCACTCAAACTAATAGAGTTTATGGCATACAAACTATGTCACTGAGCTGGATTTCAAAACTGTGGAACAATTCAGTAAAGATAGTATGTGTGTGTATACACACACACATATATACATACTGCTTACAATTTACAATGGCTTAGGTCTGCTTTGACTCTATTTATTTATTTATTTTGTATGTATACCCCGCCTTTCCAGACGAACTGGCTCAAGGTGGCTACCAACAAGTAAAATACCATAAAATAATGGTTTACAATTTTAAAACATAACAGTTACAGATAAAACTACAACATACTGGCGGCAAACAGTCACACAGTGAGAGCAGCGGCAAAGGCTGGACCAGCAGGTTCCTGGGCGGTGATAGCCTTAATCCCCCCTCCGGTGGCTGCTCCTAAATGAAAGCCTGGTGGAAGAGCTCCGTCTTGCAGGCCCTGCGGAACTGTAATAGGTCCCGCAGGGCCCTGATGCCATCCAGGAGCTCGTTCCGCCAGTATGGGGCCGCCACCAAGAAGGCCCTGGTCCTGGTGCTGGCCAATCGAACATATTGTAGCAGCAGAGAGGCTGAATTGTGTGCTGCAGACAGTGGTTTAGAACTATAGAGTAGATTTTAAGATTTTTAACATTGAAGCAGTATTGTCGGATATATCACCTTTAAAAACTGAATAAGTTTGGAGCTGTTTTATCATTCCTATCAGCCTGGATTCAACCTCTAAATGAGAACGGATGCCAAAGTTTCTTACAGAGAAACTTGAGCAAGTTTGGTGTAGTGGTTAGGAGCACAGACTGTAATCTGGGAGAGCCAAGTTTGACTCCCCGTTCCTCCACATGCAGCTGCTGGTGTGACCTTGGGTCAGTCACGAGTTCTCTCAGAGCTGTTCTCTCAAGGGCAGTTCTCTCAGCTCTCTCTCAGCGCCACCTACCTCACAGGGTGTCTGTTGTGGGGAGCGGTATGGGAAGGGATTGTAAGCCGCTCTGAGACTCCCTCAAGTAGTGAAGGGTGGGGTATAAATCCAATCTGCTGCTTCTGCTTCTTCTTCAAGCTATTAGTTGCTCTGAGGCTTTGGGGTGGAGCAACTGAACAGGCAGAGTAAATGAACTTCATGAGGCCTTGTTCTTTTTGGACCTTGCAGTTTCCCCTCGGCTTGCGAGTGGCATGGCCCTGGTTCCTTACGACGAGACCCATCTCTGGGGGATGCAGAAGCTGCACAAGCCGTCCTCGGTGTACTCTTTTGCCAACCACACAATCCAGATCAAGCAGAACTGGAAGCAGCTCGGGGTGGCCGCTGTGGTCTGGGACGCGGTAGGTGGCAGTCCAGGGAACTTGTGTTGGACTTGTCTTCAGAGGGTAGCAGGCGTGGTGCTTGTTGGGCTCAGGAGTGCAGAGGGGTGTGTTTGTGTGTATGTGTATCCCAGAGGGGGTTTAAGGGAATTGGACAAGACATTTCAAACAAATCGGTGGTGGAGGAAAGTGCCGTCAAGTCACAGCTGATTTATGGCCACCCTGTAGGGTTTTCAAGGCAAGAGACGTTCAGAGGTGGTTTGCCACTGCCTGCCTCCACGTCATGACCCTAGCATTCCTTTGTGGTCTCCCATCCAAATACTAACCAGGACCGGCCATGCTTATCTTCTGAGATCTGATGAGATTGGGCTAGCCTGGGCTATCCAGGTTAAGTTCAAACATATTGCCTTCCACTAAAGAATGGATACCAAATCTCTATATAAACTTTTCAGATTACATAGTGCTTGGCTTGACCACTTACTTATTACTTGTATTGCACAACTGTCCTTCCCTTTTCCCTTCCTACTGCTCCTGCTTCAGGTAAGAAGATCAGGTGATGTGACTTTGATGGGCCATTGGTCTGACTCAGTGTAAGACTGCTTCATGTGTTTCATGAGTCCTCAACTTCATGGTCATTCTCCAGCTTTGCCCGGACTGTCACTAGAATTAATCCGTTAATTGATTAATTATCATATGGCATTGTGTGTAATATAGCCAGGAGATCCTAAGATTGTCTGGCAGTCGGAAGTTCTAGCTCTTTTAGCGTTATGCACCACTGGGGGGTGAGCTAGACTTGTTTTCAAGGCAAGAGATATTTCAGAGGTGGTTTGCCATTGCCTGCCTCTGCATCACACCCTGGTGTTCCTTGGTGTTGTCCCATCCAGGTACTGGCCAGGGCTGACCCTGCTTCGCTTCCGAGATCTGACGAGGCTAGCCTGGGCTATCCAGGTCAGGGCATTGTCACTGGAACTTAAATTATTATACACTCCTTCACCTAGAACCTCATTAATTTCCTCTGCTAATTTATTTTCGCAGAAGCTAAACCTGGTGTTCTCTCCTGCCTTTCCCCCCTTCTCTTTTGCAAGCCAAACAACACTTTGTGAGGTGTGTCAGGGTGCCTAGATGGCAACTCCATACATTTATCACTTATTTAAGCGGTGTGTGTGTGTGGGGGGGGGGGGGATACTTCAGAGTTTGCAGTTTCCAGAGGACACAGTATGAAGCATGGGAAGCATGTAAGAGTTATCTCAATGGCACTCAGGAGCAAACTTGAGATCCCTGCTTCCGGATGTCCCGTAAAGGTGTCCCTAAGTATTGTCAGCCTTTTTGTAAGCCTCTCTTGTGATCTGCATGGGAAATGCTGTGGGCTAGTGCCACAACACTTTCACTGTCTTTTTAATTAGCAGTTTTGTCTCTCCTGTCTCAGGCTGTAGTCCTTTGTACGTACTTGGAGATGGGAGCCGTGGACCTCCAAGGGCGCTCAGTGATTGAATTAGGAGCGGGAACTGGCTTGCTGGGAATCGTAGCAGCGTTACTTGGTGAGTTTTTCCTGTATGGGATATCTGGCCCTGATGTGGCTCACCTGATTACATCATCCAGCCGGCAAGACCAAGGACCCTCTCCGTGGGACTTTGCGCTCACACTGCCTCTCATTCAGCCTGGGCTCCTAATCTTGCAAAGCCACAAAGTTTGCTGCGATAAGTGCCCATTTGACTGAGGACGGATGCTTGGGGCATCACATTTGAGTCGGGTTTTTGGGATGCCGACCCTGATGGAGGCGACCTTAGTTCCCAGCCCTTTCCAAGACTCCGGTTCTTCATGGCATTCAGTTTCTTTCCTCGCTGTTTTCCAAGAAGCACGTGCTGTTTTTTGCATCCTTTAGCTCTGTTTGGCATTTGTCAGGAGTCTTCTGTGACAAATCTCAAAAGTACCTGACAGGGGGTGCAGTTTGGATTACACAGAAACATGAGGGTCACTGCAAGGGGCCTTCGTGCTAAGTCAGTTTCACCATGTCCTGCCTTATGTTACTGATTAATTTTATTAGTTTTTTTATCCTGCCCCTCCCTCAAAAAGGAGCTTGGGGTGGTTAACAACATAGCAACACAATAACAATGAAGCAACAATTTCAATAAAATCGAATTAAAGACTCAGCACGTAGCAAACTAATGCGTTTGGCATAAAAATCAGCAGTGCTGATGGTAGAGTCCACCAAAATCACATTAGCGGAATGCCTGGAGAAATAACTCTGACTTACATGCCCTGTGGAACGCAGACAAGTCCTGCAGGGCATGAGTCTCCTCAGACAAAGCATTCCACCAAGTTGGGGCCACAGTGGAAAAGGCCCTTGCGGCACTCAAATGGGTGAATCGTGGGCCAGGCACTACCAAAAGCCCAGGGGGTGGGGAGTTCCATAATGAGAGAGGTGGTCCTTTAGGAATGACAGTCCCAGAAAATT
This sequence comes from Lepidodactylus listeri, assembly GCA_029233225.1. Taxonomy (NCBI): domain Eukaryota; kingdom Metazoa; phylum Chordata; class Lepidosauria; order Squamata; family Gekkonidae; genus Lepidodactylus; species Lepidodactylus listeri. Next base: position 17,913,700 of record JARCFY010000010.1, on the reverse strand, counting down.
TAGGGGTTTAAAGGTGAATACCAAGACCTCGAATGTGACCCAGAAACCAATTGGAAGCCAGTGCAGTTGCCACAGAAGGGGCTAGATGTGTGCAAGCCATGGCGAATCAGCCAACAACCCGGCAGCCGCATTCTGAACAACCTGAAATTTCCACTCATGTTTCCACTTGGCCGGGGCAGGGAGCAAGGTTGATTTCAGCAACACCCCGCCCCTGACAAGAGTCATCTTCATTCACAACATATTGCACCTCCAAACTGGACTGTTAAACGATGACATCAAATAGCCTTTAGATCTTTGCACAGAGCAACACTGATTGTCAATGAAAAACCAGTGCTTTGATCTTACAGTAGCTCTTGTGCCAAACCTAAATGTGCTGAGTGAAACTTTCCACTGTTGCATGGTGGGACCCAGCCCGTCGGCTGTCTGCATCCAGAATTTTGGCAGAAGTTTTGCTTTTGCTTTGTGGCTAGGTAGAAGAGACAACCGTGTAAATTGCGGGGTGGGGGTGGGGTGGGGAACAGGGGTACAAAAATGTACCAGAGGGAACAGGAAATCAAAATGATAGCATAAGTTTATAATTTTTATAGCAGGACACAATATAAAAATTATCATTATATGATATAATGACAGGTAGCTAGCAAATATGTCAAAGCTATAACATCCAGAAGGTGGTGACATCCTGCTTTCACATGAAGCTGCCTTATACTGAATCAAACCGTTGGTCCATCAAGGCCAGTATTATCTGCTGAGACTGGCAGCGGCTCTCCAAGGTCTCAGGCAGAGGTCTTTCACATCATCTACTGCCTTGTCCTTTTAACTGGAGACAGTATTGAACCTGGGATCTTCTGCAGACCAAGCAGGTGCTCTGCCACTGAGCCACTGCCCCTCCCGTCCTGTTTCACTGAGGATGGAATAAATGCTCACTTTGTAATCCTCTTAAAGAGACTGCTGCGATTTCTAATACAGCATCCACAGAAGCTTTTTGGACAATGTCACAGTTGTAGACTGGCTTCCAGCTATAATTTATTTAATGCTATGCTTCTCCAAGTTTAAGCAGGAACATCTGGGGTTAGCATAAAAATGAAAGGTTGGAAAGATACAGAAATATGATTGGGCTTTACCTTGTTCTGTATATCAGAATATTTGTTGCTTTTGAATAGTTTGGTGAACACCATTACCTGTCAGTGGCAAGCGATCATCATCATCAACAACAACAATAACAACAACAACAACAATAATAATAATAGAAGAAGAGATTGGATTTATACTCTGCCCTCCATTCAGAGTCTCAGAGTGGCTTACAATCTCCTTCCCTTCCCCTCCCCACAACAAGACACCCTGTGAGGTAGGTGGGGCTGAGAGAGCTCTGGCAGAAACTGCTCTTTCAAGAACAGCTCTGACAGAACTATGGCTTGCCCAAGGTCCTCCAGCAGCTGCTAGTAGAGGAGTGGGGAATCAAACCTGGTTCTCCCAGATTAGACTGCGCACACTTAACCATTACACCAAACTGGCTCTATTCTGAATGCCAATTTAGAAATGCTGGAAATGCTTCCGAGGGTTTCTGGTGTTTCTGTAAATGTTTAATTGGAAAGTAATCATTGAGTTATGAAAATTGTGCTGGACTTTAGCAATTTATCATTTATATGTTTAACTTCTCTTTTTCTTCTTCTTTTTTTTTTGGTTCGTTAGGTGCTCAAGTCACGATCACAGACAGAGAAGCTGCCTTGGCATTTCTTGAGTCAAACGTTCATGCAAATTTACCCACGGACCTCCAGCCGAGAGCCGTAGTAAAAGAGCTGACTTGGGGGCAAAACTTGGCAAGCTTCTCTGCGGGGGAATACGACTTCATCTTGGGCGCGGACATTGTTTACCTGGAAGAAACATTTGCGGATCTTCTTCAAACACTGGACCACCTGAGTGCAGACCACACTGTGATCCTTCTGTCTTGCCGTCTGCGGTACGAGCGAGACCAGAACTTCTTGACAATGATGAAAGGGATATTTTCCGTCCAGGAGGTGCATTACGATCCAGGTAACGATATACGTATATTCAAAGCACAGAGGAATAACCGGAAAGGAGAGTTGTGACCTGTTTAGCTGTGAGATCTTTCATGCACCCAATGCATACTTAAGACCAAAGGACATAATTTAAGATTTCCGTTCCTGCTGTGGATTTTTCCGATTTGTGGTTGGGGTGGCAGGGCTACCACGCTGACTCAAGCCAGCAGGGCTCATTTTGTAGCAGGAGCTCCTTTGCATATTAGACCACACCCTCCTAATGTAGCCAAGCCTCCAAGAGCTTACAGAGCTCTTCTTACAGGGGCTACTGTAAGCTCTTGGAGGATTGGCTACATCAGGGGGAGTGGCCTAATATGCAAAGGAGCTCCTGCTACGGAATGAGCCCTGCGAGCCACTCAGGCTGACCAAAATTACAAAGGGCCCCTTTATTTGTAAACAGTCTCATTGGAGGCACAGATGGGGCCAGAAGGGAAAAGTTGAGTCTGTTCCACCCAATTTATTTCTTGAACAACGATGCAGTGGCTGCACAAAAACTAGTAATTGGCAGCTCCGGTCTTACAAGACTTTCCATGCAAACAGGAGAGTAGCCTTCCTCATTTCATAATATGAATGCCACATCAATAGGTATGACTGATGTGACCAGACGGACATGTATCTATCTGTGTGACCAGGGAGCACTTTTTGGTTTGGACCCAGCTTCGTGCTACGGTGGCCTGAGCTTAAGGAAGAAGAATTTTCTCCGGTGGTCACTTCTACGAGTTCCTGGCTTGAGTATTGCACTTTGCTGAAAGGTGCGGGCCCAGTTTGGGCTAAGATCAATCTAAGAGTCACTAAGGGATTGTTTGACAGGCTCTCCCCACAAAGTTTGGAAAAAAGCACTGAGAGGTGGAATATAACGAAATCGATGATAGATTTTTTTGTGTGTGTGTGTGTGTCCCGAATGGCTTGTGTCTTTAATGTTTTGATTTTTTAGACTGTTTTTTTTTTAATTGCTAGCTGCCTTGAGCGGATCTCCGAAGAGGAGGCATAGAAATACTCTAAATACATTTCGGATCACACACACAACCCAGTCAGCGTGTATTTGAATACCTTAGAAAGGGAAGATGAGAAAAAAGCTCGGGTGATTATAGTTACCTTTCTCTTTGCCGTCGAGCCACAGCTGACTTATGGCGACCCCTGGTGGGGTTTTCAAGGCAAGAGATGTTCAGAGGCGGCTTGCCATTGCCAGCCTCCACATCACTCTGGTATCGCTTGGTGGTCTCCCATCCAAATACTGACCAGGTCTGACCCTGCTCAGCTTCTGAGATCTGACGAAATCAATTAGTGTAGACTTTCCAGGTCAGGGCAGTTGCCTATTTATGTAAGTCCAAAAAGGGTCTGTTTCCCCACCAGGGACAGCCAGAGGGGCATAGTCGTTTAGGAGTTTTGGACTAAGACATGGGAGACCCAGGTTCAAATTCACTCCGCCGAGAATTACTAGGTAACTCTGGGCCCAATTGCTGTCTTTCAGCCTAACCCACCTCTCAGGGTGATGGTTGTAAGGATAAAAGAGCAAGGGAGATCAACAGTGTAAGCTGCTTTGGGTCCTTGGTGGGTGAGATGGGGTGGGGAAATACGTAAGTAGATATATAAATATTCAAGTAGGCAATAATTCAAAAGATATTTCAGGAGACAGGTAACAGAGACACCAAAGTAGGGAGGCCAGCCTCCGGAATTACAGCTCACCTCCAGACTACAGAGATGAGTTCCCCTGGAGAAAATGGCTGCTTCGGAGAGGGGGGGACGGGACTGTATGGTATTGTACCCCACTGAGGTCCCTGTCCTCTCCAGGTCTCATGCCCAAATCTTCAGGAGTTTCCCAACCTGGATCAGACAGCCCTACTCCCCAACCCCTGCCTGTGGCCAGGGGGGACCTGGCAACCCTACCCCAAAGCTTGTTGGGACCAGCCCCCCACTGTGGGGAGTCAAATACACAAGAACATAAGATAAGCCAGTGCTGGATCAGGCCAATGGCCCATCCAGTCCAACACTCTGTGTCACACAGTGGCCAAGAATACCAGGTGCCCTCAGGAGGTCTACCAGTGGGGCCAGGACACTAGAAGCCCTCCCACTGTTGCCGCCCCCCAAGCACCAAGTTTCCTGCCAGTACATGCAAGCAAAGCACAGATGTCAGAGGCTGCAGTTGGCAAGGCGATGTGCTCAAAGCGTGCAGCAGAGGAGGGCACACAACAAGCAGGAACCGTTTACAGACAGAGGGTCTAGCCTGTTACTCTCTAGAGGGCCAGGTGTTCGAATGAAAACAAAAGACTCCCGTTCCCACCCTGTGCTTAGTGAAGGTGAGCTCCCAAGAAGGAGAGCCTTCAGGCTCCAGGAAACATTTCCAAAACAGGAATGAGAAGGGAGAGATCCCTGGGCAGAGAGGCGGTATGTTGGGGAGGCATCTTGGTTGCCTCACCAAGATAGGATTCATGGTGGGGAATGCCACCATTAAAACTGGCTCATCCCATACTAGGGAGATCTTTGTGGGAAATGTAGCCGTGGGCTTTAGTTCTTTCTAAGGCTGGAGCACTAAGGAGGCAGATTGTTTTGCGCTGCGTGTCTGTGGGTCGTTAAGTGCCGTCAAGTTGTTCCCGACTTATGACGACTGTAGGAATTAATGGCCTCCAAAACGTCCTACTGTTAACAGGTCTTGCAAACGGAGGGCCCTGTGGCTTCCTTGATTGCGTCAGTCCATCTTAGGTTGGGCCTTCCCCTTTTCCTGCTGCCTCCAACTCTTCCCAGCATTCTTGTCTTTCCCAGTGACTCTTGTCTTCTCATCATGGGACCAAAGTTCGAGAGCCCCAGTTGCGTCTAGGGAGAGCTCAGGCTTGATTGGATCTGGGGCCCACCGATTTTGGGCAGTCCACGGTGTCCATCAAACTCTCCTCCAGCACCGCATTTCAAATGAGTCAGCTTTCTTCTGGCCAGCTTTCTTCACTGTCCAACTTTCACACCCATCCATAGTAACAGGGAAGACTGTGGCATGAATTAACTTGCTGACAGGCTCTCAAGTGATGACTGGGAGGTCCTGATCCAGTGGTCTGAAGGCTACATAAAGGGAGAGGCTTGTTTTTCTCAGAGGGCGCTCTTGTCTCCAGTGTGAGCGTGGTGAAGTTTAAAGGGGGGCGGTGTTATTGCTGATCCTGCTGGCTCCTCTCAGGCTCTTGGCCTTTGTGTTGGAGACGACCAGGAAGCTGGTTTCTGGGTCTGATGAAGTTGGAGAGGAGATGGTATGGGGCGGCGTTCCGGAGGCAGAGAGAGGGGCTAACAAAATGGGAGACTCAAAGGCAGCCCTGGTAGTCTGAATTGAGCCTTGGCTCTGAATTCAGCCCAGAAATCCAACAGTTCGGTAACTTCCTCTATCGGCTAAAGCAGGGGTGGGCAATTGTTTTGGCTCGGGGGCCACTTTGTGGGAGCGGAGGTTAGCGGAGGGCCGCACCTTTTAAAATGATTGCATTCTTTAGTTAACTTTGCATTTCAGAAAAGGTATAAATTGTATCATAAAAATCAATAAATATAAATTCAATAAAATAGTGGTAGTTTTATTCAATTTATTTATTGTGCTAATTTCATATCATCCATAGCTGCAAGCACATTTAATTTTAGAATCAGTTTAATGAGACAAATGTACCCTATCACACTTTTCTACAATTTTTTTGAAATCAGGAGTGAGATTGCTTGTTGAGATTCTCATCACATCCTGCAAGTTATTGTCTGTCAAAGAGCATCTATATTTACTTTTGTTAATCTTCATGTCTTGGTGGGCCGCAAAAAACTCTGTGGCGGGCCGCATGTGGCCCGTGGGCCGCCATTTGCCCACCCCTGGGCTAAAGGACCGGTTGCTTCTGCAGGACAGAGAGGGTTGCCTGGAGTTTTTAGCTCTCTCTCTCTCTTGTCTTTCTCCAGCTTTTTGGTGGTGGGGGATTAGAAAATAGTTGGGAGGGTGAGTGGTTAGGAAAATTTTGCCGTATCCTGCCTCTGGAGGTGGAGCTGCACAGACTGAGTCAAGGCAAATGAGATAGGAGCGGGAGACTTGAAATCCCTCTGGATAGGAAAGGAGAGTCCAAATTGAGGAGGCTGGTGGCCGGATCTGGAAATAGTAGAAGGAAGCATCCTTGACTGGGGGTTGGAGGATGGAAGGGGCAAGGCATTGGTGCTCATGCGTGTGAATATTTTAATGTTTGCTGTTCGCTGTCTTGGAGACCCTGTTTAAATAAAATACTTTTAAAAAATCTCTGCTTTTGCCTAATGCCGTGTAGTGGTTAAGGGCGCTGAACTAGTAACTGGGGGATCTGGGTTCAAATCCCCACTCGTTCCATGGAAGTGTGCTGGTGGGTGACCTTGGGCCAGGCACACACTCTCGTTTTGAGGGTGAAATGGAGGAGAGGAGAACGACGTGAGAAAGGCGGGGTACAAATGGATGAAATAAAAAAATAGTAATTCAGATTGTGAATTTTCAGGCCAGGGAATATTTGGCCAATAGTGTGTCTTACTAAGACTCTTTGAAGTAAGGTGGGCTGGAAAGAATTGTTTTTAACAGATTAAGCTATCCAAGGCACAATTGTTTTCAGCTCCCCATTTGAATCTCTCTCAATACAGTATGCGAGCGCATGCGAATATACAGAAGAAGATGGTCCTCTTTGAACTGCTCAGTTTTGTTTTGTTTAATTCTGAGCAAGTGGCTTACTCATCCAATTAAATGTCCCCTCGGTGCCTTTTGAAAGATTATTTTAGAGCCAGTCTTCTGTTTTGTTGAACTTGAACTACTGCACCGGCAGTGGGGCTCGGCTTTGTGATCGTCACAAAGTCTAGCCCATCAGAACGCCACCCAGACAGTTTGGGACCAAGGGTGAAGGAGTACCGCATCTGATTTGGCCGGCCGTTGGGACCTCAGTAGCCCAAACTGCGTGTGTGGTGTTTCTGAGGTGTGGCACTAAAGTTTTGCATGGCTGCACACCCCTTTGAGCACCTCTGGGTTTCCATGGCTAAACAGTATTCGGGTCACACTGCAGAGTATGAAACAAGGAAGAAAGAGTCCTGTTCAGTTTGCAGGCTAGGTTATAAAAGAATCCCAGGGATTACTTAAACGGTTGTGATTCATTATGGTAGTCCCCCCCCCCCCCCGCCTCCCCGACTAAAAAAAAAGCTGAGGTGTTGTCAGTTAAGTTGCAGCAGTGCTTTGCCACTGCCTGCGTCCGTGTCACGAGCTTGGTATTCCTCGGAGGTCTCCCATCTGAATAATAATCAGGGCCAAACCTGCTTAACTTTTGAGATCTCGGAAGCTAAGGAGGTTTGGCCCTGAGGTGCGAAAGGGTGAGAAATTACAGGCACTGTGGGAGCAGCTGATGAATTACACTGAATAATTTATTTATTTACTCCATTTATATAATTTTTGAGGCCCTACTGTGGTAGGGCAATTTAAAAAAAATAAAATAAAATAAAAGGGAGGCATCCCAAAGGAACGGGCAACATACTGTCCAAATCCTTGCACACACACGGACTGGACAAGAGCAGCTTGAAAACATGGAAGTATATGGAACACACAAACTCTCCGGAAATAAAGGAGGGGAAAAATTGTGTAAATGGCATAAAAGTTGACAGCAACAGCCTGGATTGTCCCTGACAGCTAGGGAAGGAAGGGCAGTGTGTGTGTGTGTGTGTGTGCCTGGAGATCCTTCATAGGACAGCTGTAACGATTTCAAGTTGTGTGTGTATGTTTCTTTAAATGGTGGGTGTCAGAAGAACAAAGAGGTGGAAGAGGGAGATGAGTGAGTGAGGTGATTGGTTGGTGACTGAGAGTGTGTGGGCAGAGCTAGGAGGTGTGTGTGTGTGTGTGGTGAGAGAGTGCAGGCAGAGTGTGTTGAATCAGCAGCTGTCAGTTGTGGTCACTCTGCACAGTTGGAGAAGCAGTCTCCTAATTAGAATCATATAGAGGTGCTGTGGAAGGCATGAAGATTCTAAAGGAGGAAGAGAACATACTTCAGGGGGCAATTTAGGCAAAATGTCAGAGTATCATAAGAATGTGAGGGGGGAAAGCTGACAGAGCTGAGTAAAAAGGGAAAGATTTTACTGAGCAACTTAATGAAACATCTTGTAACCGATAACACTTCTCTTACCAATAAAGTTTTATCTTGTTTATTGTTAACCCAGAATCTTATTCTCAGAACCACATAGTCCAGCGAAGGAGCCTTAGAGCTCGGGGACAATAGTGTGGCAAAAGGTTAATTAAAAACTGGAATTATATTCCTGGTGGTAGCATTACATACCTTGAGTGAGAGAAAGAAACAACAAGAAATTGGGAGGATAGCTTCAGTGGTGGCTGAAGCCTTCAGAAGGCTGGTCGGAGGAACAAGGACCTTTCCAGGGGTCAGGGTCATTTTGCTGCAGCCATGACACAAGCAGGCATTCCCCCATTGGGTGGGGGGGGGGGCTGGCACCAACTCCCGGAGCTGAGCTCTCCCAAGCTCCTGCTCGAAATGACTCCTGCTGTTTTCACCACCCCACTAATTCATACAGATGTGGGGTTACCACCACGCAGCCACTGGCAGTATATCCCCCCCCCCCATCTCTGAGCACAAGATCAGGGGTGTTTCCACAAACGGGCTAAACTGAGTGAGGAAATGCCAATAGACCAGTGCAGACCTACAACAATGCACGTCTTATGTGCCCCAGACCTGAACTGCTTTCCAAAGCACACAGCCTGAGGGCAGCCAAGGGTTATTGGGACTAGCTGCTATCTTGGGTGCAGATGGGTGATTTGAATACCACCGGCTTTACATGTCTGGCATACTTAAGACAGTAAATGAGTTGTCTTCAGTGAAATTCAAAGCAGGCTAACTGCAAAGACTGCCTGCACCACAATGAGTAAAAACTTAATTTCTGTTCACCCGTGATTCTCAGAGAAGGAAGGCAGAGTGCTGTAGTCTGTGGCATTGGTGTGCTTAAACCTCGTTACTTTAATGGGGCTTAACTATGCGCCTCAGTCCTTCTGGCTTGGTTCCAAGGTCCTGAGCAGAACAGAAATAGCTGCTTCCACGAAAGCCAGGGGAAGGCTTTAAGCCTTGCTATAATTGGGAGGTTCTACCACAGTTGCATCCACATGCTGTTTTTGGATTTCAGTCTGGGCTGTTCTCCCGCAAGGCACAAAGCCGCCCTTCTGTGAGTGCCCTCTAGAATGAGGGGGAGGCAGCAAGCAGACGATCACTTTCTTTTGTCAGAAAACTTAAGTAAACGTAATGAGTACACAGAAGACTATCCTGGCTCACATTTAAAGCTGCGTCACAGGTCCGTTTCTAAGGCTAGAGAGAACATTCAATGCTACGTAAAAGGTAAAGGTTTCCCTTGCTCAAAAGCCAGTTGAATCCGACTCTAGGGTTGCAGTGCTCATCTCCGTTTCCAAGCCGAAGAGCCAGCACTGGCCGAAGACTCTTCCTGTGGCCATGCGGCCGGCACGACTAGACGCCGAGGCACACGGAACGCTGTTACCTTCCCACCAAAGCGGTGCCTGTTTATCTACTTGCAGTTTCCTGCTTTCGAACTGCTAGGTTGACAGGAGCTGGGAAGAGAGACGGGAGCTCACTCCGTCACGTGGCACTCGGGTCTCGAACTACCGAGCTACTGACCTCCCAGTATCTGCAGCTCAGTGTCTTAACCTCTGAGCCACCGTGGCCCCTACCTCAATGTTACGAACAAATACTGAAAACAGTTTGGGGAAGAGCCGTTTGTATTTTAATGCTGAAACAATTCACTGATTCAAAGGACTCCCACCTCCCCCAGGTATTCAGTTGTTTCCTCGCATCAGTCAGTACTTATGGGGCACTTGGGCATTACAAAGGATACTGGGACATCATGTGCCAAGTGAGGCATGCGCTCAGATTCACTGAGTGGAATGTTTCCTGTTCCAGGACTCCTGACTGGTTTTCAGCGGAGCACATTTTGAAACCACTGCTCTAATTACCTGCTCTGGTGACAGGACTTTTTGCTTATCTCCCTCTGGAAGCATGTTGCAGTCACTCACCTGGTACTCTGTGCTGTCCTTCAGGTGTGAAATTTGAAATAGGAAACTTGGAAAAGAAAAAGGCCACAACTGCCTTTTACAAAGCTCTTGCACAATGCAGGTTTTGTCTCCCGCTAGCAGAAGGGAAACAGACCTGATTTTCTCCAGAAGATTAACCGACTGAGAGTGCTTTTATTGGTATATTTTATTCCTAATTCTATTCTAATATTTGCTTACTGTTGCCAAAGCAGATGTATCTAAATAGAATGCCCCCTCTTTAAAAAAACAAAAGAGAAACTTGGAAAGGATTTTAAAAGCATGTTTATGTGTCTGCACATAAATGTGTAAAAAGGGTGTTATGATAGTTTATACCACAAATTTTACAGTAAGAAAAAAAAGCACTTTTATGACAATAATTCACAAATTCACAAGGATCACTTTAATATACAAAGCAATTACTAGCATTCTGAAACACAAAGCAGTTAGTATGTACATAATGTTAATAAAATGCAGTATAACTCAGTACATTTATTTTTTAAAAAAACAAAAAGCACAAAAGGTTAAGTTACAAAATTAAAACAAGGGATGTTTCTAGGAAGTAGGGAATTGTCTAACTTATTCTCCAGTCCATATTTTCTTTGTTTAGCAATTTAATTTCAATAGAAAAGTGTGTTTTTTTAAGCTCAATACCCTGTTTTGTGCTGATTGTTTGGGGGTAAAGAATCATAAATGGGGGGGGGGGGGAGTGTGAATTTTATAGTCTTTATTAAATAAAAATAACACAGCAACCCTAACTCTAGAAACTTCCCACATTAGTCTAAAGAAGTTTCAAACTGAATTCCAGACCAGAATTGCTTCATTCTTAATGTGAAAACTGATATACAAATGCAATACGAGAGAACTATACACAGAAAGTATTTTAAGTTGTACAGTGTCCCCCCCATCTGCCCTAGTGCTCCCCGAACCGAAAAATTGATATACACAGTAGTGTCAGATTCTGAAACAGAGTTGATAGTCTAATATTTAGTTTCTTGCTTTTAAACCCCCCCCCTGAAATGGAGTGAGTGGCACCTGGATAAAGTAAAACCTGTAGAAAACATCTTTCTACCTCCCCCCTTTCATTTTTTTAAAATCATGTGCGTTTCTGAGTTTACCCATACTTCTCCTCCTCCTCCTCCTCCTTTCCACTTGAATTCTATTTCAGATTGTCCCTCATCCCGCAGATACCTGGCTAAAGTGGAAGCTCACCTAACTCGACTCTGATAGTTCCATTCTCCAGAGCAGAAGTACAAAAAAAAAAATGCTTATACCAATCTCTGATTCGTTTACATGATCAAGGTGTCAGTCAGAAGGTGGGGGTGAAGACCGCTGCCCCCCGCCGATAATTGGTCGATATTGACTTGCCTTGGTCTCCTCACATGTTAAGTTTCCTGTATGTAACAGCACAACCATTTACTGTAGCAATGCAGTGGCTCACAAAATCATACCCATGGTGGCCAAAAGAAGTTTTCAAAGCTCCTATACCCAGGAATAAATTAACTTCATCCCAGCTTAGTTGTCTCCTCTTTACGCTGAAGTAAGCCACACATTCCCACACACACCCCTGACGGATGAAGAGGCTCCCCAAGACGTGAATGCTCTATACCACTTGAAACAGAAACAAAACGGTGATGTTTTTAGGCATACACAAACCCTGAGAAAGTGAACAAGAGGCTTCTGGGATGGGCCGTGAGATTCCCGACTGTGGTAAACAAGGTATCATGATTCACAAGGACACTCCCAAATCACCCCTAGCGATCCCCGGCTGTGGAAATGAGCCCCCCAAATGTATGAAAGCTTACTTCTGGCCAGCAGGGAGCAGCACTTGAAGTACCAAAAATTCAGATAATTATCCTAACTTTTAAAAAACATTTTTGTCTGTCTGCCCTGGAATATGGTTTGTGTACATCTTCTAAAAATACATTCATTCAATGCTAAAAGGCTTACGGTTACATTCTGATCTATCGCCTCATCTTTCTGGGAAGTACCGTATTTTTCGCTCCATAACACACACCTGATCATAAGATGCACCTTGTTTTTAGAGGAGGAAAACAGGAAAAAATGAAACAGAAAGAAAGAGAGAGAGAGAAAAAGGAAGGAAGGAGGAGGAGAGAGAGAGAAAGAGAAAGGAAGAAAGAAAGGTGGGGACAGAGAGAGAGAGAGACAGACAGACAGAAAAAAGGAAAGGAAGGAAGGAAGGAAGGTAGAGAAAGGAAAGAAGAGAGACGTTGGCATGCCATGCAAAGCCAGGCCTTTCTGTGCAAAGTAGCCACGGAGCTTAATCTGTGGGCGGGGCTTTCTGCCGCTGGCTGTCTTAAAGGGGAAAAGCACTTAAAGGGAAAGAGTACTTAGCCTGGTGGGGGTTTTCCTGCCGTTTCCCTTTTAAGTCTTAACAGCTCAGGCCCAGCAGGGAGGGGCGGGGAAGGCTGGGATGCCAGCCTGAATGGCGTTCCCCTGCGTTCCTGCTGAAGAAAGAGCCCTGTTACAGGTAAGAAAAGCTCCATAATTGCTCCATAAGACGCACACACTTCCCCCCCACTTTTTTGGGGAGGAAAAGTGCGTCTTATGGAGTGAAAAATACGGTAATGTAAGGACCTAAGCAGTATTCAGCACTGTTAAATGAATGTATCCTAGGCAGACCACTAAAAATTTCAGCACCATTGATGGAGTAACAGTCCCAAAAACTGGCTGTGCTTCTCATCGTGTTTAAAACAAACTGGGTCAGTAAGCCTTTTTTTAAAGTAGCAAATCCAGAAAAATCGAGGAAATCCCATAAGCATTAATATACACAAACCATGGGGTTATACCACCCTATAAAAAACCTTAGATTAAAAATTTTAAATATTGTATACCTGTCTCATTTGCCATGGAGTAAAACTCATAACTGTGCTTTGTTGATAATCTAAAGTTAATGCCGTTATGACAGATAAAGGGCTCTTCCGCATTCTCCTCACTTGTGTGTTCCTGTTGCTTTGGAGTTTCTTTTCTGTTCTTCACATGTTTTACTCCTTCTAGTGGTCAATTCGATATTACACAGCTTTATGTTTAGCATAAAAACCTGCGGTTTCAATGTGCAGGGAGATATGCCAGACAGAAAGCAATGTAATATCGAATTGACCACTAGAGGGAGCGAAACACTTGCAGAACAGGAAACACACAAGCGTGGAAAATGAGAATGCAGAAAAGCCCCCAAAGAATCTTACCATCTTTCTCTGAAGATCTGATTTCTCAAATACCCTGGTTCTAGCCACAGACTGCCAAATGGAGTAAACGTAACTGAAATCTAATTTCCCTCTCTCTCTCTTTCAATTGTTCCCGTAGCTAAATCTTCAGCTGCACAACATTTCCATTGGTTATTAGAATGATGATATGTGGACATCTAAATCTTTGGTACTGCCCCGTGCAGGTCACACTGCCAGAACTGCTTCCTTTTAGGGATATCCTGAGAGAGAATCAGCTGATTAATTAAGAATACTGAGATGCATAATATAAAGTAGGTCCACCACACTGGGAGCTCCTCCAACTGAAATGAAAGCCAAGGAACACAACAAACAGCCTCATGTGTATCTGTCTGTAATCCAAACTGCAGTGTGGCGGCGGCGGGGGGGGGGGGGGGGATTCCATATTAAGACAATGTAAAGAGGAAACCTCTCAACGCAAGGTGTTAAGACAAAAACTAGGCTAGAGCTGTCTCCCTATGCCAGGGGCTTTTGAAGGGCAGATCTCTGAACACACACACACAGCAACAGACATCCAATGTAACCAACAGCAGTCTAGAAATAGAACAATCCAGCAATACACAAAGTTGCCAACCGCTTTCAAACCACAGCCAGTTTTATGACGTTGAGCGACTTCCCCATTATGACCATTATTTAGTACCAAGTAAGGTGATTTCTGTTCTGATACAAAGATGTTATAGGAGCAGCCCAGATAGAAGCTTGCTTGGATAATCAAACAACGCTGCCATCCGCTGTCGATGTCTGGAGTGAGCGGCTACAGAAGCACACAACTTTTGAATAAAAGTCTAATCCTACCTTTTACTCGTGAGAGGACAAAAAAAAAGGGAGTGTGGGGGGGGGATACATTAGCTCCCTTAGAATAACCCGAACATTTCCCAAATCTTTTTGCCTTAGTTTATAGCTGCCAAAGAGACAAAGCACACAGTGAAGAATTTGGGAATGAGAGGAGTTTTTTTTTAAACAAGAGCTGACTTAGATTTCATCATTCGGCACAAAAATAGAAATGGCTGTGAAACAAAATAAACAGAAATGGGAACCTGAACAATAGTACAGCACAAACAAATAAGTGCCAGAATAATGCAGCTTAAACTACTGGGGGGGACGGGACGACCCTAAGCGCAGTCACACACACACGCACACACAAAAGTAAAACTCTTTTTTCTCTGACCTCAATATACTATAATACTCAGCATTCCTGACTTAAAAGCTCTCAGAGCTATAGATTATATACTGTGTATATATATATTTTATATATGTACATATTTTATACACAAGCCTTTCCCAAGAATATCTGTTAGAAGAGCGCCTGGGGCAGCATCTGAACTGCCGGCAGGGTGCCCTTTTCTTTTGTAAAATATAGAAACTGTACTTTAAACCAGTTCTGCAGACAATGACTATAATGGAGCTAGCCCTTGCTACGCCTTCTTTTCAGTTAAGCCTGGCAACGAACTCCAGGCTTTTTAGCAGGGTTTGTGTTATGCAGAAAAGGGGTCGAATGTATAAACAGAAGCCGAGAACACAATCTTGCTTTTGACTCAATAAATTATACAAAATGAGGTGTATTTGTTTTGTTCTTTAAAAAATAAAAATGGCCTTCTGCTGCTTTTGGCGATTAGAATTGCAAAGCATATCCCGCTAGAGTGGCCAGCTCAATGAGGAAAACGTCAAGAGTGTTCCCCTTTTAACATTTCCTTTAAGGAATGTGAAATGCCCAGTATTAGATTACTGAAAATGGATTGAAATGTTTTATCTTATTGCTGGTGACAGATTCCAGAATCAAAACCCTGAATTCACCTATAGAGCAATCACAGAAGATTTAACAACGTCGTAAGCATATATGCTTTGGGCCTCCTTGATAGACCCAACTGCGCTTCGGAAAAGGACACGCTTAGGGTCTTCCAGAATAACCCATTCCTCTCAGATGCAATCATTTTCTCGGTTAATTTCCAAGGATGCTAATTTAGAGGAACATTATAATGGTGGCTTTTCTCTGACCTCCTGCAATTATTGCATCGTTTTATACCATTTAAACGTGTTATTTCACAGCGAGACAGCCCGCTTTAGGTAGAAGCTTAAAAAGAAATTCCCAAACCAAGAATCCCAGACACAGTTAGCTGTCAACAAGATTAGCAATACATGAATCTCTCCTACAAAGACAGTAAGGGTGCATGATTCTACCAGAAATTAATGGGATTGTATGTGGGTGGGGTGGGAAAGAACTGACTGCATAGTATAGGGGAAAAGTAGTCAAAAACGACATAATCTCTGCTTTTAAATCTTTCCAAGGATTTGCTTATTTTCAGAAGGCTATTTAGCTGACAAAAAGCTTCCTTTACTGGCTGCAGTTTATAAAATTAATTCATAAAATCTATGCTCCGCTGATTGAGGCAACTCAGAGTAAAAATATTTTACCAACATGTTGAAATACCTGAGTTAAAAAAAAAAATTGGAAGGGAGATAATTTTAAGGAGGAACTGAGAACAGGCTATGTAAAAACGCTCCGTAACATATGAAAGTTTCTCTGTTCATAGTGCTATTGTTGTTGTTTCCAGTCATCTGCCATACGATTTTTTTAAGAAAAACTGACTTTAAGCACTCTTGTCCTGCATAAAGCTGTGAGGATTAAGAGTTTTAAACTTTCCTCATGGAAAGCACATGCCCTTTTAAAACTATGACTACCCTCTAGCAAGGCTGCAGATGTTCAACTCAACTAATACCCGCCTCCCCATAATGGCTTTATCTATCAACTAATACTCCACCAAGAAGCAGGGCAGGTTTGCATACGTGAAGGTGAAAATAACAGCAGGGACCAGAAATGCATTTCAGGGATAACTATCTTCAGGGCTCATTTCGTAGCAGGAGCTCCTCTGCATATTAGGCCGCACACCCCTGATGTAGCCAATCCTCTAAGAGCTTACTGTAGCCCCTGTAAGAAGAGCTCTGTAAGCTCTTGGAGGATTGGCTACATTAGGGTTGTGTGGCCTAATATGCAAAGGAGCTCCTGCTATGAAATGAGCCCTGACTATCTTGCCTGATGATCCCAGGTAACACATCCTGAGCTGATTCAGGTGGGCCAACTCCCCTGTCCCAGTCAATCAAAGCCCATATCTTTTTTGATAAACAGGGAATTGTGTTTATCAGAGTTTGCTATTTTAACCATAGTGCACTTAAGAATCTTGTCAAGCGGGCAACAGGCTTTTTTTTAGAAAACTAGTACTCAGACAACACGGAGAAGTCTTTTAAGAGGATCTGAGATGCCCTGGTTGGTTTTTCTTTCTTTACTGGCTCTACATGGTGCGCCAGCGGAGCGTCTGCTCGTGGCTGCCTTGGACAGTACAGCCACTAGATAAAACACAAAGGAAACCACCGCGCTTTAATGCACCGTTCTTCTTCCAGACTGTGCCTCTCTCTTCTAGGTCTCGACTGCTTTACTGCTTTGGCTGTACTGTTTACAATGAGTTTGTATCCCACCAGGATATCAATGGTACTGGATTGCTGACTGCATTCAGAAGGCGGAATACATGACATTTCTTTAAATATTTTTTTTTACAGAGAATCAATTAAGGAACCAAAGTAATCTTTTTATGTTCTGGAGAAGCTTCTAAAAAAAACCCAAACAAAACCCAGATGGAAATTATGAGCGACAAAAAAGCAAGCTAACAAACTCTTCTCTGTGCGTTCATTCCTTTCCTGCGAGTGCTCATCCTTTGGCATCACCCCATCATACAGCAGTTTGAGAATGGGTATTTGAAACCTTGCAGCCATTTGGCAACCACTGTTCCCTTGGAGGAGTGTCATACCTTGTTTCGGCTCAGGAGGGGGAGCACAGGATACTTTCGGGCAGAGGCTGGGGCGACTGACATTCCGGCAAGCTTAGCACGAACTCCAGGAACGCTGGTGACAAACATCACTTTCCCACAATACCTTCACAAGAGAACATGATTTACTCCTTGAAGAGGCTGGGAGGTGAGGAAGTCTGTTCTTGTTCTTCACACTTGGGACGGGCTGGGACAAAAATAATTTTGTGGGGAGAACGGGGAAGGGGGAGTAGTGGAGGCGGGTGATTTCAACGTTCACAGTTTAATGCAAAGCACAGACGAATTAAATTCTGCAGTTGCTTTCAGGCAGTTTTGCGCGTAGAAAAAAAAAAGAAATGTTTACAAAATAAACAGTTTGCTTTTTGTCTTTCTGGCTGTCGCCAAAACAGTCTTTGTCCCATGTTAACAAACCAAAGATGGGAATCTAAAATTAATCCGATTTGTGGCAATAGAGGTCCTTAAGTGCTTTTAGCTCTTCGATCAATGTCTTGTTTTGGTTTTCAAGCACAGCCACTCTGTTTTCTAGACATTTGACGTATTCCTTTTTCTTCCTGCGGCACTCGCGTGCTGCCTCCCTACAAGCAAAAAAGAAGAAGACATTTAAAACAATGGGCAAATATGATCAGCCAACTTTAAACCTTGATAAGTAAGGTTAAACTGGACAAAAATAGTAATAATTCTAGGGAGGATGCAACGAGAATCTAGGCAAATGATCTACATCTTGACTGAGCGTTACATTTCTGCAAGATTAAATGGAATTCTAAAGGAGACATTTACTCAGCTGTGCAGGTGCTTATAGTCATTCACAGCTGTGCGAAAAGACAACAGGAGGAGGCCAGTGAAACACAAGGGTGCTGCTGGCTGTTAAGTCAGCTATGCTGGTGTAAATCAAAGGGATCTGCGAGAAACTGGAGATCTGCTGGTGGAGTGTTGTGCTGACACCACACCAGGGTAAAACCTGGTGCTGGCAGAAGAGCCAGAGACAAGCTGCATTGGGGGGGGGGGGGTGTTGGGAGAGGAGCAGGATTTCGTGTGCATCCTAAACCCACTCAGCACACGTCTTGCCCATGACACAAGTGTGATATTGTGCGGGTGAAGCATGAACACTCCCACTGGATTCAAGAAGAGTGAAAAACAATTCCCCTCCCTCTGCCTCCGACCACGTGCTATGGCCAAGCCTAGGATACTGTGGCTGCCACTCTAAGCAGTCACGCCTGTTGAAGTCTGCTGAAGTGAGTGGGCTTAGAAGGGTGTAACTCCACTCAGTCGACAGCCAATCGCAGCTCCTATAAACTCCACAACCTCCTATATGAAACCTAGGCACCACACACGCCTCTCAGATGTTAAGCTGTGTGCCACAAGGATCTCTCTGGACTCACATGGTGCACTTCGGAGAAAGTACATTTTGCACATACAGCTAAGCAAGACAACAAATGTCACTATAGCACAAGGGTCCCCAATATTTCACAGCTGGCGGGCACTTTTGGAATCCTGACACGCTGCAGTGGGCACAGCCATAAAATGGTTCCCACGGGAGGCGGAGCCAGACACAAAATGGCTGCCACAGATTACTTTCAGTCACACAGTGAAGAGCCTTGTGCTGTGATGGCAGCTGCCGTCAAAGCAACGTTTCCTGCACTTCCCCTGAGGTTTCCTCTCCTGAGAGAGCTCTGCAGTGGGGCTAACTGACGTACTTGGGCTGGTCGCGCATCCTTCCCTGTGTGTCCATAGAGGGGGATTCAAACCCCCGTCTGCGGAGAAAATCTTCTATCCAGGGAAGGGTGCTGTGCTGCCCGTGCTTCTTCCTTGTCCTGCTCTGTGGCTGAGGTGAAGCACGGTGGCATCAGGGGTGCCTTGGCATGCACTGGAGGGCCATTCCATATATAGATAATACGGGACGGTCACTGCCACGGGGCTTTGTGATTGGCGGGTGCTGGTGGGGTTCTGTGGGCTCGAGGGATGTCCTTCCTCAGTCCCTGGGGTTTCCTGTCATCACTGTGTTCCACTTAGTTGCAACTGACTCACGGTGAGCTCAGCCCAGGGGGTTCTCAGAGCAAGAGCCATTCAGAGGTGGTTAGTCCTTGCCTGCCTCTGCAATAGCAACCGTGATTTCCTTGGTGGTCTCCCAGCCAAATACTGGACAAGGCCGACCCTGATTACCTTCCAAGAGCCTGGTGAGACTGGGCTGGGTTCACAGGCTACTGAGGATACATCTTTTAAAAGATGTCTTTTCTCTGCTAAGAGAGCAGAAGGTATAGACTCATTATGCCAGCACTGCATTGGTGTCCACAACATTCCAGCATTGCAGGATTTAGGGTTGGGGTGATAATGATCTGTTGACAAATTGGGGGTGGGAGTGGTAAAAGAACCCCATCCCAGTT
Organism: Lepidodactylus listeri; assembly: GCA_029233225.1. Taxonomy (NCBI): domain Eukaryota; kingdom Metazoa; phylum Chordata; class Lepidosauria; order Squamata; family Gekkonidae; genus Lepidodactylus; species Lepidodactylus listeri. Next base: position 17,894,170 of record JARCFY010000010.1, on the reverse strand, counting down.
GCCCAGTTGAAGTTTACTGACTGCGCAGGGCAAGTATGCTGAGTAGGGATGAAGAAGAAGAAGAGAAGAAGAGATTGGATTTATATCTCGCCCTTCACTACCCAAGGGAGTCTCAGAGCAGCTCACAAACTCCTTTCCCTTCCCCTCCCCACAACAGACACCCTCCCTGTGAGGTGGGTGGGGCTGAGAGAACTCTTTCCCAGCTGGTACAGAGAGAACAGCTGGTACAGCTGGTACAGAGAGAACAGCTGCTACAGAGCTATGGCTTGCCCAAGTTCATCCAGCAGCTGCAAGTGGAGGAGTGGGGAATCAAACCCGGTTCTCCCATATTAGAGTCTGCGCACTTAACCACTACTCCAAACTGGCTCTCACGCCAAATGGGCACAAACTGGTTCACAAGCCAAAATTCGGCATGAACTTGGCCCGATTCGTAGCTCCTGATGTTCGGGGAAAGCGCCTTCCCTGAACATTTACCAGACTTTTGCCAGTTTGGTTCAGCAGTTCGGGCCATTTTAACCTAAAAGCAGACCGGCATAGCAGCCCCACTGTTAGGCTGAAATGGCTCAGTCCATTTCACTTCCCTCTGCCTGGAAGCGGGTTGAAGCGAAACGGATCACCATTCATTTCATTTCTCCCCACCTCCCTGCTGTTAGGCTGAAATGGCTGTGGAGCCATTTAAGCCTAACAGCGGGGAAGGCCCACCTGTCAGCTCTAAACGGATGCAAGCCATTAAAAACCCGTCCGTTTTGTTCCCCCCCATGCCACTATCTTCTACCCAATACAAACGAATGCAACCACATCTATGTGTGGAGGCCCAATCCAAGTTAACCCAGAACACTGACCTGTTCTTCATTAGACGAACTTCCCTCTTTCGTGCCGCTTCCTCTGCTGGCTGGGTGGGAAGTGCAGGGGAGGATGCCATAACGACGCCAGGGGCGATGGTGCTGGTGGGCGCTGTGCGGATTTGGTAGGTCTGGACATCTCCTGAGGCCGCTAAGAGGGAAAAGTGTCCCAAGGGGAAGAGCATGAGACTTGACAACTCTGGAAGACCACTGAATGGAAGAGCAGTAGAAACAACCCCCCATTTCCATACAAAGGAAAGGCCTCTTTAGCGTTACTTGAAGTGGGACAGAGGTGCATGCCCCCCCGCCCGCCCCCCCTATGCTACACTGAGAATGAATTAAGCTGCACACGCTCTGGCTGCATCTGTACCCTTTCTGTAACACAGCAATTCTTCAGCCTCTCTCTTTGTCTTTCCATCTTTCCTTGGCCTCTCTACGGCCTCTCTCTTGGCCTCCTACCTCATTCTGCTGCTTTGACTCTTCTCATGCATTCTCATCTTCTCCCGCCCAGACCCTTTCTTGGGTTTAACGGCCTCCTTGCCACTGTTCCCCATGTGTTTCTTGCTCCTCCAATCCCTTCCCAACTCCACGCTCCCTAACAGTGGCCTCTGCGGCTGCTTCTGCAGCCTGTTCAAGCACGGTTTGCTTCCCTGCTGGTGCCTGCCCTTCACGTTCTCCACCGGCCGCTCTTCAAAGGCATTGGTGCTTTCTTCCCTGGGCTTGGCTGGCCTGGTATGATTTTTCATTCATATGTGGGCCTGTTCAGTTTAACTTGTATTAATTGCTGGGACCTTTCAAGAACACAGCTGAGCCCTTGCTTGGTTGCCTTGATTTACTCCCAAGGATAAAAGGACGTTCTCACCATGATTAGGTTACTCTTGCCAAAGACTACTTGGCAGTGCCAGGAACGAAATTCTACAGGAAGGACAAAAATGACATTCCCCCCCCCCCTGGAAATATAGGCTTATTACAGGCTTGTTTCTCTTGTTACTCAGGACAGCAGTTCAGAACCTAAAAGCCAAATTATTACCTATCCCACCCGGACTACTTTATCATTCGTTATTTCCAAAAAAGGTAGAACCCTTGCTAACCCTTCCCAAACACATGTTTCACCAGACCACCCTGCTTCACAATGATGCTCGCTTGATATATTTGGGGGAAACAGATTTCAAAAGTTAACACACATCTGGTGATAGTTAAGTAGGAAGTGCCACCAAGTTGCAGCTGACTTATGGCAGCACCGTAGGGTTCTCCAGACGAGAGACAAACAGAGGTTGGTTTGCCACTGCCTGTCTCCCGGTCTCCCATCAAAGTGCAAACCAAGGCCAGCCTTGCTTAGCTTCCGAGACAGGAGGGGATCAGGTCAGCCTGGGCTATCTAGTGTGACTCTTGTATGCACGGCTTCAGGGTGTTCTTACCTTGAACGACAACTTGGTTGCTGGGTACGAGGATCTGCTGCCCGTCGGTGGTCTGTGCATACTGTAAAATGGTGGTGCCGGGCTGGGTGGCAGCGGCGTTGGGGATGGTCAGCGTCTGCAGGCCCTGCACCCCGTCTGTGCCGTTGTTAGCTAACTGTATTGCACCTCCCTGTGTGATAGCGACTGAAAGGGGGCAGATTTGAGTTGGTGGTTAGATTATGAAGACCCTCGTTATCAAGCACACAAACGATTTACGAAGTGTAGTCCCCCCCAATTATAACTAAACCGTCTTGAAGCCCTTTGGTGCCGTGCTTTATATTGTATGTGATAACACTGTGGTTCCTGGATTGTTTCGTCCATTGAATGCATGGCGGCCTTGCCCTGACACTGCAGTCCCAGCAGGGGAGGCTTTGCTCCAGATTCCTCGTACCAGGACTAGATCCCACCCCCCTTTCCACGAGCAGCCGTGAGCTGCTTGGCAAGGGGTTGCTATGGTGACTTCCCCAAAAGCTCCAGGTAGTCGTGCACAAAGTAGCAGGTATCACCGCACAGCATCTGGTGGAAAGCCTGCCCCTCTCCACAGCCCCACCGCAGGAGAGCTAAGCCCCACGGACTGGGGAACGAGAGAGCACCAACCAGCATGAGGTCAGTGCAGCACCTCGGCTGACACATGAATCGTTATGTAGGTCAGTGGAAAGAACGCTCTCATCTCTCTGCCAGCGCCACGTCTATGCTGCCTGCACCACGGCTATGAGCGTTGGGTGTTTTTTTTTTTTTTTTAAAAAAAGCTTCATTGAACTAGCCATTTCTTTCTGCAAGCATAAAAGCTGCCCTCCTTTTAAAAGGCCAAAGAATACATTTATCTGGTTTTTCTGCACTCCGCCCTGCCCCCGCCCCCCAATTATGCTGCAAAGGCAGCCAGGAAGATCTGGCTTCGGTTCAGCAAATGTCAGCTCCCAGAAATATATGCAAACAACATTTTATTTATTAATAAGGTACTTCCGAAGAAGAAAAAAACGCTCTTAGCTCTTTTGAATACATAGGAAACTTTATGTGCATTTGTCTTGCACAGTGTGGTATTTCGCTTTCTAATTCTTTCTGAATGGGTTCACAAATAGGGAGACGCGATTTTCGAATAAGGATCTTTACCGAGATTACATATTTAGACTGGCAAACGTGAAAAAAATATTTTGTTATCAACCGAAAATTAGCTGCAAATCATCACTGACATAATTAATTAAAGCTCACCAAAAGCAGCAATCTACTTGTGACATGACTATCCAGCTGGTCAGCTGATAGTTCAGAATGCATCATTTTCCTTTCTTCCCTAACAGACCAGCTTACGTGTTTTGGCCTTAATATTTTAGGATGTTTCCTCAGACAGAACTCTATTATTCCTGCACATTTGCCTCATTTCTCTTTGTTCTTCACATACCATTTTCCCGCTTCACAGTTTTGTTTTCTCATTTTGTTATAGAAGAAGAAGAAGAGGAGATTGGATTTATAGCCTGCCCTTCACTTGGAGTCTCAGAGCGGCTTACAAACTCCTTCCCCTTCCCCTCCCCACAACAGACACCCTGTGAGGTAGGTGGGGCTGAGAGAGCTCTGACAGAAACTGCTCTTTTCAAGAACAGCTCTTGTCAGAACTATGACTTGCCCAAGGTCACCCAGCAGCTGCAAGTGGAGGAGTGGGGAATCAAACCCGGTTCTCCCAGATTAGAGTCCGCGCACTTAACCACTACACCAAACTGGCTCTATAGTCTATCCCTCCCTCATGAAATCCCTGAGTAAACTACATCCCCTTTCAGACTCCAGCAGGTACACCGTTCACACCTGGCCCCTTCGTTCAATGCTTCTAGCACGGACTCCTCCGCACGGACCAATCCACTCATGCAGACAATACCTGCATTGCCACATTGATGGTGGATATCAGCAATGCCAGTCCCTAAAAGAAAATCAGGACCACACTGGAGAGGAAGTGGATGATCATTCGCAAGCACCACACCCTCTGTCCTCCCGCCTGGCCTTGGGAAATTTGCCAACACAGAATGGACCACACAATCACACTTCTCAAGTAATGACTGCAACTAGGCTTTGACTGTGGGAGGCGGCTAATTCCAGAGCAGAATCCCAGGGCCAGCATCGACAGCAGGGGAACTGGAATGTGATACTAGCTAGCTGTTCTCGACGGCTTATGTCCCACCAGCCCATCAGTCAGAGGGCAAGAAGGGCTCCTGACGCTGGGCAAAGACTATGGCCTCTGCCCATAGACAGGTCCCTCCCTCTTAGGGGTGGCCTGCCCAGGCTGCAGAAAGACCCTCGAGATGCTGCAGAAGCTGGGACTCACGGGCCCTGACTCCCCCCTTCAGACGCTGCTCAGCACCCTGCTGGTTTCCCCTGGGCTTCATCAGGGCAAGCACAGCAGGGCTGGGGCTGGCCTCTGGCACCTGGGAAACCAACTGCAACTGAGGTTGTTATTCATTCCTTTCCAGCTACACTGCCTATAGGATCGGCTTTTTACTGTGCTCTTAGCTTGTTTCCACACATTTTCTTCTCTCCCCTATTCAGCACGTCTGGCATCACATTTTAAAACTTAAAAACATGGATCCGAACACTTTGGTTTGGGTTTATCAATGCCATGCTTTTCCTTTGCTGTGCCTAGTTCATTTTGGGCGCTTTGGATTGAATGTGCTTTTCCTCTCCAATCTCGTAATAGTAATAATGATGATGACGATGGTGATAATAATAATGGTATCAGTGCCGTACTGTATTGCCCGCTGCTTGTCTGGTAAATTGGAGTTGGGACCGTCACGGTAGCAATGGCAGGTGCTGCTGCTTCCTCTTCAGATTTTTCTTCTTCAATCCGTGGCACTCCCGGGGCGTCTGAGGACAAGTCATTCAAGATTTTTCTAAAAGAGAAAGAGTACTGAGAAATCTTACCCGATTCTAGTAGCTGCAGGAATGCTTGAGGTGATGTTTAGGATGCATCATAGAATTATAGAGTTGGAAGGGAACTCCAAGGTCATCTAGTCCAACCCCCTGCACGATGCAGGAAATTCACAAATACTTCCATGCTGTTCCACGCCCAGAAGATGACAAAAAAAAACCCTCCAGGATCTCAAGCCAAACTAGCCTGGAGAAAAATTGCTTCCTGACCCCAAAGTGGCAATCAGCATTTCCCTGGGCATGTAAGAAAGGGCCGTGAGAACTAAGCACTGATGCCACCCTTCCTGCCCTTCCTTCTCGTATCTGCCTAAATTCACACAATCCGCATTGCTGTCAGATGGACATCAGCCATAAGAACGTGAGCCTTTCTGGATCAGAATAAAGATCAATTCAGTTCAGCATACGGTTTGAAGCAGTGACCAAATAGAGGCTTGGGTCCAGACTAAACCAGCCATTTCCGCCGATTTCCCCCTTCCCACTGCAGGAAACCCCCCCAGGTCAGGGTCCCCTGTTGTCCTTGAAGCAGCATGTTGTGGAGGTCAGTGGGAGCGGGGAGGCAGGCAAGTTCCATTCTGCTGGTGGAAAATTAAGCCAGGATCCAACCCAGATGCCACTAGGAAGTTTCCCAGCAGGGAATGAAGGCAGTAGCTCACCCTTACTGTACCAGCAACTGGTACTAAGGGACATACTGCCTCTGAACCCAGATGCTCCATTTAGGAACCAAGGCTGATAGTTACTATTAGATCCATCCGTCAGGATTTTGTTTAATCCCATCAGTGAAATATATAGTGGACGAAGAAATAACATCTGTCCTAAGTCTACTTCCAGACAATTTAATTTAGTGACCTGATGTCAGAGTCTTAGAAAAGAAGTCAAAACCCACTTTGGCCAATTCTCCGCAGCATGCATAATATAATATAACACATTTATTGGTTTAGTACACTGCTGTCCTGCTCAAGGAGTTTAGGACGACAGAACTGCGTCCTTTCACAGAGAGGCAGCGATGGACGTAAAAGAGACTGGCTGGGGGAAGGAGAAGGCAGCTAACAGAAGGAATGGAAACAATGCGTCTGGCTTTCATACAGCCTTGAAAAAGCCACTGGCTCGACTGCCAAAAAGGGCAAGTAAGTTAGGCACCTGCCGGTACAGGTCAGGTGGGCTTTGCTCACAAGGAGTACAGAATGGTTGATAGCAGGAAGGGCAGGGCAGATACTAAAACTGCTTTACATAATCATGCCTTGCCAGTATGCATATTTAAGCTGACGGAAAGCTGCCACGTAATATCATAAAAGGAATTATTTCCATGAAACTGAATGGCATGGCTTACGGCCAAGCTCTACGTGGCACAGGATTGATTCTCTTGATTTCCCCCCCCTTTAATGCTGATCAGAAGTGGGGGGGGGGGCAGGGGAGAGTCACTGTGTTGAGTGGAAGGGTTTTTTGGTGTGTGGTTTTTTTTTTTGTAAATTTTAATTTAAAACAAAAACCTTTCCCTCTTATAGTGTTAACCAACAGAAATGTCTCCCGGAGCTTTATTAGCTATAGAATGGTGGGAAAAAGAGACCGGCACCCATATTATGTCTGCCTTCTTTTCCTTACCCCAGCTAACAACAGAGAAAGGTCTTTAAAGGGGAGCCCGTTACCCCACAGGCCCCCATGCTGTGGCCCCTTCCAAAATGCTCCCCTCCACCAAAGGCTACTTTTTAACATTAATGAAAATGCTGGGAGATGCAATCATGGATCTCCCACACATCGAGTCATTCAGACCTTAGGAGCTGCCGCCAAAATTTTAATGGAAAATTACCGACAGGAACAACACTTTTTTTTTTTAAAGATGTTTGTTTATCTGCCGATAAAGAACGTTTCAGAATCTGCAATGCAGCATCTTCGAGCATAAAAGTTTATGCAGCAAAGCCAAGAGAGGTTTGTCTCAGCTCTGAAGCTTGGGATGACATTTCCACCTCTCCTGTGGCTGTGCCTAGGTGACGACAGAAATCACTAAGGCACAGGCCTTAAGAACCAGAGGTGGCTTACAGTGCCAGCTTAAGCGTCTGCTGATGTTAGAAGGATGCAGTTCTGCTTAGGATGGCACTGTTAGCGTGGCTCATTACCGCCAAGCACAGGAAGAGTTTCTTACCTGTAGGAGGGTCGCCTGGAAAGAATTTCTCTGCGTTTCTGGGAATCTGTGACACTGTCTACAGATTCTTGTGAGTCTTCACTTTCTGCGATAGTGGAGATCTAGGTGTGAGAGCACAGTTAAGGTTACCATTTGGAATGTATGTAACAAGAGGCAAAATATCATCCCAAGTGAGGGCATCCTTTAAAGGCGACAGTACCTGAAAATAATCTACAAGATGGGGAAGGGTTAAAAAAAAAAAAGTCTACTATTTTTGGACATTCTGAAACACGGAAGAATTTGGCGCAAGAACTTGGGAATGAGGAATTCCGTCTAGTAGAGAGGGCCCCCCACTTGTTTTTGTCTCTCTCTCACACACATACCCTCTCTCAGAAGCTGGGTAGACAAGAGCGGCAGATGGCAGACAGGGATCCCGTATGAGGAGGGAAGTAGTCTGTGCCTTGGATCCAAAGCACTGCGAGGAAGGCCCTTTCCCCACCTCCTCCTTCTCACTCCAAACTTTTGTTCCTCCCCTATGCCTGGAATTGTTCTCCCGTAGGTCTGAAAGGAACAGTGAGCGCCTACTATGGGGGGGGGGGAAGGAGGGGTCAATAAAAATCTCCCTCCCTTCCTCTACAGACAGAAAAGCCATTCCATTGGAAGAGCTGCTGCTACGCTGGCAAGAGGGCACCTTAGAATCCGAGACAATGGAAACTGCCTCATACTGAATCAGACCCCTGGTCCATCAAGGTCAGCGCTGTCTGCTCAGACCGGTAGCGGCTCTCCAGGGTCCTCAGGCAGAGGTCTTTCGCACCACCTACTTTAAGGTGATCCTTTTAGAAGGAGACACTGGGGATTGAACCTGGGACCTTCTGCATGCCAAGCAGACGCTCTAACACTCAGCCACAGCCCCTCCCAATTCTTAATGAGCCGACAGACTGCTGATTGTGAAAATACAACGTAAAATTAAATTTGTGGTAGAATTCAAAAGGACATATCATTTTAAAGTGTTTGGGGGGGGGGGGGTTGATTTCCGAAGACGCTGGCAAAGCTACCACTGGCCTTTCTGCAGACAACTTGTGGGACATGCACAGCTGGAGATCCACAGGTATTAGATAATATCCAAGCATAATCGTGAAGGATTGTGAAACACCAGATTTGATATTTCGACATTCATCCTGCATTCCTGCCTCTAATCTTCTCCTTTGGAATCCCAAACATTTCCATTATCAGCCTCTTATCTAGTTTCACCAGAGTCGGGAATTCATTTTACGTGGTTTCCGAACTCTAGCAGGTTTCTCTCAACAGGGACGGAGAGATCTGTAACCTGGCTGCGGTGATGATAGGCAAAGGCAACCGAAATGACAGGATTCGTGAAGCTCAGGGAGAAAAAAATGGCCAGTATCAAAACATTCTCATTCCTGGGATGTGGAGAAAAATGGCCGGTATCAAAACGATCTCATTCCTGAGACGTGTGTCCAATGAAACTGCACATCAATGTTGCTTGCACAACTGTGTAAACAACTTATGCAGCCTGTTTATTATTTGCCAGTTCCTCCATTCCCAGTGACAGAAAAATGAATGGCCCCATTTATCTCACACTGAGGATTACAATTCAGATGTTCCCTTTTTTGTGCTAAATGACAAGTGGACTGGGAAGCAAGCTGGAACCTGCTTAGAGCATCCAGATTTAAAAAACAAAAACAAAAACCTGAACTACTGATGCCTTTTACTCTAAACCAGAGGTGAGCAAAATGTGTGGCAGTCTTGGGGCTACACATATTCCCTATTTTAAATTGGCTAGTCAAATCCGCCCCCCCCCCCCCCCCGCAAATACACATGCAAATGCTGTTTCTCTCGCACATAAGATCTCTGGCATGCTGACAGTGTGTGTATACACACACACAAACTCGCCCATGCACCAACTTTTTCAGTCGCATCAAACCGTATCCTATTTTATCAGGAGCTTAAGAAAGACGACTCCTTTCTTCTCTCCCACACTGAATCTTCCAAAGGTAACTTTAACAAGGCCAACCCAGCAGCTTTTCAGCTACTTTCTTCCCACAGGCCCTGTTATCTCAGTCCTCCTTTCCCTCTGTGGCTGAACAAAACCATGCCCATTTCCTTGCCAGCTCCCTCAGAAACCCACCTTTGGTTGATGTAACCATAGGCGTAAACTACGGGGGGGCTCGAGCCACCCCTGAAATTTTCCAGGGGGGGGACTGAGCCCCCCTGGCAAAACGGAGCACCTGCTGCTGCGCCTCCCCACCGCCAGAGCCGCTCTTCCCACCCACTCCTCCCTCCCTCCCGGAGAGTGGTGGTGTGGACATTGCCCTGGCTGCAGCGGCGCAGCAGCGGATCTGGCTGTGGCGGGGACATTGTCCTGGCAGTGTGGCGGCGGCAGCTCTGGCAGCAGGGGACACCGCTGCTGCACTTCCCTGTCTGCCGCCAAAAGAGCCCCCCCGCCCAGCTTCCCCACACCCACTCCCTCCCTCTGTCTGGGGTGCATGGGAGCCGGGGGGGGGGGAGAGGCGGCGGCGGCAGGGACATCATCCTGGTGACGACATGTGAAAGCCCCTACCCCCCCGCCCCCCGGGAGAATGGAAATTCTACACCCCTGGATGTAACCCATGAAAATTGAGAAGCAGGATGGGGCCAAATTATTAGGAGGTATTTTCAAGGCTGGGTGGAAACATCAGGCCTGTGGTTATGGTGGGGCTTTTGGAGGCTCCGCCCCCCTTTCTAAGAGGCACAGCCCCACAAGAATTTCTCCTCTAAATTCTTTTCTCAATCATTTAAAAACAATTTTTAAAGGTGTGCACTCCTTTTAAGCAGAGTAGGGTGCTGTAGTTGACTAATTCCCACACTGAGCAAGGGGGTTGGAGTAGGTGACCTCTAGGACCCCTTCTAACTGTCTCCTTTAAGGGAGTTATTCTGCCTAAACTGGTCTCCTTTAAGGGAGTTATTCTGCCTAAGTCTTAGCTTTCTTGACTACAGAAGGCATCACCCCCACCTGCCGGCTTGTTATCAGAATTGTTGCTTAGGCTGGCGGAAGTGATTAACAGCTTTCTTTTGGCTAAATGGCTTTTCTTTCTGCATTGAGAATTTCAGCCCCACGGACCGGGGGGGGGGGGGGGGGGGGATTGCCCCACTAGCCACACTAGCCACAAAATCCTGGCTATGGGCCTGGGAAACAGGAACTCCTTCAGCCCCCAAGCTTCTAGTTCCAGTCACTCTTCCATCTTAATGTAGCACAGACTTCCTATTAACCTATTGCACATAGGTGTGGATAAGGACCTGTTGACTCATGAAGCCCCACATGCAAATGTGTGGCCAGTGTCTCCACAAGTCATGAAAGAGCAGTTTTGTGAAATTCTTTTACAGGTTACCTGAACGGTCTGGACTTGTGGAGACTGAATAACTGACGGCTGGGCAGCCTGAATAACACCATGGACTTGAACCGTCTGCCCGTTGGGCAACTGTACTAAGGTCACCGTGGGAGCAGAAGATGTTGCATGAGCTGCTGCCATAGACACCTAGGGAACGGGGAGAGAGAGAAAGATTCAGTCGCATGGAAACCATTATCTTACTACCAGAACAATGGCCAGGTAGAGGCGAGAGGATACCACTTGTGACTGATGGCCCGCTAACTCAGTGGCCCCTTTCGGACTTCACAATAAGCCTGTTTATCTGTGATGCGTGTGGACATGGCTTGTCTCATGCCTGTGAGCTCTCCTCCCCCTCACACACACAGTATGACCAAAACATTTCTTGGTGTGGGAAGCCTTCAGTCAAATTCCAACTTGCCCGGGACATTCAAATGCAGGCGCTGCAGCAAACCGGAATTTGTTTCTTCACAAATGAGAATTCTAAAGCCAGTGAGTTAGAATCTTGGTCTGTGGGAAGAGATAAATTTTCTTTGCTCAGTCACACATCATAGCAAAGAGGAGTTTGGCTGAAGGCCTCCCAGGTGTCATGGGCATGGATGAGCTGACTGAGCCTTCAGAAACCACAGCTGGCCCCTCTGAAGCAGCAGAGGAGGATAGCTGGCAAGTGCCTGTAACAGCAGTCTTCAGACCTGGCTCAGATAAGAAGGATGAACTGCAAGCTGAAAGTCCTCCTGACCAATGATCCCTCTAAGCTGTGGTGTCTTGTGAGCAAAAATTCTACTTTGTGAGCTACTGGCATTAAAGTTGTGAGTGAGCGATTTGGCTACTGCATAAATCAGTTTGCTTTGGAGCCAGCCCTTCCTGAGCTAAGACAAAAATGTGTGAGCTGGAGGCTGAAAAACTGTGAGCTAGCTCACACTAACTCAGCTTAGAGGGAACACTGCTCCTGACTCACCCCTAGGTGTGACTCGCTTAAGGGAGTGACTTTGGCAAAACTTAGCAACCAAGCGAAGAGAGGCCAGGCTACAAGGGAGGCGCTCAGCTAGCCCAGAGTTTTAACAGGAGCCTGGGCGATCATGCAGCTGGCTAATTGGCAACAGCATTTAACTCCACACTCTGGGCAGCATTCTTTGTGGGAGCAACAGGTCAGCTTTATGCAGCTTGCATCCACCTCGGCTCTTGCACCTAGATCTTCAGACCACCTGATTTTGACTTGGGTCTGTGTTCCTGGCTTCTGACCCTGGCTCGGCTTTGGACTACGCTTCTGATTAGTGGTTTTGGACTTGGCTCTGTGTTTCTGGCTCCTGACCTTGGCTTGGCTTTTAATGCTGCACTGTCTTCTAGGCTCCTAACCTTGGCTTTTCTGAACTTCCTTTGACTGGCACCCCAGCCCGTGGGGGTGGGGGTGGGGGTGGGGGAGAGACCAGGCATGCAAGCGCAAGAGGAAGGTGTGTTTGGGTGCTGATCTGGCACCCTGGCCAATCCACTGTCATTCTAGCCAATCACCATTTCCTTGCTGTAAAACTTTGGGGTGGGGGAAAGCAAGGAACAAAGAAGACCTGCAAGGCAATTGTTACCATTTCAGTGTTTTTGTAAACCCGCAGAGAGGTCCTTCTCAAAGACAGGAAAAAAACACCTCTTTTGAAGGGAGGTGAAAACTGAGAACACGGGAACGTGATTAACGATTAATTTATAATACTTTTGATTAAAGGACACAACATTTTCTTGTGAGGGGTTGAAATAAACCTGTATTAATTTATTACAGTGCTGATGGAGAGCAAGATAAGACTGCTTGCTGCTGATGGATGCACTAGTGTTGGGGTTCCTCCAATAGCTGAATAAAACAACCAACCTGGGGTGGGATCTTCCTAGTCTCTGCCCCTCACATGCACTTTACCTTCAACAGGAGACAGCTTGCTTTGTAACTTTCCCCCCACTTTGAGGACAACGCAAAACAGCAAATCCTCCAAACTAATTGATACCTGGGCTAACGTTGCAATTTGCGGCTGCGCCTGTACTGTCATCTGTTGGTTTTCTGCCTCTGTAACAGCTGCATCTCCGCTCTGCTGATTCTCTGCCCCAGATTCCATGGTCATTTAGTTATCTAGAATGATAATGATTTCCATTGTTAGGACGGGTTTACTTGTTTCATTACGATGCTTTTCATTCTACTCTAATGACAGCATTTGAATGAAACACCTCATTAATTACCAATAGTTTTATTTTACACTACAATGTTCCATTTACATGTTTATTGATTTTGGCATAGAGTGATTATTGCGGTACTTGTGTGTGTGGGGGAACACTTTAGGATAGCAATCAGATATACAAACCAATCAAAGAGTTTGACACCAACAGCACAACCATACATGCTTACTCAGAAGCAAGTCCAACCAAATCAAAGAGCTTTATTCTGCGGTACATGTGTTTAAGGCTGTTTCCCCTAGAAACATTTTTTTAAAAAATCTGCACAAGGAACATAAGAGCAATGTGACTAGAAAAAATTCTAAAAAATCAAAAGTAACATAAACATCAAACTGCATTACCGGATCAGTGTGACAAACATGCAGCTTCCAATGACGGATGCAATTTCTGGCATGAATTTTAAAAGCCAAAATTATGATGGTTTATGAATTAGAGGGCTGTAGAGTAGTTCGTTTTCATGTAATATTTAGGAGAGGTAAAAACTCCCAGTGTAGCTGTACTGAATGCTAGTTAAACAAAATCAGAAGAATTTCAGCCTGCATACTAGCCATAGTGGGAAGGATTATCAGGTCTCTTAATATGATTTCCCAGTCTCCCCATGCCAGAAAACGAAGAAGAGAAACCCAACTTGGGAAGGAGAAATAGGTGGCAGAAACTTCATGGTTTTTGGCAGGGCCTATTTAAATGGTGAATATGCAAGAGAAGCCATACTGGAATCAGACGTGATGAGTAGCTTAATCAAGGAAAATTAAATGAAAAATCTATGTGTATTTTGTCTGGGACATTTAATTTTCTGGGATCCGACTGTAAGGTCAACTATATAAATAATGAAACATGTGATCCTGCAGTTTAAAAGAAAAACAAGTTTTGTATTTCCCCATAATACACATTTTCCTCACGCCAGTATACAGAGCTCAGACAGTTTTTCCCCCCAACCTTTACAAGCTGACTTTTTATGTCTGCATAAGCACTCCACACTTAATGCAGAAATAAGGTGACAATTTTCTAGCTAGGGTTTTTCTAAACGACCACGTTGTTTCTATTTTGTCTCACAACACACAGCCGCTTTGTCATGAAAAGGGACCCGATCTATACAGCTGGGATAACCAAAGGGAACCGTGTGCAGCGCTGGTTATTTTTTCTCTGTGTCTGATAACTCTAATTTGAGTGGGCTTAACAGTTAAATGGAAAACCCAACTTTCACTTAAGAAGCGTTTGTGACTGCAAAGCATTATGGAAGCACAGCACAGATGTGATCTTGACCGCGCCAACTCTTCCATCTGCACAACTGGAGTCTTGGTCCCTGTGAAGGGCTCAGAACATTTGCTGGTGGCGAAAAGTGCATTAAGTTGCAGCTGATTTATGGCGACCCTGTGGGGGTTCTCAAGGCAAGAGGCATTCAGAGGTGGTTTGCCATTGCCTGCCTCTGGACTGCCCCTGGACTTCCTTGGTGGTCTCCCATTCAAACACTAACCAGGGCCGACTCTGCTTAGGTTCCGAGATCTGACAGGATCGGGCTAGCCTGAGCCATCCAGGCCAGGGTGCTGAACATTTAGGGAAAGCTATTTAACTCACTGCCCTGACCTGGATAGCCCAGGCTAGCTTGATCACATCAAAGATAACCATTCTTTGAATACCTGTGAGGCAGACATATCCAACAAATACTTGTTTCTTTCTGTGCATTTCTGGATACATTTTCCTTTGAAACAACTTTGTGTGATGTATACTGGAGGCACGTACAGGGCCCCCTTTAACGCTGTACATGCCCTGGTAACGTCCTAGTCTGCTATTGTAATAGTTTTACGCAGGGGATCGTTGAAGGCAGCTTGCAAATTGCAACTGCTCCCAGATTGTGGCAGCATGACTTTTTTGGACTGCTTTGTACTGGTTGCCATTCACATTTTAAGCCAAATTCAGATGGCTCGATTTAATCTTTCCAAAACTATACTGCCTGGGACTGGGAGATAGAAAGAGAAATCTTTTCCAATATATGTAGGCTTCCAAATTCAGAAATGATGCCTTATTGAGGGGTAACACAGGTGAGACTGGTTACTAGTGGTGGCAGCTCCTTTTCGCTGGTCAAGTATCTCCTGCCGACCTTTTTCTTCTGGACTCCCCTGTCCCTTTTCTTTTTTTTAGACATTACAGGTTGGAGGGGAAAGCTGGATTTTGCCATCAGTTTCATGTCGATTTAAGGATGGCTGATTTTTAATCACGCTGCAACTGTTGTATTTTACTAATGTCATCACCCACCTTGAGACTGTGGGCTAAACGTTTCTAACGAATGAAGCAGCAGGTAAATAGGGCATATGTTGTATTAGAAATTACTGTGAACATATTAACTGGAGGCACAAGTCAAGACTGGAGAGAATATGTAAACAAGAACTTAATTTTGTGCAGGGCAAGAGGTCAGCCGTGATTCTACCTCTTGGGGGGGGGGGGGGATTAAGACTGTTAGCATAACCCAGCACCACTTCGTAACTGTTCAGAAATACATCATTTATGAAACACTCATTCTTACCTTTGTAACTCAAGAACTGAATTTCGATACCACACATTCTTGGATAAGGCAAGTTCTAAAAAGTTTAATGAGAAAAGGACACCCTGAAATATATTAAACACACTTCTTATTGCACTAAGTGCATTTATATTAGAACATTTTGCTTCTTAAATCACAGGGCATATTTCTGATTTTGCTCAAATGGTGGGTCGTCAAGACTTCCTGGTATTAGGGAAATGCTCAGATGTCACTAGTTAGGTTTCTTATTGTTGTCACTTTAAGTTAAATTGTTTCATGCTTCTAGTTGAGCCTTACGGTCTCTTGGGACTTTGCTTCTCCAAAATCTTGAGGTGGTGCAACGTGTCAACTGAACCAGTCACTAGATCCAGGTGGTCAGCCGTGTCGGTCTGAAGCAGTAGAACTAATTTAGAGGCCAGGGGCACCTTTAAGACCAATGAAGTTTTATTCAAGGTGTGAGCTTTCGTGTGCATGCACACTTCTTCAAATACAAATTTGAAAAAGTGTGCATGCACAGGAAAGCTCACACCTTGAATAAAACTTGGTTGGTCTTAAAGGTGCCACTGGACTCTAAATTTGTTGAGCCAGTAACTGTTATGGTTGAGCTGTCAGAGGCAAAGCACCAGGCCTCAGCAGTTTGAAATCAAACTGACACATTAAATACAAGTGGAACTAACTAAGCTGGGTGTTATGTGGGGATTTGCTTTTAACATTTCCAGGGGCATGGCAGACCAGAAGTTTATCCTGTTCCTAAACATTTATGAACTAATGGGTTGTGTGTGAGAGAGAAAAGACAACAATAGCACAACTTTCTTGAATGTAGAAAATGTAAATCCACTTCTTAAAAAAGCTGTAGAAGAAATAAGGAGACCCAGGAAGGAAGCGAGAGTGGGGGAGGAACAAACATTATATTTTGGACTGGACCATTATGTGCACAGTTGTGATTACTTCCAGCATTGCCATTGTTTTCCAGCTCCAAATTCCAAATGTGTTTCTGATTAATGTGTGCATAAATCCTCACCGTTACTGAAAGGACTATTTCAGGTTAGAGAGGGCATTGACTACGAAACACTGCTGATGCGGTAACATGCAATGTCTCAGATCAGGGGGGAGGAGGTACTTTTGTTGATACCAAGAAATACTGGAGCATTAAAGCACAGCATAACACAAAGGGGGGGGGGGATCATTCTGAAACCCGAATTGCTCTTTGCTCCCTTTGCTCCAAAGTGCACCCCTTGGACATTTCTGCCATCTTTTGATTTCTGGTCTATTTGTTTATTATTTTGAACTATATTGGGCATTCCCCCCCCCCCCCCCCATAAAGCCATCAAAGCGGCTTACACTTTATAAAAGGCAGGCATGGTTTGGGGGTGGGAGTTTGAGACTAGGCTCTGGGAGACCCAGGTTGAAATCCCTTCTCTGTCATGGAAGCTCACTGCCCCCCTGGGACTATCACAGTCTTTCCGCCTGAGCTACCTTGCCAGGTTGTTGTAGCGAGGATAAGGTGGAGGAGGGGGGAGCAATGTGAAACACTGCTTTGGGTCCTGGCGAGGGAAAAGAGCTAGATATATATATTTAAAAACACACACACACACACACACACCATTTTCACAATTTCTCCCCTTCCTCAAAATACTGAGTCCTCACAGAAAAAGAATTTGACATGTCTCATTTTATTCTGCTGTGGTAAGAGAATAACCCACATCTGACAAAGTTTTACCATAGAACTGTACATTCTTGAAGATGCAGGAGCCTATCCGTGTGGGGACAAGCCTTGCTTGGTTCCCTGGTCTGCCATATTCCAGTGCCCCTAGCCTTTCCTTCCTATTCTTGTTCAGTCGCACAGTCAAGTCCGACTCTTCGCGACCCCATGGACCATATCAAGCCAGGCCCTCCTGTCCTCCACCACCCTCCGGAGTTTGCTCAACTTCACACATGTTGCATTGATGACACTGTCTAACCATCCCATCCTTTGCCATCCCCTTCTTCTTTGACCTTCAATCTTTCCCAGCATCGGGGTCTTCTCCAGTGAATGCTCATTTGGTGGCCAAAGTATTTGAGCTTCAGTTTCAGTATCTGGCCTTCTAGGGAACAGTCAGGGTTGGTTTCTTTTAGGATGGACTGGTTCGATCTCCTTGCAGTCCAAGGGACTTCCTTCCTACTATATTCAAAAATGGATCTCAGATCCATTTTTTCTTGGGATGCTTCCTTGTCCCATTCCATGGCTCTACGACCCGCTCTTTCCTTGTTCCCCTGCTTTCAGCAAGTTTTACTTCTGCGTAATTCATTTAGAACGCAATCCTAAGCAAGTCTATTCAGAATCCAACCCAGGTCTATTAAGTGGAGCCTACGACCGGAAAAGTGCTATTAGGATTGCCCTGTTAGCCACCACCTCTCCACTCTGTCAACAACACTTAAGACTGTCCTGTCCCTATGTCCTTGTGGTATGTTCCCCACTTCCAAATAGCTCCTCTTTACCTCAGCTCCCTGTTCTCCTCTGCCACCTCCTTCTTCCACCTGTCGCTCCCTTCCCTGTTCTTCACTACACTGTATGCTCCATCCTGGGTCTTTCCTTCCTGCCCTCCCGCTGGGAGTTCTGTGCTCCTGAGATTCTCTAACAACTGGGCTGGCCTCACACTGCTCCCCCTAGCCCTAAGCCAGTGAGCCGCCCCCAAGCTAAGCGTTCACTTCAGTTCATAAAAGCAAATTCCGTAATTGACAACTTTCCTCTGAAGACAAGAGTATTTCTGAATGCTTCATTCAA
Source organism: Lepidodactylus listeri (assembly GCA_029233225.1). Taxonomy (NCBI): domain Eukaryota; kingdom Metazoa; phylum Chordata; class Lepidosauria; order Squamata; family Gekkonidae; genus Lepidodactylus; species Lepidodactylus listeri. The sequence continues at coordinate 17,875,972 of JARCFY010000010.1, read as the reverse complement.
TGACATCACAACGATTTAGCCACTGCTGTATTTACTCAGATGCAAAATTAGTTTCTTTCCCAGATACGCCATCGCTGTGATCTCTGTCACCAGGCATCAAAAAGGCGTGTTGTTTGTATAATAAATTTGCATACAAGTTACAGTTATGTCCAATAACAAAAATCTTTTGGGGTATAACATTTCTTGGGGGGTCATCTTACAGTCAAGGTTGCCCTTTCAAGAAAATATGATACTTGCCTGAGGCCACTGTAAAAATCTACTGTAAAAATCCACAACACAAATTAATGATGGAAACCACTGTATCCATTCCCACTCCAGCTATATTACATTTTTTTTACTACTTTTCAGAAAACTTTTTTACTACTTTTCAAACTTTTTTACTACTTTTCAGAAAACGCAGATGCATTCAAGATGTACTGAGAGGCTAATAAGATAGCTAAGGCTAACAAAGATTCAGGCATAGCTGTAAAGCCATGGTCACACAAAAAGGACATTATTGTTTTCCCCTTGAAAATTTATTGTCCCAAAATTCCAAGATCATTGCACTAATTACACACATGACTCCACTACCTTCACACTTCACAAGACTTCAGTGTGATGTCTTGTGAGAAAACTATTTCAAACAGTAACTAATACAAATATTGTGAACAAGAATCTTGTACATTCTCGGCCTTTATCAAGCAATATTAAAGACATATATTCTTATATTCCCCAGATGAAGATTGTTTTATAATTCCTTAAAACCGCTTTGCTTCCACCTTGTCAAACAGTGGAGAGGTATTTATTTCACAAAGCCCACCTACTTTTTCCAAATATCTACTGAATAATGTTGACAGCAGAGTTTGCTAAATTTTTCAGCTATAAAAACCACCCTTATGCCCCATTATGAAAAGTCAGAGGCACACAAATGGTTATACCCTTTTGCTCATGATGTAATTTGAGCCCGTGTTGATTTATTTTAAAAAGAGAGCTGACAGAGCATGGTTTACTGGTAGTAATAAAAACAAATATAGGCAGGAAAATCCTGAATGGTAAGTCTGTTATCAGAGATCAGACTTTTGCTCTGCCTCCACCACCGATGAAGCATTCGAAGCCTGTGACAGGGTTGTACTTCCCGACTGCTCCCTGCTCTGGCAGAAAGAGGACGATGATGAAGATATTGGATTTATACTTCTTCACCCAAAGGGAGATTAACATGTGGAATTCACTGCCACAGGAGGTGGTGGTGGCTACAAGCATGGACGGCTTCAAGAGGGAATTAGATAAACATATGGAGCAAAAGTCCATCAGTGGCTGTTAGCCTCAAGGTATAGATAGGAACTCTCAGTCTGGGGCAAGTGATGCTCTGTCTTCTTGGTGCTTGGGGGGGGGCAACAGTGGGAGGGCTTCTAGTGTCCTGGCCCCACTGGTGGACCTTCTGAGGGCACCTGGTGTTTTTGGCTACTGTGTGACAGAGTGTTGGACTGGATAGGCCTGATCCAACATTGGCTTCTCTTATGTTCTCTCTCTGGGGTGGAGCAGAGGCCCCAAGAAGGGAGGAAGGCTGAGGTGGAACACACCACGGGCTTGAGAACCTGGTATCACACCTCTTCAGCTTGTGGCGTGAGTGGAAGCATTCCCATGTTTCCTACGTGCAGCCTATTGCCACAATCAAGGAGCTGCATAATTTAACAGATAACATGTACCCTAAATTACAAAAAATCTGCAGGAGGAAAAAGAACCTAGCTCGCTGCCATTCATGAATACCCATGTACATATTCAATCTCTGATGATATTCCATGCAGATTCTACAAAGGAAGCTGTGACACACAAACTCCCTATTCAAATATTTTTACATGGAAGAAGAGAAAAATTCTACTCCAAGGAAATTCAACTTCTATTCTCAGATTCAATAGTGAAAATCTACATATATACTCTTATGTGAAAGCTCTCTATATGAACTCTTTACGATTAACTTGTGTAAGTTTCCAGAACCTGCAATATTCTCATGCAGGAATTACCAAGGTGGGAAGAAACGTTTTTTGTTTTGTTTTTTAAAAGGGAGTTTTAAAATGGCTTTTGGACACAACTTTGGTGTTTGACTTTATTCGGTAGTTTTACTTTTCACTTTAGATAATGGACGGGGATGTGTTCAGCCTGCCTGAACTTTTGTGCTAGCCTTTCATCGTTCCCATTGTATGGTTAGCTTGTTTTAGCCAGCATTGAGAGAGTAGCAAACCTGAATCACACATCAGAGATTTTAGTCCAGAATCATCAGGCCTTAAAGCACCATGGACTGGGACCCAAGGCACTGATGTCTGTTTGAGAATAGTATTATAATCTGTGAATGGCCCCTTCAAATGTTGTCCTGATGTTAGTATCAAGATGATCAAAGTGTTTCTGGTTTTAAGCCATTTTACACTGATGTTTCTTGTATGGGGACTTCCTTAACACTGATTCTTCTTTTGTCTATTGAGTACCTTATAGTTGCTCCCATTAAGAAAAACGTGTTGAGTGACTGACAGAAATAAAAATTGCCTTTAGCATCTGTTGGTGGTTTGTCTCTTTTGTAACCTTGGGGACTGGACCACAGACCTGCATATTCTCATCTCCAACCTGTCCCATGAAGTTCAGATTTCATCCTGCCCTTCACAAGGAGTTCAAGGTTTATATGTGCATCGTGTATCTGTGTCACAGCTGCTCTGAGATAAACCGTGGCTGGCAAACCTGTTCACACATGGTACTCTGGGCTGGGGTACGGCCATCCCAATGTATTTTGGGTTAGAAAAGTTCCAACAAACACAAAAATATTTGTGGTGGCACAAGTCATTGTATCTCACAAAATCCAAAGACCCAGAGTCTTAAAACACACCTTCTGTCCACTCCATACAGGGAAAGCAGAGCCTATTGAACATGGTCTGCTGCACAGCTTTCTATAATGACATCTGATCTCAGTATATCACTCCAATTCTGTCAACTTAACCAGGAAGATCTGAACAACTTTATGTGTCTCTCCTTCTTGCAGACTTTCCCAGGAGATAACTAATAAAGTTGCCAAATTTTGCCTTCGGGCATGTGGGATACGCAAGCGGCTGATTGAGTCCCAGTAACTTTTTAAATATTATTGCTGACTCTCTGGAGCTGATTTTGTATCGAAATAAAATTTTGAACTTGAAAAACATACCTTCACAAGGCGGAAAATGTGTATTGAATAAACTCATACTAGTTATGTTCCTTTGTCAATCTATAATTTGCATTTTCAATCTGAAACAACAAAAGCTATGCTTTGAACAGGAGGTACTGGGAAACTTAGGAACTTTTGTGAATTTTGAAATAAAACATGACAATAATTGCTGATGTAATTTGCATCTGGGGTATTTATCTGCCCCAAGGCATCTCTCTGTTAGGGGGATGCTAAATATTCTCTAGGTTTTCAGGAAGGGCTGTAGCTCTCCAGAGCACTTGAAATCCTTTACTGGACCAGTGTTTTCTGGGGGGAAACCCTATGGGGCATTTTTGCACATCATAGGATACAAAGGTACTTCAGTGGCAAAATCAGTAGATTTCTAGTGTTGTTTTATACCCCCAATTGTTTTCTTAATCACAGAAAGAAACCTGTAATTGGTGAGTATTTTTGGGACACTGTTCAATAATGTGCAGGTGACAATGTCCTAAGAGGAAACTTGTAGAGCCACTTCTTTATGTCAGGGTGGAAATTCACACCAGGAATTGCCTGCAAAGCTTTAAATAAAAATCAGTGTTTACCTCAACTTGGATTTCACATCAGGGTCAAAATCTGGCTATGGATTTTGCTCAGGGAACTTGCACTTGAGAGGAGGGATGGCTATGGAAAGAAAAAATGCATAATCCCACAAGCTGATCCTGACCACAAAACTACAGTCAAAAACCGATTCTTCTGAACACTCAAGATATTGGCAAAAACTTCCCAGTTTTTTTTTCCAAATATTATTTGCTACCATGGAGGTGTTACTTTTTTATTGAAAAGGAAAATTCCCATCAGGTATAAAATTGTATACAAATGTCCATACACGTGCTGAGCACACTATATGTTAGCCTATCACTCAGCAAAGGATGCTCCTAGTAGGCTAACAGTGAATAAAGCTGCTAAGTAACGCTTTAGTTTTTATGTTCATGTTTCCGTCTGGGTGGGGGTGGTGAATCTGTGTGTAACTAAGATCTTTACATTTAACCAATCTTATTTATATAACAAGAAATATTTGTCCAAAATGTGTCCCTTGGACTTGGAGGAAGGACATGGGCACCGCACCATTTCTGAGGTCCTTGCTAGAGCCAACCAAATCCTCAGTCACAAAATTGTGGCAGAATCAGAAACCAGCCCTAGCATATAGGAAAAGGCCCATAATGTTTGATGAGAGGGGATCCTCACTCCTTTCTCCAGCTACGCTTCTCCTCCCCATCTTCCCCATTCATCACTGAGGCAATTGCTCCAGGCACAGCAGGCATGAGGTGAGCTCTTCCTAAAACCTGGCTCTGCTGTCCCTTCTCCTAAGCCAAAAATGGCCTCCAGCCCACAGTCAGTCAGTAAGGAGTAGTCCCCGCACCAATTCCCAAACAAGAAAGCTGTGGGCAGGAAATGGAAGGGAAATGCCTCTTACCTCTCCTAAACCTGGGCCTTGGTTTTTAAGGGATGGGGTATGTGTTTTGGGGGGGGGGGCAACAGTGGGAGGGCTTCCTGCCCCCACTGCTGGACCTTCTGAGGGCACCTGGTGTTTTTGGCCACTGTGTGACAGAGTGTTGGACCGAATGGGCCATTGGCCTGATCAAACATTGGCTTTTCTTATGTTCTTATGCTGGAAATATGGCCTTTCCCTACAATCCCTGAGTTACCATAGTAGGGGCTTTGCTTGTCCTGTCATATTCCTGCTGGTAGCTGAACCACACTGTCAGGTGTGATAGGCCATTTCAGATAATCTCTCTTGCATTCATACAACAGTACTCCCCATCAATTGCTTTGATTTTTCCCTATCTGAGTGAACAATGGAGGCTGCACGGCAGACATTAAAAGCATGCACTTCAAAGGGATTAATGGTAGGGGTCTGATAACCAGAACCATTAAGAATCAAGCTTGCTTCTACTCCCAAACTCTCATGCTGGATTTTCTCTTGGTCATACTAGAGAATATGTGGCAGGGTATGAGCTTTCATAAGTCACTGCTCACTTCTTCAAAACTGCTCACTTCTTCTGAAGAAGTGAGCAGTGACTCACGAAAGCTCCTCCCCTGCCACATATTTTGTTAGTCTCTAAGGTGCTACTGGACTCTTGGTCTTTTCTACTGCTCCAGACAGACGAACATCTTGATCTAAGGCAGAATTGTTGTCTGAACCTGGCTGACGTATGACGTGAGTGGGTTACAGGGCCTGATGATAACTTTTCTGGCAATAAATGCAAATTTGGTGGTTTGAATGTATTGTATGTGCAGAAAACACACAGGGAGGGAACCCAGTCACCTGACTGACCTCTGCTACCACCAGGGGGTTTAGTGGGATCAGTCTGGGCAGCACCATCCAAAACAGAGACCGTAGCATAAAATCCCCACACTTGCAGGCACGGCTTTCTGACACCTGTTACTCCACGTCCTAGAAACAGTGCTGATGAATGAAATGGGCAGCAGGGAAGAATAAGGAGTTGGTGTTGCAAGCATCTTGACAAAATGCAAAGTTTAGCAGCGTTAAGCCCAAAGTCCATTTCTAGGTTTTTTTTTTAAAAAGCTTGTCTTCATGTATACTAATGGCGTTGTTTTGTTTGTCACTTTCCTTTAGTTTAAATTTCTAATTAGTGCGTAGCAAAACCTTCACACATGCCTGTTTTTAATGACCTTGTCAGATACAATTTAAGAATGTGCTTATAATTAAAACAAATTTATTTGTCTCAGAAAGCCACAAATTTACTTGCTGTTTTCCCTGACCACAGCTTGCAATGTCATTCCCAGTTTCACTTATGTAACATTCACGCCAGCTTCTTCCGAGGATATGTGCCAGGGAGAAAGAAGTCGCATACTTTGCACCTATTCCTCCAGTTATCACAGGTTAATGTTTCACTTTGGGGCTTGGATTCCATTATAACAATTCCTTTCTGAAGAAGAATGAACTCCCTGAGGGGCATCTAAACAAGGGTTTGCTTATGAGTAAGCATAGCAGCCTCCACACTTCATGTCTGAAATACCAAATTATGCGGGCTTACCCATCAGGTGGCAGGGACCCCAAACTACGGTCCTTCCCAAACACCAGTCTGGAATCAAGAGGGCTCAGACAACAGGCTGCAGCCTTTCCTTGGAATTTTGGAAACTGCTTGTTGAAGCAGCAGGCTCAAGGCCACCCGGCAAACAGGTCTGCAAGTGAAACACCTAAACCGGCCATTTCTCGGGTGGTGTCCTTGGTTGTTACCCTGATCTTTGCTAGCAAAAAGCAGAAGAGGAGGAGGAACAAGGATAGCTTGTTCCTCTTTCAAGAGAACTATGGGCTGGTGACGACACGCTGGCATGATTCCTCCTGGTTTTCTACAAATATGTACCTGAGTTATCTAAACTATATTCATGGAAGACTGTAACATCACCAGTCGAAGCGTGATTCTGGGGATAACAAAGCAAAGAATTTTTAAAATGTCTGCAAGTTGTCTTCTCCCCTGAGGAGGTAGCAAACTATCAGAGCAATCCTAAACAGAGCTCCACCCTTCTAAGAGTCAAACTAGATGTTATGCCCTCCACGGATCCAACCTGTTATGTATTGACCATGCGGTCGCCATGTGCTCCAGCAATGGCGACCGCCATGTGGCCAGAGCACATGGCCAAGAAACTACCTGAGCTTCAGCCAGGTAGAACAAAGGCCAGGTGGATTCAAACTGGCCACCAATCATGTACCTAGGTTTCTCCCAGGGAACCTATGAGATGTAAATAGACTGATAATAGCCTATCAGGCCAGTTGGGCGAGGTCAGGGGATTATCCCTGACCAGCATAAAAGGAGGGCTCGGAGCCCTGGGTTGTATGCTTCATCCGGACCAGCAATAAAGATCTAGCTGTTTCACTGTTCCATGGACTCCCGACTCCAATACTTATCACAACCCATGGACACTGATAACCTTTTAGAGAAGAATTTGGTCATTTAAAAATGCTGCAAGGGACTGGGATGCAATGGGATCAGGGAATCTTGTTTCCCTGTATGTGCCTTTGCAAATGCCAAAACAAGGCCATTTCTATTCTTGAAAAAGCGCAGGAGGACAAGACCATCTGAGCCCGCACAACGTTTTTACACGGCCAGATTCTTCTCTGAAATGAAGTCTGCATCCATGGCTGGATCTGTGGATGCCTGAACATCCATGGGCTGGACCTGTGGAGACCTAAGTCCATTGCTTAGGATGGCAATGTATGTTGTAGCTGGCACTGCCCAATAAAAAACTTCATTGAGCTCCAAGAAAAAGGTATGTCAAGACATTGAAAATGTAAAAAAAAAAAAAAGTATCCAGTTCTTAACATCTGTCAGCCATGCAATGAATATAGGCATGATCTTGTCGGTTTAGGAAATTCCTTGTAGCAACTCTGAAGGTGAAGAGCTTGCAGTTTACAGTGCACATAGGCAGTGAGTAAGACAGGAATTCTTTCAATGTGACATAAGCCCCACAATGAGGTGGCACACCCTCTTTTTCAAACTGGCCAATCAGAGTAGTGGTGCAGAAGTGAGGGAGTGAACAAGCAAAGCAGCATGCTTTTGGCACACCAAGTGAAGTGATTCTTTGTTCTTACCAGATCTCATTTCTGCCAGAGCAGGAAATTAACACACATGAGTGTGGAAGGGCACAATGTAGCTAAAGGTAATACTTGAAAGTCCCGCTGATTGCAACAGGAGAGTTGTGAGCCTGCAAATGATCCGTTTTAAAACAGCAGCTTCTTCTTAAAGTGCTTGCATATTTAGCTAGATTGCATGCGTTATGTCTTATGATCCCTTCCATAAGGAAAATGAAATGTGTAGCCCCCATACTTGCTGCACATGAAAAGAACAGTGAAGGTTGCTGGAGCTACAGCTTGGAAATTGGGGAAAGGAATTGGGGAAAGATATGAAGAACTATGAATGCAAGAGATGAATACAAGGCAGGCCAACAAGGGACAAATAAAAACTGTGGAGTTAAAACCTAGTACCTTGGAAAAAAGCAGTTATATTCTGAGATTTTAGAAGCTTCAACATGCCAATGATTTCAAAAGCCACAGAATCTATTTATGCATTGGTTAGATCCACAGAATTTTAAGAATCTAATTGGAATTACTGCAGTCTTTGTGGGCCTTCTCTGCAGACCAGTATTTGCAAGACAGGATGTTGCTAATGAAAACATCTGAGAGATATGAGACACTTTCTAAGAGGGTCTTTCTTCCCTTCTGCTTAGGGCTGCCAAGTCCAACTTGGGAAATATCTGGGGACTTTGGGGATGGAGCCAGGAGAAAGGAAGTGACATCATTTTGTGAAGTCACATCCTGTGATGTTGCTTCCACATGCTTCCACATGAACTCATGAAGTTTCCTAATACTGAATCAGGCCATTGGTACATCAAGGTCAGTACTGACTACTCAGACTGGTAGTGGCTCTCCAGGGTCTCAGGCTGAGATCTTTAATATCACCTATTACCTGATCCTTTTTTAGCTGAAGAGGCTGATACCTCCTGCATGTCAAGCAGATGCTCTATCACTGAGCAACGGCCCTACTGAATCCTTCCTCATCTCGGCAGAATATGATTTTCATATCATAAGAACAGGAGAGAAGCCACAGTGGATCGGCCCATCCAGTACAGCCCATCCAGTACAACACTCTGTGTCACAACAGTGGCCAAAAATACCAGGTGCCCTCAGGAGGTCCAACAGCGGGGCCAGAACTCCAGAAGCCCTCCCACTGTTGCCCCCCCAAGCACCAAGAATGCAGAGCATCACTGCCCCAGACAAAGTGTTCCATTTAGACCTTGTGGCTAATAATAGCCACTGATAGACCTCTGCTGGATGGGGACAGAGAGAGAGAGAGAGAGAGACAGAAAAAAGAAAGAAAGGGGGAGGGGGGGAGAGAGAGAGAAGGAAAAGAGCTGGCAGATGGACTTACCCCAGGCCCAGCAGCAGCAACCTTTCAATCTTACACCAGCCGCATGCAAAAGCAGGCCCTTCAGTAAGAGCTTAGTCCCTCCTTAATCTCTGGGCGGGGCTCTCTTGCTAACTCTTAAAGGGGAAATGTCTGGTGAGGCTTTTCACTGCAGGCTCTTCAGACATTTCCCTTTAAGAGGCCTGGAAGGGAGAGGGCCCGGCAGGCTCCCACGTTCCCCTCCTGTTGGCAGCCATTGCCTCCCCCCGGTGGCCAGTTTTGAAAAAGCGGGGGGGAAGCATGAAAAATCGGTGTTTCCCCCGCCCTACCGGGGGACTTGGCAGCCCTACTTCTGCTGCTATAAAAACACTAATATCCAGCTATCTGAGAAAAGCAAAGGGCAAAACCATTCTCAAAGACAGGAAAATTAAACTACCAAAATGTTGTCTGATCTGCGGGATATATAATGCATGTATCATCTGGCATTTATTCAAAGATAGTTTCCATGTTCACATGAACTGAAGTAGCCCTAACTCCTGCTCAGGGATAATGGGCAGTGATGGCAAATATCCTTCCCTCTCTTTTCATTGTGGAAAAAACTGCAATTTGGGGGAAACTGAAATATATGCAATACTTATTTGCCCATCAAACTTAAACTTATTGTGCTGATTTAACACCTTTAAAAGCATCAGCTGTAACTTAGTTAGCATATAAATTTTACTGTTTGGCATATCTATTTAATTTTAAATGACAATTATCTTGGCTTTCTATAAGAAAAGCTGGAAATATACCCAAATACCTGAGGGAGTTGTGAACTGCTACACCCTTTACTACATTAGCATACGTATCTTATTTTTTGCTGTCTGAGAGGCAGGGAAAAATTATAATTTAGGGTAGGAAACAAATTCTGTAGTAAATAAAATATAGTGTATTGTTTGGGCAGAACACACTTTTACAATCACAACAGGTAGGGCTACCAGCATATTTGGAAATGAAGTTTGATTTGACAACACTGAAACTCTTAGAATCTTTAATGATGTATTATCATTAAACACACTATTGCATATTAATTGATAACTACATAATTTACATTTCTACAAAACCATATTCTTGAAAATATGTTGTATATGTCTCCAGTCTTCATAGGAATTATCATTATCAAATGCTGTAGGCTATCGTACATAAACTTCTTCATATTACTAACACCTTATCTTAAAAAACATTTCACTCATCCCGAAAGGAAAAAAAATCTGAATGAGGTGTTCTTCAGTGCTCTGAGCCCCCCACCCATTTTTCTATTCCCCCCCCCCCACTCCATGCCTTCACATCTCTACTAATAGGAGGTGGAACCAATCATCCAATAGGCTACTCAGACATAAACCCACAATTTACCTGCAAGTCTAATAAATAAGGGCCAAAGAGTGCCTTTTGGGAAACAGCTCACACAAGTAAGAATTTTCTTTCCTAATATGGAGTAACCAGTGCTGCACTGCCCTAACCTGGATAGTCCAGTCTTGTCAGATCTCAGAAGCAAAGCAGGGTTGGCCCCAGTCAGTATTTGGATGGGAGACCACCAAAGAATACCAGGGGTGTGATGCAGAGGCAGGCAATGGTACACCACCTCTGAATGTTTCTTGCCTTGAAAACCCCACCAGGGGTGGCCATAACTTGACGGCAAAGAAAGTCGTCCCCCTCCCCCCACGCGAATCAGACACGGATGAGCCACAAAAATATTCTTACAGCCACATTCTGCACTGAGCCCCCTAGCTGTCATTTTTCTGCTGAGCTGCATCCCTAATAACTGTGGGGAAACTACAAACTACATAGGCAAGTTGCCACCTCAGTTACTGTTACATTATCATTATTTTTAGGGGGGGAAAGCCCATTTCATGATGTCTGAAGTACTGTTTTCTGTGTCTTCCATTTGGAATGAACAACAGCAGCAGAACACTGCAGACTTAATCACCTATTAGCTGTGACTGGGCATCCAGTCATTTAGGTAACATCCCACATAATTAAAGCAGTAAAATATGCGAACCAGCTTCACTGGTCAAGCTTATTTTATGTTTTTTATGATTACTGGAAGAAGTGACTGTTTCCTGATATAAGCCAAGATCTGATCAAATTTTATGCTTCTTCCTAATGAGTCTTTCCAGGTATTCCTGCATGTACTTGCACACACACACACATACCCCTAACTATTTAAACTGGGCAAGCACAATTACTGGCAAATTGGCTGAAGGAACACCACAGTCATTCCGGTTGCTGCAATGTGGGTTGGATCCTACATTGGGGCTGATGGGGGCAGGTGACTTTTGTAAATTCCATGGCTGCTGCAGACTTCCAGTTCTCTCTCATGCTGTTTCTGGGGGTTCCTTGTCCCCCAGGAACATTTTGGGCTACAGTGAGATAGCTGGAGTAACTGGCTTAAAGATATGAAGATGAACTTCGGAATGTGCTTAAAGAATGTAATCTCAATCATGTTGATTTTGTATATTTCATTGCAATTACTGCAACTTACTTCCAAATACATGAGTTCAGAATCAAAGTGCAAGAATGGGAACTACACACACACCCCACGCACACACATGTGTCAGAACTTTCCATCATTATACAGAAAAAGATCAGCAACATGATGTTGTTCGAGTGACCAAGTGAACTACAAGGAGGGAGGAAAAGCTCAGTATTGGTCTTTGTACCACACCTTGGACAGAAAACTTAGTGCAGCTAGCAAAAACAAACACACAGTAGCAAAAACTATTTGTTATTGGTTTTCTATTTTTTTTCTTGTAAAACCTATGGGGTTGTAAGTTTCTTGTTCTTGTAAAGTGTACGGGGTTGTACGCTGTTTAAGTATAGCACAAGGTTATAGAGACCGCTCCTCAATTGGGCAACAATATAAGGCTCGTGGGTCAAAGTCACAAAATCATAAGAACCCATTACATAATGCTGAAATGAGAGCTAAATTAATGATGCGTAGGATTTTACAGATATGCCAAAAACTGACTCAACAATGGGAATGCCAACTGGCATTTTATTGGAGGGTTCCACCCTTGAAGGCTGCAAAAAACATGATAGCAACGCATTAAGGATTAGAAACCAGGTAAATGATGTTTACATTCACCCCCACCCCCAATCTGGAGTAATGTATCTGTAGATACACCAAGATACACTTGCCAAGATATCCGTGGATACCAATATTACAGAATGGCTTGCTGTCTACCCCCCCCTCCCCCAACCCAATAATTTCAGCAAATTTCCTCCTGCCATTACAACCAAACTGAAGATGCTTGGTTTCTGTTGAATATGCATGGTGCCATGTATGTTTATTCACAAGCCATACCAAGTTCAAAGAGGCTTTAGCATACACAAAATTGTAGGCTTAGACAATGTAAAATCAGAGTAATTGCCGTATAGCCGCAAGCCCTGCTAAATCTGGCTGACAAGAGCAGTGGTTTTCAAACAGAGGCCCAGGGTTCCTTAGAATTGCAGGGATTCTTCAATAGGGAGTAATGGCAGATAAGCGTCCCTTCTAAAAGCAGCATTTCTGCATTCCGTAGCCAAGGGGGCATTGGGAGTAATGCAGGACTCCAGGAAGGGGAATGAAAAATGGCAGGGAGTTTATTTCTATACCATCTTTCCTCTATCCCACCCTTTCTCATCCATTTTGCAAGGTTAGATTGAGAGTGACTGGCTCAGTGAGCACCACAGCCAAGTGAGAATGTGAACCAGGGTTTTCCACTGCCAGTATATCCCACTGGCTAAGATCTTGAGTCAGATATTAGCCTTCCTGCCCTGATCAGCTAAAACGTGAATGGGCTGAATACCCTTTAGCATCATCATTGATTCACACTGCATTTATGGGGTACTCCCCTTATCTCAAAGAGAACAGCTGCTGCTTTGTTTTGATGGAGTTTCACTGTATGAGGTTTTGGGAGGAACCAGGTCTGTCACGTTCTATGTCTCCAAGCCAGTGTTGCGATAGTGCCCCAATCCACAGACTGTGGCTGAGGACAGACTGGCAGTCTGGAGCGGGAGGAAACCGGGGCCAAAAGCTGCGGGGGGGGGGGGGGAGTGCTCCAGGGCTGGCCATTCACACTGGCCAGTGTATTGCAGGAGCATGCCGTTAGGGAGAGTTCAGACTACTGCGGAGCAGCCCCGGGTGGGCCGGTCTCTGCAGCTTGTGGCGGGCCGTTTCGGCAATATGCGTATGTGTGCCTATGCGCATAGGTGCATGGCCGCATCAGCAGTCTAGAAATTTAAAATCTCCCCACCTCCTGTACTGGGGCATGGATGCGTATGGGTGTATGAGTGCTCATGCGCATATCTCCGCGATGGCGTGCTCACACCGCCACCTCCGCTTGCCTCCCACTTCTTCCAGTTCACACTGCACCGAAGTGAGAGGCAAGCGGCAGACGGCCTCTGGACACCGGTTTCTCCCGGTGTCCTTCTAACGTGGAAGGGAAGCGGCTGGAAAGCGGGTAAGCATGGAAGGGAGCCAGGGAACAGCTGCGGCTGTTTGAACGGGCTCCTTTCCCCCACTTTACAAGCGGAACTCTCCGGCTCTAGATTGCCAGTCTGTCCTCAGCCTGAGTGTTCACAACAGAGTGCAAGGCTATCTGCTTACTATGTTGTGAACAGATAGAGGAGGAACAAAAATACAGAGATAAAAATTAGGTGAGTTCAGAAAAGCTGGGCACTGGTGTAAAGGACACTACTTGTGTAGCTGGCACTCCACCTGAATGGAGTGGACACTCCAGCACCCCTATAAGGAGACGACGGCCTCTGCTGAAGACAAACAAATTTCTCAACAGATCGTCAGTCTGTAAAGGGTCCTCCAATAGTGTGAAGCTTGAAAACTACTGGACCAGAGCTCTGAGAGGGAAGGTGGACCCAGTCTTACTGCACGACAATCAAGCTGACATGGTAGCCAAGAGTGTTTTCTATCAGCTGCACCTGGTCCGCCAACTCTCCCTTTTCTTAGACTCAGACAACCCGGCGACGCTAACCCATGCTTTTGTAACTTCACAACTGGACTACCACAACAGGCTCCATGTGAGACTGCTTTGGAAGACAACAGTGAAACTCTAACTGGTTCAGAATGCCACAGCCTGATTGTCAGCAGCTAGCCACTGGGAATACATTCTGTCTACTTTAAGACAGAAACACTGGCTTCCCATTTGTTTCAAAGTTCAATTCTAGGCATTGCTTACAGCCTTTAAAGGTCTTCAGGCCCAGACCTTAGATGTCTCAAGGACCATCCATGCCTATGTCCCTCTGCACCCATCTGGCTGCCCCATCATTTATTTATTTATTTAAGGTTGCCCATGTGGCATCTGAGCCCATTTCTTTTCAACAGTGGCTCTCCCACTTTGTGGAACAGGCTCCCTGAGGAGATGGGGAAGGCAGAGTCCTCAAAAGTTTTCAGGAGGCCGGGTAAGGCTGTTTTCTTAGCTAGAGCTTCTAACCAGGTTGAAGCTGCAGTTATTTTCTTGGGGGGGGGAGGTTAATAGGAGCGTTATACTGTTTGTGGACAGCTGTAATTTAAGAATTGAAAGTCACCATGAGCTACCACTTGTATTTTAAAATAAAATATTTATATTTTAAAAATAAATACAGTAAAAAAAATCAGATGTGGGTCCCAGTTCCACAGCAGATCGGGGTTAAAAGGTAGATCTCTATCTTGAAAGTTTGAAGAATATGAGACTATGAGACCTGGAGGAATGGGTTGTTTAAAGACTTCCCTTCTAAATCATGTAGGTCCGGCTTCCTAGTATTTCTTTGGGGCTACTGTCATGCTATGTATGACTTAAGCACTATATTTAATAATGACTTCAAACACACTTTCAGATGGCCAAGAAAATGCAGAAGTGATAACAGCCGGTAAAGTGGTCAGATCTGCAAAAAGTGTGGTCAGATCTGCAAAAAGTGTGGTCAGATCTGCAAAAAATAAGCGCAAGACAAGAGAAGGACTATATTCATTTCAAAGAGCAGATAATGACAGGAGTCTACTTGAGGTACCACTGCACTGGGAATTATGGCTGTATTTTAAGTACATTTTCTGTTTAAACACATATATCATGTAACATAAGCTGACCAAAAATATATCATCTTCCTCAGGCCTGCTTAATGTCAATATTCCCAGGACACACAGAATTTATCCTGGAGTAAGCATACCCTATGAAGAAAAGCTCTGCACACTAAAAGTACAGAAGAAGCAATCCAGTACATTTGGAAAACCAGGACTCTGAGCAAACATCTCATTCTGGCAGAATGATAGGAAATTTCCACAAGTATTATTTTCCAGTCATCCTGTGATGAGACCCGTATGGAAATAGCTCATGTAGAAAGATCCAACTTCTCTGCAGCTTTCTTAGCTACCCTTATGCTCACAATAGGATTTTTGACTTCTTGTAAGATAACCAGATATCAAACAATCGTTAAGCCTACCATACAATCTAATTACATGGGGAATTCCAGCAGCTACTTTGAGGCTATAAGAAAACTGTTACTGATCCTCGATACAGGGTGCTTGAAGTAACAGCTCTTCCCGTCCTCTGTCAATTTCATCAAACCAACCCAAATTAATTTGAGAGATGCAAGACAAGATCTTTCAATACATGCATACTGAACAAATCTACTTGACAAAAGAATCACCCAGACCAAAACGGCAGAAAGACTAACTGCTCTCTTTTTTTGCAGGGGTCACAGCTACTGTGGTGATGGGGGCAGCTTCCTTTTACTGTACTAAAACTCCATTCAGACACCACAACAAACCTGTTCTCAGTGGCAGGCAAGGACACAGCTTGCTCTTATGCTGACACATTCCCTTCCCCACAATTCCTTCTTCCCCTTAAATAACAGGATGGGCAAAGGCTTTGGAAAGCCTTCAGGCAAACTCCCTTTTGCTGTGACACCTAAAGGCAGGCACCTGTGCGAGCTGGAGTTTGCTTCTTCTCTGGTAACTGGCATTCCAAACTGGGCAAGTTAGAATCCTACTTTGTACACTGGGAACACATTCCAGCTTGCCTAGGGCACCTGCATTCAAATATCACAGCAAGTTGGGAGCTGGACTGAAGGTTTCCCAAATCAAGAAGCGTTTCAATAACACTCCACACATTGGGGGGGGGGGGGGGGGGAGCACAAGAACTGTGTTTGTGGCCTGTCATCTGAATGTGGCCTGCATGCAAGTACCTTGAAGTTTGACAGTCCCCCCGCCCCAACCATTTATTTTGTTTATTCTGAAGAGTGAAGGGGTTCACATAACTTTTTTGGAGAAGGTGATTTTGGAGGGAAAGTACATGTGCTGTGATGACTGTATTAACTAGGAGAAACTGGCAGTGGGAAAAAAGTGTTACAGGTCCTATTTTTAACACACAGTTAGGTTAAGCTGTACATAAAATGGTTGTGTTCTGAATACAGCCTGCGGACCGCCCCACGCCCCCCAATCCACTCAAGGCACATACCAGAAAACCAGAAATCCGAAAAAAGCAATATACATAGGAGGAGCCCTGCTAGATCAGGCCAATGTTCTATTTAGCCCCGCAGCATTCTTTTTCCTGTTGCCAACCACATATCCTGGAAGGCCCACAGCCAGGATACAAAAAGGCCAACGTCTGCTCCTGCAGCTGTCCTTCAGCAACCCCATTCATAGGTATCTCACTTTAAAATATTCAGCCACTGAAGAAACTAAGTGTCTAATCTCTTTTGCAGAAATCATATGTTCGGGAGAACAAATTAGGGTAGTATTTGGCTGAAAGCTAATTACGATGTTTGGAGCTGCCACCCTAAGAATCCTAGACTAAGATGTTTTTCATATGTCCGAAATGAAATGTGCATCAGTAGCAAGATGCCACTTGAACAACTTTATCTTGTCAATACAGTTGGAGGTGAACAAGACTATGTTGGCCTGCAACAGCTCTGCTGGTGTGGTGCAATCTCTCCCCCTCCCCAATGAAATGTTATTAACTTTTATGTTATTTTCTACATCATGTAGATTTTCTATGGACATGTTCATATTATTGCAATATTTAACCATTCAAATCTAGTGCACAACTTTATTTAAATAAACACCTCTCAACCCTTTAAACTGCAGCTTGAAATCCATCTTTCACAACTCAGTCCCTTAAGTGCACAACTGAAACTAAGCCTAAATACTGACATTTATTCTCGGTTTTATCTGAGCTTTTCCCCTTCTCTCCTGATTTAATGCCTCTCACATCATCTAAATTTAGACTGCAAGCTCCTTGGGGCAGCTACTTCTCATCTAGTTTACTCTGCAAACTGTCAATGTATACACATGGTTTATGTAAACATCATTAAAAACTGCACATTTTGTAGCCATTAATAAAGCCAGAAGGGCCTCATTTATCACAGTTACATTACAGTAATATACAATGCTGAACAATAAACACAGCTAAAAAAAGGGAAATTGGAGAATGACTTTGCTTGGTTCAGGCCCAGTTTTTCATAATATCTAAACAGTGAACTGAGAGGAAAACAAAAAGTGTTCAAGAATACAGTTTGGTCCAAAATCCTTTATTAAGAAGGAACCTTTTTAAAAGGCCTTTCCAACTCAAGGTGCTTTCAAAGCACAACTTCCAAGCCATGCTTTTCAAAAAAAAGTGTATGTGTGGAGGGACTAAGCAGGTTTTTGACTTTAAACACTTGAACACCTGCTGAATGACCCCCAGGGATCTATACAGAGCGGTGGAGAGGCACAAGGGTCTAGCAGCAGCAGCAGCAGCAGGGGTGTCTGGGCTGTACCCCCTTCCTCCTGTTGACAGCGCCAGGGAACTCCCTGCCTCGAGAGGGGCGGGAACACGAGAGAGTCTCTGGCTGCGGGTGACAGGCCCTGTTTCTGGGGTGGGGCGGCCAGGCTGTTCCCTGAGCCAGAGGCTAAAAGAGAAAAGGCGGGGGGGGGGGGGTGTGGAGGGGGAAAGGCCTCCCTAGATCGGGCTCTCTTCCCCATCCCACCCTTCCCTTGAGGGAGAGCGGAAAAGCCCTCCCTGCAGGGGGGGGGGTGCCCGCAGAGAACGAAAGAGCCGCTCCGTTTGAAAACACTGCAGAGAGAAGCGGCGGCTTGGAGTTTCCCTCCATTTCGCCCTCCGCCAGCTAAGAGCGGCCCAGACTGACACCGCGGAAGGCGGCGGCGGCGGGGGGCACACAAGAAATAACGGAAAGCCGTCAACCCCCCCCCCCCCAAGGCGGACCACCCAGCGCCTCATCCTGGCCCCCGAGAGAGGCGTGTTGGCGGTCCCCCCCCCCCTTCCACAGGGAGGCCCGAGAAGAGGCAGAGCTGGAGGGGACACGCGCGGAGGAGGGAGCCCTGCGGTGGCCCTGATGGCGGGCAAGGCAGCCCTCGCGGGGGGGGGGGGGGGGCGGAGAGGCGAGAAAAGGGGGGGGAGCGCGTGCTGTCATCGCCCCCCTTCTCTTCCCCCCCCCCCCCCGCCCTGTGAAAGCGGAACGCTCTGCCTTCTTCTCTCGGGCCGCTTTGCCCGGCCGGGCCGCCGCCGCCTCCATCCGCCATTACTCTTTGTTCGTTGCGCGGGGCCCGAGCTCGGCGGCGGCGGCCGGGAGGAGACTGGCGGGGGAAGGCGAGGAGGGAAAGCGGCCAGGGGCGGCCTCTGTTGTGCGCGTGTGGGGAGGGGGGGGGGGAGAAAGATGGTGAGGTATCGAAAGAAAAAAAAGGGGGGGCTCCATCTTTTTTAGAAATGCGGGGGGCGGGAGAGCGGGCGCGTTTCCCGCTCGGCGGCGCCAGGCCCAGGCGGGGGCCCGTCGCCCGCCGCCGCGTCGCCCACCCAGCCCGCCTCCACGGCCGCCAGCGCTGCTGCTGCTGCTGCCGCCTCCTGCACCGCCCCTCCCTCCTTCCTTCCGTCCTCCCTGTTTTTCTTCTTCCTCGGCCTCTGCCTCTCCTTCTCTCCTCGGCTTTTTCCTTTTTCTCCTCTTACCGGCTAGAGGCTGCTCCGTCACTGCTTTCGTTCGCGCCTAGGCTCTCGCCGCAGTTTTATTCTCTCCCCCACGTAACACACCGCGTCAAACTACACCTCCGCCGCGTCACTCACATAACACACACACACACACACACACTCGCACACACACGCGCGCTCGGGCTCTCCCAGCCCCGGCGACAGGCAGGCAGCGGCAGCGGCCGACTGAGAGGGAGAGGCGAGGGAGAGAGAGAGAGAGCGAGAGAGGGGGGGAGCCAGCCAGGGAGCAAGCGTCGCCGAGCGCGCCTCCTCGGCACTCCTCCCGCCCGCCTCCTCCTCCCCCCTCCCCTCCGCACCGTGGACTCGGCCGCGGACGGAAACTGCCGAGCCGGGCCCCCCTCACGGAAACTACCGAGCGGGCTGCTGCGGGAGAAGGGGGAAAGGAGGAGACGGGCAGCGCTTGGCCTCGCGCCCACCCCGAAATGGCCGGGGGGGGGGGGGGGGACGTCGCGAAAGCAGCGGCGCCATTCTTTCTCCCTGGCGTCCGGCACGGGATTAGGCGAACCAGGAGCTGAGGGGGGGGAAAGGAGGCTTTTATGCAGCACGTCGCCTCCTCGTTGGTCGCACTTCTTCACACACACACACGCCTCCCCCCCACCCCCGCAGCTCGCCACGGAAGTAGCCGAACGGGCTGAGGGGAGGGAAAGGAAAGGCGGGGGGGGGGGGGGGAGGCTGATGCATCGCGGCGCTTCTGCGCCAACCGCTTGTCCTTTTCCCGCGTCTTGGCACAGAGGCCGCCAAAATGGCTTTTTAACCGCCTCGGCTGAGTGGAACTAGAGGGATGAAATTCGACGACGGAGCTTCGTTTAAAAAAATAAAAATAAAATACAAACACGGGGAGATAAAACCGCCCGCCTCGCGGAAACAGTTTAGTCCCAACGGCCAAAATTTCCGAACCGGAACTGGGGGTGGGGGAGAGTGAGTGAGTTCGGCCGCTCGGTTTTCTTTTCCCTCCCGCCGCCTCCGTTTTACGGAAATAGCCGAAGAGTTTTCGTAACGCCGAGGAGACGAGCAGTCAATGCGAATACTGAGCCAGACCCTCGGTGTGGTTTTTTTACAAAAATTAAAAAGCCAACATTTCCTATGTTATAAAAACAAGAACCTCAAAGGGACACAGGTAAAGGTTTCCCTTGCTCGAAAGCCAGTCATATCTAGGGTTGCCAGCCTCCAGGTGGGGCCTGGGGATCTCCCACTTTTACAACTGATCTCCAGCTGAGAGAGATCAGCTCCCCTGGAGAAAATGGCTGCTTTGAAGGGGGGACTCTATGGCATTGGACCATGCTGAGGCCCCTCCCCAAACCCCGCCCTCTCCTGGCTCCACCCCCAAAGTCCCTAGGCACTTTCCAACCCAGACCTGGCAACCCTAGTCATATCCAACTCTTAAGGGTGCGGCGCTCATCTCCGTTTCCAAGCCAAAGAGCCAGCTCTGTCCGAAGATTTCTCTGTGGTCATGTGGCTGGCATGACTAGACACCGAGGCGCACGGAATGCTGTTACCTTCCTATGAAAGCGGTACTTATTTATCAACTTGCAATTTCTTGCTTTCAAACTGCTAGGCTGGCAGGAGCTGGGGCCAGAGATGGGAGCTCACGTGGCACTCGGGTCTCGAACTGCCAACCTACTGACCTTCCAGTCTGTAACTCAGCATCTTAGCCTCTGAGCCACCATGGCCCCAGTCAAAGGAACATAACTCAAAAAGTCAAATAAACAAAAATATTACAATAAATACTAAAGTCCCAGTACAATGGAGCCTTGGTTCATCAAAGTCAGTGTTGTCTACTCAGGCTGGCAGTGGCTCTCCAGGGTCTCAAGCAGAGGTACTTTCTCATCACCCACTGCCAGATCCTTCAACTGGAAATGTCAGGGATTGAACACGGGTCCTTCTGCATGCCAAGCAGATGCTCTGCCACTGAGCCATGAGCTGAGCAGAGGTGACTGGAGACAGACTTTTGCAGGAATGTGTGCAGAGGACGAAGAGGAAAAGCGCCCTTCAGTCTTGTGTATAGTCCAGAGTTGGCCTGCACCACTTGGTTTAGCTCAGGTCAGACTCCCTTTTTTGTTGGGGTGGGAGGCAAAAGAGTACAGGGGAGCATTTAGGACAGGGGGGGCGTTTAGGACGGGGGGGAATCCCAAGGCAGTTCATATTAAAATACTACATGACTTCTGATCATATACAGAGTATTTTTCCTCCCCCCCGCCATTGAATATACACAGTTCCTTCACCCACAAGACAGGCATCAGATATAGCATCTTTTCTTTTAAAAAACAAACCACCTCTTCCCCCCCCCCCGCAAGCACAGTATATCCATACTACATCTGCAACATCTCTAGGGTTGCCAGCCTCCAGGTGGGGCCTGGGGATCTCCCACTTTTACAACTGATCCCCAGCTGACAGAGATCAGCTCCTCTGGAGAAAATGGCTGCTTTGAAGGGTGGACTCTATGGCATTGAACCATGCTGAGTCCCCTCCCCTCCCCAAACCACGCCTTCTCCTGGCTCCACCCCCAAAGTCCCCAGGTATTTTCCAACCCGGACTTGGTAACCCAGAACATCTCATATACCATATTTTAAAACTACTGTAAACTACGGACTTGTGACTTTTCTACCATGCCCTAAAACATCTTTCTAACGACACTGGAGTCCTGCTGGATCAGACAAATAGTCCCTCTAATCAGGCATCTGTTAGGGGAGGATTAAAGCTATGAAAATTCCCACCCCCTCTGTCCGAGATCTATCTGGGAGAGAAAGTAATCACTCAAGGCTACAGTGGAACAGGCAGCTTTAGTAGAATGGCCATTCAGTGCTAGCCAGTCAGCGAGCAAGCCAGCATCCACACAGGATACAGTTACTCTTTTATAGGGTAGGACGAACAAAGTTTGGGGTCTGGAATTCCAAATCTTTACAGCATCCTGTTTGTTATGGTATCTAATTGCCTGGAAAGTCCACAAGCAGAGGCCAAACTCTCTCCCCTGTTGCTTCCTTTCATCAGCTTTCACTGGTATGCTGCCCCTGAACATGGAGGTTCCATTTAGCTATCATGGCTAATAGCCTTTGATAGCTCTATTGTCAATGAATTTGTCAGGCCTTGACAAACGTTGTTTGGGCCTAGGAAACCATCCCATTTTATTTTCAGTCTTCAGGGTTCTGTATTTTAATGACCAGATTTTCTAATTATTTTAGGGAAGGTGTTCCCTCCCACGTGACAAATAGGCTTCTTATACAATACTGCCTGCTGTCAGTTGTCTTTACAAGCGTGTCTGCATATATAGACACACACAACAATCTGCCATCAAATTAATCTTTTAATGGATCTAAATCTTTTTATTGGGTAGTCTAATTAATCAAAGTAATTAAACACTGCAACTTTGCTTAGCAATGCATACCATGGCTTTGAACATGGCCTGCTTCCAAGTAATTATGTTTATGAGTGCAGTTAGAAACTGTGCACCAAAAGTTCACCATACATTAAAAGTTGGTACTTCAGATACAAATCAAAGTATTATGAACAGTCTTTTAGACTAACAACAGTCCAGTGGCACCTTAAAGATTCAGATTCAGGTGGGGCAGCCGTGTTGGTCTGAAGCAACAGAACAAAGTCTGAGTCCAGGGGCACCTTTAAGACCAACAAAGTTTAATTCTGGGTATAAGCTTTCGTGGGCACCTTCAGATACAGATATCAGATATTTGTTTCAGTGTGTGCTTTCATAAGTCAGAGCCCACTTCTTCATATAGATATGTGAAAGGGAACTCATACTGGGGGATGGGGGGGAGGAAGAGAAGACTTGGTATGAAGTATATCCTAACTCTTTCAAGTGTAAATCTCAGTGGAAGGGGAAAGGGAGGAACTTAACATAATCAGCAGTTATGAATACCGGTTGGTGAGAGAGGTCAGAACTGGAAAGAAGATCGTTTAAGTGAAATTTAATTGGTACTGGTGACAAAGTCATAGTCTGATAAAACACATTAAGAACAGCCAATTCAGTTTCCTCAAAAGTGGGTCCTCTAGAGCTATTAGAGCAGGGGTCCCCAACCTTACAACCTCCTTTCCCTTCCCCTCCCCACAACAGACACCCTGTGAGGTAGGTGGGGCTGAGAGAGCTTTTTTGAGAACTGCTCTTTCCAGAACAGCTCCGAGAGGACTGTGACTGACCCAAGGTCATGCCAGCAGCTGCATGTGGAGAAGTGGGGTATCAAACCCGGTTCTCCCAGATTAGCGTCTGCTTTCCTAAACACTGCACCAAACTGGCTCTGACACAGGGTGGTGGGCACAACCACAAACTGAAACAAAGTTATTTTAATCTACCCAGGCCATCAGATCTCCAGCGGCCAGTCAGAAGCCCTGCTGGGCAAATGCCTCACATGACCCCACCCACTTTCTAAAAACACTTGGTGGGCTCCAAGAAAGGGCACCATATACGGGATCCCTGTATTGTATTGTATTGTATTGTATTGTATTGTATTGTATTGTATTGTATTGTATTGACCAAGGAAGTCCAAGTCTCAGCATGGCATATAATGTTATTTTTTTTTGATGAGTTCTAATTCAGCTCTTTCACATTGTATGTTCCCTTTGAAGCCCTGACCTGGATAGTCCAGGATAGCCCGAGCCAATCAGATCTCGGAAGCTTAAGCAGGGCTGGCCTTGTTAGGTATTCTAAATTATGCAGAGTGAACAACGCGACACATTACACATACGTATTAGCTTTCAAAGATGACTTTACTAATGAGGAAAGGGTTTACTGAGAGATTAAACAAAGAAACACAGGATAAACATCCTGTCTAGCTGCTCTAACCTACATTTGTACTCTACAGTTTCTAAACCTTGTGTGCGAACGAACTAGAGAAGAACAAAGCAATGGAACTGAGACCCAATGCCTACTCTCTAGTCCATCCCAAATGTATTGATTACCTACTTGGAGAATCCCAACGCTAACTATGCATTCTGTCACCTTGCTTTGGCGGCCAATGCATGCAGGCTTTACTTGCCATAGGGTCCCTAACTTAACTAGCTAGGACATCAGCATGCATAAACAAACACTTAATTCTTTCATGACTGCAGAGAGAGAATTTGCAAATCCCAACAGGCCTTGGCTAGTACTTGGAAGGGTGACCTCCAAGCAGTGTTCCCTCTAAGCTGAGTTAGTGCGCGGTAGCTCACAGTTTTTTAGCCTCCGGCTCACACATTTTTGTCTTAGCTCAGGAAGAATGGCTCCTGAGCAAACGAATTTATGCAGTAGCCCAATCACCTGCTCACAACTTTAATGCCAGCAGCTTGCAAAGTAGAATTTTTTGCTCACAATGCTCCACAGCTTAGAGGGAGCATTGCCTCCAAGGAATACCAGGATCATGACACAGAGGCAGGCAATGACAGACCACCTCTGAAACCTCTCTTGCCTTAAAAACAAGTCTAGCTCACCACCTAGTTGTGCATAATGCTAAAAGAGCTTCTGGCTGCCAGACAATCTTAGGATCTCCTGGCTATTCTCTACACAATGCCA
Source organism: Lepidodactylus listeri (assembly GCA_029233225.1). NCBI lineage: Eukaryota > Metazoa > Chordata > Lepidosauria > Squamata > Gekkonidae > Lepidodactylus > Lepidodactylus listeri. Next base: position 17,851,417 of record JARCFY010000010.1, on the reverse strand, counting down.
TACGATAATTAAGTGATTATTAATTCCTTTTGAAGGTACTGAATAAAGCAGTCTGCAGGAAACCTAACCACTTCTTTCTTCCAAACCAGGCTTTCTTCAACCATTGGGTACACCCTTATTGCTGGGTTGAGACTTATCCAAATAATAGCACCAAATATGTCCTCTGGAAACACTTTGCTTATGCTCAGAGGCCTGCGTTACCTAGCAGCTAAAGGGAAACCCAACTTTTATGACGTTGATCTGTTAGCTTGCTGTCATACAATGTTATCACCAGGTGGCAGTGTATACCAGGATTTGGCACACTGGCTTTTCATGTATTCCATTACCCAGTGACTTAAAAATAGTTGTATTGAATAACAGTAACGATAAATCCCCACTTTGCCATGGAAGCTTGATGTTGGGCCAGGCACACACTCTCAGCCTAACCTACCTCACAGGGTTGTTGTGAGGACAAAATGGAGGAGAGGAGAATGATGTAAGCCGCTTCGGGTCCCCACAGGGGAGAAAAGCCGGGCTATAAATGAATGAAGTAAAAATAAAATCATCACTAATAGAAAAGAGGAAATGCAACAGTGGGTGAGAAACTAGGGCTGGGATACCCCACTTTGTGTTTCCGCCATACCTGTGGGCTGCCTTGCTGAGGCTCGGAATGCCATTTGGAATTCCAGCCTGGTGAAACAGTTAAGAGCGATGGACTCTAATCCAGAGAACCAGGTTTCCCCACAACAGACACTCTGTGAGGTAGGTGGGGCTGAGAGAGCTCTTCTGAGGACTGCTCTTGAGAGAACAGCTCTGAGAGAAATTGTGACTGACCCAAGGTCACACCAGCAGCTGCCTGTGGAGGAGCGGGGAATGGAACCCAGTTCTCCCAGATTAGAGTCCGCACTCTTAACCACTACACCAAACTGGCTTGTAGTGTAGTGCGCTTTGTGAAACATACTGAGAGAGGCGATCCCACAGGTACGTTGGTCCCTGATGATTTAGGACCTTAAAGGTTAAGACCAGAACCTTGAAGCGGATCCAGTACTCAACTGGGAACCAGTGCAGCTGGCGAAGCACAGTTTGGATGTGTGTTATCATAGGAGTGCCTGTCAGCACCCGCACCACTGTATTCTGGACCAGCTGTAATCTCCAGGTCAGATCCTACAGGTAGCCCTACGCAGAGCGTGTTACAATAATCTAATCTTGAGGTTAGACTATTTAAAAGTATTTGTGGGGTGGCCCAATATGCACGCATGCATCCATTCATGTGTAAACTGTGTGTACTTGCGCCAATTTGAAATAGAATGAGCGGGGGGGGGGGTTAACCTTATCCTCTTCCGTTAACCGGGAGGAGGGGGAGATGCTTGACAAAATGCACTGAAGTAATGAACAGAATGAGAGTGGACAAAGATTAGTCCCTTATGCTCAAGCATTTTATTTTTGTAAAAAAAGAGAGACTGTCCCACCCACACCGCCCTCTGAAAGGGAAAGGGAGGAGAAGTTCTGTCACGTACCAAGTCTCACCCGCCTGGATCTGCTGTGCAAGTGTGAGAACTGCGGCTCTGCAAGAATCGGGACTCCTTCTCCTGTTCGCCTGATAATATCAGCTTCCTATCTGAATATCTGAAACTTGAGCCAGTTTGGTGTGGTGGTTAGGAGCAGCGGACTCTAATCTGGGTGAACTGGGTTTGATTCCCCACTCTTCCACATGCAGCCGGCTGGGTGACCTTGGGTCAGTCACTGTTCTCGCTCAGAGCTGTTCTCTCTAGAGCAGTCCTCGAAAGAGCTCTCTGCTGGATGACCTTGGGCAAGCCATAGCTCTGTACCAGCTGTTGTCTCAAGGACAGTTGTTTCACAGCTCTCTCAGCCTCACCTACCTCGCAGGGTGTCTGTTGTGGGGAGGGGAAGGGAAAGGAGTTTGTAAGCCGCTCTGAGACTCTAAGTGAAGGGCAGGATACAAATCCAGTCTCTTCTTCTCTTCTTCTTCCCAGCCCCACCTACCTCACGGGGTGTCTGTTGTGGGGAGGGGAAGGGGAAGGAGACTCCTAGCGAGAGGGTATAAATCCCGTCTCTTCTTCTTCTGTTAGTATATCACCATGATCCTCGAACAATCCTTGGCATTCTAAATTGCAAAGCAAAGGCCCAAGAAACTGACTTCAGTTGTTAAGAAATTCGTTGCAAAGGGTCACAGTGAAAAATGCAGGAGATGAAGGAGTTGTGTTCGAAGAAGACAGTATTCACAGATGAAGAAGAGTAGGCACTGGGGGAACCCCCCCCCCCCAGGATTTGGCAAGCATTTCAACAGCTGGCGTCCAGGCAGCATCTGCCTGTGTGTTCTGAATGGTGCTCAGCTAAGGCAAGCAAAGAAGGAATTGAAAAATGGGACCTTCCTGATTCCTGGGTCTATCCTTGGCTAGATGGTCCCTCTTTTGAGTTTCCCCTTGGCCATGAAACTGCCGGGCAGCCATCAGCAAGAAGAAGGAGAGGAAGACTTGATTTTTATACCCTGCTTTTCTCTACCTTGACCGTAAAGGTAAAAGGTTTCCCTTGCTCGAAAGCCAGTCAAATACGACTCAAGGGATGCAGTACTCATCTCCCTTTCCAAGCCGTAGAACCAGCGCTGTCCAAAGATGTTTCTGTGGTCATGTGGCCGGCATGACTAGATACTGAGGCACACAGAATGCTGTTACCTTCCCACCGATTGGTACCTATTTATCGACTTGCAATTTCTTGCTTTCAAACTACTAGGCTGGCAGGAGCTGAGGCCAGATATGGGAATTCACTTCATCGTGTAGCACTTGGGTCTCGAACTGCTGAACTACTGACCTACTGGTCTGCAGTTCAGCATCTTAACCACTTGAGCCACTGCAGCCCAAATTGGCTTACAATTGCCTTCCCCTCCCCAGAACAGGCACCTTGTGAGGTAGGTGGGGCTGAGAGAGTTCTAAGAGAACTGTGACTGGCCTAAGGTCACCCAGCAGGGCTCATGTGGAAGAGCAGTGAATCAAGCCCAGTTCTCCAGATCAGAGTCCGCCACTCTTAACCACTACACCATGCTGGTTCTCATAGATGATGCCTCCGTGAATGTATTTTGCTGTTTAGACTCAAGTCCGGGTTTATACCTGCATCAAAAAATTAAAATATGAATTGTCTCTATCGTCCACCTTTTCCTGTCTGCCTTTCTGCCAAAAGCCTTCTGTGTGTGTTCTGGTGACCTCTCATCCATTATTTATTTTCCAAGTTAGCTAGTTATTTCTAGAATGCCAAGAAAGTCTGGGTGCTGTACGTCAGTGAGGATAAGGGCACAGCCCATCCCCTCAGGTTTACAGAGCAAAAGATCGGACCCACTGCTGGAGGAAAGAGATTCCATGCAAGAATGTTAGAATCAGAGGAGGATTTGGAATAAGCATTTCAGTCTAAGTGTGTGTTCAGATGGCTCTTTTGAGCTGCGCCAGGCATGAGTGCCTGGTGGATTTAAAGGGCACATCCAGACTGCAACATCTGGGAATCGTGCTGCTTCCACGATCAGCCTGTCGATCCCCGCCAGGGAACCGTACTAAAAAGATAGTGGTGAAAGTCCGGTCTAAAGCTGGCCGACCAGCCAATGGCAGACTTTCCCCTGTCTGGTCATTCCACCAGCGAGCAATCAGCCCGTAGGAATGGTCTGTCTCTCCCAGACCATCCCGAAGGGACGCCATTTTAAAAAAATCTTTAGGCTATATGCGCATAAACATATATAAAAAACCCTATATACACGGAGCTCTGCTCAAGCGCTAAGTCGAGGACAAGAGGGAAGCACACAGCAGAGTGCTTTCGAAACATCAGATTTTGGCCATGTTCTTCTGTGGCAGAAATTCAAGCTAGCTGTATGAAGAAACTGGGGTTATGACCGGAACACATGAAGCTGCCTTATAGTACCCCTTGATAACATGTATGGGGAGAACGTGCTACACACAAGCCTCCAGGTATGCGCAATCACCATTTTGTCTGAGAAGGACAACATGGGTCTATTTCCAGCCCCATCACTCCGTGGCAAATAGAAGGGGAAGTCATGGAAGCTGTGACAGACTTCAAGTTCCTGGGATCCAAGATCACTGCAGACAGTGACTGCGGCCATGAAATTTAGAGATGCCTGCTCCTTGGGAGGAAAGCGATAGCAAACCTAGACAGCATAACAAAAAGTAAAAACATCACCCTGCCAACAAAAGTCTGTATGGTCAACGCGATGGTATTCCCAGTAGTAATGTATTGGCTGCGAGAGTTGGACTGTAAGGAAGGCTGAGCGCTGAAGAATAGATGCTTTTGAATTACGGTGCTGGAGAAGACTCTTGAGAGTCCCTTGGACTGCAAGGAGATCAAATCAGTCAATCCGAAAAGAAATTGACCCTGACTGTTCCCTGGAAGGCCAGATCCTGAAGCTGAAGCTCAAATACTTTGGCCACCAAATGAGAAGGGAGCGCTCGCTGGAGAAGACCCTGAAGCTGGGAAAGATTGAAGGTCAAAGAAGAAGGGGACGGCAAAGGATGAGATGGTTAGACAGTGTTATCGATGCAACGAACATGAAACTGAGCAGACTCTGGAGGACGGCGGAGGACAGGAGGGCCTGGTGTGATGTGGTCCGTGGGGTCGCAAAGAGTCGGACTCAACTGTGTGACTGAACAACAACAATTGTACCAGAACTGTGAAACAGCTAATCTTGCATCATTTCACTGACAGATGCCCCTGGCCTTGCAGATGCAAAGAGGGAATAGGCTGCGAGAGTACACACACACATGAACATGTTGGAAGTTCCAGACGCGATGTCCCCTGTCTCCAGGGCTCCGTTGGGGCCGGGGCGCGCCGGAGCGCTGCTCCGGGAGAGAGGCGCCAGGGGGCGGGCACTTAAAGCCCCGCCCCCCCGGCCTCCCCCCCGTCAAAACCCCGCTCCCCCCGGGAAGGCCCTTCCCTCCTCTCCCCCTCCCCAGTTGAGACTCCCGGCCGTTCCCTCCTCCCCCAACCCCGTCGAGACTCCCGGGGTCGGCGGCGCTCCGCCGTCCCCAGGAAGGCCCTTCCCTCCTCCCCCCCCAATTGAGACACCCGGGGAAGAACCCCTCTCCCACCCACCCCGCGCAGAGAAACCCCCTCCCTCCCACCCACCCATCCACCCACCCGTCCATCCCTGTGCAATGTAAAAAAAAACCCTCCCACCTCCCCCCGCGCAAAGAAACCCCCTTCCTCCCACCCACCCATTCCTGCGCAATGTCAAAAAAACCCTCTCCCACCCACCCCCCCGCGCAAAGAAACCCCCTCCCACCCACCCATTCCTGCTCAATGTCCCCAGGAAGGAGCCCCCATCCCCCCTCACCATTCCTGGGGGGGGGAGGGAGGGAGGGAGAGAAAAGCTGGGCCCCAGTGCCCAAACAAAAGGGGGGGAGAGAAGCGCCTTGTCTGTTTCTTTTTCTTTCTTTCTTTCTTTCTTTCTTTCTTTCTTTCTTTCTTTCTTTCTTTCTTTCTTTCTTTCTTTCTTTCTTTCTTTCTTTCTTTCTTTCTCCCCCCCCACCTACCTACCTACCTACCTTCCTGTTCCTTTCCTCCCTCCCTCCCTCCCTTTCTATCTATCTTTCTTTCTTTCTCCCCCACCTACCTACCTACCTGTTCCTTCCTTCCTTCCTTCCTTCCTTCCTTCCTTCCTTCCTTCCTTCCTTCCTTCCTTCTTCTTCTCTCTCTCTCTCCCCCACCTACCTACCTACCTTCCTGTTCCTTCCTTCCTTCCTTTCTTCTCTCTCTCCCCCCACCTACCTACCTTCCTTCCTTTCGTTCCTTCCCCCCTCCCTCCCTCCCTTTCTTCCTTCCTTCCTTCCTTTCTTCTAACAGTCTTCCAGTGATGTCAGGGGTGTGTGGCCTTCTGACACTTCCGGTGACATCAGGGGGTGTGGCATATGCAAATAAGTTATGCTAATGAGCTCCTGCACCTCTTTTTTTACAAAAGGACCCCTGCCTGTCTCAGACCTCCAGACTGAGTGGTGAGAGAGACTAGATAACTAGACAGCCACACTGACCTTTCTTCCTGTATCTACTCTTCTGCCCCATCCTCTTTGATATGCAGATTGTGTTCTCAGGGACCGTCTTCCCCTTCCTGCTTCTCTCTCACTCTGAATGAAGACTTGCTCTCTCCCTGCACGCACCAAGAGAGGGAGGGACAGGCGGTCCTCTCTTGGCACCATGAGGCCGATGGGCCTCTCGCCATCCACCTCCATCCTTTAGCTAGTAAGTTAGTAATCTACCAGTCTCTGCTCTTTCCTATCCAAAGTGTACTTCACAAATAAAGAGAGGAGTATTTCTCTGATAAACTTGCAACGTGGCTCTGTGTAGCTTTGTAAGCTGAGCGACCTGGTAAAGTGACGCTCCTGCATTTGTAGCTTTATTTATGCACTCTGCTAACTAATGGTGACTGGAGTAACCACACCAGTTAACCTCAACAGAACACACAAATGAAGCTGCCTTACACTGAATCAAACCCTTGGTCCATCAAGGTCAGTATTGTCCAGTCAGACTGGCAGCAGCTCTCCAGGGCCACAGGTGGAAGACTTTCACATTGAGTACGACCAGATTCTTTTAACTGCTGATGCCAAGGATTAAACCTGGTACCTTTGGCATGCCAAGCGGACGCTCTGCTTCTGAGCCATGGCCCCTTCCCCGTGTATTTCCATGCTTACATATAGATCAACTGGTCCACCTGTGTTCTCCCTCATCTCTTTCAGGAGGCAGGTTAAAAAAATCGTCTTTTTTTCAGAGACCTGAACTTGAATGTTGTACGTGCTTATTTTTATTTGGCTGTGGTGACACAGCTGCATTCACATTTCGAGGGGGAGTTTTATTTTATTTATGGCGCCCTCCTTTTTTTTGAAGACAGGGTGGCCAGATATACATTTTTTTCAAGGCATTTTTTCCAGTCCTGTGATTGCCAGAGTAATTAATTCGCAAACAGAGGCTGAGCTATACCAGGAGCGGCTCACACTTCAAGGTGAGATCGGAGCTGGGAGCGGGGAAACACCCTCCCACCCAGTTAGCAGTTCCTCCTGCGAAATTCGTTTCCGCCTCCAAGAGTCTTCTCAAGCATTTTATTGCTTTGGGGGTTATAAATACACAATGAACTTGAAACAAAGTAACCCGAAATAGAAAAAGGTACTTTGGCATCCTCCCCCTTTTAAGTTAATGAACTGCGGCAATGGGCCTGCCCCAGAACAGAGCAGGGAGCATCACTGTCGGTCATAAATCCTCCTGGCCAAGTACAAGTAGGCAAATTGCATGCTCGATTAGACAGAGGAAATTGGTCGCTTTGCTTAACCCCCGCAGTTGGAGAGACAGATTCTGCTGGAGTGGGAACAGTCTGGAATCAGAGAGGCAAAGTCATGAAGGAAGGCGAGGGAGAGAATCCACAGAAAACACAGCCCCAGTGGGCTGAATTTGCAGAGGAAGGGGATAGGAAACCTGCACGTACTGCAGAAGTCCAGGGCACCATTTGTTGGCAGAGTTTTACTTATGCAAAAGGAGACCTCACCTAGAGTATTGTGTTCAGTTTTGGGCACCACCATTTAAGAAAGATATAGACAAGCTGGAACGTGTCCAGAGGAGGGCAACAAAGATGGTGAGGGTGTCTGGAGACCGAGTCCTAGGAGGAAAGGTTGAGTCCTAGGAGGAAAGGCTGGGGACGTTTAGCCTGGAGAGGAGACGACTGAGCAGTGATATGATCACCATCTTCAAGTACTTGAAGGGCTGTCATATAGAGGACGGTGCGGAGTTGTTTTCTGTTGCCCTAGAAGTTTGGACCAGAACCAACGGGTTGAAATTAAATCAAAAGAATTTTTGGCTAAACATTAGGAAGAATTTCCTTAAAAATTTTTTTTTTAATTGCTTTCATTCTAAAAACTACGCAGAAATCAAAAAGGAAAGGGGACTAACATCTATGGGAGAAAGGAAAGAAAAACCACTAGAAACCTAAGTAGCAGTGGTCAATAGATTATACAACATTCTCTTACAGTAGATTAAATATCTTGAGATGGAAGAGAAAAATCAGGTTATCACAGAATTAAACTGGCATTTTAACCAGGGTGGGAGTAACCGAGTGTTTGTGCAAGTTTAGTAAAAATCAAGACCACAGAGATCTAGTTTAAGTTTTATCTTTTTTGTTTCTAAGTTCGTATTCTCATCTGGCTTTGGGAATTCTTGGAGCTGCCGCCCCCAATTCTAAATCAGATTCTTCTTTAGAGGATGTAGATTCTGAACTTCCTTTAGTTTTCAAATTGCTGTGTTCTGCTGCTGCTCCGTCATCCTCTGCTGCTCTTGACGTTTCTTCTGGATTTTGAAGCTTCTCCAAGAAAGCTTTTGCTTTAGTAACAGAGTCGATTCTTTCTTTTTTATCTTTGTATTTAAAGATGACACCTTCTGGTATAAGCCAGCTGTAGGGTGTGGAATTTTTCTGCAGGAACAAAATCAGGTTTTTATATGGTCTCCTTTTTTTTCTTATTTCAGATGGAATATCTTTTAAGACTTTTATTTCTTTATCTTCAATTTTTAGGGTAGTCCCATTTGTTGCTTTGAGTATCTGATCTCTGATGTGTCTTGGAGAATTTCACAAAGATTTCACCAGGCAGATTCTTCTTCTTAATATATTCTGAGTAGGTTCTATAGACCATATCCATTTCACTTTGTAAAGAATTCGCTTTCATGCCTGCTACCAGTTCCAAAGCATTGCTTAAAGTTATTTTAAGATTTTCTCCTTTCTTCTCTGGGACCCCTTGAAATCTCAGTACATAGGTTAATTTTTCCATTTGCAATTGTAAAAATTGATATTCATAAGAGGATCTCTTTTTTTCCACAGTCTGCAGTTGTTTTTTAAGCTTATTTGCTTTGACATCAACTTTCTTTAATGGTTGAGAGTTCTGCTCTGTTTTGATGTTAGTCTCTCTTAGCTGTCATTGAAGGGTTTCAGAATTGCTGTTTAATGTTGTTATTTGGTCCAGCAGAGGGTGCAATGCTGCTGCTATCATATTTGGAAAGTCTGTAGTTGCTTCCGGTCTTGTGACCATGGCAGCTGGGCTTGCATTTCCTGAAGAAGGTTTCATTTTGGATACCATTTCCCCCCCTCCCCTGCTATCTGCGACATTGTTTACTACAAAAGAAAAGTTCCAAAAGCCTCTATGGCTTGAAAATCAAATGGAGTTTTCTCAGTTGCTCTCTGGCTTGGTCAATTAAGGAGCAGCTTTCCATCCACTTTCTTCGCTATGGATTTAAAAAGTTTTTCTTTTTATGGGGTGGACTCCTCCCCCTCGCTTTGCTTTAAGGGGACGAGCTTGCTTAATCACTTGTGTGTTTTTCTTGCTTTCAACTTATCAAGACTCACAGCTCATTGGGGATCAGGTCGCCAGGTAAGGGAACGCGCTTGACCAGTCACTCGCATGCCCCAGTGTACATCTCTTGTGCCATTGCTGGATAGTGACAGCGGGACCTTCAGAGCAAAGGCGAGCCTCAGTCCCTTGGCTGTCGGCCTTGGGAGAGGCACACTTCAAGCTCCATGGCTGGGAGCCCCCTACAAGGGTTCTGGGGTCCGGATTCATCCGAGACCCCTCCCTACCACCACATCATGGGTCATGTCCCACAGAGCTCCATAGGGACGCGCCTGTCTTGTGAGTCGCCAAAACCGGAAGTCCACATTAGGAAGAACTTCCTGACAGAGCGGTTCCTCAGTGGAACAGGCTTCCTCGGGAAGTAATGTGCTTTCCTTCTTTGGAGGCTTTCAAGCAGAGGCTAGATAGCCATCTGAAAGCAATGCGGATTCCGTGAACTTGGGCAGATCATGAGAGGGAGGGCAGGAAGGGTTGCCTCAGTGCTTAGTTCTTGTGGCCCTTTTTTACACGCCCAGGGAAATGCTGGTTGCCACTTTGGGGTCAGGAAGCAATCCTGGAAGGGGGTTTTTTTGGTCATCTTCTGGGTGTGGAACAGTGGTCAGTGCAGGTGTGGAGGGGGAAGTATTTGTGAATTTCCTGCATTCTGCAAGGGGTTGGATTAGATGACCCTGGAGGTCCCTTTCAACTCTATGATTCTAGCTGCTGAAAGAATAAATAGTTTTACTTAGAAGAGAGAAGGTTCTAACTGTCTAACCATTGAACTGTGTAAAGAACAACCAGGGAGGAAGAGGACTCAAAAAAGGAGGAAGTCTCCATCGAGCAAATCAGGAGGCAAGAAGAGATAATTTGAGAAATACCAGGAAGTCCTTAATCTGACTATGCTAGCTACTTAACCCCTCCGATGCCCCCTGTAGGATATTCTTATCCTCCTTGCTTTGTGCGCACAGCAGATCTTGTATATTCTAACCCCACCCTCCTCAGGCTCTATCCCCTCAAATCTCCAGGTATTTCTCAACCCAGAGCTGGCTACTCTTTGAGGCCCCTCCCCTCTCCAAACTCCATCCTCCCCAGGGTCTACTCCCAAAATCTCCGGGAATTTCCCAGCCTGGAGTTGGCAGCTCTGGGAGTAGTGGATTTGCTGGCCTGTAGGTGGGGCCTCTGGGCTTCTCCATCTGTGCCCTACTTCTAAGTCTGTAAAAAAAGCAAACACTACACAAATACCTAGAGTTTTCGATGCTCTCTCCGCCTAGGAGAACCGTCACAGGTAAGGTGAATCTCCTGGACTTTTCCATTCCATATGCACTATGATATCTTATGGTAGTTACCAAAACCCCATCTCTCTATGGTTCAGTCCCAGGATACTTTGTCAGACACAAAGCTGTAATCACACGAGGTTGTTCCTTCCTGTCTCAGGCTGCTTATGGAATGGACAGTGGCCATCACTTCATGGATTTCTGAGGTACTTTAGGTTTTCAGAGGTTATGTTGCCCGAGTGATGTCGGAATCGGGCCTAGCTTTAGAGGAGGTAATTTGGAGTGGGCGGCCTGGTCAGGTGAGTCCATCTGCTTTCGTTTCTTCTTTCCTACCAGCTCATACTTCTGAAGGATCTGGTGCTGTGTAGTGAAGTCATTAAGTGCCAACTTTGGGCTGTAGAAGACACGAGCTTAGGCCTGGTTCACCTCAAAGACGGCTTGATATGTTGCCCCATATCAAAGCAACCAAGCCTCACATAGTTGTTAGGAGAAGGAAACAAATACTGAGAAAACAGTCGTGAGGGTCTGACCCACAAATCAAAATAGTCCGCAAGACTTACAAAAAAGACACATTCTCTATATTGTTGCCAGTAAGCACTACAAAATAATCAACAAATTCCATCGAATCATAAGAAAATCCTTGTATAACAATGCATCAACGTCGTTTCCGGATTTTATAACGTTTCTAAGCAATATGTTTGCAGCCTGAATACCTAAGTGCATTATTTTTCCTGATTCTGGGTATAGCACTTTATGAGCATGAAAGATATTGTACTACTTTGTAGAATATTTCCTGAGGAAGATCCATTCTTTGAAACATTGCTATAAAATTTGGAGACGACGCTGATGCATTCTTATACAAGGATTTTCTTATGATTTGATGGAATTTGTTGATTATTTTGTAGTGCTTACTGGCAACCATATAGAGAATTTGTCTTTTTTATAAGTCTTGTTGACTATTTTGATTTGTGGGTCAGACCCTCACGACTGTTTTCTCAGTATTTGTTTCCAGACTAGGCCGTGACTGTCCACATTTGTCTTGTTAGGAGAAGGAAAGGATAACACAGAGCACTAAAAAGTGCTCTGTTATGCTTTTGAAGAAGAGACTAACCAATGTGCACGAGAGGAAGACGCTGATATGATGCTGAGGACATCCGTTTCTAATTCCTGTCAGGGTGATAAATGAGAGGAGACAGAGAAAAGGCAATGGGCCTAATCCATTTTTCAGTGCTGCAAAGGAAAGGTTTGACTTTGCTAATAGCTGGCCACGGGTTGTTTAGCTCAAGGAGCTCAGGAGAACAGATAGGAGTGTTCCCTGGCAACAACTTCATAAGGTCGGTTAGGTTGCTTTGCCAGAGGTGCTGCCCTTACTCTTGGGTAGCCCCAATAGCAAGGGGCACCCCACTTTCTAACCTGAACCAGAGATCCACAAAACTCAGACCATGGAAGATACTCCTGGTTCTGAAACACGGAGCAAATCATAGCTCTGGAAACAGGGTCTCCATTTTCAGGTGACAAACAAGACAGCCCTCAAAGCAAACCTCCAGTCTTCCCCCTCCACCCAGCAGAGATATGCTTATGGAATAACAATGGGTTCCACCAGGTGTAGTATCTACATTTCTAAAGTCTATTCGGAGGCCATCTGGCAAATAGTACTTCTATCTCTAGAACCTCACCCAGCTCTTTTGTGTGGTTCCCATATCTATGTGTGGTACCTGTCCTTCCTTGCTCCATCCCTCAGGATAAACCAATAAAATATTCAAATTATTAATGATCCTTCCTGACACAAATCAGGGACCCATCTCCCATCTTTTGTCTGTATCTGGGAACCTATTCAACTGCCTTGACAGAACCATCAATGGTCATAAAATCCATTCAGCTAGCCCCAGTACAGTCATCCAACACCTGGCTTCTATTGTTAATCCAGACTCTGCCCCATCTGGAAGTTCATTGGCCACATCTAGGCTTTGCCCATCCTGATGCCACGTGCCCCTGGGACTCATCATTGGTCCAAGTAATCTATTGTTCTCACCTGAGACCAGCCCCCAAGAACTTCCATTTGGTCTGCATTGTTTTCCAATGTCCATATCCATCAGCACGTGGTCTCAGACTGTGTGCTTCAGCCCTGATGCCAACTGGCAGTCCACCCCTAAACCTCTGAGGTTTAGGCCATAATCCTTCTTCATGGATCTCTGCACATCTGGACATGTAGTATCACCCCATAACTGACCCCCTCTATTCCCTATCAATCAACTCTGCTTCCTTAGTTCTGTATTGTGTGTATGAATGGTTGATTTTGTGTCTGTATGTTTTAAGTATCCTTCAGTAAAGAAATCACTGTTTTAGTAATCTAGCCTCTGTGTCTTATTTCTGGGATTTGGATAAAGTAAGACTCTGGTATATAAAGGTCATGATCCTGTAGTTATGCCAATTGCACATTAAAATCATCATTCCCCAACCTTTTATTAAAGAAATGTGGCAATTTGGCTAACAGCTGATCAACGGCAGGCTGCCCCAAGACTTCTCTGTGAGCTTCCTAGCTGAACAAGGTGTTGAATGCATCTCTCCTGACTCCCCCTATGCGCTACACCACACTGTTACCAAGCAAAAGAATGTTGGCTAGGTAACCATAGCCCCAGATTGGTCTCCAAAATGACAGAAAGGCATTAAGGACCTCTGATGCCCCAAGCTAGCCCAGTCTTGTCAGATCTCAGAAGCTAAGAAGGATCAGCCCTGGCTGGTATTTGGATGGGGGACCACCAAGGAAATCCAAGGTTGCAATGCAGAGCCAGGCAATGGCAGACCATCTCCGTTAGCTTCTTGCCTCGAAAACCCTACAGGGTGACCATAGGTCTGATGGGAAAAAAGGACCTCTGTTAGGACACATCAAACGGAGTCGTGAAGAAGAGAGAGAAATGCCTCCTGTATGACTCAGTGCAATGAAAAAATGTGCATGGGCAAGTTTGACGTATGAAACACATGATCTGGCTGGCCAGAAGCCATTTTGCAACCCTTCCTGCCCTTATCTGTTCCCTCTGGATGCAAAAGATGACACTCAAAAAGGATGTTGGCAAACTGAATAGGATTCAGAAGGGAGATACAAAGATGATGTAAGGGCTAGAAGTCCAATGCTTCATTTATTTTATTGTGGAAGTTCTAGAGGAAACCAAATGTCTTCTAGAATATGGGTTCAAAAAAGCCGGGCAAGAGATATGTGTCCATTTGTCATAAGATATTTTGGGCTGAATTCTATAGAGACAGTTTGTCCAATGCGATTACAAGATATTTTACTTTACGTCTTGGTATATATTAACTATTGCCATGTATTGGTCTTGTATCAAGTAAAACTGACTGAATAAGGACATGATAGGACATTTATCCTGGTTAAATTCTCAGCCCAGTAAAACTTTTACTCTCAGTAAAAGTTCCCTTTTACTATCCTCAAAACTGCAATGCTTTATTCAAGGTTACCCATACGTTACTTTGTAAGTCCATATTTTCAGCTAGGAATATGTGTATCTGAGAAATTTTCCCCTTGGCACCTTCTCTGAAATACTGAGGTTTCAATGTGTACTTGAAATTATTTCAATAGAAGAGTAAAGACAGAAGAAAAACTCCTATGAGGAAGGTTCTTCTATCACTGCTTACAAAGTCATCGCTTAACTTTTTCAAAGATGAAAATACATAGTCGCCCTGCTGCTCTTGAAATTTACAGAGACATTAATCTATTGCTTTAACTGGAATTGCCGCAATGTAGAAATGGGCCTTTTATTTGGAAAACGCAAGGTTTAAAGCCTGATTTCTGGTCTCCTTGGTCAATGCAGTTCTCCCCAGTGGACACTAGAGGGCAGACCATGCTTAGTATGTAAAGAACCTTTGATCTAGGGAAGCCATGCTGGATTTCGCTCAGTTATGAAGGACAGCAGATTTATTTTAAAATTCAGCATTTTTTCTCTCTCCGTTTTGGTAGGGCTCTGGTATGCCAAATATCTTCCCTATTTGTTTCCTGTTGCAACAATGTCTTCACTGATCTAACCTTTTCTATGTTGTTCTGCTGCTGGGAAGAGATACAGAAGAAGTAGAAACAGTAAAGAATTCGGGACGGGGATCCAAGCTTTGCCACTTGCATGTGATCAAATATAAACTGATGGCACCCGCTGAATAATCATGTGGTATGCTTCCGCTGGGACCGTACCACTTCACATCTGAGCTTGTGAATTGCATGTTTCCACACACCCCAGTTCTGAAAATCCCGGCTGATCGTTTCATGTGTGTAGTGTAGCCAGGAGATCCTACGATTGTCTGGCAGCCAGAAGTTCATGTGAAAAGAAGGCCCAAACCTAGAGGTCCCCTTAGGGTATTTTCGTCTGACGTGCTTGATTTTCACATGCAGAGGGTTTTACTTGGTTTGTTGTAACAAGTGGGGGCATTCAGACCTACAATCTTTCCCTGTAGTGATCTAGTATATGAACATGTATCTCCAATTACAAATGTTTCCCTTGGTCTCTGGTATGCTTTCCCTATGCTTTTCCCTTTAGCTGAGCTTGGTCTATTTGGTATGCTTTCCCTATGCTTTTCCCTTTAGCTGAGCCCGGCCCTCAGCGTTAACATCTGGCTCAAGATACCGAGTGACTCGGGACAACATCGAGCTGGATTGCAGCACCTATAGAGACTCAGTACGCCATCATGAGGGATGTATGTATGTTCCACTGATAGCACCTTTTGTTTTTAGGATTTTAAGAATTATTTTATTTACTGTTTTCTAATGTTTTAAATGTTATATTTGTTTTTATCGGCAATTGGTGACAATTTTGTCAGCCGCCCTGAGCCCACTTGTGGGGAGGGCGGGGTATAAGTGGAAGTAAATAAAATAAAATAAATTATTCGGGGAAGGAAATCTCCCAGTTTCCCTAGCCAATGCATTCCACTTGTAAGTGTCCCTTTCCTGCTGCTTAAACCCAGTTTTTCTTTTCTCCTTCTTTGTGGCCAGGATAAAACAGCTTTGTACCCTTCCGGTAGTAGAAAGTGTTACCACGTCTCCCTGTAGCCTTGTTTTCTCTAAGCTAAACACAACCAACATATTTGGTAATCTCTCTCTCTCTCTCTTTCTCGGTCTGTCTGATGCCCCACACCCTCAAAAGCGACCGTTTTAGCCAGGGGAATGGATATTACCTGGGGATCCACTGTAATCTCAAGAGATCTCCAGCAGGTACCCTAGTAATGTGGGACTCTCTGAATTTAAGAGACAGTTGTCCTTTTCTGGTGTTACATCTGTGTGTAGATCCTCCAGATACATGCTGGTCGCCAGGTTGTCTGAACAGGGTAATGTGTATTTTCCGTTTCAGTAACTCTACATCAAACCTTCATCCCCCCCCCCCCTCCGGTTTTTGTTCATGTGTACTGAAGCTGTATGTACACATCCTTTCCAGTTTGGTGTAGTGGTTAAGTGCATGGACTCTAATCTGGGAAAACCAGGTTTGATTCCCCACTTCTCCACTTGCAGCTGCTGGATGACCTTGACCAAGCCATAGTTTTGTCAGAGCTGTTCTTGAAAGAGTAGTCCTTGAAAGAGCTCTCTCAACCCCACCTACCTCACCGGGTGTTTGTTGTAGGGAGGGGAAGGGAAAGGAGGTTGTAAACCGCTCTGAGACGCTGAGTGAAGGGTGGGGTATAAATCCAATCTCCTCCTCCTCCTCCTCTTCTTCCTTTCCTTTCCTTTCCTTTCCTTTCCTTTCCTTTCCTTTCCTTTCCTTTCCTTTCCTTTCCTTTCCTTTCCTTTCCTTTCCTTTCCTGGATATTTTGCATCATTATACATCCATTGAGTAGCAAGTATTCCCTGTCTTCATTCTGTGTGTTTTCATGAGAAAGTGTCCAAACTGGTAAACTGATTTGTGGTTACCAGTAATATGTGAGGCTACCCTTGAAGACAATCCAAAAGATTTAACACACATTAAGCTGCCTTATACTGAATGCGACCCTCAGTCCATCAAGGTCAATCCTGTCTATGTCGACCAGTAGCGGCTCTCCTGGATATATATATGTATGTGTGTGTGTGTGTGTGTGTGTGTAATTTTTGAAAAGCAAAGTATAATAGAGAGGGGATACAAAAAGAAAAGAGGGATTATATAACAAATTATATGTATCAAGATTATTATACATTACAGGGTATATAAAATAGAAAAAATAAATATTTCACCCCAGCATCCCCTTCATGAAGTTTTAAGACATTTTCCCGGTATGCGCGTCATCGGACGACCCTGAGGGTGGAGAGGCAAGCCATCGATCCCTTGTAGAAGCGAATACAACAGTCCTTACTTGAAACATTTCAACAGGATACAACAGTCCTTACTTGAAACATTTTGAATTTAGAATTTCATAACTAATCCATTTTGAAACTATATTATAAATTTCCTAATTATTGCGTTGTCTGTGTTACATATTTCATCATTTCTACATTAGTAGCTATAGTTTTTAGTATACCAAAATTAAAAGGAAAGTCTATTATATCTCTCACATGTGAGATAAAAATATAAAGATACTTTTTTGTTCAAAATTCACTTCCTCAAAGATTTATATTCAAAACTTGTTCCCATTCTGTTTCGCCTGGATTACTGTAGTTTAATGCAGGCAAGGAGACAACACAAGGCTGGATTCATAACGTCAGGTTTTATGGTCCCTCTCGTAGCCTCTGCTTCCTTCCTCCTCCACCTTCCTTCCTCTGTTCCACTCTCTTACTCTTTCAGTACAGAGGGCCATGTTCTGCCCAGCAACAGACTGTCTCCCTAATGGGACACACTTCTAAACTTGCATCCTCGCCAGGCACTTTTTACAGTACCCCTCCTGACTGGGATGTGAAGACCTGGAGATCTCCATTCCTACCTATATCTGATGAAGGGATCTGTGATTCTCAGAAGCTCATACCCTGAAAATCTTGATGGTCATTAAGGTGCTACTGAGACTCAAATCTACCTCAGAAAAGTCTCAACTTCGACAGTGAAATAATTTGCAAAACAGATATTAAAACACAGCAACAGTTCCAGGCGGTGGTCTGTCATGTCACCAGCTTCCTGACCCTTTCAACTAGGGACTGAACCTAGCACCTTTTGCAGGCTCGGCAGTTTCTCAGTCCCTGGGCCCATAACCCAGCCTGCAGCATTATGATTGCCAGATGGAAGGGACTGCAGGGAGCAAAGCACTCAAGCAGCAAAAGATCTTGTGGCTCACTGTCCTCTTCTGGTCTTCAGTGGAGATGGTGACTTTGACCTATGAAGTCCTAGATAGCCTAAAACCTGGCTGTTCCTGTATCGTCTTGCCCAGACACTTTCTGTGCATCTGGCCATCACCGATCTGGTACTTTTCAGTGCCAGGTCAAGGCATTTTTATTTCAGCTTGCTTTTGATAGACTGTTGTATGGTTTCTTTCTCCCTTTACATTTTCTGCTTTTTAAAAAAAGTATTTAAATTGGTTGCCATTTGTTCTTTTATTAATCATGGCTGAAATTTTTGTCTGTGAATTTGTTAAGTTTTATCAGGTTTGCCGGGTTGGTTTATGTGTTTTGCTTTGTTTATCATTGTAGTGGTTTGTTTTTAGATTATGGTTTGAGATGTGGCGGAGTTTTTTAATCTCCTTTTTTTTTGTAAGAAAGTTTTTTATTTTTCAAAACATTAAAATTAATACATTTATTTTATACAAATCCTTTTTTCCATATTATATAACATTTTGTTCTATTTGTATAGTCTTGCTTTTATCTTGTATTGGTGGTTTCCCACCACATCTGAAGCATAACACATTTTCCACTTTATCCAAAATAGTAATACTTATCTCTATGTTTACATTTCTGGTAACGGTTATATATCTTTAAAATACTTATATACCAATTCTTATTTTCTATATTCTTATATAATTCTAAAAAACAAGTTCATTGTCTAATTATCCTTAGTACATTCATATACTCAATTTCTATTCCTTTATGCTATTATAACCATGTATAAATGTAGTTTTTCATGTCCCAATATTTTTCAACATATTCTTTCAAATCCTCCCAATCTTCTAAAAAAGTCTCTGAGTACAGATTATTCAACTTTCTAGTCCATTTATCCATTTCAGCCATATATAACAATTTTTCAACCATTCCCACACTTCTGGTATTTTTTCATTTTTCCAATTTTGTGCATACACCATTCTTGCTGTTGTAATCATATACCATATTATTGTCCTTTTCTTTACATTTATCTCTTCTAGTTTAAGTCCAAGCAGTAACATTTCAGGCAACTTCTTAAATGTACATTTCAAAAATTTTTCCATTTCTGCATGTATTATAGTCCAATAAGTCTTCGCTTTATCACAAGTCCACCACATATGATAAAAAGAACCTTCTTTCTTTTTACATTTCCAACATTTGTTAGACATATTTTGATTAATATTTGCAATTTTTTTTGGTGTCATATACCATCTGTACATCATTTTAAAACAGTTCTCTTTTAAATTATAACATGTAGAAATACTCATTGCATTTTCCCATAAAAATTCCCAAGATTCCATTTCAATGTCTTTGTTTAGGTTTATCACCCATTTTATCATTTGTTCCTTTACCATTTCATCAGCATTAAACCATTTTAACAATACTTTATACATTTTAGAAATCATTTTTTCCCCATCTTCCTCCCAAATTTGTTCTATTTCATTGTTTTTTTTCTCTAAAACCAGATTTTTTATCACTTCTGTACATATCATATATTTGTCTGTACCTTAACCAGCCATAATCAAAGTCCATCTGCTGCTGCTCCTTCAATTTAAAGTCTTTACCATGTCTTGTTAACAGGTCTCTATATTTCAACCAGTCTTGTCCTTTGTAGTGAGATGATGGATTTAAAACTTCTGCAGGTACAATCCACATAGGTATTTCTTCTGGAAAAAAGTTTTTATATCTTGTCCACGTATCGATTAATGTTCTTCTCAAATAATGATGCTTAAACATATTGTCCATTTTTGTTTTACCATAATACAGATATGCGTGCCACCCAAACCTACAGTCATGACCTTCCAGGGACAATAACTTTCTATCTTGTAACATAGTCCATGTCCCTACCCAAGTCAAACATACTGCATCATGATATAGCCTTAAGTTTGGTAACTGAAACCCACCTCTCTCTTTAGCATCACACATTATTTTCATCTTAATTTTTGGTTTTTTCCCTCCCCACACAAACTTAGTCAATTCCTTCTGCCAGCATTTGAATGTTTTTACATCTTTCACAATTGGAATAGTTTGAAACAGAAACATTATTCTTGGTAACACATTCATTTTAACCACTGCAATTCTACCCAGCAGTGACAAATTTAATACATTCCACCTTTTAATATCTTGCATAACTTGCTGCCATAATGTCTCATAATTATTCTTATACAAATCAATGTTTTTCATTGTTAGGTTTACACCTAGATATTTTGTCTTTTTCACCATTTCACATTCTATAAGATTTTGTAATTCAATTTGCTTATTATTTGGCATATTTTTACACATCACTTTCGATTTGTTCTTATTTACATAAAACCCAGCCAAATCACCAAACTCTCTTACTCTCTGCAACAAATATGGTAGTGTAGTCATAGGGTCTTCAGCTATAAACATCACGTCGTCTGCAAAGGCTCTATATTTAAAAGAGAAACCTTTTATTGTTAAGCCTTTAATTTCTTTATCTTCTTTCAAATTTAGTAACAAGACTTCCAAAATCCAAATAAATAGCAACGGCGAGAGTGGGCATCCTTGTCGTGTTCCTTTTTCCACTTTAAAGTAATCCGTTTTTCAGTATTAATTATTAAAGAGGATTTCTGTTCTCCATATATTGACTTAATAAGATTAAGCATATAGTCTCCAATTTCAAGATGTTCCAGCACTTCAAACATAAAATCCCAATTTAAATTGTCAAACGCTTTTTCTGCGTCTAAAAAAAGAAAGCCCACTTCCTTCTCCGGATGTTTATCATAGTACTCTATAGCATCCACTACTACTCTTATATTGTCTCTTATTTGGCGATTAGGTAAAAATCCTGCTTGTTCTGTCTGTATAGTCTCTTTAAGATGTTCCTTAAGCCTATCAGCTATAATCTTGGCAAAAATCTTATAGTCATTGTTTAACAAAGAAATTGGTCTATAATTTTTAACTTTGGTTAAATCTTGACCTTCTTTCGGAATGAGTGAAATGGTTGCTTCTTTCCAAGTCTCCGGGACCTCACCTGTCACTCCTATGTCATTCATTAATAGCAATAACACTGGTGAGATCGATTCCTGTAGTGATTTATAAAACTTAGCTGTAAATCCATCTGATCCAGGTGCTTTCCCTAATTTTGAATCATTTATTGCATTTTTAATCTCTTGTAGTGATATTGGGCAGTTAAGTAGTTCTTTGATTTTCTCCGTTGGTTTTGGTAATTTTAATGACTGTAGGTATTCTTTAATCCTTCTTCTGTCTTTATTTTCCTTCTTAAAAAGCTTTGCATAATATTTAAAAAATTCTCTTTTTATTCCCTTATTGTCTATTATCTCAATATTGTCCCGTATCACTTTAGTAATAAATTTATTTTCACGTTTTTTCTTTAATTGCCATGCTAAGTACTTTCCAGGTTTATTTGCACCTTCAAATGCTTTTTGTTGCAATTTTTTCAGGTTCCAGTAAGTCTCTTGATTCAAAATAGCTTTTGCTTGGTCTTGTAACATCCAAATTTCCTTTTGCAGTTTCTTTTTTCCTGGTCTGTTCTTCAGTTCCTTTTCTTTTATTTTAATGGCTTGTACAATGTTTTCATATTGTTCTCTTTTCTTTTTATTGTCTTTAGCGTTCAGTGATATCAATAATCCTCTCATAACTGCTTTGTACGCATCCCACACAGTTTGAATTTTTACTTCTTTTTGTATGTTCGCTTGAAAATATAAATCTGTCTCTTCATGTAATTTTTTTAACTATTTCTTGGTTGTCTAATAAGTCCTCATTTATTCTCCATCGCCCTTGCCTTTTTATTTGCCCAGAAGTCCATAGACAAGGATTGTGGTCTGAGATTATTCTAGGTAGAATTTCAACTTTTTTTGTCCTAAATGTTAAATTAATAGACATCCAGATCATATCAATTCTTGAATGTGAATCATGTCTGTTAGAGTAAAAAGTATAGTCTTTCCCTTGTGGGTTAACCTTCCTCCAGATATCCTCCAGCTTTTCCTGTTTTATCAGTTCAAACATTTTTTTTGGAAGTTTCCCTAGTGTGTCGTCTTTTCTCTTTGAGCGCCTAGCTATTTTATTATTCACAGTCCCATTAAAGTCTCCCAACATTATGATTTGTTCATAGTTTACACTGTCCAGTTCCATTTGTAGTTCTTTAAAAAAGATTTCTTTAGCTCCGTTGGGGGCGTAAATATTTACAATCAAAGTCTTCTGTCCGTGTAACAGAATTTCAATAGCTAAGTATCTTCCTTCTTTATCTTTAAATATTAGTTTAGGTTCCAAGTCTTTTTTGGCATATGTTACCACTCCATTCTTTTTATTACTTGCCAATGAAAAAAATTCTTCTCCCAACTTTTTTCTTATTAAATATTTGTAGTCTTGTTTCTTAAGATGGGCCTCTTGTATACAAACTATACTACATTTTTGTTTCTCCAGCCAGTGTCCTACCATCCTACGTTTTTGGGATGAATTAAGTCCATTTACATTCCATGAGAGTACTTTGTAATCCATCTTGTTGTAGTCTTAAATATCACCAAATTCTTCCTTGTTCTCACCAACAAAGGCGTACATTTCTGCTGAATTTTTAATCACCATTCTGTTGTTACCATAATAAAAACTCAGTTCTTGTGGTATTTCCCAACGAAATCTTATTTTTTTCTCTTTCAGTTTGTCTGTCAGACGCTTGAATTTTTTCCTGTCTTGCAAAATTGCTCTGGGCAATTCTTTCATTACGATAACTTTTTTCCCACCTATTTCAAAAGAGTCTGTAAAACATTTCTTGTAGATTTGTTCTTTTGTTCTCTTCATTGTAAATTGAACTACCACGTCCCTTGGTATATTTTTGTCTCTTGCGTATGTAGAATTGACTCTGTAAACAAGATCCATATGTTCTTTAACAACTTCCTCTTCCCCTTGTAAAAAATCTGCTAATGCTTCTTGCATTCTTGTAAAAATGTCTTCACCTAATTTTTCCTCTATACCTCTAAATCTCAGATGGTTTTGCATGTCTCTATAGTGCATCATCTTTTCCATTCTGTCATTTTCCTTCATTGTTTTTTGAGTATTTTCTTCCAGTTCTTTTACTTTAATTTCTATGTCTTGTGTTCTAGTGGTTAACTTTTGTAATTCAGCTTTTAAATCTATAAAATTTTTGTCTGCTTGTGCAGCTATACCATTCATTTTAACATTTACCTCTCCTATAGCGTCTAACATTTTTTTTTCCATTGCTTCCATAACAGCTAGTAATTCTTTTTCTTTTTTTGCTGCCATTGTAGGAGAGGACCATGTAGCTGCTCTCGATCTTAGCCCGCGGTCCGTCTTGTCTCTTTAAAAAAGATCGATTTTATTTTATTTTTAATCACACAAGCTAGTCTTGCCAAGTCAAATTTCGTTGGTTTCAGCCTTCTAAGTTATATAGTTTATGAGATATTACTGTTTAAAAATTTTATAAATCCAAAATGGCGGGCGCAACTTCTCTATGGTTTGTGTCAAAGGTTATAGTCTTTTTACCTTGCTTCTGGCTTGCCGTAGTTTCCTTTTGTCCCTTCCTCTTGCTTACTTGTCTGCTCTCCGCACGTCACTTCCTGTTGTAGTCCTTTTGGTCCGGCAGTTTTTACAGTCCCCTTTGCTCTCTTCCGGTTCTTCTCCGCTTCCCTTCTTGTCTGCTCCTCAAGCCGTCACTTCCTGTCTCAGTCCTCACAGCTTGGTCTCGCGATGCTTGGTTCCCTCCTCCCCTCTTTGTCTCGCGATGCTTGGCTCCCCCTCCCGACTCTTCTTAACCGCAGGAATGTTAAACAACTTTTTTTTTTTGCTTTTTAAGTTCAAATCCAGCTTTTTAACGTTTCAAAACTGCACTCATCCAATCTGCAACAGTCTATTGCTTCACCAGATCTGCTTTTCGTCTTTCAAAACACGGTAATGGTAAGGCAAAAAGTTTTTTTCCGTTACCTTATGTTGTTACTTCTCTTCAGATGTGGTCCCAACGTTTAAACTTTGTCTTCTTTGTTAAGGAATCAGGGGAATTGGAGATTTTATGCTGATTTAATCAGCCCAGCTCGGCTCCTTAGAGATACTTGCAAAAATCTTCTTCGGCTGCAGTGCTCAAGGTGTTGTAAAAGTCTCCTCCGAGACTTTTCCTTCACCGAGCTTGCTCAAACCTGGATTATATTGCTTGCTGGTCCTCACACTACCTGTGTGAGGTTGCGTCAGGTGGATTTATCCACCCAAGCTGTCAAGAAGAGCCGCTGTCCGCCCTGCGCATTTGCAAAGCGTGTCAGACCTCCATTCCTCCGAACGGAAAAACCCTGAGTTTTTTAATCTCCTGAACTGGTTTAGACAACCCTGGTGGACAAGAGGTCTTTAAATTCTTTAATTAATATTTGCATCATTTATGGTGCAAGTCTATGCATATTTTCCTGTAAGTAAGCACCACTGAAACATATAAGCCTTACTTCTGAGCAGTCTAGGGTTGTCAGGTTTCTCCTGGTAACCAGCAGGGGATGGGGGGATTTATGAGGAGAAAAAGAAAGGCCTAGGCCTTGTTGCTGATGTCACACAGGAAATGACATCATCATGCTAACAATGTCTGGGCAATGCTTTAGCATTTGGGCAAAAACTCTATGGTAAAACTGGCTTCTACCATAGAGTTTTTGTCCAAATACCACCCAGATGTTGCTGGCATGATGACATCACTTGCTGTGTGAAAGTGGTGATGAGGCCTAGGCATTCTCCTTTCTCCTGGTAAGTCAACCCCACTGGCCAGCTGATTGGCAGCTGAGGGGATGACCTCGACCTCCACCGGGGGGTCTGGCACCCCTAGAACAGACAGACGTAGAACTGTGATGCCTATCTTTGCCAAAAGTTACTTGCTGTGCTGGGTCTAGCCGGTTGCCCCAAATACCCTTCACTGAAAGCTGGATACACAGTCCAAAAGCAAGCCGAGAAACAGAGCCGAAGGTCAGAAAGCTGGGAAATCAGTCAGAGGTTTCAGGAGCTAGGAGTGAGGAGTGAGGAGTGGAGGCTGATGGCTGGGATCAGGTCGGAGCACGCATGCACAGCAGGTGAGCGGAGGGTGGTGGTGGTTTATGACCAGGTCCTTGCTTCCCTGGGAGTCAATCTGCAAAGACTCACCATCCCTCACGTTGCCTTTGCAACAGCTGAAGTCTGACACTCCTCCTTCTCTCTTGCACATTCAGACGCTGGCGTACCCTGTGACTGGGACAATTAGGTGAGCTAGGTGGTGATTCTGGCCTCGGGGTGTCTCCAACTGGGGTTGCTGGGCCAGGCTCTGGATCAGTCTCTTCGCCTTGTTGCTCCTCCTGCGCAGATGCTGGGTCCTCTTTTCCCTCAGGTGCTGGTAGAGGTTCCTCTTCTGGGCCGACTCCAGAGGAGGCTGGGTTGCTCCATGCCTCTTCCTCATCTGAGGAATAGTCAGCCTCAGCAAAGCCAGGACCCTTGACACTCACAGGCCTTAAAATTCAGATTACAGTTTCTCCCCATCCCCTTTAGCACTCATTCTCCTGACTTTCAGATATTCTGTGACATCAGAACAGCTAAACCAATACCATCCAAAGAGGCTCTGGCTTGATTGCAAGTAGGAGCCCATCATAATATCAGAGTAGATCAGCCAGCAGCTAATTGACAACTGATGCAGCCTACAGGATGCTATTATACTAATATCATTATAGCTGTATTTCCTCTACCCTTTTCTCATGCATTTGTAGAGGACAGTTAAAAGATCTTTGTAAAGCCCCTGTTTCTATGGCAGAGTAAGAAGCAGGGCACAGTGGACTTTGAATCATTGCCCTGGGCTGGCAAATTGTCTCTAGAAGCATTCTATCAAAGATCATTCGGACAACACAAAGTCGGTGCTTATCATCGCTAAGTCTCTTAATATTAATTCTGTTTCTCTATTACAACAAAAATATGTTTTACCAGTAATGATTCAGAGGCAAAATGTGCTGTCAAGGATGATCTCATGACAGCAACAGCAACCAGAACAGCATTTTAATGTCTCTTAATGCATTCCACCTTCTTGGAAAACACCGCACATCGCGGCAGCAGCCGCGAAGGTGCTTTTTCAGAATATCAATTGAGGATGGAATGTGGGTTTAATTAAATCATTCCTGAGGTCATCACAAGCAAAGACAAGCTTCAGTCCCTTACTTTTTATCCTCTCGCTCGTACCAAAGGGTATTTGGCTTACTTGGATATATGGATTTGGGTGGAAAAGAGGCCAGCCCAAAACGTGGCTGAAGGAACTGAAATATAAATGCATTACAAATGCTATGTGTCCTACCTTGGAGGTGACTGCGTACTAAGATAAGAAGGGGAGATTACTTAGAATCATAGAAAGTTAGAGTTGGAAGGGACCTTGTAGGTCATCTAGTCCAACCCCCTGCACCCTGCAGGAGCATAGCCAAAAGATAGCCCTACAACCAGGGGTCCTTTGGGGCCGGAGCGAGGCAGAGCGAAGCTCTGCCAGCTCAGGAATGGCCACTAGGGCAGCCACGGGCCGAATCAGATTCTCTGATCTGATTCGGCTCGCTGGCCAATTGGAGGGGAGGGGGTTTGAGGGAGAGGCTCCAAACGTGCAGGGTAGCTGCTGGGGCCTCTCCTCGAAATATCCACCAAGTTTATCCTCGAAATATCCACCAGGGGGTCCAATTCTACAGGCCCCCAAACAGGTTGCCCCCATTCCCTCCATTGTTTTCTATGGTAGGAAAAAAGTAACACTTTTTCCCACCATAGAGAACAATGGAGGGGATGGGACAACCTGTTTGGGGGCCCATTGAATTGGACCCTAGTGCCCGTGTGATGGAGCAAGCTCCCATCTCTGGCCCCAGCTCCTGCCAACCTAGCAGTTCGAAAGCAAGGAACTGCAAGTAGATAAATAGGGACCACTTCAGTGGAAAGGTAACAGTGTTCCGTGTGCCTCAGCATCTAGCCATGCCAGCTGCATGACAGTGGAGAAATCTTTGGACAGCGCTGGCTCTTTGGCTTGGAAACGGAGATGAGCACCACCCCCTAGAGTTGGATTCGACTGGCTTTCAAGCAAGGGAAACCTTTACCTTTACTAATGGTGGTGAGACAAAAAGGAAATCTTTGTCTGGGAACCTGCAGTGGCTTTTGGCAGTCCTGTCTTTTAGTCTGAATAAAAGTTATCTTTGTTGTTGCTTATAAAATCACTTTTCACAAGCAGTTAATAGTCAGAAGAATCCAGTCATCGAGGAGAACTTCCATACCTTTGGAACTGACTGAACACCAGCCTAAACAGATTGGTAGGACATGTTAACTTTCTGAAAAATCCACAATGGGCTTCGGCGTCTTTCTCACTGCTGAATACGCATAGCATGAGGATTACCTTGGAGTGATCTCCTGTTGATCAATCTGTGACTGATTTAGGGTCTGCAGATGTTATAATCAAAGAATGTCATATTGTAGATCGTTCTGAGATCACACAGATAATTTAAAAAAAGGATGCATTTCTAGCTCTCATGAACGAATACGGGAAATTCTTGCTCTCAGCAGGTAGTCATGCAAAATGGTCTGGGAAGAGGATGTGATCTTTGTTCTGTGTAGGCCCTAATGCCTAAGACCTTAGCTCTTATATGTACACGTTTTTCTTCTTGTATGTATACTTCTCTCTGAGAGCCAGTTTGGTGCAGTGGTTAAGAGTGGCAGACTCTAGTCTGGGAGAACTGGGTTTGATCCCCCATTCCTCCACATGCAGCTGCTGCTGGTATGACCTTGGGTCAGTCACAGTTCTCTCAGAGCTGTTCTCTCAAGAGCAGTTCTCTCAGAGTTCTCTTAGCCCCACCTACCTTCACAGGGTGCCTGTTGTGGGCAGGGGAAGGGAAGGAGATTGTAAACCGCTCTGAGTGAAGGGCGGGGTATAAATCCAATCTCCTCCTCCTCTTCTTCTTGTGCTGCTGCTGCTGATTCTTCTTTTGCTTCTCCTCCTCCTCCTCTCCCCAAAGTGATTTTTGATTCCCACTCCTCTTCCACAACCCCATAACCAGAAAACCTGGAATAAATCAAACACTTCGAAATTTTGCAAAGAAATCCAGATAGACTGGGCAGTCACAATACAAAATGCAAATTAAGGAAATGTGTGCAAAATGATAAAATTTGCTAAACAAATTACACTTTTCAGGCCATATCCTGGTGGGTCTTCTACTCTCAGAATATGGGATAAATAGTGCAGCATTTGAGGCTTCTTGGATATGTACCTCTTCCTTTTCCTTCTCTCTTCTCCCTTCTTCCCTCACCCCCTCCTTATGGGACCTCAATCCACAATTTCATTGTGACAAATGTCAGCCAATTCCAGAGGCAATTTCAAGGAATTTCCCTTCCAAAGTTTGTCACGCTTGCAGAAAAGGCTCATTTTGCAAAATGTGTGCCATGCTAATGAAATGATAATTAGTAGTGGTAATTAGCACGGTCGTTAGAGTTGGCTCCAGTTCCCAATGGGAAGACCATCCGGATTTATGGATTAGGCTTTGATCGGGTGGCTTCGATAGCTGCAGGGATTCTACCAAAACCTTAAAAATAGCGCAAGACGGAACTGTATCTCCTATACACTTACGGAAATCACATCTGTCCATTGAGGGCCACAGTCTTTGTCAGAGGTGATCTATTCTGGGCCACGAAAACAACCTTTTATGCCTCCTTCAAGTATGAGGAAAACAAGGACAGATGCTTTGATGGATGGAACTCCATCTTGTCCTTGGCCTGAGGCGAAGAGACCAAAGGAAAAAAGCGCTTAATGCCGTTCTTGCCAGAGTTCTCTGCTCCTCCAAATGCCCTCTCCCTGTGGGGTCCCACATGCGTTTTTGTGAGGCTCAATGTGTGTTGAGAATTCCATTTATGTGTGGGGGGGGAGTCTAGTTTGCCCTGAGGGATGATTTTGATGTGACGTTTTAGCAGACAGTCCCTTGTGCAGAGGGTCGGGGGTGATTCTGTTCTCTGCTCCTGAGAGTCCGGCAAACGGCATGTCTGACTTGGTTCTTCTACCTGCATCTGCTTGTTCATTTGTTACCAAGGTGGAGACCATTTTCTGGCAGATTCGTTACCTACTCTTTTCTCAGTGAGGAAATGCAAGCTTGAAATCTTGCCTGTCACCAATTCCGCACTGTCATTTCTGTCACTCGTTTATCCCTATTGCTTCAGGGTGCCTCCCCCACAAGTGTTTTGCTCTCTCTAGTAGTCCCAGAGGGAGAAAACCACATGTGGGAAAGGGGGGGAACCCGAAGCAAGAGGGAAAAACTAGCAACAAAAATCCCATTTGCTGACGTCTGCATAGGGCCCTTTCCAAGGTGCTGAAAGCTGCTTGTGGAGAAAGTCAGAATAAGTGTAAGCACTGGAAGACAAGCGAAGAAAAGAAGAGAAACTTAATGCCAGTTCCACCTCCTGCTCTGATCCTAAAGAACCTGGAAAGGGGGAAATTACTGAATAGTTTTGTTTATTAGATGTTTGCTTAAGACAATTTCCCTTAACTTCTTGACAGCTGGTGTAGTATCTTGACAGGCACACGGCTAGCAAGCAGAGCCAGTAGGCTAGCTTTCCCACCAAAGACAGTCCCTGTTATATTGTGGGAAGTTGTTAATTTGGTGATGTTCCCTTATTAGACTGCATAGTAATTTCCCCCTGGTCCCTTAGGGCCAAGAAAAGTATGGGCTGCAGTTTAGTTCCATTTTCGCATGCTGATTATTGGCTGTTAGTTTCATGTTCTGGCAGAGGTCTGGAAAGGCCCTGCTTTGTTTGAAATAAACCTGCAATTGTTCTGGCAGGGGGTGCTTGTGGAGTTATTACAGTCCCGACACAAAAAAATTAGCTCCCTGAAGGCAATGGAGCAATTCCCAAAGGAGTCTTGTACAAACTGTCTGCTTTCCCCCTTATATTTCTGCAATGAAAAGGTCTAGAGTCTCATTTTTTAAATAATAAAAGCTGGGAATTCCAAGGAATGAGAAGATCAGGGTATATCAATTGTCATAACACACTGCTTTGTCTTCCGCCTTTGCTGTAATACCACTTTTGGTTTAGACCAATCAAATTGACACAAAATATTGTTTGAGCTTTCAAGCTCAGCAGAACTCTTCATCAGGTTGGATGTTATAATTTTTTTTAAAAAGTTATAGGAATATGAAGCAGACTTTTTGGGCCAGTATACTGCAACCTGATCGTGCAAATATCCTCCATCAGATGCAGACAGGCAGACTAGACAGCTTAACCATGAAAAATCTGCTTCCTATCTCTCTGTCTTAAAAAAAATAAACAAACTGAAACAATAATGTGTGTTCATTTTGATGGGTGCTAATAAAAGACATCATGCGGTTTTTATTCTTCTTTTGGGGATTCTGCATGGACCAATATTGCTGTTTGTGACCTCTGCCCCACCCTCAGCATCTTTTAATAACAGGAAGTCCAAGTGTGGACATCGCGTTTTATTCCCAGTCTTGTCTGGTTCACATCTATTAAACTTCTGTGATTTTATGTATTCTGTGACATCTCAACAATAACCTGATATGAGTCACATGGTGTCCGACAGAAAGAGATCGTGCTGCCGAGACCACAGATATGCACAGTGTCCTCAAATTGCCTTGCTGAGCTGAAATCCAATCCAAACTCCTATTACCCGTTAGCAAGAGGTATCGATCAATCCTATAGGCAGATAATGCAAACAATAACATGGCTATTGATTAGTGAGATGGGAAGGCAGATAGGTATTTATGATGATGGGGATTCTACACTCTGCCTCTCTTCAGCACGTACTGAGGATTACATATTGATTGCCCGGCATTTAGAAATGCTGACATGGGTCCAGCGTATCCAGGGTTTTACTCCGCACAGTGAGGTATCGCAGGCAGCAGCAGGGAGTGTGGGAAACTGGACACGGGACCCTTCCAGAAGGCTGTCACTGTGTTTCAGATAAAAATTTGGATTTCATAGAATTATAGAATCATAGAGGTGGAAGGGACCTGTGGAGTCTTGTGAGAAAAATGCAACTTTGAGAGCTACTGGCATTAAAATTGTGAGCGAGCGATCTGGCTACTGCATAAATCAGTTGGCTTTGGAGCCATCCTTCCTGTGCTAAGACAACCATGTGTGAGCCAGAGCCAGTTTGGTGTAGTGGTTAAGTGCATGGACTCTAATCTGGGAGAACTGGGTTTGATTCCCCACTCCTCCACTTGCAGCTGCTGGATGACCTTGGGCAAGCCATAGTTCTGTCAGAGCTGCTCTCTCAAGAACAGTTCTGGAAAGAGCTCTCTCAACCTCACCTATCTCATGGGATGTCTGTTGTGGGGAGGGGAAGGGAAAGGAGTTTGTAAGCCGCTCTGAGACTCCAAGTGAAGTGTGGGGTATAAATCCAATCTCCTCCTCCTCCTCCTCCTCCTCCTCCTCCTCCTCTTCTTCTTCTTCCTAACTTAGGTTAGAGAGAACACTGCTCCAGGGTCGTCTAGGCCAACCCCCTGCACAATGCAGGAAATTCACAAATAATTCCCCCTCCACACCCCCAGTGACCCCTGTTCCATGCCCAGAAGATGAGAAAAAACCTCCAGTATCCCTGGCCAAACTGGCCTGGAGAAAAATTGTTTCCTGACCCCGAAGAGGCCTGCCAAATTATGTGAGGTATGGAGAAAGCAAACAGATAGAAATGTTGCTCCCTCTTGCATAATATGAGGGTCATCCTGTGACCCTGGTTGGAAGTCGATTCACAACAGATAAAAAGAAAGTTGCCTTAACCCAGCGGGCCCAGACTAGCCTCATCTCATCAGATCTCAGAAGTAAAGCAGGGTCAGCCCTGGTTAGTACTTGGATGGGAGACCACCAAGCAAGTCCAGGGTTGCTATGCAGAGGCAGGCAATGGCAAACCACCTCTGAATGTCTCTTGCCTTGAAATCCCTGTGGGGTCACCGTAAGTCAGGTGCAACTTGATGGCACGTTCCACCATCAAGAGAAAGTACTAAACATACTGACTTGCGGAACTCTTTGCTACTAGATACAGTAGCTAGTTTGTATAGATTTACAGAGGCAAAGGTCTAGTGTTGGCTATTTGCTATGATCCCTGAATGAGACTTCCATGTTCAGAAGCAAAATACCTGTCATGCTGGGGAACAGGCCTCCGATGAGATCTGTTTTCCATGGCTACAGTTTCCGGCGTTCTCTGTGGACATCTGGCTGACTCCTGTTGGAATCAGACCTTTTGAACTGATCCAGCATGGCTACTCTTATGATCTCCCAAAACAATTCTTAGCCTGAGTCCAGAACTCCTTCTTCATCATAATCCTCTCCTGCTACTTCTGCTCCAAAATCCTTATACGTTCTAAGGGCTAAACTTTGTTTAATTTGATCTTCTGTGTACATTTTCTTCAACATCTTTTCTTTTGACTAAGTTAGGGTTAATGGTGAATTTTATCTGGGGTCTGTAAATCTGTGCCCTGACTTGGATAGCTCAGGCTAGCCTGATCTCAGAAGCTAAGAAGGTACTTCTTGGGACTTGGGTTAAATTGCAATTAAAATGCGGAATTTGCTGCCAGAGGATGTCGTGATGGCCACAGAAATCAACAGCTTTAAAAGGGGATTAGACAGATTCATGGAGGAGAAGTCTATCAGTGGCTACGAGCCATGGGGACTGAGGGGAACCTCCACATTCAGAGGCACCAAGCCTCTGAATCCCTGAGCCAGGAGGCAACGTTAGGGGAAGGCCTCAGCCTCTTATGCCCTGTTGTTGGCTGTCCAGGGAACTAGTCAGTGGCATGACTAGACGCTGTTACCTTCCCACTGAAGGGGTGCCTATTTATCTACTTGCAATTTCTTGCTTTCAAACTGCTAGGTTGGCCGGAGCTGGGGCCTCACTCCGTCACATGGCACGAGGGTCTTGAACTGCCGAGCTACAGACCTTCTGGTCTGTGGCTAAGTGTCTTAACCCCAGAGCCACCGTGGCCCTATTGGGGAAAATGGTGGGGTATAAATGAAGTAAGTAAACAAATAGGCCAGGGTGCCTGATCGCCGTACAAGGATACACGCATGATTCATCCAGCATGGATGACGGATAAAATGTTATCCTGTGTCTTCATTTGTAGACGTTGTCTTTGAAACCTTGTGAGACTTCATTTGTTTGAACAAAAATCAGATTTGGGGTGCCATCTCTAATGGCTTCGCTCAGACAAATGGTGCTGGGTCGCCTGCGATTTCCATAAGTCCGCGGCATTTTTCATGAGCAAGATGCATGTCCCACTCCACGATCCCGCTTTAAGCACCCAAATGTTTCTCTAACAAATGGAGGCCTTCGCTTGCTCTTCAATTCACATCCCCCATTCAACAAAGTGACTTCTATACATCACAAGGAGCCAAATGCATATCTGGATTTGGAAAGGGCCCCCCATCCTCGGTTGCTCGATACGTCTCTCCAGTTCTAATTTAGGAGAGAGGAATCAAAAGGAGGGATTAAAATGACCAGAATTTTTACATAATTCTGGGGAGGGG
This sequence comes from Lepidodactylus listeri, assembly GCA_029233225.1. Taxonomy (NCBI): domain Eukaryota; kingdom Metazoa; phylum Chordata; class Lepidosauria; order Squamata; family Gekkonidae; genus Lepidodactylus; species Lepidodactylus listeri. The sequence continues at coordinate 17,818,097 of JARCFY010000010.1, read as the reverse complement.
GGGGGTATTCCATTTATTTTCCTGTAATTTTTACACATCTTCCCATTAAGTGCATATCTTGTCAGAGCCGGCGTTCAGAATAAGTAATGCCACTCCGTGAGTCACAAATGGAAACCATGTCAGGCGGCGCTGCAAAACGGATCTATAACTGGCTCTCTTTCTCTTTTTTTTTTTTTTGGTCCCTCAGTCTGAGATGATCTAATTTGATTGCCTTGATTTATGAGACACAGAAAAGGACATTCTTGGCCTCTTGAGTTTGCATTTCTCCAGATTGTTCCTCCTCTTCAATATTCTGGGTTTCAGATGTAAATAATTCTTGGTGTGTGTGGGGGGGAGGGAAGGAATAAGCATCTTTGTCGCCTGCTACATGATTTGCACGCTGAGTTTGAAGATTTGCTTCCAGTTTGGTGTAGTGGTTAGCAGTGCGGACTCTAATCTAGAGAACCTGGTTTGATTCCCCACTCCTCAACATGCAGCTGCTGGTGTGACCTTGGGTCAGTCATGGTTCTCTTGGAGCTAGTCTCTCAAGGACAGTCTTCGAAAGAGCTCTCTCAGCCTCATCTACCTCACAGGGTGTCTGTTGAGGGGAGGGGAAGGGAAAGGAGTTTGTAAACCACTCTGAGACTTTGAAGGGCGGGGTATAAATCCAATCTCTCCTCCTCCTCTTTACTTTGGGTGAGATCACTGGTCTTGACTAAGTTGAAGTCTCAATCCATTTAGGTGAATTTTTTTAATTAGTGTACTGAATTCTCAAAAGTGGATGGTAGGAAACTGGATTGTGCTTACTCTTTGGAAGGCTTTCTTCATCTTTTCCAGTTGGCAATACAAGGTGGTGAACATTAGCTTTGTAGCTGGCAAGCATAAGTTCGCATACTTTAAAAAGAACCATAGCTGAAACGCAAGTCAGATAAAAAATCTGGCAGTATTCTTAACAGTCGCTTATTTCCTGGTGGAATTCTGCAAACCATACCACATGCTGTTCCAAACCCAGATGTTTCACAAGATAGGCGGTGCTCTAAAATCAGTGTGTTTTTGGATTTGTGCTTTCTAATGGACTCTTGCATTTTATATCTTGGCAATTTAGTGTTGTGTTATGAGCCTCCTGGACTCTACAGAGGAATATCAATATTTAGAATAAACAAATAAATAATGGCTTGGATCCCATGATAGAGTCTCCCAGTGCAGATGTCTGACTCACCCCTCATACTGGCCATGGGATTCTCCTGACCCTCAGAAGCAGCATTTTTGGGGAACATTTCACAATGCTCTGGAAACCCAGGGAGAGCTCTTCCCTGATGAAAATGCCTTCCATTTGTGGAGATTTACTGTCAGATCCAAGCCTTGTCTGTCTGTCTGTCATCTTCTATCATCTATCTGTATGTATCTCTCTATCTAGCTGTCCTTTCTTTCTCTTTTTCTGTGCATCTGTCCGTCCGTCCGTCCATGGAGCTCAGGGTACACAGGGAATCTCACATGCCCACATTTCCTCCAAACAATTCCACATATTTAACCATGCTGGGGGGAAAGTGCATTGACCAGAGCTTTCTTGTGCACATCTAATATCATGTTAAGAGCCTCCCTTCCCTTCTTTTGCTGAATTTGCGGTGGAGGCTGAGCTGTTCAAGGTATCGTTTCAGTGGCGTTTGCCGCAGGGGGCACACATGAAATGAAAAGCTCTGCTCCTCCCAGAGACCTGGTGCCTGAACTCCAGTGGTGCTTTGCGTTCAAAGACATGCAATATCCCTTGAAATTGAATGAATAATCGATGGCTGTTTGCTTTGCTCAGCCTCTCCTTCTGGGGCGAAATGAAGATTTCCTTCCCTTGTATCTTTCAACAGCAAAATGGGACGAGTGCCTTTGGCAAAAGCAGATCTCTTTCCCAAGCAGAATAATCAGGGAAATTAAATGTAATGTCATTCATGGCTGAGTAGCCTAATGGTTAGAGTGTCAGAACTGGGCTGGGGAAACCCAGGTTCAGAGCCCTACACTGCCCTAGAAGCTTTGGGTCGGGGAGAACAGCAGGTTATAAATTAAAACAAAAAAAACAAAAAATACTTTGGGCCAGTTACTCTCTCTCAGCTTACCTGTGATAAGCCTGATGCGATAAGCATGATGCCAATGACTAGAATTAGGGGGACTCTTTTGGAAATCCAGAGGACCAAGTAATGACCCTTCCAAACCAAAGAGGGGGCCCCCACTTTCACACTGGGGAAAGTAAGCCAGAAGGCCAGGCCTCTCTGCTTCCAAGCTTCTTGAACACCCCCACAAAATGAGAAATTCCCTTCCAAGTCCTCTGTCCAGCACAAAAGATTTGATATGTGTGTGCGTTTGTGTTCCTCTGGAGAAAATGGCTGTTTTAAACGGTGGACTCTATGGCATTGTACCCTGGGGAGGTCCCTCCCCACCCCAAACCCCACCTTTCCTGGCTCCATCCCCCAAATCTCCAGCTCTTTCTCAATCTAAAGATGGCAACCCGTGTATGGGTGTGTGTGTGGTGTGTGGGGTACAGATTGGTCTAGAGTCCAGGGGTGGGCAAATTGCAGCCCGTGGGCCACATGCGGCCCGCCACAGAGTTTTTTGCAGCCCGCCAAGACAGTCGGCCACGTGGTTTCTCAACAAGCAATCTCACTCCTGATTTCAAAAAAATTGTAGAAAAGTGTGATAGGGTACATTTGTCTCATTAAACTGATTCTAAAATTAAATGTGCTTGCAGCTATAGATGATATGAAATTAGCACAATAAATAAATTGAATAAAACTACCACTATTTAATTTAATTTATATTTATTGATTTATATGATACAATTTATACCTTTTCTGAAATGCAAAGTTAACTAATGAATGCAATCATTTTAAAAGATGCGGCCCTCTGCTAACCTCCGCTCCCACAAAGTGGCCCCCGAGCCAAAACAATTGCCCACCCCTGTCTAGTCAAAGACTCCTAGGAGATTAAAGACTCCCTCTGATGGTTCTAATTCTCGCTGAGGTGTAAACCTAGATCCTGCCGATACCATTTCACACAGAACTGACCTCTGTGTAACCCTTGAAGAGAATTCTGCCCACGCAGGAAACCATCACTGAGAAGCCTAGGTTTCTGCCTCTCAAGTTCACTTTCTGTGAGGAGGGATATCTTGGTTTCGTTTTGTATGAAGTATGACTAGGGTTGCCAGTTCCAAGTTGGGAAATATCTGGAGGTTTTGGGGGTGGAGCCTGAGGAGGGCAGAGTTTGGGGAGGGGAGGGGCTTCGGTGGGATATAATGCCACAGAACCCGCCTTCCAAAGCGGCCATTTTCTCCAGCCGAACTGATCTCTATTTCCTGGAGCTCAGTTGTAATCCCAGGAGATCTCCAGCTGCCACCTGAATAATAGAATAATATTTTAGTAATTATATCACGGATATTTGTATCATCTGTATTGGTTGTTTGGCCACCTGGAGACTGTTAACCCTAAGTATGACTTAGGCCAGACTCTCCTAGAGCCAGTTCAGCCTCCTGTGTCACACAAAAGTGGTGCTGCAGAAGAGACAGGGGAAGGAAAGAACAAAGGGAAAGTACCTGCACGGCATCCCAATATTTGTACAGTGCTGAAGTATCTTAGGGAAAGGGAAAGGTCCCTCCGATCTCAGCTGTCTGGGGAACGCTGTCTGTCTCAAAAAGGGATCCCTGGAGACACACATCTATAAATGCGGGGACATTTTTGTCTCCATACGTGAGCTGATACAGTCTGTCAGGTGCATGACAGCGTGAGGTAGTGTCTCGGGGACGATTCGGTGCAGCCTGCTTTAAAAATAGGCCCCTTGGAACGTTGACTGGAACGGCTCCCAGAGGAGCTTTGGCAGATGAGCCTTCATATCTCACTGGGATCTTTGAAAAAAAAAAGAGAAAGTTTCAGCCGTGCTTGACTATTTCTCTGGTCGCGGCGCTGCGATGAAATGACTACGTATACGGAGATGAATCCCTCTGCCTTTGGAGTGTTTCTGTCCCGTCCGTGCAGAAGAGTTATGAAATCAATAACTAGGCAAATTAGAACTGGGCAGGAAATGGCAACCACGTGATTGATTCCAGAGGAAATGATGCAGTGCTGGGGGGGGGGGGGGATGCATCGACGGCACAACCGCTCATCAAATCTAGGCTGAGACAGACTGCTTCGTTTCTCACCAAAAGAAAGGTGGGAAAGCGTTCCAGTAGGGCCAGACGCCATCTTGCTTGGACATTTCAGCTGGAGACCTGAAAAATAACAGAAATGTTTTGAAATAATAGCTTGACACTTTGAGAGTCACTAGTATCAATGTGCTACATCAGTGGCTCTTGGCCTTTCGCATCTTATGCACCACAAATCATCGCAATCAAAGAACATGGGTCACACTGTTATAGAAACAAAAAGCTCCCTTTCCCCAAGATGGATGTTGTTTATATGTGTGCAGGCATTCTGTTAAATGTTAGGAGCATGCCTCAAGGTCAAAATCTGTGGTGGGTAAGAGTCAGCAGGAGACAGCACATCACACGTGAGCCAGTCTGGTGTAGTGGTTAAGTGCATGGACTCGAATCTGGGAGAACCGAGCTTGATTCCCCACTCCTCTACTTGCACCTGCTGGATGACCTTGGGCAAGCCATAGTAACTTCTGGCACAGCTGTTCTTGAAAAAGAGCAGTTTCTGTCAGAGGTCTCTCAGCCCCACTTACCTTACAGGGTGTCTGTTGTGGGGAGGGGAAGGGAAAGGAGTTTGAAAGCCACTCTGAGACTCTCTTGGGTAGTGAAGGGCGGGGTATAAATCCAATCTCTTCTTCTTCTTCTTCTTCTCCTCACACGCAGGTTGTCATGGATATGTCCCAAAATGTAGGGGAACTGTTTCTGTTTTTAACTAAAAAGATCACAGGAGATGCTTCTGCAGCAAGAAACAGGACTGGCCTGGTCTCCCAGCTAAATGTGCCAAATAGGGAGTCCAGTGGGGTTGCCAGTCTCCAGGTGGTGGCTGGAGATCTCCTGGAATCTCAACTGTATCTCCACGTAACAGAGGTTGGTTTCCTAGGAGAAAATGGCTCGTTTGGAAGGTAGACTCTATGGCATGATACCCCACTTAAGTCCCACTCCTTCCCAAACCCCACCCTCCCCAGGCTTCACCCCCCAAATCTCCAGGAATTTCCCAACACAGAGCTGGCAACCTTAGAGTCCAGAGACCCAGAACAAAACAAAACAATGCCTTGTGAATTCTTCTACCCATCTCCCTCCAAAAAACCAGCTTGTATTTGAATGTCAAAGTAGAGAAAAACTTCTGTGTGGAAGCAAACAGATTTTTTTCGGCACTGGGGGAGCATTAATAATAGCTCTACCTTCTGGAGTCGGATGTACATTCTCTACAGTCACCTCGGGATTTCATCCCCTCACCATTCAGCCGCACGTCTATACAGAGCCAGAAACGGAACAATCTTTACTGTCATTGTCAGCTCTATGAGCCATGAAATCCTGTCCCAAACACAGTTAGTTGTGTTATATTATTCCTGGTTGCTACCAGGTGTACCATCTGTTGAGCTGTTTAGTTATCTCTGTACCCAGGACTTGGGGAAAAAATGTTGGTTGAGGAATCCATCGTTCCTTTGTTACAATACAGTAAAACAAATGTAAGAAGAAATCTTTATGGATACGAAATAGGCAGATGGTTAGTCCACACGATCTGCTAGAGATGCCCAGGACTGAGTTGGGGGCTTTCTGGGTGCAGGGAGGCCTGCTCTGCCACTGAACCATGCCCCCTTACTTGTTAATGATCACTGAAACAACTGAAATCCACTTTGCGCCTTTAAAAAAATGACTAATGTTTTAAATAAAACATATAAGTTCAAAAACATCTCTTTTTGAACATTTAAAATTTTTTAAATATAAAAGAAAACAAGGGAGAAGGGAAGAAAAAACACGGGGGCGGAGGGAATGCCAGTCCTTATAAAGACAAAGATAAGGGATAGGGAGGGGCAAGTGTCTCCTATAGTATATTATACTTCGGTGCAGATGTAAGTATAAAATGCTCCACAAGTCCTGTAATTGAGAAAATCTATCAAATGTCCTGACAGCTGTTCCAGCATTTCCAGAAGCGATAAAAGTTGAATTTATTTCACTTTTGGAAAGGGGGCAGTATCACCTTCTGGCGGCTTTAATGAAATGCCATAAAACCTGAGGAAAAACTGTGTTGTAAAGTAATAAAAAGGTAGTCAGAAGTGGATTGTTTGTTGAAACATTCGAGGAGGGAGGGGCTGGGGGAGGCAAGGGGGCATGACTCCGCTTCAGGCATGACCGATGAAAAACTACGGCCAGAAAGCTGAGCAATGTCAGAGGGAGAGAGGCTTTCTGCTTATTAAGACAGAAATATCAAGTGCAGGATCACCTCTCTGTTTTTAAGCCAATGGGCCCAATCCGGCCCTAGTCCCATGCAACTAATACAGGGGTCCCCCACCTGGAGCCTCTGGGCTCCATCACACCGATCAATACCTTTCTTAGCACAAGTGTTTATTGGAAAGTTGATGGGGCTGGATGGGGCTTTTGCCTGGTGTGGCTTCTGATTGGCCACCAGAGATTTGATTGGCTGAGCAGATTTTTAGAAACTTTGCTTGGCGGCAGCTTGTCACCACAGCACAAGGATCCTCACCGCGTTACTGACGGCAAGCTGTGGCAACCATTTTGCGGCTGGCTCCACCTCCTGAGGCAGCCATTTTGTGGCAGCCATTTTGTGGCTGCACCCACCACGCTGTGTCAGAATTCCAGAGATGCTCACAGGCTCAAAAAGTTGAGGACCCTTGAACTAATATAATAATAAATGGCACTGGACAAAATTGTGCATCCTCATTCACAGTTCCACAGGGCATGAACTCATGAAGCTGCCTAATACTTAATCACCCTATTGGTCTGTGAAGGTCCGTATGGTCTACTCAGACTAGCAGCAGCTCTGCAGGGTCTCAGGTAGAGGTCTTTCATGTCACCCACTATGGGATCTTTTTAACTGGAGATGCCATGGATTGAACCTGGTACCTTTGGCATGCCAAGTAGATGCTCTACCACTGATCCAGAGACCCATGGATGTCCACTTGTGATGCAGACATGAAAACTATCCAGATACATACCTGTTTGGTCAATGCATGCCAAAGCCTCCTTTCCTGTGTGGGCTTCTCATGCACGATCAAAGCAATAAGAATGACACTATTTTGTAAATTAATCTCCAGGTTAATTAATATAGCAATTTTTAGTTTGCATTATTTATTTTACCTTCTGTGTATCCCAAGCAGAAACTTCAGAGATGTGACACTGGAGGTGATGCAATTTGTTTCAAATTTTTATTCATAAAAGATTTACAAGACTTGAAGTACAATATGATTTGGCAACTGGGGGAGGGGAAGAACTTGCTGAAATCTTCCTTGTCTGTCTTATTGCATAAATAAAACCGCGAGATGGAATTTGGTTAAGCTAACTTAATGCAAGGGCTACTTGTAATGACTTTCTCATGTTTCCACATGTACAAGAGCTATTCTGTGAAAAGAAATGTAACGTGGGGTCTAAGGTTGCCAACCTCCAGGTGGAACCTGGAGATCCCCCAGAACTACAGTAGATCTCCACACTACAGAGATCAAGAGTCCAGTAGCACCTTAAAGACTAACAAAATATGTGGCAGGGTATAAGCTTTCGTGAGTCACTGCTCACTTGTTCAGATACAGCTAGAATGGGAGTCCCTCTGTCCTATTCTAGCTGTATCTGAAGAAGTGAGCAGTGACTCACGAAAGCTCATACCCTGCCACATATTATGTGAGTCTTTAAGGTGCTCTTTTCTACTGCTGCAGACAGACTTGCTCGGCTACCCATTTTGAACTACAGATATCAGTTCATCTGGAGAAAATGGCTACTTTGGAGGGTAGACTCTATGGCATTATACCCAACTGGTCCCTCGAATCCAAAAATCCCATCCTCCCCAGTCTCCACCCCCAAATCTCCAGGAACTTCCCTACCTGGAGTTGGCAGCCCTAAGGGTCCATCCCTCAGGCTGTACCCCCTGAACTCAGGATCAAGGTCTTGAGAGATCTGGTAACCCTAAATTCACCTAGGAGGCCCAGTGGCTGATCTCATAGGACTGTAGCAAGGCTGACTGAGAGAAAGGATTTTACAAATACTCAAAAATGCTCAAATGTAATCATGGCCTCTGGACTGACTAATAAGCCTTGTTAAGTTGGAGTCCCTAACTGCCACCCTGAGAGTTTCCTGCTGAGCAGTGTCCCTTATGTTTACTAGGGAATGGAAGACAGTTTTTCTTCTCCGGGACTGTGACAGAAAATGAGCTGATCGCGAATTTGCCAAGATATTTCGCTGTCTGGCTGACTCCAAAGGTTGTTTTCGGCTAACAGAAGGCATTTCCACCCACGCAATGGAAAATTTCTGCTTTTCTGTCCTGCTGGAGCTCACAGAGTTCCTGGAAACACTTCTTTCTGGGAGATGAGGGAACCTGGGGAAGAGAATGAGGAGGGGGAATCAGCAAAATGGCCCTTCTCTCCCTGACAGAGAACTCTAGCTTTTGGATTCGGCCCGTGAACTAGGCCAGAAGGTTAGAAAATCCCCCCCCAGGTTAGGTCTGGAAAAACCAGATGGAAATGTTGGAGATTCATTATTGGATTTCTCTTCTTGTAAAATTGCTCCAAATAGCAACCATGGGAAGGGGGCAGTTTGGATTGGGAGCACAGCCTTTGGATGAGCTTTTAATGCTTACCCAAGCACCTTCTCTCCCCCCTCCGCCAGGAAATATTCGTTCAGAAATAGGAAAAACGAATAGTGCCCCAGTAGACCAGTTTTCACTGGGAAATGGGTTAAACCCCCCAATGCCACAATCCTGATTCAAATCACACTCACTCACCCACTAGAGTTGCCAGGTTTCCCCTGACCACTGGCGGTAGGGTTGCCAGGTCTGGGCTGGAAAATACCTGGAGACTTTGGGGGTAGATCTGGGAGGGGAGGGGCCTCAGCATGGTACAGTGCCATAGAGTCCACCCTTCAAAGCAGCCATTTTCTCCAGGGGAGCTGATCTCTGTCAGCTGGAGGTCAGTTGTAAAAATGGGGGATCTCCAGGCCCCACCTGGAGGCTGGCAACCCTAACTGGAGGGGATGAGACAAATCAGTCTTTATTGGGTGATCTGGCCCTGCGTCTTCTAACTCTCTGTTTTCATTTCTCCCTTAATACAGTTGGGGTTTAAACATTCGGTTCTTAAAAAACACATTCCACACCGATTAGTCTTCCATAGAATCCTGCATGTCAGCTGTGGAACCGAAAGGTGGATTCTGAAGGGCAGTCTGAGGCTTGCGTTATCCCAACCCAACAACGACTACTATTCAGGACTGAGCCCAGAATGGAGCTGTGGGGTATACCACCCAGCCTGGAGCAGCAATTCATCCCTCCATCAAGATTTCTTTTAAAAAAACAACAACAAAAAACCCAAGGACTTTAAGGTCAAATCTACATCTGACCTTCCCACTGGAATCATTCTAGTTTCAAAAAACCCCGTCTATACCTGTTTCTAGTTTCAAACCATACTTGTTCTAGTTTAAAAATTACTGTTTATATTCATTAATTGTCCCTCCTGTGGTCAAGCTAGCATTTTACTGCTTTAAACAGATCCTGTTGCTTTGTACTCTTCAGACCCAGGGAGTGAAATTTGAAACCAGCGTGAAATGGGCGTAGGAAAAGACAGCAGTCAAACTACTTCAGAGGGGAGGTGTAAACTGGGCCTTAATTTGCCACATTACAACTCCCACCTTGTGGAATGGCTTGCCTGTAGTGGTCAGAAAGGCACCCACACTTTTATCATTCTACACATTACGTAATACACTATAGTTTAGGAGATTATTCTTAAAGGGAACTGGACTCCGCTGCTGATTGCATGTTTTGTCTTGCTCTTTCTGCGTCATCTTCTGCTTTTGGGATTCCATTTCCTGCATTCTTTACAATATGTCTCTGTCTTATACTTCTTTGGGTATTGTTTTCTAATTTTTGTAAGCCCAGTCGTGCTGTATCATTCTTTGGATGCTTTATGTCCTCTGATTACATTGTTTTTATATTCCATAATTCATCTTGAGCGTCAGTGAGAAAGACGGGCTATAAATAATGTTAATCAATCAATAAATTCCATTTAAAGAATGCAAATTTGGTTTTAGAATAAGGAATTATCTGGTTGATCCAAGCTGTGTCCTTCTTACCCAGTGGCTTCCCTACATTGGATGGATTTTTTAAAAGAGCCCCATTACTTTTAATTGTACTTAAGCAATCCTGATAAACTCCCCTCTGCTTAGCTAGTTAAGTCTGTACATGTCACAGAGCTTAACAGGGCAATCTTACACACACTTCTAAGTCTGTTAAAACCAGTGGTCTTAGCAGAGTGTAACACTGCTTGCGATTGCACTGTAAAAAAATGGGTAAATGGTAATTTAAGGATTTTGGTATTTATTTAAGGAGGATATCTGTTACAAGCAGGCACAGATGACTGGAGGTAAAACTAGCTGTCTTTCAGGTTATATGTTTATGCTGCTAATGATTTATAGACACTAAAGTTTTATAAGATAATGCATGGGATAGACCAGGTAGAGAAAGAAGTACTTTTCTCCCTTTCCCACAATATAAGAACTCGTGGGCACTCCATGGAATTGCTGAGCAGTCAGGTTAGAACAGATAAAAGGAAGTACTTCTTCACCCAAAGAGTGATTAACACGTGGAATTCACTGCCACAGGAGGTGGTGGTGGCTACAAGCATGGACAGCTTCAAGAGGGAATTAGATAAACATATGGAGCAGAAGTCCATCAGTGGCTATTAGCCACAAAGTTTAGATAGGAACTCTCAGTCTGAGGCAAGTGATGCTCTGTATTCTTGGTGCTTAAGGGGGGGCAACAGTGGGAGGGCTTCTAGTGTCCTGGCCCCACTGCTGGACCTCCTGAGGGCACCTGGTGTTTTTGGCCACTGTGTGACAGAGTGTTGGACTGGATGGGCCACTGGCCTGATCCAACACTGGCTTCTCTTATGTTCTTAAGTAGAACATAAACTGTTGGATTTGGCAAGAGGGATGTCAAGACTTCTATTGGTTGTGAGGAAATCCTTAATTTTCCATTCATTTTTGAAGCCCTAACTTGAAATGTGGTCTCTCCACTGATTCAGAAGAGCTGGCTGCAGCCCTGTGCCTGTTAGGTCCAAAGATTGTGCTAACTAAGGCCTATTATGCACTGGTGCTTTTGTGCCAATTCCCCCCTTATTTCTCTTTCAAGCTGAAGGTAATTCAAAAGCATACAGATTCCCTCGGATTACCCTTTTCTGCTCCTGGAGGATCACTAACCCCGCCCACATCGAGGTTATTCCACCCACTCAGCACCTTCTGCCGTCCCGCCCCTTCATCAGTGTAAAAGCTGCATTGATTACTTCTCCCCTTGTTGTTTCAAATTTTTAAATTTAATTTAATGATACAATAATACAACATAGAACCAAAAAAGGAATCTAATAGTTACAATCAATTGACGCAATGCCCAAGAATATTGATGAGGCCTCATAGAGTATCGCCTTGTATCATGGTCAGGTAAATATGTCCTGAATAGTATTATTATGGTAAGTGAGAAGTATTGGAGTTGGGAGGTCAATACGTAACAGTAAGCCTTCCTGTTTCGGTCCAGGAGATACAATCAAATCAGAGCCAATGTACCAACACACACACACACACACACGCGCACACATACACATTGCCAACAATCAAAGCTCGCAATGCCAGTGTCAGTGGGTTTTACCAAGCATTCTGTACACTCAACATGTTTCCCCATATTATGAGATCATGTGACTCTCCCATTTTTCACAATGGCCGATAACACAGCAGAGAATCCCCTGTAGCTAGATACGAGTCCAGTAGCACCTTAGAGATCTACAAAATTCTGGGGGTATAAACTTTTGAAAGTCAAAGCTCCTTTCGTCAGATACAAATTGGAAGGAGATCTCTGAGTCCTATGGTTGGATCCTGTGACTCTCTTCTGCTAACTTTCCCTGAGAGCCGGCTGGGTGTAGTGGTTAGGAGCACAGATTCTAAACTGGGAGAACCGGGTTTGTCTCCCCACTCCTCCACATGCAGCCTGTTGGGTGACCTCAGGTCAGTCACAAGTTCTTTCAGAGGTGTTCTCTCTCTGGGGCAGTTCTCAGGAGAGCTCTCTCAGCGCCACTTACCTCACAGGGAGTTTGTTGTGGGGAGGGGAAGAGAAAGGGGATTGTAAGCCGCTCTGAGACTCCTTCGGGTAGTGGAGGGTGCGGTATAAATCCAATCTCTTCTTCTTCTTCTGGGGAGAAAAACTTTCTCCAATGGAGAATGACTTTTTCTGACAGAGACAGTCTTCCTCTGATGGAGAAACATATTTCTTTGTGGAGGGAAGTCTGTTGAAGGAAGACTTTGCAGGAGTCATAGGCTTGGATCCTGCACTGTGCAAGCGGAAACATAAAGAGACTCAGGGCAGTTCCGATTGCGCAAGATCGTGTGCAACATCTAGCACTTTCCTTTCTATACATTATAGTGCCCAGAAATGTGTTGCGCAAGATTTTGTGCAAGTGGAAACACAAGCAAGGATGCAATACATTTGACTTAGTGCAAACGGCTATCATAGCCTTTTCCCATGTGTTTCACCTTGCAGAAGACCTCTAGCACAAGCAGAAATTTTGCACTGTATCCTGTCCATAGGATCCAACTTAGTGGAAGGGAGTTTTAGGTTTCAGCCTTAAAAAGTCTGATAACCAAGACCATAATACAAAAGGAGGTTGGGCAAGAAACATTACACTCAATTCTCTTTGACTTTCAATCAAATGTTTCCCATATCCCCGGCTGAAGGCCAGCCCGCCACAAGCAAAGCTGAGAAAGGAACAAGACGCAGAACACGAAAGGACATCCTCTCCAAGGACCTGAAACAGGAACCATTAAAAGGACCTGCTTGGCCAAAGTGCAAGACCAAGCTGGAACCGGCATGATTGAGCTACCCTTCTTTTCCTACCTAGCAAAGACCTAACTAACACCTGTCAGAGCTCTCTCAGCCCCACCTACCCCACAGGGTGTCAGTTGTGTGGGGAGGGGAATGGGAAGGAGTTTGTAAGCCGCTCTGAGACTCCTTTGGGTAGTGAAGGGCGGGGTATAAATCCAATCCCATCTTGCTCTTCTTCTAAAGCACCTCCTGCCCTGTGATGTGCCCATCTAGGATGAGTTCAGCACTTGGTTAGCCAATCAGCTGGCAGGGAGCAACCCAAAGCTCCCAGTCTCTGTCTGCTTCCTTTCCCTTTGGATTGTTTCCCCAAGACTCAAGAACATAAGAACATAAGAGAGGCCAATGTTGGATCAGGCCAGTGGCCCATCCAGTCCAACACTCTTGTCACACAGTGGCCAAAAATACCAGGTGCCATCAGGAGGTCCATCAGTGAAGCCAGAACACTAGAAGCCCTCCCACTGTTGTCCCCCCCCCCCGAGCACCAAGAATACAGAGCATCACTTGCCCCAGACCGAGAGTTCCTATCTATAAGAAGCAAGTGGATGCAAGGAAACACATTGGCAGGCACCATGGCACTCTGGGGCACCTGTTGCAGAAGGGGGGCACCTGGAATGGGAGGGATCAGCCACGGAGCCCCATTTTCCGGCATCTGACTCTCTGCCCCCATCCTCACCTTCTACCACTTCCTTTCAGTCTACCCCAGTTCACTGCTAGACGGATGTGGTTTGGAAACTGCTGCCATCACATCTGGTCATTGGCAAGTTATTACTTCTGTGAATGTGGGGGTTGTTACTCTGGAAGAAGTCAGGGGTCTCCCCCTCCACTTCCCCTTTTCTCTCAATTAGTTGTCATTCATGGGAACAGAGCAACTTTGAACAGCACATGACTCTGAGATATGTTGGGGTATTTGGTCAACGTAGCAGGGTTTTGCCCAGTCATAGAAGCGTAATACTGAGTGCTATAAATAAATCTCCCAAGAAGTATATTGCAAAGAAGGTAAACTTACATATATTCAGGGGTCATTTCATAAAAAAAAAGAGGTGCAGGAGCTCATGAGCATAACTCATTAGCATAACTTATTTGCATATGCCCCACCCCCTGACATCACCTGAAGTGTGTCAGAAGGCAACACCCACCGCTCAGGCTCCACCCCAAAAACTCCAGGTATTTCCCAACTCAGAGCTGGCGAGCCAGCTTTACATTTTGACTGAAGACACTTTAGGATTCCTTTGTTCTTGCAGGGAAGCTGCCCTACAACAAGCATGAAAATACAGATCAAGTTAGTTTGCTTTTGCTTTTTTCCACAGCGCATCACCATATGTGCCCGCTCCTGAGCTTGTTACTCCCGGAACGGCGTTTCTGTGCGTTCCTGCTCGAAATGACCCCTGCATTTATTCAAAGAGATCCAGTTCACATCCAGGTCGCAGTTGAAAGGAGAAAAAGAAGCCTAATCTAAAGAGTACTTTCCCCATCACAAGTGACCGGCTTGTCCAGCATCATATGTGTGGGAGTACAGGAAAGACCTGCAGAGATATGTGTCTCCATGGAAGGCCATGTGAGGAGAGGGAGAGGACAAACTGAGAGAGAGGAGGGGTCAGAGGGCAGCTCCTAGGTTAAGAGAAAAGAGAGGCATCCCATTCAAGGAGATAAAAACTGTACACCCTCAGAGTGATGCAGCACCTCCAATGTCCAGGCACACTGAGTCGCTCACTCCATCAGTTGCACTCCTACAAATCACATGAGAACCAGCTGAGGCTGGATCCAAGGGGTGGACCAAGAAACAGAAGGGATCAGTTCACTTTCAGACAAATGAAAGGTAAAGGTAAAGGTTTCCCTTGCTCGAAAGCCAGTCGAATCCAACTCTAGGGGGGTGGTGCTCATCTCCGTTTCCAAGCCAAAGAGCCAGCGCTGTCCAAAGACTTTTTCCATGGTCTTGTGACCGGCATGACTAGATGCTGAGGTGCACAAAACGCTGTTACCTTCCCACCAAAGCAGTCCCTATTTATCTACTTGCAATTTCTTGCTTTCGAACTGCTAGGTTGGCAGGAGCTGGGGCCAGAGACAGGAGCTCACTCCATCACACGGCACTAGGGTCTCGAACTGCCAAGCTACAGACCTTCTGGTTTGCAGCTAAGTGTCTTAACCCCTGAGCCACTGTGGCCCTATTGGGGGAAATAGTGGGGTATAAATGAAGTAAATAAATAAATAGGCCAGGGTGCCTGTTCGCCGTACAAGGATATACCCATGATTCATCCAGCATGGATGATGGATAAAATGTTATCCTGTGTCTTCATTTATAGATGTTGTCTTCAAAACCTTGTCTTCGAAAAGCTTCGTTGTCTTTGAAAGCTTCAGCGTCTTAACCTCTGAGCCACTGCGGCCACCTTTCAGACACATTAGGGAACTTTTTATTGATGTAGCCAGGGGTCCGTTGGAGCGGGAGCGCACAGGAGTGCAGCTCCGGGAGTGAGGAGCCCAGGGGGCGGGCACATGACCAAGCCCCACCCCCTCCTCGGCTTCCCCGAGCAGTGCAGAGGTGCAGCGCCCCAGGGAAAGCCCTGCTAGGGTCTTTATTGTTTTTAATGTTTTGTTTTAATATTGATAATTTTATCATTGTTCCTTTTATGACTGTGTGCTGCTTTTCCAGAGACTTGCTCAAGGTGGCATATAAATTTTCTAGGTATACCATTTTTTATCTGGGCACATGGCACATAAGTACTGGAGAAATTTCACCAACCCTTCAGCAGCTTCCACCTTATCAGTTTGGTGTAGTGGTCAGAAGTTGGACTCTAATCTGGGAGAACCAGGTTTGATTCTCCACTCCTCCACATGCAGCTGCTGGTGTTACCTTGAGCCAGTCACAAGTTCTCTCCGAGCTGTTCTCTCATGAGCAGTTCTGAAAAGACCTCTCTCAGCCCCACCTACCTCACAGGGTGTCTTTTTGTGGGGAGGGGAAGGGGAAGGGATGGGTGGTGCACATGTCCTGGGTATCTCAAGTCTACTTGAAACCTGGTGGTTTCAAGGGAGCAGGAAGAGAATGAGGGTGTGTTCTTTACGCTTATTTTTATTGCACAAAGTATTGGATGGGGAAGGGAATGGAGGAAGAGCAGGTCAGTTTCACTCACCTGTGGAGTGGAGCCTGAGGGGTGGGTGTTGCCTTCTGACACACTTCCGGTATGTTAGGGGGTGTGGCATATGCAAATGAGTTATGCTAATGAGTTATGCTAATGAGCTCCTGCACCTCTTTTTCTATGAAATGACCCCTGGATGTAGCTAATTATATCCTGACCTGGATGGCCAAGGCTAGCTGGATCTTGTCTCATCTTGGAACCTAAGCAGGGCTGCTCTTGGCTACTACTTGG
Source organism: Lepidodactylus listeri (assembly GCA_029233225.1). NCBI lineage: Eukaryota > Metazoa > Chordata > Lepidosauria > Squamata > Gekkonidae > Lepidodactylus > Lepidodactylus listeri. The sequence continues at coordinate 17,801,728 of JARCFY010000010.1, read as the reverse complement.
AGGGGAGACCACCACATCCAAGGTCCCTCTTCTGAGGCAGGCCACCACCTCTGCTTGTCTCTTGCTTTGGAAACCTGATGGGATCACCACAGATCGGCTGCAGCTTGAAAGCACTTTGCACACATTGGCGAGCTAGCGTGGTGTAATGGTTAAAGTGTCAGACTGGGACCCGGGAAGCCCAGATTCGAATCCCCAGTCGTGGAAGCTTTCTGGGTGACCTTGGGCCAGTCACACACTCTCAGTTTAACCCACCTCACTGGGCAAAACTCTGCTATGTTAACCAAATATCCCAATAGCGACTTCCCCGGCCGGCAGTCCACTGCTGCTGAGCCTTCCTGGAAAATGCACACCTGACGTCCTGGGAGGAGAGATTTGTAGGTTGTGGTCATATGGCAAGCTTATCACAATTTGTTCCTGCTGTATATTTGATCAGGAATATTTTTTTGTGGATTGGGATGATCACACATCCCGCCCCGAACTGCTTGCATTGTGCGACAAGGCTCCGGGCACTGTCCAGACAGCTGTGCCGCCCAAGCGATGGTACAGCGTGAGTTTTTTTTTGTCTTAAAAAAAATTCTTTGCACATGTGCCCATGGTCAAATCACTGCTCCCACTTGGACGCGCAGTACTCCCTTGTTTTTGCAGTGCCCCCCCCCCCAACAGTGAACAGAATGAACCACCGATGTGCAACCGAGTGCTGGAGTCTATATATGTGCACCTGAATGTTCATGCATTGAATATATTCATTGCAGGATTGCTCATGCACACAATGGCAAAAGCGGGGGGGGGGGGAATTCAGTGTAAGAAGGATGTTCAGACGACCTAATCGCATTCATAGCGAGAGATGGCTGTTCAGATGGGTGAAATTGCAGATTCACAGCACAAATATACAGAAAGTACTTGATTTTCCTGGTGTTGGAAAAATCGCTAGGAAACTGGGAGGATTGTGTGTGTGTGGGGGGGGGTTTGCTTCGATACCGGAGACAAATGTGACCATCTGATCAGCCCATTTAAATGCGACAGGGAACAGTGGGGAAACCCAATCAAAATGACCGTGTGACCACAACTGTAGATTCTCTAAAGTCCCTGCCTCACTGCATGAAGGTGCCCAGTCTCCTGGAAGGGGGAGTAGATTTGCCCTGAGGCTTGAATTTTATCTGGGAGATTGAGGGCATGAACGGTCAGATGATTGCCCTCTTCCGAAAATCTCCATTTGTTAGATTCTCTCCAACTGTATAATTTGGAACTTATCCGCTGGCACGGCTGGCTAAATCCGGCACACATTTTAATTCTGCTGGCTGCCGTTCGCTTTTCATAATTGCTAAAACACTTTCCTTCCATTCTGTTATTTTTGAGTAAAATGCTGCCAGTCTTCTGGAAAAAAAAAAAAACCTCTCCCCCTTGCTCTGCTGGCAAACCTGCCAAAGTGAGAAGAGATGCTTAAATAAGAGCAACGCCATGATGCCAGAAAGCGGACAAACTCGGCATTAATGATGCTAATCGTAAATGACAGTAATAATTACTTGCGGTAGGGATAAATAATGCTTTCTCACAGCACTTTTGTGGAGTGGGGGGGCTTTAAGGCTCTCGAGGCTATGCTGGAGATAGCTGGTAAAGGAGCGTCTCTTTTGTTCCAAGCAATATACTCTGGTTTCTCTTCAGATCACATAAATCTGTCACAATATATAAGAATAGAAAATGGTGGGGGAACAGGAATTATTTCCCATGCCAGGTTTCTTGAACCCCTGAACCTGGAATTTTTGGGACACCTGGGATTGAAAGGTAGTGCCTTATAGAGTGCAGTGCAGAGGTCCCTAGCGTAGGAGAAGAAGATTGGATTTATACCCCACCCTTCACTACCTGAAGGAGTCTCAGAGTGGCTTATGAACTCCTTTCCCTTTCCCTCCCCACAACAAGACACCTTGTGAGGTAGGTAGGGCTGAGAGAGCTCTTTCAAGGACTGCTCCTGAGAGAACAGCTCTGTGAGAACCTGTGACTGACCCAAGGTTACACCAGCAGCTGCACGTGGAGGAGTAGGGAATCAAACCCGGTTCTCCCAGATTAGAGTTCACGTTCCTAACCACTACACCAAACTGGCTCTCATGGTGTCTGCCCTGTGTTTCCAGGGACCCATTTCCTTCCCCCCAAAAAAAGTATCCCTTTCCCAAAGCACTGAACCAGTTCTGGCAGGAAGAACTCATTCAGAAACAGCTTCCCCTATCACATGATGCTTGGAACCTCTCAATGTTTTGTGATTAATTTCAATTGCAACGGCAGCCATTTTGTGGTCGGCTTCCTCTCTCTCTCCCCCCCCCCCCCCCCGGCATAGCAGTTGTTTTGTAGTGGCTCAAAAGGCTGGGGGCCTGCACTGCAGAGCATAGCATGGAGGGGTGAGGCAAGGCGAGGCCTACTGGAAGGAACCTGGTAGGGGTCAGGGAAATACTCTGACTATTCTTAATTTCTTAGCAGTGGAACCTCAAGGACACAGATTAGAGTGGCTGTCAGCTCTGGGTTGGGAAATACCTGGAGATTTAGGGGGTGGGGCCTGAGGAGGGTGGGGTTTGGGGAGGGTTGGGGCTTCAATAGGGTACAATGCCATAGAGTCCACCCTCCAAAACAGCCATTTTCTCCAGGGGAACTGGTCTCTGTTGCCTGGAGGTCAGTTGTAATAGTGGGAGATCTCCATCAGACACCTGGGGGTTGGCCACCCTAGATTACAGTGAAAAGCAAATGCTCAGTTTTCACTTTCACCCTTGCAGGCCCTGAGAAGTCTGACACCTTAGGTGTCCCATTCAGCTGGAAATCATGGACTGTGGACATAGGGCATGGAAGTCTAGATCGTCCACCCAGCAGAGAAGGGAACAAGCATCAGGCTAAAAATTTGGTGTCACACATATCATGATCTATGGTTCCTAGTCATCATTACATGTTGCTTCAATGGTGGGGGGAAAGTTTGTGTGTCTATTTCTGACAAACAGATGAATGCACCTACATGCAGGCCTGCTCTTGACCCAGACGGTCGAGTTAGGGTTGCTATCCCCCTGGTGGGGTGAGGGAATTCCCTGATTTCAGGTCCCCCAATCCACCATGGCCTGGCTGGCTGGCAGGGGAAGCCCTGCCTCTGAGGAGCCCCCTCCCTGCACTGCCAACGTAATGATGTCCCCTGGGAGTGACATCATCGTGTTCCTGATGTTGGGGGCAATGTTCTAGGATTAGGGCAAAACAGAAGGTCTTCAAGGAGGAACCGGGAGCCCCCCCCCCCCAGGTAGCCAGGTAGGACCTGGCAACCCTAGCTCGGGTCCATAGCGGTTAGAATGTCAGACTAGGATCTGGGTTCCAATCTCGACTCCAGCACGGAAGCTTGCCGGGTGAGCCTAACCTACCTTACAGGACAAAATGGAGAGGGGGAGAACAGGGTTGCCAACTCCCACTTGGGAAAAATAGCTGGAGATTTGGGGGAGGGGCAGAGCTTGAAGATGGTGGGGTTTGGAGCGGGGAGGGTCCTCAAGAGTCCACCCTCCAAAGCAGCCGTTCTCTCCAAGGGAACTGATCTCTGTCATCTGCAGATTAGCTGTAATCCCAGGAGATCTCCACCTGGCAATTGGCATCGCTAGGAACTGTATTATGCATTGCTTTGGTTCTTGCTGGGGAGAAAGGTGGAGTATAACTATCTAAATAAAAAAGCAGAACAGAGCCAAGGGACACCTACCTGGTTAAGTGTGAAGATTCTTTTTAGTCGCTGACCCTGTCTGACAACTCTTCAAGGTGCCTTGAGCTAGGAAATTCCCCTAATAAAAGCAAGGGACTTTTCAGGGGCGTCCTCCCCTTCCCCCTTGGGCCGCTCAGACTCTCTGATACAAACCAGAAACCCGGGATATTGGAACAACCTTTCTGACTCAATACGAAAGCCCCTTGGTTTCATCAGCCGCCATTGGAGCACTTTGCAATTACAAAAGCGAGCCTGGCTTTCTGTAATCATAAAACAAACAAGCTTCTTACATTTCCTTTCCAAGGATATGACAGTGCCGTGAGTAAGTGTCTGTCGGTGCACTACCAAATTTGGCTAAGATGAACCTGAGCCCAGCAGCTCGTTTCATAAAGATTTGCTAGAACCTGAGGTTGTGGCTTCGATGAGCCGTCTCGCCTGTTCCCTCCAATTCCGCAGTTTTGTTAATTAAAGTAATGCCTCCTTCCAGTAAAAGTCAAAGCAGAAATGTTCTGCCTCACACACACACACGCGCGCACACACTGGCATAATTTCACAGACTATGGCTTTTTCCCACCAGGGTGTTCAAGAGAGAAGAGAACCTGTACCCAGGCCCTTAACCATAAAATTTTGGTTGGTGAGGCGGGGGCTGGGGCAGGGGATTTAATTAGATTACAGATAATTGGATTAGTTTCTAATCTAATTAGCTATGATCAAAATCCTGGGGAGTTGTTCCGATCCTTGCAAAGGACTTCAGCTGCTGGAGTTCTTCCTGAAGCAGGGGAAGCAGGAAGTGATCACCGCGTTGAATATAATTTGCATGTTGCAGGCTTAACAACAACAACCACTCTTGGGGCAAATGCACACCGGAGCGGAAAGGTCATTTGGAACCGGTTCAAAGCCGCCGATGGATGAGGAGGACGTGAAAAACAACATCAAACAACCCAAAAGCCAGAGGAGGGGGAAAGAACCGCCCCAGAGGTGGGAGGAGGAAATTAAACGGTGAGGGCGGGAGAGGGAAGCCGCCATGGAACTTTTCCTTCCCTTTCTGCCCTTTTTCTACTCTTCGGTCTTGGCTGCCCCTCTCCCTTGGCTTGCCAGCGGCTTCAGGCAGGCAGGCTGCAGGTGAGGGAGAGGAGGCCAGGCAATGCCATCTTTTCACATCACACCACCATAGTCTCAGGGCCAGCCGGCCTGTGGCGTGATTTAACTGAATTAATTCCAAAATAAATATTTTTTTTAAAAAACAGCCTTCTGGCAGCAGGACTTGTGAGGCATGGCTGTTAAGTGAGAGGCTGTGACCCCACGATGCCCCACCGTAGCTATGGACCCGCCGATACCTGGCAGAATTTTCCTACCTAAAGGTAGTACAGAAGCCCTTTCAGTTGCCTCATTGCTTTGTGATAAACTACATAGCCAAGATGACAAGGAAGGGAGCGAGAGGAGGATTACTGGGGTGAGCAGTAATGCGCCTCCTGAATGCTGCTTCCCATGGCTACGTGGGAAGGTGGTAAGCAAAAGGATTGCAGGCCAGGAAAACCAATCAGATTGGCTCTGATAGTACAAAATCTCCGCTGTGCCTACTTCCAGGGGTGTCTGCTAGCTAGCCTATGAAGGGCTTGAACGAGGGATCACGTGCGTGCCATGCCATGGTATTACAGCCTTCTTCATCGCCTTTCCCGCCCAGGTATATGTGCTAAAGAGTTGCACAGAATGATATACTAAAGGAAGGGTTAAATGTTGCAGTAGAGACCCTCTGCCTCCTGGTAGTGTCTGGGAAGAAGAAGTAGCATTGTGGCTGTTAAGATGGCTGCTGGAGTTGTTGCAGTTAAGACCTCTTTAGGCCCATATTGTATTATATGTAAATAAACATGTCCAGTTCCTTAACTAGCGGCTGGGATCAGTCCTTTGTGGAACCTGAAGAATCTTCCAACATTCCCATTATAACAACAGTATATATAGCTGGTTTGAACACCACGGCCAACAGAGGATAGAAGAAGAAGAAGAGAAGAGGTTGGATTCATACCCCGCCCTTCACTGCCCGAAGGAATCTCAGGATGGCTTACAATCTCCTTTCCCTTCCCCTCCCCACAAGAGACACTCTGGGAGGTAGGTGGATCTGAGAGAGCTCTTTCAAGAACTGCTCTTGAGAGAACAGCTCTGAGAGAACTTCTGACTGACCCAAGGTCACACCAGCAGCTGCATGTGGAGGAGTGGGGGATCAAACCTGGTTCTCCCAGATTAGTCTAGGATCCTAACCACTACACCAAACTGGCTCTCACTAAATGCCATGTGATGGGTTTTTGTCTAGTGTGCCTAGGAAAGCCCAGCAGTCTTTGAGGTGAAGGCACTTGTCCTGTCTCCTTATTTTGCAACATATTAGCTTGGGGGGACTCAAACACCCAGCCAGTCCCAGGAGTATGGTGGTAAGATACCGCTTACTGAGTACATGTAGGGTTGCTTGGCGGCAGCTTGCAACAGCTGGGAACATGTGGAGTGCAAGAACTGGCATACAGGCTTCATGCCAGCATGCTGATGTCATTACAAGTGAAAACCAGAAGTGACATAATTGGACACTCTAGGATTAGAGAAACTCTGTGGGAAGATGACAGAGTTTTGGCGACTCCTGGAGAGTTCCATGACATCACTTCTGGTTTTCACCAGAACTGATGTCAGCATGATGCCCCCCCCATTCCCTCCCACCAGTGCTTAAGGTGCCAGAAGGCAACAAAGTAGGTTTCTGGGAGACAACCTTAGGTGTACCACAGCCGTCCCTAGAGCCAAGGGTGCTGTGTTGCCTGTGCTCCTTTCCTGGCTATGTTCTGTGGTACAGGTGGAGGCAGGGTGACGCCAGGGAGGTGCTCTGGCACTGCCATGCATTGATGGATGGCTTCTGTATCTAGGGTGGCCAACCTCCAAGTGGGGGCTGGAGATCTCCCAGAATGACACTGCTCTCCAGACAACATAAATCACTTATCGTTTGTTTGTTTGTTTGTTCATTCATTCATTCCACTTCTCCTGGAAAAAAATGGCTGCTTTGGGAGGTGGACTATTGAGGTTAACTGGTGTGGCTAGTCCAGTCACCATTAGCAGAGTGCTTAAATAAAGCTACAAACGCAAGAGCATCACTTTACCAGGTTACTCAGCTTACAAAGCTACACAGAGCCACACTGCAAGTTTAGAAGAGAAATACTCATATCTTTATTTGAGAAGTACACTTTGGATAGGAAAGAGCAGAGACTGGAAGATTCCTAACTTGCTAGCTAAAGGATGGAGACAGATGGCGAGAGGCCCATCTGCCGCGTGGTGCCAAGAGAGGACCGCCTGTCCCTCCCTCTCTTGGTGCGTGCAGGTAGAGAGCACGTCTTCAGGGGGGGGGGAGGGGAAATTGGTCTGTGGGAACACAATCTGCATAACAAAGAGGACAGTGGCAGAGGAACAGATCAAGAAAGAAAGGTCACTGTGCCTGTCTAGCTATCTAGCCTCTCTTGCCACCCATTCTGGAGGAGAAATTGCACCTGGGACTTCCAACAGTGGACTGCATGGCATTATACCCTACCGAGGTTCCTCTCTTCCTAAATCCCACTTTCCCAGGCTCTGCCCTCAAAATCTCCAGGTATTTCCCAACCCGGAGTTGGCAACCCTGTGACTGTATCTGGCTCTATGGCGGACGTTGTAAGCGTACACTTCTCCCTGTGTGGTGGGTGTGGGCACAGTTGCCACGGACTCCAGCACAGTTGCTGGTCTTTCATCACCTTAGTGGTAGTTTTCCTTTTCAAATCTTTCTTTTCCTTTACCAAGAAAGCATAGGATCCTGGCTAGCTATGCTGGCACGGCACCAACACTGGTGATGTACCAATGTGCAGGCTCAGGATTACGCCGCTCGACTCTTTAATGGGCCCTCTTCTTTCGTTCTCACTCTCGAAAACTGATAATGCCTCCTTATCTCACATGGGAACTCAGAGCATTAAATCCATTAGTTATGCTGAGATTCTCCCGTCTACTCACGCTAAGGGCTGTGTGTGCACTTTTACACGGAGATCAGGTTGCAGATGTTCCGCGGGGAAGCGCTGGGCATTTCTGCAAAGCTTGTGGGACCGGCCTGTGTGCCAGTCTTCCTCTAAAGCCAACTCCATTAACCCCCCTCCCCACATTTAAATTAGGCTGCGACGAGTAGATTAATTTGTTAATTGTAGTTTTATGCTGTGAGGATGTTGCTAATTGGATTTTAATCAGTGCGCATTTACTCTGTGCTCATAAAGGGGATTTCGGTACTGGTGGCGATGCTTTAAAGCAAAGGTAATTATGAAGCCTATCTGCGCTTCCCCCTTTTTGGAGGCAGAGGCCCTGAAGCATTGCCACGGCAACTGGAGCCAGGAGTGAGGGAAGTAGGCCTCACACAGGCCCCTGATGCCCTTGAAATGTAAAGGAAAACAGTATCTTGAACGGAAGGCAGTCCCCCAGAAGGACATCATGAGATATAAGGCTAGTTACTAGCAATAACTGTGCTTTAATGTAGGATTTAGCAATAGCAGCTAAAGTATTAGGAGCAGTTCTGCTTCTGCGTGGCTTCATACCGGAAGGAATGGTCCTGCAAGGATATGGCTCCTATCCAGTTAGGTGCAGTTGTTAAGAGTGCGGACTCTCATCTGGGAGAACCGGGTTTGATTCCCCACTCCTCCACACGCAGCTGCTGGTGTGACCTTGGGTCAGTCACAAACTCTCTCAGAGCTGTTCTCTCAAGAGCAGGCCTCGAAAGAGCTCTCTCAGCCCCACCTACCTCACAGGGTGTCTGTTGTAGGGAAGGGAAGGGAAGGGAAGGTAAAGGAGACTGTAAGCTGCTCTGAGACTCCGAATGAAGGGCTGGGTATAAATCCAATCTTCTTCTTCTTCTTCTCCTCCTCTTCCTCCTCCATCATGCCCTGACCTGGATAGCCCAGGCAAGCCTGATCTTGTCAGATCTCAGAAGCTAAGAAGGGCCAACTCTGGCAAGTACTTGGAAGAGCGACATCCCAGGAATACAGGGGCAGGGCGCAGAGGCAGGCTAATCAAGCCACCTCTCTGGAAAATGTCCAGTCCTCCACTAGGAGTCACCAGAAGTCAACCATGACTTCCATGCAAGCACACAAACACTCACATGCACACAAAATATTTTTTAAAGGATATGGCTCCCTGATTATAAAATTTAAAAGAATGCTTCCATGCGCTCCAGCCACATCCCCAGAAGTGCTCCAGGGTGTCCCTGTCAAAATAACTATTGTGTTTAGGTTTGTGGCTTTTGTGAGGTTTAGAGTAAGATGCAAGATGCGGCAGGTCAGAGACAGAGGGAGTAGTCCCTTCCAAGAAAGAAAGGAGGAGGGAAGGAAGGAAGGGAAATTACATTAAGGGGGCCAAAGGCTAAGTCTAACGCAAGTGAAACTCCACTAGGCATAGCTTGTCCTGCAAGGGTGAGAGATGCTGCATCTGCTGGAAGACTTTTCTCTATTAGAGGAAAAGGAGGCCTGTTCCCCTTGGGTCACACCAGCTTTCCTCTGTGAAGACAACGCTCTACAAGTCCACCGGCCACCAGCTGCCCATATGATGGGGGCAGCAGACAGCGTGCTCCCCCTCCACATTATTTAGTAGGATTTCTCTAAAGTCAGACAGAGGGTAAGTAGAGTTGCCAGGCCATGCTTGGAAATCAGCAAGAGCTTCAAGGACGGGGACATGAGGGGAACACATCATCGTCTGCGCCATAATATCATCTGTAGGAAATCCGGAAGTGATGTCGGGTAGTTCTAGGAATCACTGGAAACTCTATGGGAAATTATGAAGTTTCTGACAATTCCTAGAGCTACCTGATGTCATTTCTATCCCCCCCCCCAAATGATGTTCATGTTGCTAATGTTCAATTTTTTTCTCTCCCACTACCTCTTGGAGCCATAGCGGAAGGCCTGACAGAGCTAAGAGCAAGACGTTCAAAAGCTCACGTTGGCTAGGCGGGATATAAATCTCAATAAACAAATAAGTAAATAAATAAATAAATAAAATAAAGACAGTTGAAAACAAATTAAAATTGACCTGTTCCACCCACACCTCAGCACCGTTGTTGCCTGCTGAGTTTAATGTTGCCAAAAGACACACGCTTAAATGTTTGCCCTTGAAATCAGGGGGATTTTAAAGTATTTAATTGTGGTTGGATTGAGCTCAGGGCGCACTGAAAAACTGAGCCCAGGGTGCACATTGGAAAAGCACTTTGCACATACGAACGAATTCCCATGCTCACCCGCTTCCGTAAATATGAGTGTTAAGTTTGTTAAGACCAAGGACCGCTGGGAGCAGTCAGGAGATGGTTCGTTAAGTTCCTATTGTGTTTGCTTCCTCAGATGTCAATAAGGCAAAGATCTGGAACAAAGTTAAAGGCATCAGATATTAGTGAGTGTTTCAATTGACTAAGATGAACTCCTCAGGTGAAGTAGTGCTCTCTTCTGAAATGGGAATGTTAGGAGCCCTGAGGGCAAGCTTACAATGAGTTTGCCTGTTGGCAGTAGCAAAGAAAGCCCAAACTTATTATAATAACAGGAACACAAACCTATCTTCAGTTCATGCTGCCCGTGCAAGAACAGGATTTATGCTGGTGTCAATTCTGACATGCCAAGAGAACCATCTTACCTGAATCACTGAATCTCAGAATCTTTCGAAAACTGAGTCGCTACCATTTTGCTCAGACGTTTGCAGACATTCAGTTTCTGGCACACCAAGTCTGTGTCAGGGCAGTGCTTGCTGTGCGCTATCCACAAAACATACACAGTTGCCATTTTGTGTGAATGGGGCATTGCACGTATTTTTCCATGTGCATACACAACTATGTTCCCTCAAAAATCTGGGGTTCCATTTACAAATACTGGAGCTATTCACACATGGAAAACACAGGCATTATCACATTCACACAAAATGGGGATGATGCATACCAGGAGAAGCTAAGATTTAGGGTTGCCAGCTCTGGGTTGGGAAATTCCTGGAGATTTTGGGGGTGGAGCCTGTGAAGGGCTGAGTTAGGGGAAGGACCTCCTCCCTGGATAATGCAACAGATTCCCCTTTCCAAAGCAGCCATTTTCTCCAGGGGAATTGATCTCTGTAGCCTAGAGATCAGATGTAATTCTGGGAGGTCTCCAACTAGGGTTGCCAGACTCCCGCTGGGGGTGGGAGAACCCCTGCTTTTGGGGGGTGCTTCCCCTCGCTGGCCAAATGACATTTTTCAGGCCACTTCCAGTAAAACCATAAGTGCCTTTCCAATGTGCTGACATCACCTGGAAGTGACATAGGCACTTCAGGGGTGTCTGGGGGCAACGCTCTGGCATTTGGGCAAACTCTATGGTAAATTCAGCCAAATTTACCATAAGAGTTTGCCCAAGCACCAGAGCGTCATTCCCAGATGTTCCCAGCATGCCTATGTCTCTTCCAGGTGATGGTAGCATGTTGGAGCGGGCACTTCCTGTTTTACCGGAAGTGGCCCAAAACCACTTCTGGTCTCCACCTGGCAATCCTGTCTTCAACCACCACCTGGAGGTTGACAGCTTTCCTCCCAGCAGTCTGCCCTGTTGCCTGCTGGCACCTCAAGGGCTAGCAGGAGATAAAATGGCAGCAAACTGGGGGAGTGAACTGTAGTTCACAGTTTTTGCAAATCCTAGAGCATCCCCCCAAACATCATGATGTCACTTCCAGTTTCCTCCAGAAGTGTGGCTGACGTGTGCATCCCAGCCCCCAGGGGTGCCAGGCTACATCCTGGAAGAGCAGTACATGTTACACACACTCTTGCTATATTCAGCAAAAACTGAATATCTGAGGAGGCCTATAGATCAGGAGTGGCCAAACTGTGGCTCGGGAGCCACATGTGGCTCTTTCACACATATTGTGTGGCTCCCAGCAAGGCAGCTGGGGAAGGGAAGGGGAGGCATGCTTTTTCTCCCTCCCTTCCTTTCTTCCCCCTCCCTTCCATCTATTTGCTTTCTTTGTGAAGCAACGGAATATTAATCTATAATTATATTGGACAGAACTCTGCATTATTGCTTAGTTAGCTAAAGCTTTGAAACGCAAGGTCACTGAAAAGGATTCTTTACAGTTACATGGAATGTTGACAACACCCGACTAGCAGCTTTCCATTGTTCAGCTCGCAACATTTTGCTCCCTGGCTGGGCTAAAGAGCCATGGGAATTATAGTCAGCAACATTTAGATAGGGAACATTCCTAACACCCGAGCAGCTAGTTAGGCGGAGTTATATCGTATGATTTGTTAACAAATATGATGCTGTATGACACTGATCCCTTCCTTTCTGGGCATCCCAACCCCCTTAGTATATAACGTTAAGCCCAAGTAAAATCTGGGCTCGACATCTTTTTTGGATTACCAGTGTCGAGACTGACGACATAAAATAAAGGTTTTTTTCTTCACCTGATGTTTGGACTTTAGGATTATTGGGAAAATCTCTGTTTTGGTTTTACGTTGCTTCATTTGTTTCTCTCTCTCTTTCTTTCCACCTCTTTCATTCTTTCTTCCCACCTCTCTCTCTATTTCTCTCTCAGACAAATAAATATCATTAGCAAACAAACAAATGTCACTGGACTAATAAATATCGTTCTCAATATCTGTTTTTACCTCTTTTGTTTTTATTTTTGGCAGTCTCATTTAATGTTAATAAAAGGGAAATTTGCATATTTTTCAATAAAAACATATGTGTAATGTTTGTTTATGTCTTGCAGCTCTCAAACATCTGACGTTTAATCTACGTGGCTCTTACGCTGAGCAAGTTTGGCCACCCCTGCTATAGATGTTCTCCTCTCTGCTCCCATACTTTGACATGATCAGGAGATTTTTGAGAAGTGTTTGTTCATGCCTGACACAAACTGCTCGGAACTTCTTTCAAATAAATACCACTGAAACAAATGGCAATTGTGCTTCAGTTGTGAAGAGGAAATGCTCAAGGTAGATTGCGCTCATTTTAACAAACCCAGTCTCATGCAGACAGTGTTAACCATCCATCTAAAACTCCGAGCTGTTCCCTTGTCAGTGCAAAGGAATTCTGAATGGATATTTATTACTCCTTGATAAGACTTAATCTTTCCTTATTATGCTTTTTAATTAATACAAAATCATTTTTAAAAGAAGCTGGTGATTAATCATAATCTTAAACAATTAGCAGCAAATAATCCGACTTTATTGAAGTCATAACGAGCGAGCAGACGTTTAGAGGTGATTATATGGATAATCCAATTGGATTTATTCCAAGGCAAGACTGAAGCTCCCATTCATTTGTCCAATTATTCTACAATGGGATGTAGGATTTCCAGCTCATAAGTTTACACGTAGCAGTAAAATTGACTGTGTGAGCTAGCACAGAAGGAAGGACAATCTTCAGCTAGCTCCAGTGTTGACCTTTGTTTGTTTGTTTGTTTGTTTGTCTATTCATTCATTCAAAATAGTTATATGTCTTTTTCAGTGTAAGTCCCCTGGCAGTTTTCAATGATACTGAAACATCAACAGAACATGACTATGAAATTACTTTGAACCAGTACTATCTAGCCAAAGCTGTAACGATCAATAGCAGCAGTAAAATGTGCAGGTGATCTACCTTCATCAAACACCACTATAAACTCTGATGAATGATACTGAGAGCCAGTTTTGTGTAGGAGCGCGGACTCTAATCTGGGAGAACCGGGTTTGATTCCCCACTTCTCCACATGCAGCTGACCTTAAGTCAGTCACAAGTTCTCTCAGATCTGTTCTCTCAAGAGCAGCTCTCAAAGAGCTCTCTCAGCCCCACCTGCCTCACAGGATGTCTGTTGTGGGGAGGGGAGGGGAAAGGAAAGGAGATTGTAAACCGCTTTGAGACTCCTTTGGGTAGTGAAGGGCAGAGTATAAATCCAATCTCTTCTTCTTCTTCTAAAAGCCATTAAACAGTGTCAGGTGGAGAAACTAGGGATTCCTACAAAAGGGATGCCACCACAGAAAAGGCCCAGCTGATGGTAGCTGCCCAGTTAAACTCAGAAGGTGAGGTCATCCAGAGCGGAGCTTCTGAGGAAGGTCTTCACTGCTGAGCAATTTGTATGGGGACAGATGGTCTTTGAGATACCAGGGGATGATGAGACTGTTTACACCTTCATAAGTCAGAACTAGTACTTTGAAGTGCACTCACTATTTCCCAGAGGCTGAAGCTATCTGTGTCCTCGAGAGACATGTTCATTTCTGTCTTTACCAGGCAACTGCCTTGAACCTGGGCTCTGGACTGGTGGACGTTTCCAGATGCTCTTCGTAAGTGACCCCACATGTAGCATATTTTGCAGTCTACCCCGATGTTACTTCCATCTTGGGTTGTCAATTCCAGATTGGTGAATTTCTAGAGATTTGGGGGCAGAACTTGGGGAGGGTGGAGTTTGAGGGAGGAAGGAGAGCTAGGGTTTCCAGCTCTAGGTTGGAAGGGCGGGGTTTGGGGGGAAGGGACCTCAGCAGTATACAATGCCACCGAGTCCACCCACCAAAGCAGCCATTTTCTCCGTGAGAACTGATCTCTGTAATCTGGAGATCAGTTGTAATTCTGGGAGATCTCCAGGCCTCACTTGGCGTCGGCAACTCCATGTCCATCTCAGGAGATACCCATGAAAAACAGAGCAAAAGAGTCATAAATTCAGTACAATCTATGGTGAGAAAAAAAGTCACAGAGAATAATTTTATGGCGACTTTTTTTCAGACCACAAAGTCTTTTATAAGTCTTACCTCAGTTACCCTCCCAAAAAGCTAGTAAAATAAATTGGACTATAAGAAGAAATAGGCCATAAACTAGACTAGGCCTGGATTCTGAGAGCCACACAGATTTTTAATCAGGATGTGGTAAAGCGTTTGCCAAAGGGGGGGAAATATTCTCAATTTATTTATTTATTTGTTTTGTTTGTTTAATTGAATTCCTACCTCGCTCTTCCAGCCGAGGCCGGCTCATTGTAAACCATGGTGTTAATCCACACTTTTAGGTTATACATTGGGGAGGGGTATGCGTACATTCCCCCTATGTATGCTGTACTGTATAGTCAGAGACAGAACAGCCAAGAGCTGGCTGCTTAGATCATCCACCATCAACTTCATCCAAAACCCATAGGCAACTCTGGATTGGGAAATTCCTGGAGATTTTGGGGATGGAGCCTGGGTTAGGGATACCTAGAGTCGCCAGTTGGGGCAGGGGTCCTCAGTTTCAGATGCTCCTCTACACTGCTGGCCAGCGGAGGGGGGAGAATCCCCCCCAAACATGCAAAAAGCCAGAAATAAACTCCACATGCCTACGTAGGGACGTTGGTGATGTCAGGGAACAACACTCTAGTTTGTGGGCAAAACTCTATGGTAGAAGCTAATTCTACCATAGAGGTTTTGCCCACAAACCAGAGTGTCGCCCCCAAAGTCACCCAGAAGTGATGTGGGCACGTCACATTTATTTCCGGCTTCTTTCCTCTCCACTCCTGGTAAGTTCAGCCCTGTCCCCCAGTGGACCTGTGTTGCCTTGCAAGCTTCTTATAAAGTATGGACTTGTGATATGCCTCTGTGTTTGGACCGTGTAAAGAGTGTGCCAGGGAAAATGGACTAATTGGTGACCATGAGACAATGCCAATGTACTGGGCAAGGAGACACGTGCCCAGATGAGGGAAACCGTAGACTGACACGTATTGAACTAGATGTGGACCCATGGAAGACCCGATGCCATCCATCCCTGCCTCCCTAAGATGACTGTGAATTCAGGTAGACGGCAGGCCAGCCTCCCTGCAACCCGCAGCCATGTGAAACCAGCAGCCACAGTAATAGAGAAGCCATGCTTTGTAAAGACAACAAGAGCTTCCCTGTTTAAACGCCATGACAAGCCTCATCTTCATCATGCAGGCATTCCCCCCTTTCTTGCAACGCTACCCCGAAACAGCACGTACACAGTTTCGGTTTAAACGAGGGAACTTGGTCGCAACCGGATTAACTGGCTGACTCACCCCTCCTGAGCCCATCAAGCAAGCATCGGCCCATGAACATTGATGGCCAGTAAAGCACCCGAAAGAACTCCCTTTCATCCTGCTATGTCTTTGTCCTTCCTCTCTGAAAAGTGTCACTGGCTAGAAACATTAAGTCAGTTGCCCAACTGATAATCTCTTCTCCCAGTCATCACCTGTCTGTCCAGAACTGGTTTTTTGCTAGACTTCCTGGGGACCATGTGACTGGCCAGGCCAGGCCTACCAAGTCACTTTTAATATAAAGGGAGAACACAGGCCATGTGCTCTCTCTCTCTTGCATCCCCTACCTGACCCTGCCCTACCTCACAGACTCTCGATCTAGTACTGTCCAGAGTCTCTCCACGTGCTCTGAAGGCCAGAACACGATCCCTTCCCTTATACTCTCCCTTACTCCTTTTTCAGCTGCAGGATCACTTGCGCCACGTCAGGACAGGTACGTATCACCCGCCAATTAAACACTTGCTAATGCGAATGTCGCTGTACCTTTTCAAATCTGTATTTCTTAGATCTGTGTAAGTGTGTGTGTGTTTGAAGAATTATTTGTGTGCAAACTTTTTAGTAAAGAAACCATTTCTTTAAGAACTGGTCTCTGCATTTTTTTCTGGGCTACTGGACTAAGTAGGACTCCTATATATATAGGTTACCACTCCCTTAGAAGCCTATTGACATTTTAATGCCCATAATTCCCCATATTTATTAACAGCAAAGGCAATTTGGCTAACACCTGGCAACCCTAGCCTGGGGAGGGCAGGGTTTTGGGAGGAAAGTCAGCAGAGTATAACACTGTAGAGTCTGCACTCCAAAGCAGCCATTTTCTCCGGGGGAACTGATCTCTGTAGTCTGAAGAGCAATTGTAATTCCAGAAGATCTCCAGGCCCCAGCTGGAGGTTGGTAACCCTAACCATAGTAAAGCCTTTGGAATGCTCCGATTTACCTGGGTGTGTGTGTGTCAGTGAAGGCTCCTTCCATGTCCCAGCCATGGACTGGGAGCTGAGTCCGGGGTGTGTAAAGTGTTTTATGTGATGTCATGATCTTGTCTCCAGAGTTAAAGGCTGAAATATGCTCTCCTCTGTTTCAGGAATATCAGCAGCTGACTTGAATGGCACCTGGATTTATATGGCACTCTATCAAGGCCCTTGTCAGGGGAATAGATCAGACAGGAAATGGTACGCCAGCCGCAGTGGGGGGAGAACACAAAGGCATACCTGAAGTCAGTTGTGTACTCTCGTTGCATCCAGCGTGCGTCCGGGGATAGTCAGCACTGGAGACTGGGAGGTGATCCACAGTGACATCTGAAGTCCAGCAGTGGATGAGAGTGCCCTTCTGAGATGGAAGGAAACCACAATGCAAAGTGAAATGAGCTTTAGGCTGGACGCAGAGAAGGAGGTGGAGGAGAGAGAGATGGGGAAAAAACCAGATTCAGTTAACTGAAAAGGAGGAAAGGCAACTTTTGAATCACTTTGAAGCACTATGTGCTGGCACTGGCAACCCTGCTCATAGTCTAGGGCTGTCTGGCCACGTCTGGGGCCAGCTGAGCTTGTTACTCCTGAACAATAGCTTACCAGGATCCTGGAATGGACCTACAGAAAAGTAGTGTTGTGTAAATAGTCTATCGTTGGGAATGGTTTGTGTCTGGGTGTGATGTCCGCATGCTATATATACAGGGCTGCGGCCCTGGAGTTTGTCCTTGTGTTCCTGAAATCACTAAATAAAGTAGAGCTGTTCATTGCAATGTGTCTCGAACCCAGTATTTAACACTCCTGCTGCCTTACGTAGATGTTACTGTGAAGCTTCCTAGAGAGCCAGTTTGGTGTAGTGGTTAAGTGTGCAGACTCTAATCTGGGAGA
This sequence comes from Lepidodactylus listeri, assembly GCA_029233225.1. Classification (NCBI taxonomy): domain Eukaryota; kingdom Metazoa; phylum Chordata; class Lepidosauria; order Squamata; family Gekkonidae; genus Lepidodactylus; species Lepidodactylus listeri. The sequence goes on along the minus strand of JARCFY010000010.1, from coordinate 17,784,160 downwards.
ACCGGGTTTGATTCCCCACTCCTCCACTTGCACCTGGCTGGATGACCTTGGGCAAGCCATAGCTCTGTACCAGCTGTTCCCTCAAGGACAGCTTGGGAAAGAGCTCTCTCAGCCCCACCTACCTCACAGGGTGTCTGTTGTGGGGAGGGGAAGGGAAAAGGAGTTTGTAAACCGCTCTGAGACTCCCTTGGGGAGTGGAGGGCGGGGTATAAATCCAATCTCTCTCTTCTTCTTTTCTTCTTCTAGATGTTTTTGAGAACTACATTACCCAGAAGACCCTGCATGGGCCACTTGGTTCCCCTTTCCAAGTTTGCACCATTAGCATTTCCTTGACTCGCACTCAGCAGCGGACGTGCTACATCACTGAGTTTAAATAGGCTTTATTTTATTATGCACTCTGTCAAAGGGGCTCTATAAACCATCAAATACAGTTTGCATGATGGCTTCATCTTTAATGGGATTTCCCTGAACCGAATGAGTGAATGCTGAGCACATTAAAAAGAATTTTGCCGGAGTGGCCTTTTAACACTAGCACAACTGTACCTAATTTACACATGTTTTATCCAGTTAGTTGTAAAAGGTGTTCATGCGTGAAAGTGGCACTCTGGTATTATTAATTTTTTTTTGGCTATTTGAAAGGGAAGCATTGAGTTACGCTTTATGGTACCACAGTGTATCCACAGTGGTTTGCCCCAAACGCTTCTCAAATTGAAATCCTTAACATACCTACAATCCTGTACCCATCCATGCTTATTCTGAAGAAAGACCTCCTCACATCAGTGGGCCTTGCTTTCACGTAAAGGGGTGTAGGACTGCATCTCCTGCTAGGAAGGAAATCCGGTTCATTTCAGTGAAACTTGTCTTTAAAGAAGAATCAGATTGTAAAATACCATTGATTTGGGAGTCAGGTGAGTAGCTGAGTTGATCTGAAGCAGGGGTCATTTCGTAAAAAAAGAGTTGCAGGAGCTCATTAGCATAACTCATTAGCATAACTTATTTGCACATGCCACACCCCCTGACATCATCGGAAGTGTGTCAGAAGGCAACACCCACCGCTCAGGCTCCACCCCAAAAATCTCCCGGTATTTCCCAACTCAGATTAAAAGATGGGAGCACAGTTAACAACCACTTAAAAAACTGTCTTTTCTGTTTGGACCAGAAATCATAAACTAGAACAAAGAAAGTAGAAGAAGAAGAAGAAGAAGAAGAAGAGATTGGATTTATACCCCACCCTTCACTCCCCAAGGGAGTCTCAGAGCGGCTTACAAACTCCTTTCCCTTCCCCTCCCCATAACAGGCACCCTGTAAGGTAGGTGGGGCTGAGAGAGCGCTTTCCCAAGCTGTCCTTGAGAGAACAGCTGGTACAGAGCTATGGCTTGCTCAAGGTCATCCAGCCAGGTGCAAGTGGAGGAGTGGGGAATCAAACCCGGTTCTCCCAGATTAGAGTCCGCGCACTTAACATCTACACCAAACTGGCTAGACGGATGCAGAGGGTGGAATGTGTTTGAAATGAGCCCAGCATGCCGCAGAGAACTCTTTGCCCACAGGATTCGGATAGGGGAGCATGGTAACCAGGCTTTTGACTACAAAGGCTTCGTTTCTGCTATACCAATGTCTCCTGTGACATCTGGTGCCAACTTCACATCTGACAGGGCTTTGTTTCATGAATGGCCGACCATGAAGAAAGCCCATCTCAACAAATGATGTGCCTTTTCTTGCACGGCATCTTCCTTCCTCACCACCACGCCCCTTTGGAAAGCAAAGCATTGTGGGCTACAGACATTCCATCCTGTCTTGGTCATCACCACGCTGGCAGTTTGGGACAGAAAGATTCATGACACACCAAAAAAAAATATCTGGAAAATTACGTTTTTAAAGCAAAAACTTTCCAGAAAAGGCTTCCAAAATAAATCAAGCCCCATGCTTTGATTGAGGGTGGGAGGACAAGGCTTCTTTTCCTATGAATTTTGAGGCAAAATTGATACGGCCACCATTTCCTCACAGTCTTGGGAGAGCAAGGCCTTAAAAATCCCCCAAAGACCACACCGCCCAGTTCAGAAAAGAGCAGAACACGTTCTTTTAAGACCATACCAAGGTGAGCCTTAGTAGAACCTTTACTATGGATTGATTCCAGCACTCTATTCGCCCTCCCTCCCCACTCTAATGCACAAATTTATACCAGTCAATGTTCCGATGCTTCTTTCCAAGTGCTGCCCATATGGCTCTTCTGCATAATTGCTACCAGATATGGCAAACGCCAGCGCAATCACCTGCTTATACAACTCAACACGTCCACTGGATGCTGGTCCTGCTGGAATAAACAATGGAGACATCTGGTTTTATGGCACTCGTTACAAATTAATGAGCCAATAACTGGCTTGGCCCAGAGACCAATGGGATGCTATTTGCAGGTCTGCCTTGGGCCAGTCATCTGGTGTCCTTGGCCCCCAAAGGTGGATTCTGTTCACTGGGAGACATGCACCAGCCTTTGCAGTTGCCTGAAATGAGAAGTTCACTGTCCTAAATAGAGCTATACCCTTGAAAGCCCCTTGACTTCAATGGGGTATACTCTTCTTAAGATTAAACGTAAGATCAAGATGGGTAGTTGTGTTAGTCTGTCTGTAGCAGTAGAAAAGAGCAGGAGTCTAGTAGGACCTTGAAAACTAACAAAATTTACGGCAGCGTAGGAGCTTTTGTGAAGAACAGAGCAGTGACTCATGGAGGCTCATGCCCTGCCACAAATTTTGTTAGTCTTTAAGGTGCTCCTGGACTCTCGCTGTTTTCTACTGCTAAGCTGCCCTGTAAGTCGCCCTGAGCCTGCCTTGGTGGGGAGGGTGGGATACAAATTAAACTAAATAAATAAATAAGATTGCGCTGTTAGTCTTTGGGTGATTTGCATCCAGCATTCACTCCACATTTTCTCAACTGGGAGGAAAATGCAGCTCAAAACGACATTCAAATTCCCTGGGGCAATGCCGTACTGACTGCAAAGTCTCCGCTGAACAGCCATAAATCTATGCAAAAGGTACCATAAAACTCGATGATCAAAGGAAGCGAAAGCGGCATGCAGTGCGGAGGATACCATAAAATCCGATGATCAAAGGAAGTGAAAGCGGCATGCAATGCAGAGGGGAATTTCTGTTCCATCGTGGTTTTCATAAAACAACAGAGGGAAAAGCCAATGCAGAATCACCCATAGAAGAAGAAATGTGAAAGTTTGGATATTTTAAACTGACAACAGTCTTAATTTTTAGAAAAATAGTGTTACATTTTGTTTACTAAGACAGAATCAGATTGTTTGCCTGGTTCACAGGAGAGTGGCAGGAAGAATATGTAATGGGCAGCTAGATAGCGTGAAAAGAGCCTGGGGAAAGGAGCAGGGATGCTTGAACACCTGTCGGCTTGGCTCCCATGATGTCACATCCTGTTTGCCAGTTGTGAACAGGGAGCTGGTTTTTTCACTGGCTGTTCATCTGTTCATCTACCCATTCCCTGGCTCTTTGGCAGACTGCTTCACCAGATTCCTTCCCAACAGTGTAGGCAAGTGCAATCAGTTTTTTTTATAGAAGAAAAGTTGGTTTTATACCCTGCTTTATACCCAAAGGAGTCTCAGAGTGGCTTACAATCACCTTCCTTTCCTCTCCCCACAACAGACACCCTGTGAAGTAGGTAGGGTTGCCAGGTCTGGGTTGGAAAATTCCTGGAGACTTTGGGGGTGGATCCAGGAGAGGGCGGGGCTTGGGGAGGGGAGGGGCCTCAGCATGGTCCAATGCCATAGAGTCCACCCTTCAAAGCAGCCCTTTTCTCCAGGGGAGCTGATCCCTGTCAGCTGGAGATCAGTTGTAAAAGTGGGAGATCCCCAGGCCCCGGCTGGAGGCTGGCAGCCCTAGAGGTAGGTGGGGCTGTGAGCGCTCCAAGAGAACTGTGACTGACCCAAGGTCTCCCAGCTGGCTTTATGAGGAGTGGTGGGGAATCAGACCCAGTTCTCCAGATTAGAGCCCTGCCACTCTTAACCACTACGCCAAACTGGCTCTCTGCAATCAGTTTTTCACGCACACATGTTCTTACCCAGCCAATTGAGTTCTACTTCCCCCCACACACACACACACACTCCTTGCTGTACTGCTGTGCTGCTTGTTGGGCCTCTGTTTAAATCAGCAGTGAGATCAGCCAGAAATCGTAGAAATAACTCATAAACAGGTCATTCTGCATAGTCATTAATGACATCAATGACCGTCGATGCTTTTTTGGTGCATCACAATATTGAGAAAAGCCCCCACGCAAACCAGTTCGGCACGCATTTGAGTTGTTCGGCACTGAACCAAACAGACTTAAAGATTCGCTCATAATCACAGCTGAACATTGCAAATTCGACTGGTTGAATGCAGTGAAATTTGCCCCATCCTTATGGGGGACAGCTCCTGCTTTCTGCCTGAGTAGCCAACAGGCGACCCATCGATCCTGACCCTGACTCGGCTCATCTTGAACAAGAAAGGAATCAACTGAACTATGGCAGAAGGAACAGGGATGATTCAGGACTATTCCATAGGTTATGTGCGGGCTCAGGGATGGTTTCGGGTTTTGAGGAGCCCCAGGCAGAGAGTTCCCAGGAACCCCTGCCCTCTTTTATCCACCACAAGGTCCCACACATGCCCTTCTATAAGGGTTGCCAGGTCCCCACTGATGACTAGGGTAGGGGGGTAGGATTGCCAGATCCAGGCTGGGAAACTCCCGAAGATTTGGGGGGGGGGTGGAGACTGGGAAGGACAGCTCAAACCCACATTCAAAAAGTGCAGCTCAAACCCACATCCAAATACCTGGGGGCAACGCCGTACTGACTGTGAAGTCACCCCTGAACGGCCATAAATCTATGCAGAAGGGACCGTAAGACCCAATGATCAAAGGAAACGAAAGTAGTATGCAGTGCAGAAGGGAATTTCTGTTCCAGCGTGGGTTTTGTAAAACCACGGAGGGAAAAGCCAAAGCAGAATCACCCTGTGTGTCCTTCCCCTGCCTGTTGTGAGCTCTCCCACTGCCCACGCTCACCACTGCCTGAAGCCCTTTCCCACTGACATGGAACAGTGCGTGTAGCTGGGAGCACAGTGGAGTGCTGGCAAATAAATATTGGATACTTCCACACACACACACACACTAAATAATGCACTTTCAACCCACTTTCAATGCAACTTGCAACTGGATTTTACTGTGTGAAATGGCAAAATCCGCTTGCGGTTTGGGGTAGTCGTTTGGTGTAGTGGTGAAGACCGCGGACTCTAATCTGTGAGAACCGGGTTTGGTTCCCCACTCCTCCGCATACAGCTGCTGGTGTGACCTTGGGTCAGTCACAGTTCTCGCAGAGCTGTTCTGTCAAGAGCAGTCCTTGAAAGAGCTCTCTCAGCCCCGCCGACCTCACAGGGTGTCTGTTGTAGGGAGAGGAAGGGAAAGAGATTGTAAGCTGCTCTGAGACCCCTTTGGGTAGTCAAGGGCAAGGTATGAACATCACATGATTGCAGAGGCAGCCTGCAGTCTTCTTTGAAGACAGTTCCAGGTCGGTAGCTGTGCTGGTCTCCGGTAAAAGAGTGAGATTCAAGCCCAGTAGCACCTTAAAGACCAACAAGAGTCCGACAAAGGGAGCTTTGACTCTAGAAGGCTTCTGCCATGGAAATCTTGGTGGTCTTTAAAGTACTTCTGGACTCAAATCTGAGAATAAGAATGTAGCAATAAGAGAAGCCAATGTTGGATCAGGTCAGTGGCCCATCCAGTCCAACACTCTGTCACACAGTGGCCAAAAACACCAGGGCTCATCAGGAGGTCCAGCAGTAGGGCCAGGACATTTATATATGTATATACAAAATTCTGAATGCATATATTTTTGGATGTATGTCATTGTATAATAAGAAATATTGACCACTGAGGAAGGCCCATAAGGGCCAAAACGCATATAGTCCTTAGGTCAAAAGTTTTATCCATCAGTTTGATGTGTACTGCAATCAGTTCCTTATGAACTAAGTTTTAATTGTCTCATACTTGGACTGTCTCTTTTAATTTTATTATGTTTTATTTATGTGCACACCCTAATAAATGTCTATATTTTTCATAATGATTCTTTTGTTAGCTTGACCCTCTCGGTTTGCAGCTATCTTTTGGGTTGAGTTCCCCCCCCCCTTTTCGCTTTTGGTCCAGCAGTGGGGCCAGGACCCTAGAAGCCCTCCCACTGTTGACCCCCTCCCCAAGCACCAAGAATACAGAGCATCACTTGCCCCAGACTGAGAGTTCCTATCTATAGCTTGTGGCTAATAGCCACTGATGGACCTCTGCTCAATATGTTTATCCAATTCCCTCTTGTAGCCGCCGCCACCTCCTGTGGCAGTGAATTCCATGTGTTAATCACTCTTTGGGTGAAGAAATCCTTCCTTTTATCCGTTCTGACCCGACTGCTCAGGTTTCCATGATCCTTCCATTTCCAGAAAGAGATGAAAGTGCAATCAAGTAGAATCCTGAGATCTACCAAATACAACTGTCTTTAACATCTTATCTGGCCCTTAGTTTGCTATTAGCATCAAGGTATTTGGTTAAATGTAAAAAAACCAAAACCATTTGACTTGGAAGCACAGAAGCTTTACACAGTATCCCCTATCTTCCACATTTCCTGGGTAAGGGGAAAATGCTGGTCAAACAAATTACAAAGATGATCTGACTCCAGTGGTAACAAGAGAAAGAAATTTTACTTACAAAAATAGAAGCAGATCTTACACAACATATTCATGTAGGTACATTGAACTTATTGTGAACAGATTAATTTCAAAAAGGTTAACTTGCTACAACTCCAAGCCCAGGAAAGAGAGAGATCAGAGGTCCTATATATAAGATGAAATAGAAGGCAAGCAAGGGCCAAAGAGGTTCAGCATCTAATGGATGGGGGGGGGGGGGGCAACCACCAAGTGTACCCTAGAGAGAGAATTCTCTTAACCCTTCCCCTCCCAGATCCTCTTGCATGCAGAGTTACAATATCCAACACAAGATCCCTCCAAAAGGGGCTGTGGCTCAGTGAGGTACAAAAGAGACTGGGCTTGGCACACAGAAGGTCCCAGGTTCAGTCCCTGGCATCTCCAGTTCAAAAGGACCAGGCAGCAGGTGATGTGAAAAACCTCTGCCTGAGACCCTGGGTGGACCAAGGGTCTGATTCAGGATAAGGCAGCTTGAAAGGACATTGTAGGAATTGTTCTACTGTTTGAAAATGAGAGAACACATTTAAAAAAAGGGTACAGAGTTTGTGTTCTCTCTCTCTTTCTCAAAACAGCTCAAAGAGCCAGTTTGGTGTAGTGGCTAAGTATGCGGACTCTAATCTGGGAGAACCGGGTTTGATTCCCCACTCTTCCACTTGCACCTGCTGGATGACCTTGGGCAAGCCATAGTTCTGTGTCACAGCTGTTCTCTCAAGGACAGCTCTGGAAAAAGCTCTCTCAGCCCCACCTACCTCACAGGGTTGTGGGGAGGGGAAGGGGAAGGAGTTTGTAAGCTGCTTCGAGACTCCCGGTGAAGGGCGGGGAATATATCCGATCTCTTCTGCTTCTGCTTCAAAAACTATCCCTAGATCTCTATGTGTGTGCGTGCGTGCATGCACACGTGCGCGCACTCCTTTGATTGGTATCTCTCAGGATCTGGTCTGAAGTCTGTGTTGAGGAGCAGCTATCTGTCAAATGGAGACACAAGTCCTCTGAGGTACAAAAAGTAGGATCAGGAGCGAAGGGTGGGGGGAACCCTTTCCCCTTTCCGACCAAAGGCCTTTTTTCTCTGAACTCCCATGTCTGGAGGTGAAGGGCTGAAGACGCATCTGCAGTGTACAGGCAAAACTGAGCCCTCATCTGGAGACCTCTTCCTCTCTTGTCACACTGCTGTTCAATTATTGACACTCCACTAACCAAGTATGACGGATAGTTCACTGTTACGGAGACAGTGTCCCAGGAAAGGTCAGCTCAAGGGGAATCTGTCTCAACGCGTTTTCTCCGTTTTCTGGATGCCTCATGTGGGGGCTTTCAAAAAGGCACGAAACTACAAAATTTCGAACCTGACAGACTGACACATTTGGAATCCCCGTGTAGCAGAATGACCTTTCCTTATCTCCGCTGGCTTGCTTGTTAATTAAGGAGAGGGATGATAAAGCGGGGCCCGTGGACGACTGACGCACACAGCTGCATCATTCGATCCAGGTTGTCCGCAGCCTGTTGGGTAAAAATGCAGACCACCAAGCGTCTCCATAAAACTGAGTATTTAACCAAATGACATCACGGATGATTCATAGAGGTTTGTTTCTCCACTTAGCAGAAAGGAGGGTCCATTGCTAAGAAATCATTGGGGTGGTAGCATTTTGTCTGCTGGTGGAAAGTTCTATCAAGTCACAGCTGACATGGTGACCCCAAAGGGTTTTCAGGGGGGAAAGAAGAAGAGGAGGAGGAAGAGGAGGAGGAGGAGATTGGATTTATACCCTGCCCTTCACTTGGAGTCTCAGAGCAGCTTACAATCTTCTTCCCTTCCTCTCCCCACAACAGACACCGTGCTCTTGAGAGAACTGCTCTTGAGAGAACTTGAGAGAACCCAGCTGCATGTGGAGACGTGGGGAATCAAACCTGGTTCTCCAGATTAGAATCTGCTGCTTTTCACCACTACACCAAACTGGCGCAAGAGGTGTTCGGAGGTGGTTTGCCGTTTCCTGCCTCTGCGTCACTACCCTGAACTGCCCTTGAGAGAACAGCCCTGGAAGAACTTGGGACTGACCCAAGGTCACTCCAGCAGCTGCATGTGGAGGAATGGGGTATCAAACCCGGTTCTCCCAGATGAGAGTCCGCGCTCCTAACCACTGTGCCAAACTAGTTCTAGGATGGACTGTAGTGCTGCTGGGCATAGCAAAGTTAAGCAGAGCAGTGTAGGGCAGGGGAGGCCCTTGTGGCTGAGTTGTCGCCACCTTGAAACCCACCCCCCGAAGTCGTCTGGTCAGGACGACTGCCCCAGCGGTCTTACAGTGACATCATCACATTGGGAATGTTGCCGGGGCGATGCTCTGGCAATCACCCAAAAACTCTATGGTACCATAGAGTTTTTGGGGCGATTGCTAGAGCATTGCCCAAGCAACGTCTCCAATGTGATGATGTCACTTCCGGTGACATCATCATGCTGGGGCAGTCGTCCTGACAAGACGACTTCAGCAGGTGGGGTTCCCCCTGCCAGCTGAATCCAGGCCAGCGGATTAGCGATCCCTGTAGCGGGGGATCCCCCGCCCCCTGGGCGGACATGGCAGCCCTATACGGCAGCCATTTTGTGGCTGCACCCACCATGCTGTGCTAGAATTCCAGAGGTTCCCACAGACTCAGAAAGGTTGGTGACCCCTGTTCTACAGATACTTGGACGGTAGACAGATCTTGGTCTGGTCCAGCGTGACCTGAAGCAGACTCTCCTATGTTTGCCCCCTCTTCCATTGAGAGACTTCTGCTGAATCCTCATACTCTTCCTGTTGATTAAACTAGGGTTGCCTGCACCCAGGTGGCACCTGGAGATCTCCCACTATTAGAATTGATCTCCACGTGACCAAGATCAGTTCCCCTGGAGAAAACGGTTGCTTTGAAGGGTGAACTCTACTATGCTGAGGCCCCTCCCCTTCCCAGACCCTTCCCTTTCTAGGCTCCGCCCCCAAAATCTCCAGGTAATTCCCAACCTAGAGCAGGGGACCTTATTATTACAGTGACGTTCTCTATTACTCCAGCATTAATATTCTTCTATCATTTGGACTACCTTGCCCCCCTTTCAGTCACTCCAGACCACTTAACAGCAGATGAGTTACACGTTAACACCTTTTAATCACCCTGTCGCAATTAAAAGTGAGTAAAGGGTGATGGGAAAGTAGGTTTCCCCCCCCTCTTCTTTGAGAGCCTGCTTTTGGAAGTGCACGTGGGGGGGGGGGACACACCTGATCTATGTGAGCCATCCTGAGCACTACATTAGGAAGCTACTCCAAATTAATTTACACAGAGCACAAGGGTGTGATCTTGTTCGTGGCTTGTAAATGAGAAACATCATCACCTCAAGGTGGAATGAGGCCCTGTCAGAATGGAGCATTACCTCACCACCAACGACAACTGATGTCGGGAAGTTCTGAAGACAAGGATTCTTCACACGCTGAACACGCGCACGGTGTGCCTTGAGCCAGGACTGGGTGAGACAGAGTGTGTGCGGCTACAAGCCAAAATCACAGCCCCTGTGTCTCCCCCTGTTGCTTGGGTTAGATCTCACAGATATGTTCTGCTTAGAGTTGCCAGGTTTCACCTTTCGTCCGGAGGGGGGCTCCTGGCTCCTTGTTGGGACTCTTTGTTTTTTGCATGCAGCGTGATGACGTCACCAAGCTGTGATGTCATCACGCTAGGGCTGTTGCGTGGCCAGTTTGGTGTAGTGGTTAAGAGGGCGGACTCTAACCTGGGAGAACTGGGTTTGATTCCCCGCTCCTACACATGCAGCTGCTGGTGTGACCTTGGGTCAGTCAAAAGTTCTTTCAGAGCTGTTCCCTCAGGGGCAGTTCTCAAGAGGGCAGTTCTCTATCAGCCCCACTTACCTCACCGGGTGTCTGTTGTGGGGAGGGGAAGGGGAAAGGATTGTAAGTCGCTCTGAGACTCCTTTGGGTAGTGAAGGGCGGGGTATAAATCCAATCTCCTCTCCTCCTCCTCCATTCGGGGCAAAAACTCTATGGTAATATGGCAAAGACTCTATGGTAAAATGGTAATATGGTAATAGAGTTTACCCCCGAATGCTAGAGTGTTGCCATGCTATGGCCCAGCGTGATGACATCACTACCTGTGATGTCACTGCATTGGCAGCATCCCCATGGGACGCTGCTGTTTGGGGTGGCCAGTGGTAGATTGGGCCCCCCAAAATCAAAGGATCCCCTGGCCCTACTGGAGGGATGGCAGCCCTAGTTCTGCTAATGGCAGCCCTAGTTCTGCTAATCTTCCCCTGAAACAAAAAACCAGTCCCCTGAAAATAGGTGCCACTGCTCGTGGGACATATCTGTGAGATCCAACTCACCATTTTTCCTCATCATAACATCTACCTGGTGCTGTCTCTTCAAAGCCTTTCACAGCAGATTAAAACCCTTTTAAAAGTACCCTGAAAGGACTTCACATTGGTTTAATAGGTGTCTGTATTGCAGCTTTTCAATGTTATTTTTAGTGATGCTATTTTTAGAAGTATTTTATTGGACAATTGTAGAAAGCTCGCCACTTTTGGTGCCTTGTATCAGAGGCAGAAAGGCAGCCGCTGAATCTACCAAGGGAAAAAGAATATTACCAAGCCTGTGAAGAGACATCTTGCATCATGAGATTTCCTTCCACTGAGACAGAGGGCACAGAGACAAAATAGTCTTTAAAAATAAAAATAGAAATAGGATTGGGGAGGGATTTATGGCATATTGCTTCAGGTTAAGGTTTTCTCCCAGCATGATTTCCCTCTGCCTGGCCTTTAGTTGTTTCAGTCGAAATAATTCCTTTTGGGGGTCCCTGCCTTCAGAGGGGAGCAAAGACACAACCCAGGACAGAGTCTTATCCATAGGGATGGTCATGAACCAGCTCTAAAGCTGTCACACATTTTGGGCAGTTTGTGGTTCACAAGCCACGTTCATGAATTGAAAAGCTGCCTCAAACGTCCACGAATTTTAAGGCAGTTCATGGTGGTTTGTGGTGGTTTGTGAAGAGCAGCTTTGTGCTCTTCACAAAAAACAGCTGAGCAGCAGGGAGCAGAAAGCAGAGGTTTAAATGGTTCAGAGCCATTTAAAACCCTACTTTCTGCTCTCCGTGTAAAGCAGCGGGGAACAGAAAACAGGGGTCACGAACCACTTTGGTTCAAACCCAATGTATCGGTTTATGGTTTGGTTCATGGTTCAGCCACAAACCAAAAGCTGATCTGCAAAGATGAGGTTCATGCCCATTCATGCCCATGGTGGTGGCCCAGATGTGGAACACCCTGCTTAGAGATACCTGTTTTCATTGGATCTTTTCTTGTAACAAAATGTAACAAAAAGACAGGTTATAAATATTGTAAGTAAATAAATAAGAATTTTCTACCTGGAACTGCAAAAACAGACAAAGACATCTGGAATGAATGACAGAGGACTAACAATAACACATTATTATGCCCCCCCCCCCAAAGTGCCAAAATATTCAAACTGTCAACATGATTTTTAGAACTGGATCTTCCCTCCAGCCTGAGGACAAGAAACACAATATCTAATAGCCAAGTTGCCCCCTCTGTGCGGATACCTAAATCCACGTGGGGGGCACTTGGGGGGCAGGGAGATTTTTCTACATACATGTGTGCAGAAAAATCCTAAAAGTTAAAAAAAAACTTTGGGGGGGATATTTAAATCCCCCCAAAAGTAAAAGCATTCCCTGCGCATGTGCCGTTGGGGATTTGGCGGGTGGCGGGCTTCACCGCTGCTGTTGGGGAAGGGAAGGGGAAAGAGGCTCGGCGTGAGGCGGGCCGCCGCTGTCAGGGAGGGGAGGGCAGGGGGAGGGGGAGGGAGGGGAAGAGGTTCGGTGCGCAGTAGGCCTTGCCACCACTGCTGCTGATGGGGAGGGCAGGGGGAGGGAGGGGAAGAGGCTTGGCGCGTGGTGGGCCTCACCACCGCTGTCGGGGAGGGGGAGGGAGGGGAGAGAGGCTCACCTGTGGGTGCTTCCTCCTTGATGTGGAGCTCCTTCTCCCCCCCCCCCCCGGTGAGTATTGCGGGTCCTCCTACTTGTTTCATTCTGTTTGAGGCAGAAGTGCGTGGCCATGCAGATTTATATATCCTTTATCTGTGACCATATAAAATGAAGAAATCAGCCTGCAATGACTATGAGATAACTCGATACATTCCTACTACTGTTAAAGCGTGGTACAGTAGTTAGAGTGTTGGACTAAGGTCTTTGGAGTCCCAATCCCCCCTCTGACACGGAAGCTTAGGCCCGTCCCACACTCTAAGCCTAACTTACCTCATGGGATAGTTGTGACGATAAAGTGGAAGAGAGGAGAACTTTGTAAGCCACTTTGGGTCCCCCACTGGGGAGAAGGGAGGGTGGTAAATGAAGTAAATAAATGAATAAAATGTATTGATTTGTTTATTTACTTCATTTGCAATCTGCGTTTCTAGCTGCAACTCAAGAAAGATGACACAGTGCAATAGGAACAGTACAGTACAAGCGGGAACCTGCAAGGAAAATGTGTGAGCGGCCATCGCATTTCCTCCATTTTTGCTTCCTCCCCTTTCCCCCCACCCCTTCTCTCACTCTGTCTCTCTCTGTCTCTTAGTCATCGCTCTCTCTCTCTCTCTCTTCTGCATTGGCTTTCTCCCCCATTGTTTTACCAAAGGTGCAGCTCAAAACCACAGAGAGCCAGTTTGGTCTGGTGTAGTGGTTAGAAGCGCAAACTCTAATCTCAGAGAACTGGGTTTGATTCCCCACACCTCTACATGCAGCTGCTGGGTGACCATGGACAAGCCACAGTTCTCTCAAAGCTGTTCTCTCAAGAACAGTTCTAAAAGAGCGCTCTCAGCCCCACCTACCTCACAGCGTGTCTGTAGTGGGGAGAGGAAGGGAAGGAGTTTGTAAGTCACTCTGAGACGCCAAGTGAAGGGTGGGATATAAATCCAATCTCTTCTTCTTCACATTCAGATACCCCAGGGCAACGTGGTACTGTCTGCGAAGTCACCCCTGAATGGCCATAAATCTATGCTGAAGGTCCGATGATCAAAGAAAGCAAAAGTGGCATGCAGTGTAGAGGGTATGATAAAATCCGATGATCAAAGAAAGTGAAAGCAGCATGCAATGCAGAGGGGAATTTCTGTTCCAACAAGGGTTTGGTAAAATAATGGAGGGAAAAGCCAGTGGATAATCATAGTTAGTATTCTTTCTCTCTCTCATTCTCAGATTTTTCTGCAAACTTGGAGAGTCACCTAAGTTTGTTGAAAAATCTTATTTCCATGTGAATGGGCCCAATCCACAGATTTAAGTATCCGTAGATGCCCCTCCCCTTCAGTTGTAGATATATAGGCTGTAGTCACACACACTAAATAATCCACTTTCAATCCACTTTCAGTGCACCTTCAGATTGGATTTTGCCAGTTCACACAGTAAAAATCCAGTTGGAAAGTGCATTGAAAATGGATTGAAAGTGGGTTATTTAGTATGGGTGACTGCAGCCATAGATATACAACAACAAATGATTAAATAAAACTGGACTATAAAACCAGAGAACTATGAACTAACAACGACGTGATGGATGCAACAACAGAAAACATATACAATGCACAATACAGTCAAGAAGGATTACAAAATTAGAAAATGATGCAATATAGAATATAATACATACAATCAGCAATGCCATTAAAATGGCCTAAAATCTCACTGACACAACCAGCAATCCTGTTCTCGCTATAAAATTTCCTCCTGAATAATTCTGCTAGACATACCCTTTATTCGAGTTGTACCAGTGTGCTATTTATGTGTGTGTGAGTGTGTGTGTGTGTATGTGAACTCGTATGCACACAGAATGCAGAGCGAGGGCTTTGCTACATGCAGAAAATTTTAAGAGCCATGCATGTGTTTTGCTCACATTTCCTTCACTTCATCGCATTATTCTTGAGCTTTTAAGGCTCCCTGCTGGTATCTGAAGCTTCATCTTCCCTTTATAGCTCAGCTCAGCCCCGAGGCTTTCCTGAAACCTGCTGGCATGACACAGAAAGGTACAAACTGTAAAGCGGCCCCGCCACACAAGAGGTTCTTCTATTGATTTAGCACATTTTCATAAAAAGGGATTTGATGCTATTAAAACTCACAGCTTAGGTTTCAAACTCCCAGGTCTGCCGCACTCGCCCCAGCACCATGGGGCTGAGTGAACTGCTTCTTTGGGTTTTCTTCTTTTCCTATTAATAAAAATCAAACAAATCCCCACATGGCGGGTGCCGTGAAAGAATGGTTTGGGATTTTATAGACTGGAGAACCCGATCCTGTGTCTCTGCTTTGTTCTGCAAACTGGACTTTGGTAGTGATCAGGTTTGGTGTGAGAAAACACTGATTTTGCCTCACTGAGGCATTTTCTGTTACTGAAGACAGTTACTATTACTGAAAACAGCCTGCCTGTCAAAAAATGCCTCATGAAAAGCAACTGGTTTTGTCGTGCTCACCAACAAAAATGGCGGCTATTCAGTGTCTGCCTTAAAGGGCAGATGGCACAGCTGCTGTGACATGAGGAAACAATGCCTCAGAGCATGTACAGAGCACCCTTGGCAGCTGATGGCTACTGCTTTGTCCAGGTGGGGGCGCTGGCAAAGACGCCAATCTAAAAATAAGGACATCTCCACTTGCATCTGAACTCTACCCTAAACTAACTAGGCAGCTACTCTCTCTTCCTCTTTCCTCTGGGACTTCCTTCTGAGTAACTCTTTGTTATAGTGGTATGGGAAAACCGGGGACTTTTTCATAGCAAAAAAGAAAAAAAAGCTTGCACACTAACTCAGTGTCTCAAATTGGGAAATGAAAAATAGGTACGTTTTGGACTGACTGCCTGGAATTTTTGGTAGAATTTTCCAAACAGCCTACAGGAGCTGTGTGTTACCTTGTAACACACAAATAAAATAAAAATAAAACTGTGCATTAGAAATGTAACAGTTGACTCCCTTTTAAATCTTTCTTTCCTGACCAATTTCCTGACGTGGTTTCATTGCTGTCTGTAATATTACACTGTCATGGTCTTATTTGGCTATGCATCATTTTTCTTTGTTCATGTTTGTAGATTTTACTATTTCTCTGTTTGTTTCCATATTTGCAAAATAGCCAGCCAGTGTGCCTCAGTTAGATATTAAACAAATATTATTAGTTATTATTCAGGTAGATATTAGGGCGGTGCTGTGGCTCAGTGGAAGAGCCTCTGCTTGGCATGCAGAAGGTCTCAGGTTCAGTCCCTGGCACCTTCAGTCAAAAGGATGAGGTAGGTAGGAGGCGATGTGAAAGACCTCTCTCCGAGACCCTGGAGAGCCACTGCCACTCTGAGCGGATAATACTGACCTTGATGAGCCAATGGTCTGATTCAGTACAAGGCAACTTTGTGTGTCATATGTCAGTCAAGGAACATGAAGATCCCTACCTCCTGCCCTGCTATAGAATCCCTTCTTTTTTCTTTTTAGCAGTTACAGAACCCAGGAGAGGGTTTCCTATATTGTATCCTAAAGACTGGGATTCTGCCAGACACCCATGATAATCATAAGAGTAAAAACTTCGCATTGTTATCCTTATTCTATGGCTTATTACACATTTTTTTTGTGATACACAGGCACACATAAGTGAAAACAGGCAGGGGAAGCACACACATGCAGGTGAAAATTACACCAAAGAACCATTGCTTCCTGGTTCGTGAATGTGAAGTGAAACAGGCCCACACACGACAAAGCTCATGTAAGGGAAGCCTTTTCCCCACATGAAACTGAATCCAGAGAGGAGAGTTGCCATGAGCAAAACATATTATTGGATAGGATTCTCAACACTGACTTGGCAAATGCGGAGAGCTTGGGGGGGGGGGAGTGCCCTGGGAGGGCAGAGTTGGGCCGATGTGATGTCAGTTCTGGGTAATGCTCTAGGTTGCCTGCCCTACTCTCTATAGTCTTTACCACAGAGATTTGTGGGAAATCCTAGAGTGTTGCTATATGGTGGTATGACAGACCCCTGTCTCTTTCCCAACAACCAGGCGGAATTTTCCCACCAAAAATATTTTAGTTCCTCTTAGTGATGAGTCGCCCTCCAGCAGCGTGTATTTCTTCTTTGTCTGATAAACTTAAATTGTCCCACCCCATCACAGATATTTGTTTAGGCTTTAGACCCAGTACAGGAACTTGAGGGAAAAGCAGGAGCTGTCCTGTTTTATAAACTCTTACAAAATGGCACTTGAGGCAGATTAACTTTCAAAAACAGAATAAAGATTTTCTTAAACAGGCAAGGAATATATAAATATGAGGATTCAAGGTATAGAGGTTGCTGAGATAAAACTTTCTAAGATATACAGAACGGAGGATTTTGAAAGTACAAGAGAGTGTTGTTGAAGCTTAATTTCTGTATTTCAAGTTCTTTTCAGTGAGAGGTTTTTGCTTATTATATATTTCAGCTGTTACACAGAATCTTGAATACAGTTTCTTAGAGAATAGGTTTGTCTTAGTACTTCTAGGTTTCTCCCTTCAGAGATCTAGGTTTTCTCTTTAGATACTACAGTTTTTCACTAACTCCTGAAGTGTCTAAGCTCTCCTTTATCACAGACCAGGGTTCTCTTCCCAACCCCTTTCACTGGCAGGAAGTTATTCTCATTGCCCCTAAGAAGTAATAACTCCTTTTCATAGAAAAAGAGGTGCAGGAGCTCATTAGCATAACTCATTAGCATTACTTATTTGCATATGCTACACCACCTGACATCACTGGAAGTATGTCAGAAGGCAAGAAAGAAAGAAAGAAAGAAAGAAAGAAAGAAAGAAAGAAAGAAAGAAAGAAAGAAAGAAAGAAAAGAAAAGAAAAGAAAAGAAAAGAAAAGAAAAGAAAAGAAAGGGGACAGCTACTAATCCAAGCCTCAGAAATACCACTATTCTGGGAGGTTAGCTTCAGTGGTGGCTGAAGCCTTCAGAAGACTGGTCGGAGGAACAAGGACCTTTCCAGGGGACGGGGTCATTTTGCAGCAGCCATGACACAAGCAGGCATTCCCCCCGTGGGGGGGGGGCTGGCACCAACTCCTGGAGCTGAGCTCCCCCAAGCTCCTGCTCGAAATGACCCCTGCTCCTTTTACTATTTGACTTGTATGGGAGTTCTCTCTAACTACCCAGATTTTCTGCCAAATCTTTCTCCAGAATCCATTGTGTGTATAAAGCTGTTCTGTAGCTTTCTTGACTGAGAGAAACTAAATTCTCCCTCAGAGTAGTTCTAATATATTTAAGACAATGGGGTCCTTATTCTTCTCTCTATAGAAGTACTTTTCTGACAATTCCCTGATAGAAATTACTGAGTTCCAAAGTCTCTTCCCTCAAAAGCCAAACCCCTTGGCTACTGACCTAGACATTAGATTTCAGACCAAGACCAAATGTGTCTCAAAGGGCGAATGAATCTTTCCCCTCCAAATCAGTTGTTTTGTTTTCTCTCTCAGCTGATGCTGGCCAATCAGAGAGCAAGTAGAGCAGCCAATCACATAAGCTCTTCTCTCCAGGGAAGATTAAGGCTGTGGTCACACGGCAAGGAAACTTGCGATATAGTCCCACTTTGCTACACTCCGGGTTTTTCTCCGGGTTGGGGATGATCACACATCCCCCCCCCCCCGAACTGCAACCATTGCGGGAGCTGCGTCCAGATAGCTGCGCTAATCAGAACTCATGGTCAATGGTGGCGTGGGTGTGCAGATCTCCCAAAGTGGCATTTTGGCAACCCAGCATCAGCCCAGCTTCAGCGGGACTGGCTTCCGAACGCTTGTTGAAGAAGCACTTTGACGGACGTGGGGAGGGGCCAGGATCCTCGCTCGGGGAGAGGAGCACTTCGTGTAGGGTGGGAATGGCGGCGCTCCATCTCTGAGTGGGCGCGTGGGCCAGTGGGGGGGATGACAGGCCTATTGGAGATGGAGGTGGTGTGAGGTGGGGTGGGGAGTAAAGAGTGAACCACTGAATGGGCAGCCAGCAAACTTTCTGCCTGGCTTGCTGCTGTGCGGTGCACGAAGGCGCTGGTTGCCTGCAGAGTGCAGCAAGCAGGGCTCTCCTTTGCTGAGCTGACGGGCGTGAGATTTTTTAAAAGTGCTTTGCACATGCACATGGCTGAATGCCAACCCTTCCTTCCCCACTTGCCTGCCTTCCCCCAAGTCCTCTTTTAATACCTCCCTCTACCCAGCAATTTTCCCCGCCGTCTCCTGCTGCCTGTCTCCAGGCAATGGGACCCTCTTAACTGAGGGCCCCTGGAAAGCAGGGAAGAAGGCAGTGGCAGCTGCCTGGAGCATAACATGCGCTTGCACATTTTAATGTATAATTTCTTCAGCACACAATTGCTCATGCGCTCAAAGGAGGGAGCTTTAAAAAAAAAGTGCGAAGAACGATCAGACGGCCATTGCAAGAGAGGGCTGTCCAGGTCGGGAAAATCGCAGATTTAAAGCGGGTATTGGCAAAAAGTACTTGATTTTCCCAGGGTTGGAAATTGCGCTAGGGACCCGGGAGCATTGAGGGAGTGAGCCCGCTTTGGCGCGGGAGGCGGATCGGCCCGTCTGATCAGCAAATTTAATTCTGCGAGGGAACAGCAGTGAATCCAGATCAAAAGGACCGTGTGACCGCAGCCTAACTCATAATAACCTCCCTGACTCTCTGTCCCAAGGAGTATTTTTAAAAAGCCTGCTTTTTTTGCAGTCCGTCACAGGAGGCCATCTTTCTTCTGCTCCTCAGTTCCTCAGGGATGGGGGGGATGGGGGCAGTGATTCCCTGCCCTGAGCAGGTAAACAGGAGTCCTACTAATGGAGAGAAATCTTGATGGGGGGGCAGGGTTTACACTAGAAAGAACTTGAAGCAAAATCTTGTTTCATTAAAATCAATGTCAAAACATCCATGCAATTTACAGCAGCCAGAAGTTGCTAAAAACTGTGACGAGTCTAGTTCCATCTGCACTCAGATAAGTCTTCCACAACCTCATTAAAGTCTGAGTAAAATCAGGATCCAGTGTGAGGACAAAAGGCCCAGAGAGAACTGCCAAATAAAGCCAGTAAGAAAAGGGCGTGATTAAGAAAAGAACAATGGGCAATTGGGGGTGAAATCGAAAAGAAAGAGAAAGACCTTCAAGGGGGGCCGAAGGAAGGGAGAGAAGATTAGTAACATATGGCAGGTATCAATTATTTACCATATATGTACAGTTAAAGAAGCTCCCTTCCCCCCCACCCCCCCCCCCACTGGGAATGGAACAGCATCTAACAAGCTGGACAGTGCTTTAAAAGCGTATGGAAATATAATATAGCAATTGGAAGACGTGCATATCACTGACAGGCAATGTTCTCATTAGAACAGGCTATGTTAATAAAATAAATCTACCACAGAAATTAGCTGCATGAAACTGCAGGACATGCGTCCATGAAGCAATTCCAGAAAAAGAAAAAGAAATGTGATTAAGGAGTTGCGGGAATAGACATTTTTTAAAAAAAGGAAAACGCAAATGAAATTACCTCAGTACTAAGATCCCAGTTTTTTGAATGTTCATATTAAATTGACATATGTTTTCCCCCTCTGGATTAATCTAATTCTCCCATCTTAATCGTTTTCATATAACTATTTTGCTTTCTTTGAAAACCGCACCACAATTACCTCAGATGTTACTCCTCACATATCCCACTTAAATTACACCACACATTAGGGAGTAATACACAGGTTGCATCTAGATCCCTATTCTTTGCCAGAGGAATGAAAGTTGTGGGTTCTTCTCATTTCTTGTTTGTGCAGGGCTTGACTGGGATCAGGACAATGCTACACTGGGTAAAGTGGATTTGGATTTCCCCATGTGCCATTTTCCCAGTCTGAAACAGTCTCAGTGGCTGTTATGTGAGGAAACCCACATTTTCCATGGAATACAAATAGGTTTCGTCAATGGGCTCACTAATGCCCCTTGAGTCTAGCCCTAGCACTACAGCTCACAAGTCATTGTTTTATGTTGGACAGACGGTAGGGACTAGGGAGGGGACAGGGGCAGGGTCAAGGGTGGTGGCGCTGTGGCAATTCTGTGACATCACTTCTGGTGCGAACCCGGAAGTGATGTCATGGCACTGCTATAGTTGGAAACTTACAAGCCCTAGTAGGGACTAGGAAGCAGCTCTTTGGGAGGTATATATTAGCGGGAAAGAGCATAATAAATGTGAGAAAAAAATTTACACAACGAAAATCAAGGTGGTTCATAATTATGGCTGCCAACCTCCCCATAGTGGATGGAGACCTCCTGGGATTACAAATGATCTCCAGGTGACAGAGATCAGTTCACTAGAAGAAAATGCCACTTTGGAAGGTGGATTCTATGGCATTATACCCCACTGAAGTCCCTCCTCTCCCCAAACCCTGCCATTTTCAGGCTTCACCCCCAAAATCTCCAGGTATTTCCTAACCTGGAGCCGGCAACCCTATATATCAATGATCTCTTTAATGCTCCAGTCATAGCAGTGTTTCTCAGTGATAGTTTTTTTCATACAGAATCAGCAGCAACATGCACACGATCCCCGTTGCAGGGAAGGAGGTAGTTGTTCTTATTGGATCTTTCAGCCCCCTCTGTCAAGCAAGCCCCAAAGCAGAGGTCAAAGGTCCCTCGATTATCCCCCCGGGGACAGCCCCCAGCAAGGAGCAGCCTAAATGGCTTCTATTGATCTCGCAGATTGATCGAGCCCCTCCTGTGATTAATTTTGGACTGAAAGCACCTGAGGTAGTAAGGGGAGAGGTCAAGGATTCCGAGCTGTATCAGCGAGATTGCCGTAGCGGCATTTTAAAGGGTGCACGAGGCCTTTAAAAAGCCGGTGAAGGATTACAGCTTGTTATGGCCGCCGATATCAACCCACAGAACCGGCCGAACTCAGCTTCATGGCTTGCCCTAATAGCAGCTTAATAGCATGATAATGTGGACTGGCCAGAAGTTATTGGATTGATCTTCTGATTGATGAGGGAATCATGACCACTCGGGCCTCTCCACTCGCCGTTCACTGGATCGTTTTGGAATTTATCATACACGCTGGCCACAGCACTTAGCTTCATAATTAATGTTTGGGACAAAGGAAGCCATTCATTAATCAGGGTTTGTTTCCTCTGCGTTTTTATTCCCAACCACCCTTTTATCTGCACATGTCCGTGACGGCCCCTTATCTAATTTCTTAAAATTGAAAACATGTATAGACCGCTTTTGCATATGGCTTAAAGCTGTTTCCCCAGGACAAACGGTAAAACAGTCAACACCAGTCCCTAAAAGGCTCCCATAAGCTTGACAGCTTCAGAAAAGAGTCCTTGCCTAGACAAACCCAGACAGTCAACCAAAAGCCGGTATGGTGTAGTAATTAGACTGCCAAGATAGG
This sequence comes from Lepidodactylus listeri, assembly GCA_029233225.1. NCBI lineage: Eukaryota > Metazoa > Chordata > Lepidosauria > Squamata > Gekkonidae > Lepidodactylus > Lepidodactylus listeri. The sequence continues at coordinate 17,762,056 of JARCFY010000010.1, read as the reverse complement.
ATCTGACAGATCAAGCTAGGATTTGAATCTGCCCACGACACTTGGTGGGTGACCTTGTGCCAGTCACACGCTGTCAGCCTAACCTACCTCACAGGGTTGTTGCAAGGATAAAATGGAGGCGAGGAGAGTGTTGTAACTTGCTTCAGGTCCCCATTGGGGAGAAAGGTGGGGTAGAAATGAATTTAAGAAATAAAGTAAATAATATTAGCATGCCATAAAGGTCATGTTCCCACTGAATTCCCTCCCTTCTCCAGACTTCACCCTCCTTGGGCGCCGCTCCCAAATCTCCGGGAATTTCTCAAGCCGCAGTAAGCAACCCTATTGGTGAAAGTGCTCACACATACATGCCCCCTCCCCCAACTATAAGAGAGATGGGCAAATGGTGCGAATCAGACCTTAGTGTGAGCCAAAATCTAAGCAAGATCTAACTATACAAAAATATAGTGTTTTTTTTTTTTTTTAAAACCCTCCAATGAAGGGTAGGTGAACAAGATTTGGAGGTACAGGTGGATTGTAAGCTAAATATGAGCAGTTGTGTGATATAGCAGCAAAAAAGGCTAATTCAGTCTTGGGATGTAGCAACAGAGGCATAACATCCAAACTGTAAGATGCAATAGTCCCACCGTACACCGCATTCGTCAGGCCACACTTGGAGTATTGTGTGCAGTTCTGGAGGCCTCACTTTAAAAATGGCATGGATAGAATGGAGTGGGGTGCAGAGGAGAGTGATGAGGATGATCAGGGGGCTGGAGGCCAAGCCCTACGAGGTAAGGCTGAGGGACTTGGGAATGTTTAGTCTGGAGAAGAGGAGGCTGAGGGGGGACAGGATTGCTCTCTTTAAGTATTTGAAGGGCTGTCACTTGGAGGAGGGCAGGGAGCTGTTCCTGTTGACAGCAGAGGAGAGGACTCACAATCATGGGTTTAAATTATGGGTGGAAAGGTACTGGCTGGACATTAAGAATTACAGTAAGAGTAGTTCAGCAGTGGAACTGGCTGTCTAGGGAGGTGGTGAGCTCTCCCTTCACTGGCAGTCTTCAAGCAGCGACTAGACAAACGCTTGTCAGGGTTACTCTAGACAAGGGGTGGCCAAACTTGCTCAGCGTAAGAGCCACATAGAATAAACATCAGATGTTTGAGAGCTGCAAGACATGAACAAATATTACACATATGTTTTTATTGAAAAATATGCAAATTTTCCTTTTATTAACATTAAATGAGGCTGCCAAAAATAAAAACTAAAGGAGTAAAAACAGATATTGATAATGATATTTATTTGTCCAGTGACATTTGTTTGTTTGCTAATGACAGGGCTCCGTTGGGGCTGGGGCACGCCGGAGCGCCGCTCCGGGAGAGAGGAGCCCGGGGGGCGGGCACATAACAAAGCCCCGCCCCCCAGCTTGCTTTCCCAGCCCACGCTTCGGTGCGGAACCGGAAGAAAGCCTCCTCTCCCGCTCACTCTTCCTGGCCCGGCGGCAAGTGCCACCAGCCCGGGAGAACCCCTTTCCCTCCCCCCCCCAGCAGATTGTCCCCGGGCCGCGCGGCAAGCGCCGCCGGCCCGGGAGAAGCCCTCTCCCTCCCCACCCCCCAGCAGAACGTCCCCGGGCCACGCGGCAAGCGCTGCCGGCCCGGGAGAAGCCCCCTCCTCCCCGCCCCCACTCACACTCCCGGGGCCTTAAAACTTCCTGAAGTTACTATCAAATGCTGATCTTCCACCTTTCCAAATTTGGAACCCACTTTTAACATCCTCTGCCACTGAACCCACTGTCAGCTGCCCATAAATCCCAGTCTGGCTGCAACTCAAGAATGCAGAAGATGAAGAATGGTAGGTTTTTATACCTAGCTTTTCTCTACTTAAGAAGTCTCAGAGCAGCTTACAATCTCCTTCCCTTCCTCTCCCCACAACAGGCACTTTGTGAGGTAAGTGGGGCTGAGAGAGTTCTGAGAGAACTGTGACTGGCCCAAGGTCACCCAGCAGGCTTCCTGTGAAGGAGAAGCAGGGATTCAAATCCAGATCTCCAGATTAGAATCTGCCATACTTAACCACAACACCACTTTGGAAGATCTAACATGGCAGTCAGTAAAATGTGCATGAAATTGCACTGGGTAATTACAGAGACCCAAGCTACACATCAGGATGTTTTGGTGAGTCAAGGTGGGGTTTCCTGGACCTGGGCTTCTTTCTCTGCAGCCAAATAGCAGCTGTCATTTTAAAATGTCATTTCCAAAATTGGCAGGAGCCTGATTCTGACCTGAACAGCAACACGGGGGGAGAGGCTCCTGCTTTCCCCTCCACGCTGTTTTCCTGAGCAAAAACTGCCCCAGCAGGCTGTTGTATGCATAACTTTGGAGCTACACATGCCCATCTCAGAAGTTCTGCAAACTGGACACAAACACTGCTTGTGTCATGGCTGCAGCAAAATGACCCCATCCCCTGGAGAGATCCTTGTTCCTCTGACCAGCCTTCTGAAGGCTTCAGCCACCACTGAAGCCCCCTCCTTCCTTCCCCCCCCCCCGCTCACATTCCCGGGGCCGCGGCAAGTGCCCCGGCCCTGGGAGAAGCCCCCTCCTTCCCTCCACCCCCTCACACTCCCGGGGCCATGGCAAGCGCCGCCGGCCCAGGAGAAGCCCCCTCCTTCCCTCCCTCCCCCACTCACTGCTCCCGGCCGGAGGGGGGCGCAAGGGAGGGAGAAGCCGGGCCCCAGAGGCGTGAAGCCCCTGGGGCCCAAGCAAGAGGGGGGAGGGAGGGAAACGCTGGCCCCAGTGGGGGGGAGAAGCGCCCCTTCCTTCCTTCCTTTTCTCTCTCCCCACCTACCTACCTACCTGTTCCTTCCTTTCCCCCTTCCTTCCTCTCTCCCTTCCTTTCGTCTCTCTCTCTCTCCCCCACCTACCTACCTTCCTGTTCCTTCCTTTCCCCCTTCCTTCCTTCTCTCTCTCCCCCCACCTACCTACCTAGCTTCCTGTTCCTTCCTTCCTTCCTTCCTTTCTTCTCTCTCTCTCTCCCCCACCTACCTACCTTCTTGTTCCTTCCTTTCCCCCTTCCTTCCTTCCTTCCTTTCTTCTCTCTCTCCCCCCACCTACCTACCTACCTTCCTGTTCCTTCCTTTCCCCCTTCCTTCCCCTCTCCCTTCCTTCCTTCTCTCTCCCCCCACCTACCTACCTTACTGTTCCTTTCTTTCTTCCTTCCTTCCCCCTTCCTCCCTCCCTCCCTCCTTCCTTCCTTCCTTCCTTTCTTCTCTCTCTCTCCCCCATCTACCTACCTACCTTCCTTCCTGTTCCTTTCCTTCCTTCCTTCCTTCCCCCTCCCTCCCTTCTTGCCTTCTGACACATTGCCCATGCATGACGTCAGGGATGTGTGGCATTTTGACACTTCCGGTGATGTCAGGGGGTGTGACACATGCAAATAAGTTATGCTAATGAGCTCCTGCACCTCTTTTTTTACGAAAGGACCCCTGGCTAATGATATTTATTTGTCCAAGAGAGAGAAATAGAGAGAGAGGTGGGAAGAGAGAATGAAAGAGGTGGAAAGAAAGAGAAAGAGAGAGAGAGAAACAAAGAAAGCAAATAGATGGGAGGGAGGGGGGAAGGGAGGGAGGGAGAAAAAGCATGCCTCCCCTTCCCTTCCCCAGCTGCCCTGCTGGGAGCCGCACAATATGTGTGAAAGAGCCACATGTGGCTCCTGAGTCAGAGTTTTGGCTATTCCTTTTCTCGACTGATCCTGCCTTGAGCAAAGGGTTGGACTAGATGGCCTGTACAGCCCCTTCCAACTCTATAATTCCAATTCAAATTGTATTTTCCAGTGCTTAACATTCTAGAAAGAAGCCTGTTCTTCACTCTTCGTGGCTTATATAGACCCCCCTAACTCTCAGGTTTTTTCTTGCTGGTATCTGAGCTGGCATAGAATTTTCTGTTTCCTGTTCCCATGGAATTCCAGGAAGTGATGGGATGTTATTGATGGAAGTTGTTAAAGTAAGGGGGAGGGATTGGAGGACTGTTTGGAAGCCACAACGACCAAAGATGTCCTCTAAATGGTCTTAACAGATCGGAGGTGACCAAAGCTCAGTCTCTGACAAGCAAACAAGGAAACATGAACTTCCTCTCTTTCAGCTACAAGAGCTCTCTGGTTACCCTTTAATCGCTTTTGTAGTTGCCCTTTGAAAGACAGTAACCGAGCTAAGTTCGGATCAATGCGGATGTGGGAAGCCGATGGAGAAAAAAGGAGAAGGAATGGGTGGGGGGAGGGAGTTATGTCACTGAGAAATTGTTACCATGGGAAAACTGGAGAGATGGCCCTAGACAAAATGGCTGCCCTTCGTGTCTGTTTACTAAAGAACAATCGCCTTATCGGTAAGGTTGATTGTGGATTGAGTCCAGTACCTTTTGTTCTTTATATGGGAAGACAGGCAGACAAATATAAAGGGAAGAATGAAGTTGTAACACAAAATCCATGTGGGTTTTTGTAAATTTGGGGTCACCTGCTGCCCCCACCCCCAGAAAAACTCGAATGTCCTACAGAAGCTTTCTCCACATACAATATAAAGCAGATACCTCTTGTTAGAATAGATTCTCTCTGCGGGTAGAGTAGTTGTAAAATGTGGGGCTCAGTTAAAATGAAGAAGATGGCCGGGGAAAATAGCTTGAGAAAATGGACTTCAAAGGAAGGACAGTCTCGGTAATGTTGCCAACTCTGGGTGTGAAATTCCTGAAGATTTAGGGTTGGAATCTGGGGAGTGCAGGGTTTGGGGAGGGGAGGGACCTTATTGGGGTACAATATCATAGAGCCCACCCTCCAAAACAGCCATTTGCCCCAGGTAGGGTTGCTAAGTCCGAGTTGGAAAATACCTGGAGACTTTGGGGGTGGATCCAGGAGAGGGCGGGGTTTGGGGAGGGGAGGGGCCTCAGCATGGTACAATGCCACAGAGTCCACCATTTTATCCAGGGGAGCTGATCTCTGTCAGCTGGGGATCAGTTGTAAAAGCAGGAGATCTCCAGGCCCCACCTGGAGGCTGGCAACCCTATCCTCAGGGCAACTGATCTATGTCGACTAGAGCTCAGTTGTAAACATGGGAGATCTCCAGGCTCCTATGTTTGTGGAAGAGAAGTGAGTTATATTTGTTTCCCTTCAGCCAAGATAACACTCTTTCTCTCGCTCTCTCTCGCTCTCGCCTCTCGCTCTCGCTCTCTCTCTCTCTCACACACACACAGAGGGCTGTGATGTTCTCTTGCTGTTCTGTGTTGCTAAGAGTACTTACATTCAACTGTCCCTGTTTACCATGGGCAGTCCCTGTTTTCTGGTCCCTGGTAAAACACTGACTCCGTTTTTTGCCTCAGAGGGCAGGATGCCTTATCAAGGTTTTGGTTAGCTAAAAGGGGGGGGGGGACCCCTGTTTCGTTATTTTAAGCCTCTGTCCCCACTCTCTGCCAGCAGAAGCCTCAGAGCAGGGAAGGAGGTATCTTGTCCAGATTTGAGATGCAACTAAATTCATGTGCATGAACACATGTGGTGTTCACAGCCGGCCATTTCACACAAAGCAGTTGCTGAGCAGGATTTTGCACTATTAATATCCTGTTCTGGCCAATTATATTTTTCTAGTGTATCTTCAACCCAAAAGCGTAAGAACCCTTTCCCAAGGTTTTAACTCAGCCGAGGGCAGGATACTGTAAATTGAGAAAACACCCTGCAGGTGGACCCGACCCTGTGAGTATGCCTGAAGTATTCTTGGGATTCTTGCCTATATGTAGACGTGTGTCTAAAATGTTGCACAAAGAAAGGTTTTGTATAGATTCAAGAGCAACAAAAGGCAAAGCCACATCCTACAATGGGTAGTTGACTTTCCTTTCCTTTAATGGTCAACTCATTTCACTTAAGTTCTCAAGTCAGGCCACACAAAATTATTTCTGTTTTTATCATTATTTTCTTAGTATATTTTTAAAATTCAACTTTATTTCTAAACTTGGAATTAACCCTTTAAAATTTTTCTTAACCCCATCATTAAAAAATTCATCTTTTCCCTCCAGCATGTGGTGTAGTGGTTAAGAGCAGTGGACTCTAATCTGGAGAACCAGGTTTGATTCCCTGCTCCTCCACATGAAGCCTGCTGGGTGACCTTGGGCCAGTCACAGTTCTCTCAGAACTCTCTCAGCCCCACCTTCTTCACAAGGGGCCTGTTGTGGGGAGAGGAAGGGAAGGCGATTGTCAGCTGCTTTGAGACACACAAGGCCTGCTGGGTGACCTTAGGCCACTCATGGTTCTCTCAGAACTCTCTCAGCCCCACCTTCTTCACAAGGGGCCTGTTGTGGGGAGAGGAAGGGAAGGCAATTGCAAGCCACTTTGAGATTCCTCAGGGTAGACTCCTTAGGGTATAAAAAACAATTCTTCTTCTTCCTCGTAATCATCATTGAGAGCATAGAGAGCCAATCTGGTGTAGTGGTTAAGAGCAGTGGACTCTAATCTGGAGAACCAGGCTTGATTCCCCACCCATCCACATGAAGCCAGCTGGGTGACCTTGGGTCCGTCACTGTTCTGTCAGCCCAAAAAACAAACATAGCTTGCCGCCCACCTAATCTCAGAAAGCACGTGAAAGCTTATACCTTGAATACAACTTCATTTGTCTTAAAGGTGCCATGGGACTCAAATTTTGTAGAAACAGCTTAGTTAAGTATGGTTATCCCTTATTCCAAAAACAAGTTACCCGCCCAACGGCTACGGTTAATAAAGAGGCCTTCAGCCAAATGGAACTGGGTGTTCTTTGCTCCACAACCCATAAGTGTTTGTGCAAGTTCTTCCTTTAGAACACTGATTCCCAAAGTGGGCAATTCTGCCCCCTGGGGGGCGCTGGAACAGTCCAGGTGGGTGGTAGGAGCCTTGGGTGCAATTTGGGGGCGGTGAATAAAAATAAGGGGTCAGTGGAAGCATAAAGAAAGAAGAGTCCCGGACTTATTGAAAGCAGCCTTTTCCTGCCTTCTCCTGGTCTTCCCTGGGATCAGGAAGGGAGGTGGAGAGGGGTCCCCACAGCCAATCACAGCCTTCACTATCTTAATTTTCTCTGTGTAAGCAAATGTTACCATGGTTGATTTTATAAAATACTTTTATGATTTTGAGCTTCAAAGTGTCTTATTTACGACAACATCTTTCTTTACTACGTGCAAATTTGTCCACTCCTTGAAGGTAGATTTCCCGGGGTGGGGTGGGGTGGCACGGAGTAATTTTTTTTTCTGAAAAGGGGGGTGATAGGCCAAATAAGTGTGTGAACCTCTGCTTTAGAACATGAATACCTGATAATGTTATCCCTTTTGAAATTTGGTCATTCCCCCCTTCTGCGGATGATGTTAATTGGCCCTCAGCTGAATTATTGACGAGGCAGAGGAGCGCTCTGTTTGGCCCCAGAATGCCTTTCTCACACTTTGAGTCCTATCCCAGAATAATCAGTGGCTGGTGACTGAACCCTGTGAAGCAGCGGGAGAAGCCCCTGCCCTCCCTACGGTTCTGCTAGCCACACTGCCTTCCCCAGTTACGAGTTATTCCCAGTTGAAAGTCGATGATGTCATGCCATTCTGGACCCTTTGGAGACCCACTGAGACAAAAACCCACACAAGCATGAGTCAGGGACATTTCCCTAGGGTCCCTGATTCATTTCCAGCCTGGATTGCATCATTCGCATGTGTGTTTCCTGAGCCACAGAGGATAGGAAGGGCTAGAGGCCAAGACGGTGACGCAGCTAGTCCCTGGGATAAGAAAGAAATCAACTCGAAACAACAACAGGCCAGATTCCACAGTAGCCAAGCTTGACTATAGACTGGCTGACGTAAGAGAACTCCACACCTGTAATTAACCGGATAGCAAACATGGATCTTGCGGTAGCGCATGAACGCAGCACCTGAGAAAGCACAAGCGATTTTATCCCTTTTGAAACTTGATAGCTTCCCCTTCTGCTGATTTTGTTAATGGGCCCGCAGTTGAAGTATCCATAGCAGCCGAAAATATAGTTTGTGAAGCAAAACTCTGTTGATTTCTGCCTCCCTGGAACCTTTTAAGAGAATCAAACAATGGTTGGCATGTTGGACCGGATGAAACCCAAGTTGTAATCCCTGCTTCATCATGAAGCTCTCAACTTTTGGCCAGTCTCTCTCCCTCAGGCCAATTTACCTCAGAGGGTTGTTGTGAGGGTAAAAAATGGAGGGGGAGAATGATTGTATGCCAGCTTCTGCTCCTTGGAGGGTGGGCAGGATAAAAATCTAAAGACAGAAAATAAAAACTTTGTAGGCCTCATGTCTGCCCTGAATGATTTTGAGCAGGCCTTATACAGTGCGCTCCTATGCAGCGTTGCTCCAGTATAAACCCACTGATTCCAGCAGAGAAAGTGGAGGAATTCTGCTTAGGATCATAATGACAGTGTGCAATGTCAGAACTAGCTGGAGAAAAAAAAATCCCTTGTAGCCCTCCCTGCCAGGAAAAGCTTCACTGCCTATTTCCTCACATAAAGCTTCTCTTAAAGAGGCAGGATACTTCTTACTCCAGGCAGTTGGCATTGACAGATACTTATTCCGCACTTTCCCAGCCCCTAAGACATTTTAGTCACTCCAAGTGATTAATAATTCAGAGATTCCAGTTTCTTTCCAGAGCCTGATGTACACACTTCTGTGATCCAACGGTCCTTTAGTTCTGCATTGATTTATAAATCTTTGCCCTGGGATTTTGTCTCGTGTGCACAGTTTTGATAGGCTAGTGTCAACTGTGCTGCTCTGAAATTTACAAAAAAAGCTAGGCCACATCTGAGTGGCAAAGTAATTGACGTCCCCATAGTGAGGGAGGGCACCCAAAGCAGTAATGTCTGGCAGCCTTTGGCTCACATCATGGGTCTCTTTCTGCCAGCCTTCTGCACAAATCGCAATTTGCCTGGGTAACAGAACGGCAAATGATAATGTGGTTTGCATTTCTAGTTCCTGGTAAGCCATTTGTTTGGCTGGGCCTGACACAATGGCAAAGAATGATTTACCAAGAACAAGGAAGTAAACACAAGAAGAGGGAAAGGGGGATAGGGTTGCCAACCTCCAGGTGGGGCCTGAGGATCCCCTGTTTTTACAACTGATCTCCAGCTGACAGAGATCAGTCCCCCTGGAGAAAATGGCTGCTTTGAAGGGTGGCTTCTATGGCATTGTACCATGCTGAGGCCCCTCCCCTCCCCAAACCCCGCCCTCTCTCGGCTCCACCCCCAAAGTCCCCAGGTATTTTCCAACCTGGACTTGGCAACCCTAAAGGGGGACAATAATCCATCCAGAGGCTTTGGCCAAGTGGCCAAGGTGTGGATGGGCCGTTGACTGGATGCTGGTAGGAAAGAGAAAACCCACCATGGAAAACCCACAATACGTCGTGAGGGAATGTTACAAAGTGTGACGGCTGGCATGTAGATGGAGCAGAGGTCCATCAGTGGCTATTAGCCACAAAGTATAGATAGGAACTCTCAGTCTGGGACAAGTGATGCTCTGTAATCTTGGTGTTTAAGGGGGGGCAACAGTAGGAGGGCTTCCTGCCCCCACTGCTGGACCTCCTGAGGGCACCTGGTGTTTCTGGCCACGGGGTGACAGAGTGTTGGACTGGATGGGCCATTGGCCTGATCCAACATTGGCTTCTCTTATGTTCTTATGTTAGATGGAAAAGTCATTGTGAGGGGAACAAATAAAAACTGGTGTCTTCAGGGGGAAACTGAAAAAGGAAGTCATTCACAAAAAGCTGTGCTTTATATTGCTTGAATTCAGAAATGAGGAACTTGTTTTTCTCATTGTTTGTAAAATTGCCTGGTTAAAAAATAATAAATGGGAAATCCCGGTGCATAGTAACAGTGGCTTCTTTCATTCATAGCTCAGTCCTGTCTTTACTTTGTAAACGGAGTAATTTCTGTGGTAAACTGGGTTTCTGCCTTTTGTGATTCTGTTTTTGAAAGAGCCCAGAGAAACACTTCTTTTTTAAAAAAATCCATTTTAAAAGCTGCCAAGGAAATTAAGGAAATAAAACATTACGTGAAACAGGAATGTGTTTTCAGATATTAACCAATCAAAATCCAAACCATATCCCCTTTACTCTTTTATATCTTTCTCTGCAAGTCTTAAGAAATGACTGTTATTCTGGTAACTTGCTAACCCTTTTTTGCACAGCTGCCTGAGATGAAGGAAGGGAAGTTGGAGGAGCAACAAGGGGAGGTAATCTAACTGATAAAGGTGTCTCCCGACCAGAAGAGTAAACAGATGTTCCTTGGAAGAAGAAGAGATTGGATTTATACCCCGCCTTTCACTACCCATGGGAGTCTCAGAGTGGCTTACAATCTCCTTTCCCTTCCCCACACCCTGTGAGGTAGCTGTGGCTGAGGGAGCTCTGACAGAAACTGTTCTTTTCAAGGACAACTCTGACAGAACTATGGCTTGCCCAAGGTCATCCAGCAGCTGCAAGTGGAGGAGTGGGGAATCAAACCCGGTTCTCCCAGATTAGAGTCCATGCACTTAACCACTACACTAAACTGGAAATGAGAGTATCTTCTGTGTACAACATTTCCACCTTCTCCCAGCCATTAAAACTGTCCACATAACCTTTGGGTGAGGTTTCTTGATTATATAAGTTACAGTGTCATATTTACTTTTCATTATGTTCTCTTCTCTGGCACACTTTCCATATCTCCTGATGGTGTCAGAAGAGATTTTGCTTTTTTCTTCCCCTCTGGAAGCAGTAGTGCGTGTGGGGGATCCCTGAAAGCTAAGGATGCAATTGAGAGATCTGTAACTGGATCTCTTAACATATCTTAAATTTTAAAAGCAGTCAGAGCAGGGGAGAGGGATAGAATTTTCCTTCCAAAGCTGCTGTTCATAGGTTTGCCAACCTCCAGGTGGTAACTGGAGAACTCCTGGAATTATAATTGCTCTCCTGCCAACAGAGATCAGTTTCTCTGGAGGAAAATGGCCACTTTGGAAGGTGGGCTCTATGGCATTATACCCCACTGAAATCCCTCCCCAAACTCTGCAGTCCTTAGGCTCCACCCCCAAATCTCCAGGTATTTCCCAACCTGGAGCTGGCAACCCTTGCTATTCACCACAGCAGGGAAAAAAATCAGGCATCCACCTTGTGCCTGTCTTTTTCATCTACTGTGGCTTATGGCATCCTATAGGAAGGGAGCAATTTTTGTTTGAAGAGTGGTATGTATGGGAGAATGGACCTACCCTGCTCCTCTTGCTGGGAGAGGGGGTTGTCCCCTGAAGAGCTCCAAAATAAGAAACACGTCATCAGAAAATGATGCATTATGTGTGTCAGAACATTAAGAGCAGTTTCTTAGAATGTTTCCGTGTAATGTGTTGAATTATAGTGGCTTTTCCCAGTTATGGTGCATCTCTTATCTTTTACAGGTATTTAAGTTAAATATTGAACCGTTTATCGCAATAAGGAACAGGCAGCGCAGCAAGCATCGTGGCCCTAGTCCAAATGGGGCAATATTATGCCAGCTTTTTAGAAAATACATTGGGAGATCTGGTCTCCTTCAAGACTTCCTATGATTCTCAGGATAAGAACATAAGAGAAGCCAATGCTGGATCAGGCCAATGGCCCATCCAGTCCAACACTCTGGGTGGGTTCAGATGCTCAGTTTGATCCGCACCCCTTCCTCTTCCCTGTCGGATTTAAATGGCACGATCAGACAGCAACAGCTGTCTTTCGTGCCCCAGTCGTCTGTCTCCTGTTTCCCCCCCCCCCCCACTATACTCCGCGGCTTTTTGATACCTGAGAAAGTCTGGTGCAGATGAGCGGTGCAGTCTTGGCGCACACTTCCTGAATGTCTGATCGCGATCTTGCACGCCAAGACTGCGACCACCATCTTTTAAAAAAACAATTCTCCACATGCGCACATGAGACATGCGCATGCGTGAATCAGCGTGAATCGGTCTGCCCAACAGGGTCATCAGTGTGCATGTGTGTTCGCATAGGGGTTTGCTGGTTCACTCGTCTGCTCATGCGCATGCGTGGATTTTTTTTAAAAAACAAACAAAAAATGCAGGCTTTGTGGTAAAAGCGCGGTAAGGTCTGGACATCCGGTCACGGAACAACTGTGCGCTGAGGCAGGTGAGTGGATCGCCGTCTGGATGCCATTCTTTCAGGATGATTTCATTCAGTTTTTAAAAAAACGGGCTGATTGCTCTTCAACATTGTTGTCTGAACGCAGTCTCTGTGTCACACAGTGGCCAAAAATACCAGGTGCCATCAAGAGATCCACCAGGGGGGCCAGTGGATGTTAAACTTTATGCTATTCCAGTTTATAGGGGCACTTCCAAATTTCGCTACCCGGCTGTTTCGACTTTTTTGGGGGGGGGGGGATACTATTTAATTTTCACTTTTTCCTTTGCAAATCACATGAACTCATGAAGCTGTCTTATACTGAATCAGACCCTGGGTTCATCAAGGTCAGTATTGTCTACTCAGACTGGCAGCGGCTCTCCAGGGTCTCAGGCGAAGGTCTTTCACATCACCATCGACCAATGCTCCCTTTAAGCTGTGGAGTAAAAATCCTACTTTGTGAGCTACTGGCATTCAAGTTGTGAGCGAGCAACTTGGCTACTGCATCAATTAGTTTGCTCTGGAGCCCTTCTTCCTGAGCTAAGACAAAAATGGGTGAGCTGGAGCCTAAAAAATGGTGAGCTAGCTCACACGAACTCAGCTTAGAGGGAACTCTGCCTCCAACCTGATCCTTTTTAATTGGAGATGCTGGGGACTGAACCTGGGACTTTCTGCATGCCAAGCAGATGCTCTGCCACTGAGTCATGGTCCCTCCTAAATCGACCCATGAGACTTGATGTACGCACTCCCCCCCCCCCCCCCCATTTCCTCAGTGCCAATTCTACTGGGTACTGTTTTTTAAAATGTTCTCTTTGCATTCAAAACAAATGGAATGTGCAACAGAAATGAGCATACTGGGAAAAAAGCTCATACAAAACCAAAGAGAAATGAAAAGGGGGCATCTTCAGCCACGGTGCAGTTGTGGAGTCCCAGGCAACACACACCATGCTGAACATTGTGATATTTCTGCTGTTTATTATAGTTCTAGGGCAGAAGATCTTTCCACCAGGAGGAAGGTGATTGCAGAGCATAGCCCTCTGACTCCCACATGGTTCTGAGGGAGGGCTTTGTTTAAAGGCCGCTAATGCACTCGAGAGAGACTGCCATTTCCGAGATGACGGCTACGTATCCTTGGGCATTGCTTCCGCACATAACCAGATGCTGCATGCGCTTGCGGCAACCTCCTGGCTTTGGCGTGCTGGGGCATCCGATCGAACTAAGGCAGAGGCAGCAGCAGGGAAAAAACAATGCCATTTGCTAGTGGCGAGCGCCTGCTTCCCCCCGGGAGCCCAGCTGTGCTGACAGCCTGTGCTCCACCATCCAGGTGCCTCCGCACAATTCCCCAGCGACCAGCCCTTTCCCTGCCTGCTTCTGGCACCGCTTCCCGAGCTCCGAGTGACTCCCCTGGGCCTTTTTGCTTGGCATGTCCGTGGGCCGGATCCAAGTCACCCTCGAGCATCCCTCGCTTGCCTGTCTGATCTGGAAGGTTTCTCTTCTCCAGTCAGGTCCAGTGAAAATGAGAAGACTGGGGTTTTGTTATCTTTTTGTAATCCACAGAAATAAATGAGTTGGATTCGAGATCCAGAAGCACTTTAGAGACCAACCCGTTTTGGGAGTATAAGCTTTCGAGAGTCAAAGGTCCCTTCGTCAGACATGATTGGTCTGGAGCAACGGAACAAAGTTTGAGTCCAGTGGCACCTTTAAGACCAGCAAAGTCTAATTCTGGGTATAAGCTTTTGTGGGAACAGATTTCTTCAAGCCTTACATATAGGTAGAGACTGGGAGGGGGTTAGTTGCCAGGAAAGGCTAGTTACAGTCAAGATGCATAAGATAGCCCAGGCAAATCCAATCTCGTCAGATCTTGGAAGCTAAGCAGAGCCGACCCTGGCAAGTACTTGGATGGAAGACCTCCAAGGAAGACCAGGGCTGGGATGCAGAGGCAGGCAACAGTAAGCCACCCCTCTGAAACATCCAAGCCCCACTAGGGGTTGTCTGAAGTCAATATGACTTCCAGGTATGTGCAAGCACACACAAAATACTCACAAAAAAGATGCATAAGTAACTGGGCAATAAGTATAGATAGGATTGGATTAAAGCAGTCAGTAAGATTTGCTGCTATTCACAGACCTTACCAAATACTTTAATCCAATCTCAGTTATAGTTATCACCCAGTTACTTATGCATCTTGACTTTTGAGTAACTACTCCCCATGCACACTCAAGCTTATACTGAGAACTAAACTTTGTCGGCCTTAAAAGTGCCACTGGACTCAGACTTTTTTTTTTAGCAGACATGAACAAGCGTGGAGATCTGAGTCCTTTTTTTCTCGTCAGAAGGTGGGCATATTGCTAGGCAACGCTCTAGCAATTGCCCTGAAACTCTATGGCACCATAGAGTTTCAGGGCGATTGCCAGAGCGTCACCCTGGCTGGTGGGCCTCGGAAGGGCCCGGGGAGGCGTGGCGGCGAGGCGCAGTGGCAGGCGTTCCATTTTGCCAGGGGTGGCTAAGCCCCCCTGGGAAATTTCGGGGGTGGCTCGAGTCCTCGAGCCCCCCCCCCCGTAGTCTACACCTATGCTGTGAGGTAGGTGGGGCTGAGAGAGCTATGAGACAACTGTCCGTGAGAGAACAGCTGGTACAGAACTATGGCTTGCCCAAGGTCATCCAGCAGGTGCAAGTGGAGGAGTGGGGAATCAAACCTGGTTCTCCCAGATTAGAGCCCGCGCACTTAACCACTACACCAAACAGTTGTAACGTGCCCAGTGTGATGGCGTCACTTCCGGGTGACGTCATCATGCTGGGCATTTCGCCCGGAAAAGAGGGAGGGAGAGGGAGGCACCGGCAGCAGCGGCTGGTGGGCCTCGGAAGAGCCTGGGGAGGCGCGGTGGTTTCCCGGGGGGGGGAGAACATCACCCCAGCGAGTACGCGCGCAAAGCGCATGCGCTAAAGAGCTCCCCCCCAGGAATTTAAAAAACTCTACGCCCATGCCTCACAGGGTGTCTGTTGTAGGGAGGGGAAGGGAAAGGAATTCGTAAGCCACTCTGAGACTCCAAGTGAAGGGCGGGGTATAAATCCAATCTCCTCCTCCTCCGTCTTCTCTGATTGCACGAACTTTCAGTAGTGTATATCAATTGTTTATTGTAAGCATCGTTACCTACTCTGGTTCACACAGTGCCTTTTGGTTTCAATTACTCTTTGCGTGGTGTCCCTGTTGTTTTGTATGGGCTCCTGATAGGGGCAGGGAATCCTCTGTCCCCCCTGCCACCCCCACCGCCAATCAGTTGGCCAGCTGGGGGGTTACTGGCAACAGAAAGGCGCCTAGGCCAGCATTGCAGCAGTGTCTCCAGCATTCCCCAGAAGGTACATCATCACATTGCTGGTGATGCAAAATGCTCTGATATTTGGGCAAAAACTCTGTGGCAAAAAAAAAGGCTTCTATCATCAGGCCCATAGCTACGGTGGGGCTTTTGGGGGCTCTGCCCCTTCTTAAGCCCCACAAGACTTTCTCCTGTAAACGCTTTTTTCAATCATTTCTAAACAGTTTTTAAAGGCATGCGCTCCTTTAAGCAGAGTTGACTAATTCCCTCACTGAGCAAGAGGGTTGGAGTAGGTGACCTCTAGGATCCCTTCTAACCCTGTGTCAAGAAACTGGTCTCCTTTAAGAGAGTTTTTCTGCCTAAGTGTTAACTTTCTTGACTATAGAAGTCATCACCCCCGCCTGCCAACTTGTTACCAGAATTCCTTCTTAGGCTGGCAGAAGTGATTCACTTGCAGCTGCTGAGAACTGTCATCTAAAGTGGTCGAAAGCTTGCAATTTAGAGCTCTCGCCTGGTACCATCTTTCTATTGGCTTAAGTGGCTTTTCTTTCTGCACTGAGAACTTCAGTCCCCCTCCCCCCCCAAAAAAAAATTGCCCCACAAGCCACAAAATCCTGGCTACCATAGAGTTTTTGCCCAAATATCAGAGCATTCTACATTGCTGGCAACATGATGATGCCACTTCCGGTGTGAGCCAGAACTGTCATCAAATTTCCTTTAGGCTATGAGTGCCAATAACGGCTGGGTGATGCATCATCAGTGACATCTCTGGGATGCCAGCTTAGCGGCCCCTGCTGGTAAGTCCCCCCACTGGTTGCCAGGAGGGACTTGGCAACCCTTCCCCCAAACCATACCTTTCCCAGACTCCACTCCAAAATCTCCAGGAATTTCCCAACCCAGAGTTGGCAACCCTAGTTAGGATATGGGCCACCAGCTCTCATCGCAGCCCAGCCTCCTCCAACCAGGTTCCTGTGAAGTGAAGCATTCCATTTTATGGAGATGATCCTTGTGGCCACTCCTCTAAGCAGGACGAAAGAGGAAAAAACGGAAGATTCTCACAAGAGAACAGGGCTGGCGGGGAGGTGTGTTTTGCGGAGGATGCCATTAAATCGGATGGTTTTGTAGTCTGCAGAAAGAACCCTCTGCTGAATGTAATTTGTGCATTAAAGGAAAATCAGTGGCTACCAGTAAGATCAAGTGTCCGCCTTCCCCCCTGTTTCATGCAGCCTCCACAGCGCTTGGCCTCCAAGTATCTAACTGCAAACAGGAAAAGAAGGGGGGGGGGAATCAAAAAGGGGAAAGAATCTCTGAATTCATCATCTTTTTTTGTGTGCCAGCCACCTTTTCGGGGCTGTTTTCATCTCCACTTGGAAAGTCATGTCTGCTTCTTGTCTTCCCATAAAGCTGAAACAGGCAAATAAATGTGATTTGGAACTTGGAAGACACTGAGCTAAAAGTTTAGAAGTCTATATTTATCCATTTGTTTCTGCTGGGTCACTGTCTTGTCCGATCGATCATCTCCTGGCTGCAGAAGTGCTGACTCAGAGCTCCGCCTGGCAAGCCACCCTACTTGCAGCACAACAGAATCTCCCTGGGATACGGAGATACTTAAATTCTGCAGCCACGTCTTGCATTTGCACACTATTGAATTGCAAATGCTGTATTTTCATGGAAAGGTCAGAGGAGATGTGGTGTGGAAGACCCCCTTTTTACTAATCAGCAGCTCCTCACAGCTGCTTGGAAACTGGGGAAGCATCAGGGGGTCTTTCCCCTGAGTTATTTCCCCACACACAAAATGTTGCAATTAGTTCTCCAGTGAGTGGGACAGGGAGACATCTGAAGCAGATCTTTGCTGTGTGTATCTGCTGGCGAGAATGTATGGGGAGGAACTGAACAGAGAATGTTTGGGGAGGAAATTGCAATTCCTGTGAGTCAGGGCCAGAGCACACGAGTGCAAACTGATACAGATCTAAAACAGGGGTGTCAAACATACAGCCCACAGGCTGGAAGCAACCCATGAGGCTCTTATCCAGCCCATAAGCAACTGGTCATTACTTTTACTGCCTGATGACAGAGGTTGTGCATTATGTCCCTGTATCCTGTCCCAGTGCTAATGAGTAATGGGTGGTGGAAGTGGGAAATACTGTAAGAGTGTTTATGTTTTACGCACGTTTATATTCTGAGTAAAATATAATACCATTGATTGGATTGCCTGTGTCCTTTATAAAGTTTATATCTCCTGTATCCAGCATTACATTTTATGGCATGGCCCGGCCCAACAAAGTTATCTTCATGTCAGATCTGGCCCTCATAACAAGGCTGTGGTCACTCGGCAAGGTTTTTACAATTTGTTCTCGCGATAAATTTGATGGCAATTTTTTTTTCCGGGTTGGGATGATCACGTATCCCTCCCTGAACCGCAAGTGTTCTGCAACGAGGCTCTGGGCACCATCTAGATAGCCGCGCCATCACTTGGGCGGCGCAGCACAATTTTTAAAAATTTGCTTTGCGCATGCACACATGCACGCAGCTGAATCATTGCCCCCCACCTGGACCCCCTTGTTTTTACAGGTCCCGTCCCCCCGCCCAAACAGTGAACAAAATGAACCGGCGATGTACTACCAAGCACTGGAGTCTAAATGTGCGCTTGAACATTTTAACACTGAATTTATTCAGTGCAGGATTGCTCATGCACATAAAGGCGGAAGCTGGGGGGGCCCCTCATCGTGCAAAGGACGGTCAGATGACCTAATCGCAATCATTGTGAGAGATGGCTGTCCAGATCGGCAAAATTGCAGATTTAATGCGCAAACACCCAGAAAGTACTTGATTTTCCTGCTGCCGGAAAACTTGCGAGGGAACCAGGAGGATTGCGCGAGTGAGCCCACATTGGCGTGGGAGGCGGATGCGGCCGTCTGATCCACGATTTTAAATGCGAGAGGGAACAGCGGTGAAACCTGATCGAAATGACCGTGTGACCACGGCTCAAATGAGTTCAACGCCTAAACAGTTCAGCAACTATTGATGGACAGTGAGGGATACTGACATAAGGCACAGAGAGACACTTAAACATAGGCACATCACTGTTCACAAGGCTGACAGCTGGCGTTTTAGAGACCCCGATTTAGCAGGCTGCTTTATCAAATTTTGCATCCACTGCAACAAATGGGACTGCTCCCCCGCCGCCCCATGCCTGCATTGCCCTTCTCCCCAGAGAACAATCTCAAGCAATTTACAAAGCCATTCTTTTCCTGTTGCTGAAATCCTTGTGACAGCGATGGGTATTTTATGCGGGGAGAACTGGTCTTTTAGGATTCGAGGCCTGTACACCCCAAGCCGTTGAAAGTGTCCCTTCCAAGGGCTGCCTCTCTCCCCCGGCAGCTCTCTGTATTTGATTCTGTACGGACTCCCTCAAGAGAAACTACAGCTGTGCATATTTTATGCAGAATCTGCAGTGGGATTTAAATAGGCATGCGGCAGCAGAAATCCCCCCTTCCCACTCCACACACACAAACATTTTATATTAACCTTGGGACAAAGGCAAGTGAGAAACAAATATAGTCTTCGTCTCAACCTCCCTCCTGCAATAACACGGATTCATAATTTATGGAGACGCCAGTTAAAACGAGTTCAGTACCTTTGTGCTCACCAGTGTAATAGATCCCGTTCCATGTCACTGTAGTTGCATATATGTACAGGAGAGTTGTAGCTGCATACATGTACTGGAGAGTCAGGGTTGCCAGCCTCCAGGTGGGGCCTGGGGATCTCCCGCTTTTACAACTGATCTCCAGCTGACAGAGATCAGCTCCCCTGGAGAAAATGGCTGCTCTGAAGGGTGGACTCTATGGCATTGTACCATGCTGAGGCCCCTCCCCTCCCCAAACCCCACCTTCTCCTGGCTCCGCCCCCAAAGTCCCCAGGTATTTTCCAACCCGGACTTGGCAACCCTATGGAGAGTTATGTGTGTGGTTCTACATTTTTATATATATTGGTTCTATTACATGTTAACATATATCTAATGTAATAAATTACTTATTATAAGAAGTGGAAAGCAAAATGTTAAGGCACATATTTTAGGTAACCTGTGGAAATGTATTTTTAATGTTTTTTTTTAAAAAATAATGCTTTTACTTAATACTCCTGGCCCCACTGTGGACTCCTGAGGGCACCTGGTGTTTTTGGCCATTGTGTGACAGAGTGTTGGACGGGATGGGTCACTGGCCTGATCCAACACTGGCTTCTCTTATGTTCTTATGCCCTTTCCTAGAAGAAAAAGAAGAGGATTTTATATCTCGCTTTTCTTTACCCTAAGGAGCAATGCTCCCTGAAATTTTTCCCCTTACTGAGCAGCACAGTTCACATCCTGAGCAGAATATTACTACTGTAGCCTTAAAATGGGCCATGGGCAGTGCAAGACCCTGCGTGGCTCCAGACTGCTGCTGAGCGGGGCTTCCTGTGTCAATGAACGGCCACTCACACGCACAGCTTAGAGGGAACACTGTTGAGGAATCTCAAGGCAGCTGACAATTGCCTTCCCTTCCTCTCCCCACACCAGGCACCTTGTGAGGCAGGTGGGGCTGAGAGAGTCCTGAGAAAACTGTGACTGGCCCAAGGTCACCCAGCAGGCCTCATGTGTCTCAAAGTGGCTTACAATCACCCTCCCCTCCACTCGCCACAAAAGGCACCTTGTGAGGCAGGTGGGGCTGAGAGAGTCCTGAGAGAATGGGGACTGGCCCAAGGTCACCCAGCAGGCTTCATGTGGAAGAGGAGTCGGGAATCAAACCCAGTTCTCCAGATTAGAGTCCACTGCTCTTAACTACTACACCACGCTGGCTCCCTGTTTAAGTACTAAGGGTTAATAACTGAAATATTAATAAAGAGTAGGATTAAGACCAAGTATTCTTGACCGCTTCAACTGTCTTCAGAGAGCAGAAGCTGTGAACTTCCCATGGCAGAACAGTGATTTGAACCTGGGTCTCCCAGATCCCCAACTACCATGGCATGCTTGCATTAAGGTCAGCACAGATCCTATGTACATAGAACAGTACTCAGTGTAGAACTTTGTACATGCAATGGAGCACCCTTGCAAAAAAGAAGAAAGGATCTCACGATGGAGGGAGCTTTGGGCAGTTGTACATAAAGATGCCCTGCTCTGGCCTTAAAATAAATTTGCTTGGGTCACACCTGGAGCTTCCTGCCACTATCTTACTCCATACCCCCACATACATGTTGGAGGGAGCAAATCAGCATGCCTGGACATGGGGAGGGGTGCTACAGCACTCTAAGGATGTTTAGGTGGTGTCTCCTTGAATGGGATGCCTCCCTCTGTCTTAACCTGGGAGCTGCCCTCTGAGCCCTCCTCACTAACTTTGTCCTCTCACTTCCTCCACATGGACTTCCATGGAGACACATGTCTCTTCAGGCCTCTCCTGTTGAGACACTGCCCTCATACTCCCCCACATATGATGCTGGACTAGCTGGCTACTTCTCTCTCTTCTTTTGACTGCAGCCTGAATGTGAACTGGATCTACTTGAATAAATGTAAGTTTACCTTTTGTTGCAATATACCTCTTGGGAGATTTATTTACTGCACTCAGATGCTGGACAAACCCTGCTATATTAACCAAATATCCCCACAGTACATCACTCAGCCCCCATTTTATGTCTGTGCTCTTGGTTAGCAAAGCATTGCTGTAGTCCATTTCACGTCTTGACATGGCTCGTCCACATCAACCCACACCCTCAGCTGACAGGGCTTGAATAAAGATGCCCCCGTTGGCTAGCTGCTTGTCAAAATGGAATACCAGCAAAGATGGAGCTGTAGGAATTACACGGCAAGATTTGTTTATTAATTTAGGTATTTAGACTGCCCTTCCCCGCTTGCAAGGGGCTTAGGGCAGTTGACAACAGATTAATTCAATGCATGACTTCCTTTTATCCGTTCTAACCCGACTGCTCAGCAATTTCTTTGAGTGCCCACGAGTTCTTGTACTGTGAGACGGAGAAAAGCAATCTTGTAAACCTTGATCATGTCACCCCTCAGCCGTCGTTTCTCCAACCTAAAGAGCCCCAAGCATTTTAACCTTTACTCATAGGGGGTGGATCCAAGAGAGGGGAGGGGCCTCAGCATGGTACAATACCATAGAGTCCGCTCTCCAGAGCAGCCATTTTCTCCAGGGGAGCTGATCTCTGTTAGCTGGAGATCAGTGGTAAAAGCAGGAGATCCCCAGGTCCCACCTGGAGGCTGGCAACCCTGTCTGGATGTGGAAATATCTGGAGATTTGGGGGGTGGAGCCTGCAGATGGTAGGGTTTGAGGAGGGGAGGGACCACATCAGGGTACAATACCATGGACTCTACCCTCTGAAGCAGCCATTTTCTCTAGGGGAACTGATCTCTGTCGTCTGGAGATCCATTGTAATAGTGAGAGATCTCCAGGCCCCTCTGGGAGGTTGGTATTTCTACAGAAGCCCTAGAGTAACATGAACACCATCATGTAGCATTTTACGAATTAAATAAGATTAAAATGAAATTGGGGAGAGGGAGGAGGGCAATATCTCCACTATTTCCAGGCATGGATTCCAGTGTTACTAATAAGCTATATTTGAAGGGGTTAGTATACTGCGAAATTACAAGTGGTACTCTTCTGTTGTTGGTCTAGCTGGTGCAGTGCTTTAAGTCTCGGCTAGTTGTTTTTCTTCAGCAACAAGCCAGGCTTCTGCGTGAGACGGATTTGTCTCCTTCATTCCGCAATAAAGAGTTGAAGGGAAGCAGAGGTCTTTGGACGGGAGCTGAGTGCGCAGTCACCCTGGATAATCTTGATGGGGTGATTTTTCGTCAACATATTTTCCGGCCAGCCCAGAATCCTATGAAAATCATTTTGAAATATAGTGGAGGCAAAGGTTCCTAGGCTCTTTCCTTAAATGGCTACAACCTTTTTCGAGGGAAAAATGAAACCCAGGCATATGCATGTGTGCGCGCACACACACACACTTTCTTGCATCAGCTAGATGTAGGGACTCCTCACAGGTTTTGTCAGGTAATGTCTTGCAGGCATGACAGAGTGATCCTAGATCTAACACCATGTGGAATGTTCAGATCCTCAGATGTTGTTGTTCTTAAAGGTAATGTTTCCCTACAGAGTCAGCACACACGTTCAACTATACTTTGTCTCATGATGGATGCATGAAGTTGCCCTCAGTTTAGTCAGACCACTGGTCCAATCAGGTCTGGTTCCACGTTTTGGAGGCCCCTGGGCAGTAGGGTCAACAGGTCACTGGTGGAGGATGGGGGTTAGGGTTGCCGGATCCAGGTTGGGAAACTCCTAGAGATTTGGGGATGTAACCTGGAGAGGACCTCAGTGGGGTACAATGCCACAGAGTCCACCCTCCAAAGCTTTAGTTTTCTCATGGCATCTTCTGCTTAAGAAAAGTAAGTTTGAAGCCTGAGTTCATTGTTGTGTCTTGTTGGGGATGGCTTGCAAATATATGTGTGTCTAAAGTCTGTATTAAAGTGGTTTGGTGCTTACTGCCATGTAAGAGAAAAATCTGAAAAAGTAGCTTCATTTTGTGTGTGTTGGCAGAACACTTGATTGTTGCATGGGGCACTTTGGGGGATATCTACAGAGAAACAGAGTTGTAACTAAAAATGAGCATGGTCAGCTGCACTTTGGAGATTGCCTGTTTTGTGAAATTTAAAAAAGTGGGCAGAGTTTCAGAAGAAGATGATTGTCCCTCTTCTCCTGCCACTGGACTGACATCTGCCTTTAATGGGCCAGCAAAGTTGATGTTCTTAAACCTCCTAATAAGAGAGATTTCCGCTTCTGAGGAGTTCCAACGATTGGTGATCTTGTGATGGTGTTTCCCTAGACAGTTTCGATTTGCCTTTCTGTGTCCTCCTCTCACATCTCTGATAAACCAACTTTGGATACATTTGGCCACACAAATGTTCACCTACTGAGAGGGACATCAACCCATATGGCGTAGTCTTTACAGTGTGGGGCCCAGGATCTGGAGAGACCCGGATTCGAATCCCTACTCCACCACGGAAGCTCAATGGGTAACTTTGGGCTAGTCACACTCTCAGCCTCACTCTACCTCATGGTGTGGTTAGGAGGATGAAATGGAGGAGAGGAGAATGATGTAATCTGCTTTGGGTCCGTATTGGGGAGAAAGGAAGCATATATATGAAGCAATTTAAATTAAATTAAATCCCAGGCATGGTTGTTTAGTGAAACATTGAGCAGGGCTGGAGCTTTTTAAAAAGATATGGCCCTTATTTAAGAAAAACTTAAAAGAAGCCAATGTTGGATCAGGCCAGTGGCCCATCCAGTCCAACACTCTGTCACACAGTGACCAAAAATACCAGGCGCCATCAAGAGGTCCAGCAGTGGGGCCAGAATTCCAGAAACCTCCCAGTGTTTTACCCCCAAGCACCAAGAATACAGAGCATCACTTCCCCAGACATAGACTGATTTCACACAAGTCGCTGCTCCGCCTCTGCTCTTCCCTTCCCCCGATTGCACGCGTCAATTTCCCACTATGTTCTGCATGGCCGCATTTCCCTTGCGTCTTCACGATCCTGTTTTTTGAGGATCTAGAAGCACCAAGAATACAGAGCATCACTTGCCCCAGACCAAGAGTTCCTATCTATACCATGTAGCTAATAGCCACTGATGGACCTCTGCTCCATGTGTTGATCCAATCCCCTCTTAAAACTGTCTATGCTTGTAGCTGCCACCACTTCCTGGGGCAGTGAATTCCACGTCTTAATCACTCTTTTTTGAGAGCCAGTTTGGTGTAGTAGTTAGGAGCGCAGACTCTAATCTGGGAGAACCAGGTCTGATTCTCCACTCCTCCACATGCAGCTGCTGGTGTGGCCTTGGGCCAGTGACAAGTTCTTTCAGAGGTGTTCCCTCAGGAGCAGTTCTCAGGAGAGCTCTCTCAGCCTCACCTACCTCACAGGGTGTCTGTTGTGGGGAGGGGAAGGGAAAGGAGATTGTAAACCGCTCTGAGACTCCTTTGGGTAGTGAAGGGTGGGATATAAACCCAATCTCTTCTCTCTCTCTTTTTCTTCTTTGGTTGCAGAAGTACTTCCTTTTACCTGTTCTAAGTCTTCTGTTCATTAATTTCACTGAGTGAGAGCCCATTTCTCGGAGAGACCCTAGTATGTGCTGCATGTAGACCATCGCTTTCCCACAGAAACGGGTCAAGCAATCGTTGGGCATCTTTATTTCCGGGCTCTGTCCCTTTAAAGAAAGACTATGCGTGATAGAAACATCTTAAGGAAGCATGAATGGCCATTCTTTTCTGGGAACGGAAGCAGAGGGCAGATGGTTTGTGTAAATGGCGCACTCCTAACAACAAGTGAAGGGAAGGCAAATTAGATAATTGACTCAATTCCCTGTCAAATCAGGCTTCGGCCCGCTGACTAATGAGGCTGCAAATATAAAACATATTGCTCATTGTGGGCAAATGGAGCCGACCCAGCTGATTCTGTGGTTCCTCTAAAGCGTGGGTACTGGGTCACTGCTGGCACCCACAAAATGTGCAGGTTTACTCGTTTCCCCAGCGACAATATCAAAAACACCCTCCCCTGTCACTGTGCTGTCCACCCAGCCTTGGAAGCGAGCGATCACTAGGCAGTGGCGGCAACACCATCATGAATGTATTGGTCGAAAGGGTGGCCACGAGCATTAAATGGGGATTAGAGGAGAGGTCCATCAGTGGCTACTAGCTGTGGTGGCTCAAGGAACCTCCATATTCACATGAAGCTGCCTCATCTTGAATCAGACCCTTGGTCCATCAAGGTCAACTAGGGTTGCCAAGTCTTACCTTCATAACAGCAGGGGAGTCCCGGTCCCTCTCTGGGAGTCGCATGTGCAAAGGGCACACACGCCACAATGACGTCACCTGAAAGTGACGTCATCACGCTGGGCATGTTGCCGGGGCGATGCTCTGGTAATCGCCCTAAAACTCTATGGTACCATTGAGTTTTCAGGGTGATTGCTAGAGCGTTGCCCGGCAACGTACCCAGCATGATTATGTCACTTCTGGGTGACGTCATCACGCCGGGCACGTTGGCTTGATAGGACCACTTTGGGGGTGGGGTTCCCCCCGCCGGCCAGATCCCGCCGGGCAGACTGGGGACCCATTTAGCGGGGGAATCCCCGCCCCCTGGGGGGACTTGGCAGCCCTAAGGTCAACACTGTCTGCTCAGACTGGCAGCGGCTCTCCAGGGTCTCAGGCAGAGGTCTTTCACCTACCACCCGGTTCTGTTTTTTAAAATATAGTTTTTATTGAATAGTTAAGAGGATAAATACAAACATTTCCAAAAGAATAAGTAGTTTTTTGGGTATACAGTTGGTTTGAGAAGCTAAGAAGTTACACGTTGTAAGTATATAATATAGCTTTTTACAGTATTACAGTTGTAAAAGATCTATAGGGTAGACATTTTTCGGCACTTTGCTGTTAGCTATCATATACTCTAGTATTGGATGCCGAATTACCAATTGGGTACCACTCGGTTCTTTTAAACTGGAGATGCCGGGAACTGAACCTGGGACCTTCTGCATGCCAAGCAGAGGCTCCATCACTGAGCCACAGCCCGCCGCAGAGGCAGATAAGCTCTGAATACCAGAGTTAGCAGGTGAGGTGACATCAGGG
Organism: Lepidodactylus listeri; assembly: GCA_029233225.1. Classification (NCBI taxonomy): domain Eukaryota; kingdom Metazoa; phylum Chordata; class Lepidosauria; order Squamata; family Gekkonidae; genus Lepidodactylus; species Lepidodactylus listeri. The sequence continues at coordinate 17,735,995 of JARCFY010000010.1, read as the reverse complement.
AAGGTTTCGGCCTCTATGTCATCTGCTGATAGGGTGGCCAGCTCTGGGTTGGGAAATACCTGCAGATGTTGTGGGCAGAGCCTAAGGGAGGCAGCCTCATTGAGCAGCCATGTTCTCTGTCACCTGTCCTCTGGACATCAATTGTAATGCCAGGAGATCTCCAGGCCCCTTCCAGAGGCTGCCAACCCTAGCTGTAATTCCAGGAGGATCTCCAGGCCCAACCTGGAAGCTGGCAATCCTAAGGAACCAGGAACGTAAGGACCAGTACTGCTGTGGTCTGTGGCAGAAGCCATTAACATCCTTCCCCGGCATATCTGTAGGGCCAACCAGGGTGGCCAGTAGTCCTCTCATTCCGGGGGGGGGGGGGAACCACAGGCGCTCTGTCTTGTATCTGCAGAGGCATGCTGTAATTATACAGCTGTGGTGTCAGCATTGGCACAAAGACCTCTTATCTGTGAGCTCTGATAATCTGATGTGGATTTGGATGCACACACAGGGCCTTTGTTTACGCCTTAAAACGATCTGTGTGGCATGCCCTGATGGAGCACAGGCCTATCCACGTGTATTCTGCAACAGCAGAACCTGAAAAAGTGATGGATTCAATGCCCCAAACATCTAAATCCACCTGGACGACACACAAGGCTTCCCAAACGGGATCTACCCCCCCTTCCCCTCTCCTTCTCTTTGTCCCTTTCATTCCCTGCCAGCCAAACAGATTTCACTTCCACCTGAATCCCATTTTAACCATGTGCTTCTCGATTCCCCCCCCCCCCAAGACTGCATACACTTGGCAGTTTCCTTATTGCTGTACACCCGTTTTTTAAAAAAACAACTCCAAAATGGGGGAGGGGAGACGAAGATGGCACTGCCTCCTGCATTTGTTCTCTTCTAAATGAGACAGCAAAAGCTGGGGTTGCAGGCCCCTCCGGAGTCTCGTCTGGCATGAGTCAGCACAGAGCCAGATTTACTGCCAATTGATTAAATTAACATTTGTTATAAGCCAGGGACAGAGGGGACAGTGGGAGGGAGGGAAAGAAGCCCTTTCTATGGCTTTTGAATTATTTAGACTCTGGAACACTGCCTGCCATGCTTCAGCCACACTGGCGAGACACAAGACGTGAAGTAGGGTTGCCAACTCCGGGTTGGGAAGTCCTGGAGATTTGGGGGTGGAGCTGGGGAGGGTGGGGTTTGGAGTGATGTAGAGTAACCAGATGTCCTCTTTTTAGACGGCATGTCCTTTTTTTTAAAATGTCCGTTCTCTTTGGGTTTCTTTTAGAAAAAATGGATGAAAATGTTCTGTTTTTGTTGGGCAGCTGAGCCTGATTTGCCTTACAGCCCCCCAGTGGAGAGAAGTTCAGTTTGGCCACCAGCATGACTTCTTAGTATGCATTTTGAACAGGACATCCCATTTCATGGTTGTGTATCGGGATTTTCTTAGGTCTGTGGACCACTTTGCTCCATGTTGAGAGCCAGTTTGGTGCTGTGGTTAGGAGTGCAGACTTTAATCTGGGAGAACTGGGTTTGATTCCCCACTCCTCCACATGCAGCTGTTGGTGTGACCTTGGGTCATTTATAAGTTCTTTCAGAGCTGTTCTCTCAGGAGCAGTTCTCAAAAGAGCTCTCTCAGCCCCACCTACCTCACAGGGTGTGGGGAGGGGAAGGGAAAGGGATTGTAAACCGCTCTGAGACTCCTTCAGGTAGTTTAGGGCGAAGTATAAATCCAATCTCCTCCTCCTCTTCTTCCTCTTCCTCGTCTTCTTCCTCCTCCTCCTCTTCTCCTTCCCTCCCTGTAGCAATGGCACAGAGTCCCCGCCCCCTCACTGCCAGGAAATGCTGGGGTCCTGGCCATTCCTGGTGTTTCTCTCCCTAGCTGTGCAACAGCAGTGGATCATGACAGAAAATAGTTAACATGTTTTTTAGAGGCTTAGCAGAAAAGGAGCTTGGGCAAGGTTGCCTGGCAACCTAGTTTGATACAATGTTTGGGTTCCCAATTAAAAATTTCTGCCTGTGTGTGAGAGAACTGAAAGCCTTGCTTTCTCTTCTGAATGCTTTGTATTCATGTGCTCTTTTAGATAATAATTGAACCTCAACTCTAATAATTAATAATTATCATATGGCACTGTGTGTAGTATAGCCAGGAGATCTTAAGATTATCTGGCAGCCTGAAGTTCTACCTCTTTTTTAACACTGTGCACCAGTAGGTGGAAAGCTAGACTTGTTTGGGGGGCTGAGAGAGCTCTGAAAGAGCTTTGATTGACTCAAGGTCATCCAGCTAGCTTCGTGTGGAGCAGTGCAGAATCAAACCCGGTTCTCAAGATTAGAGTACATTGCTCTTAACCACTATACCATGCTGGCTCTCACCTAAGTAAAGTATCTTATTATTTCAAGACTGTGTGGATTCGGTCACTCTGTGGAGCTCTGGGCTCTGGCTATCAGCTCCCCCCCCTTTGAGCGTGAGTGAGTTTGCACAGGAGGCTTTTCATTGCATTTGCTGCCTTCTGCTGCTGGTGTGTGACCTCATGTGCTGGAGAGAAGCCTTTTAGAATATCCAGGCCAGCATAGTGGAAGTTGAAGCAGCTTGTATTTTTTACTTTGTGACCAGGATTATGCCAAAGAGAAAGTGTAAATTTAGCCATGAACATGAAATAAAATTTCCTTGCTTCAGTGCTGGCAGAAATGAAAATGCAGCAGAATGCATTTACATGCAGGAATTTTGAGCCTGCAGCAAACAAAGGAAGACTTGATTTGGAAGCACATGTCAACAGCGACAAGGACCAAAAGCTATCTTAATACCCCAAAGGTCAGTGGATTCTTTATCCAACAAAATTCACAAACAAGACCAAACGATAACAACTGAAGAAGCATTGTAATTTCATGCTCAAGAACATAACCTACCATACAGGTCTATGGATTGCACTTCAAAATTAAATCAAGTTATATATTCTTATTTGGACATAGCAAAAAGGGGTTTTTTGTGTGCAAGACCAAGAGCTGAGGCCATTGTCAATAGAGTGCTTGCTCCACACTCTGTTGCTATGACAATTCAGGATTCAAATGAAATATTCTGCTTAGGTGTTTCCACTGATGGCAGCAACCATGGTTCTCAAAGACTATTCCCTGTTGTGATGTGATATTTTCATAAACTTCATTGTATTAAATAAAAATGGATACAGCTGAATAGCACATCAAATGAAAAATCAGAAATGATAGTGGACTGTACTGTTGCTCTACCCGGGGTTTCTGGGATACACAAACACAATGACAGGAAGTACAGAAAGACACTGAAGCAAGGTCTACAAACCAGTCTGGAGTCAGATATCCAAACTTCCAGTCCAAGGGTCAGGGTAGGAGGGTCAAGAGTCCATGGGTCCTGTTCCAAGGCTTGGGAACAGGTGCAGGATACAGGGGTCTTGGTCCCAGGCTTCAGGAGCAAGTACAGATTACCAAAGACAAGGTACAAGGTAGCAGGATCAGGGTAGAGCTGTTTGCCAAACAGGTCAGCATGCAGAGGGTTGGCAAGCAAAGTTGCTTCCACACCAAGCCTTGCTCAGCACATTCCTTTTATCTGCGCTTTTTACTGACTCATCCCCCAAGGGACAGATGTTCTGATGCTTCCCCCATTGGATCTGTTGCCAGATCCATCAGCTCAGGTGGGGATTCCATTGGTGTGGGCCCCAATTCTTCAGATTCCTCCCCCTCCAAGGAGTGGCAGCTGGTTGGCCCATGACAGTGGGCTGTGTTTACCATGGCCTCCTGACTAAGTATGTTGCATTCTCTGGTGACAACACAAACACTAATTTTGGAGGAATCAATAGCTCTGGGAGCAACAATGTTTTCCATGCCCTGAAGCTTGAATGAAAGAGAGAATTAGTTGGTGCTGGTTGTCCAGCATGCATCCTTCACAACTGTATACAGCATGGGGTAGATATGTTGTCTGTAGACATAGAATGCATAAAATTATTTGTCTATATACATGGTAAGAACAGAAAATCTCAAAGAGCTACTGTGAATTCACTGATATAAATTACAGACAATTACTGTCACACAGCAGACCAAAAGGGCTATCACTCATTCCTGCTGTAGAACAGTTACTGCAGATGTTTCCTGGGCCGAAGACAGATTGGTTTTCTGCTGCGCCTCCCCGGCGTTCAGACTGCGGGCGGCTTCCTGGAGCGGCGGGCGAACACCGCGCGGCCGCCCCTGCCCACGCGTGTTCACACCCGCTTTGGCAGGTGGAACGTGCGCGCAGGGCGCACCGCACCAGCCGAGCACCACTTTAAAGTGGGGCAGATGCAGCCGTCTGAATGGCCGCTCTGCCTCCACTTCTGAAGCAGAGGCAGAGTGGCCGAGACGGCCTATCTGTCCTCAGCCCTGGTGTGAAATCTTTTTTTTTCTGTCTCAGTCGAATCCCCCATCCATATTGAAGAGATTCTTTGAAAAAAACTCAGCAGAAGTGTATCTGTAGCACTTACACTCATCACTGCCAATGTTCCATACAGAAATCCAGGAAATAGAAGGGGGGTGGGGATTCAATTTTGGAGGTTTTCACTGTATTGCAATCAGTTTGTCAAATATTGCAACACAGAATTGATTCAGGTGGGTGACCATGTTGGTCTGAAGCAGCAGAACAAAGGTTTGAGTCCAGTGGTACGTTTAAGACCTACAAGGTTTTATTCACAGTATGAACTTTCGTGGGCATGCACACTTCTTCAGATACTAGCACACGAAAGCTGTGACACAGAACTGTAGCAGCCTCCCTTTCACTGAAAACAAAAGAGATCCTAAGCAAAGGAAAGAAAGATGGACTGGAGATAGAAGTTGTTCTAGTTTTGGAAGAGGCGTCTTACCTGTGAAAAGTGTGTTTGGAATATTTTCAGGAACGGGCAGTTTCTTTGAATGAGTTTGATTGTTTTGATTAACTGATACCCTTTCATTCAGTTATGTTCAGCACACCATAAATTACTTGAGAGACTGAGACGTGATGGTGGATGATGTAACATGTTTTGACCAGTTCTGTAACCTGAAGGCTTTTGTTGAACGTGCTCAAATAACTGAAAACTTCAACAGTGCGCCAGTTAGTGACACGTGGGTTAAATACTTTCAAGAGTGCTGCAACACAGACTACCATTCCAAGCTGCATAAAATGGCATAGTTTTTCTTCTGCCTTACAGAACATGATGCAAATGTTGAGAGAATATTTCCCATAATGAATGCTCAGTGGACAAATTAATTAATTATCGTATGGCATTGTGTATAGAATAGCCAGGAGATCCTAAGGTTGTCTGGCAGCCAGAAGTTCTAGCTCTTTTTGTGTCATGCACCACTAGATAGCAAGCTAGACTTGTTTTTAAGGCAAGAGATGTTTCAGAGGTGGTTTGACTTTGCCTGCCTCTGCGTCACAGCCCTGGTAATTCTTGGAGGTTGCCTTTCCAAATCCTAGCCAGAGCTGACCCTGCTTAGCTTTCGAGATCTGACGGGATCAGGCTGGCTAGTGGACAGATAAAAAGGAATAGGTTTACTACTGAAGCTATAAAGGGTGTTCTGTTACTGCAGTATAACCAAATGGCTATTCATGTCTTCAGTTCTACAAATACCTACTTGAACAACTAACTCTACTTAGGGAGATAAAATATTCCAACAAGTATTCAGGTGCCATTTCATCACAGGTATACAGGTGCTGGTGTCGTAAACAAAGAAGTACTTAGTAACAGGTAAATTAGTACTGGGGGGGGGGGGTCATTTATTTTGCTTTTTGCTTACTGTGCTATTTCTTTCCCACTTCAGTGCAGACTTGCCATTTCAGTAAAAATAAGCAGTTACGTATATAAATTTATAGCAAATAGTTTCCCATGTATGTGAGTGTTGTGTGTATAAGCTTGTCCCATCCACAATGGCTGGGCAATTTCTGCAGCTCTGTTTCATTAGCCAGCAAGAAATCCTTACTTGTCTGGGCACCCACCGCGGGGGGGGGGGGGGGGGGGGGGGGAGGGATTCTTGTCGGTGAACAGTGGCCTCTTTTTTTTTCACTCGCAAAATCTGGTCACCCTAGTATAATCCTATTGAGTCTGCCCTCCAAAGCAGCCGTTTTCTCTGGGGGAACTGATCGCTGTTGTATGGAGATTGGTTGTGATTCCAGGAGATCTCCAGGCCCCACCTGACGGTTGGTAACCCTAGCAGTAAGAGGGTTAGGGTGCAATGCTCCCTCTAAGCTGTGGAGTCCTGTGAGCAAAAAAATCTACTTTGTGAGCTACTGGCATTAAAGTTGTGAGCGAGCGATTTGCCTACCGCATAAATTGGTTTGCTCTGGAGCCATCCTTCCTGAGCTGAGACAAAAATGTGTGAGCCGGAGGCTAAAAAACTGTGAGCTAGCTCACACTAACTCAGCTTAGAGGGAACACTGGTTGCCAGTTCCCTCCTGACAACTGGCAGGGGGACCTACTGGCAGTGGGGAGGGGGATTCTTTGGCTGGCGATGCCGCAACATCACTCCCAGGGTGCAGTAGACGTGACATCAGCACATCGCCAGTGACACTGGGCTAAAACTCTATTGCCTGAGTACCAAAGAGCCCGGCCTGGCTGATGTTATTTCTAGAGCATGCTGGATGTGATGTCAAGGCCCAGGCGTTTCTCTGCTGCTAGTACGTCCTCCAGCAGGTAGCTGCTTAGAACCCGCTTAGCTTCCAAGATCTGATAAAATCAGGCTAGTCTAGGCCATCCAAGTCAGGGCAGGCCAGGTTGGGCCTATCCAGGTCAGGGCACGACATACCAGCTCTCTGAAATTGAGGCTGCCAAACTCCAGGTGGTAGCTGGAGATCTCCCGCTATTACAACTGATCTCCAGGCAACAGAGCAGTTCACCGGAAGAAAAAGGCCACTTTGGAAGGTGGGCTTTGTGGCATTATACCCCACTGAAGTCCCTCCCCATTTCAAACCCCGCCCCCTCAGGCTCCACCCCCAAAATCTCCAGGTATTTCCCAACCCGGAACTGGCAACCCTGCTCTAATATATACAACAAAATAGATCTCCATCCCTATTCCTTGTGATAGCAGCAGGGCTACACCCCAGGACTTAATGCAAATTCTAAAAAATATCCCTAAGTATTCTTTTAACTAGGGATTCTGGGAAACCTGACAACGAATTGCGCTAAAACATATTCCCAAGTTGTCTCACGCAGCTGCCATCAAAATGGCAGTAACAAACAAAGCTAGTCATGAAAACACAGGAGACACAACCAATGCTCCCTCTAAGCTGAGCAAAAAGTCTCCTTTGTGAGCTACTGGCATTCAAGTTGTGAGCAAGCGATTTGGCTACTGCGTAAATTAGTTTGCTCTGGAGCCGTCCTTCCTGAGCTAGGACAAAAATGTGTGAGCCAGGGGCTAAAAAACTGCGAGCTAGCTCACACTAATTCAGCTTAGAGGGAACACTGGACACAACAACATACGTATGGTATAAGTATTATGCGCAGACAATTGTGCTGTTTCCAGAACTGAAATAAACAAACAACTGAAAAATGTGTCGTACGAACATCCAGCCATTTCTTCTGCCTCCTTAGGACGACCGGCTTCCCATACTGACAGTCCCTGCTCTTAGGAGAATTTCAGAATAGAGAGATATCGCAGAAGTAGATCTTATCCCCTTGAGGACCCCCTCGCTCCGCTGGGCACTTTGCATCCATTATTTTTACCATGAACCCTGATTTCCCCAATAACTCTGTGACAGATAGCAATATATTGCCTCTATGTTGTTAATGCCCCTCAGAAGCTCTTTATTAATAATGACTGGTTGGTCTCTGGGTACCTGCGGGGCTCTGCGGCTTCTCTTTGTGATGTTAAAGACAAAAATCCCAGGGAGAAAAATCATTTTCTTTTCCACGGGAGTTTCTGGTTTGCATGAATCAAATCTGATGCTTTGCTCTTATATTTCCGTGAATCAAGCAAAAAGTGATAAGGTTTGGGAAAGTGGAGATAGCTCTCATAAAAGCCTCTCTCTGGGGAAGAGAATGAGGACTGTTTGTAAAAGATCCATCATATCAGAGAGGAAACAGAAGAATCATCCAGGTAAAAAAAATGACAGAAGTGAACGGAACAGTGGAGCGGGTGTTCTTATTTGGGGAAAGATCCTACGCAGAAGGGAATGGGCGAAATATTTTGTACTTGCTTGGGAAGCTGTGCAGTTGCAAAAAAGAGAGCTTTGCTCAACTATCTTGGGGTGTAAGGGAGGATAACCGCAACGTTTTGACATCACCCTGAGTTCCCGAGAGAGACGGAAATGCTTCCTGGTCTTCTACAGACAAATATTCCGGCTTAAAAATAACTCCAGGATGTATTTCCTACATTGAGTAAGCTGGCTAACAGAAGGTTCAGTCAAATCCTCTGGGATCAATGTTAGTCAAAGACAAGAATGTGGATGATTACTGTTGCCAGCTCCGGGTTGGGAAATACCTGGAGATTTTGGGGGTGGAGCCTCAGGAGGGCAGAGTTTGGGGAAGGGAGGGACTTCAGTGGGGTATAATGCCACAGAGTCCACCTTCCAAAGTGGCCATTTTCTCCAGGTGAACTGATCTCTAATGTAGGGTTGCCAAGTCCCCCCGGGGGGGCGGGGAAACCCCCGCTCGATTGGCCCGCCGGCCCGGATTGGACCGCTGGGGGGATCCCCACCCCGAAACTGTGGGGCTGCAGAGACGTGCCCAAGCATGATGACTTCACCCAGAGGTGACATCATCACATTGGGCACGTTTCGGGGGGACTCTATGGTTTTCCCTTGAATTATAGAGGTCCCACCCCCAACCCCTGAGGAGGGCCAGGACTCCCCCCGCTAAAACAAACGTAAGACTTCAGAACCCTACCCTATTGCCTGGGGATCAGATGTAATCCCAGAGATCTCCAGCCACTGCATGGAGGCTGGCAGCCCTCATGAATGATAGAAAACATCAATTGGTTTGAAGAAAGAAAAAAAGGAAGCTCGCAGAATGAAAAACTGGGTTCCCCTGGAAGGAAACATGTGCTGAAATAAATGGCGTTGCAATTGCAACCCATGTTTTGGCTGGTGACATCTTTGGGAATTTCACAGAATCCTTTATTCTGATGTATGCAGAGCAAAGTTTGAGTCTAGTGGCACCTTTAAGACCAACAAAGGTTCATTCAAGGTATGAGCTTTCATGTGCATGCATTTTCATTCATTCGAGGTCATTCTACCTACACTGCACCTTCTGTCATCCTCCCCCTTTCATTAGGGTACAAACTCCATTTCCCCCTTATTTTAATTTTTTTTTTTACTAGCGGCACGGGTCTAGCAACATTTAGCTATTAGTAGTCTTGGATCACTGAATTAAAAAAATTAAAACAATGGGGGGAAGTTTAAAAGGAGCTGGACAAGGTTTAGTTCCATGGTAGTATTGACTTGGAAGGGGGATTGGAGAGGAGGCAAATGGCAGCATCCTCAGTGCAAAAAAAAAAAGGGGGAAGGGGAGATTTCAGTGCTGCATGTAAACAAAATAAAGGGAGGGTATTGTCAGCATGGAATGAAATTGACATGAGATGGAGAGAGAGAGAGGGAGAGGAAGAAAGAGAGAGAAAGAGGGGAATGGGAAGCCTAAAGCTTTGAAAACATTTTCCCCCTTTAATGCTTTAGTGAACAAAGTTTGGAGGGGGAGCCATTTTGGCAGTCCCCGAAAGCCTAACATTAAAATGACAGCTGAGCCACATGGACCTTCCGAAAACTGCTGGTCTTAAGAATAACTTGTGACGGATCCATTTGGAGGACAGAGTGCAATCCGCCCAGGACAGATGCTAAAAAACTGCCAAGATCACAACCAGGGTACAGGATCAAATTAGAGCATCCAGTTAGAAGAAACCAAGGGCTTTTAGAAAGTGAGAGGGGCTAGATGGGGCGTTTGCCCAGCAGGGCTTGTAATTGGCTGGGCAAAGTAAAAGGTATCCTGTTAAACAGAGACTCTGCCTGAAATGTTGGCTTTTATTATTAGAGTTATATATAACGTCACTCCTTGTGGTCCTCCTGCAGCAACTACTTTGTAATTGGCTACACCTCCTGTGGCAGCCATTTTGTGATTGTGCCCACCACCCTGAGTCAGAAGTGCGGAGGTGCCCACAGGCTCATATAGGTTGGGGACCCCTCGCATAAGGCTTATCTTTCAAGAGGGCTCATGTTGGTTCAAGGGACCCCAGTGTGATTCTTGTAGGTGCCAAGGTGCTTGATTAATGCTGACTAGGGTTGCTAGTCCCCAACTGGGGGTGGGGGTCCCCTGATTTGGAGCCTCTCCCCCCCAGTTCAGGACTATCAGAAACCGGGGGAAACTAACCCCCCTGCCGCCAAAAAAACAAACAAGAAACCAACAGTAAACACAACATGCCTATGTCACCTGGAAGTGACATAGGCATGCCGGTGACGTTGAGGGGTGATGTTCTGGTTCTTGGACAAAACTCTATGGTTTGAAGCTAATTCTACCATAGAGTTTTGCCCACAAACCAGAGAGTTGCCCTCGACATGTCTACACCATCCAGAAGTGGTGTGGGCATGTCACATTCCTTCCCTCCTTGTAAGTGCACCCCCATCCCCTGCCTGCTTGGCTGAGGGATCTGGCAACCCTAATGCTGACGGTTGGGATATCGGGATACTATTAGGCTCCTAATGTGATAGAAGGGACCAGATGGGCATCGCATGCTTCATTTGAAGTAGCAGAATCCTGGGATTGTAGGTTAGCTTTAAAAGAACTGGTGATTTGCCCCATGCAATCAGAGCCAGTCCAAAAAAATTTTTCCACCATTTCTCCTTTATTTATCTTTTGGCCTCTTGCCACTGGTGTGAGTCTCTGAAATGCGGGTGACTCAATGCAGAGGTGGATTAGGTTCCTGTTTCTTTAACAGTTGCACAGCAGCGGACATTTTGCCAGGGGGGATTAGTCATGCGGTGATGGTCAAAGCTGCTATTCCCTGTTTCTACCCAGTTCCTAGAAGGTACAGGACCTGCTGCTCCTCCTAAGAATCTTACTGTCTCACCTGGTGCCACAGAAAGAATGCAGCAGGGGACTCCACACTGGGGTTGCCAACTCTGGGTAGGAAAACTCCTGGAGATTTGGAGGTGGAGCCTAGAGGAGGGCTGGTGGGAGGGCTGGGGAGGGGACATGGAGGTGCATGTGATGCCAGCGACATTGCTACGTTGCTTCCAGGTAAAGTGTACCTCTAGGAATCACCAGAAACTCTATGGTCAAATGATAGGGGATTCTGGGGATTCTGAGAGTTATGCTATGTTACATTCTAGACTTACCCTATGTTATGTCTGGGTTTTACTCAGAAGTGAAATAGCAACATGGCTGACGTTGCTGTTTTAATTTTTTCCCCGCTGCTGCTTCAAGTGATAGTGGGCAACCAGTCTTGCCAGTGGGAGGCCTCCTGCCATAGTGGGAGGCCTGGCATGCCTAGTGGTGACTGAGAGGGTGGAGTTTGGAGAGAGACCTGTGCTGACTCAGCTGGTTGCCACGGAGCCTGCACACTGGAAGCTGTAAACGCTGTACAGAATCAGAGTTAACAACAGAGCCAGAGGTCAGATAGCTGGAGAGTCAATCCAAGGTTGCAGAGTTCAGGAGTGAGGAGCGGTTGCTACACACACAGAAGCAGGTCTGAGTATGCAGAGTTGCTGCCGCACTGAGGAAGGTGCGTGGAGTGTTTATGAGCAGGTTCTCCCTTCCCTGGGAGTTGAGTCTACTAATCTCCTCCCGTTGCCTTTGCAGGAGCTGCAGTCTGGCACTTCTCCTTTGCTCCTGCATAGTCAGCCTTTGGCGTGCTCTACATCAGGAGAACTAGGTGGGGAGTCTGGCCTCGGGGTGTCTGCAACTGGGGGTGCTGGGACAGGCTCGGGATCAGCCTCTCCTGGTGGCTGCACCTCCTATGCAGCTGCTGGGGACTCTTCCTCCTCAGGTACTGTTGAGGGTTCTTCTCCTGGGCTGACTCCAAAGGAGTTGCTCCCTTCCTCTTCCTCGTCTGAGGAGTAGTCAGCCTCAGCAGAGCCAGTACCCACGACAGGACCTCAATGGGGTATAATGCCATGGAGTCCACCCTACACAGCAGCCATTTTCTCCAGCGGAACTGATCCCTGTATTCTGGAGATCGCTTGTAATTCCAGCTGATCTCCTAGCCCCACCTGGAAGTTGGCAGCCCTGTCCCGCCCGCCCCCCCCCCGGGCTGCTGCTTGGCAATGACCTCCCTTTTTGATAAGATCCTGGCTGTCTCCGGAACTGCTGCCTCAGCACGTTGGTCTCTAGGTGAGGACTGAAGTTAGGTTCTTTTCTTTTCCGAAATAACTTCTGCGCAGCATTATGAAAACGTTCAGTGTCTGGAAAGGGCCCTCGGCCAAAGTGCTGCTTCAGCAGATGCTTCTGCAGACGGAGCGGCACTCAACAGTCACACATTACAGAGCAAGAAAGGCAGCTGTGTTTCCGTCCTAATTGAATTGCTGATGCAGAGATGGCCAAGAGCAGAGAGATCGCACCCGCCAGATAACTGGGCATCCTTTCCCGGCCTGCTCCCAAAGTTAGTGGAAGCCTGCTCCAGGAAAGGAGTTCTTTTTAGATCAGAAACACCAGGCATCATACTGGCAACCTGCAGGGTATGAGGAGGCTCAGATGAGAATTCGAAGTATGTTTGCCTGGGAAGAAGCCCCACTGAATTCAGCAGGGCTTACTTTGGAGTAAAAGTGTAAATGTGCACAAGCTCAGTGCTGTGTGGTTATATTTCCAAAACCAATGGAAAAAGAAGGCACCGTGTGTAGTCATGGCCAAATAAGCAGTTGTGCAGTCTTGCACACATGACAATATGACCATAAGAGAAAACGACCCCTGAGAAAATCTCTTGGTCCCTTGATCAAGTCATGAGACCTATGCCTTAGATCAGGAGTGGCCAGACTTGCTTAACGTAAGAGCCACACAGAATAAACATCAGATGTTTGAGAGGCACAAAACATGAACAAATATTGCACACACGTTTTTATTGAGAAATATGCAAATTTGCTTTTATTGACATTAAATGAGACTGCCAAAAATCAAAACAAAAGGGGTAAAAACAGATATTTATAATGATATTTATTTTGTTTGCTAATGATATTTATTTGTCTAAGCGTGAGATAGAGATAGAGATGGAAAGAAAGAATGAAAGAGGTGGAAAGAAAGAAAGCGAGAGAGAAACAAAGAAAGCAAATAGATGTGGTAGGGAGGGGGAGGAAGGAAGGAAGGAAGAGAGACAGAAAGACAGAGAGGGAGAGAGAGAAAGAAACAAAGAAAGCAAATAGATGGGGAGCCTGCCAGGAGCCACACAATATGTGTGAAAGAGCCACGTGTGGCTCCTGAGCCACAGTTTGGCCACCGCTGCCTTAGATGCAAGGATTATTACCCATTAGGAATCAGATACCTAATACCTGAAGGACAGGGTTAGCAACCTCCATGTGCTTAGCCAGCTGCCCTGGCTCCAGGTTGAGTACCGGATCAGGTTAAAAGTTCTGATATTAATCTTCAGGGCCCTAGACAGTCTGGGATCAATGTATCTACAGGACCGACTCTCCTGGTATACCCCCTGAAGAGCATTACTCTCAGGACAGAAGAACTTACTCGTGATCTCAGGTCCAAAAAATATCCTGTTGCCCTCAACCAGAGCCAGGGACTTCTTGGCCCTAGCACCGACCTGGGGGAACTCTCTGCCAAATGACATCTGTGCCCTGTGGGACCTAGCACAGTTCCACAGGGCTTGTAAGACAGAGATGTTCCGCCAGGCCTACAGTTGAGGTTCCACCTAGGGCTATGCCAGTAAAGGTTATTGGAACTGGAATTGGTTCCACCTAGCCTGCCTCCTCTCCTTCCTTCTCTCTCCCCTCCCATGGGGTAATGACACCAATGAGTGGATTAAGCATCATCTGTAAGTTGTTGTTGGAATGTTTTTGTGTTTTAACTGGTTTTTGAATATTGTTATCAAAAATGTTGTCCATTGCTCTGAGCCCTGTGTATGGGGGAGGGCAGTTAATAAGTCGAATGAACAAATAAACAAACAAACAAAGAAATGTAGGGCCTGCAGTTTTCCCAGAATTACAACTGATCTCCAGATCAGAGATCAGTTCCCGGGAGGGAATGGCGGATTCAGAGGGTGATACCCCGCTGATGTCCCTCCTCTCCCCAAACCCCACCCTCCCTAGGCTCCCCCCCAAATCTCCAGAAATTTCCAAAGCTGAAGTCGGCAACCATACTGAAGACTAAGCACCAAGTACATGGACAAATGTGTTTAGTGTGAGCCAGCCGGAGACACCATTACACAATCCTTCAAGCTAGATGGTCTTATGAAGATGCCTTGTGAAGGGTCAGAAGAACATTGGTTCCTCAAACTCAGTGATATCTGCTCCAACTGGCAGTGGCTCTCCTGACCCACCTTCCTAGGATTCTGTTTCAGAAGTCAGCTGACAAAGCCTTGCCATTTCCTTTTTTTTTAATTTATTTATTTTTTTTATTGAAACTTTGTCAAACCAACATACAACAACAATATTATACAATTAATACAATTATTTGAATTCAATTTTAACATTAAAAGAAATTACACTGAAATCATACTGCCACTCAAGACCAATAAAATAAACATTTTAAGCTCACTGCAATAATAAAAAATGATCTAATTTAAATCGCTTAGACCAATAATAGGAATGCGTGCTATTAAAATCTTTTTTAACATAGGGCATCCATTTTTTAACAAAATCTAACTTAACATGTGGTGAACTATAAATATTTAGGTCACAAGTCAATTTTTCCAATATAAAATATTCCCAAACCTTACTCAACCAAATATTTATAGATGGAGGAGAAGTTTCTTTCCAACGGGAGGCCCAAACACTTTTTGCTGCAACTAACATAACCAATATCAAATTTTTAACTAAAACAGGTGGCTCTTTACCTATCCACAAATGCAAAGCAGGATCATTGATTTCTTTATACCAAAATCAAGTCATTGATTTCTTTATACCAAAAACCTGAAGGCCATTGGGATACAATAAAGTCGGGGCCTATTATACCCCCTCAGCCTTGTATGTCTCCTGTTCTCACTCCTGTGGCGGGTACAAGTGTGGAAAGGTGGGAGGCAACATTGATGTATGGCTGTCATTTGAAGGAACACAATTTTTGCGGGAAAACAGAAATTCTAAAGTTAGAAAACACTTCCCACAAGGACTTGCCGTAAGTTTATTTATTTATGTAATTAATTTGTACCCTATTGTTCTCCCCACTTTATCCTCACCACAGCCTTGTGAGGTGCTGAAAGATTATGACTGGCCCAAGGTTACCCAGCAAGTTCCCACAGCATGAACAGGAATTCAAACCTGGGTCTCCAAGACCCTAGTCTGAGACTCTCAACCACGACACCACCTTGGATTTCTCATCTCTCTCACTCTTAACCACTCCACCATATCAGCTCTCTCATCTCATTTTTACGTAGCAGTCGTATTAGTGGCACAGAATTAGAAATCTCCAACTGCCCAGAAATTCCCTCCATTGTTCTCTATGGTGGGAAAGAAGTAACATTTTTTCCCATCATAGAGAACAATGGAGGGGATGGGGCAACCCGTTTGGGGGCCCGTAGAATTGGACCCCGTGGTCCAATCTTCTTGAAACTTGGTGGGTATTTCAGGGAGAGGCCCCAGCAGCTACCCTGCAAGTTTGGAGCCTCTCCCTCAATCCCCCCTCCTCTCCAGCCCCTCATATACCCTATGAGTTTTTGCCATTGACTTCAATGGCCCATAGGGTATAATGAGGCTGAAACTGACATTCGGCCGGTGACGTCAGGGGGTGTGGCATATGCTAATGAGTTATGCTAATATGTATGCTAATGAGCTCCTGCACCTCTTTTTCTGTGAAATGACCCCTGCAAATCGATGTTGCACACCTCAAAATCTTTTTCTAAAGTTACCCATTTTTAAAAAAATAAAGTGGGGGGGGGGGAGGAGGAGGGAGCTGTTCTGTTGGAGAACCTTATCTAAACGTTGGGCATCCAAGTGGCTGCAGGATCAGTTCCCTTCCTAATAAGGGGATGTCAGGTGCAAGTCCTGGGACCTGAGTCAGTATGCCTGCCAGGTGGGACTTACACTAGGGGGCTATACCTAAGAAGGTACAAGAACAGGAAGAAGAAACAGCGACAGTTGGACTTCACTGGGGCTGCTGGAAACTGCTGCTGTAAGAAGCCCTTCCCTCTGCTTCAAATGAAGGGATGTGAAGTGTTCTGCTGCAAATGAAGGGATGTGAGGTTCACGTTGTTTGATTTATGTTCTGCCGCTGAAGTTTTCCTGTACCACAGTCCCTTGCCTTGTCGAGTGTCCTTTGACCACCCAAATCTGCTAGAAAGCACTCTTGCCTCAGGCAAGAAAACGGCCTCTGGCAGAACACCCACTCATCTGTGTAAAGTGGCACAGTCCCTTTGATCAGAAGAATGGTTCTGGCTGTATGCGAGTAGATATGCTGGCCCGTTTTAAAAAAATCCCCAAACATTTCCATCAATAGCTTAGTGGCTGAGAGACTGTGTCACCGCCCCTGTCATGGTCCCAGTAATTTCCCCCATTTTTTTGCGTCTTCCCCTCAGTCATATGATTTCTCCTGGGTGTGAGGGGAGGTGCTCATGAGAAGCTGAGCTCATTATAGACCAGGCCTTCAGCTAGTGGTGACTGCTGGATTTCCTTTGTTGCTGCCAGAGACATGAATCCCCACACCTAGCTTCTCCAAACCTCATTCTTTGTTGTCGGCCATTTTCTGCCGAAGCGGGACTCTGAAAATGCCCTTCAAAGGAGCAACCCTGTCTCCAGGGGAGAGATGGTATTTTCAACAGTCCATTTAAAACCCCATCAAATGGGAAATCCCTTGCGTTTTCTGCCAAACTTGAAAGAAGGAGTCTTCCCAGGGTGGGTCAAAGAGCACTGGTCAAATGCAGTTATCAAGATTTGGACTAATACATGTCAAGGCAAGGAAGAGTAGGCTGAGTAAGAATCTTCCTTTGTGGAAACTGTTTGCAGCTCTGTGTGTGTGTGTGTGCATTCTCTCTCTTTCTCGTTTTCCTCCCCTGTTTTGGTTATCTTTGGACACTCCAAATATCCTGTTTGCATCCTCTCTCTTCCTTCTCCAAATAAAGGTTTGTTTTCCCCCAAGCTGGGCCTACCTTTTGATCGCTGGGTGGATCCGCAGCCAGTTACTAGAGAACAGGCAATTTCAAGCTTAGTAAGTTGCAAACCGTTCTAAGGTTGTCTCATTGCCTCAGGTTCTCTGCAGCCAGCATCAAGAGCCCCTCCCTCCTGGGACCGAGCCCTTTTATTAAACCTCTGATTCCACCCATTCTACGTCACAGATTCCACCCCTTGTGACCTGGTCTGCCCAGGTCACACAGGTGGACCCTGGGCCACCCAAGTGCATCCTGGGAGCCCTCCTTGCAGGATTTCTGGGAAATCTCCAGGAGCCGCCTGGAGATTCCTAACAAAACATCCCTCAGTTCCTTTGCAAGCTGAGCCATTTGCATAACTATGGCTGATAACTGACCTAGCTTCCTGCCCTATCAGAGAGAAGGGGGGGGGGAACAAGAACACTTAAAAAACTAATATCTGTAAGGACGATAACTGTTTCTAGTTAAAAATATTATATTTGCACTACCATTGTTATTTAGAAAAGATTTCTCGTTGTTCAATTTTTACACTGTTTTAACTTGTAGTCACATTGTGAAAATAAAATAAAATAAAATATTAATGAAAAAAAAAGAACACTTAAAAAACTCAGTGTGTGTGTGTGTGTGGGGGGGGTTTCTCCACAGTGTGGTTATGTACATACACGTTTAGCTTGATGCATCTCAGTGACAAGGGTATTTGACACTGTGCAATGTTTGTTGGTTTCTCAAAAACATCTGGTAAGCCACTGCAGAAAACAAAACACTGAACTAGACAGGTGTCAAAGGTCATAGTTCGTTTAGGGCACACACAAAAAAACTGGGCCAGTCCTGGATGGATCCCTATACCAAGTAAATTTGGACTGGTTGTCCAAATTTCATACCAAAAAGGTTGGAAACCACTGACTGGTACCACCCTCATTTCCTTGGAGATAGGGTAGGATAAAAGTTTACTAAATCAATGGAGGCTTCAAAATTGTGTTTATGACCCACAAGTTACAAAACTATTATTCCTGCCTTGCTTTGAGTGATGCACCAAAATCTCAAAAACTTCTGGTTATCATAGTTGACGTACACAGTTCCTTTCTTAATGGAAAATATCAATAGGTGTGAAAATCTGGGTCATTTTTTGTGAAAGATTTGTATCGTGAGCAATCCCCCACAGATAGGATGCAGAAAAGTGCAATCCAGTGCCGGCGAACAAACAGACCCAGGTTTGAGCAAGAAACGGAGCAAGGCATTGTTCCAGCACTGCCAAGTGGAAAAGTAGGTCACGGAAAGTAGGTTTGAGAGAAGAGAGAATTGAACTTGTCACCTCAGATTCCATTGGAGTAAAAATTGAAAACTGCCAGCATCTTCTAGCGAGGGGAACTGGGCTATCAGCATTAGAAAGGAGCACTGCTGACCATCCCAGGGTCACGTTCTGTTCGCAACGTTTGGGTTTAGATTGTTTCAGAGAGATCTCTTGTTTCCGAGGCTTGCTGGATCTTCCGTTTGCCATTTTAATCCAGTTTAATCCTTAGGATCAAATGTGTTTAGAACTGACTGAGACAGCATTAATTTCAGGTAGACTCCAGCAGGACACTGTGCATTTAAAAGCTAACGTAAGTGTTGGTGGCCAATAAATGAGGGATGGGATATGGAAGACATATCAAACTGGACACAGCGGTGGCAGACGAGGGTCTTGTAGGAAGAGCCAGTTTGGTGTAGCGGTTAAGTGTGAGGACTCTGATCTGGGAGAACTGGGTTTGATTCCCCACTCCTCTTGCAGCTGTTGGATGACCTTGGGCAAGCTATAGTTCTGTCAGAGCTGTTCTTGAAAGAGCAGACCTCAAAAGAGCTGTCTCTCAGCCCCACCTACCTCACAGGGTGTCTGTTATGGGGAGGGGAAGGGAAAGGAGACTGTAAGCCGCTCTGAGACTCCTACGGGTAGTGAAGGGTGGGGTATAAATCCAATCTCTTCTTCTTCCCTGAGCATTATCAGAGGAGATGGGCAGTGAGAAAATCATCCAATTATAGGGTGCTTCAGTCAGCAATATGCATGAATGTATCTTTGGATTGAACCCAGCAGAACCCAGTAGGGGTACAGGAGGACTGTGATGGAGACAGGTGGAGTAGAGGTAATAATTATGACAATATAGTCCTGCATGGAAAGTAACACAGATGCAAGCCTGTAGCCAAAATTTTGTGGCTTGTGGGGCAATTTTTTGGGGGGTGGGGCTGAAGTTCTCAGTGCAGAAAGAAAAGCTATTCAGCCAATAGAAAGCTGTTACCAGGATACATCTCTAAATTGCAAGTTCTCAGCTGCTGCAAGTTAATCACATCTGCCAGCCTAAGCAACAATTCTGACAACAAGCCGGCAGGTGACTTTCTGTAGTCAAGAAAGTTAAAGTTTGGACTTTAAAAGGTCCCTGGTCTGTTGTGTTACCAAGTTCTGTGTTGCTGTGACATGATGTTAATTGAAAAGAATTTTTTTTAATTCTCTCCGAACGATTGCAAGATTCATTTCAAGTCCTGCCCCACAAGAACCCATAAGCTGAGGTAACACAAGGGCATTCCTTTTCCGTTGTTGTTGACACATGGCTATCTTGACTCTCAGGCTGGCAATTCAGCCCAGCTGTCCTTATTCCAGTGGACGTTACCTACTTGACGGGTCAACATGGCACTCCTTCTCTGTCCATCATTCACGCTTCTGGCTAATAGCTTTAATGTACCCTGAATATCTCGGGGCTGCCTCCCTTGATTCGGCGGATCATCATTTATTCAGAGGGCTAAAGTCCCCAAAGCAACCTCCTGTCGGCCGTCACTCTGCGGGGGGCTAATACGGCACGGCTAAACAAGTCGCCAGGAAAGATGACATCATCTCCAAGTCATGAACAAAGAACGCTGGTGGGGCAGAGGAGCTCATAGAAGTAGGAACAGGATACCTCCTGAGATGTTCTCCTGAAAAATATGTGTGTGATCTACATACAGGCACACCCTAGTCTGACTATCCCACACTATTTTCTCTGTCTAAGGCTGTGATCCCACACATGAAATAATCCACTTTCAATCCACTTTCAGTGCACTTTCCAACTGGATTTTACTTTGTGAACTGGCAAAATCCAATTTGAAAGTCCATTGAAAGTAGAGAGAATGGAATCATTACATTTAAAGCCAAAGAAAGATTCAGGTGGGTAGCCATGTTGGTCTGAAGCAAGAGAACAAAATTTTGAGTCCAGAGTCTTTTGTGTGCAGAATTAAACTTCGTTGGTCTTAAAGGTGCCACTGGACTCAAACTTTGCCTCTTGAGAACTCCAGGAGAAAGGTGCAGAGGAGATCGAGGAGGATGATCGGGGGCCTGGAGACCAAGCCCTATGAGGAAAGGCTGAGGAACTGGGCAATGTTCAGTCTGGAGAAGAGGAGGTTGGGTGGGGGGGCACACACACGATTGCTCTCTTGAAGTATCTGAAGGGCTGTCACTTAGAGGGGGCAGGGAGCTGTTCCTGTGGACAGTAGAGGAGAGGACTCACAATCATGGGTTTATATTAAGGGTGGGGAGGTACTGGCTGGATATTATGAAAAACTTTTTTATAGTAAGAGTTGTGCAACAGTGGAATCAGCTGCCTGGGGAGGTGCTGAGCCCCCCCCCCCCCCCCGCACTGGCAGTCTTCAAGCAGCAGCTGAACAAACCCTTGTCAGGGATGCTCTAGACTGCAGGGGTTAGACTCAATAGCAGGGGTTAGACTCAATAGCCTGTCTGGCCCCTTCCAACTCTGTGATTCTATGAAGGGGCTGTGGAGATTTAGTTTTGATAAGTGCAAAGTCACAGGAGCCTGCTGTAGACCGGAGGGATGGCATCACCATCCTGCCAGCAGAACATCGTTCAGGGCCCAGGGCTTTTGGCAAGGCCCACTGCCACCGGCCCCCACACTTCCTCTGCCATCTGCCTGCATGCCCTCCCATTGCCCACTGACTTGTGAGTGCTTCACCACCTGTGCTTAGCTACCTGGGCTGCCCAGCACTTCCAGGGATGAGTGTACGGACAGTGACAGTGACAGAAGGAGGAGGAGGAGGAGATTGGATCTATAGCCCGTCTTTCACTCGGAGTCTCAGAGCAGCTTGCAAACTCCTTTCCCTTCCCGTCCCTACAACAGACACCCTGTGAGGTAGGTGGGGCTGAGAGAGCTCTGACAGAAACTGCTCTTTTTAAAGAACAGCTGTGCCAGAACTGTGGCTTGCCCAAGATCATCAAGCAGGTGCAAGTGGAGGAGTGGGGAATCAAACCTGATTCTCCCAGATTAGAGTCTGCGCACTTAACCACTGCACCAAACTGGCTCTCCCAGCTTTAAGCACCTCCCAGTGCTATTGAGGAAAGGGCAAGCAGGTGGCTGTGGGAGGGGTTATAATGAGTAGGCAAGGGAAGGATACATAGGCAGGTTGGGGGCCATGCACCCTCCAAGCTGAGGAGTCTTGTGAGCAACAATTCTACTTTATTTATTTATTTATTTATTTCAATTTATATCCCGCCTAGCCAGGAAACAGGCTCTTTATGAGCTACTGGCAGTAAAGTTGTCCAGGGGCAGCTCTAAAAATCGGGGGAATCCCCCCCCCCCCCCGGGACTGGCATCCCTATGTCAAAAGGAAGGAAAGGAAGGCGAGGGATGAGCTTTTGGACAGAGGGGAGTCTGGCAAAGGACAAAGGCGACAGGAGAAAATGGCTAGGCCTTGGACCAGGGGTGGCCAAACTTGCTTAACGTAACAGCCACACAGAATAAACGTCAGATGTTTGAGAGCCACAAGACATGGACAAATATTACACACACATTTTTATTGGAAAATATTCAAATTTGCTTTGTATTAACATTACATTAAGACTGTGTGAAAGAACCACATGTGGTTCCCGAGCTGGGGTTTGGCCACCCCAGCCTTGGACCAAACAAAGCCTTTTATAGTAAAAAATAACCCAGGGTTATTTTACTATTTCTAAGCCCAGGAATCAATGAACCTCCTTTTCAGCTATAGGCCGCTTTTCAGAAGAATGCATCTGCTGGGAGGCCCCAGTTTTTTTTGACTGTGGCTATAAGGCACGGGGAGTTAATTACCAAGCGCCGCTGTTGTTAACCTCTGCAAATAAGTCTGATTATCACAGATTAATGAAGCGAGCTTTTAGGCAGATTGAAAGAGGTTTCACTGAGGGAGTCTCTTCAGCAGCATGTTCCATTATCTTCATGAGCACCATCGCTCCCCACGCATGCTGCTAACATTCATTTTGGAAATGGTTTTAGCTTGGCTGATAAAATAAATAACACTGCACTAGTCTGCAGAAATACCTGGGAAAGGCCTATCTACTATTCAGGCTCTTGTAAGATTGAGATTTCTCTCATGGAAAACAGTAAATAGCAACTTCATTGCAACCCTGTGATTCCATTTGAATTCCACTACAACTTGATAACAAGTCTCCATATTAGGGTTGCCAGCTCCGGGTTGGGAAATAAATGGAGTTTTTGGGGGTGGAGCCTGAGGAAGGGGTAGGATTGCCATCCCCCAAAGGGGGTAGGGGTTCCCTCGATTTCGGGGGGCTCAATCTGCCACTGGCCAGCTGGCCGGCAGGGGGAACCCCACCTCCAAAGACCCCCACCATGCCTGATGTGCCTGGCACGATGACATCACCTGGAGGTGATGTCATCATGCCATCACATTGCTCGGGGACACTCTAGCATTTGGCTAAAAACTCTATGATGACCATAGAGTTTTTAGCCAAATGCTAGAGCATCCCCTGTACAACGTGCCCAGTGTGATGACATCACTTCTGGCTGATGTCATTGTGGTGCACATCCTTTGCGCGCGCACCAGAAAATCCAGGGTAGCAAGCTGGAGCCCCTTGTCTGCAAAAAGTAAGGACCTGGCAACCCTAGGAAGGTGTGGTTGGGGAGGGGAAGGATTTCTTTGGGGTATAATTCCATACAGTCCATCTTCCAAAGTGGCCATTTTCTTCAATGGAACTGATCTCTGTTGCCTAGAGTTCATTTGTAATAGTGGGAAATCTCCAGCCTCCATGGAGCTTGGCAACCGTACTCCATATATTGAAGCCAACTTGGTTCTTACTGCTGAATCAGGTCCATGTGTGTGTAAAATGCTGATAAGTGGCAGCTGACCTATGGCAACCCTGTAGGATATTTCAAAGCAAGAGGTGAAAAAGGTGGTTTGCCATTGCCAGCCTCTGTGTAGCAGAAGGTTGACATGTCCCCCCCTGGCCACCAGCAGGGGATGGGGGTGGGGTAGGGTTGCCTAATCCGGTTTGGGAAACTCCTGGATATTTGGTGATGGAGCCTGGGGAGGACAGGGTCCTCAGGGGGTACAATTAGGGTTGCCAGACCCCCGGTCTACGTTTCCCCCAATGGGAGGGGCTTCAGCCCACCACTGGTCAGCTGACTAGTGGGGGAAGCCCAACCCCCAAACAGGCACATTGTGGATTGACGCAATGACATCATGCAGAAGTGGCATCATCACACTGGGGGTGTCACGCAGTGACGCTCCAGCATTTTGGCCAAAATTCTATGGTAACAATAGAGTTTTGGTCAAAATGCTAGAGCATCACTACGCAATGTCCCCGGCATGATGACGTCACTTCGGCATGATATCATCATGCCGGCAACATTGCGCCTGGCAACGTCACCCCACCCACCCCGATTCCCACGCCTGGCAACGTCCACCAGCAGAACAATCAAACGTGGCAACCTAGGTACAATGCCATAGAGTCCACCTTCCAAAGCATCCATTTTCTCCAGGGGAACTGAGCTCTGTATTCTGGAGGTGAACTGTAATTCCAGGGGATTCCCAGGCATCCCTAACTGATGTGAATAATCGTTGCTAAGCATAAATGGATCATGCCATCATAGCTAAAGAATGTCTGGCCTCTCAGCAACTTGGAGATAAAACATAGGGACCCCCCCAGGCTCCATCCCCAAATCTCCAGGAGTTTCTCAACCTGGATCTGGCAACCTTAACCCCTCATTCCTGCCAGTGGCCATGGGGGGAACCTGGCAGCCCCACTTCTGGGCTATGTATAGCTCTCTGTATCCCTACACACTGAACATATGCAAACACACATGAAGTTGCCATATACTGAATAAGACCCTTGGTCTATCAAGGTCAGTACTGTCAACTCAGACTGGCAGCAGCCTTCTGGGTCTAAAGCAGAGGTCTTTCATATTACCTACTGCCTGATCCTTTTTAACTGGAGATGCCGGGGACTGAACCTGGGACCTTCTGAACGCCAAGCAGATGGTCTCCCACTGAGCCATGGCCCCTCCCCATTGTCTGGGCCCTGTTGGATTGTGGTCTTTCACTGGCGTCTACCATAATAACAACTAGATTGGAAGCATAACTCTGGAGAAAACGTAAGGCAGTTATGCCATACATCACTGTGTGATTAGAAGAATTATGTTTAATTACTCTGATAAAGGAATTAAAAGGCAACCTTTCAACTGCTATCTAACTCCTTCAGAAGAATTTGGGAAGGTTTAATGTGACTTCGGTGTTTTCTCTTTTTTCCCTCCCTCGCAGGACAAAATCCCCTTTGTTTGTTCTTGTGGACAGCATTTTAAATATTATCTAGGAATTCAACAGATGTGGAGAAGGCCGAGCAGGCATCTTAGCGCTTTACAAATGGCACCACTGACTGAGGCTTGATTAATGTGGGGCTCCAATTACTTGTATACAGATGTAACATGGATGGAATAGAAAGAAGACTTGAAAGTAATGTAGCGCTCATTGAAGGGGCTTTACGTAAATGATCCCTGGAAGAAAAATGCATTGGGGAGCAGAGATGATAGGACATGTACTCTTAAGATGCATGTTTTATTTATCTCCTCTCTAAAGAATTTTTGCAGGCTTTTAGTTTTGTTTAAAGCACTGGTTACAAAGCTCATTTTCTGCCACAGGAAAGAAGGATGATTTTGAACATTTCCCTTTCTTTCTTTCTTTCTTTCTTTCTTTCTTCCCCCCCCCCACAGTGTTTTTTTTTGTATTTTTCATATGTGCATGTGAGTGTGTGTGCACCTGGAAGTCATGTTGACCTCTGGTGATTGACCCCTACTGGGGGGCCTGGAGGATATTCAGAGAGGCAACCAACTAAAGCCTGCCCCCACCTCCCACCTCTGGTATTCCAAGGAAATATCCCATCCAAGTACTTGCCGGAGTCGACCCTGCTTAGCTTCCGAGATCTGACAAAATCAGGCTTGCCGGGGCTATCCAAGACAGGGCTATTTCCACTTCTTTTTACAAGTGCTGTCAAGTCGCAAACAACTCATGCCAACCCCCAGTAAGGCTCTTCCAGGGCAAGTAAGAAGCAAAAGTTGTTTCCCAATGCCTTCCTTTGCAGTCTTCCTGGGTGGGCTCCCATTCAAATACTGACCCTGCTTAGCTTCTGAGATCTGATGAGATCGCACTATACCTCGCCACCTCCCAATTTTCATGGCAGACCCCCCCAATTCACTACCTGAGCTGTTCCCAAGACCGATTTCCCACAAGGTGCTACTCTGGTATCGTTCTTCCCTTTGCCCCAATTGCATGCTTGAATTTCCCAATATTTGCCCCATGCTGCATTTTGACCCGCGGCTTCAAAAAACAGGATCACTAAAGCTGCGGGGAAATTCGGGTGAAGCCGCGGGTCAAAATGCGGTGCGGGGCAAATATTGGGAAATTCAAGCACGTAATCGGGGCAAAGGGAAGAACCATGCCGGAGCAGCGCCTCGTGGGACATCAGTCCAAGAGTCCCATCCCCCAGAACTAGTGTTTGGGGGAGCTGAGTCGGCTGCAGCAGGACAGAGAAGACAGGAGAGTTCCATGCCATCGGCGAAAGCCCTTTCCATTGGAGGAGAGCAACCCGTGTATCAAACCCAGCATATTTTTAATGTGTTGGATCCAGCCAGCGTTTTGAATCACTTCCTACTACAGCCATCATACTGTTATCAGTTTTGCAAATGCAGATCCCATGATTCTCAGCACAGCCTTTTTCTTGTGTGTTGCCAAGGATGATTCTTCCTTCCTTTTCACCAGCAGAATAGCTGGTTGGACCCAACTGGATGAAGTTGCCTGATGCTGACTCAGATCCTTGGTCCATCAAGGTCCGTGAAGGCCAGCATTGCCTTCTTAGGTTGGCAGTGTAGAGTAGGGTTGCCAAGTCGATTCTACTCACCAGCGGGGGGGAGTCCTCCTTTGCCCGGGAGCTCCTCCAGTGCGCATGCAAAGCGCGCACGCCCAATGACATCACCCGGAAGTGACGTCACTTCCGGATGACGTCATTACGTTGGGGAAGTTGTCCTGGCTGGACGACTTCGGGGATGGGGTTTCCCCCGCCGGCCGAATGCTGGCCGGCAGATCAGGAACCCCTGTAGTGGGGGATCCCCCGCCCCCCGGGCTGACTTGGCAGCCCTAGTGTAGAGCCAGTCTGGTGTAGTGGTTAAGAGTGGCAGGACTCTAAGCTGGAGAACCGGGTTTAATTCCCCCCCTTCTACATGCAGCCAGCTGGGTAACCTTGGGTCCCTCGCAGTTCTCTCTCAGAGCTCTCTCGGCCCCGTCTACCTCACAGAGTGTCTGTTGTGGGGAGGGGAAGGGAAAGGAGATTGTAAGTTGCTCTGAGATTCCTTTGGGTAGTGAAACCATTTCTTCTTCTCTTCCCCCTCCTCCTTCTTCCTCCTCCTTCCTTCTCCTCTCCAAGGTTTCAGGCTGAGGTCTTTTTCGTCACTTACTACCTGATCCTTTTAAGTGGAGTTTTTCGTCACTTACTACCTGGTCCTTTTAAGTGTAATGTTCTGCCTCGTCTGCTACGCAACAACTCCAAGTTGCTGTTTATAAAGCAGCTTTATTCAGTAGAAGGAGACGCCAAGAACGGAGAGCGAAGAACAACCTCACAGGGCCGGCGAGTACACAGACCCTCCCCATTCTATCAGGTTAAATACATCACCATGGAATGGAAAGCCACGTACTTAAAGATACATATACATCACAGAGATGCTGAGGACTGAACCTGGACCTTCTGCATGCCAAGCAGATGACTTACCAATGAGCCATGGCTCCTCCCCTTCTACATACTGTTATAACAGCAGCAAAATGGATGACACGACTGCAGCAAAGGAAATGTAAACCTATTTGTTGTAGTATAAAGAAGGTATCATGGTTATACGGGTGAGCTTCACAGATGTTCTTGCTGTGCAGCGCTCAGAAAGTGGAATCCAACATGAAATTCTGTCATCAGTATTTTGGTTTGGTTTGTTTTTTTATGTGAGTTTCCATTTTATCTTTAGATGTGGAGAAGGCTTTGAAAGTGTGCAGGCGATTTCTGCTAAATGCTGACAAATGGGGAAGGGTGACAGGAAAGGAGGTTGGTAGGTTAAAATAATTAGAGTTGAAGGAATTCTTCACTCAGCAGGTTTCATTCCCCCTAGTCATCCACCCTAGATCCCCAGTAATCCTCTGTTGCGTTTACTGAAATAGTCCTCCACAATACACCCCATGTCCCAATTGACCTTCAACACCTCACACTCTTCCCAGATTCCAAATTCTGAACTATTCTCCAGAGCTGGCCTATGCTGGCTAGGCGGGATACCAGTCTAAACAAACAAACCTACACTCTGAAAGCAGGAACAAGTGCAAACAGTTACATCTTGATGTGTCCACAAAAAACTGTCTCCTGCTTTTCCATGAAGGATCCTAGGGTAGCAAGTGTGAGAACTTCAAAAAGTTTGGTTTTGCGGGGGGGAGGGGGTCAAGGAGGTACCTGAGGTGCTTCGCAGAAAGAATCAGAGATATTCTCTTGGATATATTTACAAATAAGGCAGTATTCTTATGCACATTGACTTGCAGAAGTACACGGGGAGGCCAAAATGGCCGCCCTAAAGAGCCACCCCCCTGAGAGAGAGAGGAAGGAAGAGCAGGCCATCAGCAAGGGATGCCGGGTTGCTCTTCACTTCACACAAAACGATGGCCTGCCCCAGGTGAGTGAGTCTTGTGTCACTTGGGCCTGTGGTGGCCCCTGCAGGGGAACTGACCTCCACCAGCCCATTCGCCCGCTGGGACTTTTCCCAGTGGCCTTGAAGGCCATTCTGGCTCTGCTTAATTGGAAGTAGGCCTCACTGGGACTCACATGTAAGTAAATATTCATGAAATCTGGCAATAGATTGAAAAAGTAGCATCTTTTAAGAGCATTTGGTGTTCTATTTATTTTTATAGCTCACAGTAACCACGGAGACAGGCACTCAAAGATATTAGTGACATACTGTCTGAAATATGGGTGGCTGCATCCTGCCCCCCTGCCCAGTAATACCACTACCTCTGGATTACCCTAACCTAAGACACAGTGACTTCCTCAAGGCTGCTATTACTTTCATCACACACTACTGGTCCCATGTAAAGCCACTTGCTTTGCAGTCCTAAACAGAGTTACACCCTTCTAAGTCCACTGAAGTCAATGGGATTCAAAGTAGGTAACTCTGCTAGGATCACACTGTTAGTATACTTACAGTGCAGTCCTCTGTAGCCAGTTTGGTGTAGTGGTCAGGAGCGCAGACTCTAATCTGGGAGAACCGGGTTTGATTCCTCACTTCTCCACACGCAGCTGCTGGTGTGACCTTGGGTCAATCACAAGTTCTTTCAGAGCTGTTTTCTTAAGAGCAGTTCTCGGGAGAGCTCTCTCAGCCCCACCTACCTCACAGGGTGTCTGTTGTGGGAAGGGGAAAGGAGATTGTAAACTGCTCTGAGACTCCTCCAGGTAGCGAAGGGCGGGGTATAAATCCAATCTCTTCTTCTACTCAGAAGCAAGTCTCATTTTATTTTGTAGTGTGTTGACTCACAAGTTATGTGTTCTCAGGATTATAACCTTAATCGTTTCACTTAAATTTGCAATTACAGAAGACCGAATTTTCTTTTTTCTTTTACTAGGGTACTGAATACTTCACTTGACCTTTGTACATACTCTGTGGGTTTTAATTTTAGGGGGCTGCTGTCGTAGAAGCCCTAAATGCTACAATACCATTCACAGGTTCCTTTGTATATTACCCATAACTTCAATTCCCCAAACATATCGCTTCCTGTAACCTCCAATGGAGAACAAAACCACACCTCCATGTTGGTGTTTGCGCGAGGGGGTATTTTCCACCTCCATGAGAGTATTCAAATAATATCCCAAGATTATACTATCATGATTCTGAAATTGCTTTCCGTTGTGTATTTAGGGAAATTGTGTTTTTCTGCTGTAAGTGCCATGCTTTGGAAATCTCGTATCCAGGATGGAAACTGGTCTCTTGCATTCTGGTGTGCAAATATCTGGTGGGGGGGGGGGGTTATTTTTAAAGGGCAGAACCTACATTATCCCTTCAAATCAATATCTGACAGCTGCTATGGGGATGGCTGTTGCCAAGGGTTACCACAAGGCACATGGCAACAATGGCCTTTAACGTCACATCCTCTACAGAGAGAGAGTCTCTCAGGAGAGATGACCTTTTCTCCCCCCCCCCCCCCAATTTGTGTATACATATAGATCCACAGCATTGTGGGGTTGTCCCACCACACTTGAAATTCACAAGCAGATGTATTTTGACACTGAACGCAAGTGATGCCTTCATCTTGCTTGTCTGGGCACAACACTCGTGTTTACTTTTAACTTAGCAGAACATTTTAATTTGGAAGTTATTACAAGCAGTGGCTTATTCTCTTTCCCCAACCAAGGTTTATAAGATTATGCATGAGATAGAGCAGGTAGAGAAAGAAGTCCTTTTCTCCCTTTCTCACAATACAAGGACGCGTGGACACTCCGTGAGATTGCTGAGCAGTCGGGTTAGAACGGATAAAAGGAAGTCCTTCTTCACCCAAAGAGTGATTAACACGTGGAATTCACTGCCACAGGAGGTGGTGGTGGCTACAAGCATGGACGGCTTCAAGAGGGAATTAGATAAACATACGGAGCAGAGGTCCCTCAGTGGCTATTAGCCACGAAGTATAGATAGGAACTCTCAGTCTGAGGCAGGTGATACTCTGTATTCTTGGTGCTGGGGGGGGGGGCGACAGTGGGAGGGCTTCTAGTGTCCTGGCCCCACTGGTGGACCTCCTGAGGGCACCTGGTGTTTTTGACCACTGTGTGACAGTGTTGGACTGGATGGGCCATTGGCCTGATCCAACATTGGTTTCTCTTATGTTCTTATGTTCTTAATTCTAAATCCTTCTGAAACGTTCAGGACTAAACTTTCACTGAAATAAATATCTGTATGTATAAAGAAATTTATTTGTTCATTATGGCTGCATCCCACCTTCCTCTGAGGCTATCCCATAACTACGGCCTAATCTGCATCTGGCATTTGCTCCGCTGTTTTGTCAAACCCACAATGGAACAGAAATACACTGCACTGCATGCCACTTTCACTTTGATTGACTGCCAGATTTTTTGGCAGTGTCCAGACCTACCGTCGCTTTCACTTTGTTTGATCTCTCGGTTTTATGGTACTGTCTGCATAGATTTATGGCCATTTTATGGCAGTTCAAGGGTGCCATTTTATGGCAGTTCAAGGGTGACTCTGCAGTCAGTATGCTGTTGGCCTGGGGTATTTGAATGTGGTTTTGAACCACATCTTTTTCTGTTCCAGTGTGGGCTTGGTAAAACAACGGAGAGAATGCTAGATGAAGATTGGGCCTACAGTTCTCCAAGGCAAGTGAGGCTGAGAGGTCTAAGCTTCCACATAGACCATTTCTGCAGTAGTAAAATTCCCCGCATTGACATTTTAAAAACTGTGCATTATGTAGACATTTTCTGCAGTAGGTTTTTCCTCACCAGGTGCAAACCCGAAGTTTTCTCCTTTTTACACTGTGTTTTCGGAACTCGCTAAAACTGGGGATTCCGAAAACACGGGGTAAGAAGGAGAAAACTTCGAGTTTGCACCTGGTGAGGAAAAATCTACTGTGGAAAATGTCACATAACAAGCAGTTTTATAAACATCAATGTGGGGAATTTCACTACTGTGGAAATGGTCACAGTGCCAATTTCAACCAGTGGGTCTCCTCAGAATACTACTCAAGTCTATTCAGAAGAAGAAGAAGAAGAGATTGGATTTATACCCTGCCCTTCACTCCCCAAGGGAGTCTCAGAGCGGCTTACCAACTCCTTTCCCTTCCCCTCCCCACAACAGACACCCTGAGAGGTAGGTGGGGCTGAGAAAGTTCTTTCCCAAGTTGTCCTTGAGGGAACAGCTGGTACAGAGCGATGGCTTGCCCAAGGTCATCCAGCCATGTGCAAGTGGAGGAGTGGGGAATCAAACCCGGTTCTCCCAGATTAGAGTCCGCGCACTTAACCACTACACCAAACTGGCTCTCAGTGGGGCTAACTCCCAGGAAAGTGTTCTTAGGATTGCACTGTCAGCAAGATTAATAGCTAAGCAGACATTTCCCGGGGGTGAAAAATAACTTAAGTTTCTTACCAGTTTCTTAAGTTTCTTACCTCTTGGGAGGCTAGAAGCATGAGAGGGGAAGTACCACTTGGGCCATTTTCTTACTGGTGTTCTGTATGGACCTACGCCAGCTTACATTTCCCAGTGGATTTAAATTGACATTCTAAATCAGAACTTCATCTACTATACAACTTTAGCTGCTTAGATCTCCAAATCTGGATCTCCAAATTTTGTCAGCTGAGGTGGGGGCCAAGTAGACCAGGGACACCCAAAGTGGTGTCTGTGGACGCCATGGTGCTTGCTGACACCTTTCCAAGAGTTTTTAGAAAGTGGGTGTCGTAAGTCAGTCTGTGCTCAGTGACAGCATGGATTCCTCAGACGAAAAGCTGCCTGCAGCCAGCCCTCAGCCAGTAACTGAACAACTGGCTGCAGCTGGCTCTGAGCCAGGAGGAAAGCAACAAGAGACCAGGTTACCAGCTGAGCAGAAGTTACAGCCTACAGCTGAAACCGAGCCATTGCCTTGTAGCGCTGAAGCAGTAAACAAGTCTTCAGAAGCCACTCCCAGCCCACCTGACTCACCCACACCCCTACAGAGCCGATGCTGTCAGAGGTGCACAGAGTTGCAGGAAAGGAGGAGTGTGAGACTCAGGGCCTGTCACCTGTCAGCTGATGAGATGAATGAGTAGTTTCAGGATGACTGCCAAGGAATTGGCTGGGAGTGTAGCTCGTTAAGACATGACTATAAAATCAGCTGGGCAAAGCAGCAGTTTTGTGGACACAACAAGTACATATTGCTGCTGAATAACTGACCTTGCTGTTACCAGACCACTAGAACCTTGACCCTTGGACTGGACCTGACCATTGGCTTTTCTGGAACCCATGTCCCTGGATTGGACTTGGACTTGCTGCCTGGCTCCCTTGACCCTAGTCCGGACTTGGCATACCTGCTCTCTGGAACCCCTGACTTTTGGACTGGACCCTGGTTACTCTTTGCAACCCTGCCCATGACCTGCCCTGCTGAACCCCTGCCCTTGTCTCTTGGGAGGGCTGCACCAGTACAGTGGGCTTGGCCATGTGGGGCTCTTGCTCAGCAGGGCTTCTGATTGGCCATTGGAGATTTGATTGGCTGAGTATTTTTTAAAATGTTGCTTTGGCAGCAGCTGCCACCACCCACAAGGACTCTGTGCCTGAAGAGAAGCGGTGGCAGCCATTTTGTGGCTGGCTTTGCCTCCTGCAGCAGCCTTAAATCTGGAAGCCATTTTGTGCCTGTGCCCACCACACTCTGTTAGAATTCCAAAAGTGCCCATGGGCTGAAAAAGGTTGGGGACCATTGATGTAGATGCACCTCCTGAAAGAAAGCTGACAGCTATTTCTAGATAGCATGGGAATGACAACCATTTTTTGGGGTGGGGGGATATTCTCTCTGCATACTAGTGGTGCGGTTTCCTTCCTATGGAAAAAAAATGAAACAATAAGAGGCAGGAAGTTAAGGTAGGGGAGGCTAACGATGCAATCCAAAGCAAAGTTACATGCTTCTAAGTCCACTGAAGTTAATGAAGGGTGTAACTCTTGCTTGGGATTCCACTGGTAGAGACTCACCAATTCCCATCAAATCCCCCAGTAATATTACACTGGCAGCTTGTTTTCACCAAGGGCCCTGTTAAACCTCCTCCAGTTAAATTTCCTTTGCCACTTCCATGCCTTTGTTTTATGGACACAATCAATAATTCAGAGAAATCCTATTTTAAATACCTTCGAGCAGAATTTTGCCCCGAGGTTTCCCTGAAAGAAGCCTTATTGCTGAGGAGGCTTTATGGTGAAAACCGCAAGTCCTCATGTGCACAAATAAGCCATCTAGTTGGTATTCTACTCAGGGGAAACAGAAGCATTTCTGAACTGTTAGCATCATAGTCAGTTCTGGGATCGGGGACATCAATGGACAGAAACTCCATGAGGGAACATGACCAAATCTTGAGAGGCAGCATGGTGTAGTGGTTAAAGTGTCAAATTAGGATCTGGGATGTCCAGGTCTGAGTCCCAACTCATGCCATGGAAGTAGGGTTGCCCCCCCGATGGGGGTGGGGTTTCCCCTGATTTCGGAGGCCCCAATCCACCTGCCGGCCAACTGGGAGCCCCACCCCCAAAGAGCTCCATGCGCCTGATGTGCCCGGTGTGATGACATCACCCAGAGGTGACGTCATCGTGCTGGGCACGTTGTGCGGGGGACACTCTAGCATTTGCCCAAAAACTCTATGGTAACCACAGAGTTTTTGGTTGAATGCTAGAGCGTCCCCATATGATGTGCCCAGCGCAATGGTTTCACTTCCGCCAGAAGGCCCCAGGCAGCAGCCAGGAGCCCACTGCTGGGAGACAATAGGCACATGGCAACCCTACATTGAAGCTTGGTGGGTGACTTGGGGCCAGCCACCCTCTCTCATCTTAACCTACCACACTGGGTTATTGTGGGGATAAAATGGAAGATGAGAATGACATAAGCTGTTTTGCGATGCCCCTCGGGGAGAAAAATGGGATATAAACAAAGTAAATAAATAAAATCTGTGCAATTTTAAAAACAGTTTCTCCCCAGTGCTCCATATGGTCCTCTCCATCTCCTATGGTACCCGTTTGCATTAATCTTGACCGATTCATTCAGGCTTTCCACCCCCATGTCACGAACGGTTTGTTTGCACATCATTGAGAGTGAAATGGAAAGTGGCTGAGATAATTAAGATATATATGTGAGGAGGAGGACCATTGAAAGAACACTGAGGACAGATGAACAAGTGGACCATGCAGTCTAGCACCAACACATCTGTGACCTTTGTCCTCTAGATTACGTCGAAAGCCAAGCAAGTGGCTGTTCAGACCTACGGTTCAGTGCCTTATGAGATTTCTCGTCTGTCATCCCGACAGGGCAATCCTACCCAGAGGTACTCCAGTTTGAATCTGCTGAAATCGATGGGCTTATACCAAAGTAGATGATACCATGACATGAGCCCACCATTGGGTTGCCAGCTCTGGGTTGGGAAATTCCTAGAGTTTTTTTGGGGGGGGGACTGGGGAGGGTGGGATTTGGGGAAGGGAGGGACCTTAGCTGGGTATAATGCCATAGATTCCACCTCCCAAAGCAGCCATTTTCTCCGCAGGAATTGAACTCTGCAGCCTGGAAATCTGTTGTAATTCCAGGTGATCCACTCCCTGGAGACTGGCAACCCAACTCTACCATGGGGACGCAGCACCATTTTAAAGCCTGGGCAAAAAAAAAAACCCCTTTAA
Organism: Lepidodactylus listeri; assembly: GCA_029233225.1. NCBI lineage: Eukaryota > Metazoa > Chordata > Lepidosauria > Squamata > Gekkonidae > Lepidodactylus > Lepidodactylus listeri. The sequence goes on along the minus strand of JARCFY010000010.1, from coordinate 17,701,127 downwards.
AATCATTGCAAATATCTCATCCTGCTCTGAACTGTGGCATGGGGGAAGGAAGATGAAGAGCTCCTGTCTCCCTACCCCAGCATCATTTTCAAAAGCTGTGGCTCAGGGGCTGTGGTTCAGTGCTAGAGCACCTGCTTGGCATGCAGAAGGTCCCAGGTTGAATCCCTGTCCTCTGCAGTTAAAAGGACCAGGCAGGAGGTGATGGGAAAGACCTCTGCCTGAGACCCTGGAGAGTTGCTGCCAGTCTGAGCAGACAATACTGACTTTTATGGACCAAGGGTCTGATTCAGTTTAAAGCCGCTTCATGTAAGCTTCATGTAAACCTAGAAAACGGTGCAAGGTGGGTGGGTGGGAGTCATTCATCCCCCTGCACTCAAACATCAGGTTGCACAGTTTGACCAGCATGTGCATCATAAATTGGAGTCACCATAGGGTCTTGATTTTGCAATCTGAACTTTTTTTTTAAAAAAAAGAATCCCTTTGTTAACAAGTACATTAACCCGAATCAGCCATTTTCAGACTTAATCAATGAAAAGAACAAAATACCTAATTTGCAGGTCTTTTTAACAGGAGGCGTGCAGCTTAGCACACAGTGCTATGTACAGGCACGAAAGTCCTGGCTTCCGCATCCAAACCTGATGCGCCAGGCAGTTCACCCAAAGAATACACACGAGCAACATTTACCGATTGTAATGGCAATGCGAAAAGTCAAAGCCATCTATGCAAGCAAAACTGAGGCGTAGGGGACCGATCTGTTTTCCTGACATGGGCTTCTCTCCTGACTAGTCTCAAGGGGCCACAACTCAGTGACAGAACACATGCTTTGCATGCAAAAGACCCCAAGGTCAGTCACCACACACCGGCGTCTCCAATTAAAAAGGATCTCAAGTTGCAGGCACTGAGGAAAAACCTCTGGCCCCAAACGTAAGAGAGCTACAGCTGCTCAGAGTAAATAATATAAGCTTAGATGGGGCAACGGATAAGGCAGCTCCCTACATGCTATGTTCATATATAGACCCTGGGCTGGATCCAGAAAACCCATCAACAGAAGGTACTGACACGGTGTCATGGGTCAGTCAGGGCTCAGCAAGGACTCCTAAGGAGAAGAGGAGCCCTGTGTAGCCAGCTCTGAGTCAGCAGAAGCCAGCAAGCAGCAGGAGGAACTGCAGGCTGGTCAGGAATCACAGCCAACAGCTGGTGCAGAGCCTTTGACAGTCTCCAGCCCTGAGTCAACAGGTGAAACTCAATTAAGTGTTCCCAGCCCTCCAGTATCACCCACACCCTTTGAGCACTGCAGAGAGAGGCTACGAGCAGAACTACAGGGGAGATGACAAAGTGCTCACCTCCTGACCAAAGGTGGACTCTACAGCATTATACTCTTCGGAGGTCCCTCCCCTCCCCAGGCTCCACCTGCAAATCTCCAGGTATTTCCCAACCCAGAGCTGGCAACCCTAAATCCAGAGGGGGTGGCGCTAACCCTAAATCCAAGACAACCCTGAGAGGCACTTGCTTTGTTTTTGTTATGTTTGTGTGATGTATGCTTGCTTATTTATGAATTTGTCTTGTAAGCAGCTTTGGATCATTTTTTAAAAGAAAAGTAGGTTATAAATACTTAAATAAAATAGACTAGGGAAAGATCCACCCATAGATCTCTGGACCCTACCCAGTCATATTTAGCGTTTGTACAACATTTCACTTCAGAGGGAGCAGTTTAGATACTGGCTTAGGTCTTCTCTTAAAAACCACCAGGGCTTTAGAGCACTTTGGATCATTTCTTGTGTCTTCAGCATTCTTTATTTTATTAATTTAGTACCTTTTAATTCCACTCTTCCTCTAAGGGCTGTGTACACAGCTCTCCCCTCCTCCTTTTTGGCCTTACAAGAGCCCTGAGAGATAGATTAGGTTGAGAGAATGACTGGCCCAAGGTAGTGTTGCCGGATCCCCAGTCCAGGTGGGTTTTCCCTTGATTTCTGGGGCTCCAGCCCACCACCAGCCAGCTGGTTGGCAGGGAAAGCCCCAGCCCTAAACAGGCATGTTGCCCTGCAATGTCCCTGTCATGATGACTCCCCCCGGAAGTGATGTCATGATGACTTCCCCCGGAAGTGATGTCATGAGGGGGTTGGCGCTCTAGTTTTGGGGCAAACTCTATGGTTTTGAAGACAAAAAAGTTTTGTGCCACAAGATCCCAGGGGAGAGGCAGAATTCCCCTGCTGGCAACCAGGTAGGATCTGTCAACTCTAGCAAGTTAACTAATAACTAATCCACATGGGGTTTTGAACCCAGTTCAGCTCTCTAACCATGACACAAACTAGGGGCGTAGACTTTTTAAATCCCCGGGGGGGGGCTCCCTCGTGCGCGTGCTCGGGACCATGTCCCCACCGCTCCCCCCCCAGGGAGCCACCGCCACCGCTTCCCTCCCCCGGGTCGTGACCGCCCGCCCGCCTGCCCGCCGCACTCCCCGCCCCCCTCCCTCCATCTCCCCGTTCACCTTGGGCGCCGGCGGCCGGCGCATCGCCCTTGCAGGCCCCCAGCTCCCGCTCTGCCTCGCGTTCAGGGCGTGCGGGGGTGGCGCAGATGCCTCCCCCCCCCCGCCCTAGGGAGGCAGGAGGGCAGGCCGGGGGTGGGGGGGAAGGAGAGGCGGCGACGGCCGGCTGACTGGCCACCGGGTGCTCCATTTTCCCGGGGGTGGCTGAGCCCCCCTTGGGAAATTTCGGGGGGGGGGCTCGACCCCTCGAGCCCCCCCGTAGTTGACGCCCATGACACAAACTGTGGCTCTCTAACCAGTTCTGCACAGCATTTCCAGGTTGGGAAACACCTGGAGATTTGAGGGTGGAGCCTGGGAGAGTGAGGTTTAGGGAGGAGAGACACTTTGGTAGGTAACAACAACTTCTTCTTCTTCTTCTACTACTACTACTACTACTACTACTACTACTACTACTACTACTACTACTGTTATTGTTATTATTGAACCCGCCCAACCCCTGCTACTGCAGGGCTCTGGGTGATGTACAACCAGTGATAAAACAAGATAAAAACAGTTACAACATTAGTAGAACATTAAAATGCCATGCAATTCACCTTCCAAAGCATTCATTTTCACCAGGACAAGTGGCATAGATGTTTTAAATAAAAAAATAATTTTTAAAAACCAAGTGATCTATGTAGTCTGGAGATCAGTTGTAATTCCAGGAGATCTCCAGCCACTGCCTGGGGGTTGGCAACGCTAGCTTAGCAGTTTGTTCCTCTCTTATGTATTGTTAATTTAATATTGGTGGGTGGGGGTGTCTGTAGAAGAAACCATTGGGATAAAGTTCTCATAGCAAAACAAATTAGAAAGGGAGGATGAAAGTCTAACCGCACTGAAAGAGCAAGTCTGTTGACACAGATATTGCTGGAACCAACATTTTGCCGATATATTACTCAGCGTACAGGTTTACCGTCTGGGGTTTTATTGAGGCAATGGGCCCATCATTCCAAGACGCTCTTTAAAAAGCTAAGCGTTCAGATGCCCCTGTTCAGCTACAACGAAATAAAATGGAAAGCCCTGGCATCGTACCATTTTACGGCAATTCAAAAGGATACTGCCATAAATGTCGACTCGAACGCCGGCCTCTCCCGTTTGGTTTTTGTCTGTCCCATTAAAGAAGAAATCGCCGTACAGTTTTCCAAACTGTTCTGCCGCAAATCAAGTGGCTTTATGTTGTCTGTGCTTGCCTTGAATAATATACACCACCAGCCGGTTTAAAGTTCACATTTTGCATGCAGTGATTGATGGCACCATATTGTATTTCAATTACTACAAGATGGGCCTTGGTAATAAACAGTGGCAATAATATCCACGTTAAGCCAATAAAAAGCATTTGTGACACGTAATGTATAAGGGCTGTTATCACAGCATAAGTTGATAACATAATGCAATGAATGATCAGCGTGGTTACAGGGAAATTCTGGCACCGAGCAGTATATTTTGGTCCTGATCATCGGGGCATTAAATAGGTCACACACACACACAAACACACACACACTACACACACACACACGCACACACACACACACACACACACACACATATATATATATATATATAACTAATTTATCCTCAAGAAATGCACAGGGTCCATATCAGTGAGCATGTAGTGGTTACAAAGTTAATATGGACATTCGTTCTCATAAGTGCAATCTCTTTATTCACTATAGGTTGCCAGGTCTTGGCTGGGAAACTCCTGGAGATTTGGGCGTAGAGCCTGGAGAGGGCAGTGCTTGGGGAAGACAGGGACCTCAATAGGGTACAATGCCATAGATCCCACCTTCCAAAACAGCTGTTTTCTCCAGGGGAACTGATTTCTGGAGATCAGTTGCAATAGCAGAAGATCTTCAGGCCCCACCTGGAGGTTGTCAGCCTTAAATTATTAAGCACCCTGGACTTCAGCCCAGCCTGCAAAGAGCTCCAGGACGCATTCCTTGTTCCCCCTCCTACAGTTAATCAGAAGTACAGAAAATGAATGACAACAAGAAGGAGAGTTGGATTTATACCCTGCCCTTCACTTGGACTCTCTGAGCGGCTTACAATCTCCTTCCCTTCCCCCCCCCCCCCGCACAACAGACACCCTGTGAGGTAAGTGGGGCTGAGAGAGCTCATTCGAGAACTGCTCTTGAGAGAACAGCTCTAAGAGAACTGGGACAGACCCAAGATCACCCAGTTGGCTGCATGCGGAGGAGGAGTGGGGAATCAAACCCGGTTCTCCAGGTTAGAGTCCCGTCGCTACACCAAACTGGCACCATATTAATCTATGTCAGAGAAAGAAATGACTAAGGAATAATACGTATGCCATATTTATCGGTTTTTAATGAGCTGAGCACATCACATATTGGCTCCCAATCCTTGGACAAGTTGATCTGTGAACAGCCCCTCAGTATGTTTCCTCCTCTGTGTGGTACGGGTACAGTTCAAGGCTCCCTCTAAGCAGTGGAGTCTTGTGAGCAAAAATTGTACTTTGTGAGCTACTAGCATCAAAGTTGTGACCGAGTGATTTGGCTGCTGCATAAACTGGTTTGCTCTGGAGCCATCCTTCCTGAGCTAAGAAAGAAGTGTGTGAGCTGGAGGCTAACAAACTGTGAGCTAGCGCACATTAACTCAGCTTAGAGGGAACACTGGTGCAGTTGTAAGCAGATCTACTCAGAAGTAGGTCCCATTTTATTCAGTGGTGCGTACTGCCAGGAAAACCCAGAAGTGACACCATGAGACTCTAGAAAATGTCTCATGCCTACTATAGGTGAACTGATTTCTCTTTCGAATGGATCTTATTTTACGTTGTTATACCAGCCTCTCTGAATAACCCCCTATCCCCGCCACTGGCTGTTTATCCAGGGCCCTGGATGTATGCTTCTGTGCATCAAAGGAAATGTACGCTGACTCATACAAGCTCACGCTGAAATAAATCGTGTTAGTCTTTATGGCACTACCCGACTCCTGTGTAACACAGCTGCCCCTCTGAAATGGTACGGATACTTTTAAAACAGCAGAGGTACTTACCCTGCGGTTCACAGAGAGCCAAATTCCCAATTACTATTAACCGAAAGATCTGAATGAATAGGGGTCCCCGGCGTGGAGCCCGGGGCCACTCATGGTGCTCAGAAACCCCTTTCCTTGCACCCACCCGCTGCTCTTAGAAAGTGAGTGGGTCCAGGTGGGCCTGTTACCCAGCCGAGCTTCTGATTACCTGTGAAGATTAGATTAACTTTGATTCTGCCACCGCTGCCTTCACAGTGTTGGTTTTATTCTCTCTCACTCCTCTTTCCCAGCATATTTTTAAAATTACCCCGTTTCTCCCCTGCGCTTGGGCTTCCTATGTGTGGATGGCTCCACCTCCCCAGCAGCCATTTTGTGGCTGGTCTGGCTTCTTGCAGCAGCCATTTTGTAGCTGCTCTCATCACACTGTGTCAGAATTCCAGAGGTGCCCGCAGGCTCTAAAAGGTTGGGGACCCCTTGCCAGACCCTGGTCACCACTCCACCAAACACTCCCTATCAAAAAAATATGTTGTTGTTCAGTCACACAATCGACTCTGACTCTTTGCGACCCCATGGACCACATCTCATGCCAGACTGTCCCATCTTCCACTGTCCTCTAGAGATTGTTCAGTTTCATGTCTGTTGCGTTGATAATACTGTCTAACCATCTCATCCTTTGCCGTCCCCCAACAGTTTCCCAGGAAGTAGTAATATGGGAATTTACTGCTACTGAAGGTCTTTGGTGGGCCATGAAATTAGGTTAGTCAAGAGTTTCTCCTCAAGCCATGCATTCCCTCTGGCTTCTGTGACCCGATGAGGGGAACGCACATTCAGAGAAAGACAAAAAACTTTAATCTCTGCCCCTGATCTCCACTCAGGGGTGATCCACCACGTGGTAAGAACCTAAATATTGTAAATATTAAATTTACAATTAACTTTTTATTGTTACCAGATTATGTCTGAACATGTTGTGTCTTTAGGGAAGGAAAGGATCAGTGCTAGAGGCCTTAGCAGTAGGGTTCCCATTCTCCAGGTGGGAGCAAGGGATCCCCTGCTTTTCGGGCCTTCTGCCTGCCCCCGGCCAGCGGACCAGCGGGGAAAACCCCACCTCCAAACAGCAACATCACCATGTGACATCGCCGATGCGATGACATCACACAGAAGTGATGTCATCACGTTGAGGACACTCTGGCTTGGGGGCCAAACTCTATGGTTTGAGGACAATCTTACCATAGAGTTTTGCCCTTAAACCAGAGGGTCGCAGTGCAACTTCCCCAACGTGATGATGTAACTTCTGCGAAATGTCGTTGTATTGAAACCCTGCCCCATTCCCAGAAGGCTCCCTTCCACCCCACTGCCGGCACGTGAGAAGTACCTGGCAACTCTACATAGTGGCCATAAGGACTATGTTTATTGGAACACAACAGCCAACTACCAGAACTGATGCTCCCTCTAAGCTGTGGAGTTTTGTAAGCAAAAATCCTACTTTGTGAGCTACTAGCATTAAAGTTGTCAGCGAGCGATTTGGCTGTTGCATAAATTAGTTTGCTCTGGAGCCATCCTTCCTGAGCTAAGACAAAAAAAATATGTGAGCTGGAGGCTAAAAAATGGCGAGCTAGCTCACACTACCTCAGCTTAGAGGGAGCACTGGCCACAACTGGCCTCAGTAACTCTTAACTCCTCCTCTAGGCACGGTCACCAGGACTGAGCCTCCCCTTTCTAGAGAACCTTTAGGAGTTGTGCTTAAAGTAATAACACCAATATACCACATCTCTCCCCTTCCATTTCTCTTTCTTTAGTAATACATCCAGTATTACTTTCCATCTGTGTTGCTCACTTAATCCCTGGGCTCAGTCACAGTATCGTGCAGGGATGCACACCCAGTGTCCGCTTGTGGTGGACCTGCCTCCTGGTTGTTGTGGGGCTGCCTGGGATGTGCGAGACGCTACTGTGGCCTTTGCTCAGTCAGGTTGTGGCTCAGAGGCGATTTTGGAGGGAGGGGAATGGCTTCCCTTTTGGCCTTCCCACTCTCTCCTCAGCATGAAGAGTGCGAGGTTGCCAAGGAGACCAGAGGAGGGTAAGCTGGCTGTGGAGAAAGGGCAGTCAAACCATCAATACCCCGCTGTGACCAGCTTGCTCTTTTCCTTGGTGTCTGCTATGGTGGCCAGGTCTGGGTTAGAAAATATCTGGAGACTTTGGGGGTGGATTCAGGAGAGGGTGGGATTTGGGGAGGGGAGGGGCCTCAGCAGGGTACAATGCCATAGAGTCCACCCTCTAGAGCAGCCATTTTCTCCAGGGGAGCTGATCTCTGTCAGCTGGGGATCAAAGCGGGAGATCCCCAGGCCCCACCTGGGGGCTGGCAACCCAAATGTCTGCTATGGTGGTGGTTTTACTTTTTGTTCTCTGAGCCCAGCTTGTGCACTTCCTGGCAACTGCTGAGATGGGAGTGCCTATGTTGTGGGGATGCCATCCTCCAGGTGGGGCCTGGGGACCCCCTGGAATTACATCTGATGTCCAGACTACAGAGATCAGTTCCCCTGGAGAAAAGGGATGCTTTTGAGGGTGGACTCTATGGCAGTGTACCTCACTGAGGTCCCTGTCCTCCCCAGGCTCCACCTCCAAATTTCCAGGAGTTTCCTAATCTGGCAACCCTAACCCTCCCATTCACCGCCAGTAGCCAGGGCGTACCTGGCAATTCTGATACACTGTGGAGAAGGGAGGAGAGTTGTTGGCGAGGATGGGCCCTTTACCTCCACCCCAGCACAAAGCCCGTCATTCCGGGAGGCTCAGAGTGTACCTGTTTTCTTGTGTTGGCAGCTTTTTCTATATGGAAACCACCTGTCACTCGCAATGGCCTTGGATGCTTTCCTGAAACAAGAGGCAGGGGCCAGACTGGGGAGCAATGCTTCAGTCATGTCCCAGAGCCGCGTTTGGTCCCAATCCACTGAGCAAGTATCACTGTCTCCAAGTAACCAGAAATATAGATGCACCTAAGAAGTACTCAGATGGCACCAGCTGCCCCCCAGTCAATAGTACCCATCTCCTGGTGCCCCCCTCTGGATATAAAACAGAACTCAGGAGGGGAAGGAAACTTTAACCCAATAAAACTGAATCAAGAACCGAAGCGGTAAGAAAAAAACACGGTGGAGGGCCAATAGTTAAAACCTCATATAAAATTATTATAAGTAAAAATACATGTATCTATTCTGAGAGAACTTAAAAAACATATAAGGGCCCAATGAAAGCCTCGTTAACAAATACAAATGGCATGTCCACAAGGACCCATTATTGTCACCTAACGTGTGGGGTAGTGAGCCACAAGAAGGGACAAGACAGCCCTGGGGACTCTCCTGGAGTTTGGATGGCATCCAGATGTGCCTGTACCAAGCCCCTAATCCTTTCAAACCACGTCTATGTTGATCCTTGCCCCGATGATGACAAACTGTGGTGATTGTGCACTGAAGAAGAGTAGGTTTTTATACTCCACTTTCCTCTACCCTAAGGAGTCTCAAAGCAGCTTACAATTGCCTTCCCTTCCTCTCCCCACAACAGGCACCTTGTGAGGCAGGTGAGGCCGAGAGAGTCCGGAGAGAACCGTGACTGGCCCAAGGTCACCCAGCAGGCCTCATGTGTCTCAAAGCAGCTTACAATCACCTTCCCTCCATCTCCCCACAACAGGCACCTTGTGAGGCAGGTGGGGGCTGAGAGAGTCCTGAGAGAACGGGGACTGACCCAAGGTCACCCAGCAGGCCTCACGGGTCTCAGAGTGGCTTACAATCGCCTTCCCTTCCCACAACAGGCACCTTGTGAGGCAGATGGGGCTGAGAGAGCTGAGAGAGAATGATGACTGGCCCAAGGTCACCCAGCTGGCCTCATGTCTCAAAGCAGCTGACAATCGCCTTCCCTTCCTCTCCCCACAACAGGCACCTTGTGAGGCAGGTAGGGCTGAGAGAGTCCTGAGAGAACTGTGACTGGCCCAAGGTCACCCAGCAGGCCTCAGGTGTCTCAAAGCGGCTGACAATTGCCTTCCCTTCCTCTCCCCGCAACAGGCACCTTGTGAGGCAGGTGGGACTGAGAGTCCTGAGAGAACTGGGACTGGCCCAAGGTCCCCCAGCAGGCCTCATGGGGAGGAGGAATGGGGAATCAAACCTGGCTCTCCAGATTAGAGTCCACCAGTCTTAACCACTACACCACGCTGGCTGTCAGGTGATATGGGTGACACCAGCTACCCAGGGGAGTGTTGTGCAAAGCTAATATCATAGTAATGGGTAATTTCCCCTACCGTTGTGTTTTTGCGATAAGGTGAAAAGGCTCCCATGTGGGCAGTTCCGAAAATGACCTAATCTGTGTTCTACACCTTCCCTGACTCAGGAGGGAGTTCAGTTTATGAAGGGTAGATGAAACTAGAGATGTTGCTGTTGTTCAGTTCTTCCCACTGGAGCTTTATAAACCCATAGACTGTGCTGTAGATTCATATTGATTTTTGACGGCGGAGTGAAAACTGGAAAAAAACCAAAATGTAGCCCTACAGAAAACAAGGATCACGAGAGAAACGTGTCACCTCCCATGTTTTCCAAAGGAGCTGACCTTGTGCAGGTTTTATCTCTGACATCATCCTGAGTTGTAGACAAATATTATGGTATCGGTGAACAAAACCATATGGAAAGTCTCGGGTCGCCTGAAGGAAAGAGAAACTTGCAAAAAAAAAATGTTTTTTAAAGCATATCTCTGGGCCATGAGTGAAACTGCATCAGTTTATGAGAGATTTGTGGGGTTTTTTTGGTCTGCTTGGATATGCTCAAAGTAAAACTCAGCTGCCACAGAAAAGTACGGCAAAAGCCAGTTTGGTGTAGTGGTTAGGAGTGCAGATTCTAATCTGGGAGAACCCCACTCCTCCACATGCAGCTGCTGGCGTGACCTTGGGTCAGTTACAAGTTCTTTCAGAGCTGTTCTCTCAGAAGGAGTTCTCAAAAGAGCTCTCTCAGCCCCACCTACCTCACAGGGTGTCTGTTGTAAGGAGGGGAAGGAAAGGAGATTGTAAGCTGCTCTGAGACTCCGAGGGAAGGGCAGGGTATAAATCCAATCTCTTCTTCTTCTTCCAGGTAAAAGGATCAGGTACTGAGTGATGTGATATAAATTACCTCTGTCCGACCTGCTAGCCAGTTAATTCCATAGGCCATTTTCCATTCATTCTGAAATATCAATATTGTGGATCAATGTTCTGATCTGACTCTTCTTTATGGACCACAAAAAAAGATCTGATTTCACAGATGTCCCATGCAGAATTCTCTCTAAGCTGAGTTAGTGTGAGCTAGCTCACCGTTTTTTAGCCTCCGGCTCACACATTTTTGCCTTAGCTCGTGAAGGATGGCTCCAGAGCAAACTAATTTATGCAGTAGCCAAATCACTAGCTCACAGCTTTAATGCCAGTAGCCCACAAAGTAGAATTTTTGCTCACAAAACTCCACAGGAGCACTGGTGGGGATACTGCTTGAAAACATTAACTCCTTCTGCACTCCAATACAGCTGTACTGGACACCTGGGGCAAAGCAAAAAAGGTGAAGCCTTGCTGGTTCACTTGGGCTGTTCTACGAAAACAGTTGATAACGTTCAAGATGCTACTGGCAATACTTTCTCTTGGCCTCTGGCCTGCAGTACAGTTGCATCCGAGAACAGAAGGATTTGTAAGGCAGTGTTCATCACTACATGCTCTAGAAACAGCCTTCCAGGCTTTTCTTATTTTGTGGCTGATTCAGCCACCTGGGGGGGGGAAAAGCCCAGTGGCACCTTAAAGACTAACACTATTTATTTCAATATGAGTGCTCACCAGCAGCAGCTGGAGTTGCCAACATCCAGGAGCGGCCTGGAGAACTCCTGGAATCACAACTGATCTCCAGCCTACAGAGATCAGATAAAATGGCTGCTTTGGAGGGTGGACTCTATGGTATTATCGCCTTTAGCAAAAAAAATCTCTGGCAACAGCAGCCAACTGATCACACTGAGTAGAACATTCTGAATCCAGTATTTTTAAAATTACAGAGTCCAGTATTTAAAAAAAAATCACATTATTCTTTTTAAAAATTTGTTGAAGAACCAAAGTTGCCAGTGTGTCAGAACTGAGCAGAAAGACAGATCAAGATGGGTAGTCGTGTTAATCTGTCCGTAGCAATAGAAAAGAGCAAGAGTCCAGTAGCACTGTAAAGACCAACAAAATTTGTGGCAGGGGAGGAGCTTTCTTGAGTCACAGTGACTCAGAAAAACATATACCCTCCCGCAAATTTTGTTCGTATTTAAGGTGCTCCTGGACTCTTGCTCTTTTCTACTGAGCAAATTACTTTAGGGCAGCCAGATGTAGGCTCTACAGGGAAGGGACTTGCAAAGGATTGTAGAAGATTTGCGTTCAGGTACAGTTTTCCAAGGATCACAGCCGCTTCAGGGTGTAGATAAGGAATCCACAAGAAAACATTTTTCCATAGAAAAAGCTCCCTGCCTGTGGAAAGCCAGCAGGTAAGGGTGAAACACAAACACTGGGAGAATACTGAATCGTGAGGCTCTTCCCCATAAATCCTGAAGTGGCGCAATCCCAGGAAAGCTGTACCACATCCGTTTTCAAGTACATAGGATGTACCTCAGTGACACAATCCTTCTCAAAGCACAACCTCAGCTTTCAACATGCGTCAAGATACAAATCCATATAAAAATTATGTTGACATCCTTGAGTTACAAGACACCACTCAGCACAAATGCCCATTTCCTATCCTTACGGTAGCGGCCCAAATGAAATAACTGTCCTTTCCCAAGCTACCATGACAGATTTCCTTTGGAACTCGAGTGTAAGTGCTCAGAAGAACTATAGCCCAGAGTTTTTCTTTTGAAAAGTGCCTTCCTGGAAGAATCCACAGCCAAGCTGACCTGTTCTGTAGCCCGAAATGCAGAAGGACAGGAAAATCAGAGCACTGTCCTTATCCAAGAATCTGTTGCTCACTCGAGTGGCAGGCCAACGCAAGAGACACAGCAAACAGGTTTCTCTCTTCTTGTCACTGCTTTGGACTTAGCCGAGCCACTGAGTTCAGCTCTGAGCACACGGGGAAAAGTCTAGAGGTTGGTGACACACACAAAGATAGAGTGATCATAGAGTAGGTAAAGGTTTACTTAGGAACTAACATACTTGATAGGAAAGAGGAGAGACAGAACTACACCTCTTGCTGAGAGAGAGAGGGAGAGGCCAACACCAGGGGTCATTCTGTAGAAAAAGAGGTGCAGGAGATCATTAGCATACATCATTAGCCTAACTTATCTGCATATGCTACACCACCTGACATCACTGGAAGTATGTCAGAAGGCAAGAAAAAAGGGAGGGAGGAAGAAAGAAAGAAAGAAAGAAAGAGAGAGAAAGAAAGAAAGAAAGAAAGAAAGAAAGAAAGAAAGAAAGAAAGAAAGAAAGAAAGAAAGAAAGAAAGAAAGCTGGTAGAGAGGGGACCACTACTAATCAAAGCCTCAGAAATACCACTATTCTGGGAGGATAGCTTCAGTGGTGCCTGAAGCCTTCAGAAGGCTGGTCGGAGGAACCTTTCCAGGGGACGGGGTCATTTTGCTGCAGCCATGACACAAGCAGGCATTCATTCCCCTGCCAGGGGTTGGGGGGGAGCCTGCGCTCCCCCGAGCTCCTGCTCGAAATGACCCCTGGCCAACACGATAATGGCAGCTATGGCTGAAACATTATTTTAAGCCACACAGCCAATCGAATCTCTAATGGCTTATCAGGAGGCAGAAGCCCCCCTGCCCCCCCAGCTTTCTAATAACATTTAGTGGGAACCAGCAAAGGTGTTTGCAGGTGCCATGGCACCCAAGGACACGATACTGGGGACTCTTCCTCTAGTGCAAGAGCCTTCACAAATGGAATGGAGATAAATACAACATCTCTTCTGCTATTGTATGGTGGGATGCAACCCAAATTGAGGTTTCTTTCTTTGTTAGCTGCTGGGCTTCTTATTAACAAAATTTCTGAAACTGCAACACAGTAGCCAAAAGTCGCTGTGTGGAAGAAACAGGGGTTGTGCAAATTTGTCCACTTCTCCTAGTGCAGCATAAATCCTTCCATTAGCAGTGCTGTGGAGTCAACATGTGTGTGTGTGTGTTATGTGCCCTCAAGTCACATCTGACTTTATGGCGACACTACAAATTAATTACCTTCAAAATGTCCTATCATTTAACAGCCTTGCTGTGGTCTTGCAAACTGAAGGTCGTGACTTTGTGCAGCTTTCCTTCTGCTCTATTCCCGTCAGCTGCTGAAGGTCCTTTTGGCTTTAATCAGATTGCACCATTAATTAATTAATTAACATCATCTGTAGTCCACCTTTCCTGCCTGGACTCAAGGCGGATTACACAAAGCGAGTCAATGCAGTCAACAGGACAGAGGATTCAGTGAACAAAGCAATAGGATTAGGATTGTAGAACCAATCAGAAATATACACAGGAAACCCCGCTCACCAGTAATCTAGAGCCACGCAGGGTCTTGCACTGCCCATTGCCCATTTTAAGATTACAGCAGTTATATTCTGCTCAGGATGTAAACTGCTCCACTCAGTAGGGCAAAAAAGTTAGAGGGAACATTGATCATAAGCCGTTTTGAGACTCCTTAAGGTAGAGAAAAGTGGAGTATAAAAACCTACTCCTCTTCTTCTTCCACAGTGCCTCACTCCGAGTTCCAAATCTCATCCCACACTACAAATCTCAACCCGGTTTGCAATGCACATGCCTTGTATATAAGCAGCACTGATATGGTATCTGCCTGAACTCAAACATCCACCCAGAACACAGGGGAATATGGGCAGCACTTTTGGAGGCAGAATTTGCAACCCGCTGCATTTCTTTCCAAATTACTTTCCGTTGATAGGTACAAGGGCAAGAAGGATTAGGCAGTAGTGAAAAAACACATTTGACGAGAAATACCCCAGAGAAATACTTTCAATTAAAAAGCAGCAGGTTAAAGAGATGAGCCTGCAAGGACTTCCTTGCCCTAGAAAAAGAGGTTTCATGCTGGGCTACTTTTCCCCTCCTCCAATTTTCACAAATCAAGTAATGAGAAGCTGGAAAGAATACAAATGCTGTTGTAATAGTCCTTAATACTGCTTCTTCCCCCTTTTTTGCTGGTTAACCTGCCCCGTGTATTCGCTTCCCTCAGAGGCATTAGAAAATCTGGCACAAAATAGCATCTCACACATCACTAAAATACCAGAGTGTGTGGGGCAGGGGGGAAGGGAGAAGACAGTGCCTCAGAAGAGAGAGCCATTCAAGGAAGGAGAAAAGAATATATAGTTTGACAAGGAGGTGAGAGGTGAGGGAGGAAGCTATCAAGGCACCGAGGAAATTGGGGGACTTCAAGGGCCTGAAGAAAGACCTCGATTCCAAGAAAGGAAATTGTGCCTTTTTATTGCAATGTAGAGTTTATTAGGATTTTAACTGTGTTCAGATCAGACCTGAAGAGAAACAACATTCTCGCTTGGGTATATATATAGACAAACCAGGCATAGCCCAAGAAGACAAAACATGTAGAGCCCAATTCTCAGTTCACTTTCAAGAAACGTACACAGTCGATGAGTATAAATGAGTGAAGCCACCTAAAGGAATGTCACTAGTCTTATCAAAATACTCAGAATGCCTCAACTGCTTAGGAACCTCCCAACACATTTGATAAAGTCTTTGTCAGGGAAAAGTGGTCAAGAGAAGCGTGCAGGGGTCCTTTCGTAGAAAAAGAGGTGCAGGAGCTCATTAGCATAACTCATTAGCATATGCCACATCCCCTGACATCACCAGAAGTGTGTCAGAAAGGGAATGTCAGTTTCAGCCCCATTATATCCTATGGGCCATTGAAATCAATGGCAAAAACTCATAGGGTATATGAGGGGCTGGAGGAAAGGGGGTTTGAGGGAGAGGCTCCAAACTTGCAGAGTAGCTGCTGGGGCCTCTCCTCGAAATACCCACCAAGTTTCAAGAAGATTGGACCACGGGGTCCAATTCTATGGGCCCCCAAACAGATTGTCCCATCCCCTCTATTGTTCTCTATGGTGGGAAAAAATGTTAACTTTTTTCCTACCATAGAGAACAATGGAGGGAATGGGGGCAACCTATTTGGGGGCCTGTAGAATTGGACCCCCTGGTCCAATCTTCTTGAAACTATGTGGGTATTTCGAGGAGAGGCCCCAGCAGCTACCCTGCAAGTTTGGAACCTCTCCCTCAAACCCCCTCCCCTCCAGTGGCTTTTAAAGTTGCTGCTGAATTTCGGCGGCAATTCGGTGGCGAGCTGAATCAGATTAGAGAATCTGATTCAGCTCGTGGCTGCCCTACTGGCCAGTCCTGAGCTGGCGGAGCTTTGCGCCACCTCGGTCCGGCCCCAACAGACCCCTGGAAGCATGGCTTGAATGGGTTTTCACTAGTCTTGTGGATATTAATTCCCTTTACCATGAAAATAATTCACCTCAGGGGGAACCTTATGCTTATCAAAATACTCAAGACTTTCTCAACTGCTTTGGAACCTCCCAACACCAAGTTTTCTTCAGATTAAAGTGGTCAAGAGAAGTGTGGCCTGAATGGATTTTCACTAGTCTTGTGGACATTAATTCAGCTTTACCATGAAAATAATTCACCTCAGGGGGAACCTTAGTCTTATCAAAATACTCAGACTTTCTCAACTGCTTAGGAACCTCTCAATACGTTTGATAAAGTCTTCTTCAGGTAAAAATGGTCAAGAGAAGCATGGCTCAAATGGGTTTTCACTAGTCTTGTGGACATTCATTCAGCTTTACCATGAAGATAATTCACCTCAGGGGGAGCCTTTCAGATTGGCCAGATTCTGTAAAGAGAGGAAATATTTTTAGGAGACATGAGGATGTTGAAGACTGCTGCTAACTGGGATCAGTCGCTATATGAGAAAATAAGAAGACCCTGCAGGACCATAGTCAGACTATGAGAATCTCTAGTCCCAATCTCCAATACTTGCTTCTGGCAAGTAGGGCCTGAAGAAGATGCCCATTCTGCTGTTCGCCCTTAGCTGCTGGTATTATGACCTGACCTGGATGGCCCAAGCTAGCCCTATCTTATCAGATCTTGGAAACTAAGCAGGGTTGGCCCTGGTCAGTATTTGGGTGGGAGACCACCAAGGAATATCAGGGTCACAGTGCAGAGGCAGGCAATGGCAAACCACCTCTGAACGTCTCTTGCCTTGAAAACCCTATGGGGTCATCATAAGTCAGCTGTGACTTGATGCCCCTTTCCACCACCTGGTAGTAAGGGATACTACCTCTGGAAAATGGAGGCCCTATTTAAGTAGCCGTTGAATATACCTATGTATTTCTTCGATCCTTTAAAAAGGTTTTCCAGGGCAAAATATTTAGTCATTGTTAAAGACTCCTCCATCTACCAGGAAAGTTTTGTTTAAAGAGTGGGAACAGCATATGGGCGGAGGGAGGGTCTATTTAATCCTCTCTTCCTCTCATTTTCTGCACTGAAAATCACAATTCCCAGGGCACTTTGGCCCCAGCTAGGAAAAAACATATGGAACTTCGTATTTCCTCTCTTTTCCTCCTTCATCTTCTGCTTGAAAAAAAGAGTTCTGGTGGCTGCATTTGGGAAGGAGGAAGAGGAGATTGGATTTTTATACCCCGCCCTTCACTACCCGAAGGAGTCTCAGAGCGGCTTACAATCTCCTTTCCCTTCCCTTTCCCACAACAGGACACCCTGTGAGGTAGGTGGGGCTGAGAGAGCTCTTTCAAAAACTGCCCTTGAGAGAACAGCTCTGAAAAAAACTTGTAACTGGCCCAAAGTCACACCAGCAGCTGCATGTGGAGAAGTGGGGAATCAAATCCGATCCTCCCAGATTAAAGTCCGCGCTCCTAACCACTACACCAAACAGAGCCAGTGTGGTTTAGTGGTTAAAACATTGGACTAGGATCTGGGAGAACCAAGTTTGAATCCCCACTGTGCCATGGATACTTGCTGGGTGACCTTGAGCCAGTCATATGCTCTCAGACTAACCCACCTCACAGGGTTGTTGTGAGGATAAAATGGAGGCGAGGAGAACAATGTAAGCTGCTTTGGGTCCCCACTGGGGCAAAAGACAGGATATAAATAAAGTAAATAAATAAAATAAATAAAGGGGAGAAGGCATCTTTTAAAATGGTCACAGACCATTATTTAAACTTCTGCCCTAAGGTACCAGCTATGCACTGCATCCTGTCACAGAGAATTCCTGACATTAACACAAAGAAGGGTAATGTGTGCTTTGTGAGGCTGGATGAACGTTGACTTCTTTTGTCTCTGAAAATATGGGAACTTGGGGCAGAGACAAGTGCGCCAGCCAGAGTACCGCATACCAGCGAATACAGCAAGTACTGGATCTGGAGTCAGAAGTTCTGGAAGGAGGAATTAACCCGTGTGTCTGTCTGTCAGTGCTGGAGGCACACACTTTGCTCTGCGCCAGTCTGGGGCTTTGAGCGAGTCTCAGGACTGTCTTACCCTGTATTGTGTTTCCGACAGTGGCTAGCCAGATGTCTCGACCGAGATTCCAAGGAAAGAATCAGAGCGGCAGCATCCCCGGGCCTTATTGAACTGTTTCTGTGACATGCCATGGAGACTCCTGCTCCATTTAACCTACTAAACACCAAGGGCGCTTTTACACTCAAGTGGCCATCGTCTGGTGCTGCCAGTGTACCATAATTGTTTTGCCATCTGGATGGAGAGCCAGTTTGGTGTAGTGGTTAAGAGTGGCAGGACTCTAATCCTGGGGAACCAGGTTTGATTCCCCACTCCTCCGCATGAAGCTGGCTGGGTGACCTGGGGTCAGTCAGAAGTTCTCTCAGAGCCCACTAACAACTCACCACCTTAGTGGTGCATAACACTAAAGGGTTAGAACTTTGGCTGCAATCCTCAGATCTCCAGGCTATACAACACTTACTGCAGTACGATAATAATAATAATTTGCTGTACATATACTTTTGTTTTCTCTTCTTTTTGCTAGGCTTTGGCCATTTTCACCCATTGTGTCCACATGGCTTTCAATCTGGCAGTCTTACACAGTTCGCCTTCCATAACATAAGAAACAACAGGCCAAGTCTCAGGATGACAACCACCACTAATGCAGCAACCCCATGGAATTTTGGCAGGGACAGGTGACCTGGAGAACTGGGTTTGATTCCCCACTCCTCCTCCACATGAAGCCTGCTGAGTGACCTTAGGCCAGTTACGGTTCTCTCAGGACTCTCTCAGCCCCACCTGCCTCACAAGGGGCCTGTTGTGGGTAGAGGAAGGGAAAGGTGATCGTAAGCCGCTTTGAGGCACATGCGGCCTACTGGGTGACCTCGGGTCAGTCACAGTTCTCTCAGGACTCTCTCAGTCCTACCTGCCTCACAAGGTGCCTGTTTTAGGGAGGGAAAGGGAAGGCGATTGTAAGCAGTGTTCCCTCTAAGCTGTGTCACAGGTCACAAAGAGCATGTAACCAATTAGATGCAGATATATCCTCCTTTTTATCCAGGACTGCTGTTTAGGAATATTTGGGGTTTTTTTATTTGGGGTTAAAGACTATTTGGGGTTGTTGAGGAATATTTGGGCTTCCTGTTGTCAAGTCACGACGACTTATGGCGACCCCAGGAAAGAGTTCAGAGGCGGTTTGCCACTGCCTGCCTCTACATCAGGAACCTGGACTTCCTTGGCAGTCTCTCATCCAAGTACTAACCAGGGCTGACCCTGCTTATTTTCCAAGATCAGGGTAGCTTGGGCTATCCAGAGTAGGGCGTTTAGGAACACACACATGTAGAAAAGTACAAACGCTGCTGTTGTCGATCTGGTAGTTTGACAGTTTCAGACAGTTCCTAATAAAGATAAAAGGGCCCAGGCAGGAGTTCCCCTTTACTGCTGCTACTTCCTGGTCCAACAGTTCATAAAACGACCGTGTCTTTGCAAAACCAGACCTTGAAAGAGAAGATTGCTTTTAGCTGCTTGGCTAATTTTTGCATACCGCTGTGTCCAGGTTTGCCCCATCGCAAGCAGCCAAGTCTTGTCTCTGCAGTCATTCCAAACGCAACCTGGTTTCCCCCTCCCCCCCCCCCCTTTCCCAGCTGTGCGAAGTGGCCGCTAACCATTTAAGGCAAAATGTCTGGCCCCAGCCCGTCCACATGTTTTTGCTTAAACCCTCTGGCAGTAGCTTGCCAGCTATGCCAGCGCAGAGGGGGGTTTCTTCTTTCCACTTGGGGCTCTGCGCTTTCTTACACTACACGTTTCTCACCCCTCGATTTCTTTGCACCCAGTCCTGCCCCACAGATTTGAACCTCTTGCTTCCTGCCGCTCCGCAGCCTTCTTGCCGGGTGACCCAGATCGGGCTCGCAAGAGAGGCAACCGGCCCGGATCGAGACCCCAGCGCGTCCTAACTCGGACGTGTCCCTTGCAAGGTCATCCAGCCCGTTCGTAGGGCCGGATCCTGTGCACGTTTCACTCGGATGCTCGTCCCGTTGAGTTCGGGGGGGGGGGGGGGGGGCTGGCTGGCTCCCACGGAAGCGCACGCAGCATCTCAAATTTAATTTCGCGTTCCCAGGGATGTATTTTGCAGCCAAGTCGCTCAGAAAGCTTGCGGATGACCGGCGAGACCGGCGGGGGGGTTCCGCCAGCGCCCCCCCCCAACTCCTTTTCGACCCGCCTCCTCTCCCTGGGCGTTCCGACTTCGCCCGACGCCCGTGCAAGTTGGAGCGACTCGGATCTGCAAACGGAGCCAGCGGTGGGGCGGAAGAGACTTTTCTTCCCGGAACCGTGCATGCACAACCCGGGGAGCACCGATCATTTAAAAATTGCTTTTATTTTAGGGGGCTCCTAACTACCAGGCCCTGCAAGGCCCTTTGCAACGTGCATGCATGCGAACCACCCGTCCAATGCTGCACGCGCGCGGGAACAAGCCATGCAATGCTGCGCTGCGCTCTCCCGTATCCTCCGCGCCTCTCCATCACTGCCTCGCCGCGGAGCGCTGCAAAAAAAAAAAAAAAAATTTACCCGGTCCCTGTTATATAGGCCTCTAAAAATAGCTCCCCTTACACTGCCTTATAAGGCGGCGGCCGGGTCGAGGCCTGGCCCAATCCCGACGGCTCTTCCGTGCCGTGCCCCGCCCCGCCGGCGTCGCTGGGGGCCCGGATTGGCCCTGAGTGACTTCATGAGCGGCCCCCTCGGCCCCGCCCCCTGTTTACCTTACATGGTCACGCGCGGCCTTAATGGACAGTTTCCTCTCCGGCTCTCACGGCTGCGCGGAGGAGAAGCAGGGGAGGGAGGGGGAGAGGGGAGCCTCCTGGAGGAGGGGAGGGAGGGAGAGCGGCGCGGGCGCTCTCGCGCTGGAGCGCGCGCGCGCGCGCGGAGAAAATTGCAACCTCCCCCAAAAAATAAAGAGCAAAGATTTGCATTCGGCAGCGAGCAGCAATGCAGAAATAGATGGCAGGCTGGTGTCAGTGAGTTTGCAATTCCCCCCACCCCGCCCGCCTCCCTCTCCCCGGGTCCGAGCGCCGGAGTCAACGACACAGCCCCGGCTGGCCAGGCGGTCGTGGTCGACTACAAGTGGAGAAGTCACCCCCCGCACCAGCTTTCTCTGCACGCCTGTATCTCTCTCTCCCCCCCCCCCCCTCCCCGTTTGGGGTGCATCCAGCCCGTTCCCACGAGCCCGCCGATGGGGCTTCCGTCCACCACGCCGCTGCCACTCGCCCGGGTCTGAGGGGCCGGACTGTGACCACCGACCTTCACCCGCGTAACCACCACCACCCCCTCTCCAAAACAAAGCAGCCCCCCCCCCCGGACCTCTGGATGGATGGCTTTTTAAGGATCGCGTCCCTTTTCCCATGAGCGGACCTCGACCGGCGCCACCCCCCCGGCACGACGCTGCACACACAAGCCGGACAAGGGACAGGCTTTGGGGGGGCTGGTTGTTGGGTGGGGGGGGCGACTGGGGGGTGCCGTTTATTTTTTTATTTTTATTTGTGTCCTGCTCAGCAGCAGCAGCACCACCAGCCACGAGAACATGGATGTGTTGGCTAGTTATAGTATCTTCCAGGAACTCCAGCTGGTCCACGACACGGGATATTTCTCCGCTCTGCCCTCCTTGGAAGAGAACTGGCAGCAGGTGAACCATTTACATTTACTCCGTGGTTTCTACGCGGGTCGTTTTCAAGGCAGGCCTTGGAATGGAAGCCCAGCAGCGTCTCTGCTCTTATTTCTCCTTTGCCGTACTCTCCATTTGCTCCCTTCCCTCTTTTATATATATATATTTAAAAGGTGCATAAAATGTCACCTTTTCAAAAGCAAGTCCCTTGCAAAGCTGCCTGTACCAAACCATACAATGTCCATAAATCTGGGAGCATCTGAGGTCCCGGTAGAAGTTCTTTTTTTCTAGTTTTCGGTATGGCATTGTATGTGTGTATATATCTCTGTGTTTAAATTTAGAAAGGCAAAGCCTCTCTCCTCGCCGGCGTGTCTTTTTGAACCGGCGCTGCACGCTGACAGCTGGTGGGAATGTGGAAGAGCGTTTTGAAATGTATTTTCTGAGGTGATTTTACGATGCCGGCATCAGCCAGCTGTTTTTATTGGAGAGGCGGCAGAATCAGAAACCAGAGCCTGTTTGGGAACAGGAACGGCGTGCTCCGTCTTTTCCGCCACCCTTTTGCAAATCCCGAAATGCTGAAAATTGGCTTAGAACAATGCCACTTGAGTCTCACCTCTGCACATCAGAGGGGTTTAAGAAAGACTTCTAGAGATGCGGGAGAAACTAGGTAATGAGGTTAAATGAGAGTGATCGACAGCAGGATTGGGAGAGAGGGGAGTCTGGAGAGAAATCTGGGACTTGTCTATGAAATTTGTCTTTAGGCTCAACACAAAAAACAGGGAAAGGAAAATGATCAGGGACTGACTGATCGGCTGGGATGCTGCTGTGGAGCTGGAGGGGAAAGATCTGCCCCTTCGAGGTCTCCTTAGATCAGGAGAATGGCTACGGAAGTGTCTTCTTGTATTCTAGTGTAGTACAGTTTGTTAGTCTTCTGTGCGCTACAGTGTACAGTGGTGGGGGAGGAAGCATCCTGGCTTGTTTTGTTAACTAGACAGATGTGGCTGCCAGAAGCATGTGGCTGCAAATGTAACTTGCATTGCCACCACCACCACCCCGCTGCTACTTTGACAGTCGCAGGGAGAGCAAGCAAATGATTTGCCGGATTTTATCTTTGAGTAATCAGGATGATCATTTGCTGGCATCTGGCGACAACGTGGCTTTTAGGGTGACAGCTGACCATGTGTCTTTGGGGGTGCATGCAAGAAAAAGCAGGAACTACAGTCGAGATGCTAGGCAGATCTTCACAGGTCTTGCTGCTGTCAATTCTTGTATTGATAAGATCAGGATCCCGGCCTCTTGATACCAGTCTGGTGAGAAGAGATTCACCCTGGAATTGTTGGCCACTCGGCACTGTAGCAGGATCTTTAAGGCGAGAAAGTCCAGGCTCCGTCTCCCTAGTATCCTGACTTTTCTTTGTTGCAAAAGGTTCTCTTGCCAAATCCAGAGCACACACACAAATATATTTTTCCAGGAGAGTAGCTGGTCCAAACCCACTTTTCCTCTGAAAGCCGGAAGAACCCTGGCTTGTCCATTTGTTCGCCCTGCTCAGTGGTGGTTGAGTCACCCCCGATTTCTTTCTCCAAGCAGCTGATTCAACTGGAGAGGCGAGAAAAACCCTCTGCTGAACAGATCTTCCAGTTTGCTTCTGCCCTTGTGTCGAATCAGTTGCACATCAGTAACCGTCTAGACGGTTTGATGCGAAATAATCTCTTCACGTCTCTGGCATGCCAAAGGCAGACACTGGATGTTACAGTTTGGGGGGGGGGGGGGGGTTGCGTGGCGTTTGCCCTGCAAAATGCAAGGAAAGGAATCGGATATTTTTTTTGCACTATACATGCCCTCCTTAAAGAGGACAGGAAGAGATTCTCTTGTTTTAAAAAAGAGGCGCTGTTCCAGGTGTTTGACCTAAATTCTTTTGTCGGTACATGCTTGATAAGCGCATGCCTCTTTGATAGAATCACTCTGGTTGCTACGGGAACACATCACATGAGGGATACTGAGGCTGTGGTCCTTGGTACACTCACTTGGAAGTAGGGCCCAGTAAACTTAGCAGGGGTTACTTCTGAGTAAGCATGCCCAAGACAGGACCTTCAGCAAAGACACAGATGTTTGTGGGCGCTCAAAGCGCTTCAGGTATGTTGCCTGGCTGATCCTTTACAGGAACTCAGTAAGGTCTCCAGTGCTGTTATAATGCGTGGGGGGAGAAAAACGCTTTTCTCAGTCCTCTAAGTGAGTTCATGGCTGAGGTGAGAAGTGAGTGGTGTTTCGTAGCTGTTAAGTCAACAAGGGAGGGAAAGCGTGTGAATGGGGAATATTATAGGAAACGTGTGTGTGGGGAGGGTTAACACCCAGAATATCAAATATACCAAGTTATTCGTAGACATGTGTTTGTTTTCTCACTTTTCTTGGCCCTTTTGATTGTTAGGAGTATTACAATCAATCATTCGGGCTAACGTGTTTCAGAGATGGCTGTAGATGTTTTGGGGCTACTGTCCCCAAACCCAAAAAGTGCTTTTAGAAATGGGCTTGTCCTGATTTAGGGAGAGGGGGCAGAATTGCCCCAAGGATCCGAGACAGAGCTTTTAAAAAGTCATGGCTGTCCAGACAACTGAAATTTCTTGTAGTAAAAGACTAATATAATATCTCCCGGGGGGGGGGAGGTGTTCAAGGAAAGGACATGGATCGGTTGCCTTCCCCTTCTCCTTGTCAGGACAGCAGAGGCCAAGGAATCCCTTTCAGGGCTTCGACTGTGAGTTGATGCTAGGCTTGGAGCCTCACAATGGAAACCTTCCCAGTTTCTCCAGCATCGCTCATCCTTGCCCATTCCTGCCCCCCTGCCTGTCTTTGACATTCCTAAGGCCCCAGGCCTGCGTGCACTTAACCAGGAAGTCAGCCCGGATGGAAACGTGCCGTGGACAAGCTGCGGTTCTTGTTACTGAAGGACAATGCTGCGGTTGGTTAGCGCGGCACCTTCTTCCATGGAAACCTCCAGTTCTGAGCAAATGAAATGGCGTATTGTAAGATCTGGAAGAGGGCACTGGGAAGCATTGAAATTGAGAGGGGTTGCTATGCTAGTCCTTCTGTAGCAGTAGAAAAGAGCAAGAGTCCAGTGGCACCTTAAAGAATAACAAAATGTGTGGCAGGGTATGAACTTTCGTGAGTCACTGCTCACTTCCAACTGTATCTGAAGAAGTGAGTAGCGACTCATGAAAGCTCATCCCCTGTCACAAATTTTGTTAGACTTTTTGGGGTATTTTTTAATATGTGCATGTGTGTCCGTGTGTGTTCACCCGGAAGTCATGATGATCTTCGGTGACTGACTGTGTGCACCTAGAAGTCATGGTGATCTCTGGTGACTGACCCCTACTTGGGGGCCTGGAGGAGATTCCGAGAGGTGGCTGAATAAAGCCTGCCCCCACCTCCCAACTGCTGGTATTCCAAGGAGGTCTCCCACCCAAGTACTTGCCAGAGTTAACCCTGCGTAGCTTCTGAGATCTGACAAGATCAAGCTTGCCTGCGCTATCCAGGTCAGGGCTAAATTTTGTTAGTCTTTAAGGTGCTTCTGGACTTCTGTTCTTTCCTGCTGGGAAGCATTTGTTTCAGATGGGAGGGGTGTAGACTGGAACGCTGAAACAGCTCTGCAGCAAGCTGAGTCAAATGCCCATGTGCAGGGTCTTGCTGGGCTTGAATCTGGGCCATGGTAACAGGTCTAAGTCCACAAACAGCCTTATGCTGGTTGCCATTGCCGCCACAGCCTGGGTCCAAGTGGAGAGTGTGACACTCGCAACGCCACAGGGGCTGTTTGGTTCCGCTTGCTCTTGGTCGCCAGTGGCTCTCCCGGGCAGTGTCCCAACGAGAACTTTCTCGGTCCGTTAAAGGGCCAGTCTGCCCCTGAAGCCAGGAACCTTTGCAACAGCCAGAGATGAGGCTCGCCGTGTCAGCCCCTAATGGTGAATGTCAGCCTCCTTTACAGGGAAGGTAGATGTGTTAAGCCCTGACTTGGATAGCCAAGGCTAGCTCGATCTTGCCAGATCTCAGAAGCTAAGCAGGGCTGACCCTGGCAAGCATTTGGATGGGACAAATCCAACGAATACCAGGGCCAGGAGGTAGAGGCAGGCAATGGCAAACCACCTCTGAACATCTCTTGAAAACCCTACAGGGTTGCCATATATCAGATGTGACTTGATGGCAAAGGACAGAAAGGACTACAGAGACAATAATGTCTGCGAAGTGCTTTTGCCGCCCTGGAAATGCACTTTCGGAACACTAAATTATATATAAAAAACCATGAATTGCAGCGTTTAGTGCCTCTGTAGGTACCTTGAACCTAAACGTTGCTGCGAAGAACCGTTCAGTAATCCTGTACTGCTCTATTTATTTACTTTCTTTATACCCTGCCTCTCTCCCCCAACCGGGGGCCTAAAGTGGTCTATGTTGTTCTCCTCTTCCTCTGTTTCATCCTCACGCCAACCCTATGAGGTAGGTTAGGTTGAGAGGGTGCAATTGCCCCAAGGTTCCCCTGACAAGTTTCCGTGCCCAGAGTGAGGATTCCAACCTGGAGTCTCCCAGAGCCTAGTCTGACACTCTAACCACTACACCAAACTGGCGTTAGTATCCTTTGTTTCTCTCCCTCTCTCTCTCTCCCCCCTCCTCCATTGCAGCTGCTTCATAAATACAGAACTGGGAAAATTGTGTGTGGTGGGCCGGTGGTGTCGTAACCAGAAAAGCTACAGCATAGCTGCAATCGCTCTGGCCAGAGCCGGTTGCTAAATAATCCTTCACTGACACCCATCCTCCTTCTTGACGCTCCCCTCCCCCCTCATAGCTGGAGGAAACAGGAAGTTCTGCTTCCGATAAATAGTTGCATGGAAAGTTACAACGGGATCACTTCTGCACCAGCTAGCCTGCTAAATACAAAGTTGGCAGGCGCTCCAGCGGAAGAGAATCTGAGCAAAGCGTGTAACGATCATTTAAAGAGAGACTAAATGGTTGATGTTCCCCTGTCACGTGTCTTTAAAGGGGCAATGGAAAGTGATGGTTCCATTTGGACCGGATCCAGTTGGTCTAAAAGCAGTACATTGTGCACAGCTTGCGGGTTTGATCACAGTTCGTTGTGGGACGGGATAGCCATGTAGCTGATTTCCAGGGTCGCCGAGAGGTGGTTTGCTTCCTGAGGTGGGTTAGCAATGGAGAACCACCAGAGGCCGAGAGAGTCATGAGTGTGACTTTGGCTGAGGTGGTGTGGCGGCAATTTCAAGTCTTCTCAGCCCTGGAGATAGCTTAGGTGGGAAGTCATGTCGGTCTGCCATAGAAGAGCAAGATTTGAGTCCACCTCAGGAAGGGAGCTTTGACTCTCAAAAGTGTGTACCCTGGAAATCTTGTTGGTCTTGAAGAAGCTACTGGATTCAAACATTGCTTGACCATCGAGTGTCTGAGGGAAAAGTTATTCTATATCTGACTCAGGCACAGCTCTAGACTAGCTGAAGTTTGCCAGGATTTGAATCCGTCTTCGCCCTGGTTATTATTGTACATCTTTCAAATTTCAGGTGTCCTTTTACATCAGGGACATGAATGGGGCCGAGGGGAGATCTGCTGCATTCTTTTCCCGCTCATTTTGCTTTGTAAGACCATTCAAGAGCTTAAAAGTTAGGCTCTTCCTAATAACACTGGGCTACCTGGTGCATGGTATTAGGTTCCTTATCCTTGTCCTCGTTGTCCTCTTCTTTTCCTTCTTCCTCCTCCTCCTCTTGTTCCTCCTCCTCCTCTTCCTTGAAATTTTGCCTGGAATCTGAAATTGTTGTCTGTTAACCTGGCTGGGATGGAGAGAAACAAAACTGATCCTAATCAGTAGTTAACAAGAGTTGTTGTCGGCTTTTTTTTTTCATTTATGATTTCTTCCTTGCCCTAATTCTTGGGCTCAGGGCAGATTGTAATCAACAACCCCGCGAGGGGAAAGTTATGATCACGCAAGTTTTATTTTTGCCTGTGCATATCTGGAACTGATTGACTTTGCTTGTGTCAGGTACGAGAGCACAGGTTATTTAATTCATCTGCTCTCATTGTCTTTCTCTCTCTCACATGTTCCTCTCGGATTAGCATGTCGCTCCTGTGTAATTTCAAGGACACACATCTCTTCCGCCTGTAGTCACCCAGCATTTAGAAACCGGGGTTGAATAGGAACATTTGTGAAATTCCTTCCTTTCTCTTGCTGTCAGTTACACTGTGTTCTTGGGGCACATTCAAGAGGGTGTGGAAAGAGAGTTTCCTCAATAACAGAAGAACAAAAGAACAGGCGATGGCTTTAGACCACAGTCTTCTTTTGCTACGCTTGGTAGATAAGCTGTCGATTCCCCAGTGGCCCACTAATAAGGCTGTGGTATCCAATATATCAAGTTTAAGGCATGTTTGAGAACATTGTGTTAACGGTATACTTTGGAACGGGTGGATCGAGCAGTGAAACACGGGAGGCTGCCGGTTGATGATTGCTGTGGTGTTATTATTAAATAATGGTATTCTGGAATCAAGGGAAGTCTCTGGAAGGGTGCGTAGCAATGTCACTTGCCTCCGATCCTCTGAACCTCTGGGGGAGACCAGGCAACCGCCTTATCATTGTGAGAGGTATAAGGAAGACTGCATACTTGTGGTTAAAATGTTGTAATGACCATGGCTAGTCTGGTGAATGTTCTATGGCTGTGGTCTAAGTCTGCTTACTAACATACTTTTTCTGAGGGATGAAACTGTCCTGCTCATCCCTTATCTAACAGTGGCGGCTAGCAATGGTGACTGAGGGGAACCTCCACAGTCAAAGGCCTCTGAATCCCAGTGCTGGGAGGCAACATCGGGGGAAGGTCTCGGCCTCTCTGCCCTGTTGTTGGCCCTCCAGAGGAACTGATTGGCCAGTGAGTGAGACAAGATGCTGGACTAGATGAACTACTGGTCTGATCCAGAAGGGCTCTTCTTATGTTCTTCACATGCTGCTGTAACATTTTGTCTCCAATCCTGGTTCTTTATTTACAAAACATAAGTGGTTGCTTGGATGGATGATTTGTTTATTAATTAATTATATTTATACCCACCTTATCCATTGGACTGCAGTGGCGCAAAGCAGCTTACAACAGCTATCTAAGCAAGAAAGAGAGACTTTAAAACATCAAAATTATCCAGGTGTAAACAAAATTAATAACTATTTATTTTTTGTTGAAGGCTTTCACAGCCGAAGTTCATTAGTTGTTGTAGATTTGTGGGGCTGTATGGCTGTGGCCTTGGCATTGTACGCCATCTTTCTGTGTTATACCTCTGATGATACCAGTCACAGCTGCTGGCGAAACGTCAGGTACTATAATGCCAAGACCACGGCCATACAGCCCAGAAAAACTACAACAATTAACTATTTATTTGTTCACTTAAAATATTTGTTAGCTGCCTTTATTTCTTGCAGAACTCAGTGCGGCTTGCAGTATTAATAAAACACTATAAAATCACAATCAAAACAAAATTATACAACCTATAAAAGTCACGGATCAAAAGTTTCAATTTGGACTGCCAGTAATACAAACTCAGTTCATAAAAATGCAGCCCTAATTAAAACTGTCTTCAATGGCCTCCTGAAGATTGACAATCAAGGGGTTCAGGCACACCTTCCTCGGGAGGTTATTCCATAATCGTGGGGCTACAGCAGAAAAGGCCCTGTCTTGTGGACCCATCTAATGAGCTCCTGTGATTGTTTGTACAAATCAGGAGATCTTTTCCCCATTATCTTAATGTATCTTAACACAGGAATGTCTGGTAGAAGATGGCTCTTCAGATACCCCAGTCCCAAGCCGTGTAGGGCTTTAAAGGACAAAGTCAACCACTTGAATTGGGCTCAAGAGTGGATTGGTAGTCAGTGTGATTGCTGCGGTATTGGGGCCACATGCTCTGCATAACTGGCCCCACTCAGCAGTCTGGCCACAGCATTCTGTGCTAGCTGAAGCTTCTCAACACTCTTCGAGCCAGCACCATGCCCGCCACAACAGTAAAAAAAAAAAATCCTTCATAATCTTTGGTTGCAACCAAAAGCCCATCCGAACAAAGTGGACTTGATGGTGTCGATAAAGCCAGGCCAAGCTGAGGGCCCACCTGGCTGCCTCATGGAGACCAACCCAGAGGAAAGCATTAGTCCAGCAGTGGTTGACCAGTTGCCACCATAGTCTGCCTTTCTGCTTGTTGGAAGCCGCCCTGAGCCCTGCTTGCGGGGAATGGAGCGGGAGAGAGAGACAGAGAGAGAGAGATGGATGGGAGGGGGCCCTGAGAATACCTCAGCCCCATTTATGGATAATTGAAATTACTCATGCGCAGGCTGAACATATCCTAGCCAAGTGTATATTACTTTATTTTCTTCTATTAACTGCATTGTGCGTATCTGAATAGCAGCTCTGTGAAAGAAACATCTTCCAAAAGAAATCCCAAAATTAAGTACATAGGCTAATTTCCCTCCACTCCCCTCACACAGCATTATGAACATATGTAACTTCAGAGCAAGGCACTTTTTGAAGGGAGAGAGGAAACCCGCCCCCCCAAACCCTTAATAAATAAATAAATATTTTAATGCCCTCACAGAAAGGAATGTTTATGTAGCTTGAAAGATTTAAATATCACTTGGTGTCATAAAAATCTGAGGAAACACAGGTAAAACAAACTATTCCTTATCCTAAATCTTGGTCCATGAAATTCTGCTGACAGAGCTAGTGCCCTCCCCTTGAAACTCAACAGTCACAGATTACAGACTTCTAGAGAGAGCAAAACACATTGTGGGGAAAAAACCCTGAAGCAATAGGGACAAATGACAGAAATGACAGAGCGGAAGTGGCCAGAGATAACCAACTGTGTGGGAAGAATAACCATTTTGGTAAAGACCCAAATCTCTGCCCTGCATGAGAAGGCTTCACAGAAAAGAAACCCCTCAGTCCACTTTTGTGTTAATATAGTAGCCAAGGAACCACATCATAGAAAATCCCACCACATACCAAGCTGGTTGTTTGCATTGTCTTTCCTAACATAAATGTCCCTTGATGCCCAGAGTCTTCCAAATGCTGGCCCTTGAAGCCCTCCTCATCTACGGGTGGAAAGAGTTCATCGTACTTTTGGTGGAAAGCAGCTGGCACCCCTTCTCCGGGTCACAAAGCCTCTGTGCGGCTCAGACTATAATTTGATTAGTGAAGTGTTTTAAATTTTGTGAGAATGGGGTTGAACAGGAGGAAGACATGGCGCTGCCTGTAACAGACTCCTCTTGGCTGTAACAAACGCAGTTGCATTGACAACCAGTCGGGGAAATTTGACTTGGCAGTTGCTGACACTGGGAGTGAGTTTTCCGCAGATCTGTAATTTACCTCACACAGACATGGACATTTAGGACTGGGCACCAAACTTGGTATCTTGACAAGCCCAGTTTTCAATAAAAGCACAGTTTTATATTCTATAGACTGCAAGAAAGAGCAGACATGCAGGAGAGGCAGTGAGGTGTAGTGGTTAAGAGTATCAGGCTAGTATATGGGAAACCCAGGTTCAAATCCCCAGTCCAGCAGATATGTAGGAGAGCCAGTTTGGTGTTGTGGTTAAGAGTGGCAGACTCTAATCTGGGAGATCCGGGTTTAATTCCCCACTCTTCCACGTGCAGCTGCTGGGTGACCTTGGGTCAGTCACAGTTCTCTCAAGAGCAGTTCTTGAAAGAGCTCTCTCAGCTCCACCTACCTCACCGGGTCTCTGTTGTGGGGAGAGGAAGGGAAGGAAATGGTAAGCCGCTCTGAGACTGAGTGAAGGGTGGAGTATAATCCAGTTCTTCTTTGTTGTCTTCTTCTTGCCATGGAAACTCACTGGGTGACCTTGGGCCAGTCACATGCTCAGCCTAACCTACCTCACAGGGTTACTGTGAGGATAAAATGAAGGAAAGGAGATTGATGTAAGCCACCTTGGGGAGAAAGGTGGGGTATAAATAAATAGAGCGAATGACCAGACAAACTGCCTGTCCTGTGAGCTGGCGTACTTCCAGTTGTCGAAGCCAAAAATGAGTGATCATGGGAGGAAGTAGAAATCCAAACAACATCCGTGACAACCCCCCCCCCCCGAAGAGTCAATAAAGATATGTGTGCAAAATCATTTACTGTAGTAATTCTGTAGAAAACACTCTTCTGTTATTGCTGACACTCAACAAATACTGCGCAATATTAAAAAAATCCATTTCACAAGAATTACTTTGAATGTGTAGCAATCACAATTCTTGTCAATTTTTACTTATCAACTCTTGAAGAGTTGACTCTCCTCCCACGTTGACTTTCTAATAACAGAACCCAACGTCTTCACAATGTATTCGCCGGATTCTAGAAGCAGTGCAGACTGTATATTTGGCTTCTAGAATCCGGCGAATACATTGTGAAGATGTCGGGTTCCATTATGAGAGAGTCAGCATGGGAGTCGATCCTTCAAGAGTGGATCAGTAGAAATCGACAAGAATTGTGATTGCTACATTCTCAGATAAAGCCATTCTTGTGAAACGGATATTTTTTGTATTGCGCAGTATCCGTTGTGTGTGAGTGATAATAGAAGAGAGTTTTCTAGAGAATTGCTACAGTAAATGATTTTGCACACGTATCTTTATTGACTCTTCGTTATTTTTGTCACAGATGTTGTTTTTGGGTTCGTACTTCCAATTGTGGCTCACAGGGTCCACTTATTGACCTTAATGTGCGTGAGAGAGCAGTTCTGGTGGGATCCTAAGCAGAGTCATACCCTTCTCACCTCATGGAAGTTGATTTAGGATTGCACTGTGACTGGCTTGGCTTCCTGGTCTTTACTGCTGTTTGGGGGGGGGGGGGAGGTGCTGGGAGCAAGGTGTGCCCTGTGGGGAGCTATCTCAGGTGCTGAAGTGAAGCTGCTGCTGGTGTGGAGTTTTTGGTTAGTTCTGCAGCATCAGCTTAGTGCCAGCTGTGCCCTTTTCTCCAGTAGGTTGAGAACAGGCAAATTGTAACATGAGAGCAGAACTTCTTGGTCCTGTGGAAATACCTTACAACAAAAGACCAGAGGGTTTGACCGGCTGGCTAAGATTTGGGGCATCAGGCGTCTCCAGACCCCGAGATCTTTGAAAAATGAAATAACAGGAATTGAACTTGGGACTTTCAGGATACTGGGTCTATATTCTATCCCTGAGATGTCCACTTCTGAGCATTGTTTCTTGCCTGAAATAAGTGAATGCCAAACGATGACATGCATCCAAATCTGCTGATTTGTGTATTTCATGCTGGTTGCAGAATTCCTTTTTTTGGTGCAGAATTTGGCTGTCGCTGGCACATAATGGTGGGGCTTGGGTTATAGCTCTTCTGTGGCTGGAGACGTGAAGATGGTAGACTTTTCAGTGTGTCCCAGTTGCTTGAGGGAAAGGCATGCCTGTATATGTTTAATGTAAATGAATACGTGTCAGGAATTCAGTGGATCCTTTAAAAGATTTCGTACGTGTAGGTACCACTACCGTTGGCAAAGTTTCATGTCTTATGTTTGCCATCAGGTCACAGCTGACTTATGGCAACTCCATAGGGTTTTCAAGGCTAAAGTTGTTCAGAGGTGGTTTGCCGCTGCCTGCCTCTGCATCATGACCCTGAGATTCCTTGGAGGTCTCCCATCCAAATACTAGGCAGGGCTGACCCAGCTGAGCTTCCAAGATCTGACAAGATCAGGCTAGCCTGGGCTATCCAGGTCAGGGCCTTATGTCATATACCCATCATTTTATTGAGTATATATTATTATTAAGTATATTAAGCATGAGCATGACAGGAAAACGAGGAACTAACTGCATTCTTGTAAGGTGTCTACATATTTTAAATAAAGAGAACAATACAACTTGCATTTCATGGGGAATGTGGGTGTGGGTGTGCTGCTTATGAAGGTATACATAACTTTTGTAATGTGTGAAACTGCCTTTGCACCCGAGCCTTTGCTGAAAAGTCCGTAGAGCTGGCAGAACAGTCTTAGGGCGTCTCAGTCTTTCAGGCAAGCTGTGGAATCCTGTGACTTGTTTAAATTAGCAGTCTCTGGCACAGAACAGGCGCAAGCAGTGGATCTGTCATGCCAGCGGAGTGTGAGGCTCTTGCTGTTTTCGGGGCAGAAGTTGTCCTCCTTTTGGTTTTGAGAGAGCCAGTTTGGTGTAGTGGTTAAGTGCGCGGACTCTAATCTGGGAGAACCGGGTTTGATTCCCCACTCCTCCACTTGCACCTGGCTGGATGACCTTGGGCAAGCCATAGTTCTGTCAGAGCTGTTCTTGATAGAGCAGTTTCTCTCAGAGCTCTCTCAGCTGGCCTACCTCATAGGGTGTCTGTTGTGGGGAGGGGAGGGGAAAGGAGTTTGTAAGCTGCTCTGAGACTCCCTTGGGTAGTGAAGGGTGAGGTATAAATCCAATCTCTCCTCCTCCTCTTCTTTTCTGTCCTCTAGTTTGACTGCTAGATTTTAGCTCATCCCCTCCCCCTCAGTGCTTAAAGTTGAAAGTATTTGGACAGCATGCCTTCTTAGCTGCAGCAGATGGGGGATTTAAAAATAAAAAGTGAATGTTTCTACTATAAAGTTCCCCCTTTCCCCTCCCCTCCCGCTTTTCATTGTATCTCAGCGTGATTCACCAAGTTTTGTTTCCTCTTGGACTTGACCGGGGGGGGGAGGGGAGGCTGTGGCTGAGGCCTTCTGATCTTGGGTGTCCTCAAGTCAGAGGATTTTTAAAAGATTTTGAGCTGGTGTCATTCTGTATAAAAGTGGGGGAATCCCTCTGGCCTGTCTGGTTAGGGGAATCCAGCGGTTCAGCTGCTGTTGCTTTTCTTCTTTTTCTTAGCACTAAGCAAGGGACGAAAAGTGAGGGGACGAGGCCTTGTGAGGATTCCAGAGAGGTAAACAAAATGGGAGGCTCTGCAGCATGGTCTCTTTCGGAAGGGGACTGTCCTCCTGAACAGAGCCTGTGGCGTTTAAGAAATGGCCCGCTCCGCCTTATGTGATGGTGTTGGTGTTGGAAAGTGATACCAAGTCTCAGCCAACTCATGGGAACCACACCCAGGTTTTCCAAGGCCAGAGACCAACAGAGGTGGTTGCCCTGGACGGCAATCCTGGACTTCCTTGGTGGTCTCCCATCCAAGTACTAACCAGGGCTGACCCTGCTTAGCTTCTGAGAACCGATGTGATTGAGCTAGCCTGGGCCACTGTTGTGCAAATGCTGCCCGCCCTTGGGGTCTCTCCTCTCAGCCGTGGGGACAGGATCACAAAGGGGCTGCTGGGGTCCCAGGATGCAGGTGAAAGGCCTTAGCCAGCAGGCAACAGGAGTTGCTTCTCTTCTCTCTCTCTCTCTCTGGTTCTGTTCTCCTCAATGCCAGCTTCCATGCCTCCTTTTATGTCCCTATGCCCAGCCCAACCTCCCATGCCCAGAGTGGTTCCCCCTCATGCCCATCCACCCGTTTCCCTTTCCAGTTAGCCAGGACTGCTTGGTCCTTTAACCCTCTTGTCTCGCCTCCCTCCAGTTCAG
The DNA here is from genome assembly GCA_029233225.1 of Lepidodactylus listeri. NCBI lineage: Eukaryota > Metazoa > Chordata > Lepidosauria > Squamata > Gekkonidae > Lepidodactylus > Lepidodactylus listeri. The sequence goes on along the minus strand of JARCFY010000010.1, from coordinate 17,665,970 downwards.
CCCCATGCAGGGTCAGTGTCCAGCACCCGCTCCCTCTTGCTGCCACCATGCCCCCGGCCAGCTCCCTCTTGCTGCCACCATTGCCCCCGGCCAGCTGCCTCTCCGGTTTCCTCCCCACCCACCCACAGTTGGGTCCCATGGCCAGGCTTGGCCCACTCTCAGGACTCTGAAGGCATGCACGAGCAGTTCCTTTTTCTGGGGACCTGGCCCCTTCCCCCGCTGTCCATTGCGGGAGCAGTTTTGCGGGTCCCCAGGGGGCCAGATGCCCCCCCCCCCCCGGAGGGGCAAATGATTCAGTCTGTACAATCGTGGTGAGATTTAACACACACAAACGTTGGGGCGGGGAGGGAAAACATTCAAGGAAGAGCTTCTGTCTCACCTAGCAGCAACCTATCTATGATGCACTCTTCACTCACTCAGAGACCCTTCCACCCTCCACAGCATCTGTCTCACACAGGTGCACAGGCGTTTGTCACACATACACACGTAGGTCTGGCAGTCACAGTTTGCCGGTTTTTCCCATCTCTATTTAATAGGTAGAGATCCCTGATCCTTTTACACACACAGGGTCTTCTCTCTGCCAGAGACTTCACCAGGCAGGGCAGTCCAGTCCCCACATCAGCCATCCCTCACCAGACACTTCACAGAACTGCTGGGCAGGGAACTAAACACTATTTTTCTTTTTTACGCTACCGCCCTTTACTCAGAGTGAATGTATATGTATAGTGACTGATGCTTTACAGGTGTTTGAGAGTGTGTATGTGCGTTTCTTTCCCTGAGACAGTAGGCATGCAGTCAGCAGGGTTAATACAAACAAAAGGAGTTACAAGTTAACTTTCCCTCTGACTGGGACGGGCTACTCTTCTGGCTCTCCCTACCTCAGAAGCATCAGCTCTTACTCAGCTGTTCCCCACCTCCTCCAATTAACTCTCCCTCAGTGGTCCTGTCAGTTTGGTGTAGTGGTTAGGAGCGTGGACTCTGACCTTGGAGAACTGGGATTGATTCCCCCCTCCTCCACATGCAGCTGCTGGCGTGACCTTGGGTCAGTCACAAGTTCCCTCAGAGCTGTTCTCTCAGGGGCAGTTCTCGAAAGAGCTCTCTGAGCCCCGCCTACCTTACAAGGTGTCTGTTGTGGGGAGGGGAAGGAGATTGTGAGCCACTCTAAGACTCCTTTGGGTAGTGGAGGGTGGGGTATAAATCGAATCTCCTCTTCTCCTCTCAACATTCCCTCAGCTCCCATTGGCTGCTGTTAGGGAGTGGCAGAACTGGAGCTGGCCGTCGCACAGTTCCTTCGCTGGAAGGCCAACCCCCATCTTCTCAAAATCATGACCTTAAATTCCCAAGGAGTTCTTAGTCTTGTTTCCCGTCACTTGGCAGTCGGACTCCTTGTCTTATCGAGATGCACACCCTCCCCTCCTTTGAGTGTTGTTATTAAACAATGATAAGGCCCACGGTCTAAAATCTTGGCCTTGCGCGATATTACCATGAGGCAACCGATCCAGCCAAATTCCGTTAGCCGTTAGGCTGACTGATACTTGGCAGGTGGGGCGACTCGGCTGGCCACTTGAAAAGTTTCCATTGCTACTGGAAAGGGACCAATCACCCTGCGGAAGGTTCCTTCCCTCTTGCCATCTTCCCTGTTGTTCTAGAGTAATGGCATACTTGGCCACGCCGTCGACGAAACTCATCTTCTCTAATGCTGCTATTCCGTCTCGGTTCCCGTTGTGGCAGAACACATCTTCTAAGTGCTTATTGTACAGCAGGCCCCAAGAGGATCGCTTGCAGTAAGAGTGGACTTCCAAGAACAGCTGCCTGTGTGGTACAGAGTGCTGAACTGTTTGCTAAATAAGCTGTATACGGCTTCCTGTCGCACAGAGGGCGATGCGTCAGGGGAAAAAAAAGTGTTACCGGTACCCTTTTTGAAGTCCCTTCGCTACTGACTCTTTTCGTGTAAAAATGGTCTTCCTACGTTGTGTGTTGTGGCGGAGACACAGAGCCAGCAAGCGGCCGCTTATGCCAGTAGATCTGAGAGCTGAAATAGAACAATGGTTCTTGCAGTGGGGCGGTTGTAGATGGAAGTGTAGGTATTGCCAAAAGATCTCTTGAGTCCTCAAGAGGGAGAGCTTTTTCTCTGTGGTGATGCTAATGTGGTAGAATGGTCTCCCTCAGGAAAGCCGGCCCACTGATTTTCATGTTGAAGTTCTCTGCGGAAGCTGTTGGCGTTTCTCAGGCGCTTTAAGCTGGAAGTGGCCGATGTGTGATTTTCCTGCATTTGTACCCCCATTTTGCTGAGTTCCTTTATAATGCAGGTCTCTTAACCCCCTGGATTCAGAGTTCAGCCTAACTTGTGGTGTTTCTAACATGTAGTGAATTCATACTTTTTCTGACATTCAAGCCTTAACATTTCACTGCTGAGAAAATACTACTCTTTCTCCTCCTCCATTATTTTCAGCGGCAAGGTAAATATTTGCACTTAGGATCCTGGACAAACATGATTCAGGATGAACACGATCAACACCTCGATTTTAAACGGTTCTTTGGAATGCAGTGGCGCTTTGCGAGGGGGTGGTCCAGTTTCTCGGCATCTTCTCTGTCCCCTCTCATGTGCAATTCTCTGTGTGCATGTACTGCCTCCCATCAGCTGTCTCCTTCCCCTGTAGGTTGCCTTCCTGCATATGAGAAGCTCCGCGTGCAGCAGAAACTCAGGATCTACAATGTACACAAAATACATAACAAGTACGATGTCCATCCGGGAGGAATGTGCATTTGCAGCCTCAAGTCACAGCTGACTTGCGGTATCCCTCAGGAAGCTTTCAAGAAGGAGGAGGAGGAGGAGATGATACTGAACCCTTCACTTGGAGTCGCAGAGTGGCTTACAATCTCCTTTCCCAGTTTGGTGTAGTGGTTAGGAGCACGATTCTAGACTGGGAGGACCGGGTTTGATTCCCCACTCCTTCTGTACATGCAGTTGCTGGTGTGACCTTGGGTAAGCCACAGTTCTCTCAGAGCTGTTCTCTCAAGAGCAGTTCTCTCAGAGCTCTCTCAGCCCCACCTACCTCACATGGTGTCTGTTGTGGGGAGGGGAAGGGAAGGTGATTGGAAGCCACTCTGAGTGAAGGGTGAGGTATAAATCCAACCTTTGCTTATTCTTATCCTTCCCTTCTCCACAACAGACACTCTGAGTCAGGTGAGGCTGAGAGAGCTCTCCCGAGAACTGCCCTTGAGAGAACTTGCGACTGGCCCAAGGTCACATCGGCAGCTGCATGTGGAAGAGTGGGTTCTCCTAGATTAGGGTCCACGCTCGTAACCACTACACTGAATTGGCTCAAGATAAGTGAGAAGGTGGTTTGCTATTGCCTTCCTCTGCAGAGCCTTTCTTGGGGCTCCCAATCCAAGTTCCCACCTTTCTTAGCTTCTGAGATGTGACGACATTGGGCTGTACCACGCTACCTTCCCTCCTGACCGATTCACATGTGTTCGTCTATAAAGTGCCATTAAATCGCAACCGATTTATAGTGACCCCAGCGAGGGGCTTTCAAGGCAAGTCAGAAGCAGAAGTGGTTTGCCATTGCCCTCCTCTGCAGAGCCTTCCTGGGGTGCGTGTCTCCCATCCTTATACCCCCCCACCCCCACTTATGACAAGATCATGCCACACCATGCTGCCTTCCTTCCCCTTAACTGATCACACCCGGCATTAAAAAAACCTTGTGCCCAAGCACACAAGCGTCGCATTCCAAGTTGCTACTTAATTCTGAGTCGTGAAGCAGTGTGCAATTTATATAACCTTGCAGAAGGTTAAACATCAGGCTTGTATTAAATGTCCACAGTGGAATGTGTAACCATTGCAGGGCCTGCATCGTGGTTCTTTCTGCCCCCTCCTCCCCAGGCCTCCTGAAATTGTGGGACAGCTCCCACAGAGGCAACTGCTGGCTTAGCTGAAAGCTTTTACCTGGAGCCGCTCTCGGATGTTGGAAGCGCTGGGGCCTTCCTGTCTCCTTCCCGCTCCCCCCCCCCCCCCCCCGCAAATTGTACATGATTGCTTGGTTCGTGTTTGCCGAGAGTGGAAACAAGTAGGTGGAATTAATTTAACCTCCATGGCTAAATGTTGCAGAGAGGGGGACCGGCGGAGGGCAAGGCGGTTAAAATCATTTGGCAGGCAGTAAGGTAAACCATAATAGGGCGAGTGGCTCCAGGCAAGCAAGACGCTGTTACCGTGATACCTCGTCTGAATCTCACCAAATGAGTCTCTGGTCCTTCCTGCATTTGCCTGCCAATCTGGATTTTTTCTGTGTTTGATTCGAGGCAATTTAAGTCCATGGCAGAACAGCATCCAAATAACCCAGGGTGACAGGAGGCTGAAACTGGACTGACCACTGAAGGGAGGTAACGTAATGCGGAATGGGAGAAAACCCCAGAATAAAAAGAAGGTTGCAGAACTTCTTGGAGGACATGAACGTGGATTAAAAGGAGAGTGCAGAAAGGGCCTCAGTGGTATAAAGTGGTTTTTAGGGGAGAGAGTTAGATATTATAGCATTGGAGGAAAGGGCAGTAAAGGGCAACTAGAATGATAAAAGAGTTGGAACGCTTTCCCTTTGAAGAAAGGTTGAAGCGCTTGGGGCTCTTTAGCTTGGGGGAACGATGGCTGAGGGGTGACATGTGTTGAGGTTTGTAAGATTATGCATGCAATGGAGCAGGTAGAGAAGGCAGTACTTTTCTCCCTTTCTCACAATACAAGAACTGGTGGGCACTCCATGAAATTACTCAGCAATCAGGTTAGAACAGATAAAAGGAAGTACTTCTTCACCCAAAGAGTGATTAACATGTGGAATTCACTGCCACGGGAGGTGGTGGCGGCTACAAGCATGGACGGCTTCAAGAGGGAATTGGATAAACATATGGAGCAGAGGTCCATCAGTGGCTATTAGCCACAAGGTATAGATAGGAAGTCTCGGTCTGGGGCAAGTGATGCTCTGTATTCTTGGTGCCGGGGGGGGGGGGCAACAGTGGCTGGGCTTCTGGAGTTCTGGCCCCGCTGGTGGGCCTCCTGAGGGCACCTGGTATTTTTGGCCACTGTGTGGCAGAGTGTTGGGCTGGATGGGCCATTGGCCTGATTCAGCATTGGTTTCTCTTATGTTCTGCTTGGAAAAAGAGCACTAACGTTTTCATATAATGTTGTTGTATTGTGATTATTTGGAAACTCACTATTATAATAAAAAAGAGCAATGAGGACTGTTAGGGGTCTTGTCTGAAGGTGGGATCGTAGAACTTGCTTCTTGATTGCATCCTGGATTCCAAGGCCACTCCTTTGCACTGAAGAGGGCTGTTCAGACTGAGGTCTAGCTTAGATCGCCCATGAAGACTATTATAATCAGTGCACAGACACCGTGTATCTTAAGCAGGCACAGTGCATAAAATTAATAATGAAATACAGTTTCTTTGGATAGTATCAAAATGGGTACTCTCTGCCTAAGGTGGTTCCTGTAAAGTGTTTTGACACTTTCTTTTGTATAAGGAGCCTTTTTTAAAAGGATGGGAGTGCTAGATTTTATGAGACAACAAGGAAAGATTAAGCATCATGGTAGACTTTGTGGAGAAAGAGGATCTTAAGGAGGAAAAATTACTGGAACAACTGAAGCTATCCTGACACGTTCCAGTCATCCTCCTGAATTATAAATTATGCTCTCTGAACACTGTGATTCAAGTGAAAGAAGTCTCAAAGCCAGGGATGTGTAGAAAAACCTCAGCGATTTTCGTTTCCGTATGTTTGTTTTTAAGTCAGCAAGTAACCTTCCCGTTTGCTGAGGGTGCCGGGAAGTTTCATACGCAAAATAAATACGGCAGAGAGGATCTTTGGCTCAGTGATAGGATGGGTGCTTTGCACGCCAGAGGTCCCAGATTCAGTCCCTGGCATCTCCAGTGAAAAGAGGATCGCATAGTATGTGACTTGAAGAGCTTCTGCTTGAGATCCGGGAGAACTGCACTCAGGTGCGCTGAGTTGGTCTGAAGGATCTTTATGACTAGATCAGACTTTGAGCTGAGCGGTGGAACATCTGCTTTGCATGCTGAAGGTCCCCGGTTTGATCCTTGGCATCTCCATCTAAAAAGAATCAGGTGGCAGCTGACATAAAAGACCTCTAGTTGGTGTAGTGGTTAAGAGTGCGGACTCCAATCTGGGAGAACCGGGTTGGATCCCCCAGTCCTCCACTTGCAGCTGCTGGTGTGACCTTGGGTCAGTCACAGGTTCTCTCAAAGCTGTTCTTTCAAGGGCAGTTCTTGAAAGAGCTCTCTCAGCCCCGCCTACCTCACAGGGTGTCTGTTGTGGGGAGGGGAAGGGAAAGGGATTGTAAGCCACTCTGAGAGGCCTTTGGGTAGTGAAGGGTGGGGTATAAATTCAATATCCTCCTCCTCCTCCTTCTATACCTGAGACCCTGGTGAGTCACTGCCAGTTGTAGGAGGTTATACTAACTTTATAGTATAGTAGACTATAGCACAGAATAGTTTAGTAGACTATAGCACAGAATAGTTTAGTAGACTGTACTAACTATATTCTAATGGCTGCTTCATGTCTTCAAATAAGCCTATGGTTAAAAAATTGTCAAACAATACCACTTTAGTGGGGAACACAAGATAATTGCGGATTTGCTGCTACAGCTACTCACAACGCAATACATTGTGTGTGATGCTCTGCTCTTGTAATGACCCACAAATTTATGATCTTCATTCAGACAAGGGTATATAACTCCCAGGCTCCCTTTTCAATGGTTTAGCTTACTTTACAATGAAGGTTGTTCAAGATGGGTGGCTGTGTTAGTCCGTCTGTAGCAGTAGAAAAGAGCAGGAGTCCTGTAGCACCTTAAAGACTAACACAATATGTGGTGAGGCATGAGCTTTCATGCGTCACTGCTCACTCCTTCAGATACAGCTGGAAGGGGAGTCCATTTGTCCTGTTGACTGGAAAGTGGAGTGATTTCAGACGCCAAATGACGTTAGCAGGCAAATGACAACAGCAGGTGAATGACAGAAGCAAGTGTGATTGGATTTAGGTGAGATATGCAGAGGGGTAATAGACGTGGCCACAGTGGCTCAGAGGTTAAGATGCTGAGCCGCAGACCAGAAGGTCAGTAACTTGGCAGTTCAAGACCCGAGTGCCACGTGATGAAGTGAGCTCCCGTCTCTGGCCCCAGCTCCTGCCAACGTAGCATTTCGAAAGCAAGAAATTGCAAGTAGATAAATAGGTACCACTTTGGGTGGGAAGGTAACAGCATTCCGTGCGCCTCAGGATTTAGTCATGCTGGCCACATGACCACAGAAAAAGTATTCAGACAGTGCTGGCTCTTTGGCTTGGAAACGGAAATGAGCACCGTGCCCTAGAGTTGGATTTGACTGGCTTTCAAACAAGGGAAACCTTTAATAGGCGTGGAGAAATCAGCATTGATAATGAGACAGGAAACCTAGGTCTCGATTCAGTCCAGGTGGATGCATTGCCTTGAGCTTCATTATCAGTTGCAGTTCAGCAAAGTGAAGATTGTTGTGCCGTTCTACCGTTGTCAAGTTGTTCTTATGGTTAGGTTTTTAAAAATGTTTTTCATATAAGGTCTTCTGTTTCACCCATGCAGTTATCAGCAGAATAATTAGTGCAGTGGAATTTCATATGCTGTTAGCAGCCACATCTGCACCCAGTGTGCGCCAGATTATTTGTTCCTGTGGCATTGGCTTGTCATTGTGGTCTGTGTGACACTGTGAGGCCGGTTTTGCAGAACTGTAAACTGTAGGGAAAGACAATCCTTACAGAAGGTGCCCCCAGCCTTTTGAGCCTGGTGGCGCCTTTGGAATTCTGGCACAGCATGGTGGGCGTGGCTACAAAATGGCTGCTGCATGAGGTGGAGTTAACCAACTGGGGTCAGGGAGTGAGGACATGTTCAAATAGTAAATCTTCAACATTACAGGCAGGATCTCTGTCTAAAAGGATGCCTTTTAAAATTAACACATTGTTTTGAAATAGTTTCTGGCATACACACAGCTCACCTTCTGTCACAGGGTGAAGAACCTTGTGATGTGGTGGCAGCTGCCACCGAAAGCAACTTCAAAGAAAAGAAATCAGCACAGCCAGCCACCCACTTTCTGAAAACACCCGGCAGGCACTAAGAAAAGTGCTGGCATGTGCCATAGTGTGCCTGGTCACCCAATTGGGGACCCCTTCCTTACAAATGTTCAAGCCCTAGCCACTAAAATCAGTAGCAACTTAGCCGCTAACTTCTGTGCAATGGGTCTCACACCCATGGAATAGCCAGCAACAGTTTTCTCTGTTGCCGATAGGAGCCCTTATTTCACTCCTCATATTGAACTCCCCTCCCAAGAAAAGCCTTTTGGGAGTGTGTATTTTCTTTTGTGCAGTTTCGCACCTTGAACTCCCAAGGCAAAGGTCCAAACTCAAGTGGTTGTGATTTTTGCCCTTCTGCTGCTGTTGTGATGTGGTTTCCCCACCGCAGTTGCCCAGCAGTTACTCACACTGGACTTGCTTTAATTCATCCCAGAAAGCCAGCAAAATGATATCTTCAAATCTGACTTTGTGTTTGTGTACCGTCATAGAGTCTCATGATTACTTTGGGCAGCGCGTATTGTGCCGAGAAATGGTGGCTGCTAGGGACTTGCAGATGAAAGAATACAGGGGAGAAGGGAAGTCAGGGGAGGTGGGATGAGTGTTTGGTTGGGGGAAGGGAAGAGAATCGCAGCACGCTGCTTTTTCTCTTTGACATATTGCTGCAAGTAGACGAATAGTGCTAACTGTCTAATGGAGATCTGGAGGGATGCCACACAGGACAAATTTTGTACATTACCGAGCAGATTGAACTGGCAGTGAAAATCTGGCACAAGGGTTTGGGTGTGTGTGTGTTTTAAATGCTGCATTCAAAAATTAAATAATTATCATCCAGACATCTGAATTATTCCATTTTGTTTCAGGCTTATAAAAAGCTAGGCCCACCTGCTCCATGGAAGTGTCCTTGCTGGGGGGCTGAAAGAGAGCCATTCTTGCTAGATATGGCAAAATGTGTGCCTGCAAGCATTCACCGACCTCCCCCAGGTGGGGCTTGGAGATCTCCCAAAATTACAACTCACCTCCAGGCTACAGAGGTCAGTTTCCCTGGAGAAAATGGCTGTTTTGACGGGTGAACTCTTATGTTGGGTTTCTAGCTGTGAGTTGGGAAATACTTGAAAATTTTGGGGGTGGAGCCTGGGGAGTGTGCGGTTTGGAAAGAGGGAGGGACCTTACCAGGGTATAATGCTGTAGGATCCACCCTCCAAAGCAGCCATTTTCTCCAGGAGAACTGATCTCGGTCAACTCTGTGTTGGGTTCCCAGCTCTGGGTTTGGTGTAGTGGTTAAGTGCGTGGACCCCAAATTGGGAGAACCGGGTTTGATTCCCCACTCCTCCACTTGCACTGCTGGATGACCTTGGGCAAGCCATAGCTCTGCACCAGCTGTTCTCTCAAGGACAGCTTGGGAAAGAGCTCTCTCAGCCCCACCTACCTCACAGGGTGTCTGTTGTGGGGAGGGGAAGGGACAGGAGTTTGTAAGCCGCTCTGAGACTCCAAGTGAGTGAAGGATGGGATATAAATCCAATCTCTTCTTCTTCTTCTTCTGGGTCGGGAAAAACTTAAAGCAGCTGATTTGCATGCATGTATCAGTGTAAGTCGGAAGTGCCAAAAGGGGGGGAGGGGCAAAGGGAGAACCGGTTTTTCTGAAAAGCTGTTTTCTGCCAGCTTGATTGGTCATGATTCTTATTAATTTATATATTTACCGTGCTCGACATCACTTCTTGGCTAAGATCGATGCAGCGTGTAGTCCTGTACTTGCAGTTGCTTTTCACGGGGGACCAGGCAAAAGGGCGTCTCTGTAGGTGAAATAGGTGGGCTGCTGACATGCAGGTTTACACAAAAGGCAGCCCCTTCAAGGTCCATGAGACTCAAAAGTAAGTTGGTGTGCAGTTTGGGCTGTTCGTCTCTGAAGTGCCGTAAGCTGACTCGAACCAAAGGCAAAGTATGAGTGCTCTGATAAATAAGTTGCTGCAGGAATTCCTCTCCTTCTTTGGAGGTTTTCGTGCCGAGGCTAGATGGCCATCTGACAACAATGCTGATTTCTGTGAGTTTTAGGCAGATGGCGAGGGCAAGGGATGGGCCAGTGTGCAGCGCTCATGGCCCTTCCTTATATGCTCAGGGAAATGCTGATTTCCAGTTTGGAGTCAGGAAGGAATTTTCCTCCAGGACAGACTGGCCTGGGGATCCTGAAGTTATTTTGCCTTCCTCTGGGCATAGAGCAGGAGTCACTAGGGGAGTGGGGAGGGGAAGGTAGTTGTGGATATCCTGCATTGTGCGAGGTGTTGGACTAGATGACCCTTTGAAGTCCCTTCCAGTTCTGTGTTTCTCTGTGTGTGTCTCTTTCTCACAAGCAGATGTATGCAGGTACGGGCATGGGAGGTACATGGCGTTCCCTGTAATGCGAACAGGGTTTTCAGTCTAATCTGGCCCCAGAAACACCCAGCCCCCAAAGTTCTGATTTCTGTTTCTGATTCTGAAAAGACTGTATTTCTCTCTGCGGAGAGCCGGCCCTGATTTTCCACTTACTCCAGACGGCTTCCTGTCTCCTGTTTTGATTGATCCTCTGTGATGGCAGAAGATGTTTGGCGTTTTGCCTGCTAAAATATTTGTTGTTGTTCGATGTGCCTATTTGCAGTCAGCCGTGATGTTTTCGGATTTATTTTATTACTTGGACATCAAGCCACAGTTGTCTGAGCGCAGGCAAAATAAAACGCCTGGTATGTTCTTGCACAAAGGCTTCAGAATGAGTGGGCAATATTTCAGTGGAGTCAAGAGTAACCTGCATAAAGGGGGGGGACACATAATAGAAATCTATTTTTGTGTGTGTAAAAAAATATGTATTTGCAGAGGAAAAATGTAATCGAGGTGGAGGGCATTTGTCCTTGTTGGGGTTTTTAAATGTGGTTTCTCTATCTGGAGCCCAAGCCAGACTTCAGATTCAGGTGGGCAGCCGTGTTGGCTTGAAAACACAGAACAAAGTTTGAGTTCAGTGGCACCTTTTTAAGACCAACAAAGTTTAATTCTGGGCATAAGCTTTTGTATGCATGTACACTGCTTCAGGTATCTGAAGAAGTGTGCATGCGCACAAAAGTTTATACCCAGAATAAAACGTTGTTGGTCTTAAAGGTGCCACTGGACTCATTACCTAGTCATTATGTGATTATTGGTAGCTGTCAAAAAATTATTTAGAAGAAGAGAAGAGATTGGATTTATCCTTCCCTACCCAAAGGAGTCTCAGAGTGGCTTACAAACTCCTTTCCCTTCCTCTCCCCACAACAGACACTCTGTGAGGCAGGTGGGGCTGAGAGAGCTCTCTTGAAAACTGCCCTTGAGAGAACAGCTCTAAAAGAACTTGTGTGTCTGACCCAAGGTCACACCAGCAGCTGCATGTGGAGGAGTGGGGAATCAAACCCAGTTCTCCCAGATTAGAGTCTGCGCACTTAACCACTACACCAAACTGGCATTTGTTTACAAAAGGGCCTACCTCATCCTTCACTGCTCCGTTTTATCCTTACAATGCCCTGTGAGATAAACATAGAAACAAAGAGCTGGATGGGACCCCAAGGGTTGTCTAGTCCAACCCTCTGCAGAATGCAGGAAATTCACAGCTATCTCCTCCCCCATCCCAATTCCCCAGTGACCCCTGCTCTGTGGCCACAGGAAGCCTAAAAACTTCCAGGATCCCTCACTCAATCTGGCCTGGAGGAAAATTCATTCCTGACCCCAAAGCAGCAACTGGCATTACCCCGGGCATATAAGAAAGGGCCAAAAGAGCTGAACATTGGTGCATCCCTTCCTGCCTACCCTCTCGCGATCTGCCTGAATTCACAGACTGGGTGTTGCTGTCAGATGGCCATCTAGCCTCTGCTTAAAATTCTGCAAAGAAGGAGAGCCCACCACCTCCCGAGAGCGCCTGTTCCGCTCTGTCAGGAAGGTCTTCCTCATATTTAGCTGCAAACTCTTTTGATTTAATTTCACCCCGTTGGTTCTCATCTGATCTTCTGTAGCAACAGAAAACAACTCTACTCCATCTTCTGTATGGGTGAGAGTGTCTGGCCCAAGGTCACCCAGCAGGTTTTCGTGGCAGAGTGGGGATTTCAACGTGGGTTTCCCAGATCTCAGCCTGACACTTTAAACACTGTACCACGCTGGCTTACTGCTAGTTTGGAGCTCCACACACACATTGCTGTGTGGTGGTTCAGCCGTGTGCTACCATCATGGCGCGAGCCTTTTCAACAGCCACCATATATCTTAGTTAACCAGGGAAGAGTCCTTGAAGGGTATCGTGAGGCGGGCTTTTGTGAGAGAACGCCTGGAAATCTGTTTTGGGGATGGGTTGCCCATTGCCTTGGGCTTAATCCTGACACCACTGGGTAATGCACTCTCATTAAGTTGCAGCCGTCATTCACCTCCTGGATTGTGTTGTTTGTCGACACAGGATGGTCCAGTTGTGAATGATTGCCACGGTCCAGTCAGAAAGTAGAATGCCAGCATGCTATATGTCCCCTACTAACTCTACAACGGTGGCACCTGTGAGCTGTCGGCCTGTTTACCAGGCCTGTAACTATAGTGGGGCATTTCAGGGCTCCGCCCCCTCAAATCTGAGGCACGCCCCACAATAGCCGCTGCCCCTCCCCCCTCCTGTGACATTAAAAGGGCCCTCCAGCTGATCGGCGGGAGCATGTGGCTCGCCAGTCAGCTGGAGGGCCCTTTAAACCTTGTGGGAAGGGAGGGAGAGGGGCAGCCGCACGCCTTCCCTGAATGCCAAGTGACGATTTTGCCGCTTGGAGTTCAGGCACGGGCACCCCCCTGCTTGAAAAACAACATTTAAAGGGAATCCTTTGAATTTTTTTTCCAAGCGGGGGCTGTCTGCACCTAAACATGAATTCACCACTTGGAGATCAGGAAAGGTATACAGCCAGCACCCAGCTCTCACCCTCACCCCCTGCAAGGGAGAGGGGCGGCCACATGCGGTGCTTGGAGTTCAGGAAAGGCGAACGGCCGCCCCTCTCCCTCCCCCCGTCTCCTGCTGCCCCACAAAATTTCCCCATGCCCCACCAACCCAAAATTTCTGGCTACGGGGCTGCTATCTACTTGTGTTAATGTTGTGGCAAGGAGAACTGACGAACAGAAGGAAATAGTTACTTATACAATGAGTGATTAAAATGTGGAGTTCATGGCCAGAGGAAGTATTTATTATTTATTATTTTATTTATTCCATTTATACCCCGCCCCCCCACGAACGGGCCTAGGGCGGCTTACAACATTGGCACCAGTTGCCGATAAAACCATATAAAACATTATAACATGACACAATACAGATAAATTATAAGATCATAAGATCATAGGTTGATTTTATGATGGCCACGGGCATAGATGGCTTTAATTAGGTAGATTCATGGCGAATAGGGCTATTAGTGGCTACTAGGCACGGGGATTAAAAGGAACCTGTACATCCAGAGGCAGTTGAAGAAGGCTGGATTTATACCCCGCCCTTCACTCGGAGTCTCAGAGCGGCTTACAGACTCCTTTCCCTTCCCCTCCCCACAACAGACACCCTGTGAGGTAGGTGGGGCTGAGAGAGCTCTTTCCCAAGCTGTCCTTGAGAGAACAGCTGATACAGAGCTATGGCTTGCCCAAGGTCATCCAGCCAGGTGCAAGTGGAGAAGTGGGGAATCAAACCCGGTTCTCCCAGATTAGAGTCCGCGCACTTAACCACTACACCAAACTGGCTCTCAGTAAACCTCTGAAGACCAGTGTCATGAGGCAACTTCAGAGGAAGGCCTCAACCTCTAGGTCCTGTTGGTGGCCCTCCAAAACTGGCTGGCCACTGCATGAGACAGGATGCTAGACTAAAAGGACCCCTGGTATGATCCAATAGGACTTCTCTTATGTCCTCATCCTTGAAAAATTCACATTGGTTTGTGACATTCCGAATTATCTTCATGCCTGCCATAACTGGCCCTTGAATTCTGTGTATCTATGAATGCCAAAGCTGACATCTAAGATGAAGCTGAGACTGCTGTGGTCATTTTTGGAACCTTGAGAACAGGGAGTGGGTGCTACCATTAAATTGCCGCACTGAGCAAGGGGGTTGGAGTAGGTGACCTCTAGGATCCCTTCTAACTCCGTGTCAAGAAACTGGTCTTCTTTAAGAGAGTTTTTCTGCCCAAGTGTTAGCTTCCTTGACTATAGAAGTCATCACGCCCCACCCCCCCAGCTGCCAGCCTGTTATCAGGATTGTTGCTCAGGCTGGCAGAAGTGATTAACTTGCAGCAGGTGAGAACTGTCATCTCAAGTGGTTGACAGCTTGCAATGTAGAGATCTATCCTGGTAACCGCTTTCTTTTGGCTAAATGGCTTTTCTTTCTGTGCTGAGAACTCCTTCTCTGTTGAGGTGGAAGAAAGCCAAGACAGGCTCTCTGCTTTGGGCAAGGTGCAAATGGGCACCCAGAAACAGGAGTAAACTGGGAGGGAAAAAGGAGCTCTGGGCCAGGACCCCTCCTGCTGGCCAGCCCTGGTCCTGCCCCCTCAAAGGAGGGAGGGAGGAAGAGCCAGCCAGCCAGCCAGCCTCACACCCTGAGTGGCTTGGCCAGGGAGTACCGAGGGATATGCTAGGCTGGGCATGTCTGTGTGTGGCTCGCCCGGCCTGGGAATTGCCTTCCCTGGGCTGCACACACACTTTTTACCCTGGGCTGGACTGGCCCAAGATTTGGGGGGGGGGAGGCCATCAGCCCACCAGGAAATTCCCTAGCGATTGTAATGGCCAGTCCGTATCTGCAAGGAAAGCCATTGGCAGGTGACATAGTATCTACGGCGCCAAGTTGGGAGTTACTGATCTAAACTGTTTCTTGGAGGGGGTTTTTGTTGGTTACACTGGGGAGGTTCTGGACATTTATTTTTGGGGGGCAAATTAAGGAGACCCTCCGGGATAAAATCTGCAAGTTTATACCCTTAAAGGAAATTGCTTCTCCTCCGTCACGTGCCACTTAGCGCCTCTGAAATGTGCTTTGAGCTGCCGAACCAATAAACAAAGTGCCGAGAATTGGTGACCCCTGGCTATAGAGTTCAGGAACAGAGCGGTCTTGGGAAGCTACCGGCAGCCTCAGAGTCAGAAATTATCCTTATATAACTTCAAGGTGACACCGTAGGAGTGTTTCTTCCACTGACCTCAACCTTGATTTGCAAGATCGTTTACTCAGAACTTTGCCAGCTAATCTGTATTCTCCCCTGAACGCATCGGGACTGTAAATCTGCCTCGTTACCCGCCAGGCTAGGCTGCTTCGGTTTTAATTTTTTAGGAGAAGGTTGTATCATTGCCTGTAGGCAGGAACCACACTGTCGCCCCACTATTGTAAAAGGCCAAGTGTTAAAGGGTTCCCCTGCTACCTACTCTTCTTAACCGGAGGTGCTGTAAATTGAACTCGGTACCCTCTGCATGCAAATCGGAGGCTCTGCCATTAAGCCATGGTAAATCTGGTAAAAGCCAAAGGAGAGCCAGTTTGTTGTAGCAGTTAAGATCAGCTGACTCTAATCTGGGAGAACCGGGTTTGATTCCCCACTCCTCCACATGCAGCTGCTGGTGTGACCTTGGGTCTGTCATAAGTTTTTTCAGAGCTGTTCTCTCAAGGGCCGTTCTCAAAAGAGCTCTCTCAGCCCCACCTACTTTAGGGTGTCTGTTGTGGGGAGGGGAAGGGAAAGGGTTCCCCTCCTACCTACTCTTTTTAACCGGAGGTGCTGGAAATGGAACTCGGTACCCACTGCATGCAAATTGGAGGCTCTGCCATTAAGCCATGTCACCTATCAAAATTGGAGGCTTCACATGCAGCTGCTGGTGTGACCTTGGGTCTGTCATAAGTTCTTTCAGAGCTGTTCTCTCAAGGGCCATTCTCAAAAGAGCTCTCTCAGCCCCACCTACTTTAGGGTGTCTGTTGTGGGAAGGAGAAGGGAAAGGACATTGTAAACTGCTCTCAGACTCCTTTGGTTAGTGAAGGGTGGGTATAAATCCAATCTCTTCTTCTCCTCCTCCTCCTTTTCCTCCTCCTTCTCCCTCCTCCTTTCTTCTTCTAAAAACTATTGTTATCATTGCATGGTGATTGCTGCTGTGTTGTCCATTAGACAGACTGGAATTGTCTATTGAATTTGGGTATTTGCCTTCGGTGGATGAGCGGCAGTATACCATCAATTTAGCAGATAGTTCTCACTTGGTTGTTTATTTAAAATATATCAATGCCGCTCCAGATCAGTGGGATTTGAAGCTTGTAATTCTACCCCTGTGGTCTTCTGAGATGTTCCGTTCTGTTGTGGTTCAAGTGAACGTTGACCAAGTTCCTGTCTTTAAGAGCACCTATGCAGGCCAGGGTAGCCTGGTCTTGTCGGAGCTTGGAAGCTAAGCAGGGTTGGCCATGGTTTGTACTTTGATGGGAGACCACCAAGGAAAACCAGGGTTGCTATGCAGATACAGGCAGTGGCAAACCATCTCCAAGTCTCACGTACATTGCAAGCCCCATGGGGTTGCCATAAATTGGTTACGTCTTGATGGCACGTCCCCGTCTGCCTTTAAGGGAGGGGCTTTTTTGTCCCTTTATGCATTACTAGGACATGAAAAAGCTTTAACAAAGGATCCCTTACCTCCAAAAGTGCTAGCTGCAAAAAGAAGGCTTTGAAATCTAGGTCTGCAGTGAGGTTTTGGGTCGAGAAAGTCAGTTAAAAATGCCGAATCAGTTGAAGGAAATCTACCGGTTTTGAAGGCCAATGAGTTTGAAATGGATGAAGCTCAGACTACAAAGGCCGTACTGTCTGTAGGCACAAGACAACACTAAGTATATTCATTCATTTATTCATCCATTCATTTATAACATTTTTGGTCTCTGTGCCCAGCTGAAAGAATGCACAGTGCAGGGCTGCCACGTCGATGGGGTGATGGGCAGTGTTCCCTCTAAGCTGAGTTAGTGTGAGCTAGCTCAGTTTTTTAGCCTCCAGCTCACACATTTTTGTCTTGGCTCAGGAAGGATGGCTCCGGAGCAAACTAATTTATGCAGCAGCCAAATTGCTGGATTACAACATTAATGCCAGTAGCTCACAAAGTAGAATTTTTGCTCACACGACCCCACAGCTTAGAGGGAGCATTGGCGATGGGGGGGCATTCCAGGAGTGGGAAGTGACGTCACCCCGTGTTCCCCCACCCCCATGAAACGTGCCTACGTCACCCAGAAATGACATCGGGGCGATGCTCTGGATTTTGGCCAAAACTCTATGGTAAAAGTGGCATCAAACCATAGAGTCTTGCCTAGAATCTAGAGTGCCCCCCCCCGACGTCACCAACATGCCATCGTCACTTCTAGGTGACACAGATACGTTGCGTGTGACACCGCTGTTGGGCTGGGGGATTCCCTCCTGCTGGCTGCAGACCCAGAGGATCGGGTATTGCGCACAGTGTGTAGAGGACTGCGCAGGTCTGCGTGTGTTGCAGAGAACTGAAGATGTGCCTGCTGTAGTTCATTCAAGGTCTCTTTAAAAAAATTATTCAAAGTAGACATTTGGCATCTGTGAAGGGATGGGGCAAGGAGGCATTGGCGAGTTAAGTTTTTGGAATCGTTAGTACTGCAGTGCTGGAGGAAAACTTCAGGTAGTAGGAAATTGATACGTTTCTCTGGATATTCCCCCTGGCATCTGACAGATGTCTGTGGTTGGGCATTTAGGCATGAATACACGACACTTTTGTGTTTTTCCTATAAATAGATTTCCCCCCCTCCAACCTCAGCAATTTCTATTGATCTTTTCTGGATGACTGCCAGTTTATGAACATCTTTTCTCTGCAGTGAGGTTGCACGCACTTGAATATTGTATTGCAAGGAAGGACAGAAGCAAAGGACCTTATTCTAGTGTGGCCTCAGCTTCCGGGGCATACGGCATGGGACAGTGGCTTGGTTGTCCTCAGCTCTGGCACAGTGCAGAGTTGCCAGGTTGCCGACTTGTGGGAGGCGATCTTCCTTACCTGCTCATCATCATAGTTTTAGTTACATTTATTTACGTATTTTATGTCCCACTTTCCTCTCCATTGTGGACCCAGAGCAGCTTATCAAATCATACCTCCATTCATCTAGAGCCAGCTGGGGTGTAGTGGTTAAGAATGGCAGACTCTAATCTGGGGAACTGGATTTGATTCCCCAGTCCTCCACATGAGGCCTGCTGGGTGACCTTGGGTCAGTCACCGTTCTCTCAGGACTCTCAGCCCCACCCGCCTCACAAGGTGCCTGTTGTGGAGAGAGGAAGGGAAGGCGATTGTAAGCCACTTTGAGACTCCTTTGGGTAGAGAAAAGTGGGGTATAAAAACCAACTCCTTCTCCTCCTTCTTCTACCTGATTGTCACAGCAACAGTCCTGTAGATTAGATGAAGCTGACAGAATGTGGTAGGCCCAAGGTGACCCAGCAAGCTTCTGTGGGGGAGCGGGGATTCAAACTCCCTTTCCCCACACCCCAGTCCAACTCTCTAAGCACTATACTGCAGTGCTATACTTCCCCCACCATTACCCTGTATGCTGTGATTAAGAACATAAGAGAAGCCAATGTTGGATCAGGCCAGTGGCCCATCCAGTCCAATACTCTGTGTCACACAGTGGCCAAAAACACCAGATGCCCTCAGGAGGTCCAGCAGTGGGGCCAGGACACTAGAAGCTCTCCCACTGTTGCCCCCCCCCCCCCCCAGCACCAAGAATACAGAGCATCACATACCCCAGACTGAAAGTTCCTATCTATACTTTGTGGCTAATAGCCACTGATGGACCTCTGCTCCATATGCTTATCTAATTCCCTCTTGAAGTCGTCCATACTTGTAGCCGCCACCACCTCCTGTGGCAGTGAATTCCACGTGTTAATCACTCTTTGCGTGAAGAAGTACTTCCTTTTATCTGTTCTAACCCGACTGCTCAGCAATTTCATGGAGTGCCCACGAGTTCTTGCATTGTGAGAAAGGGAGAAAAGGACTTCTTTCTCTACCTGCTCTATCCCATGCATAATCTTATAAACCTTGATCATGTCACCCCTCAGCCATCGTATCTCCAAGCTAAAGAGCCCCAAGCGCTTCAACCTTTCTTTATAGGGAAAGTGTTCCAACCCTTTTATCATTCTAGTTGCCCTTTTCTGCACTTTTTCCAATGCTATAATAACTTTTTTGAGGTGTGGTGACCAGATCTGTACACAGTACTCCAAATGAGGTCGCACCATCGATTTATACAGGGGCATTATGATACTGGCTGATTTGTTTTCAGTTCCCTTCCTAATAAACCCCAGCATAGCATTGGCCTTTTTCACTGCAGTTGCACACTGTATTGACATTTTCATTGAGTTATCTACTACAACTCCAAGATCTCTCTTGGTCAGTCTCCGCCAGTTTGGACTCCATCAACGTGTATTTATAGTTAGGATTTTTGGCTCCAGTGTGCATCACTTTGCACTTGGCCACATTGAACCCCATTTGCCACATTGATGCCCACTCACCCATCCTCGACAGATCCCTTTGGAATGCCTCACAGTCCTCTCTGGTTCTCACCACTAAAAACTTATTTGTTTCACTTTTGTATAGTCCGCCTTTCTTGTTGAGACTCAAGGCCGTGTGCATAAAATAAGTAACATACAATCAATCGGATGGGGCATCCAATGAACAGCACAGTAGCGTTTGGGCAACAGAATCTGAAAACAAGCTGAAACCTGAAACAGAGCTGAAACAGATCCACGACAAAGCATAAACATTTAAACAAGCTCAGTTTAAGGTATTGGCTATCACATACAAAGCCCTTCAAGGCCTTGGAGCCCTCCTATCCGCAAGACTGTCTCTCCCCCTGTGCTCAGCCACGGCAGCTTTGCTCACCAGAGCAGGGACTTCTGAAGGTAAAGGTAAAGGTTTCCCTTGCTCGAAAGTCAGTCGAATACGACTCCAGGGATTCAGTGCTCATCTCCGTTTACAAGCTGAAGAGCCAGTGCTGTCTGAAGACTTTTCAGTGGTCATGGCTGGCATGATTAGACGCCGAGGTGCACAGAACGCTGTTACCTTCCCACCAAAGTGGTACCTATTTATCTACTTGCAATTTCTTACTTTCAAACTGCTAGGTTGGCAGGAGCTGGGACCAGAGATGAGAGCTCGCTCCATCATGCAGCACTCGGGTCTCGAACTGCTGAACTACTGACCTTTCGGACTGCAGTTCAGCATCTTAACCACTTGAGCCACTGCAGACCCTGTACCAACCTGCAAATGGGCAAAGTCAAAACTTCCCATACACGTTGCTTTCTCCTTTGTGGCTCCTGCCATGTGGAACGGCCTGCCTGAGGAGGTCAGAAAGACTCCCCACTCTCCTGGCTTTCTATAAACTATGCAAAACTGAATTATTCAGGAGGGCTTTTCTACGCAGGCAATTGGGCAGCCACATAAAAAATGATTCACAAAATTACTTCGGCAAATTATTGGGGACTGTGGTCTATACCACTGTGTATTAGGGTCGCCAGGTCCCATCTTCTTCCCAGTGGGGGGATTTGGGGGGTGTTCTGGGAGGGGAAGGGGCCATCCCCGGTGCAGTGACATCATTCAGAACCTTCCCTTTCATGGTTGGGGGAAAAGCAGGGGCTGCCCACTTCTGCCTTGCAAGCGATGAATTCTCTGCTTGCAGGGCAGGAGCAGGTGGCCCCCACAGCTCACTCACAACTTTAATGCCAGTCGCTCACAAAGTAGCTTATGCCTGCCCTGCAAGCCACAAATTTGCAGTTTGCGGGGCAGGTGCACATGGCGCCTGCTCTTTTCAGATGGGGCCACAGCTGGCCAGTGTCTGAGGGAGGGGGGGTCCAAAAAATCGGGGGATCCCCGCCCCCACCTGGGGACCGGCATCCCTACTGATTATCATTTGCTGTAAGCTGGATCCTGCCGTGTAATTTTGTATAGTTTAATGTGTCATATTAACACTGGTGCTTTCCTTTTTTTAATTTGCTGGTTGGTTCTACAACCCAAATCCCATTTCATTGTTCATTGAACGTCCCGTCCTGTTGATTGCGTTGACTCGCTGTGCACAATCCCAGTGGGAGGCCCGGTGAGAAAGGCGGACGACAAATAGCGTAAACAAATGAATTGATGAGATAATATAGGAACTACATGGCGCATGCTCACTGTGATAGGCAGCAGTACAGCAGCATAGACCGCAGTCCTCCCAACCTATCCTTCTGCTAGTGCAACTTTCTGAACCATGTCATCACACTACAGTCCTATTATCTGTGCAGTGCAATGCGTAACTAGCAGATATCTAGTATCTGTGCATCAAGCTGGATAGGGCTCAGGAAGGAAAGATTTTTTTAAAAAACCTTCTGGTCTCAGGGATTCTCTATATCCTTGCTTCTGTCCTTGATGGATCGGGAGGGGGGAACGACTAGCCATCGTTGATAGCCCCGCCGAAGGCCAGCCCCTCGTTCTCATTTAAATGCTGAACAAGCAACACTTCAGGATGGATAACCGAGAAAAGTGCTGAAAACACAGGAGTGGTCTGGGGCACCCACATGACTTAGTGACAGCCATTCCTCGTGCCACATTGATTTCCATTTAATAACGGGGGCTGGAGGAGTCGAGGGCCCGAGGGGGTTGTAAATACCCATAAAAACCAGCCAGCCGCCAACGAGCGGAGGAAAATATCCCGGCTGGATCTGAAAACTCAGCAAGAATCGTTGTGGTTGCAAGTTGAACTCCAAGATAAACTGGGTCGAATTTGCAGCAGTTAATGCACAGGGGCAGGAGGAAGGAGTGACAGTGGGCATCCTTTTCAGGGATTTAGAACATGCTAGGTAGGGGGAGGAGATATAGACTTTCATTGTGAAAACTGGAACCGGAAGGCTGTCATTAACAGGACCGCTATGTGATTTCATAGGATTGGTTTAAAGAAAGGAGAGAGAGCGTGAGATCTGGATCTGGTGGGTAAGAGGCAGAATGCCAGGCTTCAGGGGGACTGGAGCAGTGTTCCCTCTAAGCTGAGTGAGTGTGAGCTAGCTCACCGTTTTTTAGCCTCTGGCTCACACATTTTTGTCTTCGCTCAGGAAGGATGGCTCCAGAGCCAACTAATTTATGCAGCAGCCAAATAGCTCGCTCACAACTTTAATGCCAGTTGCTCACAAAGTAGAATTTTTGCTCACTCTACAGCTTAGGGAGAGCATTGGTCTAGAGGTGATTCGAACAAGCTGAAGGCATATTGATGCTGGAGACAGAAAAATCAAATTGTGCCCTACTCATTCATTCATATATGTGTGTGTGTGTATGTATATATATATACAAATGATATCATATATAATAATATATTGAAGAAGGAGATTGGATTTATACCTTGCCCTTCACTACCTGAAGGAGTCTCAGAGCAGCTTGCAATCTCCTTCCCCTCCTCATAACAGACACCATGTGGGGTAGATGAGGCTGAGAGAGCTCTTTTGAGAACTGCTCTTTCTAGAACAGCTCTGAGCGAACTGTGATTGACCCAAGGTCATGCCAGCAGCTGCATGTGAAGGAGTGGGGAATCAAACCCGGTTCTTCCAGATTAGAGTCCATGCTCCTAACCACTATACCAAACTGGATCTCAATAATAAGTTAAATAATTGAAGATGGTATTTGTGTTTCTTTAAATTGTTGTTTATCATCCTTAATATATCTAATTCTCACCATGGCGTCATCTGTGGATACATAAATTCAGAGATCGAAGCCATGGAGACAAGACAGATCTTTCTGCAAAACTGAGAAAAGCCCTGAAAATCTAAAAGGGGGGAGTTAAAATGCCCAAAATGATAAATGGAGTACCTGTAGCTTTAAGATGCCCTCAGTGGCTGTTGCTAGGCGACCACAACAGTTATCACCAGCTTTCATAAATCAGTTAATAATCATAAGTCACTCACCAATAAATGCTGCATTGTTGTTTCATTATGGCTTGGTGTTCATCTAATTAGTCCTCATTGATTTAACGGCTGCCAATCTGTTTTGATCAGCAATGTTTTGGCACATGCTCAGTTTTGGAAATACTTGATGTGAACCAGTTTGGTAAGCGTACAAATCATTCGGTGTGAACCGAACAGACTGGTTGATTGGCTCGTGTCTGATGGTTACATCAAACATGATAAGTCCAACGACTGAATACATTGATGCCGAATTTGCCGCGTTCCCCGTCAGTTCGTAGCATCATTGTACCCAGATTTTTTGGAGCATTTGATGTTTTCCCATCGGCAGCATTTTTTTCACCAACCAGCAAGGTTCGGTGAGGGTACTCCAATGGTTCGGCAGGGAGCTCATGCCGGAAATTTCACCTAACCCAGCTTCCTTAAACATGAATTCAGAGTCTGTAATTAAAAAACAAACAAACCCACAAATAAGAACCACAGCTTGTTACCAAAAACACATCGCAAGCCAGTACTGTTGGAGCATATACCTAAGGTTTGCCTGATTCTCTGCCCACCACCAACAGTTTGTATTATGGGACAAATCTTTACCTTCTGTGTAATATGTTTTTTATCCTTACCTTATTTTTATCAGTTTTGTTCACAAGGAACAAGGAATTGGATGTCTGAACTCACAAATGTTTTTAAAGTAACCAGTAATGCTTAGTTTATTAGACCCTGTGGTGCCCTCTGATCCAGATGTTTCTGTCTATATCAACTAGATCTATTGCCATTGGACATTTTTAGAAATAATACATAGTCCGTTATAGTAGCAAACAATTCTGTTTGTTCCTCAGATTTCTGACGGGTGTTGCTTTCTCTCTCAGCCATCATTTTCAGCAAAAGGGCTTTCCCGTGATTTTTAATCTTGGTTGTATAATAGTGAACAAGACGAGCATGTACAATCATCAATCTTATTCTGCTACTTATTTCTGTATTAATGGTTTTGCTCAATCTTTGGGGCAAATTTTCCTTTGCTAACTGAGATTATTCAAGAGGGCACGTTAGGGAAGGGAACTGAAATGTGTGTTTGGCACAAAAAGTTGTGTACGTTTAATTTTGAATAGTGCCAGCTCAGATCCTTAAAAAGATTCCTTCCTTGTCATCGGGGCTGTTTTTGGGCAGGAACGCACAGGAATGGAGTTCCGGCTGGCTTCTGAGTTGGCCACGCCTACAGCCTCCCCCCCCTCGGGTTCCCCAGGCACCTCGCAAGCCGTGGGGCACCTGGGTAAGCCAAGCCGATCCAGGGAGGGAAGGCAGTTTAAACTGCCTCCCCTCCTCAGGTTCCCCAGGCACCCCACGGAGCACCTGGGGAAGCCGATCCTGGGAGGGAGCTGCGCTGTCAGGGGTGTGGCCTAATATGCTAATGAGTTTCTGCTGTTGGGTGTGGCACATGCTAATGAGTTCCTGCTGGGCTTTTTCTACCAAAAAAGCTCTGCTTGTCATCAAAAGCTGGATGAAGGTAGAAGGTCTTTTATCTGCTCTCCGAGTGTGAGGACACTTTATTTGTTAGAGCAGTGGTTCCCTCAAGTCCCAGATTTACTTGGTATGGTGACCCACTTAAAAACAAAACAAGACACCAGAGCGTGCATACATAAATAACATTGCAAGTGCCTGCGACCTGCTTTCCCAGGCTTTGAGCTGCAGGATGAGAAAACACTGCATTTGTCTCACTAGTATCTCTCTTTTCCTTTTTCTGAAATGGAAGGAAATGTCCAGGGCTGCACAAGCTCCCACAAGCTAATGCCATCTTGGAGTGTATCAGCAGAGGCATAACATCCAAATGGCAAGATGTCCCAGTCCTACTGTACACTGCATTGGTCAGGCTGCACGTGGAGTCCTGAGTGCAGTTCTGGAGGCCTCACTTCAAAAAGGATGTGGAGAGAATGGAGCGGGTGCAGAGGAGAGCGACGAGGGTGACTGGGGGCCTGGAGACTGAGCCCCGTGAGGAAAGGCTGAGGGACTTGGGGGAATGTTCAGTCTGGAGAAGGGGAGGCTGAGGGGGGATAGGATCACCCTCTTTAAGAATTTGAAGGGCTGTCACTTAGAGGAGGGCAGGGAGCTGCTCCTATTGGCAGCAGAGGAGAGGACTCGCAATAACAGTCTTAAATTAAGGTTGGGAAGGTACCGGCTGGGTATTAGAAAAAACGTTTTTACAGTAAGAGTTGTGCAAGAGTGGAGCCAGCTGCCTAGGGAGGTGGTGAGCTCCCCCTCCCTGGCAGTCTTCAAGCAGTGGCTGGACAAACCCTTGTCAGGGATGCCCTAAGCTGGTCCTGCATTGAGCAGGGGGTTGGACTAGTTGGCCTGTATGGCCCCTTCCAGCTCTGTGATTCTAAATCATTCAGAAGTTTCTCCTGGCATGCACATGACAGGCAGTACACTGTTGATGGTATGAAACAATGCTGTTATGTGCCCTGGTGACCCTGTGGGACACCGTTCCTATGGGCTGTTGCCCTTCCTCCCTTGTGGCTCTGCAGATTCTTGCTCGTTTCCCGGAATTGAATTGGCCTGGGTCGGCAAGAAGGCTTTTCTCTGGGGAACGTTTCCCACCTTTGGGGAGTGCTCTCCTAAAGCTGTATCTAATGGCATTCACAAGCTAGGCACATTTCCATTGACCTGTTAGCAGGTGTGCTCCTCATCATTCGGGAAACGTTTAAAGGTGGGGCGTCGAAGAGCAGCCTTGCTTTATGGCCTTGCACTAATGGCGTCTGGCAGAGTTTCTAATCAGGGATCCCTGGCCTTGTGGTGAGCAGCTTCCTTGGATTCGGTCGCTGAATCCGCGGATGTTTGCCTGCTTGGTTTTATGGGACCAGATGCTCAAAACAGTATAAATTGCCACAGTGTCTCTGGCTTCCGTGGCCCTTTCTCGTAAATCTGAGTGGTTGCCGGTTGTTTGGTTTTGACTCTACATTCTGGAAGCCCCTGCTATGAAAATGGTGTTAGGTACAAGCAGCTGCTGGAGACCATTGGAGGGGAAGGCTCTTGGCAGTCGCGTGACACGAAATAGCTTTTCCAGGAGGCATTATGTGCAAAAGCATCTTATCATCTGTGCAAATTAGAGGGATTGGGCTTGAGTATGTTACAGGTTACACTCGGGTGAGAATGTGTTAACTTGCTTCAAACTCTTAATTCCCCAACTGAAGAGAAGGAAGGAGAAACGTGCTGTCAAGTTGCGGCTGAGCTCACAGTGATCCCCACAATGGGTGTTCGAGGCCAGAGAGGATCAAAGGTGTGGCAGCTACAAGCATGGGCAGCTTCAAGAGGGAATTAGATAAACATCGGGAGCAGAGGTCCATCAGTGGCTATTAGCCACAAGGTATAGATGGGAACTCTCAGTCTGGGGCAAGTGATGCTCTGTATTCTTGGTGCGGGGGGGGGGGCGACAGTGGGAGGGCTTCTAGTGTCCTGGCCTCACTGGGGGACCTCCTGGTGGCACCTGGTATTTTTGGACACTGTGTGACAGAGTGTTGGACTGGATGGGCCATTGGCCTGATCCAGCATTGGCTTGTCTTATGTTCTTATGTTTGCCATTGCCTTCCTCTGCATAGCAACTCCAGTCCTCCATGGTTGTCTCCCATCTAAGCGCCAACTGTGGTCAACCCTGCTTGGTTTCTGGGCTCTGAAAAGTGCAGTCTAAGCTGGGCTATATAGGTTCCCCAACTGAACCAATAAATCAAGGCGGAAGGTAAAAATTGGGGGGGGGGAGGGAAGAGCCCCGTGGTCATCACAGACTCACGATCTGTCTGGATCTCCCCACAGGGCTAAAAGGAGTGTGTCAACAGTAGCATGGCCATTGTCTTGTGTAAACAGGAGAGGGTGGCTGCCTTTCTTGTTAGGTTGTCTGTTGACATAAACAGAGATTGTTGATGCAGAACAGAAATTCTGAGTGAACTGCCTTGAAATAACCTTGGGTATCTCTGGGGTGGAAATGAATGGCCTTAATGACTTCTGGTTTTTAATGGCTAAGCAGGATGCTGATCTTAATTGTGTAAATTTTGTTTTCCAGGATGTGTGTTTCATAGAATCACACAGTTGGAAGGGACCTCCAGGGCCATCTAGTCCAACCCCCTGCTCAATGCAGGAAATTCACAAATACCTCCCCCCACACACATCCCCAGTGTCTGCTGTTCCATGCCCAGAAGATGACCAAAAACCTCCAGAATCTTAGAAGGCTGTGGGGGACACTTTTTTTTTTTTTTTTTTGTATCTTTCTGTAACTACTGAGATAATATTTGCAAGTTAGGGTTATCCATTTAAGTGATCCCTTTTGCTTGCCTTGTAATAGTGGGCAGGGCCATCCTATGCTCTGGGCACCAGTGTAGCTGTTTGGGATGCTGTGACCTTTCAGCTGAGAACAGACATTTTTAAAAGGACCCAACTCTAAGAGACTAAGAGTACAACAATCGCACTGTAGTCTGTAGCAACACCATCCACATCTAGCAATCCCCATTAGCGTGGAAGCAGCCAATCAATGTCTGCTGATGCTGACATGCTTTCCTGACATCACTCCCCTCCCCACAAACCAGGATCATAGGAGACATGACGCCCTGTACTGTAGAGAGGACCATAGCATGCCCAATGGAAGCCTGTAAGTAGCACAAACTGAGGGATGCTAAAACAAGAGAGCCCTGACCTGGGTAGCACAGGTTAGCCTGATCTCATCAGATCTTAGAAGCTACGCAGGGCTGAGCTTGGTTAGCACCGGGATGGTAGACCACCAAGGAGGGAGCAATGGCAAACTGCTGCGTTATTCACTCTGCAGAATTTAGAATACACATAACATAGGTTATGGGCCCAGCACACTTCCGCTGCATGTTCCTTAGTGAAATGGTCAGTTGTCTTGCAACCTTGTAATAACCAATGGCTAATTACAATAAATTGAACTGAACTGAATTGGTCAATTGGCTGACTGCCAGAAGCGCTGACCCTCAAGGTAGGCTAGCAAGTACCCCTCAATCAGAAGGGGAGGCAGAACCAGCTGGACCAGACGAGGAGACCACTGCCACCCTGAGACAATCTTAGAGCACCAACAGAGGAATACCACCTCCCACGAGGTTTGGGAACCATAAAGATGTAGATTAGAGCAGCTAGTCAGATGAGATGTTTATCCTATGTTTGTTGTCTTTAATCTCCCAGTAACCCTATCCTCATTAGTAAAGTTTTTTTCTTTTAAAGCTAATGCAAGTGGTGTGCTGCGTTATTCACTCTGCATAATTCGGAATGCACATAACACAAACTTCCTCTGTTCATCTCTTGCAGTGGAAACCCTGTGGGGTCACCATAATTTGGCTATAAATGGATGGCAAAATAAGCAACGAGCAAGAGAGCTCTCAGCTCCACAGCGAGGCACCCCAGCAGCTAAATGTACCCTGGGCATTGCAGATCGTGGTTATGTTGTTGGCTCAGGAGGGTAGTTGGGGCTGCCTGTGAACCGGGCCCATCCTGGTCTCAGCCAGTGTTGAAGGGCTGCTGACAAAAGCCAAAAGGAAAGAGTAATGCTCAATAGTAGCAGCCAGCTTCAAAATGGTTCAAGTGCTCTGCATGTCGTGTAAGCTGTAGATTAGTGAAAATAGCACCATGCAAGTGCTCTCCTGGTTCCTGTAGTTCATCCCTCTCCCTCAGGAGTTCCTTTATTTTGGGATTCACCAGTTGGGGGATGTAGCCGAGTCACTGAGGCAATTATTTTCAGCACTGGCACTTCACCTGTGGAATGTTTTCCCGGTTGAGGATCGCCCAGTGCTTACCCAGGATTTTACCTCAGGGCTTTAATCTTTTTTAAGTGTTTTTTTTTTTTAACCTTCCAAGGTAGGGCTGCCAAGTCCCCGGGTAGGGCGGGGGAAGCACCGATTTTTAAAGCTTTCCCCCGCCTTTTCAGAATTGGCCACCGGGGGAGGCAATGGCTGCCAGCAGGGAAACGTCGGAGCCGGCCCTGGCCTCTTAAAAGGGAAATGTCTGCAGAGAGCCTGCCCTGCAGTAAAAAGCCTCAACAGACATTTCCCCTTTAAGAAAGAGCAAGAGAGTCCCGCCCAGAGAGGCTCTTTCTGCTGAAGGGCCTGCTTTTGCATGTGGCCTGCTGCTGGAGTAAGCTGCTTGGGGTAAGCTGCTGGGGTCTGCCAGCTCTTTTCCTTCTCTCTCTCTCCCCCTCCCCCTTTCTTTCTTTTTTCTGTCTGTCTGTCTGTCTGCCTCTCTCTCTCTGTCCCCATCCAGCAGAGGTCTATCAGTGGCTATTATTAGCCACAAGGTCTAAATGGAACCCTCTGTCTGGGGCAGTGATGCTCCGCATTCTTGGTGCTTGGGGGGCAACAGTGGGAGGGCTTCTGGAGTTCTGGCCCCGCTGCTGGACCTCCTGAGGGCACCTGGTATTTTTGGCCACTGTGTGACACAGAGTGTTGGACTGGATGGGCTGTTGGCCCGATCCACTGTGGCTTCTCTCCTGTTCTTATGATATGAAAATCATATTTAGCACTTGTGTAGCACTTAGTGCTTCATATTCTGCCGAGATGAGGAAGGATTCAGTAGGGCCGTTGCTCAGTGATAGAGCATCTGCTTGACATGCAGGAGGTATCAGCCTCTTCAGCTAAAAAAGGATCAGGTCATAGGTGACATTAAAGATCTCAGCCTGAGACCCTGGAGAGCCACTACCAGTCTGAGTAGTCAATACTGACCTTGATGGACCAATGGCCTGATTCAGTATTAAATAAAATGATTCCATGGCACTGCAGGGTTTTGAGCCAGGCTCTCCCAGATCCCAGCCAAACAAACTGACTGCTACATAACACTGAGTCTTGTTCAGCGACAAAAAACAGTGGCATAAAAGTCACAGTCTGGGTAATGCTGCTTGCAAGCCTATAAAGCTCAAGGCAGCAGCAGAAGCTCAGTATTAGGAAACTTCATGAGTTCATGTGTCAGCATGTGGAAGCAACATCACAGGATGTGACATCACAAAATGATGTCACTTCCTTTCTCCTGGCTCCACCCCCAAAGTCTCCTGGCTCCACCCCCAAAGTCCTCAGATATTTCCCAAGTTGGACTTGGCAGCCCTATTCCAAGGACTGTTTTACGAATACCTTTTTAGGGTGCTGCGTGTGTTATTCTGTTTTTGTGGGGCTGGGTTCTTAACAGTTTGTGAATTGTAATGGTGGTTGTGCTGGTTTTTGGATTCTGTCATGTACCGTGCTTTATTATACAACGTCGCCTGCCATGTGCTCCTGTAATGGCGACCGCCATGTGGCCTGAGCACATGGTCAGGCAGCGACCTGAGCTTCGGTCTGGGGGAACAATAGACACCTGGATCCTAAGTGGCCACCAATAAGGAACCTAGGTTCTCCCCGGGGGACCTATGACAATTCATGTAAATGTAAGACCCTATCAGGTCATTTGGGTGCGGCCGGAGGTGTGGTTCCGGCCAGCATAAAAGCTGGGCTTGAAGCCCATATGCTGTGCCTCATCTGACCACGAAATAAATCTTGCTATGCTGAAATCACTACCACCGGTCTCTCGACTCCAGTACTTTCCAGATTCTGTTGTGTTTAGGTTGTGACCTGTCTAGAGCAGGTCTTTAGAGAGGAAACATAGACATCTTTAAAGAAATCATACTCATGGCTGTATCGGAAGAAGTGAGCAGCGACTCACAAAAGCTCCTACCTTGCTACATCTTTTGTTAGTCTTTAAGGTGCTTCTGGACTCTTGCTTTTTTTCTGCTGCTACAGACAGACTAACAGGGCTGCCCCTATCTTGATCCATATCCATCGAGTGTAAGGCACAGGCAATAATAGCAAGGATTGGAACTGAGTAACTGGTAGCCACCCAGAAATGTGGTTGTACACCTACCCCACAACCGTTGCATGTGCTGATGTTGTTCTGGTGTTCCACTAATAATAATAAGAGGAGGAGGAGGAGACTGGATTTATACCCCCCCCTTCACTACCTAAAGGAATCTCAGGGAGGCTTACAAACTCCTTTCCCTTCCCCTCCCCACAACAGTCCACGCACTTAACCACTACACCAAACTGGCTCTTTACATCCTCTCTGCATAGCGTTCACATGGGGAAGATAAGGGTATGTTGCTGGGGTAGGGAGGAGTTTTCTAGAGAGTTTGAGGCTGGGAACCCGCTCTTTTTTTCCTGGGTAATCCTTGCATCTCCAGCACCGGACTGGCTCTTTCTCAGAGTCCTCCTTGTGTCTTCTAAGTGTGGCCAGAGAAGTATCGTCCTGCTCCTAACGTCTGAGGTATAGGTGACCAGGTTTGGGTTGTATAATGCATAGGAGACCGATGATTGGCTGCAAGCTTAATATCCCAAGCTGCCCTGTGGCAGTGTAGGCTTGGTTGACAGCAGTAGTTGAGGATGGCTTTTTGAGCAATCCCAGGGGGCCCAGCAGCAGTGTTTATACTCAAGGCCACCATTTTTGCTTGGGTAATGTTATGCTGGCGCCAGGGATGGACGCGGGTTGAGGGAGGCTCTGGATGGAGTCTGCACCTCATTCTTTCCCCAGCACACCCCTGGTGCCACTCCTTTCTGGCTCCGTAGTTGCTGCTGCTGTGATAGGACCGTGTTCACACCAGTGCGATTCCAGTTTGGTGTAATCCGGGAGAAAATCAATGCTCCCTCTAAGCTGTGGAGTCTTGTGAGTAAAAATTCTACTCTGTGAGCTACTGGCATTAAAGTTGCGAGCAAGCAATTTGGCTACTGCATGAATTAGTTTGCTCTTGAGACAAAAATGTGTGAGCCGGAGGCTAAAAACCGGTGAGCTGGCTCACACTAACTCAGCTTAGAGGGAACACACTCCTCCACTTGCAGCTGCTGGATTACTTTGGGCAAGCCATAGTTCTGTCAGAGCTGTCCTTGAAGGAGCAGTTTCTGTCAGAGCGCGCTCAGCCCCGCCTACCTCACAGGGTGTCTGTTGTGGGGAGGGGAAGGGAAAGGAGATTGTAAGCCCCTCTGAGTGAAGGGTGGGGTATAAATCCCATCTCTCCTCTTCTTCTTCACTACACAGGAATACCTTCAGATTGTGCTGAGTATAGAGCTGAGTTGCAGGCGTGCCTCAGGATGGGTGTCCCAAGGCTCTCTGTTGCCACAAACGCGTTCCGTCTCAACTCGTGACCTTGTTACTTGTACAGCCTTGATCTTTCTTTCACATTAACTCCTAACATTTTGGAAAACATCTCTGATACAATTATCTGTACGGAAAGTACTTTTCATGCCTCTCCTCGGGCTGAGCCTTAGTAGAACGTATAAAGTGGGGGCTCCCTTTCTTCTTTCTACTGTATTGATTTAGCTGGGCTCTCTGTCACTAGGTATTATTTGTGAGGGGTTTTTTGAGTTCAAACAGTGTACGGTTCTCAAATGTGTTTTCCATCTGCCTTTTGTTGTTGTTCTTTCTTTTTTTAAGGCGAGTTGTGTTAAATTTGCAGTGCTGTTATAAGGATTCTGGTGTCCCGTGGTCCTGGTTTCACTCTCCACATGTGTTCTCTGTAGTGGTTAAGAGTGCACACTCTAATCTGGGAGAAGGGGGTTTGATTCCCCACTCCTCCACTTGCAGCTGCTGGATGACCTTGAGCAAGCCATAGTTCTGACAAGAGCTGTCCTTGAAAGGGCAGTTCTTGAAAGAGTTCTCTCAGCCCTGCCTACCTCACAGGGTGTCTGTTGTGGGGAGGGGAAGGGGAAGGAGTTTGTAAGCTGCTCTGAGACTCCGAGTGAAGGGCAGGGTATAAATCCAGTCTCTTTTCTTCTTCTTCTTTTCTCCCTCTGGTCACTCCTGTTCTGTGGTCACTCCCGTTCTTGAATTTATGAAGTGATTTCAGATATTCAGAGAAGACACGGTACAGTTCTGCCAGTGGAAGGTATATAATTCTGTGAGGGTTATACCGGTTGCCCCTTCTGTATGTTTCAGCTGGCATTTAGTCAAGCTTCAAGTATAATTCTCAATTATAACAAGATCTGATTCTATGCCCTTGAGGAACTTCTCTAGGGGGCAGTCAGCGAGTGCTTATGGCTGCTGGAATGTGGATAAACATGCCCTTCCGGGAACCGGAGAGGTTTCTGATGAAGGTGAGCAAAACAACAGGAGCGCAATGGCATGTGAGAGAATGCTCAAGGTAGTTTTTTTAAAACAACAACAACAACATTATTTTGAAGCTGTCGATCGAGCTATTGTTTCGCTGGTCGCGCTACCTGAGAGACTCAAGCGTATTAAAGTTATGGATGAAGCATTTTGTATAGCTGTTTCACCTATTCTGAGTTTCCTATTCTGAGAGCCAGTTCAGTGTGGTGGTTAGGAGCACAGACTCTAATCTGGGAGGACCGGGTTTGATTCCCCACTCCTCCACATGCAGCTGCTGGTGTGACCTTGGGTCAGCCAAGTTCTCTCAGAGCTGTTCTCTCAGGAGCAGTTCTTTCAGAGCTCTCATCTCCACCTGCCTCACAGGGTAGCTGTCATAGGGAGGGGAAGGGAAAGGAGATTGTAAGCTGCTCTGAGACTCCGGCGGGGTATAAATCTAGTTTCCTCCTCCTCTTCGTCCTCTTCTTTTTCCTCCTCCTTAGGCCCCATTTTGAAATGACTCTCCCTGCCTGTGTCTTTGTGTACTGTAAGTGGTGGGGGAGACTGCCATCAAGTTGTAGCCAACTTATGATGACCCTTCACAAGGTTTTCAAGGCAAGAGATGAACAGAGATGGTTTGCCACTGCCTGCCTCCGCGTAGAGACATCTCCCAGACTTCTTTGGTGGTCTCCCATTCAAGTACTAACAAGGGTCAACCCTCCTTAGCTTCTGAGATCTGACAAGATCGGGTTAGCCTGGGTTGTCCAGATCAGGGTGTGTTAAATGTACTGAAGGCAATTAGAAACAAAAATGGAGGGATAGGAGTGTTTAGGGTTATTTGTTTATTTAAAATATTTACGCCCTGCCTTATCACCGCAGACTCAAGATGGCCGACAAACTGTAGTAGATCCAAGAACCAGTGACGAGTCAAAAACAGCCCACTCTTAAAACACGAATTAAAGACAACAGACTGTTTTAAAGCCGATACATGCTGTTAAAATGTAGCCGAATCTGCCAGAACAGTTCACCTTCCACCAGATGCCCTGTGGAACAAAAAAGATTTACATGCTTTCCTGAATATAGCAGGAGAAGGGGCCCTCAACACCCATTTTGGTAGGCCTGCCATGGAGAATGCCCTTGACCAAAGTGTTGTCAAACAGACAGTTCTATTGAGGGCGCCACCAGTAGAAGGTTGCCTGTGCAGTGTAACTTGTAACACGTTTGTATACTGGGAGATATGGTTTGAGAGGTATGAGGACTCCAGACCACTGGAATAGTGAAGTTAGCCCTTAAGGTGTGGTCTATGCTGGCCTTGGAGAGCACAACCAACCATCAAAGCATTTCACCTGGTCTCCAAAAATGAAAACATGCAAGTTGCCCACCCACAATTAACCTGTGGTTGCCATTGGCCGGGGGGGCGGGGGAGAGGTTTGCAGTCTCTTATTTTCCACAGGCGACCAAGTGAAGAAGTTATTTACAAGCCTGGTTTAAGTGGAGAGGGTTTTTTTAAAAAAAAAAGCTACAGGAAGCAATTTACAATTAACTAATTTTCAGAATGTCCTAATTACCCTAGACGGCTTCAGCCTGAGTAGGGTCTGTCTGCCGGCTCCTTTCATATTTCATGTGTCGTTCTGCCCGTGCTGTGGTGGAGGATGGTCTCCGAGACATTGCAAATGGAGGCTCCATGCGCTCTGCTTGCATAATTAATAAAGCTGTGGCATTTCTCATAAGAGCAAAATGTTAGGGCTATTATTCATCGGCCAAAGCCTTTCCCTTAGATGAACTGTTGTTGGGCCCAGAAATGAAAAACTGGGGGCAGGTGGGGGGGGGGGGAGTTGGTTGGTTGGTTGGTTTGTGCATCCTGTCTCTTGTGTGTGGGGGGGGGAGTTACATTATCACTTTCTGAATAGCTTATGATGCTGTTTACATGAACCAGAGGTTCCAAGCGTCCTGTGCCAAATCGTTCTCGCTGCTTTAATGCAGCAGGAAGGTATGTCTGATCGCTTTGCAGCATCGTTTCCTCCTCAGTACCAGCAGGACTAGTTGCAGGAGCCAGGATGTAGAAGCAGTAAGCTGGAAAAGAGACGGACTTTGGGCCTTGCTGTAGCTTCCGTAGGACCTTGGGTTGGGCCAGAATTACATCCAGTCCTTTACTGCTTGATAGATTGGTTTATATTTGTAGTCTGCCTTTCTTCCTGGGACTCAAGGTGGGTTACAAGTATGATCGAGCTATTTGGTTAATCAGTAATCCAGTTAGGAAAATCTGCTAACTTTTGAATGAGGTGATGTTGGAGTCTAACAGCAAAAAATCCTAGTAAAGTGATAATAGTGCCATGGTGCTGAGCCTGGGATTGAAGAACTGGAAGAAAAAAGAAATCTCCCCAAGAGAGGTCACCTCCCAAGCTGATCCATTACACCACAGAGCTATGGCCTCTATAAGAATGCCCTCCTGATGGGGTTATGGGGGAGGGATTCCCAGTGATGTCATTACATTGCTAGAGACGCTCTAGCCTTTGGCCCAAACTCTATGCTTTAACCAAGGAGTTGTGATTGAATGCTAGAGCGTGGCCAGCAGCATGCTGAAGTTCCTTCCAGTCACACCAGAAGTGACATCAACATGTTGGGATGCCGGACATCAGCTGAGAGCAAGTCTGGTGTAATGGTTAAGTGCGCGGACTCTAATCTGGGAGTACCGGGTTTGATTCCACACTCCTCCACTTGCAGCTGCTGGTGTGACCTTGGGTCAGTCACAGTTCTGGCAGAGCTGTTCTCTCAAGGGCAGTTCTCTAGAGAGCTCTCTCAGCCCCACCTACTTCACAGAGTGTCTGTTGTGGGGAGGGGAAGGGAAAGGAGATTGTAAGCCACTCTGAGACTCCGAGTGAAGGGCAGGGTATAAATCCAGTCTCCTCCTCCTTCTAGTAGTGGTGGGAAGGGCCCACTGGGGGGGGGGGAGCAAATGGCAACCCTGCCTCCTGAACAGTTCTGTTTTGCCCATGTTGTGCAATGATTCGATCCTTGGGGCCTTCCTAGGAGCCTGGGGCAGGCTGTTCCATAATGTGGAAACTCCCTCAGAGAATGCAGTTCCCTGTTTGGCCTGTTTGCTGGATGCCACCTTCAGAAGGCTTTGCCCTGGTGAGTGACGCCATCGCAGGGGTACATAGCTGGAAAGGCGATCCTGCAGGTATGCGGGTCTGATGCCATTAAGGGTTTTCTAGGTATCGATAAGGGGTTTCTAGGTATTGTGCCAAGTTTCCCACTACCTGAACACCCCTGTAACTGCATCGCAGGCTTTTTCTCCCTGCATTGCGCAGGGGGTTGGACTAGGTGACCCTGGAGGTCCCTTCCAACTCTGTGCTTCTGTGAACCTTGAGCAGAGCCTGGTAGCTGATCAGTAACCGATGGAGCTTCTGCAGAGTGGGAGCGATGTGCAGATGCCGCTTAGCATCTGAAGTCTGTGGAGGTGAACAGGGGTGCCTTCAAATGCTGAGAAATAGTGGATACGATGGGGCACATCACGACAAGTGGGTTGAATGGACAAGGCAGGTGATTGGAGATAACTGAGGCCAACTGTCTGTAGCTGCTTCAGAGCCTGCTGGTGTTTGTAAGGGAATCTGCAGCTGCCGTTTCCTTCCCTAGACCCGACCGGCTGGCCCTGCTTGAAGGTAGGGCTTATGCTGACTTCCCAAAAGGTGCAGAGCAGCACAACATGAGCTTTGTGCAAACTTGCAGCTGTCCAAGGTGCTCAAGTGGGGATGCTGGGCCTGCATAAGAAGAAGAAGAAGAAGAGAAGAAGAAGAAGAGATTGGATTTATACCCCGCCCTCCACTCCCCAAGGGAGTCTCAGAGCGGCTTACAAACTCCTTTCCCTTCCCCTCCCCACAACAGACACCCTGTGAGGTAGGTGGGGCTGAGAGAGCTTTTTCCCAAGCTGTCCTTGAGAGAACAGCTGGTGCAGAGCTATGGCTTGCCCAAGGTCATCCAGCCAGGTGCAAGTGGAGGAGTGGGGAATCAAACCCAGTTCTCCCAGATTAGAGTCCGCACACTTAACCACTACACCAGACTGGCTCTCTAAGAAGAGATGCGCACTGTCTCTGACACACACCATCTTTACACATCCTACAGATATGTGTTGTGTTGTGTCACTTGCAAGCCTCCAAATGGTATAAAGGAGGAACAGCTGCAGCAGGGTGAATGGGCCACAAAGAGAAGGTTCTGGTGAAGTTTTTATAACTGAAGTCCGTTTGGTGTGGTGGTTAGGAGCGCGGACTCTGATCTGGGAGAACCGGGTTTGATTCCCCACTCCTCCACATGCAGCTGCTGCTGTGACCTTGAGTCAGCCGTGAGTTCTCTCAGAGCTGTTCTCTCAGGAGCAGTCCTCAAGAGAGCTCTCTCAGCCCCACCTACCTCACAGGGTGCCTGTTGTGGGGAGGGGAAGGGAAAGGAGATTGTAAGCCGCTCTGAGACTCCCTTGGGGAGCGGAGGGCGGGGTATAAATCCAATCTCCTCTTCCTCCTCCTCTTCTTCCTCCTCTTCATCTCCTTCATCAGTCTGACAGTTGTAATCCAAGTTTGCCTTTCCCATAGCAGCAGCAGCTGGCACCCTGCTAGCTAGTATTTAGACAAAACAAAACCAAGGGCACCTCTTGCATTCCTCTCCTGGCATCAAGGATTTTTGCCTTCTGTTCTCTGTGGCTTCCCCAGTCATTCTGGAAGACCAGATCTTGGGTGTTTTTTGTTTTCCAGTTTGTTCTTGGGCAGGAAGCTAAGTCGCTTCCCAACTAGGTCTCATTCTCAAGAATGGTGCAGGCAGGGGCATAGAGTTTTAAAATCCGGGGGGGGGGCTTGTGCGTGTGCGCGTGCAAAGCATGTGCGCACGCCGGGACCATGTCCCCGCCGCCGCCTCTCCTCCCCTCGGCCTGGCCATTCCTGCCTCCATTCCTCCAGAGGCCAGCTGGGCAAATGCCCAGTGTGCTGGCGTCACCCAGAAGTGACGCCATCATGCTGGGCACATTGCCAGGGCGACGCTCTAGCAATCGCCCCAAAACTCTGTGGCACCATAGAGTTTCAGGGCGATTGCCAGAGTGTTACCCTGGCAACGTGCCCAGTGTGATGGCATCACTTCCAAGTGACGCCAGCACGCTGGGCATTTGCCCAGCTGGCCCCGGGATGGAGGGAGGAGTGGCCAGGCCGGGGGCGGGGGGGGAGAGGCAGCGGCGGCTGGACAGGCGGGCCTAGAAAGGGCCTGGGGAGGCACGGCGGGGAGGCATGGTGCCGGGCGCTCCGTTTTGCTGGGGGGGGCTCACTTCCTCCACAGGAAATTTCGGGGGTGGCTCGAGCCCCCCCTGTAGTTGACGCCTATGGGTGCAGGCGTATCCGTTCCCAGGGATCTGTGACTGGGGTGTGTGTGTGTGTGCAAGTGTGTTGTTTGCATCCAGGGATCTTGCGACTATTTATCCTATAGTCTGCCTTTCTGCCCGAGACTCAAGACAGATTATGAAGCGCGAGTTGATGGACTCGATAGGATGAAGCATCTAGTAAGCAATATAACCGGATTAGGGTTGCAGAAATCCGAAAGAAAGCATAAGGTATTAGAAACGATAAGTTAAACGATGCAGAAAATGGTATTATGTAAGTAGAACACTGTGTGGGGAGAGGAGGACAATACGTACAGCAGACAGATAATGCACACTGTACATTGTGGTATCATCCAGAGCCCCGATTCCTTTATAAAAAGCACCGTCCTGAGCCATTCTGTTATAAAGCACCCCTATTGCCTTTATAGAAATGCCCCCCTGAGCAATTCAGTTTTATGTAGTTTGTGGAATGACAGAAGTATAGGAGCCTTCCTGACCACCTCATAAGATGGGAGCCATGACAGATAAAGGACACGGATGGGCAGCTGTCGATCTTACCCATCATCTTCACTTTCTTCTGGTTTGGTGTAGTGGTTAGGAGCGCAGACTCTAATGTGGGAGAACCGGGTTTGATTCCCCACTCCTCCACATGCAGCTGCTGGTGTGACCTTGGGTCAGTCACAAGTTCTCTCAGAGCTGTTCTCTCACGAGCAGTTCTGGAAAGAGCTCTCTCAGCCCCCACCCACCTCACAGGGTGTCTGTTGTGGGGAGGGGAAGGGAAAGGAGATTGTAAGCCGCTCTGAGACTCCCTCAAGTAGTGAAGGGCAGGGTATAAATCCAATCTCTTCTCTCTTCTTCTTCTTCTCTTAGTCACTTTCCAAGTTGAAAATTAGCAGTTGGTGCTGGGCCTTTGGTGCCCCATGGATGTCTTTGAAAAATATATATTCATTCATTCATTCATTCATTCTCTCTCTCTCTCTCTCTCTCTGTGCAAAGGCAGTGTTGATTGGCAGGTAGCAAAAGGTTTAGTATGGTAGGCATTTTGTAAGTGAGATTGAACAAAATCCCAGACAATTAATGAAACTGACCATTCTTTGTGCTGGTTGATGGGCCCTCTCTTTCAGCTGGGAAGGCAGCAAGTACCTGGTCCTGTCTGTCATGGCCGTGCTTAAATGGCCAACGGGGGGCAACAAGCTGGAACTGCGTCCAGATGAGACATAGATGATGCTGTTTTGGTAAGGCTGGCATTCC
This sequence comes from Lepidodactylus listeri, assembly GCA_029233225.1. Lineage (NCBI taxonomy): Eukaryota > Metazoa > Chordata > Lepidosauria > Squamata > Gekkonidae > Lepidodactylus > Lepidodactylus listeri. The sequence continues at coordinate 17,626,288 of JARCFY010000010.1, read as the reverse complement.
GGAAGGGTTGCGCTGCCACATTGAGGGGAGTCTGATATTTGCTGACGTGGGGAGCGATCTGGAGCAGGTCTGTTTGTTATCCCATGAGGCTTACTCTCAGGAAAGTGTCCTTAAAATCACAGCCCTAGTCAAGACTTTAGGGGTGCTTCTTGACCTAGTTCTGTTGCTAGAGTTGCAAGTTAGCGCAGTAGCGACAAGAACCCTTTTGGGTTGTATGTGGCAAGGAAACTATCCTCCCTTCCAGACTCTGCTGTCCTGGCCATGCTAGCGTACTGTAAAGTACTGGGTCCAGAGACACCTTGAAGTGAAATCAGCTCATAAGTTTATTAAGAGGTCAGAACTAGACTGTTTAGCCAGACTCGCAGGTCGGCTTGTATTTCTGTTCTCGACCGCACCCATGCACACACCCAACACCCGTGATTGGCTATTTACAGTGCCCCTGCATCCTATAGGTTCTTCTATGGATGCGGGCTTCTCCATTGGTCCCAACTAGGATCCTCCGGGTCTGTTGTCTTTGGACGCGAAGCACGACAGCTTCGCCTGGCCACGTGTTTGGCCTACCGCGTGCACAGCTCAACAGTCGGGACATAACACCCCTCCCCCCCATAGTTCAGATTCCCCCTGACATACACAGTCCTTGAGGTAAGCTGGTTGCTTCCGCTCTCAGGTGGACCTGCATACTCCTGGGGTGGCTGGACTACTGTAATGCATTCTGCATGGGGCCACCCTTAAAGATGACCTGGAAGCTTCGAGTGTTACAAAACAATACAGCTATACGAGTAGTGATGACAGGTCTACTCTGCACGAAAATTCGATCAGCTGTTTTCTTGGGCAAATGGCATGGACTAGGTTATTGCGAGGGAGCGAATGAGCCCCGGTCAATAGTATGCAGCTTGTATATCCATATAGGCTTCTTTATACTGGGTTAGACCATTGGTGCCTCTAGCATAGTGTTGTCTTGCAGTTCTCCAGGGCTTTGGACATCCATGTTTCTCAGCCCTGCTACCTGCGGATCCTCTGCTGAAGATGTCAGGGATTGGACCTGCTGCCTTGTGAATGGTCCCAGGTTCAGCATGCCAAACCTAGCCTAAAATGGATTGGGGGCCCAAAGTATGTGGATCACGTAAGAAGTGCCTTTTTTTAATTGAAAAGCTTTTTCACCCTCTCAAGTATTCATCTCTAGATATTTGCCATCCGCTGTTTCTCCCCAGTGGGTTTTTCAGACCGATTCACAACACTGGTCTTGACTCATCCATTTTACCCTCACAACCGTCCTGTGAGGTAGTTTAGGCTGAGAGTGTGTGACTGGCCCAGTTTCCATGGTAGAGCAGAGATTTCAGCACAAAATAATATAAGATCTCTTGTCAAAATTGCACCAGAATTTAATTGTCGCCAAGAGAAAAAGAGAGAGGGCGTCTCCATATAACTCTGAAACTGCATCTGACTACAGCGGACCTCGCTCTGTCCCACAGAAAAGACTATAAGAGTTAACTGAGCTTTGTTGGTTTCCAAGGAGTTTGGGTTACTCCTTTAGGCCGGTCCACGTGCATGTGTCCTCTAACATCTGACAGGTGAAAAGAAGTATCGTCTTTTGTTAGCAATGAAATCACAGTGCCAAATGAACAAGCACAGTGGAGGCCAGTTTTCCCTCACTTCAGGAATTTTTTAAAAGGGAGGGAATTTCAATTCTCTATCTTATATCTTGTGACTTGGTGGTTTTCAAACTGTTTTATGAAGAACTGTGGAATGTGTGGGTTCCTCAGTGAGATTATCAGTAACGATGGACAAACTTTCCAATAGCAGATTGTCTTCCTTTTCTGGAATTCTTCTGTAATGTGTATTGGATGTGCTCTAGGGCACCCTTTCAGCTCACATGAGGTAAACTAAGGTGCCACATTAGTTCTGCTGAACTGTGTACGTGCCCTAGAAGATGCCTCAGAATTCTGCTGTACATCCTGACGTCTTCAGCAATCAAGACAAAGAGGAAAGTACTTCTTGATGGTAAAACATCTGTAAATCAGTGTGCTAAACAAAACTTCGAATAGGCTTACCAGGAGTTAGTCACCATTTCAGAGTTGTACTGAGCAAGAACTGGGAGCCCACTCACGCTCCTTTTCCCTCTGTGCTCAGTCAGTAGAGTGGAATGGAAACGGAACATTGTGCAGTGTGACGACATCACTGCATCGCAAACTCCCCAGAAGTTCCCCCAGTCTCTATGGTATTTACCATACAGATAGAGGGGATTCCTAGAATGCTGTTTGATGTGGTGATGTCACTTTCACATTGATTGATGCTTCCCATCTGCCTGCTTGGCCGAACAAGCTCTCACCCCAACTCCACCCCACCTCAACCCTAACCCGTTTGTCCCAGCAATAGGTTTATTTATTTATTTATTTATTTATTTGTGAGATTTTTATCTAACCCTCCTTTGCCATTTATGGCGGGCTCAGGGCGGCTACCGACGAGTTCAAACAGTACAATAAATACATACATATAATGAAACACCAATCATAAAATACTGAATATCCAAAACAAAGAACAAGATGGCAAACTACACTATCATACCCATGGCAGTCTGCCGGCACACCATCTTCCCGATTGGTGTCAAGTGGGTAGGTCGGCAGTCGATGTTAGTTAGGCCAGGGCCAGAACTACAAAGCCGGGGCGGCCCTGATTGCTGTATTATATAGTCAGTTGACATGACTGTCTCAGAACACTTCCATAATTTACACAGCAAGGATGTTCACTGCAAGAACAGCATGTTACATTACTGTTCCTTACAGCAAAACATGTTTAGATGCATGTACATTTTAAACACCCAGTCTATGATCCCTGCCCCAGATAGAGTTCCCGCGTGTTTAGCAGGGTCGGCCCTGGCTAGGATTTGGATGGGAGACCTTCCGGGAACACCAGGGTCATGATGCAGGGACAGGCGATGGCAAACCACCTATGTGTTGGCAGAGTTTTAAATATGCAAAAGGAGTGGAGCTCAAGCTACTGAAAGAATAACGTCTTATGTAGAAGAGAACCCAACTGTGCAAAGAGGAGAAGAGAGAGAAGGTTCTAACTGTCTAAACATCTAACTGTGTAAAGAACAACCAGAAAAGAAGAGGTCTCAAAAAAAGGAGGAAGTCTCCAATGAGCCAATCAGGAGGCAAAAAAGGGATAATTTGAAAAATACCAGGAAGTCCTTCCTCTGACTGCTAGCTGCTTAACCCCTCCGATGCCACCCTGTAGGATAGTCTTCTTATCCTTCTTGCTTTGTGCACACGGCAGATCTTGTGTATTCTAACACTCTGAACGTCTCTTGCCTTGGAAAACCCTATGGGGTCGCCGTAGTCAGCTGTGACTTGATGGCACTTTCCACCACCACATAGCGTGCTTTGCATAGCGAACATGTTTGCCCCATAAACTGAAAAGCTGCCATACAAGTGGACTTTATAAAAAAACAAACACCTCCCTTCTGTTAAGGATCGTTGTGCATTCGTAGGCTAACCAAAGGAAGGAAGTCAAGCCATTATAGAGCTCTCCAGAATGTCAGTCCTTCAGAAACTCCATCTGTGTTGTGTGCTGTTTGCTGGCATCCTCCCAGTTTTATTGCCACTGATGCATCCTGTGGTCCCGTCCTGGAAGAAGAAGAAGAGATTAGATTTATACCCCGCCCTTCACTCACTTGGAGTCTCAGAGCGGCTTACAAACTCCTTTCCCTTCCCCTCCCCACAACAGGCACCCTGTGAGGTAGGTGGGGCTGAGAGAGCTTTTTCCCAAGCTGTCCTTGAGAGAACAGCTGGTACAGAGCTATGGCTTGCCCAAGGTCATCCGGTCAGGTGCAAGTGGAGGAGTGGGGAATCAAATCCGGTTCTCCCAGATTAGAGTCCGCACACTTAACCACTACACCAAACTGGAATGCAAATAGATTCTCTCACTCTCTTTGGTCTGAAAGTTTGCAGGGCGGGATCAGAGCAAGCGCCACTGTGCTTCGTGCTTTGGCTACAGGCAGTGCATTTGGTGCAGTGGTTAGGAGGGCGGACTCTAATCTGGGAGAACCGGGTTTGATTCCCCACACCTCCACATACAGCTGCTGGGTGATCTTGGGCAAGCCACAGCTCTCTCAGAGCTCTCTCAGCCCCACGTACCTCACAGGGTGTCTGTTGTGGGGAGGGGAAAGGAAGGAGATTGTAAACTGCTCAGAGACTCAGAGTGAAGGGCGGGGTATAAATCCATTCTTCTTCTCCATCTCCTTCCCACTCCCCCTCCTTCTTCTGAGATAGTTAGAGGCGGCCAAAACAATGATACAATTAATTCTTTCAGTATGCTTCCACCTAAATCATAATTTGCCTTCGCTGAGCCATGTATGGTCATTTCGAAAGACTGGCTTAGGGACTTCTTTGTTTACCTTCTGATGATCAGCGAACCGGTCAATTGCTGCATGTGGTCATAATGGCAGGAAATGTATTATATGAAAACTGAATTAGTGCTGAGTGATAGTTCAGATTGTCTGATCTTTGACCCCTTTCCAAATCATGCTTGTCCCACCAACTGCCTTAACAGGCATCATTGTTCTGGGTGGGAAATATTTGCTCAAAGAATTTGGGGCACAGATTGTGAAAGAATGGCTCTCCCTCTGAGTTATCAGTCATTTTGTGCTTTTTAACACACACACACACACACACTCGGTTCTGCAGTTTGATCTTTCAGTATTCTTAAACTACTGCGGCTTCAAGAGCTGAATTTAAAGCCTGCGCTCTGTGTGGGGGATGGGCAGGTAGGGATGTAATGCGTAATTTTAAAGGAATTTCATGCTCTCTTTTAATTGCCTCTTTACTATCAAGCCTTTGGGAGCGGCATTTTTCAGATATTCTCTTGTAACCTCAAGAGCAAGAATGTAACTTTTTTAAAAATGAAAGCTGAGATTCGTTTCTAATTGCTTGACTAGTGCCTGGGGCATTAATAAAAGCATCAGATATTGCAATAGAAATGATAATATTGCAGCACTCATTCCTAGGGCTTTTTTTAATTATTGTGCTCCCGAGTGTACCCCAGGCCTTGCCTTACAGATGTTGGTGGTAATTTTCCATTGGTATCTCAAAAGCTCTCAAGGTTAGCCCCTGCTGCATACAGCACGTGGCTTGGTGGATCTCCCCCTGGCCCATGTCTGTCAGTTGGGCAGCCCACCGTGATCAAGTGAAAACGTGACATTAAATGTGACAGTATGTTGTGTATGTTGACTGAGGAGTGATATGATAACCATCTTCGAGTACTTGAAGGGCTGCCATAGAGAGGATGGTGTGGAGTTGTTTTCTGTTGCCCCAGAAGGTCGGACCAGAACCAACGGGTTGAAATCAAATCAGAAGAGTTTTCGGCTAAACATTAGGAGGAACTTCCTGACAGTTAGAGTGGTTCCTCAGTGGAACAGGCTTCCTCGGGAGGTGGTGGGCTCTCCTCCTTTGGAGGTTTTCAGACAGAGGCTAGATGGCCATCTGACAGCCATGCTGACTCTGTGAACTTGGGCAGATCATGGGAGGGAGGGCAGGAAGGGCTGCATCAGTGCTTAGTTCTCGTGGCCCTTTCTTACACGCCCAGGGAAAAGCTGATTGCCACTTTGGGGTCAGGAAGCAATTTGGTTGGGGATCCTGGAGGTTTTTTGTCATCTTCTGGGTATGGAACAGGAGTCACTGGGGGTGTGGAGGGGGAGGTATTTGTGAATTTCCTGCATTGTGCAGGGGGTTGGACTAGATGACCCTGGAGACTTTCCTACTCTGTGATTCTATTATTGTATTATAGCCTGTCCAATATTTCTTTTTATCTATTGCCTGCTTTGTACAATATCTGTTTTTTAGGTGGGTGCCCAAGATGATTTATGGGTACTCCAGGTATCTGGCACATGAAAGTGACCAGCAGCTGGTTGCAAACACGTATTCTCATGTTGGTCAGGGAGCCAGGATTGATTGCGGTTCTTTTGATGGTGTCCTTCATGATGTGGCTTGTTGTTGCCAAGCTGATAAAACAGCTCTTCCGTGCATCGGCTCATCCAGGATGCTTACTGCTTGGATTCATCAAGCCAGATCTTGCTAAAGTGTAGTTCTCCCAAACAGAGAACGTCTTTGAGGCCTCCTTTGGAATGGGCCACAGAGAAAGTTCTGCTTCACAATAAACAAGGAGTGTGGTGCTTTACACAGTAGGTAAACTGACTTGCGGAACTCGTTGCCACCAAGGTATGGAGATGGCCGGTGGCTTGAATGGATTTGAAAGGGGGTGGGACAAATAGGTCTGTTGTTGGCCGTGGGAGCTGAAGGTGACTTCTGGGTTCAGGGGCACAATGCTTCCAGTTATGGGATGCAGAAGAACAATCTGTAGGTGTGTGCTGTTGTCTGTGAGCCTTGCATGAGGATTTCCCTTTAGCATCCTCATGGACTACTGTTCGAAACAGGATGCTGGAGTAGATGGACCATTGGCCTGATTCAGCATAGCTGCTCTTCTGTTCCTATACCGAAGTCCGAGCTCATGAGAGCTCAACAACGGAGCAGGAAATTAAGCTGGGAGATTTCGCTGTTCAGTGTGCATGTACACGCACACCGATTAGGGACCTGACATCCCAGGCAGAACCAGGCTCTTCCCCTGAGTGGCCAGTTGCCGACCACTCCCACCAGGTAGCCTTGGCCCTAGGGTTGCCAGGTCTGGCAACTGGCAGGAGGGTTGTGGGTGGGAACATGGATGCTGCGATGCCAGTTGTGCCACTATGTCACTTCTGGTAAATCCCGGAAGTGACGTAGGGTTGCTCTAGGAATCACCAGAAACTCTCTGGTAAAGTTGCCGGCCATTCCCAGAGCTACCCTGTATCACTTGCAGGTTTTGATGCCATGCGGCCATTTAAATTTTTCTCCTGCTCCACTTGGAGTATCAATGGGAGCTGGGGGCAGAAGGGGACCCCCTCCCCCACCAGGGGCTTGGCTGCTCTGTCTGGCCTTGTTTCACCCGTGTTCTGATCTGCTGGGCACCAGTCCTTGGTTTCTAGGGTTCTACCCTAAGGGACTGAGGTTTTGGAAACCTGGAAAATCCCCTTTCTGTGGGCAGGAGCAGCTGAAGGACTCCGTCTTAAGCCCAGAGTTCCATCTCCTGGGCAGAGCGTGAACTGACTGGATATTGTGAGCCACTGCTGGGGGAGAGAACCTTCGGAGAGCAAAATATCTTCTCCCAAGCTGGGAAACTCGCACTCTGACACTGAGGATTATAATACTCATTTTTTAAAAAAGGGGCTGTATTCTTCAAGCCTTCAAGCCATGACTCCGACAGTCAATGACATCTTATCTGTTTCTCTCGTAACAGCTGTACTCCCTCATTTCTCTGTAGGCATCTTTTGTTCAGTATCAGTTTTTGCAGCACCAATCCATCTCTTCCGTGGTTTCTGTTAAGCTGTCCCTTCCTCTAAAACCATCTTTTCCTTCCCTTATGTGCATTGAGGGGCCAGCAGCATTCACCAGCAAAGAGCCAAGGGTCAGTCCTGGATTTTGGATATTTTGATTCATAAGGTCTTTGCTCTGAAGCACTAAGGCACAAAGATGCTACCCTTCCCTGTAGAACCTGTTCTCAAAAAGACGGATCATTTAAACCAGGGCAGCAGCCCCCAAGCTCAAGTCAGGATCAGAGTGAAGATTTTGTAAAAGCTGAGATTAAAGGGTACCTCCAAGGAAAGGAAGTTGAGAACTGCATACAGGAATAGGTCAGAACAAAGTTTGAGTCCAGCGGGACATTTGAGACCAACAAAGTTTTGTTCAAACTAGTATAAGCTTTCAGGTGCAAGCACACTCCTTCAGATACAATGAAATCTGAAGAAGTGTGCGTGCACATGAAAGCTTATACCTTGAATAAAACTTCATTGGTCTTAAAGGTGCCATTGGACTCAAACTTTGTTCTGCTGCTTCAGACCAAGACGGCTGACCACCTGGATCTATCTCTATGGAAGGAACAGGTCAGTTTGTGTAAACAATGAGTATATGTGATCCCTTTAGAATCATAACCTGTTAGGCCAAATGGCTATTAGCCACAAAGTATAGATAGGAACTCTCAGTCTGGGGCAAGTGATGCTCTGTATTCTTGGTGCTTGATGGGGGGGGGGGGACCAACAGTGGGAGGGCTTCTGGTGTCCTGCCCCCACTGCTGGACCTTCTGAGGGCACCTGGTGTTTTGGGCCATTGTGTGACAGAGTGTCGGACTGGATGGGCCACTGGCCTGATCCAACATTGGCTTCTCTTATGTTCTCTGAATTCTCTCCGAGTATATCCATGATTTGTCTGTCTGTTTCTCTTCTGATGAGCTCTAAATGCTGTGTGAATTATAGTTATTTCTAAGCACTGCTTCCTTTTACCCCCGATATTGCTGATCTCTTGGTTACGGAGAGAACCTGGCTTGTTGCATGATTGACAAATGCAGAAGGGAGAGCTGCAGTGCAGCAAGGCCAATAGGAACAACTTTGATTTAATAGGGGGTTTGTCGTAGCAGCCCCAATAGGCCAGACTAGCCTGGTCTCATCAGAGCTTGGAAGCTAAGTAGGGTCAGTACTTGGATGGGAGACCAGCAAGGAAGTCCAGGGTTGCTATGCAGAGGAAAGCAATGGCAACCCCCCCTCTGCTCATCTGTTGCCTTGAAAACCCCATGAGGTGGAGCTCAACCACACCAATTGTGACTCAACCACACACTTTCCCTTTTAGGGGATTGTCAGTGTGCTTCAAATTTGTACCGTTTGTGGAGGGACTGTGTCAACAAGCCAGCGGCATGCAGCCAGATCCTGCTTTCCCTGATGTTGGGAGACTGAAAGGATAGAAGGTCACGGGAGGTGTTTACCCAGTTTTATGTTGCAGCAAAACTCTGTGAGAAAAAACATACGTTTATGTGTTTGTAAGAAAGAGCCAGCTTTACGAGAGGAACTGGAGGCCAGTGCCTGGATAAATGTGAGTTTTGTATCACACATTCAGCTGTGTACATGCATTGATTGTAACATGAGAACTACTCAGTGCTCAAAGAACAGTCAAGCGTACACTGTATACCAGCTGTAACTGCGTTCACTATAACTTTTCTTTCGTTTATTAGCTTCTATGACCAAAGGTCTTAAGCTCAGCCAAAGTAAGTCAGTTATCAAACATGGGTATACAGCATTAGCCTCAGGATATGAAATTTGCAATCAAAATTGACAATTTAAAAAAATCAAATCTAAAAGCTCTAAAATGTTAAAACAGAAGTCGCTGATAAAAACTATAATTCAATTAAATAGATCATATTATCTAAGTGTTAACAAATTCTGTTACAATCGGGTCAAGCCAGATTTCTGATATTTTACAGATAAAACTATCATTAAAAATCTTGGAACAAAATAAAGAAGTAGGGGACCACCACCCAAAGTTCGGGAGGTAATCAGTGTTTGGTAAGAACTGGAGTGATCCAAATTGAGCTAGGAATCGACCATTGGTGACAAAATAATAGAAGATGGCCAACTCCATCTTTCCACAACTCCAGTCTCACAACAATCCGAGTATGGAACTTTAGAAAAGCGACCTGAATTCAGCAGTGAGAAAAGAGTTAAGCCTAGCAAGAGTGAAAGCACGTCTGTAACTAGGTATTTTTAAGGATCTAGTATATGAAGGAAGAGGCTCCTGAGGAGGGAGACCTAAGGCAAGAGTGGAACATACACGTCTTGCTCGAGCCAAGATACTAGCCTGATCAAGATTAATCAGCTTTATTCTAGTCTACTTTAAGGCTTCCTGGTAAGATAATTTATTCCATATTGTGAACAGGGCTTCTGTACTGAAGGGACGCAAGTTAATATTCTGGACAGAGAAATCAGTGGAGTCTTAGCAGCATCATGCCCCAAGCCCACTGAAAGAAATGCGCTTTGAAAGATGTGACTCTCTTTAGGATTGCACTCTCTCATTTAAACATAAGAACACGAGAAGAGCCCTGCTGGATCAGAACAGTGGTCCATCTAGTCCAGAATCCCATCTCGCACAGTGGACAATCAGTTCCTCTGGACGGCCAACAACAGGGCATAGAGGCCGAGGCCTTCCCTTACAGTTGCCTCCTGGCGCTGAGTTTCAGAGGTTTACTGCCTCTGAATGTGGAGGTTCCCCTCAGCCCCCGATGGCTAGTAGCCACGATAGACCTCTCCTGCATGAATCTGTCTGATCCCTTTTTAAAGCTGTTTGCGCCTGTGGCCATCACTACATCCTCTGGCAGCAAATTCCACATTTCTATCACACTCTGTGTAAAGAAGTATTTCCTTTTGTCCGTCCTGAATCTCCTGGCCATCAGCTATTTTCTGCAAATGTTTGAACTTCCCCCAAAGACACAGGGGAACTAATTCAACACAGAGATCTAACATCAGAAGGTTATTATAAATCGGAAAGGAAGAGGGCATTGGCCTCCTGGAATTAAGGTAACTCGTAAATCGCTTTTTAGGACTGTGCTTTCTCTGTTACCTTCTAAGTCGACATTCTTTCCCTTAAATAGGGGGAAACTGGAAAAATGTAGAGGGACACAATCTGGGGGGTTGGGGTGGAATCCATAAGCACTGAGATGAAAAAAATATATTCTGCCTGTTCCTTCTAATTGGCATTCCTGTCGTCGCATTCTAAAACATAATCTTACCATGGGGGCTCGGAATGCACATGATCTTTTAGAAAAATGAAAACCGAGACGCCGCAGATCCTGACAATTGCCCACGGGCTAGTGGGGCTGTGGGGTGGGAATGTGCTTTGAAGACCACATGTGGCTAGAGAGCCTCTCTGTCATTCATCCCTGCTGCTCTAAGAGGGAAATCTTGTCTGAGCTGGGGGGGGGGGCAGTCTTCCAAAAGCCGTATCTATCTCTGTCCCCCCCCCCCCATATTGCCTTTTTTGGGTTTGTTTTCTTTCCTTTTAAGGGTCAGTGGGGCTCGATGGGGAGGTGGTTTTGTATTTCAGAGGCAGAAGGCAAGACTTGTCCAGCTGGTATCTTGAACTGACACAGGTGCAAAGGCGGCAGGGGGTGGGATTCAAGAATAATTACAGGTTTCTGAAGCGTCAGGCCGTGCCTGAAAAAAGAGAGGGGGCTCACGGAGAGAAAACTGTTCTTTATGGAAAATTAATGACAAAAGACTCAAAGCCTGTCAGGACGATCACGGCGTGAGGAGCTGTGCCTTAAAGGGACAGCTTGCTCCCCGTCCTCTCTACGGGATGTTAGGAGACCAAACGCAGTGTTCTGACATCCGAGCGACGGGAGGTTTCGTGTGCTTGGTGCTCAGTTTGATTGCCTTTTGTTTCCCTCCTTTGCTACCTATGGGTTGTGTGCTCCTGGACTGGTGAGCCCTGCTCTTCTCTTCTGTGAAGCAGAAGGGTGACTGGAAATGGAAAATGTCACAGAAGGGGGTTTCAGGGCACTGAATATCCCAGTCGCCTGGCCCTATAGCTGGGGGTTCCTCCCCATCTCCCATAGGGTTGCTTGGTCCTGCCTGGCTGCCCGTGGGGGCCCTCCCGGTTCCTCCTTGAAGAAGCGGTGATGTCACCAGAAGTGACGTCGTGTTTCTGGCAATTGGAGGCGACTCTCTAGGTTTTGTGTGAAACTCTATTGGGTTTTAGATCTCAAAACCATTAGAGTTTTGCCCTAAACCTAAGAGTGTCGCCCCCAACATCAGAAATGCAATTACTTCACTCCCAGGTGACATCATTGCACTGGTGGCACTGGGAGGAGACTTCTTGGGGGTGGGGCTTCCCCCACTGACCAACTCGGCCATGGCAGATTGGGGCTCTCGAACCTGGGGGATCCCCTGGCCCCACAGGGGAGATGACAGCCCTAAACTCCCAGACTGATTTGTTGCAAGCCATGCAGTTGGAATAGGCAAGGCCATTACTGGGCCTTAGAGTCACCTGGCTTCTGCTGTGGGATGAGCTCTACCCTTCTGACTAGGGTTGCCAGCACTGGGTTGGGAAATACCTGGAGATTTTAAGGGCAGAGCCTGGGGAGGGTGAGGTTTGGGGAGGGGAGGGACCTCAGCAGAGTATAATGCCATAGAATTCACTGACCAAAGGAGCCATTTTCTCTAGGGGAACGGCTCTTGGTCGCCTGGAGATCAAATGTAATAGCAGGAGTTTGGCAACCCTAACTCAGTCCCACAGAACCCAGAACGTCCCTTACTTGGTAAAGTGGGACATGCATTTTGTTTTTTACATGATTGTAAAGTCCCAGTCCAGAAATGGCTCCATCATTAATTTTTTTTTTTTAAAGTAGACTCCTGAAATACGGGAAAATTCCGTACGGATTCCTTTTATTGTCCTGTTGATGCAGCTGTCTTGACTGCTTGCTCTTGCAGTCCAAATTTGGGAAGAGGATGGCACACTGCTGGGCCTAGGGTATGCAAGCTGCATCTGGGGCATCGGAGGGAAAAGGCACTGCAAACTGTGGTGGAACTGGCCTGCTGTTCGTCTGTGTTCTTCCACATGGATGTAGCTAGTGCACTGTACAATCTTGACCCCAGGGATTTGGATTTGTAGGTGACAATTCGATGCTGTTAAAAAGCTTTCTGTTTCATTCCTCTGAGCCAATGCGTTTAGTGGCTGTTCCGAAGTTCTTGCCGTATTTCCCCCCTCATTGTTCAAAAAAGCAGCGGGGGGGATTTTAAAAAACAGAAAGAAAAGGATAACGCCCCATTTTTTAAAAAAACATATATTTATTCCTTTACGTTAATACTGATAATTCAATCAAATAGTACACATCTCTAATTTTAAAAAATGGATCAGAGCTAGGGTTAAAAATGAGAAAGCCTTACAAACAAACAATAAAAAACTAATTGAGGGTGCGTTCATACGGCTCTTTTGAGCCACCCCAGGCACAAGTGCCTGGTGGATTTAAAGTGCATGTCCAGATCACAACATCTGGGAATCGTGCCACTTCCGTTAGTACCCTGTCAATCCCCGTCGAGGATCCGTACTTTAAAAATAGCAGTGAAAGTCCAGTCTAAAGTTGGCTGACGGGCCAATGCCGAACTTTCCACCGTCAGGTCGTACCTACAGCGCACAATCAGCCCGTAGGGATGGTCTCCTGACCATCTCAAACGGCCGCCATTTTAAAAAACTCTTAGCGATACACGCATAACCACTTAAATACACGATGTCCCCAGAGCTCCACTCAAGCGATCCGAACAATTTAATGTTTCTGACAGTCCCCTGAACTTTATTAACTTTATACTGAAAGGGTATCTAGAGGAAGGTACCGTTGGTGGCGCTTTTACCATTTTAATCTGCGCATGCGCAGATAAACAAGTATATGGTGAGGCACATATGCACATGCGCAGACAGGATTTTTTTAAAAAAGAAGCCCGCTGCATGGCTCCTTACAGTGGATGCCATCTAGACAATCCAACGCAGGAGTCATGCATGGTAAAGCACTTCATGGGTGTCTGGTCGTGCAACACTGGATCAAAAAGATCTAGCTCAAATTACAGCTGGGCCAATGGCAGGATTAGCTGCCTGTCTGAACACACCCCAAGGCAACGAAACAATCAGTTTGGGCAAGGAAATTTTAAAGGAAACCAAACTATCTAAAGTTTAACACGTCACACTTAACAAAGGAAGAAAACACTGAACTATAATTTTAAAAAAGAGGGTGATACACACAATAGACAATACATTGCAATACCGTCTCCTATAAGTGCAGTCACTCAGGCTAATTTACCTGTGTTATAAAGTTTTCCATTAAAGGTTAACATTAACCCCATTTCTTGTCCCCCGTTCCTCGCCAAACTCTTGTCTTCCAGCTGCTTCAGGGGGTTGATTATCTTTTTTTAAAAAATGTGGGGAAAGATTAATGTATGTCATGTCAAGGGTGGGTCTTCCATCCGGGTCTGACCACAGACTTCTTTCTATAGTGAGCTAATATAGTTTCTCAGTTTACCACAGTTCTGACTAATTTGGTCCGGGTAAGGGAAGGAAATGTCCCTTTCAGCTGTGTTTCTCAAGCAGACATTGACTCAGGATTTAGGGACTGAGAGTATTTTTCTGAGGTTGCTAGGCAACTGCAAAGAGCTTCCCTTTCTCCTAGGTCTTCTACCACATTCCCTGCTGCCATTCGAGTATTTTAATACCACAGAATGTAGTACTTGTAGTTTTATCATGTGAAAAATCGTATCAAGAACTAAGCCCAATCTTTGTGCCACAGATTATTCCTGCCTCCGTTCTTTATAGATAAGTGTTAACCTGACTGTGCGTTATCCCCAGATAAACTGAGGAATGGACAGTGACCATGTTTCACTTGCAGTGGTGGCTACCTCCGGGTTTGATTGTCTAATGGCGGCTTCTTTCTCCTTCTGTTTCTGTAGACATGCCTCGAGCTGGAACGCTACCTTCAGACAGAGCCTAGGAAGATCTCAGAGAGTTTTGGAGATGAATTGGAGTGCTTTCTGCATACCTCCTCTGCTCAAGGCACAGAAGACAGTATCCAACGGCTGGATTCCCTCTTGTTACCGATAGATATGAGTACCTGTGACAAAAATGCCAACATGGACGTTATCCTCTCACGGGACAAGCTGCTCTCTGAGACTTGCCTCAGTTTACAGCCTACCAGCTCCTCTACAGAGGGCTATACTGCCGTTAATCAGGCCCAACTCAACGCAGTGACCTCACTAACGCCTCCGTCCTCACCTGAGCTCAGCCGCCATCTTGTAAAGACCTCGCAGACTGTCTGTCCCGTAGACGGCACAGTCACGCTGAAATTAGTGGCCAAGAAATCCAGCCTTAGCTCAGTCAAGGTCGGCGTGGTGGCACCAGCTAGCACAACGAAGTGTGCACTCAGCGACAGTGAGCAAGGAGGGGCGGGGGCCGACGCATCCCCCGAAAACAAGAAGAGGGTTCATCGCTGTCAGTTTAACGGGTGCCGGAAGGTTTATACAAAGAGTTCACACTTAAAAGCCCACCAAAGGACTCACACAGGTACTTACATTGGATGTTTCGGTCACGTTTGTCAAATGTGCTCTTTTTATTGGCTGTTTATTTTAAGGGCTTGTTGTGGTTTTCAGGGCTGAAGTCTCTGGGTGACTGTTATGGGTCTTAGTTACAGGAAGATGGGTTGGAATGATGTGTTTTTGTGTGTCTGTGGAGAAGGATGGGAGTTTGCTGACTGAATGACCCAGCATTCCCTCACGCTTTAGTTAATCGCTCAGAATTCCAGAACCTGTTAGGGACCCATAGAATACCCAAGTCATGTGACATGAAAACCTTTGACCAGGAGAGCTAGATACAAGTCCAGTCGCACCGTAGAGACCCACAAGAGTCAAAGCTTCCTTTGTCAGATACAAGACAAGGAAGTTACTTTTGTCCACTTCCTGGTGCCAGCTCAATTATGTTCCTTGGGGGACAGATGTCTCTTGTTGTAAGGCATGTCTTGTTCTTTCTGGATTGGGCAGGTCATGAAAAGGGTTTAATGTGCTGGGATCCTCTCAGCCAGGGGGGCTGGTCTTTGTCTCTCTCCTATGAGTCTATCAGTTCTTTGGCGAAACCAGTTAAGGGCTGAATTCTTTTCATTTCATCTTTACCACAGTAGCTGTCCTGTGCATTTCATGTTGCAAGACCTCTGCATTAGCCAACACAGTGGATTTTTTTCTTTAAAAAATGAAGCTATTGAAATAATCCTGTGGCCAAAAAAAGTACAGTCTTCTGAATTGCTTCAGTGCATGCTCATTCCCGTTTTTTTAACAAATTGTGTTCGGATCATCTTTTTGTATTAGAGCAAGATCTGAGTCCTCCAGGAGACCTTTAAAGACCAACAAGGTTTTCTGAGTATAATCTTTCAAGAGTCAAAGCTGACAAAGGGAGCTGTGACTCATGAAAGCTTCTACCCTGGAAATCTTGTTGATTGTTACGGTGCTGCTGGAGGACTCATATATTGCTCTTCTTCTGCAGACCAACCTGGCTACCCACTCATTTCAGATTAGTGATTTTTTAAAAACTCTTTGTGACACATGGAAACGTGAGGAAGGATTAGTTGGCTCCATAGCACCACCAGTTTTTCATGAGTTCCATTCACAAGGCTGTTTTATAACCCTGCAGTATCCAAAGGGTTTCTAGTGAGTTGGCTGTGATCAGACGGGCAAGTTGCTCCGATGTTGTGGTGGCTCCCTACCAGATTTGAAGTGCATGATCAGATGGCAACATCTGCCTCCTGTTCCTCAGTCATTGTCCCCATGCCGTCACCCCAACTTTCCCAACATCAGATAAAGTCCAGGGTTTATGACTGAACTTGTCTCACTGTGGATTTCTGGGCATCTGATTGCTCCTTTGCATGCTCAAGCCGCTTGGTGAGGTCTGACGCTTCCAGTCCCCAGCTGCCGTTTTTTTGCAGTTAGCAATGTGCGCGTAACCATATATCCGCTCCTAGCAAATAAGCAGTTATGCACATCTGCACATTAGAGGGGTTTTAAAAAAGAAGAAGAAGAAGAAGAAGCTGCCTGCCCATCCTCTTCGTGGTGAGGCAGAATAGGGTGGGATGTCTGGTTATGCCACTCTGGAACAAGTAGCTCCAGAGAAATTAGAGGTTTGGCCAGACCATGCCATAGTCTGCCATCTGATCACAGCCAGTTGTCTATATGTGTGTGTGTGTGTGTGTAAATACATAAATAAAATACCCCAGGGGTTGTGTAAAACAAATATTACAACTGGGGAGCACTAGAGAGAATATAATGCATTCTCTATGTTTGTACATAAGAGTGGCACCAGTCGTACATTCTAAAATGTAGTAGATGTGGTTGAAAGATACTTTTTGCAGCTTACTTTCCAAGACATTTGTATGTGGGAATACTTCTATTACCCGTGACCCTTCTGGGGAACCACAGCAGGACAAGGGAAAGGTCGCCATGGTGGACTACCTCTTTAAGGAGTTGCCACTTTGGTGGTGTCTACTAACAGGGTCCGGAGGAGTGGGACCTAGAGATTTGGACAACGAGGGCAATTCCCCTCCACTCGTGAGTCCCTCTGCCTTTCAAGAGGCAGGGACTGGGCAGGAGGCATGCACTGGTGGAGTGTGACATTCAAAAGGCCTTGGAAAGAGGCCAGAAATTATTTCCCCAACTGCCTTCTTCAGAGCCCTGATGCTGAGCTGGAACTCAAATCACTTCCCTTCTTCCTCTGAGGCCACAGTATTGTTGAATGGTGTTGATTTTGCATTGTCCTTTTTTCTGTTCTCATCTATATCACACTTTTCAGACCTTTCCATCTTGACTCTGCTGAATGTAATCCTGAAGGCAAGCCACTGTTTGCTTCATTTATACCTTGCCTTTCTCACTGCAAACAGATTGTCCTCCTTTCTCTTCCATTTTAATCCTCATGACAACTCTGTGCAGGAGGTTAGGCTGAGAGTGTGCAGCTGGCCCAAGGTCATCCAGTCAGCTTCTATGGCAGAGAGGGGATTTGAATGTGGGTCTCCCATCTTTCAGTCTGGCACTCTGAGCAATATACCATGCTTTCTCTCGGTTGATTTGCCCTGTCCTGTGTTTTGTCTTAATTCAGAATTTTCCTCAAAAGAATTTGGGGGATTTTTTTTGCTGATGGCTAGTTTCCGTTCCTCTCAGCTTCCCATCTAAGGATGATAAAATTCCATGAATGCAGTGCTATTTTCTGCTCTCCAAGGACCTGCTGAGTCAGTTTCCTCCATTTTACTGCAAAACACAACTGTCTTTGACGATAGGACCACATTGAAGCCATTATGATGCATTTATAAAAGAGAGTTCCTAGAGATAGGGGTCATCCAAACACACACTAAAATAGAAAATGAACATCTTGAACTAATGAGCTAGCCAAGGCAGCTAACAAATAAAAACCAGAACATTATAAACCTGTCATTAAACCGCTCGAAAACCAAGAGTAAAACAGATTCGTAAAAACACAGGCTCGGCAATTAAAACATAGGGCAGGATCATTGAGGGACGATATAAACAATATAAAAAACAATATAAAGAAGTCTTCATTTTCTGGTAGAAAACAGTGAACAGAAAGAGACTGAGGAATATCCCTGAGGAGGGAACTCTACAGTTTTTTTGTGCCATGAGCATGGCTTTTTTTTCTGGGAGGATGCACCGGAACAGAGTTCTAGAACCTCTTCAACAAAATTCTTTTTAAAAAATTTAAAAGTTCATGAGTTTTCAGTATACAGATTGAAAACTTTATTTCCCTCTTCAGATTTCTGGCACCTCTTTTTCAAAAATAAAAAGCCCTGGCCATGAGTAAGAAGGCCCTCTCTCAAGCTGCCACCCATCTAACTTCAGAAGGTGGGAGCAGCCAAAGCAAGGGTCAGAACATGGCCACTGTCAAGTTTTCCCATTCCTACAAGCAAGGGTGTAGACTTTCCAATTTCCCGGGGTGGGTGGGTGGGAAGGAGCTGGGCCAGAGACATCACAGGTCATTGTCTCTGGGGGAGGCTCAGAACTTCCTGGAAAAGTTCGGGGGGGGGGGGGGCTCCAGCCCCCCTGAAGTTGACGCCTATGTATACAAGGATCTCTCTTAAAACACTGTAGCCATACTTTTCCTCAGAAGGTTTAAGATATTGTCTGCAGGCTTTCTGGTGTCAAAACACTTGTCTGCAGTTCAGAGCACAGTAAGAAATGAAGGGGAGGCCATGCGTTGGGAACTCCTGGCCTGGACCATTTTGGTTTATTGATTCTGTCAGTCCATTGACTTCCCAGCCTGCTATAGGTTGAACTTGGACAATGGGGAGCAAAGCATGCAAAGGGAGTCTTCCAGCTGCAGGCTTTAGTCTTTTGCGTCCACGAGAACATAAGAACACAAGAAGAGCCCTGCTGGATTGGACCAATAGTCCATCTAGTCCAGCATCCTGTCTCACACAGTGGCCAACCAGTTCCTCTGGAGGGCCAACAACAGAGGCCGAGTCCTTCCCCTGATGTTGCCTCCTGGCTCTGGGATTCAGACGTTTAATGCCTCTGAATGTGGAGGTTCCCCTCAGCCACCATGGCTAGTAGCCTGTGATAGACCTATCCTCCATGAATCTATCTAATCCCCTTTCAAAGCTGCTTATTCCTGTGACCATCACTACGTCCTCTGGCAGCAAATTCCACATTTTAATAACTCTCTATGTAAAGAAATATTTTGTTTTGTCCGTCCTGAATCTATTGCCCAAGAGCTTGATTGGACGCCCTCGTGTTCTAGTATTTTGGGAGAGGGAGGAAAATTTCTCTTTGTCAACTCTCTCCAGCCCCATGCATAATTTTATAAACCTCTATCATGTCCCCCATTAGTCATCTCCTTTCTAAACTGAGAAGTCCCAGACTATTCAGCCTTTCCTCATAGGGAAGGTGCTCCAACCCCCTAATCATCTTAGTTGCCCTCCTCTTTTTTTCCCAAGTTTTCCAAGCCCTGCAATGTCCTTTTGGAGATACGGTGACCAGAACTGTACACAGTATTCAAATGAGGCCACACTATAAATCTATACAGGGGCATTATAATATTGGCTGTTGTATTTTCAATCCCTTTCCTAATAATCCTTAACATAGAATTTGATGTAGTGGTTAAGTGCATGGATTCTAATCTGGGAGAACCGTGTTTGATTCCCCACTCCTCCACTTGCACCTGCTGGATGACCTTGGGCAAGCCGTCTTTCTTGAAAAAGAGCAGTTTCTGTCAGAGTTCTCTCAGCCCCACCTGCCTCACAGGCTGTCTCTTGTGGGGTGGGGAAGGGAAAGGCGTTTGTAAGCCACTCTGAGACTCCCTTGGGTAGTAAGGGGTGGGGTATAAATCCAATCTCTTCTTCTTTTTCACCACTGCAGCACACTGGGTTGACACTTCCATTGAGCTATCCACTACGATCCCAAGATCTTTTTTCCTCTGTGTCAGCAAGTTCAGTCCCCATTCATCTATACCTGAAGCTGGGGGGGGGGGGGGGGGGGGTTGTCCCAGTGTGCATCACCTTACACTTATGTAACTGGGTTAGAAGTTCTAACTGCACAGCTTATCTTTGGAGACTAGATATTGAACTGGATGCGTGCAAAGTTGGACCCCAGAACAGCTGCGCTTGTGTTTACACGGGTTGCCTCTCTCACTCGGCACTGTCTGATCCTTCTAAACAATGACGCTCCTATTACTTATGCAAGGAAAAGAGCTGAATTGCCTCCAAAACCAGAATAGGAAGTATTAAAGGGGTGTGGTTTGGAAATGTTGGGGTGCGTTAATAAGGGTCCCAAATGCACATACCCAAGATTATAGACACGAAGCAGTCATTTTGCTAGGCCCTTTGTCTCTCCTCGCAGCCGTGGCTTCTTGGAACCGTTGTCGAAATAATGCGCTGTCAATTGTGAACCAGCTTGGCTGTGCCAATGGCTGCCAGCCACTTGGCTCAGCGGAGAGCTGAACTGAAGGCCTGGAAAGATTGTGAGAGATTCTTTTTCCCTTCAGCTGCTGGTAACTCTCTCATGTACAGGAGAAGAGGAGGCTCTCTGTGGCTTAATTGTGCTGCGCCTGTACAATAAAATGGAAATACAAAGAGTGCCCTCCCTCCCTCTCTCTCTCTCTCCCTCTCTCCCTCTCCCCCCCCCCTCCCCCCCCTTCCCTTGAACACTGGGTAGACATTTTCTTCCACCATGGAGTCGGCCACCAATGGGAGGCATGGGGAGACAGAATGTGTCAAATGTTCTTATTTATTTATTTATTTTATTCGATTTCTAGGCCACTCTCCCTGCACAGCAGGCTTCTACCATGTCATGGGCTCTGGTGACCTCTGGCACAGATTTGCTGAGAACGCATGAACATGCCTTCTACTGAATGAGACCCTCGGTCCATCAAAGTCAGTATTGTCTACTCAGACTGGCAGCCTCAGACTCTATGGTCTCAGGCAAAGGTCCTTCTCATCACCTACTGCCTGGTCCTTTTCACTGGAGATGCCGGGGATCGAACCTGGACCTTCTGCATGCCAAGCAGATGCTTTGCCGCTGAGCCACAGTAACAGTGTCACCCAGATGGACCCATCTGGATGATAAAGTTCAACATAGATTCTTCCACACGGTTGACCCATGCAAAGGTCAGTGTGCAGAGCAAGGCGGTGGGAAGCGGTCAGGAATATCTGTCGCAACTCTGTAGTGGAGAGCATGGCTCTGTGTGCAGAAGATCCCGGGTTCAATACTGGCTGCCTCCAGTTTAAAAGGATCCTGAGCGTCAAGGCTTCATTGCCTGAGATGTCAGAGAGCCGCTGCCAGTCTGGACCAGCAGTCCAACAGGACAAGGCCATTTCATATATTAATGAGTCAATTGCCACAGAAGAATGGTCTCTTCATAAATACAGTGAAATGCAACAGGATACTTGAACAGCTGTGCTGCTGCATAAGAGCATCAGAAGAGCCTTGCTGGATCAGACCAGTGATCCATCTAGGAGAGGAGGAGGAGATTGGGTTTATGCTCTGCCCTTCACTACTCAAGGGAGTCTCAGAGTGGCTTACAAACTCCTTTCCCTTCCCCTCCCCACAACAGACAACCCTGTGAGGTAGGTGGGGCTGAGAGATCTCTGACAGAAACTGCTCTTTTTCAAGAACAGCTGTGCCAGAACTATGGCTTGCCCGAGGTCATCCAGCAGGTGCAAGTGGAGGAGTAGGGAATCAAACCTGGTTCTCCCAGATTAGAATCCACGCACTTAACCACTACACCAAACTGGCTTAACCACGACACCAAACCAGCATCCTGTTTGGCCAACCAGTTCCTCTGGGCGGCCAACAACAGGGCCCGGAGGCTGAGGCCTTCCCCTCATAAAAACCAAAGAAGAGCCCTTCTGGATCAGACCAGTGGTCCATCTAGTCCAGCATCCTGTCTCACACAGTGGCCAACCACTTCCTCTGGACAGCCAGCAACAAGGCATAGAGGCTGAGGCCTTTCCCTGATGTTGCCTCCTGGCTCTGGGATTCAGAGGCTTAGTGCCTCTTAATGTGGAGGTTCCCCTCAGTCACCATGGCAAGTAGCCATTGATAGATGTATCCTCCATGAATCTATCTAATCCCCTTTCAAAGCTGTTTATTCCTGTGGCCATCACGACATCCTCTGGCAGCAAATTCCGGATTTTAATCACTCCCTGTGTAAAGTAGTATTTCCTTGCATCCATGCAGCTGATGGTCTTCAGTGTGTGATTACTTGTAGTTAATGCAGTGGGTAAAAGTTGAGTTCAGGCATTGTGGCAGCCTCTACTTGATAAACCAGGGTAGCCGTTTAGGACCCAAGGAACTGTGGAAGGCCCCATGGATGCTCCTGCCATCCTTGGAAAATGGACTAATATTGTCAAACGTGGCCATGTCCCCAGAGGCAGATGGGCCATTTAACTTACCGGGAAAGTCCCCAGTGGGTCACTTCCCCTGGAAGAGGCCACTGTTATCCAGTAACAAGAGGAGTCAAGCAAGTACAGCTCCGCGAGCACTGCAGAGGCTGCTTGGCTTGGACCTGTTAGCATCAGCAACAGAGCTGCATCCAGTTCAATAGGTGAGCGGTACCCATTGTCGGCACTGCTGGCCAGTCCCGAGCGGGGTGGCCCCCACAGGGCTGTCTTGCTGAGCAGTAAGGACTGCTCAGCTTGGCTTGCTGGTGAGCCCATCTCTCAAGAACCCATTCCTCCTCGGCTTCGGAGGAAAAGGGAAAAGAGGTTGGCACCCCAAGAAAGTGAGCCTCTTTGCTTCATACGGCAGACAGGAGTAAGAAAGTGGTTTGTGGGTGGCCATTGGGTAGGATGAAGCAGGAAAGATGCAGAACTGTCGGGGAGAACTGTTGCACTTCTTGCCATATTTATTTGTTTGTTTGCTGGCATTCCAGAGGAACTGGTTGGCCACTGTGTGAGACAGGATGCTGGACTAGATGGACTTCTGGTCTGATCCAGCAGGGCTCTTCTGATGTCCTAATGAAGGCCTCGGCCTCTCTGCCCTGTTGTTAACCCTCCAGGGGAACTGGTTGGCCACTGTGTGAGACAGGATGCTGGACTAGATGGACCATTGGTCTGATCCAGCCCAGCTATTTTATGGTCTTACATTCTTTTTATGTTCTTATATTCTTTTTTATTTAATTCATTTGTACCCCAGTTTGGTGTAGTGGTTAATTTTGCAGACTCTAATCTGGGAGAACTGGGTTTGACTCCCCATTCCTCCACTTGCACCTGCTGGATGACCTTGGGCAAGCCATAGTTCTGGCACAGCTGTTCTTTAAAAAGAGCAGTCTCTGTCAGAGCTCTCTCTCAGCCCCACGTACCTCACAGGGTGTCTGTTGTGGGGAGGGGAAGGGAAAGGAGATTGTAAGCCGCTCTGAGACTCTCTTGGGTAGTGAAGGCGGGGTATAAATCCAACCTCCTCCTCCTCCTCCTCCTCTTCTTCTTCTTCTTCTTCTTCTTCTTCTTCTTCTTCTTCTTCCTCTTCATCTTCTTTCTCCCCAGTGGGGACCCAAAAGTGGCGTACATCCTCCTCCTCTCCTGTATTTTATAAGAAGAGTTTGGAGCTGTGGGGCTCTTAGACTGAACAACTCAGTCCAGAAAGGGAGTTATAATTCTACTGAGCACAATGGGAAACGATCTTCTATTTCTGTCCCTAAACTGAAGGGTGTGTTTTTTCTGTTCATGGCAGTGCTAATTTATGATGTGCCAAGGAGCTGTTGATAAAGACAAAAAAAAAAGAGAAAGAAATGTGAATCCAGAGTTTGGCCTAGAGTAAAATAGAGAAGTCATTTGTCACCCAGGAAAGTATGTGCGAAACAGAACTTTTGGTGGCGGGGAAAGGTGAAGCCAGCAGTCGAGAGAACAAGCCCCTGGGTTACAGGTGTGAGGAAGAACTGAAATAGAACCCAGAATTGTCTAGGGGCATAAAACCCACTTTAAAGACACTGGTCCCCTTTCATCTGCATAGCCGCTACTTCTCCAAGCTATGACAGTTTCACTGCGAAAGAGGAAGAAAGAAGATTTTCCGTTTTCATCTTAGCAAATGCCGGGGAGGCGAATGACAGGAGGTGGCACAAAAGCAAGGGGGGGAGGGAGAGGAAAATTTACAGATTTATCATTTTCTAAAAGAAGAGCAGCATCTTGTTGGAGAATGTGACTTAAAAATTAAAGGCCGAGAGTCAACACGGGAAGGGTTACTTCAGCGCTAGCCCTGATGCGTAGCGATTCCTTGTAGGGAATGCGCCCCTCCTTTTTTTTTTTTTTTTTTGCAGAAGCAGATGGAAGGGACTTTGCCTTCCCAAAGGCAGATTGAGGCACAGGCTCCTGCTACTCCAAAACAGCTGGATTTATTCGAAAGAGAGCCAGGTGGAGTGATGCAATAGACAGGCAACAGTGGGTGAGGAAAGAGAGAGTGGCAGTAGTGGGGAGGGGGGTTGGCTGTGAATACCCAGGAGCTTAGTGCAAGGGAAGGGGTGTTTGCGCATTTGTCCGGGAGGGACACTTAGTAGAGGACAGCTATCTAAAGCAGCTGTACTGAAATCAGGCAGGGAGCAAAGGGAGAATCAGGAAGGAGACCCTATTGAGTCGCAGTGGGACCCATTTCCAGGATCCTGGTGTGGAAAAGGTTTCTGTTCTCTTGCAATGCACTTGAATCCCGGGTGTTGTTTTATTAATTTTATTTATTTATTTGAAACATGTATGAACCACCTTTCTTCCTAACAAGGCCACTTACGACATAGATTCAACACATAAAATAAAATGCACTAAAAAGATAACCCCCCCCCCCCCCAAATTAAAATCACAGCTCAGGACTGCTTGTAAGCTGAACCGAATGCGGTCCAAAATAAAACCATCCTCAGCTGCCTCCTCAAGACTGAAAGCGAGGGGCCCAGAAAGCAAGTGCAGCTTGTTTTCAGTCTAGCTTCCTTACAAGCGAATGTGCTTGAGATCACACACCTACAGATGGGTCATCTCAAAGAAACAGTATTAAGTTCTCCCAAAGGAAGGGGTAACCCGACCTTTGTATTATATATACCCAGTTGGTGAATGGGAGGACAGTGTCTTCCCCAAGGAGGACGTTTGGTGATGTCATATGCAGTGATATCTCACCGTTCTTCTTAGTTTGCCCTCATGCAGTGCCAAGAAATCCTTGTCTTTACAAACACACCTTGGAACGCCGAAGAGCAGGCTTATGCCCCTATAATATTCAAACCAAGAGTAGGGATGCTGTTCCTCTTTGAAGAACGAGATGGCCTCCTGTTCCATCTTGACTTTGTTACGGAATACCCCCAGGCCTGTAGCTACGGTGGGGCCTCTTGGGGCCTAGTCCCCTGACTTACCACCAAGGCCCCACGACTTCTCATCCAGCCCAGCCCCATGGGGAAAAAAATTGTGTGCAACAGTGCGCGGTCACACCACACCATTTCCCTCACCAAGCCTGCCTTCTGGAGTCCCACCCCTGCCCTCACCCCGTGACCTCGCTGGCCAGCCCCACCCTCCATTCCCATGCAGCTGGACAAGGCATGGGAAGGAAGCAAAGCAGTGGTGGCAGCAGGGTGGAGAGTCAATCCAGCACTCCGTCTCCTGGTTTTCATCGGCGTTGTGAATCGTGGCATGGTGATGGCAGTGGTGCAGCTCCCTCCTTGCCTGCCTTGGGGCCCCCCAACAGTTTAAAATGCCCCCGACTTAAAAAATCCTGGCTACGCCCCAGAATACCCCTATGTTTGTGTTGAGTTTTCCATTGAATCACGAACGCCACCACAAGGCATGTATATCTCTCAGACTGGGGAGGGGGAGAGACCATCAGCATATGGATGTCTCACCTGGCCATCTGTCACAGTTACTTGACAATTGTCAAACCAAGGAGAGATCTACGGAGAATCTGCTCTCGTCTGACACCTGTCAATTTCCGTACTTACCCTCATCCTCTTCCTTTGCACTCTGCACTGAAATGGGCTGTACGCAATGCATCCTAAGAATCTGAGGAAGTAATTTATTGGTCAAATCCACCTTTTACTGGAAGCTTCAGACTGGGCCACATAGTGTCACCATGGCTTTGAAGGGACCCCTTGAAATATGGGACAGAGGCCAGCTTTTGTCATCTTTGTGCCAAGCCTTGTGCCTGTTGTGGGAAAGGTAACCCATCTTTAAGGAGGGAGATTTCTGGCATAAAAGGTAGCAAAAAAGAAAGGTACTGATATTTTGTCTGTCTGTACTATGTAGCTTTTCCCTAGTCTCATTGCTGTTGTTAGGTTGTGTGCACATAGAACCGACCGTATCAAAATGTGTTCTTCAGTTTTCTGAAAGACTTCCAGCTCAATCCTAAACTGAGTTACACCTTGCAAGTCCATTGAGATCAGTGGGCTTAGAAGGGGGTAACTCTGCTTAGGATCAAACAGTTTCTGGGTTCTATTTGCCCCTTTTCCTTATCTGTTGCACATATGCAGGGCTTTGGTCAAGAGGAGAATGAATGACTGGCCTAGAGCAGCTGGATAGTCTTAAAATCTCTCAGTTGTGGCTGGGAACTACTAAAAGGGTATCTGGAGCTCTGGGGGTGCCTATGTGAAGTCTCACATGCACGTACCCAGAGGATCAAGTGAAACAGGAACCCTTAACCAACTGTAGTTCTTTTTCACTGCCAGAGGTGAATAGCATTATGGGTGTTTGTTAAACTGAAGTGACTGGCCATGTGAAGAAGATGAAGAGTAGGTCTTTGTACCCCACTTTTCTTTACCTTAAGGAGTCTTAAAGTAGCGTACAGTCGCTTCCTCGCACGCGTGCCTGGCGACGTCACCCGGAAGTGACGTCATCACGTTGGGGGCGTTGCCAGGGCGACGCTCTGGCAATCGCCCCAAAACTCTATGATAGAGTTTTGGGGCAATTGCCAGAGCGTTGCCCTGGCAACGCCCCCAACGTGATGACGTCACTTCCAGGCGACGTCATTACGTTGGGGAAGGGGAGTGGGGTTCCCCCTGCCGGCCGAATGCTGGCCGGCGGATCGGGAATCCCTGTAGCGGGGGATCCCCCGCCCCCCGGGCTGACTTGGCAGCCCTAGTGGGAGGCTACTGGCTTGTTCCCAGTGTCTTCTGGCACACACACGAAGCATGCACCATGATGATGTCATGGAAAGTGACGCTATCATATTGGACAAGTTGTATAGGAGACACTCTAGCATTTGGCAAAAAACTCTGTGGTCAGAGGACTGAACGGAGCATTCCGGGGGGGGGGGGTCTCCCCTCCCAATGCTCAGGCAAGCTTTGGCTGGCTCCCCAAAAATAGCTCTGCCCGGAAAAGTACAGAGGGGGGGAGGTGCACCTCCATCGGGATCTCTCAGCTCAGCAGCCTCACCGGGCCTCTTTGGGCGGGAAAACTATGGGGGCAGCCATCTTAGTGCCTAGCCTTATGGCAGCCCCTCTCTCCTTTCTGTTTCACTTTCACACACAGGCAGAGGGATGACTTATAAGGCTACTCCACCCAGCTCACAGAACAGAGAGGGTCCCTTTGGGGAAATGGACTTACCCAGACTCTCAGTTTCCCTGGCCTCTCAGGCTCCATTGGAAACACAAACGATAGAACCCAGGAATGAGAAGACTGAACTACTCACCTGGTTCAAAGGAGAAAAGAGGAAAGAAATTAAGTGCATGATACAAGAGACCATACAAGGCTCTGTCTCACATGACCCTTCCTCAGGAAGAGGAAGGAGATGGAGATCTGTCCACTCCTTCACTAAACACTACAGAGTGGACAAGGTAGCGTCAGCCGAGGCAGCCTTCGGCCGTAGGGTGCTGCAGCACACTCTGTAAACGGGGAAGCTTCCTTCCCTCCCCGGGGGCTCAATGCTATTCTAAGTCCCATGCTTGAGGACTGTCCCATGAACTGAACCACTGGAGAACGGAAGGTTCCTTTCACTTACCGTGAATTTTCCTTTCTCAGTGGTTCAGGAATGGGACAGTCCTGCCCACCCGTGTTGGCTGCGCATCGCCATTTACAGATGGGTGTGAGAACGCTAAAACATAATGTACAAGTTTTAGAAGTCTGCACGGTAAAGTGAGTCAGAAGGACGGCAGGGGTCTCCCGGGGAAGGGCCGTGACATCAACATAGAGAGAATCGTGTCCCCTTAGCACCCAGTAGGAGTAAGAGCAAGGTGGGGACTGTTCCTGTTCTCTGTTGGGGTTCTGTTTACTTTGTTGGAGAACTCTCCAGTTGTTTGGGAGAGATCTGTTTTCTTCTAGTGCCTTCCGGTGGGGAGTTCAGGGGGTTCATTGATGACTGGGGGTTCAGGGGGTTCATTGATGACTGGGAGGCCTCCAGGGGATAAGCCCCCCTCCGCCTGGTCAAAGCTTGGAGCCGGCCCTGCAGGAGGAGGAGGAGCTTATCCCATGCTTGAGGACTGTCCCATTCCTGAACCACTGAGAAAGGAAGATTCACAGTAAGGAACCTTCCATTTTGCAGGCCCTGCTAAACTGTAACAAGTCCCACAGAGCCCTGATCTCTCCCAGAAGAGCATTCCACCAGGTTGGAGCCAGGGCCGGATTTTCTTTAGGCCAGGGATCACCAGCAGATTTTGGGCACTAGAGTGTAACACATTTTGGGGGCTATACCCGAAAAGGTGGTCCCGAAGATATGCTGGTCCCAGACCGTTTAGGGCCTTAAAGGTCAGCACCAAAACTTGAACCTGATCCAGTCTTCAATCTAGAGCCAGTGCAGCTGGTAGAGCACCGGTTGTTTATGTGCTCTGAAATATGTTCCTGTCAGAAGGATGTTCTGTTGCACCAGCCAAATGTCACAGATAATCAGTTCAGGTGTTCGGCGCATAAACTAGGGTAAACGTTTCAGATTGGGTAGAGTCCTTTCTTATCGCAGTTATGGCTGTTGGCAACTGCCCACCAAGATCATGCAGCAGTAGCTTGGAGAGTCTTTCATCCGATACAATCCATCTAATAAACAACCCGCGGATAATAGATGCAATAAATAAACCGCTTATGCCCCCATGTGAAGTTGCCCCGGCACACTAGCCTTTCTGCTGTCGTTCTCTGGACGGAGGCAAGTGAATATTGGATGCAGCTGGGGATTTATTTTTCCTGCTTTATTAAAAATAATTAATTAAAAAAACAGTCAATTTAACTAGGTAATGATGAGGTTTTTGCATGCAGTTTGGCTCCAGATGTGAACAGAACAGTATTTATTTGTGGTCATGGTTATAAATAGCTTTTCTGTGGGCTACATAAAATGTGTGTGTGTGTGTGGGGGGGTTATATGTCATAAGGAAATATCTTATGCAGTAAGCCGAAACCTTGATTTTCTCCCTCCCTGCTCCTTATCTCTCTAATTTTGCCGTTGTCGTCTTGTTATACGTCCTGAACTCTCAGTATGGAAATGAATTTGAAACTAAAAGCTCTTATTACAGGGTTTTTTTTTAAAGTCCTCCTAGCCTCTCTAGAGACCAAAAAAAGGCAATTTGAAGCGGCCGAGTGTTGTCAGTGGGGGGGGGGGGGGAAGGTAATGGTTTAAGTGGGGGGGGGGGAGAATGTGTGGCAGAAGGACTTGTGCATCCTGTTGCTAGGAAACCACATCAGCTTTAAATACAGCGTGCTAATTGGCTGGCTTGTCGGAGCCTGGGTACCATCCCGAGCCTACCGCACAGCTGTTTCTGCTGTCTGGTTGCTAGGCAACTGCATCTCTTTTCCCCCCATCTCTCTCCCTCCCTCTTCTTCTGGCACCTAATTGTCTACTTTTGCTGCTGGTGTTGCTGCCGGGTACCAGTCTGGGCCTGCCTCTCTGCTGTTCTCCCCAGGGGTCTGAGATGGGGGTGGGGGGGGAGGATATGTCAGCAATTAATGGAGCAGAAGTACAGATTCTACAGAAGGTCTAGCACCTGTGTCCCCTCGCTCTCCCCCACCCCCTGGCGCAATCCTTCTGTTCTGAGCACACATCAGGTGCCTCCAGCTACGCTGACAAGAATAGGGTTTAAAAAGGAATCAGAATCAAGAAAGCTTTCTCCCTCTTAAGGGGGACTTCCAAGAAGGATAAAACGGCCAAAGGATAAAACGGACCGGACCGTTTCTGGGAGTGCGTTGTGTTAGTGACTATGTGTGCGGTGAATCTTTACTTCCTTGCGCGTGAGCCCGGGAGAAAGAAGGAACTCTGGATGTGTCGCTTTATTCCGTGAAACCTTTTGTTCTTTTTTTTTTTTTTTAAAAAACCAGAGAAATCTTTACTCACAGCTACAGAACACGTTCTTTATTGTACTGTACCTTTCATAATTTGAATTGCTGAATGCACAGGTTGTCACAGGCTCTAGAGAGAGAGGGTACATCAGGGCCTGATCCTGAATTATGCAGGTAAATCGAAGCAGGTTTTGGCTGCTGAAAGCATCGTTTTTAGGCTGCATAAGAAGATTGAGCCCTGGCTGGCCTAGCCCGATCTCACCAGATCTTGGAAGCTAAGCAGGGTCGGCTCTGGCTAGTATTTGGATGGGAGACCACTAAGAATACCGGGGTCGCTACGCAGAGGCAGGCAATGGCAAGCCACTGCTGAACATCTCTTGCCTTGAAACTCCCAATAGGGGTCACCATAAGTCAGCTGGGACGTGACAGCAAAAAATGAAAAGAGGATCGGACCCATAGCTGCCATCAATACCCATAGGCAAGGGGCCGTCTCCACTCAAACATACACGTTTGTCACCCCACGACTGCCTTTCTGAATCTTCCACTGCAGATAGAATTGTCTCATCACAACGGAAATTGTTTCTCAGTCTGGCCGCTTCAGCTGTATACCTTCAAAAATGTGGAGGAATCAAATAACATGTGACCTGAGCCAAGGGATAGCCCCCAACAAGTCTTATGTTCATGTTGCACCCAAATAAATAGAGAGCCAGGGTGGTGCAGTGGTTAAAGTGTTCATCAAGGACCCCAGGTTCAAACCCCCACTCTGCCATGGAAGCTTGGACCAGTCGCACACTCTCAGTGTAACTCACCTCACAGGGTTGTTGTAAGGATAAAATGGAGGAAGTGACAACAATGTAAGATGCTTTGGTAGCGTTGCCAGGTCCTATCTTCTCACCGGTGGGGGTATTTGGGGGGGCTTTCTTGGAGGGGGCAGGGATGTCACATGATGTCCCCAACACAATGCTGACACGTAGAAATGACACGTAGAAATGACGTCCTCACATCATACCAATGTCATCGTTGTGCAGTGATGATCTGATTTGAGGGCAAAACTCTATGGTAAACTCGTCTTCAAACCATAGAGTTTTGCCCAAAAGCCAGAGCATTGTCCTTTGACATCCCCAATGTGATGACATCACTTCCATATGATGTGTTTGAGGGCAGGAAGGAGCACTGGAAAGTGGGGGATTCCCTGTCTGGACCTGGGGACTGGGGTCCCTATGCTTTGGGTCTCCACTGGGGCAAGATAGAAGTGACATAAAAATTTTTTAGAATCAATAAACAGAGGTAATTCCAATGTTACATGATACGAGAGAAGAAATGAGAGAAGATTGTCTAGAAGTTAGAGGGTCGGAATAGGATCTAGGAGACCCCAATGCAAACTCCTGATCTTCCATGGAAGCTCGCTGGGTGACCTTGGGCCAGTCACGCACACTCTCAGCCTCACTTACCTCACAGGGCTGTTGTGAGGGTAAACTGGGGGAGGTGACAACAATGTAAGCCACTTTGGGTCCCCATCGGGACAAAGATGGGGTATGAACGAAGTAGGTAAGTAGACAGTGTGGGGGACCAGCAAAGCTGTTCATTAGGGATCCCTTATTCTTCTCAGAAAAGCCCTGCCCCCTATACCAGCGATATTGCTTGGGGTTTTTTTGCAAAGCTACACAAAGAAACAGGCTTAGAAGGAAGAGGAAGAGAAAAGGAAATTGCTAAAGCAGAACTTATTGGGCCACCCTACGTTAACCCTTTTTTTCGACAGTTCATTGCCAGCTATTCAAATCACTACACCTCTGAACTGTAGTTAACTCCTTCCGTAGGACTGTGATAGTTTGCGTTGTTTTCCAGTTGTCTTCTACCAATCCTACTGCAATGGAGGCACTTGTCGTTCGAGAGCCAGTTTGGTGTAGTGGTTAGAAGTGCGGGCTCTAATCTGGGAGAACCGGGTTAGATTCCCCACTCCTCACATGCAGCTGCTGGTGTGACCTTGGGTCAGGCACACAAGTTCTTTCAAAGCTGTTCTCTCAAGGGCAGTCCTCAAAAGAGCTCTCTCTCAGCCCCACCTACCTCACAGGGTGCCTGTTGTGGGGAGGGGAAGGGAAAGGATTTTGTAATCTGCTCTGAGACTCCTTCGGGTAGTGACAGGCAGGCTATAAATCCAGTCCCTTCTCTTCTTTTTTAAAAAACGTTTTTTAACCCGCCTTGAGTCTCAGCAAGAAAGGCGGGTTATACATGAGGTTAATTAATTAATTAATTTCAGGCAGAAGTTAAGCATGGTATATGCGGATCTTGTGTCTGCCTGCACTGGGTTGTTCTGTTACTCAAGGTACTATTGATCGGCCAGTTGGTGTCATAGAACCATCTGTTGGGGTTGAACTCTATAGACTTAGACTGGAGTAATTCTGAATAGGATTTCATCTAACTATCTTGAGGCCTTGGAATACACAGAACTGTGTGGGTGCATGGTTGGATCCCACTAAGTTTTTTTGGGGGGGGTTGCTTACTCTCATTCAGTTCCCCTTATGATTCCAGGTGCTGACCCACCTGCCCTTTGTCCGTGCAAGTCCCATAATCCCCAGCATAGCCTTTTTGGTAGTCAGAGCAGATTTCCGCCAGTGGAAAAGTTGGCTGGGTCCAGCCCATTGAGAGAAAACGTTCTCACAGTGTTCTTCACAGATTTATGCTTCTTTGTTTCCAACTTAATGTGTATCTCTGAATTCCGCAGTTCCTTGCCAAATCCCGGCGGCGTTTGCCAAAAGAAATGTGCCTTGAAACAGCACTGTGCTCTCTCGTCTTGTTTTGTTTTTGTGTCAAAAAGAGAGAAAGGGAGCAATAAAATATGATCCAGTACCCTGCCGCCCTGGTCAGAAAGGGCTCCTTTTTCTTTCTCGCTGAAATCAATTATAGGCGCATTTAGGAACGAAAGGACCTTAAAAGAAACTGGAATAGATTTTTCGATTAGTTTCACTGTGACTGGTTCAAGAATCACACACAGTGTTTCAAGCTGAGGTTATATCTTTGACCTCCAAGGGTTGTTTGTGTTTAAGAGCTATGTCTGTTATTTCACCGTATTTAGGAGCTTTGAGGTTTTCCATCCAGGAATCCTATCTGTATACAATGCATTTGGACCTGAGTGAAAATCACAGTGTGTTTCATATCGAGGTGTTAGAGGCTATAACCCACTACATTCTTCCAGTGTCTTACATTTTCCCCATACATATTTCCGTTCGCATCCATCTGTGGGCTTAAAGACCAGGTTACAATTCTTTTAATAAAAGGGCACATACCTCTCAGAACCCTTACACTTTCAGTAAATTGATTTTGAGACAAAAGGCATTGGCTAGATCAAGACAGTACATATGTCATAACAGAAACAGCACAGAGATTAAAGACTCCACACACACACACACACACATATGGATATTCTAAAAACAGATGTACATTTACATGCCAAAACTGGCTGTTCTAGATTTCATTTGTTACATTTTAGGAGTCTGTTTATGGAAGGGCTGCAGTGGCTCAGTGGTTAAGATACTGAACTGCACACCGGAAGGTCGGTAGTTCGGCAGTTCAAGACCCAAGTGCTGCATGACGGAGTGAGTTCCCGTCTCTGGCCCCAGCTCCTGCCAACCCAGCAGTTTTAAACCAAGAAATTGCAAGTAGATAAATAGGTGACGCTTTGGTGGGAAGGTAACAGCATTCTGTGTGACTCGGTGTCTAGTCACGCCAACCACGGAGACGTCTTTGGACAGCGCTGGCTCTTCGGCTTGGAAACGGGGCTGAGTACTGCAACCCTAGAGCAGGATTTGACTGACTTTCAAGCTAGGGAAGCCTTTACCTTATGGTGAGAAAGTTCCCTGTTTCTTTCAATTGCTATACTATATATATTATGATATAAAAATAAAAATCACCCCATCCCGGCTTATGCCAAGCTCTGGCCGATGTACAGGGCATAATTCCCTAAAATGTATGGAAACATTAAAATTCAGTATATAACTTAGTAAAAATTACAGTATGGAACAAAATGATCCAAGATGGTGATTTTCCTATAGTATTATTTGTCCCAGTTCCAGACTACCGGCCCTTTTTTCTGGGTAGGGATAAAGGGAACTCAGGGCAAAAGTGGGGGGGAGAAGGAAGGGTGCCAGCCGATGACGTACCCGTTGCTGCCCTCAACCAAAAGCCGGACGGAACACCTCTGCCTGACAGGCCCTGCGAAACATTTATTTATTTATTTATTTATTTATTTATTTATTTATTTATTTTTCGTATTTATATCCCGCCCTCCCCGCAAGCGGGCTCAGGGCGGCTTACATGGGCCAGAGGCTGGTTCGGTACATTGACCTGTAAAATCGATTAAAAACAGTACAATAAATAACAATAAATAACATTCAACAAATAAATACTCCTAAAAGCTTCCATAAAACAGCGTTCGATGGCGACCAAGTGGCTGATCTACCCCCCCCCCCCTCCCTCGGCCACCGTTGAGACCGTGTTGGACCAGGGCACATCAAGATGGTTGTGATGTCAGCTGGTATCCTAATATCGTCGGTGGCGGCTCCTATTCAAAAGCCTGGCGGAAGAGCTCCGTCTTGCAGGCCCTGCGGAACTGCATAAGGTCCCGCAGGGCCCTGATCTCCTCTGGGAGCTCGTTCCACCAGATAGGAGCCGCCACCGAAAAAGCCCTGGTCCTCGTTCTGGCCAGCCTGGCGTCTCTGGGGCCAGGAACACGTAGCCTGTGTTCAGACCCCGACCATAGTGCTCTCTGGGGTTGATATGGAGAAAGGCGGTCCCTAAGGTATGTTGGACCCTGGCCATACATGGCTCACCTTCCTGTCTTTTTCCCCTTCCCTCTGCTGCCCCACCAGCCACAGCCACTCACTTGGAGCTTCCTTCTAGAGCCCGTTGTATTTCTTCCCACAATGGGCCTTACTCCTAGTAATGAAATAATAAAGGTGGTTTTTTTAATGTTACGATATTTAACTTTTATTTTGAGTTTTTTCAAATTGTTGTTGAAGGCACTTCGGGAGAGTCTAATCTCGGGTGAGGTCAAGGATTCCTTCAGACCCTGCTTTTAAAGGTCACGATTTTCTTTTGTCTTTATGTTTGGCCTCCACCGCTGCGTACTGTAAGCAGGCCTGCAGTGCCCAGGAACACAAAGAGACACTGTCTGACATTTGGCAGTGGAGCTGCTCATTGTGCAAAGGGAACAGAAATCTAAAAGGAAGGTCGGTCTTCGTGCTTGGCAGAGTCATCCTTCAGTACCCCCAGAGCTCGGCTATCACAGATGTTAGGGGGTATATCAGAGGCGAAGATAACAAATGTGCCTCCGGAAAGTCTTAATGGGTGCCGGTGTTTGGCTCTCACTCCGCGCTTTATATTCTGAAAACTGTCGATCTTGGGCTGTGTTTTTTCCTGTTAATATTGCTGAAGGCCACCCAATTAGTGCCTGAGAGAGATTTTGTTCGTTAGTCTACATCGTGAGTGTTCAATTAGGCATCAAGGGAATTTCTCACTTCCGTGAAAAATATCAGTGCTGCTGGCTTAACCCCACAGTAATGAAGACCTCAGTAGAAAATGGTGAATTCATGGTCCCCGGCAAAAATAGAGGACAGCTGGAAAATGCGGTGTCTAGGCAAAACGTTGTCGGTTGAGCACTGCCTAGTCAAGAACCTGTGTGTTGTACTGAGGGCAGGCTTCGGCCTGCTCTTTCCGAGTGGTGTTTTTGCATGTCCGTCTAGGGCTGCAATCACACACACGAAATAATCCACATGCAGTCCACTTTCAGTGAACTTTCCAGTTTGATTTTGCCAGTTCACACGCTGAAATCAGTTGGAAAGTGGATTGAAAGTGGATTATTTAGTGGGTGTGATCACAGCCTATGTAAACTTGTGTGTATGTAATCAGTTACCAAGACTGACAGCTTGGGGACACTAGTAGGGTTCCCAGCTGCAACCCCTGAAGAAAATGGCAGCTTCAAATGGCAGACTCTATGATACAAGCTAAAAAGCGGGGGTCACAGGTACTAAACAAGAAAACCACACAGATAACACCGTGACACAAATGGCATTTGATAAAA
Source organism: Lepidodactylus listeri (assembly GCA_029233225.1). Lineage (NCBI taxonomy): Eukaryota > Metazoa > Chordata > Lepidosauria > Squamata > Gekkonidae > Lepidodactylus > Lepidodactylus listeri. The sequence goes on along the minus strand of JARCFY010000010.1, from coordinate 17,590,131 downwards.
ATTATATTACTTTTCATAGTTCTTAATGATTGGGTTCCATTCAGCTTCATGTTGCTTTATTAATTACCATGGTTTTTCCAGGATACTTTGAAGGAACTAAGAAGTTTGCTCCTATATATTTTTGAACTGGATCAAGAAGCTGACACCTCCTTACGAAATACAATAAGGAATTACTCCTAAGGAAGACTGTTGTGGAAATGAGTTTAAACCGGGTGCTCATTGTAATATTGTAATTTTGTAAAGTCTAGTAGGTTGAACAAATTGCTATTTTGGAAAAGTAATATAATTTTTATCAAATGTCATTTGTGTCACGGTGTTATGTGTGTAGACTCTATGATGCACCATAGAGTATAAGAAAAGAGGAAGTCCTAGAGTGACCTCACATTCCCCATGCACTGCCCCCAAATCTCCAGGAGTTTCCCCATGGGGGAGTTGGCAACAACGCTAAGCAGGATGCAGAAAATATACCATTCTCAGTCTGTGCATGCTTACAGTCAAAGAGCATGGAAAGTATGATTACTGTGGGTATGTGTTCAGGTGTCATGTAGGGTTGCCAGACCCCCAGTCTGAGCCAGGGTTTCCCAGATTTTGGGGACTCCTTCCCTCCACCAGCCAGCTGGCTGGTGGGGGGAAGCCCCGCTCCAAGCCCCGCCCCCAAGAGCGGCCACCTACAGCCATCCCTAAGGCAAGATTTAAAGGTCCCTCCAGCTGACCGGCAGGAGCATGTAGCCTGTTGATCAGCTGGAGGGCCCTTTAAATCTTGCTGGAGGGAGAGGGGTGGCTGCGTGTGCCTGCACTCCAAGCCACAAACTCGCAGCTTGGAATGCAGGCATGTACACGGCCTCCCCCCCCCCCCCCGCTTCTTCCCAAAAGCATTTAAAGAGACATGATGACATCACTTCTGCATGTTTTCATGGCATTGGAGATCTCCCTGCCCCCTCCAGTAATACCCCCCAGGAAGGACCTGGCAACCCTAATGTCATGTTTACACTTTTATGCACATAGATTGGATTCCCTGGCACATATACGTTGGTGCATGCTGTTCAGAGGACATGTTTGCAACAGGAGCTACTGGAGTGACACCACTGTATATTATATTTTAAATGTTGTAAGTCGCCCCGAGCCCCCTGTGGAGAGAGGTGTGGGGTATAAATAAAATAAATATAATACTGTGATTTTTGCCTCAAACTTGGAGAACTCCCTAAATTAGAAAGTAGACCGAGGAGTTGATTTGCGACAGGGGGACTAGAACCAATGGAAAGAGGTGGGGGAGACGAGTAACGTTATTTCCTCTGCACGTCATTCTTGTCCATTCCAGCTTCAGAGACGAGGATTGTGGGATATGATGTAAATCAAGTCATGCATCGGGTGAGAAGGAGGTAGCAGGTGCGGACAAAGATGAGATGGAGCATTGATTAAAATGGGGAAAGTGTGACCAGGAACAGGAGGGGGGTGTTTTAAATAGTGACACCCTAGATGGAAAATCTCTGTTCCCTGCCCAGTCCAGTGACTTTCCTTTGCTTGCTTCTACCTGAGTGCTCAAAACAGCCCCATCCTCATCCATCGCCTATCTTCTCCATTCTGCTCAGGCTAAATATACAGCAGCCCCTGTCATCTTCCGATAACTCTTCAATACCCCTTAACTACTCAACCAAAATCAGATGCCTCTGTCACCATTAGGAGTGTCATTTGGCCACTTTATGTGGGGAAACCCTTGCTGAAGCACTCCAGTTCCTTGCTGGGGCAGACGCAGAGATCTCAAACTGAAATCAAGTACAGTATTCCCTGAATTGAACAACAAATCAAAACTGTGGAGGCACAACAGAAGCCAAAGACCCAGGAAAGCGAGCAAGGTAACACCAAGAAAACACTGTCATTTTTTTCTGGTCCTTAATAGGGAATCTGTGTCGCCAGGACGGTCAGAAACAGCTTCAAAACAATACTGGAAAGTCCTCAAAGATGCCCTTCAGCGAAGACTAACAGGCAGTACCCTGTTCACTTTACAGTGAATGCACGCACATGAATGTGTGCGCATTTATTTGGAAGAAAGAGCCAATGTGCATTTTTTTTCCATTGAAACCATAGAGTGCTGTAGAGTTTCGGGGCAATTGCCAGAGCGTCACTCCGGCAACGTGCCCAGCATGATGGCATCACTTCCGGGTGACGCCATCATGCTGGGCATTCACCCGGAGAGAGGGAGGAGCGGCCAGACGGGGCGGAGTGGCCAGGTGGGGGAGAGAGGCGGCGGCGGGCAGGCCTGCCTGCCTGCCTAGGAAGGGGGCCTGAAAGGCGGGGAGGCATGGCAGCGGTGGGCGGGCGCTTCGTTTCACTGGGGGGGCTCAGTCCCCCCCGGGAAATGTCAGGGGTGGCCCGAGCCCCCCGTAGTTGACGCCTATGCTGTGAGGAAAGGCTGAGGGATTTCAGAATATTCAGTCTGGAGAAGAGGAGGTTGGGAGGGGACACGATTGCTCTCTTGAACTATCTGAAGGGTTGTCACTGAGAGGAGGGCAGGGAGCTGTCCCTGTGGGCAGCAGAACAGAGGACTCGCAAGAATGGGTTTAAATTAAGGGCGGGAAGGTACCACCTGGATATTAAGAAAAACTTTATGACAGTCAGAGTTGTGGAGCAGTGGAATCAGCTGCCTGGGGAGATGGTGAGCTCCCTCCCTGGCAGTCTTTAATCGGCGGCTGGACAAACACTTGTCAGGGGTGCTCTAGGCTGGTCCTGCATTGAGCAGGGGGTGCAGGGGGTGGAACTAGATGGCCTGGATGGCCCCTTCCAACTCTGTGTGATTCTGTGGTTCTATGATTCTATGAGAGTCACAAGTTGCAAGAGCCAGCAAATGAAGACAGGCGAGAAGATGAAACTGGGCCATGTTAATCTCCACCATAGGTCCACTGGCGATCATGGTACCACCACAAAGGATCTCATCCGGGCCCAAAGAGTGCAGAAAAGGGGTTCTGCTTGGTAGTCATTTGCTAAGCATTATTGATTGTGAGTTTGGCTCTGCTCCTCAGAAGATAAACTGGAAATCTGGCTGGAGCAGAATGAGAGAACAGGCAGAGATACCTCCCGCAGTTCAGCAACCGGAGCCTTTTATCCTCGGCTCAGAGGGGTTTCAACGTGAAGGGGAGGAGGAGAAAAACCACAGCTAAGCTAAAAATCAGAGCAATGCAGAGAGGGAAACCCTATACAGAACTGCAGCAGTAACCATGAAGCCAAGCCACGATCGATTGATCCGTCAGCCCTCCAGTGAAGTGATCGCAGCGGACGAGACTTAAAGGATAAAGTGAGAAGAAAATTGGGAAGGTGGTGGGAGGGGAAAGAGTTGGATGTTTTAAAAAAAAAATGAAATTGAGTGAGGATCTCATTCGGACTCTTGCACTGGTGACAGCTTGACTGGGAATCATATGAAACCCTGCAAAATGAGGCTTTAAAGATACCCAGGTGCACTGATGACTATTCAGTTACCTTGCAGAGGATACACTTTCTCAAAGGCTAATTTCAGATGTGTTGGATAATGCACTTCCAGTGTGCTTTAGGAGTCCATCGCAGCTGGATTTCCCTGTGCAAAACAGGAAAATCTACTTGCAAACAACTGCTCAAGTGCACTGCAAGTGCATTATCCATCGTGTGTTAGCCAAGGTCTCACAATGGCAGCTGACACCTGGGATGTATTTTTTGGTGAGACAAAGCACCGAACGACAGCACTATTCATGCTCTTTTCCGGATGCACCTGAAACTCTGTCCTTAAAACCCTTGTGCTCATTTGCTTGTTTTTTCATAACCTACCTCCATTGACAACATCAATGATTCTGAAAGAGCTGGGGATTCTTTGGCTGGAAGGATGGAAAAGAGAGGGGGGGGATTAAATCCAGGAGCCAGGGAAGTACATAACAGATCCTTTTAAAGCCATTCATGTACGTGGCACGTGACCAGGACTGAAGGAGAAGAAGTGCGTTATCCCTATGAAGAAAGGTTAAAGCGCTTGGGGTTCTTTAGCTTGGAGAAACAATGGCTGATGGGTGACATGATCAAGGTTTATAAGATTATGCATGGGACAGAGCAGGTAGAGAAAGAAGTCCTTTTCTCCCTTTCTCACAATACAAGAACTCGCGGGCACTCCATGAAATTGCTGAGCAGTCGGGTTAGAACAGATAAAAGGAAGGACTTCTTCACCAAAGAGTGATTAACACATGGAATTCACTGCCACAGGAGGTGGTGGCAGCTACAAGCATGGCCGGCTTCAAGAGGGTACTGGATAAACACATGGAGCAGAGGTCCCTCAGTGGCTATTAGCCACAAGGTATAGATAGGAACTCTCGGTGTGGGGCAAGTGATGCTCTGTATTCTCGGTGCTTGGGGGGGGGGGGGAGCAACAGTGGGAGGGCTTCTAGTGTTCTGGCTTCACTGGTGGACCTCCTGAGGGCACCTGGTATTCTTGGCCACTGTGTGACACAGAGTGTTGGACTGGATGGGCCATTGGCCTGATCTAACATTGGCTTCTCTTATGTTCTTGCGTTCTTAACTGTGTAAGAAAGCAAGCCATGTAAGACCACCCCCTTGAACCCTGGATGCTTCTGCATACATTAAGAGCATCATTTCCAATGTATGCCCCCCCTCCCCCCCCCCGCCTCAAGCCTTTAGTTCATACTTTTATTTCACTCCAGGCTTGTTTTTGTTTTTTAAAAAAGAGTTGCCAGAACTTTCAAGAGGGAAATGAAGTTTTCAGTCTGTATACTGAAAACTCATGAACTTTTAAACGATTTTGAAAGAATTTTGTCGAAGAGGTTCCGGAACTCCGTTCTGGCACATTCCCCCAGAAAAAAAGCCCTGATTTCTCTTAATGCACTCATGTGCCACCTTTCCTCAAGGAGGCTATCAGATTAGAGTTTAAAATATACAGGAAATCTTTTTTTTTTTTAAAGAAACAGAATAGAACTTCGTCAAACAGATTGGCCATAAGATGCAGGAGAAAGAAAACACTACTTTCCGTTCATTTAAGCTAATCTCAGGATGAGGATGTTTCCGTTTGTTCTGGAAGCCTTGTAAGGACAGCACCAGTCTCGTCTTCTAGGGGAGGGGATTTGGGAGGTGGCAGCTGAAAAAACATGCCTGACTCTGGCGAGTACTTGGATGGGAGACCTCCTTGAAATACCAGAGGGGGGGGCAGGCTTTACTCAGCCACTTCCCTGAATATCCTCCAGGCCCCCAGTAGGGGCCAGTCACCAGAGGTCACCCTGACTTCCAGGTGCACGCGCACACATACACATATATAAAAAAATACAAAAAAATGTGCAGTGGCTCACCAGAAGCCTTGCTAGACAAGAGAAGAAGAGAATATTTATTTTTATTTATCACATTTCTACCCCACCCTCCCAGCTGAGGCAGGCTCAGGTCGGCTTACATAAAATCAGCATATAAACTACAATAAGACAATTAAAATATTTAAAACAATGGTGAAACCAATTAACGATAACATAATAAGTGCTGGTATGGTGGTTGTTGGTTATCATGGAATGGGAGATTGGATTTATACCCCGCCCTTCACTCCCTGAAGGAGTCTCAGAGCGGCTTATAATATCCTTTCCCTTCCCCTTCCCAAAACAAACACCCTGTGAGGTAGGTGGGGCTGAGAGAGCTCTTTTGAGGACTGCTCGTGAGAGAGCAGCTCTGAGAGAATTTGTGACTGACCCAAGGTCATGCCAGCAGCTGCATGTGGAGGAGTGAGGAATCAAACCGGGTTCTCCTGGATTAAGAGTTGGCGCTCCTAATGACTACAGCAAACTGATCCACCAAACTGCCCACTTGGTGGGCATTAGGAAAGGTAACCGTGGGCACCGTGGCAGTCATGGGCAGCATGTTGGAGACACCTGCCATACAGTGCACGCTCCAAAGTTGCCATTTCTTCCAGGGCAACTGGCCTGTGTAGTCTGGAGACCAGCTGTAATTCCAGGAGATCTCCAGGTCCCACCTGGAGGTTGGCGATTCTAGACAGAAGGAAGGGAAGACCCTCCCAGTTTGCAGTAATGTTTCTCAAGCAACATAGTAGTTGTGTTGCGGTACTTGTCAAGGGATAAGCTTAGATGTGACAATTTAATGGAACTTGATATAAATCATAGTGCACGATTGATGAAAATCACTGCCAAAGTGCGCATTACACAGGAGAGGTACAATTTGCCTTCGCAGTGTGGGTGTGTTTTAACAAACTGCAGGTGTGATTGTTAGAGGGGGAGCTGCCAGGTTTGTTTAGAGGAGGGGGGGGGGGGAGAAGATGATGTTTAATCCTTTCTCCCCAGGCTGCTTAGGCCAATCAAAATCCTCCTGCTGCTGCCCTGCCGAGGGACAAAAGTACTAAGACTGAACACTGAGAGCCAGTGTGGTGGTGTGGTTAAGAGTGGTGGACTCTAATCTGGAGAACTGGGTTTAATTCTCCACTCCTCCTCCCCATGAAGTCACAGCTCTCAGCCCCACTTATCTCACAAAGTGTTGAGGGGAGAGGAAGGGAAGGTGATTGTCAGCCACTTTGAGACACATGAGGCCTGCTGGGTGACCTTGGGCCAGTCATGGTTCTCTCAGGACTCTCTCAGCCCCACTTACCACACAAAGTGTTGTGGGGAGAAAAAGGGAAGGCGATTGTAAGCCACTTTGAGACACATGAGGCCTTCTGGGTGACCTTGGGCCAGTCACCATTTTGTCTCAGAGCTCTCTTAGCCCCACATGCCTCACAAGGTGCCTGTTGTGGGGAGATTAAGGGAAGGTGATTATAAGCTTCTTTGAGACACATGAGGCCTGCTGGGTGACCTTGGACCAGTCACGGTTCTCTCAGGTCTCTCTCAGCCCCACCTGCCTCACAAGGTGTCTGTTACGAGGAGGGGAAAGGAAGAAGGTTATAAGCCACTTTGAGACTCCTTAAGGTAGAGGAAAACGGTATAAAAACCAACTCTTCTTCTGATATCTCAGCAGTTGACTGGTAGGGACAATCAGTTTTGCATCCCTGAACTGCTGCTGCATTTCATCAAAGGGGGGGGGGGTTCAGGAGAGTCAGTCATGAGTCTCCTATATAGCACATCACATAGGCGTCAACTACAGGGGGGCTTGGGCCACGCCTGAAATTTCCCGGGGGGGACTGAGCCCCCCCCCGGCGAAATGGAGCACCCGCTGGCCACCGTGCCTCCCTGCTTTTCAGGCCCCATGGAGCGCCCACCACCAGAGCCTCTTTCCCCGCCGCCCAGCTCCCCTGACTCCTCCCTCCCTGCCTCGGGGGCCATCCGGGCAAATGCCCAGTGTGATGGCGTCACCCGGAAGTGACGCCATCACGCTGGGTACGTTGCCAGGGCGACGCTCTAGCAATCGCCCTGAAACTCTATAGAGTGATGGCACCATAGAGTTTGCCCGGATGGCCCCTGAGGGAGGGAGGGAGGAGTGCAGGGGAGCCGAGGGGGGGGGAGAGGCTCTGGCAGCGGCGGCGGGTGCTCCATGGGGCCTGAAAAGCAGGGAGGCATGGCGGTGGCAGGTGGGCACTGCATTTCACCAGGCAGGGGGGAGAGGCGGCGGCAGGAATATTGTCCCAGCGCGCGTGTGCTTTGTGCACACAGGAGCCCCTGCCCCCCCAGGAAATCAGAAACTCTACACCCATGGCCCATCATTCAACCCTCAGAACATGAAAGCAAGAATCTATTTTTTAAAAACCCTTTAGCTAAATGATACTTTAATATATTTTTGGCTTGATTGAACACGTCACTGCATACTTTGTGTGTTCCTGTGGTGATCACAGTTAGACATGCAAGTGGTCATTGGATGCACTCTGCCTTATGTGTGCAGTAAACCAATGTGTGTGTGTGACATCAGTGTAAGACGCTGAAATGGAAACTCTCTAGTGCAAGATATGCCTGCTTGAATTCTTTCGGCACAGGACTTTGATTTGGGAGGACTGGCACACTCATCTGCTTTAAAGAATATTTTTAAACAAGTCGCACTGGAACAAAGCCTCTCTATTATAAAGCTAAATTTTAGCACTTCATAAAATTGGTTATATGTTTTAATTTAAAATTCTTTGCCAAAAGAACACCAGTTCTGCAAGCTGAATAAATCTGTTTAAGAAAATGTGGATACATTTGTGTAATAGTACACTGGTGTTGGGAGAGAGGACCATGCCCTCTGAAGAGCACTTAATTTGTTCAGCTGTTTGTTAAAGTCAGAGATTTGATTTGAATATTATCCACATACTACCTAGGGTTCTCTGTCCAAACCCGGCAACCAGAGGGAGGATTGGTGGGGGGACAGAGATATGGGGGAGCATGCAATGTCAGCTGCATCCCTGTGTTAGTAACTGGAACAACCTGAAAATGATGCAAGGCCACTCTAGGAATTGCAGGAAACTCTATGATAAAACCATAGAGTTTCTGTCAATTCCTAGAGCTGCCATCTGTCACTTCTGGGTTTTCCCCAGGAGTGATGTAACAACGCAGCCAAAAGTGCTGTTTATAAAAACTTTCCGCCACCTTCACTAGGTGTAGTGGCAGGCAACAGAACCTGGGGGTGGGAGATTTCCTGAGAAATTGGAAGTCACCCCAACTCTGCAGCCGTGAGCATTTAGTCGGAGGAAACTTCTGGGAAACAATCCAAATTCTGAATTTTCACAAGGCTAGCAGGAAGAAGGGACACGCCCCGAAACGCATCCTAGGCTGAGTGACACATGATTCAACGAACAAATCTTTAAAATGGACTTCATATCCGACACTGACAATTTATGTTTTTTTCCAACGTTTGAGAGATTTTTCTTGTTCAAATTTTGTGTCAAGTTCCTTATGAAAATAGTGTAACCTTCTGAGTTTTTTCATGTATATGGCTTTAAGAAAAATTTCAAAAGTATAAATAAGTAATATTTTTTGTTATATAGTTCACGATTGTATTTTTTCTTATCTAACCGGCGGGGTGGTTGTGAGTCCCTGCGTTCCTAAATATGAGGACTAAGAATCTTGTGATGCGTTTACACGTGGGAATATGGAGTATGTTCATCTCTGGGGCCACTTTGCATTGAGAGCTCCTGCCTTAGAGTTTTGCAGTGGGAGAGCAGCTTATCTTGGACTTTCCCCGTAATGACTGGCATCAGTTCTGGGCCAATGGTTATATGAGGAGAATGGGAGTGTAAACCTTCTCTAAGTTCAGGGTGCCTGAATGCCTTGGCACGGTCGTGGTGCCAGGGTAACCGCTTGCGTGATGAGGGCAGGGATGGGGAGTGGGCCGTTGGACCCCCGGTTCTTTGCTCAGCGCTAATGACTCCGTTAATCTCTCCCACAGGTGAGAAGCCTTACAAGTGTTCGTGGGAAGGGTGCGAGTGGCGTTTTGCACGAAGTGACGAACTCACGCGGCACTACAGGAAACACACAGGGGCAAAGCCCTTTAAGTGCAACCATTGTGACAGGTAATGCGGGCTTGTTTTCATCCCCACCCACCCCCACCCTCAGAAAGAGACTGGGAAGGGGGAAGCTTACATAAAAATCTCCAAACGCACTTTTAATATCAAATCTATCCACCTTCTTTGGGAAATGGAATTCAGCCTGTAGGGAAATCGCATTTGTGGGAAGGAATGGACTGTGCAGTATTGCTTATTGCCAGCACAGACATCAGAGTCTTCGGGGAGGGCAATAAAGGTCCAGTGAAGGACTAGATACAGGGATGTAGCCAGGAAATTTTGTTTGGTGGGGCGTGGAGAAATCGGCCGGGGGGGGGGCACCCTGGTTACCCTTGTGCAAAAGAAGCAGCAGCTCCGGTTCCACTGCGACCTCCTCTAGTCCTCCTCTAATCCTCTAGTCTTTTTGATTGGAGAGACTAGATTCCAGGCTGCTTTTCTGTGTAAGCCAGGAAAGGGGAGGGGGGGATCTTCAACTCTCTCTCTTTCATTTTGCAATTTTATTTTATTTTCTGCAATTTGTTTTGCATTTTTAAAAACCTGCTTATTTTTCGGCCCAGAAAAAAGAAAAATAAGACTGAAGCTTCCCTGACTGTGCCTGCGGTCATTTTGGAACACTGACACGCATCTTTCATTAAAAAAAATAAATAAATCAAATTTTAAAGAACTTTTATGGAATTTTTTTTGTCCGAGGGGGCGGTGCTCATCTGTGGGCATTGCCCCCAAATGCTCCATGTCGCTACGGGCCTGGCTAGAATAGGGTGCTTCCTGTTCTTTTCTTTGTCCATTCCTGCAGTGTCCCTTTGTTACCCAAAATGCTGTTCTTTAGGGTTTCCTTCCTTCCAGTCAGTTGCCTTCTCTCTCATTCTTCCTTTGCCCACCATGAGGGCCAGACATGCTTTGTACAATCTTTTTCCATCCTAGTCTAGGTAGAGAGCTAAAAGCCTTTGCTCTGCCTTTCCTTTCTAGCATGGTGTTCTCGTACAACAGAGCTCCTCTCTTTTCTAAGAAATAAGCTTTTGTGTGAACTTATTGCTCAGGCATCTAGACTGGACAGTTCTGCTGTGCAGAGAGTCAGCTCTACTTTCAGCACTGATGGGCAAGCACAGTGGGATTGGGTCATCTCCAGCCATTCACTGGAAGATCATCCCTGATTTCTTCTCCACCGAGCAGTCCCTTCCAACCCTGGGAAAGTTGATTCTTGGGGCTTTGGGAGCCCGATGGAGTAATAGCCATCAGACTGGCAGGCTGGCGTAAGGAAGGAAAAAGGGGGCAGAATCACCCCTTCTGTCTCTTCTGCCTCTTCTGTTAGTGCAGTGCAGTGCTGGATCCAGCCCATTATCTGGCAACCTCAGGGTATTTTCCCGAACCTTTTAGGAACTCTGGGCAGTCCAACGAGTAAGTAAAGAAGGCATATAAGGAGGACTCAGGGTCAGTCCTCTTCAGATATAGGATCAGTGGTTTTAGGTCGTTGTAGCAAGAGGGACTGATGGTTCCACTCGCAATAAGGTGGCTCCAAATTCTTCGTTGCTGTTATTATTGTTAACTTCATCTATAGCCTGCCTTTCTCACTGAGATTCAAGGTGGGTTACAACATAAAACTAGTAATTCAATCAGACAGCAAAGATCTCCAAGAAAACAGTGCAGGAAGAGCCAGTTTGGTGTAGTGGTTAAGAGCGGCAGATTCTTATCTGGAGAACCGGGTTTGATTCCCCGCTCCTTCACATGCTGCCAGCTGGGTGACCTCGGGTCAGTCACAGTTCTCTTGGAGCTGTTCTCTCAGAGCTCTCTCAGCCGCACCTACCTCACAGGGTGTCTGTTGTGGGGAAAGGAAGGGAAGGAGATTGTAAGCCTCTCTGTGTGAAAGGTGCGGTATAAATCCAATATCATCATCATCTTCTTCTTCTCCCAGAAGAGATTGCGTTTCAGGAAAAAAGGGGCAACATGTATACTAAACACTGCAGTAAGACTGTCCTTCTACTACACTTCTGATCCCTTTATAAGAATGGCCTCCTGAACATTTCTGTTTTGCATATTCTATGAAACGAGATATGTAGGAGCCTTTCTGATAACCTCAGGCAGGCCGTTCCATAATGTGGGAGAATGCGTCTGAACAGGCGGTTGCCAGTTTTACCTGCACAGCTGGCACAACATAGACATGAGCCAATGTACTTATTTTCTAAAGATTCAGGAACCTCCGCTGCAATCTAAGGGTGCAATTTTATGTGCCCCTACCTGGGAATAAGCTAGGCTTACCATGCTGTCAGCTACGCCCCAGCATTCCCAGCCCACGCCACCACTCAATGCTCTAGTGGAAGCAAAACTGGGGGATGAAGATGGCATCACTTCTTTTTTTTAATTTTACTGTTTATTGAAGCTTTAAAAGGAATACAGAAATACCAATAAAAGTTACAATGTTTTACGAACTAGAGTTTGAGTAAGTGTCAATATATTGCCCAAATATTGTTGGCAGAATAACAATTAATACATTCTTCTTATGGTGATAGTGTCAACAGTGCTCGTGAGAATTGAATATTGCTTAATTTGTATACCCTTAGAAAAATAAAAAATAAATTCCAATGTATTATTTTATATTTCTACATGATCAGGTAAATTATCATGGCATCGCTTGATGCATTGATATAGCTTCTGGGTGAAGACCCAGAACAGGCCCGTAGCTTCAGTGGGGCATTTCGGGGCCAGCCCCCCCCCAACTTCCTGCCACAGCCCCACAACTTCCATCTGCCCCGCCCCCCCCCCCAACTCTCTGGGCTGCCTGGAGGACTCCCCACCATTGCCCCTTCCCCAAACGTGGCTTGCTTCCCCACATAGGCAGGCAGAGTGCAAATGCTGCCAAAGTGAATTTTTTAAAATTTTTGTTTTAATGTTATTTTTTATTTTGTGACATCAGTGCCCCCTGACTTATTTAAAGGCCTCCTGAATTACAAAATCCTGGCTATGGGCCTGACCCTGAAGTGGCATCACCATATTAGACAACTCTGTAGGAATTCATTCAATCTCTGTTGTACTTAACGTAGAGATTAAGTGCATTCCTAGAACTGAAAGTGGCATCACTGTCAAATATAAAAGCCGGCTGAACAAATTTAGAATCCAGCGGCACCTTTAAGGCCAACAAAGGTTTATTCAAGGTATGAGCTTTCGTGAAATCCATCTCTTCCGTGTAAAAGGCTACTTGGATTCTTGGTTATCTTTGAACTCTGGTGGTTAGGTCTGGTAACCTAAGCAAGGAATACTTGTGTGCCTTTGAATATCTGGCGATAGCGTATCAAAAAGACAAAATAAAATAAAATCTCAGATAAGTAGGAAACGTAGACTTCCCAGTAATCAAACCTGATGCGGCGGGGTCATTTTCCAAGCAGTCCATCCCCTAATTGGAGATATTGGCCATATTGAGCCTAAAGCCGAGATACAATTGAAGCAGTAATCGAGTCAGATGCTTGCATCTGACCATGCCATCTTTTAAACTCCAAGTGATATGTGGAAGTTGGAGAGCAGCTTTTAGAAAATTGCCCTTCTTTTTTGAAGCAGCCCGAAGACCCTTCACTATAATAAGAAAATGCCTCTAATACAATCAAGGATCTATTTAGCCCCAGGGCTCATTAGACTGTCAAGGCCCACGCAAAGGAGAGGATGTGATGGACATAAACAGGGGCCCCGTTCTTTAATGGGAAGGAAATCAGATCATTTTTCACATCCTGCCTTTCAGAGGCCTTCATTCACCACCCCCCACTCCCACCCCCTGCTAAGTTCATTCTCCTTCCCCTCTATCTGCCGGTATATTCTCTCTTTTTTCAGTCTGTGGACCAGGAGACGATGCCTTTGTTTGTTCAAAACGAAGGACAGCAGGAAATGGAGGGAGAATCTCTCGGACTTCCCATTTTCTTCCTTTTTCTCTGTGTCTCCGTCAACCGAAAGAAGATTTTACTCGGTTGGGGTGGGAAGGACTTGAACTGTTGCACCACTGCTGGTGGTGAAGCTATACTGGTTCGGTTTCACATGGTCAAGCATGAATGCTGTTTTCTTTTTCTTTTGTCCTCTAAGGAGAAAGGACACAAGTCACTGACTCAGGGCTTCAGTAACTAGGCTTTGCCTCTTCTGAGTTCAATGCTACAATTCATTTCCCCCAGCCCCAGTAACTCCTTGTCATACTATTACCACTCATTGAATTTATGGGTTTCTATTTCTTGGGGGGGGGGGCGGGTTGTGTGTGCGTATGCGAGTGTGAGTGTGTGTGCACCTGGAAGTCATGGCGACCTCTGGTGACTGACCCCCTACTGGGGTCCTTGAGGATATTCAGAGAGGTGGCTGAGTAAAGCCTGCCCCTGCCTCCAGCCTCTGGTATTTCAAGGAGGTCTCACATCCAAGTATTTCCCAGAGTCGACCCACAGTCTGGTATTCCAAAGGAGGTCTCCTGTCCAAGTACTTGCCAGATTCGACCCTGCTTAGCTTCTGAGATCTAACGAGATCGGGCTTGCCTGGGCTATCCAGGTCAAGGCAAGGGTTTCTATATTTTATTGTGCCTAAGACCCACAGAACCTCATGACCTGTCAGGCATTCTCAAGGCAACCTCGGGTGGGCTAATGCTTCTTGAACAGCAATATGGCAAACTGCATTAGATGCTGAGGGGATACCCAGAAATAGTTCGGCCTCGCGACCAGCAGGAGATTGGGTAGGGCGGGGACACGGGGGAGCAACCTCTCTAGGAATCATCACAAACTCTGTGGTAAAAACTGAGTTTTTCCCCTGGAAGTGAAATCAGTTCACACTAGGAATTACCAAAAACTGTGTGGCCAATGGTGATTTTTTTTGGAGTACTGGGCAGACAAGGTCTGCTGGGTGCTAGAGGTCTGGAATCATCACATAGCAACCCTACCTATATAGGAAGCTGAGCCCGGAGGGCTTCTTAAGAGTGTAGGATCTGTGCTGTGCTGTTTTATTCTCTAGTTTGTTGAATCTATATAGAACATTTTAACCCACCTAGAACCTTTGCTAGATAAAGGCAGCTTAGAGTATCCCAAATAAATAAAAGCAACAGGCCACACATTTGAATCCAGCTGACCGCATGGTTGCAATATAACATATGACTCAGTCTTGGAGACAGTTGATGCTCCACATAAATGTAGGGAGTCCACATCAGTGTTCCCTCTAAGCTGAGCTAGTGTGAGCTAGGTCACCGTTTTTTAGCCTCTGGCTCACACATTTTTGTCTCAGCTCAGGAAGGACGGCTCCAGAGCAAACTAATTTATGCAGAAGCCAAATTGCTTGCTCACAACTTTAATGCCAGTAGCTCACAAAGTAGAATTTTTGCTCACTAGACTCCACAGCTTAGAGGGAGCATTGTTTATCAGTGCAGTCCTAAATACAGGGCGTTTCCACATTCTGATTTTGCTCACTGGTTTGTGCCTGTCGGTTTGAGGATTTTTTTTCTGTTCCACACATGTATTACTCCCTCTGGTGGTTGCGTCGATATTACATCCCTGTATGTCCGGCATAAAAACCTGCCGTTTAAATGAGCTGGGAGATAGCGCCAGGCACAAAGAGGTGTGATATCCAATCGACCACTTGAGGGAGCAAAATGTGTGCGGAACAGGGGGGAAAGCCAGAACAAACAGGAACACCACCCCAGCAAGGAAAATGAGAATGTGGAAAAGCCCACAGCTATACAGTTCTGAGTCAGAGGACTTCAAAGTGCACAACACTGTTTAGGGTTGCATCGTAAACCTTGTTTTTTCACCCTGTCACAGTCATCGCAAGAAGGGATCCCTTTTTGAGGAGATGCCTGAAACAAACCTCTTAATGTCCTATCAAATACATTCTGTCAGATAGTCTTTCCCTCCATGGAGAGCCTTACTGCATATTCAGAAACTTACTTTATTCCAGTTGGTGGGAAGACAGCTGTACTTTACTTTAATTGTGCCAGCTCTGATTGTAGCCTTTGCTTTCGTTATTCATTCTTCCTCCCCTATTCTCCAGAGCGTACCACGTAATCTCTCTTAAGCTCTCGTTTGTGAAGAAAAATAAGCCTGCGATTAAATGACTAAAGATGCTTTTTTTCTGACCAACCGAGCTAATCAAAGCCCTTCTCCTCCCTGGCAAGATGACTTGCAATAGAGGTCTTGGGTTAACCCCTTCCTCTCCACCAGTATGGCCACAGGAGTTTCATTGTCACGCACAAGAAGTGATGGAGATGGGAGTATAGGGAACATTTACAGATGTGTCCTTAGGCCTCCTACGAGCTGGAGGCTTAGGAGAAGCTGCAGAATGGGGGAGACTTCTTCCCTGCATGGATCTCATCTGATCTCGGAAGCTAAACAGGGTTAGCCCAGGTTAGTACTTGGATGGGGGACCACCAAGGAAGTCCAGGGTTGCTACATAGAGGCAGGCGATGAGAAACCGCCTCTGAACATCTCTTGCCTTGAAAACCCTATGGGGCTGCCATAAGTCGACTGCGAATTGACGGCTTTTTCTACCACTGCACTCCCATATGTCCCCTCTCCAGGATTCTAGAAGATCTCAGGGACTTGAGCAGGCCGGTTTTCCTCCCGTCTCCTTTGCATTCTTCTTCCCTTTTAACTGACGCACTCAGCCACTTTTACTCTTCCATGCTTCCTGGCACATATTCAGTCCTTGGAGGGGGGCGGTTGTTTGTTTGTTTTCCTTTTTTGGTTATTTGGAAAGTAACATTTTTATGCATAACTTGGGAAGTCGCTCAGTGTGTAGAAACCCCAGTCTTGTCTGTGGGAGAGCCCTGATACTTGATGTTTTCATGATTTAACACAAGCCATGTACATAAACATTAGATTAGTAATTTAAACCACCATTCTTAAATAAAAGTCAGCGCCTTGTGCATTTTGAACTATAACCAACTTGTCTTGTTCGATAAAGAGGGGCCGAATGGTTAGCTGTGAAGGCCAAAAAAAATAAAATAAATGGATTAAGATTTAAATAAGGTGATCTTGGGCCAGTTGTTGTCCTAGCTAACCTTACAGGGTTGTTGTGAGGGTAAAAAAATTGAACTGCATTCCTCGGAGGAACAGAAAAACACAAATGTAAAAACTACTGTCCTAATTAGAGATGTAAAACTTCTGGAAATTTTGAAGCTCTGGGGGCGGGGAACAATTTCCCCCCTTTTTTCCCAGAAAAAAAATAGAAATTTGGGAGCAAATAGAAATGTGTAGACTACTTACTTTCCTATCAACCCTAAACTTTTTTCAACTGTTTTAACTACATAAAATGCATAATTTATAACTTAGCATATTACGGTACTATTTGGCATATTTATGGAATTTGAAGGTAGAAATATCTTCATATTAGTATAAGATTAAATACAAATATACTGAATACTTAAGACACTTGGACCTTATACTACTGCACCCAGGCCTGTAGCCAGGATTTTTTAATTCGAGGGGGGGCCTTTAAATAAATCAGGGCGCACCCCCCCCCCAAGGGAACGCCTGGGCTGGATGGGAAGTCAGGTGGCCATGCCCCAAGATGCCCCTCTGTAGCTATGGGCCTGACTGCACCTAATACTACAATAGTCCCCGTTTCTTTAATTTTTGCCATCTGAGAGGTATGAAAAAAATAAAAATTGAAGACAGAAAGCAAACTGTGAAGTAAACAAAAGAAAGTATGTTATTTGGACAGAAACTGTCTTGTAGAGTCCCAATAGGTAGGCCTGCCTGCGTGTTTGGATGTTAAGTTAATCTTTATAACATCGAAAACGTTCCTTTTAAAATAATTCTTTAACACCTTATGACATTAATTATTGGTCATTTCAGCAAAAAGAAGCTAGTGTTGTATGTGTCTACAGTATAATAGCTGTTTTCTTTTTTTTCTTTTTTTTTTAAAAACCAACTCTTTTCATTGGAAAAATTGAGAAAGTCCTCAAACTTTTTCATACTGTACCTTCGGAATGAGTAAAATGCTTTGTAAAGCAAATGTTTCGTAGGATGTTTTTTTCAGTATTCCCCCAAATATCTCTGTTTTTCCAGAAAGAAAGAAAAAGAAAATATTTCATAGGAGTCTTTTCCCCCCAGTGCTATCCCAAATTTAAAAAGTCCTGGGGGGGGGATAAAAAGTTCCCCCAATTTCTCTGTGGTTCTCCCCCCCCCCCCCCACCCCACCCCCGAGACTTCTCGCCTCTAGTCTGAATTTGCGTAGCCTGGCAGAGAAGCACACAAAGATGATACACATTACGAGAGCATAGATGGTTGTGAAACAGCATCAAGATGTAGAGCTTCTATAATGGGGAGAAAGGGATATTTCCCCCCCCCCCCAAGCAAATTGCTATTTCAGCTGTGTCTTGCATCTCCAGTGAGGCACACAGCGATAAACTGGCAACTGACAAGCTGCCTCTCAGTGTCGGTGTATGGTGCTGCTAACGGTGTGTGTTTTGGAAGCAGCAAGAGAGAGATCCAAGGTGGCCTCAGAGGGAGTTGAAAGAGAGTCTCCGGAGTACTGCTGGTACCACTTAAATCAATTTGGTTATTTGCTTTTGCGCAGCATTTCTCTTGAAACGCTCCATGCACCAAGGGGAGCTCTTGCCCTACTCTGTGATTTCTTTCTTTTGCCATCAAGTCACAGCCAACTTATGACAACCACGTGGGGTTTCCGAGGCAAGAGATGTTCATAGGGGGCTTGCCGTTGCCTGCCTCTGCATACCAGCCCTGATATTCCTTGGTGATCTGCTAGTCTCCCATCCAAATACTGACCAGTGCCAATTTTGCTTAGCTTCCAAGATCTGACGAGATCTGAAATATAATCCCCTGAAACGTATTTTTAATAGCAGTGCCATCTCTGCCTCTCCACAGAACCCACCTCAACCTTCCCCTACAAGCTCACGTCATTCCCCAATTTGAATGGAATCAGAGCCTCTTTTGCCAGGAGTCCCCTTCCTGTCTATATAGCACATGTCGAGTGTTCAAAGCTTATCTCAGCCTCTACGGAGGCTGCTGTGGTTCAGTTCCAGGAGTACATAAGTTGTGGCTGGCTTTGTTGCAATCCATAGGGTTGCTAGCTCCAGGCTGGTAAACGTCTGGTGATTGTGGGGGTGGAGCCTGAGGAGGGTGGGGTTTGGGGAGGGACCTCAATGGAGTATAATGCCATAGAGTCCACCTTCCAAAGTGGCCATTTTCTCTAAGTGGACTGACCTCTGTCAACTGGAGATCAGTTGTAATCTCAGCTACCACCTGGAGGTTGGCAACCCTAGCAACCCACCCAGAAGGCCAGGCCCTTGAATCTGAAGTCATGTTGAACTTCCAAGAAGTTCCAAGCCTCTCCATCATGCAGGGTAAAGGCTGTAACTATCCCCAGTCATGCTCCTCCATGCTCCCAAGAAGGGCAGAAGACCACCTGCCGTCTGCCATATTTCAGAGGTGTGCTCCAAAGCACGCTGCCTCTGCAACTTCCTCCCTCCATCCACCCCACCGTGGTCACAGCCACCTGTTCTCTTCCCTACGTGTCACTTAAAATTCAGTGACGAGCCAGTCCTGAGCAGATGCCTCCACCTTCCTCCCTTCCCAGCACCTCAAAGAATGAACCACTGCCTGGAGCATGCACTGCTTTTGCCCTTATGGTCTGATTGTCCCAGGCTGGAAGGAAGCAGTGATGTGCCCACAGAGGGCATCAGTAGCTCACATGTTGAGATGAGGTGAGGAAGAGAAAACTCATCTGGGAGCAGACATAGATGGAACATCAGACAGGACCTGGATTCAAATCCTTGCTTAGCCATGAAGCTCACGGGGGCGTTCTTGAGCTGGTCAGTCTCAGCCTAACCTTAACAAATAGCAGTGTGGTGAAGATAAAATGGGGGGTGGGAGAGAACATAAGACAAGCCAGGTTGGATCAGGCCAGTGGCCCATCCAGTCCAGCACTCTGCATCACACAGCGGCCAGAACCCAGGTGCCATCAGGAGGTCCATCAGGAGGGCCAGAGCTCCAGAAGCCCTCCCACTGTTGCCCCTAAGCACCAAGAATACAAAGCATCACTGCCCTAGCGTTCCAGCTATACCTTGTGGTTAATAGCCACTCATGGACCTCTGCTATATGTTTATCCAATCCCCTCTTGAAGGTGTCTATTTTTGTAGCTGCCACCACTTCTTGCGGCAGTGAATTCCATGTGTCAATTACTCTTTGGGCGAAGAAGTACTTCCTTGTATTTGTTCTAAGCCTGTTGTTGTTGTTGTTGTTGTTCAGTCGCACAGTCAAGTCCGACTCTTCACGACCCCATAGACCACATCACACCAGGCCCGCCTGTCTTCTGTCGTGCTCTGGAGTTTGCTTATTTTCATGTTTGTTGTATTGATAACACTGTTTAACCATCTCATCCTTTGCCGTCCCCTTCTTCTTTGACCTTCAATCTTTCCCAGCATCAGGGTCTTCTCCAGTGAGTGCTCCCTTCTCATTTGGTGGCCAAAGTATCTGAGCTTCAGTTTCAGTATCTGGCCTTCCAGGGAACAGTCAGGATTGATTTCTTTTAGGATTGACTGATTTGATCTCCTTGCAGTCCAAGGAGCACCATAATTCAAAAGCATCTGTTCTTCGGCACTCGGTCTTCCTTATAGTCCAACTCTCGCAGCCAACACATTACTACTGGGGAAACCATCGCTTTGACCATACGGACTTTTGTTGGCAGGGTGATGTCTCTACTTTTTATTATGCTGTCTAGGTTTGCCATCGCTTTCCTCCCAAGGAGCAGGCGTCTTTTAATTTCATGGCTGCAGTAACCGTCTGCAGTGATCTTGGATCCCAGGAACATGAAGTCTGCCACTGTTTTCACAACTTCCCCTTCTATTTGCCAAGAAGTGATGGGGCCGGATGCCATGATCTTAGTTTTTTTTTGATGTTGAGTTAACAAGTTCTAAGCCTTCTGCTCATTAATTTCATCGAGTGAACATAAAAGAAGCCATGTTGGGTTAGGCCAGTGGCCCATCTAGTCCGACACTCTGTGTCACACAGTGGCCAAAATCCAGGTGCCCTCAGGAGGTCCAGCAGTGAGGCCAGGACACTAGAAGCCCTCCCACTGTTGTCCCCCCCCCCTAAGCACCAAGAACATGGAGCATCACTTGCCCCAAACTGAGGGACTTTTAAAGGGGCTTTTTTGGGCAGTGAGCACCACAGGTGGCTGCCCAATAAAACTCCATTAACCAGCTGAGCCGCTGGAGCTGGCTCAACTGTTTAGAGCCTGAAACAGCCAAGCCACAGGACCTGGCTGCCCCCATGGCTCAGCTGTTTTTAATCTAAACAGTGTTCAAAATCTAGGTACCATCAGGAGGTCCACCAGTGGGTCAGAACTCCAGAAGCCCCCCCTCCGTTGCTGCCCAAGCACCAAGAATACAAAGCATCACTGCCCCAGATAGTGTTTCCTCTTGCCATATAATCAGTCAATCAATCAATCAATCAATCAATCAATCGTGTTCCCTCTATACCTTGTGGCTAATAGCTGCAGATGGACTTCTGCTCCATATGTTCATCCAATCCCCTCATGAAGCTGTCTATGCTTGTAGCCGCCACCACTTCCTGCGGCAGTGAATTCCACAGAATTATTACTCTTTGGGTGAAGAAGTACTTCCTTTTATCTGTTCTAAGCCCACTGCTCATTAATTTCATTGAGTGCCCACAAGTTCTTGTATTGTGAGAAAGGGAGAAAAGTACTTCTTTCTCTACCTTCTCTACCTACTCATGCATAGTTTTGTAACCCTCCATCATGTCACACCCCAGTCATCATTTCCTGAAGCTAAAGAGTCCTAACCTCTTTAACTGTGTTCAGACAGGATAATAATAATGTGTGTGTGAGAGAGAGAGTGTGTGTGAAGAGAGTGATGCCCCTTTCAGGTGTTATATCCATGTGTACTACGAGGACTCTACCTGTGATCCTCCGAATAGCCATGTTTCCTGAAAACACACGTATTTTGCATATCTGCACAGCTTTGGTGCCCTGACCTGGATGACCCAGGCTAACCTGATCTCATCAGAACTTGGAAGCTAAGCAGGGTCAGCCTTGGTTAGTACTTGGATGGGAGACTATGAAGGAAGTCCAGGGTTGCTCCACAGAGGCAAGCCACGGCAAACCATCTCTGTTGGTTTCCTGCACTGAACACCTGAAAGGGTCACTATAAATCAGCTGTGACTTGATGGCACTTTCCACCACCACAGTTTTGGCATACGCAAGCCAGAATCCTGGAAGATCTAGTTGTTGGAATATGCAGAATACAGACACTGGCCCTGTTCAGACAGCATAGTGGACAGTGTATTCAGATCTACGTTTGGTTGCTGGCCTCCACATACACATCCGTATAACTTCTGAAAAGGGCTAGAAGTGTAAAGAAAAATGGATTCCTTTTTAATCACTTGATTCAAATAAGATATTTGGCAAGTACTCTGAAAGACCAAGAGAGTGTGCTCAAGAGTATGTTCTCTATGTTGTCGAAGGCTTTCATGGCCGGAATACATTAGTTGTAGATTTTCCGAGCTGTATGGCTGTGGTCTTGGCGTATATTCATATATTCTCTCTCTCTCTCTCTCTCTCTCTCTCTCTCTCTCTCTCTCTCATAAGTGGTCTTTTAGACATCATGAAAGTTGCATAAATCACCCTTAATGCTATAAATAATAAATTGTGTGAGCCTTCTAAAATTCTGCATCTCTTGCAATATTGTAATTATCCTCTGTCAACCTGTACACAAGCATATTATATAAAACCTAAAACAGAGAGTTTGAGAAGATGTTTTTATAGATATGCTGAGTGCTACGGCTGGTGCGAGGGAGAGAAGGTGGTGGGAACACTCAGCTCTGTGGATGAGTTGGTGGTAGCTCCTCCCCTTGGACAACATAGCCCTCTGTGGACTCCTGATCATCCCCCGTATGTGCAGTGGGAAGAACAGAATCTGTGAGATGGTAAGAGCTTGCCTCGGTTCCCAAGTGGACGACAGGCAGAGGGAAGACCTGAGCTGGAGCTCTCCAGTTCACACTCTTTTTCTTAAATGTGTGTATGTGTGTGTGCGTGTGCGTGTGAGAGTGTGTGCACCTGGAAGTCATGGCGACCTCTGGTGACTGACTCCTACTGGGGTCTTGAGGATATTTAGAGAGGCAGCTGAATAAAGCCTGCCCCCGCCCAAGGAGGTCTCCCATCCAAGTACTTGCCAGAGTACCTGGGCCTAAAATGAGAGAACAAATTGGCAGATAATTACTGGAATCTTAAACTTTATTTTGCTCTCACAATATGGGTTCTGGAATTCTTGCTTGTGATGTTAGATTTTTAAAGTGTTACAGTAAGTTAAAAATCTAATATCGCAAGTAAGAATTCCAGAACCCATATTGTGATAGCTGCTGGTGCCTCTCCTCAAAAAAACCCTCCAAGTTTCAAAAAGGTTGGACCAGGGTGTCCAATTCTATGAGCCCCAAAAGAAGGTGCCCCCACCCTCCATCATTGCCTTTTGCAAGCCATGCTGCAAGTGAACTCTGAAATGGTGAGTTCACCTGGAAGGTGTTTAAAGGAAAGACAATCCCTTTAAACACCAGCTATCCAGTGGCCCTGAAACCCCCTCAAATATTTTCAGGATTTTCTGGGCTTGGCCATTTTGAATATCTTTAGACAATACCAAGCTTTATATCCAATTGAAAAAATATCCAGAAAATATCAAAAAGGTGTTTTCCAAGTATTTTTTCGGCTCGGTATTGTCGAATGCACACCCCTACCAGATAATGACCCCCATTCACACATACTACTGACTGCTTGGGTGCTGTTCCTCCATGTGGAGCCAGTGGTGTAATTTCTTCCTTTCAATCCAATAATAATATTGTTTTATGAAAGCCGCTCTCATGGCCCTAGTAATATTGGAATGGTCCATTTGTGGTTTAGGCTCATTGGAGATGGTCTGTAGGAACACATGAAGCTGCCTTCGACTGATTCAGAATGTAGGTCAAGGTCAAGGTTGTCTATTCTGAGTGGCAGTAGACCAAGGTCTCAAGCAGAGGTCTTTCTCATTGTCTAATACCTGATTGTTTTTAACTGGAGATGTCCGGGATCAAACCTGGGATGTCGTCCATGCAAAGCAAGTGCTCTGCCACCGAGCTACAGCCCCTCACCTTCTTACTAATAATTTCTCCATATCTTTGGAAGTTATAATTTTTTAATCAGAATTTTTTCTTTATTGAACTAAAAGTTAAATTTACAGTAACAATAAATTTACAGTAATCAATATGCAATAAAATTGAGCTCATTTTCCACATAAATATAAAAGGAAAATTAAAAATATAAATAAACAAGCCGGTGGACCCGCGATACTCGCGGGGGGGGGGGGAGTGAGTCTCTTCCTCCTCCTCTCCCCCGGCGCGCCGAGCCTCTACCCCCTCCCCCTTTGGCAGCTTCCCCCCTCCCTCCCTTCAAAACGGCAGCGGGGGCAGCAGGGAGACCACCGTCCGCCGAGGCTCCCCCCCCCTCCTTCCTTCAAAACGGCAGCGGCAGGGAGACCGCCGTCCACCGAGGTTCTCCCCCCTCCCCGAAAACGACGCCTCGCCGCTTCCCACCCCCTCCCCTACAGTGGCCAGAGCTTTCTCCGCGCATGCACGGAGAATGCTTTAACTTTTCGGGGGATTTAAATATCCCCCGAGAAGTTTTTCAAACTTTTTGGATTTTTCTGCAGGCGAGGGGGTCGCCCCCCACCTGCAGAACCCCCCCTCTGCCCTCCAAGTGCCCCCCCTGTGCAGAATTAGGTATCCGCACCCGGGGGGGCACTTGGCTATTAGATATATAGATAAATATACCAAAATAATATATAAATTCCATCTGAACTGAAACAACAGTGAGATATAGTGCAATCGAAAGAATCACTGGTATCCTAGTAATATCTG
Source organism: Lepidodactylus listeri (assembly GCA_029233225.1). Classification (NCBI taxonomy): domain Eukaryota; kingdom Metazoa; phylum Chordata; class Lepidosauria; order Squamata; family Gekkonidae; genus Lepidodactylus; species Lepidodactylus listeri. The sequence continues at coordinate 17,565,849 of JARCFY010000010.1, read as the reverse complement.
CATCAATTGTACAGTTTGGTCTAAAAAATATCTAATTCAGCTAATATTGCATACCTATAAATGACCTTAAAAAACATCTTTCATAACCATCTCTGCAATTGGGACCAACCATCTGGTATGAAGTTTTGATTTGCCCAATGATCTAACAGAGGGTACCATTTTTCAGCAAAGTTAGTACATTTAGGAAATTGCATTGTTCTGTTGATTCGATCTGTAACATTCTCCATTATGTATAGATTCCACAGTTTGCTATACCACAAAGACAGAGTAGGTGCTGTTTGATTTCTCCATCTGCCAGTTATTCGTGATGGTCAAGATGTGAAACTCCCAGCTGAATTAATCTTCGGTTGTGTCTAATACACTCAACACATCTTAGATGCCAACTCTGCAATTCACGGTGAAATCATAAGCAGAGAAATTTTTCAGCCTGTTGACAGCTTTCTTGCATGCGGCGACAAATGCAGTCTGAAAGATCTTGTGTTGTTCAATCCTGATTTAACTTCCACGTTTACTTTTCCAGGTGTTTTTCACGGTCTGATCACCTTGCCCTCCATATGAAGAGACATATCTGAGCCCCTGAGACTGCTCAACGTGGCCCAGATACAGTCAAGACCGAAGTATCCTGGGGGAAAGGGGTAGAATGGAGCTCTGCCTTTCAGGAGAGAAGAACTTTATCACATGTAAACCTCTGTACACAAACCATGCACTAAATGCTGTCAACTATACTCAATGATGGAACATCCATTCCTTGCGCCTTGCCCTTCTGGAAGGCAGAAGACATGTTGAGAGAAAATGTACTGCAGGAGAAGTCAGTAAGACAACAGTGGCTTACGACACTTCGGCAGTCCGGAATTTGTATTCCCTGTTTACTGCCAATGGAAATAAAAGGATACGGAAGGCGATTTCCTGCAGGTGGACAGGAGTAGAAAGGAGCTTACATCACTTGCTTCGCAATGAAGCTTGATTGAAGGAAAACTAATTTTGGAGTTGCATATTTGTAGCACTAACTTTGCTTTTTAAATAGATTTTGGAGGGGGAAAACTAATGACCTAGAGAAACCAAATCCTAGTTTGGTAGCCAAAACTTCAACGTCTTGGTTCCTTTCTGGCTCTTTTATTTGTTTTGAGATTCCCTGATGGTCAACAACACATCAAGACTCTTCACAAACACTTTGATCTGCTCCAGTTTTGGGTTCTTCTTCATCAAACTGAGCTGTCAAGATACTTTTATGTCAATACCCGATGGCCTTAATTGGCGAGTAGACTATGGGGTGACACGTAGGGTGCGCCTACCACCTTTCTTTCTTGAACTGGTGCAGACTTTGCCAACATTTGGTTTTTCTTTTCTTCGGTTCCTTCCGTCTTGATCTTTTGATATTACCAAGCATCATGTGCATTAGGGAACTGCAAAAACTGCTGACGTGGTTGGCCAGCAAAATGCCTCCCGAGCAATGCCGCGGTATATTTTTGGAGGCATCGCCAGATTTGCTGTAGCTCAGACTTCCTCTTTAATTGCCTATTGAAAACTTGGAGTGGGGGAAGGAAAAGCTCTTTGGAAGCTTGAACCTTTTTTCTCCGCATTCAACAGAACTCATTTCCTCACCTGGATATCAGTCTTGGATTCTATCACTCAGGCGTGACTTCAGGTTTTCCTTCTGCACCACAGCGGGGGAGGGGGCGGGGAAACATGCTTGTTGTAACCTATACCGGGTTAGCAACTCTGGTCGCTTGTTCTTGCTAGCCCCCTTTTTTAACCCTAGTCAAATGTCTGGTAACTTATTTGTGTGTCTGGCACCTGCAAAAGATAGATTTTTGGGTTGGGCAGATCTGTAGAAATATTTAATCATCTTGAGTGGGGACAGAAATGAGAATCACTTCTGAGCAAAGTGACAGAACCTACGCTCGGTTCTCCTTCCCCATTTCATCGAGATGATGATAACTTTCCCATTCTCGTAATACTGTATGGTTGACTGAAAGGGATTGGCTTTTTTTGAGGTGAGCACTGGCTTCCTTCCAAATGACAAGTGCAAGTGATCGTTATCGATTGAAAATGTCTGGGGTCCGCGTAGACCAGCGGTTGTACTATTGTAGGGGTTGATGGAAGCATCAAGCTCACCTGTTGAATCTTGTAGATAATTTGATGGTTGTGTCTCCAAGTGGATTAATTTCCTTATACTTTACACAGAGAGAGAGAGAGAGAGAGAGAGAAATATTCTATATATATATATGATGTCTATTTCTGTCTAGTTGGAGCTGGCACTAAATCCAAAGACTCCCTTTTCAAGCGGTCTCTCATGCAGGTGGAGAGCTAGTCATTGGGAACGATTGTGTACAGCGAACCATGTGGGACCATCGCTCTGAGATGCACTGAATGAAACAAAAAAGTGACTCTTCCTGGGCTGCTGCTCTTCCACCCCCTCAACCTAGCTGACTGCCCTTCTTCTGAGTGTTTTTTGACTCTCCGACTGTTCAGTAATTTCCTAATTTATGTTTAGGATGCAAAAACTTTACATGAATTCTTTATATATATATATATATATATATATACAGAATATTTGAAACTGTATAACGTTCGTGCAGACACAGGGATTCTTAGCACTTGGGCCTGTTTTGGGCTCCTGCCCCCCCCCCCCCCCCCCCGGTCTTTGAGTTCACCAAAATACCAAGTTTTCGAAATAATGCTCTTTTTGGGGATCACAGTTCCTGTACACACTGTGACTGTCAGTGGTCATTCAGCCTTTAACATAGCAAGATCTAGCCCTTAACGATGAGGTGAGAAATGGACCAAAATCTATCCATCTCTTGCGTGAGGGTGATTTGATGTTAATTTCGAAAGGTGAGGGAGAGATCTAAGTTTTTATTCCAAAGATTTATGGTTAACCGTGATTTAAAAAAAAAATTACTGGAGCTGTGCTTGCTGACAATCTTATAGTTCTTAATATCTGTGTTTGCATATTTTCTATTCCACCCAGGGGCTCAATGGAGCTTTTGACAGCTCTGTAGTTTGGCATTTCAACATGACATGGCAATTTCAGAATATCAACAGTGCCATTCTAAGCAGAGTTACATCCACTGAAGTCAATGGATGGATAGGGGGATAGGGACGAGGGGGGCACTGTCATAGAGTTTCCAGCGATTCCTAGAGCAGTGTGATGTCATTTCCAGATTTTCCCAGGAAGTGATGTAACACCATTGTACTGCTGTTGGGTTTTTTCCTTCGTCTGTCTGTTGCCAGCCTACTGAGTGGCAGTGGGGGTCAGGGGCTGAAAGTAGGAAACTGGCCACTGGAAGCAGAAGCACGGCAACCGTGGAATGGGGCTTACTCTGCTTAGGATTGCACCGCAGCTGAGGGAGATCACAGAAGATCCAGAAAGGACATTAGCTAAGAAAAAAAATCTACACTGTCCAAGAGATTGTTTTTGTAACATCCTGCATTAAGTGTGAACATATCTGTCACGACGGTAGTTACTTGGATATCAATATCCATCAGGTGTCAACACCTGAACTGTTGTTAAATGCTTCTGCCTCTAGAATTCTTAGTGAATCATGTACAAGAGTCAGTGGCGATTTAATGTAAGCCTGTGTTTTAAATAATTGAAAGAGGCAGGAAAGGGGAGGGGGGAGCAAGCGAAACAAAAGGAACAATATTGACTTACCCCTTGTCGGCATTGTTGGTCTTGCTAACGTCACCCTGAAGTGCAGCCAAATGAGAAATCTTCAGTACTCTTCCAATTTCTTGCTCATCCTAGTGGATTTGTAGTGAACATTGTAACATTGCTTTTGCCCTTGTTGTTCCAAGTAGGCCCGAACCAAAGGATTCGTCTCCAAAGTCCCGCAGTGGCAGACTGGGTTGTGGATTGTCATTTGTTCTCTATAGTGATTTGGCCCTCTCTGTAACAGCTTTCCAGTGTTTAGTAAAGGTGACCAGGCCCTTTTCTTTAGAAGTAAGACTCACTGAAATAAATTGCACTTGCTTCCAGGTACAACCGACTGGAATCCAGCTAGTACAGTGGTGTGCCAAGAATTAAGAGGCCACCATAAATGAACAGTTGCAAGGAATGGCAGGACCCACCTCCCCTACAGAGGAATCTTGCAGGTGAAGGCTGTTAGGTCAGACCTGGACAGATGTGTAGCCATTGCTAACCAGCCAGCGGTGCCCCATTGTGGCCCACGGCAACAGCAACGAGTGCTTGTTATTGCTGACCAGTTGGCTGTCATATACCTGCACAGCACTGATCTAAGCTCTCCCGTGTATTTACTTTAGGATTGCCAGATCCCCCCGCGTGCAGGGAATCCCCTGGTTTCCAGCACTCCCCTTCCCTTTGGCGCTGGCCAGCAGGGGAGAATCACCACCCCCAAGAAGATGTGCCTACATCACCCAGAAGTGAAGTAGGCCCGTCGGTGACAGCAGGGGGCAACGCTCTGGGTTTGGGGCAAAACTCTAGGTAGAACTAGCTTCAAACCCATAAGAGTTTTGCCCAAAAACCAGAGTGTCAGCCACGACGTCACTGACGCACCTACGTCACTTCGGGGTGATGTACGCATGTCGCACTTCTTTCTTAAGTCCCCCGCCGGCTTCTCATTCAGACCTGGCAACCCTAATTTGCTTCTGCCTCACTCTGTCTGCTCACACCAGATGTTTCTTCCCCCTTGGTCAGCAGTTTCTGACATCCCACTGACCACCCCTCTGGCCACCACTGGGGCCGCAATCCCACCATTTGAATCCTTTCTTACTAAGAAATGAGGCCTATCAATGTTGGTGGGACGTCTGACTCCCAAATAACCCTGCTTTAGGGTTCCTTCAGTCTGTGTCCTCAGAAACAGTCCTTGTGTTTTTGGGAATTTGATTTGCCCTTCTGCAGGTGAAACAAAACAAGAACCCGGGTTTTGAGCTATAATCATAATGAATCCTGCTTTCAGAAGGGCTTCTTTTGTCGTATCACGATGAAGACTGAAGAAAGTGGTTATAGGGTTGCCAGCTCTGGTTTGGGAAATTCCTGGGGATTTGGAGGCAGAGCCTGAGAAGGGCAAGACTTGGGGAGGAGAGGGACCGTGGTGGGGTATAATGCCGTGAAGTCCACCCTCCAAAGCAGCCATTTTCTCCAGGGAGGACTGATCACTATTGGCTGGAGATCAGTTGTAATTCTGGGAGATCCCCAGGCCCCACCTGGAATCTAGCAACCCTATAAGTGAAAGAGAAGATTTGTAAATATTTGAAGAAATTTCCCCCACTTGTTCTGTTTCCTCTTGCCTTCATTATCCCACGCAAACTGGAATTTTTTTAAAAAAGAAAAAGGACTTTCAGGGCAGGAACAGCTAACTTCTTCAGTGTGGGTGATGGGCTTTCCCTAGACAAATTCCTTGGGAGCCAAAGTCCCCACCCTCAGCTGAGAAGACATCCAGACAGGCATTTTAAAAAATTCCGGAAACAATTGGATGGTTGGAGGATTATATCAAAATCGTTTTATATATATCAAGAATTTATCACCTGCTTGAATATGATCAGAAGCAGGTGTGAAATGTTAATACTTTATCTGCGATGGATGCTTTTGGATCTGGAAATTGAAGCTAGGATACTTTGGGGGGGAAACTAACAAAAGCATTTTTTTTAATTTAGATTTTTCAGTTGAGTGTACTGCCAGAGCTTAGGTTCTGTACTTTCTTCCTGACTGTGCGAGTGCGAGCAAATGCTTGCGCATACGCACACATCTAAATCAGTGAAGCGAAATCATATCCCCTCACAAATGAAACTCAGCTCCAACTATTTCCAGTGTTTCAACCAACAGTGCCTCTTTCTGCCTGGCTTGGTGGGGGTACCAATAACTACCAGTGGATTTTAGAAATAGTGTCAGCTTACATAGGAAAGGTTTTTCGTTATCTGTTTCGTTTTGGCCTGTGCGGGAATATATATCCACTGTGTACTATGAGTGAGTAGCTTGCAAAGTACGGAGAGAGAGTGGGGTCACGGGAGTACCCTGACACTGAAATCACATGGTGAGGGATGTCTTCTTTTTAAAAATCCTTTATCTTCTGAGCTGTAGTGGCCGAATTGAACAATGAACACACATCGTTCCTTGGAACATCTAATTTTGCTTCCTCTGTGACAGATTGTTACCTGGATAAATGGCGTTAAGTGATTTGTGAGGTCCATCTGGAAGGACATTCCTGAGAGCTTAATATATTTTTTTTCTTCTTCTGTAACATTACGCTTTCGCTTACGACGTCGTCGTTATCTGTTACGGCCCCGTACCCAAGTAAACAACCGGCTGACGTTCAGTTTATATAGATATACTTTTCCGTTGTATTAATCCCACGTGCCCTTTCTCTGTTTCTCATGCATTTTAGAGCTCGGCATCTGCTGAGTCCCGAATGCTGAATTCCTAAGATTGGTTCCAAACACTACTTTGTTACTGAGGCTTTGCTATATTGGTAGGAGGTGCATGGGTGGGATTTTGGTCCCCCCCCCCTCCAAATTCTACAGCCTTCAACAAAACTCATGCAAAACTGCTGACTTTTAACAAACCACCCTTAGAGCAGCTAGATTCGAGTCCAGGAGCATCTTAAGAGGCCAACGAGATTTTTGGAGAGTATGCCTTTTGCAAGTCAGAGCTTCCTTCTCCAGGGTATCTGGCGAAGGGAGCTTTGCCTCTTGAAAGTTCACCCCTCCCCCAATCTTTTTGGTCTCTAAGGTGCTAGTGGACTCAAATCCAGATGTTCTACTGCAGACCAACAGTATGGCTGCCCTCTAGCACCACCCTCAGAGGCTTCTAGCATGCACCGCTGGCAGATGAAGACTGGCTAGATACCAATGCTCCCTCTAAGCTGTGGAGTTTTGTGAGCAAAAATTCTTTTTTATGAGTTACTGCCATTAAAGCTGTGAGCGAGCAGTTTGGCTCCTGCATAAATCAGTTTGCTCTGGAGCCATCTGTCCTGAGCTAAGACAGAAATGTGTGAGTCAGTGGCTAAACAACTAAGCTAGCTCACACTAACTCAGCTTAGAGGGAACACTGCTAGAGACATGTTTTCTTCAGAGAACTGAGGGATAATTAGTGCTGTCGCCAATGAGATTTGCACTCATTTTCTTTCCTCACTGGTAAATCAGGGTTTTCGGGTTTGGAAAGCCCTCCGGACCTCCACAAAATATGTTTGGCCTGAAACAGTTATGAGATGGGAGAAAAGGCCTTGCACAGAATGGTGGATGTCTGCTGTCTGGGGGGAAAAAATACTTTCCCAGCTGGGATCCCACAAAATGGCGGAAACAGGCTCTTCCCCATAACAGGCCTGTGACTGCTTATACCTTCAGGCATTCACAAGCACTGATCTGAAGACAGTTTCAGGTTGGGTAGCCATGTGTTGGTCTGCTGTAGAAGAGCAATATTCGGGTGGCAGTCCAAGGGCACCACAGGGCTGCTTCTGGGTGCTCTAGACAATAGGCTAGGAGCTGCCTAGTGGGCGGGCCACCCCGATCCAGAATCACCACCTCCATTCACCCTGTGGTTTTTTTGCTTCAGCACCAAGAACCGTGAGAATGCTTTGAGAGCTCCCCCTCAACATTACTACTTTCCTTGTCACGTAGAGAGCCAGTTTGGTGTAGTGGTTAAGTGCGCAGACTCTAATCTGGGAGAACCAGGTTTGATTCCCCACTCCTCCACTTGCACCTGCTGGATGACCTTGGGCAAGCCATAGCTCAGTACCAGCTGTTCTCTCAAGGACAGTTGTCTCAGAGCTCTCTCAGCCCCACCTACCTCACAGGGTGTCTGTTGTGGGGAGGGGAAGGGAAAGGAGTTTGTAAGCCGCCCTGAGATTCCAAGTGAGTGAAAGGCAGGATATAAATCCAATCTTCTCTTCTTTTAGACGATAGGCAGTTGGAAGGAAGAGAGCCCCTGTGTTGAGTACTCCTTCTCCCTGTCCGCAAGGAAGGAACTCAAGTATGTAGGCACGGATGCTCAGCTTGCTGCTTCATGTGCTGGATGTCAAGACTGGGGCCAGAACACAGAAGAATTGTAGAGTTGGAAGAGACCTCCAGGGTCATCTAGTCCAACCCCCCAGAATAGAACATAGAGCTAGGCTATTAGATGCAAGGGGTCTGCATCTTCCCTTGAAGTGTCTTGTGTTTGCAGTGTGCATGATCCATGGGTGGATAAATCACTCACTGGAACAGAGCAACCGTTTTTCAATATTGGTTTGCCTTGCCTTGCCGCCTTTGAAACGGGAGCGAATGTAGGGGAACGGGCGGTTGCAGGAGCCGCGGAGGGGGAAAGACTCCTCCTGGAATGTCTTCCTGCCTCTGTGCTGTTGAAAAGAAGTCATGATAAAAGGGGGGGGGGAGCACCATATCAGGTTCAGAAATTGTTTCTCCATCCGTCATTTCTCAAGAAAGCAAAGGTTTGGCTTACCACGAGTCCTGTAACAACCCGAGTCCTTGTTTTAAATTCTAGAGGCACGTGTGGGCACAGTGCCGTCGAGTTGCCGCCAACTCGCGGAGACTCCACCGAGGGGTTTTTGAAGGCAAGTGAGAAGCAGAGGCGGTCGGCCGCTGCCTTCCTGCACAGAGTCTGCCTTGGTGGTCTCCCACCCAAGCACTGACCCTGCTTAGCTTCCTGCGATCTCACGAGACCAGGCTATACCGTGCTGCCTTCCCTCCTTCTGAAGGCGTACCCGCTATTTGTTTCCGGTGTTCATTCCTATTGTTTTAAAGGAAAAACAAACCACCCATATAAACAACAAACGGCGCTTAAAGGAGTTTGATTTTTTGCACTGCAACTTTCCTCTCTCTTTTTGCTAGATGAATCTGCCGAGTGCATTTGGAGAAATCTTCAGTCCCATTCTCTCAGGCCTCCTCTGGTATTTCTAGTATATCAACAGAAGTACCCAATCTTGTAGCCCTCAGTTCTGCCTTTCTTTGGTTGACATTTTATTTTTTTTAAGCTTTTTTATATATATAAATATATATGAATATATTACTTTGTCAATTTTTTTGGCTGTACAAAAGTCTTAAGATTTAAAAAAAATATTATTTGTATTATATGATGGTGGTATGTTAATGTTACAAGATTATTATTGAAGAAGAAGATTTATTTTTGTTACTGGTCTGTTTCATAATTCTTTTTTAAATTGGTATATTGTAAGATATCTATGCAAAAAAAAAAAAGTTATGTGACGCATTTTTATTTAAGAATGTAATATGTGTAATAAAAAGTAGAATGTGTTTGGCCTGAAAGTGGTTCAAGGTGTCTCGGATATTGTTTTTGTCGGGAGGGTAGGGGGACGAAAAGAAAATTCCTGTGATAATCAAGGTATAGCTGACATGTATGTGTTTGTTTAATCATTGATTTATGCCTCGCTTTCCCCCGCGATGGGGACCCATCGCAGCTTACAACATCATTCTCTGTTTCTCCTTTTTATGCTGGCTCACCTGTTTAGAGCCGAGCCACGGGACATGGCTGCCCCCACGGCGCAGCTGTTTTTCATCTAAAACAGTGAGTGGCCTGAGCGGCCCGCTCCCAGCTGCTGAGCTGTTTTGGTAGTTTTTGTGGGGAGGGTTTAAACCAATGCTCCCTCTAAGCTGTGGAGTCTTGTGAGCAAAAATTCTACTTTGTGAGCTACTGGCATTAAAGTTCTGAGCAAGTGATTTGGCTGCTGCATAAGTTAGTCTGCTCTGGAGCCATCCTTCCTGAGCTAAGATAAAAATGTGTGAGCCAGAGGCTAAAGAACTGTGAGCTAGCTCACGCTAACTCAGCTTAGAGGGAACATTGCTGTCTTGACTGTCAAAAACATTTCCCTAAGATCCAGCCGGTACCTTCCCGCCCTTAATTTAAACCCATTCTTGCGAGTCCTCTCCTCTGCCGCCCACAGGAACATCTCCCTGCCCTCCTCCAAGTGACAGCCCTTCACATACTTCAAGAGAGCCGTCATGCCCCCCCCAACCTCCTCTTCTCCAGACTGAACATTCCCCAGCCCCATAGCCTTTCCTCACAGGGCTTGGTCTCCAGGCCCTCGATCATCCTCGTCGCTCTCCTCTGCACCTGCTCCATTCTGTCCACGTCCTTTTCGAAGCGAGGCCTCCAGAACTTCAAGTGCAATCTGACCAATGCAGTGTACAGTGGGACTATGACTTCTTGCAGTTTGGATGTTATGCCTCTGTTGATATTGCATGATATTGCATGTTATTGCAAGATTGCATTAGCCTTTTTTGTTGCTGCATCACACTAGGTGCTCATATTTAACTTACAGTCCACCCGTACCCCAAGATCTTGTGGAACGGCACACAGCTACATACCTTGCTTTATTCTGAAGAGTGTACAGGGTGGGGGGCTATTATTCATGTTCCTAAACCAACTAAGTATAAGCTGAATTTTTAGAGGGGAAATCAGAAATGTCTGCTGTGAGAACTGTAAACAAAATAATCTCAATTGTCATTTTCTCAGCAAACCCAAGCACTGCTTCTACTGGGTGGAGATGTTTACTCTTCTACACTAAGTGTTGTAGGGTTCCCCCCCCCCCCCTTCTTTCCACAGTAGATGCCTAACTTCCTGCAATTCTTGGAGAGTACAATCAGGAAGAGAGGCCAGGAAACCCACCATCAAGTCAGGCAGTGATTAAGAGCGGACTCATTTCCTTCCTTTTCTTCCACTCCAGTTGGACTCTCCCCCCCCCCCCCTCCCAATGTTCCCATATTTGGAATAGCTAAATCTCGCTCACACATACCACACAGAGTTAATGATGTGATCTTTCCGCATCCACTCATGCCAGAGGAATGGTGATCTTTCTGCCATGAGTAGGTTTAGTGTAGTGTAGTCTTTAAGCGGCAGTTGGGCAAACGCTCGTCAGAGATGCGCTAGGCTGATCCTGCATTGAGCAGAGGGTCAGACTAGATGGCCTCCATAGCCCCTCTCAAACTCTGTGATTCTATGATTCCCTAATGCAGCTCCCATGGGCATCAGGGCACCCGCCAGTAGGTTGCCTGGTGCCCATCGTTTTCTCCCCCAAAATAAAGAGCCAGTCACTGGAGCAGGAGGTATCGCTTTTGCATCTGCAGAGAACACTCCCTTGGTAGTCGGAGTCTCCGTTTTGCGGCTGGCCCCAGAACTCAACAACCGTCATCCTGGCTGGCCCCGGGGCCCTTCCTTCCAACTTTCCCCCCTTCCCCTCCTGCTCTCAGGAGCTGAAACGTCGATGGGCCTGGGGGCAGAGATGGATGATCACCCTGGCTTGTCTCAAGGGTGAATTATTTCCCCCCCTTTCCCAAGTTGCCCTCTGCTTGCCAGCCTTTCCTTTTCCCTGACCCGGCTGGCATCCCGAAGGTCACCCCTGGTTCTCAGGCACACCCCGCCCATGGCTCACAGGAACACCCCCCCCACACATCAAAAGGTGGGGCCGTAGTGCCCTGACACGGATAGCCCAGGCAAGCCCGATCTCGTCAGGTCTCAGAAGCGAAGCAAGGTCGACTCCGGCAAGTACTTGGATGGGAGACCTCCTTGGAATACCAGCAGTCGGGAGGCGGGGGCAGGCTTTATTCAGCCACCTGTCTGAATATTCTCCAGGCCCCCAGTAGGGGTCAGTCACCAGGGGTTGCCATGGCGTCCAGGTGCTCGCGCAGACACACACGCACACACACACAATGGCGGGGCCGAAGAGGGTAGCCAAGAGATCAGAGGCCTGTGGGAATTGACCTCTACTAAGAGGAAGGGCACGATCCCACCCAAGCGAAGGCTGCGTATTGAGAAGGAAGGAAGCCCCACCAAATGGGAGCAAACGCCAGAGAGGGAGGCTTGGAAAAATGCTGGTCAAGGCCCACTGGTCCCATCTCACCTGCCGCCGCCGCCCCCCCCCCCCCACGCCTGGCTGCCTCGCACCACTTCCTGCGGTGGCTGCCCCACCACTGCAACCAGCTTGGGACCCACAGCCCCTCCCCCCTACCGCCAGTGGGGCTGCTGGCAGGTGGGGAACTTGCCCTGCACCTGGAAGGGCTTGGGTATGGGGCGGTAGCCATGGGGCGTCCTCTGGAAGTTATGGGGGCTTGGCAGGAAGTCAGGGGCCTGAGCCCCGAAATGCCCCACTGTAGCTACATGCCTTGTGATAGGCCCCATCCCCCCATCCCATGACAGCCATTCTGTGGTTGTTCCCACTCTCAATTCTCAAATTCCCCAAAGAGCCCACAGGCTTAACAAGATTGTGGAGCAGCTGGTTTAGTGTTGTGTATTTTCTACAAACAAAAAGTCTGGGTACAGAAAGACCAGTTGCTTATATGCACGTAAAGATTTTAGCTGAGATGACCAGGAACTCTGTACCGGCTTGTAGCCTTGCCAACATGAAGGTGGCACTTGGCAGGAGACTGGCCCATTAGGGTTGCCAGCCTCCAGGTGGGGCCTGGGGATCTCCGGCTTTTACAACTGTCCTCCAGCTGACAGAGATCAGCTCCCCTGAAGGAAATGGCTGCCTTGAAGGGTGGACTCTATGGCACTGTACCATGCTGAGGCCCCTCCCCTCCCCAAACCCCGCCCTCTCCTGGCTCCAACCCCAAAGTCTCCAAGTATTTTCCAACCCAGACCTGGCAACCCTATGGCCCATGGAGACAGCTTTACCGGCAATGTATTGGTGTTGCCAGTGGTGCAATGATTTCACTCCCAGAGCAAATGGAAGTTCCATTACCACTTTTCCAGTGATGCTTTAGTTTTTGCCCAAACTCTATGGTTTACCCATGGAGTTTAGGCTGAATGCTAGTGTCACTGGCAATGCAATGCTGTCACTTCCAAAAGTGACATTATCACATCAGGACATCACAGATCGCCCCAATTCTCCCCTCCCATTTTTCTCCCCTCCCCCAGCTCAGCAGTGATGGGAAGAGCCAGCCTGAAGCAGGAACCTGGCGGCCTGTTAACGTCACGGATAAGCAGATAACTCCCAACTTCACATCTCATTATCTAAGCCTCCAGGAGCCATTGTGAAGGTCCTCGGCTGGTGTCTTGTGGCAGCAATCGAAGTGGCTGAGGAAGGCAGAATGTTTGGCTGGTCTTGATTTACCATGCCTTAGATGGGGATAATGCTAGGTGTTGTGTACTGGGACTGAAACATTCCGAAACTGTTCTACGAGAGACTGGCTGAGCTTGGAGCCCTAGAACAATAGCCCACCAGGACTCTGGAAGTAACCAGACAAGATGTAATGTCATGTTAATAGCCAGTTGTTGGGAGTGGGGTGTGTTTGGGTGTGGCAACTGCATGCTATTTAAACAGGGCTGGGGCCCTGGAGTTCAGTCTTGTGCTTGCTGAAATCATTAATAAAGCAGAGCTGATCACTACTGGTGAGTCTGCTGCTCCATGGAACCCACTATTTAACACTAGGCAAAGCTGAGGGCAGCGGGAAAAGAGGAAGACCCAACGTGAGGTAGATCGATTCCGTCAAAGAAGCCAGGGCCCTCAGTTTGCAAGACCTGAGCATGACTGTTAACAATAGGATGGTTTGGAGGTTATTAATTAATATGGTGACCATAAGTCAGAAGCAACTTGGCAGCACTTACGCAACACAAGGATGGGGGTGAACATTAAGAACATGAGAGAACATAAGAGAAGCCAATGTTGGATCAGGCCAATGGCCCATCCAGTCCAACACTCTGCATCATACCATGGCCAAAAACCAGGTGCCATCAGCAGGGCCAGTGCCAGGCTTTTTTTGAGCCCTAGGCAAGGCTAACTAATTGCGCCCCCCCCCAAGGCAGGGGGGAGGCAAGGCTGGAGAGGGGCTGAGATCCCAGCCCCTGCAGCCTTGCCCTTGGTTCCTGCAGTGGGCTCATGCACCTCAGCACTGCTGACTTGGGTGGGCGGCGGGCACTTCACTGCTGATCCACACTACGCCCAGCCAAGTCCACCCCCCCATGCTGCAGAGGCACCATGCCAACTGTCTCCTGCTGCCCAAAGCTGACCCTGGCGGGGGGGAACCAGGATGTGGGTGGTGGTGGGGTGCTGCTCTACCCATCGCTGGGCCCAGAGGATGACGATGACACTTCTTCTGGTGAGGGGGGGGGGTGGCAGGCCGGCGGGGTCCTCCAACGATGGTGTCCCTAGGCAATTGCCTAACCCCACCTTATGAAAGAACCAGCCCTGGCCATCAGGAGGTCCACCAGTGGGGCCAGAACTCCAGAAGTCCTCCCACTGTTGTCCCCCAAGCACCAAGAATACAGAGTATCGCTGCCCCAGACATAGACAGACAATAGATAGATAGATAGACAGACAGACAGACAGACAGACAGACAGACAGATGGATAGAACATAAGAGAAGCCATGTTGGATCAGGCCAATGGCCCATCCAGTCCAACACTCTGTGTCACACAGTGGCCAAAACTTAGGTGCCATCAGGAGGTCCACCAGCGGGGCCAGAACTCCAGAAGCCCTCCCACAGTTATCCCCCAAACATGCAAAAGCTCCCTATCACTTCTACAAAAATAGGCTTTGGGGTGACAGGTCTGAGAAAGTCCTTTCCATTGCTCAAAATCTTGGTGAGTTGCTTCCAGGCCAGCGGTCTGACTTTGGAATAAGACATCTTTTTAGGTTGTCATGATCCATTTTTAGATGTTTTTACCAACGTTGCTCTTTTTCATCTCCACGCCCTGAGCACCACATGCCCATCTTATTCAGAGGACATTTCTCCTCCAATACGCGAGGAGGTTTAACTCTAGGGAGCGCATCCTTGGGCAGCCACGGCTCCCACAACCTTGAGAGGCAAGGCCTTCCCGCGTTGGCTGTTTCTCATTGCGGTCAAGCTGAGAGGGGCAGAGTTCGGACACTTTCCCTAACCAACCAGAATTCCCTGGAGAGTTGGAGAGAGCTTTAACAGCTGAAGTGAAACTCAACAGGAAATTCACTCCATGTGTTGGGTCAGGCCTTTCACAGAGTATGAAAATGAGGCGATTCCCTTTCTAGTGTGCTCCTTCAGTGACCTCAGTACCACCCCCTCAATTGTTTCTGGGCTCTCTTAGCGGCGCAGCTTTTTGCTGAGTCCTGATTTCCTTTTTCTCAGAAGATTGGTTACTAAACAATTATTTAAAAGGCTACAGTCCCAAATATTCTCCTCAGCTGGGATTGTTATTAACTCTTTAGTTACTGTACGCAAGACAGTCCCTTGGTTTTGTGAGGCTGAGGGCTGCTTCAAAGATGATATTTTGTCTAAGAATGGATGCAACGAGATACAGAAAAATGCACAGGGGTCATTTCGTAGAAAAAGAGGTGCAGGAGCTCATTAGCATAACTCATTAGCATAACTTATTTGCATATGCTACACCACCAGACATCACCGGAAGTATGTCAGAAGGCAAGAAAGAAGAAAGAGAAAGAGAAGGGAGGAAGGAAGGAAGGAAGGAAGGAAGGAAGGAAGGAAGGAAGGAAGGAAGGAAGGAAGGAAGGAAGGAAGGGCTGGCAGAGAGGGGACAGCCACTAACCCAAGCCTCAGAAATATCACTATTCTGGGAGGATAGCTTCAGTGGTGGCTGAAGCCTTCAGAAGGCTGGTCGGAGGAACAAGGACCTTTCCAGGGGACGGGGTCATTTTGCTGCAGCCATGACACAAGCAGGCATTCCCCGCAGGGGGGGGCTGGCACCAACTCCCGGAGCTGAGCTCCCCCAAGCTCCTGCTCGAAATGACCCCTGAAAATGCACATTTGTTCACACTCTCACTTTTACACATCACCCTGTTGAAAATCTTTAGCTACCCATTTCCATGTAAGCCTTTATTAAAAGGAAACAAAAGAAAGAAAGAAAGAAAGAAAGAAAGAAAGAAAGAAAGAAAGAAAGAAAGAAAGAAAGAAAGAAAGAAAGAAAGAAAGAAAGAAAGTGTAATGTAGTATGCGTCCAGTACTCGAAAGAAAGAAAGAAAGAAAGAAAGAAAGAAAGAAAGAAAGAAAGAAAGAAAGAAAGAAACCTCCTGCCCCCTTAGGGTACTTGGCAACTCCCCCCTCCTTGTCCCCGAATCTGAATTTGTTTCCTGTTGTGTAGGAACTTCTAAGAGGAGGCTAAAAATCCACAAATGATAAGCTGTTTCACACAGGAATAAGAAGGCAAAGGAGTCCATTGCCTCTGCATTTACTAGAAGTTTCCAGGTGACTGTAGCAGCTCTCAGTTCAGCAACCTCAGCCAGTAATTCATTTGCCCTCTTGCTTCTGCTACTGGAAGACCAGAAAGAGTTCATTTTTATACCCCACTTTTCTCTACCTTGAGGGGTCTCAAAGTGGCTTAAAGTCACCTTCTCTTCCTTTCTCCACAAGGGGCACTTTGTGAGGCAGGTGGAGCTGAGAGAGTTCTGAGGGAACTGTGACTGGCCCAAGGTCACCCAGCAGCCCTCATGTGTCTCAAAGGTCTTACAATCTCCTTCCCTTCCTCTCCCCACAACAGGGCCCTTATAAGGCAGGTGGGGCTGAGAGAGTCCTGAGAGAACTGGGACTGGCCTGAGGTCACCCAGCAGGCCTCATGTGTCTCAAGGTGGCTGACATCACCTTCCCTTCCTCTCCCCACAACAGGCTCCTTGTGAGGCAGGTGGGGCTGAGAGAGTCCTGAGAGAACCATGACTGGCCCAAGGCCCCCCAGCAGGCTTCATGTGGAGGAGTGCAGAATCAAAACCGGTTCTCCCAACTGGAGCCTGCCACTCTTAACCACTACACCACACTGGCTCTCATCTCAGCTGTAAAAAAGAACAAGGAAATTGCTGGAACTCCCCTTTACCGTGAAGTTATTTTCCCTGTTTGCAGCTGTAAAGGGGGGAGTAGGCAAGATCCTGCCCAGTGGTGAATGGTTGGTCCAGGAAGCCCTGTGAAAGGACTTGCCGGCCACTTTGCAGCTGTCAGAAGTTCTGACTTAGAACCAAGAGCTGCTGCAGTCACTGGAGGCTTCTGGCAATGCACTTGTACGTAAACCAGCCCTATATACTTTGTTTAGGTTAGGTAAAGATTTCCCTTGCTCGAAAGCCAGTCGAATCCGACTCTAGGGTTGCGGTGCTCATTTCCATTTCCAAGCCGAAGAGCCAGTGCTGTCCAAAGACATTTCTGTGGTCATGTGGCCGGCATGACTAGACACTGGGGCGCACAGAACGCTGTTACCTTCTCACTGAAGCGGTACCTATTTATCTACTTGCAATTTCTTGCTTTCGAACTGCTAGGTTGGCAGGCAATACTTTGTTTACAGACTACAAATTTTAGCTTGCCATATAAAAAATGTGGTGTATTGTTTATATGCCCCTTACCGTCTGGAATTTTGGGTTGTAATCTAGCCAAAGTCAGAAATGTAGCTCAGTCTCTTAAAACCAGTGACATTTACAGCTCAGTCCTAAACCTCCACACTTGTTCACATGGTGTGATTGATAGCGTTACCTTCTTAGGAAGCAAGTTGAGGACTGCAACTTAATCGTTCAGGCTGAAGTTTGTTCTGGGTGCTTGAAAAAGTTGATCCTACAGGGAGAAAACTGTCTGGAAAAAGGATCAGCACAGATCGGCATTTGTGTCCTCAGAAACTTCCAGGAAATCAAAGGCTGTCTTGTCACAAGAAGAGGAAATGTCTGTGTTACTGTAGGGTTACCAGATGTGCCCTTTTTTTTAGAGGATATGTCCTCTTTCTTTCGGTGTCAGTCCTCTTTCGGGCTCTTTTTAAAAAGCTGATGAAAATGTACTCCTTCGGGGCTGGAAGGTTAGGAATATTCCTCATAGCACTTACCAGAGCTTAAAATCGTAGGAGTATTTGAAACAAGAGCCAGTTTGGTGTGGTGGTTAAGTGCGCAGACTCTGATCTGGGGAGAAGTGGGTTTGATACCCTACTTCTCCACATGCAGCTGCTGGATGACCTTGGGCAAGTTTTATCAGAGCCGTTCTCTCAGGAGCAGTTCTTAAGAGAGCTCTCTCAGCCCCCGCCTACCTCACAGGGTGTCTGTTGTGGGGAGGGGAGGGAAAGGAGTTTGTCAGCTGTTCTGAGACTCTGAGTAAAGGGCGGGGTACAAATCCAGTCTAGTCTTGTTCTCCATCACCATTGCGGTCATCAGGGCTTTTCCCCCCCTGGGGTAACACACCAGAACAGAGTTCTGGAACCTCCTCGACAAAATTATTTTTAAAACGTTTAAATGTTGATGAGTTTTCAGACTACAGACTGAAAGCTTCATTTCCCTCTTGAGAGTTCCGGCACCTCTTTTAAAAAGCAAAACAAAATCAAACAACGCCCTGGTGATCGCTTGTTTGATGTAGTCAGTCAGGAAATAATGTCCTCTCTTTTTTTGCTTTCCAAAACATGGTAACCCAGCTACTGTATTTTCTTGGTGTGTGTGGAGGGGGACCCACTAGTAGCTAATCAGTTCTGTGAGGGAGCAGGTGTGATCGGAGCGGCCTTTGACAGGCTCCAGGGCAGAAAGTGACCCTTTGATGCTCCTGATGCTATCGGTGCAAGGCTGCTCAGAGGGACCTCCGCGAGATAATTGCACCATGCCGCTGCATCCGACTGGATCGGCAGTCATCCTGTCCTCCTTCTTCGACCTCATCCTTGTTGCATTTGTTAAATTATTATTATTGGGCTTATTAAAGCCCAAGAGAAGAAGAAGAGAGTTCACTTCCAGGAAGAAGGTGCTGGATATGATGGGACAGCGGCAACTGCCAAGCAGAGTAAGTGTCTGGGGTCATACCGTTCTTTTTGCAAGGTTAAGCCAGTGGAGCAGCTGGTGCTGGTAAGTGGGGAAATGGCTCTCCCTCTGCGGTGGTTTGCCATCGCCTGCATCGTGACCCTGGTATTCCTTGGTGATCTCCCCTCCAAATACCGACCAGGACTGACTCTGCTTAGATTTTGAGATCTGACGAGATTGGGCTAGCCTGGGCTATCCAGTTTAGGGTTCTGTTGTGTACAAACATGAAAATGAGCTGCAACCTGCATAAACTGGAAAAATTGTATGTATTCTGCTTCTACTACTCATGGGGCGGGGAAAGTGGAACTTCCTTCTTGACCACTGGCCCTTCTGGCTTCTTGGATTTCATCCACCATCTTTTTGCAGCCGTGAAGACTAGGAAACGAAAAGCCCGGCTCCTTCGGATACTGCTAGATCCTACCCAGAGTCTACATTCTGTTTGTGACCAATGAGGCCGTGAAACACACAAAGTCCTGTTTGTAAGGCCCTGAGGCTAATGCCAGAGTAGCAGAGGTCTTGAAGGGATGGCATTATCACTGTGATCAGAACACATTGGTCAGGTTCTCCGAGAGCGCAACCCTTTCCGGTGATCGATGGAAGGGGTCCCAGGATAAAATGAAAGAAAATGGAAAATTGAACTTCTTCAACTGATCTCCTGACAGAGATGGATGAGACTGATTTCGTTTCTCCTCAGTAATGGAGTTACTCCTAAGACGGAGGAGAAGGGGTACAGCTGTGAACTGAGGAGTTGCGCTCTTGACGGGAGATGCCAGGGTTAACATGTATTGATGGCCCAGCAAATGGGGCCCATGAGAAAGATTTAGTGAATTAACTATGAAATGTGAGAAAATGGTAGATCTCATGAGGCTTCTAGGCAGGCCTGCATCATCAGGCAGGGACTTGTATTTGAGGTATTGTTAGCTGAGGTAGTGGAGGTTAGTTTCTTGAGCTCTAATATAGGCACAAAGAGTGAGGGTTGATTCACATGTTATAAGCCCACATTCTGCCAGGGGGACTTTCAACAGACATGTTTGAGGAGTTCGCTTCTGGGAACTTAAATCCCAAGTACATGAAGGCCCAATTACAACTGTGTGAAAAGAAGGGGTTTATGCCTTCCCCACTTACACACAGTTTTCCCAAAGTGAAATGACCTTGAGGAGGTGCTATTGCCTATTAGGGAACTTAAGATACAGCAGAGAAAATCTGGTGTCCCTAGGACCTTTTCGTGTTTGGAAAATGGTATATATGGGAAAGAAGCCTTGAACCCATTCTCCCCATGGGCCGTGGTTCTAAATCATCTAAACCAAGCCCAAGTCCTACTGGGAAATCCAAGTGCATATCTGATCCAAAGTCCTTCTTATAGTCACATGTCCACCACCTGGACTTTGTAATGTGAATCATCCCAGAGCTATGAATCTGAACATCAGATTTCACTTCTGCCATCAGTTCACTAGCGATGCAATTCGATGGGTATTCACCTGGGAGTAAGCCCCACTGAACGCGGTAGGAGTTGTTTCTGAACAGACTAGATTTCACTGTAAGTTGCCTTATTTATGTCACTCTCTGTCAGCATCTCAGAGGCCAATGGAAATAACGCTCAGGTCAATTGCACGGTTGTCAATAGCAGAGAGCCAATTTGATGTAGTGGTTAGGAGCGCGGACTTCAATCTGGGAGAACAGGGTTTGATTCCCCACTCCTCCACATGCAGCTGCCGGCGTGACCTTGGGTCAGTCACAAGTTCTCTCAGAGCTGTTTCTCTCAGGGGCAGTCCTCGAAAGAGCTCTGCCTACCTCACAGGTTGTCTGTTGTAAGGAGGGGGAGGGAAAGGAGTTTGTAAGCTCCTTGGAAACTCTTTTGAGTAGTGACGGGTGGGGTATAAATCCGATCTCTCTTCTCTCTTGTTGAAAAAATACCAAAAGATAATATATATATATTAAGTACATTGAACACACTGACTATTACTATGGTGCTAAAAGTGACACTGAAGAAGAAACAGATACTGCAGCAATTCTACAAATTCCAGGCATTTAGGAATGAATGAACTGGAAGGGGGATCCACATAGGGTTCAGATGAGCTAATTCCCATCCTTTTTGCCTGTCTGTCAACCCCTGGAAGGGTGCATCACCACTAACATATGTGTGCCATTACTTGTTAAAGGGTTACAGTCTTCCCATATGTAGATCCAGCTAACCTACTCCTCTCCAAGGCTAGTCAGAAGATCATTTGCATGGTGAGCAAGCATACTACAGGGAAGAAAAAGACACCAGCTGTACTAGCTATACTCATGGGAAATGCTAGTGAACTTCAAATAAGTCACAGACGTTGTGCTCTTGTGCATGAACATTTGATGACAGGGAAGGGGAAAGGAGAGATACAGCCATAGTTCATGGAGAGAATGGATTGTGTCGTTTGGTTCTTTCAAAATTTATACGCAGGGTTCCAAAGAGATATGGAAAATATTTACGGGAAGGGCCTGAAGAAAGAAGTCACGATGAAGAAAGATAGCTGTGTGGAGAGCAAAAATGAGGAACACACATACTGGATGGGGGATACACTTCTGGGTAGCAGTGTGCCTGAACAAGATCTTGGGGTACGGGTGGACCGTAAGCTAAGTATGAGCACCCAGTGTGATGCAGAGACAAAAAAGGCTAATGCGATCTTGGGGTGTATCAGCAGAGGCATAACATCCAAATTGCGAGAAGTCATAGTCTTGCTGTACACTGCATTGGTCAGGCCACACCTGGAGTATTGTGTGTGATTCTGGAGGCCTCACTTCAAAAAGGATGTGGACGGAATGGAGCGGGTGCAAAGGAGAGTGATGAGGATGATCAGTGGGGGGGCCTGGAGACTAAGCCCTGTGAGGAAAGGCTTGAGGGACTTGGGAATGTTCAGTCTGGAGAAGAGGGGGCTGAGGGGGAGACATGATTGCTCTCTTGAAGTATTTGAAGGGCTGTCACTTAGAGGAAGGCAGGGAGCTGTTCCTGTTGGCGGCAGAGGATAGGACTTGCAAGAATGGGTTGAAATTAAGGGCGGGAAGGTACCAGCTGGATCTTAGGGAAAGCTTTTTGATAGTCAAGAGTTGTCCCGCAGTGGAATCAGCTGCCTAGGGAGGTAGTGAGCTCCCCCCTCACTAGCAGTCTTTAAACAGCAGCTGGACAAACACTCATCAGAGATGCTCTAGGCTGATCCTGCATTGAGAAGAGGGTTGGACTAGATGGCCTGTCTGGCCCCTTCCAACTCTGTGATTCTATGAGAAGAGAGGAGGAATCAAGGGAGATATTGGGGGAGGGTGTTGCAGAACTATGGGTCAAAAAAGGAAAATAGGAGGAAACTTTTGGGCAGTTGGTGGTGGAGGCAGGAGAGAGAGATGTTTCTGAGGAGGAATTTAAAATTTTCTTCAAAGGTGTTAAGGTTAGAGTTCCAGGGGGCGGCATATGAAAATGGCTGAACTCAAGATACCTTTGGGAACCAAGGCCTATAGTATTTGATGAGAAAGGGCCATGTCTGTGATGTGGCCACTCTAGCCAATCTCTAGAACTCGTCTGCCTAGAATCAAAGCCTGGGCTGAATACACACATCTGAAGGAAGCACAAACATTCATTCCAAAGCATTCTGTGAGGTGGTGGTAGTGAAAAGATTGCCTGATAAACATGCCATTTAAACTTAATTATATTGTCCATATAAACAAGTCAGAGAAACTAGAAACTGGTTTGAATGCCTTTTGCCAGAATCTCAGAAGAATAACGGAGGGATTAAATTTTCTCTCAACAAATAAGGGACTTAACATGATGACAAATGCCAGAATGACAAAAATCAATGCGATCCCTTCAAACCTGTCTCGAAAGGATAGGCAAGACAAATTAGGCCATTGCGGTGAAAAGGTTTGAATTTAAGAGCACCATCCGTTTGACCCAGGAGACCGCGAGACGACGTTAGAAACAAAGTGAAAGATGAGAGAACTTTTAATGGCCATTACATCCCCAGCCTCAGTTTCAAACAAAACAAATGAAACATAATATTTTTGGTATTAATTCTTTTAACAGCAAATATTACCTGAAATTTGGTTAAAGAACAATAAAATGTACAGCAAGACTAGTGGATTTTGGGAGGGAAGAAGAAGAGGAGGAGGAGGAGGAGAAGATTGGATTTATACCCTGCCTGAAGGCGTCTCAGAGTGGCTTACAATCTCCTTCCCTTCCTCTCCCCACAGCAGACATCCTGTAAGGTAGGTGGGGCTGAGAGAGCTCTGAAAGAACTGCGCCTGAGAGAACAGCTCTGAAAGAACTTGTAACTGTCCCAAGGTCACACCAGCTGGCTTCACATGGAGAAGTGGGGGATCAAACCCGGTTCTCCCAGATTAGAGTCCACACTCCTGGCCACTACACCAAACTGGCTTTCCTGCAAGACAGAGCCCAGTTCATCGGACTCATGAAGTGTTACTCTCAGGGCATAATTAGAAATTGAGAGCTACGTAACCAGGTCTACCCAGGATTTTTTATAGGAGCATCATTATAAGCAAAGAACAGATACGGTTGCCAACCTCAAGGTGCCTTCCAAAATTATCCCAGAATTACAACTGATCTCAGCAGAACACTACAGAGATTAGTTTCGCTGCAGGAAATGCTGCAGGTCCAAGCGCCAAAAGTGTAATTTGATATATGGTGTAGTGTAGGGGCTGAAATGTTGGAGTAGGATAAGAGAAATCTGGGTTCCAATCCTCTCTTTCCCATGGGCCTTCCATGGGTGACCTTGGCCTGGCTCACAGGGGAGTGGCAAGGACAGAACACGAAAGGGAGCAACAGGTACGCTGCCTTGGGGCTCTTCTGCGTTCTTGTTTTGCTTACTGGTAAGGTCCTGTTTCTTTGTTGTTTTTTCTGTTCCACGCATGTTTTGCTCCCTCTGTTGGTCACTTTGATATTACACATGTTTGTTTCCAGCATATCTCCCTACAGAGTGATATCCGATCCACCACTAAAGGGAACAAAACACCTGTGGAACAGAAAGACAACAACAAAGAAACAGGAGCTTGGCTGTGGAAAGTGCCATCAAGTCATAGCTTATTGACCACAATGACATCCAGCAAAAGTTGGAGAAGTACATGTTGCCAGTGTTTACAAACCTCCTGCAGCTTCATGGGCAGCACGTGTCTTATCAGTCTGTCCTCATACTTTTGTATATAGTGGTGACTTCAACAGCCACCATGCAAACTGGAGATCCATGGCTTCAATTCTACTTTGGATAATGCTCTCTACCAGTTTACCTGGGACAGACATTGGGCGAACTGGCCTGTAATTTCTGAGTTCACACAGGATCTGTTTTTAAAAACTGGTATTTTACTGGATACATTGCGAAACTGGCATTTTACTGGATTCATTCAGCAAGGAGGCCAGTTTTAATAAAAAGTCATATAAGTCTGTACGAACGTTCAGGTATATATTCTCTCTTATACAATTCTTCTCTCAGTGCCTTATGCGAGTTTGCATGTCAGTTAAACCCTAGAAGTACATGACCAGTTATTTCTTCAGATGTCCTTTCTGAAAAAGTTCTTTCTTCTCAGATGTCCTTTCTGAAAAAGTTCTTCCTTCTCTGTCCAGTTACTTCCACGGAGTGAGAGAGAAGATGCAGCCAAGAAATGGAGTAAGAAGAGAATCTGTAAAGTCTACATGAATTCGGCTCTGATGAAGCTTATTTGAGCCAGCCTGTCTGTGGAATCATGATTTTTCAGGCTACTTGTATATAAAAATAAGAAAGACACTAAGAACATTTTATTGGCTGTTGCACTTTATTTGCATGGGATGATGCTTGAGGTGAAGAAGACCAAGCAGTCTCCAGGCAGAAGAGGATTATGTAATTGGATTATTCTTATTGTGAAGGATATGTATGTCCATGTGATTTCACAGAAATGTATTAATATTTACCAAGCACTTGAAAAATTGAATTGACTTTTTTGTAATTATATCGGGGTTGTTATTATTTTTCACTTTCACAGTGATGGCACATTAATACTTTCTGGGTAACAATTTTTTTTAATCAAAGGGTCATATATAAATCAAAGTGAATTGTTTCCCATGCCCTGGAAAGGGAGAACTGCCCAGCAGTGTCCCACACGAATTACAGCCTCTCGTGAAATGACAGCTCTAAGGAAAAAAGCAAATATTGACACTTCGGTAATGTTTGCTGAGCAATCAGGGAACATTATACAGCACTCAGATTGTCTGTGTTACATGAATCAATTAGGAAAATGGAGAGTTGATGTCTATTTGGAGCCCTGGCCAGAAGCTCCAAAGTTCACAGAAATCTCATGAAAACAATATGCAAGATCCAAGTTTGCTTACAAGGAGATTTTAATAAAGCATTAAACTTACAGAAATAAGTCTGCTCAGGCCTTTAGTCAGGATTTTTTTTAATTTGTGGGGTCTTTAAATAAGTCGGGGGCACCCTGCAGACACACTCAAGTGACCCACCTCCTGGGGGGGGGAGCCAGCAGTCTGTGATCTGGACACATTTGCCATCAGGCCCTCTTCAACCCTGACAGCGGGAGCAACTGCCTCCTCCTCCCCCCTCATGCCAACACAGCCAGCCCGTTGTCCCCCGGGCAGCACTTGCCCACACCCCAGCACCATGTCCTTTGCCTACCACTGCTGTCAGATCCCCCCCCCCAGCTGCTGGAGCCAGGCTCCCCACTCACTCCTTCCATCCCCATCTTCCCGCTGGCACAGTGAGCTCAGACACCAAGCAGGGAGGGAAGCCCAGCCGACAAGAGGAAGTGGCTTTGGCTGGCTGCAGATGGCAACATAGGCATCAACTTCAGGGGGGCTGGGGAGCTGGAGCCCCCCTGCTTGAACTTTTCCAGGAGGTGCTGAGCCTCCACTGGAGACAATGGACTGTGATGTCTCTGGCCCAGCCCTGCCCCCCCCCCCCCGGGAAATTGAAAAGTCTATGCCCTTGGATGGCAACAAGCACCATAAATAAAATTTAAAAATGGAAGTTGGGGGATGAGAAGTTGGGGGGCCCTGGCAGTAAGCTGGGAAGCTTCACTGTAGCTATGGGCCTGAGTCTGCTGGGCCTCAAACATACACAGCGAAGCCAGCCAGAACTCAAGACGAGATAGATGGCTAAAACTAAACATCTTATACCCTAACTGTTGGCTGCAAATCAAGAGCAGCTTCATCAAAGCTACATTCTAGACACTGAGAGACCTTGCACATGGTACTCAGGGGCAGAGAAAAACAAGTCAGCTTTCTAGATAAGAGCTCGGGAGAGTGTGAATGAAAACATTCTCTTGGGATCAGCCTGCTGGCCATCCTCCCAGGTGACTCAGAAACTTAGCAAGAGACAAAATTTATTTATTTCTTCATTGACTGGACTTCTATCCCGCCCTCCCTGTCAGCGGGTTTAGGGCGGGTCACACCAGAAAACCAATACAAAATTCAACATTAAAACTGAACATCATATTAAAACTTACAACTAAATTACATCATAAAATGGTGTTGCTTCAATTTCATATATCCAGGTTCTGCTTTGGTTTGAAAGATACAGGTCAGAGAAGTTACAGAGGCTATACGATGTCCTCCAATGAGACAAAAATCATAGTAAGTTCTGACATGACTGACCATATCCACCTTCTGTGTAATTTGGTGTCGTCATTAAGAGTGGCGGACTCGAAGGGTGTGACAGATGATGGCGGCCGAACTGCTCGAGTGCGGGTGGATGTGAACTCTGCTTGCTCAAATTTTCAAGTTTTTCTTAGGCGTAAATATCGCCTCACCCCTCTCTTGTAGGGAGAAGGGTGGTAGGGGGCTTTCTACACCTAGGGGAGTGAGTGGCGACTCTCCCCCAAAAATGGGTGTGCCCATTTTCTTGAAGAATTCCTGACGGAACACGCAGGAAGAGAGGAACTGACCTAGCCAGAGAGCCAAGCGGGCAAAGACAAAGAGAAACCTAAAGCTAAGTATAAAAAGGACGGTCCTATATAACTGAGAAAATCCAATAATAATGTTAAGTTTGCGACATGTAATTCAATTTATGGTGCTCTAATATGATCGAAAGCCTTGGTTAAGCAAACGAGGGTGGGGGCTCCCAGAGGTAGCAGCTAGCTAAATAAAACTGACCAGTAAAGGGAGTGGAACAAACAATGTAAAGGCGCAGACGCTAAAAAGAAGCAGCTGAAAAAGAGAAATAAAAACAGACCTACTGCAGAAGCTTCCAGAAAAGATCAGCAAGCCAGACAAAATTTTTATAGTTTATACTATCACTGCTGCGCGAATTGTATGGGCCAAAAATTGGAAAATGGAAAATAGTCCTGTTATAGAAGAAATAATATACAAATTAATGGATTTAGCGGAAATAGAAAAAGTAAGTCAAATATTATACGGGGGGGAAAAGGACTCTTTACAGGAAACATGGTCGAAGTTTTATGAATGGTGCAAAAATAAGTGAATGGCTCAAATGTGGATTGATTGTTTGAAATTATGGACCTTAAAATGAGATAACACCGAGATAAACCAATAAGATGTGGATGTAAGATTTATATATAGTCACGTTTAGTTATATGTATAGATATGTTTAATTATATATGTTAATTTGAGCATTAAAAAATGTGGATTCTATATGTTAATTTTGTTAAGAAGATGGTTAAAATCGATTTATAAAATAAAAACTCTTTTGGAAAAAAAAAAAAAAGAGTGGCGGACTCTAATCTGGAGAACCAGGTTTGATTCCCCACTCCTCCACATGCAGCCAGCTGGGTGACCTTGTATCAGGGACAGTTCTCTCAGAGCTGTTCTCTCAAGAGCAGTTCTCTCAAAGCTCTCTCAGCCTCTCCTACCTCACAGGTTGTCTGTTGTGGGGAGAAAAAGGGGAGGTGATTATAAGCTGCTCTGAGACTCCAAGTGAAGGGTGGGGTATAAATCATCCCCCCCTCCTCCTCCTCCTCTTCTTCCTTAATCATTACTATTTGGATTTGTCCGATGATCTTCAACTCAGCAGCAACAATTTCTAGGAACTCCGTTACATCAACAGAAGAGCAAGATCCAGGTCTAGTAGTACCTTCATGACCATCAACATTTCCTAGGTATAAAGCTTTCGAGAGTTATAGATAATGTATGCTTTTCATTCCCAAGCCACCCTCACTTATTACTCTGTTCATGCAAAATGGTGTCTGCACTTGTCACTGTGGTCTCCCAGTACGGCTGCAAACCTCCAGGATTAGTCTGGGGTTCTCTTGGAATTACAGATGGACTCCAAGCTACGGGGCGGTCAGTTCACCCAGACGAAATGACAGCTTCCAAAGGTGGATCCCATCTCTGCTGAGCTCCTTCCATTCCTCAACTGCTACCATCTCCAGGTGCCGCCCCCAAATCTCCAGGAATTTCTCAGGTCACAGATGGCAACCCTGCACCTGAGGGAGACACACCAAAAACCTAATGAAAAGGGCTACATTAAGGGTTATGTTCATTTGACTTGAGAGAATCTGCACAAGTCCTCACCCACCGGCCTGGCTGCTGAGGACACTACAGCGCTGAGGGGCTGACCTCAGGCACCTCACGAGAGAGGGGGGGCTGGGTTTTACCCAAGGTGGTAGTGAAAAAGGGAGCAAACCGGTGGCTAGTCTCGCCCCACTCCTTGATGGAGATCACAACAGCATCACAAGAGGATTTGACACAAGAGACATCTATTGTATTTACCGTGTTTGTGGTTCACGGTGTCCTCAACAAAGCAGGCATCCGGAAAAAGAGATGTTACTTAGCCACTATGGCCACAGTGTCAGCTCTAGAGAATGTGAGGGATGATATCAAAGGTGGGTCACCGATAAGCCCAGGTGACCTCCATGCTGACCTTGGTCATGGGGAAACATAAATAGGTGTTTGAGCTCGAAAATGGTTCTGAGCACTGTAGAAACCAAGCATTTGCCCAGGATATGTTCAGCATTCTGGCTGCAGGAACTGTGAAGTTAAATTGCAATGTCCTTGTTCCATTCCTTGGGAAATATCTAGAATCATAGAATCATAAAAGTTGGAAGGGACTTCCAGGGTCATCTAGTCCAACCCCCTGCACAATACAGGGAATTCACAAATACCTCCCCCCACCCAGTGACCCCTGTTCCACACCCAGAAGATGGTGAGGGTCTGGAGACCAAGTCCTATGAGGAAAGGCTGAAGGAGCTGGGTATGTTTACCCTGGAGAAGAGACAACTGAGAGGTGATACGATCACCATCCTCAAGTACTTGAAGGGCTGTCATATAGAGGATAGTATGGAGTTGTTTTCTGTTGCCCCAGAAGGTCGGACCAGAACCAACGGGTTGAAATTAAATCAGAAGTCTTCAGCTATACATTAGGAAGAACTTTCTGACAGAGCGGTTCCTCAGTGGAACAGGCTTCCTCAGGAGGTGGTGGGCTCTCCTTCTTTGGAGGTTTTCAAACAGAGGCTTGATGGCCATCTGACAGCAATGCTGATTGTGTGAACTTAGGCAGATCACAAGAAGAGAGGGCAGGAAGTGCTGCATCAGTGCTTAGTTCTTGTGGTCCTTTCTTACATGCCCAGGGAAATGCTGACCACCACTTTGGGGTCAGGAATTAATTTTCCCAAAGGCCAGTTTGGCCAGGGATCCTGGAGATGTTTTGTCATCTTCTGGGCATGGAACAGGGGTCACTGGGGGTGTGGAGAGGGAGGTATTTGTGAATTTCCTCCATTGTGCAGGGGGTTGGACTAGATGACCCTGGAGGTCTCTTCCAACTCTATGATTCTGTGATTCTAACATGACAAAAAAACCTCCAGGATCCCTGGCCAAACTGGCCTTGGGGAAAATTGCTTCCTGACCCCAAAGTTGCAATCAGCATTTCCCTGGGCGTGTAAGAAAGGGCCACAAGAACTAAGCACTGATGCAACCCTTCCTGTTTGTGACTCATCCTGAAAGAAAGGAGGGGAAAGTTTAATTTTTTACAAAAATATCTAAAGCTATGAATCTTGAACACCCTATTAATAAAAGCAGGGAAACATAGCATTCATCAGCCTGGCATCAGAGTTTTTTCTATTAGCTATGGATTAATCTCCCCTCCCCCCCAACTATTCGCCATTATCCCCCCTCCCCATACTTTATCTCATTTCTTGCCTCTTCCTGTTGGAAGCTTGCGAATTCTGCCTCCCGCCCCCCCAATAGTCTTTCAGTCCAACTATTAAGCTGAACATGGCTAAGGAAAATGAACTGAAATGTCTCGTATGAAGAAAAACGGCCCCATGGAAGGTGGAAGGGAGGGGTAGGGGGTTAGCCTGAGGTAATAGAGATTGATCACTCAGTCTCTCTACAGCCTCAAAGAAAACTGATTGAATTTAACATTTTAGGTTACAGTTAAAAGAGCCCGGTTATTTCACTCCCCGTAACACAGTTTCCTGTGATCATGGGGGAGTCGGTATTTATTTCTGCATTTGTAAAGTCATTTCACCCATCCTGGATGTGAATGAGAATATATTTATTTTCCCTCCCCGTGTGACTTATTAATATCACACCGTGTGAGAAACAAATATGAGGGCCTGAAATGCGCCGGTGTTTGAAATTGGTTTTTGTACGTTTTTTGGGGCGGGATTGTAGCTATTTTTAAAAGGCGGTTCCATAGCCTCCAGGTAGTGCCTGTCAAAGTTTTAGTTTTCATCCGTGCTCTTTTTAAGACTCTTGCTCAGTCCCAGCAAAGCAAAACATACAAAAGATACCATACATTATAGCACTCCATGGGTGGCTTTTAAAATGAACGAGAATGGATTCTGCGTGAAGGGGTACAAACCGTGTCTTAATAAGAGGAACCAAACTATACATAACAGCAGTGACAGGCTGGACCCGTGGCCACTGTAACATGTCATTTGGCTTTGAGTCTGATCTTGTTTTGAATACAGAGTTCTTGAAATGGGGCTTAGGTAACTCTCCTTTTAATCCATGTTCACCGCAGTACCCTCAAAGCCATTCTGCACTAAAATCGAGTTCAACCTTCTTTTTTATTCCAGGTTTTTCATGGAATTCTGCATTATATCACCTCCCTTTGGTGGTCAGCCTGGTTTCAGCCTGCTGTTGCCCTGGGTTATTTGGGTGCTGTTTTGCTGTGGACTTAAATTGCCTCGAATCGAACATGGAGAAAATCCAGAGTGTATGGGACGGGCAAGTTTGTACAGAGCCCAGAGAAGGGATGCTTGAGCCATGCCTCTGGGAATTCCCGATGCTGTACACTCCCAAAACCCAGTCCATTGTTCCAGTGTAAATGTTTGAGCTAGTAGAACAAGCCAATCCTTCTGAGCAGCCTTAATATTCAAAGAGCCATTTAGCCTTGTTACTGGATGATGTACTTTGTCAATAGCCAGTTTGGTGTAGCGGTTAGGAGCGCAGACTCTAATCTGGGAGATCTGAGTTTGATTCCCCACTCCTCCACAAGCAGCTGCTGGTGTGACCTTGGGTCTGTCATAGGTTCTTTCAGAGCTGTTCTCTCAAGGGCAGTCCTTGAGAGAGCTCTCTCGGCCACAGCTACCTCACAGGGTGTTTGTTGTGGGGAGGGGAAGGGAAAGGAGATTGTAAGCTTCTCGGAGACTCCTTTGGGTAGTGAAGGGTGGGGTATAAACCCAATCTCTTCTTCTTCTTCTGTCACCTATTCTTCTCACACCTGTTTTTTGGTCTAATTACTATAAGGTAGGGTTGCCAACTCCATGTTATAAAATTCCTGAACATTAGAGCAGTGGAGCCTGCAGAAAGCAGAGTTTGGGGGGGGGATGTAGGGATGCCAGTCTCCAGGTGGGACCTGGGAATCCCTGGAATGACAACTCATCTCCATACTACAGAGATGCAGTTCCTGCTTTGGAGGGTGGACTCTGTGGCATTGTCCCCCACTGAGGTCCCTGTCCTCCCCAGGCTCCATCCCCAAATCTCCAGGAGTTTCCCAACCTGGGGTAACCCTACCTGCCTACCCCTGGCAACCCTAGAGGGGAAGGAACTAGGGCTGCCAGGTCCCCTGGGAGGGTGGAGGTCCCCCGCTAAAAGGGCCCCCAATCCGCCAGTCCGGATCCGGCCGGCAGGGGGAACCCCACCCCCGAAGTGGCCAGATCGGGCTGACGTGTCTGGCGTGATGACGTCGCCCAGAATTGACGTTATCACGCTGGGCATGTCACCAGGCGATGCTCTAGCAATCAACCTGAAAACTCTTATGGTACCAGCTCTATGGTACCATAGAGTTTTCAGGGTGATTGCTAGAGCGTCGCCCGGTGATGTGCCCAACATGATGACATCACTTCCGGGTGACGTCATTGCAGCGCACGTGCAGATGTCCTGGAATGGGACCACCGCTCCCCCGCTACAGCCAGTAAGTCACTTGGCAACCCTAGAAGGGACCTCAGCAGGGTAAAACACCATAGAGCCCGCTCTCCAAAAAAAAACCCACAACCATTTTCTCCAAGGGGAATTGATCTCTGTCCTCTGGAGAGCTGTTGGGATTCCAGGAGATCTCTAGGCCTCACCTGGAGGTTGGCAACTATCCTAGAAGGGTGAGCTGCCTGGCAAAGTGTAAGGAGACGGATTGCTCGGCCATCCTCACAAAAGCAGCAGCCGATAAAAGAGCCAGGGAGACTTACGTGCGTCGGTTTGAGAGCAGACAGATAAGCCGTCACAAAGGGGCTTCCTGGAAAGAGAGAATAGGAGTGGAGCCCATGAATGGCTTCAGATAGTGGCAACGGAAGGGGGTTCCTGCTTTGGAGAATACGAGGGAAGGGATGCTAGGAACCAGGCTTTCTTTCCTGGCAGCCTTATCGATGGTACCAGGGAATGCAAGAGTGTATATCGTATCAGCTTTGCCTGCACCATGCAAGCCTGCGTGATCTGATTTCGTTCCATTTTTCCGCACCAGTGGATAAACTGGTTTCCCCCCTCCTCCTCCGGATGACTAGAATATCTGTTTTCAAGGGGGAGGAACCATTCCGCACATCGTGACTTGCCCAGCGATCTGGGGGCAATGTCGGGCAATCCATCATCTTAACAGGCTGCCAGCTGTGACAGGGCTCAGGGCAAACGGCATGGCAGAGCTCCATGAGCGTCGCCCGAATTGACTCTGAAATAAGAGCGTTAAGCCGAGAAAGCTCTTTCTGCATTTTCGGGGAGGAAAGTGGCTATCTCAGCCTTGATGGGCCAAGCTACATCGATCTCAGCAGATCTGGAAAGCTAAGCAGGGTTGGCCTTGGTTAGTACTTGGAAGGGAGACAGCCCACGGGAGTCCTGGGTCACCACGACACAGAGGCAGGTAAACCACCTCTGAACTGTTAGAATATACTAGATCTGTTGTCATCTTCTCACTGCTGCTTATTTTCCAAGCTTTCAGGTCTGATAACAGCTGTTTTCAAGGACTGCTTGTTATATCGGTCTTACTCTAGTGAGGTTTCTTTGTGTATATTTAAAGGTAAAGGTTTCCCTTGCTCGAAAGCCAGTCGAATCCGACTCTAGGGGGCGGTGCTCATCTCTGTTTCCAAGCCAAAGAGCCAGCGCTGTCCAAAGACTTCTCCGTGGTCATGTGGCCAGCATGATTAAACGCCGAGGTACATGGAATGCTGTTACCTTCCCACCAAAGCGGTACCTAGTTATCCACTTGCAGTTTCTTGCTTTCGAACTGCTAGGCTGGCAGGAGCTGGGGCCAGAGAGGGGAGCTCACTCGGGTCTCGAACTGCTGAACTACCAGCCTTCCAGTCTGCAGCTCAGCGACTTAACCTCTGAGCCACTGTGGCCCAGTGTGTATATTTACACATGTGTAATTTGTCTTAAAGCCATAGTGCTTGAACAAATATATGTGGCTCATACAAAGGGATTTCCATTTCAATTTCTATGTATGATTTTCTCATTAACTGTATTTGAGACACGTGCCTTTAAGCAGCACTTTAGTGTAAACTGACCCTTTGTGCTCTCCACAGTGTAATTTTGTTCTTGTTCTTGTGCTAAGTATCTCCGTAGTCCTGTTGTATTTAGTGTGCACAGGGCTGCCAGACCCCTGGTCCAGGGCCGAGGTTTCCCCCAATTTTTCAGGCTTCTGCCTGCTGCCAGCCAGCTGGCCAGTGGGGGATGCTGTGCCTCTAAAAAAGGACATTATGTGGAAACATCCCTCATGCAACGACATCATATGGAAGTGATGTCATCACATCAGGGGCGTTGCCACATGACACTCAGGTAAAACCATAGAGTTTTGCCCTTAAACCAGTGTGTCACCACACAACGTCTCTGATGTGATGACATCACTTCCGCATGACATTACGTGGTGATGTCGCCCCATCCCTCCACTCCCAGAGAGCTGCCTTCCACCCCCCATTGGCAGGAGGTAAAGACCTGGCAATCCTATGTGTATATGAAGCAAGAAGGATAAGAAGAATGTCCTACCGCAGGCATTGGAGGAGTTAAGTTGCTAGCATAGTCAGAGGAAGGACTTCCTGGTATTTTCAAATAATCCTCTCCTGTCTTCTGATTGGCTCTTCTGGAGACTTGCTTCCTTTGTCTTCTTGTTCGTCCTTCAGCAGTTATGTTAGACAGTTACAGTTCTCTCTCTTCTATGTTCCATAACAGTTTGTTCTTATTTAATAAACCTACTATTTTTTTCTCTAAACAGTTAGTGCTCCACTTCCTTTGCATATTTAAACTCTGCCAATGTGGACATCTCTGGCCTTGAAAACCCTTTTGGGTCAACATTAGTGGGTGGTGACTAGACAGCCCCACATCTCAGAAGGCCAAGGTTGCTGGTGTAAAAGCTACCATGAAGTAACTCACAACAATGTGCCAGCTCGACTGTTGGAAAGTGGCCGTCTTGAAGAGAGATCCACAGACCCAATTCATGTTGTTAAGAGAAGTTCTCTTAATTCCTCTTCAGCCATTTTCTCCCGGAAATCTGATGATCTGATTCTATTCCTCATTTTAGGAATTTGAAGTCTGTTCCTAACCGATTCCATTTTGATCAAAGGAGAAATGTGAAAAGAGGAGCAGGGAGGGAGGCTCTACATAATTTCAGAATTTCATCCTGGATGCACAGACAGGGGGTAATTTCTTCCCAGACATTCCTGTCCTCCTGCTAGAGCACCACCCTGGGGTGTGTAAGATAAAACAGTTGCAAGGGCTGAAGTTACAAAAGGGTGCATTGATTTCTCTTCAGCCAGTTTGGTGTAGTGGTTAAGTGCGCGGACTCTAATCTGGGAGAACCAGGTTTGATTCCCCACTCCTCCACTTGCACCTGCTGGATGACCTTGGGCAAGCCATAGCTCTGGCACAGCTATTCTCTCAAGGACAGTTGTCTCAGAGCTCTCTCAGCCCCACCTACCTCACAGGGTGTCTGTTGTGGGGAAGGGGAGGGAAAGGAGTTTGTAAGCCGCTCTGAGATGCCGAGTGAAAGACGGGCTAGAGATCCAATCTGTTCTTGAAAAAGAGCAGTTTCTGTCAGAGCTCTCTCAGCCCCACCTACCTCACAGGGTGTCTGTTGTGGGGAAGGGGAGGGAAAGGAGTTTGTAAGCTGCTCTGAGACTCTGAGTGAGTGAAGGGTGGGGTATAAATCCAATCTCTTCTTCTCTTCTTCTTCTTCAAAGATTAATGAAACAGAAATCTCTCTTTTAAAAGAGTATGAGAGTAGGGGGGGGGGTTGTTGCCATTCAGTCATAACCACAGGGTTTTCAAGGCAAGAGACATTCAGAGGTAGTTTGCTACTGCCTGCCTCTGCAATGGTGGTCTCCCCTCCAAATACTAGCTAGGGCTGACTCCGCTTAGCTTCTGGTGAAATTGGGCTAGCCTGTGTTACCCAGGTCAGGGCAGAGGAGTCAACAGCTATATGTTAAAAAAATAAATCAGAGAACGAGCAATTCCCCTCGCTAGAACAACACTAGACCATCGAAGAATCACCACTTCTGCTGCCTAGTCCAGTAGGCAGTTCCACAAGTTATACAACCTGTAAAGTCACTGGCTAGAGGAAGTACAGGAGACCTTAGTGACAAATCACAAACAAGATGGCCAGGCTCAGTATATAAGTATTACGTGGGAGTCTGTGGCACCAGTGGAAGCGGAGCAATTCTCTAGCTCTTATGTGTGGGCATGTACAGCAGGAATGTGACTGAATGTTGATAAACATTCTGGCCAGTTATGACTTTCTGCTTGTGAGATTATATCATGAGTGGAGGCGAGAAGTCAGTTTGGCTGGAGGGGGGAAATTTCACTCAGGATATAGCGATAAGATGGGGCGATGCAGGGAGACTTAGGGGCAATGCTCCCTCTAAGCTGTGGGGTCTTGTGAGCATAAATTCCACTTTGTGAGCTACTGGCAATAAAGTTGTGAGCGAGCGATTTGGCTGCTGCAAACTAAACCAGTTTGCTCTGGAGCTGCCCCCTTCCTGAGCGAAGACAAAAATGTGTGAGCCAGAGGCTAAGAAAACTGTGAGCTAGCTCAGACCAACTCAGCTTAGAAGTGGGGTTGCCAGGTCGGGGTTGGAAAATACCTGGGAACTTTGGGGGTAGATCGAGGAAAGGGAGGGGTTTGGGGAGGGGAGGGGAGGGGCCTCAGCAGGGTACAATGCCATAGAGTCCACCCTTCAAAGCAGCCATTTTCTCCAGGGGAGCTGATCTCTCTCAGCTGGAGATCAGTTGTAAAAGCGGGGGATCCCCAAGCCTGGCAACCCTAGGAGTTGGACGCTCAAAGAAATGAGGTCCGAAGAAACGGAGGAATGAAACAGCTAGAGGAATGAGATAGCAGCGGGCGATAGACTGGAAAGAACAAGAAGCTGAAGGAAAGCATGCGGGCAGATGACCTCCCCAAAACAGGCTGGTGTGGTTAAGAGCGGCCTCTGGCTGCCAAGAACCAGCAGGTAAAGCTTTTCACAACATCGAGAAAGGCATTATCGCCTGCTAATGTCTGTCATTCCAGCTGCCCTTCGAAGGCAGTTTTTAAAAGCTGGAAATCCTTTGGGGAAGAACGGAAAGTGGAGGCAGGGAGTTAAAGGAGAGGTTATGCATAAGGGGGAAATCTGTCCAGCACCGCTTTCCAAAGCAATAACTGCTTTTTATGTGCTCACTGAAGGTACAAACAGCATCCCAGGCTCTGGACCCAGAACTCCTAATTGCAAAGAGACTCTTGAAGTGCAGGAAGGGAGGGGGAGGATTTCACAAACCGAGTGTGGGGAGAGGCAAATCCTGACGCCAGAGACCCTCCAAGTGGGCCAGCTAAGGGAAATAAACAAGAGTTTAAAAATGAATGGCTTTTCAGTCAGCAGAAATTTATGTTCACAGAATAGCGGAAAGGCATCGTTTGCGACGTGCCGCACAAAGCTCAAAGAAGACGAGCTAGGCCGAGGAACATCCCCGGCAGCTGCGACTGGTGATAACAAGCAAACCTGCTTACATTAAGCAATTTGACTTCTGTGGCGCCCAAAAAAGGCGTCAGCTCTGTTTAATTCTTAGTTCATATCATCAACCCTATAAAACGATGTATCTAGTAGTCAAGGGTGGGTCAATCTGCGGATATTTAAATCCACGGACTGGGCGTCCAGTGACTAAAAACAGATCGTTCCACAAACTTGGGGGACTTCCCAGGTTTGCAGAAAGACCTTAAAGCTTTTCAAAACGGTTGGGGGGGTGTTTATTCATACAGACACACACACACCCCAAAAAAACCCCACAACAGCACATAAGCAGACAACCCTCAGACAGGCTGCCAGACAGGCAGATGGGGGAATTGGCACCACTGCAAGGTGGAGGGGCGGGAGCAGAAGCCCTTGCTCTCTGCTCCCCTCAGCGGCTGAGGTGGCAAAACAGAGAGGGGAGGGAGGTGTGGGAGTGGTCGTTCCTCCCAACCCCTCCCAATAATGCCTACAAATCACATTCTCTCTTCTATGCTAAATGGCGACTATATATTGAGGCCATCGTTCCTGTTTCTTCAATCCCTCAGAAGTACAAAGAAATCACAGCACTGTTTTAATTTTACATTCGACCCTAACATTGTGTTCAAATTGTTTGTATAGTCACGTATTCACCGTGAATAGATATTGAAGTTACAGTATTGTTCTTATTACTTTCTGTAAATATACATTGATTATTACCTGTAACGTTATACCAGTTTTACAGTTCCTCGCTATTTTCTTCTTATCTGTTATTGTTATAAAGTTAAAAAGTTATAAATAAGATAATTTTTTTTAAAAAGCTGCAGGTGGGGGGGGGTAGTCATTGCTGCCCCGTCTGCCAAGCTGTAAATCCAAAAGCAGGGTGGGGGGAACTAGTGTCACAAAGGTCCCAGATACACAGAATCCGCTAGGGGAAACACCGTCAGAAATTGCCAAAATATAAACTGTGTTGAACAAGTATAAAGTT
The DNA here is from genome assembly GCA_029233225.1 of Lepidodactylus listeri. Taxonomy (NCBI): domain Eukaryota; kingdom Metazoa; phylum Chordata; class Lepidosauria; order Squamata; family Gekkonidae; genus Lepidodactylus; species Lepidodactylus listeri. Next base: position 17,527,869 of record JARCFY010000010.1, on the reverse strand, counting down.
GGTGGTGTCCCAACAACAAAATTAAGGGCATACTATAACTCTGATAAGACATAACAGAACCTATGATTCACTCTTTACACTATGAACCTTGTGGTCTGTAGAAATGGTTGAAATCAGGTTCCCACCAGCAAACTGAAGAAGTTGAAGGAAACACCTCTTTCAAGTATTTAGAATGGGCATCTTTGCAAAGGCTGTTTGGAAAATGCTTTGACTCCATGGACACCTCCTATCAAGCTTAATTTTGTTGTTGTGATGCCACCAAAGTTATTCTTGTTAAATACAGTTTATCTTTTGGCAATTTCTGATGGCGTTTCCCCTAGTGGTTTCTGTGTATCTGGGACCTGTCAGTGAAGCTGGCAAAAGGCAGGGGGTGTCAGAGAAAGGAGGGAAGAAAGAGTGGGTTGAGTGACAGGAGTGGGGGGGGGGTGAAGACCCTGACCTGGATAGCTCAGCCTGGTCTCGTCAGATCTCGGGAGCAGAGCAGGGCTGACACTGGCAAGTACTTGGATAGGAGACCTCCAAGGAATGCCAGGGCCGGGAGGCAGAGGCAGTCAGTATCAAGCCACCTCTCTGAAATGTTCAAGCCCTACTAGGGGTCGCCAGAAGTCAACCATGACTTCCAAGCATGCATGCCCATGTGCACACACACACATAAATACACACACACAAAAAGAAGTGGTGGGGGAGAAATCCCAGTCAGAGAAGGGGTGATGGAGAGCTGGGGAGGAAGCAAAGGCAAGGTGGAATGGGACGCTCCTCCCCACATGTTCCTTGCAGGTCCCAGCTTGTCAATTCTCAACCGGCAGTTTCTCACAGGTTCCTCCCTTTGAACTTCACTTATTGACCGATGGAGAGACTGGTTGGTCAGCCGCAGAGCGCCCGAGCAGATTGAAATGTTTCCTCGCCCGTTGCTATTTTGATGTCAGATTTGTGCCCGTTTATTATTTTGCAGGAGGAACCAATCAATGTCTACCCAAAAAGAACAAGGGACCACAACATTCTTTTTTGTTTCTTGCTGCGGCAGACTAAACACCACAAGAACGGCGGACGAAATTGCAAGGACAGGCACCACAAGCGATAGGGGGACTGGAGACTCCCAGAGGGTCGTGGGCCCTCAACTCCCTCCTTCAGAGCTACAGTTCACCAGTGAATGGCAAAGGTGGCCCCAGGTCTCAAGGGGAACCAACATGGCGTCGTGGACAGTGTCAAGCTATGCTCTGGGAGACCGACATTTTCTAAAGCATTGTGCCTAACGTTTGGACACTGTGACACTGTTCTGCAGCCGCAACCAGAGTTGAGTTTGGTAGCAAAGGGAATACACCTAACCAGGACTACTCAGATGTAAGACCCATGTTATTTCTTTTTTTTTTCTGTGTGTGTGTGTGTGTGTGTGTGTGTGTGTGTGTGTGTGTGTGTGTCTGCGGGCGTCGCATGCCTAGAAGTCATGGCTGACTTCTGGCAACCCCTCATGCAGCTTGGAGACAAGGGATGTCCAGAGAGGTGGCTTGCTATTGCCTGCCTCTGCCTCCCAGCCCTGGTATTCCTTGGAAGTCTCCCATCCAAGTACTTTTCAGGGTCAGCCCTGCTTAGCCTCTGAGATCTGGTACAAGAATGAAGCTGTGCAGAGATTGATATGCTGCCAATACTTTTTATGTATAATAAAGGAAACTTATACCAAACTCTACAGTGCTGTTTCAACAAAACAAAATAAATATATAGCCACAAGATTGCAGTCCAGTTGTTTTTGTCTGGGTATTCATAAGCTGAGTTGATGGTTGGGGACGAGATTCTCCGGAATAGCTCCCATTTCGAATCTATGGATCTTCTTCCATGCCACTATTTCTACCAGAACAAGAGATGGAAACTCTACATCAGGCTTCTACAAGTGTTAGCCTCCCTTCAAATATTATGCCCCACACAGGGGAAACAATTCATCTAGTGATCACTCTCCAGTCAGGTCATGAAAGCTTCTGAGATCTGACAAGATCGGTCTTGCCTGAGCTATCCAGGTAAGGGAAGACGCATGTTATTTCATGGGGCTTACTCCCAGGAAAGTGTTTTTAGGATTGTAGCTAAGGTCAATGAAGAAGAAGAGAAGAGATTGGATTTATACTCCGCCCTTCACTACCTGAAAGTCTCAGAGTGGCTTACAATCTCCTTCCCCTTCCCCTTCCCCTTTCCACAACAGACACTTTGTGGGGTAGGTGAGGATGAGAGCGGTCTTTTGAGGACTGCCCTTGAGAGAACAGCTTTGAGAGAACTTGTAACTGACCCCAGGTCACACCAGCAGCTGCATGTGGAGGAATGGGGAATCAAACCCGGTTCTCCCAGATTAGAGTCCTTGCTCTTAACCACTACACCAAACTGAACTTGGAACAGCAGCCACTATGAAATTAATGCTACTAGCAGTTTAAAGGATTTTAGAATTGTTTTAATCTACTTTATATTTTATGTTTTATTGTATTATGTGCTGATTCTGTGTAAGCCTCCCTGAGCTGGCCTTGGCTGGGAGGGCAGAGTAAAAAATTCAACAAATAAATAAATAACTCTAGTTACAATAACCCTGCTACTTTTCTCTAGACCGGCAAGGTAAATAGGTACCTTATTCCAATTCTGGTTACCGCACCCCAGAAAGGATTATAGCACTGGTAAAAGTGCAGAAAAGGGCTACTAGAATGATAAAAGTGCTGGAACACTTTCCCTATGAAGAAAGGTTAAAGCGCTTGGGGCTCTTTAACTTGGAGAAACGACGGCTGAGGGGTGACAGGATCGAGGTTTATAAGATTATGCATGGGATAGAACAGGTAGAGAAAGAGGTACTTTTCTCCCTTTCTCACAATATAAGAACTTGTGGGCACTCCATGAAATTGCTGAGCAGTCGGGTTAGAATGGATAAAAGGAAGTCCTTCTTCACCCAAAGAATGATTAGCACATGGAATTCACTGCCACAGGAGGTGGTGGCGACTACAAGCATGGACGGCTTCAAGAGAGAATTGGATAAATATACGGAGTTGAAGTCCATCAGTGGCTATTAGCCACAAGGTATAGATAGGAAGTCTCAGTCTGGGGCAAGTGATGCCCTGTATTCTTGGTGCTTGGGGGGGGGGGGGAACAGTGGGAGGGCATCAGGAATTCTGGCCCCACTGGTGGGCCTCCTGAGGGCACCTGGTGTTTTTGGCCACTGTATGACAGAGTGTTGGACTGGATGGGCTATTGGCCTGATCCAACATTGGCTTTTCTTATGTTCTTATGCATGTAACATGACGTAGAAAGGATCCTTGATTAGATATTTTAATTTACAAAATGCCTGTACTCAGGTTAGCCACTTCCCCATATAAGGGTTTTAAGCAAAAGGCGGCCATCCTGAGCTATGTGCGATTACCCCCTTCTAAGCCTGCTGATTTAAATGGGCTTAGACCACCAGAGTCACTCTTCATAGTTTTGCACTGTGAACCATGGGTTAAAGCCTTCTGTAAACAATACACTTGGTAAGGCAACTTTGCTGCCCCGAAAAAAGAATCCTGCCAGTGAGATTCTTATCTAGGAAATGTGTTTAATTATCGGCGAGAGCAAAATGACTTCTTGCAAATCTTTTCTGTTACATAAACTTGACTATTATATAAACATTTCCTCTCTCCCCACTGCCCGCACATACACACACAAACACACACACACACACACATGCCGAATTAACGCCAACCAGCCAGGAGTGTTCTCAGCCTGTAGCCAAGTCATTTGTGCTCCTGTGAGGGAAACAGGAATGAACAAAGGAAGCGTGCGGCATGAAGCCCAGCCTAATCCGTACGGGATTTACTGCTTCTGCTGTAACTAGAAGCTGACAACTCTGCCCCGGCAGAGTTTAGATGGAGGCGCATTCAATAATTTTAACTGAGGATTGAAATAGTGGCCAGTGCCAGTTCTAAGCTTGGAGGGGGGGGTCCTTCTACCCCACCAGCCCCCCTTCATGCCTGTCTTTCTACCCACTCATGCGTCCCCCCCATGACCATGCATCCTTTCGATGCTCACAAGCCCACCCGCTACCTATGCTCACAACCACCTGCTCCACATTCATAACCTTTGCCCGAAAACACTGGCTGGTACATGCAACTGAAAGTGCTGCTGCCATGGTTGCTAGGGTTACCACCACTGTGCACCACCTGCATGGAAGAGGAAGAAGAAGAGTTGGATTTATATCCTGCCCTTCACTTGGAGTCTCAGAGTGGCTTTCAATCTCCTTCCCTTCCTCTCCCCACAACAGACACCCTGTGAGGTAGCTGGGGCTGAGAAAGCTCTTTCGAGGACTGCTCCTGAGAGAACACCTCTGAGAGAACTGTGACTGGCCCAAGGTCATCCAGCTGGCTGCATATGGAGGAGTGGGGAATCGAACCCAGTTCTTCAGATTGGAGTCCGCCGCTCTTAATTACTACTCCAAACTGGCTCTTAACCATTACATTACACAGGGGGTATCCTGCTCTTGACCATTACACAGTCATCTGCTGCTCTTAACCACTATACTATACAGAGGGTGGGGGAGGTGTCCAGTTCTGGGGGGCGGTCAGCAATAGTGGGCTCCAGCAGGAACCCTGGGGTCCAGCAGCTGCCCGGGTATTTTGATGCCAGCTCTGAGCAGGTCTCCCCAGCCTCATTCTCAAATGTATAGTTTCTTCCCTCTGCTCTGTCCCATCAGAACTGGTTCTGCCAGAGGGTTCCACAATTACACAGCTGGTTCACAGTGCCATTAGTTACTTACTCCATTTCTTTGTCTTTTTGAGGCACTTGTGAGAGGAAAATGCCTTCCAGTTAGCCACCCAGGGCAGGGGTTTCCCTGCCTCAGCCACTATTTTCCACCCCCAAGGTACTGAGAAACAGGAGAATCAATGGCCTCCACATAGTGACACTCCAGGAATTTCCACTGTTCTCTATGATACAGTCCAAAGAGACTAGGGGAGGCAGCCTCGTGATTTTGAAGTGACATCACATCCCCCTAAACTCTGACGTCCCCAGTTACTGCTTCCAAAATCTCCCAGCCTTTGCTGAGGCCAGGGGTGTAGAGTTTTGAAAGTGCCGGGGGGGGGGGGATATGCATGTGCGTGCTGGGCTACCCTCGCCACTGCGCCAGGCTGGGCTGGGCTGCCAGGTGGCTGCGCCGGGCCGCACCAGGCCACCCCTGCCACTGCGCCAGGCCATCCCCACCACTGGGCTGCTACTGCTGCCGCCGTACCAGGCTACTGCTGCTGCTCTCCTGGACCAAGCTGGGGGGAAGTGGGTGGGGAGAGCAGCTCTGGCGGCGGTGCAGGGGAGCGACAGCAGCACGCGGTGGCCAGGCGCGCAGGCACTCCGTTTTCCGGGGGGGCTCAGTACCCCCTGGGAAATTTCCGGGGTGGCCCGCGCCCCCGAGCCCCCCCACAGTTAACGCCAGTGGCTGAGGCAGTGTTGGGAACCCGAAAGAGAAGTGATTGTAGGATCGCCCCCCCCCCCCCCCGTGTCTTGTCTTTTACAAGCTCCACTCCTTTCAACTCAGCACCATTCACACCAATAATTAAACCTTGAAAACAGCCCGGGGTACCCCCTAGGAGACAGTACAATAGGAACTATTCTGTGAAAGAATTATATAAGGAGAGTTACACCCACTCCATCCCACAGAAAGATGTTATACCTGAAAATTCCTGGATTCATGTCAAGAAGCTTTTTCCCTCAAACATATTGACAGTTTCTAGGCCTTCCCTCAACTATCTGTTGTCTTTCTTCCATTCTTCCTCTCTGAATAAAAGGAAAAAACACTTCCTGTATAAAGGTAAAACTCTCCGGATCCACCTCACAGTTTCCCCTTTGAGGGTGCTTAAAGGAGGGTTGAAGTAGAAACTTGTGAGTGTCATTTGGTCATGCGTCTCTCATGAGTCATGACCAAATGGCACTCACAAGTTTCTACTTCAACCCTCCTTTAAGCACCCTCAAAGGGGAAACTGTGAGGTGAGTCTGGCTATGATCCCACACAGACTTGGGCATGTTCAAACATTCTGATTTAAGCAGACTTAAGGATACTTAACTGTGTGTGTGATTATGGCCCTTGCATCAGAACCCCTTTGAATGTGCAAATTCACAAGATAACTATATAATGTGAGCTCTAGCCCATTACAGCTGAACATCAAGAAGACAAACTAACGGGTTCTGGGGAATTACACAGCTTTAAGGTTGACAGAGGAGAGCAACGAAGATGGTGAGGGGTCTGGAGACCAAGTCCTATGAGGAAAGGTTGAAGGAGCTGGGTATGTTTAGCCTGGAGAGGAGATATGACAACCATCTTCAAGCACTTGAAGAGCTGTCATCTAGAGGATGGTGTGAAGTTGTTTTCTGTTGCCCCAGAAGATTGGACCAGAACCAACGGGTTGAAATTAAATCTGAAGAGTTTTCGGGTATACATTAGGAAGAACTTCTTGACAGAGCAGTTCCTCAGTGGAACAGGCTTCCTCGGGAGGTGGTGGGCTCTCTTTCTTTGGAGGATTTCAGATGGAGGCTAGATGGCAATCTGACAGCAAGGTGGATTCTGTGAATTTAGGCAGATCATAAGAGGGATATTCTGGGCATGGAACAACGGTCACTGCGGGTGTGGAGGGGGCAATACGGCATACCTTCGAGACAACCTCTCCCCATATGAGCCCCATACAGCACTAAGGTCCACCAATCAACATCTTTTGGTGGTCCCCGGCCCCAGGGATTTCCCACTTGCCTCGACCAGGGCAAGGGCTCTTTCGGCCCAGGCCCTTGCCTGGTAGAATGAGCTCCCATGTGAGATCAGGGCCCTGCGGGAATTATTACAATTCCACAGGGCCTGCAAGATGGAGCTCTTCCACCGGGCTTTCGGTTGAGGCAAGAGGCGTCCCCCTCCTTGGGGTGCCTCCATCTGTAGCCTGTGTCCGAGATTCTAAATTTTATAGATCTCTGGAAAATTTAATTTCTAGTACCATCAATCACTGAGGTATGTTTTTTTACTAGAGTTGTACGGCACATATGAGTTAAGTTATTTTATATTGTGTTTTAACATGGTTTTAACTGTATTGTATTTTACACTGTTGGAACCCGCCCTGAGGCCATTAATGGGAGGGCAGGATACAAATCCAGATAAATAAAATAAATAAATAGATTTTAAAAACTGTGAATTTCCTGTATTGTGCAGGGGGTTGGACTAGATGACCCTGGATGTCCCTTCTAACTCTATGATTCTATAAATTGAAATTGTCAAAGACTTTCTATTCCTTGGCTATTCCTTGTGTAATCCAACCTAAAGGGGGACTGCAACCAAGAAAACAGGAGATTGAGACTGGGAAGGGCAGCCATGAAGAAGCTAGAAAAGATCCTTAAGGGTAAGAATGTGTTGCTGGCGACCAAGGTCAAGAGAAATCATGCCATAGTATTCCCCTGTTACTATATATGGGTGTGAAAGTTGGACAATAAAGAAAGATGACTGGAAGAAAGTTGATTCCTTTGAAATGTGGTGTTGGAGGAGAGTTTTATGGAAACCATGGACTACCAAAAAAAGACAAATCAGTGGGTTCTAGATCAAATCTAGCCTGAACTCTTCCTAGAGGTTTAGAATGACTAAACGGAGGCTATCATACTTTGGTCACATTCTGAGGAGACAAGAGTCTCTGGAAAAGACAATAATGCTAGGAAGAGATGAAGGCAGACCCAACATGCGATGGGTTGACTCAATCAAGGAATCCACGGCCCTCTGTTTACAGGACCTGAGAAAGACTGTTAATGATAGGATGTTCTGGAGGTCATTTCGTCCTAGGGTTGAAAATGACTGGACATCACTTTAACTCACTTACCAGCACTAGGAATGTTCCTGGTGTGTTGTAACATGTGCACACTTTTTTTTTCGGCATGTCTCTAGCTGTTCTTCCAAACCTTATGCCGCTTCTTACAACTTCTTTCCTGCTGCTTCACATTTCCCCTTTAAGGTATGTGTTGTATTCTTTTAACATTTCTCATACATTAAAAAAGTGCTAACTCAAGCAGTTACCGGAGACTAGGAGGTCTAACCTTCTTCCAATCAGCAACCGCCGTGGCAAAATAGCCATCATGTTTAACTTTAAGCATAGATTATCATTATTGAGTTTGTATTACTTTGGCTGTCAGCCCAGCATGTCCTTGGTTAACTCAGGGTCACCAGAAATGAATAATATTCTGTGGCTATTCAACATGGAGTGGGATTCCCATGATTAACACGGCTTTTGTTTTCAGGCCGTCCTTAAATGCTGCGCTCAGATGAGATTTAAAGTGATTTCGCCGCTACCTAACCTGAATAGTGGTTAACTTCCTTCACCTCATTTTGCCCCCGCAAAGCAGCCTAATCATTTCCCATTACTCAAGAGCTGAGATATGCTTGAGATTTAACATTAAAATGCGGATTGTAAATAGCGCTCGCTAGCTGATGGGAATGGCTCATCTGGAACACATTAATTTTCCAGGCCCACGTTGGTTCCCTCAGGTTCACAGTTCAGGCCTACAAGTAGGTAATTTCTGTACTGTTTAATGTGTCATGTTGATAATTATTCTATGCTTCAGTTCTTTCTGGTGGTTCCAGACTTCTAAAATCCTGATGCATGGGTTACTGAATGTCCCATTTTATTGATTGTACTGACTCACTCAGTGTAATCAGCCTGGGCTTTTCCTCATTCTCATTTACCTCACAGACTCCCGTTTCTTGTGTGTGGGGGGGTGTCTGTTCCACACTTGTTTTGCTCCCTCTAGTGGTCAATTCAATATTACACAGGTTTATGTCCGATATATCCCCCTAAAGTTTAAATCAGACAGACATAAAATGGTGTAATATCATAGCAACTACTAGGAGGAATAAAACACGTTCGGAACAGAACCCCCTCCCAAAGAAATGAAGAAAATGAGAAAATGGGGGGATAAACCCATGAGAAAGGAGGACTATAAATAATGTAAATAAATAGATAAAAGCTCCCTAGTTGACCTTGGGTCAGTCACAAACTGTCAGGCTAACCTTCCTGACAGGGTTGTTGTGGAGATAACAATGGAGGAGGGGGATGATGTAAGCCACTGTGGGACCCCATGGGGGAGAAAGGTGGGGTATAAATGTGATAGCAAATTTGGTGTAGTGGTTAAGTGCGTGGACTCTAATCTGGGAGAACCAGGTTTGATTCTCCACTCCTCCACTTGCACCTGCTGGATGACCTTGGGCAAGCCATAGCTCTGTACCAGCAGTTCTCTCAAGGACAGTTGTCTCAGAGCTCTCTCAGCCCCACCTACCTCACAGGGTGTCTGTTGTGGGGAGGGGAAGGGAAAGGAGTTTGTAACAACTCTGAGACTACAAGTGAAGGGCGGGGTATAAATCCAATCTCTTCTTCTTCTTCTTCTGAAGTAAATAAAATATTTTTTTTAAGTACATCTGCCAACAGGGCTGAAGAAAAATTTCCTGTCAGTTAAAGGTGGATACATATATGCACACTTTTGACAGCCATGCTCAGAGGGAGTTATTAAATCTGCATTCCCTGGACATGTGTGCTTCAAAGTCTAAGAAAACCCTTTATGAAACCGAAGCCTTTTGCCACACAAAATATTTGGAATATTTGGAATGCCATAATCAACCTGCCTTAGCATAAACACGTATATGTCATAGCGTGCATGTATACAATAATTTGACCACGAAGGAAGGCCCTGGAGGCCAAAATGCATTAGGTCATGTTTTAATGTGGTTCAAGGTTATCAACCTAGAGATATTGAATTGTATGTCCCGTTTTATTGGTTCAAGGTTATTAACCTAGAGATATTTAATCGAATCATGAGATTCAGGACTTTTTAGTCCAAATATTATCTGCTTCAGGGGCGTAATGTGCCTATGTTTTTAAAGCAGAGTTTTAGTGCACTTTGTAATATATGTGTGCATTTCTTATAATTTTCCCTCACCCAACCTTCAGGTATCCAACTTAATAACTAAAGGCAACAATAATGAAACTGTTATTTTACCATTCTATGTAGCACCATTGCTATACATGTACACTGCATGGTATCAATTGAATAATACTAACAGAGGAATCACAGTGTGGACAACACAACAGCAAAAACAATCACTGTGAAATATAGCGCTATCACAATAAAGGCAAAAGTTAAAACAATTATATATACGCAAAGTGTCATTGTGATGTATTAGTTATTTCTGACATTCCACATGAGACATGCATAGAAAATATAGTTATTTCCATCGAGTAACAAAAGGGCATACAGAAAACCCTCACAAGGGAAAAGTCCAAGGAAAATGTATAAGTTGAACTAATCAAAATCTGTGCAGGGTCCAAAGTGCAAACGAGACAGGGCATCCACTTGACAACCATGTTTTGGCGAACTGGTCCCTTGTTCAGTTAAAAAAACAAACAAACTTCATTGACGTTGATGGGATTTAACTGGATTATTTGCACCCATCTTTTATTAAATGATTTCAAGACTGGGTTGCCTTGACAACTCTTTAGAGAACATTTTGCTGTATTATTTAACCCTCCATGGGCTTAATTGATGCCCAAGATCATCAGAGTTCTGTTTACAACATCTGAGCTTGACTCAGACGAAGGAAAAATAGGTAACGTTGGCCTTGGAAACATGAAGACACTTCCTTCACCAGTTGGTGAAGTCCCATGTAGGAAGGAGCATCCAGGAGGAAGAAGCATCCAGGTGAGATAATGATGTTTCCAGATCGAATTGAGCACAGCCATTTCTTTTTCTAGTAATTAAGCCATGCCCCTAGCCAGAAATTTGGGGGGGGGGGGCAAATAGGGAGCAGTTTAGCATGGTGGCTAAATCCAATCAATTAATTAAATAAATAAAAGTAACTTTTAATTGTTTTGTTCATTTGTTGTACCCCACCCCAAGCCCTGCATCGTGGGGGAGGGCAGGATAGAAGTCCAATAAGCAAATAAATAAATACATCCATAAATAAATCAAATGGAGGCAAGCAAAGGCAAAACACCTCTGAACATAATTTGCCTTGAAAGCCCCACCAGGGGGCACCATAACTCAGATGTGATTGATAGTAGAAAAAAAAGTATGTGTGGCTCATTTTCTTTAGTCGCAAAAATATAACAAATCAGCTTTAAAAGGGGATTAGGTTCATGGAGGATAGGCTACTAGCCATGGTGGCTGACGGGAGCCTCCACATTGAGAGGCACTAAGCCTCTGAATCCCAGAGCCAGGAGGCAACATCAGGGGAAGGCCTCAGCCTCTATGCCGTGTTGTTGGCCCTCCAGAGGAACTGGTTGGCCCCTGTATGAGACATGATGCTGGACTAGATGGACCACTGGTCTGATCCAGCAGGGCTCTTCTTATGTTCTTAGGAAGGCCTCGGCCTCTATGCCCTGTTGTCGGCCATCCAGAGGAACTGGTTGGCCACTGTGTGGGACAGGGTGCTGGAGTAGATGGATCACTGGTCCGATCCAGCAGGGCTCTTCTTATGTTCTTAATATTTGTTTTTTTTTAATGTCATCACCCATCAGTAGTGATAGAATTTACCATTTAGAGACATTCCTTTCTATTTAAATTTTTTTTGAGAACTGGTCGTTTGAGGACTTGTCCTTAGATCACATGAGCTTAGTTGCAAAACACAACTTAGAGAGAACTGCACGTTTAAATTGCTCTCTTTATTAAAGTTGTTTTAAGCTATTCTTCCTGCTGGTAGTCTTCATTTGTGAACCCAGAAATGCTGATACAATTGTATCAATCAGTAAATCATCAGAAGACGAGATTGGATTTATACCCTGCCCTTCACTATCCAAAGGACTCTCAGAGAAGTTTACAATCTTCCTTCCCTTCCCCTCCCCACAACAGACACCCTGTGAGGTAGATGGGGCTGAAAGAACTATTTCGAGAACTACTTTTGAGAAGACAGCTCTGAGAGAACTTGTGACTGACCCAAGGTCACACCAGCAGCTGCATGTGGAGTAGTGGGGAATCAAACCCAGTTCTCCCAGATTAGAGTCCACGCTCCTAACCACTACACCAAACTGGCTCCCGATAGCACTGCAGGATCAGACCAGGGGTCTGTCTAGTCCAGCATCCTCTTTTACACAGTATCCAACCAGTTACTCTTGAAAGCCAACAAACAGGACATAAAGACTAAGATCTCCCCCTGATGCCGCCTCCCAACATTAGTATTTAGAGGTTTACTGCCTCTGAAATGGAGGCTCCCTTTAGTCACCATGGCTCGTAACCACTGGTGGACTTCTCTTCCATAAATCTGTTTAATCTAGGAATGGGCATGAACCACTTTTTGGTTCGTGGCACGCCTGGTTCACGAACCATTAACTGTCATGAACTTTTAGCCACCGAACAAACCGGTTCAGTTTGTGAGGTCCATGAAGCAGTAGAATGCCCACCGCCCAGCATGCTAGAGCCACCAAACACACAGGACACTTCCAGCTGACTCTCTTCTACCTGCCCTCCAGGTATGGTGAGGATTGGATTCGCGAGGTATGAGTGATGCCCCCCCTTCAAAAGGTGTCCCCAGGAAAATGCTTTCTGGGGGAGATGATAGGCGTAGGTTCAGGGGTGTGTAGAACAGACCCTGTGCAAGCTAGAGACATCGAACTTGCAGGGACCTCCCACTGATGGCCCTCTACATGCCCTCCAAGTTATGTGCAGATTGGATTTAGGGTTGTCCAAGTTATGCCCCCCCCCCAAAAAGATGCCCCCAGGAAACTGCTTTGGGGGAAAATGTCAGGCACAAGTTCAAAAGTGCAAGCTACACACATCAAACACGCAGGGAAACTATTGGTGTTTTCAAGGCTGGAGAATTCCGCCCCACCCCATTGCTTTGAAGTTGCTTTGTTGCTTTGAGGATGGGTAAACATTTTAACTGAGCAGAGACAGTCTGTCTGGAAGTGTACCTATTCACGAACTGCCATGAACAACTTGAAAGTCTGTGGGAAGTTCATGCCAGTTGACTTGCCATGAACTTTCAATTCGCGAACCACAAACTGGCCAAAATTTGTCACAAACTTTAGTTTCTGAGCAGGTTCATGCCTATCCCTGCTCTAACCCCCTTCTAAAGTCATCTATGCTCGTTGCCCTCACTACATCCCTGGCAGTGAATTCCATTATTTAATTATTAGTTGAGCAGTGAAGCCATATTATTAATCACAATATATAGACTTTTCTTTTTTTTAAATCTCTTTTTTTCTCCTTAAAAATCTTTTATTTATATAACAACAATTTACAGTAGCACATACTATTAGGAAATTGCAAAAATAACAATAACAACATAATTACAAACACAAAACAACACAAGAGCAATAAAACCAAAGAGTTACTCAGTATATAGGTTTAACCTTTATTCAGGATTTGCCTTTTTAAGCTTACTGTGTCTTTCTATATAATCAAAAATATATTCAAAAAAAGGGAAGCCGACATTCCAAATGATTTGAATGAAAGTCCAGATTCTCCACCAAGGAAATAACATCTGATATTTTGTCCATGACCAGGTATTCCCATAACTTATTGAACCACATATTCGATGAGTGTTGTTTACTATTTTTCCAGTGCCTAGCCACTACAGTCTTGGCTGCCACCAACGTATAAGAAATGAGATCTTTCCTGACAGTGGGAACCTCCATCCCCTCCCATAAATTAAACAAGGCAAGTTCTGGCCTCATAAGGATACTGTGCCAAGTAATTTCACATATCAGTTTAAGAATAATGGTCCAATATTGCACCATTACAGGGCACATCCACCAGCCATGAATGCAAGAGCCAGGCTACCCACATCCACTGCAATGGTTGGGGCTATATGTGGGTCAAATGTGGTGAAAATGTAAAGGGGTCAAATGCCATCTATGATCAATTTTTCAGAATTGGATCCTTATATTAATAGCCCTCGTGAGAGAGAACGTAGATGACCAAGTCTCTGACCATTGATGCTCAGGGACATCCATTGCACAGTCCTGTGGCCAGCACTGTTGATAATTTGCCATTTTTGCCCAATTTTTATAATTTAACCATGTGTATTTGGCAAGGGTGTTGATTTTAATGTTTTTTTAAAATGTGCTTTCATCAACCATGTTTTAAATGGTTATCTGCGTTGGCACCGTTGAAAATGCAGAAATTTAAATTCTGCAAATAAACCAAGACCGATTTCCCATGAGGTGCTGCTCCAGTGTCATTCTTCCCTTTGCTCCGATTGCGTGCTTGAATTTCCCACTATTTGCCCCACGCTGCATTTTGACCCACGGCTTTGCCCGAATTCTCTCGCGGCTTCAGTGATCCTCAAAAAAACAGGATCACTGAAGCCGTGGGGGAATTTCGGGCAAAGCTGTGGGTCAAAATGCGGCGCAGGGCAAATAGTGGAAAATTCAAGCATGCAGTCGGGGCAAAGGGAAGAACGACGCCAGAGCAGCGCCTCGTGGGATATCGCTCCAATATTTAGTTACAAGTTAACGTGCACTTTTAAAATCAAAGAAGCTGCGGTATTTGTCTCTGGACTGACACCAGACACTGCCATCCATATTGGATCCTGGAGGTTTAACTGGGAGCTCTATCACCTTCCTGGAGATCAGGATACTGTAGAAAGCATCAAATACCACAGTTCAGAGTTATTTTTATCTGGCAAAGGAAAGACAAAGAACCTGAGACCATGCCGTTTGTAATCTAACCCCTACCACTCGAAGAAAACATTGTGTAAGGAATGCAGGACAAACAAATGGCGGAGTTTCACCACAAGACTTCTCCAGGGCAAGTTCAAAAGTCCAGCCCCTTCAGCCCTCCCTGAGGCATCACTGCTCTTGCAACGTCTCTTGTGTGTCACTTGTTTGAAGATTCTAATCTGCCTCGAAATGCATCCTTTGCATTTCAGCTGTGTGGAGGAATGAATCTCCCCAAAACAACAGGACAGTAGGTTGGTCTTCAATTTCCTCTAACATCGCAGTTTTAGACCGGGTCCACCGGATTTAAATTAACTGTATGGAGAATTTGAATGTTTTATCTAAGGTAAAGGTAAAGGTTTCCCTTGCTCGAAAGCCAGTCAAATACGACTCTAAGGGTGTGGCCCTCATCTCCATTCCTAAGCCGAAGAGCCAGTACTGTCCGAAGACATTTCCGTGGTCATGTGGCCGGTATGACTAGACGCCAAGGCACATGGAACGCTGTTACCTTCCCACCAAAGTGTTACCTATTTATCTACTTGCAATTTCTTGCTTTCGAACTGTTAGGTTGGCAGGAGCTGGGAAAAGAGACGGGAGCTCACTCTGTCATGCGGCACTTGGGTCTCGAACTGCTGAACTACCAACCTTCCAGTCTGCAGTTCAGCATCTTAACCACTGAGCCCTCCTTTTATTACCTGTTTTAAAAAAGACAGGACTGAGAGGAAACACTGCATGCTCTAAACAGACTATTCGCTCTTCTGATATTCCAGAGAATCACAGGAAGGATGGATATCACGAAAAGAAGTAGGTTGGGAGATGATGCGTGTTGCTAGATAATGATGTGAACTGAGTCTATATAGAGAAACAGAGAAGAGAATGCAGGGGAAAACATATAAACAACCCAGAGGTTCATGGGAAATTGCAATCAGGATAAACCACTGGGAAATTGTATCCACTGGGATAGGATTGCCAGCCTTTAGGTGGGACCTTTTTTTTCTTTTTTTTCACTCGGGTAAACTTTCACTCGGGTCCACTTGGCAGTTGGCGCTGTCCTCTCATCAATTAGATGTTGAGCCCCTTTGGTCCATGCTGGCCTTCTGTTTCATCTTATATACAGGACCTCTCTTCTTCCTCTCTCTTACCTGGGCTTGGAAGTGTAGTAAATCAACCTTTCTGAAGTTAATCTGTTCACAATAAGTTAAATTAATATGTCACGTAAGATATGCTTCTATTTTTGTAAGTAAAATTTCTTTTTCTTGTTACCACTGGAGTCAGATCATCTTTGTAATTTGTTTGAACAGCATTTTCTCTTAACCGGGCAACATGGAGAATTGGGGATAATGCAAAAAAGCTTCTGTGCTTCCATGGCAAATTATTTTTTTTTACATTTAATCCAGTAGTTTTATGGGTATCTTTGTGCTTTTATGTCCCTGGCTTGTTTTGAATGGCTCGTTTTTGGTTTTTATGTTGATGACTTATGGTCATTGTGTGGGGTTTTTTACTCAAGTAGAAATCTGGATAAGTAGCAGAAAAATTTCCTCAAATAAATTCTCCCTTGCCCAGGGTTTCCCTCTCAAACATGTCACGAGCCCTTAAGGGCTCAAGGACGGGGTCATAATTTCCTTCCCATTTTCTTTCTAGAGAGCCAGTTTGGTGCAGTGGTTAAGAACGGCAGAGTATAATCTGGAGAACCCGGTTTGATTCCCCACTCCTCCACATGAAGCCAGCTGGGTGACCTTCAGTCACAGTTCTCTCAAGAGCAGTTCTTTCAGAGCTCTCTCAGCCCCACCTACCTCACAGGGTGTCTGTTGTGGGGAGAGAAAGGGGAGGAGATTGTAAACCACTCTGAGACTCCTTTGGGTAGTGAAAAGTGGGGTATAAAAACCAACTACTCTTCTTTAATCTGGGAGAACCGGGATTGATTCCCCACTCCTCCCCTTGCAGCTGCTGGATGACCTTGGGCAAGCCATAGTTCTGTCAGAGCTGTTCTTGAAAGAGCAGTTCTCGAAAGAGCTCGCTCAGCCCCATCTACCTCACAGGTTGTCTGTTGTGGGGAGGGGAACGGAAAGGAGATTGTAAGCCGCTCTGAACTCCGAGCGAAGGGCAGGGTATAAATCCAATATCTTCTTCTTCTCATCTTCTTCTTCAATTTATTATTAGTTTCTATCATTATTCTGTGCTAATGATATATAATGCTATGGTGGGTCGGGCTGTTGTTGTTCTTTCTTTGGGGGGGGGGCTAGGGAATTTTGTCTCTGCTTTTCTTGATCCATTTTTATCTGACTCATTTTGATTGTTATCTCTTGTCAACCTCTGCATTTTATGTATGCTCAATTTCGTCTAAGATTGTAACAGCCATTGGATATTGGCAATAAATCACTACTACATACCAAGTATATAGAAATCCCTACCCTGTCTGGTGGCAGCTCCATTTCATTGACATACTGACAGGCATTCAACCACGTCCTTCAGTGTTAAGAGAAAATGGGGCTTAGGGGAGGTAAGCAAAATAAAATCTGAACACATTTATAAATCGAGTTTGGCAAGAAAACATGATATTTAAAAAAAGTACTGCCTGTTGGTTGCAGAAAAGGGAAGCCGTTGGCCTGGAGTAGTGGTTTCTTGGTTCCCACTCTGGAAGGCTGATAGCCCAACTAGATGGGATGGCGTCCCTGAGTTCACCATGGGAACACCTCCACTATTTTAGGGATTAAATTCCATTTGTTTACAAAAGAAATAGGGGCCTGATCCTGACCAGGATTGTGGCATTTCAAAGGGGGGGGGGGTGTACCTGTTCCCCCACCCGCCATTTTCAAGAGCCCAAATAAAGTTTGACTCTTGAAAACAATGTGGGAGAGGGCTGGTGTCCTTTCTCCTCACCACACAACATAGTCCTGGTCTGAACTCCAGAACTAGAGACAGGAGTCCCCTGCCGGTTGAGAAGTAGGATTTGGCAACCCTATCAGTTCCCCTGGAGAAAATGGCTGCTTTGGAGGGTGGATTCTATAGCATTGTACCCTGGTGAGGTCCCTCCCCTCCCCAAACTCCGCCCTCCCCAGATTCCACCCACCAAATCTCCAGGTAGTTCCCAACTCACACCTGGCAACTCTACACCTAACAGAGCTCTTAAACAGTGTTAAGTAGATAAAGCCAGCTTTCTTGCTGTCTTGCTGTTTGACCTTTGGTGGTCTATTTTCATTAAATTGTCTGTCTTTATAATAAACTTCATAAAGATATTTTTAAAAGAACATCAGCCTGGTCATTTGTGTGCAACTGCCCTGGGAACCCAGGGGGGTCAGGCTCTTGATTCCTTGACAAGTAGTCACGACCATCACTTACTACAGGCACCTGGAGGCTTCTCCCTATGTGGATTCTTTTTCATGGGTTCCCGTGTATTGCATTTGCTCCCTTCCGTTTGCTGCACTTCTCTCTGTTAGTGTCAGACACCGTCCGTGTAAACAGTACTGTACGATGACTTGTGATTTCATCACTTTGTTCCTTTTTGCACCAGTTTTTCAAATAGGAACAAAACAGGGTTTTTCACTAAGTATTCCTAAAATTACAGCATGCACCAGGAGGAGGAGGAGGAGGATATTGGATTTATACCCCACCCTTCACTTGGAGTCTCAGAGCGGCTTACAAACTCCTTTACCTTTCCCTCCCCACAACAGACACCCTGTGAGGTAGGTGGTGCTGAGAGAGTTCTTTCCAGAACTGTCCTTGAGAGAACAGCTCTATGGCTTGCCCAAGGTCATCCAGCAACTGCAAGCGGAGGAGTGGGGCCTCAAACCAGGATCTCCCAGATTAGAGTCCACACACTTAACCACTACACCAAACTGCCTCTGAAGAAGAGAAGGAGCAGATTGATAAAGCTAGACAGGCACCCAGAAGTCACCTTCTACAGGATAGGCCCAGGAGGGAAAACAGCAATGCTACTGGTTACCACCTAAAACGTTAATAGCTAAAACCTCTCCACTGTACCAACAAGGATTTCTATTTATCTATTGATAGTTCAGTGAGATGCAAGGCTGATTACGATCACACAGTGTAAAACAATGCAGTTCAATAGTATGAGACATCTAATAAGTAATGCAATAGTACTAGGATTACAAATTAGAAAGATTACCAAAAACGGATGTGACATCATATGTCAAAAGGTGCAGAAAATGGAACTGCAAAAGTAGAAAATAAAACAGTACATGCAGGATAATAAAAAAAACAATAAATAGATAATATATACCATTACATGATGGCAAATCTCAGTTCCCAGTTTAGTTTCCAGGCGGTGGCAACGGGTTACTTAAAATCTAGCAAGAAACATGTGGAGACAGCATCTGATCTATGGGTTTTTTAAATTTTTCCATACAATGTATGGATTCACTTAAACTCAGGAAAGCTCTTTTCCCCTTTCCCTTTGGTTCTTATTCCACAGCGCCATCTAGTGGCTGGGAGAACTGCCTGGCAGCCATTTAAGTGATTGTTTCATAAACACATTAAATAGCCAGATGATCTTTTTTAAAAATGGGAGTTTCACTAATTGTCTGAAATGAAAGGGGAAAATCCATAACCAACCACAATGCGTGGTTCAAATACTTTATTACTGGCCAATTCTTTTCTTTCTTCATTTCCGCTGTGCCGACGTAACGCTCAGAATGCATTTTGGATCCTTTGACCTGAATCAAAAGAATTTGGGAAATACTCAGCCTCGAAATACCTCTCTGGATTCTCACCGTGGATGACATGAACATCTTCAAAGCCATTCTATTGGCTGGGTGAGCAAATAAGTGACACTGTCATTCACAGGACTGCCATCCTCCAAATGAGGCCTAGAGATCTCATGAAATTACTGCAACTGATACCCAGGCTACAGAGATCAGATCTCCTGGGGGAAATGGCTGCTTTGAAGGCTGGACTCTATAGAATCATTTCCCCACTGAGCTCCCTCTCCAATCTAAACTTCGCCTTCTTCAGGATTCACTCCCAAATCTCCACGAATTTCCCAAGATGGAGCTTGCAATCCTATAGGGTTGCCATACCCCTGATGAGGGTGGGGTTTCCCCCGATTTTGGGGGCCCCAATCCGCCACCGGCCAGCTGGCCAGCAAGGGGGTCTCCACCCCCAATGAGTTCCGCTGCACCTGACGTGCGTGGCATGATGACTTCACCCAGAGATGACATCATCACATTACACCGAGGACGTTGCGCAGGGGTTGCGCTAGTATTTGGCTAAAAACTCTATGGTGACCATAGAGTTTTCAAACAAATACTAGAGTGCTCCCTTCACGACATGCCCAGCGTGATGACGTTACTTCTGGGCGATGTCACTGCGGCGCACATAGCACGTGTGTGCAAGAAGACTGTGGAGAGTTGGCTGGAGCCCCCCACCAGCTGAAGGCAACCCTACAATCCTAACACCTTTTCTTGTAATCTTTAGGGGACTGTCCATACTTTGAAAGTTTGAGCCAAAAGAAGAAAAACTGTTACAGGCAGACTTGATCTATTTTTCTGTTCTTGTTTTGAGTCAGCAAATCAGCATGCCTGGACACTGGGGGGTGCTGCATCACTCAAGCGTATATAGGTGGATGCCTCTCTTGGTCTTAACCTGGGAGCTGCCCTCTGATCCCTCCTCTTTCTCTCTCTTTGTCCTCTCAGACTCTCAACATGGCCTTCCATGGAGACACATCTCTCTGCAGGTCAGTCCTGTAGAGGCAATGCCCTCAGACTCCCACACACATGATGCTGGACAAGCTGGCTATCTGCGATGGGGAAAGAACTCTTTGGATTAGACTTCTTTCTCAACCTGAATGTGAACTGGATCTACTTGAATAAATGTAAGTTTACCTTTTTGCAATACACTTCTTGGGAGATTCATTTACTGCACTCAGTATCACACTTCTATCACTGGGCAAAACTCTGCTAGATTAACCAAGTATCTCAATACTTCTGAGTTATTTCTTTTGAGAAATAAAATTCCAATGGAAAACAGTAGCTCTTGCATGAATTAATATAAGCAGTATAGGATTGTGCAGCCAGCCAGGCAGCTCTGTCGAATTATGGGGTATTGTGCTATAATCACAGAGATGTCAGCTCGGATCCAAAGAGCGCCATGTGCAAGGAGTCACCTCCACTCATGCACAAGGGGTCTGCAGTTGTGGCTCTTCTATCTAATGCTGTTGTGGAGGATCCCTTGGCCCTGAGAGCCAGTTTGGTGTAGTGGTTAGGAGTGCGGATTCTAATCTGGGAGAACTGGGTTTGATTCCCCACTCTTCCACATGCAGCTGCTGGTGTGACCTTGGGTCAGTCACAAGTTCTCTCAGAGCTGTTATCTCAAGGGCAGTTCTGGAAAGAGCTCTCTCAGCCCCACCTACTTCACAGGGTGTCTCTTGTGGGAAGGGGAAGGAGATAGTAAGCTGCTCCCCTTCAGGTAGTGAAGGGCTGGGTATCAATCCAGTCTCCTTCTCCTACTCCTCCACCTCCTCCTCCTCTTCTTCTTCTTGTGTGGCTTTTTGTGGTATAAAGATCTGTAGGAGGAATGGGAAGGGGGATGCACAAATCAGACACTGTGTGCAGTCCTTTGGACCCAAGCAAAAAGACACTGATGCTTTTTTAATACAATGCTTTCCTCCCCCACCTCCCATCGAGTTTGTTTTTATGAGTTACTAGGAGCAAGTCCCGTTGTAAATCAATACAACGGGCTCTAGCAACAGTCCGGCCTCATGATGCCCTGCCCGGCGGAGCACCTGCAGGGTTCGGGTGCAGCGGCGCCAGTAGCAAGCTCAGGCCCCGCATTCGGCCACCTGCACCCACCGGAGGTTCCCCTGTGGCCACCTGCCTCTGGCGGCCTCCAGGCTGCTTGCTGCCCACTCAGGGACCTGCAGGTGTCGGCCATGGTGCCGCCAGGAGCCAGTTCAGGTCCAGCATCCAGCTGCCTCCATTGTCCTGCCATCTGCTCACCAGGCGCTCGGCGACCTCCAGGTGTCCGCAGCTGCCCCTATTGAGGCTGGGTGCCAGTTCTGTGGGCAGGTGGGCGGGACTAAGGCAAGGCATGCACGAATAGTAAGGCAAGTTTGGGCTGGTGCCATTTTTGTGAGTGGGAGTCAGAGAACACAGCCAGGGGCCCCGTTCTGAGTGGCAGCTCTTGCAGCCAACTGATTAGGGAGTGCATCGAACATGGCCATCCCAAAACAGCTTTATTATATAGAGAGATGAGTCACTAGCTGTTGTTTGCCTTCAATATGGGCACTGCTGCTGACAGTTGTTCTCCTCGCCGGCTTTCTCTTTTTGCGCTCACATTCTAATTTCTTCTCCAGTTCGAATTTTTTTTTTTTTTGTCCTGAAACAGCTGCCACTCTCTGAATTTGGACTTCTTAGCAACCACTTTCTGTGGTGCCTCATTTTCTTCCCGTTTTTCTTCTCCTGAGGTGTAAAATGTTTTCTATTCCTTGTCTCATTTCTCTCTTCCCCTCCCCAACCCTCGATTGTATGACTTTGATACTTCCCTGTGTCTCCTTTCACTTTGCAGTCATCGCTTCCCCCTCAGGTTAGAAATTAAGTGGTGGCTCTTCTGTCACTTTGCTTCCCCTCACAAAAGACAGTTATCAACAGTCAGCTTCTGTAACTAGTGCTGCCCGGCCTCCAACTAACAGACCAAGTTGCCACTCTGAAAGATGGTTAGAGATGGGGCACAAACCAGCTCACAAAACTTTGTGCTGAATTTAGGCTGGTTCGTTGTTCACAAACAAATTCACAAACTGCAGCCTGGCCATGAACCTATATGAACTTTTAAGGCAGTTTGTAGAGGTTCATGGGTTCCTGGAGAGCAAAAAGCAGGGGTTTAAAACAGTGTTCCCTCTGAGCTGTGTTAGTGTGAGCTACCTCACAGTTTTTTAGCCTCCGGCTCACACATTTTTGTCTTAGCTCAGGAAGGATGGCTTCAGAGCAGACTAACTTATGCAGTAGTCAAATAATCGCTCGCTCACAACTTTAAGGCCAGTAGCTCACAAAGTAGAATTTTTGCTCACAAGACTCCACAGCTTAGAGGGAGCGTTGGTTTAAACCCTCCCCACAAAAACTACCAAAACAGCTCAGCAGCTGGGAGCGGGCCACTCAGGCTACTCACTGTTTTAGATGAAAAACAGTTGAGCCGTGGGGGCAGCCATGTCCCGTGGCTCGGCTGTTTCAGGCTCTAAACAGGTGAGCCAGCTCCAGCGGCTCAGCTGGTTAAAGGAGTTTTCTTAGGCAGCCACCTGTGGTGCTCACGGCCCAAGAAAGCCCCTTTAAAAGCCCCTCAGTCTGGGACAAGTGATGCTCCATATTCTTGGTGCTTGGGGGGGGCAAAAATGGGAGGGCTTCTAGTGTCCTGGCCCCACTGCTGGACCTCCTGAGGACACCTGGTGCTTTTGGTCACTGTGTGACAGAGTGTTGGACTGGATGGGCCACTGGCCTGATCCAACATTGGCTTCTCTTATGTTCTAAATAGCTGAGCTGCATGTAGCAAACCGCTGCACATGGCTGAGCTATTTAAAGGGGCTATCTTTGGCAGTCAGCCCAGGGACTGGCGGCCCAAGAAAGCCCCTTTAAACAGCTCAGCCATACAGAGCAGTTTGTTCCACCTGACTCAGCTGTTTAAAGGGGCTTTCTTGGGTTCAGCTGTGAGCCATTTAAACCAAACAGCTGCAGAGAAAGCCATGGAGAGCAGGGAACAGAAGCAGAAGCAGGGAGCCCTGCTTTCTGCTCTCCGTGGCTTTCTCCGCAGCTGTTTGATTTAAATGGCTTGGTCTTACTATAGGGTTTTCAGTGATTCTTACATCTACATCACGTCTCTTCTGGGTTTTCCATGGAAGTGATGTAGCTATGCAGGCAACATCATGCCCCCTCATGTCTGCACCTCCAACCCTCTCACAGGTTAGAACGTAAGAACATAAGAGAAGCCACGTTGGATCAGGCCAATGGCCCATCCAGTCCAACACTCTGTGTCACACAGCAAACATAACCCAGGTGACATCAGGAGGTCCATCAGCAGGGCCAGAACTCCAGAAGCCCTCTCACTCTTTCCCCCCTCCAAGCACCAAGAATACACAGCATCACTGCCCCAGACATAGTGTTCCATCTATACCTTGTGGCAAATAGCCACTGATGGAACTCTGCTCCATATATTTATCCAATCCCCTCTTGAAGCTGTCTATGCTTGTAGCTGCCACCACTTCCTGCAAGCAGTGAATTCCATGTATTCATCACTCTTTGGGTGTTGATGTCGCTGTCTGTGTGGGCACATATCCACCCAGTGCTGCATGACCTGCACTGGCTGCCTATTGAATTCTGGATCTGTTTCACGGTATTGGTGCTTACCTTTAAAGCCCTATCCAGCCAGGGGCCTGCATATCTTCGAGACCGCCTCTCCCCATATGACATTCTACAAGCCAACTCCTCCTGGTAGTCCCTGGCCCTAGGGATGTCCAACTTGCCTCAACTAGGGTCATGGCCTTTTCGGCCCTGGCCCCTGCCGGGTGGATGAGTTGCCGTATGAGATCAGGCAGGGCCTGACAGGACTTATTACAGTTCCACAGGGCCTGCAAGATGGAGCTCTTCCACCAGGCCATTAGTTGAGGCAGCAGGCATCCATTTAGTCTGGCCTCCCCTCCAGTGACTGCAGCTCCCAGAAGCTGGATGGGACCACAGTATTATTCACTGAGGCACATTATTGTTTTAGTCTTTGGTGATCTTATTGATTTTAAATGGACTGTTATAATGTGTTTTATTTGTAAATCTACTTTAATTGCAGATCTTAATTATAAAGTATGAATTGTTTTAGCTGCAAATCTGCATTATTGTAGACCTATATGTTGGTATCCGCCCTGAGTCTACAATGTGAGGAGGGCGGGATATAAGTCTAAATAAATAAATAAAGTACTTTATTTTATCTGTTCTAAGGCTACTGCTCTTTAATTTCATTGAATGGCCACAAGTTCTTGTACTGTGAGAAAGGAAGAAAAGTACTTCTTTTTCTACCTTCTCTATTCCATGCATAATTTTGTAAGCCTCTGTGTCACCCCTTAGTCAATTGTCATTTATCCAAGCTAAAAAGGTTGTCAGACTGAGCATAAAAGATTCCCCCACCCCTGCCATTGCCACAGTTATTTTGCTTTTTTGCACTCTGTAGTTATCTACAATGATTGATGCAAAGAACTTCACAAGCAGTGGTCTTCCCCAAGAAGTATATATGCCAGGTCTAGATATGCAGCAGTGGTTGTTGAACTGTGGTGGTAGAATGGACTTGAGATTGCAGAATGGACCACTTCAGTGGAATTGTCTGAAATACTGTTGAAAGGGGAAAATCCATAACCGACCACAATGCGTAGTTCAAATACTTTATTACAGATCAATTATTTTCTTCCTTCATTTCCGCTGTGCCAATGTAACACTCACAACGCATTTTGGATCCTTTGACCTGAATCAAAAGAATTTGGGAAATACTCAACCTCAAAATACCTCTCTGGATTCTCACTGTGGGGTGGTAGGTGGCTAGGACCATGGGGTCCAAAGATGGTTTTTCCAGGAGCAGTCACACCACTGCCTTCTTGAGGCACCCTGTGAATGTCCTTGACGACACGGATAGGCTGATAATGTTTCCCAGGGGACCCAAATTCCATCTCCACAAGCTTTAACAAGCCAAGATGGACACGGATCAAGGAGGCAAGTGGTAGGCCTTACAGCCGCCAGGGTCTTGTCAATCTCTTCCTGGGAGAGACAGTGGAATTGGTCCAACATCGGACCAGAAGACAGCCAAGGGGCTTCCAGTTCACTTACTGTTTTAACTGTGGCAGGGAGATCCTGGAGGAGTGACAAGACTTTATCCGCAAAATAGCTTGCAAATGCCTCACAACCAATAGCCAATTCCTTATCATTTTGTTTCCCTTGTGGTATGGAAGTCAGCAACCTAAACAATTGGGCTGGGCGAGAGCTAGCGGATGCAATGGAGGCGGCATAGAATTCCTTCTTAGTGGCCTCCATTGCCATCTCATAGACTTTCATAACGGTCCTATAAGACACTCTTGCTGCTTCATCACGAGTACTTCGCCACCCTCGCTCTAGCCATCTTAACTCCCACTTCATCCCCCTAAGCTCTGGAGTATACCATGGAGCTTGTTTGGTGTGGGGGTAGAAAGGGCGCTGGGGAGCAATTTCATCGATGGCTTCCTAGAGACGGCTCTGCCAGTCCTCCATCAGCTCATCCAATGAATCCCCAGGAGGCATCAGATCCCACAGAATGTTCTGGAAACCAATTGGATCCATAAGTCTCCGCGGGAGAGCATTAGTTGGCTCGCGGCCTAAACAGGGCAAGACTGGGAAATTCAGCCAGGCCTTCAGGGATCAGTGGTCTGACCACAGCACTGCTTCAGCAGTTATCAGCTCCACATCTATACCTGCCTCTAAAATAAAATCCAGCATGTGGCCTGCTTGGTGGGTGGGAGCTGACACAAATTGGGAGAGTCCCAGTGCTACCATGGATGGCACAAGTCATCCTGCGAGAAGGCCACATCATTGGTATGGACCTCGAAGTCTCCAAGGATTAATGTATTTATGTATTTATTGAGAATACTTCTGAGAATATTTCTGATAATATTGAAAATATTTATGTATTTATTGAGAATCTTTCTGTGCTCCCTCCTCAGAGTCCTGCTTGAGGCGGCTTACAATTTTTTAAAAAACCCACAATATTAAACCGTGAGCCATTAGAAAGCGAGCCGTTAAAACACACGTGATGGTGAATGGTTGTAAGCAATCAGGAAACTGGCTGCCTGAGGCAAAATGTGTTACGATGTCCCCTCTCTGAGACAAAAGATGGCTTCGAGCTCACACCCTTCTTCAACGAATTGAACAAATATTCTCCTCTTCTGGTGGCAGGAAGAACATGAGAGACTACTTTGAGAGGAAAGAAACGGGTCAAGGGTGGCACTGTAAGTGCCACGCGGCTGCCGGCTGGCGAGTCGTGAAGGGAGTTATCTGAGTGGGGCATCGTGGCTGGCAAAGGAGCTGAGCCGTTGCTATGGAAACCACGGTAGGCCACGCTGCTGCTGCTGCGTTTATTTTTCTTTGTCATTGTTGGGTTTTAGTTTTCTCTAACAAGCAGCTGCTAAGCAAGGATGGAGCCCTTGTTTTAAATTAAACTGCAGTCTGTAGGCAAGGGCAGGCCCACCAGCTAAGCACGGAGGGGGAGCTGAGTTAGTTTCTTGTGACAAGAGAAAACAGATCCAGCAGCACCTTCAAGACTAACAACAGTTATTCCAGCGTGAGTTCTCGTGAGTCGGGTGGACAGCTCTGAGTTGGGAAATACTTGGAGATTTTGGGGGTGGAGCTTGAAGAGGGTGGAGCTTGGGGAGGGGATGGAAAGGGAGGGACTCCAGCGGGGTACAATGCCATAGAGTCCATCCTCCAAAACAGCCACTTTCTCCAGGGGCACTGGTCTCTGTTGCCTGGAGGTCAGTTGTAAAAGCGGGAGGTCTCCAAACCCCACCTGGAGGTTGGCAACCCCACTCATGAGTCAGAGTTCACTTCTTACGGATGCAGTGGAAAGGAAGAAAATAATTTCCCTCACACCAGCTAAAGGCTATGTGTGTGAGAGAAACGGCTATTTCTGGAACAGGTTGCAGAACACTGACGTTTGATTTCTGAATATTTGAAATATGCTGCAGACGAATCTACAGCTTCTGCACCAACCATTGACCAAAGCATAATGAAGTCCACGCACTCAATTCGTTTTCTAGACACCACTACATAAAGGACGTGTAAACTTCACCTAGGGTTTTCAGTGCTACCTCAGCAAATGCCAGGACATTTTTAGAGCAGTGCCTGGTGAGAGTGGAAGTTGGAGAGGATGTGACATCACTCCCTAGTGATGCACTAGGAATTCCGCCAATCTCTATGGTAAAGATCATAAAGATGTAGCATTATCAACCTCCAGGTAGGGCCTGGAGTTCCCCTGGGATCACATCTGATCTCTAGAGTTCACCTAGAGAAAATGGTGGTTTTGGAATGTGGAGTCTATGGCATCACATCCCTCCCTTCCCCAAATTCTACCCTCCCTAGTGGCTGTCACGAAATCTCCATGAATTTCGCAACTCATAGCTGGCAACCGTATCAGAGGCATCTCTTGCATCCATTCCAACTTGGACTCTACATTAGCAGTGACAGGACTGGATGGTAGGGTTGTGCGGGTAGGGTGGCTGTCCTCCATGTGGGAGCTGGAGATCCCCTGGGATTACAACTGGCATCAGTTCCCCTGGAGAAAATGGCTGCTTTGGAGGGTGGACTGTATGGCATTATACCCTGATGGGGTCCCTCCCCTTTCCGAACCCCACCCTCCCCATGTTCCACCCACCCCCCCAAATCTCCAGATATTTACCAAATGGGTATTGGCAACCCTATGTATGGGATTCATTTCAGCTTGTCCCATCTGTGGATATGGACAGGATTCTTGGAGGCTCATTCATTCATTCATGCATGCATTCATTCATTCATTCCACTTGTAGACAGCCCTCCCCACTACACGGGGCTCAGCGCGGTTAACATTTCAATATACATAATTACAAGTCAGTTAAAAGCAATTAAATTAACAATTAAGCAAAACAATGCATAGTTTAGGTTCAATTTCAATTTCTGATGGCACTTAACCAGTTTACTCCCTTCTCCATAGGTGGAGAGGGGAGAGAAGGTGGGGGCCATGTTCAATGGGGACTGTCACTGTTCTCAACCATAGGACAGCTTGAGACCCAGTTCGTGGTTGTATGACCCTTGCACCTCCTGGCTGCTTTGGAAGGTGGATTCTAGGGCACTGTACTCCACTGAAGTCCCTCCCCTCCCCAAACCCCACCCTCCTCAGGCTCCACCCCCAAAATCCCCTGGTATTTCCCAAACAGGAGCTGGCCACCTTTGCCAGGATGCCAGGGAAATTCCTGTTTCGCTCTAGTGTTGGTTTTGGCCAGCAGGAGAAGATTCTGTCATTTCAGCTGGTTTCGTGTAGTGGTTAGGAGTGCAGACTCTAATCTGGGAGAACCGGGTTTGATTCCCCACTCCTCCACAGGCAGCTGCTGGTGTGACCTTGGATCAGTCACAAGTTCTCTCAGAGCTGTTCTCTCACGAGCAGTTCTCAAAAGAACTCTCTCCAGAAGCATCTTCAAAAGCGTCCCATTGGCTTTTGCATTATCCGCATCCGTAAATCGACCCAAATAGAGAGGCTGTCAGCCGACTAGCGGAAGTACAGCCGATCAATCATCTGCCGTTTAACCAACCGATTAAATAGATTAAAACTAAATTTAAATAAATAAAAGCCACCCCAGTCCGACACCGTTAAATAAACTCATCAGGAATTGGCGCTAACTGCAAATGTTCTTGTTAATAGCTTCTGACTGGTCATTAATCTGTGCTCCAACACGTTCCTAAAGTGGCGAATGAAATTACAGCGATGATGTGGCTGCGTTAAATTAGCTGTGGTCATGATCGCTACATGGGGCTTATGACTTATGGGGCTCTGATTTGCCAAGGCTGTTCAGCTTTGCAGGGGTCAGGAGGGCGGGGGGATTCCTGTTTATACTAAGTTTCAGAGGTAAAATGGGGATTGCCCCGCAAGGAGGTGGTGTAACCTTGGTTACCCCATATGCTGGGAACAAAAAACAATAGATAGCTATTTCCATCATGCCCTGCTTACAGCTTTCCAAGCAGCATCAGCCTGGCCACTCCATACTCCTTACAGAGGATCATGGGTTGGCACCAGACCGACTTTTTCCAAGGAAATTTCCTCGTTTTCTTCCTCCATCACTGTAGCCCACTAACCTCCACAAGATGTTGCTCCCACAGGACAGGAGGGGGCTAGGGTTGTCAGTTTCCCCCTCCCCGGCCACCAACAGGGGATGGGGGGTAAGGTTGCCAGATCCAGGTTGGGAAACTCTTGGAGATTTCGGGATGGAGCCTGGGGAGAGCCAGCGTGGCATAGTGGTTAGGAGCACAGACTCTAATCTGGGAGAACGAGGTTTGATTCCCCACTCCTCCACATGCAGCTGCTGGTGTGACCTTGGGTCAGTCACAAGTTCTTTCAGAGCTGTTCTCTCAAGGGCAGTTCTCAGGAAAGAGCTCTCTCAGCCCCACCTACCTCACAGGCAGCGTTCCCTCCAAGCTGAGTTAGTATGAGCTAGCTCACAGTTTTTTTAGCCTCCAGCTCACACATTTTTGTCTTAGCTCCGGAAGGACGGCTCCAGAGCAAACTAATTTGTGCGGTAGCCAAATCGCTCCCTCACAACTTTAATACCAGGAGCTTACGAAGCAGAAGTTTTGCTCACAGGACTCCACAGTTTAGAGGGAGTGTTGCTCACAGCATAGGCGTCAACTATGGGGGGGGGGCTCAAGGGCTCGAGTCACCCCCGAAATTTCCTGGGGGGGACTGAGCCCCCCCCGGGAAAACAGAGTGCCCGCTGCTGCGCATCTGGGCCCTTCCTAGGGCCGCCGCCGTCTCTCTCTCTCTCCCCACCCCCCTCCCTGGCTACCTCCATCTGTCCCTCCCTCCGTCCATCCAGGGGCCAGCTAAGCAAATGCCCAGCTGTCCCCTGGATGGATGGAGGGAGGGACGCAAGCAGGAGTGGCCAGGCAGGGGGGAGGCAGCGGCGGCGGGGACATGGTCCTGGCATGCGCGCACACAAAGCGCGTGCACATGAGCCCCCCCCCCCCCCGGGGATTTAAAAACTTGACACCCCTGGCTCACAGGGTATCTGTTGTGGGGAGGGGAAGGGAAAGGAGTTTGTAAGCCGCCCTGAGACACCTTCGGGTAGTGAAGGGCAGGGTATAAATCCAACCTCCTCCTCCTCCTTCTCTTCTTCTTCTTCTTGGTACAATGCCCTAGAGTCCACCCTCCAAAGCATCCATTTTCTCCAGGGGAATGGATCTCTGTAGTCTGAAGATGAGCTGTAATTCCAGGGGATCCCCAGGTCCTTTTGGATATTGTAACTCTGCATGCAAGAGGATCTGGGAGGGAAAGTGTTAAGAAAATTCTCTCTCTGGGGTACTCTTGGCACTTGCTCCCACTCTCTCATCGGTTAGATAGTGAACCTCTTTGTCCCTTGCTTGTCTTCTGTGTTTCATCTTATATATAGGACCTTTCTTCTTCTCTCTCTTACCTGGGCTTGGAGCTGTAGCAAGTTAACCTATTTTTTGAAGTTAATCTGCTCACGATAAGTTAAATGTTCCTACACTGCCAAGGTGATGCTATAGGTGGGAGGCGGGAGACGAAGGGTGCCCACCGCCATAAGCCCACCACGGCCTAGGAGAGCAGGCCTAGCGGCGGCAGGAGGCAGTTGGACAGGCAGGCCACCATAGCTGGAAGATGGAGCTAGAACAGGAAGGATGGGGGGCAGAGAACCAAGCGAGTTAGCAGGGCAGCAGCCAGGGATCCCCACCCTCCCTGCGAGTTGCACATGTGTCCCCCTCTTGTATTCTGAAATGGATGCTCTTCTCTCAAGAGCCCCTTGCAGCATCGGTCACAAAGAAGAAGAAGAAGAAAAGAGATTGGATTTATACTCCACCCTTCACTACCCGAAGGAGTCTCAGAGCAGCATACAATCTCCTTTCCCTTCCCCTCCCCACAACAGACACCCTGTGAGATAGGCAGGGCTGAGAGAGCTCTTTCGAAGACTGCTCTTGAGAGAACAGCTCTGAAAGAACTTGTAACTGACCCAAGGTCATACCAGCAGCTACATGTGGAGGAGTGGGGAAATCAAACCCGGTTCTCCCCGATTAGAGTCTGCGCTCCTGGGCAATTCTGCATCTAGCATTCGCTTCGTATTTTCTCAACTGGGAGGAAAAGGTGTAGCTCAAAACCTCATTCAAATACCTCGGGGCAATGCTGTACTGACTGCAGAGTCACCCCTGAACCGCCATGAATCTATGCAGAAGGTCCCATAGAACCCGATGATCAAAGAAGGCGAAAGCGGCATGCAATGTAGACGGTACCATAAAATCTGATGATCAAGTAAAGTGAAAGCAGCACGCGACGCAGCATGCGATTTCTATTCCAACATGGGTCCGGAAAGACAACGGAGGGGAAAGCCAATGCAGAATCGCCCACTGATGCATTCGCTTTGCAAAATGATAAGTGATATCAGTTGCGCTCCTCTCCACAGATATGCCAGCGCACCTGTGTATATCCAAAGAATGTACAGCCGTCTCCTGTTGGCCACTAAATCTTACAAGCTATTAGAAAGCATCTTTGTTCCTTACAAAACACACGCTTTGCAGATTAACTGCAGCCCCAATTGCTTTGACAGAGCTGCCTGCTACTCAGTGGGAAACTATCGCTTTGCATAGAACGGGATTGGCAGAGCCATGAAGCAGAGGCTTGTAGATGCAGGATAAACTCCCCCCCCCCCCCCCCCAATTCTGGAAATAAACATCTCAGCTGTATTTTGAAGGTTCTTCTTTCCCATCAGTGCCTTCCCTTTCCACGCTCTTTCGAGAGAAACAATAGCGACGGATAATGACTGTCTGTTCCCATTGGCATTATATTTTAATTACCACCCAAAGACACCCGGGCCAACCAGTCAGATTGCTGCCAGATGGCTAGCTCTTCTTTACTGATAAACCTTTTACAATAGCCATTTTGGAGATGGATAATTTTAAGTGAAGGATTATGGAAGGTTTTCTTCTTAACAGATAAAAGGACAAAGACTTGCTGGTTTACCATTTGCCCAGCTTGGCCAAATTTAAGTGCACGCATTTTCTGTAACACAAGAAAAGAATTTCACCATACAAGCTAGGCCTCGTATATGATATGGCACTCCTGTTTCTCAGAGCGATTGTAACACGGCTGTACAACTGCTTGCGGTGTTATTCCTACATACGATCGTGTACAACAGTAGTTACAAGAAGCAATCTTATTTACTAGGGTGTATAAAAGGGGCGACCTTTTCTTGCTTACAGACAGCCTGCTAACCTAAAACAACTTCTCACCCACAATGACAAACTAAACCATAACATGGACTCCGGTATCGAGGCCTGCAACAATCCAAGATGCCAACTTTGTTCTCATATAGATCCTAGCAATGCTATCAGTGGACCTAGAAACATCAGTTATATCATCTTAGGTTCATATTCCTGCTCATCCTCTAGTGCAGTCATGTGTCAAGAATGCCCTTCTACCCGCTACACTGGACGAACAGGTCAGTCCCTTCGACAAAGAAGTAATGGACATAAGTCTGACATTAGGAACCACAACATTCAAAAACCAGCGGGGGGGAACATTTTAACCTTCCAGGACATTCCGTTGCTGACCTAAAAATAGCAATTCTCTTACAAAGGCATTTCAAAGGGAGATTCGAAAGAGAGACTGCTGAATAGCAACTGATAATGAAGCTCAAGACAATGCATCCACCTGGACTGAACTGAGACCTAGGTTTCCTGTCTCATTACCAATGCTGATTTCTCCACGTCTATTACCCATCTGCATATCTCACCTAAATCCAATCGCGCCTGCTGTTGTTATTCACCTGCTATTGTCATTTGCCTGCTAATATCATTCGGCATCTGAATAAATAGGACAGATGGACTCCCATTCTAGCTGTACCCAAGACTTATCAGATGTTCCATTTAATTTTGGGAGTGCCATCATTTTGTGGGTTGATTCTACCCACAGTTGTCAACTGTAACCAGGACCATCTTTTAATATCTCTTCTGGAGGAGATAGGGCAACCAGCTGACCCGGAACTGTCCACTCTGGGCGGGGCGGGGGACACACACACCTCTTAGCCTCCTAACTGTGATTCCTCCTCTGATTGCTCAGCTGCAGCATGCTGGTGGCAGACAGGCACAGAATCCAGCTGTTCTTCATCAGAGGAATCAGAGCTGCCACCAGCGCCACACTTGCACTGATCCTAGGATTCAGGCCTGTTCAGGCTAATTGGCAGGACTTTTCCTACTTGATCTCAAGCTGAAGTCCCTTCCATCCTGCTTATCTGAGACTTTTTAAAAAGGGGAGCAGCCAGGGACTGAACCTGGCACCTTTCTGCATACGAAATGTATATGCATATATGTTCTTCATATGTGTGCTATCAATATGATATGGGTCCTGACTAAAGTTGCCTCTGCCTTCCGACCCCAGGGAGTTGGGGGGGGGGCAGGGCACAAGGAGGGAAAACGCTGATCAACGTCGTAATGTCACTTCCTGCTTTCACGTGGAAGTGACATCACAGCATTCTAGGAAGTCCCCAGAACTTTATGGCTTTACCATAGGGTTTCCGGCGATTCCTAGAGCATTATCGCGTCCTACATGGAGGCCTCTGAAACAGAGCGAGATAAACCCATGGAATGGAGTGTCTGTTCTGTACCAAGGAGCTCTGTTAATGATTGCTAATTCAGCCCTACGAAGTCTGCCGGGAGTGGCTCATAAAGGCAGGAAATAACAAAGCCATTTATTTATTACTAGAACACTGTCCTTTGCTATAACCCTTCATTTTCTGGTATTGATTTTGTGTCAGACCCTGTAAATTCCAGGTGGGCTATTTAGATGACAGAAATTACTCAAATCCCTCACCCTGCATTCTGTTTACAAACGCTGACTTGATCCATGACCAGTGTTCCCTCTAAGCTGAGTTAGTGTGAGCTAGCTCACGGTTTTTTAGCCTCCGGCTCGCACATTCTTGTCTTCACTCAGGAAGGATGGCTCCAGAGCAAACTAATTTATGCAGTAGCCAAATCGCTCACTCACAACTAATGCCAGTAGCTCACAAAGTAGAATTTTTGCTCACATTCTTTACAGCTTCGTGATCCAGCAGAGAGGGACTGGTTGCCACTTCCCCATGGATGGTTCCCGTGGGGGTTCCCATGTGTCCTACTGGCTAGCTAGAGTGTACAGCTGGGACCAGGGGAAAACATGTGTGTGAGCCACACAATCTCTCAGCCTGCCCGACCCTCACAAGGTGGCTCTTGAGAGGATCAAGTGGAGGGGGGGAGGATATGAAAAGCCACAATAGGTCCCCCAGTGAAGGAGAAAAGCAGGATACAAATAAAAGTTAAGGTAAATAAGCAGTTCAGTAACGTTTGAACGTTCAAATCACTTAGGATAGCCCAGCTCATCTATGATACTACCGCCAACAGTCTCTACCGAGATGGTGGATGATTGGTTGCCACTTCCTCATGAATGGATCCTACGCCAGTTCAGTAACCTTTGAATGGCTGGATCACTCGGATAATTGAGGTACTACCAACAGGGGTCATTTCAAGCAAGAGCTTGGGGGAGCGCAGCTCTGGGAGTTGGTGCCAGCCCCCCCCTGCTTGTGTCGGGGGAATGCCTGCTTGTGTCATGGCTGCAGCAAAATGACCCCGTCCCCTGGAAAGGTCCTTGTTCCCCCGACCAGCCTTCTGAAGGCTTCAGCCACCACTGAAGCTATCCTCCCAGAATAGTGGCATTTCTGAGGCTTGGATTAGTAGCTGTCCCCTCTCTGCCAGCTCTTTCTTTCTTTCTTTCTTTCTTTTTCTTTCTTTCTTTCTTTCTTTCTTTCTTTCTTTCTTTCTTTCTTTCTTTCTTTCTTTCTTTCTCCCTTCCTCCCTTCATTCTTCTCTCTCTCTCTTTCTCTCTCTCTCTCTCCTTTCTTTCCTGCCTTCTGACGTACTTCTGGTGATGTTAAGGGGTGTAGCATATGCAAATAAGTTATGCTAATGCATTATGCTAATGAGCTCCTGCACCTCTTTTTCTACAGAATGACTACCAGCAATGGTCTCTGCTGCCTAGACTGGGAGATGCGAGTGTGTTGGTAGCCATGTGACACTAATGGTTAGAGTTGCCAACCTACAGTTTGGTGTAGTGGTTAAGAGTATGGACTCTCATCTGGGAGAACCGGGTTTGATTCCCCACGCCTCCACATGCAGCTGCTGGTGTGATCTTGGGTCAGTCACAAGTTCTTTCGGAGCTGTTCTCTCAAGGGCAGTTCTTGAGAGAGAGAGCTCAGCCCCACCTACCTCACAGGGTGTCCATTGTGGGGAGGGGAAGAGATTGTAAGCTGCTCTGAGACTCCTTTGGGCAGGCCCATAGCTACTATGGGGTATTTGGGGGCCTGCCCCCCAACTTCCTGCAAAGGCCCCCCCGACTTCTATCCAGCCTCCAGCTCCCACCTCTGGGCCGCCCAGAGGACTCTTGACTCTCTGGGCCGCCCACAGGACTCCCCACTGCTGCCCTTTCCCTAAGCATAGCTTGCTTCCCCACATCAGCAGGCAGAGTGCGAATGCTGCAAAAGTGAGGTTTTTAAAAATTTTATTTCAATTTTATTTTTTATTTTGTAACGTCAGTGTCCCCCAACTGCCCCATCCATTACAAAATTCTGGCTACAGGCCTGCCTTCGGGTAGTGAAGGGTGGGGTATAAATCCAATCTCTTCTGCAGGTGGTGGCTGGAGATCTCCTGAGATTATAACTGATCTCCAGGCAACAGAGATCAGTTCACCTGGAGAAAGTGTCCGTTTTGGAAGGTGGGCTTTATGGCATTGTACCGCACTGAAGTCCCTCCCCTCCCCCAAACCCTGCCCTCCTCAGACTCCACCCCCAAAATCTCCGGGTATTTCCCAACCTGGAACCAGCAACCCTACTAATGGCCCTTCTCCCCCATATGGCAGCAGTGAGTAATCCAACCAAGAAGGAAGAGAAGGTGTGCCATTCCTTCCCTGCCATGTAGTCACAGCTGACTTATGGCAACCCCCACAGAGTTTTCAAGGCAGGTGGTTTGCCATTGCCTGCCTCTGCCTCGAAACCCCAGACTTTCTTGGTGGTCTCCCATCCAAGTACCCACCGGGGTCAACCCTGCTTAGCTTCTGAGATATGATGAGATCGGACTAGCCCGGGCTATCCAGGTGAGGGCAAAGCATTCGTGAAAGGTCTCAACTGGTAATAGCGAAAAGGAAAACTCTGTGGCAGATCTGCAGTACTTACACGATAGAAACGCACGCATACAATTCTTCACTGTGCAAAATTATGATTGCTACTAATTTATAGGGAGGGGGGAAAAACCTGCTACAAGTGTCTTTATTGCCGTTTATTGGCAAGCAGGGGAAAATCACTTTGTTGCAGCCTTCTCCATTAAGCAAAATGATTACGCTTACATTGCTAACGGCTCGGTATAACAGCTGATGTGTCAGTGCGAGAGAACCTTGTAGAGATGGGATGAATGTTTCACAGCACGAATATAAATACATCAATTTCACTTCCCATAAAGGCTCCAGTTTGCTTTCCTCATTGACTAGAGACAATATCCGGTATAATGTCTCTGCCTTCCCAATTGACATTACATCTTAATTATACAAAAGGAAAGAGATGCCTGCGAGTCAGATTGCTTCCAGATGGCCAGCACTTATCGACTGATAAACCCTTTTACAGTAGCCAATGCAGACGCATAATTTTTTAAAAAATAGATTTTATTTTAACAGGCTCTGAAACTGGAGATCACCCATTCGTTTGGGACTATGGGCTAGGTTTACAACCGCGAGTAGTTAGGCTTATGAGTATTATAGCTCTTGTGTACAAAAATTGCTCTCCGTATCGAACAAGGTCCCCCAGGTGGTCAGGAGAAGTCTCGGCAGATCGCCCCCATCGTGGATCAATCAGCCTTCCGTGAGCTGCATTTTGATTGGCTTATTCAAAACCCCTGCTCAGCGGCTGTTCGTATGATGGGCATGTTAGCACCGAGACCTGAAAGAGGGTCAAGTACTTTTCATTCAACATGGGTATTTTCAATCCAAATCGATTTTAATTGATTTTTCAAGCAAGGTACAACACAAAATCCAATCAGCTGTGGCCTAACTGGGGGAGACTTGTGTTATCCAAGCAATATTGTGCATTCAACAACAACAAAAATTAAAAAGGAGACCTTCAGATTTATCTAATATTGCTTCTGAATTGGTTAATTCCCCAACAGACACTCAACCGTCATTTTGTATTAGATCAGGACACTGAAATTGTGTTATTCCAGTTGGAATAAACAATACACGGTGTACGAAAAGAAGAGATGAAGAGAAGACCCTGCAAGGGGCAGGAAGAGGGAAGGCCAAATAGATAGGGTAGTGAGGTCAGCCCCTTCTTTCCTGATGTCATTCTTTGTCTGTCTCCAGACTGCTACTCTTAGGGCAATATCCTGCTTCTTCCTGGGCGTTCCACAGCTCTCCTCTCTCCCCCTCTCTCTGCTAGTTGATGTAGCTGAGAACCTCTCCCTATCTCTCCTCTGTACTATCAAGTTGGTTACTTCCCAAATAAAGCTTTCTCGACACTTTGTTCAGTTTGTGCACCTCTGTTGCATTCATCACTCAGCCAGCAATTCCCACAGAAGGAAAGAGCAACAGAACAGTGCTTGGTCTGCCTCCCACTGTTCAAGAAGGTTTGCTTCAAATCTGCCTGGCACCATCTGATTAATCAGTAGGCATGGCTGTCTCCTTTTGTTTGGGAGCTTGACCAGAGGCATCTGACTGACCGCTTTTGGAGACATGAGGTCAATTTGTACAAGTCAGAGTTTATAGGCTACAAAAAGGGTGAGGACCCTGGCTCGGGCCCAGTCTGTGAACTTCCACATGGTCATCTGCAACAGGCCAAAAAACTCTCCCCACCCCCACCCCAGTCTGTTTCTGGTCAGGTTGGGGAGGCTGAAGCGATTCTGCGTGCACCACACAGTCTGATCTGGAGCAAGAACAGCTCCTGCAGGAAGAGAGGTGAAGCTGAGAGTCATG
This sequence comes from Lepidodactylus listeri, assembly GCA_029233225.1. Classification (NCBI taxonomy): domain Eukaryota; kingdom Metazoa; phylum Chordata; class Lepidosauria; order Squamata; family Gekkonidae; genus Lepidodactylus; species Lepidodactylus listeri. Next base: position 17,489,479 of record JARCFY010000010.1, on the reverse strand, counting down.
TGTGATGGTCATGAAGTTCATTAAGTTGAGTCTAGGTCTCTGCCCTGGGAGCTTGGTCTCATGAAAACTGACTGTTAGACTATAAGCCCCCTTGGTTTATAGTTGCCAGGTGTCCACTGAGAGTGTGAGAACTCCCACCTGGCCCTCCGTTTGCCTGTCCTCACTGCAGTGACCGATGGGGGAAAATGGGAGGAAAATGTCTCTGACACTTTGACATGACTTCCAGACAAAGACCCAGAAGTGATGTCACTTGCCTCCCTCTGTGACACTCTAGGAACTGACTAAATCTCTATGGCATTTACTATAGGAATTTGGGGTTGCTAGAGTGCCGGGGATAGTGAGGTCACCACCAGGTCTTCACTCAGAAGCAATGCTCCCTCTAGGCTGTGGAGTTTTGAGAGCAAAAATCCTACTTTGTGAGCTACTGGCATTAAGGTTGTGAGCGAGCAATTTGGCTACTTCATAAATTAGTTTGCTCTGGAGCCATCCTTTTTGAGCGAAGACAAAAGTCTGTGCGCCAGAGGCTAAAAAACTGTGAGCCAGCTCACACTAACTCAGCTTAGAGGGAACACTGCTCAGAAGTGCCTCAAAGTGTCAGCAAAGCTTTCTCCTTTCAGGCCCTGCCCCCATACAGCTCCCACAGTGCAGAGGCATAGGCTTGGCAGCCCTACATTGGTCTGGAGCAGCATAAGCATTCTTAAGTTTCTCAGTGTTCATCATAAAATCTGAAAATGTTTATTCTGTTGCCCAGTAACAGAGAGTGTGAGGATCACATTTCACCCTGAGTTAGTGTTGCCAGGTCCCCCCAGGGGGTAGATAAACCCCCGCTCGATGGATCTATTCCCCACTGACCCGGATCAGGACGCCAGGGGGGAACCCCACTCCCCAAATGCCGGGATCATGAAAACGTGCCCGGCGTGATGACGTCATCTGGAGATGACATCATCACACTGGGCACATTGCGGGGGGACGCTCTATCATTCAAGGGAAAACTCTGTTTTTCCCTTGAATGGGAGTCGTCCCGCCCCCAACGTGCCCAACGCGATGACATCACTTCTGGGTCTCCAGGATGGCGCCCGAGACTCCCCCGCTAAAACTAAAGTAAGACTTGGCAACCCTATCCTGAATCACTGAAGGCACACAAGCATTCATCAGATTTCAAAAATAGATTATTTCCTTTCAACTAAGCCAGAAAAATGGCTGTCCAAATTTGTCAAAAATCTGTGGTTGACTGTTATCTGGATAAATGATTGGGGAAGGAGGGGTGAATTTCCACAGTTCTGCTTGTCTTAATTACATATTGATTACATTGTTGCCTTGAAATTTTTAATTGTTACTAGATATAACTCATCATGGTTTCTGGCCCAGATAAACCTACTTCAATAGATGAAAGCTCTGACTACCCAAAAGGTATTCTCTAAACCAACAGAAGTTCACACAGTTATGTATCACTGGGTTGGTCCTAATAAAAAGTATTGTGTGGATTGTGTTCTTAGTTCTTGGCTTATATGAACCAACACGGCTATGAACACCTTTCTGCTTTCACAATACCTGAATTCAGTCGATAAAGAGCGATCCATGACATCTGGAGGCTAACGTGACTAGCAAGAGACTGAGGTAAAACTGCCTGCTTTGGTATCAATCGACTGTATACTTTATGCAACGCCTTAAACTGATCTCCTAACTCAACTCACTGTCTTCAATGTGGCTTCTAACCTCTCTTTCAAAAACGGATTTTGAATCTCGCTGGTTTAAAGTGAGATTAGAGACATTTGTTGGGGTTGTTTTTTCTTATGGAGTGTAACTGATTTATGTCCTCTTGCCTGGAGTAATCAACTTTGTTTGAATTTGATCCGCATCTAATACACCATCCAAGATTTAACTAGATTTGACACTGTGTCCTGAGGTATTCTCCCCTCCCCAAACTCATTTTATACAATTGGGAGGGGAAATAACATCCAAACGAAAGAAGATTTTTGCGGAACACAAAAGCTTAAACGCTGTTACATGTTATTGAGTTCGTCATAATAAAAGGCATTATGTGGATTGTGTCCTTGGTTTTTGGATCATACATGGCTTGAGCTTCCTGGACTGGGTCCAAGCTGACAATTCATGTCTACAGTCGAAAGTGTCAAGATCTCCTTCATCTAGTGTAGTGGTTAAGAGCAGCAGAATTTAATCTGGAGAATCGGGTTTGATTCCCCAGTCCACCTGCTGGGTGACCTTGGGCCAGTCCCGGTTCTCTCAGGACCCTCTCAGCCCCACCTGCCTCACAAGGTGCCTTTTATGGGGAGAGGAACGGAAGGTGATTGTCAGCTGCTCTGAGACACATGAGGCCTGCTGGGTGACCTTGGGCCAGTCACCTTTCTTTCAGAACTCTTTCAGTCCCTCCTGCCTCACAAGGTGTCTGTTGTGGTGACAGTAAGGGGCAGATTTGGAACAATGCTTTCTCAGACCCGCTTTCCAGGTGCCATTCCTCTACCTGAGAATCACTGGTAAACATTTTTATCCTTTGGACCAATGGGCCCTTGAGAAACTCCTTGAACAGATTTTTTTTTTCAGGGGGTGGTGCCCTATGGATTACTTCACAATTCTGAGAACATTAGCTGTTTTTGTTAAATAAAAACCTCTCGAGTCATTAGCCCCTGTTGTCACAGAGGGAAAGAAGCATGGAATGGCTAAGACTTGCTCCAAATCCACAAAACCTAGCTGCAATTTCTTGCAATAAATGAACAGTAAATGATCTGGATGACCCAGGCCAGCCGGCTCTCGAAAGATCTTGGAAGCTAAGCAGGGTGACCCTGGTTAGTATTTGGATGGGAGACCACCAAGGAAGTCCAGGGTTGCTCTGTCTGGTTTTCTTCAAGCTTCACAATTTCGAAACTCCAGAGCATGATTCTGTAGGGCCAACTTATGGGCATGAGCATTTGGGGAACGCCTGCCAAGGAGCTTGGCTACCTCCGCCGGCTGGAAGACTCCAGTGGTGAGATGCTACGTCCCTATTGGCAGGCTTGTTAATTCCTGGAACCGAAAGACCATCTTAGGCAAACGGTAATAAAACACATGCAGAGAAGCCACATTTGGCATTTGACAGCAACCTTGGTGTTCGAGCAAATGCTATGCAAACTGTTAATTATGTTAATTAAAACATGCAAATGAGATCCTGCCTTCCTGTTTACGGCACATTTCGGGCCTGATCAAGTTGGCCGCCTTTGAGAAACAGTCTATGTTGATTTTCTGTTCATTTCCCATTTCATGGCACATAGTCAGTCAAACAAAGGCTTCTGGCCCAGGGTCAAAAGGCTTCTTAGGGGCTGAATTGTTCTTATTCATTAAGCTGTCTACAAAGCTTATCCTTAGCTGTCTTGTTACTTGTTTAGACTGGTTGTTCTAGCCTCTGGCAAAGTCCAGGCCGTGTCCACTTCATGGGAAGGGAGATCAGATGGCCACTGTGAACTGCAACGCGAGGAGGCCAGACCTGTTGTGTTGACAACTACCAGTGAATTATGCTCCAGGCCAGAATCATGGACTGCAGACGCGGCTTGGCTTGAGGAGAAAATCCTAACCTTCAGTCCGGCTGTAGACCATAAATGAGACTGGGATTCCATTCTGGCCTTAGCCTTGTTGGCTCTTAATCAGTATCACATGCAATGTTTGCAGATCCCATCTTTCCTTGTTACAGAATTTGAGCTACCTTGCCACGGAGGCTCAGTTCAGACATAATGCAAAACCTTGGTTTATTTGAACCATGGTTAGTTTGTGAAACTAAGACTCTGTTCATGAGCACTCAAATGCTGGTTTGCCTTGACAAATGCTGGTTTTGTTGTGTGTGTGTGTGTGTGTGTGTGTGTGTGTGTGTGTACGGATGTGTGTGTGTACGTATATATATCTATATCTATATATGTGTGCATATGTATGTACATATATGTGTGTTCCCTCTAAGCTGAGTTAGTGTGAGCTAGCTCACAGTTTTTTTAGCCTCCGGCTCACACATCTTTGTCTTAGCTCAGGAAAGATGGCTCCAGAGCAAACTAATTTATGCAGCAGCCAAATTGCTGGCTCACAACTTTAATGCCAGGAGCTCACAAAGTAGAATTTTTGCTCACAAGACTCCACAGCTTATGTGTGTGTAGACAGAACGATAGATGATAGACAGATAGATAGATAATTGCTAGCTTCCATTATTTCTTTAAACCACTGCACTCTTCCATGATTCCTTGCTAAAGAAAACAAACAAAGCACCAGATTTCTGAAAAACCATATGACTGAAGCATGAAAGCAGAATCTAAATCCTTTTGGTGCAGAGTCTGGCCCTCTCTGCCAGATTTATAACCGCCCCGCAATTTGGATACCTTTAACCACTAAAGACTTTGCAAATATGAGGGACCGCCTTTCCCCATACGTACCCCAGAGAGCACTGCAATCTAGGACCCAGAATTGCCTGGTCCTCCTGAGTGTTAGGGAGGCCAGGCTGGCAACGACCAGGGCCTTTTCGGTGGCGGCTCCATTCTGGAATGAGCTTCCAGAGGAGATCAAGGCCCTGCGGGACCTTTTGCAGTTCCGCAGGGCCTGTAAAACGGAGCTCTTCCGCCAGGCCTTTGGAGCCGCCACCACCATCCTTACCATCCCCATTGTTATTACCATCAGGAATGCCAACTGATATCGTATGGCGAAGAGCCCAGAGCCGCTGGATCCCTAATGACTGCCCGTGCCGGTTTCCCCCCTCTACAACGCCTGATGTGTCCTCTGTCATCTGAAGCAGGCCAATGGTACCGACGCAGAAGACTAGCATTTTCTCATTATAGCTGGTTTTATCATAGCATTTTAATGTTGTATTCATTATGTACATATTTTGGAATTTTATCTGTTGTAAGCCGCCCTGAGCCGGGAGGGTGGGATAAAAGTCTAAGCAAATAAATAAATAAATAAACATTTGCCTCCTCAGTTCAAAATGCAACTGCTAGAGTTTCCTTACTTTCCACGGATGGTATGTATGTGCCATCAGGTCGCAACTGACTAAAGGCAACCCCAGCATGGGGCTTTCAACAGCAGCGAGAAGCTGAGGTGGTTTGTCATTGCCTTCTGAGAGCCAGTTTGGTGTAGTGCTTAGGAGCGCAGACTCTAATCTAGGAGAACCGGGTTCGATTCCCCACTTATCCACATGCAGCTGCTGGTGTGACCTTGGGTCAGTCACAAGTTGTTTCAGAGCTGTTCTCTCAAGGGCAGTCCTCAAAAGAGCTCTCTCAGCCCCACCTACCTCACAGGGTGTCTGTTGTGGGGAGGGGAAGGGAAAGGAGATTGTAAGCTGCTCTGAGACTCCTTCGGATAGTGAAGGGCGGGGTGTAAATCCAGTCTCCTCCTCCTCCTCCTCTGCAGGGTCTTCCCAGGTGGTCTCCCATCCAAGTACCAACTCCGCTTTGCTTCCAACAACTGAAGAGATTGGCTATATCGTGGTGCCTTCCACCCACCATTGGTGGTAAGAGGAAATAAAGTCTGTTAAAAGCAAACAAACATTTTAATAATGGAAACCCATAAAATACGGAGATAGATTCAAGTAAATTTGGTTAATACAGTTATTACTAAACATTTCACTCCTAACGTTGTACTTGTAAAAACATAATGAAAGTTTGCACGTGTACAGAATGTTACCGCCACCAACTTAGCTATAAAAGAGCAGGGATAACCTATTATTATTATTATTATTCTATGCTGCCCTGCAAAAAAATGTTACTGCAACGCACAGGGAGATAACCAGCCCATTTAGACTTTTATAGGTTTTTACTGGAAGCCATAAGGCGGCAGATTAACTATTTAAGACCGGAGGAAATGACAACAGAAAGGAGCACGAGCAAATTAGTAAAATGCAAAGAGCAAATTAGTAAAATACAAAGAAAAATATATTTCCAGTGCATTTGTTCTATTCCTCATCTATTCCTAGGTTTCATTGAACGACTTTAAATTTAAACTTAGAGATCCGTTTCTGACTGGCCCAAGCCCTGTATAACTTAGACTCACGCTGGCTGTTTGCTAAGCACAGAAAAATAATATTCTATTAACTCAATTTAAAAATGAAAAAGGGAAAGAACATGAGAAATTTACATGATGCTTACATCGCCTATTCTGCATGCAAACTTGGATTTATAACTGGCGCAGATTTTGGATAGCGTTGCCATAAAAACTTACCAAGGTTAACCATGAATTACAGTCTGATGTTCACAACAGTTCAAGAATATAGACTCTGTGTGGGGAGGTGAGTTGCCTCAGGAACAGATGCGCTTCGCATGCAGAAGGTCCCAGTTTCAGTCCCCAACATCTCGAGCTGAAAGGATCAGGTAGTGAGTGAGTCCTTAACCCGAAATCTTAACAAGTCAGAGTAAACTATACTTACCTTGATAGCCTAAGGCTTTGATTCACAACTTCATGCATTTATCTATTTAGCATTTATGAGAAGAAGGAGAAGAAAAAGAAGATGAGGAGGAGGAGATTGGATTTATACCCCGCCCTTCACTCAGAGTCTCAGAGTGGCTTACAACCTCCTTTCTCCTCCCCACAACAGACACCTTGTGAGGCAGGTGAGGCTCTTTCGAGAACTGCTCTTGAGAGAATGGCTCTGAGAGAACATGTGCCTGACCCAAGGTCACACCAGCAGCTGTGTGTGGAGGAATGGGGAATCAAATCCGGTTATCTCAGATTAGAGTCTGTGCTCCTAACCACTACACCAAACTGGCTTTCATTTATAAAGCATTTATTAGCTGCACTTCTTCTTTATGGAGCTCAGGGCAGCTTACAACATAGATCTGTGTGTGAGTAAAGTGCCATCAAGTTGCAGCTGACTGAAGATGACACCCCATAAGGTGTTAAAGGTGAGAGACCTTGAGAGGTGGTTTGCCACTGCCGTCCTCTGCATAGCGACCCTGGGCTTCCTTGGTGGTCTCCCATCCAAATACTCCCATAGATAAAATACATAAAAAACATAACAACCAAAATTTTAAATGACTATTGAGGACTCCTACTAAATGTAACCAAATGCAATCTTCTTCAACTGCCTGCTAAAGACTGAAAGTGAGAGAGCCAGGCGCACCTCGCTGGGGAGGTTGTTCAAGAACTCTGGGGCCACCACAGAAAAGGCCTTCTCTTGCACGCTGTTGGAATTCTTATGGATGCATTCCAAACACAAGAGCCACACTGTGCTTTAGTGTAAAAAGAAACTATCTTTACTAAAGAAATTAAACAAACGTGGGAATGGTACTTTGGATAAAAGAAAATAAAGATTACATACTTGCAGCTACTCTAATCCATGCTAACAGCTACATTGCTAAAGATGGTTCCTTTCTCTACATCTTTCTCTCTCCTCTGGTGAGTGTTTCCTCTTTGCTTCACACAAAGGGCTGTAAACTTGTGAATGCATGGATGCTAGATCAAAGCATTTCTACAAACAAGATGCTGGCTGACCAATGCAATGGTTGCAGGTCACTTCATTAGGATAAACAACTCCCTCAAACTTTCCCACACTTGACTACATTAGACAGCGTAACATCCTGTTTAGCTAACAAACAACATTTAACTCTATAATGGCTGAAATGTCAGCAACTTGTAATTCCAACATGTACCCACTAAACGAGCTTCTTTGATTGATGAGACAGTCAGGAAAGCCTCTCCCTATGATCTTAATTTCTGGACAGGAACACACAGGAGAAGATGGTCTGTGGGGATGCTAAGACCTTAAGTGGGTGGTGCTTTACATGTTATAGAGTCAAAGCAGATGAGCACAGTCATGACTGAAGCGAACAGTCCGTCTTCTCCTTCTAATACCGATTTCTAAGTCATTTCCCTGACTTGGATAGCCCAGGATAGCCCGATCTAGTCAGATATCAGAAGCTAAGCAGGCTTGGCCTTGGTTAGTATTTGGATGGTGACCTCCAAGGAATACCAGGGTGGTGACGCAGAGGCAGGCAGTGGCAAACCACCTCTGAAAAGTCTCGTGCCTTAAAAACAAGTCTAGCTCACCACTAGTGGTGCATAACACTAAAAGGGCTTGAACTTTTGGCTGCCAGACAATCTTAGGATCTCCTGGCTATACGGCACACAATGCCATATGATAATTATTATTCTAAGTCATGTAAATAGTTAATAAAGTTATACTGCATCCTGGATCCTGAAAGTTATCCATAAAAAATGTGACATGGTCCTTAAGTGTACAATGGTTGGGGAGCTCTTCCTGACTGGTAGCTACTTTGGATTGCCTGGTCCCCCCAGTCCACCAGAAGCAGATGGGGGGGTGGGGTGGAGTTTCCAGAGCCAGGTTGGGAAACTCCTGGAGATTTGTAAGCCGCAACTCCAAGATAGTTTCAAATAGTAGTTATTCTTTCTTCTGTTTCTTCTATTGTAATAAACAATATAAAAGGAAAATTATAATCCAATTGTGTTTCTTCACTGAAGATCAAATTGTAATCCCAAAGTTATTAACATTAAAGCGTCTCCAAACTTTTTAGTGTTGTAATCCACAAAGCCAAGGTAAACCAAGGAATAGTTAAAGAGCAAAGTCTTAAATCGAAAGCATAATCCCAGACCTTCACCGTTTTCTCATCAAGCCCTTTAAAGAAAAAGAATACTCCAGGCGCCGTTTCAAACCTTTAAGCAGCCGCTGCAAAGGAGGGGAGAGGGAAGAAATCCCTTCCACCCATCCAATCTTTTTGTTTAAATCTCTTTGAAAGGACATAAAAACACAGTCTTTTCCAATTATTGCACTATACAGAGTACATCGTTGCTCTTGTCCAGATTTGGGCTTCAGGGCGATCCTGGTCTCAGTCCACTCACGGGGAGTCCAGGATCAAGCCCCCTGCTTCAGACTCCTCTCCAGGAAGTCTGGGGGGGGGGTTCAAAAAGCTTTAACCCCCCGCCAAACCCGGCGATCCAGCTCAGCTTCACAGGAACTTTCCCGGAGCCAATCTGCTGCCACCGCGCCACCCCCCCAGGCCACCAGAGGCAGATGGGGGATGGAGTTTCCAGATCCAAGTTTGGAAACTCCTGGAGATTTGGGAAGGGAACCTGTTGAGGACAGGGACCTCAGTGGGGTACAATGCCAAGAGTCCACCCTTCACCCTCCAAAGCATCAGTTTTCTCCAGGGGAACTGATCTCTATAGTTCTGGAGATGAGCTATAATGCTCCTATATGCCCCCCACTAGGGGCCCCCCAAAAAAGCATTACACTCCACTGGTACCAACTTACTGGTAGTCCCTGGTCCCAAAACAATCAGGCTGTCCTTGACCAGCCTGGTAGAACTCTCTCCCTAGTGAGACCTGGGCCTTTCCAGACTTGGTTCAGTTTCACAGGGCCTGTAAGACTGAGATGTTCCACCAGGCATATGGTTGAAGACAGTGACGGTCAGAGAAACCAGTGGCCTCCCAGGTTCTTCCTCCCTCCTCTATGTTTTCTATTCTTCCCCCTCCCCTATTTTAAGATCTTCTGTGAAGAATATGGATTGTATTCCAGCCACCCGCCTATCTTGTGGGACAGACATATGATGCCATCTAATTTAATTGTTTTATAGGTATTTTATTATCATATACAGGGATATTTTTGGGCAGGAACACACAGGAACGGAGTTCTGGCTGGCTTCCAAGTTGGCCACGCCTACAGCCTCCCCCCCCCCCCGGGTTCCCCAGGCACCTCGCAAGCTGAGGGGCACCTGGGGAAGCCGATCCTGGGAGGGAGCTGCGCAGTCAAGGGTGTGGCCTAATATGCTAATGAGTTTCTGCTGTTGGGTGTGGCCTATTATGCTAATAAATTCCTGCTGGAATTCTACAAAAAAAAAAGCTGTGATCATGAACTTATTATGATTTTATGTATATTATGTTTTACGCCACCCAGAGTCCTGCTTCCAGGAAATGCAGCGGGATGGAGATTAAATAAACATAATTCCAGGGGATGGAGGCTGGCATCCCTGTCTACCACTGAAAAAAACATTATTAGCCTTGGTCCTCCAGAATCTTGAATAACCATGTCCTGGTTTCTTAAACACAGTTAAGCTCCTAAAACTCTTCTAGGTTAGGAAAACTGACCCAGCAGAAGTAGACAGCTGATCAGATCGCATGAGATTCCAGATTTCAAAAATGGCCTGTTGAAGAACCAACAAAAAGAACATACGACATCAGGTTTTTTGTTTCTCCTTGGCTCAAATACTCTGCTAATATTGGGGACTGGAAAGGAGTCACTCCAGCCAAACATCTGGGCCTTGACCGCTGAAACGAGCCGTGTGGCAGAAGCACAGAGGACTTGGCTAGTAGGCTAGTACTGCATTACAGAAGGCAGCAAGATGCGGATTGCTATTCCATGCTGAACCATAGAATCACAGAGTTGGAAGGGACCTCCAGGGTCATCTAGTCCAACCCTCTGCACAATGCAGGAAATTCACAAATACCTCTCCCTCCACACCCACAGTGACCGCTATTCCATGCCCAGAAGATGACAAAAAAACCTCCAGGATCCCTGGCCAAACTGGCCTGGAGAAAAATTGCTTCTGGACCCCAAAGTGGCAACCAGCATTTCCCTGGGTGTGTAAGAAAGGGCCACGAGTTCTACGCACTGAGGCAACCCTTCCCACCCTCCCTTCTCATGATCTGTCTAAATTCCAGCAAGCCAGCCCAGGTGGTTTGTTGTAGCTAAAGTTGCCAACTCCAGCCTGGGAAACTCCTGGAGATCCAGGGGCAGTGACTTTGAAGGGGGATTTTGGGGAGTGATTTCACCTATAATCTATGGTATATCATAAAGCCCACCTTCCTAAATTGCCATTTTCTCCTGGGAAACTGATCTCCACCATCTGGAGATCAGGCATAATTCCAGAGATTGGCAACACTGATTGTAGCAAAGGAATCCCGCTCATTAGCATGCACTTGTGATCCAATATACAGATTCTGCTTGCCTGAAGGTATCCATGGAGCCCCAAGCATGAAACTTGCACAGGGAGGTGTTCTTTTTCTCCCTACCGGAACTCCTATCTTGCAGCAGACGAGACACCGTGTGCTGCTGTCATGGTAACCAGGTTACTGTAGGGTTTGTGTGGCGATTTCTTCATGCAGTTCTGGGCAGCATGGGAATGCTACACGGCTGGAAGAGGCAGGTACAAAGTGTGCTCGTTACTCTCCTGTCACCACAGAACTGCTCCAAGGAAATAAGGTAGAAAAGCCCACAGCCATAGAAAGATACAACCTGTGCATCTTGCCGTGTTCAGTAGTTTGAGTCTGTTTAGGGCTGGGTTACAGCGAAGACTATTGCAAAATCTGCAAAAGCAATTCCATTTGGCAGCCCACTAAGTTTTCGATTTTCACAGACAATACCTTGATCTGTCTGTATGACTGTTGCTTAATCGTATGAATTGCTGGCATTAACTGAAGGTTTGTGTATGTTTCTACACACGCCTGGCCATTTGCACACTGCATTATGGGCTTCATAGTCAAGGCTATAGATGCAAAGGACTCTAGCTATGGTTCTGAATGGTGTTCTGTGCCTGGTATGGGATGTGGTTTTGTATGAGTTGGGAACAGTATTCACAGTAGAGAGCCAGTTTGGTGTAGTGGTTAAGAGCAGCAGACTCTAATCTGGAGAACCGGGTTCAATTTCCCACTCCTCCATTTTAAGCCAGCTGGGTCACCTAGGGTCAGTCACAGTTCTCTCAGAGCTCTCTCGCCCCACTGTAAGCCTAGCTCATAGGCGTCAACTACACAGGGGCTTGGGGGCTCGCACCACTCCTGAAATTTTCCAGGGGGGACTGACCCCGCCGGGCAAAACGGAGTGCCCGCCCGCCGCCACCACACCTCCCCGCCCCCCAGGCCCCTGGGGCTTCAAAAAGCCACTGCCGCCAGAGCCGGAGCGCCCCAATGCCTGGCTCCCCCGCACCCACTCCTCCCTCTCCGGGGGTGATCCAGGCGACTGCCCGGCATGATGACGTCACCCGGAAGTGATGTCATCATGCTGGGCACGTTGCCGGGGCAATGTTCTAGCAATCGCCCTGGAAACTCTATGGCACTATAGAGTTTCAGGGCGATTGCCAGAGCATCGCCCCGGCAATGTGCCCAGCGTGATGACATCACTTCCGGGTGACGTCTTCATGCTGGGCAGTCACCCGGAGCCCCTGGAGAGAGCGAGAGGGAGGTAGGAATGGGTGGGGAGAGGGGTGCGGGGGAGCCTGGCAGGGGGAGCCTGGCAGGGGGAGAGGTTCTTGCAGCAGCAGCATCCCGGCATGCGCGTGCAAAGCATGCGCACGAGGAACTCCTGTTTCCCTCCCCCACCTCTGGCCCAGCCCACCCCCCCGGGAAATTGGGAAGTCTACGCCCTTGGCCTAGCTCACCACAAAAGAACTAGAGCTTCTGCCTGCCAGACAATCCTGGGATCTCCTGACTCTACTACACACACTGCCATACAATAATTAATTAATTAACTACTGTTCACAGTGTTATGTTATTAAACATTTATCCAAATGGAAGATTGCCCCAAAAGTTCAGACCTCTCCTTTAGATTTTCAAAAAGGAAGATTCAAAGTATTAATTAAAAGGAACTGAAAGGGAGGGTAAAAAGACCTACTGACAGGAGAAACACAGGATATAAACATTTTAAATAAATAAAGAGGGTCAGGTACCTCCAGGATGCTTAGAAACTGATTAAATCCACAATGATTGGGAAACATTGCCACAAAACCTAATGTTAACATAGTTAATGAGCAGAGCCAAGGAAGCCATAGAAGACAAGGTTTCCTTTAGAAAGGGGAAGTCTTGCCCAGAAGAAGTGAAAAGAAAGTGGACAGGCTCTGTCAAAACAAATGTAAAGCAAGTGTAAACAGAACATGAAGAGCACAGTGCAAATACACAAGTTCTTTAAATACATCAGAAGCGGGTAAAAGGTAAAGGCTTCCCTTGCTCGAAAGCCAGTTGAATCTGACTCTAGGGGGCGCTGCTTATCTCCGTTTCCAAGCTGAAGAGCCAGAGCTGTGTGAAGGTGTCTCCGTGGTCATGTGGCCGGCATGACTAGACGCCAAGGTGCACAGAACGCTGTTACCTTCCCACCAAAGCAGTAACAATTTATCTACTTGCAATTGCTAGGTTTGTGGTACTACTTTGGTTTGTGAGGTGGTAGAATGCCCCCCACCCCCATGTGCTAGAGACACCAAACTCACAGAGGGCCTCTACCTGCCTCCAAGTACAGTGAGAATTAGATTTACAGGATCCAAGTTATGACCCCTCAAAGAAGGCACCCCCAGGAAAGGGCTTTGTGCTGGGTCCAGCTGGTCACCATAGATACCCTGCACTAAAAGCTGGAATACACAGTCCAAAACCAAGCTGAGAAACAGAGCCAAAGTTCAGAAAGCCGGTAAATCAGTCAGAGGTTTCAGGAGTGAGGAGCAGAGGCTGACAGCTGGGATCAGGTCTGAGGACACACAGTTGATTCCGTGCTGAGACAGGTGTGTAGGAGTGTTTATGATCAGGTCCTCCCTTCCCTGGGAGTCACTCTGCAAAGACTCACAGCCCCTGATGTTGCCTTTGCAACAGCTGCAGTCTGGCATTCTTCCTTCTCTCTTGCACATTCAGACGCTGGCGTACCCTGCGTCTGGGACAATCAGGTGAGCTAGGTGGTGATTCTGGCCTCGAGGTGTCTCCAACTGGGGGTGCTGGGCCAGGCTCTGGACCAGTTTCTCCCTCTGGCTGCACCTCAGTCTCTTCGCCTTGCTGCTCCTCCTGTGCAGCTGCTGGGGCCTCTTCTCCCTCAGGTGCTGGTGGAGGTTCCTGTTTGGGGCTGAATCCAGAGAACGCTGGGTTGCTCCATGCCTCTTCCTTATCGGATGAATAGTCAGCCTCAGCAGAGCCAGGACCCATGACAGGCTTTCTGGGGACATGACCACTTGTCAGTTCCCCAGAAAACTTTCCTGGGGGGCACCTTCTTTGGGGGGCTGTAGCTCAGCTCCCCTAATTCCAGTTCTCACCAAACTTGGAGGACAGGTAGAGGAGAGTCACTCAGAGATCCCCTGTGAGTTTGGTTTCTCTAGCTTGCACAGGATGTATTATATACACTCCTGAACCTCAACTGCACCTGTCAAAATGACCGCTGCATTCATTTTGACAGGTGCAGGTCCAGGAGGTCCAGGACTGTATAGAACAGAACCAGTGCAAGCTAGAGCCACCAAACTGCAGGGGATTACAGGAGCATCGAGGGGAGGTCCCCTGTGAGTTTGGTGTCTCTAGCTTGCTCAGGATCCATTCTATACATTCCTGAACCTTCTGAACCTGCACCTGTCAAAATTACCACTGTGGTCATTTTGACAGGTGCAGGTTCATAGAACAGATCCGTGCAAGCTAAAGACATCAAAGTCACAGGATGCTTCCCTGGATGCTCCTCTACATGGCCTCCAAGTTGCTGCTTTAAAGTTTTTAAAACATTTTGAGCAGAAATGGTCTGTCTGGAAAGGTATTCACTCACAAACTGGAGTGAACCTCCATAAACAGCTTGAAAGTTCATGGAAAGTTCGTGCAGCTTGACCTGCCACAAACTTGACTTCACCAATCACGAACCAGCCAAAATTTGTCATGAGCTTAATTTGTGAGCTGGTTTGTGACCATCCCTAGACAGCAGGATCACGGAGAGAAACCAGATGACATAACCTAAAAGTCCTCGCCGATTGGTGGAGGACAGTGACAGAAGGGGATAGACTGATATCCCTGGGAGACTTCCATAGTTTTGGTGCCACAACTGAGAAGTCCCTTTCTTGAGCTGCCACCTGTCTAACATGAGAAAGCTGAGACACTCAAAGCAGGTGACTTTAGAAGATGACCTTAGAGGTCAGGTAGGTTGATAGGTGGGCAATAACACAATAACACAGCTGTTTCTGAAGATGTTTGAGAGGCAGTGGCATTTGATTCACTGCAACAAGCATGTTTGGGTGACAGGAATTATTCACATAATCTGTTTTAAGAACTAGGAGAAACCCAGTCCAGTTTAACCTTCCATATAACATTTTCTGGTGTACACAGAGAAACAAGATGCTTTCCCTGCACCACACTGGCCATGGATTACCCCCAACAACAGAATTTTCTTCACAAATATATTAAATTTAAAACGTATTTCCTGAAGGTTATGGCAAGTAATTAAAAACAATGTGTTATTCTGCGTTAATCCTTTTATCAGTGGTTGCAAAGCTTCGGCTTAAATCCAGAGCGGGTTGTGGATTGGCAGCACCATCTCTAGGCCAGAAGGATGTACTGCTGTGCTTTAATTTACTCGGTCTGCTTTGGGGCTTATTCGGAAAGCAGTTGCAAAGAACCCCATGTACTGAGTAAACATGGACGCTCCTGTTTGCAACTGCAGAATTTTCAACACGGCTAGAAGAAAAATCGTTTTATAATTGCTAAATGAGTATTCAAAAATTTACCTCATTAATGCTTTGTGTTCTCATGTTTATAGTTTTTGAGAATAACATGTCTGAAAATGTTGAGGGTATGGAAAAATAACCTCCACCCCCCACAAAAAATAAATGGGGTAGGGGTAAAATTAGATCCCGTGCTCCTAACCATTACACCAAACTGGCTCTAGACAAACTGCTGGACAATGCTGCATTCCCTGGTTATCTGCCATGCTTAGAAACCATTTCCCCCTGTCACTGAAGTACCATCTTGTCAAATATTTACACGCAGCGAGTCCCTAGCCTTAGCTTTGAAAGTCCCTAGTCACCATGTACAACCCCAAAGCCCACAGGGTTTTGACCACTATGTGACACAGATTGTTGGGACTGGATGGGCCACCGGCCTGATCCAACATGGATTCTCTTATGTTCTCATGTTCAAGTGTTTGTGGCAGTAGTGTTACCAGCCTCCAGGTGGGGCCTGGCTGCCTCTCAGAATTACAGGTGATCTCCAGACCACAAGGGCCAGTTCCCCTGGAGAAAATGGCTGCTCTGGAGGGTGGACTCTATGGCATTATGACCTGTTGAGGTCCCTCCCCTCTCCAAACCCCGCCCTCCCCAGGCTCCACCCCCCAAACCTCCAGGAATTTTCCAGCCCCGAGTTGGCAATCCTACACTTTAAAAAACAGTAATGTATCTCTCATTCCTTGCTCTATTGGCCAGAATGTTATCTTTATATTCTTTAATTTATATCTCGCCCTCCCCACAGGCAGGCTCAGGGCAGGTTACAACGTAACATAAAAGTCATGACAATAACAATATCAAATTCAGACATGTAAAAATTCAGAAAGTTAAAATATAGCTCCCAATAATTTAACCCCTACAATCTGTATAGAAAGCGTAAGTGGCCAGGAAGATGCCCGTGATGAAAGGGTTGAAGAGAGGTTTCTGACTGGCAGGAAGACTAAGATCACTGCCCGCTCCTGCATCCAGCAATGGTTCTTGCTTCTACAGGGAGAAGGGCAGGGAAGAGAAACCAGATTAGCCGGGGAAACAGCAGATGTCATGTTATCATCGATCGTACTGAAGGGAAGTCATTTGCAGGCATGTGCATAGAGATGGCAAAAACGTAAAATCCATTCTCCAGCTATGAGGGCCAGATACTAAATGATGTGAAAGACCTCCCCGAGACCCTCGAGAGCCACTGCCAGCGTGAGTAGATAATATTCACCTGGAGAGACCCAAGGATCTGATTCAGTACAAGGCAGCTTCACGTACATTTTGGCAGACTGCTTCCGTGTATATAATCTCTATGGCTCAATCCAAGACCAGGTACACCAGATCTTAATTCCACAAGTATGGGGCTTGTTGTGATAATACAGCTGACTGTCTTTGAGCATGTGCAGAGTGACCTTCAGTTACAACCAAACGAAAACAGCTTTCTCACCCAGGGTAACTTTCTGGACGGGCTTGAGTCGGTTCCCTCCCTTGTTACGGCTGGAAGACGGATCATCCCCCTCTTCTGCTGGGATCCCTTTCAAAAGTCGCCATCGACAGACATCAGGATCAACAAACGTATCCTTACATTCACACTTCAGCTGATAAATAACAAAACTATCGCCACACCGATGTTTATTTTTACAAGGAACGGAGACAACTCATGCGGATCATATTAATTTTGCATAATTATAATCTACAGTGTATATACTGTATCCTTTTACATATTCTACATTCTCTTCCACTTCCACCTTAAGTGGCATAACAGGCCCCTCGCTAAGACCCAGCTACATGTTCTTCATTCCTTTTCGAACAAACGTGAACCAGCAGACAAGATTCTAAAACCACCAGTCAAAATGGAGAAGGTCAAACAATGCAAGATTAAAGAATCCTATTCACAGTTCTTTTCCGAAGGGCACAAAATGTTGCGATGTCACACGTTCACTTAAACCGCAGTGCTGGGTGTTCTGATCAGAGCCAAGATGTTATTCTGATGGAAATATTTCTTCCTTCAAGAACTGGACTGCCTCCTCTTTCTTCAGTTTTTGAAATTCTGGGTAATGAACCTGAGCAGGGGGAGAAAAAGAGGGGGAAAGAATATCAGTTTTGATCCCAACTAGTGCTTAATAAATACACATTTAAAAAGTATGTTTGCTTATGTCTCTGAAATGCAGAGATTAATAAATTCAATCCACCAAAATAATACGAACAGTAAAATCGCCCTAGGGAATTTACGCCTAGCCTTTGAAGCACAGGAACGCCGATAAGATAATATAAGTTATTTAATGTATCTAAATAATAGGTTACGCCCTAACCTGGATATCCTGGGCTAGCCCAATCTTGTCAGATCTTGGAAGCTAAGCAGGGATGGCCCTGGCTAGCATTTGGCTGGGAAACTACCTAGGAATACCAGGGTTGTGATGGATATACAATGTAGCAGAGAAAAAGAAAGACACAGCCCGCATGTGCACTAGCTTCAAAGATTTAAGTCTGCTAATTACTTATGGGAAAAGGGAACTGGGAATTTAAAGTAAAAGACATCCTGTCTAGCTTTCTCACCTACCTCTTGTCTCTTTTAACATTTACCTTGTGTCTATGCCCCAGGCGAGAGTCAGAACAAAGGGCAATAAAACTTTTCTAAGCCTTCACCCTGGGACATCCTCAGACCTACTGATCAGCCAACAGACAATCCCAATACCTACTCATTATGCATCCTGTCGCCAAGGCTCTGTCGGAAGGTACATGCCGGCTACTCTATTGGTCCCTAAGCTAACTAACTAGGAAATCAGCATGCGCAAGTAAACCTGCAGGTTCTTTCACGACATCGGGAAAGGAACTTGCTCACATATCCCAACAGGCAGGCGACGGTAACCAACGTCTGAACGTCTCTTGCCTTGAAAACCCCAAGGGGTCACCATAAGACAGCTACGACTTGGAAGCCAACGATGACAACCAAATGATATTGGCTGCCGTTTTGATTCCTCTTACCAGGACCACACGACAGCCCAGCAGTCTCAGATGCCTCATCTTCATGGCCAGCCTGCCACGGGGGTGTCTCGAGCCAAAGCAGAAGGCAGACACGGGAGCACACAGCACAGCCACCCTAGAACCAACAGCAGCAGTCATGAAGTCTAGCTCAGCAGTGGATGGGACTGCACCCAGCTGGGGGACCTCACCGTCATCCAGTTATCAAAGGCGTCACCGCCCAGAAGCCTATTTGCTTGCCATAGACAAGCAAATGGGCCTGCAGACTTGGCTCTCCTAGTTTCCTCTCACATCCTCCCAGCTTTTGCAGCACAGTTGCAGAAATCTGTGCACCTGCGGCACAGCTGACCGGCATGCAGACGGCACTTTGTGGATAACTCCTGAACATAGCAAGGGAGTTCCAAATCCTTGCAGCATGACTTTTTTGACTGGGGGGGAGGGGGGCTTGCCTGCTGCCTCTCTACCGACCAGTGGATTCTTTAGTAGGTGAGACGGGAGGAAGGAAGGAAGGCTCTCCCCTGCAATAGATTGAACTTCTTTTCTACCGAAACAGGGGAAAGCATTTGCTTAAACTTTGGCTATT
The DNA here is from genome assembly GCA_029233225.1 of Lepidodactylus listeri. Taxonomy (NCBI): domain Eukaryota; kingdom Metazoa; phylum Chordata; class Lepidosauria; order Squamata; family Gekkonidae; genus Lepidodactylus; species Lepidodactylus listeri. Next base: position 17,470,528 of record JARCFY010000010.1, on the reverse strand, counting down.
CAAGTACAAACGAACTGGCTACAACGACCACATGGGACACAAAAGGAAACAGATCTGGACCAGCTCTTAATATAGAGAGATTCCATCTTCAAAAACAGATTTCATCTTTAGAAACAGAAACATCAAAGCTACACAACCCCGCAAGTTCAACGGCATCGTTTCGTTGCTGAATTAACGACAGCATTCCGTTTACCCCAGGAACCGTCCAGGTTTTCCCTTCTGGCAACCTCATCCAACCTTGTGACTGAGTCCAAAAATGTCACCACCTCTCTCCCACCCCTAGGGCTGGCTAGTCATCTGGATAGCCTGATCTCATCAGATCTCGGAAGCTAAGCAGGGGCGGCCCTGGCTAGCATTTGGATGGGAGACCTCTTAGGACTATCAGTGCCGTGACATGGAACCAGGCAATGGCAAACCACCTCTGAACATCTCTTGCCTTGAAAACCCTACACGGTTGCCATGAGACTTGACGGCCAAAAAAAAAAAAAAGGGGGGGGGGGCTAGTTAAAAACAAGGCATAGTTTGTACAAGATCCCAGCTCAAACATGTTCTAAGCACAGGCTTCAGATCGTTGTCTTCAGAGACAGTGTGGTCGAGCTTCCCCTCTTCAAGGGGGAGACCTGTACACTTACATGCCCAAATACAGATGACAGTGGATGCCAAACTGGGAGCCAGTCTGCCAAGGGAGCTTTGCCTGGGGAATCTTGGGCAAGGAAGACAAAATAGACAACTCAAGTAATCAGGCTGGCTTTTTAAATGTGATGTGGGGGCAGGCAATGGCAAACGACCTCTGAATGTCTTTTGCCCTGAAACCCTACATGGTTGCCATGTCAGCTGTGACTCGATGGCCCCCCATTTGTCGTGCACACACGACTCTACATAAAAGGAGGAAGAGGAGTCCTCCCGCTGAGAGAAGCCTCCCCACCTGATTGGCTACATGAAAGCCTTCATCACAACAAGAGACCAGGCAAGCGAACGGCTACAATAAGCCCAGCTCCAACACTGCAGAACAAAACAACTAAGACAAATAATCCCTTATGTTTCTCCGCTTATTGCAGTAATGTTCACAGTAGAAGGTAAATGACCTTTTCCACCTCAAAAACACAGCCCAACCTACAAGTGAATGAGTTCTTTTATTCTTTTGCAGCTTAGCTTATAATCAAATAAAGGCACCTTTGAATTCTGGAATCATCTCCTGGCTGATCGGCTTCACTGCAGGGCACCACCTGTCTTCGGTCGGCATCCATTAGGATTTCAAAATCTGGGGAAAGAGGAAAACTATTAATGGCCTACAGGAAAACAAAAAAAAGAGTTGGATCCTAACCTTTCTTCCAGCCACCCAGGGGGCACTTCTGCTCGCACGAGATTTCCACCGATTCTCCCTCCCTGGCTTTGCAGCTCACGGTGGTCCTGAAGGTCCATCAATAGAAGCTGCGTTTTGGGGAGCACAGCAGGCTCCAGTGGGAAGGAATCATATCCAAACAGTTACAAGACTGCACTCTATGGGGAGATTTCTCACACAGCTGAGTACCAGTTGGAGAGACCAGCCCAAAACGCAACTCAATTCAACCCATGACTGCCTGGCTTCAATGTAAGTAGAAGACAGACATGGCATGGCATGGACTCAAGGCTACGTGTGGAAAGCACCATCAAGTCACAGCTGACTCACGATGACCCTTCGTGGAGTTTTCAAGGCAACAGACAAACAGAGGTGGTTTGCCACTGCCTGCCTCCGCAGAGCAACCCTGGACTCCCGTGGTGGTCCTCCATTCTGAGATCTGCCAAGACCAAGAGAGTCAGGGCCCTCCAAGTAAGGGCATCAATACGTATCTTTTCTACAGTCAGAGTTGTGGAGCAGTGGAATCAGCTGCCTCGGGAGGTGGTGAGCTCCCCCTCACTGGCAGTCTTTAAGTGGCAGCTGGACAAACACTTTCAGGGATGCTCTCATAGGCTGGTCCTGCATTGAGCAGGGGTTTGGACTGGATGGCCTGTATGGCCCCTTCCAACATTCTGTGTTCTACACAGGTTTCCCCAGAGGCAAGCAGCAGTACTGTGGGGGGCCACCTCAGGTTGAGAAAACGATATGGGGAGGAAAGGGTGAGGCCTCTTCTCCCAGCACACTATGGTCCTGATCCAAATCAGGCCCAGATGTACCAGAGAACCTCAGAAGACTTTGCAGAGAAGTGAGATTTCTTCGTTGTCATGGCACACAACCTGCATGGCAGACGGTCAGCTTCTATTCCTGTCTGAGCACATTCACAATCCCCTTTCCCTCTCCACCCACTTCGGCTCTCCACGTTTAACCGAAGAATTTCAGTGCTTTTTATCAAGGGAAAGGGTAACGTTCCGTCACGTACCTAAGTTGTAGCCATAAGTCAACTTCACGTTCCGTCGAAACAAACCGGCGTCTCCGAGAAGTGTGAACAGGACCTCCTGCATCTCAGGAAAATGAGAAATGGGAGAGGAGGACTCTTTCTCCACTGATAAGGCTACTGGTGGCTTGGGGACAGAATGACCCTCGAGCGCCAGGCAAACGTTCACGGCACGCAACATCATTTCGATTTGCTCAGAGTTCTGCCCACCTGGGGGGGGGGTAGAGATTACAATATTATTATTGCAGGAACGCCTTGTCACCCTTAAATCTGCAGCTCTTTTAAATCACTTCTATGTTAAGGACAGCCTTGACGAGCCAGAGATTAATACCTTCACAGGGCTCCTTCTAAAACAAAAATAATTTTGCTCCTACTTTGTTCACAACTTTCGGAAAGCCTGAACCTGAAATCTTTTTAGCTACTAAGTCCTCCAACGTGAATGCACAAGGATGTCTGCCATTCTGTTGTTATGGATGCTTAGATGGAAAAGCTTTAGCAACTAAACGAGTGTCCATGCAACTGAAGGGGGGGGGGTCGAGAAATCACAGCACAGGGATGTATTTGGTAGTGTTCTGCTTTAGATATAAACCTTTCATTCCAAACGGCTAGCTCTGGTTTCACTTGAGACCGAGATGCTTACAGTGCAAAGAGAGTACCCACCCTGTCTTCTCAAGACGGATTCAGTGATTATGGTCAGTTGTGAAATCTTGTTACAGCCAGCCACTAGGAATATCACGGATACTACAAGCCAGACCCTGCATCCTTCATATGTGAAAAGGGTTATCCCCCCATCTGTTGAAGCAGCTGAACTCATACACACCAATAAAGTGTAATTTAACAGCCGTCAACCCAGGAAGCAGTACTTAACAGTGTTTAAAACCCATAAAAATCGTTAATGGGTTTTGGAGTCCAAGTTCTAAAATTGGCCATACCCTTTCACAGCACTAGACCAGGCCCTCTGTGATATAAATATGTGGCTCTGATTGGTCACAAAGAATTTTTCAGACTTGATGCCAGGATGATTTTTTTGCTGGGACGGCTGAGTGCTAGAATGGAGGCGTCCGTTCGATAAGTGACCACAGTCCAAATTAATAGCAGCTGTGAATAGCAGCAAGTGCCCTAATTTGGATACCAAAAAAAGAAAGAGAGAAGTCCATTGTCATATGGCTGCCGACCTCCAAGTGGTATCTGGAGCTCTCCAGGGATCACAACTGATCTCCGGGCGACAGAGCAGTTTACCTGGAGAAAAGGGCTATTTTGGAAGGTGGACTCTTTGGCATTATGCCCCACTGAAGTCCCTCCCCTCTGCAAATCCTGCCCTCCTCAGGCTCCACCCCCAAAGTCTCCAGGTATTTCCCAACTCAGTGCTGGCAACCCCATCCGTGTGCCTTTATGCCTAAGGAAATGTAGTTTGCATTCTGAAGTACTGCAGCTGAACAGAGGAAACCTCTGGGATGACATCTTTAACTGCTTCCAAAGGGGGGGGGGGACCAGCACTGCCATAACAATGGGAGAGAGCAGATATTTACCTGAAGGACCACCTTTTACAGTTCCGCAGGGCCTGTAAGACGGAGCTCTTCCACCAGGCTTTCCATTAGGAGCCACACTTAAACACCGAGGACTGACCCTGTGCCCTGATCTTACCACCCTCCGTCTATCTCACTGCATAAATTATCCGATCAAATTGAGCCCGACTGAGAATACCACCAGGACTAACACCGAAGTAGTGGTACGGCTGGATTTAGGAATCTCTGCTCTGCACTTCAATTGTTTCTGGCTTTTTTGAAAATGGATACTGATTGTTCTTGGATGATTTATGGGTTTTAATTGTATTTATATATGCATTTTATGTAAGCCGCTCTGAGCCCACCTTGGCGGGGTATAAATCTAACTAATAAAATAAATAAATACTCCCCTAGGACCCTACCTGACCACTGTGGTCACCTTCAGGTTGCCTCAACCTTCTGACAGGGGGCAACCCGGGAAAGGGCCTTCTCGACAGCGACAGCGAAACTCGGAACTCCCTCCCCAGGGAGATCTGCCTGGCCCCTTTTTATCGGCTGGTTCCACTTGGCGTTCCCTCAACGATCCCTTCTTCCTCCCTGTCCTTATTTAAGTTCTAGTGAAAAATGGCTTTAATGGTGCATTTGTGCGTTGGTTTTAAGGGCTTTTCAGACGAGACTTTAATTTGCACGTTTTGTTAGCCGCCTGCGTGACCCATATGAACACAGAAAGGCAGAGTAAAAATCTTGTTAATAAAAATAACTAATAATAAACTGAAGATGCACATTCGATCACGGAACTCCGTTATGGCCACGCGTACGCATACACAGCGCACAACTGAATCATGTCCCAAAGGTCTGTGAAGCCTGACATGAGAAAGAAGACGAGTCAAAAATAAGCCTCTGACCTTCAGCCATCAGTTCGTGAAGGACTTCATCTTGCAGCAGCTGATCAAGGGCTGGTTGGGGAAGATACCCTAAAATGCAGAATGAGTACACAGCCCTCAGTAAGTCCACATTCGGGAGCCTGGGCAGATAGTTCATCAAGGCCTCATTCAGAGCCTGAAGGAACCTTCAAGAAGAGGAGGAAGACACAGAGGGGGAGAGAGAGAGAGAGAGAGAGAGAGGTTGATCCACAAATTCCTAAACAAAATCAACCAAATTACTTACTTCCTAAGAAACATACTTGGGATTGCCCTGTGAAAATGACTGGGGGAGGGGCAATATGACCAATTTGTGCTGTAATTAGTTCCCATGTGACACAATAATACAATCCTCACAAAACAGCCACGGAGCTAGACCACGTTAGTCTAGGGCTTTAATTCTACACCAGGATACAGGGACGAGACCCTCCTCCCTTTTCCTTTGGGAGGAAGAGGAGGAGGAGGATAGAATATTTCTTTATAAAGTACATATGTAGGCCCCAGTTACTCTCAATGGGCCATACTATGTAGAGTTTACACCTTTCTTTGTCTTTTCCGGGGACTCTTGGTCTTCTTGTAATGTGAACAAAGTACGAGAACCTCGGTTTAGTAATTTTAGCTTCGAGGGAGAGTTCAGGCTTGATTCGATCTAGAACCCACTTGTCCTTTCGGTGGTCCAAGTATCCATAAAAACCTTCTCCAACACCACATTTCAAAGGAATCAACCTTCTTTATGGTCAAACTTTCAGACCCGTACATGGTAATGGCAAATGGCATGGCATGAATTAACTTGATCTTGGTTGCCAGTGACACTTCTTTCCCAGCTCCTTCACGGCTGCCCTTCCCAGTTTCAACCTCCTTCTGATGTCTTGGTCGTGGTCTCCCTTTTGGGTGATGATGGAGCCAAGGAACGGGAAACCTTGAACAATTTCAGTTTCTTCATTGTCAGCCTTGTCAACCACCCTTAGTAAGGGTGAAACTGCTTGGGATGGTTCTATCAACCTCTTACAGAAACATCTGCAGAAGAAACTACAACTTGCATTTGGGAGACATAGATATGAGTTTCCTGTTTCATAATTGAAATGCTTTCTTCCAATCCAACACCAATTCCAGTATACGATGAGTGATGGAATTCCCACAGCTGCTCCATCCCAAACGTGGCTTAATATTTTTGGTGCTGGAGTGGAGGCCGACGCTTGGTGGCTGACTGTGTTCAAAACTGAAGTGATCTGGACCGTGGGAATAGCAATAAGTACCTTAATTTGGATTATCTCCAAAAGCAAGTTAGTTCAGTGGATGGCCAAGTTTGCACTGCAGAAGCACAGATATCCCCATGTGCTACTGAAAGTCCCCAGAAACCTGAAATCACATGAAGCTTCTATTTCTAGCTGTCATGGTTACAATCAGTGATAGGCCTAGCGTTCATGGGTCTGCCCAAGGTACCTATGCCAACATCCTACTGCAACGGCCTCCGTTTAAAAAAAAAACCCACCCAGAACAAAAATGACAACACCAGAACAAAAATTATTCAAGAGCCAAAACCTACTGCTGGTCTTGGCCTCCAGGGAGGTGGTTGAGCAAAGAATAGGCTCGAAGAACAGCCAGAATATCCTTCAAGGTCAAGGAGTCAGGATGAGATATCACTTTCTCAGCAAAAGCATCCATCAGAGCAGCTGGGCGAATGCTAAGATTCTCAAAGGCAGAAAGGAAGAGGACTACCTGAAATCAAAAGAATATCAATTTAATTTTATTTTATTATCTGTGCGCTACTGAGACCGCAGAATGGACACTGACCCTGGCAAGCCACAATCTAAATGGGTGGGTTAGGAATTTTGAGAATGAGCATCTCTCTGGCCACAGTGGTAACTCTTCAGACCCTCGACACCAACCTCTTCTGAATATTGCTAGTCTCTCCTGTAATCCATCCAGGCCACTTACTTACTTGTTCTAATACAAACTGTCTGACCTACACTTCCCCTGTCTCACTGCTGACAATTTCATCTGTGCAGCTGATCCAAAAATTTCGAACTTCCCGAACGTATCCTTGAATCTCTGAGAAAACAGCACAGTGTAAACAGAGCAGTCTGATTTTTAAGCAGGTTACCAAATTAAAATTAATTCTATAGTGACCGTTAATTTGTCCTGCTGCAATACGGTTGCCAAAAATTCTCATGACGTACATTTTTCTGAGAGTCTGTCAAGGAAGGAAGGAAGGAACTGGACGTGCCCAAAAGTTTTAATTTTAAGGCAAGTGCTAGCGGCGAGACTGTCCTACTTCTAAAACAAATAGCCTCTGTCAAGGCAAGTGCTAGCGGCAAGATCTTATTTCTACAAGTTTCATCTATGGCAATATTTCAAAGGGGAAAATATAAATACAGTTTCACCACTTTGATGCCATTGGAAAAATATACATGTCAGAATAAGTCCACCAATAGCCTCTTATCGGTCTCTGGGAGCTCTCAGGGGCGAGTCGAGGGCTGCTGTCCCCTCCAGGGTTCCCTTTTCCTTTAGGCAGTCAGTCCCAAGAAGCCTCAATGTAGCAAAGAGGGGTAAGGGTTGAAGTCCAACCTATTCCCTCTCCCTTGCTGCCCTCTGGAGCTTTCCACCAGCCTTCGGTCCACTTCCTGGCTCTTCTTCCTCCTGGGCCCTCTTCCCATCTGTCCTTTAAAGGCCACTCTGGAGGCAGACCAACCCCGGGCTCCTCCATTCCCTCTCCAACCCCGTGAGGACTTGGCCTGACAGGCAGAGTCCTGGTCCAATGAGACATAAGGCTTTATTTTTATTTATCAGATTTTTATATCACTGCACTCATCTGAAGGGTCTCATTAAACATTAAAACCAATAAGGTAAAACAACATAAAAAACAAAGAACTAATATAAAGAAACATTGAAATATTAAATTGTTAAAATATGTGGCTATGACTATTATCAGTGTTATAACAGCCAAAGCATGTGGCTCCCCTCCAAAGGCCAACCTATGCAATACGGCCTTGCGTGCCCTGTGGAAACTAAATAAGTCCAGTGGGGCACAGGTGTCATCTGAGAGTGCATTCCGCAGGACAGGGGCCACAACTAAGAAGGCCTTTTCCCTGCTGACTGCTTTTCCCTGCTGTTGTCTGAAGCCCCTCTGTTTCCTATCACACCCTCTAATCTCAGTGTCTCACTCTGGATCCAGTTTGGTGTTGTGATTAAGTGCACGGACTCTAATCTGGGAGAACCGGGTTTGATTCCCCACTCCTCCACTTGCACCTGGCTGGATGACCTTGGGCAAGCCATAGCTCTGTACCAGCTGTTCTCTCAAGGACAGCTTGGGAAAGAGCTCTCTCAGCCCCACCTACCTCCCAGGGTGTCTGTTGTGGGGAGGGGAAGGGAAAGGAGTTCGTAAGCCGCTCTGAGACTCCCTTGGGGAGTGAAGGGTGGGGTATAAATCCAATCTCCTCTTCTTCTTCACTCTCACCTGGGGTAAAGTATCTGCCTTATCTCATGGGCTCCGCTCCCCTACCATGCCCCGTCCAAGCCTCCCAGTCAGAGGCTCATTCATCAACTGCAGGGTCTCCCTGCCTCCCTCCTGCCATTATTTTCTCCCCCCCCCCAAAACACTCCCTCCGCCTCCAGCTCGTGATCCAGCTGGGGACCACACCATGCCATCCCTTAAAGTCCCATGGCCTGCTCCACCCCCTTCCTCTGTTGCACTGCAGTTTGCCACGTCTCTCGGGGACCCTGCTGGTCCCCTCGTCCCCCTGCTTTACTGCCACTGCCTGCCACCCTTGGAGGATTCCTAAAGGGCTGGCAACAAACTCCCCACTGGAGGTAACAATGTGTGTGTGGGGGGGGTGCTACCCCCAGACACCTATAAAGCACAATTAAATAAGATATAGCAACAAAGTACAGATGAAAAACTGTATTAAGAACGAAAGCTTCATATTCCAAGCTGAAGCCACAATAAAATAGCATAGAGGTCAGGGATCCTCACTGGCCAGAATCCTCTGCTTGTGCTGAAGGTCAACTGAAATCTCAAAGAAAGACAAATCTCCATATGTAGCAGTTTCAGATTTCAGCGTACACAGTGGACTGCTGCCCTTTGTTTGGTCTCTGAATCTGCATTTCAAAAGGTGTACAGACAGCAAAAGGTGTTCAAAATGTATGACCAGCATAAAGGCATCTCTAGGGCACAATGCAAAATTGTCCGGTCTGCACCTCCCTGACCTAAGAACTCCTTGCAAAGCTACTGGTTGGGTCAATGAATAATCCTCTCCCCACCCCACCCCCAGTTTACCTGTTTGGTGTCCCACATATAGAAGGCCGATGCTACATAATTGGCCACTGCAGAAAAGAGCGCGGTGTTGCGATACTGAAGGTCATTACATGATCTCAGAACGGTCAGCAACCGCCAGAATGGAATTCCCTCGATGTTCTCTAATATACATGCAGAAGAAGAGCGGAGGAAAAAAAAGTTTAGAAATGGTACTGGATGCCTGAAAAACCTCATGCAGGTTTTGTGCATTTACTGAGTCATGAATATGCCCCGGGAACAAATATTACAGCGGTTGAGAATACGGGAGTGAAAGATGGCAGACAGCAAAGACCTGCCCAGAGTCACACAACACAGTGGGAAGGAGGACTTTATTCGGACAGGCTGACACCTTCCCCCCTCGATGCCATGACAAGAAGCTGATCTTGAAGCCCCCCTCAGTCATCAAAGCCACTTGCCACATGGCACTGGGGGGGGGGGGGGACTAGCTGCACGATTCTTTCTATCCTGGCCCATTTGGGGGCTCACTGCAAACCAGTGCTCCCTCTAAGCTGAGCCAGTGTGAGCTAGCTCACAGTTCTTTAGCCTCCGGCTCACACATTTTTGTCTTCGCTCAGGAAGGAGGGCTCCAGAGCACACTAATTTATGCAGCAGCCAAATCGCTTGCTCACAACTTTCATGCCAGGAGCTCACAAAGTAGAATTCTTGCTCACAAGACTCCACAGCTTAGAGGGAGTATTGCTGCATACCGATCTGTACCTAAGGCTAATCCCGAATATAACTCCATGCAAAGTGTGGGATAATTGGTTTCTTTCACCCTCCTCAATTCTGCCTTTGGTTATCTTTTGTCGTTGTTGTTCCTCACTCGGTGGCTCTGAGTAAAACCTTACCAAACAGGTGTCTTCCTCCAGTTTAAAGGAAATGGAAGGGGGAAGCCATGGCTCAGTAGTAGAGCAGCTGCTTGGCATGCAGAAGGTCTCATGTTCAATCCCTAGAAACGCCCTCTAAAAGGATCACCTAAAAGCAGGTGATGTGAAGGACCTCCACCTGAGACCCTGGAGAGCTGCTACCAGTCTGAGTAGACAATACTGACCATGATGGACCAAGGGTCTGATTTGGTATGAGGCAGAATAATGTGTTTAATGTGTTACAAATGGACACAAAAAGGTCAACAGGTATGCAGTGACCAACTAGCGGGGGGGGGGGGACTGCAGTTTGAGACATTCACAGCAACTTACCTATTATTTTGTCACTGCAAGCGTTCAGGATAGGCAAGGAGCGGTAATTCATTTCAGCCAGTGCGCTGAACATATGCTGAGCATTTGGGAGCGACAGCTGATTGATCTGACTCAAAACCTTGTTCTGAAAAGCAAAACGGGCTGAAATTAGACTCATGTGGTTAGCCTTGTTGGTCTGAAGCAAAATAGCAACGTTCGAGTCCAGTGACACCTTTAAGACCAACAAAGCTCCGTGTGCATGAACACGAAAGCTTATACCCAGAATTAAACTTTGTTGGCCTTAAAGGTGCCACTGGGCTCAGGCTGAAATTAGACAGGCAGAAAGGTCACTGTCCTAACAAGAAAAGGGTGGAAGACCACAGACTCCCCCCGCATCAGCACATAACCTCAAGTGACAATTCAGAGTCAGTGGAGACAGAGAAAAGGCTCGGCTGCGGCAGACTTCCACTAAACTGAACTGTTTTCCATATTTATTCAAAATATTTGTTTGCCGCCTTTCTTCCTACAGTGCTCAGGAAGGCTTACAATATTAATGAAACACATCTAGAAAATTCAAAAGCATAAGACCAAAATTTAAAAACCACAATTTAGGACTGCTTTAATTCAACACAGCCGTAAATAAAACAGTCTTCAGCTGCCTCCTAAAGATCAAAGGTGACTCCTTTGACGGCTTCCTCTCCATTTCCTTTTCATTTTGGGGCCCTTTTGTGTCTGCTTAAAAAACGGAGCAACGCAAATCAGGGGCAGACACACATGTTACTTCTGTCGTGAAGCTGCCGTTATGGGAGTTAACGTGAAAGAACTGGTGTCTTAGCTACAGGATGGAATCAAAACCGTCCAAGCAACTGAACCTTTCCTCCGCTGTCTGATGTGGGGAATTACACAGGAGCTAGTCCGGGCAGCACTTCCAGGCACTCCTTATTTCTTCACTGGGACTATATCTGCAACACGGCCACGTCTCTCGTCTTACCTCCACTTTTGCCTTGAGAGAGAGAGGCGAGTCTGCTCCTATACATTTCATCATCGTCTGCAGCATAAACATGTTGGAGATCTTTGAGATCCGCTGCTCCACCAGTAATCTAGTGAGAAAGATGAACGGTCTCCATCAGGAAACGAATACAGAACAGGCACAAACATGCGTAGCAAGCAGGTAACATTAAGAATGGTTCAAAATAGTATTTCTTATTTACTGACTTCATTTACACTCTGCCTGGCAACTTGCATCCTTCTCCTCTCTACCATTTTATTCTCACCACAGCCCTGTGAGGTAGGCCAGGCTGAGAGGGCGTGACTGGCCCAAGGTCACCCAGCCAGCTTCCAGGGCAGAGCAGAGATTCAAACCCAAGTCTCCCAGATCCTAGCCCAACACTCTAACCACTACACCACACTGGCTCCCAGCAAAGCAACATATATAAAACCACACAGACACATATGAATGAGGCACTGTGGATGGCGTATACCGACCAGTTGAAGAGATCACTGAAGATTATCAATTAATCGGCCTTCATTGGCATAACATACAGAACACTGAAGATTATTTTATACAGTGTAACTTGAACACGTGAAGCTGTCTTCTACTGAATCAGACCTTTGGTCCATCAAAGTCAGGACTGGCTACACAGACCGGCAGCAGCTCTCCAGGGCTGTAGGCAGAGGTCTTTCCTATCACCTACTGCTTGGTCCTTTTAACTGGAGACACCAGGGATCGAACCGGGAACTTTCTGCATACCAAGCAGAGACTCTGCCACTGAGTTATGGAAAATTTGCCTGGATTAACTGAAAGTAGTCCTTACAGTATATGACTAGAGAACAAAGTTGGGATCCAGTGGCACCTTTAAGACCCACCAGGTTTTATTCAAGGGATGAGCTTCCGTGTGCAGGCACCCTTCCTCAGATACATGCGACTGTGCGTGTAACCGCCAAGCAGCAGACTGTGCTTGTCTGACCCACCTTGCAGATGTTCCCACCTGCACACAGGCAACTGCTTACTTAGGAGGAGCTGTGGCGTGGGGGAAGAGCCTCTGTTTTGCATGCAGAAGGTCCCAGGTTCAATCCCTGGCATATCCAGTTAAACAGACCCAGCAGTAGGTGATGAGAAACACCTCCGACTGAGATCCTAGCGAGACGCTGCCAGTCTGGGTAGACGATACTGACCTTGATGGGCCAAGGGTCTGATTCGGTATAAGACGGCTTCATGCGTGAACCCCGGTGACTGTTACAACCGCTGATGCCACCACTGCTCAGAGGGCACCTGAAACTGGTTTGCCGGGTACCTCTTTGCTAACTCAATTTTGTAAAAGTTCAGAGCTAAAATTTCCTTAATTCCTGAAAATCTCATTGGAGAACACAACTCATGGTCTCCCATCTCAGGACTAGCCAGGACTGACCCTGCCTAGCTTCCAAGATCTGATGAGATCAGAGGCTGGGCTGCACCATCCAGATCAAGGTTGAATTACTAGAAGAGGAGACTGGATTTATACCCAGCCCTTCACTACCTGAAGGAGTCTCAGAGTGGCTTACAATCTCCTTTCCCTTCTCCTCCCCACAACAGGCACCCTGTGAGGTAGGTGGGGCTGAGAGAGCTCTTTTGAGAACTGCCCTTGAGAGAACAGTTCTGAAAGAACTTATGACTGACCCAAGGTCACACCAGCAGCTGCATGTGGAGGAGTGGAGAATCAAACCCGGTTCTCCCACTACACCAAACTGGCTCTCAGCAACTGCAAGGCAAAGATATTAGACAAGACACTTTGCTCTTTCCTTACTGCAATCCAGCGTGGAGTGCCTCCACATTCTTGCATTTGTCCATCCCTTGCAAAGTGGAGGCAAGAACGGAAAGACTCCGGTCATCAAAATCATTCAGACGCTCCTATTCAAAACACAAGAAGGCCTGGGAAGTTAGAAGGAGGCTGAGCTGCCAGATTTTGGCCACCTGTCAGTCAAGAGGAAAAAAAATATGGGCCATATAAAGATCTCAGTCTTAAAACAGTTGATCCTGAGAACTTACTCCAGAGCAATGCATTTTCAGTTCAAACTCCACACCAGATCACTCGAGCAACATTAGAGGTGTCTACTTACCCTGTTTGCAGCAAGATCATTCCACAATTACTCCTGTATTCAGGGGCAGATTAGGAGGTAAAAACAGCCCTGAAAAGCCACCACTCCCAACAGAGGGGGAGGCAAGGCCTCTGGTGGCTTCCTCCCTGAACAGCCGCTGTAGCAGTCACTGTCACTGAGCACCCATCTGCCTTTGGTGGGGGGGGGGGCTGCCGGTTTGAGCTGGCAGCTGCTCCTCCCCCTTTGTGGAGGCCACCAGATAGAAGCAGTGGTGGCTTCTGCCCCCTTGGTGCCCATCCGCCTTGCCTGGGGACCGCCAGCTCCCACAAGGCCGGGGCCACCAGCATGCGGCAGTTAACAGCTTTCCCTCCCCTTGCGCGGACCGCCCCCTCACAAAAGCGGTGGCTCCCCACACACACACACACACTTCACGCAAGGCTACCCTACAGGCTGTGCAGGCCCACTGGAGGGAAGCGGCCCATCGGGTCTGTCCCCGGTGGCGTTCATGGCCAGTCTGCCCTGCTAGCAGTCTTGAAAAACAATATGGTGCGTGGAGCTTTTCTGTCTGCAAAAGGCAGATGATAAATTAAATGGGAGGATTCAACAATGCCCTTATATGCTATCAGAAATTAACATAAAAACTTAAATTAAAAAAACAACAACAATGCCCTGCCTGATCCGCCACCAACCTGAGGCCTGAGGAAGAGTAAAGCTTGCCTTTGGGAGATGAAGCAATTTTCTAATGCTATGGGAGGGAAACTGTGAGTTTTGCTTGCTGTGCCATGACCCTGCATTTTTACACAAGGCCACAATATGGCAACTGCACATATGGCTGTCTCATTACCACATTTAGCCTTAAAGAGATATTGTTCTTTAATATTACAAGGGAAACCCGTGGGAACCGCGCACCCAGATTCTATAACGTCGTTTGACATAATCCTATTTTATGTGGGGCTATAAGCTATGGAGGTGGCATGCAGGGTTCTCCCAATCCTCTCCCCTGGCATTCAGGCCTAAAATTAGGGCCGAAGCCAGGGGAGCAGCCACTGGCTAGCTCTCAGCAGCTGGATTATGGATGGCAGATCAGCACCAAGAGCGGGTCACCACAGTGACAGGCAGTTCCTGGGGCTGCTGGAGGTGGTTGCCTATTTCTTCTATCACTTGGGAATTCTGAGTGTTCAGGCTCGCAGGCACTGCAGCTGATGGTGGAGTGGGGCTGGGAAAGCACGGCAGCTGCCCACTGCTCTGCCCCCTCCCTTCAAAACAGATTGCATAAGCCTATAAAGATGATGTGTGCATACAAGAAGCAGGCCCAGTGAGAATTCAGAGTGTGAAAAAAAGAGAGCCTTCGAGCTTCTTCGCCCTTTTGCTGCCATTGAGCCTCCATGCCGGCATGTCTTTCTCACTCCTCTCCACCCTGGCATCGAGACCAACTCAAGCTGTGATTCAGGAAGAACCTGGTCAGAATTTTGCCTCTGCCATGAATTCACTTAGCAGCCCTAGGTAAGTCACTTACTCTGAGCCTCAGGTCTCTGTCTGCTATGTAGAGTTCACAAGAGCAACAGGACCGCAAGAGAACGCATGTGAAAACACTTTTAAGTTCAGCACTGAAAGTGCTATATAAATGTCACGTATATTCATAAATATTAGCTGTATGAAAGCTTCCCTGCTCTTTTCTACATTTATCACAGTTGTGATGTTTTATGAGCTACGCACTGCAGGCACCTCTGAAATCCCGCCCAGGCTGGAAAATATTCTGTAGCTTACCTGGCATATCCTCAGCATCGTCTGAACCAACCGGGTGTTCTGCGGGACTCCAAGTTTCACCACTGCATGCAGGCTGTACGCCAAGTCATCACGCCACATGTACCTGGCCTCCTCCATCGCGCACTGGCAGAGCAGGCCAAACTGAGGGTGCTCAAACATCAGCTGTCTCTCATAACGCCTCTGGTCTTCCGATAGTCTTTTGGTCAGCATCCACATAGCGGCTAGGCTGTTACTGATGTACTTTTGGGAAATCGGGTATCTCGAAACCAAGTCTAGTACGTCGCAGGGGGATGTGCACTTTCGAAGCTCATCAAAGTACCGCTGGGACACGGATCTCTCATCCGTTTCTTCACCTGCACTTCTGTCTGTCGCCGTGGCGACCGTGGAACCAGATCGCGGTTCAGCGAGTTCTACAGCCACTGGTCTAGAACTTTGTGTTTGATCATTTAACAAATCATCAGCAGCTTTTTGTTCATTTGTGTTTGTACTTTCTGTGCTGACAATGAATGCATCTTGAGAAAAAAATCTAGCAGATGACTGAGATATGTACAGTGGCCATCGCTTGAGAGAAAGACTTTGTACAGCGCTTTTATGTCCATTAGTCCCCAACACATACGTTCTCACCACTGTTCTAGAACAAGGACTCGCTACAGAAGGGCATGCCTGCATTTGCCTGATGGTCCTTATGAAACAACCCAGGTGCTTCTTCATTTTGCCGCTCGTCATTCAATGACTTGTTCAAAGAAAAACAACTTGATAAATGGCTAGCAGTGCAAATCCACTCATGTAAGTCATCTATGAAATGGATTAAAAAATGGGAGCTTCATAAGCTTACACCACCAACAAACTTTATGAATGATTTTACAAACACAGCTACACAGTTAATGCTCATTTGATGGGATAACGTTGCATACAACAATCAATGATTAACAGGGCCCAACACAGTTAGTTTTGGTATTGACACAACTGAGAAGGGGAAGAATAACTGGCAGGAATATTGACCTCGTAGTTGCAGATCTCACAAAGGGACAGAAGAAATCAGTTCAATGATATGTGTGCTCCAGCAACAGTCAGAGCTTATATAGTCAAAAATTATATAGACAAAATCATTACCATACAGTCAAATAGAGGCTCTGGCCCTAAGGTCAAGGTCACGAGTTTATCTCCACTCGTAAAACTAAAATCTTTGGCAAATGAGCCAAAGGGATCAGCAGGGCTCCTGAAGATTTAGCTGCAACAGCTCAAGGGAGCCTCAGAGTTTCAAAGACGGTGTGCCTCTGAACAGCACTGGCAGGGTGGGAGCACAGCAGGAAACAACTAAGGGCACTTGCTTGTGTGGTTTCTTAGAGGCAGCAGGTTGGCCACTGGAAGAAACAGGGTGCTGGGCTTTGGCACCTGACCAGAGCTAACCAGAGGCAGGCAGCTGAAGAAGAGACTGGATTTATACCCCCACAACGGGGTCTCTGCTCTTCATTCAGAGTGGTTTACAATCTCCTTCCCTTCCCCACAACAGACAGCCTGTAAGGTAGGCAGGGCTGAGAGAACTCTTTCGAGAATGGCTCCTGAGAGAACAGCTCTGAGAGAACTTGTGACTGACCCAAGGTCACACCAGCAGCTGCATGTGGAAGTGGGGGATCAAACCCAGTTCTCCAGATTAGAGTCCACCGCTCTTAACCACAACACCAAACTGCTACATTCACCAAAGCTCACATCGAAATAATCTTTCCAGGGCCACTAGACTTTCATTTCGCTAACACAGCGACTCCTCTGCAAGGAGAAGACGGCCCTGAGAGGGCGTACGGTTGCGCCTCCAGGCTGGGAAATTCCTGGAGATTCGGGGAGGGCGCCTGGGGAGGCCAGAGACCTCAGTGTCGTCCAGTGCCACGGAAGCCACCCTCCAGAACTGCCATTTCCTCCGGCCGAACTGACCTCTGTCGTCTGGAGGGCAGCTGGGATCCCTGGAGATCTCCAGGGCGGCCCGACCTGGAAGATGGCAACCCATGGAAACCAAGGGCGGGCCCCCTCAACGGCTCGCCCCTTCCCAACGAACTCCCGCGCCTTCACCTCACCTGGACTTCACTTTCACACGCGCCGTCTTCCTGCGAGCCACGCGCACAAGAGCTGCGACCGCCACCACGTGACCCCAACCGGAAGGCGGCGCCTCGCGCGGCGTACGGCTCTCCACCGGGGACAAACTAGCGCCTTCCGCGGAGGGGGAGCGGGGAAGAAACGCTTTTGCCGCGTTGCCAGGCAACCCCCCTTCCTGCTGAAGACCGCGCAAGGCTTCCCATCTCGGCCGGGCCGGGCCGGGCGGCTCGTTTCATGGCCAAATTCGTCCTCGCAGGTGAGGCGAGAGAACTCCCCCCCACCTGTTGTCGTCGTCATCATCAAGGGGAACGACGAAGAGCTCTCTCGCCCCCAGCTGCGTTAGAACGCGGAGGAGCGCGTAGTTCCTGAGCGTGCAAAGAGCGCTCTTCGTTCGTCAAATGGAAGCGCGCAGGCAGGGAAGGTTTTGCAGAATCACAGTCCCTTTGACCTCCTATTAGTCGTGGACTGACTAAGGGCTGAATGTCTGAAATAGACGGATAAATAAGATCGTGGCCGGGGGAGGGGGAATAATTTGGAAATCTCCCCCTCTCCCTCTCAAGCTCGCTGTGAGCTCTGGTGTGCTGAACCGGCTGTGGCTCCCCATGGAAATGTATTCAGACAGCACTGGCTCTTTGGCTTGGAAACGGAGATGAGCACCGCCCCCTAGAGTCAGATTCGACTGGCTTTCGAGCAAGGGAAACCTTTACCTTTACCTTAAATATACTGATGGATCCATTTATTTTAAATACATAGCATTCTATCCTGCCTTCTACATACATGGGATGATGTACAATGGTAAAGTAGAAAATTAAATATTAAGCAATGAATATCAAAGCATGAGCAACAAAACACTAACAGAATTGAAACAATCAGCAAAGGCAAGAAACATATCCAGTGACTACAGAAGCCACCAGAAATCTTTAAAAAAACCCAATATCAGTAATGTTTTAAAGTGTCAAATAGGTGATGTTCACAAGCTCACCGTTTTTTAACCATTCTCAACTGTTTAATTTCCAGGCAGGGCAGATTGCCCCTACTATGCTAAGGCAGAACTCCTAGCTGACTATCTGCAGAAAAATTTGCCTAACTTCCGGATACATAAGATTACTCAGCATCCGGACAACTGGGAGGTAAATGGTGTTAGTCCACTCGTTTGCTCAGCTCAATACTGTTCTCCTTTTTGTCTTTCCTGCTTTCATTGCTAATGTACATAGACATTTGGTCAATAAAGAGCTTATTAACATGGGGCCTAATTTGCATTGCTTTTGAATTGACATTTTTTTTTTAAATAAAGCCTATTGGTAGGTCTTTCTCCAGGTCTGGTATTGCTTTTTCCAAATGTGTTTATTAGCATTTCCAAAAGAGATGCTGTCTGAAGCACAAGAAGAACTCTGGCTGTTAAAGCCCCTGGTCAGCATTGTAGTAACCCTGTTCATGACTTGTTAAAGGCTTGGTTTCTCTGTGCCATTGCTGCCAATGCGATCATTCCCTGTGATGCTGGAGACTGGCAGGGTTCCATCTTCTAAGGGCTGAGTCATACATGAGGACTTTGCATCAGAGGTGTTTCAGGAGATCCGTGCCGGGAATCCGGTTCCCAGGTGCACCTGAACCTTATTTGGATCAGTACCCAAGGAGAAGAGTCTTCAGCCTTTTCCCCCAGATGCTTTTCACAACCTGAAATGGTCTCTGGGAGCTGCACTTTTCCTTTTGGGAAACTTATACGTACTGATAGTTACACACAAGTTTCCCTGACTGGGCAAATAGAAACTCCAGAGGACCATTTCAGGTCAGGAGAACAACATGAGGGAAAAGGATGAAGCCCCTTGTCCTTGAGGGTCTGGTGTCAATCCAAATTGGACCCAAAAAACACCTGGGAGTTCAGTTTCCAGCAGGGAACTCCCAGAACACATCTGTACAGAATCCATAACGGAGACACATAGACTTTTAAAAGTGTGAATTGGCTTTTCAGAACACCATAGTCCCTTGATTTACCTTCTGCATGCATGTATAGATAAGGAAGACACATAAGGGAGACACATAGACTTTTAAAAGTGTGAATTGGTTTTTCAGAACACCATAGTCCCTTGATTTACCTTCTGCATGCGTGTATAGATATGTACATAAGTGCCATCAAGTTGCAATTGACTTATGGCAACCCCAGCAAGGAGCTTTCAAGGCAAGTTAGAAGCAGAAGTGGTTTGCCACTGCATTCCTCTGCAGAGCCTTCCTTGGTGGTCTCCCATCCAAGTACCAATCCTGCTTAGCTTCCAAGATTGGACAAGACTGGGCTATACTGTGCCACTTTCTCCAGGTATAGATGATCAGGTATGAAACATATGAAGCTTTTGTCAAATATTAAGCAACAGCATATAGTTGTGTCATTTTGGGCAACCAGAGCATTATTATTTGGAAGCCTTTTTGGGAGATCATGTTTCACATGTACCTTGGGGGGATTTTGTATACAGAAATGGCTTCAGAAGATCTGTGAAGAAAACGGATGGAAGCACAAGCGCTCCCCCATTATTTGGAGAGAACTGTTGGACCGTGGAGGAAAAGGTCTTCTTCTGGGAGGATTTAATGAGTTCCTAGAACATGCTCAGGTAAAAAGTCACTTTCCGGGCTAGTTAAATTTCTTTTTCTCCTCTCAAAATTCAAGTGTCTATTTATCCTATCTTTCCACAAATGTTGCAGTTATAAGGGGGACTGACTTCTGAGTAAACATCTCCCTTCCCAACTGAAAGGCATGAGATTTGGAACTCGTGACCCATGAGGCTGCTAGTAAAACACAGAGAGAAGTTGTTGACTGGGACTGCTGGGAATGGACAATAAGCAGGAAGTGAACAATAAAATATCTGGCAGAGTCTGGAGCCTGGAAAATTGAAGGCTAGAAAGTCCTGCCATTGCAAGGAGACACCCTAGGTGACCTTTGTGTAGGGTTGCCAGCTCTGGTTTGGAAAACTCCTGGAGATTTTGGGAGTGGAGCCTGAGGAGGGCGGGGTTTGGGGAGAGGAGAGACCTCAGCAGGGTATAATGCCATAGAATACAACTTCCAAGCCACCAACAGATTCAGGAGGGAATTAGATAAACGTATGGAGCAGAGGTCCATCAGTGGCTGTTAGCCGCAAGGTATAGATAGGAACCCTCAGTCTGGGGCAAGGGATGCTCTGTATTCTTAGTGCTTTGGGGGGGGCAACAGTGAGAGGGCTTCTAGTGTCCTGGCCCTACTGCTGGACCTCCTGAGGGCACCTGGTATTTTTGGCCACTGTGTAACACAGAGTGTTGGACTGGATAGGCCACTGGCCTGATCCAACATTGGCTTCTCTTATGTTCTTATGTTCATCTTCTCCAGGGAAACTGATCTTCATCACCTGGAGATCAGTTGTAATCCCAGGAGATCTCCAGCTACCAGCTGGAGTCTGGCAACCATACCTTTGAGATCTCTTACAGTTCTTTCTCTGGTTCTTCTCATATGCTTTGAAAGAATGCATTTTGGCCTCCAGGTTTGGATAGAGTAGTTGCAGGGGTGTTTGAGCCACATCTGGATAGCTGCCTGCTGATTACCCTTTTTAACCTTCAGCATTACTACAACATCACGTCAGACATGATGACCATAGAGATGCGTCAGATTGCTGAGGAGAACTTGCGGACTCACATAGAAGTTGAGCAAGAGGAGGAAGAACTCAAGAGCCTTATCAGCCCCTTACACATTTGGATCAACAGGTGGGAAGATGGATAACAACTCTGTCCAAAGTCAGTTTAGCTAGGTGTGTGGTCTGTCACTCTATTATAAAGAATTTCAGGAACGTTAGCATAATCTGTGTCTCTTCACCAAACACAACCGTCAGAGAAATTGTAAAATGAGCTGAATTTGGGAAATATACATAAATCAGCAAACCTTTGGCTTGGAATTTAAAGATGCATGCAAGCACTACTTCTCCATGCACCACAGATTTCCCAGTTTACCACTGTCAGTTGTTTCATGTCAGAGGTCTGAATGAACAGCCTGTCTGTCTAGCTATCCTCCTGAACAAAGTTTGAGTCCATTGGCACCTTTAAGGCCAGCAAGTTGCTGCTGGTGATCCCTGTCCCTAAAGATATCTGGCTGTCCCCGATTTGGTGGAACTCTCTGCCAACTTCCTTCAGGGCCCTGCAGAACATAATGCAATTCCGCAGGGCCTGTAAGGCAGAGATGTTCCACCAGGCTTTTGATGAAGACAGCAACGGTTTCCCATCATAGCTGGGCAGGGGGAGAGAGAACTCATAGCAGCAATTCGGAGGGGAGGGTGCTAGCCAAGGAAGAAACCATTGCTGCTCTCAACCAAATGCCTGGCGGAACATCTCTCCCTTGCAGGCCCTGTAGAATCGCATAAGATCTCACAGGGCCCTGATGTCATTTGGCAGAGAGTTCCACCAGGTCGGGGCCAGGACCGAGAAGGCCCCGGCCCTGGTCGAGGACAGTTGGACCTCCCTCGGGCCAGGGATCACCAACAGACATCTAATTGCAGTGTTAATTCATTGTAAGCGCTACTGGGGGCCATTAAATCCTATGGAATAAAATGAGCATTTTAAAAACGAAATCAAATACGTATACAACTTACAGCATCTATTCAATAGTAAGGTTTTGTCCATCACACCTTTCCTAATCAGAGCAGCTGGTCATATCTGCTACCACCTGATCCCTTTGCTGGCCAATGGGGAAATATTCGGGGCAGAAACCGAAGTCAGCCTGCATTTACTGGACAGAAGCAACTGCGAAGAAGTTCTTCGGGGCATCAAAATGGAGACGGAAGACATGGCGTTCCCTCTTCTCCGCAGCGTCTCTCTGCATACCACACTGAAGGGGGCTTTTCTCCAGGCTGACGTCATCATTTTGCTGGATGACATCCTGCAGGAGACCACCATCCCCACGCTTGAGAACTGTATCCAGCAGGTGACCAGCCAGTGCAAAGTCTACGGTCCTCTGATCGACGAGAACGCCAAAAGGGACGTCAAAATAGTCGTGATGGGGAGGACCTTTTCCAACCTTAAAGCATTAATGCTGATGACGAACGCTCCGTCCATTAACCCTCGAAACGTTGTCACGCTAGCTATGCTGGAATGCGAAGCCAAGGCCATGTTGGCAAGGAAGATGAAGATGCACTCAGCAGGTAAAAAAGAGCAAGGGTTCAGTAGCAAAGACTAACAGAACATGTGGCAGGGTATGAGCTTTCATGAAGCTCTGCTGTCTTTTTCAGATACAGCTAGAATGGGAGTCCAACTATCCTATTTATTGGAATGTGGAGTGATCTCGGATGCCGAATGGCATTAGCAGGCAAATGACAATAGCAGGTGGATGACAGTAGCAGGCGTGATTGAGTTTAGGTGAGGTATGCAGAAGGGTAATAGGCATGGAGAAATCGGTATTGATAATGAGACAGGAAACCTAGGTTTCAGTTCAGTCCAGGTGGATGCATTAAGAACATAAGAGAAGCCAATGTTGGATCATGCCAGTGGCCCATCCAGTCCAACAGTCTGTCACACAGTGGCCAAAAACACCAGGTGCCCTCAGGAGGTCCAGCAGTGGGGCCAGGACACTAGAAACCCTCCCACTGTTGCCCCCCCCCAAGCACCAAGAATACAGAGCATCGTTTGCCCCAGACTGAGGGTTCCTATCTATACTTTGTGACTAATAGCTACTGATAGACCTCTGCTCCATATGCTTATCTAATTCCCTCTTGAAGCCGTCCATGCTTGTAGCCGCCACCACCTCCTGTGGCAGTGAATTCCACGTATTAATCACTCTTTGGGTACTTCCTTTCATCTGTTCTAACCCCTACTGCTCAGCAATTTCATGGAGTGCCCACAAGTTCTTCTACTGTGAGAAAGGGAGAAAAGTACCTGTTTCTTTACCTGCTCTATCCCATGCATAATCTTATAAACCTCGATCATGTCACCCCTCAGCCGTCGTTTCTCATCTTGTTTGTTCTGTCACAGGAATAAAAAATCTCATCGTCTGGGGTAACGCAAGCGGGAGTAGCTTCGTGGACCTCAATCACACGGAACTCTATGGATACGACGGGGCCATCTGGGGCCCACCAAGCTTTTTCCGTTCCTTGTTGGATGTCCTGTTTGATCGGTATTCTTTTCTGGATGCTTGAGTGATAACATACTTACAAGTATCTTTATGGGTGGCTTTTGCCCCCGGTTGGCTTTTATGCTGTTCTTGTATTACGACAGGAATGCGCAGTTTGACGTGTGCTGTAGCTTGTAAAACTAGTTTCAGATACTTGCCTGTTTCCCAGCTTGCGTGGCAATTTTTTTTGCATTTTGCTATCTAAAGTCTGCTTTTTAAAAAAAAAAAAGTGTGTGTGTGTTCTCAAAGGAACTAAGTATTAGTCTGGATCAGGATCAGGGCTCCACAAGCAGACATATTGGCCAGATTGAGGAATCTGAGGAATCCCTTTGCAAGCTAAGGGCTTTATATGTTTTATAAAGTGGCTCCTTGCACCATATGTTGGCACTTCGGTGATTCCAAACCAGGAGAGAAAGGGTAATCCCAGAGGCCGCTGTTCTCATACAAGCTGCAGCACCTGGCTCTGTGAACCAGATGTTAAGGTGCCTTACAGCCTCTCCACCCCATCCTCACTACCATCATCTGCTAGTTTTATGGCACATCTGCAGACATGTCCATTATAGCAGGTCATTCCTGTTCCTTACTTGAATGGGAGAATCAGTGGCTGTTTCGTTTCCCCATCCAGCAGTCGATTTAAGGGTAGAGGTAGAGTTTCCATGTCCCAGCTTGATAACCCGAGCACAAAATGTCAAGATTTAAAAGGGCACACAGCACAGCAATAGGTTACAAGAGCGGACCGGCCATTTAACTTCCCGGGAAGGTCCGTGGTGGGCCACGAACAAGCACAGCTGAGCCCGAGCAGCTCCACTAGAGGTGGAGAAGTCACTTAGTTCAGGCCTAATGTTGAGCAATTCTGCATCTGGCATTCGCTCCACATTTTCTCAACTGGGAGGAGAAGGTGTAGCGCAGAACCACATGCAGATACCCCGGGGCAATGCTGTACTAACTGCAAAGTCACCCCTGAATGGCCATAAATCTGTGCAGAAGGTATCATAAAACCAGATGAGCAAAGGAAGCGAAAGCAGCATGCAGTGTGGAGGGTACCATAAAAGCCAATGATCAAGGAAAGGAAAGCATGCAATGCAGAGGGGAATTTCTGTTCCAAGGTGGGTTTGGTGTAGTGGTTTGGTGTAGTGGTTAAGTGCACGGACTCTAATCTGGGAGAACCGGGTTTGATTCCCCACTGCTCCACTTGCACCTGCTGGATAACCTTGGGCAAGCCATAGTTCTGTCAGAGCTGTCCTTGAAAGAGCAGTTCTCTCAGAGCTCTCTCAGCTCCAGCTACCTCACAGGGTGTCTGTTGTGGGGAGGGGAAGGGAAAGGAGTTTGTAAGCTGCTCTGAGACTCCCTTGAGTAGTGAATCCAATCTCCTCTTCTCTTTGGTAAAACAATGGAGAGAAAAGCCAATGCAGAAGTCACAATGGGAGTGTCAGCTTAGCAGCTACTACTTCCTGCACCAACTGAGGCCGTGCAGGCAGAGGCAATGAGTGAGCCCGAGGCCATCGTCAGCACTGCTGGATGGGTCTGAGCGGAGTCACCCCTGCAGTGGTGACTTCCAGCCCCACAGGGGCTGCTCTGTTTAGCTTGGTCCTGGGCCGGCCATTTGAACTCCCCAGTCTGTCCCTGATAAGTTATAACCATCAGCCCTTCTTGCACTGCTACAAATGTTGCTGAATGAGTTGTGGCATCCTATGAGGCTGAGGACTGAGGCCATAAGAAGAACCTAAGAAGAGCCCATCTGGATCAGGCCAGTGGTCCGTCTAGTCCAGCATCCTGTCTCACGCAGAGGCCTCAACCAGTTACTCTGGAGGTCCAAGAACAGGGCAGAGAGACTGAGGCCTTCCCCTGATGTTGCCTCCTGGCTCTGGGATTCAGAGGTTGACTGCCTGTTCACATAGAGCTTCCCCTCAGTCACCATGGCTGGTAGCCACTGATAGATTCGTGGAGGATAAGTCTATCTATAAAGAACATAAGAAGAGCCCTGCTAGATTAGACCAGTGGTCCATCCAGTCCAGCATCCTGTCTCACACAGGGGCCAACCAGCTCCTCTGGAGGTCCAATAACCGGGCATAGAGACCGTGGCCTCTCCCTGATGTTGCCTCCTGGTTCTGGGATTCAGAGGCTTGGTGCCTCTGAATGCGGAGATTTCCTTCAGTCCCCAGGGCTAGTAGCCACTGATAATCCTCCATGAATCTATCTAATCCCCTTTGAACGCTGTTTATTCCAGTGGCCACCACCGCATCCTCTGGCAGTGAATCCCACATTTCAGTCACTCTCTGTGTGAAGTAGTCTTTCCTTTTGTCCACCCTGAACCTAACTGCCCATCAGCTTCATTGGATGCCCTCGAGTTCTAGTATTTGGGCAGAGAGACAAGTATTTCTCTTTGTCAATTCTCCATATAAACCTCTATCATGTCTGGGGAATATTCTCTCTAGATAAAAGTCTTTCACTATACCTTTTAAAAAAAACCCCTTGTTTTGCCCCCCCCTTCCCGGACAGGGTATGGATGCGCTCCGAATTTGTGGCTTCGCTGGGCTCCCTGAGTTCTTGGGGGCACCACTGCTTGGGCCTGGCTCCGGCACATGTCATTGCCACGGTGCTGAGATACTGGTATCAAGACTCTCCCCCAAAGGAGATGGTCTCTCTGGGAGTCATCACCGAAGGTAAGCGTTCTTCTTTGAGTCAAGAAATCCCTGTGGTCTCTTCGGTCGCCCTTCTCCATTTTCAGTAAAGGTAATGGGAAAGTCTTTGGACTTAATCCAACCAAGACAGCATTAAGTCTCAGCGCTGTGGGCTTTTGGTAGGTGTGGTACCTGCAGCAGGCTGGGCGGAGGCTGGGGCTCCATACCAGTTACAGTTACTACTTTATTGACATCCCCAGTTATACAGCACCCTGCCCTTCCTCTCCAGGCCCGTGCCCACTCAGCTTCTGGCCCCAACAAGCCCTTAGCACTTAGGGGACAGCTGCGCCTTTCACAGCTGGAGCTGTGGATCAACCAGCTGCATCCTTCCATTGGCATCCCTGGCCAAACCATGACCCATGGGATTCCCTGCATTGGCGCCCAAAGACTTCTCCAGCGGTCCATGCCGAGCCTGGGTGACCCAGCCCCTCAACCCTTCGTGTGGCCCCGGTTGCCCCTGGGATGTCACACCCACCCATTTCACTAGCAGCATTAAGCACATGTTTGAATGTCTCCAACTGCAATCAGTGGGAATCAAAACTTTGGTTAAGGTGGGCCCCACCTCCTTCATTTTGTGCCCGTTTTAATAGTGAACATATGTGTGCGTTACCCTGGGAATGGAAGATGTTTCAGAGGAATTGTCTTTGTTTCTTTAGGTCAGTTTGGCCTTCCTGAAGGGATTGTCTTTTCCATGCCTGTGAGGTTCCAGAATGGTAGATGGGAGGCCCTTACCGAACTAGAAATTAACAAGAAAAATCAAGAATATCTTCAGATTTTAGCCTGTGATCTGATTCGGGTAACGTCCAGATGGTTTTGTATCCTGTAATTGCTTCCATAAATTCCTCCTCCTTGTTTTGGTCAAATAAGTCCCCTGGGACTATTTCAGGCTGGGGAAATGGTGTAGCAGGGAAAGCTGAAGTGCCTTCCCCAAGAGCACCTGTTTCCCGCTCCTGATTGGGCACCACGAACAGGAGAATTGAGCAGAATTGACAGCTCGTGTGTGACTGTGTTCCATTCTGTATCTGGCATTCACTCCAAATTTTCTCAGCACTCAACCTGGTTCCCCCTTGCCTCGGAATATCTGTTTTCATTCAATCTGATATGCAGATTATCCTGTGTCAGTACTTGCCTCAGCGGTCATTAGCCGCCTGAGCCAATTAAGTCATGGCGAGGTGATAAATACAGAGGGGGAAATGGGGCGGGGGAACTGACAGAGATCAGTGAAGCCACGTCAAGTTGTCTGCTTATTGTTCCCTTCGAATCGGAAGCGGAGGAAGGAAAAGGTGCCGCTCAAAACCACAGTCGGATACCCCAGGGCAACGCCATACTGACCTCAAAGTCAGCCCTGAACGGCCATAAATCTATGAAGAAGGTGCCATAAAACCTGATGAACAAAGAAAGTGAAAGTGGCATGCGATGTAGAGGGAGATTAACCTCCCAAAACAGATGGGTGCAGAATCAGCCCGTGATATGCAGGATGGAGACCCCAGAACCAGCCTCTCTACTCCACAGTGTGTGAAAACATGGAAGTTGTCACGTTACTAACACTCTCCAGATAGCTCTGGTTTACATGGCTGTGCAGGTTTTTGCACCCAAGAGACCTAGCTGGATGAGGGCCAAGAGCTCCATGATTTCATGAGCTCCGGCTGTACCATTTGAGCTTCAGAAACTACCAGGGGGGAGCCCCAGTTGGGCCGCCGCGTTCAGGAGGTTAACTCCATTTCCCTCATTGAAAAAAATCCCCCGCCCCACAGCTGTTTTAACCTGTCTTTTCCCCTGGTGGTGGTGGAAAGTGCTGTCAAGTCACAGCGGACTGATGGTGACCCTGTAGGGTTTTCAAGGCAAGAGACGGTCAGAGGTGCTTTTGCCATTGCTTGGACCCTGGACTTCCATGTTGGTCTCCCATCCAAATACTAACGAGGATCAACCCTGCTTAGCTTCTGAGATCGGACATGATCAGGCTAGCCTGGCCCATCCAGGTCAAGTCCCTTTGTCCCTGGCAGGACTTAAAGCAGACTTTGGGGGAGGTCAGGAAAAGGCAGGGGGGAGAGAGTGAAACACCCCCCCTCCCGGACAGCCTAGAGGATTCTGGGGCCAGGCACCACATTAGCAGTTCCAGTCACAGAATTCCAGTATCACCATGGCCCTCAGAGGGCCTTCCCACATCTTTTTTTTTTTTGCACGGGACAAACATGTAAGGTGTGAAACAGTAATTCACAGGTCTCCCTGTAGAAAATTCTGATTCTGGAAGGCTCCAAATGAATATTACAGATTCGATTGTGGCCTAGAGTGGCATGCAGACAGAAAACCCCCACCATTGCACAAACCAGCACAAGAAGTAAACTGGCTGCATTTTGTCAATTTCGGGGGAAATCGTACATGAAATTGAAGTCCTGGGGTTGATAGATCAAGATGGGTCGCAGTGTTAGTCTGTCTGTAGCAGTCAAAGAGAGCCAAGTTTCCAGTAGCACCTTAAAGACTAACAAAATATGTGACGGGGTAGGAGCTTTCGTGAGTCATTGCTCATGTCTTCAGTAGAAAAGAACAAGAGTCCAGTAGCACCTTAAAGACTTAACAAAATATGTGGCAGGGGAGGAGCTTTCGTGAGACACCACTCACTTCTTCAGATGCAGCTAGAATGGGAGTCCTTCTGTCCTATTTATTGGAAAGTGGAGTGATTTCAGATGCCGAATGACATTAGCAGACAAATGACAATAGCAGGTGAATGACAATAGCAGGTGGGGTATAAACCCAGAAGAAGAAGAGGAGGAGGAGGAGGTGGAGGAGGAGATTGGATTTGTATCCTGCCCTTCACTCACTTGGAGTCTCAGAGCGGCTTGCAATCTCCTTTCCCTTCCCTTCCCCTCCCCACAACAGACACCCTGTGAGGGAGGTGGGGCTGAGAGAGCTCTGAGACAACTGTCCTTGAGAGAACAGCTGGTACAGAGCTGTGGCTTGCCCAAGGTCATCCAGCAGGTGCAAGTGGAGGCGTGGGGAATCAAACCCGGTTCTCCCAGATTAGAGTCCGCGCACTTAACCACTACACCAAACTGGCTCTCTTCTTCTTCTGCTATGACATGACAGCATGCTATGATGTTGGTGATGAATTGTTGCAGTTAAATATTTTGACTGGTTGATGGTGTTTTGAAATTTGAGCTCTAGCCAAGTTCTTGGAAATTGCAGAGGTTTCTCCACAGGAATCTTGCTGTTCCAAGCAACACTGTCTCCTGGAGGTGAACGGGTGTTATTTCCTCAATGCCCAGAATGTCCAGTGTTTCTGGAGTCTCCTAGGGACGGCTCCAAGGACTCCCGTGACAACTGGCACAGCGGTCACCTTCTTCTCCCAGAGGTGCTCTAGCTCTGTTCGTAGGCCTTGGTATTTCGTGATCTTCTCCTGTTCTTTTCTATTCTGCTGTCTCCTGGGATTTTTTATTTTCTTCTTCGCATTCTCCTCCTCCTCTTCATCATCATCATCATCATGAAAGCAGCATTGTGTAGCCTGACCTCATCAGATCTCAGAAGCTCAGCAGGGTCAGTACTTGGAAAGGAGACCACCAAGGAAGGCTCTGCAGAGGAATGCCATGGCCAACCACCTCTGCTTCTCACTGGCCTAGAAAGCCCCTTGCTGGCGTTGCCGTAAGTCAGTTGCAACTTGGCAGCATTTACATAGGTAATGGAGGTCCCCCTGACGTTGTCTGATTTGAGATTTTCTACTGAATAGGAAGTTTTTTTCAGTTCACTATACCTGAAATAGAATATTTTTAGAACATTAGAATAACCATGAAAGCTTTTATTGGTTTTGTGGATAAATCCCTAATTAGGCTTCTCGTATCTGTTGTTAAACACCAGGCTTCCCGAGCGGACAGACATTTTGGAAGCACTGCGTGAGCATTACAGAAGACAGTAAGGAAGGGATGTTTAGGAAGCAGTGTTAGTTGTCCTGTTATCCGATTTTTAATCAAAACGCACTTTGCAGGTGTATTGTAACAACAGTCCTGTCTGAAAAGATTGTTTGGTAAACTAAACGGGGGTGTTTTTTCCTGCACAGGAAAAGGAAGTTGCATTAGGTGAAGCAGCTGAACTATATCCCCGCAGACGAGGTAAACGCAAACAGTAGGATACAGAACTGCCTTCTATAGCACCTAGCCCAGGCCGAATCTGGAGACCAGATTTAAAATTGTATGTTCTTAAGGGGCAGGTTTGCAAGTCGGGAATCCCCATGGTTTGCTTGCTACTTAAATAAATGCCCCATACATTACTGGGCCCCTGAGCGACTGCCTAATTGAGGGTTGTTCGCATGATTTTGGTTGTATCTATAAACCTGTGATAATGTTATCAAAAAAGATGCAGCAAGTTACCTTTATGGGCCAGAGTCCAAACAACCAAGAAGATTGGAGAGCCAGCTTGGTGTAATGGTTAGGAGCGCGGGCTCTAATCTGGGAGAACCAGGTTTGATTCCCCACTTCTCCACATGCAGCTGCTGGTGTGACCTTGGGTCAGTCACAAGTTGTTTCCGAGCTGTTCTCTTAGGGGCAGTTCTCGAAAGAGCTCTCTCAGCCCCACCCACCTCACAAGGTGTCTGTTGTGGGGAGGGGAAGGGGAAGGAGATCATAAGCCGCTCTGAGACTCCTTGGGGGGTTCTTCTTCTAGTTACATGAGCCTGGGTGCGGGGTGGACTTGTCTTTCTCACACGACATGCCCCTTACCCCCAACACACGGTAACCTGCATTAGGAAAGTGAGGGAGTTTGGAAATCTAATTATTTATTTAATTCATTTGTACTCCACCTTTCGCCCCAGTGGGGACCCAAAGCAGCTTACATCGTTCTCCTCTCCTCCATTTTATCCTCACAACAACCTTGTGCGGTAAGTCGGGGTGAGAGAGTGTGACTGGCCCAAGGTCACCCAGCGAGCTTTCATGGCACAAGCAGGGAAGGATGGCTCCAAAGCAAACTGATTTATGCAGCAGCCAAATCACTCGATCACAAGTTTAATGCCTGTAGCTCACAAAGTAGAATTTTTGCTCACAAGACTCCACAGCTTAGAGGGATCATTGGTCCCCATAGGCTTTAATTGAGCCAGGGGAAAAAACTATTGTTTTTGCACACCCCACCCTATTATGCTTTTCAAAAGGGCTGCAGTGGCTCAAGTGGTTAAGACGCTGAACTGCGGACCGGAAGGTCAGGAGTTCAGGAGTTCAAAACCCGAGTGCTGCTTGACGGAGTGAGCTCCCGGCTCTGGCCCCAGCTCCTGCCAACCTAGCAGTTCAAAAGCAAGAAATAGCAAGTAGATAAATAGGTACCGCTTCGGTGGGAAGGTGACAGCATTCTCAGCGTCTAGTCATGCCGGCCACATGACCACAGAAACATCTTTGGGCAGTGCTGGCTCTTCGGCTTGGAAACAGAGATGAGCACCGCATCCCTAGAGTCGTATTCAACTGGCTGAAGACCTCAGGAGCCAACCATCACAGCTCCACTGGTGTCATTTAGAACTTCAGCATAGTAATGTAGCTTTCATAGGTCACCACATTAATAAAATGAACGGCTGGAAGTGACATAATACATCTTTTGCTTCTTACAGTACCTCATTGGGCAATGAAATCAATAGAAGAAGAAAGTACTTCAAAAGAGGGTAAGTAAAAGAAATACTTTATTATTTTATTGATACCCCACAATTCTTCCATGTGAGAACCCAAAGCGGCTTACATCATTCCCCTCTCCTCCATTTTATCTTCATAACAACCCTGTGAGGTAGGTGAGTCTGAAGAGAGTGTGTGACTGGCCCAAGGTCACCCAGCAAGCTTCCATGGCACGAGGCGGGATTCAAACCTGGGTCTCCCAGTTCCCAGTCCAACACTCTAACCACTACACTATGCTGGCTCCTTGTTTTTGGTATTTTATATTTTGATGGAGAAAACGTTTCCACCTCCCCAGAAATGGTTTTCAGCATAGAAAAAAAACAAGCTATTGCTAACAATGAGCTCTGCTGTTAAGGAGATCTGCTATCATTATCAGTATATCTAATTCTTAGCATGGCCGAATCTGTGGCTACTTAAATCCAGGGACTAAACAGACAGGACAGATCTTTTGATGAACAGGAAAAAAGCCGCAGGTTTGCAGGAAAATCTGAAATCAGATAAAGATCAGTTGTCTGGTGGGTGGGACGGATGGAAGGAAGCAGAGAAAGGGAGGAGCCTTGACTTTCAGGAAAGGGAAATAAGAAATAATAGGGGAGGGGGGAAAGGGGTTCTCCTCCTTAAATCCTTGAAGATCCATTGCTTGTTATATATAATTCTGAACATGGTCCTAGAACACACATTGATAAATCCTCAGAACAGAATTACATACAGAGAATGGTGACTTTTCAACAAACCCAGGGGAGGCCCCGGGCTTGCAGAAAAATCCAGAAACTTTAAAATAAAAATCCAAGTTTTTTAAAAAACACAAACCAGAGAAATGATGTATGCAGTGGCGTGCCTAGCCTATTTGGCACCTGGGGCTGAGAAACAGTCTTTTATGATGTCCCTGGACTTATACTTTTTTGCAACAGACTAACTAAGCTGCCCCTTTGGAATCCGTGCCATGGGAAAGAACCGGCATGACAGAGCCGCTAACTGATTCCATGGCATGCAGTCATTTTTACCGCAGCCCTTTGAGTTGCTGCGCTCACAATAAAAACCGATGGGATGAATCAATTCTTAATTAATTAATTTTTTTAGAACTCGAAACTTCGCCCACTGGCCCAGTCACCTTGGAAGAACCTGGTGCTGAGGGTAAGGCAAGGAGCTTAAATGCCTTTCTTTGTGGTGTTATCTGTGTTGCTGCAAAGGGGAGAGCCAACTATGTATTTTCTGATTCGACCTCCTGATGTATTTTGTATTTTAAGTACTTATATCCCACTTTTCTCCCCAATGGGGACCCAAAGCAGCTTACAAAACAAAACCCCAATATGAACAGATGAAAGAAAAAATACTTCCAATAGAGGGCAGTTCTCTCGCTCGCTTCTCATACTGGTCCTTTCCACACTAGGCCTTAAATCCTGGTTCAACCCTGTCCCCGAACTTACATTCTACACTACAGTCAAGTTCACCCCTGTAATTATCTCGGGGTATTTTTTTCTCTCCAAATTACACTGAGGTCACCCCGGTTTCGCCCCACACTTGTCCCGGGATAAACGGACGCTGTTATAACCAGGGATAAATGCAAGGTATTGTGTCATGAGTTGGACTCTGATAAAACCAGGGATGAGATCCAAGTGCAGAAAGGACTTCTGTTTCCTCATTTCCTGGTTTAACTCTCCATCACCCCCAGTTGTTCTTAGCTTTCTATCGACAAGACTGACAGCACCTTGGGCCATGGGAGGGGACTCCTGAGATTGGGAAAATGGCACAAAGTGAAAAATTAAACACTTATTTACCACAGGTCCACCACTGCAAACCAGTATGGAACCCTTCCCACTTGCCCCCTCGCACCCCCCATGGCAACCTTTAAGTAAAAACCAAAAGCACCAGGAGATCCAGCCTTGCAAAGCATGGTTTGGCCTTGAGAGACTTAGATCTGAAGAGACAGTGAGCCAGTGAAAAATGGGGAGGATAAATAGTAAAAGTAAGGAGGAGGGAGATCCCTTCCAAATCTATAATTCTATGATTCTATAAATAATAGGGGGAAGGGCTTGAAGGAAGCCAGAGATCCTGATGCGTTTCCTTCTCGTGTATACCCGTCGGTATCAATGACCAGCATCCTGAATGGATACCCTGTATCTGTTTCAGAATGCTATGAATCAGAGGGATCAAATATACTAAAAGGCTGGGAAAAGAAGTACCTCTTGGATATGAATAAGTACAAAATAAACAGTTCTGTTTGTCACAGTGCCTGAAGGGTTACCCGAGGAGTTAAAAGAGTCCAAGAGCCCAGAAGAAGAAAATATCGAAGAATCCACAGATGGTGAGTGAAAAAAACTTCATGTGACGTAGAATCGTTAACTCTTTGCTTGCGTACGGGCTTCATTTCTCCCCTATGGGGACGCAAAGCAACTTACATAGTTCTCCTCCCCTTCATTTTATCCCCACAACAACCATTTCCAGTTTACACATCAGCACACGCTGGAAATAGAGCAACGGCCAAGGACAGAATGGTGGTTCATAGTTGCCATCTCTGATGAGTGCGGGCTCCTCAGTATATGCAGGCCTGATTTATTACTATTATTTCGAGCTACACTTTTTCAGTGACTCATATCCAACCTGTTTGACCCGAACAAGATATTTTATAGTTACAGTTTTATGTGTGGGTTAGCACAGCTTAGACCACTGAAGAAGGCCCTCTGGGCTGAAACTCGTTTGGGTCCTGTGGTTATTATATATGTGGAACCATTATTCTTGTCTCTCTTTTTAAGTCTGCAGAGTATTATGACCATCTCACACCTCAGGTCCCCCCTCTCCCTCCCAGAGACATCGATAGACAGGGTAGCCCAGCCCCCCTTTATAACCAGTCTTCACTCACACAGAGCTATTGGGGTTGGGGCTCCAGTCATTCGTTGCTACCCTTCATACTTATGCTAGAATATATGTATGTACACTGAAATATTAACTTGTGTGTGCATGTGTGCACTTCTTTCCCTTAAACGTGCAGCCCACAGGGTTAATCAAAACTAGAAACTTTTCTTTATAAGAACAGAACACCGAGGAAAGTAAAGTCAAAGAAACTTGCCTTGAACTTTTGCACTGAGGTCTTAAACCTGCAACTGGGATCCTTTAGTTACAAATTTACTATTTTCAGGCAAGCCCGATCTCGTCAGCTCTTGGAAGCTAAGCGGGGCCAACCCTAGCAAGTATTTGGATGGGAGATTTCTAGAGAATAATCGGGGGTGGGAGGCAGAGGCAGGCTATCAAGCCACTTCTCTGAACGACCATCAAGCCCCAGTAGGAGTCATCAGAGGTCGCCATGACTTCTGGGCATGGGCACACACATGCACACACACAAATGCAAAAAATACCCCCCCCAAATTTTTTTTACTGTTTTCAGCAAGTTCCAAGTAACCCTTCTGTACAGTTCCCCTCAGTCAGAAAACCCTCTTTTCTCCTCAGCGCTTAAGCTGTCTACTTGCCTGCTGCTAACCTGCTTTTTTTTTACTCTCAGCATTAAATCTAATAAATAAACAAACATTTATTTATTTATTAGATTTTTATGCCGCCCTTCCTTGCAAGCAAGGCTCAGGGCAGCTTACAAACAGAAGGAAATATACAGTAGGTAATTAAAAGTTAAAAACCAAAAATAAGTACATAGAACATATAGCACCAATAATTCATCAGAATAATTTAGTCAGTCCAAGATGGTTCAGGGGGAAATTCAAATTTCACAGGTCTCCGGGGGGGGGGGGGGGGGGGGGGGCCTGTGGAGAACAGAGGGTACTAGCGTGCCAGACTATATTATACAGTACTGTTGCTGTCCTCAACCGAATGCCTGGCAGAACAGCTCTGCCTTACACGTCCTGCGGAAAGGTAACAAATCCCACAGGGCACAGATGTTCTGGCAGAGAGTTCTACCAGGTGGGGGCCAAGGCCAAAAAAGCCCTGGTCCTGGTTGAGGACAGCCAGATCTCTCGTGCCGGGCTCCACCAGGAGGCTCTTACTTCCAAAGCATAATGCTCTTCTTGGGGCATACTGAGAGGGGCATTCCATCAGCTCTCATTGGTTGCTCTTGGAGAGAGGCAGCACCTAGCCTGTCCATCACAGGGACTTATGACATTCTTCTCCCCGCCTCCATTTTAGCCTCACAACCACCTAGCAGAGTGGGGACTTGAACCAAGGTCCCCCCAGATCCTCCTCTGGGACTCTAACCACTACACCAGGCTGGCTGTCCATTGGAGACACAGTTCTACACACCTTCCTTTCGTACTTTTGGTTTACCCCTGCAGCGTGCTGCCAAATAACGATGGAGCAGCATTTAGCTCGTTGTGGAAGTGCCTTGAGGGCTGATAACAGCAGTGAATGCTGAGAAAGGTGGCTGATGCTTCAGGGGTGGATTTTGTGCCTTTCCCATCACAGAGACGACCAGATGCTTATTTTTTTTTAAACAAAAGAAAGCCAGCTTTGTATATTTGCAAATCTGTAGCTGAGAACAACTCATAAACAAATGTCTGTTTATTCGTGTTTCATTCTGCAGTTCCTGAAGTTTCATCTTACCATGAAATCGACGAGAGCAATCTAGAATGAAGTTCGTAACTCATCACCGGACAGTCGAGCTGCAGCTTCCAAGCACTCGGACACGGAGGCTTCTGTGACTCAACAACTGCAGATTTGGCGCAAGAACACTTGGTTTTCCCTTCTGTGTGGAATGAGAGAATTTAGATGTGTGAAAACTCATGCCTGGTTGTCTCTTATTTGTGCCTTCAAGACAAGCTGAATGAGAAACCAAATCTATTTGTTTTGGAATATTTGGATAACACCAATTTAGTTACATTTCGACAAAATTTTGCGGGTTTACCAGTCATTGCCCATGCTGAATCTAGCATTCCAGACTCTGAAGTATGAAAGGTAGGGACTAGAAAATTGAAAAGTAATAGCCTGATTTGCCTTCTCCCCGTTAATGTAGTGGAATACTGAGATTTCCCCTTTCCACTCACCCGCCAGCTGCCCTGTCCTTTTCTGACACACACCGATGTCCACATATGAGTGTTACATTTGAATCGGGTAGACATGCCAAAATTTATGCAAGGCCAGACCTTGTGGCAAATTCTGCAGTTGGGTTTCTTGGGGAAGGGAGGGGGAACCTCAGCCATATATGCATCATGTATATTGGACTGTATGTGCATATACGCTATTCAAACCTTCCACAGGCATGACTGGAAGTCTCGGGGAGGTGGGCAAGTCTGGTGAACAAAGCTGGAGGGGTTGATCTTGATCGTCGTGGAGAGAAAGAGAGGAGAGTACGCTCTGAACCAGAGCAATAGTTTTAATTTTATAAATAAGGTTAAAAGAACATATAAGTTAAAAAGTATTTTCTGTCTGTCCATCTGGGTACAAGCAAAGATATACGCCTTTTCTATTCACTTGGCAAAGATAAGGATTTGGAGAAAGCTGCCCGGGTAGTTACTGCATTCTGATTGAACCACCCAGCAATATTGTCCACTGCTTGCATTTCTCGATAAACCTCATGTGCACCGTGTGTTCTCTCATGCGATTGCATGCGCGAGCCTGGATCTGCTGCTGCTGCTCCTCCTGGATTCTAAATTGTTTTTTTAATTGTTAATTGTTTGGTTTTGCCCAGTTTTATGTTTTGAAGCCACTGTGGGGCCTTCAGCAGAACGGCGGGGGTAGATATTTCTTGAATAAAAGAAATATTAAAACTATACAGTTTATATGCGCTGGAATGTGAAAGAAGTGGTTTTTAAAAAACAAAACCCTTTCAGAGTGAGCGTATGAGTTTATATCAGTCGTATGGTTTTGGGTTGTATGTGTTGTGACAATTAAGCTCGGTCTTTTGTGAGAAACATTAAAGAAAGCAATCGGCCCCAAATGGGTTTCCTCAAAAGGCGTGGGACTGAGCTCCTACAACCTGGCTGCAGTCGACGAGGGCTCTGCTCATCCCTAAATAATGTCGTGGTTCTTGTATTGCACCACATTTGTTTCTAGCTCACTCCAGAACAGTCCAAGATTTTGTTACAACTGCAAGACTTCGTAGGGTTGGAGCCTTGCATAAAACGTCCACCGAACTGGCTCCAGGGTTATAATAGTCACATCCATGAAGCCGCCTTCTACTGAATCGGACCCCGGTTCCATCAAGGTCAGTATTGCCTCCTCGGACTGGGAACAGCTCTCCAGGGTCTCGGGGAGAGGCCTGGTCCTTTTGACCGGAGTACTGAACCTGGGACCTTCTGCATGCCAAGCAGATGCTCTGCCACTCAGCCATCAAGCCCTCCCCATGGCCGATTATTTTGGCACTGTCGCGTTTTCTTCATTGTGTTAGTTCTGTGCTTTATCATTACGGCAAACAAAGGGGCTTCCCCTGCCAAGTGAACTGTGGGGGTATCTGGGTGATGCTGTTAGGCTGCCCACGCTTCCTTCCCTGTGTGTTGATCTGTCCAAGGTCTGTTGTGTTTCCGGGATGGGATATGAACCCTCCTCGGCAGTGCTCTCAATAGTGCAGTTATGACAGAGCTCCTACACGGCCTGCCACAGTTCTCTCTAGTGGAGAGGGCTCTGTTTCCTTTGTTCCTTCAGCTTTCTGTAAAAGGGTGCTGCTCTTCCACTTGAATCTTGTTGCGCTATGTGTCTAGGGTTCAGTACTGCATTGTAATCCCATAACTATGACTTATTGCAGAAATTGGTCATTAGATACGAGGTGTTTTTATTCTGCGCCTGGTAAAGAAACGTCTGCTATTGTCTACATAGATATCACACTGTCAATATGATATCTGGAACCACTTCATTTTAAAGTATGGCTAATAAATATCATAGCCGGTACTGTTAATGTTCTGGAGAGTAAAAATGTGACCATGGTACACACCAGGTTCCGAAGAAACCAAGAACAACATAATCTTTTAGAAGACCAGCTCATGGTTCCATTCTGAAGCTTGTCTAGTTGTATTCAAGCCCTCCAGACTCTGATTATTGAAAACTGCAGAAACTGAATTTAAAACATCCTTCAAAAAGGCACTCCAGTTTTAAAAAGGATGGGAATTGTTTTTTTTCCCCAGTTTGAAGCCAGCGCTGCGACTCCTCGGGACTGAATGTTTTTCTTCCTGTGTTCATGAGGATTACTTCCTCCTTCCTCATCTGTCTCCATAGCAGCACGGCGTCCCTCAGAAACCAGGAGACGCTTGAGTCTCACGTCCTAGGTGGGCAGAAGGTGAACCGGTGTGGAATGGCCTTTTGAAAGAGAGATCAAAGATGCTCTTCGTCTTCAATTATTCACAACATGCATTATTAATTGATTGCACTTTAAATTTTTTGCGGGGCGAAGGGGGAACAACGGATGGAAGGAAAGGCCTACCACTGAACGTTTTTCAGCATTTTATGGTGGGGCAGTGACTGGACCGGCTGTTTTAAGATGAAACCTCTTCTCTTGGGGAATCAGTTTACAATTAAAATTGTTTTGATCACCCGAGGGCCCTGGAGACTTTCAGTCGCAGTTGTTGAGTGCCATTGAAAGAAAAGGAAACAGGTGAGGTAGCTTTCATATTACTGTATTTCTCCAGTTACTTAAATACATGATGTTTCCTGCTGAAAGTAGAACTCCTTCCTTTTCTTATTCCCACCTGTGAACCCTTGTGAGAGCCGTGAAACCTACCTGCTATTGACAGGTGCCTGGGAGAGGGTACAAACAATGTATTTGCTTCTTTCACACTGCAATCTTTAGGACACTTTTCTGCGAATAAGCCCTATTGAATAGACCTGAGCAGGATTCTGAGTAGAAACTGCTTAGGATTGATCTCTTACTAGTACTTGTTTCAGATGGACTGTACACTGGTTTTAGATGGACTGTACATAGGGCCGTGGTGGTTCAGTGGTAAAGACACTGAACTGCAGACAGGAAGGTCAGTAGTTCAGCAGTTCGAGACCCGAGTGCACCATGACGGAGTGAGCTCCTGGCCCCAGCTCCTGCCAACCTAGCAGTTCGAAAGCAAGAAATTGCAAGTAGATACATAGGTACCACTTCGGTGGGAAGTCAACAGCGTTCCGTGCACCTCAGCGTCTAGTCATGCCAGCCACATGACCACGGAAATGTCTTCGGACAGCGCTGGCTTTTCGGCTTGGAAACAGATGAGCACCGCCCCCTAGAGTCAGATTCGACTGGCTTTTGAGCAAGGGAAACCTTTACCTTTTACCTTTACACTGGTTTACCATTCCCCCACCACCACCACCTCTGCAGTATATCCATTTTTTAAATTCTATCACTTGAACTCCTTGGGGGAAGGACAGGAGGAAAAATGTGATAAAAAATATTGTAAAGGCCCAGCTGCAAGCATTCTGAACATTTATCATTTTACTAGTATAATTTTAGCCACAAGTATTTCACATATTCCAGTTTGGTTGAAGCTTAGAATTTAATATTGGGGTTTTTTTGTTATGGAAGTGTCACATCTTAGAATACTCAATCTACTCTTTGTAAAAAGTGATGATTTCTCCCTTTAGCTGTTCTGTCTTTTAGCAAATGAGCAAATGAGTTCATGCAAGGTTATTCTGTCTCTGTCCCAGGTTGAGTTGTGATAGTTGGATATTTCATTTCCGCTGCTTGACCACTATAATGTTACATTAGGATTTGTTTGGTTACAGGGAGTCTGTCCGCAGCCTTCATAAGATGGATATAGATCATCAAGGTAAATATTAAGTGGAGCCTTGTGCGTTCCCCAAAATGCCTGGTTATCTCATTAAAAATGGGGCTGGAGTTTTGTCTGGACATTGGTTTAATAGCAGGGAGCTATCATTTCAAACAAGACTGGGTACATGCTCAGAAATACCCAAAGTTGCGCTTTGCCCCCTGCCCTAGCCATGCCTGCTCTGTAGCTATAGAGACACATTTCCATATGGATTCTCTGTAATGCGTCTGCAGTCACACATCATTTCACACCCTCGCCCATCCACACACATGCTTATACTTATACTCTTATGCACCCATGAATGCAACCTGAAGAAGAAGAGGCAGGATTTAGACCCTGTCTTTCATGCAGAATCTCCGAGCAGCTTACACTCCCCTTCCTCTCGCCTACCACACAAAAGGAGTATGTATGCACAGATGTACAGTGTGGTGTAGTGATTAGACTGTCAGACTAGGACCTGGGAGACCCAGGTTCAAATCTCCACTCTGCCATCGGTGTGGCAGCTTGCTGGGTGACCTTGGGTCAGTCACTCACACTCAGCCTTAACCTTCCTCACAGGGTTGGTG
The DNA here is from genome assembly GCA_029233225.1 of Lepidodactylus listeri. NCBI lineage: Eukaryota > Metazoa > Chordata > Lepidosauria > Squamata > Gekkonidae > Lepidodactylus > Lepidodactylus listeri. The sequence continues at coordinate 17,429,659 of JARCFY010000010.1, read as the reverse complement.
TGAGGATAAAATGGAGGGGGAAAGAACAATGCGAGTCACTCTGGGTCCCCATTTGGGAGGATAGCAGGGTATAAATTAAGTAAAGAAAGAAAGAAAAATCCTGTGCACATCCAGTCCCCCAAAAGCACTCTGCAGACAGATCCCACCACATCCCAGTTTAGAATCCCCTTCCACATTCCTGGCCACAGTGTCCTTTTAACTCTTACTAGAAAAGATGGCCTTTTTGATTTTGGCATGTGTGTATTTTCTTCACAGAGGCGCTGAATTCCATCCAGAATTCTGTCTACAGAACAGCTCTGAAGCTCCGCGCTGTGCAGACTCTATGCCAACGTGAGCAGTGGAACAGAATGAGACTGAGTTTGGGCTGCTGGAGGACGGGGGAGCTGAGGAAGTTGCTCTCTGCTCCTTCGGATCTGATCCAGTGGTAATGGGAGGGATGTAGGAAGTCATGATAAACATCAGAAAATTCCATGAAGTTTCAAGATCATTCCAAATCTGAGCACTGCCCTATGAGACTTGAGAGTAGGGCTGTGTGCCTTTGGATCTACCTGAGCTGAAAACATACCCAAAAAATACCTTATTGGTATTTTGGGGTATATTTCGGCATCCCAAAGGTAGCTGGGTTTTTTTGGGGAAACCGAAAAGAAATCCTGAAAAAAACCAAATATATTTGGGGATTACTGGAAATGTCCGCAAAGCTTGAAGAAACGCTGAGCAGCTGAAGCGGATTACTCCCGGCACTCAGCTGTTCTTTAGACTTCTGCAGTCCCTTTAAATAGGGTGCGTTTAAAGGGACTGCAGAAGACAGCCTGAAACCAGCTGAGTTGGCAGGAAGCAGTCTCCCTGATAAGTATTGGAGTCGGGAGTCCATGGAATAGTGAAACAGCTAGATCTTTATTGCTGGTCCGGATGAAGCATACAACCCAGGGCTCGAAGCCCTCCTTTTATGCTGGTCAGGGACAATCCCCTGACCTCACCCAACTGGCCTGATAGGCTATTATAAGTCTATTTACATTTCATAGGTTCCCTGGGAGAAACCTAGGTACAGGATTGGTGGCCGGTTTGAATCCACCTGGCCTTTGTTCTACCTGGCTGAAGCTCAGGTAGTTTCTTGGCCATGTGCTCTGGCCATGTGCTCTGGCCATGCGGTCGCAATTAAGAGAGCACATGGCGACCGCATGGTCAATACATAACACCCCTCCCCCCATAGTCCAGAACCCCTCTGCACACATAGTCTTTGAGATAGTCCGGGCGTCTGTGCTCACGTCCAGAGCGCTGGGGGGTTGTACGGCGGGGCATGTTGCTAGTGTCGGCAGGTTGCGGTGTGGGTAGTTGTTCTGCTGGCGGGGCCTGTCTGCTCGGGGGTTGTTCAGGTGTGGATGGTGCAACTGCTTCGTCCGCGGGCAGGAGCGGCATCTCCACAGTCTCCAGATCAGGGTCTGGCGCTGCTTCTGGAGTCGTGTCGATGTCACGGTCTGTTGGTGCAGGGAGTTCGGGGGCCTGGGTATCATCGTGGTTCTGGGTACGGCGTTGAATCTGGTCAATGTGCCGTTTCCAGACTACGCCATCTTCCATAAGGACCTCGTAGGAATAAGGCCCGGTGACTCGGACGATCCTCGCGGGGAGCCATGTCGGACCCCGCGCGAAGTTCTTTGCGTATACGGGGTCTTCGGGAGTGAATCCTCGGGCAGCTGGCCGGTCCTCCGTTGTCGGGTTCCCCTCGATTGCTCGGTCGGGATGTAGGCGGTCCAAGACGGTTCCCAGTCGTCTTCCCATCAGAAGTTCGGCTGGCCGGCGCCCAGTCCCTAAGTGGGGTGTGTTCCGTTGGCAGAACAAGAACTTGTACAGCTGCTCTTCCCAGTCACCATGCTCCATCTTCTTTAACGCGTCCTTCGTTGTCCTCACCATGCGCTCGGCCTGGCCGTTGGTTGCGGGGTGGAACGGAGCGGAGCAGATGTGGCGCAGACCACAGGCTTCCACAAACCATTGAAACTCACCGGAGGTGAAGGCGGTCCCGTTGTTGGTCACGAGAGTTTCTGGCATTCCGTGTGTCGCGAAGATCGGCCAGAGACTTCTTAAGGCAGCGTTGGTGGAGGTCGAAGCTACCGGCACTACCTCAAGCCACTTGCTGTAGCTGTCAACAACGATAAGAAACAACCGGCCCTGGACTGGTCCCGCGAAGTCTAGGTGCAGGCGGGACCAGGGCTTGTTAGTAGATTCCCAGGATCGGACAGGAGCGTGTGGCGGATCTGGCCGTGACTCCTGGCATTTGGTACACTTCTGGACCCGCCCCTCAATGTCTTTGTCCAGGCCTGGCCACCATACGTAACTCCGGGCCAGAGCTTTCATGCGCACAATTCCCGGGTGAGCCTCGTGGAGGGCCTCTAGCACTCGGGGCCGCAGGGGCCCGGGGATCACCACTCGAGATCCCCATAGCAGGCATTCCTTGTGGGCCGATAGTTCGTGCCTGTGTGCCATGAAAGCGGCGAAATCTGGTCCCGGTTTTTACCAATTCGTAGGAGTAGCCTGACAAAAAAATTGACCACCGCAGGACCCGCGGGGACAGCATGTGAGGGGTCTGCCTGTGGGGGGCAAGGAGACCCAGCAGCGGCTTGTGATCTGTGGCCACGGTGAACGACCGTCCGTAGAGATAGTCGTGGAATTTCCTGACACCAGCTACGATTGCTAGGGCCTCCTTGTCGATCTGGGAGTAGTTCCGTTCTGCTGACGACAGGGTCCTGGAGTAGTAGGCAACCGGTACCTCCTTTCCGTTGGGTAGCCGGTGTCCCAAGACCGCCCCAACGCCGTAGGGGGATGCGTCGCAGGCCAGGATGACAGGGAGCCTCTCATCGAAATGCGCTAAGACCGCATTTGAAATTAATAAGTCTTTGACGGCCCGGAAGGCTGCATCATGCTTGGGACCCCAGGCCCAAGCTGCTCCCTTGTCTAGGAGACGATGCAGGGGTTCAGCGACCGCCGCCTTGTGCGGAAGGAAGGCGTGGTAGAAGTTCACAAGTCCCAAGAACGCCTGGAGTTCTGCCTTTGAGGACGGGCGGGGTGCACCTGTAATTGCCGCTACCTTCTCCTTTGTAGGGTGAATGCTGTCTGCGGTGACTTGGAACCCCAAGAAGGTCACCGAGGAGACTCCCAGGGTGCACTTGTCTTTTCGAACCTTGAGACCTGCATCCTGAAACCTTTGCAGCACCATCCGGAGGCGAGCTGCGAACGTGTCGGTGTCCGGGGCGGCGATGAGGACGTCGTCGAAGAACGGCTTCACTCCTGGAACATCTTTTAGGAGAGAATCCATTAGATTTTGAAAGATTCCGGGTGCTACGCTGACCCCAAATTGGAGGCGTTTTACCTTGAACGCTCCCTTGTGAGTCACAATCGTTTGTGCCTCGGCCGTTGCTTCGTCTACAGGAAGCTGCTGATAGGCTTGGGCCAAGTCTAATTTTCCAAATATTTTGGCGCCCGCGAGGGAGGCCAGAACATGGCTGACCACCGGTACCAGGTACGCGTGGTCTTGTAATGCCTTATTAATTGTACATTTGTAATCCGCGCAGATGCGGACTTCCCCGTTAGCTTTGAGGGGGGTCACAATGGGAGTCTCCCACTTGGCGTGGGAGACCGGCTCGAGCACCCCTTGTGCCACGAGCTTTTCCAGCTCCGCCTCCACTTTGGGCTGGAAGGCGAGTGGTGGCCGGCGGACGGCCACGCGGATGGGCCAGACTGCCGGGTCCAGGTCGAAGGAAACCGGGGGTCCTTTGTAGCAGCCCAATGAGCCATCGAAAACGGCGGGAAATTCCTCACAGATGGATGAGAAGTCAGTAGAGCCCATGCGGTGTATTCCGGTCCACTGCACTCCGAGCGGCTTGAACCAGGTGCGACCTAGGAGACTGGTTAGATTGCGCTCCACCACGAGAAGGTCCAGCAGGCCATTAAAGGCATGGTACTGGACCCAGACCCTGGCTAGCCCCTTAATAGCCACTGGGTTTTTCTGGAAGTCCCGGAGGACCAACCCAGCCGGCAGCCACAGCCAGCGTGCCCCCTTTGGGCAGAGGCGGTGGAACGTAGCTGCGGACACAATTGAATATGCTGACCCTGAGTCCAGTTCCATGGAGCAAGGAACTCCCTCTATTCGGAGAGACACGGAAATTGCGCCCGGGATGGGCTGAGGCAAGTTCATTACCGTGGCCGTGGGAACGACACTACCCACTTCTTCGAAGTTCGCTGCTGGGGCACGGTGGCTGTTCCTCAGGCGGCAGGCCCGGGCGAGATGTCCTGCTTTCCCGCAGGCGCGGCAGGTGGCATCACGGAAGCGGCATGACCGTCTGTCGTGGGGGTCCCCGCAGCTGGCGCACGTTGGGGCCTGCCTGTTGAGGGAAGCAGAAGAGGGAACAGAGACAGATGCTGGGCGCCGGCCCTTGGGCCTGGGGACGCCGGGCTCACCCTTCTTCGAGCGTGGTTGCATCCGGTGGACGTCCTCTTCTTCGCTTGAGTCGGGTTCGGGAGGAGCCGCCTGGTGGACTTTGGTGGCTGCCTTGTCCTTTTGCGTTGTCTCGAAGGCTGCCGCAGTTTCGAGCATCTTCTCCAAGGTTGGCTCTGGCATTGCAATGAGGCGCCGGCGGAGCTTGGCTTCCCGGACCCCTCCCATGAAGGCGGTCTCCACGTGTCATCCATGTGGCGGAATTCGCAGCCCACGGCTAGTCGACGGAGTTCAGCCAGGAAAGTGGCGGCCGACTCCCCCGGCTGCTGCTGGCGCTGTATGAACTCCCAGCGCCTGGCCAGTTTTGATGGCTTCGGGGCGAAGTAATCGCCGAGGGTCTTGGTGAGCACGTCATAAGACACCTCGGTGGGGTCTTGCGGGGCTAGTAGGTTCTGGGCCACCCACATGACCTCCACCCCTCCGGAACTCAAGAGCCAGGCACTCTTCAGGTCCGCATCTGTGATTCCGCGGACCTTAAAGGCGCAACCCAGCGTCTTGAGCCAGGACTCCCACGTCTCGGGACGAGACGTATCGAAAGGGGTAATTGGTCCCAGAGCGTTTGCCATATTTACCAGAGCAGGAGCAGCTGTTTGAGCGATGTCCTCGTGTCTTGCGGCGGTGCCAGGGAGCGCTGAGGCTTGGCGCTGGCTAGTGCCGGAGGATTGGGCTCAGAGCGGCTTGCGGCGAGGCGTTGGAGCGCTGGAGCTCGGAGATGCCTGCGGCCGGCGGGACGGAGCTCGCTGTGCGGCTGTGGTCTGCTGGAGAGTCTCTCATCGGGATCCCACCTTCGTCGCCACTGATAAGTATTGGAGTCGGGAGTCCATGGAATAGTGAAACAGCTAGATCTTTATTGCTGGTCCGGATGAAGCATACAACCCAGGGCTCGAAGCCCTCCTTTTATGTTGGTCAGGGACAATCCCCTGACCTCACCCAACTGGCCTGATAGGCTATTATAAGTCTATTTACATTTCATAGGTTCCCTGGGAGAAACCTAGGTACAGGATTGGTGGCCGGTTTGAATCCACCTGGCCTTTGTTCTACCTGGCTGAAGCTCAGGTAGTTTCTTGGCCATGTGCTTTGGCCATGCTCTGGCCATGTGCTCTGGCCATGCGGTCGCAATTAAGAGAGCACATGGCGACCGCATGGTCAATACATAACACTCCCCAACGGCTCAGCTCAGGCTCTCTTGTGCAGTCCCATTTATTTGAGGAAATTGCAACTATATAACTTGTTTTCTAACTGAAATTATCAACAACAATAAATTGTAACACAGTATTTATGGGTAGGCCTGCCAAGTCCCCCGGTGGGGCGGGGGAAACACTGATTTTTAGTGCTTATCTCCCGCTTTTCCAAAGTTGGCCACCGGGGGGACAAAATGGCTGCCTTAAAAGGGAAATGTCTGCAGAGAGCCTGCCCTGCAGTAAAAAGCCTCGCCAGACATTTCCCCTTTAAGAAGACAGCAAGAGAGCTTCTTCCACAGCAAGACAGGTCCGCCCAGAGATTAAGGAGGGACTGAAGGAGCTGCTTTTGCATGTGGCTGGCAAGGTGAGTTTCTCTTCCAGCTCTTTTCATTCTCTCTCCCTCTTTCTTTTTTCTGTCTGTCTCTCTCTCTCTCTGTCCCCATCCAGCCGAGGTCTATCAGTGGCTATTATAGCCACAAGGTCTAAATGGAAGTAAGTGCCTCTGCCAGTTTTTTCCCCTTCTCTCTCTCTCCCTCTTTCTTTCTTTTTTCTGTCTGTCTGTCTGTCTCTCTCTGTCCCCATCCAGCAGAGGTCTATCAGTGGCTATTATGAGCCACAAGGTCTAAATGGAACCCTTTGTCTGGGGTAGTGAGGCTCTGAATTCTTGGTGCTTGGGGGGCAACAGTGGGAGGGCTTCTGGAGTTCTGGCCCCGCTGCTGGACCTCCTGAGGGCACCTGGTATTTTTGGCCACTGTTGTGACACAGAGTGTTGTACTGGATGGGCTGTACTGGATGGGCCGATCCACTGTGGCTTCTCTCCTGTTCTTATGATATGAAAATCATATTTAGCACTTGTGTAGCACTTAGTGCTTCATATTCTGCCGAGATGAGGAAGGATTCAGTAGGGCCGTTGCTCAGTGATAGAGCATCTGCTTGACATGCAGGAGGTATCAGCCTCTTCAGCTAAAAAAGGATCAGGTAATAGGTGACATTAAAGATCTCAGCCTGAGACCCTGGAGAGCCACTACCAGTCTGAGTAGTCAATACTGACCTTGATGGACCAATGGCCTGATTCAGTATTAGGAAACTTCATGAGTTCATGTGTCAGCATGTGGAAGCAACATCACAGGATGTGACATCACAAAATGATGTCACTTCCTTTCTCCTGGCTCCACCCCCAAAGTCTCCTGGCTCCACCCCCAAAGTCCCCAGATATTTCCCAAGTTGGACTTGGCAGCCCTATTTATGGGGTATCTTTACAATCCAGTATTCTGTAGCTACTCTCTATTGGATTTCACACAATCATCTAGAGAATAAATTCTCACTAACAATAAATTCTGAGATACTTCAATGAGTCTCAGCTGTATGACCATCAAAATCCATTCATAAATAATCTAGCAACCCGACAGGTAGCTGCAGATATCCTCCTGTTTCAGTTTCCTCTTTTTCAAGAGTCGCTGTGATTTCACAACCAGTGTTTTCTAGAGAACTTCCCAAACAAAACTACTAGAGAGCTTCCTCCTGAATGGAACGCACACTTCTTCTGCTGTCGATTCCTAGGTGGAGTTTAATCCACCACGAACCCGGTTTTGTCAATTTCATTATACATTCATGCTATACATTTTTCCCCAAACTTTTTCATAGTATACCTCTAGAACGTGAAAAGCCTTGCCTTCAGATGCATTTTACTCATTCTATAAGATAAAGAGAAGAGGGTTTTTTTCAGTGCTCCCCCAGATTTTTCCATCAGAAAAATTGGGGGAAAGTCCTATTTTAAATTAAAAAATCAAAAAAATTCCATTTCCCCCCTTCATCTTCACATTTTTAAGTGGGAGAAGTAGGAAAGCATTCTCCTCCAAGCTTCAGCTGACCTGTGATTCTTCGGAGAGCTTCAATAGAAAACTTATGACCACTGTTGAGTTTGGGAAGATCTTTGAAGCATCTAAAAACATAAGAGAAGCCAATGTTGGATCAGACCAATGGCCCTTCCAGTCCAACACTCTGTCACATAGTGGCCAAAAATACCAGGTGCCCTCAGGAGGTCCACCAGTGGGACCAGGACACTAGAAGCCCTCCCACTGTTGCCCCCCAAACACCAAGAATACAGAGCATCGCTTGCCCTAGACTGAGAGTTCCTATCTATGCCTTGTGGCTAATAGCCACTGATGGACCTCTGCTCCATATGTTTATCCAGTTCCCTCTTGAAGCCATCCATGCTTGTAGCTGCCACCACCTCCTGTGGCAGTGAATGCTGTGTGTTAATCACTCTTTGGGTGAAGAAGGACTTCCTTTTATCCATTCTAACCTGACTGCTCAGCAATTTCATGGAGCGCCCACGAGTTCTTGTATAGTTTGGGAAGCTGATGGAAATGGTTCCTAAGAGCTGCGGTGGGAGTTTAGAATGCAACCCCTTGCTTGACTTTTCACAGTGCATTTGACGGATGTCTCTCTGATTCACTGCATCCTGCCAATCCGCCAATGCCAGACTGAGAAGCAAAGTTCTCTTCCATTGCAACGGCTCTCGGAGATGCTAAAGGAGCTTTTTAAAAGAGTCCGGCTAGAGACACCAGGCCAGTTGGAGCCAAAGGCCCCTGAGTTGACGCTGAACTTCCTAACTGCAGCATATGACAGGTGAGAGGGGGAGAAAAGCGAGGAACACTTTGCTCTGTACTGGCAGGTTGTGCTCCATTCTCTGCTGACAGCCATAAGGTAGAATTTCAGGAGCCAGGGGATAGGGTGACTGAGTGGACTTTCCAGTGACCAGGGCATGAATCTGCAAATGCTTGCTCAGAAAAAAATGCTTTATGTCCATGACTTTTGTACACATTGGGGGGGGGGGATAAGGGGGTTGGCTTCTGTTTATTTCTGGTGTGGAGTTTAGGTTTTCTTGGTTCCATCCAGAAGCCTTCCTGGACATATGAGTTTCCTATATGCATTTTGTATTGTGGGCCATTCAGGCATGCGATTCTCACAAATACATTCTGAAGAGGTCCACCTGTTACCCAAAGAGGTGGTCTCCTAATTGGTTGGGGAATTAGCTTTAAGGAGACAGAATGAGAGGAGGTAACTGGGATTCTCCATCTACATATATGGGGATTTTTCCCTTAAGAGAACTCTCAAATAAACCAGGCAGATGGTCAACTGGAAAAGGTTTTTATTAAGAAAAAGAGAAAGACTAAAATAAAATGCACACAATAAACACACATACAAGAACTAACTAGAGAAACACAGGGAGAAGAGGGCAAAAGAGATTTCAAGGAAGGGCTTGAAGAGGTCCGCTGAAGCAGTAAAACAACCAGCGTTTCAAGAGAGAAGAGAGCCCAACAAAGTGGGGGTGTATATGGAGGATCCAAGGCACACACACATTGCTGGGGAAGCAGGGTGCTTCTGATATAGGGCAAAATGTACCCTCAGGCAGGTATGATGTGTTTGCCAGAAAAACAATAACTTGATGGGCTTCTCTGAGGTAGACAATGATGGGTGAGAGGTTTGATGACTACAAGTACCTGGCAGGAAGGGCTAATAGGATAGGTGAATAGAATTAAGCATTGCTTAATTAAGGTAAATAGGTGCAGGGAAGTGAGGCTGGGTGTTGATGGGATTAGTCCAAGGGTGAGTCAGTAGGTTGTTGGGTGACCCATTGTCCTAAATTATACATCTCCCCAGGGCATGGAGGGGGGCAGTAGACAGTCATTATTACTCACACTCCTAAACTGCGTGTCCAGCCTTGTTTCTGACTGGCATCCATTTTGTGTCATTTTGGCCCAGGCAGTGTCTTGCACTTACTTACAGTTCTTGAGGTGATATTTTAAGAAGGGTGTTTATGGTCATTCTAGCTTTAAGCTGCCCCTCAGCAAGACAAGGGGTCTGACTGCTAACACACAGGCTAACCATTTCAGCAAGGCCCAACTTACCAGGTGGAAATCAACAGGATCTCAGACTGTGCGTCCTCTGTTGCGTTAATTCCCCCAGGATAATATAGAGCTAATCTCCTCAGGTTACAAAAGCATTTTTTTGTACATTGATTCATTGCTCTTTTGTGATATCCTGGTCTCAGAGATGGGGCCTAGCTAGCATGGGGCGTGTCTTTTAAGAAAAAGAACAAACATGATTTTGCCTGTGTGCCAGCTGTTGTCCTTGTTTTTGCCCCTGGGTCACAATATTTCCATTGCATTGTAGGAATGGAAGGGGTCTGATCCAGCCTCGATCGGCTGCAACGGCATTGATTACTCTATCAGGAGACAGTTTGGTCACCAAATACAGAGGTCAGGGGACATTATTTTTCTGCATTCTGCCTGGCGGGTTGTACGGAGCACTGAAAAATACACACACACACGCACACACACCCTTTGCCCAGCAAGTGATTTGGGTCTTTCTAGGCACAGATGAAAAGTATACAAAATGCCCAACAGAATAACAGCTGTAAAGAAACAGTACAACTTCTCTCTTCTTATTTTCTCCTGCCTCTCCTAGTCAGGAGAGGCAAGGAAGGGAGGTCGTTGGAGCCGCAAGCCACAGTCCTACTTAAGCTGGTTTAAGCATGAACAAATTTTCCAGTGGATATAATTGTGTAATTGTCATATTCCTTCCTCCATCCTCCAGTGAGCTCAGGACTGTATACATGGGGTTTTGTCATCGCAACAACTCTGTCATGTAGGCTAGACTGAAAAAGTTCAACTGGCGCAGGAAGCTGCATAACTGAATGGGGATTTGAACCAGGGACGCGGCCAGTGGTGGGGCTTTAGGGGCTGAGCCCCCTATTAGATTTTCAGAGCCCTCCCACCGATCTCCCCCTTTTTTTCTAAGAAACTTTAGTTCCATTCCATCATGCCAAACCACCGACCCACTGCCGGTGTCATGAATTCCTCCCTCAGGCTTCCTGGATTCCTTCCTCCTCCTTTGATTGGCCAGCACAGCCTGTAAGGGAGGCACTGCGTTGGGGCCCAGGCTGCCCATACAGCCACTGAGCCCGCCCCCACTGGAGACTGATGGGGGAAGGAGTCGTGGTCGCCTTAATGCAGTATGAGGGAGAGCCCGTTGGTGGGGTTCCTGCGGGTGGTGCCATGCCGCTGTTGAGCCCGCCCTCGCCAGAGATCGCTGGGGGAAAGAGCATTGGGCATGCGGCGGGAGGGAGAAGGACTCCGGCAAGCAGAGCCAGGATAGGGGACCCACCCAGCAAAGAGGAGTTTCCACCCCCAGAGCTGGGGCAGGCTGTAGAAAGGTAGAAAGGCAGTACGGATGTCCCTGTTCCGCCTCTAATCAAATGGTAGGGCAGGCCTTCCCTCGCCTGCTCTGTGGATTTAATTTAAGTTTAATTAAATAAATTTACTTAGCGTCCCCCCCACTGGTGCCCCCCAATTCCAGTATGTTCTGGCTAGAGAATACAAGGGTTTTTCTGACCGTACGTCATTTACTGGGTTCCAAATGACTGCCCTGAAGATGAGAGGCTGGAAAAAGAATTATCTTAAATCCAGGGGGGTTCTGATAGGTATTCTCTGATGTCGGCAGCACTCTTTCGGCTTTATGCAACATCTCCAGGAAGGAAGTCCAGCCGGGGTATTCACATTACTCGAAATGGTGTGAGGAGTCTGCTGACTGACTTGCTCCAGGTAACACACTTTGTGTGCTGTGCAGGGTGGGGCGGACAACAGGTCTCTCCCAGGCTGATTGTCTCTCTAAAGAATAGAGTATACATGAAAGGATACACAAATGAAGTCAGCAGGCCTACGAGCAGCTTGCAGGACTCCCCTTAAATAAACATCGGGCATTCCAGTTTCTACGGTTGTTATTTGGTTTTACCCAGTTTGAGTCCAGTGGCACCTTTAAGACCAGCAAAGTTTAATTCTGGGTATATGCTTTCATGTGTATGGTATCTGAAGAAGCGTGCATGCCCACAATAGCTTATACCCAGAATTAAACTTTGTTGGTCTTAAAGGTGCCACTGGATTGAGACTTTGTTCTGTTGCTTCAGACCAACACGGCTGCTGCCCACCTGAATCTACCCAGAATTTAACTTTGTTGTCTTAAAGGTGCCACTGGACTGAGACTTTGTTCTGTTGCTTCAGACCCACACGGCTGCCCCACCTGAATCAGTTTTACCAAGTTACCATTAACATGTAGATCACAGCTTGCTTTTGTGGAGGGACTACAATAATGCTGCATGTTCCCCTTCATTCCAGATCTTGGCAGCAGTGGGAGAAAGCCATAATTTGAATTCCGTGGAAACTGCAACGCGTGGTTGTTTCAGTGGGGTAAGCGGAATCTAGCTTTGATTTTATTTGACTGGTACCCTTTGCTGGCAGAAAAGGCACTTCTCCAGTAGTACAGGCACTAGTGACCAAAGCGGGGCTGAATCCCACGAAGACTATCGGCTATCTCAAGCTTGTCATTAGGGACACTTGCTGCCATGTGCTTGTGAATTCCTGCAAACTAGTGGAAGTCCCACAAGTCTTATGAAGATTCAGAGCTTGATAAAGATATTGATATCAAAACAGGCCTATCGTGTAATACTAACTTTGACGTCTTCATGTTCCGAGGGACTTATCCTTGGCTATTAAAGTGGATGGTTCTTCTGTCCTCACAGCATAAAAAAATGGCTTAGTCCCGTTAAGATTGTATTTTAGCAGGGTTTATGTCCTGCTTGTAATTGTAAGTCTTTTAATGTAATTATGCACTTTGTACTTTATTTGCACTTTGCATGATAGTTTATCTTATAATACCATATATGTTAAGAACATAAAAACATAAAAAAAGCCAATGTTGGATCAGGCCAGTGGCCCATCCAGTCCAACACTGTCACACAGTAGCCAAAAATAGCAAGTGCCATCAGGAAGTCCACCAGTGGGGCTAGAAGCCCTCCCACAGTTGCCCCCCCCCCTCAAGCACCAAGAATACTGAATCACTCTTTGGGTGAAGAAGGACTTCCTTTGACCCTTTCTAACCCGACTGTTCAGCAATTTCATTGAGTGCTCATGAGTTCTTGTATTGTGAGAAAGGGAGAAAAGTACTTCTTTCTCTACCTGCTCTAGTCCATGCATAATCTTATAAACCTCGATCATGTCCTTTTATCATTCTAGTTGCTCTTTACTGCACTTTTTCCAATGCTATAATATCCTTTTAGAGGTGGGGTGACCAGAATTGTATTTTTGCAACAACAACACCCCCCCCCCCCCGATTTTGTTTACATTTTTCAAGGTTAGTTTTGTATGTTTGGTCATTTTGAATTACCTTTGGCTTGGAAGCAAAACAAGAGGAAAATCGGCACAAAAGCACTCTCAGATAATCCGGGAATACAGAATCAGAAAGTGAACTGAGCACTGAAGGGAGGGAAGTCAATGCAGAAAGAAAAGAAAGCCTGATGGACATGCACAGTGAAAGCGAGGGAAAACACCCATGCATATTAGGCCCATGTTAATGACTGGAATTCCCTTCCAGGTTCTCACGGCAGCAATTGGGGAAGAGAGATTCCTGTCTTGGCTCCAAACAGAACCTGCCATTCTTCTTTGGCTCCCCACCTGCCATAGACTGTCAGCAACAGAAATGGTTGCCCACCAGGTCAACTGTAACATTTGTAAGACCTTTCCTATCACTGGACTAAGGTGCATTGCATTATAAGTATAGTATTAATGTGTCACCTTGTATTTGTATTACAGCAATATGTAGAGGCCACAGCTCAGATCTGGACCCTGTTACACACAATAAGATGGATCCCCTGTTTGTAATTGTTCGCAGGCTAAGAGCATCCCATTAAATTGTTTTAACAGTCATCTGTCCTTTTCAAGTAAGGCTGGGACCTGTAGTTCCAGGAAGGGAGGCTAGAAATCCCTCACCAAACTACAGCTCCCAGGATTCTTTGGGGGGAAAACCATAACGGTCAAAGCAGTATAAAACTAGTGTACAGAAAAAGGAGGGAGGGAGAGGGGCACGTGCCATCCCCCACTTCTTCTCAAAAGTATTTAAAGGATCCCGATTCTTCTCAAAAAAATCTTCTCAGAAAATTCTTGTGGGGCTGGCCCTTTAAGGAAGGGGGCAGAGCCCCCAGTAGCCCCACTGCAGCTACAGTCCAGCTCTGAGACCCCACAGACCTTGTACCGGGAGACAAAATTTTGGCAGTTTTAAACTCCTATTAGTGAATTTGATCCTTGTTGGACTTTTTTTTGTTGTTGTTCTGGCCAGGTATCAGTGTCTGAAGTGCCTGAACTTTGACATTTGTCAGGTCTGTTTCTTCACTGGACGGGAGAGCAAGCCCCACAAGAAGTCTCACCCTGCGATGGAGCACTGCATGCCGGTAAATCATGGCTTCCTGTTTGTTTGCTCAGCTTTTGATAGGGGGGAGTCCATGAGTTTGCTTCCAGCTGGGGAATCCAGACATACCCGTGGACATACCAAATCACTTAATGCCGTGCTAGAGTGAGTTCTGTAGAAAGACAAGACTTATACTTTATCTCCATAGCCTCTTATTCTGTACCCACCAATCTACTTGGTAGTCATGCTGTGAGCAGAATGGACAGGTCATGAACTAACTTGGAGACTAAAGCTTTGAGTCCAGTGGCACCTTTAAGACCAACAAAGTTTTATTCAAGGTGTGAGCTTTCGTGTGCAGGGCACACTTCCTCAGACACATCGAAATGGAAGTTATCAGTCCATACTTATACATACAGATAGAGGATAAAGGTGCCGCTGGACTCAGACTTTGTTCTACTGCTTCAGACCAACACGGCTGTCCCACCTGCATGTAACTTGGAAACTGTGGTCCTGAATGTCTGTTCTGTTAAACTCCCTGGGACATCTTGATCCTGTAAGGAGCAGGAGCAAGTTTCCGCATGCACAGAAGATGGGCATTGAATTAGCTGGATGCGTCTTTGGGCGCACAGTCCCATTTGCAAATATTGTTGCCTGCAGTTGTATTTGGATTGGGGCCAGTGTGTCTGACAGAGCAGAGAGAGGAAATGTGAGAAATAGAAGCATCATGCTCCTTTATTATGATGGCACTTAGTGGTAGTTTAATTTGTGCTAATGACATAAGAATATAAGAGAAGCCAATGTTGGACCAGGCCAGTGGCCCATCCAGTCCAACACTCTGTGTCACAAAGTGGTCAAAAACACCAGGTGCCCTCAGGATGTCCAGCAGTGGGGCCAGGATACTAGAAGCCCTCCCACTGTTGCCCCCCCCCCCTCAAGCACCAAGAATACAGAGCATCACTTGCCCTAGACTGAGAGTTCCTACACCTTGTGGCTAATAGCCACTGATGGACCTCTGCTCCAGATGTTTATCCAATTCCCTCTTGAAGCTGTTTATGCTTGCAGCCGCCACCGCCTCCTGTGGCAGTGACATAAGTGTTTATTTTTTTCTTCATAAGACTTTATTGTCTGGTAATGTTCAGATTCTTTTTTCACTGTCAAGCAATGACTTGTACATTTATTGCATACTGTGACTGCCTGGACTTCTTTGGGAGAACAGCAAAGATCCGAAAGAAAACACCTCTCTGTTCATTTCTTTAAACATTCTCGAAATATTCCCAAGTCAGCATGAACCATGCTCCACCTTGAAGACCCCGAAACATGACAGAGATATAAATCAGTGGTCATCTGATTCTCTGATTGCTCAGGAGGAGAGAGAGTGCATGAACTTGCTTTCGCCTTTCTCTTGCCAACGTCTAGGTGGGTAATTGAAACCAAAAAGCACGAACTTTCAGTGGTGTCCATCAATTGTTTCTTGTAAGCATCATTAACTACTCTAGTTCACACCATGATTTTTTGTTTCGTTTACTCATTACCCTGTGTCCCTGTTGTTTTGTATAAACCTCCAGGTGGGGCCTGGAGAACTCCCGCTATTACAACTGATCTGCAGACAATAGAGTTCTGTTCTCCTGGAGCAGTAGAAAAGAGCAAGAGTCCAGTAGCAGCTTAAAGACTAACAAAGAGTCATCTGCTGATTCTTGAAGACTTACAGCCTATTAGTTAAGGAGGATAGCTAGTTCAGTGGGAGAGCGGAAGTTGGCATATTGAATTCTGAGCGTCTCCGGTGGAAGGACTTTAGGGAGCAGGAACTGAGAAAGACTTTTCTCTGCCTGAAACCCTAGAAAGTTGCTGCCAGTCAGGTTGGACAATACTGAGCTGCGGGGACCCTGGGGTCTGACTCAGTAGAAGGCAGCTTCATGTGCTGGCCGGTGCTTTACACCCAGCACCCCTCTCCAATAATGTCTCCTCCTGGCAGGTGTCGGCAAAGGAAAACACAAAGCTGTTTTTCCGCACCATTCGGAACAATCTGTTCCAAGGACGCTGCGAAAGGAAAGAAGCTCGGAGAAGAAAGGCCTTGATGATGACGGGAGAAGGAGACGTCCCTCCCCACAACTCAGCACGGTGAGCAGATGATGGCTGTGCGGCCTGTTGAAGCACTAGGGCTCTTTCCCCAGCTGGTGACTTTATTGGGACCTGGCTGTAAAGATTCTAGAGCAGGGGTGTCAGACGTGAGGCCCGGGGGCCAGAAGGGGCCCTTCCAGGGCTCTTAGGTGGCTTGCGAGCAACTGGTGCAAGGGAGGGAGGCCTGGGGGGGGAAGTGAGTGGAGCCACTCCATTGTCACTTCAGCCCGGCAGAAAAGCCTCCCCTGCAGCAGTTGAGCATCATGGGAGCGTCTGCCCAGTGCTGCAGCGCGGCCTCTCCAGTCCACCCATTAGGGTTGCCAGCCTCCAGGTGGGGCCTGGAGTTCTCCCGCTTTTACAACTGATCCCCAGCTGACAGAGATCAGCTCCCCTGGAGAAAATGGCTGCTTTGAAGGGTGGGCTCTGTGGCATTGTACCATGCTGAGGCCCCTCCCCTCTCCAAACCCCACCCTCTCCTGGATCCACCCCCAAAGTCTCCAGGTATTTTCCAACCCAGACCTGGCAACCCTGCCGCCCATGTGGGTTTTCCTCTGCACCCCCCTCTCCAGCCCATGGGGCCTTGCAGTGAGGATACACCAACTCGGAGCTTACCAGCTGCTGTCCTTTATACAGTTTATATCTCTGGTACCTGGCATTACGTTCTAAGGCACACATGGCCCCGGCCAGACAAAGTGACCTTCATGTCAGATCTGACCCTCGTAACAAATGAGTTTGACAGCTCTGTTCTAGAGTCTGGTGCAGGGAGCACTTTGCTCACCCCAGGCACCCACCAGTTTTTAATGTGGTCAGTCCGGATAGTCACGCAAGGAGAGGATGGAGCCTGCGACACTTCCTGTGAACTGCTGCTCATTGAGGTCTGATGAAGAGTGCCTGCACGCGAAAGCTTATACCTTGAATAAAACTCGGTTGGTCTTAAAGGTGCCGCTGGACTTGAACTTTGTGTAACTGAGGTCCTGCTTTTTCATGCAAAGTCCTGAGCTTCCTGGAGGAAGCAACATGCCTTTTGTGCAACAAATGAAAAGGTGGAATCCTAAGAGTGCTTTCCAAGAGTAAGTCCCATTGAAGAAGCCCAACTAGGAGCCTGAATAGATCTGTTTAATAAGATGGCTGCAGGGCCAGGTTAAGGCCAGCTGATGCCCTAAGCACAGCCCAGCAGTGGCGCCCCTCGGCCCTTTCATTGCCTAACTGACAAGACATTAAGACTCAGCAAGGGCTGAAGGTGAAATAAGAGTTTTCTCCCCAGGCCAGACCCCACAACTATATTAAATGTAAACTTTTTTTAAAAATTATTTATTTAACACCAAATAGCAGTCGATTGTGGCCGTGAAAGAGTTAAGCATGATAGCTGGGGAGGGAACTCTGTGGTGCCCCCCTTTCCCTTTATGCCCTGAAGATGTGCTTATTTTGCTTAATAGTTAATCCAGGGCTGGATTGCTCCCTCTATATCCTACTTCCCGAACATTCATCTTTCACTGTTCGAGCTCCTTTCCTTTCCTTTCCTTTCCTTTCCTTTCCTTTCCTTTCCTTATCTGTTGGCTCCAGATAGGGGTGCTTAGCTTGAGGTTTGCAACTGCTGGGGGGTTTAGCAGGGTGGGAATCTACTGATTTCCAGTTTCCCGGGTGTCGTGACATCACTATTGAATCTTCTGAGAAGAAGAAGAAGAAGAGATTGGATTTATATCCCGCCCTTCACTCACTTAAGAGTCTCAGAGCAGCTTACAGACTCCTTTCCCCTCCCCTCCCCTCCCCACAACAGACACCCTGTAAGGTAGGTGGGGCTGAGAGAACTTTTTCCCAAGCTGTCCTTGAGGGAACAGCTGGTCCAGAGCTATGGCTTGCCCAAGGTCATCCAGCAGGTGCAAGTGGAGGAGTGGGGAATCAAACCCGGATCTCCCAGATTAGAGTCCGCGCACTTAACCACTACACCAGACTGGCTCTGGAGAATGCAGGCGTATCGCTCCAACATGTTGATGTGACTTCCAGTTTGCTGTGGGTGTGATGTTGCAACTCGGTGGGGGGGGGACAAATTTCCCCTCCCCCATTTATCACCCCAGGGGCCAGTGGACCAGCAGTGGAGGACAGGGGGCCTGGCTGGGAGTTCTCCCATTAGATCCATACTTAATTTTCCCAGGGTAGAATGGAACTGCTCTGGCTCTCCCCCTTCCATTACAGTTCACGTCTCCATGAAATGCTGCTCCTGGAGGATAGGGAACCCTGAGGAATGACATGAGGAGGGTCTGTAGCAGGAAATCTATGGAAATTGCCAATTTACTCTGGATCCATATCCAATTATCTAGATTATGTCCTTCTAAATAATCCCTTGCAATTGAAAATGGCTTTGAATTCCTTGTAAAACATTAGAAATGCCCTTTCAAAATGAAGTAATAAAAGGAGACAGGCAGAAATAAAAAACAGTCATATAAGAGGGCAGCGGCGGATAGGAAATATGGCGGTTCCCCTTAGGGAGAAAGAAGCTCTGATTGCCTTTGTAATGTCAGGATAGCTTTCACCGTAACAGTAAAATTTGAGTACCTGTTTACAGAGCGTCTAACTGCCTCAGTGTGCGTCTAACATTCTTTTATGCTCTCAGGTTAGAAGAGAGGTTAAAGTGGACTTTTCCATCTCTCTAAGGACTCTAGGAGCCTACTAGTGAGAAAAACTGGCGTAATCTTCCCAATTTTCAGAGTGAGAGGAAGACTCCAGCTGCCGTTTGGCCACAATTTCAGATTTGCAGTCTCATGATCTATATTTTCATGGCGAGGTCCTCTAGCAACTTGAATTGCTTGCCCTTTGCTCGACCCTGTCCTGTTCCCCTGTTGCTGACAATTAAGTTTATGAGCCGGACAAGGCCATTAACAAAACAAGCGCTCAAACTTACTAAGGGTGGAAATTTTCCTCTGCAGCGGGTCAGCACCGCTCTTAATGTTGCTCGTTGGTTCCATTTCAGAGCTCAAGTGGAGTTCGGATTATGCTGAAGTATTAGGTTGCCTTCAGTTTGATCTTTTCAGGACAATCCTAAACCTCTTAAGAAACGTATGTGTTGTGTTGATGACTTGTTTATGTGTGGGTTCTTTCCTCTTAGGGTAAAGGCCTTATACATTTTACTCTTGTTTTACTTCTCTTACCTCATTATCCTTTCTTCAGGCTTTTCTGCATTCTCATTTTCCTAAATTGTAACTTCCTGTTTCTTGGGGGGGGGGGGGGGGGGTTCTGTTCCGCATGGGTTGATCCAACATCCTACAGGTTTATGGCCAGCATATCTCCCTGCAGATTTAGGGTCATTTTACACCTCCCCTCTAAAGTAGTTTGACTGCTGTCTTTTCCTGTGCTGAATTCACAGTGGTGTGAAATTTCACTCCAGGGGGTCTAAGTGCCCTAATCAACAGCAGTTGTTTAAAGCAGAATCAAGCTGGTTGAATACTAGCTTGACCACAGGAGGGCAATTAGTAGATGTGGACATTTCAGTAGCAGCACGGTTTCACACCGCACAGAAGTGTGGGCAGGTTTTTTTGGAACTAGAATTATTCCAGTGGGAAAGTCAGATGTAAAAACAGCCTTAAACTGCAGGTTCTTATGTGGGACATAAACCTGTGTGACATTGAATTAACCACTAGAGGGAGCCAAAGAAGAAACAGGAAGTTACAAGCAAGGAGAATTCGAATGCAGAAAAGCCTTTCCTCTTTTCTCTTCTAGAGCTTTCTGTATTTCTGTTCCCTTCCACCCTTCTCATTTCCCTGCAAGCCCCTTTCACACACAAAGCTTATTAAGATATGTGCAAGGTCTCAGGTGGGCCTAGTGTAAATCTCGATATTTCTCCCATTAAATTGCAGACACTTTCCATGCTTTATTATGAAGTCCCCTTAGTTCAAAAGAGACCTGTTATGCTGCACCAAGTAGAGGGGGCAGGCTGCTGTTAAAGAAGCACCAAGTCGGAATCTCCCAAACTATTTATTTATTTTCATTCACTGCATTTATACGCTACCTTTCTATCCAATAGGGACCCAAAGCAGCTCACGTTCTTCTTTCCTCTGTTTTATCCTCACAATAGCCCTGTGAGGTAGAGTTAGGCTGAGGGTGTGTGACTGCCTCAAGGTCGCCCAAAAAGCTTACATGGCAGAGCAGGAATTTGAACCTGGGTCTCCCAGATTCTTGTCCAACACTCTAACCTCTACACCACACTGGCTCTCAACTAGACAGCCTTTTAATGAGAAACCAGACCATAGTATTTTTGAACTTACTTAGTATGGTTCTGTCTGGGAGGGGATGAATGGAAGTGTCCACTGTCACACAATCCCTTATTGCTTCCTCCTTTTTCTTTTTTTTTCTGGCAGTCCCTCTTCTGTTCCATTCATCTCTTCAGAACAGCTGGCACACGCTAACCCCTTTCCCTCAGTGCCGAGTTTAGGCCTGCCATCCAGCAGGTCTTTACACAATGAGGTATTCCAGACACAGCAGATGGGAAACCACAACAAACTACATGGTCAAGAAGACACCTCCAGACAGGTAATGAACATGATAGTGGACGTCTGCTTAACAGTGGGCTGGCAGAGGGCTGTAAGTAAAAGCCACAGAAGGTAATATGGCCCCTTACCTTTACTCTCTGCAAAATCCCCAACAGCGTAGAGCAGGGCTGTCAAACATATGGCCGACATATCCTTTCACTCACTTTGTGTCTCTGCTGAGTTCCTGACATTGCAATCGCAGACTATGATTTCCTGCTCCTTTCCCCTCCCACTACAGGTACTTGCGTCCCTCCAGGTCGAATTGATTAAAACACAAGAATCTGTCGAGGCCCTGCACAGCGAGAACAAGTAAGTACGAGCACATTTGTCGCCTCGCTGAGTTGCACTGCGTGCGTGTGAAAACAGTTCCCCAGAACACTCGTTCACTCAATTGGTGCCCTGTTTCTCTAACTTTCAGATTTATCTCTGTTTCTCCGTCTCAGCAGTGTGTGTGAGATAGTGGCATAGAAACCAGCTTGGGAATGAGGAAGGGGCTGCACTTATCAATCAGGTTCAGCCACTAGATTACAGAAGTGGGAGACGGTTTCGCTAGTCATCTGCCTTGAATAGCTAAGATATACATAATCTCTCGATTTCCCCCCCCCCCTTCTGTTTAGGAGGGGTACTTTGATTGCAATCAGATTAGTAATAACAAGAGATTATGTGGCCGGATAAAAGGGATGTAAAAGTCCCTTAGCAGGAAGGAAAGCTACATGGGACATTGGCCATACGCATCCAGCCATAGTATATGGAAAATCAGTGGGGAAAATCATACAGTGGCTTCCCCCTCAGCGTCAGGACCACGTAAACCTAAGAGTCACTCCAGTTTGATTTCTGCTGTGGAAGCCCCACTTACAGGAGGAGGAGGAAGAGATTGGATTTATACCCCACCCTTCACTACCCGAGGAAGTCTCAGAGCAGCTTGCAATCTCCGTTCCCTTCCCCTCCCCACAACAGACACCCCGTGAGGTAGGTGGGGCTGAGAGAGCTCTTTCAAGGACTGCTCGTGAGAGAACATCTCTCAGAGAACTTGTGACTGACCCAAGGTCACACCAGCAGCTGCATGTGGAGGAGTGGGGAGTCAGACCCCAGATGAGACTCCTCACTCCTAACCACTAGACCAAATAGCTGCACACTATATAATTGTGCCAGCAGAGGGGCCCAACACAGGTGGTAAATAACAAACCCTGCTGAACACAATGAGGGACCTCTGAGTAACGAAATCAGATTTTACCATGTGTGTGTTTAGTGTGGAGATTTGGATGGGATGACAGGCTGGGGGGGGGAGGGGCTGTGGCTCAGTGGAAGAGCCTCTGCTTGGCATGCAGAAAGTCCCTGGTTCAAATCCCAACATCTCCAGTTAATAGATCTGGCAGAAGGTGATGTGAAAGACCTCCACCTGAGATCCTGGAGAGCTGCTGCCGGTCTGAGGAGACAATACTGACCTTGATGGACCCCGGGTCGGATTCAGCGTTAGGCAGCTTTGTGTGTGTGCTCAGCTTCATCTGCGTTCTTCTCTTATTTATTTGTTGAGGAGATTTCCATGGTGCCTCATGAGGGTCCTGTTTTATTCTGTGCTGTATCGTCATCCAAAGGGGGAAGGCCCCTGAAAGCCGTGAAGTCCACAGCATAACAATAAAGCTAGGGAAGTAATAAGTTTCGGCATAGCAGATGAGCAGTACAAATCAGTCGAAGAGCAGAACGGGCATATAAACAACCAGGAGGGTTAGTATGGAAGCAGCTGCCGGCAGTCTGTAAAACCTGGAGAAAATGGTGGGTTCGCCAGGCTTGGTGCAGGGCAAATAGCTACAAGGAGGGGATTCTACAGATTAGGAGACATAGCAGAGAAAGCCCCGTCTCTGTGATAGCAACCCATCTTCTTTCCAAAGTTTCCTAGGGTTACCAACCTCCAGTCGATGGCTGGAGAGGAGATCTCCTGCTATTTGAACTGATTTCCAGGCGACATGGCTCAGCTCCCCTGAAGAAAATGGCTGCTGGGGAAGGTGAACTCTGTGGCATTATACCCTGCTGAAGTTCTTCCCATCCCTCAAACTCATCCTTCCCAAGACTCCACCCCACCCAAACCTCCAGGAATTTCCCAACCCAGAGCTGGCAACCCTGGGCACATAGAGCAAGGCCTCTGAGGAGAAGCAGAACTGTCAAGCAGGTTCCTATGGGAATGGGCAGTTATTTTTTGGTATTTTTTGGTCTTTTTCATATGTACATGGGTGTGGGTGCGTGCACACGCACCTGGGAGTCATAGCGACCTCTGGTGACTGACTTGTGTGTGTCCCTGGAAGTCATGGAAACCTCTGATGACTGACCCCTACTGGGGGCCTGGAGGATATTCAGAGAGGTGGCTGAATAAACCCTGCCTCCGCCTCCTGCCTCTGGTATTCCAAGGAGGTCTCCCATCCAAGCACTTGCCAGAGTCAACCCTGCTTAGCTTCCGAGATCTGACCAGATCGGGCTTGCCTGGGCTATCCAGGTCAGGGCTGAATGGGCAGTTATTTAGCTGTCTGTATGAAAGCTCTCTGATATCCCCCCCCCCCATTTGCTAAAGTCCCTGTGCCATGTTGTTGCCCCGCAGGTACTTGAGGAAACAGCTAAACAAGTGGAAGGGCAAAGCCCAGTTGCTTCACTCTGCCCAAGAAGACAGAAACCGTAGGCTACAAGCCAAGCTCCATGACCTAATAGCAAGCCAGGAGTGCCTAACGGTGGAGCTGCAAAAAGTGAAGGAGGAAATGAAGGTACAGAATGGGCACATCTTTCGTGGGGTGGCACGACCTCTGCCTGGGTGCGGAGGGGAAGTAACCCCCATATAGGGGAAAGACACCAGTATATGATGGGGAATCCTGTTAGAATGGTCTAGAATAGCTCCACTGGTAAGAATGAAAGATGAATAGCTTGTTCCCAAACTGACCCAAGTTCTTGAGTTGACCTAAGGGGTCGGGTGATTTCCTGTCGAAAATTTGCAGGGGAATTCCCTCACCTTAGAACTTGGAGATGCACTTTTGGTCTAAGGAGAAAATACAAAAAACACACGATAGACTAACTCCATCTAAGGGATCGTGCCATTCCCAGTCTGTGGCAAAAAGAACTTCCAAATCCTACCTCCCAAGTGGTTTCTGAAATAAGAAAATCAAAAGAGCCAGTTTGGTGTAGTGGTTAGGAGCGTGGACTCTGATCTGGGAGAACCGGGTTTGATTCCCCACTCCTCCACATGCAGCTGCTGGTGTGACCTTGGGTCAGTCACAGTTCTCTCAGAGCTGTTCTCTCAAGAGCAGTCCTCGAAGGAGCTCTCTGAGCCCCACCTACGTCACAGGGTGTCTTTTGTGGGGAAGGGAAGGGAAAGGGATTGTAAGCCCCTCTGAGACTCCTTTGGGTAGCCTTGACTTCGTGAGGCACCCATTCTGGCCATCACACGGTTTTGGGTCTACAATCTAATTTTCTTAGTTAAGGGCACCAAGAATCATTTCCAAGTCAATTACATCTTGAGCTATTATCATCTTCAGTTTTTTTATGGGCTCTGTGGGAGTCGTGTGTTGAGGGTCAAATTGCGTTAATTAAGTAAATGAAATGGAAAATTAGAAAAATAGATTTAAGGGCAGGATGTTACCCTCCAAGACCCTGCAAAGAAGCAAGCAAAGGGCGCAGAAAGCCTTACTTTGAATCAGCCACAAAACCCAAACCCCGATCTCACTGATAGACCTGACTCGAAAGCTAGTGAAAATATCAGCAAGGGTTTTGTCTCTTGCTGTTGATCATATTATTTCAAAACCTATTCAATAAATCAAATATTTTTGATGAAAAACAAATCGTACATCTAGTAAGGACATAAGAACAAGACAAGCCCATTTTGGATCAGGCCAATGGCCAATCCAGTCCAACACTCTGCCACACAGTGGCCAAAAAACCCAGGTGCCATCAGGAGGTCCATCAGTGGGGTCAGAAGTACCTCTTTCCCTACCTGCTCTATCCCATGCATAATCTTGTAAACCTCGATCATGTCACCCCTCAGCCGTCATTTCTCCAAGCTAAAGAGCCCCAAGTGCTTAAACCTTTCTTCATAGGGAAAGTTGGTCTTAAAAGGCACCTCTGGACCCAAACTTTGTTCTGCTGCTTCAGACCAACATGGTTACCCACCTGAATCCATTTTCATTGTTTTCTGAGTTGCTGCAAATAATAATAATTATTATTATTATCGTATGCCGTTGGTTGTGGTGTAGCCAGGAGATCCTATGATTGTCTGGCTGCCTGAAGTACTAGCTCTTTTTAGCATTATGCACCACTAGGTGGCGAGCTATACATTTTTTGGGCTGAGAGAGCTCTGAGAGAGCTGTGGCTGACCCAAGGTCATGTGGAGGAGTGCGGAATCGAACCCAGTTCTCCAGATTAGAGTATGCCACTCTTAACCACGACACCACACTGGCTCAGTTGCCAAGAATTTTAAAGGTAGCCCAGGTAAGGATTGCTAGCAAATACTCTACCCTGGGAAGTTTCCAGATTATGTATTTCCTTGGTGTGTTTGTGAACATTTAGGCAACATTTTTTTTATTTTTTAAAAAAAATTCTGACCATAACAATGAACAAAACAAAAGTGTTTCACGCCACATCAAAAACCAATTCAACAGATTACAACACCAATTCAAAGATCATTCGGTTATATCAAACTAAAAATATATAATCTCTTGGTACAGAGGATTATGTGGTATGATGCCGTTTTCTGCCATATAACTAATTAAAGGGTACCATACTGCTACAATTTTTTTGTTATATGTTTCAGAAGGTAGATTAGATGTATGAAAAGTGAATTTATTCAAAATACAATATTCCCAGATTCTGGAAAACCATTGTCAGATTGTCGGAATTTGTTTTGCTATCCATTTTTTTTTTTTTGCGACTGTTGTCTTAGCTGCAGATGACGATACTGTAATAAGTTCTGTTTTTTTGTATTCCTCTTCCATGAACTGTCTATTTATTCAAGGGAATTGCTTCTGGTGGCAACATTTTATTTTAGCGTGTTGTCTTTTCTTTACATCATGTCAGAATATTACTAAACGGAACGAGGAGTCCTTGAAAGAAAGAAGTTTCCCGAATGGCCCTGGTTGCTCTCCCTTAAAACCCTCTTGCTCAGGGTACTTCCGTGACAAGTCTTTGGATCCCACCTCTGCTTGCCTTAAAAGGAATCGGCTGGTAGACCCACGGACCGGTCTATTCAGCAGGAATTTGGGATCACTGGTGGTCCCACCAAGGACAGAACCCTTCCAAAGTCCCAATCCTGCAGCAGACCAGTATCGAAGTGACGGGGTGAGAAGTGTTTCTCTAACGCCTGAAATGAGCCACCCCAACCAAAGCCGGATCACAAGCCCTCGTTCTCCAGCGGCACAAGAGTTATCTCGTAGTGAGAAGGGCACGGAGGAGGAAGAGGTGGCGGAGGAGAAGGAAGAGGAAGAACTGCAACAGTTGATGCTGAAGTTAAAAGATGCCCTCTCCCTCCAGGGGCAACCAGGTGAGGGTCCCCAGAGATGCCTGGGGCACCATAAAGCTTTATTCCAAAATACCTGTTTTCCACACCCCAGTGCTGCTGTGGAACAGAAGAGCTCATGTGGGGGGGGGGGATTTCTAAGTGGGCAGAATGTCTTACAGCCAGGACATCACCCTGTTGAGCTTAGAGAACAGACTCTCTAGGTCAGAGAGGAGGCTTCCAACCTCCTTTTCCCCCCCAGTCTTCCCTCCCATTTTTGCACTTATCATCCAGTCTGAAAAGGGCTTCTGGGAACTCAAAAGAGTGTACTCAGTATGAACACAGGAAGCTGCCTTATACCGAATCAGACCCTTGGTCTAGAATCCATTCAAATTTTAGTCACTAAAACATCTAGGTGAGGCTGGTTTCTCTGGCACATAAGTGGCTTGATCCATTTCTGGGCACTCTGAGTCGTCTGCTCTTCAGAACTTTCTCGCTGACGCACGGCTCTCAATCAATTTCAGAGGTGCAAATTTCATCCCTTTTCCAAATGTCCAAATTACTTCCAAAAGGCATCTGAAGACCTCCTGACGCCACAGGGAGCCACAGCACTCTATAACGTTTCTTATTCATTCTCTCTTTTTTAAGTGCCAAATCACAGCATCTGGTATTTCTTGGGCTCATCATTGTATATTTGAATGCACTTTGCTGATGAAGTTATTAAATAGACAGCCTGTGTCACTCAGGAGGCACCGTGATTCTGTCCATAAGAGCACATGCCGACTCATGCTCTAAAGATCTCTCATATGGACTGTTGATAGAGAAAGGCAAACACAGAACTTCATATCTCGGTATCATAGTGAGTAGACTGTTATATGCTCAAACTTGCCAAGGATAATGCTGGTGTATAGGGTGTTTAGAAGAGTATGAAATCTCTTTTGGCCATTTTGCTTAGAAGCAATAAATCATCTTATGAAACATCATAAGAGCCCTGCTGGATCAGACCAGTGGTCCATCTAGTCCAGCATCCTGTCTCACACAGTGGCCAACCAGTTCCTCTGGAGGGCCAACAACAGGGCATAGAGGCCGAGGCCTTCCTAAGAGCATAAGAGGAGCCCTGCTGGATCAGGCCAGTGGTCCATCTAGTCCAGCATCCTGTCTCACACAGTGGCCAACCAGTTCCTCTGGAGGGCCAACTACAGGGTGCAGAGGCCGAGGCCTTCCCCTGATGTTGCCTCCTGGCTCTGGGATTCAGACGATGACTGCCTCTGAATGAAGATGTTACCTTTGGTCACCATCATTAGTAGCCACTGATAGACCTATCCTCCATCAATCTAATTCCCTTTTAAAGCCATCTGTGCCTCCAGCCATCATTATATCTTCTGGCAGCAAATTTCTCATCACTTGTGGTGTAAAGAAGTATTTCCTTTTACCTGCCCTGAATCTACTGCCCAAGTCTGTGATGCTTAGCCTATTAATTTCTTTGATGTTCACATCATAGCAAATGATTTTATAACCACCACCTCAGCGCTAGCTCAGCTTGGTATGGAACTGAAACGGTAGCGATACAAGTTGGAAGGTGGCCAGTCTGCTCGAACAGATTCTTTCCCCTTTACTTCCAGGCCAGTGCTCTGCCCTCAAAGAGGAACTGCTGTCAGCAGCTGAACATGTTTCCAAGTCTTTCTCGAGTCTCATCAGCCAAGTAAGTTCGCCAGCTAGGAAATGTCAGGGTGCTGGCACTGCTACTTCCCTGCCTAATCGTCTGTGGCGAAGAAGTCATGTAACATTCACATAGTTCATGCATTAGTCTAAAATTAGCTGAGAGAGGTCTCCGCTATTACGTTGACTTTTGGAGTGCTGCAGTGCCTTAGAGGCAAGCTAGGGTTAACAGGTCCCCTTGCTGTCATTTTGGGGGGGCATTCCGGGGGTGGGTGGGACATCGTGCATGACACCCCCGGTGCAATGACGTCTCCAGGAAGTGATGTCATTGTGATGTCACATGTGATGCTCTGGTTTTTGGACAAAAACTCTATGGTTTTATTGGCTTCTGAACCATAGAGTTTGCCCAAAAACCAGTATCGCCATGCGATGTCACTGACGCGATGATGTCACTTCCAGGTGATATTATCATGCTGGGGACGTCATGCAACAATGTCCCTGTTTGGGGGTGTGGTTTCCTCCTCTGGCCGGTGGTGGATTGGAGCCCCCCAAAATGGGGGAACCCCTGCTGGGAACTGGGGGCTGGCAATGCTAGAGAAAGTTCCATCAGTACATTAATCCAAAGG
The DNA here is from genome assembly GCA_029233225.1 of Lepidodactylus listeri. Classification (NCBI taxonomy): domain Eukaryota; kingdom Metazoa; phylum Chordata; class Lepidosauria; order Squamata; family Gekkonidae; genus Lepidodactylus; species Lepidodactylus listeri. Next base: position 17,401,355 of record JARCFY010000010.1, on the reverse strand, counting down.
TCCCCAGCATGGTGTGTGTGGTGGCCCTGGACACCTCTCCTGACACCTCCCAAGGGTTTTTAGAAAGTGGGCAGGGCCAGGTGGGGCTTTTGTGCAGCAAGGCTTCTGATCAGCCATTGGATATTTGATTGGCTGTGCAGATTGTTAAAACTACTGCTTTAGCTGCCACTGCCACCACTGCATAAGCATCTTCATTGTGTGTCTGAAGGAGAGCCATGGCAGCCATGGCTTCATCCCCTCTGGCCGCCATTTTGTGTCACGCATTTTGTGGCTGTGCTCACCATGCGGTGTCAGAATTCCAGAAGTGCCTGTAGGGCTCAAAAAGGGTGGGGACCCTTGCATTCACCTCTCGGCAGCTGGTTTCTGATCTCCTCAACAGAGCAGCATTAACCACTCACATTTCATGCTACATTTTAAAGGTTTCTAGTACAAGGGGATTAGGCACCAATGTCCTCAGGATCTGTCCAGCCTGAGTTAGGCACGCTGAACTCATCCTGTTGATTTCAATGCCGTGTGCTGGCTAAAGGGCTGGGCTTTGACCAGAGGGACTCGTGTTGAGGTCTTCACAACATGAAGCTTGCTGGTTGCTCCTGAGACACTCATCCTTCCTTGGCCCAGCCTACTTCACAGGGCTGTTGTGAGATTGAAATGGGTGAAAGAAGAACTATGGATGTCCTCTTGAGCTCCTGGGAGTAACAGGGGCAGTAAAAAATATGATTGATGAACAGAATTTAGTGCATGCTTACATTTTTGCTACCGAAATCATTGTCTTGAACCTGTCTGTGGTTCTTAAATAAATCTGTGGAAAAGTTTTAAGTCAAGCTATAATCTTATTTATTCGATTTGTGACCCACACCCTCTCCTCACCGGTGGGGGGGAGGGCAGCTCACAGCATCCACAAGTGTAGCATAGTAAGGATGATTTCCCCCAAACAATGAATACTGTCAATTGTAAACTGAATGTTTAATATTGTTGGAGTTGTTTTTTTAATTTTTTAAAGAACGTGTTCAAGAATCGTACGTACAAAACATTTTCACATTTGGAATATTGCACAGATTAACTGGTTACTCAATGTATTAGTCTTTTTCTTAAGTGAATTAAATAATACTCTTGAATACATTTTGTGTGTCCCTCTGATTTTAAACAAATACATTTGCCTACGGTCACACAACACACTGACCCAGATGGCCTAGGCTAGCCCAACCTTGTCAGACCTCAGAAGTAAATCAGGGTCAACCCTGGTTAGTATTTGTATGGGAGACCAACCAGGGAACTCTAGGATCCCTAAACAGTGGAAGGCAATGGCCAACCACCTCTGTTCATCACTTGCTTCAGAAACCCCATGAGGAGTCGCCATAATTTGGCTCTCCCCACCAAGGTCTCAATGCCCATGTTCAGTTACCCATGTTCCTCTGCAAAGAAGGCGTAGGTGAGCCAATTTTGTTGATGTGTTTCCATCAGAAGTAGATTTGTTGTTCCCTCTTGTTCATTCCCAACTTCCTGCAGGCTAATGGTTGAGAACAATGGCCTATTATGCACGCACAGCTTGACTTCGGATTCTGTGCCTGCAGTGCACACCATTCTTTTTTCTCCAGTGTATTGATTCTGCTGCTACAACCAATAAATGCAGGGCAGCTCAGCTAATATCGCTATGCCTGTGGGGAGCCAATGGGTGGTGGCAGAGGGCAGCCCAGCCAGGAGTAATTTCTTTTTTATATATAGTGATCTGAGACTAGTGATAGTCTCACATCACTAGACTCATGCCGCTTGCAAAAAAAAAAAATGTGGGCAGTGGAGTGGCCTTTGTGGTGTGGGGAAAGGGCGGGAGGAAATCTGAGGGAATCTGTATGCTTTTAAATTACGTTCAGCAAGGGAAATACTGGCACAAAAGCATTCTCAGAAAACCCAGGAAAACAGTGAACGAAAAGCAAACTGAGTGCTGAAGTGAGGAAAAACAACGCAGAACGAAAAAGAAAACCCGACGGACATGCATGGTGAATGCGAAGCAAAACACTTGTGCATAATAGGCCAGTGGGAGGCTGTGTGCTTCAAACAACACAACAAAAGAAACACTTGTAGGATCTAGTGCAGGGCTGTGCAGCCTGTGGCTACAGAACAAAACATGGCTCAGTACAGAACCAAACAGAAATGAACATGATATAGTTGCATTAAGGTACGTGGGGTGGTGGTGCTAGAGTAACCCATAGGTGACGGGAATGGCTGGCTAAGATTCTTATAGAATCATAGAGTTGGAAAGGACCTCAGGGCCATCTAGTCCAATCCCCTGCACAACCCCCAGTGACCCCGTTCCATGCCCATGTTCTTCTGTGAACATACGAAGCTGCCTTCTACTGAATCAGACTCTTGGTCTATCAGGTTCAGTATTGTCCGCTCAGACTGGCAGCAGCTCTCCAGGGTCTCAGGCTGAGGTCTTTCACATCACCTCCTACCTGATCCTTTCAACTGGAGATGCCGGGGATTCAACCTGGGAGGGAACTTCTGCATGTCAAGCAGATGTTTTCCCACTGAGCCCCAACCCTCCCTATGTAACTAAAGGGCTTCTTAGAGATTTTTTACAGAAGAGGGAAGTGGTACAGGGAACAGCTGCCAGTAATCCAAACGCAAACCATGCGCAGGTTGATGCTGGTGCATTAAAACAACCACACAGGGTGCTCCGGTATAATTTAAATCTGTTATTGCAAGTCCTCTCCTCTGCTGCCAACAGGAACAGCTCCCTGCCCTCCTCTCAGTGACAGGGTCAGGTTGTACGCTTGACATTTCCACCTATTGCCCATTTGTTAAATCCTCTGTTGTACCCTAATTTGCATTGTCTTTGCAGACTGCAGTGATATCAAAGCATTAAAGCAATGGCGGATGACAAAAGAGAGTTACCCCTCTCTCCTGGAAGAGTGTTTGGCTCTAGCCTTCCAGCTAGTCTTTTATGGAACTTAACTCAAGACAGAAATCTGGTTTTAGCATCTCCGATTGTGGTTGGTTTTAGACAAAATCTTGATTGGATCCAAAAGATAAACTGCCTGACTCCCCATCATGGAAAGCAGTGGATTACTTTGATTTGACGGGACTTCCATTCAGCCAATGTTAAGTCTGTTAATGACATGCCTTCTGAAACCGCAGTCTAAATTTTCATCCGTCCCACAATCCACATCATTGGAGCTACAGTTCAAGATGGGCGGGGCAGTCCTGAGCAGAGGGACTCATTTCTGAGTTCCTGGGCTCAGGCTGGAGCGACTCTGTTTCGGATCACACCGGAGGCCGTACCACACTGCAGACTTTGAAAAATGTGTTTCACTTTTAAAACCACAGGCTGTGACATGAGGGTTTTTAATCAGCACACATAACAGTTCAAGGAAAGACACAGAGTTAAAAGCAGCGGAAGCTGGTGGTAGTCAGAATGTGGGCAGCATTTATTAACTGCCGAGATCAGTGGTCTCTCCAAGGAGAAGAGCCTAAGCCTTATGGATGCTAATAGACATTTAAATCTGATCAGCCTCTCAGGGAGTGACATGCACATCGGTGTGTTTAGGGTTAGGAGTGAATGATGGCAGGGAGGGAGGAGGAGGAGGAGGAGATTGAATTTATACCCCACCCTTCACTCAGAGTCTCAGAGCAGTTTACAATCTCCTTTCCCTTCCCCTCCCCACAACAGACACCCTATAAGGTAGGTGGGGCTGAGGGAGCTCTTTCAAGAACTGCTCTTGAGAGGACAGCTCTGAGAGAACTTGTAACTGACCCAAGGTCACCCCAGCAGCTGCACGTGAAAGTGGGGAATCAAACCCGGTTCTCTAGATTACAGTCCACCCCTCTTAACCACTACACCCAAAAGAGAATGTAGTGACAGCTGCAGGCATAGATGGCTTTAAAAAAGGGATTAGACATATTCATGGAGGAGAAATCTATCAGTGGCTACTAGCCATGGTGACTAAAGGGAACCTCCACATTCAGAGGCAGTTAGTCTCTGAATACCATCCCTAGGAGGCAACATCAGGGGAAGGCCTGTGCCCCCATGCTCTGTTGTTGGCCCTCGAGAGCCAGTTTGGTGTAGTGGTTAAGTACAGCAGACTGTAATCTGGGAGAACCGGGTTTGATTCCTCATTCCTCCACTTGCACCTGCTGGATGACCTTGGGCAAGCCATAGCTCTGTACCAGCTGTTCTCTCAAGGACAGCTCTGGAAAGAGCTCTCTCAGCCCCACTTACTTCACAGGGTGTCTGTTGTGGGGAGGGGAAGGGAAAGGAGTTTGTAAGCAGCTCTGAGACTCCCAGTGAAGGGCGGGGAATATATCCAATCTCCTCCTCCTCCTCCTCTTCTTCTTCTTCTTCTTCTTCTTCTTCTCCTCAAGGGGAACTGGTTGGCCACTATGTGATTTAATTTGAAGAAGAGAAGAAGAAGAGATTGGATTTATACCCCGCCCTTCACTCACTTAAGAGTCTCAGAGCGGCTTACAAACTCCTTTCCCCTCCCCTCCCCACAACAGACACCCTGTGAGGTAGGTGGGGCTGAGAGAACTTTTTCCCAAGCTGTCCTTGAGGGAACAGCTGGTACAGAGCTATGGCTTGCCCAAGGTCATCCAGCCAAGTGCAAGTGGAGGAGTGGGGAATCAAACCCGGTTCTCCCAGATTAGAGTCCGTGCACTTAACCACTACACCAGACTGGCTCTCATTAATAAATTTGGTTTATTAAATTTCTACCCCACCCTCCCAGCCAGGGCCAGCTCAGGGTGGCTTACATACAATAGCATAAAAATTACAATACAGGATGCTGGGCTAGATGGACCACTGGTCTGATCCAGCAGGGCTCTTCTTACATTCTTATGCAGTGGCCATGAGCCCAGAATGGGGCATGCCCTCAATCTGGGGGCAGCCTTAATCTCTCCATCCCTATTCATCTAAAAAAAAGTACAGATGCAGAAAGAAGAACTTGACCAGCTGCTTATGAAACATGCACTTTATTGAACAGGATCCCTGGGCTTCCGGACTAAAAACAAGAAGCGGCCAAACCCTTTCATTACTGACCACCACCCTGCAGTTTGTACAGTTACCCAAGGTCATAATCCAGCCACAAGTAGCTCCACCTAAGTCCCACTGAAAGGAATGGAAGTTGCCCAAAACATCAGTCTTGCTAATATCAGTAGGATTCAATTTTGCAGCTTTTTTTTTTTTTTGGCTGGATCCAAAGAGTACAGGCATTTTCCTCTCACAACTGTAAATGTGATGAAAAGTAAAAAAAAGAAAAAGAAAGAAAGAAAGAAAAACACTGGGAATAGCATTATTTTTAAAAAATAATAATCAGAAAAGAACCAGGTAATTGTAGCCTTGTTTCTTCTTCATTCTCAACTGCCCAGTGTTTCTTCTGAGTAAAGCAGACTGACTCCTGTGCACTTGGATGTTTATGAGATCTTCATTCAGGTCTTTCTTCTTCGCTACAGGAACCACTTGAATTTGTGACAAAATCCCTAGACGATGCGGGGGGGGGGGGGGGGGGGAAGCAACATGAAGACATATTTATGATGTGCCCGGTTATTTAATTTCCCCAACATTATCCGTTTCTGAGTTAGCTTGGTGTTAAAACAAATCTGAATATATTCCCAGGACTGCTAAATAATCAAGCCAGTGAGCCTATTTCCAAACGAGTGATCAGATTGTGCATGTAGGTGCGCGTGCGTGTGTGAAAATGCTACTGCTCGCCTACAAGTTTACAGTGTGCCCAAGGGCTCCCCATTTGGTGTAGTGGTTAAGTGCCAGTTTGGTGTAGTGGTTAATGGCACGGACTCTAATCTGAGAGAACTGAGTTTAATTCCCCACTCCTCCACTTGCAGCTGCCAGATGACTTTGGGCAAGCCACAGTTCTCTCAGAGCTGTTCTCTCAAGAGCAGTTCCTGTCAGAGCTCTCCCAGCCCCACCTACCTCACAGGGTGTCTGTTGCAGGGAGGGGAAGGGAAAAGAGTTTGTAAGCCGCTCTGAGACTCCAAGTGAAGGTTGGGGTATAAATCCAATCTCCTCTTCCTCCTCCTCTTCTTCTGAGAGACAGCTCTTTCAAGAACTGCCCCTGAGAGAACAGCTCTGAGAGAACTTGTGACTGACCCAGGGTCACACCAGCAGCTGCATGTGGAGGAGTGGGGAATCAAACCCAGTCCTCCCAGATTAGAGTCCACACTCCTAACCACTACACCAGACTGGCTCTTCCACTGTGCCCCAATGTGGCCCAAGGTGTTCTTTTTATATCCTCATGCCTTGGAGCCAAACTAGACGTTGCAGCATCCATGGGTCTGACCCATGAATGCTGATGCCATTTTAGAGGTGAACCTGGCCGCATAAAAATGTCGCGAGGGCCCAATCTGGACTGGGGCTGTGGCACTCTGGGACCGGGCAGTGTTGTCTCCCACAGTACTCTTTCAAGTGCCAGAACAGCCCCCCCACAGTTGTTTTGGACCTTGAAAAGGCGCAGGGGGGGCAAGATCACCTGGTTGTGCTGTGCTATGGGCCCAAACAGAAGCAGGCCTTGGGGTGTCTTTTAAATGCCTGAGTTCAGTTCTCAAATAGGTCGTGTCAGCTTCCATCAGTGTGACCTGCAGACACCATAACATCTAGTTTAGCTCTTAAGAAAATTAACTCAAGAAAATTAACAGATCAGTACTTTTAAAAATTCATTTTTGCAAAACAGAGACCAGCGCACAACTCCGATGCAATGAAGAGAGTTCCTTCATCATTAAGAATCAGCAGTGTATGTCAAATTTATAAGATTCCTGGTTAATGTCTAATCCTGATTTCTCTTAAACCACAATCTGAAGCCAGAGTTCGAGCTCTAATCCATACAGTGTTCCCTCTAACCCGAGTTGGTGTGAGCTAGCTCACAGTTTTTTAGCCTCCCGCTCACACATTTTTGTCTCAGCTCAGGAAGGATGGCTCCAGAGTAAACTAATTTATGCAGTAGCCAAATTGCTCGCTCACAACTTTAATGCCAGTGGCTTACAAAGTAGTATTTTTGTTCACATGACTCCACAGCTTAGAGGGAGCATTGATAAGGTTGCCAGTTCTCAAAATACCTGGAGATTTTGGAGGTGGAGCCTGAGGAGGGGAGGGACTTCAGTGGGGTATCTTTTTATTTATTTATTTATTTATTATTTAGATTTTTACCCCGCCCTCCCAGCAGATCCGGCTCAAGGTGGCTAACACAAACAATATAAAACAATACCATATAATGCCATAGAGTCCACCATCCAAAGTGGCCATTTGCTCCAGGTGAACTGATCTCTATTGCCTGGAAATCGGTTTGTAATCCCAGGAGATCTCCAGCCACAAACTGGAGGCTGGGAAGTTTTTTATATGGTCCGAGAGTTTTAAGAACTGTTACTCAATCCAGCAAAACACAGTGAATGTAATGCCCCAGAATTTCTTTGACGCGTTCTGTGGAGAAGAATGAAAGCAGCCAAAGCACAGTGCCTACAACTGAAGGGGTTACTCAAGAAGAGATTTTCAGTCAACCTGTTCAGGAGCAGCCATCTTATGGACAAGCCAACACCAATCATTCATCTGTGCCAATTTTGATCATGTGGACCACATGAACATACATGAAGCTGCCTGATACTGACTCAGACCCTCGGCCCCTCAAGATCAGCGCAACCTACTCAGACTGGCAGCAGCTGTCCTGGGTCTCAGGCGGAGGTCTTCCATTTCACCTCCTACCTGGTTCTTTTTAACTGGAGACCCTGGGGATAGAACCTGGGACCTTCTGCATGCAAATCAGAGGCTCTTCCACTGAGCCACAGCTCCTCTTTGGACTTTGTGACCAATAAGGATCATTGAGATGTGTAACAAAAGCATGCCCTTTGAGGCTTGCATTGCTTGAATTGTACATCATCCCCAAGATTTACTGAGCTGGAAAAACCATACCCAGATATTTGATAGTGTCATATGACAGCACATAATTCAGTTAGTGGCAACGTAAGCTCTCCTGAAAGCTGTCGAATGGGCTCAAAGGGGGCTAAGCATGTGGTCTGCTGATTTTTATGGGACCTACAACCCAATCCTAATTTGGAATTAACTCACACTGATTAGAGTTTCATTTACTTCCAGGGAAGTGTCCTTAGAATTGCAACCTTGGAGTCCCTATCAGACATTGGGCGATTCTGCATTGGCTTTTCCCTCTGTTGTTTTAGCAAACCCATGTTGGAACAGAAATGCCCCTCTGCATTGCATGCTGCTTTCATTTCCTTTAATCATCAGATTTTATGGTACCCTCTGTAATGCATGCCGCTTTCACTTCCTTTGATCATCGGGTTTTATGGTACCTTCTGCATAGATTTATGGCCATTCAGGGGTGACTTCACAGTCACTACGGCATTGCCCTGAGGTATTTGAATCTGGTTTTGAGCTGCACCTTTCCCTCTGTGTTGAGAAAATGTGGAGCAAATGCCAGATGCAGAATTGCCCATTACCATTTGAGCCATGGGACCTGCTGTAACATCTGGCCCTCCTGTGCCCTTCCACTCTAATCCACATGGGGGCAGAGTTCCTACGACCAAGCTCCTTCTCATGACAGCATCACCCTTTCTGGAAGTGAGAGAAATTCTGACATGGGAGGGAAGGTTGGCATGGACTCTGCCCACACGATCCTGGGCTTCCTATGTTAAATACCATATGCACCGTCATACACAATAAAAGCAGAGCAGCCACAGAGTAATAGCCTTGCTTACTCCTCATGATCCAAGATGGAAGAGCTGCAGTCTGTGGCCGACCTTCATCCAGTTGCCTTTTCCCTAGGCCATGGGTCCGGGAAAGCACACATTCCACGTAGATATCCCAGAAGAGCTGCGCCAGATCCCAGAACAGTGCCCCATGCTTCAGATTGTCAGACGACTTCAAGAAGAGCATGAAATCCCAAAAGCCGCTGACAGAGTCAGAAATGGGGGGCTTCCTCATTTCCAGCAAGGTGGTCGACGAGGATTCCCAGCACTGGGGGTCCGCTCGGCCGAGAGCCAGGGGGTCAACCTGCCTGTGGCAGAAGAACGGCATCACGTACAACAGCCCCATAATGAAAAGAGAGCAGGTGAGTCTCATGTTGCAGCGCGTCTTCCTTGAGATCCCAGAATCCATTGGGTTTCTGGAATCTGACCAGAACAAAAGTAGCATTAACAGCCCTCCATAGAAACCTGAGCAGTGCACACAAATATACAGCTGTTTTCGATCTAGTTAATATTTTAGTTGAGTCCCTGCAATTGCTGATGCCAGTTCCCTGCCCTCTTATTATCAGAAAAGTTCAAGGTTTTGGTTCTGACCTTTAAAGCCCTTAACGCTCAGGGACCTAAATACCTTTGGGACCACCTCTCCCAGTATGCCCCAGGAAGAGTGCTGCACTCAGGAAACAAGAATGTCAGAGTCCCCAGATATCAGAAACCAACAACGTTCCTTAACCAGGATCAGTTTATTGATTACAGTATTCTGTATTGCTCTAAACACTTTTCGTGTTAAGACTACTGTTACAGAGGTGGGAAGGGGTAGATATACCAGGTTCAGACAAGGGTCTTCTGATGGACATAAGCCAATAAGCAACAGGTTACATTCATGCTAAAACTGACAACTTTCAGTTCCCAGCAGGAAAGCAGTGAACGTCTCCCAAGTCTCCAAGGTCAGGCTGTGTCAGAGCAGGAGATAAAGGATGCAGGAGAATCAAAACTTAGAATACCAGAGGCGAGCTCCCCCCTCCCACCTGCTCCATGGCAGCATAGCTGACAAAGAACTTCCTGGTGCTCCCCAGCCTGAGAGAGATCTGGCTGTCCTCAACCAGGGCCAGGGCTTTTTCAGCCCTGGCCTCCACCGGGTGGAACTCTCTGCCAGAAGAAATCTGTGCCCCGCAGATTTGCTACCTTTCCGCAGGGCATGTAAGGCAGAGATGTTCTGCCAGGCTTTTGGTTGAGGACAGCGATGGGGGAGGACATCTAGCACTCTCATATACTCCCCCATCCCTTGCGACCTCTCCTCCCAAAGAGGCTGGGGGAGCTGATCTTCTGCTATATGTTTTCCTGTTTTTACTCACTGATCTGTGTTAATGCTTTTAATGTTGTTTAATTGTTATCGTTCTGTTGTAAGCTGCCCTGGGCCCTACCTATAGGGAAGGGTGGCCTAGCAAATATAATCTAATCTAATTAATTAATTAATAAATAATGCACTGAAAGGAACAGAATTTGGATTTTGCAACCAGTAAGGGTCACTGAAATGTGTAACAAAATGTGTACCTCACAGGGTGTCTGTTGTGGGGAGGGGAAGGGAAAGGAGTTTGTAAGCCGCTCTGAAACTCCAAGTGAGTGAAGGGCGGGATATAAATCCAATCTCTTCTTCTTCTTCTTCTACCAAAAGCAGTCCACACAGTGCATGTCCATAACAGAGCTTATTTATTTAGAGCATTTATATGCCCCCTCTCCAGTGAATCTGCCCAAGGCGGCTTACAAAATAAAACACGGTGATCATTTTTTAAAAAAGAACTCTGTTCAGTTCAGTTATCAATGAGAACTCAGCCCGAACATAAAAACACAAAACCTCAAGCAGATTAAAATGAGTCTCACAGGTTTCTAAAAACACCTTCAAGCACCCTGGAACCGAGCCATTTGGGGCTTTAATGTTAAGAACCTGCACTTTGAATTGTGTCCAGCAGATAGGCAGCCAGTGATCTTGACTGAATAGATGTTCTTTACGGTGTCGGGGTGTTGTTGTTGTTTTGCATGTAAGGGCCAGGGCCGGTGCTACCATTAGGCCAAGTAAGGCGGCCGCCTAAGGCACAGATTTGAGAGGGGTGCATAACAGACAATTAGTGCCCCCCCAACCAGCTGCAGGTTCTCGCACTCACTCACTCACCAGCCCCAGCTCTTCCACGCTTTTACTCCTCCGGGCAGTTGTGGGGGCAGCAGCAGCAGCTCCCGCTCGCCCACACTCCTCAGCCATGAGCCCTAGGAAGTACAAGACCAGACAAGGAACCACTGAGTGCGCCCAGCTTGGGGGAAGAAGTGAGGCGGGGACTCCCTGGCAGCTGGGGAGGGAGAAGTGAGTGACCCTCCTGGCCCTGGAGCTAAACGAGAGCAATTAGAGGAGGAAGGCGGCCCAGAGGCCAAGCACTTGCCTCCCCCTGCCCAAGCCCACGGGAGCCAAGGGCAAGGCTGCAGGGGCTTAGAAATTAGCTATGTCAAGTTTTTGCTTTTAATTTTCCCTAGAATTCATCTGTTTTTGAAAATTTGATTGCAGGAGGGGGGGGGCACAAGTAGTTAGCCTTGCCCAGGGCACAAAAAAAAGCCTGGCACCGGCCCTGGTAAGGGCTGTTGATTCGTATAAGTGCCAGTTTAAGGACTGGGCTCTGTTGAATTGGAATCAATCACCACTAAACAATCTGAAATGTACATGGCTGAATACCTATTCAGCCATGTACATTTCAGATCGTTTAATGGTGATTGATTCCAGAGGGGGTACAGAGGGAATCTACAATATATCATTAGCACAATGTGTTCAGAACTCCCAGTGCTACATACCTTGTTTCTTCCCCACCCTTAAATAGACCCTGTGTTTGTCGGAGCAGCAATTCAAGGTTCTGAATGGGGCAATCTATGACGCAATGACCACTAAACCCGGTCCTCTTAAGGCTAGATGGGCTGCACTTGAATCATGGCTATTGGAGGGGGAGGGAAGGGAAACAGTTATGAGATTCTCTGCCTTAGTTTGTATCTTAGCAAAGCCAAGAAGTGGGTCCACAAAGTAGCCATGCAACAAAGGGCAAACTCAGCTTTGAAGGAGACAAAATTGGCTATAATAAGGAACATGGATAAGGGGCCACATCTGGCCACAGCACATAGGAAGTGGGTTTTTCCACTCCCTGCATGGGTGTCCCAGAGGACTCCTCTTTCTCCCTTGAGAGAGAATGACGGCTATCCCTTACATTGCAAAGCATTGTGGGAAACTGGACCCCCTCCAGGGTCAGCACTGGGTAGCCCAAATTTCAGTGAAAGGCAATTGTGGAGATCTGCCATGATCATCCCTTCCACCCTCCTCATAATGACCGGTGGTTCATCAGTGACAAGAAGTGGATCCCAGACCTCTCTTTGGCAGTTTCCCAGCTACAGCCCAATAGGAGGTTCTTGTTCCATGAAAGTTTCTTGGACTGTCCCAAGTTCTGCAATAGACCCTTGAAGATTCTTGAATCCTGGCCTTTGCTTTAGGCTTCCTTTGAATCCTGGCTGGTATATAATTCTTTCAGACTCCTTCGCCCATTAAGGTCCATCTACTACGCCGGTTCTGATTTCATCGCAGGAGAACCATCAAGGCCCCCACTGCCTTTCTTCTGGATCGTGGTGTATCTTTAGCCCTGGCTCAGGAAGAGGTACTGACCGCTGCTCTGCATCTTGATCCTGTTAGGATCCCAGTTCCTTGTTCCCCTTGAATGTAAGCCTGTCTCTTTCCCACCCGGACCCTCTCCTGGCAACAACAATGAGTCTTGATGCACAGAGAAGGAAGTGAGGGAACAGTTGCTCCTTTGATCCATTAGGGGCAGGCCAGCAAACAGCAGGTTTAAAGTAAGTTAACAAGGAAAATTGAAGTTAGACACAGACTGGATCCAACCAACTTTTTCACATCCTCAAGGCCAATTCCCCTCCTTTTCCCACCCGTATCCCACAAGTCTCTTGGCTGTGCAAGCCCCATGCGTGCGAGACCCCTGCATGGCCTTCTGGAAGATCTGAGGGGCCTGCCCTTCCCCTTTTCACCAGAAGAAAAGCTGGTTGCCTCCAGCTCATTGGCCTCAGTCTGAGAGGCTGATGTCATTCAGGAGCAAACTTTTTCATCGTGGAGTGAAGACAGATATATAACCCGTGTTTGAGAGGCCCTCTGTCATGGCATATCCTGAATGCAGAATAAGCATTAGAATCCGCCACTTGCGTAACTCTTAGCAGGACAGATCCAGGACTATACATTCTCTGTATTTTAGTGTATCTCTTTTTCATAATAGTATATTAGAATACTGAATGTGATGCAAAAAATATTGAGATGTTTTGCTGCACCCACCTCCAAAATAAAATAAAATAAAATAAAAAATGCTGTTAAGTGACCTCCACGCCTGAGAGGAGAGAATGGAGAGTATCAGTTGACTTCCCACAACTAGAAAAGATACCTTTACACATTTATCTGCTATTTTGACATATTTATTGCTTCACAACTATTGGCCTTATTACCTTAGCTTGTTATTTAGTTTTTGCCTTTGCACATCTTCATCATGTTACATGTTAATTTGCTGTTCAGCCCCTGTCAATAAGTTCGAACCTCGCCTACCACTCCAATGGATCAGAAGAATACATTGCACACGAAAGCTCATACCTTGAATACAACTTTGTTGGTCTTAAAGATGGCACTGGACTCTACATTTGTTCTTAGCGGGACTATGAGGGGGGAGAAAACAGGGCGCAACAATTGCACCCGTCCATCTTCTTGAACCCTTTTCATGATTGTACCTTAGCCTCCCCCCCCCCCACCTCCCTTGTTGTCCAGGAGCTAAGCCAGGCTGCTGAGAAGAAGTTTGTGCGCTCAAGGGCACGCCCGAAAATCTTCTTCCTCCAGGAGAAAAAGTGGCGCTTCCAAAGCCCCTGAAAGGGCTAGACCTGTCCAGGGTGCTGATGCGCATCATTGGTACGCGCGCAGAACACCCCTCGATCGTCCCGTTTCCCTTTCTTTTCTTGCTCTCCTTGACCATCCCGCCATGCAGGGATGCACTCTCTCTCCCCCCGCCTCTCCTCCCAGTTCCCCACTGTCTCTCACTCGTCTGAAATTCCGCTGCTCCAAAGTTCAGAGTTGCCAAATGTCCTGGCCAGAATGTGGTTTCATTTCAGGGGCAAGAGAAGCCACAGGACTAAGGGCTCTACCCCTCTCAAGGACCCTGCGAACTCCCGGCCGTTTCAAGAGCTCTCTTTCGCCGAGTCTGCTGAGAGCGCCGTCTCTCCTGGGAGCTGGCCTTGGTGCTGAACGGTCTGGGCTCCCCCGCTCCCCGCTGGGGCGGAATCAATAGCGAGAGGAGATTCACTTACCTCCCTGGATCAGTCAGTCAGTCCTCGGGACGGATAAGTTAAATCACCTCCGTCCTAACTTTCTCCCCGAAATCTGAAGGCTACTCTTGCCTTTTCTCGTCTTTTCTGTTTTTCCCCTCTCCCTATAATGTTGTGGGAGTGAATGGCTTCTCTTTGTCTTACGTCAAAGCTCTGGGCAAAATCCCCCCCCCCCTTTCAGATTCAGTCCCCGAGGCAGAGGATTTTATAGCACTCCCTACGGTTTACGGCTTGTTGTTCTGTGCACTCCAAAAGAGACTCCATCCAGTGCCTGCCCCGAGAAACATTTCAGAGTCTCGCTTTCAACCATCCAGACCGCTGACAGTTCTTTGTCCCCGGCTCCTGCTGCGGCTCCTAATAATCACGACAATAACGGACAGGGTGTCAAACCAGCTGTGAGTGGGATGGAATGTGAGAAAGCAGATGTGTTAACCTGTCATAAATGTCCAACTGGGCTGCAGGGATGCCAGCTTTCCCACTCCCTTCAATTCACAGGACTTCTTCTTCTTCTTCTTCTTTTAAAATGGCACGCTGCAGCCTTTCCTTGCCGGGGCCCTCCGCCCTTGAAAGTATTTATCATTATTTATTTAATTTGCTCATTTATATCCCACATTCCCCCCCCCCCATGGGGACCCGAAGGGCCTTACATCATTCTCCTCTCCTCCATTTTATCCTCACAACAACCCTATGAGGCAGGCTGGGCAAAGAGTGTGTGTGACAGGCCCAAGATCACCCAGCAGATGTCCATAGCAAAGTAAGAATTCGAACCTGGGTCTCCCAGATACTATTCAGATGCTTCTAACTACTCCACCACACTGGTTTGGTGTAGGAGAGCCAGTTTGGTGTAGTGGCTAGGAGCACGGACTCTAATCTGGGAGAACCGGGTTTGATTCCCCACTCCTCCACATGCAGCTGCTGGTGTGACCTTGGGTCAGTCATAAGTTCTTTCAGAGCTGTTCTCTCAAGGGCAGTCCTCGAAAGAGGCCTCTCAGCCCCACCTACTTCACAGGGTGTCTGTTGTGGGGAGGGGAAGGGAGAGGAGATTGTAAGCCACTCTGAGACTCCTTTGGGTAGTGAAGGGCCATATATATGTATATATGTATAAATCCAATCTCTTCTTCTTGGGGCTCAAGGGTTGGGATGAAGACATGCACAAACACGCACTTACCCAGGCTGGCCAGCTGATGACACCAAACACTGATCAGCCAGGAGAAATCTCTCAGAGATGTCTGATTTCATCCAAGATGGCACAGGTTTTATACTCTCCTTCCCCACTGTCTCACCCCGGGGGTGATTTTCCCTGTATGGCTGTTACGGGTTCACTATGTCGTCGAAGGCTTTCATGGCCAGAGTTCATTAGTTGTAAATTTTCCGGGCTGTATGGCCATGGTCTTGACGTTTCGCCAGCAGCTGTGACTGGCATCCTCCAAGGAATAACACAGAAAGATGGAGTACTTTCTGTCTCAATGTGAGAAGGAAAATGGTAGGCAGGTAATTTATATCTACTCAGGAAGGTGCGGTAGGGCTGAGTCATTATCTTGTAGTAGTTTCCCAGGAGTTTCTCACATTGTTGTTTCGAATCTGCACAGTCAATCAGATTGCCAATGGCCAATCAGGAGTCCTGCTGGGCAAAAGTCCCACCTGGCCCTGCCCACTTTCTCAAAACACTGGTCAGGCACCAGTTCGCTGTTGATACCCATGGGCCTCACAAGGATACCCTCTGGGCTAGAGGAGTTTATATCATGGACTCTCATCTCCACAGACATCTCACAGCCAGTCTGATGTAGTGGTTAGGAGTGTGGACTCTAATCTGGGAGAACCAGGTTTGATTCCCCACTCCTCAACATGCAGCTGCTGGCGTTACCTTGGGTCCGTCACAAGTTATATTTCAGAGCTGTTCTCTCAAGGACAGTTGTCTCAGAGCTCTCTCTCAGCCCCACCTCCCTCACAGGGTGTCTGTTGTGGGGAGGGGAAGGGAAAGGAGATTGTAAACTGCTCTGAGACTCCTGTGGGTAGTGGAGGGCAGGGTATAAATCCAATCTCCTCCTCCTCCTTTTTGACCACTGAGTCAAAGTTAAGTATTTTGTAAGTTCCATTGATTTTAATGGGGAAATTGATTCATCTATTTACTTCATTTCTCCTCACTGGGGACCTAAAGCAGCTTCCTTTCTTCTGAGCTCCTCCATTTGATTTCCTCCACTTTATCCTCCCAACAACCCTGTGAAGTAGACTAGGATGAGAATATGCAACTGGCTCAGGGTCACCCACCAAGCTTCCATGGCATGAGTGGGGATTCAAACCTGGGTTTCCCGCTTCCTGGTCCGACGCTCTAACCACTATGCCACAAGGGCTTTCACATTTGCCTCATCACAGCACACCTGTCCATACGAAGCCTTGGTCCATAGCTCTTCACCCTTGGCAATATCCTTTTCTGGTTATAGAATATAGATACTTCTTAGTGTCTCACACTGCCCTGGCCGTGTCTTCAGGAGATCCCTGAAAACAACGGAGCTGCAAGGGCTGCAGCAATGAACAGCTTGTGCCCTGCAGGCAAGTTCCCTTATTCCAGCCATTCAGAGCAATCTGAGCAAGAGACTTTATGGTTAAGTTTAATGACACCCAGGAGCCTTTAAAGGTGTTGTCTGCATTCCACGAAGTGCCAGGCAAATGAAGGGGGCCAGGCTCCGTGACTGGGGCGACGGGCTTAGAATTTCTTACAAGGCAATAAAAGTCATTAGGTCCTTTGTTTCTTTTCTGCATTTGCCTATTATTTTTTCTCTCTCTCTCTCTCTTGCAGGTAATAAAAGAGCCAGTTTCCTAGCCTGTCGCCATGGAGGAAGTGATTCACCCCTTTCTGATGGAGTTTCAAGCAATCTCTAGGTGAGAGAAAAACTTGAAGGAAAGGGTTCCAAGGAGGAACCCATTAGGGGTGAGAAATTGGAAGTACAAGAAGGGGGGGACCCGCAATACTCACGGTGGGGAGAAGGAGCTCCCCCGAGTGGAGGAAGCAGCTCGGGTCTGCCACTTCTCCCCCCCCCCACAGGCACCGAGCAGGTCTCGCCAGGCCCGCTGCTTCCCCCCCCCCCCCCCGGCTCTGGCAGTGAGGCTTGGGCACCTCCCAACCACTGGGCCGCCACACAGTTCCAAGAGCATTCCCTGCGCATGTGCAGGGAATGCTCTAACTTTTCAGGGGATTTAAATATCCCCCCAAAAGTTTTTTTTTTACTTTTAGGATTTTTCTGTACATGTGGGGAGTTCCCCAGGTGTGCAGGAAAATCTCCCTGCCCACCAAGTGCCCGCCCGCGCGGATTTAGATATTCGCACGGAGGGGGCCACTTGGCTATTAGATATATAGATTCTTCTGCCCACAGTGGGCAACAGGGCAGTCTGTCATCCTTTTAAGGCAGGGTGAGGAAGGCCGGGCCAGGACTCTCGACGACATTCCATGTGTATCCCATTAAATTTCAAATACATTTGCCTACAGATGGTCACAACACCCTGACCTTGGTGGTTCAGGCTAGCCCCATCTCATCAGATCTCAGAAGCTAAGCAGGGTCAGCTCTGGTTTGTAATAATAATTAAAACTAACTAATTAATTAATTAATTAATTATGGCATTGTGTGTAGAATAGCCAGGAGATCCTAAGATTGTCTGGCAGCCAGAAGTTCTAGCTCTTTTAGCATTATGCGCCACTAGGTGATGAGGTAGACTTGTTTTTGAGGCAAGGCACATTTCAGAGGTGGTTTGCCATTGCCTGCCTCTGCGTCACACCCCTGGTATTCCTTGGAGGTCGCCCTTCCAAATACTAGCCAGGGCCGACCCTGCTTAGCTTCCCAGATCTGACAGAACTGGGCTACCCTGGGCTGTCCAGGTCAGGGCTAGCCTTGGTTAGTATTTGGATGGGAGACCACCAAGAAAGTCTAGGGCTGTCACACAGAGGCGGGCAATAGCAGAACACCTCTGTTTGTCTCTTGCCTAGAAAACCGTATGTGACTTGATGGCAGTTTCCACCACCAAGGAGGGAGGGATAAATACAACCTGTGTTTCCACCACTCTGCATTACGGTCTCCAGTACCTACAAAAAGCTGTTGAATCAGGCACGAGTGATCAGACAAAGGGCTGAGAGAGATCTTTGCCACATTGCAGGTTTTGGAGTTTAATCCGAAACAGTTCAAATGTTCTCTGAAGAAGAATGTTCTCTGAAGAATGGATTTATACCCCACCCTTCACTCACTTGGAGTCTCAGAGCGGCTTACAAACTCCTTTCCCTTCCCCTCCCCACAACAGACACCCTGTGAGGTAGGTGGGGCTGAGAGAGCTCTGAGACAACTGTCCTTGAGAGAACAGCTGTGCCAGAGCTATGGCTTGTCCAAGGTCATCCAGCCAGGTGCAAGTGGAGGAGTGGGAAATCAAACCCGGTTCTCCCAGATTAGAGTCCACACATTTAACCACTACACCATGCTGGCTCTCAGTTCTCAAACTCTGCCAATGGCTCTCAAACTCTGCCCATGTTACAAAAGTGCATAACTTTTGACTGGGTTGCATGATGCACTAAGGTGCTCCACCCATGAGATCTGACTGTGTCGAATCTGCTAATACCCTTGACGATGGACCAGAGACCCAGCCCCTACTGGGAGCTTCGCCCCCTTCCTTAAAGGTCCAGCCCCACAAAATTTCCTTCTGAAAATGTTTTTAAAATTATTTTTAAAACATTTTTTTAAAGGCTGTAACTAACCTCACAAAAGTCAGCTGGTGTGTGCTGCTGAGAAAGGCTAATTGTCTTTTTCTCTATATGGTTTGGAATGGTTCAGGGCACAGTATCCTATAGTGTTGCTATAGAACAGAAGATATACACAGTGCATCTGGAGCAACAGTAAGTAGCTTCCAGTTCCTAGCCTTTAGCCCCACCACCAAAAAAATTGACACCCCCCTCCCAGGCCACAAAATCCTGGCTATGGGGCTGCCGAGGACAGTGAGCCCAAAGCACAGAAGATAGGAGAAAAGAGACTGCTGCGACATGAATGTGCTGCAACAAAAGGAAGCCAAGTATGCAGCAGGTGAGGGATTTCATCTTTCAATGTTGCTCCATACCAGAAAAAAAATCTCCCCGCACCTGGAAAGGTAAGCATTGGGAGGAATGGACTTGTTTCCTGACATGCTAGCTTTCTGAAAGTATTACAAAAATGCCTTCCTCTTCTTCACCTGAGATCTGAGGAGGTACATTCCGGGAAGGACTTTATGCTCTTTTTCTGCACCTGAGCATGTACTCTTGTGTTCCTAATAGAGAGAAGCGAGTATTACGGTGACCTCCCAGCAAAACTGCAAGGTAGGAAAATGATTTTGGGGGATGTCCTGCCCTTGAGGCTATTTCCCAACTTTGCAATTTGTCCGATATCTTACAGTGCAATTCAAAATAGAGTTATCCCCTTCCAAGCCCATGGAAATCAGTGGGCGTAGAAGGGTTAACTGCTTAGGCTGGCACGGTAAACTGGATATATTTCAGGCGACTGAAGTACAAAGTTACCATGCTGGAAAATTCAAAGATAGATGTTTCAGTCCAAGATACTGTGATCAGAAAAGACACAGTGGTAACCAATTTGGATGTTCAGGCTATGGATATGTTCAGCATATGACATTAGGAGCATATCGTAATGCCACATAACGCCAGCTGGGTGACCTTGGGTCAGTCACAGTTCTCTCTCAGAGCTGTTCTCTCAAGAACAGTCCTCAAAAGAGCTTTCTCAGCCCTGCCTACCTCACAGGATGTCTGTTGTGGGGAAGGGAAGGAGACTGTAAGCCGCTCTGAGACTCTGAGTGAAGGGCCGGGTATAAATCTTCATCTCCTTCTCCCCCATACCAATTCAGGTAATGATATTAGAAGCATTGATTGCTGTGGGCAATGTTACCAGTTTCTGCTATTGTGCAAGGTCTCTTTTTTCCTTAAGGGCATTTGTCCCTGTCCCCCCACCAATTATAGCTCACCATCCACAGCCAGCATTCCATAGCCTTCAGACCCTGCTCTTGGTATTTTAACTTTTCATAACCTTTGTATCGACATTGGCTCAGGGAGGACCTACTCTGGGCCTCTGAAGAAATAGTCCACAAATTCTGTGCTGGAAGGGAATTCTGTCACTCTGTAAGGAGCCTCAAGGATCCTGTTAGTTTTATTTCCTTATAGTTACTCATATACTCTAGGGAGGTTATGTATGTAACTATAAGGTACTAAAATATACCCTAGGGCAGGGGCGTCAAACATAAGGCCCGGAGGCCGGAATCAGCCCATCCAGGGCTTTTATGCGGCCCATGAAGAAGAAGAGATTGGATTTATACCCCGCCCTTCACTACCCAACGGAGTCTCAGAGCGGCTTACAAACTCCTTTCCCTCCCCGTCCCCTCAACAGACACCCTGTGAGGTAGGTGGGGCTGAGAGAGCTCTGACAGAAACTGCCCTTTTTCAAGAACAGCTGTGCCAGAACTACGGCTTGCCCAAGGTCATCAGCAGCTGCAAGTGCAGGAGTGGGGAATCAAACCCGGTTCTCCCAGATTAGAGTCCACTCATCGGGGTTTTCCTTTGCACCCCCCATGGGGGCCTTGCAGTGAGGACACACCAACTCGGAGCTTGCCAGCTGCTGTCCTTTATGCAGTTTCTATCTCCGGTACCTGGCATTACATTTTATGGCCTGGCTGGACAAAATGACATTTTTGTCAGATTTGGCCCTCGTAACAAATGAGTTCGATATCCCTGCCCTGGGGTCATTTGAAATGTGGTGTCGGAGGGGACTTTTACAGATGCCATGGACTGCCCAAAGACAAATAAATGGGTTCTAAATCAAATCAAGCCAGAACTCTCCGTAGAAGCTAAAAGGACTAAATTGAGGTTGTCGTACTTTGGTCACATTATTGCCCCTGGCGCAAGTCGAGCAGGACCAAGTTCACAAGTCAAGAGAGCAGGTGCCAGGAAGCCCAGGATGAGATCAAGCCAAATGGGAGACCTTGTACTAAAGTCAAGCTGAGACCAAATTCCACCAGTTGCCATGCCAACACTCTGGTATTTCGAACAGGACTTAATTTGCCCCTGTGCTCAACTCCAGCATCTGTTTTCAGTACCTGATTGCAACTTCTTTTCCTCTCAGAGAAAATCACCTAATCTGTTGGGGGGGGGGGGTTTGGTGGGGGGGGGGGGAAGATACAGAAGTTATTTAAAGATATTTTTGCTCAACTTTTCTCCTGCACTGCAGGACTCAACCAGGAGTACACAGAGCAGAGAGCTGTCCAAAAGGGAGAAAACAGGATTGCACTTACCTGTAACTGTTGTTCATTGACTGGTCTTCTGTGCAGGCACACATGGGGGACTGCATAGTCACAGGCCTACCACGGAGAGGAGCTAGCAAGCTATTGAGAATGTTCCAGAGACTGCTGAATTTCCCGTCCAAAGTCAGCTGACCAGAGGGGGAGGACCTTTCCTCCCTCAGTTCTCTTTTTGCCGCTTGGTAGAAAGGAAGTTCTTCAGCAAGCTGAGATCATTCGATTGTGTGGGGAAAATGTATACTTGAATTTCACCTGAATTGTTCTGTCTACATCACATCAGTGTTAAAATACATAGACTACCTCACTTTCACCAGTTCAACTGTTTTGACAGTTGTTTAAGTTGCCTCAGAAATTACCTCACAGGCTCTTAACAGGTCCCCCTTCAAGAAATGTTCTGACTGCAGTGCCACGATGGCCCCAAATGACCAACATTCCTCTGGCTTATTGTGTTTCGGAGAAGAGCACATTACTGCGATTTGTGCTGCTTGTAAGCTCTTGACTCCCAGGTCCGGGAGGGAGGACTCAACCAGGAGTACACAGACCGGAGAGCTGTCCAAAAGGTAGAACAAAGCAATTCACTCTGCCCCTGCTCTCCCTTGAGGGAGGACTCAACCAGGAGTACACAGACCGGAGAGCTGTCCAAAAGGTAGAACAAAGCATTTCACTCTGCCCCTGCTCTCCCTTTCTGCCCCTCAGCTACTCACTCATATTTGCCCCATATGTGAGTCAGCAGCTGGGCTTACCATTTGCACTGGGAGAAGGTGGTTAGAGAAACTGTGCCTTTAAGTTCAGAATGAAAAGAGGGCCAGCTCAGGGCCTGGAGGCATAGGAGGGATCTTGAGCCACTAGTTGCTTATCTGTGCTTTACACCCCTGATGAAACCTCTTCCCATCTTTCCAAACTGACAGCTCTGGAGCTACCACCAGAACAGTGTCAGACAGCAGGAAGTTGAAGAGAAATGTTTAAACTGGATTAGGACTTAATTTGCCCTAGTGCTCAGCCTCACTAAATTGAAATCTCTCAAGACTCTTCAGCCTTTCCTCCTAGGGAAGGTGCTCCAACCCCCTGATCATTTTGGTTGCCCTCCACTTTACTTTTTCCAGCTCTGTGATGTCTTATTTGAGATACGATGACCAGAATGGTACACAGTAGTCCAAATGAGACTGTACCATGGATCTATACAAGAGAATTGTAATATTCTTATTTTTAACCCCCTTCCTAATAATTCCTAACACAGAGTTTGCCAGTACACTGGGTTGACACTTTCATTGAGCTATAACTCCATTCGCCTCTCAGTCTCAGCAAGTTCAGACCTCATTTGCCTATACCTGAAGTTGGATTTTGTTTTTGTCCCAGTGTGTATTACCTTACACTTACCAACACTGAATTTCATTTGCTACATTTTTGCCCACTCACCCAGTTTGTGGAGATCCTCTTGGAGCCTTGGCTTTCACCATACTGAATAATTTTGTGTCATCTGCAAACCTGGCCATACACTACTTACTCCTAGTTCCAGATCACTGATGAATACATGGAATAGTACTGGCCCCCATACCAATCCTTGTGGAAACCAACTGCTTACTTCTCTCCATTGTGAGAACTGTCCATTGATTCTTACTCTTTGCTTCCAGTCATTTAACCAGTTTTTAATCCGTAAGAAAACCTGTTATCTTATCCTATGACAGCTAAGTTTACTCAGGAGCCTTTGGTGAGGTACCTTGTCAAAAGCCTTTTGAAACTCCAGTATATAATATCTACCAGGTCACCTTTGTCTATATGATCATTCACTTTCTCAAAGAACTCCAAAAGGCGGTTGAGGCAGGACTCCCCTTTGCAGAAGCCATACTGATTTTCCCTCAGCAGGCTTTGTTCTTCTATGTGCCTAATAATTCTATCTTTGATTATAGTCAGGTGCAGTGAACTGATGCTGTCATAAAGCAATGGTCCTATTTGGTGTAAATCCTTGGATGGTGAGAACATTATGAGCGCTCCTTTGGCTAGGGACCATAATGCTGGAAACCAAATTCTCTTTGGCCAGAAAGGGGTTATCAGAATACAGGAGGTCCAATCTACTTTTTAACTTGTCTATCGCCTTGGGGAGTTAACAGGAAAGGCAGAAACACGTAAAAAAGGATTCCATCCCACAAGAACTAGAAAGCATCCCTCCAGGGATCTGTTTCCCCATGATGCCTCTTGGCAGGGCTGGTGCAAAGGATTCCTTTGGCCCCGATGCTCAGAGACTGAAAATACTGGGGCGGTAACCTCTACTACACCATCATTTGATGACTGAGAGTCAACTAAGCCCAAGGATGGAGATGGCTTCCTCAGGACTTCTTGATGGTCCTTAACCTGTGGAGACAATCTTTGACATTGGCCCAGCCTTTGATGTCGAGGAGTCACATGAGTTAAGAGTCAGGGATTGTCACTGAGATGAACATGATTGGCATCAAGGCAAGGTTTCCGTCCAGACCCGAGGCGACAATGAACCTCAAGGTCAAGGCAAGCGCGAACCTTGGTGTTGAGGTGAACCAAATACTAGATGTCAAGAGGATGAGGTCAGATGGCGTTGAAGGCTCAAAAACGAAGATCAGCATCGAGGTAAGGACACCTGATCAACAAACCCTTTATTGGATTTATTGGGACGGGTTCCTTGGAACAATCTCACTCACAACATGCTTACCAAATAGTGCTGAAAGGACAGTTCTGCCCAAGAGGGAGTGAGGAGGCTGACCCCTTTTGCTCCCACGTGCCCCCACATGCATTTCATCAGCCAGAAAAGGGGGGGGAGTTCAGAATTGGTACTAGTCCACAATATTCCCCCTCTGCTATTGGTAAGCTCCATGACATTATACTTAGGATCTTTAAAAATTTGACCCCTTAGTGTTTGAACAACTCACTGCATTGAGCTGAGACTGTCGTATAGTGGGGGAAAGTTGGCCATCAGGGAGCCCAAGACCAGAAGAGTCCGTGATAGTGAGTGTCTTTTACTTGCTGTTTATAGCATCTAATCTCTTGTGTCCAACTGTATATGCATGTTGTCTGGACAGTGGCTCAAACTGGTAAGACTGCTTCCCTCCCTGGCTCCGGTAAACCACATATTTACTGCTAACTTTAATAGGATTTGACTCTCATGTCTGTGAGTGTTGGCTTACCCTTTGCTCTCCAGACAATTTCCTATCCATCTTCAGACATCTGACTAACTTACAAATAAGACTGATCCACTGGAGAAATGCTATGACTCATCTCTGCAGTAGTGCGTGAAACAACCTTCACGGACAGGTATGCTCAGCTGCATTGTAATTTTAAGTTTTGACTAGACACTCCATCCGCGGCTGCATTTTTACTAACTTGTGACGGCGCTTCTCTTCAGCAAATCTTATTCCCGCCTTGATTAAGAATCATCTCAAATCATCTCAAATATTCTATAACATGCTTTTCTATTTTTACATTTGGGGCTTCAGGAAAATGATGAATCTTGTTAATTGCAACCTTGGCAGGATTTGGAACACAAAAACTTAAATCGTAAAGTGGGGAAGAAAAGATAAACATAGAAGTTGCATCTTTCCATGTTCATGAAGTCTTTAATACTCATTTACTAAGATGCAAAACAATGACAATTGAATTTCCATTCATCAGCAGCCAACAACATATGAATGAGTATTAACTTCAAACAAAAACTTGATTATGCCCATACTGTGCACTTAAAAAAATAATTACAAACAGTTTTAAAGGAAGATTAATAGTGGAAGCAACAATGAATATAAAATATGACTGATAGCTTTTTAGATCAAAAATAAATTCAAGTATTATTTTGTAAAGTTCCTCAGACATCTGTCTTTGAATTTTAACTTTGTGCAACACCTATCATTGCATAGTAAAGAAAACTTTGTAAAATTCCAGTTCTATGTAAATTTATTTGTTTAACATGCACCTAGAATATATTTTCCTTAATTTGCGTAGTGGAGCTTTCCCTTTGGTGGGGGATTTACTCAGTTCAGTGGGATCATGCAGCATATCAACATAAGCTATATAAAATTCCCATACATTTTCCTGTCAAGATAAATCCTTTTCAGTGGAGAAAAAAGTACTGAGGGTGAAATGAAAACTGAACATTTATTCTTTCAGACACTGAAAAAATGACAACTGTTATGGTAAAAAGGGTAACGTAAGCAGCACAGGTACTCTACAAAATCTGGTGAATGAAGGCTTGTAAAATCATCAGGGTTGGTTACCTTCGTACCACAGGAAACATCACAATCCACTTCTGTGAGTTACGTGGTTGCGTGGTCATTTACATTCTGTACATTAAGTCTGTGTATTTTAAACACACACATATACACAACAGAAGAGCAGAGGAGAAGTTCGGACAAGAAATGAGATCTCTTATGAAACTGCTAGTGTAACAAAAAGTTACACCAACACTTACTGTATGTACATAATCGGGGACCAGTGTGGTCTGATTAAAAACATCACATCGCACATTTACAATGTTTTTGTGAATTACTTCGATTTTTTTTTAGTACAAACTGAATTTTGTAACCATATCGAATGGCATTTACTGTGGTTACCACATCGCACCCAGAACAGAACCAAAAAGGAGACTGTAGCACCTGTTTAGAGATTATTATACCAAATATACTTAAGATCAAAAGGGCATTAAGCAAAACAGCTTTACTTGTCAGTATTGTATTGCAAATAAGGGAATCTACAAAGAGTACATCAGAATACGTATTTTTTTTTTGAAAAACTGTGATCCAATTTTGTTCCAAGGTCCAAAAAGGACAGCTATCCATAAAGGTTGGCCTTTGTTGTGACAGCTGAATATCTACAGTCTAGATGTATTCCAATAAATGCAGCCAGACTTCCGTATCATCTGTTACACATCAGGTGCTCACAATTATAAATAATTTATGGCAACTGTGACAGACATTTTGCTCACAACACTATAGGACAACTGCCATGGGAAAGGCTGATATGGTAACAAACCCTGGAAATGTATAAACCAACAGTTTAAGAAGAAGAAAAAAAAGAACTGATTGACATTGTATTTAACTTCTACGGTTAAGCCTTAAAGCATAATCAACAACAGGTACCTTTAAAATGGTCACAACTGCTACCTTTTAAGGAGCATTTGGAATTATGCAATATGAAAATGATCCCAAAATAATAAATCATTATACCTACTGGAAATGAAATCAATAAATTTGCTGATTTACCCTAGACACCAAAAACTCGGAATTGCAGGGCTCTTTTTAGAATACAAATAAAAGAACAGCTGTGAGCAAAAAGCAGACTTCTGATGCGAACAAGCAGGGGAGGACGGTGAACGTGGGGTGCTTTGGCTGGGACTGTGCTTAGCGTTCCCACTGGCCAAGTGCAGCAAGAACGGAAAGGATTACTTCTTAAAAAATCAAATGGAATCATGGCTGCTGAGACCCAGGATGACCCAACTGACACTGTCTGGGACGTTATGAAGCCTGAAGGCAAGAGCGCTTGCAAATCTTCCCTTCCCATCCCAGAAAGCTGACCACATGGTCAGCAGGACCACATGGACAAAAAGGCCCTTTGCCCGCCAGGAGGCTGCACGGAGGAGGGAGAATGGCTGACGCATTCTACATCTTCTAGGCTCTCTTGGCCAAGAGCAAGACGGCAATTTCCCCAGATCACCCTCCCTGATGCAGCTCCCTGATGAGCTGTGTGCCATTTCATGCACAGGGGTCCCACACCTTCCAGCATCAGCTTTTGAGAGGCCTTGGGTAGCGGTGGGGGTACTGAAAGGAAGTGGCGGCAGGAAAGCTCAGTGCTGGCAAACCCTTACTGTCGGTGCCCTGTTGAACCTGACCCACTGCTCCCCAAAACGCATGGGAAGCCCACAAACACAACTGCAGGAGTGGGATGCTGACACCACAGAGTGTTTGGCCATCCACAGGGCACAAACCCCAACAGGATTGCCCCAGCACAGGAACACTTTACTCACAAGCCCCCTCACTCTGGTGCTCAGACTCTAGCACTGTTGTTCTTCTCCTGGATAGTGAGTGGTGCCTGACTCGGTCAGGAAGGGTTCAGAGGCTCAAGGAGGAGGAGGGTTTTAATTTTATACTCCGCTCCACTGACGTGTGAAGCAGCACTATCTGAACGTATCTGAGTCCTGGACAGTAACCACAAGTAGCTGAGGAAGAAACATTCAAGGCTGTGCTTCGAAATATGCTACACAAATAAACTAAGAGAGAGACGGATGTTGGGACAACTTCTACGGGTTTGGTCTGTAACAGAAAGGCAGGGGGATGATGGGGGGGGAGGGTGGGTATAAAACAACACGCAGGAAAGCCTTAACCTATTTAAAAGCTCTCAGTGTCAAAATGGATATTTTAAGGCTTATTTAGGCTTCTTTTCCTTTCATACAATGCGAGATAGTGAAAGGAAAACAGATGGTAAAACCAAAAGTTATAAGCTTGGCACTTTTGTGATTAATCTGAAAGGGTGTCAACTTACATTATATACAAAATATCTGCATGACAGCAAATAATGCATTTGGAAAGAGGAAAACTCATTGCATACAGATGCATTTACACATATTAATAGGTTTTAGATGGGGTGGGGTTTTTTTGGTTTCAAGCATACAAATTTAAAAAGCACGCTTCTTTTCTCTGGAACTCCCCGTATCCGCATGCGATATATGCCTCTTTAGAGCAAGCCTAGAACCCCTGCTTGTATAACATGCAGGAAAGGGGGAGAATTTAAAAGGAAGATTAAAAAAAAAAAGTCTTTATAACCCTAAATTAAAGATTTTTCATAGAGAACAAAATCTTAAAGAAAATGTATATATCTGAGCAGGACAGGACACAAATCTCTTATTTTTAATTCTTAAAATTATACATTGCCATGGCATAATCTGCCGCCACCCCCACCCCTGAAGAGGTCTGCCCCCAAACAAAACAAGATTAATGAGAAATACACCTACTGGGGGGGGGGGGGGGGCACAGAGCTCAGAGCATTTTGCATGGGCAGAAGGCGACTTTGTGAGAACCCAGAGCCAGCTTCCCCCGGGCTCTGTATTTACTGCCGTCTTGGTGTGCAGGTTTTGCTTGGGGCCAGCTTGCTAGCTTGTTTGCTGTATATATGCCATGCAGTTTACCATTTCAAAAATTAGCTTATCATGCCACTAGGGTCTGTCATTAATGTGAAAAAAGATCATGCGAACTCAAGTTACCAGTTAAGAAACTCTTCGGCTATTTGAGTATTTTCAAACAGTTTCTCTTATTGCACTTGGTTGGTTTTGCTCCATTCTTTGTTTAGAAAAAAATATCAGGTCAAAATAGTTCATAGTTACAACATTTGTCTTCTGTCTCTCTTTAACGCCCTAGAAACAGAGAGAGGAGTGGAGGGAGGTCCTGAATGTAAATTCTCCAAAAGGACAGTTTTCCTTCAGCCCTTTCGCAAATATCCCCTCCACGTGTGGTTTTGTAGTAAATCATCTCTCTTGCTTTTCTTTTTGCAGTGATGCATTTCGCTACAGATACTACAAAGGCTTCCAGACCCAGAATCCAGTAATGCACAGAAAGCTGTTCCAGTGAGTTCCTTAGATACCTTGTTGACTTGGATCATATCTTCTTTTCTTGACATTTCTTCCAGTTAAGAGCGAAGACAGGAAATAGTGAGAAGGGAAACAAAACAAAACACGTTGGTTAGGCGTATTGGGGGGGGGGGGGGGAGATCATTTTCTTATCATGCTCTAGTAAGGGCTCATACTAAGACACTGCAGATGAAAAACTGAAATACGCAAATCAAGGGAATTTCAAGACTCAGTTTTGTTATCTGTTCTTAAAGCTTCAGCAGAACATAAACCTGCTTGCATTAAATCTGCAACCTTCTCTTCTGCAGTATCAATGATGTTTCATAGAGAAAAGTTTGCCAATTCTGATTGATAATAATGAAGCCAACTGGATTCCAATTTAAAACAATCTATCCATCTGAGGGTCTTGTCTATCAGCCCTTATTATACCATGGAGCAAAGTTCCTTCAGTCGCTACACGGCAGATTCTGGGAAACTGCTACTGAAGAAGAAGAATGGACACCAGCATGTGTTAGTTGCGCCACTGCAATTCTGCTGCTCTCATTAGCAAACGAGAAGCTCTGAACGTCCATTCTCCTCCCATCCCAACAGTCTATATAAATAAACAGCAAGACATTACAAGGCCACACAGAAACTAGGTGCCACCTCCCCATAATCTGGCTTTATGTGGGGCATCAAGCAAGGGGCTCATGCATTTAGCCTTAACACTGGGCGTGTGCACTGCTACCGCCACCAAATTATCATGCAGTAAAACATAGAACAGGATTTCACAGATTCCCTAACGTATGGAACATAAAGCCTTGAGTTGGGTCTTCTCCACTCTGTGCTTGTCGCAGAGTACAGAATTCGAAGCACAGCTCCGCTTAGTTTTGTACATATAAGAAGTTGTGAATAACCACAAAAAAGTACCGTCATCAGGCTTCACTCCTGTGCCAACGCTAACAGGCCCCTGGCAGATCAGTGTTTTAAGAACTCTGAACTATTGTAATCACAGTCATGGCCTTCTGAATACGAAATACGTTCCCAACATGCACCATGACTCACCGCTACTGTATTACTTAGACTATCATCTGTCCTATTACTAGCGCATACAAAGTAAAGGTAGAGCTGAAAAATTTAACTAAAACAGTTATTGTTTTAAACTCAGGAGATGAAGATACCTAGAAATATAGTATTGTCATGAATTACTATTGTTCTGAATAGGTCACTATTCAGGGCCATGCAACTTAACTGCTGGCTCTTAGACCCACTGTTCATGTTTTCCCAACTGAAGATAAACTGACGTTACATAAGATCTGTCAAGTCTCTTAAGGTTTTGCAAGACTCTTTTGTTGGTGCGACTGACATATAACCGCATCCTTTGGAACTTAGCACAAAGAGGGAAAATCTACAGTAGAACAAAACGGTCATTTTATTTACACCTCACTTTTCTCCCCACGGGGGACCCAAAGCAGCTTCCAACGTTCTTCTCCCCCCCATTTAATCCTTAAAACTACCACCCTGTGGGGTAGGTTAGTCTGAGAAGGTGTGGCTGGGGCCCAAGGTCACCCACTGAGCTTTCATGACCGGGGGGGGGGGGTTTCAAACCCGACCTCCCAGGTCCCCCCACCTATCACTATGTTCACTAAGAGGGTCCCATGCATCAGAGTGCTTTTTGATATGATGCAGGGGGCAACATCACACTGGCACCACAGCTTTTGCATTACTGCTCTATCATATGCCTGGATTCTAAATCAAAGTCCATCGTTTCATAATTCAGCTGTACAATGAAATTCAGAGTGTAAAAATAAGAAACTGCTCTCGAAAGTCATGGCCACAAATATAAAAGTCATGTTATTCTAGCCTACGTAATACAAAACATTTCCTACAGATGTATGGTGAGCCTACCAGTCAAGACGCACCAAATGAAATCATATGAGCAGCCTTCTCCCTCTTCCCTTCCCCCTCCAATTTATGGCAGAGGGGGACACTCTTCATACGAGTAGGAGTTCATTATAGAAGTATCACATTTCCAGCTCAAAACACTAATACAGTGTTAGAAACTGCTTATGGATTAAGCATTATACTACTATTCCTACTCGCAAGAGATCCTGTGTATAGATACTGACACGTAATCAACCACACTACATCCCATTGCCTCTTTAGGCCTTCTGATGACGTCCTGGCTCCTATATACGCCAATTACAGAATGTCCCTGCTTGGTTTCTTGTCTATTCCTAACCATAAACTACAAGCGGCGGAGAACGCTTGTGTTATCAAGAGACTGCCAGAGTTGCACAAACCAAGTGTGCAATCTTCTGTTTTATTTTTTTAAAAACTAAAAGTCTCATTAAATGGTTGGGAAGAATGAAGGATGGATCTCTCTGATAGTTGTTCCCACTAACACAGGATCCTTTAATGACTGTATAAATAGAACAGAAGGGCAAAAAGTCGAGTTCTACTTGAACATTAGAATTTGTTGTGCATGATGGCTGACCTGAATAACCAGTTCATGTTGGCAGGAAACTCCTGTTAAACCCATGACATTTTGCATTAGAGAACACCTTAATAAATTTATAAGGAGCTTTTAAATGGGGGATAATCGGCTGAGATTACCTGGGATGCCTAGCAAAAAAGAGTCTTATTTTGCTGAAGCAGAATTTAAGGAACTTTACAGCCTGTAGCCCCGAAGGAACAGTTGATAAGTTCTCAAACAACTGCTCAGATACTATCATGAGTATTTTCGCTAAATGTGGCAATATTTATTTATGTTTTATTTATTTAATTTATACCCCGCCCTCCCTGCAAAAGCAGGCTCAGTGCCAGATAACGGGATGGGATAGAACAGAGAAACAGACGGTGACAATAGGGTTACCATCTTTACCCCCTGCCTTGAACATTAAAATAATGATGTTGAATTTCTTTCAGATAACTTATTAAAGTATGCAACTTGTGCAGGGAAAATGATATGGCAAAGCTTGACAGCCGCCAGGGACCCGCCAGGCAGATCAGGAAAGGTTCTACTGAAAGCACAGCCCCGAGGGGCGGATGAGATAACGGACTGAATTAAGAGAACCTGGGGAAATTGCCTGGGTTCTGTGACATGACAGAAGAGAATGGGAAGGGAGGAGGAGAGCAAGACAAAGGCAGCCGAGATGAGAGAGTAGATAGGCAGGCAGACGTTTGATGGCACGGTGGCATCCAGAGTACACTGCTCTGCGTACTACAATATGAGTGTAGCCATCTTTAAATTTTCATTCATGTTACAGAGGAAATTTTCCTCTGTCAGTAACCAGATGCAAAATGGACAGAAAAAGGGATGATACGGGAAGGATAAAGTGTCAGGGACGTAGAGATGGAGTGCTTTGTACAGACTTGAAATCTGATGTAGAGAGTGACAGGGAATGCAGAATGACATCAGAGCAGCAGAGGAAAGAGGATTTCAGGCCGGGGCACTTAGAACTGACTGAAGGGGAAAGAATGGTAAGGAATAAATTACAGTGATCTAGATGAAAGATGACCGTACTATTTCTCTGGCGGGGAAAGTGTTTCAATACTGGAAAGAATATGAAAGGAGAGAAGAGGAAGGTGGAAGGATCACAAGCACTGGCTTGCTTCAGATCTAATGCTGCCAGCCTGATCACTAAATCATGCGCTGGTAACCGGGAGTAACACAGCTCTCCCCGCCCCCCCTTGCCCACACAAATCTTCCCCTTCCCTGGCTGATGACAACTTATAGTGCAGCATTCCCTGGATAGTGTCACCCACAGAACACCACCAGAAGCAGACGTCATAGCAGTTAAAAGCTAACCAAGCTGAGTGATAATTATGTCTTTACCCGCCTGATCATAAAAGAGGGCTGCACTTACCTGTAATTGTTGTTCACTGAGTGGTCACCTGTGCAGTCACACACGGGTACTATACATCTGCAGGCCTACCTACCATGGAGAGATTTTTGAAGCTCAGAAATGCCTGAGGGTGCTCCATCCCCTTCCTCACAACACTTTCCTGCATTTCTGCAATGAGACAGAGAGGGCGGAGTGCCTTTCCCTCAGCTCCTCTCTGCCATCTCTAGAAAGAGGTAAATACCCCCCCCCACACACACACACATAACTTAGCCCTCAGCAGGGCAGGAGGGAAGGGGAGACGGATGGGCGAAAACCCTGTTTTCATCATCATGGCACTTGCGCCGTCCCACATGGGAAAGTAAGCGAGCTGACCTTAAGCACGGCATCCGTCATCCTTGGAGGTGCGCAAGAGACATCAGTTTTGAGGGACTGTGCCTTTCGAACACACTGTTCATTATAAATAGGCAAGTCCTCACTTGGGGAATAGATGGGACAGTTCCTGTGTGGCACTGTTGGGTGAGGGTCCAGGGGCACAGCCAGGCTCTGGTTATTCACAGTTAAGCTGGCTGTGCTCAAAAGAGGGCTTTGCAAGATGGCGTGGCCTCATTATAAGGACCCAGAGAGAGCACACCGATGGACACTGACCTGGACAGATCCAAGCTGAGCATATGGATCCCAGCCCTGATCATACTAATCACAACAAAGGATCTGGCAAGGAGATGGTGATGATGACGATGATCAGACCCATCTCTCCAGAGCGGGAGCTGGCACTGTGCTTGGGCGTTGTTCTGGAGTGCTGCCAGACAGCTTTCCCCCACAGGGCTGCTTTCAAACATGGGGCTCTTTCCTGAACGGTTGGAATACTCAGCAAGGGGAAAGGTCACGCTGCTCGCCAAGATATTTGCCATAGTGATCTGTGTGGGAAATATTTGACCCATAGTACTTGCATTTTCTAAATAGAGCTTTTGGGACCATAATCAGGGACTGTGAACTCGGCAAAGATAGTACTGCTGAAGAATTCTCGGTTGAATTATTTCTGACAGAAAAAAAACGCAACAGAGCTTCAAGAAGTGAACCTCTCTCACCAGCAGCAGAGAGAGAACTGAGGGAACAGCACTTCGCCCTTTCTTTATCACATGGCAAAAAGGCAGGAAAGCAGCATGAGGGAGAAGTATGGAGCACCCTTAAGCATTTCGGAGCTTTATAAACCATTCTGTGGTAGGCCTGTCCACGCGCAGTACTCATGTCTGATTGCACAGGTACAACACGGAATGCAGCACTATAGTTAATGCTAACAAGGGAAGGGGGAAGAAAAGAGCCTGAAAGCCCGAGGAAAGAGGAGCTTCCCCCAAATAACCAAAACCAAGTTTTTGAAGTCAGGCAGTACTATTTCTGGATGAAACCAACTGTCTTACTTGTGTTAAAAATGAGATATAAAAAGCAGATTTAGATGGGAAAAATATGAAATAGTATTATAAGCCTGGTCATAAGAAAAAGGAGGGGGGGGGAGAAGAAGAAAAAGAAGAAGAAGAAGAAGAGATTGGATTTATACCCCGCCCTTTACTCACTTGTAGTCTCAGAGCAGCTTACCAACTCCTCTCCCTTCCTCTCTCCACAAAAGACACCCTGTGAGGTAGGTGGGGCTGAGAGAGCTCTTTCCCAAGCTGTCCTTGAGAGAACAGCTGTGCCAGAACTATGGCTTGCCCAAGGTCATCCAGCAGGTGCAAGAGAAGATACCACCATCTCTATATGGTGGCGGCAGCAGGTGTTAAAAGCAACAGAAGTGATTACTCAACCAGAGTATTGAGAAGAGAGAACCAGCTAGCAGACTGTAAGCCAGATCTGGCTCCCAGAAATGGTTTCATCTAGCCAGTGCCGAACAGTATTCACCAAATACAGTAAGGCCTGATATAGACATGTGAGAGGACGAGGTGGAGGCTAATTAGATGGCAGAAGGAAGAGCACCATGTCAGACTACAGGCAGAGAATCACACTGAGGCTTGTCCCCTGAAGTTAAGACCTCCCTGCCAACAGAATCTGTGCTCGTTTTCTATTTGCATGGAGTGTTCTATGTAAAGGTCCAATTCGAAAACAGGAATCCATCACATGAGGTCTGCAGGCTATTCTACCCCCTCACTCTCTTGCATATGTAAATCAGGCCTGAATCCAGACCTGGTAGGAGGGTTGCACGCAGCATCACTCACTAGGCAAAATATGTTTTCACAGTGCAAGAATTCAAATACTTCACACTTCAGTTGTATACTTTTCCTTGTGAATTTGCATGAGAGGCCCCGGCTGTGCTTGCTTGCACGTGTGGGCAGGGCAGCTGTCTAGAAAAGAGCCGCCCCCAAGAACACAGAAGCTGAACATCTCTGAGGAAGAGGAAGAAAAGGAGACCAGGTACTGAACCCACCCATTACAGCAAAGAGGGACAGAAATCCTGCAGCTTTGCACAACAGCCATACAAGGGTCACAAGGAGCAGTCCATTTCCTCCCTAAATGAGGACAGACGTCTCTCCTGCATTCATAACAGCCCCCAATATAAACAACAAACATATTCCTTTATGCGCAACACAAACACAATTCTCTCTCACAATCTATATAAGATCTCATGTTTTTAAGGATTTTTAAAAAATCTGTATTTTAATAGATGTTTCAGTTATGAGTGAAACTAACACACACACACACAAAGTTGCAAAGGTGTTTTTTAAAAAAACACACATATCAAGTGGATGTGAACCCAGTATTCATGTACATAATTTATCATCCACCTATCTTATTGAGACCCAGTGTGGCTAAAGAGGTTCCATATAATAGCTGTTCTATTCCTTATTGCAAAACTGTCCTGCCAAAACATTTGGGGCATTCCAGTATCTTAGAATGTGATCCATATTACAACACTCAAGGAAGGTCAGATCTTACAAAAAGGTATCATCTAGAAAAGTTTCATGGAAAACTCCTTTCAGTGTGTGTGGAAACAGCTCAGAAAGAAACCAATCACATCGAAGCCAAATATTACATCAGAACCACTACTGAGTCTTTAATGCAGCTAGGAGTGATTTAGGCCTGTTGCACTCAAGAGAATTTCAAATAAGCAGTATCATCTTCAGATCCAATCCCTTCCAAAACATTAGGTCAGGTTCATATTGCAATGCCCAGGTAAAATATTCTGGAGTTTCATTAGCACACTTTCCTCGAACTTCTAAATATTATTCCATGTTCCTACATGTATTTTGCTTCTCATACTTGAAGTGAATGTATTATTTTACTCTGTTATATACTACCTTAAAAACCTTCTGCTGTTCCATACACTGCACCCAAAAGATTCAGTAAGTCCTTAAATCACACAGAACAGAAATGCCCCCTGCTGTTTTGGAGTTAATGGATTGTCTTTTTAACAAGGTGGGGGGTTTTTTTTGTCAAGTGTCACCTACTAAATGAAAAGAAAGAAAACATGAGACGGCCTACCTGGCTCTAGGCCTCTTCCATACAGTGAAAACTCCTTTTCAGTTTTACCCCAAAGAAACATGCACTTCAAGCTGTGAGCTAGGCGAGGCCATCGTATTTGAGGTTCTGCTACAGAATAAAACTACTTCCTTTTAAAACAGTGGGAAACTATTGTAATATTTACTTTGTACGGTTATCCATACAAGGATATCAAATGATTTTGCTGCATG
Source organism: Lepidodactylus listeri (assembly GCA_029233225.1). Classification (NCBI taxonomy): domain Eukaryota; kingdom Metazoa; phylum Chordata; class Lepidosauria; order Squamata; family Gekkonidae; genus Lepidodactylus; species Lepidodactylus listeri. Next base: position 17,364,882 of record JARCFY010000010.1, on the reverse strand, counting down.
TAAATGCACACTAGAATGACACCCAGGATGCAAAGGATTATCTTATTGATGCTACTATCGTATAATACAGGTGATGAGCAGGGTTTTAAAAGGATAGAATTAGTCACGGAAATATGAACGATCCTTGTTCTGTCATGATTGGCTGCACCTGTAGCCCGCGAGTCATGTAGTTTTACCTTCAGTATGGCCCACATTGTGGGTCAGAGAATCTTTGCGAGCACTGCAACTAAAACGACAGCTGTTTGGACAGCAAGCAGCATCGGGGGCTTCGCTGATATTACTCACTTTATGGTGGAAAGTGCCATCAAGTCTCAGCCCATTTATGGAGACCCCGTAGGGATTTCGAGGCAAGATACATTCACAGGTGGTTTGCCATTGCCTGCCTCCACGTCACGGCCCTGGCATTCCTTGGAGGTCTCCCATCCAAATACTGACCCACAATGTGGGCTGTAACTGACGGTAGAATGACATGCCACCATTTCCTCTGATCTGACTTTGAGGCAGACAGGTGTCAGGTAAAAAGAACTCATTTCCCAAGAATCCCAGGCACCAGGACTGTGGTGTGGGGGGAGAAGGGGCTCAAACCTTTCCCCCATGCCACTTTCCCAACCTGAAATGGCTGCACTTGTAGCCAATGAGTATGCGCAACCCCCCCAAACAGGGCCAACAGGTCTCCCCAACCATTTGGGGTTAGGAAACAGTGTGGGGCTGAAGCCCTTTCTACCCAATGCAATAGTCTTAACACCAATCTGGGACCCATATGCTAAGGGAAATGAATTACCGTACCTTGCATCTGAAGTCTGACTGTTTTAGTTAAAGTCAAGGCAAAGGAGCCTAGAAACCGCACATTGTAAATCGTAACGTAGTCTGACACTGAGAAAGCTTGTTAGTGACACAGAAAGCAAAAGAGGAGGGGCATCATCTTCTCTTAAGTGCCGCTGTTGCCACTTCCTCCCCTGCCTTCCCCAGGTTTCCTGTGCTGTCAAATAACGGCAACATAGACTCTGTTAGGCAGTACATGCCCAGTTCTGGATGTTGCGCTTGTACTTCAGCCACTATATTGGTAAAAGGTCAATTAGCACTAGCTAATATGCTGAAAACATACACTGTGAATAGGCTGAAATAGGGCAGAGCTGTCTTATTGGTTACGTATTCAGTTATGTACCCTGAGCCTACTATGGTGGGGAACAAATTTAAATAAATAAATAAATTCTTTCCCCTGAACCACTGTCACCCAACATATCATCATAAATACAGGTTGCTTACCTGTAATTGGAGATCTTCGAGTGGTCATCTGTGCATTCACACCTCTGGGATTAAGTGCGCCTGTGCCGATCCCGATCGGTAATCTTCAAAGCCTAACGGATTTTCGCGCCAGCTCCCCGGTCACGTGCACGTCCCACTGCGCATGACCCGCGGAGGGGCACGAGGATCCCGCCAGTTCCTTCTGACCGCTGCTAACAGCCCCCAGAAAAAAAGGTGAGGGAGACCGAAAGCAGAGGGGAAGGAGGGCGGGTGGTGTGAATGCACAGATGACCACTCGAAGATCTCCAATTAAAGGTAAGCAACCTGTATATCTTCTTCGTGGTCTCTGTGCATCACACCTCTGGGAGAATAGCGAGCAATAAACACACCACATACTTGGAGGTGGGTGCTGGAGGTCTCACATCTGAGCTGCTTGCAGAACTGCACGGCCCACCACAGTACGCTGATGGACGCGGACATCTAGGGCGTAGTGCTTCACAAACGTGTGAGGGGACGCCCACGTTGCAGCATTGCAGATGTCTCCCAGGGGAATGCCTTTGAGGAATGCTGTGGAAATAGCCACGGCTCGAGTGGAGTGTGCCCGGAGGGACGCCGGTAGTGGCCTTTTGGCCAGAAGATAGGCGAGTTTTATCGTCTCAACTATCCACTTCGAGAGTCTTTGAGCAAGGCATAAGAAATGAAGAGAGCTGGAGACTTGCGAAAGGATTTTGTCTGGTGCAAGTAGAAAGACAGGGCTCTCTTGACATCTAAAGTGTGTAGGCTACGTTGCGTTGGGTCCTGGGGACCAGGAAAAAACACCGGCAACGTGATATCCGCCCCTATATGAAAGTCCGAGACTATCTTAGGCAGGAAAGCAACATCTGGAGCTAAAGTGACGGCATTATGATGAAACGTGAGGTACGGTGGGTTGCAACGGAGCACCGAGAGCTCACTCACGCGTCGAGTAGACATGATGGCCACCAAAAATGCAACCTTCCATGACAAAAGTTGAAGGCTGCATGAGGCCATGGGTTCGAAGGGTTTTCCCATCAGCTTAGTGAGAACCAGGGGCAAGTCCCATGCCGGGACTGGTGTCCGCACTGGGGGATAGAGGCGATTCATTCCCTTGAGGAATTGCTTCGTTGTTGGATGGGAAAACACCGAATAGCCATCAATCTTAGGATGATTGACTGAGATGGCTGACAAGTAAACTCGGATAGATGAGTGACACAGTCCCCTGTCTTTACATGACAGGAGGAAACCAAAAACATCTTGAAGCCCGGCAGGGACTGAGGGCCGTCCCACAGACGCCAGGAAGGTTAAAAACTTAGTCCATTTTGACTCATATGAACGTCGAGTGGAGAGTTTGCGTGAGTTCAGTAGAACTTGAGCAATGCGTGATTCTAACCCTAAGTTTGGATCAGCCACACTGTCAATTTCAGTCTGGGCACATCGTGGTGCAGTACCCGGCCCCCGTGCATCCCGAGGAGGTCTGGGTCCGTCGGGAGATGGAGATACGTCCCTCGTGAGAGACTGAGGAGCGTGGGGAACCAGGGTTGTCTCGGCCACCATGGGGTGACGAGGATTGCCCACGGTCGCTCTGTCAACAGTTTGTGGACTACTCTCGGTATGAGAGGAATTGGGGGAAATAGGTACAATCGTTTCCCCGTCCACTGGAAGAGGAGACCGTCTCCGAGAGAGGTCGGGTCCGTTCCTGCTCTGGAACAGAATAGGTGGCACTTCTTGTTCTCTCGAGAGGCGAATACATCCACGGATGGATGCCCCCAACGGTCAAAGATCAGAGTCAGGTAGAGGGGGTTCAGTTCCCACTCGTGTAGGGATGCTCCCCCTCTGCTTAGGAAGTCCACTTGGACGTTGAGTAGTCCTGGGAGATGAGTCGCTACCAGGTGAATATCTAGTGTCTGGCACTCGTCCCAAAGCTCTATCGCTAACCGGCAAAGTCCACGGGAGACCGTCCCACCCTGGCGGTTGATGTAAAACATGGTGGTGGTGTTGTCTGTAAGGACAGTCACCGTCTTCCCCGACAGGGATTGGCGGAAAGATCTCACTGCGTAGAGAACTGCCAACAGCTCTAGGAAGTTGATATGGTTGTGTGCCACAGAGGGGTGCCACCTGTCGCCCACACCTACACCGTCCAGATGAGCTCCCCAGCCCCATAGGGAAGCGTCAGTAGTGACGGTCGCTGAGGGGGGTGGAAGGCGGAAAGGTGCACCTGAATGTAAATTCTGGGGCACAAGCCACCAATTCAGGGTCTCTAGGACCTGGGTCGATATCTGAAATAGTTTGGAGAGGGAGTGGAAGTTGGGGCGGAAACGCCTCAAAAACCAAAGCTGCAGTGGTCTCATCCAGAATTTGGCGAAGGGGATTACTGCTGTTGTCGCGGCCATCAGGCCTAGCAGGCGAAGGATTTGTTTGGCTGTAGCCTCCTTGGTGTCTTGGATAGACAGGAGAAGGGAGACTATATCCGCTGCTCTGTTGGGGGGTAGGAACGCTCTGCATTGCAGGGAGTCCAGGATAGCTCCGATAAACTGAACCCGTCTGGAAGGGGTAAGCATGGACTTTTTGAGGTTTATCGTCAGCCCTAGTGATTCTAGGGTACGAAGGGTAGTAGAGATGTGGCTCTGTAGTTCCGTCGTAGAGGGGGCGACTAGAAGCCAGTCGTCCAGGTAGGGGTAAAGGTGGACACCTTGAAGTCGCAGATGTGCCGCTACTACTGCCATAAGCTTCGTGAAGACACGAGGAGCTGTAGAGAGGCCAAAGGGTAGGGCCTTGTACTGGAAGTGATGCGGACCGACCACGAAGCGTAAGTACGGTCTGTGCGACGGGTGGATCGTCACATGGAAGTATGCGTCCTTTAAGTCCAGCATCACCATCCACACGTTGGCTTCTAGTAGCGGTAGGATGGTCTGTAGAGTGGTCATACGGAATTTCTTGTAGGTGATGAACGCATTGAGGTTCCGCAGATCCAATATGGGATGAAGTCCGCCATCCTTTTTTGGGACCGTGAAGTAGCGGGAGTAGAACCCCCGCTGAAGGTGGTTTGTTGGTACCTGTTCTATGGCATCTTTTGAGAGGAGGGCTTCGACTTCCAACGATAGGGTGTCGGAGGGAGGAGTGGTTACAAAGTACGATTCTTGTGGTGTCTGAAAAAATTCTATTCTGTAGCCTTCTGCTACGACCGACAGTGCCCATTTGTCTGTTGTGATACGTTGCCATGCTGGTAGAAAGGGTGGTAGACGGGTGGGAAAATCGGAGCGAATGGGGGAGTCAAAGACTCTGCTTGTTCGGTTTGGGTGGCTTAGCCTTGGAAGCGGAAGCGGACAGGAATCATGGCTTGTGGCCATAGGGTTTCTGTCGATAAGCAGTAGACGACGGTCTCTGCCATTGGGGTTCAGTGGGAGATCTTCGCGGTTGCTGTTTGGACCAAGATCTCTGCCATGTCTTCTGCTTCTGTTGTCTCGATTGTGAGACACCTAAGTTACGAGATGTCTTAATGCTCTTATCTAAATCATGAAGGACTGTGTCCGTCGTGGAGCTGAATAGTCCTTCACCCTCGAAAGGGAGATCTTCCACCAAGGACTTTGTGTCTTGTGGAAGCGAAGTCGACCTCAGCCAGGCGTGGCGGCGAAGGGCGATTGCTGAAGTGAGTGTCTTGGACGTGACGTCCGCAGCATGCTTCGATGCGTTAAGCTGGTGCTTTGCTAGCACCATGCCTTCCCTCTGGATCTTCCTAGCAAGGCGTTGCTTATCCTCAGGAAGATGGGCCAGAAGTGGTGTCATCTGCTCCCATAGGGAGTATTGGTACCTGCTCATGCAGGCTGTGTAGTTTGCTGTTTTTATGCCCAGTGCACCGGCTGAATAAAATCGTCTCCCGAAAGAATCTAATTTCTGTCCCTCCTTGTCCAAGGGGGAGGAATGTCCGCTACGGGGAGGAATGTCCGCTACGGCCCCTGGCCGAGGGGGTCACTACAACCGAATTGGGTTTGGGGTGGATGAATAGGAATTCTGCCCCTGGCTCTTGGAGCCTGTACATGTGGTCTAATCTCTTGTTGGAGATTGGAGTTGAGGAGGGGTGGCCCCAGGATTCTTTGGCAGTGTTCAAGAGCACCGAAATTAGTGGCAACGCTACCGTGGTGGATGTATCCATCTGTACGATGTCGAAGATGGCATCGGTAGCGGTAGGGGTTGGCTGGACCGTGGCAAGTGCCAGGGAATGGGCCATTCGTTTGATAAGCTCTCCATAGGATTTCACATCCTCGGAAGGAGAGATTGGTAAATTTTCAGCCACATCAGGGGATGGTGACGGCTGGATGGGAGATTCGTCATCGGATGATCCGGGAGATTCGGGTATCAAGTGGTCGGAATGTTCGGAGGGAGACATAGGGGTCGACGGATCTGGTTGGTAGGGAGGGAGGTCGACGTCGGGCGAAGTAGGTATTGGCATTGGTAGTTTCGGTATCGGTTTCGGTATCGGAGTTGGTGTCGGAGCCGGGGCCGGGGGATCTCGGCATCGGGAGACTCTTGACGACGTCGATTGGCGATCCCACTCCGCCGGGTACCACTGTGGAGGTGGCGGGTAGGAGGAACCATACAGGTATCGCCATTGACGGACGTCCCACGGCACCGAAGATGGAGGGAGGCGCCAGTCTCGCTCACCTTTCGGCGCCGGCAGCGGGTCGGGCCCCGTCTCGGGACTGCTGTGAGGGATCTGTGTCAGCTCGATGTCGGGTTCCGAATCTGTGAGCTGGATGGGTCGCGGCATCGGGGAGGCGGGGCTGCCCCGGGGTCGCTCGTGCCCTGGAGGGTCAAGCTGCGGAGACCCGTGCTGGGTCATGTCGGACGCGGGATGCGTCGACGAAGCACTCGAGGTTTTGCGCTTCAGCTTGCCCTTACCCTCTTTGCCCTCCTTACACTTCTTAGCGGTAGTTCGTGGCAGTGAGAGGGGTCTTTTCGGTGCCGACTTCTCGGTACCAGAGGGGCTTCGCATCGGTGGCAACGTCGGGCCCGTCGGTGCCGATGGAGATGTTGTCGAGACGTCGGCTGCGGACATCTTCGGTGACAACGCTGCTTCCAAGAGAGCCACTCTGAGTCGGGCCGCCCGGTTCTTACGGGTTTGTTTGGAGAACACGGCGCAACTCGAACAGGAATCGACACGATGCGACTCGCCTAGGCACAGCAAGCAGAGGGAGTGCTTGTCTGGGGGAGCGATTTTACTCCCACAATTAAGGCAACATTTAAAGAAGCCCCACCGCTGGGCCATAGGCCGGGCGGGGAGTAGGAAGAGGAGATCCAAAGGCGAGTCCAGAAACAGTCCGTAGGTCAGGAAAAACAAGAAAGTCAGTCCGAAAGGCCTTTCCAAATTGGAAAAAACGAATGTAAGCTACCAACCGGAGCGGAGAGGGGATCCTCACGACGCGGCGGTCAGAAGAGAACTGGCGGGATCCTCGTGCCCCTCCCCGGGTCATGCGCAGTGGGACGTGCACGTGACCGGGGAGCTGGCGCGAAAATCCGTTAGGCTTTGAAGATTACCGATCGGGATCGGCGCAGGCGCACTTAATCCCAGAGGTGTGATGCACAGAGACCACGAAGAAGATCTACAAAACTTTTTTTGAGTAATGGTCATTTGCAAATGTTCTGATGTGAAAACCTACATCATATTAACCTTGAAATCTAATTATTCAAAATGGATTTGATCCATCAGCGGGAACAGTCTTCACTTCACAAAATGAAGTAACTGGATTCAGTCCAATACATTTAAAATCTCACAGAATCATAGAGTTGGAAGGGACCTCCAAGGTCATCTAGTCCAACTATCTGCACAATGCAGGAAATTCACAAATATCCCCCCCCCCCCCGGGTGACTCCTGCTCTATGCCCAGAAGAGGGTAAAAAATCCACTCCAAGATCCCTGGCCAAACTGGCCTGGAGAAAAATTGCTTCCTGACTCCAAAGTGGTGACCAGCATTTCCCTGGGGGTGTAAGAAAGGACCACAGGAACTAAGCACTGATGCAAACCTTCCTGCCCTCCCTCTCATGATCTAAGTTTACAGAATCAGCACTGCTAACTGGCACAGGATCCCCCCCCCCCACAATGCAATAGTTTTGCATTACAGAAGCCACATACATACCAGCCTATGAATGTGTCCTAAATGTCTAAACATGTTTTATGAACGCTGGCGGGGGGGGGGGGGGGGACACACGTGGAGTGGAGAAACAGGGGCAGGAAAAGGATCAAGAATACATGTGCTTGTGCATGCATGTGCACACACAGAGCTTCTCTGTTTGAAGATTTCCATCTCCTGAAGGTGGTTTTCATTTGTACAAAAACGACATCAAGGAATGTGTGTGTGTGACACAGAGCTCATCCCTAAGAGCAGAACTAAATGATACAGAGAATGCACGGCTGTCACTGAAAACAGCAGCAGCAGCGTCCCCCCTCCTCTCCCATGAGAGACAGACAGTATGCCCTTCCAAGCATGAACCCCAACGAAGTGCTTGAGGGGAGTGTGGAAACGCATCATGATGAGGTCATGCTACAGGTTTTACTAAAGAGGAGGGGGAGAGGTGAGGAGGAGGGTGCAGCCTCTATGGCTTTCAGCAGCAGCCGCCATACACTCACCATACTCTCTAGTCTCCCAGTGCCCTCACACAGTGGCACTGGCTGCAGGAACCGACGGCACACAGTTGCAATCTGCACCATCAAATCAACTTCAGAAAGTGCTGCTACAACAATGCCCACGTTCAGTTGCCTGGACAGCCAGCTCCCTCGCACACTCTGCACCTCCAATGTATGTTAAGACAGTCCAATTGAACGTCCTATTCCTAGGCATTCAAAAACATTCAACTTGTGTGTTTTCAGAATTTATTTATTATTAATTAACTAATTTAGATTTATATCCTGCCTAGCCGGCGTGACTGGCTCAATGCACCCTTAGGATTTTTTTTTAGGATTTTTAACTTAGCCTTCCTATGAAGTGTTTATGGAAACACTGCTACAAACAGAAATATCTTTTGGCCAGAGTGAAAGTGTGAAGCTCAATTTCTGTAATTTGACTATTATATGGCTTTGCATCCTGGTGACATTTTGAGGACTTTTTAAGCACTACATTTTGGCCCTTTACTAGATATGGAATCATTCCAGTGAAACATTACCAGAGGTCTTGTAGCAGGAACTCAAAATTTAGTGATGTAAGCAGAAGAGAGAGATGCCATAGCCACTGAAGAGAAGACATGCGGCATTGCTTACTTAAAGCCCCATCCTGTCCCCCCAAGGACAATAGCTGCTACCAGGATGGCACCAGCGATGGAGCCTATTATAAGATTGGTGGCGCTAGGACCTGTGACAAAGGATTATGGGAAGAAAGACATAAGAACCAACCACTTAATTCATTCACATCATGGGAAATGTAGTCAAGCAATTCAAAATAAGAGTGCTATAAAATTATTGTAACACCAACATCACTAAAAGGGCCATGTTTATTTTTAAAAATACACAGGAAGAAAAAGAGGAAGTAAACAAAATTCTTGCTTATTGTTTAATTCTTCTATGCTTTGTTTTTGATGCTATACCTCCATATCACCTGTTTTTAAAACACCAAGAAAATATTCTCAAAGTTGTCTCAAAAAAAGAGGGAAATTCATTTGAAATTAAAATAATGATTGTACTTAATATCAAAGCAGCCCGAGAGATCGTTTTGAGTAATTAAACTAAACTCTATTTTATAGTAATGTTGAACTTGTGAAATGTATAATACTTTGCTTTCCCATTTATTTCACTGACTGAAAGCTCCTTAGCAGGCACACAGAATTTTGTCAAAATGGAGACTATGATTAAATGAGATTATGATTATCTTGCACTAGCAACCAACATCATGGATATGCTTCAGTCAAAAAAACAAACACACTCACTGATTTCAACAAGAGAGGAATTTCCCTTACATTTAAAATAATGGGAATTACATGCGCTTTACTTTGGCTGGATCATACCCCATTTTGAAGAAATGGAGATGGAAGAGTGCTTGATTGAATATCTGAAACATTCCAAACATCAAAGCACTCTTCAACGTACTCTGGCAAGGCAAAACACGTTTTCTTTAAAAGTTTGTTTTATGCATTTTGTCTAATTTTCTAAAAAGGATTAACCGAATGTTTGAGAGGCAGCAACTATTACTGAATTTCTTCATTTGCACAGTTAAAAAGAAATTAGATTGTCTACCAAGCTTGCATGAACAAACCAGTTCCTTACCAGAATATACAGCAAAACTTCCGATTCTAATTTAAACTAATCTAAACTTGTATAGTAACATTTAAATATTTCTTAAACAAGCTTTATGTCACTGAGTGCGCGCTTCTGTTTTGACAAAGAACTGACCATTTTAGGAAACACACCCGCAAGATCTCTTATGTGTCGGGAATACTTTCAGAGAGAACTCCCCGGAAAACCCAACAAAAAAGAAGGGCGTCAGAAAAAAGTGGGAAAGAGAAAGCAAGTAAGGGTAATTTAAAGGACTAGACCAGTATTCCATTTTAAAGACAACATTCATAATCCAAGAGCACCAACTCCATAATGTATCACAATCCATGACTCCTGTAAAGAACAGTATATAACTAGACCATTTTTGGTACAATATCTGGCCCTGTCTCAAAGCACTCAGACCCTGGCTTTCTTTACAACAATAAATGGGAAAAATTATCTGCAAATGGTTTCCTCATGTTGTAGGGATTTTTTGAGTGTGCTGCAGCAGAAAATTAATCACTTATAAGTAGTGTGGATAGGTTAAAGAGTTTGTATCGTCAACCAGCAATCTTTTGCTGCCTTTACTGCTGCAGAATAATGTGAGAGGCATATTCACTGTAGCTTCAGCCTGTGTGTACCAAAGAGATGGTCGGCACTGTGAAATACGGTTTTGCTGATTAAATGTGAAGGGAGAAAGGAGGGCGTTTCACTGTTAAAGCAGTAGCCAATGCCCACACCTTATAAGGCATTTCTTGCCTTCTCAGTTTCCAACCATGGAAGGATTTCCACCCACAAAGGCTGACTTTTTGTCTTCCCCACCTCTCACTGTAGCCCCAAAGAGGACAGCCAGTGGGATTAAAATATGAAGTCATCACACTGTTTAGGAGAAGCATCTGGGAAATGCAACTCCTCTGATGCAGTTTCTATTCCATACAAACCCCAGTATAGCGAGAGTGATTTATATGCAGTTCAGAGAAGAAACAATGTGTCTTTGAGCATATAAAATACCTGATGTGCCTGTCTATGCATGCTTCAGTGCAGCAAATGAAGATTTCCATTACATCTGATGGCCCCACTTTTTTGTTAAGGAAGAAAATAGACTTCCAAATGCTGCAGTTTCTTACGAGTTTAAAAATTCCAGACAGACAGGATTAACCAGCTTGATTTCATTTGAGGAATATGAAATTCAGCCATCCAGAGAGAGAGCCTGGAAGATGACTTTCTGCCAACTGACAGGATTTCTCCTATGAGGCAATCAACAGACTACCTCCCAAACCACATTACAGTACCTGATTAGGCTTCTTCTGACCCTTTTCCTACTGTAAATTAATCTCCCACTTTGCAACTGTGAAGATGCTCTGCCTTACAAAGGACTATGCATTACTAGCAGTGTTAGAAGTAGAGCCAAACAACTGTCGCTTTCCATATTTTCAGGGAGAGAGAGCAGTCACTGCTTGTTTGTAACCATGAGATCCATCTGCACAAAGTACAGCCTAACCCAATCCAGTCTGTGTAATGTTTCCTCTGTTATATTTTAAATTATTATAAAGTGAAGATTTGGACTATTATGCTCAACATTTTTCTCTCTCTCCACCCAACTTTTTATTTTCCTTACCATTCTGATAAACTTAAAACACTTGCTTACTTTTTACATTTTAGCTGGTCTTCATAAAAAAATAATCGTGTTACAAATTCTCTTTGAACATTTGTGCTAATTTGAATAAGCTATGTACTTTCTGAGCAGCACAGATCCCAAATCCTGGCTTAACATGGGCTAACAGTTTTAATGGGATACAGAAGTATTACGTAAAGGACATACATTCTGAAAAATCATGGGGCATAGTTATTTCTAATAAATATAAGAGACCATAAAACAAACTTGTACTGTCACTAAGGCAACATGAACTATGTAACTATGAACCAGTATCAATAGACCAGTCCAGTGTCATTGCCACTTTTTACTTTTACACAATCCAGTCTGCCATATCACATCTGGGCACATTTTTAAATCACTGTGATGACTGATTGATAGCCGAACCATTTGTTGATACTATAAACAAATTCCTATCCAAATCAGTCCATCGTTCAAGAAGAAAGAAATGAAGAAAAAGGGAAAGAAAAGTAACCATCCCCCCCCAAATTTAACACCTTTGATGGCAATCAAAACAAGGTCTGCAATATATCCTTGTAAGTAATTCCTTTATCCCATGATTACTTCAGGTCTGTAAAGGGATGGCACAGATGCCAATTACAGTGCATTCCTGAATACAGTTACTCTCTCTTGAATCTTGACATCAGTGCATTTAGGAGGGGTGTTAAGTGTAACTCCACTCAAATTCCAGCCGTTAGCTCACTGACAATGCAATCCCAAACAGAATTACACCCTTCTAAATCCACTGAAGTTTCAAAGCACGCGACTCTGTTTAGGATTGCACTGGTGTGCTAGCTAAACTCCCAGCTGTTATTCTCAAAGCTATATAAATGCAAACGTCAATATTTAGGCCCCGAGTCCAGCTCTAGTTGGGAATTCCTCGTGCTTATCAGAAGATGCATCCTGTCAGGTTAACAGGACCCACGTAAGTGTGACGCCAACGAGACACACATCCAAATGCATGTCTGGACACACACTGGCTGTGCATGCCGATAGCTGTTTTCATGTGTAGATTTCCCTGGGTGGACCACAGCATAAATCTTTCATTCAACACAGTAAACTATTCTCTAGGGGAACTGAAAATCCTAGAAAAATTGAAGTAAAAAATTGTTAAAATAAAAATTATACAAATTCCGTAGTTCTTAAGGACAGCTATTTTCTTATTGTTCAGCTTGAATATTTAACCCATTATTACACTGAATGCCCCATCAATGGCAATAAATCAAATTATATGAAGTAGTCCAAGCTGCCTGTTGGAGGAACTTTTGGCAATAATAATTTTAAAAATTCTTTTTACAATTTAGAGAACTAAAAACAGATAAACACTGAATTGCATCATTTGCAATGGTATAAAATCCACACACATTGTTTTATGCCCCACATTGTCCCAGACAGGAGAGGGTTAAACACTGCATGAGCAAATCACATGACACAGACACATTCAAATCACATGACAAATACAGTCACAACATAACACAAAGCTAATGGGATAGTACACAAAGGGCTCAGATGCGTACAGTTACCTCACACACTAGGCACCAAACATAAAACTCTTAAACTAAGAAAAATGCTTACTCTATTCCCCACCCTGTGCCTCCAAAAATCACCCCCAGGGCCAGAATGGTCCCTGCCACTGCACCTATAAGCCTGTTAGTGGCCATGCTCACTGTGTGGAGGGAAAAGGGAAGATTTTTTTGAAAAAGTTGTTATCGCGTGCATAGATTTCTGAAAAGAAAAATTAAATAGCACCTCAAAATGATTCAATACTTTTATAATTCATTGTACAGATCACGCAGTTCAGCTTTAGCAATACGGATTTAACAGAGGCTGTATTTACCTGAATGTAAAGGTGTTGTAAATACCAGTTTAGAGGAGGGAGGGAGAAGGAGGGAGAGTGAAAGAGAGCGAGACCGAGCACCATGTTCTGTAAACCAAGGCCAGGCCCATGTAGGAGAGATGCGCCAGATCCTCCCTTCTGTTCCCTGGCCGACCTTCAGCTGTAGCATGTCACTTTCAACAGGAGACCTGCGTTTGCCTCCCATGCACACCTTCAGCCACCCTTGGTCCTCTGCATACAAATTATATGGGCCGCAGCCCGAGGAGAGAGAGGGATGACTGCGTGTGTGTATATGGAAGCGGAGCATGGACCCCCTTTTGAAAATAGAGGCTGCTGTGTGCATCACTGAGGATCAGCTGGGGAAGGGGAAGAGGCTCTGTCAAGCCACATGCCAAGACCTTCCCAGTCACAGTTATGCCACAGAAGGGTGGACTGGTGCAAGGTTCCATTTAAAAATGGATTTCTCCCACCCTTGTAACATTTATTTACACTTTAAACACACACATAGTTTGGAACCCTCAAAAGTAATAAAACGCTCTTGTGCGGTCAGAAATACGCTACTGAACAGTAAGCCAATCAAACGAGACATGCACAAAATTTGTGGCAGGGTATGAGCTTTCATGAGTCACTGCTCACTTCTCCAGATAGTTCTTCCAGCTCACTTCTTCAGATACAGCCTCTTTCATGTGTTCACTTCAGATACAGCTCTTCCATCTGAGGAAGTGAGCAGTAACTCACAAAAGCTCATACCCTGCCAGAAATAGTGTTAGCCTGGACTCTTGCTGTTTTCTACTGCTACGAACAAACTAACACGGCTAACCATCTTGATCTAAGACAAGCACAATTATTGTAACTTTCAAAAATATCACCTAAAGGGCATCCAAATGCTTACTCTCTTTTAAAAAACGTGATGTAATAATTAACTTAAAACATGCAAATGCCTTTTTAAAAGTAACAAAAAGGAACAATCTATGAGGATGATCCACTGCAGCTGTGAAAGCCATGGACTGTCTTCTGCAGTAATGCAGAGATTGCACCCGTGCCACTTGCAAGAAGGGGCTGGGGGCGTCTGCTAGGCAACAGGGCTGTTCCTACAGCTTCCTACAAGTACACACCCTGTATACAGTACAAGCAGACTGCATGTAATTCTAGCCATGCTACTTGATCATCGACAACTTGGCCAGGGCAAGCAGTAACTGACCTCAAGGGTGAAACTATTGTTGCTGATGCACCAAGGCCTTCATACAGCCCATGAAAGCTCAAGTTAAATAAATCCACGAATCTTTAAGGTGCTGTAAGCATCTTCAGGGGGCTGCAGTGGCTCAAGTGGTTAAGATGCTGAACTGCAGACCAGAAGATCAGTAGTTTAGCAGTTCGAGACCCGAGTGCTGCATGACAGAGTGAGCTCCTGTCTCTGGTCCCAGCTCCTGCCAACCTAGCAGTTCAAAAGCAAGAAACTGCAAGTAGATAAGCAGGTACCGCTTCGGTGGGAAGGTAACAGCGTTCCGTGCGCCTTGGTGTCTAGTCATGCCGTCCACGTGACCATGGAAACATCTTTGGACAGCGGTGGCTCTTCGGCTTGGAAACAGAGATAAGCACCGCATCCTAGAGTTGTATCCGGCTGGCTTTTGAGCAAGGGAAACCTTTACCTTTACCTTTAAGCATCTTCATTGTTTTTTGCTACGGCAAACTAATATTGCCACCCTTCTAGAACCTGCCTACTTACTGCTCCGTGTGCTGTTCATTCCCGCTGCTGCCCTCTGAGTCTGTCCAGTTTTTTTCAAAACTGGGACTGGCAACCTCCACAACACTATATCGTGTTTCTCCACTTTATGGACACTCTAAAGCACAATGCTGGAGCTGGTTCAGATAAAGCAATTAAAAACTGCATCACTGATTTACAACAGGGGCTGAGATGGAAGAGCTTACAGCCATGAGGGCTGACACACGTACTATCCACCTCCACAGATCTATGGTGTTGCCACATTTGGAACCCTGTGCATGGTTCCAGTTGTCACATTTTTAAAAAAAAGATATTGCAGAGCTTAAAAAAAAAGGGAAAAAGGGGGCAACCAAGGTGATTAAGGAGCTGAAGCACCTTTCCTGTTAGGAAAGGTAAATGACTATGAGGCTTCTCAATTTGGAGAAAAATGACCAAGGGTGGATCATAACAGAAGTTTTTCAGTTTAGAAAACACAGTGGGGGCACCATATAGGTTTATAAAATTATGCATGGGGTGGAGAAGGTAGATGGAGAAAGCTTTTTCCTCCATCTCCCTTAATCCTAGAAACTTGGGGCACTCAATTAAGTTGATGGGGAATAGATTCAGGATAGACAAAAGGAAGTAATTCTTTATTCAACAGATAATTAAATTGTGGAATGCGCTACCAGTGGACACACGATGGCCACTAGCAGAAACGGCTTTAAAACGGACTAGAAAGACTGATTTGTCCATCAATGGCTGCTAGTCATGACGACTTAAGGGAAGTTACACCTCACAGCACTACATCCCCCTCAAAAAATGCTGTTAAGTGCCCTCCATGCCTGAGAGGGAGAAGGCCTTGGCCTCTCTTGCCCTGTTTGTTGGCCCTCCAAGGCAACTGGTTGGTCACTGTCAGCTGGCCCCCTATTTGTCTCAGCTGGACCTGAACATAGTGATTCATGCCATGGTCACCTCCAGCCCGGACTACCGCAACTCGCTCTACACAGGGCTTCCTGTGAAGATGATTCAGAAACTGCAAGTTGTTTAGAACATGGCTGCCACTCTTTTGACCAGTACACACTGGTTTATGCACATCCAACCTATCTTGAAGCCGCTGTAGTGGCCTCAAATTAATTTCCGGATCAAATTCAAGGTGTTGGTTCTCACCTTTAAAGCCCTAAATGGTCTGGGACCATCTTATCTGAAGGACTGCCTCCCGCTATGACTCCATGTTGCCTAAGTTTGACATCTCGCATTCGACATCTTGTGGTACCTGGCCTTTGATTAGCTTGGCTCTCTACCACCAGGGGCCAGGGCTTTTTCTGTGGTCACCCCGTATTTGTGGAATGCCTAGTTGAAGGAGACTCCTGCCCTCTGGGCCCTAGTTAGGTTCCGTGGGGCATGTAAAACCGAACTTTTTCAACAGGCTTTCACCTGATTGTGTTTATATCAGCCAGTCTCTGCTCAGCTCTGGTTATTTCTCCCCTCTAATTTTCAGCTCTTCTGGCTTCCAGTTTTCAATACTGGTATTTTTAGAATTTTAAACTGATTTTACTGTTATTTACTTATTTTGGTTTTAAATTAAGTTAAGTTGTTATATATTTAACTTACTGAAATCACATTATTCTACATTGTTGTTAGCCATCGCGAGCTGCATTTGCTGCAAGAGAGATGGGATATAAATTTGAAACACAATTGAATACAATTAATAATGCCATTACTCTGTGACTGTGAGAGATGCAAAAGGTGCACAGTGTGGTAACTTGACTTTTTTTGTTTGACGTACCAGGAATGGTTACAGCTTTAAATGTAAATACAAGCTTCTTGACTGAGGCTTTCTTTAAGGGTTAGATGATAAAATCAACTTCCACTACAGGTAGGTCTAAAGTTTATGTTTGTGGAGAACAGCAAGGAAACTCGGCCTACCCGGCACTGAGCAGGGCCCCTTCTGTTTCTATCCCAGTTCCCAGCCTATGAAACAGCCTCTCTAACAAACTGGGGGGAAGGGGGAGGGTGCCTGTTTTTAGGAGGTGCTGAAAGCTAATTTTATTTGCTAGGATTTTTAATAGAATATTTGGTGGGGGTTGTTGGGGTTTTTACTGTACCTTGTATGTTTTAAATTTGGATGTGTAAAAGCTGCCTTGAGCCACAAATGACAGGCAGGGTATAATGATGGGTTTTATATTTGCTTTGTTTTATCTGTTTTAAAACTTTTATGTAAGCTGCCCTGAGCCTACTCCGGTGGGGAGGGTGGGGTATAAATCATATAAATAAATAACAGACAAACTTAAATGAACACTGTAAACAGAAGGTTTATAAATTTTAAAAACAAATTTTAAAAAACCCTGATTATGTTAACTTTGCCTTCTAACCTAACGTTTAAAAACAGAAACCCTGAAACTCAGTGATGTCCCTCAAGACAGCAGGCACTTCCAAGGGATGCCTCAAGAAAGCTACCAGGATAATGAAGGCAAATAGGCTGCTTAATTAGGCTGTTTAATAGCCTCTCGGAATCTGGTGCAACTTAAGTCTAACTTTTTCTAACATCCACCCAGAAACAGCTGTCCTTCAGGATACTGACAGTACAGTTCTTTGCAAAGCCATTTTAGTCTAAGTCTACTTAGACTTCAATAGCTCTGTGCAGGATTGCAATGTACAATCTAGGACACAAAATGACAATCCTCCTTCGGCTACTGCCTACTGTAAAGGCACGAAGAACTCTGGGTAGAATTCAAAGAACTATATGATTAGTCTGCATTTACTTCGGATCTTGAGACCTGCCTTTCTCAAATAGACGGCCTCAAAGCCACATGCCACACTTCTTCGAAAAGTGAGACAAGATTGGGGGGAAAAAACAGTGATCCAGTATAAGGGCCTGCTGCTCAATATTCAACTGCTACTGGACATGGAAAAGCCCTTGTGCACACCTAAATTTTTTCTTTGGATCCCAGGCTATAAAAAGACATAAGCAACCCCTTCCCTCCATAATACATTTCATTTTATTATCTGTGATTTATTTACTCAGTTTACACCATGTCTTTCTCCTCAATGGGGACCCAAAGTAGCATATGTAGTTCTCCTCTCCTCCACTTTATCCTCCCAACAACACCTTGAGAGGTAGGTGAGGCTGAGTGTGTGTGAGGATGGCAGAATGGGGATACAGACCGAACTAAGTCTATCAGGTCCTAGTCCAACACTCTTAACCACTACACCAACCCTGGCTTGGTCCTTACTTGAATAAATTCTTTACTTGAATGAATTCACTGACTTCATCCATCCTGAAGATGAGAGAAGGTACATTTGTGCACTTGGCTTATACACAATATTCTTGGGAAGATAAATGGCTTTGATTTTTCATAAACTATTCTGGGTCTTTATATCTTTTTATTGCATATGCTGACTTTTAAAATTATTACTTTTTTAGATGGGGAAGCACCTCTATGAAATAAAGCAAACAGCTTTTTCTAATATTCTAAAATTAAATTATGTTTGATACATCCTTGCTACAATTCATAGCGATATTTTAGATGAAATATAGTAGAGGCAAAAGTGATGGATGAAGAGAGGGTATGCGAAGAAAAACAAGAATGCAACAGGAATGGAAATTAATATCAGCTATTTCCACATTAACATGCTAGAACAAAAACACAATTTTATAATGAGAAACCGTATACAGTTTCATATATTGGAAAACTTGCTAAATTATTTAAATTCTTGACACACAGGAACAATATTTCTTTAAATATTTGATTGGCTTCTGTTAAGTTCTCAAAACTTTAAAAAGAGCACTGGAGACATGTCATGACATTTGGGGGATCTCCCCCCCCCCCATATGCTGCATCTAAAACCTTTCAAGGGGATCCACTAAACTCTACAGGGGCTTTGGGGGTGGGAGACTGCAGAAGGAAGGAGAAAAAAGGGAAGCCTAGTTTAATGAGTGGAGGTTCTTGGGATCCAACCCAATGCATTAAGCAAAATTTTAATTTATGTGTTTTTATGTACATAAAGCAAAGTTTTAATTAATGTGCTTTATCACCTAGTTGAAATAAATCTGGTTATATATATATGTTTTCTAGCCTTCATACTTTATGTCCCAGTACAATATTCATAGTATAATTGTTTTACAGGAAGAAGTGAGCAGTGACTCACAAAAGATCCTACCCTGCCACAAATTTTGTTCGTCTTTAAGGTGCTGCTGGACTCTTGCTCTTCTCTACTAAGACGGCTACCCATCTTGACTTGTCTTAGAAGATGTTTGGCAACGTTACTCGAGTGCCAGGTCCTCACAGTATACTCCTTATTGTTTGAAACTAGTTACTTGTTTCTTTGGATCTATATACTTTATTTGCTTAAAAATATAGTTAGCTTCTACTACCTAATTAGATATAAGAATTCATTGGGGGGAAATGCTTGAACGTTTGATTCTGCATGTCTCTGTGGTGTGGAGGAATATGATTTCTTTTCAGACTCAGAATATTTTGATCCCCAGAAAACGGGCCATTGCTAGTCCAGGACCCAGACATCACAATAAACCATGGGTTCAGAGTCATGGTTTAATGCAGCCACAGCTGGTCGTGACATCTAATTCCAGATGGTCCGAAGAGTCTGTTGGTTTGCTCCAAAAGGGGATAGCAAACTGTGGTTTTTCTTGTGATATCTGAATTCACAGGCCAGTTCCCCAAGCCTTGTAGTTGCCTACCTGCAGAGATGGCAGCCTTTGGAGGACGCAATCCCCACCAAGGCAAATAAAGAGAAAGCAAATTGGGTTTTACACAGAAACCAGGATTTGTTATTTCTGCCTGGTAGACTTGCTGGGGTCAGCTGCGCAGTTTAAATGAGCTGCAGCGATACAGTTTTGTTTCAGGAGGTCCCATGACCAAAGTATAAAGCTGCCTGTTAACTGCATAGTACAGGCTTTTGCCTTGATTAAGCAAAGACTTCTTGATATTGAGATACAAGATCTGAAAAGCCTGGCTTCTGGATGTTGTTCCCCAGTGCGTTGGGAGCTTTCAATCTGGCTTTTCCCTTCCTGAATACCTATCTTGTTTGTATGATCCTCAGCTTCGTAGGGCGTTCATGTTCGCCTGTTTTAATGTTCTCCCATCTATGGTGTCATATGGGAGATTCAAGAAAATCCCATATACAGATAGGTTGTGTCCATGTGGGATGAGTGAGATTGAAGATAACAATCATGTTATTTTGCACTGTAAATTTTATTATGATCTTCATGCTGTATTTTTAAAGCTTTTCTTGCTACCTTTAAAGGGTCGATCTGAGGATCGCAAGACCTTTATACTTCTAGCCTCAAATGAGAGTGAAATAATTAAATCTGTAGCAAAATTCCTCCACCAGGCCTCTCGGAGGAGATGTTCTTTCTGACTACAGATTCCAGTGTATTTTATTTGGTTTTGTGCTGTTATGCCAATAAAGGTCTGTGAAATGAAGAGAAGTGAACTGCATAGTAGACTGTTCAGCACCGGGAAGTGTGACAGTAAAGCTATGATGCAAAACATGGACTACACAATGGTTCTCTTCTACACACGATACACATACCTCTTCGTTGGACCCTGACTTTAATCTCCTCTCAGTTTGACACTGCATACTTCTGCCACAATAGCCCCATTTCCCCTCAGTATATCCCACTGCATATGCTCTATGCTATATCCCCCCTCAGGCCCCATGGGCTGCCTAAAAATCTAAGAGTTTCCAAAGTTCACATTATAACCTTCTGCACATCCTTTAAAGCTTACCCCAGCCCACCAGAGGGTTCCAAAGCATTGTTTTACATTCCTTCTGAGAAGGTTTTAAAAATAGATCTATGAGAATCAGGAGAGACTAGCCTTGGCTTAACTTGTCCTGAGTGATGAAGTACTGGTAGAGTCCCACTTCCAAACAAAGCCTAGAGCCCTTCAGGAATGCCACAGACCATCCACTGAGGAAGGTGAAAGGTCCCACTTACCATTGGGAAGACTTGGGATCCCTTTGTTATCACAATCTGTTAAAGAGTCTTCAGAATGCCAAACAACTGATTGAGTGCTTGGGACCAGCCCTAATGATCCTCCTCTTGAAACTCTGACTAAACACGTAACAATTTTAATACAGGAAAACCTTGTACGATGCCGCTTGCTTTAGCACTGTTTTCTTATGGCACCCTGCACCCTGGCTGGGTGGGGCTGCCTCTGTTAAACTCCCATGTTGGAGTGGTCCCAGGACACCTTCCAAATGAAGGCTTCCTTCTGGGAGGCCTTCTCCACTGGCCCCATAGCTCCTACTGCCTTGTTCCTCAGCCACACAGGTCTCTATAGACCTCTGACATGGGTGTGAAGTGGCCAAAAAGTTGTGTGATGCCACGGTAGACCACACAGCCACCTCCCATCCACATCAGAGATCTATGAAAGACCTACACAATTGAGAAACAAGGCCTCAGCAGGAGCTGTAGAGACAACACAGAAGACTGCTGTCGCTCTCTCTCAAGAAGAAGTCTTGATGCAATGATTAGCAGTTGGCCCTACTGCTCCTGTTCCTCAGCTACAGAGGTCTTTTAAAGACCTCTGAATGCAGGTGAGAGGTGGCCAGGAAGTGATGTGGTTAAGCTGCAGGCAGGTCAGCCATCTGCTACCCACATCAGAGATCTCTAAAAGATCTGCGACGCTGAGGAACAGGAGCAACAGAAGGTGACACAGAGATGCTCCTTCGGTCACTCCAGCATGGGAGCCTAATAGAAGCAATCAGCAGATGGCTGATGCCTCCTCTGGTCAGCCCTCACATGTTACCTGTATATAAGAAATGAAGATGCTGCTAACACATCTCTATTTGAATTGTCCCATAATTACCTCCTATAATGCTGCTTCATACAGCTATCTGTTTGCAGAATGTACCTACAGCACTACAGGAGGTATTACTGTACAATTATTTTAATAACTTTTATTACCGTTTTCCTCCAGGACTCCATTAGTCTGATGGTACAAACTGAAACTCCATGCATGCGGTATGCCCACCATACTTAAATGCACTTTCATATCAGCTCATACATAATTGCATAATATCCACAAAACTACTACAGGTAACTATATAATAACAGGAACTTTCCAAATTCTGGATTATGGCAGAAGCGAAAGTAAGACACCACGTTTGGAGGGTTGAAAGTGAGAAATGTACGAAAAGGGATGCATTAACACTAACAAAAAGTTAAAACACTCAAGTTTCTAAATGGATTTTAGAACACCAAAGGAAGCTACTGTTATGTGACTTTTTACTTCTACATTTTAGGGCCAAACTACATGTAACATTTTGGGGCAAATTGGCTGGATTCAACTCATTTTCCCTGCAGTCACACAGAAGATGCCAGAAAAGTCATAATTTCAAAAGTCCCCGGGAGCTCAATTCTGCTTGAAATCCTGGCATGGGAGGGAGGAGGGGCTCCTCCCTTCCCCTCTATGCTACTTTCCTGAGCCAAAGCAGCCCTGATAGGAAGTCACTACATAACTTTGGAGCTGCACCCATCAAGAATACTCCATGTGCCGCTCCAATTCATGGCCATTGACTTACTGGTGCCTACTTGTGTATTTGTGTATCTTGTGTATTTGTAATGTAGTGTTGGTTTTAAAATGTTTTATATTAAATGTATTTTACCTGTCTATGTTGTTAGCCGCCTTGAGCCGGTGAAAAACTGGCAAGGCGGGATATAAATGAAATAATAAATAAATAAATAAATAAATACTTTGTGGCTGCAGGACTTGGGCTCCCGCAGGAGCAAGGGCTCCACATGTTCTGCTGTGGCATAGTCTGGCCAAGCCACAGCAGTCTCAGTGGCCTCCAGGTGGCTGGGCTGATGTCAGGGCAGCTGGCCAATTGCTGGCCACATACTGGCATCCCCTGAGAGGGGCCTGGGCACGCATCAGCTTTGTTGTGGTTTTCCTGTGTTATTTTCTGCCTAATTTGTTCATTACCACAGCTTTATGGCATGTAAGAACATCAGAAGAACCCTGCTGGATCGGACCAATAGTCCATCTAGACCGGCATCCTGCCACACACAGTGGCCAACCAGTTCCTCTGGAGGGCCAACAACAGGGCAGAGAGGCTAAGACCTTCTCCTGACGTTGCCTTCTGGCTTTGAGACTCAGAGGTTTAGTGCCTCTGAATGTAGAGGTTCCCCTCAGTCACCATGGCTAGTAGCCACTGATAGACTTATCCTCCATGAATGTATCTAATCCCCTTTTAAAGCTGTTTATTTCTGTGGCCATTACTACATCCCCTGGAAGCAAATTCCATGTTTTAATCACTCTCTGTGTAAGTAGTATTTCCTTTTGGCCGTCCTGAATCTACTGCCCATCAGCTTCACTGATTGCTCTCAAGGTCTAGTATTTTGGGAGAGGGAGAAAAATTTTGTCAACTCTCTTCACCCCATGCATAATTTTATAAATCTCTATCATGACCTCCTTAGTTGTCTCTTTTCTAAACTGAAAAGTCACAGACTCTTCAGCTTTTCCTCCTAGGGAAGGTGCTCCAACTCCCTAATCATCTTGGTTGTGTCCTCTGTACATTTTCCCGACTCTGCAATGTCCTTTTTGAGATATGGTGACCAGAACTGTACACAGTATTCCAAATGAGGCTGCAGCAGAGATCTATACTTCCTGGTGGAATGAGCTCCCAGAAGAGATCTCTTACAGTTCCGCAGATCTCTCCCGGAAGAGACCTCTTACAGTTCCGCAGATCTCTCCCGGAAGAGACCTCTTACAGTTCCACAGAGCCTGCAGGATGGAGCTCTTCCATCAGGCTTTCAACTAGGAGCTGCCCTCCCACTATTACCATTCCCACTATTAATAGATGTTATTTACCTCGACTTCCAGAAAGCTTTTGATAAAGTTCCTCATCAAAGGCTCCTAAGTAAGCTCAATAGTCACGGGATAAAAGGACAAGTCCTTTTGTGGATCAAAAACTGGCTAATTAAAAGGAAACCGAGAGTGAGTATAAATGGGAAATTTTCCCAGTGGAGGGAAGTAAGCAGTGAGGTACCGCAGGGATCAGTACTCGGTCCAATGCTTTTTAACTTGTTTATTAATTATTTGGAATTAGGAGTAAGCAGTGAAGTGGCTAAATTTGCAGATGGCACGAAGTTGTTCAGGGTGGTGAGAACCAGGGAGGATTGTGAGGCACTCCAAAGGGATCTGTCGAGGATGGGCAAGTGGGTGTCAATGTGGCAAATGGGGTTCAATGTGGCCAAGTGCAAAGTGATGCACATTGGAGCCAAAAATATTAACTACAAATACACGTTGATGGGGTCCGAACTGGCAGAAACTGACCAAGAGAAGAGGTCTTGGAGTCATAGTAGATAACTCTATACCACTGTACCTGAAATTGATTGCAACTATTGTTGTGATAATTTTAAACTGATTTTATGTATTTTAAACTAATTGTGTGTATTTTAATTGTCATTGGAGACCAATATGTAAGCCGCCCTGAGCCCGCTTGCGGGGAAGGGGGGGAGTAAGCCAAACTAATAAATAAAATAAATAAATACACAGAGGTTTTAGGCACTGGGCCAGCTCCATTTGTGAGGAGGCTGCGCCTGCATGCCCGCCTCCCCTGGTGGGAGCCTCCTTAAAAGGTCTTGGGGGGCGGGGGTCAAGCCATTTTGCAGCATGCCTAGCTTGGGGATGGTTGCCCAGCTCCACTCCCAGGTGGCACAGGTTCCACACAAAGGCTTGTGCCTGCTTGCCACTCCTGGATCCCCCAACACGTAGGCTAGGATGAGATTCATCAGCCGGCAGGCAGGTCACCCAGTGCTTGGATCCATGCCCTGTACTGCACTAAATTCTCCATCTGCTGTAATCAATAAAGCAGTGGCCAGTTTTTTACTCCAATTATCTGTCTGTGTGGTTTGCTCTGATGTAATTACTGCCCCCTTCCTCCTTCGGTGCCCCATCATGCCCTTAGGAACTCAAACATATGCCAGTAACTCCCTCCCTGCAGGAGATGTTCCAGCATGGGAAAAGGTGTGGAGGAAAAGGCGGGAGCCCTCTTCTCCCCCATACTGTAATTCCAAGCAGAACTGGGCTCCTATGGATTTTTAAAATCATGCCCTCCCCAGCAGATGCTCTGCGACTGCAGGGAAAACAAGACTGGTCCAGGAAAACCCACCCCAAATTGCTAAAAAACCCTAACATGTAGTTTGGCCCTTGGGGATACTTGCTTGAATGCCCAAGGTGTTCATGCAGAGCAAAGGTTTTCCATCCATAGAGCATAACTTCCTCACCTTCTGCTTCAGCTCAAAATGTCCCCTGAAATGTTGCCCCAGAAAAAGGGGAGGGAGGGAGGGAGGGACAGAATCATGCTCCAGGGGCAGAAATTCTTCCGTCTGCTTAAACGCTCTGGCAAATTCAAATCACTAGGTTTGAGAGACTATTGTTTTCCATATGGGTAACAGCTTGCATATTTTCCCTGTTGCTGTTGCAGCTGCTAACACAACACAGTAGGGTGTGTGTGTTTGGTTTATCTGAGTGGGAAAATACCTGAAAAACTATCTTACTGGTATTTGGGGGATATTTTTAAGCCAAATGCAGATCAGAGATCTGTATTCAGCTTCTGATAAGGCTAACACCGAAAAAAGCCAATTTTCTTTGGCTTTTATTTAGGTGCATTTGACTATACTGAGAAGGCATTAAAAGAGATCACTATCTCTTTAAATGCCTACCCTGCCAAGCCCCGTGGCAGTGGCACAACTCATCTAATGAACTTAGAAGGCATACGTCTTCTGAGTTCACTTGCGGAGTCACTCCCCCACCGCTACACTCGGAGAAGGCAGTAGGCATTTGAAGAGACCAGAGTCTCTTCAAATGCCTACTCCTCCAAGCCCTGCTGGGGGCATGACTTGGCTAGTGAATTCAGAAGGCATATGCTTTCTGAGTTCACTTGCTGAGTCACGCTGCCATGATGCCTGGAGAAGGCGGTGGCAGCATAACTCGGTGAGTGATCAATTCTCCATCATACCCTATGGTGAAGCCAATCATTTCAGGTTTTCCGAAAAATTTCCTAATTCCAATGCCATACTGTTATTGAGACTCGGGAGTATCAGAAAATACCGATTTTGGGGGGGTTCTATATCCCCGAACCTTCCCCCATACTGGGGGGGTTGCACACCCCTACAACACAGCAGCAACAGGGCTTCCATATGGCAGGTTTCCCTGTAGTTTCCTGACCCAGCCCCTCAGCAGTGGTCATTCCCCCTACAACCAGGGCTTTTTCATGTGTTTTTTTAAAACTAGCAACTGAATATCATGATATTGTCATGACAAAAGATAGATTACTGTTATCTCTGAATTCTCAGTTTTCATTTTAAGAAAACCCTCTAATTGTGGAGATACAAGAAGAAACGTGTATCTGTAATGAAAGGTGCTGAGGGCTTACTGTTTTTTAAAAAGCTGGGGATTCAGAGCACCTGATACACAGATTGTTATATCACTACAACATTCGACTGCCAATATTAAAAAGCAGGGGGAGGAAATGGCTGTTGCAGGGACAATGGCTGCCACATGGGCAGTACCAGAACAATCCAACCTTTTCCACCCACAATGCAGTCATCCAGGCTTTGCTGCAATTATTCCCATAACTTCACAGCAAAAGGCTTAGGAAAGATAAAAGACAGGAAGCCTTGGGAGGTGAAGAAATGCACTAGAAGACTACTTGGAAATTGGGGGGGGGGGGGAACACTTCTCAAAAGCATCAGTTCTAGGGCAAATAACCCACATGGCCTCTGGGTTTTTATATATATAAATAAAACCATTAAACATGCAACAATTACTTTTAAAAAAAATCTACCAAAATGCAATTTAAAAAAAATCAAAAGTATGTTCTGCGGATCTGTGGGTTTTCTTCACAAATGCAAGCTAATACACTGAAGAGAAGAGGCACATTTTTTCAAGTCCCACAATGAAATGAATGAGAGCTGCTCCTGAACGCAGTTGGACAAAATGGCCAGAACCTCACATTCTTCTGGGATGTTCAAGTAAACCTAAAGCCATGATTTATTATTTGTGCTTAAAAGAAATCCACATGGGAAACCAGCAACTACATTAGGTGGGTTAACTAGTCATACTGTGGGTATCATTATCAGCAGATGTTAGTTGTGCTACAACACATCTAGGTTTTTGTTATTAAAAGCAACTAAGAAAGAAAAAGCTTTTTATGCTGATGATTTTCTAGGAAGGATCTCTGGAGCAATATTTACTACTGTCCAGAAACACAAATACATAGAGTGTACAGTCTTCTTACTTTCAGGTGCTTTGCTTCAAACCCTCCTGTCCAATACCGTACACGATACAAATATATTTTAAAAACTGAAATCACACAAACCCTTTGGTCCATTTGGCTGTTCTGGGTCTTCTTTTCTTCTCATATCAGGCATGCTACAATCCATACCTGCCCAGGTATTATCACAAATGCACGTCGCTTCATTACTGCACACCTAAAAGAAGTTAGTAGCATGGGTTAATAAAAAAGCATACTCTATTCACAAATAACAATGACTAAAAAGAATGAGAACTGCTATCGCCGAAATGAAGCACTGGAACTTACCTGACCATTTCTTCTCTTCAGTGGGGCAAAGCTTTAAACTGGTTAGGTCATGCCTCCTCTAGCTCCAGAGAGAGCTATGAAAATTTGTGTCGACTGTACTGGCTTAGAACAAGACTGTCCCTCCAGTCTTAGTACAGCCCAACTCCATAACAGATTTTGCATCTTTTTGGCAGTGGAGTCTGGATGACTCAATGTTTTGTTCTCCTTCAATGGGAGAAGTAATCCAAACTAGTTATATGCCCAAGCTACAACCTGGGTGGGATCCTCCTTTTTATTCTATTCTACAACTACGTCGCACACCTTTCTACCATATGAAGCTTCTGCAGATTTAACTGGTCCCACCTATTTGTGTTTCGCACAGGTATAAAAGGTGGAACAGGTTGCAGCTCTACAGATTTCTTCCACCAGAACCCCAGTGGAAAAGGTCCCTGATGTTGCTGCAGATCTGGTGAAGTCCCCAGCCTTGCACTTCATATGCCTTTCAGATACATGGCTTGAGACCTTTTTATCTAAAGGCTGCGAGCTGCAACACACAGACAGAAAATCCTTTAGCCTATCTGTGCCAATCTATTTAAGCAGACACACAGAGCCCTAGGCACTTCTAGTTTGTGCCAGACTCTCTTTGTGGGATGACACGGTGTAGGACAAAAGGGCAGTTATCATGGTTAACATGATAAGAGAACATAAGAACATAAGAGAAGCCAATGTTGGATCAGGCCAGTGGCCCATCCAGTCCAACACTCTGTCACACAGTGGCCAAAAACACCAGGTGCCCTCAGGAGGTCCACCAGTAGGGCCAGGACACTAGAAGCCCTCCCATGGCTGCCCCCACAAAGCACCAAGAATACAGAGCATCACTTGCCCCAGACTGAGAGTTCCTATCTATACCTTGTGGCAGGGGAGTACACTTTTTAAATACGGGGGGGGGGGGGGGGGCTCTCTTGTGCGCGCGCGCAAAGCACGCGCGCTCAGGACCATGTCCCCGCCACTCTCCCCCCCCCCCGCCCCAGGGAGCCGCCGCGCAGCTTCCCTCCCCTGGGCCGGGCCCGCCCGCCCGCCGCGCTCCCCGCCCCCCCTCTCCTTGCTCACCTCGGGCGTCGGCGGCCGGCGCGTCGCCCTTGCGGGCCCCCGGCTCCCACTCCGCCTCGCACTTGGGGCGTGCGGGGGTGGCGCAGATGAGCGCCGCCTCTCTCCCCCCCCGCCCTAGGGAGGCAGGAGGGCAGGCCGGGGGTGGGGAAGAAGGAGAGGTGGCGACGGCCGGCTGACTGGCCACCGGGTGCTCCATTTTGCCGGGGGTGGCTGAGCCCCCCCTGGGAAATTTGGGGGGGGGGGCTCGAGCCCTCGAGCCCCCCCATAGTTGACGCCCATGCCTTGTGGCTAATAGCCACTGAGGGACCTCTGCTCCATATGTTTATCTAATCCCCTCTTGAAGACGTCCATGCTTGTAGCCACCACCACCTCCTGTGGCAGTGAATTCCACGTGTTAATCACTCTTTGGATGAAGAAGTACTTCCTTTTATCTGTTTTATCTGTCTCAGGTAGATGTCTTTCACATCACCTTGACCTGGACCTTTTAACTGGAGATGCCAGGGATTGAACCTGGGACATTCTGCATGCCAAGTAGTTTCTCTAACTCTGTGTTATAGCCCCTCCCATAAAATTGCACTCCACGGGTAGAAGTCCCTGTGCCTGCAGAAATGGTGCACTGGATCCAAACCATTTTCTCTTTCAAATATAAATACAGAAATACATTAGTGGGGACTTACCCCATGTGCTGAACAAACTTTTCCATTAACACCAACTGGGCAACTGCTTATGTTTAGGGACTGAATGGATAGGCACTTTCTGTCCATGCACATCATATAAGGACCACATGGAGCTCCATCTTCCACATATCCTAAGTCTGTGTCGTCATCTAAAAGTACATGAGAACCACTGCAAGAAGAAGTTTCAAAACTCCTGTTACCATAATTGAAACGCCACAAAAGGTATGCAACTGCCTCAGTATTTGTGATCTCAACCCACTCTGAGAAACAGGCACTAAAATTATATACATTATTCCTTCTACTGTATTTGTAGACACATTTGCTGTTTAGGATAATTATCTATAGTTTAAACTACAAATGCACTATGTAATACTGAACAAGGCGAAATAATTCTGGTGATGTTAAAGTCACTGGCAAAACCACAAGGATTACTGAGATAACCAGCTGGGGACTTACAGGGGGTGGGAATTTCACTT
This sequence comes from Lepidodactylus listeri, assembly GCA_029233225.1. Classification (NCBI taxonomy): domain Eukaryota; kingdom Metazoa; phylum Chordata; class Lepidosauria; order Squamata; family Gekkonidae; genus Lepidodactylus; species Lepidodactylus listeri. The sequence goes on along the minus strand of JARCFY010000010.1, from coordinate 17,335,375 downwards.
TTCCCTCCCCCATTATTTCCTCTTTCCCTTCTCTGAAATCTCCTATAGCGTCTTCGTTTTTCCTACTTCCATCTCTCTCTTCTTTCCACTGTGAAAACTATCATGGTCCCTCTGGTTTTACTTTTCGAGCTGTGCAAAAATTATCTTGACAAAATGAGAGGCTGCTGTTGGGGGGAAAAAGGAGCCGAATGAATAAGACTCCACTCCCTGACTCCTAAAGGGTTAAATTTTTCTCTGGCATTGTATCAACTTACATAAAAAGGAGAGATAGAAGTGGGAAACCACAGGGAATTACAGAGGGCATCTCATTTCCCCCCATTTCCTGTTTCCCTTCCTTGAAAGCTCTCATAGCCTCTCCCCTTTTCCTGGTGAATCATGCCAAATTGGGTGGTAACAAGTCAACTGTGGTTAATGCCAGGCCTGGCCCAGATGAGTCCTCCCTCAAAGCCCAAAACAGTCCTAGAAAGGGAACTGCCCCTCCCCCTGCATTTACTGCCAAACCAAGGTTTAAAAACTAAGCAATACTGTTGTGGGCTGTGTATCAACAACCCACTGAGGACATTTGTTTCTTAACGCTACAGGTGCTTTTGTTTTAGGGCTTTTAACCCTCCACCCCAAACGTGTGTTTTGCTTTAAAGATTTCAGGTTTTTTCCTGCAAAACAAGGGCTTTTTCCCAGTTTCCAGAAAGATTTGTCTTATCTGCTCATGGCTCCAATCTCCAGATTTGAGTATCCACAGATCTGGCCACGCTGAGAATTACACGTATTGATGGTGATAATATGAGTCACTAAAGGGAATCCAAAAACTGAAGTAACTTTTTGATTACACCGTTGGTCCTGCCTATGTCTGTTCCAAATGTAGTGCTATAAATGAAACTATTAATGAAGTATTTTTGGTCCAATATTTCCAATGTCTATCTAGTCTTCTTCCTCACCTTGCTTGTTCTGCTTCCCATCTCATATTCTACACGTGCTAAACTGTTACAAAATGTACCTCAATGTTCATTAAGCCTACCTCTCTCATTTTAATTCTTAAAAAGTTGCTTTCTAAAATGTATCTTAGCTCTTTGCATAAGAATGCTAGACAACACCTTTTAATACACAGCACAAGGGCTACCACACACCTGCAGTTTACTACTACGCCTTGGTGGAAAAAAGAAGTTGGTGTGATTTCTCCCTGAAGGTGACCAATTCGTGGAGTTCCATCAAGATTTGCACAAAGCAATAATCCACAGAACACATCGCTGCAAAATAAAAGCCAAGAAACGGTGAAGTGGCAAATGTTGCAAAAATTTATGATGAAAAAAGGCCTTTGGAGTTTAAAAATCTGCCTATATTGTGGTCAGTGGCAAGAGGTCAAAATGATTTTAATGAAAGGGATCAGCGCACAGAACAGTCATTTTTGTGAGAAAAAAACAGTAATACTATATAGAGTTGGATCAAGTGACTATCAGTGGAAGGTGTCGGTGGATGTTGATTCTGGCCCCGGTCCCCTCTCTGCAGCAATCCCTTCTGACTACAGAAATCAGATTCCTAGGGCTGCAGGACCTACACAGACGAACAGCCCTGCAGGTCAGGAGGGGATGCGGTGAGGAAGAAGGTGGTGAAATTGCCTCTCCTTCCATTAGTGAAGCTGCAGCTTGTGCAACAGAAAGGAAAACCATGACCTCTCTCCCTCCTCATTACATTCCCCGGAAATATGTGACGTTTTGTTCATGGGGGTTCTATGACCCCAGAAATCAACTTTTCTGAGCCAGAACAGACTGCTAGGGATGGAGACAGCAGCAACATCTGCACATCTGCTGACAACACCACTGGTTCCAACCAATTGATTTTTAGAGCATAATATATTCAAATCCTTAATCTCAAATGAAGACTTTTCAGGGCTCAAACTTTACATCACAGCCCAGAAGTCAAAAGTAGTGCAAACTAACAAAGCATTTCCAAACGGTGGGAAGAACTACAACACAACGGTATAGACTCTATACCACGTGGGGAGGTAATTCAAGCACACACTGAGGGCAGCAGATAATGGTTTTATGAGCCATACACTGTAATTCTCAAACAATTCCCTTCCTCGAATGCAATGATCTGGCGACGGTGATCCATGCAATGGTCACCTCAAGGTTGGATTACTGCAACACGCTCTACATAGGGCTGCCCTTGGTGCAACTCCAGAATCTGCAGCTGCTGCAAAATGCGGCAGCCAGGCTGTTGATGGGTCTCAGGATGCCGGGAGCACATCCAGCCTGTGCTAAAGGGATTGCACTGGCTGCCAATAGCATTCCGGATTCGCTTCAAGGTGCTGGTTTTGACTTTTAAAGCCCTTTATGGTCCGGGACCTGCCTACCTGAGGGACCGCCTTTCCCCACATGTTCCCCAGAGAGTTCTTTGATCAGGACTACAAAACCACCTGGCCCTCCCTGGTCCAAAGGATGCTAGGTTGACATCGACCAGGACCAGGGTGTTTTCTTTAGCAGCTCCGGCTTACTGGAATGAGGTCCCTAGTGAGATTAGGGCCCTGCGGGACCTCTCACAGTTCCGCTGGGCCGTGAAAACTGAGCTTTTCCAGCAGGCTTTCCAATAGGAGTGGCACCTATCAGTCAGGCTCTGGGCCGACCTCGAGCAAGAAGTTATTTAGAGTGGTAACACAGCTGAACATGGGTAAATGCAGTTTATTCAGAGAACTGCCACCGATATTAATGGTTTTAAACTGCTATTTTGTATGTTATTACGTATTGAGATGTATTTTTGTATTGCAGTATATATTGTTTTTATGTGAGCCGCCCTGAGCCTGCTTTGGCAGGGGGAAAACTGAAATAATAAATAAATGAATAAACAAGCAGAAACGTCAAGTAATTTAATACTTCACCTAACACAGTGTGATATACCTTAAATTGGAAACTGAAATGCAGAGCATGCAGGATAAGTTAAATTAGCACTCCATTGCAGTAAAATACAGAGTGCCCACTGCCAAGCAACTCCAAAGTCTTCAGAGAAGAAGAAAAGTCACACAGAGACATCCTCAGCCTACCTCAACTATTCCTAGGACTCTGATAATAATGCCATGGAATGAAGACCCAGAAAACCAAGGGGAGGAAGTCCCAGGGATCAACAGAAGGAAGTGGCATAACATCTCCTCTGATCTATTGAGTTGAGACACAAACTGGGGAAGTTTTACCGTCTGTAAAATGCTTGGGTAATCTAGAAGGCTAAAAGTGCAATCCTGTGCAGATTTATTTCGAGCGACACTGCACAGGATTGCATTTGAGAGTGGCAAGAATCCCTAACCATGTCACCACAACAGTTCTAGGAAGGTAAACTTACTGTTTGTTGCATGGAATCCATTTATCTCCATCCTTTCCACAGTTTCCTTTTACAGTACCTTCTGTGTTAAGCTTCTCATAACAGTGTTTATGAGACCCTGAAGCCTCTAGGGAGGTAAAGGAGAATGTTAATTTCTACTAACTAACTTCTACTAAAAGTCTTCTCTTATTAGAATCTATTCAACATGATATGAATTGTTGCTATTCAAGAGTGCTAATTCTCAGACTAAGCGTTTTCAAGTTAACATCCTTTGCTTGATCATGAGTCTGGAACAGGCTCTGGTTTGCTACTGTGTGTATACATGCTGGGTAAACATGCATTTTCTACCAAAGAGGCAGTACTTAGGAATTTATCCCAAGATAAAAGATGGAAGGGGCAGAAAAGAACCATAGGAGATCCTGACCCGTTAAAATCAGATTGTGTTTTGAGTCACAGGAAGCAATCGTATTTCTGGAACTCTTCTTGAGCAAGTCACTTCTGTTTCAACTCATACCCCAAGCATCCATTTAAAATGGTGTATGTTGAACCCTTTCTCCAATTTACTTGGATGACCAGACGTTTTCTGAGCTTATTTCTATTTGATATGCCGAAAAACACCTTTGCCCAGACATTAGGAAAATGCCTTTTTTAATGAAAGAAGGTACTATGTATCTACAACATTTGTGAGTGATGGCTAATGTTCCTTGCTAACTTAACAGAAAAACTTTGATTGCAGAACCACTTCAGACACTAAACACTTCTAATTCCATTTTTGGCATAAGTACACATCTGCTATTGACATGCATTCATGAGCTCAAAGAATGGGTCTGGAGCTCTTTTATGATAAAATGTTAGAGAAGGTGGCATTCTAAAACGAAAGATTATCTATTTTCTTGGGAGCTGCAAAAACTGATCTTGGGAGATCTTAAGAACAGGAAGGATTCTAAATGGGTTGAAGACTGTTGCAGTGCCCCCTAGTGTACTGTACAGCATAGTGACACCAGTATTCTCAAATACTGGATCAGGAGGCTCAGAAGAACTGATCACTGTTCTGTGACTGAACTTACCAGGATATTTTTGATAAAATGAACCTGGAATCAGTCATCTCAAAATGGGTTCATATATTTTCACAACTTTTTATTTTATCACACACAATGGTGTAACAATAAAGTACATATACCACCACTACCACCACCCATCCTTAGTACGATTTATTAGAGCTGCTGTTAAAGCCAGGGCCTCTTGTCCATGAAGTCATACCACTGCCGGCTGGGCTGGACTTAAAACCTTCAGACGCTGCCAGTCTGCCGGGGCTGTTTTTCCCCAACCACTGGTACTGCAAGAGGTAGTGGAACGATTGCTTCCCAAACCCTGATGCTCAGAGACAGCCTCCTGAAGTGAAATGGGGTCTTAATGGCACTTCCACTTCCAAAGTTGCAAAACCCTCTCTCTCTCTCTTGTGCAGAAGTGCTATTTTAAGGGAAAGTAATAGTTTCCATAAAATGACATCCTTTGTTTCTGCTAACGAAAAGAGGCTATTGCTTTATGTACGTGAAGCGGGGGCTTGAGGGAAGGCCAGGCTTCCATTCATTGTGACTCAAATGTCAAGGAAAGCCAGTACTGCTTGGGCTTGGTTGCTTCCAGCTGCTGCTGTTCTGGGAGCAGCAAAATATCTTGAACTACCCCCTAAGGTAGTCTTTTGTGGAAATTTATATGAACACATATTCAGTTACAAAAAGGTAAATGTAGATGCATATAAAATATTTCTCTATTACTGACTTCAAATACATTTGGAAGATTCTGTGAAAGATTACACATAGATTTGTCTTCAATCACAGGCTGTATCCACCATCTTTCCATGGCCAAATGCTATATCAAGCCAGAAACTGACTGACATAAAACATATTTTTTCTTTAACATCCATACCTTTCAACTCATGGACAGTGCAAATTTCACCTGAAAAGGTTACTGACTGCAAAGCTAGTAATACAAATAAGAAAGAGATGCATAGGAATAAAGCATACTTAAATCAACATACTTGTTCCCCAAATGTATTTGCATTGATTATCTCTCGATTTGCACTCTCCACTGTAGCACCGTCCCTAAATGTAAAAAAATGAAACACTAAATGTAATTGTACATTTTGCTTTTTTCCTTAAAAGCCAGACATTGAAATAAAAGAGCTGACCTATACCAAAGAGAAACATTTTTTTTCCTACACAGGTATGATCCTTAAAGAGCATAGCATTATTTTGCATTGTTTCCCACAAAGTAGGAAGTTCAAAGCTCTCTTTCCTTCAAGAAGAGAGGAAACTGAAATCTTATAGGCTGTTATATGTGGAACGGGCAACCGTTTGGAGGTGTAGACCATGCATTTTAAACTGCTCTAAACTGATGCAATGCTAGCCCTGCTTCAGCCGGTGCAGGCTGCAACACTTAACATGCTCAGGATGACCAGACTGCAAATAGCCCAGGCCGTATGCAGGGCTTCTAGATTATGAGGAACAATTTGAAGGAACAGATATATGGGCAATTGTATTCAGTGAATATTATCACTGGATAATACTACAACACCTGTTTGATATTAAGCGAGAAATGTTTTAAGGACTTTCATACCTGACTTGAATCACAAGGAAATCCATCTTGCTTATGAAGATTTGGCGGGCACTGAAAGAAAAAATAAGTTTATTTGCAATGTTTTGAATTATGAGTCAATAACCAGCATCTTGAATACACGTGGCATAGACAGACAAGAGAGGATAACACCAAGTAAGGCAGAAGAAATGCTAATGTTATCTTATAATATTTAATTGATTAACAGGTTAGACAAGAGGGCAAAATGCAAGAACTTGTCAGGGAAGGAAATCTCATTCCCTCCCCCAGTCGCTGTTGCCTTCTCCTTCCTCCTCCAGGTCACTGTCCTCTCTCCCCCCCCCCCCCCCCGCCCCAATCACTTCCACCCTTTTCCTTGCTCTCTATCCCAGTCCTCCTCTGCTCCACTTGCTGTCACTGTATTCTCTGACAAGGTCCTAAGATTAAATCTACAAACAGATGCTCTTGATGAATGGTCAAACTCCAGGGTCCCCCCCCCCCGCCCGATGTCTGTGTAGATGCTAACTTAATATCCACAGACAAAGGAAAAAGGCACTAGATATGGAAGACGGCAATTTTTAATTTACTAGAAGAAGTAAACTGTGTACAGTATTACATGAACTGCCCTTGCTAGCTTTTGTATACCAAGCAGGACAGCAGATTTTAGGCATTACAGTACTGGAAAAAAGCACTTTAATCTGTCTGGGTTGCAGCAGAAAAGGTCTGCACTGTTGTACAAAATCGGGATCACATTAGAATAATGTAATTACCTGGCCAGAGTCTCCAGTGCAGATCTCTGGAATATCACACTCATTCACAGGGCCTCGACATTCCATGCCCCGTGAGAAAAACTAGGGGTCAAAGAATCAAAGGCATATAGTTAGGAATCTTAACGACTCACACAGAGTTCAAGCATTTCAGGCTGCTCTTTAAAACGAGTATCACTTTTCAGGATGAAGGGTTTTTTCAGTTTTAATGTCTGGGGGCTTTAGAGATCGGTCTATCTCCTTATTCTGTATCTGTAGGAGAGCCGTTTCTCTCCATTTCCCAGCCCAACAGCATATTATAATGGGATGTAAAGTTTTTATTAGTGGAAATGGCTGGCAGGAAACATGATCGCAAAGAGGCTCTTTTCCAAAAGGACAAAAGTTATAGATAGTGGGCTGGATCCTGCCTAACGTTTCCAATAATGGAAGGGGAAGCAATTCCCGGGGCTGCTCCATCTACTGACAGCAGCATATCAGGGGTCGTTTGGGGCTTGAGTGGGAAGGTGACAGAGTTGCATGGCTGTGATAATTTTCAGTGGGATCCAAGCCAGTAAATTCCACTATCTAAGCAGATATGCAAACATACAGAGGCAAAACAGTGAACACTTTTACAATATTTGCATGGAGAGAATTCAAGGTTTTGCAGACTGAAATCTCCAAAACCCAGTTTTAGCAAGAGAAAACGTCTTTTATTTCACAAAACCTCCTTTAAACTGCACAATAATACACTAATTTTATTATTATACATTTTTACAGTAAAGAAAATTACTGAAGGACGAAGTACACATTGCATGCTCCTTTCTTTTGAATTTTTAACACTAAAAAGTGACTTAATTTAAATTTTTCCCTTCCTGCCACTTGCCTGCTCAGAACCAACCCCGCTCTCCAAATTCATTCCCACCCAAGGAGGTAGTATGTGGGAATACACATGCTCCCCTGGGGCTTATGTTATTGCTGGCTGATCAATGATCATAATAAGGAAAAGAAGCTTGGTAGTGGGAAGTAACAACTAGAAAAAAACTTACGAGGCAGGTTTCATTGCAACATGGGCCATCACTGCAATGTGCTCCATTAGACAGTGAGCATTTCTTACAGCAGTTTTCATGGCAGTCCTGAAGAAAACACATAATTTATGAATACCCAAAAATCAAAATATATTAAGAGGAATAATCACATAAAAAGATTAACAGGCGGTATTAATCTACTGTTTATCCATCAAATCGCAGAACACACCAGTACACAAAACCTTATAGACTGAATGTTTTAGAACTAAGAAGCAAGAAAGATTTTAGTTAGGGAGGAGAATCCAAAGTGCTTAAAATAGTCACATCTCAAAGAATATATAAGTAGGGGAATCTATGGCTGCGATCACACACGCTAAATAATCCACTTTCAATCCACTTTCAATGCACTTTCCAACTGGATTTTACTGTGTGAACTGGCAAAATCCAGTTGGGAAGTGCATTAAAAGTGGATTGAAAGTGGATTATTCAGTGTGTGTGACCACAGCCTATGACACTGACAAATCTCTCTTCTTATATTAGCACTCTCTACTCTTCTAACAAAAGCTTGGGAAGGATTAAAGAACTGGTTTTGTGTGTGTAAGAAATACTCTGATCTTACCATTTGGTATCCACAGTCACAGTCTTCTCCCGGCTCTACGTACCCATTTCCACACTCAGTGGTATCGAACAACTGGAAGAGGCAAATTACACAATGGACTATTAAAAATTCATATGGATGTTTCTATTTCTTCTAAAATTCCATCTCAATGATGGTACACCCCCCACCGACTTCTGTAACTGCAAGAATCACACAACAAAATGAATGTCATCACAATACAAGATCAACTTTTGTACTATGGTAATGGACAAGGAGGCAGAATTAAAGGCAAATAAAAAGACTCTTTCTATTTCTACAGCCCTCCCACAGAACTGTCTCCAAAGGCAAAGAACCTACTTGATACACCGCGATATACCTGAACCTGAAAAATACCGGGGGGTGGGGTGGGTTTGCACCTAGCAGTTTGAAAGCAAGAAAGTGCAAGTAGATAAATAGGTACCACTTTGGTAGGAAGGTAACAGCGTTCCATGTGCCTCAGCGTCTAGTCGTGCCAGCCACATGACCACGGAGAAGTCCTGGGACAGCGCTGGCTCTTCGGCTTGGAGATGAGCACCGCATCCCTAGAGTCGTATTCAACTGGCTTTTGAGCAAGGGAAACCTTTACCTCTACCTAAAGGGGACCTAATGCGCCCTATGTTGTTCTCTCCTCCATTTGATCATCACAACAACCCTGTGAGGTAGATTAGGCTGAGAGAGAGCGACTGGCCCAAGGTCACCCAGCAAACTTCCATAGTGGACTGGGGATTTCAACCTGGGTCTCCCCGATCGTAGTCTGATCCTATAACCACTATACCACACTACCTGCACTTAGCTTGATCATGTTCCAAAAAGGCTGGACTCTCTTCTGCATTTCACAAGGTAGCAGATGTCCAAGCACACTGGTGGATGGTGGTGCCTCTTTTCTCATCTAAAAAAGTACATTTAGAAGCTGCATACCGCAACACTATAGATGGTACCAAGAGATGCTCTGCAGTAGTGGAGACGAACTCTTATCCCGTAATATAAAACGAATACCACAGCAGTGATCCCTGCAGGCTTGTTTTGTGACGTCTCAACAATGCGGGCAGGAATCAAATGAATGTCTCTTGCCCCAAAATTAAAAGCAAAGATCATGCCCACAGAAATGGGGAATTTACTCCAGCAAACAGCTTCTGCCACAAGTGTGCAGGCCAAAATGAAGCAAAGTAATCCTACAAAAGAAATTAAACTGGGAATCACTTCCCTGTAACACAGGAGAGAGGAAGAAAGGATGGATTCAAGAGCCTTACCCTTACTGGCTACACGGTACTGAGAATTAGACTAAGAACTTATCTGTCTGGCTGACGTGTTCATTCTTTTATTTGTACCCTTTTACCTTTGTGGCTTACTGAATCTCCCTAATTAGACTGGCTCCATTCCAAACACCCATACGCCATCCTGACATCTTGTACCTAAACACACAATGTTTATCTCGCTCACTCTTTTGTTTAATTTCATTAGAAGTGACTCTATTGTTCTGAGCTCAGCCTGAAATTCCTCACTGGAAAGTCCCAGAATGTACTAGTGATTGCTGACCAAGGGCAAAGACTGACAAACACCTGCAACTCTGATGAACAAGACGACCAGTCTCATGACCAATAAGAAGAGCTCTGACCAACATATTGCTTTGAGATACTGGGAACATAATAGGGGCGTGGGGTTTTGAAGTCCTCTGAGTATGAAAGTAAAGAATGAACAAGGGGAAAATTAAGTAATTCTTCTATCTCCACCTCTGGGGAACAGGGTGTAGTGGTTTGGTGTAGTGGTTAAGAGTGCAGACTTTAATCTGGGAGAACCAGGTTTGATTCCCCACTCCTCCACATGCAGCTGCTGGTGTGACCTTGGGTCAGTCACAAGTTCTTTCGGACCTATTCTCTCAAGGGCAGTTCTCGAGAGAGCTCTCACAGCCCCACCTACCTCACAGGGTCTCCACTGTGGGGAGGGGAATGGAAAAGAGATTGTAAGCCACTCTGAAACTCCTTTAGGTAGTGAACTCTAATCTGGGAGAACCGAGTTTGATTCTCCACTCCTCCACTTGCACCTGCTGGATGACGCTGGACAAGCCATACTTCTGTCACAGCTGTTCTTGATAAAGAGTAGTCTCTGTCAGAGCTCTCTCAGCCCCACCTACCCCACAGGGTGTATGTTGTGGGGAGGGGAAGGGAAAGGAGTTTGTAAACCGCTCTGAGAATCCCTTGGGTAGTGAAGGGTGGGGTATAAATCCAATCTCTTCTTCTTCTTCTTCTTCTTCTTCTTCTTCTTCTTCTTATGTCCAAGGGAAATGTAGAAAAGTCCAGGAGGAAGGCAGGTTTGATCGCAGCTTTACTTTTTGATCAGCTCTTCTTTTCAGAAGAGTGGGAACATTTTCTGTTTAAAGTTCTCACGCTTTGAGGATGACCTGAGGCTTCCAAAGGCCTATCCGGACCCTATCCTCCCCTCCTCTTACTTCCTAGGAGTTTGAGGGTTGAGAGACCCAGAAGCCTCTGAGGGTCATGTCCCTTTAACCTTCCTAGATATCTGGACAGGTAGATATGAAACCACATCAAGCTTGCTTGCTAGGAAATTGAGCTAAAGCTAGAAGGACAGAAGGATGGTAGGGTGGCAATTAATGGTTCAGTATTTAGATTGGCCAATATGCATTAAGCTTGCTGTCATGTTTGCAACTTCTTGTTTCAAGTGTTTTTACAATGCGTAGTGGTTTATCCATGCTTTTTCATGTGTATTCCAGCATCATACATTTGATTCAGTTTGCATTGTACAATTTGCTTTAGTAGTATGTTGTGCAGCAATGCCTCCCCCCCACCCCCCCAAAAAAATCCTTTAATTCGTATCAGTAACACTTTAGAGTCTGTGTATTCCTACTGACAGTTGCATGCCCACCAGGGTGATAAGGAACCTGTAAAAATAGAGACCTCTTGCTTGAGGGGACCAAACTAACAGGTCGGTAGCATCAAAAGCTGCTGACTGGTCCAGAAGAATCAATCAATCTAATTTATTACAGCAAGAGCCAGTAAAACAGTACAATTCTGATATAAGAGTACAATTCTAATGTAAGAGAGATCAAAACAGTAATAGTATAAAAACATTAACAGAATAAACATTAATAAAATTAGTAAAATAAAATAAGAATAAGGGAATCATACTTTTTTTCAGCTAAAATAAGTTTACATTTCCTAACAGCTAAGAAACAAAATTTTGCCACAGCATAAGTCACTGAACTCTGAACGTCTTCTAGGAGGAATCTGCACAGAACTTCTGGCCTAAAATCAAGACAAGACTGCAGAGGGTCAAATCTAGACAGAAGGGGTAGTATAAGGTGATCTCACTCCTCCTGATAGAATCTGCAGAACAGGAGGAGTCCAGAAGAATCAATAAGGCCACTCTCCCCGTCTTTGTCCCAGCAAAGGTTGTCTATCGAGCAACTAAAGCTGCATCCACCTCAAAATCAGGCCAGAAGCCCGTACCATCCAGATATGCCTGGTGTTAAATGGGTACCACCTGCTCAATTACCTTGCTCATGAACAGGAGGTCTGCCACCATCCAGTAACTGGCTGGGTGATCACTGGGCTTCACGGAACATTTATTTAGCAGTAAGCCTCGTAACTGCTACCTTCAAGGGGGCCGGGAAGGAACGGGTTAAACAGTACCTCCTCTTGACTGGTTCTCCACTCAGCCTATAGCTGCTTTCCCTCATAAGAATGCCCTCAGGATAAAGAGTCACAGAACCACACTTAACATATAGTTCTGCCCTACCTTTGTCGGCCTGTTGAAAAGACAGGAACCTCCCCCTCTGCCTAGAAAGCTCTTGTATTCTGCAATGCTGCACTTTGAGAATTTTCTGGGGTGGTAGACACTAAAAACAACAAAGATTGAGAAATATACTTCATGAGAAGGCACTGAAGAATGTAACAGCCCACTAGATTTAAAAAACAACAACAACAACATAGGCTTGCTCAGACAGCTATAATTCCAGCTCCATTTGGCATAGTGAGGACACTCCACATTTTTGCAAACGTAAACAAAAACAATACTTTGATTGTACACTAATCAAGTTTGAGCTCTATGTATAATCATCTTGGGTCCAGCACCAGTAATACGACAGATTATGCAAATTTCCATGCTGCACATAAGCATAGGGTAGAAGGCGCATACAAGACTTGGGATCCCCCAGTCTTGTTCCCACACTGACAGATATGGTTACACCCTAGAACACTGTAATATACAAATACACAAAGTACCTACAAGCATTTATATTTTTTAAAAGTTATGAGAGTCATTTAAGAATAGAATTTTTTTCATTGTTGGAAAATTTTTACACAACATACATTCCTCCCATTCACCTAGATCTCATATGCAGTTTCACCTGGAAATTTTAGTCTTTGTTGCTCCTTAACCAGAACAGTGACATGGTAGGTACACTAGCGTGTATAACTATTTGGCTTTTCCTTGCATCATTTGAAGCTGCTGATTTTCCTGCATATAACATGCCATATTAAATCATTTCCTAAATTTTTGTGTTCAGAATGCCCAGTTATATGGAGTGGACAGCAATACTTAACATATTTTTTTTAAAATTATTTTTATATGCAAAAAAATGTGGTACTGAAAAATAGCAGTTCTTTCCCATCTAAATATCTCTTTTTCAACTAAGAAAATGGAAAAAAGATGTATGCAATTCGTTAACTTCTTTGGGGTTAAGCGTCAGTGTTAATTTATCTGTTTATGCACCCTGGTTATTAGTCTAAACACAGGCTCCTTAATTTGTTCTGAGCAACTCATACACAGTATAGAACCCTCAGGTACTGATCATTATAGCCTACCCCGTTTCCTCCATGATGCATCCACCCCAGGATTCTGTGCAGTCACATTCTTCTCAACAAAAACACAAAAAAAGTGAAGAATAGTAGTTAAAATATAACAAACAACAACCACCATTCATATAGGGGAGGAGGGCTAATATAGAACTTTGCTCCCATAATGCTGAATTACAGAAGCATACCTAACAGGGAACGGCTACATGGGAACACATTAAGACATGGTATTCCTGCAAAGATCATTAAATCCTTGATTCTAGCTATCTGCTTGCCAGTGTAAAAGCAGTCTGTACTCTCTTCCCTCAGGATGCATATTGAAGTCACTGAGTAATTACCACTATTGTCTCAAAACTAAATTTTTCGGGACATGGCTTTGACTACGCCAAGCCATATGCAAAATGGTAGATTCTCAATATGGAAATTAGAGTTCTTCATCTATAGAAGTAGACTTTGATATAAAGTAAAAAGATCTAACTTGCCTCAAAATATCTGCCTGCACTGCCATGCTTTTAACATATGACTAAGTCAAGTTCATTTATAGAGCCACCCTAATTGGATTTATACACACCTAAGGCCAATGACTTCTATGGACTTAAAGGTGTAACTCTGCCTAGTACGGTACTGCTTTTGCACTCTATATAACAATTACTGTCTGTACTTCTCAAAAAGTGAAGTACATTGGTCATTAACAGTCTGACTGATTAATGACTGCAGAACTGAAAACACTTAAACAAGCAACCATCTATATAAATACATACAAGGGGGGAAAGACATGTGAGGGAGAAATCATATCCTCCCCCCATCAGAATGACCAGCCTGCTTGGATACATCCAGCTGCTTCGCTCCACTGCAGCAGAAGGGGGCTGTAGCGGATCCCATTTTCCGTGCCTCCACCTGCCTACATGCCTAGCTCAGATGGCAGGAATGCAGCCCTGGTGGCTCCTGCTCCTTTTCCCTGCCTACTGGCCTGCGTAGAACAGGTGGCAGCAGTAGGGCTGGCAGTGGCAGCAATGCCTGACCTGACACCAAAGCTGTCTTTGGGTGCACAGGCATGGCTGTCTTCTCCTCCTCCCTCCCTCCGAACCCAGACACTATTCCTCAATTTTTTCATATTTTTCGGTAAATCTGGATAGTACCCCAAGGTCTAGAGAAGAATATCTCCTCTATCAACCCAGCCCCATTCTCGGGTTCTATCTATCCACACAAGGCTAGGTTCAGCATTAGAAGGGACATTGCAAGCAGGGGACACACAAGGGGATATGGAGACACCTCATCTTCCCCGATATCCCCCTCCCCATACCATTTCCTTTTCCCCTCCTCCCAGCAGCTTCCATATCTTCTCTCATTTGTTTCTCTTCTCCCACCCACCAGACCTATCTTTTATATGCTCCTCCATCTCCAGCTTTATTATGTATTTAACCTCATCTATACCCCACCTTTCACCCCAATGGGATCCCCAGGTTACATCACTCTCTTCTCCTTAGGGGTATGTTAAGCTGAAAGCATGTGACTATTCCAAGGTCACCCAGCACACATCCATGGCAGAGAGGGGATTTGAACCTGAGTCTCCTAGATCCTAGTCTGACACTTGACTACACCACACTGGCTCTCAACTTTCCCTCCTTCCTTCCCTCTGGCAGCCTCTCTCTGGGAAAATTCCAATCAAGCTACAGGAGTCATGTGGCAGCAGGTCACTCAGGTGAGTTTCACGGCAGGAATAGCTGGGCCCAGCCAAGCCGCATGAGTTGTGCAGTGGCTGTTGCTGGGCCCAGGCAAGTTGCGTGGCATCAAGTTGTCTGGTAGCCACTGCCAGACATAGGTGAGTTGCACAAAGTGCACGGCAATGAGCTAATGAGATGCTCAGACAAGTGATATGGTGGCTACTGTAGCATAGTAGCAAGTCGTCAGGTGGATGTCACCAGGACTGGGTGAGTCATGGAGGTCGTATGGTTGGCATGCTGGCTGCTGTCAGGCCTGACCCCAATGAGTCCTCCTCCAGAGCAGGGATAAGGGAAGCAGAGGGGAACTGGAAGGTCAAAACAGTCCTCCCTGAGCCGTGTGGCTGTATATTTATTTCAAGTTTTTCTGCAAATCTGGGGGCTTTCTCAGGTTTTCCAGTTCATGGCTCCACTCTCTGGATTTATGTATCCACAGATGGGGGCCATGTAGAGAATTAGGTATATTGATGATGTATTGGTTTGATACAAAGTTATTATCTCAAAAACTTAAATTACATACAAGTTTTGTAAACTCAGTCTAACGAAGAGAACAGAAGGAATTTAACGCAAACTACATACTTGGTTTTCTGGCTCCTGGCTCCCACTGTATTCCTAAATTCTGAGCCAGACTTTGGGACAGTTCTTGTGCCATTGCCCAGGGAAGACCATACTGTTTGAAACAGAAACATAAAACTACTCAAGATTATTGCAATTTACAGTGCAAGGCTTCTGTTTTACTACTCATTCTGTGTGGAACTTGACCCAGAACCTAAAACATACTTCGTTGGAAGTAGGTCAGACTGGTCTGAATCAAGTTTACTTCCAGACTTGTAAACTTTTCACAACACATACACTGTACAATAAAAAAAAAAAAAGGAAGCACTTGCTTTGTTCATTTCAAGTAACATATATTAGTTTCTTTAGTTATGGTCCAGAGGTTTATTAATTGAAATCTATCAGCCTACAATTATTTTCTCAAAATCCAATCAGAAAGAACGGCATTTTGACATCTCTCTTAAAAAGAATCTGGATGTGTCCATAAGATGCAAACAAAATGAGTTTAAATACATAATGCAGAGAACTTCTTCAGTGGCTATGCATTTCAGTTCACAGCTACGGTCAAAGGGCATTTCGGCACAAAGGTTTCCTGCAGTTTTTCAAAAAGGTATACAAATCACCAGTGCACTGATGAGTAGATTCAGCACAGGTTGCACACTAACCATTATCCCAAGCTAGGACTAGTAGCTCCAGAGCCCCACCTGGAGATAATTTTCCTCTCACATCTGGTTTTGCTATACCATTACTACTGGAACAAAGTCTTTCCTTCTCCTTCAAGCAGAACGGTCTTGCCACTTTACAAGAATTAAACTACAAGGGGCCATGAAGGAAAAGGCTCAGCAAAACAGAAATAAGAGAAACCTTATTTTAAATCTAAGTTCCAAGAACAAGATTAACAGAAAGATCCTTAACAGCTCTGAAAACATCAATGATGTAGGATACATCTGAAACAGGCAAATTTGGTTTGAGTTGTGGCAATCCTTAAATGCTTGAAGATTATTGTTATTATTATTACGTATTTTTCTACTATTGAATATATTGAATACAGGAGCTGCCACATACTTCTAATAAGCCTGTACTAACATAAAGAAAAAGGTGCAAAAAACTTTAAAAAATTAACTTTAATCAATTATCTTTCAGGCTAAGGTCTTATGATATTCCTATGAATAATAATGGGGGATTTTGAAAACTGTATAAAAAGTACCCTTTACAAAGGCAGAGAATGTTTTCATTACCCTCCCCCTACAACCATCAAAAGAGAAAGGTTACCTCATTGACACCAACACCGCGAGTCACAGAACAGACTCCTCCAAAATAACTCAGACTACTCCTTTTGTAATGAAATGTCACGTTCCTTAAGAACAAAGATAAACCAAGTAATAATAAAAGAGTTTCTTCACATAGCAAATAGTAGCGACATCTCTCAAATGTCTGAACATTCTCCATCACATCAATTAATATTATCACTACTATTTGTGGGAGAATAAATGATCAAAGGTAAATTAATCAACAGACGTGGTCAAGAAGGGCAACAGGGTCTATCCTCCCCTCACCCCTGCAATAGATCCCTTTGTCATAGATTCATTCATTTCCAAGGTGGGGCTTGGAGCAAAGCAAATTCACAGTGAAAAATGGAAAAAAACTTCACACACAAGCCCAGTTCCTAGTTCCCCTAGCCTTTAAGCCAACCATGCGGTTTTCCCCCCTGCTTCCTTTGTAGTACAGGATTTCCGCCACTGCCAATGAACCTTGTAAGGCTGTGTCATGGGTCTTCCAACAGGGAGTTTCTGCTACTTCTGAGGGACTCAGTGTCACATGTCACTTTCCAGCTTACCACCCCTTTTCAACATTCTAACTACTGAGAGCACAACTTCATGTAGACTTCCTGCAGCAGAGGCTCCTACTGAGACGGCTCTCCCTCCACTGAAGCTGGTGCCCAACTGCACTGACTGGAAGGACAGGCTGCTATTGTCCACTTTGGTCTGCCAATAAACATTACTGTTCCAGGAAGAAGGAAATCACATTGACTGCTGTGAAAAATAAAGTACATCATTTGCCCCATTCTGCTCATCCCATCTACATGGCTATACTTGTAAACTACCTACACTGTTTACCATCTTCAGCACTGTCTCCTGGTACTGCTGCCACCTTGGCCTGCAGACGGCCTCGGCCTTACTCCTCCTGCAGACTTCCACCCCGGCCTACAGACAGTGTAAAGGCCTGCAACCCGAGACTGGGAAGGGAGAGGCTGCAGACTGCCAGCTCTTCTGTCTTTCTGTCTCTTTAGGGGTCTTTTGCTGACATTCTATTTTTTACCAATTTTGAGTTTTGTAATAAGGGCTATGAACAAGGAATGTTCTGATGTAGTATTTTGAGCAATTACCTTAGATTTTCTATGAATATAAAGTTTGAAAGAAGAAGAAGAGATTGGATTTATATCCCGCCCTCCACTCCCCAAGGGAGTCTCAGAGCGGCTTACAAACTCCTTTCCCCTCCCCTCCCCACAACAGACACCCTGTGAGGTAGGTGGGGCTGAGAGAGCTCTTTCCCAAACTGTCCTTGAGGGAACAGCTGGTACAGAGCTATGGCTTGTCCAAGGTCATCCAGCCAGGTGCAAGTGGAGGAGTGGGGAATCAAACCCGGTTCTCCCAGATTAGAGTCCGCGCACTTAACCACTACACCAAACTGGCTCAAAGTGCTCAAAGTGAAAGACACTTTGAGTTCTGTGTTGCAGGAGAAAACACCATATACATACACTAAATAAATAAAATACTTTTGTTAATACCTCTGCTGCATTTTGGGGGGAAAACACAGACAAAAATATTTGCTAGGCTGATACATATTTTGCAGCTTATTTTCCTCCATTATAATGTTTGTATTTTTCCAAAGACAATGACAGCCATAAGCAGGATTTGAGGTCTCTCTAGGTAGGAATAAATAGATAATGAAGGAGTTGATTTCTTTAACACTATTTCAGTCTAGAAACTGTTATTTCAAGCTATCACTGGTCTGGTTCATCTTCTATGCTTTTATGCTGGGCTTCAGTTAATATATTTTACTGTTTTGTTTTAATTTTTCAACTCGCCTGGGAGCAGGTGACTGGAGAGACAGCATAAAAAAAATTCTACCTACGTAAATGAGAGAGAGTGCAGCAGAGAGCTTCAGAAAAAGGTGCAATGTACAAAAATATTAACGCTGAGTGACAATACATACGAGAGAAGGTGAACAGCATCGGCATGCTGCTTGATGTACTGCTGCCGATATCGGGAGAAATCGTGAAGCATCTGCCTTGGGTCGGGGCGAATAGTGATACGGTCCCTGTCTGACCAGGTTTCAACAGCAACCAAAACCACCCTGGTGTTCAGTTGCTCCTTGTAAATCTGAGGGAAGAGACAGGACAGGCACAGGAGTAGAACACTGGGTCAAACATACACAGTCAGCCAATTAGTCAGTGGAAGGACAAAAGGGGCAAAAGGAAGAGGGAAACATGGGTATATAATTAGCCAATATGCGTCTTAATTTTCTTTACAACCAGAGAGTTTACATTAAATCAAAGCATACATTAAATCTAGCCATACAGAAGTAACAGAATGTCTCGCACATGTACACGTTCAGAAAACCCATGTAGGTATTTTCACAGACATACAAATGCGCATATCATCTCATTAACTCACGGTCATGAACTAGATATAATGTAAAAACCTCCTGGAAGAGGTCAGGGGGATTCCTCCTCGCCTGAGTTTACAATAAAGAGCTAAAACAGAGTTATTCCAGGGACCGCTTGAAGGAGCCGGAGCCTGGGGCAAAAAGATAATAACAACGCCCTGCTGGTGGGGGCATAAGGTGTTTTTAGATTGCTTGTAATGTTTTATATATTTAATTTCTTTTAGTCAAACTGCTTTTATACTGTTGCTTTGAAGAAAGGCAGGAATATTAATATTTTTAAAATATAAACACGTAATCTCATACTGTGGGAAATAACTGTAAACGTGCTAGAACTGATCACAACGGCAATTATACCTCACTTATCACTACATGTATTTGAAATCTCAGGGCCCACAGGTAGACACTGGGGGCACAAAATCAGGCAGTTTTCCAGTGCTCTTGATGCTCTCTAGCAACAAGAACAGTAGAAGAAGAAGACGAGATTGGATTTATATCCCGCCCTTCACTCACTTAAGAGTCTCAGAGCGGCTTACAAACTCCTTTCCCTTCCCCTCCCCACAACAGACACCCTGTGAGGTAGGTGGGGCTGAGAGAACTCTTTCCCAAGCTGTCCTTGAGGGAACAGCTGGTACAGAGCTATGGCTTGCCCAAGGTCATCCAGCCAGGTGCAAGTGGAGGAGTGGGGAATCAAACCCAGTTCTCCCAGATTAGAGTCCGCGCACTTAACCACTATACCAGACTGGCTCTCTAAGAGGAGTGGGGTTCACTCCAAGAGCTGCCAAGAGAGGACTCTTTGCAGACAGAGGGTAAGTGACCAGTGTGCATGCCCTCCTTCAGTAAACCTAAGGCCTCAAAGCTCAGAGCAAGAAAAATCCCAGGTATCAGGTGACCATAACACTTAGAGATTTCATTGTGGCACCTAATATTTTCAACCATGATTTTATTGTATTGTACCTCAGCAATTCTCAGTAGAAGTATAAAGAGTCAGATCAAACCAGCTGTTCCAGTGGTGAAAGGGAGAGGAAGGGACCCCTTCTGACCCCCCCCCCAACATGTTTTGGATCAAGGGGTATGCACAGACAAAAGCCACGTGGGGGGCTGTAATAAGGAGAGGACCTGAGCAAATTGACCACAACAGCTGGCTGCATCCAACTCAATTATCATTTCACATCAGAATGTTTTGTTGTATGACGTAAACACTATTGACCACTGCCCATCACGAAGGTGTGTAACAAGGCAACATGAGTTAACTGACAGGAGATAACACAGCAGCTGTACACCATCATGCCAATACTGTCCCCCGCCCATTCTATTATTCTGTCCCACGGACTGCTGATTAATGAGATGGTGGTGGAGGAGACTGGTGCGTGTGTGTGTGCACATGTGCAAACACACACACACACACACACAGATACATACACATAGATATATGTACAGAAGTCTTCTGTTTGAATGTATAAGTAAGCAAGAGAGAAAGAGAGAGATTGTATGCAAATATGCAAGAGAAAAGTATGGGTAAAAGAAACCACTTCCCCCCCTGGAATGCTTTGAGGACCTATATTTAAACACTAGCCTGACACCTGTGCTTCACTACAGTATTTAAGTTCCGTAAATCCAGTTATAATACTGATGATGTGAAGTTTGAAATGTAACATTTGTTGTAGGAATTCTAATGGAGAAGACTGTAGTGTAAAAACCAAAGTGAGACATGCATACTGTTTTTCTCCCACTACTGAAGGACCTCTCTGTAGACCACACTGGTGGTTCTGCCCGCAGGGGCTAGGATCACCAGGTTGCTTGGTGAGCTTACTCTGGAGCAGGCCACACAGAACTTGTCCATGGGAGAAGCAGTCATCTGTTAATTCCTGCCATCTTCAGTGTCTGGCAGACCTTGAGGTGAAACTGCAGCCTCTTGAACTTTGCTGCATTCCTAAATTGCCTCCTCCTTGTAGTGTTGGTGTATCTAGCTCAATGTTTGCCAGGAGCTTTCTTCGGGGTGGTGAGAGGTGTGAGGGGGAGTTGGTCTGAGGGAGTGGTGATGTGGTGGACATTTCTTCAGGTTCATGAGGGAGCCATGCATTGAAATGGCTCCTAGAAAGGTCCTTTACAATCTCCCCATGAACATTCATAAACTCAATTGCCATGCTGGCTGTTATGAGAAATGTCTATTCGGGAGTCCTGAATCGCTGATTTCTGTAACTGCCCTCAACTGTCTGCAGTCTCTTTTAACTGCACTTTTACCTCAGAACACTGAGCTCTGCAGCCGACCAATCAGAGAGTGGGGGGTGCAAGGCGGCAGCAGCCCGGCAGCCACATAAGAATCAATGGGGGAGAACATTTTACCCCTTTTGACCCACTTAGGGGTCGAATGTCTAAAAATCCCTTCTTAGTGAGCACCTTCGGCATGGTAGGAGCGCTCTTCCCGAATTTGGTGTTTCTAAGTCCGGCAGTTTGGCCTGGGCGTTGATTTTACAGTGAGGGGACTTTCTTTTATATATAGAGATGAAATTTCTTATGCACTTTTCTGTTACCTGTTCACAATGTCATACATAAAATAGTCATTTTAGCTCTTGTTTGCATCGCATAAAATTTGTTTAAAGAACACTGGTCTCTTCCTGCAATCTACATTGATGCCATCCTAAAAATAAGGAGTCACAACAGGATTTCTTTATCTAAAATATTTGAAAATTTAAGAATCTTCATTTTAACACCTCTTTTTACATCTCAGTATCAGCAAACACACATGCTGAATAAAATGTTATTAGTAACATTGGTCATAGTAATACTTACAGCATCTACAAGATTTACCACAGACTTTGCAAAGTTGTTTACGTAAGCATGGGATAATCGATGTTTTTTGAACTAAAAGAAAAAAACATGAATTATAATAAATGTATATTCTTTGCACTGCCAGAAGGCAACAGCAGAACAACTGCTGGAAAACAAACAAAAATACCTTTTTTTGGCGCTATTAACACAGATGAATTTTATTAAGATTAACGGCACAAAAAATAGGGTGAAATCTTTTGTTGTGCTAAACGCAACAACTGCCCTGCATCAGTTTCACTTGAAAGTTATTTAACTGTTGATCACAAAACCATCTCTAGTTTGCTCTCGGTGATCCCTTTCTCAGCTTCAATTGGAATAACACTTTTACTGAACCACCTCGAAGTTTAAAACAAGTAGCAAGCTTTTGAGCTACAAACTCTGGCTCATGAGATACTACATTGAAAGAAACATCCTGACATCTGCAGGGGCCGCTGGTCCAAAGGACAAGTACAAGCCACATGCCTCCAGATAATAGTCTCCTCGTCCTGCACTTCAGGCAAGCAGAGCTGCCACAGCCAAAAACCAAAAAGAGGACAGGGATTTCCCTCTCTCCTCTAGCAGGAAAAAAAGAATCAAACAACACAGCAGGGCACTGTGCTGCCAGAAGCAGCAACTCTCCTTGCCTAAAGACAAATTTAAAGCCACATTCTTCTACAAAATTTTCATGCTTTGAATGGTGTGGAATTTGGACTATTAATACTTACCTCATTTGTACGCAAAAGGCTCAAGATAATTAAAATAGATTCAAAAGGATTCATAGCTAGGTTAACAATTGGTCCAACGAAAGCCACATTTCTAAAACCATAAATTCAGTTAAACAATGTCTACTATAAAAATTGCGAGTTTGAACAATCCATTTATTATAAGACTTCTCATTTCCGCATTATCATTTCCGTACTGCAGATGGACGGTTGAGAAAGTGTGCTTTGCCTGAAGTAATCTTTTGAGTTCAAGACACTCAAACCAGGGACCTCTGAAGTTTAGTTTCACAGGCCCATTCTGCACCTAGCATTCGCTCTGTTGTTTTATCAAACCCACACTGGAACAGAAAAAGATGTGGCTCAAAAGAGCATTCAAATACCCCAAGGCCAAGGCCATAGTGACTGCAGTTACCCCTGAATGGCCATAAAATGGGCATAAATCTATGCAGACAGTACCATTAAACCAAAAGATCAAAGGAAGTGAAACCAGCATGCAGTGTGGAGGCTACCATAAAATCCGACAATCAAAGAAAGTTAGAGTAGCATGCAATGCAGAGGGGAATTTCTGTCCCAACGTGGGTTTGGTAAAACGGCAGAGCTAATACTAGATGCAGAATGGGTCTAAGCCACTGTGCTACATAAGGGATGCCTTAGTAACAAGAGCAGGAAAGCCCAACCGTTAGATTTCTTCCCCTTAAGGATTTTGCTGGCACAATATTTAGGCAATGATGCTGCCTCTTGAGGGAGAAGGCATCAGTATGAATTCATGAATAAATTAACAGATACCAGAGAGTACCTTAAAGAATATGGGAGGGGAGCAAATTAAAGGCAAAGCCGGCCAAAGTGAGTGGAGTTCCCCTGTCCTGAGACAGGCTGCTGGTGCATCAGTCCAGCAACTTGAATTAGCTGCGGCACAGCACTGCTTCTAGGAGATGGCCTTTCCTGAAGCCTTTTTACAAGAAACACAAAGGAACTGACCTGCGACCTGGTGGATTTTGATCACATCTGTATGTAGTCCACTGTTCTGCAAACAAGCTTACAGCTGTGCACAATTCCCCATTCTTAGCAAATTGTACATATTTCTTAAATTGCATCAATAATAACATACACCACAGTTAGTACTTGGAAAGAGGATATTTTAATATGAGCTAATAATTACATAGTTAGACAATATTAAGAACATCTGTAAACTTACCATTTTGTGATCATTAACAATCATGAGCTCCAAGTATTTCATTTCTTGAAATATGCGTTCTGATGCCTGTAAGATTTTAAAAGCTATAGTTGGATGCTTAAACAATGAATTTGGTGATGCTTTGTTCTCTTGCCATGAGGTTGTCATGCTGCATAACTAATTTCAGCAAAATTACCAACACAGGAAAAGTCATCTTTCCCCCCAAAAACCAAATGCAATTAATACACAAAAACTACACTCCAGTGCCAATTACACTCCAGTGCCAAAGAATATTTCTTTGAGCCCAGAAGCACTTATTTCCAAGTAAACATTTGAACAATCAGGCAACAGGTATAAAGTGCATTTATTCTAATAATATTGCTGTCAGTTTTACTAGTGTATACCACGTATGGGAGTGAACTATTTATTTCAAATAAATTCAAGAAAAAATAGCTGTATATTTTTAAAAGATATTTCAATAATATAGCAACCTTCT
Source organism: Lepidodactylus listeri (assembly GCA_029233225.1). Classification (NCBI taxonomy): domain Eukaryota; kingdom Metazoa; phylum Chordata; class Lepidosauria; order Squamata; family Gekkonidae; genus Lepidodactylus; species Lepidodactylus listeri. The sequence goes on along the minus strand of JARCFY010000010.1, from coordinate 17,311,113 downwards.
TTTTATAAAACTTTGAAAATAGCATACTAAGATACTATCTTACACTTGTGGTGTACCTCGAAGAAGCATTAACAACTACCATTTTTCAAATGGAGGTCAGGGGAACATTCATGATGTGAGCTAGGCATTCCTCATTCAAGGTCACTACTTGGCAAAGATGGGGACAATTTTCCTGTACTTTATTTTTTTGTGGAAATGTTTCCACTTCTAAAGGTTTGTTATTTCATAAAATTAACAAAAATGAAAAGATACTATTGCCAATACATTGTTAGGCAACCTTGACAGTTTCAAAACTGTAATTAATGTTTTTCAGTTGATTATTCCTATGAATGGTGTGAGAGAAAATATGTATGTTTCATTGATTTGTAAACCAGGGGAGGGAAGATAAAGCCACAAATACATATAATAATCCAAATTTTTAAAAATCAGTTTACAAATTCACCTGATTGGCTACACAGATCAAACCAAAGCCAAAGCTAGAATCCTTATTTAAATGTATCTCACATGATTGAAGGGATACTGTAATAATCAATCTGAGATGGAACTAAGAAGACATGAGGTACCCCAGTGGCTGCTGTGGAGAAGAGTTAAGTTCTGTTGAAACAGATGAGCAGACAACCATTTCTGTGGAAAATCATGCACAGGTCTTTCACAGTGTTAACAGTTTCCAGTGCCTTTTAAAAAAAAGTAACTAAAAGGGAAATACATGCCATGCTGTCTTTAATTCTTACAAGTAACATTGCATTTAAAATATTTTCCACATAAAGCTAAGAATTTGTTTGAATAAAATATTTAAACCACATTTGATGTGGGTTTATTTTTCCTTCCAATCAAATATTTCAATTCAAGTACTGGCTGCTGTTGGGACATAAAGATAACATGAGGTACTTTTAAGACTTGTTTACTCAGTATAAGTCAAAACATGCTAAACATGCTAAACCAGATCACATTCTATTTAAGGCACTAGATAATTTTCTGATTCTCATTTTCCCAGAAATCTACATCACTGCTACATCGCAGTGGCAGCTTCACTACCAATCCTAATTTTCCTCAAGGGTTAACGTGATTATTAGAGGGCCCAGTCTGGCTTCCAGGCACCCATGAGTTGGGCCTTCCTGCAAATACCATCCTTATCTCTTTCAAGTCTGGACTCAGGAATGTGGTAATTGGTTAATTGTAATAAACTGTGCTCAGTTGGGGAACCAGGTGGGAGGGGGGAATTAGGAGCAGACGTTAACATCTTCTGGAAAGTTTCATCAAAAAAGATTCCTGATTGGATCTGAGAGACCACCTGATGGCAGAGGACAAAAGGCTATAACAAGGGTATAGGCCAGAGGGAAGCCATGCTAACTTTACGTTCATGCCATGCTAGTATACTTTGGTATGTTACGCTTCATCATAATGGACTGCAGTGTATAGAATGCTTTTACGCTACTGTTCAGATTTTTATGCTGCATGATGTTATGCCATCTAATACCAGGTATTTAATGTATTAAACAGAGCAGTTAGCAAAGTTTCCCAAGTATTTAAAAGCAAAGAGATCTTGTGATTTGGTGTAGCATTACTGACGTCATAACACTCACAGCCCTTCTTCTCCTTCTTAGCCATTGCAACTCAGATAGGAAGGGCCATTCAGAAGCGGAGTCCGTATCTACAGAAAATAAAATTAAAGCAATGAAGTTAACTAATTTCAGCTCCATAGGATACAGTACACACATCTTTATAAAGAGAATACCTGTATGCATAACAAGTGACAGGGTAACTTAAAACAACTGAAGTGTTATACAACACAAGTTAGTGTATTTTGATGCTTCCCTAGAGAAAAACAACAACATTCATTAACCACCAGTACAACTATTAAGTTGTCACCTAGAACTGAGTATGTTTACAGCAAATGGCTATCTTAATAACATATATCTTACATTACCAAGAACCTTTATTACAGCCACACAGTTCTGTATGTAAATTGGGAACATTTGTGTTACATGATGGGGCAGTAACCCAAATAGTAATTCCATCAATATTTTTTAGTATTTAATATAGCAAAAAAGTGTAATTGGTTTTTGAATTTTAAAACAAGAAATACAGTTAAAATAATGTCAATATTTATATCACATTTCAGTAATAATGTCATACCAAGGTCTTCCACTTGCTTGGAGGCATTTGTTGCTAATATTCTCTGGATGACATGTGGCCTACCCATACTGCTCTGCAAGAGAGAAAAAAAGGTCTATTGTGGTGATCCAAATTTAAACACAAGATATTCTAAGATACAGCTGGTACATGAAAACATTTATTTATTTACTTCATTTATGCCCTGACTTTCTCCCCATGGGGACCCAAAACAGCTTACGCTGTTCTCCACTCCTCCATTTTATCCTCCCAACAACCCTGTGAGGTAGATTAAGCTGAGAAAGTATGACTGGCCCAAGGTCACCCATTAAGCCAGGGGTATCAAACTCATTTCTGATGAGGGTCGGATTTGACATAAATTGGACTTTGTCAGGCTGGGCCACGTGTGTCATAAAATGTAATGCCAGGTAGCAGAGATATAAACTCTGGCTCTCTAACATTAACACTGCCTTACACTGAATCAGGCCCTTGGTCCACCAAAGTTAGTACTGTCTACTCTGACGGGTAGAGGTTCTCCAGGGTGACAGGCAGAGGGATCTTTCACATCACTAACTACTTGGTTCTTTTAGCATGAGTTGCTCTACCACTGAGATACAGCCCCATCCCTCCATACAGATATAGGGAGACATGACTAAATACTATCTCAGAGAAACAGTACCTCTGAAACTTCACTCTCGTAATAATCTGAATTTGTAATAACTTCACAAATAATCCAAAAGTTTTTAAAACCTTTAGGAGAATGGGTTGGATTTGGTGTAATATTGTAAGTGTAACTGAGCTCCCGGACGCCCGGCCCCCGCCGATAGCGCCCGGGTGCTGCTTTGCCGCACCGCGGGAGGGCGGGGCAGCAACAGGAGGGACGCTCAGCGTCCTGTAGCCAGCAGGGCGGGGCCGGCCTGTTAAAAGGCCGAGCCCCGCTCTAGCTCAGCCTCTTCTCTGGGTCCACGTGCTCGGCGTGCTTCCAGTGCTCGGCCCGGCTGCGGCGTTGTGGTAGCGTGCGCGAGGACACTGAGGAGCAGCATCAAAACACAGCGAAGGAGCGGCGGCGGCAGGCCTCGGCGGCGGCAGCAGAACAGCGGCGGCAGGCCTCGGCAGCAGCTAAGAAGTGGCGGCAGGCCTCGGCGGCGGTGACAGAGCGGCGGCGGCAGGCCTCGGCGGCGGCGACAGAGCAGCGGCGGCAGGCCTCAACGGCGGTGAAAGAGCAGCGGCGAGGAAAAGCGGAAGTCGGCCGCGGCGGCGGCGCTTTCAGCGACAGCAGGCCTCAACAGCAGCCCTTGCAGCAGGGAACAAGTGGCGGCGACAGACCTCAGCGGCACTGCTTTCGGAAGCGGCAACAGCGGCGGCACCAAAAGCGGGGGCGGTTTGTATGAGGTTGCGGGGGCTTGCCTGGCAGCGGCGGCCCACTCCCAGGGGGGAGGTTTTGGGAGCGGCCTTCACTCTCCCTTTGGATTAACCGGAAGACTGGCAGCGGCCTACGTGGCACGGCGGCCCTCCTTCCCTTAGGGGCTGCCCATTCGCGGGCTCAGGCCCTCTGTGGGGCGTCATTTGCCTGGGGGGGTTCTTCTTGGAGCAGTGGCCCCCTCTCGTGATCGGGCCCACATTTAACGGGGGTAGAACTTGGAGCGTGCCCTCCTTGCGCGTTCATTTGCTGGGGGGGGTTCTTCCTGGGGGCCGCTTGAGCCTACAATCTGTGGGTGGGTTGTGTGAGGGGGCTTATTCCTCCCCCTTACCCACTTCTGAGAGCCAGTTTGGTAGGGGTAAGGTGCGTGAAAGTGCTCTCTCTGCCCCAGCTACCTCACGAAGGGAAGGGAGTTTATACGCTGCTCTGATACTCCAAGGTAGGAGGGCGGGCTATAAATACAGTTTCTTCTTCTCTTCTTCTTCTTCCTCTCTTCGATAGGGCTGGCCAGGCCCTCCAAGGGGTGGTTTAGGTCATGGGGGTACTTTTTCCCCCTCCACTTTAACAATACCATAGTGCCAACAGCGGCCTGCTTGGTGGGGCAGCCCATTTTTTAAGGCAGGGGCCCCCTCAGATTAGGCCCTTCGCATTCCCTAAGAGTCAGTTTGGTGTAGTGGAATCTGGGAGCATCCGGGTTTGATTCCCCACTCCTCCACTTGCACCTGGCTGGATGACCTTGGGCAAGCCATAGCTCTGCACCAGCTGTTCCCTCAAGGACAGCTTGGGAAAAAGTTCTCTCAGCCCCACCTACCTCACAGGGTGTCTGTTGTGGGGAGGGGAAGGGAAAGGAGTTTGTAAGCCGCTCTGAGACTCCAAGTGAGTGAAGGGCGGGGTATAAATCTAATCTCCTCTTCTTCTTCTTCTTCTTCTTAACGGTGTTTAAGAAACCAGGACATGGTTATTCAAGATTCTGGAGGACCAAGGCTAATAATGTTTTTTTCAGTGGTAGACAGGGATGCCAGCCTCCATCCCCTTGAATTACGTTTATTTAATCTCCATCCCGCTGCATTTCCTGGAAGCAAATTAGCTTTAGAAAAACATCAAGGAGAAAAACATTCAAAAGCAAACACAGGCAGTGTTCGATAAGGCATCAGATGGCACCATTTACTGCTGCTGTATGTATTTCTCATAACTCTAGGTATGTCTGTAACAAATCAAAACACTGTCATAGGTTAACTTACTGTGCTGTGAGTCAACTCCATAGGTTCTATTAAGTATACATAAGTATTATCTTCAAACATGCCACTAGAACATAAAAAAGAAATATTAGAAGCACTAAATATAGTTTAAACGCTCTATGATACCAAGAAATATTAAATATAACTGCACCAAGGTTTGCATTTACTGAACCACAAGTAAGTTTTAAGGCTGAAATAGTTAAAATGTATTTTTGGCAGCAACTAGGAAAAACATAAGAGCATGATGAAAAAAACCTTATGCTACAGTCATGGTGGATAAATTATCTTCATAAATCTCTACAGGGTAGCAAGGGAAAAACACAAAAAGAATACAATCAAGTTAATAATGGATTATAATAAATTAGAGGTTGAGCACATTAAAGAAACAATTATGAAACAACATCCCCAGGGAGGTGTGCCTGGCCTCCCTCATTGTCGACCTTCAAGAGGCAGTTGAAGACAGCTTTATTTAGGACTGCATTTTATTATTGGCCATCCTAACTGGAGTTTTTAATCTGTGACTTGCATAGATTTTATCATTGTTGTTTTTATTGTGTTTTTATAATGCTTTATTTATACTGCAAGCAGCCTAGAGTTCCGCAAGGGAGAAAGGTAGCTAACAAATGTTTTAAATAAACAAATTTTAAAAGAAGCAAGCTCTGAAGAAGGATGAGATTACTGTGCTGACAGAGTTAGAACCCAGCTGGAGGAATGAAAATGAGCAGGACAGAGAACAACTTAAAATTGACCCCTAGAACATAAAAACTTCCTTGCTGGATCAGACCAAGGTACATTTAAGACCAGAAGGGCACTGGGTACGACAATTTAATGTTACAGGAAAAAATATTAGTAGCCATAGGTATCAACTACCGGGGGGGGCTTGGGGACTCAGGCCACCTCTGAAGTTTTCCAAGGGGGACTGAGCCCCCTGGTGAAATGGGGACTGAGTCCCTCGCCACCACTTGCCGTCGCCACCGTGCCTCCCTTGCTGCCCGCCCACCCACTGCTGCTGCAAGAACCTCCCAGCCGGCTGGCCAGCCAACCCACTCGCTCTCTCCCTCCCTCCTTCCTGGGGCATCCGGGGACCGCCCAGCATGATGGCGTCACCCGGAAGTGACACCATCACGCCGGGCACGTTGCCGGGGCAATGCTCTAGCAATCACCCCGAAACTCTATGGCACCATAGAGTTTTGGGGCGAATGCCAGAGCATCGCCCCAGCAACATGCCCAGCATGATGGTGTCACTTCCGGGTGACGCCATCACGCTGGGCGGTCCCCGGATGGCCTCGGGAGGGAGGAGGGAGGGAGAGAGTGAGTGGGTTTAGGGAAGCCGGCCGGCCGGCCAGCCAGGCCGGGGGGGAGGCTCTTGTGGCGGTGGCAGCGGGGATATGGTCCCTGCGGGCACGCACACAAAGTGCGCACATGCGCAAGAGCCCCAGCCCCCCCCCCCCCCGGAATTTTCTAACTCTATGCCCCTGTTAGTAGCTGCTGGTTAAGAAGAGCAGTCTAGGTATCACTGTTAGTGGCTCACTAACAATATCAGTTATTTGAGTCTCTGTTATCTAAGAATGTTTTTAAGGGATCACGATGGCTGAGATTTACCTGAACTGAAACAAAAAGAATAATACACAGAATATCAGATAGCTCAACTCTGGTTTTGGATGTGCTTCTGTTCAACTGACCAAGGAAGCACATGTGCAAACTGCACCAAAGGGACTCTTTGCTCTCCCCCAATCTCTATTAGTATTAAAGGATTACTTAGATTCTCTCTCCCTCTTCTTACTAGGAGGAAGAGGAAACCCTGCCCACACTCTCAGCTCATCTCTGTCCCTAGTTTGGCAGCACTGAAATATTGTTATCTAGGCAAACACATGGTCCCAACACAGTTTTTGCCAAGATATTTGGAGAAAGGGCACTTTCAGGGGAGGACTAGGTGAAACCTCTTGTTCTCTCCAAATCATGTCCTGATTCCCTCAGGGCCATTTTACTCCCAGCCAGGCTCATTTCTGATTCCAAAGCTTGGCCTTGGGGGTTAGGAGGAGATTTGGTAGTCAGAAGGAAGGGTTAAACGTTCTTTTCCCATCCACCAGATCCCCATGCCAACAGCACTCCCATTCTCATTATGAGAGGAAAACAAGACTGGAAACCTGTTCCCAGATATTTCCGGTTATTTGCAAATCAGCAACAGTAATCATACTCACTGCTCACTACAGTATAGGTATCTGACAAACATTAAAGCTCTCCCAAGCATTTGTATCAGAGACTTTTTCCCTATACAGCAATATGGCACTGCTAATGGCTTGGATCTGGCCAAGTGTTGCTATGAGTGTAAAGATTTCTTTTCAATATCTGCCTGCAGAACTTGACTTTCTCCCTTTCCCCTCCTGCTACAGCCTCAAATGCCCCCTGAACATCACATGGGAGCAGCACTGGGGATGGGGGAGTGCATTTGGGCCTGCAGAGGGAAGGGGGATGTGAGAAAGTTGCACTTCACCGGCAGGAATCCTTGCAGCTACAGAAACACTCAACCAGATCCAAGCCAATGCATCATCCAATGTATGCTGGGAGTTCTTCTCAACAAGCTTAAGAATAGAAAACTGACTGTAATACCAATAATCTTAGTTTAAGGAGCAAAATGTTAAAGACTCCCAACAGTAACAGGTTGTGTTTAGCAGGTTAAAAAACTAATTTATTTAGACAGTAGGACACTTAATAATACTATCAGCACTTACTGGAGTCCATTACATGTAGAAAGTGCAGCTTTTGAGTTTTTGATATCTCTGATATTCCCATGATAATAACAGTGTTCTCCACCCTGAAAATCAACACATAATTAACATAAATATTTAAGATTTTTGCAACTGCTTTTTCAATAAGCTACCATACACCTATAGTGTGGACAGGTGACTGATTACTTGAATGTATGTTTTAAGGACCAAAAAAAAGTTCCCAATAAAATAGCGTGCTATTTAGAACCCAGAAGTTTGGCTGTGGATGAAAAAACAGAATGTGTTTCTGCTGAAGTAACGATGTTACATAAAACTCATCACTAACATCTCCAAAAAACACTTTCCTCTGTGGGAAAACCCAAAATAATAATTGCCATCCTAACTAGAAAATGATTGAGAAATCAAACGTCCTTTTATCCATCTGTGCTCCATGAAATCTAAACCGAGGCACAGAGTATTAACCCCACCGCTGAACATAACACAAAACTGTTTGGATAATGAAAAGCTCATCATTCTCTCAATTAACAAAAAGTACCTTCAACAAGAATCCACATCATGGACTACACATTTACAAGTGTTGACTACAGCCCTGACTAAGAAATTATGCATATTTTATTTACTCTTATAATTCCTATCTCTAAATTATGTCATCTCAGTTTCATAGCTCAACAAACAGAGAAGTAAAAAATGCTAGCACTTATCAAATGCATCTAGAACTAACAGTGCAATACTAAGAAGAGTTATGTCTAAGTCTACTCATGTTATTAGGCTTAAGAAGGATATAACTCTGTTTAGGACTGCACTGTAAGTCTCTTTTCTAGTATCTGAGAATGCCCTTTCTTTCCCCTGATCTTTTATCTATTGTGTGTTTTTAGAACACAAAGTAATGATCCTTGCTATGGAACATGTGACCTCAAGGTTTCTATCTGCCTTGACTAATCAATTGACTCTGAAAATATCCTCCAGGAAATCTAGATCAAATTACTGCAGCATGCAATGATGGTCCATTTGCTGAGTCTAAAATTCTGTATAATCCTGTAGTAGGACTCATGATTCAGCAACTGCAGTACTAGTGGTAATGCAGCTGATGGCTACTTTGGTTTTGAGTTAATGCCAAGAAGAATTGTTCTGTTTCATTGCAGTCATCCATATAGGAAAGTGTATGTACTAAACCTTTCCACAAAGCAGTGAAAAGACATGAAACTATGAACTGTTTTGACATTTGCTACTACAATCTTTTCATACAATGAGATTAGGAATCTCAAGACTTGGACCCTTCCCCCGCTTAAAAGCTACCATCCATACCGGGAGACCAGAGCTATTTCAACACAGGACCTCTCCTGAATATTGCATCTATAGTCAAATAATCACAGGATTTCCAGACACAGGTGTGGGCCACTGCTTGATAAGTAGAACAAGGCACACAAATCCCAGGCTTGCCTCTGATCTCACCATGTAGAGAAAGAGAAGACAAGGAAGTAACATCCAAACAAACTGAAAGTCTCTGTCTCTCTCTCATGCTTTGTGAAAAGGTTTGGTGCATGAACCACCCCACACAGATTACAGCAATAACAGGGGCAGGGAGGAGTGTTATGCTCCAAGCAGACATAGTTCCATTTCCAGCACAGCAAAAAGCAGGGCTGCAACACATTTTAGTCTGCTGGCAAGTGTCAAAAGGTACAAAGGCAGATTGACTCGAAATGCCATCTACTAAATTTCTGCAGAAGACCAGAGCAGGTAAACACTGGTAAAAATCTCCAACAGTCGCATTTGATAAAGCAGTAAATAAGGCACAACTCAGCTGCAAATCCTATGAATCATACAATTTATGGTGTTTCTTTGCTTTTAAAACTACAGATGATTATTTGTTGAGTGTTAGGCATGACAGATATCACTCAACATATGCATTCCAATTTAACAGACGAGAAGGGCAAACAGTAAATATAGTTCCTCTAAAACAAGAATTACAAGTTGATTTACAGGCTCCCTGCTGCCACAGCATCTTGTATACTGTCAGTAATTATTATATTGTTTGCCAACAATACAAACACTTGGCACTAATGCTACTGAAGTTGTATTTAGAGCAAGACAATGATACTAACGATTCACAGTATTTCATATGCTACCCATACAGAATGAAGAAAGCACATCAGCCAAAAAAAGACTTAGGCATTTAATTTGTTCTATCTGGCAATGCACTTTGAGTATTCTTCCCTAAGAAATAGCCACATTGCTGAATTTTTCCTCCACAGCTTATTTAAAATGTAGGCAAAAATTGTGGGTCCGACATAATGATAAACTACGGTTTGCCACGGAAGCTGCTTCCTTGAGTTTATAAAACGCTAGTCACAAAATTAAAGAACCTGTAGCGAGTATGCTAGTGAATTTTCACTGTTTGACCAGGAGAAAAGATTTCTACAATACCTTTGAATATTGTGGTTTTCCATCTTCATAATGAATCTCCACATAATCAGAGGATAATAAATCACTGGAAAGAAATGAGGGAAGACATAAATAAAGACTGTAGGCAATTGTCTTTGGTCCATAGGAAAAATGTATATAAAACAACAGAAGTACAGTAACTTTTTAAAAATAAATACAGTAATCTTTGTCAACAGAAGACATTCAAAGGGAGATGACAACAGGAAATTGCTGAATGTATCTCACAGTATTAGCCAGGAGCTCAACATACCAGACAATTTTCTCAACTTCTATGTGTGTTAAATTGCCTAACATAAGTAGTTTGTGTTATCACCAAATAAAGATACTGTGAACGAACAGTGTTTATCTCTGTACTTCTGAGTCTACAGAGAAATGCTACAAACTAGAACCCTCTTCAGCCTCTATGATCATGTGAACTGGGAACACACTGGGCACAGTCCCTGCAATGCGGCTGATACACGCAGTCACTGTTCTTTGTGAACTGGGCAATGCATGGATTTTCCTTGAGTGCTCCATTTCTATACATAGGAACCAGAATCCTGATTTTCTAATGTTCTTCACAAAAGACCTTCAAACGCACAGTAGCTAAGCATAAGAATCAGAATGAAGTTCAGAGTCTTCAGCAGAACATAATCATAAAAAGAAGAAATGAAGGAAGGTAGATAGTAGAAGGAAGGATTAAAGAACACCTATGTAATTAGAAAGAAAGACACACAGATAGAGTCCGGAAGAAAGGTACCTTTGCCATGCACAGCAGAATGGAGAACTATTAGTTAAAAGAGGCTAAATGTTACACCTCCAGAAAAACAGCCATGCTGGCAAAAGAATCAAGAAGAGGAAAACTGGTGCTCCCAAAAGAAAAAAAAAGGGCTTTCCTGGTCAGGCAACTGCTTCTGAAAGCAAGAATTGGCCATTACGATTCTCCATCCAAGAAACTGGTTTTTCATAAAGAGTTTACAAAGAATTCCAACAGTTTCAGGGAAGTCACAGAAATACTCACAAAGAACATAAACTTATTTATTTACTTAAGAACAGTGGCTCCCAAAGCAGGCAGTGCCACCGTCTGGGAGCGGTGGGATTACCTAGGGGATGCTAAGAGGCAAGGGGGCAGCAGGGGAGTGCTGGAGGTGAGCCTACTTAACTGTGTTGTCCACTTATTAACAATTGAGCAGACCATGTCACCATGCTGGCAAATGGCACTCCAAATTTCTGCCTCTGAATAGTGCTGAAATCCGGTGAAAGCTATTGGAATTTTTAATACTCCACCACAGCTTTAGTCAAACCAGTATATTGCATTTTGAGAAACTGTGGTCACTATGTGCATTTTAGACTCCTTGTAATTTTTCAAGTTTTTGCTGGTAAGTCTTGAGAGATGATCCCTCTCAGCAACAATTAAGTGCAAAGATGCACAGATGAAATGGTTGAAAATAGGGAAGATACATTGTGCAGCATACTAAGAATGACAGAATTTGCATTACAGCTGGGTGAGTCAGTTTTGCCAGGCAATGAATCTTTTCTTCTTGTTTATGTATGGGCTTTATAAAAGACAGAAGTTTGGCTCCAGAGCTATTATATGCAAGTCAACTAAGAACAGCTACTAAAGGTGTTGAACAGTTCTCCAAAGACAATGAAACTCTGCTTACTAACATACTTGCTTATGCAACTGACAAAGCCCCATCAATGACTGGTCACTACTGTGGTTGTGTTGCTTGCTTGAAAGAAAGCAGTGCCAAATGTCTTTACCATTTACTGTGTCATTCATCGCCAACATCTGATTGCAAAAAACTGCAGTGATTGCCTACACAGTGTCACTACTGCAGGGAATAAAATTAAAGCCTGTATTCTCGATTATTGACTATTCTGGGACTTCTATGTTGAGAATGATGAAGATTTTGAACATTTGCTGCTTCATACTGAAGATCATCGAATATCAAAAGACAACTATGTGAGATGCTTTCATGACCTTTTTGACACTGCTGTAGACTTTTTTGAAAGACACTAATGCTTTGCTCAGTGATGAACTCAAACAGAGCAGGCATTACTGTGATGCTCTTGCTATTTGGGGGGACTGCTTTTACTTTAAATCATAATCTGCACATATAAACTTGGTAGTTTTCTTGCTGCCACCAGGAATTTAAAATTCCAAATCTCTCTCTCTTGGTAGTATGACCTAGGGTCTGGGCTGCTTCAGAGGACTATGTGGCCCTGAGGAAGGATTGTACTGAATTCTGGGATATTTAAACAAAACATGGATTTATTGAAATAAGAACAAAATAAGTTTCTGGTTAACGTGAACTGTTTCTGACAAAAGGAACTTGTAAACATAACTGGTAATGCTTGGTGCTTCAAGCAGTCTCTTAAACTCCAAAATCCACTCTGACAGGCTCCTGTACTTCTTATGCTCTCTCTCTGTGACATTTATAGCCACACCGGCTAGTCTGTTTTATCCACACAGAATAAAATTTACTTTCTTAAGTCACACAGACTAAATTTCACACAGATTCTCTTCAAACTTCTTCCACACTTGTCTCTCTCCCAAGACATGCACAGAACTCTGTCATAAAACACAAACACACCCAGATTCCTCTCAGAACCTCTCCTCCCACTCTCAGTCATCAGCCAATCACATAACACCTGTCTCCCTCTATCACCCCGTACAGTACTGCAGCCACACTAAACATTTAAAGGAACACACACACCAAAACATGAAATCATTACAATTACATTGCTTATTTATCAAAACTATTTGCAAAGCCCAAGGAAGTAAATTTGCATTGCAAGGAAATGAGGTCAATCTTATTACGGACAAATCTGTCATTTTTACATTTATTTCCAAGTTAATTCTATTAAAATACAATATAGGCCGTCATGAGCTACAGCAATTCTTGAGCTTCTCACAGCTAGAAGAGAAAGGTGGGATACTAGATGATGACCTGGCAAGTTTTTTGTGACCATTTGAATATACTGTGTGAAGATATGTCTGAGCAATTAGAAGATCTTCTTTCGATGGAAATTCCCACTTGGGTGATAAATACATTTTCAGAAACTGAGGAAGTTGGGTAGCAGAGGATGAACTAACTGAGCTACAAAATGACACTGAGCTGAAGCCAAAGTTTAAGAAATTGTACCAAGACAGTTTTGGTTACAGAAGGCAATTTCTGACCACTGTCCTGCCCTAAAAAGGTCCTTGTTGCATTTCCAACATCTCATTTGATGGAACATGGTTTGAGAGTGGTCATCCAACTTATCTCCAAGCAAGGAAATTGAAACCAGATTACTAAATGTGATTATTTAAGAATGCTACTAAGTCACTTTAACCAAAACATTAAGAAACTGCCATCACTTCATCAAGTCCATCCATTGCATTAAGAAGTTACAGAAGAGTGAAGCAGTTACTAAATGTAAATCTAGGATTCTTGCTCAATGACTAGCAGACTTTGAAAAGCTGGTATCACTGCATCAAATTCATCAATTTTGTTTATTAAACTAAAAAGTTTTAATTGGATTTTGAATAGGTGTGCAATTAATTCTTACTGTTTTGAATGTTCTTGTTATTATCTTCCTAAATGGGTTGTGCAAACTACTACTCTGAATGATGCTTTTTATAGGGTAAGGGGACTAGGGATAAGTTTATGGAACCAAGGGGGCAGTGGCCCGGAAAAGTTTGGGACCCACTGCTTTAGAACATTTGTCTCCCAGCTATTACCAAAGAGGTCACAGCAGCTAAGAGAACTGATCAATACAAGATTTCATAATCTATAAACTACTCCAAAAATATAAATAAGAACATTAAATCCACTAGGTACTATGTGAATCATCCCTGCAGGAATGAAAAAAAGCTGTTAAAAACAGGATCAGCTTTAAAAAGAGAATGTAGTGACTCTTTGGCAGTTCAGTAATTCTCCCAGTACAAGTAAAATATCCCAAGAAAACCTTATAGTGAACCGATTTGCAAAAAGCATAAACAGAAAGGCTTTGGCTGTTTGGCTTATTGGATCTGGTTTATGAGACTGCATCCAATTAAAACCAGAAAAATAATTTTTGAAAACTACTTGGTAGCCTATGAAGTAACAATATCAAACTAGCCTGGGAACACATAATTAGCAAAAAGGAGACTGCATAACCTACCAGATATGACTTGGACTATGCGGTCTGGGAGTTTGGTTAATTAACATCCAAAAGAAAAAGGCTAGATCAACGTAAAATGTTTGGGTAACAAAATGGGCAAAAAAAGTAAGAGAGAAGATAAATTATCTCATCATACAGGAATTAGATAAACCTGACAGAAAAGTAGCCGCAGCTGAAACGGACTCATTAGTATTATGCTAAAGGGGGGGGGGGGGGGAGTGACCAGCAGGGGCTAGAGGATGGAGCTGCAAATATATCATACATGAACAGTGTAATAACCATATTTATTTTATCTATATATTTAGAAAGTCTGTCTCCATATCTGCTTGAGAAGGCTCAAAACTAAAGCAATAAAGCAAAACCAAGCAAGACGATCACACCAAGTCAATGAAGAGCCTGTTTTCTCCTGCAAGGCAAATAAGAGCTTAGAGGGCAATATGAAGAGGGAAAGGGCACCTGAGAATTATTACAAAATCATTCCCTTGATGTCACCACCCTGTTCTGACTCATTCCCCCAACCCCATGGGGAAGACTCTCCAGATCTGACTATGCATTTCCAATTGTTACCTCTATATACTCATCCGCATTTCACAGATTAAAATATGGGATTTACAGCACTCTAATTCTCATGCCAAGGATCACTGCCCAACACTGCCACCTCAATCCCACCCTCAGTGTTGTACAATACTGAAGACTCTATTGCCCCTGCTGTATTCAGTATGGGTTTATTCTGCCATAGCCTATCCTCCAGTGATCAAATACACATGTGAAAAGCATAATTATCTGATAGCATGTGATCATACAATGCCAGGCTGTGCACTGAGTTGTGCTTCACTGTACATGTACATGGATGTGTGCTAGCAGGATGCATTCATTAGCCAGAGACTGAATTCCTAGAGATCGTGGGGAGGAGGAATCCTGAAATATGACACTTCTAGCAGCTTCCACTGATAATGTTTTAACACTACATCTCTAACAGGTAAAAATGGGTACAAAACAGACACAGTGATGTACTAGAGGTATAAGTATCATAACACAGAAACAGACAGCGTATTTTAAAATTTGCATCTTGTTTTATGGCCTTTTGCCTCTTGTACATCGCCTAGAGCCTGGTGTAAGCTATGAATAGGGCAATTAATAAATCAAATAAATAATAATAATATTTATCTAGTCTGCAACTCAAAAGAAAGTTTAAGCTTGCTGCAATATTGAACACCCTAGAAAAGTCTGAACAGACGCCAAGCCCATAGGAAGGTATGTCCTCAAACTAGTCCAACACCTGATACGACAGACATTTTATTTATATAAATTAGTGACCTATTTAAATCAAAACACACCAAAATGAAAGATGCATTTGTGAATCAAATGCCCTACACCAACATTTTTTTCTGAGAAGGAAAAGCCTTTTAATTGAATGAGTGAAATTTAAACTCAGTTTCTATCAGCAGAGCAGAGGGAGAGATTTTTGCCAGTTTCCACGTCTCATCGCAGACCCCCCATTAACTTGTCAGGCCGATCCTGAGGGTTCCGTTCCATTTGACCCAGAAGAAGCATTTCAGGGAACTCAGTGGACTGCAGGGGGAGTGGAGAGGCAGGAAAGACCCATTCAGCTGACATAAATCCCTTTTGTTTGGAAAAAACAAACTTTAAATCCAACTTCTTGCCTTTGATCTACTCTCAGTCATCTATCCGACTCCACAAGCCGCTTCTTGGCCCAGTGAAACTACTTTTTCCCTAAATGCTTTGAATCCTTCAGATGCACGCATAGCCAAATATCTGCAGACATGGATGTAATTTCAATTAACATGTTAAAACTCTGATGCCAGCCAGTAAAACCAAAGTGAATTCTACTTCAGAAAAATAAAAATTTTCAATAGAAGTGAGCAAGACTAATGCTAATATTGTGATTCCATACTTTAAAAATAGCTTGACTCTTCAATAAAACAAAACATTGTATAAAATCACATCAAAATGATTATACTGCTGACAAAAAAACAATCAAAACTAGACCTCAGCTGAACTTCACACTGAGGATGATGCTTCTGTATCATTGGAAAATATTTCTGCTGATTCATTCTGGCTTAGATTTGCTGAAAGAGTCATGTAAGGCCAACAGCAGCTGATCATGCATTTTCTTTCTGCAGCATTCTGCACTTACATGATTTCACTCTGGTCTTCGATTTGAGTATAATGTTCCTTTCTTTGACTTCAGTGTTTTGTTTTATAAAATCACCCTTACTCCAGCCAGGCATTCATGGCTCTTTACTAACAACAACAGCAGAAAAAAGGCCAGTAACACCTGAAAGACTAACAGAATATGTAGCAGGGTATGAGCTTTCATGAGTCACTGCTCGCTTCTTCAGATACAGCTAGAATGGAAGTCCACCTGTCCTATATATTGGAAATATATAGCTGGATCTGAAGAAGTGGGCAGTGACTCGTGAAAACTCATACCCTACTACAAATTTTTGTTAGTCTTTAAGGTGCTACTGGACTCTTACTAATTTCTACTGCTAGGGACAGAGTACGATGGCTACCCATCTTGAACTAACAACAAGTTATTTAAAACTGGAAAGCAATAAAATAATGCATATCACCCTAGCTTAAGAACAAGCAACTATTTTTCTTGAAAGATTATGCGCTTGATCCTGCTTTCAGTGCAAGTTGCTACCCAGGGGAAATATGATTGTGTCTAAGAAGAAGAAGAGAAGAAGAAGAGATTGGATTTATACCCCGCCCTTCACTACCCAAGGGAGTCTCAGAGCGGCTTCGCTACTCCTTTCCCTCCCCCTCCCCACAACAGACACCCTGTGAGGTAGGTGGGGCTGAGAGGGCTCTGACAGAAACTGCTCTTTTTCAAGAACAGCTGGTACAGAACTATGGCTTGCTCAAGGTCATCCAGCAGGTGGAAGTGGAGAAGTGGGGAATCAAACCCAGTTCTCCCAGATTAGAGTCCACACACTTAACCACTACACCAAAAGTTCCATCCATAGTTGCAAGAGGCCTGGAAATGGGGCTGTTCTAAGGCAACTGACCCAAAGGAGTGTCTGCTTCGTTTGTGCTGATGCAGCAGAGGAGTGCAAGGTGCTGCTCCAGGTACAAATGGGAAAAGACTGATGGGGGCGGGGGGGTTACAATGTGGGAAGTGGCTGAACATTAGTAACCTGGCTGGAACCATGGATAACACTGACACAAACATTTATTAGGATATTTATACCCTGCTTTCTCTTTTTGTCGTTCAAAGTGGCTAACAATTCATAATTAAAACAACCCAATAAAAACAATTAGAATCCCAAAAACTCCACTCAACCCAAGACAACTGCCCCAATCCATTCAAGACATTAACCTTCCCAACCAGTGTTACCACTGTCTTACCTTCAGCATGTTCTGCCTTCAGACCATGACTTCAAAAGCATTGGTTCAGAACTGAGACAGATGCATTTGGAGACTTGGATAATGAACTACAGAGCTGGGGCATCGGCATATAATTGATACCTAATCCCAAAGACTCAGACAATCTCATTCAGCAGTCCCACATAAATATTGAAAAACACAGAGCACAAAACTAGATCCCAAGCAACTGAATCTGCCTGTCTAGAGGAAAATCTCTGTGTTTGATCAGACATAAATGACAAAAGACTACTCTTCTAAGACTACTTCTCCAATATTAATTCCAGGTTCCAACCATTGAATAGGAATGGCATGGCCAGCTGTATCCAATGCTGCTGATACATATAAATATCAAAAGAGATGACTGTCCCCTGTTCATATTTAAACAAAGCCCAACCTGAGGTCTGAAATCAGACTGCGATGGGTCAAAAAGGCAGAGGCAAGTACCTCGGGAGGTGCTCAGCCACCACTTGGCTCTAGCACCTTCCCCAAGAAAGGCAAATTGAAACCTTCAAGGACTTTATCAATATCCATCAGAAAGATCATTCCAAATCTATCCATACAAAAACGAATAAATGGATGCTTCTGAGACTTCTGGACCAACTTTCAGCTTGGCCTCCATCAGCAAAGAATCTTGCACATAAAAAAAATCCCAGCAAGGTGCCAAGTAACTGGCATTACTAACCAGGTCAGACTTTAGTATTACCAAGTCACAAATTACGTTCAACAATTGAGCACAATGAGATACAGCTGGTGGCAAAGAAGACACCCTTCTTCACTATCATTAGTGCCACCTTATAAGAACTGCAAATGAGCTCTATGGCATCCTCTGACTGCTTCATTTTGAGTCTTCTACCAGAGACAGTATAGACCTCTTCCCAGTCCTCTTCAAATCCCCCAGCTCCCTCATGAGTGAAGCGCCTTCTGCACCAGTACAACATGATTTATCACAAAAACTCAAACTTTTCATCCAGTGAAGAAAAGCTCACAAGCAGTCCTTATGAGAGGATGGAATCACACCCAATCAGAGTACAGCAACAGCGGTCATGGCCCAACAAGTGTACTGAAGGGTCATTTGCCATCCAGACCCACGCTACAACATGTACGCACAAAACAGATGAAGAAGTGTTGATGGTGAAATCTGGTAGAAAACTTAGCACCAGTGGTGCTAATACATACTCTGCAGACACATGTCCAACCAGTCTTTACCTAGCTATCCCACAGATACCCAGCATCAGTCTTCTGGCATCCCACTCAGAGCCAAAGTCTGCAACAAGTGCAAAAGAGAGCAGTGCCCTCCACAAGCAAGCCAAAGAGGTCCATGGAACATGTATCATACGATGTTGTATTTCCACTGACAGAAGGATTTCTGTCAACAGGATATAAATATCTCTCCTCTCCCCCGCAGCCCAAAATGCCCATAAAATAATACTCTGAGGGATCCCTTGTCTTCCAGGAGCCGTATTTCCGAGGGAAGTTTGTATTGCGAGATGAAGGGGGAAGCCAATCCTTTCATCAGAAGAATCACTTAATGGGATACAAGACAGTTTTCCTCCCATCTCCATCAACTGCACTATTTGGCTCAGAAAGGTATAATCAGTTCCCACTAAACAAGGTAATTGAGCATCTATAAATAACACTATTTTAAAATATTTATAGCCTGGTAAGAAAACAAAATCAACTATAAAATATGTAGTTTTATAATATTTAAATTAGTTCAAACACCTACATTAAGAATACATTACTGCTGCCCTAGTTGAAACATCATTCTTTAAACTTTTGCTGAAAGATAAAAATAAGGGAGTCTTAATGTGTCTTAATCTGTGTTCAAAAAACCATTTAAAACAGTGTGGTAAGTAATACTTCTTTCATTTCTTAGTTAGCAGTTTTGTCTGAACACCCAAAAACAGATGGAAAGGAACACAGATTTTTTTCTTAGTAAATCTCCATTACGATTCCTCTAATGAAAGGGAAATAAAACACTGCAACTGCTGAACTGTACAACTGAAACATGAAAAAGCATTGATGTGCAGACTAAACTAACAACTATTCATGCATGACACTTACCTACAAGTGCGTTCTTAGATTAAAGCTGATGTGGATTAATATTTACACAGGAAGCTGCCATATACTGAATCAGACCCTTGGTCCATCAAGGTCAGTATTGTCTACTCAGACTGGCAGCGGCTCTCCAGGGTTTCAGGGAGAGGTCTCTCACTCCCCTACTGCCTTTTTTAACTGGAGATGCCAGAGATTGAACCTGGGACCTTCTGCACACCAAGCAGAGGCTCTTCCACTGAGCTGCAGCTCTATGGATATTCTGTTACTGACAACTGTCTATTACATTTTTTCTCACAGAGGCAAATTTTGAAAACTTGTAGAATCTAATATATACTTCGCTATTAGATCAAAATGTTTAACAAAATTCAAAAAGTATACGCTAAACTCATAGTAAAATCTCTCTCCTCTTCATAAGCCTCACACGTCTTTCTTGACCTCTGTTCTCTGCTTTCCCATCAGTGCAACAACCGTAATCAGTACTTTTGCCTTTAGCTCTAAAAATCTCTGGGATGCTTAGGCTAATAAGGAATTATTTCCCTGACCTACATATTTAAGAATAGAACAGCAATTACACCCAGAGGACTGGGGGGGGGGGGGGGTGGCAAGTTATCTTCCCATTTACAGTGAACTAGCCCACAGCAATGTACCTGAGAATACTGCAAGACTTTACAATAGGAGCTGGCATGAATTCAGGGCATTCAGGGGACATAGGACAGGCTGCATTCTGGAAACCAGGGCACAATATTTGCCTGTATTGGGGTTTCTGACTAAGTGGTCCAAAAACATGGTATATAGTTTGACAACTATATCAAGCATGACAAGTATGTTGATAGTGAACAAAAGTGAGTCATCAAGAATTACGAGGTTTTACTATGCCTGTTTAAATAAAGAAGATAAAATTAGGTTTCTTAATAGTGACAAGATGGTTCCACACATAGGAAGGAAAAGCCAGCCCCTCCCATGCAAACAGTACAGAGTAGGATGAAGGCATCCACATACACAGTCCCCACACACACCTCCTCACCCCTTTCTTCCTCATCACATCAGTACTGAGGTGTTTACCCAGCAAGAATTTTGCCAGGCTCCCCTGCAGCCTGGCAATCCCCCCCCCCCCCGAAGTTGAGCCATGGCTCACAGATGAACTGCAGCTGAGTTGTCAAGAAAACCGACATTAAAGGGCTAAAACGAGAGGGGGAAATACTGGAGCTTAGTACTGCCATCTTCTGAAGGCAGTGCTAAGGTCTGCCCACATCACGGACTGACTGTGGGTAGAACTCTCACAGAGAGAAGAGAAGAAGAGAAGAGATTGGATTTATACCCCGCCCTTCACTCACTTGGAGTCTCAGAGCGGCTTACAAACTCCTTTTTCCCTTCCCCTCCCCACAACAGACACCCTGTGAGGTAGGTGGGGCTGAGAGAATCCTTTCCCAAGCTGTCCTTGAGGGAACAGCTGGTACAGAGCTATGGCTTGCCCAAGGTCATCCAGCCAGGTGCAAGTGGAGGAGTGGAGAATCAAACCCGGTTCTCCCAGATTAGAGTCCGCGCACTTAACCACTGCACCAAATTGGCTTTGCCTACAGCTGCTGAGCCTCTGAAGTCAGAGGATAGGCCTTAAAGCAGAAAGCCCCAGGAAGAACACAACATCATGTGGAAGTTCCAAAAGAAACAGGGGCATGCTGTGGGGAAGCAGCCCCTATGCAGTTATTCCAGTTTTAACCCTAATGATTTTGGTGGGCTTAAATTCAAGTATCTCTGAATGGAATTGCACTGCCTGTGACTATCCATTATCTGTTCTTTGTACAATCTGTTTTTCGCAACATATCAAATTGTAACGAAGTTCAAAAAAAGAGTGTTTTTTTTAAAAAAAAAATCAACATTCAATATCCCTCACACTACCTATGTTTTTTTAAAAAGCCACAAATATACACTTACTTATTCAATGAGAGGTCAAGAATAAACATGGAGCCAAAGGCCTCAATCTGGAAACTTGCCTGAGCCAGATGCACAGCCTGAAGACAAGAAAGCAAAGAGGCAGAGGAAGAAGACATGCATCAGAGAACGTTTCTTAATTTGCCAAATTATTTACAACAAGCAAGCTTGTTCACATACCTTCTTCCATAGTTAAAGCAGTACATCTGTGATATGTAGCATAACTTAAAACATGTTGATTATTATACGGCTGAGTACTTTATGAACGTGTTAATTCAAACACTTGATGTAACGTAACTGGCATACTACATTACAGTAACATAAAATCATGGCATCAGCTGCACTCCATGAACACATATGAAGCTGCCTTATACTCACTCAGACCCTTGGTCCATCAGGGTCCATATCGTCTCCTTTGACAGCAGCTCTCCAGGGTCTTAGATGCTGATCTTTCATATCACCTTCTGTTTGATATTTTTATCTGGAGATGCCAGGAACTGAATTTTGGACCTTCCACATGCCAAGGAGATGCTGTACCACAGAGCCAAATTTAAGCTTTGGTAATTCTTAAAAGCTACCGTATTTTTTGCTCCATAAGACTCACTTTTTCTCCCAAAAAAAGTGGGGGGGGGAAAGTGTGTGAGTCTTAAACCCCCCTCACCTTTCCCAAGCCACGGCACCGAGCAGAGCTAGGTGCGTCTTATGGTCAGGTGCGTCTTATGGAGCGAAAAATACGGCACTTTACCTGTAGCAAAAGATTAAGATGTTTCCGCTACAATGGCAGCTGGGGGTCAAAAGCTCAAAAGGGCACTACAAGTCTTTCTCAATGCCATCTCCTCTAACAAAAATATATGACAACCAAAGAGTTTATCTCAATATTTCTTTGGATACATGATTTCTACCACAGACATACCTGGTACATATGGAGAGACATGTAACTGCTCTGCAGTTAAATGCCACATTGCATTGCAGAGCTGGCCACAACCCAGATCTTTAACAAAGCAGTCCTAAACCTCAGCTAGTCAGCTGCTCTGAGATACTGTATCTGCTTAAATGCTGTATCTATTTAAATTGTTCAAAACCATAAAGGATTAAAATAATATAGCCTAGGAATTTTAATTTAGGAAAGTAAACCTGAAGTCCTGTCCTAAATTGAGGTAGGGTAAGACTAGATTTAATCTTCAAAACCAACCCACGGAGGAATCCATCAAATCTTGGATAACATGATCCACAAGTGAAAACTAGCCAGTGGAAGATTTGAAACCACAGATACTGAACAACTATTACTAACTACTTAATTCACAAATTTCATTACATAGTTCTTTTATGTAATTGTGAACTTCAGGATGATAGTAATAATTTGAAGTCTGATAGCGTTCTACTGTGGCGGCATTCTACTGCAGCAGCCCTAACAGCCAAGACTAGCCTGATCTATGCAGGGTCAGTACTTAGATGGGCTACCACCAAGGAAGACAGGCTGCTATGCAGAGGAAGGCAATGGCAAACCACCTCTGCTCATCTCTTGCCTTAAAAACACCATGTGGTAGGATTTCATGGGACCACCATGAGTCCGTTGCAACTCAAGGGCATACTTTACCTTTTTACATTCCACTACCATCTGCTACCAGCTTCTATGCCATCACAATATTCTGCCCTTGGTAGTATGATGATGTCAGATCCCTGATTGTTAATGGTACCTCAACTTCAGAATCCTTATCTTCGCAAAACGTAACAGGCTAGGTCCAAATGCCAATCTAGATCAGCATTCTGAACAACACAGGGATTAACCAAATACCTCCAGCCAGAAATGAATTGCCACTGCCACTGGTACACAGTCTTTAAACATGGACATTTCGTTTAACTGGTTTAGCTGGCAGTAATCTCACTGCACTAAACCTTATATACCAGCCCAAGTTCCCTTTCCCACCGCTGGAATACTCTTTCCTTCCTTGGAAAACAGAAAGCAAAGTAACCAGGTTATGGACTACCTTCAGGATTCACTATTTGCCACTGGATTTTCAAAATCCAGGGCTAATTATGACCTCTCCATCCATATTCCAAGCAAGCTTTCAATTATTTTTGCAGGCACCTGACCATTTATCCAGGGAAAAGTTTCCTTGGTCATTTCGTTTAATAAAGCCAATCTGCTTTGTTTGCTTGAAAAAGACATGTTGTGCAGAGGGGGATAAGAGTGGCTTCGTCTCTCCTTATTAGATAATTGAGTGTTGGGGTGACTCTTTCCTCAAAGTTGCACATGCTCCCACAGCCTTTGACTCCCTGACTTGTCACTCAAGCTGTCCCTATCCACTGGCTGCATTGCCTGAGTCTCACCTCCCCCCATAGGCAGTCGGAACACAGAGGTCATTTGCATATGCGGTCACTGGAGTCAGCCCCGTAGTCAGGGATACTTTTGGGAGGAGGCCTGGGGGGCACCAGCTAATTAAATCAAAGTTAATTAGCAAAACTCCTTAGAAGCCAGCCTTCTTCTAAGACAGCCCTGCACCCCTGCCAGACTCCAGGGCAAGTGAGGGGGGATAATGCCCAGCAGCCACAGATTCCTCTCTTCCCCTTCCTCTCAAGTTGTGAAGCTAGGCAGGGAGAAGCAAGCAGTGAGCAGCGGCAGCATCCAGGAGAGGGATTGGGAGGGAAGGGGGGAGAAAGAGATCTGACAATGGGAGTGGGAAGAGGCAGCAGGATACTTTCCCCAGCCCACTCACTTGGGCTGGCCCAGCAAGCCCACCCACCACACCACCGAGCAAGCCAGGCACCTCCTGCTGCTGGAACTGCTGCCACCTCTGCCGCCACTGTTCTGGATGTCGCTGGCTGGGAAGCCGGTGAGGAAGCAGCCAAGGTGCTCAGTTGGCAGCCAGGTCAGAGGCAGCATGACACAGGCAGCAAGTTGAAGTATTTTGGTGCTAGCCTGGGAGGGAGAGCCCCAGAAGAAATGCTAGGGGGCCAGGCCCTGTGGGCCCCATGTTAGCTACGGGCCTGAATGGAGTTGCCAATCTCCCTGTAGGGAATGGAGACCTCCCAGAAATCACCGTATTCCCCAGCCACAGCACATCATTTCCCCTACAGAAAATTTCCCAGCTATTACAACTGATCTCCAGATGACCAAGATCAGTTCTGGAGACAATGGCTGCTTTGGGCAGTGGACTCTATGGCACTATACCCTGCTGAGGTCCCTCCACACCCCAAACCTGGCCCTCCCCAGGCTCTACCCCTCAAATCTACAGTTGGCAACCTTGTACCTGGCTATGGAACCGCTTTCCACACCCTTGGAACCCAGAAGACATAGCATAGGAGGAGGTGCTTTTCTACCTTAGCTGCCACTGCATAGCCCCAAATCAACATAAGTCGGGGTGGAGGGAACCATACCTGTTACCATGAGGCTGTCCTCCCATACTGCCCACCTGGGGCAGCAAAAGGACTTGAAACAGCCCTGCCTTAGAGCTAAGCAGAAGGAAATAAACATGGCTTGCCTCCCTCTATTTTCCCCTTCCGTCTGCCACTCCACCAGCCACAGCCAGGACATTCACCTGGAGCTTCCTTCTAGAGCCCGTTGTTTTTCTTCCCACAACGGGCCTTACTCCTAGTGG
This sequence comes from Lepidodactylus listeri, assembly GCA_029233225.1. Classification (NCBI taxonomy): domain Eukaryota; kingdom Metazoa; phylum Chordata; class Lepidosauria; order Squamata; family Gekkonidae; genus Lepidodactylus; species Lepidodactylus listeri. Next base: position 17,286,065 of record JARCFY010000010.1, on the reverse strand, counting down.
TTGCCATAAGGACTAGGCAGTTAGCACTCTGAACAACTGTCTGATGAAAACAGGAAGAACTGATTGCTCCCAAACTTTATGCTCTGTGGAGGGCAGTAGATCTGACTGAATAGGGTGAGCTGGGACTCAAAAGCCATACCAGTTTCACTTTTCAAACTCACCCTGTGTGTGCGTACAAACTGCTGAATTTCTGGGGTGAAGAACATTTCTCTTCTGCAAGTGTGCAAAGTTTTGCTTATACCTGACTTCACAGCATCCTTCCTTACAGCTGTAGCAAAGAATTTCTGTTTTCTCCAGTTTTATCTAGGCATAGTATCCAAGATCACTGTTATGAAGACCCACGAATACCGGTTTCTCCCACTGGGATCAGGAGACAGAAGTAGCATTGTTGCTATCTGAGTTGGGTAGGGAAAGAGCCCCTCCTACCACATCTGTGGCAGAGAGTGACTTGCAATCTCCTTCTCCACCCACCCAACCCAGTTCCCAGAGCTAGGAATCCACTGGAGGTACCATCTACATAGAACAAAGTAATAAAGCCTCTGCTGTCACACATGCGTACAAGTGCTGCATCGATTTAGTATTTACTTTACACCTTGGGGATAAAAAACAGCTTATGTAATTCTTGATTTTATCCTCACAGCCACCTATGAAGTAAGTTAGGCAGAGAGTGTACAATTGGCCCAAGGTCACCCAGCAAACTTCCATGACAAAGCAGAGACTGGGAACTGGGTCTCCAGATTCTAATCCAACACTCTTAACCAGTACACCAAACTGGCTCTCAGTTCATAAAGCAGCCCACTTTTCCCTCCTCCTCTTTGCAGAAACAGCAGAGGACTGTAGCTGTTCATTAGTAGACCCCAGGAAAGGACTTATTTTGCAGCTTTCAAACCATCTACTTCCTTATTTATCAGGGATAGTCCTTATTTTCTGATACTTTTATTTGATAAATCAGTCACTGTCCCTATTTTTGCCCAGTTGGGATGCCTTGTTACTATTTTGACTAGCTCTAAAGTTGTAATTCTTCAGTGTTCAGTTCCCTCCGTAGAGTCTCTTGCTGTTGAGTGGGCAAGGGATACACCTCATCTCTAGGATACAGCCATGTAAGAGCTTGTACATGAACATTAAATTAGAACGTAGTACACAGCCTACGACTTCGTGCACTGCAGCTACCATGTTACATTTTGAGCCATAATAAGGTATTGTCATAAAAATATTTCTCATATATTTAACCAAAATAATCAATCACCTTTTGGCTGTTCTGTTCAATAGAAGATAGCCTATAGTAAAATAAACCAGTACAGCTGTAGCAGTAGATTCTTCAAGAAGAAAAGTTTGTTTTTTATATCCTGCTTTTCTCTACCTTAAGGAGTCTCAAAGCAGCTCACAGTCATCTTCCCTTCCTCTCCCCACAACAGGCACCTTGTGAGGCAAGTGGGACTGAGAGGGTTTTGAGAGAACTGTGACTGGCCCAAGGTCACCCAGCATGCTTCACGGGGAGGAGTGTGGAATCACACCCAGTTCTCCAGATTAGAGTCTGCCTGTCGTAACCACGTCACCACACTGGCTCTCAACGATATGTAACAAGGTAACAATGTTTTTTGATTTGTAACAGTGTTCCTTGATTTGTAAACAGTGAGTGTTATAAGTTTACCTATATTTTCACCTGTGAAATACAACACGAGAAAGGGGAGGGGCACTCCTTTAAGAAACGAGTGTTAAAATTATTTATAGTCTGTCTTTCTCACTGAGACCTGAGGCAGATCACACCACGCAAAGCAATGCAACCTACATCTAAAGACAACATAAAAGGACTAGAATTGAAGACATTTGAAACAAAGCTGCCATCTGAACAAAGTGTGAATATTAAACATGCCGTGTTAATACAGAACGTGGTATTACATAAGCAGAAACACAATAGATTTTCCTAGATCTGTCTTGTATGATGTACCCTTGATCTTCACTAAAATGCCACTTCAGACAGTTCCGTTCCACATAGTTTACAAAATGCCAGGAGAGTGGGAGCCTTTTTGGCTCTTCCTTCTTGCTGGAAGAGGAATGACCCCATTCCTGCCTGCATAGAATGAATTGGTCTTCTGCCACTGGAACAGAAGCTGAAGATCTCATCTGTCCAGCATGGCATGTGCCTGCTGCTGCTACCACCGGTGTATAAGTTACACTGAGAGACCCAGGTTCAAATCACCACACTGCCATGGAGCCATGCCATACAACACTGGGGGCCAATTACATGTACACAGCCTTAACCTACCTCATAGCACTGTTGTGAGGATAAAATAGGAGAATGATGTAAACCACTTTTGGGCCACACTTTGATTTAAATCACTAGCCAGAAAGAATCGTAGTTTTCTATATTCATATTCTTGCTAGTTTTTCAGGGACAGATGTACGTTTCATTTTTAGAAGGTACGTATTACATGTACATAGACATTTATTTAATTTTCCAGTTAGTTTTACAGCAATGTCAAATAATGAAGACATAAATACACAGTATAAGAACTACAGAACTAAACTTCTTTGACAGTATCTTCTAGACCAGGGGTGTTCTGTCGAACTCATTTGTTATGAGGGCTGGACCAGACATAAATGAGATCTTGCTGAGCCAGGCTATGTGTGTCAAAAAATGTAATGCCAGGTAGCGGAGATATAAACTTTATAAAGGACACAAACACAAAGCTTTTTTTTAACTTAAAATAAAAACATGTTTAAAACATTAGCACTCTTGCAATATTTTGTTTATTTAACAGCCTCTGATAACTGACACCTCTTGCTCTGAATTTTTGCATCAATGTCTGTGCTGTTGCAATCTTGAGTCTGCTGTTCAAGTGTATATCTGTAAGGTGCAAACCTACTTTTGATTTATTGACATTCACCACAGAAATTTTATGCTCAGAGTTCTGAGTCTAGTACCCAGGGGAAAACATGAAATGGCTGAGCGATTGAGAGAGTCTGGCAAAGCAAGCTATGATGCAGCAGCAGCAACAGAACTGGAAGCAGGAAATGGCCAGTTCCAGTGCAGGCCTGATAGAAGCCCTCCGCGGGCCTGATTCGGCCCCTGGGCCACATGTTTGACACCCCTGTTCTAAACCAATCATCAAATCATGAAGAGAACAGCCTAAATAATCTTTACAGAAGCCTCAGTGGACAACATGAAATTGGGTCCCTAACCCATGAATGACAAGAACTTATTTACATTTTTCTCAAACATTATTGTCTAATACTACACAGGAACAAATTAATAATCACTATTTCACAATGGGATATTGTTGAACTACAATGTATCTTAATGAAAAATTATCTTTAGTTAAAACTTTTTTGAGGAAAAGCCTATCAAAAAATCCAGTTTAAATGTTTTAAAAATCCAAATAGTTAAATTATTTAAATTTTTAAAAATTTGATTTTTTTTCTAATCATTGACTTTTATCTACTGTGGTCCCTACTGGGAAGAAAGGTACAGTATAAATTAAATAAATACTTATGTACCCATACTACTTCAGTCTTGCAGCCCCCACCCATAACAGACTTCTCAGCTAGTTTCAGAAGACAGAAAGTTTCAGAAGATAGTTTCAGAAGGCAGACACGTTGGTCTGCAGTAGAACATCTAGATCTGAGTCCTGTAGCATCTTTAGAGACCAAGATATTCACAGTATGAGCTTTCGAGAGTCAAAGGAAGCTTTGACTGCCAGAAGCTCACATCCCAAAAATCTTGCTGGTTTCTAAGGGGCAACTGGGACTCAAGATCTAGCTGTTCAGTAACTACGTTTCAGGTTTTCAGGATCCTTGCTGCTGAACCATCAGTTAGGTGACTTGAAAGGGAAAATGTCAAGCACTTGCGTGAAAATTCAATCCAGCCTCCCAATACTGCCTTTAAAAGATGGTAACATGTTTTTAATCACAATTAACAAAAAATCATTAGCCACCTACTCTGAATCATGAGTGGAAGGAGTTAACAGAACAGGTCTCTCTCTCCCCCCTCAACTTCCTGAGCCACTGGAAACACTGCTCCAGAAGGTCAATGGAACTCTTGGGAACAGTGTGGGAGGCAGTACAGAGAGGGACCACAGCACGAAGGGAGAATCAGCAGAAAACACACACAACACTGTACAAGCATTTGCTTTGTTAATGATAATTTGTGCAAGAAGGGATGGTACTAATTTCCTTTAAATGCTTGATCTAAGGTGACCAATAAGGTATTGATGCTTCTTGTTTTTACGAGGCTGAACAAACTAAAGCAAGAGATGGCATGGCTACAATAAGAGATGGAGGAGGAAATGCTTTAAAAAACCCCAGGGACTATGATTGAACATTCATCTTTGCTGGGAAGAGTCAGCAATACATTAGTTACTCTCTACTTATGAACTCAAGGCAGTGAACAAAAAAATTCTTGTAACTCATGTTAGCACCTATTCTGCACAAATCAGCTAATACCCTATCCACAAAATTAAGGTAATATAATAGAATCTATTTTACAATTATCCTAAGATTATACTTAAGATGAATACCAAAAGCAAGCCTGTTAATGAACGAAGTACAGAACTTTTGAACACTTTCTACTAAATTATATATATATATATATATATATATATATATATATATATATATATATACACACACATACATACACACACTAGCATATTACATTAATTGATATATTAACTCATACATGTTTCTTCTGTAAGGGCCACCCCATTCATAGAAGACATATGCATACTGGATCCCAGTTCTGAAATGAGTTTAGCAGCACTTACAGGTGGAAGAAGGGGATTCCGTGAATACACTGGAAACACTTTGCACCCATAAAATGGCCAGGACCAAGCCATAAATCGGTTTAACTTTTGATGTCCTGTTAAGTTTTTTTAAGCATGCTATCTTTTCACTATAGTTACCAGTTTTGCATTTAGCCTAACCACTACCTTTAATTAATGTTTTTGTGATGTACTTAATAGTGAAGTCTACATGCTATATATACATAAATGACCATTTTTCTCTAGTCCTATCCACTTTTAAAAAAAACCTTTTCCTGTTTTTTGGGGTATAGGAAATTGAAGTTATTGAAAAATTGAATATACACAACATGTATTTTTCGATCAAACCTAAACAGCTTTTATCAATTTAACATCATAAAATGCATCATTTACAAGTTTGTCAGCATATAAAACTACTATTTGACATTTATGGAATTAAAAAGTATAAATATCTTAATTTCCTATATGAAAAATTGCAAGTACATCTCCTGACTTGAGAAAAAGTTGCAAACTGCTGCAAACTATAGCCGGGGGGGGGGGGGGGGGGGAGCAGAACGTACAAAACAAATTCTGTAATAGGTGTATGTTGCCATGCAGCCACTTCAGTCGGCATTATTAAAGACTCCTAACTATGACTAACTATGACTGCTTTGCTGAACTGTGAAAAGAGTGTGTCAAGGCAATGGACAGAACTGTAGCCCAAGAACAGCAACCTTATGGAATGTACTTTGGCCAAGGGGAACCTTGTGCCTAAACAGCATGCCAAGCCAGATGTGGACCCCGGGACTACAGATGCCTCCTGCATCTCCACAGCCATGCCAGCGCCCAAATGCAGACCCGCAGCCCTGACCTCCATGCATGCAGAAACAGCAGCAGATCATAGATGGAAGCCATGCTCTGCAAAAAGGACAAGATGTTCTTTCATCAGAAGCCATGAAAAACTCCCTTCTCCATCACGCAGGCATTTCCCTGCCCTTCTTCACTTACTAACATCACCAGGAGAGACACGCATTCCTCTCCAGCCTAAGACAAAAAGATGTGCCCAACACCAACAATAGCCAGCTATCAAGTCTTCCTGCTAACCATCAAGATAACACCACTGTCAAACATCTGGTTGTTAAGCCTAAGCACCGACCCTGCAACATGATTGGTGCTCTTCCTCCTCCTCTTTATCTACCCCCTTCCCCAAAAGGTGTCACTCTCTGCAGAACACTGAGTTTGTCCAACCATTAATCCCTTTTTCTGCCTCATTCACAGTTTAAGCTTTGTTAATATCTCCTGGGGACCAAGTGACTACAAGTGCTATCCTCAGGTCACATTTTAGGTATAAAAGGAAAGCCTTGTGTTTTTGCTCTCTCTCTTGCTTTTGCCTCTCCTAACCCCATCCTATATTGCTGGTTCCATTCCTTGCACAGTTTAGAACTTTTCCACGTATGTTGCTGGCCAACTCACAACCCCTTCCCTTATTTTATCCCTTTTTCGCTACAGAATTAACTTGTCTTGCCAGACAGGTAACGTATCACCCCACCAATGATACTTCCTGCTAATGCAAATGTCTCTGTACCTTTCTATTCTACATTCTTAGCTCTGTATTGTGTAAGTGAATGCTTGATTTTATGTTTGTATGTTTGAAGAACCTTCAGTAAAGAAATCACTGCTTTAGTAATCTAGCCTCAGTGTCTATCCCTGGGTCCTGGGAACTCTAACTCTTTTATACACAGGTTATGGTCCTGTAATTAATGCCTATTGCCGTTTAATCATCCTAATTCCCCACTTTTATTAATAAAATAAGGCAATTTGGCTAATGTTTATTACTTGAATATAACCGCTATCATAGAACAGATAGCAACGCAAGCATGTCTAGATATTAAGAAGAAGAAGAGAAGAAGAGATTGGATTTATACCCTACGCTTCACTACCCAAGGGAGTCTCAGAGTGGCTTACAAACTCCTTTCCCTTTCCCTCCCCACAACAGACACCCTGTGAGGTAGGTGAGGCTGAGAGAGCTCTGCCAGAAACTGTTCTTTTTCAAGAACAGCTGTGCCAGAGCTACAGCTTGCCCAAGGTCATCCAGCAGGTGCAAGTGGAGGAGTGGGGAATCAAACCCAGTTCTCCCAGATTAGAGTCCGCGCACTTAACCGCCACACCAAACTGTCTAAACTTAACCACTACACCAAAGTGGCTAAACTTTGTAACACTGAATAATGCTTTATCATTGAAAACAGAATATTAATTGCTGTTAAGATTATTTACATTTAAAGAAAACATTATGGAACACCTTCAGTTTAAGAGTTTTTCCCCCAGTGCTCTCAGATTTTCCCAACATCCTTTGAAAAAAACTTTTTTCCGACCTTCATAACGCTATTCACTATATATCATTTTTAATCTATGTAAGAGTTTAATTAGGACCTATATTTTAAAAAGATCCACAATTCAGAGAGTGCCTTAGAACATACACAAGTATGTATCACTGGGGATTCTCCATATTTGTATTTATTTAATTGCAGCTTCTTATGTTGCATCAGAGGTGGCTCCCAAAGGTCCTATAAGTTTCAGAAGCAACATGTCATCTGGGACAGGGGACTCATATACTCCACTGATGTCTAATATATTTTACTGAATATGAGCCTTCCTATGTGTCCCTTTGGGTCCAGTCACAAGGCATTACTAGAGATGAGAGAAAACCCCACTCTCTTAACTAGGGATTACCTGACAAGAATTTAATAAGCCCTCATGGTAAAATATGGGCAGCTGGCTCCCCCTTGTTTTTCCTGAATCAAAGCAGAATGAAAAGGATTCCAGCTCTATACACAAGAGAACAAGACAGTGACCAACAGTAAGGGTTGCCAAGTCCAGGTTTGAAAATACCTGGGGACTTTGGGGGTGGAGCTAGGAAAAGGCAGGGTTTGGGGAGGGGAGGGGCCTCAGCATGGTACAATGCCATAGAGTCCACCCTTCAAAGCAGCCATTTTCTCCAGGGGAGCTGATCTCTGTCAGCTGGAGATCAGTTGTAAAAGTGGGAGATCCCCAGGCCCCACCTGGAGGCTGGAAACCCTAGGTGGCAAACATACGAATAAGAATTCTGAAAACAAGTACCACATAACTTCATATGCAAAGCATTAGTACTAAAATTTATCCATAAATTATTTCCAGAGATTTTAGATAGTCATTGTAGCTGAAGGGAGATATTCCCTTTGTTGCTGAGCACTGGGTAAAAAACAGGGATCCAACAAGCTTTGGTGGAAACCTGGATGAAACTGATGAACTAACACCCACACATAGCTGGGCTAATTACTGCACTCTAGATTTCCTGTTCTGTCAGAGACTGTTACACCATGAAGGATTCATTCTTTCTTTCCTAATGTCCTTTAAATATCTCTGAAACAAATGGAACAAATTAACAGTGGCCAATACGTTCCACTTTTAATGGGACTTAAGTCACAATTAAGTTTAGTTAGACCGGCACTGTGTTTTACTTAATAGAAAATTTGGCTCTGAGGTCTCCTTAGCCTGTGCCATTAAAAGAGACTGCCTACCCACTCTGTTACCATGGTTCTTTTTGTCAGATAAGATTAGCTGGTTGGAGCGGAAATGGCCTAGACCATTAAAGAAGCTAGTGAACCATGATTTGGACCCCAGGTTTTGTTCTAGTGGTGGCCGTGATGCCCTTGTCAGATCTCAAGGATTATTACCTGCAAGGACTCCAGGCGAGATTTAGTCATGCCAAGACCTTCCCTTGATTTCTGACAGGCACACTTTTCAATCTCATGAACAGCAATTGCTGAAATATTACCAGGCTGCTGAACAAACGTTCTTAAAGCAAGACATCCTCTTTAAGAGAAAGGCTGTTTGGAGCCACTGCACAATAGATCCTTTTTTGAGAAAAGCTTACCTTATTGTGTTTTTGCTGGTACCTTGTTCTAGTATCCAGTATATGATAAGGGCTTTCAGAGTCTCTGTTAAGATAATAGACAAGTCTTGAAGGCAATATGATTTCTTTCTGGAATGCACTGTTGTGACTGTTATTTTTACTGCTACTACTGTTAGACTGTTGAAATGCAGTGTCTTCATCTGCCAGTGTTCCTTCTATATTTCCTGTGGTTTCATTCCAATGCAGAGCTAGGGAAGACAGAAAACTTGCCATAAATTTCCAGAGCAACTAAATAGCTTTTTTAAAACATGATGCTTTACACTCTACTCACTAATTTAAGGGAAAAATGAAAATCCCCATTGGGCCGAATGTGAACGCTGTGCATTATTTAATTGTATATATTATTTAATTTTATAAAGTTTTACTTCACCACAGATTTCAAATATGCAAGAAAAACTCAGAGCTTCAAAGAGCAAAAAACCCACCCACCACCCTTCTTAATGGCCATCCAACTATCCATTACCCTCATTCAACCAAGTTCCCACATAAATATTAGCCATGTATAAATCTATCAACGCACTGCAAAGCTCCCTTCTGCTCCTAAGGCATACTGCAGCCATGTGCACTGAATTTTAATCAATTCTCTTTATATAATGACCGTTTTTCTCTAGTCCTATAACTTTAAGACTGCATTCCAACATACATTTATTAGAATATATGACTGCACTCTATTAGGCTTTCTTCTGAGTACATGCATCTTTCTTTGCATGGGAGGGGGACGACCCTACTGTTCTCCGCACTGGGCACAATTCCTTTCTATAAGTAAAAAGTACACTCCACCACCCAGACAGCAGAACAAGAGGACTGACACTAGAAGTGCCTGCCCCTGTGCCCCCCCCATCAAACGCCACCCCCCCTCGTTATTTGGCTTTGCCACACCGCAAAAAAAACAGCAACCTTGAAAAGCTGCCAGCAACAGCATCTGCTGCAGAGAAGCCTTCTGAAAGGACTTCTTTGCCCTATCAGATGCATAAAGCGACCAAAAAAGAGAGAGCGCAAGTCTATTATGTGTAAACCACGCACACATGCAATAATTCCATCTCCATCAGACACACATGAGAAGGGCGGAGAGCCGGGAGAGGAGAGGAGGCACTCAGAGGCGCACTCAAGATCAATTATTGCCACGGAGCAGCCAAACAAGAAAGGGCTGTCAATATAGGAATTGCGTCAAGAGCGGAAAACAAAAATCTTCATGCGTGGAGAGAAAAGCGTCCTTGGAAGAACTTTGGTGCTTATTATTACAGTACAGATGGGAAAGGGGGGGGGGGGGGATCCAGCACAGGGTTTCTTAGTCCTCAATTGTTATACCATTCTGAAAAAAAATTACAAGCCTGGAGTGGAGGGTGGTGGTGGTGGTGCAGAAAGCGACCACAAGGGGGTAAAAATCAGGAGCAGAGAGTTGGGCAGAACAAATTTTGGAGTGCAACGGGGCCACCTTTAAGGCCAACAAAGGTTTATTCAAGATAGGTGCTTTCGTGTGGAAGTGCACTTCTGCAGATACAGTGAAACAAAAATTATATATATATGTATGTGTGTATATATATATATACACACACACATATATATATATATACACATATATGCACGCACGCACACACACACACATATAACATAAGCATATAAGAGAAGCCAATGTTGGATCAGGCCAATAGCCCGTCCAGTCCAACCCTCTGTCACACAGTGGCCAAAAACATAAAGATAGATAGATTGACAGATGACAGACAGATAGATCGAGATAGATATAGACAGATACAAACCTAGATAGGGTGGGCAGTAAACGAGCATGCAGAATAATGAAGGTGCTTTTAAGAGATTAAAAGAACAACCAGTTTAGTTCACGCCGGTCCGCACATGGCACTGAGGCGGAGAGGGAGCCCCCCACACCCCCACCCACTGCAGCCTCCCCAACCCCCCCCCCCGGGGGGGACGGACTCACCGGTGGCCGCGATGACCCCCCAGCTCTGCGGGCAGCCGGGGCAGAGGAGCAGGAGGGCCCAGCAGAAGAGGCGGACGAAACTGGGCAGGGGCCGCCGCACCAGGCGAGACGAGGCGGCGGAGGCGGCGGCGGGGGGGAGGCTGCAGGGGTGGCGGCGGTGGCGGCCGGCGCAGGGCTGCCGCAGAGAAGTTCTGCCGGGCGGCTTCATGGCTCATCGCTCCCCCCGGGGGGTGGGGGGGCCGCGGAGGAGGAGAAGGAAAGCGGGCGGGGGGGGGGAGGGAAGAGAGGACGAGGAAGAGATGCCCTTCCCCGCCTCCCTTCTCAGGCGAGGGCTCAGAGGAGCTGAGGAGGGAGCGGCGCCGCGGCAGCTGCTACTGCTGCTTCCCTCATGTTGCGGCGAGGGTATGGAGACGGAGGAGGAGGAGGAGCCCGACTGGCCTCTGCTGCCGTTACGACGGCAGCGGCGTCTACCTGCCTGCCTGCCCGCTCACTCACTCACTCACTCGGCCGTTCACAGCCACTATTCCCCACAGCGGAGGGCAGGGAAGGGGGAGGCGGGCAGGCGCGCGCATGCGCGCACTCCCCTCCCTCCATGCGCCTCGGCTCCTGCCTTCGCTCCGCTTCGTCCTCGCGGCGCCGTTCACCTTCCAAGGCCGTGCGCGCTGCGCAGGGCGTGACGTCGAGGCTTGCGCCACTTACTGCCCTCTCTCTCCCCCCCCCCTTTCCCCGTCTCTCTATTTTTCTTATTAATGCCTTCCCAGTGGAGCGCCCTCTCGGAGAGGAGAGCGGCGTTGAGTGTATGCACGCGCCTGGGGCGGGGGGAGAGGAGGGAGTTGTGGCGGCGTGCATGCATGCGCGCGCTGGGGTGGGGGGATTCCAGCAGGCGGGGATGGCCGGGTCTTCGTTCTGTTAAGATCTGTGGCGAAGGCGGGCCGGCCTCGGATGCTTGATGGCTGGGAGGGGTGGGTGGGCACTGCCCACTCTATAGAGCGAGCCGAGGATGCTGAATAGTAAGAGTTGCAGCCGGTCGGGTGCAGCGGCAAACCTTCGCTCGCTCGCTCTCTCGCTCTCCTCCCCCCCCCCCCCCGCCGTCCTATTTGTATTGAGTATAATGGAAGGAAGAAGCCGGTGCCGTGAGGAATAGCAAGACTAGCAGTTAGTCGGGTGCAGGTAGTTGCCGCGGCAAAACTAGCCGCCGCCCCCGTGCCCCGTTTGCATTGCGTGCAATGGAAGTCAGCAGGAGTCGTGATGCAGCATCTTGGCTTCTGAGGGAGGGAGCCGCGGAAGACGGCAGCCCCGCGGGATCCCCCCCCCCCCCCCCCGGTCTTGTCTATGCAATTCCTCCCCTCGGGATTTGCTGCAGACTCGGAGACAAGCAGAGAACCCCCACCCGCCCCCCAAAAGAGAAAGAGGCAATGATGAGAAGGCTGTTCCCCAAGTCTCCAGTTTTTTTCTCTCCTCAGAGACTTTGGCACGGAAGCTGGGTTTGGTCTGGTTTTCCCGATTGCAGTTTTAAGTTGGCCCCTGACGGAGGGAATGGAATTGGCTCTTATCTGTTCCTTCTCCTCCCACCCAGTTCTCCCTAACCTCCCTTCCGCTAGTTTCTGAGGGGGTGGGGGGGGACAAGTGATTAGGGAGCACAAACACACACAAAGAAGGGATTAATGTCACTGGGCGGGGTTGCTTAATTTCTTGAAAGGGGTTGAGGAGCATTAGAGCCGGCTTTCGAACCGAGGGGAATAGCACAGAAACCACACACAGGAAATTATCATTTTCACACACACACACACTAAAGGAGTTTATTGGCAAGAGGATGAGCTTGAATTTATGCTCAGGTTCCTGCATGACCATGAGCATGGGGAGAGAGTGATGACAAGCACTCACTGGGAGACTCTCTCCATCTTCGAGGAGATGGTCACCACTTCCCAGTGCCGCACGAAAAGTAAAAGAGATAAGGTCTGCAGGTTGTGGGACCAGGTGGGGAATCCCAGCTGGGGGAGGATGAGACCAGCAAGTAAGTGCCATACACCCCTCCCCCTTATACTGGCGTGCACTATAAGTTGTCACTTACATACACTTTTTTTTTTTTTTTACTTGCCTTCCCATAGAACCATACTGGCCTAAGAGGAGCTGCAGGCAGGCAGCACTGGAAGAGTCTCCCCCTGGGTCCTCGCATGATAGGGGGGCACAGATCTGATAAGCAAATATAGCTCCCACTGCTTTGTTAAGGCGGATTGGCTATTGCATCAACCCTTTCTTTTATTCTCTTTTAAAAGGAACCAAAGTATCTAGTATTTTCCCTATGCATGAATCCGGTAGTTTCCCCTAGCCCAGGGGTGGCCAACTGTGGCTCGGGAGCCACATGCGGCTCTTTCACACATATTGTGCGGCTCCTGGCAGGGCGGCTGGGGAAGCAAAGGGGAGGCATGCTTTTTCTCTCTTTCTCCCTTCCTTCCTTCCCTCCTCCCTCCCATCTATTTGCTTTCCTAGTTTCTCTCTCTCTCTTTCTTATAACTGGTTTTCCTCGTTTGTTTTTATTTTTGGCAGTCCCATTTAACGTTAATAAAAAGCAAATTTGCATATTTTTAAAAATAAAAACGTGTGTGTGATATTTGTTCCTGTCTTGCGGCTCTCAGACATCTCTATGTGGCTCTTACATTTATTCTATGTGGCTCTTACGTTAAGCAAGGTTGGCCACCCCTGCCCTAGCCTAAACAACCAGATAGGGTTTTCTTGTGTATACAACGCAGGGGCCAAGACTGCCAGCCAGTTTAGGTGCCCATATGCTGTAATGAGGTGCAGGTCTTGTGACTCGCTTTGAAAACTGGTATTGCATATAATACTAGCTGACAGCAGATCTGTGAGGTTGGAGTGCGTGGGTACCTGTTTTCTCCATACCAGTTACGAACAGTCTTCCCTCTAAGCTGAGTTAGTGTGAGCTTGCTCACAGTTTTTAAGCCTCTGGCGCACACATTTTTGACTTGGCTCAGGAAGGATGGCTCCAGAGCAAGCTAACTTATGCAGCAGCCAAATCCATCTCTCACAATTTTAATGCCAGTAGCTCACAAAGTAGATTTTTTGCTCACAGGACTCCACAGCTTAGAGAGGGACATTGCAGAAAGAATACAGGAACACATATATTAATCAAATTTCCTCTGTAATTTTCTACAGGAGTGGGCCTCTTATGTCAGCGTAGCAGTTCAGGCCACGGCATCTCCAGAGGAGAGTGATCATGGTAGGTTTAGATGTATTTTTGGAGAGTTGTCTGTCAATGCACAATGATCAGTGCCTGTAATGGTAGCTGTATTGGGATTTAAACCTGAGTGATGACTGAGGGTGAGCAACCCTGGGCACATAGGGATCCTGGGAGATGCAGTAAGGGTTAGCTTCAGGTTTGCTATCATTGAAGGCACATTGCATGGGAAGTGTGAGCATTTGCATGGCCCTATTAACCTTTAATTTTCAACCACTCATTTGAGGGTCAATGGACACAGACATCGCCTCTTCTGGAGCCTCCTCTGAGCCCCTAGGGGGTAAGTGCAATGACCCTTACTTGTCTTGCCAAGGAATATCAACGCCCATCTAACGGCTTCCCATTCTCTCGCAGGAGTAGGTGAACCGAGCAATGGGGGCCGGGCTGCCACCGCCAAAACTCTCCCCCCCAACAGGTGACCAGCGGCTGGACGTCACGCAGGCCACCCTCGAGCAGGCCACCCTTGAGCAGCTCCAGGCTGGACAGGAGCTGCTCAGGGCAAGCCTGGAGACGGCTTGCAGGAAATGTGAGTATCCCCTCCTGCCTTGGTCTGTGAGCAACATCAGGAAAGTGAGAAAAAGCCTAGGCACACATTCATACGTTTGCAAGGCTTTTATTGAACAAATGCAACTGGTGGTGAACCAAAAAACTGAACCCCAAAATCACAATCCAACCCCTGTAATAATGCGACCATAGACCTGTTGTGTGCTTTGCAACGGTGATGGCACTACTTGGTGTTAATGCTGAGCACCTACTTGTATTTGCAGTGGGCAGACATTTACAGCACATTGTAATCCTGGAGCGGGCCATGGTCAGAGAATGGGTAGAGAATGGGGCACCATGCAGCTCACCACAGCTGTCCAGGCACAGGAGGCGGAACAAGAGTCTGAGGGGAGTGAGGAGGGAGCTGGGGCTGAGGGGGTGTAGTAGTAGTTGTTGTTGTTATCGTTGTTACGTGTGTAAATAGATGATGCAGCCTGATGTCAGTTGACCAGGTTCAGTGAACTGCACGCCACGCTACAGAGGAATCACAGGTATTACAGGCAACCACACAGCCATTCCTGAGATACAGGTGGCTGGAGCAATAGGAAGGATGAAGAGGCAAATCCTGGACATGTCAGGATGGCTGTCCTGGCAATATTTCTGAGGGGTATCATGGCATACTTTGCAGTTTAGCTCTTGAGCATTTTCATGTGTATTATCCTATTTTACTGCAATGCCCCCCCCTTTTGTAGTCTGCCTTCAGTCTTGGGGAGAAAGACAGACAAGAATGTGTGCAAGGTTGCCTTTCCTTTCAGTTCTGTTTGCTCATTTCAAATCACTCGAGGCCATTTCGTCTGTGAGCTCTTAAGGTTACCACACGCTGTCATCTACACCTCAAGGATGTGGACCCTGCCTTTGGGGAGACGTTTGGACTAGACAGCCTTAAGCGTCAATTCCAACCAACTGCAAGAAGTCTCTGGGTATTTTATTTGTTTATTCAAAACATTTATTAGCTGCCTTTCTTCCTTACACGGCTCAAGGCGGCTTATGGACACAGATAAAACACATAGAATGATATACACTAAAAACATAAAAACCAGTATTTAAAATCGCTTCTCAGGACTGCTACTAAGCTTTAGCGCTGAGGTGTCAAACTCATTTGTTAAGAGGGCCGGATTTGACATAAATGTCACTTTGTTGGGCTGGGCCATGTGTGCCATAAAACATAATGCTAAGCAGGGCTTTTTTTGTAGAAAAAGCCCAGCAGGAACTCATTAGCATAATAGGCCACACCCAACAGCAGGAACTCATTAGCATATTAGGCCACATCCCTGACAGCGCAGCTCCCTCCCAGGATCAGCTTTCCCAGGTGCCCTGCAGCTTGCAGGACGCATGGGGAACCCAAGGGAAGGAAGGCAGTTTCTGGATCGGCTTCCCCAGGCACACTGCAGCTGCAGGGCGCCTGGGGAATCTGAGGAGGGGAGGCAGTTTAAACTGCCTTCTCTCCCTGAATCAGTTTGGCTTCCCCAGGCACCCCGCGGCTTTCAAGGCGCCTGGGGAACCCGAGGTAGGGGGGAGGCTGTAGGTGTGACCAACTCTGAAGCCAGCCGGAACTCTGTTCCTGTGTGTTCCTGCCCAAAAATAGCCCTGATGCTAGGTACCGGAGATATAAACTGCGTAAAGGATAGCAGCTGGTAAGCTTTGAGTTGGTGCATCGTCACTGCAGGGCCCCATGGGCTGGGAAGGGGATGTAAAGGAAAACCCACATGGGTGAACTGGAGAGGCAGCAGTGCAGTGCTGGGCAGACACTCCCAGAATGCTTGACTGCCGCAGACAAGGTTGTTCTGCCATGATGAAGCCACAGTGGAGTGGCTCCGCCCACTCCCCCAGCACTCCCTCCCTTGCATCAGTTGCTCGCAGCCTGCATAAGAGACCTAGATGGGCTGGTCCTGTCCCCCCCAGGCCTTATGTTTGACACCCCTGCTTTAGCATGTGCAGTCCTAAATAAAACCGTCTTCAAATGCCTCCTTAAGATCAAAAGTGGAGGGGTTCCATAATTGTGGGGCTGCCACTGAAAAGATCCTCTCTTGTGTAGCCACCAAATGAGCTTCTTTGATAGACAGGACAGTCAGGAGGGCCTCTCGCTGTGCCAAGCAGGAACATATGGGAGAAGACAGTCCCTGAGATACCCTGGCCCCAAGCTACAATGGGCAGAGGTCCCCAGTGTAATGACTGTGGGCATCAGGGGGCCCACTGACACCTTTTCTGGCACCCTTCAAATGTTTTTAGAAAGTAAGTGGGGCCAGGTAGTGCTTTTGCCCAGCAAGACGTTTTGATTGGCTGTGTAGATTTTAAAGAATGTTTCTTGAGCAGCAGCTGCCACCACAGCACAAAATTTTTCATGAGGTGACTGAAGTTAAGCTGTGAAAGCCATTTTGTGGCTAGCTCCGCCTCTTGTGGCAGTCATTTTGTCAGAATTCCAAAGGTGGCTGCAAGGTCCCCTGATGTAGGGCTTTAAAGTAGACACTGCAGGATCTTTTTAGGTTCAATAAGAACATAAGAGAAGCCAATGTTGGATCAGGCCAATGACCCATCCAGTCCAACACTCTGTCACACAGTGGCCAAAAATACCAGGTGCCACCAGGAGGTCCACCAGTGGGGCAGCATACAGCATACATCTCCCCCAAGCACGAAGAATACAGAGTAAGAATCACTTGCCCCAGACCAAGAGTTCCTATCTATACCTAGGGCTAATAGCCACTGATGGACCTCTGCTCCATATGTTTATCCAGTTCCCTCTTGAAGCCGCCCATGCTTGTAGCCGCCACCACTTCCTGTGGCAGTGAATTCCATGTGTTGATCACTCTTTGGGTGAAGAAGTCCTTCCATTGATCCATTCTAACCCGACTGCTCAGCAATTTCATGGAGTGCCCATGAGTTCTTGTACTGTGAGAAAGGGAGAAAAGGACTTCTTTCTCTACCTGCTCTATCCCATTCATAATCTTATAAACCTCGATTATGTCACCCCCTCAGCTGTCAGTTCTCCAAGCTAAGGAGCCCTGAGCACTTTAACCTTCCTTCATACGGAAAGTGTTCCAACCCTTTGATCATTCTAGTTGCCCTTTTCTGCACTTTTTCCAATGCTATAATATCCTTTTTGAGGTGTGGCGACCAGAACTGTACACAGTACTCCAAATGAGGTCGCACCATCGATTTATACAGGGGCATTATGATACTGGCTGATTTGTTTTCAGTTCCCTTCCTAATAATCCCTAGCATAGCGTTGGCCTTTTTCATTGCAGTTGCACACTGTCTTGACATTTTCATTGAGTTATCTACTATGACTCCAAGATCTCTCTCTTGGTCAGTCTCTGCCAGTTCGGACCCCATCAACGTGTATTTATAGTTAGGATTTTTGGCCCCAGTGTGCACTATTTTGCACTTGGCCACACTGAACCCTGTTTGCCACACTGACGCCCACTCGCCCATCCTCGACAGATCCCTTTGGAGTGCCTCACAATCCTCCCTGGTTTTCACCACCCTGAACAATTTAGCATCATCCACAAATTTAGCCACTTCAGTGCTTACTCCCTTTTAACAAGCTTTTCTTCTAGCCTGCACTGCCGTTCAGGAAGACTTTAAAAATATGGCCCGAATGTTTCCGAGAGGCCTTCCAGAAGTACTGTGTTGGGCTGTGTAACAAAGCTAAATCTGCCCAACTGGTCTAAACTGGCAGAGTTCCAGGTAGGTGCCAGTTGAGCATAGGAACATGTAACTCTCAGCGCCACGCAGTACCTTTCAAGTGCTTCTCACCCTTCATCCTGCCTCCTGCCCAGCATTCCCAGAAAGGAACAGCCCATGTGATGAATATTTGAAATGATAAATTTAGCTTCAAAGGAACACTGCGAGTAAGCTGTCCTTTGTAGTCGTTCTACGGATACAGAAGTGAAGGGGATGGACATGCAGGTAGTTTCAGAGAAAAGTGGGGCGCCGCTTGGTAAACACTTCAACAGCATCCCCAAAATAGACACGTTGGGGGCAGAACTCAAAATCGGACAGAAAGCAACACAGGCACCGTTGTCGTTCTCCTTCCGATCGTGTTACTTTCAGGTGTGCAACAAACCGTAAAGGGCGGAGAAGGTTCCTTCTTTGTTCGCTTGGGAATCAAAGCCAAAGGCCACTCAGATGGTGTGCAAATGAGCCAGGGTCTTACTTCCAGCTTTCTCGTTCCAACATTAGTTCAAGATAGATCAACACAAAAAAAACTGGGATATCAAGATTTGTTCATATTTGGGTGGGGGAATACTACTTAATAATTATTACTGTGGAACAATGTTATATGCAACAATGTGCTTGTAAAATAAATCCCAGGGCAGCAAAGGCAGATACCAGCGGGTGATGCCATTTTCCAACTTGCACGTTGTTGATTGCCCATTGAGGACTAGCCTGGGGCAATTCCGCACCATTGTTTGACCCGGTGGCGTCCCGTCCCCCCCCCCTCCCCCCCTCCCCCCCCCCCCCCCCGGAAATAATTGCAGCAGTGGTTTGTTTTCCCACTAGCTGCTGTGAGGTTGTTAATTGGCCCGGATTTAAGGGTCTTTCCCCCAGGATTTTTCCTCTCAGCCAACTTCAGGATCTTTTTCTTGCTACGGGGTTGAAGTTGGGGCATTCTAGAGGGGAACTCACAAATTTTGAGTCCTCACTCCCCCCCTTTTAATGCCCCTGTGCTTCTTTCTCTCCCCTTCCAGCCTCTCCCCTCCCTTTTCCACCCCGGCATGAGGGGGTTTTTTGTGTTCCCCCCCCCCTTGCATCGCAACACAATACTGATCCATTGTTGACTGGCATTTAAATGTCCTTTTAAATGTACCTTTGTTGTTTCCCCATTTCAGTGCTGCAATTCGCTATTTGCACAAAAGTAGTGCCATTGTTAAAAAGATTTACTAAGGGTGGCATGGAGGCATGGATAAAATTTTTCACAGGGTTAACCTACAGGCTGTAGTGCCACTGTTTAAAAGGTGTATTGAGGGTGGCATGGCAGTGTGGACAAAATTTTCACGGGGGTGACATGTGTTGCACTGCATGCCCCCCCTCCATTTCTCCTCCCTTTCCCGCCCTGGTGTGAGGTTAGGGCTGCCAAGTCCCCGGGTAGGGCGGGGGAAGCACCGATTTTTAAAGCTTTCCCCCGCTTTTTCAGAATTGGCCACCGGGGGAGGCAATGGCTGCCAGCAGGGAAACGTCGGAGCCTGCACTGGCCTCTTAAAAGGGAAATGTCTGCAGAGAGCCTGCCCTGCAGTAAAAAGCCTCAACAGACATTTCCCCTTTAAGAGAGAGGAAGAGAGTCCCGCCCAGAGAGGCTCTTTCTGCTGAAGGGCCTGCTTTTGCATGTGGCCTGCTGCTGGAGTAAGCTGCTTGGGGTAAGCTGCTGGGGTCTGCCAGCTCTTTTCCTTCTCTCTCTCTCCCCCTCCCCCTTTCTTTCTTTTTTCTGTCTGTCTGTCTGTCTCTCTCTCTCTCTGTCCCCATCCAGCAGAGGTCTATCAGTGGCTATTATAACCACAAGGTCTAAATGGAGCCCTTTGTCTGGGGCAGTGATGCTCCTCATTCTTGGTGCTTGGGGGGCAACAGTGGGAGGGCTTCTGGAGTTCTGGCCCCGCTGCTGGACCTCCTGAGGGCACCTGGTATTTTTGGCCACTGTGTGACACAGAGTGTTGTACTGGATGGGCTGTTGGCCTGATCCACTGTGGCTTCTCTCCTGTTCTTATGATATGAAAATCATATTTAGCACTTGTGTAGCACTTAGTGCTTCATATTCTGCCGAGATGAGGAAGGATTCAGTAGGACCATTGCTCAGTGATAGAGCATCTGCTTGACATGCAGGAGGTATCAGCCTCTTCAGCTAAAAAAGGATCAGGTCATAGGTGACATTAAAGATCTCAGCCTGAGACCCTGGAGAGCCACTACCAGTCTGACTAGTCAATACTGACCTTGATGGACCAATGGCCTGATTCAGTATTAAATAAAATGATTCCATGGCACTGCAGGGTTTTGAGCCAGGCTCTCCCAGATCCCAGCCAAACAAACTGACTGCTACATAACACTGACTCTTGTTCAGCGACAAAAAACAGTGGCATAAAAGTCACAGTCTGGGTAATGCTGCTTGCAAGCCTATAAAGCTCAAGGCAGCAGCAGAAGGAAACTTCATGAGTTCATGTGTCAGCATGTGGAAGCAACATCACAGGATGTGACATCACAAAATGATGTCACTTCCTTTCTCCTGGCTCCATCCCCAAAGTCTCCTGGCTCCACCCCCAAAGTCCTCAGATATTTCCCAAGTTGGACTTGGCAGCCCTATGTGAGGTTTTTTCTTT
Organism: Lepidodactylus listeri; assembly: GCA_029233225.1. Taxonomy (NCBI): domain Eukaryota; kingdom Metazoa; phylum Chordata; class Lepidosauria; order Squamata; family Gekkonidae; genus Lepidodactylus; species Lepidodactylus listeri. The sequence continues at coordinate 17,265,337 of JARCFY010000010.1, read as the reverse complement.
CTTTTTTGCAGGCATTGCGTCACAATGCAACTATGCATGCGTAAAGCACGCTTGTTTTCCAAAATGGGTGGGTGCGTTACAACACATCCACCCCCACCCCACCCCACCCCCCACCCCGATCAAAAAGAAAGAAGGGGGAAGAGAGGGAAGGGGGCGCTAGATTTGGGGAAAGGCAACAAACCCAGGTCAGAGTTCCTTAATGCGGAACTCCCCCGACAGAATTGGGCCAATTAGACCCGAAGGGAACGGAAAGCAAAGCACTAGTGTGGAATCAGCCCTGGTGTAGTTGTTAAAGTGTCAGACAAGGACCTGGGAATGCATAACCCAACTTATGCCATGGAATCTTGCTGGGTGACCTTGAGCCTATCACACACTCTCAGCCTAACCTACCTTACAGGGTTGTTGTGCTGATAAAATGGAGGCAAGGAGAATTATGTAAGCTGCTTTGGGTCTTCATTGGGGAGAAAAACGGATGTAAGTAAACTTAATAGATTTATTTATGAAAACATTTATATCCTCCGTTTCCTCTTGGTTCAAGGCAGCTTAAAATAATAGTTTAAGAGATCCCAATACCCTGAACTGGAAAGCCCAGGCAAGCCCAATCTCATCAGATATCGGTAGCTAAACAGGGCCGACTGTGGCAAGTGCTTGGATGGGAGACCTCCAAGGAATACCAGGACCGGGAGGCAAGTCATATCATAGCTACCTCTCTGAAACATCCAAGCCCACTAGGGGTTGCCAGAAGTCAGCCATGAATTCCAGGCACACACACACACATACACAACATTACCAGCTAAAACCAAATATAAAATTGTTGTTGTTCAGTTGCCCTCCCCCCCCTTAAAAGATGCCTACTGTTCAACCCCCCCTTATAAGCCCCAGCAAACAAGGAGGCCTTGCAGCACCTCCTGAAGATCTCCAGGGTGAGGGCTCTCACTTCTTGGGGTGCCCATTCCATAGAGGTGGGGCTACAATATAAAATGGCTGGGCTCTTGTTAATACCAGTCAGGCCAACCTAGGTGGTTGGACAGCCAACAGATGGCTGCCTGATGACTGTAGTTGGCACCCAGGGACCTGTGGAGGGAGACGGTGGTTCAGATATGTGAGTCTCAGGTCATGAAAGGTGTAATGATTTCATGTTTTGATGTGTGTGTTTCTTTAAATGTTTTGTGTGACTGCAGTAATATAAGAAGAGTGATGGGGGAGACAAGTGTGATGTGATTGGCTGATGACAGGGTGTGGGAGGACAGAGGTCTCTGAGGTGATTCAGTATTGAGTGTTCTTGAAGAGATGAGTGTGGAGAGCTTTTGTGAGTGTATGGCAGAAGAAGCAGTTTGAGTCTGTTCTGTGTGAATAAGACAAACAGTTTATCCTGTGTGGCTATGAGCAAAACAGTTTAGTCTGTGTGGCTATGAGCAAAACAGTTCAACCTGTGTGGCTATATGAGAGAGAAAAGAGAGAAAAGCCTGTCAGAGATGAGTTTTGGTGTTTGAGAGACTATGTGTGACACCAAGCTTTGTCAGTTATATGTTCTTTCTTCAACAACAGTTCAAAAATACCCAGAAACCTATTTTGTTCTTGTATAAATAAATCCTTATTTGTTTAAACTTATCCCAGCAATCAGAATAGTCCTTCGTCAAGGCCACTTAGTCCTCTGAGGCACCCAGACACTGGGTCATTCTACCAAAAGAGAGAGATTTGGAATTTTTAATTCCTGGTGGCAGCAGAAATCTACTGAGTTCATGTACACAGAGTGTGTTTTAAAGGAGAAACAGTCTCCCCAATAAGTGAGGACGTCACAAAGACTTTAAGGGTCATACTGGAACTGAACTCATAAACAGACTGGCAGTCAATGCAGCTGTACCAATAAACAAATATTCGTGAAGATGTGGATGGACCTATAAGACTGCAGTGTTTTGTCTTTCAACAGAAACTTAAGGCCTGAGGTGTGACAGAATTGCTATTCAGAAAAGCACTTCAGTCTAGGAACATGCAGTTCTCAAGAATATATCTCACTGTGGCTACGAAACAGCATTTGTCTGGCATGATGTAGACTTGCTGTGATTAAATATGCTGAAAATGGTGAACTTCAATGCACCAGATTCTGTGCTGGATTTTGGCCCAGTTCTATAACATGCAGCAAACTACATGCATCATCACGAGTGGCGATTCCTTCCAAAGAAGCCCTTTTTGAAAATGTGTGTTGGAATTCTGCCACCTCCGAAGCATAGCTGATTTTGTACCAACTTGGCCTTTGGAGGGGAGGAAGGAAGAATATCCGCTCAATAATTTTCAGGCTCCTGGGAGTAAAACAAACAAACACGCTAACAGTTTTAGAATGATAATCAGAAAAAAGAATAACTGAGAATATGACTTTGTTCATTGTTTAGACCATGGGTGGCCGGAGCAGGGGAGGCCAATGATATTCGACGTCCACTGCCTCAACCATAGGCCTGGTGGAACAGCTCCGTTTTACAGGCCCTGCAGAATTGCAACAAATCCTGCAGGGCCCTGATCTCAAGTGGGAGCACGTTCCACCAGGCCGGGTCTAGGCCTGAAAAAACCCTGGCCCTGGTCAAGGCAAGACGGACATCTTTTGGGCTGGGGACTACAAGTCGGTGCTGGTCGATGAAGCACAAGGCTCTGTGGGGTGTGTATGTGGGGAGACAGTCCCGCAGGTATGCTTGTCCCTGGCTGCAAAGGACCTTAAAGGTTAGCACCGTAACCTTGAACGTGAGCCAGTATTCAACCAGCAGCCCATGCAGTTGGCAAAGCACTGGCTGAATGTGCACTCACACAGGCGTACCAGACAGCGGTGCACTGCTGCATTTTGTACTAGCTGAAGTTTCCGGATCAGGTTCAAGGGTAGGCTCGTGTAGTGCGAATTACAGTAGTCAGTCCTGGAAGTAACCGTTGCCTGGATCACTGTCGCCAAGTCATGGGAGGAAAGGTAAGAAACTAGTTGCCTGACCAGCCTAAGAGGATAAAAGGCTGACCTGGCAACGCTGGGGGCCTGGGCTTCCATAGAAAGAGAGGCATCCTTGTGTTCTCTTTGGGCGTTTTCAGACTGGCTTTTTCCCGGGGCTCACACCGGAGCTAGCACCGGAGCTTCTGGTCAGTTTCGCACCAGTTGCTCCACTGCTCAGGAGTATCCCTGGAGCAAGTAAACACCGCTAGAAACCTGTTTTTCTTGCTCCAGGGATACTCCTGAGCAGTGCGGTGAAACTCCGGAGGAGTTTGTGAGCACGGAGCAACTGGTGCAAAACTGACCAGAAGCTCCGGTGCTAGCTCAGGTGTGAGCCCCGGGAAAAAGCCAGTCTGAAAACGCCCTTTGTGAAATTCTCAAGAAGCTTCTGCCTGGTTGCTGTCGGAAACAGTTCTGGGACTTAGATAAACTCTGGATAAGATCTAGAAGAGCAAGTATCCTTCGCCTGGGAAACAGGAAGCTTCCGAGAAAGCTTTTGCACGCTGCTAATTGAATTGTTTTCAATTTAAAAGGTAATCAAAACTGATACACCGCCTGTTATAGTTTTATTCCTTTTTGCCCTTCCACAGTCACACAATTCTGTTATCTTCCTTTTTGCCATGGCTTTGTCAAGTATCATTAAGTGGCCCACTTACATCTACTCTGCCCTGTTTGTTTTCCTAGAACTCATCCTCTTTTACAAGTACGCAGGATTTCAAAAATGCTTTTTCCAGGTGCAAGTTTTACCCTGGGGTGGGGGAGGGGTCTTTGGCATTGATGTGCCAGTTTGGGCTAGAAGAAGGAGCTCTGGATTCATGTTGGGATAGAACCATATCCAACAACTGTGTGTATGAAATGTCTATTTAACTCAAAGAAGAAGAGATTGGATTTATACTCCGCTCTTCACTACCCAAGTCTCAGAGTGGCTTACGATCTCCTTTCCCTTCCGCTCCCCACAACAGGCACCCCCTTAGATGTGGCTGAGAGAGCTCTTTCGAGGACTGCCCTTGAGAGCACAGCTCTGAAAGAACTTGTGACTGACCCAAGGTCACGCCAGGAGCTGCATGAGGAGGAGTAGGGAATCAAACCCGGTTCTCCCAGATTAGAGTCCACGCTTCTAACCACTACACCAAACTGGAGGGACATCAAATAAGTATTTCTTTCCCCAGTTGAAGAACTGAGGGAGTTCACGTCTTTGACAGTGTCGGCCCACCTTGTGATGCTTACCATTATGAAAGCAGCAATTTAAAAAAGCATCAGATTTCTTTTCGTAAGACACAGTATACGGAACAAAGTACGTACAACAATAATTGCCATGTAACCGCTCAGACCTGTTGTGCTCAAGCAGACCAGGGTCTCGGTCTTTTGGGCTCCAATCTAGCCAGCCCCTCAGAGATTAATCGACTTGCAGCTCTGTTCTGCCTTGAGGCATCCGCCGCTCTTTCAGGAGTTTTGTTATAGCCCTGGAATATTAATGTGTAGTTTCACGGAAAAGCTGGAGTTGTGAGGTGAACTACCTGCAGCTTCAGGCCCTTGAATCACTCTGGAAGATTGTACTTTTCCCCTCCTTATATGTAATACTCCAGCTCTTCCACCCCTACCCCACCATGGAGTCAGGGTTACATGTAGGAACGGGTGGAGCTGACTTCCTTGAGTATGAGCAAAGCACTTGTAACAAGCCAGTGAAATAAGGAAGTATAACCCCCACTTTTAGGGCACGTACAGCTGAATAAGCAAACCTGGAAATCCAAATGAGAAGAAAGGCAGATCTCTAATGCACTGGTGCTGGCCTCAAATGATGAGGACCTCCCCAAACCTGGGGAGAAGTTGAACTGGGAGCATGTCATAAGCATCCTTACACACAAATGTTTCCTAGGGATCCAAACCACACTACTGCAACTGACACTGCAAGAATGAGGCATCCAGTACACGGAGATTAAGGTGGGGGACGCCCACACTTCAAAGACGTTAGATCAAGATGGGTAGCCGTGTTTGACTAGCAGTAGAAAAGAGCCAAGAGTCCAGTGGCGCCTTAGACTAACAAAATATGTGGTGGGGGATGAGCTTTTGTGAGTCACGGCTCACGTCTTCATGAAAGCTCCTAGCCTGCCAGAAATGTTTGAGTGCTAAGCAGACAGGCAGGTGGCATCCCAGAAACAGGTACAACTGCAGCAACCTGGTGGCAGTGGCCAGAGCAGCTGCTGTTTGACCCCACCCAAAAAATTTCGGGCTGGACTCTGGCCTATTTTTCGGTTAATGTGAGCATGTCATCAGGATTGGTGACTGGAAGCGGAGTGGCCAGGCACACTGTAAGAGGGTCTATCAGCTTTGTTTATGGTGTCTCTTCCCTTCTGCCCCAGCTATTCTTGTCTTTACTCTTTTGAGATTACAAGACACCAGCTCTAGCACAGCCTAATTATGTTCCAAGTGGAATGCCATAGTGCTATCAGTGCAATCCTAAACAGAGTTACACCCTCCAAAGCCCATTGACTTGAATGGCCTTAAGAAGGGTGTAACTCTTTTAGGATTCCACCATAAACTACTTCTAAAGGGGGGGGGGGAGGTTCTTAGTTGCTGTACAATGACATTTTTGTTCAATTCTCTGACTATGCACATAATGACAGTTTTGTCTAGAGGGTAACTGGACTAGGTACCTTGGCTGGCCAGTTGTGGTTTTATTCATCAGAGTCATTTAACGCTAGAAAAGGGGAAAGAATCACGTTATTTGTTTAGATGGAGCTTCTCAGAAACAACAGTTCACGCAGCTATATAATTTACCACTGGTGATGTAATGTCTTGCCTTGGCTACCACAGACTGAAGCGCTCTAATGCCACAGAGGGATGTGGAGCCCGATGGTGTGTCAAGGGGACAGCAGGCAGGGTTGAGCGGGAAGTCTGGGAAATAAGAAGGACTTGAGGGAAGCGGAACAGGAGACTGAAGGAATCGGTCACTGTAGGGAAAAGAGCACCTAGAGAAAATGCTGAGAAGAGGGAGTGGCCCCTAGAATATCGGGAGATATTAGGAGGCAGATCTGAAAGAATCTGGGAAATGAGGAATGGAAATGAATAATCAAGGTTTGCCACCTCTGAGATGGGAAATTGCTTAAGATTTGAGGGTGGAGTTTGGGGAAGAGCGGGACTTTGGTGGGGTATAATGCCATAGAGTTCACCCTCCAAAGCTGCCATTTTCTCCAAGGGAATTGATCTTCGTAGTCTGGGGATCAGTTGTAATTCCAGGAGATCTCCGGGCCCCAACAGGTGACAGGAAAACGGTGGCTACTGGGAGACGCCTACGGAGACCTATGGCACACATAAACCACAACAGCAGGATCAAGCTTCTATTTTCTCGCTTGCTTGGTTCAGAGAAGTCTATTGAGCACATAGGCTTTGGACACAGTGATAAGAGTAAAATCAATAAAATACTTACAAAGTATTAAGCAACCTGATTGTATAAGTCTCTCTATATTATAAAGCCAATATCGGGTGGCCACATATGATGTGCTCCCTCAGTTGTAGGCTGAACGAGCCGCCACTCAGCCTGGGGACCGTGGCCACTGGCCAATGCGGTGCCGGCCTGAATGTGCCCTGTGGTTCATCCATGCCATGCCATAGTCCCACCCACCCACAGACCCACTGCTCACCCTCAGTAGGCTGCAAGCCCACAGACGGGGTGCATGCTCTGCCGGTGGCTGAAAGGAGCGACTGCCAATGCCTGGGCATTGCAGGACGATGGAGCTGGATGGATGGCAAACCTCAGCCCACTCCTGCTGTGGCTGATGCCTGTGGGGATCCACTGGCGAGTGCAGGCAGTGGCCTCAGGCCACTCCTGACAGTGCCGCGACCAACACCCACAGGTATCCGGGTGGGCAGCGGGCAGCCATGGGGGGAATGCCAGCGGGCCCAGGTGGGGGGTTGCATGAGCCCCGACAGCTGCTAGAGCCCATTGTATTGCTCTACAACAGGCCTTGCTCCTAGTTCTGTGATAATTATAACTTCTAAATATAACCTATATTGGATTAACCAGGGTTGTCAATTTTCTGGTGGGTGCTGGAGTTCTCCTGGAATTACAACAAATCTCCAACTACAGAGATAAGTTCCTCTGGAGAAAATGGCTCCTTTGGAGGGGAGACAGTGTGGCATCACATCCATGCTGAGCTCCCTCCAAACTTCACTTTTCCCAGATCTCCAGGAACTTCCCAAGATGGAGTTGGCAACCCTTTACCAAGGGGAACAGCCACAGACCGGTATCACTGGTAAAAGGTCAGAGCTAACCAAAATTAATGAGATTAATATAGACTGCACATATGTGTGACAACAGACAAAGTTGTGGTCTTGTTGTTTCCAGATAAATGTTAAAGAAAATGATAGTCATAGGAAGGAACAGGTATTACAAGAAGTGGAGTTGTAATGGAATCTCTGAGAGACTACCATGTCCCCAAAGCTCCTGACTGTGGCCTAGAGACAGTTGCCTTTTCCTGAGGTGACAGAAGGGAGAGAAAGAGGGTGGAGAACAAGTGGGAAAATAGAGACCTGTGGTCAAGAGCAGGCCTGTGAGAGCAGGAAGGTCACTGGGTTGTACCTTGGATTAAAGAGCTTTGTGGAGTCTCTCTGTAAGACTGAAGCTCCAAGGTACAGGCCTCGTTTACATTTGACTGTGTTTTTGAAGAAGAGCCCTGGAACGAAGGACCTGGAACCAATGAACTCTTGCTATTAATACTTTATTGGGAAGTGTGTTAAGTCCTGATTAAAGACTTGTCCATGGAACTAGGGTTCAGGCCCATAGCTACAGTGGGGCCCCCCGGGATGTGGCCCCCCAACTTCTTACCAAGTGCTCTCCCCCCACACCGATGTTTGGGGAAAAGCTGAGAGAGGCCACGTGCGCCTTCACTCCAAGCTGCTACGGGCCTGCTAGGGTTGCCTGACAATCAGTAAGAGCTTCAGAGACAGGGACATGGAAGGTCATCTGCACCATGACAACATTTCTCAGAAAAACCAGATGTGACATCAGGTAGCTTTAGGAGTCACTGGAAATGCTATGGTTAAACTGTAGCATTTCTGGCGATTCCTGGAACTACTCAGCATTACTTTTGGGTTTTCCCCAGGACTGATACTGAGGTGCAGATGACACCAAGTTTTTTTTTTTCTCCAGTTGCCACTTGAAGCAGCAGAAGCCAATGAAGGAACTTAGAGTTATTATTTCCCACCTCCTTTTGGGTTAAGCTTCTGTATTTACTTAACCACATTATCTGGGTGATGCTCTGGTATTTGGGCAAAAAAAAACTATGGTAGAAGCTTTTTTGTCATAGAGTTTTTGCTAAAATACCAGAGTGTCACCCAAATGTCACAGTTTGATTATGTCACTTCCTGTGTGCCAGTGATGACATGGCCTGGGCCTTCTTCTTTCTTCTGGTAATTTCCCCCCCTTCCCCACCAGTTGCCAGGAGAGACCTGTCAACTCTAAAAGTTATTGTTATAACTGTGTGTCAGCACAGGAACCCCCTGGCCTGAGAAAGAAATTTCTAGCCCTGAAGTGCCTTCAGTAGGTGCCTCAAGTCTTGTTTACACAGGCATGCTACTAGTTTGTGTTGACATTATAAAGTAATTAAAGAAGCTGTCAGTCTAAGGTTGGAGTTCCCCAGAAAAACAACCAATTACAACCCCCAGAATTACAACCATTTCTGCCTCTTGTGTCCAGTCACTGTTCGGAGCAGCAAGGAGAGAGTTTTTTTAAAAAAATGGCTGTCAGGCAGATAATGTGTCATCACTTCTGGGGGGGGGGAACAGATGTGACATCACACCATTCTAGGAATCATAAGAAATTATATGGTAAAACCATAGTTTTTGGCAATTCCTACAAGAGGACTGGCATCACTTCAGGGAAAACCTGGGGGTTGAGGGGAGAGCTTTACTTGCTCCATTGGGAACCAGCATGTGTATTGAATGCCACCAAGAACAGCCCAGAGTGAAGGCAGGAATTCTTCCTTCTCCTCCACAGCAGTTCAAATCCAACTCATGGGTTGTCCCCAGCAACTAGCAGCTACAGTACAGCTGCAAGTCCCATGGCAAACTCATGCAGTTTGTAATGTCTAATTAGCAGGGGTCATTTCGTAGAAAAAGAGGTGCAGGAGCTCATTACCATAACTCATTTGCATAATTCATTTGCATATGCCACACACCCTAACATACCAGAAGTGTGTCAGAAGGCAACACCCACCCCTCAGGCTCCACTCCACAGGTGAGTGAAACTGACCTGCTCTTCCTCCGTTCCCTTCCCCATCCAATACTTTGTGCAATAAAAATAAGTGTAAAGAACACACCCTCATTCTCTTCCTGCTCCCTTGAAACCACCAGGTTTCAAGTAGACTTGAGATACCCAGGACAGGTGCACTACCCATCCCTTCCCCTTCCCCTCCCCACAACAAGACACCCTGTGAGGTAGGTGGGGCTGAGAGAGGTCTTTTGAGAACTGCTCATGAGAGAACAGCTCTGAGAGAACTTGTGACTGGCCCAAGGTCACACCAGCAGCTGCATGTGGAGGAGTGGGGAATCAAACCCGGTTCTCCCAGATTAGAGTCCAACTCCTGACCACTACACCAAAATGATGGTGTAGAAGCTGCCTGAAGGGTTGATGAAATTTCTCCAGTACTTATGTGCCATGTGCCCAGATAAAAAATGGTATACTTAGAAAATGTATATGCCACCTTGAGCAAGTCTCTGGAAAAGCAGCACAGTCATAAAAGGAACAATGATAAAATTATCAACATTCAAACAAAACATTAAAAACAATAAAGACCCTAGCAGATCTTTCCCCGGGGCGCTGCGCCTCTGCACTGCTCGGGAAAGCCGAGGAGGGGGTGGGGCTTGGTCATGTGCCCGCCCCCTGGGCTCCTCACTCCCGGAGCTGCGCTCCTGTGCGCTCCCACTCCAACGGACCCCTGCTAATTAGGCTTTTAGTTGCAATTCTGTGAGATCTATAGAAGCTTTAAGCTTTATACAGAAAGCAAGTGAAGATCTGGTTTTGAGAAATTTGAAGCGACAAGAGGCCTTTGACCTGAAATTTTTTCAACGTCAACATTCCAAATCAAACCATTTGTTCCTTGAGCAAATGGTCACTGAATTGGTAGGGTCAAAAGGGTTGTAGCTCCAGTATCAGATGATGGCTCAAGGCAGTGAATAGAATCAACAGAGGAAATTATTGCACTTTTCAAAGCCCTGGTGAGAGGAGCATTCAAACATGCAAAGACCCTAGCAGTCACATTTGAGTTCCAGCTCCTTTGGTTTAGGGTTGATACCAAAGGAAGAGAAAAAGAAGAAGAGTGAGTACTCCAGAAAACTGGGAAAAAAGAATCTGAATAAATCAGTAGATGGACCACTGTTCCCTCTAAATTGTGCATGTGAGTGGCCGCTCACTGACACAGGAAGCCCCGCTCAGCAGCAATCTGGAGACATGCAGGGTCTTGCACTGCCCATTGCCCATTTCAAAATTACAGCAGTTGTGTTCTGCTCAAGATGTGAACTGCTTCGTTCAGTAATGGGGGGGGGGGGATTAGAACATTGATGAGCACTCTCTGTAATTTCACCTACTTGAAAAGCAGAGAAGTGGTCCATAATGGAAGATGAAACAAGTTTATAATCCATAAGGCTGGACTCTTTGGGGAGCGATCTGTAGAATCTTCCCTAGGGTCAAAACGGCCATTACCATTGATTATCGTTAAACCAAATCTGGCAGCAAATTGGATCAAATGAGAGTCTTCAGCACATATACTAAAGTTTCTGTTTTAAATTTGTGATGCACGCCTTTCTAATGCTGAACATGATGAATGACCTGATGATCTTTGCTGGACAGAACTTCCGCGTCTGGTTTTACAAAGAGAGGGCAAAACAGCAAATATCTTTCTTAAAAATCAATTTTTTCCTTTGAAAGCGCAAATAGATTTACCTAATTTCTGCAGCCAGTGGTGATTTCAAAGGGAATGGGAGAATACTGATAGCAAATCTCCCTTTTATCTTGCCCTGCCTGGAAAGAGCAGTCGATCTTTCAGGTTCATGACAGTTCTCTGATATAGGGGCTGTGTGAGAGAGAAACAAGCGCTTGCCTACAGCCACCAAAGTGGTTTGTCAGGGCTAAATGAGTGGGCCCTCAGTTTCTCCACCTCCAAAGCAAATTCTGTATTAACTGTACATGTAGTCGGTGCCTCACATTGTACTTGTAAAGCTGCTGATGTGACCTTGGGTCAGTCACAAGTTCTATTCTCTGAATAGAATATTCTATTCTATTCAGAGCTGTTCTCTCAATGGTAATTATTTTATCTGTTGCCCATTCATCTCGCTTATAGAAGTAATGTGCATCCTCCTGTAAAGTCATTGTGGTCTCAGCAGTTGTCTCAGCAGACTGAGCAATTTGAGCTACTGACTGCTTAAGCTCACTAACTTGATTCGTTAGGGGCTGTATCAGACTTTGGATAGTAGTCAGCATAGTTTTCTCCAGTGATTTGATCGTCTCATGAAATTCTTGTCTAGAAACGACCAGGCCCTCCTGCTGGAGATTATCTGAGCCCGCCGCCATTTTAGGACTCGCAGGCCCGGTCTCACTAGCTGAATCGTTAAAGTCTGATTTGGAGAAATAGGCTGTAACCTCCTTACTCACAATTGAGGGTCGCTTGTCCTTGATTGCAGACTTCTTTCCCATTACTTAGGAACAGTTTGTTCCGTTTTAGGTTGGTTTTGATGAGTAGTTTGAGGGGAGGGTAGTGGGAGCTACAGGCTCATGCATCCATTACACTTCATGCCGATGCCACGCCCCCAGAGCTGTTCTCTCAAGGGCAGTCCTCAAGAGAGCTCTCTCAGCCCCACCTACCTCACAGGGTGTCTGTTGTGGAGAGAAGGGAAAGGGATTGTAAGCTGCTCTGAGACTCCAAGTGAGTGAAGGGTGGGGTATAAATCCAATCTCCACCTCCTCCTCCTCCTCCTCTTCCTTCTTCCAACAAAGTTTAATACTGGGTATAAGCTTTTGTGTGCATGCCACACAAAAGATTATACTCAGAATTAAACTTTGTTGGTATTAAAGGGGCCACTGGACTCAAACTGTGTTCTAAGCAGTAGGACATTTTAAACCTCAAGATTGCAGCCACCTACTGGTAGGAAGCAGGTACTACAGGGCAGGTTGCCTGCAGGGATGTTTAATTAGCAGGGCTGAGTGGAGCTGGTTTACATTGCACTACAGAGGTTTTTGAAAATCAGGAACATAAATGGCTAAAGGTAGCTGTAGCTTCTTCTCAACTATCAAAGGAAGGAATTGTATCCTGGACTAGATCCACCGACTGTAACTGCAATGACAGTGAGAATATAAGGGTGGAAATTTCTGACATCGCAACATTCTTTAAAAAATATATACGATGAGATAGACAGACAGACAGACAGACAGACACTAAATATATACTGAATCCTGCTAAGACAGAAGTTCTGTGGCTGGGCAGGGAAGATTCAGGTTTGGGATGCCGACTTCTAGCTCTAGATGGTATGCCTTTAACATCAGCACCAACTGTCAAGAGCTGGAGCATGATTCTGGATGCCTCATCAATGGAGGCCCAGATCACAAATGTTGCCAGACTGGCATTCTTTCAGCTATGCCAGGTCAGGCAGCTGACCTCCTGCGTGTCCTGCCCTGACCTAGCCACAGTAATCCACACAATGGTTACCTCCAGTTTGGACTACTGTAACTCGCTCTACATGGGGCCTATCCTTGAGACTGACCCGGAAACTTCAGCTGGTCCAGCATCAAGTGGCACAGGTCCTTATGTGGACCCTGCAAACAGCACGCATCTGACCTGTGCTGTGTGAGCTGCGCCGGTTACCCACTGAGCACTGGATCAGGTTTAAGGTTTTGGTGTGTACTTTTAAGGCCCTTAATGGTCTGGGCCCCATGTATATTCAGGAATGCCTCTCCTGGTATATCCCCCAAAGGGTATTAGGCTCTGCTGATAAGAACTTGCTTGTGGTCCCTGGCCCAAGAGACATTGGGCTGTCCCTAGCTAGCTCCAGGGTTTTCTCTGCCCTGGCCCTTACCTGATGGAACTCTCTGCCAGGCCTGCAGCCAGGATTTTTTAAGTCGGGGTGGCATTTAAATTTCTTAGGGGGCATTGGCTAATCTAATTAAAGGAAAACCCAACTCCTTCCCTGCACCTGCCGCCACTCAGGGGTCCTGGGCTGGATGAGAAGTTGCGGGGCCTTGCGGGGGCCTAGCCCTGAGATGCCCCACCGTCGCTGCGGTCCTGCTCTCTGCTGAATAACGTCCGTGCCTTGTGGGACTTGTGGCCATTCCGTAGGGCATGTAAGGCAGAGATGTTCCGCCAGGTGTTCGGTTAAAGACAGCGATGGTGCCCATCTGGCTGGCATTCTCTCTCACACACACACATACCCTGCGCGCAAGGCAGTAGCATAATCGTAACTCTAGATCACCATCTGATTTAGTTTGGCTGAAGTCTTACTGTAATTTTAATGCTTAACTGATATGCTACATTGTTTTATCTGGTGTTGTACACTGCCCTAAACCCTGTCTACAGGAAATTGGCAGTATAAAAATCAAATTTAATGAAATAATAAATATATATTCTGAGTAACATGTATTTATGTTGTTTGATCTTGTTGGTGTAAAGTCTGGGGGATATGAGAACTGCTTAATAATGTAGAAGAAGAGGAGGAGGAGGAGACTAGATTTATATCCCGCCCTTCACTTGGAGTCCCAAAGCGGCTTACAAACTCCTTTCTCTTCCCCTCCCCACAACAGACACCCCGTGAGGTAAGTGGGGCTGAGAGAGCTCTTTCCAGAACTGTCCTTGAGAGAACAGCTCTGACAGAACTATGGCTTGCCCAAGGTCATCCAGCAGCTGCCAGTGGAGGCTTGGGGAATTAAACCCGGTTCTCCCAGATTAGAGTCCGCACACTTAGCCACTGCACCAAACATGAGGAGGGAAGGCTGCATGGTATAGCTCAATCTTGCCAGATCTTGCAGAGTCAGTACCTGAGTAAGGGACCCTCAAGGAAGACTCTTCAGAGGAAGGCAATGGCAAACCCCCTCTGCTTCTCACTTGCCTTGGAAGCCCCTCACCGGGATCCTCATAAGTCAGTTTTAGGGATATCAGCCTCCAAGGGGACCGGGGGATTCCCCAGAATTATAGCTCATCTTCAGACTACAAAGAGAACATGGCCACTTTGGAGGGTGGACTCTATGGCACTGTATCCCACTGAGGTCCCTGTCCTCCCCAAGCTCCATCCCCAAATCTCCAGGAATTTCCCAACCCTACCTCCCATCCTCTGCCAGCAGCCAGGGGGAACCTGGAAACCCTACTCAGAAGTGATTCAGTGGTACAGGACACACAGCTCCAACTGCCTGTCTGAAAAATTGAGGGATGGGAGAAAAAATGGCCTCCGTATAGTGACACTCTAGGAATTTCCCCAAGACTCTGCAGTAAAGACCACAGATGCTAGGGGAGGCAACCTAGAGTGTCGCCTGGAAGTGACATCACATTATCCCCAGACTCCACCTTGCCCAGGCCTCGCCCCCCCCCCCAAATCTCCCAGCATTTGCCAAGGTAGTATTGGGAACCCCAATGAGACCCCTATCTTAACATATATGTACCGCCATTTGAGTTTTCATCCTATTTCTGGCACAGAAGCAGGGTGTTGTTGTAAAGGACTGGTCCAGCAGACAACAATGGCCTTTCAAGTTATGAAAAATCTGTAGAGAGTAATGAAACTAATTTGAGTAGAAAATAATTCCAGGGCAAGGGGGAAACAATCACAGGCAGCTAAATGGGAGGCCCATGTCTCACAAAATACAACATTGTTCCCTCTAAGCTGAGTTCGTGTGAGCTGGCTCACAGTTGTTTAGCCTCTAGCTCACACATTTTTGTCTTAGCTCAGGAAGGATGGTTCCAGAGCAAACTAATTTATGCAGTAGCTAAATCGCTCGGTCAAAACTTTAATGCCAGTGGTTCACAAATTAGAATTGTTGCTCACAGGACTCCACAGCTTAGAGGGAACATTTGACCACTGTTAACTTGGAGGCCATCCCAACACTAGGATGTATGTAGTTGGTGGTAACTAGAGCAAGCAGAAAACAGAGACATCAGTTGTCAGGGGCACACTTTGGAGGTAAGTTTTCCCTGGACTTGGTGGGGCACCATTGTTTGTATTTTGCTTCATTACATCTTAAGAGTAGGAGCAGATACAAACATGCAGATTGAACTCCCAGGTTCCCTAGGGTGAGCTCAGGGCTTGTAAAGTGTATGGAAGAGAGCAGACCCCTCGCTCTTTGAGCCAGACCCCTGGGTTCCAAGAAAAGGGCTAGACGGGGAAAGGTTATCCTTGCTGTGTGCTTCGCCTGGTTGACCTTCCATTGTGCTGCATAGCGCTTTCCTTTTTTTGTGCCTTCCCTTCCTGGGATAAATATACCTCATCGTATATTTAAAGGAGAAAGAAGCTTTCGAACAGCTGCTTAATCGTTTCTGGCAGCTTCTCTTGCAACAGCAGCAAAATTTTTATGCCGACTAAGGCTTGGTTTACCTGGAGCAGTGGAAGGGAGATGGCCATTTCTGCTGGCATAGAAGTCAAGGAAGGGATTGGGATATTCATGAACTAAAAGACTCCTGTTTCTTTATATATATATATATATACACATATATATATATATATATATATATATATCTTGTTTTGTTACTTCATGTGGTAGATCGATTAGTTTCATTGACTAATTCACTGGGTTTCACACCCGATTGCTTTGTCTCAATTCTAACTCCCTTTGAATTGTGTTGTGTTGATTTCAAAGGGGAGATTTCAATGCACTGTACATGTTAACATTTGTTTTGAGAATCGTAGGAAGTTTGCACAGATGGAAGTGCTTCATGAGGGAACAATGCCAGCTAAATCTCATCCAAATAGATGGGGGGGGGGTCGTTTTGTTTTGTTTTTACTCTGGGGAACTGGATTGGATCATTTGAAAAGGTTACTGCTGGTCTCCTGCCATACGTTTTGTGTTTGAGCTGCACGGAAACTCACAAGGAATGGAGAGGAAATTTCAGAAAGATTGGTTCAGGAGTTATCCATTAAAAACATTCCTTTTTTAAAACAAAATATTTTAAATAATTATTTTGCTTTCCATCCAGTTAGTACTGAAATCCTAGGAAACATGGTGCTGACTCTTGAAAAGTTCCCGGCCAAATTTCACAAAGATTCCCGGGAAATTGTTACTGAATGTGTAATACTTCAGTTTCCTGGAGTCTGCAGAGTCAAAATGAAAGTAACCTACTTAGGCAAAGAAATATTAGCTGCAAATTATGGGATGGAAAGGAATCTACGGATTTAATGAACATACTAAAAGCTGTTGTGGGCTTCACACACAGAGAGAATTCACATAGGACACGGAAAACAGCCCAAGACACTTCCATAGTTCACTCCCAAAGATCACACTGACTGGAACAGGAAGAACACCAAATAGTCAGCCTTCCTTCAGCTGCTCCTCATTGGCTGCTCAGAGCTGTCAATCAGTACTGAACTAGCCAGAGGAAGATTAGAAGAATAAGAGATTGGATTTGTACCCCACCCCTCACTACCTGAAGGAGTCTCAGAGTGACTTACACTCTCCTTTCCCTTCCCCTCCCCACAACAGATACCCTATGAGGTAGGTGGGGCTGAGAGAGCTCTCTTGAGAACTGGCCTTGAGACAACAGCTATGAAAGAACTTGTGACTGACCCAAGGTCATGCCAGCAGCTGCATGTGGAGAAGTGGGGAATCAAACCCGGTTCTCCCAGATTAGAGTCTGCGCTCCTAACCACTGCACCAAACTGGCATGCTATGAAAAACACCAGCATATTTTTGGCTTTTTTTCATCTTATCACAAACTTAATCTGTCATCTGTTTATGTCTTCTTCAAAAATTAGCTAGCTCTATTGCACATCATCTTCCATGTTTCTTTTCTTAGGGCTTGTCATTCAAGCTCTAACGGAATGCCGCAGGTGACAAGGTGAGAATAATTTTGCATATCTCCTGTGTTCAGCTTGTGCTGCCAGACAATCAGATAAGCACAGGAGCTTGAGATACTCTGCTTTCACTTGCTCTAAAAGAGCGGATAACAATATCCTCCTCACCTTTGCAACTCTTGCTTTTCAACAGATTGGAGGTGGCCAGCCAAGAAGAAAGTAGCCTTCTACTAAAAGAGAGGGGCTTGAAGATCACTATTAATTTGTCCCGTGGAGAAACTCTTCACTAAAAGTTTACCAGATATATTTGATATGTATATAGCTGCTCAGATACAGAAAGCATAAAGATAAGAGCCCCACCTTGTCAGATCTCAGAAGCTAAGAAGGGTCAGTCCTGGATAGTACTTAGATGGGAGACCACCAAGGAAGTCCAGGGTTGCCATGTAGAGACAGGCAATGGCAAACCACTTCTTGCCTTGAAAGCTGCATGGTCCTGGGGTAGGGTTGCCAGACCCCCCCCCCATGGTGGCGGGGTTCCCCATTGCCGGACCCCACCTCCCCACCACCGTCAGCTGGCTGGCAGGGGGAAACTTACTCTGAAAAAGAGAGAAATGCATCCAATGTGCAGCAACATATCTACATCACTGTCCATGTGACCCAGAAATGATGTCACCAGATCTGGGATGTTGGGGAAACGCTCTGGTATTTGGGCAAAAACTCTACGGTAGAAGCAAAATTTACCATAGAGTTTTTGACCAAATACCAGAGCGTCGCCACAACAGCTCAGACGTGATAATGTCACTTCACGGTCCCATGAGCAGTAGTGTAAAAACATTGTTTTCATCAGCAGGCCTCCCTGCTGCTCCCGGTAAATCCCCCATCCCCTGCCAGGGGGCCAGGAGGGAGCCAGCCAGGAGGGATGGACCTGTCAATCCTATCCTGGGGTCATCACAAGTTGGTTGTGATTTTATGGCACATACTTTATTATATAAGACAAATGTTGGATTCACAAATTCCAACCTTGTTACAGTAATCTTTTTAAAAAATCCTGCATGACATTTTAACATCTCTGTTTTTAAAAAAAAGGCAGACTGAAGAGTGCAATACAGTTAGTCTGGGCCATAATGGCTTCTGGAGGAACCTCTACCTGTTCCATACTGCCCAGACACTTTCAGATTTAAACCGTGATTCAGTTGCAACAGCCTAACCTTCCTTCCAGTCCCACCCAAGTACCCAGGCCATTCCCTTAAGGAGGAGGAGGAAGAGGAAGAGGAGGAGGTGGTGGTGGAGGAGGAGATTGGATTTATACCCCTCCCTTCACTCAGACTCTCAGAGCGGCTTACAACCTCCTTTCCCTTCCCCTCCCCACAACAGGTACCCTGTGAGGTAGGTGGGGCTGAGAGAGCTCTGACAGAAACTGCTCTTTTAAAGACAGCTGTTCCAGAACTATGGCTTGCCCAAGGTCATCCAGCAGCTGCAAGTGGAGGAGTGGGGAATCAAACCCGGTTCCCCCAGATTAAAGTCCGTGCACTTAGCCACTACACCAAACTGGCTCTCAACTGCACCAATCAGGATGGTTCAGCCTCAGTTCTTCTTTCCCAGCTCCTTGTCGCACTGCCGTAATGATCTGTAGGGGAGCGATCACCGCTAGGCCTCCAATCCATCGTTTGCTGGCATCTGGGCATTCAGATATATACCATCTCCGGACATCACCATTCTACTTAACTGTGTGACTTGTGGCATACCTACATCAGCACAAACCCCTAGCTGTTCAGTGTTCTTGGCTTTGGATTGATCTGCTTAGGGATCTTTTTCTGCACATCTTAGTACTCTTTGCCCGTGAAGTCAATAAGAATCCATTCTTAAGTAAAGGTCTTCGGGGAATGACACTCCTTGAAGGAGACTTTTTTTTTTTTTTGCATCAGCGGCTCCTACATTAGTAATGATGGCTAGATAGGGCCTTGAGAGACGTACTTACCAAATATTCCCATAACCATGTGCTGAGAAGATAAGGGGAAAGATAAGACAGTGCTGTCCTGGGGCGTGTCCCCCCCCCCCCCCCCCCCCCGCTCTAGGCAAATATTTTTTCTCCAGTTCTCTCTCCCCACTTTCTTTTTCTGGACATGTTGTTGAAGAATGGCCTTTGCAGGTCTCTCCAGTTGTTTTCTCCAGTGTAATGAGGTTCATTTCCTGTTAAACATTTGTTCAAGTAGATGCAGACAGTGATGGATTTTTAAAGATGTCTGCACAGGAAATAATCTGAGATGCACACTAGTAACAAAGGGGGGGGGGGAGAAACCCCCACACTGCAGTGAACGACAGGGTGCGAAATGGAGATCGGAAAGCTCTGCTTCTTTCATTCCCGTTTCTAATTTCGGAGAGAGTATTAAAAAAAGAAAACCCAGCGCGTAGGCCGTCGCTTTGCCAGTCTTTGCTAGTCCTGTCAGGGGTATAAAGCCTTCAAACTGACACATTTCTTTTTGAATATAAATAACCGGTGAGTAAGAGATAGTGTTCCGATTTCTATAAAAATTCTCCGACAAATGATAAAAAAAGAGTGGTAAATAATTGAACAAAGTGATCCAGCGGCACTAAATGGAGTACAGTGCCATTTATATTTCAAGAGGCTGCTTATTTATAGGCTGATTAATCTAAGACCCTGGTGGTGGTTAATAAAGAAAACAGTGGCTTCGGGGGCCTGTACACTCTGTGCCAGAGGGGCCAGGTCTCCCAACTGGACTGAGGAGAAGACTGGAGACTTTGTCCTACCTCAGTGAATGAGAGGTACATTTCTGTTGATCTCCTTTGTATTCTAGGCCCTCAGGAAGCATTTGCTGGAAGAAAAAGGGAATTAACACACACAGGGGCCTATAGGGTTGCCAAGTCTGGGTTGGAAAATACCTGGAGACTTAGGGAGTGGAGCCAGGAGAGGGCAGGGTTTGGGGAGGGGAGGGGCCTCAGCATGGTCCAGTGCCATAGAGCCCACCCTTCAGAGCAGCCATTTTCTCCAGGGGAGCTGATCTCTGTCAGCTGGAGATCAGTTGTAGAAGCGGGGGATCCCCAGGCCCCACCTGGAGGCTGGCAACTCTAGGGACCTATCCAGTACCAGCACCAGTTACAGCCATATATCCTACATAGGATTTCCCAGCTCTGGGTTGGGAAATACCTGGAGCTTGGGGGGGGGGGGGAGAGAGAGAAGGAAGGCAAGGTTGGGGAGGAGAGGGACTTCAGCAGGGTAAAATGCCATACAGTCAATCTGAAGAAAGAGAGATTGGATTTATACCCTGCCCTTCACTACCCGAAGGAGTCTCAGAGTGGCTTACAATCCCTTTCCCTTCCCCTCCCCACAACAGACACCCTGTGAGGTAGGCGGGGCTGAGAGACCTCTTTCGAGAACTGCTCCTGAGAGAACAGCACTGAAAGAACTTGTAACTGACCCCGAGGTCACAGCAGCAGTTGCATGTGGAGAAGTGGGGAATCAAACCTGGTTCTCCCTGATTAGAGTCCATGCTCCTAAACCACTACACCAAACTGAGATATGTGGTTAACATAGCAGAGTTTTGCCCAGTCACAGAAGCGTGATACGGAGTGTGGTAAATAAATCTCCCAAGAAGTACATTGCAAATAAAGGTCAACTCGCATTTATTCAAGTAGATCCAGTTCACATTCAGGTTGCAGTCGAAAGGAAGCGAAAGAAGCCTAATCTAAAGAACACTTTCCCTATCGCAAATGGCCAGCTTGTCCAGCATCATGTGTCTGGGAGTATGAGGGCATTGTCTCAACAGGAGACACTTGCAGAGAGATGTGTCTCCATGGAAGACCATGTGAGGAGAGGGAGAAAACAAAGTGAGTGAGAAAGGAGGGGTCAGAGGGCAGCTCCCAGGTTAAGACAAAGAGAGGCATCCCATTCAAGGAGATAACACACTTGGAGTGATATAGTGCCCCCCAATGTTCAGCCATGCTGACTCGCTCTCACCAACAACATCTACACATACATAAGGGGTAGTCACTTTGGAAAGCCCTACACCACTCGGTGCAGCTGCAGGGGGTCCTGAGGATCCCCCCTGCATCATCTTAGCCATCGGAAACAGCTGAGGAGGGAGTGGGCCGTGCCCCTTTCTTGGCCTGCACAGTACTCTGATCCTGTGACTCAGGAGGACACATAGATTCCAAGAAAGGGGCAAGTGATCTCCAGACTGCATAAATCACTTATTATTTATTTGAATGTTTATTTAAAATGTATATTCCATGTCTTCTGGAGAAAATGCCTGCTTTGGAAGGTGGACTGATTGGCATTATACCCTGCCAGTAGGGTTGCCAGGTTATACCTGTGTCCCAACAGGGGGCTCCAGCTTGGCTTCTGGGTTCTTCTGGCATGTGTGCAAAGCACGTGCACTGTGATGACATCACCCAGAAGTGACATCTTCACTCCGGGCATGTCGTTCAGGGGATGCTCTAGCATTTGGGTAAAAAACTCTATGGTCACCATAGAGTTTTTACCAAAACGCTAAAGCGTTCCCTGCATGATGTGCCCAGTGTGATGATGTCACCTCCAGGTGACACCATTGCACCGGACCGGTCGGGCACACCAGGGCTCTTCGGAGGCTGGCTAATGGTGGATTGGGGCCCCCGAACACAGGAGAAACCCCGCCCCCGTTGGGGGATGGCAACCCTACCTGCCAAGGTCCCTCCCCTCCCCAAACCCCACTCTCCAAGACTCCACCCTCGAATTGCCAGGTATTTCTGAACCTGAAGTTGCCACCCCTAGTTATGGGTAGATGTGAGTTGGGTCAGGACACCCCTGACCTGACTCATATCCCTTGTATAATTTAGCTAGACCCTCAGACTGAAGCCAAAACTGGATGCCTTTAAGGTTATAACTGTTTGGTGACTTGTGCACTCTTTTGAGCTAAACCTGCTCCCCCTCTGTTTTGAAGGCATCCACTGTATTTACATAGCTCTCTTTGGGACAAAATAGCTGTTAACAGCTACTGATCCAAGCTGTAATACCTACATCATAGAATCATGAACCTCAGAGAGTTGGAAGGGGCCATACAGGCCATCAAGTCCAACCCTCTGCTTAATGCAGGATCAGCCCAGAGCATCCCTGACAAGAGTTTGTCCAGCCGCTGCTTGAAGACTGCCTGTGAGGGGGAGCTCAGCCATCTCCCCAGACAGCTGATTCCACTGTTGCACAGCTCTTGACTGTCAAAAACATTTCCCTGAGAAATGTTTCCGGTACCTTCCTGCCCTTAATTTAAACCCATGATTGCGAGTCCTCTCCTCTGCTGCCCACAGGAACAGCTCCCTGCCCTCCTCTAAGTGACAGCCCTTCAGATACTTCAAGAGAGCAATCGTGTCCCCTGTCAACCTCCTCTTCTCCCGACGGAACATTCCCCCAAGTCCCTCAGCCTTTCCTCACAGGGCTTGGTCTCCAGGCCCCCCATCATCCTTGTCACTCTCCTCTGCACCCGCTCCATTCTGCCCACATCCTTCTCTTGCATTTGTGGTAGGAATCCCAGCTCAAGCACCAGAAGGCATGAGGCTGAGGGGAACTCTGTGCCACCCCTCTTGCCAAGTGCTTTTCTAGCATCTGGGCTCACTTGATTTTCTGCAGCAGGAAGAAAGGTGCCCAAGGGAAAGGGGCTGCAGGGAGGCAAACTCTGAGGAAAAAGTTCTCCCTCCCATCCATGCTTGCCTATTATTCCATGAATTGGAGCCCCCCCCCCCTTCCAGGGTTTGGGGATTTTTCTCATCTGGAGATCAGCTGTGATTCTGGGAGGGCCTGGAGGTTGGCAAACCTAGCCCCATAATTTTTTTGAGAGGCAATTTGGTGTAGTGGTTAGGAGTGCGGACTCCAATCTGGGAGAACCAGGTTTGATTCCCCACTCCTCCTCCACGTGCAGCTGCTGGTGTGACCTTGGGTCAGTCACAAGTTCTTTCAGAGCTGTTCTCTCACGAGCAGTTCTTGAAAGAGCTCTCTCAGCCCCATCTACCTCACAGGGTATCTGTTGTGGGGAAGGGAAGGGAAAGGAGTTTGCAAGCTGCTCTGAGACTCCTTTGTGTAGTGAAGGGTGGGGTATAAATCCAGTGTCCTCCTCTTCCTCCTCCTCTTCTCCTCTATTGGGGCTAAGAACAGATACCTTTGCTGCTAATTCATCTAGATTGGCCCCGAGTTTCCTCAGCAATTCCTTGTCTCCTTCAAACACCACCCCAACCTGTTCTTCTGTATCTTTAACATCTTCTAGCCTTCCTCCTCCTTTGCCTGGAGCCTTCCCTCCCATACATTTAGGAAGAAGACTTCACAGTATTATCACCCTCACTAGGACGTTACACAACTGCAGTAACAATAATAATAACACAAAACATTCAAAAGGGGGGGGAACCCTGCTGCAAGCATTTGTCATAATCTGTCCTTACAGAAACCAAAGAAGGAGGCAGCACAGTCTTCTAAAAATAGCGCACTGCATTCTAGCAGGATACCCAGATTCACCTTCTGTGTTACACTACTTGTGAGAGACTGAAATCTAGGAGATGATCGAGCAAACATGATTTTTATTCACACATTCCTCAGTGATCAGAAAGTTCTTCAGATCTTCAAGGTGGGCTGCGAGCATTAACTGTTAACAGGGTGGAAAGAGGTAAAATATGCTGACTTTGATTGCAGTGTGAGTCTGACCGCAGTCTCCATAAAGCAAAAGGTACATGATTTTGGCAGGAGCCCAAAAATGACAGCGTTCCAGAACAAAATGATATACAGCCTGCAGTTAGAGAGAGGCACATATGCACAGAAAAGCCACAAATGTGTCATGTAAAATGGGATCTTCTACAAAATAGATGTATGAAACATAGGCAATGCCTAATCATGGGGAAAGCTGATTCTCACTATTATGTTTTACCCTCTCCCAAATCTGTTCTCTTATCCCCACAGCTGGAACATCTTCTGCTTGGACAATGTTACTTCCCTTGATGAAGTAAATCTAGCCAAAGTTGGAAATGCTCCCTAATCTTCCATTTGAACCTGATCTTGGGCACAAAGGGCATGGCAGAACAAAGACCTGAGCGCCAAACTTTTACTGGACCATTCTTCAGTATGGCTTCCCATAGGGTTGCCAGCTCTGGGTTGAGAAAATGCCTGGAGATTTTAGGGGTGAAGCATGGGGAGGCTGGGATTTGGGGAGGGGAGGGGCCTCCCTAGGATGTAATCCATAGAGTCCGCCTTCCAAGTCAGCCATTTGCTCCATCTCTGTAACCTAGAAACCAGCTGTAATCCCGGGAGATCTCCAGGTGCCAACTGGAGGTTGACAAGCCTAGCTCCCCACCACCTCTTTGATGCTGTTCAGACAGGAGTTCTCACACTGTGGGTGGTGACCCGAAAGTGGGTCTTGACTCTCTCACAGGTGGGTCACAAGGCAAACTCAAGTGGGAGAGGAAGAACTTGGCAACACCTCTTCCCTGTGTGAAAGGGCCACGGTTGCCAAATGTGCTCGGCTCCTCCGCTGTATGCCTCCGTTAATTCTCAGGAATGTGCCTCTCTCTCAGCCACCGGCCACATGGAAGGGGATGGGCATCCCTTATGCCCAATGCCTCCCCATTTGCTCAGTCAATGGCCTAAAAATTGCCGTGCTGGGTCCCACAGTAAAGGTACAGTAAATTTAGAAGTGGATCCAACAACAAAACGTTTTGTTTCTGGAAAATATTGGAGTCGGGAGGCCGGTAATAGTGGTTTATTGCGGGTCAAGATGGAACATGAGAAACCCCGGGCTCAGAGCCCTCTTTTATGCCGGTCAGAGATAATCCCCCGACCTCGCCCCCAGTGTCCTGATAGGACCTTAAGATAGTGGTTACAGTTCATAGGTCCCCTGGGGGAAACCTAGGCTCGTGATTGGCAGTCGTTTAGGATCTGACCGGCTATTGTTCTACCTGGCCGAAGCTCAGGTAGATTCTGGCCATGTGCGATGACCATGTGGCGGTCGCCATTACGAGAGTCCCTGGCGACCGTGGTTTTGAAACACAACAGTTTCCCTCGGCCCTTCTGTGTGTGCATGATATTCTTATTGGAGACCTGTGATGAGACATAGAGGAGGGGTAGCGTTAGACTCCCTGCTCTGAGACAGAGGTAACTTTCTCATGCCATCCTGTTTTCACCATGCAAATTGGTCCAGGAAGACGGTCATTACCTCACTAGAGAAAATGTGTGGGAAAAAACGGAGCCCCATGCGTGTCCCTTTGACTTCCTTCTCTGTACATCCAGAGCTAGGGTCTTCCGTTTATTTTCTTTTAAACACACATCGTCTCTCAGCGTTGTTTTAAAGGAAAAACAGCCAGAGAGACTTCAGTTTTAGGTAGAAGAATGGGGGAGGGGCCTGGCAGAGAAAGTTCTTTCACCGTTTCCTGCAGCCATTTTTCCTGCTCAAGATTCCCTCACTTTTTCTTTTCCACCCATGGGTGGTCATTCCACTTTAATTCTTTTCCTACAGGGGTGTGTGTGTGTGTGTGTGTGTGTGTGTGTGGGTGGGTGGGTGGGTGTGTGTGGGTGGGTGGGTGGGTGGGTGGGTGTGTGTGTGTGTGTGTGTGTGTGTGTGTGTGTGACGGCATCCTTTCCCCTGCAGGCTAAAAGGCTTCTGAGAGCAATTCCAAGTGGAAAAATGTCCTCTTCCTTTCCTTAGATGGGCAGCCTCCTGTGAATATGTCAGATTTATACCCGTCTCCCAGTAGGTTCATGTTTGGACATTACATATCCTAGAACAGTTGGAAGATGGGAGGGAGAGACCAGTTGCCCTGGACAAAATGGCTGCCCTGGTGGGTGGACACTAGAGCAATATATCCTGCAGAGATCCCTCCCCTCCACAGTCTCCATCCCCAAACCACCAGGAATTCCTAGAGTTGCCAGGTCCCCCACCCAGCCACCAGCGGGGGGTGGCAGGCCACAGGGTCTACTCACACAGCACTGAAGTGACAGAATAGACTGTAAAATAGTAAAAAGCCCCATAGCACCTTTAAGACTAACAAACTTTATTGTAGCATAAGCTTTTGAGAAACGCGGCTCTCTTTGTCAGATGCAAGAGAGCTGCGTTTCTCGAAAGCTTACGCTACAATAAAATTTGTTAGTCTTAAAGGTGCTACGGGGCTTTTTATTATTTTGCAGCAACGGACATGGCTAACTCCTCTGGATCTATTAGAATAGACTGTAACATAAGAACATAAGAGAAGCCAATGTTGGATCAGGCCAGTGGCCCATCCAGTCCAACACTCTGTCACACAGTGTCACACACTGTAGTATTTCAAAGTCTCTGCAGTGAGAGATTATATATTTTGAAGTTCCCCTGTAATTGGAAAACTAATGCAGCATGCAAGACGTTGGTCTGGATCATGTGGGGATTTTTTTTGGTTATTTACAGGTAGTTTTTACTTGGGTAAAGTTTCCCTTGCTCGAAAGCCAGTCAAATCCGACTCTAGGGGGCAGTGCTCATCTCAGTTTCCAAGCCGAAGAGCCAGCGATGTCCGAAGACTTCTCCATGGTCATGTGGCCGGCATGACTAGATGCCGAGGCGCATGAAACGCTGTTACCTTCCCACCAAAGCAGTACCTATTTGTCTACTTGCAATTTCTTGCTTTTGAACTGCTAGGTTGGCAGGAGCTGGGGTCAGAGATGGGAGCTCACTCCATCACGCGGCACTCAGGTCTTGAACTACTGAGCTACAGACCTTCCAGTCTGCAGCTTCAGCGTCTTAACCTCTGCGCCACTGTGACCCCTTTTTTTACTTGGGAGAGCATGATAAATGTGACTCCCTCCACTAAGAGAGTGGCATTGGACCACAACAGATTTTTTAAAAATCAACTATCCTCCAAAGGGTTGCTGCCTAGTTAGAGTTGCCAACCTCCAAGTCTGGCGATCAGTTGCAGTTCCAGATTTCCAGGCACCACCTGGAGATTGGCAACCCTAAAATTGCTATAGTTCAGTGCTACTTGCTCATGGTCTGATAAAGAGACACCAAAATGTTTGAAAATATCTGATTGCAGAATTTCATTCCTGTTCGACAGTCAAATGTTTCCTAGTTTTCAGACAGGGCTGGGAGCCTGAGTTCCACAGCTGTGGCCAGTGGGTGACTTACTGGTACAACACATTTATGTAAAGAGGAAGAAAGGTACCTAGCTATTTCTCAGTGTCAGCTTTCCACATAAACAATTGCTGCAGCTCCCATAAGGGATTACACAATTGTAAACGGTAGGGGAATCGTCCACAATAATTACAGCAGAGCCTGGAGCCCATGAAGCCCCAAGGTTTTGTATAAGAAGGAATTCTTCAGCAAAGTAGGTAATAATAACAGAGGGGAATATTTTTTTTGAATCCCTGCAATATAAAAAGAAAAACCCAAACTACGAAATATTAAATCCAATCTTTATTTTAAAAAAGAAACTATACGGGCTCTTCCTCTCCAGATTTTGGCTGAAGGAACGGACAAATAACAAAAATATTACAAGGCAGGAGGGATTTTAAATAATTAATTCGGCACATGCTTGCTGACTTTGCCTTAGAAAGATAAGTGCCATTTGACACGGCATGATTTACAACAGGCCAGCTTTTCAGGTCAAGGACAATGCGCCTTTCACACTGTCCATTAGGTACTTTTCCAGTCTAGCTTTTCTTTCTTTTTTTTACAATTTAACCTGCAGTAATTGCAAAGCTTATGTGATGATTTCAATCAAGTCATTCTTCCAGTGGTCATATATCCTATATTTTGCAGCAGTGGAAACAGAACATAAGAGAAGCCAATGTTGGATCAGGCCAATGGCCCATCCAGTCCAACACTCAGTGTCTCACAGTGGCCAAAAATACCAGGTGCCATCAGGAGGTCCATCAGTGGGGCCAGGACACTAGAAGCCCTCCCACTGTTGCCCCCCCCCCAAGCACCAAGAATACAGAGCGTCACTTGCCCCTAATCGAGAGTGCCTATCCATACCTTGTGACTAATAGCCACTGATGGACCTCTGATCTATATGTTTATCTAATTCCCTCTTGAAGGCGTCCATGCTTGTAGTCACCACCACCTCCTGTGGCAGTGAATTCCACATATTAATCACTCTTTGGGTGAAGACGTTTCCTTTTATCTGTTCTAACCTGACTGCTCAGCAATTTCATTGACTGCCCATGAGTTCTTGTACGGTGAGAAAGGGAGAAAAGTGCCTCCTTCATAATTTCCCAGATGAAAAAAGAAATTTGCCGGGGGGGGGGGGGGGGGGACAAAGGGGCAATGAATAGGGCTGATTTTGTGGTTGTTGTTGCCTGCAAAGTTCCAGTTATTAATTAAAGTGTGAAAATATTTTAAGATATTAGTCTACCAGATTGTTGATTTCAACTCAAAAAGGCAGTTCTGTGCTTTGGTTCTACACAGTGAAGGTTTTAGACAGAAACTGCAGTGAAGTTTGTAATGGTAATGCAGGATGTAGACTAACTGACTCATGTCCTTACCCCCAAACATATTCCCTTTTGACAGAGATGAAACTGAATTTCAAAGACACAAACACAGAAATCTGATGCTGTTAATACTCTTTTAAGCCAGTGCACTGTAAATGGAACGCACTTCAATTCCAGCTGACATTTCTACAAATCTGGCATAAAAAGAACCTGATTTCAAAGAGATGAGACACATGCCCCACCAATCTGCATTCATTGTACTGAAATCCAGCCAATTAGATATCCTTGCCCCATTAGCACTGTGGATATAAATTGCTCTTAAATTTTTGAATCTGGATTTTAAATCAACGGTGAATCAGCTCCATATTTAAGACTGCAGGCAGCTCTCGTGACTGATGGCCTTAGTGAGCTAGCAGAATTCCGTCTCACTCTGCCAATCCCCGTTTCTTGTGTCCCCCCCCCCCCAAAAAAAAATCTGTTCCTCTATCTTTGAGAAGCTACAAAGAGCTGTGATGCTTTGGGAATACTGTAGAAAGGAGAAATGGATGGGTTGGGAACTGCCTGTCTCTTGCATCAGGTAAAAACCTGTGCTACTACTTGGGACCCATTCCGGTATTCTGTAATGAAACTGGTGAAGAGGGGAGGGTTACTAGAGAGAACTATAAAATATAGATCAACAACAAAATAAACTCTTGAGACCCCTTCTTGTAACCTCACTACTAACTAACGAGTTACTTCTGGAGAGCCAGTTTGGTGTAGTGGTTAAGTGCGCGGACTCGAATCTGGGAGAACCGGGTTTGATTCTCCACTCCTCCACTTGCACCTGGCTGGATGACCTTGGGCAAGCCATAGCTCTGTACCAGCTGTTCTCTCTTGGGAAAGAACTCTCTTAGCCCCACCTACCTCACAGGGTGTCTATTGTGGGGAGGGGAAGGGAAAGGAGTTTGTAAGCCGCTCTGAGACTCCAAGTGAGTGAAGGGCGGGGTATAAATCCAATCTCTTCTTCTTCTAACTAACTGGCAAGTTATGAGAGGGAGGGCAGGAAGGGATGCCTCAGGGCTTAGTTCTTGTGGCCCTTTCTTACATGCCCAAGGAAATGCTAATTGCTACTTTGGGGTCAGGAAGCAATTGTTCTCCAGGCCAGTCTGGCTGGAGATCCTGGAGTTTTGTTTTGTCATCTTCTGGGTGTGGAACAGGGGTCACTGGGGGTCTGCAGGGGGAGGTATTTGTGAGTTTCCTGCATTGTGCAGGGGGTTGGACTTGATGACCCTGGAGGTCCCCCTTCCAACTCTATGATTCTAAGATAGTAAGAATTATCCGATTACTAACACAGACACTGAATCCCAGCTCTTTGGATCTATCACATCTACTGCATTTATTTACAAATCTGACTTCTTTCTGTTATTCCTGTGCCTTCATGTTGCTTTCCAGGCCACACAAGAAATGAACTAAAACTTTCAAAGCTCTCCACTGGACATGAATACATCACTGGACAAGATTCTGCCATCATATGACTCTCCCATTAAATAATACACAGCATAGTAAAGATGTTGTTTTTTAAAAAACCACAGCATAACCTGGAAAGGCATTTCAGTGAGGGTGATCTCAGAGCCTACAGAATTTCAGAGGGGATGGGCCTTTTAAATGGCATGTTAATATGCTCCCTTCTAAAGCACTAATCCGGCATAATTCCCATACAGGCTTTATAAAACACGTATTATACATACACTTCTTTGGCAAATCTATTTTCCTTCCTAAAAATATTTGAAATATTTATGGTCAGGAATCAAGGACTGGGTGATGAGCTTCTACGTGCACACCAAAGGCTGAAATATTACACACTTTATTAGGGAGTAAGCCCTTTCCCACTGAGTTCAATGAGATGCACGCCTGTGTAAACCAACTCAGGATCGCACTGCACAACTCCTGAGCTACCCCTCCGTTTCCTTCCACGTGCTCCCTGAAAGCTGCTCCCCAAAGTTGGTTGGACCTTCCAGAACTTTCTCCAACTCAGCAAGAGGTAGCTGCAGTCAGAAGTCATCTTTCCAAAGATCCAGATCCTGAGCTTCAAGGTTTGTGGTTCTAGGAAAAAATCA
The DNA here is from genome assembly GCA_029233225.1 of Lepidodactylus listeri. NCBI lineage: Eukaryota > Metazoa > Chordata > Lepidosauria > Squamata > Gekkonidae > Lepidodactylus > Lepidodactylus listeri. The sequence continues at coordinate 17,234,880 of JARCFY010000010.1, read as the reverse complement.
AGGGAAGTGAAAATAGGCAAAGGAAGCAGCTGGTAAGTTGCGAAAAGAGCCTGGCCATACCTACGGTCTTAGGAATGGGGGTCTGGTGGACAGGGTGGGTGGGGGAATTAACAACACAAGCTCTCCAGCCAAGTACCGTCTCCTGCTTTCATTCTGGGCCCCTTACCTGGGATTTTACTCCTTTCTTCACCCTGTAAAACTAGATAAACCCTGGTCAACCCTTAAGAGCCTGCAAGAACTGGGACTAAGAAATCTGGTATGGCTTCAGCTGGATGTAGGGTTGCCAGCCTCCAGGTGGGGCCTGGGGATCTCCCGCTTTTACAACGGATCCCCAGCTGACAGAGATCAGCTCACCTGGAGAAAATAGCTGCTTTGAAGGGTGGACTCTATGGCATTGTACCATGCCGAGGCCCCTCCCCTCCCCAAACCCTGCCCTCTCCCGGCTCCACCCCCAAAGTCCCCAGGTATTTCCCAACCTGGACTTGGCAACCCTAGCTGGAAGAGGAAAAAGACAGCCCCCCCCCCCCCCCCCAGTGGCAGGCAAAAGGGCTTGGATGGACATGCAGCATTCTTTGGATTCTGGCCTATTTATTAAACTGTTTCAATCTACCCCACGCCCCCCCCCAGGCTTAGGTTGGGTAATAATAAATTAAGAAAAGACACACACACATTTTGACTCAACAAAATATATCAATAACTAAGATGCCACGGGTCTCCCCAACATTGTTTAGCAAACAGACATAGAAAAGGTCTTTTTAACAGTCTTCAGGAAGGCATATACATGAGTAGAAACAAACAGTAGACTCTTTAAACACTTCGTTAAGAACTACAGCTTTTCGAGACTTATACTCTAAGCCCTTTTACCTTTACAGAAAAATAAGATGTCGTTAGTCTCCATTCTGCTTTTTAAAGAAAATATATAATTACTGAACTTTAAATATAGCCATTTTCCTTTTTTAAAAAACACTCTGAGGGCAGTATTTACAAAAGGAGATTTTCATGCAAATATACAAAAAGAGTCTTAAAGTTAGAATGTACCTAAGCATCTTGAGATTGTGAAGGGAAATGGGAACGCGGGAGAATGGGACTGAATGAGTAAAACAGTTTATCAACTGCCCTGAACAAGTATACTTAACCAAAACCCTCCTAACATCTTAAAAATATGAATGTGTGTACCTGCCTTTCTACACCATTAAAAAAAATCTGAAAAAGTTAGGTAGAAAGGACACTCTTTTCTCCATAAAAATAGGCTAACGGAATCGGGTCAGTAGAATCAGAATCTACCATAAAATTTTGCTTTAAAACAAAACTGTTTATAAAGAACCCTTTTGCGCTGAAACCTTTATTTATAAAGTAACTTCATCATTAAAAAAACCTTATCAGTTCAAGAACTTCTGTTTTAAAAATTATTTTTTGTATTAGAGAGAATATCAAATGAGGCACTACTAATTAACGGGCTAGTACTGCTCAGGTGGAAAAAATATCCCAACGGCCAGTGATGCAGCATAAACATTCAGACATGTGGATGCCGGGTTGGAAGGCCACTTCCTAGAAAGCAATGTTTTCCAAATCAAATGGACCACATTCTAAATACAGCCGTAGCAGCTTATCTTTAATGTGATGCGAAGTTAAAAGTGATTCTAGGTTTAAATACGTTTCCTGACAATCACAATTTATTCTATAAGACATTCTCTTGTCAATCCAGACTTATTTAAAGGTAAACTGCTGTCCTTCAGAATGTTTCCCCTAAGCCAGATTTCCTTTGCTTTATTGGGTTTATTTTCAAATACTTCTACAACTATTGTTGGAGCTGACGAGATTTATCTGGACCGTGTTGAGATCTCTTACCTAACTACATTTAAATAAAAGCGTGCATAGACATAGCTTATTGCCAAGCTCACATACACATTCCCTTCCCCATTCTTGTATGGAGAACTGTGGTTAAAAAATTAACCATGGTTACCTATAGAATACAAATGCAGTAACTGGATAGTTACTGGGGGGGAAACTAATTCCTGATAACCACATACCTGCATTTGTCTTTTTATAGGTAACCAGAGTTAGTTTTCAATGCAAGGAGGGAGGGTGGGGAAGAGCGAGGCGCATACTGAAACCCAACAAACTGGGTTTGTGGAGTTTTACGGCAGTAAAGTAAATCTGAACGCACCCCAGTCTCTTCCTCCCCAAATGGCTAGGCACAACATCCCGGACGAACAGGTCTGCACCGAGAAGCTGTGGATCAATTTTTGCTGCAAGAACATAAAGGATTAGAAAAAGATAGTTCTCTTTCTGCCACTGGCCTTCTTCTACAGTGATGGTCTCCAGTGATGTTGTTTACATCAGCAGAGATGAAGTTAGCATGATTTTGGAGGAAATAATAATCCTGCAGATTTTGTGCAAGGTTTTCAAAGCCACCGAAGATTCGTGCTGCAATTTGCTAAGGATTAAATCAGGGTTGCAAGGTCTCTCACTCTGGCTGCCTTTTATAGTGATGGTCTCCAGTGATGTTGTTTACATCAGCAGAGATGAAGTTAGCATGATTTTGGAGGAAATAATAATTCTGCAGACTTCACACAAGGTTTTCAAAGCCACCGAAGATTCATGCTGCAATTTGCTAGAGATTAAATCAGGGTTGACTCTATCTGCCATTAACGCCACTGCTCAGCAGGACAGTGGGAGGGAAATGGGGGGGAATGGGGGGGGGGGGGGTCCCCAGTGACCTGATGTCACTTCTGGCACAACTGGAAGTGACATCACTGCACCACTGGTCATGCTGTAGCATTCAGCCAAAACTTAAGAGTTCTGACCAAATGCTTGGATGTCACCAGCCTTCTTCTGGTTGGGCCGGATGTAATCTCATTGTCGGCAACAGTTGATACGGTGAGGAGGGGGCCCCTACTGGTGAGTCTCTTGTTGGTTGCCAACCTCACATGCTGGTAACCCAAGATTAAATTCCACTGAACGCAGTGTGGGTTTTTTTTAAAAAAAGTAAACATGTTTAGAATTGCACTATCATTCTGACTGGTTTTTCAATATATTATATTGCTGGTCAAAAACTAGACACATTTTAAATATATATTACGTTCTTTAATTTCTATAACAGCAATTAATTTGGATTCCGTAATCCCACTCCATAAACCGAAAGCACTTATGGCTCCTTTAGGGGGAAAGCCATCCACTTCCCCCTTCCCTACCATAGGAAGTCTTCATCATGCCCCCTGGAAACTGGCTCCAGAGGGATGTGGGGTCCTTCAAAGTAGGTTTTGCAGAGAAATGATACGGAGGGCTAAAAATCAGGAGGAAACTGGCGAGTCCCCTCCAACGAGTAGAAATGCCTTCTCTTCAAACCCAGGCCACTGCGGGTGGGATTTCTTTTTGCAGGACTGGTTTGAAAACTGGAGTCTCACGTACAAGGCAACTATATCTACCACTGCGATGTAATGCAAAGTGTTTTAGTAGGGTGGAACAATATACAGTTCAAATTCAATGTGTCACTCATGTGACAGATACACAAAAAGCCTACTAAACAGGGCCTTTAAGTCCTTCCGCCAAATGTACACGTTTTGCAGTTAGCAGAACAAGTGCAACGTGAAGAAACACAAGTCGTGTGTGTTAGCTTATTGGGGGATCTGAACTCGTTCCGTACGCAGCTCTGGTGCACCAAAAGATTCCTAAGCCCACCCATGCACTCCCACATTTTTCTTCTTCAGCTTCTCCTTGGATAAATAAAATAGTTTTTATTGCCAAATGTCTCTTACTAGAGCCAAGATGGAATCCAGTCATTTCACAGTGCAGCGGAGACCCGTGTCTCCATTCACCTCCCATTTTTTAATTTTCAAAGATGCTCTTGTTGAAGCAGCTCTCTGCCTCTTTTCAGGAATGCCTGTGACAGCTGTAGTGTTCAAAAACATCCTTTTGGGCTTCCTTGCCACCTTTGGCTTGTTAGCGTCAGATTTTTCTTTCTTAAGGTGCTTACCTACAGTGGTTTTCTTTGTCGGGTGCCTGGAAACGGGCAAGGCAGAGGATTTCAGGGCGGAAGAAGAAATCTTTCTTCTCCTCTCACTTTGTTGGGTGGTAGCCCTGGGTGGCTGCTTCCTGCGGCTTCTTCTTACAAGACTACGCCTGACAAAAACTGGTCCTAATGTTTTTTTGGAAAACCCCGGTTCCCTAGTATTGCCTTTTCTTCTCTGCCACACTGTCTTTGGATTGCCTCTTTCCAAACAGTCGGCCACAAGTGACTTCAAGGGGGAACTGACTTCCTTCCTATTCAACGAAGGTAGTTTAAAGTCATCTTCATGCTGCAATCGGTGAGCGTTCCTTGGTGAGAGGACTAAGTGCTTATAGGATTTCTCTGAGTTGTTACACACCAAACACTCAGATTTTTCTGTAGAAACGGAAGACATGTCTGTCCTATGACCTGAATTCATCTCTTTCTCCTTAACTGGATCCAGTGTGAAAGATGCTGATGAATTGTGGAAGTCTAGTGAATTGAAGGACTTGGGGGGAAAAGCTCCTTGCTGCACATCAGCTAGTTTCTTCCTGTTTGCATCGAGGCTGAGACTCCTGAATAGCTGTCGAACATGTGGAGGCTTCTTAGCCTTCTCCCCAACTATGCTTTTGGGAGGTGTTTTTAAGACTCGATTAGTCAGCGGGTCGTAATATTTAATAGAACACTGCTTGTACTTGTATCTCACCGATTCCTTACTATCTGTGGAATGATGACTTCTCCTCATTTTGGGGGCTTCTACAGCTTTGCTCCTGAACGGTTTCATCTCTGGACAAGAAAGAACATAAACCACAGTCTGGGGCTGCAGAGGACTCATAATTTTGGTGTAAGACTCAGGAAGCTTGAGAGCACACAGCCGAGTTTTCACATTTGGAGTCTTCTCGTTCTCTACCCAAACAAGGCTAGCTTTCTGGCCCGGCAGATCCTGCCCCTTCCTGATGATTTTCTGTTTCACCACTGGATAGTGCACCAAGCTAGTTTGGGTGCCGTGGCTGACCTTGACCACTTGGCACCTTGAGGCGAGGCGCCAAGTCCTTTTTTGAGGCCTCTTCGTTTCTGGAATTTGTCGTTTTTCTGAAATTACTGAGTAGTTGCCGAAGTCAGAGCCAGCAGTTGACGCCCCATTCAATTCCGGCAGGCCTTGAGCTGTTTCAGCTTTTATTTTGTTTACTGTGTTGGTGTCACTCCTCCTCTCATCTTTCTGCTTGTTCTTTCTTAGTCCCCTCCTTGCACGGTTAGCCAAGGACTCGGTATCAAAGTGGCACCGGAAGCGACCTTCCCGGAAATCCCGGACAAGGGCTTCGATTTTCAGGTCTTCTTCATGCATGATCTGGGACCATGTCTTTCCAACAAAGGAAGGGGGAACATGGGGGAGATCCGGAAGAACCGGCTCTTTACTTGACACATCCTTTTCTGCTTCTGTGGCTTGCTGCACTGAGCTGCTTTGGAGAACGCAACTGAGCTGGGCACCGTAACCCTCGTCCTGCAGATTTACTTGAACCTCTTTAAGAAGCTCCAGATTGTTAACCGTTGATTTGGGCAGGGCTGCTCCGGACTGGACAGCAGCATCACAATCAAAGCTCATGTCTGAGCCATGCAGGCTGCTGTGATCCAGAAGAGACAGGATATTGACGCAGGAATTACTTTCTTCATCTTTGCAAGGCAGCTCTTTGGGGGCAGTTTCGTAGCAATATTTCAGAATGACTTCTTCAATGATTTCGCCTACCGAAGTTTCGTCCCTTCGGCTCACCTTGCTTTCTTTTTTTCCTGCTAACTGAGGAGCGGCTCTGAAAGTCAAAGAGCTGCTTTTACCCACAGGGTCGCGAGTGTCCCTGAGACAGACGTCGGAGATCCGAGTTTCATCCTGAGCTTGGGAGCCATCTTGTTTCAAAAGAAGCTGACCTGAGATTAAAGAGTTGCCTTGGCTACAGACGGGACTCTCGTGCGAAACAGTTCTTGACTGGGCAGACCACAAAATGGGACTAGAGTTTGAATTCAGAAATCCTTCCTGATTGCATAGGCCCTGCTTAGCTTGCTCATACCTGCTGTTCGAAACTAAGTCTGGTATTACTGAGCATCTAGTATTTTTTGCAGTTACAGGAGGAGTGGGTGGGAAGTGGCCAGTGGGTAGTGAATGGGACAAGAGGTAAATGGGACAAGAGGTAAACAGGGCTTTATGGCTACTATCTTCAGTCCGAACACCTTCTGCCTGAAGAGGGGTTTTGGTACTACTGGGGATGCCCGTGGTATGCTGTGAAGTTCCTAGACTGTGCTCTCTTCCCCTTTCTATCTTCTGAATAGATGTTACTGGTGTATAAGTCTCTTTCGGTTCCTCCTGTGATCGCTGGGAAACAAGGCAGCCTGACTCGGCGGTGAATCCACTGTCGGTGCTGGGTTCCTCCCCCCTGCTTGCCGTTCCCTCTTTCTCCAAGGCTTCCAATGAAAGAACAGATTCGTCCCTGGGAACGAGCAAGGAGCTGGGCAGGGGCATGTCATCATAGGTCGGTCTACAGAAAGAGACAAAAAAAAATGCTCCGGATAAATATTGCACACACACACACTTAATATCAGAAACGTGTAATTAAAAGCTTAAGAGCTAGTAGGGTCGTGAAACAGAAAAACGGTATTATTATAATTAAAAAAACTAGGTCCAACTGGACTACGGGCTCCAATTCCAGAACCCACAGGAGTAATGTCACAGGATATTAGAACTGTTTTGGTTAAACCCCATTAATGTAGTAGTGGGGGGCGAGAAGGGAGGGAAGCGTTAAAATCCTGCTGCACAGGAGAGACTGCAGCAGTTTTCCCAGAACTACTCCAAGTGCCAAGAATCTCTGCCACGGTGATTAACGCCCTTTCGAGCTACCGAAGCACTGGGGGGAGGGACCTTTGGGAATGGCACAAATAAAGGAAAGAACACCGGCCTTCATTCCAACAGCCTTAGTTACAGCAACCGCTCCATTGCATTTTGCTGCAGGAAAAGCTGATGGTAACCATGCAGCTAATGGTTGCCTGTGCCCGTCGCAGCATGCTCTCATTCAGAAAGGACAAAGCACACCTGCCAGGCCCTTTCTAGTATAAAAAAGGAGACAAGCAATCTGGACAGATTTGTGCACTGCCCCAAATTCAAAGAAAGTAAAGAGAGAAGGAAGGAGCTAAATTTAGATGCGTGCGCGTAAACCCATTATAGCTTAGTATCTTCACGTAACAGACAGCAAAAGGCATTAAACAAGCAACCAAGGGACTCTGCCAAAGCGTACAGTTTTATGCACAGTGGGTTAAACCCAGATTTAAGTGACAATTTCTGATTTCCCCTTCCCCATTGCAAACCCCCTGCCTCGTGTCACTCATCAGGCTCCCCCCCCCCCCATCCTTTAGGAGCAGAATTTTGTGGAGTAGCAGCATTTCCATTCTGCCACTGGAAAATTTAGTCTGGATCTGACTTCAGGTCTGAACACCAATCTCTATTTAACTGACCTTCCTATGAAAGAAATATGAATGTGTATCATTTCTAAATTAATTTTTCTAGATGTCCTTCCAGACCTACCCAAAAGACTCCTAAGCTTGGCAGCTCTTCGTTCATCCTTGTGGGCCCCAATGATTCGCACCTATTCTCCAGATTTTTCTGTCAGCTAAATCCAAGCTTCCTGTTGCCCTCTAAGTCAACCTTCCTGGTGAAGAGAGATTAATCTGTTGACTGGCTGAGAACCTTATTGCTTCCTGTGGCTGCCCAAAAATCAAGTGTTGCCTACACTTACTCTTCGTCGAACCGAAATTTCAAAAGACTTTGGAGACGCCCCCTCTCTATTCTGGCCTCAGGCTTCCTGGTCCACGGGTCCCTTTAAGAGCCAGGACTTACCCTGCAGGCTGCCACTTGGCAGGGTTCCTAGCTCAGGAGCAGGCAAGGTCTGGAGCTGGGTCTAGAACCCAAGGACGGTGGACTTGTTAAATGATAGATCCAGAAACGCACCCTTCCTTGTCCTCAGCTTAAATAGGCTGAGGAAGAGCAACCCCAGCTGTTCCAGAGGAAGTTTCTAGAATTCTCCAGGTGAGGTCTTAATTAGGTCAGAATCCTGTAGAGAACCAGGTTTATTCTGGTTCCACAGGTGGCACAAGAGCTGCTTACTTGGCACTGTGCCTCCTCTCAGATACCTCAGCACAAGCCTGCTGCCCCTGCTGGCTGGAGGAGGATCCTGGGGGGCCAGTGGGCTGGGCTGGGCCTCAGAGGGAAGTTGTGGCAGAGGAGCCTCAACTGCAGGCTCCTCGGGGGCAGCCTCTGGATCAGATGGGTCAGAGTCTTGTACTGTTCTAGGGTCTCCCTGAGTTCCGGCTGTCCCCCAGGCCCTGTTTCTGGCTCCCCAGGCTCCTCCTCCTCCTCCAGGGCCTCTCACCTGAAGTCCAGAGACAGCTCACAGGGGGTCATGACACCTCGTACAGGAAGACTGAGACCACAAACCCACTCTAGTGCAGAAGGCTTGATACCAAAGGAGGGTGTCTTAACAAGGATTATCCTGTCTGCTCCTGACTAAAAAGGAAGACCTTGGCCTAAAGGAAGACCTAAAAAGGAAGACTCTCCCCCTACGATCAATGCTGCATATAACATAACGGCATCGTGGATAACGGAGCTCCTGCCTGCTTCTGACCAAAGGTGTGTGGGATGGCTTGTTTCGTTTATACTGATAATTCATCATTTTACCTGTAGCCACCTTGAGACCAATTCTGGAGAGGTGGCATAAAAATCTCCTAAATTAAAACAGGGCAGAATCCTGTAGAGAACTAGGTCTAGTCTGGTTCCATCAGGCACTGGGTCTCCCCTTAGCTACCTGGATATCGCTTTAGTTATGCTCACCTCTGTGTGTGTGTGTGTGTGTGTGTGTGTGCGCGCGCGTGCGTGCACACACACACATTCTCTCTCTCTCTCTCTCTCTCTCTCTCTCTTCTGGATTTATATTCAATTTTCCTGAACACAGTACTGCTTTTAATTGTTTCTCCATATACCTGGGGTCGTTCTAATCCTAGCAAGAGCTCTGCCAGACCGGAGTCATATTACAATCTATACAATAAAGAGGATATATATAAGGCAGCCTGAAACGCTTCCAGAGTTAAATAGAAAGGTCTGCAGAAGGCTCGTGACTGTTTGGGTGCATTAGTGAGAGCCACAACCTGCTTCCGTGTGGCTGATGGAACCTGCCTGGAATTTGACTCCCTCAGGAAAACGGCTTTAGCCACTTTTGCTTTTAGTATTAATGGCCCCCAGGGAGGTGCTGGAAGCAAGTCCACACAGAAGCAAGTCCCATTTGTTTTATTTTAATTTTTTGCCGTCAAGTCACAGATGAATTATGGTGACCCCCGTAAGGTTCTCAAGGCAAAAGACATTCAGAGGCCTGACTCTGCCTAGTGACCCTGGGTTTCCTCGGGGGTCTCCCATCCAAATACTAACCAGGGCTGACCCTGCTTAGCTTCTGAGATCTGACGAAACTGGACTGGCCTGGGCTATCCAGGTCAGGGCCTGTAGGGCTCACTCTGGCTGGGGGTGGGGGTGGTTATTTATTTATTAAACTGAATTGACTAGGCTGCCCTTCCCTGCAAGCAAGGCTCAGGGCGGCTTACAACAGAGATAAATACAACAAACAGTTAATTTAAAAAAACCTGACATTAAAATACCTGAAACGTATCAACAAATAAAACAATACACATTCCAAGATGGCAGAAGAAAAAAAATCAGCTTTCACAGGCTTCCTGGGGGGAGGGGTTACGGACAGGCGTATGGGAGTGCCAGATTTCATACTGTCCCATTGCTGCCCTCAACCAAATGCATGGCAGAACACCTCTGCCTTACAGGCCTCGTGGAAAAGTAGTAATTCCCACAGGGCACGGATTCTCCGATAGTAATTCTCCAGCAAGAGAGTTCCACCAGGCCAAAAAAGCCCTGGCCCTAGTTGAGGATAACCGGATCTCTCTAGAGCCGGGGACCACCAATGTTCTTAGGACTGCAGCTGAGGCCACTCAATGGACCCCTGACACTCAGACCGATTTCCCACGAGGCGCTGCTCCGGCGTTGTTCTTCCCTTTGCCCCGATTGCATGCTTGAATTTCCCACTATTTGCCCCATGCCGCATTTTGACCCGTGGCTTCGCCCCAATTCCCTCGCGGCTTCAGTGATCCTGTTTTTTGAGGATCACTGAAGCCACGGGGGAATTCGGGTGAAGCCGTGGGTCAAAATGTGACGCGGGGCAAATAGTGGGAAATTCAAGCATGCAATCGGGGCAAAGGGAAGAACACTGCTGGAGCAGCGCCTTGTGGGAAATTGGTCCCAGCAATCTCTCAAGCCGTTGACAAAATCACAGAGAGGACAGAATGACCTGCTGTTTAAGGAATTCCAAAAACCGCGGTGTGTGTTCTGGCAGCATCCTGCAACCTTAAGAATTAATGCACCGTCTCTTCAGAAAGGAGGCCCTCGGTGGCATGAAAGAGCAATCTCCAGAAACATCCTCCCCCTACCATCAATACAGCACATAACATAAAAGGGTAATGGATAAAACACAAAGTAAATAAAACACTCTCCACTAACTTTTATAAATAATATATCAGCTACCAAAGCAAAATACTATTTTTGTCTGCAACTCATTAGAGTGACCTACTCCCCGGCTTGCGGCTGCCGCATGTGAAGGATGTGATTATAGCTAACCCAGAATAGTCAGGTGTTTATTTCACTCCGGGAGTTGGCGGCTAAGAAGCGGCAACCGTGACCTCATAGCTGAGGCCCAGACAAGATTTTGCTTTCAGGGCAGACTGTGAAAGCCAGAAATGAGAACGAAAATGGACGAGCAAGAAGTGTCCCTCGCATTATCCCACCGCAAAAGGATGGGGCTCATTTGGTTTGCTATCGGGCCCAAACCAGCCTCTAAACCCAGCCGGCCAAATGCAGGCTACCATCCACACACTGGCCCTGACCTGGGCAACCCAGGCTAGCTCAGTCTTGTCAGATCTCAGACGCTGGATGGGAGACCTCCCAGGAATACCAGGGTCGTGAGGTGGAGGCAGGCAATGGCAAACCACCTCTGAACATCTCTTGCCTTGAAAACCCTACGGGGTCGCCATACATCAGCAGTGAATTGACAGCAAAACTCCCTGATAAATCTATACACTGTATCCTGACAGTAGAAGAAGAATTGGTTTTTAGACCCCACTTCTCTACCTTACGGAGAAGGTGGCCCATGGTCCTCAAGCAAGCGTCCGCTGTAGAGTGAGGATTCGAACCTGGGTCACCCAGACCCTAGTCCAACAGTTTAACCACTACACCACATTGGCTCTCTAGCTGGACCAAGACAGAGAAGTTACACAGTATAGAAAAACACACCAAAGATAAGCAGAGGGTCTTCATTTATATCAAAAAGTAGCTTTTAACTCAGCAAGTGATAGGGAACCAGCTACTGATTCATTAGTAAGAGATTATGAGCCATCACTATATGGGAAGCCCACAGAGGAAGCTGCTTTCTACTGAACCAGACCATCAGGAAGAAGAGGAGGAGGGGATTGGATTTATACCCCACCTTTCACCCTTCAGAGGAATCTCTGAGTGATTTATGATTCCTTCCCCTTGGGGCTGAGAGAGCTCTTTCAAGAACTGCCCTTGAGAGAACAACTCTGAAAGAACTTCTGATTAAAAAACACCAGCATATTTGGGGCTGGGACAGTTTTGGGGGGGGGAGGATCCCACTCTTCACTTGGAGTCTCAGAATGGTTTACAAACCCTTCCCTTCCCACAAGAGACACCCTGTAAGGTAGGTGGGGCTGAGAGAGCTCTTTCGAGAACTGCCATTGAGAGAACAGCTCTGAAAGAACTTCTGACTGACCCAAGGTCATCCAGCAGGTGCAAGTGGAGGCGTGGGGAATCAAACCCGGTTCTCCCAGATTATAGTCCATGCACTTAACCACTACACCAAACAGTGACTGACCCAGCAGGCTTCTTGTGGAGGAGTGGGGGATTAAGGAAGAAGAGAGAGATTGGATTTATACCCCACCCTTCACTACCCAAGGGAGTCTCAGAGTGGCTACAAACTCCTTTCCCTTCCCCTCCCCACAACAGACACCCTGTGAGGTGGGTGGGGCTGAGAGAGCTCTGCCAGAAACCGCTCTTTTTCAAGAGCAGCTGTGCCAGAGCTATGGCTTGCCCAAGGTCATCCAGCCAGGTGCAAGTGGAGGAGTGGGGAATCAAACCCGGTTCTCCCAGATTAGAGTCCACACATTTAACCACTACACCATGCTGGCTCTCCAGATTAGAGTCCTCTGCTCTTAACTGCTATACCGCGCTGGCAGGCCCATGGCAATGGTGGGGGGAACATGGTGGCATTCAGCAGGCATTAGAGGGTTCTTGGAGCAGGGCTCCAGTGAAGGAAAGAGGGTGGTGGTAAAACAGATCTCGGCTTGTCCTCTTGGGTTCATGTTATTAGGCAGGCAACGGAGCACCAAGGAAATTCTTCCTGACCTGGCTGCATCTAGCCCCTAAGTGCTGCTTCCCAGTTAATACCCATTTCCTGCATCTTCCACAACTAATGCTAATTTTCTGTTTCCTCCACGGCTCTCTCATGACTGCGATCAGCCCAGAGGTAAAAGGACGGGTTTCCCCCATCGGAACAGAGACAGAGTTCCCTGCCCAGCTGGGCCATTCCCCCTCCCCCACCAAGCCCTGTTCAGATCCCAGACAGGCAGTATAAACAGGGAGTTTATTGAGAATGTGTATGTGGCTGGTGGACTGCCATTTGGCTTGGCAGCTCCAGGAGTATACAGGCTGGTGCTAGACAGACAGGTCTGTAACATCTACCAAGCCAAAGACAGGCCACCAGCCACATACACATTCTCAGTAAACCTCCTGTAAGCAGTTTATTTCATTTCATGCTCAGATATGTAGCTACATTTCAAGTATCAGTTATCCAGACGACATCCAGCATTCAGATGTCACACCTTTTCCAAAAAGCATCATAAGATTCCACATTCCCCCCCCCCCCCTAGAATTTTTATACCAAACAGATTCAATTTATGGTGAACTTTTGGGTGGCATTGTAGCTCTTGTTCTAGAAAACCTGAGATCCTAAGTTAGACCTATTTATTATGTTCAGTACAATTGCCAGTAATTAAACTTTCACAAGTATGTGTACAGTTCTGGTTGCCACTCCTCAAAAAAGATATTATAGCATGGGAAAAAGTACAGAAAAGGGCAAAAGGGCTGGAACACTTTCCGTATGAAGAAAGGTTAAAGCAATATATAAGAATATAGAAAATAAGAATTGGTGTATAAGTATTTTAAAGATATATAACCGTTACCAGAAATGAAACATAGATATAAGTATTACTATTTTGAATAAAATGGAAAATGTGTTATGCTTCAGAGGTGGTGGGAAACCACCAAAACAAGATAAAAATAGAATGTACAAATAGAACAAAATGTTATATAATATGGAAAAAGGGATTTGTATAAGGTAAATGTATTATTTTTGATGGGGTTTTTTTGAAAAATAAAAATTTCTTTACAAAAAAAAAAAGAAAGGTTAAAGCACTTGGGGCTCTTTAGCTCGGAGAAATGACAGCTGAGGGGTGACATGATCGAGGTTTATAAGATTATGCATGGGATAGAGCAGGTAGAGAAAGAAGTGCTTTTCTCCCTTTCTCACAATACAAGAACTCGTGGGCACTCCATGAAATTGCTGAGCAGTCGGGTTAGAACAGATAAAAGGAAGTCCTTCTTCACCCAAAGAGTGATTAACATGTGGAATTCACTGCCACAGGAGGTGGTGGCGGCTACAAGCATGGACGGCTTCAAGAGGGAATTGGATAAACACATGGAACAGAGGTCCATCAGTGGCTATTAACCACAAGGTGTAGATAGGAACTCTCGGTCTGGGGCAAGTGATGCTCTGTAATCTTGGTGCTTGGGGGGGGGGGGGCAACAGTGGGAGGGCTTCTAGAGTCTTGGCCCCACTGCTGGACCTCCTGGTGGCACCTGGTATTTTTGGCCACTGTGTGACAGAGTATTGGACCAGATGGGCCACTGGCCTGATCCAACATATGGCTTCTCTTATGTTCTTAAGTAGGGCTGCCTGCAGGGTTACCAGCCACCCTGGTGAAGGCAGGGGTCTCCCATTGCCAGCCCCTGCCCCCCCCCCGAGCCACCCATCAGTTGGCTGGCAGGAGAAGGCCTAGGCCATGTTGCTGGCATAAAACCAGAAGTGATCTCATCACGCCAGTGACTTCCAGGCTGTGCTCTGGTATTTGGGCAAAAACTCTATGGTAGAAGCCAGGCCTTCTTTTTTTTTTTACTGGTAAGTCCCCCCCCATCCCCCACCAATTGCCAGGAGGGACCCAGCAACCCAACTTGCCTGGCAACTGGCCGAAAGGCTGGGGGTAGGAACATATGGGTGTGTGACATTGGCAATGTTACCAACATCGCAGCTCTAGCAATCACTGGAGGCTCTATGGTTTTATCGTAAGGTTCCTGCCAATTCCTAGAGCTACCCTTTGGCCACTTCCAGGTTCTACCTTCACCTGACACAGTAACATTGGTAAAGCCTCCTACCATCACTGCTCCAAACAGCAGAGGGCAACAAGCCTTGCTGGCAAGAGGTTTCCCACCATAGCAGGCAGCCTGGCAAACTTATTCAGCAGCCAGCTTGGACCCACAACACGCCAATGCTCATGGTGTTATCCAGTGAAGTGTCAGACAGACATTTAACTCAAAGATCACTGTGGTAATAGTGGGTAGCCCTGGCCACGGCACAATCCTCCAACAGTGAGCATCTGTTGTGAGTACTAACCATTCCCAGTTCGGAAATACCATTATTTAACTGCATCCTTTCATTAAATAATTAAAATTTAAAAATGCAAACCAACACTCTAGTGTCAGCACTATGCCTTTGCTCACACAGAAATAATTATTTGAATAATAAAGAGGGCTTTTTTTCCCTTTGTGGAACAGCATGCTGCAAGTTTTTAAAAAAAAATTCAGCACACATTTGTATCAGTTGTTTCCCCCTTTTTTTGCGCATTGCTGCAGTTTTCTTCCTTCCTGTCGTTTTGATTTACATACTGTGTTTCTTCTTTTTTGTTTTGGAAAGGTTTTTTTTTGTTGAAAAAAACCCTCTTCTACTAATGTAAAGCCTTTTACACTAGCAGAAGTGAGCTGTAGGAGACACGACATTAAAATCATGTGTGTGTTAGAAACCCTTCTGTGGTTAATCCAGGATGCAAGACACCCTAACCCCAACACTGAGTCAAATGGCACCTTTGAGACCAACAAAGTTTTATCCAAAGTGTAAGCTTTCGTTTTGTCTGAAGAAGTCTGTTTTGCACACGGAAGCTTATACTTCGAAATAAAACCTTGTCTGTCTCAAAAGGTGCCACTGGACTCAAACTTTGTTCTGCGGCTTCTGACCAACACGGCTACCTACTGGAATCTAACCTTAACATTAACTCACATCGGAGCAGCAGTCCCGATCCCCAAACCGATTCCTATTATCCAAGCACGCAATGAAAGCCTCAAGTTACTTCTCCAACTCCCATGCCTCTACTCAGAATTACACCTCCGGGTTCTAGTACGAGTGCAACGGACAATGTGGAAACAGACTGCAAGAGACATCAGATGTTATGGTGCAAGCAACTTTTGCTTACTGTCGCAAGAGTCTGTCGACCCCTCCTTACTATCACTGGATCCAGAGGACGGAAGCTCTGCCACCTTGGATTCCTTCCCCACAGGGTAGCCGGGGCCTCAGATGTTGGAACGGGAAAGGGGGTTACGTCACCACCCTTACCCTGCTCCTCCTTGCAGGCTGTTGCTCTCACTGGGCATCTTCACAGCATCTGCTCGGCAAATCCTCCCAGGCCCTGTCTGGCTCCCTCCTTTTATTCCCGCCCCACTCCCACCTGCCTCTCCTGAGCCCACCCCATACTTAACCCATGACATTGAGCCCCAGCAGTCGATGGCAAACCACCTCTGAATGTCTCTTGCCTTGAAAACTCTACAGGGCCACCATAAATTGGCTGCAACTTGATGGCGATTGCCACCACTACCAGTAAATGAAATTACATAACCAAAAACTCTGCAGTAAAGCAAGGTGGGTTGATTTATATGGTTTCCCATTAATCATTTTTTAAACCCCAAATGCATAACTAGACAGAGCATTTACGAAGGTACACATAATTTAGAGATAATCTGATTTCCCCCCTCAAATTTCAGAAAATATTACGAAGTAGTTTATTAAATAGAATTTAAAAATTATTATTCTGTGTCAAACCAACGGCACGGTAGGAATGCTGGCTAGAAGCGCACACAAAACAGCACATAATGTATCATGAAGTTTACATAAATCAGAGTTTCATATACGCCATGGCCTCCTGAGTTCCCAAGGCTAGACTTTTTATTTTCAGATTTTATTAACTCTAACAGACAAGTCATCAAGACGGTAAAGGCTGTCAAGCTAGATTTATCCTCCCCTGCTCACACTGTCATTTTTTATTCGCAGACTGAAACAGAAGTTTTCCTGCCTTTCCCCCCCATTCCCGGCTGATTTCCCAGCGTGAAATGAATAATATCAGATCAGCAGAAGACTCTCTTGGTGCCTGCGGAGGAAGGAAGCTACTGCTGTCAGAAGCTGGCTCGGCAACTGCAGGAACTCTGGTTCAGGGGGCCTGGACAAAGACTTCTGCCAGTTCCAGGGGAGTGACTTTTGTCAGAACATCACTGGCAATCCTGTACAGTTTAAACAGTTGTCCTCCAGGTGAAATTCCTTGTGGCTGGCATAACTCCCTTGTGATTATTAGGTGCCTGTGTCACGGTGACAGTATCTTCTTCAGAAGGTAGGCACCTGCCCACACCTGGATAGCACAGGCAAGCCCAATCTTGTCAGATCCCGGAAGCTAAGCAGGGCCAAACTTAGGCAGATCATGAGAAGGGAGAGAAAGGGCTACATCAGTGCCTAGTTCTTGTGGCCCTTTCCTACACACCCAGGGAAATGCCGATCGCCACTTTGGGGTCAGGAAGCAGTTCTTCTCCAGGCCAGTTTGGCTGGAGACCCTGGAGGTTTTTTTGTCATCTTCTAGGCATATAGCATCAGTTACGGGGGGTGTGGGGGGAGATATTTGTGATTTTCCTACAGAGTGCAGGGGGGTTAGACTACAGGACCCTGGTGGTCCATTTCAACTCTATGATTATAGACAGGTAAGTTTTATTCAAGGTCATTGACCAAAACATAAACTGATGACATTTGTAACATGGGGGAAAGATACCACATTAAAATAGGAACACTCTATGATTATATGATTCTATGGCCCTGGCAAGAACTCTGAAGGGAGGCCTCCAAAGAATACCAGGGCTGGGACGCAAAGACAGGCAGTATCAAGCCACCTCTCTGAAATGTCCAAGCCCCACTAGGGGTTGCTGGAAGTCAACCATGACTTCCAGGCACACTCACACACACACACACAGAGCTCACCAGAAGTTAGGCATCTGCTCCTTACACCTGAGGGGGAGGATGTAAGCATGCAAGCCAGGAGCCGGGGACTGGGGTCCACTGGCTTCTTTGTTGCTGATTGATTTGGCGGTAGGTACTTCTTTGCCCAGGGCTATGGATATAGGATATAGTACACCCAGGCTAGTCCAGTCTCATCAGATCCTGGAAGCCAAGTGAGGCTGGTCCTGGTCAACAGTTGGATGGGAAGTCCAGGGTCGCTGCGCAGAGACAGGCAATGGCAAACCACCTCTGCTCGTCTCTTGCCTTGAAAACCCTACAGGGTCGCCATGAGTCGGCTGCGCCTTGACAGTGCTTTCCAGATGCACTGAGTATAACTCCCACATTTCTCTTTAACACAGCACGGGATATTTTTGGATGGGACAGTTTCATCTGTTTTGCCACGATTTTCTTCTCAAACTTTTACAAAAACAGGCCGGGTTTTAATAAATTGTGCAAAACAATCAACCCCTGAAGTCCATTGTTTGGCTCCGCCTCCTGTCTTTAGTAATCCTAAAGTAATCTGGTTACCCATCCAATTTTGGGCACAATTCAAAGTGTGGGTTGTTACCTAGAATGCTCTAAATCGACCCGTCTCAAATGTTCCATTCTTGAGCAAGGTGACCGAACAGGAACTCCAAGCTTTCCTGGATGAGGCAAATTGTTTAAATCCCTTCCAATCTGGATTTAGGCCTGGATATGGGACTGAAACAGCCCTGGTCACCCTGGTGGATGACTTGTATTGGGCCATGGACAGAAGAAGTGTAACTCTGTTGGAGTTCGACTGCGGAGCAGGCAAAGTTTTTGCGGTGTATCCTTGGAGTGCCAAACTGTGCAAACTATGCAGCCATATGCCTGGAGACAGGACAGCACTTCCTAATGACCAGAGCTGGGCTATCGACCTTAAAATTCTGGTTACACCTTTACTTTAGAACAGAACCTGAGACCTATGACCGTCGGCTACTGTCAGACTCATCTACGTCTAATTGGTCAACCTCAATACTGAGAAAAATACAATCTATTGGTATCTCCTTTGAATCCCTGCTCATGTTAGGCAAATCTCAAATATTTAGAACTTGGAAGACAGAGGATCCTTGACACTGAAAAACAAACTCTCTGTTCCGGCATTACCTCCTCTGAAGTTCAATATAACACCGAGAAATGGGCTCACAGCTGCCTGTTTTTTACAGCTTACAGCCCCATCATTAAGACGAGCTTTGATACTTGCATGCTTCAGTGCTTTACCATCTGCGGTCCTTTATGGTAGATTTGCAAATGTTCCCTACTCTGAAAGGACATATCTATATAGTAGCAGGGAAACCGAATCGATTACCCACATCTTGCTTAGTTGTGAATACGACAAAATACGGGACGTCCTAATCAGCCCCCTTTTGACCAATAGGCACAGCTGCCCAGAAGAGAGACTAGGATCTTTTCTCCCATCAGATCTCCTCCTTCATATTACCTGTGCAGTGGTGAGGTTTCTCCCTATTGCTATGAGGGTTAGAGAATATAAGCCTAAAGCTCTGGTGGGATGATGTCTTCGTATATTTAAAATCTGTGGTTTGTATGATGCTGTTATTTCTTTTTTTAAAAAATCTATGCCAATAAAGGTTTTTGACTGACTGATTCTGTTGATTCTCCTGGACCCCTCTGCGGCTTTCAATACCATCAATCATGGTATCCTTCTGGACCAACTATCTGGGCTGGGATTGGGAGGCACCATTGTGCAGTGGTTCTAGTCTTATCTGGAGGGCAGGCTTCAGAAGGTGCTGCTGGGGGACTCCTGCTCAGCCCCTTGGCCTTCAGCCTATGGTGTCCCTCAAGATTCCATCTTGTCCCCTATGCTTCTTAACATCTACATGGAACCGCTGGGGTGAAGTCATCTGAAGATCTGGGCTGGGCTGTCACCAATATGCAGATGGTGCTCAGCTCCATCTTGCGTTCCTAGCTTCCTTCCTGACCATTGTTTGAAAATTCACTGCCACAGGAGGCGGTGGCGGCTACAAGCATGGACAGATTCAAGGGGGAATTAGATAAAACATATGGAGCAGAGGTCCAGCAGTGGCTGTTAGCCACGAAGTATAGAAAGGAACTCTCGGTCTGGGGCAAGTGATGTTCTGTATTCTTGGTGGTTGGGGGGGGGCAACAATGGGAGGGCTTCTAGTGTCCTGGCCCCACTGCTGGATCTCCTGAGGGCACCTGGTGTTTTGGTGCAATGTGTGACAGAGTGTTGGACTGGATGGGCCACTTGCCTGATCCAACATTGGCTTCTCTTATGTTCTTAGCTGATCGCAGGGAGGCCATAGTAACCATGAACGGGTGCCTGGGGGCAGAAATGAAGTGGGGCAGGCGGATTAAACTGAAACTTAATCCTGACAAGCTGGATGTGCTACTGGTGGGCAGAAGGTCTGACCAAGGATTTAAGGTGTCACCCGTTCTGGATGGGGTTCCACTCAGGCCCTTAAGGCTGCCTACTGCTGGGCAGGCAGATGGGAGCGGTGGCCAGAGTGCCTTTTACCAGCGTCAACCAATTGGCCCCTCCTGGGCAGAAAAGATCTGGCCACTGTGGTACATGCCCTGGTTACATCTGGATTAGATTACTGCAATGCGCGCTGTATGGGACTGCCCTGGAGAAGCATTCGGAAATGTCAGTTGGTACAGAACGCTGCTGGCAGGATGTGGACTGGAGTGGATCGTAGGGACCATATCACTCCAGTCTTGGCACATTTGTCCTGGCTCCCAATTTGCTTCCGGGCATGTCAAGGTGCCACTCTTGACCTTCAAAACCCTATATGATTTGGGACCAACATGCCAGAAGGACTGCCTATTTCTTTATGAACCCATCTGACCACTAGTCATCTTTGGGGGCCCCGACCTTCTGAGACTGGACAGGGGGTGACCCCAGAGAGGGCTTTCTTGGTCATGGCACCGAAGCCCTGGGCCTCCCCCCCTCGCCCCCGAGGTGCGTCTGTCCCCGTCTGTTGCCCTCTTAGCCAGCAGGTGGAGTCTGGCAGTCCCTCCGTGATCCCTTCCTTCCTGACCATCATTTGAATGGGGATTTTTTTAAATGCCTCTGCATGTATTTAACATTTATTTTAACCGTTTTAATAATGTCTGTTTGGGGAGGGGGAGGGTTGGTTTTAAACAGTTTTAAAGTGTGATTTTATTACGTATGGTTTAATTTGTTAGTGCCTTGGTGGCCCTTGTAAGGACAGAAAGGCAGGATACAAGTTTTGTAAATAAATAATAATCAACAAGTGACCTCCAGCCAGGCTACATGAGGGACTACCTGTACCCATACTGTCCAGACCACCAGGTAAGATCTTCCTCACAATCCCTTCTCTGTGTGTCCTTGACTTCAAGGGTGAAGGAGGGAGAAGACCAGAGTCCTTTCTACATATATACCGGGCCTTCCGACAATGCCTACTCTAATTGTTTAACAATACAGAAAAGAAGAAGTTGTGCCAAATGAACTGAGTCATCCTGAGTCATCTTTTCATTGACGATGACTTGCAGGCGTTTGTTAGTCCTTAAACAAACCCATCCATGGCGGTTAGACTGGGTGGATGAAAAAAGCTCCCCCCACCCCCTTACGTGCTACTGACAATTTATTGCATGAAATACAGCTGGCTGCAGCACTTCTATGGGAACGACTGTGAAACTGCAGACAGGCATAATCTATGGCGCTTGACTGGGATCTGAAAACGAAACAGAAGCAATTCTCATTGTAGAGAACTGGTGTGGTGATTACAGTATCTGACCAGGATCCAGGAGGTCCAGGTTCGAATCCCCCCTCCACCCACAGAAGCTTTCTTGGGCCAGTCCAACACCCTCGGCCTAACCTGCAATCACAAAATTCCGATCTAGGGAATGAATGGCTGCAAACATGGATGCAATCAGTTCCACCCGATATCCATAACCTGATAAACACCAACGACAGGCCCACAGGATTTGACTTGCCATGTAAAATGTGGGAGACGGCTAACAGAATACGAATAGGCTTTGGCTGCTGTGCGGACCTGTTGTTTATGTGGGGCAAAATACCAGGACCCGAATGTGATTGTGGTGCAGCCCGCCAAACTATTTTTCATCTGTCACAGGAATGTGAGCGTCGTGCTTTCCAGGGAGATGTGATGGAGCTCTCTGTCCTCTCCCCAGCTGCGACTGAGCGAATTGGAAATTTAGGTATTAGTATTTAGGGGGATTGGCCAACTGGTCTGCATAATCGTTGTATCTACTTGGATATGTATTTTATATTATTATATGCTTCCTGTGTGTAACCCTGCCATATGATAAAGAATAAATAAACAATACGCCTAACTTGCTTCACAGGTAGGGTTGCCAACCTCCAGGTGGTGGCTGGAGATCTCCTGGGATTACAACTGATCTCCAAGCAACAGAGATCAGTTCACCTGGAGGAAACTGCTGCTTTGGAAGGTGGACTCTACGGCATTATAACCACTTAAGTCCCTCCCCTCCCCCAACCCCACCCTCCTCAAGCTCCACCCCCCAAATCTCCAGGTACTTCCCAACCTGGAGCTGACAACCCTACTCAGGAGAGGAAAATGACAGAAGCCACTTTGATCCCCACTGGGGAGAGGGGAAGGGTATAAATGAAGCAAATCAACAGGAATGGCATCCAATGGCAACCTTCGATTTCTTTCACCACAACTTATTATATTGTTGTGATCTAAACTCTAAATGTAGTACGAGAAAGAAAAAATTTACCATAAGAATTAGCAAAGGAACCTCTTTTTGTAGCAACACAGCAAGCAGCTAGGGAACTTAATTTAATTGTTTTTTTTTTTTACTAAACTTTATTCAAACAGTCACAAGATTACAGAAGATGACAGGGCCATGAAACACAATATACAGTTCTGTTGAAAATGAGATACAATGTATTCTTGGTTATTTAACTCTGACATAACAATACTGAGTGGAAGACAGCGTGAAGCCTCGAAGCCCAGCCCGTTAATAGAAGGCTCAACAGCTGATCTAA
Source organism: Lepidodactylus listeri (assembly GCA_029233225.1). Taxonomy (NCBI): domain Eukaryota; kingdom Metazoa; phylum Chordata; class Lepidosauria; order Squamata; family Gekkonidae; genus Lepidodactylus; species Lepidodactylus listeri. Next base: position 17,212,373 of record JARCFY010000010.1, on the reverse strand, counting down.
GCGGTGAAGCAGCACTAAAAATGAAGCCAATCATGATTAATTTGGATCTGAAGGGAGAAGCTTCAGTTCAGCCAGGTATTGTAATACTGGTGACCAGGTCATCACAAATTTCGAGTAAACCATAGGGGGAAGAGCTTGAGTTTGATCTAAGGTGTTTGCAAATTTGCCCATGACGAACTGATCCCGATTCTTTTCGTTCCATCAACTAAGAATGGCCATGCACCATGTGAAAACTCACCCGGCCCGGACATGGAAAGGATTGACAGATTGATAGCTCTTTCTCGATTCAGGTATGTGTGTGTGTGCATGGCTGTTCTTAGTTGGTGGAGTGATTTGTCTGGTTAATTCCGAATTTTTTCGTGCCAGGCAATTATGGTTGGGGGAGCAGATAATTTCCGGGCATGATAAAGAGACACAGTTTAGAAAAAGAGTCAGAGTTTCTAACTGACTCACCCAAATCGTTCGGCTGCGTCAACATTTATATCCACACAGTCATCTTCTTTCAATGAGTTTAGATCACAGCAGCACAAAAAAATTACCGTGAGAGTAATCAAAGGTTGCCCCTGGGTGTCAGTCCTGTTACGAGGAAGCCATGTCACTTATTCATAGCAGGTGACATTTATTTTGGAATATCCATGGCCCCTCATCCAGAGTACCAGTAGTGAAACCACAAACCTCTGGTTATCATGGTATATGCTGTCCTTCCACAGCAAACACAGGCAGCCCCTTCCTGCGCTTCTCTGCTTAGAGGTAATGTGCCAGTGAGTTCAGTGGGGGCAGATTACTCGGAGCAAGTATGCAGAGTTTCTGTAATTTGGATCTTGTACCCTTACTGCATTGCTGGGAAAAAAGTAAACAGAAGATCCTGCTGGATAACAGAGTTCATTTACTTCATCTATACCCCATCTCTCTCCTCAACAGGGACCCCAAAGTGGCTTATATCATTCCCTTCTCCTCCCATTTTATCTGCACAGCAACCCTGTGAGGTAGATTAGGCTGAGAGAATGTGACTGGCCCATGGTCACCCAGTGAGCTTCGGTGGCACAAGTGGAGATTCGAACACGGGTCTCCCAGATCCTAATCCAACACTCTAGCCACTGCACCAAGCTGGCTCTCTAGCTGGACCAAGACAGAGAAGTTACACAAGATAGAAAAACATACCAGAAACAAACAGAGGGTCTTCAGAGAGCCAGTTTGGTATAGTGGGTAGTGTGTGGACTCTTAATCTGGGAGAACCAGGTTTGATTCCCCACTCCTCCACATGCAGCTGCTGGTGTGACCTTGGGTCAGTCACGAGTTCTCTTGGAGCTGTTCTCTCAGGAGTTCTTCAAAGAGCTCTCTCAGTCCCACCTACCTCACAGGGTGTCTGTGGTGGGGAGGGGAAGGGAAAGAAGATTATAAACTGCTCTGAGGCCCTTTTTGGGGTATAAATTCAGTCTCTTCTTCTCCTTCTTCATTTATATCAAAAAGCAGCTTTTGACTCAGTGAGTGACAGGGTACCAGCTACTGATTCATTATTGAGATTATGAGTAGCCCTAACCTGGATAGCCCAGGCAAGCCCGATCTCGTCAGCTCACAGAAGCTAAGCCAGGTCAACTCTGGCTAGCACTTAGATGGGAGACCTCCTTGGAATACCAGAGGCAGGAGGTGGGAGCAGGCTTCATTTGGCCACCTCTCTGCATATCCTCCAGGCCCCCAGTAGGGGTCAGTCCCCAGATGTCACCGTGACTTCCAGGTGCACACACACTCACACATACACACACATATGGAAAATACAAAAAAATACCAGAGAGTGAGCGAGCGAGAGAGATTGATTATGGGTAAACACATATGGAAGCACACACATGAAGCTGCCTTATACTGGATTAGACCCTCGGTCCATCAAGGTCAACACTGTCTGCTCAGACTGGCAGCGGCTCTCCGGGGTCTCAGGGAGAGGTTTTTTGCATCACCTACTGCCTGATCCTTTTACCCGGAGATGCTGGGGATTGAACCTGGGACCTTCTACAAGCCAAGCAGAGGCTCTTCCACTTAGCCACGACCCCTTGATTTAACATGATTGCATCCAGACTTATTTTATCTTGAAAATCAGAAATTTAATGGATCGGGGAAGGTTTCCACCGACAGGGAGAGTGCGTGAATTTTCATTGATTTCCCCCTTCCCACTGCAGATCTCCAACTCCCCCCTCACACTGGTTCTCCATCCCCAGGAACAGCATTTCTGGTGATGTCTGGGCCTACAGTGGGAAGGAGGGGGAGTCAGAAAGTCATGCTGCAGTGACAGAAATCCTTCCATTAGCAGAAGTGTTCACTGGGATCCAAGTCAGTATTTGAGCCCCACCCACCCCCATCTGATTTTAAGAATCTGTTTTTTTAAAAATGGGTTTTTATCTACTCTAGTAACAAGTGCGAAAACATGAACTAAATTCTCCAGTTGTATACAGTTCTTCCCTTTGAAACCTGAGTCTCAAAAGTTTATGCCAAGTAAACTTCCCTCTCCGGGTGCCTTGGGAAGAAAAATAGTGGATCTGCAGCATTCTTATTGCAGCCTGCCACACAGGTGCGTATAGAACAGCTGGATGAGCCACAAGCTGGATCGTTACCTGTTGTCATGGTATCTGGAGGGATGGTGCTGCAGCACGTCTTGTAGAAAACGTTCCATCAAACTAGTGGTACCCAAACGATTCCTACAGTAAGTGGCGAAGAGTCTGTGCTGGGAACTGTACACATGCTGGGGGGGAAAGGGGGGAAGAGAAGTTTGGTTGTATAAGCAATTCGATTCAAGTTTGTAAAGTTATGCAAAACGAAAATTGCCTCCATTAGAACGCACAAGTACAAGAGGGACTCTGGTGCATGTATTTTTAATAAGATTGTAACTGTAATTTCTGGGATCTCCTTTACCAAGGAGAAGAGATTGGATTTATACCCCTCCCTTCAATACCCAAAGGAATCTCAGAGCGGCTTATAATCTCCTTTCCCTTCCCCTCCCCACAACAGACGCCCTGAAGATGTTTTGACACAGTATTACTCTAAGGAGGATACTTTTACACATCTATCTCCTATTTTGACATATTACTTCACTGCCCTCTCCCCCATTAAATCCAAAGACATGATGACCGTACAAATATAGCTTGTTATTGCTGTTTGGCCATTGCATATGTCAAAACATCTTCATTAAGTTATAATGCTAATTTGCTGTTCACCTGCATAGAGGCATCTACCTATATATATGAACTGTTAACTTCCATTTCAATGTATCTGAGGAAGTGTGCGCGCACTTGAAAGCTCACAGCTTGAATAAACTTTTGTTGGTCGTAAAGGTGCCACTGGACTCAAAATTTGTTCTGCTTCTTCAGACCAACGCGGCTAGTCACCTGGCATGGAACTTGCTTAACTTGGAATAAAAAAGAATGTGTGTGCGTGCTATAAGCCATCCTATTCCTTGTTTTTAAGCTTTCCCATCCACCCATGTACATTTCAAACGAATCAAGCCCTTCTTTGCATCATGGAAAACAGTGTTCCGTCACGGACAATGAGGATAAGCGCAGCTCTCATACCTGTTCGAGGTTACTGTAGTGCACGTGGCAACAGCTGCAGTACCCTTGCCTGTTCTGCATAACAGATGGTCCAGGCCCAGCCAGCTCAGGTTCTTGTATGCTGAAACAGAGAGAAAAATGGAGCTTTTAATATACATAGTTGGAATTTTCAGAGTGGGAGAACAACAGAGAACATCCAACGCTCGAATTTTAAAAAGGCTAATAAAACAACATTATTCACTCAGGTGGGTAGCTGTGTTGGCCTGAAGCAGCAGAACGAAGTTTGAGTCCAGTGGCACATGTGCGTGCCCACGAAAGCTTATACCTTGAATAAAACTTCATTGGTCTTAAAGGAGTGGTTGGACTCAAACTTTGTTCAGCATTATTAATGTTACTCTTCCCGGCATTAGTACTCTTTTTGTGTGTGTTTTTCATACATGCGTGTGTGTGTGCCCCTGGAAGTCATGGCGACCTCTGGTGACTGACCCCTACTGGGGGCCTGGAGGAGATTCAGAGAGCTGGCTGAGTAAAGCTTGCCCCTGCCCTCCTGACTGCTGGTATTCCAAGGAGGTCTCCCTTTCAAGTACTTGCCCGAGTCGACCCTGCTTAGCTTCTGACATCGGCTGAGATTGGACTTGCCCGGGCTATCCAGGTCAGGGTGCATTAGGACTCTTTAAACAGGATGTAGGACCAGGAAACTGATTGTCATTCCACTGACATTTGTACGTTTCCCTTAAATGCAACATTCAGTTTCGGGGGAAGAAATCCTACAGATAATCTCCTTACGCTATCTTTCATAACGCATCCTGAAAATTAAAATGGTTCAAATATAAGAGTTTGAATTTTAACAATGCTGCGTGGAAGAGTTGCAGTTTTGTACAAGCCCATCTGTAAAAGGAGTAATTAAAAGGATACTGTGTCCTCCATAAACTACTTGCCTCCTAGAAGAAAGAGTCATCCCTTTAGTTTTTCTTATATCAAAATTTTATAGTTTGGATTCATTACTCCTCCTAAATGGCTAGGGGTAAGTTATTATTAGTTATTAAAGGAAGTTATTAAAGGAAGTACTTCTTCACCCAAAGAGTGCTTAACACATGGACTTCACTGCCACAGGAGGTGGTGGTGGTTACAAGCATGGACGGCTTCAAGACGGAATTAGATAAGCATATGGAGCAGTCATATGGCCTCCCCTGCTGACAATGCTGGCTCCTAAACAGCCCAAACTGAGCATCTCTCTCTACTGAGGCACTCCCACGCTGATTACTGTCTTGTTGCTGATCTTAATACCAATATCACTATTATTTTAATTGTTTAACTTACACACTGCCATTGTTGCGACTTTTGTGCGATCTGTAACCTGCCCTGAGACCGCTCGCGGTGAGGGCAGGATAGAAATCAAATCAAATAAAAAAATACGTTGAGTTTTCAAAAATCTTGCCATTGTTTGACAAAAAAGCAAAGAAACGAAAGCTTCTGACCATAAGAACATAAGAAGAGCCCTGCTCGGGGTGGTGGTGGGGTGGTGGAGGAGGAAGAGGAGGAGGAGATTGGATTTGTACCCTGCCCTTCACTCGGAGTCTCCGAGCGGCTTATAAACTCCTTCCCCTTCCCCTCCTCACAACAGACACCCTGTGAGGTAGGTGGGGCTGAGAGAGCTCTTTCGAGAACTGCCGTGCCAGAGCTATGGCTTGCCCAAGGTCATCCAGCAGCTGCAAGTGGAGGAGTGGGGAATCAAACCCGGTTCTCCCAGATTAGAGTCCGCGCACTTAACCACTACACCAAACTGGCTCTAGCCCTGCATCCCCTCTCACATTAGTGGCCAATCCAGTTCCTCTGGAGGTCCAACAAACAGGGCATGGAGACCAAGGCCTTCTTCCTCCGCTGCCTCCTAGTCACCGCTAGACTAGCTTGCTCTGGATAATGCAAACAGGTTTCAGAATGCTGAGAGGTAGTAAAAATCCAAGACATTTCACAACTTGTACCACAACTCCCTTATATATAAAAGTGGCAACGTTCTATTCTCGCCAAATCAGTTGGCTGCAAGAACTGCCCATCATTGGTCTCCCTAGGCATTGGCTCACTGAGTTGGGTCAGTCCCGCCCCCAGAGCTGGGGGCCAGCCTCTCACCCTCAGTCAAGACAGAGCCGGCGAAGGGGATAGATGCCTCATGGGCGGCGGTTCAGGAGGAGGTGCATTGCGGCCCCAGCTGCAAGGGCACCGGAGGAGGTGGGCCATGGGGCCACCCTGGAGGATGCTGCAGGAGGTGGGCCACGCTGCCAGCCTGGAGGACGAGGAGGGCAGGGTAGCACCCGGCCCAGGAGGTGGTGACAGAGACTTGCTCCGGAATAAGGCCCAAGGAGGACTCGCGCACTTGCCACCGCTCCAGCAGGATGAGGACAAGGAACAGCCGGGCCAGGAGATGGGGCCAGCAGCGGTAGCAGCAACTTGTTTGGGCCACAGGCCCAAGAAGGACTCCCGCACTCACCGCCGCACAAGGAGGGGGGGGAAGGCCAGGCCAGGAGGCAGCATCGGCAGCAGTGACTTGCTTGGGCCACAGGCCCAACTGGGCCCTCTGGGAGAGGGAAGAGAGGGGTGTGGGGGACCCTAGCTGTGGCCTGTAGGCTGCTGGAGAAGGGTGTGGGAGCCTGTATGTGACCACGAGGCCACCAGGGACGTGGGCTGTGGTGGCGGCCGAGAGGTTGCTGATGGCAGCAGGGCGGCCAGCCAGTGGCAGGCCCTTCTACCACCCCTCAGACACAGGGTCTGGCAAGGGGGAAGAAAGCCGGGTGGCAGCGGGGAGCCCTGTCTGCGCCCACTGGGAGCCACCTTTCTAGAGCCCATTGTCTGCCTCGTACAACGGGCTTTGCTGCTAGTTACCCATACAGAGAACTCATCATAGACTGTGGAGAACAACATAAGGAACTGGCAGCAGCATCCCTGGAAATTAATTATCACTTATCACTGGCTGACATAAAGCCACCACGATGCTTCTAACTAAAAAGATGCTTAATGAAAGTAGATTAATCTAATTCTCAAATGCTTTCTGTGATGGAATTATCAACTGTAAAGAATTCAAACCAGCATTGTTTCACGATCATGAGGCCCTTTACAACGCCCTGCAGAGAAGCCAACAGTGTTGGAGAGAGGCTTCAGAAATTATTCACGAATGATCCCATCCTCTGACCCGCCCCCTCTTTTTCCCTACTAAGGAGATTGGCTCAGGCATGAAGACAAAAGCAAGTCTATCAACAACTGTATTCACGTTTCTCCCTCTTACCACAAACAATGTTCAATTAACGAATATGAAGTCAACTGCTTCATGAATCATTCCCTCCACTGAAAATATTTTTTGTTGTGAAAACCAGGAGCAGAAGAAATTAACCCGTTTTAAGGGTTGTTTTAAAAAAACAAAACAAAAAAACAAGCAAATAAGAACTGAAGTAACCCAGCATCATTCCACATGCTAGGGTTGCATAAACTCTAAAATGGAATTTGTTTCCCTGCAGTTCTTCCTTCTACGGGACTGTAATAATTTCATGTTTTGGTGTGTGTGTCTCTTTAAATATTTAGTGTGACTGCTGTACTGTAAGGAGGATGACTGAGGGAGACAAGTGTGATGTGATTGGCTGATGACTGAGTGTGGGAGGAGAGATGTCTCTGAGGAGCTTCAGTGTTCTTAAAGAGAAGAGTGTGGAGAGTTTGTGAGAGAGTCTGTATGGCAGAAGAAGCAGTTTAAGTCTATTCTGTGTGAATAAGACAAAACAGTTCAGCCTGTGTGGCTATATATATGAACAAGAAAGTTGAACCTGTGTGGCTATATGAAAGAGACAGATATAAGCCTGTCAGAGTTGAGTTTTGGTGTTTGAGAGACTGTGTGTGACACCAAGCTTTGTCAGTTATATGTTTTCTTCAACAACAGTTCAAAAATACCCAGAAACCTATTTTGTTCTTGTATAAATAAATCATTTGCTTAAACTTATTTCAGCAATCTGATCAGTCCTTCCTCAGGTCCACATGGTCCTCTGAAGTGCCCAGACACTGGGTCATACTACCAAAATAGAGAGAGTTGGAATTTTTAATTCCTGGTGACAGCAGAAATCTACCAAGTTCATGTACACAGAGTGTGTTTTAAAGGAGAAACAGTCTCCCCAGTAAGTGAGGATGCCACAGCGACTTGTCAGAAGTCTTAACTGCCCTAAGGGAAGACTAGCGAAGAGGAAGAGGAGGAGGAGACTGGATTTATACCCTGCCCTTCACTACCCAAAGGAATCTTAGAGCGGCTTACAATCTCCTTTCTCTTCCCCTCCCCACAACAGACACCCTGTGAGGTAGGTGGGGCTGAAAGAACTCTTTCGAGAACAGCTCTGAGAGAACTTGTGACTGACCCAAGGTCACACCAGCAGCTGCAAGTGGAGGAGTGGGGAATCAAACCCAGTTCTCCCAGATTAGAGCCCACGCACTTAACCACTACACCCAAAAGGGTACAACACAAGCGGTACGGCAACACTGCGTAGATGGCCAAGCAAATCAAAACCCCCAAAATAGGCATAGGAAACAATGCAGAGGTAATTGATACAGAAAAGCAAGTTAGATACTCAAACATGGCTGTGTTTTGTGAGAGGAGCCCACACCAAGGGAAGGAGATTACAGTCCTTTCCTAAGGAATCCTCCTGGCCAGCCTTCATCCCAAGAACCAACAGCAGACGGCTCTCCAGGGGCCTTCTGGTTCAGCTCCAAACAAAGAGCCCAGTGGCTTTACTGGTCGCTGGAATGAGAGGCCAACTGAGCACCCTCCAAGTCATTACACTCAGCCGATAAAGGAGAACACTCAAATACAAATGGCTGCGTGGGAGGCGGGCAGCAGGGAAGGTGCTTACTTTGGCCTTCTACGGCTTAACGGTAATGGTATTTTTTGTGGCTACGTTTCAGCCATACAAGAGTCTTCAATCTAAACATCATCGTGCTATTTTGGTCTGAGCACTTAAAATACTAGGGTGACGATGCTGCCCGTGAGATTTTTACTAAAAGATTAAACAGAACGCTAGATTAACTAGTTAACTATGTGTCTGTATAGGCAGGGATTTTTCAGAAACTACCAAAATACTAAAACCCAGCATAAATTCATTTATCTTGCAGGGCCACTGCGAGTTCTGGGTAAGAAATCTAGGGATAAATTTAACAGATATGTTATCATATATCGAAGAAGTACCAAGAATACAGCTAGTTTCCAATTTTCCCCTCACTGGCAGTCTTTAGGCAGCATCTGGACAAACACTTGTCAGGGATACTGCAGGCTGATCCTACATGGAGCAGGGGGTTGGACTCGATGGCCTGGATGGCCCCCTTCCAACTCTGTGTGATTCTATGGTTCTATAATCCTATACATTCATCTCACTCACCTGCCACTGCTCTGTTGCTTTAAGGAGTCTTCATTAACTTTTCTTTCTGCACCTATAAGAAAGGTGTAAAACAGGAGATATTCACCAATTTTCCCAACCTTTTCTGCATTATGTACCAGAGCAGTGAAGGTATTTTTCAAGCTGTTGCTGTGATTCTGCCAGTATTTTCAATCGAATAAGAGGCTTACCTTTTGCTGAAGCATCGGCTTGTTTGTTCCAATCAAACATCTGTAAAACAAAAGTCAAACAGATGCAAGTGAAAGTTGAACACACGCAAAAGTTCTTCCAAGCAAGTGCCACTCAAATCACGTCAAAGGGTAAGATTACATTAAAACTTCAGAAAAGAGCAAGAGACTAACAAAATACGGCAGGGCATGAGTTTTTGTGAGTCACTGCTCACTTCTTCAGATGGTACCTGAAGAAGTGAGCAGTGACTCACAAAAACTCACGCCCTGCCGTATTTTGTTAGTCTATAAAGGTGCTACTGGACTCTAACTCTTTTTCTACTGCTCCAGACAGACTAACATGGCTACCCTTCTTGATTGAAACTTCAGTTTATGGCCATCAATTAAAACCAAGTGTTTGAGGCTGGATAAAAAGTTGTTGCTCTCCCACTATGAAATCAATAATTTCAGGAAAATATTCCAGATGCTACCAGTTCCTTACGGATTAGAGCTTCTAAACTACTGTGATGAGCCCTGGCCAGGATCTCCGAGGTTTGCAGAAATCCCAGGGAATCAAAACGCAAGATCCAGGTTTGCTTATAAGGAGATTTTTAAATAAAGCATCAAAACTTACAGAAAATGCAGGCTAAGCTCCCATCCACTGGGCCACGAGCGCCCACACACAGAGTGAAGCTGGCCAGAAACCGAGACCACAGGCATGACTAAAACTAGGCGTCTTTATTTATTTGATTTCTATACTGACCACCCCCCAATGGGGCTCAGGGCGGTTTACAACAGTTTCTAAACACAATTCAATAAACTGTGGCCTCAAACATTCTATGGAGCCCCAAACAGGTTGCCCCATCCCCTTCATTGTTCTCTATGGTGGGAAAAAACATTACTTTTTTCCCACCATAGAGAACAATGGAGGGAATGGGGGCAACCTGTTTGGGGGCCTGTAGAATTGGACCCCCTAGTCCAATCTTCTTGAAACTTGGTGCGTATTTGGGGGAGAGGTCCCAGAAGCTACTCTGCAAGTTTGGAGCCTCTCCCTCAAACCCCCTCCCCTACAGCTGCTTTTAAAGCCGCCGCCAAATTTCAGCAGCAAGTCGGTGGCGGGCCGAATCAGATCAGAGAATCTGATTCAGCCAGTGGCTGCCCTACTGCCCACTCCTGAGCTGGCTCCGGCCCCAAAGGACCCCTGAATAAGACTAATGATGACCCGTTACTGGAGTAAAAGCTGATCTACTGCAATATTGATATAAACAGAACCCTGCAGAAATATGGGGCTTCCCGTTGACAGTATGTGGGAAAACAAAGGTCCAGACTACACAGGTCTTGTGCATTTTCAAACTAACACACTGGTCTGAAAAGCAGAAAAATTAGGCTGACCCTTGTAGAAGAAGGTACAGCTAAGGGTTACCAACCTCCAAGTGGTACCTGGAGATCTCATGGAATTATAGCTGATCTACAAAGGACAGAAATCAGTTCCCCTGGGGGGAAAAATGGCTGCTTTGGAGGGTGGACTCCTTGGCTCTATACCCTGCTGAGGTCCTTCTCCTCCCCGAACCCTGCCCTGCCCCCCCACCCCCAAATCTCCAAGAATGTCTCAAATCTGGAAATTCAACCTCAATCAGGGTAATGTTCCCTCTAAGCTGTGGAGTTGTGTGAGCTACTAGCATCAAAGTTGTGAGCGAGCGATCTGGCTACTGCATAAATTAGTTTGCTCTGGAGCCATACTTCCTGAGCTAAGAAAAAACCCCTGTGAGCTGGAGGCTAAAAACCTGTGAGCTAGCTCACACTAACTCAGCTTAGAGGGAACACTGAACTTGAGTAGGTGGATTTCCTTCCTTTAACTGACACTCAGCTGCTCTCAACATTCTAGAAAATTCTGGGTGCTCATCAGGACTATTCCTTCTTTTGGTATATTACAAGTTCATATTTTTCTGCAAACCTGGGAGGCTTCCCTGAGCATGTAGAAAGCCCTACCTTATCTGTGGATGGCCCCACTGTGAAGTTTTCCTCATCCACACAGGAGTCAGCCTGCCTGCTATTAGACAGAGTGACAAGATTAAAGCCTCAATTATTCTTTCCAACAAAAGTGTGTTAAAAGACATACACCAAATGAAGCACTGATTACTCCCAGCAGAAACGTTTATAATTCCTCCTACAATTTCTCAGTCATTACTAATGCCCTCCATGTTACGTCACTTCACAGTAAAACGAGGGGAGGTTGAAGAAACTTTGCCTGTATATGAAGAAACAGAAATTTAACAAACATAACTTAAAAACTTACCTTTTTCTTGACGTCCACAAGGAAAGTGAACTTCAGTGTTTTCAAGCACCATTATCCCATGGAAAAGGTGATTTTCTGAGCAAGGTTCTTATCTGTTTTCATCTTTGTCGACAGTCTGTAAATAAAAGTTCAAGCTGTTGAAGCCAACCAGTCTTTGACTCTGAAGAAAGAAATCCTGTAAGTCGAAAAGCAAAGCCACATCTTAAAACTAATTGGATTTGAAAGCTGCAGTTTTAATTTAAAAATAGATAAATAAAATACTTATTACAGGTTCTGGGCTTTTTGGCTTCTATGATACATTCCCTTTCAATGAAAGTGAAATTCTCAGTACCTTGCCATTTAAACAGTTACAATTCCCTTCTAGAATGAGTGACAAACTCATATGGCAATAAACGTTCAAAGCAAGACATCTCCAGAAAAGCAGATAAATACTATGACTTCTAGTTTCTGAGTGGAGGTGGGGGGACACCCATCTATATAAAATGACAAGCACACACATTTCTTTTCTGTTGACAAATCCCCCATAGGAAGGTTTGTTATTTAAAGCATTGTCAAAGGTAGGAATCACCATGAATACCGTCAGTTTCCTTCTCTAACTGGTGCCATCTTGTTCCTTGTGAGTCAGAGTTTATACAGCTGTAAGGGCCCTCAACTACACACACACACACATATATATGTATACGTATCTCCCACCAAGATGGCTACTATAATAAACCACATGATTACTGTACTCAGGAACTGTATAAGACCAATATAAAGCAAAAACACTTTGAACTACTAAAACACAGGACAGGGGGAAGTAAACAGCAATGGTGGGTAAAGACCCATCAAATCTATTTATCCCCACATCATAGTGCACTAGATTAAGGCTCACTTTATAATAACAAGCTAGAAAAAGATAAATATCCTACCATACCAACTGTGTTTTTAAATAACAGTAGTTTAACATTACAAAGTTTGAGTCCAGTGGCAACTTTAAGACCAACTAAGTTTTATCCTAGGTAAAAGCTTTCGTGTGCACGCACAATTCTTCAGATACTTCTTTAGTACTTTAACAGACTTAAGTCAGAAGTTAGAAGGCTGCGATTTACCCGCTTTCATGGTTTCCATGGCAGTGTTCTAACCCTCAGCGAGAGTAGGAAGACTCTGGAGCATTTTCAGCAAATCTCTTTCATTCAAAAAACAACAACAATGATCTCAGATGCACACAGACCAAACCAGTTAATCCCTAGTGTGCCCCAATCATGTATAAAAATGCAGGTGGATTCAACGAGGGGGGATTTTATGGGGTGCATGAGTGAGGGGAGCTCATCTCTCCTTCCTGCGGCTGGCCTCCCTGCAGTCTGTTGCTTGAATAGTTATTCCTATGAAGGAAATTAGCTGACCAGGGAGAAAAGAGTATGGAGGAAAGGGCTTCAAGGAAGGAAATTAAGCCTGGTGTCACCCCTCCCACCTTCATATCTGACTGGGGCACATCCAGGTTTAAACACACCAACCGGGTGTCACTGGAGCCTCAGCTGCTGCCAGTTAACTTCAGAATGTAAAGGATGCCAGTTGCCAAAGAGCCAATCAGTGAGCGACACTTCTGCGTTATCACTGAATCAGGCTTAAGTAGTCCCCGCCCTGCCAGAATCCACAGCAACTCTGAGCCACTTTAATACAAGTTGAAAACATATGTATCTTTATATATACAAACCGGCCAAAGTGTTCCAGGAAAAAAAAATGTCATGTTTTCCAGGGGAAGCGGTGCTTCCAGTCAGATGGGAGGCATGGCACAGAACAGGCCTGCACAACTGGGCTGCTTCTCAAGACAAAGATAGCTCATTCACCGCCTGAGAAGGCACTGTAACTGCAATCTATAAAAAGCAACAAAAAACACAGGTCTTCTGCACACCTAGTGGCAGCATTTAGCTTGATGAGCCATAAGCTGTGCTGGCCCATGACAGAACATGTCCTTGCATGCAAGCACCAGCATCGGCAGGAAGTATGTTAATGTGTCAACGGGGTACTTAATGCAAGCCATAATTTCATTGATGGAAGCCATGCATATATCTCCGAGGATAGTTTGGCCACCAGATGTGACAAAAGCCACAAGCGCATCATCTTCTCCACAATGGACGCATGGCCCATGTGCAGTCCCTGTACTTAACCAGCCACCACAAACAATCCCTGTAGTATTTCTAAGGCTTCCTTCTGACTGAATTGGTAGACTCAGCAGGTAGATTCTCGCAGGACCAAGCACTTCTCCCTGTATGCAGAAAACTATTCTGCCAGGGAGACTGTTATGCTGAAAACCTTCCACCCTGCCAGCTTTATATTTGCAGGGATACTTAAAAACAAAAAGTCGTCCTACATGAGTCACCCCTGAGGGAGCCCCATCCTATTTATTTACTTGCTGTATTTATAGTCCGCCTTTCCAGCAAGACTCAGAGCGGATCACACCATGTAAGTCGATACAGTCAACACGATGAGTTGTTTAATAAGCAGTGTACTATGCTATGTACTACCATAGCATATTAGACATGATCCAAGTACAAATATACCACAGAAAAATGGTATTCTACTATAGCATAGCCATTAATAAAGTAGCTTCCATGTAAATTCGTGGTGCAGGAAAGCCAGGAAAACAAATATTGGTGGGAGAAAAGGTTCACGCTAGGCCTGGAACCCACGTTATCTACAGAACTGCCTCCTCTGGTATGTCACCCAAAGAGCTTTATGCTCTGCTGAGAACAATTCACTGGAGATCCCTAGCCCTAAAGACGTCCGGCTGTCCTTGACTAGAGCCAGGGCTTTTTCACCCCCAGTTCCTACCTGGTGGAACTCTCTACCTGGAGACATCCACACCATGTGGGACCTTGTGCTCTTCTGCAGAACATGCAAGGTAGCGATGTTCCACCAGGCTTTTGGTTGAGGACAGCAACAGGTACCAGCTTACCTGGCACTCCCTTCCCCTCCCCCATCCCATTCCCACCCCCACCCCACGATTTCCCGCTTATTGTGAGACAGCCATGTATACGGTGTATTTATTCGGCACCACTCTGATGTTATTTTCACTATTTAACTCCTGGGTTTTAAATTGTACAGTTTTGTTGCTCACCGCCTTGAGCTCTGTGAATTCACAGAAGGGTGGTACCTTAAACTAAATTATAAATAAAGTAAATACGGTTGCCAACTCTGGCGTGAAGATCTGGGGCAGTGCCTGAACAGGGACTTCAGTTTCTCCCAGGCTGTGTGGTCCCCTATCAAGTTCACTCTCTCAAACTGCCATTTCCCCCAAGGGAGCCCGAGCTCTGAAATCTGTTGTCAGGAGAACTCCAGGCCCCATCTGGAGACTGGCAACCTCTAAGCTGAACTGGTGTGAGCTACACACAGCACAGGAAGAATGGCTCCAGAGCAAACTAGTTTATGCAGCAGCAGAAGACGAAGAGATTGGATTTACAGCCTGCCCTTCACTTGGGAGTCTCAGAGCAGCTTACAAACTCCTTTCCCTTCCCTGCCCCACAACAGACACCCTGTGAGGTAGGTGGGGCGGAAAGAACTCTTTTGGGGACTGCCTCTGAGAGAACTTATAAGAACATAAGAGAAGCCAATGCTGGACCAGGCCAGTGGCCCATCCAGTCCAACACTCTGTCACACAGTGGCCAAAAGCACCAGGTGCCCTCAGGAGATTCCCCAGTGGGGCCAGGACACTAGAAGCCCTCCCACTGTTGCCCCCCCCCCCAAGCACTAAAAATACAGAGCATCCCTTGCCCCAGACTGAGAGTTCCTATCTATCCTTCGTGGCTAATAGCCACTGATAGACCTCTGCTCCATATGCTTATCCAGTTCCCTCTTGAAGCCGGCCATGCTTGTAGCCGCCGCCACCTCCTGCGGCAGTGACTGACTCCAGGTCACGCCAGCAGCTGCAAGTGAAGGAGTGGGGAACCAAACCCGGTTTTCCCAGACTAGAGTCCGCGCACAGAACCACTGCACCACACTGGCTCTCAAAGAACCCAAACCGCTCGCTCACAACTTCTAATGCCCGTAGCTCACAAAGCTGAATTTTTGCTCGCGAGACTCCACGGCTTAGAGGGAGCACGGCAGACAACCCCCAGAACTTCATGCTGACAACCGGGGCGGGGCGGGGCGGGGGAGACCACAAATGCAGAGAGAGAGAGAGAGAGGCCCCCGTTGGAACACAAGGAGGAAAAGCGGCACCACCTCCCTGGGAGCCACAGCTATTAGGAGACATTCGGCTTGGGAGGATCACAAAGTTTCTGCCCGCCCCCCCCCCCCCAAAAAAAACCGCCATTCAACGGCCAGAAACTCTGAGTTTGAGAAGAAGCCGTGGCGGCGGGGGGAGGGGGGGGGCGAGCTCGCGCTCCGGAAGCAGCCAGAAGGCTCCGCCCCGCGCACGGGAGGAGGAAAACGGCTGCCTCTCCGCGTAACGTCCGCGCCTTTCCCTTCGCTTCGCCTTCCGCGGCACGGGGCGCCTCGGCGCCCGTCCCCTCCGCTCCCTTCACCCACCTCCGGACTTCTCGCTTACCTCCATCACGCTTCTTTCCCCCTCCCCATGCTCCTTCCGTGCTATGTGCGGGTGAAAGGGCACAGGCCCTGCTTCCTGTTCCGGGTCAGTGGAAGCATGGAGAGGATAGTTTTTGCCCGGGCTAGAGTGGTTGGTTGGGTTGCCAGTGTTTCGTTCAGCTCGTTCTTAGGCTGGGCTTTGGTGCGCCAGAGTGGGGCTCAGCGGGGAACTTCTCCTTGGTTGATCTTAGCTTGTTTTTTTCCCCTCCTCCTGCCCATTTTAAAAGCCCCATGGCTGAAGGAAGCTGCCAATTAAACCAAAATACTGAGTTTTAACCGACCTGAAGTGTTAGGATTGATTGTATATGATAAAGTAATCTGAAGAAGGGAGCAGTGACTCACGAAGGCTCCTCCCCTGCCACATATTTTGTTAGTCTTTAAGAACATAAGTAACTAAGAGAAGCCAATGTTGGATCAGGCCAATGGCCTGTCCAGTCCAACACTCTGTGAGTCACTGCTCACTTCTTCAGTAGAAAAGAGCCAGTGTCCAGTCGCACTGTAAAGACCAACATACTATGTGGCAGGGGAGGAGCTTCCGTGAATCACTGCTCACTTCAGGTGGAAGAGCTGTATCTGAAGAAGTGAGCAGTGACTCATGGAAGCTCCTCCCCTGCCACATATTTTGTTAGCCTTTAAGGTGCAACTGGACTCTTGGCTCCTTTTTACTGAAGAAGTGAGCAGTGACTCACAAAGGCTCATATCCTGCCACATATTTTGTTAGTCTTTAAGAACATAAGAGAAGTCAATATTGGATCAATGGCCCATCCAGTGGTTCATTATGTGACCTAGGGTTGCCAAGTCCAGGTTGGAAAATACCTGGGGACTTTGGGGGTGCAGCCAGGAGAGGGCGGGGTTTGGGGAGGGGAAGGGCCTCAGCAGGGTACAATGCCATAGAGTCCACCTCCAAAGCAGCCATTATCTCCAGGGGAGCTGATCTCTGTCAGCTGGAGATAAGTTGTAAAAGCGCCTGGAGGCTGGCAACCCTAATGTGACCTGTGGGAATAATTGTGATGCTCTTGCTATTTGGGGGGACTGCTTTTACTTTAAATCCTAATCTGCACATATAAACTTGGTAGTTTTCTTGCTGCCACCAGGGATTTAAAATTCCAAATCTCTCTCTCTTGGTAGTATGACCTAGGGTCTGGGCTGCTTCAGAGGACTATGTGGCCCTGAGGAAGGACTGTACTGAATTCTGGGATATTTAAACAAAAAATGGATTTATTGAAATAAGAACAAAATAAGTTTCTGGTTAACTTGAACTGTTTCTGACGAAAGGAACTTGTAAATGCAACTGGTAATGCTTGGTGCTTCAAGCATTCGCTTAAACTCCAAAATCCACTCTGACAGGCTCCTGTACTTCTTATGCTCTCTCTCTGTGACATTTATAGCCACACTGGCTAGTCTGTTTTATCCACACAGAATAAAATTTACTTTCTTAGTCACACAGACTAAATTTCACACAGACTAGCCAGTACTGCAGCCACACTAAACTAGCCACACTAAACATTTAAAGGAACACACACTCCAAAACATGAAATCATTACAATTACATTGCTTATTTATCAAAACTATTTGCAAAGCCCAGAGAAGTGAATTTGCACTTGCAAGGAAATGAGGTCAATCTTATTAAGGCTGAATCTGTCATCTTTACATTTATTTCAAAGTTAACGCTAAATATTTAAAGGAACACACACAGCAAAACATGAACACATAATAATGATGGAGTGGGTGAGGGGGAAAAGTTAATTAAAAGAGAAGTTTTTTGATGAAACAAGATTTGAGGTGTTTGAAAGATGATGTATGATCGGGAAGGTCTGTTTGTTACATGCATTTCCTACTCTTTCTCCCAAGGGTCTCAGAGCCAAGTTTCAGCTGCAACACGACACTGCAAGGTCGGCTCAGCTAAGAAACACTGACGTGCCCAAGGCTGTTCAGTGAGATCCATATCTTAGAACAGAGGTGTCGAACTAATTTGTTACGAGGGCTGGATCTGACATAAATGTCACTTTGTTGGGCTGGACCATGTGTGTCGTTAAATGTAATGTCAGGTATTGGAGAGGTGAACTGTATAAAGCAGGAGTGTCCAACTCATTTGTTATGAGGGCCGGATCTGACATAGAGACCTTGTTGGGCCAGGCCATGTGTCTCATAAAATGTAATGTCAGGTAGCGGAGATATAAACTTTATAAAGGACACAGACAAACACAAATAAAGATTTTTTAAAAACTTTAAATAAAACATGCTTAAAACACTAGCAATCTTGCAATATTTTGTCTATCTAACAGTCTCTGATAACTGACACCTCTGCTCTGAATTATTGCATCAAAATGTCTGTGCTGTAGCAATCTTGAGTAGGCTGTTCAAGTGTGTATCCGTAAGCTGCAAACCTACTTCTGATTTATTGACATTTATTACAGAAATGTCATGCTCTGTGTTCCTAGCCTAGGACCCAGGGGAAAATATGACATGGCTGGGCATTGCAACCTTTTGTACATAAGTTGCTTCATGTGCTGGTCAAGAACATGAGAAGGCATCTGACACATACACTTTGAATAAAAATTTGCTGGTCTCCAACTTTGTTCAACTGCTTCAGACCAACGCGGCTACCCACCTAAATTTTAGTTCACAGATACATCAGTTTGCTGAGCACCTGTTTGATGATTCACGGATCACATGGAAAATGGTTGTGGACCTCAGGAGAAGTCTTTGGGATCTGTACTGCCACACGTGCAACCTCAGCCCCGATATTTATCTGTGTGTCACCCTTGGCTTGGTATTTCTAGGCTATTCTCCCTCAGGAAGCCAGCTGCTCAGATACAGATCTATAGCCCTGCTCCAGCTGGTAGACAGAAATGTGTTGCAAAGCAGCAGGAAAAATAAGCAAACTGTACATATTTTAATTTCTTTTTATTTAGTAAAAAGTTTATAAATAGCTCAACAAGAAAGCCACTTGGCGACTCACAATAAAACCTGAATCCAAATGTGTTAATGTGTATCTATAGACACAAACAACTTGTGGTATAATAGAAGACTCCAACTATGGCCTGCTTCCACATGGACAGGTTTTTTTCTACCTTGGCTTCCAAATTGGGACAGTTTTGGGGAGCTGCAGTGGCAACTGGACAGAGAAGATGCGGGCGAAGGCACAAGAACATATTTTATTCAGCAGAAGAAAAACAGGTTTTCAACCAAATCTTGTGTGTGGAAAGTGTCTGCTTAAGTGGAAAAATGGTTCTCAATTGCAACACAGCAGTGACCGTTTTTTTCCAGAAGGGCTTCAGTCCTGGGCCAATCTACAAAAAATAAACACTGAGGTGAGATTTTTCTCTCTTTCCCCCAAGAACGTTTACTTCAGGTTAGGGGGGTTCACTGGACCTGGTTATCCAATCACAGTTTTCCTCAAAGTTTTGCTATTCACCTCACAGTCTCTCGTTCTCAGAAACTGGTAAATTTGATGCTTCTGGCTTTTACCTGGGTGCTTATTTATCACCTAAAAATAAGTTTTTCTCCCTACGCCTATCCAAATCCTTCCTAAAAGCCAAATAAGAATCCTGGCTAAACTGATGCTTTAACCCAAAACTGCAAATTCCTGTCTGAGGGAAGAAGATTTTCATGCTTTCTTGTTAAACTTGAAGTTTGTGCACCCCTCCCATCCAGTGGCGATCCATGGGCTCTGATTGGCTGACAGTCCGTTTGGTTTGCATGAGGCCCAAATCGCAAGGGTTGGTTCAGAGCCCTGGAGGAGAGGTGGGACTTTTAGGGATGATTGCCACAAGAGTGTTTTCCAAGTTTGCTTCCAAACTAGAGTGCCTTGGGGAGCGTTCATAACATCTTCCTCATATGGTCTACTTTCCAGGTTTTCACTGCCTTTGGAGTGCTCTTTTGCTAAACTGGTTTGCTCTGATCTTTTAGGAAAGAATGGATCCCAAGCACATTAACACATGACCTGGACAGGAATGTGCATAATTTTGAAGGTCCTGCCCACCTTGGCACCATTTTCTTTCCTTCATCCCTTCACGGACATAATTTTCCCAACTAGGTCACTGAAGGGCTTTTTTTCCCCCCCCCAATAAATTTTTATTTTGTTTAACATTAACTAACAAAACACAATATACTAAACAAATGACAGCAACCAGAATACAAATATTTCTGTTTGAATAAAGTATAACTAATGTAAGAACATCTTGTTATGATGGGAAGGTTACAGTATCCGTATTCATATTTTTCAAAAAAACAATAATTTGTCATAGAAAGGGTTCCTTGGAACAATTTTACAATTCAATAAATAGTTTACAATCGGGAACCAAATTGCCTGAAACTTTGTTTGTGAATTTTCTGTTAAATCTACAGTAACATGGCTGAACACAAAAAACTCCCAAAGTTTATTTTGCCAGTCGTAGAGAGATGAGACCTTTTCATTTTTCCAAAATTGAGCAAGTGTTATTCTCGCTACAGCTACAAGTATAGAGACCTGCCTTTTTGTATTATTCAAAACAATAGAAAATAAACCCGTCTCTAAAATTATAGATTCCAGAAAAAAGACTAGCTTATATCCAGTAATTAAAAAAATTTGGGTTACAATATCCATCCAAAAAACCTTTATTTTTGGACAACACCATCAGCAATGTGCATAAGATCCCACCTGTCCACATTTTTTCCAGCATTCTGCTGAATATTGTGGATTTATTCTATGGCAATGTTGGGGAGTATAATACCATTGGTTTAGCACTTTAAAAGTATTAAAACGAATACTAAATATTTTTGAGTCTGTATTAGGTAATGACCAAATCTCCTCCCAAATATCAGTGGATGGAAGTGAAACACCATCCCGAAGCCATCGATTATGCAACCGATGACTTCCACTGAAGGGCTTTTTAAAAAACCAGTAATCGCTGTAGCAGCAGCTGTGCAGATGCTCCATGTCCAGTTTAAATGGTTCTGCTGCATTTGCAGCACCAATTAATGGAGAATCCCAGCTGCTTTCATCCTCCATAAGGCCACTAAGGCCCTTTCTGCACCTCTGTATAAGCACACAAGAGCCCGTATTTTGCCTCAGTTTCTCAGCACATCCTATTCTTCCATTCTGCATCCTTTCCGGCTTTCACTTCCAGTTTGTGTAGGGGCTTTTTCTTGTTTCTGCATTTGTTTTACAGGAATCTGCATTCAGGCCACTTCCAGCACACTGTTTCCCCCCAGTTATAGGGCTGCCAAGTCCAACTTGGGAAATATCTGGGGACTTTGGGGGTGGAGCCAGGAGACTTTGGGGGTGGAGCCAGGAGAAAGGAAGTGACATCATTTTGTGAAGTCACATCCTGTGATGTTGCTTCCACATGCTTCCACATGAACTCATGAAGTTTCCTAATACTGAATCAGGCCATTGGTCCATCAAGGTCAGTATTGACTACTCAGACTGGTAGTGGCTCTCCAGGGTCTCAGGCTGAGATCTTTAATGTCACCTATTACCTGATCCTTTTTTAGCTGAAGAGGCTGATACCTCCTGCATGTCAAGCAGATGCTCTATCACTGAGCAATGGCCCTACTGAATCCTTCCTCATCTCGGCAGAATATGAAGCCCTAAGTGCTACACAAGTGCTAAATATGATTTTCATATCATAAGAACAGGAGAGAAGCCACAGTGGATTGGCCCATCCAGTACAGCCCATCCAGTACAACACTCTGTGTCACAACAGTGGCCAAAAATACCAGGTGCCCTCAGGAGGTCCAGCAGCGGGGCCAGAACTCCAGAAGCCCTCCACTGTTGCCCCCCAAGCACCAAGAATTCAGAGCCTCACTGCCCCAGACAAAGGGTTCCATTTAGACCTTGTGGCTCATAATAGCCACTGATAGACCTCTGCTGGATGGGGACAGAGAGAGAGACAGACAGACAGACAGCTTTTTCACTTACTCTTGCCCAATTCCCAGGCTTTATTTCTGGCCCTTGTTTCACCCAGCTGTTGTCCATGTAAGTCCCATAACTCCTCCCCCCCCCCCCCAGCATAGGCTTTTTGGTGGCTAAAGAGGACCTTTGTCCTCCCCTTTTCGCCAGCAGAAAAGCTAGTTGGATCCATCCCTAATTTAAAATACCGGTTACTTGATGTACAAATGCTTTTAAAAATGCAGATTTTTACTGCCGGAGGGGGGGACACGGTTGAAAGAAACAGAAAATTGGCATAAAAATGAGGAATCCCAACTTTTATTTGCAGAAGGGAAATGAGGATTGGTGGGACCCAAGCAGCCACGACAAGACATTTTAAACAATCCCACTCCCAGACCTTCTACAGGCAACCTCTCCTTGTGATGTTTACCTCTTTGGAAGTGACAGTTTATTCCTTTGACAAAACCACAGTGGACAGACAGACAGAAAAAAGAAAGAGGGGGAGGGGGAGAGACAGAGAAGGAAAAGAGCTCGCAGACCCCAGGTACCCGAGCAGTTTACTCAGCAGCAACCTTGCACGCAGTAGAAAGAGCTTAGTCCCTCCTTAATCTCTGGGCGGGGCTCTCTTGCTGGCTCAGCTCTTAAAGGGGAAATTTCCCTTTTAAGAAGTTCAAGAGGCTGGCCAGGGCAGGCTCTGAGGTTCCCCTGCTGGCAGCCATTTTGTCCCCCCGGTGGCCAATTTTGGAAAAGCGGGGGAAAGCTTTAAAAATCGATGTTTCCCCTGCTCTACCGGGGGACTTGGCAGCCCTACCCAGTTACCAAAACTCCTTTTGCTGCAATTTTTTGTTCTCATCAGCTTTTGAATCGCTAATCCTCTCTAAAGTAGAATTGTTTCTGTGGGTATTTAAGTGCTGCCCATTGCCCTCCCCCGTTTCTGCCTCTCTCTCTTTAGGTTGACACTCCCTACCCGTTCTGTTTTCTTTCCCTACTTCTCCAAAGACAAAAAGGGGACATATCCCCCCATTCAGGGAATCTTTTTAAAAGTGAGACACAGCATTATGAAGGAATCAGTAAATATGAAGAACTAGGGGGTTCCCTGCTCCCAAATGTGTCAGTCTTGCATGTGAGGGCCTGGATTTCCCCTCCCTTCCCTTTCTTTTTGTGGGGAGGGCGCGATATAAATGTGAAAAAAATAATAATAAATAAAATGATGGGGGGGGGGGTTCTGCAATTAAAAGTTTAGAAAGATGTTTGCCTTTCTCTTCATCTTAGACAAAGCAGCCAGTCAACTAAAAAATTGCAGGTTTTACTCCTCAGATTCCTGGAGCAAGCTGTCAGTACGGAAAGGGCCTAAGACGCAATGAGCAAATGAACAACATGCTCTTTTGAACAGGGCTGCCTTACGACCCTTTCAAAAAGCACGCAAGGAATGTAAGCCTTTCAGTTCCATCGCCAGCCAGTGCCAGAATGCAGACGTTGCCACAAAGAATGAGCTGATACAGAACACACCCCTCTCTCCAGAGGGATTGCTAATTGAAAATGCAAAGTTCAGGGTTTGTGTGCACTGGGATGTGTTGGGAAAGATAACCAGCTGTGCTGCAAAACCAGTTGATAGCTGGTTCAGGAGAGGTGTATGTTTAGGACATGTTCCAGCCAAAATCAGGACTTAAGCCCTGTGCAGGAAGAAAATCAAGAACATGCTCACTGAAATCTATAGGCTTTAACACTGATTCACTTGGGCTGGATTTTGCCCTCAGGGCGTTTGCCTGAATCTACAGGGAGGCAAAAGAAACATGCAGAAACAAAAGTTACAGGTTGGAAGGAAGGAAAACGTTTCCATGGGTGTGAATATCTAAACTGGGGTATATTGACAAATAAAACTCAGAGCTCCATGCTAAATGACATAGTACATAAGGAGTAATTGGCAGTGTATTTCTTCCAGTGATTCCCTTTGGCTAAGTCAGGAACCTGATATTGGAGGAAGGAGTCCTTCCAAGAGGTGAAGGCTTTTTCCAACAGGGAACTCCTCACAATGGAAGGGAATCACTGGATTGAACCCAGCGCCATAGAAAGTGCTGCAGTGGGATCTTATCCTCCGATTCTGCCACAAGAGGCATTCTTCAGTGTGGTGTTCTAAAAGTAGCATGAACTTTAATATCCCGAGCTTTTTAGGATACATCATGTGGGTTGTTAAGACAATATGGCAGATGTTCCAAGAAAACCGTCTCTACTTCAAAACAGCACATCGATGAATTGTTGACACTCTTCTATATATCTGGTGTGTTTGGATAACAGCGTGGTATCGGAACGACACGGGCCCCGCGGCTCTCTCTGTTTTATTTTGGAATAAGTAAATTTCAGGCTGGAGGGCTGTCTGCTAAAAATAACGTTCCTTGCGGCACAACTGTCCTCTTTCATTACTTTAACAAAGGGTGCCGGAATTCTTCCTTGTGTCACAAACACCAGTTTTATTTTCAGACATCTATTTATGCAGTATGTACACAGAGGCGGTGGCATTCCTATTTAGATTTCGGTACAGTTTTCTTACTCTCACATTTCAAGTGAAAAGGTCACTGAGCTTATTTCCAAGCTTTAGGGTTCCTTTGAGGAGATAATTTGGTTTGAGTTTAGTCCAGCCAGGGGTCTGCTGCCATGAAACTGAGGTAGGAACGAGTCTAAGGCCAGTTTGTGTGATCCAATCTTCCTCACAACAAGAGCTACTCATTTTCTGTGGCCTTCAGCAAACCCTAGTTTGCTGTTATGTATAACTGGCAAGCCGCGGTTTACCCTTGGGATCTCATTATACGTTATGCTAATCTCTTATCTGACTAATCATTTGTAACTGTGTGACTGCTTCTGAGATTGCATCTGGCTTTCAGTTAAACCTAATGATTGTTTAGCATGGTGTTAATGAGTGATCAGCATGGTGTAAAGGACTGAATAATGGGTGAGAGCCAATAAGAGCCAGCATGGTGCAATGGTTAAGAGTGGCGGCCTCCAATCTGGAGAACCGGGTTTGATTCCCCACTCCTCCTCCACGAGAAGGTTGCTGGGTGACCTTGGGCCAGTTTTAGTTCTCTCAGAACCCCAGGGGTCCTTTGGGGCCAGAGCAAGGTGGAGCAAAGCTCCACCAGCTCAGGAGTGGCCACTAGGGCAGCCACGGGCCAAATCAGATTCTCTGATCTGATTTGGCCCGCTGCCGAATTGCCTCCGAAATTCGGCGGCAACTTTAAAAGCGACTGGAGGGGAGGGGGTTTGAGGGAGAGGCTCCGAACTTGCAGGGTAGCTGCTGGGGCCTCTCCTCGAAATACCCACCACGTTTCAAGAAGATTGGACTGGGGGGTCCAATTCTACGGGCCCCCAAACAGGTTGCCCCCATTCCCTCCATTGTTCTCTATGGTAGGAAAAAAGTAACACTTTTTCCCACCATAGAGAACAATGGAGGGGATGGGACAACCTGTTTGGGGGCCCATAGAATTGGACCCCCTGGTCCAATCTTCTTGAAACTTGGTGGGTATTTTGAGGAGAGGCCCCAGCAGCTACCCTGCAAGTTTGGAGCCTCTCCCTCAAACCCCCTTTCCTCCAGCCTCTCATATACCATATGAGTTTTTGCCATTGATTTCAATGGCCCATAGGGTATAATGGGGCTGAAACTGACATTCCCTTTCTGACACACTTCCGGTGATGTCAGGGGACGTGGCATATGCTAATGAGTTATGCTAATGAGCTCCTGCACCTCTTTTTCTACGAAAGGCCCCCTGCAGAACCCTCTCAGCTCCACATGCCCCAGGAGGTACCTGTCGTGGGGAGAGGAAGGGAAGGTGATTTTAAGCCGCTTTGAGACACACGAGGCCTGCTGGGGGACCTCGGACCAGTCCCAGTTCTCACAAGACTCTCTCAGCCCCACCTGCCTCACAAGGGGAGAGGAAGGGAAAGGAGATTATAAACTCCTCTGAGCCTCCAAGTGAAGGGTGGGGTATAAACCTAATCTCCTCCTCCTCTCTTCTGTGAACAGAACTAAGCTCATTAGAGGTCTAAGGGGGGGAATGCAGACACCCACCTCATATTCACTGTGGGTGGAATGTCCACCCAAACACTTCACCCACAGCCACACACCCCACCATCACTTCCAGCCATCTGAGGCATTGTTCAGAAGAAATATGAGGTTGTTTGGAAACTCCCTCAAACAGTGGGGACATTCCATGGATTCATGGCTGGAAACAGCCAGGGTCTAACCTGTTTGTAACAACAAGAATATAGTCCTCTGCAGAGTTCCCATGTCTCTTGTTTTTGGTTTTCTGACCCTGTTCTTTTCTGCCAGCTGACACTTATTAAAGTGACCACACCTTGAGGATGTTCCAAAAACTTATTCACAGCATCGCCATTTTTTCTGGAGGTTGAGTGCACACATTTTTGGAACGTACGTGCTTGTTTTGAAGATAGAGGAGTTAAGCTGGGAAATGTTTTTGTAATTTCTGGAGTAATATTTGGCGTGGAAGGCCAGCTCTGACACAAGATGCGCTGTGGGAGAATTAGCTCATCTGCCAGATCTTCAGCTTGTGTATTTTGGCCTAGCAGCCCCTTTTCCTTCGGCGCAACTTTACGTTATTTCTGTGCACCCAGCAAATGTGCCTGGTCTAAGGAGAAAAAAACCCTAACCACTCCATAAATCACTGATTAGTAAACTAATGCTAGAGCTCGCAGTGTCAACAAACCGATGCAGTGGGTGAATTATTCAAACTGCTATGCTGGTATAATTTATTTCTTTAGAAGAAATACATATCCTGCACTCTAGAATCTGCCCAAGGTAGCTAATGTGGTATAACGGCTAGAGCAGGAGTCCCCAAGCATTCACAGTTCTGACACAGTGTGGTGGGTACAGCCACAAAATGGCTGCCGTAAGAGGCAGAGCTAGGGTTCCCAAGTCCCCCCGGGGGTGGGGAAATCCCCGCTCGAGCGGTTCACTCCCCACCGGCCCAGATTGGGCAGCTGGGGGGAACCCCACCCCCAAATTGCCGGGCTCTGGCGACGTGCCCGGCACGATGACATCACCCGGAGGTGACGTCATCGTATCGGGCAAGTTTTTTGGGGGGACAGTCTATAATTCGAGGAAAAACTCTATGGTTTTCCCTCGAATTAGAGAGGTCCCGCCCAACGTGCCCAACGCGATGATGTCACTTCTGTGTGATGTCATTGCGGCACGCACGCAAAGCGTGCATGCCAAAGGTCTCCTGGCCATGAAAGGACTCCCCCCCGCTGCACAATGGTAAGGACTTGGCAACCCTAGGCAGAGCCCGCAACAAAATGGCTGCCCCAGCTTCCCTTCAGTCACTAAGTGAGGATCCTTGTGCTTTGGTGGTAGCCAGTGTTCCCTCTGCGCTGAGTTAGTGTGAGCTAGCTCACAGTTTTTCAGCCTCCGACTCACACATTTTTGTCTTAGCTCGGGAAGGATGTCTCCAGAACATACTAATTTATGCAGGAGCCAAATTGCTCGCTCACAACATTAATGCCAGTAGCTCACAAAATAGAATTTTTGCTCACAAGACTTCACAGCTTTGAGGGAGCATTGGTAGTAGCTATTGCCAAAGTACTTTTAAAAATCTGCACAGCCAATCAAATCTCCAGTGGCCAATAGGGTGGCCAGCCGCTAGGTCCAGGCGAGGGTCCCCCTGCTTCTGGGAGCTTCAATCCACTCCTGGTCAGCTGGCCAGTTGGGGAAGCTCTGTTCCCAAGAGCGACCCCCAAGAGCAACCACTCGTCCAGCCACCCTTCTCTCTCCCCTCCTTCTGGAACACCCCCAAATCCCCCTGCCAGAGCAATGAGAGGATCTGGCAACCCTAGTGGCCAACCAGAAGCCGTGCCAGGCAAAACCCCCATCTGGCCCCGCCCACTTTCTAAAAAGCACTTGGCAGGCACCAGGAAGGTTGTCAGTGAGTGCCACGGGAACCATGTTGGAGACCTCCTGGGCTAGAATGTCAGCCTAGGACGGGGAAGACCTGGGTTTGAATCCCTACTCTGGCACTGAAGCTTCAGCCAGTCATTCGCTCTCAGCTGAGCCTCCCTCACAGGGTTGTTATGAGAGCGAAATGGAGGAAGGGGAATGATACTGTAAACTATTTTTGGTCCCTATAAGGAAAAAAAACAGTGGAATACAACTAACTAAATAAATAGCAATAAAATAGTATTTAAACCAAAAATGTGACAAAGTATCGCAGTAAACTAAAACAGCAGCAATGACATCCATCACCAGGTATTTAAAACAGCAACTAATAAAACTAGCAATGCAGAATCAGCATAAAAGCAGGGTGAAACCAAGGCGAGGGGATAAAATTCAATTAAAAGTGTATATGGACAAGAATGTTTTGACCTGGTGCATAAATTCCAGTACAGTAGGTGTCGCTGGGTAAGCTTCAAAGAGTAGTGTGCACTGAACTAGTACCACAAGCAGATATGCTGTGTCAGTGAAGATTGGAATACCAGTGCCAGGGGGCGACATCAGGGGAAGGCCTTGGCCTCTGTGTCCTGTTGTTGGGGTTGCTGGACCCATGGTTGGAGCGGAGGTTCCCCTGATTTTGGGGGCTCCAATCTGCTGCCGGCCAGCTGGCCAGTGGGGGAGGCCCCACCCCAAACAGCCCCCTCCTGCAGCATCAAAGTCGGCATGATGACATCACCTGGAAGTGATGCCATCATGCTGGGCACATTGCACGGTGACACTCTAGCGTTTCCACCAAAACTCTATGGTAAACAGAGTTTTTGCCAAAATGCTAGAGCATCACTGTGCAACGTGCCCAGCTTGATGACATCGCTTCCGCGTGATGTCCTCACACGGAGCGAGTGCTTTGCGCACGCCAGAAGATCCGGGCTCAGAGCCGGGAGCACCCCACCAGAAGCCTGGTAAGACCAGGCAATCCTACTTGTTGTTGGCCTTCTAGAGGAACTGGCTGGCCATTTTGTGAGACAGGACGTTGCTCTAGATGGACCACTGGTTTGATCCAGCAGGGCTGTTCTTATGTGGCAGAGTCATGCAACTACTGCATGAAAGAGCAGTACTTTTACTCTGATGTTAGTCTGCGCACTGAAGTACTTCTGTACTGTCCACTCTTCAGTTGAGTCGATAACCCAGACATTACAGAAGATAATTACTTATACTGTTAAGAATATTGCTATTTTGAAAGAGTAGATGCAAATTTCCCCTAATAGTTAGTTGAAATATCTTGTTTAAAGGTTTGACTCATTTTGTAGGACTAGTACTTGTTGTGCTTTCAAATGGACTTTGGGGATGCTTTTCCGCTGGAATGTACTGAAGCATGTTTGGACTTGGTTCCAAGTGAACGTGTTTGAGTGAGGAACCTTGCCCTTTGCCTCGATGGGATTAAAATAACTCAAATTCAAGTATTTCATCTCAGCTACCAACATGAACCATTGCATTTCTGTGTGAGTGTTGATTCAGATGCGTACCTACAGAGATTAGACTAGAAAAAAACAAATGTTGCCCTAATGGAGTTGGGGATTGGGTGTGGAAGAATTTCAGTGACCTCCAGCAGATGATTTAGATTTCTTGTCATTGATGCCAAGGATATGTCACCCAGAGAATCACTGCAGGGGGCGATTTACTGGACAGTGCTGATAAATCCTGCTTTTTCTGCTCTCCAGGCCAATCTAAAGCGCCAGATTGCCTCATGAAGCCAGGAGGAGGAAATTATCCTTTTCCTGCCATACGCAAGATATTGTTCCATTTCCGTTACATTCGTGTATCTTGATGCGGACTTGATAAAACCACAGAAAAGATTTCGTATTCTGTTACGTACATCAAGAAGCTGCCTGCGTTCCTAGGTGAGTTTGCTTTAATGTATGTTTCTAATAGTAGATTTCCCTTGGCAGTAAGTCCCACTGAATTCGAGGTACACAGGACTGGGCACCTCCTTGGTTACGTCCAACTGAAATGGAGGCTAAGAATGTATAATTGCATCAGTACATGTGGAGAGAGGAAGGGAAGGGAATTGTAAGCCGTTTTGAGACTCCTTAGGGCTGAGAAAAGTGAGGTCTACCGACTCTTCTTCTTCTTATCCACTAGGGTTGCCACTGGTCCCTCTGGCCATCAGCGGGGGATGGGGGGGTAGGGTTGCCAGATCTAGGTTGGGAAACTCCTGGAGATTTGGGGATAGATCCTAGGGAGGAGGGACCTCAGCTGAGTACAGTGCCATGGAGTCTGCCCTCCAAGGCATCCATTTTTCTCCAGGGGTACTGGTTTCTGTAGTCTGGAAATGAGCTGCAATTCTGGAGGATCCCCAAGTCCCACCTGGAAGCTGGCATCGTTATAAAGCCACATTTGCGTTCTTGCTTCCAAAGGTAACTGTCATCATTCAGATTGTAAACTACTTAGATGTGGGATCTGATCTTTTTTTATCGTTTTGCAAGTGTTACTCAGTAGGACAGCATGTATGTATAGCTGCTTACAAAGATACTCCTATGGCTATCACTGGAATTCCTCCAGTGAATTTAGCACTCTTCAGTTTATTGCACTTCAAAAACAGTAGATTTGGATTTATACCAGACTTAAATAAACTGGAAAGCCAGGGATGAGCCACAGAGATCAGCTTCAGAATTCAAAGTTAATTGTGAGTAACAAATGGGATGGTCCCTTGGTAGTTTGTTGCCTAGGCTGTGTTTTGTGTTTCTTCCCATTTCCTTCGTGAGATTGAAAAATAAGCTGAGGAGGACTGATTCTTCTGAAATCTATTTGCATTTCAAAAGCCCTGCTCTCCTGACTGTTGATACAGTCCTATCCAGCGTTATTCCATTGTAACTTCGTTGATTTCAATTGGCTTGGGCCCTTTCTGCACTGACAGCTTCCTCCAGAGAATCCAAGGAGTCAAGCCATAAGGGTTGACTTCGCAGTTGCATGTATTCCCTCTGCACTGATCCCCCCCCCCCCGGTGTATTCGTGTATTCTGTATGCATTCTGCATCTACAAGCAAAACCCGAATTTTCTGAGCTAACTGGCTGCCAATCCCTCCCTCCCTGATTCTTCAAAAAGAAAGGGAAGGGAGGGCCAGGCAGTAGATGATGCTAAAGACCTCCACCTGAGACCCTGGAGAGCCGCTGTCAATCTGAGTAGACAACACTGACCTTGATGGACCAAAGGTGTGAGATCTCCAAACCCCACCTGGAGGTTGGCAACACTACTGGAAATAGGACACAGGACAAAGAGGGGCTTTTCCTGGGACCCAGCAGGGACGATCTTAAGAGAATTCCAGTAAGCTAGCCACGTTAGTCTATTGTAGCAAACCAAAACGGGTGGCACTTTAAAGACTAACAACGTTTATTCCAAGATGTGCTATCATGAGACAGAGCTCACTTCTTCAGGTACAATGGCAAAAAAGGGGGAACACTGATATGGCGTTCACCTCTGCGGCACTGCTGCTGTGCATTTCTCGCTGACGTATGGAACCGCGGGGAGGTGCCCTCATACAGATGCTTCTGGGGGCTGTGATCTTCAGACCCCTTAAGGGAAGATAGTGGTCACGTGGCCTTGCAAGCAGTGGAACTAATCAGAGCGAGCCGTTGGAGGAGGGCAGCCCAGCTCCGGCCAGAAAGTGCATGTTGAAGAACAGCTGCAGATGCTATAATAATTCTGCATGTCCAGCTGGAGGAGTCTCCAGGGGGCTGCTTTTGCCAATCCATGATTGCTACGGTCCCATTACATTCCAGCTCCCGCCCATCCACACCCACCCAAATGCCCCCTAAAGCGAGGCAGAAAATGAGTGACAGGGGGAATGAGGAACCTCCCTGAAGCAAAAACAGGCAGTTCTTGTGTCTCCTCTCCCCTGCAGTTCAAGCCTCTCTCAAATGGAACACCCATCCCAGCTCTAGGCATTTGCACGGGCATGAGACTCCGTTGGAAGAAGGTATGTTTTGCAGTGTTTATGCTGGTGCCCTATGACTTAGCATGGAGCCAAACCAAGGGAGGACTGAGCAGAATGGCTTGCCATTTAGAAATGAGAAGCTTTAGGTGCAGAGTATTGGGATAGTTGGTGAATATAGCAGAGTTTTGCCCAGTCATAGAAGCATGATACTGAGTGCAGTAAATAAATCTCCCAAGAAGTATATTGCAAAAAGGGTGATCTTCATTTCATTCAGGTAGATCCAGTTCACATTCAGGTTGCAGTCGAAAGGAGACAAGGAAGCCTAATCTAAAGAGTACTTTCCCTATCACAAGTGGCCAGATTGCCCAGTGTCACATGTGTGGGAGTATGAGAGCACTGCCTCTACAGGAGAGATCTGCAGAGATACGTGTCTCCATGGAAGGCCATGTGCAGAGAGGGAGAGGACGGGGGAGGCAGAGGGCAGCTCCCAGGTTAAGACAAAGGAGGCATCCTATTCAAGGAGATAACAGCTATACACCCTTAGAGTGATGTACTGCCCCCCAATGTCCAGGCATGCTGAGTCGCTCACTCCGACACAGAGTTCCTTGAAAGAAAGACACCTCGAATGCAAGGCAAAATAATGGTGAGTACATGCCGAAGCAGTCAAGAATCCAGACCAGGATGTACGGAAGAATAAACAAGTCGTGAGGGCATTGCTCCTCAAGAGATATGACTTCTACTTATTACTGAATGGTAGGGAAATCAGTATTCAAGGACAAGGAAACATGCAGTTTACATTCAGATTAAAACTATTATCATGCATTGTATTATCATGCATTGTATTATCATGCATTGTGAAGATCCAGTCGATTATATCTGACTAACACCATGGTGGAACAAAATCAGGTTAGCCTTTATGCTGAATAAACTTCTTAGTCATTAAGGTGCTACCGGACTCCTTTTTAGTTCTGCTGCAAGAAACTGATTAAGCCTGAGCAGGTCTTCTCAGAATGAACTCCCATGACATGCAAGGAGATTTACTTCCAAGGAAGTTTCTTTAGGGTTTTGGCTTTATGCAGCAACCCCTCTGGAATAAATGCAGATTACAAACTGTGTGCCCGGTAGTGAGACTGGCAAGTGACTCCTCCAGATCTGTTCTTGGCTTGAGGTAATATGGCTGCAACAAAATGATCTTACATGGGAACCAAAATTTGGGGACAAGGTGGTGCAATTGCACTCCTGAGATCCATACTGGGTGCTTCCAGAACAGTTTCCAGGAGGGAAGGCTGCACAGTATAGCCCAATCTTATCAGGTCTTGGAAGCTAAGCAGGGTCAGGACTTGGATGGGAAACCACTAAGGAAGGCTCTGCAGAGGAAGGCAATGGCCAACCAACCTCTGCTTCTCATTTGCCTTGAAAGCCCTTTGCTGGGGTCGCCAGAAGTGAAGTTCGATTTGATAGCATTTATGTACATTCCGTGCACCTCAGCATCTAGTCATGCTGGCCATATGACCATGGAAACGTCTTTGGACAGTGCTGGCTCTTTGGCTGGGAAACGGAGATGAGCACCGCATCCCTAGAGTCGTATCCGACTGGCTTTCGAGCAAGGGAAACCTTTACCTATGTTACTTATGTACATAAGACAATTTCTACTGATGCTACCTGGTGAGATAGGCGCACGTTGATATCTCTTTTAATTCTGTATAATTATACATTTATTATGCCATGGAGAAAAAGGGCCATGACTTCAGGAGCAAAATCCTATGTAGCTCATTGAAATGGGCTGCTTGGAAGCTGAGGCCAGAATGGCTAATACAGTCTTATGCACTTCACAAGCGTATTTCAGTGTCTTAACGCCAGTAGTGGTCGAAATGGAATTCATTGATGCAATCTGATCTATTTATGTTAGCTAATGTGGAAGTGGTCGTATGCTGTCGTGTGAGCAAATTCAATCACAATTATGGAAGTTATTTATCAGAACTTTCCAAGAATCCAGTTAGGAAAATATTGACACTCTGTCTTCAAAGATGCCTTCTGTGGTTTTGGCATGTTTTAGCAACATACTTTTCTGTCTGAGGCATGTGGTGGGTGGACAGTGGAGGAAATCTGTTACTTGATGCAGTGGTGTGTTCATAATGAAATAAGATATAAATATCTGAAACATCTTCTCCGTATTATCCCAGTCAGACCCACGGAACACAGAATTGTGCACATGGTAGACACATGGTTTTAATGATGTGACTTAATATTTTATGGTTCCCTTGCTTTCTTCTTTTTAAGTCTGACATGTATGGATGTTAATAATTGAGTGAGCTATACATCGATCAAGATTTATGATACTGTCTATTGGTACACTGGGATGTGCCCATTGGAAGATTTTTTGCATTCAGAGAAACATATCACTTTAACAAAGAATGCTGTTCACTGAGGAGCTGTAACTCAGTGGAAGAGCCCCTGCTTTGCATGCAGAAAGTCCCAGGTTCAGTCCCCATCTTCTCCAGTTGAAAGTACCAGGTAGTAGGCGAAACAGCACTGCCTGAGACTCTGGAGAACCGCTGCCAGTCTGAGGAGACAATACTAACCTTGATGGACCAGTGGTCTGATTCAGTATGAGGCAGCTTCATTGGTGTACCTGGTCAGTATAGTGGGTTATTCAAAAAAGGAATTGTATGTGATAGTCTGTGTCTTGTATGTAAATAGATGGATGGATGTATTAACAGCTGCTGAATAGGGATGGGCGTGAACCACAAAAATACGGTTCGGTTTGTGGTTCAAGGCTGACCCACGAACCAAACCATGAACTGAACCAGGAGGTTCACTGGTGAATCGAACCAGTTTGTGATTCGTGGCCTCCAGCAGACCCCATTGAAAGGGACCACAGTCCCTTTGAACAAGGTTTGCAGAAATCCGCAAAACCAGCTGAGCTGTGGGAAGCAGCCTGCTTCCCTTGGCTCAGCTGTTTCAGGCTTTCTTATGCAGTTTCTTTAAACTTTAAAGGGACTGCACAAGAAAAGCTGAAACATGAGCTGTGGGGAGCACAGAATCATAGACCTGGAAGAGACAGACAATGGCGCTAAAGGGACTTGGAGTTCCTTTAAACCTCTTCTTTCTGCTTTGTCCACAAACTGCTTTAAAAGTTTATGGAAGTTCATGACAGTAGACATCTTATCCACAATATAACCTGATGCTCAGGCTGTACCCCTCCCATGACAGATGGAGAACCTGCTCCTGGGCTGTCACACCACGGAAGTATTACATTCTGTGCAATCCTATACATTTGGGCATGTAGAAAGCTAACACACTGGGGAAGTCCAGATTACTTCTGACTGTCATTCTTTGTGCAAGGAAATTTATTCCATATGGAGTAGTGTTCTGTTACATGAAATCGTCCATGCAGACTGAAGGGGTACAGTTCATTTATAAGACTGCCACTTCATCCACTATTTGAGAAAACGTGCACTTTTGTTGTGATTGTATGGGTGGAGGACGCTCATTGAGTCTTATGGAATATTTTCTTTGGCTTCTATGTGCTTTTCAGCTTCTCGCACCCTCAGCCGCCCCCTTAGCCTTACATAAGAGGATGCACAATTTCCTCTTCTTGCCGTGCCTGGTATGGTGATTCATTCTGTGACTGGGATTTAGTTCTGTAAGCAGCACCATAAGCAGAACAAAATGTTTCCTTCTTCCCTCCTTCCAGAGATAATCACAGTGCAGTCCTTCGGGCCAGCGTTATCTGGAAAAAGAAGCCACAGTGAAATGCAACGGGCTAGGAAAGCAGTGCTGCTGAAGTGAACTTGATGTTTCAATTTTCTTATAGGTTCTCCGGGGGAACCTCTGGATGTGAGGTACATTCCGGGTCAACGCAATTCATCTGGTGAGTGCCCTTTCTCCCTCCGCTGTCTCTTTGGAGCAGTTTGTATTATTTTTAGTCACATGCATGTCTGTTCCCATGTGTGGACACTGGCTCTTTCCGTTCAAAGAGCTTTCTAAAGCCGGGACTGGACATGGCAGCAGGAATGAGGTAGGATCCAGAAAGTAGTAGGGAACACTATAGTATTTCAGGTTGCAGATGGGGGCAGGGATGGCCCCTTGCTTTTGTGTAGCTGTGGCTCAGTGGTAGAGTCTCTGCTTGGCATGTGGAAGGTCCCCAGTTCAATCCCTGGAAACTCCAGTTAAAAGGATTAAGTGGTAGGTGATGCGAAGGACCTCCCCTCCACCTGTGAGCCCAGGGAGAGCTGTTACCAGTCTGAGCAGGCAAGATCACCATGGGACTGATGATTTGATTCAGCGGAAGGCTGCATTATGCAATGCTCCCTCTACGCTGTGGAGTCTTGTGAGCAAAAATCCTACTTTTGTGAGTGACTGGCCTTAAAGTTGTGAGTGAGTGATTTGGCTGCCACATCAATTAGTTTGCTCTGGAGCCCTTTTTCCTGAGTCAAGACCAAAATGTGTGAGCCGGAGGCTAAAAAATGGTGAGGTAGCTCACACTCACTCAGCTTAGAGGGAATACTGGCCTTATGTGTCAATTCTTCCTGGCCTAAAATAAACCTTGCAAGTATTTTTAAAAAGGGAAACCCTAATGTCTTGTAGAGAACGATTTTAGTTCAACTCACTCCTTTCTTCCTCATTTCCTACTTTAGGGGTGGATTTAATGATGCAGCCGGGCAACCCCACCAAATTATGTATGCCTGTATATTTTTTCTAAATTCTAATTTCTTTCATAGTATTATTTATTAATTCAGGGAATATAGATCCTGTTTTGGGGGTAAAAACAGCACCGTAACATTGCAAGATCATCATACATGATCAATATAAAAACTGAGCTAACCATTAAAAACGAAGCCACGACCGTTTCAGCTCACTAGCCCAACTTGTGAAAATAAATGCATTGATGAGGCAGTTTCTGAGCAGAAAAATGACTGAAGAAAAACAGGAACGGTTATTCAATGTTTGCAGACTTCATTGCCCAGAGCAAAATCACAGGAAATTGGCTTCCAGAGAAAGAAATCTTTATCAGCCTGTCTTTCGGCCTGTCCACTCATCTGTCTAATATAACTGCAGGATGGTGTCATGGTTAGAGTGGGGTTAGAGGCTAGGATCTGCGATATCTGGGCTCAGATCTACACCCCTCCGTGAGGCTTTCTGGGTGATCTTGGGCCACTCAGTCTAACTCGCCTACTGCACAGGTTTGTAGGGAGGGCAAAATCCAGAAAAGCATATACCTCGAACTTCTTAGAGGAAGGGCGGAATAAAAATGCAGTTGATTGATCAGTAGATCGATTCTTGACTCCCTCTGGTAGCAATTAAAACAGCTTGATTTTAGTTGGATATTGCCCCAACTTTTTAGAACTTAACATTTTGATTTTCAGCACACAGTGTATCTGACCTTAAGTCATCAGGATAGAAATGGATGGAGGTATCAATAAACACTCTGTGAGTTCTAAGACTTTTACCGGATAAGGGTGAGAAAGGGAGTGGTAAACACAATGATTTGCTGTTGAACCAAGAACTAAATTTATTCAGAATTGTTCAGAAATATGTATTGGTGATTGAAACAACCAGTGAAGTCTTTAACAACTCCAGAAGGACCCCATGGACGAACACAGCACCAAAGGTAGCTAGCCTAACACCTGTCCTTTTGACATCTGTAAAGATTGGATCATCAACTTCTTTTCCTGGTGACAGCAGCTACCCAATGGAGTTGGGAAGAAAGGTTTGGTAAACCAATGAAGAAAAAGGGGAAACAAACTCAACCCGAAATATACTGATTATGCTACAAGGTCCAAGCTACAGCAGATAAAATAAATATTTATTATATGGTGTTGCAGCCTGGTATTCAGGCCCTAAGTCTTTAATTTTACTGTTGTGTACACCATATAACAAATATTTATTTTTATCTTATTTTATCTGCTGTAGCTTGACCCTTGTAGCATTATAAGAAAGGTTTGTAACCTGTCCACTGGTCTGAGTAGGTTCCAGCTAAAATATTTTGTCACCTCGAGGCCATGAACCCCAATGCCACTGTTGTCGATGTTTGTTATGGTTTTCTGTCTGTTACTGGAGCCATATCGTATCACGGAGACCTTGTCCATATCTCAGATGGCCATGTTGCCCTTTCAGCGAGTGTTTTTCTATCGCTCTGAGAAGAATTTCTGCACAAGGTATCTTTTGCACCATATAGGGTTGCCAAGTCTTCAAAACTCACCGGCGGGGGGGAGTCCTCCTCTCGCCGGGAGTTTCTCCTGGTCACCGGAAGTGACATCAGCACGTTGGGGGCGTTGCCAGAGCGTCGCCCTGGCAACGCCCCCAACGTGCTGCGTCACTTCCGGTGACATCATTACGTCATCCTCGCTGGACGACGTCGGGGGTGGGGTTCCCCCTGCCGGCCAAATGCTGGCCGGTGGATTGGGAACCCCTTTAGTAGGGGATCCCCCGCCCCCCCCGGGCTGACTTGGCAGCTCTAGCACCATAGCAAATGAGGCTTGGCCTAGCTACCGCTAGTGGTACCCTCCAGTCAGGGAAAAAGCAGGACGTGTAGAAAATATTGATTTTTATTTCTCAAGAACACACAAAACCTGAACTTAAAACACTTTCAGAACCCAAATCACTTTCTGCACTAAGAAGTCTGCCATCTGTAACTGCCTTCTCCATTACCCAGAATGCTACATGGTTCATTCTTCAATGCTGCCTTTTAATTCCTTTTTGCCCTTCAACAAGGAATTGCTGCTTTTTCTTCAAGCTTTTGTCTCATGCTGAGGTTCTATATACAAATGCTGAAGAATGGGTTCCCCCCCCCTCTTTCTTTGCCCAGATACCATTTCCCCATTTCTGTTGTTTCTCTTTTTCTTCACTGACTACCAAGTTCAACTTCTCAGTTAATGTATCATCAACTTCTCAGTTAATGTATCATCTG
The DNA here is from genome assembly GCA_029233225.1 of Lepidodactylus listeri. Taxonomy (NCBI): domain Eukaryota; kingdom Metazoa; phylum Chordata; class Lepidosauria; order Squamata; family Gekkonidae; genus Lepidodactylus; species Lepidodactylus listeri. The sequence goes on along the minus strand of JARCFY010000010.1, from coordinate 17,173,758 downwards.
TCACCTGGCTGTCATTTAAATAAGGCTGCCTCATGACCCTAACATTATCACTCTGTAATTCTGTAAAAAACTATTTCACCGTGTATTTATTTTATTAAACTTTTACCCCGCCCTTCCAGCAGAGCTGGCTCAGGGCAGCTTACAACAGTATAAAACAATATAACAATGTAAAATCAATAAGACAATATAAATCTGTTCATACAAATTTTAAAACCGAGATTATAATACCTATTAAAGTGCTAGTAATTCCTCATCATACAGTCAATCACATGCCACCCGTCAAATGTTTATGGGCTCTGCACTCAATACATAGTACTCCATGCTCAGAACAGGCCATAGTTGAAAAAAGCGGGGGGGGGGGGGACCCCAGAAATCGGGCTTGCCCACCATACTCTGGACAGGCCAGAGTTGTAAAGGGGGGAGTTGTAAAGAGAGTCAGGCTCGCCCACCGTCAGATGGTAAAAAGGGCAGTGGCCATAGTGGTAATAGTGGAGGTAGCAGTGGCAGCTCCAAAAGCCTGGTGGAAGAGCTCCGTTTTACAGGCCCTGTGGAACTGAAGCAGATCCCGCAGGGCCTTGATCTCCTCCAGGAGCTCATTCCACCAGACTGGAACTGCCACCGAGAAAGCCCTTGCCCTTCTTGTAAGCAGCCTGGCCTCCTTAATAGTCGGGAGCAGGGCTATTTTTGGGCAGGAATGCACAGGAACAGAGTTCTAGCTGGCTTCTGCGTTGGCCACACCTACAGCCTCCCCCCCTGGGTTCCCCAGGTGCCTCGCAAGCCATTGGGCACCTGGGGAAGCCAAGCTAATCCAGGGAGGCAAGGCAGTTTAAACTGCCTCCCCTCCTTGGGTTCCTCAGACCTGGGGAAGCCGACCCAGAAACTGCCTTCCTTCCCTTGGGTTCCCAAGGTGCCAAGCCGCGGGGCACCTGGGGAAGCTGATCCTGGGAGGGAGCTGTGCTGTCAGGGGTGTGGCCTAATATGCTAATATGTTTCTGCTGTTAGGTGTGGCCTATTATGCTAATGAGTTCCTGCTGGGTTTTTTCTACCAAAAAAGCCCTGGTCAGGAGGACCAGCCGATTCTGGGTCCCCGATTGAAGTGCTCTCTGGGGGACATATGGAGAGAGGCGGTCCCTCAGGTATGCAGGTCCCTAGCCATAAAGGGCTTTAAAAGTAAGGACCAGCACCTTGAACCAAATCCGGTATACTACATCTGTAAAACATTCATAAATTAAGTTCACAATTTAAAAATACAGTAATTAACCTATTATTCTAATAAGATGGTATTAAAAACTAACAAATGTGCCACTGCCTCATGGGGGGGAAGGGCTGGAAAAACAGAAGTGCCAGACAGATGGAAACCATCACTGTCCTCAACCAAACATTTTCTGTTCGCTAACCTCCTGCCTGAGGGTTCTAGGAGCTCGGCTTAGCTTGTCTGCTTTGAACTTAATTCTCCCTCCCCACCTGACCCTATGAAAGATTTCCTATCTAGCTCTGATTATCCAAGTGTCAGCTGCTAGTCACAGACAGCACGGTCACACCTGCAACCTTTAGATAAGTATAAGTTGGCTACAGTTCACTTTCCAAAATATCAGACCTTTAGAACTCTGTGGACAAATATGTTTCTGGTTTAAACTCCCCCCCCCCCCCCCCCCAGCTTTCAGCGAAAATTGTTGCTAACTCGGAAGGTTCTCCGTTGCAGATGTTGAGATGACTTCGACATGTTTACAGTCTTTTAAAAAAATGACTCATATGGGTGGTACCGGTATCGCGCACAACATCCAAATTCCCACGACAAGGATAATGTGATTGCATGTGTAGATTTCAGCTGAAATCTGAAGAAAAATATTTTGTTATTGTATAAAAGTTGTTATACCACCAGCATCCCAAAAAAAGCAAAACAAAATTCTTTTGTGGGTGGGTATTGCGTGTCATCAGATTGCTTCTGACTTATGGTGACCCTGTGTATTAATAACTCTGCTCGGGTCTTACAAACGGAGAGCTGTGGCTTCCTTCATTGAGTCAAAATTATTTTCACTTCATGTTAAAGTTCGAAAGGAAAAGTGTCACCTCTGTTTGGGCAGATGAGGCCATATGGGCTTACTTTTTATGTGTGTTTAAACTTTAGATGAACGTAGGACTGCCAAGTCCCCCGGGGGGGGGGCGGAGATTCCCCTGCTAAATAGGTCCCCAATCTGCCAGTCTGGATTCGGCCAGCGGGGGGAACCCCACCCCCAAAATGGCCACATTGGGCCAACGTGCCCGGCGTGATGACGTTGCCCAGAAATGATGTCATCACGCTGAGCCCATCGCAGGGCGACACTCTAGTAATTGCCCTGAAAACTCTATGGTACCATAGAGTTTTTAGGGCAATTACCAGAGCGTCACCAAGTGACGTGCCCGGCGTGATCACTTCCAGGCAACATCATCGCGCCACGTGCACTCGAGGGTCCCAGACCTGGAGCGGAATTTCCCCGCTCGAACTGGTGGTAAATAACTTGGCAACCCTAGATGAACGGATGGATAATCTAATGTTATAAACTAATATATAGCTCTGGTTCCACCAGGCTTTCGAGGGATGCCTGGCACACAAGGCTCCCCTCTGCCCACCACAAGAACTTCCACTTTCCCTTTCCACCATTCCACCTGCATGCCCCCTACCTATATGTGCTCACCCAGGCCGGGAGAAATTGACCTCCAAAGCTGAAGACAGGCAACCCGCTAGAGGCTCACTGAAAACCCGATCTTGTTTCCTGCAGAATCAGGGGTTATTAAGCACTTGCAGGAGGTGGAATAGGATGGCATAGCCCAGTCTCATCAAATCTTGGAAGCTAAGTGCAGTTAGTACTTGGAAGGGAGACCACCAATACAGACTCTGCAGTGAAAGGCAATGACAAACCACCTCTGTCTCTTGCTCACATTGAAAGCCCCGTGCTGGGGTCGCCATAAGTCGGCTGTGATTTGACAAGATGTACACACTCAGCAGGCCACGATACCTAGTTAGCGCAGTTTGACTGGATGGTCTCAGGCTGTATAGTTTTGTGGTAGTCTGAAGGCAGAATGGGTGCCGGCCCCTGAAATCTTTTGGAATTATTACACTATGTACAAATGTATCATTAGAAATAGGAGTCATGGGGTGGTTCTTCCATGGAGGGAACCTGCTTTCTCCCACCTTCACAATGCCATTAAGAGACAGAGATTTAAATGCTATTTCAGTTGCCTGACCTGCCCTTTTTGCTGTGTGCCAAGCAAGCTGTCTGACTAAGAAAAAAAAAAAGTACGCTGGTTCTACAGTTATATAACAAAAGTCCATTTGCCACCTCTTAAAAAGCTGACGCATTTTTTAAAGTTGTAAAATTCTGTGTTGCAGTGTATGTTATTGTTACGGCACAGGCACCAGCCAGTCAGTTCTGTGCATAGCCAGCTCATATTGTAAACCTGCAGTTCCAGTTTTCCCTCCGTTCTCTGCATTCGCCCTACTACAGGCTGATAAATCTATGTATTGCCTAATATCTAATAGTATATAGGTTTAAGAATGAATGTGCTAAGATATAGAACAGTTTCAAGGGACAGAGCACGCTGCTTACAAAACTGTTCTTGATAGTAGATAGACTTTCATTTACACTAAGTAGTGTTAAATAGGCGACACTGTAGGCTGCCTCCCCCTAGCATCTGCAGTCTTCACTGTAGAGTTTAGGGAAAATTCCTAGAGTGTCATTATGTGGAGGCCATTTCTCTCTCCCATGCCTCAGTTTTTCAGAGACAGGCAATTGGAACTTTATGTCATATGCCACCAAGTCACTTCTGAGTAGGGTTTGCAGGTCCCCCTTGGCCACTGGCAGAGATTGGGGGAGGGTTGCCAGATCGAGTTTGGGGGACTTCTGGAGATTTGAGGATGGAGTCTGGGAAGGACGGGGACCCCAGTGGGGTACACTGCCATACAGTCCACTCTCCAAAACATCCATTTTCTCCCAGGGAACTGATCTCTCTAGTCTGGGAATGAGCTATAGTTCTGGGAGATCCTCAGGTCCCACCTGGAGGTTGGCCTCCCTACATAGCAGTCATACACTTTCTCTAGATATTCCTTTGATCTGCCATTCTGGAGCAGGAGATCTGTGTCAGAGAATTCTCAAAACCCTTGACAAAAGAAAAATCTTTGGGGGAATTCTTGTCCGATAACACTGGACAAAAATTGTATAAATCTCTAACATAGCTGTATCTGTACAGAAAAGAGGGAGATGCCCATACCAATCAAATGCTCCCTCTATTTGTGGCTGTCTGTCGAAACAGAGGCCAGCACTAAGTCACATCTGCGCGTGAGATCTCCCCTGCAGCGAACAGAATGATGCTGCAAATATCTCAAGCTGGGGATGTTCGTCAACATTTCTCACATTAATTTGCAAAATTGCAAAACCGTCCCATAAATTGCTCCTTTATGCATATTCCGGCAAGCCTTTTCCTCACACACATGCTGTTCAAAGCACATTTGCATTGCCTGTTTTGATTTAGTGAGGAATTTAGTTAATTGGCCTTAATGAGATTAAGAGGCATGTGAAAATGCTCCAGAGGATAAATCAAAGCACCTGGTGCATGAAACCTCTGAAGTTGCATTCGTTTTGCAACCTGACCTTTATCTCCTTAAAAGGCTCAAATTTTTGCCTTGATTGGCATGAGTCAGGACTCGGTGGAGCATTGCTGGGCTTGGGCAAGAACCACTTCCTTTGTCTGGCACCTACTCTGCCGGTTTTCTGGTGTCAGAAGTATGCATGCACGTGAAAGCTTATACCTTGAATAAAACTTCCTTGGTCTTAAAGGTGCCACTGGTCTCCAGCTTCGTTAGGCTAAACTATTGTTATCCCTTCAGGTATTTGGAGGCCTGATTGGTAGTGGAAAGTGCCGTCAAGGCCTGGCCAATTTATGGCAACCCCTCATGGGATTTTTCAAGGCAAGAGACATTTAGAGCTGGTTTGCCAACACCTACCTCTGCATAGCGACCCTGGACTTCAGCGGTGGTCTCCCATCCAAGTACTAGCCAGGGCCGGCCCTGCTTAGATTCTGAGATCTGAAAAGAGGGCTAGCCTGGGCCATCCAGGGCAGGGCACAGTCTAATTAGCTGGTAGGATATATTTATTTATTTGATTTATACCCTGCCCTCCACGCAAAGCAGGCTCAGGGTGGCTAGATGAAAGGGGGGGGGGGTTGGTATTCACTGTTCAGGTTTTGGTGTTCACTTTTTTACCTGGGCCCTTATTTTTATGATTCATAGGTATCTGTATTTTGGATTTTGTAATCAGCTTTAGACTTTTAATCCATGGATGGTTTTAAGGACTGTTACTTTAATGTGTGTTTTCATCTGTATGGCTGGTTGGCTCTTGCGAACTGCAATTACGGCAGCGAAGGTTTTGTGCTACTTGTTGCTTTTAATCTTTTCACTTGATTTTATTGTGTTTTTATGGTATGGTTTGAACTTTCTGTATCTTAACTGATCACTGATTTGAATTTTTTAAAATCATGTAAATCGCTTTCAGATAATATTTTGTAGCAGTATAGGGTTGCCAAGTCTGGGTTGGAAAATACCTGGGGACTTTGGGGGTGGAGCCAGGAGAAGGTGGGGTTTGGGGAGGGGAGGGGCCTCAGCATGGTACAATGCCATAGAGTCCACCCTTCAAAGCAGCAATTTTCTCTAGGGGAGCTGATCTCTCTCAGCTGGAGATCAGTTGTAAAAGCGGGAGATCCCCAGGCCCCACCTGGAGGCTGGCAACCCTATAGCAGTAGTATACTAATCCCAGAAGGGTTTGATTATTTTATTGTAGGCATCCCTTGAGATACCTTGTAATGCAGTCACACAACATGTGGTTTCAGGTTTCTAGGGAAACTGTTCTTAACTATTTTGTTTTTCAGGTGATACACCAAAATTGTTTTGCTGTTCGATCTTTCAGTTATGTTTTTCCTCCCACATTGATGCTTTTCTTTTTCCCCTCTGGATTCTCTTTCAGACACAGAAAAGAACCAACCAGAGAAGATAATTTGGACATCATTTTTATCAGGAGCCACGCTTCTGAAAAGGTAGGAAAGTATTACCATTCTTGTTTGAATTTTAGTATATTCATTATCTAAACATTAAGTATATATTATGTATTGTTGTGCGCTTTCCCACATGAGATGCGCAGAGTGTTTTCCAGAAAGAAAGGGCTTGGATCCCACAGACAATTTCTGGCTGTGAAAGGGAAGGTGATTTTCCCCGATTCCCCCTTTCTGCCATTCCCCATCCCCCAGGAGCAGCACTTCTGGAGGCTTTTGGAGTTGCAGCAGGATCACATTTATTTATTTATTTTATTTACTTACTTACTTGGAAATCCTTTCTGTCCATGGAAATCCTAAACTGAATCCAACGCAATATGGTCCAAAGCACAGAAGACATCAGCAAGAGCATCAAAAATCACCTTAACAGCTGCAGGTCTTTTCCTGATATGATATGAGCACCATCTTCAAGTACTTGAAGGGCTGTCATATAGAGGATAGTACGGCGTTGTTTTCTGTTGGCCCAAAAGGTTGGAGCAGAACCCACGGGTTGAAATTAAATTAGAAGAGTTTTCGGCTAAACATTAGGAAGGACTTCCTGACAGAGCAGTTCCTCAGTGGAACAGGCTTCCTCGGGAGGTGGTGGGCGCTCCTTCTTTGGAGGTTTTCAGACAGAGGCTAGACAGCAATGCGAATTCTGTGAACTAAGGTAGACCATGAGAAAGAGGGCAGGAGGGGTTGCATCAGTGCTTAGTTCTTGCGGCCATTTCTTACACACCCAGGGAAATGCTGATTGCGACTTTGGGGTCAGGAAGCAATTTTCCCTAAGGCCAGTTTGGCCAGGGATCCTGGAGGTTTTTTGTCATCTTCTGGGCATGGAACAGTGGTCAGTGTGGAGGGGGAGGTGTTTGTGAATTTCCTGCATTGGGCAGGGAGTTGGACTAGATGACCCTGAAGATCCCTTCCAACTCTATGATTTTGTGATTCCTCACATGGACCCAAGTCTCCAGATCCCACAGATGAGTATGAACCTCACCCCTCCACCCAGTGACAAACTGCTTCTCATCATTTTTAGAGGGCAGTCTTGACTGCTCACCTGGGACTTCCATCAACATATGGCATAGATCTTGAGATGTTGGTTTTCTGTTGACATTGGCCATACCCACTAGGAAGAAATTGTGCATCCCAGTTGCATCTTAGAATTTCAGTTAGTCAAGTGTATAAATGCCCTGACCTGGATAACCCAGGGTAGCTAATATTTGGATGGGAGACCTCCAAGGAATACCTGGATCATGACATGGAGGCAGGCAATGGGAAACCACCTCTGAACATCTCTTGCCTTGAAAACCCCACCGGGGTAGTCATAAGCCAGCTGTGATTTAACAGCGAAAAAAGAGAAGTGTATAAATATTTTGACAGATGAAATGTTTTACGCATTGCTTAATCTTGTATACAAGCCAGTAGATGCTGTTAGGTTGCTATAAGGTGCCAGTGCTAAGTGTATTTTATGCGAATTTATTTGAATGACTGCCATTTTCCTATGTTTTGGCCCAGCCTTTAAATACAGTCTAACATCTGTCTTCTCACATCACCTAGGAAACAGCCAGCAACATGCCATCAGCTGACTTCATGCAGTATGAAGATCTCGACAATTTCACCTACTACTTTGAGAGTTACGAAGAAGAGGAGCCGCCTCAGTCCTCACTCAGTCATGCTCACATCGTTTCTCTTGTACTACACAGTTTAGCTTTCCTCCTAGGAGTGCCTGGCAACGCAATCGTCATCTGGATCATGGGCTTTAAATGGGATAAGACAGTCACTTCCCTCTGGTTCCTCAACCTTGCCATCGCAGACTTTATCTTCGTCCTTTTCCTGCCACTCTATATCACCTACGTGGCCACGGGCTTCCACTGGCCATTTGGGAAATGGCTGTGCAAAGCCAACTCCTTCGTCGCCTTGTTCAACATGTTTGCCAGTGTCTTCTTCCTTACAGCCATCAGCCTCGACCGCTATGTTCACCTGATCCATCCCGTCTGCTCATACAAATATCGGACCGTCAGAAATACTTGTATATTGATCGCTGTCATTTGGACCTTGGCAACCATCATTGGAAGCCCAGCCTTGTACTTCAGAGATACGCTTACCCTGCAAAACAATTTCACCATTTGCTACAATAACTTTCACCCGCATGACCCCAGCCTCACTGTCCTGATACACCATGTTCTCACCTGGGTGAGGTTCTTTTTTGGCTATCTCTTCCCTCTCCTAACCATGATCATTTGTTACTCCCTCCTATTCGTCAAGGTGAAGAAGAGCGCCGTCTTGACTTCCAGCAGGCTTCTCTGGACTGTCCTGGCCGTTGTGGTTGCCTTCTTTGTTTGCTGGACCCCCTACCACATCTTCAGCATCATTGAGCTGACAATTCACCATAACGACTACTACCACACCTTGCTACGAGACGCCATCCCCCTGACCGTCGGCTTCGCTTTCATCAATAGCTGTCTTAACCCAATCCTTTACGTCCTTCTCAGCAAGAAGCTGCGGTCCTGCTTTCAGGTGACATTTTCAGAATTAGTGAAACACACCCTGTGGGAGGTCAGCCGGTCAGGGACAGTCAGCGAACAAGTTTGGAACTCTGTGAGTCTGCAGCAGTATGAAACCCCCGGGACGAAGAATCCTCCCAGCGAAACCACTCAGTAATTCGACTATCCACCTTGCTTTGTAAAGGACTTGTTTTCTAAATATCAGGAGGTGTTTGTAAGTAAATAATATGAAATTTATGTACCCAAGGCATAATGGATTGAGGCTGGGTAATGGGATTTTGAAAGCTCATTTCAGTTCTTTTAAAACAACAAAGCATATTTAGCTGGCAATAGGGTTGCCATGGTTTCAGCCAGCCTGCGCTCTTGTGCTTTTAACAGCAACTACAGAGATGGGCAGGTGATGATGCTTACCTCCCTATAGCCTGGAAAGCTTCACTTCCTGATTTTTGTAGACCATGGTTCCTAAAAGCACAGAAATAGGGACAGGCTAGGGTTGCCAAGCTCCAAGTAGTGGGTGGAGATCTCCTGGGATTACATCTGATCTCCAGGGGACAGAGATCACTTCACCTGGAGAAAACGGCCACTTTGGAATGTAGACTCTATGGGATTATACCCCATTGAAGTCCCACCCCTCCCCAAATCCTGCCCTCCTGAGACTCCACTCCCCAAATTTCCAGATATTTCCCAACACGAAGCTGGCAACCCTAGTACAGGCGCTTTAGTTTGGGATCAGCTGACAACCCTAATGAGCAAAGCCTATCTCAGGCTTCTTGGTGAATGCAGATTATTATGGCATAAAATTTGGGAGGATATTCCATTCCACGGTGCGGTCTTATGTTGCCCTTGGTGGACCCCAAATTAGGACTGTGTTTCCTTATTAGCCATGTATAATAGTTTGTCAAATAAGTTAAGTTTAACGTAACACAAGATACAAATACTCTTTTTTAGTCTACTTAAAGCCTGCAATATTCTAGTACTGAAAAGTAATCAGATGTGCTTTTGATATCTTCTGGCAACAACTCCCGGACAATAAGAGAACAATCTGACAGCTATTTTCTTTTTTTCCCTCCATATCAGCTGGGCATATATAATATTACATATATTTGAAGCATAAGGGTTTGGTTTCACTGCTCAAAGTGGGGAAGAACTGTGTATATGAGCTTCTTGGAAGAAGGGCAGAATTTTTAATAAAGTAATATGTGGAAGCTATTTGAGCAATGAGTAGATTTTAAATTGAGTTGGTATTTTTTTGTGTATGCACCTGTCGCAGGCAGTGGCTAGAAAGGTTCTCTATTGGCTGCCACCACTCTGGTATGGGTGTCTCCTTGGGAGGGCCCCCAGTTTGGTGTAGTGGTTAAGTGCACGGATTCTAGTCTGGGAGAACCAGGTTTGATTCCCCATTCCTCCACATACAGCTGCTGGATGACCTTGGGCAAGCCATAGTTCTTTCAGAGCTGTTCTCTCAAGGGCAGTCCTTGAAAGAGCTCTCTCAGCCCCACCTCCCTCACAGGGTGTCTGTTGTGGGGAGCGGAAGGGAAAGGAGATTGTAAGCCGCTCTGGGACTCCAAGTGAAGGGCGGGTTATAAATCCAATATCATCATCTTCTTTATACACTCCTTTTCCAGTAGGTTTCCCCTTGTAAGTGACCAAATGAGGTGTGAGGACCCAAACTGTTTTTACTAAAGAGGCTGAACAACCGTAATTTAATAACATGTAAGAAAGATGAGCACAGTAAAGGCAGGTAAATCAGCAAAATAAGAAAATCCTGACACGTTTGACTATACTGTCCTAGCTTTCTCTAGACTGACTTACCCCTTTTGGATGAGGGATCCCTCCTTCAGCAGTTGCCTCACCAGCTCTGCTCCCTGGGAGTGAACCCCCCTCCCACTTTGGGCAAGGCCTTTTATTCCTGGAATTTGCGGGGACCACCATCTACCGGCATTAGTTTTCCCTCCAAATCCCGTTAGCCAATCACAGGGTTCAGAGGGTGCCTGGGAAATGTAGGCTCTGTCATCATCACTCTAATACAGGCTTCTCTTGAGCCCCTAGGCCTCCCTAGAGCCTGTAGGCCGCACCACTATAGGCCCAGGATCATGACTGTACCAAACGGTGCTAATGTGCCCACATCATTGTGGTGGGCCTCAGGGGTAGTGTTTTGAGACAGGTTCCCTGCATAGGCATTGGTTTACTGGAAAAAGAAATGTACACGCAGAAATGCAGTTCTATAATTCGCAAGAAGTAAAACAGTACATTTATTAAGGAAAACGAGGGAGTGGCTGTTAGGGATCCAAGTGCCTTATCAAAGCAGGTATTTTTTACAGTGCAATCCTAGGCAGAGACACACCCTTCTAAGTCCATGGAAACCAGGGTTTTTTGTGAGGATAAAATGGAGGAGTGGAGGAGGTATAAGCTACTTTGGGTGGCCCACTGGGGAGAAAGGTGGGGTATAAGTGAAGGAAATAAATGCTGTGTTGTTTTATGGACCCCACCATGAGCTAGTCAGGCAGACTTCTCAATGCCAGTTTTTGCTAGGTTGGAAGACGTTCCCATCCTATACAAGGCTGGATCAAGGGAGGGGATGGGGCTCAGTGGTAGAACATCTGCTTGGCATGCAGAAGTTCCCAGGTTCAATACCTGGCATCTCCAATTAAAAAGACCAGGCAATAGGTGATGTGAAAGACCTCTGCCTGAGACCCGGAAGAGCGGCTGCCAGTCTGAATAGACAATACTGACCTTGAATGGACTGATGGTTTGATTCAATATAAGGCAGCTTCATGTGTTCTTGAGGATTCTGCTGCTATGGGAGTGCAGATTATGGCTGCTGGGTAACATCCTTTAGGAGGACAAAAGACTGATGGCAATTGGTTTCTCAAATAGGTTCAAGGGGTCTGGTGGTCAGCAAGCGCATTGGTACATTCCAGTGCAAATCTTCAAGGTTTGGTGGTACACTTAGTGCCGTGTTAGACATGACGCTAGCAGTTTCAAAACAAAACTATGCCACATATAAAGGGATGTGTGTGTTTCTATTTTAAAAGCAAAAGATGCACTTGGGTGGGACCACTGAACTTTTCCTTGCCATTTGGCCGCCGACAGCGGGCACAGCCTTGGCCCTAATCCCCTGCCCTCGTGAAATTGATAAGTGATATTAACATCGTGATTAGGAGAAATTCCTAGAGAGTGGCCCAGAAGTGATGTCCCACCCTCCCCAACCCTGGCTTCCTCAGGCACCGTCCCCAAATCTCCCAGCGACCATCTTCCTATGTCAACCATTTACCTCCGTTCATCTCAACCTGGCATTTTTATGCATGTGTCCCAAAGGGTGAAAAGTTGCACACACAATTCTGTAAGCTGTCTTGAATCTTAACAGTTAAGGCAGACTATAAATGAACTAAATAAACCCACTCTCCCCAAACTGCTTTTGCCCAGTCGAAATCATTTTGAACAGATGGAACTGCTATTACATCTCGTTTGGCCAATGGGTTATGCCTCCATTTTCCCCAGGGGTGAAAATTTGGACACTGAAAACAAACAAACAAAATACCATAGTTATAGGTCTGATTCTGTTTGGATTTGTGTGGGTGGGCTAGAACTGGCCACAGGACAGCTGGCATCCCCATCAGAGAATCTGGCTTTGCATGAAAACAATGTACAGATGAGGCCTGATTCAAACTGGGACTAGGGTCATCCCTGGCCATCTTCACGGTTAATCTAAATGGATTAGAGGATGCTTCTCTCCTCCTGCCCCAACACTCAAGTGAGTTGTGTTGTGCATGATCGAGTACCCAGGAAAACACACACCGAGGCCACGGCCTGATAGTTCTTTGGCATTCCCCTTCCAAGCTGGGCGTTGGCAGGAACGCCCCTGGCGCTCCTCCATTTTGGATGATAACGGTCTACTGTTTTTAATTCTTCCAACATTTTTGGGCAGCTAGAATGTATAAGGGAAAAAATCTGTTGAGTTTCAGCTGTCACAGACAAAAGTTCTTCTTGGACAAAAACTCTTCTTTTCCTTCTCCTACCCCTCTTCCTTCTTCTTCCTCCTCCTCCTTCCTTCCTTCTTGTAACTCTGACATGTACACTTCAGTTAAGGCTTTCTTTAGTAGCTTTGCTAGATACGGGTCCAGTCATATCTGAGGAAGGGAGCTTTGACTCTGGGAAGCTTATACTCCCAAAAAGTCTTGTTGATCTCTAGGGGCTCCTGGACTCGTGTCCAGCTGTTCTACTGCAGACCCACATGGCTACCCCCTTGAAACTAGCTTTAGTAGCTCTGAAGACAAAAGAAAAAGACCATCCAAACTCCAAAGCCCAAACAACACAGTACAGCACACGAGCTTTTGACTTTGCCAGAATTCCTCATGAGGCTGGATGTTAAAACAACCAAAAGGGCAAGGGGAGATTTTTAAGGCCTCTTTGGCTGATTCTGCACCCATCTGTTTCCTCAGAGTTTTCCCACAGCCACGTTGGGAGGTTAGCCTCCCTCTACACTGCATGCTGCTTTTGCTTTTTTTGTTCAACGGGTTTTGTGGTACCTTCTGCATAGATCTACCACCGTTCAGGGGTGACTTCGCAGTCAGTACGGCATTGCCCCGGGGTATCTGAATGTGGTTTTGAGTGGTTTCCTTCCTCCACTTGATTCCAAGGGAACAATAAGCAGACAACTTGACACAGCTTAAATTATCTCAGTTCCCCATCTGTATTTATCATCTCGCTATGAATTACTTGGCTTAGGTGGCTAATGACTGCTGAGGCAAGTAAATCTGCATACGAATGATCCGAGGCAATGCAATGCAAAAACAGAAGCAAGGGGGAACCAGGTCGAGTGCTGATAAAATGTGGAGTGAATGCCAGATACAGAATCAGCTTTAGCCATCCAGCTGTGTACAGTGTTTTGCTGACTTCATGGGGTACAAGGCAGGCCACAGCAAAATATCCTACGCAGCATGCTGACAGAGGTCTTAAGACCCTAGCCGAAGAGACTGTTTTTCCTCACATCTTTTTTCAGAACATCTGACCCGACAGATGGTTCTGGAGGACTCCAAAAACTGCTCACTGCGTTGTGTTTATTTTATTCCATCTCAGTGAATGGGAGGACATGGCTTTTTCTTCGTTTGTTTCCCTTTGATGACGATTCTTAGGGTATCACTTTGGAAAGCTGACACAGGGTGGTGGGCCCACAACCACAAAATGGCTGCTGTCTAAGGTAAATCCACACAGAAAGTCCAAGTACAGGGGAAAAGAGGTATAATTTTTTTTAAATACACTGGGAAACAAGAGTGAGAGAGAAGAAACCCAACATTATGGTGGCGGTGCCACTGAAGAGTTTTTTTAAATAAAATCTGCACAGCCAGTTAGATCTCCAGTGGCCAATCAAATGCCCTGCTGGGCAGAAATCCCTCCCACTTTTTAAAAAACACTTGGCAGGCTGCAGGAAAGGCGTCAATGGGGGACCATGGTATCCACAGGAACCATGTTGGGGACCCGTTATTGGGCTCTATTTGGTAATTGAGGCTCTGCAGCCGTGCTGGCTCTTTTCCCATCACCTCTTTCTTAGAAGCTGCCTTCTTCGGCTGTGGCAAATGAGCCTGAAAGCCTCTGCACCCATTGAAGCAAAAAATGAAACAAAAACAGCAGTCTAAAAGCATGCCAAAGAGCTTAAATTATGGCATACTCATGCCATACTCTGAGCCGGGGCGGCTCAAAGGTTAAGACACTGAGCTGCAGACCGGAAGGTTGGTAGCTCAGCAGTTCGAGACCCGAGTGCCCCATGACGGAGTGAGTTCCCGTCTCTGGCCCCAGCTCCTGCCAACCTAGCAGTTCGAAAGCAAGAAATTGCAAGTAGATAAAGAGGTACCATTTGGGTGGGAAGGTAACAGTGTTCCATGTGCCTTGGCATCTAGTCATGCTGTCCACATAACCACGGAAGTCTTTGGACAGCACTGGCTCCTTGGCTTAGAAACGGAGATGAGCACTGCCCCCTAGAGTTGGATTCGACTGACTTTTGAGCAAGGAAAACCTTTACATGCCACAATGAATCTGTTCTGATGCCAGCAAGCCATGTGGTATTCTCACTTCTCTCTCTGCTCGTCTGAAGCAGGAAGCTAGCTCAACAGGGTGCTTACTGAGCAGGTTTCTGGAATATTTCATCCCCTCCCCCCCCCCCCCCCCCCGCTGTCCAAGAAAAGCATTTAGTTCCTGGGGGGAAAATATTGCTGAGGTCTGCAGCCCACACCTGCTCTTTCGTGCACCTCAGCTCAGCACCTTTTCCACAAGGACTTCATCAGTATTTAAAAAAAAACTAATTTAAAAAGTTTTGTTGCATGCGTATGCAGATACATGCAGATAACGAACAAAACTGTGAAGGCAAGCAGTTCAAAACCTTCTTAACGCAGGGGAGCAAACTTGTGTTAGCGCTTCCTTTCATCTTGGTGGAGACCTGCCTGTTGAGCTCCAACAGCAGATCTGCAGGGCCATTTTGTCAAGAAGCCAGCATAGTCCTGTTGAGACATGTACATGCATCAATATCTACATGTGTACGTCTGTTTATGAGAAAGAGCCAACAGATATCCATTTCGCAATTGAAACTGGAGACCACTACCTGGCTAAAAGCTGGGTTTATATCACACATTCAGCTGTACATGTGTTGAAGAGAATTACTGAACACAAGTATTTGTACAAATCCAAGCATATGGATTGTATGTGTACGCGTTGCAACTTGTGAATACCTCCCTTCATTGTCCAAATTCAGAGTGGAGCACTGTGTGCTTGCCTTTTATGCTAAAATAGAACTCCTGGGCATCTCATCTCATTAACCTCTAGATTCAGGCAGGCTACAAGGTTTAGGTGAATCTAACACGTCAATATTCAAAGGGATGAACATCTCTTAGCAGTGGTGTGCTGTGGCTCAAGTAATTTCCACCACATTTTGGTACCTGTTTAAAACTCCAGTAAACTGCACTTGTTTAGGACTACTCAGAGAGCATAGTGGCTGGTGTGTGTGTGTGTGTGAGATCAAACCCCAGTATTCTTGGCCAAAATCCAACACTTGAGTCTCAAGTTGATTCAATTTGCAGTGTACCCATCTTTATAGTACTTGGTCAAGAGAAATATTATTAAATTCATTTGTAGCCCACCTTTCTCCCCAATGGAGACCAAAAGACTTACATCCTTCTCCACTTGACTCTCACAACAACCCTGTGAGGTAGGTTAGGCTGAGAGTTTGTGACTGGCATAACTGGAGATTTGAACCTGGGCCTTCCAGATAGGGGTGTTCATTCGAGTTACCCGAACTGAAAAAAAACCCAAAAAGTCTTTTGCGGGTTTTTCTGGCTTTTCGGAGGACGGAAACGCTGCGCAGAGCATTTTTGGCATTCCAAACCCCCCCCCGGAAAAAATTCGGGTTTTTTTCGGCTTTTCCAAAATGGCCACTGTAGTGGTTTAAAAACTTAAAGGGCATGTGGGAAACAGTGTCCCCCCCCCGGTTTTCCCCTTTCCCGCCTTTTGCTCCTGTTTCCAGGGGGGAGGGGGAAAGAAGGACCTAGACAGCCAATCCCTGCAATGCATTTCCAAATGCTGGCCTGGCTGGCAAACTTACCTCAGTCCAGTTATGCTGCAGGGTTTCTCTGGTTTGACCTGAGTGAGTCCTGTTGGGTTTGGGCACTGACTGGCACAGTGGCACTGTTTCTGGGGGCAAATTGCACAGGTTCTGCTGCTGGCCTGGCAAACATGCCCCTCACCACCTCACTTACTTTCTTAGACAGATTCTTGGGGAGACACCGCCTGCCTGCCTTGTTTTTCCCATAGGAAACAATGGAGAATGGGGGCACCCTCTTTGGATGCCCCTGGAAAATGATTTTTTTTTCTTGCACACCCCAACTTCCAGACACTAGTCCAACACTCTTAACCACACTGGCTCAAAACTGCCAAACCTAATGAGCCCTAACCTACCAGTTTTAAACAGCTGAAGGCCAGAAGCACATGGGTTTTATTCATTTGTATCAGCACCAAACAGACAGGATCCTGAACCAATCCACCAATATTTCAGTGTGCAGATTTCTCCCTTTCAAGCACAACTGACTCGGATAAGCAGATGTAAAGATCTGTGATAACATTTACTAGCGGAGGTGAAGGGTGTGAATAGCGGGTATATCAGGTTTCCAACATCTGGCACCGTTTTCAGCAGCTGACATTAATTTAGCCCCATTCTTTCCATCTTTGCAAGACAATGGTGTTTCAGTTATCTTCACAGAACAGAAAGCCTGGCCACCAAGCTATCACTGTCCAGCCCCAATTCTGACCAGATGTAGATTTATGCTGTTCTTGCCAATAACGGCGGTCTTGAAAGCCGAATGAGTTAAGAAGCACCTTGGGTGTGTTTGCACAGGGGGTTTAGGTAAAGGTTTCCCTGGCTCGAAAGCCAGTCGAATACGACTCTAGGGATGCGGTGCTCATCTCCGTCTCCAAGTCGAACAGCCAGCGCTGTCCAAGGATGTTTCTGTGGCCCTGCGGCTGGCATGACTAGATGCCGAGGTGCATGGAACGCTGTTCCCTTCCCACCAAAGCGGTACCTATTTATCTACTCGCAATTTCTTGCTTTTGAACTGCTAGGTTGGCAGGAGCTGGGGCCAGAGACAGGAGCTCACTCTGTCATGCAGAACCCGGGTCTCGAATTGCTGAACTACTATGAAAAATTGCAGTCTGCAGCTCAGCATCTTAACCACTTGAGCCACTGCAGCCCCTTCACAGGGGGTTTAACCCAGCTCAAATACAGCAATGTAAAAAGCTGTGCTGCTGACGCTGTTCTGAATTCAAACATTGTTGGTTTGAAGTCTCACATGTTTTAGGTGCCCCCCTTCCAGATGGTGACAGCCTCTACTTATCTATAGACACAAAGATTCTGTTACAAATTCTGAATTCTCTCTTCTGCTCCTATGCTCACCTTGGGGATGATCCTGCAACAAATGCACCCCAACAGAGGGGATTTATTTCCCTCAAAAAACACGTTAACTCTAATCGCACACTGGATGTTGAAGGAAGGTATTCCTTCCCTAAAATCTGGAAATGTTATCTCATATTACTGGAAGCTTCATCTCCATTTCTTCTGACTCCTGGCCTCAGGGCTCTACTCATTCTTCCCTTTTAAGGGCATCGCCGCCCTTCAATATTCTAACCTTTCACACATATCATCATCAGAGCAGGAACTTCTCACCTGACGTGTCCAAATGACTTGACCAGTTTATCGTTGCGCCTGGCCCAGATGCTTCCTCTTTCCCAACAGCCACGCTCCACGGAGAGCAATTTACAAACATCTTAATTGACTGTTTTACTGCGTTTATCGCATTGTGCTATTAACTCAGAATATGGGTTCTTTCAACAGAGACACACGATAATGCCCCAAATCTTTCCTCCCCAGAGCACTGTTGAATTGTTCTCTCATTACAGTTTTGGAAAGGATGCAGTGCGTTGCAAAACAAGTGTATGATTCCAACACAAGAGCTGCAGAAAGTTAAAAAGTCAAGTTATACGGTAAACGGCTTTCTAAAGGTAACTATAATTCTTCATACAGAGAACGTGATTTCCCATTAGCTTACATCCTCCAAACAATCTTCAAGGACTAGTTTCAGAGCAGAAAGAAAGCAATCCTTGTTTAACTCATTGCTTTCATGCTTATTTTTTAAATCTTGCCTTCTTCAGATTTAAGTCTCAATATGGAAGGACACCAGAGTAACCAAAACCAGCTCGTAAGCAATTGAAACAACATGCTCAAGCTTTGCAATAGTTTTTTAATTCTGGAGGCTATCAGGGATCAGATTTTGTTGAAAGCAGCTACGTCCATCGATTGTACATAATCTTCGAAAGCGGTGATCCTCTCTTCCAACATATCCGTTCCAACTTTATCGTCTTCAACTACACACTGAATTTGAAGCTTCTTGATCCCATAACCCACTGGAACCAGTTTGGCTAAAAAGGAAAATAATGGCACCTGTTAAAACCCACAGTCTAGTGGCCACAGTTGTTGTTGTTACTACTATTAATAATTAAATTTCTGAATCGTCCATTCCTGAGTACGCAGGGCTCTGGGTGATTTACAACATATTAAACCATACAACATACAATTTAAAATAACAAATCAATTAATCCTAATTATACAATTTCCAGTGGCATCTAAAATTTAAATCTAAAACCTGTTCTGTTCTTCCACCTCATGGGCAGGTTAGGAGGAGGCTGAAGCAAGCCCCAGAATTCTTGTCCTACAGAAGCTCTTGGTGGCTTCTCAACACATTCAAAGATACAGAAAGTGCGACTTGTAAACTTTTGGTATTTTTGAGGGCGAGATGTGTTCCCACTATCGCAAAGTGGCAGACATTTATTTAAGAGTTACTCAATCCCCTCCCTCAGAAAGCGCAACTGACCACCAATTCACAGCAGCAGCCTTTATTACTTACAGGATCCCCAGACTAGGCCGTCAGCCTGAATGCTTCTCACGCACTCCTCTAATTTGGCCATGTCCGTCTCATCATCCCAAGGTTTCACGTCCAGCAATAGAGACGACTTGGCAACAAGCGCTGGTTCTAGAAAAAGCAAAGAACAGCTCAAAAAAACCTGGTGCAGTAGTTCTCCTACAGGTTCTAAAACAAGCGTTTTGGGCTTGTATTTGGCCAGTTCTCCAAAAAGCTAGTGCAATATGCTAAATAACCTTAAGGACACCTAAATTGCAGCTAATCTTACCTACTGTGCCTAATTTTAAAAGCTCACAAGAATGAGACTGTCTTGTCTGTTACACTGAAATACCTTTCATTCAGTTGACAGAAGAAAGGAGCATTTGTACATGGTGTAACTGCTGATTTCCCACAGTTGGAATACTGCAACTGCTACAGTACTAAGCAGTTTCAGGCCAGTAGCTGTGGAATCCTGCATAAGCAGGTATCAGTTTCCCACCATTAGAAGAAAAAACAAAAGGATTCACTTGTAAAAAAGACAAAATGTTTTAGAGCTTGAGCTATGGAACTAGAAGTTTAACCAGTTAAAGAACTTAGATGTAAAGAGAAGTCAAGTCTAAACTGGACTTTACATTAATTTTTAGATTAAGCTAGTTGTGAATTCTATCTAAACAAGTAAATTCAAAGACAGGCAGGGCCATAACGTACTTTTGGATTTCTTTGATTCATACTGGGCAAGTCGCTCCTCCCTTAGCCTTTTTGCTTCTTCACTTTCCTGTACAGAATTTTAAAAAAGGATTAATGAAGTCGTATTTTATTATTAAATTGCATGATACTACTTGGATCACATAGTGGAGACAGTTGTTCAGTTTAATCACAATAACAAAATACAACTGGACTGTTCAGGTAAAACAAATCATCATAGTTTCAGCCGAAAGATGGTGATGTGGTTTTGTTCATCATGTCGCCAGTTGAAAGCTTTTGTTAAAAAAAAATGCAGGTTGCAAATTCCTCCCGAGACAGCTCTGGACCACGGCACCTTCGTCCCATAGTCTGGAGTTCTGTGGGTTCTATTAAGACCGCACCATTAAACTCACACTGTGACATGTATCTTCTCTGAAACTAAAAGTTAACTGATCAGGATGCTGGGTTACCTCCTCCTCATCAGAGCCGAAGAGGTCAATGTCGTCATCATCTTTGCTATCTCCACCAGTGGCATCTTCAACATCTGCTGGGCCGTACTTCCCCAAAGCCTTCTTCACTCCTGGCAGACTAGAAAAACACGTGGCCCTTTAGAGCAACTTCCTACAAACGTCACAAACCGAAGAATCGAGTGTAGCAAAAACTGGAATGCACTTTATCAACGAACAAGAGCTGCTGCTGCTGAACTTGGATCCTGAATACAAAGGCCAAGCACGACATGACAGCAACAAAGGCACTGGTGGTCCAGTACACCAGACACTGACAATGCAGTTCTGAGCAGACTTCACACACTTCTAAACCCACTGCTTGGAGAGCACTGGTAGCCTTGTCTTTTGACTGCTGTGCTGGTTGTTTGTCCCTGCTCCCCACCCGTAATCTGCAATGGTGCAGCGCATTCTACCTCCTCACTCTCCTGGGTGTGTAGGTCAAGACTACAGAAGGTATGCCTAATGCTATGAATTTCTATACTGGAGATATTGTGAATGCCAAAGAAAGTTTAGAAAACGAGGAAAGGGCCAAACGGTTTTTTTTTAAATTCCATATTGACGTTACACTGGCCCTGATGATTTTACTAAACTGAAAGGCACGTATTGGCAATATTACTATCTGACACGAGGCCAGATACATTTGTGGCTCCACAAGCAATTTTTTTTGGTGTGTAATTCCATTCCAGATTGGAACATTACATTTTTGGTCCTATATCAATGGTTTACTGCCTTACAAGTGCAACAGGGGCTTTGTTGCATGTTGTATTCTGTACTATTTGACCTCCGAAGAAGGCGCTTGTGGGCCAAAATGTGTAAGGTCATATATTGTTCTTTTTGTGCGTTTGTCACTTTGTTTTATGAGACTTTATTTAGGCCCCTGCAAGTTTTTTTTTTAACTTTTGGCCCTTTACTTGTACTCTAAAATTCCTTTGGAGGTTTTTGTTTGTTTGGTTTAGTTTTTCTTCCCCTCTCTTCATGGCGATACAGTGAATTCAACATAGAAAAATTTCTAACGACAGGCTTGTAGGAAGGCCAAGCATCTGTTCTATTTCTGCAGTAGTATCTTTAGCCGCAAAGCTCTCTGTTCTCTGCCTCCAACAAAGAGCTAATAGCTCAGTAAGAACAGCTTCTGAATACTACTGATGGATCCTACAAGCCAGCTATCCTGGAATTTTGCTTAGTAAGCTACACTTGCTTTGGAACTGAAAACATTCTCTAATGCTAAGTGCTTACCGAAAAGCTTTTTATTTTTAAAAGGGAACACAAGAGACTGTTTTTGAAAGCACAAGAAGGGCTCCACCTGCTGCTTGAAAACAGACTGGAAGCCGCAACGCTGCATTTCAAACACTCGATATAGCACTGCTTTTTTGAACAGGAGTAGCTAATGCTTGCAACTTGCCCAAAGCCCCTGATTTCAGCAATTTCGCCTTCCTTGACAGAATCTGATAATGCAGTACAATTTATATGCAACACTCAACTCATTGATGGTGTCAGTATTTTACTTGTATAACAGAAGACACCAGGCCATTTGATTTTTTGGCCTGTCTTGCTGGTCTTGACCGTAATAAATTTGATTTGATTTTTGGCCAGAGATGTTTTCGAAAAACATTAGGGGACAAATAGCAGGGTAAAGCAGAGTCCCACCATATATCTAATTCAGAGCAGTGGGCCTAGAGTGTGGATCAAACAATCTGCACAGTTGGAGCCACGTACAAACATGGAAGATCCTTCTAGAAACTAGGGAGAACCTCCAGGTTTGCAGAAAAATGATGGAAAAAGTAAGAAGACTCCAAAACTGCAACTAATGGGGGGGGGGGGGGGGGGAGAGAGAATCCCAGCTGCCATTTTGAGTGCTGCCTGGCAACCCCATATATGACAGCAGCAGGAAGAGGGCAAAGACAGTGGTGGCAGCAGAAGTAGTCGGGGAAGCAGCATGGCAGGGGGGACGATGAAGGAGGAAGTGGGGTTTAGTCAGGGCAGAAATCCTCTTCCCTCTTGAGCTCTACACTGAATGCTGCATGTGAAGTATCTGTACTGAGGAAAATCTGATTCTAGGAACAGAAAAAAAGGGTCTTCCACTAAGTAGTAAAATCTAGTAATATTTTTCTCTTGAAAGCTTCTCTCTTCAGGCAACACCAACAGAAATGAATCAGGATATTGTAATGTCACTGTCAAAGTTTTTGAAAGAGGTAGCATTTGGGACACGTTCTGAAAATCAGTGACGTTTGTCTGAATCTTCCAGGTGTGATACAGTGGGTGGACAGCTGGGCTAGGACCTAGGAGACCTGGGTTCACCATGGAAGCTCGCCGGGTGACCTTGGGCCAGTCATTCACTCTCTGCCTAATCTACCTCACAGGATTGTTGTGAGGATGAAACACAGGAGGGGAGAGTGATGTCTCAAGCCACTTTGGGCTCCCCCTGGACACAAAGGTGGGGTAAAAATTATCCAAATAAATGAAGGAAAGCATTTTTTCCCCAGAGGAGAAAAAAATATGGTATTTGACTCTTCTATCACCATATCGATTCAACGATCACCAAACTAATGATTGCCAGGGAAGAGAGCATTACCAAAACAGCGTACAGTCCATGTCAATACTGAGCAGGTTAACCGCCTTTGGGAGTTGAAATATTTTTCCATCGCAAAGGGTCTTTGTTCAGGGCCAAGACGGCAAACTACACACACACAAAAATGAAACACAAATGCCACCTCATTTTAGGACATCAAGCAAGGCCTACCTTGACTTTTGCTTGTAAGATTTAATGTGGTTGTACCACCTGAGGGCATGGAACAGCTCAGCAGGAGGAGGACTGCCAACTGCTTCAAACACTGTGACGTCAGCCTGGGATGGGACATACCTATCAAACAGGGTAGATATTCAGCATGATGAAAAGCACAGATATTTTGACATACATTGAACTTTGCTATTAGCAAATCATTTTTTTAAGAAGCTAGAAAGTTCCACATAAACCACAGAGACTTCCTGTATTTTGTCTGTTTTCGGTCTTGAATTGTAGGCTGCCTTGACCCACAAGGGAAAGGCAGGGTATAAACCTTTTAATAAACATTGGCACATCTTAGAGAATCACTTGTACTCTTGTAAAGTGAGAGGTTTGAACACAGCAGTTCAACCATCTCCTTCAGCATAAACACTGTAAAAGTCCCTTCATCAGAACACGCTTCTCTGAAGCCAGCCTTAGGATAAGCTTGAACAGAAAGTGCTTATTCATTGAGCACCTCCAGTTAGGCCCATACCTTCAGATCTAGCATTTTGGATCTCTACAGCCATGACTCCCATCACCCAGAGCAGCAGCTTTAGAAGAAAAAAGGGCAGCTCTTCACACAAAGATTCCTGTCCACTGTGAACGATGTGCATAAAATGGGTGTGTTAAAGGAGGAGTCAGCAAACCGAAATGGACCACAAAAATCACTGGTTATCAGCTACATCCCACCACAAAACAAAATTCAAGTCCACTGGCACCTTTAAGATCAACACAGTTTTATTCAAGGTATAAGCCTTCGTGTACAAGCACACTTCGTATCTGAACAAGTGTGCATGCGCACAAAAGTTTATACCTTGAACAAAACGTTGTTGATCTTAAAGGTGCCACACTGGACTTGAATTTTGTTCTGTTGCTTCAGACTGTGCTAAAGATGGGTTACCTCTTTCACTTTTGATGCAACAGAGTTTCACGGGTACTCCTCTGGAACTGTGACCTGGGATATTAATTAGAAAAGCTACAGTTCAAATCTCACCTTGGACACGAATTTATTAGGCAACCTTAACTATTACTATAAGCTGCCTTGAATCACGAGGAAAGGCCAGATATAGATGTTTTAATAATTAAATAAATGTTAAATGACTCTTTCAAGTCAATCTCCCCATCTGTCAGATAATACAACTAATTTACCTTACCAGGTTGTAACACAGATGACAAGACAGAATTTCTGTAGCAACTGAACAACCACCTCTCTCTAAATTGGCTCCATTTTTAGCTCAGCTATCAGCCTACAATATTTTAATATTTTTACTTCACTTGCACCCAGCCTTTCTCCCCTTTGTGGACACTGTTTACACCATTCTCCTCTGCTCTATTTTATCTTCACAGCAACCCTGCAAGGTCAAACAAAATGGGTAGCTGTGTTAGTCTGTCTGTAGCAGTAGAAAAGAGCAAGAGTCCAGTAGCACCTTAAAGACTAACAATTTGTGGCAGGATAGCTTTCCTGAGTCACCGCTGAAGGTATCTGAAGAAGTGAAGGTATCTAAAGGTATCTGAAGAAGTGAGCAGTGACTCACGAAAGCTCCTACCCTGCCACAAAATTTTGTTAGGCTTTAAAGTGCTACTGGACTTCTGCCATGTAGGTGAGTCTGCAAGATTTTATTTATTTGATTTCTATCCCACCCTCCCTGCAAGTGCAGTTGGGGGGGGGGGTTTACAATATAAAATATAGACTATACCGGCTTTAAAATATTAAAACATCATACTAAAACCATAAAGACACAGTATGGCTTTTTAAAAAGTATCCTAATATCCTGGTTCTCAGCGATGTAAAGAATATAAGGCCTGAGCTGTGCGTCCCCATGTTGTAAGAAACAGCTAAGTCCAGCAGTATGAGCAGCCTCTTTGTTTTAGCAGAGAGGGACTAGTCCAAGGTTACCTACAGAGATTCAATGACACAAGAAGGGATTTGCAACTTTGTTTGCCTGATCCAAGTCTGACACTCTAGACTAATAGTCTAAACCGATAGAACTAAGTCTGAGTCCAGGAAGCAATTTTTCTCCAGGCCAGTCTGGCTGGGGATCCTGGAGGTTATTTGTCATCTTCTGGGCATAGAGCAGGGGTCACTGGGGGGGGGGGAGGGGGGGAAAGGTATTTATGAATTTCCTGCAGTGTGCAGGGGGTTGGACTAGATGACCCTGAGCAGGCCTACATGAGGCTTTGCCCCCTTTCTTAAAGACACACCCACAAGTTTCTCCTATAGAAGCTTTTTTCAGTCATTTTAAAGTATTTTTATAAAGGTGTGCGTGCCTTTAAGCAGAGTGGGGTGCTGTAGTTGACTAACTCCTGCATTGAACAAACAGGTTGGAGTAGGTGACCTCTGGGATCCCGTCTCTGTATCAAGAAACTGGTTTCCTTTAAGAAAGTTTTCCTGTTTAAGTATTAGTTTTCTTGACTATAGAAATCATCACCCACCCCCCACCTGTTATCAGAATTGTTGCTTAGGCTGGCATAAGTGATTAACTTGCGGCGGCTGAGAACTATCATCTAAAGTGGTTGACAGCCTGCAATTTAGAGATCTATCCCGGTAACGGCTTTCTATTGGCTAAATAGCTTTCCTTTCTTTTTAAATTATTTTTATAATTTAAAACTTTTCCAAAAATACATAATAATAATAATAATAATAAATGGCTTTTCTTTCTGCAATGAGAACTGCAGCCCCATTGGGGGGAAAATATCTCCCTGCAAGCCACAGAATCCTGGCTAGGGGCCTGGCCAGGCGGTCCCTTCCAACTGTATGATTCTAAGGTTTTATTCTGGGCATAAGCTTTCGTGTACACGCACGCTTGTTTTGCGTGCACACGAAAGCTTATACCCAGAATTAAACTTTGCTGCTCTTCAAGGTGCCACTGAACTCGGTCCTAGGTCGCTCCCCGTCTTCTTGGATCAACTCCTTCTGCAGCTTAGAAGAGCCGAACGGGCCCTCTAGTCACGCCTGCCACGTTCCCCAGCGCTCACTACCCCGCCCAGCGCTGGATGGATGAGGATTGAATGAGGCCTAGTCAGCAACCCCCCCGCCCCCCGCCTCAGAGAGCTTCGCCAACTTTACGCAGGCTGAGTCGGAAATCAGGCCCTGTCTGGCCTGGTATTCCCACACGAGAGCGCGGAGGGCCGCCTTCCACCTCACCCACCCCTCGATGTAGCTCTTGTCCGCTAAGAAGTCGTTCAAGATCTTCAGCCCCGCGGAGGATTTCAGGTCTCCGAAGCCCATGGCGGTGCCGGCGCGGTCGGGAAAAAAGGCCGCGAAAAGAGGGACAAAAGGAACACCTCCACAAGGCCGCCCGAAAGAGAACGCGCGCTTTCCCAGCAACCTGTATATATACGCATGGGGGCCTGGGATCCCTCCGCCTCAGGTGGTGTGACCATATCCTTCCGCCGGGTAGTGCGAAAACCCCTCCCCTCCTTCCGAACCTGACTGAACGGTTTAAAAGTCGGCGGATACAAATATGTAAAGAAAAAGAAAGGGTGGGAAAAAAGAGGTGTGGGAAAATAGGCGGCTTTCCCTAAGAGCCTACATTTTAAAAAAAAAACAAAAACAGAAAATTGGTGGTCCGTTGCGCTTGTCTCGCGACCCCGCGCAGGCGGACAAACTTACCACGGAAATTACCGAGGCTACCGCGTCCCTTCCCCCCCCCCCCCCGGTCCAGCGCGTCACGAAAATCACCGAGGCTACCGCCGCGTTGTTTCCACACCCCCCCCCCCCCCCGTCAAAGGTGGCCGAACGCTTCACGGAAATTACCGAAGCTGTCGGAGACGAAATCAGCCGAGCGCGGCACGGAAATTGCCGAGGCTGTCGCCATCTTCTCGGCGAGGGGGCGCGTTCGTGGGAGAAGGCGGCGGCGGCTTGGTCGCTAGGGCCGGAGCTCCCCCCAGCCGGGGCTGAGGAGGTAATGCCGGGGGGGGGAGGACCCCCGCAGAGAGACACTCTCCTTCTCGCCTCAGAGGGGGTGGGCGACGGCCGTAGAGAGTGGCCGGGGGTGGGGGGCCCGGAAGGCGATGTCCTTGACAGGGGTCGGGGGGTTGCGTCGCTCCCCTTCGGCCTCGGCAGTTGTGGGGGGGGGGAAGAGAAGCACCCCCTTCTCTCCCCCTCTCCTTATGCTTTTGCACAGAGACACACCAAAGAATATTTGTGGCCCCCCTGAAAGGCTGCCCAGTTTGCTAATGCAGACTTACTCCGGGGTAAACCCGTGGATTGCAAAGTGCTTTAGGCTGCGCTGCAGTGGGCTCTCTGCATAGGGCTGCCCGGAAACCCACCGCATCAGCCTTGTTTCCTCCTCTCTCTCAACATAGGATATTTTCAGGCTAGTGTATTGGAATACTGGATGTTCGCAAGGGGAATTAGGGTGTCTGCTGACATAACAGCATTTTTTGGAGGGGGAGGTGGTGGTAAGTGCCTTCCACGCTTGACAGGAGAGAGTGGAGATGCCCAGTCACTTGCCACAATTAGAAAAAAGTCACCTTTAGACATTTATCTGCTAGTCTGACAGATTTCTTGATTTACAACCGTTGACCCTGTAACCTTAACTTGTTATTTAGTGTCACTTTGCATATCTTGATCATCATCATGTTGCATGTTAATTTGCTGTTCGTTCTCTGGCTATAAGTTTGAACCTTGCCTGCCATTCTAATGTATTTGATAAAGTGTGCATGCACACGGAAGCTCACACCTTGAATAATCCTTTGCTGGTCTTAGAGGTTCCACTGGACTCTAATTTTGTTGTACTGCTTCAGACCAACACAGCTGACCAACTGGATCTATCAACATAGGCTAACAGGTGATGGAGATCTTATTTACGTATGTATGTGTGTTCATTTTATATCCCACCCTCCCTGCTGAAGCGGGCTCAGGGCAGCTTACACAAAATATAAAACGCATAAATAACAATGATAAGCAGTTAGAAACAATCCTTCCTATGCAAAGTCCCAGCAGACATGCAAGGGAGCGATTCCCAACTGCTGCAGCAGGTGAATAATATATACTGTGATTCTCCCTTTTGGCTCTGCTTAATTGCAGACCTGTCGCGTGGAAAGAAACTTGCGGTTCTGATTAAGCCCAAATCCAATAAGAGTAAGTGTGCTGGTAAAATCTAGTTCTGTCATTTCCGGCTGGAGCGTCACTTTGAAGTGTTTGTTTTCCTTGCTGCCATATTGTTATTTTGAGGTCCCCAGCCTGGAGACTGACAGTGCAATCCTATAGTTGTTTTTGTTTTTAATAAAATAATCCATAAATTATAAAATGCATATGAATATACAAAAAAGTATAGAATATGTCTAAAAATGCAGTGCCTATCTAAATCAGTCTAAACCCCATTTCAGTATTCCTTCCTAATCACAGAGAACCTTTCGTTAGTGACTGGCAGTATTCCTACCGTTTTACTTACGCCATAGAAGATTTATTCTGCATGTTGTTGTTGTTAGTCATTCAGTTGTGTCTGACCCTTGGCGATTCTATGGGCCAGCTCTCTCCACGTTTTCCGATCTTGTACTGTTTCTTTGAGTCGTTTCATGCTCAGCCTGGTGTTGACTTTCATGGTGTTTAGCCACCATTGGCAGCCCATTTTCCTTGTGCCAAACCAAGCCAAGCATAATTGCTTTTTCTATTGAGATTCTGCATATATCTGTATTATTCTGATAAACAGGTAATTTAACTAAAGTAAATATCTCCTTTATCCTTTCCAACCAACCTTGTAATTTAGGAGGGGTTTTTTTGTTTTCATTGCCTGGTGAAAACTAACCTGGCAGCAGTAATCATGTGTAAAACAACCATTTGTTGATCTTTAGAAGTGTCAGGCAAATAATTCACCAATAAAGTCCCTGGTCTGGGGGGGTGTGTGTGTGTCTCCAGTAACTGTGTTGGTCTGAAGCAGTGGAACAAAGTTTGAGTCCCATGGCACCTTTAAGACTAACAAAGGTTTATTCAAGGTGTAAGCTTTTGCGTGCATGCACACTTCTTCAGATATAATGAAATGGAAATTACCAGTCTGTAGATATAGGTAGAGGGTGAGCAGTAAATTCGCCTACAGCATAGTGGAGATGTGTAACAGATTCAAGGACCAATCTGTTTGGTTGGTTACCATTTGTTTGGGTTTAACGCGGGGGGGGGGGGGGCGGACATAGTGAAGGAAATAAAATATGTCAAAATTGGAGATTGATGGCCAGATGTATCCTTAATTGTGGAATGCTGAGAGTAATTAACTGAGACCCTGCCATTAGGCTCCATCTGTTTCCTCTCAAGTATGGAGGTAACCTTACAGCAGCATCTTCTTTGAAGTGGGGCGATTGGCTATGTAGAGTTATCTTCCCTGTCACCAGACCAGAGAAATACATTCCACTCTACCATTCCAAATTACATTACATTCTGCTATTAATTATGTCCTATTACAGTCTACTATTTTAATCTGTTATTCCAAATAAGAAGTAAAAGAGGATGTATGGCCCTTCAGGGGGATTGGTGAGAATACAGATGTAAGGGCTGAATGAAATTAGCGTATGTGGTGAGATAAAAAACCAATATCCCTGTTAAGTCCTGGGGATTCCATTGTTCTGAGTGTTGTAATAACTTGCCACTCAGCAATTTACTTTTCTAGTCTGTTCTTTAAGTTCCTTTGCAATAAAACAGCTACTTTGAGGTCACCCATTGAATGCCCTGGAAGGTTGAAGTGTTCTCCTACAGGTTTCTCTGTCTTGTGATTCCTGATGTCAGATTTGTGTCCATTTACCCTTTGGCGTAGGGTTTGACCTGTTTGCCCTATGTAGAGAACCAAAGGGCATTGTTGGCATTGAATGGCATATACAATGTTAGAAGATAAACATGTGAATAAGCCTGAGATGGTGTAGTTGATGTTGTCTCGGTGTATGTGTCAGCAAAGTTGTCATCTGGGTTTATTGCAAACTCTGGTAGCAGTGTCCATGTTCAAATGAAGATAGATCCAGGAAGTCAGCCCTGTTGGTCTGAAGCAGCAGAACAAATCTAGAGTCCATTTGTTCTGCATGTTCAAATGATATGTTGTATTATTGTGGGTAAGGAGTTGTTTGAGGTTGGGGGGCTGTCTGTGAACAAGAAAAGGTTGGCCCCCCCAGTACTTATGAAAGAGAACTGTCATTATCCAGTAGAGGCTGTAAGTCGCTGATGATGTGTTGAATTGTTTTGAGTTGAGAACTATATGTGACCACTAGTGGTGTGCTGTTGTTGTCTTTTTTTGGCTTGTCTTGTAATGAGATCCTTGGCTAATGTCAGGGACAAAAACAGGGACCTTCTGAATGCAAAGCATGTAGCCCCTCCTCCAAAGAGTGAGCACCCACCCTGACTTCTTGGTTGAGGCAACACACATGCCAGGGATGGCTGAGCCCTTAGCTTGGCTGCTCGCTCTGACCTGGATAGCTCAGGCCAGCCTGATCTCATCAGATCGTGGAAGCTAAGCAGGGTCGGCCCTGGTTAGTACTTGGATGGGAGACCACCAATGAATGCCAGGGTCATGGCGCGGAGGCAGGCAATGGCAAGCCACCTCTGAACGTCTCTTGCCTTGAAAACCCCATGGGGTTGCCATAAGTCAACTGTGACTAGACAGCAATTTCCACCTCCACCAGTGTGGTTGTTTAGCCACCGCACTAGCTCTTGTTAAAAATCAGTGTCAGTCCCTAGTGTAGAGAGCTCAACTGCCACGGTGTGTCCAGGTTTCATGTGCTGCTAGTGGAAAGAGATACCCACTTTTGTTGCATAGAGGTAAATCTGATTCTCTGTGTGCTTTCCACTTCTGATTCACAGGATGTATTTCTGTTTCATATTTCCAGTGGCGTTAGTGAGAGACCTACAATATCTCTCAATGCATGTATTATGCACAGAACTGTTTTTACAAAATAAAACGGGTTTTTTTAAATTTGGTAAAGCAATTGTTTAAGAATAGGTGGGGCTCCAACATTGAATGGTGTGTGTGAAAGCGCCAGAAAGGCAGACGTATTTGCATTTACAATTGTTTCATATAGTTGGTATTAAAAAATATTGTCATTTAGTTCTCCCCCCCCCCCCCCCCCCCGGTAGCTTAAATTTTCATCTGTTTACTTGCAGCACCATGCTGCGATTACCTGCTGTCCGCAAGGCCCTGAATGGCGTCACTCAGACGACTAAAGGATGTGGTAAGTTGTTTTATTCACAACTTGGCATGTAATATCTCTCCGTTGGATTTCGTTAGTTAGTGTGGGTAGTTTTCCTTGTTGAGGTAGTCATCACATAGTCAGGCCTGTAGCCAGGATTATTTATTGGGGGGGGGCTTTAAATAAGTCAGGGGGCATCCTGCAACCCTCCCCCCACAAGTGAGCACCATAAATTTAAAAATTGGACGTCAGGGGGCCTTGGTGGTAAGTGAGGGGGGGCAGGCCCCGAGAGGCCCCACTGTAGCTGTGCATTTGGCTGGTTATGAGAACTGTATGGGTGGCCATAGATACTGGATGTCCGAAACAGCGTAGGATTAGGAACTAGTTGTAAGGTTGGCATCAGTTATTGAGAGTTGACTTTGGTCAGAGACAAACAAACAAACAAAATATTGATGAATGCTGCTAGTAATTGGGGAAGTATCTCTTGTGGGCTTCTCTCTGGGACAGTATCGAAGTCTGTGTTAGGTCCATATTTCAGATAAAAAAAGGAAAATTCAGTCAGGCACTTGGCCGATTCTGAAAACTGGAGCTACTTTTTAAGATAACAAAGAGAAATCCTTTTAGTCACAAAGTCAGCAAAACAGTAACAGAAATCATCAAATGGCACAAGCTGAAAGCTCAGACTCTATAAAGCGGCAGTTAAATATAACAATTTATAAAGTGGCAGTTAAATATAAAGCGTTTATTTTCTGCATTTTTTGTACATTGTTGTCACTGAGACTCAAGTGATACAAACACTTAGTATCAAATAAACAATGTACTAAGATTGGTCTGCAAAGTTAGATAAAGCAATAAAACAGTGCAAGACATAGCATAAGTGCAGAAACCAGATTACAGAAATTAGAAAACAATGTGGTAAATCCAAGAAATGCTTACAATAAACAGTGCCATAAACTGCATACAGCCCTTTAGAACTCACCAAAAGTCTGTGATTTCAGTTTTTTCATGTGTGTGATATAAACAGAGGTCATACGATGCCGTCCTAGGGGGAAAACGTATAATGTTTCTCTGAGTTTTAAAAATACTTAATTGGGTATCTTGAATGACAATGCAGTTCTCTGTAGAGTGATTCCGTTGTGTGTGTGTGTGTTAAGTGTTGCCAAGTTGCTTCCAGCTTATGGCGATTCTATGAATTAATGTCCTCCAAAACCTCTTATAATTAACAGCTTTGCTCAAGTCTTGCAAACTGAAGGCTTTGGCTTCCTTTAGAGAGTCAGTCCACCTCATGTTGGGTCTTCCACTTTTCCAGCTGCCTTCATCTTTTCCTAGCATTATTGTATTTTCAAGTGAGAAGACATTATTGTTTGGTGTAGTGGTTAAGTGGTTAAGAGCCAGTTTGGTGTAGTGATTAAGTGTGCGTACTCTAATCTGGGAGAACCGGGTTTGATTCCCCACTCCTCCACTTGCACCTGCTGGATGACCTTGGGCAAGCCATAGCTCCGTACCAGCTGTTCTCTCAAGGACAGCTCTGGAAAGAGCTCTCTCAGCCTCACCTACCTCACAGGATGTCTGTTATAGGGAGGGGAAGGGAAAGGAGATTAACTCTGCACCAATTGCATTGTGAAGCAGCCAAAGACTCTGTTTACTCCTACCAAGGTGTAAAATATTTCTGTCCCTTTGCCCTTTTTCAGCAGTGATATGACTGGCCATTCACAGTCAAACAAGTGGTAGCTTCAGCTGTTCATTCATTTGGGCCAGTGAATCCAAAAATATTTGTGCTGGATTGGAGAAATAAAATATATTTTCTGTTTCTTGTTTTCTTAGTGCGCACCACAGCTACAGCAGCCAGCAACCTTATAGAGGTTTTTGTTGATGGGCAACCCATTATGGTACCTCCAGGAACCACAGTGCTTCAGGTAGAATGAACTCTGGGTCTACATATCCTTTTCCATTCCACTCACACTTTCACAGCAGTCGTATTTTTTTGCATTCTCTTAGATAGGAAACGGTGTCTTATCCTGCTGAAGATTTTCAGCAGCTTCATTAGGAAACTGGACAAGAAATAGTTTTATACATCCAGATGTATGGCTTTTTTAGTCTGTAGCAGCCAAATAAAACAGGAATCTTGTGGCACTTTGAGGGCTAACAAAGTTTATTCTGGTACAAGCTTTGTGGGGAAGTGAGCTCTTGACTCACAAAAGCTAATCCTGGAATTAATGTTGATATTCTTTAAAGTGCTAGTCAAGTCTTGTTCTGTTTTGCTTTACAAATATGATAAGACCATAATAAGAGCCCTGATGGATCAGATGAGTAGTCTATCTATTCCAGCATCTTGTCTGACAGTGGCTAACTAGCTCCTCTGGAAGTCCAACAACAGGGCACGGAGGCCGAGACCTTGCCCTCATGTTGCCTCCCAGAATTCCCTGAAATTCAGGGAATGACTGCTTCTGAACATGGAGGTTCGCCTCCATCACCATGGCTGGTGGCCACTGATAGACCTATCCATTAATCTAGTTAATTTCCTTTTAAAACTGTCTGTTCCTGTGGCCATCACTGCATCCTCTGGCAGCAAATTCCCCATTCTAATCATGCTCTCTGATTTCTACTACTAGAGTTACGCTCCAGTAATAATAGTAGAAAGTGATTTCTACTACTACCGTTACGCTCTAGTAAGAAGAACCTCCTGGTGGTCCCCAGCCTGAGAGAGATCCGGGTGTCCTTGACTAGGGCCAGGGCCTTTTTGGTGGAACTCTCTGCCAGAGAACATCTGTGCCCTGCGGGATTTGCTACCTTTCTGTAGGGTTTGCAAGGTAGAGATGTTCCGCCAGGCATTTGGTCGAGGACAGCGATGGCTATAACAGAGTCTGGCACTCCCCCCGCCCTCCTGGAGCCAGTTTGGTGTAGTGGTTAAGTGCGCGGACTCTAATCTGGGAGAACTGGGTTTGATTCCCCACTCCTCCACTTGCACCTGGCTGGATGACCTTGGGCAAGCCATAGCTCTGTACCAGCTGTTCCCTCAAGGACAGCTTGGGAAAGAGCTCTCTCAGCCCCGCCTACCTCACAGGGTGTCTGTTGTGGGGAGGGGAAGGGAAAGGAGTTTGTAAGCCACTCTAAGACTCCAAGTGAGTGAAGGGCAGGATATAAATCCAATCTCTTCTTCTTCTTCTTCTTCTTCTTCTTCTTTCCATCTCCTCCAGCCTCCCTCCTCTATGAGGCTGTGGCATCTTCTGCACCTTCTGCCAATTGAAATAAATAAATAAATAAATCCTCCTCCCCCATCTCAGATAATTAGCTGAAAGCCGGTGCCGAGACTAGTTCTGGCAACCCTGTGGAATTGAACTACTGTGCATCTCCAGATAAGCTAGGTATAAGCGTCTCCAGACTCCTGTCAGAGATAGTTGGGTTATTATTCCTGCAGTCCTCCCCCTCCAATTCCTCTTCTACCTGGAATCTTATTGAGGCAATCGGAAGAGATCTCTAAACTGAAACAGTATTTACCAAAATGCAGGATTAGGTTTTTCTCCAGATGTGCCATCCCAAAATGCAAAAAAGGCGTAATCTTTAATTTGCATACAAGCTACAATTACGTCCACTAATTTAAAAAAAAGTGTGTGTGATTTTGGGGGGAGGGAGGGGTGGTGTGTCGTCCTTTTGAGTAAATATGGTGTTTGTTTTCTGACCTCTAAGTAAAAGAAGGCACCTCATCTTTCCTTCTCTGGCTGAATCGCTGATGACTCAGAATACTGCATTTGCAGTACTTCTCTTGTGCTGAGTCTGAAGGGAGAGATGTTTTACCAGCTCGCCACTGTTGAAATAAACCATGTATTCATGTTATGTCTAAACTGATTCCTAAATTAAAATGAGCCAAGTGTTTGTAGAATGCCAGTGTGGGGTTGCTGCACATTTATGTTCCATAGCATTGTTTAGCCAGAAATATTGGTATAGAAACAACAGGTTATCGGAGATCACAAGCAAGGGAAACCCAGTAGTGTGCAAATCAGTTTTTTTGTCTTTTTAAAATGCGCCCCCATGTTAATCTTGAATTTCTGAATGGAGGAGCAGTTTGGGAAGCCTTTTAGTTTCCACACGGATCATTTTAATCCCTTTTATGCTTCCTGTAATATTCCTTCAAAGCATATTGTAGTTTTCCTCTTCCAGCTCTCTTTACTGCCAATGATAAACTTTCCTGACCCATACTTTGGGTGTTTTTTAAAAAAAGTAATCATTTGTCTTTCCACTCCCCTCCTAGGCTTGTGAAAAGGTTGGAATGCAGATTCCTCGTTTTTGCTACCACGACAGACTGTCTGTAGCTGGAAATTGTAGGATGTGTCTTGTGGAGATAGAGAAAGCACCCAAGGTTATTATTACATTTTTGCTAAAATTGTGGTGTTCCGGAAGCTTGCGGAACTTTGCAGAACGCGTAGGAACAAAATTGGTTGTGTTTCGGTTATAATGTGCCTGCAGCTAACAGCAGCTTTTTGACATTATTCTAAATACGTTTGTTTACAGTGCAGCTGTCAAGCTTAATTGATCTCTTATAAATGCTTGATATACCTTCCCAGAAATTCTCTCTCGCTTGAACTAAACACAGAAATGGAGCTGTAATGCTGTGTGATCTTAAATGCTGGCTTCTGTTCAGAAAGTAACAGCTAATTTATGTTGTGTCATTGTGCCTGTTGAAGTCAGATGGAAGCTTTGTTGGCTTCACCTGGTTGGTAAAGAACAGTTTGCAGCCAATGTTTTACACGTGTGTGTTAACTCCACACAAAGTGGTTGTGGTTCCCACCCTATAAATGCCCATATGTTGAGAATTATGTAATTTAGTGTACTTGCTTAAAATATACCGCAGAAGCCCTCAAACTAGAGGTCTAACCAAAGGGCCGAAAACGAATAAGGAAGCTTTAGCCTTTGGCTTAACAAATGAACAAATCAGGCGCTGCGGGGGGGGGGGGGGTCCCATAAGCATGATGCTTCCTGCCTCATCTTTGAAGACAGGTGACTATGCAGTTAGGGTCTCAGAAGAAGTCAAGTCACAGCTGACTTACCGTGACCCTCATGGGGTTTTCAAGGCGAGAGACATTCAGAGTTGGTTTGCCACTGCTTGCCTCTGTGCAACAACCCCGAACTTCTTGGTGGTCTCCCACCCAAAGACTAACCAGGGCTGATCCTGCTTAGCTTCCGAGATCTAACAACATTGAGCTTGTCTGAGCTATCCGGGTCAGGGCTTTGTGGTGCAGCACATGCCCTGGTCCTGGCTCATTAGAGGATTCAGTGTAAGGACTAGCACCTTGAATTGGGCTCAGAAGGGTATGACAGACAACCAAAGGCTTTTAACATCCAAGTTCCCCTGTGTGTGGATTTGGCTTGGGAATCTGGTTTTGTTGTTGCTATTGAAAACCAGTTATGTATGGATTTGCCCCAGAGTTTGCATCCAGTGGACTCCCAAAGTTAATGTTGACCCGCGTTGTGTAGTCTTTGGTGCAAACATTGCATTCACTTCAAGCCAAGTTTCTGCCATTGATTGCCACTGGCAATTTCTCTGAGTGAGCTCTTACAGCCTAGTCATTAGTTTTGGCAGAGTGTTGATGTATTAGCCACTGCTAGCACCCTGTTAAGTAAAGCTGGGAGTAAGGGGTGGTGGAGGGGAAAGTCTCTTTCTAAAAGTTAATGCGGTTCCCATGGCTTTACAGTGAAGATGTGTGTGAGCTTCTTTGCAGCTACATACTGAACACTGGAGCCAAATTAGTTTCCTGTCTTGTAAAACTTCACCTTCAGTCCCATAGTTTTGCAAGCTGATTGGCTTTTATATAATACTGGGAAGGATGTACATGAATTTCATCACATGTGCAACTGCTGCTATGAATTGAATGTTAGGTAGTGAATGTTATGAAGATGCATGGAGAGGTCATCCCTGAATTTGCATCTTTCTATTGGATTTTGTAGCCGGTAGCTGCTTGTGCCATGCCCGTGATGAAGGGCTGGAACATCCTGACAAATTCCGAGAAGTCCCGGAAAGCGAGGTAAGCCGTTTATGCTTTTGTGCAACTTACTTTCCCGATCTTGGAATAATGGGCTTGTGGCTGGGTGTGCATCAAAACAAAGTGCATCACCGTATTTTTCGCTCCATAAGACGCACCTGACCATAAGACGCACCTAGTTTTAGAGGAGGAAAACAGGGGAAAAAATATTCTGAACCAAATAGTAGGTAGTTGGGGGGGGGGGGAAGAGAAGAAAAAGAAAGAAAGAAAGAAGGAAAAAAAGAAAGAAAGAAAGAAGGTAAGTAGGTAGGTAGGTAGGTAGATAGGGGGAGAGAGAGAGAAGGAAGGAAGGAAGAGAAAGAAAGGAAGGAACAGGGAGGGAGGGAGGAGAGAGGGAAGGAAGGAAGAAAGGAAAGAAAGAAAGAAAGAAAGAGAGTAGGTAGGTAGGGGGAGAGAGAGAAGGAAGGAAGGAAGGAAAAGAAAGAAAGGAAGGAAGGAAGGAACAGGGAGGGAGGGAGGAGAGAGAGAAAAGGAAGGAAGGAAGAAAGAAAGAAAGAAAAGGTAAGTAGGTAGGTAAGTAGGTGGGGAGAGAGAGAGAAGGAAGGAAGGAAGGAACAGGGAGGGAGGGAGGAGAGAGAGAAAAGGAAGGAAGGAAGACAGAAAGAAAAGAAAAGAAAGAAAGGGTGTTTCCCTCCCCCCCCCTTGCTTGGGCCTGAGTGGCTTAACGCCACTCAGGCTCAGCTCTTCCCTCCCTACCTCCCCCCCTGCAGCCTGGGAAAGGTGAGCGGGGGAGGGAGGGGGGGTAGGTAGGGGTGAGAGAGAGAGAAGGAAGAAAGGAAGACAGAAAGGAAGGAAGGAAGGAAGAAACAGGAAGGGAGGGAGGGAGGGAGAGAAGGAAGGAAGGAAGACAGAAAGGAAGGAAGGAACAGGAAGGGAGGGAGGGAGGGAGAGAGAGAATGAAGGAAGACAGAAAGACAGACAGAAAGAAAGGAAGGAACAGGAAGGAAGGTTGGTAGGGGGGAGAGAGAGAGAGAGAAGAAAGGAAGGAAGGAAGGAAAGGAACAGGAAGTAAGGTAGGTAGGTGGGGGGGGGAGAGAAGGAAGGAAGACCGTGCTGGCCCGGGAAGGGTGAGTGGGGGACGGAGGGGGGGTTTCTCCCCCGGCTGGCGGCCTGCCAGTCCACTTCCCACATCCTGTTCCCCTAGGGCCCAAATCCTTCACCTCTCCCTTTCTACTCATGCTCTAAAACGCAAAAGCCTTGGAATACTGTTTATGAAGACCAATCAAAATTACACGAGACAGAGTGCAAGCTTTTGAGTTCCAGAGATCTCTTTGTCAGGCTGGATATTAAAAACTAAACAAACAAACAAAAACCCCTTAAAAAGCACCCTAAAAAAAGTAGGGGGGGGATCTCTCAGACATTAAAATCCTGGCATCTTTTTTTCTTCCTCAGGTTTTTTGGGGGGGGGGGCATCCAGTCTGAGAAAGAGCTTGAGAGTCTGTACACTGTGCTGTGTTATTTT
Source organism: Lepidodactylus listeri (assembly GCA_029233225.1). Taxonomy (NCBI): domain Eukaryota; kingdom Metazoa; phylum Chordata; class Lepidosauria; order Squamata; family Gekkonidae; genus Lepidodactylus; species Lepidodactylus listeri. Next base: position 17,135,198 of record JARCFY010000010.1, on the reverse strand, counting down.
AGTTGGATTTAATACAAAGTATTATATGGCTTTGGTTTTGGATTTTGATATGGACTAATGGGATTATCCATGTGTTTTGTCTACCTTAAACCTAGCATACCCATATATCTATTCCTATTCCCGCAACCCAACCACAATATATCACTGGTCCCATTACTGCTGGGCCAACTCGGTTCCAAACCTTTCTTGAACATCTTGCCCTCCACTTCTCCTCACCTATGCCAAATTCAAACCTGCATTTAAGATTAGACCAGCAGATCTCCAGCATATGGCTTCCCTGAACTCCCCGCATGCAGCATTTCTCAAAAATATCAAGATGGGTAGGGTAGCCATGTTAGTCTATCTGCAGTAGTAGAAAAAAGCAAGAGTCCAACAGAACCTTAAAGACTAACCAAATTTGTGGCAGGGTACGAGCTTTTGTGAGTCACTACTCTTGCTCTTTTCAAAAACATCAGCCATTTTAGCCACTCAACTCCCTGCCACCTTTTCAGAGTTAAGGCATTAGTTTCCTCATGCACACTCATCCCTCCTGAATGCTTCCTGCACCTAGTTCTACAAGTCCCACACATCTAGGGTGTTTCCCAACCCCGTTCTCCCCTTAACCCCTCATGTTCAAATGGAAGTGCTGGAACATCCTTTCCATCCTAGAGCTGAATCTGAACACCTATAATATAATAAAGAAAATGCCTCTGAGCACCCGCAGAGAATCATCCCACCTCTCCAGGAACACAAGAAAGACACTGAGGCAGATTTGAGAAGAAGAGCTTCCCATCTTAGTACCAAAGCCCTCACAATCACCAGTCCCTTTCTTAAAAAGGAGTCCCCACATGTTCAGTACTAACTTGGAAATTATGGCCCCTTTCCTGAAAGCCCTGCTCACCATTCCCAGTGGGGGTGACTATGTGAAAACACTCTGCACATGCTTAAAGGCATTCTATTTATATCCAAGTAGTCCAAATCCTTTACTGAGAGCGATTCCATGGCATAAGAGGACCAGGAAAGCCCCGGCTCGCCGCCCTGTGGTCTCCTCTCTTCACTCCTCCCTTCACCCGGTCCTTCGGAGCGCGGTGGCAGCGGCGGCGTACTCGGGGGCGTCCCTCCGTCGGGTGCAGGTGCCCTGCCCCTGGACGAGCGCTTGGAGCGGCAGCTCGGTGCTGGGACACGGGTAGCAGCGGAGCCCAGAGGCGCAGTGCAGCGTGTAGACCCCGCAGGGCTCTACCTCAAGGCGGGCGCAGACCGGGCAGCAGACACAGCTCGGCTCTGAGCAGGCGACGGAGCCCGGTCCCGCAGAGGCGAGCAGCGGCGGGGGGCAGGCGGCCAGGCACACGGCGGGGCAGGGCGGGCAGCAGAACAGCACCTCAGGCAGCGCCAGCCCTGCTGGCGGCCACGACACCCACAAGCCCAGCCCGAGCCACAAGTAGCCACTGGGGTGGGAGGGAAGGGTGCTTCCTTCTGGGGCCGGGCTCCGAGCAGGCGACGGAGCCCGGTCCCGCAGAGGCGAGCCACAGACGCGGGTAGCAGCAGAGCCCAGAGCAGAGCTCTGGTCCCGCAGAGACTCCCGGGGTCAGGCTCCGAGCAGGCGACGGAGCCCGGTCCCGCAGAGGCGAGCCACAGACGTGGGTAGCAGCGGAGCCCAGAGCAGAGCTCTGGTCCCGCAGAGGCGAGCTGGGACGTGGGTAGCAGCGGAGCCCAGAGGCGCAGTGCGGCGTGTAGACCCCGCAGGGCTCCGCCTCAAGGCGGGCGCAGACCGGGCAGCAGACACAGCCCGGCTCTGAGCAGGCGACGGAGCCCAGTCCCGCAGAGGCGAGCCGCGGCGGGGGGCAGGCGGCCAGGCACTCGGCGGTGCAGGGCAGGCAGCGGAACAGCACCTCAGGCAGCGCCAGCCCCGCCGGCGGCCACGACACCCACAAGCCCAGCCCGAGCCACAAGTAGCTGCTGGGGTGGGAGGGAAGGGTGCTTCCTCCCGGGGCCGCGGCAGTTGCCGCGGCCCCCCGGGAGGTTGAGCAGAGAGGCATTTGCTCCATAAGACGCACACACTTTTCCCCCCACTTTTTTGGGGAGAAAAAGTGCGTCTTATGATGCAAAAAATACGGTAATTAAAAAAAATTGTAATGAAAGAATACCCAGAATAAAACTTCTTTGGTCTTAATGGTGCCACTGGAGTCAAACTTTGTTCTTCTGCTTCAGACCAACGCGGCAGCCCCATCTGAATTAATTTTAATAAGTTACTTCAATAGTTGAACTCATTTTTCTAAATGGGTAGAATATGTAAAATACGGTGAAAATATTCAAGCAAATTAACTTCTTCTATGTATCAGTAACATCGCAGGGGATAGACTTGCACTGTACTGAATGATTCATAAAGTTACTTGGAAAAATGATCAGGGACTGGGGTGTATTATACAACTGTGCATAGCTTGTTTAAGCTAGGATCCTACGGTGGAATTGTGCATCATTTAACGTGTTATGTTAACACTTGATGCTTTGCTTCAGTCCTGTCTTTAGACTTCTGGTTGGTTCTACAACCCTAATCCTGTTGCATTGTTTATTGAATGTCCCATCTGTCAATCGTATTGACTCACTCTGTGTAGTCTGCCTTGAGTCCAAGTTGGAAAGGTGGACTATAAATAATGTGAATAAATACATATAAACAACGATTCTCATTTTTTACTTATTGATTCCCAACAGAGAGGGTGTCATGGAATTCCTGTTGGCCAACCATCCACTGGACTGTCCAATCTGTGATCAAGGAGGGGAGTGTGACCTCCAGGTATGACTTCTAGGAGACCTTTTTAAATGTTACCTTGAGTGAAACTGCTTCTTGAAGAGGTATGTTCCTTTTGTTTCTGTCTTGTCTTTAGGATCAGTCAATGATGTTTGGCAGTGATAGGAGCAGATTCCTGGAAGGAAAACGTGCTGTTGAAGACAAGAACATCGGTCCTCTAGTGAAAACTATCATGACCCGGTGCATACAATGCACTCGATGCATCAGGTAGCTGGTGTCCCACTGTCCTTGCCACCAGAGTGTAATATATGCAGATGTTGCAGTATTGGGAAATATTATCGGATCTGTAGCTTGCATTCAGGTGTTTTCGAATGATCCTTCTGTAATGTGGTGGAACAGGCAGCTTTGAATTGCGAACCCTGCTCTGCTCACCCCTCCTTGGCATTGTCAACTACTGGAGGGAGGTTACTTTTTCCTTCCCCTAGGGTAACTCACTGCCACCACCTGCCCTTTGCCGGGGGGGGGGGTCCTGCTAGGGGGGAACAGGGCTCCTAGCTCTCCTTCCCTACTGGATTCTCTTTGGAGTTTGTAACAGAATCTGTGAAGGTGTGTCCTGATGCTTTTCACATAAAAGTGAAGTGGCTGTTAACGTGATGTAAATCATGTAGGTGCAAAAAAAAGAAAGAATATGAAATCAAAAGGAAACTGTAGTCTTGCAAACAAAATACCTGCATGCTTTAAGTAAAGAGTGCAAGATTTAGTGGCTTTGTTCAGACTGAATGGAAAACAGAGGTTAGTTTTTGAAACCAGGTTTCAGTTCCCGGACTGTCATTCAAACCTTGGATTACTCGGTGAAGGCAGTGTTCATTCCCTTTGGAGTATTCCTTTTGCAGAGACGGGGCTGCCATTGCAATGAGGGGAGCGCCAGGAACCAAATCAGAATTAAGACAGAATGTCCACATTTGTACAGTACACAAAACCACAGGGCTGGCTGTCGTCGTCTGATGTACCCAAACAGTTTCTGTAGTAGAGCAAAGTTTGAGTCCAGTGGCACCTTTAAGACCCACAAAGTTTTATTCTAAGTCTAAGAGCTTTTTCATGTGCGTGCACACTTCTTCAGATGTTTCGGCAATCACATGGATCCAGATCCTTTAATTAAACGGAGGTTCCGTGTGATGGCTGAATCAAGTCAGCGTTTGGAGTGGACTACATGCTAGCACCTGAGGAAAAGTATTTTGACAAGTATTTTACATATAGTGGAAACTTCATTTTGTTGGCTCTATCGTTTTAATCTTCTTGTTCAGTGAATCAGTGGATAGCCAGATAGTGGCTCTCCTAGGGAATCTTTTATAAGAACCGAAACGACGTAAAGATGGTTCCAGAGGGTAGTTGTGTTAGTCTGCAGTGGAGCAGCTAGATTCGAGTCCAGAAGCATCTCAGAGAACAACAGTCTTTTCGAGGAATGAGCTTTGGGAGCTTTGACTCTCATATCCCCAAAAGCTCATATCCCAAAATCTTGTTGGTCTCTTAAGTGCTTCTGGATTCAAATCCATGTAAAACGGAGTAGGTTTACTAATGAGCAGTGTTCCCTCTAAGCTGAGTTAGTGTGAGCTAGCTCACAGTTTCTTAGCCTCCGGCTCACAGATTCTTGTCTTAGCTCGGGAAGAGTGGCTCCCGAGCAAACTAATTTATGCAGCAGCCAAATCGCTCACTCACAACTTTAATGTCAGTAGCTCACAAAGTAGAATTTTTGCTCACAAGACTCCACAGCTTAGAGGGAGCATTGCTGAGCTGTTGTAATTGCTTTCTGTTCCAGCGGTGAACCTGAGAAATGCATGAAGGCTTTCTTAACACTGTCTTATACATGCAGTCAAAATTTTCTTCTTAGAAGAAACAGCATTTTCAGGGGGCAGGGTGGGGAGAGTCGTGAGCTTAAGTGGTACGTAACGTGTTACCCATCTCTGCCTTCACTAGGTTTGCAAGTGAGATTGCGGGAGTTGATGATCTAGGAACGACAGGAAGGGGAAATGAGATGGAAGTTGGTACCTACATTGAAAAAATGTTCATGTCTGAATTGTCCGGCAATATAATCGATATCTGCCCAGTAGGCGCCCTTACGTCTAAGCCCTATGCTTTCACTGCTCGTCCCTGGGAGACCAGGTATGTATTCAGAAGCGTCACTTCAAATGTCAACAGCAAATATCATTTGCTACACTCAGAGATAAAGATTCAGATGGGCAGGTCTATGCATCGTAAGGACATAAGAGAAGCCAATGTTGGATCAGTCCAATAGCCCATCCAGTCCAACATATCAAGAGCTTTGTAAGCCTTAAACCCCTTTTTGGAGTTGATGGTGGGGGCAAAATGGGAAGAGTCAATGGGGTGTGGCGTGCGCTTTGTAACTGCGAGTCTCCTAGCAGTCCTCTGAGCAGCTGTCAGGTTCAGTTTTTGCTTGCTGATGGCCGTTTTGTGGTATAGCCAAAAATAAACACTGCGCCATACACACACAACTTAAGTTGCCAGAAACAGGGAGGCACTTGGTAGGTTTTAGTGAGGATGTCTTCAGGTCTTCAGAAACGTATTTGCCTTGGGTTTTCTGCCTTTTCCTTAGAAAGACGGAGTCCATTGATGTTCTTGATGCAGTTGGGAGTAATATTGTCGTGAGCACTAGAACTGGAGAGGTGATGAGAATTTTGCCCAGATTGCACGAAGACATCAATGAGGAATGGATATCTGATAAAACGAGGTACCTGTGTGTAAACTGATGCATTTTCAAGTTAACCTGGGTGGCATGGAAAAGATAAAAGTCACAGTACTTCCTGAAGGTTTGTGCTTGAAAGTTTTGAATCTGTTCACTATGGCTGACATTTTTTGCAGCTGCAGAGAGACTGAAGTTCTCTGCTTTAACAATCTGCTTCATCCAGAGAAAGATCTTGAAATCACTGGTTTTGAAGTATGCATTGTGTTCAGGGGGATTGTGTCTTAACAGGGACTTTAAATTTGGTTCAAAGCTGGAGCACTGCAGGTTATCTGCTTACCAGAGTAACTAATATGTCAGCGTCATTTACCCTTGGAGTGTGGGTTGTGTAGGCACAGTATCCTGTAAGCATAAACTTGTCATGATAGAAAACAAATAACTGAAGCGAGTTGACTATCCATGAGATTCATAGGAGAAGGAAATCCTCACATCGGCCCCACTTCTCTCCATTCCCAGTCTTTCCACTTGCTTCCTCCCAGCCCATTCTCGACCCCTCCCCCACATGCCACTGTCTCCCCCCCCCCCCCCCCCCCCCCCCAGCCTGCAGTCATGCAGGGATTTTCTACACCCCGGCTCAAGTGCTGGGCAGCCCCATCATGCCAGCTAAAAATCTCTTCTGTGTGTAGCTCCAGCATATGGGTTTTTTGATCTGCCCTCTGAAGCCTGTTGTTTAGAATAAGAGATCCTGATGATTATTTTGCAGCCAATGAAATGTGTCCTGCCTGGCTCATGAAATCTGATACCACTGCACATCCCTTAGTCTTTAAAATGCCAGAGGACTATTATTATTTTGGCTGCCATGGGTTATTTTAAAAGTAATATTCATTATTTTCCAGAAGGAGGGGCCATAGCTCAGCGGTAGAGCATCTACTTGGCATGCAGAAGGTCCCAGGTTCAATCCCTGTTATCTCTGGTTTAAAGACTCTGGCTGTAGATGATGTGAGAGCTCTCTTGATTGCTCTCTTTCAGTCTTTGAAGGGCTGTCACTTAGAGGAGGGCAGGGAGCGGTTCCTGTGGGCAGCAGAGGAGAGGACTCGCAAAAATAGGTTTAAATTAAGGGCGGCCGGGGGGGGGGGGGGATACCGGCTGGATCTTAGGAAAAACTTTTACCATAAGAGTTGTGCAACAGTGGAACCAGCTGCCTAGGGAGGGCAGCGGCTTTAAGCAGTGGCTGGACAAACGCTTGTCAGGGATGCTCTAGCCTGATCCTGCATTGCGCAGATAGCCTGTATGGCCCCTTCCAATTCTGTGTTTCTATGAAAAACCTCTGTGTAAGGCCTTGGAGAGCCGCTGCCTGTCTGATATCAGACAATACTGACCTTGAGAGACCAAAAGTCCAATTCAGTGTTAAGGCAGCTTCATGTGTAATAGGCTATGTTAAAAGTATCCATGCTTCTGAGAGGATAGTGCACTTAAATAGCCGCGAATGAATCTGGTATGCTGGTGTTAGGTAGATAATGGATTGGTTAGTCCTTCAGCTGTTGTTTAGCTTGATCTGAACTTTGCAGATTTGCTTACGATGGTCTGAAACGTCAGCGCCTCACTGAGCCAATGGTCAGGAATGAAGAAGGCCTGTTCACCTCCGTATCTTGGGAGGATGCCTTGACTCGTGTGGCGGGAGCGGTAAGAGCATTTGCTTCTAACGGGGGCTGTGAAACTCCGCTGGTTTCTTACAGTACGTCTGATCTGAACCCTGTGAAATCAAACTGCGAGTAGCACCAGCAGCCTATTAATGGCTCCTGTAATTTTGGGGAAGGGGGTTGTTTTGCCTTGTGAAAGATCAGGGGCTAGATGCCACAAACCTATTCTGTCAGGAAAGACATACTTCCACTAGTGGAACAGATTTACAGCATCAGGCTCAGGATTATTTATTTATTTATTTGCTGAGGACAAGTGGTTTATTTCTCTTAGAGAACACGATGTATGTTTTACCAGCCAACCTCCTATTTCACCTCATGGCTTCTTGTGTTTCGTCTTTAAAGCTTCAAGGTTCCCAAGGTAACGAGGTGGCTGCCATTGCAGGAGGCCTGGTGGACGCGGAAGCGCTCATCGCTCTCAAAGACTTGCTGAACAGAGTGAACTCTGACAACCTGTGCACCGAAGAAGTGTTCCCTACTGCAGGAGCCGGGTAAGACAATGGAAACAGATGGTTTTCATGAGGGATCGAGAGCGTATGTTAGGATCAAGCTTTATGAGCTAATTTTGATTTCTTTTTGCCATCAAGTCACAGCTGACTTATGGCGACCACATGGGATACGGTGACCCACAAGTACAAAATCTACTCGGCATGGTGGTCCTTTCAGGGCTGGTACCAGGTTTTTTGGCACCTGAGGTGAACTATGACCTTGCGGCCTATCTAGTCCAGTATTGCATTTTCTACAGCAGCAAACCAGATGCTGTTGAGCAACCCACAAACATGGCACAAAGGGCACAGCTGCCCCCAAGCAAGTGGCATTCCAGCTACTACCATGAAGTTCCTAGGTGCCAAACAGTTTTTTCTCCTTATTGTTGCAAATGGAGGTGGAACGGGAGAATGTGAGACATTGACAAGGAGGACGAGGAGAAAGAATGATGCAAAGGGCAGGAGCGGCCATCAGGGAAGGCTGGCCCACTCCCAGAGGCCTTGTGACCCACTTTTGGTTGCTGACCCACACGTGGGGAAATGCTGCATTAACAGAATGTGTATTGTCATTCACATCCATATAAAGAAGTTAACTTCCTGACAGAGCGGTTCCTCAGTGGAACAGGCTTCCTCGGGAGGTGGTGGGCTCTCCTTCTTTGGAGGTTTTCAAGCAGAGGCTAGGTGGCCATCTGAGAGCAATGCGGATTCTGTGAACTTAGGCAGATCATGAGAAGGGAGGGCAGGAAGGGTTGCCTCAGTGCTTAGTTCTCGTGGCCCTTTCTTACACGCCCAGGGAAATTCTGGTTGCCACTTTCGGGTTTGGAAGCAATTTTCCTCCAGGCCAGTTTGACCCAGGGATCCTGGAGGTTTTTTGTCATCTTCTGGGCATAGAGCAGGGGTCACTGGGGGAGTGGGGAGAAGGTATTTGTGAATTTCCTGCATTGTGCAGAGGGTTGGACTAGATGACCCTGGAGGTCCCTTCCAACTTTATGATTCTGTGACTCTATGTATTGTTTCTGCTCCTGCTTTGACGATTTTGTTGCATGTTGGGAACAGGTAGTGGGAGAAGCATTGCTTGGACTCTATTTCTAGCTTAAAATATTTTTTCCTGGTGCTACTATTTTTCAACCCTTCCCACCTGAACTCCATGCTGAGCGTTCTCTTCCTCATCAGTACTGCTGATTGACTTGTGCATCTTGTTATAGAACAGACCTACGGTCGAACTACCTCCTTAACACCACGATTGCTGGAGTGGAAGAGGCAGATGTCTTGCTTCTGGTTGGCACCAATCCTCGCTTCGAGGCTCCGCTGTTCAATGCCAGGATCCGGAAGAGGTTGGTCCTAAGAGAAAAGAATCACGTCTTCTGCAAACTCGTAAAATGGGATGTGGGTCAGGCTCTGGTCTGAAAAGCGAATGGGGAGTAGTGTCCTGAATATGGATACCAGTTTTCATCCCAGTGTCCTACTCTGTAAAGCAGATTTGCATTACGACATATTTTGCAGTGCTTCTCTTCCCCACCCTTCTTTCCTGGCCCCCCCTGGGGGGTCATGCAAGGGTTGAACTGGGGGGTGGGGGGGGGAGGTTCCTGTGTTAAGCACAGAGTTCTGCCCTAACATTTGTACCAGATTTCATGTTAATATCTTGACGTTCAGTGGAGTCGGTTGTGATGGTAAGTGCCATCAAACTGTAGCTGACTTAAGGCAGCCCCATAGGGTTATCAAAGCAGGAGACGAACAAAGGTGGTTTGCCACTGTCTGCTTCTGTGTAGCAACCCTAGACTTCCTTGGTGGTCTCCCATCCAAGTACTAACCAGGGCCGACCCTGCTTAGCTTCTGGATCTGATGAGATCGGGCTAGCCCGGGCTATCCAGGTCTGGGCTCAGCGGAGCTACAGCATTCTAAATTGAACACAGAAGTGGCAAGGTAAACTTACTGTGATTGAAATATTAATTTCAATACATAGTATTGGTACTGACTGCGTTGGTAAAGTATGGCATGGAAATGCTCTGACGTGGAATCGAAGACCAAGCTAGTTAGAAACAATTTGTTTGTTCAATCATGCCTTCCGTTTCAAGTCTTTGAGAAGGATTCAAGAATTTTCCCGTTTTTAGTCTACACAAATTTATAAAAACTGGTCCAAAACAATTCTCCTATACCAGCCTCAGAAGCATTGAGAACAACAGCAATGGAAAGTTCTGAGTAACAATGGCATTGTAATTACTATTCTTTACGTTTTTTAAAGAAGCGTTCGAATGATTTCTTTGGAGGCAATCTACATATATGCTACTGAGATTTCTTTTCTCCAGGCTGGAGCCAGCAGCCCCTCCCACCATATTCCATTTGGAATGGAATAATTTACATCGGGTGGTTTTGGACATAAAGAAATTAACCTGGCTTTGAAATCGTATCCACTCTGAGTTGGTTTGGTCTGCAGGCCCCTTTGTCATCACTGGAGCGTTAACAATGGCTTCCCTGCAGACGAACCCACCAGGAGTTCTCCCCACCCTCCCTTCCCCAGATTTACCAGAGCAGAGTTCGATGCAGACTAAAAACTTGAGAAGCTACTATGGGAACTATGTTTTCTGTTCTTCTGGCATTCCAGGATCGTGGTGGACAAGTTTCCGTGGTGTTCAAGCGTTCAAGCTTCTAGGGCTTCTAGTGTCCTGGACCTCCTGGTGGCACCTGATGTTTTTGGCCACTGTGTGACACTGAGTGTCGGACTGGATAGGCCACTGGCCTGATCCAGCATTGGCTTTTCTTGTGTTCTTATGTCTTACACCCTAACAGGGAAGGAACTTGCCTCTCCTGCTTTCCAACAGAAGCTTGAGAATGAACATAATGTAAGAGAAGCCATGTTGGATCAGGCCAGTGGCCCATCCAGTCTAACACTCTGTGTCACACAGTGGCCAAAACCAAGAATGAATGCACTCTGCCTTGTACAGCTGTGATGCTGAGAAGAGGGAGGTTTTGAAGTAAGTGCGAAGGTATCAAATGCGTGAAGGTATCAAATCACATGTTGCTTAAAATGCAGAGGGCGTGTCATGTCGCCAGGTGGCTTGTTTTACTGATCCTTGTAAGGGATAGGTTGAATTAACTGCAACATAGTTGTGTTCTTTTAATTGTTGTTTTAACTAACGTGTTAACAGTAGGTTGAACTGGTAGAGACTTTTTTACAGTTTTGTATTTCACTATGAATTGGCACCATATTTTGATTCTTGGTTAAATATGGGAAAGAAGAGAGAGAATGCCTTTTATGAGCTCTCAGCTGATTAATAAGCAAGGCTTTCTGAGCAGAGGAACTCTTGCAGGATAAACAGGTACCTGCACCTCGGTGAAATGGCCGTAGCAAGGGTGTCTTGAGTGTTGTAGAACCTTGAGCCTTAATGGCACCTTGCGTTGGGTCTGTTTTCAGCTGGCTACACAATGAGCTACAGGTGGCCCTTGTGGGCAGTCCGGTCGACTTGACTTACTCGTACGACCATCTGGGAGACTCCCCACAGCTACTTCTGGACATAGCGTCGGAAAAACATCCTTTCAGCAAGGTACCCTGTAATTTTTTTTAAAAAAAGAAATCTACTGTCAGATTTCACAGAGGCTGTGCAGCTCCCAAATCGAGTGATATTTTTGCACAAAAGGTTTTCGCCAAGGTCGTTTGCTACACAGAACTGACATATTCGATCCATAAGTATTGGGTCAAGGTTAATAAATATACCGTGCAAGATTTAATTTGCCTAATGCTTTTCTAAAGCTAAGCTGGTCTGCCAGTGTCCGGATGGGAAGGCATCTAACTAAACCCACTGAGGGTGGAGAGAATTCCTCGACTGCGTGCAGATCACCTATTAATGTTTGGAAATCACTTCCCTAGGAAAGCAACATTAGTGCCTTAATCACTGCCACGTTGGCTTCCTTCTTCAGAGACCGGCACGATAATAAAGTCCTGGCATTGCAAGGCTCTGCTTCATGTGAAGTAGACCGGAGAAGGCAAAGCCCACTGGGGTATTGGTGGCAAATCAAAATTTGACATTGTTGTGTTAATATTGTTGTCTTGGTAAGGCATCTTCTGTTGTCTCGGTATTGTAGCCACGGAGTGATTTCCCTGCTCTGTTGTTTCTTCCACTCAGATCCTAAACCAGGCCAAAAAGCCGATGGTGGTGGTTGGAAGCGCAGTACTCCAGCGGGGGGACGGAGCGGCTATTCATTCAGCCATTTCCGCCATTGCCCAAAATGCTAAGACCAAAAGCGGAGCCGGTGCCGAGTGGAAGGTCCTGAACATCCTTCATAGGTTTGCTCAAACTTGATGCTATTCTGTTGGCTCCCATGGAAGGGGTGTAAAAGTTTCCAAGGGCAGATCTGCTGGTGGGAGCCATCTGAGGGCTCAAGGGCAACTGCAGAACTTCTGGACATGTTGGATTGTGCCCAGAAATGGTTTTTTGTGCTCTCGTTGCACCATAGCAATCTCTCTCTTGCCCGTGCAGGAAAATTCAGATGTGAATAATTCCTACAATCCAGTGGGTTGGAGCCAGACTAGATTTTCCAATAACAAGACAGTGAGAGCCAATTTCTGCCTTTCCACTGCAGACCCCTCAGAAGTTGTTCCCCCCTCCTCAGAACAGCATTTTGTGGAGACCATTGCACTGGGGGGGGGGGGGAGCAGGAAAGCTCCATCCTGCTAGTGGAAAACTCACTCTGGAGCTGATCCAGTGAGAATGCAGCATCCAATCATGTGTGGAGGCAGTGGTGGTGACAAGTTCCACCATATTATATAGGAGCAAACAATTTTGGCCATCTGAATGGGACACGGTGGTGGTGGTAGAAAGTACTGTTGAGTACCAGCCGACTTGTGGTGACCCCACTCATGCGGTTTTCCAGGCAAGAGATGAACAGAGGTGGTTTTGCCATTGCCTGCTTCTGCGTAGCAACCCTAGACTTCCTCGGTGGTCTCCCATCCAAGTATTAACTAGGACCAACTGTGGTTAGCTTCCGAGATCTGACGAGAACGGGCTAGTCTGGGCCATCCGGGTCAGGGTGGTGTACTCTAGTAAAAGAGCTCTAGTAGGATACATTCCGTTTCAAGATATAAATTTACTTCCAGTACTGAGCATGAACAGCTTATTAAATTCCCCACACACAATCAGAATGGTTTTTTTTAAGCCATGCAAAAAACATGCTATGTATAATTCTGTGTCTTCCGCACTTCAACATGTGTCCAGCCACATATTCCCCTCTGGCAGCTGCAGGCTCCTGAAGGCATGCGTTCTTCTAGTGCTTCAGTCACACACACTCAGCCTGGCCTACTTTGCAGGGTTGTTGTGAGGGTAAAATGGACTGAGAAACCGAGTAAGCTGCTTTGGGTCCCTGTTGGGGCAGAAAGGTGGGGTATTACTGAAGTAGTTAAAATAGGGACACCTGTCAAATTTGAACAGATTATATCATTGTAGTCACGTTTCTTTGACTAGTAAAGAAAATTATATAGGGTGAAATTGTATCCTTTTCTACATAGGGTTGCTAGCCAAGTAGCTGCTCTTGACCTAGGCTACAAGCCAGGAGTGGACCCAATCCGGAAGAACCCTCCCAAAGTCCTGTACCTCTTAGGGGCCGATGCAGGTTGCGTCAGTCGTCAGGATTTGCCCAAGAATTGCTTTATCGTCTATCAGGGTAAGTAGAACTGCATGGAGTTCTTATAGTATTCCTCGAAATTCACGAGCTAGAGCAGTGGTCCCCAACTTGAGAGGGCTCAGAGTTATTTTAAGGGGCCCACGGAACGATATGCACACTAAGCATTGTCATTTTTTTTTGTCATTGTGCATTTTTTTCCATCAGTGGATATTGAGAGTACAGCTACTATTGTGGGGAGTGTGCAGAATTTTCCAATGTTAAAACGAGGGCCTCATACTCAAAAGAGGTTGGGACCCACTGATCTAGAGTTAAAACTAAAAGGGACCATGAACATTGGAGGCTGAACTTACTGTACCCCCATGCGCCATTCTTGCAAATCCCAGCTGTGTTGCTCTGCACATGCTTCTTGAAGGTTTCCAGCCTGACTTGTCCTTGAAATTTTTGCTGTTTGACGTTCGTGTCCAACTTCCTAAAAATCTCAGTGAATGAGGACTTAGGAAACATATGAGGATTTCATCCATTTACTTTCTGCCAAGTATGTAAAAATGACTTTTTGAGTGTGAGGATTGAGAAAGGAATGTAAGTTTTATTGTGCATTGCTGTCTGGCGTTTACTCCAGTCTAAGCCCATCAGTTTTGACAGGCTTAGACTAGAGTAACTGTGCATGGCATTCCCACATTTGAGTCCAATAGCACCTTAGAGATCAACGTTTTTGGGGTTATAAGCTTTCGAGAGTCAAAGCTCCCTTTGTCAGATACATAGCCGGTGAAGGTAGCTTTGACTCTCGAAAATGGGGTGAGGGATCTGGGTGAGGGATGAGGTGAGGGATGGGGTGAGGGATCTGTCAGGCAACTAGTAACTTGACAATAGTAGCTGGAAGAAGGGGGGGAAGGGCTGAAGAGTTGGTAGGAGCTGTTCAGAGCATGGAAAAGCAAGAGGAGGAGGGAACTGGCCAAGGGTACCTAAAAAAAACTTGGGTGATTACCATACCAGAAAGATTGGGAACCACTGCTTTAGGGTTCCATCCCAAGTACCCTTAACTAAGCCCATGCTCTCTAATAAACCGAGGAATTCCCATGGAATTCAGTGAGCCTTACTTTTGATTGGGGGAAGCTTCTAATTGACAGCTCGACCTCAAAGCCTTCATAGACCTCAAAGCCTTCCTATCTTGTATGTTGTTTAAAAGGCTTCGTAGCTGTACCATCTGCTAAGAGTGGCTCGAACAGCGTGTTAACAGTGGTTTAACAAGCTCATCGAGGGTATAATTACAGAAAGGCAATTACAGCTATCAAGTGGCGGGGGCAAGAATGCAAACTTCAGCCAGAAAGACTACACTAGTATTGGGGCAAGAACTATAAAGTATGTGTCACACACTGGGGAGACAGCAAGCCCTCTTAATAGAGGATTGGTGAAGAGAAGACATGGTGTTCTTCCTTTCAGAGTGGACAAACAAGCTAACTCTAGTTCTGAATGTAATCAGGGCTTCTCTTCGGTTAAAGGAGTGTGCGCTTGCCTGTGCCAGACTCCAAACCAGACTGGTTTTATCAGTGATTCTTCCCGGCGAAGCTGATGCCACTTCCACGGCTGTTTGTTTCAGGGCACCATGGTGATGTCGGAGCCCCGATGGCTGATGTTGTTCTCCCAGGAGCCGCTTACACGGAGAAAGCCGCAACCTACGTAAACACCGAGGGCCGAGCTCAGCAAACTCGAGTTGCAGTGACGCCGCCTGGCATGGCGAGAGAGGACTGGAGAATCATTAGAGCCATCTCCGAGGTACTGCAAGTGTATGAAAAATTAATGGCTGCAGCGTGCAAGTCGGGGCTTGCAGGAATGCTGCTGCGGTAAAAAAAAAGGAAAACAAGTTTCCTTGAATCTTCTTGCAGCACCGGCATGGAATTCCCGCGGAATCTCGTAAATCTATCAGCATATTAAATTGGTTTCGGGATTGTTTTATAATGTTCTGCGTTTACTTGCTAAGCCCCCCTGGTGGCCCTGATTGGGCAAAAAGGCAGAATATAAATTCTGTATGTAAATAAAATTAATCCTGCTCAAAAAGAAGAGGGTGGGGGTAGATGAGGAAATATGTCTTCTGTCTCAGGATTCCCTGGGAAAGCCAGGGAGCAGATGGGATTCTGCTCTGGCTCGTAGGAAAAAATTATCACATTGTGTGTGCTGTATCACCACTTGGGGACTAACTCATTCTCGGTGGGACATTAATGCACAGCAGACCTGCCAATTGTTAGCCTTGTCAATCGTACTTGCATGGAGCACAGATATACTCGAGCTAATCCCCTCTCGAAATTACAGTAACTTCAGCCGCCTCATTGCAAATATTGACTGTTTTCAGCGTGAGCCAGCATCGTGTGTAGTGATTGAAGCATCTCACCTGGGAAACCCACGTTTCAATCATCACTCTACCATGTAAGCTCGCTGGGTAACCTTGGGCCAGTCACTCTTCAAAGCAAGCAAAGGAGAAGGGGAAATGAAACTCAACCAGAAATATACTGAAAATGCTTCAAGGGTCAAGCTACAGTCAATAAAATATTATCGAAATAAATATTTATTATGTGGTGTAAGGTAAAGGTTTCCCTAGCTTGAAAGTCAGTCGAATCCGACTCTAGATGGCGGTGCTCATCTCCGTTTTGAAGCCAAAGAGCCAGCGCTGTCTGAAGACATTTCCGTGGTCATGTGGCTGGCATGACTAGACACCAAGGCGCACAAAACGCTGTTACCTTCCCACTGAAGCGGTACCTCTTTATCTACTTGCCGTTTCTTGCTTTCGAACTGCTAGGTAGCAGGAGCTGGGACCAGAGACGGGAGCTCACTCCGCCACGCAGCACTTGGGTCTCGAACTGCTGAACTACTGATCTTCCGGTCTGCAGCTCAGCGTCTTAACCACTGAGCCACCGCGGCCCCTAGTACCTACTTATCTACTTTCAATTTCTTGCTTTCAAACTGCTAGGTTGGCAGGAGCTGGGGCCAGAGAAGGGAGCTCACTCCATCATGTGGCACTAGGGTCTTGAACTGCTGAGCTACCGACCTTCATGCAGCTCAGCATCTTAACCTCTGAGCCACCGCGGCCCTATTATGTGGTGTACACAGTAGTAAAATTTTTAAAATTGACCTGAATATTAGGCTTCATTAAGAATCAGAGGAAGCTTTACGTGAGCTGTAATAGTTTCCCAGACAAAGTTCATGAACATGTTAAATGACCAGCACAAGACCATAAGCAGCATGTACTGAGGCCGAAACAGATATGGTCTTGTGTTGGTCATTTGACATGTTCACTTTGTCTGGGAAATTATTACTACTTCTATAAAGCTTGCTCTGATTCTTAACGCAGCCTGATAAACAGGTCTTATGTTTTTAATCTTACTGTTGTGTACACCGATAATAAATGTTTTGATAATATTTTATTGGCTGTAGCTTGACCCTTGTAGCATTTCCAGTCGCTCCCTGCCCACCTGAGCTGCTTCACAGGGTAGTGGCCGTGAGGATAAACCAGAGGCAGGGAGAATGGTGGTGTTAGCCACTCCAGGTCACCGCTGGGGAGAAAAGTGGGAGGCAAACACATAAAAAAGAAGCAAAAGCAATCACAACAGTATCAGATCTTGATCTATTTGTTCTTTGTATTTTTTCCTCCCTGCCTGCTTCTGTCTTTTCCAGCTGGCCGGCATGACCCTCCCCTACGAGACCCTCGATCAAGTAAGGAGCAGATTAGAAGAAGTCTCTCCAAACTTGGTCCGGTACGATGACGTGGAAGAAGCCAACTACTTCCGCCAGGCCAGTGAGCTCTCCAAGGTATGATGTCACTCTGCTATTCTCTGCACTCGCTCAGCTTGGCGAGAACAGGGGCTTCGGTGGCACGCCGAGAAGAATACAATGTACTGTGCGGAGAGTGAAAACAATGATTTTCTTCCCCCCAGAGGTGATTGCTGCATTCTTATCATTGCAGGTGGTGAATCAGAAGCTTCTCGCTGATCCCCTTGTTCCACCCCAGCTCACAGTTAAAGACTTCTATATGACAGGTACTGTAACCACTGATGCAATTCGAGGGAAACTTAAATGTGCCGCGTTTTTAACATGTGAATCCACAGGCCTCTAGTACATTCGGTAAAGAGGCAGAGCCACAGTTTCACTTCCGTATGAAGCACTTTAGTTGCTGTTGTGAATAAGGAACTATCATGAAGATGGTTAGTGGGGGCGTGGGGTGGCTTGCGGGGACTGCATAGAGTCAAGTTTGAATCTCCTTTCATCTGCGAAGCCCCCCGGGTGACCTTCAGGCCAGCCATTTTCTCCCTCTGCCTAGCCTGCCTGGGGTGGTTGGCAGTGTTCCCTCTGAGCTGAGTTAGTGTGAGCTAGCTAACAGTTTTTTAGCCTCCGGCTCACACATTTTTGTCTTGGTTCAGGAAGGATGGCTCCAGAGCGAACTAATTTGTGCAGTAGTCAAATCGCTGGCTCACAACTGTAATGCCAGTAGCTCACAAAGTAGAACTTTTGCTCACAAGACTCCACAGCTTAGAGGGAGCTTTGTGAGTATAGAATAAAGAAGGGGAGAACTATGTTGACTACCCCGAACTCCCCGACAGAATGTTACTGGTATTTTTATTTGGCTTTATACACATATACTTAGAATCGTTGTGTTGGAAGGGACCTCCAGGGTCATCTAGTCCAACGCTCTGCACAATGCAGGAACTTACCTCCCCCCAAACACCCCCGGTGATCCCTGCTCCATGCCCAGAAGATGACAAAAAACCTCCATGATCCCCGGCCAAACAGGCCTGGAGAAAAATTGCTTCCTGACCCCAAGTGGCAATCAGGTCTACTCCAAATCTTACTCAGGTCTGTTCTATGGGGCTTACATCCAGGGAGATGTTCTTAGGATTGCACTGTTAGGGACTGGGAGTTAACTGCCATATAACAGCTCCAGTGGGGGTTGACCAAGCCGCTGTTCCCCAAATACAGCCAGTTGGAATGTGGCCTTCACAATTGCTCATAAATGCTTCCCTTCGCAGATCCTATCAGCAGAGCATCGCAGACGATGGCTAAATGTGTGAAAGCCGTTACAGAGGGGGCTAAGGCAATTGAAGAACCATCCATCTGCTAAGGAATGAGATCTGGAAGTCCACCGGGCACTTAAGAGTGATTTTTCTCCACTTCTGTTCCCCACCCACGTGTGGTAGTCAGTTTTTGGGTTCAGACAGTCTTTATATGAATGCAGGCAAACTTTATTTAAGGCTAACAGTCAGTGTGCATTTAATAATTATGTTCAGCACAACTTACTGTTATCTATTCATACTTATTATGTATACTGATTGTGTACAAAAATGATGTAAAATTAAAACAGTTTTACATATGGAAGCCTATTTCTGTGTGTTTTGATTCATCAGAGTAATGATGAAGTTTAGATGCGTGTACAGTCCTACCCCATAGAGTAATGGGAACAATATAGCAAGATCTAAGTGTTTTGTTGCATTTCATCATGTTGTCAGAATTCTGGACAAAGGAGAGTAAACTTTTATAAAGGGTTATTATGACATTAACAGGCTTATACCTATTACACCCAAGAGGTTTAACTTTTTTTGGGAAATATCAGATACAGTGCAAAAAAACTCTATTGTCTCAAAGTCTGACTTGCCTGTATTCAACCTACTGAAATTATATAGAAACAGGACAAAGGGAATGTGAAAACAGGAACACAACACAGAACAAAAGTATTTATTTATTTATTATTTTGAATTTATACCTCGCCCTCCCCGCAAGTGGGCTCAGTGAAAATAACTTTGCCCTAATATCTTTTGTAAATGTGGTACACAGCCTTGATATTCGTTCACTGGGTAAGAATGGAACTAACCCCACTGAATGGCTTCTCACCATGATACTCATACACAGTGCAATCCTAAAAAGAGTTAGGCTGAGAAGTATGTAACTCTAGTTAGGATTGCACTGTAAAGGAGAATCTGGGAGCTCCAAGATTACTACTTCTGTTGTGTCGCAGAAACTGAACTTCTAACTCTAACCTTTCAATGACTGTTAAAACAATTAAAAGATCAGTTTCTGCAATAGAGAGAAAAAACCCTCTATGGAAGTTAGAATTGGCCGACATTAAGTCTTTAACCTTAATCCTTAGGCTGTCTAACTGATCAGCAATTTGATATTAAATATGTCTTAAAACAGTCCTACTGACTTCAAGACTACAGTCTAGGTTTTACAAGCAACTCTGTATTTGACTCAGTTATTTAATGCTAGATTCAGGCGGGCAATCGTGTTAATCTGAAGCAGCAGAACAAAGTTTGAGTCCAGTGGCACCTTAAAGACCAAGAAAGTTTTATTCAAGGTATAAGCTTTCATATGCATGCACACTTCATCAGATACAGTGACTGCATGCACTCTGAAGTGCGCATGCACACAAAAGCTTGTACCTTGAATAAAACTTTCTTGGTCTTTAAGGTGCCACTGGACTCAAACTTTAATGCTAGTTAGATGCCTTAACACTGGGTATGGGAAGGGAAAATAACCCACGAAGAGGACAACTGATTTCTATTTAAAGCCATTATTTTACCTCCTAGCCTGAAAGGCTTTCGAGGTACATTAACACCTTATAATAGTTCAAAAGGAATCAAACTTAACAATAACAGCCCATAACAAAGGAATAAGAATACCATAAGAAGAACGGGCAAATACCGAGAACATACCAGCCCCCACGTCCCCCAGTTCGCTTTTCCCCAAGGGCACATCCCCAAACCCTACTCTATATTTGGTAACTGAAGACCGCGGCTGCACTAAGATCACCTTGGTATGCTCCTACTAGTTCTTGATCATGAATTACACCAACTCAAGCATGGTGGTCTTTGCCTCCTTCCTTAGGGTGAGGTGTGTGGTCGGTAGGCCCAAGTGGTGTGATTGCTATGAATATCAGGTTAGGAGGATCTGGGAGGCCCAGGTTCAAATTCCCACTCTGCCCACGGAAGCTTGCTGGGGGTCAGTTGCGCACACACCCCTTCATCACCAAGTTGTGAGATAAAATGGAGGACAGGAGAATTATGTCATCTGCTCTGGGTCCCCACTAGGGAGAAAGACCGGGTACAAATGGAGTAAACCATAGGCATGCAGATAGGACTGGAGAAATGACTGCTGGTATCAAACATTAAGGTTTGGTAACGGGGGCATTTCAGGGGGCTTTTCCCAAGTGAGGCTGTGGTTTTCTGTGAACTGTCCTTGCTTTAGCCTTTCCCTTAGTTTTCAAATCCGGCTGCCGCCTGCATTGGCACAACAGTTTGAGAGAAGGAGGTGGACAGCGATAAGGCACAATGCTGGCTTTTCAATGGCTGGCAAATTCCTTTGCATTGCCTTGTATCCGACAAGTCCTGCCTAGTCAGCTCAAGAGTTTTATCAGTTTTCTAGATTTTCACAAAATCTTGCTTCATTGTCACTGAAAACACACACCAATACAGCTAGAGTTAGGCCTGCCGCTCACAGGACAACGCAACCGTGAGCCCATTTGCAATAGGTGCCAAAGCAACTGTATTTAATTCCAGTTCTGACATCTGTCTCTCTGTGATGTTTGCCATATTATGCTAAAGAAGTTGTGTATCTTCGCAGAGCTGACAAGTTTTATTTGCAGTGGAGCATGGGTAAGTAAAAAGCTGGCAAGCTGGCAATTAGCAGCAGAAGAAAAACAAGAGAGGTCTAAAAAACTATATCAAAGTTTAGATAAAAGATGGGCCACAGCCGCCTATTGTCCAGTTGAAGCTTAAAAAATAAACTTTTTAAAAGCTTTCAAGAACTGTAAGGACAAGTATTTGAAACAGAGATAAAGAGCTCTAGAGAAGGCTACACAGCAGGTGGCACCATCTTCATACGTTTAGTTCATTCAGTGTTAAAATGAGGCCCCCCCCGCCCCCCCCAAAAGAAGTATTTCGGCTTCTGCTATGAAAGTTTCAGCCTCCGAGGCTGAACTGGACCCAGATCCCCTTCTGGGCCCTTGAAACTTTAAGAAGGGGCTCAGTCCATTCACTTAGCAACAGAAACTAATTTGGGTGAAGGGATAAGAATGAGTTAATTTTTTTTTAAAGTGAAGACGGCCTTCCGTTTCCTGTTATCCTAACTTTGTCACCCACTTGTCGAGCAACTCTAGGCTCACACCCTTCACAGAAGGCTGCTCAGTACAGACAAGTGTACACAAGTCGCTTCTGAGCAGGAATTCCCCTGAATCACACTACAGGCGACTAAGCAAACGGCATGCGTCTGTGTGATAGCAGAAGTGGCCCTCTGACCTTAACAAGCTCAAAATAAGTACCAGGAGAAAATTTTTTGCCCTCTAAGTCCTGTACAACTATTGTAATGTAATCAGGGCCAGGCTTAGTCCACTGGATTACTGGTAAATTCACTGTACCACTAATTTCTTTACATCTCAACGTTTCTCTCCAAGTTTACATTGTTCTGTTTTATGCTCACAACAACCCTGGGAGGTAGGTTAGGCTGAGAGCAGGTGACTAGCTCGAGGTCAACCAGCAAGCTTCCACGGCGGACTGAGGATTATTAGAAACGATGTCTCCCAGATCCTAGTACAATACTTGAACCCCTGCACCATGCTGACCATGTAGACTGGGGAGTTAAACTGGCCCAGGGACAAGCTAAGCTAATTAGCCCCTGTGACACTACCGAAACCACCACTTCAGGGGCCACTCAGTTCAGACCCTTCCAGAAGCGCCAACGATCTCAGCTTACCCATCGTTGCCTCCTGCAAACAGGCAGCACAAGAAGACAATTAGTGAGATGACTCTCGTTGTCATTGCCACTGAAGGGCTGAAGCCATGTGGCGCTGAAGGGCAGAACTACTGGGGCTTGGCTGTCCTTTCTCCCGTCCACTGCCAGCGGCCCATTGGGAAATTTTCCTGTACGTTCAATGGGCGGTCTTGCCTCAACTGGCCTGGTCTTGTATGGAACACTGGCTAGAAATCCCACCCATATTGTTTTGAACTTTTGGGGAGCCAAATGGGAGAGGAAAAATAAAAAGGGCATGAATGGTAGACTTTGTGAGCTAGCAAAGGGCTCTCCTGATCTTCCCAACCTCAGTCTCCGCTCATCTCTGCCTGTTTCCATCTGTAAAACGGCACCTTGTCTGGAGCGATTTAATGTGACATTCAGAAACCGGTCCACCCCACCAAGAAGCAATGCAAGGAACTACGAAGCCAGGAAAGAGCACCAAGAAAACTGCACTCATTAAGAACCCTGCTGAATAAAAATGCTTTGGATATTTTTTTTA
Organism: Lepidodactylus listeri; assembly: GCA_029233225.1. Lineage (NCBI taxonomy): Eukaryota > Metazoa > Chordata > Lepidosauria > Squamata > Gekkonidae > Lepidodactylus > Lepidodactylus listeri. Next base: position 17,112,709 of record JARCFY010000010.1, on the reverse strand, counting down.
CTACAATATTTAGTTCACTGTCATTGCACTTTAATTCTAAGGAGGTGGAAAAAATTATCCACAGGTTGCCATGGGACTCCACGGTGAATGCCTTAACATTTGTAGGGTCTGCAGAACACAGAAGTAGCAAATCCGTTATCTCCTTGGCAAATAGCCACGTTTACCTCTTGTGGCGGATACTCCAAACCGGCTTCTTTTCCATTTTAGTCGTGAAACCCTTCTAAGCAACAGGTCTGAGCCCAAACACCTGAATTCAAAGACGCCAGCTGAATTACAGTCCATCTGCATCAGTAGAAAAGAGCAAGAGTCCAGTAGCACCTTAAAGGCGAATGAAATCTGTGGCGGGATATGAGCTTCTGTGAGTCACTGCTCACTTCTTCAGATGCACAAGCTGAATCTGAAGACGCGAGATGGAAGATGCTGAAATGGAAGAGCTGTATCTGAAGAAGTGAACTGTGACTCACCAAAAGTTCCTACTGCGCCACAAATTTTGTTAGTCTTTTAAGGTGCTACTGGACTCTTGCTCTTGTCTGCTGCTACAGACAGACTAACACGGTTACCCATCTTGATCTAGGTAGGTGGTGGGCTCCCCCCCTCACTGGCAGTCTTCAAGCAGCGGCTGGACAAACCCTTGTCAGGGATGCTCTAGGCCAGGGGTGGGCAAACTGTGGCTCAGGAGCCGCATGCGGCTCTTTCACATATATTATGTGGCTCCCGGCAGGGCAGCTGGGGAAGCTAAATATCATTAGCAAACAAATATCATTGGACAAATTAATATCATTATCAATATCTGCTTTTACCCCTTTTGTTGTTATTTTTGGCAGTCTCATTTAATGTTAATAAAAAGCAAATTTGCTTGTTTTCCAATAAAAGCAGGTAATATTTGTTCATGTCTTGTGGCTCTCAAACATCTGACGTTTATTCTATGCGGCTCTTACGCTGAGCAAGTTTGCCCACCCCTGCTCTAGGCTGAGCCTGCATTGGGCAGGGTGGTGGGACTAGATGGTCTGTCTGGCCCCTTCCAACTCTGTGTGATTCTGTGATCTAGCTCATCTGCAGACCACAGAGATCAGTTCCCTGGAGAAAACAGATGCTTTGGAGGGCGGACTCTTTGGCATTGTACCCGGCTGAGGTCACTGCCCTCTTCAGGCTCCATCCCCAAATCTCCAGGAGTTTCCCAGCCTGGATCTGGCAACCCTACCTGCCCATCCCCTGCCGTTGGGCTGGGGGGGACCTGGCAACCCTACGACTGATTTTGCCACAATATAAAGTACTAAAGAAGCAAAAATGCCTTCTGTGCAGACCTAGGCCCAAGACTTCAACAGGATTTGACCTCAGCCAGCATCTGGACTGTGGAAGCACGCAGCATTTCATATAACATACCAAAGGACAGACGTAGAACTGCAGGAGAGGCAGAGTGCCAAGACGGCCCGACGTTGGCCCCTAAGCTGTGGACCGACTGTGGGCAGTGAGGGACTCGCGGCATGTAAGAGTGTGTTCACCTCAGTGGTCATCACACCGCTGTTGGCCATCATGTGAAATGTGGAACCTGCTGGAGATGAGGAGAGAGCAGAAGAGGAGACTGGATTTATACCTGGCCCTTCACTACCCGAAGGAGTCTCAGAGCAGCTTAGAATCTCCTATCCCTTCCCCTCCCCACAAGAAGAAGAAGAAGAGGTTGGATTTATATCCCGCCCTTCACTCACTTGGAGTCTCAGAGCAGCTTACAAACTCCTTTTCCCTTCCCCTCCCCACAACAGGCACCCTGTGAGGTAGGTGGGGCTGAGAGAGCTCTTTCCCAAGCTGTCCTTGAGAGAACAGCTGGTACAGAGCTATGGCTTGCCCAAGGTCATCCAAGCCAGGTGCAAGTGGAGGAGCGGGGAACCAAACCCGGTTCTCCCAGATTAGAGTCTGCGCACTTAACCACTACACCAAACTGGCTCGCACACAACAGACACCCTGTAAGGTAGGTGGGGCTGAGAGAGCTCTTTCAAAGACTGCTCTTGACAGAACAGCTCTGTGAGAACTTGTGACTGGCCCAAGGTCACACCAGCAGCTGTATGCAGAGGAGCGGGGAACCAAACCCGGTTCTCCCAGATTAGAGTCCACGCTCCTAACCCCACACCAAAGTGACGAGAGCACAACACATGTTGGCCAACGCCATTCAGTAGTGCTTTGGGAGCCCTAGACGCTCCAGGGACTGACATAATTCCTCATTTTTTTGCTGGGTCAGGTTCCAAACGTTAAATAAAAACGGGGAATTAATCAGGGCAGGATCGCTGCAACCTTTTGGGAGTACAATGCGAGGTTAGTTGAGAGGATTAATCATTCAACAGCATTCCGTTTCTGCTTGCTGAGCTAGAAAGGCAGGTACAATGAAGAACTGCCAAAACTGGAGTACCATCGCAGGACACCCCAGGAATGGAATGTTCCTTTTCCTCCCAAACTAACCCTGTCCTAGACCTGGCTGGAAGTGGCATTCTCCCGAGTGCGGCTGTGCTTTTTTGTTGTCTTGTTGTTCCTCTTCCGAACACTGCCGTTGCAGAACAGGCCATACGCATTGCAGAAGTAGGTGTGCGCGCACTGAGGTTACTGGGATGCATTGTGCTGCTGTCGTAATGGCAAAAAATAATGGGTGTGGTCAGGCCAAAGGTACGCTTTTTAAAAGGCTCAAGACCTTCAGTGGGAGAAAGGTCAGCCCACATGTCCTGAAACACCGTGAAATTTAAACATGGTTAACGCTGGAACAGAGTTTGAGTCCCGTGGCACCTTAGAGACCAACGAAGTTTTATTCTGGGTGTAAGCTTTCGTGTGCAAAGCACACTGCTTCAGACAAATTGGAACAAGATCTCCTCAAGGGCCACTTACAGGGGGGGGAAGGGGGGGGGGCAGCTGATAGGAGGGGCGACTCAGAGCCCAGATGCATATGCAGAGCTGAAATTGGATCAGGTGGTATTACTGTTCCCTCTTAAGCTGAGTCAGTGTGAGCTAGCTCACAGTTTTTTAGCCTCTGGCTCACAGATTTCTTTCTTCGCTCAGGAAGGAGGGCTCCAGAGCAAACTCATTTATGCAGTAGCCGAATCGTTCACTCACAACTTGAATGCCAGCAGCTCACAAAGTAGAATTGTTGCTCACAAGACTCCAGTTTAGAGGGAGCGTGGGGACCCCCAAACTCTAGCTTCATTCTCACATCTCTTTGTTACCTTTGTTAACTCTTTGACTCTTGCATTTACGTGCTAATTTATTCCCACCCATTGATCTTACCGGCCACCTGATCCACTTTGAGTTCCACATATGCATCTGGGCTTTAAGTGGCCCCTCCTATGGGCTGCCCCCCATCCTCCTTTTCCCCTGTAAATAGTCCTTGAGGAGATCTTGTTCCAATTTGTCTGAAGAAGTGTGCTTGGCACACGAAGCTTACACCCAGAACAAAACTTTGTTGGTCTTAAAGGTGCCACTGGACTCAAACTTTGCTCTGCTGCTTCAGACCATCACAGCACCTGAATGTTTAACATTGGTTGGTGATGCTCAACAATTTGGATTCCGCCTAGAATATTTGTAAATCCAGGGTGCACATGTGTGATTTTTGCCAGTTCGCCTCTCCCGCAGGAGGCCTCTGATGACTTCCAAGCTATTCCTGGAGGTCATCCATCCTTCAGGAGTGGTGTTTTGGAGATGTTCTGGACTGCCACTGGAGAGGCAAACTGGCAAAAATCCCCCCACCGCTCCAAAATTCTAGATGTAATCCAAGCCCATATATTGAAAGGGCAACATGAACCAATTTTGCTATGTAAAAGGTCAAATGTCTACTTTAAGGGAGGAATTATGAAGTCACAGCACTGAAACAAAGGCTTTAATTGAATTTTCATGCGCATATTAACTCTCAAGTGAATGTTGCTTAAAGAGAGCATTTATTTTCCTCCAGAATCCATGTCTGAAAGGTTATTTTGCTCAGCTGTGCTTTCAATGGGCCACTACCACTTGCTCCCTTCTTCATCCAGCAATCATATAGCTCAAGAACGTTCCTGCCCAGGGATTACTCTCATGGGAAAAGGCCCTCCTGACTGTCCCACCAATCAAAAAAGCTCATCTGGTGGGGATATGAGAGAGGGCCATTTTGGTGACAGCCCCATGATTACCGAACAACTTCCCCACAGAGATGCATCTGGCCTGTTCACTTTTAATCTTCAGGAAGGCAGCTGAAGATAGTTGATCTGCTTCGTATTGTTCCAATTTTATTATTTGTGCGGCCGAAGTGAGCACAGGATAGTTTCATTGAGGACTGCATTGGAGTCAGATTGTTTTTTTTAAAATTGTCATTCCTAACTGGAGAGTTTAAATTGTGGTCTTTTAGGGTTTTTTTTTTTTTAAATAATGTTATTTATATTGTAAACCACTTTGAGTTCTGCAATAAGTAATAAATAAAATCTGTGTGGAAATAGTATCTCTCTATTGGGAATTGGTCACATTACTCCGTTGGAACAATCTTCGGGTCACGGTGTCCTCGCTTGCTACCAGAGGCCCTTCAACAGGTTCTATATGGTACTCTAGCAGTACACAATGCACGTTTACGGAGAAGTCCCACTGAATTCAGCTGGCTCACTCGCCAGTAAACGAGTACAGGACTGAGCTCTTAACTTTCCAAGGAAATCACTGTTACTGTCACCAAGTGTGTGTGTGTGTGTGTGTGTATGTGTGTCTGTCTATCTATCCATCCAGCCAAACCGTCTCTTCTGTGATTGAAGGCATGGGGTTAGATCTCTAGTACAAAACCGGACACACCATTGCTGGATGCAAACAAACACTGCCCAGCAACTTACTATACGTGATGGGGATCCCATCTCTCGACCAAATGACTCATGTCTGTGGCAAGGAAGGCATTTCACGGACCACATTCCGTTGCCCGCCACTGAGGATTACAGCAGGAGGCAGCCTGTACGGCAGATGCTATTCTGCCCTGTGTTTGACCCTGAGAAGTCACAGTACTTCAGCAATGATGGCAAAAGGCATTCGATTACATGAAATCCAACATTAGCCAGGAAAGCTAGACAACGCGCTAGCATAAAGGGGAAAAAGGGTACTTTGGAAAAGGCCAGTTCAAATATATGCTCTTGTCCATAAACACAGAAAACCCAGACGCTTGCTAACCCCAGAAGTTTGGTGCTTGAAAACAAGCTTTTCACTGTCTCCTGCATAGAAATAGCCAGGGTTGTAAACTATAACCTAAAACCTGATATGTTCCTCCCTTTAGAAAACAGGTGTTCCCCAAATGGTCCAAAGTAGGTGATTTCCCAGCTATCAGGGGAAACAATCATGTTGTCTAAAGTGTATAACTGAAGGGGAGATCGGAGATTCCTTCCACAAGGCTATCTGGTACTAACAGACAGTGCTGCCCATTTGGGATGGAGGGAGTCTATAAAAAGCTCTCTTGCTTCTACACTAGATATATAGAGTTGGGAGAATCTGCTATCCAAGTGTTCTGACATGGGCTGCATGGAATTATTTTTTATTCTCCAAAATTTATATCCCGCCTTTCTGCCATCATACAGTCCACCAAGGTGGCCAATGAATCAAAACATCCATAATAAGAAGTCACATTTTAGACCCGTTAACACCCCCCCAAACACCACCATTAAAACAATTAAAACGAAAGCTAAAATACGTAAAGACACAAAAACAACAATTAAAACAATTAAGTAAATGTGTTTAAGACCGAGTTGTCAGAGTCAAAAATTAAGTGCACAAACTCTGCGAACATACTAAAAGTGTATTGAACACTGGACTATTGAAAGAGCACGTCTTGTTAAAAGGATGGCAATCACTCAGTTGAGACCTTCTGAAGCCACTTTTGGAGACATCCAAGTACATGTATCTTTGTGATGATAATTAAGCAATGGACAACAATGAATGCTAAATTTAAACTAATGCACTGTAACTCTTGTCTCAATTACAACATATAAGTTAATCAACATTTTAAGTTTGTTTTTAAAAATGCAACAAATTTGTAACAGTCTATAAACCTTGGAATAGTTTTCAAAGCGTTCTTGCCACTGTTCGCACTGCAAAGGATTCTACAGAATCTGGTCATAAGGAAAGAATAGCTAAGCCTACGGAATACCTTAACAGGTATGAAATGAAAACTGCCCACTTCAGACAACATTTTCCAAATCTGTTTTTATATGGAAAGCATTTCTGGAAAGGAAAAAAAAGAATCTCCCCTACGATCAGTTCCTCGACTTTGAAAGCCCAATCATAACCTCATCAGTCAAACTTCAGACCCAGACAAATTAAAAGCGATTTCTACACTGGTCATCCATTGGGAAGAAAAAAATGTACTGGAAACATTAAAACTCAGATACTGGCTTTCAAGATGTTGATATCAATTTTATTATTATTTTTTCATTTTGCATCGTTACGAACAAAGAAAGGGGACCCAAAATTGTACAGGAGTTGCACTGACTGGCATTTTTAACCTCTCTGGATCACTGTCCATCACCTTGCTGCTCCAGACACCCTTCTTCCCCATCCATCCACCTCCTCTCCAGAACCGCAAGATCCCCTTCCTCCCAAAGCATCCATCCCACCTCAATTTCAGCTGTCTTGTACCAAAAAAACCCCACACTCCCTATATTGCAAGGACACTTTTTTTTACTTACATTCGCAGGATTGCCAGACAAGCATAAAAGTTCTTAAACTTCAGAGGTAGGGAGGAAAATTAAACACTGGCCTGCCTTTTAATTTTTCCTCTTTTTAAAAAATATTAATCATAAAGGAGGAGGGGGGGAACTTACTACAAGATTCCTCGCCCACCTTTTTTTTAAAAGTTGCAAGCGGTCTTCCCAGAGAAATCATTTGGCTAAGTTGGTCTTTAAAAAAGAGGGAAGCAGCAGCAGCATCCCCCCCCCAAGACTCCTCTCCAAGGTGCCTTTCTGCCAAGTGCACTTCTGTAAGAGCCTCCTGTACTTTACCCTCCTTCTTCTCCTTCTCCTCTCTGTCTCTCCTACCTCCAAGATGGTAGGAAAGTTGTTGTTTTGGAGGGCAGAGGAGCGGCTCTCTGGTGTTATGTCCTCTCGGTGCCTGTAGTGGTGCTGTTAGGAGGCTGGCTAAGCTCTCTCTCTTCTCGAGCAGCTCCGGCAGCCCTGCCTTCTTTGCTGGAGAATATATTCAGGGATTCCCCTTAATAATCACCTACCCTCTGAGCACTTTGTAGTTTTGTTTTTTTAAATATATATCTATATCTATCTCTAATAATAATGAAAGAGAGCTCCGGTGCAAAGCTGGCTTTCCTCTTCTCCAAGCAAGGGAATCTGGCGGCGGTGTGAGTTGGATTTTTTTTCTCCTCTCCTTCTTCTCCTTCTTCCTCCCTCCGAAGCCAAGGGGGCAACAACAGCCGCAGCAGCAGCGCCTCCGCACTGAAGCCGCTCCGAGCCCATTCCCCGGTCCCTCTGCTGGGGAGGAAACTCTGGTCCGTCAGCCCGACAGAGGGAAACGGGGGGAGAGGCGAGCGAGGAGAGAGAGAAAAAAAAGCAGCTGGAAAGGTAAGCCAGGCCCGGCCTGCAGCCCCGGGCTCGCGTAGAGGGGCGGGCGGCGCCCACGGGGCGGGGCGGGCGGCCGGGCGCGCTACGCCAGGCCGGGGATTCGGGAGAGCGGCCTAGGCCTCGAGGCCCGGCGGGGCTTGGGAGGCCGCGGGGGTGTCCGAGAGGGGTCGAGACGACGAAGGGGGGCTCCGAGGCGGGGAAAGGGACGGCGGCGCCGGGTTGCGGCCGACCGGAGGGGTCGAGAGGCGCAGAGGGGGAAGAGGCCTGCAGGCCTAGCGGCTTCCCGCCTCCGCGGGGTCCTGCCCCGGCCCCCGACAGCCGTTCCCCCCAGCGGAAGGAGGCGAGGCCCTCTCGCCTCCGGGTGGCTTTGGGGTTCGGGGTGGGGGGCGGACGACGAGGACGGCAAGGGTGGCGCCTCGACCCGAGAGCGGGGACCGGGCCCGACGCCGCGCCGTGGCCGAAGGGGGGGGGGGGGAGAGCGATATATTCCGGGACTGGGGGGGGGGGGCGTCCGTGAAATTATCACTATTTTATTATGATTTTTAGTCCCGGTTTCCGCCACCGAAGGTTTCCGCGACCGCGGATCGCGTTTTGGTGGTGGGGCTTCTCGGCTTGGTCCGGGGAAGAGCGCCTGGAGCCCCCACCGCCAGCCTTGAAAGTTTAATTTCAGGCGCCGCCGCCTCCCTTCCTCGCGGAACCTCTCCCGTGGGCTCCCCCGCGCGTGCATTCACACGGGCCCCGGACCTGGACGCGTGTAGGAAGGCGGCCCGCTCCCTCCGAAAACCCGAGCCGAGGAGAGCCGCCTCCCCCTCCGGACCCCTTGGGCGACCCCCACCTCGGCGGCTCTCCGTCCTCCGCCCATAACCCCCCCTTCCACGTTAACTCGAATCCACGCGTGTTAGGATCGTGGGAACTCTCCAGGACACCCCCCCCCCTTTGCTGCCGGCCGCCCTCCCCCCCCCCAGTTGTGGGGCTAGCAAAGGGGTGCCAAGCGATGAGTCTCAAGGGGGTGGGCAGGCGAGTCGCCTCTGGGTGGAGAGAGGGTGCCAAGAGTCCCCGCTAGGAAGGACTTTGCAGAGCTTGACCACCACCTCGGCGGGTTAGGAGGCTTATGGGGGGCGTGGGCGGCGGGGGGTGGCTGGCGGGATGCCTACTCCCCCCCCCCCCCCCCCCCCCGCACTCCGTCGTCCTCCCCCTTCGGCAGGCTGGAGGTGCTGTCAGTGGGAAAGCAGCCGCGCCAACACGTGCTTCTGGGTCAAACTCCACTTTTTCTTGCGAACGAGGTGCAGTGCTGGGGACTGATCCCTGCATGCTCGACTTGGGGAGCAGTTATTTAATGCCCAAGCCCCCCTAGTCTCATGTGGCAGTGTAGTGTACAGTCAATGTATTCTTTGAGGATACAGATGTTATCTTGATGCCATGGTCAGGGCTGGCACATTAACTGGTGTACCACCAAACCCCACCCCACCCCAGGGGGGGGGGGGAGGCTTTTGCAGATGACTCAGACTGAGATACTGGACCTGTTACGCTCTGTAGATTCATGAAGTTTGAGTCCAGTGCGGCATCCTTAAGACCCACAAAGTTTTATTCAAGGTATAGGCTTTCGTGTGTACGCACAATTCTTCAGAAACAGCGAAAAATTTGTTGGTCTTGAAGGTGCCACTGGGCTTAAAACTTTGTTCTATTGCTTTAGACCAACGTGGCTACCCCATCTGAATCGCTCTTGTTGATTGTTCAAGATGGGCAGCGGTGTTTGTCTGTAGCAGTAGAAAAGAGTAAAGAGTCCAGGAGCACCTTAAAGACTAACAAAATTTGTGGCAGGGAAGGAGCTTTCCTGAGTCACCGCTCACTTTAGATGCATTCTAGCTGTATATGATAAAATGAGCAGTGACTCTCAAAAGCTTATACCCAGCCTCAAATTTTGTAAATCTTTAAAGTGCTACCGGACTCTTGCTCCTTTCTCTAGATTGTATGTGGGTATAATGTGGTTTGGGGATTCAGGTGGGGTCTCCATAGAGCATAAGGCTGGTGTTTTCAATCTGTTTATTAAGAACTGGCAGCCTGGAGAGCATTTGGATGTCCATAGCATGTTCGTTTACAAAAGAACTTTTAGCCAGGACCCAGAGAATTGTCCATTTAGTTCCTCACACTCATGTGGTTTTGGATTTATTTTATTTTTATGCTTTTTAAATGTATGTCTCACTTTTCTCCCTGTACAAGAGCCAAAGCAGCTTTTTACCTCCTTCTCCCTGCCTCCACCTTATCCTCACAACAACAGTCTTGTGAGGTAGGGTAGGCTGAGAGATTGTGACAGGCCGAGGGTCACTCGGTGAACATTCATTGCAGCGTGGGGATTTGAACCCTGGTCTGACACCATGCCATGGGCGCACAGGTCTTTAGACCGCCACTTCCTGAACTGCATGGGAAAAACCTTTTGAAACCAGGGAATATTTCAGAGGCAGTTGGAGATGAGGCCTAGAAACTTGTCATTCCCCAGAAAAAGAAAGAAGAGGAGGAGGAGATTGGATTTATACCCCATTCTTCACTACCCGAAGGAGTCTCAGAGCAGCTTACAAACTCCTTTCCCTTCCCCTCCCCACAACAGACGCCCTGTGAAGTAGGTGGGGCTGAGAGAGCTCTGATAGAAACTGCTCTTTTTCAAGAACAGCTGTGCCAGAACTATGGCTTGCCCAAGGTCATCCAGAAGCTGCAAGTGGAGGAGTGGGGAATCAAACCCGGTTCTCCAAGAATGGAGTCCGCACACTTAACCACTACACCAAACTGGTTAAAAGCCCAGACTGTAGCTCTTTAGATCCCCGTATTCAGAGCAGACATGCCTTCCATAGGGCAAAACTGATTTCATTGGGAGAATGTCTGAAAAGCTTAATGGGATAAATTTGTGGGCAAACTGGGCCTCAGTCATGAAAACTGGAGTTTGATCCTTGACTGAGTTTGTGGGTTGTTTTCTCCAGTCTTGGCAGGGAGCCTGGGTTCAAATGCACACCTTCAAAGCGCTCAGATATGGGCTTTCTCTGAGGAGTGCAATTCTCTGTCAATCTTAACATTTTAAGATTACTGTGATGCTGGGTGGGTGGAAAAGACATCTGTCAGACTTTTTAAGAAGGCAAGGGTTTAGAAGGAACCATTTAGATCTGGGTAACTTTGGGACAAGCCGAACCTGTTCAAAAGAGATGGACTTCGCTTGAACCAGAAGGGAACCAGGCCACTGGCGATCATTTTCAAAAAGGTGGCAGAGCAGATCTTTAAACTGATCCCAGAGGGGAAGCTGACAGGAGCTGGAGAGCCTCTGGTTTGGGACAAGTCAGTCCAAAGGGATGATTCCATATACAGTCAGGCAATGTTCCCTCTAAGTTGAGTTAGTGTGAGCTAGTTCAGTTTTTTAGCCTCCGGCTCACACATTTTTGTCATAGCTCAGGGAGGATGGCTCCAGAGCAAACTGATTTATTCAGTAGCCAGTAGCCAACTTTAATGCCAGGAGCTCACAAAGTAGAATTTTTGCTCACAAGACCCCATCGCTTAGAGGGAGTATTGCACTCAGGGTAATACTGACAGGAGCCAAATAGAACTTGGGAGTGAGGGTAGAATGGCAATTGAGGGCCATGTGTGGTGACTAAGGGGGCCAAAGAGGTGAAGGTTACTGAAGAGGGAAATGCGTTATAGGTGTCTATATACCAATAACTGGAAGTTTTTGAGCCAAGATGGGACAGCTGGAATGTTTGGTGCTCAGTGACAATTTAGATCAAGTAGGTGTCTCAGAAACATGGTGGAATGGAGAAAATCTATGGGATACAGACTTTCCTGGGTATAAGCTCTATGGGAAGGACAGGGAAGGAGGGATTGGTGGAGGTATTGCATTGTACATCAGAGAGGGCATGGAATCAAATAAGTCAGAAAACATCAGGGGAATTAACTCCCTAACAGAAGCGATACTGGGTTGGAAACACTGGGCCCTGAGGGCTACTTAAAAGTGGGGATTGGAGCCCCTTCCCTATGAGGAAAGGCAGAAGAGTCTGGGACTTTTCAGTTTAGAGAAGAGACAACTAAGTGGGGATGTGAGAGAGGTATGTAAAATTGTGCATGGGGTAGAGAGCGTTGGCAAGGAGAAATTTTTCTCCCTCTGCCAAAATACTAGAACTTGAGGGCATCCAGTGAAACTGATGGGCAGTAGGTTCAGGACGGACAAAAGGAAAACCTCTTTACACAGAGAGTGATGTGATTACAATGTGGAATTCTCTGTCGGAGGAGGTAGTAATGAGCACCGGAATAAACAGCCTTAAAAGGAGATTAGACAGTCATGGAGGATAGGTCTATCAGTGGCTACTAGCCATAGTGACTGAAGGGGACCTCCATATCCAGAGGCACTAATCCTCTGAATCCCAGAGCCCCGGGGGGCAACGTCAGAGGAAGGCCTCGGCCTCTGTGCCCTGTTGTTGGCCGTCCAGAGGAACTGGTTGTCCACAATGTGAGACTGGATGCTGGACTAGATGGACCACTGGTCTGATCCACCAGGGTCCTTCTTAAATTCTTGTGCCTGAATCACAGCTCAGCCATCCTAAACCTATATAGTGTTGGAATTGCACTGAAGTATATGGGTGTGCTTTATTGGCAATTCACAGAGCCATCCTAAGCAGTTACACTTTTTTAGGCCTTGACTTAGAAAGGAATAACTCGGTTTAGGATGGCACTTCCAGAACTGGAAACCGAACTATACTGTCACTTAAAGAAATACTCCCAGAATAACATTGGCGTCTTCCAGGATTTTCCCTCATTGTTTAAGCATAAGTGTTTCAGGATGTGTTATCTGGCTTCGGTAAAATCGTGCACGTCTGTCTTCCTAAGTCAATAACTATGTTTTTCTTAAGTTTTTGTATGTAACGGTCATATATCAAGCTATTAAGTATCCCAGCATTTAACAGTCAATGCTTGTTTGAGAAAATATCCTCCCCCCCCCCCCCCGGGCTGAAATCCTAGCATCACTCATTTAGCAGCTTGCCTTGTTAGAATAAGTAAATATGTTACAACAAGGGTACAAAAATTACTTGCTCTCAGACTGACAATGCACACTGAAGACTTTTAATGATCAGGTTCTCCTGCCACTTTTCTCGGGCTCAGATTTTTTCTAACGGATCCTGTGCTTGAAATGAGATGTTCACCGGGATATAAAAATTAATCTAGGCATAGAACAAAACAACCATTGTGTGGGCCATCTGCTGCTGTTTTGGGAAAGTCAGTCAACCCCTTATTGGGTAAACACTTTGCTGAACTGTCGATTTAGGCCGATTGACAGGCTACTCCTATGGCTTTGGTGTGCCAGGTTTTGTTTTTGAAAACCCCCACATGTTGGATCCGGTGCAGCTAGATTTGAGTCCAGTCACACCAAGAGACCAACAAGTATTTCAGGGTTTATGCTTTTCAGAGTAAAAGTTCCCTTCAGATACGGGTTGGAATGGAGATCTCGGAGTCCTTATATCCCAGTCAGAAGCTGGGAGGGAGCTCTGACTCTTGAAAGCTTATACCTGGAAAATCTTGCTGCTCGAAGGTGCTGCTGGGCCCAGATGTAGGAGGAGGAGACTGGATTTATACCCTGCCCTTCACTACCCGAAGGAGTCTCAGAGCGGCTTACAATCTCCTTTCCCTTCCTCTCCACACAACAGACACCCTGTGAGGTAGGTGGGGCTGAGAGAGCTCTTTTGAGGACTGCTCTTAAGAAAACAGCTCTGAGAGAACTTGTGACTGACCCAAGGTCACACCAGCAGGTGCATGTGAAGGAGTGGGGAATCAAACCCGGTTCTCCCAGATTAGAATCCGCGCTCTTAACCGTGGTACCACACTAGCTGTTCTCCTGCAGACCAGCACGGCTCCCCATATCTTCATAGATGAGGTAGGTGGGGCAAAATGCTCCAAATGCACCCTCGACGCAACAAGTCATTACATTTCAGCTTTATATTGCACAGATTAGAAGTGGGCCAAAAGAGCACACAGTAGGAACAGGACACCAGAGCGGTAGTATCAAGGAAGGTCTTGATCAGCTGGTAGAAACCGGAATGTTGCACAGGTGTAAAGACGTGAATACAAAACATAATTATCCATTCAAAAACTTGAGCATCTAGCGTCAACAAACTAAGCTGTGGACTGGCTCGCCCTGGGACAGGGGCCGCTCTTTGCCCCGAAGGGATTGTTCTACAATCCCATTAATTTTGATAGTATTAAATTAGAAATATTTGGTTTAAACTAGTTTGTGACACACACTGTTAGTATGAGTCTTGGATCAGGATGAATTCAGATGAATATTAAAGGAGGAGGATGGATTTATTCTCCGCCCTTCACCACCTGAAGGAGTCTCAAAGGAGCTTACAGTCTCATTCCCTTCCCCTCCCCACACCCTATTAGGTAGGTGGGGCTGAGAGAGCTCTTTCAAGAACTGCTTGTGAGAGAACAGCTTTGAGATAGCTTGTGACTGACCCAAGGTCACACCAGCAGCTGCATGTAGTGGAGTGGGGAATCAAACCTGGTTCTCCCAGATTACAGTCTGCGCTCCTGACCACTATACCAAACTGGCTCTCTTACTGACTTGCCATGGTGGGCAAGCGTTCATATAGTGTGCTAGTTATCTTGTGCGCTGGCCTGTGGGGAGGGGAGACCTTTACCACAGGGGTGGGCAAATGGCGGCCCGGGGGCCACATGCGGCCTGCCACAGAGTTTTTTGCGGCCCGCCAAGACAGTTGGCCACTGTCAGCACCTGAGGAGCTGCAGCTTGAACTTATTTACATGCAGTCAGATCACACTGTGAAAGAAATGTTTAATGCTGTGACATTAGTTGACTTTTACAAATCTTTGTCTGCTGAAAAGTTTTCATGTATGAAGAAATTTGCTGGGAAAATATTCTCTATATTTGGGTCTACATATATTTGGGAGCAAAGTTTTTCTTGCATGAAGATCAACAAGAGTAAATATAGACATTAACAGACATTTGACAGACATTAACTTGCAGGCTGTGATGAGAATCTCAACAAGCAATCTCACTCCTGATTTTAAAAAAAAAAGTAGAAAAGTGTGATAGGGTACATTTATCTCATTAAACTGATTCTAAAATTAAATGTGCTTGCAGCTATAGATGATATAAAATTAGCACAATAAATAAATTGAATAAAACTACCACTATTTTATTTAATTTATATTTATTGATTTTTATGATACAATTTATACCTTTTCTGAAATGCAAAGTTAACTAATGAATGCAATCATTTTAAAAGGTGCGGCCCTCCGCTAACCTCCACTCCCACAAAGCGGCCCCCAAGCCAAAACAATTGCCCACCCCTACTTTACCACATGTCTGATTCTGATCAGAAATCCAGGGAACTAGGAGAGTGCTAAAAAATCTCACCATGTGAATAATGCTATAGAATGGGTGGCCAGACTTGCTTAACGTAAGAGCCACATAGAATAAATGTCAGATATTTGAGAGCCACAAGACATGAACACACACATTTTTATTGAAAAATATACAAATTTGCATGTTAAATTAAAAAGACAAATGCCTTTTCCGAGCCAAGCTAGTCTGGCGTGGCTTGGAGAACATATTTAACATTAGATGGGGAGAGAGGGGAGAAAGACAGAAGGAAAGGTGGAAAGAAAGAAAGTGGAAAGAAAGCAAATAGATGGGGGAGGGAGGGAGGGAGAGGTAGAAAGAAAACAACTTTAACTTTAAATATGTCCTCCAGGCCCCCCATGAGTTGGCTTGGAGAAGGGATTTAAAGAGACAAATACCGCAGGAAATAGTTTTTTCCATTTCCTGTAGGCGCCTTCGGAATATCCGATCCCTCACTTCTGGGACTCCGAAAGCAGTGCAGGTCTATTGGTCCTACAAAACTTGTCCTATATGAGGAATATAACCTTAACAATAATTAACTTTAACTTCAACATTAACCCAGCAAGGAATATAAGGGATAGAATGGAAAAGAAGAAATTCAGCACAGGTATTTATTTATTTATTATTTTGTATTTCTACCCTGCCCTCCCCACGAATGGCTTACAAGGGCACTTGTAGAGTCAGAAGGAAAATTTGGAGAGAAAGATTACTCTGGGAGGGCCGAGATGTCCTCCTGTCCTCATAGGAGAAGGACCCCTCATGGTAAGTACCAATGGTCGTTCTCTGCTTCCCCCCACCTCAAGCCTACCCAGGGAAGTAACATTGACTGGGGAAGGGAAGACTGGTTGGGGAGGCATGCCTCCCCTCCATTTCCCCAGCCACCCTGCTGGGAGCCGCATAATATGTGTGAAAGAGCCGCATGTGGCTCCCGAGCCACAGTTTGGCCACCCCTCTATAGAATAATGGTACACCGTAGACTGTATGTGCTCAGCAGTAAGTTATGTCTATGTACATGGTAATGACTCCCCCAAAGTATGTGTGTACACAAGTGCTGTCAAGTCGCCAGCTGGCTTTTGGCAACCCCAACAAGGGGCCTCCAAGGCAAGGAAGAAGCAGAGAGGGTTTGCCATTGCTTTCCTCTGCAGAGCCTTCCTTGGTGGTCTCCCTTCTCTGCAGAGCCTTCCTTGGTGGCTCCCCATCCAACTCCCCATCCTGCTTAGCTTCTGAATTCTCACTAGATCAGGCTGTCCCATGCTGCCTTCATTCCTTTCCCCCTGTAACATGGAAATCTATAATGTAAATACTACTCTGGAGGTGTTTGTTCTGCAAAGTACCACGACGGTTAGAATGCCCTAAAGTAAGGCATATTCATAATGTTTTGTGAAGGAAAGGCACACCCCGTCTCAGACAACCGGTATCTGGCTCTTGTCGTCAATGGGGTAGCGCTCACCTTTTTGAGTTGAATATTTTGGTTCCAACAGCCTACCCTTCCTGCAGACTCTGAAACCACACTAGTTTTAGGAAGACAGAATGGGGGCAGTTCTGTCGCTTTTAGCTTCTGGAGATCTTTCTTTTCTTTTTTTTAATGGCTTGAAGTGTTCAAATATAGAATCACAGATGATAATGAGGAAAAAAAACCTGCTACTGGGATTAAATTAACATCTCTCTGATATGTGGGAGTCGGTGGCGAGCGCAAGATGATATGAATCACTTTCATTCTAATTCTAGATACATAATGTGGAAATAACTCCTGTTAATTTGAGCGAAACTTAACTTTCGCACTAGGGCTCCGGTCCCCCTGGATGCACTTGGGCTTACTTCCTTGTAAATGTGCAGAAGCGAGTCGTTTCTACTCGGCGGTTGGTGCGTAGACCTCACCGAGAGCTTCTCCTAGGTGATTCAGTTGCATGAAGCACTAAGCTGGGGGGGCGGGGGAGGAATCAGTTCGCCAGGTCCTTTTCGGAGTGCTGCTATCACTGAAGAGGGACAGGCTGTATGCTTATGTGCGCATGGATTGCATCAGTGTGTGAGACCTTTGAGGCCACGGCTAGCATGCTTAGATCCTGGAGCGAGCGTGGTGTAGTGAATAGACGGACTAGGATCTGGGAGACTTGGGTTCGAATCCCTGCTCTGCCATGGATGCTTGCTGGGTGACCTTGGGGCAGTCACACCCTCTCAGCCTAGCCTCCCTCACAGGGCTGTTGTGAGGATAAAACAGAGGAGAGGAGAATAATGTAAGCTGCTTCTGGTCCCCAACTGGGGAGACTGGTACAGTATGAGTGAAGCAAGTAAATGAACAGTCGTTGCCAATATGAAATGTGCAGCAGTTAACATAGAACTAGAGAGCCAGTTTGGTGTGGTGGTTAAGAGGGGTGGACTCTAGTTCTGGAGAACCGGGTTTGATTCCCCACTCCTCTGTATGCAGCTGGCTGGGTGCCCTTAGGTCAGTCACAGTTTTCTCAGAGCCCCACCTACCTCACAGGGTGTCTGTTGTGGGGAGAGGAAGGGAAAGGAGATTGGAAGCCACACTGAGACTCCGAGTGAAGGGCGGGGTATCAATCCAACCCTCCTCCTCCTTCTCTTTCTTCTGTGTGAAGAAGCTTGAAGACTAGGAGTCAGATCCAGCCAGCGTTTCTACTGGTGAAAAGGGGAGGAGGGGGACTTCTTTGGCCAACTAAAATGTCAGTGCTGGTGATCATGGGACTTGTATGGACAGTAGCCATGTGGGACTGGGGATGTGGTAAGGAAGGGAGTTGGGGAATTCAAAGCAAAAAAGTCTCCTGGATCCAACCCTAAGGCTGCCGTTCAGAACCTATTTAGCTGTAAGTGAGGTTCGTCGAATTCATTCAGCAATGCCAGACTTTGGGATGGAAATCCCAGGACCTCAGTTCAAGGGTTCAGCTGGGGTTTCTCTGACAGTTTTACAGCTGGCTTTCACATTTGAAGCACGTTACCAGTAAAGACAGTGTGTGTGGTTTCTTCAGACCACTAAATCCCGAGTCTAATATGTACCCTAAACCACACCACTGAGTTCAGTGGGATTTATTTCGGAGTAGAGATGCTGCAGTGGCTCAAGTGGTTAAGACGTTGAACTGCAGTCCGGAAGGTCAGTAGTTCAGCAGTTCGAGACCCGAGTGCTGCATTATGGAGTGAGCTCCGTCTCTGGCCCCAGCTCCTGCCAACCTAGCAGTTTGAAAGCAAGAAATTGCAAGTAGATAAATAGGTACCACTTTGGTGGGAAGGTAACAGCATTCCATGCACCTCGGTGTCTAGTCATACTGGCCACATGATCACGGAAAGATCTTCGGACCGCGCCGGCTCTTCGGCTTGGAAACGGAGATGAGCACCACATCCCTAGAGCCGTATTCGACTGGCTTTCAAGCAAGGGAAACCTTTACCTTTACTGAGATGCTTAGGGGGGCTATAAAATGAAATATATTGGGGCATAAGCTGGGTCTCAGTTTGTCAGAGGCATTTCAGCCACGTCGATTGCTCCAATGAGGCAGCGCTCATGGGATCAGGGGACATTTTAGAATGTGTCCAAGTGACTGTCTGTGAAGGATGCATGCTTGCTTTTTCTTCGTCCCGACTCTGCAGTGATTTGGTCTTCTCAGGCACGGGGCTGTATAGAGAATCGCCGCTAGGAAAAAAAAACACACCTGCCAGAGGAAGATCTAGGTGTTCATGTAGGAAATTGGATCTGAACTTTTCAGGGTCAGCTTGTGGTAGGAGCTGGTGTGTGCAGTCGTGGGGAATAGTCGCTAACATTTGGATATCTGTTCAAAACTAAGCAACAGCATTAATCCACAAAGATAGCTCCAGGTGGTAAGCTGTGTTGGTCTGAAGCAGCAGAACAAATTTAGCGTCCGGTGGCACCTTTAAGACCAACAAAGGTTTAGTCAAGGTATGGGCTTTCGTGTGCATGCCCACTTTTTCAGATACATTGGAATGGAAAGTAAGAGTTCAGACTTATAGACAGAGGCTGAATAGCAAATTAACATGTAACATGATGAAGATGCTTTAAGATATATGAAGACAGAACTAAGCTAAGGTTATAAGGTCAACAGTCATTTTGATTTAGTTAAGGGGGGGAACAGTAAAGCAATAAATATGTCAAAATAGGAGATAAATGTGTAAAGTTATTTTTCCCAATTGTGGGAAGTAAACTGAGCATTAATCCATATTAATGGTTTTGGAGGTACATTTGTATATGTCTTCACATGGGGTCAAAAACAAGGTTAATGGCGTATTTGGCAATCTGAATTGTCGCTTTGGCAGAATTTTATTTTTAAAACCTTGCTGAATCTCTTTCGTGGTGGAGGTGTGGAGAGTGTACAGCCCTTTGCATTTGTCCACCTCTTCCTCAAGGACTGGAACCGTTTCTTCTTGCTCTCAAAAGCAAGAGACAATGCTGAGCATCTGTGTTTGTGTATACACACAAACAGTTCTCACCATTCTAGAGTGACTAAGAAACAGACAGCTTGTTCATTTTGGGGCCGTTCCCTAGGGTGTATCCAGCCAGTCCAAAGCGAGCTGCGGTGCTTTTGGTGTTGCTTGCTCAGATCAGGTCTAAACAGTGTATGCAGGGCTCAGTCACTAGAAAGTTATTACAATAGTCAGTAAATTCGAGGTATTTTCATATACTTGAAAAAAAAAAAGAGTAGCTGTGCAGATCTTCCTCTAAGTTCTTTGCTTGAATCTGCTGTGGAACTGTGACCCACAGAAGGCATAAAGCAGTTCGCTCTGTGCCTAATTTGCAAAAAAGAGGGAGGGAGAGAGAGAGGGAAAACCAACAGAAACGGAGATAAGCCTTGAGTCAAGGACTAAAAATGTTCCATGTGAGCTTCAAAGCCTAGAACAAAGCAGAGTGCCTGCATACGTGCAAATCCATCCTTAACACTTGTTACACTTCATCAGCCGTCTAGTTAAAGGAGATCCGTGTGTCAAATTAAAAACCAAAACATAAGAAGTGGAGTGCGGTCTGGACGCATGCAAGAGCGGAGTGGATTCCAAATGGCTGGCGTCACCAGAAGAAGGGAAAGGAAACTTAGCTTCCACTTCCATGGAGGTTCTGCTATTCTAACCGAAATAGCTGCCACTCCCACTGCCAGGAGATTGCAATACACTTCCCGCCCTTCAGAACGCAGCGCCAGGATAGTGGGGGAAGAGCAACAAGTATCCGGTGCCTCTCCCCCCTCCAAACAAGTCACGCTTGGAAAGAGGGAGAGGCTGTGGCTCAGTGGTAGAGCATCTGCTTTGCATGCAGAAGGTCCCAGGTTCAACTCTCTGGCATCTCCCTAAAGGTCCTTTCCACACTAGACCTTAAATCCTGGTTCAGCCCTGTCCCCGAACTTACATTCTGCACTACATGCGAGTTCACCCCTGTAATTATCTTGGGGTATTTGTACATTCTACACTATGCTCGAGTCCACCCCTGTAATAATCTCGGGGTATTTTTTTGTTTCCACACTACATTGAGGTCACCCCGGACACTTCCGGGAAAAACAGGTGCTGTTATAACCAGGGATAAGTGCAAGGTATTGTGTCGCAAGTTGAACCCTGATAAAACCAAGGATGAGATCCAAATGTGGAAAGGACCTTAAAAGGACCAGGAAGTAGATGATGGGAAAGACCTCTGCCTGAAGCTGTGGAGAGCCAGGACTGACTTCGGTGGGCCAACGGTCTGATTCAGTATGGCAGCTTCATGTGTTCGAGGAGGAAGCCCAGATGCTTGGCTGGAGGGGGGGGCAAGTATTCTTGTATTCATTGCCCTCTTTTCTGTTCCTGGAGGCCATATTCAATTGGCAGGAAGTAGGAAACAGTACCCACTTCTGAAATCCAGGCCAGACTTCCCCTTATTGATTTATTTTATACCCTGTTTTTCTCCCCGTGGAAATCCAAAACAGCTTACATCACTCTCCCCTTTTCTGTTTTATCTTTATACCAACAGTCCCGTGAGGCTTGAGAAAGTGTGACTGACCCAAGGTCACCCAGTGAGCTGCCACGGTAGAACGGGCGTCTGAGCCTGGGCCTCGTCCCCCAGAGCCGAGTCTGGCACACTAACCACCACACCACACAGATTTGACTCTGGCTTTGCCCATTTCGATTGCAGGTTCCTCCCCCCTGTTCTTGCCCCTCGCCCATGAAACTGGGAGGGCCCTTTGCTGTTGATTCACATTGGGCACCGAAATCATGGCAAGCATGTTGACAGCCAGCTGTCACCTTCAAAGAAAAGCATCCCAAGATGTACTGTGTTTTAAGAAACCACACCTGTCTGTTGGGTAAAAGGAGCCATAGCACAAGTCCATTTGCTGGTAGGTTTTGCAGCTTCTGCAACTTTCAGGAAAGTCTGATAAGAATTATTTGTTGTGATGGTTTCACAGCGTTCATCTCCAACTTGTCTGAACAAATTTGTATTTTTTTTCTGGTCAATTATGCACAGGCAGATCAAGATCTTTTGGGGGTTCGGTGATATGGCAGGCTGAAGTGTGCATTTTCAAGCTGCATCTGCCAAAAAGAAAAGAACAAATTACAGTGCTTTGGTTATACCACAAGAATAAACAGTTTTAATAGGGATTAGACAGATTTCATGGAGGAGAAGTCTATCCATGGCTACTAGCCATGGTGACTGAGGAGAACCTTCACATTCAGAGGCACTAATCTTCTGAATCCCAGAGCCAGGAGGCAACATCAGGGAAAGCCTCGGCCTCTATGCCCTGTTGTCGGCCATCCAGAGGAACTGGTTGCCCACTGTGTGGGACAGGATGCTGGACTAGATGGCCACTAGTCTAATCCAGCAGGGCTCTTCTTGTGTTCTTTGAAGGCCTTGGTCTGTATGCCCTGTTGCTGGCCCTCCAGAGGAACTGGTGGGCCACTGTGTGAGACAGGATGCTGGACTAGATGGACCATTGGTCTGATCCAGCAGGGCTCTTCTTGGGTTCTTTGAAGGCCTCGGCCTCTCTGCCGTGTTGTCAGCCCTCCAGAGGAACTGGTTGGCCACTATGTGAGACAGGATGCTGGACTAGAGGGACCACTGGTCTGATCCAAATGTCCAAAAAAGGTCCTGTTCCTAGACTTCAATTGGAAGGATAATCTCATTCTATGGTGTAGTAATTCGGGTCCTGGACTAGGATCTTGGTGACCTGGGATCAAATCCCCACTCTGCCACTGATGCTTGGTGGGTGACCTTGGGCCAATCACACACCCACAGAGCCTAACCCACCTCATAGGATTATTGTGAGACTGAAACAGAGAAAGGGGAATGATGTAAGCCACTTTGGGGGAGAGAATGGGAGTATATATAATAAAGGAAGCAAAAAGATGTACACTTTATGCACACGAAAGCTTATACCCAGAATTAAACTTCGTTGTTCTTAAAGGTGTCACTGGACTCGAACTTAGTTCTTATGGTAGATAATAGATTGATATTTTTTGTTCTGCTGAGTGATTATCATCTGGCACGTGCAAAGATACCTTCTCTTGTGCTTTATCTAGGATATATTCTCTGGTCCTTTCCGTACTTGGATCTCATCCCTGGTTTTATCAGAGTTCAACTCGTGACACAATACCTTGCATTTATCCCTGGCGATAACAGAATCCGTTTATCCCGGGACAAGTGGGGGGCAAAACCAGGGTGACCTCAACTGAATGAAACAATGAAACAAAAAATACTCGAGATAATTACAGGGGTGAACTCAAGTGTAGTGTAGAATGTAAGTTCGGGGACAGGGTTTAAGGTCTAGTGCAGAACGGACCTCTTGTCCCTGCACAAATCCTCCGTGTCGATTTAAGGAAAGTGTTGGTCATAAGAACACGTTCTTTCCCAAAGATGAACCTAGCTGATACTGTAAGGTGAGACATATTTTTAATTCTGATCACTATAACAATAGAAACTCCTTGCTGATGTTTTGGGAAGACAATGGGCGTGCCATAAATATATTTAAAATAAAATATGACTGGATGCCCCTTCCTTCCCTGCTTTGTTGCAGCTTCGACACGTTGGGAACTTTGAAATGTCTCTGATTGAACCATGTTGATAATTGACATTCTGTATGTTCTCAGTCACTTGTAAATTATTTTATGAAAGCATCGTTTTGTTTCTCCGATGGGAATCTTTGGGAGTGGTTAGGTCCTGGGTGCCATAAGTATCAGTGATCAGTAAGGGAGAAGATTTTCCCACTGCGCAGGGCTGGTTTTGGCATTGATGTGTTCCCTCTGACTTGCCTCTTTCATATCGCGTCTCCTTCCTGGTTTAACAGTTCGACTGGAGTCTGGTAGCACCTTCGAGATGAACAGCATTTTGGGGGGTATGAGCTTCCGAGAGTCGAAGCTCCCGTTTTCAAAAGCTCCTACCCCCCCAAATCTTGTTGGTCTTTGAGGTGCTGCTACTGGACTCGAATCTAGTCATCCTATTGCAGACCAGCGTGGATACCCTCTGAGATGATCTTCCCAATTCAATAGACTCTCAGTAAAAGCCACAACAAGCTTGCAGGGACTCGGAGCCTTGTATTAGGTGTACCACACTAGCCCAGTATTAGCCTTTTCACATGACTCGCCACATCGCCAGATGAGTTGGCAGTCAGAGGTGTGCGCAATGTACTATGCCAACACTAATATTTGTAACACAGCGTCCGCCCCTTTGGGGAAATGGAACAGGGAAGGTCTAGGACTCCTTGTGCGGCTCCTCGGGCACAACAGGCCAGTTGTGCGCCGTGCTGATGTCACCCTCCGCACATCTCCAAGCTGAATCGCCAGAGGGGCAAGCCGGAGCACTTCTTGGAGGCATCCCCTTTGATCCTTAGTTTTGGGCAAGATGCCAGGCGGTATTTATGGGACCGACAAGAGAGATCCCTGTTTTAGAAGCTTTGCGATGCTCCCGGATCGTTTTTTGGATGTTGAGCCCTTGGCCTCGAAACAAAAAGCTGCAGCAGTCATCAGCGAGCTGTACTATTACCTTACACCTAGTCCTCCTCGTTATTGCCTAAGCCTCCCCCAGTAATGCAGGATTACTGTGCTCTGGTCTCAGGCAGTGGGGCAGTTTTCCTTTTTCTTATGTCCTGCTCAGTTTTCAGCTAGAAAACCAGGCTTCTAGAGCCGGGTTCCCCAACTGTTTTTGAGCCTGTATGTCACTTTGGAATTCTGATCAGACCAGTGGTCCATCTAGTCCAGCATCCTTTCTCACACAGTGGCCAACCAGTTCTTCTGGAGGGCCAACAACAGGGCATAGAGGCTGAGGCCTTCCTAAGAACATCAGAAGAGCCCTCTTGGATCAGACCAATAGCACATCTAGTCCAGCATTCTGTCTCACACATTGGTCAACCATTTCCTCTGGAGGGCCAACAACAGGGCATAGAGGCCGAGGCCTTCATAAGAACATAAGCAGAGCCCTGCTGGATCAGACCAGTGGTCCATCTAGTTCAGCCTCCTGTTTCACACAGTGGCCAACCAGTTCCTCTAGACGGCCAGCAACAGGGCACAGAAGCTGAGGCCTTCATAAGAACATAAGAAGAGCCCTGCTGAATCAGACCAGTGGTCCGTCTGGTCCAGCGTCCTGTCTCGCACAGTGGCCAACCAGTTCCTCTGGAGGGCCAGCATCAGGGCATCGAGTCCAAAGCCTTCCCCGATGTTGCATCCTGGGATTCAGGGGCTTCGTGCTTTTTTGAGGGGGTGATGTTCATAACCCACCTATCTATCTCATCAGTATCATCATTTACAAAATTCATATCCCGCCTTTCCCGACCGCCAAGGCAGTTAACAATTTAAACGATATCTAATAAAATTACATTATAAAACCATTATAATAAAAACATAGATAATTAAAACTACTTTAAGAAGAGTTAAAAAAAAACAGTTAAAGTCCATGCAAAACAGTTAAAATAGGTACAAAACATCAAAACACTGGTTAAGAAGGAGGGATAATTGAGGGAATGCCAAACGAAATGAAAAAGACTTCACCCACTGGTGGAAGACGGCAACAAAAGGGAAACAAATAAATCTCCCTGGGGAGGGAATGCCAGAGCTTCGGGGTCATGATGATGGAGAAGGCCATCTTCCCTGTTGCCACCTGCCTGATCTCAGAAAGGGGGGGGCACTCAAATCAGGGCCTCTGGGGATGACCGTAATGGTCAGGCGGGTTAATAAGGAATTAGGCGGTCCTTCAGGTACATTGATCCCAATCAGAGAAGGCTTCGGAGGTCAAGACCAGCCCCTTGAGTTGTGCCTGCAGCAGAATATGATCAGTAAACAATAGACCAAATTAATCAATGTAACCAGCCTCAGGGAAAGCTACAGAACTAGAATATTCCGTGTGAACAGCGGTGAAGCACATAGGTTTCCAAACTGCAGAAGGAGGCTTTTGAAATCCTTTAAAATTCAATTCGGCTGCCATTGTACTTTTGTTGGCAGGGCTCTTATGCCATGGTGTGACAAGCAGGCATGGAGCAAGTGAAGTGTTTGTGGTGAGACTGCGAGCACTCCGCTGTTAAATTGCCACCTGTCCCACGACAGTCAAATGTGTGGGAACACTGTCAGGAAATGAAAAAGAGTCCCTTTCTGGTGAATTGCTATAAAGCAGGTTTATGTATTCAAAATATTTCTGCTCTGCCTTTGCTGCTTCAGCCTCTTAAGAATGTAAGAAGAGCCCTGCTGGATCAGACCAGTAGTCCTTCTCTAGTCCAGCATTCAGTCTCACACAGTCACCAACCAGTTCCTCTGGAGGGTCAACAGGGTATAGAGGCCAAAGCCTTCATAAGAAGAGCCCTGCTGGGTCAGACCAGTAGTCCAGCTAGTCCAGGATCCTGTCTTACACAGTCACCAACCAGTTCCTCCAGAGGGCCAAAAATAGGGCATAGAGGCTAAGGCCTTCTCCTAGGAATGCCAGCATCCAGGTAGGACCTGGGGATCCCTTGGAATTACAGCTCATCTTCAGATTCCAGAGATCATTTCTCTTGGAGAGAAGAGATGCTTTGGAGGGTGGACTCTATGGCGTTGTGCCCCACTGAGGTCCATGTCCTCCCTAGGCTTCACCCCCAAATCTCCAGGAGTTTCCTAACCTGGATCTGGCAGCCTTTACCCCCTCCCTCGCTGGTGGCCAGGGGGGACCTGGCAAACCTACCTTCTCCTGATGTTGCCTCCTGGCTCTGGGATTCAGAGGTTGAATGCCTCTGCATGTGCAGTTTCACTTTAGTCACACTAGTATGACACATGAGCTCTAGACTGCATTTGAAATGGCATCTTTGGGACCAAAATAGGAAGGCATATTATTGTAGCACCATTTAAGATATATGTACCTGATTAGGACACAAGGCGATATCATATGAGGCCTCTATTGTTCAGCTTGGCCTTGAACCACTGATAATTATTATAATATAATTTTCACTTGGTCCTATACTTTGTTATTACTGCAACATTGAGCCTATGTGTATTATTTATGCTGGACCGCTGAAGAAGGCCAGTTGGTCAAAATGCGTTGAGTCACAGTGAGGTCATGTTTGTGAATACTGTACAACTGTAATTCTTATTGAGGTTACATTTGGATCTATGACTGTTTTTAAATCATTTGTAATCACAGAGTCATAGAGTTGGAAGGGTCCTCCAAGGTCATGTAGTCCAACCCCCTGCACAATGCAGGAAGTTCCCAAATACCTCCCCCCCACACCTCCAGTGACCCCTGTTTCATGACCAGAAGATACATGTATTTTTGATAACCTGTATTATCTATATGTTTATACTCTATATCTATTAATTTTAAGATTGGGCCCTCCTATTTGTATGTATTTAACCTTTTAGGTTCTTAATTCATGGTTCCCTTTAGTCACCATGTCTAGTAGCCACTGATAGACTTGGTTTCCGTCAAGCAAGGACAATCAGATGTAAAATGGAACACGGAGCACATTGCTTGAATAGTTACCGTCTCCACTAGCAAGTCCGGGGGTTTATTTTGTAATCGTTGAACATTAAAAGTTTCCAAGGAGTATGTTCAACACTGCACTCATGTTTATTTGGTTAAAGGTTTAATTTTGTCTCTGCAAACTATCTGGGCTCTAACAATTATGTCTACGTGATGCAGCTGCTGATATGGAAGTATAGACTCTGATTTGGCTGGGGCATAACAACTGAATACAGTAGTCTATATTGAATGCGTAGATTAAAAGATGTGTTGGGAAGCCGGCAGGGGAACATTCAGCTGTTGGGGGGTGCAGAAGCAATTTAGAGTGGAAAAGTAGCCCTTCGGCATACTTCCCCCCCCCCCACCCGGTACTTGTCCATACCTCTGACTCCTGAATGAGATTGTGGGGGGGGGGAGGGCGGTCATCAGTGGCAGGGGGTTGGGTTTGGCTGCGTACATTTACATGTGCGGTGTAAGGGTTTCGCTAAAAGTCTTCTAAGGGTGTCCAATACATCCTTTCTGAAGAAACCCTGATTTGATACACAAGAGATATAATGCAAGCATAGAATGGCAACATTTATGGAGCAGAGGATGTCATCTTCCCCGTTCTTGGCTGGCAGAATTCACTAGAGTATCTCTGAATGACGGTTGTCCTCCGATATAATCTTCAGCAAGACGTTCTGAGTGCAAAGTTTTAGTCTAGGATTCCAGTTAATAATAGAACTTAGGGTGATTGAACTAATTCAGTTGTGTTCCATTAGGTAACACGGTCTTTTCTGTCTTGTACACTATCCTTAACAGGACTTCTTTGTGTGTGTGTGTTGTTGTTTTTTGCCTTAGACAATCTGCTTCATCTCATCTCGTCATCATTCCAGGCAAGTGGTGTCCCTGGGGCTCGCTCCACTAACAGTGACATGGTACAGAAGATTTAAAATCAGGTAATTGGTTCCCTCCAAATGGATTAGAACTGAAACTTCCTCTTTCCCCCCACCCCCACCCCCGCTTTGAAAAATTGTCTTAATTTTTCTCCCCGTTCCGCCCTTTCAGCTGATGTTCACAAGGAAAAGAGTCACGTGATGTATGAAGGCAAACACATACACTTTTCTGAGGTTGACAATAAGCCGTTGTGCTCGTACAGTCCCAAACTGTGCAAGCAGAGGCGCCTCAACGGCTACGCCTTCTGTATCCGGCACGTTCTGGAAGACAAGACTGCCCCCTTCAAGCAATGTGAATATGTGGCCAAGTACAACAGCCAACGTTGCACCAACCCCATCCCCAAATCTGAGGACCGCAGGTGAGCGATATGGGGGGGGGACACACATAATACCCAAAAGGAGGGTGCATGTGCGTAAGCGTTCCCACAAGACTAAATCCCAGATGCTGGTTCCAAGGGGATATTTTAGTGCTCGTATTCACAGTCCCAGCAAGGCCTCCAGAGAAGAAGAGGGAAGAGAAAAGGTATCTAACCAGAGATTGTCCTCTTAAACAAAGATGGTGGTGGAAAGTGTTGTCAAGTCGCAGATGATTTATGGCGAATCTGTTGGGTTTCCAAGGCAAGAGAGGAACAGAGGGGGTTTTCCATTGCCTTCCCTTTGGTGTTGCGACCCTGGGCTTCCTCGGTGGTCTCCCATCCAAGTACTAACTGGGGCCAACCCTGCTTAGCTTCCGAGAACTGTCAAGGCTGGGCTAGCCTGGGCCATCCAGTTTCAGGTGACCAAAGACAGGGTACCAAATTAAAGGAGAAGCAGTAGCTTTCAAATCAAGATACATCCTAAGCAGTCAATCACACCTGGTTGTTCTTGGCAGTTCGATAACAAAACACAGTAGCAAGTTGACTTCTGGCTGTCCAAATGATGAGCAATAACTTCCAACCGCAAATTCTTAATGCCCAGTTTGAATTACTCTATCCCCCAAAATATGAGCCTCCAAAGCACGTATGGCCTTTTCCACCCTTTTCATTGCTTTGTGGAATGAGCATAAGGACATAAGATAAGCCAACGCTGGATCAGGCCAGTGACCCATCCAGTCCAACACTCTGTGTCACACAGTGACCAAAAACACCAGGTGCCCTCAGGAGGTCCAGCAGTGGGGCCAGGACAGTAGAAGCCCTCCCACTGTCTCTCCCCCCCCCCCCCCCCGTCAAGCACCAAGAATACAGAGCATCATTTGCCCCAGACTGAGAGTTCCTATCTATACCTTGTGGCTAACAGTCACTGAATGCTAGCCAGGGTTCTTGAATGACCTTCATTTTTAACAGCCAGCTGAGTTTTAATTCTGCCATATTCAGCCTTGAGAATTCTAATGACCAGATATAATGAAGGGCATTTGAGGCTTGTAGTTATGTGCTAGCATCCCTTTCTTCTCTGGCTTGGTAACACGGGAAGAAAAATAGAAACTTCGTTAAAGGATGGCCTGGACTGTTAGAACAGGCGGCAATTTGTGTGCTTTGTCTCATCTTCAAGCACAGGATCAGAGTGTTAGGGATGTAAGTTTTTCCACAGAAATGTGTTAAACCTAACACAGCTATTTTTATTGGGGTAAGAAAACGATTGCATTGAAAGGCTTCTGTTGTGTTTTAAATGTCACATTTCCCCATAAACGGTCTCTCTATAAATGCAGGCTTTAATTTTTGCAAATGTTCTAGTATGCATATTAAGTTGGAAGCAAATTATTTTTTGTGGCTAGAATTTATCTAATGGAACAGTTAGAACAGATAACAGGAAGTACTTCTTCACCTAAAGAGTGATTAACACACGGAATTCATGGCCACAGGAGGTGGTGGTGGCTACAAGCATGGACGGCTTCAATAGGGAATTGGATAAACATATGGAGCAGAGGTCCATCAGTGGCTATTAGCCACAAGGCATAGATAGGAACTCTCAGTCTGGGGCAAGTGATGCTCTGTATTCTTGGTGCTTGACGGGGGGGGCAACAGTGGGAGGGCTTCTAGTGCCCTGGCCCCACTGCTGGACCTCCTGAGGGCACCTGGTGTTTTTGGCCACTGTGTGACAGAGTGATGGACTGGAAGGGCCATTGGCCTGATCCAGCATTGGCTTCTCTTATGTTCTCTTATATTCTTATGTACCCCCCCCCCCCCAAAAAAAATTCAAAGCATATTCTTATTTTATTTCATTTGGAAATTTGCAATTAACCATGAGATGCTATTTCAATTTGCTCCATCCATATTTTGCATAAACAAGAACAGATTTTTTTTAAAAAAAAACTTCATTAAATTATATGTTGTTTTGATCCTTTCATTTTCGCTGTCTGTTTCCCCACGATTTATAAGCATTTTAGCGGGAAAGAGAGCGAGCGAGAGAAATAACATTGCCCTTTTTGCTTTTCAAAGGTACTGCAACAGTCACCTACAGGTTCTCGGGTTTATCCCGAAAAAGGAGAGGAAGAAAAAGAATGATCCGACAGAAGAGGTGAAAGTTCGGCACCAGATGGACTCCATGGCTTTCAGTCTGACGGTTCCCCCGCTGGCCTTGAAGATGCCCAACGGACTGGATGGGATGTCCCTCTCTCCCCCGGGGGCGCGACTTCCCTTGCACTACCTGGATGCAGATTTGGAAGACCCTTTTGCTTTCAACGAGGAAGACGAGGATCTCAAGAAAGGGGCGACCGTGAAGAAGAAGCTGCAGAGCAAGCTAGCCCAAAACCGACAGCGCCAGAAAGAAACGGAGATCCTGCGAGTTCGCCAAGAGCACTTTAGCCCCCTCCCTGCACCTCCGCAGCCGCCTCTGCAGCAGCAGCCGCAGCCGACGCACTCCCATCTCCCACCTTTACCAACCACCGCTTTAAAGCCAGCAGGGCTACCGCAGGGCTTAGTCTGCAAGTCACCTCAACCTCAGAACACCAGCCTACCAATGCAGGGAGTGGCGCCCACCACACACACTATAGCACAAACCAGGCAGCTGTCGAACAAGAGACCCCTGCCTCTCCCGCACCCCGTCAGGGGTTCTGCCCCGGACCCACCCCGGGCCGACAGGATCTTCATGAAAGCCACCGCCTTCTCGCCACACTCATCCTGTATGAGCCGGCTACAGAGACTGGTGAAACTGTGCACTCAGAAGCAGCAGCTGGACGCTGATCTGTTTCCACATTTAGGTGGGTGGAGAATTCCTTGCCCCTCCCCCGGGTTTTGTTTTTCTACTCCGGTTCTCGTTCAGATGTTGATGCTTAACGTATAAGGGAGGACTGGCCCAGGCTAGGCCGATCTCGACAGATCTCAGAAGCTAAGCCAGGGTCAGCCCTGGTTAGTACTTGGACGGGAGACCGCCAAGGGAATCTAGGGTTGTTCTGTAAGCAGGCAATGGCAAACCACCTCTGTACGTACCTTGCTCTGAAAACCCTACAGGGTCGTGATAAGTTGGCTGTAATTTGATGACATAACCACTAAGCCATGTATTCGTTGGTCACTGAATGTATAGTTCTGGCCTTGGTGGCAGATCCTAACCATCTTTTCCTGGGCAGAAGATGTTTCTACCAGCAGGAAGGGGGGGGGGCAATTATTCCCAATTCTCTTCTCTCCCACTGTAGATCCGTACTTTCCCTCCCTGCTGTTCTTCCATACTGTTCAGTTACCCATGTAGACATATAACAGATGATAAGCAGGTGGTTTGTCAAATTGCCATTGCCTTCTTCTGCAGAGTATTCTTTGACGGTCTCCCACCCAAGTATTCAACCTGCTTAGCTTCCAAGATCTGATGAGATCGGACTATACCATGCCACCTTCCCACAGCTACAGATACTCAGATATGAAACGTATGAAGCTCTTGTCAGATATGAAGTAATATCATATAGTTGTGTCAGAGCATTATTGTTTGGACGTCTTTTCTGTCCGTCATGTTTTGCACCACAGAAGTCTTGGGTTGTTACCAAAGCAGGCAGTAGTTAACTACCTGTGTATGTTCCTTGCCTTGAAAACCCTCTAGGGTTGCCATAAGTCATCTGCGACTTGGCAGGACTTCCCACCACTGCATATTAGTGAAGATCCATCAGTTGTTATCACTAGGCAAAAAAGTGTCCTTGTTCAGTGCTCCATATTTGACCGTAGTATTGAGGGTCTTCCGTCATGTGCAAAAAACTCCAGTGCCAACTCTCTTTGGAATTTCGCACATTCAGAAGGGTTGTTGTGTAACGACATATACATTCATATAATCTGCAGCAGCGGAAAGTGCACTTGGAACCAGAGGCTTGGGGCTTCATGGCTTCTCTCGTCCTGCTGCAGCCCACAATGCTGCTCCTGGGGGTCTGAGGACCCCTTCCAGGAGTACCATTAGAAGGGAGTTGGAGATTTGCTGTGGAAGCAGGGAATCAGTGGAAACAGCCCCTCCCCTTGCATGCCTGGAAATGATTGGAGGAATCCAACCCATAGAGATTGGTAGAGTTGCCCCACAACACATAGGCAAGCATCTCATGTGTGGTGCTCCCTTCATTTGCTTGGATTTGCCTCCCTTCCTGGATTACCTTCTTGTACTCAGCTGTTCCCTTCATCAGCATAGAAATAGCCAGGACCATGTCCTCTGGTATCTTTCCCTCTTCCATTGAGAAACAGATTATCATGCCCTACACCAGGGGGTCCCAATGTGGCACCCATGGGCACTGTGGAGCCTGTGGGTGCCATGATGCCCGCCAACACCTTTCCTGATGCCCGCTGTGTGTTTTTAGAAAGTGATAGGGGCCAGGTGGGGGCTTTTGCCCAGCAGGGCTTCTGATTGGCCACTGGAGATTTTGTTAGTTATGCAGATTTTTAAAAACATTGTTTTGGCAGCAGCTGCCACCATGCTACAAGGATCTTCAATGTGTGACTGAGGGTAAGGTGCAGCAGCCATTTTATGGTTCGCTGTACCACCTGAAGCAGTTATTTTGTGGCAGCCATTTTATGGCTGTGTCCGCCATGCCCTGTCAGGATTTCAATGGTGCCCGCTTGAGGTGTGCATTCAGCATAAACAGAGCTGAAAAGATATCTTAAAAATACCTTACAGATATTTTTCGGGTATTTTTAAAGCCGAATACAGATCAGAGAATCTGATAGACTACCGGCATAGCTAAACCAGAATAAAGCCATTTTTGGGGCTTTTATTCAGGATCAGTTGGGGCAGCAGGAGCTGAGTTCTGCGCTGCCTTGGCTGTGGCTGGCTTCTGTTGCCGCTCACTTTAAACCGAGTGGCAAGAGGAGCCAGCCCCAGCTAAGGTGGCACAGAGCTCTCATCTCCCACCACCCCAGCTGATCCTCTCTTGCCTCCCCTTCACATGCAGATTCTGGGGCCAGCTTCTCCTGTGGCGCAGTTTAAACCATGTTGCAGGAGAAGCCAAGCCAGCCTTGGGGTCAGGTTGGCTTTTTAAAAAAAAATTGGTATTTTTCTAGTTAGATCGATTGGACCTGAAAAAATTCGGGATTTGCAAAAAATCCCAGATCCGAATACCATACTGGAATTGGGATTCAGGATTTTTTGGAAATATTGACATTGTTTTAGGTCCAGTAGACCTGAACCGAAAGATACCATGTGTTTTGTTTTGCACACCCCTAGTGCCCACAAGCTTAAAAAGGTTGCGGACCCCCTCCCTTTCACATTGAGTAAATAGGTCGCTTGCTGCTTCTGAGCCTCAACAGAGCAGAGCTGGGGGCTCCAGAACATCATGAGACCTTTTCTGTATTTCAGTTCATCAATACAAGGAATTACTTGTAGCCAGACCAAGTTTATCAGATGAAGGCATCCTCTCCATATTTTGAGTGTACTGCCCCAAGAAATCCTTGGATATTTGGGAACAGCTGAGAATGTTCTTTCAATGACATGCTTTCCAGGGTTGGACTGGTCTGAAGACAGTGGTGAAGAATGGGAGGAATGGGAGCAAAGTTCACCATACCAGGTTGCGTGGTCTATCCGGGAAGCCCTCAGATATGAAAGGAGTCGGTAAGTACCTGTGATTTCATGGTACAAGAATGAGAAGTTATGGAATAGTAAATAGCACGCCTATTCAGATACTCTCTAAACTCTTTTGCCGTTCCGGAGGGGAGTAAGTGGAAGGAAGTGCTGGTGGATCGAGAAGGAGGAAATTAAGTCCTTTTATCAAATAAGGTTTCATTTGAACCTTATGGTCAGAACCTCCACATTCTTGGGGTTGGATCCCATAGGTCCATTCTGCTAATGGCAGTGCCTTTCACTGGCTCAAGTCAACAACAATAAAAAGCAGTAACAGGGCTATTGTCACCAATCTGAGAATACCTGGGCAAATAGGTAGGTCTTACTGTAGGTCTGGGGCAAGTGATGCTGTGTATTCTTGGTGCTTGGGGAAGGGCAACAGTGGGAGGGCTTCTAGTGTCCTGGCCTCACTGGTGGACCTTCTGATGCCACCTGGGTTTTGGCCACTGTGTGACACAGAGTGTTGGACTGGATGGGCCACTGGCCTGATCCAACATTGGCTTCTCTTATGTGGTCTTATGTTCTTACTGCACAGTGGAAATGATGTCAATTAAGTACGGATAGATAGGAGAGGGCATTCCAAACATGGAGGCTTAAGTGACAGATGAACCCATTGTCTGGTTAAAAAAACGGCTAAGGTATGCTTTGGGAGCTGAGGTCATCATGAAAACAATCAAACACGACCAGCAGTGTCCTTGTTCCTTGACATCGGTGGTGGTTCTGGCTAGAGTTCTTTTATGACGCAATTCAGTGAGTTGTTGCAGTGAGGAAATGTAGCGTGGAATTCGGCCACAAAGAGTCCTGCACTACACGAACTCTCCAGTTGCGGGTTTGTGCTGGCAGGGAGTACATTGCATCAACATTCGCAACTTAAGTGTCTGCTTCTAGACTTGTAGAACAGCCACTGTCGAGGGTTGAGGCAGGGAGGTGTTGCACAAAGACGTTGCTTGTCATGGCACTAAGGAGAAGAGAGACGCTACAGCGGCAGAGAGGAGGGCAAAGCCAGAAGGTATGCTTTGTGCTGTTGAAGGACCTTATGAGCACAAAGCCAACGATGTTAGCTTCGTCTGAATTAGCCCGTGTTGTGTGTAAAGGCAGACATAGCTATCTAGATACAGATATAAAAACAATCTCCTAGGAACAGCCTGCTAGGCAACTGCTCATGACTGAAGTGCTGTTGATACCGGGGGGGGGGGGGATCCTTTCTCAGTATTTTCATAGAATCATAGAGTTGGAAGGGACCGTAGAGGCCATCTAGTCCAACCCCCTGCTCAGTGCAGGATTAGACTAGAGCAGGGGTGGCCAAACTTGCTTAACGTAAGAGCCGTATAGAATAAACGTCAGATGTTTGAGAACCACGAGACACAAACAAATATTACAAACACGTTTTTTATTGAAAAATATGCAGATTTGCTTTTTAGTAACATTAAATGAGACTGCCAAAAATAAAAACAGATATTTATAATGATATTTATTTGTTTGCTAATGATATTTATTTGTCTAAGAGAGAGAGGTGGAAAGGAAGAATGAAAGAGGTGGAAAGAGAGAGAGAGAAACAAAGAGGGCAAATAGATGTGGGGAGGGAGGGGAAAAGAGAAAGCCTACCCAAGGGAGGGGAACACTGGCTGGGGAAGGGAAGACCAGTCGGGGAGGCATGCATCCCCTTTGCTTCCCCAGCCGCCCTGTCAGGAGCCGCACAATATGTGTGAAAGAGCCACATGTGGCTCCCGAGCCACAATTTGGCCACCCCTGGCCTGAAGCATCCCTGACAACTATTCATCCGGCTGTTGCTTGAAGATTGCCAGCAAGGGGGAGCTCACCACCTCCCTAGGCAGCCAATTCCACTGCTGAGCTATGACCCTAATGCGTTTTGTTCAGTAAAGGTTGATAGGTGGTGGAGGAGGAGGAGATTGGATATAGATCCCGCCCTTCACTACCCGAAGGAACCTTAGAGCGGTTTACAAACTCCTTTCCCTTCCCCTCCCCACAATAGACACCCTGTGAGGTAGGCGGGGCTGAGAGAGCTCTGACAGGAACTGCTCTTTTTCAAGGACAGCTCTGACAGAACTATAGCTTGCCGAAGGTCATCCAGCAGGTGCAAGTGGAGGAGTGGGGAATCAAACCCGGTTCTCCTAGATTAGAGTCCGCGCACTTAACCACTACACCAAACCGGCTCTCATAAAGGCGATAAAGAGAACAAAAAAGCAGCCTTAATAGCCCAGACTAGCCTGGTCTCATCAGAGCTTGGAAGCTAAGCAGGGTCAATTCTTGGATGGGAGACCGCCAAAAAAGGCTGGGGTTGCTATGCAGAGGAAGGGAATGACAAACCACATCTGCTAATCTCTGGCCTCGGAAACCCCCTGGCCATGGGGTTGCCCTGAGTCATGCGTGACTTAATGGCATACAATTAAAGGAAGCAAAAAGGAGTGGGGAAGCAAGGGAAGGCCTGGAGAAAAGTGTAGAAAGTAGGGAAGTAGCCGATAGGGTTTAGGGCTGCATGGAAGGTAAAGAGAATACATCAGGAGGGAACATATCAGGAGACCTGGAGACCTACCAGGAAATAGCTGGTTGGCTTGACAACTGTAAGGAAGGCATATAAGAGATCACAGGCAAGGTGCATTATTTAGGGGGGTTTAGTGGAGTTTTATGCAGCCTTTTAGCTCTGGCCTTCAAGGGAAATCACAGCAGTACGAAAGCAAACAGAAGGACCCATTAAAAGAGGAGAAGGTGCCATCAACAGTCAGTCAGCGACAAATAACCCATGACCTGAGAGAAAGGTTAAAGAGGGTGATGGGCAGTCTTGGGAGTAGACGAGGGGTGCCACAGGAGCAAACCAGAAACCACCCCTGATGTAAAAGAACCCACACACTTCAGTTCGGGGTCTAGAACCTGGCTGCTGTAGTTTGCAGTAGCTGAAGCATCTGGACCGTCTGCAAGGGCATTCCCACTCAGAGCATGTTACAGTAGTCTAATCTGGGTGTTGGAAAAGCATGTCTGACTGGCCAAATCAAGGGTTGAATGCAACACCAAGTGCCTTGGAAGGTTCCCCCCCAATCTTCCCAGCAATCTCTTCCCGCCAGCAGTCCTTTTTGACCCCGGGATTTTTTTCCCTGGTGTTTCCTGGTGTTTCCTGGAACTTTTTGCAACACAAGATGTGGAAATTTTGCCCCCGCCCCGCCCCCGCAGCTTTCTGAACCACGTGGCTATTATTCTACATGGGTCCCCCAATCCTGGTAATAAACATTCCCTGAGTCAGGAATTGCAGCTAAGGAGGGCTTGCCAGCCCCCAGGTGGGGGATCCCCCGCCTTTGCAGGCTTGGGCCCGCCACTGGCCAGCTGGCTGTTGAGGGTGCCTCCCTCCAAAAGACATCTCTTGTCGATGTTGTCAGCATGATGACGTCACTTCTGGAAGCAACATCATTGCGTTGGGAGCAACGCTCTACTTTTTGAGCAAAATTCTGTGGTTTGTAGCCATTTTTACCATAGAGTTTTGCCCAAAAGGTAGAGTGTCACCCCAACAGCGATGTCACAATGATGTCACTTCTGGAAGCGACATCATCATATCGATGATGTCCCCGCCCACCCCTGAAACGCCCCCCAAATCCCCCTGCCAGCAGCAGGTAAGGACCTGGCTACCCTAGGAAGGGAAGATCTGCAGCCAGAAGCACTTTTTGCTGATAGATCACAGGATCCACCTGCAGTTGTACAGAGGGGCCACCAGATCCAGGATCCTGTATAAACATGCAGACACACATTTTTTATGTTTTATATGTTTTATGGTGCTGTAACTTAGCCTGCCATTCGCGTTGGAATCAGCATATATGACATATTATTCTGTCCTAAGAAAATGTAATTTTGATGTTAAATGTATGACCTCTCCGGTAATACAGATGATGGACCTGTAGTGGCTAGGAGCACGGACTCTAATCTGGGAGAATTGGGTTTGATTCCCTACTCCTCCACATGCAGCCAGTTGGGTGACCTTGGGCAAGCCGCTGTTCTCTCAAGAGCAGTTCTCTCAGAGCTCTCTCAGCCCCCACCTACCTCACAGGGTGTCTGTTGTGGGGAGAGGAAGGGAAGGTGATTGTAAGCCACTCTGAGACTCCAAGTGAAGGGCAGGTTATGAATGCAACCTCTTCTTCTTACTGTGAAAATCCTCAGAAGTTTTTTAAAATTGTAAACCATTCCCTTGTCTATTCAGCCCCAGTCAGTGTTCCCTCTAAGCCGAGTGAGTGTGAGCCTCCAGCTCACACATTTTTGTCTTAGTTCGGGAAGGACGGCTCCAGAGCAAACTAATTTGTGCAGTAGCCAAATCACTCACGCCCAACTTCAATGCCAGTAGCTCACAAAGTAGAATTTCTGCTCACTGCTCAGCTTAGAGGGAGTCTTGGTCCCAGCCCACGTGGAAGCTAACAGGAATTCTGTGCACATGCTCATTTCACGATAATAAGACTTTTGAATCCCCCCTCCCTGACTTCTCTCCCTCTCCTTCCCTTCCTCCCCCCCCCCCCCCAATTCTCAGGCTGGACGACAGCAGCGATGACAGCGGCAGGCGTTCTCGCATTTCCCAACTTTGCACTTACTTCCAGCAGAAATACAAGCACCTCTGCCGCCTGGAGCGAGCGGAATCGCGTCAAAGGAAATGCCAACATACATTCCGGAAAGCACTGCTGCGGGCAGCCAGCAGAGAGCCGGAATGCGCTGGACAGTTGATTCGAGAACTCCGGAGAGCTTCGTGTGGTCGAACCAGGTGAGAAACCGCCTCGCGCACCTGTGCAGCAGCATGACAGCAGCTGTAATAAATGTATGAGCATGCGCGCAGATATCCCAGTGACTTCAGAATGAAAGCTGTTGTAGGAGAAGCAAAAGGTTAAAAAAAAAACCCTCACAAATGTTTGAGAAGCCAATCATAAGCTAAGCAGGGGCTTAGTACTTAGGCGTTGGATGGTTAGTGTGGGTAGTAGTTGGATGGGAGACCGCCAAGCAAGACCTGGGCTGCTATGCAGAGGAAGGCAATGGAAACGGGAAACCACCTTTGCTCATCTCTTGTCTTGACAGAGTGGTTGAGTGGTTTAAGAATGGCAGACTCTGTTTTAACTTGATCTGAAAATGTGTCTGCTGGAATTGTTGTTCCCCACCCTGAGCCCTGTGCACAGGGGAGGGCGGTCTATAAGTCAGATTTATAAATAAATAAATAGTCTGGAGAACCGGGTTTGATTCCCCACTCCTCCTCCACATGAGGCCTGGTCGGTGACCTTGGGCCAGTCCCAGTTCTCTCCGAACTCCCTCAGTCCCACCTGCCTCACAAGTTGTGGGGAGAGGAAGGGAAGGCGATCGTAAGCCGTTTTGAGACACATGAGGCCTGCTGGGTGATCTTGGGCCAGTCATGGTTCTCCCAGGACTCTCTCAGCCCCACCTGCCTCACAAGATGCCTGTTGTGGGGAGAGGAAGGGAAGGCGATTGTAAGGCGCTTTGAGACACATGAGGCCTGCTGGGTGACCTTGGGCCAGTCACAGTTCTCTCAGGACTCTCTCAGCCCCACCTGCCTCACAAGGAGCCTGTTGTGAGGAGGGGAAGGGAAGGCAATTGTCAGCCACTTTGAGACTCCTAAAGGTAGAGAAAACCTACTCTTCTTCTTCTTGACAGCCCCATGAGGTATTGCCATGAGTTTGCTGTGCTTGTTATTATTATGATCATGGAACATTAAAGCACTTTAGTACCCCCATGTGATGAGACTTCTTTTTTCTAGCTTTGCTTTTCATAGTTTTATAAATTAGATTTATAAACCTCCCTCCCTTGAGTACACAAGGCTCAGGGCGGTGAACAACAGTAAAAACAAAAATCAGATCAGTTAATGATCTGACAGGAGACAACGAGCAGCCTCATATGCCCAAAAGAAGGGCATGCGGAATATAATATTTGGATGCAAAAAGTTTGGATGCCTGTCTTAATCCAGTTATTTCCAAAAATCTTAGGTGTGCTTAGTATGATGGAGCAAATGGTTTATCTCCCCCCCCCAACCCCCCATCAAGTCATGGTTAACTTAAGGTGACCTCATAGGGTTTCAAGGTGAGACTTGTTCAGAGGTGGTTTGCCAGAGCCAGTCTCTGTGTAGCAGTCCTGGACTCTCTTGCTGGTCTCCCATCCATAGGGTTGCCAGGTCTCGTCGATGTTCCAGCGGGGGGTGGGAGGGAGCCTTCTGGGAGTTGGGCGGGGCTCCCCAGTGCAATGACATCGTGCAGAATTGATGTCATCATGTCGAGGATATTGTGTGGTGACGCTCTGGTTTGAGAGCAAAACTCTACGGTAAAATTGTCCTCAAACCATAGAGTTTTGCCCCAAAACCAGAGTGTCGCCACGTGACATCCCTGACGCAGTGACATAATTTCTGGGTGGCATCATCACATCGGGGACATTGCTGTTTGGGCATGGGGCAGAAGCCCCCAAAACTGAGGGATTTCCTGCCTGGACCTGGGGAATGGCAACCCCACCCATCCAAGTACGAGCCAGGGCTTCTAATGTCTGACAAGATCAGGCTAATCTGGGCTATCCATGTCAGGGTTTTTATCATTCCTAGAGAAGCGTTATTATTTATTAGAGTTGCATTTAGATTTTGCATTTCCCCCCCTGGCATTTTATCTTGACAAGCAGGCCTTCAGGGTCCTTTTTAGACACTTCCTCCAGCGATTTGTGCTTAGAAATCTGTTTGTAAGAAGAAGTAGTGCTTATTTTAAAAAAGAAATGGGAAACTTGTATACTCTGGATTTGCTGCTTTTTCAGCAGATACCTTAAATGCTCAATTGTTATTTTGCGCTGTGGTAAAGCTGGTCAAAAACTCGGCTGGCTGATTTCATTTCCGGTTGCTTCCATGTGACAAAATGGCTCTGCTGCCACAACATGCATGAAGGGGTACTTAGGGTTCTCAGGTCTCCCCTGGCCACCGGCGGGAAATTGGGGGGGTAGGGTTACTAGATCCTGGTTGGGAAACTGCTGGAGATTTGGGGGGGATGCTCTACCATTTGAAGGAAAAACTATGGTTACCATAGAGTTTTTCCTCAAATGATAGCACGTCCCCCTGCAACATGCCCTGTGTGATGATGTCACCTCTGGGTGATGTAATCGCAGCGCACACACCGAAAACTCCAGGAGACAAGGAGGGAGATCCCTGCTGGCAGCTGGGTAAGACCTGGCAACCCTACTGAAGAGGCAGCAGAGAGACCTCATAAACAAATAAACAGTGTCGTAGAACCTTCCTAGCCAAATAACACAACTGTTCTGGGCCTCAACAAATCTAGCCGCATTCATCTCCCAGACAATTCAGGTGTGAAAGGATGCCGAGAGTGGCAGAATTCTCTGACTTGCGTAATAATGTTCTGTAGACTGAACAAGTTTGCACTGTTCGGTGTGGCTGATCCCACAGTTTTTGTTATTTTGCATACTTGGCTGGTCCAGGCAGAGGAAAAGGCACGGCAGCCCCTTATTCTGTCAGCCACATTTCCAGTTTCTCAGATTTCAGGAGGCTTTGGATGCAAATTTCCTAGTGCATCTTCTTGGCTGTCAGTGCTCCAAACTTTCTCTTTTTTAAAATACCAAAGCTGAGGTTCTCAGGAATTTGAACTCTTGAACCGATTACCCCAGACTGTGTTCCAGTGGAATCACAGCCTATGGATAATAAGCCTTGGACTCTGCAATCCCCCCAAATGTTTTGGTTCCCACAAAGAAATCTGTTAATTATCTTTATTCAGCCTTTAAATTGTGATATCAATAGATGGAGGGGAGGTTGATCTGTAACTGTGGCCAGTAGTTCAGCAGTTCAAGACTTGAGTGCTGTGTGACAGCGTGAGCTCCCGTCTCTGGCCCCAGCTCCTGCCAACCTAGCAGTTCGAAAGCAAGAAATTACAAGTAGATAAATAGGTACCACTTCGAGGGGAAGGTAACAGCGTTCTGTGTGCCTCGGTGTCTAGTCATGCCAGCTACATGACCCTGGAAAAGTCTTTGGATAGCGCTTCGGCTTGGAAACGGAGATGAGCACCGCATCCCTACAGTCGTATTCGACTGGCTTTCGAGCAAGGGGAACCTTTAACTTTTACCTTTTAAGGGATACCAACTGAAGATGGATGCTAGCAGCAACCTCTGCTTGTGAACTAATTGTACTTACCTACCCGGGTGCTAGCAGACAGCTCAGCTGGACGTGATGTTGTCATCAAGGCCTTGACCCTCCCTGGCGATTCTTTGGTCTCTTAACGTTCTTGTTATTCTTTTGTTTCAGTACGAGCAAAGTGAAGCAGAGGGATGTGTCACCGTGTACCGGAACCATGAAGGGTGAACCGTGCACCAGCAACGCTCTTCCATTCACGAAACATTGCTTTCAGCGTATCTTTTTCCGTTGGGTTTTTATGTGCACATTGAAAGTATAATTGGTTACTTCTGGCCACTACCCATTTGCTTACTGTTTTCGACAAGTGTGGGCCCACAATACTCGTGGGAGCGGATTCCCCCACATGCTTTCTCACCAGGCCGAGGGGCTGCCATGGACTCGCGCTGTGCCACCGCTGGCAGCAGGCCCAGCATGATTCCTGGGCTGAGCAGCTGCTGGCAGCATGTCCTGCATGACTCCCAGGCTGTGCAGCCGCCATGGTGGGCCCAGCATGATTCATAAACTGCACCACTTCTAGCAGCATGCTCTGCATGGCTCCCAGGCTACAAGGTGGCTGCCACCAGGCCCGGCTGTGTCACTGGGCCCAGTAGGGGTCATGGGCTGCGCAGCTGCCAGTGGCATGCCCCCCTGGGTCCTGAGCATGCGCAGAGAACACTACTTTATTTTGGGGGGGTGGGATTTAACCCCCCCCCATGTATTTTTTTAAAAAATTCAGATTTTTCTGCAAACCTGGGGAGTGCTCCAAGTTTGAAGAAAGATCTGTTTAGCTTCCACGTGGCTCCGATCAATGGATTTAGCTATCCGGGGAGGAGGGGCGGGCAGGCACAGGTGGCTAATAGTATATAGAATGGTGTATGCTTCCACAAATCCCTTGGGGAGGAGTTGTCTGTAAATATAGCGGAGGCCAGAGAAATAACAGGGCAGCCCCTCATGGTACCAGTGACTTTCTTTTGCCCGTCTGCTTTGTATATGTACTCCGGCTAACTCCGTCTTGCCACAAACTGATATTCCACTGGCTTTAATCTGATCCTTGCCATGTTTATAGGGATCAGGAGAAGTATTCAGCTAGTTGTCAACGTACTTGCGTGACACATGAATTGCCAGCTATTAGCAAATCAAACTTTTCTGATGGCTGATATGTTACAGAAGGGATATATGGAAAACTGGATATTTTAGCCAGCAGACTTTCTCTCCTGGAATCCCTTTCTTTCAGCAGCCTGCACACTCTTAACAGCCTGGGGAACAAACCCCCCAGTTCTCAGAACGGAGAGCTTGCATTTCCTCCCTCGCATTTGCACCTTTTCCACCTCACCTTATCAAGACAGCAAAGTGATTCAGTCCTTCTCTGGTATTGTCGTGGGCGACAGCTAGAA
Source organism: Lepidodactylus listeri (assembly GCA_029233225.1). Taxonomy (NCBI): domain Eukaryota; kingdom Metazoa; phylum Chordata; class Lepidosauria; order Squamata; family Gekkonidae; genus Lepidodactylus; species Lepidodactylus listeri. The sequence goes on along the minus strand of JARCFY010000010.1, from coordinate 17,069,434 downwards.
AGGTTCTCTAATGGCTGCCACCAATGCTCCCTCTAAGCTGTAGAGTCTGGTGAGCAAAAATTCTACTTTCTGAGCTACTGGCATTAAAGTTGTGAGTGAGGGATTGGGCTGATTCATAAATTAGTTTGCTCTGGAGCCATCCTTCCTGAGCTGAGGCAAAAATGTGTGAGCCGGAGGCTAAAAAACTGTGAGCTAGCTCACGCGATCTTAGCTTAGTGGTATCGGTCTGGTATGGGTCTCCTCGGGAGGGCCTGGTACTTTTCCAGGTTTCCCTTTATACATGACCAAGTGAGGCGTGAGGACCCAGGCAAAGTAACAAACTATTTTTATTAAAGAGATGTAACTGCAACTATAATCCAATAAAATACAGGAAAAATGAGCGCAGTAAAGGTAGGTAAACCAGCAAAATAATAAATCCTATCGCGTCTGACTATACTGTCCTAGCCTTCCCTAGGTACCTGGTCTCAGACTGGTTCACCCCCTTTGGATGAGGGGTCCCTCCTTCTGCATCAGCCTCACCATCTCTGCTCCCTGAGAGAGAGAACCCCTTCCCACTTTGGGCGAGGCCTTTTATCTCTTCTTCCCAGGCACCACCCTCTGCTCCCCTGCTGGTATAGTTTTCCCTCCAAAATCCCCTGTTACCCAATCACAGGGTCCAAAGGGTACCTGGGAAATGTAGGCCCTGACAGCTACTCCAATACAGGCCTCCCTGGAACCAGTAGGCCTCTCTAGAGCCTGTTGGCCACATCACTGTAGGATCATGACAGGTATAGCACTGACAATGGCAACAGGTCACCTTTTGGTGTGGCACTGTCTCTGTTTGTCCCCTCTGGCTGGTCACGCTAGCCTGCTATTTTTCAGTCCTGGGAATGCTGAAACATTGGGGGATTGTACAGAGGCACTAGTCCCTTAAAATTAGGGTCTAATGGTCAAGGTTCGAGGAATTCACTATGAAATCTGTGCAGGCTGCATCCACCTTGGAGTCTGGGTCAGTAGAGAAGTCTGAAAACCAGGGCAGAGCGAGCCTGTTGGGATGCATGAGCCCATTAGAGGTCTAGTTTCCATTGGAGGTTTTTGGTTTCCTGTCCCAAACAGTGTGAGCATTCATACGAGGACAACTTTGTTGAGGTTATGCTTTCCCACTGTTTAAATGGAAGCATGCAAATAGAGTTGGCTTTTCACCAAAAAGTTGAAGAATCTTGCACCTTCCATAGCCTTAAAACTTTCAGCAGGGCATGCTGGTACAAGGCAGTAAAATGGCCTAGAATGAATAGGGGATAAAAGTCCTATAATCCTGCTGTATAAATAGAAGAGGCAGAGACCAGGGACAAAGGAAGTCCTTTGACCTGAAACTTTTACTGAAGAGGACCCTGAACATAAGCACATGGAATTTCAGAAAAGAAAGGGAAAAGAAAAGATCCTAAATTTGTCCCTCTCGGAATCGGAATTTTGAGGAGTCTTCTCTCCCCTTCCTTTCTAAATTCACTGGAGTCCCTTACAGATGCCCCATTCTCAAGACCCTTCCAAATCACAAATCTAACCCTGGTTTTATATTCAGGTGGGTAGCCGGGTTGGTCTAAGGCGACAGAACGAAAAGTGTGCAGGCACACGAAAGCTTGTACTCAGAATTAAACTTTGTTGGTCATAAAGGTGCCGCTGGACTCAGACTTTGTTCTCTTGGTTTTAAAGTCACTCTAAGCACTGAAGAAGAGCTGGGAATTATAAGTGAACACCAAAGGCAGAGTGGAGAAGTACAGAGAAGGACCTCTTTTATAGCAGATGAGAATGAACTGTCTGGCAGAAAATAGGCTGTTGAAATTTTTTTATGGCTCTTTGTAGACCACCGTTAGCCCAGTAGAAGCGTCCGTGCACCTCTCTTTAGATCTTCAGGCCATTGGAAGTGTCTTTGACCACTGCATGAGGCGGTTGAGCTCACAGCCAGGGGGTGTTCACTCGGAAACGCCATTTGTGTGAACTAGAAGCCCTGCTGCGTTCACTGGGGCCATGATTTGTGTGGTCACAGACGCCCTTATTATGTCTTCTGTTCTAAAAGCAAGCCCCTGCCCCTTTTAATACCATCAAGGGTATCCGAGGCACGTTACCACAGATTCTTGTTCAGTATCCCTGTCTTTATCTAAAATAAGGATGGTGCCGTAGTTCATGAGTATTTGTTCAGAGGATGAAGTGACTGCCCCTATTTCGGAAGCCGCTCTCCGCATGCCCTTCAGCCGCCATTTTCAGAGTGGTAACCAATACAAGACTAAAGCAAATGAAGACGTTAACTTGGAAGAACATACCTTGTAAATAAGCTTGTAGAAGCAAGACGATCTGGTGCAGTTTAGCGCAAGACTAAAATGTTGTCATTTATATATCTTTCTCAGCAGTGTCATTTCAGATTCAGGATTCGATTTATCGACTTTCTCTGTACATCACCTTTCAGAAAGGCAGGAATAATCTTGCAGACTTTATGGCTTCTGATCTGTGGATGCCAGAAACCATTTTTTAAAAATGTTTTGAGCATGGATTGTCATAAGCTGGTTAGGAAGCAACCCCATCAATTGCATTGTGCCTCCCCCCATGACAATATTGATTTTTTTAAAAAAAATTCAAGGTAACCTGTGCGGGGACTCGTTAGCAAAATAGCTAGTTCAATAAATTCACATTAATAACTTGTAAAAAATCATCAGCTGTTCTGCTGGATGGCAATTTCCCTCTATAACTTGACTTTGCATCTACTCTTGGCATGAGGGAAATTTTTAATTTGGATCTCAGCAGAACAGAACTTCTGGGTTTTTTTTACTTACTGTGCAGATCAAATGGTCTTTTGATTCCCCCCCCCAAAGTATTGCTGCCTGTTATTCCTGACCCAGATGTGCCTAGATATCCTCTTGAACCGTTCGCAGCAGCTGTTCTCGAGCTGCACAGCCAAGTTTGCTGACGGACAGCAGTGCTCAGTGCCAGTTTTTGACATTACGCATCAGACCCCCCTGTGTGAAGAACACGCCAAAAAAATGGTAAGGCATATGAGATAGCCAAATAAGGCTACGGTCATATGTAGAAATCGACCTGTAAGAGTTAAATCGCACTGAGTTCAGTTCTGCTGCCCCCAAGAAACCATATATAGGATTGAAACCAGAGAGTGATTTCTGCCCTGGTTTGCATTTCCCCATCTTGTCTTTGGCCACAGTAGTCAGAATCTGGAACCCTATTGTGCTGGACAGTCATGTCCAGTGTATTTCCGGTTTTGAGACCATGTTGCTGCCATTTATGCTTGGAATAGAGATAGGGTTGCCAGGTCTGGGTTGGAAGACACCTGGAGACTTTGGGGGTGGATCCGGGAGAGGGAGTGGTTTGGGGAGGGGAGGGACCTCAGCATGGTACAGTGCCATAGAGTCCACCCTTCAAAGCTGCCATTTTCTCCAGGGGAGCTGATCTCTCTAGGGATCAGTTGTAAAAGCAGGAGATCTCCAGGCCCCACCTGGAGGCTGGAAACCGTAAGTAGAATTGAGAGGTTTTTAGAAAATTTGAAGGTTTTTTTCTGGGGGGAAAAATCCCAGATATTGGGGGAAATTTGAATATAGGCAATACTTTCTTACTGAGCCTAAACTTATTTCACGGCTTTAATGTCATCAAATGCATAATTTCTAATTTAACATATAAAGTTGTACTCTGGGGCATAAATTTAAAAGTGTTGTACCAACAACACTGCCAATATGTCCAATACTAAAGAGATGAAGAGCTGCAAACTTCTGGCCTACCTTAGCACATGTATCTTAATTTTTTTTTTGAAAACTGAGAACCCAAACTTAGTAAGAAAGAAAATTTTGTATATTCTTTGGACAACAGCAGTCACATAACAATCATAACAGAGCTTGGGGAATATTTTAATGTTGAGTTCAGCTTTGTAATAATGAAAGCACTGAACTTTCCAACAGTGGTTATAGTCACTGTAGCAAATTAATTGTGGGGGAAATTAGTCACATTTAAACAAGAAGTAAGTCCTTGAAAATACTGTATATGTTTACAGCATCCACATGGTACTTTTTGTCTCATGCTATTTTATGTAAAAATTTTCAGAATGTACTTTCTGAATGACTAAAACTTTGTCTTAAAAACATTCCACACATTCCGAAAGAGGAAGTGTTTAATTGGAGTTTTATTCTGTCTTCCCTCAAACTTTCTCCGCTCTAGCTTGAATAATAATGGACGTGATAGAGGTTTATAAAATTATGCATGAAGTGGACAAAGTGCATAGAGATAGTTGTTGTTTTTTCTCCTTCTCCCATGAGAGCCAGCGTGCTGTAGTGGTTAAATTGTTGGACTAGGATCTAGGGTGTCCAGGTTCGAATCCCAGTTCGTGCCATGGAAGCTTGCTGAGTGACCTTGGGTGAGTCACACCCTCTCATCCTAACCTCCCTCACAGGGTTGTTGTGAGGATAAAATGGAGGAGAGGAGAACGATGTAAAATAACTAGAATGTGGAGACACCCAATGATGATGAAGAAGAAGAGACTGGATTTATATCCTGCCCTTCACTCGGAGTCTCAGAGCTGCTTACAATCTCCTTCCCTTCCTCTCCCCACAGCAAACACCCTGTGAGGTAGGTGGGGCTGAGAGAGCTCTTTCGAGAACTGCTCATGAGAGAACAGCTCTGACAGAACTGTAACTGGCCCAAAGTCACCTAGCAGCTGCATGTGGAGGAGTATGGAATCAAATCTGATTCTCCCAGATTAGAGTCCACGCTCCTAAGCACTACACCAAACTGGCTGGACAATAGGTACAGGACAGACAAAAGGAAATACTTCTTTACCTAATGTGTAATTAACTTGTGGAATTCACTGCTGGTGGATGTAGTGATGGCATTTAAAGGGGGGGTTAGACTCATTCATGGAGGGGAGTGGCGATGAGTGAGTAAAGGGAACCTCCATATTCAGACACAAATAACCTTTGAAAATGCAGTCAGTTCCTTGAGAGTCTCAAAACCGTTCTTTCTAGTTTGGCAACATTCCTAAACCTGCAGAAGACTGAAGATTAGTCTAAAATACAGACTAGTATGATTCAATTTGGAAATAGTTTGGCTTTCATGTGCTCCCTTCTCCCCACCCTCCCTAAACCACTCAGCTTTACTGCTCATGGTCATCAGGTGAGTTGTCAGTTCACATGAGTCCTCAGGTCTTCTATTCTGGCTCGTATGCGATAACAGAAATATTTCGGTGTGGCAAGAAAAGACAAGCTTGTTCTTCATGCCCTTTCTATTCTGTCTCTTAACAGGATAGCTTCTTGCGTGGAGACAGCTCCCGCAAAGTCCAGCACCAGCAGCAGAGGAAGCCCAGGAAAAAAACAAAGCCGCCTGCACTCACCAAAAAACACAAGAAGAAGAGAAGGCGGGGGCCACGGCGACCCCAGAAACCGATTCCTCCTGCTGTGCCCCAAGGAAACCTCAGTATGCCCACCAGCGTCTCACTGCCAATGGAGATCTCCCATATACGGTAAGTGGCTGGCAGGGTCTCCTTTTTTAACTGACCGGCCAGGGTAGGAAAGGAGTACCGTGAATGAAAAAGCCCGATCCGGGGCTACCTGTATACGATCGGCTGCAGTCTTGTGCACACTTCCTTGAGGTTTTAAGCACCGCAGAAGACAGAAGGACTTCTTAGTGAATGTACCTAGGATTGGGCTGAAATTTTACTTTGACATGGTGATTATTTCACAATCTGAGCTAGTTCTGTCTCTTTAATAGTTGGGTACATGGGCATCGGGCTGCAGTGGCTCAAGTGCAGACCAGAAAGTCAGCAGTTCGAGACCCGAGTGCTGCATGACGGAGTGAGCTCCCGTCTGTGGTCCCAGCTCCTGCCAACCTAGCAGTTCAAAAGCAAGAAATTGCAAGTAGATAAAGAGGTACCACTTCGGTGGGAAGGGAACAGCATTCCGTGCACCTCAGCATCTAGTCATGCCGGCCACATGACCGCAGAAGCATCTTTGGACAGCACTGGCTCTTCAGCTTGGAAACGGAGATGAGCACGGCATCCCTAGAGTCATATTCGACTGGCTTTCAAGCAAGGGAAACCTTTACCTTTACCTTACATGGGCATCACACTAGGAAGAGAGAACAGCTATGGACTGTGCATAGATCCTTCCTCTTGAAGGGTGGTCGCTTTTCCCTCCATAATTCCAGTACCGTCTTAACCATGGACTGCTTGTGTGGCTCGGATACCAGGAGGCCATTTAGTAAGCCAGTCTGGGGACTGTATTGGTCAGTCTTTACGACCTGCCCTGCTATTCTTTGCTACGGATCTTTTCTCACACTGCAGCTTTTCTCCCTTAATAAATCCCCCTGTCTGGTCGGGGAGAATTTCACTTGCCCTTGTATATGTTCATGGCCCTTAAGTGTCTCAGCCTACTGAAAAAGGCAGTGTGGTGTTTTCACGGCTGGAAACGTATCTCACCAAAACATCCCCTGTGGAACAAATGACTTGCAAGACCTTTTTTTAAACAGAATAGAACACTATTTCAGTAGCTTCTTTCTGTCTCATTTTGATCAAGTCAGTCCTAATAGCAGCTGAACAGACCAGGTGGCATGTAACCTGGCACGTCCCAGAGTTTTCATACCGGGGACACAGTTGGTTTGTTATTCAGCCCTGACCTGGATAGCGCAGGCTAGCCCGATCTCGCCAGATCTCGAAAGCTAAGCAGGGCTGGCCATGGCTAGCATTTGAATGGGAGACCTCCAAGGAATGCCAAGGTCATGACGCAGAGGCAGGCGATGGCAAACCACCTCTGAATGTCCCTTGCCTCCAAGCCCCAGTATGAGTAGGAATAAGTTTATTGTTTATGGCCATTGGCCGTCACAATTTTATATAGAACTGGATCATTAGGGGTCACCAGAAGTCAGCTTGACGAGATGGCAACCCCCCCCCCCCCCCGGAACATTGGAGGTATTCTTCATTCTTAATGCAGAGATAGATTTATATTTTCTTGATCACCCCATAGAACAATGGAGAGGCATCCTGCTTGCAATTTCAGGATCACCCCATTAATCTGGCATTCTTTATTACCTCTCCTGCTAGCAGGCAGATCTCAGGAATGGGACCAGTCTTTGGGGGGCAAGGGTGATGCTTCAGGGATTCCCTGTCCACTTGCTAGCTTGTAGTGCAAGAAAGCCGTGGTGTATCTTTCAGCTCATGCCCGTATATTGGCAAACAGGGTGGTGCGTGCGTGCCAGTGCAGGGGTCTTTCTGGTCCAAAGGGCTATAAAGTGGTGGAAACAGCCAATGTCTTAATTATGTCACGGCATAGAATCATGGAGTTGGAAAGAACCTCCAGGGTCATCTAGCATGCTTGAGAGACCCTCTCATCATAGATCTCAGGGGTTTACATTTCTACAGTGGCCCCCCCTGGATACTTCTGCGTGAAGCGTTGCTGATGTCTGCTAGCAAGGACTTGATGCATGGTTCTGGAGATCCAAAGGGAGTGGCGAACAAGAGGGCTGCTGCTAGCCCTAGTGAATTGGGTCTTAGCAGATGCCATCCAAGAACATTTTCATGGGAATAGAACCCTGCAGTTGCTGTAGCATTATGAGTTTATGCTTTCAGTATAATGCTGTGTGGCTCCAGAGTTGCTAGATGGGGAGGGAGTTGAAGCACGAGGGAGAGAGGCAGAGAAAGCATGCACACGTGTGTCAGTCAGTGCGCAGGATCCAGGCATGTCCTCACACTGGCTTTGTGGTATTTCTAGGAGCCCCTCCACGCCGGAGCTGAGTACGGACGAGCTGCCAGATGACATCGCCAGTGAAATCACAGACATTCCACATGACCTCGAGCTGAACCAGGAGGACTTCTCTGACGTCCTTCCGAGGCTGCCTGACGATTTGCAAGACTTTGATTTTTTTGAAGGTACCTCCCCCCCGCAAACTCTTGTTTAGCCGGCAGCAAATGGAAGCAAAGCAGTTTGGATTTGGGTCTTGGGATAGTGGGGATGAATTTTGCAGCTTTTTTTTTTTTTTGAAAGCTACTTTGTACGCTTTTCCAAATCAGTTTGATGGTTTAGGGATACTGGAATATGAAAAGGATAGCTTGGGACTTCCAGTTTTGAGCTCTTTTCAGGAACCCCAATCTCTCATACTAGAGTTGAGTGATGGTCATGCTGTTATTAGGGATGGGAATGAACCGAATTACGAACCGAATATTCGTCATGAACCAGAGGGGGTTCATGGTTTGTGAACCTCGGTTCGTGCCATCCTGCCCTCATGAGCCCCCACAAACCTCCCAGGTGGGTTCGTGTGGTTCATGTCCGCAGACATGATGGCCCTGGCAGAAGGTTTGGAGAAAGCATTTAAAGAGACAGTGGGGCAGCTTGCAAAAAACAAAGGTGTGCAATTTTTACATGGTCAAACCGCTTAAATTTTTCTTTTCTCTATTCTGTAAAGCCCTCTTTGTATTTTTAAAAACATTTTTATATAACCGTTTTAAACTTTATGTAAGTTTTGCAAGAAAAAACTTTTTTTGCCTCTTGATCATGCCATTCAGCATGGGGGAGGGGCTGTAGCAAAACAAGGGAATTTACCTGGATTCTCCCCATCCCCAATTTTTCTGCACAAGTTTTTGGTCCATTCGCTGAGTCATTTGCAAAGCCGGTACATCTGCCATTTTGGCAGGTTTCCCCTTACTGTTGCAGCCCACCTTGCAATGTGGCATATTTTTCCAGCGGGTCCTCTGACCCTCCACCGTGTTTTTAAGGGGGCACAGAAGACTACCCAGGGGAAAGGAAGGTGGTAAAAATTGTTTTCCAAAACTTTGTCCATCTGTGGCAGCCTTGGAGCCGTCTTTTCCATTTTTGTTCTGACTAATATTTTAAAAGCAGGTAAAGGCAGTGTTATTACCTAGTTGAACATGCTGGGGGAGGAAGCTTAGAAGCCTTTTGGGGAGGGGCCATTGTTCAGTGGCAGAGCATCTGCTCGGCACACAGGAAGTCCGAAGTTCAGTCCTCAATATTTCCAGTTAAAAGGATCAGGGGATGTGAAAGACTGCTGCCTGAGACCCTGAAGAGCCACTGCCAGTATGAGTAGACAATAATGACCCTGATGGACTGGTGCTGTGTGTGGTGTAATCATTAGAATGAGGTATTCACTTCCATTCCACACTGGGCCATCCTAACTGACTTAATCCCTTTTGGACAAAGGACAATCCAGTTTAGACCGGACCATTATCAGTTGCTTGATGGAGGTAGGACTATGGCTGCGTTCACACACACTAAATAATCCACTTTCAGTGCACTTTCAATGCACTTTGAAACTGGATTTTTACAGTGTGAACTGGCAAATCCAGTTTGAAAGTGCACTGAAAGTGGATTGAAAGTGGATTATTTAGTGTGTGTGACCGCAGCCTATGTCGTATATGGCTCTGATAGGTGAGAGTAGCCTCTGATATCAGAGATGGGGATTTGCATGGGGCTGGAGAAATCAGCTTGTCGTTCTTAGAAAGGAGGCTGGCTTAGGTCCAATACACTGTGGCCCTGCGTTAGTGACAAAAACCTGCCTGACCAGGTTCCAGTTGACAATTTACATGTACAGTTACTTGGTTATTTTGCACGTGGTCACTTGCTGATCACTGTGCGAACAGACTCCTTTGCCATGCATTGTGGCATTGAGGCAGTGTGAACATTTTGACATTTTGCTTTGTGGCGGCTCATGCAAATCTCCACATTGAGCAGTAGTCCTCCAGTGATAAACATGCCTTGTGTAAACGCACCTGTGCTGGAAAACACTCCCGATGCAAAATAATTCTTTTCATGCCACTCTCTGACCGCATTAAGCTGCAGGCTTAAGAATGTTTCCCAGAGAGGAATCCCCATGAAAATGAGACTTACTTCCACGTGTAGATCTGCTTAGGATTGCTGTCTTAGTTTTGTTTAAACAGTATATGAATGAATAAGTCCGTAAACATTCAGCCTCTTGTCGGCTTGCTTCATTAGGACCTTGATTGTTAAGTGGCATGCCGTTTTGTGCATTGTAATTTCACACAGGTAAAAACGGAGATCTCCTTCCAACTACCGAAGAAGCAGAGGAGCTGGAGCGGGCCCTGCAGGCGGTAACTTCTCTTGAGTGCCTGAGTACGATCGGAGTACTCACACAGACGGACGGCGTGCCGGTTCAGGAGCTCTCGGACAGAGGGATCGGGGTGTTCTCCACGGGTGCGGGGACTCCCGGAATTCAGTCCTTGAGCCGAGAGGTCAACGCGGATCTTGGCGAGCTGCTCAACGGGCGCATAGTCCACGATGATAATTTCTCTAGCCTGGACCTGGACGAGAGCTTGCTCCGTTCTGCTACCTTATCCAATCCACCGACGCCCCTGTCCGGGCAGATTCAGGGGCAGTTCTCCGCCCCAGCCAACGTTGGCCTTACTTCTGCCACTCTGATAAGCCAGAGTGGGCTTGGGGAGAGAGCCTTCCCAGGACAGTTCCAAGGACTTCATGATGGCAGCCATGCCTCCCAGAGGCCACACCCTGCCCAGCTGCTAAGCAAGGCAGACGACCTAATCACCTCACGACAGCAATACAGCAGTGACCATTCACACTCCTCACCCCACGGAAGCCATTACGACAGTGAGCACGTGCCGTCTCCTTACAGCGACCACATCACGTCCCCCCACGCCGCCTCCTACTCTGGCGATAATTTGGCAGCTACTTTTTCCACGGAGATGCCCCTCATAGCACAGCACTTGCTACCGTCGCAGCTCGAGGTGCCGCTCAGCGGGGTGGTGAACCCCAGAACTCACTGGGGGAGCCTCCCCGTCAGCCTCAGTGACCCTTCTCCGTTCAGCAATCTCCTCGGCGCGGACGGGCACCTCCTTTCCACTTCCTTGTCCACGCCGCCTACCACGTCGCACTCAGAGACCACACAGCCTGCCTTCGCCACCGTGACCCCCAACAGTTCCAGTGTGCTCCCGGGGTTACCGCAGACCAGTTTCAGTGGCATGGGGGCTGCATCTTCTGAACTCATGGCCTCCACCTCCCCCAAGCAGCAGCTCCCGCAGTTCAGCGCCGCCTTTGGCCACCAACTGAGCTCACACAGTGGCATTCCCAAGGACCTGCAGCCCAGCCACAGTTCCATAGCGCCCCCTACGGGATTCACAGTAACAGGTGCCACAGCTACTAGTACCAATAATGGATCTGCTCCCTTCACCACCTCCAGCTGAGCTTGTCTGTCTATGAATTTCAGACAGTCGGGGACCCTATGTCGTCCCCGTCCCCCTGTGTCACCCTTTCCCCTCCTATCTTCTCTTTCCTCATTTTTGTCATCCCCTTCTTTTTAAAAGACAATTTTTTTATTATATAAAAAAGAGGGGGCTAAAAATAAAAGTCCTGATTCAGTACAGACCAGGGTTTCCCTGTTGCTAGGCTCTGCTCTAATGATCTTATGTGCTGTTTATGTATTGGTGCTCATTTACTTCTGGCAGGTTCACTATGCCCCAGTTTAAATACCCCTAGGAAATATACAGTACAGTTGCTGGATGTAATTGACCTTAGATCGAGAAATGAGAAGATACCTCAGATAAAACTAATGCAAGTTCTTGTTTTCCCGAAGTTCAGATCAGAGCTTTCAGTCCCATTAGCATTTGGGGAGATGGGGGAGGGGCAGGCAGTTGCTTTATTATATACATATATATATTTTTAAAGGCATGAATGGGATGAAAGGCAGGTCAACCTTCTGACTGAGTAATTAGGCACTGTAGAATTAAGCCAAGACCATCGTTGAGTTATTCTGTCAACAGTGGGGTTTTGAACTCCTCATGTACAGGGTGTGTGTGTGTGTGTGTATTTGCTGGGTACCTCATAGGGTTTTTTTTCCTTCTGCAGCAGTCATCTGAAACCAGTAACTGTTCCTATTCATTTCTTAGCGCAAGGTTTATTAAACTGGTGAAGAATTGGATTGGGAGGTTATCAAATGTTGGCTTCAGGCTATCCAAGGTTGCTATTAAAAAGATTAGAATGGGAGGAGGAAAGAGAGAAAAGGAAGTGCTGAGTATTGGAATAATGACCCATAAGACGTCTATTCTAGAAGCAGATTATTATAGTAGTGTTGATTCGGTCTTAGGCGTTATCCAGAACTTCCCACATGGATTGTATTTTTAACAGAATCAGTAAGAAGTGGTTTTTGAACCCCGTTTGCCATACAAACCAATCTGAGTCGGAGCATCTAAATGATTTTGCCTGGTTGTCACAATCTCTGTATATTTGGGCTCCTGAACATTCCTAAACTGATATTTGAGCCCTTATTATTATAGGCACCCTATTATATGTTAGCCAACTTTTGTGGGAAGCGAAGCGTGAGAGGAAACCAACTGGTTTTCCAACCATAAAAGAAGCTTCTGGAAGCGAGGCAGGCGCTGTCCTATCTTCTCTCACTGGCCTTGCTAATAAATAGGTTAGAAGTGCCGAAGATTCCATTTGTCCCCCTTCCTGCTCTCTGAAGAGCCGCAATGATTGATTTGTGAGGCGTTACTCAAAATGAGGCCTACTTCCCTTGAGGTGTTTTTTCACCCTGCAGAGGGGAAAAATGTTGTTTGTGAGGCAATCCAGTTAAACTATTTCTCTCTCTCCTGCTCCCCCACCTCCCATATTTCTCTCAAAAAAGGATTTCTGCTTGTGGTGATTTTAATTTTCTCTCCCATCCCCGCCCCGAAGACTAGGTTAACACATGGTTTCTTTTCCTCATGAAGTCAAGTTGTACTCAGCAGAGATAATCAGAATTCCTTGCTCTTTGTTTCATTTTCTGGGGTTAGTATGGCCAAACGTTCCCACACCAGCCCCAGAAAATCATTCGTTATCTCTTATATGCAATTTTACCTGATTAAAAACGTTAACCAAGAGAAGGCAGACTGTTTTAATTGGTTTAAGAATGGGATTAAGAGAGAACTCTGCAGCTCCTTTAGGACCGAAGAACCAAGCAATTAGTTTCCTACCATCCCTTACAATGGTGCTGAAGTGTAATTCTGACCACAGGCCTTCCGTCCTAAAGTTTGGGAGCATGGAGGGCTTCAAGGTTCGAGCCTCTTGTTATCCCACCAAGTCAGAACCATTTCCTTCTTTCTACCGAGCTTTTCTGCTTATTATTTCAAACGGATCAGACAATAGGGACTGAAGCTGCAGGCGTATGTAGGTGGAGAAGCTTTTCGTGCTTTGAACCTTGTGAAGTTTCGCTATGCCCAGGCCCGCCTAAACAGTACAGTTTCATTAACGACAAAGGGGTCCAAACTGTTTCTAATGGAAGTGTTTTATGCCACGACAAGAGCTGAAGTGAATCTTCCTTATTCTCGACTTCTTACTTCCTTATTCTCCACTATGAGGATGTGTTTTTTCCCTTTGTCCGTGCTCAAGCAGATGCTTTAATTTTTTTACCTTGTGCACTCCCCCCCCCCTTTCTTTTGTTTCTGTATATTTTGGATGGGCAAACTTTGGTGACTTGCAGTGCAATCCTATGCAGAGTTATTTCAGTCTAAGCCCATTGATTTCAGTGGATTTAGGCCAGAGTAAGTCTGCAGAGGATTTCTCTGTTTGACAAACTGAAGTTCTTCTTTATACTTTGGAGGAACGTCATTTAGTTCCGGTCCCCGAAAAAGCAACCTAATCACTGGGACCTAAAGAACCCACCTACAGACTTTTGCAGGCAGGCAAAGGCCTTTTTCTAGAGCCCCTTTTCCTACTGCAGCTTCCCCACATGGGCTGAGATGTTTTCCGCAGGGACGGTTCTCCCCGCGCCTGCACTTACGTTCCTCTGCCGCTTTCCCTTATTTCCGCAGATGTTTTTGCAGTCCCAGGCACAAAAATGCAGTTTGTCCCCTCTAGCTCCAGAGCATCAGACTTCCCTGTTTCCAGGAATTCCCATGCTGTGCCACAAGAGGGGGCAAACTGCGTTTTTGCTCCTGGGAGGGAGAAATCATCTGTGGAAACCGGGGAAGGCCACGGATGTATAGAAGAGCAGGCAGGGGGAAACTTAACACTGCGGGACATGGGACCCTCCAGAGCAGGGTTCTGTGAGCCGAAGGGAGTTTTTTTCCTGAAGGGAAAGCCAGCAAAGCTGTGAGTGAAAAGTGGCCAGCTGGAAATGTCACTGCAGCCCTTTCTGCTAATTCTCAACTATATCCCACAGCCTTCCCTTTTTAAAAATTAAAAACAAAAACTTTGGCCCCATTTCTGTCCTATGCAATACCTTACCTGTACATCTGGACACGGTGGCAGCTCATACACGTGCCACAGTGGGGAAAGTGCTGGACGTTACCGTAAACCACCGGGGGCAATGTATAAGGGCAGGCCACTCAGTTTGGGGATGAAATTAAATGCCGCTTATGTTATCTCAGATCACTTTGAAAGTCCGGTTCAGAAAGGAGGCTTTCTGTTTCGTCTTGTGCCACATCTTTTGCTCCTGTGCAGGATTTTGTTTTTAAATCTGTGGCATCATCCACTTTTGTGGCATGCATTATGCCGAACATGATGTTTTTGCATGTGGCAAAGGAAGGTTCTGTGCATGAGAGTGGTATTTCCACAGTTTTCCCCCCACTGTAAAGCAGATCCTGCAGAAATTTTCCAGCTGGGCGGGGTGGTGGGGGTAATATTTATTTCCTTTAGTGCATTGAACAGAATAGCTCAATTTGAAGGCCTGTGTTCAGTTTGTTGAACTGATGTGAAAATTCCAGTTTTTTATTCTAATTGTTGGTTCACACACAAAAAATTACGAAGAGTTAAGTTTGCCACACGCACTCTTTGATAAGGTCATATTTAAATGAAAGTAGAATTACGTAGCAGTTCTTACGTAGGGGGTCCATGTTTGCATGTGAAAAACAATAAATTGGTCCCAGTGATTTTTTTGCCAAACACTGCAGATGATCTCCTGTATCACTGAGCAGTGGACTTTTGTCTGGTTTTCTCCCCTCCTTCTTTTTCTGGTAGTCTGCGTTTGAGCTTTCTTTCCTTCTCAGAATTCGGAGTCATGTGTTCAACTGCAAAAAAAAAAGAGGAAGCTGCTTTGTGCGGTCACTGGGGGGCAGTATTTGGAAAGATTATTCTGATCTAGGCAAGCTGAAATTGTGACCTCTGTTTTGTTCTTTCCTTTTTTTTTTTGTCAGCGAATTAAGTGAAATTTGTGGTTGAAAAAAGGAGAAAATATTCAACCCAATTCCTCTCTAAGCCCTTACCCTTCTCATGCATACACATACACACAGAGGGTCTGTAAATGTGTGAATCGGATTAAGACGTTGTACTTGGTCTGCGGAAGTGTCTTGGGGCCCGTTTTACTTAAACTATGTAGGTAACATTCTCAAATGTGTACTATCAAAATTGCAGTGCAGTTGACTTCTAGACAGTTACCTGCTTACGCCGTTGCTTATATCACGGGGTAGGCTGATTTACCCTGAAATGACGCTCTAACCTGTATGTTAAAAGAAAAGAGAGACTAGAAAAAGGTCCACTCTGAAAAGACGGACAATGGAGTTAGGCGTGGGCGTGTCTATGCCCATGGGGGGGGGGGGGAGCTGAACCAGTTTCTCGGAATGGTGATGTTAATCACTGTCCAGTGTGGGGCATGTCTCAGGGATTCCTTGTGGAAATAAGGGCAGTTAAGGTAATTTTAATCAAGTAAACCAGTTTTTAAGGTAGACCATCATCAAAGCATGAGTGCACAGAAGAGAAAATGCCCTGTTCCTATTTTGTAGCCTGTAGTGTGTCGTGTGTGGGGCTGATTTCTCTTCTTAAAAAATGTGCTCATGTCCAACGTACAAAATTGTTTCCCCCCCCATTATGCTTAGCTTTAAACTTTTATTTAAAGATACATTTCCCCGCCCTGCCCCCACCACGAGCGTTCAGAATACTTATTGTAGATTTTTTAAGAGAAAAGGTATATTAATTTATGCTATTAACACCATCTCATAAATTATAAGTTTTATACTAAAAACTGTACTGAGTGTAATGAATTATGTTGCATATGTGTTCTTAATAGCTATGAAACTATACACAGTTTTTTTTTTAATGACAGCAGAAGAGTCCTTATAGTAAAGCACCTTTTTACACTGGATCTGTGCCGTGTCAAGGTGTACAGCTATTCTTTGCTACCTTGCAGATACAAATATATAAATAAAAGTATAAAATATATACAGTGAAAAAAAATGGTATCTTGTATTGACAAAAAAAAATACAAAACTCTTCTCGACCCATATATTTCCACTCTGAGGGTCTTGTTTGTCTGCAATAATTTATCTGTGGTATGTACCTATGGCGGTTAGAGGTTTTTAGTTACAGGGTGATTAGATCAAATTTGAAATCTCATTACTGCAGCTGAGAATTGTGAACCAATGTTGTAAGTCTGCTCCCCCCTCCCCCATTCCCTAAATATATTTATTTCCAGTTATCTCTGCAGGTTGGAAAGTTGAAAATGAAAAAAAGTTAAATCTAGGGATTCACGGTGTCTTATTCAGGAATTTTCTCTCCTCCTTTCCTCACAAAGGAATTCCCACTGTGACTTATAAATAGAACTTAGGTATCTTGTGTGCATGTATGTATACTATACACACACAAAAATATGCATTGGGGGGGACTGTATGTGTGATATATGAATGTGTATATTGTATGTAGGTTACGGGTTTTTGTTTTTTTCTTTTTTCAAAAAAATAGAGAAAAGTAGTTGAGGGGTGATAGAATGTATTGTGGAAATGTGCTTACTTAGTCGGGAGTTATTTTGTGCTTACTATTGTACAAATAACCAAACTACATTAAGCTTTCTATTTCAGGGCTAACTCTGATATCATGTTGCTTTTTTTTCCCCTTAAAAAATATTAGTCTCTAAATCCAGATACACTGAGCTCTGTTAAAATGACAGAAAATGCCATGTTTCCCAGACAGCCTTTTCCCAGAAACAGTTAAAAAGGGTATTGTATAAGGGGAGTCTTCAGTGCGATTTTTATATTTGCCAGGGTTGAGAGTCATGGGAACCAGCTGTACGCATTCAGGCCAGTACTAGAGTCTTCTGCCTTCAGTTTTGTAACTGTGTCCTTTTTTGGTGTTATAAACCCCTCCCGTTGGGTGGCTTTCCATCTGTGTATTGGGTTTTTCACAATAGAATTCTATACCTGGAACCTCAGAAAGGGATCTAAGTGTTTTACCATGTTTGGGAACTTTGATGCAGGAATAAAGTTACTTTGGGCTTTTCCGCACCCGGATTTCCCCCCTACTGCCTGGCGTCTTGACTGCGTTGTTTCCCCCCCACCCCGCCTTACAACAGATGGTTGTTGCTCTCCATGTTTTTCTTCTAATTTTTCTCCTGTTTCTCAAAGAGTGGTCTGAAAAGACACAGTAAAAACTTGGGGGGGAAGAAACAAACAACTGGAGAGTAAGGACCCGTAGATGATACAGCGTGTAAGTTAAGAAGCTGAGCTGCGGCATAAACCCGGTGCAGAAAAAGCCCTTTAAAAATATGGCCCTGGTTATAACTATTTAGTTAGTTTATAACTTGAGAGGAATGGGGAGTCTTATTTGGCAGCGCAGACACAACACCAGTCACTGGTTAACTGGTTAGCAGACAGAGCAGTTTGTGGAAGTGCATGTTTTCCTCCTGCATCCATTCCCTTCCTGGGAGCAGATTTTTCCACCATCCCCTTTAGTTGCAGTGAAGCAGTTCATAAATTACTTTCCTCTTAAACCAGGGTCTCTGAAACCTTCCTTAACCCATAGGGCTAGATTGTGGTTTCAAGGGAAAAGCCTGGTTTCTGTTATACTTCGTCACCTTACCACTGTGCCGATATGCTGTGTAACTGCAGGAAGGGGTGGGGGAAGCATTTGCTCCACAGAGTGGAGGGGGCCGTGCCCAGGACCTGCCTTCGATTTTGCTAACTTTAGTTAGCGGGGAGCCAGTGTTGTTGCATCTGCGCCAGCCTTTGGCGATGCACGAGAGGCCCCAAACATGTTTGTCCGCTCCCCTTCTCATTTTGATGTGCACAGAACGGCAGGATCCGTGTCGGAAATAGCTGCACCTTGAATGCATGCAAGTTCTTCGGCTGTCCGTCATAATAAGGAAATCATGTCAGAGAAAGTGAAATGTTCACCATAACTTCTATTCACACATCTTCCATCCTGGGGCTTCTTGAGGACTATTTTCTTTGACAGGTAATTTTTTTAAAAAATCTGATTTTCCCCACTGCTGGTTTATATGTTAGTCCCCCCCCCCCCCCCAAAAATGTGTTTTATGAAAATCATATTGCTTGTACATATGCATGCCAGTGACCGGGGGGGGGGAGTGTCTGTGGGAGGTTCATGGTCTCTACTTCCTATTAGTTGATGAACATGGGAGGTACCAGAGTAAATCTATTTATGGGGAAGAGTAGACGCCTTTTGTGTATACATGTACAGAGAGTTGTATATCAGATGTGGCAGCACTTCGCTGAATGTGGAATTGCCCTTTCCATGATAATACGAATGTGAGACTTCTATAGATGTGTGCATATTTGTCTCCGTATGTTAAGTATACACGGGCCACACATACAAAAAAAAATATGTTACCATGAACTCTGTGTGTTGGATAAAGATCTATGTATAAATAGTTGGAATTGTCATTCCAGGTGAGTGTTTTGGGATGGCTCTAATACTGACGTTTGTTCGCCACAACTTTTGTTAGCATGGAAATCTCTTCATGTCTTTGCTTTTCTTTCTTACTATATCCGCCCTACAAGATCTTTTCCAGGTTTCCCATCTTTCCTGCTGTGTCTCTTTCAAAATTCTAACCTCTCTCCTTTTATGTTGTAACAGTTCCCTCCCTTAGTGTCCAGACTTCACGTAGCTCCCTCGAGGTTCAGTATACTCCCCCACTGACGTTCCTGAGGCATCCCCTTTTCTACTGGATACATTGCTTGGCTTGGGAGAATCCCTTACATTCACCCCCAAAATACTGCATGGAATTGAAATTTTATAAAAATCTTATAGATGATAGTCTGGTCCAGTTGGCATAACTTTTTTTTGCCCACAAGGATTTTTTCATACTTATTTACATTTTTAAAAAATCCATACATCTTAAATGACAGGCCCACACGACTCAAAATTAGCGCTGTGATTGGGTGACTTAAGTACATAATGCACTGGAATCGCATAATGAAGTCATTTAATTGTTCCATTGCAATCCCACAATTTTTCAACACATGACGTGTAGAGGAAACCCAGCTACTTTGTCCACAAGATGGACCAGTTGTATTTGCACATTGAACCTTCCATCTTGAGCCAATTTTTGGCCATATGAACTGTCCCTCATTTGGGCTCCCGTAGCTTCTTGACAGAACATCCGGTCTGTTTAATTGTATGTATGCCTCTCTGAATTAAAAGCCAAACATGACTTCCATTGCAATGGAGAATATACAGATTTTTCAGTCTCCAGGGCTTCCCCAAACAGTCAGTAATATTTCCCCCCCTAAATACTGAGGGTAATTTCTGTCCTGTCCCTTGGATAATATCACCCTCTAGCTTTCCATGCACAAAACCAGAATTAATATGGTAGGGCTAAATGTTTCCATACATGTATGTGTATATACATAACACATTCTTTCAGGGAATAATATATACGTACACAATATAATTTCTCCCATCCCTACGCTCTGTTCATGAATATAAGAGATGCTGTAGTGTCTTTCATGCAAACTTTGGTTCAGTTTTGACTTTTGGCAAAATGCTGTCCCTTCTGGAGTATTTAAGCTGCAGTTGCATGTCCTAGAAAAAATGACAGAAAAGAATATTTATAATTATCAAAAAGCCATTTGAAGTTGTCTTTTCAGCAAGGAGGAAGTTGATTTCTTAAACGTTACCCTGCGTCAAGGTGCCTCTTTCTAACTGGGATCCTGTTGACTCGTAATCAGTTGCCTTTTCCTTTTAAAATGGTAAACAATTTGCATTTTGCTGTAAACGTTTTTCCCTCCAAATTTCCCTGTGACCAACATAACTTTCATCACTATTTACCTTGTGTAACACTGGTGTCATTGAAAAGAGTATATTTTGTTTCCTGCGAGTTAAAAAAAATATTGCTTCGTCGTTTATTCTACCACAGGTAACATCCCTTGTCAAGGGTGGATGGGGGGAGGGTCTTTATATGACAAAACTTCTAGAAATAACTCTTGTTTTTTATTCATTGAGGAAGTTCTTCATGGGAAACTATTGAGTTAAATCTCTCTCTCTCTCTCTCTCTCTCTCTCTCTCTCTCTCTCTCAGGCTGTTTTCTACATCATGCCATTAAGTAACTCTCTTTTCCAAACTGAATTTCTGTGTTCAAGTATAAAATGGGAAAGGGTGGGTCAGTGGGGATTTAAAGAACAAGTATGTCTGGTTTGAGCCGGTCAAAGCCAAATACTTTCCTCCAAATAAATTCAAGAAAGGGAGAATTCTTCCGTTGGTGAAACGTTGGCCAGAAACGACAGAAAAGGCTCTCTCTTTCTCTAAGCAAGAGAATACATTGGTTTATTTGTGTCATTTTAAAAGTAGCTCCGTTAATGCCTTGATATCAGAAACAGCCTCTTAACAAAGAGCTCCATGCCACCATTCGACCACTGTCGTGAAAGAGGGAAGAAGTTGCAGTGGGAAGGCCAAGGTGAGGCACCAGTGCATTGTGGGAAGTACAGCTTGCTCACGCTAGCCTGCATCCTTCAGACGTAACTGCACGGTAGCAAGGATTAGCAGCCTGCACCCATTTGTGGTTTCCATCCCGATACACACCAATGGGTGTTTTCTTTCCTGTACACTGAATTAAGAAACTAAACCTTTGTCACAGGTTTAACCATTGAGCAAAGGGAAACATACCGACTCAGTCCTAGCACGTGTAAAATAGGGAGGCTGAGGCCGCTGAAGCAGAAGCTGTATGTCCCTGAAAATTCCAGCGTGAACTAGAACTCCACGCACAAATGAATTTGGCTACTGGAAAGATTCGGGGACAACATTCCAGAGATGGGTGGCAAGCCCTAGCATTGGTACTTTCCCTTTACATTGGAAGACTTAGCTCACATGCTCCTCACAGTTCTCAGTGAATGTACTGCATTGCCATTTAAGACAAAAAAAAGTAAATCAATGAAATTATAAGATTGGTTTCCTTTGGTTATCTGGTCCTTGTTTAATTGGTTTAAGGGTTTTTTGTATACAGAAGTTTACATTTTTATGTATATTCTTGTGTAAAAAAAAAGGATGTAATATGTGTATAAAAACACTTGTATGTATTATCTGTATATAGTGTGAGAAAATGATTTTTTTCCCTTTCTTTCTTTTGGATGTATTAATAAATCTTGCTGTGAAGTAGCCTTGCCTGCTTTTTTATTTTATTAAAGTGCATTTCTAATTTCTGTAGCATTTCCGCTGAAGGCTGGTTGTACCACTCTGGATTTCAGTGCTTATGGTGGGTAAATATTGTACAAGACATATAAAATTCATGTGTAATGAAGAGATCTAAAGTTGCGCAGACCGTGCTCTGGCTACGGAGTGCTAACTTAACTGCCTCTGACAGTGTCTGGAACCTGCATAGAATCTTGGGAATCTAATAAGTTTTCTTGGCCTTTATTTCCCCCTTCCTTCCAGAGGGTGTGTTCTAGTCCCCCTGGATGAGAACCTTAGAAACATGTGCCTAATTCTCAAAGCACAAGGGACACCTTGGAATCAATTAACTGAGATTAATTCTGACTAACATAAGAACATAAGAGAAGCCAATATTGGATCAGGCCAGTGGCCCATCCAGTCCAACATTCTGTCACACAGTGGCCAAAAAAAAAACAGGTGTCATCAGGAGGTCTGCCAGTGGGGCCAGGACACTAGAAGCCCTCCCACTGTTACCCCCCCCCCCAAGCCAAGAATACAGAGCATCACTTGCCCCAGACCAAGAGTTCCTGATGGACCTCTGCTCCATATGTTTATCCAATTCCCTCTTGAAGCCGTCCATGCTTGTAGCCACCATCACCTCCTGTGGCAGTGAATTCCACTTTGGGTGAAGAAGTACTTCGTTTTATCTGTTCTAACCCGACTGCTCAGCAATTTCATGGAGTGCCCACGAGTTCTTGTACTGTGAAAGGGAGAAAAGTACCTCTTTCTCTACCTGCTCTATCCCATGCATAATCTTATAAACCTTGATCATGTCACCCCTCAGCTGTCGTTTCTTCAAACTAATGAGCCCCAAGCGCTTCAACCTTTCTTCATAGGGAAAGTGTTCCAACCCTTGTATCATTCTGGTTGCCCTTTTCTGCACTTTTCCCAATGCTATAATATCCTTTTTGAGGTGTGATGACCAGAACTGTACACAGTACTCCAAATGAGGTCGCACCATCAATTTATACAGGGGCATTATGATACTGGCTGACTTGTTTTCAGTTCCCTTCCTAATAATCCCCAGCATAGCGTTAAGGATCATAGAGCATTAAGCAATGCTGAGTCATCTAGTCCAACCCCCTGCCAACACAGGAAGGACAACTATAACTTCCCCAACTAAAAGGTATCCAACTGATACTTCAAAGTCTTCAGTAACAAAGATCCCACCACATAAACACAGGATTCACATAAGCAAATGGAAGACTATGCAATGTCCTGACCGGGATGGCCCAAGCTAGCCTAATCTTGTGAGATCTCAGCAGCTAAACAGGGTCAGCCCTGGTGAATATTTGGATGGGAGACCACTAAGGAAGTCCATGGAGAAGTCCGTGGTCGCTACGCAGAGGAAAGCAATGGCAAGCCAACCTCTGAATGTCGCTTGCCTTGAAAACCCCAAGAGGTCACTGGCTGCGACCTGACAGCACTTTACACACCTGCAGACTGTACAACTTTGAAATAAAGCCACCTCTGATTTATGAATATTCACTCCTCTTTCCTAAATGCCTTTAAATGAGTCAGGAGATTAAAAACGCCCCTGAATGAGTAGTAGAAATGTCATCTGTATTTAATTTCTTCCCAATTCAGAACTGCTGAGGTTTTTGGATCCACGTCAGCTCAAGTAATTATCTATATACTAATAGTCAAGTGCCCCCTATGTGTGTGAATATCTAAATCCACACACCGGGGGCACCTGGGGGGCAGAGAGATTTTCCTGCACACTTGGGGGACTCCCCAGGTGTGCAGAAAAATCACTTTAAAAAACCGTACGGGGATATTTAAATCCCCCCAAAAGGAAAAGAGTGTTCCCTATGCATGCACAGAGAATGCTCTGGGAACTCTGTGGCGGCCCGGTGGCTGAGAGCCGCTGAGGCCTTGCCGCCAGTGCGGGGTGGGGGGGAGGGAAGAAGACTTTCCTGCAGCTGCTTCCTCCTCAATGTGGAGCTGCAGCCTTTAGGAATACTCCCCCCCGGCGAGTATCGCAGGTCCTGCTTCTTGTATCTTACTAACTTCGTTTTAGCAGTTCTGACCTTGGAATTACCAAGACAGGGTTCCCAACCTCCAGGTAGTGGCTGGAGATCTCCCGCTATTACAACTGGATCTCCAGTTATCAAAATGGCCACCTTGGAAGGTGGACTCTGTGGCATTATGCCCCACTGAAGCCCCTCCCCTCCTCAAACCAGTTTGGTGTAGTGCCAATTTGCCAGTTTGCCAGTTTGTAGTGTAGTGTAGTGGTAGTGCCAGTTTGGTGTAGGGGTTAAGTGTGCGGACTCTAATCTGGGAGAACCGGGTTTGATTCCCCACTCCTCCACTTGCACCTGGCTGGATGACCTTGGGCAAGCCATAGTTCTGTACCAGCTGTTCTCTCAAGGACAGCTTGGGAAAAAGCTCTCTCAGCCCCACCTACCTCACAGGGTGTCTGTTGTGGGGAGGGGAAGGGAAAGGAGTTTGTAAGCCGCTCTGAGACTCCCTTGGGGAGTGGAGGGCGGGGTATAAATCCAATCTCTTCTTCTTCTTCTTCTTCTTCAAACTCTCCCCTCCTCAGGCTCCACCACCAAAATCTCCAAGTATTTCCCAGCCTGGAGCTGGCAACCCTATTCCAAGCTGGTCTTCCTCTAAGTCCAGTCCAAGATTGCACCTTGCATCTTGCCCTGGATACAACCTAAACTGAAAACTGGATCATGCCTCCTTTTACGGTGGAAGGTCTTCACCCTAAATTTTAACATGCATCATTACATACACAGGAATGAGTGCTGCAAAGGGAATAATCCAGCTGGTTCAAATTCTGCTTGGGCCTGTGTGTGTGTGGTGACCCCAGCAAGGAGCTTCCAAGGCAAGTGAGAAGCCGTGGTGGTTTGCTGTTGCCTTCCTCTGCAGAGTCTTCCCAGGTGGACTCTTTGCCACGTACCGCCCTGCTTAGCTTCCAAGACCTGATGAGATCAGGATATACTATGCCTCCTTCCCACTTGGGTGCACATATATTAGGGGGGGAAGTTGCAGATAAATGTATGCATGCAGGCCATTATAGCTTGGGAGGAGGTGGCTGTTATTTCCTGGTTTTTTGGAGGGGGCAATTGAGCACCACCAAGAAGAAGAAATTAGATTTACACCCCGTCCTTCACTCAAAGTCTCAGAGCAGCTCACAGTCTCCTTTCCCTTCCCCTCCCCACAACAGACACCCTGTGGGGTAGGTGGGGCTGAGAGAGCTCTTTTGAAAACGGCTCACGAGAGAACAGCTCTGAGAGAACTTGTGACTGACCCAAGGTCACACCAGCAGCTGCCTGTGGAGGAGTGGGGGATCAAACCTGGTCCTCCCAGATTAGAATCTGCACTCTTAACCACACTCATTGTTAGATAAGCCCTAGGAGAACACTAAAAACAATTTGCTGGCATGTATTCATACAGCCATTCATACCCTGACAGTCACCCTTGGTAGCCCTCACCAGATGCAACCAGTATGCTGGGTAGAAAAGGGTGGGAAAACAGTGTGGAAACCCCTGGGGGTGGTTTTTTCTCCCTCTCTGTTTCCTGATGGGAGGAGCCCACCATTTCAAGCTTTAGCCTCGGCTTGGAGAACAGTCGCACGTGATCCACAGAAGCAGCCGTTTTCTCAGTGGCTGCTTGGCAGGTGTTAAATCTCACAGTTGCTCTTTGAGAGCCAGTTTGGTGTAGTGGCTAAGTGCGCATACTCTAATCTGGGAGAACCAGGTTTGAGTCCCCACTCCTCCACTTGCAGCTGCTGGATGACCTTGGGCAAGCCATAGTTCTGTCAGGACTGTTCTTTCAAGGGCAGTTCTCGAGAGAGAGATCTCAGCCCCACTTACCTCACAGGGTGTCTGTTGTGGGGAGGGGAAGGGAAAGAAGTTTGTAAGCTGCTCTGAGACTCCGAGTGAAGGGCGGGCTATAAATCCAATCTCTTCTCTTCTCTCTGGTGCCGCTTCCCTGGACTCCGCTTCTCCAGTTGGCGGCACTAAAGCCCTTCCAGTGCCCGGTTTCTAACAAGCTGCCCAGCTTTCCTCTGGCAGCCAAGGAACTGCTTCTTGTCCCTGCCCTTGTTTTCCTCCTCTTCCCTGGGAGGGAGAGAGTCGACAGCCCATTCCAAACAACTGGAATATTCTTGAAAGATTTATGTAGCTTTTATGTTAGGCTGGAGCTCTCTGTTCACCTCTCCATCTTTAACCAAAATGCTTTCTGTTGCAAGGTTCTGTGTGCAGTGGTGGGGATAGAATCACAGCCCAGGGATGGATGAAGGGAGGAGGATTAGGAGGAGGAGAAGATTTGATTTATATACTCCACCTTTCACTCAGAGTCTCAGAGCAGCTTACGATCTCCTTTATCTTCCCTTCCCCACAACAGACGCCCTGTGAGGTAGGTGGGGCTGAGAGAGTCTTTTGAGAATGGCTCTGACAGAACTATGGCTTGCCCAAGGTCCTCCAGCAGCTGCAAGTGGAAGACTGGGGAATCAAACCCGGAATCAAACCCAGTCCGTGCACTTAACCACTACACCAAAGTGTAGTGGCCCAAAGGGATGAAAGGCTCACATCTCTGGTCCCTTAGAAGGGTGGGGAGATATTGACTGGGGCTTTTCCCCTATTGGGAGGGTTTAATTTGATGTCCTCTACCGAGAGGGCTGTGGGCTGCTTTTCCATGTGGGTGTTAACAAACCTTATGACCCATGAGAAGCGGCTTTTAAGTTGCCAGGATGCCTCTAATATCAGTCAGAGCTAGTGTTGCCAGCCTCCAGGTGGGGCCTGGAGATCTTCTGGAATTGGAACCAATCTCCAGATGACAGAGATCAGTTCCCCTGGAGAAAATGGCTGCTTTGGATGGGGGGGGACAATGACTCTGTGGCAGGGGTGGGCAATTGTTTTGGCTCGGGGGCCACTTTGTGGGAGCAGAGGTTAGCGGAGGGCCGCACCTTTTAAAATGATTGCATTCATTAGTTAACTTTGCATTTCAGAAAAGGTATAAATTGTATAATAAAAATCAATAAATATAAATTAAATAAAACAGTGGTAGTTTTATTCAATTTATTTATTGTGCTAATTTCATATCATCTATAGCTGCAAGCACATTTAATCTTAGAATCAGTTTAATGAGAGAAATGTACCCTATCACACTTTTCTACATTTTTTTTTGAAACCAGGAGATTGCTTGTTGAGAAACCACGTGGCCGACTGTCTTGGTGGGCCACAAAAAACTGTGGCGGGCCGCATGTGGCCCCCGGGCCGCAATTTGCCCACCACTGCTCTATGGCATTATATGCCAGTGAAGTCTCTCCCCTCCCCTCCCCTCCCCTCCCCACCCCCAGGCTTCACCCCCTTGTTGCTCTTCAAGGCACAGCAGCCCAAAGGGCGGCCATCTTAGGAAGCTGGACTATGTACCCGGCATACCCTGCAGGCACAGCAGTGTGGTACAAAGGAGCAGCAAGTGGCGTTCTCACTTGAGAAGTCCTGAAAAGAGAACTATAATAACGAAAAGGGGAGAGCAAGTCACCCTGGGAAAACGTCTGGTGCCTCTGAGGAAAAAGATCTAGTTAAGAGCACATGAGACAAGAAACCCTCACAATTTAAGGGCCATCAATTGAAAGAATGCACCCATTCTTTTGGCTCTAGAAGGTGAGTCTTTTACTAAAACAAACAAAGGTTGCGGTCACACGTGCGATATAAAGTGTGTGTGGGGGGAGTGAGGCTATTTCCTCCGAAGGAAATTGACCCACAGTTGCGTGATCACTCAGAGTTTTGTAGATGCAGGCGCAGCCCACCACTGCTTGATCAGATGCAACAGTGGGTGAGTCAGGTCCCCCCCCCCATTCACTTAAATGGGAGATCGATGAATCGCATCTCCACCCTGAGAGCTTTCTCTGGCGGTATGTGATGATGGGCATACTGAGAAGGGGAATAAAACAACGGCATGGCGTTGGGATAACCTGATCAGACTATCCCGATGCCATGAGTGCGCACTGGAGTGGTCACACAGGGGAAAGACTGTCTGTGGCCTGTAGCAATCTGTTTGCTACTGGACTTTCACTACTGTTTTTTTACTCTGCTTCTCCGGTGGAGCAAAACAGCTTGCCAACAGCTGCAGGGCGCTTGCCAGATGTTTGTGTCTGATTGCACCCTTTAAATCTGCCTGGCATTCGTGCCTATGGCGGGGCTACTTGTGCATGTGATCACACTCAAACAAAAAAAAAACAGGCCACACGTGAGCTAGCAATAAAACTGAGAGTGGTTTTGGGAGCAAAAAGGGTTGAAGATCCCAGCAAATTTAGGATATGACTTACTGAATGCATGTAAAATATATTTGAATGGTGTTGGAAGCTAGGTAAAGGTAAAGGTTTTCCTTGCTCGAAAG
Organism: Lepidodactylus listeri; assembly: GCA_029233225.1. Taxonomy (NCBI): domain Eukaryota; kingdom Metazoa; phylum Chordata; class Lepidosauria; order Squamata; family Gekkonidae; genus Lepidodactylus; species Lepidodactylus listeri. Next base: position 17,041,727 of record JARCFY010000010.1, on the reverse strand, counting down.
CCAGTCGAATACGACTCTAGGGTTGCAGTGCTCATCTCCATTTCCAAGCCGAAGGGCAAGCACTGTCCAAAGACTTTCCCGTGGTCCTGTGGCCGCCATGACTAAATGCCGAGGCACACGGAATGCTCTTACCTTCCCACCGAAGCAGTACCTATTTATCTACTTGCAATTTCTTGCTTTCGAACTGCTAGGTTGGCAGGAACTGGGACCAGAGATGGGAGCTCACTCCATCACGCGGCACTCGGGTCTCAAACTGCTGAACTAATGACATTCTGGTCTGCAGTTCAGCGTCTTAACCACTTGAGCCTCCACATTGGTTAAATCCATGGCAGGTGTTCATTGCTCAATTCAAGACGTCTGAGAAGTCATGACATGTTATCAGGCCAAAGGAAAGAAATTGTGTATTACAGGTTTCCCCAGAAAGTTTGACATAAATTGTGAGATGTAAAATCATGTTTACAGATATGTCAATTTTATGGATCGACATACCAAGGTAAATGGGTTCCTTCCTTCATCTCTCAAATCCATATCCAGCCCCTATAGCCACAAAGGCTCTCAGGGCAGCAATAAGTCAAAACAGGACAATGGAAAATGATAATTTAAAGCCAATAAAAGTAACCAAACTCAGACTAAAATAACTAAGAAATATAGTTAGACTTACTCTCCAAAAGCTTTCCAGAAAAGCAAGGTCTTGAACAATACCAAGGGAGCTTACCTAGTGTGAACTTCTCAAGAGAAGAAATTACGCTGTAGAGGTGCCATCCTAGAAAAGGCCCTGTCCTTTGCCACTGTCATCTGCTGAGCTGAGGGACAGTGGGCTTCACCCTTGGTGGAAATGCTGGGAGAGGGTCCAGAGGCTCCACCGCTGTTGCCCCCCCCCAAGCACCAAGAATACAGAGCATTCCTGCCCCAGACATAGTGTTCCAGCTATACCTTGAAGCTAATGGCCACTGAAGTTTCTCTGCTCCATATGTTTACCCATTCGATGCTATAAAACACTTCCACCTTCACATATAATAAATGTAGGAAGCAAGGTCTGAACACATTTCCTGTTGCTCATATGCCCAGAGAGGAAGATGTGTTTTCTCTTTTCTGAGGTGTGAAGCAGTCCTAATTATCCAGCGCCATTGTGTGTGCCCAGCTTTTCTTTTCCCAGGTTACTGTAAATCTATATATTGGCACAGGAAGCAACAATGTCTTTCAAAGAGACCCATGCAATTAGCACTTGAATACATTACGGAGGAGACTTGGGGGCATGAACGCAGGGGGAATGGTTCTCTGGCCGGCTGTCAACCCACAGAGGTAATGTGCAAATTAGACTTGTGGAAATGAAAAAAGAAAGAAACAAGGCAAGAAAACAAGGCCTGGGCATTGCCCCCAAACCTCCAGCAATCTCCTAAGCTGGAGATGGCAACCCTACATTGATTGAGAGAGGAGGTGGAGCCAGGGAGTAGAGAAGGAAAGGACAGAGTAGGGGGGTGGATCCTCATTCCTCATGAGTCCCCCCCCCTTATCTTCTGTTATAGAACCACAGAATCACACAGAGTTGGAAGGGGCCATACAGGCTATCTAGTCTGACCCCCTGCTCAGTGCAGGATCAGCGTAGACTGAGCATCCCTGACCAGAGTCTGTCCATCCTCTGCTTGAAGACTGCCAGGGAAGGGAAGCTCACCACCTCCCTAGGCTGCTGACTGAATTGTTGCACCACTCTTACTGTAAAAAAGTCTTTCCTAATTTCCAGCCGGTACCTTTCCACCCTTAATTTAAACCCATTATTGCAATCTAAAGATCCAGATGCAATTCTTCACAGTAGAAGCTATGGACATGAATGTAGTTTCTCAATTTAATACAGACTTCACGCTAATGTAGAACCATTTCAGATAACTTTTTGGGTGGGTCGTTCCAGGGACACTGGTATGATCTTACAGTGTATTTTGGAGAAGCCCAGGGCTATTTTTGGGCAGTAACGCACAGGAACGGAGTTCTGGCTGGCTTCTGAGCTGGCCACGCCTACAGCCTCCCCCCACTTCAGGTTCCCCAGGCACCTTGCAAGCTGTAGGGCACCGAGGGAAGCGGATCCTGGGAGGGAGCTGTGCTGTCAGGGGTGTGGCCTAATAGGCTAATGATTTTCTGCTGTTGGGTGTGGCCTATTATGTTACTGAGTTCCTGCTGGGCTTTTTCTACAAAAAAAGCCCTGGGGAAGCCCATTTAACAATCATGAGGACCTGAGTATTTAATACAGTGTTTGTGTACCTGTTTGTACCTGGGCAATCCTCTGTGGTTTTGGTGGTTCATTCTATGCTGGTAGACGTGAAGTGTGATTTGATGGTGAGTTCAGGGTGACCAAACATCAAGAGCCTCAGGATCCATGAGGACCTCTCCTTCGGAAGCTTGTTTTTACTCCCTGGCAGTGCCACAAAGTGCTCGACATGCAATATGGACAATATATGTGTGGATCGATGATGAATCTGAGGTGACTAAGAAACCTGTGGATGGGTGATTCTTGTGGAGCAAGCTGAGGCCATGGGCTTGATGTGTGACTTGAGGGTGAGATGACCCAACGCAAAAACCCTGAGGACTCACGAGGATCCGTGCTTCAGAATCATGGTGTTGCATCATGATGTCGCAATGGATCCATGATTGGGGTGGGTGGGTGTATTTTTGCATTTGTGTGTGCCCATGCCTGGAAGTCATAGTGACCTCTGGCAACTTCTACTGGGGCATGGAGGATGTTCAGAGATGTGTCCTGATTGCCTGCCTCTGCCTCCCGAGCCTGGTATTCCTTGGAGGTCTCCCATCCGAATCCTTGCCAGGGTCAGCCCTGCTTAGCTTCCGAGATCTGACGAGACTGGGCTTGCCTGGGCTATCCAAGTCAGGGCTGATCCGTGATTTTTGTGGTGCCCATGGACAGGTCTGAATACTCTGGTGTCCTCTGAAGAAGGGAGCAGTGACTCATGAAAGCTCTTACCCTGACACAAGGTTTATTAATCTTTAAGATGCTCCTGGCCTCTTGCTCTTTTCTACTGCTGCACACGGACTAACACAGCTATCCTGCATTATTAGAAACTATCATGCTTTGTGGGAACGAACAGCTCTCCTTAGAAACGTTATGTCCACATAGCAATGAACTTTGGATTTGTCAGACTAGCCTGACTTCTTTGAGAAATTATTCCATTCATATGTGAATATAGCTACTTGATGGTCCCCTTCTGAGGAAGGTTTTCTTGAAACAGAAATGTTAAAACGGACACTTTGTCAAATAATATATTATGACACTGGATCCTTGTATTAGAATTTGCATATTTTTCACATTTTGTACCTAATAAATCTATGGTTTAGTATTGATTACTGTACCTTTAGTGCTATAGTTTTTTTTTTACTGCAAATTTGGCTACTGCATTGCTCACCCACAGTTCCAGATCATTGATAAATACATTAAATACAACTGGCCCCAATACCAGTCTTTTTGGGACCCTACTGCTTACTTCCCTCCATTGGAAAAACTGTCCACTGATTCCTACTATTTGCTTCCTGTTATAGCTGATTTATTATGACCTGTACAGTTTTCAAGGCAAGAGACAGTCAGGGGTGGTTGGCCATTGCTTGTGTCCATGTCACAATAACCCTGGTATTCCTTGGAGGTCTCCCATTCATATACAATCCAGGGTCTACTTGGCTTAGCTTCCGACATCTGGCCAGCCTGGGCCATTGATCCAGCTCCTGATAATAGCTGAGCCGTGGCATTTGCACCAACTGGAGTTTCTGAATTGATTCTGAGGGAAGACCAATGGACAGTGTATTACAGTAGCCTAGTCTGGACCTCAATGTGGCGTGCATCCAGGTGGCCAGGGCAGCCGTATCAAGGTAAAGGGTCTTCTTATGGGTTAGGGTGAGTTGGGAGGAAGCATTATTTGGAGAAGTGTTAACGTGCTTCTACAACAGTACTGTTGGATTGGATCTGGTATAAACCCCAGGCTCTTTTAACTATGTCAGCAAGGGGTCAGCAAAACTCAACCAGAAGTGGGGAACACATCGTCATTCAAGATCTTCACCTTCCCAACCAACATTACCCCTGTCTTTTCAGGGATTAGTTGCAGTTTGTTCGCTCTCAGACAATCTCCCACAGCCTAGGCCAGGGGTGGGCAAACTGTGGCTCGAGAGCCGCATGCGGCTCTTTCACATATATTATGTGGCTCCCAGCAGGGCGGCTGGGGAAGCTAAATATCATTAGCAAACAAATATCATTGGACAAATTAATATCATTATCAATATCTGCTTTTACCCCTTTTGTTATTATTTTTGGCAGTCTCATTTAATGTTAATAAAAAGCAAATTTGCTTATTTTCCAATAAAAACAGGTCATATTTGTACATGTCTTGTGGCTCTCAAACATCTGATGTTTATTCCATGCGGCTCTTACGTTAAGCAAGTTTGGCCACCCCTGTTCTAGGAGGCTCTTACACTGAGCAAGTCTGCCTACCCCTGGCCTAGGCTGACAGCAATTTAGGATTTATGATGCCAGAGAATCTACCCTCCAAAGCAGCCATTTTCTCCAGGGGAACTGACCTGTGTTGTCAAGAGTTCAGCTGTAATTCTGGAAGATCTCCAGATCCCACCTGGAAGCTGGCAACCCTAGGCCCCTGGCAGCAACCACAGGGTGACTTCATACCACCTGACCTGGCCTGACTCACCTAGGACTGTCTCCCTAGGAAAGTCAGTACAGTGTCCTGGATAGAGGTTCAGAGTAACTGCTTAGAGACTCAGGTCTGAAACCCCAACTTGCTGTGGAAGCTCACTGGGTGATTTTGGGCCAGTCACATACTTTCAGTATAACCGACTTCACAGAGTTGTTGTGAGGAGAAAAAGGAGCAGAGGAGAATGATGCAAGTTCCTTTTGTCCCCACTGTGAAGGAAGCCAGGGTATAAATAAAGGATAAATGTTGCAGAAGATGAGAGCAGAGAAAAGGTAGTTTGGTGAATGGCTGAGAAGGAGAGAAGGAGACAGGGAAGGGGGAGAAGATATAGGGGCTGCCAAGAGGAGGAAAAGAGGAAATAGTGGGCAGGGGGGCAGAGGGAAAAGTGAGGTCCCCCCAAGTCCTTGAGGGCTCCTTACCATGTAGATTGGCCTGGCCCAGTGGCTGGCATCATAGAACTGGGCCGTAGGTTCCCTAGGTGGAGGATGCTGGAGGAGGAGGAGAGGGAAAGCTGAAGACAGAAGGGCAGGAAAATATGAAATGCTGGTGGAGGAGGGGTAATGAGATGCATCTCATTCATCCTTGGCTGGTTTCCACTTGGAAATAAATAAATACAGAAGTCATGAGATTTCCACACCAATCAAACACATCTTTTCAAAGAAGATCCCCCCCCCCAAAAAAAACATTTAATCTTTACAACTATCTTAGCCTGAAAATGTGACCAGCTAAAGGGCATCCACAGACCTCCTAAAGCCTACTGTGGACTAGAACACAGATCCACCAAGTCGTAACCCAACACTCTGGCCCTTGAACTTTACTGAGGCCGCAGACACAAGGCCCTTTAATGCGGGAGGAAGTGCTGTTTCCTCCCGCATTTAAAGGGACCGATTACACTGGCCGTGGCTAGTCCTGCGCCGAAGCAGGCTCAATTGCGGGTTCCTCCCGCGTTTTCCGACCCCGGGAAAATCAACTATTTTCCTGGTGGTTGCGCGAGGAACCCGCAATTGAGCCTATCTGGACAGCCCCCTCTCGCAATCATTGCGAGAGGGTTGTCCAGATCGTCCCTCCATTTTTTTCCCTTTTGCACTTGGGCACTCAAGCGCCCAAGTGCAAAAGGGGGGAAAAAAACCCCCAACTTACCAGGCGGCCGGCGGGGCTCAGGGAAGGGTGCCTCCCCTGGCCGCCGCCGCCAGCCACCTCCTCCTCCACTGGCTGCCACCGCTGCCTGCCTCTTCCACCACCGCTGCCTCCTCTGTCACCACTGCCTGCCTCCTCCTCCACCGCCTCCTCCTCCGTTGCTGCTGCCACCGGGGCTTGGGATGTGTAAACATCCCAACCCGAAATTAAATACCCTGGCCCCTTTAAATCCGGGAGGGCTCCTGGATTTAAAGGGCAGTGCGACCACGGTCTGACCCACATCATGAATGGAAGCATAATGGGTCAGGTTCATTCATGGGGATCAGTCATGGCCCCAGGTGCGAGTGTCAAGCATCTGCAAGACGATTTCTTATTTAGAACTCTATACACAATTGAAAAAAAAGTCCCATACTAACCTTTGACACCTTTAATGAAGCCCAACTTATTAAAAACCTCTGCAAAACACAGAAAAGAAAACACAAAGTCTGATTGACCTGATACAAATAATAATTGCGTTAAAGAGCTGTAACCCAGGGGTGTCAAGCCCATTTGTTATGAAAGTGAGATCTGACATAAACGGGACCTTGTTGGGCTGGGCCATGTTTGTCAAAAAATGTAATGCCAAGTAACGGAGATATAAACTTTATAAAGGATACAGACAAACACAATTAAAGATACTGTTTTTTTACTTAAAATACAAACATGCTTAGAACTCTTGCAATTTTTTTTTTAGGCACAACGCAATTTTAAAAATAAAACATCAAGAAAAAGCACAAGAACCACAGCAGAAACTAAAAATATAAAATCCTCTGAGCCTAGGAAAACATGAACTGGCTGGGCAGGGCATTGCAAACTTCTCCCCCACCCGACCCCCAGGTTACTCAGAGTGGCAGCGGTTCTTCAGTCTAATGTCCTCCCTTTTGGCTGAGGGTTCCCAGGTCAGAGTACCCACTCAGCCACCTGTTCTCAGTCCATTCAGCAGCTTGCTCAAAACATCAACTGTTCATTTCCAAGGAGACAGCTTCAGCAAGTAACAGCTTCAGCTAGCATACAAGCACTGGAAAGTGAAACTACTTGAGGTCCACTCCAGTGAACTACATTGCCGAACAGAGATACAAAGAACATGTGGAATGTATTTTCCATTAAGTTCTCTGGGCCCAGGTAGACTAATCTGGGACTGGAAAGACAGCCATCAGAGAGAAATGAAAGTCCCTGGGAGTAGCAGAAGTGTTCTGGAAATGGAATTCCATTCCCAGAGTGCAATTCCATTCTCAGAAAGCTACTGCTGCTAGTCCCAGGGGCAGTCATTCCACTCTGCGCCCTGTCATTCCAGTCCCAGAACACAGATTTCTATTGCTAGGGACCATCATTCTACTCTGGGGGCTGTCATTCCACTCCCAGAGCACTGTTTCTATTACAGGAAACATTCCTAGAATAGTCTATCTAGACACAGAGACCATAATAGAAAATCCATTCCACATTTTCTTTGCAACTTTGCAAGCCCTGAAGAGCTTTTGGCTGAAACCAGGGAGCTGGAAACTTCTGCCTCCAGATTTCAAAGGGTGAGGACAAGCAGGGGAGTGGGAGGTGGGGGAAGAAAAGACCCATGGGCCAGATTAAAGTCACAGGCCTTCACTTTGACACCCCTGGATAACCCTTTCTTAGCTGAGTTTCGTTTTCTCTGATTCATAAAGAAATATTTAATCTAGTATTGCCAGCTGCCTGAAAGGAAAAAGTGTTAACTCCCTTCAACAGAGGATTTATGGGATGTTATTTATCTCTTCAGCTGCCCATTTCCACACACTAAGCCTCTGGCAAAGAGGAAGAGATCTTCAGGCCTGTTAGCAGCCTTCATACAGATACCTTTCCAAATTAAAGTAGTGAAATGAAATTTCCCAGCCTGCTGCATAAAGGCACAGTCTCTAAGGAGGAATTCAAAGGGACCTCTAAGGAGTCAGAGATGGGGCCCAGGGCTTGGCCCAGGTCATCTTTAGCTCATGGACCTGGGGGGTGGAGGATTATCGGAGAAGGAAGAGGGAATCCTACTTCTTCCTGATTCTCTCTGGGAGAACCTGGGGAGTGGGTGGGGAGGACAATTGGGAAATTTGTGTCACACGAGGTTCACCTGCCAACTTCATGGAGACCAGTCAATTTCCATAATAGCGGACAATATGGGGGGGGGTGTCTGACCCTTGAGAACTTACTGAGTGGTTGGGTTGGGGGACACGAGTTTTTTCTTTCAAACAATTAAATCCTATTGCCAGAATTCTTTGGCTCCAAGTGGTGACACCCCCAAAAAGCTCACAGCAGCCTGGACTGGGGAGGGATTAGGGTTGGGTAATGCCTCTCTAGAACTGGTTGTCAGGCAAAAATGTTAGTGAATGAAGGATGCTCGATGGCCACACTACGTTTATGCCAGTAACAGAGACACTGCAGATATCTGTTAGCCCCAACTTGTTGATTTCCTCACAGGATTTGGGAAAGGAAATGTTTCTGCCAGTTTTGTAGATGTCAGAAAGAGTTAGATTGGCAGGTAATCTGAAGTACCAAGTTTCACAGGACAGAGCAACCACTAAAAAGGCCCTCCCTCTCCACACTCTGAGCCATCAAAGGCTGCAACCACATGCACAAGTAGCCCCGTAAAAAGGGCAAATGCTGGGCAAATTTAAAGAGAATGATCAAAATGTTTCTTCCTTATGGGTTTTCAGGGTCCTGTTAAAGATGACAACTCAAATCGAATCTCTTTTCACACTCCTAGCATTCAAAATCTTTTTTCCAGCTCTGGGTTCTCTGATGCCGTTAAACATGGCTACTCTCTTTCCACACTCTGAGGATTCAAAAGGTTTCTCCCCTGTGTGGGTTCTCTGATGCTTCTGAAGGCTGCCACTGTGACTGAATCTCTTTCCACATTCTGACCATTCAAAAGGTTTCTCCCCTGCGTGCGTTCTCTGATACTGTCGAAGAGTGCTACTGTGACTGAATCTCTTTCCACATTCTGAGCATTCAAAAGGTTTCTCCCCTGTGTGGATTCTCTGATGCTGTTGAAGATGGCCACTCCAATTGAATCTCTTTCCACACTCTGAGCATTCAAAAGGTTTCTCCCCTGTGTGGATTATCTGATGCTTCTGAAGACTGCCACTGTGACTGAATCTCTTTCCACATTCTGAGCATTCAGAAGGTTTCTCCCCTGTGTGTTCTCTGATGCTGTCAAAGAGTGCCACTGTGACTGAATCTCTTTCCTCATTCTGAGCATTCAAAAGGTTTCTCCCCTGTGTGGGTTCCCTGATGCTTCTGAAGACTGCCACTGTGACTGAATCCCTTTCCACACTCTGAGCATTCAAAAGGTTTCTCCCCTGTGTGGGTTCTCTGATGCTGTTGAAGAGTGCCACCGCGACTGAATCCCTTTCCACATTCTGAGCATTCAAAAGGTTTCTCCCGTGTGGGTTCTCTGATGCTGTTGAAGAGTGCCACTGTGACTGAATCTCTTTCCACATTCTGAGCATTCAAAAGGTTTCTCCCCTGTGTGGGTTCTCTGATGCTGTTGAAGAGTGCCACTGTGACTGAATCTCTTTCCACATTCTGAGCATTCAAAAGGTTTCTCCCCTGTGTGGGTTCTCTGATGCTGTTGAAGAGTGCCACCGCGACTGAATCTCTTTCCACATTCTGAGCATTCAAAAGGTTTCTCCCCTGTGTGGGTTCTCTGATGCTTTTTAAGATGGCCACTCAAATTGAATCTCTTTCCACATTCTGAGCATTCAAAAGGTTTCTCCCCTGTGTGGGTTCTCTGATGCTGTTGAAGACTGCCACCACGACTGAATCTCTTTACACATTCTGAGCATTCAAAAGGTTTCTCCCCTGTGTGGGTTCTCTGATGCTGTTGAAGAGTGCCACCGTGACTGAATCTCTTTCCACATTCTGAGCATTCAAAAGATTTCTCCCCTGTGTGGGTTCTCTGATGCTTCTGAAGGCTGCCACTGTGACTGAACCTCTTTCCACACTCTGAGCATTCAAAAGGTTTCTCCCCTGTGTGGGTTCTCTGATGCTGTTGAAGAGTGCAACCGTGACTGAATCTCTTTCCACATTCTGAGCATTCAAAAGGTTTCTCCCCTGTGTGGGTTCTCTGATGCTTTTGAAGATGGCCACTCCAACTGAATCTCTTTCCACACTCTGAGCATTCAAAAGGTTTCTCCCCTGTGTGGGTTCTCTGATGCTGTTGAAGCGTGCCACTGTGACTGAATCTCTTTCCACATTCTGAGCATTCAAAAGATTTCTCCCCTGTGTGGGTTCTCTGATGCTTCTGAAGGCTGCCACTGTGACTGAATCTCTTTCCACATTCTGAGCATTCAAAAGGTTTCTCCCCTGTGTGGGTTCTCTGATGCTTCTGAAGGTTGCCACTGTGACCAAATCTCTTTCCACATTCTGAGCATTCAAAAGGTTTCTCCCCTGTGTGGGTTCTCTGATGCTGTTGAAGATGGCCACTCCAATTGAATCTCTTTCCACGCTCTGAGCATTCAAAAGGTTTCTCCCCTGTGTGGGTTCTCTGATGCTGTTGAAGCGTGCCACTGTGACTGAATCTCTTTCCACATTCTGAGCATTCAAAAGGTTTCTCCCCTGTGTGGGTTCTCTGATGCTTCTGAAGGTTGCCACTGTGACCAAATCTCTTTCCACATTCTGAGCATTCAAAAGGTTTCTCCCCTGTGTGGGTTCTCTGATGCTGTTGAAGATGGCCACTCCAATTGAATCTCTTTCCACGCTCTGAGCATTCAAAAGGTTTCTCCCCTGTGTGGGTTCTCTGATGCTGTTGAAGAGTGCAACCGTGACTGAATCTCTTTCCACATTCTGAGCATTCAAAAGGTTTCTCCCCTGTGTGGGTTCTCAGATGCTGTTGAAGAGTGCCACCGTGACTGAATCTCTTTCCACATTCTGAGCATTCAAAAGGTTTCTCCCGTGTGGGTTCTCTGATGCTTTTTAAGATGGCCACTCCAATTGAATCTCTTTCCACACTCTGAGCATTCAAAAGGTTTCTCCCCTGTGTGGGTTCTCTGATGCTGTTGAAGAGTGCCACCGCGACTGAACCTCTTTCCACATTCTGAGCATTCAAAAGGTTTCTCCCCTGTGTGGGTTCTCTGATGCCGTTGAAGAGTCCCACTCTGACTGAATCTCTTTCCACATTCTGAGCATTCAAAAGGTTTCTCCCCTGTGTGGGTTCTCTGATGCTGTTGAAGAGTGCCACCGTGACTGAATCTCTTTCCACATTCTGAGCATTCAAAAGGTTTCTCCCCTGTGTGGGTTCTCTGATGCTTTTGAAGATGGCCACTCCAACTGAACCTCTTTCCACACTCTGAGCATTCAAAAGGTTTCTCCCCTGTGTGGGTTCTCTGATGCTGTTGAAGCGTGCCACTGTGACTGAATCTCTTTGCACATTCTGAGCATTCAAAAGATTTCTCCCCTGTGTGGGTTCTCTTATGCTTCTGAAGGCTGCCACTGTGACTGAATATCTTTCCACATTCTGAGCATTCAAAAGGTTTCTCCCCTGTGTGGGTTCTCTGATGCTGTTGAAGAGTGCCACCGTGACTGAATCTCTTTCCACATTCTGAGCATTCAAAAGGTTTCTCCCCTGTGTGGGTTCTCTGATGCTTTTGAAGATGGCCACTCCAACTGAACCTCTTTCCACACTCTGAGCATTCAAAAGGTTTCTCCCCTGTGTGGGTTCTCTGATGCTGTTGAAGCGTGCCACTGTGACTGAATCTCTTTCCACATTCTGAGCATTCAAAAGATTTCTCCCCTGTGTGGGTTCTCTTATGCTTCTGAAGGCTGCCACTGTGACTGAATATCTTTCCACATTCTGAGCATTCAAAAGGTTTCTCCCCTGTGTGGGTTCTCTGATGCTGTTGAAGAGTGCAACCGTGACTGAATCTCTTTCCACATTCTGAGCATTCAAAAGGTTTCTCCCCTGTGTGGGTTCTCTGATGCTTCTGAAGGCTGCCACTGTGACTGAATCTCTTTCCACATTCTGAACATTCAGAAGGTTTCTCCCCTGCGTGCGTTCTCTGATACTGTCGAAGAGTGCTACTGTGACTGAATCTCTTTCCACATTTTGAGCATTCAAAAGGTTTCTCCCATGTGTGTTCTCTGATGCTTCTGAAGACTGCCACTGTGACTGAATCCCTTTCCACACTCTGAGCATTCAAAAGGTTTCTCCCCTGTGTGGGTTCTCTGATGCTGTTGAAGAGTGCCACCGCGACTGAACCTCTTTCCACATTCTGAGCATTCAAAAGGTTTCTCCCCTGTGTGGGTTCTCTTATGCTTCTGAAGGCTGCCACTGTGACTGAATCTCTTTCCACATTCTGAGCATTCAAAAGGTTTCTCCCCTGTGTGGGTCTCTGATGCTGTTAAAGCGTGCCACTGTGACTGAATCTCTTTCCACATTCTGAGCATTCAAAAGATTTCTCCCCTGTGTGGGTTCTCTTATGCTTCTGAAGGCTGCCACTGTGACTGAATCTCTTTCCACATTCTGAGCATTCAAAAGGTTTCTCCCCTGTGTGGGTTCTCTGATGCTTCTGAAGGTTGCCACTGTGACCGAAACTCTTTCCACATTCTGAGCATTCAAAAGGTTTCTCCCCTGTGTGGGTTCTCTGATGCTGTTGAAGATGGCCACTCCAATTGAATCTCTTTCCACACTCTGAGCATTCAAAAGGTTTCTCCCCTGTGTGGGTTCTCTGATGCTGTTGAAGAGTGCCACCGTGACTGAATCTCTTTCCACATTCTGAGCATTCAAAAGGTTTCTCCCATGTGTGTTCTCTGATGCTTCTGAAGACTGCCACTGTGACTGAATCCCTTTCCACACTCTGAGCATTCAAAAGGTTTCTCCCCTGTGTGGGTTCTCTGATGCTGTTGAAGAGTGCCACCGCGACTGAATCTCTTTCCACATTCTGAGCATTCAAAAGGTTTCTCCCCTGTGTGGGTTCTCTGATGCTGTTGAAGAGTGCCACTGTGACTGAATCTCTTTCCACATTCTGAGCATTCAAAAGGTTTCTCCCCTGTGTGGGTTCTCTGATGCTTTTTAAGATGGCCACTCAAATTGAATCTCTTTCCACACTCTGAGCATTCAAAAGGTTTCTCCCCTGTGTGGGTTCTCTGATGCTGTTGAAGAGTGCCACCGTGACTGAATCTCTTTCCACATTCTGAGCATTCAAAAGGTTTCTCCCCTGTGTGGGTTCTCTGATGCTTTTGAAGATGGCCACTCCAACTGAATCTCTTCCCACACTCTGAGCATTCAAAAGGTTTCTCCCCTGTGTGGGTTCTCCGATGTTGTTGAAGCGTGCCACTGTGACTGAATCTCTTTCCACATTCTGAGCATTCAAAAGGTTTCTCCCCTGTGTGGGTTCTCTGATGCTTCTGAAGGTTGCCACTGTGACCGAATCTCTTTCCACATTCTGAGCATTCAAACGGTTTCTCCCCTGTGTGGGTTCTCTGATGCTTCTGAAGGTTGCCACTGTGACCGAATCTCTTTCCACATTCTGAGCATTCAAAAGGTTTCTCCCCTGTGTGGGTTCTCTGATGCTTTTTAAGATGGCCACTCCAATTGAATCTCTTTCCACACTCTGAGCATTCAAAAGGTTTCTCCCCTGTGTGGGTTCTCTGATGCTGTTGAAGAGTGCCACCGCGACTGAACCTCTTTCCACATTCTGAGCATTCAAAAGGTTTCTCCCCTGTGTGGGTCCTCTGATGCCGTTGAAGAGTGCCACTGTGACTGAATCTCTTTCCACACTCTGAGCATTCAAAAGGTTTCTCCTCTGTGTGGGTTCTCTGATGCTGTTGAAGAGTGCCACCGCGACTGAATCTCTTTCCACATTCTGAGCATTCAAAAGGTTTCTCCCCTGTGTTGGTTCTCTGATGCTTCTGAAGGTTGCCACTGTGACCGAATCTCTTTCCACATTCTGAGCATTCAAAAGGTTTCTCCCCTGTGTGGGTTCTCTGATGTTGTTGAAGATGGCCACTCCAATTGAATCTCTTTCCACACTCTGAGCATTCAAAAGGTTTCTCCCCTGTGTGGATTCTCTGATGCTGTTGAAGAGTGCAACCGTGACTGAATCTCTTTCCACATTCTGAGCATTCAAAAGGTTTCTCCCCTGTGTGGGTTCTCAGATGCTGTTGAAGAGTGCCACCGTGACTGAATCTCTTTCCACATTCTGAGCATTCAAAAGGTTTCTCCCCTGTGTGGGTTCTCTGATGCTTTTTAAGATGGCCACTCCAATTGAATTTCTTTCCACACTCTGAGCATTCAAAAGGTTTCTCCCCTGTGTGGGTTCTCTGATGCTGTTGAAGAGTGCCACCGCGACTGAACCTCTTTCCACATTCTGAGCATTCAAAAGGTTTCTCCCCTGTGTGGGTTCTCTGATGCCGTTGAAGAGTCCCACTCTGACTGAATCTCTTTCCACACTCTGAGCATTCAAAAGGTTTCTCCTCTGTGTGGGTTCTCTGATGCTGTTGAAGAGTGCCACCGCGACTGAATCTCTTTCCACACTCTGAGCATTCAAAAGGTTTCTCCCCTGTGTTGGTTCTCTGATGCCGTTGAAGAGTCCCACTCTGACTGAATCTCTTTCCACATTCTGAGCATTCAAAAGGTTTCTCCCCTGTGTGGGTTCTCTGATGCCGTTGAAGAGTCCCACTCTGACTGAATCTCTTTCCACACTCTGAGCATTCAAAAGGTTTCTCCCCTGTGTGGGTTCTCTGATGCTGTTGAAGAGTGCCACCGTGACTGAATCTCTTTCCACATTCTGAGCATTCAAAAGGTTTCTCCCATGTGTGTTCTCTGATGCTTCTGAAGACTGCCACTGTGACTGAATCCCTTTCCACACTCTGAGCATTCAAAAGGTTTCTCCCCTGTGTGGGTTCTCTGATGCTGTTGAAGAGTGCCACCGCGACTGAATCTCTTTCCACATTCTGAGCATTCAAAAGGTTTCTCCCCTGTGTGGGTTCTCTGATGCTGTTGAAGAGTGCCACTGTGACTGAATCTCTTTCCACATTCTGAGCATTCAAAAGGTTTCTCCCCTGTGTGGGTTCTCTGATGCTGTTGAAGAGTGCCACCGCAACTGAATCTCTTTCCACATTCTGAGCATTCAAAAGGTTTCTCCCCTGTGTGGGTTCTCTGATGCTTTTTAAGATGGCCACTCAAATTGAATCTCTTTCCACACTCTGAGCATTCAAAAGGTTTCTCCCCTGTGTGGGTTCTCTGATGCTGTTGAAGAGTGCCACCGTGACTGAATCTCTTTCCACATTCTGAGCATTCAAAAGGTTTCTCCCCTGTGTGGGTTCTCTGATGCTTTTGAAGATGGCCACTCCAACTGAATCTCTTTCCACACTCTGAGCATTCAAAAGGTTTCTCCCCTGTGTGGGTTCTCTGATGCTGTTGAAGCGTGCCACTGTGACTGAATCTCTTTCCACATTCTGAGCATTCAAAAGGTTTCTCCCCTGTGTGGGTTCTCTGATGCTTCTGAAGGTTGCCACTGTGACCGAATCTCTTTCCACATTCTGAGCATTCAAACGGTTTCTCCCCTGTGTGGGTTCTCTGATGCTTCTGAAGGTTGCCACTGTGACCGAATCTCTTTCCACATTCTGAGCATTCAAAAGGTTTCTCCCCTGTGTGGGTTCTCTGATGCTTTTTAAGATGGCCACTCCAATTGAATCTCTTTCCACACTCTGAGCATTCAAAAGGTTTCTCCCCTGTGTGGGTTCTCTGATGCTGTTGAAGAGTGCCACCGCGACTGAACCTCTTTCCACATTCTGAGCATTCAAAAGGTTTCTCCCCTGTGTGGGTCCTCTGATGCCGTTGAAGAGTGCCACTGTGACTGAATCTCTTTCCACACTCTGAGCATTCAAAAGGTTTCTCCTCTGTGTGGGTTCTCTGATGCTGTTGAAGAGTGCCACCGCGACTGAATCTCTTTCCACATTCTGAGCATTCAAAAGGTTTCTCCCCTGTGTTGGTTCTCTGATGCTTCTGAAGGTTGCCACTGTGACCGAATCTCTTTCCACATTCTGAGCATTCAAAAGGTTTCTCCCCTGTGTGGGTTCTCTGATGCTGTTGAAGATGGCCACTCCAATTGAATCTCTTTCCACACTCTGAGCATTCAAAAGGTTTCTCCCCTGTGTGGATTCTCTGATGCTGTTGAAGAGTGCAACCGTGACTGAATCTCTTTCCACATTCTGAGCATTCAAAAGGTTTCTCCCCTGTGTGGGTTCTCAGATGCTGTTGAAGAGTGCCACCGTGACTGAATCTCTTTCCACATTCTGAGCATTCAAAAGGTTTCTCCCCTGTGTGGGTTCTCTGATGCTTTTTAAGATGGCCACTCCAATTGAATTTCTTTCCACACTCTGAGCATTCAAAAGGTTTCTCCCCTGTGTGGGTTCTCTGATGCTGTTGAAGAGTGCCACCGCGACTGAACCTCTTTCCACATTCTGAGCATTCAAAAGGTTTCTCCCCTGTGTGGGTTCTCTGATGCCGTTGAAGAGTGCCACTGTGACTGAATCTCTTTCCACACTCTGAGCATTCAAAAGGTTTCTCCTCTGTGTGGGTTCTCTGATGCTGTTGAAGAGTCCCACTCTGACTGAACCTCTTTCCACATTCTGAGCATTCAAAAGGTTTCTCCCCTGTGTGGGTTCTCTGATGCCGTTGAAGAGTGCCACCGCGACTGAATCTCTTTCCACACTCTGAGCATTCAAAAGGTTTCTCCCCTGTGTTGGTTCTCTGATGCCGTTGAAGAGTCCCACTCTGACTGAATCTCTTTCCACATTCTGAGCATTCAAAAGGTTTCTCCCCTGTGTGGGTTCTCTGATGCTGTTGAAGAGTGCCACTCTGACTGAATCTCTTTCCACACTCGGAGCATTTAAAAGTTTTCTCCCCTCTGTGTATTTTTTGGTGCACAAGGAGCTGTGATCTGTTTCTGAAGTCCCTTCCACACTGAATGGATTTACTTGCCTTCATTATCCTGTGCTTTGCAAAATATACATGACCCTTTCTTCCATTTGGCTTCTCAACCATACGGCCACCTTTCTTTATCTTTGGTCTGCCTCTATTCCTGATGTTTTCTTTTAAGTCTTCATTTTTAACTCTTTCTGGCCTTTGCTGATGAAGTTCCTCACCCTCCTCATTCCTCTGATCATCTTCTGCTGAAATAAACAGAGAGATCCTGTTAGTACCTGAGAGAGCTAGTAAGGTCAAAAGGCAATAAGAAAGGACGGATGGCCCTTTGGCTTGGGTGAGCTTAACCACCACCACCCACATTTCCCCAGAATATCTAATATTTAAGGACACTTCACCCCCTCAAGAACCACAGCTGAGCTCTTGAGTAGAAGGAGTTTCCGAGCCTTCAGATTTCAGGACCCCAGAAGGACTCCTTCCCTCCTTTCCCAACAGGCTGTATGACTGTACCAAACCAAATGCTGCTCAGAAGTGAATGAGAAATCCCCCATGGTTACTCCTTGCCTATTCCCTTGACATAATCGTGAAGGATACACACTCTCAGACAGCTCATTTGAGGTGAAAATATGATCTTGGGATTCACTTGAGGAACTCTCCAGCCTTTCTTTGGATGTGATGCCATTGTCTGTCTCCACTACAGTCTCTCTTATTCTTCTAGCTTCTTTCGCAGAGAGAGAGAAAGAGAGAAAGTGATCATTCTTATATAGGGAAGGAAAGAAATTCAGGAGTGAATATTCTTCTGGAAGGATGGAACCACAGTTGAGATCAAAGCCCACAATCCCAACCAGTTTAATGGGGAATGGATTACCTGAGGCAAAGCACCCTTCTTCCCCCAAGGTTTAACATAATTATTAATGGACTGGTCTGACTTGTAGGTGTTCGTGATTTGAGTCTCCCTGCAGCTAACATCCTGATCTTTTTAAAGGCCAGACTCCAGAATGTGGTCATTGGTTAACCTTCAGTACCTCTAACCACTTGTGTAAACAGGAGGGAGACAGGATTAGGAGGATGCTAACAGCCTCTGGAAAATTCCATCAGTTTCCATGTTTTCTACTGCTGCAGACAGACAAACACGGCTACCCATCTTCAAGTATTTCATGTATTAGATAGAACGGCTGGCTTTTCTTGTTTTTCTGCTGCTAAGTTGCAGAAACTATGCACTTTAGAGATGTCTTACTTTTAAAATTTTTAAATTTCTATATATTTTTAAAAGGGGCCTGCTTTACTTGCATGCACCCTCCTCGTGAACCCACTGAACTGGGTGCTGCTCAGGTACAAGGAGTGGTAGCCCAGAGGGACCCAGGCTGCGGTTCCTGACACGACCATTTCCAAATCACAGGCAGAGCAGATGTTTGTAACCCCATCGAGGGGGAAGGGTGTGTTATAAAGGTTAGCCAAAGAGAAATGGGGATCTGGCCCCTTCCAGAGTCTTTCTGAGGGCCTCTCATCATAAGAACATAAGAAGTGCCTTGCTGGATCAGACCAGTGAGGGTCCCTCTAGTCCAGCCTCCCATCTAACACAGTGCCCAGCCAGTTCCCTTGGAGGGTGAACAGGGACAGAGGCTGAGGCCTTCCCCTGGTGTTACCTGGGATTCAGAGGTCTACTGCCTCTGAACATGGTAGTTCCATTTAGTCCCTATGGCTGCTAGACTCTGATAAACCTCTCCTCCACCCACCCATCATGTTCCACCTGCTGTGTGAAGAACTGCTTTGAAACCTGCCGGCAGACCAGTTGAATGCTGCCCAAACCACTCAGTTGTCCTTTGCAACCTGCCCGGCCCCCCTCCCGAGGCCCCCAGGCAGTCGCGGGGGAAAGATTGGGCATGCCGGTGGGCCCTTTAAGGGATGGGAGAAGCGTCACCCAGCCAGGGTGCGCCAGGCGATCCCACATGACATCTCCTTTGCCTCAGGCCAGGAGACACCTTCTGTGGCAAGGGTGATGGGCACAACTCTGGCCTCAGTTGCCCCAGGGCAAGAACACACACACAAACACATGAAGCTGCCTCCTCCTGAATCAGACCCTTGGTCCACTGAAGTCAGTCTTCTCCACTCAGTCCAGCAGTGACTCTCCAGGGTCTCAGGCAGAGGTCTTTTCCATCACCTCCTTCCTGATCCTTTTAACTGGAGGTGCTGGGGATTGAGCCTGGGGACTCCTGCATGCCAAGCAGAGGCTCTGCCAGTGAGCCACAGCCCCTCCCCAAGTAGTAAGACAGGCCTCAAAATGGGGCATTGCTATTCAATATTTTGATTCATGCCTCATCCCAGTGGCAGCAATTTGCACCTTTGGCACCTAGGAAAGATCCTTACCCAGAAAGGCCACGTTCCCGTAGTTCTCCAGCATGACTTCCCTATACAGAGCTCTTTCTCCCGGATCCAGCAGGGCCCATTCTGCCTCAGTGAAAGAGATGGAAACCTCCTCAAAGGAAAAGGGACCCTGAAGGAAAAAGAGGATTCTCTCATCAGAGATCACACCAGGCAGAGATTGCACAGTCTGGGAAGGGATGGTGTGGGTAGAGGGAACGGCATTCGGAGGATCTCTCGCCTGGACAAAAGTAGGAGGGACCTAGGCTGTCCCAACCGCTAATTTCTCCTACCTGGACTGGAGGGGCAGCAGCCATTTCCACACCTCTGAAAAGATGATGGCTCAACAGCACCTCTTCATTGCCTGTTCCTGAAACAAAGGAGGAAGGAAGGGCCTTTGCTTCTTTCCTGCTTCACACACCCCTTTCCCAGGAGTTTGAAACCTTGCCCTGGCAACACACTCAGTCGTTGGAAGCCGCCCTGAGCCCTGCTTGCGGGGAAAGGAGTGGGATATAAGTTGAATAAACAAACAAACATATTCTACAGGATCCCCATTACATTGAAGTTTTCTCCAGCCCTTCAGGCGAGCACACAGTCAATGGCTGCCTACCTCTTGGACAGGTCTATGTGCGATCATGGACTCCGCACCGCAGGAAAGGAGACCTCCTTCCTGCAGCAAGGACTTTTTATCATCTGTGTTTCTCCTCCCACTGACCCAGCCAGGCCAGGTCAAAGAGGCACTTCCTGGACATTTCCAGGAATCTCCTTCCAGAAGTCTCTCTAGCATTTCACACCTCCAATACTCTATTCCCTGCTTGAAGAAGGGGGGAGAATTTGACTCACTCATTATCTCTCTTGCTAGATCCTTAGCATTTGTATGAAGGTAAGCTGGAAAGAACTGCCTTCCTCCCTTCCTGCCTGCCTGTTTTCTGCCCAGGAGAGGGAACTTTTAAAACACAGAGTGGAAGTTTTGCTCATTTCAAACCTCCAAAGCAAAAAATGCATTTCTTTACACATGTCATTGTCCAATTCGGCCCAGATGTGACCTGAGCACATCTGGAGACTTGAGGGTAATACCTTTCAGAGTGTCTCTTGGCATGCTAATTTCACAACCAGGTTTTCAGCCAGACAAAACATCAACCTCACACCACATCTGCCCTAAGCCCCTCCCCAAAGCTTCGGGGGGGGGGGGGGATCGCCTGCCATCCCTACTCCAGCATCCCATTTCCCACAGCAGCTCACCAGATGCCCTTATAAGTTTGGCCATTGAAGCCAAATTTTCCCATTATTATTCAGCCCTGGAAACTGGTTTGCAGAGCTCTGCTGCCCCAGAAGGTGGAGGCTCTCTTTATTCACCAGGTTGAATAGCTCTGCCACCGTTTGTCTAGCTTTTCTCTTGTGAGTGGCCTTGAGTTCCTCTTATGGAAGGAAGGTGAGATATGAATATTTAAATTAATGGGAGGAATCGCCCTCCAAGAATTTGTCTAATCTTCTTTTAGAGGCATCATAGTTAGTGGACATGGAGTGCCGCAAATTAACTCTTGTGTATTCCTGAACTCTCTGTCCATCAAATTCACAGTGTGCCCCAATCACACCTTGGCACGACGAGTCCTCCTTACCACTGGAGAGGGCATCTTGGGCATGTTCTGCACCCTGCGCCCTCTGCCCTTGCTCCAAGGAAACTCCTTCCACCTCAGGGAATGCTGCTCCTATCTTCAGGGATAGGAGCACTGGGCTTTCCCAGAATTCAGCACTACTCCCAGCATGGGTGGGATGGGGGACTTCTCTTGCTCTCCTGTTAGTTCGAGGTCCTTCTGGGTTCTGCTCGTCCATCTCCTTCCTCTTCTCTTGGGTCACCTCTGATGGTGTAGAGATGCCTTCAGTCACTTGGCTTCTCTCTGGGGGGGGAAGGAGAGACACACACAGTCACATGGGAAATAAAACAGAATGGAGATACACCACTGAGCATCACAAACCTTCACAAGCTCAGGAGACACATGAGAATTGCCCTGGTGGATCAGGACAAAACGGTTTGTAGACCAGGTTTAATAGCATTTTTCTGTATTACAAACCCAAGATGTTTCAGATATGCTTCCACAGTTCTTTGGGAAAGGGTAAGTGTCTCTGTTTGACTCTTTAAGGATGTTAACAAGCTAAGCCTCTCATCACATTGGCTCCATCTGTCCTCGGGGCTAATTATTCAGGGAAACCCCTTGACCCTTGTAAGCATCTCTTTGACAAGAGAAGGGGCAGGAATGTGTCCCTGTGAAGAAGGAGCAGCTGAGATCCAGAGAGAGAGGAAGACAGGCTGAGATTTGGCTGAAGAATGTGGAGGCACAGAAACGGTCCCTCCGGGCATCTGATGTGGGGCAGGGAACCTGCTACTCTGGGGGAATTCCTCTGCCTTCCACCCTTGCTCAGCTCTGCTAGGATCTCTGTTGTGAAAGCTAAGAGTACCAAGACTCCAGAAGGCTCCAGGGTTTCCAGGGTTTCTGACCCAAGGAACCAGCATCCCTTGGAACTTCTTCCTGCTCAAAGAAGCAAGGCGGAGGTAACGTCCTTCCTCCACAGAAGAATCCCAGTTTTCTCCCAGTTGTGGTCGCCGCACCTCAAAAAAAAAAAGTGCAGAAAAGGGCAACTAGAATGATAAAAGGGTTGGAACACTTTCCCTATGAAGAAAGGTAGAAGCGCTTGGGGGTCTTTAGCTTGGAGAAACGACGGCTGAGGGGTGACATGATCGAGGTTTATAAGATTATGCATGGGATAGAGCAGGTAGAGAAA
Organism: Lepidodactylus listeri; assembly: GCA_029233225.1. Classification (NCBI taxonomy): domain Eukaryota; kingdom Metazoa; phylum Chordata; class Lepidosauria; order Squamata; family Gekkonidae; genus Lepidodactylus; species Lepidodactylus listeri. Next base: position 17,019,833 of record JARCFY010000010.1, on the reverse strand, counting down.
GAAGTACTTTTCTCCCTTTCTCACAATACAGGAACTCGTGGGCACTCCATGAAATTGCTCAGCAATCAGGTTAGAACAGATAAAAGGAAGGACTTCATCACCCAAAGAGTGATTAACACGTTCACTGCCACGGGAGGTGGTGGTGGCTATAAGCATGGAAAGCTTCAACAGGGAATTAGATAAACATATGGAGCAGAGGTCCATCAGTGGCTATTAGCCACAAGGTATAGATAGGATCTCTCAGTCTGGGACAAGTGATGCTCTGCATTCTTGGTGCTTGGGGGGAGGGCAATAGTGGGAGAGCTTCTAGTGTCCTGCCCCCACTGCTGGACCTCCTGAGGGCACCTGGTGTTTTTGGCCACTGTGTGACAGAGTGTTGGACTGGAAGGGCCACTGGCCTGATCCAACATTGGCTTCTCTTATGTTCTTATGTTCCTGGCCCCGTAGTCCAACTCACCACAACCAGCCTCTCTGGGTAACCAGCCTAAGCCCAGCCTTTGAACTACTCTGGATGCCAACTGAGTGTGTCCGGAGAGGGCCCCCTCCCCGCCAAGCGCTGCTGCTGGGATGAAGAGAAGTGGGAGAGGTCAACAAACAGGCTCTGCCGAATGCAGGTGGTTGCCAACTCCAGGTTGGGAAATCACTGTGAATTGGGGGGCCTCCCCCCAAACTCCGCTTTGAGAGCGGCGCAAAAACTGGTGCCCAGCCACCTAGATATTCACTCTCCAGTTGGGACTCAAGTTTTCCTCCCAGGACTACGACCCCACCCCCCAGCCGAAAGGGATCAGTCCCCGCGGGAGAACATCGTGGTATTGGAGGGAGGGCTCTTTGGCCTTGCTCCCGTGCGCGGGCCCACCCCCCGCGGGCCTTTCTCGGGATGCTCCCCCCCCCCCAAATGTGCAGGGATTCGCCTCCCGGGAGTTGGCAACCGTGGCCGAACGTAATCCCCGTTTTCTTTCTCTCTCTCCTCCCCCCCCCCCCCGGGAGCGACTCACCTCCAAGGAGCCCTCCCCGCCGCCACCCTCCGGCTGCTCCACGTGGCGTCTTCTTTGCAGCCCTTCGACGGAGCCGACCCCCTCCACTCCGCCACGCAAAAAAAGGCCCCCCTCCCCGACCCCCCCCCCTCATCCGGCAGAGGAAGGGGAAAAGGAGGAGCCTCGTCCGGGCTGCGCTCCGCCCTCCCTATAATGCAGCTCAATGGGGCTACTCGGGAGGAACGCGGCAGGCGGGGGGCTGCTGCGCCCCCAGAGACGAATCTGGCGCGTCTCCGAAAGAGGAGGTTGGAGCGGCCGCCCCGTCCCTTCTTCACTCCCCCCACCCCCCAGTGCCCGAAAACCCGGGGGGGGGGGGAGGAGGCGGGTGTGTGTGTTTCTGTATGGTGAGAGCCGGCTCTTTTCTAAAATAGGCAGGTGGGTCTTCTTCATGACCTCCCGTGGCTCCACCTGAAGAGAGAACTTCTGCGGGTCCTCCTCCGACGCGGCCGGGAAGTCTCCTCCTCCTAACTGGGATTGCCAGCTCCAGACTGGGAAATACCTGGGGTTGAGCCTGCTTGGAGGGGGCGGTGTCTCTGGAGAGGCAAGGGACCCCCGCGGGGTATACTGACGTAGACGCCTCCACCCTCCAGATCAGCCACTTTCTCCAGGGGGCGGATGACCTCTGTCGTCTGGAGGAATCAGTGGCAATTCGGGGAGATCTCCCAGTCCCACCTGGCAGTGCTACAAAGCACCCGACATGCGAGATGGACAGTACGTTCCTGACAAGTCTTTATCCAGACACTGCTTCAAGACTGCCAGGGAGGGGGAGCTCACCACCTCCCCAGGCAGCTGATTCCACTGCTGCCCAACTCTGACTATCAAAAAAGGTTTTTCCTAATATCCCGGTGGTACCTTCCCACTCTTAATTTAAACCCATTATTGCAAGTCCTCTCCTCTGCTGCCCACAGGAACAGCTCCCTGCCCTCCTCTAAGGGTGATTCTGCATTGTCTTTTCTCTCCATTTGGTAAAAGGTGTGACTGAAAACCACGTTCAAATACTCCGAGGCAATGCTGTACTGACTGCGAAGTCACCCCTGAACTGCCATAAATCTATGCAGAAGGTACCATAAAACCCGATGATCAAAGAAAGTGAAAGCGGCATGCAGTGTAGAGGGTACCAGAAAATCCAGTGATCAAAGAAAGTGAAAGTGGCATGCAATGCAGAGGGGAATTTCTGTTCCAACATGGGTTTGGTAAAACAACGGAGGGGAAAGCCATGCAGGATCGCCCGGAGTGACAGCCCTTGAAAGACTTCAAGAGAGCAATCCTGTCCCCCCTCAACCTCCTCTTCTCCAGACAGAACATTCCCCCTAGTCTCTCAGCCTTTCCTTGTAGGGCTTGGTCTATTCTGCTTTCAAAATGCCCAAATAGCTCCCAGAAAGCCTTGGATAATCCTATAAAAGGAACTGTCTTAGGTCCAGAGCATGATTAGAACAGATAAAAGGAAATACTTCTTCACCCAAAGAGTGATTAACACATGGAATTCACTGCTACAGGAGGTGGTGGCAGCCAATGCTCCCTCTAAGCTGTGGAGTCTTGTGAGCAAAGGTTCTCAAGGCAAGAGATGTTCAAAGGTGGTTTGCCATGGCCTGCCTCTGGGAGGTGACCCTGGTAGTCCTTGATGGTCTCCCATCGAAGTATCAACCAGGGCTGACCCTGCTTAGCTTCTCAGATCTGAGAAGACCGGGCTAGCCTATTCTGGATGAGGAACTGCACCACCTGCCAAATAGTCCTGCGACGTGGAATTGCCAACGGGAACTTCTCGCTGCCGCTGAGCTGGCGGTGTGAGAAGGAAAATGGTACTTTCAGCTGTCACTTCCTGAATAGGAGTGCTAATGCTGTGTCTGTTATTTAAGCTCCCTGGTCTGTAATCATCCCATTTCTTGCCAGACAGGAAGTGTCTCCTGTTTTATTAATATTATTGCTGAATTTGTGGTTTTGAAAAGATGCTGAACTGACATCCTTGGGGGCCCTCGAGAAGCTTTTATTAAATAAATAGAACAGATTTATTATAGCCTGTAGACAGAGATGGCTGATGGGTGGCATGTGGACGCGCACTCTCGGAAAACCAATCCAGATTCTGCACTCAGGCGCCCCCCCCCCCAATGTTGTGCTCAAAATAAATTATGCAAATGTGCTTCTTGTACGCACCGGAGTGCCCGCCTGTGTACCTTACTCAGAGAGAGGAAATACCAGGATATGAGCACGTGATTCACAAAAGCTCCCCCCCTCCGCTACACATTTAAGGTGCTGCTGGACTCTTGCTGATTTCTGCTGCTACAGACAGACTAGTATGGCTCCCCACCTTGATCTAGACAGAGGAAATGTTACCGTGGAGGAGTAACATTAGGAGAGGCATGAGTGAAGTGAGCATTCCAGGATGGACCACTCTTCAATAATACATCCGTGGCCAAACAAATGCATGGAAAACTGAGTTTGTAAGGGCCTGCGATGCATGTTACAGGAATTGTACACAGCCCAGTTGAGAAGCGAAGGAATAAAACAGCTTGCTTCATGCAATTAATGGCAATGGGAAATGGTCTCTCCAAAATGCTCAGGCACGCTGTCGTAGTAATGAAGGAGACGATAGTTGCCGTGGAAAGAGTAATATGACGCCTTTAAGACCAACAAGCTTTTATTCTGTCACTAGACTCGCTCAGTATAGCCAGAATACCTTGACCTGGATAGCCCAGGCTAGCCTGATCTCATCAGGTCTTGGAAGCTAAGCAGGTTTGGCTCTGTTCAGTATTTGGATGGGAGAGCATCAAGGAACACCAGAGTCGCGACATGGAGGGCAGGAAATGGCAAACCACCTCTTAATGTAGGGTTGCCAGGTGTCTACCGTCTGCTGGTGGGGGGCTCCATGCTGCTGCCTGGGATCTTCTGGTGTGCATGCTTTGTGTGTGCGCCACAATGACATCACCCAGAGATAATGTCATTGTGCTGGGCACGTCATGCAGGGGACGCTCTAGCATTTGGCCAAAAACTCTATGGTCACCATAGAGTTTTTAGCTAAGTGCTAGAGCATCCCCCACGTGAGGTGCTTATTGCGATGATGTCAGAGGTGACATCATTGTGCTGGGCACATCATGCAGGGGATGCTCTAGCATTTGGCCAAAAACTCAATGGTCACCATAGAGTACACGTGATGTACCCATTGCAATGATGTCAGAGGTAACATCACTGCACTAAGCACATCATGAAGGGGACACTCTAGCATTTGGCCAAAAATTCTACGGTCACCATAGAGATTTTAGCTAAGTGCCAAAGCATCCCCCACATGACGTGCTGGCTGCAGTGATGTCACCTCCAGGTGATGTCACTGCAGTGGGGACAGCGGGGCTTTTCGGGGGCAGGGCTCCCCCACTGGCCAGTGGTGGACTGGGCCCCCCCAAATTGGGGAAAACCCCACCCCCATCAGTGGGAATGGCAACCCTATCTGAACATCTCTTGCCTTGAAAACCCTACAGGTTTACCATAAGCCAGTGTGGTGTAGAAGTTAAGAGCGACAGACTTTAATCTGGAGAACCAGGTTCAATTCTGCCTTCCTCCACTTGAAGCGAAGCTGGGTGACCTTGGGTCAGTCACAGCTCCCCCAGCCCAAAAAACAAGCCTAGCTCGCTGCATAACACTAAAAAAGGGCTAGAGCTTCAGGCTGCCAGACAATTCTAGGATCTCCTAGCTATACCTCACACAATGCCATAATTTAATTTTAATTTCATTTAGCTGCAACTCGAAGGCAAAAGCAACAACAAGGACAATAGCTGGAATAGCCCAGTTTAGCCTGAGCTCTTCAGACCTGGGACGCTAAGCAGGATCAGCCAGAGTTAATACTTGGATGGGAGACCCCCAAGGGGTTGCCATGGGGAAGGGAGGCAATGGCAAACCGCCTCTGCTCATCTGTTACCTGGAATGACTCATGGGTGGGGCCACCGTGAGTTGGTTGTGATACATGATGGTCCGAATACAAATGTTGTGGAAACACAAGAGGGAGACAAGTTTTGCAAAGAAGAATTATAAAGACTGGCGTTTGGACTTTTCATTGTTTGAGGAATTTGACTTGGGCTATTTTTGAAGGTTATTTATGTATTTGGACCATGTATTTTTGAGTTTCTGACTATCATATTATATTTTTGATAAACTACACTACTTATATAGGTTCAGATCATCATACTCATTGACCGTTGAATGTTTTTTGTTATTTATGCACGGTTTGTATCTTCTGTGTAACTTACTCCCTTCCGTGCTTCTCTGCTGTGAGTCTCCTGGCGGTGGCTGGAGATCCCCCACTCTTGCAACTGATCTCCAGGTGACAGAAATCTGTTCACCTGAAGTAAATGGCCACTTTGGAAGTTGGACTCTATGGCATTATGCCCCAAACGCTGCCCTTCTGAGGCTCCACCCCCAAGATCTTCAGGTATTTCCCAACCTGGATCTGGCAGCCCTAGCTACAACATTAAGATGCTCAGCTGTACACAGTCACAGTACTACAGACTGTGGTGCTTCAGTGTGGTTCAGCAGCCCCCATGTCCGCAAACTTGATGTCCAACTCAATACGACAGTGAGAACCATCAGTGGATGTATTAAACTCATTCCGACCTATTGGCTACCCACATTGTGCCACATTGTTCCCCTGCATCTCCAATAACAAGATGCTCTTCTTTGTGAATGTAGAAAGATAATTGGAAATTATCTTTAATGGGTTGCGTATCCACAAAGACATGGCTGACACGGGCCTATCCAGACTAAGATCCCCGCACCCAGCAATAAAACCTGCACAAAACCTGCAATCACAAAATTTCGATCTAGGGAATGAATGGTTGTGAACACGGATGCAATCAGTTCCACCTGATATCTATAACCTGATAAACACCAATGACAGGCCCACAGAATTTGACTTGCCACAGAAAGTATAGAAGACAGCTAATAGAACACAAACAGGCTTTGGCAGTTGTGCAGACCTTATGTTTAAAAGGGGCAAAATACCAGGGCCCGAATGTGATTATGGTGCAGCCCCCCAAACTATTTTCTGTCTGTCACAGGAATATGAGCCTCATGCTTTCCAGGGAGATGTGACAGAGGCCTTTGAATTCTCCCCAGCTGTGACTGAGTGGATTGAAAATTTTTATATACCCCTTGTATCAACTTGGTTATGTATTTTATATTATTATATGCTTCCTGTGTGTAACTCTGCCATACAATAAATAAAATAAATAGCTCTGAGTTTGGAAATGCCTGGAAATTTGTGGGGTGGAAACTGAGGACGAAGGAGTTTGGGCCAGGGAGGGGAGGAACTTCAGTGGAGTATAATGCCATTGAATCCACCTTCCAAAGCAGCCATTTTCTCCAGTGGAACTGATCTTTGTTGCTTAGGGATTAGGGGCTCTCCAGCTACCACCTGGAGGTTGGCCATCCTACACATATCCCATTGTCCACCACAGCTCAGTGATAGCAGGAGAAAATGAAAAAAAAAGTGGCCTTGTGTACTTCCTGGAACTTATTTACCAGAAGGGACAAAGGTAGGTCTAGGACTCGCCAGAAGCTCTATGGTAAAGCCATAGAATTTCCAGCAATTCCTAGAGCTACCTTTGTCACCTCCCATAAAAAAACTTCCAGTATGTACACAAGGTTGCATCTGTAATTTTTATCCGGTGATGCTGTGTGTCCCCCCCAATGCTCCCACCGGTTGTGAGGCAACCCACCTTATTTTGTCATTCCAACATTGCACATGGGTAGCCAGTGCCATCTCCTTGGCTTCCTTCCCGACTCCTGCGATGTGCCCAAACTCTGTCTCCAAGACTACTTTCCATGAATAAATGAGTTGCACAGCAGAGACCTTTTTTTCCTTAGCTTCTCAACAGCCGCTGCCATCATAATGGATGGTTCATGTTTGGATTCCTACAGCGTACACTCCGAGCCCTTGTAAACGAAATTTTCCAAGCACTGGCTCACCCGTGGCTGTGTTATGGAAGACCTTCCGCTCAATAGTGTAATTATTGCAGTATAAACAGTCACAGCCGTGATCATGTGGGCCACAGCCCTCCACAGTAGAGAGCATAAATGTACAGATAGACAGCTGGAGATGTTCTCAAAGTTTTCCCTCCAACTGTTGAGCCAGCTGTGTGTAATCCTTTCAAGTTGGCTTGCCCATACAGCAAGATCCACAACTATGACGAAAGCTTTCCAGAATACCTCTAGTTCTCCAGCGTATATCATCTATCTGTGCTTTGATCATTGAGGAGCATGGCCATGATTTCATTCTGGTAGATGCTTAATATGAGGGAGCTCTTCTGGGGGCCCTCAAGGATAGTGAGCACAGGTTCATAAGGGAATAGGTGGTTCTTCAAGTATGTTGTTCCCATACTGTATAGGGCTTTGGTGTAGTGGTTAAGTTTGGTTAAAAGTGGTGGACTCTAATCTGGAGAACAGGGTTTGATTCCCCACTTCTCTACATGCAGCCAGCTGGGTGACCTTGGGCAAGCCATAGTTCTGTCAGAGCTGTTCTTGAAAGACCAATTCTCAAAAGAGCTCTCTCAGCCCCACCTACGAGAGCCAGTTTGGTGTAGTGGTTAAATGGGCGGACTCTAATCTAGGAGAACTGGGTTTGATTCCCCACTCCTCCACTTGCACCTGGCTGGATGACCTTGGCCAAGCCATAGCTCTGTACCAGCTGTTCTCTCAAGGACAGCTTGGGAAAGAGTTCTCCCAGCCCCACCTACCTCACAGGGTGCCTGTTGTGGGGAGGGGAAGGGAAAGGAGTTTGTAAGCCGCTCTGAGACTCCAAGTGAGTGAAGGGTGGGGTATAAATCCAACCTCCTCCTCCTCCTCCTCCTCCTCCTCCTCCTCTTCTTCTTCTTCTTCTTCTTCTTCTTCTTCTTCTTCTTCTTCCCTTTTCAAGAGGTCAGCCTTTCTAAGTGTGACTCAGGGTAGATAAGAATATTTATTTGCTGTTTTTCTACCTGAAAGGATTCACAATAAAATACAGAAAGAGGGGGGGGGGGGAAGTTTAAATATACAAATCAAGGAGAATAACTGACTGGATCCTGGGCTGGTTGCGGATTAAATGAGCTGGTTTGTCCAAGGCCACAAAGCTGACAAGAGCCCTTTAGCTTATACCCAAGGGCTCGCACCTGCAGCCACACCCAAAATTGATACCTAAATAGGAAGAGCAAATGAAAACACAGTTTAGATGTTGCAAATGGCTGCCATGTTCATCCCAGTCTGGCTCTGCCCATAGATGACCGGATGCAAAGGGGTCTGGGCCTCATGTATCCCTAGTGGTTGCATAGTGTGGCTCTTTGTGGGGTATTGAAATAAATTGCACCTGCTACTGGGCACGAATAGGCCCACAAACTAAAGTTCATCACAAATTTTGGGCGGTTCGTGATTTGTAAAGCAGTGTTCATGAACTGAAGAACCGCCATGAACTTCCACGACTTTTAATGCCGTTTGTGGCCGTTTGTGGCAGTTTGTGAAGAGTTTAAATTTAAACCCCTGCCTTCTGTTCTTCACGAAAAACAGCTGAGCAGTGGGGAGCTTTCTGCTGGCCACCGCTTTTGGTGGGAAGCAGAAAGCAGGGAGTTAAACCCCTACTTTCTGCTCCCTGTGGCTTTTTGTTCACTCCCCATCACTTTTTTAAAATACCGGGTAGCAAGTTACACAGGTCTCCTCAAACTTTCACAAAGTTCCCTCATGTAGTGTGAATTTGGGCACCATTTTAGTTTCCATACCAACCTTCTGTTTTCCTCTTCGCCTTGGCCCAGAGAGGTTCTCTGTTCTAGCAACAAGTGTCAGGGTGAGGGAATTAGCCTCTTTGCTGCAACTCAGTAGTCATGTGATGAAATGAGAGGTGGATGCCTTTCTGTTTAAAGAGGTTGCTGAGACAACCAAAATGGTAGCCAAAATCTCATGAGAAATGGGAAGTTCACAAGAGTTCACGCAAACATGGCTTGCCACACATATTAATGAAGGATGGGCAACAGACAGGGCCACCAGGCACCATGGGAAATTATATTGCACAATGTGTCATGTCAGCTGTTGCCCACAGCTGACATGACACATTGTGCAATATAATTTCCACTCTGCTAGCCTAATTTCCCTGATTTCTTATCAATATTGGGGAATTTGAGATATTCTAAGTTGGCAATAGGCAAAAGGGAACAACCACCAATTTATACAGGGGTCCCGTTTCTTTCAGAAGCACCAGAAATAGACAAGGAGGCTGGCTTCAGTAATAAAATGATTACTGAAGAATCTTTCTCAGACAAACAATACAACAATCGCACACACAGTTACACAGGAACTAGGAAAAATAGATAGAGCAGAGACATTTGCATTAGCAGGTAAAATCGTTGGTATCCATGTCGAGGGTGATAATTACCTGTCCAGCGAGATGATGCGTCCCAGTGGGGAAAATGATGGAGGTAAAAAGGGATTAGGGATCATGTCCTCAGCCGGCAGAGACACGTGGAAACTCTGGCTGCGTAACCAAGAGTCTTACGGGACAGGGTAGGGTTCAGGATAGAAAAGCTAGAGAGTGAACATGTTGCTGGGTGTCCACTTTTATTTGGGGGCTCTGGGGGAGGGCTTAGCTGGACACCTCCCTTGAAACCACCCCTTGGTGGTTCGCTCCAAAAGTCATGTCTGCAATGGGGAGGAGGCTTAAGGAGTTGGGTAATGTTAACTTCTACCTGATCAGTGACAGAGACACCTTAAGGGCCAATATGACTCACTGGCTAGGCCTTTTGTGTTGTTGATTTGCCCTGTTGTCCCAGGGCTGCAGAACCGGTTTCTTGGCTGGCCAAGTCCATTGTCAGCGGAAGGTGGGAAAGAGTCTTTTGTGCCTTTGCTGCAGAGAAGGTTGGGGAGGGGGGTTGCCTGCATGATGAAGAAGGGCTTCCCTAATGGCGTCTGGAAGCACATGTTTAAACTACCATGGGGAGTGGCTGTTTCTGTGTGGGTTTCTGTGTTAAGGGATGTCTCTGGAAGCTGGCGACCTCGGGAGCCACTGGCACATCATCTCAGGCTTCGGCTGGCATGTGTGTACAGCTGGCATTGCGATCTGGCCACACTACGTCTCAGTCCCTCTTACACATTTAGCAACACAGTCCAATGTCAACAATAGACTTTGCATCTATAAGAGCACATAAGTGCCTTGCAGGGCAACAACCCCACTGTTTTCCCACCTGCCCAGAAGTGAAGGTTGCTGAGAGGGCCCAGTGGTGGGAGAGTGCCCACCTGAAGTGGGCAAATCACATGTCTAGCAATGGATGAAAAGAATGCACAGTGCCTCTTGTCCAAAGGGTGAGGAATGAGTGTGGAGAGGAGAAAGAAGGCGAAGGCAGTGTTTAACTCCTCCAGATAGGGTTGCCAGGTCTGGTCCGGAAAATACCTGGAGACTTTGGGGGTGGATCCAGGAGAGGGTGGGGTTTGGGGAGAGGCCACAGCATGGTACAATGCCATGAATCCATTCTTCAAAGCAGCCATTTTCTCCAGGGGAGATGATTTCTGTTAGCTGGAGATCAGTTGTAAAAGCAGGAGATCCTCAGGCCTCCTGCCTACAGATCAGATCTAGTTCATACCTGGACTTCCCTACGACGGACAGACCTGCTGTGAGAAAAGGTAGCAGTTGCAAACCCCTCCTGGGTCAGCAGCAGACTTGGGAACAGACTCCTTAGATGATGAACAGGAGGAGTTAGAGACCACCCTGGGGGAAGATCAGGGACCCGCCCAGGTAAAGCCCCGAATTGTCAGACCAGACCTAGAACTCCTGCACTCCAAGACCTCTGCTGATGGGCCTGTTTCTGAAGCCTCAGCTCAAGAGGAAGCTGCCAGCTTGCCAGATCATGAGGTGTCCACTTCTCTTCCCTATATAAGGCGAGACCCCAGACCACCAGCCCTCTTGGTTTTTCTCCCATTTGGTCAGAGCGGCAGAGACACTGGAATAGTGAAGAGGAAGCACAATTACACAGAAGTGCTAGGTGTGCAGCCTGATCACTGAACCTGATCACTGCACTGGTGTATGTAGTTCCTTGCAGGATCAGGTCTCAGTCAAGCCCTTGCCGCAAGAACTCTAGGAAGAGGCGGGCTTCTATCCTTTTTAGGATATTTAAGCCCTACACAGAGCAGAGGGCACTGCTGGTTCAACCGGTTCATAGGTGCTCCTGTTATACCTGGAATTCACTGCCACACATAGGCGTAGAGTACGGGGGGGCTTGAGCCACCCCCGAAATTTCCCGGGGGGGCTTAGCCACCCCTGGCAAAACAGAGCGCCTGCTGCCGCGCCTCCCCGGGTCCTGGCGAGGGAGAGGGAAGGGGTGGCCGGGGGGGGGGGGGAGAGGCAGCAGCGGCTGATGGGCCTCGGAAGGGCCTGGGGAGGTGCAGTGGTTTCCATGGGGGGGGGAACCTCGCCCCAGCGAGCACGCATGCTTTGCGCACGCACGCTATGGAGCCCCCGCTGCCCCTGGAATTTCCAAAAGTCTACGCCCCTGCTGCCGCAGGAGGTGGCAGTGGCTACAAGCATGGATGGCTTCAAGAGGGAATTGGATTAACATATGGAGCAGAGGTCCAGCAGTGGCTATTAGCTACACGGTATAGATAGGAACTCTCGGTCTGGGGCAAGTGATGCCCTGTATTCTTGGTGCTTGGGGGGGCAACAGTGGGGGGGCTTCTGCTGTCCTGGCCCCACTGCTGGACCTCCTGAGGGCACCTGGTGTTTTTGGCCACTGTGTGACAGAGTGTTGGACTGGATGGGCCACCGGCCTGATCCAACATTGGCTTCTCTTATGTTCTTACCTGCAGACTTGGACCTAGCAAACCCCAGAACATGACCTTCATGCCTCCCTGAAGGCTGGACCTCAGCCTCTAGTCTCTGGATGGATCCCTGCTCTGGATGAGATCTAAGCCAGCCGCAGGACCCAGCTGATAAGACAGGACCTAGTTTCAGTTCACCACTATCACCAGAATAGTAAAGCATTTGCTTGGGTTGCCTTGGTGGGAGAAAAAGGACCTATCCAGCCAATGCTAGTGGTCCTTTGGGTCAACTTTCAGCATTCGCCCAGTTTCACTCTTCTGTTTTCTGATCAGTAGGCTGTTCCAGGTGGTGGCTGGAGATCTGCTATTACAACTGATCTCCAGGCGACAGAGATCAGTTCACCTGGACAAAAAGGTTGCTTTGGAAGGTGGAGTCTATGGCACTCCAGCCCATTAAACTCCCTCCCCTCCCCTCCCCTCCCCTCCCCTCTTCCGGCTCTGCCCCCACCTGGAGCTGGCATCCCTAGTTTTCCTCTCTGGCCCCCGTTCCACTATACCGTGTGTGTCTAGCAGTAAATAGCCGCCAACCATGACAAGCACTCAATGCTGAGACCAACTGTGCTAGTCTTCAATTTAGCATAAAAAGTAAATAGCTTTAGACATCCCCCAGCCTGGTCTGTATTTTGTCATACTACTGCACAACTCAGACGTGTTCCAGTTGCTGTACATTTTCTCTGTAGCCCCCACCTCAACATTGTTACTACAAGCACTTTGTACTCACTGCATCAGGCTTCTCCTAGCATCTGCTTGGCATGCAGAAGGTTCCGGGTTCAATCCCCAACGTCTCCAGTTGAAAAAGGACTAGGCAGTGGGTGATGTGAAAGACCTCCGCCTGAGACCCTGGAGAGCCACTGCCAGTCTGAGCAGACAATATTGACCTCGATGGACCGATGGTCTGATTCAGTAGAAGGCAGCTGCATGTGTGTATGTGTGTGTGTCATGAGAAAGCATCTTCTGTACCTCTATGAAACCCATGAGAGGACGTTATTTTTGTTGGAAGTTCCAGATGCAATGTCCCCTCTCTCAGACCTCCAGACTGAGTGGCCAGAGAGGCTAGATAGCTAGACAGGCACACTGATCTTTCTTCCTGTATCTACTCTTCTGCCACTCTCATCTTTGAAATGCAGATTGTGTTCTCAGGGACCAATTTCCCCTTCCTGCTTCTCTCTCACTCTGAATGAAGACTTGCTCTCTCCCTGCATGCATGAAATGAGAGGGACATGCAGTCCTCTCTTGGCACCACGAGGCAGATGGGCCTCTCACCATCCACCTCCATCCTTTAGCTAGCAAGTTAGTAATCTAATCAACCTCTGCTCTTTCCTATCCAATGAGAAGTATTTCTCTTCTCAACTTGCAATGTGTCTCTGTGTAGCTTTGTAAGATGAGTAAATTGGTAAAGTGACACTCCTGCGTTTGTAGCTTTATTTAAGCACTCTGCCAACTAACGGTGACTGGACTAACCGTACCAGTTAACTGCAATGATTTTTGTGTATCGGATAAACATGCAGTCAAGAAACTGAAGGGAAGTAACAGGTCACTGCAAAGCTCGATATTGTTGGTGCTTAGCTTGCATTAACAGGGCTCAGGGATTGCGCCCCACTGATGACCCCAAAGCCTTATTTTAAGGTGGGGTGGGATCCAGGAAGATGGTGAGGAAAAGCCATTCTGCAAATCCTCAAAGGCCTGCAAATACGTAAACAGGAAACACACGATATGGCGGATTCCAGTGATTTGGTGCCACCCCTCCCAAACCAGCTGTCAGAAGCTTGAACATCCCCCTCCCGAGCCCCTGCTTAGTCTAAGCCCTGGGAAGAGGAAATCACAGCAGAGGAGGCTTATCTGCCTCCTGGTGCTTTAGTGGAAACAGAATCCCCTCTCCCGTGTCTTGGTCCACCGCCCGGTGTCCTTGCTTCTCGATCCGCTTTGAGGTTGCCATGCTTTCAGGATATTGACACTGAGGTGTGTGCTGCCAATAGCTGGAAGCTCTGATTTAAGTCTTGGATGACTCTCAGCACATCTTTGTCTTCCAACGGTAAATATTCTCAAGTTTCCACCACTGGCCAGCTCTCCCTTGCCCACAGAAGGGGGCACCAGAGCGCTTGCATCTGCAGCTTTGAAAAGACAAATCGACCGCACCTTGAGGGTTTTTAATACTCTTATTACTTGGGTGTCCCCCCCACCCCCAAATGTTCCCTTCTGTATGCTTTCTCAATCAATGCTGGCGCTTTGCAAGTACGCAGATTTATTTATTTCATTGCATTTATTCATCGCCTAATCCCCACAATTGTGGGGCTCTAGGCGATGTGCAGATTTTAAAAACATAAAACCGTATCCAGCATGTAATACAATAATTAAAAGCAAGTGGCATTTTTTTTTTTGGAAGTTCCCTCCCATATCTGGTCTGTGAGTGCTTTGCAAGCAAGGAGAGAAACAGGGATCCAGGTAGGGGGCCAGCCGTGATGTAAATTGTCACTGTCCTCAACCAAATGCCTGGCGAAACATCTCTACCTTACGGGCCCTGCGGAACTGCATAAGATCCCACGGGGCCCCGATGTTATTTGGTGGAGTTCTACCAGGTCAGAGCCAGGGCCAAAAAAGCCCTGGCCCTGGTTGAGGACAGCCAGATATCTCTAGGGCCAGGGACAACCCGCAAATTGTTCTGTGAAGAGTGTAATGCTCTCCTGGGGGGTGGGATTAGGGTTGCCAGCTCCAGGCTGGGAAATATCTGCAAATTTTGGAGGGGGGGGGGTGGAGCTGAGGAGGGTGGCAACCCTAATGAAGACTTGTCTTTATTAGCACCCGCCGACATGCACAGATAGGCACACATGCAGAGGACTCCACTCAGTAGAGTGGCATAAATACCGACCTCTCTTCTCCAAAGATAAAAGGAGCCCAGGTTGTCAGGGAGAGGACTTATGGCTGTGGGCCAATGGAAAAGCACTTGCTTGGCATGCAGAAGGTCCCGGGTTCAATCTCCGGCATCTCCAGTTGTAAGGATTTGGTGGTAGGTGATGTGAAAGATCTCTGCCTGAGATCCTGGCGGGCTGGTGGTGGTCAGAATACCGACCTTTATAGGCTTAAGGATCTTAACTCACTATAAGGCAGGTTTGTGTGGTCTGCAAAGATGCACAGAATGGTGATTTCCATTGCAGCCAGGGACTGAGAGTGGGTGCTGATCCATTTTGGTGTGTGCCTGAAACAGCCTCGGATCGCTTTCCAAGAGACCAACCTCTGGACCGCTGATTATCCAGCCAAGCCGAGAGACTTCCTCTACCATCTTGATTTATACAAGCAATAAAATGGACATTCCCAAATGCATTCTTTCAAATCTCATTTTGTAAACAGGCTTATTGTTTGTTCATAGGGCCATATTTTTGCGGCCACTGCAGATGGAAATCTGCTTGTTCCTCTCTCTAAATTAGAACTTTATTGAAGTTATAGCTGGCCTCTTGCAAAGTATCTTTCTTATTTTAATTAAACTGCAGAGAAAATGGAGCTCTTGTTGGATTAGTGTTCATCTGGTACAGCCGGCCTCGTTTTCTTTTGTTACTTGCCTAGGAGTGAGTGCGGAGGATCGCCTCTTGGCTTTGTCACAGCGACTTTGCTCTCGGAAAGTTTACCTTAATTGCAAATAATCTCATTCAAGAAAATTGGGTGAACAGCTCAGTATTGGCACTTTACATCAAGAAAATCCTGGGAATATATAAAGCAAAGGCATCTCCGGTAGATAGATTTCAAAACCGATACATAGAGGTCAGAGTTCAAGTTGGCAGGGGTCGTTTTGAGCAGGTACGTGCAGGAGCGCCGTTCCGGGAGTAACAAGCCCAGAAGCGGGCACATAAGGTGATGTGCTGTGGAAAAAAGCAAAAGCGTACTAACTTGATCTGTATTTTCATGCTTGCTGTAGGGTAGCTTCCCTGCAAGAGCAAAGGAAACCTAAAGTGTCTTTAGTCAAAGTGTAAAGCTGGCTCGCCAGCTCTGAGTTGGGAAAGACCTGGAGATCTTTGGGGTGGAGCCTGAGTGGTGGGTGTTGCCTTCTGACACACTTCTGGTAATGTCAGGGGGTGTGGCATATGCAAATAAGTTATGCTAATGAGCTCCCGCACCTCTGTTTTTTACAAAGTGACCCCTGCAAATTGGCATACTCTTGCAAAAGTTGGTAGCTCGGCAGTTCGAGACCCGAGTGCCACGTGACAGAGTGAGCTCCCGTCTCTGGCCCCAGCTCTTATCAGCGTAGCAGTTTGAAAGCAAGAAACTGCAAATAGATAAATAGGTACCACTTCGGTGGGAAGGTAACAGTGTTCCATGCGCCTTGACTATGGAAGACTATGGAAATGTCTTCGGACAGCGCTGGCTCTTCAGCTTGGAAATGGAGATGAGCACTGGATCCCTAGAGTCGAATTCGACTGGCTTTTGAGCATGGGAAACCTGTATCTTTATAGATGAAATACTATGTTGGGGCAGTGATGCTCTGTCTTCTTGGTGCTTGGGGGGCAACAGTGGGAGGGCTTCTGGAGTTCTGGCCCCACTGGTGGTCCTCCTGATGGTTTTTGGCTACTGTGTGACACAGAGTGTTGGACTGGATGGGCCACTGGCCTGATCCAACATGGCTTCTCTTATGTTCTTCCTCTGCAGAGCAACCTGGGACTTCCTTGGTGGTCTCCCATCCAAGTACTAACCAAGGCTCACCCTGCTTAGCTTCTGAGATCTGACGAGATCAGGCTAGCCTGGGTCATCCAGATCAGGACAATGGAGATTATAGTCATTTTATTGCATTGTGTTAGATTTTAGTAGGCTGAGGTAAAATTTAGGGTTTCATTGTTATTTGATGTTTTAATGATGTATTGTAAACCCACTTGAGCCAAAGGTGGGATATAAATGTTTTAATTAATTAATTTGTTATGTATTGGGGTTGAATCATCCCTGATTGAATAACCCTGATTGAATCATCCCTGACTGAATCACCCTAGAGACTGGCTGAGCTTGGAGCACAAGAACAATAGCAGATAAGGATTCTGGAATGAACCAATCAAGTAGTAATGTTTTGTAAATAGCCTATCACGGGGAGTGGGTGTGTGGGGGGTGGAGTGTTTTGCATGCATATAAGCAGGGCTTTGGCCCTGCTAGTGTTGTCTTGTTCAGGCTTAACTCACTTAATAAACTATGAGCTGATCACTCTACATGTCTGAACCCAGTATATTTCATAATTAATAACAATGAGCACTCCCACGCATTGGCTGCAACCTACTTTGTGTCGGTTGGATTATGCCTGTCGGGTCCTCATGTTCCATTTTGCCTCTCGAGTACTTTAAGTGAATTTAATACTACCGGCGGTTAACAGGGGCAACCGGAAGGGCCAAGGGGAGATCTTCAGAAGGGGCTGAATAGGCCACTCTTATTAGGAAAAATGTAGCTCTCCGTTGTTTCCGGAAGGAGCCCCATTTTAATTCAGCGTAATTGCATTTTACTGGCTGCTTTGGAAAGGAAACAAGTGCTCTCGTGGTTTTCGAGTCAAGTGGCTCTTTTAATTCATAACACTCCATTGAACTGACAGGGCTCTTTGCTAATGCGGCCGTGTCAAAGGCATGCAAATGTGGAGACTGGGATGCTGTTCCTCGAAAGCTTAAGCTGATGTCAATCCACACGGCTCTGCTCCCTCAACAGTGCTAGGCACACATTTCTGATGACAAAAGCATCAGCGGAGGCCCAAGTCTAGAGCCCCTCTTGTGGCCTAGCTGGAGGGAGGCAGTGGAGGAGGAGATTGGATTTATACCCTGCCCTCCGCTACCCAAGGGAGTCTCAGAGCGGCTTACAAACTCCTTTCCCTTCCCCTCCCCACAACAGACACCCTGTGAGGCAGGGTGACTAGGAGAAACTGGGGGGGGGGGGGAACTTACAAGCAGCAGCAAACTGAGGCCTAACACTCTGTCACGGGTGATGCCACTGCCAGAGTGCACTGTAAGTGACACCATCGTATCACCAGTGCCATGGGGACACTCTGATATTTGGGCAAAAGCTCTATGGTAGAAGCTGTTTTTTAACCATAGAGTTTTTGCCCAAATACCAGAGCACCCGCATGTGCTCTGTGATGATGTCACTTCCTCTGCATGCTGGAAGTGATGCTGCTGCATTTCTGGTGACCGATGCCTAAGCCTCAATTTGCTTTTGGTAAGTCCCCCCACTGGCCAGCTGATTGGCATGAGGGGAGGGTCCCCGGAGTGGGGGATCCCCTGCCAGAAATCTACTGGTCACTAAATGCTGGATGGGGATTGAGAGAGAGATGATGAGACTGCTTTTGGCTGGGGTCTTCCTTTTCATCTTCAGATTGGATTTTTCTCCTTAACACTGAGAAAATCCTGAAGACTATTTGATAAGGGTTATTGTTATTTGTTTGTTGGATTACGTTGAACAGTATGAAGCAGGAAACTTAAAAATTGAATTCTAGTGGTAGGGAGTGGCCTCACTGGAAGGGGAGGGGATGGAGGGCCTTTGACCTGGATGTGACATCACATCCTGCTGAGACCCCTCCCCAAATGCTGCTGTCCCCAGGCAGTGCCCCCAAACTGTCAGGAGTTTCCTGGGCTAGAGTTGGCAGCCCTAAGGTAGCCACACCCAGCTTGCTTTATAGTAGTCCAACCTGGGAGTTACAAAGGTATGCAGAGCTGTGGTCAGGTCCACTTTCATGAGTATCTGGGTGGGTGACCAGAGTCTTGCATTTCCTGCGTCAAGTAGGGTTGCCAGCTCCCCCCGGCATGAGGGGGATTCCCTGGTTTGCAGTGCTCCCCCCCCCCCCCCCCCGAGGAGAGTTAAAGGCTTCCCTTGCTCAAAAGCCAGTCGAATCCAATTCTAGGGGGCGGTGCTCATCTCCGTTTCCAAGCCAAAGAGCCAGCACTGTCCAAAGACTCTTCCGTGGTCATGTGGCTGGCATGACTAAACACCGAGGCGCCCGGAACACTGTTACCTTCCCATCAAAGTGATACCTATTTATCTACTTGCAATTTCTTTCTTTCGAACTGCTAGGTTGGCAGGAGCTGAGGCCAGAGACGGGAGCTCACGCCATCATGCAGCACTCGGGTCTTGAACTGCCGAGCTACCGATCTTCCAGCCTGCAATTCAGTGTCTTAACCTCTGAGCCACCGCGGCCCCCTTTACCACCCCCAAAATAACGTGCCTACATCACCTGGAAGTGACATAGGCACATTGGTGACATCAGGAGGCGACACTCTATGGTAGAATTAGCTTCAAACCATAGAGTTTTGCCCAAAGTTTTGGTGTTAACCTTCAAATGGCCAGGGACCTGCATATCTTCTGGACCACTCAAGTGATCAAAATCTCCTGGTTGTCCCCAGCCCCAAAGATGTCTAGCTTGCCTCGCCTAGGGCCAGGGTTTTTTCTACCTTGGCCCCAGCCTGGTGGAACAAGCTCCCTCTTGAGATTAGGGCTGTGTGGGATTTGTTACAATTCCACAGGGCCTGCAAGACAGAGCTGTTCCGCCAGGCCTTGGGATGAGGCGGCGGACATCGAAATCTATCTCAGCCTCCCCTGCTGATAATGCTGGCCAAATAGATCCAGCTCAAACTGAACATTGCTGCTGAGGCGAATCTACCCTGTTTGTGTTTGATTAGTGTTTTACGAGAAATATGGTTTTAACTGTTTGATTATATTGTTACTTTGGGATTCGTAACCCGTCCTGAGCCTGCTTGCGGGGAGGGCGGGATAAAAATCGAATTAATTTTTTAAAAAACATTAAAACCGAAGTGTCATTTCCAGAAGTGATGTAAGCATGCCGTGCTTCTTCCCTCCCCTCTCCTGGAGCGTCCCGGTAAGTCCCACCCGATGGCTTCTCATTTGGACCTGGCAACCCTAGCATCAGGTGATCTAGAGTTACAGTTAGTAGATATTGCCCTCCTGTAATTATTTTGGAGGAGGCCCTTGTTCACCTTGTCTGGGAACAAGCATAGGCGTAGACTACGGGGGGCTTGCGCCTCCCCCAAAATTTCCCGGGGGGGACTGAGCCCCCCTGGGAAAACATAGCTCCTGCCGCCACGCCTCCTGGGGCCCTTCCAAGGCCGGCAGCTGCTGCTGCCGGTGCCTCTCCCCCCCCCCCCCCGCCTGGCCACTCTTCCATCCTTCCCTCTCCCTCCCTCTTTTCCCGGCGAAGGGAGAGGGAAGGAGTGGGGTGGGGGGGAGAGGCTCCGGCAGCAACGGCTGGCGGGCCTCAGAAGGGCCCGGGGAGGCACAGAGGTTTCCTGGCGGGGGGGGGGGCATCGCCCCAGTGAGCGCACGTGCTTTGCGCACGCGCTAAAGAGCCTCCCCCCCCCGAATTTACAAAACTCTACGCCTCTGGGAACAAGTACAATTAACAAACCAAGCCAAGCTGATGAACTAACACCCTTTGCCGCCACCTCCCTTAGCTGAATATCCAGAGTCAAGGCAGAGTCCCGAAGTACTCCAAGACTGCAAACTTCCTATTTCAAGGGGAGTACAACCCCATCTGGAACAGGGGGTTGAACACCTATTCCCAAGATCAGTTTTACCCCCAATCCGCAGCAGTTCTGTGTTGTCTGGATTAAGTCTCAGTTTGTTTGGCCTTCATGCACAAGTTATTGTTATACTACTGGACCCACTTTTTGGAACTCCTATGTACCTTGTAAGTAAAATGGTGAACTTTTTTTATACGCCAATGAAAAGTCACATGTGTAGATGTGTACACATCTAGACCCTGTTAGGCAATTATATTGGACGTATTTATTCTGCGTTAAACAGTGACTTTTCATTTGCTTGTAATTTACTGTGTTTTTTCGCTGTACTATATACTGAACTTTTTTTTATACCATGGCTTGATTAAGAATGTCAGAAGAAGAAGAAGAGAAGAGATTGGATTTACATCCCGCCCTTCATTACCCAAAGGAGTCTCAGAGCGGCTTACAAACTCCTTTCCCTTCCCCTCCCCACAACAGACACCCTGTGAGGTAGGTGGGGCTGAGAGAGCTCTGACAGAAACTGCTCTTCTTCAAGAACAGCTGTGCCAAAACAGAAGAGCCCTCTTAAGGTCTGTACAGTCCAGCATTTGACTACAGCAGCGGTCTCCCAGGTGCCAGATTAAAACTCAGAAGACCTGTCTGGGAAGAGCACTTCATGGGACATCACTGGCCCACTGGCTGTCAGTTCTGGGTACAGCAGGTTGGATGACCTTAAAGTGACTGTAGGCAGACCCAAAAGCAGACCGCAGAACCCACAAGATTCCCTGCCTCTGTAAACAAGAGAAGAAACAGCCTCAGTATCCGTGACCACGTAAACAAAGCCTGCACAGAGTTAGTTCTGCTTCAGTCCAAAGGAAAACAGAAACAGGTCCAGATTCACATGCCTAACTGTATTTCCCTTGGCAGGGATATCAAAGGCTGGGAAAGGTTCGGTCACTGGGTTTTGCAGCTGGCTCCCGGTCAAATCCGGCTCCTGAATCTGCAGTGCTGCCTCTGAGAAGAGCTGGCACGAGACAGACGCAATTATTCCGCAAAGCAATCTGTTTTCCGTTTTTATCAGCAGAGCGTCATCATGTATATTAATGAAGGTCATTCTGGGGGAAAAGATGCGGCCTGTTAAAATTATTTTCAATTTTCTTTCTAACCTGCAGAATTAAACCTAATTGAGTATGAATGGAAGGCTTTCTGTGACTTGAAGACGGGCCTGTCTTGATTCACATTTCCTCTGATGGTAGACACGGAGATATTTATATATCTAGAACAAAGTTTCGAGTCCAGTGGCACCTCTGAGACCCACAAGGTTTTATTCTGGGCTTAAACTTGCGTGTGCGTGCTCCCTTCTTCAGGTATCTTACACCCAGTTTTAAGTATTGAGCGGGAGGCGATGAATTCAAACAACAGGCTTTTATTCAGTGATATTGCTCAGCTCCAAAGACAGCTCTATGAGAGTGGCACCTTACTTTATACTGTTCCAACACATAACTTTCAACAGAGTAACTATATACAAGCAATACTATTGGACCCAAGCAGGGCTCAGTGATTGGATATCTAGATTGGCTTTAGGACCAATAAGAGTCTTTATTCATCAGCCAATAGGACATGGAGCTTTAGGATACCAGAGCCCTTTCAAGCTATGATTCAAAACACAAACACAACACCCAGAATAAAACTTTGTTGGTTTCAGACCAACACGGTTTATCCACCTGAATATGTCTCTGTAAAGATAGATATAGATAGATATAAATAAGCACACAATATTGCCTGCCCCCCCCCCCCATGAAATTTTTAAAAAGAACTGTCTTGCTTTTACCATAGCTGTTTCTGACTTCTGCACAGGACATTTCAGAAATATTTTGGTGCCCATCCTTACTTTATTCAGGCTTTGTGGAATTGTGTCCCATCAAGGTCCCTGTCCTCCCTGGGCATTTCCTGTTGGAAGTTCCAGGTGCAACGTACCCTGTCTCAGACCTCCAGACTGCATGGAAAGAGGAGCTAGATAGGCACACTGACCTTTCTTCCTGTCTTTGGTACCAGTTTGGTGTAGTGGTTAAGTGTGCGGACTCTAATCTGGGAGAACCAGGTTTGATTCCCCACTGCTCCGCTTGCACCTGCTGGATGACCTTGGGCATGCCGTACTTCTGGCACAGAAAAAGAGCAGTTTCTGTCAGAGCTCTCTCAGCCCCACCCACCTCACAGAGTTGTTGTGGGGAGGGAAAGGGAAAGGAGTTTGTAAGCCGCTCTGAGACTCCCTTGGGTAGTGAAGGGCGGGGTATAAATCCAATCACTGCTTCTTCTTCTTCTTCTTCTTCTTCTTCTTCTTCTTCTTCTCTCTTCTGCCACTGTCCCCTTTGACATGCAGATTGTGTTCTCAGGGACCATTTCCCCCTTCCTTCCTTCCGTCCTCTCTCACTTACTTGAAGACAATCTCTCCCCCTGCACGCACCAAGAGAGAGGCATCCAGTCCTCTCTTGGCACCACGAGGCGGATGGGCTTCTCAGCATCTACTTCCATCCTTTAGCTAGTTAGTTAGTACTCTGTCCTGTCCCTACTCTTTCCTATCCAAAGTGTATTTCTCAAATAAAGAGAGGAGTGTTTCTCTTCTAAACTTGCACCGTGGCTCGGTGTAGCTTTGTAAGCTGAGTAACCTGGTAAAGTGACGCAGCTGCATTTGTAGCTTTATTTAAGAACTCCACTAACTAATGGTGACTGGACTAACCACACCCAGTTAACCTCAATATTTCCCAACCTGGATATGGCAGCCCGCTCCCCCATCGCCTCCTGGTGGCCAAGAGGGACCTGGCAGCCCTATTGCCTTCATTATGTCTTTTCCCCTCCTCCTGGCTCATGAGCCATTTCCCAAGCACATGCCTTCCCGACATTCTGTTTGTTCACCGTATCTATTTTCTGGGCTCTAGACTTTATTTGCCGAAAGAGCCCAATCATTTTCTTTTTTCGCAGATGCCATTTCCCTGCCTTTTATTGCTGTTGATTACGGCCCTAGACTTGGGAAATGTTCCGTGATGAATAATTCTCGAATCAAGCAAAAGCTATAAAAGGGGACTTCCCCTATCTTTTTTTTTTTGGCTTATGAGTCCCCACCTATTATAAATCCTTCAGCGCCACAAAAATATTTTTCTCTGTATCATCCATAATTCAGCCCTACTCTGTCATTTGTCTTTTTGCTTTTCCCATTAGCTGCTCAGGGTTTGATTTGCGACAGAATGTGTGGTTTGATTTTCAGAGCTATGCATACCAAAACAAGCGGCATGGATCTCGCTCGCTTGGCGGGTGACAGTTAATGTTCTTCCTAGGACTACCAAAGACACACACCCTATATTATTTTCAAGTCCGGGGCAGTTCTCTTGGATTACTTGCAGTTCTTGACGGGAAATTACTGCAGTATTATTTTGTTAGGTGCAGATCAGAATGATGGGTCTAGGAATGAAATTCCCCGCGTAACGTTGTCAGAGCGAGAGAATGAAGTCCTTTATCTTGCCTATAAAATAGTTCGTGTATGTGAAAAGATGTGTTCAAAAGTGTGTGGCTTACACAGACCACTCAGAAACTACACTGGACTGAAAAACTCCATTCATTCGAAGCCATCACATGAATAATAAGTTCATTAAGTTTTGGGGAGGAAACGTGGGAACCTGCCTTCATCCAGTTTTCCCAGTGAACTTCCTCTTCAATAACTCTGGGTTCAGAAATACCTGGAGAATTTGAGGATGGAGCCTGGGGAGGGAGGGATTTGGGAAGGGGAGGGGCCACAGAGAAGAAGAAGAGGAGGAGGAGGAGGAGGAGATTGGATTTATACCCTGCCCTTCACTCGGAGTCTCAGAGCAGCTTACAAACTCCTTTCCCTTCCCCTCCCCACAACAGGCACACTGTGAGGTAGGTGGGGCTGAGAGAGCTCTTTTGAGAATTGGTCTTTCAAGAACAGCTTTGGCAGAACTATGGCTTGCCCAAGGTCATCCAGCAGGTGCAACTGGAGAAGTGGGGAATCAAACCCGGTTCTCCCAGATTAGAGCCTGCACACTTAACCACTGCATCAAACTGGCTACAGTGAGGTATGATGCATAAAATCCATCCTCTGAAGCAGACATTTCCTCCAGGGGAACTCCCCTCTGTCACCTGAAGGCCACTTGTAGCTCCAGGAGATCTCCAGGCCCCACCTGGGGGATGGCAACCCTATTCAATAATTAGGGAGGGTCTGTGGCTCAGTGGAAGAGCCTCTAAACTGACATACAGAAGGCGCCAGGTTCAATCCCAAGCATTTCCAGTTTAAAAGAACTAGTAGTAGATAGGGTTGTCAGCTCTGGGTTGGGAAATACCTGGAGATTTTGTGGGAGGAGCCTGAAAAAGGCGGGGCTTGGGATGGAAGGGGACTTCAGCAAGATACAAGGCCAAAGAGCTGACTGTGATTTGATGGCACTTTATGTGCACGCGTGCACGCACACACACACACACACACACACACTATTGCAAATGTATTCATCAACTAACGCTTTGGATGATTGATCTACCTCTCAAGCCAACTGAAGCTTGCAGCCCTAGTGAATGCTGACATAAAGTGAGCCAACTGAAACCTGAAGGGAAGAGATAATAAAGTAGAAATCAGTGAAATAAATATTATTACTTCCTCAAAGAGCAGCCCATAGTATATTTTTAGAATCCACAGTGTTTCCTGCCTCTGGTTGTATTCTTTGGTGTAGTGGTTAAGAGCAGTAGACTTTAATCTGGAGAAGTGGGTTTGATTCCCCACTCCTCCACATAAAGCCTGCTGGGTGACCTTGGGCCAGTCACAGTTCTCTCAGGACTCTCTCAGCCCCATCTGCCTCACAAGGTGCCTGTTGTGGAGAGAGGAATGGAAGGCGATCAGCCGCTTTGAGACACGAGGCCTGCTGGGTGACCTTGGGCCAGTCATGGTTCTCTCAGGACTCTCTCAACCTCACCTGCATCACAAGGGGCCTGATGTGGGGAGAAGAACAAAAGGCGGTCAGCTGCCTTGAGACACATGAGGCCAGCTGGGTGACCTTGGGCCAGTCATGGTTCTCTCGGGACTCTCTCAGCCCCACCTGCCTCACAAGGTGCTGTTGTGGAGAGAGGAATGGAAGGCGGTCAGCTGCTTTGAGACACCTGAGGCCTGCTGGGTGACCTTGGGCCAGTCATGGTTCTCTCGGGACTCTCTCAGCCCCATCTGCCTCACAAGGTGTCTGTTGTGGAGAGAAGAAGAGAAGGAGACTGTCATCTGCTTTGAGACACCTTAAGGTAGAGAAAAACCAGGTATGAAAACATCTTCTCCTCCCTTCTCCCTCCCAGTGATTGTCCAAGTAAAGGTGTACATTTGTCTCTGTAACGCTAAATTTGTTTCCCAGATGGAGCCTTCCAGATTCCATGGAGAAGTCACATCTAGAGATGTCGACTTTGTCTTCTTTCATCCTGACTGAAAACACACTCTATTCTCTTTCAACAATATTACCTCATTTCCTAAAGATGATGATGCATTTGTGTGAAAGTGTCTCACTAGGATCTTCCAGGATGCAATATCTCAGTGTTTCCTCAGCCCTGGAGGGAAGATATACATTTCTTACACTTTGCTTCATTACTCTGTCGGAAATTGCTTTCCCTCAGTAATCTGGACAGCTCCTACTTTGACTGCTTCAACTTTGAGTAAAAGAATTTCACTGCCTCTCGCTGCAAACATGTATCTTGAGATATCTTGGCATAGTCTGCTTTCCTCATCCTTTTTTGGACTTTTTCAGTCCCCTATATAATTCCCCCCCCCCCGGAAAAAAAGGTGTTTGGTTGCTCTTGAAGTGTATCACAAACAACTGGGAGATTTCTGGGGCTTATCCCCTTAGGCAGGGGTCATTTCGTAGAAAAAGAGGTGCAGGAGCTCATTAGCATAACTCATTAGCATAACTTATTTGCATATGCTACACCACCTGACATCACCGGAAGTATGTCAGAAGGCAAGGAAGAAAGAAGAGAGAGAGAGAGAGAGAGAGAGAGAGAGAGAGAGAGAAAGAAAGAAAGAAAGAAAGAAAGAAAGAAAGCTGGCAGAGAGGGGACAGCTTCTAATCCAAGCCTCAGCAATACCACTATTCTGGGAGGAGAGCTTCAGTGGTGGCTGAAGCCTTCAGAAGGCTGGTAGGAGGAACAAGGACCTTTCCAGGGGATGGGGTCATTTTGCTGCAGCCATGACACAAGAAGAAGAAGAAGAAGAGATTGGATTTATACCCCACCCTCCACTCCCCAAGGGAGTCTCAGAGCGGCTTACAAACTCCTTTTCCCTTCCCCTCCCCACAACAGACACCCTGTGAGGTAGGTGGGGCTGAGAGAGCTCTTTCCCAAGTTGTCCTTGAGGGAACAACTGGTACAGAGCTATGGCTTGCCCAAGGTCATCCAGCCAGGTGCAAGTGGAGGAGTGGAGAATCAAACCCGGTTCTCCCAGATTAGAGTCCACGCACTTAACCACTACACCAAACTGGCTCTCCAAGCAGGCATTCCCCCACGGTGGGGGGCTGGCACCAACTCCCGGAGATGAGCTCCCCCGAGCTCCTGCCCGAAATGACCCCTGGGCAAGAGTGCCACACCCACCATGTTCAACGGACAGTGCAGGCTTATAGCTGGTTGCCTCTATTGGAGCCAAGAAGGAATTTTTCCCTATGACCTCACCCAGACTGGCCTGATGGATGCAGGTTTTTCGCCTTCTCTGCACTGCCTTCCTAGGAAACTTTGGACTTCTCTACATGCCACACTCTCTCCAGGTTCACTCCTGGTCCTGGAAACAGTGTCGAGTGTAGTTAGGCCCAGATGAGAACAAGTGGGTGTTTTAGGGCTGCCTCTTAAAATTTATTCAATAAAGTTGATTTAACTATATACATTTCTCTTGTGTCTTTCTTTCATATCTGGGAAGCAATGTCTGGGAGGAGTTAGCTGCAATCCTAACTCTGATTTATTAACATCCTAGGGTTGCCAGTTCTGGGCTGGAAAATACCTGGAGACTTTGGGGGTGGATCTGGGAGAGGGTGGGGTTTGGGGAGGGGAGGGACCTCTCAGCATGGTACAATGTCATGGAGTCTACCCTCCAAAGCAGCCATTTTCTCCAGGGGAGCTGATCTCTCTCAGCTGGAGATCAGTTGTAAAAGCGGGGGATCTCCAGGCCCTACCTGGAGGCTGGCAACCCTATAGCCCCCAGACTCATTTTTCAGCCTTCAGGGTTTTGTATTGCTGCAGCCTTGACACAAGCAGGCATTCCCCTGTGGGGGTGGGGGTGGGGGCTGGCACCAACTCCTGGAGCTTAGCTCCCCCGAGCTCCTGCTTGAAATGACCCCTGCCCTTAGAGGAACTACGATGATCTAGTGGTTTGAGTGCTGGATGAGGAGACCTGTGTTCAAATCCCCATCCAGACAAGGGGACAGTAAGCCTAGGCAGATTACTCTTCTCTCTTAGCCTAGCCTACCTGAAAAGGTTGGTGTGAGGATAAAATGGGACGGTGGAGCCACATAGGCCGCCCTAAGCTCTTTGGAGGACTTGTGGGTTAAAAATATAATAAATAAATGACACTGTGTATGTGATTAGATTCACTAGCATATAGCCAACCACACAGTACCTTCAGCAGAACAATCTTTCCATTTACGGAAGAGGCCCCTGGTGAGTTCTGATGCCAACACAGACCCCCACACCCCAGAAACAAAACTTGGTGGGGCTCAGTGAGCTGCAGAAGGAGGAGAATGAAGCCAGAGAGTCCTGTTATGCGAAGTCCACAGATGGTTGGATACATGCCATTATTTGTTATTACTTCTCGTTTTCCTCGATCTTGGAAAACAATCTCTGGGACCGAGTCTTTGGTAAGCACAATTTAAGTCTTTCCATTTCAACTCTGGCAGCAAGAAGGCACAATATATCTTTCAGCTTATTGTATTATAATGAATGTTTTTAAAGGCGTTTAGCCCCGTTGCCATGAGGAACTGGATGTTAATACACGTTTATGGACGTCATCCTACAAAGAAAGGATAAGGATATAGGTGAGTTGGGCAATAATTGTCGCTCTTACTTTGCTTAATGCTGCAGTCTTGCTTTTAGGGCACACGGAGGCCATCTAAAGTATGGAAATGGCTGTTATATCGCTGCCCCAAGAGAATAAAAAAAGATATATCCTACGCAAGACATGGGGCCTCTGTTGGGCTGCTTTGTGTCATTGAAGGAGTCCATTTTTTCCCAGTTGCCCAAAATTCGAAAACAGATAGAATGGAGGCGTTTCACTCACCGGACCTTACAAGGAGATGATGTGTCAGAACCCTGGAGCAATCAGTTCCCAACAACAGTCATTCATAGGAATAAAAGTTTATTGAGACATTGATGGTATCCAGACTCTTTATGTACTGCGTTAGAACTGAGGAAAAAGTGCATGAAGCCAGCAATTATACTAGGCGCCATGTGCATTCTAATGGCCTAGAGCCAATCACAGCTATGCTAGAGGCCCGCCGAAATAACGGTCCATTATTCCCAGGAGAAAGCAGACACCAGGGCCTCAAGGTCACATGTCTGAGCTAAGAGAGATAACAGAGGTAGAGGCGGCAAAGCAAGCAAAAATGAAAGTAGACATTCCCGTCTCGCCCTCACCTCCCATGGCAACCAAGCCTGATACAACGGGCGGGGTTGGCATAATGCTATGTACTTGCGACGACTTGTAACGTCTGAACAAGCACCCTGCCTCCCCCTACCCCCTACCCCATTCACCGTTTAAACATTTATTAGCTGCCTTAAGACGGCTTACAATGCAAACAGCAACAAACACAATAAAATAGATTAAAACCACTAGTTTAAAACTGCCGGGAGGCAGAAGAACGAAAGCTAATCAGATGTCATCAAGCAACTCATGACTCTTAAATCTTGAGATTACAAAGAGTGACCGTTGATCAGTTTAGTTCTGGTGAGGTAAGGGCTCTGCAAGATCTCGGGTGAAAGCTTTCCTAGCCTTGCTGTGTGACATTATACGGCTCGGAAATGCCAGAGGGGCAGGTTTGATTAGAATTATGGAAATGTGACTCAGAAGAAATAATAAAAGTCCCCACTGATTCTTTCTGAGGACGATTCCATGTGATTTTCTCCATATCAGCAACTCCGCTAATATTTTTTGTTTGTTTGTTTCCACACTGTCATCCTCCATTCTTATGCAAATTGCGAACAGCCCATTTCCCCCCTCCTAAAAGCTCCTCTTTCTTAAATATTCAAAATAACTACCTGGACCCTTCTTCTTTATAGAACTTATTCCCCCACTGAACATGTGAAATGCTCACAAAGCAGATATGGTAGGAAGCTACCTGCTTTTAATGGCAGTATGCTGTTTGACTGGTTTTTCTGTCTTTTATGTTTTTAGAACTTTTGTACACCGCTTAGAGCCCCACAATTTGTGCGGCTAGGCGATTAATAAATGGAAATAAATAAATAAATAAATAAAGTCGGAACCTTACCTTCCTTCCAACGTATTTGAAAAAGTGTGCATGCACACGAAAGCTCGTACCTTGAATTTTGTCGGCCTTAAAGGTGCCACTGGACTCTAAATTTGTTCTTTCCCACCATGGCATGGCATTGTTGGGATCATCTTTTTTTATGTGTCCAGAAGGGAAGGTATACCTTGGGCTTGGATGAAACAAAACATACCCCTTTCCTCTGCATTTTGAGAGTGAACCGCCATGTTGTCATCGCTGACAACAACGCATTGGAAAGTGAAGTTTTGGAAATACCTTGGGGTCAGCACAACATCACACCACTGTTACTACGGTAGTCTGTTCCATGTAAATTACCACAATGGGACACCTGGTTTCTTCCAGCAATTAGCATTACCAAAGAATTCAAGTCTTGTCCTATTCTCAAGCATCTCTATGCATGGACCACCTTTTTTTTTAAATAAAAAGGTCAGCAGAGAATCATGACGACAGGGGGAGGGGGATGCAGGCCACACCTGGTGTGAAAGGGAACCAATGGCTAACGAAAGCTGAGAAATGGATTTTCCTGCATCGTGCAGAATCTCTGGTTGGTTCTGTACCTGGCATTCGCTCCACATTCTCTCAACACTGAGGAAAAGGTGCAGCTCAAAACCACATTCAGATAACCCCGGGCCAACACTTCACTGACTGCAAAGTCACCTCCGAATAAATCTATGCAGAAGGTACCATAAAACCCAACGATCA
Source organism: Lepidodactylus listeri (assembly GCA_029233225.1). NCBI lineage: Eukaryota > Metazoa > Chordata > Lepidosauria > Squamata > Gekkonidae > Lepidodactylus > Lepidodactylus listeri. The sequence goes on along the minus strand of JARCFY010000010.1, from coordinate 16,989,305 downwards.
AAGAAAGTGGAAGCGGCGTGCAGTGCAGAGGGGAATTTCTGTCCCAAGGTGGGTTTGCTAAAACAACGGAGGGAAAAGCCAATGCAGAATCGCCACCTGTTGCAAGTGCAGATCGAGCGGCAGTTGCCCTGGCAACACAGCTGCCCGTCGCGTGGAGTCAGCCTGAATTATGGGAAGGCAGCAGATATACTTTACCCTGACTATTGGTTTGGTTTTCAGCAACTCAGGAGTGACAACACGAAATCACAAGAAGCGTCACATCCATTTCTTTCCTAATGATTTTCGAAATGTCTGTGTTCTTCGAAAGCACCTGGAATTCCTGTGTTTAGTCACAAAGGCACTGTCACTTTGTAGACGTCCTAGCGTCTTCCTGTCACTGGCTAAGAGTATCCCCTCTGCCGTCTTAATTTTGTGGCAGTTTGAGAGGATTGTGTCCGTGGGATTAATGTACAATTCGGACGCTTGAATCGGAAGCCTTGGGGCTACAGCAGATGTTGGATGGAAAAGGGAGGAGGGGGGCTTCCCCACAGGTGAACAGTTATGCCACATAATGGTGAGAAGACCACTTGGACATCAATATGAATTCTCAAAGTGACAAAATAGAAAAGCTACTAATTCTCAACTATCCTTTCCCCCCACTGTCAAATCACAGCTGACTTAAGGCAACCCTGTAGGGCAGAGGAGTCTAACTCATTTGTTATGAGGGCTGGATCTGACATAAATGTCACTTCGTCAAGCTGGGCCATGTGTGCCATAACTCCAGGTACCAGAGACCGAAACTGTATAAAGGACAGCAGCTGGTAAGCTCCTAGTTGGTATGTCCTCACTACAAGGCCTCATGGGCTGGGAGAGGGGTGCGGAGGAAGAAGAAGATTGGATTTATAACCCGCCCTTCACAACCCGAAGGAATCTCAGAGAAGCTTACCATCTCCTTTCCCTTTTCCTCCCCACAACAGACACCCTGTGAGGTAGGTGAACCTGAGCTAGCTCTTTTGAGGACTGCCCTTGAGAGAACAGCTCTGACAGAACTTGTAAGTGACCCAAGGTAACACCAGCAGCTTGCATGTGGGGGAGTGGGGAATCAAACCCAGTTCTCCCAGATTAGAGTCTGCACTTCTAACCACTACACCAAAATCCACACAGGTGGACTGGAGAGGCAGCAGTGCAGTACCGGGCAGATACTCCCAGAATGCTTGACTGCTGCAGAGGAGGTTGTTCTGCCATGCTGAAGCCACAACGGAGTGACTCCGCCCACTCCCCTTAGCAGGGCCAGTGCTACCATTAGGCCAAGTAAGGTGACTGCCTAGGGCGAAGACCTGAGAGAGGTGCAGAACAGACAATCAGTGCCCCTCAACCGGCTGCAGGTTCTCGCACTCACTCACACACTCACCAGCCCCAGCTCTCCTGCACTTTTACTCCTCCGGGCAGTTGTGGGGGCTGCAGCAGAGGGAAGAAGTGAGGCAGGGACTCCCCGGCAGCCGGGGAGGGAGAAGTGAGCAACCCTCCTGGCCCTGGAGCTAAACGAGGGCAATTAGAGGGCAAAGGCGGCCCAGAGGCCAAGCGCTTGCCTCCCCCTGCCCAAGCCTGCAGGAGCAGAGGGCAAGGCTGCAGGGGCTTGGAAATTAGCAATGTCAAGTTTTTGCTTTTAATTTTCCCTAGAATTCATCTGTTTTTGAAAATTGGTTTGCGGGTGTGTGTGTGTGTGTGTGTGTGTGCAAGTAGCTTTGCCTAGGGCACAACAAAGCCTGGCACCAGCCCTGCCCCTTAGCATTCCACCCCTTGCATCAGTTACTCCCCGTCCACATAAGAGCCATGGGTGGGCCTTTTCCAGCCCCCGGGCCTTATGTTTGACACCCCTGCTGTTGGGCTTTCAAGCCGAGAGACATTCAGAAGTGGTTTGGCATTGCCTGCCTCTGCTTTATAACCCTGGACTTCCTTGGTGGTCTCCCATCCAAATGCTCAGCAGGGCTGATCATGCTTAGCTTTGAGGCTCTCTGGGTCAGGACAGCACTGATTACTAATAATATGTTTATCCTGCCTTTCTCCAAACTCGATGATCCCACGGTTATCAATAAAGCAGAGCATGAACCCCCGCAGAAAGGGTTGGTGGTTCCCCAAGGAGGAAAATATTAGTTTGAAAATTTTAAAAAAAGAATGAGAAAAAGAACAACAACCCGATGAGCATTGAGCATGCTTGTTGCCCTCTAGGAACGTTGAAGTCAGGTGAGCATCTTTGGCTGATTCTAATCTGCACCCATCTATTTCCTCGCAGTTTTTCCACAGCCATGTCGGGAGGTTGATCTCCCTCTACACTGCATGCCACTTTCACTTTCTTTGTTCATTGGGTTTTATGGTCCCTTCTGCATAGATTTATGACCATTCAGGGGTGACTTCACAGTCAGTACGGCATTGCCCCAGGGTATCTGAATGTGGTTTTGAGCTGCACCTTTTCCTCCCTCCGCTTCCAATTAGAAGGAAACAATAAGCAGACAACCTGACATGGCTTCATTGATCTTCATCAGTTCCCCCACCCCTATTTATCCCTCTGTATTTATCACTTCGCCATAAATTACTTGGCTCAGTTGCCCACGATCCACCATCCAAAGCATGTCCTACTTGGCTGAGGCAAGCACTGACACAGGAAAAACTGCATACCAATGCAGGAGCGAGTGCTGAAAACAAAATAGATGGCAAGCCAATGCAGAAACCAGGAACTGAGACAACACAATGAAAACAGATATTCTGAGGTGAGGGGAAACCAGGTCGGGTACTGAGAAAATGTGGAGCGAATGCCTGATGCAGAATGGACCAGTGAAAGAGAAACAGAAGGGTGTGGGAAGGTGACCTACTCAAGCCCTTCAGAGCGTATAGTATTCCAAAAAAGGGACTGGGGTGGTGGTGGAGAGGTATTGCAGGCCTTCAGCTTGTTTTAATTGCATGGAGCCTTCACAGAGTTCATTAAACATGCTTGTGTGTTTAAAATTTTTTTTTTTTTTGCTAGTCTCAGAAGTATCTCAGATGCAGTGTCAGACCCATAAATCTTTAGCCAGGCTAGCAAATACAAATCAAGGTCCTTTTTACCTGTCTGAGGACAAGCATCGGCTTTGCAAATACAACTTATTTGTTTAGTCTGTTCTTTTGACTCATCAGGATCACAGCTCGCATAACACTGCAGCATATAGGATGAGACAGATAGCCAATGGCAGTTCAACAAGACAGAGAGTTCCAAACATCAGGTGACCCATACTTTGAAAAGACTATATCTGGTGCAAAATGGTCAGAAAAGGCGGAGTGGTGGACTTTACAAGTAAGGTTGCCAACCTCCAGGTGCGGCCTGGAGATCTCCTGGAATTACAACTGATCTCTAGACAACAGAGACCAATTCCCCTGGAGAAAATGGCTGCTTTGGAGGCTAGGCTGCATGGTGTTATACCCTGCTGAGGCCCTTCCCTTCCCCAAATCCTGACCTTCTCAGGCTCCACCCCCAAATCTCTAGGAATTTCCCAACGTGGAGATGGCAACCCTCTTCCCAGAGAACACAGTTCCACAGTAGTGGTGTCACCACTGAAAAGGCCCTGTCATGAGAAACAACTGAAGCCACCTCTCAAACACCAGAGAAACTCAGAGCAGGTTCTCCGTAGGCCCATAGAGGAGGCCCTGAAGAAACCTGATTCCAGATCTTTTACCATTTCAAAGGTCAAAAATGACATTATGAAGTGGACCCAGAAACCCATTTGGAAGCCTGTAAATTTCTTAGATGTCTCACGATCATTGCCCCAATGAATAATGTGGGGGTCACATTTTGGACCAGTTTCCTGTTAACTGGAAAGCCACAAGACTCGGCCACAAGACTCCAAGGGAGCTGGTAGCAGACAGAACTGCTGTGAGGGCTAGATCTCTAGACACAAAGTGCTCAGGGACTGATTTCAAGCAGACCAAATGTCTCGGGTAGCCCTGTTGCGTCTGAGGCTCTTAACTCTCTGGAGAGAACAGTTGTCCGAGGTTAAAGGAGTGTGGGAGGAATGTGGGCAGGACTTAGGGTTGCCAGCCTCCAGGTGGGGCCTGGAGATCTCCTGCTTTTACAACTGATCTCCAGCTGACAAAGATCAGCTCCCCTGGAGAAAATGGCTGCTTTGAAGGGTGGACTCTATGGCATTGTACCATGCTGAGGCCCCTCCCCGCCCCAAACCCCACCTTCTCCTGGCTCCACTCCCAAAGTCTCCAGGTATTTTCCAACCCGGACTTGGCAACCCTAGCAGGACTTGTTTCAATCTGGTGTCTTGGGGGACACACTTCCCTGTTGACCCCCCCCCTCCCAAGAGGCCTCAGCCGTGGAGGGGAGTGGGTTCTCTCTTACCCCAGGGCCTCCTTTTCATGTACATTTGTGTCCACTAGCACCTTAGAGACCACCAACATTTTTTGGGGTGTAAGCTTTCGAGAGGTATCTGGTGAGGGGAGCTTGGACTATCGAAAACCTGTCACCCCAAATATCTTGTCATTCTCTAAGGTGCTACTAGACTCGAATCTGGCTGTTCTACTGCAGACTGACATGGCTACCCCTCGGGAACTTCCCTTCAGTTTGGCGTAATGGTTAAGAGCGGGGGACTCTGATCTGAGAGAACCGGGCTTGATTCCCCCACTCCTCCACATGCAGGCAGCTGGGTGACCTTGGGTCAGTCACAAGTTCTGTCAGAGTTGTTCTCTCAAGAGCAGTTCTCTCAGAGCTCTCTCGGCCCCACCTGCCTCACAGGGTGTCTGTAGTGGGGAGGGGAAGGGAAAGGAGATTGTAAGCCGCTCTGAGACTAGGGTTGCCAGGTCTCAGTCGGGAAATACCTGGAAGCTTTGGGGGTGGATCTGGGAGACGGAGATTTTGGGGAGGGGAGGGGCTTCAGCATGGTACAATGCCATAGAGTTCAAAGCAGCGGTTTTCTCCAGGGGAGCTGATCTCTGTCAGATGGAGATCAGTTGTAAAAGCAGGAGATCCCCAACCCTATCTGATACTCTGAGTGAAGGGCGAGGTATAACTCTCCTCCTCCTCCTCCTCCATCTTCCCTCCTCTCTAACTGCCCTTCAGCCACGAGAGAGGAGTCAACTCTCTTGTCCTTCTCAGCTTCTGGCTGTGGAAATTTTTATAGCTCCCAGTGGCCTCTACATCCCCAGACCTCTGCACCTCCTAGAAGCACAGTTTCTTCACTGAGTTGGTTCTCAGTGTTGCCTGGCCTCTCTTTGGTCTACCAACCTGTTGCCATGGGTACCAGCGCCAACCTTTGGTGTATAATCAGGCTGTGAGGACCAATGCTCCCAGGAAGCCGTGGAGTCTTGTGAGCAAGAATTCTATTTTGTGAGCTACTGGCGTTAAAGTTGTGAGCGAGCGATTTGGCTACTGCACAAGTTAGTTTGCTCTTGAGCCATCCTTCCTGAGACAAAAAATTGTGAGCCGAAGTCTAAAAAACTGTGAGCTAACTCACACTAACTCAGCTTAGAGGGAACACTGGTGAGGACCCTGGAGCCTCATCAGGGGGTCAGCCCCCTTTGGCTGCCATCTAGCCTGCCAGAGGTGGACAACAGAACTGGTTCCAGTCAAGGAGCCAAGCCCTCTTTTTGAGGTATGTATTGTGGTGGTGCTCAAAGGCCTCCTTGACTTTTGGGGCAGTTGCTCCTGCTTCATAAGCCATAGTTTTGAGGATGAAGCTCCGAAGTCTGAGGCCTGGAGGAAATCTGCCTCTTCTGGGAGGAAAGGAGGAAGCTTCAAGGTTTTCTGGTGGGCTTTTCTTGCTCTGCGGTGGCCTCCTGAGATAGTCTGTGGAGCAAATCTTACACATTTTCTGTGTCTTCAGAGCCTTTTACTCGTAACAGAGCGTCACAATCCTGGATCCAGCTGTAGTTTCCCAGCCTTCCCCCTCCTCATTTCCCCCCCCAGTCCCATAAAGCTCATTACAAGGCCCTAATCTGGAGATCATCAGGGCACGGATTCTGATAAAGCCTTCGGTATCTTTGATCTGGATCCTTATTATGTGCAAATATGTAACTTTTAACAGATGACTATCCCAACTTAACTGAACACAGACCATGATATAAAACATTAATAAATCTCCATAGAAGCATGTGAGATAAAACAGCATTTGCATTATACGAGCCGCGCAGCTGGGTGAACAATAGCTATTACAAGGGAAATGAGCGAGTCCAGAAACACGACCGGTTCTTATAAAGTTGCTTTAGCTGGCAGGGTATGATTGTACAAAAAGATTCTGGGTAGTTACAATCTGGCATCGGGGCGTGTTGCAGTCCTTGCTATCCATTACGAAGTCCTCATGTTGTTTAATGGACAACACAAGGACTTTGTATCAGATGTGCGATGGGAGTTTTGTGCATCCCAGAGGCACAACCAGTCCTTTTAGGCTTGCAACTGTGCCCTGTGGGTCAAAGCTAGGGTTGCCAACCTCCCGGTGGTGGCTGGGGATCTCTTGGGATTATAGCTGATCTCCAGTTTGGTGTAGTGGTTAAGAGCGCAGACTCTAATCTGGGAGAACCGGGTTTGATTCCCCACTCCTCCACATGCAGCAGCTGGTGTGACCTTGGGTCAGTCATAAGTTCTTTCAGAGCTGCTCTCTAAAGGACAGTTCTCAAGACAGCTCTCTTAGCCTCACCTACCTCACAGGGTGTCTGTTGTGGGAAGGGGAAGGGACTGTAAGCTGCTCTGAGACTCCTTCAGGTAGTGAAGGGCAGGGTAGAAATCCAATCTCCTCCTCCTCCTCTTCTTCTTACTTTGGAAGGTGGACTTTATGGCATTATACCTTATTAAAGCCCCTCCTCTCCCCATATCCTGCCCTCCCTCTCCCTCTCCCTCTCCCTCTCCCTCCTCCTCCTCTTCTTCTTCTTCTTCTTCTTCTTCTTCTTCTTCACAGAGATCAGTTCCTCTGGAGAAAATGGTTACTTTGGAAAGTGGACTTTATGGCATTACCCCCCATTAAAGCCCCTCCCCTCCCCATATCCTGCCCTTTTTCAGGCTTTACCTCAAAATCTCCAGGTATTTTCCAATCTGGAGCTGGCAACCCTAGGCAAAGCAGCTTCAACCTTTCCCCCAGCGGTGTTTTGCATTGACTGGACCTGGAACAGCCTAGAGAGGGAATGCTGCACACAGCCCAATGTTCTAGTCCTGATTTCTTGGATTCTGATCAGAAAAACCACTGTTCAGCTTAAAAAGTAGCTTCTACATCTCTTGTCCATCATGGTCAAAATTCTCTTTCTTCCCTTCCCTTCCCATTTCAGAGCTGGAATGTATTTTTATTTATTAATTTCAGTTTCTATTCCGCCCTCCCCACAAACGGGCTCAGAGGGGATGACAACAAAAGTCAAAACAGTTCACAGTAAAAATTAAAACACTTCATAAAAAACCATCCATAATATATAATTAAGACAGATTTAAACTGAGCTATAAACAAGACAGATGGCACAGCAGTTTAATATGGTAGCCACAGAAACGGGGGCCGCTGGGTCGTAGACCAAACTACAGATTTTCACCGGATGGGCTGTTTGAGGATTGAAGGTTCAGCAGGGGAGGCCGATGGATGGATTTAAAAACAACAACGACAAAATCAAACCCCAGTAGTTTCTGGGGAGCTGTAAATTCAACATGATTTTGCAGCATTGGGAATTGTGTACAAAATGTATTATCTTCTAGGCGGCCAGTGACCTCTCATTTTTCTCCAGCAGTATATTAACTACTGGACATTTTCTTGTTCTTTCTCTGCATTACGCTTCTCTAATGTAAAATAGAAGTTACCTAGAAAATAACACGCTTCGGCTATTTCAACACATCAGAATAGAGGCATGTAAGAATCCGGAAAGCCATGCTTCTTTTTTATGGTCAAAGAGTGCGTCTTCTGTGATCTGTGCTAGTTGTGGACTCAGAAATCATAAATAGCGGCAGGAATGTATTTGATGCTGAAGTTTCCCCTCCCTTTTGGCTTTCCAGTAGGGCAGAACTGAGGTGGTTTCAAAACCCCTTTCATGTCCATCCAGTCGGAGATCACATACAAGAAAACCACAAATCTATAAATAATCCGACATTTTCCAAACTCCCCCACATTACATAGAAATATGAGAAACAGACTTGGGTATTTTGATGGCTTACATTTCCATCTATCCAGACATGGCTAGATGCCCACGGATGGAATTGTAGATGCAAATGAATTTTTGTTTCACTTTTGCATTTAGCGTAAGGGTCGTTTGATCATGGGAATCTGTTTTGTATTTTACACACAGATTCAATTTTAGGGATGAGGAAATGTCCCCTGTTTAATCTGTTTATGGTTTTGTCAACAGTTTCAAGTCTCTGGTTTTCACTGTTGATTGTGTAGATTCCTTTTTGTATTGTGTTCTCATGATGTAGGTTTTTGGGCGCATATTGTACAGTGTTTATATGTACCACGTATGCCATGCATATATAAAGTATAGTACTAATTTATTAAGACACAATGTTGAAAAAAGTGTGTAGTGGTTTGATGTAGTGGTTAAGTGCACGGACTCTAATCTGGGAGAACTGAGCTTGATTCCCCACTCCTCCACATGAAGCCAGCTGCGTGACCTTAAGCAAACCATAGTTCTGTCAGAGCTATTCTCTCAAGGACAGTTCTCTCAGAGCTCTCTCAGCCCTGCCTACCCCACAGGGTGTCTGTTGTGGGAAGGGGAAGGGAAAGGAGTTTGTAAGCCCCTCTGAGCGTCTAAGTGAAGGGCAGGATATAAATCCAATCTCCTTCACCTCCTCCTCCTCTTCTTCTTTATCTTCATTTTTATGAAAAAAAATCAATATGTGGAAACAGAACTTCTTTTTTGCTGTTGAATCACAGCTGATGTACGGCAACCTGGTAGGGTTTTCAAGGCAAGAGATGTTCAGTAGTGGTTTGCTACTGCCTGCCTGCCTCTGTGTCTTGACCTTGGAGGTCTCCAATCCAAATACTGACCAGGGCTGACGCAGCTTAGTTTCCAAGATCTGACAAGATCAGGCTAGTCTGGGCTATCTGGGTCAGGGCAAAACAGCTCGTCTAAAAAACAAACACCCCCAACCCCAATAGGTTTAATTTGCATAAAGGAGGGGGAAAATAAAATTGGGATTCGGGGTATGAAACAGCAGAGAAATTTGAAATCATCCCATCATCCTTTGCATAAATAGCGGCTGGGAATTTTTTAAAGGATCAGGATTGGACCAATTTAGAAATGCCCATAGAAACAGCTTAGAAAACTAAAGCACTGTCAAGTCGATCTGGCCTAGAAATGTATCACAAACTTACTAAACTCTTCTTTCAGAGAGCAAAGTCTGAGTAAGGGGAGTTCTCAGTGGAAGAGCAAATTAGAACGTAATTTATGTCAGCATCTGCTGTCGTCTCCCATCTGGTTCACATGATTTCTCATACATTTTATTATTGTGGTGAACAGCATGAAGTTGATTACCAGGGTAATGCAGAACAGAAAAAGATACTTAGAAGGCAGCCACAGTATCGTTATCTTAGCGGCTTTCTTCCCTATCATTGGCCACACGTGGATTTAACTGAGGCGTAGACTTCCAAACCAGTGTTTTTTATGTGCATTTTGAGGCGGTCCATACTATTGCAAAGGTGGAGCATGTATGAGGTCCCTGGTTCAGTCCCTTTGGGCCTCAAGCAGCAGAAATGGGAAAGGTCTGTGTCCAAGACCCTGGAGAGCAACTCCGAGTTGACTAGAGATTACTGACCATGATGTATCTATACAAGGCGGCTTGATGTGTCCACTTGAACCTCCAAATAAGCTCGCTTTTTTAAGAGCCCTGTTTGCTCGGCATCATCAGCGCTGAGTAATATAGCCTGTGACCCTTTGCCCTTATCGATAATTGTATTAATTGCATCCACACATAAAGACACTGCAGCAGAGCATTCTGAGACCCAACTAACCTTTTATCTCCGGGCTCTCAGATGAGTAATCAGAGTCAGGATTTCAACGAAACCTGTAATCAAGTTATCCCGGCCCTTCCGAGTGCACGTCACCAAATTATAAACCACCGAACTCTCTTCACGTATCTGGTAGTTGTTAATGATGCTCACATAATTTGTGGAGTACTCTGGGGTGGGCAATATTTGTTACGTTCAGTGCCCACTGCTGGGAGTAGACAGCTTGGAATTAGCATGCTCTTGGGTTTTTACCGGCAACAGAAATGAAAAGAAATGGCCCTTCGAACATGTGGTTACCTCAGTTTTGTCAGTTTTGTCAGCTCAGTTCTCTCACTTCCTAGCAACGTGGCTGATCTACTAGGGATCATGTCAATCTGTTGAGTGTTGTTCCCCACCATATACCCCCACACATATCTGATTCACTGCAGGAAGGAGTCCACACAGCAACTGTAAGCCCTGTAAAAATGCTGGTTTTATTAGTAAAGAGTTGGTGACATGTTTTCACCTGCGTAGTGGGCCCTGGCCTAGAAACATTGCCCTGTAGTGGGAGGGGGTTTCTACCGAGAGGCTGAGTGTGTGGTTGCTTGGCAACAGGACAAGAGGATGGGAGGACGAAAACTCCAAGGGAGGAACAGAAAAGGACCGTGGGTATTTTTTTTTTCTCCTGAGGGTGTGCAGAATTTCTGAAGGAGTTTGAGAAGAAAAAAGTCTGTGGAAACAAAGAAAGGAGGGTGGCAGAAGACTGGACATCTTCTGCCATCAGTGTCTGATCCTGAGTGTAGGACTTATGCTGTGAGAGCGAGGGAAAATGGCTTCTCAGAGCTTGTGAAGAACAAATATGAAACTCTGCCTTATACTGAATCAGACCCTTGGCCATCACCGTATTGTCTACTTAGACTGGCAGTGGCTCTCCAGAGTCACAGGCAGAGGTCTGTCACGTCACCTTCTGTCAGAATCTTTAACTGGACATGCTGGGGCCTGAACTTGGGACCTTCTGCATGCCAGCAGGTGCTCTGCTACTGAGCCATGGCCTCCCCTGGGACGTCACCCAGAGAGATGTCACCAAGTATGCAATGTGACTGGCCTGCAGTTTGTGAGTCAGAGCCCAGACACTAAAGAGGCTTTGTTTCCTTTTCACCCTGACTTTGGGACTACTCAGTATAATTATGCTCTCCAAATCATTTTGTCCCCCCTTCTCCTCTGCCCACGAGGTGGCTGGGCAGTCCGGAATTGGGTGGGGGGGAGGATTTTTTAGTTCACCATCTGGAGTTTTAATTTATCTACTGGTACTCATGTATTTTATTTTCGTGATGATGTGTTTATTCATTGTTGTACATCGCTCAGAGCCCTGAGGTAGCCAGGATGGGCAATTCAGAAATCTAAATGATGATGGTGATGATGATTTCTATTCCTGTTGTTTTGTTTAAAACTCCCATTCCCCCCCCACACACCTTAAACAAAAGCTATTTGTTTAAGTGCTGTTCAGTTTTCGAGCGAAGCATCCATAATTCTGTGTGACCACCAACTTGGCCCTTCTAAGTCTAAAATGGGTTATCCAACTAATAAATATTATTCATCTTTCTTTTTTTTGAAGCCCGATCTCGGTTCCCTCCAGAACAAATGAGAATCCATCTTTGCCTTCACTTGGGTGTAGGGTGGGTACTCACTTAGCTAGTTTATGATGTCCTGGTTTTATGTGTGGGGCCAATTCACATAACCATACTTACCGAGTGATAATTGCACTTATCTGCTGTGAGGCTGGCATTTGAAATGGCTGACACTGATCGGCTGTGATGGACAGAGGCAATCCCTGCTAACTGATGCATTCCTACTGAAAGATAAATATTTGTACGGGCTCTTCCATCGCTCCAAGAGAAGGTTTGCTCATTTTATATTTTAAACTGTGGTTTCTGTATCAAGCCATAAAGACGAAAATTAATTCTGTAGGTATTTTGTTGCATATTGAAGAAGGTACAGCCCTGCTTCCGTGATACGTGACTAGAGCTCAGCTAGAATTGGCCAAGAGGAGACACACCCTCTTTCTTGACTTGTATTGGGATAGATGTTGGATTCTCTGGACTAGGAACTGCCACGGAACCACAGAAAGTAGCAGAGTGCTTAAGCCTTAATGCAGCAGAGCTTGGGGCTAGGTGTGGCAACAGACTCACAAAGTTACACGGAGTCAGTAGTCAGTTCTAAAACTAATAAACAACTTTTATTAGAGGAAATACATGCTTGAGAGTGCAGGTAAGAGATAAGTATAGATGACCTACTCTAGCTCACTAGATGGTGTTGGATGCTGGACGCATGTCCAGCCTCCATGGTGCAAGATAGAGAGATCATGCACCTTCTTTTTGTGTGCATGGGAGAAGGAAGGGAATGTGAGAGCAGAAGCAGAGGAAATCGCCCCTAAGAGTAGCATTCTACTTCAAAGGAAAGGATCAAATAGCAGGAAGGAAAGGATGCTCTGTGTGTCCTGACCTCTCTATCTGTCTAAACTCTTTGGTGCCATCTTCTCAAGTTTGAGGCAAGAGACAGTGCCAAGTCCTCTACTTCTAACAGATGCCAGTTATCATAGCATCAGTATTATACATAATGGGTACAAACAGGTTTTCCTTGCTCGAAAGCCAGTCGGATCCGACTCTAGGGGGCAGTGCTTATCTCCGTTTCTTAGCCGAAGAGCCAGTGCTGTCCAAAGACATTTCTGTGGTCATGTGGCCGGCATGACTAGACGCCGAGGCGCATGGAACACTGTTACCTTCTCACCGGAGCGGTACCTATTTCTCTACTTGCCATTTCTTGCTTTCAAACTGCTAGGTTGGCAGGAGCTGGGGTCAGAGACGGGAGCTCACTCCATCACGTGACACTCGGGTCTCGAACTGCCGAATTACAGACCTTCCAGTCTGCAGCTCAGTGTCTTAACCTCTGAGCCACTGTGGAACCGTACAATGGGTACAACCCAGTGAAAAGTCAGCCTTAACTAACAGTCCTATCCTAAGCAAAGTGGCACCCTTCCAAGTCCATTGGAGTCAATGGACATAGAGGGTTATAACTCTGTTTAGGATTGTGCCACACAACTCTTATTGAAATCACTTGCGTTAAAGCCAACAGTTAAGTGTTTGAGCTCCACTGGGTTTCACAGAGCTGACTGACACTTTACACAGCAGCAATCTGCTGCGAAGGAACTCCTTAAAACACGGGTGTCGAACTCATTTGTTATGAGGGCCGGATCTGACATAAATGAGACCTTGTTGGGCCAGATCATGTGTGTCATCAAATGTAATGCCAGGTAGCAGAGATACAAACTTTACAAAGGACACAGCCAGTTCTTTACCAGACACTCTCAATCACACAGGAAAGGTTTGCCAATCTATCTCTCCTGTGCGATTGAGAGAGACTGGCAAAGCAAGCTGTGATGTCGCAGCAGCAAGAGAACTGGAAAAGGAAGTAGGAAAGAGCCAGGGCCTTGGGGGCCGGATTGGGGCCCTCCGAGGGCCTGATCTGGCCCGCGGGCCGCATGTTTGACACCCCTGCCTTAAAATGTAAATCAGTATCTGTGAGCTTGCTGTAGACACATGCCAAGGAACCACAGCCAGATGCTACTCTTTGACTTGCGTCCAACGTATGGCAAGAAATGTTTTGAGATGTATGACTCCTCTTTGCTCAAGTCCACCATAGCAGATAGTGGTGTGCGTTGATGAGTAGTGAGAATTCTCCTAGTTATGGGCAGTCCTTCCTCCTAAAGTTTTATGGTAAGCTAGGGTATCAAAGTAACATTGCTGCTCCAACTACGCCAGTTTGGTGTAGTGGTTAAGTGCGCAGACTCTAATCTGGGAGAACCGGGTTTGATTTCCCACTCCTCCATTTGCAGCTGCTGGATGACCTTGGGCAAGCCATAGTTCGGGCACAGCTGTTCTTGAAACAGCAGTTCTCTCAGAGCTCTCTCAGCCCCACCTACCTCACAGAGTGTCTGTTGTGGGGAGGGGAAGGGAAAGGAGTTTGTAAGCTGCTCTGAGACACTAAGTGAAGGGCAGGGTATAAATCCAATTTCCTCCTCCTCGTACTCCTCCTCTTCTTCTTCCTGGATCAAGAATCTGACACAAGGAGGACAGTTTGGAAGTGCTTTACTAAATGCTCCAGGGCCACTTTATACGTTTACAGCGTCCTTGTGTTCATTGAGTGGTGACAGGAGGACTTCAAAGCAGATGGCCAATGGGAGTTTTGTGCCTCCCAGACTCCTGCATGCCCTTTTCTCCTTGCAACTGGGGTGTGCCTGGGCAGAAATGGCTGCAGCCTTCCTTTCTATGCTGTGTTTTCCTTAAACCACTCTATGGAGCTGCTTGTTGGCTCTGTGTGTGAAATTGTGAGCTACTGGCATTAAAATTGTGAGCGAGCAATTTGGCTACTGCATAAATTAGTTTGCTCTGGAGCCTTCCTTCCTGGGCTAAGACAAAAATGTGTGAGCTGGAGGCTAAAAAACGGTGAGCTAGCTCACACTAACTCAGCTTAGAGGTAACATACCCATTACTCATCAGCACTGGGACAGTATACAGGGACAAAATGCACAGCCTCCATCATCTGGCTATAAAGGTAATAACCAATTGCTCACGGGCTGGTTCCGGCACATGGGCTGTATATTTGACAGCCTTGATGAAGAGGTTCCTCTGGCATGTCAGGGATCTTGCTCTGTCTCCAGTCACTTCAGGAGTACCTGGGAAGGGTTAAATGGCTAGCAGCCATTTAAATGGCCAGCAGCCATTTAAACCTAACTGCTGAGCCATGAATCCTGTGCTGTTCAGCTGTTAGGTTTAAATTGCTGGCCCTGAACATCCGTACAGAACCAGCCAAAAATCTGCTAAATGTTTGGGGAAGACACCTTCCCCTAACATTGGTTTCCGAGCTCCAAACTGGCCCAAGTTCGGCCCAGATTCTAGCTCGTCAGCCAGTTCTTGCCCATCCCGAATTGTAATTATGAAATTTCCTAAATCGAATGTTTTGAATTCGATGTTCCCTAACAAGTTCATTGTAATGGATATACTTTCACAGAGATTTGGTTGAAAATGTTAGTGAATTGAAGGGTGTCATTCTAGAATTTAGATAATTATCTGATAGATGACATTGCTCCACATAACCTAATACTGTTGTTCATGAAGTAAGTCCCCCGAATAACAGCTGTCAACTGGCTTTCTTATTGTTAATCTTAAGTGAAATGGAAATCCTAGAAATAGCTAATAGCTTCAGAAAATATCTTCTGACAGCATTATCTGATAATAGACTGGTGGGCCTTTATGTAGGTGTTGAAAGTAACGCAGACACCCCTAGAAAAGGTAGGGATCTTTTATAGCTTGTGTTAGTAGTTAGTTAGATCTTGGTAGTTTTATTGCTTTTTTTTTTACATTCCCAGCTGCCTCGAGAAGGTTTCTGGAGCTTTGGCATATACGTTTTCCAAATAAATAAATATGCAAGTAAGACTGGCTTACCACTTTCTTTTCTAAAAAGACAGGCGACAAATACAGTGACGGCAAAAAGTATGAATTGCTTTCGGTCGCGACTAATATCCCCTGGGTTATTGCCCAGAGTTTTCTCAGCTCCTGGAGCAGATCTGGGCTGAAATTGAATTTAGTATGTTACTCATTATTCTCAGACTATGAGGGTGCCTATAAGGGGTGCTATAATAAGTAGGTGGCCAGTGGTTGCTCCGAATGTGTTTATGGCAAATGAATGTCACAAGGGATGCTAGAATCCCAGTCCATCCAATCTTTTCTTGCTCTTCAGTTCTTTCCGATCTAGAGGTGGTATCCTTGGTTAGGCAGCTGACAGGAGAGTCTGACTTTTTGTTGGAACTCGAGTTAAAGACAAGGTGGCTGGCAGATTAGTCTAGAATTACGGGATAACCACAGACTGAATCCTGATCAAATATAGCAGAATTATTGACAAGTAAAAAAAATCAAGGAGTCATTAGGCAGCAAGGAAACAAGGGTGACAAAGAGCTCGTCATTAGCCTTCTAATGTCAGTTTGGTGTCGTGGTGAAGTGTTAAGTGATAGTTTCCAGAAGCATTAGAGACAGGGCTATTTTGGGGCAGGAACGCACAGAAACGGAGTTCCGGCTGGCTCCCAGGTTGGCCACGCCCAGCAGGAACTCATTAGCATAATAGACCATACCCAACAGCAGAAACTGATTAGGATTGGCTACATTAAGGGTATGTGGCCTAACATGCAAAGAAGTTCCTGCTACAAGAAAAGCCCTGGGTTTTGACAACAAGCAGGTAAACAGAATAAGAAGCAAAAGGTGGGTGTGGCTGGATGACCACTCTTCTGGTAACATGGGGGTGTGGCCTAGTATGCTAATGAACTGTGCTGTCAGGAGTGTGGCCTAACATGCTAATATGAGTTTCTGCTGTTGGGTGTGGCCTATTATACTAATAAGTTCCTGCTGGGCTTTTTCTCCAAAAAAAAGCCCTGATTAGAGACAAGTTGGAAAGAAGGCACGGTGGACGAGGGGAGAGTGGGACTTTGCCAGGCTTTATCTAATTTCTGATATCAGGAGGGGTCATGGCTCAGTGTTAGGGCATCTGCTTGACAGACAGAGGGTCCCAGGTTTGATCTCCGGCATCTCCAGTTTAGAGGATCAGTTGGCAGGTGATGGGAAGGAGCCAGTTTGGTGTAGTGGTTAAGTGCGCGGACTCTAATCTGGGAGAACCGGGTTTGATTCCCCACTCCTCCACTTGCATCTGGCTGGATGACCTTGGGCAAGCCATAGCTGTGTACCAGCTATTCTCTCAAGGACAGCTTGGGAAAGAGCTCTCTCAGCCCCACCTACCTCACAGGCACTGTTCCCTCTAAGCTGAGTTAGTGTGAGCTAGCTCACAGTTTTTTAGCCTCTGGCTCACATATTTTTGCCTTAGTTCAGGAAGGATAGCTCCAGAGCAAACTAATTCATGCAGTAGCCAAATCGCTCGCTCACAATTTTAATGCCAGTAGCTCATGAAGTAGAATTTTTGCTCACAAGACTCCACAGTTTAGAGGGAACATTGCTCATAGGGTGTCTGTTGTGGGGAGGGGAAGGGAAAGGCGTTTGTAAGCCGCTCTGAGACTCCAAGTGAGTGAAGGGCAGGTATAAATCCAATCTCTTCTTCTTCTTCTTCTCTGCTTGAGACCTTGGAATGCTGCTGCCAATCTGAGCAGACAATGCTGACCTTGATGGACCAACAGGTCTGATTCAGTAAAAGGCAGAATTTCATGTATTTCTTACTCTCTTGGGGAGGGCCGCTATGGCTCAGTGGGAGAGCACCTGCCTGGTATGCGGAAGGTCCCAGGTTCAATCCCCGGCATCTCCAGTTAAATGGACCAGGTAGGAGGTGATGTGAAAGACCTCTGCCTGAGACCCTGGAGAGCTCTTGCCAGTCTGAATGTGGCGGAGTGTTTGATTTGACATGGTGCTCCTTCTTTAATTGGAGTATTTCGGTTCTGAGCTTTTTGCAGCTGACTTTCTGATGGTGTTTGTCAGATCGTTAGCATTCCAGTGCGATGGGCTGTAAATTGTGCGATTGTCCTTCCACTCCAACGCAGCCCCGATACCAAAACTAATATTCATATTAGGCAATCCTGCCTCTTCTTGGTGACTCATTAATCTGACCTGAACTAACTGTGTGGGGTCAGAAGTTTACTACTCAAGATCCAACTTGAACCACTGCTGGCACAGGAGATTGCTTGAGATGTCAACGCAAATTGAGGGTAATTTACAATTTAATAAATAAAGTCTTGGATTCGGGACTACTGACAGAAGGACTTCCATCCGTGGAAAGAAGACTTGCCTGCCGCCCACCTAGCATTAAAGGAGGGTCAGAGAAAATGGACCTCCCTTATCCTCTACTCAATCAAAGCCAGGAAATGCTCTCAATTTTTTGGTGGAAAGAAGAGTCCACCTTTAGTATTTTTCAATTTCAATTTTTCAATTTAATAACATATGAAAACTAAAACAGCCTGTAAGAGCAAAACAGTCTTTAACTCTCACAAACTAAAATTTATCTTCACTAATTAATGAATTGAAGCTTTAGTTGATTAACCTACCAGTTAAGGTCCAACCACGACCCCCCCATCCCTTGTGGAGTTTATTCCCTCACCCGTGTTCATGAAGCACCCACAGACCAGAAGCAGGTGAGGATCACAAAAATATCGCTACTTGCTTTTAACTATTGTATAATATGTTGGATATGGTTTTTATGGTTTTCAATTGAGAGCCAGTTTGGTGTCGTGGTTAAGTGAGTGGACTGTAATCTGGGAGAACTGGGTTGATTCCCCACTCCTTCACTTGCAGCTGCTGGATGACCTTGGGCAAGCCATAGTTCTGTCAGAGCTGTTCTTGAAAGAGCGGTTCCTGTCAGAGCTCTCTCAGCCCTGCCTAACTCACAGAGTGCCTGTCGTGGGGAGGGGAAGGGAAAGGAGTTTGTAAGCCGCTCCGAGTGATGGGTGGAGTACAAATCCAATCTCCTCCTCCTCCTCCTCCTCCTCTTCTTCTTCTTTACATGGCCTAGAGCCCCACATTTGTGGGGATTAGGTGGTTCACAAATATATTGGAATAAATAAATAAATAGTAGTTACATGTATTTTCCCCTTAAAATGAAGAGGAAGTAAAGATTCATACTCCTCACCGATCTACAAAAAGCGGATTATGATCTAAAAATAAAATGCAAGTATGGCTGGTTTGGAACTTTGGGCTTGGGTGTCCCCCAACAGGCTGATGACACTCAGCTACATCTGCTGATGGGTGGCGGCCTGACTCCGCCCCAAAAAATTTGGCCGAGGGTTTGGAGGCCACAGTTGAAGCAAAGTCTGTTGAAGCTGAATCCAACTAAGACGGAGGTTCTGTGCCTGGCGTGTGTGTGTCTGAGAGAAAGAGAGACTCAGGATTGGGGAGCCAACGCCCAGCCCTTGACAGGCTGCCTCCGACACTGGCACCTACCATCGGAAGTCTGGGGGGGATCTTGGACCCCGCTTTATCTATGGAGGCCCAGATCACCAATGTTGTCCCACAGGCATTTTTCCAGCTGCGCCCGGTTAGACAACTGGGCCCCAATCTGTCTCGCCCTGACCTTGCCACAGTAATCCATGCAATGGTCACCTCCAGGCTAGATTACTGTAACCCACTTTACGTAGGGCTACCCTTGAAACTGACCCGGAAGCTCCAACTGATACAGAATGCAGCACCGCAGGTTCTTATGGGGACCCCCATGGAGGGTGCACATGCATCCAGTGCTGCACGGACTGCATGGGTTGCCAGTGCAGCACTGGATCGGATTCAAGGTTTTGCTGCTTACCTTTAAAGCAGCCTTAATGGCCTCCCAGATTAGAGTCCGTGCTCCTAACCACGACACCGAACTGGCTCTCTGAGAATCCAGCTCTCTGCTCCCTCCGCACACATTTCCCGGACAAGGTATTGTCATTGGAATAGGGCCAAACTCTTCCTGACCTGGATAGCCCAGGCAAGCCGGATCTCATCAGATCTCAGAAGCTGAGCAGGGCCGACTCTGGCAAGTGCTTGGATGGGAGACCTCCAAGGAATACCAGGGCCAGGACACAGAGGCAGGCAATAGCAAGCCTCCTCTCTGAAACATCTGAGTCCCACTCGGGCTCCAGAAACACACACACACACACACACACACCCCTCACCAAAAGAACAAGGCTGAACTCTTGTTAGGGGGCAGCTTAAACCCCGGCCTTCTGTTACCTGCTAAACGTAATAGTCCCAAGGACAGGACTGTCCGGTCATGCCTTTGTCCCCAAGAGCCCGGCTCTTCCCTCATTCCCCTCACCGGCTTTTACACCTTCTGGGTGACTGATGGCTTGAATCTCCGGCATCGATTGCCTCGATGCCACGCACTTGTCTGTGCTTTCTCATTTCAGCAGCCGGCTTAGTGCCGTGCCGTGGAGCCTCTCTGGGACACTTGGCGTGAAAGATGGGCTGGAACAGAACATTTGCTTTCTTGCTTGCCCTTCCCAATACTTTTCAGGAGTGATTTACTCGTAATCCCGGAGCAAGGAGGTTTTCGCCCTTGACCGTTCGAGTGAATCACACTGAACAAAGTGAGGGGTTTTTAAAAAATTAAATTCGCCTCTACTGCCTGTATCCCGTCTGTGCACACCCACGAAGCTGACTGTTGATGGGCGTGCTGGGACTGGAACAATAAGGAGGTGTACATGGTTCTGGCCTCACTTACCTGGGAGTAAGCTCCATTAAACATAATTAGGGTTTACACATCTTAAGAACATAAGAACATAAGAGAAGCCAATGTTGGATCAGGCAAGTGGCCCATCCAGTCCAACCCTCTGTGTCACACAGTGGCCAAAAACACCAGGTGCCCTCAGGAGGTCCACCAGTGGGGCCAGGACACTAGAAGCCCTCCCACTGTTGCCCCCCCCCCAAGTACCAAGAATACAGAGGATTGCTTGCCCCAGACCGAGAGTTCCTATCTATAAAGGTAAAGGTTTCCCTTGCTCAAAAGCCTGTCAAATCTGACTCTAAGGGTTGGTGTTCATCTCCGTTTCCAAGCCAAAGAGTCAGCACTGTCCGAAGTCTTCTCTGTGGCCACGTGGCTGGCATGATAAAATGCCGAGGTGCAGGGTCCCTGGACCAAACGTGGATAGTGAATCTGCCTTTCCTAGAAGTTTTGGCTGTATCCCCTTCACAGGGATAATGGTGTAGATCAGGGGTGTCAAACCTAAGGCCCAAGGACCGAAACCGGCCCGTCCATGGTTTCAATCAGGCCCGTGGCTCTCTCCCCCACCCCCCCACCCCCTCTGCCTGTCCTCACCCTTCCGAGGAAGATCGGGGCTGCCGAACTTCCCAGCTGGCTGTGACTTGTCTTTGCCTGTTTCTCTCCTGCAGC
This sequence comes from Lepidodactylus listeri, assembly GCA_029233225.1. Taxonomy (NCBI): domain Eukaryota; kingdom Metazoa; phylum Chordata; class Lepidosauria; order Squamata; family Gekkonidae; genus Lepidodactylus; species Lepidodactylus listeri. The sequence goes on along the minus strand of JARCFY010000010.1, from coordinate 16,968,495 downwards.
AGGAAGCTTCTTTGGGCTACAGCACAAAAAAAGTTGCGAAAAAAATGTGGAACAGATTTTCCTTTAAGGTCTCTGGGCCCAGAAAGACTACTCTGGGACTAGAATGACAGCCCCCCCTCCCCCCGAGTGGAATGACAGTCCCTGGGAGTACCAGCTGCATTCTGGGAATGGAATTCTGCTCTGGGGGCTGTCCTTCCAGTCCCAGAGTAGTCTATCTGGGCCCAGAAACCTTAATGGGAAATCCACTCCACATTTTCTTTGCAACTTTTTTTTTGAACTGCAATGTATTTCAATGGAGTGGAGGTTCAGTTTCCAGTGTTTGTATGCCAGTTGAAGTCTGCTTGCAAATAAAGGGCTGATGCTTCGAGCCAACTTGTCTCTGCTGAATGGACCTGAGAACGGGTTCCTGAGTGAGTAGTCTAATCTGGGAACCCACAGCCAAAGGGGGACATTACACTGGAGAGCCACTGCCATGCTGAGTAGACCGGGGGTGGGGGGTGGGACTTGCAATGCTCAGCCATTTCATGTTTTCCTAGGCTCAGAGCATTTTATATTTTTAGTTTTTAGCTTTAGTTCCTGCTGTGATACTTGTCCTTTTTCTTGATGTTTTATTTTAAAAATTGCATTGCCAAATCCCACTCTCCGGCCCCCCACCTTTCCATTTTAGGCAGGCATCTTTAGGGGGGGGGGGAGATTTGGGAAGTGTCAGTTATGACTGTTAAATATGGCAAGAGTGTTACTGTTTAAAGCATGTTTGTATTTTAAGTTTTAAAAAACTTTAATTATGTGTGTCGTTGGCCTTTATAAAGTTAATATCTTTGCTACCTGGCATTACATTTTATGACACATATGTCAGATCTGGCTCTTGTAACAAATTTGTTCAGCACCCCTGGGGTAGATCATTTGTCCTAGCATCATCTGCTCTTAGGCCAAATCTACACCTTCCCTCTGAAGTAGTTTGACTGCTGTCTTTTCCTAAACTCATTTCACACTGGTTTCAAATTTCACTCCCTGGGTGAAGAGCAGTAAGCAACAGGATCTGTTTAAAGCAGTGAAATGCTAGCTTGACAACAAAAGGGCAATTAACGAATGTAGACAGTGATTTTTAAACTAGAACAAGTATGGTTTGAAACTAGAAACAGGTATAGATGGGTTTTTTTTGAAACTATAGGGCTGTTACAGAATTCTCTACCCATTTTGACAGCCAGTTCGTTCTGTTGCAACTTGTTTTCTTGCTGGAAGTCTACACAATCCACCCCCACCACTTTAAACAATGGTTTTGGCAGTGCTCTGAATTACAACACAGAGAATTTTGCCAGGAAATACAGGCTAAATCGGAAAGGGGTGGGGGGAGAAATCCCTGAACATTTCTGGACACGACCATGCCCATCTCCATCCAGCTCTGGTCACCTCATTTTATAAACAAAAATCTGGAAAAGAGGCAGAAAAAAGCAGGTTAAATGATCCAGCGAGTCTTTCCTGTAGGGAAAGGATAAAGTAGTTTATACATACTTTTTGTTTTGGAAAAAGACAGCTAAGGGAATGCATGAATAGTGCATAACGTTATGAACAAAATGGAGAGCAGAACAAGATAATTTTTCTTTCGCTTTCATACTATTAGAATTCACAATCCCCCCTCCCCCCCCGGCATGCTGACTAGCGGTAGGACATTTGCATATAACGTACAATTAATTTATGGAATTCACTACCATGATGTCATGGCAGCTAGTTTAGGTGACTTTGTAAATGGATTCAATAAAGTCCTGGATGGTTAAGTCTATCAAGAGCTATTAGCGTCAACAGCTAAATGGAATCTCCAGGTACAGCGACAGTCTATCTTTGAGAGCCAGTTTGGTGTAGTGGTTAGGAACACGGGCTCAAATCTGGGAGAACCAGGTTTGATTCCCCACTCCTCCGCTTGCAGCTGCTGGATGATCTTGGGCAAGCTGTAGTTCTGGCACAGCTGTTCTTGAAAAGGAGCTGTTTCTGACAGAGCTCTGTCAGCCCCACCTACCTCACAGGGTGTCTGTTGTGGGGAGGGGAAGGGAAAGGAGTTTATAAGCCACTCTGAGAATCCGATCTCTTCTTCTCTTCTGCTTCTGGGTACCAAATTCCGGGACCAAAAAAAAGAGGGGCCTTCACTTTCAGGCCTTGCTTGGTGGCTCCCCAGAAAGCACTTGACTGGTGGCCAGTCTTTGAATACTGGACTAACAGCACCATACTGGAGGGCTGTCAAAAGTACCACCTGCCTGCTGGCATATGTCCAAGATATGATCATGCAAGCTGGATATATTCTGGTGTAGCACCTTTGTGATGCTCTGTTGGTGCTGCTCTGTTGGTGCCATACACACCGAAAACAAATGTTGATACACTAAACCAAACTGGGTATTGACTGATTCCTAGAAAATGAAAAAAAGAACATGGATTAAAAAAAGAAAAGAAAATACCAACAGTGGTTAAAAATAGTATTTGGGGGGGGGGGGGGGGGGGAATGTAAATAATCACACATTTTATTCCATGTGGCCAAATGGTGACATTACTAAGATCTTGGGTCTTGTTCCATGATTTTCATGATGCATGATTATAAATTATGTCTAAAACAACAACAAAAATATCTAATAGCCCTTTGGCCTCTTTGTTCTCTTTAATGTCAGAGAGCATTCCGTTGACTATTGGCTGTCACGTTTTCCATTGGATGGCTTTCCATTTTTGGCTTCTTCTTCCCAGCAGGCCAAGGATACAACCTGATGCCAGCTACACCATGTGACCACTGAAGTCAGCAAAAGAGGCCTTCAGAAATGACCTGAGATTTTTTTTCTCTCTCTCTCCATCTTCCTTTGTATTTTCTAACATCCAGCCTGATCAGACATTCTGGAGCCCCTCGGAGATCTGCGCCCTAGGCCGTCGCCTAGGTTGGCCTAATGCCAGAGCTGGCCCTGTGGAGAACTCAAAAGCTTGAACACGGTGTTGTGTTATTTAGGTTGGTCTTAACAAAAGTTATCCCGTGGTTTTTGTTATTATTGGATTTTGTTATGGACCTACACATAGCAATGTCACACGTGTAACGCTAGTCAGACATATCACAATTTAACGATACAAAATCTTTTAATTTCATAAGAACAGAGATTGTTGGTAGTACATATTGAACAAGGGTGTAAGAGAAGTGTAAAATGTACGGAATATGCCAGTGAAAAGGGACAGAAGGCGGCTGTTGAATTTTTATCTCATTGTTTGCTTCACTGTAATTCTTATACTGAGTTGAGTAACTCTTTAATTAGCCCTCTTTTACACAGGTTTAAAGGCCACTCTGACAAGTGCCTAGTTTTATATCTTCTATCTGATCGAAGCCCTCGTATCACTATTCAAGTAGCTAGGTACCTTCTAACCAGGCCCATAACCAAGATTTTTTTGTTTGGGGGCATTTATATTTTGAAGGGAGCAGTTAAATTGCAGTTAATTAAATTAATCTGAATACCTGTATTTAAAGGGGGAGGCTCTGAGCATGTTACCCAAGGCTCATGGGAATGCTTTTGAAAGACTCACCATGACCTAGGTGGTATACAGCAGAATTGGGCTGGGAACCCCCCCCCCCAAATAAAGTTTCTGGCATGGCTATATGTGGGGCAGGGCTTTTAATTAAGGGGGCCCAAATGCCCCACTGTAACTATGGGCCTGCTCCTAACTGTTGTGAGGCTTCGAGATAACTGACTGTCAATAACTTCGAATCATTCCCTTTTCCCTCCTTCTTTAAACATTATGACTGTTCATCTGTGTTATCTCTTGTGGTTGTATGATCTGCTTATGTAATTTGTAAAGGTAAAGGTTTCCCTTGCTTGAAAGCCAGTTGAATCTGACACTAGGGGGCGGTGCTTATCTACATTTCCAAGCTGAAGAGCCAGTGCTATCCAAAGACTTCTCCGTGGTCATGTGGCCAACATGGCTAGACACCGAGGCGCGCTGAATGCTGTTACCATCCCACCAAAGTGGTACCTATTTATCTAGTTGCAATTCCTTGCTTTCAAACGGCTAGGTTGGTGGGAGCTGGGGCCAGAGAAGGGAGCTCACTCCTTCACACGGCACTCGGGTCTCGAACTGCCGAGCTACCGACCTTTTGGTCTGCAGCTCAGTGTCTTAACCTCTGAGCCACCGTGGCCCCACTATGTAATCTATAGCAAATGCCTAATAAAGGGTTTTCATCTGATTTGATTTGCTGGTCTCGTGAGACCTTGGAAGCTCAGCAGGGTCAGTAGGTGGATGGGAGAACCCCAAGGAAGGCTCTGTGGAGAAAGGCAATGGCCAACCACCTCTGTCTCTCACGTGCCTTGAAACTCCCTTGCTGGGGTTGCCATAAATTGCTTGTGACTTGATAGCACTTAGGTTTCTATGCAGGAAGGGAAAAACAGCGGCTGCTTATTTTCACATTAAAACAAAGACAGTCTTCCCATGGATGCGGCAGTCAGTTTACAAGCAGTGAGTCTGATGTCAAGGGATCCTTTGTAGCCACCCTGACTTCTTTGTTTACATTGTGTACATCGTCTTCTCTTATTCTGCATTTCTCATTCTAAGGGATGAGCACAGCCGTGGTCTTTGGCACATCCGTATAGGAATCTTAAAGGAGGGGGAGAGAAGAAAGGCAGCTGTGTGACGGGTCATCTGCTTCCCTCACAAGTGGCCGAGATAAAAATTTGTTCTCAGAGGGCTCAGTGCCATAATCCCTTGACTGCTGGGTTAATACCACTTTACTGAAACTGAATTGAATTGACTTCCCACCTCATGTGTTTTCGCAATTCATTCTCTGATTTCAGTTCAGTTCATTTATTTAACGATCCAAGATCAGAATTAAAACAAATACACAACATGCCCTTTGGTTACATCCAGACATGTGCAGTTATAACAAGCAAATATTAAATAAATAGACTTTTAAGATTTGTAAAATATTTTAGTATTGAGTTAGGGTAAGCTTACAAAAATTCTCTGACTTATTAAGATAGCCCGAGGACAAAATCTTGCCACCTTGGAAGTAATTTCTTTACAGCAATCTGCTTGGAGAAGAGCAGAATAAAACTGGTTTGCTCTACCCGGTCACACGTGCCAGTTGAAGTGGAAGGGAAGTGAGGCAATTTCCTCCAGAGGAATTTGACACACCATTACGAGATCACACATCCCTTTGTAGCTGCAGGCTCAGCCCATCACTGTGTGATCAGACACAATTGTGGGTGAGTCAGGGTTTTTTGCCATTTGTTTCCCATGCACATAATTGGGGAATTGCACCTCCACACTGAGGGCTCTCCAGGGAGTATGCAATGATGCCCATACTGCGACAGGGGAAAAACAAGCACTGAGCTGGGATGGCATGATCAGACCATCCCGATGGCATGAGAGCATGCTTGTGTGATCAGACAGGGGAAAGTCTGTCTGTGGCCCATCGGAACCTATTAGAGCCGGACTTTCACCGGTGTCTTTTAACTCCGCTTCCATGGTGGAGCAGCACAGGTTGCTGATGACTGTGGGATGCTTCCCAGATGTTGCTGTCTGATTGTGCCCTTTAGATCCGTCAGGCATTCACAGCTATGTCGGAACTAAAGGCGCATGTGACCACAGCCATATTCTCTGATTTAGTAATACAGTAGCCCCTCTGCAGACATTCTGTTTCATTCCGTCCACACAAACTGGAAGCACCAGTTCTGAACAACTTTGGGAAATATTGTATTTTGGAAGGTTTTCACCAAGCTTTTTGGTGTCTTTGAATGTGAATTTTCAAGATCCTTTTGGTGTTCCTCCAAGTTTGCTTGAAAATTCACTGACTCTGGGGCAACACTACTTCCTCCCCACCAGCACACATTCCTTCATCATCTGAAGTATTTTTGAAGATCTTTATTTCCAGTTATCCCCTTAGTGTCTCAATCCCCCCCCCCCCGCACTATCCATTGTAGCCTTCTTTCACTGCTCTTGCTGCAGGGCTCTCTGCCTTTAGCCTATGTGTTCGAGGACCTCTTCCCTTGGTAAGACTTGTATCCTAGCCAAATGGACAACTTTCCCATCTCTCACGGAAAGTGGACTGCAAATTGCTTTGTTCCCTGAGCAACTGAACATTGTAAGCCATTACACTAGTGCAGCCAATCAGTGCCTGAGGTTTGACAGTCACCAGAGCAATACAGAATAGATGCATATAGGATTTCTAGCTTGAGAAATTCCTAAAGATTTGAGGGCAGTGCATTGGGAGGCAGCTCAGCGGGAATTCGATGCCCTAAGCTCTGCCTTCCAAAACTGCCACTTCCCCTGGAGGATTCTGTAGTCTGGAGATCAACTGTAATTCTGGGAGAACTCCCAAGTCCCACTTGGAAGTTGGTAAGCCTAGATGGGTAGAACCTGTGAACTGGTCAGAATTCGAGTTCCTACCATTTAATATTTAACAATATATATATATTTTTAAATCACTTTTTTCAAGGTTAGAAAGTGGTCAGGGAGAGACGTCTATTCATTCTTATGTAGAAGAAGAAGAAGAGATTGGATTTACATCCTGCCCTTCACTACGCAAAGGAGTCTCAGAGTGGCTTACAAACTCCTTTCCCTTCCCCTCCCCACAACAGACACCCTGTGAAGTAGGTGGGGCTGAGAGAGCTCTTAGAGAAACTGCTCTTATTCAAGAACAGTTGGTACAGAACTACGGCTTGCTCAAGGTCATCCAGCAGGTGCAAGTGGAGGAGTGGGGAATCAAACCCGGATCTCCCAGATTATAGTCCGCGCACTTAACCACGACACCAAACTGGCTTTCCATGTACATGCATGTTTGTGGTGGTGATGGGGACTCTGCATTGTTCCAGTTACAAAATGCCAATTGATGCTGGGGAAAACTTTTGCAACAGAAATCCCTTGGGCAATACAGAAGATATTTATTGGGATTATATGTAAATACTGAGGAACTGCACAATGAATCTGCTCAGTGGATTCCAGCCACAATCCAGGACAGGGTTATCGTTGTGGTAGACATGATATAACAACAAACCTGGACTTGCTGTCAAACATTTTCGGGAACATGATGGCGTTGGAAACAAGTGACATTCTGGAACATGGTGACATCAGGAACAAGTTCTCAGCTCCCTGATGAGGCTACCTGTATGATACATTTCCCAGACTCCTGTTTCCTGCCTTCACACTTCATATTACCTAGCTCTTCTCTTCCAAAATTATAGGTGTGCACTTAAAAATTGTAACATGTGAAGGAGCCTTTTAGGCATGATCATCAGCATGTTATTTTAGAAAGATCCTGATACTCTGGGAAAAAAATTGTAACCACCTGTACTAGCCCATACAAAATTCAAACCAAACCCCCCAAAATCCAGGTGATACTTTTCTATGAGAGCCAACCAAAATGACACAGGATATTTTGTACTCTGTTTAGTTGGCCCTAAAACTCTAATTCAACCATAACCATTCCTGGTTTTCGGCATATGATCCACTAGATGGTGCTCTAGGTTAACACACCGTTGGGAGGAGCCGCCAGATCAAACTAGTTTCAAATAATCCTGTCCCCCCTCTAGCGCTGGATAGACCAGAGTTCTTGCCCAGGATGCCTGCTTTTCCATTTCAAATACATCACCACCTCTCACTGTTATCTTACACCGCAAGCATGGCAGGGGCATATCTGTGGTTTTGATGCTGGCGATCCTGCTTTTGCTGCTGAGGATGACCATCAATGGAAGGGCTGAACCATTTCAGCAGGCCCCAGGGAAGTTCCAAAGAAGTGATGCTGTTGTGACTAGCCAGCGTCAGAAACAGGTGTTTCACTTAAATACCTCCTGGACTGTGTGCATTAACACTGGCTCCGGTCCAAACAGGCTATGAGTCAGTGGCTGATTGATGGATCGAGCCACCTGTCGCTTCTCGGTATTTTCCCTGGCACCGCCTACTTATATTTATTTGTTTATCAGCTTCATTTATGCCCCACTTTTCTCTCCAAAAAGAACCCCACATGGTGTGACACTGTCCTCTCCTGTTTTATCTTCACAACAATCTTCTGAGCTAGGTTACGCCGAGAGTGTGCGACAGACCCAAAGTCACCGAGCAGGATTCCATGGCAGAATGGGGATTCAGACTTGGGACTCCCAGATCTTAGTCTGGCACTCGAACTGCCACACCATGCTGCCTTCCTCTATCCAGATGAAAATTAAGTAACAAAACAGGAAATGTATTTTAAAATACATATTTTAAGGCCTACAAAGCCATCAACAGTCAGGATGGAGAAGAGGAGGAGGAGGAGGAGGAGGAGATTGGATTTATACCCTGCCCTTCACTACCCGAAGGAGTCTCAAGGCAACTTACTATCCCTTTCCCTTCCCTTCCCCACGACAGACACCCTGTGAGGTAGGTGAGGTTGAGAGAGCTCTCTCGAGACCTGTCCTTGAGAGAACAGCTCTGAAAGAACTCATGACTGGCCCAGGGTCACACCAGCAGCTGCATGTGGAGGAGCGGGGAATCAAACCCAGTTCTCCCAGATTATAGAGTCCATGCTCTTAACCATTACACCAAATTCAACAGATAGTTGACATCAGTGGTGGGATGGAAATCCTTTAAAAGGAATATTTTGTTTTCCCCTTTGCCCCTGCCACCTTTTGGAATGTTTCGTTTCTTAATGTCGTGAGTGTATTGCTGCTGGTTTTCTTGCATTTCCATTTCTTCATTCAAGTCAATTTCCTTAATAGGCTGGATCTTTCTGGCTAGCATGGTGCTGACATCAGTCTTCCCCTGGAATCTGGAAGGCTTCCCACATATGCACGCTGAAAATCCCCCATGTTTTATGGCCCAGTTTCACCAATCGGCTTTGCGTAACTTCAGCAGGGGCATGAAAATAAGCAGGGATGCCATTTTTATGTAAACGTTCATGGGACAAGTTCTGTATCTAAAGAGAAACAACAAACCCTCGGATCTGTCTTTTTCGCTTTCCTTACTGTTCCACTTTTCACACCCAATAAACCCCCAGCCTGGCTTTCCACCAGCACACGTAGTAGGGTGAAAACAGGAAAAGGAAGGGAGGGGAGAAGATGAAGACTCCCCCACCCCCAAGACGATCAGAGGAGTTTACATTTCAAAGAGCTCCAAGAATGCTGTTAAATTTAGTGCTAGCATCTCCTCTGCTAAATGCCACATGCTCTTTGCCGGCCAGATCTAAGAAGATCTTCTGTCTAAGTTTCAGCTTCGCTGCTTTCCCCTGTTGCAGGATAAGATTTTCTTGTCCCCTTTAAAATCTACAGGCATCGATGTGATATGGTTTTGTACTGCCATATTTTTTAAGCAGTTAGTTTTCACATAGCCCTATATTGTAATTCCCAGGTCTCTTCAGATGCGAGTACCAGGTTGACTGAACAGGGGCTGATCGCTGGAATTTCCAGGATTTGGGGTCACCTGTACTGAAATATTGAAGAGGAAAATACACGTGGTGTCCCTGTTTGGCATTGTGGCACCCGCGCATATCAGGAGCAGCATATTCCCGAAAGGCATGGTAACCGGGCTTCCAGTACATGCAGATGTAACATATTAAAAGGGCTTTGGAAATGGCAGATTTCTTCCAGGAATTCTCTGTAGTTTGTTCCTAATTCACAAATCTAGATAGTATTTATGTTTGTTAGGACAGCAAGATCTGAATCCAGTAGCACAATCCAGTAGCACAGTAGACCAACATGGCTAGTTTCTGAAACGATCTACACTTCACTCTCGCCCGAGAACTGGTCAACAGATCTCCTCTTTCCTATGTCCAAACTGTTTTCCCAAGATGCATTTCTACCTCTCATAACTATCCCCAACATGAAATCCCCCATCCTGGTACCCTTAGGTGTCATGGTGCCTGCCAAGTGGGTGGGTGGGGCTTTTGCCCAGCAGGGCTTCTGATTGGCCATTGGGGATCTCATTAGCTGCATAGATTTGTAAAAACATTGCTTCAGTAGCAAGCCGCACAAGTCACCGCATGACTGAAGATAAGCTGTGTACGCAAGAAAATGTTTTTTTTCATGATATGTTCATTCTAAAAGGCATCCTGTTAAAACAGAGCTTCTACCTGAAGTGCTGAAGAGTTGTGAGAGTGACACATTACCTCACTCGCTGCCATTTTGTGTTCGGCTCTGCCGCACATGGCAGCCATTTTGTGGTTGGCTCCGCCTCCTGTGGCAGCCCACCACTTTGTGTCAGAATTCCAAAGGTGCCTGCAGTCCCAAAAGGGTTGGGGGCTCCATAAGATCCAAAGGCGCCACCTTGTGTGTGAGAAAAAAGTATTTCCATTCATGCAGGCGCTCACACACGCGCGTGGGGGAATCCACAATTTTCTCTGCTTTTCTTGCTTGAGCTGAAGCTTCCCCTACTGCATCCCACACAGCTCCCAGAGGCCCCCGACCTTCAGGATCAGCTTTGAAGGAGTGGTGTAAAGGACAGTAGAAGAGATGGGGAGGTAGGAAGATCCATTCTACAAGAAGAAGCTCCTGGCTGCAGTTCCAGGCCAGTTTGGTGTAGTGATTAAGTGCGCGGACTCTAATCTGGGAGAACCGGGTTTGATTCCCCACTCCTCCACTTGCACCTGCTGGATGACCTTGGGCAAGCCATGGCTCTGTACCAGCTGTTCTCTCAAGGACAGTTGCCTCAGAGCTCTCTCAGCCCCACCTACCTCACAGGGTGTCTGTTGTGGGGAGGGGAAGGGAAAGGAGATCGTAAACCGCTCTGAGACTTCAAGGGAGTGAAGTGCGGGATATAAATCCAATCTCTCCTCCTCCTCCGAGGTCCGATCACTTGTGTTATTCAGAGAACTTACATTTTCTAGGTTGCTTGCATTATGTTATCGAGGTTTCTTATTTTTAATGGATAATTATAGATTTTAGTGGTGCTAATTTTAACAACTGATTATAGATTGTAAGCCACCTTGAGTGCAGGATACAGCAGGCTTTATATTTCCAGACAAAGAAATAGACAATTATATCCTGTCCTGATGTGGTGGGTTCCTCATCCCACATCTGTGGCAGCCATTGAGTGAAAGAAGATGCGTATAGAGTCAGTTTGTTTGTTACAAGGAAAAGCGAAGCGTGTAAGCGGGCTTCGTATTGGCACGGGGGCAAGATGGAAAGAAGACCTTGTGTGTCTCTCCAGTGAGGAGAAGCATGAATTCAAGACGCATCTCCTGTGGAGGAAATGAAAAATATTTTCTCCACCAAAAATATTCCAATCCCCTTCCTCTACCCTTCCTCCAAGGAACACCAGGGTATCATACATGGTTCTCTCTCCTATTTTTTTCCTCACAACAATCCTGTGAGGAAGGTTAGGCTGAGAGAGTGTAACTGGCTGAAGGGGACCCGGTTACCTTTGATGGGGGAATGGGGTTCTCACCCCAGTCCTAATCTGACTTTGAAACCAGAGCACAGCCTTGTCTCTGTTGTTGTTTTGGTGAGTAATTTTGTGTTTGTGTGTGGATGTATGGATGCCTGGAAGTCATGGTTGACTTCTGGCGACCTCTAGTGGGGCTTGCCCCTTTCAGAGAGGTGGCTTTGATATTACCTGCCTCAGTGTCCTGGCCCTGGTGTTCCTTGGAGGTCTTCCTTCCCAGTTCTTGCCAGGGTCAGCCCTGCTTAGCATCTGAGATCTTCCGAGATTGGGCTCGCCCGGGCTATCCAGGTCAGGGCTGCCTTGTCTCTGTTTTGACTGTTGTGCATTACCTCGGAAGCACAAATAAAGTTGATCACAACTCACCAGTGGTTTCCGCCTGCCTCTTCTCCACCACCTGCGAGAGGGCCTGCTTGCTGAGCCCGGCCCTAGAAACAAACAAACAAACAGGGAAACAGGGAAACAGGAGGAGAGTTTCCCAGCCTGGAAATAAACTAATGGCAGAAAATGTCATTTGGTGCATGCTGGAGGTGGTGGGAAACTTCCTCAAGTCTCCTTGCCACCGAAGTCAGTGGCAAAAGACATTCAGAGATGGTTTGCCATCACCTGCCTCTGCATCACCACCGTGATATTCACTGGAGATTTCCCATTCTAATACTAGCCAGGGCTTTACCCTGCTTAGCTTCTGAGATCCAACAAAATTGAGCTAGCCTGGGCTATCCTGGTCAGGGTTCTGCATGTTAAAGGCCGTGGTCACATGGCCCTTTAAATCCGGGACTCCTCCCGGATTTAAAGAAGCCGTTTCTCTTAAATTCAGGTTGGGATGTTTATACATCCCAACCCCTGGTGGTGGCGGCCATGGTGGGCAGCTGCAGTGGGCAGCTGCGGCGGCGGAGAAGGAGGCGAACGGCAGTGGGCAGCAGCCAAGAAGGAGGCTGGCGGCGGCGGAGGCTCTCGGCAGAGGCTGCGGCATCAGAGGAAGTGGGCAGTGATGGCAGCAGCAGAAGAGGAGGTGGTCGTTGGTGGTGGAAGAGGAGGCAGTCAGCAGTGGTGGAGAAGGAGGCGGCGGCTGGCAGCAGCCAGGGGAGGAACCCTTCCCCAAGCCCTGCCGGCCGCCTGGTAAGTTTTGGGTTTCTTTCTCCTTTTACACTTGGGCGCTTGAGTGCCCAAGCACCCAAGCACCCAAGTGTAAAAGGGGGGGGGGGGGGAATGGCAAACTGGACCATCTGGACAGCCCTGCTCTCACAACGATTATGAGAGAGGGCTGTCCAGATGGCGCAAATGCAAGTTCCTCGTGCGACTCCCGGGAAAACAGTCGATTTTCCTGGGGTCAGAAAATGCGGGAGGAACCCACATTCAAGCCTGCTTCAGCGTGGGACTAGCCGCAGCCGTTGTAGACGGTCCCTTTAAATGCCGGAGGAAACAGCCCTTCCTCCCGTATTAAAGGGCCGTGTGACCGTGGCCAAAGTAATGGTAAAGGTTTCCCTTTGCTCGAAAGCTAGTGAAATCTGATTCTGGGGGGGTGCTCTTCTCCGTTTCCAAGCTGAAGAGCCAGCGCTGTCTGAAGACTTCTCCATGGCCATGCAGCCAGCATGACTAAATGCTGTTACCTTCCCACCAAAGCAGTACCTCTTTATCTACTTGCAATTTCTTGCTTTCAAACTGCTAGGTTGGCAGGAGCTGGGACCAGAGATGGGAGCTCACTCCATCATGCGGCACTCGGGTCTTGAACTGCCGATCTACAAACCTTCCAGTCTGCAGTTCAGTGTCTTAACCTCTGAACCAGCTCGGCCCTTCTGCGTGTTAGGGTTTTTAAAAAAGGTATTGGGGCAAGAGCAGTCAAAGTTTGGCACCCTACAGGGAAGCCAGCTTTAGGGTAGAATTTAGGTAGAATCCCCCACCCAGGGCTGGGAACTCTGTGGACATGGAGCAAAACAGGACTGGGATGTTAAAGTAGCCCTGGAGCAAGCTGATCTAAGTGGCCCCTGCTGTGCTGGCAGCATACCATGGACTATGTGGCTCAATTTGCTCCAGGGCTGCCAGCGGCCCTGGACTACAGCCTACCAGGAATGTTCCCAATAAGTTCAAAGGCCGGTCTGGTGTGAAGCAGCTCCAAGAATCCATCCAGTGCTGGGGAGGGGCTGTGGCTCAGGGGTAGAGCATCTACTTGGCATGACAAAGGTCCCAGGTTCAATCCCCGGCAACTTCAGTTAAAAGGTTCAACTAGAAGGTGAGGGGGAGGACTTCCGCCTGAGTCCCAGAAGAGCTGCTACCAGTCTATGTAGACAGTATTGTTCTTGATGGACTACTACTCTACATAGACAGTGGTCCTTTCCACATTTGCCTGCCACTCCAGATTTTCTCAGTGTTCGAGTTGAGGCAATTTAAGTCCATGGCAAAACAACATCCAAAGAACCCGGGGCAACAGTGGGCTGAAACTGGGCTGACCAGCGAAGGAAGGTGATGTAATGCAGAACGGGGGGAAAAAAAGGTTAAATTTGATTTTGGTGCAGAACGGGAAAAGAACTTGGAATAAAAAGAAGGTTGGATTCGACTTTAGTGCAGAATTGCTTGGAGGACACTGCAGTGCACATGGATTGAAAGGAGAATGTGGAAATGGCCAGTGATTCAAATGTGGAGTTTGCTTCCAAAGGATGTAGTGATGGCTACAAGAATAAACAGCTTTAAAGGGGAATTAGACAGATTCATGGGGGATAAGTCTATCAATGGCTACTAGCCATGGTGACTGAGGGGAACCTCCATGTTCAGAGGCACTAAACTTCTGAATCCCAGAACCAGGAGGTAACATCGAAGGAAGGCCTTGGCCTCTATGCCCTGTTGCTGGCCCTCCAGAGGAACTGGCTGGCCACTGTGTAAGACAGGATGCTGGACTAGATGGACCACTAGTCTGATCCAGCAGGACTCTTCTGATGTTCTTATGAAGGCCTCAGCCTCTGTGCCCTGTTGTTGAACCTCCAGAGGAACTTGCTGGCTACTGTGTGAAACAGGATGCTGGGCTAGATGGACCACTAGTCTGATCCAGCAGGGCTCTTCTTGTCTTCTTATTGACTGATGATCTGATTTAGTGTAAGGCAGCTTCATGTGTCCGTGTACCTGAAACTGGAGCTCAGCTGGCTTTTCCTCTTGCCGATCTGAGGCCTCTTCGTGGCAACATCGAAGGAAACAGGTAATCTTTAAGCTCTTCAGGGTGTGACCCCCAGCGGTGAGCCCTTTGGATTGTGCCCCCCCCAAGGTTTAAACAGCCAGTGTGGACCCTCAACCACCAGTGAAAGGGGCTTTCAGGGATCTGCCACCTTCTCCTGGGCTGCACTAGCAACGGCCTTCAGATTATCCTCAGTGGCCACCCCGTGCCAAGCAATTTACAGCCCTCCAGCCAAACAATCAACTAGTATTAACGCTTTTAATGAAAATAAAAGATGCCTTTCCACTGCAGAGCCTTTTCAGAAGCTTTCTGCAGAGCTAAATTCGCCGTGGCGGCCCCTCTCTCACTGAAAACAAACCAATCTCGCCCCAGAGGCCAAGAGTTGCTGTCTAAAAAGCGTATCCTTTTGTGCCTCGTGCGGTTCCTAAAGGTGGGGAAGCATCACTAATGGGGCTCCAGCAGGAGTTCCTCAGCTTGGTGTTCCGCCGCTGAGCAGAAAAGTACTGCCTAAAAGCTGCCGAGTCGAACGCCACCAGGCTGTTATCCTAAATCAAGCCTTAGTTCCCTTTATAGACATCTTCCAGCTGTGTTGATACATTATCAGGCCGAGCCTGTTAAGTAGATCTATAGTTCTGGTAAGTGTTTTTACTTACATGCTACCTTTTTTTTTCCCTATTAGTGCCTCCTAGACAGCAATAGCAATCCATCACGATTGCCTATCAAAGTTTGCAGGACTGGAACTAACATTGGTTTCTCCCACGGAGGAAGAAAAACAGGGGCCGTTGAGAGCCCAGCGGGTTCCAGCTTCTCTGTTTCCTCTTAGACTCCCCGAGCCATATCCTCAGCAAATAGAAACGGGGGTAAACTCCATTCCCTTCAACTGGACTCTGCTGATTTACTCAAGATAGTCCCTCCAGAACTCCGAATCCCTCATTTAGGTCTGCTGGAAGGTTGACTTTCTCTGCTGAAGGAACAGTGCTTTTAGGGGGTAAAGAAGAGCTTTTATCCTGCTGGTATTTCTCTCTGCGGACTTGTCGGCGGAGAGACCCAAATCTCCCTGCGATAATAAGTTTCTGAGTTATTATGCCGGCAGAAAAGAAATATAGAGATTTGAACTTGGTCATTTTTTAAAAAACGGCAGCCCGGACTCATTTTTTTAAAAGATGTGGTTTTATGCAAGACTCGGATATTTGGGAGCATGGTGCTTCAAGGGTGGAAAACAGGCTTGGCAGCTTGGTTTTAATAAAGCACTAAAGCTGACAAATGATGCCGTCTTATTCTAAGCAAGATCTGGGGTTGCAGTAAATAAGCCTGCAGCCTCCTTTCCTCGGAGTTGCACACTTTTGCGGTTGCATTGGGAAGTTGTTGGATGCGCTGGGTATCTATCTCAAGATCTGCATTCGGGTCACATTGCTGCTGCTGACCTTTGGCAAATCGCTTCACCCCTGCTTCCTTTCTTGCATTTTTTTTCGTCTTGTCTATTTAGATTTTTAAGCTCCTAAAGGGGCAGAGCAGCTTTTCTGTCCATATTTATACAATGGCTGGACCAACAGGGGATGACCAGTGGAAAACTTTATGGACAGCTACAATTTAAAGCAATTAGTAGGGGTTTCCAGGAACTATTTGGCCTCCACCTGTTAAAACCAAGGCTGCAAGTATTTCGTGATTACCACCGAATTTTGTACTGAACACCGAATTCAGCATCTTGGGAATCTCTGCTTTCATTTTTAAAAAAGGACATATCTTGCAGTCAAGGTTATAAAGATGAGCTTTAAGGTGCATGGAAAACATCTAGTGGAATCTGGTAGGAAATGGAAGAGAATCCTCCATAGTTTATTGCCCTTCCCTGTTGACTCACAGAATCAACACCAATTGTGCAAATTATGATCTCAGATGCAAATACACTTGCTCTACACTGTTTGCAGAATTCAGCATTTCCTGGTTCAGAATTTGGCTTACCTTGTCCCAGAATTCTCATTTGTTAAAGTACAGAGTATGCTCATTCCCTGCTATAAATCTTTCTGAAGTAATTTCCCCCCCTGCTTTACCGAATATTGCGATATTATTGCCTGGAGGCTAGTAATTTTGTTATCTGGGAAAAAAAGAAGAATTAGTTTTGCCCTCTCACACAGTATGCGAAGCTTTGGTTCTGCTGTTGGGAAGGGGCATTTTTAATCAGAAGAACTCAGCTGCCTGGTTCTGCGTCGGACCCCGCCATAGGTGATCACTTTGCCCCATGGTAAGGATGCAGTTGGCACCAGAGAATCAATGGGGAGATGGGGAGAGAGAAACTGACATCGGAAAGATAACGGAGTTCTTTGCAGATGGCTGGAAGGATTTACTATGCCATAGCTGTCTCAACAAAGGAAACCCAAATTTACAACTAATTTTGAGAGGAAGGATTCACTGTGTTTTCAATTACTAGGGGGGAGGGGGGAAAAACAAGGTTCTTCGGAGGAGCTCGGTTCATTTTGCTTTTTCCAAAGCTGTGAAGTGCGATGGGCTGATTTTTATTGAACACCTCATCAGCCCTAGTTGAGTGCTTAATCAGTGTTGCACACTCTTGAACAGGCTGAGAAGCGCACGGTACCGGAAAAATAACTAGCCCTTTGTTTCAACCTTGTAACTGTACTTAAGATGTTCAAGGAAGTTTAACCCTTGGCACCGCACTCATGGCGGGTGTGTGGATGGGGGTCAGGCCCGTGGGTTGTTTTGAACATAGAAAGGTCTCATTTGTGGGTGGGGAAGGAGGGGTTGGGATTGAGGGATTGTGATGAGATATTTTGATCTGTCAAATTACCCTTCATAAAGGGTGTGGCCAGTGACTTGGGAACAACGAGCATGGAAGCATTACTGGAACGGGGCAGATGCGGACCCTTGAGTGAGGAACCACTGAAAACCACTTGACAGAGCAGAGTATAAATGGAATAAGCTCCCAAGTCACTGGCCACACCCTTTATGAACTGTTCTACTGAGCACGTGGGGCTGTTTGAGCCGGGGACAAAGGGGACACACAATTGAGATCTTTCTAAAGTGGTGGGTTTTTAAGTTAATTTAATGCATTGTATTTATTGTTTTAATTTAGTTTAGTTTAGTTCAGTTTATTGCTATTACAGTCCTTAGACCAGATATGCTTACAATTGTTTTAATGTTTTTAATTATAGGATTCTTATGCAGGTTTCTTGTATTATATTTTACTGGTACCTGTGGGGCCCTGGCTTAGTCAGGAGAAAGGTGGGCATATACAAGGACATCAATCAGTCAGTCATTTTTGAATCACTAATGTTGCAGTGTTCTTCGTGCTTTGTGACTGCTTTTTTTTTTTTTTTAAATTTATGAACACATTTACGTTCCAGCATTTCCTGTGGCTCATGGTAGCTTTCAATATATTATTAATATAAAACCTAGTAAATCCCAATAAAACCTAGTAAATCCCAATAAAAGGTCATGGAATTCCATGAGAAACTCTGGTGAGTTAGAGCTAGATTGGAGTCCAGTAGCACCTAAGTCCAGTTCTCACCAGAGAAACTCTGGTGAGTTAGAGCTAGATTGGAGTCCAGTAGCACCTAAGAGACCAACCAGATTTTCGGGGTATGGGCTTTCAAGAGCCAAAGCTCCTTTGGTCGTATACATCTCTGGCTAAGAGAACTTTGAGTCTCAAGTCTTTGTTCGTCTCCAAGTTCCTATTGGACTCCAATCTAGCTCTAGGGACTGTAGACTGTACTGCTGTGTATGGTTCGTAGTATCTGTTACTCTAGGGAGGTTCCTACTATGTAATTTTTTTGCTTTCATTTAATGTGTTGTATTAATACTTATACTTTGCTTCACCACTGGTTAGTTCCCAAATTCCTACACGTCAAATCTCATTTGCATTGTCTATTGGATGGCCTGCTCTCTTGATTGTTTTGAGCGCCGGTGAAAAAGGTGGACTATACATAAATAAATAAATTAATATAATTAAAAAAACTTCTTCATGTAGACCCCGCTTTTCTCCCCAACGAGAGTCACTAAGTGACTTAGATCATTCTCCTCTTCTCCATTTTATCCTCATCAAGAACGCTGTGAGTCAGGTTAGGTGGAGAGAGCATGACCGGCCCAAGGTCAACCAGTAAGTTTCTGTGCAGAGTGGGGATTCAAACTTGGGTCTCCCAGATCCTAGTCTGACTCTCCAACCACTACACGATGCGGGCTCTCTGAGGCAGCAGTTCCAAACTCAGCCACAAGGGTGGTCCACTGAGGGTTTTGCACAGCAGCCAGATTCCCCTCTAGGATTAAAGGCCTGTTGCAGGTGTACATACATATGTGCTGACAGTGCTGCCAAGTTGCAACCGACTTACGACCAGGGCTATTTTTGGGCAGGAACGCACAGGAACGGAGTTCCGGCTGGCTTCTGAGTTGGCCACGCCTACAGCCTCCCCCCCCCCCCAGATTCCCCAGGTGCCTCGCAAGCCAAGGGGTGCCTGGGGAAGCCAAGCCAATCCAGGGAGGGAAGGCAGTTTAAACTGCCTCCCCTCCTCGGGTTCACCAGGCGCCCCACAGCTGCGGGGAAGCCGATCCTGGGAGGGAGCTGCACTGTCAGGGGTGTGGCCTAATATGCTATTGAGTTTCTGCTGTTGGGTGTGTCCTATTATGCTAATGAGTTCCTGCTGAAGTTTTTCTACAAAAAAAAAGCCCTGCTTACGACAATCACAGCAAGGGGTTTTCAAGGCAAGTGAGAAATAGAGATGGTTTGTCATTGTCCTCCTCTGCAGAGTCCTCCTTGGGTGTCTCCCATCCAAGTACCCTTCTTAGTAGGGTTGCCTGTCCCCTTCGTGGAGGCGGGGATCCCCTACCACCGATCAGCTGGCCAGCGGGGAGAGTTACCAGGAGAAAGAGGAAGGCAATGTCACTGGCATCATTTCTGGAAGGCATCATCATGCATCTGGGTGGTGCTTTGGTATTTGGGCAAAAACTCTATAGTAGAAGCCATTTTTGCCATAGAGTTTTTACCCAAATACCAGAGTATTGCTGTGAAGTTGCAGCATGATGACATCACTTCTTGTGCATGGAGGAAGTGGCATTGGTGACATTGCCTGGGCCTTCCTCTTTCTCCTAGGAAATCCTACTAAAGCTCAGAACTGACCTTCCCACTAAGCCACTTCCATGGGACGTGTTACTTAGGAGAAAGTGATAGTGACTTACTGACTCGGCTAGCACCAGTGAGGGGGCTTTCAGATTCAGGATGGGGTTTGGATAAAGATTGTGGGCATCAGTGTAGGGAGGAAAATAATCCCAGAGTAACACACATTCCTTGGTTTCTGGTTTGATTTGGAAATTCCAGGCATTTCCACCTGCTCTCCCTGTTGGGTGTGGCCAGCCTTGCTCCCAGTGGGCAGGGCTACCTGTGATTGGCTGTGCATGCTATAAACATGGCAGTGCAAGAACAGCACCTTGCTCTATTGACCTATGAGAAGGGCAAAGAGGGATCGTGATTTCGGGTTAAATGCTGGGTTTTAGAAAGGAATTGTAGCCCTCATTAGTTATATTCTGGGGCCACTGGTCTTGGTAGCCGTGTTTTATTACTCCAGGAATATTATACTCCTTTTCTTCCGAAAGGGTGGCCAGTTGGTTTCGGACTGAATCAACATTCTTCTTTTCTTTTTTTAAAATAAATGCATGTGAAATTATGCACAATATGTGCATAAATCAAAGAAGCCTTTTCAGAACTAATGAAGCAGAAATCTGTTTTTGCTAATTTAAGTGATCTTCCTGTTGACTAAGGAATTAACCAAGGAAGAGGGAGGGGGGAACTCGGTTGAGGGGGGGGGGGAATGAAAAGAACAAAAAGTGCCAGTTGAAACAAAGAAATATATTAAGTCTTAGCCACTGCTTCTCAGCAGTGATTCTTAACACCTCATCAATTTAGTTTAAAGGCAACTGAAGCTGTGGCTTGCTGAAATTTCAGTTTTGTTTGGAAGATAATCCACTCCCCCCCCTCTTCAAAACAACATTAGAGTTACAAATCGTTAATGCTGGAGAAAACCAATGTGCCAGCTCCCCCATCTGAAAATGTTTGCTCATGGCGGTAAATATTTTGTATCACGCTGATCTAATTTGCATGCCATGGGGAGTCACAGACTGTTAAAACCGTTTAGCAAGTCAGGATGCATATAACATTAAATGAAACCCCGAGCAGCAACCCGGAGTCTCCACTTGGGCTGATTATGCCATAGCTCTAATGTGCCTTTGGACCTGCTTCTCAGAGACCGTGGCTGATCCTATACATATATCAGCCAAGGGCCATGGGTCAGCTTTCACCTGCTGGTTGTCAACCCTATACCTTCTTCCGGGGTTAATTCTATCCTAAAAGCAGTACAGTGTAGCTACAAAAGAGAGTTTTTCAAACAGGGCATTTCTTCGGTTTCTAGACAAATAGACATTGTGGATTTAGGTTCAAGGGCGCAGGTGAGAGAACTGAGGGCTGTGAATTGCCCATTAATAAGAAACTAATTATTTTTATTTATCTCCTAAATTCTGCTTTTTAAAATGCTAGATCATAACCTATCTGCTGGATCATTAACTGTTTGCCCACTGACCTCATTAACTCCCAAATGGTTTCCCACCTCTGGGGGCAAAATGTTACTACTTCTACGAGAGCTGGCATAATCAAAACAGCGTAAGAATACACCAGATATCAGCATGTGCTCCTTGGAGGGAAAATATAGTAGTTATGAAGGGTAGCTGGTAAGTATGAAGGGCCTCAGCTCCAGAGATTGTCTCCACAGTTAAGCTCTCTTTTGCTGATCCACTTTGAGTGGGCCAGTTTTACTTCTGTGGTACCAAGGCCAAGGTCTAATCGAACTATCTCCTGAATGGCTCATCCTTCTTCAGGTAATGAACAGGGGAAAAGTCTGTCAGGCTCACCCAGGGATAACTCAGTGACAGAGAACCTGTTTTTATACCCTGAAACAAACAATTTATTCGAACGCCACCGTGGCAATCACCCTTAAAAGTCCTGCCTCTCCTCCAGGACTCTGAACCAATCCTTGTGATTTAGGCCTCATTCAAATGCAAGTGGTTTATTGTTCATCTCCGTCTGTTTCTCATCTGTCAGGTCAAAAACCTAAGATGCAGTGGTCTCTATTTACCTCACATATAAGTACAGCCTTAGTCTAGCAGGTTTGCAAATAGGAGACCTTTAGGGAGCACATAGCTTACAGGCTACCAATCTTTATTCTGAAGCTTGTGTTCCCCTTTTTATTTGATTGTGAGCGGCTGGGTTATAAAGAATCTATATGGGGGGGGGGATATTCTTCAGTCCAGAAGGCAGATGCCTCAGAGTCTCCCCCCCCCCATAGGGTGACGAGGGACAACTTGTTGCTGAAGCTTTTTGTGCAGTGGAGGCATTTGTAGGGCTTCTCTCCTGTGTGGATCCTCTGATGGGTGATGAGATGGGACCTGGTGCTGAAGTGTTTCCCGCACTGTCACCTGTACCTGGGACTCTGTTATTACTGTCCCTCCCCTCCGAATGTTAGCACTCTGTGACAAGTGACAGGAATGGACGTTCCAGTAATAATAACTTCCAGTGCTGCGATTTTGGCAATGAGGAAAAGCGCTACAAGACTCGGTTAACAGCCTAGCAGCCTAGTTCATTGCTAACATAACATAAAATAGATAGAGCTGGGCAGCAGCCGGCAAAGCAATCTGTGAGGGAGTGAGAAATTTGCAGGAGAAAAGACATTCACACCTGGGTGTCTCTCTCTCTCTCTCTCTCTTTTGGAGGTATCATTATTGTTGTCTTCCTTATTGTGTGGATGGAATTTCAATTTAACTTGAAGGCTAATTGATAAGCAGAAGCTTTTTTTTAATATAGGACAACTGCTAGATCAAATCAAGGGACTGTATAATATAGTATCCTTTATTTATTATCATTATTATCAATAAATTAGAATAATAGAATCAAAGAGTTGTAAGGGACCTCCAGGATCATCTAGTCCAACTCCCGGCACAATGCAGGAAATTCACAAACATCTCCCACCCCACACACACACACAGTGACTACTGTTCCACATCCAGAAGGTGACGGAAAACTCCTCCAGGATCTCCAGCCAATCTGGCCTGGAGAAGAATTGCTTCCTGACCCCAAAGTGGTGGTCAGCATTTCCCTGGGCATGCAAGAAAGGGCCACAAGAACTAAGCACTGATGTAGCCCTTCCTGCCCTCCCTTCTCATGATCTGCCTAAATTCACACAATCCACATTGCTGTCAGATGGCCATCGAGCCTCTGTCTGAAAACCTCCAAAGAAGGAGAGCCCACCACCTCCCGAGGAAGCCTGTTCCACTGAGGAATTGCTCTAACTGTCAGGAAGCTCTTCCTAATGTTCAGCCGAAAACTCTTCCAATTTAATTTTAACCTGTTGGTTCTGGTCTGATCTTCTGGGGCAACAGAAAACATTTAGTGTATTTAGTGTATGTTTATCCTCCCCTTCTTCCAAAGAGCTTCTCTTCTCCACTTTATCATCACAACAACCCTATGAGGTAGGTTAGGCTGGGACATTGTGTGGTTGGCCCAGAGTCACCCAGCAAGCTTCCATGGCAGAGTGAGGATTTGAACCTGGATCAATCAGATTAGGGTTGCCATTCCCCAGTTGGGAGTGGGAGATCCACTGGTTTTGCAGGCTCCGGTCCGCCACCAGCCAGCTGGCCATCAGGAGGAAATTCCCCCCAAAAACAGTGACATCACTGGAAATAAACGCAATGTGCCTACGTCGCTGAGAAGTGACATAGGCACATGGGTGATGTTGGGTGTGACACTGGTTTTTGGGCAAAACTCTATGGTTTGAGGCTGATTTTACCATAGAGTTTTGCCCAAAAACCAGAGTGTTGCCCCCGATGGCACCGACATGCCTACGTCACTTCCGGGTGATGGAGGCATGTTGTGCGACATCACTTTCCACTCCTGGAATGTCCCCCATCCCTGCCGGCGTTTCCAACAGACCTGGCAACCCTAGCTCACATCCTGATCTGACATTCTAGCTACTACACCATGCTGGCCCTGTTTATTTCTAGCCCTTGATATTCTTTTCTTTAAGCCTTCATCGGCTCTCCTTTTGAAGCCGCCTGAGCAGCCATTGTTAATGAACAATAGCCATGTCATGGCTATAGTGGTTTATTGGCTACCTTGGAGCACTTGTGGCCGTTCAGCTGCTCATTTCTACAAATTAAGCCTGTGTTAAAGAGGTGGGGAATTATTTTTCTCTCCTGCAACCCTAAGATCTTAAAGGCACAACACAGCAAATTCCTTTGCCTTAAAAGGCAGCAAACTGTTCAAAGCTGGCCTATTCCTTCTAATATATGAAAAATCTGATCTGCAAATACCAAAAAGAGGGGTATGGGAAACTGGTCATGCCATGCAGAGAACTGTCAAGTTGGTAGCTCTGTTACCACCTGCAGAGCTCTGAAAGAAGGAACACATTGTGAAACTGGAAGAAAAACAAGGTATTACGTGTATCAGAACATTAAAAGTATTTGTGAGAATGTATCAGCCTTGTAATGTACTAAATTAAAGGTGTGTCATGCATAGATGGTGCATCTCTTCTTTTCCTTAAGTATTTTTTAAAATTCAAAATAGGGGACAGGTCCTGGAAATAAGAAGCAGGCGGCAATCCTATTGCTGTTCATACCCTGATCCCATACAGGTCTATTTAGAAGCATGTCCCACCAGGCCATAGCCAGGATTTTGTGGGTTTGGGGGTGATTTTTTCCCCCGGTGGGGCTGAAGTTCTCAGGGTAGAAAGAAAAGCCATTTGGCCAATAGAAAGCTGTTACTGGGATAGATCTCTAAATCACAACCACTTTAGACAACAGTTCTCAGCCGCTGCAAGTTAATCACTTCTGCCAGCCGAAGCAACAATCCTGATAACAAGCCGGCAGATGGGGGTGATGACCTCTATAGTCAAGAAGGCTAACACTTAGGCAGAAAAACTCTCTTAAATGAGACCAGTTTCTTGACGTGGATTTAGAAGGAATTCTAGAGGTCACCTACTCCAACCCCCTTGCTCAGTGCAGGAATTAGTCAACTACAGCACCCCACTCTGCTTAAAAGAGCACATGCCTTTAAAACATGTTTTAAATAATTCAATAAAGCATTTACAGGAGAAATTCTTGTGGGCTATGCCTTTAAGAAAAGGGGCAGAGCCCCCAAAAGCCTCACCATAGCTATGGGCCTGTGTCCCATTGATTTCACTGAAATTTACTTCCATATGGTCTGGGTTATTTTCGAGGCTCCTCTCTATTTCCTGAGGATTGGAGAATTATAGGGGCAACGTTATATAGGGTCAGTTTCCACATAAGAAGAGAATACTGAAACTTACAGTGACTTTGTGACGTTTGCTTAGTTAAAATATGCCCATTGAGCAAAGGGGAGAGGAAAGAGAATACATCATATTTCCTCCATTTTGTCCCAGGCACCTCCATTTCGATAACTGAGACCTACTTTCCTTCACATTTCACTGTTAAAAGCAGGAAAGTCAGAGACTGAAGAGAATAAATAAGCTGAATTAAATGGTAGGTTTATAAGGCTGTAGCTCTAGGTCCTCATATATTTTTCAACCCTCAGTTTTCCAGTTCAGCCACAAAGGATGACCTTGGCCCAGTCTCTCTCAGCCTACCCTACCCTACAGTATTGTTGTGAGGACGGTAGGATTTCCAGCCCTGTGCTAGCAAATGCCAGGAATTTTTTAGGGCAATGTCTTCAGAGGGTGATATTTCAGCAGGAAGTAATATCACTTCCAGGCAAAGCTCTAGGAGTTTCCCCTAATCTTTATGGTAAAGAGCATAGAGCCTAGGGGAAATTCCTAGAATATCACCATCAAGGCCATTTCCCTGGATTCTCCCCCAGTCCTCAAATAACCGAGGGCAAGGACAGGGATTGGTTTTCAAGGCCTAATACACGCAGCAGAATGCTCTTGGAAACATTTTTGCTTTATCCAACTTAAACCAGTACTGAACAGCTCAAGGGGTATGAAACTGCAGAGAAGATCTGCTTTCTCCACACTGGGTTCCTGAGGCCAGTTTTTGTGAAGGTGGGTGCCATTCAAGGAGGAAGACCCCCTTTACACAGAAACATGTCTTAGTTCTACATATACCTGATTTCATGTTAGGGTTGCCAGCCTCCAGGTGGGACCTGGAGATCTCCCTCTTTTACAACTGATCTCAGCTGACAGAGATCAGCTCCCCTGGAGAAAATGGCTGCTTTGAAGGGTGGACTCTCTGGCATTCTGCCCTGCTAAGGCCCCCTCCCCTCCCCAAACCCGCCGTCTCCTGGCTCCACCCCCAAAGTCTCCAGGAATTTTCCAGCCCAGACCTGGCAACCCTACTTCATGTGGTAATGATGATATTTGTCAGATGAGCCTTCTCTGTGAAGTAGCCTCAGACTTTCTCAAAGCAAACAGCCAGGTACTTCTTATCAACCGTATTTGTCCTTTCTTCACTGGCTACCTCTCAAATCTGTGCTCTTTGCTCCTAACTCCTGTATCTATTTGTACACACAATCTCAGGCAGAGCAGGGATTCCTGCCCACACTATGCTTGGATGAAAACGCTTGGCATCCCATAGCTCTCAAGGCCATTCTGAAAACCAACCTGCTTGAGAGGAGCCCGGGGTTGGCCATTCCTCTACTCAAAAGAGAATTCCATAACAATAATGAAATCGCTGAGCAGTTGGGTTAGAACAGATAAAAGGAAGGACTTCGTCACCCAAAGGGTGATTAACACATGGAATTCACTGCCACAGGAGGAGGTGGCGGCTACGAGCATGGACGGCTTCAAGAGGGAATTGGATAAACATATGGAGCAGAGGTCCATCAGTGGCTATTAGCCACAAGGTATAGATAGGAACTCTCGGTCTGGGGCAAACGATGCTCTGTATTCTTGGTGCTTTGGGGGGGGGGCAATCAGTGGGAGGGCTGCTAGTGTCCTGGCCCCACTGGTGGACCTCCTGAGGGCACCTGGTGTTTTTGGCCACTGTGTGACAGAGTGTTGGCCTGGATGGGCCACTGGCCTGATCCGACATTGGCTTCTCTTATGTTCTTCTCTTATATTTGGCTGATAACAACAGATGATGCTACAAAGCCAAAGTCCAGAGGAGTCAGTCCCATCTGCTAAAGTAGATTTTTATTTCCCATTCAGAGTACTTCGACATGGGTTGGCTGCAGTGCAGGTTGAATGGATAAAGTTAGTACTAAGAACCAGGAGGGTTCTGTCAGAAACAGGATGGCGACGTGTAAAAGCTCTCAACGTGGCTAAAGCGACCTGTTACAAAGCCACAAATCTGGCCTCCTGTCTGGATTTCAAAGGTCTCTTTATCTGATTTGATGGCATGTAGATTGATCAATCAAATTCTGATTTTATATATATGGAGTTGACTCCCTCTGAACATTAGTCACCATGTTGCCAGTTTGGTATAGTGGTT
This sequence comes from Lepidodactylus listeri, assembly GCA_029233225.1. Taxonomy (NCBI): domain Eukaryota; kingdom Metazoa; phylum Chordata; class Lepidosauria; order Squamata; family Gekkonidae; genus Lepidodactylus; species Lepidodactylus listeri. Next base: position 16,941,524 of record JARCFY010000010.1, on the reverse strand, counting down.
AAGAGCGTGGACTCTAATCTGGGAAAACCGGGTTTGATTCCACATTCCTCCTCCACATGCAGCTGCTGGAGAGACCTTGGGTCAGCCACAGTTCTCTCAGAGCTGTCCTTGAAAGAGCAGTTTCTGTCAGAGCTCTCTCAGCCCCACCTACCGCATAGGGTGTCTGTTGTGGGGAGAGGAAGGGAAAGGAGATTGTAAACTGTTCTGAGACTCCAAGTGAAGAGCGGGGTATAAATCCAATCTCCTCCTCCTCCTCCTCCTCCGCTGCTGCTTCTTCTTCTTCTTCTTCTTCTTCTTCCCTGATAGATCTATCCTCCATGAATCTATCTAATCCCTATTCAAATCTGCCTGCGCCTGTGGCCATCACTACATCCTCTGGCAGCGAATTCCACACTGTAATCACCCGCTGTGCAAAAAAGTATTATGGGTAAATAAAAAAGCATGATGGGTAAAGAAGATTATGGGTCTGCATGGCATCTGAGGTCTCTGGGCATTCTGTATCCGACATGGTTGTTGTTGTGGGGGGTGCTGTGGAGAAAAAGAGTGACCTGTTCACTGGCACCAAAGGTCTGCTGGGAAATGAAGCAATATTGGCTGCCTGCCTCTTGTGTGTGTTAGATATTGTACCAGAGAGCCATTTCATATTTTATTGGTAGAGTGTGTACACATAGTGTGTACAACATCATTTCTGAAGTGGCTACACAAATTAATTGCATGGCTCCTGCAAGAGAGTTAGTTGCCTGCAGACCCCAGCCTGAGAATCAGGTATGTGTAGAGAGCCAGTGTAGTCTTAACCAGTGTAGTGGTTAAGAATGTCAGAGTAGGATCCATGAGTTGCTGGTTCAAACCCCCACTCGTGCCACGGAAGCTGGGTGGGTGACCTTGGGTCAGTCACATTCTTTCAGCCACACCTACCTCACAGGGTTGTTGTGAGGATAAAATGAAGGAGAGAAGAATGACGTAAACTGCCTTGGGTCCCCATTGGGGAGATGTAATGGTGCAGGAGCATGGACTCTAATCTAGGAGAACCGGATTTGATTCCCCATTCCTCCACATGCAGCTGCTGAGTGACCTTGGGGCAGTCATAAGTTCTCTCAGAGCTGTTCTCTCAAGAGCAGTTGTTGAGAGAGCTCTCTCAGCCACAGCTACCTCACAGGGTGTCTGCTGTGGGGAGGGGAAAGGAAAGGAGATTGTAAGCCACACTGAGACTCCTTTGGGTAGTGAAAGGTGGGGTATAAATCCAATCTTTTCCTCTTCTCCCTCTTCCTCCTCCTCTTCTTCGTAATTATGTATATATGAAAAGAGATGCACATAGCTCTTTTGCAGGTGAGAATACACTGTGTAAGTATCTATGTACACCCAATGCAAAGCAGTTATTTGATACATCCTATACATTTTTCATGAAGGAAAATATCAAACAGGGCATGTTTATTAGTGTTAATAGCTCCTTATAGACTGGACTCATTCCTGCTTTTGGAATCAGGTGCCCTCAGTATGATGATGACAGAAATACAAAATGTTATTTCTGCACACACTATGGCAAAGCGCTTGTGACTGATATGCCAACAGCACCCAGCTCTGTCTCTCTATCCAAACCTTCTGGAGATGCATTGGAACCCTTGAGCCATTGCCTGGCTGCTGTGGTTAAATGGCTAAGAGTGGACAAACTGAAACTGAATACCGAGAAGACAGAGGTAATGCTGGCTGCGAAGCCTGATGTCCTGTAGGGTGTGAAGAAATGCATTTCTTCCTTTGGAGGTTCGAACTGAGCAAAACCTCCACTCTGAGTTTTAACCCTCCCCCCCCCCCAGCAGAGAACAGGCTGGGAAGGCGGAAGTCAGTCAATGGCTTTCCAGGCTCACCTCCACTGCCTCTTAAGAGATGCTAATGGTTCTAAGCTAGAGACAATAAGTGGGGACAAGCTCTCCCCCTTCTCCAAGCAGGGAACAGAGTTTGGGGGGAATGGAATGCTAGAAAGTCTCCAGGAAAGAGATTCCTGGATATCTACAGGAAATGTCTCTTTGACTTGGCATGACCTAGTCCATGGGTGGAGAAAAACAGCTTGCAACATTTGGCACCAGCTGCTGGTCATGAAGCCTTCCCTTGTGTCTCCCCAGCACCCAGAAGTAAATAGTTTCTGTTCATGGAGTTTCCATTTAGCAATCACAGCTAATAGCAATCACTTGACCCATTATTGGAAGAGACAGTGGCATGGTATAGCCCAGTTTTGTCTGATCTTGGAAGCTAAGCAGGGTCTGTACTTGGATGGGAGACCACCAAGGAATACTTTGCAGAGGAAGGCGATGGCCAACCACCTCTGCTTCTTGTCTGCCTTGACAGCCCCCTGGCTGGGGTCTCCATAAGTTGATGGCGACTTGACAGCACTTCCCTACGTAGACCTACTTTTGCATTTTAAAAGCTTCTTATGCTAGCGGCTGTCACCTCGTTTCACAGCGTGGTGAGCTCTATACATTAATCATGCATTGCGTATATTACCTGTTCTTGTGCCTGTTTTAAATCTCCCAGGAAGAGTTACCCTTTTCTGTATCTTCCTGCTCTTTTCAAATCAGGGAACGGCAACTGTGCGAAGATAGATATTACACAATCCCCGCCTGGACATGTTCAGTTTTTCTGAATAACCCACATTCCATTTAGCACTTATGGTAAATGGCAGCCATTTATTACTTAATTTTTAATTATGAATAGTCGTCATTATTAATGGCTGTCATTTAATAAAATCTACACAGCGGCACATATTTTATGTCCCGTCAAAAAGCTCTGTGTGTTTAAAGGGGGAAGTGATTTTCGACAATTCCCCCTCCCATGGTAGTGTCATGGGCTGGGTGCAGGCGGGGCAAGAGAGAGTGAAAGTTCAAGTCCAGTCCGAGGTCAGAATCAAGGGGTAGCAAGCAGGAGCCGAAAGAACAGAGTCTGAAATACAAACTGAGAGCGTAGTCGTTGGAAGCTGTAGTCAAGGAGCTGAGAGTTCAAAGCATGAATCAGGAATCAGGAGCATGGGCGAGGGAGGTGCAGAGCGTCATCAAACTGGCTAGTTGCTGGCATGAGGAACCAGTGTCAGGGGGGAAGCTAAATACCCCTCAGGTGCCGGGGTTAATTAGTGCGCAGGGTGTGCATCCCAGCTTCTGTTAGAACTCAGGGCTGAGGGGCCGCCTGCTGTGCAGGTGCGCCTCTCTCCGCCGGGACACTAAGTCTTGCTTGAGCCGGTTCCGCAAATGCACTGTTGGAGGAGGCGAGTCGGGGGGCTGCCCGTCAGGTGTTGTTCCTCCACCACTGTTGCTGGGACAGGTGGTGGGGATATGCTGGCAAGCTCTGAGGTTTTTTTTCATCAGGGTCAGGTGTGGGCTCTGCTGAAGCTGGGAGCGCAGGCTCAGCTGGCGCTGGGGCTGCATCCTCAGCAGGACTCATGACAGGTAGCCATCCAACCACATGCTGCCCACGGGGGTTCCCCTACCATTTTAGGCTTCAGGGGCTCCAGGACGGGGGGGGGGGGGAGGAGCAGAGAAGTCACATTTCCGCTCACACTCCCCACATATGGACATTTTAGAGAGGACCCAATCCCCAATATATTTTAGGCCAGGAAAGAGAGCATATTTCTTTGACCCACAGTAAGTGCTAATGGAAAATGCAAGCAATTTTGATTTACCTCCCTTCTGAATGGTCCTTCACAGTTTCCTGTCTTGCCAATGCACTGGCTGGACTGGAATGGTTCCACTTATTTAGAGAAGCCCGTTTCATGTTTTATTATAGTTCCAGGATACCAGACTCTGGACGGGTGAGTTGGAAAGCTGATCTGAAAGATTCCACCAGGCCTTGTGTTCTTTTTCGTGTTTACGCTGAATAAAGTTGTTTTCTTAGGGACAGCCTCAAATTATTTCTGAGCGATTGTGGCACTTTATACCAGTGATATAGTACGAATTCATACTGGGCACTGAATGGATTATGTCTGTCTCTTTATTGATGTCCACGGTTCCCTCACAATTCTTATAGTCCCAGACAGCAAACATACAAAATCATATAATAAAACCAATGAAGTATGAACAAATAAGAAACTATGGGTTGAAGACCCCCTCCAAGGCTGAAAATTCGGGGCAGTGAGAGAGTTCATGTGTTTATCTATCATAATAACCATATAATTTCATATTGAGAAAGAGAGCTCTATGGAGAAACCTTCTGAGAAAAACCCTGAAGATTACGGGCACAATCCAGCACTTTCAAAATCTCATTTATTTCCCCTTGGAAGTTGTACAGTTGCTTAAATCTCTTCCAGTCAACGTACCAGGACCCAACAAGACTAAACTTTTTCCTCTCTTTCCCAGGCGAAAGTTTCCGTTCATGAAAAATTTCTTCTGAAAGTAATCAAAGAGCAAGGCTTGAATGTCCTTTCCAGCAGCACTGGCATTGTCAGACGGGATCTAGTTAATATGCTTTTCTAAAGCCTCCCCCTCCATCTCCTCCTTTCTGACATCAACAGCAAGAACTTCTGCCAGTTCCTGACAACGCAGTGAATAAAAATGGAAAGAGCTGACCCTGATATGCTAAAACACTAATATTTGGAAGCCAAGAAACAAGGTGAAGGAGAGATTCGACACCAGGGTGTCTGTTTAAACTTTGCTGGTTTTGATGTACTTAGAACATGCCTGAAGAAAGGCAGGTGAGAAATTTTGCATGGGATCAGATCAGAGAATACCAAGACGCTCGACTCTCTCTGAACTATAATGACTTGGTCAGTGTTGTACCAGATAGGATGGATAAGTTCGCTGACCATTGGTTTTACATATGGTAGTGGTCAGGGCTCATTTCGTAGCAGGAGCTCCTCTGCATATTAGGCCACACACCCCTGATGTAGCCAATCCTCCAAGAGCTTACAGTAGCCCCTGTAAGAAGAGCTCTGTAAGCTCTTGGACGATTGGCTACACTAGGGGTGTGTGGACTAATATGCAGAGGAGCTCCTGCTACGAAATGAGCCCTGGTAGTGGTGGAAAGTGCCACCAAGTGACAGCTGACTCATGGGAATCCTGTAGGGTTTTCGACTTAAGAGACAAACAAAGGTGGTTTGCCACCAAGTCTCAGACTTTTCCGCAGGGACAGCTCTCCCCGCGCCTGCAACTGTATTCCTCTGTCGCTTCTCCTTGTTTCCGCAAATATTTTTGCAGTCCCAGGAACAAACATGCCGCTTGTCCTCTCTTGCTGCACGGTATTAGACTTCCCTGTTTCCGGGACTTTCCATGCCGCATCACAAGAGGGGGCAAACTGCGGTTTTTGCTCCTGGGACTGCAAAAACATTTGCAGAGACGAGGGGAAATGGTGGAGGAATACAGGTGCAAGGTGTGGGGAAAGCCGTCCCAGCGGAAAACGTCCCAGCTAACTTACGGTGATTCTTCATGGGGTTTTCAAGGGAAGAGACACTCCAAGGGGGTTTGCGACTGCCTGACTCTGGGCAGCAGCCCTGGACTTCTTTGGCGGTCTCCCATCCAAGGACTGACCAGGGCTGACCCTCTGCTTAGTTTCTGAGACCTGACAAGATGAGGCCAGCCCGGGCCATCTCAATCAGGTCTTTATGTGTAGGAAAGGCTGTCACTGAAGAAGTTAGCTTTCCCTTGTGAGAAGAAGAAGAAGAAGAAGAAGAAGAAGAAGAGATTGGATTTATATCCCGCCCTTCACTCACTTGTAGTCTCAGAGTGACTTACAAATTCATTTCCCTTCCCCTTCACAGGATGCACCAATCCATCGTGGCTTCTCACCACCTCTGCTATGAGAGCAGAACTGGGGCTCCATCTAAGAAAAAGAACAGGGCAGATTCATACCCTGCCCTTCCTCCCCCCACAACAGACACCCTGTGAGGTAGGTGGGGCTGAGAGAGCTCTGATAGAACTACTCCTGAGAGAACAGCTCTGAGAGAACTGTGACTGGCCCCAGGTCACCCAGCTGGCTTCATGTGGAAGAGTGGGGAATCAAACCTCGTAACCACTACCGCAAACTGGCTCTCAGTACTAACTTGTTGCACTGAAAAAGGAATCCCGTTTATATCTTTGTGCACGTGCTGAGATGGGAAGCAATGGAAATGGTAGACTTTGCAAAAGGAGTCGTATCACTGAATTCCATGAGATCAGGGCACTGAGATAAGCTAGACTGTCTCAACCGTATTGTGTGTGCCCCTGCTGCAGCGTGCCCTGCACAAGGACATCACCTCCAGGTAATGTCATTGCATCGCGCACGTTGGTGTGAATGGGGCACTTTGGGGGCAGGGTTCCCCCACGCTGGCCGGATCGGGGCTGGCAGATTGGAGGCCCCAAAAACGGGCAAACCCCCGCCCCCATTGGGGGAATGGCAACCCCCCCCCCCCACCATGGCATGCGCACACAGGGTTATCCGCCTCCAGGTGATCGCTGGAGATCTTCTGGAATTACAACTGATCTTTGAGTGACAGAGTTCAATTCACCTGGAGAAAACGGCTCCTTTGAAAGGTGGAATCTATGGCATTATACCCCATTGAAGTCCCTCCCTTCACCAAACCCCGCCCTCCTCATGTTCCACCCCTAAAATCTCCAGGTATTTCTGAACCTGGAGCTGGCAACCCTATTTGTGCAGCAGGGCAGCAACGGCAGACCACGCACCCTTGAAAGGCTCTGGCATACATTAAAACAAACCCCATGTGTGTGTGTCCAAACCAAAGAATTCAAATACAGCCAACGTGGCTTGATTTCTACCATGCTAACAATACACGGGGCACAGGGTTTTTTTAAAACGTGCGGATCTCCTAACTCTGTCACAGTAAAGAGTGGAAAAGCCCGGCTTTCCATGTTCTACAAATACGTCAAAACAGGATTTTTACAGCCACAGATCTGCTGGGGGTTTTGTTGCCAGGATGAAGCGCAAGGCTCTGGCCTTCCTATAATGAGGAATTTCAAACGATTACAAATGAAAGTGAGCAGAGCTTATAATATTCACGCAGTCTTGGTACAGGAATAAAAGGGTAAAAAGAAACGTACCGCTTAATAAAGGGTAAGGTTTGGCAGAACAGATGTAAGGGCTGAGCGGAGGTGACGTCGCTCTATCAGCTTCACATGACAGAGTCAGTCAAACCCTGTAAGACTGTCACTATCTGTCTTGGCGGAGGGAAATACATTTGCAGCAGGTAGAAGCACTGCGCTACTGTGCCACCCTGTTACTTCCTTTTTGGTTGCTAAGGTCTGTCGTGTCAAGAGCTGGTCTAGGTGCTACCTAGTGCGGAATCCCTGGAGCGAATCTCCCCACAATTGCTCATATATCGTCTAGTTAGAATTCACAGTGGGAGCTGGGGTCATGACATAATCATGTCAAATTTCCCAGCTCTGATCCACATCAGTGATGTTTGCCTTAAAGGGAAGGGAATACACAGTGTGATGCCCCCAATTTATGCCCTTGAGGTCTACTACATTAGTGGGTTAGGTCTTTGAGGTGGGTTGCAAACCTTGGATGAAAGTTCAGGAATCCCTATAAAGCCACCATATTAAGAACATAAGAGAAGCCAATGTTGGATCAGGCCACAGTCCAACACTCTGTCACACAGTGGCCAAAAACACCAGGTGCCCTCATGAGGTCCAGCAGTGGGGCCAGGACACTAGAAGCCCTCCCACTGTTGCCCCCCCCCCCCCAGCACCAAGAATACAGAGCATCACTAGCCCCCGACTGAGAGATCCTATCTATACTTTGTGGCTAATAGCCACGGATGGACCTCTGCTCCATATGTTTATCTAATTCCATCTTGAAGCCATCCATGCTTGTAGCCACCACCACCTCCTATAGTAGTGAATTTTGGGGTGTTTTTTTTTGGGGGGGGGGGAGGCCCTGCTGCTAATGTGCATATGTAAGCCACAGAGCCAGTTTGATGTAGTAATTAAGAGCGCCGACTCTAATCTGGGAGAACCAGGTTTGATTCCCCACTCCTCCACAGGCAGCTGCTGGTGTGACCTTGGGTCAGTCGTAACTTCTTTCAGAGCCTTTCTTTCAAGGGCAGTTCTCAGGAGAGCTCTCTCAGCCCCACTACCTCACAGGGTGTCTGTTGTGGGGTGGGGAAGGGAAAGGAGACTGTAAGCCGCTCTGAGACTCCTTTGGGTAGTGGAGGGCAGGGAATAAATCCAATCTCCTCCTCCTGCTCTTTTTGAAGAAATAAATAGTGAGAAGAGCAGGACAGGAAGGTGAAGTCACTCAGCGGTAGAGGATTCCTTCATGGCACCAAGCCTTGACGTGTTCCTCACAGTGGTACAACTCCTGATCCTGTGGTACAACTTGTTCTCTTCCCCACAGGCCTGACCTTAACACCAGCGAAATCATAATGCTGGCTCACTCTCTTCCTGTCATGTGACTGGTGTGAAATGAATTCCTTGCCACATACTTGTGGCTCAGTAGTCCCCATGAAGGGTGGATTCCAGATCTGGAAAAGCCGAAAACCAGTGTAGTGGTGGAAACTGCCATTGCCACAATCGACTTATGGCGGCCCCTCATAGGTTTTTCAAGACAAGAGATGTTCAGAACTGGTTTTCCAGTGCCTGCCTCCACAAAGCAACCCTTGGCTTCCTTGGTGGTCTCCCATCCAAGTATTCACCAGAGCCAATCTTGCTTAGCTTCAGAGACCTGATGAGATGGGGCTAGCCTTGGCCATCCAGGCTAGGGTAAAGACTACTGTATTGGATGATAATACTGGAGGATCGACAGTGGGAAGTTCAGTATAGGGAACCAATCACAGTGGCAAGAAAGGTCCTGTAAAACGGAGGGCCTGTAAGACGGAGCTCTTCCACCAGGCTTTTGGGAGCTGCTGCCACCACCCATGAAGAATATCGGATGGTTGAATATGAGAGGGCCCTGGATTCCAGAAACTGCCACCAACAACCTAATGAACAGCAACCACTGCAAGGACAATCAAAATGAACATTGTGAGCTGACCGCGAGCTGAGAACTCTGAACAATGGCTGCTACTGTCATATGAACAATAACAGACAATAACGACTACTAGCACTTTACTACGGTTTTAGAATTGTTTTAATTGTGACTTATGTTTTAATGTATCCTGTTTTTATGTTAGCTGCCCTGAGCCGGCTTTGGCTGGGAGGGCAGGGTAGAAATTCGGAAAATAAATAAATAAATAAATAACTTGTCCCTGGGCTCATATCAAGTACAGACTTAAATCAGTTTAACAGTCCTGGCTTCCCTTGAAACAAATACAATAAACTAATTCACTTCAGTATCTGATTTGTTTAGCCAGCCAAATCTATGCTAACTGAGGAAACAAACTCTTTGTTAATTAGATATTATTTCAATCAATCTGTTTATCTGTCTAGTGTATTTTCACTCCAGCCTTTCTCCAAGGAGCTCAGAGCGGTGTGGTTCTCCCACATTTTCTGTCCTCATAACAACCACCAACCCTGCCTATGAAGTAGAAGAATCTGAGATTGGCCCAAGGAAATAATATAGTGGCCATCTGCTTCGTGGCTCAGCGGGGATTTGAACCTGAGTCTCCCTGCTTCTAATCCGACACTGCCACCATTATGCGACACTGGCCTTATTTCACAACGCTTGAGGAACTGCTTATTGCATAATCGTTTCCTTGGATATGGAAAGCAGCATAGCGTTTCGTATTCCCTGCAAGAACGGAAAGACTTAAAAGTGACATTGTCTGAGGCTCTGCACATCTGCACCGGCATTGCCTGATTCAAAGTAACAAGTCTGAATTTCTTATCACACTGAAGCCATATAAACGTCAGTTTTGAAAGTGGAATTGTCAGTCCATTGATGAGATAAACATTCTCAAAGATGACCACTGCGGTGGCCCAGTTCAGACATTTTCTGGGTCTACAAGAGCCTTAATTCAGCAGAGAAAAGAACGGAAGACCTCCTTCCCCTCTTGTAGGGTTCCCAGGACTCCTGCTATGGTGGGAGACCTCCCACCAATTCCTGCTATTGTCTGTCACCGCTCTAAGTGGCAGTAGGATCCCACCCCCAATCCCACTGGCATCCCCTGTGCCAGGACACCACTTCCAGATACAACCCGGAAGTGACAATGGGTAGCTCTAGGAATCACAGGAAACCCTATGGTTTTACCATAGAGTTTCTCATATTTCCTAGAGCTATCCATTGTCACTTCTGGGTTGTACCTGGAAGTGATGTGGTGAAATTGGCAACACTGCTGATGCCACATGCCCCACCCAGCCCAGCCCCTCAGTCTTCTCACTGGTTGCTAGGCTTAGGAAGGCCACCCTATCTTCTTGGGAAGGAGCACATTCCCGGGGTCATGGTGGGGACTGTGTGGAAGTTATGGGCATGTGGGTTGGGAGGCCAAAGTGGGAAGGGGGTGACAGAAGAGGCAGGAAGGAGCACTTCTCTTCCTCCTCCTTTTCCTCATAGTCAGGAATAAAATTTCCTGGGGTTAGAAAGGACTTCTAGGGGGAGAGGAAAGCCAGGCAGTTCAGTGACAATCAGCATAATCCACTGACAGATCACAGGATCCAGCCCAGCGTTATAGAGAAGGGTACTCCACCTAGATTCCTGTTAGAGCAAATGCTCAGATAACATGAACTCTCATTGACTTGTTTGGCTCTGAGGGGCCCAGTGTTCCCTCTAAGCTGAGTTAGTGTGAGCTAGCTCACAGTTCTTTAGCCTCCGGCTCACACATTTTTGTCTCAGCCCAGGAGGGATGGCTCCAGAGCAAACTAATTTATGCAGCCGCCAAATCGCTTGCTCACAACTTGAATGCCAGTCGCTCACAAAGTAGAACTTTTGCTCACAAGACTCCACAGCTTAGAGGGAGCATTGCTAGATCCTAGTTTGATCAATGGGAAGGGAGAGATGAGAAAAGCAGGAGAGAGGGCCAATGGAAGCAAATGGATTCAGACACACTATTATTATGGCTCACAGCAGGGGTCCCTCATGTGGTGCACGTGAGTGCCATGGCACCTTGCTGACACCTTTTCTGGCACCTGCCCAGTGTTTTTAGGAAGTGGGCAGGGCCAGGTGGGGCTTTTGCCCAGCAAGGCTTATGACTGGCCATCAGAGATTTGATTGGCAGATTGCTTTGGCGACAGCTGCCGTACAGCACAAGGCTCTTCACACTGGGACAGAAAAGTAAGCTGGGGCAACCATTTTGTAGCTGGCTCCACTTCCTGCAGCCAGCACTTTCATGGCCCCTAGGCACGTTTGCCTTTGTGGGCCCATCCCACCATAATAATATAAATAAATCATATTTCCTCCTCCTCCTCCTCCACCTCTTCTTCTATTTTTGATACAACTTTAAATACTTCAACTTTTTTTCTGATTTAGGCAAACATTAAAACATTTTCTTTGACCCTAAAGGTTCATTTTTTCCTTCTGATTTTAAAAGAAATTAAAACATTTTTGGGCCCCTAAAGGTATTGTGGGCCTTAGGCACTCTGCCTACTGTGCCTAATAAATAAGTTGGCCCTGCCTGCAGCAGCCATTTTGTTGGAGCCATTTTGTGGCTGGGCCCGCCACACAGTGTCAGAATTCCGAAGGTTCCCACAAGCTGGGGACCCCTGGCTCACAGCATCAGATTCAGGATGCAATGAACTGAGATGCAGATGACCCATGAACCCATCTCCCTGATTTTAGTTTGATTTAAAAACAGTTTTGTGGACCAGTAGGGGTGATTGGGATTGGAGCCACAGCAAGAAGAAGAAGAGGAGGAGGAGGAGGAGGAGCTGGGAGAGGAGGAGGAGGAGGAGGAGATTGGATTATACCCCGCCCTTCACTCAGCATCTCAGAGCGATTTACAATCTCATTTCTTCCCCTCCCCACAAGAGACACCTTGTGAGGTAGGTGGAACTGAGAGAGCTCTGAGAGAACTGCCCTTCAGAGAACAGCTCTGAGAGAACTGTGGTTGACCCAAGGTCACCCAGCAGCTGCATGTGGAGGAGTGGGGAATCAAACCCAGCTCTCCCAGATTAGAGTCTGCACACTTAACCATTACACCAAACTGGCCAGTGACATTACTACTTTCCCCCTACGCTGTTTCCCAAAGGAAATTGCTTCTGCCCCTGATAACCCTGTAGAAAATGGGAGGGGGGGGTGTCTCTTGGATGACAAGCTGCCTGAAAGACATCCAAGGCCATTATTTCAGAAGCGGGGGCAAAAGACATTTCAGCAGGGGGCAAGATCCCCAGCAAGATTCAGCGGCCTGACTTGAGATATATTCCAGATAAAGTTGCAAAAAAAGCAGTATATTTTAAGAGCAATCGATTTGCTGTGCTTATCAACACAGTTTAAACAGTCATTGGTATGCATGCTTAGTACACAGGCCCATTTACCTGTTTATAACTAAAGTCACTCAGGATGAAGACGGAATTGGCATTTTAAGTGTGGTGGAAGAAGGGATCTAAACTCACATTTGCTTCTCTGAAAATACAGTCGGGACCTCTATCACTACCAGAGAGTCTATCACATTTTAGGGCTTACTCTATGCCCAGATGCAATATCTATCCCTCGACAGTTCTAGAGGGCCGGGATAAAAAGGTGCTGTTGACTGAGTGACTACACTCTCGTGGCTCCCGGAAAATAGAAACACTAAAACATAAATAAGTGCATTGTGGCTACTACAAAGATAGCAGAGCAAAGATCCTTTATCCTAGGGCGAGAGCCAGTTTGGTATAGTGGTTAGGTGCGCGGACTCTAATCTGGGAGAATCGGTTTTGATTCCCCACTCCTCCACTTGCACCTGCTGGATGACCTTGGGCAAGCCATAGTTCTGGCACAGCTGTTCTTGAAAAAAAGCAGTTTCTGTCAGAGCTCTCTCAGCCCCACCTCCCTCACAGGGTGTCTGTTGTGGGGAAGGGAAGGGAAAGGAGTTTGTAAGCCGCTCTGAGACTCCTTTGAGTAGTGAAGGGCGGGGTATTAATCCAATCTCCTCCTCCTCCTCTTATTCTAAGGAGGTTCCATGGGCATTCAGGTAAGGAGACAAACCAGAAACTTCTGTTTGACCCCGACCTGCAACTCATATTGAACTGTACTAGATTTTTAGTTATAGCCCAAAGAACTTGTAGAGATCAAGTACAGAAGAGCCCTAGAGGTTATGGGTAATTGAGAGGACAAATCTTGTATATAAATCTCCATATTACGCGTTTTTAGAAATTTATAAGAGAATTTTAAAGATTATTGTCAAGTAATCTATATGTAACGTGTATATATAATCTATACGTTTTAGCAGGGCTAGTTTTGGGCAGGAACGCACAGGAACGGAGTTCCGGCTGGCTTCAGAGTTGGCCACACCTACAGCTTCCCCCCCCCCCCCCCAGGTTCCCCTGGCGCCTCGCAAGCTGTGGGGTGCCTGGGGAAGCCAAGCTGATCCAGGGAGGGGAGGCAGTTTAAACTGCCTCCCCTCCTCGGGTTCCCCAGACACCCCGCAGCTGCAGTGTACCTGGGAAGGCTGATCCTGGGAGGGAGCTGCACTGTTGGGGGTGTGGCCTAATATGCTAATGAGTTTCTGCTGTTGGGTGTGGCCTGTTATGCTAATGTGTTCCTGCTGGGCTTTTTCTACAAAAAGAGCCCTGCGTTTCAGAGACGCTTAACAAATTTTTTATATTGTCACATTTGTATTATCAACACAGATAAAATATTGCTGCAACAGATTTGGTGCTTGGGGGTGCAATCAGTGGGAGGGCTTCTGGAGTTCTGGCCCCACTAGTGGACCTCCTGATGGCGCCTGGTATTTTTGGCCACTGTGTGACAGAGTGTTGGACTGGATGGGCCATTGGCCTGATCCAGCATTGGATTCTTTTATGTTCTTATGTAGCCCATTCCACAGAACCAGAGTCACCATGGAAAAGGCCCTGCCTCTGGCCGATGCCAGATGGGCCTTCCTAAATGGTGGGATGGCTGCCTGTTGACTGTAGTTGGTGCACAGGGACATACTGAATGAAAATTGTATGAACTGAATGTTTCAGTTTTCAGGGTCCATTTCTAAGTTTCCAGGTTTTACCTGGGTCCCGGCAGAGCACTCCAGCCTGGCTTCTGGAGTCTTCTGGACACTGGGCACATTGTGTGGGAACACTCTAGCTTTTGGGTTTAAAAAACTCAATGGTCACCATAGAGTTTTTACCCAAATGCTAGAGCGTCCCCCACACGGCATGCCCGGAGCGATGATGTCACCTCCGGGTGACATCATTGCACCTGGCATGTCAGGCATGCCAGGGCTTTTCAGGGGCAGGGCTCCCTGCCAGCCAGCTGGTCAGTGGCGGATTGGAGGGCCAGAAAGTGGGAGAACCCCTGCCCCCATTGGGTATTTTTTGGGGGGGGGGGAATCCTATCCATTTCATGAAGTCAGGACATTTGAAAATCTCCAGTAGAGCAGCACCATTCACTTACTTTGGGACCCTCAAGTGGCATTTTTCCATTTTGCACAAGCGTCCCTTTGCCAACATTGTGATGCATTGCATTCACCAGGTGCTTTTCAGAAGTCCTTGAGCTAAACCTACCGAAATCTGAAAGCAAACAGCAGCCAGAGGGAAAGAGTCGCACACTCTGTGGGATTACCTAGGAAAGTAAAGCAGAGAGCGCGGGGAAGTGCCGGTTCCTTTTTGTGAAGACACACAGTCCCCCGTAATTGGCTTGCTTCCTGCAGTGCCGTCACTTCTGAAAGGATAGTCTGAGCCACGGAGCTAATGCTTTGGGATCGTTTCCACTGGCTGCAGCTAGAAGGGAGAAAAAATAATGTTTCAATAAGCCGCTCAGAATGAACTGGTCTCATGCTAAAGATTATGATGCTCGGGGATCTCATGCAAGAAGGTATTTGGTAAAGCTCTAAGGCAGATCGGAAATAAATAACACCGAGTGCAAAGAAAAAGGTTCTTTAATGTACGTTTTGAAGGCACCCTTTGGATATTCTCATGCTTTGTGTGTGTGTTGACTGCTATCTAGTTGCGCCCAACTTATAGCAACCCTGTGAATTAATGACCTCCCCAAAGTCCTATTGTTATGAGCTTTGCTCTGGTCTTGCAAAGCACGGGCCATGGCTTTCTTGATTGAGTCAATCCATCTCATGTTGGGTCTTCTTCTTTTCCTGCTGCCTTCAATTTTTCCTGGCATTATTGTCTTCTCGAGTTTTATGTCTTGAAAAAGCTTGGCTTGCGAAGGGCAGTGCAGAATCATTCACGGTTCATGGCGAGGAGCAGTTAGTTGGATGTTGTCGTAGCCCAGAAGCCGCGTGTTTCCAGAAGCATAACGTCCATGACATGGGGAGATCTTGGGTCCATTTTGTATGAACCACAGCTGGAGTACCGTGCCACATTAAAAAAATGTTTAAGCCAAAGGCAAACTGAAGACTGCCCCAAAGATGACAGAGGGTTTAGAGAAGAATTTAGAGCAGTATTTAGCCTTGACAAAAGGAGACTGGAGATCGGGTGACGATGGATGGGACAGAGAGAGAGAGAGGGAGAGACTGTACTTTAATAGTGAGTATGTCTCTTTGTGATATATGGGCAGTCTCACAAATTCATATGTGACCAATCGGCCAGCCTGAGAACCCTGGCACTCCAATCCTGCAGTTACGACCAGCTAACTCCTTGCGAACTAAACAGTGGATGGGTTGAGAAGAGCCTAACTCTGCTTAAGATTAATTGAACGATAAATCTCCTGAGAGAAAAGTCCGGCACAACTTCTGGCCAGATGGCCGTTTCTCTTGTCAAGGCAGGCTCTGCCCATTTTTTTTTTTTAAAAAGAAAATTCTACTTGACGGAACATGACCTACTCCGGGTTCTTCTAAATCATTTTTTACTTAGCGGAATGACATACATTACAGCCAAGCCTCATATGCCAGCAGCCTGTTCTAATGTACCATTTGTCTTCCCCATAATTGATTCTCATGGAGGCCAAATACCCCTGTAGATATTCATGGGGGACTTCAACTCTCCCCAACACAATGACATCATCGTGTTTAACATGGTTCTTCTGAAGCCCGATTTTTGATATACGGCCCTCAGCAGAAAAAAAAAATCATTCGTTTCAAAGCCATACTTGTTCCACGCGGTCATAGTGGGATTACAGCACACAAAAGGTGGCCACCGTGTTATCAAATCCACGTTTCCTGCATACATTGTCAAGCTCCAGCCACGCTATAACTCAGTATTAAACTATATTTAATAAAATCCATATTGCGAACGGCTGCTTCAGCCAAAAGTAAAGTATGTAACGACGCATGTGTATTGACTTTCGTTGTTGGTCAATGCCAAGATTTATGGTTTCTGCAGGTAAATATTGAGCGAGGCAAACCCTTACTCAATTACGTTTGTCTCAGTCAATAAATTCAGATGTTGACTCCGGTGCAACTCAGCTTCCATCTGTTATTGTGTAGCCGGTGTTAAATGATGCCATCCTTCCAGAAATGGAGTTCTTGGTTAAGTTGACACCATCTGAGGCAGTCTTTTGAGACGAAGACTTGGGTTTCTTCGGATAACAAATGTACAACTCACCTGAGCAAGTGAGGCATTTCGTGTGGCAAGGTATTGAGGATAAAAGCAGGTCTTATTCGTTGACTCAGGGACAATCCAAAGGTCATTCAGAGATTGTGGATCAAGGTGATTCTCTGGAAGCATTGGTTTATATCCTACCCACCTCACTCAGCAAAGGTGGAAGCATTACTCCAGCCTATTCTGCTAATCATAGGCGTAGAGTACCGGGAGGGCCTCGAGGGCTCGAGCCACTCCCAAAATTTCCCGGGGGGGGGGCTCAGCCACCCCCGGCAAAATGGAGCACCTGCCGCCGCACTTCCCTGGGTCCTTCCGAGGCCCAGCCGCCGCTGCTGGAGAGGGAGAGGAAAGGGGTGGCCGAGGGGGGGGGGGAGAGAGGCCACGGCAGCAGCAGCTGGCAGGCCTCAGAAGGGCCTGGGGAGGCGCAGCAGTTTCCCGGGGGGGGGGAGAACATCGCCCCAGTGAGCGCGCGTGTGAAGTGCACGCGCTAAGGAGCCCCCCCCCCCGAATTTTCAAAAGTCTACGCCCCTGCCGCTAATGGAAGCAGGATTTCCTCTGGAAGGAAAGCCATTTCCACCAAAGGAAGGCAGGAGGAATGTTTTAAACTTGGTCAAAGAGAGGAGAGTGGTAAAACACAGGCCACCAACTCAAGTGGCAATCCAAGGAATGATTAGTCATAAATTCTATTGCTGCAATCTATATACTAATAGCGAAGTGCCCACCCCCATGCAGATACCCAAATCCATGCGGGGGGCACTTGGGGGGAGGGAGGGTTTCTACACACAGGGGCACTCCCCCTGTGTGCAGAAAAATCCTAAATGTTAAAAAAACTTTTGGGGGGATATTTAAATCCACTCAAAAGTAAAAGCGTTCTCTGCGCAGGCGCAGAGAACGCTTTGGCTGGGGGGAGGGCTTGGCGGTCGGCGGGCCTTGCTGCCGCCATTTTTGGAAAGGGAGGGGGAAGGAGGCTCGGCGCATGG
Organism: Lepidodactylus listeri; assembly: GCA_029233225.1. Taxonomy (NCBI): domain Eukaryota; kingdom Metazoa; phylum Chordata; class Lepidosauria; order Squamata; family Gekkonidae; genus Lepidodactylus; species Lepidodactylus listeri. Next base: position 16,924,075 of record JARCFY010000010.1, on the reverse strand, counting down.
CCGCCGCTGATTTCCGGGGAGGGATGGGGGAGGGAGGAGAGGAGGCTTGGTATGCGGCCGCTGCCAATTTTTGGGAAGGGAGGGGGGAAGGGAGGGGGAGGAGGCTTGGGAGGGGGCTTGGTGCACGGCCGTCGCTGTTTTCAGGGAGGGAGGAGTGAGTGGCTCACCTTCCCCCCACGAGTATCCTACTGCCGGGAGCCCGTGGTGGGGGGTGAGCGGCGGGCCCAGCAAGATTTAGGAAATGCCCCCTCCCCACAAGTTTCTTGCGGGTCTCCCCTTGTAACATCTAAACCTCAAGAAGCCATAGTCCTGCTGTACACTGCATTGTTCAGGCCACAACTGGAGTATTGTGTGCAGTTCTGGAGGCCTCACTTGAAAATGGACGTGGACAGAATGGAGTGGGTGCTGAGGAGAGCGACGAGGATGTCCGGGGGCCTGGAGACCGAGCCCTACGAGGAAAGGCTGTGGGACTTGGGGATGTTCAGTCTGGAGAAGAGGAGGCTGAGGGGGACCATGATGGCTCTCTTGAAGTCTTTGTAGGGCTGTCACTGAGAGGAGGGCAGGGAGCTGTTCCTGTGGGCAGCAGAGGAGAGGACATGCAATAATGGGTTTAAATTAAGGGCGGGAAGTGATACGGCTGGATATTAGGCAAAACTTTTTTTACAGTAAGAGTTGTGCAACAGTGGAATCAGCTGCCTAGGGAGGTGATGAGCTCCCCCTCCCTGGGAGTCTTCAAGCAGTGGCTGGGCAAACATGTGTCAGGGATGCTCTAGGGCTAGGCTGATCCTGCAGGGGGGTCAGACTAGATGGCCTGGGTGGCCCCTTCCAGCTCTGGGATCCTGTGATTTTATCATTCTCATTATCACAGTTCTGTCAATGTACTTCATGTTTATGGAGAATCCAGATCTCCAGCTACCTCTTTCTGTATCTTTGAACAATGGAGTGGATCCCACCAGTTACTTAGCCTTCCTCCAGGCTGAGAACCCTTCTCTCAACTTCGGTGGCTCTTTCTCTCATGGAAGAGCTGCTGAAATGGGAGTAAGCTTTCTTAAATGGGAGGAATGCTTCCAACTTTGCTGAGTAGAGAGTGGCCAGGGAGGCTGCGGGCTGAGCCAGTGTGGCCGCTCCTGTCATCCTCAAACCCCCCCCCCCCACAGTGCGCCCTCCCATCTGCCCCATGGCGGGGTGGTGAGGTGATACATAGAGGAGGTGGAGGCTGCTGGCCGGAGCAGATGTGAAATGATGTTGGTGGGCAGGAGGGGAAGGGCAAGGGGGCATGGGATGCCTATGTATGTTCGGCACCTTGGATGATCGCCTAGGCCAGAGGTGGCCAAAATGTGGCTCGGGACCACATGCGGCTCTTTCACACATATTGTGTGGCTCCTGGCTGGGCGGCTGGGGAAGCGAAGGGGAGGCATGCCTCCCCAGTTGGTCTTCCCTTCCCCGGCCAGTGTTCCCTTCCCTGGGTAGGCTTGAGGCAGGGGGGAGCAGAGAAAGAAAGCAACTTTAGCTTTAAATGCGTTCTCAAAGCTCCCCCCGCCCCCAAGCCTACAAATATCACAGGACAAATAAAATATCGTTCTCAATATCTATTTTTACCACGTTTGTTTTTATTTTTGGCAGTCTCATTTATTGCTAATAAAAAGCAAACTGGCATATTTTCCAATAAAGACATCTCTGTAATATCTGTTCATGTCTCGCGGCTCTCAAACATCGGACATTTATTCTATGTGGCTCTTACGTTAAGCAAGTTTGGCCACCCCTGGCCTAGGCCCATCTAATAGACAGGCTGGCTCTGCTCAGAGGAACAAGGATACACATCCCACCGTGAAGATAGTCTCAGGGGGTAGCCGGGTTGGTCTGCAATAGAAAAGCTAGATTCGAGCCTAGAAGCTCCTTTAGAGACAAACAAGATATCAGGGCTCCCTTCTAGGGTTGCCGGCTCTGGGTTGGAAGATACCTGGAGACTTCTGTTGTACGCACAGTTTATGAAACACTGTTATACACTCTGTACTCTGCCACTGACTCAGCAGATTGACCTTGGTGAGCACACTTAGCATCTTTCCGGCATAGATAGGCATACATATGCTAAGTGCCATTGATGATCCTAACTACAGAATCCGAAATCAATCATGAGTACATATTCAGAAGTAAACTTTGGTTCATTGCTTAAACGCATTCTGGGAAATGGCTAAAGGCAGACAAGTTGCTATTCAGCCAAGACCTGTGGCCTTGTTTGGTGTAGTGGTTAAGTGCGTGGACTCTAATCTGGGAGAACCGGGTTTGATTCCCCACTCCTCCATTTGCACCTGCAGGATGACCTTGGGCAAGCCATAGCTCTGTACCAGCTGTTCCCTCAAGGACAGCTTGGGAAAGAACTCTCTCAGCCCCACCTACCTCACAGGGTGTCTGTTGTGGGGAGGGGAGGGGAAAGGAGTTTGTAAGCCGCTCTGAGACTCCCTTGGGGAGTGGAGGGCGGGGTATAAATCCAATCTCTTCTTCTTCTTCTTCTTCTTCTTCTTGTTCTAGCCAGCTACAACTGCACACATTTCTGTCAGTTAGCTTAGTTAAATGAAGAACACACAGCACTATGTACCCATATCTGCTACATTAGATACTTTTTAGAGCTTCATACCATGGGAAGAAGTAAGACCAGGGCTATTTTTCTGCAGGAACACACAGGAACGGAGTTCCTGCTGGCTTCCAACTTGGCCACGCCTACAGCCTCCCCCCCTCAGGTTCCCCAGGTGCCTTGCAAGCCGTGGGGTGCCTGGGGAAGCCAAGCCGATCCAGGGAGGGAAGGCAGTTTAAACTGCCTCCCCTCCTCGGGTTCCCCAGGTGCCCTGCAAGCCGCGGGGCACCTGGGGAAGCCGATCCTGGGAGAGAGCTGTGCGGTCGGGGTGTGGCCTAATATGCTAATGAGTTTCTGCTGGGCTTTTTCTACAAAAAAAGCCCTGAGTAAGCCCATTGTTTAGCTAAAATTGCAACATCTTTACTTGGCAAAGCTCAACCCACCGATCTGAGCCCAATCAGAAGGTTATGACGGACATATGACAAAGTTTGATGGAACCAATAATTATGATTTATTTGCAAGCGTCATACTGAATATAAAATCCTATGTCTCCCATTGTAACCCTAGGGAGAGTTTATGGGTATTCGAGGGTCCAAACCTTGTTGTACCTGTGCTCCCCTCCTTTATTAATAAAATTCTAGGTTTCTTCTACTCTACAGGAATTGTGACGTGTGTTTTCTAAAATTGGGCTGAGACAACCAGAGACAGCATTTCTGTCTATCACTTTGGGGGTGGAGCCAGGAGAGGGTGTGGTTTGGGGAGGGGAGGGGCCTCAGCATGGTACAATGCCATAGAGTCCACTCTCCAAAGCAGCCATTTTCTCCAGGGGAGCTGATCGCTGTCAGCTGGAGATCAGTTGTAAAAGCGGGAGATCCCCAGTCCCCACCTGGAGGCTGGCAGCCCTACTCCCTTCTGATGACTCTGTAACCCATACAGTTTTTACTAATACATTTTAACTTATAAAAAAAGAAGAATATGTTTTTATACCCCGCTTTTTTCTTCCTTAAGGAGTCTCAAAGAGGTGTACAATCGCCTTCCCTTCCTCTCCCCACTACAGGCACCTTGTGAGGCAGGTGGGCCTGAGAGAGTCCTGAGAGAATGGGGACTGGCCCAGCATGCCTCGTGTGGAGAAGCAGGAAATCAAACCTGGCTCTCCAAAGTACAGTCTTCTACTACACCACACCCCACATGTGTGAACTCTAAGCGGTGAATTCGCCGCTGGAGTTCAGGCATCCCCTGCTTCTTGCAAACAGCATTTAAAGGGACCCAGTTTGGTGTTGTGGTTAAGAGCCTGCACTCAAATCAGGGAGAACCGGGTTTGATTCCCCACTCCTCCACGTGCAACTGCTGTTGTGACCTTGGGTCAGTCACAAGTTCTTTCAGAGCTGTTCTCTCAAGGGCAGTCCTCGGGAGCACTCTCTCAGCCTCACTTACCTCACGGGAATCTGTTGTGGGGAGGGGAAGGGAAAGAAGATTGGAAGCTGCCCTGAGACTCCTTCAGGTAGTGAAGGGTGGGGTATAAATCCAATCTCTTCCTCTTCTTCTTCCTCCCCCCCTTTAAGTGCTGTTTGCAAGAAGTAGGGTGTGTGTGTGTGCCTGAAATCCAGCAGTGAATTTGCCGCTTGGAGTTTCAATTTGCGGCCAGTGGCTGCCCCCTCCCTTCCTCCTGCAAGATTTAAACAGCCCTCCAGCTGATTGGCGGGTCATGGTTTCCTGCCGATCAACTGGAGGGCCCTTTTAATCTCACAGGGTGGGAGGGAGAGGGGTGGGCACTGATCGCCACTCTTGGGGGTAGGGCTTGAGGGTGGGGCTTCCCCCACAAGCCAGCTGGCCAGTAGCAGGCAGGAGCTTGTGAAATCAGGGGACCCCCTCCCCGGGGGACTGGCATCCCTAGACCAACCAGATTTTCGGGGTACGAGCTTCTGAGAGTCAAATCTCACTTCATCAGATCATTGACCTCTAAGGTGCTGCTGGACTGGAATCAAGATACTCCACCATGAATAGGACGTATCTCCCCTCCCTACATATGGTAGATTAAAGCCCATGGTAAAAATATGCATCACAATTTTATTCTGCTCGGCTTCAAAAGCAAATGAGCTCCGCAAGCTGAAACAAATGTTTTTGGGAAGCTATTTCAGAATTTCTCTTCCTTCCTTTCTTCTTTTACCCCAATCAATATGACGCAGACACAGAAGCCTCTAGCTAGCACACGCCACTCCAACCGCAGTGGAAATGCAGAGCGGCTGGCGCTTTGTCAAAAGGGACAGCCACAGGGAAGCAAAATCTGTACAGATGGATGGAACGTTTCGAGCCAAAGAGCTCTCATTAAAAATGCTTTTTTAAAAAAAATGTACAAACCGTTTCTTCCCCCCCGATTTTTATAAAACACTACCGGGATGTGAGGGAGTATGACTATATCTCTGCATGGCTGTAAGCTAGACGGTCCATCTTTTGGACAAATGGTTAGAGGAGAAGATCTTTTCCTTGGTTCCAGTTTTCTGGGCAGAAGGGAAGCATGTGGAAATCGTCATGAGATCTATCACTTCGGAATGCAGATGTAAGATCACATTTAAATGTGCTTTCCCACATAGAGAAAACTCACCACACATGAAAGGCAGTTTGTTTTTGTGGTACAGTTTTATCCCACCCTTCAGTGTTGGAACATAGCAAAGTCTTGTGGTACAAAAAAGTAGAAGACAGAAGATCCTGCAGGGGGCAGCAAGTTCTAGCTAGACAGGCCTTTCTAAGAAGGCCTTCTCCTTGTCTCTCTGCAGAATGCTATTCTTAGGCTCTTCTTTGAGAACAGTCTAGAACTCTCCCTCCGCTAGCAAGACAGGTAGGTTGATCTCTTCCCTTTTCTATCCAGTTTGTTAGTTCCTAAATAAAGTGTTCTTTACTTTTGATCAGTTCAGTGCCCTGACTGCTGCTGCTGATCAGGGGGATCCCCCAGAATTACAGTTCATCTCCAGACTACAGAGATAGTTATGGAGAAAATGGATGCTTTAGAGGGTGGACTCTATGCAATTGTACCCCACTGAGGTCCCTGTCCTCCCCAACTCTACCTCCCAATCTCTACAATTTTCTTAACCTGGAGCTGGCCACCGCCCCACACACACACTGGTGTCCAGGGAAGCCCTGGCAACCCTACTGCTACATAGGCAATGTACATCACTCCAGGCCCATAGCTAAAGTGGGGTATTTCAGGGCTCGACCCCCTCAGGTCTGAGGCATGCCACACAACAGCTGCTGTCCCTTTCCCACTCCCCTCCTGTGACATTAAAAGGGCCCTCCAGCTGATCAGCAGGAGCATGTAGCCCGCTGATCAGCTGGGAGGGCCCTTTAAGTCTTGCAGCCACCCCTCTCCCTCCCCTCCGCCAAGATTTAAAGGGCCCTCCAGCTGATCAGTGGGCCCTTTAAATCTTGCAGGAGGTGAGGGAGAGGAGCAGCTGCTGGCTGCATGCCTTCCCTGAACTCCAAGAGGCAAATTCCCTCTAAATTCTGTTTTTAAGGGTCCCCTTTAACTGCTGTTTTTCAAGCAGGGACTGCCTGTGCCTGAACTTCACGTGGCAAAATCATTGTTTAGAGTTCAGAGGTCTGCAGCCACCCGTCTCCCTCCCTCCTCCCCCTCCCCTGCTGCCCCACGAAATTTCCCCATGCCCCACCAACCCAAAATCTGTTGCTACGGGGCTGCATTGCTTTCTTCTCCTCCATTTTACCTTCACAAAAACCCTGTGAACCAGGGGAAGCCAAGAGAGTGTGATTGGCCCACGGACACCCGGGAAGCTTCATGACAGAATGGCGATTCGAATACAGCTCTGTCCGATCATGGTCCAACCCTTTAGCCACTACACCAAGCTGGCCTGCTAGATAGCACACTGGACAGAAGACTAGGCTAAAACCTTTGTCCCTGATGGGTTGGCTTTCTACAGGCAGGGTCATTTTGTTGGATGGAATCATTCAAATGAACAAAGCCCCAGGGGTTTTTGCACTGCATGCTTTTGCTAAACATTTGGATTTTAAAACACGCTGCATGTTTTAAAATCTTGAGTGCATTTGCTTTATCATTTGTGCCTTTTAATCTTTGTTTCGACCATGCGGTTTGGACTGGTATAAATTAGGATTGCCGGCCTCCAGGTGGTGTAACCAAAAATGGCTACACAGTGGGTGATATACTATATTCTGGAAAACACTGTAATTTTAAAGGGATATGCACAAAATTCTATTTGAAATTACAAAGAAAACTCTTATTAACTATTTTTAAAAGATGTAGTACGAGTACAATTTGAATTCTAAACACATGAAGCTAAACCATAACACACAAGGTTAACCATGTAGTATTAACCACGGCAACGGAGGTTCCAGGTAAATCTCTGTTTCGACCCTTTGTCAGGCCGTGATCATATGGTAAAGCCAGGAAAGAGTTGAGGGGACTAGTCCAGGACGTGCACAAGCACTTAATCCTCTGTTCCCAGCTGCACTCCACCACCCAAGCGTTATACCAGGCTGAGGGGCTCGACTATTTCCCTTGACACTAAGTCTTATTCAGTGTTCCAACTGGCTCCACAAAGTCCCTCTCCTCCCCCCACAAAAAAAATCTCCAGGTATTTTCCAACCCCAGGCTGGCAGCCCTAATTGTGGCCTTGCGACTCGGTTGCTGTACTATTATCTGTGCTCCGTCCACTGAGATAAGGCAGGACACGGATCTTTGAAAGAAAGAAATTGGCTCCAAGACGGAGCTGATGGCTGGACTGCATCCTTAACTTGTGCCAAGCGGCTTCACTTCCTTGAATTAAAAATCCTCACAGCCAATGTCTAGGCTGGCAAGATGCATGGAGGTGTTCGCCAGTGCTGGTGCCACAAATATAGAAACGAGGGGCAAATTACACTTATTTATATTTATTTACTTTAGTTACGTCCTAGCTTTCTCCCCAGTGGGGGACCCCGTCCTCCTCTCCTCCATTTTATCAATGATCTTCAAGCAGAGGCTGGAGTGCCACCTGCTGGGAATGTTCTAGCTCTGAATTTCCTGCACCAAGCAGGGAGTTGGCATCAACGGCCTATATTAGCCCTTTCCCACTCTAGGACTCTAGGGCCATGGCCACATAGCACCCTAATCCTGGATAAAGTCCTGCTGGGACTTTATCTGGGATTTTTTCTTTCAGGTTGGGACCCTGGTGGCAGCGGCAGCAGCTGGGGGAGGCACCCTTCTAGCTTGGCTTGCAGGAGAGCGCTCTACACCCTCCTCCTCCACCACCGGGATAGCAAAATCTGGCTGGCTGGCTCGCCCCGCACTCTGCTCCGGGCCCCGAGCCCCGCTGGCCGCCGCCTGGTAAGTTTGGGGAGAAGCATGTGGGGGGGGGGGCAGGCAGTGGCCAGTGGGGCTCGGGGCCCGGAGCAGAGCGTGGGGCGGTTTTTTCCCTTTTTGCACTTGGGTGCTTGAGTGCCCAAGCGCCCAAGTGCAAAAAAGGGGAACCCCCCCCCCCCGAGAGGGCTGTCCAGATCGGCTCAATCACGGGTTCCTCGCGCGACCTCTGGGAAAATACTTGATTTTCCCGGGGTTGGAAAATGTGGGAGGAACCCGCGATTGAGTCTGCTTCAGCGCGGGAGTAGCTGCGGCTGGTCTGGTCAGTCCCTTTAAATGTGGGAGGAAACAGCAGTTCCTCCCACTTTAAAGGGCCATGTGACCACGGCCTAGCTCTATGCAAGCAAAGGAAAATTCTTCTGGTTTTGTACCCTGAATTTTCCGACGTCTGCTTCAAAGTCTAGATAAACTGTCCCTTCAAAGATTGAATATAAAATTCCATTAACTGATTTCTTTGACTCATAACTTCAGAGTTTCCCTTTACCATCTGAAGAAGCAGGAAACAGCCTGTAAAAGAAAACTTAAACTCTTTCAATAAAAATAATTTAAACTGGGCTCTTTTAATGGTTCTTAAAATACATAGATACTACAATAGCTACCCTTGAATATGTTCCCTCAATACTTGCCCCTCTTCTGGACACATGGGTCTCACAACCGATTGCTTTGAATGCTTTCAATGCTACAAGACGAGGCGAGGGCCACCTAAGATTCCCCCACAAAAAAATCATTCAGATTCATAGCTGTTAGGTTGTTGCCATGGAGGCAAGGTCCGGCCAACAATGTTTCTGGTAAACCTGAGGTGGCTCCTGAAGAGATGGAAAGCCTTGTCTATGGTACATTTTACTGTCTTCAGAACCACACTTCCAATTGCTGAGGTAAATTTTGAAGCCTTGTCTATGGTACACTTGCTGTCTTCAGAACCACACTCCCAATTGTTGAGGTAAATGTTGAAGGCAAGGACTGAAGGAGTATCCATACTACAAATGTAAACTAGTTGAATAGTCAGAGTCTTCTGGCCACCAAAGGAACCAGGAGAGTTGTAATTTGCAAAGGGTAGGGAAGAGTCAAACATAAGGTTGTGTCAATGGTGACCATGATCAAGGAAATTCATGTCATAGTATTTCCCATTAGTACACATGGGTGTGAAAGTTGGACAGCAAAGAAAGCTGACAAGAAGAAAGTCGATTCGTTTGAAATGTGGTTTTGGAGGAGAGCTTTACGAATACCTTGGACCACCAAAAAGACAAACCAATGGTTTCTAGACCAAATCAAGCCTGAACTCTCCCTAGAAGCCAAATTGACTAAAATGAGGCTATTCAACTTTCGTCACATTATGAGAAGGCAAGAGTCACTGGAAAAGACAAGAATGAGATGGACAATGTGACAACATGAGATGGATTGACTCAATCAAGGAAGCCATGCCCTCTGTTTGCAGGACTTGAGCAAGGCTGTTAATGATAGGACATTTTGGAGGTCATTAATTCATAGGGTCGCCATAAGTCTTACAAAGCGATCCCTTCCAACGACCCTTTGGGGGAAGCTCAGTTCAGGTTTGGATTTATTATTTTTTTTACAAGCCAGGCCAAGAACTGCTTTCTGCGTGGGTTACATCACTTGTGAATGCTCCCAATAAGCAAGAAAGGAGAGAACAGTTTTCAAAACGCACACATCTGAATTGCAAAATACTGATTTAAGTGCCACTTGTGTAAACTGCCTCAGACTGATTTACAGCGAGGGGAGGATTAGGCCGGGGGCCAAGGCAAACAAGCGTTCCTCTTGTGGCGTGACAGCCACTTCAGCATAGCTTGGCCCCATGCGGCTCTAGGACTTTGTGTAAACAGGCACCCATATGGGTGGGATGTTCCTGAATCACAATGACCTCTCTCTAGGAAAGCAATTGTGTCGCTCAGCCTACCCACAGAATGCTTCTTTGTACATGTGTTGGCAGGCCAACCCGTGGCAGGCCAAAATGGTTGTTCTGCCGCAAAGGTAATCCGCAAGCACATTGCTTCTGATGGGTGGCCAACATATCAAAGCAAACCTTTGATTATCGGGTAAGAAATACGCCAAGCCAGAATGCCAGGCAATAATGGAGAGCCTTATGGGAGGGCAAAGTACATTTCAAAAGGCTGTCAGTAAGCCAGGATAGGCAGATACAAATAATACAGATCTGCTTCCTTATAAGGAGGAATATACCATTCAAACAGGGAACCCGTTTGGGCTGAATTAAAATGGTGGCAGGAAGTTTTCAGAGTCTGCTGTGAAAAGCATTCTCAGCCTGTTCTTAAACTGGGGGGTGGGGTTTGTTAAAGGACAAAACTATCCACAGTTTGACAAACGGAAGAATTAGCATTTTTTTTGTTCATCAAGGTTTGGGATGTCAGGATACTGCCTGACATTCCCTGGAGGATTTGGGGGGGGGGGCATTGTGCTGGCATGCCATGTCACTTCTGGTGTGTGTGTGTGGGGGGGAAGAGACAGAACTGATGTGTTGACAATTGAGGGACAATGGTGTGGCCTGGGGAGGGCAGAATTTGGGGAGGGGAGGGACTTCAGTGGGGTACAATGCCATACAATCCACCTTCCAAAGTGGCCATTTTCTCCAGGTGAATGGATCTCTGTTGCCTGGAGATCAGGTGAAATCCCAGAAGATCTCCAGCGACCACCTGGAGGTTTTAGTACAAAAATACAACACTGAGGCTGTAGTGCTGTGGGAAGAAATACAAACGGATCTGTAAAGTCCTAAATATAATCTTATTGAAAATTTGTACTATAAGCAACTAACATCTCAGCTTAACCTCTAATACATTCATACAGATTCAGTAGGGTCCACACAGGATTCCTTAGATAGATTCCAACTTCCAAAAATTTCCAATACAGTTCATACATAGAAGACAGCCATGCTCTTGTCCAAACGTCAAATACAATTCAGTACATGAGAATACAGCCGAGTTCTTTTCCTCCTATACAGCCAAAATCTTCTCTAGAGTGGTCAGTGGCGATGAAGGCCTAGGTTCTCTTCATTTTAGTTTTCCTTTCTTCAAGCCACTTTCTAGAAGAACCTGCCAAGTTCACAAAATCTATTGCAGGGGTCATTTCGTAGAAAAAAAGATGCAGGAGCTCATTAGCATAACTCATTAGCATAACTTATTTGCATATGCCACAGCCCCTGACATCACTGGAAGTGTGTCAGAAGGCAACACCCACCGCTCAGGCTCCAGCCCAAAAATCTCCAGGTATTTCCCAACTCAGAGCTGGTGAGCCAGCTTTACACGATGACTAAAGACACTACAGATCAATACAGATCAAGTTAGTATGCTGTTGCTTTTTTCCACAGCGCATCTCCATATATGCCTGCTCTTGGACTTGTTACTCCTGGAACAGTGTTCCTGTGCGTTCCTGCTCAAAATAACCCCTGTCTTATTGACTGATGCATAGCAGTCTACAAAATGCATTTCAAGTTAACTAGAAGTTTTGTAGACTGCTATGCATCAGTCAGTAGGAGATTTTCTGAACTTGGCTGGGTCTTCTGGAAACTGGCTTGAAGAAAGGAAAACTAAAAGGAAGAGAACCTAGGCATTTGTCACCGCTGACCACTCTAGAGAAGATTTTGGCCGTATTGGAGGAAAAGAACTTGGCTGTATTCTCATGTACTGAATTGTATTTGAAATTTTTGGAAGCTGGAATCTATCTAAGGAGTCCTGTGTGGACCATACTGAATTTGTATGAATGTATTAGAGGTTAGCTAAGATGTTAGCTGTTTATAGTACAAATTTTCAGTAAGACTATCTTTAGCATTTTACAGACCCATTTGTATTTCTTTACACAGTACTACAGCCTCAGTGTTGCGTTTTTGTACTAAAACTTGCTTTCACTGTGTTGCCATTATATTTTTTACCACCTGGAGGTTGGCAACCCTAGACAAAAGCTTTCTTAAAATGGTCCCAACGAGGTAAAAACAGTGACAGTAACCAGCGGCTGAGAGCAACTTGTCAACAGTGCTAAAAAGGGCGATATCAAGGTTTAAGGATCATTTCGAATGATCCATCTTGGAAAAACCATTTTTGTCTCAAAGTCGTCAGTGGATGGATGTTTTAGCGGAGGATATAAGGATTCTGCCAAAAGAAACCAGGATCAGAGAGGACCTGAGGAAAAAGACCCTTTTATGTTAAAGGAAGAAAGAGACTTTGGCTGCCAATCTCTGATGAAATGCTATCCAGGGGGAACCCAGCCTTCTGTACTGTAACAGCTGTGTAGGATGGACGATATGTGTGTGTGGGCGTTGTTATGGCAAAGTGACATAGACATTCTAAAAATAAATAAATAGCTCCCAGCCATGCAGTCTTCTGCATTATAGTGCAGAGCTAGTAACGATACTTAGCATTTACAGAGTATTTTGTGTACATTAATCTCAGAGATTACTTTCATCAATCCTTCTGATGTTATTTACCAAGTTTTCCCAGAGGCGGGATTGAGAGACAGATTCCTTGCACAATACAGGACATCTTGTACAGAACTAAAAGATTTAGCATTAAAATATTTGTTTTTGTGTGTGTCAGTGACTTCATGGCTACGGCCAAAGGTTTAAAACAGGAATTTCCCAATTCTTAATGAGGGATTCTGGGTGAAAACCTTTTTATGCAGCACAAATAATCCTCTTTTTTTGGCATTCAGCTGCATGCAGAATGACAAGGCGAGATTGATGTGTTGGTGGATATTGCACCACTGAACACAATTTCCTCCCAGATTTTGCCATCCACATAATTCCAGGAGGGTGGCCATGTTCATCCGTAGTAGAAGAGCTAGATTTGAATGCAGTAGTGCCTTAGAGACCAACAACATTTTTGGGGTATGGGCTCTTGAGGGTCAAAGTTGTCTGACAACAGGAGCTTTGATTCTTGAAAGCTCATACCCCAAAATCTTGTTGGTCTCTGAGGTGCGACTGGGCTCAGATCTAGCCCATCCACACAGGAGATTATTCTGTTGTTCTTCCCACCACCTCCTGATATCAGTGGTGGGTTTCTTCCATGGTCTATACTTATTGTTCTAAATGGAAGCAGATTTGCACAACTGCTTCATGGTTGCGCTGCTGCTAAGTGGAACCAACCTGTTCCGCTTGAGTTGTACCCACTATAGTGAGAATCTCAGTGGAGAAACTAGCCAAAAGCTTTGGACCTATGTCTACTTCAAGAGAGAGGACTACAAAGTCTTTTCTGTGATGAAGGAAGCAGATTGATGTACAATAGTCAAAAGTTGGGTTGCCAGCTCTTACCTCACTGCTGGCGGGAGGCTCCTGGCTCCTGTCCAGGATCTTCTTGCACGTGCATGTAGTGTGAACGCTGCAATGACATCACCCAGAAGTGATGCCATCATGTTGCCAACATTGGGGGGGGGGTGTTCCACTCTAGTTTTTGGGCAAAACTCTATGGTTCTTTGGCCTCAAAACCATAGAGTTTGCCCAAAAACTAGAGTAGAACCCCCCAACATTGGAAATGTGATGACATCATTTCCAGGTTATGTCATTGTGATAGGGACATCATGCAGCGATGTCCCTGTTCAGGGCTCAGGCTTCCTCCACTGGCCAGCTGGCCAGCAGCAGATTGAAAATTGGGGGAACCCCCAGCCAGACTGGGGGTTTGGCTACCCTAGTCAAGGGGTACCTGGGTGAAAACACATGTCCTCTTGAGGAATGGTTGGAGCCAGGAGATAGGGATGCCAGCCTCCAAGTGGGGCCTGGGGATCCCCTGGAATTACAACTCATCTCCAGACTGCAGAGATCAGTTTCCCTAGGGAAAACAGATGCTTTGGAGGGTGGACTCTGTGGCATTGTACCCCACTGAGGCCCCTGTCCTCCCCAGGTTCCATCCCCAAATCTCCAGGAGTTTTCCATCCTGGAGATGGCAACCATACCCCTCCACCTCCTGCTAGTGGCCGGGGGGGGGGGGGACAACCTGGCAACCCTACCTGGAGATCTCCTAGAATTACAGCAGATCTTCAAACAATAGAGATCATCCCCCCTGGAGAAAATGGCTGCTCTGGAGGGTGGGCTCTTATAGCATTATACCGCACTGACGCACCTCCCCTCCCCAAACCCTAGCATTATACCCCACTGAGGTCTCCTCCTCCCTCCTCTCCCCAAATCTCCAAGAATTTCCCAACCTAGAGCTGGCAACCCTAAAAATAGCTAAGGTCATAAGGAAAACACTGATCAGAACATCTCTACTATCTGGCAGGCTGTATTCAACAACACCCGGAAAGGTGATTCTGGGAAGTCTCCAACCAGAACAACATCTCCGCCCTGTTTATCTCCAGCACCCGACACTCAAGGGTATCCTGCATCTCAGTACGGATGCCACACTGCGGAGAGTAGCTGGCATATCAGTTGATCTTTGGCTATTTGAACCAGTCTTCAGTGCTGCATTTGCACATTTGCATTGTTATCTTGTTTATTCTGGGATGTACTTCTAAAACAACATTGTAACCAGCCTTCAGTCCATTCAAAGGGAAAGGGGGAAGTGATGTCAGCCTCAGGTGGGACCTGGGGATCTCCCGAAATGACCCCTCATCTCCAGACTACAGAGAACAATTCCCCTGGAGAAAATGGATACTTTGGAGGGTGGACTCTGTGGCATCTGACACCAATGAGGTCTCTGTCCTCCCCAGGCTTCACCCACAAATCTCCAGGAACTTCTCAACCTGGATCTTGCAACCTTACTGAGGTCTCCCTCAGAAACCCACAAAAACAGTGCTAACTCTTAACGGCATTGCAGAGCCTGTAGACATTGTGTGGAAAGAAAGAAAGAAAGGAAGAAAGAAAGAAAGAAAGAAAGAAAGAGGGAGGGAGGGAGGGAGGGAGGAAGGAAGGAAGGAAGGAAGGAAGGAAGGAAGGAAGGAAAAGAGCAACTGCAGTAGCTGTTGCCTCTCTACCTGGAGGGGATTACGAGATAGTAGGCCTAAGACACACCACAGAGAAACATTTGCAAATCACCGTTCCAACTCGTATCGGATGAAGGGAGCTTTGGCTCTCGAAAGCTCATACCCGTAAAACCTTGCTGGCCTCCAAGTTGCTGCTGAACTCGAACCTAGCTGATTTGCAACCAACTGGCAAGCATAACAAGGAAACAACGGGAAAGCGATGACATCATCGTGAGCCACAATTACAACCATGTGTACAAATGGTGGCTGTACCGAATTCAACTCCTGTGGAGCCCATCCAATCATTTGCAGGAGTGGGAGAAGCTGCGATTCTTCCCTCTGTGGCATTCAGTCCCTTTGTGCTAGGCTTTTGGTAGCCAAGGTCCAGAAAATAAGCCAACTGAGTGCTTGAACTGTGAGCACAATGCCCGTCCTCAGGTGCAAGCACGCTATTAAATGTGGGACAGACGCCTTTTTTTTTTTTTTTTTTGCCCCTTGCCAACTGTTGTTTAATAGAAATGTCCTATTGAGTAGCTCTCTGGGTAGGCCAGAGTGGAAAGGCCGGGGGAGGGTAGATGGCTTGAATATTTCATCTGGTGCATAGTGCTAGCTCGAATGCACTTGGGTTACTATGGTGACCAAGGGACCGATGCTCCTCGGAGTTTGCGACATAATTCTTCAGAAGAAGGATTTAGGGATGCAGAACAAAACATGGCAGGGAAGCATCAAACCTAATAAGTCTCTGGCCTGAAAGGAAGCCAGATTTCTGTTTAGACACCATGGCGTTGGTTCGTTTTTCGGGCCTGGGAAAGATTCCAAAGCCGAAACCAGGCCTGTTCATTATATCTTCTTGTTGTTCACTCAAAGAGTCCCCCTCCACAGTCAAATGATGCTGTTTTCCTCACCTAGGTGGAAAATGAACCCGCTGTCCTTCGAACAAACAGATAAAGGGGAAGGGTTTGCATCTCCCCCCCCCCTTTTTTCCTTCCCTCGTTTAAACAACATCCCTTTGTACCTGGTTTATAATAACACTGATGGAAAACAGCATGAATATTGAGCAAGATGCCAGAAAGAATCTTAAACTACCCCACGGTGTTTTTATCGAGCTGTGTGAATAGCGGCTGAAGAGACGGTCGCGTTAATCAAAGCAACCAGTGGCCGGAGACTCCTTGCTGAAAAAGATGTTGCTGAAGGGATTTCTTCCTCCGCCTCTTCTCATGATATGTTTAGAAATAATTTTCTTCTCTCCTCGCAGTTATTTAAACTTCCTCGGACATAAGGAAACCGGGTTTCTTTTCTGCCTTTGAAAAGGAAAAGGAAAAACAACAACCCAGGGATCTGTTAAAAGAGTATTTTAAAAATTGGTGTTTTTTTTTAAAGGAAGAAAAGCAATATTTGCTGCCCGACAACAAAGCGCAACCTATCTTTAATGCGGAGCACCGCAAAAATGAAACTAAGTCTCATACAGAGATTGATTACACATGCGGCAATTGGCAGTCTGATCACATCTTGTGGCAAGCAGGTTAGGTGAGGGTGGAATAATTTATCCACAGCCCAATTTGTAGTACGTCCTAAAGAATACAATTGACATTGAAACCCAATTTGGCGAGCCGGATGGTTCTAATCCGGGGCTGGCCCACAGAGTGCAACATGACATCTCACACGGAACTGGCACCATGCTGAGCTCCAACATTAACCATGTTTTGTTTCTGTCTTGAACAGTATGTTTCTAGTCCTCATGGCTGATGATTCAAATCAAACAGATGCATAGCTGTCTGTGCTGTTTTAGCAGCTGGTGAGGTACAGCTGGTGAGGTGCAGTGACTGAAAGCCAGTTTGACATAGTGGTTAGGAGCACGGACTCTGATCTGGGAGAACCAGGTTTGATTCCCTTCTCCTCCACATGCAGCTGCTAGAGTGACCTTGGGTCAGTCATAAGTTCTCTCAGAGCTGTTCTTGGATGAGCTGTTCTTGAAAGAGCTCTCTCAACCCCATCTACCTCACAGGGTGTCTGTTGTAGGGAGGGGAAGGGAAAGGAGATTGTAAGCCGCTCTGAGACTCCGCTCTGAGACACTGAGTAAGCAGTGAAGTGGCTAAATTTGCAGATGACACAAAGTTGTTCAGGGTGGTGAGAACCAGGGAGGGTTGTGAGGCACTCCAAAGGGATCTGTTGAGCATGGGCGAGTGGGCGTCAATGTGGCAAATGGGGTTTAATGTGGCCAAGTGCAAAGTGATGCACATTGGAGCCAAAATTCCTAACTATCAATACACGTTGATGGGGTCTGAACTGGCGGAGACTGACCAAGAGAGAGATCTTGGAGTCATAGTAGATAACTCAATGAAAATGTCGAGACAGTGTGCAACTGCAATGAAAAAGACCAATGCTATGCTGGGGGTTATTAGGAAGGGAATACATAACAAATCAGCCAGTATCATAATGCCCCTGTATAAATCGGTGGTGCGACCTCATTTGGAGTACTGTGTACAGTTCTGGTCGCCACACCTCAAGAAAGATATTATAGCACTGGAAAAAGTGCAGAAAAGGGCAACTAAAATGATAAAAGGGTTGGAACACTTTTCCTATGAAGAAAGGTTGAAGAGCTTGGGGCTCTTTAGCTTGGAGAAACGACGGCTGAGGGGTGACATGATCAAGGTTTATAAGATTATGCATGGGATAGAGCAGGTAGAGAAAGAAGTCCTTTTCTCCCTTTCTCACAATACAAGAACTCGTGGGCACTCCATGAAATTGCTGAGCAGTCGGGTTAGAACAGATAAAAGGAAGGACTTCTTCACCCAAAGAGTGATTAACACGTGGAATTCACTGCCACAGGAGGTGGTGGCGGCTACAAGCATGGATGGCTTCAAGAGGGAATTAGATAAACATATGGAACAGAAGTCCATCAGTGGCTATTAGCCACAAAGTACAGATAGGAATTCTCACGTGATGCTCTGTAATCTTGGTGTTTGGGGGGGCAATGGTGGGAGGGCTTCCTGCCTCCACTGCTGGACCTTCTGAGGGTACCTGGTGTTTTTGGCCACTGTGTGACAGAGTGTTGGACTGGATCGGCCATTGGCCTGACCCAACATTGGCTTTTCTTATGTTCTTATGTTCTGAGTGAAGGGCCAGGGTATAAATCCAATCTCTTCTTCTTATCTCCTTCTCCTCCTCCTCCACCTCCACCTGCACCTCCATCTCCATCTTCACCTCCTACTCTTCCTCCTCCTTCTCTTCTTCTTCTTCTTTTAGAAAGTCAGGCTAGGAACTGGGATAAGAAGGTTCGAATCACCACTTTGCCTTAGAAGCTTGGTGGGTGACCTTAGGATAAGGTTGCCAGGTCCCCCCTGACCACCAGTGGGGCAGTAGGGCTGCCAGAGCCAGGTTAGGAAACTCCTGGTGATTTGGGGATGGAGTCTGGGGAGGGACAGGGACCTCATTGGGTACAGTGCCACTGAGTCCACCCTCCGAAGCATCAGTTTTCTCCAGGGGAACCGATCTCTGTAGTCTGGAGATGAGCTGTAATTCTGGGGGATCCCCAGGTCTTGTCTGGGCCTGGAATCCCTCAGATGCCGAGAGGGAACCTGTCAGTTCTGGCCTGTTGTAGAAGCCAGTGAAGACTCTGCCTTTGAATCAAGCGGCCAGCATAGGCCTGCCTTCCTAGAAACGCTCTGGAAGTTTCCCACTGCTCCAGCTCCTCATTTCTTTATCTGACCCGAGGGCATGGAGGGAGGTGGCTGGTCCTTTGGAAGTGCCCATTTAAAATGCTTTAATCATTCTCATCCTGCTTGTAGCGTTTTGTACTTAAAAAGCTTTAAATGGCTTAAAGTGCTTTTAAAAAACTGGCGACAGTGCTTGCTGCTGAACCTGGGTCAAGCAGCTCCTGGCTGCGTAGTGAGGGCACTCTCCACTTGTGAGGGAAAATCTAAAACCTACGCAACTGCACAGATTCGACTCTTTTTCTCCTATAATATTCTAATCCTGTCTATAAAGGGTTTCAGGGAAGAAGAACTGGGAATGACTTTTCTCGACCTGAGATACTGAAGCCATAGAGAGCAGCAAGTCAGACAGACGTTTGACCTTACATAAAGGCAGTTTTGAACATTCATACCTGGCACAAACTCTGTGAAACACCTCGAATGCTGGTGGCGGGGGAAACTGCTAGGGTTGCCACCTCTGGGTTGGGAAGTACCTGGAGATTTGGGGGTGAAGCCTGGAGAGGGCAGTGTTTGGGATGGGGAGGGAACTCATCGGTATAATGCCACAGAGAGGAGAAGAAGAAGAAGAAGAAGAAAAGATTGGATTTATACCACGCCCTTCACTACCAGAAGGAGTCTCAGAGCGGCTTACAAACTCCTTTCCCTTCCCCTCCCCACAACAGACACCCTGTGAGGTAGGTGGGGCTGAGAGAGCTCTTTTGAGAACCGCCCTTGAGAGAACAGCTCCGAAAGAACTTATGACTGACCCAAGGTCACACCAGGAGCTGCATGTGGAGGAGTGAGGAATCAAACCCGGTTCTCCCAGATTAGAGTCTGCGTTCTTAATTTTAGAACCAGTTTGGTGTAGTGGTTAGGAGTGTGGACTCTAATCTGGGAGAACCGGGATGGAAAGATTTTGCCACACGCACTGCCCCCCCCCCCCCCCAGCTGAGCAGCTTCTATAATGGTTTCTCCACATAGCCGAGGTGATATGTAACAAAATCCAGAGATTTGAAGTGTGTAATCTCTCTCTCTCAGTTCTTGAAAAGAAATGTCTTTTTCTTCTGAGCGTAGACATTGTAGACAAAGTTTTTACCACACTTCGGTTAAACTTTGACAGGAACCAGATACAGGTGCCTGGGCAAATTGCTTGAACACCCCTGCCCATTTAGTTCACGGTTTGCTTGACAGTGGTGAACAGGGAGCCAGTTTCTCATCAACCAGTTCGGCTGCTCAACAGGTTACTTATTGCATATTTAGCAGTACAGTTCAATTCAATTTGAGGTGTTTCATGTATGTTCCTTCTCACCTAGATAAGAGCCCTACTTTTCCCTCACCCCCACACGCCTGTTGTCTCTGCACACCACTCAGCTCATAAGTCAAACAGGTAGGGCCTGGAGATCTCTTGAAATTACAACCATTCTCTAAACAACAGATATCAGTTCCTCTAGTAAAATGGCTGCTTTGGAAGGTGGGATCTATGGCATTATACTCCATTGGCATTATACCCCTCCACTGCCATTATGCCCCTCCCCGAATACTGCCCCCCCCCCCCCAGCCCTGCTGCCAAATTGCCAAGAATTTCCCAACCTGGAACTGGCAACCCTAGCTACTGAACATTCTTGATGAGAAGTTTGAAGCATCCCTAGTACTTGAAAAGCTGGACCTATCATTCAAGAGGTAACTGCCTGCCCATCCTTGTGATTGAAGAAGAGGAGATTGGATTTATACCCCACCCTTCACTAACTGAAGGAGTCTTGGAGCAGCTTACAATCTTCTTTCCCTTCCCCACCCCACAACAGATACCCTGTGAGGTAGGTGGGGCTGAGAGAGCTCTTTTGAGGACTACTCTTGAGAGAACAGCTCTGAGAGAAACTTGTGCCTGACCCAAGGTCACCCCAGCAGCTGCATGTGGAGGAGTGGGGAATGAAACCTGGTTCTCCCAGATTAGAGTCCGCACTCCTAAGCATGACATCAAACTGGCTGAAACCCTTCAGAGGTCTGGTGCTGCTACTGATGGCATTTGGGTAATTTAAAAACATTTGTCCCCTCGTTCTAGCAATAAGGCTTGCAATTTCCCCGTGTAGCCACACACATGATTTTTTCCTCACCCTTGGCCGAAAGGCAAGGGAGAACAAAAGGTTATAGATTCTTCCCGAAGTCATTTCTGCTCTCAGCAGGACCAAACAGACACTGCTGAGAGGATTTTTTCTTACAAAAAAAAAATTTGTTCCTGGAGGCCTAATGAACATTCTTAGGCCTGTTAATTAGTCAGGCACAGAGACTGCTTAGAGGTCTTTTCACTTACGAGTCATTTCTGGTTGCTGTGAAAAACCAGCAGTGGAGGCATCAACGGCTATGTGACATGTTTTAATATCGGAGGGAAGGAGGGGTGTTCTTCCTCATCTATGAATTTGGGAATGGCGCTGGTTTTTACAAGTAGAACTGGCGAAATGGTGAGGTTGCCAAACCATAGAGCTCTCCTGCCGCAGAAGACAGAGGACTTCTATGCATCACAGTATGACCACCTCACGTGGATGTCACCCTTTGAGGTGGAGCTTGAGAATCCTCCGTGTTTGATCCTTTTGCATCGGTGCGCAACCCTCCTCCTGTATCAAAGGGATCTTCAATCTTAAGAGTCTTTGGGGGAGAAAAAGAAATTAGACTGTTAACTTTGCCTGGCCTTTGAAGGCTTAGAGCCAGCAACAATATTTTAAAACAATTTATGAAACAAAGTAAGATGATGAAAGATCAAACAAGTGTGTCATTAAAATGATCCCCTGTACATCTCCATTTGCTAAAAGCTTGCCTGAATGAAAGATTTTTCATCATTTCCGCCCCCCCCCCCCGAAGGTGCTGAGACTGAAGGGGGGGGGGGATCGCATCAACATTTGCTAATTGCATAGAAGTTACCATGAAGTTACTTTCCCAGAGATGCTTTGCATGGGGAAATGACCAAATGAGTAGGCCCCAAGAAAGGAGATGGCTGCTTCTTATATCCTGGAAACATTTGTGTTGTGTATTGACCATGCGGTCGCCATGTGCTCCCGTAATGGCGACCGCCATGTGGCCAGAGCACATGGCCAAGAAACTACCTGAGCTTCAGCCAGGTAGAACAAAGGCCAGGTGGATTCAAACCGGCTACCAATCATGTACCTAGGTTTCTCCCCAGGGAACCTATGAGATGTAAATAGACTTCTAATAGCCTATCAGGCCAGTTGGGTGAGGTCAGGGGATTGCCCAGCATAAAAGGAGGGCTTCGAGCCCTGGGTTGTATGCTTCATCCGGACCAGCAATAAAGATCTAGCTGTTTCACTATTCCATGGACTCCCGACTCCAATACTTATCAATTTGGAAACCAAAAGGATGCTGTGTTCTCTTCTCCACAACTCACTGGTTGAAGTGACCCATTATATCTCGCTTAATAATAATTACGTGCCCTCAACTTGCAACTGGTTCTGGATGAGCCCAGGACCACAGGGTTTTCAAGGCAAAGGATGATCAGAGGTAGTTTGTCATTGCCTTCCTCTTCATAGCAACCACTGTCTTTCTTGGGTTTTTCCCATATAAGCACTAATTAGGATTGCCAGGTCTCACCTGGCTGCTGGCGGGGGGGCTCCCTCTTTCTCTCCTGGAGTTTTTGGCATGCACGCCCATGTGCCTGGCACAATGATGTCACCAGGAAGTGACATCATTGTGCAGGGCACGTTGCAGGGGGATGTTCTATCATTTGAGGAAAAATGGTTACCATAGAGTTTTTCTCAAATGATAGAGCATCGTTTCCCCTCCCACACACAACGTGCCCTGCGCGATGATGTCACTTCTGGGTGATGTCATTGTACCAGGTACATTGGCATGGATGGGGCTCTTTGGGGGTGGGGTTCCAGCCCCACCGGCTGGATCAGGGCTGGCAGATCCAGGCCCTAAAAGTGGGGAAAACCCCGCCCCCGTCTGGGGGAATGGCAACCCTATTACTAATCCATGGCCAACCCTGCTTAGCTTCCACGTTCTGATGAGGTCAGGCTAGCGCAGACTATTCAGGCTATCTTTTTACTTATAGCCTCCCAAATCCTGACTTTATAACTGATCTCCACAATGAGAATATCAGTTTCCCTGGAGAAAACAGCAGCTTTGGAGGATAGAGTCTATGGCGTTATGCCCTGCTAAGGTCCCTCCCCTCCCCTCCCCTTAGGGTTGCCAAGCCCAGGTTGGAAAATACCTGGGGACTTTGGGGGTGGAGCCAGGAGAAGGTGGGGTTTGGGGAGGGGAGGGGCCTCAGCATGGTACAATGCCATAGAGTCCACCCTTCAAAGCAGCCATTTTCTCCAGGGGAACTGATCTCTGTCAGCTGGAGATCAGTTGTAAAAGCAGGAGATCCCCAGGCCCCACCTGGAGGCTGGCAACCTTACCTCCTCTCCCCAAACCCTCCCCTCCATAGGCTCCACCCTGAAATCTCCAGGAATCCCCCAACGCACTGTTGGAAACTCTGGCTTCAGCTTTAGCAAACCTCTTTGACTCAAGGCCAATTGAGAAGTGAATGTACACCGCTTGGCTTCTCCCCGCAAATGGACTCCACCGTGTTTGATGTGAGGGGAAGTGAAAATTCTGTTTGCATTTGATGTATGCTGCAGTTATCAAGAGTCTGACATGCCTCTCTGAGCCATTCTTGAATGGCTCTCCAAACTGAAGGTATTCGGTTAGGACTGGAGAGACGCAAGTTCAAATTCCCAGTCTGTCATGAAGCTCAGTGGGTGACCTTGAGCCCAGTCTTCCTTGGTGGTCTCCCATCCAAATACTAACCCATGGCCAACCTTGAGCCAGTAGTCACTCTCTTTGAGCTTAACCTACTTTGCAGGGTTGTAGTGAGGATAAAAGTTGGAGATCACATCAACCACGCCGAGCTCCTTAGGCCGTTTTCTTAGCTGAATATGGAAACCAGTTTTGAACGAGAGGGCCCAAAACCAAGGGTCAAGAACTCCGTCAGTACTTAGTGGTTGTGAACTTCTAAAGATATATGCCTTTTCCTACCTGCGTAAAGGACAGTTAAATAATAATGATGCCCAGGAGAGTTTACAGCATTTCAAAAATTACACTGGCCATATTTTTTAAAGAGTTGTTGTGATAGGTGCAGAGTAGAGTTAAAACCAATGCAAGTTCAAGTGTGTTTGGAATGTTGTTTCCTGACCAGAGCCAATATTTTTTATGTATGTTTTTATTGGTTCCCAGAAGTGTTGCTAAGGCCATCCAAGTTTCTCTACAAAGTCTAGAGTACATCCTTACAGGCATTGGAGTGGGGTCAGTAGCTACTTCTGGAACAAGGGGAATTCCAAAAATATTCAACATGCTGTGCCTGAAGGTCTCTCTTGTAGTTAACAGAATGATTCCCTGCACCTATTTGAATATTCTCTTTCTGACTTGGATCTGTGGTGCTTTCCTGCTTCTGTGTGGCATATATTTAAGGAAGAAGAAGAAGAAGAGTAGGTTTTTTACCTCACTCTTAAGGAGTCTCAAAGTGGCTTACAATCCCCTTCCCCAGGGTTTTTTTTTGGGGGGGAGGAAGAGGTGCCGGAACTCTCAAGAGGAACATGGAGTTTTCAATCTGTATACTGACAATTCATGAATTTTTAAACAATTTAAAAAGAATTTTGTCAGAGAGGTTCTGGAACTGTGTTCTGGCACATTCGCCCAGAAAAAAAGCCCTTCCCTTCCTCTCCCCACAACAGGCACCTTGTGAGGCAGGTGGGGCTGAGAGAGTTCTGAGAGAACTGTGACTGGCCCAAGGTCACCCAGCAGGCCTCATGTGGAGGAAGAGTGGGGAATCAAACCTGGTGCTCCAGATTGGAGCCCAACACTCTTAACCAGTACATCACGCTGGAAAGGCAAGGGTGTTCTCCTTCTTACAATCAAACAAGCTTGGGGCGGTGGGTGCTGAGGTGTGGGTTTATTCTTCCCCTGAGCCAGGTTCTCCAGTGAAACTGGCTCCCTGATGCCGTTAATCGTCTTACTGGGAAAAGTACACAATACACATGGGAGCCACAAATAACTTCAGTTTCAGTGGGAGATACTGAGTGAGGGAAAGGGTCAAACAGGCTCTCATCTGAAGAAGTGAGTAGTCCCTCACGAAAGTTCATACACTGCCACAAATTTTGTTAGGCTGCGGTCACATGGCCCCTTTAAATCCGGGAGGGCTCCCGGATTTAAAGGGGCCGCATTTTTCTACTGCGGGTTGGGTCTACCACGGGTCTACACATCCCAACCCCTGCGGCCGCTGAAGAGGCGGCGGTGGCGGCGGGAACGGTGGCGGCGGCGGCAGAAGCGGCGGTGGCGGCCAAGGACCTGCCAGCCGCCTGGTGAGTTTGGGTTCCCCCCCCCTTTTACACTTGGGCGCTTGAGTGGCCAAGCGCCCAAGTGTAAAAGGGGGGGGGGAAATGGCCGGCGGGACTATCTGGACAGCCCTGCTCTCGCAATGATTGCGAGAGAGGGCTGTCCAGATACCTCAAATGCGGGTTCCTCCCGCAACACCCGGGAAAACTGTTGATTTTCCCGGGGTCGGAAAATGCGGGAGGAACCTGCATTTGAGCCCGCTTCAGTGCAGGACTTGGGGCGGGCCGTGTGGTCGGCCCCTTTAAATGCGGGAGGAAATAGCCCTTCCTCCCACATTTAAGGGCCGTGTGACCACGGCCCAAGTCTTTAAGGTGCTACTGGATTCTTGCTCTTTTCTATAGGCTCTCTTCTGGGTTCACTACCCTGGGCCAACTCTCCCCTCCAGGTACATTTAAACCTTTTTTTAAAAAAGGTGTTGGGAGAGCCAATCATAAATTTCTGTTGTAATACGTGGCTTGGTGTTATCTTTTAAAACACCATTTGTTAATTTATTTGTATTTACAAAAGTTATTTTTAGTGAGTAAGAAATAGGTGTGTGCCCAAAATGTAACTTGCCCTGACCCAGATGGCCCAGGCTAGCCCTGTTTCCTCAGGTCTCAGAAGCTAAGCAGGGTTGGCCCTAGCCAGAACTTAGATGGGAGACCTCCAAGGAAGCCCAGGGTCACTATGCAGAGGAAGGCAATGGGAAACCATTTCTGAATGTCTCTTGTTGTGAAAACCCCAAGGGGTCAGTATAAGTCAGCTGCAACTTGGTGGCACTTTCCACCATCAAAAGTGTAACTAGGGATGGGTACAAACCTGAATTCTGGCCAGTTCGTGGTTCACAAACTGAAGTTTGTGGCAGGTCAACCGGCACAAACTTTCCACAAACTTTCAAGCTGTTTGTGGCAGTTTGTGGCGGTCCGTGAACTGACACATTTCCAGACACACTGTCTGCACTCAATCAAAACGCTTACAAAACTTTAAAGCAACATATCTTCAAGGGCATATAGAGGAGCATCGGGGGGAGGTCCCCTGTGACCTAGATGCCTCTAGCTTGCAGAGGATCTGTTCTATACACTCCTGGACCTCCTGAAACTGCCTGTCATTTCCCCAAAAAGCACTTTCCTGTGGGCATCTTTTTTGGGGGGGGGCTGTAACTTGGACCCTACAAATCCAATCTTCACCAAATTTGGAGGGTAGGTAGAGGCGAGTCAGTGGGAGATCCCCTGTGAGTTTGGTGTCTCTAGCATGGTCGTGGAGGGGTGTTCTACTGTGTCACAAAGTTCACAAATCGAACTGGTTCATTGGGTCGCTAAATTTTCGTGATGGTTCATGGTTCGCATATCAGGGTCACCACTAACCATCAACTGAACTGAACCGAACCGAAGTTTCCCATTTTCGTGCCCAATTTACAACCATCTCTAAGAAAAAGAGGACTGGAACATTAATAAATTTTATTTATTTATTTATTTGGCTTATATGCCGCTCTCCCCGACAAGCGGGCTCAGAGCGGCTCACATATAAATAAACACATAAAGAGTTACAACTGCCTGTGAAGCTTGGAGTCCTGATACAGACATATGCAGACTTTAGAAATATCTCCCTCTGATTCTACCAGTCTCACCCATGTTCCCAGTTAATTTTTTGCAGACTGTCTATATTTCTTGTGTTGAGCAACTTTGTGTGTAAGTCTTGGACTCTGTTTATCATATTCATGCGTTTTGTCCTTTGGCATGGTGCACATACATGTTTAAATTTTCATTCTATGAGATATTACTTCATTCTGTCGAAAGATTATATAGCACCAAATACAGAATTATACACTGTATAACGTTTTGAATAAGTCTTTATTTTCAATCACATACAGTGAATTGTATTCTTTCCTACTAGGCACTAGGTGTTCCCTTATATAACTTCTACCTGGAGGTTGGCAACTGTAAGTATTATTCTCGTGTCCTCCACAGAGACTGATATTGTTCTATACCCCTGGACTTAAATGTCACAAAGATAAGAACGTGCCCTTGAGTTACACCCGACTCACGGCAACCCCTTTCCACAGGACATTCCAAGTGAGAGATGAGCAGGGGTGGTTGGCCGTCTTCCTTGGTGGTCTCCCATTCAAGTACTGACTATAGCTAGCACCCAAGCCCTCGCAAGCTGGGGCCAAACTGGGAGAGCTGGGCTGCTAAAATGCCCTAAGCAGAACCAAGGAGACAGGCTGTTTTGTTTGTTATGCAAGCATTATCTATTAGAAGAAGAAGAAGAAGAAGAGATTGGATTTATACCCCGCCCTTCACTCCCCAAGGGAGTCTCAGAGCGGCTTACAAATTCCTTTCCCTTCCCCTCCCCACAACAGACACCCTGTGAGGTAGGTGGGGCTGAGAGAGCTCTTTCCCAAGCTGTCCTTGAGGGAACAGCTGGTCCAGAGCTATGGCTTGCCCAAGGTCATCCAGCCAGGTGCAAGTGGAGGAGTGGGGAATCAAACCCAGTTCTCCCAGATTAGAGTCCGCGCACTTAACCACTACACCAAACTGGCTCTACCCCTCTTGCCTTCCAGGCTTCCCTCCTGAACTGCTATTCCCCCATCTCTGCTAGGCGTCACGCCATTCCGCCCCTCCCACATTAACTGCAGTCCTTAGCTAGATGGCTTCCACCTCAGGAACTGAGCCTCAGTGGACCTGGCAACCCCAGCCTGCCTCCCTCAACCCAGTTATCCCTGCATGCACCCACTCACATCCTGTGTTCTTTATTATTATTATTATTTTTGGAATTTATATCCCGCCCTCCTCACCATACGGCGGGCTCAGGGCGGCTCACAGCAGCCATTATGGCATAATACATTATTTGGTTAAAAATTAAAACAACCATAAAAACATCCTGTCACATATCACTCAGATGGCGTTGCTTCAGTACAGTTATAAAACAGCAATCCAGCATATCCCCATATCTGCTCATACATTGGCAGCCAGAGATCGGGCCAGGGCCAGATGTAAACACCGTGGGCGGCCCCTATTTGAAAGCCTGGTGGAAGAGCTCCGTCTTGCAGGCCCTCCGGAATTGTAATAGATCCCGCAGGGCCTTGATGTTATCTGGGAGCTCGTTCCACCAGTAAGGGGCCGCCACAGAAAATGCCCTGGCCCTTGTAGCTGCCAAGCGGGCCTCCCTCGGCCCTGGGACGGTTAGGCGGTTCTGGGATCCGGATCGAAGTGCTCTCTGGGGAATATATGGTGAGAGGCGGTCCTTCAAGTAAGCAGTTTCTCTTTCTCTTCCAGTTCAGGTCGATCCCAATCAAGCTACTGCCATCTCCCACCTCTAGTGGGCAGCAGAGACTCCAGGCAATTGGCTGCTCTGTGGCCTCTCTAGGATCAGTAACCACTGTAACTGTACCATGTGCTCAGTGAGCTCAGGAGGCTATCTCTAGATTCATTTATTGAACGTCTTTTTAAAGTTATTTTTTGAATTGATTTTTTTTAACCTTGATTTTTTAAAAAAACCACACCAGGGTTCCCAAGTAGCTCAGAAAATGAGGTGCACACATTGAAATAAACAGTTTAAATAAAATGCCCTGACCTGGATAGCCCAGGCAAGCCTGATGTTGTCAGATCTCGGAAGCTAAGCAGGGTCAACTGTGGTTAGTACTTGGATGGGAGACCTCCTTGGAATACCAATTTGGGAGGGCAGAGGCAGGCTTTATTCAGCTACCTCTCTGGATAGCCTCCAGGCCCCCAGTAGGGGTCAGTCACCACTGGTCACCGCTTCCAGGTACACGCACACACAGAAAATACCAAAAATAAAAGTTTAAATAAAACATAAACCCCAGAGGTCCTAGGGTTGCCAAGCTCCAAATGAAGCTTAGAATTCCCCCAGCATTACATCTGATCTCCAGACTACAGAGATCAAATCCACTGGACAGACTGGCAGCTTCGGCGGGTAGATTCTATGGCATGGTGTCACATCCCTACGGAACTCCCTCCCAAAACCTTGCCCTCCCCCAGGCTCCACCCCAATCTCCAGGAATTTCCCAAGCTGGAGTTGGCAACTGTACCCCCTTTCCAATACTGGTGCTTCCTCTCTGATGTCTGGTGTAGATTTCTTGCTGGACAGCATAAAGTGTTAAAGGAAAAAAGACACGGAGTCATGTTGTGGTGATGGGTCAGAGAGCCGCAACTGATCTTGGCTCTCTTCTAATGTAAACTATCTTAGAATACTTTAAATATTTTTAAAATACTGCAGAGAGATTTATTTAAAGAGTGGGATTCAGTGTTTTTTTTTAAGAGTTACAAAAACAAACCATGAATCCCCCCTTCATTTCATTTAAAGGTGTTTAGGATTTACGCAGATAGTGAAGGCCACTGTGTTGCTCCCTCTAGAACTTGTAATGCCACTGAATGCATCTTAAATCCACTTAGTCCAAATGACATCTGATTCTGCAGCACAGTGGTTGCTGTTTTCTCTGCTGCCACAGTGTAGTGTAGTGGTTAAGAGTGGCAGACTCTAATCTGGAGAATTGGGCTTGATTCCCCTACTCAGAGCTCTCTCAGCCCTACGTACTTCACAAGGTGCCTGTTGTGAGGAGGGGAAGGGAATGGAGATTGTAAGCCGCTTTGAGACACGAGACCTGCTCGGTGACCTTGGGAGAGTCACGGTTCTCTCAGGACTCTCTCAGCCCGTCTTGCCTCACAAGGTGCCTGTTGTGGGGAAAGGAAAGGGAAGGCGATTGTAAGCCTCTTTGAGACTCATGAGGCCTGCTGGGTGACCTCAGGCCAGTCCCAGTTCTTTCAGAACTCTCTCAGCCCCACCTGCCTCACAAAGTTCCTGTTGCAGGGAGGGCAAGGGAAAGGTGATTGTCAGCCATTTTGAGACTCCTTCAAGGAGAGAAACGCGGGTCATAAAAACCTTCTCTTCTTCAGCACCGAAGCACCTCTTTGCTGCATGGGTCATACTGAGATTTCACAGCAGAGTCAAGTACCAAATGCTCTTTTTAAGCTTGCTCCCACCGCATTTGGTGTGAAAAAGGAGAAAGTGGAATAAAAGCCTGGGATAAACTGCCCACATTCTCCCGTTCTGGGTACAGGAGTCTGGAGGAATAGCTGCCTTCGAAATCCCCCCTCCCTTTATGCGAGAGAACACTTCATGGCCTGTTAGAAAGAATTCCATAGCCTCCTAAATGTTGATGTTCTCTCTAGTACAATGTCACACAGTCGGCTTCTCTCAGGAACACTTTGAAGCAAAGCATCTGCCATGACATCAGCTGGGACCACTCGCATTTTGATGTGCTGACAAAGCCGTTCCTTAGAGACGACCCGAGCCATTTTGGCGCCGGAGGCTGGAAATCTAAGCAGCATCGCTAGGGTTGCCAGCCTCCAGGTGGGGTCTGGGGATCTCCCACTTTTACAACTGATCTCCAGCTATCAGAGATCAGCTCCCCTGGAGAAAATGGCTGCTTTGAAGGGTGAACTCTATGGCATTGCACCATGCCGAGGCCCCTCTCCAAACCCCGCCTTCTCCTGACTCCACCCCCAAAGTCCCCAGGTAGTTTCCAACCTGGACTTGGCAACCCTAAGCATTGCCCATGATGGTGAAACACACAATCAACCAGTTTACATTATGCTGCCCTTTAGTGGTACCACAATATTACCGCCCCCACCTAACAGCCTGCCTTGCTGTGCTTTCCTACCTTCTTCGAGGAGACAGAATGGGATGATGTACCTTCAACTAGGGTTACTGGCTTTGGGTTGGGGAATTCCTGGCGATTTGGGGGTGGAGTCTGGGAGGGGTGGGGTTTGAGGAGACAAGGGATCTCAGCATGGGCTAATGCCATAGAGTCCACCCTCCCAAGGTGCCACTTTCTCCAGGGGAACTGCTCTGTGTCATCTGGAGATCAATTGTACTACCGGGAGATCTCCAGGTCCCACCTTCAGGTTGGCAACACTGGTACCTTCCCACCCAGTAATTGCCTGTAACTGCCAATTTTTTTTTTTCACCAGTAGCCCAGTGACGGGGTCTGCATCGCACAATTTAGAAGCACCCGGTACAGCGAGCACCAGATTGTCCTGCCAGTCTCAATTTAGCTGGTCGTTGTGTGGCAAGGCCCACCTAGTTCTGAGACTCCCTCAGGGCCAATTCATATTACGTTTTTTAAGGAGTACACATAAAGCTTTTGAATGGACACATCAGCAAATATACTGCAGAAAAAGGAAAAAATGTTTGGAAACACACATATTGGACTTAAAGGCCCTGTGGGAGCTTATACAATTCCACAGGGCCTGTAAGGCAGAGATGTTCCGCCAGGCTTTTGGTTGAGGGCAGCAATGGGCAGTTGTCCTGGCTGACACCCTTTCCCTCTCCCCCACCCCTATATATTTTGTTTAAGAAGAAGAAGAGAAGAGAAGAGATTGGATTTATACCCCGCCCTCCACTCACTTGGAGTCTCAGAGCGGCTTACAAACTCCTTTCCCTTCCCCTCCCCACAACAGACACCCTGTGAGCAATGTTCCCTCTAAGCTGTGGAGTCCTGTGAGCAAAAATTCTACTTTGTGAGCTACTGGCATTAAAGTTGTGAGCAGGTGATTTGGTTACTGCATAAATTAGTTTGCTCTGGAGCCATCCTTCCTGAGCTAAGGCAAAAATGTGTGAGCCGGAGGCTAAAAAGCTGTGAGCTAGCTCACACTAACTCAGCTTAGAGGGAACTCTGCCTGTGAGGTAGGTGGGGCTGAGAGAGCTCTTTCCCAAGCTGTCCTTGAGAGAACAGCTGGTACAGAGCTATGGCTTGCCCAAGGTCATCCAGCCAGGTACAAGTGGAGGAGTAGGGAATCAAACCCGGTTCTCCCAGATTAGAGTCCGCGCACTTAACCACTACACCAAACTGGCTCCCAAACTGGCTCCCAAAGTTTCCCTCTTCCCCTCCCACTAAATGGCTGGGTAGTTCAGAATGGGAACAGAGAACTATAAGTCGTCATCCTGGATCTTTTATTCTGGTTTTATCTCTTATTAACTGTATATGGATATTTTAACATTTGTATTTGGTTTTATGGCATGTTGCCTTTTGTATATCACCCAGAGCCATCCCAGGACAGGGCATTTAATCAGTCAGTCAATCAATCAATCAATCAATCAATCAAACAAACAAATAAATAATATGCTAACAGTAGAAAAAAGTGTCCAGGAGCACCTAAAAGACTAACAAAACTTTGTGGTATTTATTTATTTTTGGGATTTATATCTCGCCTAGCCAGCGCGAGCCGGCTCTAGGCGGCTTACAAGATTCATCAATCTACACATAAAAAACAGCTAAAATATATAACAACAAAGAATCACAAGATTCCACCAAGTTTGGCGGCCAACATTACTTTCAGGCACAAAGTACAGCAGATTTCCAGGCCTGTGACCAGAAGCTTGCGCCAGTGGTATATTTCGGCGCTTTCCAGGGACCCCTTCCCCACAGCAGCGACTCCTAATTATAAGCCTGGCGGAAGAGCTCCACTTTACAGGCCCTGCGGAACTGCATAAGGTCCCGCAGGGCCCTGATCTCCTACTGAGTGGAGCAGTTTGCATCCTGAGCAGAGTATAACTGCTGTAATCTTAAAATGGGCAATGGGCAGTGCAAGACCCAGTGTGGCTCCAGATTGCTACTGAGCGGGGCTTCCTGTGTCAATGAGCGTCTGCTCACTCGCACAGGTTAGAGGGGACAGTGCCTACAGTCCTGGCTTTGGTGTCCCAGCAACTGAAACTGGATGGGTTGTGAGCTGAGAAAGGGCCTTCTCCATTGTGGTTTAAAAATTTTGAGATTTGTCTGTCTACCTCTACTGGTGTTTTCCACAAACAGGTGGAGACTTTTTTATTTGGTCTGGCATACCACCAATAATTGCTATTACCCCTTTTCCTGGTTTTGTTTGTCTATCTGTTTTTAATTGTGTTATTTTATAATTTTAGCTGCATTTTCAATGGCTCAAATGTTTTATTTTTTTTTAATGTTTGCCACCTTGTGGACCCCGATCAGGCAGAAAGGCGCATTAAAAATGTTTCATACAAATACATAAAATTGTCATGTGAAAGGCCCTTAGTGGATGACATTATGGGACTGTGAACATCTTCTTTGACATTGCTTTGTTCAGCAAGGAGGTTTTAAGGGCAGGGGTGGAAACACAGCACAAGAAGACACTGAAGGGGAAAAGAAGAAGAAGAGTTGGTTTTGTACCCCACCCTTCACTACCCGAAGGAGTCTCAGAGTGGCTTACAATCGCCTGCCCTTCCTCTGCCCGCAACAGACACCTTGTGGGAGGTAGGTGTGGCTGAGAGAGCTCTGAGAGAACTGGGATTGGCCCAAGGTTACCCAGCAGGCCTCATGTGTCTCAGAGTGGCTTACAGTCTCCTTCCCTTCTCCTCCTCACAACAGGCACCTTGGTAGGGAGGTTTGGGCTGAGAGAGTCCTGAGGGAACTGTGACTGACCCAAAGTCACCAGCAGGCTTCATGTAGAGGAGGAGTGGGGAATTAAACCCAGTTCTCCAGATTAGAGTCCACCGCTCTTAACCACTACACCAAACTGGAAGAGTTAATAGAGAAGGGGGTTTGCAGGGGTTGTCCATTTGGAAACTTCTGCCCTCATCACAGGAGGAGGCTTGGCTTGGGACCTCCCGACTTTTTATAACCATCCCGCAGGGCAGCCATTTTTGTTGTGAGGCCCACTGCCTGTTCTCTAAACTCCCAAAGTGCCCTCAAGCTCAACAAAACTGGGGACCCCCGAGACAGAAGCTGGGCAAGAAAAGGAAAGGATAACAGAAGTCAGAGATGAACAGGGAATGGTCCAAACAAACAACGAAACCTGGGTTTAAAATCTGACAGAAGCACTTGTTTGTAGTTGATGAAGGAGCACTACCCTTTCGAATTAATTCAAATGTGGGAGTGGTCTTTGTGAGTCCTTTGAGTTTTTCTGCCCCTGCTGTGGATTCAAGCTACCTGAGAGGACAACATTCAAGTTCAGCAGTGACTGTGAGGATTAGACTAAGGCAGAGACGAGACACCAGGCCGCGCGGCAGCTGGGAAAGCTGCTGAACTGGCTGGCAGCTTGGGACTGGCGCAGTCACTGTGTCATGCCAGCCCCTGCCGAAAACGCAGCAAAGCAGAACAGTCTCCTCTTTAATCTCCATACGAGAAGAATAAAACGCACTCGTGGAAAATCCCAGTCTTCCTGACCTCTCGAAAGCCATGACATGTTGCCATATGCTTCAGTATTAAAGAGAAAGTGGAGCTCTTTGTTCAGCCCTTCGGGAGGAGAAAAGCCTTGCAGCGAGACGGCTGGCTGGCTCAAAGGAGACGCCGAGGAGTTGTAGCAAAGCCACTTCTGATGGCCCAAATAGTCTCTGATCCTGAAACGGAGACTCGGAGGATAAGAAGCAGCGAAGACTTCCAAATCGAATGCCTAGGACTACTCTGACGGTATGTTTGGAGTGCTTGGGGGAAGGGAGAGAGGCCGCACTAGAAATATCCCTCAAAGAAAAGTCCAGTTTGCGAAGGGAGGGAAATTTCTGGGGCTAACATAATGCTGAGCTGGCTAGACCATTCAAAGGCTGCGGTCGCACACACTAAATAATCCACTTTCAATCCACTTTCATTGTGTACTTTCCAACTGGATTTACTCTCATCCTTTCCACACTAGGCCCTAAATCCTGTTCCAACCCTGTCCCCGAACTTACATTCTACACTACACTCGAGTTCACCCCTGTAATTATCTCGGGATATTTTTTGTTTCCACGTTACACTGAGGTCACCCCGGTTTTGCCCCACACTTGTCCCGGGATAAACGGATGCTGTTAATAACCAGGGATAAATGTAAGGTATTGTTTTGCGAGTTGAACTCTGATAAAATCTGGGATGAGATCCAAGTGCCTGTGTGAACTGGCAAAATCCAGTTGGAAAGTGCATTGAAAGTGGATTGAAAGCGGATTGAAAGCGGATTATTTAGTGTGTGCGACGGCAGCCAACTACTAGGTTTATTTTATTTACTTCATTTGTACTTTATTTAATTTACTTCATTATTTATTTACTTCATTTGTACTTTATTTAATTTACTTCATTATTTTATTTACTTCATTTGTACCCCAACCTTTCCCCCCCATGGGAACCCAAAGCAGTTTATGCCATTCTCCTCTCCTCCATTTTATCCTCACAGCAACCCTGTGAGGTAGGTTAGGCTGACCGGCCCAAGGTCACCCAATGAGCTTCCATGGCATGAGTGGGGATTCGAACCCAGGTCTCACAGACATTGGTCCAACACTCTTCACCACAACATCACACTGGTTCCCATTGGTTGTGACATGAGCTCAAAGAGGGCTGCATCATTTCTTTATACTGCTTGTTGTTACCCCATCCCCTCACCCTTCACGCACTTGTCTCCTCCTCTTGATTTCTTTTATGCTGAAAATTAATCTTAAGGGGAGGAAAAAAGATGGCAGAGTTTCATTAAACAAAAAAAAACCCACCCCAAATCATGTAACAAGCTGAAATGATCTTGGATTAATGAGCTGCTGGTACTGTCACCCAAAGTGTTCTAAATGACATCTCCGCTTTGTGCAGAATTAGTCATTAGAACTAAGTTTTCACCGGCTTCTTGCTCCTTATTCCCAGTAAGGACAAAGATAGCCCAATTTATACAGTTTTGTTTTTCTCTCTGAAGTACAGTGTTCAAGTACAACATACACATTGTGCTTCAGGTGTGTTCTGGGCGTGGCGCCTTTGAGACACATCCAAAAATGATAAGCAACCCCATTGTCTAAAGAGGTGTCCCTGGATATTATGCTGTGTATGTGGCTGTTTTTGGGGAAAAGGGCCTCTCTTTTAAGATGAAGAAGACAAAGAAGAGGTTAGATTTATACCTCACCCTTCACTTAAGAGTCTCAGAGTGGCTTACAATCTCCTTCCCTTTCTCTCCCCGCAACAGACACCCTGGGCGATTTCGCATAAGCGTTTGCCCTGGGTTTGCCCTGATGCTTGCTCAGGAGCTTCTGGTCGATTTCCCACCAGTTGCTCTGGGCTCACGGTTTGATCAGGAGTATCGCGACACTGATCCAGAGCTTCCCCGGAGCAAGAAAATCCTGTTTTTAGAGGATTTTCCTGTTTGCTCCGGTGGAGAAGCCAAGATGAAAACGTGCCCACTCACCCGCCCTCCATCCAGCCCACCCCGTGGTGGACGTTTCTTCAATTTTTTTAAAATGAGCCCTCCTAATGTAATATCAAAATGATGAGGCAGCAAGACAAGAATCCACCACAGGGACTGCGTCGGCGAGGAGGATTTGCTGGGCTTTTTGGTAGCTGGGCGCCATTGGCCTGAGAGCCCCCAGGCTCGTGGATGACCGCTGCCCTGTGTCTGGGGTGCCCCGGCCACAGCTCCTGCAGACCGGGGGGGGGGACTCTTCCCTCCAGAAACCCGCGGAGGAGTGGCGGTGAGTGGAGGGTGGGCAAGGGACATGACTCTTCTGCCCTGCTCTCTGGGTGCATTCCTCCAGGCCTGAGGCTAGACTGTCTCCCCCCCCCCCCTTTTTTTAAAAAGAACCTCTTATTTCATTATATCGAAATAACGAAATAGTGATGCAGCAAGGGAAGATACACACACGCTCACATTTATTTATTATGGGGGGAACTTTTTCTTCGGGGCTCCAATTCAGCGTGCGAAGCGGGGAGACTGGGCTGCCATTGCTGCTGCTCCTCCTCAGCTGCCGCCACCGCCACCACCACTGGAGAAGAAGCCCTGAAGGAACCGCAACTCCCCCTCGGCTCACGCTCGCATCCAGCGCCCCAAGTGCTGCTGCTCCTGCAGCCGGCGGCAGGATGGATGGAGGATGGCAGCCAGAGTGTGTGGGAGGGAGGTGGGAGGCCAGTCCACATGCTGCTCCGTGGCTGGGGAGCTCCGCCAAGGAAGTTTTTCCGGCAAAAAACCCTTCATAAGTTTCATAACACAATTTTAAAATAAAATTGCAGAGAAAGTATCCTCGGTGGAGGGAACTGCACGAATGGGTTGCTTCAAGAGGCATGGCAAAAGATTTTTTTGATCCATAAAGTAAAGCAGTAATGCATACAAATAAACAAGGGAAAACCATCTTACTGGTGCCGGTATTTTATCTTTCAAATGGGCCACATTTTGTTATAACGAAATTGCAATGCGTATAGGGCACCATAAAGGCTTTATCTACCATTTTGTGCCTGAGATCCCGCTGGCAACGCGTCCAACATTTTTATGATAGCGCAGACACGCCACCAATCACAACGCCAGGCCATATGGTTGACCAATCATTGTGCGGCAAGCAACAGCGGTGGGGAAATTTGAATAGGAAGGAGGGAAGTATTGAATTCTGGGAAGAGGAAGGCAACTATGGACATCTTAATCCAGACTCCATTAGGTGCATATCAGCTTGCAACAGCAAAATAGTTTAAATTTCAGTAGCAAATAGCGTTCCCTCTACAACTCGCATGATCATTGCTCACACTATCCATGTCCACCGTCATTGCATTATAACAAAATAATGCAATCGTGCCTACGTTTTAAAAAAAATTCAAGGGAAGGGGGGAGGAGCGAGTGGGATGATGGGAGGGGGGACTGGAAGCCTCATTTCATCATAACAAAATAACACAATCGCGCATGCATTTTTTTAAAAAACGAGGGAGGAGGGAAGGGTTGAGGAGTGAGTGGGGAGATGGGAGGGGGGAATGGAAGCCACGTGGCAGTTGGTATGTGCGAAATAAACACTGCGGGGCAGATGAGGGGCTTTGGCTCCAAGTGTGAACATGAAGAATATACTCTGAAGGAAAAAACCCTGGAGAGAATGAGAGGCAAACGGCAAGTGCGAAATCGCCCCCTCTGAGGTAGGTGGGGCTGAGAGAGCTCTGAGAGAAGTGCTCTTGAGAGAACAGCTCTGAGAGAATGGTGACTGACCCAAGGTCACCCAGCTGGTTGCATGTGGAGAAGTGGGGAATCAAACCCAGTTCTCCCAGATTAGAGTCCGCCGCTCTTAGCCACTACCCAAAACTGGCTCTCAGTACTAACTTTTTGCACTGAAAAAACAGTCCTGCTTCTGACTTTGTGCACGTACTGAGATGGGAAGAAATGGAAATAGTAGACTTTGCAAAAAAAAGTAATATGAGATCAGGGTACTGAGGTAAGCTAGACGATCTCAATCGTAGTGTGTGTGTGTGTGTAAAGTGCCATCAAGTGGCAGCCAACTCATGGCGACCCCTTAGGGTTCTCAAGGCAAGAGATGTTCAGAGGTGTGCCATTCCCTGCCTCTTCATAGAGACCCTGGACTTCCTTGGTGGTCTCCCATCCAAGGACTAACCAAAGCTGACCCTGCTTAGCTTACGATATCTGATGAGATCAGGCCAGCCTGGGCCATCCAAGTCAGGGTCAACCATACTACCTCTGATGATAATCTGGGGGTTTATGAACTGGGATCATAGGGTCAGAGATCCTTAGCCCCTGCGCGAGCGGAAAAGCAAGAAAAAGGCCGTGGTAGATAATTGTGCTAGCAGCCTGAATAGGACAGACTTGCCCAATCTTATCACAGTTCGGAAGCTAAGCAGGATGAGCCATGGTTAGTATTTAGATGGGAGACTCACAAGGAAGACGGGGGTTGCTATGCAGAAGAAGGCCATGGGAAACCTCCGCCGCTTGTCTCTTGCCTTGACACCCCCGAGCTCCTAGGGTCGCGACAAGTTGGTTGTGACTTGATGGCTGGCCATTATTATTACTATCACCTCCTCCTCTTCCTCCTCCATCATCATCATCATCGTCATCTTCTTGCACTAAATAAAACTTATTGTATCCCCACCTACGGTTGTGCCTGTTCAACCAATTTTGGGGTCCTAGGAAGACTATCAGGTAACGTGTTGATTTATTTTATGTTACTATTTTATTTTCTGCTCAAGGCTATAGCTGTATAGACCAATAGAGACAGAGATAGAAATAAATAAGTAGGAAAGTGTGAGGCGTTACATAAGATTCTGCGCTAGTGGAACTACAATTAAGTCCATTTATGTTTCCACTTGCTCGTTGCTGTAGTTTTCCAGAAGAAGAAAAAGAAGAAGAGGAGGAGGAGGAGGGAGGGGATTGGATTGGATTTATACTGCACTCTTCACTACCTGAAGGAGTCTCAAAATGGCTTACAATCTCCTCTCCCTTCCCCTCCCCACAACAGACAAACTGTGAGGTAAGTGGGGCTGAGAGAGCTCTCTCGAGGACTGCTCTTGAGAGAACAGCTTTGAGAGAATTTGTAACTGATCCAAGGTCACCAGCGGCTGCATGTGGAGGAGTGGGGAATCAAACCCAGTTCTCCCAGATTAGAGTCCGCGCTGTTAACCACTACGCCAAACTGGCATCCCCCTCCATGCCAGCAGAAGGCTTTCAAGCATCAGTCATTGCTCTTAGCACAGTAATCTTATGACTGCACTACTGCCGCCATTGACTAGTTCCACTGAATCCCCAGCATTCCTTTTTTACAGGGGTCCGTTGGGGCCGGAGCGAGGCAGAGCAAAGCTCTGCCAGCTCAGGAGTGGCCACTAGGGCAGCCATGGGCCGAATCAGATTCTCTGATCTGATTCAGCCTGCTGCCGAATTGCCACCGAAATGGCTGGAGGGGAGGGGGCTTGAGGGAGAGGCTCCAAACTTGCAGGTTATCTGCTGGGACCTCTCCCCCAAATACCCACCAAGTTTCAAGAAGATTGGACCAGGGGGTCCAATTCTAGAAAAAAAGGTAACATTTTTTCCCACCATAGAGAACAATGGAGGGGATGGGACAACCTGTTTGGGGGCCCATAGAATTGGACCCCGTGGTCCAATCTTCTTAAAACTTGGTGGGTATTTCGAGGAGAGGCCCCAGCAGCTACCCAGCAAGTTTGGAGCCTCTCCCTCAAACCCCCTTTCCTCCAGCCCCTCATATACCCTATGAGTTTTTGCCATTGATTTCAATGGCCCATAGGGTATAATGGGGCTGAAACTGACATTCCCTTTCTGACACACTTCCAGTGATGTCAAGGGATGTGGCATATGCTAATGAGTTATGCTAATGAGTTATGCTAATGAGCTCCTGCAGTTTTTTTTCTACGAAAGGACCCCTGCTTTTTAGAAAGTACTAACCAGGGCTGACCCTACTTAACTTCTGAGATCCGATGGCATTAGGCTTACCTGGGCCATCCAGGTCAGGAGTGGAGGCAGAAGGGGGAAATCCCTGCTTTCAATTCAGGGGAGCCCCCGCATACTCCAACACACAAACCACAACCCAAAACCGTAATATTGAATAACCATATCTATTTTTCTTGGTAACATTTGCAGTATGAATGAATGAGCCTGCTTTGGGGAGGGCGGAATTTTAAAAAATCTGAAAAATAAAATAAATAAACAAATAGATACACAGCTCACAGAAATGAGAAGTACTTTCATACATATCGTCCTTATCTCAGCTTCATCCCGGGTCAAACAGACATGAGCCAGGGTAAAAAAGAAACACCATCATCTAGTACATGTTTGGTGTAGTGGTTAAGTGCGCGGACTCTAATCTGGGAGAACCGGGTTCGATTCCCCACTCCTCCACTTGCACCTGCTGGATGACCTTGGGCAAGCCATAGCTCTGTACCAGCTGTTCCCTCAAGGACAGCTTGGGAAAGAGCTCTCTCAGCCCCACCTACCTCACAGGGTGTCTGTTGTGGGGAAGGGAAGGGAAAGGAGTTTGTAAGCCGCTCTGAGACTCCAAGTGAGTGAAGGGCGGGATATAAATCCAATCTCTTCTTCTATGTGGCCGCATTGTTTCTAACATCCATAGCTGACCCTGTACCACACCGAACTGGCCAGATGGCCACAAGAGCCCAACCCACTTAACCTGGGCTACATCTGCAATGGGGACAGAACCCCTCCCCCCCCATCTGATTATGGAAAGTGTTGACGGACAAGGCCAGGTATGCCCGCGCCATCTGCAAGAGAGCAATTAACACAAAATTGAAATCCTCCCCATCGCAAACATAACAAAATGTGTCACGCTGGCATCGGCAGCCCCACTGCTGCTTCCACGTACGCACATATGCTGCTGTTAGCAAGTTAATTATTTGCAATGCAGCCAGCAGAGCTAGCGGCCGCGCGCTACCCGGCACGCCATCCCCCCCTTCCCCTTCTTAATCCACTTGCCTTCCATGGTTCCTGGTGCTAAACGCAGCGAGGCAGGAGACCTTCGGGCTGCCTGAGCTCAGGAAATGGCACAAGGAAGAGTGAACGGAGGCGAGTCTATTGCTAGAGCACCAACGAACTTTCCCTCCCAGTTTGGGGAAGTTAAGCATGTCTCTGGGCAGGGAGGAGCACAGAAAAAGGGGACAGTTAAGGCGGAACTGCTGGGGCCCACTAGGCCTTGGCAGTCTCCATTGAGCAGATGGGTCCTGGGGAGCCCTAACCAGCTGGTGTGCTTTGCAGCTGCCCTCTAGGGGGCTCTAAATGGCGCCCAAGCCCAGGTACCTTTGCTACGGCGCAAGGAACCATTTGCGGTCTCTTTCAACCGCCTATGCCAGCCCACCCACCTTCTCCCAGCTGCACTTTGCGTAGAATGCAGCGAGGGTCTACTCCAAGCTGATCTTGTATAACTAAAGCCCGTGTCACCGGTAAGGACGGCAAAGAGTCATACAGGAGTGAGAGGAGGTGGAAGAGAGGTTTCCCTTTTATCCTTGGCTTTCCCAGGATGAATTTGAACCCTAGTAGGAAGCAGGCCTTGTTCACACCAACATGGGTCTTGTGTGTCTCCTTGATCATGGGTCAGATCACAGCATTCAGTCCCTTTGTGCCTCTGTTAACAGCAGGTGAGGGGGGGACAAAAGGTACTCGTTGTGGAGTTGGCTTTGGCTTTGGGATCTCTTCTATATGGAAACCTTTTTAAGAAACACCCATATATTATTGGGTGTATTGTGTGCTGTCAAATAACTTTCAATGTATGTCGACCCTAAGAATTAATGACCTCCAAAATGTCCTATCATTAACAGCCTTGCTTAGGTCTTGCAAACTGTAGGCCTTGACTTCCTCGGGGGGGGGGGGTTGATAATTTTTTGGTGTGTGTTTATATGTCTGCACCTGGAAGTCATGGCAACCTCTGGTGACTGACCCCTACTGGGGGCCTGGAGAATATTCAGAGAGGTAGCTGGAGAAAGCCTGCCCCTGTCCTCCTGACTTGGTATTCCATGGAAGTCTCCCATCCAAGTACTAACCACAGTCAACCCTGCTTAGCTTCCAGGATCCAATGAGATCAGGCTATCCAGGTCAGGGTATCCAGCCTTGACTTCCTTGATTGAGTCAATCCATCTCGTGTGTCTTCCTCTTTTCCTGCTGCCTTCAGCTTTTCCTAGCATCATTGTCTTTTCCAGTGACTCTTCTCTTCTCAGAATGTGACCACAGTATGATAGCCTCAGCCATTTTAGTTTCTAGGGAGAATCCTGGCCTGATTTGACCTTAGAACCTTCTGCATTTTTTTTTGGCAGTCCATGGTATCTGTAAATTTTTTTATTAGATTTATGTATTTTAAATATTTATAGGCCAAAAGTGCTTAAGAAGATTCAATTCTTTGACATTATCTAGTGGAAAATGAAAGTTCTGAGGCTGCAGTTGGGGAATATGACATCGAAGAGAAAGGAAGGAAAACTGACGGGCGGCAGACGTGTTTAGCTGAGAGAAGTGGATGAGCGCATTCTTGAGGTAAGACTCCCACCTAAACCCAACACGAGGAAGCAGGTGGTACTTAGACAGCTCCTCAGGAACAGTCAACATGAAGAAGAGTTTGAGAAGACAGATCTCCAAGGCGGCAGACGTGTTTAGCTGAGAGAAGTGGATGAGCGCATTCTTGAGGTAAGACTCCCACCTAAACCCAACACGAGGAAGCAGGTGGTACTTAGACAGCTCCTCAGGAACAGTCAACATGAAGAAGAGTTTGAGAAGACAGATCTCCAAGGGGCCTATTCTCCTTCATTCCAATCTTCCTACCATTTTCACCTTGCCCTCTGTATTTTGAGGAACTCCCCATGTGCCCTCTTTGCCCCCCTACTTCAGTCTGTATTAGAATTATCTCCATGTTTTTCAAATGCACATTTTGATTACTCCTATTTTGATTGCCCAATATACCATGTTAGAAAGAGCAGGATCCCTTCCAGTGCGCACAAAATAAATGTCTGTGATTTATTATGCAATAGGCCCATTTCACTTTGATTCTCTAACATGCTGGCAGAGATTTGGAACTGGGGTAATGCTGTAGCATCTGCTTCACGATAAGTCAGAATTCTATCCATGGGGGTCCTTTGGCAAGGTCCAGCGTATGATATCATATATTAGAGAAAGGGACCTCAGATTTGCCATGCGTTTAATGCCCCGTTGGTTTACCAGGCCTGGCGAGTTGACCAAGTTAC
Source organism: Lepidodactylus listeri (assembly GCA_029233225.1). NCBI lineage: Eukaryota > Metazoa > Chordata > Lepidosauria > Squamata > Gekkonidae > Lepidodactylus > Lepidodactylus listeri. The sequence goes on along the minus strand of JARCFY010000010.1, from coordinate 16,880,756 downwards.
AAGACGTATGCCCTCCCGATTTGTCCTGCACGTGGTTTCTGATTGGCAGGCGCAGTTTGGCCAATCGGTGTCCGCATGAATCCCCTTCCCGGGGATATTCACATGGTTCCCTCCTCCTGAGCACTCCAATTGGTCTGGCAACATCCTGCCTTTTGCATAATGTCACAGAATGTGGCGCTTGATGAGTCATGGCTGCTCTGATTGCTTTGCACAGCGGCACTCTGGCACAGAATGAGATTTTGTACAGCACTGCAGACTGTACATAACCATTTGACATATGGCACCTGGGAAGAAGCCAGATTTTTTTTTTTTTTAAAATTCAGGTCACAGGATGCGTTTTCATGATTAATTATAAAGAACCTCACAGGACAGAAAGAGTGCTGGCAGAATCTCAAATGTTTCTTTACCTACAGTATTCGGGGGGTAGGGAGTGAAAAAACATTGGCAGATTTCCACTGCTTATGACTCTTCCTGTACAAATGTTTAACCTCACCAATGTCACCAGGAGGTTCTTGATTACGCCAACAGTGGCTCAACCCCTTCTTCCAGCAAAGGCTCTTAAGTTGCGTTCGCCAATAAAACCATTTATTAAAACACCAAACAATAAAATCACGAATGAACTAATAATATAATTTTAAGCTTCTTTGGTCGATCGCTTCTGTGGTTTGCCAGCTGTAATCTTTCCTTTCCCTCCTCTCTTTTTTTTTAAAATTAAGAATATATAAATTACAATTGTCATTGGACTTACAACAAAAACAACATTAAAAATCTAAAAGCAAAATTTACATATTCTGAAGTACCAACAACGCAACTATCAAAAAAGGAAGGTTGACAACAACACAGTACAAGAAATAAAACATTTAAAATATCATATTCTTGAATAAAGCAGGAAGTTGACCTAACATTATCAGATTGTAACCTTCCGATAATAACCGTGGCCCCAACAAAGGCCAAATTTTTATTAATACTATCATAGGCCAGCAAAACTGGAGAATCCAGAGCAGACGGGGTACATTCACACACGCATGTCATATTCAATCGGTCTGTCCTTGGTTAGTTTACACCAGGGGCGCTTGAAAAACCTGCTGGTCTGGCTGACATTCTGTTCGCTGATTGTGAATGCCTGTTCTGTGATCGAATGTTTGTCAGCTTGTTCCTTGCTTTGGTAGGCTACTTACTAACAGTGCCATACAGCATAATAAACTTTTCGTGCACGAATATTCTCGCAGAGCCTGATTCAATTCTACTTGCCCCCATCCATGCTGCACAACTGCTCCACTTGGCAGGCAACTGGGTGCGGTCACATGTGCCAGATTACGTGTGTGTGTGGGGGGAGCGAGGCTCTTTGCTCTGCAGTAATTTGACCCGCCACTGCGTGATCAGATGCAACGGCAGGGGAATCAGTTTTTTTCTTTGCTGCATGTTTCCGGTGCGCTTCAACAAGGGATCACTGACGCAATGGGAGCACGCTGGAGTGATCACATGGGAAATTCCGTCTGCGGCCCTTCGCAAACCCATTTCGTGTCTCCTCAGACTGGCAGTTGCTGTCCAGGGTCTCAGGCTGAGGCCTTTCACATCACTTACTTTTAGATCCTTTAACCAGAGATGCCGGGGATTGAACCTGGGACCTTCTGCAAGCCAAGCAGATGCTCTACCACTAAGCCACGTATCCCCTTCCCGTGATCAGGAATCACATAGTAAACTTAATGACATCATGGCTTTGAGTAGCAAATAAGTTTTGGCTGTATGACTAATGTCACTGAAGTCAAAGGCAATGTAGTGCTCTCAGTTTAGACTGATATGGGGGAAGGGAAGCTACAGGGACACAAAACACACACACACAGAGCCTTTCTGCCGACTTTTGACCCCCATGAAGGAACTAGAAAATCTTCTTAAGTGTCAGGATTTTCTAGTGTCCTGGCCCCACTGCTGGACCTCCTGATGGCACCTGATGTTCTTGGCCACTGTGTGACACAGAGCGTTGGACTGGATGGGCCATTGGCCTGATCCAACACTGGCTTCTCTTATATTCTTATGTATCAGTGGAGACCAAGATCAAGTTAATTCATGCCATAGTATTCCCCATTACTACGTATGGGTGAGAAAGCTGGGCAATGAATAAAGCTGACAGGAAGAGAGTTGATTCTTTTGAAATGTGGTGTTGGAGGAGAGTTTTACAAATACCATGGACCACCAAAAAAACAAATAATTGGGTTCTAGATCAAATCAACCCTGAACTCTCCATAGAAGTTTAGAATGATTCAACTGAAGCTATCGTGCTTTGGTCACATGATGAGAAGGCAAGAGTCGCTGGAAAAGACAATCATGCTAGGAAAAGGTGAAGGCAGCAGAAGAGGAAGACCCAAAATGAGATGGATTGGCTCAGTCAAGGAAGCCATGACCCTCCATTTGCAAGATCTGAGCAAAGCTGTTAATCTAGGGCTGCTAACCCCCAGGCGGGAGTGGGGATCCCCCAATTTTGTGGGCTTCTGCCCACCGTTAGCTACCTGGCCGGTGGGGGAAGCCCTGCCCCCAACAGCCACAACCCAACATGGTGTCTCCAACATGATGAAGTCACGCGGAGGTGATGTCATCTCACAGGGGACGCCGCGCAGTAACACTGTGTTGTTTTAGGCAAAAACCTCTATGGTAACCATCAAATTTCCCCCAAATACCAGAGCGTTGCAGCACAATGTCCCTGGCACGATGATGTCACTTCTGCATGATGTCATTATGTCATGCGCAGTGATGTTGCCCTGCCCCCACTCCTGGAGAGCTCCCTCCCACCGCCCACCAGTGAGGAGGTAAGACTCAGCAGGACCTTTTGGAGGTCTCCAATTCATAGGGTCACATCGGAAGCAACTTGATGGCACTTAACCCCCCCCCCCCCCCCCCAATGAAAGAACAAATGAAGGCACTTTCCCCATCAGGCCAACATATCCCGAACTTTCAGCTCATCCCTAGAATTTTCTGATTCCCTTTGGAAGTTAAATTTGAGTCCAGTAGCAGCCAACAAGAGTATAAGCTTTGGAGCGCCAAAGCTCCCCTTGCCAGGGACGACTCTTTGAAAGATGTGTCTAGAAGGTAGAAGAAATTTCTCATTCCAAATAAACAAGCAAAGAAAGAAAAGCACATACAACATTTGTCCACACAAAAAGGGGAGGAAAAGAAGAAATCTGTCCTATAGTCATTATGTCTGCAAGACATAGGATCAGAGACTAAAATCTATAATGAGTGCTTATTCACTGGAATTAAAATGCACGGCATCGCAGTGAATGGGAGTTAGGCTAAAAACTCACCCTTTTTGTTTTTTGTTTAAGGCTAGTGGGCAAAGCAGAATGCCACATGACACGGACATGCATATTTTAATGGAAAGAAATGTTGTGTCTTCAGGAGCGGTACACACTGCCAAAATGGAACAGGAGTGGTTGTTTTCCCCTCCTGTGCGATAAAGTCTTACATTAAAGCATGGGTCTATTGAAGGGAGTATGCTGAAGGAGGGTTAGCTGCCTTCTAGCATCAGGGAAACAATGTCGGATAGAATTCTGTTCAGATGGCTGCGGGCATTTGAGGTGGAGCCCCTTGAGACCAGCTGCAGATTCTCAGAAAGAAAGAAAGAACTTTCATGTTCCTTTTTACCAGGCCGGAACTTTTCCAGGGAAGCTGGAAGATACCCCCAAATGCACATAACAACATCTATCCTTGCATTTCTATATAGAACTATACTTCCTTTATATGTGCCTTTCGTGCATCTTTGCTGACATTGAGGTCGTGCAAAGGAAAGTGTTTTCTTGCCAGAAACTAAACTCTTACCCTGGCATCCCTGACTTAACTATAGAGATCATTGTAATTTAGAGACACATCCTAACGAGGAAGATAAAGGACGGGAGATTACTGAGGATTCCTATTCACCAGAGAAGAAGAAGAAGAAGAGATTGGATTCATACCCTGCCCTTCACTCGGAGTCTTAGAGCAGCACACAATCTCCTTTGTCTTCTCCTTCCCACAACAGACACCCTGGGAGGTAGGTGGGGGCTGAGAGAGCTCTTTTGAGGACTGCTCTTGAGAGAGCAGCTCTGAGAGAACTTGTGACTGGTTCAAGGTCACACCAGCAGCTGCACGTGGAGGAGTGAGGAATCAAACCCGGTTCTCCCAGGTTAGAGTCCACGCTCTACACCATACTAGAGGACCAGTAAGCAGGCAGACTAGAGGAGGGCAGGCAGTTAGACTTGGGGCTGTTCTGCATTCTCATTTGCTTCATTTTTTCCTCTTCCAGACATGTTTTGCTCCCTCTAGTGGTGCATTTAAAACTGCAGGGAGATATATAGGACATACAGCGATGTAATATCAAATTGACTGCTAGATGGCGCAAAACACATGCGGAAAAGATCCCCCAGAAGCCATAGGGACACACTACCAAGGAAAATGAGAATGTGGAACAGCCCTTTAGAGAGCATTCTGGGAAGCTAGGAGAAAACTGTGTTTGTTTGGCACTATTATATTTCCTCTGACCTGGATGGCCCAGACTAGGGTTGGCCCTATTTAGTACTTGGATGGGACACCAAGTACTCTGTTGCTATTCAGAGGAAAAAAGTGGCAAACCACCTCTGAATGTCTCTTATCTTGAAAATCCTAGAAGGTTGCCATACATTGATTACAACTTGATGGCACTTTCTACCAAACTATTACATTTACTTTTACTGTACCTGTTTGGGGTAATGCAGGGGTGGCCAAACTGTGGCTCCGGAGCCGCATGTGGCTCTTTCACACATATTGTGCGGCTCCTGACAGGGCGGCTGGGGAAGCAAAGGGGATGAATGCCTCCCTGATCCATCTTCCCTTCCCCAGCCAGCGTTCCCCTTCCTTGGGTAGGCTTTCTCTTTTCCCCTCCCTCCTCACATCTATTTGTCTTCTTTCTCTCTCTCTCTCCCTCTCTCTGTCTTTCCACCTCTTTCATTCTTTCTTTCCGCCTCTCTCTCTTAGACAAATAAATATCATTAGCAAACAAAAAAAATCATTGGACAAATAAATATCATTATAAACATCTGTTTTTATTTTTGCCAGTCTCATTTAATGTTAACAAAAAGCAAATTTGCATATTTTCCAATAAAAACGTATTTGTAATATTTGTTCATGTCTTGCTGCTCTCAAACATCTGACGTTTATTCTACATGGCTCTTACATTTAGCAAGTTTGGCCACCCCTGGTGTAGTGGTTAAGAGTGGCAGGCTCTAATCTGGAAAACCGGGTTCGATTCCCTACTCCTTCTCCATATGCAGCCAGTTGAGTGACTTTGGGTCAGTCACAGTTCTCTCCAAGCTGTTCTCTCAAAAGCAGTTCTCTCAGAGCTCTCTCAGCCCCCCTGCCTCCCAGGGCATCTGTTGTGGGGAGGGGAAGGGAAGGAGATTGTAAGCCGCTCTGACACTCCGAGTGAAGGGCAGGTTATGAATGCAACTCTTCTTCTTCCCTAATATGATCGAACCTCTCATGTATCACCCTAACCAAAGGTCCAAAGCCTATACAACCTTCAGGTGCTGTTCCAGGTATCAGCTATCGGAGGCATCTTATTCAAATCTTTCCATATGAACAGCAAAAGAAAGCCGATATTACCTGTGAAGAAAAGCTGGCCATATGACTAGAGTGGCCCATAGGAAGGCAGAATACAGTATAAAAAACTCCCAGGCATGGAATTATACTTGCAAAAGACAAAAAATGATTTATTACAAAGGAAATCAGATTTTACAAAATAAAAGCTAGGAAACAGGAAACTTCTAGAAATGTCAAAAAGTATCAAGCGTAAGAAAGACAGGATCCCCATACTGCTTAGTGCTATGTCGTAAATGAGACAGGCGACAGAACTGACTCCGATTTAAAGTCTTTTTTTCAGACCATTGCAAAACAGAGCCGGAGGATACACAATGCTTGGCTCCAAAGAAACAGGGCGGTCAAGCTTGTGTGCCCTGGCCTAGATACCCCCCACGCTAGCCTAATCTCATCAGATCTTAGAAGCCAAGCAGGGTCGTCCCTGGCTAGTATTTGGATGGGAGACCTCCAAGGAAGCCCAGGGTTGCTACACAGAGGCAGGCAATGGCCAACCACCTCTGTGCATCTCTTGCCCTGAAAACCCTACGGGGTCACCATAAATCAGCTGTGACTTGATGACAATTCCTACCACCACCAAGCTTGTGCTTGGCAATCAGTCAACACAGAACCAAACTCCCATTGGCAATGCAGCTCTGGACCTCATGGCTCTGAATTTCCTTGCCCCCCCCCCCCCAATAATACTAATTAATCAATAATTATCGTATGGCGTTGTGTGTAGAATAGCCGGGAGATCCTAAAATTGTCTGGCAGCCAGATGTGCTAGCTCTTTTTAGCGTTACGCATTACCAGGTGGCGAGCTAGACTTGTTTTTAAAGCAAGAGATGTTTCAGAGGTGGTTTGCCATTGCCTGCCTCTGCGTCATGACCCTGGTATTCCTTGGAGGTCACCCTTCCAAACACTAGCCAAGGCCGACCCTGCTTAACTTCAGAAATCTGACAGGACTGGGCTAGCCTGGGCTAACCTGGTCAAGGTGTGCCGCCCACAATCCTTCCAATGCACGTGGCCACCATTTTGGTGAATAGGGCAATGTACATTTTTTCTGGCTTTGCTACCTCCAAATGGAACCCTGGGTTTTTGATGGTATGCATTCATGGGTATCAGAGAGGGACGTGCGTGGGGAAGCATTGCCCTAATCACGCAAAATGGCAACCGTACATATGGGAAGGATCATGGGTAGCACCCGGTCCCGTTACACATGGTTAAATTGCCAAAATTATACTTCTGAAAAGGAATTGATAGTACTGTAACCCCTCAAGGGGTTTTGAAGGCAAGAGACGAGCAGAGGTGCAGCTTGCCATTGCCCGCCTCAGCATAGCAACCCCGGACTTCCTTGGTGGTCCTCTTGACCAACCTTGATTGGTTCCCATGCCCTGCCGAGCTTGGACGAGCCAGAGCTACCCGGACAGATGGAATGATTTCAGCAGTGCGGGAATAGCAGCTTCCACTCCATTATCTTTCCGCGAGTCTCCCATCCCTTAGCTGCTCGTCGGTCGAATGTGAGTGACACGAGCCTTAAAATTAAAAAAAAAGACCCTGCAGAATTTTGCTTCAAGCAACAAGAAGTCCGGCCATCGGAAGAGTCTCCCCCTCCTTTATTAAACATACACTTGAGTGCAATTAGTTCCCAGCAACCCCTCGTACGCAGGAAAAGAGGACTCCTCATCGCTAGTTTAGATGAAAAGTAGGAGATGGCTGGTGTCAATGACACAAGGACCCTCTTCTGGAGCTAATGAAAAGTCCTTACCGTTCCTGATGATCATCTCCTTAGCCGTTCACAGTTCCTATGATTGTGCCCTTGCCCTCTCGGCTACGGTTCGGAGAGATAATGATCCTTTTTTTTTCCACTTTACAAAATTATTTGAACTTTTTTTTTACACCCACTCTTTGCAAAAGCCAACTTGATTGTATGCCCTTTAATTACCGGATGCTGGGCTCTATCTTACGATGGCTTGATTTCTCCGGGCATCTGTGCTGGTGTTAAGAGCAGCAGCTGAGAAGGAACAAGAAATGGGCGGAAATGTTGCCTCGTAAGAGCATAAGAGAAGCCAATGTTGGATCAGGCCAGTGGCCCATCCAGTCCAACACTCTGTCACACAGTGGCCAAAAACACCAGGTGCCCTCAGGAGGTCCAGCAGTGGGGCCAGGACACTAGAAGCCCTCCCACTGTGTCTCCCCACGCCCCAAGCACCAAGAATACAGAGCATCACTTGCCCCAGACCGAGAGTTCTTAGCTATACTCTGTGGCTAATAGCTACTGATGGACCTCTGCTCCATATGTTTATCTAATCTCTGCATCTCAGCAACCCATCTGGGACAGATTACGGGGGATAGTGGGTTGGATCTAGGCTACATTTTCCACTAATGCAAGGGGAGGTGTAATTTCTGCCAATTCCCTTTCCCTGCTGCAGACCCCCCCCCCCATTCATGATATTCCTGAGGGTGATATCAGGGAGATCAAAAGGAGGCAGTAGGAAGGGAAGAGGCATTGTTTGCCTAAACACTGCACCTAGGGATGCCAACCTCCAGGTGGGACCTGGGGATCCCCCAGTATTACAGCTCATCTCCACACTGCAGAGATAAGTTTCCCCTGGAGAAAATAGATGTTTTGGAGATTGGATGCTATGGCATTGTACCCCACTGAGGCAGTGGCAGACCAGTGGCGACTGCGATAAAAAAGGCCAACGGTGTGCTGGGGATTATTAGGAAGGGAACTGAAAACAGATCAGCCAGTATCATAATGCCCCTGTAGAAATCAATGGTGTGACCTCATTTGGAGTACTGTGTACAGTTCTGGTCGCCACACCTCAGAAAGGATATTATAGCATTGGGAAAAGTGCAGAAAAGGGCAACTAGAATGATAAAAGGGTTGGAACACTTTCCCTATGAAGAAGGGTTGAAGCGCTTGGGGCTTTTTAACTTGGAGAAACGACGGCTGAGGGGTGACATGATCGAGGTTTATAAGATTTGGGATAGAGCAGGTAGAGAAAGAAGTCCTTTTCTCCCTCTCTTACAATACAAGAACTCGTGGGCACTCAATGACATTGCTGAGCAGTCGGGTTAGAACAGATAAAAGGAAGTCCTTCTTCACCCAAAGAGTGATTGACACGTGGAATTCACTGCCGCAGGAGGTGGTGGCGGCTACAAGCACGGACGGCTTCAAGAGGGAATTAGATAAGCATATGGAGCAGAGGTCCATCAGTGGCTATTAGCCACAAAGTATGGATAGGAACTCTCGGTCTGGGGCAAGTGAATGCTCTGTATTCTTGGTGCTTGACCGGGGGGACGGGGGACAGTGGGAGGGCTTCTAGTATCCTGGCCCCACTGCTGGACCTCCTGATGGCACCTGATATTTTTGGCCACTGTGTGACAGAGTGTTGGACTGGATGGGCCACTGGCCTGATCCAACATTGGCTTCTCTTATGTTCTTACCTACATTTTCGAGACCCTGAGGCTTGAACTGTTATGGGGCCCCCTTCTCAACCAGCAACAACTGGGCAGCATCCAACAAGGATATGAAACAGGCATTAGAGCATAGTCTAAGGTCAATATTAAGTACTTCAACCATTTGGATTATGATTCTGTCACTAAAGTAGCCTTAGTTTAATAACAAACAAAAAATCCCCATCAATTGTGTTGAAAACTGCACTCATTAAAAAAAGAGTTGGCTTCAGGGCCCCTCCAGGATCAGGGCCGCTGAAGCTTAAGCTTCATTAGTTGCATAGTAGATCCACCCCTGCACTGAGGCCTCTGGCTTGCCCAGGCTCCACCCCTAAATCTCCAGGAGTTTCCCAACGTGGATCTGGCAACCCTAACCCCCCCCCCCCCAGTCAGTGGCCAGGAGGGACCTGGCAACCCTAACTGTGCCTTCTTTAGCCTTGACCCAGATTGTGGAGAGAGGAAGATAAAAGGGTTTTGACAATGATTATCCATTGGTGATTAAAAGACCTTCTGCATGTGCTCAGAGGCACACATTCTTCCACAGGAGCAAATGGCAGCAAAGTGGCTTGAAATTAATGATTAAAAACAGACTGGGCAGGGGAACTGGGAATTCATTTTCCTCATGCTGCTCCACCCCTCCCATGACCAATGCTCCCTCTAAGCTGTGGAGTCTTGTGAGCAAAAATTCTACTTGGTGAGCTACTGGCAATAAAGTTGTGAGTGAGCGGCTTGGCTACTGCATAAATTAGTTTGCTCTGGAGCTGTCCTTCCTGAGCTAAGACAAAAACGTATGAGCCAGAGGCTCTGAGCCTTCATGTGGGGAGAGCGGCCTATAAATTAAATAAATAAATAAATAAATAAATAAATATAAAGACTGTGAGCTAGCTCACACTAACTCAGCTTAGAGGAAACACTGCCCACAAAACCCCTCCCCCGGCAAATTCCCGACTGCAAACAGAGGAGGCAGCCTTAAAGTAATATGAATCTCACTCCAATTTTCTGCAAGACCATTCTGCCCACTTGTCATTGTGGACATGAAAGAGGAGAGTGAAAAGCCAGAGAGAAGCAAAAGGCTCAGAATGTTACGGGATAGAGCAGAGAAGAATGCATTTAGTCAGTAAGAAGTTTACTTACTCAACTCCAGCCTTCTTGCGGCATCCCTCCCCCTTTCTTCCCAGGTAATTCGGATAAAAACTGTATGCACATTTTCCCTTATACCCCCACAAGGAAAAGGGGAAGATGCTTAAAAAAACAGACCTGGGAATTTGGACGGCGTATTTCTAATGCAGGATTGCTGCTGTTTCCCCCCTGTTGATATGAGCTTTGCCTTCAGCCTTCTCAGGAGTATAATAATGGTTATTTTGGATAGCTTTTCAGAAATAATTGAGCATTGTTATACTTGGTGATCAGATTAGCTATATTAGTGCTTTGAAAGAAGAGAGGAGGTTCAGTTGATGCTCTGATTAGTTAATTGCTGGATGCTTGTCCAATGCCTGCTCAGTCCTGGAGTGCAGCAGTGGGCCAATTCCTTTTTAAAATACAGACATCTGGAAGCACAGCTATAGTTTTCATTAAGCTTACCATCTATTTTATACAGATCACGTGTCAGGCTGTTAAAATGTGTGTGTGTGGGGGGGAGATACCCAAAGGAACATGTAGAGAATAAAATGCAATTGAATTGTACTTTGGCCAAAGGCCAAATGTGGCGAAAGATGGATTTGTGAAAGATGCATCTTCCCTCCCTTTAAATGCTAATAATAGCCCAGTCTCAATTAGCAAAAGTGAGCAATGGTTGAACAGTTCAGTTCCCCCTGATCTCAATTTGGCTACAGGCGTTGCTGGGGGTTTTGTAGAAAAAGCCCAGCAGGAACTCATTAGCACAATAGGCCACACCCAACAGCAGAAACGCATTAGCATATTAGACCACACCCCCAACAGCACAGCTCCCTCCCAGGATTGGCTTCCCCAGGTGCCCCGTGGCTTGCAGGATGCATGGGGAGCCCAAAGGAAGGAAGGCAGTTTTTGGATCGGCTTCCCCAGGTGCCTCGCAGCTGCGGGGCACCTGGGGGACCCGAGGAGGGGAGGCAGTTTAAACTGCCTTCCCTCCCTGGATTGGCTTGGCTTCCCCAGGCGCCCCACGGCTTGCGAGGCGCCTGGGGAACCCAAGGGGAGGGCTGTAGGCATGGCCAACTCGGAAGCGAGCTGGAACTCCGTTCCTGTGTGTTCCTGCCCAAAAATAGCCCTGGGCGTTGCATGATTTACCTTCTACAGACGGATGGAGAAGCATCACTGCCTCTGCTTTGGACCTGATTGGGTGGAAATGTCCGGGAAACACAGAAATACAGAACCCATAAGATCCGGTCAGAGTTTTAGATATCATTAATTTCTAGGTGTAGCAGCCCTAATAGCCCAGCCTGGCCAGATCTTGTCGGAGCTCAAGAAATATTGGTTGTAGGAACAGTGTGTGAATCCGCGGGGTAGCGTGCTGTGAGTGACTTTTGGCTGCACTGCTCTATGGGGGGGGGGGGGGGGGGAGAAATCCCTGCCTGATAGGTACTTCTAGGATAACACGTCTTTACAATGAACTTTCCATATTTTGCCTTATGGGGCATGTTTTTAATATTGGCTGGCTTTAACTCTCGCTCACCCTTGCCAGAAGCATTCTGAACACCGTAGAATGTTAGGGATTTTTCATCTCATTTAGTATGAGATGCTGTATTTTCAGTCGTCTCTCCCCTCCCCTCCCCTTTTCTACCTGCATTACAGAGTCCGTATGTTTTTGGAGCACTGCCGCACTATACCTTTGACATAACTTGCAAGTTAAAATGCGCAAGGGATGCTCCGAGACCAGCGCACTAGTAAGTTCACAGTTGAGAAAACTCGGCAGCAGCTGACTTTTGAAACAAAGAGGCAACGGAGACACGTTTGACAAAAAAAATATATGAGGCTTTCCACTGACAAAGTGGTCTTTAGCCTGGGAAGAGCTCATGCCATTTGGACATAATGTCCCCCGTTATGCATGTTTATGTCCCATCAATTTTAATGGGAGAGTTCTAGCCAAGGCAGGCAATCAGCTTAGTGGTAGCATTTTCTGCTACATGACTGTTTTGTTGTCTGCAGCACCAGATACCTTGTCTATCCCCCCCCCCCCCCCCCACAATAGCACATTCTTCTGTGTGATAAAGCTAGGACTTTATCACAAGTGGACTTCCAAAGATCTCTACCCAGGGAACAGAAAGCTGCTTGATTGAGTCTGCCCAGGGGGGGCAAAGGAGACGTCAACGGCATGACGTTCGCCAATTACGGGTCGCGTTTCTTTCCAGAAGATGTCTGGGGGGAGAGAGTTTCTGCTGTGACCTTTCTGTATCGCACCTGCAGATCTCTTCCACCAACAGAAAGGGCATCGTGCATGACATCATCTTTGCAGACTTGCCTTCTGAGATTGCCTGCTCAGGTGATCAAAGCACCAGGTTTTTCCAGGCCAAAAGCAAATCTCCAAGGGTGACGAGTAACAGAGGGATAACGCAGTGGGGGCCACATCCCCAGGTGAACAGCTGACAGTTGTCAGCTGGAGAAAAACCAAGGAGGTTGTGGTAGAGTTTTCTGCTGCAACCAACAGAAGAGCAGAGGAACCGGGAAGCTACAGTAGTAGAACAACTACACAATGTAATTAGGAAGTTCCTGGTACTACTTCATCCCAGGCATATGAATTCCACTTTGTTGACTGAGTGTTTTCCCAAATAAAGGTGCAGTTTAAGGCCGTGGGCCTCCACTATTGAGAAGAGGAAGAAGAAGAAGAAGATTTATACCCTGCCCTTCACTGCCCAAAGGAGTCTCAGAGAGGCTTACAATCTCCTTTCCCTTCTCCTCCCCACAACAGACACCCTGGGAGGTAGGTGAGGCTGAGAGAGCTCTTTCGAGAACTGCCCTTGAGAGAACAGCTTTGAGAGAACTTACAACTGACTCAAGGTCACACCAGCAGCTGCCTGTGGAGTAGTGGGGAATTGAACCCGGTTCTCCCAGATTAGATTGCACGCTCCTTATCACAGCACCAGACTGGCTCTTAGAAATTTCTTAATTCTTCTTTACCCAGTTTCTCCCAGAAATCCAACAGCCTGCGTCTTTTACTTTTTCTAAGGGATTTGTAATCGTCTTGAACCAATTCTGTTTGGATCAAAAGAGAAATTATAATAGAGCAGGGGCAGGAGGAGAGGTTCTGCAAAATTTCGGGATTTTGCTCTGTAGATGCTTGGAGGCAGACAACCGTCTTCCCAAACCCTTCTCCTGCTAGAGCATCTGTAACAGTAAAAATAAAACCTGCAGGGCTGAATTTACAAAAGGGCACTCAGAGCACCACCGTGTGATGTAACCGAAAACTGCAAAGAGAACTCAAAGGGAAATTAAAGAGAAATTCCTCTTTTGAAAAAGACAACAAGGGCTGCGGACAGTCTGGCAGGCGGGCATGGTTTGGGTGTGCCACTAATTACTCCATTTCATTTTGTGACAGAGATTTTTGATCAGACTCCCACCCTCAACTGGCCTCACCGAGTGCTTTTTCTGTGGTTGACTGTTCAGATTAGTGATGCGTGTCAACCACAATGCGGGCAGTTTGGTCTTATTTTTTTTTAAAAAAATAAAATAAATAATAACTTTGACGTTTTAAAAGAGCATTTCTTGGGTGTGAACGTGCTCTACCATTTTAAAACGAAGTATGGCAAAACCGGAACTAAAGGTTCATACTTCCGAACCGGTCTGAGTGTGCACTGGGGGCGTTCAGACATCTGGAAATGTGGGATCAATGCACAGAGATCCGTAAGCACCTCACTGTCTCTGGTGGTTATTTACTCTGTATCCGACTTGTCATATGGCGGGGTGAATACAGCTGGGGAATGGCTGCCAGATGTGGATGTGTGAACGAGCCCATTTAATCCATTACGGTAACTCAACTATATTGGGCCAAACTGCCCATCTGACCGCAGCCAAGAGGAATCAATGGCTATATCTTAAAAAGTGAATTTTAGAAAGAGAAATTCTATTGCCTGTAACAATGTTAGCCCCGGCTACACTCTGGTTGAAGTTTCACTGCACTATACCAGACTACTGAATACTGAACACAAGTTGGCCATTTTCAGACTTCTGTATAAACAGAGATCGCCAATGATAAACTTTGTCTCCTTAATGACGAGGTCGGGGGACAGATATCATGTAGCTCCTGAGATTTTTTTTCCTGCAGTCTCTGGTCTTCTCTCAGGACACGTAGAGAACAAATTCAATTTAAATGGCTGGCTATTATTTAGCTGGGGCCGCGGTGGCTCAGAGGTTAAGATGCTAAACTGCAGACCGGAAGGTCTGTAGATCAGCTGTTCAAGACCTGAGTGCTGCATGACGGAACGAGCTCCCATCTCTGGTCCCAGCTCCTGCCAACCTAGCCTTTCGAAAGCAAGAAATGGCAAGCAGATAAATAGGTACTGCTTCGGTGGGAAGGTAACAACGTCTCGTGCGCCTCGGCATCTAGTCATGCTGGCCACATGACCACAGAAATGTCTTTGGACAGTGCTGGCTCTTCGGCTTGGAAACGGAGATAAGCACTGCCCCCTGGAGCTGGATTTGACTGGCTTTTGAGCAAGGGAAACCTTTACTATTATTTAGCCAGTCATATGGAAGGTTGTAACTAATTCATGGTGGGTTTATTGCCTCACATTATTAGGAACTCTTCCTGAAGGGATGCTTGTGATGTCTGGTCTATGAAGATTTGTCTGCCAACGACACGCAGAGCTCTCTTTTTTTGCCCAAATTCCTGCCCTCCACTGCTGACTTAACCAAAAGTTTAAAACTATACAGGTATTAGCAGTTGCCTCATCATCTGATCCTTCTGGTGACCAGAATACCTTTTAATAATTCTCCTGTATGTGAAGTCATACCCTGACATGAAAGCTAGTATTTGGCCCTGGCTAGTATTTGGATGGGAGCCCACTAAGGAAGACCAGGGTCCCTATGCAAAGGCAGGCAGGCAATTGCCAACCACCTCTGAACGTCTCTTGCCTTGAAAACCCATCCAAGGGTTGGCCATAAGTCAGTTGTGACTTGACAAAAACAACACACGCACAGACACTCACACTCATAGAACCTAACAGATGCCTAAAATTATAACCTGGACAGGCGGGGTGTTATGAAAAATCATAGGCACAGATGCATAATAAGAAAGTTACACAAGATTTATTGTGAAAAGAAACCAGAATGCATTTTCAGGTCAAATAAAACTCCACAGAAGTTTTAAAGATAGGGAAAGGCATTCAGAAGAAATAAAATAGAGGCTTCTTATAGAAAATGGCATCAGATCTTAAAAGCAGACAATACAAAAGGCTTCCTTTTGGGTCCCGAAGTCCTTTTGTTCAAGTGAGTTTTAAGACAGAGATAGCAGCCTGTCCCCTCGGAAAGAAGGACTCTGCCAAAAACAGGAATGGAAGCCATCTTGTGATGATCCTTAGCAGAACAAACCTAAGCTCCAAATAGCCTTTCAGATATGATACCCAACACTTTTACTTAAATCTTCCTAAGAGATCAAAAGCTTCAGCTAGGCTTGGAATATGCAGACAAGGTGCTATTGATACCTGAGGCGTAGGAAGGAAACTTTAGAATAAAGCACTTTTCATTCTTCTATGGATTGTTTTGGTGCCAGGGAAGACGACAAAGATAGTTGGAGGTTGTTGACCTCAGAGAGGGCCCCTATGGACATGCTCTCTTCCACAGCCCCTTATATATAATAATTACAGTTATATCATTTGATCACAAGCATATGTAACTCTTAGTCAGGCCGCACCTGGACTATTGTGTGCAGTTCTGGAGGCCTGACTTCAAAAAGGATGTGGAGAGAATGGAGCGGGTGCAGGGGAGAGCGACGAGGATGATGGGGGGGGGGGGGGTGGAGACCAAGCCCTAGGAGGAAAGGCTGAGGGACTTGGGAAGGTTCAGTCTGGAGAAGAGGAGGTTGAGGGGCGACATGATTGCTCTCTTGAAGTATGTGAAGGGCTGTCACTCAGAGGAGGGCAGGGAGCTGTTCCTGTTGGTGGCAAAGGAGAGGACTTGCAAGAATGGGTTTAAATTAAGGTTGGGAAGGTACCGGCTGGATCTTAGGGAAAACTTTTTTACAGTCAGAGTTGTACAACGGTGGAATAGGCTGCCTAGGGAGGTGATGAGTTCCCCCTCAGTCTTTAAGCAGCGGCTGGACAAACCCTTGTCAGGGATGCTCTCGTAGGCTGATCCTGCATTGAGCAGGGGGTGGAACTCGATGGCCTGTCTGGGCCCCTTCCAACTCTTTGATTATATGATTCTTACAAGCACATAACAAAGCCTTTTTTTTTGGCATTGAGTCATAGCTGACGTATGGACGTTTTGGCAAGAGACATTCAGAGGTGGTTTGCCATTGCCTCACTCTGTTTCATGACCGTTGGTATTCTTTGGCGGTCTCCCATCCAAATGCTGACCAAGGCTCACCCTGCTTAGCTTCTGAGATCTGACGAGACCAGGCTAGCCTGGGCTATCCAGTTCAGGGCCAAAAAAGCCTTTAATAGTTGCATTTTTAAGTATGATCGGATAACCTGACTGCACTCATTTGCTGATGTTCAGGCCTACTGATTTGGCTACCCCACCAAGAGATCGTTTCAGTCCTGTGCAAATGACCTGCCTGCACGTTCACCCACTGTGTGGGGAGGGAGAGCAGGCAAGTGCCATGGTCTGGGAGGGAAAGGGTTAAGAGAATTCTCTCTCTCTCTCTCTCTCTCTCTCTCTCTCTCTCTCTCTCTCTCTCGGGCACAGTTGGCAGTTGGCCCCACCCTCTCATCCTTCAATAGGGTGTAGTCGCACAGCGAGCTTATCCTGATTTGTTTGCGCTATAGATTTGATTGGGAATATTTTGGGTGGGGGTTGGGATAATCACACATCTGTGTGACGAGGCTCTGGGCACCATCTAGATCCACCCAAGCGGCGGTGTGGCTTTTTTTAAAAAAATGGCTTTGCGCATGCACACAGGCACATGGCCGAATCACCGCTCCCACTGGGACTCGAGGTGCTCCCTTCTTTTTGCAGGTTCTTCCCCCAACAGCGAACACAGTTAACCAGCAATGTACAAACGAGCGCTGGAGTCTACTCAGTCTATTCAGCTGAGTGCAGAAAAGGGCAACTAGAATGATAAAAGGGTTGGAACACTTTCCCTGTGAAGAAAGGTTAAAGCGCCTGGGGCTCTTTTGCTTGGAGAAACGACGGCTGAGGGGTGACATGATCAAGGTTTTCAAGATTATGCATGGGATGGAGCAGGTAGAGAAGGAAGTACTTTTCTCCCTTTCTCACAATACAAAAACTCATGGGCAGTCAGTGAAATTGCTGAGCAGTTGGGTTAGAATGGGTAAAAGGAAGGAACTCGTCACCCAAAGAGTGATGAACACATGGAATTAAGTGCCACAGGAGGTGGCAGCAGCTACAAGCATCGAAGGCTTCAAGAGGGAATTGGATAAACATATGGAGCAAGAGGTCCATCAGCGGCTGTTAGCCACAAAGTATAGATAGGATCTCTCAGTCTGGGGCAAGTGATGCTCTGTATTCTTGCTGCTGGGGGGGGGGGGGGGACAGTGGGAAGACATCTAGTGTCCTGAACCCACTGGTGGACCTCCTGATGGCACCTGGTATTTTTGGCCACTTTTTGACAGAGTGTTGGACTGGATGGGCTACTGGCCTGATCCAACACTGGCTTCTTTTATGTTCTTATGAGCTGTAATTCCAGGGGATCCCTGGGTCCCACTTGGAAGCTGGCATCCCCAATTTCCCCACAAAGGAATTGTGTCTGGACCCCGGGCCATGAAAAATGCCACCCAAAGAGTGAGGGGACGTTTCTTGGGTGGGATACGGATGCTTGTGGTAGCCCTGCATTTCAGGAGTCACTTCCAAGTAACACAAGTTACTTGTGTTTGGGTAGTTGTTAGCGCCTTAAGCACCGGTTGCCAGGCAACTAACAGTGGCTCTGAGAGAAGGGCCCAGCACAACCAGTGAAGAATCAACAGCTTCGGAGGGTGTCGGAGACCAGGAGAACACCCTGGATTTTCAAAACTGGGAGTTGCAGACCTCACATACTCCTGGCCTAATTTAGGATGATAGGATGTTTATTACCGGTCTCAAGTGGGCAATAAAAACCACCTTGAAGTAATTGCTTTATTATATGCCCAGATTGCAAGCCAGCCTGTGACGAGCTGAGTGAGAAAATCCAGAAGAGGGGGGAATATTGATAAATACCATGTGTGTGAATCAATTTAGGTATTGATTCAGCATTTCCCTCCACTTAGTAATTTATAACCGTAACCTGAAAAGACAGCAGTCAATCTGGCAGACGTGAGGAAATTTAGGACGTATTTCTTATCCGAGGGAAGGCAGTCGGCAGAGCTGCTATGGATTGAGTATTGTTTCCTTGAACTAAGGCCCTTCTCTACATATTGAGTGGCTGCTATAAACAGGAGCCCCATTTCAAATTTGGAGACAGGGGGAAAAGATTTATTGCTCATTGTTCAATCCGAGACGGCATTATTTTTAAAGTGTGTGTCTGTCTTTTAAAAGACCTCTTGTTGAGCTGCTTCCCCCCACACCTTATCACAATGTAACCAGTTTTATTTATTTATTTGTAATATTTTAATGCCACCTAGGGTTGCCACCTCCGGGTTGGGAAATTCCTGGAGATATTGGGGGGGGGGGAGAAGCCTGGGGACAGCAGGGTGTGGGGTGGGGAGGGACTTTAGTGGCCAGCATGCCATAATGCCCATTCTCCAAAGCAGCCATTTTCTCAGGAGGAACTGATCTATGTAGATGGAGATCGGCTGTAATTCCAGGAGATCTCCAGGTCCCACCTGGGGGATGGCAACATTAAGCTGCCTCTTCAGGAACCTGCTTAAGGTGGCTTAAAGGTAAAGGTTTCCCTTGCTCAAAAGGCAGTCGAATCCGGCTCTAGGGGGTGGTGCTCATCTCAATTTCCAAGCCAAAGAGCCAGCACTGTCCGAAGACTTTTCCCGTGGTCATGTGGCTGGCATGACTAAATACCGAGGCACACGGAATGCTGTTACCTTCCCACTGAAGTGGTACCTATCTATTTACTTGCAATTTCCTGCTTTCGAACTGCTAGGTTGGCAGGAGCTGGGAACAGAGACAGGAGCTCACTCCGTCACATGGCACTCAGGTCTTGAACTGCTGAACTACTGACGTTCCAGTCTGCAGCTCAGCTTTTTAACCTCTGAGCCACTGTAGGGGCATAGAGTTCTTTAAACTTCGGGGGGAACGGGGGCTCTTGTGCATGCTCGCACGCAAAGCGCGTGTGCATTCGAACAATGTCCCCACCGCCGTTGCCAGAGCCTCCCCGGCTCCCCTCTCCCCTGAAGCCCCTCCCTCCCTCCCTCCCTCCCTCCCGGGGCCAGTGTGATGATGTTCCCAGGGTGACGCTCTGGCAATCGCCTGAGCGTCGCCCCGGCAGTCACCCAGATGGCCCCAGGAGGGAGGGAGAGAGTGGGTTGTGGGGAGGTGCGGCGGTGGCCAGAGGGCGGGCAGCGGCTGCGGGCAGCGGGCAGGGCGACGGTGGCAGTGGGCGGGCCAGCGGGTGAGCGAGAGGGCCGGCAAGTGCCCTGTTTCGCCGGGGGGGGCTGTTTCGCCAGGAGGGCTCAGTCCCCCCCCCCCCGGAAATTTCAGGGGTGGCCTGAGCCCCTGAACCCCCCCGCAGTTGACGCCTATGAGCCACCGTGGCTCCTTAAGGTGGCTTACAGAATAAAAACAATTAAAAAATGACACTAAAAGATATTAATGAAAATCCATCATGGAAAACTCCCAGCCCAGCCTAAAAACATAGATCATAAAAGCAGACCACTGACAGCATAAAATAACAGTTTCCAGACTAGAAGAAGAAGAAGACTAGGTTTTTATACTCCACTTTTCTCTACCTTAAGGAGTCTCAAAGCGGCTGACAATAACCTTCCCTTCCTCTCCCTGTAACAAACACCTTGTGTGGGAGGTGGGGCTGAGTCCTGAGAGAACCAGGACTGGCCCAAGATCACCCAGCAGGCCTCATGTGTCTCAGAGTGGCTGACAATCGCCTTCCCTTCCTCACCCCAAAACAGGCACCTTGTGAGGCAGGTGGGGCTGAGAGAGTCCTGAGAGGACTGAGACTGGCCCAAGGTCATCCAGCAAGCCTCCTGTGTCTAAAAACGGCTGACAATCTCCTTCCCTTCCTCACCCCACACCTTGTGAAGCAGGTGGCGCTGAGAGAGTCCTGAGAGAACTGTGACTGGTCCAACGTCATTCAGCAGGCCTCATGTGTCTCAAAACGGCTTACAGTCGCCTTGACCGATTTCCCACGAGGTGCTGCTCTGGTATAGTTCTTCCCTTTGCCCCCATTGCGTGCTTGAATTCCCCACTATTTGCCCTGTGCTGCATTTTGACCTGCAGCTTCGCTTGAATTCCTCCGCGAATTCAGTGATCCTCAAAAAACAGGATCATTGAAGCCACGGGAGAATTCGGGCGAAGCCGCAGGTCAAAATGCGGCACAGGGCAAATAGTGGGAAATTCAAGCACGCAATTGGGACAAAGGGAAGAACGATGCCAGAGCAGCACCGTGTGGCAAATCAGTCCTTCCCTTCCCCTCCCCCAACTGGCACCTTGTGAGGCAGGTGGGGCTGAGAGAGTCCTGAGAGAACCAGGACTGGCCCAAGATCACCCAGCAGGCCTCATGTGTCTCAGAGTGGCTGACAATCGCCTTCCCTTCCTCACCCCAAAACAGGCACCTTGTGAGGCAGGTGGGGCTGAGAGAGTCCTGAGAGGACTGAGACTGGCCCAAGATCATCCAGCAGGCCTCATTGTGGAGGAGTGGGGAAACAAACCCGGGTCTCCAGATTATTGTCCAGATTACAGTTAACAAATCAGCCTCTTAATTAAAAACCTGGGTGAACAGAAACGTTTTGGCCTGGTGCCTAAGATAGAACAATGTAAGCACCAGGTGAGCCCCAGTGAGAAGGGGATTCCACAAGGAAGGTGCCACTGCTGAGAAAGCCCTGTCAAGAAGACCCTTAACTTGGCTTAATACAGGAAGGCATGTTGTTTGTTAAACAGCTGCCACTGTCTTTAATTGTCTTTTTATGCGTTGTGTTTTACAAAATGTTGGGGGGGGGGGGGGAGTTATATTTGTGCACAGCTCTGAACTCTGCTTTGCTGGAAGAGCAGATAATATATGAACTAAGTAAATAGAAAATACCGAAGGAAGAGAGCAATCTGAAACAGACACGTATTTTCCTTCTCTGGGCTGCTTTCCACTAGTTGGCCCAGGATCACTCAGAGCTAGAACTGAGTTCAGCCTTACCTTTGCTTTCATCAGAAGTGATAGTCATTAATCAAAGGTCAAAATCAGTTTGCGGGTGAATCAGGGGTCGCACACCGAGGAGCACACATACAGTCAGGGTCTGAACATGATTTCTCGGGGCCTGGAACGAATTTATGAAGGGGGCCCCCAAGGAGTATCATTGAGCAATGAAAGAAAGAAAAGAATGTATTTTATTTCTGACTAGAATTAGCACACGGGTCAGTTCTCAGGTCAAATAGTGTCAACTGACTAACAACTATTTGACCATAGTTAAGAAAGCCACTTTTTGTTTCTTTTGTCTCTATTCAATTTTTTTTTTAAAAATGTGAAAAAAAAAAACCCCCACTTTTTTTGGGCTGTCAAGTCACAGCTGACTCATGGCGACCCATGGTGCAGTTTTCAAGGCAAGAGTCGTTCAGAGGTGGTTTGCCATTGCTCTCCTCTGCGCAGAGACCCTGGACTTCCTTGGAGGTCTCCCATCCAAATACTAACCAGGGCCAACCCTGCTTAGCTTCCAAGATAATGGTGATGTTAGGTAGGGGCAAAACTAGCTGCATAAAGGAAGGAAGTACTGAGCAGCTCTCAACTTACCTCAGCTGCCTTTAAAACTAGAGCAGTGTAGTGGTTTAAAGCGATGGACTTTAATCTGGAGATCTGGGTTTGATTTCCCACTTCTCCACATGAAGTCTGCTGGGTGCCCTCGGGAGAGTCACGGTTCTCTCAGAACTCTCTCAGCCCCACCTGCCTCACAAGGTGCCTGTTGTGGGGAGAGGAAGGGAAGGCGATTGTCAGCTGCTTTGAGACACATGAGGTCTGCTGGGTGACCTTGGGCCAATCCCAGTTCTCTCAGGACTCTCTCAGCCCCACCTACCTCACAAGGTGCCTGTTGTGGGGAGAAAAAGGGAAGGCAATAGTAAGCCACTTTGAGACTTCTTAAAGTAGAGAAAAAGTGGGGTATAAAAATCTACTCTTCTTCTTTTAGTAGCTGTTGTTTCTTTGTATTCTTTTTAAAAAAGACTCATTATACACAAAAATTGCCTGATCATGTTAGAATAATTGCTTACTTTTATAAGAGTTAAGTTCATCCCCCAGCCCCCCCCATAGGAGTTAACTAGTTTGATCTGCTTCTTTTTTGTTCTCACAAAAGGATTTGAAAATACTTGATCAAGGTGCCCATCAAGATATCTATCTTTTTCCCCTTCAAGGGGTAATGCTGGTGGATTTGGGAGACAATTCAAGACCCTATGTCCAGACCTGTCTGTGATTATTTAAGCTTAACACTGTCCTGACCTTAAAGGCCCAGGCTAGCCTGATCTCTTCAGATCTTGGAAGCAAAGCCGGGTCAGCCCTGGTCAGTACTTGGATGCGAGTCCACCATAGAAGTCCAGGGTTGTGACACAGGCACAATGGCAAATCACCTCTTTTTGTCTCTTGCCTTGAAAACCCCTTAAGCCGGCTGTGACTTGACAGTGCATTCCACCCCACATCAAATACATCGGGGGCCAATTCTGATCAGTACTGTGGTTTGAGAGGTGAGGGGGTTTCAACTTCCCCCATTCTGGGCCATTTTCCAGATGCGGAACGGTGCATTTATGTCAGTGGGGCAGACAACTCCTTCCCAGAGTTATATGAGATTGGGGAAATGGTGCCTGGAAGGGGAAGCTAAAACCCTTCCTCACCTTGTGCCACTGTCCCACTTTGAATTATGGGCCCACGCGGCTGATAATCGAGGTGTTTTTTTTAAATAATAAAAAATGCTGGGCCTTCCAGACATGGAACCCCCAACATATTGTTTGGCTCTCAGTTGGGGAGCAGGGGCTTTTTTATTCAAAGAGTTATCTGTACAAAAAATTACCCATAAACAGAAAACTAGAAGACGAAGAAGAGATTGGATTTATACTCGCCTTTCACTACCCAAAGGAGTCTGAGAGTGGCTTACAATCTCCTTTCCCTTCCCCTACCCGCAGCAGACACCCTGTGAGGTAGGCGGGGCCTGAGAGAGCTCTTTTGAGGACTGCTCTTGAGAGAACAGCTCTGAGAGAACTTGTGACTGACCCAAGGTCACACCAGCAGCTGCATGTGGAGGAGTGGAGAATCAAACCTGGTTCTCCCAGACTGGAGTCTACGCTCCTAACCACTACACTGAACCATTTCTGGTGAAAAGGAAGAATCCTTCTCCTCCCTGATGTTTAATTTTCTGCGTGCTTCGTGGAGGGAACTTTCCCCCCACAGAGAATCATTTGATCATGTGAGTCCCTACCAGCTAAGGCAAAAGCCTACTACCTGAGAACTAGGCCCAAGTGTGTGTGGGGGGTGGGTGGGTGGGGGTGTAAAATGTTGTCCAGTCGCAGCTAATTAATGGGAACTCTTCATGGGGTTTTCAAGGCACGAGAGGAGCAGAGGTGGTTTGCCATTGCCTTCCACCTCTGTGTAGCGACCCTGGACCGCTTCAGTGGTCTCACATCCAAGTACTAAGCCAAACTTGCTTAGCTTCTGAGATCTGACAAGATCAGGCCAGCCTGAGCCATTAGGGCTGCCAAGTCAGCCCGGGGGGCGGGGGATTCCCCTGCTACAGGGGTTCCCGATCCGCCGGCCAGCATTTGGCCGGCGGGGGAAACCCCACCCTCGAGGTCGTCCAGCCTGGACGACCTCCGTCACGTAATGACGTCACCCGGAAGTGACGCCATCACGTTGGGGGCGTTGCCAGGGTGACGCTCTGGCAATCGCCCCAAAACTCTATGATACCATAGAGTTTTGGGGCGATTGCCGGAGCGTCGCCCTGGCAACGCCCCCAACGTGCTGACGTTACTTCCGGTGACGCCGCTTTGCGCGTGCGCACCGGGGAAGCTCCTGGCCAGCAGAGCTTCCCCCCCCCCCCGCCGGTAAGTTTAATACACTATGGGCCATTTAGGTCAGGGAGGCCCAAGACCAGCCAGAAGTAAACTGAGGAAAGCCCCATTCCCTGGGCAACTCCCTCATTCCTTCCGAACATAGCAAGGGGGCTTTGCCCAGTGACCGGGAAGATTCTCTTGAGGTATTATGACTGAAATACCCTTGAACTCTTTTGTGGGAACTAATAGTGATTATTATGTGAGTTTACACGCTTGATTATGCAGATAAGTGCCAGTCAGGGCCAAAAGGTGACTGAAAATGAAGGACTGAATACAGCAGATTGACCCAAAAACCTCCCCAACCAATTGTGCTTTTAGGAGACCAGAGAAGTAGAGATATTACTGTGCTTTCACATCAAGCCGTCCCCCCCGCAAAAGTGGGTTAGATCCAGTGGCAATTTCCACTGACGGAAGGGATTTCTATCAACAGAACTGTCTCACCTCCGTTATGTACGTATTCTGATTCATGCTTTTAAGTTGGGCAGATAGTCAAAAGATGGCCTCCGCAGTCCCACTGTCCGCCCTTCTGTTGCTCCTCTGTACTGCTCGACAACATCTGAAAAGGATTGCGTTGGCCTGTGATTTTGGAACAATTCATGAGTGTGATCTCAGGATACTGGGAGTCTCTCAGAGATTTCATTTACGTAAAGGGGGAGAGGAATGTGCTTTTTGCCTCTTGTGTTTGCATTTGGGTGTATGTAAAGCATTGTCAGGTTGCAGCTGATGTATGGGTTTTCAAGGCAAGAGACATTCAAAGGTGGTTTGCCATTGGTTGCCTCTGTTTATGTATTTATTAAATTTATGAATCGCCCCATCCCTGCTATCGCAGGGCTCTGGGTGATGTAAAAAAGTAAAGGTAAACCTTTCCCTTGCTCGAAAGCCAGTCAAATCTGACTCCAGGGGGAGGTGCTCATCTCTCTTTCAAAGCCGAAGAGCCAGCGATAACCGAAGACTTTTTTGTGGCCATGTGGCTGGCATGACTAGACACCAAGGCACACGGAATGCTGTTACCTTCCCACCGAAGCAGTACCTATTTATCTACTTGCAGTTTCTTGCTTTTGAACTGCTAGGTTGGCAGGAGCTGGGGCCAGGGACAGGAGCTCACTCCGTCACACACTACTAGGGTCTCAAACTGCCGAGCATTAAAAACAATGACCAGATAAAACAATAACTCAGATTACATTTTAAAAAGACAGAGGGCGAATACTAGCACTTATTAACTGTCCCCATATTACTGACTGCCGGCCGCTTCGTGGGCAGGGGGGAAGAGGTTGAAATGAGCAGGGAAAACTGAGGAGGGTATCAGCTGAGATGAAAACCATCACTGTCCTCAACCAAAAGCCTGGAGGAACATCTCTGCCTTGCAGGCCCTGCGGAATCATGTAAGGTCCCGCAGGGCCCTGATGGTATTTGGCAGAGAGTTCCACCAGGTTGGAGCCAAGACCGAAAAGGCCCTGGCCCTAGTTGAGGACAGCCAGATATCCTTAGGGATTTCTTAGCAACCTTGCAATTCTTTGGTGGCCTCCCATCCAAGTACTAACCAGAGCTGACCCTGTTTAGCTTCTGAGGTCAAATGATACAGGGCTAGCCTGGGCTCTTGCCAGTCAGAAAACAACGACTGCAAAGAGCTTTAGGGCTCAGGAGGATGGCGTTTCTCCCTATCGCATGGCAGCCTGTCCCTGACTTATGGATCTCATCTATGCTCTTTTCCATAGATGCATTTTTACACCTAGGATACAAACATAGCATGGTTAGATCAGAGTCCAATAGAATCTTAGAGACCAACAAGATTTTTGGGGTATGAACTTTCAAGAGTCAAAGCTCCCTTCGCCATTGACTCCTTGCAAATGGCGGCTTGCTAATCAGTAGCCTGGGGAGAGCTTAACTCTTCAGCTTTTCAGCATGAATTCTACGCCTTTCCCTTCACAGCCTTAATCCCAGATCAGAGTTATGTCTGTATTGAAACGAACCATGGTTAATGTGAATGAGATTCTCTGGTAACCGTGGTTCGCAGCCGCACTTCAAACTGTGGTTTCAAAATCAGGTAAGGATGGGAATGCAGGTTAAAATTAGACTGAAATCTAGAGCCGGGTAAAGGCTAACTAGGGAAGGGACAAGAGAATTCGTACCAGAGACAGAGGGAGGGAGGGGGAGAGGAACATACCTTCCCGAAGCCGACTCCCAATTTGCAAACTAAGGTTTGCGGCTAACCAATGTTCCAGACCGCCCCCCCGCCCCCAGCTCTGCTGTGCTAAATATTTCTCAATCCTTGACAAACTCCAATACCTGATTCAGTATTCAAATTGAACAACTTATGCGTAACAAGCTGATTTTGCATGCACTTTGTCAACGTCGGTGTAATTTGTTTCAAGGGCTGCATTTCCTCTGTGTGCATATGTGTGTTTGTGTGTGTGTGTGTGTGTGTAAGACGAACAGCTTTGCAAATGTCTGTGGCTCCCAGTAGCACTGCTTCGAAGGGCAGCCTTCAGGCGTTCGAGCATACCCAGAGAGTGCCTTTATTCAAAACCGTTAAAAGTGTTTTTCTCGGCTTCCGAATTGCAGCGGTGACGGCGGTGAGTTGGTGTCTCTCTGTGCCACACATTTTATCAGCATTATCTCTGCTTCATCCTGAGGTATCTTGGGGAATCATCATAACATATTCCATAGCCGGGGTGCTGAATCTGTTCCATTCCGGCAACAGTCGCTGCATTCATAACCTTGTCATTATCTGAGAGATGATAACCTAAGGCAGGGTGGTTCATTTTTTAAGTCATTGAGCAATGCGCTGTTTACCATACATGGCACTTCTGTACGTATCAGATGGAGGAAACTGTTTTCTTTCTCCAGAATCACATTTAGAAATCCTCTGCTTTGGTCGGCCTGAATTCTCATCCGCAGCATCCCACAAAACAGGTTGTAATTTTTTTTTATCAGGCCCGTGACAAGATCCTCATGTACTGTTTTGTTTTGACTAAAGTCACCCCCCCCCGCATATTTATAAAATGGCATCTCCCCCGCCCCCAGATTACAGATAGAGTTTTTTTTTAGTGTTGTTATCACAGCACCTGAAAGCTTGAAAGCCATTTCCACATCCCCCTACTCTGCGTATGACATTGGTAGGTTTTAATGAGCTTTGTAGATTAGATCGGTGGTGTGGAGTTGGATGTTTGAAAAGCGGTCAGCCAGGCTAATTAATCTGGTGTGTGTACAAAGCGCGTTGCCGATTCTGAGCCCCTTCTGGATTAACTTTGATAGCACTCTTGGACTTCAGTCAAGATCGGGAAACTGTTAACGCTCTCTCTTGAATACTGTTTCAAATCTCCAACTAGACAAGGCCAAAGGGTTTTTTGGGGGTTTTGCATTCACCCTACCGCTTTAACTTCAATAGATCGTCCCTTTTTTAAAAAAAACAACCCACCAAATTCTCACAAGAGCTCAGGTCTCGATTTTGCCTTTTTTAAAAAAATTGCAAAAATAATCAAATAGATGATTAACCTTCTCTTCTAATATTTCTCCACCTCAGTTTATAGGGGAATCTAGCAACCATGGGGGAGGGGCTGAGCCCCCCACCCCCGTTCATCCACATTCTCTGGAAGGGCCCTATTTTTCATGATTCTAGCTTATCTTTTCACCTGACATGGTTTGGTGCAGTGGTTAGGAGTGTGGACTCTAATCTGGGAGAACCAGGTTTGATTCCCCACTAAGATCATAAGAGAAGCCAGTGTTGGATCAGGCCAGTGGCCCATCCAGTTCAACACTCTTGTCACACAGTGGCCAAAAATACCAGGTGCCCTCAGGAGGTCCAGCAGTGGGGCCAGGACACTAGAAGCCCTCCCACTGTCCCCCCCCCCCCCCAAGCACTAAGAATACGGAGCATCACTTGCCCCAGACTGAGAGTTCCTATCTATACCTTGTGGCTAATAGCCACTAATGGACCTCTGCTCCATATGTTTATCCAATTCCCTCTTGAAGCTGTCCATGCTTGTAGCCGCCGC
Organism: Lepidodactylus listeri; assembly: GCA_029233225.1. NCBI lineage: Eukaryota > Metazoa > Chordata > Lepidosauria > Squamata > Gekkonidae > Lepidodactylus > Lepidodactylus listeri. The sequence continues at coordinate 16,852,452 of JARCFY010000010.1, read as the reverse complement.
CACCTCCTGTGGCAGTGAATTCCACGTGTCAATCACTCTTTGGGTGAAGAAGTACTTCCTTCACTCCTCCACATGCAGCTGCTGGTGTGACCTCGGGGTCAGTCACAAGTTCTTTCAGAGCTGTTCCCTCACGAGCAGTCCTCGAAAGAGCTCTCTCAGCCCCACCTACCTCACAGGGTGTCTGTTGTGGGGAGGGGAAGGAAAAGGAGTTTGTAAGCCATTCTGAGGCTCCTTTGGGTAGTGAAGGGTGGGGTATAAAATCCAATCTCCTCCTCCTCCTCCCCCTCCCACTAGTAGCTTGTTGTTCCTCAAACCATTTAGTGTCGTCCCTGTTATCATCTCCAGGTGGTACCCCAACAGTTCTTGGGTCTGATTAGCTCCAGCAGCAGGAATCCATTTTGCCCCTCAGATAATCCTGAAGCATGGTCAGATGCATATAAGCTCCACCGTCTTGTTCATATCAGAAGGGTCTATTAAAGCATTAGGCTAACATCCAATTGAAATTACTGGCTTCTCCTGTCCTGTATGCATGATCACCCTCTTACATCCCTTCTGAACATCTGGAAGATGGCTCTTAATTCTCGGTCCATCCACAGAGCAGACCTGTATATCCATTTCATCCATATGCACGTGGATAGGTAGGTGACCCGTACCCTTTGAACTATCCTGACCAGGTAACCTTGTTGACTGAAGGGCGTCATGAAGTAAATGATGGTCTGAAGGCATGCAGATGTCATTCTACAGCTGGATGAAGGTCAGTAGATCTGGTAAACAACCTGGCTGGGGGAGACCACCTGGGACCCATTTGAAAGGGCTCAGGGCTATTATAGCGAAGGAGCAGAAGAAATAAATATTCTGATCTTGCATCTGTCTGTACCATTAATGACCCACAAGGCTAGACTCTACACAATCTGGCCCAGCTGGTGGTACTGCAGAGCAGACAGGAATTCGGTTAGTATGTGGGTCTATGTAGCGTATTCCTGAGTTGCCTTTTCCATTGGGGTTAAATTTAGGTCTCCAGATTGGTCTATTAGGCTAAAATGCACAGGTTCAGCAATGCAGTGCTTGTTATGGAGACCAACCGATAACAGCATATAAGCTTTTATGACCTTTTCTGTAGGCTGGGCATTCAAGAAAAATATTATTATAAAGGGGAGGGGAGGGGGAAATGTTTTTGGATACAGCCTGTAGCCTCATTTATCCTTGTCAGCCAGTTGTTTCAGTCCTGAGATGGAAATAGAGTAAACTTTTCGCAGACTTAGCGAGGTCGGAACCTTGCAGTGTGATAGGATTTCAAAACACGCACGAGTCCTGTATGTGTGTTACTTTGAATGAGCGACCGTTTGGGGTGCAATTGTGCTCCGCTTTGCATGTGTGTGGGCAAGCACAGAAGTTTTGTGCATAGAACTGTGAACCCTCACTCTGCATTATTGGGAATCCTGGATTAAAACAAGGCTTATGAACATTCACAAAGGGCATTTATGCCTGTATGTGCACGGGCCTGAATGCACATGTTCACCCAAAGTTATATACCCAAAGTAATGTTCAAAATAATATATGTATTGGATCAATGGCATGCTGGGCTGACTTAGTATTTTTAAACACATTTTTTCTCAATTTAGGGTTGCCAATCCCCAGTTGGGGGCAGGGATCCCCCAGTTTGGAGCACCTCTCCCAACTTCAGGGCTAACAGAAAGTGGGGGGGGGGGGGATAGCTGCTCTGTGCTCCATTATACCCCATGGAGAATTGATCTGTGGGTATCGGGGACTCTGGGGTGTGTGTTTTTTGAGTTAGAGACACCAGAGTTTCAGCATAGCTGCTGATACCTCTCCTTAAAACAAAGCCCAAGTTTCAAAAAGATTGGACTAGGGAGTCCTATTCTATGAGCCCCAAGAGAAGGTGCCCCATTTGCCATTATTTCCAATGGAGGGAAAGCATTTAAAAGGAACACAGTCCCTTTGAATGAGATGGTAGCTCACCTAGAACTCTCTTTGAAGTTCTGTCTCTCAGAGCCTCCCTCCCTTCTCCCAGAGCCTCTTGGTAAGTCCCCCGCCTCTTGTCATCCTCACCTGGCAACCCTATTTCAACTATTTGTTATACCTCTCATTTACCACTTGGACCAGGAGATTACCCATTCCCACTCCCAATGTCTTGCCCAATTTCTTGCCTCCACATAGAGATGCTCTAGGAATTTCCCCTGTTCTCTGTGGTAAAGACCATAGTGACTAGGGGAGGCAGCCTAGATTGTCACCTGAAAGGGACACCCCATCAGTCCTCCCCAGGCACCGTCCCCAATCCCCTGCCATTAACCAAGGCAGTGTTAGGAAGTAGGGTTGCCATCCTCCAGGTGGGGCCTCTATTTATAACTGTTCTTGAGACAGCAGAGTTCAGTTCCCCTGGACAAAATGGCAACTTTAGTGGGTGGACTCTCTGGCATTACACCCCACTGATGTCCCACCCCTCCCCGAACTTTACCCTTCCTAGGCTCTGCCCCCAAATCTCCAGGAATTTCCCCATCTGGAGCTGGCAGCCCTACTGGAAACCATGTCCTGGATCCACAGAGTTCAAAATGGTGAAATGAGGTTATTTTGTAATCACAGCAAACCACAAAGTGAATTATTCTGCGAGAGTCCGACATGCAAGGCCAGCCAGCCAGCCGCTTGTCTCAAGTGGCTTTCCAACATCCAAAATTCAGTCCTCTACTAATACTCCTACATAGAAGCTGCAGCAACAGTTGAGATCCATCGTCTCCTGGATCTCGTGTCAAGGGTTACTTATGGAGTTGTGCAAGTCCGTGCTCCAAGACAACCAGGAAGGTTCACATGGGTGAAAAATAGCAGAAACAGCATTCTCAAATATGAGGAAGACATCAGAGGCATGAGCAAATAAAATGTCTGGATGCTAGTCAGGGAATATAGGACAGTGTCTCCCTTTATTTATTTATTAATTATTATATTTTATCCCACCCTCCTAGCCGAGGCTGGCTCAGGGCGGCTTACAAACAAGGTTAAAATCCAATGACCCATAAAACGCAGCAGTGAGATCCTTACCCTCGGACCGCTGAGGCTCAGACACAGGACCTCTGTCTTTGTCGGATTCAGTTTCCGCTAGCTCAGCCTAAGCCAACCAGCCACGGCTTGTAGCACCCGCTCAAGATCTTCCGATTTGGAGTTGGAGTCCAACAACAGACAGAGCTAGGTATCATCCACATACTGGTGACAATCCAGCCCATACCTCCAGGCAATCTGGGCAAGAGGGCACATATAGATGTTATAAAGCATCGGGGACAGCACCACCCCTTGAGGCACTCCACATTCCAGTGGGTGCCTTCGGGACAGTGCCACTTTGTCCCCGATCTTGGATGAAGGAAGCAAGTCACTGCAAGGCTAGCCTCTGAATTCCAGGATCGGTGAGGTGGTGGACCAGTAGCTGATGGTCAACTGTGTCGAACGTGGCCGACAGGTCTAACAACATCAGCACCACCAATCCACCCCGATCTAGATGCCTCCGGAGGTCATCTGTGAGGGTGACCAGTGCTGTCTCCATACCGTGTCCCGGGCAAAAACTGGACTGGAAGGGGTCTAAGATGGAAGCATCATCCAGAATGCCTTTGCATACCCAAGTTCTTGGAATGTACAAGTGGGAATGTTTTGCTTCCTGAACATGAGCCCAAAGAATGCTGACATGAGGAGGGGTACATTATACACACATTTTAACACAGACAGCCGCCCTGACCTGGATAGTTCAGGCTAGCCCGATCTCATCAGATCCCAGAAGCTAAGCAGAGCTGACCTTGGCAAGTACTTGTATGGGAGACTGCCTAGGAATACCAGAGGCAGGAGGCAGGGGCAGGCTTTATTCAGCCACCTCTCTGAATATCCTCTAGGCCCCCAGTAGGAGTCAGTCACCAGAGGTTGCCGTGCCTTCCAGGTGCATACATGCATGCGTGCACACACATGCACATATTTAAAAAACCCCAGACATCCTTCTCTTGGATCCAAACTAGACGTACCTGTTTATCCAAGAATGAAGCATGGTTTTCCTACCTGCTCCCTCTCAGGCAGTCTGAAATGCTCCCTGAAAATTCTGTTTTGGGGACGAAGAGATTTGCACAAACAGGGTTTCAAAGGGCTTGCATGCATTCATTCATTCATTCAATTGGGTTTTTAACCGCCCTTCCCTGTAAGAACAGGACTCAGGGAAGTGTACAGCATGAAATAAATTCATATGATACACCCCTAAAAGCTGTTAAAAACAGGTAAAAACACAACAGTCAACCTAACAGATGACGCTAAAAACCCCAGTTGCGCTATCCCAGTGGGAATGCCAGAAGGATAGAACCGTCGCTGTCCTCAACCAAACGCCTGGCGGAACATCTCTGCCTTACGGGCCCTGCCAGAACTGCATCAAGTCCCACAGAGCACGGATGTTACTCTGCAGACAGTTCCACCAGGTTGGAACTGGGGGCTGTGGAAGAAGGAGGAGGGGGAAGCAGGAAGGCCATGCTCGGTGTGTGGCAATCCTTGTGCCTGTAGTAACTTTAGTCTGGATCCAACCCTTAGTCTCTGGCAAATTTAGGCTCATGTTTAATCCATTCCCCGATGGCGGCAGACCTGCTTTCCCATGCTGCGTACGAACTTCGTACAGTACTTCAAGGGTCCCCCTGCGGTCAGCGGACTCCTCCGAAAGGAGGCTTACCCCAGTGTAACTAAGAGCTGAACGTTTTCAATTATTCATTGTGTATTTCTGCTGCAGGTGGTTGTTGTTGTTCTTCCCGTTATCCGTGCAAAGCTGCAGAGCTGCCTATTGCTGGTGAACCGTGCTAAGAATGACTAAACGTGGCCCTTTATCACTGCAGCATCTAGAGTTTTCCAGGGAGATGACGATTTCATCTTGCAATTTCCCCGTGAAGAGGAAGGAAGTATTATCCTCTTCCTGGTATGCATAGGTGGGAAACAGAGGTATGCAAAATGCTTTGAGCACGACCACGCAGGAATTCAAACAGGATTTCGATTCCCATGCTTTGAAAGAAACAACCCTCAAATTCCGAGATAGCAAAAAAAGAAAAACAGATCTTGAACTTGGAATAAACTATGCTGCTTGTAAATAATAATCAATTATCATTTGTCTTTCTTTAACACAAAGGATACACTTTTATTAGTTGAAGGGAAGGAGAGATTACTGGAATATTGTGTGCGTGTAAAGTGCTGTCAAGTAGCAGATGATTTATGGTGACCCTAGCAAGGGTTTTTCAAGGCGAGCGATTGAGCAGAGGTGGTTTGCCGTGGCCTTCTTCTGCAGAGTCTTCTTTTATTAAGGTTGCCAGGTCCTACCTGGTGGCCAGTGGGGGGACTCCGGTTCTCCCTGGAGTTCTTCTGGTGTGCTGCAATGAGTGACATCGTTGCATTTCCAACGTTGGGGGTAACGCTCTAGGTTTTGGGCAAAACTCTATGGTTTTTTGGGCCTCAAAACCATAGAGTTTTGCCCAAAACCTAGAGCCGGGGCGTCAAACATAAGGCCCAGGGGGCGGATCTGGCCCATCCAGGGCTCTGGTGCGGCCCACAAGCAACTGATGCAAGGGAGGAACTGGTGGGTGGAGCCACTCCATTGTGGGTTCAGCACAGCAGAACAACCTCGTCTGCAGCAGTCAAGCAGCATGGGAGTGTCTGCCCAGTGCAGCACTGCTGCCTCTCCAGTCCGCCTATGTGGGTTTTCCTTTGGACCCCACTCCCAGCCCATGGGGCCTTGGCGGTGAGGATACACCAACTTGGAGCTTACCAGCTGCTGTCCTTTATGCACTTTCTATCTCCGGTACCTGGCATTCTGTTTTATAGCACACATGGCCTGGCCCAACAAAGTGAAATTTACGTCAAATCCGGCCCTCGTAACAAATGAGTTTGATACCTCTGACCTAGAGTGTCACCCTCCACGTTGGAAATGTGATGAAGGGGGCTTCTTGAGGTGGGGTTTCCCCCTCCAGCCAGTTGGGCCATGGTGGATTGGGGGCCCTGAAATTAGGGGATCCCCTGGCCCCACTGGAGGAATGGCAACCCTGTCCTTTATGGTTTTTCTTCCGAGGACCAACTCTGCTTAGCTTCTGAGAACTGCTGAGGCCAGGCTATACCTTCTGTTCCACAGGAATATTAGAGGACTATAAATCTCAACATCTGTCACAAGGAGGGATGGAGAGATTAAGATAGGGAGCAAAGAAGGGCCACTCACTGGCTTTACCTAGACTAGTATAAAACTTTATCTACTTGCTCCCAAATGGTCACAATTCTCCTTGAAGCAATAAGGGCTAGAATAAAAACAAAACAAAACAAAAAACAAAGCTTGATGATTGACAGTCGAGATCGGCTCCAGAATAAGGTTACCAAACACTTGGTGGACTCGGAAATTCTCCTAGAATTACAAATGATCTCCACGGAGATAGACAGAGATGGGTAGCCATGTTAGTCTCTCCATAGCACTAGAAAGGGGCCATGGTGGCTCAGAGGTTAAGACGCTGAGTTGCCGACCAGAAGATCGGTAACTCGGCAGTTCGAGACCCGAGTGCCACATGATGGAGTGAGGTCCCATCTCTGGCCCCAGCTCCTGCCAACCTAGCAGTTCAAAAGCAAGCAGATATATAGGTACCACTTCGGTGGGAAGGTAAGAGCGTTCTGTGCACCTCGGTGTTTAGTTATGCCGGCCACATGACCACGGAGAAGTCCTTGGACAACGCTGGCTCTTCGGCTTGGAAACAGAGATGAGCACCGCCCCCTAGAGTCAGATTTGACTGGCTTTCGAGCGAGGGAAACCTTTACCTTTACTTTAGCCGCAGGAAAGAGCAAGAGCCCACTAGCACCTTAAAGACCAACAAAATGTGTGTAAATTTTGCATATGTGTTAGCCCCCTGTCCCCGTATGGCGTGATAACAGAGCTGACAACCTCCAGGAGGGGCCTGAAGATTTCCTGGAGTCATAACTGATCCCAGACTACAGAGATGGGTTCCCCGGGAGAAAATGGCTGTTTCGGAAGCTGGACTCTCTGGCATTCCATTGCTGCTGAGCTTCCTCCCCGACCTCCGTCCTCCCCAGGCTCCACCCCCAAATCTTCAGAAATTCCATCCCCCAGTTGGCAGCCCTTCCTGACCCACATGCCGTAGCCTCTTTCCTGAATGCACTCAAGGAGAGATCGCATTACACTAACATAAAGTATTTTTGTACTGGTTGTTCCAAACCTGAACCTGCCTTGATAGAAAGCATGTTCACTCCTGTCTTTTTGCTGAGCAAGGTATTTGGAATCCCTGCAAATGGGATTCAGGCTGTCATTCCTTGTGACTTGGCTGATGTGGCACTCCGTCTGTGAGCAGAGTGAATGATCTTGGCCCTGCAGCCTTGGCTTGGCCCAAAACATGGTCACAGTTCAAAATAAGTTGCTGATCGGGGATATTTTGCTGGGATCACATTTAGGAGTACAACACTGTTATTTCTCCCTTTCTAAGTATTTATATCCCAGCTTATCGCCGTAGAATCAAGGCTGCTAGCAAACCCTCAAGCTTCAAATAAATAAAACATAATATTACCATCAGTCAGCAAATCTTATCAACAAGATATAAACAGCACAGCCAGATTTCCCTGAAACATTTTGCAGTTGTGCTACTCTAGTTAAACCAGCCTGTTACAACTCAACATGGTTCCTGCCGGAAGAGGGGTCCTCCCCAGTTCCCTGGCATCCATTTGCTTCTTCCACAAATCATCTTTTCCTCAAAACAAAGACTCAGTCTGGGCTTTTCCCTCTCTCATTACAGCAGGAGGCTAGGGCTGCCAAGTCAGCCCGGGGGGCGGGGGACCCCCCGCTACAGGGGTTCCTGATCCGCCGGCCAGCATTCGGCCGGTGGGGGGAACCCCACCCCCGAAGTCATCCAGCCAGGACGACTTCTCCAATGTAATGACGTCACCCGGAAGTGACGTCATCACGTTGGGGGCGTTGCCAGGGTGACGCTCTGGCAATCGCCCCAAAGCTCTATGATACCATAGAGTTTTGGGGCGATTGCCAGAGCATCGCCCTGGCAACGCCCCCAACGTGCTGACGTCACTTCCGGGTGATGTCAGCGGGCACGCGTGCTTTGCACGCACGCTGGGGAAGCTCCCGGATGATGGAGGACTCCCCTCCGCCGGTAAGTGAAGAAGACTTGGCAACCCTACAGGAGGCGCTTTAGAGGACCATGAACACATGATGCTGCCTGATACTGAATCAGACCCTCGGTCCATCAAAGGTCAGTATTGTCTGCCCAGACTGGCAGCAGCTCTCCAGGGTCTCAGGCAGAGGCCTTTCACATGTCCTGCTGCCAGATATTTTAACTGGAGATACCGGGGATTGAACCCAGGACCTGCTGCATGCCAAGCCGATGCTCTAACCCTGAGCCACAGTCCCTCCGTAGAAGGCATCCCCTTTGTGTCTGCAGGCCACACCCATTCAGAAACATCTGCTTCCATTGCTGGAGGAAATTTGAATTGCAACCACCCGGCGTTTTGTGATTGGCCTCAGCCCCCATGGCAGCCATTTTGTGGTGCCCGCCCTCCACTGCCCATTCTCAAAATTCCAAAAATGGCTGCGAGCTCAACGAGACTGTGGAGCCCTGTGTATGCTGTGGCAATGGGGCTCAAACTACTGAACAGGAAATTTGGGGTAGGGCTGCCATTTGTCTGCTGGTGGCAGGGGTAAATCCCGGGCAGCTCTTCCCCATCCCACACTAACATTCAATGGGGCAGCAGGGGGGGAAGTTGGATGCAAAACAGTGATCTTCTGATGCCACAACATGACTTTTGGCCAGGGCTCATTTCATAGCAGGAGCTCATTTGCATATTAGGCCCCACACCCCTAATGTAGCCAGTCCTCCAAGAGCTTACAGTAGCCCCTGTAAGAAGAGCTCTGTAAGCTCTTGGAAGATTGGCTATATCAGGGGTGTGTGGCCTAATGTGCAAAGGAGCTCCTGCTACGAAATGAGCCCTGCTTTTGGCTACATGACTGGAACTGATATCTCCATGTCCCAGTCGATGTCCCAGAATGCTCTAGGACAGCGTTTCCTAACCTGTGTGCCAGGACCCAAAGCGGGTTGCGAAGCCTCGGAAAGGGGGTCGTGGGCCAGCCCTCCCTTGTGGCCGCCCCCACCCTTTCCATTTCTCTCTTTCGTATTTTGGAAACCAAGATCTGACTCTGTAAACAGAAGAAGTGAAGTGACGTGGAGAAGTGAGCAGTGACTCACGGAAGCTCCTCCCCTGCCACATATTTTGTTAGCCTTTAAGGTGCTCCTGGACTCTTGCTCTTTTCTAGTATCTCTCATGTCATACATCAGCTGGGTTTTTTTTTCTTCACTGCATATACATGTTGATCAAGTAACATGTGTCCTTATGGTTACTAGACTGAGTTTCTTAGAAACTTAGGGGAGATTAAGAGAGTAATGGAGAAGAAGGTGGTCAAAGGCTGCCAGTGTTCCCTCTAAGCTGAGTTAGTGTGAGCTAGCTCACAGTTTTTCAGCCTCCGGCTCACACATTTTTGCCTTAGCTCAGGAAGGATGACTCCAGAGCAGACTAATTTATGCAGTCGCCAAATCGCTCATTCACAACTTTAATGCCAGATGCTCACAAAGTAGGATTTTTGCTCACGAAACTCCACAGCTTAGAGGGAGCACTGGCTGGAATATAACCTCCATATGCAAAGGCTGTGTATGTCTGATTGCCACTTGTCTGGGTTTCATAGGGGGGGCAGCCGCGCCTTCTGTGTGATGTTTGCTAGTTTCTCAAAAACATCTGGTCGAAAGTGAAGAAAATGAACCAGATGGGTGTCAAGGTCATCGTTTGCCTATGGCGCTGAAAACCCTTGGGCCACCCTTCGGTGGTTCATCATACCCAGTATATTTGGACTAGTGGGTCAGCGTACCATAACATTTGGAAACCACTGCTCTAGGATTCGCCCAAAATCTGATGGTTTTTACCGTGGAGTTTCTGGTGAATCCTAGAATCCTGCAATATGATGATTTCACTCCCGGTTATGTGGCCAGAAGTGATGTTGTGGTGTCGGAAGATCATGATTTTCTCTTTCCCCCCAGCCTGGAAACACTAATTTGGACTGGATAGCATGACTCAAACAAGCAGCCTCTTATAACGATGCTATGCTTGAGGCAGCATAGCAGTAAGCACCAAATTGTAATAACCTACCTATTGGGGTTGTGCCCTGACCTGGATGCCCCCGGGTAGCCCAATCTCATTTGATCTCAGAAACTAAGCAGGGTCAGCCCTGGTCAGTACTTGGAAGGGAGACCCAGAAACCCAGGGTTGCTACTCAGAGGCAGGCAGTGGCAAACCACGTCTGAACGTCTCTTGCCTGGAAGACCCGACGGGGTCACCCTAAGTTAGTTGTGACTTGACAGCACTTTTCACCATCACCAATGGAGTTGCTGTTGGCACCGGACAGGAGGAGGAGGAGGAGATGGATTTATACCCCGCCCTTCACTTCCCAAAGGAGTCTCAGAGCGGCTTACAATCTCCTTTCCCCTCCCCACAACAGACACCCCATGAGGTAAGTGGGGCTGAGAGAGCTCTCTTGTGACCTGCTTGTGAGAGAACAGCTCTGAAAGAACTTGTGACTGACCCAAGGTCACACCAGCAGCTGCATGTGGAGGAGGAGTCAGTATTAGAGTCTGCACTCTTAACCACTACACCAAATGGGCTCTCGTGGCCTAGCAGGACGGGTGGAGCCAGGGATCCAACAATTTTAGCGGTGGCTAAACTGATGCAGACCTTCGTGCAAACTTGCATCGGCTGTGGGTTTTTATATGACTGCTGGCTGCTTAATGCTAATGACAGAAAACACGAAGTATTTATTGATTTTCCCCCCTCTTAAAAAAAAAATTCCCAGCATACATTATCATACAGAATCATGCCATTTGCAGTTTACTGAGAGGGGTTAATAGAACAGGAGACCCCTCTCCCCCTCTCCTCTTCTCCCTGGACTTTGAATCGTTTTTTCCTCCACTCCTCAGTTTGTTTACGCAGCTCTATGCAAAAATTGGATGAGCAATTGGGAAAGCAGAGGTGTTTGTATATTTGAAGTTCGGGGGGGGGGGGGAAATCAGCATTCCCCGCTCTGTAGCGTTTCTTTCTCCAGTAAGCAGATCCGCTGAGAATTGTTTTCTTCATATAAAATGTTTGTTTTGGTATTCAGGGCTTCTCAAATGGCGGATAAAGACCTTTTGCCTCACAGATCCAGGGTGTTTAACCACAGCCACGTTAATGCAGTTCAGTTGAGAGATTTTTCAGTGGTTTTACTTGTGGGGGGGAGGGTCGTAATATCTTCCGGTGCAGGGTGGAAACTTCAGAAGCAATTTAAAGTTTGTGAATCGAATCCCACTCAGTCGTGAAGGGAGAAATCCTAGGAAGGTCTACTCTGAATCCTACTCAGGTCTATTTAATGAGGTTTACTCCCTGCAAGATGTTTTTAGGATCGCACCAGACATTTCCAGACGTTTCTGGTCTGACAGTATGACAATGCCATATCCTAGGCCTGCAGATCAAGATGGGTAGCCGCGTTAGTCTGTCTGTAGCAGTAGAAAACAGCAAGCGTTCAGTAGCCCGTTAAGATTTGTGGCAGGGTAGGTGCCTTGTGAGTCACTGCTCACTTCTTCAGATATTTGAGCAGTGACTCACGAAAGCTCCTTCTCTGCCACAAATTTTGTTAGTCTTTAAGGTGCTACTGGACTCTTGCTGTTTTCTAGGCCTACCATTAGGCATCGTGACAGCGTAACAAAACACGGGTCAAGCCAGTTTTAAAGCAGGGAGAACAGTGTACTGCCAACAGGCAAAAACGGACAAACCCTTTCCCCTCACTTGCATCCTCTCCCCCACTACCTCAATCATCGTTGAATCTAGCCCTGTTTATTTGTCGTAGTGAATAGACATACACCCTACATGTACATCTAGGGCTGCCAAGTCGTACTCACACACTGGCGGGGGGGAGTCCTTTGCCGCCCGGGAGCCGCCCGGGTGCCTCCCTGGCACGCACGCTTTGCGCGCGCGCCCGGTGACATCACCCGGAAGTGACGTCACCACGTTGGGGGCATTGCCAGAGCGTCACCCTGGCAACGTCTCCAACGTGGTGACGTCACTTTCGGGTGACGTCACTACGCTGGGGAAGTCGTCCAGGCTGGACGACTTCGGGGGTGGGGTTCCCCCCACTGGCCGAATGCCGGCCGGCGGATCGGGAACCCCTATAGCGGGGGATCCCCAGCCCCCCGGGCTGACTTGGCAGCCCTATGTACATCTGTTGGCAAGAGAGAGCCAACCCATGTTACTTTGCAAGTGAAACTGGGACCAGTACTTGTTTCCAATTCCACGTTCATCTGTACTGACCCGGATAGCCCAGGCGAGCCCAGTCTTGTCAGATCTGGGAAGCTAAGCAGGGTCAGCCCAGGCTGCTATTTGGATGGACAACCTCCAAGGAATGCCAGGGGTGTGATACAAAGGCAGGCAATGGCAAACCACCCCTGAAACATCTCTTGCCTTAAAAACAACTCCAGCTCGCCACCTAACGGTGCATAATGCAAAAAGAGCTAGAACTTCTGGCTGCCAGACAATCCTAGGATCTCCTGGCTATACTACACACAATGCCGTATGATAATAATAGTACTACTGATAATAATGTGCATAAATTGAATATAACATGAGAAGGCAGAGCGGTGTAGTGGTTAGAGAGTCATGCTAGGATCTGGGAGACGCAAGGCTGAATCCTCACCCTGCCGTGGAAGTTGCTGAGTAACCTTAGGCCAGTCACCCACTGCCTGCCTAACTGCTACCTCACAGGGTCGTTGTGGGGATAAAAGGGAGGAGGAGAGGAGAAGGATGTAAGCCACTCTGGGTCCCCACCAGGGAGAAAAATGGGATATAAATAAAGTAAACAAATAGTAAAGAAATGGGAATTACTGAACATGTATAGAAAAAAATGAGGTGTGCACTGTGCATGGATTGTACGCATGTCCACTGTAACTTGTGGCTGGGGCTTCTCTGTGAGAGTTGCTACTGGTATTGGAGCCTCACTGGAGGGGGAATCTATGGCGTAACAGTTTGAGGGGAGGGATGATCTTGGTGGGAGAAGGATTCGACCCTTGCTTGCCCACCCCAATTGCTGAAGTGTTTAAGTGTGCGGACTCTAATCTGGGAGAACCGGGTTTGATTCCCCACTCCTCCACTTGCAGCTGCTGGATGACTTTGGGCAAGCCATAGTTCTGTCAGAGCTGTCCTTGAAAGAGCACCTTCTGTCAGAGCTCTCTCAGCCTCACCTACCTCACAAGGTGTCTGTTGTGGAGAGGGGAAGGGAAAGGAGTTTGTAAGCCACTCTGAGACTCCAAATGAAGGGTGGGCTATAAATCCAGTCTCATCTCTTCTTCTTCTTCTTCAGATCAGCTTCATATAGATTATGCCATTTTTATCTTCTCCGAGGAAGGGCTAGAATAAAATACAATCAGTAAATTAGGGATGTGTGTGGATATGTCCCAGCTGTGTGGAGACAGAAAAAGGTAATGGGGGGCTGGGGGTTCTAACAGGGGTGGGATTTTTTTGTCACCTTAGGATAAACCGACACATAATAGTGGCAGATGCACTATCTCAACGTGACAGCCACTGCCAGACAGTTGTAAAGTGTGGTGATTTTAATCACAAAGGGAGGGGGCGATGACAGAATGTTTCCCCAGCCGGCTGTTCATCTTCCACAGTGCCCCTCCCATCCCACCCGCTCCCAGCCAGGTTCGTCTTCCGACTCTCACCTGAGGGCTGGGGAAAGGAAAAGTGATGAGTGGGGACAGGTTTATCACCCTCCTTCCACCCTGGGTTTCCCTGTTTGAAATTGGGCCCCATACAATTAGTATGGTTGCCAGTTTCCAGGTGGGGCCTGGAGATACCTCAGAATCTCAACTGATCTCCAGATAGCAGAGATCAATTTGCCTGGAGAAAATGGCTGCTCAGGAGGGCGCACTCTATGGGGTTATGGGTCCCTCCCCTCCCCAACCCCAGCTAGGACTGCCAGATTCCCCCTGGCCACCGGCAGGGATTGAGGGGGGGGGGTTGCCAGCTGCAGGTGGGGAAATTCCTGGAGATCGGGGGATGGAGCCTGGGGAGGTTGGAGACTTCAGTGGGGAACAAGGCCACAGAGTCTTCCCTCACGAGCATCCATTTTCTCTGGGGGAACTGGTCTCTGCTGTCTGGAGAGGAGCTGCAATTCCAGGGGATCCCCAGGCCCCAGCTGGAAGCTGGCATCCCTTATCCCAGAGCTCCCCAGTCTCCTCCTCCAGGAATTTTCAAACCCAGAGCTGGCAACCCTGCCACAACCCCCCCCCCCTTACAGGTGTTTGGTGGCTTCCTATATGTGGTAGCATTCTGCTCTTAGGTAGGATCAGCTGCCCTCCCATTCTCTCTCGTTTCCCAAGCCGACCTCTGTGGACATTTTGACCAAATATGCACGCAGAGCAAAGTCAGGCATTCGACTCTGAGCTGTGGCTTTCTTTCCCCGCAGCCCACTCTTTTATGGTAATCAAATGTGCTGCCAGCAGTTTCTCCAGCTATGTACACCAGCAAAGGGAAACAGATGCTTCTTGTTTTCCTTCAAAATAGATCTCACTGTTGGTTTTGTTTAGTGTTTCAGAGGGCTGGCTAAAAGACAGCGTTTAATAAACCTGGCCTGCCTTGCGCTGCGTTTCCCAATGTACTAATAGTTTTGGCTGCAGCTTCCCATCTTGATTTAAAATCTGTCCTCCTCTCTCATACAAATGAGCCTCTTGAAAAAAACAACAAAAACCAGGCCAGTTTAATTCATCTCACGTGTTTGACTCAGTTCTCATTCAGAAGAGATGGTTCCATTTTTTAAAAACGGGAAAGGGGGATGGAGAGGAACTAACGTTTCCACGTCTTTCTTGTGTGCAGCGACCAATCAGCAGCCATGAGAGAAAACTTCCGGAACTTTCCTCAGCGGTTAGTAATTGCTCCAAGCACCAGAAGGGAATATTATCAAAGGATGTGTAGTATTCCTGTGCACCAGTGTGTTGCAAAACAGAGCCATTCCGCCATGATGCAGGATAGCAGTTAGAGCAGGCGTCCCCAACACGGTGCCTGTTAGTGCCATAAAAAAGATAAAGATAAAGGTTTCCCTTGCTCAAAAGCCAGTTGGATCTGACTCTAGGGATGCGGTGCTCATTTCCGTTTCCAAGCCGAAGAGCCAGCACTGTCCAAAGACTTTTCCCGTGGTCATGTGGCTGGCATGACTAAACACCGAGGCGCACGGAATGCTGTTACCTTCCCACAGAAGTGGTACCTATTTATCTACTTGCAATTTCTTGCTTTCAAACTGCTCAGTTGGAAGGAGCTGGAGCCAGAGACGGGAGCTCACTCCGTCATGCGGCACTCGGGTCTCGAACTGCTAAAAGTGTTTTTAGAAAGTGGGTGGGGCCAGGTAGGGCTCTCATCCAGCAGAGCTTCTGATAGGCCACTGGAGATCTGATATTGGCTGGGAAGATTAAAATGACATTATTTCGGTGGCAGCTGCCACCAGAGTGTTGGTTTTATTCTTGTTCATTCCTCTTTCTCAGTGTATCTTTTTAAAATTATCCATCTTCTACTGTGCTCAGGTTTCCTCCATGTGTGTGGCTCTGCATCCCATGGCAGCCATTTTGTGGTTGCACTCACTATCCCATGTCGGAATTCCAAGGTGCCCGCAGGTTCAAAAAGGCCGGGGATCCCTGAGCTGGAGTATTGCACTAGGAACTGAGAGATCGGGGTTCAAAATCCAAGGCTCGCTGATTGACTCTGGGCCTGTCATGCACTCTCAGCCTAACCTAAGAACATAAGAGAAGTAATGTTGGATCAGGCCAGTGGCCCATCCAGTCCAACATTCTGTGTCACACAGTGGCCAAAACCCATCAGGAGGTCCAAAAGCAGGGCCAGAACTCCAGAAGCCCTCCCACTGTTGCCCCCCAAGCACCAAGAAGACAGAGCATCACCTAGGCATAAGAACATAAGAGAAGCCATGCTGGATCAGGCCAATGGCCCATCCAGTCCAACACTCTGTGTCACACAGTGGCCAAAACCCAGGTGCCATCTACCTACCTCACAAAGTTGTGGTTGTGAGAATAAAACAAGGGGTATTTATTTATTTATTTATTTATTTATTTATTATATGCTGTTTACCCAGAACTCAAGGCAGCTGACAAGTTAAAAAAAAATTACCATAAAATCATTCAAAGCACCCTAAATGGTTAAAAACACACACAAGCCATTGAAACAAGCTGTGTAACTATGTTTGTCACTCTCAGCTCCTCGGAGAAAGGATGAGATTTTAAAAGTATTCGATTTATAAATTGTTTTAGATGGTGTAGGGATGGGCACGTAAGAACCAGCTCACGAACTAAAGTTTGTGACAAATTTTGGCGGCTCGTGGTTCATGAACTGAAGTTCACGGCAGGTCAACTGGCACGAACTTTCCACAAACTTTCAAGTGGTTCGTGGTGGTTCATGGTGGTTCGTGAAGGGATACATTTCCAGATAGATTGTCCTCGGCTCAATCAAAATGTTTACCAAACTTCCCAGCAGCAGAGGACAGGCTGTAGAGGATTGGGCAGCAGGGTGAGGTTCCCTGTGCCTTTCGTAACTGTAGCTTGCACATATGAACCTGCGTGGGACATTTCCCCCAAAAGTACTTTCTTGGGGGTATCTTCTTGGGAAGGGCATAACTCAGACCTTCTAAGTCCAATCTGTGAGTTTGGTGTCTCTAGCGCACTGGGGAGGCGGGCATTCTACCATGTCATGAACCTCATGAACTGAACTGGGTCATTTGGCATCTAAAAGTTTGGCATCTAAAAAGTTTGTGGCTCATGAACTGGGCATGCCATGAACTGCATTTTCCTGGTTTGTGCCCATCCCTAGGTGCATGGATTATATTTGTAAAATGTGCAGTCAGCTCTAGGGTAGATTTAGTTATTTATTCATCATTTTGTGTGAGTGTGTATGTGTGCTTGGGGGGGGGGGTAGTTATTTAGATTTAAGGTCCTGGGCCATTTGAGAATTTGTGATCTCACTACCCTGAAAAATTATCTTGTTGCACCTAAGGTATTGTTCCCAATTTACAAGGGTTGCTAGGTCCCCCCTGGTTACCAGTGGGGTGGAGAGTATGGTTGCCAGCTTCAGGGGTGGAAATTCCTGAAGATTTCGGGATGGAGCCTAAGGAAGACAGGGACTTCAGTGAGGTACAATGCCATCCTCCAAAGCAGCCCTTTTCTCTAGGGGGACAGATCTCCGCAGTCTGGAGATAAGCTGTAATTCTGGGGGATCCCCAGGTCCCACCTGCAGGCTGGCATCCCTACAATTTAGAGATGGAGAACTGAGGCTGAGCGCTAGAGTTTTAACTGAGGACTGACAGCATGGTTAGATATGCCAACCTATCAGCCCTTTTCACATCGTCACTGAATACATGGAAGGGAACAGGTGGATCTTATCACGTGGTCTTAGTCTTGGCTGCCATGTATTCCTTAGAAGGTGTGAATAGAGTCCAGGTGTATGCAACCTGTACTAGGGCAAGCTCTCTTCACACCATGAACCCATGAAGCTGCCCTGTACAGAATTAGACTGTTGGCCCATCAAAGTTTCGGACTGTCTACGCAGACTGGCTGCAGCTCTCCAGGGTCTCCGGTGGAGGTCCCAGGAACTATGTGGGGACAAGACAAGGAGGTATGCTAGGAGGGGGGAAATCAGCACAAACCACCTCCCCCATCTCTGCTGGCGGAAGTGGTCTTCTGACAGCAAACAGCACCTTTGAATCCAGCCCAAATGTTTCAATTCCTTCTGTGTTAGGTCAGCTAATCTGAGATTTGACATGACTTTGCCAGGAATGTAGACCCTGGAGCCTTCCTCATTTGTCTTTAACCCCAGCTGGCTGCCAAGAATTTAGCAAACAAAGCTGTTCCCACCACCATCCCCTGCCGGGCAACGCTTCCTCCGCTACATTTCAACTTATTTGGCTACTGTTATAGGTACAGGAGCAGGGCCACTTAAAACACACACACACACATGGCAACCTGATTTGGGAAAGACAAGAAATGAAGAATATCTCATGACCTCCAGTAAATTGTTCGCATTGTTCTGGTATGGAAACACCGGCCAAAGACCGGGGGGGGGGGGGGCAGGCACAGAATCCACATCAAAAGGAGCCATTAAGTTTCACCTTCTCCTTCTGATCCTTAAACCAAAGTCCTTCAGTTACAGCATTCCATCTGGCCCACCCAGGAGCACAAAAGCAGTTGCAGAGCTCAACACAGGCCCAGAGCTCAAGCTCCACCCCCAGATGTCCAGGAATTCCCCCCTCCAAAGCTGGCAACCCTTGAAGGAACCAGGGTCTTTTGTGGCAGCAAGGACATGGGCTAGTGTAGTCCTTGGCTTCTGTGGTGGCCTTGGGTTCTCCCAGAATTACAGTCGATCTCCAGACCACAGAGATGGGATCCCCTGGAGAAAATGGCAGTTTTGGAGGACAGACGCTATGATGTATCATAGATTCTAGGTGAAATCCCCTACTAAATTCCCCCCTCCACAAGCACTGCCCCCCAGATGTCCAGGAATTTCCCAGTCAAGACTTGGTAACCTATCTTAGATTGCATTTGGCTGTCATGTTGCAACCACGTTGATGTTGCGACCCTTTTGAGGGGTTACCATGGTGCTCTGAAGGCCGAACTGTTCATCATACAAACAGAACAACAGCTCCATGGCACAATGGGGGGGGGGGAATATAGAGGCTTAGTATTCTCATACACAGAACAAAAACAAAAATCCATGTCATACATTTTATTAGGGCCAACCAAAATGACACAAAACATTGTGCAAGCTTTAGAACTCATCAGAACTTTTCATTAGGCTGATCAGGGGTGGCCAAACTTGCTTAACATAAAAGCCACATAGAATAAACGTCAGATGTTTGAGAGCCACAAGACAGGAACACACACATTTTAATTGGAAAATATGCAAATTTGCATATTAAATTAAAGAGACAAATGCCTTCTCTGAGCTATTCTGGCCGTGGGCTGTTAATAAAGACTGGCTGGCTGGCCGGCTGGCCTCCTACAAGCCAAGCCAATCTGCCAGTGTGGCAGGGCTTGGAGAACACATTTAACTTTAGATGGGGAGGGAGGGGAGAAAGAAAATGGAAAGAAAGAAAATAGATGGAGGAGAAAAGGAGGGAGGGAGAGGTGGAAGGAAAACTAACTTTAAATGCATCATCCAAGCCCCCCATCCTCCCATGCCGGCTGGCTTGGCTTGGCAAAGCAATTTAAAGAGACAAATGCCTTCTCCAAGCCAGCCAGCGGGGGGGGGGGGGGGGGGGCTTTGAGAATACACTTAAAGTTAAAGTTGCTTTCCTTCTCTGCTCTCCCCCCACCTCAGGTGACCCAATAGGTGACCAAGATAACAGCACGGCATCATCAGCATGAAACAGATTTTAAATAGGTCTGAGACAGGTGAGATGGGTGGAAGAATTCACCAGAAAGGTGATTGATTGATGTCATTTATGTAGGGGTTAAAAAGACAGGGAGCCAGAAGGCCAAACACCCCTATTTACTTGATCTCATTAGTCAGCTGGCCATTGTTTCCACATCTCGCCTGTGCAATAATATTTTGGTAGAATCTATGGATTAATCAAAGAAGCCAACAGTCCATAGAGGTCATGGCTAGTTTTCCCCCCACAATCTGGCACGGGGAATACGATCAAAGGCCCTTTTTAGGTCGATAAAAACCACAGAAAGTTTACCTCCAGATGTTTTAGTGTATTTTTTGGCCAGATGGGCAAAAACTGCAGAGTGATCTATAGCAGAGGCTCATCTTTTAAAACCAGTATTAGAGGGCATAAGGACCCGGTTGTCTGACAACCGAGATCGTAATTTAATAAGCAAGAAAGAAGTAAATAATTTACCTAGACAGGAGAGCAACCTAATTGGTCTATAATTATCAAAAAGCAAATAATTTAACAAATTTAAAAATAAAATAAATAATCACTTTTTAATGAATAGGAATAATTATTATTTTAAGCAAAGATTGTGGTATAGAGCCAGAGTTGCAAATATCTGGGGGGAAAATCTTACTCCAACATTACTCTTAAAGAGTTGACAATAAAGTCAGGGCCAGGGTCCTTACCCATTCTGAGGTTTGTGATGATACTAGCTATTTCTTTGTTGTTGGAGGCCAAAGAGTAAGATTATCCAATAAATTATAGAATCATAGAGTTGGAAGGGGCCATACAGACCATCTAGTCCAGCCCCCTGCTCAATGTAAGGTAATGGAGCTGAATACATTTTCAAAATAACTTTCCCAGATACTAGGGGAGATATGGCAGCATACTTTAGGTGTTGTCTCCAGGCCCCTGTTGACTAGGGACCAGAAGTTTGAGGCATCGTGATTACTGATGGCTGTAATCAGTCTTTTCCAGCCTTCCTTTAAGAGCCTTCATTTTTTATGTCACATAAGGCATTTATATTGCCTCTTTGGAGCAATCAAAATGGCCAATAATCTTTTGGAATTAATATGCCTCTAGGCTCTATAAATTATACAGATTTCTTGGAGAATACAGCAACAATCTCTATCAAATCAGTATTTATTTCTGGTTTGGTGGCCAAGTGTTGGTTGTCTCAGACTAGTTGGCCTATATGGCCCCTCCCAACTCTATGATTCCATGAAAAATTTAAAAAGGATGGAGGAAAGAAAGCACACTTCCCCGGTCAAGACCTTAAGACCCTGTCTTGCCAGCCTTTGGTGTTAGATGCTGACAGGCACACAGACACTAGTTTAATTGCAGCAGGTGTTAGATTACATTGCCTGAAAAAGCAAACCATGGAAATTCATCCCCCAAGATCCGAACATCACTCAAAAACCCACATTCTCTCTGTGGGCTGAGAGCAGATGGAAGAGTTTGGTAGGCTATATTTTAGCAATGAGTGAGATAAAATTTACGACAGTGCAAAAGGCGTATCAACAAGGACATGTCAACTAGGGTATTCTTATGACATTCTTGACTGTACTAATCAGTATGTATACGAACCAATATTCATGACAGAACACAAGGTCTTAGCACATTTACAGTGCAATCCTAAACAGAGTTAAAGGTAAAGCTAAAGGTTTCCCTTGCTTGAAAGCTAGTCGAATCTGACTCTTGGGGTCGGTGCTCATCTCCGTTTCCAAGCCAAAGAGCCAGCGCTATCGGAAGACTTTTTCCGTGGTCATGTGGCCGGCATGACTAAACTCCGAGGTGCACAGAACCCTGTTACTTTCAGTCATGATCTGTGCCAGGCTGGAAGACAAGCCTAGTGTGGCCTAGGCTCAGGAGAGACCTGTGCTGGGGGTAGAGGGCTGTCAGCCTACAGTTCACCTGATGCTTGGCGGTGGTGTTAGCCAGTGGGAGCTCGGAGAATATGTGAGAAGGGAACTTTAGTTGTGTAACTGACAAATGGTTCTTTTTCTCTTTGCTGCGGCCTTTCCTCAGACAGAGAGTAAAGCTGGGGGGAAAGTCTAGGCTGGGAGAGAAGTCCCTCAGCGGGATGGAGTGAGTACAGGCAAGAGGCCTGGTAGAAGAGGCTGTAGGCCTTAAGTAGTACCAGTTAAGGAAAAACAGTTAGTAGCGTTAGATTCATTTTAGTTTACTTTTAAACACTGTTATTGATTTGAATGCACCTTGTCTTGTTTTCCCTGCCCCAGTATTGTTTAAATAAACCCTGTTGTTTAAGTGTTCTGCCTGGTCATCATGCCTTATGTTTCTTGGTTAAAAGAGGGCATTCGGTAGGGCTTGGGAGGGTACCCTGGGCCTTCTCAAGAGACCCGAAGTCCAGGGTGGTGGCAGCAGAAGGTGGCAACCTGCAAGGGGTCATCATGACACCTTCCCTCCGAAGCGGGACCTATTTATCTACTTGCAATTTCTTGCTTTTGAACTGCTAGGTTGGCAGGAGCTGGGGCCAGAGACGGGAGCTCACTCCATCACGCGGCACTCGGGTCTCGAACTGCCGAGCTACAGATCTTCCGGTCTGCAACGCAGTGTCTTAACCTCTGAGCCACCTTCTAAATCCATGGGCTTAGAACAGGGTTGCCGATTCTAGGTTGGATAATCCCTGAAGATTTTGGAGCAGAGCCTTGGGAAAATGGAGTCCGGGGAGGGGAGAGAGCTCAATGGGGGTGCCAGGGGGCACTTTTGAATGTCTGACAAAGTGGGGTGGGCGCCACCAACAAAATGGCTGCCACGGGCGGTGGAGCTAACAGCAAAATGTTAGGGAGTGAGGTCATGTGTAAGTCTAGTAGACACTCTACAATGTTTCTGATGGGAGCTCTTTAGCTTTTAAAATGGTGGTGTGGTGACAACTCTAAAAATCTTGACAGCCAGTCAGAAGCCCCGGCTAGCAAAAGCCCCACAGGGCCCTGCCCACATTCTGAAACAACTTTGCAGGTTCCAGGAAAGGTTTAAGTGGGCACCATGGAGAGACCCTGGGCACCACGTTGGGGGTCCCTGCCGTACAGTATGCCCTCCAAGGCTGCTCTTTTCTCCAGGGGGACTGATTAAATGTATATGAGTTATTAAACAGAAAAGCCAAACTTGCATCATTCTATGATAAAAATGTAACAAGAAACTAGACAGTTTTTTGCTCTCGGAATGGCTTTCCCAGATTTGCCCCCTTTTTTTCCCCAATGGCAGGGCCTCCATTAAAATTCAGAAAGCCCTTCAATAGCCTTTATCAAGCAAGCCAGCCGAATGGAATGCTCCCAAGTCTGAGAACTGTTTGAAAAGTATATCATTTCTAGAGCTATTACAGAGAGTCAAAACATTAAAAAAAAAAAATTAGGGATCCTCAACATGAAAACTTTTGAAAATGTCATCCTTAATTTCATCCAGTTGGCCATTTGCACTTTCTTCATAACAATTTCCCATAATCCTCTTTCCCCCCTCCATCTTGGTTTTTTTTTTTTAAGTGTTAAAACTTCTTCCTGGAGACAATTTGATTGGGCTTTATTTCTGCTGGAGATTTATACGTGCTGTCCGGAACCCCAGCTGTTCATCTGTGCTCGATGACAGACACCTCCCAAATTAGATTCATTGCCCTTCTTAAGGATCCCTCACTATTTTCATGCTCAAACAATAAATTTCGGTTTTCCTTAATCTTCTATCCCCTCCTAGACCTTTGAGATGCTCGATAGGGTCCCTCACCTCCCCTGCTATGATTTGTGGCTGTTTTCATGAACCATTTTGCAATGGATTTGTTCGCTGTATATGGCCAAGAGGGAAAAGGGAAGGTTTTTGGTTTTTTTAAAAACAAACCCAAGTGTTACAAATGAATTTAGTTTTTCATAAGCTCAGTCAGTTCTTCATAACTTGACAGGGGATGACATTTTTTTCTTCAAAGCCTTGATTTGCTGTGCCCTTGTTGTGCTTTTTATTAAAATGCTAGCAAGTGCTCAAAAAAGCTGGCTTTACAACTGCCAAACCCTCTTCCTTTAAGAAAAGCATTTTTCAGCTTATATTCCCCCCCTCTGATGTGTCAGCTGAGGGACATGCATACCACTTTCTCTCTCGCTCGCTTTCTCTCTGATTAAATGTATATGATCTGTGCTGAAATCATCTTCGTTTTTATCTAGGTTAAGAGAGACTTTGGCTTTGAGGAAAGTTTTCCCGTTAAAGCTCCCCCACGGAAGAGGTCTTCGGAGGACAGGATGGTCAGGATTTCAGGCTACCATGGTGGATTACTGCTGAGCTAAAAAGGGCTCTTCGGCACACTGGAGCACTTTCTCTGTCTTTTGAATATCTGGCTTTGAAGTTTCCTCGGCTGCGACTGCCCTTGTAGAAAAGCTAAAGGACACCATCACCTCAGCTTCATAGTTCGGCACCTCCCAAATATTGCAGTTAGTATGAAAATCCCTCTTGGGCCTATATTTGCTAGTCCCGAGTCACCTGAACTAGTCCCTCATAGGTATGTGAAGGGGTCTAGGACTGCCAGATACACAAAGACCCATTTCTTCCCATGAAATGCAACCAGGTGGTTCCCTACACTCAACTGCCAAGTATGGAGCGGGGGCGGGGGGGTACACTTTACTAAGGAACTGACCCTTGGCTGCAAGTTTGTTGCCTTGATATGTTTTGTGTAATTTCAAAAATTACACAAAACATATCATAATGATGTTTTCTGTGACCACAAGGACTTCTGCCCATGGAGTGTGATTTCTAGGGTTCCCTGGCTTCCCACTACGGCAGGAGGCCTCCCACCAACTGCTTCCATTGCCCACTGCTGCTCCATGTGGTAGTGGCAGATTTTTATTTAATTGCCAGCATCCCCTGTGCTGGTACATTTGGGTGGTACCCGAAAGTGACAATGGGTTGCTCTAGGAATTGCCTATGGTTCTACCATAGAGTTTCTGGCCATTCCTAGCACTACTCATTGTTATTTCCATGTTGTACCTGGAAGTGATGTAGTGAGTCACTTCACCAATGTCACATGCCCCCACATGTCCCACCCACCCACCTCCCTGCTGGTAGCTAAATCCTTAGTGATTTCCCTGCCTCCCCTCTTCTGAAGTAGGCAGCTTGAAATGCCCCTTGCCTCGGATGTTTTACTGCTATAAACTGGGCCTAGTTTACCACACATATTCAGAACAGAGACCAGATAACAGCCTTGTAGCAGGAACCAAGCTTAATAATGTTCTAACCCTGCCCCCAACATCCTAGTATATCTTCTGAAGATCCAGAGATTAATCCTTAGGTTACCACATTTACCTAGGTTGGTTCCTTTCGGAGGGCTGAGCATTGGAGGCTTATGGTATTTTGTAGTGTTTGCTTGATTTATAAACATGTAGGCAGAGTGTGTTACAGACCTCAAAGGTACCATGGAAAGCTTCCTTCAGAATTGACAGCACTGGATCAACAGAGAACAGCACAAGTTTCTCTTTGGCTGCATTCAGAGTATGGGAAACAATGTCAGGTTTACTTGTGACAACTACACACCAGTTTCTAATAAAGGCAAATCCTTGCTTTCACTCTCATTCCACTCCCCTTCCCATTCTGCACCACACCTGTTTAGGAATTCTTTCCTATAGAGAAGAAGAAGAAGAGATTGGATTTATATCCCGCCCTTCACTCACTTGGAGTCTCAGAGTGGCTTACAAACTCCTTTCCCTTCCCCTCCCCTCCCCACAACAGGCACCCTGTGAGGTAGGTGGGGCTGAGAGAGCTCTTTCCCAAGCTGTCCTTGAGAGAACAGCTGGTACAGAGAGCTATGGCTTGCCCAAGGTCATCCAGCCAGGTGCAAGTGGAGGAGTGGGGAATCAAACCCGGTTCTCCCAGATTAGAGTCCGCGCACTTAACCACTACACCAAACTGGCTCTCTGTAGCCTATAACTACAGTTTATTGGACACTCAGATTAGGGCTCTGAACAACTAGTATTTGTTACCTACAAACTGAATGTCTCGTCTTGGAAACCCTATGGAGTCGCCATAGATTGGCTGTACCTTGGCAGCAATTTCCACCTCCACTGCCCCCAAATAGTTGTCCATGGCTTGGAAATCATGGCAGTGTATGTAACAATTCAGTTCTGCAATCCAGGCCAGTAGTTTAGACCGCCCTGGATTAACCATAAGAAAAACGTATCGTAAGGCAGACTCCAGTCAGTGATAAGAACAAAAAACATACATATTCGAGCAATTCACTAGAAATTCAATAAAGGAATATACAATGTTATCCAAAGATAATCACTACTTTTTTTAATGATATTTTAAAATTATTTTAAAGATTTTTTCAAAATAATTGTGTGTGTGTGTGTGTGTGTGTTGTTTTTATTACTGCCTGGAGTCTGCCTTACAGTACGTTTTTCTTTTGTTTGCCTACCTGGTCAGTTACTGTGGTCTGTTTTTGTCTGGATTAACCATTTGCTGTAATCCACTCCAGAATACATAATAGAAAAGGACAACAAGCGCAACAACCACCACAACTAAGGTGGTAGTAGTAGTAGTAGTAGTAGTAGTAGTAGTAGTAGTAGTAGTAGTATGGTAGTAGTAGTAGTAGCAGTAGCAGCAGCAGCAGCAATGATGATGGTGATGGAATTTCTAGAGGCAAATTAGGCCGGTGGTTGCTGCAATTCTGTGCAGAGGAAGAACCTCTTTGTAAACCTCTCCATTTGTTTAAAACTCTGCTGTCTCCTGATTTTCATGCCGGATATCTGGATACAGTAATCAGAACCAATTGCAGTTAGATGGAGTACTTTCTAAACAATGTGAGCTCAAGGATAAACCAGGTGTATTATTCTCCTCACACGCAAACGCACAAACCCACTTTGTTCAGAATATCTGAATGGAGCCCGGCAGTTTAATTCTCGGTCTCGGTCTCTCCCTCCTGCATATGCATGTGATGTGATGCTACTTTATTAATTGCAGCCAAAATAAATAAAGGCACTAGCCAAAGGACTCACTAAAAAGGGACCTGGAATGCACTAAAGATGGTTGGACTCAAATACTGACTAAGATTCTGTGAAGGAAGAGTTCGGTTAAGCAAGATAAGAAATTGTTATGAAAACCGGCACTGGCCTGCAAGCCAATGAAACAGACGGTAGAGTCGGAATATTAACATTGTGGTGGATTAAAATGTTGCCTTTTAATTGACTGGGGAGAAAATTGGAGGATCAATTTCCTGCACGTTGGTGATGGGTTTAATTAGTAAATAATCAGTACAATCGGCATTACTGGTATGAATGACAGGGGATGTAACATCCCTCGCAGTTGGGTTTTACTGTAATTTAGGCAATAGTATATGAAAACTATAAATGAAAAAAAAAGTAAAAAAGTTTGGAATGTTTTCGGCCAGTGACGAGCAGTATATACAGATGTTGCTCCTTGATTCGAGTCCATTAGCAGCTTAGGGGCCAACAAGATTTTCAAGGTAGGCCCTGACCTGGATAGTCCAGGCAAGCCTGACCTCATCAGATCTTGGAAGCTAAGCAGGGTCAGCTCTGGCAAGTACTTGGATGGGAGACCTCCAAGGAATACCAGCCATCGGGAGGCGGGGGCAGGTTTTATTCCGCCACCTCTCTGAATATCCTCCAGGCCCCCAGTAGGGGTCAGTCACCAGGGGTCACCATGACTTCCAGGTGTAGATACAGTTAGTCACCAGTGGTCACCATGACTTCCAGGTGCACACACTCTCACACACAAAAATTACAAAAAAATACCAAAAAAAAGATTTTAAAAGTAAAAGCTTTCAAAAGTCAAAGCTCTGTTTGACAGAAAGCTTTGACTTTCAAAGGCTCCTACCCCCGAACATCTTGTTGGTCTCTCAGGTGCTACTGGATTCAAATCTAGCTCTCCTATTGCAGACCAAGACAGCTATCCTCTGAAGCCGTAGAAACAAATTGGTCTGTAAAGGCTGAAAGTCTAAATTTAATGTATAAGAAAAATCACTTTTGAAATCCTGCTGCATTCACCATTGCTGTGGGTGTGTGGAAGAAAGCAGGAAGGCAGGAAGGGAGGGAGGGAGGGAGGGAGGAGGAGGGAGGGAGGGAAGGGGAGGGAGATAGAGAGGGAAGGAAGGAAGGAAGGAAGGAAGGAAGGAAGGAAGGAAGATATTAAAAGTCAAAGGCAGCGAAGAGAAACTTGGCAGCAATTCTACCAAATCTGTCAACCAAATTTTTGAAAAAGCCTAAGGAGGAAGGGGCCCTGACCTGGGTAGTCCAGGCTAGCCCAATCTTGTCAGCTTTTGGGAGCTAAGCAGGGTCGACCCTGGCTAGTAAATGGATGGGAGACCTCCAAAGAAGACCAGGGTTGCTATGCAGAGGCAGGCAATGGCAAACCACCTCTGAAGTCTCTTGCCTTGAAACCCCCACTAGGGGTCCTCGTCAGTCAGCTGTGACTTGACAGCCCTTTCCACCTCCCCCAAGGGGGAAAGGAGGACATAGGTTACAGTGCGAAGTGACAAACCGAGGGGAGACTGTGCCAGGGAGGAAAGGGCGTTGCTTTCTTCTGAGGGGTATGTTCTACAAGGCTCATTTTTCTCCATGGCCTGTTAAGCAAACAGGAAGATCAGAGACTTTAGCCAGGCAGCCATGCAAGTGGGACCCCAGACTCTGCACAACAGAGAATGATTTAAACAAGGTGTTAAAAGAGGAGTAAGGTCCATTGAACCTAGAAGGCAGGCAGCCAACGCAGTGGTGAAAACACATGGCCTCCCCAGGTGGACTGATGTTATAGGTATAGAACTTCAGGCCATAGCCATGCAGAAAGGCAACACTGAACCATAGGCCCAGTACACATGTTCTATGGTGCTCATATAACACTATTTTTCCATCTCCAGAAGTGTTCAGTGGACATCAAGGACCAGACTGCAGAACTGGCCAGAATGGTATCAGCCCAGGAGAACCTCCAGGGGTGAAGAGCACCCACGAGACTGAAGGATCCTCCCCGCACTTCCAGAGCTGAGGAACCATACCAAGAGAGCGCGCGCTGCTGCCCAGACACCCGTATTTGCTGGGCATCACATCAGACTCCTCTCGCATCGCAGTGGGGCAGATTCTTTGGTTGGTAATGTTTACCTTGACAACGCCTTTATCAAGAAACAGATCTGAAAGACCACGAGATAAGTTGAAACATGAGAACTCTTGCATGCGGCATTAAGAAGGGGTGTTAGATATTGTAACTCTGCATGCAAGAGGATCTGGGAGGGAAAGGGTTAAGGGAATTCTCTCACTGGGGTACACTTGGCAGTTGGCCCCCCCCCTCATCGGTTAGGCGTTGAGCCTCTTCGGCCGTTGCTTGCCTTCTGTTTCATCTTATATGGGACCTCTCTTCTTCTCTCTCTTTCCTGGGCTCGGAGCTGTAGCAAGTTAACCTATTTTTGAAGTTAATCTGTTCACAGTAAGTCAGAATGTACCTATGTGAATATGTCATGCAAGATGTGCTGCTATGTTTTGTAAGTAAAATTTCTTTCTCTTGTTACCATTGGAGTCAGGTCATCGTTATAACTTGTTTGGACAACATTTCCCCTTAACTGGGAAACGTGGAGAATCGGGGATTCGGGGGGGGGGGGGGGAAGCTTCTGTGCTTCCAAGGCAATTTTTGTTTAATGTTTAACCCAATAAAAAGCACCCATGTGATCAAAGGATCCTCCCCGCATTTCCTGTTTAGTGCTGAAGAACCATAGCAAGGGAGAAGGCAGCTGCTGCCCTGATGCCCGTGTTTGCTGGGCATCATGTCAAATGCCTCTCACATCACAGTGGGGCAGATTCTTTGGCTAGTAATGTTGATCCAAGTTCTGATAATGCTCTCTGCTGATGTGTGCGGAATTCTAAACTTTGTAAACCAATACTACTCAAAAGAAGAAGAAGTGATTGGATTTATACTCCGCCCTCCACTTCCCAAGGGAGTCTCAGAGCGGCTTACAATCTCCTTTCCCTTCCCCTCCCCACAACAGGCACCCTGTGAGGTAGGTGGGGCTGAGAGAGCTCTTTCCCAAGCTGTCCTTGAGAGAACAGCTGGTACAGAGCTATGGCTTGCCCAAGGTCGTCCAGCCAGGTGCAAGTGGAGGAGTGGGGAATCAAACCCGGTTCTCCCAGATTAGAGTCTGCGCACACCAAACTGGCTCTCAGACAGAGATTTGTCAGAGGTACGGGAAGGAGAAGGCTTGTGGCATTTTAAAATGTAAAACATTTGCACTGTGTGTGTGAGAGAGAAAGCCTGAGAAATGAACCTGCTGAACAGAAGAGATCAAGAATTTATGAATAGGTCAGTTACGTTTTTATGATCTCCTGCTCATCTTTTTGGCAGCTCAGAGCAGCTTCCAAGGGGGACAGGGTTGGGGTTCTCTCATGCAGGAAGGGATTGACAGCTCTTTAGCCTCACCTGGGCTATAGAATGACATGTGCCCCAAACCCACCATGGGGCCTGTTGGTATTGCCCACCAGATCCCATGCCCATCACATCTGTTTGCTACCCAATGGTTAACTCACACTTTTAAAAATATTATTTTGATAATTTCAGAGGGTAGCCATGTTGGTCGGCAGTAGAAAAGCTAGATTCAAGTCCAATAGTGCATTAGAGACCAACAAATTTTTCAAGGTATGAGCTTCTGAGAGTGACTCTCAAAAGCTTATACCCCCCAAATTTTGTTGGTCTCCAATGTGCTTTTTGTTGTTGTTGTTGTTCAGTCACACAGTCGAGTCCGACTCTTCGTGACCCCGTGGACCACATCATGCCAGGTCCACCTGTCTTCCGTCGTGCTCCAGAGTTTGCTCAACTTCATGTTCATTGCATAGATAACACTGTCTAACCGTCTCATCCTTTGTCATCCCCTTCTTCTTTGACCTTCAGTCCTTCCCAGCATCAGGGTCTTCTCCAGCGAGTGGTCCCTTCACATTTGGTGGCCAAAGTATTTGAGCTTCAGCTTCAGGGTCTGGCCTTCCAGGGAACAGTCAGGGTTGATTTCTTTTAGGATGGACTGATTTGATCTTGCAGTCCAAGTTCCCTATAAAGCAGAACATGGACTAGGACTCAGTTGAGGATATGCCTGTTTGAGAGGAAAATATAGTGTTTATCAGGGGAGAAGAAATATTTCTTGCAGCAAGCAGTAGAGGGCAGTTTAAACATGGCTGCTCTGTTTGGGTTAGAAGATGGGAGCTCTGCTGCAGAGCTTTGAGCCAGGGGTACCCAGTGTATTTCCAATTGGAATTACATCATTAAGGAGGAAAAGGGGACTTTCATGAGAGTTTGGTACAACCGGGTGTGTAAAACAGGATAGGGTTTAGACAGCAGTCTGTTATCAACTTCAATATGAACATGATCACTAGATGAACGTATCTTGCCCAGCTTTCTAAGATGTGAGGTAAGCTCTTGACTAGATCTCTTTGACGGTCAGTGTCAAAGCTGATATCAAGCAACATTGCCCTTGCTGCTTAGTTTTCGTGTAGTGGTTAAGAACACGGACTCTAATCTGGGAGAGCCGGGTTTGATTCCCCACTCCTCCACACACAGCTGTTGGAGTGACCTAGGGTCAATCACAGTTCTCTCAGAGCTGTTCCCACAAGAGCAGTTCTCTCAGAGCTCTCGCAGCCCCACCTACCCCACAGGGTGTCTGTTGTGGGGAGAGGAAGGAGATTATAAAATGCTCTGAGACTCCGAGTGAAGGGCGGGGTCTCCCTCCCCCTCCTCTTCTTCTTCCACAGCTCCAAAATTCTGGAACCCTCTCCCTGTGGGGGAGATGCTTTCTTTTGGGTGTCAGGGCAGCTTTCGTGAGTCTGGCTAGATGAAGAAGTGAGCAGTGATTCACGAAAGCTCATACCCTGCAACAAATTTTGTTAGTCTTTATTTTTTTATTTTATTTTTGTATTTGTTTGTGTGTCTGCACCTGGAAGTCATGTTGACTTCTAGTGACTGACCCCTACTAGGGCCCTGGAGGATATTCAGAAAGGTGGCTGAATAAAGCCTGCCCCCCACCTCCTGCCTCTGGTATTCCAAGGAGGTCTTCCATCCAAGTACTTGCCGGCGTCAACCCTGCTTTAGCTTCCAAGATCTGACGAGATCGGGCTTGCCTGGGCTATCCAGGTCAGGGCAGGAAAGACTTTTTTGTTTTGTTTGACATTCCCTCAGTGATCTCCCCTTCCTGTCCACTGTTACAATTGTTTTGATGTCTTTGATGTTTATTTTAATTTTGGCTATAGGTGTTGTAATGTGTTGCTCTTTTGTGTTGGTTTTAAAGGGTTTTTAATGTGATTTAATTATGTATGCTTTAATTCGTTATCCCCCTTGGTGGCCCTTGTGAGGGTTGAAAGGCAGGATAGAATTTGTGTAAAATTAAAAAAAAACTCCTGGTGTTGTGGTTGAGCCAGTTTAGTGTAGTGGTTATGTGTGCAGACTCTAATCTGGGAGAACCAGGTTTGATTCCCCACTCCTCCCCTCACAGCTGCTGGATGACCTTGGGCAAGCCATAGTTCTGGCACAGCTGTTCTTGAAAAAGAGCAATTTCTGTCAGAGCTCTCTCAGCCCCCCCTACCTCACTGGGTGTCTGTTGTGGGGAGGGGGAGGGAAAGGTGTTTGTAAGCTGCTCTGAGACTCTTCTGGGTATTGAAGGGGGGTATAAATCCAATCCTTCTTCTTCTTCTTCTTCTGGTGTAATAGTGCTAATTGGTTCAAACTGGAAAAGTATATTATAGAGATGTATTTCCATCAATGTCAGTAAACGGGGGCCAAAGGCACACAGAAGCTACAGTCCTAAGAACACTTGCCTGACAGTAAGCTCTAGTGAATAAAATGGAGCTTCTTTGTGGACCTGCTCCCAAAGACACCTGAACAGTACATTCCAATTCAAATAGATCCCCCCCCCTTTAACTTAGTGCTGGTTAAAATTGGACAAGGCCATAGAAGAGCATCAGGGGAAGTGCTGCGATAAAGTACTCCAATCCTGAAAGAATGCAGCATAATCACATGAAAAGGACATCTCTGAATCCTCTCAGACACATCCAAACTGCTCGCCGAAAATTCAGCTCCCTGTTTGCAACCGGAGAGCAGGACCTGATCGAACATTCGGGTGCTTGAACATGCGGTTGTTTATTCCAGAAGGGGATTTTCAGGTGCAACAGCCCTGACACATTTGATACATCTGAATATTTGATAAGATTCCTTTTTATTGGTGACAAGAAGTTAATTAAAATGGGAATGCGACAGGATCTTGGGAGAAAGGAAGAAAATGGCACTGAAGAGCCTAGGCTTGTCTACCTGCACCTCCTAGCAATTAATAATTGCTTCATTCATTAAGTTAGAACTTGGGCATTCGCCCTATTGCTTTGCCAGTTTCCGGGGGGGGGGGGGTTATATAAATATATAATATTCTATATATTTTTCCTCACACTCCCTGTCACTTACACAAACACATTTAACAATGGGGATATCCCTGATCTTCATTAAGTAAAATTTTAAACAGTTGCACAGCGGGGGTGTGTGTGTGTGTGTGGATATATTTGTTAGTAATCTGCACTGGAGAGCGCTCTGGAGGGAAAGGATCCCAGCCTCTGTGCAATCTGAACAGAAGGAAATGGCTTTTATTAAAACGTTAAGCCTTTGATTACTATTTTATCACACAAAATCAACTCAGCAGCTGGTGTTGGGAGGTGCCAATGAACACCCCCTTCCAATATGTAAAAATAGTAGCAAAGAGGGACCATAATTTTAGATAGTTCGAATTTTCCGTTGATACTTTCTACCTTGCCTCCCCAGTAGATAAAGCAGCTCAAAGTGTAAGCCAATTCTGCTTCCCCAGCTAAATGAAAAAGCTTTTAGGCTTCACGAAGTGTGGGCACCTCTCCTCGGCACATCGCCCGAGCGATATCCCAATCTATTAGGCTTTAAACAGAGCCAGCAAATGCAGCTGCTTCGCCTCTTGTTTTTCTATTACCTGCATTTTTGCCTTCCTCCACGGTAGAGGAGGAATCTCGGAGCCAAAGTGATTTACAGGCCTGTTATAGGAGGACAGGCCTGACACTGATTCAGCCGCTCATCTGCCTTTTTGTGGCCATTCTGATGACAGCCCTTCCCACAGGTATCAATCAGCACATCAGTTCTTTCAGCCTAGGTGAGGGGGAAAGCTGTCAAGGTCGCATTTTGACTGTCATATTCATCTAAACTGCCAGCTGCCCTTCTTTGCTTAAAGAGCCACCCACATGCAAGAAGGAAGATTCTGAACGTGGCCGGGCTTTCAACACCGCACCTCCCGGCATCCAATTGGCTCCCGTTTTCCAAGATGTCTCCGAGTTAACGTGAATTTCCCCTTCTGCCACATCCACTTATCATTACTGTGATCTTTCAATCTTAAAAAGATAAATCCAAGTTAGTAATTCACTATCGGGTGTGGACCCAAAATGGAAGTGGTGTCATTACCTCTGAGGAGGACAGAGAAGAGATGCTGGGGGGGGGGGGGGATCTTGTTTACATGCGTATCTCTTGTCATAAACCAGGGAAGATGATTAAAATATCAACCGGCAACTGTTTCAGTCGATCTTCTGGCTGAAAAAAAGGTTGGAGAAAATGATAGCTGAAATCTGGCCATGGACCAAAGCTGGCAAAATGGCACTCGAGATGGATGGCTTCTGTTTGTTTGTTTGTTTGTTTTGACTCATATTCTGCCCTCCCCGCAAGCGGGCTCAGAGTGGATAACATCAGCAAGAGTGAAAACATTTTATGGTAGGAGTTCAAATATAACATAAGAATCATTCAACACAATAGTTAAAACAGATTAAAACAGAACTATAAACTAAACAGATGGCATGGCATTCAGTGTGGTGGTCTCAGAGCTGGAGACGCTAGGCCATTGACCAAATTGTTGGTCTTCACTTGATGGGCCGATCGCAGATGTAAGATTCAGTAGGGGGAGGCCAATAGATGGAATGACTGGATGCCCACCACCTCAACCAAAGTCCTGGCGGAACAGTTCTATTTAACAGGCCCTGCAGAACTGTAATAGGTGATAAGTTGCGTATTTTAGGAGACTTCTCTAGCAGTGAGAAGGCAGTACCAATTGCTTTTTTTTTTTGGAAGAGAGAGGATCTCACGAGATTCTAGAAAAGGCAATCTGATTGGTGGGGTGGTAATATATTTAACACTTGACTGGATGATATCATGAAAGGCCAGTCTCTAGCACTGACACATTTGATACATCTGAATATGAGTGCAAGAGAATATTGATATGTTGGGCATTTGAACCAGTGAGATATTTCGGGCATAGAATCGCTCAGACTGCTGAACTGATTTCAGTCTTAGGCTCCTGAAAGTCGGGGTTTTTTTGTACCTCTGAGTGCTGTAATGGTGGTGGGAAATGCCGGCAAGTCACAGCCAACTTACGGCGACCCTGTAGGGTTTTCAAGGCAAGAGATGTTCAGAGGTGGTTGGCCATGGCCTGCCTCTGTGTAGTGAACCTGGACTTCCTTGGTGGTCTCCCATCCAAGTACTGACCAGGGCTGACCCTGCTTAGCTTCCAAGATCTGACAAGATTGGGCTAGCCTGGGCTGCTCAAATCAGGCTCTGGATTGTGCTGCTGGAAAACGAAGACCTTGTTTCACTTAAACAGATTGGATTTATGCTGTTTTTCGCTGAATATAATACAAAGGGCCACTGGAGGACAGCATTAAAATATGCTAAGGTCAACTTCACGTTGATGAACCTACTTGGGGTTCAGATTTATGTGGCTTTTGGTTTATTCCAAGATAATAACTGTGTGCATGGTTGCAGAATTGCATGTGTAATTGCATGTATGATTGCAGAAGATCTACAGCAAATCTATTGCCATGCAGAACCTTAGCCTAAAAGGGTTCAAGGCCTACCGACACCATATCCAGGTAAAGCATCAGCCTTGCTACATCCCTCGCTGCTTATCTGAAATTACTTTGCAAACCACAGTTTAGTCCTTTCAGAAATGGTCTCTTAGTAGGGTGACGGTCTCTCTAGTCTTGTCTGACCACATGGGCAGATCCTGTTTGTCTCTTATAATGAGGACCAAACATTCTCTTCATGATCCATAATCCTAATTCCGCACCATGGAGAATAAAAGTCTGAAGCTCTACACGTTTATTTAATTTAAAATGTTTATATACCCCCTTCCTCCCAAGCATCTCAGCACCCAAGGCAGGTAGCAACAATATGAAAACAACCGGATTAAAAAAAAATAGCACAACAGGTAAATACATTAAAACAATCAAAACCAAAAGCTCCTCTCCAGCTCAGTCTGCATTTAGAACAAATTATATCCAGAACTGTAGCCGTCCCCATTCTTTATGGGCTCAGGGTCAGAGTCCCACAGCAACCAGTCCCAACAATGTACCTTAAGCAGGATCAGTTTTATTGAGATCAGGAAAGGCAGGTCATCTGTTCATCCATTTTGACCGATTTCCCACAAGTGCTGCCCTGGCATCATTCCTCTGTTTGCCCCGATTGCCTTTGAATTTCCCACTATTTGCTGCGGGGTGCATTTTGACCTGCGGCTTCGCGTGATTTCCCCCACGGCTTCAGTGATCCTGTTTTTTGAGGATCACTGAAGCCGCAGAGAAAATTGGAGGAAATCGCGCAAAGCCGCGGGTCAAAATGCGCCCCGCGGCAAATAGTGGGAAATTCAAGCAGGCAGTCGGGGCAAACGGAGGAACGACGCCAGAGCAGCGCCTTGTGGGAAATCGGTCTTTGTGTCAAGAATGGCTCTCCAGGTGGGAGTTGGGAAGTTACACAGAATTCAAAGGACACCCCGGGATGGAAGAGAGCCAATCATAAAAAGCAAGCAAGCGTGCCTAAAATAACAAATACAGGTTCCCAGGGGAATAGGAGCAACTAGACACCAAGGTCAGACTCGGGCAGGGAGATAAGACACAGAGCAAGACACAAAAGTTAAAATACCAAGAGACATATGTCTTCAATACAGGCTTCACCTAGCTTCCACCAACCATCCCCCAACTCACTATGGCAGCATGGCTGACACCCAGGAGCTTCTAAGTGTGCAAAAATCCAGATATCTCAGTGAGAGGGGAGCTTTGTGTATGCAGCTTATAGGCTCCTTCCTCGGAAGGGAATACGGAGCCTCTGCACGATGACTTGCTTTGGAGCACAGGATCAACAGGGGACTCTGGACTTGGATGTCCTGATCATAGGCTTGCTGGGTTCCAGCTGGGGGCGGGCACTTCTTGCCACCACTTAGCTGGGCAGTGGGAGAAAAACAGAGGAGAAAATGGCGGGGGTGATGACCTGCATCCCGACATGTTGATGTCACTTCCAATGTTCCCTCTAAGCTGCAGAGTTTTGTGAGCACAAATTGTACTTTGTGAGCTACTGGCATTAAAGTTGTGAGCAAATGATTTGGCTCCTGCATGTATTAGTTGGCTCTGGAGCCATCCCTTCCTGAGCCAAGACAAAAATGTGTGAGCCAGAGGCCAAAAAACTGTGAGCTAGCTCACACTAACTCAGCTTAGAGGGAACACTGGTCACTTCCTATGTGACCAGAAGTGACGTCAGCCCATCAACAGCGATACTAGACTGTCCCTGGCAACATGCTGATCTCAGTTCCCGTTACACAGGAAGTGATGTCAGTACATCACTGGCAATATCAGGAGGTCACTGGAAGGGCCCAACTGGTTCAGTGAGTCTCCTGCTGGATGCCAGACTTGTGCTGGCAATCCTCCTTGATCACCACGGTGCAGTATGGGTTGCCAGGTACTGGCAGGGTACGTACTTATCAGGAACAAAGAGAGGCCTAGGCTGGCATTGTTAGTGACGTCACTTCTTGTACATACCAGAAGCGATGTCCTCATGTCACTAGTAGTGTGGGAACCCTCTGGTATTTGGCAAAAATTCTACGGTAGAATCATTTTTGCCCACATACCAGTCTCCCCCTTCATCACCAGTGATGTGATGACATCACTCCTGGGACGTGCCAGAAGTGATGTCACCATCGCCACTTTGCCAGGGAGGCAGGCTTAGGCCCTGTTTGCAGCTAGTAAGTCCCCCACTTCCGGCCAGCTGATCGGTGTCGGGGGCAGGATCCCAGAGCAGGGGATCCCCCATTCCTGGCGGGGGCCCGACAAGCCTGCTGTGCCATTTTTTAAAATTAATGAATGTTTATTTCTCAGGAGGCCTGGTCCTTACCCACTGGGTCTTGTGAATGTGCACACAGGCTGTGATCTCCACACAAACCCACATTCTGCTGAGATTCTCGGGGCAATAGACTGCTCCATCCATGACACATGGAACACTATAGCCGTGTCTATTTATAACTTTATTAAAGCCAGAATCCTACCACATGCAGAGCAAAGAGTGGAATTTGCTAGAGAGAGAGAGAGAGAGAAGGGGGGGGAAAGAGAACTTGGGTTGCCGAGGCTGGCACCGGCTGGTGCTATGAAGTCAGACAAAACAAAGGTCGGCTGCCTTCCACGCGAGGCCTGCGTTTGATGTTGACACCAGAGCGGGCGGATCGGCCTGAGTATACAGGAATGATATTTGAAGGAGCGGGAAAAGGGAGAGGAGGCCCTTTCAAGGAAGAGCGCTTGATCTCTCCATCTGTCTCCAGTTGGCTGGCTCTCCCTGAACCTGCCACCCCAGGCTATCGATCCTTTGAGCAACCATCAGTGGGGAAATGCTAATGTAAGGATAAGCTAATATTTGCCGCCGAATGAAGTCAGATGCCGGGCTGGAAGCGCAAACTCCACCAGCCTGCCTGGGATCAAGTGCCTCTTTGATAGAAACAAGACCAAGCGGGGGCTGGAATAACACAGGCAGAGAGGCACTTGGGCTGCAGTCCTTTTTATTTTTTTTTTAAAAAGGCCTTTTTAGAAAGCTTGAGGGGTTTCTTCCTCATTCCTGGGTTGCCCCCCTCCCATAAGAAGCACTTGTGCAAAAATGGAGTGTCCGAATGGGGAGCTTTAGAGAGGAGGGACTGCATTTCTGCCAGTCAGCAGGACAGCAAAAATATCAGATGAATTTATGTAGAATGGGCACTGGGTTGTGACTCACTGGTAGAACATCTGCTTGGCCTGCAGAAGGTCCCAGGTTCAATCCCCGGCATCTCCAGTGAAAAGATCTGGCAGTAGGGATGTGAAAGACCTCTGCCTGAGACCCTGGAGAGCCGCTGCCGGTCTGAGTAGACAATACTGACTTTGGTGGACTACAGGTCTGATTCAGTAGAAGGCAGCGTCATGTTTCAATTGCTCCCAATTTAATATCAGGTGAGGATGAAAGGGATTCCCTCCTCCTTCCACCTCCTGCCATCTGCCAAAACCAACAACACCATGAACATATATATTTTAAGTGTACTGTCTTTGTTATTGTTAAACCTTTTCTGTACAAGAACATACAAGAAGCCAATGTTAGATCAGGCCAATGGCCCATCCAGTCCAACACTCTGTCACACAGTGGCCAAAAATACCAGGTGCCCTCAGGAAGTCCACCAGTGGGACCAGGACACTAGAAGCCCTCCCACCTTGATGGACTGATTCAGTAAAAGGTAGCTTCATGCACATGGTTATGCACCCTGAACCTTCTGTGGGCCAGCAGGATGCTCTACCACTGAACCACGGCCTCCTACCCCTGCTGCTGCCAACACAGGTTCACCTAATACAATACCCACTTACAATGACTAATATTTTCTGTACATGGATGAATGGATTCCTAAAAGCCAGTTTGCCTGCCCATTAATGGTAAGTGAGTCAACACTGTTGCGGGTCCCACTTACTATGACCTGCAAATTCAGCTAACACAGAAGACTCAGATGCCATTTTTTAAGATTAATGCTGATGAATATATAACATGGACAGGTAAGAAGAGAAATTACGTTCTGATATTGTTCCTCTAGTAATTTCTGCTGATTTTGTGGTGCAGCACACTTTTAGGAAACATGGGATCTGTGCTTTAGGGCTATGTTTCCCACTCCCTGTCCTCCAGAGCCGCTGAAGTATATATCTTCAAATTCGGTTTTGGATCATTTCGACCTGCTAAGCCTGGAGGAAGTCAACAGTTTGTTCTTGACTGTCCGCCCAACCACAAGCAGCCTTGATCCATGCCCCTCTTGGCTTATTAAAGCTGACCACGAGGGGTTTCGAGGTGCCCTAAGGGAAATTATCAACAAGTCCCTCGTAGAGGGGCTATTCCCAGGGGTGCTCAAGGAAGCAATGGTCTGCCCTCCTCTGAAAAAACTATCTTTGGACCCGGCCGAATTGGCGAACTATCGGCTGGTCTCTAACTTGCCCTATCTGGGCAAGTTAATCGAAAGGGCGGTGGCATTACAGCTACAGGGCTTCCTGGATGACGCTTCCATATTAGATCCTTTCCCGTTTGGCTTCCGCCCGGGACACAGGGAGGAGACAGTGCCGGTCACTTGTACTGATGACCTCCGGAGACATCTGGATTGGGGCGGTTCGGCGGTGCTGGTGTTGCTCAACCTGTCAGCTGCATTTGATACGGTCAACCACCAGTTACTGATCCGCTGCCTCGTCAACATGGGTATTCAGGGGCTTGCCTTACAATGGCTTGCGTCCTTCCTCCAAGGTCAGGGACAAAGGGTGGCACTAGGGGAACAGCAATCCTTGAGGCACCCACTGGAGTGTGGAGTGCCTTAGGGGGCTGTGTTGTCCCCGATGCTGTTTATCATCTTTATGCGCCCCCTTACACAGACTGTCCGGAGTTATGGGGTGGGGTGTCACCAGTATGCTGATGACACCCAGCTGACACCCAGCTCTATCTGATGATGGGCGGCCAGTCAGACTCCAAACTGGAAGATCTGGACCGGGCATTACAAGCCGTGGCTGGCTCGTTCAGGCTGAGCAGGCTGAAGCTGAATCCGACAAAGACGGAGGTCCTGTGCTTGGGTCGGACTGGCTTGGATGGAGGGTCCCCACTCCCGACCTTCGGCGGGTCGCCATTGATGCCAGCAATGGAGGTTAGGAGCTCGGGAGTGCTCCTGGATCCCTCCCTGACAATGGAGGCCCAGGTAGCAGGCACTGCCAAGTCAACCTTTTACCATTTCTGGGTGATTAGGCAGTTGGTACCCTTCCTCAGCCGCGACGACCTAGCTACAGTGATTCACGTGACAGTCACCTTGAGACTGGACAACTGTAACGCTCTCTACATGGGGCTGCCCTTGTGGTAAATTCGGAAGCTGCAGCTAGTGCAGAATACCATGGACAGGCTTTTGATGGGCCTTCCGAGGAGGGGGCACATCCAGCCTGTTTTGAAGGCACTGCACTGGCTGCCAGTAGCATACTGAATTCGCTTCAAGGTGCTGGTACTTACCTTTAAAGCCCTATATGGCCAGGGTCCGGCCTACCTTTAAAGCCCTATATGGCCAGCTGAGACTGAACTCTGAGTTGGGCTGCAGTCGCCATCGGTAACAAACAGCCAGGGCTGTGAGTGAATCGCACGCCATCTTGTATCCTCCCCACACCTATGTCAGCCCCTCTTTTCCCTTGCCTCCCATTCTCCTAGACTTTCCTTCTCCTTTTTCCTCTATAAAGAGGTCATTGTTGTTAAAGTTTATGTTTTTAAAAGGCGGAAAAATGAAACTCTTTGGATAAATAAAAGCGCTATCTTCACTGTAACCGTCAGAGTTTAACCTGATGCCGTAGTACCGTGGGGAATCGGAATGCCAAGTGGGGCTCAAACTTCTGAGGCAGCAGCTGCATCTTCTCCCACAGAGCCCCCCTCCCCATGGAACATCAGTGGCCACAGGTTAACGCTACTCACAGTTCAGCCTCTGGCATCCCAATATTTTTATGTACCCGGTTCCTTTGTGCTCCACTTTTCTCCCCAGTGGGGACCCAAAGCACCTTACATCTTTCTCCTCTCTATTTTATCCTCACAACAACCCTGTGAGGGAGGTTAGACTGAGAGGGTGTGACTGTCCCAAGGTCACCCAGTGAGCTTCCATGGCATGAGTGGGGAGTCATCTCCCAAATATTATAATAGAAACAGAGTTGGAAGGGGGCATCCATCTAGTCCACCTCCCTGGCCAATGCAGGATCAGCCTAGAGCATCCCCGACAAGTGTTCGTTCAGCCGCTGCTTGAAGACTGCCAGTGAGGGGGAGCTCCCCACTTCCCCAGGCAGCTGATTCCACCGTGGCACAACTCTTACTGTAAATCCTCCCCCCCCCCCCACAATATTCAGCTGGTACCTTCTTGCCCATAATTTAAACCCATTATTGTGAGTCCTATCCCCTGCTGCCAACAGGAACAATTCCCTGCTCTCTTTTAAGTAATGCCCCTTCAAATACTTCAAGAAAGCAATTATGTCCCCCTTCAGCCTCCTCTTCTCCAGACTGAACATTCCCTCAAGCCCCTCAGCCTTTCCACATGGGGCTTGGTCTCCAGACCCCCCCCCAATCATCTTCGTCGCTCTCCTTGGCACCATTCTGACATGTCCTTTTTGAAGTGAGGTCTCCAGAACTGCACACAATGCCTCAGGTGCAGCCTGACCAATGCAGTGTACAGTGGGACTAGGACAGGGGTGGCCAACCTGTGGCTCGGGAGCCACATGCGGCTCTTTCACACATATTGTGTGGCTCCTGGCAGGGCGGCTGGGGAAGCAAAGGGGAGGCATGCTTTTTCTCTCTTTCTCCCTTCCTTCCTTCCCTCCTCCCTCCCATCTATTTGCTTTCCTAGTTTCTCTCTCTCTCTTTCTTTCCACTTCTTTAATTCTTTCTTTCCATCTCTCTCTTTTTCTCTCTCTCTCTCTCAATATCATTAGCAAACAAGTAATATCATTATCAATAACCGGTTTTCCTTGTTTGTTTTTATTTTTGGCAGTCCCATTTAATGTTAATAAAAAGCACATTTGCATATTTTTAAAAATAAAAACGTGTGTGTGATATTTGTTCCTGTCTTGCGGCTCTCAGACATCTGACGTTTATTCTATGTGGCTCTTACGTTAAGCAAGGTTGGCCACCCCTGGACTAGGACATCTGCGATTAGGATGTTATGCCTCCATTGATACAATGCTCTTAACCACCACACCACATAGGGTTGCCAAGTCTTACTTTTTTTACAGCAGGGGAGACCTGGGTGCCATCCTGGAGACCTTTGCTGTGTGCGCAACGTGCATGTGCCATGATGACATCACCCAGAAGGGACGTCATTGCGCCGTGCACATTGGGGGCGGGACCACTGCCATTCAAGGGGAAACCATAGAGTTTCCCCTTGAATGATAGAGCGTCCCAGCACAATGTGCCCAGCATGGTGATGTCACCTCCAGGTGACGTCATCACACCAGGCACATTTCTATGATCCTGGCGTTTGGGGGTGGGGTTCCCCCCAGGCCCAGTCCGGGTCAGTGGGGAATGGACCAATCAAGCTGGGGTTTCCCCGCCCCCTGGGGGGACCTGGCAACCCTAACACCACACCAGCTCTGAGTAAACTTTTGAGATCCATTAGACAGGAACTGTCTCTTTCCCCCTCAGATTAGATCCAGTTTCTTAAACTGCCTGTGCCAGCTCACTGAAGGGTGATTCTTCCCACACACGACCCACAAAATGGCATCT
The DNA here is from genome assembly GCA_029233225.1 of Lepidodactylus listeri. Lineage (NCBI taxonomy): Eukaryota > Metazoa > Chordata > Lepidosauria > Squamata > Gekkonidae > Lepidodactylus > Lepidodactylus listeri. Next base: position 16,809,392 of record JARCFY010000010.1, on the reverse strand, counting down.
GATAAAGGATACCCCTAGTGGTGTTGACGCTGCAACTCCAAAGGAGGACACACTCAATACAGGGAGACGAGAAGAGGGGGAAGGATTAATATCCTTCACCTCATAAGGAGGGACACTGAACTCAACCATTGCAGAGACAGCCTGTCAAGGGCACAAACCGCCACAGGAAAGATGATCATTCCGCCTCAAAGACACCAGATTCCACAAGGCTTGATTTCGTTCCAGCGATGATAAGCCTGGATGAAAGATACGGGAGGGGAAAGCCAAGTGTTGCTGCTAAAGACAACAGTGGCTAGAATGGCCCTGGGGTCCAGATGGCCTGTGTTCCTTCCCAAGCAGAGCCTGTCCCCCTTCCAGTCTGAGACCTCTGCCATGCCTAAATCTGGCACCATTTCCCACAGGCCTGTGTAAACATTTGTAATTGGGGGGGAAGGAAAGATAAGAGGGAAATGTTCTCTGTAAATAACAGATTGGGGGATGCTGACAGGCATTATTAATACATCAGAAATGTCAAATATTTTGCTGCAAGGACACGGCACAAGGCAGGAAAAAAAGGTAAACGCGAGGTTTATAACTCACCCCCTCCCGATTCTTAATTTAATGCATCCACCAATATAGAAGGATGTAAAGGGGTTTGAAAAATTGCAGTGGTGATTGAACCAAAGAAGAGCCTAACGCACAGCTGCTTCCTAGGAATTTAGTCATAAGTGAAATACGGATAAATGTTGTTGCCCAATCTTAATGTAGAGAAGCAGGCACTGCTGTGGATAAGAATGTCTTCAAAATAACCCTCATGGCTTTGGTATGTCATTTTTGTCAGTTTTGAGTGGTAATATGAGGTAGAGTTACCGCTCTCCGTATATCTGTGTGGAATTCACATTCCTTATAAATGACACTTTGTCAGAATGTCTGATTCAGTTGATGTGTTAATCTTGTCCATCCACACCACACGCATGGGCACATTTTGCCCGTAATCCATTCTACATATTACATCGGAACACAGTTAGATTGCACAGCAATTACGAGAGCCAGCACAGTGTACTGATTAAGAGCAGCGGACCCTAAGCTGGAGGGCCAGGTCTGATTCCCCACTCCTCCTCCACGTGAAGCCTGCTGGGTGACCCTGGGCCAGTCATCACTCTCTCTCAGAACTCTCTCAGCCCACCAGAAGAAAATTTGAACTGTAAACTTTAATTATAAGCAAGGGACCCACACAAAAAATATATGGCAGAAAAAACAAGATTAAAATTAGGCAATGTATGGGATAATTTAATAGATAAAACGATGATGTAACCCAGATCCCCACACTTTTGTATGTTTGTTTTATTTATTTGTTTTATTTATATATATATATATATATATATATATATATATATATATATATATATATATATATATATATGTATGAACTCTCTCAGCCCCACCTGCCTGACAAGGTGCCTGTTGTGGGGAGAGGAAGGGCAGGCAGAAGTTAAACAGGCAAAGATCCATTGGATACCGGATTTCCAGTTTAAGCAAAGCACCACCTGTTGCACTTCTGCCAAATTCCCCACTGTTAAATAGTACCATAGCTGGGGTTGTCGTCAGCTTCTAGATGGATCTCCCAGAGTTACAGTACATCTCCAGACGACAGAGATCAGTTCCCCTGGATGAAATGGCTCCTTTGGAGCTTGGACTCTATGGCATTATACCCCACTGAGGTCCCCAAACCCTGCCCTCCACAGACTCCACACCCCGATGTCCAGGAATTTCCCAACCCGGAAGTGGCAACCCTAACCGTAGCCCTGCCAGAAATAAGGGTGGAAGCTTACCCTCCGCATCCATTCCATGCCCCATCAACAGGTTCTGTATTTAGCTACCCTGCCTAGAAAGCTTTTGCTAGAGTGATACTCCTTGTCTTCCCTTAATTGAAGAGATTTAATTTTGGTAGACATGGGGATAGTTCATTAGCTTCTCCTTCCTACCAACCATCTCTACAAAACCTGACAATTAAGTGTCAATTGATCTAGTTTATGAAGTCGGTGTTTATAAGGAATACGCCTTTGCACTTAAAAGGTAGTCTGAGACCAATTCTGAATGGGTCATAAGGCCCCTTTCATGGCAGCTACCCATTTCTATCACCAACCTGTTACCAGAAACAGCTCTTAAACCTTTCACTGAATGAGATACGGGGCCATGAACGGAGAGAACTTTGCCCCAAATGCCACCAACGTTCCAAGTTCCCTTGTTTGCCACGCCCATTTGGTGCTGAGATGGGGGGCAACAGTGGGAGGGCTTCTAGTGTCTGGCCCCACTGGTGGACCTCCTGAGGGCACCTGGTGTTTTTGGCCACTGTGTGATGGCGTGTTGGACTGGATGGGCCACTGGCCTGATCCAACATTGGCTTCTCTTACATTCTTATGTTGAATAGAATGCCACCTGCAATCACCATTGCCGGTTTGCTTGCAGTCACAAAATGTGTGGTGGTCTTTTGCATTGGCACAGTGTCCGTGTCCATCACGGCAGGTGGTCAGGTAGCCACAGCTGACACACGTTCACAACTGATTGGCTTGCTTGAAAGACTTATGCTCCATGGTCACCAAGGGATGGGTCATGCAACATACCTGGTGTGGATGTGTGCGTCATTAACATCATTCCATCATGTCATCCGTCAGCGGCATTCGTCATACTGGCACATGTTCAGAATTACAGGGGTCGACTATACTTCCCAAGCGGGAGTGCAAAAACATGTCAACCTGATGAATATTATTACACTGTTATACTATTTGTACCATTGGGTCATATTCCCTATGAATTCTCCTATAAACCCACTAGGGTCACCTTTGCAGTTGCCCTCTTAGCTGCTCTTCCTGCTTAGGGTAGCTAGCCTAGCATCAATTAGAGACCTACTGTTTCTGTTGTAACTCCAATCCTGTGGAAGGGGCTTCCTCAGTGGCTGGAGGAAGCACTCTCTCTAGAACATAAAAAGACCCCTGCTGGATCATACCACTGGTCCATCTAGTCCAGCATCCTGTCTTACACAGTGGCCAATTAGTTCCCCTGGAGGGCCAATAATGGGACAGAGAGGCTGAGGTTGCCTCCTGGCTGTTTTATTTTTAATCCCTTTCCTAATAATCTCCGGCATAGAGTTTGCCTTTTTCATTGCTATGGCACCCTGAGCTGATATTCTGAGATAAGGCAGGTGGCAACCTGGGAGAGGGTCACAGCACTAAAACTCTGGGACTCCCTCCCTAGAGAGATTTGTCTGTCTCCCTCTATGAGGAAGGGGAGGAGGAGGCTGCTCAGCTTACAAAGCTACACGGAGACACGTTGCAAGTTGAGAAGAGAAATACTTCTCTTTGGATAGGAAAGAGCAGAGGTTGATTAGATTATTAACTTGCTAGCTAAAGGATGGAGGTGGATGGTGAGAGGCCTGTCTACCTCATGGTGCCAAGAGAGGACTGCGTGTCCCCCTCTTTTCATGCATGCAGGGAGAAAGCAAGTCTTCATTCAGAGTGAGAGAGAAGCAGGAAGGGGAAATTGGTCCCTGAGAACACAATCTGCACGTCAAAGAGGACGGTGGCAGAAGAGTAGATACAGGAAGAAAGGTCAGTGTGCCTATCTAGCCTCTCTGGCCACTCAGTCTGGAGGTCTGAGACAGGGGATATCACATCTGGAACTTCTAACAGAGCCAGCAACTACTGCAGCTCTGCCAATCCCTGGGCCTAGCTCACCTGGGCTGGGAGCCACCTTCCCTGGGCCAGTATAGCTCTCCTACCCTGGGACAGACTGGCCAAAGTTGGGGAAAAGCCTATTGGCCCACTGGGAAATTCCCTGGTGGCTACAATGGTCAGTCCAGTGCTGCAGTCCGCTCTGCCAAGTCCCTCCTTAAACCTGTATAAGCTCCCTGGTGCTTCAGCAGTCCAGCGTTCCCTTTTTCCTTTCCTCAACATTCTGCTTTCAACATTCCAACCGATTTCCCACAAGCACCTGTGCTGTGGTCGCTGTTTCATTTGCCCCGGTTGCATTGGTCACTTTCACACTATTTGCCGTGTGGCCGCATTTTGACCCACAGCTCGCCCCGATTTTCCTTGTGTCTTCTCGATCTTCAAAAACCAGGATTGAGAAGACGTGGGGGAAATCAGGGGGAGCTGTGGGTCAAAATGCAACCATGGGGCGGATAGTGCGAAATTGACCAATGCAACTGGGGCAATAGGAAGAGTAACAGCGGCTCAGCTGCTTGTGGGAGATTGGTCTCCGTCTCTTTTGGGGCATATTTAGTCCTCATCAAACCATTTTTTTTAAAAAAAATTGTGAAGTCATATTATCCTGCATAGGTGGGAAGTCCCCTAAGTATACAGAATGTGTGCCTGTGTGTGGCTGATTTTTTTTTTGCTGCTTTTGTTATCCACAGAAGATCCGGACAGTCCACCATTAGATACAGCATTTGTGTGCAGTAGCTTGGAGGAAGCCAGGATATTTTCGGGTGTGTGTGTGTGTGTGTGTGTGTGTGTGTGTCACAAATTAAATTAAAGTTAATTCAGAGGAGAAAAGCCAGCATTAAAGGGGAAAGCTGAGTTCTATCAATGACTATAGCAAGCAAAAAAAATCCCTCACTAAGAGGGGAGAACAAGAAGATACTTCCATTGGAAGCGAACAGCTCCTTCCCTGACCGATCCCTGCTTTTCTACCCCTCCTTGGAGGACTGTGCTTGGCTGGCTATGCCAATTGGTGGGGCACTTGCTCCAGGATAAGCCAAGCGAAAAGAAAGCTGCTCTCTAGGCAGGCTCATGGCAGCAGCGACAGGAGGGCTGCATGTGCAAGACCTGCTCCCTTGGAGGCTGGGCATCTGAGCCAGTAGGGCAGGATGAGCCTGTGTGGACGACTCTGCAGGCGCCATGACATGGGTGGGTGGGGTAATCAGGGCCTTTCCAGGGCTGGGGAGAGGAGAAGGAAGAGCAACAGGTCGACCCCAGCCTGTCTGAGCCGGTGACCAAGGACAGGGCACTTCCAAGAGGGAGAGCTGGTCAATTCCTCATCCCACCCTGACTGGGGGGTGTTGAAGATTCAATAGGGGGCACCCCCCACTGGCTATGGGCCTGCAAACAGTGCACCCTCCACCCTTCTCTAAAGATATCTGTGCTGTCTCAGCTGGTTGCCATGGAGCCTACACACTGGAAGCTGTAAACACAGTCCGGACTCAAAGTAAACAACAGAACCAGAGATTGGATAGCCGGGGAGTCAATCCAAGGTTGCAGGGTTCAGGAACAAGGAGCGGTTGCTACACACACAGAAGCAGGTCTGAGTATGCAGAGTTGCTGCCACACTGAGACAGGTGCGTGGAGTGTTTATAAGCAGGTCCTCCCTTCCCTGGGAGTTGAGTCTGCGAAGGCTTACAGCTCCTCCCATTGCCTTTGCAGAAGCTGCAGTCTGGCACTCCTTCTTTGCTCCTGCATAGTCAGTCTTTGGCGTGCCCTACATCTGGGGCTCTCAGGAGAGCTAGGCGGGTGTCTGCAACTGGGGGTGCTGGGACAGGCTCAGGCTCGGCCTCTCCTGGTTGCTGCACCTCCTGTGCAGCTGCTGGGGACTCTTCCTCCTCAGGTACTGTTGAGCGTTCTTTTTCTGGGCTGACTCCCGAGGAGGCTGGGTTGCTCCCTTCCTCTTCCTCATCTGAGTAGTCAGCCTCAGCTGAGCCAGTACCCACAACAATATCTCTAGCTAGTTCACATGGGCAGTGGTTTATCACACCCACCTTTGCACACCCACGAAATGCGTGCGTAAAGGGACGTCTGCTTCTGCACATCCCTCTCCCTTCCTGGATCAGAGCGACGAGCAAAACGGCAGCCAGAATGAACCAGAAAGAAGATCTCTACTATAATGTTTATTAAATAGTAATTTTAAAAGGCTTTTATACAAATCATAGAAACACAGCTTGAATTTGCTTTTTTTTTTTTTTGTCTTTAAACACTGAAGAATCACAGTAAAAGCTTTGAAGTCCACATGATCTGGCTCAGCCAGTAAAGGGTTGAACTACCTTGAGCTGGTAAACGTGAGGAATTTCGCTTCCTGCATACTGTTATTTCCCAGCAGATTTTTAAAAATCTCCGTGCTTCCTTCATCGACACCTCCCTAAGAAGCAAGGGTCTTCTTCTACGGTGCAGCCCTCCCCTTGACCATGACTGGGCGACCTTGAGAGGCAGTGGGTGGGAGAAACAGGTACTTCAACAAAGGCATTGGTGATGCTGGGTTGGATTGCATGTGCATTTCGGAAAGGGGAGGGGGAAATCACCAAAGAACACGGATCAGCAAATATAACATATATTTGCAAACAAGGATCTGTTGGCATGACTACGCACCAAAAGTTTTATTTCTCACTCTCTTCAAAGTACAATCAAACACAGTTTTCTGCATTAGAACAGTAAAGCACCCAGCAGGGAGGTTAAGTGAGGTATCAGCGATGCAGCATTATGGCCCCGATTCCGCTCCTCTAGTGCACACAGCCGAGCCCCCCCCCCACCCTGTGCCAACAGATGTGGAATACCAAACGTGATATCTCCAAGAGGGAGTTGGTTCCTTCCACTGAATGCCGTTTGCGCCGAACCCCTGTGGAATTCACACCCAGGTCAATGGTATCCTCCGGCTTCAGGTAAAAGATAACGAGTAGTCCCACATAGAACCATTCACAAATAGAACACATACAGAGAACTCACAGGGACCCGCAAACACATATCTAATCAAAATATATGTATACACGAGCTCTCACTCTCTGTATGCCTACTACACATGGACACGCGACCGCTTAATCTATCTATGACTCCTGTCAGGTGACCTTTACAGATTCCACCTCTCCTCTGCCCCCCTTCCCCTTTTCACATGAGCATAAGTGAAATCAAAGGCAGACATGATCCTGAGAAAGGTAAGCACATGCTGAACTCTCCCACTGAAATCAGTAGGAATCAAATGTGGTTATAATTGGGGCCGGGTCACGTCCCTCCCTTTTTGAATAGTAGCAGCAGCAGCAATCTGTCAGCAAAGTGACCCTTAACGTTTGATGACAACTCTATCGTTCTTTAAGGGCACGAATATATGTCTACCCCATTCATATAGAAAGCAGTTCAGGGGAAGTTTCTGTGGGTGCTTTTTTTTTTTAGGATTTAGGTGAGGGGAACTAAATCCTTCTGCACCTCCCCTGCTACCCTTGGCATCTTGGATCTCTTCTCTTCCAGCCGAGTTCTAATACTAGAAGCAATCTGGGATGGGAGAACATGGTCGACATGAGAGTGCAGCAAGGGATTACGCTTTGAATGTGAATGGGGCAGATGCACAGGGCTGCCATGGGCACATCTAGTTTGGCCTGAAGGCAAGACAAAAATGGAGGTGTGTGTGGGATATGGTGGAGAGAGATAGGTAACCACCTAACTAGAAAGAGGCACTCCTCTGCTCTTTCTAGAGAGCTGGTGAACAAGGCAGATTTTAAGGAAGAGGTTTTCGAACTTTCGGAAGGCAGGGAATTCGTTCCCGAATGGCTTGTCTGCTCGGGTAGCCTGCCGGATGCGCCTGCCTTGGAACTCCTGCAGTACTTCTAAAGAACATACTCAGTTCACAACTGCTGTAGTTGAAGGTGGACTACAAACATTCTGATTGAATTGAGGCTAGGGTTATCAGCCCTCAGGTCCCAGTGGGGGTTCCCTCGCTTTTGGAGGTTTCGATCTGCCACCGGCCAACTGTCATCACATAAGGGATGTTGCACACAACATCCCACCCACTCCCAGGATGCCCCCCCAAATCCCCCTGCTGCGATAGCAAGGGGGCCTGGAAACCCTGAGGCTCAAATATGGGGGCAGAATAGTGGTTTCTTAGATGGTGATACCAGTGTCCACTAGGCTTGCAGCTGGGAAATGGCCACTCTCGCCCTAAATCCTCTACTCTTGATAATCTGAGGAAGGGGAGAAAAAAGGGAACGTGTCAATAGTGACATCCTAGGAATTTCCCCTAGTCTCTGTGGTCTTTACCACAGATATTAATGAAAATTCCTGCAGCGCCAGTAGGGTTGCCAGCTCCAGGTTGGGATTTTGGGAGTGGAGCCTGGGGAGGGCAGGGTTGGGGGGGAATTTCAATGGGATATAATATCATAGAGTCCAACTTCCAAAACAGCCATTTTCTCCAGGTGAACTCATCTCTGTCACCTGGAGGTCAGCTGTAATCCCAGGAGATCTCCAGCAACCACCTGGAGGTTGGCAACCCTAAGCATCACCCGGAAGTGACATTACATCCTCCTGAAACTCCACCCTCCCTAGGCACCCTCCCCAAATCTCCTGGTGTGTGCCAGGGTAGGGCTGGGAACCCTACTGTCCACACCTCCTGACTAGGCTGCCTCTAACGAGAGATGCCTCTGAGGTTCGGGCTGGGGTTTGAAGACTGCAGGAACAAGCACAGATAGAGGCATCCCACATCATACACGTCTCTCCAGTTTTCACGTTGATTCCGGAAAGCCATCAATCTCTGCCTGCTGAGCCCTGGCCCTTCATCCAACAGGGAACAGAAAAGGAAGTGGCCCTATATAGGAGATGGGGCAAACTGTGATTGGTGGTGCATGCCACTACAGGCCCGTAGCCAGGATTTTTAAAGTCAGGGGACATTTAAATTTCTTAGGGGGCACCGGCTAATTGAATTATAGCTAATTTAATTTTGAAAAGTGGGGTGCTGTGCTGGTCTCCGCTCCAGCCCCTGGCAAGTTAGAGTCTCCCTCCCACTGCAAGCATCTAGCCTGCCTGCCTCCCCAGAGGCCCTCAGCTGGAGCTGCCCCTCCCAGGGGGAGAAGGCCACGACACCCTGGGCTGGATGGGAAGCTGTGGGGCCTTGCCAGGAAGTTGGGGGGCCTAACCCCAGGATGCCCCACGGTAGCTGCAGGCCTGTGCCACTAGTGACACTGCATGTGTACACTGAGCCACTGTCCAGTCCTTTGGGACTTGTTGCCCTGTGTGAACTGAGTGTGTGCTTTAGAACCATCCGAATGGTCCCAATGCCACTGTGCCTTGCAGGGAAGAGCAGTGGTGATAGGTCAGCTGGTCAGATTTCCCTGTCTACCACCTCTCATCTTCTCATTAGGGAATTCCTGATAAGCTTCTGAGGAACCCGAGGCCTCCCCAAAACACAACAGAGAAACCACTGGTTAAAGCACAGAGTTAAATGCATTGAAACCAATGGGTTTAAGTACATGTAACTGTGTGCAGTTGTGGTGTCTTACTGCAAATAGTACATATGATGGGGAGTACCAAATATACCCCAAAGCGTGGATACGCAACAGGGTTTTTTGTGCAAAGCAGCTCTGAGGGCTTTTTCACACACTACAGGGCAGTAAATGGGGACCGCTATTGTGTGCCCTCTTGAGAGGCATCCACTGCTAAATCTGATTCCCTAACATGAGTACATATACAAAAGATATGCGTTGCAAAGACATGTTTGTTGCGATCACCGTTGGCATTTTCTAGGTACACACTTGAACGAAATATTCTTAAAACATACATTTTTTAAAAAAAAAAATCGTGTGTGAAACTACCCAGATCTTTGACAGACCAGTGCATATGTGCTTAGGAGAGCGAGCGAGAGAGAGCATATTAAACAGCTGTGGTAGCACAACATCCCCAAATCAGATACCATGCCAGTGTCCCCACAACATAATGCTGGCATAAAGGCTTAGACCAAGGCTGCAAGATGTCACCCTACCAAAGATTTCTGAAGTTATGGAGACGATTCCGTCTGCTTGTTCCGGTGATCTTATACAGACACTGCTGAAGCCGCTTGGATTTCTCCAAAGAAAGCGGCTTGAAAGCCAGTGCCAAGAAGAACTGAGCTAGAAGGCACTGGAAACTGAAGCTTGGCAGTTGTAAACTTTCCTTCCACTGGTCCGCAACACGCCTCCAGCGTGGCACAGCCGTACACATGACAGCATTCGAAATATACCCGACCACTTGAAAGAACAGCGCTCTACTCAGTAGAGATTCAGCGAAAAAGAGAATGATGGAAAGGAAGAGGAACAGGGGAAAGGGTGAATGCCTCCCTTTTTATTTTGATATGTCACACATCTCTACGTTGGGGGGGGGGGAATAGATCTCTAAGGCACTTGATTAAAGAAAAGAAAAGCACACCAAACCCTTCAAAAAACAAACAATCTGCTTAAGCAGCAAGTGGTGTTGCTCCGAAGGGTCAAGACGGTTGACAGCAGATTGGTCCAGACCCTGTAATTCAACATCCACACAAGAACATCCGCTTGACTCCAGACCCTGCCACGTTGCCAGGGGCCAAAGCATGGCAAAGATTGGTTCTCAGCCGAGGGCCCAACTCTGCAAAAAACAAGCACGCGCCTCTGCCAGGCAGCAAGCGGCAGGATCCTTCGACTGCTGTCCACGCACCGCCTGTTCAGAGGGGTGTGCCTTGCTGCCCGTGTTTGCAGGATGGAGCCCTTAGTGCTAAAAAAATGAAGACATTAAGTCATGCCTATCAGAGGGTGGGGGTACGGTGCCCACTTGGCGGTGGGCTGGATAACACCATGCATTCCCCCCCCCCCCCATCCCGTCATCAGAGTGGCCGCAGCCTCGCCAAATATAGCAGTAGCCCTTGTCTTCCTCTCCAAGCCTACAAAAAGCCACCTCCTGAGTTCTGGGGCACCTTGTAATTGTGTCTTTTGTTTGTGGCAATAAAAGGATTTTTTAAAAGGATTTTAAAAAAAGCTACGGAAAAAAAAGAACATAAAGGAAAGTAAAAAGAGAAAAAAAAGGGGCCCTTATGAAGAAGAAGGCCTCCGCTGTCAGAATCCAAGGTCTGGATTTCATAAATGGCTCTTATTCGCAAATCATTCTTAAGGCTCCTCTCCTTCTTTCAAGGAGGTGTTTAGCTGGGGATTTTGTTTTTCACACCTCAGGCTCGCCTCTCTCTTTTGCTTTGTAATCTGGGAAGAAAGCGGCGGCTGCTCCCCTTGACCCTCTGGCCTAATTCTTCTCTCCTCCCCTTCGGATCAGGGGGGAAAAAAGGTATCAACAGGCTTTCACTTGGGAGGGGGGCGGCCTGGAAGCTGCAGCTCACTGGGTTTCTATTACCTACACCATAGAACAAATATCTTAAAATCAAGGCGCCTTTTCAGAACTGTGACAAACCAGACTGGGGGGAGGGGCTTGTGTGTGTATAATTCTGTATAACTTCCAAAGATGGAACGGCCGCCAGAGGGGGGGGGGGGGGAGTTCTCAGCCATTCCATTTGAGAAAAGGAAGCGGGAAATAACGATCAACATTTTGTTTCTCACTTCCCTAAATGCAAACCAAACATTCTGACTGTTGCGGATCTGAGTCACTCGTAAAAGACGGGAAAACGATAGCGATGGAGCTCCTTCCCACACCCCAGCCTGGTCCGTATTCAAGCAACGAGCCGGCAGCTCTTGCACATTTGTAACCCTCTTTTGAAAGTTTATGCTTGTCTCCTTCTCCTTCTTCTTCTTCCCGCCCCCCCAACAGGGCTCTCGGTGACCCCTCCCCCACTTCAGTATTTCAGCACCAGCCTGTGTAAGATTATGGCGTTCGGTTCCCATATAAAAAGTAATCTTCACCAGCCACTCATGCCGGAATGAAATGTCAAATGCGATTCCGGTGCAATCAGTCATGCCTCAGAGCAGCACTTTTGGTGGTTCATTTTGACCTTGTGCTTGATGCCGTCATAAAGCTCAAAGTTGTAATTCTCCAAAGTCGTGGAGCTCCGGGAGGAGAGGCCCGTGTAGGAGCAAGTACAGTACAGCAGCAAGCCGGCACAGATGGCCCCCATGAGCACGCCCAGGGAGCTCATGGCGATGATGGTCACCAGGATGGGATCCAGGGTGTACAGCCAGCTCTTCTCCTTGTCCACCTTGGGGGTCAGTGGAGAGTTGGTGGGAAATAGCGAGCCATTCTTGTCTAGGCCTAAGTAATCTGCAACAGAAGAGAAGCAAGGCATTAAAAGGAGAAGGAAGAGGAGGGGGGGCTGTCTTCTGTGGGACTTTTGAGGGCTCCACCCCCTTCTTAAAGGCACAGCCCCACAAGAATTTCTTCTGTAAATTTATTTACTTCATTAGGTTTATATCCCACCTTCCCCACATTGTAGGCTCAGGGTGGGTACAGACAGGGCTCATTTTGTAGCAGGAGCTCCTCTGCATATTAGTCCACACACCCCTAATGTAGCCAATCCTCCAAAAGCTTATAGTAGCCCCTGTAAGAAGAGCTCTGTAAGCTCTTGGAGGATTGGCTACATCAGGGGTGTGTGGCCTAATATGCAAAGGAGCTCCTGCTACAAAATGAGCCCTGGGTACAGACATATATCTGCAATTAATGCAGATTTACAAATTAAAACATATTCTAATAATTCATTATAATCAATAAAATCAACAACTTTAAATCAATAAAATCATCAGCATTTAAAACAACAAAGCGCCTCTACAGCAGATAGTGTGATCCCAGTCCGGCTTTTAGGATCTGCAGTCACTGGGGGGGAGGCCTTATCAAAGTAGATGCCCGCTGTCTCAACTATAGGCCTGGCAGAAGAGCTCTATCTTGCAGGCCCTGCAGAACCATAATAAGTCCTGCAGGGCCCTGATCTCATAAGGTAGCTCATTCCACCAGGCAGGGGGCAGATTTTGTCAATCATTTGAAAACATTTTTTTAAAGGTGTGTGCTCCTTTAAGCAGAGTGGGGTGCTGTAGTTGACTAATTCCCGCACTGAGTGAGGGAGTTGGAGTAAGTGACCTCTAGGATCCCTTCTAACTCTGTGTCAAGAAACTGTCAAGGAAAAGGAGATAGTAAGCCGCTCTGAAACTCCTTTGGGTAGTGAAGGGCGGGGTATAAATCCAATCTCTTCTCTTCTCTCTTTAAGAGAGTTTTTTCTGCCTAAATGTTAGCTTTCTTGACTACAGAAGTTGTCACCCGTACTTGCCAGCTTGATATCAGGATTGTTGCTTAGGCTGGCAGAAGTGATTAACTTGCAGCGGCTGAGAACTGTAATCTAAAGTGGTTGACAGCTTGCAATTTAGAGATCTGTCCTGGTAACAGCTTTCTTTTGGCTAAATGGCTTTTCTTTGTGCACTGAGAACTGCAACCCCACCAGAAAAAAAATTTGTCCCACAAGCCACAGAATCCTGGCTATGGGCCTGCCTTACTCGTGCGCCATCTTAAGGCCTGCCCACACAAGAGGCACCCCCTGTGGGAACACCTTGGAGAGAGCTGAATCACAGGCAGGTGCACATGGAAGTTCCACAGGTGTGGTCTGGAACCTTCACACGACTGGTGCATATGCAATCATCCCGTGGCCATTCTCAAGTGACCTGGGATGCATATATACCTGTGTGGAGGAACGGGTTCCCATAACTGATGTACCCTTGCACGAGTTGTTGCTGCATGCCCTCCTGGTGATTATTTGGGACCGTTCATGAAGCCATCCTTCATTGGTCAGTTATAATACCGAAGGTAACAAATATGCATAAAGCCAATTACAATGACGACGACTTATCATTATTTATATAACACTCTTCGTTGGAGGAGTGCAATGCCATCTTTACTGGCCTTGCCCTCAGGCTGGCCAACTGAGCTGGCTGGCAGGGCTCCAGTGTTTATGATGCTTGCACGACAAATAGAAAGTTGGCAGGTGTTCCACATCGTTGCACCAGCAACACTACGGGAGGGGAAGTACGACTCCCCCACTCCCAAGTTTCGGTTGGCCACAGACCTATTACAGACTCAAGAGTCATGCTGGGGAAAAAGCTGGTGACCTTGTCATAATTTTATTTATTTATTTATTTATTTATTTATTTATTTATTTATTTATTTATTTATTTATTTATTTATTTATTTATTTATTTCATTTATGTCCCGCCTTGCCAGCGGACCGGCTCAAGGCAGCTAACAGAGCTTGAGAATTTTACAGAGCTTGAGAAACAACAACTGGCCCAAGGTGACTCAGTCCAGATGTGGGACTTGAAACTCAAATCTCCCGGATTGGAGAACAGCTTTCTAACCTTGACAGCCAGCATGGTGTAGTGCAGGGAAGAAGAAGAAGAAGAAGAAGAAGAAGAAGAAGAAGAAGAAGAAGAAGAGATTGGATTTATACCCTGCCCTTCACTGGGAGTCTCAGAGTGGCTTACAAACTCCTTTCCCTTCCCCTCCCCACAACAGATGCCCTGTGAGGTAGGTGGGGCTGAAAGAGCTCTTTTGAGGACTGCCCTTGAGAGAACAGCTCTGACAGAACTATGGCTTGCCCAAGGTCACTCCAGCAGGTGCAAGTGGAGGAGTGGGGAATCAAACCCGGTTCTCCCAGATTAGAGTCCGCGCACCTAACCACTACATCAAACTGGCACCTGTGGGTGCAATGGTGTTTTCTGATACCTTTTCTGGTGCCCACCAAATGCTTTTAGAAAGTGGGTGGGGCTAGGTAGGGCTTTTGCCCATCAGGGCTTCTGATTGGCTGTGCATATTAAAAGGCATCTTGTTAAACAGAGCTTCTGCCTGAAATGTTGAAGAGGTACTATTAGATTTTATATATAACTTTGCTTTCTGACATTTTATGGTTGGCTCCACATTTTGTGATTGTGCCCACCGCCCCGTGTCAGAACTCTAAAGGTGCCCGCAGCTTTGAAAAGGTTGGGGGCCTCTAGTGTAGTGGTTAGAGTGTCGGGACTGGGATCTGGCAGACCCAGGATTGAATCCCTATTCTGCCCCGGTAGCTTGCTTGCTGTCCAGATACACACTCTCAGCCTAAACTACCTCACAGGGTTGTGGTGAAGATAAAACTGAGGAGAGGAGAATGATGTAAGCTCCCACTGGGGAGAAAGGTGGGGTATAAATGAAATAAATAGATACCCAGCACAGAGGCAAGCAAGAGAGTCTGCTGTAGCCAGGGTTACCCATCCAGGAAGTGATCTCCCAGTGGAGTTCTCGAGTGCTATCTTATCACTCTCCCTTTTCAAAGAATTACCCTCTGCTTCTGCTTTCGTGCTCACGAGATGCAAGAGAGGGCCTCCCCCATCAAGGAAATAAGGAGTTTCTGTTAGTTGCCAAAGCGTCCACACTTAATTTGTCTCCAAATTTACAAGCCAACAGGTGTGCCTTTAGAGTTTTTGTTCTTTTTGGTCTCTTACATTTGAAGTATGGTAATTCCTCAGTAACCAGGGAAAAACCCCCAGAAGAGCTTATGAGTTCAATAACAAGGTGCTCTTTTTCTGTAATAACTTCTCCCGTACGATGGCAGTCAGTCTTCATACCATGCTAAATCTGTCAGATGAACTTGGCGATTATGCAAGCAAAGCTACACACGGAAGTATTCTAGATAAACACATCTGTCATGATCCAAAAGAGGAGTGTGGGGCGTTCCTCCAGCCAGGGAACAAATTTGGATTTTCTCTCTACCCTTTAAGTCTCCCTGAGGACACCCCTGCTGCACAGACACATAGATAACACCCTTCCCAACAGTCGGAGAGAACCAGCTCAGTATTTACACCACAGCTGATAGTGCTGTACAGCCGTTAGTTAACCACCCCATTATGAAGTCAAAGCTTGCCCGAAGCCATCTTGGCCAATTGACGCAGCTGTTATTGAGACACAGATGTTCCAACAGCCCATAAAGGAGTGATCTGGCTCATCAGACGAAATCTGATTGCTTTTGCCAATCTAACTAGTTTTAAATTCGGATTTGCAGCTGCATGGATTAGGCATGCACATAATGAATCAATCCCCACTAAACAAACACACAAAGGGAGCAGAATGCTCATCGAATGTCATTATTGCACCGAACCCAGGTAGGAGAAATAAGGGTATTTAATAATCTTTGGATTTATCTCTTATTTTCACCTCTGGCTGTTTGTCTTAGACTTCATGGAAGCCAGAGGCAAGGAGGAAAGAATGTGTCAGCAAATAAAGGAATGGAGAGGGAGACTTTCCGATTAGCACAGCTACGCAGATCTTGCCGCTGAAGAGGACTGCGCTGATAGGCCTTTCTTTTTGGGGGGGAGTGGTGGTAATGGTGGTGGTATTGTGTGTGTGCCTGGAAGTCATGGTTGACTTCTGGCGACCCCTAGTGGGGCTTGGACTTTTCAGAGAGGTGGCTTGCTATTTATTTATATTAATTAATTCATTCTTTCATTCTATTTCTATATCGCCCTCCCCGCCGAAGCGTTTGTGATGCGGCACAGAGATCATAACAGGCCATAATGGAATGGTCACAGAAGACGATATTGCCTGCCTCTGTGTCCTGGCGCTGGTATTCTCTGGAGGTCTCCCATCCAAGTACTAACCACAGCTGGCCCTGCTTAGCTTCTGAGATCCGACAAGATCGGGCTTGCCCAGGCTATCCAAGTCAGGGCAAAGTACTGGACTCAAGCAGCTCACTCAGTGCTTGGACTCCATATCCACAATAGCTCCTCTTTGCTTTGCGCTGTTCTCTGGCACGGCTTCAAGGACACAGAGGCAAGTGTTTTAGTGGCATAACACCTGGACAGTTCTGTAGAACTGGGGTGGGAGGAAGTGATTTAGAAGGAAATGTTTTGGTTGCACCTGGGGGTGAGGAACGAAAGCAAACGCCGCACTTGTTCTTGCCAGATACTGTTGCATCAGTTTAATACTGGGTTGGCACTGGAATCAGTAACACACGTCTTACGGAGCGCCAGGAAAAAAGCCCTGACCTGGACAGCCCAGGTTCACCTGTTCTCATCCGATCATGGAAGCTAAAAGCAGGATCAGCCCCGCTTAGCCCTCAGATGGGAGACCACCAAGGAAGTCCCGGGTTACTATGCAGAGGCAGGCAAGGGCAAACCTCCTCTGTTTGTCTCTTGCCTTGAAAATCCTACAGGCTGCAGAAGATGGCTGTGACCTGATGGCACTCCCCCCACCCCGCCCCCGGTGGGATTTATTTATTCATTCATTTCTTTTGTTTTTACCTGGCTTTCTTAACTCAAAGGGGCTTACAGTGTTCTCCTCTCCTTTCAACATTTCTTTGCAGGCAATGGCAAACCACCTTTGTTTGTCGCTTGCCTTGGGGACACTGTGGGCTCGCCACGAATCGGCTGCGACTTGGCGGCAAAAACAAACAAGAAGGAAGGAAGGTGGCAGGGGAACAAAGGGTTAAAAAATCCCATTTTCCTACGGCTGTGCCGGCCTCTTCTCTGAGATCACAGCCTCAGTAGCTGCATTCCCCCAAGCGGGCAGGCGGAAAGGTGGGCGATTTGGCCAGCAGCTTCCTTACCTGATCCTGGCACCTCCCGTACGGACACAGACACTCTTGCTGAATTTATCATTATTATTTTATATTATTCGTTCCCTATCTGACACGCTACCTGTTTGCTGCCAAACATTTCCTGTCTGCTTGCTCCGTGGACAGAACAAAGCAAAACGGGGACCCTTTCTCCTCTCCGCCTGATATTTGGAAGGCAGAACCCCCCAGGTGAGCGGTATGTTCTCTGAAAACTTCATTACCAATTGAATAGAAAACAACAGCAACAGAATGTTACAGCTGGAATGGAAATGCGCTCCCCACTGAAGCCAGTGGAAATAAAAGCGGAAGGAATAATTAAACGGGTAGAGTTAGGTAACAAACGACCCGTGGGCTTTGCTTTAAATATGCATTTCCCAGCACAGATCGGAGTCGACTGCCCAGCAGGAACCGGAGAGTTGGATCCAGGCAGCTTTTCTGCTGGTGAAAAAGGGAGGAAGGGACCTTCCCTTTGACCACTAAAAAGGCTAAGCTGGAGATCATGGGATCTGCCAGGGCAAAACCCAAGTGGAATGGGTGCTGAAGCAAGAAAGGGAGTTGAGAGAGCTTGAGCGAGAAAGCTTGGCTGCATCCGATCCTGCGTGCGACTTGAACCGGCAGGTTTGAAAAACGGACTGCCAGCCGCTCCATAAAATGAAAACGGTGTACTGCGCTGAGACAATGGAAAGGACAGCTCAGACGTCTCAAAAGTTAAAATGTACCCTTATAATTGATGAAGATTTCTGCCTGAACCTGTCCCTAATATCCTCCTTGATAGTAAGGCATGACCTTTGCTGAAACGAGCTCCGTCTCCCAGCCATCCTAGTAATGCGCTTCTAGACCGAAATGGCTGCTGACATGAAGGAAACACACTCCACGTATGCCACACTTGTTTCCCGTGGCAGGCGGCTTAGGGAAGTGCAGGTTTCAATACGAACGAGCCACACCATTTCAAGAACCTCGAGCCTCATACAAAAATCACGGGTTTGTAGAATGGAGCATCAGATTGCATCTCTATAGGCAATTTGTGGCCAGTATTATTTCCTTATCCTGGATTATTCATTCCGGACTGGTTTTGCCCATGAACTTGTTCCTGAATTAAGGATCACAACATATGGTTGAGTTGGACTGTATCACGGTCACATGTTTACAGTGAATGAAGGTACATTCTGCATGGATGCGCGCATATCTGTTTGTAAGAAAGAGCCAATGTGCATCCACTTTCCAACTGAAACCAGAGACAAATGTGGGGTTTGTATCACATGTTCAACTATACATATGCTGACTGTAACATGAGAATTACTCAGCGTACATACAAAGAACGATCAAGTGTACACTGTACCAGCCCCGTAGCGAGGGAATATTTTGAGAGGGGCCTAAATCAAAGCATGGTGCAGGTGGTGAGTTGAGGCACTTTGGGGGCAGCCCAGAAGGGAGGGGGCCCAGAAGAAACACTCAGGGGCCGGGCCCCATGGGTCCCATGTTAGCTACGGGCCTGCACAGTACACAGATCATATGTGCATTCACTGTAACTTATGACCAGGGTACTGAAAAATGGTTTAAAGGGGAATGAAAGCTGGAACAATGGGAAATTCACCCATGTCTCTAAGGGCCAGATTAGATCATATCACGTCCCAGAGTCCGCCATGTGTAATGTGAGTTACAAATTCATACTCACCATCGTCAGTGTCTTCTCCAAAATCTTCCCCATGCATGGAAATACCATCTTCTAACCTTGGGAAATCCACTGGAATAACAAATGGTTTTTTGTTATTGTATAAGCAACAAATATTTTACAAACTAGCAGCAACCGACAATGTCCGTAAGATATGCAAGCCCAAAAAACCCACATGGGCCCTTCTGAAGGCTCTGTATAAGCATGGCTAACTTCCATGAATATTCATGATCATACAGTGGATGTAGGATTGCCAACTCCAGTCTGGGATATTCCTGGAGATTGTGGAAGTTGCGGCATAGGGATGGCAGAGCTTGGTATCACCTCGGGCGTCTCTTTCTCCTAGACTCTTCCTCTAGACTTCAGGGCATGATGTTATCTGGGACTTCTCTTTCTCCTAGACTCTATGGTACACCATAGAGTCAGCCCCCTAAAACTGCCATTTCCTCCAGGGCAAATGATCTTTGTAGTCCGGAGATCAGTTCTGGAAGAACTCCAGGCCTCACCTGGAGACTGTTTATCCTAAATAGATGACAGGCTCCATCGTACCGCTTATTAAATTTCTACCAAATGACCAGCTTTTAGGGAAATGTGAGGAGATGGGGTTGGGGGGAGTAGGGAGGGAAAGAAACCAGATAATTCTGAAGGCCACTGAAATATTGTCCGTAGCGACTTCATAATGGCTATAATTCATTAGCAGTGTGATCACAGGTATTAGCCCCGCAACTTTCAACAGTGCCCATCATTAGTCACCATTAACACGGCATCCATTTAGCACACTCTGCATCTCATCATCCGAAATGCATCCGAGCGGATACAAAGACCAAATGACCCCCTTTCAACTCGGGATTCAAATAAACTCAAGGTAATTTGCTGTGTATCATCATTACCTATATTAATGTAAAAGCTGGGAAAAGGCTAGTGAGATGGAAGCATTCCACACTAGGGCATTTATGCAAATCATCTCTATAACCCCAAACCTTTCATTACTGGAGATTTCTTCCCTTTTGGTTCTTTCAAACAGATTTTTTTTTAAAGTCTAGAGAATTTCGAGAGAACTATCCTAGTGTCCCATCACCTTGGGAAGAATTTGAGAGGGAGGAAGTCGATAATTTTACATATATATAAACACATAAGGATTTTGAGCATATTTTCATGGTTGCTGTACAATAAGATGTACATTTTATTCCTCCTCCTTACCACCAGTATCTCAGATCTTCAAAGGTGACAGGAGCTCCGTTGAGACACATGTTAACATTACTTGCACTGCCATACTAAGCGGAGTTACTTCTGAGTCCACCGAAGTCAATGAGCTTTGAAGGATGTAACTCTCTTTAGGATTGCACAGTGGATCGCTCAGTGCTTGGAGGATCGCAACTGGGAGGAAGCTAGACGGTGGTTTCATCAGGCGGTGGTTTTGTTGGGTGGAAGAGGGGTGGGAGGATGAGGAGGGCCAAGGGCCACATGAGCGAGGAGCGCTGAACTCTCCCCAGGCCTGCTACTTACCCCCCCCCCCAGCTGTTCTCCCCAAGTATTTTCGCCCAGTGGCCGTCCCTTCCCAAACTGTAGTCCGGTGGAGAAGAAAAGCAGTTGGGGAAAGAAGCTATGTGGAGATGAGTGACAGTCAAGGGAGAGGGCCCCTGCATTGCTCACCCCCATACTCTTCTTGGTGTTAAAATTAGATCTCTTCCCACCTTTCTATATGAGGGGGGTCTGCCCAAAACTTATGGACTCTCTCTAGGCTAACCATTCCCCTGGTGGGGCTGGGGGATGCCCTGCTCCTGGCTCCCATTGCCTGCTGCTCTTATAATTTTTTTTAAAAAAGCATTTCAGCTTCCTCTGAGCCGCTACATCACTTCTGGAGAAAACGTGGAAGTGATGTAGGGTAGCTCTAGGAATTGCCGGAAACTCTATGGTTTACCTAGAACTACCCTACATCACTTCTGGGTTTCTTCCGGCCCTCGCCCCCCCCCCAATTTCCCCGCCCACAACCCTCCTGCCTGACAACCCTGTCTCTGGGTTGGAAAATACCTGGGGACTTTGGGGGTGGAGCCAGGAAAAGGTGGGGTTTGGGGAGGGGAGGGGCCTCAGCAGGGTACAATGCCATAGAGTCCACCCTCCAAAGCAGCCATTTTCTCCAGGGGAGCTGATCTCTGTCAGCTGGGGATCAGTTGTCAAAGCGGGAGATCCCCAGGCCCCACCTGGAGGCTGGCAACCCTAACTGTATCTGAAGTGATAGAAGCCACACTCTGTGGGGTTTGACCCGTAACAGTTATTGCACATGTGAGTTGTCACTAAATGGTGCAGCCACCAAATGAGGAATAGCGTGGGGCAGGGGTCCCCAACCTTTTTGACCCTGTGGGCACCTTTGGGATCCTGACAAAGGGTGATCGGCACAATAATAAAAATGGCTGCAGCATAGGGTTGCCAGGTTCTACCTGTGGCCGCGGCGGGGGAGTCCTGGCCCTCCCTAGGACTTCTTTGGCACGCGCACACTGTGATGACATCACCTGGAACTGACGTCATTGCATCGGACACGTGGGGGCAGGATCACTATAATTTCAGGGGAAACCATAGTTTTCCCTTGAATGATAGAACGCCCCCCCCCCTCCCGCAACGTGACCGGTGTGATGACGTCAACTCTGGGTGACGTCATCACGGTGGGCACATCTCTGCGATCCCGGCACTTTGGGGGTGCGGTTCCCCCAGCAGCCCGTTCCGGGCTGGCGGGTAAGGGGCCCATTGAGTGGGCAAACCCCCACCTCCCCCAGGGAAGCTGGAAACCCTACTGCAGCAGCAGGTAGAGCCAACCACAAAATGTCCGGAATCAAGATTATATACAAGTCTAATAGTCACTTCAATATTTCAGGCAGAAACCCTGTTGGGGAAAAGCTGCGCTTAGCCTCACCCACTTTCTAAACGTACTTGGCGGGCACTAGGAAAGGCGTCATCGGGCAACCATGGCACCCACGGGTACCATGCTGAGGACCCCGCCCTAAAATGCCTGTTGTGTAAGACTGCTAACTACAAAAGTTTCCCAAAGAGAAGCAACGGCATGGAGTAGCCGAATATTTGGCCTAAATAACTTCGGGTTATGTGTCCAGAAATGGAGTTTGCTTAGACTCATTCGTATTGTGCCAGGGTTGTTGTTTTTGTTTTTTTTTAAATGTATTCTGCTGCTCAGCGTCGCTCACACAAGTCGAAATGCAAACAAAACAAAACAACCAGCTGACAATTTGTAAGGCCAATGAAGTGAAACGTGAACATGTGCCTGACAAGCATTGCACAAACAACAGCCTCACAAGCAACGGGGTGACACAACACTCGAGAATTATAGGCAGTTATTAAAACTACATGTTGTACATGGCACAGGAAGGCAGGGGGAACCTTGATATGAACTGCTCTGCAGAAATATATTAGAGCTTCTAATGCTGGAATCACCTGTCAGCTTGGTAAACCTATGGAAATCTCACAGCCTTATCTTAGAAGACAGAGGACTTCTACAGCAGCTTGTATAAGAGGGTTTTCAGAGTCCTGTCACGCTCATTTCCCAACACCGACGCTAAGACTTGAACCAAATGTTGGCGCAACATTTGCTACTGGCGCAGAGTTCTATTGTTCAGTGCCAAGAGTCCTCATGTCTGTCACGACTTCATGGTCCTGTAGCAGAATCATGGTCTAGTTGAGGCATCGTGTGAAACCATGGGTGTAATTAAATTAACTATGGTTAGTGTGATGTTCCTGGACTTGGATGTCCTGGGCCAGCCAGATCTTGTCCGATCTCAGAAGTGAAGCAGGGTCAGCCCTGGTGAGTATTTGGATGGGAGACCACCCAAGGAAGTCCTGGATTGATACACAGAGGCAGGCAATGGCAGACCACCTCTGAGTGTCTCTTGCCTTGAAAACCCTAAAGGATCATGGTAAGATGGCTGCAACTTGATGGCACTTTCCTCCTCCTCTTCCTCCTCTACCACCACCACCAGTATCATTCATTCATTCACTTTGTTTTTACCTTGCTTCTTTGGCCCAAAGGGGTTTACATTGTTCTCCTCTGTTTTATTCTCACAACGACCGTGTGAGATAGTTTAGGCTGAGACTGCTCGACTGGCCCAAGGTCACCCAGCAAGCTGCCATGGCTGAGTGGGGATTCAAACCTTGATCTCCTAGACCAGTGATTTTGAACCTTTTAGAGACCGAGTGCCCAAACTGCAACCCAGAACCCACTTATTTATCGCAAAGTGCCAACATGACAATTTAACCTGAATACTGAGGTTTTCGTTTTAGAAAAAACAACTCATACATTAACATCTTTTGACTTAAAAGAAAAACACAACAACAGAGCTTTCAATGGTACAAACAACTTTTCATTGAAAGGTAAAAGTTTGCATTTGGCATGCTTTTGACCAATTAATGTGATTTTTGCTGTCCAATCTTGCAAACTCTGTGTTGGGGTGATGGCCTGCGTGCCCACAGAGAGGGCTCTGAGTGCCACCTCTGGCACGCGTGCCATAGGTTTGCCACCACTGTTCTAGACCCTAGTCTGACATTCTAACCACTACAGCGCACTGATCATCTGGAAGTAGGCCACTATGCTGTGGTTACTAAGGTTCCACCAAACCAGGATGAGAAGTTAGCTTAATAACCCCAGATAGTCTTAACAATGGCTTTGGGTAATGTATGAATGCAAACATCCTGGTTTGTTCTCTGGGGAGGCCCTCCAACACCGCAGAATGAGAGAAACGAATCCATGATTTGTCAAGGCAAGCCAGGCCTTGAGTGTTTGTCTGTGAACTGAATTAACCACGGTTAAAATAAACCATGGCTTCATGTCTGAATCAAGCCAAGAGTTCACACCAAAAAGCTTCTCTTCCTCAAGTAGAATATAGGGATGTGGGACCCCCCCCCCCGGGAGGGGCAGGGTCTCCCACTGCCAGACCCCACATCTCCACCACTAATCAGCTGGCCAGTGGGTGGGAATTACCCCCCAAACAAGGGAGGAACACCTTAAATTTCAGCACTGTGCCTATGTGACTTCAGCATGACCCGGAAGAGATGGAGACATGTTGGGGACATTGGGGTGACACTCTGGTTTTTAGGCAAAAACTCTATGGTAGAAGCTAATTCTACCATGGAGTTTTTGCCCCCAAACCAGAATGTTGCCCTGATATGCCTATGTCACTTCCGGGTCACACTGGAAGACATGTGGGAACATTGCTGAAACATGCACTGAAACTCTTAGCTCCCAGTAAGCTCCCCCCCCCTTTCCCTGCTGCCTGCCTGAAGGGACCTGGCAACTGTAGTAGAACTTGGTATGTTTTGATTTTGTAGGCGGAAGGAATTGAATGAAAAAGTGAAGACGGGCCATAGATCAGTACCTGCTTTACATGAAGAAGGCCCCAGATATCTCCAATCAAAAGGATCTCAAGTAGCAGGTCTAGGAAAGACCTTTCTTGGCCCCAAACCATGTGGAGCTGCTGCCAGTCGAGGTAGCACTGGCTAGAAGGAGCAAGGATAGGCTTGCCAGGCCTGCACAACCCCACCCTTTTGGTGGGTGAAGCATGGAAAGGAAAAATGGCATGCAGCACAGCAACATCCCTTCCTGGAGAAGTTTGGGGGAGGAGCCAAGAGGGCATCTGATTAGCAGCAGCTACTGACAATGCTACTGGTTTTTTTGTTTTGTTTTACTCAGTTTCTTTTAGTTTGTTTATAACTCACAATCATTACCATTTTATCATCACCACCACTATGAAGAAATCTAAAAAACGCTGCAGGTCAAGCCCAGATACTCAGACACAAAGAAAGACCTCTACACAACTTAAAATTGACAAACTGCTCAACCCATCAAACCTGTTAAACACTGTAAGTGATAAGCTGGTGAAGTCTTGGAAGTGTTGTCACCATGTTGAGTGATGCTCTAGGAATACCCCCCAATTAGGGGAATTCCTAGAGCACTGCTCACTGCAGTGATGTCAATTCTGGGTCTTCACCAGGAAGTGACGTTGCCAAATTGTACAACATTTTCCCCTCCCCTATTTTTCCTCTACCACTTAATTGGGGGAAAGCAGGGGGGCTGCGGAGCGTGCGTGAGAGTTTGCCTGCCATGATTGGGCAGCTGGCAAACTCCGTTATAGGGCTTGCAATGCAGTCACCAAGTTTGGCAGATTTGGGCCTGGTCAGTGCCAGTGCTCTCTCTCTAAGCTGAGTTCGTGTGAGCTAGCTCACAGTTTTTTAGCCTCCAGCTCACACATTTTTGTCTTAGCTCAGGAAGGATGGCTCCAGAACCAACTAATTTATTCACTAGCCAAATTGCTCCCTCACAACTTTAATGCCAGTAGCTCACAAAGTAGGATTTTTGCTCACAAGACTCCACAGCTTACAGGGACCATTGGTCAGTGCCCATATGGGCAATCTTCAGGGAACTCTACACACACCTACATCTTGAGTCCCAAAGACAGAAGAAGGGTACGATACAAATGTGATAGTACTACTACAGAGGGACCAATAGTCTGCCTCAGCCTATGCTACCTTCAATGAAATTTTCCTGCAGATCTTATTGATGGTTACCCTGAGGGCACTAGATCACACTATGTCTTCTGGGCATAAGGTTTTGGAAAATGGCCTTTAAAACAACTAAAACTACTACGAGCAGCAGAAACTAATCGCTTCTGGTAGACTGGCATCTCTACAGCGTATCTAGTAGCCAAGCTGCTGCACTGTATTCCTGCTGTGCAAAGAAAAGAATCTAAGGAGAGATCAAATGCGGTCGCTGTCCTGACAGAGAAACAATGACTGAGGCATGGGAACAACTCACACACGAATACGCCTCGCCAGCAATATCTTCACATATCCAACGGCAAGTTTCCCTGTTACATTTTGCAAGTCAGCCCCTCCGAAGGGAAAGTTCCAGTGCTGGCCTTAGACATCTCAGTTCTGAACTGGAGTTAAGAACATAAGAAGAGCCCTGCTGGATCAGGGCAGTGGTCCCTCTAGTCCAGTATCCTGCCTCACACAGTGGCCAACCAGTTGCCCTGGAGGAGGACCAACAAATGCTGCCGCCTCCCAGCATTGGTATTCAGAGGTGTACTGCCTTTGAACGCGGAGTTCTTCTTTTAACAAAAATACAATGCGCTGAGGTAAAAAACTGAAGGTGCCCCCCCCCTTTGGAATCCATTGCCTGCAGCACATGCTTCTGATTATTCATGGTAAAGTAGGCCTCAGAAGTTCCCTCCAGGCAAAGTTATAGAACACAGAGAGCCACTTCTGGAAAGTAATTCTGTCCAGCTTATCCCCAATTGGAATCAGAACTGAAGGGAGGCCGGGACTGTTTTTCAGACCAACACAACTGGAAACGCCCCCCCCCCCCCCCAAACTATGTAACATTGGCAGGAAGTAATTATTTTTAAAAGTCAGTTCAGATTTCTCAACCCACTTCGGGACCCACAGACTCAGATGGAAACATCTTCCATCTTAAAGAGCTGAAGGGGTGGCCAGCGCACCTCTCGGGATCCCATATGCACAATGAAAGCAGTGCCAGAAAGGATGCCCAATGCGTCAACTGTAAATCAAGAAGCAGAAGGTGATGTTCACCCTCCTAAGCCCCGGCGATCCTAGAGGAGAGGATTAGCAGAAGGCGTATGACACAGCCAACGTTAAACACACCGAACGCTAGAGAAAAGCCTTGTGCTTAATACACCCCTTAAAACCAACGGGGCTTCAAAATGTCGAACTTGAGCTGGATTATTTCCAAGTTTGCTTTCACATGACCCTTCTCAGCCCGGACTGAACCAGCCCTGACTACAGGGTAATTTCAAGAGTCCAGGTTTGTGAGGGTGTGCTTGCCTACCCATAACTTCCCAGATTATTGCAGTGGCGGCGTATCCTTTCCTTTACGAACAATAAGCTCCTTCGACCGGGGGTCTTGAGCCATACAGTAAAACCACAGTTCCAACATCAATAACAATTACAGAGTGATTGATAAAAGAAAATTATGCCACTAGTAAAACTGCGAGACTGTCACATCAATACTTAGCAGGAGAGTGTCTCAAAGATATTATAATAGAGAAGGACTTGGCCACAGATTGTACAACTGCGGCACTAACGTCAGCCAACAAAAAGCAGCAGCCTATCTATACGGCACCTCTCCGAGGTTCGTTCCATGCCAGACATTTAATGGTGTGACTTTACAGTGCTCACAGAACAGCCGTCATTTAAAGGGTGCTCGCAGAAACACCATATGTGAAGGCAGAATTTAACAGAAATATAATGCCCTCTGCAGTATTGGTGATAATAGAAAGTGCCCTTGAGTCACAGCCAACTTATGGCGACCCTGTAGGGTTCTCAAAGCAAGAGATATTCATAGATTGTGTGCCACTGCCTGCCACCTCTGCAGTATTCATAGCTGCCCAATGCTAAAGGCTTGCCCCCTGGGAATCCATGTTTAAAACATCTAAACTAAGAAAAAGGAGTAAACACAAAGAGAATTATCGAGTGGCCAGGTGGCTAGCAGTCCGGGCTCCCTGCTAAGTCGTGGCCTTGCTGGTTAGTTGGCTGTGAGCAGGCTGCTTTCATCCTCTCGTCTTCGTTTTCCCATCAGCCTCGTAGGTCTTATTCTGAGCACAATACAATATCAAAAACCAGGGAAAGCAAGAGCTGAAGAAGAAGAGAAGAGGAGGGGGAAAGGGAATCAACGGACAGTGGGAACGAGGGTGGGGAAAGAATGATATAGTAGGTGGAAGCCCTACGATGGGCAGAGAAGTGGAGAAAGATATTCAGATCGCACGAAAGGGCAGATGGTGGACAAATTGTTCCTTTTGGAAGAATGCTTAAGAGGCTGCCAACGTGAAAATCTTGAACGCAGACTTGGTAAGCAAAACTAGATTGCTTCCATCTACCCCTTACCCTTGACAAAAAGTTTGGGGAAAGTGGACGTTAAAAGTTCAGCTTCTAAATTCTTGGCCAACTACACACCTGGCACCCCTGAAAGAATGAACCCCGCCATCAGACCCTTTCCTTTGGGACAGTTCCTCATGCCCTCTTAGTGTTTCTTCTTTCTAGTGCAGGGAAACACTTCCTCATGAACTGGGATGGAATTTCCGATTTGGATTCCTGTCCTTACGTCTCCCTCTTCATTTCTATCCTAAATATACCCTTGTTGCCTGAACAGGGCAAAGGTATCTCAGAGTGCTCAATTCCTCTCAAACCAAACCAAAAATCAAAAGCCTGTGAAGCAAGGGATAATTTGGGCACACTAAACCACAGGCATGCGACTCCTGCACGGGGGCATGGCCACACGCCCCCATTAGGAGTTGCTCCCCCTCCTTCTCTTCCTCTTCCTCCAAGAGCCAATGGTGGTAGAGTTGCCACCTCCAGGTCTGGAAATACCTGGAGATTTTGTGGGTGGAGCCTGAGGAGGGCGGGGTTTGGGGAGGGGAGGGCCTTCAGTGGGGTATAATGACATACAGTCCACCTCCCAGAATAGCCATTTTCTCTACGTGAACTGGTCTCTGTCGCCTGGACATCAGTTGTAATCCCAGAAGCTCTCCAGCTGCCAACTGGAGGTGGACCACCCTCAATGGTGGGGGTCACCTCTACAATGTGAGAAAAGTACAAGAGCACGTGCCATTCCATGCAGAGTGGCAACTGGCTGGGACTCTGTTTTTCGTTCTTGTTGTACAGAGTGGCAGGGAACGACATAAGCATACCATGGTAATCAATGTTTTCGGGGGCGTGTGTGTGTGTATATAAAGGTAAAGGCTTCCCTTGCTCAAAAGCCAGTTGAATCCGACTCTAGGGATGCAGTGCTCATCTCCGTTTCCATGCTGAAGGAGCAGCATTATATGTCAAGGAGGTATATACGTATGAGGAAATACCTGAACCTGAGCGTGGAAGTTCAGTTGAGAGGCAGGCGTATTGAGCCACCTCTCTGAAATGTCCGAGCACCGCTAGGGATCGCCAGAAGTCACCATGACTTCCAGGTATGCAAGCGCACACACACACACAAAATCTGCACAGCTGGTCAAAAGCCTTGCTGGGGAAATGTGCCACCAGACCCTGCCCCCTGTAGCTGGCAACTTTTTGCTGGGGGGGGGGGGTTGTTCAGGGGGCCAGCCATCCTATGCATGGAGATATGGGCATTCTCCCCCCGCCCCAAGGCTCAGGTTGAGGCCCTGAAAGAAACGTTAGGGGGCTGAGCCCCACGGGCCCCACGTTAACTACAGGCCTGCTTCCCACTTTCTAAGAACATTCGGCAGGCACTAGGAAAGGCTGGTTCCCGGGCATCCACGGGCACCGTGCTGGGGACCCCAGGACTGTTGTGTGGTCTTCCCTTGCCACCAGGGGCTGGTGTGACTATTCTGAAGGCTTAACTGACTGGCCGGGGCTCCGGCACTGAAGGGCTCGCCGCCATATCAGGCCCAAAGCACGAGTCAGACAAAAAGCAACTAGACTCCGAGGCCCACAAATCTTCCCTCCGGTCAAGGAAAATCCCAGGTGAAGAAGAAGAAGAAGAAGAAGAGATTGGATTTATACCCTGCCCTTCACTCGGAGTCTCAGAGTGGCTTACAGTCTCCTTTCCTTTCCCTCCCCCTCCCCACAACAGACACCCTGTGAGGTAGGTGGGGCTGAGAGAGCTCTTTCCAGAGCTGTCCTTGAGACAACAGCTGGTACAGAGCTATGGCTTGCCCAAGGTCATCCAGCCAGGTGCAAGTGGAGGAGTGGGGAATCAAACCTGGTTCACCCAGATTAGCACTTAACCACTACACCAAACTGGCTCTCAAAGGTTTCCTTTCACCTTTGCCATCGGCCTCCCTCAACAGAGGCAAACTTTTTCTACCCCCAGCATAATGTATAAGCAGCTGACAGGGCGGCCAAAGGCAGTGCCCTTGAACAGCCATCAGTGACAAAGGCTGATATGCATATTTTTCTTTTTTAGAGAAATGTGCAGCCGCACGTCTTCTGCTAACATTTAAACAAAACCAAACCAAAAAAAAAAGAAAAAAGAAATTGTGCAGAAGCTGCCATGCCATTCTGGGAAGTCGGCTATGAGAGCCTTTTAGATCTATACAATTACTTTAATAACGTATAGGAGGGTGGTGCTGGAGATTAATGGTGTGAGGCAGAATGATTTACAGCGGAGCCTGAAGCCAAGACTATTTTGCATTAGCAAAGGAAAGGACTACGGACGCTTTTGGCACCAGCCTTCCCTCCAGAAACGCAGCGGACGCTGGTTGCTGCCCAAGAGGAGTCTCCCGGGTGGGCTGAGGCGGACGGCTGCAGGAAATCTTCTGCATTAGAAGGCGGGGAGGGGGAGAACCCTTATTCCCCATTATTCCCCTTCAAAACATGGCCACTGCTGGTTAGGAAGGTATTCATTTCCTCAGTGTGCACTAGAGATCAGAGATACACCCGTCTGAAAAAAGCAAGCACGCAGCCAGGCTTTTAATAGCATCCGTGGACAAACCCTGTAACCCTGGGCCTGGAGATCGCCCAGAATTACGGCTGGTCTCCAGCCTGCAGAGACCAGTTCCCTTGGAGGAAACATTTGATTTGGAAGGTGGACTCTATGGCATTATACCCAAGCCAAGGTCCCGCCTGTCCCCAAATCTCTGGGCATTTCCCATTCTGGATTGGCGACCCGGCCCAGTATTGCCAGCCTTTCGCCTGGCAGGGCTCCTGGGCCTCCCACACCTGCACTGCAGCTGAATAATTAACAGCTGAAGGCCTGCCAGGCATGGAGATGGAGAGATGTCATCTGCCGCAGCTCTGCCTTTTGCACAGCTGTGAAAGGGAGAGAGGCCTTGGTGGGACCGGAGGCGCGAGCAGATTGGCAAGAGCTCTCGGCCCTTGGCTCACAACCTGCGGCCATTGACCGAGCGAGCCGCCGGATTCGGAACCTGCTTGAGATGTCGGGCTTGTGTTTTTGCTGTGTTTTGTTTCATGTTTTGCTGGCTTATTTAGACCAGGTCTTTTCCAAAGAGGCTTTGGGTAGCTATCAGGGAGAAAAGCAGAGGAACACGTCACTTGATAAAGAAATGCCCTGACCTGGGTAGCCCGGGAGAGCTTGGTCTGGTCAGATCTTGGGAGCAAAGCAGGTTCAGCCGTGGTGAGTATTTGGATGGGAGACTGCCAAGGAAACCCAGGGCCATTATGCAAGGGCAGGCCATCGATGGCAAACCACCTCTGAACAGCTCCTGCCTTGGAAACCCTACAGGTTTGCCAGAAGTTGGCTGTTATTTGATGGCAGAAAAGGAAGGAAGGAGGGAAGAAGAGATTGGATTTATATCCCACCCTTCACTCACTTGGAGTCTCAGAGCGGCTTACAAACTCCTTTCCCTTCCCCTCCCCACAACAGGCATCCTGTGAGGTGGGTGGGGCTGAGAGAGCTCTGAGACAACTGTCCTTGAGAGAACAGCAGGTACAGAGCTATGGCTTGCCCAAGGTCATCCAGCAGGTGCAAGAGGAGGAGTGGGGAATCAAGCCCACTTCTCCCAGATTAGAGTCCGCGCACTTAACCACTACACCAAACTGGAAGGAAGGGAGGGAGGTGCCCTGCGGTGAAAAATAAAACCCTACTGAAACCAACGCTCTCATCCTTTGGTCAGTTCTGACTCCTCTGCTAATTCTTGGATTCATGAAGGCTTAAATTGTTCTGGGGCTTCGGCAAATCTGGAGTCTGCTGTCAATGGCAGAACTTAGTCCTGGAACCAATGAACTTCTGTTGCAGGACAATCCCAAACCCCAGCACCTATTCTTCTAGGAACTGGATGTAAGGTGCCAGGTGACTGATTAAGCTTGTCTCTCTGCAGGGGACTGCCTGGGAATGGAGAGGCAGGTAATAATGTAAATCGACACTTGATTAAAAAATAACGTGGACGTTTAGTCAGAGTACAAGTTCTGAATGAGCCATGGCTACTACGCTCAGTCAGATGAACTAATGATGCTGCCTCAGAGCAAAGTCTAACCACTGGTCCACCTTGCTCAATATGGCCCACTCTTAAGGTTGCCAACCTCCAGGTGGTAGCTGGAGATCTCCTGGGATTTCAACTGATTTCCAGGTGACAGAAATCAGTTCCACTGGAGAAAATGGGTGCCTTGGAAAGTGGGGCTGATGGCATTATATCCTGCTGAAGTCCCTCCCTTCCCCAAACTCTGCCCTCCCCTGACTCCACCCCCAAAGTCTTCACGAATTTCCCAAACTGGAACTGGCAACCCTACCGTCTCTACTCTGACCGGCAGTGGCCGGTTAGGAATGTTCTTCTGAAACGTCACACAAAGCTTCTCCCACCAGAGGTCCTTTAACCAAAGATGGCAAGGACAGAAGGAGGAGGAAGAGGAGTCTCAGAGCAGCTTACGATCTCCTTCCCTTCCTCTCCCCACAACAGACACCCTGTGAGGTAGGTGGGGCTGAGAGAGCTCTGAGAGAACTGCTCTTGAGAGAACAGCTCTGAGGGAACTGTGACTGACCCAAGGTCACCCAGCTGGCTACATGTGGAGGAGTGGGGAATCAAACCCGGTTCTCCCAGATTAGAGTCCGCCGCTCTTAACCACTACACCAAACTGGCTCTTCCTCAAAGTGGTCTTCCTCAAAGTCAAATCACCTTCAAAGACGTTATGCCGTTTTTAGTCTGGAACCAATATCTAAATGTGACTTCAATCAGAGAGCAGCCAACTCAGTGTTAAAGAGCACTGAAGTCTTCCCAATTAAGCAGTGTTGGCAAAAGGTTCTCGTATTCAGTTGGGCCTTAAACTCCCTGATTCAAGTCTAACATGCTGTACTACCCCCAGAATGCCTCTACAAATAACCATTCAAAGTCCACCAAGGCAGGGCTACCACTACGCATGTTTAAACATCTCAAGAACTTAAATATTCAGATCACTTACAAACAGCTTCCCCCTTGCAAAACTCCTTTTTTAAAGTTTATACAAGGGCTAGAAACCGTGCCAAGTGGAAATGTTTTAAAACCAAACCTGCCAAGTAGAAATGTTTTGGACAGAGCCTTCACCCCCCCCCACCCCACCAATGCTTCTGATGTAATGTCAGCCTGAGAAGCTCTGGGTGGGCCCCACAATTTGTACATTCCGTATGGAGGACTCCACTCACAATGACCTTTGGAACGGCTAACTCCGCAGCGCCAGATCCACACGGTGCTATGGAGAAGTCGTGTGGCCTGCCTCAGAGGAAGGCCAGCAAATTAGAAACGGGAAAAAGCTGAACAAACTGGGCAGAACCTGTCCAAGCCATTGAAGTAAACAGCCCCTCACACAACCACCAACCCACTAGCCCCAAATTACCCCCTGAGTACAGAAAATGTGATCACGTGAAGCTGCCGCATAATCAAACCCTTGTTCAATCAAGGCCGATACTGTCTACTCCGACTGGCGATGTCTCTCCAGAGTCTCAGGCAGAGGTCTCTCACATCACCTTCTACAGGATCCCTTAACTGGGGGAGACCAGGATTGAACCTGGGACCTTCCGCATGCCACGCACAGGCTCTTCCACTGAGCCACAGCCCTTCTTCTCCCAAACTCTTGAAGAACCTCCAACCTTCCGAAGGGCACTAAGGCATTTTCGTATAGGATGGGTAAAAGCAGCTCTTGCTGGAGTTACGTTTTTAAGGCGAATGTCAAACCCACAATGGCCAGAAAAAGTGCTCACTTGCATTACAAATGCCTCTGCTGTTTTCTCTGCGATACGGACAGCAGTCAGACAATTACATATTTCACACAAGAGGGCATTAAAAGTGATTTATGCCTCATGTGTGAAAACACAGTCAGAGTGCTATGAGTGAGGGGTCCTAGGGTTGCCAGCTTCGGGTGGGGAAATACCTGGAGATTTTGGGGGTGGAGCCTGAGGGGGATGGGGTAGGGGGAGGGACCTCCATGGGGTATAATGCCATAGAGTCCACCTTCCAAAGCAGCCATTTTCTCCAGGTGAACTGATCTCTGTCACTTGGAGATCAGTTGTAACCCCGGGAGATCTCCCGCCACCACCTGGAGGTTGGCAACCCTAGGAGCATCATGAACTACATGTCTCTTTTTTTACAGTTTAGAATTAAGTCCAGGACATAATTTTAAGATGGCTTCTCATGTGTTGGCTTGTGTTTGGCCACTCACAGACCTCCAGATTAATCAAGACCCTCTGCACTGGGGTCACCCCTCTTTTCAACAGTGCAGCAGAGGAGGAAGTAGAAGAAGAAGAATGGTTCCTTGGTGCGAAAGGATACCCGTTCACCAGCTGAAGAAGAGGTCCCTTCTGAGGGCACATTCCTCTTATCCACAGCACGGGCCCTGTTCCCTCTCGACCCTCATGCTCCCTGACAGCGGTGGGGCTGCCAGATTCAGAGTGGGACATATCTAACAAGTCCCCGAGAGTCTTCTGCATGCGCCTAACTGACTGTCGCTGCTTCTCCAGGTCAGCCGCCTTGGCCCCACTGGGGGACCTCCTGAGGGCACCTGGTGTTTTTGGCCACTGTGTGACAGAGTATTGGACTGGATGGGCCATTGGCCTGATTCATCATTGGCTTCTCTTATGTTCTTATGTTCAGAAGAAGAAGAAGAGGAGGAGGAGGAGGAAGGGGAGGGGGGGAGGAGGAGGAGGAGGGGATTGGATTTATACCCCCCCTTCACTTCCCGAAGGAGTCTCAGAGAGGCTTGCAATCTCTATTCCCTTCCCCTCCCCACAACAGACACCCTGTGTGGTGGGTGGGGCTGAGAGAGCTCTTCTGAGAACTGCTTGTGAGAGAACAGCTCCAACAGAACTTGTGACTGACCCACGGTCCCACCAGCAGCTGCATGTGGAGGAGTGGGGGGTTGCAACCAAGACATCTCCTGCTGTGTTCACCTGTGGATGCCGCTGCCCACTCTCCCCTTCTGCATCTGCAGGAGCCAAACAGTGAACCTACTTGGGAAAAAAACATATTATTTCCCTCCTCTTCATGCGCCAAGAAGTCTTCAAACATCTGAGTGGTTGAAGGAGGTTCAACTCTGTGCAGCTCGAGAGCTCTCCTAGTTAGCAGACCAGGGAGGCCTCTGGCCCAGAATCGAGTTCCTAAGTGGTCAAAACCCAGACGCTCCCAGCTGTTTGGGAATATGCAAAAGCCTCCTCTTCTGTTTATGCCCGGCAGAAAGAACACCCAGAAGTGCTGTTGGATGTTTGGAGAGGAGAGAGACGGGTTGCTCAGAAGACCTTTGCAATTAATTGCAGTAATTTTCTTCTAGCCCGTGTTTTAAATCATTCTGAGTTATTATGATATCTGGCGGCAGAGCGTGCCCCAGGTTAACACTGTGCCGTGCAGGGAGGGGAAACACACCCCTCCTCTTGTTTTGTTTCTAAAGCCTGCTGCGTGTGAATGTGACTTTGATCGAGGGCAGTCTGCACTTAGGCAAAAAATACGAACTGTGCATAAGTCATGAGAGCCAGTTTGGTGTAGTGGTTAAGTGCGTGGACTCTAATCTGGGAGAACCGGGTTTGATTCCTCGCTCCTCCACTTGCACCTGGCTGGATGATCTTGGGCAAGCCATAGCTCTGTACCAGCTGTTCCCTCAAGGACAGCTTGGGAAAGAGCTCTCTCAGCCCCACCTACCTCACAGGGTGTCTGTTGTGGGGAGGGGAGGGGAAAGGAGTTTGTAAGCCGCTCTGAGACTCCAAGTGAGTGAAGGGCGGGGTATAAATCCAATCTCTTCTTCTTCTTCTTCTTCCATCATTACATGGAAGGTAGGGTTGCCACCACTGGGTCGGGAAATACCTGGAGATTTTTGGGGGTGGAGCCTGAGGAGGGTGGGGTTTGGGGAGGGGAGGGACTTCAATGGGATGTAATGCCATAGAGTCCACTTTCCAGAGTGGCCATTTTCTCCAGGGGAACTGGACTCTGTCACCCGGAGATCAGTTGAGATCCTAGGAGATCTCCAGCCACCACCTGGACATTCACAGTGAGCCGTAACTCTAGTGACAAGGAGCCCATACAGCAGAGAAGCACGGAAAGGAAGTAAGTTAGGCAAAAAATACGAACCGTGCATAAGTCATGAGAAACATTCAACCGTCAGTGAGTATGATGATCTGAACCTATATAAATAGTGTGGTTTATCAAAAATATAATATGATAGAAACTCAAAAACACAAAAATACATGGTCCAATGCTCCCTCTAAGCTGTGGAGTCTTGTGAGCAAAAATTCTTTGTGAGCTTTGTGAGCGAGCGATTTGGCTGCTGCATCAATTAGTTTGCTCTGGAGCCGTCCTTCCTGAGCTAAGACAAAAATGTGTGAGCTGGAGGCTAAAAAAACTGTGCGCTAGCTCATACTAACTCAGCTTAGAGGGAACACTGGTCCAAATACATAAATAATCTTCAGAAATAGCCCAAGTCAAATTCCTCAAACAGTGAAAAGTCCAAACATCAATGCTTATCATTCTAGATTTTTTTTATAAACTACCACACTATTTAGATAGGTTCAGATCATCATACTCATTGACTGTTGAATGTTTTCCGTTATTTATGCACGGTTTGTATCTTCTGTGTAACTTACCACCTGGACATCGGCAACACTAGCAGAAGGCTATAGACATGCCATTTCCTAGCTCACACCTTCCAAAGGGCTCACGATGGTAAGTTAAACACAGCTCATTCAGTCATAACTGCCCCTTAGTAATCTCTTCCCTCAGCCAGACTGCGTCGTCTCCCTCTTCCTAGCCTCGTCTCACACGGACAGTGTTTTTCAGCCATGAGCGCTGCCATTTCAAGCGATAGCTGCTTGAAGTCTGACCCGGAGCACCTGCGTGACATTTTGACTTCCATCACTTCCCCCATCCGAAGTCCTCTAATGACTCCCATTTGTTCCTCAAGGCCATCTCTATCTCCAAAATAATCAATCAAGCTCTTTTCGGTGAATCCGTCTAATATGCCCGAAGACAGGAGAATTATGAAAATTGATATCTGCTGAGAACACGACCATTTTTGTTCTCCATTACTGCTCTGCTCAGATTAAGACAACGCTCAAGCTGAAAGCATTAAACTGCTAATTGCTCTGATGAACTGATACAGTTCACTGAACACAGAGGAAGGCGGAGAGGAGAAGGAGGGAAAAAACACACTGAGTTTTTATAAGCCTTTAACCTTTGCAAAAGGGTGTGAAGTGCTGATAGCATTGTTGGGGATGATCTAGGTGCATTCAAGGTGGCTCTCTAAACAATGAGTCATTTGCCACCAGGATGGCAGCTTTTCTGCACGGCTAAACCAAGCGGGGGAAGCAGTGTCTGGAAAAGAAAACAAGGCACGAAGTCACACAGTCTTTTACACCACAACTTCTCACTAATCTCTAAGTCTGGATGGTGCTACTCGGGCAGGTCCCTCAAAATTGCCTGTTGCGGAGACTAGTGGGGAAGGCATTGGCCTCTTCTGGTAGTGGGGGGTCCTAGGGACACCAGTCTTCAGGGAGGACCTGGGAATCCCCCCCCCGAATTGCAGCTCATATCCACACTACAGAGATCAGTTCCCCTGGAGAAAATGGCAGCTTTGGAGCAGTGTCCCCTCTAAGCTGAGTTAGTGTGAGCTAGCCCACAGTTTTTTAGCCTCTTGCTCACACACTTTTGTCTCAGCTCAGGAAGGGTGGCTCCAGAGCAAACTAACTGATGGAGCAGCCAAATCACTCCCTCACAACTTTAATGTCAGTAGCTCACAAAGTAGAATTTTTGCTCACAAGACTCCACAGCTTAGAGGGAGCATTGTGAGCGACTGGCATTAAAGTTGTGAGGGAGCGATTTGGCTGCTGCATCAATTAGTTTGCTCTGGAGCCATCCTTCCTGAGCCGAGATAAAAATGCGTGAGCAAGAGGCTACAAAACTGTGAGCTAGCTCACACTAACTCAGCTTAGAGGGAACAATGTCACAAAGTAGCATTTTTGCTCACAAGACTCTATGGCTTAGAGGGAGCATTGCTCTGGAGGGTAGACTCTATAGTATTGTACCGCACTGAGGTCCCTATCCACCCCCAAATCTCCAGGAACCTGCATCTGGCAACCCTGCCCCCGCCATCCAGCACCAGTGGACCAGGGGGACCCGCAACCCAAGGTGGGACTGAAGATTCTGATTATCTAAACACCCCCCCCCCCCCAGGTCTTCTATTTGAAAGAAGCTCTATGGAGAAGTTCCTCGAATCTGTAAAATCCTACCTGCTCTGAAACTAGTACGTTTGGATTAATTTACTGACAATTTAAAAAATAGAGAGAGAAACTTGTGATCGATTTGATAACCGGTTCCACAGTCCTAGACAAATACCATTTTAATTACACATATTGCAATGAGCTACACCGTCATAATCCTTTTCTGAGCACAGAATGGAAAGGGGGCTGCTGAGGCGTGCCTGAAATGTATCGATTCCAACCACCTACCCTAAAAGAAGGACCCCTCACACTTTAAACAGGGACGTGCAAACCCCCCCCCCCCCCACCACCAAGAATCGTCACCCCAACAGCCATGCAAAAATAAAATAAAGATTTCTTAAGAATCAAAATGACACCACGCATCTGCATGTAAGTTCGTTCTAATTTACGGAAACTGCACTGAGGCTAAGCTAATTTTTCAAACGCATCTATCTACTGGGCAAGCTGGCCAGATACCCTCCCTAACGAGGGAAGGCTTCTCCCCCCCCCCCCCAATGTGCTTTTTTAATGGCAGCTCTTCCCTTTGTTTTGCTATAGCGGAGCTATCCCGAATCCTTTGGGATGTTTGAAATGCTGTGGCTCGCCTCCTGGGTCTGCCCCCTGAGAACTCTGGTATAATCACAATCAGCAGCAGAACACTCTCACAAAATCCCAAACGAATCATATGAGTTGGCTAAGCTGATCGAGATGATTACATCCCTAACAAGCAATGACAGAAAAGAAAAACCGGGGGGGGGGGGGGGGGGGGGAGAGCTGCAATTAAAGCCCAAACCTTCTGCAGTAATGGGATTAGTCGGCAGAACGCTACCGATACAAACAGCCAGGACGTAGATTTCTGAAATGAGAGGATCCGGGACGAAGACCCACCCTAGCCTGGGACTTGGAAGCCCTTCCTACCGCTCCCATTCTGGCCTCGATTACTAAGTAGTGTGAAGGGGAACTACTCTATATGTGGTCACAGCTGCTCTTTTTAATGTCTTATTTCAGCAGCCTTAAAAGAAAACCATTTAGGGAGTGTGTTTTTTGCAATCCCTAGTGCAAATAAAACTTGCACGGTTGTCATATTGAGGGCCCTCCAATACCCTATGTAACTCCCTCTGGCTAAACTTCTCAGTTCTTGCCTTTCTTTTCTACCTTATACCTTGGCAAGAAAAGGGTAATGCAGGACATTTTCATCCATATATTAGGAACATCTCTCTCTCTCTCTCTCTCTCTCTCTCTCTCTCTCTCTCTCACACACACACACACACACATCCTTATCATGTTGCCTGTACTCTCCCCCACTCCTCCCCCAGGCTTGTCCCCTACCTTTCCCTTCTCCTGCTCAAAGGCAAAACAATAGTCCTTCTCAGGGGTCATTTCGTAGAAAAAGAGGTGCAGGAGCTCATTAGCATAGCTCGTTAGCATAACTTATTT
Source organism: Lepidodactylus listeri (assembly GCA_029233225.1). Taxonomy (NCBI): domain Eukaryota; kingdom Metazoa; phylum Chordata; class Lepidosauria; order Squamata; family Gekkonidae; genus Lepidodactylus; species Lepidodactylus listeri. The sequence continues at coordinate 16,769,919 of JARCFY010000010.1, read as the reverse complement.
GCACATGCCACACCCCCTGACATCACCCGAAGTGTGTCAGAAGGCAAGACCCACCGCTCAGGCACCAACCCAAAAATCTCCAGGTATTTCCCAACTCAGAGCTGGCGAGCCCACCTGGAGAAAAACCGCCTCAAAAGCACAAAGAAAATAGGCATGGAGAGACAACGCAGACAACAGCAAGAATAAGCAGCAGACCTCCATGCGTCACCACAAGTGAGGGCTGCTGGGAGCGGGGGGCCCTATAGCCGGGAGGCTACTAACAAGGGGGCGGGGCTGCTGCTCAAGCCCAGCACTCACTCCTCAAGACTCTGAGCTGGAGGCCTGGGTGTGCTGGAGCTGCGCCGGCAGCAGGGGAAATTATTGCTGTGAGCCAGCACGCACCATAGAGGGAACTGGGCTCTGAAATGAGTCTGTGACGCTCTAACCCTGGGCTTGTTACTCCCGGAACGCCATTCCTGCTCGTTCCCTGGAATCGAGTCTCTCCAATCGAAAGGACTAGAGGAGGACTAGAAGTTGCGGCGGTGCTGGAGCTGCTTCTTCTTTTGCTGCTGCAAGAGGGGCAGCAGGTGTGGCCAGGGCGCCCCCCCCCCCAATTTCCCCATGCCCCATCAACAATGGACTCTCAGAAACTGCATAGGGGACAAAGTGGTGGTCTGCATGGAAGAGGGAATTGGCAGAAATTGCTGCCCCCTCTTTCACAAATGAAAACACTGTTCTGTCAAACAAACGTCGTCGGAAATGTAGCCTCAAACCTACAAAAGCAGAGGTGGTTTAATAGAGAACCAGGAGCCTCATCAACCTACATCTTCCCACACTTGTAGGACACCATACCGCCCTGTGGCCTTTAGTACTCATGGACACATGAAGTTGCCTTATACTGAATCAGATCCTTGGTCCATTGAAGTCAGTACTGTCTACTCAGACTGGCAGTGGATAACCAGGGTCTCAGATTGAGGTCCTTCACGTCACCTACCACCTGATCCTCTAATTGGAGATGCCAGGGACTGAACCTGGGACCTACACGCCAAGCAGATGCTCTACCACTGAGCCACAGCCCCATGGTGAGTAAAATGTTGTCGATGTACGTATTGAAAATGTTTATTCTAGTGTTTCTACCAGTGTTTTGGGGCCCTCAAGGATCCCAAAATGACCCTTAGTAAAACTGTTCCATACAGTCAACTGAAATTCATCAGTACGTTAAAACCAATCAATGCTTGTGCGTACACACACTCGTATACAAAAGAGAGCAATTCATAAGAACATAAAGAACATAAGAGAAGCCAATGTTGGATCAGGCCAGTGGCCCATCCAGTCCAACACTCTGTCACACAGTGGCCAAAAACACCAGGTGCCCTCAGAAGGTCCAGCAGTGGGGGCAGGAAGCCCTCCCACTGTTGCCCCCCCCACCAAAAATACAGAGCATCACCTGCCCCAGACTGAGAGTTCCTATCTATACTTTGTGGCTAATAGCCACTGATGGACTTCTGCTCCGTATGTTTATCCAATTCCCTCTTGAAGCTGTCCATGCTTGTAGCCGCCACCACCTCCTGTGGCAGTGAATTCCACGTGTTAATCACTCTTTGGGTGAAGAAGTCCCCTTAGAATCCTATACCAGTGTACTGAATGGGACTTATTCCTCAGAAAATGGTATTAAGATGGCACCGTAAATCCCTTCCAAAATGCCCCCTTACTTAGCAGTCATATCTGGCTTCCTGCCTTGCACATCTGTGTTGTCATTTCCACAGAATAACTTTAGCCAAGTTTGGGATAACATGGAGAAAGCCTGCGCGGCTTTGATTTCTCCAAGCGGGTTTCTGGATCTAACCTCCTGCCCGTCCTCCGATCTCTTCCCACTCTGGGCATCGTGTACTTATGGCATCCTACTCCATGAAAGAATGCTAGTTTTTTTTTAAGGGCATTTGGAAGTACCTTTTCCCCTCCAGATAAATACCACTCTCATAATCCAAAAGGGACAAGGGAAAAAAAAAACAGATATATGTATAAAAATATCATTTTATTACATTCCACACAATACATCGTCAAGAGTTTCAAAATTCCACAAGATATTTTCACACACAGGCAACTGGGTAATGCTGATGATGTCACAGTTGTAAGGGGAGGGGGGTGAAAGGCGGCAGTAGAAACGGGCGGTGGGTGGGCAAACGGCCGTCTTTGGCGAATTTCTAAAAACAGGATCAAAGGCTGAACACACCCAGACTGAGTATAACGAACGCAAGGCGAAATCCGAAATATCAGTGGCCGTATTTACAAACGACTGCCACAAGGGGCAGCAGTGGGGAAACCCAAGGAAGGGAATCAGGTCCCTCGTTACCTGTGATTCTTTCCCACTTTGGGGTTTTTCCTGTCATGAGGACTAGCATCACAGAAATTGAAGATGCTTGGAGACAAATTATTTCCATCCCCGGGAACAGCTTTTCCGGGACCCACAAAGCACATTTTTAAAAGAGTTGACTTCCTGATGACCTCCTGGCATAAAATGAAGCCACCTTGCTAAAAAGAAAAAAAAAATCTCCTTCCCTCCCCCCATGTTGTGAAACAAGACGGGTGACTGCTTCACTCCCCCATATCCCATCTTTCTAGATGCAGTTTATCAGCACACACACGCACTCCTTTTGTTTCGTATACACTCTGCCCTTGAAAAGAACAGTTTCTTGACTGAACAGCACTGTGCGGCATTAACTCGGCTTAAGCAAGCACCTTGGCGGAGTAAAATCTGCTACATGCACTAGAGCATGCTACCTGAATAACACAGGGTGGAGGGAATGGGACAGATGTCCGCGGACAATGCGTCCCTTTGGGGAACTAGCCCAGGACCTCTGGCTTCTTTCATGACACATGCTGACCCTACGTATAAGTGGGATTCCTTCCACCAGAAGTTCGTCTTACACAATTAAACCCGTGGCAGCTGTGTGCAGTGATCCCTCTAAGCTGAGTTAGTGTGAGCTAGATCAACAGTTTTTTTAGCCTCCAGCTCGTACATTTTTGTCTCCGCTCAGGAAGGATGGCTCCAAAGTGAACTGATGTATGCAGTAGCCCAATCGCTGGCTCACAACTTTAATGCTAGTAGCTCACAAAGTAGGATTTTTGCTCACAGGACTCCACAGCTTAGAGGGAGCATTGATTGTGTGTGTGGGGGGGGGGGAGGTGTACCAGTGAGTTGGACCCCACAACGCAATAGGAGTAAAGACGTTTTACTCAGCTCTGTTTGCATAGGAGTCTGGGTTGGATCTGGTTGAAAACACTTGTGCAAAGAAGCACAACTTAGAAGAAGAAGAAGAAGAAGAGATTGGATTTATACCCCGCCCTTCACTTACTTGGAGTCTCAGAGCGGCTTACAAACTCCTTTCCCTTCCCCTCCCCACAACAGACACCCTGTGAGGTAGGTGGGGCTGAGAGAACCCATTCCCAAGCTGTCCTTGAGGGAACAGCTGGTACAGAGCTATGGCTTGCCCAAGGTCATCCAGCAGGTGCAAGTGGAGGAGTGGAGAATCAAACCCGGTTCTCCCAGACTGGAGTCCGCGCACTTAACCACTGCACCAAACTGGCTCTCAACTTACCCACCTCACCTCTTCCATAGCAGCAGCAGCAGCAGAGACTGGATTTATACTCCGGCCTTCACTACCCGAAGGAGTCTCAGAGCGGCTTACAATCTCCTTTCCCTTCCCCTCCCCACAACAATAGACACCCTGTGAGGTAGGCGGGGCTGAGAGAGCTCTTTCGGGGACTGCCCTTGAGAGAACAGCTCTGAGAGAGCTTATGACTGACCCAAGGTCACACCAGCAGCTGCAAGTGGAGGAGTGGGGAATCAAACCCGGTTCTCCCAGATTAGAGTTTGTGCTGAAATTATTACAGCAGCTGGAAATGCCTCCTAAAACACTGCTTCTGGGGGACAGGGGATCCCAGGAACAGCACGAAGGGGAAACGGAGGGGGCTGCCACGTGGGATGGGCACAGAACTCTCCCACTGGATCCAACCTATTGCACAAGAGCTACTATAAGACTAAGCACTGAAATAGACCTTGCTTTACGTCCTCCATGACTGGAAACACAAGATGAAACAGAGGGAAGCTGACTTACTGCGGGGGTTACTCACAACCGCTTCCTTGGGTTTCTGCTCGCACAAGAGCTTTCACATGAGAAAAGCTGTTCGTGGGATCCCACCTGACATTTTCGCACAAGCCCCATTGATTTCAGCAGAACTTGGGCAAGAAAAAGCCCTTGATGGAAAGAACCCCCCCCCTTTGAACCCTTTACTGTAACAGTCCTACTGCGGCTCCCTTAGCTTCCGTTTTTCATGAGGGACAAAGGGTGGCTAGAGATTTCAAGAAGGATAGAACAACTGGTCATGATGGGGGCTTTTTTTTAAAAAAAAAGAAACAGCAGCAAACAACGTTGGAAAATCACATCCAGTGCCCTGAAAAGTATATCTGATTGAAGCATTCCAGCCACCTTTGTGTGTTATCCCTGGCTAATCTATACAAGGCAGTTCCATCACATTACTTCAGAGCAAATCAATAGATGGAGGCTTATCGCGGACTCCATTATGCCTCCTTCGCTAAAAAGATGCAGAGATATCTGGATTTTTTAGCAAGCCCAATTCTTGGGGCTTTGGTTGATAGATGTCATTACCAACATCTTAAGAAGCGACATGACCACAAATATAAACTGTGCCGGTTAGACCTTTGTGTCAGCTTGGAGAGAGAAGAACAAAGAGGAAAGTGTTCCTTGCTTTTGGTAAATTACCGGTAGAAATCCAAGGAAGGAATTTCCTCTTTCTCACAAATAACAGAAAGGAAAGAAGGCATCGCTAAGAGTCAGGCTGACTCGCCATTAAACAAAAAGCGCTTTCACAGACGCTGAAAATGCACTTTCAACCCAATTTTGATGCCCTTTAGCAATTGTTTGCAAGTGGATTTTTGCAGCTTTGCATAGTAAAATCCAGCGGCAAAGTGCACTGGAAGTGGGTTGAAAGTACATCATCCTGTGCGTGTGAAAGCACCATTAAACCTCAGAGGCATGGAGCGACAGTGTTTTCTATCCCTTTGACCAAATAATGTCCATTCCTTCCTTGAAGGCTGGGTTGAACAGAGAAAAGGAACATTCATTACGAACTCTTCTTTAATAAGGCAACTTGACAAAGATTTGGTTGTTGGGTTGTTGTTGTTGTTTTGAGGGACTTATTCCACTAGCAAAACAATGGCCATGTTTTTGTGACGCCCGGGGAAGGAAAAAAAAAATCTCAATTTTGACTGTCTCTGATGGTCTCAGCACTTCTAATCCTCCCATGTGGCTTTTTTTTTTTTGACTTGCCATTTTTTATTTTCCTTTGGCACAGCCTCTCCTTTCTCACCAGTATGAACCAGCTGACATTCGTAAGGATATCGGTATGTACCCCACCGTAGGCCGGAGGAGGTTTCTCCGGCCAAAGAAGCCTTCGGACAGCCAAAGCAGCTCTTCTGCTGAAAAAAGAAAGCCGCTAAAGTTGGACCAAGACCCCTTAGGCTGGAGGAAGGCTTCAAACGTTGCTCGGTAGAATGGCGGGATACATGCCGATACCGATTAAACCCAGCCAAAGCTCGATAAGGCAACAAAAAGCATCATTCACTTCTCCAAGTAAACAAATCAGGGTACTCATCACCAGAAAGGTATTCCCAGGCCTTCCCACAAGGCAGGGGAGGAAAAAAAGTACGCCTTGTGAAAGCTGGGGCCGTACGAGCGAGTTCCAAAGGACCTTTCTGAATAGCGATTCAGCTGATGTTACCCACACATGCACACTTACATACAGGTATACAGATAAAGATATACAAGCACACCCACATATACTCTTGCATACCCCTCCTGACTTGCTCTTTTCTTGCAAGTTGTCCACTGGGGGGGGGGGAAATAAGTCTTTGAAAAATAATAATAATAATAATAATAAAGGAGCATTCACTTTCCAAGAGACAGGGGAGAAGCAAGTCTCTTCTGGCGATCCAAGATGCAGCATTATAGTTAAGAGTTTTGTAAAAGAACAACGGGGGTCAGGGGGTGGGGGAAGAGATGTCTAGAGTTCACGTATATGCTGGGTCAGGAGAAGAAAGTGCAAAAATTGAGGCAACGTATTTGAAGTCTTAGAAATTTTGTCTGTTGTGTTTCCTGTTCCAACTCTCAGCAATGCGAGCTGCGGTCTCGTTCTAGTTTTATCGTTAAGGTGGGCTCCACTGCCAAAGGGGCTCCGTTGGCATAGTGGGCGGTTTTGTAGGTGATGGAGTGATCGCTCTTCTTGGCCGCATAGCGGAACCGGTGGTAGTGGAGCACCAGGGCCAGCGCGACGGAGACCAACACCAGAACAGCACCTCCGGCGGCCATAACGTAATACCAGTAGGCTGGAATGGGCTGCACTGACACCGTGTCCACTGTGGGCTCGCTCCCTGGCAGAAGGGTGCCCCCTAGGGGAGAGACAGAAGAATGTTGCTAGGTGGGAGGCATGCAGGCTAATATAAAGAAAACACACACACACGTACACACACACACACGAGCGCGCATGCTTTCGAGAGTTTGAAGCGGCTTCGGCAAAGTCAGTGTGACCGAGCTTTCTCTTTGGGTGGAACGGCAATTTGGATTTTTGACAAGCAGGCAAATTAAAGCAATTCATTAATTAGGCGGGGTGGGATGTGTGTGTGGGGGGAGAGAGGGATGTAAATGTTGTTAATAGCCATTATATTTGGTAGGAGCAGCCCCTCCCGCGCCGCTCCCTCCCTTTAATCAGCCCCGTCTCCTTTCAGCATGGCACTTGTTTGTCAAGCGATGACAAAACACATCACGTTTCCCAAAACAAGTGACAAGAGGTTTAATTGCAAAGTACGAGGGAGGTTGTGACAGGATCACAGAAAAGAAACCAGGGAGGAAAACATGCTTGCGCTCCCAAGGGGAAAGGGGAAGCGGAACAGAAAAGTTGGCAAGCAAAACTCTTTCTTTTCCGCAGGCTGCCATGCAGAGACCTAGAGAGAGTCTAGCGCTCCCTGTCCCCCACACCTGCCCCACCTGATTGGATCCTCTGAACAGAACAGGCCGACAGATCAAACTCTTATCAGGATTCTGCCACGCCTTTACAGACTAGGGTTGCCAACCTCCAGGTAGTGCCAGGAGGTCTCCTGCTATCACAACTCATCTCCAGATGACAGAGATCAGTTCCCCTGGAGAAAACGGCTGCTTTGGAGGATGGATTCTGTGGCTTTATACCCTGCTGAGGTCCCTCCCTCCACCAAGCCCCGCCCTCCCCACGCTCCACCCCCAAAATCTCCAGGTATTTCCCAATCCAGAGCTGGCAACTGTATTATAGACTAAGCTATGATATGACTCTCAGTGTATTTGAGAGCACCGGGAAGTTTGCACCTAGTTATTGCAAAACACCAATTCAGGCTTTGTAACTGATTTGGAATCACTCTCCTGTCCATAGTTTCAGGCCATGCTGGTCTACAGTAAAGTGGTTAGATGGGAGAAAGGCCAGAGCCAGGCTTTTTTCTCACACTGGGCGAGACTACCTTCTGGTCCCCCCCTCGGTGCGCCCACTGAAACAGTGCCTGTCAGCTCTCCCCTCCCCCTCCACGGCTGGGAGAAAGGTGCTGCTTTCACACTGGCCTCTGTGTCCATCAGGGGTCTGCGCCCCTAGGCGGTTGCCTAACCGGTCTTAATGGTAGCACCGGCCCTGGATGGGAGTCCCATAACACCTTAGAGACCAACAAAATTTGGGTTGGGGTGAGCTTTTGAGAGTTCCAAGCTCCCTTGGTCAGATCTGACATCGGATCTGGGTCTCTCGAAAGCTACATCCCGAAAATCTTACTGGGCTCGAAGGTGCTGTTCACCTATCCATTTCATGCTTTTCTATGCCCATATTTAAGCAGAGGAAGCTACAAGACATAACGGGGGGGGGGGGGGGGGGGGGTCAGCCATTTTTTCTTTAGTTGATTCATCACCATATAATGTTATTAAATGGATCTGAATATCACCAACCACTCTATGAAAGCATTTTAAAAAAAATTACTGAAGGATGTGCAAAATAACTTGCGGATTATGAAATAAAACTATCATTGGTCAAAGGTAAGGCTATGTACGATCCCCCCCCCCCCCAAATTTTGTTTGCAAAAACAACCTAATCTAAAAAAAAAAGAAGGAAAAGAAAACACATCTGTCCTTGACTTGGTGGCCCACTCACTACCATTTCCTGCACCGATTGATCGACAACCAGTTTAGCAGATTTATATATGAATTAAACCAATTATAGTTTGAGGCTCTAATTTATCATTCCGGGAAGGCAGCCATACTTTGGAGAAAGGTCAAGTCAGGACTCTTTCGGGTGCATTTCCTGCATGCACAGATGAAAACTGTGCTTTTGCCAGTCCACAAACATGCCCAGACTATCTTACTACAGATGGTGAGAACTTTTTGTTTACTTTCTACACAAGTGTCCCTTCCCTAATGAAAACAAAGGACTCTGTACACCATTTGGACCTCTCAAACTCAGCACTGGGGAATAAAGGATCATAAATAACTTTGGATACACTCTAGGAAATTTATTTCCACTTATGCTGGCGTCCCAGAGACAGCTTTCCAAAATACATGACTTTAGTGCTGGGGGGGGGGAATGGCCCTGATTTCTCTTCTTCTTCACTTTCTGCAGTTGTGTCTGTGAGGGGTGAGATGAGGCCTTCACTGGGAGGTTCTCTGAAGCAGATTTTACATTTGTGGCTAATGAGGCTTGTGATCTGACACTGTGGACTGTGTGATAAATGGGACTCCCCACTTCTGTTGTCCTATTGCCTGGAGCCACCCTTGACCAAAGTTATATCTCAGGGCCAAAACAGATGTGAGTGGGCAGCCATCTTTGTTACTGACACTTCTGCCCCATTCTCAGGTAAAATGGTTGTTGTCGTGGTGGTGTGGACTAATTTTTTACCTCAAAAGGGTTGTGTGGGTGAGGGATGATGAGCGATGTTCAACCCTCTCCTCTATCCTACATCCCAGTAAACTATAGTTTTAGGCACTTTTCTCCCAGCCTGATCCATTTCTTCGACAAAAAGAGCCTGAAGTGACAGAGACCAGTAACATAAAGTAGGGGAGGGTCCGGCTCCCTTCACGCATCTTTCATTGTAAAACAGCATTCAGCCCCCTCCCACACTATTTCATATGCAAATATGGCAGCCGTGTGAACAAACAAACATGGCTCCCGATTAGGGATGCCATCCTGGAGATTTTGGGAGTGGAGCCAGGAGACAGGAGGGTTTCGGGTGGGGAGGGATCCTCAACAGGTTATAATGCCGCAGAGTAATGCCTTGCAAAGCAGCCATTTTCTCCAGAGAACTGATCTCTGTCAGAGATCAGCTGTAATTCTGGGAGATTTCCAGGCCCCATCTCATGGCTGGTAACCTTACCCTGCTGTCTCTTGATACTGACCTATTGATAAAGCCCTATGGACTCTGGCCTGCTTCGTACGTTATCTTTCGTCTGAGAAGGTCTGTTATTGTGAGGCTATCCTGGTAGTTGGGAAACACTCACTGCTGTTCTACAGAGCAGCCACTGTTTCAGTTCCTCCCCATACACATGTATGGCCACAGCCACAGTGCGCACATACCCACGGGTTAAGGAGAGCTGACATGTACGGTTTTCCCCTTCCCAGGGAGAAAACTTCTCTAAGGACCAGGCAAGCCAGGGCAGGCCCACTCACATTATGTTCCACTTGGCCCAGCAGCTGCCGCCCCACAAGCTAATTAATTTCTGTCCGCCAGGTTGTCCTCTGTGAGTGGGTGGGGGTTGGTGGGTGATTAGCCTTCCCACCCTCATCCCCTGCTCCCTACTTGTCCTGCAGGGTGCATGCAAAACAGCAGATTGCCTGTTCCTCAAGTCAATAACTTCTAGGCTCCTGTAAGCTGGTGTCCATTCGCTGTTCGGCTTAGAGGCAACTACTGCTGCTTGGCAACCAAAGCTGTGTGGTTTTTCCTTAGGTGCCGAGAAGATTCCAAAGGGAGAATGGAACAGAGAGGGATAAGCCACAGCTAGAAATGCAGCGGGGGAAGCTTACCCCCATCACAAGCCTGCTGAACCCTACACCCTTCTTCAGACAGAGGGAGGCTGGCTTCTATGCATCCGATACTCTTTTGTCTTGCTGCCGTCTGCCCGCCCGATTGCTTCAGGCGCTCCCCCAACGTGTACACACCACACACACACACGCGCACACACGTCGGGGTGCGAAGTGAAGTTCAAAACTGCATTCTAGAGCATGGGCTCTTCTAGGAACAGAAAACCAGCAGCTGTGCCAGCGTTTGAAAAGGAGAAGCGAGAAAGATTCCGTTTGCGGTACAAAACCTACAGTCCCTTCCTCACCCGCACCATCACAGCCATCAGCAAAGTGACCTCTCTCCTCCGCCGAGGGGCTGTATATCGGAGAGGGTAATGGGAAGGTGACCTTCCTTCTCACCCTCCACCAGAAATGACCCCTCTGCGGCAGGGGTGGAATGAACCGGAGTGAAAACGTGCGGGCAAACTGTGCTCTTGCCCATTGCAGGCATAACTAGAGCGCCTGGGAGGTTAAGATTCTCTAGAGGAGATATCAGCTTGCAAACTCCTTCACACCCTCGACAATATTTAGGAGCGTGACGGGGCTCTGTCGCTGCCTACCTTCATTCTTCAATCAACTTATAAGGTTGCCAACCTTATAAGGTGCGGCCTGGGGTTCTCCCAGAATGACAGCTGATCTCCAGGCTGCAGTTCCCCTGGAGGACACGGCAGCTTCAGAGGATGGACTCTCCGGCACCTCTCCTCTCCCCAAAACCTGCCTTCCAAGGCACCGTGCCCAAAACTCCAGGAGTTTCTCAAACTGGAGTTGGCAGCTCTGTCAATCTACAGAATTAGGAAAGGGAATGTTCTATCCTCTTGCTCAATACACTACGCCAGGGTTTGAGAAGCAGTGAGGCCGAGGGTGAGCTCAGCTCCTGTTTCCCTTGAAGGAGTTTCTGTCTCCATCTCTCTGTCTCTCTCTCACACACTGCTTGAACATTCTCATTTAGTGCACACAGTAAAGGAGGACCGTAGCTGCCCTTGCATCGCTAGCATAGTTCTGATCCCAAGGCGTGGGCAAGAAATTCAGTCTGTCCATTTCCATTTCTGTTGGAAATTTGAGAAGACCTCAGTCTACAGCATTGGCGGAGACCAAAGGCCACCTAAGACCAGTCCTCATACCTTCCATGGAAGGGCCTTTAGACTCAGCCTATCAAATTAGGCCCACAGAGTAGAGAATTTAGAGTGAGTCTGCAAACCAGAGAGCTCCAGAGTCAAACCATGCTCCATAATAATAAAAAAAGATACTTAAATGCCATCAACTTGCAGCTGTTATGGTGACCTCATAGGGTTTTCGAGGCAAGAGCTAAGCAGAGGTGGTTTGCCATTGCCTGCCTCCCCAAAGCAACCCTGAACTTCCTTGGTGGTCTCCCATCCAAATACTAAACATGGCCACCCCCTGCTTAGCTTCCAAACATTCAAATACTAAACATGACCAACCCTGCTTAGCTTCCAAACTCTAACAAGCTTGGACTAGTCTGGGCTATTCAGGCAGCTCCACGCTCCATGGGAGAAGGCAAAAACTCCCCCAGGGCCACTAGCCCAACCAACGTGACCTCAAAAATGGCAATCGGTCTGGCCACGGGTGAAAGCTATGGCAAATCTCGACCAGTTCTAACTGTGATGTGCCTGGTGTCTCAGGACGACAGGCCCCTTTGTGGGAGAAAAGACACGGATGGAAAGGATTTCTGATTAGCGTGGTCTCTCCCCTTTGCCCCTGCCCAAACAAGAGACCTCCCCCAGCAGAAGATCTGTTTAATTTTGCAGTGGAAATCGTGCCTTCTTTCAAACACTGAGAAGAAAGATTTACAAAAGAGGCCCCTAAAACAACACCACAGTAATAAAGCTGCCCGTCTCCTTTGGGAGGGCAAAGGAGTACAGACTGTCGGAACCTGACAAATGATGTAAATATCTCTAGTCGAGCTCCCTGCTCTGCCACCCAGGCAGCGTAGGAATGAAGCCGCAAACGACCTGTCCAATCCCCAGACCAGACGGCTCAACGCCTGCATTCTCAGGTAGCACAATTTGCCACTAGGGTGGGGCTGAAGTCGAGAGAACTCCATTAAGCCTGTCAGACCTACACGAAGTATAGACTTTCCTTTTCCCACCAACCACACAGCCTCCCTCGGCCTATCCCTAAGAAAGGATGTTGGTTTCTGTTCTCCAGGTCCTGCTGAGCGTGGGGTGGGGTAGGGGGAGAGCGGGAGAGAGAATGTGAAACAAAGAGAACATGTGCCCATTCAGGACCCGACTGACTTGAGAAAAAGTCAGACTGAACTGAAGGAGAAGAACAGAAAAACAAAAGGCCAAGGCAAAATATATGGTCTTGTGAATCAGAAGAAGAGGAGGAGGAGGAGGAGGAGATTGGATTTATACCCCGTTCATCACTTGGAGTCTCAGGGCAGCTTACACTCTCCTTCCCTTCCTCTCCCCACAACAGACACCCTGTGTGGTAGGTGGAGCTGAGAGGGCGCTGAGAGAACTGCTCTTGAGAGAACAGTTCTCAGAGAACTTTGACTGACCCAAGGTCACCCAGCAGCTGCATGTGGAGGAGTGGGGAATCAAACCCGGTTCTCCCAGATTAAAGTCTGCCACTCTTAACCACTACACATAAGAACATAAAAGAAGCCAACGTTGGATCAGGCCAATGGCCCATCCAGTCCAACACTCTGTCACACAGTGGTCAAAAACACCAGGTGCCATAAGGAGGTCCAGCAGTGGGGCCAGGACACTAGAAGCCCTCCCACTGTTGCCCCCTCCCAGCACCAAGAAGACAGAGCATCTCTTGCCCCAGACTGAGGGATCCTATCTATACCTTGTGGCTAATAGCCACTGAGGGACCTCTGCTCCATGTGTTTATCCAATTCCCTCTTGAAGCCGTCCATGCTTGTAGCCGCTGCCACCACCTCCTGAGGTAGTGAATTCCATGTGTTAATCACTCTTTGTGATCAACACACCAAACTGGCTCACCAAGCTGTACAACAATCTGTTCTACATTCCCTTCTCCATGAAAACAAGCTTAGACGTGGGGTGGGGGGGAGGGGGGGAGATCACCTAGGGAATTAGGGAATGGAGCACTTCTTGTTTAAATTTCACAAACACGTGCAGGTTCTTTCCAATTGTTTCCTCCGAATGCACCTTACGGGCCTCTTTCCACTTAAGTGGTTTGGGCCCGTCCTGCAAGGCCTCACTACAAAAAATGTAATGCCATTTTAGAACTTCAGCGGCGGTGGATAATAACACAATCCTTTCACAGATTTCTGAGGAGCAAAGTCAAGAAATGACACTCTCACTCATCACCTGCTCTAACGGCTGGTGTCTTTTAGAGCGGCTTCAGATGAACCGTTATCACACCCACAGTTGTGTTTTGGGGCTAGGGTTGCCATCCCCCAGTGAGGCCAGGGGACCCCCCAATTTCGAGGCTCCCAATCTGCCACCAGCCAGCTGGCCGGCAGGGGAAGCCCCACCCCCAAACATCAGCATCCCACAGGGATACTGCTGACATAATGAAATCAGCAGTAGTGATGTTATCACGCTGAGGTTGTTGCACAGTGACACTCTAGCACTTGGGGGGAAACTCTATGGTTACCATAGAAACTCTGTGGTGATATCATCACGCCACATGTGCGGAGGAGACAGGAGCCTCCTGCCGCAGGTAAGAAGAGACCTGGCAACCCTGATTGGAGCCCTCTTCCCTCCTTTCTACCACACAATCAGGCCCATCGTCATCTCCCGTAACACAGAAATATCAGAGGATGATGGTCTAGAGGCGGTAAAGGAGTAGGGTTGCCAGCTCTGGGGTGGGGAATTCCTGGAGACCTGCGGGGTGGAGCCTGGGGAGTGTGGGGTTTGAGGACCTCAGTGGGGTATAATACCAAAGTGCTCACTTTCCATAGCAGCCATTTTCTCCAGGGGGACTGATCTTGCCAGGTAATTCCAGGAGATCTCCAGTCACCACCTGGAGGCTGGCACTCCTTTAAAGGAGTACCTGAAGCCACTCTTTGTTCTAATTGTCACCTAATTTGTGGCTACATCCCCACGGGCATTTCTCCCACACGAAAAGGAGGAAGCCTCTGATATAACAAGAAACGTCAGGCAAGCCCGAACTCATCAGATCTCGAAAGCTATGCAAGGTGGACTCTAGCAAGTACTTGGATGGGAGATCTCCTTGGAGCAACAGAGGCGGGGGCAGGCTTTATTCAGCCGCCTCTCTGAATATCCTCCAGGCCCCCAGTAGGGGTTGGTCGCCAGGGCTTCCCGGTGCGTGCGCACACATGCGTTAAAAAAATACAAGATAAAATAAAATAACAAGGAACGTCCGCATGACGTTACGCCCATTTTCAGCATGACTTGTGGCATCCCTGGGGATTTCCCCGTAATCCTCAGGGGAGAAAAATCTGTTTTCCCACGGTGGAAAGGGGTGCTGCTTGGAGGCTGGAGGTCACACTTCCATCCGGCTGCTGCACTCCCAGCCACCTGCACCGTGGGGGGGTGGGGGGGTGGCGGAGCTAAGCTTCACTTTCGAAACGGCTTGGGGCAGTTCACTGGTACTTGTCCCGGAAAGGGATTCCTCCTGTTTTCAAGCGGAACTGTGCTACAGTGCAGGGAACAGGAAAGTGAGGGGGGAAAGGGGGAGGAGGAGTTTCAAGAGCAGGCGCAACTGATACTCCACCTGTGCTTTTGCGCAGGAACGAGGAGAGGAAAGCGGGAGGGAGGGGTTCAGGGACTGCGGTAGTAGGGAGCAGGGCAGGACTGGCGGTATGGACACCGTTCCCAGCCATTCCTGCACCGTGCGCTGTTACTGCTGCCGCGACTGGGTGGGGCCACGTAACCTGACCTCTGTCTGGAAGGGGCCTGCAATAAAGCAGTCTGCATCGAGGGCTCTGCTATTGTACTGCTAAAAATAGTTGCTGCTGCATTCCCACTTAACACTATTTGACACTGTCGACACCACCAACTTTGGGATACGTATTTAAGGAGCTGTCATCCTGAGTCACTCTGATAGTCCGTTTTGTCTGCATGCTGTTGATTGTTACTGGCACTTGCTTGGCGAGGTCTTCAGCGGATCTCTCTCTTAGCTCCACTAGCTGACACTCTCCAGAGAGAAGTACACACAGGGCCACTGCAGGAAACGCCGGCACTGCATCCCAACTCTCCCCCTCCTCGGTACGTGACGACCACTTGCCCCGATGTCACAGCACTAAGCGTTTTCTCGCCCTGCCTCCTTCTCTCTTAGCAGGTGTCCTATGGCCCAGCATTCAGGTGAGGAAATTATCAATCTAAGATTCTCAGGCAGCAGAGCTGGGGAAAGACAGTCTTTGAAAAGTTTTGCTAGCTGCTGCCACTCACAGGTGACAGCAATGGCTGAGATGGCTTGCGGCCCTGACGCATTACGAGACAACTGCTCGTGTATTCCAGGGAGGTAGCGGTAGTAGCATGTCGCAGCGAAGCAAAAGAGAGAGCCTCGCGGCACCTTAAAGACTAACAACGTTTACAATATACAACGCATGTAGGTTTTTTCCCACTATAGCTAATGGCACACACACCTACCCACCTGTGGATAGGCAAATCCATGCAATGAGGCCAGCCACGATTCAGGGGGTTGCAAATCTGGGGGAAACTGCAGGCTTGCAGAAAATACCTTTGTTAAGAAAACCCTTAATTTGGGGGCAGCCTTCCCAATTTATACCATTTTAAAATGTGCCAGAGTTTGGCAAGAAGAAGAAAAAGAAGAAGAAGAAGAAGAGATTGGATTTATACCCAGCCCTTAACTACCCGAAGGAGTCTCAGAGTGGCTTACGATCTCCTCTCCCTTCCCCTCCCCACAACAGACACCCTGTGAGGTAGGTGGGGCTGAGAGAGCTCTCTCGAGGACTGCTCTTGAGAGAACAGCTCCGAGAGAACTTGTGACTGACCCAAGGTCACGCCAGCAGCTATATATGGAGGAGTGGGGAATTGAACCCGGTCCTCCCAGATTAGAGTCCACACTCCTAACCACTACACCGAACTGGCCCCAAGCAGTGGCTACAATGCTCAGGAAGGCAAGGAGCTGGAGACGGGCAGCAGCAAGAGGAGGTGGGAAGGAGAGAGGCAAGCCAGAGCTGGTGGGAAGGGGATGCAATTTCCTGTTCCCTGTGGATCCCCCTTTTGTACATAACAAATAACTAAATATATTAATACAACTGAAAAAGCTTTATGGTGCCCCCAAAAGAGAGACCCTTTTTGGTTCTCCTCCCTGGACTGAAAGCGATAGAATGGCCGTCTCTGAAGGCCTCACGGTAGTGGCACTGTTAATTAGGAAGGACAGCAGCAGCTTTTAGCAGTGGTTTGGTAGCGCCTTGTGACACAGACCAATGCTCTTTACACATTATGTTTTTATGTGCCTTGCTGCAAGTGGAACTACATTGTTATATGTTCTTCCATGGATTTTTTTCGTCAACTGGAAGGGGTTTCAAGTGGACTACAGGTAGCAGAGGAAGGGGAAATGATTTTCCTTCCCTTCCTGGCCAACCGTTTGCTCAAAGTCGCCTTCCCCAGCTGTTTTTCTTTCCAAGAACTATAAGATACAGATGCCATGTCTGTTGCTTTCAAGGAGAAAAGCAGCTGCGGGGAGAGCTCTTTGAGGAGGGGAACAGCTGGGAAGGAAAGGGACTGAACACCCTCCCCCTCCCTCCTGCTCCTGAGCTCATCTGGAATCCACCTGCAGCTTTAATTGACAAAAGAGGGAAGTTTCATGGAATGGCGTGTAATACAACACACAGTGGTGCCCTCAGACTTCTTTTAGATGCGCAGAGCTAAATATGGAAAGCGTGAAAGTGGCAAATGGGGATCTGAAAACACAAACAGCTCCATACCAAGCGCGCACTCTGCAAACCTGGGTTTGTAACTATGTTAATGTGTGAAGCCACCTGGAGAAGCCATTTGGATATGCCCACCATATCCTGAACTCTATTGGTGACTAGGCAGCCACATCTGAACCTCCTGCCCTAACGTTACTTTTTTCCCACCATAGAGAACAATGGAGGGAATGGGGACAACCTGTTTGGGGTCCTGTAGAATTGGACCCCCTAGTCCAATCTTCTTGAAACTTGGTGGGTATTTGGGGGAGAGGATCCAGCAGCTACCTTGCTAGTTTGGAGCCTCTCCCTCAAACCCCCTCCCCTCCAGCCACTTTTTAAGCTGCTGAATTTTGGCGGCAATTCGGCGGCGGGCTGAATCAGATCAGAGAATCTGATTCGGCTTGTGGCTGCCCTAGTGCCCACTCCTGGGCTGCTGGAGCACCGCTCCGCCTCGCTCCGCCCCCAAATGAGCCCTGGGTATTATTATCCTCTTCCTATTAACGCGCAGCTGGGCTGCAGCTAGTTGCCGGGTCCATCCCTAGCCTCTCCCATCCATCTCTAGTAATTACTGACTTTCACCCAAGCTGGATAATGTGCTTTCAATCCCCTTCCAATGCACTTTAGAGATTTGTTTGCCAGTGGATTTTGCTGTTTCACACTAAAACCCAGCTGCAAAATGCACTGAAAATGGACTGAAAGTGCATTATTCTGAGGGTGTGAAAGGGCTAGAAAAGCAGCAGATGGAGAATCAGCACAGAGGAAGAGCATGAGAATGTACACACACATACCCCCAATATCCATACCTATCTTTGGCGCAACCACTGTAAAGACAGAAGGGCCTGGAATCCCAGGAGGGGAGTGCGCCAGGTGCAGAAGGGATTCAGGCAACCATATTATTACTGCAGTGGCTGCAATTATTCCCTCGAAGCCCACCCTGACTACCTGCTGTCAATCAGCAGAAGCTTCAAAGGGTTTCAGCCCAGTTCCAAGGAGTCGCCTGCCACAGGAACCTCCTATCTGTGCAACATCAACAAGCTGCAGTGCTCACAAAACACAGTCAGCCTCGGGACCAAAGCTCCAGAGCCAGTTTGGTGTAGTGGTTAAGTGCTCGGACTCTAATCTGGGAGAACCAGGTTTGATTCCCCACTCCTCCACTTGCACCTGGCTGGATGACCTTGGGCAAGCCATAGCTCTGTACCAGCTGTTCTCTCAAGGACAGCTTGGGAAAGAGCTCTCTCAGCCCCACCTACCTCACAGGGTGTCTGTTGTGGGGAGGGGAAGGGAAAGGAGTTTGTAAACCGCTCTGAGACGTCAAGTGAAGGGCGGGGTATAAATCCAATTTCTTCTTCTTCCTCTAAGCTGTGGAGTCTTGTGAGCAAGAATTCTGCTTTGTGAGCTACGGGCATTAAAGCTGCAGGCGAGCGATTTGGCTGCTGCATAAGTTAGTTTGCCCTGGAGCCATCCTTCCTGAGTGAAGACAAAAATCTGTCAACTGGAGGCTAAAAAACTGAGCTGGCTCACGCTAACTCAGCTTAGAGGGAACACTGTTCCGGACCTAAGTCTCTGGCTGCACTTCACTAGGGAACTACGTAAATCCTACAAGTGACCCAGCCAAAATTAAGGATCACAACAGTCACGGTTTAGGTAGCTCAACAATGTGTAACGTCAACTTCAGACGGATGCAGACCGTTTTGGATGCCCCCTTTGGCTATTCCAGGCTCTTCGCTGCAATCCCCCACCCCACCCAAGACCCTGAAAACTATGTTTTCGCAGAGACTCCAAATCCTCCCATCCTCCCGAAGAAGAAAAAAAAGAAAGCGCTTCTCTTCTGGAAGTCAAAGCCAGCGATATGTCAGCAACAGCTTGAGAGATTGCTCCAGGAAGAACACTCAAGCCGATGATAAATAAAAAGGGAACAATTTAATATAAGCAGAATGCTTTTCGGGGAGGCGGGCGCCCCGGCCGGGCTGGGGTTTTCCACCCCGCAGGTGAGAGGCAGCGAGCGAGCGTTACACGGGGAAACAAAATGAAAAAGATGGGAGGCGCCTGGCCCTCACCCCCACCCTCCCCAAACCATCTCCACTGACTCAGAAACAAGTCTAATGCGGAGGCCGCTGTGAATTCCTTTCTCCTTTTGTTTCCCTCTACAGGTCTTTCTCCTTTTTTTATCAGCCCGAAGCATCCCAGTTTCTTTTTCAGGCTGGCATTAAGCTATTAAATGCACCATTTCACCCTGCTTCTCTTTTACTAAATGTCAGCCTTCAACGGAGGGTGACAGGTGCTCCTGCCTTTCCCTTCCCTCTCCCCTGCTGGTGCACTCAGGCCGGTGGCCCCGGCCCCTGGCTAAGCGCCCCCCATGCAGGGCAGCCCCAGACTCGCCTGGGGGGGGGGGCTGTGAAGGAAACTGTCTCCACGCTAAATATTAATCCTCGCCACCTCATCGCGCTCCTAATTTGCTGCTGATTTGGGGGCTGAGCATCTCCGCGGCTGCCGCTTATTCCCCCGGTCTTCCATCTTTGAAGCTTCACTGCTCCTCCCCAGATGTCGGCAGAGGCGGAAGAGTTCATCTGTATCCCTGTCTATCTCTGTTGTTAGTTGCTTTGGATTTTGTTACATTGGGATGAACTCTCTGCCCCCCAAGTCTCTAAGAATTTCCCAACCTGGAGTTGGCAACCCTGGTCCCGATCCATACTCAAACCGAGGCCATTATGCAGGATACCCACATTTCTGTTCCGTAACAGTGGATCCACAGAGTCAAGAAGCACAAGGGAATGGACATCCCCTACTCTAGGAGAGCCCCCCTCTAGTCCACACTAGAGTCGGCTGGACATTATGCACAGGCTGCCCTTGTACAAAATCCTCTGCACCCTTTAACACCTGTGTAATGGGCAGAAATTCAACAGGTGGAGCATTACCAGGCGTGGAGATAACAACAATAACAGGGGATGCTGAATACAGGAGTCATTAAACTAGATGAGAAGTTATCGTGTTGATCGGAAATCTCTCTCCACCTCCAGCTGAGTGCTAAGGTGCTTAGCTAGACACACAGGAAGTCAGCCAATGACTGATTCCCACCCAGCCCCCGCCCACCCCCGGCAATCTCTTTAGTAGCAGAATACCCAGGTGGGCCAGCCACTGAACATGCATGAGTAAGCGCATCCATTTTGATTTCACTTTGAAGCTGGATATGTATGACTGCCACAGAGACCTATTCAGTTGGAAAGCTTGTGGATTTACTGAATGACAGAATGGCCCCGTAAAGGATGACTGCCGTCCCCACGGCCCGCAGACCTTATCTAGTCTAGCGCCACTGCTGGTAGTGATAAAGCGTGTTGCGAAGGTAGATCTTTTCTTGCATAGCAGCAAACTGTTAGTTTTTTGTCTTTTTTTTTTGCACACACATTCACATTTTTAATTTTTTTAAAAAATAAATCATGCGATAGAAAATGTTGGCAAAATAAATGCACTTTTTACCTGAAATCCTAAAAGTGTGTTCGCCAGGAAAAGCGGAGATGGGTTCTGTAAAGAAACAGAAAAATTCAAATTTAGGTTTTCCGAGGCAACGAACTATAGACTTTCCAGGGTGACTAGATTAGGGGACCAGATTAGGGGAGATCCATGCAGGGAAAGCCCTCAGGAATCAATCTGTGCATCTTTTCCCTGAGGGGGACTGCAGTCTTAAAGGGGGATCAGACAGATTCATGGAAGCTAGGTCTATCAGTGGCTACAAGCCATGGTAACTAAAGGGAACCTCCACATTCAGAGGCAGTCAGCCTCTGAATCCCAGTGCCAGGAGGCAAAGCTTCAGCCTTTGCACCTTGTTGGTGGCTCTCCAGAATAACTGGTTGGCCTGTGAAAGACAGGAGGCTAGACTAGATGGACCTTTGGTCTGATCCAGCAGGGCTCTTTTTACGTTCTTATATTCCTCCGAATAAAACACACACGCACACCACCCCCATGGCTAGCATTACTGCAAGTGTATCTGTGATACTATCAACAGTCAGAACTTTAAGGGGTCTGGAATTTTTTTAAAAAGTATCCTTTCTGTTCTCCCTTTAAAGAAAGTAAAGCTGGTAATGGAACAAACTGAGAAGCTAGCAGCTCCCATTAACTTTTGCCCAGACACTCATTTTCCTGAGTGTTGCAGAGAGTCAAATCTTAAATTAGACAAGTGAGAGCTGGGTTCAAATTCCTCTACAGTCATGACACTCACTGTGGTGACACCCCCCCCCCCCCCCGCCAAGGGTCTCTCTGCTTAATCTTCCTTACCAGGTTCCTGTCAAAGCATAATGGAATTACCCCAAGCACACCATCAATAACTTTTTGGAGAGAAGATGGAATTTGGGTTGGCAGGTCCCGTCCCCCCCGGCCACTGGCAAGGGATGGGGGGGGGGGGGGTAAGGTTGCCAGATCCAGGTTGGGAAACTCCTGGAGATTTGGGGATAGAAGCCAGGGAGGACATTGGAGAACACTGCCATAGAGCATCCACTTTCCCCAGGGGAACTAATCTCTAAAATCTAGAGATAAGATGTGATTGGGGGGGGGGGGGGTCCCCAGGTCCCGACTGGAGGTTGGCATCTCTAGAGAGGATAGGAAAATGGTGAAATAAAAGCTAACGCACAGAAAACTGAACGCCTTAGGAAGGAACAGCTTGTCATTCTCAAATAGCATTGAAAGCTTGCGGATAATGATCTCCGTCTAGTATTTCAGCACCTCCTTATTGGCCCCATCTGGTGGGGTGAACACATGTAATACCAGCTACACTCAGTATCTCCTCCACGACATCAGCTCCAACACTGTGTCCTGTTTCAGTCAACTTGTTTTAAGAAGAATATAAGGGGGGGAAAGGATTCAGAGTGTAGCTTCCGAGGAAGAGGAGGAGTTTGGAAACACGTGAAAGTTTATGAAACTGGGTATATTTAGTGAAGAATAAAGCCAAGAAAAGTGTGTTTGATGGGGGGGAGGGGGGGAAATATGACTAGTTTGTACTCATATCTGAAAGACTTCCCTAAAGAAGTGTGCGGGGGGGGGGGGGGGATAACATTTTCATGGTCCTGGTCCACTAAACGAAATGCAAGAAGCAGTGAGTCAGGAAGGGAAACGCTTTCCAAATGCAAGAATCACTGGGAATGAGTTGTGGTGTGGAATATCCTTTGTGGAAGGCTTTTAAGCACGAGACTGATAAGTCTGTCTCCTGGATGGTCTTTTTGTCCTCTTCAAGGAAAGGAAACTGATGCTCTTCTCCTTCAGCCACTTCACGTACGCGCAAGCGGTGTTTACAATACACTGAAAGCGTTCAAAATCTCTGGCAGACTGAGAGATAAGTTGAACGGTAAAGATAAACCTCACAGCCAAGCAAAGAATGCACTCACGTAGTCATATCTTTGGACAGAGAATATGCTCGTGTATACACACACACCACACACACACACAAATGCTTCGACTATAAGGGCCGGCCTACTGCTGGCCAAGGTAGGCTGATTTGGCCTGGCCACTGGAGGGTCTTATCCCAGCAGAAGGAAAACAGAACACCATGACAGCACTGGGAGAAAACCGGGTGCTCTACCCCCTTATGATCAGTGCCAATCTTTGAGGGTATCCTGAAGATCCTAAACCTGTTGGGAGCATTTGCCTCTTGCAACCAGACATTCGCCCAGGAAGGCTTTTCCCAGCAGACAACAAAGGCAGTAATGGCAGAAGCTTCACTGGTTGAATCTCTGCAGGTTGCTGAAGAAGAAGAGTAGGTTTTTATACCCCGCTTTTCTCTACCCTAGGAAATCTCAAAGTGGCTTACAACTGCCTTCCCTTCCCCTACCTACAACAGGAACCCTGTGAGGCAGGTAAAACTGAGAGTGTCCTGAGAGAATGGTGACTGGCCTGAGGTCCCCCAGCAGGCCTCATGTGTCTCAAAACGATTTACAATCGCCTTCCCTTCCCCTCCCCACAACAGGCTCCTTGTGAGGCAGGTGGGGCTGAGAAAGTCCTGAGAGAACTGGGACTAGCCCAAGGTCATCCAGCAGGCCTCATGTAACACAAAGTGGCTTACAATCACCTTTCCTTCCTCTCCCCAAAACAGGCACTTTGAGAGGTACATGGGGGCTGAGAGAGCTCTGAAAGAACTGTGACCGGCCCAAGGTCACCCAGCAGGCTTCATGGGGAGGAGGAGTGGGGAATCAAACCCAATTCTCCAGATTAGAGTTCGCTGCTCTTAACCACTGCACCATGGCTGAAGACATAAGAACTAAGGAAATGAAAGCCTGGCCGCTCTATATGCTGCTCGTATCCAGAGACTTCTGCACGGTGCTGTCCAAAAGGAACAGCCGCATGCCCTTCCATGTCACATCCTGGCACATGGGAACCTGCCACCCCATCTCTGCTCACTTAGCCAAGATCTCCTGGCAGCTTCCACCAATTGTGCATCTCCTCCATTTATTGCCAAGGCGTTGTGTGGGTCTGCTGAAGGATCAGTTTTCCTGCTGTTCCCTTCATCTAGAAGGCCCTGGTTATCCTCCCATCTGCCTCCCCTGAGGGTTTCCATCGGTCCAGGGAGCCCCACTTAAGTAACCCCTGGAACACAGACAGGCAATTTCCTTGTTCCTTTGAAGAAATAATCTGTTGCATACAACGAGATCAACCCTCCCCCCCAAACCCACATCCCAGTGCATCTTATTGAGTCCCTTCCTGGGAAAGGAAAGAAACCTATCTGATTATTTCCAGACTTATGCCCGGGACCAAAGCCTCTGGGCCCAACAGCAGTTTCAAACAGCCTACTATGAAAAAAGTCTCCTTGTCCCAGAAAGCAAGTGGAAGGTTTGTCAAAGGCCAAAAAAAAAGGGGGGGGGGAGAAGGAAAATAATAAAGCAGTGAAACAAAATTTGAGTCCAGTGGCACCTTTCAAGCCCAACAAAAGTTGAATTCTAGGTATAAGCTTTCGCTCGCATGCACATTTCTTCTGGACTCACACTTGGTTTTGTCGCTTCAGACCAACACAGCTGCCCACCTGAATCAATAATACGATGAGTTATTAGGTCCTTTCCTCGAGCTGAAAAGGAATCTGAAGACTCCTCTGGGTTACAATTTCAAAACAGAACCTCATTCTTCCAGGCAGCTCCCTTTCAGAGTCCTCTGACAGCGGCCGAAGGGCAGAATGCCCACGTATTATTTCGCAACCTGAATGATTCACCTGAAGAACCATCTTTGTAGTTCAACCCCCCCACCCCCCCACAGAATCAGAGCATCATAGAGTTGGAAGGGACCTCCAGGGTCAGTCCAACCCCCTGCACAATGCAGGAAATTCACAAATACCTCCCCCCCACCCACACCCCCAGTGACCCCCTGTTCCATGCCCAGAAGATACATTATTATTATTTCAAATACATTAGAAGTAGGAAACCAGCCAGGGAAGCAGTGGGGCCCTTGGATGACCATGGGGTGAAAGGTGTAGTGAAGGATGATAGGGAAATGGCTGAGAAGCTAAATGCATTTTTTGCCTCTGTCTTCACTGTGGAAGATGAGAAATGCCTGCCCACTCCAGAACCGCTGATTTCGGGAGGGGTGTTGAAAGACCTGAGTCAGATTGAGGTGACAAGAGAGGAGGTCCTACGACTGATGGACAACTTAAAAATAAATAAATCACTGGGCCCGGATGGCATACATCCGAGAGTTCTGAAAGAACTCAAATGTGAACTTGTGGATCTCCTGACAAAAATATGTAATCTTTCCTTAAAATCTGCCTCCATTCCTGAAGACTGGAAGGTAGCGAATGTCACTCCCATCTTTAAAAAGGGTTCCAGAGGAGATCTGGGAAATTATAGGCCAGTCAGTCTGATATCGATACCAGGTAAGTTGGTGAAAACTATTATTAAGGAAAAAATTAGTAGGCACATTGCTGAACAAAATCTATTGAGGAAGACTCAGCATGGATTCTGTAAGGGAAGATCTTGTCTCACTAACCTGTTAGTGTTCTTTGAGGGAGTAAACAAACATGTGGACAAGGGGGACCCAATAGATGTTTACCTTGACTTCCAGAAAGCTTTTGATAAAGTTCCTCATCAAAGGCTCCCAAGTAAGCTCAATAGTCATGGGATAAAAGGACAAGTCCTTTTGTGGATCAAAAACTGGTTAATTAAAAGGAAACAGAGAGTGAAGAAGCCTGTTCCACTCAGGAACCGCTCTGTCAGGAAGTTCTTCCTAATGCTTAGCTGAAAACTCTTTTGATTTAAGAAAGCCAGTTTGGTGTAGTGGTTAAGTGCGCGGACTCTAATCTGAGAGAACCAGGTTTGATTCCCCACTCCTCCACTTTCAGCTGCTGGATGACCTTGGGCAAGCCATAGCTCTGTACCAGCTGTTCTCTCAAGGACAGTTGTCTCAAAGCTCTCTCAGCCCCACCTACCTCCCAGGGAGTCTGTTGTGGGGAGGGGAAGGGAAAGGAGTTTGTAAGCCACTCTGAGACTACAAGTGAAGGGCGGGGTATAAATCCAATCTCTTCTCTTCTCTCCTCTCCTCCTTAATTTCAACCCGTTGGTTGTGGTCCAACCATCTGGGGCAACAGAAAACAACACCGTACCATCCTCTGTACAGCAACCTTTCAAGTACTCTATATGACAGCCCTTCAGGTCTTCCTGTATTCAGGAAAGCTGCTGAAAGAGAGGGGCCTGCTTGTACTGAAAAGGGACTACACTCCAGCATCCCTTTGAAATGTGCGCCCCGAGACTTGAGAGGGTGTCTTGGGTATGGTCCAGCTCCACTGAGGTCACTGACTATGTTAATTCAGTATAACACAACAGAGCAATCTCTCCTAGAGATGGAAAGGGGGAGCCAGTCCCCTTCGACAGAAACCTGGGCGAAACAAGGAAAGAGAACTTTGGAAGCTGATTTGAAATCCTCGCCCAGGTGTGAACGTTTCCTGGGCTGGTTCTGGGTCACTCTAACACCTTTCAGCATAACCCTCCTTATGAGGCTGTTACACGGATTACAGAGGGGTAACCACTGGTAGTTGGCCCTGAGCTGCTTTGAGGAAGTCGGTGGAGAGCTGGGGGTCCCCAACCTTTTCCAGCCTATGGGTGCCTTTGGAGTTCTGACACTGTGTGGTGAACACAGTCACAAAATGGCTGCCTCAGGAGCTGGAGCCAGCCACAAAATGGCTGCCACAGCTTACTTTCAGAAAACAATCTGCACAGCCAGTCAAGATTCCCAACGGCCAGTCAGCAGCCTTGTGGGGGGAAAAGCCCCCTGGATTCTGTCCATTTTCTAATAACATTTGGTGGGCACCAGGGAAAGTGTCAGCAGGCCCAATCACACCTGCAGGCACCACATTGGGAGACCCCTGGGGTGGGGTGGGGACCAATGTGATAAAGAGGTGAAAGATGTAGTGTTTGATCAACAAAATTCAAAAGAAAAAAGAGCAGACAGACAAGATAGGAAAGCAACATAGGAAAAATGAACATTCTCATGACAAAAAAGCACACTTCACTTTAAAAAAAAACACAATTCTATGGTGTTTGCAACAAACTGAGCTCTGAAGCTGAGGGATTCCAGCACAGGAATCTGTTTTGTTATTGTTGATAACGCTCTAGGACTCCCCCACTGATTATTTCTTATTAATAAAAGTCTCGCATTGATTTGATCGGCCCCACTAAGCATAAAATGCCATCTGACAGCTGGTGTCTTGTCTCGAGTACTTTCCCCCCTTGCAAAACTTGGGTAGGTTCTTTTTTTTTCTGTGCGTTTTCCCTTGGAAACCCCCTTACCTATTACTTCAGCCATCCCCCCTCATCGCAGAGACAGACGTTGTTCTCCCAAAGCATCTGACAGGGAAGCGGTGAGTACCACGAGGCACTTCCTGAGGTGCTCATTTTCCTTGACATCCTCCAGGAGGAAAGAGCAAGCCAAACAAATTCCTGAAACCTATCACAAATGCAGGCCAGGGGGTTTCTCTGATTAGCAATTCCCATGAAGCAGAGAACAAAATGAGAGTCCCACGACACCTTAAAATGTGGTTGTAACAATGATCCCTCTAAGCTGTAGTGTCTTGTGAGCAAAAATTTTACTTTGTGAGCTACTAGCATTGAAGTTGTAAGCAAGCAGTTTGGCTACTGCATACATTAGTTTGCTCTGGAGCCATCCTTCCTGAGCGAAGACAAAAATAGGTGAGCTGGAGGCTAAAAAACTGTGAGCTAGCTCACACTAACTCAGCTTAGAGGGAACACTGGTTGTAAACCTCCAGTTAGGGTGTGGAGATCTCCTGGAGTTACAACCAATCTCCAGATGACAGAGGTCAGTTCGCTTGGAGCAAATGGCTGTTTCTGTGGGTGGACTCTATAGCATGAGAGCCAGTTTGGTGCAGTGGTTAAGTGCACAGACTCTAATCTGGGAGAACTGGGTTTGATTCCCCACTCCTCCACTTGCAGCTGCTGCATGACCTTGGGCAAGCCATAGCTCTGTACCAGCTGTTCTTGAAAAAGAGCAGTCTCTGTCAGAGCTCTCTCAGCCCTACCTCCCTCACAGGGTGTCTGTTGTGGGGAGGGGAAGGGACAGGAGTTTGTAAGCCGCTCTGAGACGCCGTTGGGTAGTGAAGGGCGGGGTATAAATCCAATCTCTCCTTTCTCTTCTCTTCTTCATGAGGACTACTCAGAGGGCCCCTCCCCAAACACCGCCCCCTCCCCAGGCTCTGCCCCAAATCTCCAGGAGTTCTCCAAGTTGGAGCTAGAAACCCTACTTTAAAAATCCACAACATTTCCCCGGGTCTAAGCTTTTGTGAGTCGAAGCTCACTTCATCAAATAAGGTATCAGACACTGGCTGCTGTCACACACACTAAATAATCCGCTTTCAGTGCACTTTCCAACTGGATATTTACTGTGTGAACTGGCAAAATCCAGTTGGAAAGCGCATTGAAAGTGGATTATTTAGAGCAGTGTTTTTCAACCACTGTGCCGTGGCACACTGGTGTGCCGTGAGATATTGTCAGGTGTGCCGCGGGATTTTTTCAATGAAAGAAATGTGCCTTCCGGGCTGACCTTCCGGGACGCGTTTGCACATGCGAGAAAGAACAGTGGCGCGGTCTCGCTGATTCCAGTCGCACGCTCTGTGGCCGGCCTGAGGTAGGGTGATTTGCACCAAGACATTCCAGTAAACATGAATATGTTTGATGGTAACAGCTAGCTGTTTCTGTCAGGGTGGGGTTCAAATCAGTAACTGTCCCTCAGCGAAGAATGGGTGTACTGTGCTTCTCTTCAAATCACTTATGGTCAGCGGAATGCCGTTCACATAAGAGTAAGAGTTTAAACTCTCTATTTGAAAAACTTTAGCAGAATCGCAGTATTAAAATACATCCACATTATATTTCTTCTGAAACTCAGGTCAATGTTATGGGAAGGAGCCATTACACTTTGGATCTGTAACTTACGATTTCAAGTTGAGTGGCTATTACGTGTATTTGTAATACTGTCATAGTTAATACTTGAGCTGAGGCAACTAATGATCCATTTATCTTGTATTTCAGTGTTTTTCAACCACTGTGCCGTGAGATATTGTCAGGTGTGCCGCGGGATTTTTTCAATGAAAGAAATGTGCCTTAGCTCGAAAAAGGTTGAAAAACACTGATTTAGAGTGTGTGATACCAGCCGAAGTGAGCTTTGACTCACAAAAGCTTAGACTCCGGAAATTTTTGTTGGTCTTGAAGGTGCCACTGGATTGAAGTTCCTATATGTAAGGTCCCGCCCCCACGAAGCATTCAGTCCTCTTGCACTGCTCAAGCGGTTTTTAGTCCAGGGAACAGTTTTATCAATTCGTAAACTCTTCATGTAAGCTAGGACTACACAACTTTCACGTCTAGATGCTTTGACAACCACAGTGGTGATTTACAGAATTCACACCCACCTCCGTCTCATCCCCTTCCCTTGTACTCTTCCCTTTCAACGGAATTCCCTGTTTGAGGGAGTGAAATGTGACTCATGAAACTAAATGTTGTGAGTCTTTAAGGTGCTACTGGACTTTTCTTCTATGCAACAGTAGCGCATGCCGACCTCAAAACTTCTCCATGTCCCAGTGTTGCTTTGGAATGAAACTGTGGCTCATCCTAACGTGGACTGAGCAATGGAACAGAGTCAGGAGCAACTAATGTCCTCTTCACATGGAAAACACAAAGGTCGCTGCACTGCATCTCTGTTATGCCTGTGAGTCTGGCCACACAGACTGCTCCAGGGATCCTTGCTGTCACTGCGCCACATGGTGGAGAAAACTGCATGAGAGGGGCCAATCCGCACACACATGACTAGCAGTCACGACAGAGACACAATGCCAAGCAGCCGTCCCACGGAGCAGCAGCCGCATAACGGCAACCAGCACCTGTTTGATATGAAGTGGCCCTAAGACCCCAAACTAGTAAAAGGTTTCCCTTGCTCAAAAGCCAGTTGAATTCGACTCTAAAGGGCGGTGCTCACCTCTGTTTCCAAGCTGAAGAGCCAGCGCTGACTGAAGACTTTTTCCGTGGTCATGTGGCCGGCATGACTAGACACTGAGGCGCATGGAACGCTGTTACCTTCCCACCAAAGCGGTACCTATTTATCTATTAGCCACAAAGTATAGATAGGAACTCTCAGTCTGGGGCAAGTGAATGCTCTGTATTCTTGGTGCTTGGGGGGGGGGCAACAGTGGGAGGGCTTCTAGTGTCCTGGCCCCACTGCTGGACCTCCTGAGGGCACCTGGTGTTTTGGCCACTGTGTGACAGAGTGCTGGACTGGATGGGCCACTGGCCTGATCCAACATTGGCTTCTCTTATGTTCTTATCTACTTGCAATTTCTTGCTTTCGAACTGCTAGGTTGGAAGGAGCTGGGACCAGAGATGGGAGCTCACTCCATCACGCGGATCTCAAACCGCCGAACTGCCGATCTTCCAGTCTGCAACTGAGTGTCTTAACTACTGAGCCACCGCGGCCCTAAAGACCCCAAACTACACACACACACACACACACAAAAAATACACACACCAGAAGGGACCTTCTTCGTATAGACCAGGGGTGGCCAAACTGTGGCTCAGGAGCCACAAGTGGCTCTTTCACACATATTCTGTGGCTCCAGGCAGGGCAGCTGGAGAAGCGAAGAGAGACATACTTTTTCTCCTTCTCTCCCTCCCTCCCATCTATTTGCTTTATTTGTTTCTCTCTCTCTCTCTCTTTTTCTTTCCACCTCTTTCATTCTTTCTTTCCATCTCTCTCTCTCTTTAGACAAATCAATATCATTAGCAAACAAACAAATATCGTTATCAATATCTGTGTTTACCCCTTTTGTTTTTATTGCTGGCAGTCTCATTTAATGTTAATAAAAAGCAAATTTTGCATATTTTAAAAAATAGAAACGTGTGTATGGTATTTGTTCCTGTCTTGCGGCTCTCAAACATCTGATGTTTATTCTGTGTGGCTCTTATGCTGAGCAAGTCTGGCCACCCCTGGTATAGACCAATGCCTGCATTTGCGATTGGCGCCATCCAAGCTGGCTATGTGGCCCAACGCGCTCCATAGCAACCCCCCAAGACAGACCATTACAGCTTGCCTCTCCTGCTGCAAGCAAACAAATGAGTTTTGCTTCCTGGAATTAGAAAGAAAGGAAGAAATGCTATAGATTAGATGTGTGTTTACATACCCATACAGTTCTCCAGGGAGCTGTCGGTGCCTATTCGGACATCATCGATGGCAATCTCTCCTGAATGTCCTTCGCCTATAATTCCCTCAAACACAATCTAGGAGCAAACAAGGACAGCGAGTGTTAGAGATTCCGGTCCCCAAACAAGCCCTTGCGTCCGTCAAAGAAAGGCAAAGATAGCAAAAGGCGAGGTGTCGTCGTTATTTGGGCATCTCTCTCAGAGCGGCAACGGAAACCGTTATCGCAAGAGAAACACTTGAAATCTTTTTCACAGAACTCCCTACAGCCAAAACTCACCTGTCCATTCTTCAGCAGCTTAACGCTGCCTTTGCGTCCCCCTCCCCTTGCCCCACGGAAGCGACTTGTGATGAAGGAAAGGCAAAATGACGCAGTGACCATAGTTGCACTCCCAGGTGGGCATGGAAGTGGTAGAAAAATCACTGTCAGCGGTCTGTCTACAACTGTGGCTTGCTTGTTCACCCCCCCCCCCCACCTTCAGATATACGGAGGAAAAGGTATATGGCACGCAGTGTTCCCTCTAAACTAAGTTAGTGTGAGCTAGCTCAGTTTTTTAGCCTCCGGCTTACACATTTTTGCCTCGGCTCAGGAAGTGTGGCTCCAGAGCAAACTAATTTATGCAGCAGCCAAATCGCTTGCTTACAACTTTCATGCCAGTAGCTCAGAAAGTAGAATTTTTGCTCGCAAAACCCCACGGCTTAGAGGGAGCATTGAATTGGCACGACAGATTTTGCATCAATCTTCCATCAATGTATCCATCAATGTATCATCGGCCACAAAATGCAATGTGTCGCTCCACAGCCCACACGTTGGCTTGGTCCCGAAGAGCCAGCAAAATGCACATAAAACCGTCCACGTGAACTTAAGAAGGACAAAGGCAGAAAATAAACCTTTGTTGTTTGCTGCAGTTTTAACCTCCACGGGACTTTCTGCTTCTCCCATCGAGGTCCCATGGGGATGTCACAAGGCTACGGAAGCTTTCCACTGAGTTTTGGGCAGCTGATCAGCAATGCTCCCTCTAAGCTGTGGAGTCCTGTGAGTAAAAATTCTAGTTCGTGAGCCACCGTCATTCAAGATGTGAGCAAGCGATTTGGCTACTGCATCAGTTAGTTTGCTTTGGAGCCATCCTTCCTGAGCCAAGACAAAAACGTGTGAGCTGGAGGCTCAAAAACTGTGAGCTAGCTCACACTAACTCAGCGTAGAGGGAACATTGCTGATAAGGCTCCCCCGTTAAATAACCACTAATATCACCTTGGTCCCTCTGGGATACTTGGACTGGTTCCCCTTCCACAGCTGCTGCTGTCCTGAGAGACACAATAGTACGCCAAGCTCTTGACTCAGGACTTTTGTGGACGGACCTGGGTAATTCAGGAAGAACTCCAAGGGCAGCAAGGCTGCCAACTCCGGGTTGGGAAATACCTGGAGACTTTGAGAGCCTAGGGTGGGTGGGGTTTGTGGAGGGGAGGGACTTCGATGGTGGAGGGGAGGGACTTCAGTGGGGAATAACGCCATACAATCCACCTTCCAAAGAGGCCTTTTCTCCCGACGAACTGATCTCTGTCCCCTGGAAGTCAGCTTTGATACCAGGAAGATCTCCAGCTACCACCGGAAACTGACAACCCTCGAGGGCAGACAGATTAAGAATCTCTCTCCTGGGCCCCAGCCCATCCCCTAACTATTCTCAATGACTACTGCGAAGCGTTGTTCGTACTCTATTCCAGACACATCCAGATTCTAGCCGGAGGGCATGCAAATGCCTCACGAAGGAAAAAACAAAAACGAAACAGGTTCACGCTCCAGCTAAATTAGGCAACTCACTGCCCTGCGTGCAAATACCCTTGTCATCTTTAATTTGCATGCTCTCTTTGAAACCCAATATTTGAGGGGTTTTGCAGATTTTCCGAGAAGCCGTAACACGGAGACCAGACACAGAAGCAGGAGGGGAACGTGAGTAGGGGGAATGGGCGGCAGCATCAGACAGCCATGCAAAGCATAACCCACCCACCCCAGTGCGCAGATACATCCTGCATGTCATCTAAGCTCATCTCCCAAAGACAGACGGACACTGGTTCAACCATCCTTCATTCCTCTTTCCCAGGGAAGCTGGTAGTTCCTGGAGAGATCTCTGAGCGTAAGGACCTTTAACTCTATTCTCAGCACCTTAGCAATTTCTAGGATCCTTGGTGGGGAGGGAGGGAGGAGAGAAACAAATGGATGTAAGTTTTGCAGCGTGGGTGGCGCCAGATGTATCCTGAACACCAGGAGCGCTTTACTTGCTCAATAAAAGAGGAGAGATCCTTGGGAACTCAATTTCTGGGAGTGCAATATAACTCTCTTAGATGTGTATGATTCCTCCTTCCTGGTTATTGGTCTATATTGGACTTTCTGAGCACTGAATTCACTTTGGGAGCAAATTGTTTCACCCACCCACTCACCCAATCAAGGAAGTCCTGCTTCTTTCTTTCTTTTTTTACCCCTCCTATAAATACAATCCTCTGGAAAGAAAGAAAGAAAGAAAGAAAGAAAGAAAGAAAGAAAGAAAGAAAGAAAGAAAGAAAGAAAGAAAGGAAGGAAGGAAGGAAGGAAGGAAGGAAGGAAGGAAGGAAGGAAGGAAGGAAGGAAGGAAGGAAGGAAGTTAAGTTTGGATTTATACCCTCAGAGCAGAGTCTCTGAGCGGCTTACAATCCCTTTCCCTTCCCCTCCCAACAACAGACACCACAGGCAGGTGGGGATGAGAGAGCTCTGAGAGAAGTGCCCTTGAGAGAACAGCTCTGAAAGCACTTGTGACTGACCCAAGGTCACACCAGCAGCTGCATGTGGAGGAGTGGGGAATCAAACCCGGTTCTCCCAGATTAAAGTCCACGCTCCTAAACACTACAAGAAAGAAAGAAAGAAAGAAAGAAAGAAAGAAAGAAAGAAAGAAAGAAAGAAAGAAAAGAAAAGAAAAGAAAAGAAAAGAAAGAAAGAAAGAAAGAAAGAAAGAAAGAAAGAAAGAAAGAAAGAAAGCAAGAAAGAAAGAAAGAAAGAAAGAAAGAAAGAAAGGCAGGCAGGCAGGAAGGAAGGCAGGAAGGAAGGGAGATGAACTCTTGTTCCCTGCCTGTCTAGTTGTGAGAAGAGTTTGGTGTTTGTCCCTTACGGGGCTTGCATCTCCTCATCAGACTACCTGACACTTGTCTGAGAAAATGGGAAGGGAAATTTTTTTTTTGCAAAAGAAGAGGCTTTAAGAATACAAAAAGGCAACAGGATGAACAAAGACTCGCATCTATGCATAAAGTAGGCAAATTCTGAACAACAAAATACAGTACCATTTAGTTTCTATAGCAACATGGGAAACACAATGAAGGAGAAGGAGGGGGGAAAAGCCCTGCTCAACAGTGTTCACGAACGATGAATGGAACAGGGTGTGTTGACTTGCATCCAACTGCAATCTTCAAGCGACACTTCCTTACAACAAGATTACCTGATACTCCATGTCGTAGCTCCGCAGCAAGATCCTGCCCTCTCTCCACTCCTCCCCTTGGTCTTCCCTGAGGATCCACAGCGGCTTGTTCTCGTGGATCGCTTCCCGCAACACCCGGAGCGTTGTCCCCGTCCCACCGGAAAGCTGGTACCCGGAACACCATGCACAGAGTGCTCCGGGGCGAGAAGACCACGGGGCTGACCAGCCGGGCATGCTGCCCTTCTCTTCTCGCACTGCTCTGCAGCCTCAGGTAATGCCTGCCATCTGTTGAAGGAGAAGGGTAATCCCAGGTCAGTGTCTGCAAGGAGTGGAGCAGTGTGCTGTCCTTGGTTCAAGCCAACCAGAAGTTCAAGTCTAACAGGAAGGCCAACAGCCGTTCCCATCCATGGCAGCAATGCAGGAATGCCGGTAACTCAGAACCGTTCTGGTAGATAAGGCTGTCCCGCTCTCTTTGATCAAATTTGAGGAGTAATCTGCTATCTGAAGGACAGTTTTGAATGGCGTTACAAAGAAAGCCAGTTCGCCGGCAAAGCGGGATAGAAATGAAAGAAAGAAAGAAAGAAAGAAAGAAAGAAAGAAAGAAAGAAAGAAAGAAAGAAAGAAAGAAAGAAAGAAAGAAAGAAAGCACAGAGCGCGCAAGGCAAGCTGGGAGGTCATTTGTAGGACAGCCAGTTTGGTGCAGTGGTTACGAGCGCGGACTCTAACCCGGGAGAACCGGGTTTGATTCCCCACTCCTTCACATGCAGCTGCTGGTGGGACCTTGGGTCAGTTACAAGCAATGCTCACTCTAAGCTGTAGAGTCTTGTGAGCAAAAATTCAACTTTGTGAGCTACTGGCATTCAAGTTGTGAGTGAATGATTTGGCTACTGAATAAACCAGTTTGCTTTGGAGCCCTCCTTCCTGGGCTAAGGCAAAAATGTGTGAACCGGAGGCTGAGTTAGTGTGAGCTAGCTCACGCTAACTCAGCTTAGAGGGAACACTGGTTATAAGTGCTTCCAGAGCTGTTCTCTCAAGGGCAGTTCTCAAAGGAGCTCTCTCAGCCCTGCCTACTTTACAGGGTAGAGTTAACATCCACACCGACCAAGGAGCAGCCTGTATCAAATGTGTCCTGGCTTGGTGCTCTTCTAGGTTTTAAGTGCAAAAAATTACCTCCACAAAAAAGACAGGGCCGACAAATGTGCCATCTATTGCAACAATCACCTGTTCCCAAAAACTCATGCAACCCTGAGGCTCTATCTTATTCTGCCCCTTCATTTTCATCTGGCTTTGAAACAAACGAGGCAGAGATGTCGGAGTTATAACTGGTGGTGTGGGAATTTTAGCAGGGTAAGTCAGTCACTTGAGGAAGGAAAAAACCCTACGGTTGCCGAGATTCCTTCTCCTGAACATCTGTAAAATACATGGGAATGTGGACTTCTCTGGCATCTGGACCGCCCACCCATCCATCTCTGCTAGCAGCTGCCTCCAGCTCCTTTACCCAAATGCTGAACGCCAACAAGAAGCCTGGTGGATTTCATCTTGCTAATCAGTATTTCCAGCTTCGAGCTTTCTTGATTATCAACAGGTTGACCATCCAGCCAAAGACCATGTCCTACAGGGAGGGTTGCCAGCTCTGGTTTGGAGATTTTGGGGGTGAAGCCTGGGGAGGGACCTCAGCAGGGAACAACGCTGGAGAGTCCACCCTCCGAAGCAGCTGTTGTCTCCAGAGGAACTGATTTGGACTGTCTAGAGATCTCCCGTAATAGCAGGAGATTCTACCTCCAGGGCTGTCTAGCTTTTCACCCGAACAGAAAGTTCCTTACAATAGAGTAGGATTGCCCACTTTTTAAAAATAGTTTCAGGTGGGTAGCCGTACAGTTGAAAAGCTAGATTTGAGTGCGATAGCAGTACCTGAAAGAACAGCAAGATTTCCAGGGAATAAACTTTCAACAGACAAAACTCCCTTCGTCAGATATCGTTGACTCTCAAAAACCTGTACCACAGAAATCCTGTTGGTTGTTTAGGCGCTACTGGACTCGAATCTTGCGCTTTTTAAAAAGCACTGCCTCTGCACGTCTAATAGGGGCACAGCAAGCAGAAATTCAGCTGGTGAAGCTTTCCCCCTTGCATGCTGGGGAGAAAACATCTGCTCAATTTCTATTTATAATGCTGATGTTAAACACATGGGAAGACAATGGGATGGAGTGATCCTACCTCCCAAAGAGCTAGCTGAAAGGGGGGGGGGGGGGGAAATATGTAAAATTGGATCCAACCAGTTTTCCCACTGGTGAAAAAAAGGGCTATTCACGAAGAAGAGGAGGAGGGGGAGGAGATTGGATTTATAACCCGCCCTTCACGCGAAGTCTCAGAGTGGCTTACAAACTCCTTTCCCTTCCACTCCACACAACAGACACCCTGTGAGGTGGGGGGGGGGGCTGAGAGAGCTCTGACAGAAACTGCTCTTTCAAGAACAGCTCTGACAGAACTATGGCTCACCCAAGGTCATCCAGCAGCTGCAAGTGGAGGAGTGGGGAATCAAACCCGGTTCTCCCAATGTAGAGTCTGCGCACTTAACCACTACACCCAACTACCAAAAAGGACTCACTGGGGATCATGGGATGTGCATGGACGACAAGCTTGTGTGAGAAAAGAAAAGACTGCTTCCATTTGTGCAGAACAAGGCCAGCAACTAACGTATGTCTGTGCCGTGCCACGCGCAAGCCAGTATTGGGATACTACAGCTGGGAAGATAAATACCCTCTGTATGTAAAGGGAGAGATAGAGAGGGTGTTTCATCGACGGAGACAGCTCCGTAAGGAGGATGTCTATTTTACCGGCAGCTATAAGTATGGAAGGCTGCTGATTAAGACCCTGAAAAGCTCAAGGCGAAAGATTGACATAATTAGGACAAGTGAAAGTGCAGTAATCGTCCGGGGGGGGGGGGGGGGGGGATTGACTCTGTAATCATGACAGGGGGGGCTCATATTTATTCTGTCTCAGATTTACCCGGTTTACAAGTCAGAAGCCGATTCGGGCTCCTCCACACAGGCTCACAGCTTGCCAACATTATAACTTCTCTCAGGGCTGGGGAAAAGCAAGCTGATTGGAGGGGGGGGGGGGCTGTTCTTCTCAGGGTCTTCTCCCCCCCCCCCCACCCCCCCCCCCCCCCGCCCACCTCTGCTCATCACTAGCAGCAAATACTTTGCAATCAGGACCTAGCTGACAATTTGGTTGATGACACAGGAGGCGGAATGGGGCTCCTCATCACCATCATCTCCTTGGTTCCTCTTTTCTCTCCCTCCCCTCTCTGTAACAGGGATGATTGGCCCTCCGGCACAAACAGTGGGGCGAAGTTTGCTGCTGCCGGTGATCGAAGCCAAAGCGACTCCAACGCAGGTGTTTGGGCATTTTTTTAAAAAGCCTTCTCCCGGAGGGAAGCAAAAATACAGGGCGAAAAGGTGCCATTCCCCTTTCCGGTCTGTTCCTATTGCAAGACGGGCCCCAAAGAGATAATAACAGCACACCACTCGTGGTCACATACAGCTCTCAACACTTCAACACGTGCATCATCAGCCTCTCCTGGATAATGACAGTTCTCTTTCACAATTCTGGGGGGGGGAGACCTTTTTTGCACACAGACAGCCCCCCCCCCCCCAATCTCAAACAACTCCTCACCTACAATAATGCAATGTCTAATTTGGACATGGACACTGACACCAAAGCTTGCATTAAACCCAGACACCAACTTTTCTGCCACAGACACCCAGACAACTCAATCACTGGACCTAACAACATCAACGACACCACCTCAGGCTTAGTCACATGCTCATCTTCTCACACTGTATATGCCATTAAATGCCAACAGTGCCCCTCGGGCAAACAGGTCAAACCCTATGCCAGGGGTGGGCAATTGTTTTGGCTCGGGGGGCCGCTTTGTGGGAGCGGAGGGTTAGCGGAGGGCCGCACCTTTTAAAATGATTGCATTCATTAGTTAACTTTGCATTTCAGAAAGGTATAAATTGTATCATAAAAATCCATAAATATAAATTAAATAAAATACTGGTAGTTTTATTCAATGTATTTATTGTGCTAATTTCATATCATCTATAGCTGCAAGCACATTTAATTTTAGGATCAGTTTAATGAGACAAATGTACCCTATCACACTTTTCTACATTTTTTTTTTTTTTGAAATCAGGAGTGAGATCGCTTGTTGAGATTCTCATCACAGCCTGCAAGTTAATGTCTGTCAAATGTCTGTTAATGTCTATATTTACTCTTGTTGATCTTCATGCAAGAAAAACTTTGCTCACAAATATATGTAGACCCAAATTTAGAGAACTTTTTTCCAGCACATTTCTTCATACATGGAAACTTTTCAGCAGACAAAGATTTGTAAAAGTCAACTAATGTCACAGCATTAAACATTTCTTTCACAGTGTGATCTGACTGCATGTCAATAAGTTCAAGCTGCAGCTCCTCAGGTGCTGACAGTGGCCAACTGTCTTGGCGGGTCGCAAAAAACTGGTGGGCCGCATGTGGCCCCCGGGCCGCAATTTGCCCACCCCTGCCCTATGCCAAAGGAGAAATGGACACAAATGTGAAATCAAGAATCACGAAGACTGAGTATCCTTTAGGAGAAAATTTCAACCTCTCAGGGCACTCAGTGGGAGACCTCAAAGTAGCTGGTTTGTTGCAAAGGAACTTCAGGAACACACTGGAAAGGGAAACTGCTGTTATTACAGCACTCAGAACAACCCCCCCAGGACTTAACAGAGATATCGGTTTCTTATCCCACTACATATGCTAAACTCATTCAGTCCTTACCTCTGTATTCTCACCAAGAACGGTTATACAGTTTCTTTATTATGGTGTATTTCTTATTTGAAATAGTAGATTGGAATAGTGATTGTAATGTAATGCAAAGAACATTAGAATGTAATATCACTTAGAATGGTGAATTGAAATGTATTTCTCTGGTCTGGTGACAGAGGAGATATAACACTCCACCTCAAAGAATAGGAGGCTGTTAGTTACCTCCATGCTTGAGTGGAGATGGATGGAGCATAACAACATGGTCTCAGTTAATTACCCTTAGCATCCACAATTACAAAGAATACAATTACACATCAGTCTCCAATTAGCATCTCCTGCTAAGAGGATCAAATGATAGGTTATGTGAAAGACCTCTACCTGAGACACTGGACAGCCACAGTCAGTCTTCAACAAAATACACCTTGATGGGCCAATGGTCTGATTCAGTATAAGGCAGTTAGTTCCATGAGTACCGGGGAATTGCCACACAAGTATCATATCGTTCTGGCCCATGGGCAAAGGGGAAACACTCTGTACATAAACCATCACACTTTTAGTCATCTACTGAGATTCTTCTTTAAGGGCTAATTCTGACTCAGGTGGTGAACTTGCCTGGTCGTATAAAACTCCAGAGCCAGGAAGAAGGAAGCATGACTGAATATTCCTTCAGAAAGTACAGCAGGGAAAGAAAATTCTAGGTTAGCTTTTTCCTTGACGTGCTAGTTTTCTGCATGCAGGGACTTTTTAAAAGCCTAGACTTCAGCTCCATGGGGAAATTTTACCATTATGAAGAAGCCATGAGAAACCACACGCAAGCACTGCAATGCATGGTCGTCTTGCCTTCAGCAACCTAAATTTTCAGCAAGACAGACTTGAATTCTGCCATGCGGGGTATGACAAAAAAAATGGCGAGACTTGGTGAGACAGTGAGTCATCTGAGCACTCTTTTGGAGACTTTCCAAAGGTGGTACCCATATACACATGAAACTGCCTCATACTGAGTCAGATCATTGGTCTATCAAAGTCAGCCCTGTCAACTCTGACTGGCAGTGGCTCTCCAGGATTTCAGGTGGAGGTCTTTCACATCACAGAGGGCCCAGTGACAGTAGTGGCAAGCAGCCCAAGGACCATGGCAGGCCTGCAGGTGGTGGCGAAGCAGCCCTGGGACCACACCAGGCGGGTGGTGGCTTCTGGAGAGCCGTTGGGCCTGGCAGTGGCCGCAGGAGAGCCCAGGGGCTGCACCGGGCTTGGCGGAAAAGTGTGTGTGGGAGATGGGGCTCCCCCCTGTGAGTCTTGTGTGAGTCTTGTGGGTCCCCATTTGTAAAGTTCTACTGTAGCGTTGCATTCAAAGCAGAGATAGTTTTAGCACCTGTATTCTTGGTGCTTGACAAGGGGGGCAACAGTGGGAGGGCTTCTAGTGTCCTGCCCCCACTGCTGGACCTTCTGAGGGCACCTGGTGTCTTTGGCCACTGGGTGACAGAGTGTTGGACAGGATGGGCCACTGGCCTGATCCAACATTGGCTTCTCTTATGTTCTTATTTTCTTAAATATATTTGTAACTGCTGTTGCTTGTATTTGTGCCTGCTGTTGCCTCCCAGACCTTTTGCTGCCCGGGTCCAAGAGAGACTAGAGGGCATCTCTGTACCCCACCTTGTATCGATGGGGGTGGCATGGGGGGTGGTGGTTGGGATGGGGAGATATTTTGAGCTGGCCCTGCCTGAGATAGTACTGAGCAATGACTTTCCACACAGGACAACCTTCCCCAGGTTCTGCTTCGAGGCCGTTTCTTAAGGGTCAGGCAAGCTCCTCCCAGCCTAGTTTTAGAGCCTGCTGTAGTTTAACTTGCAGAAAAAGCCACTTTACTCAGTTCTTTCCCCTCTTCCTTCTCCACACTGTAAACTGTGTCCTCCTCCTCCTCCTTTTGACTAATATAATGGAGAAATCAGCAGGGAATTGTTACTCAGTCTTTCCCCCCCCCTTCCTTGCCTGGAAATGTTTCTAGATGAAACTCAAAGCCACCCCCATGATGTCCCTTTTTACTGTTGTTCTTCATCACAATTTGAGATGTAATCCCCCCCCTCCCCCCCGAATGCTCCTCCATATATCGGGTGAACTTCTGCTCAGAGTAGAAGGGTGGAATTGCACCCACCCACCACGGACGCACTTCAGCGTTTCCAGTCTTGCCAAATATCCACACAACCTTTGCGTAGCATTTACGCTCAGGAAATAACAAAAGAGTCTTGTGGCACTTTTAAGACGAACAGATTTGTTATGGCATAAGCTTTTTGTGAGCCGGAGCCCACTTCGTCAGATGCGTGAGGCTGTGCAATCTGACAAAGGGGGCCGCAGCACAAAGAAAGCTCATTATCCCCAAACCGTGACCTGGCACGGCACCTCCCGCTGACTAGAAGCCCCCCAACAGCCACTCGTGTTGGCTAGGTGGTCTCCGGGCCCTGTGCTTAGGTCTTCCATCTCCAGAGCTCAAGAATACAGAAGAATCAAGAACTTTCACCAGCCTCGCTTCTGAGGTTTCCAATGAGGGGAGGTCCATTTTAGGTCAGTCCCCACTCTGACCCCTTCCCCTTTACCAACAGTAAAATCAGGATGGGGCCTCTGGCTCACGCACTTTCCCCTTAACCCCTCTCACACAAGCAAGGGATGGTAACCTCTGATTAGAGAGATTAGGGGTCATTTCGAGCAGGAGCGTGCAGGAGCATTGTTCCGGGAGTAACAAGCCCAGGAGTGGGCACATACGGTGATGTGCTGAGGAAAAAAAGCAAAAGCAGACTAACTTGATCTGTATTCTCACGCTTGTTGTAGGGTAGCTTCCCTGCAAGAGCGAAGGAAACCTAAAGTGTCTTTAGTCAACCTGTAAAGCTGGCTCGCCAGCTCTGAGTTGGGAAATACCTGGAGATTTTTGGGGTGGAGCCTGAGCGTTGGGTGTTGCCTTCTGACACACTTCTGGTGATGTCAGGGGTATGGCATATGCAAATAAGTTATGCTAATGAGCTCCTGCGTCTCTTTTTTTTACAAAATGACCCCTGGAGAGATCCCATGTGTATTTTCTAGCTGCAGGTTCAGGGATCTCCAGATTTAGCCATAACCTTCTCGGAGTGTGAATGAGTGGCAGGTATCTTCTGAAAATGCTCCAACTCGTTTTGATAGCAGGTGCTGCAGGGAGATAAGAAGGCATCTCTGGTGGTAACTAGAAGCAGGGAACAGGCTAGGACGTCAAAGTGGCCCAAGAACAAGCCAAGCCCACTGTAGCTCTGGCAACACCACAAGGGCCACTCAGGTTGAGCCCAGCTGGCACTGCAGTGGAAGGAGATGATGGGTATGCCTACGTTGTATGGATGGAAGGAGATGATGGGTATATGCCTACCTTGTAGGGTTGCCAATCCTCAGGTGGGGGAAGGGGATTGCTCTATTTGGAGCCCCTCCACTTTGGGGCTATCAAAAAGTGTTGAGGGGGATAGCTGCTGGGCACTCCATTATACCCTATGGCAGGGGTGGGCAAACTGTGGCTCGAGAGCCGCATGCAGCTCTTTCACATATATTATGTGGCTTCTGGCAAGGCGGCTGGGCAAGCTAAATATCATTAGCAAACAAATATCATTGGACAAATTAATATCATTATCAATATCTGCTTTTACCTCTTTTGTTATTATTTTTGGAAGTCTCATTTAGTGTTAATAAAAAGCAAATCTGCTTATTTTTCAATAAAAGCAGGTAATATTTGTTCATGTCTTGTGGTTCTCAAATATCTGATGTTTATTCTATGTGGCTCTTATGTCAAGCAAGTTTGGCCCCCCCCTGTTCTAGGTGGCTCTTATGCTGAGCAAGTTTGCCCACCCCTGCCCTATGGAGATTGGTCCCCATAGGATATAATGGAGAATTGATCTGTGCATGTCTGGGGGCTTTTTTGAGTTAGAGGCACCAAATTTTCAGTATAAATTCAGTATGCTGGTGCCTCTCCTCAACCCCCCCCCCCCCCAAGTTTCAAAAAGATTGGACCTGGGGGTCCAATTCTATGAGCCCCAAAAGAAGGCATCCCCATTCTCCATTATTTCCAGTGGAGGGAAAACATTTAAAAGGTATGCGGCCCCTTTAAATGAGACAGCAGCTCACCTGGAACTCGTTTCGGAGTTCCCTCTCCCAGAGCCTCCCTCCCCTCTCCCGAAGCCTCCTGGTAAGTCCCCCGCCCACTCATCAGCATCACCTGGCAACCCTATCATCTTGCCACTGGCCAGTTCCTAACTGAGGGGTACCTACTTGGCTAGGGCTGATCAGGCTGGCACCAGCAAACCATGGGAGATTTTCAGGGTGGCACCTGGGTAGGGTGGAGTTTCAGGGGATGTAACATCACTTCTGGTGACACTCTAAGAATCTCTCCAATTACTATGGTTTTTACCGTAGAGATTGGGAAAATTCCTAGAGCATCACCACTGACATTACCCCCCCTTCTTTTTTCCCCTTCTTGCTCATTAAATATTTGAGGGTGGGGGGATGGATGGCGGTGGTTTGGCCGCAGCCCAGTGGCAAGCCTAACTAGCACAAGGTGAAGTGTTGGCCCAGTTTGTCCCTGGTCACTAGTAGCACTCCAGGAGCTCTTTCCCAGTGAGTTTAAAGGTCAGTCTGCTCCTGCCCTGAGGAAACACAAACAGGTTGTGCTCAGAGCTGAGGTAATCAGAAGCTCTACTCAGTGAGCAGAGGGTCTCCTCCTTTCAAGTTCTCTTTTCATGAGCGTTTCTAAGATCAGACAAAAAACAGGAGTACTTAGCAACTGCCGTACAGTTATCTCAAACATAAAACCACTCTGCCAGCAAGCCTTTCAGATGCAATTTCAAACTACAGTGTGTTTTCTGAAAGCAATACGTTTCAGTTTGTATTATTTTTTGTTTCCCATCTCTCCACAGCTCTTGTTTTCAGCCGGGAAAAGGGAAGAGATATGATTATCGATTCAAAGGATATTGCTCCAGCAAGATCGTGAGTTTAACGCAGCGGAGATCGACTTTTTCCGCTTTATATTGGTAGGCTGCCCATCAAAACTTTTTTGACAACTGTGGGACCGCAAAGAACGTCTACCACCAGCAGGCCCCTCTCACAAACGCATTTTCAAAAATATAAATCACATCCAACCAAATTCTGGCTGAAAACGTATCAACGTCCCTCAACCTATGGAAGAAACTCATCGTGAATAAATGCTAAATAAACAGTCCAGTATCATTCCACGCCTCTAAGACACAGAGCAATTCACACACACGCATGGCCATCTTTGGATCACCTCACCATCAAGTTACTCTTCACATATGCAAATGCAGACATAGCACCACAGGCCGGAACTTCCATTTCTCCCAACTTCCAACACTTTCCAATCAAGACAGTTCACCCACCGGGCGCTAAACAAAAAAGCAATCAAGTACAAGTTCCTGATTTTGTGAATCATTCTTTAATTTACTCCTTCCATGGAGGAAATGAGGGCCAAACTAGATGTGACAGTGTCCGCATGGCTATCAGGAGGACACCACCATCATTTTAAAAAGATTTTGAAGTGCTGCAAGGACCCCATCCTGATCAGGCCAGTAACAAATTTCAAGTG
This sequence comes from Lepidodactylus listeri, assembly GCA_029233225.1. Classification (NCBI taxonomy): domain Eukaryota; kingdom Metazoa; phylum Chordata; class Lepidosauria; order Squamata; family Gekkonidae; genus Lepidodactylus; species Lepidodactylus listeri. Next base: position 16,725,458 of record JARCFY010000010.1, on the reverse strand, counting down.
ATCCTCTGTATTCTTGGTGCTGGGGGGGGGGGGGGGAGGCAACAGTGGGAGGGCTTCTAGTGTCCTGGCCCCACTGCTGGACCTCCTGAGGGCACCTGGTGTTTTTGGCCACTGTGTGGCACAGAGGGTTGGACTGGATGGGCCACTGGCCTGATCCAACATTGGCTTCTCATATGTTCTTATGCAGTGCTCTTGCCCCCCCCCCCCCGGTGCTTTTTCAAGTGCCAAAACAGCCCTGTAGGGTGAGCAGCCATTTTAGCACTTGATAAGGCATGCAGGGAGGCAGGGACAAGAGCACCTCAGCTCACTGCGCTATGCATGTCACCATGATCAGGCCCTTATGGCATTTTTGAATGGCAGTGGTGTCTGTATGGCAGCCACAAGGACACCATCTTTGCTAGTTTGGCTCCAAGACTAAAACAGAAGCCCCCACTTTTCCCAAGCAATTCCAAATGCTCTGATAATACAGAGAAGCTTTTCCTTTGGGTCATTCACAAAATTCATATGGCCCAGGCTAGACCAATCCGGTCAGATCTCGGAAGCTAAGCTGAGTTGGCCCTGATTAGTATTTGGATGGGAGACAGCCAAGGAAGTCCAGGGTCGTGGTGCAGAGGCAGCTGATGGCAAACCACCTCTGCTTGTCTCTTGCCTTGAAAACCCTACAGGGTCACCTTAAGTCGGCTTCCACTTGACAGCACTTTATATGCACAGAAAACTCACAAATGGCAACCCTACACAACTGTGGACCTAGATCAATGTACTTCTGAGCTTCATAATACATTTCCGGAGAGCGGCGAACAGGACAGACCTTCTCCTCTGTCGCTGGAAGAGGAAGTCGGTGAGGTCCCGCCAACCAGCTGTGGGCATCTCCGATCAAAGTCTCATGATATGCAGGGACCACTGCAGAGCTAAGTGCCAAAACAGCTTGCCTGAGCCAAACCATTCCAGTAATCCTTCTTTTTGATGCCGGCAAACACAAGGGGAATATCAGCAATAAAGGGAAGGAGGCACCTGAAGCGGCAGGAAGGCGACTCTCCAACCCGGAGACATTTGAAGAAAGGACGCTGTGGAAAATCCTGATCAATACCTTTAGGAGCAGAAGTGCCTATTAAACCCCTTCCTTGGCTCTTTGATTTGTAAAAAGGCTTCCTTTTTTTAAAGTGGGAGAGACTGCGAATAAAGCCGCTATCAAGCTGGCATCAAATGTTCAAAGGAGTGACCCCCAGGGAGCCGAGGGCAAATCAGTTCTGGCATTTCTGCCTACTGCTGCTCCTGCCGCTACTGCTTCGCCCGGAGATTTACGAGAGCATCTGGATTCGGGAGAGGCACCGAATGTGAAACTGACTGTTGCTCAGCAAACAGCAGAACTTGACATGAGCATCTCTGAGAGTCCCGGATAAATCACGGACTGATCTTCCCAAACAGCCATCTGGAAAGCCAAACAAATCATCAGGCTAATGGGAATGGCTTTCATCTCACATCTCTCTTTGGCTCCTTCCTGCCGTCCTCAAGGAATATTTAGCAAAGTGGAAGAAGAGGAAGAGGAAGAAGAAGAGGAGATTTGATTTATACCCCGCCGTTCTCAGAGCAGAGGAGTCTCAGAGCAGCTTACAATCTCCTTTCCCTTCCCCTCCCCACAACCTGTGAGGTAGGATGGGTCGAAAGAGCTCTAAGAGAACAGCTCTGAAAGAACTTATGACTGACCCAAGGTCACACCAGCAGCTGCATGTGAAGGAGTGAAAAATCAAACCTAGTTCTCCCAGATTGGAGTCCGCCATTCCTAGCCACTACACCAAACTGGCTCTCGAAGGGGGGCTTGGCTCTTGAGTCAAGCTATCTCAACCTGGCTTCCCCAATAAATAACGACTAATTCCTGAGGAGGACAGCCAAGAAGGATGGTTTCAGGGCAGCACAAATGGGGCAGTTCTCGAGCACAACACACTGCATGGGTTGCGCACTGATCAGTTATCCCACTGCGGTGATAGTCCTTTGGATCTCCTTCTTCAGCAGACATCGGTCATTTTGCAGATGCTCCAGCAAAGAACGGTCAAAACCCCAAACTTCTTTCCCTCTGCATTCTTTTCTGTTCCAAAACCGAGAACACAATCCACGTCATACCTTTTATTGGGACCAACGGAATGACACGTGACGGCGTGTGAGCTTTTGAGCTCTCCAGGAACTCTTCGTCAGGCTGGATGTTACCCAAAAAAAAGTATTAAAAGGGTTTTTTCAGGAGGGGTCTGTGCTTTAGGGCATGGTGTATAGGACTCTCTATCTGGTGCAACACTCCTGGATTAATACAATGCCTACGAAGTGATCTCTTCTGAAAAGAGATTATGACTCTCCTGGTTTAGAGACATTAAGAGACATTTGATGGGCTTACGTTTTTCCTATGGAGCGCAGCCAATTAATTGCCTCTTGCTTGGTGAATGTCCAGGTGCATCGTTTGAGTCTGCTCTGCAGCCAATGAACAATATAGGCTTGAAGAAGACTTAACATCATGTCCTGAGGCATTTCCCCATCCCCAAATCCCTTTTTATATGTTTTAGTTTAAAAAAAAAAATTATTCGATGATAAAATGGAAAAGCGGAGAATTATGTAAGTCCCTTTGGGTCCCCATTAGACAGAAATTGTTGTTGTTGTCCAGTCGCACAGTCAAGTCCAAATCTTCGCGACCCCATGGACCACATCATTCATTCATTCATTATTTAATTTCTAAGCCGCTCTCCCCACATTCGCAGGCACAGGCCCTCATGTCTTCCGTCGTCTTCCGGAGTTCGCTCAACTTCATGTTCGTTGCATCAATAACACTGTCTAACCATCTCATCCTTTGCCGTCCCCTTCTTCTTTGGCCTTCAATCTTTCCCAGCATCAGGGTCCTCTTCAGTGAGTGCTCCCTTCTCATTTGGTGGCCAAAGTATTTGAGCTTCAGCTTCAGTAATTGGCCTTCCAGGGAACAGTCAGGGTTGATTTCCTTTAGGACTGACTGATTTGATCACCTTGCAGTCCAAGGGACTCTCAGGAGTCTTCTCCAGCACCCTCATTCGAAAGCATCTATTCTTCGGCGCTCAGCCTTCCTTGTGGTCCAACTCTCGCAGCCATACATTACTACTGGAAATACCATTGCTTGATAAAATGGAGAAGAGGAGAATTATGTAAGCCCCTTTGGGTCTTTTTAGGCAGAAAAGAAAGGTATAAATGAAGTAATGCACAGATTGTGTTCTTGGTTTTAGATTTTGCTTTCAACCAGCATGGCAGTAAAAGACTTCCTTTCTTCCCCAAGCCACTCAGTCAAAGTTGATAAAAGTTTCTGATAGTATTACAAACCCAGAAAATACACTGTTATGTCACACTGGAATGTCTGGAAAATGGTCTCTTATTCTAGATAAAATATGGACAGAATTAGCAGATTGTCCTTCTTTATTATAATTTGTTTCTTCCATTCTAGTTTCTGACGAAATTCTGATTTTGGGCACTTGGAAGTTGTTAGGTCATCTATCCTGTTGCACGTACTGACTAGATGCAGTCAACGGTTTTATATTTGTTTATGCTGAAGTTATTCCCTTCCTGACGTATTAAACGCTGCTCATACAATATTAACATTATAAATTTAAGCTATGCTTACGTACTTTTACAGCTCTTATTCATGTTTTATAATTGTCTTTAATATATCTTAATAAAGTTTATTTGAAAAGAAGAAAAAAACTCGTCACAGCCAGCTCTTATTTGGCTCTCAACAGAACCCCTTTTCTGTCCCACCACAACTTGCTCCACATACTGGAAAGGAACAAATGATGCCTACTCTACAGTTTGTTGCTTTCAACTACTACCTACAGAGCTTTGACTTTTGAGATTTTTAGGGCTTCATCTTGCTTGGAAAAACATATGACTTATCTGAAACTGATGCTCTTTTGAGTGGTCAACAGTGCATTCACAGTAGAGGTTTTGCACTTGCACAGAACATGGTTTGAAAACTTCCAGAGTGTAAGATTTTAGGTGCCCATTCTGCCCCTCCCAAGCAGAGTCTATGTTTTGGATCAGATGTCAGCAAGAATACTGGAGATATCAGCACCAAGTAGATCCAGGTGGGCGGCCATGTTGGTCTGAAACAACTGAACAAAGTCTGAGTCCAGCGGCACCTTTAAGACCAACGAAGTTTAATTCTGTTTATAAGCTTTTGTGAGCATGCACTCTTCTTCAGATACGCAGAGCAGATACACTGAAGAAGTGTGCATGCACGCAAAAGCTTATTCCGGTACCAAGTAGATCAGTCTGCTGGTAGTTGAAGTAAATAGGGACAGATCCATTGTGCTCAAAGCCGATAAAACCCATTCCCACAGAGATGTTAAAGAATGGACTCGCAACCTGACCTGGATAGCCCAGGCAAGCCCGATCTCATCAGATCTCGGAAGCTAAGCAGGGTCGACCCTGGCAAGTCCTTGGATGGGAGACCTCCTTGGAATACCAGCAGTCAGGAGGCAAGGGCAGGCTTTATTCAGCCCAGGCCCCCCAGTTGGGGTCAGTCGCCAGAGGTCACCATGGCTTCCAGGTGCACACGCACTCGCACCCCCCCCACACACACATATGAAAAATAACCAAAAGAAAAGAAAAGGACTCACAAAATGAAAAGCACCTGCTGCCTTTAGTTCATACATAGACGGGGGACTGAGTGGGCTGGATGCTCCTGGTATGGGGATCAGGAGCAGCTCCGGTTAAGGAGTTTTGTGTACGGCTGTGGAAAAGTGGGGGTTTTCACACAGAACCCTTGAAAGCACCTTTGAGCCTCTCCTGGATAACTGGGGAATATTGCCAATGCAAGGACTGGAGGCAAAAGGGAGCCATTTTTCCTAAGTCTGATGTGCCTTGTAGCCAACGTCAGGCTGGTGCTGTATTTACGGATGAAATAAATGCAAAAACCACTTGAAGAGTTGTCATCCACAACACACCCTTCCCCCCTCCCGTCCTCAAGACCCAGCTCTCTCGATCTTTAAAAACGGGGGATAACAAATCCATAAGTCACAGATTCTGGGAAGACGAAACCTCTGACTGACTGTAAAGAGCTCTGAGGTAACAGCAATGACAGACGCAAACACGCAGCCGGGAAAACTCATGCCGAGGCTTTTAAAACGGTCCCTTTGCCATCTCCGTGACATCTTTCTTGCCCTGCAGTGGTCTTCTTGATAAAGGCAACTCAATCATCAGTAAGTGTAACGTTTTAGACCAGGTGGTATAAAATGTTTGTTCCTGGTCTTGCAGGGAAAAAAACCTTCTCAATTCAATTACTCGTTAATTTACTTGCCGAGTCATCACTGTTTTATTTTCTAAATAAAAATCTATCTCCCAGCCAGATCAATGAAGACTTACAACACTGCAAGCCTGGACAAAATCAAGGCGGTAATCTAATTTTGGGGAGCCAGTAAGATGATCAGGCCCGTTGCTTCAATCTCTTTTAATTAAGTCTGATTTTCTGAAGTGTGCACAGCAACTGCAGCCCCTGACAAGTTTAGCTCGAATTCTGGCCACTGCAGCCCGCTGAATGTCTCCAACCAACAAATAACCAGCGAACATGGAGTTGAGCAAACTCCAGAGCACAACGGAGGACAGGAGAGCCTGGTGTGATGTGGTCCATGGGGTGACAAAGAGTCGGACTCGACTGTGCAACTGATCAACAACAACATGTCATTTTACAGAGGTATGTTCCGTAGGATAGTGGGAAGGGCCTTCATTTTTGCCTGCATCTGGGTTGCACACATATGTGTGCGTGTCAAGCGCCGTCAAGTTGCTTCTGACTTACAGTGATCCTATGAATTGATGGCCTCCAAAACGCCCTGTCATTAACAGCCTCACTCAGGTCTTGCAAACAGGAGGCTGTAGCTTCCTTGATTCAATCCCTGAGTCAATCCAGCTCACGTTGAGACTGATTTCCCACAAGCAGCTGCTCTGGGCTGGCTCTTCTCTTTCCCCCGATTGCATTAGTCAATTCCCCACTACTTGCTATGTGGCCGCATTTTGATCCGCAGCATCCCCCAATTTTCCCCAAGTCTTTAGGATCCTTGTTTTTTGAGATCACGAAAACATGGGGGAAATCAGGGGATGCTGCAGGTCAAAACGTGGCCACATGGCAAGTAGTGGGGAAATGACTAATGCAATCGGGGGAAAGAGAAAAGCCGGCCCGGAGCAGCTGCTTGTGGGAAATCGGTCTGGGTCTTCTTCTTTCCCTTCTGCCTTTTGCTTTCCCTAGCATTACTGTCTTTTCCAATGGATCTTGCCTTCTCATAATGTGACCAAAATACGATAGCCTCAGTTTAGTAATTTTAGTTTCCAGGGAAAGTTCATATATATGAGGAATTGAAGTATTTATTCCCCCTCTATTCAAGCCAAGGAAATATTTCCCCCACTTTCTCCTGTGACTACCAATCACTGAATGCTTAGTCATCACAGGACAAGGTGGAGAAAATATTTACATCAAATAGGGTTGCCAGCATCCAGGTGGGACCTGGTGATCTCCCAGAATGACACTTGATCTCCAGACTACAAAGGATCAGTTCCCCTGGAGAAAGTGGCAGATTTGGATGGTGAACTCTAGAGCAGAGGGTTGCCAGGCCCCTCCTTGTAACTTGTGGGGGGCTGGGGGACTTAACAGGAGCAGGAGGGAGGCCTAGGCCACATTGCTGGAAACGAGGCAGTCACTTCCAGTGTTCCCCGGATGTGACATCACCACATTGCTGATGTTGCGGTGACGCTCTAGTTTTTGGACAAAATCTCTATGGCAAAGACATTTTTACCATAGAGTTTTTGCCCAAATACCAGAGTGTTGCCGTGACATGAACAATGTGATGTCAGCAATGTGAAGACATCACTTCTGGTGCACACTGTAAGTGATGTTGTGTTGCCGGCAGCTGCAGCTTTGGCCTGCCTATCCAAGTGGTAAGTCTTTCCACTGGCTAGCTGAGTGGCAGCAGGAGGGCAGGGCCCTGGGGAGGAAGAATCCCTCACCACCAGCAGGGAGCCAGCAACCCTACTACGGCATTATACCCCACTGAGCGCCCTCCCCTTCCCAAACCCTACCCTCCACTCTTAAATCTCCAGGAATTTCCCAATCCAGAGTTGGTCACCATAATTTTGAAGCAAGACTGATGGTTGCAACCAGGGGTCATTTCAAGCAGGAGCTCGGGGGAGCTCAGTTTCGGGAGTTGGTGCCAGCCCCGCCCCCCATGGGGGAATGCCTGCTTGTGTCATGGCTGCAGCAAAATGACCCCCTCCCCTGGAAAGGTCCTTGTTCCTCCAACCAGCCTTCTGAAGGCTTCAGCCACCACTGAAGCTATCCTCCCAGAATAGTGGTATTTCTGAGGCTTGGATTAGTAGCTGTCTCTTCTCTTCTCTTTCTTTCTTTCTTCTCTCTCTCTGTCTCTTCTTTCTTTCTTGCCTTCTGACATACTTCTGGTGATGTCAGGGGGTGTGGCATATACAAATAAGTTATGCTAATGAGTTATGCCAATGAGCTCCTGCACCCCTTTTTCTACGAAATAACCCCTGGTTGCAACTAAAATGTTCAGGTCTCTTGTTAACTCTCCATTTACTAAGAGCACAAGAACTTCCCCACACATGTCCATTGCAACCCACAGAAGTTTAATTTTTGTCACACCCAAATTTTAGAGCAGATAAAAATGACACACAAACACAGCATGTTCAAAACACAAGGAAGGGGGTGACTTTGGAAGGCTCTACTTGTGTTTCTTGATAAGCAAAGTGGTGAGTATGATGGTGGGGGGGGGGGAGGCAGAACTCACACTGTAACCAACCCCCCCCCACTCCTCTTCAAAGCTACATCTGCGTTCATCCTGAAAGACACGACTAAACCTGATTTTATTGCAGTCAGCTCCTTTGCTGCAGCTGACCAGGGAATGTTTCCATATGGAAAGCATGTGAAAATCCATAAGGGAAAAATGTTTGCGATCTCTCTGGGGGCCCCCGCGGATTGGAGGATGCATATTCCATTACCTAGAATAACAGCTGGAATCCTGATGGGAGTGGTGTGTGGGTGGGTGTGGGTGGGCGGGCGGCCGACTACACTTTCGGCCAATGGAGGGGGGGTGTCACTGAATGTGTAATGGGAGCTTTCAAGGGGATGGTATGGAGCTAATCTGTGAAGCCCAAGGTATAAGGAGCATGGTGCTAAAAAAGGAAATGTGAAGCAGCCTGAAAGGCTATCTTGGAAAAAGCAGAATGGAAGTTGCGTGTCTCTTCCCAGTCTCCAGGAGTCACCCGTGGTGTCAAAGGAGAACGGCTGGAAATGCACACGCACGGAACTGAAACCAGAGGACAGAGGTGGGCGGCGGCCTTCCCCCCGCCCAATCAAATGCCTTTTCGGTGATATCGCTACCCTAATATTGCTCTCCCCAAGCTTCCTCTCTTTCGTTTGTACTCTCATGCATGGAAAGACAGTGCAGTCTAGAGCATCAGGCTAGGCTCTGGGACACGCAGCTACAAGCATGGACAGCTTCAAGAGCGGATTAGATAAACACACGGAGCAGAGGTCCATCAGAAGCTATTAGCCATAAAGTATAGACAGGAACTCTCGGTCTGGGGCAAGTGATGCTCTGTATTCTTAGTGCTTGGGGGGGGGGGGGGGACAGCAGGAGGGCTTCTAGTATCCTGGCCCCACTGCTGGACCTCCTGAGGGCGCCTGGTGTTTTTGGCCACTGTGTGACAGAGTGTTGGACTGGATGGGCCACTGGCCTGATCCAACATTGGCTTCTCTTATGTTCTTATGTACTTTCACACGCACCAGATAATGCACTTTCAATCCACTGCACTTTGCAACTGTGGATTGAAATGGCGAAGTCCACCTGTGAACGGTTGCTGAAGTGGACTGAAACGACATTATTCGGCACCTGTGAAAGTGCCTCCGGTTTTGACTCTCTACTCTGCCATGGGAGCTTGCTGGGTGACCTTGGGGCAGTCACAACCTCTCAGAGGACAGAGGTGGATGAAGTCTGAATGTTGAGGACACTCCAGCTCTATCAGATAGTCACACAGCTATTTTCTGGAGCAGAATTGGAAGATGTTCTAATTCAACAGCTGTGCATTTGGCACTAGACACATGGCTCTCATCTTAAGAGGCCTCATAAACATCCTTGTCTTTTGCCTATTAATCTTGCTGCTTAACTTTCCTTTTTTGGTCCAGTATTAACTTATTGGTTATTTCATTGTAATACGTAACACTATGACCATGTGTCTGTCTGTACCCCCAAGGGTCGGAAACACGTCAGGTCATCTGTATTGTCCCTTTCGTTTCAGTCACTTGCACTTCGTAATGAGGCTTTCATTGGGCCCTTATATGTTTTTTAACCGTCTTTCTAATAAATACATGCATTTTTGCATACAGTAAGTTTACACTAGGTTTTTAATAGTGGCCCGTTATCAGGCATCTTTCTTGTCCTTCCACCTTTCAGACAACATCACTACCCAAACATTGCTCTCTCCCTCTGCTTCCTCTCTTTCATTTGCACTATCATGCATTGAAAGATGGCATGGTGTGAAGATTACAGTGTCAGACTAGGATCTGGGTGACTCAGGTTCGAATCCCCACTCTGCTATGGAGGCTCACTGGGTGACTTTGGGCCAGCCACACGCTCTCAGCCTAATCTTCCTCACAGGGTCGTTGTGAGGATAAAATGGAGGTGAGGAGAATGATATCAGCCCCTCTGGGTCCCCATGGTGGAGAAACGTAGGATATAAATGAAGTAAGTAAATACATTTCTGCGCCAGTCTGCTCTTCCTTTCATTCCTCTTTCACTGGACATCGCAGTGAGAGTGCTTTATAGTGCCAGCCTGCAGATGAGGCACACTCTGATTCCTTCTATAGGGTGCAGAAGCATTTAATTCTGTAGCTAGCACTTGCAGATAATGCAGAGGGATGCTCAACACCTGTGAAGCACAGCATCTGGCTTAGATCTCAACACAGCTGCCATCCATTGCCCAACTGTGGGAGAGCAGCCTCTGATTCTAGATCACCCCCCCACACACACACCACCACCACATGGTTATTTGTAAGTACTGAAAGGAGTGGTCAAAAGAATGCAAGAGGGTGAAATCTGAACCACTGTTCTTTTCCCAGCTGGCATACTATGAGGGTTGGGAGGCAGGGATCTCGGGGGGCACACATCAGCAATCTCACTATGTCACTTCTGGGGAAAACCCAGAAATCACATAGGGTAGCTCTAGGAATTGGCAGAAACTCCATGGTAAACCATAGGGTTTCTGGCAATTCCTAGAGCTACCCTACGTCACTTCAAAGTTCTCCCCAGAATCAACATAATGACATTGCTGACGCTGCCAGTTTCCATTGTTGTTTCTTTCATTTTTCCTGCTGCAACTCCGAGAAGTGATAGGCAGAAGGGCTACCAGTGGGAGACTTCCTGCTATAGCAGGAAGCCTGGCAGCCCTTGTGATAACCATTTGTCTGGAGGTGCTCATGAGGAGCAAAGCATCATAAAGTACACTTTGGGATGCTGGATGTAAGACTTTTTCTTACCCTGCAGAGTGCCCTCTAATGTACATCCAGATTCTCCATCCACACAGAGATGCTGGCTTCTGCATGTGGATTGTCTAGGCTTCAACTGTGCCTTGGTTCATGAGTTTCCAGTACTAGGGCAGAAAAGTTCTTCCGAGGATAGGGAGAATGCATGTTCCTCCCTGCTGAATTATTGCGCCTTTTCAATACATACCCATGGCTTCCACATATATACTTAGTGAAGTAGGGCAACAAGGCAAATACCATCATTGACATTGAGCAGCGGTCCATCAGTGGCTATTAGCTGCAAGGTATAGATAGGAACTCTCGGTCTGGGGCAAGTGATGCTCTGTATTCTTGGTGTTTGGGGGGGGCAAGAGTGGGAGGGCTTCTAGTGTCCTGGCCCCACTGCTGGACCTCCTGAGGGCACCTGGTGTTTTTGGCCACTGTGTGACAGAGTGTTGGACTGGATGGGCCACTGGCCTGATCCAACATTGGCTTCTCTTATGTTCTCTTATGTTCTTATGCAGGGGTCATTTCGTAGAAAAAGAGGTGCAGGAGCTCATTAGCATAACTCATTGGCATAACTTATTTCCATATGCTAAACCACCTGACATCACCAGAAGTATGTCAGAAGGCAAGAAACAGAGAGAGAGAGAGAAAGAAAGAAAGAGATAGATGGCAGAGAGGGGACAGCTACTAATCCAAGCCTCAGAAATACCACTATTCTGGGAGGACAGCTTCAGTGGTGGCTGAAGCCTTCAGAAGGCTGGTCGGAGGAACAAGGATCTTTCCAGGGGACGGGGTCATTTTGCTGCAGCCATGTCACAAGCAGGCATTCCTCTGCCGGGGGGGGGGGGGGGGGGCTGGCACCAACTCTCAGAGCTGAGCTCCCCCGAGCTCCTGCTCAAAATGACCCGTTCTTATGACATACAAGCTTAAACTGCGGCACTTCTCTTTTTAGAAGTTACGTCTGCCCCCTGCCACGGTTGTCAGTTTGAAGTGCACAGAGAACCTATTCCTTTTCTACAAAAAAACCCACTCCTGATTTTCCTCTGTTCAGGGGTGTCAAACATGGCCCGCGAGCAACTGGTCATTACCTCTATTGCCAGATGACAGAGGCTGTGCATTACGTCCCTGTATGCTGTCCCAGGGCTGATGAACCATGGGCAGTGGAAGTGGGAGGGGGGGCATCAGGGACAGTTTAAGGAAATACTATAAGAATGCCAGCCTGTTTGTATTTTGAATAATTTTATGGCACATTTGGCCCCACCCGACAAAGTGGCATTCCTGCCAGCTCTGGCCCTCGTCACGAATGAGTTTGATGCCTCTGTAAGAGCTTCTCAAGCATAATTCTTCTCCCACAGCTCCCCACACCCCAACAAGGAAGTTCTCCATTCTTTCTCCACACCTGCGGAGGGTACTGCACCAGGACTCTGTAATACCAGGCTGAAGCGAGAGACAAAGTTCACAAATGCCACTCAAAAGTGCTTTGCAGTCTCCCGCTTCCAATGTGGCCATGCACATGTGAAAAACAGAAAGCCAGTTTTAAATGTGCTTGTCTCAGGTGTGGCGATATCTATCAGCTGTCACGCCAGAAGACCTGATTTAGAGACGTTTCAGCCTTCCTGCACTTTACGATGCGTGTGTGCGATTTTTGGTCTTTCTGTTCCCTCCACGCACACAAAAAGAATCCATTCCAATTCCCCCGCCCCCTTTTTAAAAAACACCCATCTCTCTCTGATGAATGCACTGCTCCTGGCACGGCTTCCACAAATGCATTACAATATAAGGTATGACATAGCCGTCCACATATCATCTCTTTCACTGAAAAATCTGAGTAATGTTTTTGGGAGCCATCCATTGAGAAGTTCTGCTGTGCAAGCACCACCGAAATAGATGCAGGTGTCAGGGCCCGTAATGGATATTGTTAGCGACCGTTATTCATGACACAGCTCCCTGCGTCAAGCCAGCACTGTCTTGTGAATATATATTTGAAAACTGCTCTGGAGTCTGCACACTCCTCCCTTCGCTGCTGGCTGGCACATCGAGCAGGGGTTTGGGGTTTGGGTTTTTTTTTAAGTGTATGGGGTGGGGACAAATGAGAGCAGCAGGTAGAGCTGCCAAGTCTGGGTTGGAGAAACCCCCGGAGAGTTGGGGATGGAGCCTGGGGAGGGTGAGGTCTGGGGAGGGGAGGGACCTCAGTGGGGTATAATGCCATGAGGAGGAGGGGGAGGAGGAGAAGGAGAAAAAGGAGGAGGAGGAGGAGAAAAAGAGGGAGGAGGAGGAGGAGGAGACGAAGAAGGAGATGGAGGAGGAGAAGGAGAAAAAGAAGGATGAGGAGAAAAGTTGGTTTTATACCCTGCCCTTCACAACTAAAGGAGTCTCAACACAGCTTACGATCGCCTTCCCTTCCCCTCCCCTCAACAGGCATGATAAGTATTGGAGTCGGGAGTCCATGGAATAGTGAAACAGCTAGATCTTTATTGCCGGTCCGGATGAAGCATACAACCCAGGGCTCGAAGCCCTCCTTTTATGCTGGTCAGGGACAATCCCCTGACCTCACCCAACTGGCCTGATAGGCTATTAGAAGTCTATTTACATTTCATAGGTTCCCTGGGAGAAACCTAGGTACATGATTGGTGGCCGGTTTGAATCCCCCAGGCCTTTGTTCTACCTGGCTGAAGCTCAGGTAGTTTCTTGGCCATGTGCTCTGGCCATGCGGTCGCAATTATGGGAGCACATGGCGACCGCATGGTCAATACATAACAAGGCACTTTGTGAGGTAAGTGGGGCTGAGAGAGCTCTGAGAGAACGGTGACTGGCCCAGGGTCACCCAGCTGGCTTCGTGTGAAGGAGGAGCGGGGAATCAAACCCAGTTCTCCAGATTAGCGTCCTGCCGCTCTTAACCACTGCACCAAACTGGCTCTCAAAGCAGCCATTTCCCCCAAGTGAACTGACCTCTGTCAGCTGAAGATCAGCTGTAATTTCAGGAGATCTCTGGGTCCCACTGGAGGATAGCAGGGCTAGCATTCTGGATCCAGGGTGGATCTTCAGCGACATAGCTCAGCACCCACCTCTGTCACAGGTAAACAAAATACCACGGAACGACTGCCGGACAGGGTGCCTATTGGAGCACCACACCAAATGCAGCAGCGGCCCATGCGGACTGAGGCACGGGGAACAGATAATCTGTACATAAGTAATCTAAAGCAAATTGCTTCTTTACAAAACACGCACAGACATAGATGCTTAAGGAGAGCGGGAGTGGGGGGGGGGAAGGACAATTAATTATAAGAAATGTCAGGGGAGAGGAAATGGAATGAGAAATTGAGTCTGAGTTATAAAAAATAAGTAATTTTTGCCTACTTTGCAGGAGGCTTATTATATTAATTAAACATTATTACGGCGGATGAGTTTTGGGGGGGGGGGGGTTTACGAAGTCTGAGGCCGGCGGTAAGTGTTCTCTCCGGTAGCCTGAGGCTCCAGCCGTCCTCCGATATTAATCTTCTAAAGCACTCTAAATGCTGAAGAGATAAACACTTGAAATATGAAAATGTTTCTCCCCCTACCCCGGGCTTCCTCATAGACTCCGTGACCCTGCATCAACTCGAGATATAAATGAGATGCCCAGGCAGGCTTGCGTCTCCTTCCAGACTGGGCTTACTTTGTATGCTGTTCAGTTGCTCCGGGCCTCTCTGTGCGTGGAAGCGAGAACCCCGTTCCTGGGTGATGCTGTGCAGGCCACGGATACATTTCCCAGTAGCAAACCCATGAAAACACACACAGGTACGCGGCCACATTACACCTATCTACGCAACTGTCGGCAACTACGCAATGGTGGCAACTGTCCAGAATCTAGGGTTCATTTCGTAGCGGGAGCTCCTCTGCATATTAGGCCACACACCCCTAATGTAGCCAATCCTCCAAGAGCTTACAGAGGTCTTCTTACAGGGACTACTGTAAGCTCTTGGAGGATTGGCTACATCAGGGGTGTGTGGCCTAATATGCAAAGGAGCTCCTGCTACGAAATGAGCCCTGCCAGAATCCATTTGTCATCTACAGTTTCATCTATCCACTTATCTGCATAAGAACAACTAGATTCAAGTCCCGTAGGTCCTTACAGACCAACGAGATTTTTGAAGTATACGCTTTCGAGAGTCAGAGCTCCCTTGGTTACAATTTTGACTTTCGAAAGCTTATTTCCCCCCAAATCTTATTGGTCTCCAAGGTGCTACGGGACTCACATGTGAACACATGAAGCTGCCTCATACTGAATCAGACCCCGGGTCCATCAAAGTCAGTATTGTCTACTCAGACAGGCAGCAAGCAGCTCTCCAGAGGTCCTTCACATCCCCTACTGCCTGGTCCTTTTAACTGGAGATGCCGGGGATTGAAACTGGGACCTTTTGCATGCCAAGCAGATGCTCTGCCACTAAGCCACAGCCCCTCAGATCTAGCTGTTCTACTGCAGACCAACATGGCAACCTGGTCATGGGCCAGCTTGACCAGCCTGAGTCCAGTGTGGCTGAAGACTCCTCAGGAGTGGAGGAGCCACATGCAACCAGCTTTGAACCAGCTGAAGTTAGAGAATTAGAGGTACAGGAACCTCAAGATTCACTGACCTTGATACACACATGCATAGCTCTGAAGTAGCCCACAAAGCACAACTGCAGGAAAGTAGCCCATCAGGCTCCCCCTCGCTAATTGAACAGCGAAGGGAAAGGCTCCAGCAAGACTTAAGGACACGCAGACAGAGTGCTCGCCTCTTGGCTCAGCACCAGATGCTTAACGATAGCAGTTCTGAGTAAGCGCAGGAGCACCACCGAGCAGATGGCTATAAATCACGCTTGTTAAGGAATGCCTATATAAATCAGAGCTGGAGAACTGCAGATTGTGGAAGCAACTTGTCACAATCCTGTGAACTTTGTGGCCACAACTCTGAACTCTGCCTGCCTCCTGTGACCTTTGGACCGACCACTGGCTCTGCTTTTTGGACCTGCCTGAACCATGCTGATCAATGACCTCGGACTGCCTTGACTCTGTTTCCCTGAACAACCCAAGGACCCTGACTGCTGCTCAACTGGTATTTGACCTCTGGACTGGACTCCTGACTGTGATCTAGCTCTGTTGCCTTTGCACAGTGGCCTAGCTCTGTTGCCTTACTTTACCTGTATTCCCGGACAATACCCTCTGAAATTATTTGCACGACTGATCTGTTGGCATGACACATTTTGACAGGTAATGAGGTGCAGGAATTACATTGGAGAAGTCATTGGAGAAGCGTGTCCGCACGGGGGGGCTTTTGCGGTGCTCCGGCTCAGCACATCATATCCCCCTCCAAAGCACACAGTAGCAGATCCCATCCCCACAGGGGATTCACCCAGAAGCACTGGGGGTTTAGAGAACCAATCTCCCTTCTTGGTGTTTAAAGTGCTGATTTATGGCAACCCCACAGGGTTTTCAAGGCAAGGGATGAAGCTGAGGTGGTTGGCCATTGCCTTCCTCCGCAGAGTCTTCCTTGGAGGTCTCCTTTCCAAGTACCGACCATGCTTAGCTTCCAAGATCTGACGAGGCTGGGCTATACCCTGATGCCTCCCCTCCTCACCAATCTCCCTACTCCACACCTAAAAGAACATTCAGAGCTAATGCTGTGGCTGGAAACTGACGGTTTTCGATCTGTGTTTCAGGAAACCAGGGCTTTTTTGGCCACTTATCAGGGGTCACTTAATTAAAGAGAAAAGCAATGATGGCGGACAGGATTCCCTGGAAGACAGGATTCCCAATATTACTAATCATTCCCTGTAACATGTAGCTGCGGGGGAAAGTTGTGTGTTTTGAGGCATATTCTATGTACACATGAGGAGTCAGAAAAGAGCAGACTAAGGGGGGACATGATAGGGGTTTATAAAATGATGCATGGGGCTGGAGAGAGTTGACAAAGAGAAATTTCTCTCCCAAAACACTAGAACTTGAGGCCATCCAATGAAGCTGACGGGCAGTAGATTCAGGATGGAAAAAAATCTACTTTGTACAGAGAGTGATTAAGATGTGCAATTCACTGCCAGAGGATGTAGTGATGGCCACAGGAATAAACATCTTTAAAAGGGGAGTAGACAGATTCATGGAGGATGTCTATCAGTGGTAACTAACCATGGTGACCAAGGGGAACTTCCATGTCCAGAGGCAGTCAACCTCTGAATCCCAGAGCCAGGAGGCAACATCAGGGGAAGGCCTCGACCTCTCTGCCCTGTTGTTGGCCCTCCAGAGGAAGTGGTTGGCCACTGTGTGAGGCAGGATGCTGGACTAGATAGGCTATTGGTCTGATCCAGCAGGGCTCTTCTTATGTTATCCGAAAGCTGAAATTTGGCAAAAAAACAAAAACCCCAAACGCAGCTATAAACAAAGACAGATGCTTAACCATCTAAAAAGACAAATTAATCATCAGTCTATTTATATTTCATGCCCTTCTTTGTTCGGCCTAGCAGGGGTACGCTGTCTTCCCCTTCAACCACCTCACAAGCTCAGTCAACCTAGTTATTAATGGCAACGAGCAGACAGCAGGGAGAGAAGACGCAGCAGCTTCCAAAACGCAGGCCTATTGGTCAAGAAAGCTGAAGGGGAATCAATTGGAATGATCAAAATGTTCCCATTCATCACATTCAGATGTTACGGTGATCAGTGCTAGTGTGCTTCAGGTAACCCCGGGGATAAAACGAAGCTGTGGAAAAGATTCCACTCAGACTGCAGTCCCACTTCAAGTAATCCATGGATTTGCGGTGTGAAATCTTAATGCATATTCATGGGAAATGAGTAAGTACAGACAAATGTTTCTCGGAAACCAGCAAACCTCGCTCACCCAGTCCCATCTTGGAGTGTTCGTTTCAAGATTCGTTGCAAGAGACAAGGAAAGCAGAGCTTTCGTTTAAGCAATTCTTACACGAATATACGAGAAGCGGCTTTCTACAAAGGCAGACTATTGGTCCATAGAACTAAGTATCCTTTACTCTGATTGGCGGATTCTCTCTAGGGTCTTTTCCAACACCCGTTATCTGAAATCCTTAACTGGAGATGCCGGGGATCGATCCAGGGATACAAGCTGTGAGGTCTGCCGCTTTCTTAATTCACATCTTTCATGGATCTTACTCCACATAGTCCTAAGGACCCTGGTACTCTTGTTCCAAGGCAACAGTCTTCACAGAAACATTAAAAGGGTTAGAGGCAAAAAATAGGCATCTTCTTACACAGGCCCATGTGAGTTCTAGCACCACAGACCGAAGCTGGAAAAGCACAGCAGAAAAGCTGAAGGTCTACCCAAGCCACATTCACACGTGCCAGAGTGGGGATGAAAAGTGGAAAACAAAAACACATCATACGTAAAGTAATATGGGCTGAGGTTCAAATGAGGATCGAACTTGTCTAAGTCTTGGGCAAACCAAGTGTCAAGTTTTCTGGCTGGCTATCTCCAAACCTACTGAAACTTCCAGAACACAATCATCCAGAAATGTCCCCTCAGTTCAGTTCACCCTTGCGGGGAAGAAACTGCATACATGAAGGTTATCTCACAACGAAAGCTCCAAGTATGTGGGAACACGAGATAGAAGAGTCCTGTCCTAACCTGCCCCTTGACTCATGGGCATTCCATCCACTTTTTAAATTGGGTGAGCATTCAGACACATGATTCCCTAGGATGGCTGTACGGAGTGCTTTTTCTAAATGTGGGATTCTAAACTAAACCTCCTCTTCCTATCGTTTTTGTTTTCCAAACCTATAACGGAACTCCTCGAGACAGGCACCTTAATTGTGGCGTTTTCAGTACGGGTTACCCTAGTGATCTGTCACAGCATCCCAAGTTCATGGTGCTTTATTGCTCCTGCAATTGCTCTTTTTGTTGGAAGCGATGTTCTAAAATTTATGTCCCACCTGTTATTAGGTGCCTTGGGAACACAGGCTGAGAGGCAACGCAAAAAAGTTTAAACAAACAAACAAGCAGATGTGTCATGCAGAATATGTCTGTTCTTTTGTACATGAACTGGCTTACCCGGGTAGGCCCCGATGCCTGGTCCCATGTGGCTAGTCCAGGTGTTTCTAGAATGGAAAGTCCACGTAAATCCCGTAGATGCATCGTGCGTCCAACCACAAAGGTCTCCAGGAAGATCAAAGTTGCAGTTGAATCCTATGGGGAGCTGGAAATCTTGTAACGGGAACAAAACAACATAGAGGAGCATCAAAGAAAGGCTAGCCACAAAGAAATGCTAACGAACGTAGCTAACAAATCTCAGAACAGTGAAGCAAGCAGGAAGTTTCTCTGGCTGGTGCACACAGCCCCTTGGTCTTTCCGCTCCATGATACTTTTAATAAGTCTCAAGTTTCAGCTGCTTTTGAGGATCAGTCTCATAGTTGGAACCATCAAAACGAACATATGCACATCCTTCATACCCTAAGCAAACATAAATGAAGACACCAAATGTCTCCCGCCTCTCTAACCAGCCCCTTCTTCATAAAGTACATTTTAACTATCCAGAAGTATATGCCACACTCTTCAGTTGTACGACATCATCCTGCGGTAGTACCAAGAAGACAGGGGAAAACATTCCAATGTGCCTTAAAATTTCTGGTTATTAAATAAGAGATGAAAACACTAGGAGGCTGAAGTTATAGAATCATAGAGTTGGAATGTACCTCCAGGGTCATCTAGTCCAATGCCCTGCACAATGCCGGAAATTCACAAACATCTCCCCCACCCATATCCCCAGTGACTGCTGTTCCACGCCCAGAAGATGACAAAAAACCTCCAGGATCTCCAGCCAAACTGGCCTGGAGAAAAACTGTTTCCTGACCCCTGATACTGCTGAAGGATACAGAGCTTTCAAGGCAAGAGATGTTCAGAGGTGGTTTGCCCTTGCCTGCCTCTGCGTAGCAACTCTGAACTTCCTTGGTGGTCTCCCATCCAAATACTAATCAGTGCTGACCCCGCTTAGCTTCCGAGATCTGACGAGATCATTAATGTCACTTACAATAAAAACTGCCAGTGCGGATGCAAACTAGATATTTGTGCCTCAGAGCTAACTCACACATGAACCGAGTATGTATAAATGTGTGAACAGCCTCCGCTGAAACGTGCTACATTTGATGCTTGATGACAAGCAAGCTCTGATCGTGGCATTTGTGCTGCCTGTTTTATATGTGCTGTGCTGAACGATGCAGTCGCTGAATAATAAACTTGAATTTGTGAACCCGCCCTCCCAGCTCCACTGAAAAACATCTACCGCTTAAATCCCAATGATTTCAAAAGAAATGCACAGAGAGATGGCTGTTTTCTGAATTGTGCCTCTAATCCAGCTGAGCTTCATACGATTCAACAAAGAACCAGAGGGCACGGAGACGCCCAAGGACTTATTGACATGTACTGGCCTTGGAGAATCTCAGTCCCTCTTGGATTTCCTTGACAATGATCAGGTTTGCCAGCATCCATGAAGAACTTTGCCTGAAGAGCACAATGTAAACGCCTGACAAAAAAATATGCAGCTGACTCCTCCGTAATATACAGGAAGGAGGCAGGAAGGCTGATTCTCATGTTGTTGTTGTTGTTTCCAGACATGGGATGGATCCTGCAACTCACTGGCATGCATACTTGCCCAGGCATACATTACTTGAACATGCAACTGGATCCTTCACAGACTAAATGGTGGCCTTCATGTTCCAGATGCCAAGTCAGACCCAATCTGCATTTGCTATGTAAAGCTGTTCCGTGCTACGGCGGCACCGGCTTCCCATTTGGCTCAGTATAAAGCTCTCCTCTGGAGAGCTAGTTTGGTGTAGTGGTTAAGTGCGTAGTCTTATCTAATCTGGGAGAACCGGGTTTGATCCCCCACTCCTCCACTTGCTCCTGGCTGAATGACCTTGGGCAAGCAGTAGCTCTGTACTAGCTGTTCTCTCAAGGACAGTTGTCTCAGAGCTCTCTCAGCCCCACCTACCTCACAGGGTGTCTGTTGTGGGGAGGGGAAGGGAAAGCAGATTGTGAGCCGCTCTGAGACTCCAAGTGAGTGAAGGGCGGAATATACATCCAATCTCCTCCCCCTCCTCTTCTTCTCCTCTGTCTTAGGGAGAGTGTGCGAGAGAGGGACTGCCCCAGGAAATAACAAATGGTTCGGGGGTGGGCATGCTTCCCCCCCCCCCCCCAATATGTTTGCAGAAAAATGTTCCCTGGCTGCTTTGCTTTTAAACACAGACGACTGGATTTTCAGCTAACTTGTTTCCGTTGTGACAACTTGCGTATCTCCTTAGAAGGGGGGGGGGGATTCGGCTCCATTTGTCTGCTTTTTGCTCATAGCAGCTTGAGGGTGGGGAGAAGCAACTGTAGCACCTTAAAACCAAACCCAGATCAGGCGATGAGACACCACAGTGACCTCGGAGTCACCACTAAATGGCAATAAAATGACGCAGACAGCCAATGTTGAGATGAAACAATAGGAGAGTGGATGGAGCAGATCTATTTCCTCTTGCTCTGGATTGCGAGACTAGATCGAATGGGTGGAAATTACAAGGGAGTCGATACCGGCTAAATATCAGGAGAAACTTCCTAACTGTTAAGAGTTGTTGAGCAGTGGAACAGACTGCCTCGGGGGGGGGGGGGTGGATGCTCCTTCACTGGACGTTTCCAAGCGGAGGCTGGACGACCATCTTTTGGGTATGTTGTAGGGCTATCTTTTGGCTATGCTCCCACAGAGTGCAGGGGGTTGGACTAGATGACTTGCAAGGTCCTTTCCAACTCTAACATTCTATGATTCTATGATGCGGCAGGAAATGCAGACAGAAATTTGTGAGACAATGTGAGATCGTTGGCACAATGATGCAGAATACCAATGCAGATTGGACCACAGAGTCACTTGCACTAGACATTTGCTCGTGGATGGGAGCAGAGAACAATGAGAAGGAGGAGGAGTTGGTTTTATACTCTGCCCTTCACTACCTGAAGGAGTCTCAGAGCGGTTTACTATCACCTTCCCTTCCTCTCCCCACAACAGACCCCTTATGAGGCAGGTGGGGCTGAGAGAGTTTTAAGGAAACCAAGGTCACCCAGCTGGCTGCATGTGGAGAGGTGGGGAATCAAACCCGGTTCTCCCAGATTAGAGTCTGCCGCTCTTAACCACTGCACAATTCGACTTTCAAAAAGAAAACAAATTTTAAGATTTGGGCCTCCAAGCTGAGCATGTCAGATTTTAGAAGTCAGCTTCTTGATTTTTAGGATGCAGGGCCTTTTTGGTTGTGGCAGCAAAACTCTGGAACTCTCTCCCCCCAGGGAGATTCATCCATCCCCTTCTTTGCTGCTGTCCTCCACCAGGAGGGCCTCTGTTTCCTCTGGCATTCTCTTAGTAATTCCTTCTTCCTATCTTATATTTTAAATTCCAATTTTTTCATGTTTTGTAAGGGTCTTTTAGTTTTGACTTAAATTCTTTTAACAGTGAGCTTTTCTTTGGTGGAATGGTTTTAGGATGTGTTTTTATAATGCTTATTTTACCTGCTGGTCACTTTGGTAGCCCTGATGAGGGAAGAAAGGTGGGGGTATAAATTTGGTAATCTTTAAAGGAAAGATCAGTAGAGAAAGTTGGAGCAAAAACACTTTCTAATAATTTCTGGAGCCACTCCTAGTAAGGATGGACAATTAAAGACTGGGATGCCCAATTATAGCAGAAGCCTGGTTCCTAGCTTTTCTGAAAAAGGATAACATTTTAAATCATCAAGTCTACAAAGATAAAATCACTAGTAAGAGGTTAGTGACCCCTACAATAGTCATCAGGCAGCCACTTACAGAGAAATGGAAAGAGCGTCTCCTGGCTCCAGAAATAATAACAATTAAACAATTCTGTAACATTAATAGCCATGACTCCATTTATAGTATGATTTAATCTAATTTTGTTTCTGAGGAAGGTAACGTTTTAGACATCCACAAATCTGATCATCCAGAGAAATGTGCACCATTGTTTGTGAACCCCCAGTGATGAAATCCATAGTTAAATCAAGAGAAAAACAATATGAACTTCTGGCGACTGGCCTTGAACATGCAATTAAATGTGGATCAAGTTCTCTTTGGTGAAGGTGAAGATAAATGTTGCCACCAGCTTTGCAGTAAAGTAATGAATTGGGGTTCCTTCTCACTGGTAAACGTGTGTCTGTACCCCCTTCAAGATTATGGTGGGGAGAGGTGACTCACTTCTTTGTATCGAAATATTCCTTGTTTATTGAATACCAGTAAGTCAGGGAGAAGAATGTTTTTAAGAGCCTGGTTCAGATCTCATCTCTTCACATGAACTCATTAGATAGTCCTAGGGAAACCTTGGTGATGGTGGTGGAAAGTGCCCTCAAGTCACAGCTGACTGATGGCGACCCCCCTGTAGGGTTTTCTTGTCAAGAGATGTTCAGAGGTGGTTTGTCATTGCCTCTGTGTAGCAATCTTGGACTTCCTTGGTGGTCTCCCATACAAGTACTGACCAGGGGTGACCCTGCTTAGCTTCTGAGATCTGATGAGATTGAGGTAGCCTGGGTCATCCAGGTCAGGACAGGAAAACTTTAACCCTCTCTAAATTTATGACTTGGGGGGGGGGGTGAGGGGTAGAACTATAGTTGAATATTACAGGACTGTTGCTGCAATATCCCAGGCCAATCCTAAATCCTGAGGTGGAAGCTCATGAGAAGCCAAGTAAACATTATGTTGAACACCCCTTTTCTGTTCAGAACCTTCACAGGTACGGTCTCACAGGACACCCAAGGGGAGGGCACAGTCCACAATTGGGGGGGTGCAGTGCAATGACAGTGCACTCCATCCAGGTAAGCAGAGGAGGAGTAGCCCCCAGCCCAAACTGGGATAGATGTTATTATCCCCCCATGGGCCCCCTCAGCATTACCTGTACACTCTGGCTCCCATAACCGTTCCTACCACTAAGCAATCATGTATAGTGCAGAAGATAGGAGGGAGAGACACCGGTAGCAAGTTCCATGTTCCAGGGTACCACCTCCCCTTCAGGTGGTAGAGAAGGCAGGAAACACACTGCCATCTGGAGGACCACCAGCACCCCGCCCCCCCCCCCCCCCCGAACTTGTATCTGTCAGGTGTTTCAGTGTAAAAAGCAGAGATAATAAACACAGCAGAACACTTGCATCAGCTTTTAAACAAGAAAGTTTACTTTACTAATAAAGGAAGGGTTGCTGGGAAATACTACAAACAAAACAAGGGATTAACATCCTCTCTCACTGTACTAACCTACATCTTGAATCTCCAGCCCCAGGTGAGTTGGAACAAAGAGCAATAAACTTTCTAAGCCTCCACCCCTGGGACATCTTCTGATCTATTGATTACCCAACTGAAGAAACCCAAACCTAACTAATTGTAACTTACTAGACTATCATGTGTGGTCAACCATCCCCAAATGTACCAGCTAATGCTTTTTAAGCAGAAGCCAAAAATGAGAGATCACGGGAGGAAGTAGAAATCCAAACACAACATCCGTGACAAAAATAACGAAGAGTCAATAAAGATACGTATGCAAAATCATTGACTGTAATTCTGTAGAAAACTCTTTTCTATTATCGCTCACACGCAACAGATACTGCGCAATATAAAATATCCGTTTCACAAGAATTGCTTTATCTGAGTGTGTAGCAATCACAATTCTTGTCAATTTCTACTTCTCAGCTCTTGAAGAGAACATCCTATGTTGACTCTCTAATAACAGAACCCAAGGTCTTCACAATGTATTAGCTGGATTCTAGAAGCCAAACATAAAGTCTCCACTGTGGAATCCAGCTAATACATTGTGAAGACCTTGGGTTCTGTTATTAAATAGTCAACATGGGAGGTTTCCTTCAAGAGTTAAGTAGAAATTGATAAGAATTGTGATTGCCCTGACTAGCCTGATCTCATCAGAGCTTGGAAGCTGAGCAGGGTTGGCAATAGTCAGTCCTTGGATGGGAGATCACCAAAGAAGACTGGGGTCGCTATGCAGAGGAAGGCAATGGCCAACAACCTGGAACATGTCCTGAGGAAGGCAATGATGACGGTGAGGGGTCTAGAGACCAAGTCCTATGAGGAAAGGTTGAAGGAGTTCGGTAAGTACAGCCTGGAGAGGAGACAACTGAGAGATGATATGATAACCATCTTCAAGTACTTGAGGGACTGTCATATGTTGCCCCAGAAGGTCAGACCAGAACCAACAGGTTGAAATTAAATCAGAAGAGTTTTTGGCTAAACATTAGAAGAACTTCCTGACAGTTAGAGTGGTAGTGGGCTCTCCTTCTTTGGAGGTTTTCAAACAGAGGCTAGAAAGGGTTGCCTCAGTGCTTAGTTCTTGCGGCCCTTCCTTACATGCCCATGGAAATGCCGATTGCCACTTTGGAGTCAGGAAACAATTTTTCTCCCGGCCAGTTTGGTCAGGGATCCTGGAGGGTTTTTTGCCATCTTCTGGGCATGGAGCGAGGGTCACTGAGGATTGTGGGTGGAGAGGTATTTGTGAATTTCCTGCATTATGCAGGGGGTTGGACTAGATGACCCTGGAGGTCCCTTCCAACTCTGTGATTCTATGACCTCTGCTCATCTCTTGCCTTGAAAACCCCATGGTCCTGGGGTCGCCAAGAGCCGGTTGCAACTTGATGGTGCACAATGTTTTTTTAATCTGGTGGTATACTTGGGAATGTTTCTAACAAGATAGTCAAGACTGGCAGAATCAGATTGCACTTCTGTTGTGAACATTTGCATAACTCTTGCTTCATAATTACCTAACTAAAATTAAAAAACACAGCGAGAAATATTCATGGTGACAGGCCTCTTTTAATCAAATGGTCTGGGAACATCAGCATGCACTGGATAACCCAGGGCTGTTTTTCTGGTGGAATGCACCGGAACAGCGTTCCGAAACCTCTTCGACAAAAATGATTAAAATTTCATGAGTTTTCAGTATTGAAAACTTCATTTCCCTCTTGAGAGTTCCGGCACCTCTTTTTCGAGAGAGAGAAAAAGCCCCGACATTGACATCTGGGCATGTGTGTATGTTCAGATACGTACACATATGCACATAGGTGTAGCAAATACTGTGTGTGTGTGTGTGTGTGTGTGTGTGTGCACAGACCACGAGTCAAAATCTTTTATGTCTGTTAGCCCAGATGTCAATGTAGGTTATCCAATGCATGCAGATGTTCCCCAACCGTTTGATTAAAAGAGGCCTATCTTCATAACCCACTCAATACAATCTTTGGACGGCTCAGAAGGATATAAGATACACACGCATACATCAGGGCATCCGTCCAAACCCCATTCCTCTTCTTAAAAAGAACGGCCTCATCACCAGTGCAGTAAATCAATGCAGCATTTTGTGAAGTCACTCACTCCTTAGTGTTAAATAAGATCTGACTTCTGACCGAGCCTCTCTAGAGCTTGGTCTGTCACAAGTAATATCATTCAGCAAGCCTTGGTGAGTGGTGGGAAAACACAGGAGCGATCACTTAGCTGCAAACTCATTATTGACAACAATATAACTGGAGCGGTCGAACTGCAGCTCAAGAGCTAAACGCTTATCTCGAGCAGTTCGAACCTGGCTCTCGGCCAGCGTAAGAAAGAGACAGTTCCAAGGCAGGGAAGGTACCCTCGCCCAGCCAATTAAAGGGTGGGGTGGCACGCAGTGGGCACATCAGGCTGCAGAAAAACCAAATTCCCCCATGGTGTTTCTCACCCCAACAAAGTCGTGATGGGCAGTGCATTCAGGATAGACCAAAGAAAACTACTCAACAACTAATCACATTGTGGGATTCACCACCAGTAGACATAGTGATGGCCACTAGTACAGATGACTTTAAAGGGAGATTAGGCAGATCGATGGAGGGCAGGGTCCATCAGTGGCTGCCACCCATGCTGACTATAGGGAACCTGCACATCCAGAGGCAGTGAACGTCTGAATTATACCACTGCTGGAAGGCAACATCAGGGGAAGGCCTTCTCCTCAGTGCCCTACTGGTTGACCCTCCAGGACAACTGGTTGGCAGCTGCGGGAAACAGGATGCTGATCTAGATGGACTCTTCTTATGTTCTGCTCACAACACAATGATCAGGGTGACCTACATTTTAAGTAATAAATGTTAAGGTGGCATACCAGTGGGCAGAGAACTTGCTGAAGGAATGCACCATGTGCTCTGGCAAAAGGAGGAGGAGGAGGAGGAGGAAATTGGATGTGTACCCCACCCTTCACTGCCTGAACGAGTCTCAGAGCAGCTTACAATCCCTTTCCCTTGGTAAAGAGGCACACCAAACTCACAGCATAGCTGTGAGGTTGGGGGAGCTGGGAGACTTCTCGCTCTCTCACAAACTGCCCTTGAGAGAACAGCTCTGAAAGAACTTATAATTGACCCAAGGTCCCACCAGCAGCTGCATGTGGGGGAGTGGGGAATCAAACCCAGTTCTCCCAGATTAGAGTCCATGCTCTTAACCACTACACCAAACGGGCTCTCAGGACTGAGCAAAGACAGGAGATGAAACCTGGCCCTGTGGGTTACATTGATGAGGGTTAGGAAAGGATGAGAAGCTTGGAAAGTATGACTTGGGACCCCTACTGGAGCTGTAGAGAAAGCATGAGATGCAGGGGCCCATGGGAACCACAGATGAGGACGCACGTGAGCCAAGCTTCATGGGACAGGCCAACAGGCGAGGAGCCTGCATCTGCCTTGCAGGAGATAGCAAGGAGCAATTTCCAAGGCTCAGGAGAGCTTATTTTTCCTCCTGGCTTCAAGGCTCTGGTGTTACCTCTGCATAAAGGCTGTTTCAGGAGCTGGCAGAAGAGGGAGGGATCTGGGGCAGTGACTTTCCTCTCTGAAAACAACTGCTGCTCCATCCTTCCCTCCTTCCTTTGGGTGTGACTGATCTGGCTGAAGAAGTTTTAAAACCCTCAAAAGGGGTGGGGTGGGGCTTCTTGGCTTAAATTCCATTCTTTGCCGTTCTTGCATGGCATAATCTAAACCATACTGGCCTTAGATATTGCTGTTAAGGCCCTGGGTTCCTATTAGCTGGGTTTTGACAGATTGTTCGTTTTAATGATGTTATGGCTTTTTATGATTTTGTTTCATTTCTTTAACGAAATGATATCCATAACGTTATTAAAACAGACAGCCCTCATAGCCCAGACTAGCCTGATATCAGAGCTTGGAAGTTAAGCAGGGCCAGTACAAGGATGGGAGACCAGCAAGGAAGACCAGGGCTGCTAGGAAGAGGAAGGCAATGGCAAACCACCTCTGCTGCTCCTCTCTTGCCTTGAAAGCCCCATGAGGTGGAAAGTCATGGGGTCACCATGAGTTGGTTGAGACCGGGGGGGCGGTGTTTCTGGGGGAAAACATCGGAGTGGAGCGCTGGAACCTCTTTGAAAAAAACACCTTTTAATAATGTTTTAAAGTTTATGAGTTTTCAGTGTACGGAGTGAAAACTTCATTTCCCTCTTGAGAGTTCCGGCACCCCTTTTTCCAGAAAGAAAAGCCCTGGTTGTGACCCAATGGCACACTTCACCTTTATCTTATGTCAGTGAGGTGCCTCAAGGAGGTCTCTTAAAAGGCAGCATATAAGTTTTCTTAACAACGAAATGAATAAAAATAGATACCTCCGTTGTCCATACAGCTGTCACCACATTCCGTGACGTCTTCATCCGTGGGGAACTGTGTGGTGGTCTCCTCACTTTTCAACGTGGGCTTCAGTGTCTCTGCAGTGGATTTGAGGCCTGCATTTAGAAGAAGAAGAAGAAATGTGACAAATCTCACAGGCTTAAGAAAAGATTTCAGACCGGAGATCAACCCCGTGAAGACAAGAGAGGGAACCTTGCCTTCCCATGTGGGTTCGGTCTCTTGCTTAAGCCGATGCCTTGCAGAATTCGTCCAAGCATCAGTCGCAGAGACTAAGCGTTTAAAGCACACACACCAAGTTTTCCATGTTTTGTGAGGCTGCCTCATCCCACAAGTTATTCACTGGACGGTTAATGCAGAACTATTTCTCAAACATCTCCAAGCACAGGAAGCATCACATATAGTCTTAGATCAAGACGGGCAGTTGTGTTAGTATGTTTGTAGCAGTAGAAAAAAGAGTCCAAGAGCACCTTAAAGATTAACAAAATTTGCAGCAGGGTATGAGCTTTTGTGAGTCACTGCTCACTTCTTCAGGTACAGCTAGAATGTGAGTCTATCTGCTCTATATATTGGAAAGTAGGGGTGTGCGTTTGGCTAAGTCTGAGCTGAAAAAATATCTGGAAAATACCTTAACGGTAATTTTTGGATATTGTTTCAGCCGGATACAGATTTGGGGTATTCTTTGGCTATCTAAAATGGCCAAGCCCTGAAAATCCTGAAAATATTCAGGATTTTTGGGGCCATAGATGGTCAGACTTTAAGGGCATTTAAAGGGATTGTGGTCCCTTTAAAAGCCTTCTCCAAGCTGTGTGGCTCCATGGCAGTACCTTTAAATGCTTTTTGGGTGAACTCGCCACTTGGAGGTGTTTAAAGGGACTGTGAGCCCCTTAAACACTTTTCGAGTTCACTTGCTGCGAAGTCACACGGCTTGGAGAAGGCACTTAAAGGGACTGCAATCCATTGAATGCCTTTCCCCCCTCCATTGGATCTGCTGGTCCAATGTTTATGAGACTTGGGGGGGGGGGGGTTGAGGAGAGGCACCAGCAGCTATGTTGTGACTCTGGTGTGCCTCTGTTTCAAAAAACAGCCCCTCAGAGCCCCAGAGACCTCCAGATTGATTCTCCATTAGACCCTATGGGGACCATTGACTATAATGGTCACCATAGAGTATAATGGAGCTGAAAAAAATTGGGTTCCCCAATTATTTCCTGAATCTGAATATCATACCAGTATTGGTATTTGGGAATTTCAGAAAATATAGATATTTTCAGGTTCAATATACCCAAACCTGAAGAAATACTGGGGTTTTTTGCCCACCTACTGGAAAGTAGAGTAATTTCAAATGCCAAATTACATTAGCAGGAAAACGACAATAGCAGTTGTGATTGGATTAGGTGTGATATGCAGCAGGGTAGTGGGCATGAAGAAATCAGCACTGGACAGAAAAACATAAGACAGGAAACCTAGGTCTCGATTCAATCTTGGTAGATGCATTGTCTTGTGCCTTGTTATCAGTTGCAATTCAGCAGTCTCTCTTTCTATTCTCCCTTTGAAATTCCTTTGTAAGGTAACTGCTACCTTTAGGTCAGCAACTGAAAGTCCTGGAAGGTTAAAATGCTCCCCCACTCATTTTTGAATGCTGTGGTTTCTGATGTCAATTCTGTGTCAAAGGGACTGACCTGTTTGTCCAATATAGAGGGTGGATGTCCCATTGTCTCGAGCATCAGTACCATCACTGTAGGACTATCAGGATATATGGACTCCATCCTGAGACCATACGTTATTAATACCCCCAGCTATGTCAGGAAGGCATTTAAAGGTCCCTATCTGCTCTAAGATTCTACGGAGACCCCAACGAATAGAATGATATTTGGAAATATTTGATCCCATGAGCAGGAAGCATGCCTTGGAAGCAGACCGAGAAAGAAAGATAAGAAACAAAACATCCGATGAACGTAAACCACCTCTTGAATGAATTCAGGCTCACTGCCTCTAAGCTGCGAAGCCAAAAAAACAAAAGCTTCCTTGTGCGCATGGTGATAAGGTAATGAAAGAAAAGCCACGAAGTTTTCCCACACGCTACAGATGTCAACATGGCTCAGATCACTTGTAAAGCTTGATTTACGGATGTAGAGGAAATAAGGGATTCTTTCATCTTTGGACTCCAGTGGACTACAATATCCTTTACACTTACATTCCTACTGCGGTGGGGTTTTTTTTGTTTTTTAAGCAAAGACGTTTACTGAAATCCTAGGAAAATTGAGATCAGAGGCAACACCATTCTTTTCCTTTGTAATAAGACTGGAACATGAAAGAAAGAGAGCGGCATAAACACCCCAATTATGCCAATGTAGAAGAACAAGTAACTGAACATGGCAAACGATGCACCTCCAAAGGGGACCGAAAGGATCCCTAGCACGTCCTGGCTCCTTTCCAGCAAGCATCTGGTTTCACACTCTGGCGGCATATTTTCTCCCACCCTTACTCCACAACCCCAGGAACCGACCTAAAAGCAGGTGTCAAAGGCAATTTCAGCCATAAACGAGTGATGTTAAGATCAACAGTAACTCCCGACTGACTGCCGCTTTTACATAATGAAAGGAAAAGAGGCTGGAATAAAACAGCTCTGAGGGATCTTATTAAACACCTAACTTCTGTAAGGTCTGTTAAGGCGTAATATATGCAGGGCTTTTCAGACGCCCTGCTAAGACAAAAGTCGAAGGGTTGTGATGGTAACACGAATTATGGACTGGGGGAAAGAAGGAAAAAAAGCTACGCAAATCAATGACATTGATGGGATTTTGCATAGACGTGTGCAGTGCTTTATTCTGAGACCAATAATTGAGGTTTTGAAAAACTTGAAAGGGACTTTGGCTTGGTGGAAGAGCCTCTGCCTTGCATGCAGAAGGTCCTAGGTTCAATCCCCATCCTCTGCAGTTAAAAGGACTAGGCAGTAGGTGATGTGAAAGACCTCTGCCTGAGACCCTGGAGAGCCGCTGCCAGTCTGAGTAGAGAATACTGACTTTAACGGACCAAGGGTGTATTTCAGTATAAGGCAGCTTCAGGTGGGTCTTCATTTTTGAGCCCAACAGAGAGAGAGAGAGAGAGAGAGAGAGAGAGAGAGAGAGAGAGAGAGAGAGAGGAGCGTCAAGGGCAGGTGGATTTTCTAGAGACCAGATTACGGGCTGGTGGAATAGACCCATGTACTGCCCTCCTCAGAAGTGGATGTGTGTGTTCCATGGAATCACCTTCCAAAGAAACCTGTCGTGGCGTAGTTGTTAGTGTCACACTAAGATCAGGGAGACCCAAGCTCAAATCCCCACTCTAGCATGGAAGCTTGCTGGGGGACCTGCAGCCAGTCACTCGCCTCACCCTAACTGGGGGTCGTTAAGATAAAACAGAGGAGAGGACAATGCTCTTGTAAGCCAGTTTGGGTCTCCAATGGGAAGAAATATCTAAATAAATAAAACACAAGAGTTTGCACTGACGTTAGAAGGTGCCCCTGTGGCACAACGTTAATGGAACCTCTGAAAACAAGCCCTTCAAACCGTTCCCTTCTGACAACCACATCTGCAGTGTAAACCCTTGCAGCTTAGTTTGATGGAGCCTTTAGCTTCCAGTTTTGATATCATTTTCAACATAAACATATAAACAAACATATGGAGCAGAGGTCCACCAGTGGCTATTAGCCACAACCTATAGATGGGACACTCTGTCTGGAGCAGTGATGCTCTATATTATTGGTGCTTGGAGGGGCCATGGTGGGAGGGCTTCTGGAGTTCGGGCCCCGCTGGTACACCCTCCTGATGGCACCTGGGTATTGGCCACTGTGTGTCATAGAGTGTTGGAGTGGATGGGCCATTGGCCTGATCCAACATGGCTTCTCTTATGTCCTTACATAACTATACGAGCGCCCAAGTATAATTTTGGCAAAATCATATCTCACAGGCATGTTTTGCAGACCCATCATGAGACAGCAGCTACTCTTAAAACTGCTGGGACCTCTTTACTCAAGAACTTCATAGTACCCCATCAGGCTACCTAGCTAGTACCCCATCAGGCTACCTAGAGCCAGTTTGGTGTAGTGGTTAAGTGTGCAGACTCTAATCTGGAAGAACCGGGTTTGATTCCCCACTCCTCCACTTGCACCTGGCTGGATGACCTTGGGCAAGCCATAGCTCTGGACCAGCTGTTCCCTCAAGGACAGCTTGGGAAAGTGCTCTCTCAGCCCCACCTACCTCACAGGGTGTCTGTTGTGGGGAGGGGAAGGGAAAAGGAGTTTGTAAGCCACTCTGAGACTCCCTTAGGGAGTGGAGGGCGGGGTATAAATCCAATCTCTTCTTCTTCTTCTTCTTCTTTTAAAGACATGTATCATCTGGAAGGCCGCCAAATAGAATTTTATGTTATTCCTCAGTTTTATTTGAGATTTTTTGCTGTTGAATTGTATGGTGTTTCTATAGAAGATTCTGTATTTTATGTACTTCAACTTTTGCAACCTGACTAAAGTGTGCTTTATTCGCAGAAGGGATGGGCATTTACAATGACTGAATTGATAAAATAATTCACACTGGTCCAAAAGGCAATTGGGCTGGTACATACCAACATGCTGACATGTGGGACCAGAAAGAACATGTTACAGAGGAGCATGGGGTGAAACCTTCATCTAACTGTTTCATTGCACATCCTGTTCAGCATATGACAAATGGGAATTGGATAAACATATGGATCAGAGATCCATCAGTGGCTGTTAGCCACAAGGTATAGATAGGAACTCTCGGTCTGGGGCAAGTGATGCTCTGTATTCTTAGTGCTTTGGGGGGGGGGCAAAAGCAGGAGGGCTTCTAGTTTCCTGGCCCCACTGGTGGACCTCCTGATGGCACCTGTTATTCTTGGCCACCGTATGACAGAGTATTGGACTGGATGGGCCATTGGCCTGATCCCACACTGGCTTCTCTTATGAGTACCTGACCCATTCAGCTCAGGTGTTAGCAAAGCAATGTGTGAATCTGCCCAATTGCCAAAGGAGAAAAACGCAGGACACGGAATCTTTGCTCCTTGACACCAGAGCCTTTTGAGAATGCAAAACACCACATCAAAGAAGATGTTCTCTTAAGAGTCTCTCAATAATTAAATCCACTAATCAATACCAGATTCTGCATGAAAATAACTAGCAATTAATAAGATTGGACCAGAGAGTTTCAAGAAGATTGGACCAGAGGGTCCAATGCTACGGGCCTCCAAACAGGTTGCCCCCATTCCCTCCATTGGTCTCTATGGTGGGAAAAAAGTAATGTTTTTTTCCCACCATAGAGAACAATGGAGGGGATAGGACAATCTGTTTGGGGGCCTGTAGAATTGGACCCTCTGGTCCAATCTTCTTGAAACTTGGTGGGTATTTCGGAAAAGGACTAGCAATTAATGTTTTGTTAATTTACACCTACAGGCAGGGGTCATTTGGTTGTGGTCCAATCTGTGGTCCAATCTTCTTGAAACTTGGTGGGTATTTCGGGGAGAGGCCCCAGCAGCTACCCTGCAAGTTTGGAGTCTCTCCTTCAAACCCCCTCTCCTCCAGCCCCTCATATATCCTATGAGTTTTTGCCACTGACTTCAATGGCCCATAGGGTATAATGGGGCTGAAACTGACATTCGGCTGGTGATGTCAGGGGGTGTGGCATATGGTAATCAGTTATGCTAATGATCTCCTGCACCTCTTTTTCTACGAAATGACCCCTGCCTACAGGTTATCACAAAAGCTGAAGGAAGTTGTTCTAAACTCCTTGACTTCCGTTCTGCCTTCTGCCGGGTACATGTTAAAATAACTTTCAATGTTCTTTTTTGTTTTGTTTTTAGGAGAATGCTACACAATGCCTAATCTGTAAGCTCAGTTTCCTTCTACGGCCACAAAACTCAAGAGGCATCTGAGAAAGAAATTACATGAAAAAGGATTGTACTAAGTGACTCTTAAAAACAGCCGGTGAAAAAGAAGCAGCTCAGAGCTGAAAGGCAGACGCACAGAAATGGTTTTCCCTTGCACACAGAGATTTACAGTAGGAGCACACCCATGCGAGAGATCTTCGAACAGGAAAGCCCCATATTGTGCCTATATCCTCTGCTGGGTGTGATTCAGAGTCTCTTCAGTGTCTTGTGTGGTCAATAGAGCTGTATAAGTTACATGGCAGGAGAAAGCGAAATTGCCACGGCAGCAAGCATCATGCTCTAAGCATGGAAAGCAAATAAGGGATGGCTTCACTCCTGCCAGGAAGGGCATATACCGCAAGAGGCATCTGCAATCCTGTTTCAAAGCTGCTGAGGAATGGGAACCAGATGTCTGCAAGTTCAAAGGAGGGAAGAGCAGTCACGAGTGAATGTTCGTCAATCTTCAGAGCGAAAAAAAATTGCTGGCAGGTCCTTGAAACAAGCCAGCTGTTGACCTACTGCTTTAGTTTCTTCCCCCTGCCCACTAGCTATAAACGGTGAATTCGGGCCTGAACCTAGCTTCTAGAAGGGCTGCTCCAGGAATTCCTTCTTGTACTCAGAACCAAACCCTTCGCACCAAAGTGCAAGCACCCAAGTTAGATCCGACTGTCTGTTAAACGTCTCAATCAATCAATATGGCCGGTCAACCAAGAAACAAAGCCAAGGGGTAGCTGTAGCTTGGTGGCCCAGAGACAACCAGAACTGTGCTGCAAACCTGTTCCTTCAACAAGAGTCTCGGGGTCTGGAACCCACATTTATTTATTTATTTATTTATTTATAAATTAGATATTTAGACCACCCTCCCCTGTACACACCAGGCTCAGGACAGTGAATAACAATATAAGAATACATTCATGAATCAGTAAAACAGTTAAAAACAAAAGCAATTTCAAACAATTTCAAAATAATTTCAGATGGCGCGGAAGAACCCTCAAATTATAATGTTACCCCCCCCCCGAAGAAAGGGCATGCCAGGCAGGATAGAGACCACCGCTGTCCTCAGCCATAGACCTGGTGGGACATCTCCACCTTAAAGGCCCGGTGGGCTGCATTAGGTCCCTCAGGGAATGGATGAAATTCAGTAGAGAGCTCCACCATGTTGGCGCCAGGCTCTGGTTGACGACAGCTGGATGTCTTTCAGACCAGGGATCGCCAATAAGTTCTTCTCTGCAGAGTGTAATGTTCTTTGGGGGGTATACCAGGAAATGCGGTCCCATAAATATGTAGGTCACACACCATTTAGGGCTTTAAAGGCTAATAGCAAATCTTGAACTTGATCTGGTACTCCCACCTGGAGCCAGTACTGCTGGTGGAGCACTGGTTAAATGTGTGCTGTCCGTGGGGTTCCGGTGAGGACCCACACTGCTGAATTCTGAACCAGCTGCAATTTCTGGGTTAGTCTCAAGGGTAGCCCTGCGTAGAGCAAGTTACAGTAGTTTAGCCTGCAGGTGAGCATTGCATGGATTACCGTGGTTATGTCCGGGCGGGACACGCCCCTGAATATGTCCACTGAGCAAATAAACTGTCCTCGTACCATGAAGGGGATCTCTCCTTGGAAGTATGGGCCACTGGTTGACTAAGAGGCAAACGATACGGTAAGTTTGTTCACTCATTTACACTAGTTTGCCCATGTTCCCTGCAGTCACACAACAGCTGTGTGGGATTGCTTCTCGAATTTTCGTGCAAAAACTGTGCTGCTCCAAGAGAAGTATCCATGCACACGGAACAACAAAATCAATGAAATAATCACACACAACCCAGCATGGTTTTTGAAAGAGAAAACTGTAGGGGGGGGAATGAGCCCTTCCTCTCCCCCTGGAGCCTTCTGAACCTGCTTGGTCTCTCTCTCTCTTGCAAGGAAAACAGGCAAAGCAGTGTAAATAAGTGAAGAAATGTATTGTATAGTTTGCCTCTAAGGAGGAGCTCTTGGCAAGGCGGGAGAACCTTACCATTCAAGATATCTTGGGCAATGAGAAAGACACCCACTCCCTCCTTTCTCCCCAATGATGTAGCTATCTACTTCCACTTTGGTAATAAACTCATACAACTCTTCCAATAAAAGAACCCCAAAAATGCTGGACATAGAAACTCTGGTTAGATTTACTTCTTTCCTAAGATCTAGATTTTTTTTCCTAAGGAGCATTACACTATGGGACCCCTTTCACCTCTGTTCTGAAATAGCAGAGCCCAGAAGCAAGTTTACCCACATCAGTGAGAACTAGCTCAAAGGAGGAACTCCTTGCTTCGTCTGCCCACACGCCAGGGAAGTGGGGCCACATCTCTCTCCCTCTTTTTTTGCTTTTTGTTCAACCAGAGCTCTTCCATCCAAGAATCTTAACTGGATTATGTTGATAGGACCCCTATTCTTCCCTCCTCTTTTTTGAAACCTCCCTCCCTCTCTCCATGATAAGCAACTGCGGGCAATCGGCATGTTTTCCTACAGTATTGACGATGTGTGGCAACTGCCAAAATCTCTCTTCCTCCCTGGACAGGATCCACATTGGATTGGCAAAATATGCACACACAGATCATGTGAGTAGTCTAGACCACATGATTATTTTCCAGTCTTCCGTGACGAAGACATGTTGATAGAATGGGAAGTGCCCACGTGGTCCCCTGAGTGGGAAGACAGAAGCTTTGGCATTCAAGTCAAGTTTGGGTTTGTGGTGTAGACATTCCCAGTAGGATAAGTAAAAGCACTCAAAGTAGACTTCCATTCAGTGGTAGAATTTCCAAAGAGGAAGTCTAATCTTCTGAGATTGTGTGCTGAGCAAAATACTAATATGTGTTACAAGCTTTTAAGTCTCCTGTTATTATTTATTATTTTGTTGCGTTATAATTCGATGATGGATCCTTGCAGTAGGTTATCTCGTACAGGATATTATTTGAAAGGGTAATAACAATCTGGCGAAAGGCAAGGTGTGGACTATTTTGTTTTGAGCTCCTTGCGGCAGCCTGTTCAAAAAAATGCTTTTTACAGATGTGGTTTCTAAATGGAAATCAAGAGGCTTTGCCACAGCCATCTGGAAAGCAGATTGAAAATTAAGGACATCTTAAAATAACAGAGGAAGAACCACTTTTGGTCCTAACACTCAACAACCAAAAAAAGATTTTTCTGTTACAGTTATGTTGTCCTTTGGGCTTTTGTCATTTCAGATAAGCGCTAGAAGCTAGAGGGGCTAAATTCAGCTGATAGCTTTCATAGTTTATAACCGGGCAAAGGCAAAGATGAGCATTTCACATAATAAAATTGTGTGGGTAACATGTAGGTTCCTCGGACTGAGAAGTATTGGAACCATATCTCAAGACCTCTCAGATGTGAAACTTGTGCTCTGTAGTTCACAGAAGAACAATAACTCCTCCCTTTAAAATACGCTTGCCTCTGTAAATCTATGTCATTCTCTCTACCAGTTTTTTAAATTATTCAGTAGGTTCTCTGGGGGCAGAGACGGCCTGGCGTTAGGATGTCACAGAGCATCTAGCAGAGATCGGTCCAAACTGGGATAGATTTACCAGATGCTCCCTTAACTACAGACAGACAGACAGACAGACAAAGACAGCACTCAGCTTGCTGTCAGGTATTTGAAACAGAGAATGCCCAGCTTGGAAATGTCAGAATTTTGTGAAAGTTCTGGGACTGGACCCAGTCTTTGTAGCCAGATTTCATCTATTATAAAGAACTGCCAAACCAGAGCAACATTTTATTCTAATTAAATCCCCCAAGTTCTATTCTTTTTATTAAAGAAGACCCTTAACATTCTATCCATGCTGAGAATACTGAAATTCATTTATTAGCAGGTTTGTCCAGACAGCCTATGTTAGACAAGACAGAATTTTGTACAAAGTTATTAAAATGGAGTAATATACAACCGAGCCCCAAACCTCAATCTAAACAATTTAAAACTAACTCTGTAATAATTATTTAAATATAGGTTGACGTTAGGGGTGTCAGCTCTGCGCGGGGGAATACCTGGAGATTTTGGGGGTGGAGCCCGAGAAGGGGAGGGGTCCCGGAGGGGTGGGACTTCAATGGGATATATCATAGAGTCCACCTTCCAAAGTGGCCATTTCTCTGGAGATCAGTTATAATCCCAGGAGATCTCCAGCTACCACCTGGAGGTTGTCAACCCTAATTGGCATTAATCACCACCCTTGAATTTAATCTAATTTTCTCTGATTACTTTATTTTAACTCATTCAACTTTGTTTCAATCAATTGATTCTGCCAGTGATTTTGTTAGTTTGAAATTTAGATAAGGGTTTTGGTTCTACTATATTTTACTGTTTTAAAAACTTTAGTACAAAACTGCATCTTGTCTAAAAGTCCACGAGCTGTATAGACCGGGGTGGGCAATTGTTTTGGCTTGGGGGCCGCTTTGTGGGAGCGGAGGTTAGTGGAGGTTTTAAAATGATTGCATTTTAGCGGAGGTTAGCAGAACTTTTAAAATGATTGCATTCATTAGTTAACTTTGCATTTCAGAAAAGGTATAAATTGTATCATAAAAATCCATAAATATAAATTAAATAAAATAGTGGTAGTTTTATTCAATTTATTTATTGCACTAACTAATCATCTATAGCTGCAAGCACATTTAATTTTAGAATCAGTTTAATTAGACAAATGTACCCTATCACACTTTTCTACAATTTTTTTGAAATCAGGAGTGAGATTGCTTGTTGAGATTCTCATCACAGCCCGCAAGTTAATGTCTGTCAAAT
The DNA here is from genome assembly GCA_029233225.1 of Lepidodactylus listeri. Lineage (NCBI taxonomy): Eukaryota > Metazoa > Chordata > Lepidosauria > Squamata > Gekkonidae > Lepidodactylus > Lepidodactylus listeri. The sequence goes on along the minus strand of JARCFY010000010.1, from coordinate 16,686,599 downwards.
GTCTGTTAATGTCTATATTTACTCTTGTTGATTTTCATGCAAGAAAAACTTTGCTCACAAATATATGTAGACCCAAATACAGAGAACATTTTCCTAGCAAATTTCTTCATACATGGAAACTTTTCAGCAGACAAAGATTTGTAAAAGTCAACTAATGTCACAGCATTTAACATTTATTTCACAGTGTGATCTGACTGCATGTCAATAAGTTCAAGCTGCAGCTCCTCAGGTGCTGACAGTGGCCAACTGTCTTGGCGGGCCGCAAAAAACTCTGTGGCGGGCCGCATGTGGCCCCCGGGCCACAATTTGCCCACCCCTGGTATAGACAAACCCGTAAACAAATGGAGAATACTGAACAACTCAACTATCAGAAAATACAATAGGTATGGAAACACAACTGCATCCCTCTTACTTATAGGCCTAGTTCAGACACTGTGACTGATTTCCCACGAGGCGCTGCTCTGACGCCGCTCTTCCCTTTCCCCCGATTGCATGTGTCAATTTCTCACTATTTGCCCTGTGCCGCATTTTGACCTGCGGCTTTGCCCATTTCCCCCCGCGGTTTCCCACTATTTGCCCCATGGTTTTGCAATTCTCAAAAAACCTTTTTAAAGGACTTTTATGAGTGGAGCCTGGGTCTGCAACCTCCCCCTCCCTCCTTCCTGCTGAATTTAAAGGGCCCTCTAGCTGATCAGCAGGCCATGTGGTCCCCCGCCAACCAGCTGAAGCCCTTTAAATCGAACAAGAGGGGAGGGAAAGGAGTGGCCGGGTTGGTGGCTGCTCTTGGGGGCGGGGCTTCAGGTGTCCCCGCCTACCCCCGGAACGCCCCCCAAATCCCCCCACTGGAGTGAGGAGGGGACCTGGCAACCCTAGATCTACCAATCACTGCGTCTGCCCAAAGGTGGTATAATCCTATGACTGGAGTAGCCAATTTATTCACAGAAGTCTTACCTGTCCAGTCGCACCCCAGCACCTCCAAGCGCATCCCGATTCCCGCTGGGGACCACCTTTCCGGATGAACCCTGATGTACTGTGCTGGAACAGCATCAAACCTTCGGACATCAGGGGTGTCATAGTGCATGTTTCCTTCGAACATCTTAGAGAAAGAAACGGACATTCAGTATGAAACAGGTTTAATATGAAGCTCCCTGGCTTAATGCAGTGTTCTAAAAAAGGACTACAACAGGTCTTTTCAACGTCATTTCAGCTTTGTGTCTTCCCAAGCAGCAGCCACGCCTGCTGAACTAAATTAAGACAACCTGAATGCCGGTTGTTACAAAACAAATTGCTGGAAGAAGCAAAAACAGGAATGCTGAAAAGAAACTTAATGGGAATCATAGGGTAAGTCAAGATGATATATATAATGGAACCAACTGATTGGATGGTTTTCATATGGCACAAACGCTTCCCCTCAAGCTCAGATATTTTAAAGCCCAAACCAAACTACTCTGAAGTCTGTGTTATTTATATGTCCAGGCATAGTATTCTGTCATCAGGTTGAGCTGAGAGAAGGGTGGAGGGAGGGGGAGAACCCTTTACAAGCATCTAAGAGACTGCCATAAAAAAAGGAGAAAGATTTAGTATGACCATTTACCCAGTCACTGCCTCTGAGAGAAGGTCAAAAACCAGCAGGTGAAATCTGCACCAAGATCTCCTGATCTTAAATGCATAAATGAACAACACAACCTTGCTGCCCAAGGAAACTGGAGACTGTCTTTCTCTGAAGGTTTATTAAGCTGAATCCTGCAGTTGCTGGCAACCAGATAACCAATGACATCCCCCTCGACTATATTAGTCTCCACAACTGAATGCTGGCCAGGCGATGCTAATTTAATTATAGCGCACTTTGGCTAGTCCGTTGCAGACAGAATGCAACAAAAGCAGCACAACGAGTTATACACACTCTTGGCTCTGGTTCCATTTGAGCAGCATAGATCCCACAAAAGCATTACAGTTGCCACGCTGGTGATTTATTCAATGGGGAAACCTGCACCATGGTTTAGTCATGTTCTGTACTTTGCAGAGGCTGGCTATACAAAAAAGGATCAATGAAGAACAATTCCTACAGAACTGTACCCATGATGATAAAGCTTAAAGTTGGGGTCCTCAGCATTTTTGTGCTTGGAATTCTGGCAAAGGGTGCTGGGCACAATCACAAAATGGCTGCCATGGGAGGCGGAGCCAATCACAACACGGCTGCCAGGTCCCTACCTTCTGCTGGAGCTTCCCTTCCTGGATCTTCTGGTACGTGTGTGCGCACAGCGGAAGTAATGTCATCATGCTAGGCACAATGCCAGGGGACGCTCTAGCATTCAGCAAGAAACTCTATGGTACCATTGAGTTTTTTGGCTGAATGCTAGAGCGTCCTTCTGGTGATGTGCCCAGTGCTATGATGTGATCGCACTGGGCATGTTGGTACATTCCCAGCACTTTGGAGGTGGGGTTTCCCCCACCGGCTGGATCCCGGCTGGTGGATGGGGGGGCCCTAAAGCAGGCAAACCCCCACTCCCAGCGGGGGAATAGCAAGCCTAGCTGGGGCCAATCACAAAATGTCAGGGATCCAGGTTATATACAACTCTAATAGTAATTCTTCAACATTTCAGGTAGAAGCTCTGTTTTAACAGGATTCCTTTTAATTTGCACAGCCAATCAGAAGCCTTCCGGGGGGGAAGCCCCACCCAGCCCCACCCACTTTCTAAAAGCACTTGGTGGGTGACGGGAAAGCTGTTGGTGGGCACCCTATCAGGTACCCGGGGCTTAGAGTGTTACCTTTAATAACAAATTTTGATCTGGAGAGGCCGCCCAGACTCCAAGATCTAGCTGTGTAACTTTGCATCAAGCTCAGACAGTGCTTCCTTCCCCTTATTCAACCTCTCTAGCATGCTTTGGCACCAAACGTGCTTCCTCTTAACCAGATCCTGATCCCAGATAGGCAGAGGCTCAGACCTGATCCAGCTTTACTGATTTCTTGTACAAACAAAATCAGCTTCTGGCTTTCGGTATTTAATACTCCCCTCTCTTGCCCCTTCCCCCAGATTTCCAGAGAAGTCCAAAAGGCATCTCTCTTTGAAGCCACTTGTACCAATTCAAGGAGTTAAGCCCTTAGGAACGCGGCTGTGTGTTTTTGTAGGAATTATACCTTCAAGCCCTCCTGATTTGTTAGATTAAGCTTATTACAGGGATGCAGAAGTTCAGCCAGCAGATAAGAATGGCCATACAGGGAGAAATGGAGCAGAACATTTGTTCCCCTCAAGCACTCCCTCACACATGGCGCTCACATTCTTCCATCATATAAGGTGCGTATGCTCACTAGCTTGGAACCCTACAAGGGCACAGCCTGATGCGTGGCTTGCATCTACATTTGGGGGAGGGGGATGCTGATTGGTTCAACAAGACCCTTAGAAGAAGGAGAGAAGGTTTTTACAGCCTGCTTTTCTCTACCTTAAATGGCTGACATCACCTTCCCTTCCTATCCTCACAACAGGCACCCTGAGAGGCAGGTGGGGCTGAGAGAGTCCTGAGAGAACTGTGACTGGCCAGCAGGCCTCATGTGTCTCGCCCAGCAGGCCTCATGTGTCTCAAAGCAGCTGAATATCGCCTTCCCTTCCTCTCCCCACAGCAGGCACCCTGTGTGGTAGGTGGGGCTGAGAGAGTTCTGAGAGAATGGTGACCGGCCCAAGGTCACCCAGCAGGCCTCATGTGTCTCAAAGCAGCTTACAATCGCTTTCCCTTCCTCTCTCCACAACAGGCACCCTGTGAGGTAGGTGGGGCTGAGGGAGTTCTGAGAGAATGGTGACCGGCCCAAGGTCACCCAGCAGGCCTCATGTGTCTCAAAGCAGCTTACAATCGCCTTCCCTTCCTCTCTCCACAACAGGCACCCTGTGTGGTAGGTGGGGCTGAGGGAGTTCTGAGAGAATGGTGACCGGCCCAAGGTCATCCAGCAGGCCTCATGTGTCTCAAAGCAGCTTACAATCGCCTTCCCTTCTTCTCTCCACAACAGGCACCCTGTGAGGTAGGTGGGGCTGAGAGAGTTCTGAGAGAACGGTGACCGGCCCAAGGTCACCCAGCAGGCCTCATGTGTCTCAAAGCAGCTGACAATCGCCTTCCCTTCCTCTCCCCACAACAGGCACCCTGTGAGGTAGGTGGGGCTGAGAGAGTTCTGAGAGAATGGTGACTGGCCCAAGGTCACCTGGCAGGCCTCATGTGTCTCAAAGCAGCTGACATCGCCTTCCCCACAGCAGGCACCCTGTGAGGTAGGTGGGGCTGAGAGAGTTCTGAGAGAACGGTCACCTGGCAGGCTTCATGTGGAGGAGTGGGGAATCGAACATCTGTTAAAACACCTTCATTACATTGTATGCTGATTTGCTGCTCGCCCTCTACCTATATGCATGGACTGGTAACTTCCAATTCACTGTCTCTGAAGAAGTGGGCAAGCACACGAAAGTGTATACCTTGAATAAAACTTCACTGATCTTAAAGGTGCCACTGGACTCGGAATTTGAAATGGGAAACTGTAAACTCTGAGGGTTTGCAATAGTTGAATATTATGTTTTTGTATGCAGAAGCAACAGAACTTTATACTTAATGTCTGTTGTTTTACTACAGTTTGTGTCCCTCCCCCTCACATCTCTACAACAATAACTAGAAAAAAGAAAACAAATGGGCTATTGTCCTGTAACTGATACTGTTCGAGTAGTCTATCGTATAATCACATCTACTGGATCTTGAGTCTGAGCAGAGGATATTTCTGTACTTTTCAGAGCTAAGCAGCAACATTTTTGGCAATGGCCCCACCCAGCTTGAGGAGAGAGGTATGTATCCCTTGAGCAGATGGAGTTATGTCTGTGAAACTTCTGCTTAATTCAAACTTGAAGATGACTCTCAAAAGAATCCTTCTCCAGCTCTTTTGCCCCTTGGTGGAGTCAAGAATGCTCCCCCTAAGCTGTAGAGTCCTGTGAGCAACAATTCTACTTTGTGAGCTACCAGCATTAAAGTTGTGAGCGAGCAATTTGGCTGCTGCATAAATCAGTTTGCTCTGGAGCCATCCTTCCTGAGCGGAGACAAAAATGTGTGAGCCGGAGGCTAAAGAACTGTGAGCTAGCTCACACTAACTCAGTTTAGAGGGAACACAGGTCAGGATTACATCTGCACAAAAGGGGCCAGGTCTCTTGCTATAGCTGGAGAACTCCTGTCCTTCCCCCCACCCCCCCGCCCCAGTTCCCTACCACCACTTGACCAGCTGATGGGAAGAAAATGGGCAGGGGATGCTCAGCGTTGCATCAGTGCGTGATGTCACTTCCAGCATGAAACCAGAAGTGATATCATTATGGCGGTGCAAAGCTCCAGGATCCACCTAGGGTGGCTGCCTCAATGTGATGATTTCATTTCCGGTTTTACTCTGGAAGTGAGACTGTGCATTGGAGCGATTCTAGAGACTGTCCCTGCTGTGCGCCCCCCCCCCCCCCCCATTCTCCCACTGGGATGCCAGTATAGCCAGCAACCCTGGTCCGTCCACTGATGATGCAGTGGGATAAAGGGCATCTGTTCCTAAGGAGGAGAATGAGTCGAGCATCAGTTACAGGTAAGGAGCCTGTTTTTCTGTCTCTGCATTATGCACACCTATGGGAAATATTAGCAAGCTGACCTCTCCTGTGGAATAAACCGGTGTTGTCATGAAAATAAGATAAAATGTGCTGCTCGGCCAAAGTCTGCAGCTTTCCTGGCTCTCACATCCAGGCATAATGCTTCACAAAGATTAATAGCTGAGCCCAAGTTGCTACTCTGCAGAGTTCTAGTAGCAGGATGCTGAAAGCAGCAGACGCAGTGGTTCCCCCTTGCCAAGTGTGCGCCAATAGTTCTTGGGAGTGATTGTCATGCCAGTTCACTGCATAGTATATTAATCAGAGCCATGTTCCAGTGAGTGGGGTGCTGAGAAGATACCCAATTATTTTTACACGATCCGCCATAACAAAGGAACAAGCTGGGGTCCTTTTCTAAAGACAGCAGCTTTATCCATATAGAAAGGTATCTGTACTGGCTTGCAGGCTTGAGTATCAGGTGCCAGCCAGCTTCTGGTGGCAGCAGTGTCTCCTATCCACCACCTCACACAGAACAAGGGCCAATCCTTGCTTAGACCTAGGGATGCCATTTCCCAGTTGGGGGCAGGGGATCCCCTGGTTTTTCAGGCTTTTATCCACCACTGGCCAGCTGGGGGAAATCCCGCCCCCAAACATGGCAGTGACATCATCACGTTGGCGACGCTCTGTTTTTTGGGCGAAACTCTATGGTTTGAGGGTGCTTTTACCATAGAGTTTGCCCAAAAGCTAGACTGTTGCTGCAGGATGTTGTGAATGTGATGACGTCACTTCTGCGTGGCACTAGCACATTGCGGCGTTCTGCCCCACTCTCATAAAGTCCCCCCCTCCACTGCCAGCGCGATCACTGGACCTGGCAACCCTACTTAGACCCCGGTGGTAGGCTTGGAGGGGGGCAGCAGCGATCCTGGGGCCCCATCTTGGGTTTTTGTCTTGGGATCCAGAATCACTAAAACTATCTCAGTTCTCACCCAGATGGTTAGTGTCAGAAAGAAAGACAGACAGACAGACAGACAGACAGACAGACAGACAGACAGACAGACAGAAAGAAAGAAAGAAAGAAAGAAAGAAAGAAAGAAAGAAAGAAAGAAAGAAAGAAAGCTGTCAATGAGGCACAAGCAGTTCCACATTTGTTCCTTCTGGAAAGTCCTACCTTAGGTTGCATCGTCTTGGGGTCTTGTATAAATTCCCAGTCTTTCCCGTTCAAGCTGTAGGCCACTTTAAACTTTCGTACAAAGGCTCGGGCTTCTGCCACACTGATGCTGTCCCCTCCACGAGCTCCTTGAATAATCACCCCTTTCACATTCTTTGGGACTCCCAGATCTACTTGTAGCCACTCCTCCCCAGGTTGTGCTTGAGGTATGCGCGGGAACCATCCCGAGCGGCTGCTGACGAGGCGTGCTACACTGGGCGCCCAGTGATATTCTCTGATAGAAGAAGCTGAGATCTGGGAGTCCGGGATGAGCCCGGAAAGCATCCCCAACATATTTGAGCAGGGTGAATCTGTACAGAAAAGAAAAGGGCGGGGGCATGAGTGGCTAAAACACAATAATAGGTTTAAGATGTAAGTACCAAAACAGCACGGGAGGAGTAACAACCCACTGCGACTAACTGCTAGGTATGAAATGTCAAAACACTTAAACCAGCTGTGCTTTTGCTTTATAACAGCTATCACGGGCGGCAGGGGCCCCTCAATGGACGCTCCGTGCATCCTTACTACGGCAGCCTCCGTACAAATCGCTCTCTACATCCAGCTAGCTTTGCTTTCCCAGCCCCCAGTCCCCTAAGTCAGTGGAAAAACATCAGAACCATAACAGTATCCTGGCTGCTGCTCCAGGCCTCTTTTAAAAATAAATACTGGTTATGTCCGTTTAAATGAGAGATAAAACACAACTGGAGGCAATAATACTCAACAGTACAGATGAGACGTTGGCTCAGATGTCCTTCTCAAATGGTGGTAACAGACCACTGAAGCAAGAGTGGGGGAGGGGAAGGGTTCGGGCCTGCAAATATTCCAGCAAGTCGGCAGAATAAATCATGACCCTCGTGCTGAATTTTCGGGTAATTCTTCGAACTGCAGGATGAGCTATAGTCTCTCGATGTCAGGGCACTCAAGAGTCTCAGGAGACTCATCGTAATAGTGAAGGAAGCAAGCTGTGATGGCTTCACAATATTGCCAGCTCATACCAAAATGGCACCTGAGTTTTGGACAGGCCGAACATGAATTAAGTGATGCTTTGCATGAGCAAATTGGTAATCTTTCTATTTTAAAAAAATGAATTGTCATCACGGATCACTGTAGATAGAAGAGCCCAGACAGTCTTTCCCTTTGAGCTGAACGTCTTGTATGATCCGCGATACCAGTCGTTGAGTTGGATCCTGTTGGTAGTTTCTGCTACCGAAATAGGCCATTCTTGCAGGTTTCCCCCTTGGGCCTTTCCTGGGGACCCCCCCCCCCAGTGCAGCAATTCAGGGGCATTCTGGAGAGACAGGCATTTTCAATCCTAGTTAATAGTTTCAGCAGTTCATCCCTTACATTCAGTATTTCCATCTTCTTCCTTATATTTTTATGAATTTTTTGGCCACGAAACTTGTTAGGGATTTAAAAAAAAAAAACACACACACACCAGACTACAAGATTGCAGGAGATGGCCTGGTTCTCACAGAGGCTTAATGCTTTCTTACGAATCAGGCCCCCTCTGAACTGTTGCAAGATTATGCAGAGGTTGGACTGGCACGAGAGATCATTTACAGAACTTCTATACTGCCTCACTTCACCTTAGCCATTTCCACGCAGGTTACCTGTCCTGAGTTCAATGCTTTTGGGCAGTGTTCCCCCCCCCCGCCGCTCCCCACAGCATTGTGGTGCATTTGTGCAGCCCAAATAGCCCGTCTTAGCCTGAGCTTGTTGGAACTTGGAAGCTAAGCAGAGTCAGCCATGGCCAGTTCTCGTGTGGGAGACCACCAAGGAAGGTGGGGGTTGCTACTTGCAGGAAAGCAAGGGCAAAGCTCCTCTACTTGTCTCTGCCCGGAACACCCCATGGATTGCCACGTGTGATTCAATGGCATGCTCTTCTTCCAAAGGGCTCAGGACAGTATATACAGCACTCCGCCACATTATAGTAATGTGTCAAATAATAATCCCCCCATTGGCTGGTTCTAACAAGAAGAGTTAGCATTTATCTTGCAGCTTGTGTTTGAAATGTGTCGATACGTCATCCCACTAAATCTGACAGCTGTTTATAAGGTAGCTAAGAAGTATTATGCTCCATATTCCAGGAGGGAAATGGAGCTAAAGGCTGAGAGCAGGATCTAAGAATGGAGGTGGCATGGGTACGCTTCCCCAGAACCCAGGGGCACCTTGTGTATGGTGGCGGGCATTTGCGCCAGGGCCAGAGAGAGTCCCTGGTGAGAGAACTGTAGCATACCTGGCGAGTCCATGACTAAATGGAGTTTTGAACTGGTGACTTCCCAGGTCATTCAAGTTCTACATCTAGGTAAAACCAACTAGATTCATAGGTACAGAGAATACTTTCCCGGGGTGTAAGCCATACTGAATAGATCTGAGTAGGATTCTGAGTAGGCCCACACAGGATGGCAGTGTTAGTATCAGTACATGTAAAAAGGATGCACTTAATCACAAGAAAGCCTAATGCAATCTTAAGCCGCACTAACAGAATCATCATATCCGAAAAGTAGTGATTCCTTCCACTCTGTTCTGTGCTAGTCAAACTTCTTGCAGAATACCGTTTCCAGTTCCGGGCATCGCACTTTGAGAAAAAGGAAGACAAATTGGGACTGATTCAGAGGAGGGCAAAAAAGAGGGTCAGGGATCTGGAAAGCCCTGTGCGAGCGCAGCTTAATGAACTGGGTGAGCATAGCCTGGAGAACGCTAGACCGAGCGGAGACATGGGAACTCTTTAAATACCTGACGGCTGTCACATGTCTCTGTTGCTCCATAGGCCAAGAGCCCATCTAATGGGCTTAAATTCCTGGAGGGTAGATTTTAGCCAGAGATTAAGAGAAAACTTCCTGACAGTAAGAGCAGTTCAACAAAGGAGCCCATCACGGAGGGGGCAGTGGGCACACTCTACCTGCCTGGAGGATTCTAAGCAGAGAAAGCAGAGCTGTCTATAAGGAAATGCTTTCATTTGGATTTCCTGTATTGAGTCGGAGTGGCTGACCTATATGGCCCCTTACAACCCTACGATTCTTTGGTACACCGCCCTCTATTATGGAACAAAAGAGAAAAAGCCTCAACGGAGTTGTAGGCAGTGTGAGGGCTGTACGCCTATTTATTTATTTTATTTTATTTCATTTCTAGGCCGCTCTCCCCGCACAGCAGGCTCAGAGCGGCTTACACATTTTAGTGGACCAAGTCCACAATAAAACAACAGACATTAAAACTTACATCATTAAAATACAGTACAGTACAATACTCAAGTATTGTATAAAGTGCTCACAGTATCGATGGCGTACTGCCTAATATTGCCTAATATTGAGTGCACGCCTAGACCTTGGAAGGCACCCTGAGGCCTTCCAAACTTGCCATTCTATAAAGTCATGTTATCAGTTGAGCACACCACTGTCGGTAGCGCTCCAGGTCGTTTCGGCTGCGACAAGGGGGTTGCAGCTGGTGTGAAGTCTTCACAGTTAAACGTCAAGTCAGCAAACGTCAAGTCATTAGAACATTTTAACATGTTTTAATGACTTGACGTTTGCCAGTTTGGGGACCCTATTCGGGTGGAAAGCTGGCATATAAGTTTCGAAACAAACAAACAAGTTTTCGCATCGACAAGCAGACTCTGAGACTGGCTATGCGTGAGACCCAGGAAAATCTGGATCGGCAAAGGCAAGGCATCCGAAAATGCACACCTGTGATGCGGCAGCCGTAAAGCTCCAGTCGGAGGGCGATTCCGCTGTGCCAGAGTTGGGGCCGTATCCGCACGAACCGAGTCAGCACGGGAGCGTGGAGTTTGTTGAGAACCACTTCCGAAGCGTCGGTGTTCGCTTGAAATACCTAAAAAAGGGAGAACGGCCGAAAATTCAGCTATTTGTGTGTGTGAAGTCACAGCCACCTTACAGTGGCTCCAGCAATTTAACGTTGACCTTTCCTAATTAAAACAGAAAGAAAGAGGAACGTAAGCATAAAAGGCACCCGTCCAAGTGGTAGCACATAATGACAGAGAGGGGAGTGGGAGAGGTCAGAACCCCCCCCCCCCGGCCTATCCCTTTAGCAGCATCTACAGATGTAAAAAAGTGATGTTGCTCTCACAATTGATTTCTCCCAACCAAGCTGCTGTTACAGGCACAGAATAGGGTGTGTGTGGGGGTGTTTCTTGTCATTTGGTAGCCACTAAGTACAACCGATGGGTCCTCCACTCTGTCCTTTTTGGTTATGACAACAATTGAAATACAATCTCAGGCAGAATCAATTAAACCGAAAGTGCTTCTGGGTTTGGATGGACAAGTCTGAAACACCCTTGGCACAATTCCTAGGAGAACAGGATGTTCAAAACACTCCTAAAAATACCCCCAAACCGCTAGATCTCATCTGCCTGAAACAGAGCATACAGGCAGAAACTAGCAGTATGGGTTGAACTAATGACTCTACGCATCCGTACTTCACTTTCAATATTTACAACGTGGGCATAGTAACATTTTTTTATCAACTGCACTGATGCAGATTCATAGCTGCTTGTTCATGTCTGATTACTGAAGTCCCGTGGTTTCCTCCTTGCAAGTAACAGTTTCTCCAAAGAGAAGCAAGCCACTCACTTCCTTTATGCGCACACTCCAGATATAAAACATTTTTTTTAAAACACACACACACACAAGACCTTTATTTGGTGCAACGTATGTTGCAGTATTATTCAAACAAACTGCTGTCTCACCAGATGGCCATAATCAATAATTACCATATGGACCTTACATTCCTCCCTCCCCCTTCTTCCTTCCATTATTTTAATAGCTTGGTAAAATGTCAGCGAATTTTGTGTCTGTCTTTGTCTTTGATGTAACAGGGTGGAACAAGAGGAAAAGACAGAAAGAAGTTCAAGAAAGGAAACAGCCGCTGCTGTTCTGGGGCGCTCAAGTCTTTGGGGGTGGAGCCAACCACCTTCAAAGGAGCCTTCTGCCAGACGAAGGAGTTCTACTCCAATCTAAGTGGCTTGCACTCCAAAGGAGGGGCCACTTCAGTTGTAGGAGGACCTCAAGCTTTGCTCAATGGAGTGGGAGAAGAGGAATAAGGTCCCCCCCAGTGATTCCCATATAAAGTGAGATACTTTCTTTGTGTAGCAGCCCCAACAGCCCAAACCAGCCCGATCTCATCAGAGCTTAGAAACTGAGCAGGGTTGGTCCTTGGATGGGAGACAACCAAGGAAGACCTTGCAGAGGAAGACAATGGCAAACCACTCCTGCTCATCTCATGCCTTGAAAACCTCACAAGGTAGAACTTCATGAGGTCGCCATGAGTCGGTTGCAACTCAAGGGGAGCACACATTACCTCCTGCTTTCTTTGAAAGCCAGAATGTAGGTCCTTGTGATTAATGCATCATGTGTTTCAAGCCAGCAAACACCTCTCCTACTACGTTGCCAGGGCCAAACATTGAGATAGTAACTGCAGGTTCTCCTCTGTGACTCTTCCATGTCAGAGCACCACGACCAAGAGAAAAAGAGCCATCTATGTAGATGGGAACACCCTCATGTTGGAAGGCCACACACCGCCACTCGCTGGCTGCCTTTCAGTTGAAGATACACCTATCTGGACAAGCACAGAGCCGAGTATTTTAGATCCTCTTTGTGTACTGTTTGGTGCCAACTGCTAGCTTGTATGCTGATGGCTGCCGTGTTTATTGATGATGCCGTACTGTTTGGCTTTACTGTTAAGCCACCCCAAGCATGTTGCGGAAAGCCAGGATACAACTATTCCAAGTAAATAAATAAATTCCACTCTGTCCTCTGCTCCACTAAGTGCAGAAGTCTCTAAGGAGTTCACATGTAGCCTTCCCCACTCTCTCCCCTATGCAGAATCCAGGTCCAATGCTGACTGTGCATTAACTAGTGCTGACTGTCAAGCAGAAGTTAAACTGCTTAATCCCGGAGTCTTGGGATTCAGGACGAGGCGCTGTGTGAAGGTCCAGATCATTTCCCTGATATTCTAGGGGAGCTGGCCTTAAAGGGATAATACAGATGTTTCCTGGGTTTGGAATAATTAACTGCAGTTATCTTGGGGCAGATGGAGTTTGCCAGAGCCTATGTATCACGAGCACAGTGTCCTCTACATGAACTTACTCTCCACAAGAATGTATGGGATAGCCATTCCCCAGCACAAAGTGTGGGAAGAGAGGCACTGAGAGATTGTAGCAGGCAGAGTTTTTGTGAGCCTCTGGGCACAGGCTAGTTCCACTCAGCCCTTAAGCACGTGAAAGTACCCTCTAGGACGTACAGTGCTCAAGCCCAAATGTCACTGTTGGTGCTGGCCACGCACACAGACGAAGTAGAGCTGTTATCATGGAAATTACTCATAAGGGGTACAATCAGATATAATTGCCCCTGGATAAACGAGAGGGAATAAACATATACCTTCAGATCTTTAGCTGGGTATGTACTTGGCCCAGGAGATGAGACCTTCTTCGCAAACTCCTTTCACAGAGTTCGGGGACTTATTATTAACTTTCCTCGAAACGCATAAGCCTGCAGGGAGGACTCGTTAATGCGTCTCTCTTGGAGTCCGGCATGTTGATGCACGGAGATTGCATTAGCAGACAAGAGAATAATTCAGCGCTAAAATCCATGACGGCGACTTCCCCGCGTTAACAGCAGTGCTGCAGCCGGGGCAAGTGGCGCGCAGTGACAAACCCCTTCCTTAAGTAGAGCGGTGTTAAGTGATAGGGTAGGAAGGAAGCCCTTGCCTGCAAATCTGTGTGGATAATTGGGATTTGGAGCAGATTTAGAGCCAAACAGAAATGCTAATCCAGAGAATATAGATCATGCTGGTACCGTTTAGAAACACAGCGTGGTTGATGGGTTTTTAATATCCTACTTTATCCCTGCAGATCCCCCTTTTCCCCTCTTCTCCCCTTGCTCAGCAAGTCACCAAATACCCTTTTCCCAGCAGGAAGGCTGGAAGCATCAATGTCTGCTGCGAGTGGCCCTCATGTGTGCCAGGATTGGAGAATGCGTGTATATTTCAACACTGAAGGAAAAGCTTGCCGCTTTGTGCCAACCCACAAAGCTGATCTCTAGCGGGTCATCCAAGAACTGAAGAGAACCCCTCACCTGGCCTGTACCCCTGACCTTGCTTCATTCTCTCTTTTGATCCCACTCTGCTGCTCTCTCAGCTTCTGCTTCAGTCCCTTCCTTCTCCAAACACACATGTAGGTGTTGCTGAAATTTATCTCCCCCCCGCACCTCGGCCGCCTTCGCCCCTGATTTGTTCCATATGGTGACTACGGCCTACTCTGCCTGGATTCCTTAGTAGGCACACTAGTTCTGCTTTTAACCAGTGTACAAATGATGGGGGCTGATTCTTACTCTGAAGCGGCTGGGGGGGAGTGCCAAACGATTTTAGAAACTCACACCTCTGTAAGAGAAAGGTACAGGACGGTGGCGGAAGTTTTACAACTGCACCATTTCCTTTTTTTCCTAAAAATCCGTCTCCTTACAGCAAGGCTAAACGACAGCCCTCGGGTTACCTCTGATAAGACTCTTATTTCAAAGAGAAAAAGTGCGAAACAGCCCTTACACGCTGAACCACCTCTTCAGGCTACGTTCCTTCATTACGTTCAGGGGGATTCAGCCAGGTGCTTAATCGTATGCCTAATTCCAAACAGATGGGCACGGCCTTGAAGATTTCTTTTTAGCCTTGCGCTTTTCCTGCAGAAATTGAAGGAATTAGGGACGTGTAACTTGCAATAAAAAATCAAGCGGAGCACTCCTAGGCAGACAGTGTCGTTTTAAAGGCCAGGGACCAAAGTAATGTCGGCCGAGGCTTTGCTTTTTTCCAAGCAATAACAGTCTCCTTGCTACTGCACAGACAGAGTAATACAGAATACAGCCTCCAAACTGAATTACTTGTGGTATTTCTTTCGAGGGCTCTTAATGGCAACAATATTATCTCTTACATTCTACACAGCTTTAGAATCTTGGCCGATCCTCTTATTGGTGCTTCGGCAGTGAACCAATGGCTCAAAACACTGCCCCCCCCCCCGAGCCCTTCTTTTGGTCACATTTCCTAAATTTGGTTGTGTGGCTCATTCGAGATATAAACGAGTTTATAGAGCTCACGCTATTCATGATGCTTCGAGACACGAGGCCATGTTTACGTCTGGGGCACAATTTGCTCGTTCGGTGCAGTTGACACCTGTCCCGCACACTGCAAAAGGGGTACGGTGAGCCCTGGGCAGACTGAGAGTAGTTCAGACTAAGGGCTAGTGGGAATCGGTAAGGTTTTCACAGCCCCAAACTGTGATTGTAGCGCAACCTAACCCTGTTGAAAGGTTGATCCGATGCAAAGGATAACAGGGCTATCCCATTTCCTAAACAGTTGCGTAGAAAAGGGTGGTAGACGTTTTCACCCCCGCAAGACACACTTCACCTACAAAAATCCACCTGCAAAACTCACCTGAAGCAGCTGTATTCTGAATCAGACCATCGGTCCATCTATGCCAGTATTTGTCTACTCTGACAAGCAGTGGTGCTCCAGGTTCTCTGCTTGATATCTGTCACACCACGTACCACTTTTTAGCAGGATATGTCAGAAATTGAGCCTGGGACCTTCTGCTTGCCAATTAGATGCTCTGTCTCTGACTCACACCCCCTTCCCCATTTCCCCTCTATAAATCTATTAAAAGGTATAAGGGTCCTGTATTCTTTTGCATCTTGGATCATGGGGGACATGATTGCTCTCTTTAAGTACTTGAAGGGCTGTCACTTAAGGAAGGGTAGGGAGCTGTTCCTGTTGCCAGCAGAGGTTAGGACTCGCAAGAATGCGTTTAAATTAAGGGAAGGAAGGTACCAGCTAGCTATTAGAGGGAAAAAAATTACACTAAGAGTTGTGCCTCAGTGGAATCAGCTGCCTAGGGAGGTGGTGAGCTCCCCCTCCCTGGCAGTCTTTAAGCAGCAGCGGAACAAACCCTTGTCAGGGGTACTCTAGGCTGACCCTGCATTGAGCAGGGGGTTGGACTCGATGGCCTGTAGGGCCCCTTCCAACTCCGTGATTCTATGATTCCTATTTGTTGGTAACCTCTTCTAATCTTCCTCCCACCAGTTCTGGTTGAACACAACAGTGTAAAGGCAGATTTAAGGGGAAATCGGCCATCTGCCTGCCACCTAAGGCTAAAGGCAGATGAGAATTTTGACAGATGAGAGAGCTGAAAGTGATAGGCTAGGCCCAGGAGAGCCTGTGGAGTTTTCACTGCGCAAAAACACACCAAAGCCCCTCAGCCTTCCACCAACCAACAGAACCTGTTTGACCAGAAGCCAAGAATGAAACGAAGAAAATGACAGCACACACCACAGGCATCGATGCCGCTATGAAAAATTAAGAATGGTGTTACAGCGTTACATTATTGCCTTCTTGTAAGTATTTTTGTGGTGTTCTTATATATTTACATTTCAACAGGGTTAGGTTGCACTACAATCACAGTTTGGGGCTGTGAAAACCATACTGATTCCCACTAGTCCTTAGTCTGAACTATTCTCAGTCTGCACAGGGCTCACCGTACCCCTTTTGTGGTGTGCAGGGCAGATGCCAACTGCACCGAACGAGCAAATTGTGCCCCAGACTTAAACACGGCCTCGTGTCTCGAAGCATCATCAGTGGCGTGAGCTCTATAAACTCGTTTATATCTCTCTCTCTATAACACTCTGTGTCACACAGTAGACAAAACCCAGGTGCCATCAGGAGGTCCACCAGTGGAGCCAGAACTCCAGAAGCCCTCCCACTGTTGCCCCCCCAAGCACCAAGAAAACAAAGCATCACCGCCCCAGACACAATGTTCCATCTATCCCTTGTGGCTAACAGCCACTGAGGGACCTCTGCTCCATACATTTACCCAGTCTCCTCTTGAAGCTGTTCATGCTTGTAGCCACCACCACTTCCTGTGGCAGTGAATGCCATGTGTTAATCACCCTTTGAGAGGGGAGGGAGTAAAGTCAAGGAACAGAATGTTTCACTCTGTTTGCAGTTTGTTTCATTTATTCGTCGAGGGAAAGTGATTTTCACCTGCAACTACACTGCCAGGATCATCAAGCGAGCCTTACAGCCGAGGTGTGGGGCATCCGTACCCCGGTCTTCCCAGTCTGACACGCTAATTGCTACACTGTACTGTCTGTCAATATGCACATTCCACCCTGGCCTCATGCAGACAGCATTTACTTCCTTCTTAGGCCAGAGGTCGGCAGGTCTACATGCAGAATGTATTGGGAATCAATGAAATCTGACCTATGTAATTAATTTGCTTTAAGGCACCAAAGGAGTAGAGCGAAAGACATGGGTGGATGGTGCAGGTTAATCCTCTCCCCCTTTCCCCCCTTCATCCCAGCTCCACTTCACTGTAAATCAAACTTGTGCCGCTCTTCATGTTAAAATGTTCCCTTGTCGGCTCAGGGTTTTGTGTTTTGTTTTGTTTTTTAAAAAAGCTGCATTAGTTCCAGTGAATGTGGGAACCCTGCCAGCTGCAGTGTGTGTGTTGGGGGGGGGGGGGGGGAGCATTACATCCAAGAGGCAGTTTATGATCCCAAAGACCCTTCACCTTATTTATTTTTAGTGCCGCTTTTGTTGTCAAGAGTTTCTTAGAATGTTGAACAGAAAGAATTTTGTATTTTCTGGGGAGGAGGAGGAGAGGCTGGGAGAAATGTCTCGGGGTGTGTGCGTGCTTGCCCTAGTCTCTGTGGACCGTTTAGATTTTGTGCACGAATTATATCGCTCTCTCTCGCACACACACACCCATGCTAACAGGATTAGGGGTTCAGATTCCAGATGGAGAAGCATGAAGGAATTTTTTTTTTTTAAAGGAAAGCTTGGGGAGATTTTTTTTTTTTTTAAATCAGAGAGACGGAACTTCACATGAGTAGCGAGGTGAACACGAAGGTTCGGAAGCAAACACGAAATGGACCCAGCCTTAATGTGGATTCCTACATCACGCTGGAGCATTAATCTGTATGCTTAACGTCTCCCATAAATGGTCTACTTGACAAACTTATACAACATCACAGATCAACTTCTATCAACACCGCGAGGTCACCTGCTGCAATACGGACATTCTTTCCTCACCCACCACACTGCTTGTTGGAGAAGACCTCTGGTGTGAGTTATTACGCAAGCATCCCTGTCATGTGTGCACTGGCCCTTATCCACTTGTCAAGAGAACACCATTCCTTCCTTGAATCTAACTTACGAGTTTTGTCCATATGGGAATAACCTCGCTTGACTTTCACTTCCATTCTGTACAGCGGCCAATATTGGGCTGGGAAATTCCTGCAGATCTGGGGGCAGTCCCTGTGAAGGGGGACTTTGGGGAGGGATTTTACCTAGAATCTGGGGTGTACCGTAGAGCCTGCTGTCTGTAGGGGAACTGATCTCAGTAGTCTGGAGATCAGTTGGAATTCTGGGGGAGCTCTAGGCCCCACCTGGAGGAAAGCAAGCTTTATTCACATAGCATGGGCTGAATGAAACTTGGCTGCCCACATCACATCTGTCTATGGATCACACATAAAGTGAGCAGGAAAGAGGGTTCCGATGTTTACATGGGAAGTGGCATACAGGTGAAGGAAGCTGAAACTTCCCTTGCAATCCATCACCTCGGACACTTGTCCCAGATTTGCTCTAATACTGGAAGTGAAGCAGGCTGAAAGAGAAAGGGCTCAAAATCATAGAGTAGGGCACGATAAGGCAGAGGGGCGCTCAGCTCGCCTCAGCCTCCATACGCATTTTTATGTAATAATTACACATTCCCCACATGCACAAAAACCTTTCCTTTCTTTCTCTGCTCCTCTGACCTACGGGTCTTGAGTAGTATCAGTCAACCCCAACTAGGGATGAAAAGAGGAAAGGAAGAATTTGAGCCAAAGAGGACAGGCTATACCATATTAGAGCACGCACAAAAACAATAAACATAGCTGACCCCATCACATCTAGTTTGGCCATCTGTGGAGGCAGAACAGGATTCATCTGAAAGAGTCTCTTCCTATTAGAGATCTCTCTTAGACCATTTTTGCAGCAGTGAAATTCCCCGCATTGACCTTTTTAAAACTGCGTGTTATGTGAAATTTTCTGCAGTAGATTTTTCGTTTTCAGAATCCCCAGTGTTAGCGAGTTCTGAAAATGTGGGGTAAGAAGGAGAAAACTTTGGGTTTGCGCCTGGAGAGGAAAAATCCACTGCGGAAAATTTCACATAACGCACAGTTTTAAAAAGGTCAATGCAGGGAATTTCACTACTGTGGAAATGGTCTTAGTGCTAGTCGTTTGGGCAAGACTTGGGTTTGGTCCTTTTGAGCAGCAGCTCAGGTTGAGAGCTTGACGGGGCACCTTTATTTTGTTTGTCCGGATATATCCCTGTGTAGAGCTCTGTGACGCACTCAGAGGTGTGTTGTGCTACCAACATCTCTCAGCTAACTAAGATGACTTGTTGGTTTGGCAAGAATTCTTGGAGGGTTACAAGGGAGTTAACTTTTGGAGGCAGGGTAGGTTATTAGAGGCCAATTTCCAAGTGTGATCTGACACTGTCGGCAAAGTCAGCTTTACTGTTGTACAGCCAGAGATGTGCCTGGATACCAGTTTAGGCAGGGATCTCACCTTTCTAGACTTTCCCACCCATTTTAGTGGCTGTACATTATGAGCTAAGCTGTTTGATAATTCTACTGTTAAACTTTGGGTGTGACAATATGGTAGTTGCCCAGGTTATTAATCCTCTGACAGCCCAGTGTCCTTGAGCGATAAGACTCGTGAGCGAATTTGTGTTGCACTGTTCGAAGCTCCACATTTTGTTTGTGGCACAGCATGTATCTGATTTAAATAACAGCACTGCTGATGCTTTATCTCGCTTCCAGGAGGACTGTCGCAGAGAGCAGGCACCCGGGGCAAATCACAACCCTGATCCCATGCCATTACTACTTTGGAAAAGACAGGAACGCAGAGCAATCCAGGCATCTATCAGAAGAGACTTCTACACTTAGAATCTTAAGAGATTTCTAGCAATTTAGAGGGCAGGCAGAGTTACTAGAGGTGCTCTCAATTTCCAAGACCATTTTAATGCAATACAAGGAAGGTCTGAAGTAAGCGTGGTGACGAAAAATGCCATCAAGTCACAGCTGACTTATGGTGACCCTGTAGAGTTTTCAAGGCAAGAGATGTACAGAGGCAGTTTGCCGTTGCCTGCCTCTGCGTAGCAACCCTGGACTTCCTTGGTGGTCTCCCATCCAAGTACCAGTTTGGTGTAGTGGATAAGAGCACAGACTCTAATCTGGGAGAACCGGGTTTGATTCCCCAAGCTTCCACATGAAGCCAGATGGGTGACCTTGAGTCAGTCACAAGTTCTCTCAGAGCTCTCTGTCAGCTAATGCTGCCATCTCCTGCCCAAGATGTGGGATGAGTGAACCCTTGACGTCGGGTCTGTGGAATGTTATATTTCTCGTGGCATGCTTATCGCTCTCCGAGCTGCTCTGACCTTGGGAGACTATTGGTGCCTGTCCATGTATTTCTTCTCCCATCTGACTCTAATTCTTCCCGCAATTTCCCTGGGAACCGTAAACCAGTATTTTAAGTACCTTTTTTCTGATGATTGGTTGAAATGTATTACCAGACCCCTTTTTGAATTCTGTATAATAGTCCTGCTTGGGGCTGTGTCAGCCATTACTAACACAAGAAGTGTAGATGACCATAGCAGACCTTTCTCAATAAAGCATTTCTGTTTAAGGACACTTGTTGGTGACTGACTCTGTATGACTCTCACACCCACCTACCTCACAGGGTGTCTGTTGTGGGAAAGAAAGGGAAAGGAGATTGTAAACTGCTCTGAGACTCCAAGCGAAGGGTGGGATATAAATCCAATCTCCTCCTCCGCTACTATTACTATTACTACTGCTGCTACTACTAGCCAGGGCCGACCCTGCTTAACTTCCAAGATCTGACGAGATCAGGCTAGCCCGGGCTATTCATGTTAGGGCAAAGGGGCTAGCTGTAAAGACCACTGCTGCACATTTGAAGGTGGTGGCTTTCTATGCCAAATAACAGGGTCTTCAGGATATTATGGATGGGTTAGGCATATGTTGGAGGGTTGGTCCTGGCAACGTCCATGCCTGTGAGACAAGAGGCAGCCACTTACACCAGGCATAATTAAGTTGTTCTCAGGAACTTTTCAACACATACGTGGGAGGTGTGCTTATTTAGGTCAGCAGCTTTAGTTGTGATGGTCGGGGCATTCCGGATCACCGATATTCTGGTGAAGTCCAGAGGGAACAGGCCTGATGATGGAGGACATTAGTCTGAGCCCTGACTGAGTCTTATTTTGATTGCATTTTTCTTCTTTTGTATTTTTATATATTTGAGTGTGTGTGCAGCTGGGAGTCAGGGTGACCTCTGGCGAATGACCCCTACTGGGGGCCTGGAGAATATTCAGAGAGGTGGCTGAATAAAGCCTGCCTCCCGACTGCTGGTATTCCAAGGAGGTCTCCCATCCAAGTACTTGTCAGAGTCGACCTTGCTTAGCTTCCGAGATCTGACGAGATCGGGTGTTTCCGTGGGCTACCCAAGTCAGGGCTTCAACTGCATTTTTCAAAGAGGGCAAGCAGTCTTGTCTCATAGTCCAGATGTGTCATCCTGGTCAGTGCAAGTTACGCCTGACCTGGTCAGAAGGAGGGGCCCTGCCCCGTGGGTTTTATTCTTGCATGAAAATAATACTCCGCTAACTCAGCAACGATGAAAGCTGCCTTGTTCAGGAACACCCGGTCTACCCACAAGTTCGGAACACGTTCCTTCTGTGCTGCGGCTGCATCTGCGGCAGCAGGCCTGGAATTTTATGCTACAGGAGATTCAGACAGTGGGTGGGTCAGTAACATTCTGGAGCTTATATTTTGGAAATAAGCACTTGCTTCTGCTGTGAGATGGGCGGAGAACCCCGCTCAGGTCTTCATTTGCAGACACGTGTTTGTAATCCTGGGCAATAAGGAGGGCACTCAGTTCCAGCACTGGGCCCCAGCTTGGGGTTGGTGACATGACCTGCTGTGAACGGCATGGCAAGAGAAGAACGAAGGGCTCCGAGCTTCTGTCCTGCCTCCATTAGTGCCTTCGGCCTGGTCTGTGCCCACACGTCCTTGTTGTCCACCCTAGGAGTTGACGACTTAAGAAAAATCACAGGTTTGGCCCTCTACCTCCTGGCTCATCAGGGCTTGGAGGATGATGGGCAGCTGTCAGATGTTGTTGAGAGTCAAGCATGGAGAGGTATTTGTGAATCTCCTGCATTGTGCAGAGGGCTGGAATAGATGACCCTGTCAGTCCCTTCTAACTCTACGATTCTAGGTACACAAATGCCTTTCCAGACAACTCCCCTGTCCACCCCCCTCTCCCCAAATGCAGTCCTCCTCATATGCATGAAAAACAAACACAGATCCAGTCCCCCACTGCTATAAACTCCCACTGATCTTGTTTTTTCCTCCTCTTTCTTCCACTTTCCCCCACTCCCTCGCCTTTGGTGCATGCTATCAACACCGAGAGAAGCCAGGGAACTGGAAGTCGACTCGCCACCAGTGTCCTACAGAAACGTCCCCTCTCCTTTCCCTCTCTTTCAGAACCAGCGACAACTGAAAAGGGGGAGGAGGCCGCTTTCTACTTTCTGAAGAAAATATTATCTTTCTTCTCCAGCACTCCTTCACGCAGCTCTTCCTGCCTCTCTGGCGCGCTCTCTCTCTCTCTCTCTCTCTCTCTCTCTGTTTCTTTTATGAAGATGTAGATGTTAGCTGACCTGTCGGTAGCACCAGTTAAATTTGGCTGTGAGCCCACCTTCCAGATTCAGCACAAAAGCGACTTGCTGCAGGCTTTAGTGGTCCGACACACACTTGCATACATATATCTGTCTCAGTCTACGTGCGTAACAGGGATTTGACAGAGTTCTCCATCTCTTCCTCCCCCCCTCCCGCCCGCACTCCATGGCACCAACTCAAACTGCGGCAGAACTAACAAATCCATCTGGCATCACTGATTCCCCCGTTTCAGCTTGAACCACGTAGAGTGCCGCACTGACGTACCACACACAAAAAAGACCAGGCGTGGGACCTGCGCATAAAAATGTGGACATTTAGGGGCTTCCCTAAGAAAAGAAGTCCTTGACAAGAGGAGAAGCAGCAGAGCTGGCTTCCCCCAAGAAACTACGGCCATTTTCACAGGTGACTCTTTAATCTGGTTTGGGTTGCATTCTCTGCATCGGTATCCAGTAATTTATTTATTAATTTTGCTGTCGCTGACTTCTGGCGACCTTGGAGGGTTGTCAAGGAAAGAGACGTTCAGAGGTGGCTTGCCACTGACTGCCTCTGTGTCGTGACCCTGGTGTTCCTTGGTGGTTTCCCATCCAGATACTAACCAGGCCGACCCTGCTTAGCTTCTGAGAACTGATGAGTCTGGGCTACCCTGGGCTGTCCAGGTCAAGGGAGAGGAGGAGAAGATTGGATTTATACCCCGCCCTCCACTACCCAAAGGAGTTTCGGAGCAGTTTACAGTCTCCTTTCCTTTCCCCTCCCCACAACAGACACACCGTGAGGTCGGTGGGGCCGAGAGAGCTCTCCCGAGAACTGTCCTTGAGTGTACAGCTCTGAAAGAACATATGACTGACTCAAGGTCACACCAGCAGCTGCATGTGGAGGAGTGGGGACTCAAACCCGGTTCTCCCAGATTAGAGTCTGCTATACTTCAGAACTTTCAACATTGTAATCTGCCTTGCGTCACCAGGAAAGGCAGGATATATGGACTCCCACTCTCAAGCCCACGCTAACAATACTAACGACAGACACCTTCCCACTTCAGAAGGCAGCCACAGTGTTAGTTGTGAGAACACCCTGAGATGTGCAGTCGGGCCTGAACATGGGAACTGCCAGCTGGCATCTTCTGTATTCATCCGGCCTTCCGCATGGAGGGAAGAAAGTGGATACAGAGAACTTTTCCACCCTCTCCCAAAATGATACAAGTCAGCATCACCCAAAGAAATCGATGGACAATGGCTTCGGAACAGACAGAGGAAAGAACTTCTTTACTAAATGCAAAACTAACTTGTGGAACACTGTGCCACAGGGATGACCCCTGGCATAGATGACTTCAGCTCATCCTGTCTCCAACGAGGTTTTCCTTAGGCAAGTGAGTAGAGAGAGCTATTGATGCTCTTTTTCACCCAGGCTTTTAACCAAGGGTTTAAAGGGTTTTGTGTTTTTTTGTAAAAAACCGTTGTGCTTCCAAGGATTTTTTTTTTAGCCTTTTGTTGTTGTTTTATTCACTCTTTTTTAAACATCTCTATCATCTGCCAACCTGTATGGGCTAAGTGTGAGAGATCTTTCTTAAAACGAACAAATAATAAAGTTGGTGGTGAGAAGTTTTCAAGGCAAGGGGTGGTTTGCCACTGTCTTTCTCTGCATAGCAACCTTGGACCTCCTGGCAGTCTCCCATCCAAATACTAACCAGGGCCGACCCTGCTTAGCTTCTGAGTTCTGACAAGAATGGGCTAGCCTGAGCCACCCAGGTCCATAAAGATGATGGACAAGGTCATTATTCCGTTCATGTCTCCTGCTTCACCTGTCTCCTCCCCCTTCCTTCAGCATGTCAGAGGCAAACCTGAGATTCTCATCTCTGAGACTGAATGTCTACCTTTGCCCATAGGCTCACACAAAACAGGAGAAGATTTTGTTCAGAGTAGAAAATCTTGAGGGGGAATAAGCAGTCCACTTTGCATTCCTGCTGGGGAGATGGGTGGGACATGGATGAAGTAAATAAAATAAACGTGAAGGAAATTATTTTTGTGGATCATCTTCCCAAACAACAAATGAAATTGCGCGGCGGCGATAAATCAGCGCTATGAAAGAACTGACTTGTTTGCTATTGCAGGCAACTCTTGCCCGGAATAGGGACTTGTTGACTTACCGTGTCAAATGGGCTAGGAGGAGATAGCCAGACGTGACAAGAAAAGTCTTATCAAAAATCCACCTCACTTCTCGGTTTGCTGCGAATGGCAAATTTCCTACAAGTGACAAACCCCTTGTAATTTATGGCCTTTTTCTTCCTGAGCACGATTTTAACTATTCCCCAGATCCGTGAGCACTGCAGATATAATCTCACATGAATCATCTTCCTCTGCTGGAAACTGGAACTTGGCTCCGGTTCAACAACAATAAAAAAAATACTGCTAAGGATCTTCTTTTTTTATCTTTGGAGGTCTAGGTTGAGAAATACTAGGGCCTCCCTCCTATGTGTAACTAAGATAAAACAGAGACAGGTGGGGGGGGGGATCAACAGGTGGTGGTTCTCTCAGCTATCAAAGATGGGCACCAAAAGAGTGTGAGGAAGACCAAGTCAACCTCAACCGGTTGTGAAAAACAAAACAAAACTTAAAACACATACCCAAAATGGACTGGAACTCAGGGGAAAACTTCCCTTTCAAAACGAGGGAAGAGAGAACAATGAACTTTTGAAGGAAGGGCGGGATAAAAATGTGACAGACAGATAGATACTGGCTGGACCTCTTGAAGAAGACCAATCTCTCATCTTGAGAAATGCGCTGTTTCCTCTTCCTTGTCTGTGCTGCTATTTGTCCAAAAGCCCACAGGCGGGAAGAGAGCTTTTGATATTTTAACCTCTTACTCCCAGGGTTGGGGGCAAAGAGAAACAATATACAATTATATAGGCGGAGGGTGGCCATAGCTCAGCAGTAGAGCATCTGCTTGGCACGCAGAAGGTCCCAGGTTTAATCCCCGGCATCTCCAGTTTAAAAGGATCTGGTGGTCGGTGATGTGAAAGACCTCAGCCTGAGACCCTGGAGAGCTGTTGCCGGTCTGAGTAGACAATACTGACCTTGATGGATCACGGGTCTGATTCAGTGTAAGTCAGCTTCATGTGTTCAACTCCTCCGCCGTAGCAGTGAACAGAACACTTCCCAACCATGCTCCCAAGCCCCACCTCTAGATACAAACTGGGTGTAAGGTTGCCAAGTCCAGATTAAGAAATTCGTGGAGGTAGAGCATAGGGAAGGCAGGCTTGAGAACCAGTTCGGTGTAGCGGTTAAGAGAGCTCTAATTTGGGAGAACCAGATTTGATCCCCCACTCCTCCACATGCAGCTGCTGGTGTGACCTTGGGTCTGTCAGAAGTTCTCTCAAAGCTGTTCTCTCAAGGGCAGTCCTCGAAAGAGCTTGCTCAGCCCCCACCTACCTCACAGGGTGTCTGTTTTGGGGAGGGGAAGGGGAAGAAGATTGTAAGCCACTCTGAGACTCCTTTGGGTAGTGAAGGACAGCGTAAAAATCCAATCTTCTCTTCTTCATCTTCTGGAATGAGGAGGGACCTCAGTGGTCGTGAATGCCATAAATCCCACCCTCCGAAGTAGCTGTTTCTTCCAAGAAGACCCGATGGCTGTGGTCTGGTGATCAGTTGTAATTCCACGAGATCTCCAGCCACCCCCCCGGAGGCTGTCAACCCTCACCGGGGTGAGGGGGCAGCCAGAAAACACCGGGTTGCAATGAAAACTATTCACCACTCCTTTCTCCCTGAAGACTTCAAGGACTGAGAGGAACGAAAAGGGGAAGCTGAGCCTCCTGTATCGACGGTCAAAGTCTTCTTCAGGGAGGCCTAGTGAGAAAGATGAAGACATCACCCCGCCTGGCTAACAGCTGCCACCTTAAGAGATTCTGTGTTCGCTCCCACAGGTTTTCTTCCTCCTCCCCGCCCGCCTGGACGTGAGGCAGTTTACTGTGGCCAAGTTTGAGAATTCCTGTTCCACAGTATCCTGCAGGCAGAGCATGCGGGGTCAATTCAGAAGCGCCTTCCCAAGAAAAGTGGCGTTGACTGACAGCTGCCTCCCTTTCCCAAGAGTGGTTACAGCTTTCTTATATGCAGCTGCACTCCATACGGCCAAGCACGCTCGCCCGCACACCTGCCTGGAGCATGGAACAAGTGCCCCTCTCCCCCCCCACCTTCTGCTGAGCACACACTAAGTACTTTGAGGTTCAGGGATCAGCAAGGGTCAACACAGCTGTATTTATAGACAAAGAAGACGCAGCACGGAGCGCTCAATGCATCACTGCCAACTGCCGCTATGGCTACAGATCCCCCCCCCCAAATCCGTGACAAACCAAATTGCGCCTCATTATTTATCGTCGGGCTTTATTCTCTAGGACATTGTGATCTCCGCTCAGGATTTGTGCCCTCTCACTTTCCGAGCCTCAATAACTCCGGAACTGCAGTTTCGTGTGGTTTTGTGATTGTTAACCCAGCATGGGGATGGGGCTCGCGCCATAAATGCTCAATGAATCTTGTATGGGGTGGGGAGAGACACACACCATAGGGCTGCAAAAGCATTTTCTCCTTCATTTGCAGTCGAGAAACCTATCGCAGACGCTTCACTGAGAAGAAGGCACAAGAGCGGCCAGGTTTCCCAAGGAACGCTGGTTTCCTCATCTCTCAAGAGAGAAGGGAGATGACTTGGGGAGAAAAGGCATTGAGTTTTGCCTCTTGGTGGCGAACCACATCGACAACCCCCCAAGAAAGCACCCCAAATCTTCTTTATGATGGGGCTCCAGTTGATTCAAAGCCTTCCCTTCCACCATCGATAAAATCTTGTCCAGGTTGGAATTTGACATGGGGAGGGGGGAGGGAGAAAGCGGCACTTACTTTATGGTTTTTGCCATGCCGGTACATCATCCAGTCCTCCCCATTTGTGCTGACCTCCAGCTTGTACGACCGGATGTAGTAGCCGTTCTGTGTCTCTCGAGAGATGGCGCCCTGGGTGGCGATGGCTGTCAGCACCGTCAGGAAGCGAAGATCCACCTGGGAGGGAAGCAAAAAACACCCGGGAATGGGAAATGGAATTATAGTTTTAAAAAAAGAAAGAAAGATTATGCCCATTACTTTATACACTGAGTGTACTTTCCTAGACATTTTGCTCAAAGTATCTTCCGAACCCAACCAGGGCACAGATCAAGGATGCTGAGCACCAGGAAGCCACCCAGCGCAGAGCTTGCGACGACCGCATCGCTCCGTTTTCCCTCCGGCTGACCCGTGGTGGGTCTCCGATCCTCACTGCGGTTCATAATAGCACAACCATTGTGTGCTATGCTAAAGGCGTTCTCTGGGACTGGTTCATTGAGCTGCTTCAGAGAGGGGCTGTCTGAAAGCAGAGCTGAGGATTGGGGTGCTCAGCTGGTACGAATTAGCACCACAGTGTTTCATTTGCAGTGGATCGGCGTGTCGCAGCTGTAGCTTTTGCCACTGGCCACGCTCAGAGTTGCCTGTTCCGTCTCAGCTCCGTTCCAGTGTAAGAACTTAATAGGATCAATTTCCAGACCGGCCGAGTTAACATTCCTGGATGTGGCAGCAGTGTGAGCCATAGAAGGAAATGTTTTCGAGGCTGCCTGGTTTTGTTACAGTTTTCGTAAACTGAGGGAGGGCAGCGTGTTTTGGGATTACTCATTTTCCCTCCCTCGCTCTGCCTCACTGGACCGCGCTGTAAACCTCTCTGGGATAAAATCTCCACGAGGCTGTTCTTGCAAAATGTTCGACGCAACTGAGTCCCAGCCTCCCTCGCAAACCATAATAATAAAAAATAAAGAATAATAATAACTATGCACTAGAGTGGAAGCGACTGGAGCACAAGCAAGGCCGTGTGTCCCTTTACTCGTGCCTCATTAATCATACAGAGTTGAGTCGAACCCCTGGTGTTTCACTAAGATGACTGCAAGTAAATGCCAACAGATTTCAACAGTCTGTTATGGTGGTGCAGGTGGGGGGAACACGGTTTCTAACTCAGGTGGGATATCTGTCAGTATACAAGAGAGAGAGAGAGAGAGAGAGAGAGAGAAACCCTGAGCTGAATAACCAGTTTGGTGTTTGGTCTAGTGGTTCAGTGATTTGGTGAAGCCAGTATGGTGTAATGGTTAAGAGAACAGACTCTAATCTGGGAGAACCGGTTTTGATTCCCCACTCCTCCACATGCAGCTCCTGGTGTCACCTTGGGTTAGTCACAAGTTCTCTCAGAGCTGTTCTCTCAAGGGCAGTCTTCAAAAGAGCTCTCTCAGCCCCACCAACCTCACAGGGTGTCTGTTGTGGGGAGGGGAAGGAAAAGGAGCCGCTTTGAAACTTTGAGTCTCAGACTCCGAGTGAAGGGTGGGGTATAAATCCTATCTCTTCCTCTTCTTCTCTTAAAGGACTTCAAAACTTTGCCCCCGGCAGGGAAGGCAAATAGCCCAATCCACACAATCAAACAACAGAGTCTTCACCAAAAAGGGGATTCCATGCTGCTTTCAGTGGAACCGAAGCCAATGTATGTTTGCAGGCACATTGGCAAGCACAATGAAGTCATGAAGTCCAGTTCATGCTTTCCAGAGATTTCTTAGGGGACGTAGGTCATAAAAGGTCACGGCCTTTAACTCTCCCATGAAGAATCGGGACATCTGCTGCAGCTGATGACCTTTTAGTACTACCAGGGCCGAATGCCCTTTAGCACTTCCCACCCCACAGAGCTCCACTCAGCCCACAACAGTTTGGCCACTGCAAACTGGTTCTGTGCAGGCCCTGCTAAAGCCTTTTTTCCCTTCTAGCGTATGTGTTACAATTCCCCCAGCAGAATAAATATTATTCTAGTTGTACTCTGCCCAGCGCATTCAGGAAAGTCCGGCTCACTTAGATCACCGCAGAGTCAACTGCGGGGCTTGTACGTAGCAACGCTCCTCTCCCTCTTGGCCCTCTGGAAAGTCCATCAGGGGACGGGGGCACCGGGGTCAAGCCGAGACTTCTGTTGGAATGTTAATAGTCTGGCTGGTTCGGCTGCCTTCAGCTCACGGAGGAGGCAGAGTCAGGCCATCCCTCTGCCAAACAGCAGTTCAAGGGTCCCCTGCTGACTCCCAGCGGGCAGCAAGAACAGCAAAGCACTCAAGGAACCTCCTATTCTGGGGTCAATTTAACAGTGTGATAATCAGTTTGGTTCAAGAAGGGGGGGAGAGGGAGGGGGGGAGAGGGAGGGGAACCCGAAGGTCTGGAGGGTAGTGGTGGTGATCCCCTGCCAAGATAAACAAAGAGGCTATTCTCTCCCCTGCCATTGCTCTGCCAAGATTGCTTCCATGGACGCACAGCCCGCCTGCCCATGCCAAGCCAAGCTTTTCACAGAACAAAATGCTAGCTGGGGGGGCTCTAGCGGGCCATGTTTTCGACAAAACAGACTTAAACATCAGATTGCGCCAGCTGTCTGGCGACGCAACTGTTGCTAAGCCTGATAGGATGGCTTCCCACCCTTCCTAAATTATGTCGGTCTCCTTGCTTAGTTGACTTGAGAGTTACGGTCCCTTCTTTTTCAGCCACGGGGGCGGATCATACCTGTAAGTACTCCTTGTTGTTATCCATATTGGGGGTCCACCCGTTGTCGTCGCTATTCAGCCGGCTCTGCTGCGGGGTCCACCTGCCGTCAGAGTAAGTACTGGAGGCGGTGATCTGTTCGTTGGAGATTCGGCCAGACTCCATCCCCAAGGGAATGTTGCACTGGAAGTCTGGGGAAAGCAGAAAGAGCAAAAATGCAGAGAGATCTCTCTACGGGACCCATGAATTCCACGCCCGACCAAAAGCACTGCCACTAACTGCCTCCTGGCATCCTATTAAAAGAAACCTTTGTGGCTGCAGAAATGAACACAGATTTCTCTCTCTGAAGACTCCTAATAAAATGCTGATGTTCCTATCATCCTTTCACTTGAAACCGCTCACTCTGAAATCCCTACATTGGTGATGATTCTAAAGATGCAGGAATCTCTCGCGGGTGACCTGCAAAGAAGCAGGAACGTACGTCCGCAAGTGCTGTCAAGTCGCAACCGAATTATGGCGACTCTAGCAAGGGGCTGGGACATCAGCACTAAAACCAAAGAATCTTGCTGAATACCTTGATTTTACAAATATAGGCAGTGTGAATAGCTAACTTCCACACCGTCTGTGCATACTCATTAGTGTATTGCTCCACTGCTTGGAGGATTATCTAACTATCCTAGCCAATAGATCTATCCTCCATAAATTTGTCCAATTCCCTTTTTAAAGCTATCTGAGCTAGTGACCATTCCCCCATCTTGTAAGAGTGACTGAAGAAGGCCTACTCCAGTACTACAGGAAGATCCATCCTGACTTTGTTTACTATGCATAGGGTAGCACTGTGAAACATCACAAAGAAAAGGAAGAAATGAATATACTTCTATCACCTAGAGGAACAGTAGGGTGGTAATATTCCAACTTTTCAGGTTTGTAAATGTTCAACATCAGAAGGCTAGATGGCCATCTGACAGCACTGCTGATTCTCTGAACTTAGGCAGATCATGAGAAGGGAGGCAGGAAGGGCTGCATCAGAGCTTAGTTCTCATGGCCCTTTCTTACACGCCCAGGGAAATGCCAATCGCCACTTTGGGGCAGGAAGCAATTTTTCTCCAGGCCGGTTTGGCCAGAGATCCTGGAGGTTTTTTGCCATCTTCTGGGCATGGAACAGGGGTCATGGGTGTGCGTGGGGGAGGTATTTGTGAATTTCCAACATTGTGCAGGGGTTTAGACTTCCAAATCTATGATTCTATGGTCAGGGGAAGACCTTGCCCTCTATGCCCCATCTGTTGGCCCCCCCAGGGCCACTGACTGGCCGTTGTGTGAAACAGGTTGGGTTGGATAGACCACTGGTCTGATCCAGCAGGGCTCTTCCTATATTCTTAACAGAGATTTAAGTGCCTGCCTGCCTTTTTTCATGGACCATACCCCTCAAACTAATTTCTGTTCTACAATCCTGGAACTTGAATGCTGAAAAGAAATGCTGAACAAGCTATAAGATTTCAAACTTTTAATTTTCTACATTTCTACAGTGCCCTCAGAGTGTCCTTGCATTAAGAGACTGCGAGATTCAGAAAGAAAACAATCACTTAAGCACAGCTCTCTGATACACTCAGTGTCTCCACTAAAGAATAATTCAGGTGGGTGGCCCTGTTGGTCTGAAGCAGCGGAACAAAGTTTGAGCCCAGTGGCCCCTTTAAGACCAACCAGGTTTTATTCACGGTATAAGCTTTTGAGTGCATGCACACTTCTTCAGATACAAGGAAATGGAAGTTACCAGTCCACACATATAGGCAGAGGGTGAGCAGCAAATTAGCGTACAGCACAATGAAGATGTTTAACAGATTCAAAGAGCAAACAGGAATATCAAGCTCAGTTTATACGTAGATTTGGGAGTGTGGATTTGGAAATGCAGACTGTGCAACCTGCCAACTTACTCTCTGGCACCTCCTGCTGAACCAAGTAATAGCGAGCCGAAAAGCCATCTTTAGCCACTGCCAAATCCGTGTGGAATGTGAGCGACAGGATGCCGGTCATTGAGCGGATCTCAGACGGGGTTTTGGTGCCGCAGTACCTGCCAATTAAGGGGCCAACTGCAACACAAACAACAGGGAAACACTCCTTTGTGGTTCATTTTGACAGACAAATCATCGGCACCCATCAGCAGGGAAAGCAAACCATATACCTAACCAGGTAAAACATGATGGGAGAAAGGAAGACAAGACACCGTGTTTTCTGAAACTATCGCTAATTTTTAAGAGCTATTCTTGGCAAGTATGGTAATGCACATCCGTCTAAACAAACATTTATGCTTAGTCTCATTGGGTTGGAGACCAATGTTCCCTCTAAGCTGTGGAGTCTTGTGAGCAAAAAATTCTACTTTGTGAGCTACTGGCATTAACGTTGTGAACAAGCGATTTGGCTACTACATAAATGAGCTTGCTCTGGAGCCATCCTTTTTAACTAAGACAAAAATATGAGAACCGGAGGCTAAAAAACTGTGAGCTAGCTCACACTAACTCAGCTTAGAGGGAACACTGGTTGGAAGGGGCCACAGAGGCCCACCTAGTCCAACCCCCGGCTCAGTGCAGCAGCAACCTAAAGCATCCCTGACAAGTGTTCGTCCAGCCGCTGCTTGAAGATGCCGGTGAGCGGCCTTACAAATATGTCCACCAAATGTTGCCAGACCACAAAGAATTTGACCAGCCTGCCCACCTATATCCCGCAAAGTCCTAGAGAGCCAACTTTTGTAAAACTTCCCTGTCTAGTCACCTGGAGGTTGTTCTTACCTGCACGCAGCAGGCAAACGCCACTAACAAATCCAAGGCCATCAATATTTCTAATGCATTTCTCCTCACATTGGCATAAGGGACCATAAGGAATTATGGCTGCCTTATTGATGGACTAAATAATAATAGGTCTCAGCTGCTTTTTCACAAAATCGGGGTCAATATGATGTACAAAACCATCTGCTCACTGTATGAAAGAAATTTAAATGTAAGAAATCTAGCAAAGATCAGAATAGTCCGGCGACTCAAAGGTTCCAGTTCTCATGTCCACGATCTGGTTTATAATTGGGCTATTCAAACCCATTCTGACCATCTCCTAAAATTATGTTGAACCAAGAAGGGTGGAGACTTCCACAGGAAGTACAAAGGAAATCTATCCCCATTCCATTTAACATCTGTTTTCAGCTAAGGACAGTAATGCATTAGCCTGGACAGAGTTGTGAAGAGTTAGCAATTTACAACCTTTATGGAACTGTCAGCCCAAAACAGCTAGGTATAACTTGAACCCAGTATCCTTTGAAGTAGCCTGACCAAGACTCTCTATCATGTTCTGAGGAACTTTCCTTTCCCGTGTCAAACACACTTTATTTATCTATTTATTTGAGTAACATACAAACTGAAGAAGAGTTTTCAGAGAACTCGAAAGTTTGCACAAACTCTTATATGTCATTCGGTTGGCCCTCGCCAACGTTATTATGTGGACCATGTTCAAGATTTTTAAAAAAGAAAAGTTATACCACTTTCATCCTTACCTTGAGGAATACCATCCCAGATGTCCAGCCAGTCATACTTGCAGTCTCCCTCCCCAACTTGCAAAGGGTCATTTTCGAGGTCGAAGGTTAGAAATTGAAGGATGATCTCCATCTTTGGCTTAGCCATGATGGTGAAAGTGCAGTCCAAATTATGAGGATACTTATCGGGAAATCCTGGGGATTCAATGGTACCGTTTGAGCTGGTGAAGTTTCGAGAACAATCTTCTGAACCTACAACAAAAGAAAAGGGGGATCCCCCCCCAAATTTTTTAAAAAACAAACAAAAATAGGGACATTAATGTACTACATCGTCAGCTGCCTCACCAACAGTAGCCAGACGGAGAGGCATAATTCATAATTGTTTTTAAAGCACTCAAATCCCTCATGCAGAAAATTGCTACAGCCTTGGAAAAGTATTAATTATTAATTATTACTGTCCCCATTTTATTTTCCATCAGAGTGGCAATTAGCAGAGCTGTCTCGCTGAAGTGACACCTGAAGTCTAGCATCCTAAGAGCCACACAGTGACGCACAAACAGCCTTGAAATGTCACAACGCCTCAGATAAAAAATGTTTGGGATAGGAAGGGTGTGTGCACGAGTGATTCTGTTGAGACAAGAAACAAGAGATGCCTTTCTTACTCGTCCACGTTATTTACACCAGAAATGCAAGTTATTTCTCTCCTTAAGGAGCGCGCTCTGGCAGCCAGCACTGCAGACAATATTGCCACTTATTTAGAGATGACCCCAACACTGGACTCCATTGTGCCCCAGCCAGCTAAGTGCCTCTGTTTCTTGCCGACCCAAGGTGCCTGGGGGAGAAAGAGGTTGCATACTGTTCACGCTATGACTCCACTGAAACTATTGCTCTATAGGGATCAGACAATTAACAATTGAATTCCCTACTCTACGGGTCATTCGGGAGGGAAGGGGGGAGGGATAGGGAATGTTACAAGACCCCTACAGTTCCACTGCTGAAACAAAGAATTAACTTCCACAACTCTTCTGACTTTTATTATGCAGAACCAGTTCAGAAAAAGCACCATGCCAATTCTGAAAAGGCTTCAAATTCATTGCCCCCCCCCCCCCCCAAAAAAAAAGGATAGGAAAAAAAGTATGTGGGAATTTGGTTGTGCTTTCTAAAAAGAGCTGGTCCCTTTAAGGAAGAGGGGGGGAAATTTGATGATGTTATACTAATGGCTATGGAAATTTATTTAATCAGATGACTTCAAAAATGAGTAGGACTTAATTGGATGACCTGGAACTGTAGCCCTAGATTGACTGGTGCAGGTATATGCCTCTGAAAACAAATCATTGAATTTGCTAACACAAGAGCCCTCAAGTAATTGGCTTCTTCCCACCCTCCTTTCATTTAAAGACACTTTACAAAGAATACTGAGTGGAAGGGCCCTATCTATTTTCTGAATGTGCAAGCCAGAGATAGTGTTCTTAGCAATGGAATCCCCACCATTTTGTATTCCCGTATTTACTGTAATCCTCGGGGCACAGTACATCACAATATGTGACTATACCAAGGGATTGCAAAGACTCACCCCTTTTTTTGCTTTCTGGAGCAAAATTAAAGGCGCACGAGTTCCCAGTCACATGAGGGCCCATGCTGCCATTTTAGGACTGAACCACCGCCCTGAGTAACGCATGCCCCACTGCACATTTGAGGCAAATGCTACCCAGGAAGAAAGGATAGTGGTCCTCTGTTATTCCCTTTCAGCAGCAGCAAAGAACCAGCTGTCACGCATTTATTTACTTAAAATATTTATATGCCCGTCTTTCTCCTGAGCCTCACAGCACCCAAAGAAGGTAACGCTCTGGACTGATAATATTCAGCAGGCTCAAAACAATCCCCCCTTTAAAAAACAACAACAAGCCCATCATCCAGGGATCCACATATCTTTATGAGCCTGTGGGCACCTTTGGAATTCTGACATGAGGTGGTGGGTTCAGCCACAAAATGGCTGCCGAAGGGGGCGGAGCCAACAACCAAAATGACAGGAAGTGAGGTTTATACATAACTCTGATAGTAAAACTTCAACATTTCAGGAAGAAGATCTGCTTAGCCTGATGCCTTTTAAAATGAAACATATTGTTTAAAAATTATTTTCTTGCACACGTACAGCGGATCTTCAGTTTTGCAGTGTGAGGATACTTGTGCTGTGGTGACGGCCGCTGCCAAAAGCAATTTTTTAAAAATCTGTTCAGCCAATTAGATCTCCAGTGGCCCATCAGAAGCCCTGTTGGGCAAAAGCCCCACGTGGCCTCACCCGCTTTCCAAAAACACTTGGCCAACACGAGGAAAGGTGTCACTGGGTTCTACTGGGGAGCCCTGCAATAAACTAAATGAAAAAATAGAGAAGCAGCTCAGGCAGTACAGATTTTGGGGGAACTGCTCAGTCAGAAAGCAAGGGGTTATTATGAACCCCCCCCCCTCCACACACACACACACCAGTCCATCAAAGAATTCTCTGCCATGTTGGAATCTGACAGTAAGCTGAGATTTTAGTTCTGTCATCACGTTTTGCCTTAAACAGCAGAAAAGGAATGTGGGTTTTGTGCAGTGTTCACTCTGAGTAAGTGTGAGCTAGTGCACAGATTTTTAGCCTCCAGCTCACACATTTTTGTCTTAGCTCAGGAAGGATGGCTCCAGAGCAAACTAAAATATGCAGTAGTCAAATCACTGGCTCACGTCTTTAATGCCAGTAGCTCGCAAAGTAGGATTTTTGCTCACAAGACTCCACAGCTTAGAGGGAGCATTGGTTTTGTGTGGCAAGGGACTTCCTGAGAACTGCAGCCTCATCCAGCAGCTTCGAAGAAGGAAACATTCAGATTTATCTCTGGCAAGAAAAGGTTTTTGGAATATTCACACTTCTTCTGGCCCTATTCCAGAGAGCACATGTTGTCTCACACAGTGGCATAGGGTACAGCAAGTACCCTGTGTGCCATTCTAGCCCACTTCTGCCACGTCTCCTATATGGGTAGAAAGAGAGCTCACACTCTTAGATTGGGCAACAGCACGCTGGCTAGTCATTCTAGGGCCATTTTGCAGCCAGCAATGGATAGGGCAGTATGTAGACTCCAACTGCGCAGGAGTGGGAAAAAAGAGAACAGAGTGCAGTACTGAACATGGAATCCGGCTTCCCAAGAACCTCAGCTTTTTTCCTCTTGTTTACTGGTCCTTATAAGGCTAGGGGCACATACGTTTGTGGACAACTCCCAGCAAAAACTCCAACACCACAGTTGACTAATACGATTTCCATTATCTGAGGGTAAAGCATCAAGGCCATAGAGGGTAGGGGCCACAGCTCAGCACTAGAGCATCGATTTGTCATGCAGAAGGTCCCAAGTTTAATCCCTGGCATCGTCAGCTGAAAGGGTCTGTTGGTAGGAGATATGAAAGGTCTTAACCTGAGACCTTGGAGACTCAGTCTGAGCAGATAGTGTTGACTTTGATGGACCAATGGTCTGATTCGGTACAAGGCAGCTTCATGTGTTCACATGTATCTCCTTGCTCCTCTTTGTGAGTAGCAAAACCAGAAATATGCAAAATAGTTATTCCGTGGAATTCAGCATTTCCTGGAGCAAAACGTGGGTTGTCTCGGTACACAACCGCAATTCTTCTAGCACAGACAACATTTGCTTATCTCTTGCCTTGAAACAGAACAAGCCCTGCTGAGGAAGGATCGGCAAGGCTTCTGCAGTGGGCAGTCCTGTCTCGCCATCTTCTTTTGGAGATCTTTGAAAGAGGATCAACGAATATGTGAATACAATACGATGTATTTGAACTTCTAAAAAGCTTTTGATACAGTTGTTCACCAAAATCTCCTGAGAAAAACTTAAAATCATGGGACAAGAGGATGCGCTCTCGCATGGATTGATAAATGGTTGAAGAACAGGAAGCAGATGGTATGAGTAAATAGATAATTCTCACAACAGAGGGTAGTAATCTGTGAGATTCCCCCCGAGGATCTGCATTGGTACTGATGCTTTTGAAACTTATTCGTTAATTGTCCGGGGTGAGGAATCATATAGCCAGGTTTGCAGAATGAACCAGTTATTCAAGAGGGTGAAAACTCATGCAGACTGTGAAGAACTTCAAAGAAACCTGTCCAAACTCATCAACAAAATGGCCAATGAAATTCAATGTAAGTAAATGGTAGTCCTGACCCGGATAGCCCAGATTGGCCTGATCTTGTCAGATCTTGGAAGCTAAGTGAGGTCAGCCCTGGCTAGTATTTAGATGGGAGACCTCCAAGGAATACCAGGCTCGTGACATGGAGGTAGGTGATGGCAAACCACATCTGAATGTCTCTTGCCTTGAAAACCCTATGGGGGTCGCCATAAGTGAGCTGGGACTTGATGGAACTTTTCCACACCAAATGGAAAGTGATGACCACTAAGGCCAAAAAAATCACTCCACCTTAATTTGACATATATGGAGGAGGAGGAGGCAGCAGCAGAGGAGGTTGGATTTATACCCCGCCCTTTGCTCGGAGTCTCCAAGCAACTTACAGTTTCCTTTCCCTTCCCCTCCCCACAACAGACACCCTGTGAGGTCGGTGGGGCTGAGAGAGCTCTTTCGAGGACTGCCCCTGAGAGAACAGCTCCGAGAGAACTTGTGATTGATCCAAGGTCACACTGGCAGCTGCATGCGGACGTGTGGGGAATTAAACCCAGTTCTCCCAGATTAGAGTCCGCGATCTTAACCACTACACCAAACTTGATGGAGACTGAACCAGGAAAGGCATCTTGGGTAATCACAGATTTTCCATAAAAAGATCCACTGAGCGTGCAGCACTCAGGGGAAGAAAAGAGGGATGTTGTATATTTTAGATTGCTAGGAAAGTGACTGAAAAGAAAATGGGGTGCATAAAGTCTTTATATGAATCTACTTCATCTCTCCATTTCATTTGTATCCTGCCCTCCCTGCACGGAGCTCAGGACAGCTTTGGGAGAGAGACCCAGGCTTAAGGTCAACCAATGAGCTCCACGCTGAGTGAAAGTTTGAAGCTGAGGCTTCCCATTCAGCCAAGACATGGCTGCTTCCACATAGCAACAGTTCTGTTACAGCAGGTGGCAGGGTACCTGTCGCCCTACATGGACATCTTGAATCTCAGGGCTTCAGCAACAACCCAAATTCTTTCAAGGAATCCAAAACTGCTCATTTTAATCTTTCGCGTGAGTGGAAATTATTGAAGTGCTCCATTGCAGCAAGAACCCTTGCTGTGCTTTTTTAGTTAAGTAAAGAGTTAAAGTGATAGACTATGGATCCCTAGAGAGACTTTCCCCCTTAAGCTTCCCCAACACAAACACTCACACCACATATGCATATATGTGCTTGTATACCATTTTCTCCCCTATTTTTCCCTTAACTTTGTGTTTCTTTAAATATGTTGATGCCATTTGGCCACCTGTCTTTGGCTGCTGCACCCATGGCAGTGGAATGTGGCCCTTCATGCTTTCGCTCATCAAAAGCCTCTGAAATGTGTTTGTCTTTAGAGAGCCACTAGAGTCTCCGGTTGTTGCACCTTGATTGTCACACAATAGCTCTCTGTGCTGTGCAAAACTTCTTGTACGTATCGAGAAAAGGGTGGTTAGTTAGGTGCTGAAGAGGTCACGGGTCAGTGGTAAAGTATCTCCAGTGCCTAGCATTACACTTTACAGCACACATGGCCTGGCCCAACAGAGTGACCTTTACACCAGATCCGGCCCTTGTAACAATGAGCCCGACACCTCTGCAAAGTGTGACCCACACACCCACACTGGCTTGCAGATGAACCAGGGAGGCTTGAAGCCTTGTTCTCCTCAACTCGAGGCAGCTAACTTATACCACAGTTTGAGATCTTACACTTACGATGGCGAATATCTTTCACATTCTAAGAATAAACCAGAGGGTAACAATGCCCCATAGGCCAGAGCGCATTGTTTAAAGTGGAGATCTGGCCACCTCAAGTCCATCGTATGCAAATCTGTGCAAGATCCGAACCCATGGCTGTGGTCACACTGGTGGCTAGGTGCTATCTGGCAGCACCTCTGTTCGCAGTGGTTTAAATCACTGCGGGAAGGGGTCACCAGACCGCACACCCTGGAGTGGCTCCTCTGCACACCAGTCCCACACAGAAGCATCGACATTACCGGCACCGCAACCACACAGCGCAGCCGTCGCTGGCAATGGGGGTTGTTCATGCACATATGCGGTTATGCTTATGCGCATATATCGCTACCAGGCGGAATAAACACCCACAACTGAGATGGAAGTGACTGTTCACACTTCCCATCCAGCATCCGTTCCTGACAGGGGGGTCCAGATGTCAGGAAAAGCAGAGTGGAAACGCTGGCATACGTAAAGACCGGATATTCCCCGGGGTTGGCAAACTCCACTTCCAGGATGGGCTGGACCTCGGTGCTGATGACTGGGACACAGAAGGGTGGTGGTGTTGTTTGATCATGCTCTTTAGGTCCAATGCAACTATATCGGTGTGAACGGCTTGTGTGACCGCAGCCCATGTATTTATAGGCACCCACCTCTGCATGGACCCAACGGCTGCAGCCAAAAAACCCTGGACTAATGTGCGCGCCTCTGTTTTTTTCCCACCCCTTCACAGTACAGAAGTTCCTGTTTTCAGAAACATCGCTGGCTCCCTCCTTGCCCTTTTGCTTCTCCGTGTTATTTGTTTCATGTTCTAAGGGTGATGTAAATCTTCTGTGGGTTTCCATCCAAGACCCTGGCGATGGAATGTGGGCAGGCGGCCGGGGTCCCATGACCCAGCAGCCCCCGCTATCCTGTGTGAGACGCAGCCAGGGCACTCCCAGAGCACACAAAAACATTGTCTCGCCCACGCCAGCAGGCCACAAAACAAGGCTATTTTTATTTCTCGATAAGTCTCATCCCCACGCACACCAGATCTGACAAATATTTAGACAGGGCCGATTTAAAAAGGCCTCTGGTCGGCTTTTTCCCTGTTGTTGTACTTTCTCCAAGAACAGTTTTGCATTTACAAAGTCAACGATGAATAGTTCCCCTTATATGAAGTTCAAGAGGCGCCCATTCTTGTACCCTTGGTGGCACTGCCAACAGCCCTCTCTTTAAAACCAGCAGTACGCACCAGTTGGAAAACGCTTGGCTTTTCAAAAAAAGAGAAACACATAAGGCTATTGACCAGCGCTTTAATCACGTAAGACACCCGGGCAGGGGGGAGAGAGAGAGAAAGGAGGAATCTCTATGCTCATCTGAGAGAAGACAGTTGTTGCCTAGCTTTGACTTTGTTTTTTTAAAATATATATATATATGTGACACAGAGAAAAGATATACTTCTTACACCTTGGGAATATGTGCAATCATTTAATTAAGAAGCCTGCTTTTTGTGCCAAAGGAGATTAAAAAAAAAAAAAGTACTGCTAATATGCCACAGAAATATTTTACCTTCTTGAAACTGTTGATGAAACAGATTGGGAAAGGGGTGCAGCATGGAAGGAGGAGGAGAAGGAGAATGGACATTACGGAGGATGTGCTGAAAACATGATGGATGTGAAGTTCTAATAGGATAAGGACTCTCACATACAGCTAAGATAAGGGGTTCTCAGGCATCAGTCTCACTGAGCCTGCTCAAAGGTGAAAGAACCCAATCGCTTCCAGATGTACCTAAAAACTGCATAGCAATCCCCCCACCCACCCATTACACAACACTTCCTCCAAATGGTAAAGGTTGGAAACAGGATAACGAGCGGGTAAGCAGTGTCAAGAGTTGGACTTTCAAAAGCAGGGGCTGAATAATTGCGGACTTAAAGCAGTTCAGAATCCGGCTTTGTCTGATGGTCCCCCACGGCAACAGATCCAGCTTCTGCACCCCCCACCCACCCACCCACCCACCCACCGACCGTTCCTTTCCCCAGCTACTGGCAGCCTGCGTGATAGCGCTCACGGGTGACAGCAGCTGAAACGGATCCAAAACCAAGCGTCTGACACCTCAAGCGCCAGTTCTACATTCCTAACTAGCAGCCCCCAGGTTGAACGAGCCAGTGAGAATGGCAGCCAGCAACGCTCACACTTCCTAGGATGCCAGCAAGCAGATCATTTTAAAAAGTGAACAAACAAGGCGAGGGTTTTCAGGGTTTTGTTTTTCCAGAAAAAGCTGGGGGGGACGACAACAACCAAAAACTGGAAGAATAAAATAGGGAGTCATTACATGGATCCGGGTTACTGTAGGAGAGGGAGCAATATAGTGCAATAAAAAAAAAAGATACAAACCTTAGCGGAGGAGAAGGAAAACTATGTAGCCTCCAAAGAAGTCAAGGCCCGAGCATTGGGCAGGGAGGAAGTAAAAGGGTATATATAGCACTGGGGTCCTGACAAGCCTGGCCCAGACAGTACAGTGGGAGCTGGAGTTCTCCCAGAATTAGAACCAGGGGTCATTTTATAGAAAAAGAGGTGCAGGAGCTCATTAGCATACCTATTAGCATAACTCATTAACATCACCGGAAGTGTGTCAGAAGGGGAAGCAAAAGGGGGGGGGGCATCTTCAAAAGCCTCCCCTTCCCTTCCCCAGCTGGCCTGCCAAGGCGGGCAGGGAAGGCAAGCAAAGAGAGAAGGGGTTTAAAGTTCAAGCCCCTTCTCTCTAGAGTCACGCAGCAGCGGTGATTTTTCCATTGTATTCTACGGGGCCATAGGATACAATAGGAGACTGTGCCACTGCTGCTTTAAACCCCTCTCGCTTTGCTTCCTCCATAGGCCCGCTGGGAGCTGGGGGCGGGGCTTGCCGCCAGTGTTCC
Organism: Lepidodactylus listeri; assembly: GCA_029233225.1. NCBI lineage: Eukaryota > Metazoa > Chordata > Lepidosauria > Squamata > Gekkonidae > Lepidodactylus > Lepidodactylus listeri. Next base: position 16,644,157 of record JARCFY010000010.1, on the reverse strand, counting down.
CTCTAAGCTGAGTTAGTGTGAGCTGGTTCACAGTTTTTTAAGCCTCCAGCTCAGAGATTTTTGTCTTAGCTCAGGAAGGATGGCTCCAGAGCAAACTAATTTATGTGGTAGCCAAATCGCTCGCTCACAACTTTAATGCCAGTAGCTCACAAAGCAGAATTTCCTGCTCACAAGACTCCACAGCTTAGAGGGAGCATTGCTTGCCGCCACCGACATTTGTGCCTGCTCCCAGGCTGGTGGAGCGCTGCTCCGCCTCGCTCCAGCCCCAAATGAGCCCTGATTACAACTGATTTCCGGACTACAGTGATCAGTTCCAGTGGAGTACCCTATAGTATACCTTACAGTCTAAGAGAAGTTGAAGTCCTAGAGGGATACCAAATCACAGCTGAGGTCCCTTTGCTCCCCAGACTCCACCCTTCCCAGACTCTGCCCTTAAATCCCCTGGAATTTCCCATGCTGGAGATGGCAACCCATAGTAGACAGCAAGCTCGTTACCATAATGTGGTTTGTTTACATTCTTTCAGAAATAAAATATAGTAGCCTTTTTTCCCCTTGACTTTTGAGACTGTACATATGGGTTGGGATAAAGGAAGTAGATGGGTGGTCAACAATGTTCCCTCTAAGCTGAGTTAGTGTGAGCTAGCTCACAGTTTCTTAGCCTCCGGCTCACACATTTTTATCTTGGCTCGGGAAGGGATGGCTCCAGAGCAGTCTGATTTATGCAGCAGCCAAATTGCTCGCTCTCAGCTTTAATGCCAGTAGCTCACAAAGTAGAATTTTTGCTCACAAGACTCCACAGCTTAGAGGGAACATTGGTGGTAAAATAAAATTTTAACAGCAAAATAATAAAAGAAGTATATCCTTTCTTCCTGCTCTTTGTTACATAAGGGACCAGGGACTTTTCTACCACCAGAACGCGTGCATGGCTACCAAACGTCACCCAAGAGCGTTGTGCTTTAATCACAGAGAGACAACCAATGGGAGTTTATTTAAGACACACACATGAAGCTGCCTTATACTGAACCCAAGCCCTGGCCCATCAAGGTCAGTACTATCTACTCAGACTGGCAGCAGCTCTCCAGAGTCTCAGGTAGAAGCCTTTCCAATCACCTGCTACCTGATCCATTTGTCTGGAGATACTGGCGACTCAACCTGGGACCTTCTGTAAGCCAAGCAGGGGCTCTGCCACTGAGCCACAGCCCCTCTGAAAGAGTTACCAAGGGTCAGAGAGGAGACAGTGGGAAGCATGTTCAAGGAGGAGGAGAACAACAACAACAACAACAACAGGAGGGAGAAAAGGAAATTGGATTTATACCTAAGAGAAAATAAGAACATAAGAGAAGTCAATGTTGGATCGGGCCAGTGGCCCATCCAGTTCAACACTCTGTCACACAGTGGCCAGAAACACCAGGTGCCCTCAGAAGGTCCAGCAGTGGGGGCAGGAAGCCCTCCCACTGTTGCTCCCCCCCCCCAAACACCAAGATTACAGATTAATTACACCAAGATTACCTCACTCTTCATTACCTGAAGGGGGCTGGGAGAGCTCTTTCAAGAACTGCTTTTTCGAGAACTGCTCATGAGAAGAAGAAGAAAAAGAGGAGGAGGAGGAGGAGATTGGATTTATACTCCGCCCTTCACTACCCGAAGGAGTCTCAGAGTGGCTCACAAACTTTTTTCCATCCCCACAACAGACACCCTGTGAGGTAGGTGGGGCTGAGAGAGCTCTGACAGAAACTGCTCCTTTTCAAGAACAGTTGTGCCAGAGCTATGGCTTGCCCAAGGTCATCCAGCAGGTGCAAGTGGAGGAGTGGGGAATCAAACCGGGTTCTCCCAGAGTAGACTCCGTGCTCCTAAACACTACACCAAACTGTAAATTCCTACTGGACCCCAAGAAATCATGCTTGGTCCCCATGAGCCGTGGCTCAATGGTGGAACCACTGCTTGGCATATGGAAGGTCCCAGGTTCAATCCCTGGCATCTCCAGCTAAAAGGATCAGGCAGCAGGGAATATGAAACACCTGTCCTTGATCCCTTGAACAGCTATTGTCAGTCTGAGTAGACAGTACTGACCTTGATGGACCCAGGGTCTGGATTTCAGTATCAGGCAGCGTTGTGTGCTCATCCCGCTCTAGAAGTCCTGACTTAACCGTCCAAAGGCCACCTGCCTGGAATCCCGAGAGGCTGCCTTCCACACTGACCTGTCTTGTAGATCTCGTAGCGCAGGGAGAAGCCGGCCCCTTGGCGAGCGTAGTCGGAGGTGAATTTAATATAGAGAGAAGGGCCTGATGAAGTGATAGTCGGAGGAGCGATGTTTCCGCAGTGCTTCCCCAGCAGGTCGGCTGAATCGCTGTCCCCGTCGCGTATCTCGATGAAGTCATACCTGTCAACAGAGAGGTGGAAAATAAGATGAGGCTCAGTAAGGAGAACGATATAAACTAATCTTTCTCCTGCAAGGGAATATCTTCATATACGGACATATTGCATATTTGCATACTGACCTACCTGCTTGGGCGTTTCGGCTCCTCCTCTCTAAACCCTCCCATGGATAGGCTTAATTCTTTATACGCGAAGCCATAAAAGCATCATAGTTTCATTAATACATTTTCTGCAGCCTCTCACTATCTGTGCTTCCGCCGTCCAATTATCCCGCTGATCAGAATTCACCGCAAGCCCTCCAAAAGAGCTCGACAGCAGCAAAATCCTGTGAAATCTGCACTTCTGCTCATTTAATTCAAAACTTTTCATGATCCAAACAGTCAATATGTTCCACCAGCCATTCTAATAAATGCGTTTTTATAAAAATGCATAAAAACCACAGCACGCCCTCAATGCACTCCGTAAACGACACGGCTTTTTTCCTGTACTTATCTAAAATACAATTTCTTTCCCTCACCGTAGTATCTGAAGCTCTTTTCCTCCGTGGATCCTTTTGTGTGCAAAATTCAACCCAGCATTCTGACCAACAAAATGGTGACTCGAGGAAATCCTGCAGTTTCCACAAAAGGCATGCAAAGATTCTCTGCCCAGGACAGATACCAGCCCAGTTTTTATGGCCTTCATTCAGGGCCAGCGTCAGCGCACAGCGCCATGGGGCATGTGGAAGGGCCCAATGCCACCAACCCACGTGCCTCTCCGGCTGCCCACCTGTCCATTCTTCCCCCACCAATTGCCTGAAGAACACTGCCATCCATGCCCCGTACTGCATGTGCTGCAGCCCATCAGCATTCAGGGAAAGGGCATTTGGATGGTACAGGCAGCTGTGACCATGAGAGGGCTCGTGAGGAGGTAGGGAAAGGATGCACAGGCACATGGGTCAGGGAAGGGAGGCACGAATGGGGGACCTGGTGGTAGGCAGGGGAGGGGGACACACGGGTACTCTCAGCCCAGGGCCCCCCACAATCTGCTTCCATTCCATTTTTATTACTTGTGTTTTATGTAGACGAAGTTTAATAATTTTTAACTGTTTTGTGATTGCTGATTTTATCGGTTGTTAGCCGCCTAGAGCCAGCCTTGCTGGCTAGGCGGGGTATAAATCCAAATAAATAAATAAATAAATAAAAATTCACAACTACCCTGGTGCTTCGGATCTATCGACACAGGGGCATGCTTGTGCCATACTCCGCTGCGACTTACCCAGAACTCCAAAAACCCAGAACACATCAAAAATCGGTTTAAAGATAAGCTAATCAAATATGGAAAAGAACTGTGCCAACTGGGAAAATTCTGAATAATGCAGACATTATTTTCATTATCCAGCATGCGTTTCTTTGGCATCGTGTCCATTTCTCTCTTGTTTATGGAAGGAGTGCTTGATCGCAGTCCATAATTTCCTTATCCTCTTCTAAATCTTAGAAGCCAAGGTTTTAGAACATTCCAGCAAGGGTGAATTTTCTTTGTAAACCATCTCTGTGTTCTTTCCAACAAGACTGTTTCGTCTCTCTGTTTCCTTTCTTTCCAACAAGGCTGTTTCGTCTCTCTGTTTCCTTTGCTGTCGGACATGGCGAAAATAACTGTAAATGATTGCTTATGGGATTATAATCCATTCTGATGGTTTTTATTTTAAATGTGCATTTGCTTAGTGAAGGGGGGTAAGATGTTCTGCTGGCCATTACACACACACACACACACAAATAAAAATTTGAAAGCTATCACAATTAGTTATGTATCTTTCAAAAGGGATATAAATATACCCCTTTTTGAGTATCAACTAAATGCTAAGTCTGTCTTCCACAAATCTTTTTGAATTGATCTTGAGTGTTAGACTCACAGTGTGTGAGGTTCCCAGTTAAATCACATACCTGGGCATTCAAGAAAGTTGGTATCTGTTTCCTTGTTCTTATTTCCTATCTTTCTTAATCATTCTTAACATAATATAGTGCTTTAAAGTGTTCAAAACACCTAACATACATTTTCAGTAATCCCTGTAAACCCCGCCCCCCCTCCCCAAATCAAGCTAATATTCTTATTTTACATTAGGATTGCCAGCTCTGGGTTGAGTTGGGAGATTTTAGGGGTGGAGCCTGAGGTGGGCAGGGTTTGGGGAGGGGAGGGACTTCAGTGGGGTTTAACGCCACAGAGTCTGCCTTCCACAGCAGCCATTTTCTCCAGGCGAACTGATCTGTCACCTGGAGATCAGTTGTAACCCCAGGCCTGTAGCCACAGCGGGGCATTTTGGGAGCCCACCCCCTTAATAAAAAGCCCTGCCCCACAAAGAGCCATGCCAGAAAGCTTACTTTTGAGGAAAGACCCGCACTACCTGCTGCTGGGAGAGACCAGGGTGAGAGTGCCACAACTTCCCCTTAGGGTTGCCCTCTCTCTCCAACTGTGGAATTGGGGGGGTGGGGGGGTGGCATCATGGGATCCAGGAAAAGACAACTCAGAGGGCATTTCACCTACAGAAAGTGTTCCAATGTCAGTTAACTGCCATAAATCCTGTTCAATAACTGTGTTACTGCTACTGAGTGTATATACATGACCCCTGAAAAGTTTACTGGCTTTCATTTGCTTTTTCCTCCTAATTGGTGACAGGTCCCACCCAGGAGTTCTCAATGGGCCCATGACTCCCACCTCTGGAACGTATGCTCTGCTTTGCTTGCTTGCTTGCTTTGGTTGCGCATGTCCGTTCCAGCCACGTTCCAATGATCTTCTCTACAAATAAAGGACTTATAGCTTAAGGAGACCTGTTGTGGACTATATCTTTTGGGACATTCTTTTATTTATTTATTTATTTATTTTGTAAGAAAGTTTTTATTTTTCAAAACATTAAAATTAATACATTTGTTTTATACAAATCCTTTTTTCCATATTATATAACATTTTGTTCTATTTGTATAGTCTTGCTTTTATCTTGTATTGGTGGTTTCCCACCACATCTGAAGCATAACACATTTTCCACTTTATCCAAAATAGTAATATTTATCTCTATGTTTACATTTCTGGTAACGGTTATATATCTTTAAAGTACTTATATACCAATTCTTATTTTCTATATTCTTATATAATTCTAAAAAACAAGTTCATTATCTAATTATCCTTAGTACATTCATATACTCAATTTCTATTCCTTTATGCTATTATAACCATGTATAAATGTAGTTTTTCATGTCCCAATATTTTTCAACATATTCTTTCAAATCCTCCCAATCTTCTAAAAAAGTCTCTGAGTACAGATTATTCAACTTTCTAGTCCATTTATCCATTTCAGCCATATATAACAATTTTTTCAACCATTCCCACACTTCTGGTATTTTTTCATTTTTCCAATTTTGTGCATACACCATTCTTGCTGTTGTAATCATATACCATATTATTGTCCTTTTCTTTACATTTACCTCTTCTAGTTTAAGTCCAAGCAGTAACATTTCAGGCAACTTCTTAAATCTACATTTCAAAAAATTTTCCATTTCTGCATGTATTATAGACCAATAAGTCTTCGCTTTATCACAAGTTCACCACATATGATCTTTTGGGACATTCTCACATCAATGCCCTCTGAGCTGTTTTTTCCTGGGAACTGATGCACTTACCGCCTTGCCCCTTGAAAGGAAGGGCTAGAAACAGGCACAGAGACTCCTCCCCCTTTAAAGACAGGTATTCAGATTGATGTAATTAACTGTAATTTAACTGCCCTCTTAAAAATTTAAATCCCCCCCCGAACAAAAAAAATCCTGACTACGAGCCTGTCTCCAGGCACCCCCAGGAAGCTGGCAACCCAACCCACACAGGACAAGTCCCAGTCCTCTGGAACAGCCAATAGGAGACAGTGATCTTCATTCGCTACGTTTAGGATTTTCTTCCCTTCCACTGCATCTGAAGTAGAGAGCTCAGACTCGTGAAAGAACATGCCAGAATAAACGCTGTTGCTCTTAATTTTTTGTGTTTTGAGTCCGTGCAAACTGTTAGCCACCTCGGGTCGAAGCAAAGGAGGCGAGATAGAGATATTTCAAACAGAGAAATTAAAATAAATGTATGTCGCTGCCCCCTTATGACAGAGAGAGAGGGCTGAACCATGACTGATGACAGCTACTGTGGTCTAGTGGTTAAGAGTGTTGGACTACGATCTGGGAGACCCGGGTTCAAATCCCCACTCTGCCATGGAAGCTTGCTGGGTGACCGTGGGCCAGTCACCTACACTCGGCCTAACCTACCTCACAGGGTTGTTGTGAGGATGAAATGGAGGAAAGGAGAAGAATGTAAGCTGCTTCAAGTCCCCATTGGGGAGAAAGGCGGGATAAATAAAACTAAATAAATAAAACTGGGGTTTTACCAGTGCTGCCCTATGTAGACCTGGACAGCATAGAAAAAAGTAGAGACTTCATACTGCCAATGAAAGTCCGTATGGTCAAAGCTATAGTATTCCCAGGAGTAATCTACAGGCTGCAAGAGTTGGACTATAAGGAAGGCCGAGCGCCGAAGAATAGATGCTTTGGAATTATGCTGCTGGAGAAGACTCTTGAGAGTCCCTTGGACTGCAAGGAGATCAGATCGGTCAATCCTAAAGGAAATCGACCCTGACTGTTCCCTGGAAGGCCAGATGCTGAAGCTGAACCTCAAATACTTTGGCCACCAAATGAGAAGGGAGCACTCCCTGGAGAAGACCCTGAAGCTGGGAAAGATGGAAGGTCAAAGAAGGAGGAGACGGCAAAGGACGAGATGGTTAGACATGAAACGAATATGAAATTAAGCAAACTCCGGAGCACGACTGAAGACAGGAGGACCTGGCGTGATGCAGTCCAGGGGCAAGCAAAGAGTCCGACTCGACTGTGCGACTGAACAACAACAACAACATCCTATGTAGAATTAAATCCAGTCTAAATCCGCTGGTTTCAATTGGTTTATGCTAGCGTAACCCTGCATAGAATTTGCAGATGTGAGACACATAGCGAATCTCTTTCAGAGAGAAGGCGGAAAACTGAGGACACGCTGGTTTGAAACTCTCTCCCTGTCCCAATTCTTCCACCGTTTCCTTCCTCCTCTAGCGTCTCTCTCACAGCCGCTTTCCGTTCATGGCTTTTGATCTCTGCCTCCAAGTTCACCTCTCCCCAAAGCTGCCGGATCTTGCCACAGCTGCACCGTAACCCTCAGCCCCGTCCTACTTCCATTCAGCAATTTCTCACTTAATGTCTGAAGGCAGCTGACGGGCAGGAGAAGGGAGCGGGTCATGGATTTGGAAGAAGAATCCACTGAAGAAATCTGATCTAGAACCAGTCTGGATTTGGGGGGGGGGGGGTCTGTTTTATTAAATTGTAAAGTGATTACAAACAAAGCTGGAAAGTAGGTTACAATCCTATGAGACATACTAACAGGTGCTGAGCTAAAAGCTAAAGACATTAACTATCAATATATTAGAAGTTTAAACTTGAGTTCCGTCAGTTTTCTGTCATCCATGACGTCAATCTGTAGACTTTCCATAACTGGGTTCCATAAGTCGAATGGGTTGAAGAAATCATTCATATCACACGCCTTGCTTGTGATAATAGATTTTTTTTTCTATCAAAAAGAAATCCCACATCTTAGATAGCCACATTTGAATTCTGGGGGGGGGGGGGGGGTGATTACAACCAGTCTGGATTAGGGGTGCCAGCTGTGGGTGGGGAAATTCCTGGAGATTTTGTGTGTGGAGCAGGGAGGGGCAGGGTTTGGGGAGGGGGGAGACCTTGATGGGGAACAATGCCATAGAGTCTACCTTCCAAGTCGCCATTTTCTCTACCAGTTGTAATTCTGGGAGACCGCCAGCCAACACCTGGAGACTGGCAACCCAAGTCTAGATCTAAGAACAAGGACCAGGCTCTGGACTTTTCAAGTACACTAGGGGTTGTATTTTAGCACAGAGATTGTTTGTTTGAGCACTCCGTAGTCTAATGGTTTCTCCACTCCTCCTCATGCAGCTGTTGGTGTGACCGTGGGTCAGTCATAAGTTCTTTCAGAGCTGTTCTCTCAAGGACAGCTCTCTCTAGAGCTCTCTCAGCCCCACCTACCTCACAGAGGGTCTGTTATGGGGAGGGGATTGGAAGTAGCTCTGAGACTCCTTCAGGTAGTGAAGGGCGGGGTTTAAATCCAATCTCTTCCCCTCCTCCAATGCAAATTCTCCCCCTCCCAACACAGTTTTATTCCGGGTTGAATCTGTTGTGTGCATGCACGCTTCTTCAGATACCATGCATGCACAGAATAAAACTTTGTTGGCCTTAAAGGTGCCACTGGAGTCAAACTTTGTTCCGTCGCTTCAGACCCACCCGGATCTCTCCCACTCCCGCACGCCTTAAGTACCTGGTTACAATAACAGCACTGGTAGGAAACCGCTTGACTCCCTTCCTCTATTTATTTGCATGGTGTCACCACTCTCCTCCTCAAAGGGACAGAGGAGGGAAAAAGAAAAGTGATACGCCGCCAGGCTTCTGGCTCGGTCACAAGATCCTCTACTTGCGAATCGAGGGTTGAAAGGAAAAATAGCTTGTCGACACGGAACGACTCTCATGTGACTCATTCCTTTCCGGCAAGACACACACATCACCAAACAACCACCCCAAACAAACTTACAGGAACTCAATGTGCTAACCAGCAAGAAGGAGCACCGACTGGGCATGGTCCGCATTTCACTCCTTTCTGGGAGTCAATCAGGCTCCGCTCCAGGAACAAATGCCTGATGCAAAGTTACCCTCTGTCCATAGGTTACGTGGATACCTTCTTGCAATAAGACAGTTCACGGAGAGTCGCAAGGAGAGAAGGTGGTTTGATCCGCTAGTGCTAAATGTGCCCCCCTCCACCATGATTGAGGTTTATAGGATTATGCATAGGATAGAGCAGGTAGAGAAAGAAGTACTTTTCTCTCTTTCTCACGGTACAAGAACTTGTGGGCACTCCGTGAAATTGCTGAGCAGTCGGGTGAGAACAGATAAAAGGAAGTCTTTCTTCACCGGAACAGTGATTAACACATGGAATTCACTGCCACAAGAGGTGGTGGTGGCGGCTACAAGCATGGACGGCTTCAAGAGGGAATTGGATAAGCATATGGAGAAGAGGTCCGTCAGTGGCTATTAGCCACAAAGTATAGATAGGAACTCTCAGTCTGGGGCAAGTGAGGCTCTGTATTCTTGGTGCTTGGGGGGGGGGGGGCAACAGTGGGAGGGCTTCTAGTGCCCTGGCCCTACTGGTGGACCTCCTGAGGGCACCTGGTATTTTTGGCCACTGTGTGACAGACAGTTGGACTGGATGGCCCCGGCCTGCTGGAACATGAGAACAGGGCCCTGCAGGACTTATTATCATTCCACAGGGCCTGTAAGAGGGAGCTCTTCCACCAGGCTTTTGATTGAGGCAGAGGGCGTCCAATGAAGTCGGCCTCCCCCACTGAAGTCTGACATCATTATTCGGCCTGTATTAAGAAGACCTTTGGATCCAGCCACTCCAGCTGAAACTGTGTTTGTGGTTATACACTGTTGTTTTAAATTGTATCACTTAGTTGTTTTAAATATTGTTCTATTTATTAATGTGTGTTTTTATCTATTTATGATGTGATCTGCTTGCGGGGAGGGCGGAACACAAATACAAATAAATAAATAAAGTTAGACAGGTCTCCAAGAGAGTATGACAGGCAAGCCCACAGTGTGTCTGTTCCCCGGGGGCTCACAAAAGCATGGATCCAGCCCTCTCTACTTCAGGAGTGCAAAGGAAGCAATTCAGACAGACAAATTCATGTTGTGACGGCTCCAAGGCACCCATTAAAACCTTGGCACTCTGTCCTTTGATTTCTTTTCAGGAAAATATCACTGGAAAGGTGCAACGATGCACAAGTGGACATATAAACAGATCTGCTCACACAAGACCTTGTGGAACGCCTAACTCAATCCTCCTGACATATTACAGCAGTGGGTTGCACAAGATGTTGTGCAAGTGGAGGTACCGTAAGTCTGATTTAGTGCAAGTGGCCACCTCAGTCATTTCCTCGTGCTTCCACTTGTGCATGAGTTCTAGCATAAGTGGAAACTTGGAGCTGAATCTAACCGCGACTTTGAAAATCTGACACCAGAAAATGCCAATAGTTTGGATCAAAGAAACTAGTGTGACAAGACCCAAATTCAACGACCAGTCTCCTCAGTCCCAAGAGATATCAAAATGCTTCAGTCCCGCCAAAACACTGGGAGTTCCTTACAACACCTTGTCTCAGTGGATTGCAAGGGGTCTTCAGACCCAATCCATGTAGGATGGCCTTGCCTGACCGTATGAGAAAGGCCAATGGTGGTGGCTGCTTTTGCAAAACAGAAGTGGCCTACATGTGGTGTCCATGAGTGCCCTTGGACTAGGGCTGCCAGCAGGAGACCTGGGGTTCTGATGGGGGTGGGGGTTTACCTGCTTTCCACCCTCCCCCCCATCCACTGCCAGCCAGCAGGGGCACCCCTGCCTCCAAAGAGCCCCGTTGTGCCTGACATGCCCAGCATGATGACGTCACCTAGTGGTGATGTCATCGCACCAGGCACATTGTGCTGGGGACGCTCTAGCATTTGGGTAAAAACTCTATGGTAACCATAGAGTTTTTTACCCAAATGCTAGAGCATCCCCCGCTTGATCTGCCCAGCGTGATGATGTCACTTCTGGGTGATGTTATCGTGGCGCACACACCAGAAGACCCCAGGAGCTCCCTGCCGCACCTAGGTAAGACCTAGCAACCCTAGGGAACCTCCCACAGACAACCTCCAACTCCCAGCCATCACTCAGAAGAGCAGCAGGGGGAAAATGGAGGGGGGAAATCACTGGCAGATCAATGGCATGATGCTGCTTCTGTCGTGCCACTAGAAGTGATGTCATCATGTTGGGGTGACACTCTAGGATTCCACTAAAACTCTATGGTAAAACAATAATGATTCCCAGTTCCCACTTGCCCTCCGTGCCTCCCTCTTCGTTGCCAGCACTCGGCTGGCAACCCTACCTTGGACCAACAGTAGGACCCCAAGGCTGTGTTTCAGAACAGCAGCCCATGGAGTCAATTCTCGGGTTTCGTTAGGCAGGAAGGAAACTGGCCTTCAGACATTGGGCACATTTTAGAAACGGAAGGTTGTTATTATTGTTGTCAGTGCTAACAAGATGAATCGCCATCTGCTTGATCTCCTCACAAACTGTATTGTTCAAATGTGCTTCCCAAAGGCTGGGAATCTGTGACATTATTTGTCAACAAAGCCACAGACAAGCAGAAGGCAATATTAGGAATGAATTTCTTTCCCTCCTCAAATCAGCTGAAAAGTTAAGGATTTAACAATCTGCCCATGCAGACAATTCATGGACAGAAGAGGAGCCAAAACTGGTAATTGATTTGTTGGGAAGCATTTCCCCCCTCACAGCTAGATTACACATTGGCTCCATCCACACACTTCAAGTTGTTCTCTCCCCCCACCGCCCCCCCCCCATTACTGTATATCCTTAATAACAAATGTTGCACAAACAGCCAGGGACTACTCTGAGACAGAACCCCAGAGCCTATTATTAATGCCACGGCTCAGCTCTGGCTGGAACACACGGAGGTACTAATAGCAAAGAGAGAGCTTTCAGGCAAGAATGTGTTTCCCTCACCGGTGAATAAAAAGCGAGCCCGCCTCTTCCCCCGCCCCCCCAGCCATCCAACTTAAGGTAGCTGTGCTAAAGTCCCACTGACACCTACGCCACTCTCAGCTTGTGTCACTGACTTAGCCGGCATGATAAAGGTCCCCAACCTTTTTTAAGCCTGTGGGCGTATCTGGAATTTTGTGGAGGGTGGGTGAGCGCTACCCGAAAGACAGCCTCCACAGGAAGCAGAAGTCAACCAGAAATAGCTTCTGGAATACCTCTCCTTACTCCACCTGGGAAGAAGGGATGGAACCACATACCTACGAAGAAGAAGAAGAAGAGGAGGAGACTGGATTTATGCCCTGCCCTTCACTACCCAACGGAGTCTCAGAGCAGCTTACAAACTCCCTTCCCTTCCCCTCCCCACCACAGACACCCTGTGAGGTAGGTGGGGCTGAGAGAGCTCTGACAGAAACTGCTCTTTTTCAAGAACAGCTCTGACAGAACTATGGCTTGCCCAAGGTCATCCAGCAGGTGCAAGTGGAGGAGTGGGGAATCAAACCCGGTTGTCCCAGATTAGAGTCCGTGCACTTAACCACTACACCAAACTGGCTAGATGCTTATCAGTCCTTCTGATCGTCCAGTGGAAGACCTCCCATCTGAATGAGGGCAACCAAGCCCTGCCTAAATGGCTCTACTCACTTTCTGAAAAGCTCAGCAGGCGCCGGGGGGAAACGCTGGCAGGTGCATTGGTGCCAACGGGCGCCATCTTGGGGAACCATGGGTCAGAGGGTCGGACTAGGATCTGGAAAGCCAGATATGAACCCCCGCTCTGCTATGCCAGCTTGCTGGGTGACCTTAGGCCAGTCTCACAGTCTCAGTCTAACCTACCTCACAGGGTTGTTGTGGGGAGAAAATGCAGAGGCGAACAATGTGAGACACCTTGGATCCACGTGGGGAGACAGGAGGAGTATAAACAAGGTAAGTAAATAAACAAACGCTTGTCCTTCCTTCCCTCCCCCAGCTCCCAAAAACTCTTCGCCGATGCTCCCTCTAAGCTGTGGAGTCCTGAGAGCAAAAATTCTACTTTGTGAGCTACTGGTAGTAAAGTTGTGAGCGAGCCATTTGGCTACCACAACTAGTTTGCTCTGGAGCCATCCTTCCTGAGCTGAGACAAAAACGTGAGAGCCAGAGGCTAAAAAACTGTGAGCTGGCTCACACTACCTCAGCTTAGAGGGAACACTGCTTCTTTGCTGTATTTTCCAGGCAAAAATCCTTCAAGTGTATTTTCACCTCTCCCCTGAAGAGATCTGCAAAGTGAGAGATAACCTGCACCGTGGCGCTACTGCTGCCAGAGTAAACTGTCTGGGCGCTTGGAGAGAGACGGCATGTTTTCCTTGGGCAGAAAAATGGGTAGGCAGGGCAGGGAGGAGGAAGCAGAACCCTTTCATTCCAAAAGCTTGGGCATTCAAACAACAAATAAAGGGAACCCAAATCCCAGTTTGCTGTATAGAGATGGCTGCTCCCCCCCCCCCCTTTGCTTCACATTTCAACTTATAAGTGCCTATTTCACACATAGGCATATTAGTGGTGTGACTGTTCAATGAATTGGGGGGGGGGGGGAGCTTTTGCTTTTCCAGCTTCCCAAACACGCACACATGCATGCATGCACACTCTACCTCTCAGGATAACTTGTAGTTTTTGTTTCCAGAAAACTATGAATCAGCCCATCCGTTGCTGGGCGGGTCTGTTTCCATGTGGCGGTGGCATCCAAAGCTACCTCACTCACACCCTCAGACAGCTGTTTTTCATTTACATGGACACTACGGTGGCACTGGAGGAGTAAGACGAGGAGGAGATTGGATTTATACCCTACCCTTCACTACCCGAAGGAGACTCAGAGCGGTTTACAAACTCCTTTCCCTTCCCCTCCCCACAACAGGCACCCTGTGAGGTAGGTGGGGCTGAGAGAACTTGGACAGAAACTGCTCTTTTTCAAGGACAGCTCTGACAGAACTATGGCTTGCCCAAGGTCATCCAGCAGCTGCAAGTGGAGGAGTGGGGCATCGAACCCGGTTCTCCCAGATTAGAGTCCGCGCACTTAACCACTACACCAAACTGGCTCTCCGGTTCGTCTGTCTGTCCCTTGCCTTTCCAAAACAAGAAATGCAAGTATGCTGGGATGTCATTTCTTTGAAACAAGTAATGCAGCTGCCTCCCCCCCCCCCCCCAATACTGCCCTGCACAGGGGGCAGCTATGATTTCTCAGTAGAGAGCAGAAAAAGGGGCTTTGCATATGCAAAAGAATCTCTCTCCAGCAACTGATCTAAAACTACTGAAAAAGCAACATAGCTAATACACTGCAGACAGAGAGATACCAGCCCACTGGTGGGCCCTGGGCATCTGCTGGGATTGCAGCTCATCTCCAGACTACAGAGAGCAGTTGCCAGGAGAAAATGGATGCTTTGGAGAGTGGACTCTGTGGCATCGTACCCTACTAAGATCTCTAGCCTCCTCAGGCAAATGAGTTCGACACCTCTGCCCTACATGGGCACTGTAAGTTGGCTGCAACTCGACCTCGCTTTCCACCACCACCACTTGTTATCACAAGAACCACCCGGTTTCTGACAAGGTCCTTCTTCACACAATGCCAAATTCATCGTCTGCAAGAGGTGACAAGGATGGCTACTGTGTAAACAGTATGCTAAAGCATCAGACAGATCCAAGAATGGCCACATAAACAGACTTCCACATGAACCCACTTGGTACTCAAGCAGTTTGGAGACTCTTGCTTTTATTACCCAAATAGCCCATTCTGAAGCTAAGCAGAATGCTGGCCCTGGCTAGTACTTGGATGGGAGACCACCAAGGAAGACGAGGGTCTGCTAGAGAGAGGAGGCAAGCCACCTCCGCTCATCTCTGGCCTTGGAAATCCCATGAGGGGCTGCCGTAAGTCAGCTGCAACTTGAGAACCAGTTTGGTGTAGTGGTTAAGTGCGCGGACTCTAATCTGGGAGAACCGGGTTTGATTCCCCACTCCTCCACTTGCACCTGGCTGGATGACCTTGGGTAAGCCATGGCTCTGTACCAGCTGTTCTCTCAAGGACAGTTGTTTCAGAGCTCTCTCAGCCCCACCTACCTCACAGGGTGTCTGTGGTGGGGAGGGGAGGGGAAAGGGGTTCGTAAGCCGCTCTGAGACTCCGGAAGAAGGGCGGGGTATAAATCCAATCTCTTCTCTTCTTCTTCTAATGGACCTTAATTATTACTATTGTGGGCTTTGAACACATGAACATATGAAACTATCTTATACTGAGTCAGACCTTTGGTGCCTTGAGGTCAGTATTGTCTATTGATCAGTAGCAATTCCCAGGTCTTGGGCTGAGGTCTCCCCAATCACCTCCTACGCGATCCATTTCATGGGAGACGCCGGGGATTAAACCTGAGGCCTTCTGCGTACAGAGCAGATGCTCTGTCAATGAACAGAGGGTTCATGTGGTCATTGTGGCAAACATGATGCTGGACTTCATAAAAATACGACTAGCCTCATCTTTTCAAAAGGAACCACTGGGCAGAGGTTTCTCAGAAGCTGCTTAGTAAAAGGGGACTTATGACACAGGCTGGCCATGGCGGCCCTTCTCTATGCAACAAAATAACTCTTATTCTGAGTGGGGCGAAACCAGAGTACAGAAACTGCTTTGGAAGGGAAGTCACAGGGGTGAGGGACAATGTAGTGTCCCCCACACAGAGACATCACAGTTTGCTTTTGTGAGGAGGAGAGTCCAACGTGTGAAGTGCTTTTAACCAGGAGAGCATTTCCATATCCCATTTTATTAAACAGATATTCTCTTCGGGGAGGGCGAGGGGGAGGGGGAATCATTCTGATGTTCTGTTTTGTTATTATTCAACATAAAGCCACTTCTAATGCCTCTTCTGTCTCTTGCGGCTAACACTTATCCATTTCCCAGAAATTCATTCCTCTGTTTTCTCCATTAGCCCTGAAAACATTATAGGCAAAAATAAAGAGGTGGGAGGGGGGAAAAACAAACAAACAAAGTCATCTATTCGTTTATCCAGTTTATAGCACTCTGGAGGGAACCCGCGGCTTCATTTCTGTCCTCCGCACCACCCAAGAACATCAGGAAATACACTATTACGTTGTAAAGGAACAAATCTGAAATCTTTCCCTCACATTCCCAGATTACTGGAAAGCGCACTTAATCCAAAAACAACCATAATGGCTAGACACTCCTAGATACAATGGCAGTCTCCCAAATTAGAATTTAAAGTAGATTTAATGTTGAGAGAAGAGCTCCCCAAATTCACCGGTACTTTTTTCACTGATGCAGGACAAACGTCTATGTGAACCTTAACCCAGAAAGTCGTTCCAGGAACCTGAAAGGCTTAGCGGGATTCACAATTCACTGCAAGAATTTATGGGAAAAATCGATACCTTTCAGACTTCTTTTCAAGGGCACGCTTTAGTGAGGTGACTACTTTTAATTCCTCAGAAGGGCCTGTATAACTCTGCTGATTGTGAGGTGTGGCAATGTGTCTTAGAAGCACACACTGCTGAAAAGAGCAGTACGGCAGCCTTGCAACGCTTTTGCAGCCCTGCGGCTCAGCAAGACAGGGAAGGTTTTTCTGGCAGTAACCAGCTGCTACGTTTCATCTTGAGGCCTCAGGAGGAGCTGAGCTACGCACAAGACCAAGCTGGGACAGGATAAACGCTTGGCTCCTCAACTGTAGTCATAAGCCTTGGGATTTCCAGATACTTCACATAAATACGTGATTTCTAGTTGAGCACAGCGGAAGCTCAGGTTGTGCCATGATGCAACAGCAGCCACACAAAAGATCTTCAAATAATGTGGTTTTGTTGTCATTTAAATCTTTAGCACTTCCGGTCCTTACTGCGAATGCTCCTCTGAAGAAGCCCTGAAATGCCAGCCCTGAGTCTATCCCCACGCAAAGACACACGAAATAAAACTATTAATTTCAAATAACGAGCTTTCCCTCTAGATTGCTCCTTTGGCCCCATCTCTGAAATACAGAGGAAAGAATACGAAACACAGTTAAAAACAGACACTATGATCTTCAGGCAACTAGTTTACATCAGCTGCTTCAAAATTTATTTTCTAATGACTGATTCTCTTCTCTTCCTTCCCGATAAAGGTAAAAATGCACCAGCCACTTCTGAAGTGAAATATAGCTTCTCCTGGCTGTTTCACAGTTTACTGCTCACAAGCAGGGGAAACAGGAGATAAGAGGCATCCTATTATTTTAGTTAGCCTGCCTCCAGAAATTACGCAGCCTTGTTATCTCCCAGGAAGGAGGAAGCCACGCAAGTCTGGATCCAAACTTTTCAAGCCATTTATACGATTGCTTTTTATCAGCGGGCATTTATTTCTGTGGCACTCATCGCTGCCTTAACTGAGCCTCTGGCAAACGTAAGCACGTCTATCCTCACAAGACCCTGTCAAGGGAGGAAAGGAGGGGAGAGTGTCAGTATTTCGCCCAAGGTCACACAGGAAGTTTCCAAAAGCGCCTAAAATAGAACGGGAGACTTGGGTTGACATATATTGTAGGAGACTTAGCCCATGTCAGATAAGCAAACACAAAACTTGGGAGATTAAGGTACTAGGTACCGGTTGAAGCCTTAATCTCCTAAACCTCTGATAACTGTTTGCAACTCTACAGTTGGCATGGGGTCAGAGGGCGCAAGGGGCCTATCACAAATCAAATGGGAGTACCAAACAACTAACCATACCATGCTTTCTGTCTTATGCCTGTGTTGTGTTCAATACCCAACGTATTTTGCACTTTTCAGGTTGCCACCTTTTTTGAAGTTTTTAACTTCTCTTTCTTCATTGGCTTCTTCCCATTAAACCGGCCACAACTTAATTGACCAACCAGCTTCCAACATTTGACCCAATGCTCCCTCTAAGCTGTGGAGCAAAAATTCTACTTTGTGGGCAAAAATTCTACTTTGTGAGCTACTGGCATTAAAGTTGTGAGTGAGCGATTGGGCTACTGCATAAATTATTTGGCTCTGGAGCCATCCTTCCTAAGACAAAAATGTGTGGGCCGGAGGCTAAAAAACTGTGAGCTAGCTCACACTAACTCAGCTTAGAGGGAACATAGCTACCCAAATGCATGCTGGGTAACACAACTCCAAGCCCACCTCCTGGACAAACTGCATCAAGCCCATAAAAGTACGGAACAGAAAATGTAAGAGAGAGAGAATGCAGGTTACTTCTGCTATCTCTAAACATTGCCTTAGAGCAGGGGTGGCCAACATGGTGCCTGCTGACACCTTTTTTGGAGGCCACCAAGTGTCTTTAGAAAGTGGGCAGGGCCAGGTGCGGATTTTACCCAGCAACTGGCCATTGGAGATCTGATTGGCTGTACAGATTTATAAAATGTTGCTTGAACAGCAGCTGCCACCACAGCACAAAGGTCTTCCCTGGGTGCCTGAAGGTAAGCTGTGCGTATACAAGAAAAGGTTTTTAGACATGTTCATTTTATACCTCCAAAATCTTGTTAGTCTCTAAGGTGCGACTGGACTCAAATCTAGCGAAGCCCACCTGTCTACCTGCCTCGCCCTTCTGTTACGAGCTGCAGAGTTTTGTTGCAAGGACTCGCCAGCACTTTAGAAGGAAGGCGAAAATCTCGTAACGAAATCTGGAACTCGACAGATCAGAAGATACTTCATAGAACACTCAACATTTCCATGCTATTCTACATCCTATTATAATCATTTCCATTTTACTCTATGTTCTGTTATAATCTGAAACTAAGATACACCTGGAAGAGAAGCATGCCCCTTATCTCTCCGGTCCACTGGAAAATGAAAGATATATGGGCCCCTGAGAAACCGTATTTGCACCTTCCAAGTGCTGCTACGAGCCATTTGGGGAGAAAATTGGACTTTGCTTTCTGTTTCCTCATCCTGCCGTGCTCTCTGCCGCTTGATCACTTAAAGGGGAGGGAGAGAAGTATAATAAAAGATAATACACTCATTCACTTCTGAATATTACCCCAAGGCAATGGATTGATGACAGTCCAATCTGGAATTAAGTTCTTATAAACGGGTCCAATCTGCCTGTCAGAGAACATTTCAGAGGATCTGGGAGACAGAAAAGAGCTTTAAATCACAGATCTTTACCAGCTGGATCTTTTTCCAGTTAATTCTCTCACTTTAAGGGCAGTTTTAGGGATGCCCCGGAATTACAGCTCATCTCCAAACTACAGAGACCAGTTCCCCTGGAGAAAACGGATGCTTTGGAGAGTGGACTCTGTGGCACTGTACCCCACTGAGGTCCCTGTCCTCCCCAGGCTCCATCCCCAAATCTCCAGGGGTTTCCCAACCTGGATCTGGCAACCTGACCCCCCATCCCCCACTGGTGGCCAGGGGGGACGTAGCAACCTTAAGTATAACCCTGCAAACAATAGAGGAGGAGGAGACTGGATTTATACCCCGCCCTTCACTACCCAAAGGAGTCTCAGAGCGGCTTACAATCTCCTTTCCCTTCCCCTCCCCACAACAGACACACCGTGAGGTCGGTGGGGCTGAGGGAGCTCTTTCGAGCACTGCCCTTGAGAGAACAGTTCTGAGAGAACTTGTAACTGACCCAAGGTCACACCAGAAGCTGCATGTGGAGGAGTGGGGAATCAAACCTGATTCTCCCAGATTAGAGTCCGCGCTCTTAACCACTACACCAAACAAGAGACTCATCACTGCACATTAATTTTTAGAAGAGTGTATCTTTTTTTTTTTTCTATGACAGAGTCTTAATAAGCTCTCTCCCAGTGGCTGGTTTGCTGAGGCAGCCCTGTTTTGTTCACTGATTTCTTCACTCTCTTCCCGTTCGCACACTTGGCACCTCCCCTGTCAGATGAATTATGAAGACATTGTTCTGGCTGGGTTTAAAGGCAGCCCTGACACAACGAGGCTGGGTGGAAGATTGAATTCCCCCCCCCCAATGCCCTGGGGAGGGGCAGGAACCGGCTGCGCTCCATGTAGTGCGCAGCGACAAGGTCTGAATAACAGAAGAAATGACCATTTCAATTGTATTTCACTTTTTTTTAAAAAAGGAGCACATCTTAATAATGTCATCCCATACATGAGCAGTTAGGTGTGTGTGTGTGTGTGGGGGGGGAAATATACCACAACTACTGACCATCTCAGCAAATCGAAGAGTGTTGAATTACAGCGTTCACGCCAAGCCAACAGGGAAGAATGTATTTGCTGCGAGCATTCGGGCCCATGCACTGCCTGAATTTTTCCCTGCGTGGGCATGGGGCCTAAATGTCCAGAAACAGAGACGGAGAGCTGTCAATGTAGCTACAAGCAGGGGAGGGCGGGATGAAAAAACCCTTAACAAAATAAATCAATAAATAATAAAGAAAACAAAGAGACTTAAGGAGCTGTAACCCCCTACCCAACCTACATGTCTTGGCTACTGTTAGGGCACATTTCCTCGAGAGGTACTCGATGGATTTTCTGACCATTATTCCAGTGATAAGTAAAAATTCCTGAAACTGGGATGGTACCCCTGAAACTGGGAAAGTACTCTGTAGGACAAGCGTCTAGGACAACTTTCTACCAATTTATTTCTGGACACAATTCAGGATTCTGGTTCTAACCTTTAAAGCTCTACAGCCAAGAATCAACCGCTCCCTTACGAATAGGGCTGCTAGGTCTTTCCTGGCTGCTGGCGGCGGGGGGGGGGTGGGGCTCTTCTTCCCTGGGACTTTTCAGTGCACGCACCCTGCAATGATGTCACCCGGAAGTGATGCCATCGCACCGGGCATGTTGTGGGGGAGACACTCTAGCACTTTAGAAAAAAACTCTACGGTAACCATAGAGTTGTTCTCAAACGCTAGTGTGTTCCCCCCTGCAACATGCCCTGCATGATGATGTCACCCAGAGGGTACACTGGCATGGACAGGACTGTTTGGGGGGGTTGCCCCACCAGCCAGCTATGCGGCAGATTGGGGCCCCCGAAAGCGAGTAAGCCCTCACCCCCATCGGGGGGATGGCAACCCAACTTATAAACCTACTTGGTTACTGAGAGCAACTTTAGAGGTCCTGGCCACATGTACCCCAACCTTCAGTGGTGTGGTGGGTGGCTACCAGGTGTGGCCCCATGTTTGTAGAAGAAGAAGAAGAGATTGAATCTATACCCCACCCTTCACTACCCAAAGAAGTCGCAGAGTGGCTTACAAACTCCTTTCCCTCCCCCTCCCCACAACAGACACCCTGTGAGGTAGGTGGGGCTGAGAGAGGTCAGACAGAACAGCTGTGCCAGAGCTATGGCTTGCCCAAGGTCATCCAGCCAGGTGCAAGTGGAGGTGTGGGGAATCAAAGCCGGTTCTCCCATGCACTTAACCACTACACCAAACTGGCTCATCTGCAATTCTTTGCCCGGTTTCTACTCTGTTGAATGTTAGGCACTGGGTGTGAAGACTTTTTTTTTATTTACTTCCCCTGCCTTCTGCTAGCATTTAGTTTTGTTTTCTGATGTCTGAATGCACTTGACCTTGCTAATACCACTTTCAGTATTTCGGCTTTTATAGCTCTTACCAGCTCAGATGCGTCTCAAGTGTGTTGTTGCTAAGGCAAACGTGGTGTGGTGGTAACACTGTCAGACTGGGATCTAGGAGACCCCGGTTCGAATCCCCACTCTGCCATGAAAGCCTGCTGGATGACCATGGGCCAGTCACTCTCTCTCAACCTCACCTATCTCACAGGGCCATTCTGAAGACAAAATGGAGGAAGGGAGAAGGGGGTAAGCTGCTTTGGGGCCCCAGTGGGGTATAAATAAAGTATAAACAAAAAATAGAATAAATCCTAAGGCAGAGGTGTCAAACTCATTTGTTACAAGGGCTGGATCTGACATGAATGTCACTTTGTCGGTCTGGACCATGTAAGCTATAAAATGTAACACCAGGTACTGGAGATATAAACTGCATAAAGGACAGCAGCTGGTAACCTCCAGGTTGGTATATCCTCACCAGGGCTTTTTTTGTAGAAAAAGCCCAGCAGGAGCTCATTAGCATAATAGGCCACACCCAACAGCAGAAATTCATTAGCATATTAGGCCACACCCCTGACAGCGCAGCTCCCTCCCAGGATCAGCTTCCTCAGGTGCCCCACAGCTTGCAGGGTACGTGGGGAACCCGAGGGAAGGAAGGCAGTTTCTGGATTGGCTTCCCCAGGCACCCCACAGCTGTAGGCATGGCCAACTTGGAAGCCAGCCGGAACTCTGTTCCAATGCATTCCTGCCCAAAAATAGCCCTGATCTTCACTGCAAGGCCCCATGGGCTGGGAAGGAGGTGCGAAGGAAAAACCCACATGGGCGGACTGGAGAGCCAGCCGTGCAGCACTGTTTGTTTGTTTGTTTCCAATAGTCGCATCGCATGGATTTAGCCCATCCCTAGGCACTCAGATCCAGATGCCAGTCATTACAATGCAACACAAAACCAAGACCCGACGAATTTGATACCATGAAACAACAAGCGAACACAGGCAAACAAACGGCAAAACCGAAACAATGACTACTACATCTATCAGTTATAAAAACAGCAAGGAAGTCCTCCTGAAGATTTAATGTGTCCAGTATGAGAGAGAATTGGCCAACATCTATGGCATGAGATTGGGTGACACAACCAAGAAAGCCCCCAAACCTGAACCTCCACTGTCGGATATCCCAAGACAAAGGAAACAGGTAGCAACACATTTCTCCTTCTTTGGAGGTTTTCCAACAGAGGCTAGATGACCATCTGACAGCACTGTGGATTCTGTGAACTTCGATCATGAGGGGGAGGGCAGGAAGGGTTCCGTCCAATGTTCCCTCAAAGCTGTGGCCTCTTGCGAGCAAAAATCCTACTTTGTGAGCTACTGACATTAACACCAGCATTTCCAGATGTGTCCAGGAGCAAACCGGTCAACAGAAAACCTCCTTTAGGGATTGGTGTGACACAATTCCTACAGGCAACTCCTGAAAAGAGGCAGCCAGTTCATTCTGAACTTGTCATAGCTCTTGAATGCTGTTCAAAGGACAGTGGAACACATGACCGCCATGTACAGTGGGAAGTTTCTATGACATTCGCTATGCTAGCAATGTCTTGTTTCCCAAGACAGGATATAGTCGGCTTACCAAGCACAGATGGGGGGAAAAGAGACACTCTCCGCCACTGCAACCTGAGAATCAATGAGCAGCCGTGGATTAAGGAGTACTCCCAAGCTGAGAACCTGATCTTTCAGGGGAGGTTGGCCATGTACAGAACAGGACGAATGCCTATTTCTAGATCAACTGTACTATCCAGCATCAACATTTCTGTCATAACCGGATTGCGTTTCATTATATTATTCCCTCACCTCTAAAAGTGACAGTAGAATGCTAATCAGAAAATGGCACTTAACCTGAAACTTTTGAACAACCTCCCCCGGTGGTTTCATGTAGACAGGAAGAGTCAGAGGTACCTACTAGTAGAACGCACTGGTTTCATACACCTCCCATTTCTGATCTATGGCGTTGGCACTTAAGCGGAACTCAGGGCAGAGGACTGCGAAAAGACCTCTATCCAACATTCTAGAGCAGCAGTTCCCAGCCTTTTCAGCAGGGTGACCCAAATTTACTTGGTATAGCGAGCTATCCCAGGCTGGCCCAAGGTTTTTTGGCACCCCAGGTAATCTTGGCATCCATCTAGTTCAGCATTGGGTCAGGACGCACCCAAAAGTGGCTCGTGAAGCGTCTGAAAGTGGGGCATGGGCCAGCCTTCCCTAATGGCTGCCACGGTCCTTCCCCTTGCTCTCTTTTGTATTTTGGAAACCAAGATTCGACCCTGGGAACGGTATCTTCCGCCCTGACCTGGACAGCCCAGGCAAGCCTGATCTTGTCAGATCTTGGAAGCTAAGCAGGGTCGACTCTGGCAAGTCCTTGGATGGGAGACCTCCTTGGAATAACAGCAGTCGGGAGGCAGAGGCGGGCTTTATTCAGCCACCTCTCTGAATATCCTCCAGGCCTCTAGTAGGGGTCAGTCACCAGAGGTCGCCATAACTTCCAAGTGCACCCACGCAAACGCACATATTAAACACACACACACACAAAGTACCTTCCATGTCATACATTAGTTGGGTTCCCCCCACACACACACTGCATATATATGTTGATCAAATAAAACGTGTCCTCATGGTCACTGAAGTGTGTTTCATAGAATCTTAGGGGGGATTAGAGGGCGTAATGGAGAAGGAGGGGGTGGCCAGAGGCTGGAAGGCTGCGTCTGTTGGAATGGCACTTGCTTGGGGTTCATAGTGGGGGCAGCTGCACCCTTTCTGTGATGATTGCTGGTTTCTCAGAAATATCTGGTTAGCCACTGTAGAAAACAGAATGCTGAACTAGATGGGTGCCAAGATCAAAGTTGGCCTAGGGCCCCAAAAAAACTTGGCAAGGATGGCTACTGTGTAAACTCAGCCTTGGATAGGTCACCATGCTGAGTAAATCTGGACTACTGGGTAGGGTTGCTAGCCCCCAGGTGAGAGCAGGGGATTCCCCGATTTCACAAGCTCCTGTGCCACCCCCCAACAGCCATGACCCTGGCTGTTATGAATTTCCTGCACTGTGCAGGGGGTTGGACTAGATGACCCTGGAGATCCCTTCCAACTCTATGATTCTATGAACCGGCTCAACATCCTCAATGTGATGATGTCATATGGAAGTGACTTTATTGCGTCGGGGACGTCACATGGCAACACTCTGGTATTTGGGGCAAAACTCTACGGTAACTATGGTAACCGTAGAGTTTTGGTCAAAACACCAGAGCATCGCTGTGCGATGTCCCTGGCATGATGACATCACTTCTGCGTGATGCTGGGGACACCACATGTGGCGACGTCGCCCTGCCCCCCAACTCCCGGAAAACCCTATGGGGGTGCCGTAAGTTGGCTGCAACTCACCATCATAAAAAGCAAATTATATATATATATATTTATTTATATTTCAACTTATACCCTGCCCTCCCCGCAAAGCAGGCTCTACAAAAACTCTACAGCTTATGTGAGTAGGAAGAACAACACGACACGTACTTCTGGGATTTTTTTTTACTCTGTCCTTTTCTGCACAATCATCACCCCGCCTTCCCTTCACCCTGTTAGCCCTTCGGTGGAAAAGAAGTACTTCCCTTCAAGCTACACCCACGGGTCCTAATGCTGAAACTAATGGAAAAACAGAAATGGGCAAAAAAGGTTGCCTTGACTGGGTCAGCAAGAAGGGTGGGTGTGGATGAGTGAGAGTGAAAAAAGAGAAGACGGAAAGGCGGGGAAGGACTGATACATAAGCTCTTGTAATTAGGCAAGGTTCATAGATAAAAGACTCTAGCCTTTTTTGCTGCACAATTCAAGCATCCATGATTCCTCTTCAGCTCACAATAAAGGAACCTCTCACACCGCTTTGCGTAGAAACATTTCCCCTTTGCCATTAAGTCAATGCTTTATTCCACTGCCAAGACGTCTCCCCCCCACCCGCGCCTCCCGCCCCAACCTGACAGCTCAGCCATGGATGTCTCTCTTACCACCCTAGGCTTTGGTTCAGCTGTTACCAACACGGAAGGGAAGAGAATTTTGCCTGTGAGGAATCAATTACTTCTGTCACGGGCTGGGTGCCAGTAGGTCAGGAGCTGAGTGAAAGTCCGAGACAGTCCAAGGTCAAGCCAAATCAGGAATGAACTACCAAGTCCAAAACACAGGCCGAAAGCAGAGTCAGTCCAAGCCGAGGTCAGAGAGGAAAACTCACGAGCAAACCAGTCCAAGGAGTCAACCAAAAGCTGAAGTCAAACAGAGCCAGAGGGTCCAGAATCAAGCCGAAATCAGAAAGAACCAGAGTCACGAGCCAGAAGGTCCAGAATCAGGTTTAGCTGATGCGAGCCAAGCGGGTGCAGAGCTTAGCCGGAATGACTTGTTGCTAGCACAAGTTGTTGGTCTTTGTGCTGTGCCTAAATACCCAGCCACTTCCTGTGCTTGTTAGCAGTTGGCAGTGAGGTCCCGGCTCCCTCTAAAACTCAGCGCTGAGTGATCTGCGACTACGCATGCGTGCCTCTTTTCTCCTAGCAGCTAAGTCTTTTCTGGATTGTGACCTTAGCCGTTCCACCCGAGGAGGTGAATCAGGAGGGCTTGAGCTTGGCTGTGGCTCAGCTGCTGCTGGTGCTGGGGTAATGCCCTGAGAGGTGCTTGCTTGAGCCTCCTCTGGTTCAGGTGGAGGCTCCTCTGGAGCTGGGGACTGATCCTCCACCGCACTTAGGTCCGCAGGAGGCAGGTCTTCAGAGGCACTCCTGACAACTTCTTCGGACACTCCGTACCAAGTCCTTACACCCTGAAGCTCTGGCTGAAAGTGGAAGAGGACCCTAAGCCCAGGAAAAGGAAGGCTGGTGGAATTACAGACCAGCCTCAAACTGTCCCTTATGGACCAAGACAGTAACGGGTGTTTCAACTGTTGACCACCAGAAGAAATCCTATGAAGTTTTCCTACTGAAACACACACAAAGAACAATCCGCCTGGGGTCACATGATGAAGAAGAAGAAGAGGAGGAGGAGGAGGAGGAGATTGGATTAATACCCCACCCTTCATTTGGCATCTCAGAGCGGCTTACAAACTCCTTTCCCTGTGAGGTAGGTGGGGCTGAAAGAGCTCTTTCGAGAACTGCTCTTGAGAGAACAACTCTGAAAGAACTTGTAACTGATCCAAAGTCACACCCGCAGCTGCATGTGAAAGAGTAGAGAATCAAACCCGGTTCTCCCAGATTAGAGTCCACAGACTTAACCACTATACCAAACTCTTTGAGTGAAACTCAAGTTATGATTCCTAGATCAGTATATAAACCTGCCCGTGACAATGTGAATTATTTGCTAAAGGAGGTCACTTGTCTATGACTGATCTTCTCAAGCCTCAAAGTCTGACTGCCCTCACTTCAAGTCAATTTACCACAGGCATTCACTGGATGTTGCGTCCACTAACTAAAAATATGAAGGTGGGGGAGGGGGGAAGAAACTTCCCTTTTCATGGCCTGAAGGCCGTATCAAGGACTCAGCTTCCAGCTCTGGCACCGTGATGATGTCATCATTTGATGCCATGGGTAAGGTCTCAACTAGTATTAAATTTTCTGGATATCCAGAAAATCTGATTATTCAGGCTTAACTGTGGAGTGTATTAGAAGAGGTGGAAAAAAGAGACAGGTCCACCCACCCTTAATGAAACTTGAAAGCCGCTCAATGATTGCCTGATGTTATCATGGTTTTAATCCACACTCATTGACTGAAAAGTTGTTTTTTTTAATCACACTTGTAATCTGCCTTCATGTATGATACCAGAACAACCTAAAATATTACTCCCCAGAGACACAAAATCACTTTCCAAAAATGCAAGAAAGATTGAATGTAATAAGAAAATTGTATCACAGTAATTGCACATAAGACATAGTTAAGGTGTACAATTCTACAAATCAGCTTCAAAAGCCAACATCAAAAATACACAATACACGTGAGTAATGTATCTGTACAAGCAGGAGGACCTGCGATCCTCGCGGGGGGGGGGGAGAGAAGGAGCTCAATGTCGAGGAGGAAGCACCCGCAGGTGAGCCTCTCTCCCCTCCCTTCCCCACCGCGCGCCAAGCCTCTTTCCCTCCCTCCCCCTGCCCTCCCCGACAACGGCGGCAGTGGTAGGTCCCACCGCATGCCAAGCCTCTTCCCCTCCCTTCCCCTGCCCTCCCCCTCAGCAGCCGCCTGCCAAGCTTCTCCAACGGCCAAAGCATTCTCTGTGTGTGCGCATGAAACGCTTTTATTTTGGGGGGGATTTAAGTATCCCCCCAAAAGTTTTCTAACTTTTAGGATTTTTATGCACACGTGGGGAGCCCCCCAAGTGTGCAGAACAATCTCCCTGCCCCCCAGGTGCCGCCCACACGGATTTAGATATCCACATGCTGGGGGCGCCTTGGGAATTAGATATATAGATACTAACCTAAAGCCAACATGAGTGGCTGCGGGGGAGAAAGGGAGAACATAAGAGAAGCCAATGTTGGATCAGGCCAGTGGCCCATCCAGTCCAACACTCTTTCACACAGTGGCCAAAAATACCAGGTGCCATCAGAAGGTCCACCAGTGGGGCCAGGACACCAGAAGTCCTCCCACTGCTGCCCCCCCCCCAAGCACCAAGAATACAGAGCATCACTTGCCCCAGACTGAGAGTTCCTATCTATACTTTGTGGCTAACAGCCACTGATGGACCTCTGCTCCATATGTTTATCTAATTCCCTCTTGAAGCCGTCCATGCTTGTAGCCGCCGCCACCTCCTGTGGCAGTGAATTCCATCTGTTAATCGCTCTTTGGTGAAGAAGTACTTCCTTTTGTCTGTTCTAATCTGACTGCTCAGCAATTTCATGGAGTGCCCACAAGTTCTAGTATTGTGAGAAAGGGAGAAAAGTACAGTCAAAGGTCCATAAGCATCAAAAAAGGCACAGTGAAGAGACAAATAAGTCACTTCTCAAAGGTAATTTGATCGATGATTTAGCATGTTTCAGAAAATACCCTTTTTCAAGAGGAATATCCACAATCATGATAATTCCCGGGTGCAGTGTCCAATATTAGAAGTCAAGTGAAGAGGGATCCCAATAGCCTCAAGACAAGTCCACAACTCAATGGTACACCATATAGAAGGCTAGATGCTCATGTATTACACCAGCACCTGGATGTGACATCAAGGATACTCTATTATTCTCGAAAACGGGGACATCATTTCCAGTTTTTTACAGGAAGTGATGTCAGCATGATGGTCCTTTTTGCTCCCTGGAGTTGTCAATTATGGCCTAGCAATCTAAATGCAGAGATTAAGTTCCCCTGGAGAAAATGGCAGTTTTGGTGGGTGGGCTCTATGGCATTCTACTCCACTGAAGCCCCTCCCCAAATCCCAACATCCTCAGGCTTCACCCTCAAATCTCCAGGAATTTCCCAACCCAGAGCTGGCAACCCTATCTCCAGGCATCACCTTGATGGTGGTAACTCTAGTGGGGAGCACGGACAAAAGGGGGGACTAAGTTCCATGGGTGCAAATTTCATGAACCTCAAGAACTGGGGATTATGGGGGAAATGCACCAATGTGTTGAAATGCAAAAAGACAAGATAAAAGCCCCTTTAAACCCACTGCCTATTAAAAAAACCCAAGGGCATAATACTTTTGGCACCCAATGCTAATATTGAACAGGTTTCTGTTACTTTTTTTGTTCGTTTCTACAGTACAGAAGAGTGCAATTGTGCACTTCTGCAACACAGAAACCTCTTCAAAATTAGCCATGTATGCCAACACACACACACTAGTGTTTTTTTCATACATAGAAGGCTAATTTTGAAGGTTTCTATTTTTATTTCATTTCTACGGCACGGAAGTACACAGTTGCACACCTCTTGAAAAGACAAAAACGAGTGAAAGCAGTCGCCCTTTACATGCCCCCAAGTTAAAAACAACTTAAAAAATGCTTTTCGGCACACAAAAGGGGTAGCTTTGAAAGGTGCTCTTTCTATTACCTTTTATGTAACTCTCAGATGTGATTTTCCTAGGATCCTTGTTGCTGACATACAAAGGAAAAAGAATCCCCAATATTTGTGACAAAAAATAAAAACTCCCCAAAGCGCAAACCCTTCTCAGCCTGTTCATCAGATCTTCTGAGTGCTTGCTTCAAAAGCAATCCCATGGCATTAGACGCAGGGCCAAACCACACATTCGAATTTTTAACAAGTTGGGTCTTCGGTTCTGTGGAATATGTGGGGGCGGCAAAAAACAGGGAAAATAACCCCTCAGAAGTGCTGTTTCCCCTACCCCATTTGGGTTCTCCTTTACTTTTTAAAAAGCCACGCCCCACATCTGCGGTGGGGAACCCAAGTTGGATACGGGGAACCTGAATTCAGCTCATTAAAAACCCAAATGTGTAGTTTGGCCCAAAGATTCAATTGCTAAATCTACCCCCAATAGGATTTCATGATCATTCCTAGTTAAAAATGAAGTAGGCACATAGCCATGTTAAAAGACCTGGTTTCTGGCTGTGATCACACACTTGGGTTGCGTTCAGATGGCTCTTTAGAGCCGTGCCAGGCATGAGTACCTGGCGGATTTAAAGGGCACATCCAGACAACAACATCTGGGAAATGCACCGCTTCCATGATCAGCCCGTGGATCCCGGCCAGGGAGCCATACTTAAAAGATAGTGGTGAAAGTCCGGTCCAAAGCTTGCCAACAAGCTATGCCAGACTTTCCGCCATCTGGTCATTCTACTGCGCAATCAGCCCACTGGGATGGTCCGACTCCAGACCATCTCGAATGGCCACCATTTAAAAAAAAAATTCTTCGCGATGCGCGCATAACCGCTTAAACAAGCGACAGCTGTAGAGCTTCACTCAAACGATCCGGACAGTTTCATGTTTCTGAAGGTCCTGTGAAATTTATGAACTTTGTTAATTGACATGGTACCTAGACAAAGGTACCGCTAGCGGTGCTTTTATCATTTAAGTCCGTGTATGCGCGGAAAAACAAGTAGACAATGAGGCACATATGTGCATGCGCAAACAGATTTTTTTAAAAAAAAACAAAACCCAAAAATAAAACCTCCTGACCGCATGGCTCCTTAAGGTGGATGCCATCTAGACAATCCATCGGGGAGTCTGCATGCAGTAAGGCAATTCACGGGGGAGCTGTCTGGTCGTGCAACACTGGATAAAAAAGATCTAGATCAAATCGGAGCTGAGCCAATGGTGGGATTAGCTGCCCATCTGAACACATCCTAAATAACCTAGTTTGAATCCACTTTCAATGCACTTTCCAACTGGATTTTACTGTGCGAACTGGCAAAATCCAGTTGGAAAGTGCATTGAGAGTGGATTATTTAGTGCATGTGATCACAGCCTCTCTCCCCCTCGTTCATACCCAGAAGTTTTTAGCAGTGCAGTCCTTCCAAACCCACTGACTACAACAGACTTACAAGGGTACAACTCTGCTTAAGACCAGACTGTAAAAACCTGTCAGGCTGTAAACTGCAAAAGACATCAGATGGATCATAATCTCCGTGCCCATATTTAGAAAGCTTCTCGAGTGAAAGCCTCTTAATCCCAAAGTAACTAGGAAAGAGCAATATCCGAGGATTATACAGAAAAGAATTCTGTTACAAGAACGCCAAAAAAAGTTCTCTGCTAGATACAGTGGAGGATTAGCGACACCAACAACTGCCTACAGTGGTACTAAATCATCTCAGGAATTGGCCCCGTAACTACTGGTGTAAGGTGGTAACATTGGAGGCTGCTCACAATGGAATTTTTTTTTTTTTAGAGTAAGCATTTGGAGTTTTGTATCCTCCCAAGCAAATCTTACAATTTGCACATTGCAAAGATCTGATCGCTTCTGCGTGTGCATCGCAGGACAGAATGAGACACCGCAGCTGATATACAGCTACCAGAAAAAGCCGGGGCCTCTCTGCCTCGTCTTCCCCTCTCCCCGCAGCGTTCAATAATACAAGATGTGTGACATACATTGTGCGTCTCCCCCCCCCCCCCCCCCAATTTCACTGGATGCTATGCGTGGAGACGCTGCAATATAAACAGTGCCACGTCACATTTTCACACTGCTGCACTTTCCTGGAGGAGGGAGAGAAGCAGACAATCCCCTTTTAGCAGCAACCACGCAATGTAAACATCTAATCCGGGTCTTAAAAATGCATGTCGGGAAAGGTAGCATAAGAAGCTCCTCTAGCAGTAAATGCCATGTTACAGAAAACCTGTCAGTACTCATATGTTTATTGCATGTGGCCTGACACACATGGCCATTGGGTTGCCAACCACCAGGTGTGGCCTGGAGATTTCCTGGCGTTACAACTGATTTTCAGACCACAGAGATCAGTCCCCCCGCAGAAAATGGCTGCTTTGAAGGGTGGACTCTATGGCATTATACTTCACTGAGCTCCCTCCCCACATCCTGCACTCCACAGGCTCCACCCCAAAATTTTCCAGGAATTTCCCAAACCTGAGCTAGCAACCCTGACAATTACACTTGTGTATATTTGAGACCCAAACCAAACACAGCTGCACAGAAAAAGGCACGTACACATCCCAGACAGTGGCAGGGGCACTTTTAGCCAATGGGCATCTGGGGCACCTACACCAGGTCCCACATTGGGAAAGGAACCGACCATGCAAGATGCCCCCCCCCAAGCAGGGGAGAAAAGAAGGGCAGGCTCCTGCTGCTACTTGTGGTAGTGCCATCTGGGGCCCAGCTACCTGGCTTCCAGTGGTGGTGATGACCCCCATGTGCTTCCCACGGGGCGAGGGGGCCACCCTTGCTTTGTTCTAGTGCGGGGGTGGCAGTGGTACTGGGGCACCTCACCAACAAATGTGCATATAGGTTTTTGAGAGGGTTTGAATGGTTCGAATATTTTAGGGGGGAGAGATTTAGGGTTTGCTATTTTTTAGTATTAACTGAAATGTTAACTATTATAACCCGGCAGGATATAAACGTTTTAATAAATAGATACATAAAATAAAAGGCTGCAGTGGGTGCTTCATTGTGCACGTCCATGTGTAGCTGGTGGTGACTGCTGACGCAGCAAAGGGACTCGGTACACAAATGCTGCTTGCTAGATAAGGCCGCCGGTACACATGAGTTGGAAAGTCATGAAAAGTCGCGGCTAATCACAGCTTCGTAGAGACATCACAGTATTTCTGCAATCATCACACACAGCAAATTTAGTTTTGGGATTCACATTATTTTCTACACAGAGAAACACCTTCTATATGATTACTGTGCAACGCGTGCAGTCTAGTTTATAAGTGTCTACTTGGATGTAAGTCCTTCTCAAATTCAGTCTCTCTTCTTCCCATGTAGAAGAAGAGGAGATTGGATTTATACCCCACCCTTCACTACCCGAAGGAGTTTCAGCGTGGCTTACAATCTCTTCCCCTCCCCACCACAGACACCTTGTGAGGTAGGTGGGGCTGAGAGGGCTCTCTTGTGAACTACCCTTGAGAGAACAGTTCTGAAAGAACTTATGACTGGCCCAAGGTCACACCAGCAGCTGCATGTGGAGGAGTGGGGAATCAAACCCGGTTCTCCCAGATTAGAGTCCATGCACTTAACCACTACACCAAACTGACACCGGACTGCAATCTTAGAAGGAATATCGTGAAAATACAAGAGTTGCACAAACTATAAGTTATGTGCCATTCACGCAAACCGGGAGCCTACCATGCATGATGCACCCTATACCTGTGGTTGTAAGTCTTGTGTGAATTGAGCAACATGTTGATTTTCCAAGTGGGTACGGCTTCCATTCATGCAAACCAGAATCTTTGTCCTGGGTTCTGGTCTCACGAATTGTACCCACACGGATCGCCAAACTCACACAAGAAACTGTCCGTGTAAGTGCACCCAGGATCTGTAGCTGTTGGGATCCCAGTCTGTATGAACAGAAAAGAGTATACCATCTACAGAGAGCTACAGGAAATCAGCTCAAACTAGGGGGCAACTTGTGGAATGCCTGATCGGATGCCCACCAACAGAAAGGGGCCGACTGTTCAGCATCCGATGTAAATCAGGAACAGGAACTCCTATGCGGTATCAGAACAATCCAGTTGGGTTTGGAAAACAAACACTCATAAATGTCTCTTAAAATTGGGAAGGACAAACTACGGAAACGCTGCCACGCTTCGGCGGCATGGTTTCTATCTCTAGCAGCTTTCTGAGTTCCGGAGATAAATCTATATTGTTTCCCTAATGTTAGCACATGAGCTAATTATTCATCAATTTCCAAAACACTGACTAATTATCCACCAGTAATTGCTGCCTCGACTGCTCTTTGGACCTCTGCGGATGGAAAGAGAATTGTTTGCGATGTTGCATTCTTGTGTGGCAGGACACATCCGAGGCTGATGGTCTAAAATTACAATAATCAGCCAGTGTTTTGGTGAGTGCACAGGCAAGCCATAGCCGTATTTCACTGACTCACTCTTCTGCTTCCACTTTTCAAACAAGAAAATGGGGGTGGGGGGGGACAGGGACCAGAAAGCCACACTGATGCAGTAACATAAGAGAAGCCAATGTTGGATCAGGTCAATGGCCCATCCAGTCCAACACTCTGTCACACAGTGCCAAAAACACCAGGTGCCCTCAGAAGGTCCAGCAGTGGGGGCAGGACACTAGAAGCCCTCCCACTGTTGCCCCCCCCCCAAGCACCAAGAGTACAGCACATCACTCACCCCAGACTGAGAGCTCCTATGTATACTTTGTGGCTAATAGCCACTGATGGACCTCTGCTCCAGATGTTTATCTAATTCCCTCTTGAAGCCGTCCATGCTTGTAGCCGCCACCACCTCCTGTGGCAGTGAATTCCACATAGAGTTGCCAGCCTCCAGGTGGGGCCTGGAGATCTCCTGCTTTTATAACTGATCTCCAGCTGACAGAGATCAGCTCCCTTGGAAAAAATGGCTGCTTTGAAGGGTGGACTCTATGGCATTGTACCATGCTGAGGCCCCTCCCCTCTCCAAACCCCACCTTCTCCTGGCTCCACCCCCAAAGTCTCCAGGTATTTTCCAACCTGGACTTGGCAACTCTAATTCCACATGTTAATCACTCTTTGGGTGGAGAAGTCCTTCCTTTTATCTGTTCTAACCCAACTGCTCAGCAATTTCATGGGAGTGCCCATGAGTTCTTATATTGTGAGAAAGGGAGAAAAGGACTTCTTTCTCTACCTGCTCTATCTCATACTTAGTATCCATCTCTTCCTGTAGAACATAATAATAATAATGTTATCAGTATGCAAGAATACTTGTTTAAGTATGTGACACACCTTCCCATAATGTTGCTGTGCTTCTACGATGACCCAAATAACCCCCATCGCTCTTACCACTTACACACCTCCATCTACATTATCCTGGTAAGGCTTGCCACAGCCTTATAGATTAGGCCAGGATTATTACTGCAGTATCAAAGATAAGAACATAAGGAAAAGCCCTGTTGGATCAGACCAGTGGTCCATCCAGTCCAGCATCCTGTCTCACACAGTGGACAACCAGTTCCTCTGGAGGGCCAACAACAGGGCACAGAGACTGAGGCCTTCATAAGAACATAAGAAAAGCCCTGCTGGATCAGACCAGTGGTCCATCCAGTCCAGCATCCTGTCTCACACAATGGAAACCAGTTCCTCTGGAGGGCCAACATCAGAGCACAGAGGCCGAGGCCTTCCCCTGGTGTTGCCTCCTGGCTCTGGGATGCAGAGACTTAGTGCCTCTGAATATGGAGGCTTCCCTCAGTCACCATGGCTAGTTGCCACTGGTAGACCTATCTAATCCCCTTTGAAAGCTGTGTATTCCCGTGGCCATCACTACATCCTCTGGCAGATAATTCCACATTTTAATTACTCTCTGGTGTAAAGTAATAAAGATGGCAGCCCAAGAAATCATTTGCTTGCTGTCACATAGCAAGTTCATTACGAAGGCAAGATCTGAACCAGGGATTGTTCTAGCTCACTGTAGGTACTGCTACTATCACAAGAGCGAGACAGGTTCTACTATGTAATGATTCTAGGAATCCAACCAGATTTCTGTGAGCTCATACTACGCTGGAATTTTTCAGAGGAAGCAAGGAGGAAGCCGCTTGGTGTGCATGCCATCAGTAGAGTTGCCAGTGGACGGACTGGGGGCGGAGAAATGAGGGGTGTAAAATGTTGGCTGCATCCCTATCTCCTTTTTGGGGAAACCCCGGGAGTGATGTGGGTAGCTCTAGAAATCACTGGAAACATCTATGGAAGTGAAAAAGGTAGCTCTAGGAATCACTGGAAATATCTATGGTTTTACCATATGTCACAGGTTGGGGTGCCAGTCAAAGGGAGTCCAGAACAGGCCGAGAAGGCAGTGCAAAGTCCAAAGTCCAGCTGGGGTCAGGAGTCAGAAACACAGATCCAAGTCCAAAATCACTAACCAGAAACGTAGTCCAAAGCCAAGGCGGGGTCAGGAGCCAGGAACACAGAGCCAAGTCCAAAGCCAGGGAGTCCGAAGGTCTAGGTGCAAGAGCTGAGCCCAAGTGGATGTGAGGTGGCACGAAGCTGACTCGTTGCTTCCACGAAGCGTACTGCCCAGAGTGTGGGGTTAAATACCGCTTCCAATTAGCCAGCTGCATGATCGCCCACATTTAGAACGCTGGGCTAGCAGAGCATCTTCCCTGTAGCCTGGCCTCTCATTGCCTGGTTGCTAAGTTTTACCGCAGTTGCTCCCTTAAACGAGTCACACGTGGGGGTGAGTGAAGAGCACTTTCAGTTTGCAATTCTTCCGCCTTATCTGAGCCAGGTGTGAAGAATGCTGATACAGGCAACTGCCAGCTATCCTCCTCTGCTGCTTCAGAGGGGCCATTTCTGCAAGTTTTGTCAGTTCTCCCTCATCCATGCCCATGACACCATAGAGTTTCCAGTGATTCCTAGAGCTACTCTCTCTCACTTCCTTTTTTTCTGGAAGTGACATAGCAACACAGCCAGCATTGGTGGGTTTTATTTTTCCCTCCCACCATCGCTTTGGAGCAGCGGCAGGCAACAAAACCTGGGGGTAGGGGACTGGTGAGCCTAGCCACTGGATGCCCTCTCATTTCATTGTCAGAATGCTTTCCAAGTGCCTCAGAAACCAGAACTGGAAGGCGACTGTGTCGCACTTTTCCTTCTCCTCACAGCTTTTCCTCTTAGACATGAAGGGAAGGAGCCTGCTGTTCGCACCTTCCTTATGTGTGTGAAATCGCTCCTCAAGCAGAAGAAAATGATGCAGATAAGGAAATGGGCTTCTGGGCAGGCCAGAACTTGCAGTAATTGGAAGAGGGTAGATCGTCAAGGCTGATATTGTCCAAAAAGCAGTTACAATATTCTTTTTTGGGGGGGGGGGACTCTTCGCTGAATTCAGCTGTCAGATATCAGCTCTCGATTATATAAACCACGATCCTTTGAAATGCTGAGGCTGTTGCTACTTTTCCTTAAGATGCCTATGGCTCTTATGGATTCTTTGCTCTTTTTCTATTTCTCTATCACATTTTCTTCCTGACCTTTGAGAACATAAGAGAAGCCAATGTTGGGTCAGGCCAGTGGCCCATCCAGTCCAACACTCTGTCACACAGTGGCCAAAAACACCAGGTGCCCTCAGGAGGTCCAGCAGTGGGACCAGGACACTAGAAGCCCTCCCACTGATTGCCACCCCCCCAAGCACCAAGAATACAGAGCATCACTTGCCCCAGTCTGAGAGTTCCTATCTATATTTCATGGCTAATAGCCACGGATGGACCTCTGCTCCATATGTTTATCCAATTCCCTCTTGAAGCCATCCATGCTTGTAGCCGCCACCACCTCCTGTGGCAGTGAATTCCATGTGTTAATCACTCTTCGGGTGAAGAAGGACTTCCTTTTATCTGTTCTAACCCGTCTGCTCAGCAATTTCACGGAGCGCCCACGAGTTCTTGTATTGTGAAAAAGGGAGAAAAGGACTTTTTTCTCTACCTGCTCTATCCCATGCATAATCTTATAAACCTCGATCATGTCACCCCCTCAGCCGTCGTTTCTCCATAATTTCTCCATAACTGAAGCGAGGGGGGATTTCTATCTAGAGCCTCTCCCAACAGCACCCTGCTACCACCTGGTCAGCAGTTGCAAAGTTATTATGGTTCCCTGTAGAGCTGTTTTTTCTGGGGGAACGCACCGGAATGGGGTTCCAGAACCTCTTCAACAAAATTCTTTTTAAAATGTTTAAAAGCTGGTGAGTTTTCAGCACGCAGTTTGAAAACTTCACTTCCCTCTTTAGAGTTCCAGTACCCCTTTTCCCAAAAAAATAAAAACTAAATAGAAACCCTGGTTCCCTGGTTCTACTTTGAAGAGGAGCTGCAAAGAGCAAAAGAACTCTACTTACTCCTGTGTATCCAAACCAACCACCAACTTCACAGAGCAGGACTTTCCTGCTTCCCCCTCCTTATAAAGTCCTGAATCCAGAGATGCGTTCTTGGGAAATCAGCTCATCAGTTTATTGATGGTTCAGGAACACATGTCTAAATGGGGGTCTGCTTATATACACCTTTAAATCGCGCCCCTGGCCTTGCCCAAACATACTGGTAGGGTTACTCAAGAGTTACCCTACACCACTGAATCCTGGCTGGCCAAATGGTTTACTTTACGATCCGGCCAGGCTACTGTTTCCTGGAGTGAAGCTCTGTATCTTGCCCGGCCACGTATGTGCCCCTGACCGTGTGTGCGGTCGCCATTAGAACACAACACTCCTGCTGTAGCCCACTGAACCCCTCCTCCCCAAATTTGTTTCTGGATCCTCAGGAACAGCGCGTGAAGAGGGGGAATCAGCAGAATGAAATCACTGTTGCCTCTTCTACAAAAGGAAATCCCATTCTATGGAAGAACAGCCACTATATCAGGTAATGTCTTCTGTTTAGAAGCAGTGTCTGGAGCTTTCGGGATGGGGCAAGTTCAACAGGAAAGGCAGTCAACAAAAGAGCGATGGAAAACACGCCCCACCCCCATCCCTCTCCTTTGTCTTGGAGAAGCAGCTATCTTTGAAAACATGAGGTGGCGACAGAATATTTCAATCAGTAACTATAAGGTTATTGTTGCCCTTGGTGCTGGGGGAGGCAACGGTGGGAGGGCTTCTAGTGTCCTGACTCCGCTGGTGGACCTCCTGATGGCACCTGGTATTTTTGGCCACTGTGTGCAACAGAGTGTTGGACTGGATGGGCCATTGGCCTGATCCAAAACTGGCTTCTCTTGTGTTCTTAAGTTCTGACCTGGATGGCCCAAGCTAGTCTGATCTCGTCCGATCATGAAAGGCTGGGCCTGGTCAGTATTTGGATGGGAAATCCTTAAGGAAGTCCAGGCTTGCTATGCAAACACAGGCAACAGCAAACAACTGCTGGAGGTCTCTTGCCTTGAAAACCCTACAGGGTCACCATAAGTCAGCTCCAATTGGACAGCCCTTTCTGTCACTATATTTCTTTTTTATATTTTTTTTTTCATTTTTACCAATGGAGAAAGACGAACACAATATACACACACACACACACACAATACATTACTATCTGCACATAAACAATCATTCTTCATGAACGAAAACATAAGCATGGGTAAAGAAATCGACCATCATTCATGATGAATTATCTTATCTATTATATTAATAACTACACTCTTTTCCTATCTATTACAATTGTCAAAGAAAGCTTACTTTATTGCATAAAAATTACTTACATATACACTAATTTTTTGCTTTTTTAAAATCTATATTCTATTTTCTCTTCCTTTCTTTATACCCAACATTTCACCCTTAACAAATATATTTTACCTAATTCTGTCTCTTGATGGTTCCCCACTTTCTGCCACTATCAAGGTTGTTGGTATTCTCAACATTTTCCCACCCTGCACAAAAATACTCCCTCACAAATCAAGCGGCGTTATCTGCAAGCAAAGACAGTTCAGAGGATTGCCAGAGGTAACAAATGGGACCAAGGAAAACTCTGCGCTCTGGCGGTTCAGTCCCATGCTTTGCCCACAGTCAGGAAAACTACTAAAACACCTCAACGCTAAACATGGCAAGTAGGCCGAGCCTTGCAGTCACATTTACCTCCGAGTAAGAATGATGTGTAAGGCAGTGGCAAACCACCCCTGCTTCTCACCTGCCTTGAAAGCCCCCTGCTGGGGTGGCTTAAAGTCACCTGCAACTTGACAGCACTTTACACACACTCGAGAATGAAGCGTAATGTCACTTAAATCCCCCTTTCATTTCAGTTTCCCTCATATAAAGATCAAGGACGACAATGCCGCTGACACAGGGACAAGCTGTGAAAGAATTTAGGTGGGGAAGTGAGCAGGAATCGGACGTTGCCTTCCTCTTCTGGGCGCTCAGTCCCTTATGTGTGGTCTAGACAGGCAGCGAACTGAGAAGCCAAGACAGAGTGTACCAACTGAGACTACAGCTGGGGGGGCTTGTATTTTTATTAATGTTTTCCCATATGAAAAACTCCCTGGGGGGGAAAGGTTTTTTTGGGAAATCACAGAATCATAGAATTGGAAGGGAACTCCAGGGTCATCTAGTCCAACCCCTGCACATTGCAGGAAATTCACAAATACCTGCCCCCTGCACCGCCCCCCCCCCCAAGTGGCCCCTGTTCCATGTCCAGAAGATGACAAAAAGTCTCCAGGATCCCCAGCCAAACCAGCCTGGAGGAAAAGTGCTTCCTGACCCCAAAGTGGCGATCAGCATTTCCCTGGGCGTGTAAGAAAGGGCCACAAGAACTAAGCATTGAGGCAACCCTTCCTGCCCTCCTTCTTGTGATCTGCCTAAGTTCACACAATCTGCATGGCTGTCAGATGGCCGTCCAGCCTCTTTATAAACCTCCAAAGAAGGAGAGCCCACCACCTCTCGAGGAAGCCTGTTCCACTGAGGAACAACTCTAACAGTCAGGGTCTAGCTTAGCTCTTCGCAAGATGTGACAGTTTTCCATTTACAGAGAATTAGTAATGTTGGGGAGCTCACACATAAAGCTGCTTTATACTGAATTAGACCCTCGGTCCATCAAGGGCCAGTATGGCCTGCTCAAACTGGCAGCAGCTTTCCTGGGTCTCAGGTAGAGGTCCTTCACATCACCTGCTGCCTGGATTTTTTAACTGGAGATGCCTGGGGATTGAACCTGGGAACTTCTACATGCAAAGCAGAGGCTGTTTCACTGAACCACAGTCCCTCCTCAGCTCTTAACAATATAGTCATCACCCACCTTTAAACTGCCTTGACCTGAGTAGCCCAGGCTAGCCTGGTCTCATCAGCTCTTGGAAGCTAAGCAAGATTGGCCCTGGCTAGTATTTGGATGGGAGACCACCAAAGAAGTCCAGGCAATGGCTAACCACCTCTGAACGTTTCTTGCCTTGAAAGCCCTGTGGGGACGCCATATGTCAACTGTGACTCGACAGCACTTTCCACCACCACCTTCTAAACTGGTACAGTCCACTCAACCATCTCAGCATTCAACACCTCATTCTGCTTAGAGCTGCCAGTCATTGGACAAGGGAAAATGACGCTGGGCCAATAGTGTGACACCACCTACAGCAAATGACTGGAAGGAACATCACCGCATCAGGGGGATGTGCTAGGATTCCCCCAAAACTCTATGGTTTGGGTAATCCTGGAGAGTCACGCCAGCACGGTGACATCCCTTCTGGTTATTTGTCGTTAAATGGTGCCACGCAATTGGCACAACTCTACGTTTCACACCTATCTTCAACCCCGCCAAGCAGCAGCAGGTAGAGTCAGGCAAGGAGGGAGACCTTGATGTCCCTAATTCTGCAATGTGTCTAGACCAGATCTTAGATCCCTAGGGCTGCCACCTCTAGATTGGGAAATACCTGGAGATTTGGGGGGTGGAGCCTAAGAAGGGGAGGGATGTCAGCAGGGTATAATACCATACAGTCCACTCTCCAAGGCAGCCATTTTCTCCAGGGGAACTGATCTTTGTTGTCTGGAGATCAATTATAATAGCGGGAGATCTCCAGTGCCACCAGGAGGATGGCAACCCTAGATGTCCCCTACCTTGTTGACCAGCAGGCAATTTTGGAATTGCGAGATCTGGTAGTGTGCACTACCAAAAAATGGCAGCCATGAAAGACTGGGCAAATTACCTATTTCTGCCATGAGGCTCCAGCTCTTTGCTTTGGAGAAGAGGTGGTATTTGGTTTCAGTTTCCAAAGAAAGGAGAGGATTTAGGGATGCCAGCCTCTAGGTGGGACTTGAGGGCCCCCCAGAATTACAGCTCATCTCCAGACGACAGAGATTAGTTCCCCTGGAGGAAGCGGCTGCTTCAGAGGGTGGACTCTGTGGCACTGTATCCCCTTGAGGTCCTTGTCCCTCCCCAGATTCCATCCCCAAATCACCAGGAGATTCCCAACCTGTATCTGGAAACCCTAACCCCCATCCTCTGCTGGTCGCCATGGGGGAACCTAGCAAGCCTCTCTGCATTGCCTGAGGGAACAACAGTTGCCAAGCCCAGAGACTTAAGAAAGCCTGCATCTACGGTCGAGGCAAAGGTGCATGGCTGTAACATCCCCGCCTGGAATAAGCTTGGTGGCACCCTTGTAGGAAACCACCTGGAACTCCCAGAGGTTTTTTTGGGCCTGGTTCCATTCAAAACTTTTTGGATTTCATCCCCAAGACTGAAGAGAGATGGGCAGGCACCATGATGCTCACGGGCCACCGCATTGGGGTTTGCCGCTGTAGATCGAGGGTGCTGGATCGAATCTGGATTGAATGGATTCTGACAACGGGCCACAAGGATAAGGTCCACATCCCAGAGTTGCCACCAACATGCTCTCAAGTCACTCCACGCCTGTTCCTACGCTCCCAATTTTTTAATTTAAAAAAACAACAATCTTTGGGACATGGGAAAGTCTCCTCCTGTGCAGTTTGTCACACCGTCTTTTTGCATACAGTTCCGCAGGGCCTGCAAGACGGAGCTCTTCCGCCAGGCCTTTGATTAGGAGCTGCCACCGCTAGTACCATCCCCACCGCGAATGACATCAGCGATGAGGGTGGCCCTGAATGTAGCCAGGCCAGCGGATCATGGAGGGCCGGGTACTAACCCTGGTAGAGAGCCGCCTGAATACTGCATAACATCATCACCATCGGAAGCACTTTATTTGCAACTGTTTTATTGTTGTGTTGTTTTAAAAATGTTTTAAACTGTTGTTGGGTCTGGCACTGTGTGCCCTTTGTGAGCCGCCCTGAGCCTGCGTGCAGGGAGGGCGGGATAAAAATGTGAATAAATAAATAAATAAATAATACAGGGTCCCCCAAAACAAAGAGGAGCTGGAATAATTAAACTGCAACGTTACAACACTGCAAAAAAAGAGAAGGAGATGAAAACCTGTGTTTTAAATCAATGCTGATAATATACTCTGGAGGCCGATGATCTGTTTTCCAGTATCTGGTCAGCAGTTTTACAGCATAATGCATAATATGTCCGATATATGAGTTATATAACCGAGGCTCCTTTCAAAAGCCTCCCCACACAGTGAGGTAAGACGCATTCTGTTCTGCACCGCGGGGATTTGGGAGAATTTCTTCTCACCGCAGCCTAAATCAACAACAACAACAACAAAAAGATTCTTCGTTTCCCCCCATGAAGGGTGAACGTTTCCAAAGATTTTGACTCTCTGACACAATTTTTTGTTTCTTCTGGCTTGATTTCACAATCTCTCTCTTCATCCAGAGCCCCCAATCTCAACAGGCATCTTTTTTTCTGGAGGATCAAAATCTCAGGAGATCGCATGTCCTCTTTGACATGACACCAGCAGAGGGGGCTCCAAGCTGCCAGCGCTAAAGCCACACACACTCTCTCTCTCCCTCTCTCTCTCTCTCTGTCTTTCGCACACACATGTGAGCGTATGCCGGAGACAGGATGTCCACTGGATTACTCATAATTCAATTGAATGTCATGTTCAGTAAACGATGACGGAGAAAAAACACGCTGGGCTAGTTATTATGGATCTTTCTTTGAAACGTCTTTGTTTTGCAGTGGGGGGGCGAGGCCTTCCCACTAAAAGGTGTTTACGCAAGACAGCCTTGGGATGAAAAGACCGTTGAGACACCCAATATACCTTCCTTCGGCGTGTTGATTAGTCTGGTGTAGAACAGTGGGTGGCAGATTTCAGCCGCATCAGTTCAGAAATTGGACAGGTGGGTGGGGAGGGATTGAAGGGGGGGGGGGGACACACTTATGAGTTTCAAAGAAAAACCTGAATTTGAAAGAGGCGACGGAGGAGGGAGCCGGTGAATGGAAAAGGTGGGCCTTTACACGCAGCCAATCTCATACCAATACGAGATTTCAGAGCCGGATTCTTTTTTCCCCAGCGCAGACAGTGGGCGAAGAAACAAGATCCCAAGAGGACCAGGACATCCCGCTACGTGACCAAGTGGGACCTGAGAAGAGGTGGGTGGGGTGGGGAGAATAAGTCACCCCCCCATCAATCAGCTCCAGGAAGGCCGGTTCAAGTCTCCTCTTGAGATCAAAAATAAACCTTGGCACGGGCAGGGCAGCAGGGGGGGGGGCCTTTGCCCAGACATAACGTCGACAAGAATGGCAACCCTTTAAAAAAAGCCGTGTGCTCTTTCCCAACTCGGTGCTGCTTCCCCGGTTCAAATAGCAGATACCCAATCCGGCGGCATGGGGGGCTGGAGAAAGAGCGGTAGGAAAAAACGGCAGCTGTGCTCACAGCGCCCGAGAGGACGAAATGGCAAGCAGACAGGGGCTATTACAGTTATTTCCGAATAGTTTGGCACGCCTCTAATCAGAGCTTCTGTTCCCCCCCTTTCCCCTCTTGCTCTCGGTTTACTGCTGTGTCATTGCTTCTGAAGGGCAGCC
Source organism: Lepidodactylus listeri (assembly GCA_029233225.1). NCBI lineage: Eukaryota > Metazoa > Chordata > Lepidosauria > Squamata > Gekkonidae > Lepidodactylus > Lepidodactylus listeri. Next base: position 16,599,678 of record JARCFY010000010.1, on the reverse strand, counting down.
GCGCAGACAATGGCTCAGCTTCTAACCTTCATTTCAGAAAAGTGCCCATCCCGCAAGTATTAAGGGTCCCGGCTGTGCCTATCACCAACACACACAGGGTACAATGACAGAAGGAAGCCAATTTCCTTGGGTTTTTGAAGTGCTTTCCAAAACTAAGGAGCTTTCCTGGAGCAGAAAACGGAGCCGTGGGGACGAAAAGAGCCTTTGATTGTGCCAAATGATTCCTTTTCATGGTGGGGTGGGGAGGTGGGGTGGGGGAGAGAACCTCTCCCTAACACAGATGGCCCAAGCCCAAAAGAGAGAGAATTAACTATTTCAATGAATGAATATAAACTTGGATAAAATACTCAGAAGTGAATACAAATGGGATCTTAAATACTGCCACTCGTTTAGTCCTGTTTTTAATGTTTTTTTTAAATTGATTTCAATATTGCAAATGAAACATTTCTCTGAAGATCAGCACTGAATTCATCTTTCGATTTGGATTTTCAGGCAGAAATCACTGTTTGTTTCGGGGAGGTAGTTGTACCCACCCACCCCCGAAAAAAAATGAGTTCACTTTTTAAAAATTTGGCTACTGCATCTTTGGTGCTTTTGTCTTCCTTCTGCAATTACTGCTTTTTCTTTCCTGTATTAATCACACAGCTGATCCCACCCAGTCAAAGAACTAAAACTTAGGAAATCATGAAGATTCATCTTTCAAAGTCGGGTACTTGTAAAATAGTTTTCACAGGAGCTGAAGCAAACCTACTCCATATTTTCAGTAATGCTGAAATATGCCAGTCTTTTTTTAAGTGTTTTTTTTTTCCTTTCGGGGGGAGGGGGCACTCCTTGTGACATTTTTGGCTTATTTGTTTACTTTTGTTCTCACTCCCAAGAGCCTTTGTTTGCCCACAGTGACATCAGTATGTAGCTAAATCTGATTGGCTGTGGAGTACGAACCAATCAGATTGGCTATATACTGATGTCACCAAGGGCAAACGAGATCCCTTAAGTGTAAAGGCACAACTGAATATTTTTACGAGGAATGCCATTTAAAAAAAAAAAAAAAACCACTCAGCATTACTGAAAAATGAGTAGTTTTTATTTGTTGAGTAAGAGCTGCATTGCAAGTATCTGAAGGATGACGATTTTTGTATTTTAACAGCATGCAAATGACACACACTCATAGCACAGTTTTAATGCAGCAAGTCTAATTAAATATGTACAAGAGAATGTGCTCCACTGCAAAGCAGTGTCGGGTGAGTTTTACAGCAATTTGCCACGCAGAACAGCATACTGCTCTTCGGGCGCAAGTGTTTTTGTTGTTTTCTTAAGCCACTCTGCATATGCAGATCCTACACTTCCCAAGATCAGGTTCTAAGTCTCTAAGATGGAGTCATATAACCTTCAACTAGGTTCTTAATGAAGCAAGTTCAAGATGACCACATTAACCACCAATAAATTATGCAGCTATGCCTTACAAAGCCCCCTGTTGCTACTATGATCACATTTGGTCCTCCTCTGACAAGACTGACCAGACAATTAACACACACACACACTCACAAAATCTCAAAAACACCAGTGAGGCGCCTTCCTGTGCTATAATAATGCCCCATCGTTCCATTTACCCTAAAAAAATAGTTCTATTTTGAAGCTGTGTACTTTCTTGCATCATGTACTAGAGCACATATCTCCCATGATTAATTCTTTTAAAGTTGTGGCCATAGAATCATAAAATCATAGAACCACCGAGTCGGAAGGAGCCATACCGGCCATCTAGTCCAACCCCCTGCTCAATGCAGGATCAGCCTAGAGCACCCCCGACCCTCTCCCTTTGATGGCTTGTGAACCAGTGATAGAATAGAGGTCAAGACAATACAGACCAAGCTTTAGAGCCAAGCCAATTTTACTGAAATCACTGTACTATTTCATACTGATAGGTGCAAAAGCTATTGCCATAATTGGTAAAGTAGCCAGTCAGGGAGCCTGTTATTTGCTGAACCCTGTCCGCTTGAAATAAACGCGATAAAATGTGGAATAAGACTCGGTTCTAGATACTCAAGAAAGCTGTGCATTTTAGACAGCCTCTCAACTGGCCACAGACATTCAGACAGGGCTAGAAGACCCCAGGGACCCTCTCATTAATACAACTGGCATCACTGTAGCCAGTCAGGGAGCCTCTCAGCAGCTGCATCCTGCCCCTTCGAAATAAACAGGAGAGAATGTGGAATAAGACTCAACTCTAGACACTCAAGAAAGCTGTGCGTTTTAGAAAGCCTCTCAGCTGGCCCCAGACATTCAGACAGGGCTATAAGACCCAAGGGGCCACCTCATTAATTCCTTCTTTTAATGGTGCTCAGTGAAGCTGTTAATTATTTCTTACTAGCTGCTAATTGTTTTTCTTGGACATCCAGCTCCCTGGTCTTGCAAGCCACCAAGTGCAGCAGAATATGCCAGACCTGTGCCAGAAGAGAAGAAATGCCTCCTGTCCAGGAACATGTATTACAGACCTAGATTCTAGAGTGACCAGCAGCAACGGAGCCCTGGTTGTGAGGGGAGGGAGACAGGGAGGTTATGATGAAGACTCAGTCAGCCGCTTGTGTATCCCCCGCGCCCAAAGGCAAAATTTAGCTACTTTGTTTGTTATCTCCTGGGAAGAATCTGCAAGAAGGAGGGAGACGTAAAATTGTTCAGATATTCCTGGCAGAGTTGCTTGGATTGGGGCTCTATCCTGAGATCGAATGTCACCGTAGAATGGGCTGTGCAGCAGAACACGGTCGATAGACTACTTTCCCGAATGGCCTGGGCCGAGCCATTGAGGGAATGGGACCCAATGGTATCTGCCTTCCAGGAGGGCCAAACTGGTACTTCTTGAGTTAGACCAAGAGGCACTATTCATGGCCAGGCTAAGAAGTATGCTAACAGCATAATCCAAGGCTGAATTAAGTGTTCTTTACTTTTGAGTAAACTTGATTAGAATTATACTATGGCTGTCGTCAGTCAGGTGGTTTGGCCTGATATAGCTGCTCTTCCCATACGGATTAAATGGGATCGGTCAGACAGCCACATCTGGCAGCCGTTCCCCAGTTGTACTCACCCAGTTGTACAACAAGTTGGATATAGAATAAATAGCCACCAGAAAATATCCAGTGGTTTCCGGATGCCCCGCGCTTCCACTCCGCTTTTTCCACGTCTGAACGTCCCTGTAGTGCGTGCAAGCCACATGGGGAGTGGGAATGGTCAGATCCGTTTCTGAGTGGGGTTCTTCCTCCCCAAGTTCTTGGTTATGTGCGCCTAAGCGCCTATGCCCAGCCATACTGTTAAAAGAGACAACACGCTCTGTGGTCGAGGCGTCACAGTAATGTGGACGCTTGATCATGGAGCGAATGGGGGAAGACAAGTGCAAATGGGTTGCTATCTGCCTGATCTTCCCCCCAACTATGTAAATTGGAGCACTTAGAGACACCACCATAACATGCCAAGGCTCCAGTCTGACCGCAGCCTAAGTGTACTGTAGTGTAAAGTGGCTAAACTAGAGCTTTCACAGTGATGCAAGTCTTGACCTCAGCTTGATTTTCCTGCATCTCAGAAGAAGGTAGCTTTTCCCTCCCCATATCTGATAACCAACAGCCATCTAAGGAAGCTGAAAACGATAACATGATCTCGTCAGATCTTGGAAGGTAAGTAGGGTCATTACTTGGAAGGCAGACCGCCAAGGGAGATTCTGCAAAGGAAGACAATGGCAAACCACCTCTACATCTTACTTGCCTTGAAAGGTCTATGCTGGGGTTGCCACAGCACTTTACACACACATCTGATAACCATCTGAGGAAACTGAAGATGACAAACATGATCTCACCAGATCTTGGAACCTCAACAGTGTCAGCTCTGGTTTGTACTTGGATGGGAGACCACCAAGGAAGTCTAGGGTTGCTACGCAGAGGCAGGCAATTGTAGCCCCCTAAGTCAAGGGTGACTTGACAGCAAAAAAACACATTTAAATACACATATGGCTGCTTCTCTACATGAATCACATTGCAATGCATATTCATGGGCAAAGCAAGCTGAATCCCATAATATGGTTCTCCACACGCTCCTGTTAACCAATGTCTTGCTGCAAAGCAAAATGCAATTCTTGGTTGGAATGTTCTACTGGAAATAACAGCTGAAGTGTGCATTTATGGGAAAAGGGGAGCGATCAAATAAGGGCTTATAGACATTTGTGGTTTTCCAACAATGTTCCAAATGCAACGTATACATCTATTACACGCAGCTCTGCAAAACGGCATAATCGAATTGCCAAACCTCTCCCTTCCCACTCATCCGCACTCTCTCCCCACCTTCCATTCCTCAGCATCGGTTTTTATGCTTATACTACACTCCTCATACTGTGAGATTTAAGGGAAGCGAAACATTCCTGGAATAGGAGAAGCTGATAATTCAAGGGGAGAGGGAAGGGCAAAAGGGGAGCGCTTACTTGCAATCGTGTTTCTCGATTTCAAAGTGAGGATTGAAGTTGAGGATAATCTTCTGATTGGGCTCCGGAGCGTAAATGATCCACTCGCAGTTCTGGTGGGAGGGATAGTCCTGCGGATAGCCCGGTGAAGTGATGTAGCCAGCATCTTTGGAATTCAAACGGCCCCCGCACGATTGAGCTGCAAAAGAGACCAAAAAAAGCCTTGAAATAAAAAACAGCGGCTGAAATCAGTTAGGAATCTTCAAATGCATTACAGTTTATTCCTCTGAGTCTGAAACTGGAGGATGCCTGAGTTGGGATCCCCCCCCCCTCCTTCTGCCTTTCTTTCCTTTAAAAAAAAATGTTTTACAGACATATAGTCTCCAAGTACAAAGGAAATCTCCGGACACTTCGAGCGAAGGTGATTACTCTATGTAACAATCCTCCCCACACGCGGACAAATCTTAGACAGACCAGAAAAAAAACCGAGAGCTATAAATGCTACCTCCTACGCTATTTCAGATGGGGTTCCCCCCCCCCCAACAGGCAACACAGACATCAGATTATTTGGAAATGGAACTGCCTCTCTTTCTTCCCTTCTGTTAGTTCTTTTACAAGCAATTCTATGGCTTTCTTCCATCCTTACCCTAACAGCACCTCACAGACTTTATTAGATCCAAACTGAACAATACCACTTCTTGCAAAGCAGGGGAGTGAGGGGGGGGGGGGAAGTCCCTGCTTTACAAGACAAGAATAGCTCAGATAGCAGATTTTGCCAACTTCGGGTTGGGATGTACCTGGAGATTTGAAGGTGGAGTGGGAGAGCGGGGGACTTGGGGAGGAGAGGGGCCTGGGTTGGGTATGATGCCATGTCATCTACCTCCAAAGCAGCTGTTTTCTCCAAGGGAAGTGAAATAAACATTCTAAATAAATGAACAATAAATAAACAAGCAATGTATGTAGTCTGGAGACCAGCTGTCATTCTGGAAGATCTCCAGCCTTCACCTGGAGGTTGGCAAGCCTATCAGGTAGAGAAGTGGGCCGAACCATAACAAGTTTGCTGCCCTAGATGAAGCTGAATGCAAGGCAACTCTGCCTTGACCCTTCTTTCCCAAGTTTTGGGCTCACTTGCTCCCCCCACCCCCGCCAATCCTAAAGGCCTGTCTGTCCCTTCCTGGACTTATATAGGACAAGGCAGAGATTTGCAAACACCAGTCTGGGGAGGAAAAGTTTAGAATCCTTTTCCTGTGCTTTGCTTAAGTCATTGAACAGCGCTGTTCCTGCTGACCCTTTTGACTGATATCAAAACAGGTCTCATATTTTTAAAAAAATAGATGCTGATCCAAGGGCATATGGCAATTCAGTAGAATAAAAAAAAGCCATTGCAAGATTATCGTATTAGCCCAGTGATAACCCTGCCTGAATATCATTCATATCTAAAACATTATGGATTACACAGAAAACAACTTCATAAATGCCAAACTCTGGGGTACCCAATATTTTACTTTGTTCGGTCAGCCTAAGTCTTACAATCAGGTATTTTGGACCAAAGATTGAAACAGCTGGGAGAATATGTCTTTAGTAGCCAATAAAGGTATTTCCACTCTGCCTGGGCATGTCAAAGCATCCTTGATTGACACACAGCTCAATAAACCTTCGTTCTCAATGGCAATAACTGCAGACCAAGCAGGGGCAAGATTTCCTTTGATGTTTCAGGCTGGAGGAGAAAATAGCACCTGGCTCCCTGTCCTTTTGGCCACCTGTGGCAGCCCAGACCTGTTCCTTCTTTCATCCACTTTCCCACCCTTTGTGCCCTGACAGATTTCAAGCATCATCTGCTTGCATTAAAACACATGTACTTGAACCTTGAGGGTGTCTTCGGACCACAGGAGGAAAACAAATATAGTGTGTTTAAACTTTTTTTCAGGGCTCATTTCGTAGCAGGAGCTCCTCTGCATATTAGGCCACACACCCCTGATGTAGCCAGTCCTCCAAGAGCTTACAGTAGCTCCTGTAAGAAGAGCTCTGTAAGCTCTTGGAGGATTGGCTACATCAGGGGTGTGTGGCCTAATGTGCAAAGGAGCTCCTGCTACGAAATGAGCCCTGCGGGGTTTTTTTTGCTGGTTTAGTATGATTTAGCAGAGTTTGCAGTGCGGTCCAAAAAGCTGCACCTTCCTAAGGCCATTGAGCCCTGACCTGGGGAGCTCAGGTTATCCCAATCATGTCAGATCTTGGAAACCAAGCAGGGTCGGCCCTGGTTAGGTCCTGGATGGGAGACCACCAAGGAAATCTAGAGTTGCTGTTCAAACCACCTCAGATTTCCTCTTGCCTTGAAAACCTTATGGGGTCCCCATAAGTCATCTGTAACTTGATGGCAAAAGAAAAAAAGGGAGGGGCAATTGAAGTCCATGAGCTTAGAAGGATGTGTCTTCTTTTTGTTGAGACCAATCTGACACCTCTCTGCTTGAGCGTAAGGTGTTGGCTTAAATTGGGGAAGCTCTCTGTTGCATTGTGGCTCATGTACAAGCAAGAAAACCTGGGCATGTCGTCTCTCAGGAGGAGGAGGAGGAAGAGGTGCCGTTGTTGACCCCTACCGACTTGGCTGCCACCCAAGAGAGAGAATGTTGAGGTTTGGGGTGGTGGGTTGGGTGTAGAAGGTGGAATGAGCATCGGGAGGACAGTGCTAGAGTAACACACACAGCCCTAGCTTACCATGTGATTTGGGCAACCCATTGATTCGATCTGTTTGCTGGCCTTTTTTGCAGCAGCAAAAAGAGCATGATAGGGGTGGTGGGTTGGGCTGGCTGTGGTTGGTGGTGCCCACTGTCTGCTTGATAGTGCAAGGGCACAGTCATGCTTTACTGATGCGACGACAGGACCAGTTCAGGCACTCAGTCCAGAGCCAGTCTTGGGCCCCGTTTTGTTCTCAGTTGTGGAGTGGTGGTGGAAAGTACCATTGAGTCACAGCTGACTTTTGGCAGCTCCACAGAGTTTTCAAGGCAAGAGATGAGCAGAGGTGGTTTGCCATTGCCTGCCTCTGCATAGCGACCCTGGACTTCCTTGGTGGTCTCCCATCCAAGTATCAACCAGGGCTGACCCTGCTTAGCTTCTAAGATCTGATGAGATTGGGCTAGCCTGAGCCATCCAAGTAGTAGACCAGTTGCCTCCACTGTACAGAAATGTGAGCTAACATGTTATGGGAACAACACACACACACACATTTAGTTTGGGCCATGATCCGATGAACCTTGTATATGACCAGAAGGCATATGCTGTGCATGCTGCTGGTGGGAGTGGCCAATTTCCCCCCTTCTGGCTATGTATCTTTTGCTGGGGATTGAACCTGGGACCTTCGGCACGCCAAGCAGATGCTCTACCACTGAGCCATGGCCTCTTCTCCGCTCTTCCCTTATCGCCAACCCGCAGTCCACAGCCATTCAAGATGGGTAGTCCGTGGACTTCCTAGAGGCCATTCCTTTTCGGAGTGCAGTGGGGCAGCATCAAATGCGCATCTCTTTGGATGGGTCTGGGGAGAGCTAGAGTAACATGCTTGGTAGACATTGTGTGGGAAAAGGGGGCATTGCTGGGATTCCTCAGTATGTTATCAATTGTGTGTGTGATGCAGATTCTCTCCCCCCCCCCCCCCCCCCCCCGCCAGTAATGAAATAATAAATCAGATTTGTGGCATTCATAAGATGAAATGTTTTCTTGAAGATGAAATCACCCTCCAGGGCCTTTTGTTATAACCAAGGGCTGAAAGTGCTTTTCCTCGCTCACAATGTAATTGTTACCAGGCTATTTGTGGGCCAGCGCCACAAAAACCACCAGTGTTGATTATTGCAGTCTTTAATTCCAACTTGCTTAGCTTGGCTTGAAATCTTGGAGGGAGATGGGGGAGGAGGGGAAGGGAAAGCCAAGAGCGTTTGGGAAGGGAAGGAGGGGGGCGTGGAAGGTACAGTCTTGTGGCTGGGTCCGAAGCGAGGAATCCCAACGTGTGATCTGGAAGCCATTGTTGCAGAGACCTCCTGGGTGGGCCCCTGTGGGACACGCAGTCCTTCTCTACAGAGCCAGCCCTGACATTGTCAGTGAAGGTATTTGTCTAGGATGCCAGCCGATAAAGGGCCATTATGTGGTTTTGTAACTTCTCAGGCTGCTTCCAGTACACTTCGGTGTTTGTGGGGACACCGTTCAAAAAACCGTTCAAGCCGTGTTTCCGATTATTCCTCCAGAGCAGGACTATATTTGGGGTTCAGCGTGCTGGTATGACTGGGCTTACATACGTCTCAAATATTTGGTGTCCGTGGCAAAGGCACATGGCCCTTTGCAAAAGAAAGACAGAAAGAAAGACGGCTAATCTGTTGACATATTATTGGGATCTTAAGAACATAAGAGAATCCAGTATTGGATCAGGCCAGTGGCCCATCCAGTCCAACACTCTGTCACACAGTGGCCAAAAACACCAGGTGCCCTCAGGAGGTCCAGCAGTGGGGCCAGGACACTAGAAGCCCTCCCACTGTTGCCCCCCCAAAGCACCAAGAATACAGAGCATCACTTGCCCCAGGCTGCCTATCTATACCTTGTGGCTAATAGCCACTGAGGGACCTCTGCTCCATATGTTTATCTAATCCCCTCTTGAAGCTGTTTATGCTTGTAGCCACCACCACCTCCTGTGGCAGTGAATTCCATGTGTTCATCAGTCTTTGGGTGAAGAAGTACTTCCTCCCCTTCCCTCCCCTCCCCTTTGAATCTATATCCCAAGACTCTGAGTTGCCAGTTCTAGGTTAGGAAATACCCGGCAATTTGGGGGTGGAGCCTGGGGAGGGTGGGGTTCAGGGAAGGGGAGGACCTCTGGTGGGTACAATGCCATAGAGTCCACCCTCCAAAGCTGCCCTTTTCTCCAAGATCCTGGTTGTCTGGTGATCAACTGTAATAGTGGAAGAACTCCAGGAGCCACCTGGAAGCTGGCGACCCCAAGAACGGCCTTTGGCACTTGCCAAATACTGCCAGCCCTCTGTCGAGATTCCCCTCCAGTCTGAAAGGGTGTCTCCCCCAGGGCTGAAATGCATCCAGACATGTCTATCCAGACATGTTCCTTCCTTTAAGCAAGATGACCAAAACATGGGGCCTTTTCGCACATGTTAGTTTCTCCCAAATTGCGTCTGGTTTTCCCCTTTAAGTATTCTCTGGAACATTTCCCCCAGTTTCACACACCCTCATTTCCTCCCCGAATGTTTCCGTTCGCACAAGATTTCCTTCGAGTCCGCTCGAAGGCCAGAGAAGGTCGCCTTCCACAGGGGGGGGGGGCGGCCGGGTTGGAGGGAATAAACGCACGGGGTCAGCGGCAGAGACCACAGGCGCCCTCCGAGGGGGAACGCAGCCAGGGAGCCGGGGTGGAGCGAGGGAGACAGGGGAAGCAAGAGGTGCTCGCCCCGGGCAGGCAGGGCTGAGCGCACGGGGCAGGGAGGGCGGGAGGACGGAGGGGAGAGCCGGGAGACGGGGAGCGTCCGCTCGAAGGCCAGAGAAGGTCGCCTTCCACGGTGGGGGGGGGCGGCCGGGGCGGAGGGAATAAATGCACGGGAGAAGTCGGCGCCGGTCAGCAGCAGAGACCACAGGCGCCCTCCGAGGGGGAGCGCAGCCAGGGAGCTGGGGTGGAGCGAGGGAGACAGGGGAAGCGAGAGGTGCTCGCCCCGGGCAGGCAGGGCTGAGCGCACGGGGGAGGGAGGGCAGGAGGACGGAGGGGAGAGCCGGGAGACAGGAAGCATCCGCTTGAAGGCCAGAGAAGGTCGCCTTCCACGGGAGGGGGGGCGGCCGGGGCAGAGGGAGTAAACGCACGGGAGAAGTTGGCGCTGGTCAGCGGCAGAGACCACAGGCGCCCTCCTTTCGCCAAACTCAGCTTTATTTTTCCTGCTGCCCTTCCAAAAGATTTCCCCCAACGAACTAAATGGTCCTTAGGAATAGGTTAAAAACAGTGCCATCGCTAAAAAAAACTCTCACAAGTATAAAATACAGTGAAATAATTGCAACTTATATTTTATTGTGGTGTAATAACGAAATAGCGTTATTAAAGTGTGAATGATAAAAAAGAAAAGAAAAGTCACTCCCACCGTGTGGCGGTCCTGTTAGAGGGCGGGCGCATTTCAAGCTTTGCCTACGGAGGGAATTTGGAAAACCTCAAAAAACAGGTTTTTCTTGCTCCGAGCAAACTCCGATGCAGCTCTGCAATACCCCCGAACAAAGTGAGAGCCCGGAACAACTGTTCTGAAATTGACGAGAAGCACCGGCTCAGGCAGGAACGTAAACTGGGGGCAAGGCTAGTGAGAAAAGGCCCTGAGTATCAACAAAAGCTTCAATAAAGCCCTTCTGGTGTGGTGGTGTTGAACTAGGACCCGAAAGACTCTGGTTCAAATCCCCACTCGCCACTGGATGACCTTGGCCCAGTCATTCTCTCCCAGCTTAACCCACCTCATCAGGTTGCCAGCTCTGGGTTGGGAAATACCTGGGGATTTTGGAGGTGGAGTCTGAGGAGGGCAGAGTTTGGGGAAGGGGAGGGACTTCAGTGGGGTACAGTCCCACAGAGTCCACCTTCCCAAGTGGCCATTTTGGAACTGATCTCTGCCACTTGGAGACCAGTTATACTAGCGAGAGATCTCCAGCCACCACCTGGAGGCTGGCAACCCCACTACCTCATACTGTTGTGGGAAGGATAGAATGGAAGAGGCGAGAACTACAGGTCTCTCTCTCAGCTCCTTGGAGGAAGCAAAGGATAAGAAAACGCACCAAAAGGGCCTAAGTAATGGCCACTCTGTCTCCAAGTCCACCCCCCCCCAAGTCCAATCAAGCAGACATGGGGGCTTAAAAGCCTCCCCCTTCCCTCAGACACCATCGTCCCCACCCACGGAGCTGCTATTTGCCCTGGTGAGGGAAACCAACTTTCAGTCACTTAGTTGGCTGTGCGAACCAAGACGAGATAAACAAATGGAAAGAACTGTTTCAAAGACTCAGTTATGATTTACACTGGGAGGGGAATGAAGTTTCAAAATGCCTCCCAGCTCTGTCTTGGAGACGCAAGGGAAATCTGCTGAGGAGCACAATATGGGGACCCCCGGGGCACATGGAAAGCCCTGCAAGGTCCAAGTAATCTAGGGTTGCCAGGGGACCCACGGCCACTGGCAGGAGATGGGCAGGATAGAGTTGCTAGATCCATGTAGAGAAATCCTTGGAGATTTGGGGGTGGAGCCTGGGGAGGACTGGGACCTCAGTGGGGCACAGTGCCACAGAGTCCACCCTCCAAAGCATCCATGTTCTCCAGGGGGAACTGATCTCTGTAGTCTGGCGATGAGCTGCAATTCTGGGGGATCACCAGGTCCCACCTGGAGGCTGGCATCCCTACTTAGAAATCTTCTGGGTTACCAGTTGCTTCTCTCTACAATACAAGTAACCCTCTCCCCCATGGCTCAGAGGAGGGGGCTCACTGGTAGAACATCGGCTTGGCACACAGAAGGTCCCAGGGTCATCTCCAAGTAAGAGGACAAGGCAGTAAATGATGTGAAACGATTCCACCAGGGAAGACCCCCAAGAGCTGCTACCAGTTTGAGTAGAAAATACAGACCTTGCTGGACCTAGGGTCTAAGTCAGTATAATTCAGCTTCATGTGTTCCCATGCCCATTCTCTGTTTTCTTTGAGGGGGTTATTTTAGAGCTATAAAATGTTCCAGAACAAGGAACCCCCCTTTAGAACAAGGTCCCCCAGAAATGCTTACGTGTACGTTCCCGTCCACCCAGAGTAGCCACGGGAAAACAACACCCCGGCTTATCTAAAACCTCTGACAGCCCCCAAGGCACCGGATAACCTCCTGGTCCTTCGGCCAAAAGAGGATGGGAAACATTCCCTCAGCCGGTTGGATGCATAAGCAGAGACTGAAATTAGAGGTTAGCAGAAGCACATAAAATTATACAGCAACAGAAGTTTCCAGGTTTAAGGGGATTTTTTTTTCTTTTTTTACAAAAACATCAAGAGCGTCAGCAGACCACAGCAGAGTCAGTCAGGAGGGAGGTTGAAGGGAGGAAAGGCTTCAGAGACTTCCCCCCGCTAATGTCAGTCATGCTTGAATATCACCATCTGCATGAAAACAGCATGGCCTTCTGAATTATATATTACTTCTCAGCAGTCACCTCAACGGGAGGACGGGACCTTCTTCCTTCACAAGGTGCCGTCCTCCTCCTCCTCCCCCTCCACCCCCCCACCTGACCGAATTGCCACCTCCCTCATTTCCACCTCAGACAGCCAGTGGTGGCCGCTGAAGGGCCCAAGGAACCTAGCTTCCCCTCGCCACCATTCCCACCATTCCCCGGGCCTTTCTGGCGCTCCCCCTCGTCTGGCAGGGAAACCCTTGATGTGGTAAACTGAAGCGGCACTAAATCACGTTAACAAAATCAGGCCATTGCCTTTAATGGGGACGCACAATCCTGTACTTAGAACGAGGCGCACAGGAGGAGGCCTGCACTCTGGCACAGACGAACAATTACACCGGTTCCTTAACACAATGGCAGAGATAGCAGCGGTAATTAGCTCCTCACAAATCATCCCCTTCTTAGCCTGAGCTCTTCCTCCCCCCACACTCCTTTGACAGCACAAAGCAAACCAAATTACGCTGTCCCCAGGCACCTCAGGTAGCCACAAGTACACCGCAGGGCCCCCTCTTTAGCAGGAGTGCCTGAAAGCCATAAGGTAAAGGTAAAGGTTTCCCTTGCTCAAAAGCCAGTCGAATCCGACTTTAGGGTTGCAGTGCTCATCTCCATTTCCAAGCCGAAGAGCCAGCGCTGTCTGAAGATGTTTCCGTGGTCATGTGGCCGACATGACTAGACACCGAGGTGCATGGAACACTGTTACCTTCCCACCAGAGCGGTACCTATTTATCTACTTGCAATTTCTTGCTTTCAAACTGCTAGGCTGGCAGGAGCTGGGGCCAGAGACGGTAGCTCACTCCATCACGCGGCACCCAGGTCCTGGACTGCCGAACTACTGACCTTCTGGTCTGCAGTTCAGTGTGTTAACCAGTGAGCCACCATGGCCCTGACCTGAAAGCCATACGCAGGCTTAATCTTGGGGGATGAGAAGGCCGAAGCCAAAACACTTCATCTAGTACAGGGAAGCCCTAGTGAAGGAGCTCCATGTGGACTCTGCCCGGCCAGGATCTGGCCTTCCAGGTGTAACTAAGAGGGAGGTGGCCAGCTGGTTCAGAAGCAGCCGAGGGTGTAATTTTCCAATTTGTAGGCTCTGCTGCCAACTCCAGCAGAAAAAAACCTTAAAAACCTTGCAGTCGACGTCCCGCACACCATAGAGAAAGACCCGCAAGAAGAGTACAGCCAGATGCCAACACCCTGTAGGCAGGCAGGTGGGGCCCTGCTGAATTATTTTGTTTTAAGTTGCTTCAGCTTTGCAAACTGCCACAGGCCCTCTCTGGCCTCCCTTTGAGGCAACTCTCTGGAAGAGAAATCTCCCGCCTTTCTAAGAAAAGGCGCCCCGCCTGGCACAGAAGCCACGAAACGGGAACAATGGAGACAGGAAAGGCCCCCCCCCCCAAGAAGACTCCCCCTGTCCCTCGCAGAAGGGAGGCATCGCTTCCTCCCAGGTCACAAAAGAAGCCTATTTTTGTCTCCCACAACAAAGTCCATCTACCATGCGTGTGGTGCGCTGCTTTGTTCTAAACACATTGATTATTTAAACACTTTCTCCTCACACATCCGAAAGACTCTGTGTGTCTTTCCCCTTCTGGAAGGAGGGAGGGGGGCGGAATTCCTGGAGAAACCTCCCCAGAAAGCATTGAAGAGCGACAGACTTATAAAAACATCTGGTTTTGTTCCATGGAGAGAACTTTCTCAACGCGAAAACATTTACACAAAGCCACAGTTCTTATTCAAATCTCTTCCCCCTCGCTTGGAAGCAACTCATAACACACACACACACACACAAACCTGCCGGTACAGATTTTATGCAGGCTTGCTACACACCCATCTATCAGTTACTTGACAGATACAGATGTATGCGCAATTCACACTTCCCTCCTGTGAACACTTTAGCCACCCTCCTCAAGAAAAAAAACACGATCATATGCCATTTGCACCAGCGTAAACTCTTCCAACGAAAATATTCCGAGCGACAGATTATATTTTGCTTGGAACGGGTGATGTCTTCCAGCGAAGAAAACATGTTCACGCCTTCCACACCTCATCATCCACCCGCACTGAGTACAGAATTCCCACGTACGCCTTAGCCTCTCTGCTGGGCCAGCTTCCCAAATAGGAAGTACGATGGAATATTAACACAAAGTTCCCTGCTTAGCCCTCAATACGTCGATGTGAAATTCCAATCCACTTAAGTGATTTGCAGTTTCACACTGACATAGTAAGGAGGAAACGTTGGTTGGCGACTCTCGTTATCTAACCTGACCCAAGGGATGCCGGCCTCCAAATGGTCGACCTCTGGATGGCACCTGGTGTTTTTGGCCACCGTACGACAGAGTGTTGGCCTGAACCAAAATTGGCCTCTCTTATGTTCTTATGTCCCCTGCACGATAATGTCATATCCAGATGACATTACTGCACCAGGCACATCAGGTGCAGCAGGGCGCTTCAGGGGTGGTGCTCCCCCTGCCATCCAGCTGGTTGGCAGCAGATTGGGGCCCCTGAAATCGGGGGAA
This sequence comes from Lepidodactylus listeri, assembly GCA_029233225.1. Classification (NCBI taxonomy): domain Eukaryota; kingdom Metazoa; phylum Chordata; class Lepidosauria; order Squamata; family Gekkonidae; genus Lepidodactylus; species Lepidodactylus listeri. The sequence goes on along the minus strand of JARCFY010000010.1, from coordinate 16,584,540 downwards.
ACCACCCCTATTGGAGGTATGGCAACCCTATAGAGATCCCCTGTAATTACAGCTCGTCTCCAGACTACAGAGCTCAGTTCCCCTGGAGAAAATGGATGCTTTGGAGAATGGACTGTATGGCATTGTACCCCACTGAGGTCCCTGTCCTCCCCAGGCTCCACCCCCAAATCTCTAGGAGTTTTCCAACCTGGATCTGGCAACCCTATACCCCCAACCCACCCCCACCGGCGGCCAGGGGCGACCTGGCAATCCTACCTGATCTTGTAATTGAACACAGTATCGAAGGAGAGAGAGCATTCTTTTACTCCACTCTTAATTTAACAACATTTAGATTTGGGATCATTCACGCATTATGCAGGGCAGACCCAGTCAGTGAACACCGAATGGCAAACAATCATGGTTGAGTATATCCCTAAGGTCAACGTGCGTTTGCAGAAGCATGCTGGTTGCATTCATGCTTCAGAATTTTTGGGGTGTATGCTTCAAATCCTTGAGGCCTGCACCTAAAAAAGAACTGTCTTTAAAAGTCCTTGAACCTAAGTACCTGCAGTTTTATTTGTCGTAGCTCATTCCACATTGAGGAGTTTTTCTGGAGGCGTTTGAAATTCCCAAGATCACAGCAAAAAATTCTGCTCCCAGCAAATGAACCTCATGACCCATTTGCCACAAGAGGAGGGAAGAGAGGGGGGAGACAGGAACAGCTGCTATCACAAAGAGGATGGTTGCGCAAACACACACACCAGACAGTTTAATATCTCCACTCCACAGAGCAGGGGTCCTCAACAGTGTGGGTACTTTTGGAATTCAGGAGAAAAGGTACTGCGGGGCCGGGCATGAGGAGGTCCACGGGGCCGCGAAGAGTCAGACACAACTGAACAAAAACAACAACAAAAATACATTTCAGCAAAATTCGAAGCAAGCATGATCAACACACACGGGAGGGAGCAGAACTGTGGTAGCGCGCTCTGTACTCAGTCCACACACACACACACACACACACGTGTTCACTGCAGCACATGCACAGAGTCCATGCACCTCCCAGTTACATGTGTGAATGGCTTTCTCCCCTCTGTTGGGAACTCTGGAAAAACAAGCTTCCTAGTTGTGCAGGGAGAGCTGCACACAAATACACACAGGGCTTTTTTTGTAGAAAAAGCCCAGCAGGAACTCATTAGCATAATAGGCCACACCCAACAGCCAAAACTCATTAGCATGTTAAGCCACACCCCTGACAGTGCAGCTCCCTCCCAGGCTCAGCTTCCCCAGGTGCCCCGTGGCTTGCAAGGCGCCTGGGGAGCCCGAGGGGGGAAGGCTGTAGGTGTGGCCAACTCAGAAGCCAGCCGGAACTCTGTTCCTGTGCGTTCCTGCCCAAAAATAGCCCTGTGTGTACATGTGTTGTGGGTACAGGCTGTGATCCCGCTCTCCCAACAAGCACATGCATTGTGCACCCTTAGAACCAATGAGAAAGGGCTCACGTGTAGGAACTCACCTCCGAACCTTCATTTGCCCGCCATCTATGCTCCCCCACTCCAACACACAGCACAGGGGAGGCAAGGAAACCCATAACATGTGTCAGGCAGAGAAAAGAGACTAAAGAAACTGGGAAGCTGCTGCTGGCCACCATCCAGAACAGGCAATTTGGCTTTAAATACCGTGGATGCCTCATTCTCTCTCCCCCCCCACCCCCCCCCCCACCCCGGTAAAGCTGGTTAGAGCATGATGAACCGGAGATTGTTTTCCTTCTCCCACCTCTATTCAAAGCCTTGCCTTTTATTTCAAATGCACTAAAACAAGGGGCGTTCCGAACGCTTCACCTTTTAAATTGTTTCTCGACAGAGTGTTTTTTAAGTTCTTCGTTGGGTTAATGAGTGACAGATCTGCGGTAATTATTTATTTATTTATTTATTTATTACTTGTGTTTTTACCCCGCCTTGCCAGACAAGCTGGCTCAAGGCAGCTTCCAAAACAATAATTTACAAAATTTAAAACACGGCATAATTTACAAATAAAAACCAAACAGATGGACGATGGCCACATCAGGACAGTGAAGGGGGCAGCATCCAATCCAGCCGCCTCTGGCAGGGCCTCGGCCAGCGAGTTCCTGGGGCACAGTGGTCCTCAATCCCCGGTGGTGGCTCCTAATCAAAAGCCTGGTGGAAGAGCTCTGTTTTACAGGCCCTGCAGAACTGAATGATCATGTGAATACCCAGTCTGGCACGTCCAGGAGTAAAATGAGCAGAGATGCCAGCCTCTAAGTGGGACCTGGGGATGTCCTGGAATTACAGCTCATCTCCAGACTACAGAGCTCAGTTCCCCAGGAGAAAATGGATGTTTTGGAGGGTGGACTCCACTGAGGTCCCTACCCTCCCAAGGGTCCACCCCAAGTCTCCAGGAGTTTCCTGACCTGGAGCTGGCAACCCTATACCCCCATCATTCATTGGTCGCCAGCAGGATCTGGCAACCCTAAAATGTAAACTGGCTACTGGACAGGTAAGAACAGGGGACTCACACTCTCCCTTCCTTCGTAGCATTAACATCAACACATTCAACTCTCCTGCAACCCAGTAAGTACATTTTAACATCTAACTATCACAGGTCAGCATGTATTTCAAGAAGTCACACATGCACACAGGCAAAGGTAAAGGTTTCCCTTGCTTGAAAGCCAGTCGAATACGTCTCTAAGGATGCAGCACTCATCTCCGTTTCCAAGCTGAAGAGCCAGCGCTGTCCGAAGATGTTTCCGTAGTCATGTGGCCGGCATGACTAGACGCCAAGGTGCACAAAACGCTGTTACCTTCCCACCGAAGTGGTACCTATTTATCTACTTGCAATTTCTTGCTTTCAAACTGCTGGGTTGGCAGGAGCTGGGGCCTCACTCCGTCATGCGGAGCTCGGGACTCGAACTGCTGAACTACTGACCATCCAGTGTGCAGCTCAGCGTCTTAACCATATGACATACACACAAAAATCATTAATGTATAAAAACGGATGATTTTTAAAAAATAGCACATCAGAATGGGGTACCCTTTCTTGCCATGGCTAAGTTTATGCAAGGCTCATTTAAGAAACATTTAAAAAATAATAATCTGAGGCTAGTATCACCTTATAATATTTATTTATTATTTAGAATTCTACCCCACCCTCCCCGCCATTCGGCAGGCTCAGGGAGGCTAACAACACAATTTCTATACAACAAAATTCCGTAAAAACTACCAACAGTATAAAAACATACAGTACAAGCCTGCTGGGGGGTTTATAAGTACTAAAAGACTACGAGGGAGGGATGGCGGCATGGCGTGGCCCAATTGCGTCAAATCTCAGAAGCTAAGCAGGGTCCATACTTGGAAGGGAGACCACCAGAGAATGCTCTGCAGAGGAAGGCAACGGCAAACCACCTCTGCTTCTCATTGGCCTTGAAAGCCCCTTGCTGGGGTCTCTCCATAGGTCGGTTGTGGCTTGGTGGAACTTTCCACACTACGAAAGCAGAGCTTTAACAATCTTGGTATGACAGCCAAATGAGCATTATCCTAGGTACTAGGTCAAGGAGAGACCATGCGAAGGTCCCAGTGCGTGGGGGGAGAGTGATATTCCGAGAATTGTGAGCGCTGACGAGTCGCTGCGTTCACCTTCCTTCCCTGGGAAGTTCAGGAAATGTCAGAAGCTCTCCCTCCTCTTCCCCCCACTCCCCGCACCAACTCACAGCTGAACCAGCAATTGTGCAAAGAACTCTTCAAGGGAAGCCACAGCCAAATGGAGGCCCTTGCTACGGAACATTAAATCTGTCGGTGAATCATAACCCTGTTCCTTTTAAAGGATCTGCATGCTCCTTTGGTAGAAAAGAGGAGCAGAAGACCATAGGAAAAAAGGGCTTTTGCTCAATCAAGGCCTGTGGTCTGTCTCGCCCGGAATTCTCTCCTCTGGACAGCAGTGGTTTCTCCATGGTCCCGGGCAGAAGATGTTGCACCTGAAATTCATTAACTGCAACTATTGAGCAGACATCCTGGGACTTCATATATAAACTCCACTATTGACTTACAGGCATTCCATGTTCCCAGATGGAAGAAAAATTCAAAGAAATTATTGGCCGGGCATGCATGACGTTCAGGGCACTCTCAGTCCCGCAAGAAGTTTTAGGGAGCAGGACGCTAATTGGGAAATCTGTGTGTGGCTGGGCGTCTGCCGTGCACCTGGGTTTGTAGCGGAATGAAGGCTGGGCTCATGACAGAGTGGTGAAGTAGCCGTGGAACGTCTTGCTACAAGAAATGCGGAAAGAACAGTGGAGGCCCTGACACAGATAGCCCAGGCAAGCCCGATCTCATCAGATATCAGTGGTTTGGAGGCGGGGGTGGGCTTTATTCAGCCACCTCTCTGAATATCTTCCAGGCCCCCAGAAGGGGTCAGTCACCAGAGGTGGTCATGACTTCCAGGTGGGCACTCTCTCTCACGCCTTCTCTTCTCTCTCTCACACACACACAGAGACACACACACACACTCCTGACCCTCCAGCATGTGCAGATGGCTCCCTGTCCCCAGATTAGAGTTGTTAGCCCCTGGTTGGGAAATCCCTGGAGATTTTGGGAGCGGAGCCTGGGGAGGGCAGGGTTTGGGGAGGGGCCTCAGCAGGGCATAATTCCACCTTTGCAAAGCAGCCTTTTTCTCCAGGGGAACTGGTCTCTGTCGTCTGGAGATCTCCTGTCATTCTGGGAGGTCTCCAGCCACCACCTGGAGGTTGGCAACCCTACCCCAGATATACTGCCAGTCTGGGCTGGGAGGGGAGTGGTGTGGAATTAAGAGGAAGCTCTCTGCTGGACGCTAGCTTAGCTTCCAGCAGATGGGCAGAGTGGACCCAGAAGAATCCTTTCCTAGACATCCATATGGGGTCCGGTAAGTCAGGTGCTACCGACAGGGGTGAAACTAACCTGTATGGCATTAATTGTATTATACATTGTCTAAGAACACCATGAAAAGTAGTCCCTTGAGGACTGCCCATTTGTTCAGAGCCATGGCCGCAGATGGGTTCAACATTCCCACTAACAAAAATGATCATGAATAACCGCTCATGGGTGCAAGCTGGAACTGAATACACACATATTTAACGGTCCACCATGCATTGTGCCCAGTGTCCTGTCTAAGCTGAGTTCATGCGAGCTAGCTCACCGTTTTTTTAGCCTCTGGCTCGCACATTTTTGTCTTAGCTCAGGAAGGATGGCTCCAGAGCCAACTGATTGATGCAGCAGCCAAATCGCTCACTCTCAACTTTAATGCCAGCAGCTCACAAAGTAGAATTTTTTGCTCACAAGACTCCACCGCTTAGAAGGGAGCACTGATCGTGACACATCAACGCTGCTTTTAAATTTAGCAGCGCTTCTAACGGAAGCTCTTCTTTTATTCCTCCAGGCATATCCAGCCCCCAGTTACAAAAATATAAAAGACAGCCAGTGTGGGGTAGCGGACAGAGCATCTGATGAGTATCTGGAAGAACCGGGTTTGAATTCCCATTTGGCCATGGAAGTTCAGGCTAGTCACGCTCACAGCCTTACCTCCCTCACAGGGTTGCTGTGAGCATAAAATGAAGGAGAAGAGAACAATGCCAGCCACTAAGGTACAAACGAAGGAAACAAACTGTAGTTTAGCACTAAACTATAATAACAGTATAAACACTGATCCAGAATTCTTTGCACACACAAACAAGGCACATGGTGTTAGCAGAAGTTGGTGTGTCCCCCCGCCCCCCACTAGCCTGTCAAACTTGAACAACTACAGTACGCTTCTACATCTAAAAACCCTTGCAACAAAACTAAGGATACTAAAACACGTAAAGTAAATGCTGCCACATACAAGCCTAGAGAAAATCCGAATGCAATTTTCCCTTGGGCCACCCAACAGTACTTCAAAAGCTCCCAGTAATCGGAGACATGAAGCTACTAGATTAATTTTACATTATTGTTTTGGAAGAGGATAGAGGAAAGAAGGGCAGCTAAGAGAGAGAGGAGAGAGAGACTTAAAAAGCGGCTTGCAACTAAATCAGGAGCATCTGCGAAATAGCAAAGCTGCCCAGGCGTGATGCTGGAGTGTGGAATCCCAGGAGTTGCCTTGGCCACTGCCATAAAATACGCACAGCATCCAACCCCGAGAGGAATATAAAAGCAACTCTGCAGTCAAGAGCATCACATGAGTTCGTGGCACGTAAGACCCTTCCCCCAAATGAAAACTCTGCTTTCGGAAATAACAGCGAGGAAGATGGGATGCTCTGCCTAAGAGAACTGTGTCCAATAGCAAAAGAAGACAGAAAGCTGCATTTCTGAACTGCCAGAGCTCCATCCCCTGAAGCTGAATTCTGTATTTACTCTTTTCTAAATGCCATGCACATTCGGGTCCCTGCTTGGCTCCCGCCTGCCTTCCAAGCAAAGAAGATTTTCTGCTCATTGCAATTCAGCACAGAAGAAGGGGAAGATTTCCCCGAAGGCAGCTTTCCACACCAACACGTGTGTCCACTTATAGCTCACTGCTGACCGCATCCAGAGGAGGCTGAGCACCTCTTCCAAGAAGCGCTGGATGTCCTCGGCTCTCCAGACAGACAAGGATGGAAAGCAACTGGCACCACCCTGGATGGGGACTTTTGTGCATCGTAACTTCCCCAGCAGAATACCAGAAACCGCACATGTGCATGGATCAGCAGTTCAAACTCTTAATCCTGCCGGGTGCTGAGCACCTCTGCATCATACTTAAATAGCCATTTGCTCAGGGCCACTTACCCAGTTACGGCAAGAGCCTATCCCTGTGTTTCCATGGCAGGCTGTCTCATGCCTTTGCTATAAAAATGTGAAGCGCATTAGGATGTGTGAAAACATGCAGCAAACATGATCTCTGGGAATCACACCCAAGTCCAAGTTCTCGCACACGCTGGTGCCTTTCAAACATCGCAGAAGAGACACTGTAGTTCCAAAGTGCAAAGAACAAGAATTCCTCTTTTGCCATCACATACAAACCGATTGTTAACACGGTAAGCAAACGCCAGTTCCTCCCCCCCCCCCCCCCCATGCAGATTTCAACAAGCTCATCTGGGATTTGTTTGCTGGGGCAGGAAATCGCAAGAAGCTTTAGCCCTATCCCTGTAGTCCAACTAAATCAAATAACGTTCCTTGTTTTACGGCGGTTCACTCTAGGACAAGATTTAGAACTGATACTTTCAGGGTTTTTTGCGTAGTCACTTAGCCATTATCAGAGGCAAAGGGAGGGGGGGGGAATATTCTAAAGATCACAAGACGAAATCCCCACAGAAAGCTGTAGCCCAGAGGCATGAATACAGATCGAATAATGTAAATTTGACATCCTCTGATTTAAACAACAGCCCTTATGAAAGTCATTTATCAAAGAGCGACATCCAAGACAGGAGCTACTAATAAGGTGGAGAAAAGACAGCATCAGCCTGATGGCAAAGGTCGTTTTTAAGGCTGTGTCACTGCTGCTTTAACACTGCTTTAATTTGTGCTCCGGGGGTAGGTTTTAAGAGACTCCTGAACCAAATTAATAACACTGCCAAAAGAGGGGTGGGGGGGTGGGGAGCAAGAGATATAATCTTGAATACGCCACACCTGGGCAAGGCCACACACTTTTCATGACAAGACAGTTTCAAAGGGTAGGCGTGCGAGTCTGAAGTAAAACAGCTTAGGTTCGAGTCCAGTAGCACCTCCTTCGAATGCTCGTCCCCCCCCAAAATCTTGTCAGGTATGAGGGGAGCTAGGGTTGCCAAGACCAGCTGTGGGAGACGGAGGGTAAGGCTGCCAGATACAGATTGGGAAACTCTTGGCGATTTGGGGATGGAGCCCGGGGAGGACAGGAACCTCATTTGGGTACAATGCCACAGAGTCCACCCTGCAGAGCATCCATTTTCTTCAGGGGAGCTGATCTCTGTAGTCTGGAGATGAGCTGAAATTCCAGGGGATCTCCAGGTCCCACCTGGAGGCTGGCATCCACAAAGGGAGCTCCGACTCTCAAAAAGCTCATACCCCTAAAATTTTGTCAGGGCTAAAGGGGGCTTTGACTCTCGAAACCTCATACCCTCAAAATCTTGTGAGGGACAAAAGGAGCTTTGACTCTTGAAAGCTCACATCCTGAAAATCTTGTCAGGGATGAAGAGAGCTTTGACTCTTGAACCCTCATACCCTGAAAATCATGTCACTCTCTAAGGTGCTATTGGACTCAAATCTAACTTTTCACAACAGAATCACATTTAGGCTTGTGTGTGTGTGTGTGTATACATACATATATACATATATATATATATATATATATATATATATATACACACACACACTTACTTTTCTATTTGCATTTTACAAGCTACAGGAATGCATGACAATCCCACCCACAACTGAATTCTTCAGTGTTCCTCCAGCAGACAGATTCTTAACTAAATTTCATGCTAGGGACATGACTAAGCTGCTTTTCAAAACCTCCCCTCCCCGCTCCCCGGCTGACTGAGGATTCGGTTGTCCTGGAAGGGACTTCGGCCTGTCATGAGACCACCTCATAAATGCCATGTCCGGGCTTAAGCAGAAGAAAGGAGCCAATCCATCAGCTCAGGAATGCCGCCATCTGACCACTTCCTAAGGCAAAGTGGGGAAGGGGATAATATATCCACTTTATAGGACAGGGCAGCAGTCGGGGATGAACTCTCGAAAACCTCCGCATATGGCTTTGTTTTGCCTGTGAGTTTTCACAAGAAGAAACCCACTGAAACATGCCTTTCTTAAACACAAAATTACAAACAAGAGCTGTCTTTCTCACTCAGGGTCACAACACAAGACTTTCAGGGCCTCAGCCTCGCCTCAAGTTTAGTTCAACTATTTTTGACAGTATTTATTACATTACAATCTTCCTCCAAGGAGCTTCAGTCAGCAATCTGGTGTAGTGGTTAGGAGCACAGACTCTAATCTGGGAGAACTCGGTTTGATTCCCCACTCCTCTGCATGCAGCCAGCTGGGTGACCTTAAGTCAGTTACAAATTCTTTCAGAGCTGTTCTCTCACAAGCAGTTCTTGAAGGAGCTCTCAGCCTCACCTACCTCACAAAGTATCTGTTGTGGGGAGGGGAAGGGAAAGGAGATTGTAAGCCACTCTGAGACTTCTTTGGGTAGTGAAGGGCAGGGTATAAATCCAGTAGCTTCCTCTTCTTCTTCATTAATTTACCTCATTTGTACCTTGCATTTCTCTTCAATAGGGACTCAAAGCGGCTTACATCGTTCTCCTCTTCTCCATTTTATCCTCATAACAACCCTGTGAGGTAGGTTAGGCTCAGAGTGTGTGACTCAACCAAGGTCACCCAGCAAGCTTCCATGGTGGAGTGGGGATTCGAATCTGGGTCTCCCAGTTCCTACTTCACACTGGCCTTTCTCCTTTCATTTGCAGAACAACCCCATAAGAGAAGCTAGGACCAGTTATGCAAGTCAGCTTCACAGCTCAGCTTCACAACCAAACCTTTTCAAAGTCTAACAAGCTACCCACCAAACCATACCAAGTAGCTCTACTACACTGTTAATACCACACACTAGTATCTTAACAGATACCTAGTAAAACCTGAATCCCAAAATATGTCCTGCGGTAAGATTATAGTGGCATGATTTATGTTTACCACAAAAAAAGGCAATGTTTATTTCTCACTGGGGAAATAATGTTCAGTTTCCAGACTGTAATCTGGACACAGTGTTGTCTTTCACATTCCAAACTACAGGTTTCACATATTCACTGCGCAATCCTAAGGACACTTCCCTGGAAGTAAACTCCATTGAAAAGACCTGAGTAGGATTCTGAGCAGGATTGCTCTCTCAGGATCCTGAACGATGTAAAATGGGTTCCCCAAATGTGCAATCCCTCCTGTACCCCCAGAGCTTCCTGGAGGTACAGTGGAATTCAGATATGGTAATTTACACCGGCATCTTAATTAACAGTACTAATAGAAGAAAAATCCCATCTCCTCCTAAAATCGAATAATGAATTTTTATCCTGGAACGAGAATATGCATATATGAGATTAGTTCATTCTTCCTTTAGCCCTAATTCTGGATCCTTCGATGTAAAAAAACCAGCAGTGTGTGATGACACATTAGTATACCTGGAATTTTTCTGTTGTTTAGATGAGTGTGAATGGATGGGTGTATTTGCAGCGCTTGAAACTTTGGTTAAAGCGATTCCTGAAGGAGAGTTTTCACAAACTGCAGGGAAGCTAGAGCGTCATCTGTTACCTCCATGGAGGTAGAATACCTTAGGGGCCAAAACATGAAGTCACAATATCCCTTTTAAACAAGTAAAACAGCTTTGGAAAGGGAGAATTTTAGAGTGGAGAAGCAGAGAGAGGATGCGTCATACATTCCTTTCCACTCCAAGTCTTCTCCCCAAATCTGCCCTTGCAGATTCGGTTCTTACGGGCAAACAGGTATGGGAAGGGTTTAGGAACCCCACCACCACTACCACCATTACTTCTAGAAACTGCTTTTCCTTTTACAAAAACAACAAAACAGCCAGCGGAGCTTTGCTACACACGCATTGTGTGTAATGTGTAGCTTGCTGCTCTGCTACACTACCAGAAAATCGATAGAACAAATCCATCTGCAGACAGGCTGAGGGACAATCCAAGATTTATCTTTTAATATTCACATTTTGCTTTTTAACAAAATGCAACTCTGATGAGATTTCACATCCTGACTGACCCACAATGCCGCTCACGCTAACCTCATTATCTGTCATCTTAGATCATAAACAAATGCAATTCCAATAGGATATCTGACTTAATGGTGTTAATTTATATTTATGTCCCCTGTTGTCTAAGCATTACTGCAAATGTAATTCGGATGGGTGGGTCACTGCTAATAGCAATTACAATTCATAGCAACATCAACAATCCCTTGCTCTGCTTAATACATAGCAGCCAAACAAATGCCTTGCACAATATTAGCTGTTATACACACCCACACGCTTACACAAACTTTTACTTTGTGCGGGTCCCACAGCTTTTGTGGTTGTTGGCTATATGCTAGGCCAGACACTGAGAAAGGCTTTCAGCCACAGGTCTGTCCTGGCAAGGTATTTTTACGCCACACAAGCAATGCCCAGCACCTCAGATGGTGCTCAGGTGGTATGTAAACACACCAGCAGGGTGAAACTTGCCAGCTCAGGGCCAAACTAGAGGTACGTCCTCTGTGGGGCTCACTGCCCCACTGAAGATAAGAGTGGGAACACCTTTTCAAAGTGCTGAGGACCACCCATGGGGCAAATATCATAAGAACATGAGAATATAAGTGGAGCCCTGCTAGATCAGACCATCTAGATCTAGATCAGTCCATCTAGTCCAGAATCCTATCTCACACAGTGGCCAACCAGTTCCTCTGGACAGCCAACAACAGGGCATAGAGGCTGAGGCCTTCCTAAGAACACCAGAAGAGCCCTGCTGGGTCAGACCAGTGGTCCATCTAACCCAGCATCCAGGCTCACACAATGGCCAACCAGTTCCTCTGGACAGCCAACAACAGGGTATAGAGGCTGAGGCCTTCCTAAGAACACAAGAAGAGCCCTGCTGGGTCAGACCAGTGGTCCATCTAGCCCAGCATCCAGGCTCACACAATGGCCAACCAGTTCCTCTGGACAGCCAACAACAGGGTATAGAGGCTGAGGCCTTCCTAAGAACACAAGAAGAGCCCTGCTGGGTCAGACCAGTGGTCCATCTAGCCCAGCATCCAGGCTCACACAATGGCCAACCAGTTCCTCTGGACAGCCAACAACAGGGCATAGAGGCCGAGGCCTTCCTAAGAACACCAGAAGACTCCTGCTGGGTCAGACCAGTGGTCCATCTAGTCCAGCCTCCTGTCTCACACAGTGGCCAGCCAGTTCCTCTGGAAGTCCAACAAACAGAGCATAGAGGCTGAGGCCTTTCTCTGATGTTGCCCCCCGGGCTCTGGGATTCAGAGGACTAGTGCCTCTGACACTTTTCCTGGGCTGTTTCAGCTTGGCAAAAAAAGGCAGGGGGGAGGCAGGAACCCATCTTACCCCCACACCACAGTCCCAAGAAGAAGTGGGGCCCCACAGCACTTTGAAAAGGAAGGAACTTCCATTTCCAATATGGCAGCTAGTTGTTGTGGCAGACTCACAGAGGGCAATCACTTAATGTGGCCCTCAGGTACTCGTAAAGGAGGGGCAAACGGACTAGCAAGATCAGATCCCCTTCCTCAGTAAACAGCCATGTAGCCCTGCCTGACACAGCCTTTAAACAATTGAGTGGCAAGCGGAATGGCGCCCAACAAACTTTCCCCCAACATGGAAATGAATGAGAAAAGCTTCATCTGTTGAACTTCTCCCTGATAAGCAGCTGGCTAAAGGGGGAAAAAAGAACCTGGCCAGGAAAAAAACAATCCAAGACTCCCAAATCTCAATGTAGTATTTCACAAGTCCGTCTAGTTCTTCTGACCCTGTGGAAATGTTAATTGGTCTTCAGTAGGGCCCCTATTTAAAATGCTGATTTACAGCACTTTCCTAACCGAAGTTACCCCCAACGGACTAAGTCGGGAGTAACTCTGCTTAGGACGTCACTGACAGAGACCCAAAATTAACTTCCATATTGCATCCACCTGTGATTTATTTGTTCATGCGAGCATCCCAATTAATAAAATGCTGCTGTACTCATTACTGCTTCCTCCTCACATACTACAGTAGTCTTTTGGGTCCCATTTGCAGAATGTGTTAAGAAGACCCAGTGTGGTCCAACCTTTTCAAGCCTACGGCACGCGTGGATTTTTTAGAGGGGGTGATGAGCGCCACCCCCAAAACAACTTCCCCAGGAGGCAGAGCCAAATGGAACACCCCCCTCCTCACCGCTCCCAGGGAGGAGGAGGAGGAGGAAAGCCTGGAGGAGGACCGGAACAAAACACAGAGAAGGGAAGCCCCCACGCTTACCCAGTCTCCCTGATTCTCCAGTGGAAAACCCTTTCCCTTGAATGACAGCAGCCAACAAGAAGCCTTGCTTGACAACAGCTGCACCCACTTCTGAAAAGCTCGGTGGGCGCCATGGGGAACCTTGGGTTAAAGTATCAAACCAGGACTGCAGAGAGCCGCGTTCAAATTCCCATTCAGCCTCAAGGTTCATTGGGTGACTCACTGGGTGAGGGTAAGAGAGGTACTCTGCACACGACCTTGAGCTCCTTGGTAGAAATCCAGGATCAAATCTTTTACATATACATACAAGCATGCTCACACACACACACAAGCATGGGCCCTTGAGATTCGGGGGTGTGTGGGGGGGATGGATTTACACTCCGTCCTTCACTCAAGAGTCTCAGAGCAGCTTACAATCTCCTTCCCCTCCCCACAACAGACACCCTGTGAGGTAGGTGGGGCTGAGAGAGCTCTTATGAGGCCTGCCCTCGAGAGAGCAGCTCTGCAAGAACTGTGGCTTACCCAAGGTTACACTAGCTGGCTGCACGTGGAGGAGTGGGGAATCAAACCCGGTTCTCTCAGATTAGAGTCTGCCATTCTTAACCTGTACACCAAACCCCCAATGTATTTTTTAGAGGTGTCAGGTTTTTCTGCCACCTTGGGGGGAGTTTATATATTAAAGGTAAACTGTCTGAGACAACCAGGATGTTGAATGCAATTCCAGACAACACACTCTAGACTCGGCACTCTCAGCAAGACCCCTGAGCCAGTCCAAACACACATCCTTGTTCTGAAAAGAGCATGGCTCTAACCAGTCCCGCACAATGTTCCTCGCATGATTTCTAAAACACAGATACGCACAGCAGTACTACACTGGAAATTTTGTGTGATAACACAGCCGGAGAATGCAATTGAAAGGCATAAGGGCACTTTCCATCTCTATGCAGCCAAGTTGTTCACCCGGACAGCAAAGTAACTTGTACTTCCTCTAGTTCAAACACTGATTGATAGCTGAGTCTACAATTTCTGGAATTTCTCACTGCGAAGTATGGATCGCATCAAATTTGGTGTCCTATTCCTGTCCAGAACTCACATCTGGACAACTAATACCAACAGTGGGATCACTCAGAGTTGCATCCTTAATATATATCTTTATGCATGAAAAATGTGAATCCTACTAATTAACTTCTCATCCTTATTCTAATATAACTTTTCCGTATGTTTTAGGGTTGGACATAATCCACGGTTGTAAGCACAGGCTGAAGTGAAGCTACATACTAGATCAAGTTCAGTGCAATGCAGATAAAGGAATCTTAATACTGTAGCACTGACCCCCCCCCCCCCAATAGTGAGGCACATTTGTGCAAAGGGACCTCGATTTCTCCACCAAGGGAGCTCAAATTCCATGCCCCAAAACTATATAAATCAACTCAGTGTCTGTAAACTGACCTGGCATGCATAAAATTGTTCCATACATATGATTTACTCAAAACATTCTGAATCTGAGAAACAAAATAAATGTGATCGAGGGATCTGTGTGTACTTAGTCTTGGGTCCTCCTGCTTGAAAGAGAATAAGAGATTGGATTTATACCCTGCCCTTCACTCGGAGTCTCAGAGCGGCTTACAATCTCTTCCTCTCCCCATAACAGACACCCTGTGAGGTAGGTGGGGCTGGGAGAGCACTGAGAGAACTGCTCTTGAGAGAACAGCTCTGAAAGAACTTATGACTGACCCAAGGTCACACCAGCCGCTGCATGTGGAGGAGTGGCGAATCAAACCCAGTTCTCCCAGATTCGAGTCCGCGCTCCTAACCACTACCCCAAACTGGCATGTACAGTGTGTGTCGGGGCGCAGGAGTGAAGCTATTTTTTAAAATCAAAAATGGAATGAAATCTTGGTAGTCTTTAAAATGTTGGAAGACTCCTGTTCGCATGTTTATTTGCTGCCACAGATGAACATGGCTACCTCTCTGGATAGAGATGAAGGAAGCTGCCTTAACACTTTACATTTAGCTCTTGGGCACAAATGCGCTAGTACAAAGAATGTGTTTCGGCAAAGTGCCCGTAGTAGATGGGGTTTGTGCACTGAAATGTCTGGGTTTCCCTGCAACTGGAGAAGACAAACGGGATGCTGAGTCACTGTTGACTCATGGCAACCCCAGCCATGGGGCTTTTCCAGCAAGAGGCGAGCAGAGGTGGTTGGTCTAAGTCTTCAGATCGGAAGATGTCCCAGTCCCGCTGTACACTGCATTGGTCAGGCCGCCCCTGGAGTCCTGTGTGCAGTTCTGGAGGCCTCACTTCAGAAGGGATGTGGAGAGAATGGAGCAGGTGCAGAGGAGAGCGACGAGAGGATGACCATGGGCCTGGAGACTGAGCCCTGTGAGGAAAGGCTGAGGGACTTGGGGGAATGTTCAGTCTGGAGAAGGGGAGGCTGAGGGGGGACAGGATGGCTCTCTTGAATTATCTGAAGGGCTGTCACTGAGAGGAGGGCAGGGAGCTGTTCCTGTGGGCAGCAGAGGAGAGGACTCGCAATCATGGGTTTAAATTAAGGGCGGGAAGGTAGCGGCTGGATATTAGGAAACTGCTTTTGACAGTCAAGAGTTGTGCAACAGCGGAATCAGCTGCCTGGGGAGGTGGTGAGCCCCCCTCCCTGGCAGTCTTTAAGCAGCGGCTGGACAAACACTTGTCAGGGGTGCTCTAGGCTGGTCCTCCATTGAGCAGGGGGTTGGACTAGATGGCCTAGATTCACTGCCCCGGGAGGTGGTGGCGGCTACAAGCATGGACGGCTTCAAGAGGGAATTAGATAAACATATGGAGCAGAGGTCCATCCGTGGCTATTAGCCACAAAGTATAGATAGGAACTCTCGGTCTGGGGCAAGTGATGCTCTGTATTCTTGGTGCTTGGGGGGGGGGGTGGCAATCAGTGGGAGGGCTTCCAGGGTCCTGGCCCCACTGCTGGACCCCCTGAGGGCACCTGGTGTTTTTGGCCACTGTGTGACAGAGTGTTGGACTGGATGGGCCACTGGCCTGATCCAACATTGGCTTCTCTTATGTTCTCTCATGTTCTTATGCCTGTATGGCCCCTTCCAATTCTGTGTGATTCTGATTCTTCCACATAGCAAATCCAGTCTTCCTTGGTGGTCTTGCATCTAAGTACTGACCATACTTGGCTCCTTAGGTCCGGCGAGCTCCGACTAAGCTGGGCCATTCCAATTGCTCTGCAAATAACACGGCGGAAGGGGAGAATTGCTGCTTCCGAGGCTGTAGCAAGGAAACCCAACCATTTAAGCTGGAACTACCTGTCACATCATTTTCACACACACTCTTGACACGAGATCATCACGTTAAGAATTTCCCCGTGATCCCTGCTCCACTTCATTAGCTTGCAAGGGCGTGGGGAACTCTTGACCTCCCAATGTCCCATCATGAGTTTTGCATTACAGTACTAAATATTAGGGAGCGGGAAAGAAGGCAGAGATGAGGCAGCCGCTGCTTTGGCAGCTGCAGAGAGAGGACAACCATCTCTGTTTCTCTTTCGGGCAGACACCGCTGAGCAACGTTCCCTCTAAGTGAGCAAAAATCCTGCTTTGTGAGCTACAGGTATCAAAGCTGTGAGCGAGTGATTTGGCTACTACATAAATCAGTTTGCTCTGGAGCCCTCCTTCCTGAGCTAAGACAAAAATGCAAGAGCCGGAGGCTAAAAAAACTGTGAGCTAGCTTGCACTAACTCAGCTTAGAGGGAACACTACCCCTGAGGCCGCTGATGCCCTGGATCGCTGCCTGGAAATGGGCTGGTTAAGGCTGGTGGGAATGCCCAAGCACAGTGGAAGCTCAATCCACATAAGACCGGGCTGCTGTCAGTCAAGTATACTAGACAATCAGGGGCTCAGGAGTTGGGTGTTGGGGCTGAACAGTCCCCCCCCCCCCAGAGAGAGAGAGAGAGAGAGAGAGAGAGAGAGATTCATAGCTTGGGAGTGCTCTTAGACCCAGATCTACCAAGAGGTGCAGGTCTCCTCTATCATACACAACGCCAGCTCTGCCAGTTTCGGCCTTCCCAGAGGGGCAGAATTTGGCTGCAGATAGCCTTGCTGTGTTCATAAAGCACTAAATAAGCCCCACATACAGACAGAGTTTGAGCACACAACTAGTGACCTAATAATTCAGCACTGTGAAGTTGCAACCAACTCATGGCAACACCCCATGGGGTTTTCAAGGCAAGAGATGGGCAGAGATGGTTTCCCATTGCCTTCCTTTGCAAAGCAACTCTGGTCTCCCTTGGTGGTCTCCCGTCCAGTGTTCCCTCTACGTTGAGTTAGCGTGAGTTAGTTCACAGTTTTTTAGCTCGCACATTCTTGTCTGAGCTCAGGAAGGGATGGCTCCAGAGCAAACTAATTTATGCAGTAGTCAAAGCGCTCGCTCAGAACTTTAATGCCAGTAGCTCACAAAGTAGAATTTTTGCTCACAAGACTTCACCGCTTAGAGGGAGTATTGGACCCTTGCTTAAACTTCCAAGCTCAAATGAGCCTGGGCTAGTCTGGGCTATTCAGGTGGCTGCTAGAGACATACACAGAAGCAAAACCTTCTCACAACTCTGCTTTCTACAGTTCTTGAGACTAGTATAACAGTGATCAACAGTGGGAGGGCTTCTAGTGTCCTGACCCCACTGGTGGACCTCCTGAGGGCACCTGGTGTTTTTGGCCACTGTGTGACAGAGTGTTGGACTGGCTGGGCCACTGGCCTGATAAAACATTGGCCTCTCTTATGTTCTTATCATACCAATGGTTTTCTGGATGCGCACACACAGGATCTTATTTGTGTGTGATCCTAAAAGGGAGCCGATTTAGTATACATGTAGCACTTGTCTTGTTGCATTCTGGGCCGGCTCTCCTACGGAACTGCAAAACGAAAAGCGAACCCAGAACTTGTCCCCTATGTAGCTCACCCAAGCAGAGTGGTGCTTCCAGACAGTGTGCATGGCTTATCCCATTTTATCCCCTGAACAGCCCGGGGAGCTTCATGGTTGAGCATTAAATCTGAACTCTGATCTCTCCGGTCTGAGTTCGGTATTCACTACGCCATATGGACTTCTTGTAAACGAGTGACTAAGACACCCTCAGACGCCAAAGAATGTGACTAAGTTGCAACCCATGAATCAGCTGAGACCGCTACGCAACCTCCATGCTTTTCACTGAACGGCAGGCAGGGTGCTGTCCAGCGGGTCTTACAGACCTATGCCAAAGCACGCCACCACCATGACAAAGTTCCTGCCAGCCATCTTCCCCTTCCCATCCCCCACGCTGCCAGATTAGTTTTGGTCTTTTCTACAGAGGCAAGGGTGGAGATGGGATTACGTAGGGTCTCGCTGAGCGGAAAGCTATTTTGTCTTTAGGGGGAAGACTATCTCCAGTTCAGCTGCTGCTTTGCGTCTCGATACCACGGCGGAGTCAATTATGCATTCTGCAAACTGCCTTAAACACACCATTCCCCACTGAGCAAACTTTATGCGGACGGAAATAAGGAAGATCAGGGGGGGGGGGTGGAGTGGGGAGCATGTATGGATCGACGGTCGTATATCCACATCCACCTTAGCGCTTTGGGATAAATTATTTATTTTCAAAACACCTAAAAATCTCATGGAGCTATGCAAAACTTAAGCACTAAGTTCCATAATGACTTGATTCTATAGTCCCACTGTGCAAATAAAATACTTTGTAAGGTCAGGGTAAAGTTGCCTGCATGCTGGCTTCTATTCATGGGTCGACTGAGCAACTGTGGACCAATCTAGTGGAGACTCTAGACCAGGGGTACTCAATGTGGTGTCCGCAGATGCCTTTCCTGACACCTGTCACGTGTTTTCAGAAAGTAGGTGGGCCACATGTGGCTTTTGCCCAGCAGGGCTTTCAGTTGGCCACTGGAGATCTGATTGGGTGTGCAGATGCAACCCTTTGTTTCTACAGCATCTGCCACAAAGATCCTCACTACATGACTGTAGGTAAGCTGTGTGCCAGCAAGGAAATATTTTTAACAATGTGGTCTTTTAAAAAATGCTTCCTCTTAAGCATAGATTCTGCCTGAAATGGCGAAGCACTACTGTTAGAATTAGGCAGCACCTGACTCTCTGACATTCTGTGGTTGGTTCTGCCTCCAGCAGCAGCCGCTTTGTCGCTGGCTCCACTTCCTGGCAGCCATTTTGTGGTCGCACATACAGCCACGTGTCAGAATTCCGAAGGTGCCCACAGGCCCATCAAGGCCGGGGAAACCCTGCTCTAGATCCAGTGCTGGTACTCTTGACTCCAGAGGATCTCTGTGGCTATTAGGCACAAGGTATAATAGACAGGAACTCTCAGTCTGGGGCAAATGATGCTCTGTAATCTTGGTGCTTGAGGGGGTGGGGGCAACAGTGGGAGGGCTTCTAGTGTCCTGGCCCCACTGGTGGACCTCCTGATGGCACCTGGTGTTTTTGGCCACTGTGTGACAGAGTGTTGGACTGGATGGGCCACTGGACCTCTGCTCCAGATGTTTATCCAATTCCCTCTTGAAGCCGTCCATGCTTGTAGCCGCCACCACCTCCTGTGGCAGTGAATTCCACGTGTTAATCACTCTTTGGGTGAAGAAGTACTTCCTTTCATCTGTTCTAACCCGTTCCCTCAAAAACATGCCCATTTTCATACTAAAATAAGACACCTCTCCCAATCCTACTCATCATTACAATTATGTCAGCTGTGGAGATTTGAGGGGTGGAGCCTGGGAAGCGACTTCAGCAGGATATAATGCCACAGAGTCCACAGGTGTAAACTTTGGAGGTGCTGAGACTCCCCCAGGCAACCAGTGCCAGGTGATACTGACAAACTCACATGAGGGACTCCTATAAATGAACATCCAGGAAAGCTTTTAAAATGTTCCCCTGCAGGCTTTTAGGTGTTGCCTTTCTCAGTGTCCAGTTGGTGACCATTAGTTTGTCCTATGCATATGGTATGTATATTTGCAGATATTAAAGTGACTATTTTAAAAAGTAAATTTCAAAAACAGGACACAGCAGGAGATTACTGAGATACCACTTTAACCACTGGCCAACTCCCACCTTTTCCTGGGTTTGGCCCAGCCCAGGGGCATTGTTAGGGGGGTGCCCCGGGGTGCCCAGGCCCTTTAAAATTTCTGGGGAGCCCCTCCCTAAATCCCCTTTATAGATAGTGACAATGGAGGCCCCTCCCTGTGATGTCACTGGCTCCTCCCTATAATGTCACTGGACCTTGGTTCTTTTAAGGACCTAGCAAAGCAAAGCCTCTGGCCCAGCGCCAGCACCCCCTGGAAAACTGGAAAGTCTACGCCCTTGATAGAGTCCACCCTCCAAAGCAGCCCTTTTCTCCAGGGGAACTGATCTTGGTCATCTAGAGATCAACTGTAATTAGGGTTGCCAAGTCCTACCTTCTCCATTGGCAGGGGGGAATCCTGGCCGCTCCGGGGTTCTTCTGGTGCGTGCACGAAGCGTGTGCGCCGCGATGACATCACGCAGAAGTGATGTCACTGCATCAGGCACGTCAGGGTGGGACCTCAGTAATTCGAGGGAAAACCATAGAGTTTTCCCTCGAATTACAGAACGACCCCCCCCCCGAAACGTGCCCAACACGATGGCATCAGTTCCAGGTGATGTCATCGCGCCGGGCACGTCTCCTCCACCCGGCAATTTGGGGGTGGGGTTCCCCTTGGTGACCTGATCCCGGCGGGCAAGCAATGGGCCACTGGAGCGGGGGTTTCCCTGCCCCCCCGGGGCCACTTGGCAACCCTAACTGTAACCGCAGGAAGTTTCCAGGTGCCACCTGGAGGTTGGCAACCCTAGATGACACCCAGGCCCGGAAGAGGTTAAACAAGCCCTCTGTCCTGCAAACTTTCCGCATTTCTGAACACCAAAGAGGCAAGCCCCACCCCTTACCCCTCCTGGGCCCTTTTCCCATCACCACCACAGACACCTTAGGCTTGCCCAGATACTCAAACCTCTGGCATTAAAAAAAAACATGGAAACCCAGGATCACTAAGCCCGCAAAGGGCAGGTATGTAGAGAAAGGTAACTCTGCCAAGGAATCAAAGATTAAAAGCTAGGGAGAGGGAGGATGGGAGCTTGACAGAAAAATTGGTAGTTTGTCGCTCAAAAAGTGGAGAAATGGCACGTCTATTATGGTTGCTTAGCAACGGCAGAGAGCTTCTTTCTGCCCCCCTCGATGGCAAAACACACATCCAGGGGATGCAGTGGGTAACTAGAATAGAAGTGCCCACTGTCTGCCTGCACGAAACCCCTGAAAAGTCTGGGGCCGGGGACAAGGCCTCTACTTATCTGCTACAGAGAGACAAGCCCCATTTTACCGGAGCTTTAGGAGTGTCGGATTTTTAAGCAGCTTTGGAGGGGGGGAATAAAGTGCTAGATGAAAAAAAAAAATGTAATAACATGATCCCAAGAGTTCACGCTTCAAAAGTGGGGGTGGGGGAACCACAGCATCTTCCACTGTGATGTTTTGATAAAAGCAAACACAACCAAGGATTGGAAACCGTGTCTTGAAAAATATACACTGCCGAATGCCAGCGAATTCCAGGAGGCTTTATTAAGGCAAAAAACTCCCCATCTTGGGCCAGGGTTCTTCTGTCTGTAATTACACACAGAAAAACACAAGGACGTCAGGGCCTAGTCCTTTGAGGTTTGGAGATGACTTTGGACTTCAAAAGAGCCTAGCCCTTTCTTTTACAACAGGGCGACTAAAAAGCCTGGCTTGTATTAAGTACCGGTGTTAAAACCATGACAGAAACAGCGGTGATTTATAATACACAATCATGGCTACCAGGAATTCAGGCAGTGGGCATGGAGAGAAGACTTGTTTTCTTTCTTTCTCCCCCCCCCCCCAAACTAAATTCTTCCTTCTGCCTGCCTGTGTATTAATTAGAAGTGTCAAAGGGTTCTGGTTAGGGCGAGAGTAAAGCTGGAATTGTTAACGCCTCCCTCGCTCCCTCGAGAGCGCCTTCGCTGTCATCTGGCCACACTTTCTGGATTAGACAGCTAATCTGGGACCTCGCGGGGACACCGCATTTGTATCTGCGACGGCATATCGCCGAGCAGGAGAGAGGTTTCTGCTGATTTCCCTCTTCAGCACACAACAGCGTCCCTTCCCCCATCACTACAGATAAATTCATATTTCAGACATGAGAAAGGAGACTTCTTCCCCGCCAAAACCATTCTTAGATATCTGCAATTTTTTTTCCTTTACAGCACAGCTGGTCTGCCAAAAGGTCACATGATTTGGCAGCCATCCCAGTGTTTAAAAATTAATTTTTCCTTATTAATACTACGGAGGGTCCCACAGGATGGGATCTCAGCCTTATCTGAACCAGACAGCTTCCTAAAGTGTATGAAGGATGCTTTCTCCTCTAAGGCTATCGGGTGGTACAAGGCCACTGCGTCCCGGAACTGGACTGCTCTGGAATCCTGTTAGGAAACCAAACCAAATTCTTCACGCATCATGTTTTCTTTTTTATCGTGAACAAGCTGCTGTTGTTTTGAAGGCCCAGAAAGAAAGCCGGCTTTTTTGAGGGGGGGGGGGACCTAGATACGGAAAAACAGGACTCGTTTACTTCCTAAACACGGCCATTATGGCCTTACAGAGGTGTTCAACAGCACACTTCGAAACAATTATCTCGAAGAGTTCTATCCTTTCATTTTTTAAGATTCTTGGCCACCTCTCCCTCAATACGGAATTGAAAGCTGCTTTTGAATCACCCAATAAAACAAACCATTAAAATCTATTAAACCGCCAACATAAAAGAGAAGAGGAACTTAAAAATCACGCCAGGAACATCGTTAACAGCCAGATTCCCACAGTCTAGGCAACAATAAGGAATGAATAAAGGGGGAGGGAAACAAAACTCACACACTAGAATTGCCAACCTCCAGGTGGTAGCTGGGATCTCCGGGGAGTACAACTGCTCTGAGGTTACAGACATCAGTGGCCCGGGAGAAAATGGCTGCTTTGGAGGGCGGACTCTTTGGCATCATATCCTGCTGTGGTCCCACCCCTTCCTGAGCTCCACCATCCTCAGGCTCCACCCCTCAAAAGCTCCAGGAATTTCCCAGCCTGGAGCTGACAGCCCTAACACACGCACACCCCATGGTGAACTGGAAAGATTTGGGCCTGACACCAAAAACAGGCAAAGAGAAAGGCAACAGAGAATGCTCCAGGTGTATCTCCATCAGGAGGTTTTCCACACAAGGTGTGCAGCCACCAAAAATGTTCTTCTCCCTCATCACTCAGTGCTTAATCTCAGAAAACAGGAACACCCAGAGACAGGCCCACCAAATATCCAGTAAGCAGGCAGATTCAAGTAGCAGGAGTCAGCCTTTCAGGTAGCCTAGCTCACACCAGCTAGGGCGTTAAAGGTCAAAAATCCATACGTTGGCTTGTGCCCAGAAACACACTGTACAGCTGGTAAAGGTATCCGAATAATAAGCAGCAGGGCTATTTTGGGGCAGGAACACACAGGAACGGAGTTCTGGCTGGCTTCCGAGTTGGCCACGCCCACAGCCTCCCCCCTCGGGTTCCCCAGGCGCCTCACAGCTACTGGGCCCCTGGGGAAGCTGATCCAGAAACTGCCTGCCTTCCCTCGAGTTCCCCATGTGCCCTGCAAGCCGCAGGGCACCTGAGGAAGCCAATCCTGGGAGGGCGCTGCCACTGTCAGGGGTGTGGCCTAAAATGCTAATGCTTTTCTGCTGTTGGGTGTGGCCTATTATGCTAATGAGTTCCTGCTGGGCTTTTTCTACAAAAAAATTCCATTATGACAGATAGGGTTGCCATATCTGGGTTTGAAAATACCTGCAGGTTTTGGGGGTGAAGCCTGGGAAGGGTGGGGTTTGGGATGGGGGGGGACCTCAAAGGTGTACAATGCCATAGAATCCGCCTTCCAAAGCAGCCATTTTCTCCAGTGGAACTGGAGATCTGTGGTAATTCTGGGAGATCTCCAGACACCACCTGGAGTTTGGCAGCCCTAATGACAGAGCCAGTGTAGTGACGTGTTTAGAGCGTCGGGCTAGGATTTGGGAGATTCAGGTTCAAATCCACTCTCTGCCATGGAACCTTCCTGGCTTGGGCCCCTCACTCTCTCTCAGCCTAACTGACCTCACAAGGTTGTTACGTGGGGACAATAGATGAGAGGACAAGGATGTAAACTACTTTTGGATTATCCTTGGGGAGAAAAGTGGGGTACACATAAATAAATAAATATCTAGTTCCTGTTTCTAAGTGAAGTTTCCAAGGAATTTACAAAGGCAGCCCCGCTCCCCAATGAATGTCTGTGAATGACATCAATGTTCCCTCTAAGCTGAGTTAGTGTGAGCTAGCTCACCGTTTTTTAGCCTCCGGCTCACACATTTTTTTTGTCTCGGCTCAGGAAGGATGGCTCCGGAGCAAACTAACTCATGCAGTGCCCAAATCACGACTTTAATGCCAGTAGCCCACAAAGTAGAAGTTTTGCTCACAAGACTCCACAGCTTTGAGGGAGAACTGGTGCTAATACTAACTTCTACATTTTAATACCGCCTTCCCACCCGGTTCAGGGCCCCCAAGGCAGGGAACAGTCAAAACATTAAAACAAATATATATTAACAATAAAAATAATTCAACAAAACATGAACGCATAGGCACATACATAAACAAGCTTGGGAGTTAGTATGGCATGGATAACAGTGGCTAGGTCACTTATTTGGACAAGAACAGAGCTACAGCCTCACAGGGCCTCCTGTTCAGGGGATTCCCCCCTCCAAACAAAATTACCATGGCTGCTACCACCAAGAAGCCCCTGTCCCATACAATAAGAGATCTTTGGAACAGAGCAGGAAATGAGCAAGGCCTCACCAGATAGTGTTGCCAGATCCAGGTTGGGAAATACGTGGAGAATTGGTGAGGGGTGGAGCCTGAGGAAGGCGGGGTTTACGGAGGGGCAGGACCTCAGCATGGTACAATGCCATAGAGTCCACCTTCCAAAGTGTCCGTTTTCTCCATGTCAACTGATCCTGGAGATCAGTCGTAACCCCAGGAGATTTCCAGAGACCTCCTGGAGGTTGGCAAACCTATCACCAGACCAATTGGGATTCAGCCCACAAAAGTTTATATTTCAATAAACCAGTTTTAAGTCATTGAGGTTTTTTAGTTTTAGTTTTTTGTGGGAGGTGGTGGTGGTAGTGGTTGTTCAGGGCAACCCATTCGCGATTTGTGCGCCTCCACCCATGGCCAAAGCAGAACAAATTATGTACTGTAAGCAAAGGCTATGACCTTAAACTGAACTTGCATTTATTTGGGCAGCTTAGGCCAGAAATCTGATCACACTGGCGCACAATCTTGATTTATTTTTCCTCAGCATGCCCTCAACTCCTGACAATCTGAGAGTCAAATAGGAGCTTTCAAGGGGTCACCTCAGACAAGTCATCTTAAAATTATGACACAGGTATCATAGACATCTAAAACTCTGGCCAAAGCATATGGCATCTTCCTTGTGAGATAGGCATGTGCTCTTTCCCCCACATTATGTTTCCTTGCGCTCACTTTAAGAAACTGGGGCATGACCCAGTCAATGTGAAGCATTTTTTAATTTAATGGCGTGTACCCAACCACATAGCTAGTTCTTCTTATGGAAAAGCAATCCAGTAGTAGAAGGGGGCAGCGATTCCCACCAAATCTCCCCTCCTAGTAGAGAGCCAGTCTGGTGTAGTGGTTAAGTGCGCGGACTCTAATCTGGGAGAACCGGGTTTGATTCCCCACTCCTCCACTTGCACCTGGCTGGATGACCTTGGGCAAGCCATAGCTCTGTACCAGCTGTTCCCTCAAGGACAGCTTGGGAAAGAGTTCTCTCAGCCCCACCTACCTCACAGGGTGTCTGTTGTGGGGAGGGGAGGGGAAAGGAGTTTGTAAGCCGCTCTGAGACTCTTAAGTGAGTGAAGGGCAGGATATAAATCCAATCTCTTCTTCTTCTTCTTCTAGTACAGACCCACATTTTGCTCCTTATGCAAAATCTGCCTTTCCCCTTGTGCAGGAACAAAATTGGGAGGGGGGAGGGTTGCAGCTGGAAGGGGAAACGGGCAAGTCCCACTCCACGAAGTACCAAGAATTGTTAAATGCACAACATTGACTCAGAGGAAGCGACTGAAGCATGTTTTAAACTGAAATCAGTGAGTCCTACAAGCATTTTGCTTTGGCTGGATCACATTGCAAAGTTGTCCTGATGTACATATGTAGCTGCCTTATACTAATCAGACCCTTAGTCCATCGGGGTCAGTATTCCGGACTCAGACTGGCAGCAGCTCTCCAGGGTCTCAGACAGAGGTCTTTCACATCACCTGCCACCCATTCCATTTAAGTGGAGATGCCGGGGATTGAACCTGGGACCTTCTGCATGTCAGATTGCCAGGTCCCCCCTGGCCGCTGGTGGGGGATGAGGGGTAGGGTTGCCCAATCTAGGTTGGGAAACTCCTGGAGACTTGGGGTGGACCCTAGGGAGGGTAGAGACCTCAGTGGAGTACAGTGTCATAGAGTCCACCCTCCAAAATATCCATTTTCTCCTGGGGAACTGAGCTCTGTAGTCTGGAGATGAGCTGCAATTCCAGAGGATCCCCAGGTCCCACCTGGAGGCTGGCATCCCTATCTGCATACCAAGAAGATACTCTACCACTCAACTATGGCCTCCTCCCTGATACAGCTACCCAGAGACAATCAACATTTAATCTTCAGGTATTCAAGTATGATGGGACACTATCAGAATCGTCCAGGGCTGGTCAGAGTCCATTTTAAGGCAACGCTCCAAGCCCACTGGGGAACGACATCTGCTTGTTACTGCAGATCTCCCAACTCCAGGCCAGAGAAGTTAGCAAAGCAAATGCCACTGACCCACTGAGGGATTAGGTTTCTTAATTAAAGGCAAGCTCGGATGTTTTAATGATGCCTGTGACAGCTGTCCACTTTGTTTCCAGGAAGAGCTGAAATCGCTTAAAAACACAGACACACACACAAAAACCCACCCAGGATTTCAGAATCCTCAAACAAAACCAGCAAGTGTGCACAAATATGTCGCCGCGGGCCCGCCTCTTTCCGCCGCAAGACGTTCTGCAAGATTTACTGAAGACATTTCTAAAAATACTAGCTCTTAGCAAAACATCTCGGAGCCTTTATGAACACACAATTGCTCAGAGTTGCATAAACAGTATCTGCATTGGTGTGCCACGATCGCATGAAATTCCCTTCTTCCTTCGTCGCTTGCCTTTCCCATCTCCCTTGGCTACTAGTAAAAGACTTGGATGTCCAGGGATCTGGCTGACCCTTGGTCTCCCCTCACCCACGGCCTTCAACTGCTATCTTAACGTTGGCTTGCCTGCCTACAAATTGGCAGCTACACTGTTTACCTCCTTCCATTCTAAAATATATATATATAAATATATATGCACGCACATCTAAGAATGCCTCCCCACCCCCTCTTTTTCTGCCGATTACCATATTATTGTCTATTTAAAACTCTTTCCTCCTCTCATCTTACATTCCTTTAGGGAGATGAGAGAGACTTTCATAATGGGGGGAAAGCTTTCAAACACGCCAGATTTTGACATAAATCTATCTACCGCTAGCATGTTGTTTCTCCCCCCCCTCTCCTTACCCTTCTTTGCTAATTACCAAAGCCATCTGTGGTGAAGTCAGGGTTTCCTCCTTGTCACAATTTATCTTTATCATTCGCCGGATGATGCTGCGAAGTCGTATGACTGTATCTCCAGAATCATGCTTTTTCCTTCGATGACAGATCCTGAGGCCGTAAACAGGATCGAGATTTAATTACCAGATTCAATGCCGGATCTGTTTCTTTCTTTCTTTCTCAAATTAACCAGAGCTGGGCAGAGGCCGAAATGGAGACGGTACTCGAGTGAGAGAGGAAGACAGACTGTTGTTGATGAGGAAAAGCTATTTTCACGTTCGCTTTTGGCGTTCCACAGCTCACTGCTAGACTGCTTTGTTAGTCACAACAGAACTACATCTGAACTGAAAAGTACCATATTAGAACCAGGAGCGTAATGAAGCAGTTCTACCTCATAGGAACGTTCAAAGCTGCTGAACACGTGCTTCCAGACACACTAAATAATCCACTTCCAATCCACTTTCAATGTACCTTGCGACTGGATTTTACTGCATGAAGTGGCAAAATCCACTTGCAAGTGGCTGCTGAAGTGGATTGAAATTGCATCGTTTAGTACATGTGAAAGCGCCTGTCGGACCGTCCTCCAGTTACCTCCATGTGATTTATTCAAGCTCGTGGCAGCATTCCAGGCTAAACGGAAGCCTCACCCAACACCATCGAAAATCTCCTTCCTGGAGACGCCAGTGTGTAAATCTGGGAGGTTTGGCTCTACCACCAAACTACAGCACATCTCATTATGGAGAGGCCACCCTGATGGGAAAATTGTAGGTTGCCATCTTGGACTATTTCAGTATTGTTATACCTTTTCTTAAATTAAAGGCAGCCAAAATATCATAAGATAGCGGTCTCAAGCTCCTCAGAAGTTCTTCACCAGGCTAGATATTTTTTTGGGGGGGGGGGGGAGTAGAGTCACCAACCTCTGGTTGGGGCCTGGAGATCTCCCACCATTACAACTGATCTCCAGACAATACAGATCAGTTCCCCTGGAGAAAATGGCTGCCTCAGAAGCTGGGTTTCACTGTGTGGAATGGCAAAATCCATTTGCAAATAGTGGCTGAAGTGGACTGAAAGTGCATTACTTAGCATGTGTCAAAGCACCCTGTGGCATTGTACCAGAAGAAGAAGAGGAGGAAGAGGCGGAGGAGGGATAGATTTATGCCTCACCCTTCACTACCCAAAGGAGTCTCAGAGTGGCTTACAATCTCCTTTCCCTTCCCCTCCCCACAACAGACACCCTGTGAGGTAGGTGGGGCTGAGAGAACTCTTTTGAGAACTGCTCCTTCCAGAATAGCTCTGACAGAACTATGACTGATCCAAGGTCATGCCAGCAGCTACATGTGGAGAAGTGGGGGATCAAACTCCGTTCACCCAGATTACAGTCCACGCTCCAAACCACTACACCAAACTGGCTCTCTCTGAGGTCATCCCCCCCTCCCCCCCGCAATCTCTAAGTATTTCCCAACCCAGAGCTGGCAACCTAGGGAAGGGGGAGGACGGTTCACATCTGGCATTTATATTTCCAAAGGTAGAGACTTTTATTGTTGTTTTTTCATTCCAAGAGCCTCTTAAGACAGCCCACCGTGGCAGCCTTGTGTCCCTCCCTTTGCAATCTAATCGCGTCTTCAACATCTCCTGCTCTCCATTCCTTGCAAGCTACAAATGGCAGACTTTGGCCTTTTCCAGCAGGCCCTGAAATTTTTCTTCCCCCTTTCCCTTTAACATACTTAACAACCAACCTGAATTTGAAAACAGTTCCAAAGGGACCTGCACCCACTGTCTTGTGCTCTTGTGGTTGGGTTCTAAGGAAAAGGCATCTTCCCCCCCCCCCCCTCCACAAACCCAGCACGAGTAAACAGAACTTATCAGACTGAAACCAATTTAACCCTTTCCTCTTCTGTCCTCTTCCCAAGTATCAGTCACCTATTACTCTCTCCCTCAGTCTTTAAAATGAATGAGTTACCCAGAAAGAGGCCCCCCTCCATCCCCTGTATAAACTTGGCCGGCTGCAAAATGGAAGGCTGCAGGCACAATTTTGATTAGCTCAACAAATGTCCTTGCCATATTTTGGAAACAGATGACCTTCACGCTGTTCCAATTATTCCCATTAAACTGAACTTGCAAATTTTTTGAAAAGATCGTAAGTTCCCTTATAGCAGCTGCCAAATGAATAAGCACTAAAACTGATGTCTCATTAAACCAAGTCTCTCAGCAGTGCAACACACACAAAAGATACATACTGCTGGCCATACACGGAACATCAGCAAATGGAAGACGGACGCATCAATACCGTGAACCCTGTGAGGACGCTGCTGAGAGGAAGGGGGGAGGGCGGATGCATGGTAAAGTAGAACTGCCTTACCTATCCTTACCTATATGCCCCCATTCGATCTCACCGCTCTCTGTGTCCTGAAGTGGTTGTGCCCTCCATTCTGTGAAAGGCAGGGGGGCCAAAGGGGGCAAACTGCTGCAGGGCCCCACAAGGCTGATGCCAGCCTGGCATGACAACTGGTTAGTGGCAGGGATATAAGGCATGCCTGCAACATTAGCGTGTGACTTCCAGGGAAACTCCTAGAATTAACATAGGGTAGCTCTAGGAATCACCAGATAAAACCACAGTTTCCAGTGATTCCTGGAGCTACCTTACATCACCTCTGCGTTTTTCCTGGAAGTGACATAGCAACGTCAGTGCTGGCACTATTATTTTTAAATTTTCCTCCTGAGCAGCAACGTGAAAACAAGGCTGCCAGCAGGAAACCTCCAACCACAGCTGGAAGGTTAGCGGCCATACTCCCCCACCTGCCCTGTATCCCTCATGCTCACTCAATAGAACAAAAAGACAAAAATGGAGGGGAGGGTGTCACCATGTTGCACGACACTCCCCTTCCCCATGTCCCACCACCAAAAGCTCCCAGGACTGGCAGTCACCGGGGGGAGGGGGGAGGCTATGATTCAGCCATTCAACCTTTGAACTTCAGAACCACAGTTTACAGGGTCAAGTAAGAAGTCTATTTTCCTATTTACTGACCTGGCATCCATGGTTGTTAATTAATTCATCATCATTCAATACTATATACTAACACACATAATACATTTATGTTGATAATGCATGTAAGATAGGTAATCTATGGAGAGCATGGAAGGGGGAGGGCAAAAGAGGCCCCCCCCAAAGGCTGTGTTTTGCCCTGGGTTTCCTCTCAACAGCCCTGATGAATGGGCTGGCTAGGCCTGAGGCCTATCCACAGGGTCAAAGGTCTCCTCATCCAACCCTAGTTCTCTAAACAGTGGCAGCCTGAGGCAGCTCTCAGATCCTTTGCCATCCAGGCCTCTCAAGATTCAAAGGCAGGATTAGTCAAGGCTTGACTGGAGAGCAGCAGTTAAATCAGTCCTTACAGCCACCTATGGAATTGGTCACCTCACAGGGTTTGGGCCTCATTTATGGAGCGCCCCAACAACCAGCTCCACATTCAAGTGAGCCTGACTGGAAAAAACCAAAAAGTGGGCAGTAATGAAGCACTCCAAAAGGCAGTCCAATGACACAAATGTGTGCGCTTCTTTTACGGTTTCATACTGCGCCTTAAGCCGCTAACAACAACCCGCCTGTTCTCTTAAAAGTTAATACAGAACACATCTTTAAATTAAAACCAGTGCTAAACTGAATCCAACAGATTAGAGAGAGAGAGAGAGAGAGAGAGACAGCACACTACAGAAAAGATCTAGTAACAAAGGTGTTTTCCAGGCCTCTTTTTGGCAGCCCTGCCATCAAGTAAATGCTTCCTCCCCAAAAGGCATGAATTCTTGGCAAAGAAGGTCTGTGTCAGGCCAGTGCAAGAAGCAGCCAACCGGGCCAGCTACGGTAACCAACCCCCGGTTCTCCTGGAATTGCAGCTGATCTGCAGACTAGAGCTCAGTTTCCCTGAAGGAAACTGCAGCCTTGGAGGTGCACCATAGAGTAGGAGAATGGGGATCTTAGTGCGGCATTGCACCCCCAGAAGAACTCCTCCCGTTCCCCAAACTCCACTCTCCCCAGCTACCTCCCTCCAAATCTCCAGGTGAATTCAGCAACCCTGGTCTCCGGGCCACAATCCTAAATCCACTTGTTTACAAGTAAGCTACACTGCACTTGTTGAGACTTATTCCTGAGAAAAGGTGCGTAGGACTCAATTTATGCCTCCATGGTTTGCAGGCCTGAACATAGGGTTGCCAGCCTCCAGGTGGGGCCTGGAGATCTCCCATAATTACAACTGATCTCTAGAGTTGGGATGCCAACCTCCAGGTGGGACCTGGGGATCTTCCAGAATCACAGTTCATATCCAGACTTTGGAGATAAGTTCCCCAGGACAAAATGGATGCTTTGGAGGGTGGACTTTTTGGCATTGTACCCCACTGAGGTCCTTGTCCTCCCAGGCACCAATCCTAAATCTCCAGGAATTTCCCAACCTGGATCTGGCAATCCTACCCACCCCCCCATTCCCTGCTGGTGGCCAGGGGGTTCTTGACAACCCTACTACAAAGATCTGTTCACCTGAAGAAAATGGCAGAAGGTGGGCTCTGACATCTTATCCCCACTGAGCACACTCTAAAGGTTTCCCTTGCTTGAAAGCCAGTCAAATCTGACTCTAGGGGGCAGTGCTCATCTCAGTTTCCAAGCCCAAGAGCCAGCGCTGTCCAAAGACTTCTCCGTGGTCATGTGGCCAGCATGACTAGACGCCGAGGAACACGGAACGCTGTTACCATCCCACTGAAGCGATATCTACTGATCACCACCTCGCCGGCACGGGGGTTCAGGGGCTTGCCTTGCAGTGGCTCGCCTCGTTCCTCCAAGGTCGGGGACAGAGGGTGGCGCTGGGGGAACAGACGTCCCAGAGGCATCCACTGGTGTGCGGAGTGCCACAAGGGGCGGTGCTATCCCCAATGTTGTTTAACATCTACATGCAGCCCTCTCACCCAGATTGCCCGGAGTCACAGGCTGGATTGTCACCAGTATGCAGATGACACCCAGCTGTATCTGTTATTGGGCGGCCGGTCCGGGGCCACCCCAGATGACTTGGAGCGGGCGCTTCAGGACGTGGCGGGCTGGCTCAGGCTGAGTCGATTGAAATTGAATCCAACGAAGACGTAGGTCCTGTGCCTGAGTCGAAGTGGGCCGGGGGTAGGGATCCCATTGCTGGCCTTCGGGGGGTGCAACTGGTGCCGGCGCCGAGGGTCCGGAGCTTGGGAGTGCTCCTGGATGCCTCCTTTTTCCATCTGCAGCTGATTAGGCAGTTGGTTCCCTTCCTTGAATGCAATGACCTGGCGACAGTAATCCACGCATTGGTCACCTCGAGACTGGACTACTGTAACGCTCTCTACATGAGGCTGCCCTTGTCTCAGCTCCGGAGGCTGCAGCTAGCGCAGAATGCCGCGGCCAGGCTGTTGATGGGTCTCTTGGTGCGAGACCACATCCAGCCTGTGCTGCGGACACTGCACTGGCTGCCTATAGCGTACCGGATCCGGTTCAAGGTGCTGGTTTAACCTTTAAAGCCCTATATGGTCAGGGGCCTGCCTACCTAAGGGACCGCCTTTCCCCGTACACACCCCAAGAGCACTGCAGTCAGGCACGCAACACCGCCTGACCCTCCCTGGCCCTAGAGAAGCCAGGCTGGTGACCACCAGGACCAGAGCCTTCTCAGTGGCAGCTCCCCACTGGTGGAACAAGCTCCCAGATGACATCAGGGCCCTGCGGGACCTTTTGCAGTTCCGCAGGGCTTGTAAAGCGGAGCTCTTCCGCCAGGCCTTTAATTAGGGGCCGCCACTGGTGGAAGGGGCCTCTGGTAGTGCCGAGTGAATTCTCTGGCCCGGGTCATCGTCTGGTGTAGCCGACTGGCCTCAGGTCTGGTTAGACTGCTGCGCTCTGTGTTGTGTTGGAAGTACTGTCTGCCGCTATCTGTATGGGTTCTTTGTGGATTTTATGCTGTAATTTTATGCCTAATTATGTATGTTGCTATTTTAAACTGTTGTTAGCCGCCTAGAGCCAGCTGTGCTGGCTAGGCAGGATATAAATTTAAAGTAATAAATAAATAAATAAATACTTGCAGTTTCTTGCTTTCGAACTGCTAGGTTGGTAGCACACTCTGCTCTCACCTATTTGCACCCCCAAATCTCCAGGAAATTCCCATCACAGAAGTGGCAATACGGCCTTAACCCAAGTCCTTGACTTCAATAAAACTCACTTCCAAGTAAGTACGTTCACAACCCACAGCCTTGGCCTCCGGCCACGGTCACTATCAGCAAAGCTCCCACAAGAATTTTTCCTCTCCTAATTTTACACACGCTGTGCCAGCAGCGACAGACACAAGGAATCTTTCCTCTGGGCTTCCCATTTATTTTAAACCTAACAGCTCTCCCATTGCCACAGTGAGGCAGTGGCACTTGGCAAAGAAAACTATGTGAAGTACATCGGCTGGGAATGTTTACATTTGCTCTTGTAAAATATACTGAGTTCAGTATGCAGTAATGTGCTGTGCTTATAAATGTTGCTTAACCGTGGAGTGCGAGGAAGAGAACAGGCTCAAGGGAAACTCCGTAACGGAGCTGAAAGTTCCCCTCTGTATATGTTTTGATTTCTCAGAATTCTGAAGCAACTCCTTTGGTCTTCAGGAGGCGTTGTTACTAATAGCCACTGTGTGACAGAGTGTTGGACTGGATGGGCCCTTGGCCTGATCCAAAATGGCTTCTGGAATTCTGGCCCCACTGGTGGACCTCCTGACAGCACCTGGGTTTTGTCCACTGTGTGATACAGAGTGTTGGACTGGATGGGACGTTGGCCTGATTTAACATGGCTTCTCTTATGTTCTTTAAAAACCTGGTTGGCACTCTACAATTTTCAAAAGACCTAGTAACTTTCTCCAGTTTCTTAGTTACCAATGTTAAATGTACATCGGAAGTGTGAATTTGTGAAGAAACACACACATCCTAAAACTAGGGTTGCCAGTTCTGGTTTAGGGCATTCCGGGGGATTGGGGGGGGGAGGGCAGGGTTTAGCTGGAGAAGGATTTCAGCAGGATAGAATGCCATAGAATCCACCACACCAAGCATCCATTTTTTTCAGGGGAACTTATTCTCTGACACGTGCAGATGAGCTGTAATTCCAGGAGATCTCCAGCCTCTACATGGAGGTTGGCAACCATGCCTAAAATCATGTGCCACATCTCAGGGAAGTTCCCCCTCCCCTTCTCATAATGAAAAGATCTGAGGTTATGAATTTTTACATGCAGAAGTATACTAGTTTTATGGAAGCTTGTTTGGATGTGAGGTGCATCATTGTCGTATACAAAAAAGAAGCTATTTATAAATGCCAAAAACAGTGCTGAACCGTGGGGTTAGCAGAAAATGCTGCGCACAGAAGTTTCATATATTGTTCCAACATAATCAGCCAGTCTCTAGTTATTAAGAATCATTCGTGTGGCGCATTAACTGAGCAAAAAGACGATCATTGTCATGATCTCATTCAATCTCTCCAGTTCTTGGTAACGCAGGCAATTATCGTTCCACTATGACAGATGGGGAACGGAGTCGCTGGACTACAGAGTCCATGAGTCAGACCTATCTCATCTCAAGTATAAATAAAGTATAAATAAATAAATAAAAATCCAGTATTCTAACCACTGGTTGCTACTTGAAGGGAATAAATTGGGGGGGGGAGTATCATATTCAGGGGTGATCACAACCTCCTCCATGTATTGCAATTGGTAGTGCAATAGCTTCCTCCCCAGAAAACAAGCTGTGGGTACAACTGGAATGGAGAGGAGCTGTGGCTCAGTGGAAGAATATCTGTTTGGCATGCAGAAGGTCCCAGGTTCAATCCCTGGCATCTCCAGTTCAAAAGATCAGGTGTTGTATAAGACCTCCGCCTGAGACCCTGGAGAGCCGCTGCCAGTCTGCATAGACAATACTGACTTTGACGGACCAAGGGTCTGATTCAGCATAAGGCAGTTTTCGTGTGTCTTCATGTGTGGGAGCACAGCGGTCGCTGTGTTCCAGTGGCACAGTGGATGGGCCCAGAAACTGGGCTATAGGGTAGGGGGCTCTATCAGGTTTTGAGATTCAGAAATAGCAGAGTCAGATTAAAGCAGCCAGACACGTGTGTATTTGTCTAGAAAGAGAACTTTACTAAAGACTAGGTAAAGGGTACTTGAAGGACAAAAGTAAAATAAATCATCCTTACTGGTTCCAAGCTACACGTTGCTTCTCTAAGAACTTGTGACTCAGAGGGGAAAAACTTCAAGGAGTGGACAACAAAGAGCAACCAACTGAAGCCCCTGGGTCCTCCCCAAACCATTGGTTATCCAGCTGGAAACAGGAAATGCTTTCATAACAAACAGAGAATTCACAAGCATCCGAACAGGGTCCCCTCCCCAAACTCTCTCAGCCTGCAGGCATCTTTGCACTTCTGACACAGTGTGGTGGACACACAGAATGGCTGCCACAGATTACCTTCAGCCACACAGTGAAGGTCCTTGTGCTACTCCAGCCAAAGCAATGCTTTTCGGAATCTGCTTTGCCTGTCAAATATCGAATGGGCAATCAGCAGCGCTTGCTGGCCAAAAGCTCACCTCACCCTGCCCACTTTCCAAAAAACACTCGGTAGGCACCAAGAAAGGTGTTGGCAGGGGTGTTGGCACCTCCAGGCACCACATCGGAGACCCCCTGCTAAAGACTATGTTGCACTTGTGCAAGTTCAGAGCGTGAAAGCATTGTAAAATACTTGAAAAATGAACAAAAGTTGGAAAGGACTCTAGACTCCCTTGCACTCTGTGCTGAAATCCTTCGCCTTGGAACACAGAGGGAAACCCAGCTCAACTTTTATACCAGAAGTAACAATAAGGACTCCACCCCCTTGGTGCCACTCAACCAGTTAGAGCTCTCAGAGCCGAGCTGCTTGTTCTCTGCAACCAGTCAGCTCATCTGCTGTCTAGTACTCTGAGGTAATCCAGAAGAAAGGCAGAGTTTCTGCCCCCATTCTGAGGAAACTGAGTGGGATGTGGTTTCACGTCCATCAGAAAGGCTTGCCCTCTTTCTTTACAATAGACTTGAGCCCCTTTCAACATGAAGTTAGTCTGGAAAATAATAAACTTTCTTTTCCCTTATTTTCTTTCACGATGAAACAGTCAAATATATACAGCAGAAATGAACTATAGTAGAAACGATGTAAGATTTATTAGATATGGAAGTTATTTTTGAATGCCTTAGATACATATTATTTGTTTTACCTAATGCTGATAAACATGAAGAAACCACAAATTATGCAGTCGAGTTTCCCGCATTTGGGGAAATCGCAGGGGTCAGCACACCAGTTACTTAGGATAGTTAGTAAAAAAGATAGTAGATTATATCAACATGTGACAGGTGAATGGAAATATAGAGCTTGTATAACATAACGTTGCTAAGTGGATAGTTTACGAATAGGTAAAAATTAGGTGATTTAGGTATTTAGTTATGTATGAGAAATCTGAATAAAATATATGAATGTAATCTGCTCTCCTTTTTGTCTTTCCTTTCTTTTTGGAAACCAATAAAATATTATATTAAAAGCAAAGTACCCTCATGGGCCTCCAGTGGAGGGGGCTGCCAACTCCAAACTGGGACATTCTTGGAGAAGGGGGGGGGGGGGCTAGAGAGAGACCTCTCAATGGGGGATAATGCCAAAGGATCCAACCTCCAAAGCAGCCATTTTCCCCCAGAGGATCTCATCTCTGTAGCCTAGAGTTCAGTTGTAATTCTGGGAGATCTCCAGGCCCCACCTAGAGGCTGGTAACCGTACCTAATGGGTCACTGGATTCCAGTTTAAGAAACACGGATATTAGGCATTCTTATACCTGCCCCCCCCCCACCATCACCACCCCACCAATTTATGGCACCTCAAGGAAACTGCCAAAAACCCACACAGATATATTCCCTAAAACAATTACATTCAGTTTTCAAACCATCCAAAACTAAAACATATCAAAACACTTGGCGGCAGCAAAAACAGCTGTTCGACAACCAGCCAACCGCAAAACAAAGGCCTATCTGTGTACACTAAAGAAAATCACACTTAGTTCCCCTCCAAGGGTCTCCCAAACAAAAAAAGAGCTCTTCAAAAAAAAACACTGGAAGTCCATATGAGAGGGAACCATACAGGTGTTTTGAGTTCCAAAGACAGAATTCCAGAGTCTGGGCACAATAACTAGGAAAGCCACAAAATGGAGAAGGGGAAAAGTAGATAAGTTGTTTCCAGTTTCCACTGGGGAGAAAAGGTGGGGTTTGGACAAAGTAAACAAATAAATTTCATGTTCCCCTCATTCTACCTGCACCACTATGGGTATGCAGCCAATGCTCCCTCTAAGCTGTGGAGTCTTGTGAGCAAAAATTCTACTTTGTGAGTGACTGGCATTACAGTTGCGAGTGAGTGATTTGGCTGCTGCATCAATTAGTTTGCTCTGGAGCCATCCTTCCTGAGCGAAGTCAAAAATGTGTGAGCTAGAGGCTAAAAAACCATGAGCTAGCTCACGCTAACTCAGCTTAGAGGGAACACTGCATGCAGCATGGAGTACTGCCAGCACATCTGGCTCACAGATAAACCCAGGAGTACCCAGGAATCATTCTGAAAGGTATAAGGATATTTGTCCACAGCACATACTTGGAGTAGGGAAGCCATTCTCCCTGGCTGCATCTCCCGGCAGCCGTGTTCCTTTGAAACTGAGGTCATTTTTGCCATCCCCAAGTGATTGATAAGGGGATCTAATTCACCTGAGGCACAAGCTGGTTTCGTGTGCTGCTCTGCAGGCGACTTCTCTTTCTGACCACGGCACGCCACAGTCTGGATTCTGCAGGCCGAAGTTCAACGGGCTTTGGGGGGTCGGGCTGCTAGGCAGCTTTGGTTCAACTTCCACGAAGCTGACACGCAACAGAAAGAACATGACTCTTCCCCCCAGTCCTCCCTGCTTCGTGTATTTCTCCCGTCAGACGTAATGAGCAATTCCCCACTTGTATAAACGAAGGGACTTCTGCGCTCCAGGAGCGGCAGTGGCCCCGGCCGCAAGCTTTGGAGCCGAAAGACTTAAGGCCCCCTCCCCAGGCCCGATCAGCAAGGCGCCCAACTGCATACAGCCACGGGAGTTTCTCACAGTCTGTACCTGACGCTGAAACCACCAGATGTCCTTCCTCTGAATTACAAGTACTAATTGGGAGAAATGAGCCAAAAGGGCAGAGCAGAATGGCCAGAAGAGAAAACTCCCACACTCCCTCTCTCAGATGTGGTCAGTCTGGGTCAGGACGGGAGCAAGAGAAGAAAGCCACTGCTCACTCCTGGGGGGTGGGGGCAGATAAGCTTTGCTTTCTGTGGCTCTCAGTCAGGTGGCCTTCATGGAATGTCGCACTCAAATTAGCCTACCCGAAATCTCCACCGACAGCAGAGGAGTTTCTTAAGTGGCTGCCGTTGTCATCCCCCTCCCAGAGTACAAGGGCTCATGTTGGCATCTCTGACACCGTATGTTCTTTCCGCACTCCCTTTTACTTACAGCGAGCAAGCCAGAATGGCCTTTGATACAGATTTGAAACGGGGTGGGGGATGGGGTACTTAATCAGATCGGAGCCCCTGGGTTAAACCGAGCTGCTGTGCCACTTGTTAGGCCGCTAGTAACACAAAAGGGTAATCGTAGAAGTAGAGTTGCCATCTCAGGGTTGGGAAATTCCTGGAGATTTGGGGGCGGAGTCTGGGAGAGGAGATTGGACTTATACCTCACCCTTCCCTACCCTAAGTAGTCCCAGAGTGGCTTACAGTCTCCTTTCCCGTCCCCTCCCCCACAACAGACACCCTGTGAGGTAGGTGGGGCTGAGAGGGCCCTTTCAAGGACTGCTCCTGAGAGAACAGCTCCGAGAGAACTTCTGACTGACCCAAGGTCACACCAGCAGCTGCATGTGGAGGAGTGGGGACTCAAACCCGGCTGTCCGACTGTCCATGCTCCTAACAGCTACACCAAACTGGCTCACACAGAGGGAGCTCAGCAGGATATAATGCAATCTTATTCTGCCACCAGCACTTTATTTGATATGTCTTCATGATGTCTACTACTTGTGTTTTAATGTATTTAATTTTTAATGTTAGCCACCCTGAGCCTGCCTGGCAGGGAGGGCAGGATATAAATTGAACAAAATAAATAAATAAATGCCACAGAGTCCACCCTCCACCGCAGCCGTTTTTCTCCAGGGGAACTAGTCTGTCATATGGAGACCAGCTGTCGTCTCAGAAGATCTGCAGGCCCCACCTACAGTTCGGCAGCCCTATCAAGCAAATTCCCCATATTATATTAGATGTAGGGTTGCTAGATACCTCCTGGCCACCAGCAGAGCCAGACTGGGGAACTCTTGAAGATCTGGAGACGGAGCCTGGGGAGGACAGGGGCTGCAATGCCATAGAGTCCACCCTCCAAAGCATCCATTTCCTCCAGGGGAACTTATCTCTGTAGTCTGGTGACAAGCTGTAATTCTGGGGGGTCCCTAGGTCCCACCTGGAGGCTGGCATCCCCATATTGTCCTGACCAACCACACTTATGGAAGCCCTTGACCCACTCACTCTGGAGCCATCCTGTTGAAGTCAATAGTCCTCCATCAGGTCTAGTCCGCACCATGGCTCCATTTTTCTCTTTCCTCCTTAACCGTTAACAGCCCTGTTGATCCTAAACAAGTTTCAGGCCTCTCTGATTATATTTGTAAAGAGCAGAGATTCAGTCAACCCAAACCAAGCAGCTGGGGCTATATGGCTTGATCACAGCTCTCCTCTCCTCTCCTCACTTTATGCCCGGTATTAAGGAGAAATAAATCAGCTGAAATGAAGCATTCACTACGTTTCCTCCTCACATGGGAAAAGCAACAAGGGGCAGAGAGGTTCTTTGGCGACAGCAATTACTTTGGAGGATTGAGACCCCTCCAGATCCCCAAAACACAGGCAGCTGACCCCACATTAGGTTTCCCCAGCAGACTTTCCTTTCTGCTCAAGTAGTGTTGCCAACTCCAGGCTGGGAAATTCCTGGAGATTTGGGGGTGGAGCCTTGGGAGAAACCGCTCAGCCAATGCTCCCTCTACGCTGTGGCGTCTTGTGAGCAAAAATCCTACTTTGTGAGCTACGGGCATTAAAGTTCTGAGCCACCGATTTGGCTGCTGCAGAAATTAGTTTGCTCTGGAGCCATCCTTCCTCAGCTGAGACAAAAAACTGTGAGCTGGAGACTAAAGAACTCAGCTTAGAGGGAACACTTCCACTCACTGGGGCTTAATGCCAGAGTCCACCCTCCAAAGCAGCCACTTTCTCCAGAGCCACCTTTCTCTGTAATCTGGAGATCCGTTCTAATTCCAGAAGATATCCAGGCCCCACCTGGAGGATGGCAACCCTCACTCAGGAGCAGGTCCACAAAACCAGATCAACAGCACCAAGACTGTGCTAGAAATACGTCACCAGGATTGAGAGCTGC
Organism: Lepidodactylus listeri; assembly: GCA_029233225.1. Lineage (NCBI taxonomy): Eukaryota > Metazoa > Chordata > Lepidosauria > Squamata > Gekkonidae > Lepidodactylus > Lepidodactylus listeri. The sequence goes on along the minus strand of JARCFY010000010.1, from coordinate 16,543,428 downwards.
AGCTAATCCACATGCAGTCATGACCAGTGTTCCCTCTAAGCTGAGTCAGTGTGAGCTAGCTCAGTTTTTTAGCCTCTGGCTCATACATTTTTTGTCTTAGCACAGGAAGGATCGCTCCAGAGCAAACTGATTTATGCAGCAGCCAAAATCGCTCGCTCACAACTTTAATGCCTGTAGCTCACAAAGTAGAATTTTTGCTCATAAGACTCCACAGCTTAGAAAGAGCATTATGACATGCCATTAATGCAGTTCGCATAAGATTTTCATGAACACAACAGATGCTAAACTATAGTTGGTGGAGACTGACTGATACTTCTTCTGGAATCTCAAATGCGAAAGTGTGCCAGCCCTGGGGGGAAAAACCCTTGGAATTTACAAATCTTGAGAGTTTCAAGACAACAGAGCTTCTTTTCTTCATGTACATCCTCGTTTGGAGGCCTTTGGCACTGGTTTGCCCACTGTTTCAGACTCTGAAGCTTGAGGACTAGATGCTTAACTTGAAAATAAACGGAGGGCAAGTTTCCCGAGGTTTATAAAAAAGGCTGAAATTCTCCGCCTTCCCATCTTCTCAAGAAGCGCCCTTCTCCCCAAACACCTTATCCCCACTGTGCCAAATTAAAGTCCGTTATGTTAAGTGCCACTGCAGCCTGCAAAACATCCCCCCCCCAACGCGCACACCTCCTTTTCTTCATGTCGATTTGTTGACTCAGCCATTAAAACAAGCTTCCCACACCATGTTCCACCTCGATCCTGTATGGGGAAAGCCATTAACGGAACCGCTTTGGGACCCGTGTGTGGAGCAGGGAGGGGCTATTTTGTCTTGCCTCCGTTGGTATTTTGTTTGGGTGGGTAATCTTTGTCTTAATAGAATTTTTATAGATTGCCTGGGTTTCGTTTCTGCTCCAGTGGCCCAAGCAAATCAATGCCAAGTGGTAAAAAGAGATTGTTCTTTGCTGCAAACAGACAGCCCTCCTCCTCCTCCTCCACCCCCCCCCCCTTGGGTAGCTTTCTGGAATCCCACCAGTCCTCAACGGCTGTCTCGGCCCACCTGCAAGAAGGGGGGAAAGCAAGGCAGGCACTGCACCGATCAGAAACAGTGCTGGCCCAAAGCCAAGTCACCTGATATACACCTCTCCTAACACCGTTAAACAATTTGGTTTGCCATTTGGTTTGCATCAGGCCATAGTTGGAATTTAACAATATAGGGAATTCCCAGAGTGTTGGGGGAGGGGGGGGGGCTTACATCATGCACTGCAGTGCTTCATGTGCCAGCAAACAACAAAAAAAAGATTCCTCCGGGCTCACAAGGAAGGGCTGCCCGGACAGGCTGCTGCAAAGCAAAGTTAGGGGCTTCTCCTCCACAGCATCAAAGCACCGGGGAAGCCCGGGGGGTGGCCTCCTTCAGTCCCCAGAGAGGAAGCCCAGCACCTTCTAATCCCGTCCCCTGCCCCCCTCCCCCAAATCCAGACCATTAAGTGCCATAAACAGGTGCACTGCAAAAAAAAAAAAAAAAAAAAAGCTTGCCGAACAAATCTGCTCCAGATGGTTTCCGCCAGCCGGCCTGGCCCTCCCCGCGCAGCATTAAAGCATCGAGAGAGCCGGCGCAGTTTTCTTTTGCAAGACACGCGGAGACAACGACACCCAAATACCCCCCCGCCTCTGCGCTCACTCCCTGAAGTGGGATGCGTGATACCCTGGGAATCAGGAACCAAACCAAGCCCTAAATCGGTAGCTGACGAACCAGGTGACAGACTCCGGCACGGAGGGGCGGGGCTGGGGAGGGGCACACCGCCCGCACACGTGCGCCCTAGTGCCTTCCCATAAGCAGCTGGGTTTGTGCAGGGCGGCCCAAGGGGCGCGCCGCCGCTGCAGCAGGCTGGAAGGGAAGCTGGGCCGGGCCGGGCCGCCCTGCCGAGCTCTGCACAACCGCTGGTTTCCCCTCTGCCGAAGTGGATGCGAGAACTGGGCCGGGGTCGAAAGCGCGCCTTTCTGTGAGCGGCACCGCGCAGCGCACCTAGCCATTGCGCCCTCGCCTCTGCCGGGGCGAGAGGAGGAGGAGGAGGAGGAGGAAGAAGGGCCTTGGCGAGCACGCCCCGCCGGCCTGGTGTCCGCGCCAGGCCACTGCAGTCGCCCTCGAGGCGGGAGTCCCCTCCGCAGCAAGGCGCCGGTGCCAAACCCGCCTTGGATGTGCTACGGATCCGCCCGGCTGCCGCGCCGCCTCCCGTCCCTCCCCTTTTCCTTCCCCCTCCAATCACACGTCCCCGATTCCCCGGCCGGTTTTGCTCAAAGGGAAGGGAGGAGCGAATCAGCAGCAGGGGAGGTTTCCCGGGGACGCAGACCCCCTTCTTTTCCCAGATCCTCCGTGCAAGAGTGCAGTTCTCTTCTTCGGCGCAAGGCTCTGGCTCCGGACGGAGGGGCGCACGGCCTAAGGGACGGCTGCCGCCGCCATGCAGCAAGGGATTTCTGCACTGCCTCCCCCCCCCCCCCCCCGCTCCTTTGAGTCTGAGCTCCTCGGAGATGGCACCAGGTCAAGAGCGCTCTGCAGGAATCACGAAAGCTTTCTAAAAACCCCAAGCGGGGTTTCCTGCTCTCTCCACCAGCCCGGGGGGGGGGGGGGGGGGGAGAGTAGGGTTGCCAGATCTAGGCTGGGAAACTCCTGGATATGTGGAGATGGAGCCTGGAGAGGGCAGGGACCTCCGCGGAGTACAGGTCCATACAGGAGTCGTCCCGTCCCCCAAAGCATCCATTTCCTCCAGGGGGACACACTACAAGCTGTAATTCCGGGGATCCCCAGGTCCCGCCTGGAGGCTGGCATCCCTACGCCCGGGAGGTGGCTGTTCTCCCTGGCCCTTTCCCTCGGGGTTTCTTGGTTTTGGAAAGGCCATTCAGCCACCACCCTGGCCGAGCTCGGTCTGGGTCAGCCGCCTTTCCTCTCCCGCCCTCTGGGCCTTGGCCGTTGGAGCCCATCGTTCCCCTCCCGGGCTCGGGAGGAGGAGGCGGCGGCGCGTTTGCGGTCCTCCCGGGGCGGGTGGCAAAAGAGAGGGGGCTCGAGAAGGGGTTCCTTCCCCGCGGGAGAAACGTGGCCGGGCAGGCGGGCCCTCCCTGCTCGGCGCCACCCTGGAGTCCGGCGGAGTGGCAGATCCGTCCGGCCCCAGAGCCAGCAAGGGAGGCGCCCACCTCCCCCGAGCAGGCTGCCTACAGAGGCCGCCCCGCAGGGCAGGAACACGCAGCCCGGGCCCACAGGCGGGAGCGCTGACGGTAGGATCGCGGCGGTGCGCGGCACACTTGAGGACCCCGGCCGGGAAGCACCGTCGCCGCCCTGGGGAGACCCGCCGATGCCCACCGCCCGCCCCGGGGCAAGGGGCTGCCCACCCACCCACCCACTGCCGCAAGGCATGCCCTCGGCGGGCCCGAAAAGCCAGGAAGGCCTCGCGGCTGACAACCCAGGCCCGGCCCTCTGCCTTCCTCCAGGCCTCCCTTTCTCCAAGGAGAGGCGCCCGAGCTCCGGTTCCCTCGCCTGCCCCAGCTAAGCGGCTCCGAGCCAAGGTGCCAGCTCCGAGCGGGGCAATGCCTGGAGATTAGGGGGAGGGAGGAAGCGACCTCAGCGGGGTACAATCCCACAGAGTCCATCCTCCAGAGCAGCCAGTTCCTCCAGGGGAGCTGATCTCTGTCTTCCAGAGATAAGTTGTAAATCCGGGAGATCTCTGGGCCCCGCCTGGAGGTTGGCAGACCTGCTGGCTCAGAGTCCCCGGGGGAAGAGGCTCTCTGCACATACCCAGAGTGTCTTAATCTAAGCCCTGCTGGGGACGAACCGTCAGCTCTGACGCTTTCTGCAGCAGCAAAATGGGTCCTTCACCTGAAGGAAACCACGAGGCGGCCCGGCCAGATGGACGGCGCGGACGACTCAGCCGGCAAGACTGACCCTGAGGGGCGAGAGAGAAGTCCCGTTCTATGCTGTGAGGCTTACTTCCGCGTAGAGGAAGCCCAGGAGAGCGCTGCTCGGTTCTTAAACCCGAGAGCGCCTCAGTCCCCTTGGAATGCCTACGGAGATTTCCCCCGTCCGAACCCATGGATTTAGGCGGGCGCAGAGCGGAGTCATCCAGCGGAGCGTGGCGCCCTTAGACTCCCGCTGCCAGCCGCAGCCGCTACCCGCCTGGAGCTGCAGGAACGGTTGGCTGGGGGGGGGGGGGGTCTACGTCTCTCCCCCCCCCCCTCCAGCTGTTGTTTTGCAGCGCTTCTCCTCGGCGCTCGCCTCCCCTCCGCCCTCCCCAAACCCCTGTTATTTTGCCTCTGATCTGCCTTATCTGCGTTCCCACTGCCTGCTCGGTGGCTAATTCGGAGGAAATGAGCGTCAGATCTCCGCCGGAGCAATTAACGGCGGACGGGTTTAGCGCGCCCTCTTCGCCAGTAAACGGGGATTAGCTCGTCTCCGTCGGGAACAAGGCACGGGGAGAGCTGGAGTGGAGAAGGGGCGGGCGGGCGAATGTTTCTCGATGGGGTTGGGGCTTGGACTGCACGGCTCCGATCTCGCAGCCTGAGCGTCCTGGCTCCCCACCCCCAAACCCCCCCCCCCACACACCTTGGGGCCACCAAGTTCAGCAAGGAAAAGTTTCCCAAGCACTTTGTACGGCTGTCCAGGTTCTCTGACGGTGCTTATCGTCTGTCTGTCTGTGTGTCTATTATCTACTCCGAAGCTTCTCTTCCCAGCCACCCCCTCCCAATCGCATGGGGGGAGGCCAAGAAGGCATTGCCCAAGACGGCCGTTTGCCAGGCAGAAATGATGTTCACACGACACCCCCCCCCGCTCCCCCTTCCAAGTCAGCCATAGAAACCGCTTTTCCACTTCGGGGAGCACATGGGTTTCTCCACCCCCCTTTCCTTTTTTATTTTGGAAACCACGGCAGTCCAGTCTGTGAAATGGGCTCGGTCGCCACTGCCACTGATTCCGCCTCGTGTCCCGCGCTCTCGCTCGCTCTCTCTCACACAAAGCATCCTCCGCCCCGGGGGGACGGGACATCTGAAGGCCAGCGGACTTTTGCAGTATTTTTAAACCTTTGATTTCTTCCAGATGTGACATCCGAGCGCAGACGCTTGCCCCCAAACACACCGTCCTCCTGGCTCTCGCCAAAAAGGCCCCGTCCACCCGGCGGCCAACGCCAAACTTGTGCTCGGAGGAAGCGTCAGGAGGTCCGCCGGAGACCCTGGCAGCGCCAGCCAGCCTCGCCGCCCCCGTCCGTCCCGTCCCGCCCCCCCCCCCCGGTCGTCCCGCCGAGCCCCGATCCTGAGGGCGGCTGTGCGGCGAGGATGCGCCTTACCTGCTTGCGCCAGGGCTCCGGATCCGGCCAGGAAGAGCAATAACAATCCCCAGAGGAGAGGAGGGCCCGTATCCATGGCTGGGCGATCCCCGCCGAGCGGCGTTGCCTCCGAGGGGGCTTCCCTACCAGGCGCGCCTCAGTCCCCCCGCGCCGCTGTGCCGCCCGGAGCGATGCCCCGCCGCTGCCTGCTTCCTCGGCGGCGCTTGGTCGGGCCCGCGAAGGCGGCGGGGGATTCCGTCCAGCGACCCGGGCGCTGGCCGCTCTTCTCCCGGAGACGCGCGAGGGACGACCCGCCGGCCGGAGCCAGGAGAGGCGCTCCGGGGCTTCCCGAGCGAGCGGCGTCCCTGTCAAGGCGGCGGCGGCAGCAGCGGCGGCAGCATCACCGGCGCCCGGGCACCGCCAGCCTCCTCCAGCGGCCGAAGGGCGAGAGCGCAGGCGGCGCCTTGGCACCGGGCGCTCCGAGCCGCCGCTGGGCAGTGGCGCACGGCGCCAGAGGCGTTTCCCCCGGGCAGCGCCGCCGCTTCTCGCTCGGGAACTGCTGCTCCTACTCCTGCTGCTGCCTGGTCGCTCGCGGCGGCGGGAGTTTTCGCTCCAAGCCTCCCTCTTGCCTTCTTCCCTCCCTGGTTGCCTTCCTTCCTCTGCGCGCCGCCGCTGCTGCTGGTGCCGGCGCCTTCTCCGCTGCCTTTGCCTGCCTCTCGGCTTCCTCGCCGCCTTTTCAGGCAGCGCAGCATGTGGATGTCAGACAGAAAGGCAGAGCTATCCGATTACACGCTCGCCCAGGGCCCGCCCCTTCCATGTTTCTCATTTCCACAACACGCACCCGGAGAGGGCGGGGGAAGGCAGAAGGCAGCCCCGCGCCACGGACTGAACTGGCCTGGCCCCCCTCCCCTCCCGCAGCCGCCTCGGCCCGATCCAAGCGGGGGCCGGCCTGCCCAGACCCGCCCCAAACGCTTCCCGGGCGCGCAGCCCGCGCCTCGCCCTTGGCTGAAGCAACAAGTCTCCCGCTAACGCTGGCTGGCAGCTTCCCCTCGCTCGCCCACAGCCGCTACCGGGCATCCATCCCCGCGGCTGGGGCGATTCTGACTCTGCCCCCCCCGCCCCGCCCCCCGGTAGTGGCGGCCGTGGCAGATGCGTGTATGCAGACGTGTGCGAAAGACACACAGGCAGGTCGAGGGAATTGAGCTTTCCAGAGAAGAGGGTGGGTGGAGCAACCTTAGCTCCAGTACCTAACGGCTTTCTCCAAAATTGGGGGGGGGGGGCGGGCGGGCGGGCAGGGGAAACAGCAAGATCCGGAGCTCCAAAACACCACCCCCACATAGAGAGAGAGAGAGACAACTCCTGCTCGCCCGCCTGGCAGGAGACGTGCTGTTTTGCTGTCGCACCCTGCGAAGGAGTTTGGGCTTCAACACTTGCCAGCAGTGTGATAATAAACAAACTTACCAGCTCTGGGAGGAGGCCAAAGCAGCAGGTGAAGATTTCAGCCCTGCAAAGAGACTGGGGTCGGAAGGGGGGGGGGGGGGGGCTGAGATGCCAAAGGAGACCCTGATGCTGCCCAAAGGGTCAGCGGCCACTGGGGTGAACAGAGGCAGGCGGGAGGCTGCCTGAGGAAGCGCTCTGTATGCTTCAGCCAAAGGAAACTGCCCATTTTCAGTTTGTCCCTAAAAGTATTTGCTGGAAGCCAGGTCCTAGGGTTGCCAGGTCTGGGTTGGAAAGTACCTGGAGACTTTGGGGGTGGAGCCAGGAGAGGGCATAATTTGGGGAGGGGAGGGGCCTCAGTATGGTACAATGCCATAGTCTCCACCCTCCAAAGCAGCCATTTTCTCCAGGAGAGCTGATCTCTGTCAGCTGGGGATCAGTTGTGAAAGCGGGAGATCTCCAGGCCTTGCCTGGAGGCTGGCAACCCTGTCCACCAGACTCAGTGGGACTCGGACGCTGCTTCTGACAAGAACCTTGGGCACGGTAAGTGCGCTGTGCGCTGAGTGTGGGGGATGCACGTGGGTACGGTCGATGCTGACTTTGAGCATGCCTCTCTCGGAGCTGCCTTTTGGACCCCTGCAGCACCATTTCCAGAACCAAGGAGCACAGCATTTGGCATGGCTACAACCTGCACCAGATGAGACACTCCAAGTTGGAATGCAAGGCATGCAACCGCGCCAGAGGTGGCCAGAAGATCTGGCAGGAGCCAATTCATTCACACCATCATTATGCGCTGTTCCAACATGGCTCAGTCCCAATCCAGGCTCAGACCGTGCGTATTTATTGATCTGATCTATTTATACCCCATTTTTCTCCACCCCAATGGGGATTACAACACTGTTTCCTCCTCTTCCATTTTATCCTCACGACAAACACTCTGTGAGATAGATAGGTGAGGTCACAGGTCCCCATCCCTTTTGAGCCTGAGGGTGGTCACGTTTGGAATTCTGGCACGGCGGACGGCAACAACAAAATGGCTGCCGCAGGAGGCAGAGCCAGCTACAAAACGATGGGCACGGACTTCAGTAACGTGGGGTAGATCCTTGTGCTTTGCTGGCTGCTGCTGCCCAAGCAACATTTTCAAAAATCTGCACAGCAAATCAATTCTCCAGTGGCCAATCAGATGTCTCGCATGGCAAAAGCCCTATCTGGTCCCACCCACTCCTTAAAAACACTTGGCGGGCAACCAGAAAAGGTGTCAGCAGGCGCCGTGGTGCCCATGGGCCCCACGCTGAGGACCTTTGGGTTTGGCTGAAAGTGTGTGACTGGCCCAGGCAGGCCTGTAGCCAGGATTTTGTGGCTTGTGGGGAATTTTTTTTTCTGGTGGGGCTGAAGTTCTCAGTGCAGAAAGAAAAGCCAAGAAAATTAAAGTCAATAGAAAGCTGTTACCGGGATAGATCTCTAAATTGCAAGCTGTCAACCAATTGAGATGGCAGTTTCAGCCTCTGCAAGTTAATCACTTCTGCCAGCCTAAGCAATAGTTCAGATAACAGGCCGGCAGCTGGGGGGTGATGACTTCTATAGTCAAGAAAGCTAACACTTAGGCAGAAAAACCCTCCTAAAGGAGACCAGTTTCCTGACACAGAATTAGAAGGGATCCTAGAGGTCACCTACTCCAACCCCCTTGTTCAGGGTGGGAATTTGTCAACTACAGCACCTCACTCTGCTTAAAGAAGCTCATACCTTTTTAAAAAGTTTTTAAATGATTGAAAAAAAGCATTTACAGGAGAAATTCTTCTGGGGCTGTGCCTTTAAGAAAGGAGGTGGCGCCCCCAAAAGCTTCACTGTAGCTACGGGCCTGGGGCTAGGGTCACCCCACAAGTTTTCACAGCAGAGTGGGGGGTTCAAACCTGGGTCTCCCAGACTCCAATGCTTCAACCACTGCATGACCCTGGCTCTTGCTTGTGGTGAACTGGTCTAGGGAGCTGTTGGTGTGAGCACCACCTGTGCTTTTGCACACAGCCAAACACCTCCTTGAAGGGGCTGAACCAGAGCTATGCGCATCATGACAAGGGCTTCTGCTAACTGCTTGGGGGCCGCGGCATCTGGACTCAGGCTGGCCTGGAACACAGAAGACTCCCAACAGGCAGACCCCAGACATAGCCCTTCATGAGGACTGATTTCTTCAAAACATTCCTCTCCTGCCTGTCCCTTTCGCAAAGTCTGCTAACAAGAAACCAAATTAAAAACAAATCGTCCCAATTTACATCTTCCCAAAAGAATCATCAACAGCACAGAAAAGTATGAATAAAAGTGCTGAGCGCAAAGCAAATCAGCAATATGTGTTTGTGTGTAAAGTTCCATCTAGTTGTAGCCGGCCCGGGGTGACCTTGTCGGGTTTTCAAGGCAAGAGATGTTCAGAGGTGGTTGGCCATGGCCTGCCTCTGCGTGCGCCTGCCTTGCTGGTCTCCCATCCGAGTACTAACCAGGGCCGACCCTGCTTAGCTTCCAAAATCAAGCTAGCCCACCTGAAACTTTTCTCAAAACCATGGCCTTAACCTGGCACCTAAACACTGTCAGTCAAGGGTCAAAGCGGACATCCTGAGGGAGGGCCAGATGCCCAGTTCCCTAGTTCTAAAGGCCCTCTCCCATTTGGTCATCTACCAGACTTCTGTTGGCCAGGGAAGAAACATCTCTGAGAGGCAGCTCCATACACCAATAGCTTCACTGCCAAGAAACAGGCCTTCATGAAAAGCCAGCTGAGGTGGAGAAGCCGTTCCTGTGTTTAGGAATGGTGAGCCAGCCCCCCCCCCCCCCCCAGGTGAGCATGATCCACAGAGGTCTCACCTTTCAGGTTCTCTTTGAAGTGACCTCACCTACAGCTTGGGCCCAAAGGAGACGGCTCTGATCGGTCCCTTTGTCCTTCCCAGAGAAAGGTAAACATGCAGCCATTTAATGCTAATGATCCACGTAATTAAAAACAGTGTACTTGTTTGTCATTGCGATAAGAGCAGGCATTGATTTACTGTTGCATGCTACACACACACACGCACACACTCACCCCCCCCCCCAACTCCTATTCCTAAATATACATTGGGGAGAGGGAATATCTTTGCCAAACCAAGGTTTTGATTGGTTTTCCATGAGGCAGTAAAAAAAGAAAAACCACTAATCTAAATGTGAAAGGAAACTGAAGAAACAACTGAGCTTCGTTACTAGTCTTCCTGACAGGGTTGCCAGCTCTAAGTTGGGAAATACCTGGATATTTGGAGGATGGAGCCTGGGGAAGATGGGGTTTTTAAGAGGGGAGGGACCTCATCAGGGTATAATGCCCCAGAGTCCACCCTCCAAAGCAGACATTCTATCCAGGGGGAGCGATCTTGGACGTTTGGAGATCACATGTAATAGTGAAAGATCTCCAGGCATTGCCTGGAGGTTGGCAACCCCACATCTTGATGATGTGGCAACATACATTTCGAAAAAAAGGATGGAAAGTCCAGCAGCACTTTTAATTCCAGCGTAAGGTTTTGTGATTTATACATAAATTGGCTAGCCTGATCTTATCAGATCTCGGAAGTAGTTTGGTGTAGTGGTTAGGAGCATGGATTCTAATCTGGGAGAACCAGGTTTGATTCCCCCCTCCTCCTCCACATGCAGCTGCAGGTGTCACCTTGGGTCAGCTACAAGTTCTTTCAGAGCTGTTCTCTCAAGGGCAGTTCTCAGAGCTCTCTCAGCCCCACCTACCTCACAGGGTGTCTGTTGTGGGGAGGGGAAGGGAAAGGAGATTGTAAGCCACTCTGAGATTCCTTTGGGTAGTGAAGGGTGGGGTATAAATCCCTCCTCCTCCTCTTCTTCTTCTTCTTCTTCTTCTTCTTCTTCTTCTTGTCAGCCCTAGTTAGTATTCGAATGGGAGAGCTTGGAGGAAAACGAGAGCTGCTGTATAGAGGCAGGCACTGGCAAATTACCTCTGAACGTCTCTTGCCTTCAAAACCCGACGGGGTCGTTGCCATAAGTCAGCTATGAGTTGATGGCCAAAAACAAACAAACAAATGATGGGTGGATGCTAGCCTGAGAAGTGCTACTGGACTCCTGTTTTATTTTGCCGCAACATGGCTACCCATCTGGAATCTGCAGCGAGGTCGGAAGCACAGCATAGACATCTACCAAGTATTTTTAAACACTACGTGTACGTATGTGTTTTCACAACTTCACACAGAGCCAAGGGGCTAAGAGGGTTGAAGACAGCGTCACCTCTGAATCTGGGGTGGGAATTTGTGGATTCTCAGTTTCAGCCTTGCTTCAACAAACGAAAATATACATTAAGACTGCAAAGACAGGCAGGAAGGGTTCAAGTGGTTCTGGAAAAAGCACTTTGCTGCCTCCCGTCCCTGGTTGTGAGAATCACCGCAGAAGCAGAACGCACCCATTTGTCTGTGTAGATCCGTCTAATACAGGGGTGGCCGAACTGCGGCTCAGGAGCCACATGTGGCTCTTTCACACATACTGTGTGGCTCCCGGCAGAGCGGCTGGGGAAGCGAAGGGGAGGCATGCCTCCCCAATTGGTCTTCCCTTCCCCAGCCAGTGTCCCCCTTCCTGGGTAGGCTTGAGGCAGGGGAAGCAGAGAAAGAAAGCAACTTCAACTTTAAATGCGTTCTCAAAGGGCCACCCCTCCAGCCTACAAATATCATTGGACATCATTATCAATATCTATTTTTACCCTTTTTGTTTTTATTTTTGCCAGTCTTCTTTAATGTTAATAAAAAGCAAAGTCGCATGTTTTTCAATAAAAATATACCTGTAATGTTTGTTCATGTTTTGCGGCTCTCAAACATCTTACATTTATTCTGTGTGGCTCTTACGCTAAGCAAGTTTGGCCACCCCTGGTCTAATAGCACCATGCCAAACGTACTTAGGGCTGTTCCAAGGAATCAAAATACACACACACATACACACACAGAGTCAGGGTTTTTTGGCACTCTAGCAAAATATGGCCCTGACCAGTATGTCCCAGCCCAGCCCAATCTCATCAGATCTTGGAAGCTGATCAGGGTGAGTTCTGGGATGGGAGACCTGCAAGGAAGGCCAGGGTCGGGAGGCAGAGGCAGGCAATGGCAAACCACCTGTTTGTCTTGTCTTAAAAACCCCACCCGGAGTTGCCATAAATTGGCCGCAACTTGACAGCCCTTTCCACCCCAGCAGGCTATGACTCTGCCCCCCAATATAAAGGAAAAAAGAAGTCCAGAGAGAAAAGAAATCTATATACTGATAGCCAAGTGCCCCCTGTGCGTGCGGATATCTAAATCTGCACATCAGGGGCACTGGGGGGGACTCTCCAGGTGTGCAGAAAAATCTTAAAATGTTTAAAAAACTATACGGGGAATATTTAAATCCCCCCAAAAGTAAAAGAGCATTCCCTGCGCTTGTCTTGCCGCTGGGGGCGGGAAGAAGAAAAGGCCTGGAGGGCCCAGCAGCTCAGAGCTGCACGGGCCTCGCCGTCGGGGGGGGGGGGGGAGCGGGAGAGAAGGCCCGGTGGCTCGGAGCCACACGGGCCTCGCCATGGGTGCCCAGGGAGAAAGGGAGAAGGCTTACCAGCGGTGGCTTCCTCCTCCACCATGTGGAGCCCCCTTGCGAGTATCGCGGGTCCTTGCCTCTTGTTCACTTCTAATTTGGTGTTCCTTAAAGCCTGGTGCCCTAGACAGCCACCTGGCTTGCCTATATTGTTGGTTCGGCAGGTGCTACCACTCTGACTGCTTCTGAAAAAGGGAATGTTTTGTATTGTTCATATTGTATGTTTAATTCCCCACCCCCACCCCCGTTACATCACATGATGCTTCTTTGCAGATAGATCGAGATGGGTAGCTGTGTTAGTCTGTCTGTTGCAGCAGAAAAGAGCCAAGAGTCCAGGAGCACCTTAAAGACTAACAAAATTTGTGGCAGAGGAGGAGCTTTCATGAGTCACGGCTCCCTTCTTCAGGGACCAGTTATTCACAAAAGCTCATACCCTGAACCCTGACCAGGATGGACCAGGCAAGCCCAATCTCATTAGATGTCGAAAGCTGAGCTGGGCCGACCCTGGCAAGTATTTGGAAGGAATACCAGGGCTGGGACGCAGAGGCAGGAAATATCAGTGCCACCTCTCTGAAATGTACTAGCCCCACTAGGGGTTGCCGGAAGTCACCATGACTTCCAGGCATGCAATCATGCACGCACACACCCACAATCACAATACTCACCAAAAAGAAAGAAAGATTTTGTTAGTCTTTAAATGAGCAGTGACTCCCGAAAGCTCCTACCCTGCCACAAATTTTGTTAGTCTTTAAGGCGCTACTGGACTCTTGCTCTTTCCCACTGATGCTTCTTTGACACTATAAAAGTAAAGCGGAAGCAGAGATTGCTTCTAAGGCTTCCTTTCGACACTCCCCCCCATCTCATCTTACCCGCATTGCCTCTGGCCACCTCTGGCCTGTCCCCAGGGCTCATTGTCTTCAGTCAAGATCTGCTTTTCCCTCACAGATAAAGGGGTATATCACAAATAACTCTTGCACAAGTAAGAGGGAAACAGGATTATTGTAAAATGGAAATTGTTCGGGAGAGTGCTTTTATAAAAGGAATATGACTGTAGTTCATGGCATTGCTGATCGCAACTTGTTTTTACTGCATCGTTTTCTATTTCCTCTGATCCAGTTTTTGCATCGCTAAGGTATGTCACACCTTTAACAATTTTCTACATTTGCATTGTTCTCTTGAATTTGCAATCCAGTCTTTTTGCATTGTTTATGCTGTAGCTTATACTGTTTTTATCATGCAGTTTTTATGCTCTGTAAACCACCTTGAGTCTCAGCAGAAAAAGGCAGATTAGAAATAAAGTAAATACACATGGAGAGAAGGTATGGGCACCCTGAGGTTGAGGAGAAGGAAGCTCCAGATCTTACTGATAGAACTGTGGTTATTCTGAATCCACAACTTCTCTTTAACACTTGTTTCTCTGCCAGGCCATTCCAGATCTTCCTATAGTTATTACAACAGCTTTTAGTATCCAAATATCCAGGGCTTTTTTTCTTTTCTTTTTTTTTTGAAAAAGAGGTGCCAGAACTCTCAAGAGGGAAATGAAGTTTTCAATCTGTGTACTGAAAAGTCATGAATTTTTAAACATTTTTTAAAAGAATTTTGTCAAAGAGGTTCCGGAACTCTGTTCCGGCGCGTTCCCACCAAGGAAGCTCAAGAACTAATGGTCCAAATGCCAACAATAAACTATCATCAAAGTGGTATTTCCTTGGTGATTCTCAAATCTTTGTCTTACTGGAAGTTGTAGAGGAACTGGTTGGCCACTGTGTGAGACAGAATGCTGGACTAGATGGACCACTGGTCTGATCCAGCAGGGCTCTTCTTATGTTCTCAGGAAGGCCTCAGCCTCTCAGGAAGGCCTCACCCTCAGAGGAACTGGTTGGCCACTGTGTGAGACAGGAGGCTGGACTAGATGGACCACTGGTCTGATCCAGCAGGGCTCTTCTTATGTTCTCAGGAAGGCCTCAGCCTCTGTGCCCTCTTGTTGGCCCTCCAGAGGAACTGGTTGACCAATGTGTGAGACAGGAGGCTGGACTAGATGGACCACTGGTCTGATCCAGCAGGGCTCTTCTTATGTTCTCAGGAAGGCCTCAGCCTCTGTGCCCTCTTGTTGGCCCTCCAGAGGAACTGGTTGACCAATGTGTGAGACAGGAGGCTGGACTAGATGGACAACTGGTCTGACCCAGCAGGGCTCTGCTTATGTTCTTGAGCTCGCTGGGTGACCTGGGGCCAGTCACACACTCTCAGCCTAACTTACCTCATAGGGTTGTTGTGAGGACAAAATGCAGGAACGGAGAATGATATAAGGCACTTTGTATCCCCATTGGGAAGAAAGGCAGTATCTAAATGAAGCAAATAATCAATAGCAGTCTACCTTGCAAGACTGTTGTAAGGTATTAAAGATGCATTATTTATTATGATTACTTGTTAGTATTATTAATGATTTTGAATCATAATGCTACTTAGTATTTGCAAAGAGCTTGAGAAGAGAAGAGAAGAGAAGAGAAGAGAAGGGAGGAGACTGGATTTATACCCCGCCCTTCACTACCCGAAGGAGTCTCAGAGTGGCTTACAATCTCCTTTCCCTTCCCCTCCCCACAACAGATACCCTGGGCGGTAGGCAGGGCTGAGAGAGCTCTCTCGAGAACTGCCCTCGAGAGAACAGCTCTGAAAGAACTTGTGACTGTCCCAAGGTCACACCAGCAGCTGCATGTGGAGGAGTGGGGAATCAAACCTGGTTCTCCCAGATTAGAGTCCGCGCTCTTTACCACTACACCAAACTGGCTCTTCACAGCACTCTTTCCACTTACAGTAAAAAGCTGTTCCCAAAGTGATACAGGCATGTCATCTCTTCCCTAAAAATCTTGTGACTGGGGAACATTACTATTCACGAGATCATGGGGAGAGGGGATGTCAGTTCCTGTATCTGAGCTATTTATAGAACTTTTTTTCTGCATGTTGCATGAATATACAGTCCTGGGACTCATAGGAGTGATTAAAAGCCGAATGCCCGGTCAAGTGCGTTCTCACTGTGGTTTTGTTCTGGCTGTTTTCATCTAAGGTGCAGCAAAATGTTTATTATTTCATCAAAGACCTTTCATAAGAGAGTTCCCAGTAATTACAACACAAGTTAGAAAAAGTTGAAGTGCAAGATGAAACAACACGGATGGGAGGGGGGCGTGAGACCAAAGAAAAACTCCTCGCAAGATGTCTGTTCCTCTGTAATCCAGAGTAAATTTTTCAATAACAGAAGGCTCTGTCCACGGAACAAACCTTTCCTGCCTCCCCACCCCCACCTCCTTCAGCCCACCGATATCCCCAAAAGGCTCTTCGAGGGGGGGAGCAAAGAGCCCTTGGAAATAGCATGAGGACAAAAATCAGGGATCTGGACGATAAAGTCAGAGGACTGGAAGAAATTACACCTCCCCTTCCACAAGTGGCGAATTTATTCCAAATCCAACCCTAATCTAAAATAAGCAAAAGAATTTTTTTTTTGCAAGAGATGGCCGCCAGCCCTTAAAGGTTAAAATTATAAACAAACATAGACTTAACATCTACCATACTGCTTAAAATATTGACAAAGTCTTTCGAGTGTTGTTTGGTTTTGAACATCCAAAAGGTGAGTGGAACGACTTTGACATTCTTCAAATGTGGACCATATTTAACCTGCTCTTTTCCAGCCTGGTGCAAAGTGTGTGAGTGAACCTGAAGATTTTGAGGTCTAGTGGAAGACTCCAAGGGTCAATTGCTTTGGGATTCAAGTGGGTAGCCGTGTTGGTCTGAAGCAACAGAACAAAATTTGAGTCCAGTGGCACCTTTAAGACCAACAAAGTTTAATTCTGGGTATAAGCTTTATGTGCATGCACACTTCATCAGATACCATTATCTGAAGAAAGCTTATACCCAGAATGAAACTCATTGGTCTTAAAAGATGCTGCTGGACTCAAGCTTTGTTCTGTTGCTTTGGGATTGTCATTCTAGGCCCCCCCCCCCCCCATTGGTGGCTTCTTCAGAAGAACTTCTCCACAGAGTCGGCTGACTGGTATTTGTGATAAGTATTTCTGTAAGCCATATGATAATGTATATTTTTGTCTTAATGACGAGTCACACCTGCTCCCTGTTTTTTTTTTAAACTTTCTGTAACATTCCAAAGCTTGTCACAGATGTCTAAGAAGAACTTTTAAGAAAACATCATGCCCAATTTTTTTTTCTTGTTTTGAGAGCCAAGAACAACTCTTTTCTCGGAGAGGGGGTGTCTTGGCCAAAAACAAGTTAAAATAACATTCTTCTTGTTTTCAGAGGGCTGCTGCACTAGTTGTTGATCATGAGCCACAAGGAGTATCTCCTAGAAGGACAGTACAAGGTGTATAATCTGAGTATCATCCTGGGTGGATGGTGACCTCTGACATCAGTAACAAGGAATATCTCCTAGAATAATAGCACAAGGAGTATCATCAGACAGGGCTCATTTCGTAGCAGGAGCTCCTTTGCATATTAGGCCACACACCCCTGATGTAGCCAATCCTCCAAGAGCTTACAGTAGCCCCTGTAAGAAGAGCTCTGTAAGCTCTTGGAAGATTGGCTAGATTAGGGAGGTGTGGCCTAATATGTAAAGGAGCTCCTGCTACGAAATGAGCCCTGTCTGAGTATCGTGCTAGGAGGATGGTGACCTCTGAGATCAGCAACAAGGAATATCTCCTAGAAGGATACTGCAAGGAGTACCATCTGTGTATCATCCTAGAAGTATTTGTAATAAGTATTTCTGTAAGCCATATGATAACGTATATTTTTTGTCTTAATGACAAATCGCATCTTCTCCATGATTTTTTAAAACTTTCTGTGACGTTCCAAATCTTGTCACAGATGCCTAAGAAGAACTTTTAATCAAACACCATCCCCAGCTTTCCCCCCCTGACATCAGGACACCTGGAGCGGCTGTTAATATAACAAAAGATTCCTTGGGGGATGCCATTTTTTTTTAATGGTTACACACAGACTGTACTGTGCCCTCGGATAGAAGCATTTTAAGAAAAAAGAAACTCCTTGCTTTGTACTTGAGGGAATGTTTAGAGGCATCAGGGTATTACACAAATAACAGTGCTGTGCTAAAATTAAGTTGGTGGCAACGGTTTTGGATCGAGGGTCCAAGACTGTCACTTTGGCTGTATATTCCACAAATAAGCTAAACACAAAATCTGTCTCTTGAACATTGCGCTTCTCAGGTTGTCAAGGGGCCCATTTTGTAAAACAGTTCTCGTGATTTTTACCTTCTGTCTTTGCCACTTTCCGTCCCGTCTTTGATCTGCCTCATTCTCCATCTACACCAGTCTATTAAAACATTCATGAAAATGAGGGAAGTTATCCACGGGATTTTCAGTATGAAAATATGTGAGCTTCGATGACTAGTCTGTGGCTATTAAATTAGTCATGCATGGGCTTTTTTTTAAAAAGAGAACCCTGGCCGACCATAAAGTAGGGGCTTGTGGGCTATAAAAAACAAGGACTCCTCCAAATCCCTAATTTGGTACAAAGACGCGGCATAGTGATAAAAGAGCTGAGGGCTAAGAAAAAGTCTGGCCTGAAACAGAATCACATGACCCGTCAATATTTTCTGTAGGCTGGTGAAATGGATAGCCATAAGCAGATACAGAAGTTGCTCTGACCTGGTTAGCCCAGGCAAGCCCAATCTCGTCAGATCTTGGAATCAAAGCAGGGCCGACCCTGGCAAGTATTTGGATGGGAGGCCTCCAGAGAACACCAGGGCCAGGAGGCCAGAGGCAGGCTATCAAGTAGAGTTGCCTTCTGCCAGCGGGGGACTCCTGGCTCCTCCTTGGGATCCACCTGCCCACGTTCCTCAGTAACTGATACAAAGAGGCACACTGCCTCTGGTACTGGAGAAAGCAACTATCCATCATAAGAACATAGGAGAAGCCAATGCAGGCCAAGGGCCCATCCAGTCCAACACCCTGTGTCACACAGTGGCCAAATCCCAGGTGCCATCAGGAGGTCCACCAGTGGGGCCAGAACTCCAGAAGCCATGTTGGATCATGCCAACGGCCCATTCAGTCCAACACTCTGTGTGACATAGTGGCCAATCGATGCCATCGAGAGGTCCACCAGGGGTGCCAGAACTCCAGAAGCCATGTTGGATCATGCCAATGGCCCATCCAGTCCAACACCCTGTGTCACACAGTGGCCAAAACCCAGGGGCCATCAGGAGGTCCACCAGGGGGGCCCAGAACTCCAGAAGCCATGTTGGATCAGGCCAATGGCCCATCCAGTCCAACGCTCTGTGTGACACAGTGGCCAATCAATGCCATCGAGAGGTCCACCAGGGGTGCCAGAACTCCAGAAGCCATGTTGGATCATGCCAATGGCCCATCCAGTCCAACACCCTGTGTCACACAGTGGCCAAAAACCCAGGGGCCATTAGGAGGTCCAACAGGGGGGCCCAGAACTCCAGAAGCCCTCACACTCTTGCCCCCCAAGCCATTTATCCCAGCATAATATTTTGTACACATGGACCCACTTCTTCAGGTGCAATAACCAGATCCTCCCTATGTTGGCATTTTATGTAGCAGGAACACAACAAACATCTGAATTCAAGTCAGGGCCCTTTCTACGTTTTGGGGTTCCTTGGGCAGAGAGTTCCCAGGGCCCCCCTCCCCTCCTGTGCCCACCCCCAGGCACTCGCACTGCCCTTCTCTCCCGCCCATCCGCATGCCTCCCACATGCTTGTGTGTCCTTCCCTCGTCTGCTCACAAGTCTTCCCACAATCCAGCAGGACTGGGCAGTCTGTGCAGCAGGGACCAGGAGTGGTGCAGTGCTAGAAAGCGAGAGGGTGGGGGCCACAGTGGGCCCCTGGCAGCTGCCCCGCCTCAGGGTATGCCGACTCCAGCTCTGACTCGACTTCACAAAAGTGTGTGCTAGAATTTAAAAAAAAACACCCTTGCCCCACAAGACTCTTGTTTATCTTTGCCACAAAAGACGAGCAATAACGAGAGAACCAACCAGCTACCAGCCACAACCATTTTCTGTCAAATTGGTGATATAGGGAGTGTGATGGCGTATGGAGAGGAACAGATTAGTAGAGGCCATGAACCGGTACCCCTAGAAGACATCATGGCTTTACCTCTGCCCACTGCTACAGATGTCAACAACTCTCCCCCCAACAAACCCCCCCCCCAATCTCTCCACAGCTGTATATACTTGCCTCCCTCTTCCCAGGGCTTTTTTGGTAGAAAAATCTCAGCAGGAACTCATTAGCATAATAGGCCACACCCAACAGCAAAAACTCATTAGCATATTACGCCACACCCCTGATAGTGCAGCTTATTAGCATATTAGGCAGGGGGCTGGGAAAGCACAGGGCAGGCATGGAAGCTTGCCTCTTTCCCCCCCTGAGCTTCTCTGCCCCACTTCAGCATCGCCTTTCTAGTCTCCTATCCCCCCCTCCAAAAGATCAGGAAGGGAAGCAGACATGTTTGCCTGGCTGCCCTCGGTCTCCCCAGCCCGCCCACCAAGACGCACAGCCTTGGGAGACCGAGGGCAGCCAGGCAAACATGCCCCCCCCCATTCCTTTCCCTGAGCCTCTCTGCTTTTGCGGAGAGACTCAGGGAAGTGTGGGAGGCATGGTTAAATGCCTTTCTCTCCCTCCCCCGGGTTGGGGAGGGAGAGAAAGGCATTTTCAATGTGTCTGGGTTCCCTACCTGCCCTTTTCCAGCTGCAAAGGCAGAGAGAGGCTTTTCCTTGTCAATTTCACTCTCAGCTGACTGGCAGGGAGTGAAATTGACAAGGAAATCTCAACCTGGGGAGAGCAGCCTGCTCTGTAGGCCTGGCCAACTCAGAAGCCAGCCGGAACTCTATTCCTGTGTGTTCCTTCCCCAAAACAGCTCTGCCTCTTCCTTACTTGTACAGAATCACACCCTTGACCCATCTCTGATTTGGATTAATAGCTACATGCCTCCAGAGGTATGGAGTGGCATCTAGCCAGCGAGATGGCTGATGGAGACCAGGATGCGGCTTCTGCATTTCCACTCACTGGAGCAGGAGCTCCCCTTACCAAGGGTAGAGAAGACGAGGCCGTGCCTGTGTGTTATTTCCACTGGAATGTAAAGGCTCCGCAAACTGCCCCGAACGCACTACTGGAATGAACTAGTAGTCTTCCCCCCCCCCCCCCCCCCGCCATCATGGTATATGAGAAACATCCACAAAGCCTCACTGAAAAATAGGACAATCTGTAATTTAATTGCTCTTTAATAGTTTGTTTACTTCACCATCTGTATTAAATTTAGCTGGAAGGATTTCACAGATGAAGTGCTGGCTGTGGCTCGGGAGGGATGGAATTTCCTTTCGCTGGAGAGGAAGCCCCTCTCCGCCTCTTCCCACGAGGAACCTAATCCCCCTCCCCCCACACGCCCCCCCCCCCCAGTCCATTTTTCTCTATTCCCGCTTGGACAGAAAAGGATTTTCTGCACCTGTGCAACGTCTTACCTCCCTTTTATCACTATCTCTGAAGGTGATCTCTCCTTTCTTTCTTTCTGAATGATGCCACTTCACTTCATGATGACCTGACTTGAGGGACACAAAGAATTCTTAGCTTGCATTCACGGACCCAGCTCTGACCTTCGCAGGCAGATAGATAAGAGATGGATATTTTTGTCACACGCTTGAATGGCCAAAGCTCCTCTAAATCATCCCTGCAGAGAGCCTTCTGCCTGACTACGGTAAGTGAGCTGGAGGAGGGTCTTCCTTCACTCACTTGGCCCATGAGGCAACGAGTGAACTCCAACATGGTGTCCGTGGGCATTGTGATCTCTACTGGTGTATTTCCAGATGCCCGTTTGTTTCTTCTACATCGCAAACAGTAGGAGGTACTTAATGAAACAAACGAACAGAAGACATCAGCTTGGTGTCTGCAAGAAGCAGTCATTTGAAAAAAGCTAGCTCCATCAGAAAAAAAGCTATCTTCTCGTCAGATCTCAGAAGCTAAGCTGGATCGACCCTGGCTAGTAAACGAATGGGAGACTTCCAAGGGATACCAGGGTTGTGACGCAGAGGCAGGCAATGGCAAGCCACCTCTGAATGTCTGTTGCCTTGAAAACCCTACGGGGGTCTCCGTAAGTCATTTGTGAGTTGACAATACTTCCCACCACCAGCACCACCTTCATAAGAAGAAGCTTGGCTTTGAAACTCTTGACATTTTGTTGAATCTCCTTTTTTGTTATAGGGCCCATCCCCTGTGGTGGCCATTTTGTGATTATATCCAGCCTCCTCCCATGACGGCAGTGTTGTCGAGGTGTCCATTTCCTGATCTCAAAATCCCACAGATTTAACGAGGTTGGGAACACCCTCCCCCTCAATAAGAGCAGGGATGACTGGGACTCTGCCCCCCAAGGAAATGTAGACACTGTGAGATACATTGCTTAGATCTTTTCTGTCAGTGGGGCCATGTAGTGGCAATGAGCCCCAAGGCCATAAGCCAACGGCCAAATTATGGGCCTGAGTTTCAAGTCATCATCTGACCTTAGGGCTGCCAGGTCCCACGGGAGGGTGGAGGTTCCCCCACTAGAAGGGCTCCCAATCCGCCAGTCTGGATCCAGCTGGCAGGGGGAAACATACCCCCGAAGCTGCCAGATCAGGCCGACGTGCCCGGTGTTATGACGTCGCCTGGAAGTGATGTCATCACGCTGGGCACGTCACCAGGCGACGCTCTAGCAATCACCCTGAAAACTCTATGTCTAGGGTGATTGCTAGAGCGTCACCCAGTGACATGCCCAGCGGGATGACGTCACTTCTGGGTGACGTTATCGTGGCGCGCGTACGCAAATGTCCTGGAATGGGACCACCGCTCCCCTGCTGCACACAGCGAGTCACTTGGCAACCCTATCTGACTCATCGTGTGGCAGCTTAACCACTGATTAGGGCTTTTTGTTAAGCTTTCTGACATGTAAATATCACTAAAGACCAGGGAGCTGCATTTGCCAAGATATTGCATGGGAAAAAACAATATGGTGCAGGGGCCTGATTCGAACTGAGACCAGGATGGAAGGACGTACGTACGTGATAGAGGTTTATAAAATTATGCCAGGGTGGAGAGAGTTGACAGAGAGAAATTTTTTTCTCCTTCTCTCAAAATAATAGATACTAGGTATATTTTGGTATAGACCCGTAGAGGATCTAGCAGATTGCTTACATGCTGGGTGAGTGGGTGGAAGGGTTACTCCTTCTGGACAGGTGGCAAGCTATACGGCTGAAGGTGTTTCTAATAAGCTGTGTAACTTCAAACATGGCATGTCGTTGCACTAACCGGTGATGGTTCCAGATTTCCATAAATGCCTTCTCTGGAGAACAGATTTGGAAGATTCCATTTTTGCTGGCTAATGAGCTCTCCTGAAGATACCTTCAGCAAAGTGCCAGAAAAGCCCAGTATACTCAAGGTAGGTATAAGGCCCCAAGGAACCTTCTTGGTCCCATTAAGATCCTAATAATGACAGCAGGGCTGCATTCTCATACCGATGGATACTGCACAACTGTTGCACAATAGTGGTCTACTGCACACTGGATCTTCCGGTGCGGACAAGCCAATCCGGGTGCAAATGACTGCTATAATGCAACAGCAACTTAATAGCCAGCAAGTGAGTATGGTGGAGACGCCTCTGCTCATGTCTTGCCTTGAAAAACCCATGATCCTGGGGTTGCCGTAAGTCACTGGCACACAGCCAGTGCTTATTATCCGAAGAATTGCCAATTTGTATTTGCTCCCTTTTAGAACCGCATCAGGGCTCATTCCGTAGCAGGAGCTCCTTTGCATATTAGGCCACACACCCCTAATGTAGCCAGTCCTCCAGGAGCTTACGGAGCTCTTCTTACAGGGGCTACTGTAAGCTCTTGGAGGATTGGCTACACCAGGGGTGTGTGGCCTAATATGCAGAGGAGCTCCTGCTACAAAATGAGCCCTGAATGGCATTATTTTCAGACATCCGGCAGACAGTCTTTTAATCAATCCGTTACTGGGGGGGGGGGGGGGGGGGGCAATTATGAACCAAGTTCAGGGGAGTTAAAAAAAAATCTTACCTATATTATGAATCTTTTTTCCCTCTTCTGGTACCAGCTTGGCAACCACGGTACAAACCGAGATGTTATCCTTGACCAAACCCAACCAATGTCTCAATTTATCCTGTTTAAAAAAAGAAATAGTAATGGAAGGTCATCCTCAACAAACTTCTTTTTTAAATAAGATCATATTTCGGGGTGGTTTTTTTTTTGTTTTTGAGGAATTTAAAGAGGGACAGAATAAACATTCCGGGCTGCATACCAGGCTCTGAATTACTTTCTCCCTAAACTTGCAAACTCCTGTTAAGTTTAATTAGCACCTTGATGGAAAGACATTGTTCCAGGGTGAAAGCAATCTGGAGAGGCTGAAACAAAGGAGGTGGCAAAGAGGGGGGAGAGGTGATGACCTTGGGGGGGGGGGGGGGAAGAGGCTTCACAGCAGGTCAAACTAACAATGACAATTAGTTCTCCCTCTTCATCAAACTCCTACACAGTTCTACTCAGGGGAAGGTGGGGATGGGGGGGGGGGGCAATGCAAAAATACCTGGCCTCTTATGTTCCTTCACAAACATGGATGGCGCTTTATCCTATCACATTGTCCAAAATAAATCTCAAACCATTTGCTACTATTGTTGTTGTTGTTATGATTTGCCAGTCAGGATGTAATCGGTCAACTGATCTTGGATAGCTTTTATATTACCATTTTAACTTGATAAAGGGAGTTTTGACTTTCAAACACAAATACCTCTTGTATCTGACAAATTGTGCATGCACACAAAAGGTTATACCCAGAATTAACTTTGTTGGTGTTAAAGGTGCTGCTGGACTCAAACTTTGGGTGATTCTGCACTGGCTTTTCCCTCCGTTGTTTTACCAAACCCGTGCTGGAACCAGTGTTCCCTCTAAGCTGAGTTAGTGTGAGCTAGCTCACAGATTTTTAGCCTCTGGCTCACACATTTTTGGCTTAGCTCAGGAAGGATGGCTCCAGAGCAAACGAATTGGTGCAGTAGCCAAATTGCTCGCTCACAACTTTAATGCCAGCAGCTCACAAACAAGACTCCACAGTTTAGAGGGAGCATTGGTTGGAACAGAAATTCCTCTCTGCATTGCATGCCGCTTCCGCTTCCTTTGATCATTGGGTTTTATGGTACCTTCTGCATAGATTTATGGCCGTTCAGGGATGACTCTGCAGCCAGTAGGGCATTGCCCTGGGGTATATGAATGTGGTTTTGAGCTGCACTTTCCCTTCCCAGTTGAGAAAATGTGGAGCGAATGCTAGATGCAGAATCGCCCTTTGTTTAACTCCTGTTGTTATTGGTCTTGAAGTTGCTGCTTATGTGACAGCCAGTGGGGTGGTGCAGTGGTTAAAGCGTCAGACCAGGATCTGAGAAGCTCAGGTTCAAATCCCTGCTCTGCCATGGTTGCTTGCTGGGTGACCTTGAGCCAGTGACACGCTCTCAGCCTAACCTACCTCACAGGATTGTTGTGAGGATAAAATGGGGGCAAGGAGACTGCTGTAAGCTGCTTTGGGTCCCCACTGGGGAGAAAGGCGGGGTATAAATAAAGAAAATAAATAAATAAATGCTGGGCTCGAAACGTGATCGTCTGCTGCAGACCAATATGGCTACCCACCTGAAACTCTCGTATGACGTCTAACCAGGGGAGCGAAACATCGAAGGTCTTGAACAATGAGCATTTAATGTGTAGAGTGTTTACAGCACGTGTCACAACTGGCGCTCCCTCTAAGCTGTGGAGTCTTGTGAGCAAAAATTCTCCTTTGTGAGCTACTGGCATTAAAGTTGTGAGCGAGTGATTGGCCTACTGCAGAAATCAGTTTGCTCTGGAGCCATCCTTCCTGAGCCAAGACACAAACGTGTGAGCCGGAGGCTAAAAAACTGTGAGCCCGCTCACACTAACTTGGCTTAGAGGGAACACTGATCACAACAACCCTGTAAAGCGGGTCACAGTATTCTATCCCTATACTGTAGGCGGGTGCCTACAATAATGTGGGTGTAGGGTAGTTCAGAGCCAAGGCCAGATCCTACAGCAGCCTCCATCGATACATAAAATAACTTACACATTATATATATTTTTATCTTCCACCAAGAGGCTCAGAACACTATTTTTGCAGTGCAGTCCCTAGCAAAGTTACACCCTTGTAAGCTGGCAGACTCCGATTGCCTTAGAAGGGCATAGCTCTGCCGAGGATTGCATTGTTAGCCTCCTAACTCAGAGCCGGTCTCGCTTGGGAGGCAGTGAGTTATCTAAGGCCACCTGGTGAGCCTCCTTGCGGGAGTGGGAACTTCCATTTCCTCCTGTCAAAGCTCGACGCTGCCACTCAGAACAACCACACACTGACTTATTAGTTCCTTCTTTTCCTGGATATCATGCCAGGCTAGCTCTGCCTCTCCCAACTCCCCTCTGCTTCTTTTTAATAATCGTTGCAAGAAGAGAAAATGAACACAGGTGGGGTTTTTTTGTGTTAAAGGAGTACATCTGAATGCAGAGCTTCTCCACTTCTCACTAGGATTAATCAGCTTTATATTAAATTCACGTTAGGCTTAGCTCTTCCCCCCCCCCTGCATTGCTCTGAACCTGCAATGTGCCCACAAACCATCAGGGGGCAGCTGTGACCAGAAAAGAAGAAAACCAGGAGAATGCGGTGGGAAAATATAGACCAGGGAGAGAGGATGGGTGAATTAAGGGGAATAGGCAAGAAGGTAGAGGTAGAGAAACAAAGCAGGGGGAGATGGTCGGGAGAACCCCTGTAGAATGAGCGGATGAGAAGAAGAAGAAAAAGTTAAGACGTGGAACGAGGAAGAAGAATCAGCAGGAGAAGACGAATTAAAAAACCCAAATGGACCTAAGCTGAAATACATCACCCTAGTACAGGAGGAACGGAACTGAGCATCGTGGAAACAGAAAGGGGCTTATTTAAGCTTTTCAAAAAACTCCTTCAGAGAGAAAAAGAGGGGGGAGAACCTGCTGCCACCCCTTCAGAGTTAATAAAAAAAAACCAACGCTTTCAGACCCCAGCATGAGAACTAAATGAGACTGAATAGAAAGGTGCTATATTATTTCTCTCATTACCTCAGCAGTATAAAAAAAGAGCCATTGGATTTCTTCCCCCCCCCCCAAAAAAAAAAAGAAGAAGAAGAAAAAGCTCTGTATAATCTAAAGGCTTTCAAGGTGCGCTTCATCCCACCCGCTCTCGGTTCCAGTAGGTTAACTTCATTAAAGGGTTCCTTCTGCTGCTTTCATGTGTGCCGGGATCCCTACTGGGTGGCTAACATCAGGCAGAGGAAAAAAGCCCTCGGCTGGATGATCGTAAACGGATGTTTTACACACGGGTGACTGGAATGTGGGGTGGAGAGAGAGAGAGAGAAGGGCTATAGGCAAGAGATGGATCCTCCGGGCCTATTAATTTCCCGCCACACCAGGCCTCAGCCCTTAGCAAAGAATGGCCTCAGGACTGGAAGCATTACTTGATTGAATTCTGAGGGAAGGAAGAGACCCCACATGAGGTCTGCTCGTGACCTCTCTGTGATCAGGCATCTCAGTGGACGGCGTTTCCCCTCCTTATTATGCTGGGCCTGATCTGTCTCAAAAACTATATTACAGGGATTTCTCTCTCTCTCTCTCTCTCTCTTTCATTTGTGAGGTTTTTCTTCCTGTGTTAAAATAAAATGCACTGCATCCCTTTGGAAGAGGATCCGGAAACTTAGCATTTGACAGGATCAGCAAATAAGCCCCCTGAAATTAGTAGCACAAATGTATACACAAAATATCAGTGGCTCATCTGCTCACACCAGGATTGCCAGGTCCATCCCCCATCCCCCCCCTGCCACCAGCGGGGGGATTGGGGGGCAGGGTTGCCGGACCCAGGTTGGGAAACTCCTGGAGATTTGGGGATGGGGCCTGGGGAGCACAGGGACCTCAGTGGGGCACAATGCGATCCAGTCCACCCTCCAAAAGAGCCATTTTCTCCAGGGGAACTGATCTCTGCAGTCTGGAGATCAGCTGTAATTCTGGGAGAATTACCTGGAGGCTGGCATCTCTGGTTCACACGGAACTCTGTTGGTCATGGGGTTGTTCCCGATGGCAGGAATAACAGGCAGATCCCATTTCAGCACTGGGCAGGGGGTTGGAATGGGTGGCCCGTAAAGCCCCAGTCAGCTCTATGATTTCTTTCTACAAAAGTAGGCCACACACTGTGTTGTTTTGATCTTTTCTCTCCCCCACCAAGAATTATGTACTGATGCTAAGGACAAGCTCAAACGCTCCTCCCGCCTCCCCACTCCTATTTCTATGTACAAAGGATTTATATTCTGTCCCCTCAGCCATCAGGTTCCTCGTGAGATACAGAATAACTATATAAAACCAACAACAAAAATGTAATCAATTTATAATGCATCATCCTAAAAAGAAAACCATCACCAAACCAGGAAAACAGAATTTAAATATTAACTCTGCCCATGGAGGAATAAGAAGAACAGGAAGAGAGAGCTCAATCGATCCAGCAAGATACCTAGGTAAACAAAACAGGATTTTACTCAGCATCGGAAATGTAAGGACACAAGAGTTTCCTTTCTGGAACAGAACAGTGGTCTATACAATCCAGCATCCTGTTTCATACAGTGGCCAACCAGTTGTCCCAAAGGCCAACCAAACCAGTTATGGATGGACCTATCTTGCAAGGATATCTTCTACACCCATCTATTTGTTTGTTATCAAGATCTGCCAGTTGGGCTAGGGTAGCCAGCTCTGGGTTGGGTTGGAGTCTGAGGAGGGTGGTGGTTTGAGGAGGGACCTCAGCATGGTATAATGCCATAGAGCCCACCCTCCAAAGTAGCCATTTTCTCCAGGTGAGCTGATCTCGGTTGCCTGGAAAACAGTTAAAATCCCAAGAGATTTCAAACCATCACCTGGAGTTTGGAAACCCTACATCAAGACCTCACTCGGCCTGAAGTCTCTTCAGTGGCTCCCTATTGATTCCTGGATTTGTTTAAGACGGTGGTGCTTACCCTTCATGGATGTGAAAGTTGAACAGTGAAGAAAGCTAACAGGAAGAAAACTGATTCATTTAAAGTTATGTGTTGGAAGAGAGTTTTACAGAGACCATGGATCTCCAAAAAGACATATAACTACATTAAAATGACTAAACGGAGGCTACTGTACTTTGGTCACATGATGAGAAGACTGGATTCACTGGAAAAGACAATAATGGTAGGAAAAGTTGAAGGCAACAGGAAAAGAGGGAAAACCAACAAGAGATGGATTGACTCAGTCAAGGAAGCCATGGCTTTCAGTCTGCAAGACCTGAGCAAGGCTGTTAACAGGATCCTTGTGGAGGACGTTGATTCACGGGATCACCATAAGTTGGAAACAACTTGATGGCACTTAACACACACAGAATTCACTGATCCTTTAACTTAAACACCTTCTTTTTTCTTAAAACTAAAGGGAAGGAAAGAGGGAGGGAGGGAGGGAGGGAGGGAGAGAAAGAAAGAAAGAAAGAAAGAAAGAAAGAAAGAAAGAAAGAAAGAAAGAAAGAAAGAAAGAAAAGTTGTGATTGCTGAGTGAGGGGCACATGGCTGAAGAATGAATGAGCCATTAATTGGTTATACATCATATTCCTGAACATACTATTGCTCTTAAAACAATAATGGCAACCACAACAGGACACAGAAATGCAGGCACAAAGAGGTACAAAGGGAAACAAAGCAGATGGTGATAAAGATGCTGTGTGGGGGGGAGAAAGATATTCCCATACACTTTCCTTTTCTTTGGGAGATATTTTTTTATTGTTGTTGTTCTTGTTGCTGTTCTTAAAAAGGAACAGGCAGCGTTTTATGGAGTCGTGTCCCTCGCCGCATTCTACATTTCATGGTAGTTTTCAACACTCCAGGATGCGACACTCCCCATTTCGGAGTCCAGGGGCAGCGAATTAAGTGCCAGAAGGTATGTGCAGTTTATTTTATTTTATATATTTATTTTTCTGCCAGCAGTTCTGTTCTAAACGCTGCCATAAAAAAATTTAGATCCCCAAACCGAATTATCACAAGGATATTTCATCTCCCTCCTGCCTGAAACCTAGCAAATAAATTCCAAGGCCAGAAGTGATTCGTTCCTTACCCCCTCCCCTCTCCCCCTCTTTCTTTCTTTCTTTTTTAAAAAAGTGTGATTTGCAGTGTTTTGACTCTCCTTTTGATCAGTCCTGGCAACAAAACCTCCATATGTTTCGGCTGCCTTCTACTCACCCCCCCACCCCCCCACCCCCCGTAACATTTTGCCATGTTTTAGTTTGCGACCTCTCGTTCCCCAATATTTACACACATTTTGGAATATATTTTCATTGTAACACACTCACATTATGCACAGGGAATTAATTCCATATACATTTACTAGAGAAGACTGAGAAATCCCTGCCCCCTTAGCTGAAGAGTTCAACCAGCTAGTGCCTTGCTTGACTGCCGGGACTTCTTCAGTTTTGCCTGGAGGCCGGCAGTACTTTTTAAGAGATTTCAGACAGACTTTGCTTCCCATCATGTCTATACACCAGGGTTCCCAGGTCTCTCCAGCTCCTGGTAAGTCCAGCCAGTGACGTCACTTCCAATGTGTACCAGAAGTGATGTCATCATGTTGTGACATTGTGGCAACACTCTGCTATTTGGCAAAAACTCTATGGTAAAAATGGCTTCTACCATAGAGTTTCCCCCAAATACCAGAGCATTGCCATGACACTGATGACGTGATGACGTCACTTCCAGTACACACTGGAAGTAACATTGCCACGCCACTTGCGACACAGCCTGGCCCTCGTTCCTGCTCCTCGTAAGTCCTGCCCCCGCTGGCCAAATGATTGACAGCAGAGGGCAGGTCTTGGAAGCAAGGGATCCCCCACCTCCAGCAGGGAGGGGCTAGCAACCCAACTATACACATTCACTTTGTTTGTAAGAGCAAAACTAATCCCCTGGTCTTCACAACCTTGATTTATTTATTTTACAAAATTCCCATCCTGCCTTTCTGGCCTCACAAGGGCCACCAAGGCATCTAACAAATGAAAACATGCACAACCAATACACATCTTCAAATAGGGTTGCCATCCCCCCCAGTGGGGCCAGGGGATCCATTGATTTTGGGGGGCCCAATCCACCACCAGCCAGCTGGTCGGCGGGGGAAGCCCCACCGCCGAACAGCAGCAACCCATGGGGATGCCACTGACACAATGACATTACCAGTAGTGACATCATCACACTGGGGCTGTCGCATGGTGACATTCTAGCATTTGGGGGGGGGGGACTATAATTACCCAACGAGGAGCCAGGAGACCTCCCCCGGCCGCAGTTAAGAAGAGACCTGGCAACCCTATCTTCAAAACCGTTAAAACCAACCAAAACCTCACACATCATTAAAACAATTAAAAACAGAACTGAAGGACATAGAAACAACAACTAAAACATTGGTCACGAAGGAAGGATCACCAAGAGAAAAATAACCACAACAAAAACAGTCTTCACCGGCTGGCGGAAGACGGCAACCTTTCCGGAACCAGGACTCACCTTTTATACCCAAGTAGCAGCAGCCACCATGCTGAATTGCAAGAACACAACAGGAAGTCATGTGAAATCACCGCCACAGGGCAGGAAGAGGAGGAGTTGGAACTATGTCTATACCAGTGGGGAGGGGAGTTCCATGCTGCAAGTGCTTGCAAAGCATTGGTGGACCAAGGTGTTGGGCAGGTCAGGGAAAGAGAGAGAGGGCAAGGGAGAACTTTTGTGGGGAGGGAGACTCTGAACTGGCCTGTCCTAAAAAAGAACCCTCTCCGCTGCTGAGGGAACTTAGCTTGCCATCCAGCATGCAAAGAGATGCAGGAGGCCTGGTAGCCTTGTTCTCTATGTATGTGCACAGTAGCAGATCTTTCCAAAGACAGCAAAAGATTGGAAGCTGTACAGGGCCTTGCGGACCAGCAGCTGAGGCTTTGCAACCCACTGGCTGAAGTCCCCTGGCCGGATCTGACCATGGCCAGTCTGTTGCCTTTAGAAAGCCCAGGAGCCACTCATGCAGGCAACAGATCTCCCCTTTCATTTGTTTTCAGCGCCTGTTATTTGAGATGATAATGCTCTTGTGACCCAATACAGACACCACACTTAACGACAGGTGATTCCGCACTGGACCTTAACTCCTGGTTCAACCCTGTCCCCAAACTTACATTCTGCACTACACTCGAGTTCACCCCTGTAATTATCTCGGAGTATTTTTTGTTTCCACATTACACTGAAGTCGACCTGGTTTTGCCCCACCCTTGTCCCAGGATAAACGGATGCTGTTATAACCAGGGATAAATGCACGGTATGGTGTCGTGAGCTGAACTCTGAAGAAACCAAGGATGAGATCCAAGTGCAGAAAGGACCAATGGTTTGTTTTTCTTAGCTGCAGGTTGACAATTATGCCCAAATAAACCATGATGAGAAATCAAGGCAAGATGTGAAATCTGCATGGAGTTGGGTTTGCGAACCACAGTTCTCATGAGCCATGGTTAAGCCTTATATCGGCACACAGCAAGGCATAGTAAAGGCCATCTCCCGGTCTTCTCTTGCTGTCTGCTTGGAAAGGAGATGAGTGGGTTTCACTGGTTGGTGTAGTGGTTAAGAGCAGCAGTTAAGAGTGGTTAAGAGTGGCTGACTCTAATCTGGGAGAACCGGGTTTGATTCCCCACTCCTCCATATGCAGCTGCTGGTGTGACCTTGGGTCAGTCTTAAGTTCTCTCAGAACTATTCTCTCAAGGGTACTTCTCAAAAGAGCTCTCTCAGCCCCACCTACCTCATGGGGTGTCTGTTGTGGGGAAGGGAAGGGAAAGGAGATTGTAAGCCGCTCTGAGACTCCTTTGAGTAGTGAAGGGCGGGGTATAAATCCAATCTCCTCTTCCTCATTGAAGTTCCTAGATGCTGCAGTGTCATTTGGGGGTGGCTGGGGAGGCCATTGACTCCCCCAAATGTGACGTTTCTTCAGGTGACCTGTATCTTTTATTATTAAAGACGTACACAAAAAAAGTAGCTCCAGCTAATGATCTTAGAATAAACAGGCAGGATCCTTCCCCCTGTAAGGCACAGCACTTGGGCATGGATGGGTCTCTGCAGCTCCTAACTTGTTATTTAGTTTTTCACTTTGCATAACTTAAACACCATCATGTTACATGTTAATTTGCTGTCTACAAGTTTAGCACCTCATCTCCCATTCCAATTGTCTTTGAGAAAGGGTGCCTTGCACATGAAAGCTCATACCTTGAATAAACCTTTGTTGGTCTTCAAGGTGCCGCTGGACTCCAGATTTGTTCTGCTGCTTCAGACCAATACAGCTGACTACCTGGATCTAACAGAACGTTGTTTTTCTCCTCTCAGTGAACAAACAGACACCAGGCCAGGCCATGGGGGGAAATGGAAGGTCTGTGTCTCTCTTTTCCTCACTGAAGTCCGAAAGTGCACCTCTGCAAAAAGGGGTTGTTTGTTGTTTCTAAAGGAGACCTTTGCTTTCTCAGTCACTCAAATAACACATCCAAGACTGTCTTGAGCCTGTTGTTTGGAGACAATTTCTCAGTACCTCACACAAACATAGTGTGAAAAGGAATGAGTCCCAAGAGGGACTGTTCAAATTCCAAAAACATTGGTTTGTGTGCTACAATAACAGACGGGGGGCCACCGCACATCCACACTCCCGTAAAACTTTGCAAAGGAAAATAGGTAGGCTTGTTCCACAGTATGTGAGCAAGAGACCAGCAGTGCAGTAACAGCCGCGCAGCTCTAAGACTGACAATGGAGTAATGGAAATTGCTTGAGATTTTCTGTTCCTTGGCTCCATCATCAACCCAAAGGGAGACTGCAGCCAAGAAATCAGAAGGAGATTGAGAAGTGTAAGGAATGTGCAGGGCTCATTTCGTAGCAGGAGCTCCTCTGCATATTAGGCCACACACCCCTGATGTAGCCAATCCTCCAAGAGCTTACAGAGCTCTTCTTACAGGGGCTACTGTAAGCTCTTGGAGGATTGGCTACATCAGGGGTGTGTGGCCTAATAAGCAGAGGAGCTCCTGCTACGAAATGAGCCCTGGGAACGTGTCACTGGTGACCAAGATCAAGATCATTCATACCACAGTATTCCCCATTACTGTGTATGGGTGTGAAAGTTGGACAATGAAGAAAGCTGATTCCTTTGAAATATGGTGTTGGAGGAGAGCTTTACGAATACTGTGGACTGCCAAAAAGACAAATAAGTAGGTTCTAGATCAAATCATGCCTGAACTCTCCCTAGAAACTGAAACGACTAAGCTGAGACTGTTATGCTTCGGTCACATTTTGAGAAGACAAGAGTCACTTGCAAAAGACAACCACGCTAGGGAAGGCTGAAGGCAGCGGGAGAAGCGGGAGACCCAACACGAGATGGACTGACTCAGTCAAGGACGCCACGGCCTTCGTTTCGCAAGACCTGAGCAAGGCTGTTAACAAGAGGACATGTTGGAGGGACTTTAATTCGTCAGGTCGCCATAAGTCAAAAGTGACCCGACAGCACTTCACACACACAGTGACCAAAGCAAACGTTCAAGATGTGTTGGTGGGGCATCATGGAAAGTCCCAGCCAAACACCTGTTGAAATACTAGTCTTCAGTCTAGGGGGCGCATTGTCACTAGCAGATCACGTCTATGTCGAACAAATTTGGAGTCCAGTGGCACCTTTAAGACCAACAAACGTTTATTCAAGGTATAGTTGTAGTGTAGTTGATGTTGTTAGATCCATGGACTGTATCGTCTGGGTGTCTGTGGCAGCAAAGTTGGCATCTGGGTTTATTGCAAGCTCTGGTCCCAGTGTCCATGTTCAGATTAGATGTTGCATTACTGTGGGTGAGGAGTTTCACTTTGACTATCTTAAAGCATCAGCAGGGCTATTATTGGGCAGGAATGTACAGGAACGGAGTTCCGGCTGGCTTCCAAGTTGGCCACGCCTACAGCCTCCCCCCCCCCTCAGGTTCCTCAGGCATCTCACAAGCTGTGGGGCACCTGGGGAAGCCAATCCTGGGAGGGAGCTGCGCTGTCAGGGGTGTGGCCTAATATGCTAATGAGTTCCTGCTGTTGGGTGTGGCCTATTATGCTAATGAGTTCCTGCTGGGCTTTTTCTACAAAAAAAGCCCCCAGCATCTGCATCACGTTATGTGTTAATTTGCTGTTCAGCCTGTATCTCTGAGTTTGAAATCCATCTTCCTTCCCAATATATTTGACAAAGTGTGCCTGCACATGAAAGCTCGTACCCTGAATAAACCTTTGTTGGTCTTAAAGGTGCCACTGGACTCTAAATTTGTTCTACTGCTTCAGATCAACACGGCTGGCCACCTGGAACCATTTCTATGTTGGGCAGGCTTCGTTCTCACACAATATCTCAGTCCCAGGTCCTAAGATTTTTTACACACTGTCAGGTTTTGAGATGACCAACACTGTTATCACGTAAAACACACGACACTGAGGAGCCAAGGAAATTAGTGCAGATTTGCTCTACACCAGTCTGGTGTAGTGGTTAAGTGCGCGGACTCTAATCTGGGAGAACCGGGTTTGATTCCCCACTCCTCCACTTGCACCTGGCTGGATGACCTTGGGCAAGCCATAGCTCTGTACCAGCTGTTCTCTCAAGGACAGCTTGGGAAAGAGCTCTCTCAGCCCCACCTACCTCACAGGGTGTCTGTTGTGGGGAGGGGAAGGGAAAGGAGTTTGTAAGCCGCTCTGAGACTCTTAAGTGAGTGAAGGGCGGGATATAAATCCAATCTCTTCTCTCTTCTTCTCTTCTCTCTCTTTACCCAACCGAGGCTCTGTTCAGATGTCACACAACACCGTGGCTTATTTTAACTGCGGCCCTTGAACTAAAACAGCAGAAAGCGATCTTAGTTTGCCTTGATGAAACCCAGTTGCGGAGCTTTTCTCATTCTTCCACTCCTCTCCTAACAAAACAAAGAAATGCACACAACCCAGGGGCTATCCCAGCCTCCAGTGCAACATCAAAACAAACAAAAGCCCCTCTGTGTGAACAACTTACTTTCTACTAGCTGGCCTTAATTGTAGACCAAGAAACCTACCCCCCCCCTGTCCAAGCTGCATGGTCAGGCAACAAAAATGAAATGAAATGAAAAACAGCAATAAATTAGTACAATCAAACAATAAAAATAGGAATAATGAAGAACGATACAGTAGGGTAATAAAAACAACCATTAAAATATCAATATGAAAAAAAAAACTTTTTAAAAGCCACACCGAAGGTATTCTGATAAAACTGACTCAAACACACAATTCCAAGGGTCCACATCTGGTGGACTGTGTTTCTGCACTGAAACAGCTCAGATCTGTCCAGTGGGGAGGGAAAGGATGACTGCACACGTACAATGACATGCTACTTTCTTGCAGCTCCTGCAACCAAGTCTGGCATCCCTGCCACCTCTAAGTCAAAGCCTTCCACATTGTTAAAAGGGAAAACCCTGACCTGGATAGCCCAGGCAAGCCCGATCTCATCAGATCTCGGAAGCTAAGCAAGGGTCACCCTGGCAAGTACTTGGATGGGAGACCTATGAATAGGGATAGGCACAGACCCGAACACCAAGCCAAAGTCTGTCCCAGACTTTGCCTGATTTGGGGCTTGTGAGCTGAGCTGAGCCTGCTTTTTGGGCAGGCTCGGGAACGCATTTGGCCCAATGCACGCCTGCCACTTCCAAGTAGCATTGGCCCCCGCCCCGGCATGTCCGCATTGCCCAGAAGTGATGCAAGCACGTCACCAATGCACTTGCGTCACTTCTGGAAAAAGTGGCCATGATGGGGGATCGGGGCCCGACACCACCTGGAATGAGCAACATAGCAAAACCATGGAGTTTCTGGCAATTCCTAGAACAGACATGTCACTTCCAGGGTTTCTCTGGAAGTGATGTCACACTCTTGGCCCAATGGGGTTTTTTTTTTTTAATTTCCTGCTGTCATTACAACTGGTGGGGGGTCCCCAGCCCCTTGCAGGGGGGGTGTGCTGGCAACCTTGGCTACTATCTCCATGTCAAGCTGCCTTATGCTATTTGGCCCTGACTCAAGCAGCTCATCAAGATCGTTCCCAGCCATCATATTGGAGAGGTGTTTTGACCGGAGATGCCCGGAACAGAGCCAGAGACCCTTTTTTCTGCATGCAAATCACATGACTCTACCACTGAGCAAACAGCGTCTGCCCCCAGCTTATGCAATGGGCAATGAGCTTGTTCTGAATCCTGCATTTCCCTGAAGCCTCTCTGCAAGCTACTCAGGAATCTATACATCTATATAAATGCAATTTGTCCTCGTGAGCCTGGGCACAACATTTTTCATGTTGAAGTTGTCATCCTTCTACACCGCATGCTCTTTTACAGTTTAACCACTGAAAGGAAAGTTAAGACCTGAAAATTCCACTGCAGATACATGTGATGAGGAGAAGGAAATATTTTGTGCTACCATGAGGCAAGCCCGCACACTTAGATGCCATTTTGCCCAGTTTGTAGCGCTGGCTCTTTCTCCAAGGGACCAAGGCAAGTCCCTGAGGCACTGGTAGCTTCCTTGAGCCCCAAGGAAACAGAGAAACAGAGAGCTGGAAGGGACCCTGAAGCTCATCTAGTCCAACCCTCTGCATAGTACAGGAAATTCCCAGCTACCTCCCCCCCCACTCCCCTGGTGATCTCTGCCTAGGGTTGTCAAACTCCAGGTGGTGGCTGGAGATTTTCCACAGAGATCAGTTCACCTGGAGAAAATGGATGCTTTGGTGGATTTTATGGCATTATACCCCAATGAAATTCTTCCCTTTCCTTCCCCTCCGCAGACCCCCCATCTCCACAGGCTCCTCCTCTCAAATCTCCAGGTATTTCCCAACCTGGAGCTGGCAAACCTACTCCTGACCTATGGCCAGAGGAGGGCAAAAAACCTCCACGATCCCTGGGCCAGTCTGGCCTGGAGAAAAATTCCTTCCTGACCCCAAAGTGGGGATTGGCATTACGAACTGATACACTGGTTTGTGAACCAAACTGGTTCTTGAGCTATTTAACGTTCAAACCCCCGCTTTCTGCTCCCCGCGGCTTTTCATATGGAGCAGAAAGCAGGGGCTTAAACCAAACAGCAGACTGCCATGAACCACCACAAACTGCGTCAAAATTTGTGAAAGTTCATGGCAGTCCGTCAGTGTGCGAACATTGTTTCGCAAACCATGTACTGGTCAAAAGTTGAACTTTAGTTCGTCAGCCGGTTTGTGCCCATGCCTACTCATGATCTGCCTGAATTCATAGTGAGTCATAAGAATCAGCAGTGCTGTCAGATGGCCATCTAGCCTCTGCTTAAAAACCTCCAAAGGAGGAGAGCCCACCACCTCATTACACGAGGAAGCCTGTTCCACTGAAGAACTGCTCTAAGGTGGGGTATAAATACTTTAATAATTAATTTAAAATAAATAAGCTTGCCCCCAGTTTACCTGTTCCCCATGTCTCCTCACCCATTTGTCAGCACGCCAACATCATTAGTGGTAAACGATGTGAGATTTGGCCCCAAAAAGTCCCCTGTCTCTGCTTTATACACTTATCACAGTGTGGTTACCAAGCACATGGCAAACATTACATCAATGCATGTCACCTGCTTACTCTCACCTGCCAAGCCCTTCCAGAAGGGGGCTGAGCGGTGCAACAGCACGTGGGGGCATGAAGCGGACCACAGCAAAGCTTCCCATGGGCCTCACACTTGCTGCAAAATGTTGCACAAATCCAGACTGAATGGGAAATTAAGGCAAAACACTTCCATTCTGTTAGCCTGAGGGAAACCAGGACGCTGTGCTCGCAGATTACATTTTCAGGACATGTGTATGTGTGTGTTAAGTAACGTCAAGTCACTTACGGCTTCCGGAGACCCTATGAATTAATGTGCTCCAAAACGTCTTCTTGTTAACAGCCGTTCCATTCAAATCCCAGTTTAAACACCTATCAGTAGGAAGGCTTTGACTTAATATTACACATTAAATATATTGAGGGGCAGGCACGGCTCATATGCTTTGCATGCAAGGAGGTTGCAGGTTCAATCCCCCCACCTCTAGTAAAAATCATCTGGCTGGGGGAATATTCAGTATTTCTGTTTACTTTATTTATATCCACCTTCCTCACCGCGGCTCAAGTTGGATCACCCAAGTGTAAGTCAATAGGATGTGGTGTCTAATAAACAACGTAATCGAACTAGGATTACCGAAATTTGAAACAAAGCATGATTAGACACAATACGTTAAACAATGTAAAAAATGGCATCACATAAATAGAAAACAATGCGGTGACAGCAGGATAATGAGCCAGTTTGGTGGAGTGGTTAAGTACGCGGACTCTAATCTGGGAGAACCGGGTTTGATTCCTCACTCCTCCAAATGCAGCTGCTCGTGTGACCTTGGGTCATTCGCAAGTTCTCTCAGAGCTGTTCTCTCAAGGCCTGTCCTGAGCGATTCTGTTTTTACATAGTTTGCAGGAAGATCAAAGCTTGGTACTTTTGTGTTTGCCTCTGGGCTTCAAAACACCTCACCAATGCATTATCATCATTGTTCTCAAATCACCCTTGTAAGGTAGTCCAGCATTATTACCCCTTCTACATTGCAGGGGAGGAATGAGGCTGGGAAAGGCCTTATCGAAGGTGGTCTACTGAGTTCTGAAATTACTGCTATGCAAACCAGAGGCTCTGTCTGGGATTAGTATATGACTGCCTAGACAACATTTTCCCCCTCGCCCAATGCTATAACATCTTCATTTGTCAGGCAAGTGGAGGAGGCTTTGTTCCCAAACTGTGATTTGCAACACAAAAGCATTTCAGCTCAGTTGCCCAGGAGGGAGGAAATGGCTCTCAAACTGAGACTGCTTCCTTTCCCCTGGCAGGATTCCTGTGCAGCAGCTACAGGGCAGGCAGGAATTCAGGAGGAGATGCCCACCCTCTCTGTGCATCTTGCTGCTGGGAAACTTCGCATTCTCGCATTCCTGCCAGTGACGCCAGTCCTTCAAACCACAGAAAACCCACCAGACGTCAAGGTTGCAGTCATTCCAGCCGCTAAGGGAAACGGTTATAGAGCTGGTGAAAAATGGAAACACACGACTTCTGGAAGGAAGGCCTATGAGCGGTTTTCAGCCAGGGAGAAAGGAAATCCAAAACACCTAAAGAGGTAGTTGCTGACAGACAAGTGTCAGGTTTAGGAGCCAATTCAAACAGCATGGCTCCAAAATGGAGGCCGCTGGGACTACTCCCAAACATCAGGGGCCAGCGGTGCAATCCTAGGCAGAGTTACTCCAGTCTAAGCCTATTGAAACCAATGGACTTAGAATGCAGTAAATGTGTATGGCATTGCACTGGGGAGGTTATATCATTACACAGGGTGCAGTCACAAGCGGGGTGGGGGGAAGCGAGGCTATTTCCTCCGGAGGAATTTGACCCACAGTTGCAAGATCACACCTCCCTTTGAAGCTGCGGGGTTTTTTTTGTGTTGTTTTGTTTTCCATGCCTTTAAATGAGGGATCGATGAATCGCACCTCCTCACGGAGTTTGCGATGATGTGCATACTGCGAAGGGGGGGAGTTTGCGATGATGTGCATACTGCGAAGGGGGGGAGTTTGCGATGATGTGCATACTGCGAAGGGGGGGAAATAAAGGCACGGAGTCGGGGTGGCCTGATCAGACCATCCCGATGCTATGAGAGCGCGCTAGAGCGATCAGACAGGGAAAAGTCCATCCGTGGCCCATTGCAACCCATTTCCTATTGGATTTCCCCCAGTGTCTTTTAACTCCACTTCTGTGTCAGAGCAGAAAGGGTGCCGACGGCTGTGGGGCACTTCCCAGATGTTGTTGTCTGATTGCGCCCTTTAAATCCACCTGGCATTCGCACCTATGTTAGGTATAATTGTGCCTATGACCGCAGCCATAGATTGATCTGATTCCATGGAGAGGGTCAATGTCAAGCTCAGCAATTATTTACTTATTTACTTTATTTTTACCTGGCCTTTCTCCCCAGGGGGACCCAAAGCGGCTTACGTTACTGTCCTCCATTTTATCCTCACAACAACAAGGTAGGTTAGGCTGACTGGCCCAGGGTAGGTTACAGTAGCCCCTGTAAGAAGAGCTCTGTAAGCTCTTGGAGGATTGGCTACATTAGGGGTGTGTGGCCTAATATGCAAAGGAGCTCCTGCTACGGAATGAGCCCTGTTCATCAGCTATTAAGATAATACATATCAGGCACGCACACAGAGGAGTTTCATTTTTCTGTGCTACATCTCTTATGGCAGAAATACAACACACTCAGATGTCCTGTCAGTTTTTCAAAGCATGGCATTAGTGAGATTCAGTCATCCATAATTCACCAGGCAAAGTTGGGACAAAATTCAAAGTTTGGGTATCTATGTGTGTGCGCGTGTGTGTGTGTGTTCGATTGTGAGCGTGAGGATCATTACCACTACAGCAACTGCGGGATGGCAGCTTTTAGTAAAACAAATGAAAAGCTGTATTTAGTCCCTCTTGCTGCATTGTGAGAGGAATGAATAAAACACTTTATAATATATTTTACAGCTGCCGTTTCTTAGGGTTTTCTGCTTCACAATAGTCAAAGCAGCTCTGACTGGGGAGTAGCTATAAAAACATTCCCCCCCCCCCCCCCCCGCTCTTTGTTGTTTCAAACCATTCTTTTGAAAGAATGCATATTAATTGCCTCATCGTTCCTCAAAACTGCGGTGGGGGGGGGGGGGAGAGAGTTTGGGAGCAAGAGTGGAGACAGCAGCGGCAGCTGGGAAGGGGCCCCGGGGTGGGTGAGGGGAGTTCGAGGTTGGGTGGGGGGGGGGTGAGTAACAGAAGCCAGGAACCCAGCAAAACAGTGACTGGGCGCTGCCAAAACAAAGAAACAGCTACTCAGATGGATTGGTACCAGAGCGTTCCTGAGTATCAAGGAAGACAAAGTACCAGAGAACTGGGGAAATGTGAGGAACTGGAGGAGATATGGAGCCCAACAAAGGAGGAAAGCTGTGGAAAGGGAACCAATGGGGAAAGAAAGAGGAGGAGGAGATTGGATTTATATCCAGCCCTTAACTACCTGAAGGAATCTCAGAGCGGCTTACAATCTCCTTCCCCTTCCCCTCCCCACAACAGACACCCTTGTGAGGTAGGTGGGGCTGAGAGCTCTTTCGAGAACGGCTCATGAGAGAACAGCTCTGAAAGAACTTGCAACTGACCCA
Organism: Lepidodactylus listeri; assembly: GCA_029233225.1. NCBI lineage: Eukaryota > Metazoa > Chordata > Lepidosauria > Squamata > Gekkonidae > Lepidodactylus > Lepidodactylus listeri. The sequence goes on along the minus strand of JARCFY010000010.1, from coordinate 16,501,815 downwards.
AGGTCACACCAGCAGCTGCTTGTGGAGGAGTGGGGAATCGAACCCGGTTCTCCCAGATTAGGGTCTGCACTCCTAACCACTACACTAAGCTGGCTCTCAAAGAGATGAGGGTGGCTGAAAGCAAGCTAGAAGTTGCTAGAAGCCATGCCTCAGCAACCCTGTTGATGTCTTAGGGCCCACTTGGTTCAGATCCTTCACCGGCAGTGGTAACGCCTCGGTGGGGGGGGGCACTCTGCTTAGCTTGTTTAAGAGCTGTTTTCACTTCCCCATCCACTCTTGCAGCTAAGGTTAGAATACAGTTGTGGCTCGGTAACCAGCAGGAGAGTTGGGAGGTAAGAACATATAGTTTTTTTGGGGGGAGGGGGGCAATCAACATCCCTGGTGCAATGATGTCACTTCTGGTGTAACCTGGAAGTGACATCATAATGCCAGGGGGTGACCCTCTAGCAGTAAAGTGTGCCCCCCCACATGGACATGTTGGGAGTTCAAGTGAAGTGGATGGCTTGAAGCGTGGACAGCTGCAGGAGGGTACTGGATAAACATATGGAGCAGAGGTCCATCAGTGGCTGTTAGCCACAAGGTATAGATAGGAACTCTCGGTCTGGGGCAAGTGATGCTGTGTATTCTTGGTGCTTGGGGGGGGGGCAACAGTGGGAGGGCTTCTAGTGTTCTGGCCCCACTGCTGGACCTCCTGAGGGCACCTGGCATTTTTGGCTACTGTGTGACACAGAGTGTTGGACTGGATGGGCCATTGGCCTGATCTAGCATGGACTTCTCTTATGTTCCTAAATTAGGAACATATAGTTTGGGAGGGGGTGATCGGCATCCCTGACATCACTTCTGGTGCAACCTGGAAGTGACATCATAATGCCAAGGGGTGGCACTTCAGCAGTAAATTACTGTGCGACTGGGTCTTGAAAAGTCCAGAACATTTAGAAGCAGGTCCCAAACTGTATGATGTTTAAAAGCGGAGTCCTCTTCAGAACCTATGAGAATGATTGCCTTAGACCAGAGGAAAGATGGCCCTTTAAATAAGTGTGGAAGCTCCTAATGAGCCACTTCCTGGAGGACCACTGGTGGCCAGAAGAAAGCTTACACCATTGTTCTGACTCAAGTGCTGCTCAGAAGCAAGTTTAATTCATTATTCTGACCGAAGTATGCAGGTCTACTGGGCTGCTGTCGCACACACTAAATAATCCACTTTCAATCCACTTTCAGTGCACTTTCCAACTGAATTTCATTGTGGCCCATTCTACATCTGCTGTTTTTCCAAACCCACGTTGGAACAGAAATTTCCCTTGGCATTGCATGCCACTTTCACTTTGACTGATTGTCAGATTTTATGGCAGTGTCCAGACTACATGCTGTTTTCACTTTGTTTGATCTCTCGGTTTTATGGTACCATCTGCATAGATTTATGGCTGTTCTGTGGCCGTTCAGGGGTGACTCTGCAGTCAGTACAGCGTTGGCCCAGGGTATTTGAATGTTGTTTTGAGCTGCACTTTTTCTGTTGCAGGGTGAGTTTGGTAAAATGGAGCAAATGCTAGATGCAGACTAGGCCACTGCGTGATCTGGCAAAATCCAGTAGGAAAGTGCATTGAAAGTGATTATTTCGTGTGTGCGACCGCAGCCCAGGCTTATTCCATCATGGAAGTCTTATCGTCCCTGCCTTCGGCTGCGATCGCACACACTAAACAATCCACTTTCAACCCACTTTCAGTGCACTTTCCAACTGGATTTTGCCAGTTCACATATTAAAATCCAGTTGGAAAGTGCACTGAAAGTGGACTGAAAGTGGGTTATTTAGTGTGTGTGATCGCAGCCTTAGACAATCTAAAGAGCTGCAAATTCCACCCCCAGCTATGAAGGAAGACTCAAGCACCCTCCTCTTGGAAACCACAACGGGGGCGGGCGGGGGGGGGGGAGAGAAAGAATTTGGAGCCGAATCTAGGTAAAGGAGAGTTTGTGGGAGATCTCATAAAGAAAGACATGCTTGGCAAGTTAGCCCTCTCTCACTGTCCAGTGGAGATTCGCACGTCCCAATGAATCATCCCAGATACAACACTGGAAGCATGAGCCAGTGTATGGTCTCTCGTCACCCTCGCACACCGTCCTTTCCTGTCGAGTCAGCTGCCAGACGTCCCATCCTGAATGTGAACTGGCCTTGGGATTGCAGAACTCGCAGGAATCCGTGGAGTTCATCTGGCAGGGGACACATTCTGGGAAGGCTTTGGATTCGCAACCTATTACTCCTGCTGTCTGCCTGGGAGGCTGCCCGAAGCTTTAAAATATGTTGGTTGGGGACAAATAGAAGTTGGCACTGAGCGGCTGCGTTTCTGGGTTTGTGATGACTGCCAAATTTAGAAAGGAAAAACACCCTCCTGTGACTGCCTTATGGCTTGATCAGTGGATTTACAGTGAGGGGGGGGGGAGAGAGAGAGAGAGAGAGAAGAGAGGGAGGGAGGGAGGGAGCACTACGAAAACAAGGATATCATCCAGCCTACATTGGAGAGGGGAACACCCAAGAAAATAGCCAGAAGTCCTCATCTACTAGGAAAACATACCTGTGCCTTTCAATATTTCCCGCTGAGACATGACATCGTTTCAAAGCAGACCTCTCCCACAGCACAGGGTTCCAATTTCCTCTCAAGTCCACAGCAAAACAGCTGTGAGCCATCACAGAGAATTTTATATACACATACGTAACACAGATACAAAAAGAACTTCTCTTTTCTCTATCTATCTATCTATCTATCTATCTATCTATCTATCTATCTATCTATCTATCTATCTGTCTGTCTGTCTGTCTGTCTGTCTGTCTGTCTGTCTGTCTGTCTGTCTGTCTGTCTGTCTGTTCTCTTCCCCACAGAATCAGAAGTGCCGCACAGAGTGTGACTTAGCTGTTGTTCATGGCGTTCACACTCATCTCTCAGAGCCCAAGAGTGGCAAATTCATTTCTCACAGACCTGGTGTACCTTGAGGTGTGTGGAAACAGAGTTCGAAATTATATACCTCAGTGCCTTCTTCCGCTCTCCTCGTGGCTGTTCTCCAAGGGGGCTTTGCTCCCGCTGCTTCCACAGGACGAAGATTTGCCATGTTGTTTTTGCCATTGCAGCGAATGCAGGACCGTGGACATTGGTGACAGAGCTTCCACATGTGGGATTTATGCATGGATTTCCCTTTCGCTTTTGCCACGCCTGCTCCGCAGTGACGCCACACTGGCTCTCGGGGATGTAGTCGTGGCGGTTTCTGTGGGGACTCGTTGAGTCTCTTCCTTTCTTTGCCATTTTCTTCACACAGGCGCTCTAGTGTTATAACGGTTCTATTAAAATTTGAATAGCTAAGTTACAGAGCAGTATCAGCTGTGAAGAGTAACCCTCCAGCTGAAGGGACCCAGTGGAAGTCATCAACAGGGATCTAAGGGACTACTGAATTCAGGCCACTGTACCCCCTTCACGCCACTGTGTGTGTGTATGTATGTGTGTGTATATATATACACATACGCACACAGACACATACATATATATACATATATATGTATGTGTATTTATGTATGTGCTTGTGAGCTTGGAAGTCATGGTGACTTTTGGTGACCCCTAGTGGAGCTAGGACATTACAGAGCGGTGGCTTTGATATTACCTGCCTCTGCATCCTGGCCCTGGTATTCCTTGGAGGTTGCCCTCCCAAGTCCTTGCCAGGGTCGGCCCTGCTTAGCTTCCGAGATCTGATGAGATCGAGCTTGCCTGGGCTAACCAGGTCAGGGCTTTTCACCACACTGTTGATACATCTGAGGGAATCCCCTCACAGTGTCGGTCCGATTGGGTGAAGAGATGCCACTACAAATAGGTTTGCCAGCCTCCAGGTGGAGCCTAGAGATCTCCCAGTATTACAACTGATCTCCAGATGACAGATATCAATTTGCCTGGAGAAAATGGCTGCTTTAGAGGGTGGACTCCACAGCACCGTACCCTGTTGAGGTCCCTTCCCACCCTGCCCTCTCCAGCCTCTAACCCCATCCCCAAATCTCCAGGTATTTCCCAACTCAGAGCTGGCAATCCTAGCTACAAATGAACACACTGTTGACATCCAAATGTGAAAACATACTTGGAGTGGAGACACTGGTTTGTGATTTAATATTTCAAAAATACTGCGCTGTCCTTTGTCGTTTACGCTGTTAATTTTATGTGGATGGATTTGATTTTAACTTATGTATGCTGTTTGATTTTAAATGCTGTTAGCTGCCTGGAGCTGGCTGTGCTGGTTAGGCGGGATACAAATCTAAACAAACAAACAAACAAGTAAAAAATCTTTTTAAAAATTAATTTATTACCAAGTCCAAATGTAACATATCAACAACATCATAACACAATACATTATATAAACATTTACATACACAGACTAAAACCTAGATTTGCTTTACGTGTTTTAGAAATAGATCTAAAACAAAATAAAATCCAGATATTTTGAGGGTATTTTATATTCCACAGAGGGATGATTATTATAATAATAATATTTCAAAAATTCTTCTGTGGAGCTTGTCACTACACCTCACGAAGGTTGCCCTTTCTGGTTACTACACAATTACCCTGCATCTTAAACTCTAATAGCCACCCGTGGCCCCCATCTGCGGATAGCTAAATCTGTGGATTGGGGCCACATTGGGGGCTAAACAGATTTTTCAGCAAACTTGGGGCACTGCCACACTTCCCAGGTTTGCAGAAAAATCTGAGAATAAAAGAAATGAACACAAGGGGTTAAATCTCGCCAAAAGTAAAGGAGCGTTCTCTGCACAAGCCCAGGGAACACACCTTTGGTGGTGGTGGCACCAGGGAGCCATGCTGCTGGGCCCAGCAGCGGCTGCACATTCCGGGAGCTGCACCAGTCATGCGGCTGCTGCCGCAGCCCAGGAATCATGTTGGGCATGCTGCCTCGGGTGGCGCAGCCCAGGAGTCGCATCGGACCTGCGGGTGGTGGAGGCATAGGCTTGGACGTCACGCAAAGTGCAGGCCCGGTGGGAAAGTGGGGTGCGTGTGAGGGAATCCCCCCCCCCATGAGTATCACAGGTTCGGTACTGTTCTATACTGTATTTGATTCTCTTCCTAACCTTTATGTCCTTAGGACAAGGGATGGCTGCAGGACAGCGCTGGACCTACAACGTGTCTACGCAGCCCATAGCACTGGAGCGATTTTAATCAAACTGTGCCTACATTTCATTTGCTCTTTGCTTATGGCATCCATAGCTGGGATGATTTGTGACCGGGTGGTGATTGGATAGTCTAATCTTTGAGCAGTTGCTTGTCCTACATGACTCCCTTTGGCTCTCCCCTGTTGATTTCCACATCCTAAAGACCGATCTTTGTACAGCACAATAGTTCTAATACAAAGAGGGGATTTTTCAGAGCGTGGGCCACGTGGTCAGTCACTGGTTGCCAGCACCGATGCTACGGCTGGGTTCATTGACCAGCTGAATGTTACTGCTCAGCCCATTAGTACTTCCATTAAAAAACATTACTCGGTGTAACTCAACTTCTTCCCAGGGCCAGAGAAACAGGCCGTCTGTCTCCGCAATTACAGTTGCTAAGGAATTGGAATGGAAGCCGCCGTCATATTACTGTAACTCATTACAGCCACTAATTGGACACTCAGCTGACAAGTACCTTATTGCTTTACTGGGGTGCAGGGAAGAGGGATAATTAAGGAACAAAACAAAATTAAAGGTATCTTTATGGCTATATAGGTAGGATCATTTAGAAAAAAAAAATTGCATAGTTGCACAATTGCGCTTGAAAAAAGAATGGCTGATCAGATCTCGTCCATCCTTCGTTTTGGATGTTTGAAATCTTCCTCCTCTGCTTTCTTACATTAACAGCAAAATCAAAATGTCTTTCAAAGGTGCTGATAGCACCAAAGCGTAACTGACACCGTGAGGAGCTGAGGTTTCCCCCAAGCAGCCTCAAAGATCTTCAAAGAGTTTGCCAACAATGTATCTCTTAGGGTTGCCAGCCTCCAGGTGGGGCCTGGAGATCTCCCACTTTTACAACTGATCTCCAGCTGACAGAGATCAGCTCCCCTGAAGAAAATGGCTGCTCTGGAGGGTGGACTCTATGGCATTATACCATGCTGAGGCCCCTCCCCTCCCCAAACCCCACCCTCTCGTGGATCCACCCCCAAAATCTCCAGGTATCTTCCAACCCAGACCTGGCAGCCCTAGTATGTCTTTGGGAAAGAGGGAGCTAAAAAGACCAGCGCTTTGCTAGGAGGAAAAAATAGTAAAAGGAAGAGCAGTTGCCTGCCTGCAATTAATACCTCAAATATCCCACTCCACCGTTACTGCTAATCGCTCCGAGTTCTGAGTCCCCAGCAATGTGAGACACAAACAGCTGCCATTCCAATGGATATTAATTTATATTGTTTCTCATCCTAGCCCTTGGTGAGCCAGCATACAAAGGGACGGAGGGGGGGGGGGGGAGGCAGAACACACTTTACATAAAGACATCTGCTTGAGCAGCACACAGTAGCTGTGCTTGACAGACTGCACCTGGGCTCCCCCTTTTTTTTAAAAAAAAATTGGTGTAATCTAGTTGCTTCACTGCACTCTGTTCCGTTACCTGCCTTTCTCGGCCCTTCCACCCCGCTCTCCCTGTTGCTTTTTGATCGGTCCAAAGGAAATGAAATTCCAGAATGTGTTCTCCTGTGCCATGTGCAAATGGAAGCCAGGACTTTCAGGGCCATGTGGATTTGATTCAAAACAAACACCCCCAAAAGAGAGAGAGAGAGAGAGAGAGAGAGGAACAAAGCAGCATGTTTGGAAAACAACATCTAGCCTAAGGAAGAGTTTCTAACAAACATCTGTGAATATCAGCTTGAATATTCCCATGGATCAGGCCAATAGTAGCCTGAACAATTGCTCTGGATTTCAGAAATAAAAGTATGTTTTTTTTAATATCCTACCCCAAAAACACTTTTGGTAGAGGCTTAAAGCTTTGCATGGTTGCAGGAGTTCTGGTGCCTGCAATTCCACAACAGGGAGAAGCAGAAGCAGTTTAGGACATAAGAAGTGCCTTGTTGTATCAGACCAGTGGCCCGTCTAGTCCATGACTCTGTTTCACACACTGGCCAAGCAGTTGCCCCGGAGGGCCACCACACAGGGCACAGAGGCCAAGGCAGCTCTCCTTGATGGTGCCCCCAGCATCGGCATTCAGAGGCTTCCGGACTCTGAATGTGGTGGTTCTCTTGCGTCACCACAGCTAGCAACCACGGATGGACACACCACCATTCCATAAATCTATCTAATCCCCCTCTAAAGCTATCTGTCCTCATGGCCATCACACAAGCAGCGAATTAGGGGGTTTCATAAGGCCCTTCTCTGTGTAGTTGCCTTGGACCTGCCGCAGGACACGAGAAGTGCTTTGTGGGAGCCGCACAACTTTCTAGACCACGTAGAGGAGGTTGAAATTGGTTCCCTGTTCCCTATTCATTCCTTATTCGTGACTTATTCATGAAGTCAACCAAAAACACTGAGAACAGTTTGAGAGCCCTGAATTCTAGTTTGGGAAATCCCTGGGGATTTTGTGAGTGGAGCCGGGGGAGGGCTGAGTTTGGGGGAAGAGAGGGACCTCAGCGGGGTACACAACCAGAGAGTCCATCCTCCAAAGCCACCATTTGCTGCAGGGGAACTGATCTCTGTTGTCTGGAGAGATGTTGTAAATCCTGGGGATCTTCAGGCTTCACCTGGAGGTTGGCAAGCCTAATCACCCAAAAAGAAAGTGTTCGAAAGAGAAAGATGTTTAAATAAAGGAGTTTTTTTATTACAGGGAGGGAAGAAACCAGTTTCAGGATGGATATGGCGTTTCAGCTGCTGTCTCATATTTTGATGCCATTTAAATCTGATTTTTTAAAATGTGATTCTGTTGTCCTTGTTTATTTTATGTTTATGTTTGTTTATGTTTGATTTTACCGTATCCCTCTTTTCACCATGCTTTCTAAAGTGGAAGAGGGACAGAAGTTCTTCAACCACATAAGACCAGGTAGGCGTTTCCCTGGGGGGGGGGTGTTTAAGTGGAACACCAGGACGGCCCAGGGTCAAAGCTGTCCCCCTGAGGAGAAATGGCTGGCTCTCCCACCCCAGTCTTTGACTGAAGCTTTGCCAGCACTGTAGGAAATGGCATGTTTGAGGTAAAAAAAACAGTAATATAGGGTTAAAAAGGGTAATATTCTTGCAAACACAACAGTGGATACAATTGGTAGTGCACAGACACTTTCATTTAATTTTTATTCCAGCCTACCTCTGAAGAAGAAGAAGAGACTGGATTCATACCCCTTCCTTCACTACCCGAAGGAGTCTAGAGTGGCTTACGATCTCCTTTCCCTTCCTCTCCCCTCAACAGACACCCTGTGAGGTAGGTTGGGGCTGAGAGAGCTTTTTTGAGAACTGCCCTTGAGAGAACAGCTCTGAAAGAACTTGTGTCTGACCCAAGGTCACCCAGCTGATTTCACGTGGAGGAGTGGGGAGTCAAACCTGGTTCTCCCAGATCATCCATCCATCCATCCATCCATCCATCCGTCTGTCATTTATCTGTCTGTTTGCCCATCTATTTATTTATGTTATTTATAGCCCGTCTTTCTCACAGGGTCTCATCGCAGACTACACCTAGTGAGTCAGTGCAATACACAATGGGACAGTCAATAACCAACGCATTAGGATTTTAGAAGTCTGGAACCACCAGAAAGAACTGAAACATTGAATAAGTATTAGTGCGACACATTAAGCGGTGTAAAAATTACATAATAGGATCCTACTTGCAATAAGCTATACATAGCGGTTGGAAAGTACTGGAGTCGGGAGGCGAGTTGTAGGAGGATCATAGCAAAGACTTTATTAAGTGAATCAGCATGTTCAGGAGATGGTCAGATCAAGCATGCTGCCAGGGCTCCAGGGCCCTCCTTATATGCCGGCCGGAGCCACACCTCTGGCCGCACCCAAAATACCTGATAGGGGCTTAGCATATGCGCATAGTCCTGATAGGGCCTTAAGTCTTAAGTTGTAGTTCATAGGTCCCCCGCGGGAGACCTAGGCTGGCTATTGGTGGTCGTTTTGGATCCGACTGTCTATTGTTCTACCTGGCTGAAGCTCAGGTAGAATCGGGCCATGTGCTCTGACCGCATAGCGGTCGCCATTTCGTGACTAGTACACAACAGCGGTATACACAGCAGTACAGCCCACAGTCTCTACTAATTTATCCAAGGGAGTTTGGGTCTGTTTGTGCACTGTTCGAGTCCAGTGGCACCTTTAAGACCAACAAAGTTTTATTCTGGGTATAAACTTCCGTGTGCAGGCACACTTCTTCAGAATGCACACGAAAGCTTACGCCCAGAATCAAACTCTGTTGGTCTTAAAGGTGCCACTGGACTCGAACTTTGTTCTGCTGCTTCAGATCGACACGGCTATCCACCTGGATCCATTTTGTACGCTGTAAACCTATTACCTGAGCAGAAAAGCCCCCTTGAATAATTCCATTTTGCATCATTTGCAGAAAGCCAGGAGAATGGGAGCTTGGGCAGCCATCCCATAAGGTGGGGGCCCCAGTGGAGAAAGCACGTGGACGGGCCGTTGTTGATTTTGCCCATTGCAGGCTGGTCCCTGCACCAAGCCCTGCTGACGTGTGCGAAGTTGTCATGGCAGAGCACAGGGGGAAATGCCAGACTTGAACCGTTTTTGCTCTGTTCATTTGGGTTCAAGTGGCAGAATTTGGCTTCTCTGCGAACAATTTCCCTCACGCTTAGGACACTGAATGGACCCATGCCTCCTCCTCCCAATCTGGTCCCCTTAATTACAGCTCTCACTAATGAAGTTACACGGCAGAGGCCCATTGCTCGCAAGAGTGGACCTTCAACAGAGGCCTGTGGCGGGAAAGCTCAACAATACACAGCCTGCTGGCTGGCAGATTTTCTCCAGACCCGATCTGAGTGGTGGAGCTGAGGGGATTACGGCCTTGTAGGGAGTGTAACAGAAGGATCTCCCCCTCCAAAAACTCAGCAAGAAAACACAGCAGGCCGCATCTCAGTCTGACCAGATGTCTGTGAGGTAGAAGGCTTCAGACAGTGTCTTCACGTCCCCGTCTCCGGCTTCACTACACAGCCGCTCCCAGTCGCAAATTAGAATCCGGCTTGGCCCGGCCCTTTGAAGTCTCTCTCTGTTTGAGGTTATTACGGTAAAGGGATAATGAATGGATAAAAGAGGCCTCTTTAGCCAAGCTTGTTTTCAGGGAGACAGAGATGAATAAACTTCAGAAAGAGAGAGAGCACTTTGCGGTGCCCTCTCCGTTGGGAGGCTGAAAAGACGGGGGGCACCTGGCTGGCATTTGTCTGCAGCCCTGGGATTAGAAGGGACTTCAGAGGGAAGCTCCATCATCAGCTGCTGGAAAGCCAAAACCATCGTTGGAGGGAGATTTCAAAATGGAGGGAAGGTGGCCAGAGAGAGAGAGAGAGAGAGAGAGAGAGAGAGAGAGAGAGAGAGTATACACCTAGAGGGAGCCATATTATTATCAATTTCCAGGGTGCATAATCATTACTATAATGGTTGATCAAAGATCCCACGAAACACCAACACGCAGCTTTCCGGCTTTTACTCCGAAGTCTTTTTCACTCAGGAGGATACCAGGGCTGCCTGAGGCAGTCTCCAAAACAGGCCACTCCCCCCCCCTCCCGCAGGTAGTTAAATAATAAAATGTATTTACTGCAGTGGAAACTGCTCCCTTCCCTTGAATCCTCTCAATGGAACCTTGAGCTCTTTGTCTGTGTTACAGTGGACAGGAAAACCCAGTTTCTCCTCTGCTGGGACCGTAGGTGTAGCACAGGGAAGGAAGAGACCAGGCAGTGATAAGGTTCTTCCCAGGGCTATTTTTGGGCAGGAACGCACAGGAACAGAGTTCCAGCTGGCTCCTGAGTTGGCCACACCCAACAGGAACTCATTAGCATAATAGGCCACACCCAACAGCAGAAACTCATTAGGATTGGCTATATTAGGGGTATGTGGCCTAACATGCAAATTAATTCTTGCTACAAAAAAAGCCCTGGGTTTTGACAACAAAGTAAACAGAATAAGAAGCAAAAGGTGGGTGTGGCTGGATGACCACTCTTCTGGTAACATGAAGGTGTGGCCTAATATGCTAATAAGCTGTGCTATCAGGGGTGTGGCCTAATATGCTAATGAGTTTCTGCTGTTGGGTGTGGCCTATTATGCTAATGAGTTCCTGCTGGGCTTTTTCTACAAAAAAAGCCCTGGTTCTTCCTTACTCTTAACAACAGCCCTGTAGCCAGAAAAATTTTCTATGGGGCCTACTTCACCAGCTGATTATAATTGTGAAGTAAGCTCCCTCTAAAGGATAGGAATGGTTCCCCATTAATGTAAGGATTTTTTTGGAAACACTGTTCCCATGAATGGTTTCAGAAGCTTATGCAACCAATTGTGTGCAGCAGCTGTATCGGTCATCACTGAGGAAGTTCAGCAAAACAAAGTTTGTATCTGGATTCTTCGTACTATGACTTATCTATATGCCTTGTGAAGACTTCTCTCCAAATTGTCTCCGTTTGGACTTCATCCTGTGGTGTTGTATTTATACTTTTTGCATTGTTTCATACTTTGCTGGTTGTTTATTATATCGTTATCACTTTATTACATTGCTGTCACTTCATTGTTACAGCACTGCAGCGTTTTTTGTTACACAGCTTTGTTTCAGTGCTTACCTGACTTTCCACTATGTTATCCGCTTTTGTATATGGCACTATACCTTTAAGGCACATGAGGGGTAGCACACGAGAGGACGCCTTCCAGCGCATCACTAGCTTAACGCACAAGCTAGTGATGCTCTCTGGTAAATGACAGCCGCCTGACATCAGGTTAGGCAGGGACAGGAAGGAGTTATGTGCAGAATTTCAGGCTTTTTGATGCTATTCAAATGGTCTTTCAGACTGACTAGGCAAAAAAAACCCAGCACGCTCCGACGAAGTGACATCTCGGTGTTGAATCCAGCGTGGCTCACAGAAAGGGGGAAGAGATAAACATACGGAGCGGAGGTCCATCCGTAGCTATTAGCCACAAGGTATAGATAGGAACTCTCAGTCTGGGGCAAGGGATGCTCTGTATTCTTGGTGCTTTGGGGGGGGGGCAACAGTGGGAGGGCTTCTAGTGTCCTGGCCCCACTGGTGGACCTCCTGAGGGCACCTGGTACACAGAGTGTTGGACTGGATGGGCCATTGGCCTGATCCAACATTGGCTTCTCTTATGTTCTTATGAGTCACCCACCGCAGTGTGGTGGGCCAGATACGAGGGCAGGGTGTGAGTCTCCGTCATTTACTCTCTGCTGGTACCCGTAACTGAGTGAACATGGTATCTGTAACAATTACCTCCCTTTCTATGTCAATCCTATTGCTGCATTGCGGGTGTCAGTGTGCTGTGTGTTATTATTTATTTATTTATCATTATTTATTCATTATTTTACATTTATACCCCGCCCTCCCCGTGAACGGGCTCAGGGTGGCTTACAAGGGCACATAGTGCCAGGTTCAGTATATCATAAAATTCAATAAAACATTTTAAAACACAACACAACATTAATTAAACAGTTCACTATAAAGTGCTTCCAATAATATTCACTGACTAGATGACTTCCCACCAGGGTGGAGTCTAGTTCCCAGACCGCCTGGTCTGAGTTGCTTTCAGGGCCGGCCCTCATTGTGATGGTACCAGCAATGGTAGATGGCACTGACGGTGGTGGCTCCTAGTCGAAGGCCTGGCGGAAGAGCTCCGTCTTGCAGGCCCTGTGGAACTGCATAAGGTCCCGCAGGGCCCTGATCTCCCCCGGGAGCTCATTCCACCAGACAGGAGCCACCACCGTAAAGGCCCTGGCCCTGGTTCCAGCTAGCCTGGCCTCCCTGGGGCCTGGGACTGTAAGTTGACCTTGTGACCCCAACCAAAGTGCTCACTGGAATATGTATGGGAAAAGGTGGTCCCTCAGGTATGTTGGACCCTGGCCATATAGGGCTTTAAAGGTAAGTACCAGCACCTTGAAGCGGATTCGGTATGCTATAGGCAGCCAGTGCAGCGCCGCCAGCACAGGCCAGATGTGGTCCCGCCTTGTGAGACCCATCAGTAGCCTGGCTGTGGCATTCTGCACCAGCTGCAGCTTCCAGATTCGCAGCAAGGGCAGCTCCATGTAGAGAGCGTTACAGTAGTCCAACCTCGAGGTGACTGTCACATGGATCACTGTAGCTAGGTCATCGCAGTTGAGGAAGGGAACCAACTGCCGTGCCAGCCGTACATGATAAAAGGCTGACTTGGCAGCGGCTGCTACATGGGCCTCCATTGTTAAGGAGGGATCCAGGAGCACTCCCAGACTCCTAACCCCTGATGCCGGCGCCAATGGCACCCCGTCGAAACTTCGGAGTGGGAGCTCCCGCCCCAGACCATTCCGCCCCAGACACAGGACCTCCGTCTTCATCGGGTTCAATTTCAGCCGACTCTGCCTGAGCCAACCAGCCACGGTGTGCAACGCCCAGTCCAGATCTTCTGGGCCAGAGTCCAACTGGCCACCCAACATCAGATAGAGCTGGGTGTCATCAGCATACTGGTGACATCCCAGCCCATACCTCCAGGCAATCGGGGCAAGGGGGCACACGTGGATGTTAAACAACATCGGGGAGAGCACCGCTCCCTGAGGCACACCACATTCTAGCGGGTGCCTCGTGGATTGCTGCTCCCCAAGTGCCACCCTTTGTCCCCAACCTTGAAGGGAGGAAACGAGCCATTGCAAGGCCCGTCCCTGTATCCCCACGTCAGCGAGGCAACGGGCCGACAGCTGATGGCCGATTGTGTCGAACGCCGCCGACAGGTCTAACACCAGCAGCACAGCCACGCCACCCCAATCCAGATGCCTCCGCAGGTCGTCAGTTAGGGCGACCAGAGCAGTCTCTGTCCCATGTCCTGAGCGAAAGCCGGACTGGGAAGGGTCTAAGGCCGAAGTGTCATCCAGAGAACTCTGTAGCTGTAACACCACCGCCCTCTCAATCAATTTGCCCAAATTTATTTGCCATATTATAACTGTTATTATTACTAACAGTAGTGATGTACAATACCAATGTTTGTTGACAACACCAGTCGTGTGCTTGTTTACATGGCTGCGTAGCGTGTCTTTTAAGGGAAGCGGCAGGTCCTTTGGGGTAGAATTTTTGATCACCGTCTCTTGCCCCTTTCCCCTCCGTTTCTTGCCTCGAGAGGCAGCAGACTGGATAGGTGAACACCACTTTAGCAGCGCAACACACCACCGTAGCAGCACAACATTGATTTATCCTCCCAATTTCTCTTGCTGTCCCCAAGGGGAGGAGCATAGCAGAGCATAAGAATTACCTCGTCCAAACAAAACCATCTTGCCCAATGTTCTGCTCCAAAAGGGGCCAGCCAGATGCCTCGGGGAAGGATGTTGGGGGGGGGGGAAGAGGGAGAAAGTATGAGCAAGCTGACATTCATCTGCATCTGTTAAACACGCTGGCCGACTGCACCACAGAAACAAGGCTGGAGTGAGCACATCAGTCAGAGGAAGCGTTCTGTGTGGATCGCAAGCTTGTTTCTAGTGTTTTAAATACTGATTCGTCTGGGCAAAGGCAAATGTCTGACAATGATTTCCAGGAGCCGGAGGATGAAGAAGATGAAGATGAAGAAGAGGAGGAGGAGGAGGAGATTGGATTTGTACCCCACCCTTCATTTGGAGTCTCAGAGTGGCTGACAATCGCCTTTCTCTTCCCCTCCCCACAACAGACACCCTGTGAGGTTGGTGGGGCTGAGAGAGCTCTGAGAGAACTGCTCTTGAGAGAACAGCTCTGAGAGAACTTGTGACTGGCCCAAGAAAGTGGGCTGAACTTCTTGAACCCAAGAAAGTGGGTGAACTGCTCCACCAGCAAACAAGAAATGGAGATGTGGCTTCGCTCACGAGACACGGGCATCACCAAGACTAGGCCAAGCATCTCCCAGGCCCAGGGAGACTGATGGCAATATTCCTGGGCACTCTCAGGCCCCACAATGACCTCTTCTCCTCTCTGGGCAGAGGGAGGGCCCTTTTCTGTCCTCTTGTCACAGCAGCCAAAACCAAACAAAAGCTGCTCCAGGAAGCATCACGGTCACATGGCGCCCTGCTGTGAGTCCCAGCACAGATCTGAGCTAAGGCCAAACCTTCCTTTTGTTTTCTGTCCTGCAACCTGCCAGGATTTCACTGGCAGACCATCATGAGCTGCGCATGAATGTGCAGGTGGCATAAGATGATAATAGTCAGTGGTGTATTTAATTTTAGACTCTGGGTTTTTTAATTCGGGGCTTTTTTAATTCGGGGGGGGGGAAGGTATAGATGGTGAGGAAGATGTCAAACACGAAGGCAGATCACGAGAGGGAGGGCAGGAAGGGTTGCCTCAGGGCTCAGTTCTCGTGGCCCTTTCTTACACGCCCAGGGAAATGCTGATCGCCACTTTGGGGTCAGGAAGCAATTGTTCTCCAGGCCAGTTTGGACGGGGATCCTGGAGATTTTTTTGTCATCTTCTGGGTGTGGAACAGGGGTCCCTGGGGGTGTGGAGCGGGAGGTATTTGTGAATGTCCTGCATTGTGCAGGGGGTTGGACGAGATGACCCTGGAGGTCCTTCCAGCTCTATGATGCTCTGATTCTATGAAGCACAAAATGCAGATTCAAACAGGCTCATCTGCTTCTACACACGTTCACTCAGTCATAAGTCCCACCATGCTCATTAGGGCTTGCTAGCAATAGCCTCTGTTTGGAGACCCTGGGCTTTTGCCCCGAAGTCTGGTCCTGGCAGCACCACTGATAAATAGCTACAAGCTTATAATTACTCAGAAATGACACAGGAGGCAATTGTGTAGGAAAGAGAGTGGGGCAAAGATCTCACAGCCCTGTTCCCTTCCTTTCCAGCACAGACTCCATATGAATGGGCATACGTTATCCCCTTAGCTTGCCACATCAACGCTCTTGCTTCTTTGGAGCTCTGTATGGAATTATTTAGGGGCTATTCAAGATGTAACTGTAAACAGCCAAGTCTCCTTAGGGATGGATTGGGATGTAAATATCAACAGAGAAGCCAGTCTTGCTTACTAAGTCAAATCCTTTCAGGAAAGACCACTAGGGTTGCCAGCCTCCAGGTGGGGCCTGGGGATCTCCCGCTTTTACAACTGATCCCCAGCTGACAGAGATCAGCTTCCCTGGAGAAAATGGCTGCTTTGAAGGGTGGACTCTATGGCATTGTACCATGCTGAGGTCCCTCCCCTCTCCAAACCCCGCCCTCTCCTGACTCCACCCCCAAAGTCCCCAGGTATTTCCCAACCCAGACTTGGCAACCCTAGAGACCCCTAATGTCGTGGTTGCTAAATGCTTCATTTATTTACCGTACACTTCTAAAAGGGGGGGACGGACCCACGGAGGGATGATTCCTGGAGTGGAGCGGTGTGCAGCCACCAGATCAACAAAGATGATAGAGAAGATTCACAAAATGGACGGACATCCATGGAACGGCAGGGAAAGTAGTCTCTTTCATTGCTTATGTAAGTAAAGACCATATCTGAGAGGTTTAGCCTAAAAAGTAGAAGAAGAAGAAGAAGAAGAAGAAGAGATTGGATTTATACCCCGCCCTTCACTTGGAGTCTCAGAGCGGCTTACAAACTCCTCTCCCTTCCCCTCCCCACAACAGACACCCTGTGAGGTAGGTGGGGCTGGGAGAGCTCTTTCCCAAGCTGTCCTTGAGGGAACAGCTAGTCCAGAGCTATGGCTTGCCCAAGGTCATCCAGCCAGGTGCAAGTGGAGGAGTGGGGAATCAAACCCGGTTCTCCCAGATTAGAGTCCGCTCACTTAACCACTACACCAAATACAGAATAGAAGAAAAAGAGCAGGAGGAGGAGGATTTCTATCCCACCCTTCACTACCCAAAGAAATTTTGGAGCGGCTTACAATACCCTTCCCTTTCTCTCCCCACAACAGACTCCCTGTGAGGTGGGTGGGGCAGGGAGAGCTCTGAGATGTGAGTGGCCCAAAGTCATCCAGCTGGCTGCATCTGGAGGAGTGGAGAATCAAATCCGGGTCTTCAGATTAGAATCCACTACTCTTAACCACTATACCCATCCGACTTATATGCAGCTTGCCAGCTGGAGATAGCCTTACCATTTGCCTGTGCTGAGGAGCAGGAAAAAAACAGCCAGAAAATGGCCTTCATAACAACATTCCAGAAATTTCCCAGTGTCTCTGTAGTCCTCCCCAATGCTCCCTCTAAGCTGTGGAGTCTTGTGAACAAAAATTCTACTTTGTGAGCTACTGGCATTAAAGTTGTGAGCGAGGGATTTGGCGACTGCATAAATTAGTTTGCTCTGGAGCCATCCTTTGATGAGCTAAGACAAAAATGTGTGAGCCAGAGGCTAAAAAACTGTGAGCTAGCTCACACTGACTCAGCTTAGAGGGAATGCTGCTCCTCACCACAAAGATCAGGGGAAATTCCTAGATCTGGATGCTGTCACCTGAAAGTGATGTCACATCCTCTCCAGTTTGGTGCAATGGTTAGGAACCAGTTTGGTGTAGCCAGTTTGGTGTAGTGGTCAGGAACGCAGACTCTAATCTTGGAGAACCAGGTTTGATTCCCCACTCTTCCGCATGCAGCTGTTGGTGTGACCTCGGGTCAGTCAAATGTTCTCTCAGAGCTGTTCTCTCAAGGGCAGTTCTTGAAAGTGCTCTCTCAGCCTCACCTACCTCACAGGGTGTCTGTTGTGGGGAGGGGGAGGGAAAGGAGTTTGTAAGCCGCTCTGAGACTCCTTCGGGTAGTGAAGGGTACTAAATCCAATCTCCTTCTCTTCTTCCAAACTCCACCCTCCACAGGCACTTCCCTGAAAATCTCCCGTCATTTGGGGAGACAATGCTGGTAATTCTGGTTGGGGAAGGCAGTAGCACCACTGATGATCAGTGATATCATGGGCACACGACTTAATTGTTCATCAGTGACATAATTTCTTCCCACTGATAGGTGATTGTGATGCTGGTAAAAAGGGGTTTCAACGCCACAATAGCATGTGAGACCAGTTCTAGAGGCTACCCATCTTATTCTGTGGCAGCAAAAAAAAAAAAAAAAGAGCTTTGTAGCATCTTAAGGACTAACAGATTTACTGCAGCATGACCTTTCAGGGAACAGAATCCACTTCTTCAGATGCGCGAAGTGTCCTCAGTCAGCAGATTTATATGCATGGGCAGAAAGGACAAGAGCAGCCCAAAGAGCCCAGACTTGCTTGAGCTCCTCAGAGCTTGGAAGCTAAGCAGGGTTGACCATGGTTAATACTTGGGTGGGAGACCACTAGAGAAGATCCAGACTTGCTAAGTGAAGAAAAAGATAATGACAAACCAACTCTGTTCACCTCTTGCTTTGAAAACTCCTTGTGGGGTTGCCACATCGGTGGCCACTTGATGGCCCTTAATTATTATAGAGGACAAGTCTTCTAGATGGTGCCATCTTCACGCAAAACCTTTTGTTTCTTCATTTTGTTCTCAAACGCAAAGTCTTATTGCCCTGGACCAATGTAAGAACCCATTCATCTTCTAACATATTATTACATCATTTTGTGCAGCATCTGTTCCCTAGAAATCCTTCAGAGTTCCCCTTTAGTATCTGTAAAAGTCTAGGAATAATGCACATTCATGCCAA
Organism: Lepidodactylus listeri; assembly: GCA_029233225.1. NCBI lineage: Eukaryota > Metazoa > Chordata > Lepidosauria > Squamata > Gekkonidae > Lepidodactylus > Lepidodactylus listeri. The sequence continues at coordinate 16,483,086 of JARCFY010000010.1, read as the reverse complement.
GTTGGCATCTCTTAGTCCTCTGTAACTTTAAAAACCTGTTTTCCCTGCTAAATACATAACCCACTAAGCATCAGTAATTCTAGACGAACCATTAACATGGCGTGCTTTGAACGCACAAGCCAAAGTCCCTCTCTTGAACTCTGATTTGCTAGATTCGCAGCAGATTCAGTACGGCCTTATCTGGCCCAAAGTGACCCAGCGCTTTGAGCTGTAACTTCCCAGATTGCCGAACAACGTTTGAAGCTTTTTAGAATGCATGCATCTCAAAACTTGTACGGCTATATCCTGCACATGCATCTCGTCAGTGAAAGCTTTTGACAGAATGGCATTGAAATGGTTAGTCTTTAAGGTGCCACAAAAATCCTATTTTTTTTTCCTTTTCACCTTCATTTGTACATGGAGATTTCTACCCCCATCTCTTGCCCTCAGTTTGTCTCCTAGGCTGAGACATGGAACCAGCAGTGGGACAAAAAGCCTGCTCCCCCCCCCCCCCCCCCCGCCCCCAGGCCCTGTTTTCCACACATTTTCCCTGCTTATTACTCTTGTACCATCTCATTTCTTCCAGGAGCTCAAGTTAGTAGACATCAGATTCTGTATCCTTTTATCCTAACAACCTTGTGAGGCAGGTTAGGTCATATGAGAGAGAGAGAGAGACAGACCGACAGACTAACAGGGCACCTCTGAAGCTTTTTAGTTGAATGGCATTTGAATTCAGCATCCCCTGATTAGTCCAGTGTTCTATTTCCCCTCCACTTTCTGGTCACTCAAGAGCCATTTACTAGCAAAGTCTGTTAAAACAAGTCATAGGTAAAAAGACGTGGAATACAGGATCCATACTGGGAATGAACTTATAATTTGCTACTACCTCTTATTTTTTCCTCTCATCACTACTTTGAGCTGTAATAAAATCATAAGAGAGAGAGAGAGAATCGCTGATGGAAACCGTTTCACTGTCTTCGGTTTTACATTTCTGTGGCTACCCGATGTTGGGTTCTGGAAATGAAGCTGTAATGCTTTATGATACCAGAGTCACTTTTATTGCGGTAGACGGTAGGTAGGGGAATTGCTACGGAAAGGTTAACCATATGCCACGTTTTAATTAGGAATCACCTCTGAGTAACCGAGGGCCGGGTTTGGATCTTGTCTAGATTTTATTGGCGAGCTCTTCCCATTTCTCTGAAATGTCGGGCGGGGGGGACCATTGCTCCTTGCCTTGTGCTGCTCTCCCCCCCCCCCCAAGCAAAGCGGGTGCAAATGAGACACCTTTGTTTACTGGAGCTGGCATTTAGGAGTCACCGAGAGTCAGGTGATAAACAATTCCACTGCCGCAGAAGGTCTTACGAGCGAGCAGGAGGATCAAGGAGGACTCTGCACTATTGGGCCTTTGAGGAAATAGAAGACTTTTTTTGTCATCAACTCACAGCTGACATATGGCGATCCCTGATGGGGTTTTCAAGGCAAGAGACATTCAGAGGTGGTTTGCCACTGCCTGCCTCTGCGTCATAACCCTTGGAGGTCTCCCATCCAAATACTAACCAGGACTGACCCTGCTTAGCTTCCGAGATCTGACGAGCTCCGGCTAGCCTCGACTATCTAGATCACACATCTTATTCTATAGGCTTGGGGATCTTCCTGCTTAGCTCATTTCAACAGGCAGCATTGTTGTACACAGGGCGAACTGGCCCCTTAATGTACTGGGAAGCGTCTTGTGGCTTTGGAGGGTCACTAGTGACCAGGAACAAGCTGAGCCACCATGCAGCCCCTGGGCTACAGGTGAGGGCACGGGGCCCATTCGTCTAAGGCCACGGTCTTGGCAACAGGAACAATGGGTATAGGCCTGATTGCCTGCCCCAGGGTTGCTTTAACATCCTAGGGCCCTTTCGCACATGCTAAATAATGCAGTTTCAAACCACTTCAGTGACCTTATGCAAGTGCATTATTTGGTGTGTGTGAAAGTACCCCTAGAGTATTCTGTCCCTTGGGTGTACCCTGGAAAGTGAGGACAATCATATCGGTAAGAGATCGCGGGAACGTTTGCAATCTTCCTACTGAAGCGGGTGGGGCTATTTATACATGAGAGGCTGCTTCTTGTACCCAGTGTGATTCCACTACTGGACCTGCCTTTCCAGTCTTGTGTACATTTGCTTCTTGTGTACGTTTGCTCTTCAGTATTTGCAAGGGAACAGCGCTCGGTACTTTCCTAAACTCCTCGTCTTAAACGCCAGAAAGCCCAGAAAGGAGGGATAACCACCAGTTCCCATGCCCAGGCAACACAAGGCTTATTTTATGTCCTGCAATTCTGTCACCACACATGCTAGTGAAAGCACAAGATTTAGCATTTCCCCAAATTGCTGCCGACGTTCAGTTGCTGGCTATGTCATCTCTGAAAAAAAATCCAGCATTGTCCTATGGAATGGCCAAGTTCCGCATTCCCAGAAGTCACTCGGTCCTGCAGAAACAATAGCCGAGGGTCAGAAGCAGATGCTGCCGTAGTGACTAGCTCCTTCATTGCTGGGATCCGGCCTGGTAATAAGGTCGAGATCACCAAATGATAAGCGTTGCGCTGTGACGGTGTCCAGGGTGGATCCATCAGGGAGCTGCCCAGAGTGAGTAGGCGTGTGTGCGAATGAGCGCTCAATCCCTTCCCTCCTATTTGCGCTGCTTCCTAGTTCAAGGAGGATGTGGCTGCTGTTTGCAGCCCTTGGAGCCGGGCACCAGCACTGCCCGTCCTGAGAAAGGGGAGCAGGGTACGTGAGCGGGCAACGGGGGCACCGCCTCTGCTTCTTGTCCAGGTTGCGGCCCCCCTGGGGTTGAGGAGATCATCTTACATGCCGCAGGTAATGCTGAATCTGGGTTGCCGGGAGGCTGCTGAAAGGGGTCTTCTTCTCCCCATTCGTTACAACTAAGCGAATTAACACACTCTTCCCCACTTCTTCATACATTACATCACTGCTAAACAGGGCTCAGATTAAGTGAGAAAAAAGTCATGCTCTCACTAGCCCCCCCCCCTCCCCCCCGCCACTTGGATCAATCAACCATTTGGGCTCCGAGGGATAAATATTCAGCGAGAAATGCATTTCCTTTGCATCTTAAAGCAGTCTTGTCGAACCAATTCTACTTGGGCAGAGAAGGGAGAAAAACCTTTCTAGGGTCTGCTACGACAGTGGTGTCCGATCCATGGGTCAGGATGCTTAGGTGGATCTCGGAACCTCGCCGGCTGTTTGTGTTGGAACTCCCATTAAGCTGCCGATTTTTGTAGCTTTTTGGGAAGGAACTGCTGCAAGAGAGCTGAGATACTGTGCTGCCAGCCTGTCCACGCAAGCAGGAGCAGCAGGATAGCACTGGGAAGGTCAAGGTGAGCTGTGGAGAGGGGCCCCTTTTAGCCCAGGTGGGATCAGAGACACTGGCTCCTCCTCTTCCTGTCATATGGCTGTGAGGTCATGAAATGTCCTGCCTCGAGCTTGCGGCTCAAAGGGTCCATGTGGCTGGCCACTATGAGTAGAAGGTTGACCTCAGGTCTTTAAAGGGTGAAGACGATCTCATCCTTTGTGAGTCAGATGAAGGCAGATGGTGCTGTCCAGGTTTGGATGAAAGTCAGCCTCTTCTCGTTTACAAGTTCAGGAAGTTTGCAAAGAAGAGTTGGAGCAGATTTTACTTCGGGTTTGCTTCCCACCCCCCACCCCCCTCCTAATGAATTTTCATGGAAACTTCCACCCCAGCCGCTGCGATTCATGTGAGAAAATTAAAAACCTGTCTCGAAACCTACATGACAATGCGCCTAACATCTTGCAGTTGCTGGCATTATCCTTTGAGAACCTTTAAGCTCCATTTCTATGCCGCATTGTTTCCCCTCACAATAACATATTTTAAATATGAAACATTGAATGTTCATTGCTTAGTTATATCATTTTTATTCACTGCATGTAAGAGGCGCAGGGCATAGTTTTATATGGAGTCTACATTGAATGTCTGATTTGGCAATTCTATTTGACTGCACAGATTTCCTAAGAAATTTGTTTTCTTTCAGATGCAGATGTTTTCCTAGGACCATAAGTAGCAAGTTTCTTCTACAGTTGCCCAGTCGCCGGAGACTCAGTCTGAAATGGGGCGGGGGGCGATTGCAAAAGCCCGGTTCACTCCTGTGTTTTACTGCCAGTTCCCATGCCCCCCCCACAAGACCCATCCCACCCGGTGCCACCCACACCTAGCGGCACTGCACTGGCTGCCTATAGTGTACCGGGTTCGCTTCAAGGTGATGGTACTTACCTTTAAAGCCCTATATGGCCAGGGTCCAACATACCTGAGGGACCACCTATCCCCATATGTACCCCAGCGGGCACTTCGGTTGGGGGCCCAAAATCTACTCTGTGTACCGGGCCCCAGGGAGGCCAGGATTGCTGGAACCAGGGCTAGGGCTTTCTCGGTGGCGGCTCCTGTCTGGTGGAATGAGCTCCTGGAGGAGATCAGGGCCTTGCGGGACCTTATGCAGTTCCGCAGGGCCTGCAAGACGGAACTCTTCTGCCAGGCCTTTAAATAGGAGCCGCCACCGATGGTACCACACCGTGATTGTCAGCTGACGACGTGGGCCACCCTGGACGCAGCCCAGGCCCGACGGCCATGGAATGGTTGTACTCTGACCCTGAAGCCATCTAAATTTTATAATTACAATTGGAAGCACTTTAACTGAAATTTTATTGTTGTTAATGGATCTAATTTATGGGGTTTTAAACTGGATTTTAAATGTTATTGTATTGAATATGGCACATGTGCCCTTGTGAGCCGCCCTGCGCCCGTTCGCAGGGAGGGCGGGGTATAAAACTGAAAAACAAATAAATAAATAAATATCAAGTCCCTGCAAAGCGCCACGTTCCAGAATACGAATTTGCTCCCACCAGAAATGAATATCCAAGAAAGTGAACCTCGAGCTCAACTCAAAACTTGAAATGATACAAGCAGCTGAGCCAAGCTATAGACTACAATGAAAGCAATTATGTCCAAACACCCCCCTAGTCCTGCTCATGTCCTGCCTACCAGCTGCAAGCTTGTTTGACAAGCTGCTCAGATGGATCCAATTTGCACAATTACACTGTTTCCTCACAGGATTCAATGGCCTCTGTTATGTTCTGCCCTGAGAGCCGCAGACATGGTCGGCCAAACACGTGGCCAGACGAAGCCGTTGAGCTTCACCTCCAGAGACAATAGATCCAGTGGATCCTAGTTGGGACCAATGTGAAAGCCTGCATCCGTAGATGGACCACTAGGATGTAGGATCACTGTAAATGGCAAATCACGGGTGTTGGGTGTGTGCATGGGTGTGGTTGAGAATGGGGATATAAGAGGACCTGCGAGTCCGGCAAAGTAGCCTTGTTCCAGCCTTCAAATAAACTATGAACTTTGATCACTCAATGAGTCTCTGAACCCAGTACTTTACAGCCTCCTTGCTGAATGTGGTCCGCCTGCCGCTCATCTGTCATCACCACTTCCAATTTCAAAAGACACATAATAGGAAAAGCAATTAAGTTTGAGATTTTTACGTTGAGACTTACTACTTAAGCAACTCAGTGTGTTTGGGGTATCTACCCATGAACCAAGTAATAAGTCTTGCAATCAGTTCTTGAATATATGCTGCTGACTGTGCAGCAGTGCTCCCTCTAAGCTGAGTTACTGTGAGCTAGCTCACAGGTTTTTAGTCTCCAGCTCACACATTTGTGTCTTAGCTCAGGAAGGGATGGCTCCAGAGCAAAGTAATTTATGCAGCAGCCAAATTGCTCGCTCACAACTAATGGCAGTAGCTCACAAAGCAGAATTTTTGCTCACAAGACTCCACAACTTAGAGGGAGCATTGCTGTGCAGGTAAAAAAAAATAGGCAATGTGCTCTATGTGATGTCAGTCATTTAAAAGCGGCATTCAACTGCACAGACACACAGAGGCGATGAACTGCAAGTAATTCCATGATTTATACAAACTGATCAGTTTAGTGGCCTGAATAACCATGACCGCATGGGCTACTTCCTCTTCTGTGGTAAATGAGATGATCTAGTTCTTGGACCTGGGCAAAAACAGCGAGGACGAAATGGCTGCTGCTCCGGAACGCAGTGTCTCGCACAGTGCTGTATTCAAGACAAATTTTGTCAGGGAACATGGGGGGATTTAATCAGGAGATCATGTTGCATGTAATTGAGGGAGTTCAAACAAGGTAAGTTTGCCTGGCAATTGTGCCTCTGTCAAAATGCACAGCATGCCGAAACAAGAACCGGATACATAACACGCACAGGTGTGCAAGTGTATTGCTAAGGAATTGAACTCTCTCTTTTGTTTGTCACAGCTCCATGTGAAGATTATACCCTTTTTGTCATGACTGTACCGGGGTTAAAAACACCGCCCCCCCCCCCCCCCCCCAATCACAGTCCTTCTATCTCTTCCCCCAAATCATCTTCTGCATTAAGGCCTGCAGAGCTCTTTGGGAAGTCATCCTGTTAAGAGCATTGGCTGTGTGTCCTTCAGAGGATGTGTTTATTGCAAACAGTACTGTCTTCTCCTAGATCTGGACCTCTAATAGCAGGGGTCTCCAATATGGGGCCCATTGGAGCCATGGTGCTTGCTGACACGTTTTTCTGGTGCCCCCCCCCCTCCAAGTCTTTTTAGGAAGTGGACGGGGCAGGTAGGGCTTTTGTCCAGCAAGGCTTCTGATTGACTATCTGATTGGCTGTGCAGATTTTTAATACGGTTGCTTTGGCAGCAGCTGCCACTATAGTACGAGGATCTATACTGTGTGACTGAAGTGGTGGCAGCCATTTTGCAGCTGGGCCCACCATGCCCTGTCAGAATTCCAGATGTGCCTGCAGCCTCTCAAAGGCTGGACACCCCTGCTTTATAGCATGTGCCGTTTGAGGGATCAGTGTGTAGCGTATGTTTTGTGAGTCACACTAAGATACACAGTTCATTACTAAATGCATACCTCGTTGTCTGGTATTGTGTGATGTCTCTCTCTCTCTCTTGTGCTTTTATGTATGCAGTAAAACCAACAGCCACCAGTGCCTGAATTGGGAACCGAGAGATTTGTGTGCTGCTACACCATGTGGGGCCGCGGTGGCTCAGAGGTTAAGACACTGAGTTGCAAACCAGAAGGTTGGTAGTTTGGCAGTTCAAGACCCGAGTGCTGTGTGACGGAGTGAGCTCCCGCCTCTGGCCCCAGCTCCTGCCAACCTAGCAGTTCAAAAGCAAGAAATAGGCACTGCTTTGGTGGGAAGGTAACAGTGTTCCATGCGCCTCGGCATCTAGTCATGCCAGCCTCATGACCACAGAAAAGACTTCGGACAGCGCTGGTTCTTCAGCTTGGAAACGGAGATGAGCACCGCCCCCTAGAGCTGGATTTGACTGGCTTTTGAGCAAGGGAAACCTTTACCTTTACTTTACACCATGCGGTAAGCTCCCAGAACTGGAAGCTGGAGCACTCCCTGGGCATGAAGTATTCCTAGCAACAACAATGTTCTGATGGTGTTTGGTTTGGGTCACAAAACAATACCCTTTACAGTCACATGAAGTGAGGCAAGTTAGACAGTAAAAAAACCCTCCAAACCCTCTAGCAGTAAAAATGGAACTCAGCAGCAGCTCAGAGTAAGCCAATAATGCACAAAAATAACAGAAAAGGGTTTCTTATGCTGCATGCTGGTACTGAGATGGCCTGATGACCTCGGAGATTTCAGCCCTGATGATGTTCCCCTGACAAAGCCGTAGCAAGAACTGCGCCTGCCGTGATGGGGAAGTCACCCGGCTGTCCATTTGGCCGTAACAGCAGGGTGAACTGAGCTGCTTCCAGCCGCCGGTCAGCTCTCGCAGTCCCAATGCGTCTGGTTCTTCCATCTTCCCATTTAGCATCTAACTTCCCTCTTCACCTTCTTCTAGTGAGATAAGCAGTTCCCACTTCTGAATTTAGAATCCCTTGAAAAATTAACGAAAGCCAAGCAAAACCAAAAATTAAGGAAGCGTTTTGAGGAAAAAAACAAGAAGTCATGATCAAGAGGGCCCCTCGTGTTCAGGCAGCTTCCTCTTTCTCCAGTGGCCTTCCTTCATCTGTTTATAGCAGAGGTAACCAAACTTATTTGGCCTGCCGCCCCCTTTTTAGAAAAAAAATTACTCAGCGCCCCCCTGGAAATCTATCTTCAAGAAGTGGACGAAAAGATGCAGGTAGAGTCTGCCACGATCCGCGCAGCCAGGCAGGCCAAGGCAGGTACAGAGCAGCAGCAGCTGAAGGCCTGAAGCCAGCAGCAGCCACCACCACACAAGAGCCCAGCAGCAACACCAGCCTTACAAGAGTGCGCACGCATTCGCAATTTGCAACTGCATGGCTGTGACTGGCTGTGGGGACCCCTCTTCACCTCCCCCTCCCTCCCTGATCCCAGGGAAGACCAGAAGGCAGGAAAAAGCTGCTTTAGATAGGTTCGGGACTCTTCTTTCTTTATGCTTCCACCCCCCCCCCCCTATTTTTATTCAACGCCCCCCCCAATTGCATCCAAGGCTCCTACCACCCACCCGGATCGTTCCAGCGCCCCCCAGGGGGGCGGTTTTGCCCACTTTGGGAACCAGTGGTTTATAGCATTAGCTGGGAAAGGGGAATTGTAGCATTGCAGTTTTCCCTACCTATGTAGATTTAGCTGAAAGTAAAACGTGTTTTACCAAATGTCCTCTTTGAAACCGCTGGCTTCATGGGATTATCATTTGATACGTGCCAAAACTGAGTTCATGTTAACCGTGCTCTGGGTGTTGACGCTGAGCTCTGCCTGCGTGGCTCCTAGATTTTCTTGACGACTGAACCTGTTTTTTAACGAAGGCAGTCACAACCTGGAGATCTGAAGACCTTCCTATGCTCCAAGCCTGAGGTTTCAAAGTCATTCAGCTTCTTCATTCATCATAAAGAAAGGAATCTTTTACTCGTAGTTAGACCACCCTTTCGCCGGCTGCCCAATTCTGATTGAAAGAATGGCAGGAGGAAAGGAGAGGTTGAAAACCCTCCCCCGCCATTGTTTATTTATTTCTATAGATTAAAACATTTATACCCCACCTTTCCCAGGGGTTCAACGTGGCTTACAGTAATAGTTAAAACATTTTCAGCTAAAACCAAAAATATAATTGCAAACCCCCCCAAATAGAATTGCAAACCCCCAGAGCCAGTTTGGGGTAGTGGTTAGGAGCGCTGATTCTAATCTGGGAGAACCAAGTTTGATTCCCTCACTCCTCCACAGGCAGCTGCTGGTGTGACCTTGGGTTAGTCATAAGTTCTCTCGGAGCTGTTCTCTCAAGGGCAGTTCTCAAAAGAGCTCTCTCAGCCCCATCTACCTCACAGGGTGTCTGTTGTGGGGAGGGGAAGGGATCGTGAGCCACTCTGAGACTCCCTCAGGAAGTGAAGGGTGGGGTATAAATCCAATCTCCTCCTCCTCCTCCCCTTGTCTTTCTTTAAAAGCTGCTTACCATTCAACCCCCCCCTCAGATGTCCTGGCAAAGAGGCAGGCCTTGCAGCGCCTCCTGAAGATCTCTGAGAAGGGGACCCCTCTCACTTCTTCTGCAAGGCCATTCCACAGAGCCGGAGCCACAACGGAAAAGGCCCAGGCTCTAGTCAGTGCTGGATGGACCCACACTAAGTGGTGTGACAGCAAACAGGTCCCCCCTGGCCCCTGCTGGGGGCTGTGCGGGTAGGGTTGCCAGCTCCAGTTTAGGGAACTCCTGGAGATTTGGGAGTGGAGCTTGGAGACAACGGGGACCTCTGTGGGGTATCATGCCATGGAGTCCACCCTCCAAACAGTCATTCTCTCCAGGGGGAACTGATCTCTGTAGGGTCCCATCTGGAGGCGGGCATCCTTAAACAGGTGACCAACTGACCACCACAGTTGGGACATACAGGAGACGGTCCTTCAGGTTTCCCCAACCTGAAACTGCCCTCTGGAGGTGCTATCTACACCACTGGGGCAAGCATACCCAGGGCCTGTTGGGTGCAGTGGTTAAGAGCGTGGACTCTAATCTGGGAGAACCGGGTTTGATTCCCCACTCTTCCACTTGCACCTGCTGGATGACCTTCGGCAAGCCATAGTTCTGATAAGAGCTGTCCTTGAAAAAGAGCAGTTTCTGTCAGAGCTCTCTCAGCCCCACCTACCTCACAGGGTGTCTGTTGTGGGGAGGGGAAGGAGTTTGTAAGCTGCTCTGAGACTCCCTTGGGTAGTGAAAGGCGGGGTATAAATCCAATCTCTTCTTCGTCTTCTCTTCTGTTCTCTCAAGAGCAGTCCTCGAAGGAGCTCCCTCAGCCCCACCTACCCCACAGAGTGTCTGTTGTGGGGAGGGGAAGGGAAAGGAGATTGGAAGCCGCTCTGAGACTCCTCTGGGTAGTGAAGGGCGGGGCATAAATCCAATCTCTTCTTCGTCTTCTTATTTAAGGGTGAAACGAAACACATTTACCCAGGGGGAATCCTTTGACAGCGGAAGAGAGGAGTGTCCACTCGTGGCCGTTGAGAAACTGCTCCTCCTTCCGGCATCTTCTCCTGCCTGTTCCTTCATCCCCCCACTACTGCCTCTCGCACCCGGCTCTTCACTGCTTTTGTGCTTTATTTACTGGGGAACAGTCTGCCCTGCGCTGACTTGTGAAGCAGAGGCATAGGAAAGCTGCCTGCCATTTTTTTCCCACTTACAAAAGAAAAATTAACAATGCTTCATCTTCTGGCAGCAACCGAAAACACATTTAGCAACATTTCACTATCGGCATGTGTGGGGACGGGCTGGGGGTGGGTGGGGGAAAAAAGGCAAACAGGGAACTGAGTTAAAAAGGGAAAGATGTGTTTGTGGGTTTTTTTGGCTGGTGACGTGGCAGTCGAATGCACGATGAGAAACCCCGTTACTGGCAGCACCTGGAAAGGCAGACTGCACGCTAGAAACTGCCTTAGTGGTCATGTGTGCGCACTTAAATGCATGAGTGACAGAGATCAACGGCCTCTCTTGCTCCTGCAGAAACTCCTAGATCCCCAGGAAACAGTCTAAACGTGAAGAACTGCAACTCCACCAGTTTACACTACAACCCTCCCCCCCTCAAATGCATCCTTAAAAACCTCCCCCAAAACTGAAAGATGGAAACAGCAATTTACTAGGGATATGTATCCAAAAACTCTGACCAGGATGGTCCAGGCTAGCCCAACCTCATCAGATCTCGCAGGGGCGTCGAGTTTTAAAATCCGGGGGGGGGGGGAGGGGGTGGTCTCGTGCACGCGCACAAAGCGCGCACACACGCCGGGACCATGTCCCCACCGCCGCTGCCTCCCCCCCCACCTGGCCACTCCAGCTTCCGTCCCTCCCTCCATCCGTCCAGGGGCCAGCTGGGGATTTGCTTAGCTGGCCCCTGGATGGACGGAGGGAGGGACGGAGGCAGCCAGGGCGGGGGTGGGTGGGAAGAGAGAGACGGCGATGGTGGCAGCCCTAGGAAGGGCCCAGGGATGCGCGGTGGCGGGCGCTCCATTTTCCGGGGGGGGGGGGGAATTTCGGGGGTGGCTTGAGCCCTCGAGCCCCCCCGTAGTTGACGCCTATGAGATCTTGGAAGATAACTTGGGGTTGGCCCTGCCAGTTCTTGGATGAGACCACCAAGGAAGTCCAGGGCTGCTCCGCAGAGGCAGGCAATGGCAAACCGCCTCTGAACGTTTCTTGTCTCGAAAACCCTACGCCGTCAACCAGAAGTCCATTGTGACTCGATGGCACTTTCTCCTACTACCACCTCTATGTCTCAGAAAATTGGGATTGTCCTGGTAATTGGTGCAACTGGGACCTAAGGAAAGCTGCACTGAGTTCAGGGGACACGCACTTCGGATTGGGTGCTATTGGCTGTCTTGACGGGAATTCACTGAATGTGAGCCTCACGAAAGCAGCTGTAGGGAGCTAAGCCTCTCCCAACACGGGATGCCTGCAGGCTGACGAGGTAGTATGAGACACGGAGGCAAGAAGAACCTCCCCATCTGCCTCCCACAAAGGGTCCCCCAGGAAAACTCTGCAGAATGCTCGACCTCCGGTTGAAAACCCCACAGAAAGGCACACGGCAGTTATCCTTAAAGCCTTTATTTTAGTGTAAAACAAAAGTTAACATTTATATGGCCATATATAACAAAAAAATGCCAAACGTTACCTTGTGGAACCAAACGACCTCTCAAATTTCCCCTCCCCCCAGCTGATCCCCCCCTCCCAAAGTGTTAAAACACTTCAGTACGCACAAACATAGAGCCAAGTTTTTTTTAAAAAATAAAGTTTAACAACAACACACCTCCTCCCCAATAACAGAAACGGGCATTGATGTGCAAACCAGAGCAATTCCCACGATCTTCCTCCCCAAGTCAGGGGGCTTGCGCCAGAGACAACCTGAAACAGAAGGCTTGTGAACTGAGGATTTAGAAAAACATCTCTGGCTCCTGAGAAACAACCCACACTCTGAGTCAGCACCCGGATGGTTGTAACACTCTGGCAAAGAACTGTATTCGGCCATCTCCTCTGGGAAGGCGAGAGATGCTCCCAACAACCCACTGGGATTCCTCTGGACTACACGGAGACCACCTCGCATTTAAAGGATTTAAAGGAGAGCGACGGAGGTAGCGGGTTCACACCATACAAAAGCGAGGCAGCACATGAAGCTGTTGCTAGTCAGGGCTGGTGTACGGGTTTTGGTTGTCATAAAGCAAGGTACCTCCTCCCCAAATCACCTCCCAAGTCGGTACCTAGAATTGCTACTACTTGGGAAATTACTGTCGGTTCAGGGATTCTGGTCTCTGCAGTCTGGAGGGTGGTAATTTCAGCGGAACTTCAGGCCTTGCCTGGAGGCTGGCAACCCTGCCCAGACCACCATGGGCCGGCTCCAGTTCAAGGCCCTGCTCCATTTGGCTTGGACCATGCTGGCGGTCGCCTGGGCTTGAAGGACCATTCCAGTCGCTTCCCCCATGGCACTGATGCCTGGGAGTGAGCTGAGCGTTTGTGGTAGACCAGGGCTTTCCTCCTCCTCCTGCTGCCCCTAGGCAATTCCTTGGGTGGTTTGACCAGGAAACCATCCCTCTTTCTAGTTAAAGCCATCCTTTGGAAGGTCGAGCTGCTCAACACAGTCTGGGTTTCCCAGTCCAGCCCCTCTCCCCCCCTCAGCCCAGAGGGCCCACGTTTCAATTGGTGTGATCACTGTATTCAATCCTTCCCACCCCAAACAAGGGCAATCGTTAACAGATTCTTCTGGAAACTGCTGATTGTGTCCATAATCACTCAACAGTTACACTTCTACAATCCACTTTAAAAAAAACGCACGCGCGCTGCAGTAAGAATTTGATCCAAAGCACACTGATATTTCCAGTAAGTTCATTGGGCTTCCAGCCAGGCCTCTGCTCCAAACAAAACACTGAAGTAAAGCAAACCGACAGAGCTGATCACGGTCCTTGACTACCCTGGTATGAACCCGTTTGTGGTGGCCCTTCCCTTGCCTACTGTCTTCCCTGGCACATCTGTACCCTTTGGCATGTCATCCTTTGGAAATCCAGCCGAAGAAAGCACACGGGGTGTGCTTGAGCTTTTTCTGGATCGCTCAAGGTGTGGGTGGGTACAGACGGCCACCATATCTTACGACACATTTGCATCTACTGGCAGAGTGGTAGATTCCACTAAGCTGGCTACAGTTTTCTGTATGGAATTCTCTCGTGCTTTCCTGGACAGTCCTTATTTCTCCCTTCTCAGAAGTGAGTGTGACGTGGCGGCTGGTATCCCGTTTGTCTGGTGCTCTGTGTAGACATCCCTTCACCACACGGGCAATGCCTTCAGCCAACAGAGCAAACTTTGAGCCCAGTGGCACATTTAAGAACAACAAAGTTTTATTCTGGATATAAGCTTTCATGTGCATGCACACTTCTATTGCTTCAGATCAACACAGCTACCCACTGAATAGGGATGCCGTTGTCCAGTTGGGGGCAGAGGATCCAATTTTGGGGCCTCCTCATACTGCCGCCGAGCGCAAGGCATTCGTGGATACCCAAAAGAGTCTTTTCAGATCCATAACGTTTCCAAACATATGGGCACGGGGGAAAATAAAAGAGCAACTTGTTCCTTAATGGCTCGTGTGCATTCTTGTTGTTTAGCAAGTGGTATATTTTCATCCATCCGATGTAGCACCTAGTGAGATATGTGTGCGCTTACACATTTGTCTGCAATATGGCACAGAGATAGTTTGTTTTACATTTTTGCAGTGAAGTAGGCTACATACATCTATATATATCGCAGACACACACCTCTGTAAGCAGCCCTCCGGTTCTGTCTCCTCCACCTGCCATCAGTCTGGTGGCACTTTGAAGAGGATGTCAGGCGAGTTCACTCTGACTCCTGTCCAGGGGTTATTTTGTAGAAAAAGAGGTGCAGGAGCTTATTAGCATACCTATTAACATAACTCATTAGCATACGCCACACCCCCTGACATCACCAGAAGTGTATCAGAAAGGGAAGCAAAAAGGGGGGGGGATCTTCAAAAGTCTCCCCTTCCCTTCCTCAGCTGGCCTGCCAAAATGGGCGGGAGGGGGGAGCGAATTTCGGCAGCAATTCGGCAGCGAGCCGAAAGAGATCAGAGAATCTGAATCGGCCCGTGGCTGCCCTAGTGCCCACTCCTGGGCTGGCGGAGTGCTGCTCCACCTCGCTCTGGTCCCAAATGACCCCTGCTCCTGTCCCCGATGACGGGTCACGAGTTTTTGTCCCTTTCACAGCTACTGGTACAGTTTGAACCATCTAGAGATTTTACTACATCTATTTTTCCTGAAGAGAGGGGGAGAAAGGATCCGGCCAATCTAAAAAGCAGAACTATTGTTTAATAAGCCATTTGGTAAGATTAATGACTCGGAAGGTCTCCTTCTGACCTGCCGTGCTCTCCCAAATGCAGCAGCAGCAGTCCATGGGAGTCTCAAAGGGTGTTTCAGGTTACATGGAAACAACGGAGTGGGAGTTTCAAAGGCCATAAATAACCCAGGCAGCTCTTTCCATCCCATTCGGAGTTGTCTCTTGCTCCAGAGCTGCTGTCCGTTATCTTTGCAAAAGGCACTGGGAGGGGTTAGTCGGTGGTGATTTATAAGTCGGGAGCTTATCTTCCAAAACTTCAGTTTGTGATCACACTAAGATAAAGCCTCCACCATCAAGAGCTTCATCTACAGAAGGTTCCAATGTACTGTCGGTTATATTTCTACCAAAGCAAAGTGCTTGTTCCACCTAGAGGTTTTCGGGCCACCAGTACAGGCGATATCGTGGCCAAAATCTTCATCTGAGGATCCTCCATTTTACAAGGTTTATTTTATGGGAATGGAAGGGTGTGAGAACAGAAGTGTGTCTGTGTGGATGGATGTATAGTCACTTGGGGAGGGGGAAGGGTTCACCCCGACATCCATCCTGTTGCAAGCCCAAATCCTCCTCGACTTGATCTTAATTAATAGTCTTGCCTGCATGTTCCACAGCCAAGTTCCAGCATCTGTGCTGTGAAGTAACAGTGTAGTGAAGGAGTCTAGGCACAGGGTATTCTGCCACAGGCGGAACTAGATGGCCACTGTCTGTTTGGGAGAGAAAAACTTCAGTGTGACTGGTCCAGACTGCACTCGTTGACTTAGAAATAAGCATGAGTGGTTCAGTGCCCTGTCTTGGGTAGCCCAGGCTAGCCCGATCATGTCAGATCTTAGAAGCTAAGCAGGGTCGGCCCCGGTTAGCATTTGGATGGGAGACCTCCAAGGAATACCTGGGTCATGACGCAGAGGCAGGCAATGGCAAACCACCTCTGAACGTCTCTTGCCTTGAAAAACCTGCAGGGTCAACGTAAGTCGGCTGTGACTTGACAGAAAAGAAAAAGGAAAGAAAAAGAAGAAAAAAAAGGAGTGGTTCAGGGTGGATGACAACAGAGTAGTGGGGAACCTGTAGACCCACGCCTGACGTAAGTTGCAACACTGCTGAAGGTAGTAAGCACAAAGCGAGATGCCCTCCACATATTACAACACAAAATAACCCTGCCCCTCTGTCAAGGGACCAATACGAAAAGGAAGCCTTGCCTGAACTATATCTTAGTAGCATCTGCCAGTAGTCGCTCGCAGTCTGCCACCATTTCCCTTCCGTCCTGCAGTAGCTTACTTACACCAGGTATAACAAGAGAAGTAGCTTACTTACACCAGGTATGACAAGAGAAGAAGAGAAGATTATGGTGTACACTTGACTCAGGCTGCAGAATGCTCACTGAAGTATGGCTTCCTCTTAGCTATGGCAGAGAGCCGGGGTTTCAGAGTGGTTAGTGCACTGGACTAGAATCTGGGAAACCTGAGTCCGAATCCCCACTCTGACACGAAGCGTGCTGAGCCTACTTCTCAAAGTTGTCATGATGACGAACTATTGAAGGGAGAACCATGTGTCCCACCTTGAGGTTCTGGGAGGAAGGAGGGGACAAAAATCCACCCGCTGGCCAGTGGAGCAGCTTCCCATTTAAATATGGAATGAATGAGATTTTGGGGGCATTTATACCGATATACTTCCCAAGGGCAACGTCAACTGACAATTTCTTGCAATTTTCTCTTTTAACGCATTCTACATGACAGAATAGAAACACAGCCCCTTGAAACAGACATCGTGTTATTTGGATGTATGTCTACATCACCAGATGAGGATGTGTTTATAAAAACAAGCAGACATAGAAGCACTGCAGGGAGAAGCCACTTCCCTGTAATTCCCCCCCCCCCCCCCCCATACAGACTGTTCAGTGTTTCTTTTCATTAAAACAGTTCAGCCTCAGTTCCAGCCAGAGATGGAGACGGGTTCAAAACCAGCCAACGGGGACCTGAGGTTGTTAAAGGCCAGTTTCTAATGCTCGGGCTCTCAATTCTGATTCCACCCGAAGCCGCTGTCTCTTCCACGGGCCCAAGAGCTGACACACTCTGAAATGCAGCGATGCAAATGTGTGTGCCTGACAGATTCACGGCGCGGAGTCCCCAGAGGCCGCCCGGTATAATGAAGCCGTTTCAAAAGGGTAAATGATAAATGGCTGTGCCTGCTAGACGACCCCTTCCTGCGATATATAATAATTATGAGATGACCTGTGTAATGAATCCTGTTAATTTGCTGCATACCAAAAAGAAAACCAACAGATCCTCTAATAACGTTTTCTGGCCGGACCCAAGGTCTCTGCCTGGAAAGGAAAAGGGCTGAAGCCGAAATAGCCTTGAAAAGCATCCAAAGTCACAGCTGGAGGAATTTGGGACGTGCTGGAGCTGTTCAGAATCCCTCACTGAACTCAGTTTCAGAATCCTCATTAGATTGGGTGGCAAATTAAGGGGGGGGGGAATCAGGAGCCCTTATTCTTTTTAACACCCTATAAGTGCTCCTGTCATCCTCCGACACCGACCCCACAACCCGAACTCTCATCTCAACATGCAGATTCCGGCGGCTGAGTAGATCTTGGCCAAATCTGCTTCCCTTGCTTGCAGACACTTGAGAGATCAGAGCGTCCTCCGCATTCTACATCCCCTCTTCTTTAATGTTTTCTTTTTCTTAAAAAATGTTTCTTATCCACACTCTGTCTGCTACGATTATAGTATTTACAAAAACAGTAGATGCCTCTGCTCCCCCCCCCCAACCATCCCTGACTGTTGCCCTACTGAATTTTTGCCACACAACACGCCCCAGTTTGGCATCTTAATGTTCAGGTTGCGCCCCCCCCCCCCCCAAGTGACAGTTTGCAGAATTACGGCAGCAGTAGGACGGGATACTGAAATACTGTTGTTCTAACCTTGATCATCAATGAGTGGGTGGGAGGTTCAATTCAAGGAGAGGGTGGGAGTCCAGGCTCTGACTTCCCCTCCCCATGCTGACAAGTGGTATTCCCCAGCCGCCGCTCCACCCTGACCCAGATAGCCCAGGCCAGCCTGCTCTCGCCAGATCTTGGAAGCTAAGTAGGGCTGGCCTTGGCAAGTATTTGGATGGGAGACCTCCAAGGAATACCAGGGTTGTTACACAGAGGCATGCAATGGCAAAATGCCTCCGAACATCTCTTGTCTTGAAAACCCTATGGGGTCGCCGTAAGTTAACTGTGACTTGACGGCAAAAAACCCCAACGCCACTGCCCCCTTCCACAGAAGGCTCAGTTGGGACTGAACTCCCCCCCCCTTCAAGGGACAGACCCACACTTTATGATTCCCTAAGCTTACCATTGCTAACTGATATGCCAGCAGGCACTTTGGACATCACCAACAGAGAACCAGCTCTCCTTACAAGGACACAAAAACACACAGACACATCACTTGCCCCCCAAAACGGGATGAAATTCCCCACAGAAGAGGTAACATATTCATCGAGCCCTTTGGCGTGTCATTTTAAGAGCTCTCACAGTGCAGTCGTGTAGGATATTTTTATGAACGGAGTCCCCCCCCCCCAATATGTCCATCTGTACTCTTTGTAATTAGAAAACGAGAGACTCTTTTAACGTATGACCCAAAATTTCGGGACAGAAAACGAAGCCACTTAAAAAATAGATGCCTGAGAAGATAAAGAGGAAAAGGTGGGATTTCCCACACAATGACAAAAACAAACACTTTAGGTCTCAAGGTGAATGGAATGCATTTCCCAGCATGACAAAGCCATCTTGTAAGCCCATCAGGGGGACTGCAGAACTGATCCCACTATTCTCTAGTCAGGGAAAGGCCTGGCGAGGAAAGGCCTGCGGTGTCAGAGGCACTCATCGTGGCACAAGTAAGATACCTTTTTCCGGACCGAGTTTCAAAATGGATACCTGCAAGACGGGCATCTCAGATGTGCCCGGACAGTCGTAAATAGCCCTGAGTGGTGTGCTCTGCCGTTTCTTTCTCTTAGCCTTCATCTACCATCTTCTATGGTCAAATAATTTTTGTATATTATATATATATATATATATATTTTTTAAAAAATTATCTTTGATACATCATGATATCTAAAAGTCATTGTACCTCTTCCCCCCTTTCCCAGTAAGCTTGCCGTACATTTAGGAACATATCCGGCGTATGTTGGCCAGAGTTGAGAGTTGTCCTCTTCCTTCGGCAGACAAGCTCAGCAGGAGCAGCTAACACAGTGATGCCAGTCTTTTCGTACGATATTGATGAGAATTCGGCTTTCGGCTATACTGCTGCAGTCATGGGGTCTTTCTGCCGGGGATCTTGATGCCTGTACGGGTATTGATCAGGGCTGGTTCGACGGTGGCCTGTTCGGCCCATTTCGTTGTAGGGCAGAACTCGGTGGCTCTGAGGGGGTGATGGCGGCACATCCTGGCGGAGGGGTCCTTTGTGATGGGCTACTGGTTGTGGTGGGTAATACTGGGGGTACCATAACTCTGTTGCTCTGGGGCCATCTTGAGGGTGAGCATAGCTCCCTTTGGAAGGATGAATGGCAGGCGGGCCTCCTTGATAGTAAGGAAGATCTCTCTCTTTGTATGTGACTCGTAGCCCCGTTAAGTACTCTATTGGTTCCACAGGTCCGTGCCTGGAAAGGGGAATAAAAAAAGAGAGAGGTGTAAATAGAAAGTTCCCCCAGTGCTGGATTGCTAAAGCACACAGGATGCCAGTGTTAAGATCCGGCATGCATCGGGGCTCCTTTACAAGGTGGTAGCTCACAATGAAAACAACTGGTGCTCCGTTCATAATAGTGGGAAAACAAAGACCTTTTCAGCAAAGCTCGCTTGAGTGTGTCTTATCTAGCCTGAGGATAAACAGATGAGTTCGGTTTGCGTCCCCGCCAATTCCCGCAAGGCTCACCCGCCAACATTCACACCTTAAAGCCGTTTCCCCAATTTTCTTGTCTCAAACATGTCAGCCCATAAAACTCTCTGAGTCCCACAGTTGGAAAGCTCGGGAGTCCCAGAAGAAAATGGGAAGGATATGAGCATATAGTATCTGTGTTTCGTGGGCCAACAGCCAGTAAAGCTTCCGGAGGGAAAAAAGCACATGTGTGTAGATGCAAACACAAATGTGAGCAGAGGAGGCTACACCTCGGAGCCAGTTCGGAAACTTGTCTGTGTAAATAAGGATTTGACGAGGGCTGCCGAGTGAGAAAAGCAGCACGTGTGAGAGTGTGTCATGCCAAGGGAACTGTTGCCGTCACTTTCTCTGCCTTAATTCTAGGATCTACGTCAATGAGGGATTCTCCCTAATAAGAAGAAAGCTGGGATCAGTGTTACATGGGATAAATTATGGTTGTAGGTTGCTGCCAATGCAGCAGCCCCAAAGTCGAGCATGGTTAAGAGTTGTTCTCTTCAGATGGCAATATTTCTTCAGTTACAGAGAGCATACTGACTAGCTCTTAAGGTGGCTGTTGACTGTAGCAGTTTGGGAGATGAGAAAGACAGGGAGTTATGATTAAGGGTGTGTTTGCTGGGAGGTTTATTCGGACTGGCTCCAGTCCTGGAATGAAGCTTATGCACTTTCCTCCTTTTTTTAAAAAAAGAACATTCTTTGCCCTGTTCTCCGTAAATTCAGTCCCGCTTGTGGGAAAAGGGGTGTGACCTTGTGAAGCAGCCAGATTTTTCTCCTGTTCAAAAAAGATCCAGGTGTTCAGGTACATTCAGGTACAGCAGCATATATTCACCATGAGCAGAGAAGAGAGAAGAGAAATGGCAGGCAGCCATGCTAGTCTGTGCCCTGACATGGCTGGCCCAGGCTCGCCTGGTCTCGTCAGAACGAAGAAGCTAGGCAGGGTCGGCCCTGTCAGCATCTGGATGGGAGACCGCCAAAGAATACCAGGGGCATGGCGGAGAGGCCGGCAATGGCAAACTACCTCTGAACATCTCTTGCCTTGAAAACCCTAAAGGGTAGGGTTCCCAGCACAGGCGTAGAGTACCGGGGCGGGGGGGGGGGGGGGGGCTTGAGCCACCCCCGAAATATCCCGGGGGGGGCTCAGCTACCCCCGGGAAAACGGAGCGCCAGCCGCCGCACCTCCCCGGGTCCTTCCGAGACCCGGCCGCCGCGGGGCGGTTTCCGGGGGGGGGAACATTGCTCCAGCGGGCGCGCTAAGGAGCCCCCCCCGGATTTCCAAAAGTCTACGCCCCTGGTTCCCAGGTCTCTTCGAGACACCAGCGGGGGGATGCTCTGGGAGCTGGAAGCATTGCCCCCCGATGTGCCAACGTCACCAGGAAGTGACTTGGGCACGTTGGGGGCAATGCGCTGGTTTCTGGGCAAAGCTCTATGGTAAAATCGCCCTCAAACCATAGAGTTTTGCCCCCAAACTAGAGTATCACTCCCCTGATGTCCCATCACTTCTGGGTGACGTTGGCATTTTCCATGTTGCTCTTGGGGGGGGGGGGTGTTTGCTCCTACTGGCCAGCTGGCTGGCTGACGGCGGGCAGAAGCCCGCAAAAGCAGGGGATCCCCCGCCCCAACTTGGGAATGGTCACCCTACTACAGGGTCACCATAAGGTGATTATGACTTGACAGCACTTCACACACACATGTGCTAGTCCACCGGGAGGGGGGGAACGATAAGCAGAAGAAGTGGGTCTCCAGGGTCTCAGGCACAGGTCTCTCACATCCCCTACTGCCTGATTCTTTTAACTGGTGATGCTGGGGACTGAGCCTGGGTCCTTCTGCATGCAAAGCAGATGCTCTGCCACCGAGCCACAACCCTTCTCTGTAAAGAGCCACTTCGTACACTCAGACTGATCAGTGGATCTGCTCATTTTCACTTAAGTGAGGGTGTTTATGTCAGTAATTCCCAACACATGATTGTTCAAAGTTGCGGCTGAAATCAGATCTTGACCTCTTCCCCAGAGTAGTCTTCCCGAGGCGGGATGTGCGGGTGGGAGGGACCGGATCTCTCTCTCTCTGTGTTTTTTTTACAAAATTGTTTCTGCTGAAGCACTGGAAGACAGCTTTCCTCTGCTCTGCCTTTAATGTGGTACAGATCTCCTTACATCAGAGAAGGGAGAAGAAAATGGCAAACGAGAAAGAGGTTAAAACTTAAGAGACCCGCTGCAAGAGGAAGTGGGAACAGATGTTGATTAACAACAGAAGAGGAAGGAACAGAACAACCCCAGCCAGGGGGAAGGAGAGAGGGCAGGAACATCCAAGCAAGCCACTAGACCGGGGAGGTCAGCAGCTTGCAGACACGTGGGGCACGGTCCATGCTGGAAAACGAATGCGAAAGCGACTGCAGCATCTCGCTACATAGTGAGCCAGAGCGAGCTTTCAAATTTACCACAACTTCAGACCAGGTGTTCAGTAACCCCTCCCCCCAAAAGTCTGTCATCTGCAAGTCTTAAGACACTGTTGTGGACATAAGTAGATTTGCTTGTGCCAGGTACAGAACAGATTTGGGGTTGAACAAGAAGAGTTACCAATAACTGGCTTTGCGGCTTTCCCATTATATTCTGTCTATTTCTCTTCTCCCTCCTTTGTGTCTCGTATAGCTTATACCTTCTTAACTGTGTAATAGGACTTTGAAAAAAACAAACACACACCCAGGAAGTAGAGCTCAAACAGGGGCAAACCCTTAAGTTGCTTGTCCTCTCTTTGTATAATGATGTTTTACACATGAAGCAACTTTTAAAATGGATTCATTGGGTTGCCAGCACTGGGTTGGAAAACTGGAGACTTTGGGGGTGGATCTGGGAGAGGTCAGGGTTTGGGGAGGGGAGGGGCCTCAGCATGGTACAATGCCATAGAGTCCACCCTTCAAAGCAGCCATTTTCTCCAGGGGAGCTGGTCTCTGTCAGCTGGAGATCAGTTGTAAAAGCAGGAGATCTCCAGGCCCCACCTGGAGGCTGGCAACCCTACTCTGTGCATTCTGGGCTTGGTGCTTTCGCATGTAATCAAAAACGCACCAAGCCTCTTGGGGAAAGGCCCTGAGGACACCCCTCTCCTCCCTATGAGATCTTTGCTGTGCAAAACTTTAGATCCTAAAGCTTATCTAGGGGTTCCCAGCTCTGGTTTGGGAAAATTTGGGGGTGGAGCCTGGGGAGGGGAGGGACTTCAGCAGGGTACAACGCCATAGACTCCACCCTCCAAAGCAGCCATTTTGTCCCAGGATATTGCTCTTGCTCATCTGGAGATCAACTGTAATAGTGGGACCTCTCCAGGTGTGTTATTTTTTTTTGGCTAATAATAGTATTTTTTTATCTTTGTAATTAGATATAGAGATTTCAACACTACACACTCTGAGAAAGTTTGTGAACGAAACGAGACTTGATATGCATAGTCCGTTGTGTTGATGGAGTCATTGTCAATGGATTTTGAGAGACTGATTTGCTTCAAGTAAACTGGATATTAGATAAGAACTTAATAGTCTTCGGATTATTTCCTTTGGCGTAATACATCACGGTTGTTCTGCTTACTTCCGCCACCTGGAAGTTGGCAACCACAGGCTCATCTGATGCCTGCCCTGCCAGCTGGGTCAGTGATGGGGTACCTGGACGGGGGAGTGTACCTGGACGGGGGAGCAAACCTGGACAGGGGACACTGTGTACCTGGACGGGGGAGCAAAGGTGCTGAAGCACAGCCCCCGCCCCCCCCAGGTGAGCAGTTCTCCCGTTCATGACCATCACTAACTATGTTCTCAAGTGATAACCCACCTGCCTGAAACGGTCCCTCAGAGATCACATGTCGTGGCCAGAGCTTTGCTGTTTTTGCACATGGCCTCTTTCTGTCAGGCCTTCCAGCAAAGCTAGTCCACCCCTTCAGCTGTCGTCAGAGGACAGGGCACTGAGTGATGGACTGGCATCAGACCTGTGTCCTTGTTCCCAAGCATCGCTGAGTGACAAACGCATGAGCAGGTGAGTTATGCCCATCCCAGATACATCCAAACAACAGAGAAGCACAGAAGGGAGTACGTTAGACAAAAGATACAAACCATGCATAAATAACGAAAAACATCCAGCAGAGGTCCATCAGTGATTATTGTTGTTCAGTCACACAGTCGAGTCTGACTCTTTGCAACCCCATGGACCACATCACGTGACTATGAGCCACAAGATATAGATAGGAACTCTGGGGAAAGTGATGCTCTGTATTCTTGGTGCTTGGGGAGGGGGGGCAACAGTGGGAAGGCTTCTAGTGTCCTGGCCCCACTGGTGGACCTCCTGAGGGCACCTGGTATTCTTGGCCACTGTGTGGCAGAGTGTTGGACCATTGGCCTGATCCAACATTGGCTTCTCTTATGTTCTCTTAGTCAATGAGTATAATGATCTGAACCTATATAAGTAGTGTAGTTTATAAAAAATATGATAGAAACTCAAAAATACAAAGATACATGGTCCAAATACATAAATAACCTTCAGAAATAGTCCAAGTCAAATTCCTCAAACACTGAAAAGTCCAGACATCAATGTTTATAATCCCTCTTCGCAAAACTCATCTCGCCGCTTGTGTATCCATTTAGGACTATCATGTTTTTGATAATCTACACCATTTATATAGGTTCAGATCATCATACTCATTGACTGTTTAATGTTTTTTGTTATTTATGCACAGTTTGTATAATCTGTATAACTTCATCCCAGAGACATGGAAAATGCAGTTCAGGCGACCAGAAGCGCACACGTGTGCTGTGGAGCATGTATGATAACTTTATGTGCAGTGTAAAATGTTCCAACAGTACTGTTATGCGAATCAACTCTCAACATGCCAACGTTACCGATCTGAATAATTAAAAGGACCTGTTCCAATTAAGTTTAATGTGGGGGAAGGGGTGATGCTCAACTCAGAAAGGGCACCCTTGCTTTTGGTTTGCAAAATAAGGTGTCACCTTACACAAATGAATGAGCACCACCCTGTTCAATGAATACCTGAGGTATTAGGGGCTCTTGTTCCTAGTAGAGACTGCAGTCGGGAAAACTATGTTATTTAGCCATCTGGAGTATTGTTCGTAGGCTCCAGAGAAGGGTCATCTTCGTTAGAAGTTGGCATTTGAACGATACAAGTGTGCTGGAAGGAAAAAGGAGGGCCCTGCAATGACTGGAACTGACTTAAAACATGGGGAGGGGGCCTTGTCCTCAGGGCAGGGCTGGCATCAGCAGACCCTTGGGTGGGGCAGCTGCCAGAGCCCACATGGATTCTGGAGAGGCCTGCTGCTGCCAACTTCTGCTCAGACACCTCCTCTGACGTCTGTGCTCCTACCCTTCCGCTGCCTGCTTGTGCGCACTTCATCACCTGTGCTCCCAGTGGCATCTGCTGCCTGGTGGCCATTGGGGCTGCGGGCAGCATGTGTAGCTGTGGGCAGAGGATGGGGCACAGACCAGTGGGGGCACATGGGCGGGAGGGCGGGCAAGAAGGGGGGCCCAGGTGTGGGCATAGGGGATAGGTACAAGTTCTTTCCTTGATGCCATGAAAGAGTTAATACATTTGTTTGTGCGTGCTAATTTCCTAGTTAGTTTGCATAGGGCGAATAGAGTAGTCTGCAGGTCTCTCCTGCCAAAGTGTAGGTGACAATAATTAATTAATTAATTAATTCAATTTATACCCCACCCTCCCCATCAAGGCAGGTTCAGGGCAGCTTACATAAAAATTTAAGACCGCTAAAACAAATACATTTATAAAAACCAATCATAAAGTGCTAGTGTGGAAAGTTAATTAGTGATGGCGAGACATAATATTCAAAGTTAAGTTGCTATTGGGAGTTGTCTGTTGGTTAATCAATAGATCTGAGGATGTCCCAGGGTGGAGGCTTCGGTCGTTTTTACTGCCTTTGTTCTGACTCTTGACTGGGGCACACACACAAGGTTTAGCCATCACAGAGACAAGATGTAGGTGAGAGAGCTAGATGGGATGTTTCTTGTTTTGAATTTTCCCAGTCCCTTTCTCCCTAAGTAATTAGTAAAATGTATCTTTAAAAGCTAAAACACACCCGTGTGCGGCTTTTCTTTTACTCTGCCATATTAAATACCCAACAGTGACCACCACGGACTACGCTCCCAAGGCCCCCCCCCCCCCCCAATCTGCCCAGGGTCCTCCAAAATCTGGAACCAGCCCTGCCTCGGAGATCAACCATGGTTCAGCTGCAGGGCATCTGCTCGGCATGCAGAAGGTCCCAGGTCCAATCCCCGGCATCTCCAGTTAAGAGGATCAATTGATGTGAAGGATTCCGGGCTGAGATGCTGCTGATCCGAGTAGGCGAGACTGGCCTTGGTAGACCAATGGTTTTGTTCAGCATGAGGCATCTTCGTATATTCAATATCCGGGGTTAATGGTGTAGGAGCACAGTGAAGAAGACCATAACAGCGCCACCTGCAGCTCCAGCACCCCATTATGTTGGGAATAAGGCTGAAAGCGACAATGGCTGCCGATCACTCTGCCCAGGGAGAGCAAAGTCTCAAAATAGTATCAATTGGCGAGAGCGCAGAAGAGGCCGCCTGGCGTTCAGCATATCAGGGGAGAGAGTGAGCACATCATCCTATTATTTAACACCTCAGTGGTTTTATTCATAAGCTGTCAAGGAGGAAGGAGACTGGCTCCTTTGTCAGGGAAGCAAAACAGGTTATCAGACACCAGGATGCATCTTCCCTACTGCCTTCTAAGGAAGCCCACGTGCTGAAAAGGGGGCTCACGGACTGGACCTGGGAGGAATGAGGGCGGACCCCGAACGTTTCCTAATGAGGATGGGTCATGGCCACGTTTGAGCTGCTAGTCCTTCGAAGAAGCGAGTTTGTACGGTGATGTTCAAGCGCATGCTGAAGCAGCTAAGAGCTCTCGCTTTTCCTCCCTTCACTCTGTTGATAAAGCCACCCCCCACCTCCTCCGCTAATTTATTCAAGACAGGTCCCGTATAATGTCTGGAATGAAAGGATCAGGTAGTGATGTAGGAGTATTTTGAATAGCTCTTCTGAATATTCTCGCATCAGGGTCTGGCGATCCCAAATAACGCTCATGGCCTGTGTGAAAGCATTGTTTGAACCACCGGTATTGTGCCAGGAAGCCTACAGCCCCCCCTGGTGGTGGAAAGTGCTGTCAAGTCACCGCAGCTGACTTCTGGTGACCCCTGTGGGGTTTTCAGAGGTGGTCTCCCATTGCCTGCTTCCTCGGTGTTCGGGGCTGTGGCTCAGAGGAAGAGCCTCTGCTTTGCACGCAGAAGGTCCTAGGTTCAATCTCCAGTTGAAAGGACCAGGTGATACGGAAGACCTCCGCCTGAGACCCTGGAGAGCCGCTGCCAGTCCGAGTAGGCAATACTGACCTTGATGGACCAAGGGTCTGATTCAGGACAAGGCAGCTTGTATGTGAGTCCATGTGTGTCCGTCCATCCAAGTGCTAACCAGGCAGTCCCTCTCTTGCTTATATGCCCCAAACTGAGATTTAGGGGAGGAAGGTTTGGAATCTCTCTCTGCTAGGTGAGCAAGATCAGGGCTGAGGTTCTGTTCCCCCCTTGGTTGCAGGCATTTAGCCTGGGCCTGGCCAGAGGCAAGAGACAAAGGGCAAGACCTGAGGATTGGGGGGGGGGGGGGCTGGCCCTCGCCTCTTGCTCCACGGTTTGCAGCCCACAGCCCTGAGGGAACCAGGCCAGTACATCTGGGATCAACCGAGGAACTGGAATTGCACTGTGTATTTGTTGCTTCTTAGTTTTTGGGGAGCCAAAATCACATTTCTCTGTTTCCTTGTAAGCCTCTTGGAATCCACGGTGTGTAGAAATAAATATTTTTTTTCCTTTCGGAGGACACACGCACAGGATGGGACTGGAGTAAGGTTTCCAAAACTTCATGTGATAAGCTGTTCTATTTAGTGAAGTGGAAATGTCAGCCTTGTTAAATAAAGTCAGTACAGCCTGTACTGGCTGTTTTTATTATTTTACTCGATACAAACGTGTTAAAATGCCATATCCATAATAGGCCGAAAACACAAAAAAGTCCTTAGGACAGCTACATTTATCGAAGGTCATTTTTTAGCCCTATGTTTACCTAAGGAAAGAGTTGAAGCCAGAGGGAAGCATTAGACTTGTCAATCTCCAGGGGAGGGGCTGTGGGGGTGCTCGGATGTCTCCTGGGATTACAATTTATCTCCAGAAGAGAGAAAACGGCTGCTGTGGTGGGTGGACTCTATGGCACTGTACCCTGCTGAGGTCCCTCCCTTCCCCAAGCTCCGCCCCCCAAAATCTCCAGGAATTTCCCAGCCTGGAGCTGGCAGCCCCAGTAGACATTCTGTTTTTCTTCTCGGAAAAAAGTGGTTGAGAGACGGCCATTCCCCCTTTCTCTCAACCTAGAATACGGTTTTACTTTCTTTTACACATAAACACCGCCTCCGAAAGGATCATCCAAGATTCAAGGCACTGTCTGATGAGATAAATGTCCTGGCATCGCCCACTTCTATCTTGCAAAGAGAACAAAGGTGCTGTTGAAGGGCGTATTCTGTGGCTGGCCTCAGTGGTGTGAGCGCAAACGGAACCCATCTCAATGCTTGTGGGCCAGGAGCCCTTTCCGCATCTTAGAGGGTGGTTTCAGGCTCCTCAGCACTTTGACTGGAGTTTCTCATGCTGAACTGGGAGGGCCTGTCTTTTATAATGTTCTGTTTTTAAAGCAAACCATCTCTGGGGAAGACAGGGCCCTAAAAGTCCAAGGCCTGGA
This sequence comes from Lepidodactylus listeri, assembly GCA_029233225.1. NCBI lineage: Eukaryota > Metazoa > Chordata > Lepidosauria > Squamata > Gekkonidae > Lepidodactylus > Lepidodactylus listeri. The sequence continues at coordinate 16,454,527 of JARCFY010000010.1, read as the reverse complement.
ATTCTTCCCCTCTCTCTTTCTCTCTCTGTTGACTTTAAACAGGAAACATTTGCACTAAGCAATACCCCCCCGGGGGGGGGGGGGAGGAGCACAGGTTCATTTCAAGACTGATAACGTTTGTGCGTTTGCCTGTGTTGGCAGTTTACCCAAAAAGGCTTAAAGGCGGTGCCAGAGAAGGGGGGGGGGGAAATGCTTGCGATCCGCTTCTTGATTAATCTGGATCAAAGCTCAGGCAGCCCTGCAATCACCTGAACGGTACCTGTACAAATGAGATGGGACTCTCAGGGGTACCAGCAGAAGGCAAAACTTAAAACTTTAATAAAAAATCTTCAGTGCAATTTGCCTTTTGTTTAAATTACCTGCCATCTACAGAGCACATTTAAACATTCACAGAGCTAAGCCGGAAGGCAACTTTATCGTGGACGTAATGGGTAAGAATCCTGAGCTTTGCTTAAACTCTAGGATGACACCTAGGTGGGTTTGACGGCCCTGGCCTGAGTTCTGCCAAAGGGGAGCAACCACCAAGTCCCTGCAGAGTGTTCCCCGATGGTGACGTCAGGGCTGGAAGTCCGCCTCCCCCTTGTGGGCTCAGCAGAGAGCCCCATGAAGCACTGTCGTCTTGGTATCTGCGGAATACTCTTGACATCTACATTATCTAAGACCAGGGCCTAATATTACCTCACTCTTCTGTGATGGACAAGCCAAACCCAGGCTGTAGTGTGGCACGTAAACGGCACTTCTGGCTTGCGTGATGTGTAAAAACCAACCCTGTTTTTGATGGAGTACAGCAAGGAAGGGATCACAGACCAACGGAATAGTGGAAGGTTCCCAGAATGGACATCACAGGCTGCCGTCACACCCACTAAATAATACCACTTCCATTCCACTTTCAGTGCACTTTCCAACTGGATTTTTACCGTGTGAACTGGCACACCTTTGCAGAATGGAATGCATTGGACTTTTATCCTTACCATGGTGAACTGATCTCTGCCACCTGGAGATCAGCTGTAGAAGAAGAAGAAGAAGAAGAAGAAGAAGAAGAAGAGAACAGACTGGATTTATACCCCACCCTTCACTACCCCAAGGAGTCTCAGAGTGGCTCACAATCTCCTTTCCCTTCCCCTCCCCACAACAGACACCCTGGCTGCGGTCACACACACTAAATAATCCACTTGCAATCCACTTTCAGTGCACTTTCCAACTGGATTTTACTGTGTGAACTAGCAAAATCCAGTTGGAAAGTGCATTGAAAGTGGATTGCAAGTGGACTGTTTAGTGTGTGTGACCACAGCCACTGTGAGGTAGGTGGAGCTGAGAGAGCTCTTTTGAGGACTGCCCTTGAGAGAACAGCTCTGACAGAACTTGTGACTGACCCAAGGTCACACCAGCAGCTGCACGTGGAGGAGTGGGGAATCAAACCCGCTTCTCCCAGATTAGAGTCCGCGCTCTTAACCACTACACCAAACTGACTCTCTCTATAATTCCCAGGAGATCTCCAGCCGCCATCTGGAGATTGGCAGCCCTAAACATGGATGTGAACTGCAGTCTGGTGTAGTGATTAAGTGTGAGGACTCTAATCTGGGAGAACCGGGTTTGATTCCCCACTCCTCCACTTGCACCTGGCTGGATGACCTTGGGCAAGCCATAGCTCTGTACCAGCTGTTCTCTCAAGGACAGCTTGGGAAAGAGCTCTCTCAGCCCCACCTACCTCACAGGGTGCCTGTTGTGGGGAGGGGAAGGGAAAAGGGGTTTGTAAGCCGCTCTGAAACATTTAAGTGAGTGAAGGGCGGGGTATAAATCCAATCTCTTCTTCTTCTTCTTCTTCTTCTTCTTCTTCTTCTTCTTCATCCACCTTAACGGATATAAGCTCTACCTTTTGCAATATACTTCTTTGGAGTTTATTTACTGCTTGCAGCATCACGCTTCCAGGACTGTGAAACTGTTAACTAATATGTATCACATCCCCAGTGCTTTTTCCCTTTAGGAGACTGATACAGAGGGCAGAATGACCGAAGCGTAAACGTGCAGAATCGGCTTGCTTTCACTTTCCCTGACAGCAAGCCCACCATGTCACAACTTTCCCTAAAAACCAACCACACGAAACACACACACAAACACACACACACACACACAAACACACAGAGTTCAGATCCACTACCTCTGTGGCTCTTTTGGAGCAGAGGCAAAACAATCGCGTGTTTTTCCTGTACTGAAAGGGTCCCCCCTCCAAGGAGGTCCTAATGAATTCTCTTCTCTTCTCTCCTGTTTTCCTTGCCTCCTGGAGGGCGCAGGGTTCAGGAGCGAGCTTCACGCCCGCCCAGTGACCCCTGCTGCCGCAAGCTGTGCCCGTGTGTCAGATGAACAACAGGAGGAGAACATTAGTCACCTTGGGGACTCATCCTGAGTGACGTCTGCACACCCGGCCACTCCGGAAGGCATGTGGGGAACATACTGTGTAACACGAACAAGGAGAAAAGCCTAACCCTCGCTCTCTCCGGCCACCTGTGGCGTGAACAAGGTTATTTGCCAGCGGCAGAAGGCAAACGATTTGCCACAGTGGTGCAGGGGGTAAAAGCGTGGGTCTTCTAGCGGAGAGACCTCAGGTACCGTCCACTGTCCGGCCCCAACCAAGATCCACCATGGAGGCTCTAATATGTGTTCAGGCGGAAACTCAGCAGGAGCACCTTCTTCTACCATTGTTACACAAGAGAGGAAGGATGATGCCGCCACTGATAAAAAAGACAGACACTTCATTGCAGGACTGTTATAATGCTGAGATAGTTCCCATAACCCTGGCATTGCTATTTCCACTCCTGGTTTGGGGGGGGGGCTGGGTTTGGTTATTATTTATTTATTTATTTAATTTATACCTCGCCCTCCCTGCCTGGGCAGGCTCAGGGCGGCTTACATAGAATATATAAAACAGTTTAAACAGAGATATCAGTTAAAATCACAGGAATATACTTATAAAGCACAGTATAATGTCATATGAAGTGCTAGTACAGTGCGTGCAGCGTAGACTGTTCCTTTCAACGTCGAAATCCCATAAAGAAACCCTAAGGAAAGATGTCTGACCTGAGCTAAATGATCTTTCCCTTCCTATGAAGGATTATTCCAGAACGCGGGAGGGGCTGAAGAGCCACTGGAGGGTCCTTGAGCAAGAGGTCTCGGAGGGGAAACAGGAGGTCTGTTTCACTCAGCCTTTTAAGCTTATGCAGAAAAATCAACCCAAGTGGACTTTCGGGATGGGAGGCCTTCAGCATTCCCCTTTTCCAAACTAGAGGCTGACTGGCTACAAGTGTTCCCTCTGCAACTATGGGAAACCGGATCACTCTCTTGTTGCAGTCAAACCTTGCAACGTTTTGCTTTTCTTCTCCATATCCTATGAGTTTCGACTGTGGGTAACGTTTTTTAACCTTGGACAGCCCAAGGGCTGGAGACGCAGGCGCCTCCCCCCCCCGCCCCCGCCCAAGGCACTCCCAACAATCCCAATGCCGGGCAATGAAATCCAACTCTATTACATTTGTTTCCCTGCATGTGAACAAACGTGAAATCATTTGAACGTTAAATACAATAGATGGTTTCTTTGACCTTTCTATGGAACCGATGCCAGAGCAGCGAGAAGTCGGGCAGACCCGCGCGAGGATATCAGGGCTGCCTGCCTGCAAACTCCGGAAAACCAGAGGGAGGGAGGGAGGGACAAGGGAGGAAGCGGCGGCCCCTCCGGAGGGCAGCTACTCTCTCCACCCAGCTTGGGCTGCCATTGTCTTGGAGTGGCAGAGGCAAATGAAGACTCCGGGGTGAGTCAGTGAGCCTGGAGAATGTGCAAGAACTTCAAGAGCTCAGCCCCTTCATCCATCATATACCTCCCAGCAACCCTGATCTGGACAGCCCAGGCTAGCCCAGTCTCATCAGATCTCGGAAGCTAAGCAGGGTCGGCCTTGGCTAGTATTTGGAAGGGCGACCTCCGAGGAATACCAGGGTCATGACGCAGAGGCAGGCAATGGCAAACCACCTCTGAAATGTCTCACCTGAAAAACAAGACTGGCTCGCCGTCTAGTGGTGCCCAATGCTAAAAGAGCTAGAACTTCTGGCTGCCAGACAATCTTAGGATCTCCTGGCTATACCACACACAATGCCATACGATGATGATGATACCTCCCTGCCCCAGTTCTACCCTCACAGCTTTGCTTCTTTTGATCTCAGCATTCTTCCCTAGATCAACTATGGGCTGTCCGCTTTTGCACTTGCCATCCTAAGTACAAGGAACAATACGGCAAAATATTAAGTGCTTTACAGAACTACAGAGTTTCAATTCTGTTTCCACCTGATAGCTGAATAACAATGGCTTGAGGTACTTGTATAGATTCAAACCAAATTTTGAGGTGTGAGGGCTCTACAAAAGAAATTAAACTGAGACTAAGCTGCATCACAGAGCTGGAAGGAACCTCCAGAGTCATCTAGTCCAATCCCCTGCACAATGCAGGAAATTCACAAATACCTCCCCTCCACACCCCAAGTGACCGCTGTTCCATGCCCAGAAGATGACAAAACACTGTACTACAGTATTCACCAGTCACACATGCATCACGTGTTACAAAGGTAATATGAACTGGACCACTTCCCATGAATCGCAAGAACATGTTGGGTAAGAGTTTAAGAAGGATAACTAAACCAAAGTTGTAGAGATACCTAAAACAGTTTGTGGCACCCTAACAGCCCAGCCTAGCCTCACCTTGTCTCAGCTTGAAAGGTTAGTAGGGTCAGCCATGGTTAGTGCTTGAATGGGAGACAACCAATGGTGAACCACCTCCGCTCATCGCTTGGTCTGAGAACACCACAGTCCTGGGGTCGCCATGAGTTGGTTGCAACAAGACGGCACACAATTATTCGTAAAGCCGTTTGTACAGATGTATTTGAGCATGCAGAGCAGCAATGGATATCAGCTGTGTGTGGCATGCAGCCAATGTGGCCCAGCAGAAACTGGAGCTTTTGAAGGCAGGTCATCCGAGGTCACATCCCACCTGTGTCACTGTGCAGACTCAGCAAACCACTCTCTCTCGTTTTCAGTCTCCCCATCTGTAAAATTGGAAGTCTTGGGGGGCTTGGGTTAGGGTAGACTCAGTCCAGAATTTTGCAAATTAAAAAAAAGATTCAGAAATGACAAATAACACCAGTTAAGTTTAACAGACTATGGAAAGAGATAGGAAATACATGCAAAGCTCAAGATATTTTTGTCCACCTTTGTTTTTTTACAGAAAACGAGAAATCCTCAACACCCAACAACTATTGTTTCTTCTGTTTAAAAATTTTGCCACCAGAACCATGACCACTTTGTTCAGAAAACCACCATGGATTTCATTCCTGTGAGTGCTTGATTTATTTATTTATTTATTATATTTATACCCCCCCTCCCCGCGAACCGGCTTGATGGAATATAAATGGCCTCATAACTAGACCACACGTTCCTCTGGAGCTGGGTACTTCTGCTCACGCACTTCTGCTCTTTCAAGGAGCTGAAAAGTGCCTGTCGCAAGAGGAACACACTCCACAATGGATAAGAAGAGCGCAAATAGAAAGAAGGTGTATGATCCAAGACAAAGCTACCAATTTTTATAAGACAGAAATATGGAAAGGTGTGGGGCCTAATCACATGGGCTCCGGCACAGTGTGGTCAAGAGGTGGCGGTCTGTACTGTCAAGGGGTCCTGCGTACCAAGGACAGAACTGGGGGGGGGGGGTCAGACAGTGGAGCCAACAGAAAGTACTAACTCATCAAAGGTTCGCCGCTGTCTTGCTCTCTGTATTTATCCTTCCCATCTGTTTAGCCAGAGAGACAGGAGGGAAAGGGAAGCAGAAAAGGCAGCTGAAGAGAGCTATGATGTTTAGAGAAGCTGCCTTTGAGTCACAGAAAAGCCTGGGCTTAAGACGAAAAGTTTAAAACTGGCTGCAGGTTTAATGCTGCAAAGGTCTTAAAGGCACAGTATAGCAAATTCCTTTGCCTTAAAGGAACCAAAAAAACGAACCCCCCCCCCCCTGTCTTATTCCCTCCGTTATATGTCACAAAAGCATCTCGTCTGATAACAGAGCAGGAGAGGAAAAATGGTTGCGCCAGTAGAAAACTGGCCAGCTGATAGCCCTAGATGCAGATGGCGGCTCCCTCTAACGTTGGAATGTTTACCCATATTAAAACAAATCCTTGTTTATCGTAACCTAGTTGTCAGGGAAAGGGTTCTAGCCTATCTTTCTTCCTGCCATGCTCTTCTTCTCCATGCAAGGGTTGCTGTCTGCGTGGAACAGCATTCCAACAGGTGAGCCTCCATTAGCAGTCTGAGGGGGTACAGTCCAAATGTTAGCTTTGCCACCCAAGTAAGCATCAGGCTTTAAGAAGAAACACGGGTTCTAGTGGGGCTTCAGCTCTGAACACACAAAACTGCCAGTTTTTACAGCTATAGGAATTTATTTAAGGAATTAAGGTAGGTTTTCGCTCCAGAAGTTGTAGAATGCAGAATCCCTGGATATCTTCAGTACAAACAAACCCCCCAAAACAGGTCAGGTATTTTGTACTCAAATAAGCCAAGGTTAGAAAGGGTGGGGAAAAACTATTGGAGAAAAAGTCAATTGTAAAACAGTAATTCCTCACCAGTGGGTCATGAAAACTTTGTATCTACATTGCCAGACTTCCAGGAACTCACGTTGAGGAAGGCCCAGGTTCCCAAAGGGGATTTCCTCTGGGTCAGGGGGTAGCATTGATAAGTTGGGCCAACACAAAAGAACACATCCACGGGGAGCCCCTGAAGTATGAAAAAAGGGAGCCCCTAGCGTGCATGCAGGGAATACCCTCTTGGCTACGGCTCATTAAAATCAATTTTACAACCTTGGAAGCCTCCGACCCACCCAGGCCTGCTACTCCTCAGACGGCCTTTGTTGGAGAAATTTTAAAACAACATTTATGGAAGGGAAGGGGGGGGGGGGTTCATGCTTTTTTGCAGTGAAAAAACGGCTGGAACTCAAACGCTAACGAGAAAAGGGTCGCCTACGAGGCCCTGCGCTTCTTTGCTACTGCCGATGTCCCGTAGAGGACAGCTCCAGCGATGCCAGTCTAACTTCAAGCACACCTAACCCTTCCCCCCCCCCACAACTTATCGCTGGGCTGGTAAAAGGTGAGCTCTGCTTCTGTTCTTTATCAACAATGCGTGGCTGGGGGAAAAAAAAACCAAAGCGTGCAAACGAAGACAATCCCAGGTTCTCACGTCCCGCATGCCGTGCAGTAAGAGCTGTTTTTAGTTTGCGGAGTGTGTTTGGAATTCCTGCAGTGTCAGGTTTCCAGTTTCCAGACCTCGCATCCCGGTCCAGGCACGCCTGTGGTTGTGTGGGATTAGCAGACCACTCGGCAACATTATGCATTACATAGCTTTGACTTCACCGGGCTTTACAGATCCATAAAAAATAATGACCATTTGATGACCTAAGTTACTGGGTAAAGAAAAAAGATCAGGGGAAAAAAAAGGAAAGGAAAGGGGAAAAAAAAGGAAAACCAAAGAAAACCCTTCACTTCTGCTACCCGTGTTTGCTTTGGATTGCAAACGGCAGAAGTTCCTTGACTACTGGCTGGCTGCGTAATTCAAGCACAGGCCCCTGATAAAGAGAGCTGAACGAAAGGGAGAGTTGGCTTCTACCAATGCTGAATTCGCCACCTGTTCACTGCCAGGGTAAAATAAACACACACACACACACCATCCTTTCCTGTTACAAACCATGAAAACAGAGTGACCTTGTCAATACAGGGGAATGTCCACTAAGTACACTGAAACAAAATGGTCACTAAAAGTCCCTGAAATGGGAAACTTGGCCTCTGGTTGACAGAAAAATTAGGAAGGCAAGTAGGCATCCAGCAAAATAAATTTAAAACAACAACACCCAGCCATTTTATCAAGCCTACCCAACACAACTGTATGGAGGCTTCCAAGTTTAACAGAACTCTTCATCATATATGGAGGGAACAGACCTCTGAGTCCCAGTGCCAGGAGGCAGCAGCGGAGAGGGCCACGGGTAGTGCTCCCTCTAAGCTGAGTTAGTGTGAGCCAGCTCACAGTTTTTTAGCCTCTGGCTCACACATTTGTGTCTCAGCTCAGGAAGGGTGGCTCCAGAGCAAGCTAGTTTATGCAGCAGCCAAATCACTGGCTCACAGCTTTAACGCCAGTAGCTCACAAAGTAGAATTTTTGCTCACAAGACTCCACAGCTTAGAGGGAGCATCAAGCACTCCTCCAGGGCAACTGGTTGGCCACTGTGTACAACAGAATGCTGGACCAGATGGACCGCTGGTCTGATCTAGCTCTACTTGTGTTCTTATTTATTTTTTGATTTAAAATATTTTAATGCCGCCTTTCCACCCCAATTAGGGTCTACAAGGTGGTGAGCATAAAAATACCAACCCCCCCAATAATTAAAATACAGTGAAAAATATAAAGTTCAATTAAAAAAAAACATTGTTAAAAACAAAATGAAACGAAAGCGGAACAGAGAGAAAAAAGATCCATGAGGCCATGCTCTTAAGGCCTCTTGGTCAATGTCCTGTATAGAATGCTTTGCTGGGGGCTTGGCTAAGTCGGGAAGCACCCACGGCATGCTGGGAACAAGAAGCAGGAAACGAGAGCCATCCAGCTGAAAACAAAACAACCAATCACTGATCCAATGGCTCTCTGACAACCAGTGTTCCCTCTAAGCTGAGTTAGTGTGAGCTAGCTCACAGTTTTTTAGCCTCTGGCTCATACATTTTTGTCCTAGCTCAGGAAGGAGGGCTCCAGAGCAAGCTAATTTATGCAGTAGTCAAATAATCGCTCGCTCACAGTTTTAATGCCAGTAGTTCACAAAGTAGGATTTTTGCTCACTTAGAGGGAGCATTGCTGACCACCTGTAGATACAACTCATTTTGATCAGGGCTGTGGAATAAAGGCTATCAATGCGGCCACTCAGTTTAGCCCTCCTGCCTCTTTAACGCTTCTAGGAAAGAGCTCCTCTTGTTAACACACATTAATTATTTTGAAATATATGGGTGCCCCATCCTCTTTTGCATGTGGTCCCAGGGAGTTACTCCTTCAGTCCAGAAGAGAGTTCTTGCATCTTTTGTATGTATCATGCATAGTACTTTTATAACCAGTTTGCTGCTAGAGCTAACAAGTTAGTATTACTCAAGGAGTAGTCTGATATTAAATCAAATGTGTTTTCAGCTGGAAAATCAAGTACTTGCATCCCAGGGGGACATGCATTAAAGAACTGCATAGACAGTTCCTGGACTGAATTGTAACCTATTTGTGTCCTGCCATTGCATAATGGTTATCTAGGGTGTCTTATGTCAAATGCCACAGACTCCGTGCTTCCTCAATTCCAGACTCACTACGGGGGAATATGGAACGGCCTTTCCCATATGGAAGAAGGGAGAAACCATGTGCAAGAGGAGAATAATTGCCACAGAATTATTTGCCAAAGTTAGGTGAAACTTAAAAACCCCCAAAACCAACCAAAGAAAAAACCACCCTGACCTTGATAGCTCAGGCTAAGCCTGCTCATCAGACCCTGAAAGCTAAGCAGGGTCAGCCCTGGTTAGTACTTGGATGGGAGACCGGCAAGGAGGTCTAGGGTTACTACACCCTCTAAACATCTCTTGCCCTGAAAACCCTATGGGTTTTCACCATGTCAGCTGTGACTTGATGGACCCCCCCTCAAAAAAAAAAAAACATTACTAGGGCTAGTGGAATCAGATGTAAAGTACTTCGGGGTGGGGTGGGGAGATGTCTCACAGGGCCTTCCTAAACACAGTTTATACCCTTCTAAGCAATTAATTAATTATCATTTTGCAGTGTGTGTGGTATAGATAGGAGATCCTAAGATTGCCTGGCAGGCAGAAGTTCCAGCTCTTTTAGCGTTATGCACCACTAGGTGGCGAGCTAGACTTGTTTTTAAGGCAAGAGACATTTTAGAGGTGGTTTGCCATTGCCTGCCTCTGCATCACACCCCTGGTATTCCTCGGAGGTCGCCCATCCAAATACCCTTCAAAGTCAATGAAGTCAACAGGCTTAGAAGACTAGGGCCCCGTCCACACTGTCACTTTTGTCGCTCATTTCTCCCTATTGCTTTGGGTTCCTCCCCCTTTTCCACATGTGTTTTGCTCCCTCTGGGACTACTAGAGAGAACAAAACATATGGGGGGTGGGGGAACCTGAAGCAATAGGGAGAAATGAGTGACAAAAGTGACAGTGTGGACGGGGCCTATAATTCTGCTTAGGATACCAGTGTAAGTCTACAACGACACTGCATATTTCTTTGGGTGCAAGCCACATCGAACAAACTCGGAATTTTAACATAAGTCTGCAATGGATCAGGCTGTAAGCCCAGAAACTGTTTACAAAGCTTAAACAGCGTCCTCCTGAAACCCCCCAAGAAGCACAGGACAAAGACCAGAAAATTGAAAGAGAGAACCCCTGGTTCATGAAAGCTGTATTCACCGCTCTTTCGATCACTGAAGAACAGAATGCCCGCCACAATGGGGCCCAGCGTAGCACAAGGACTGGCTGTAAATCTTTTGTTTAAGACACCCCCCCCCCCAATACTTAAGCTCAACACCGGGGTGGCCAACTTTCGGTCCTGATCTAAAGAGCAGCGGAAAAGATTCAGGTTTTCGTGCACGCCACAATAGATCGTGGACGAAGCGGGAGAGAGGAGGCGATTGCTCAGATGACCTCCTTTACCCTACGGACTCTCTTTTATATTCAGGTCATCTCGAGCAAATCGCACCTCTCCTCCAGGAGGGTGTGCGCGGAATTAAAGAACCTTTCGAGCAACAAGCTGCTATTTTGTGACCTTTTCAAAACTGAAAGGGGTCTTAAACAGATTGTAATGGCTCGGCTACTTAAATTAACAACATGTGTCCTTCTCCATGTAACACATTATTCGACACCACGTAATACTTTGCGAGTCATTAACCTCTTGGCACCGCCGGCCCCCAACTCAAGCTTAAGTAGACATGCCTTTTGTGTTACCAACTCCTTTGCCCAGTTAAAAGGAGAACTCTGGATGGGGCTTTTTGGGCTCTCTCTCTGGCCTTGTATCCCTCAGATCAGCCCTGGGCTGAGGATCTTAGAAAAAGACTCAGACGAGTGGACGGAGCACTTTGTAGGCTGCTGAACTGACCTTTCTGATCCGTCTAGAAGGGGATCTCCAGGAAGTGGAGATATGATTACCTTTACAGAAGGGGCCACAGTGGCTCAGAGGTTAAGATGCTGAGCTGCAGACTGGAAGGTCGGTAGCTCGGCAGTTCGAGACCCAAGTGCCACATGGCGAAGTGAGCTTGCATCTCTGGCCCAAGCTCCTGCCAACCTAGCAGTTCGAAAGCAAGAAACCGCAAGTAAATAAATAGGTATCACTTTGGTGGGAAGGTGACAGCGTTCCGTGTGCCTCGGTGTTCAGTCATTCTGGCCACGAGACCACGGAAAAAGCCTTCAGACAGCGCTGGATCTTCGGCTTGGAAACGGAGATGAGCATTGCCCCCCGAGTTGGATTTGACTAGCTTTCGAGCAAGGGAAACCTTTGCCTTTACTTAACTTCACAGAACATTCCTATTCTAAATGAAAAGGACCGTCAATTATATGGTTATGTTTTGTTTTGTTGGCTGTAGTGAAAATTCCTCCTCTAAAACCCAAAGGTAGCAATAGTGAAATGTTCTAAGGTTCAGAACTACGTAGGAACCATGGCAATGTATGTAATAATTCTTCTTCTCACCTGCACGTTCCCGGCAGCCCAAGTATCCAAAGCCTGTAAAGCTCTTTAGAAGTCTTATAAAACCATATTTTAATCAGCTCTAATTTTACACATGAAACGAATTCAAAGCACAATGAACAGTCAGCTGCGTTGTTAAAATGATTTCCAGCAAATAATAGAAGCCATTAGGGAGAGTCTCCTTAAGTAATAACAACTGGTGCAGAGGTTCTAGCTTTTCAAATACTGGATTATTATTAATACACAACCTGATATTTTGAGGCTGCATAAAACACTGTAAGAACAGGTTATTAATGCTATTAGGGAGCTTTTATGTTTTAAATCATCTTTCAACTAAATCAAAGCATTCTTCAGTGGTTCCCCCCTTTCCACGACTGCCAAGGCTTCACCTCTGGAGCTACAATTCAGGTGATAAAAGAAACGAATCGCACCTCAATAAATCGCTAAGATATTGAAACAGAACACTTTGTGTTTTCCTTCCACTTTTTATTTCTAGATATGGTAACTCAATTGAACTGACTGAAATACGCCTTTGATTGTTTTCATCTTGCAGTGGTAATTTTCTTTAACCTAAAACTACAAAGGAAGTTCCCACTCTTTCTACTATAAAGCTTTCCCGGAGGTTTATTTAGATATTTCGATCCCTGCTGTTCCTTCGGTCTCAGGCGTACAGCTATGTCCTTAGACAAGTAGTAAACACAAGGATGCAGGCTTCTACGGCTCATGTTAGGCATTCCTCCCTTTAAGCTCATATAAACGTGTTTCATATATACAGATTCGTTTTGGAAAAGAACAGCAGTTTCAACGCCAGGCAAAACCCCCTCCCCAAACAAAAGAAAAACACTCCGGCACATTCTTGAGGAGATCACGTTCATTCAAGTCTGCAGTAACCAACTTTGTCAACATTTCAAGAGAAATCCATGCCAACAAGAACCAGTCCCTAAGGTTGCTGCCGAGGGGTGGTAGAAATAACCTCTTTTTTGGGGTATTCTTATGTGTGCGTGTGTGCGCCTGAAAGTCATGGTGACCTCTGGTGACTGACTCCTACTGGGGGCCTGAAGGATATTCAGAGAGGTGGCGGAATAAAGCCTGCCCTCGCATCCTGACTGCTGGTATTCCAAGGAGATCTCCCATCCAAGGACTTGCCAGAGTTGACCCTGCTTAGCTTCTGAGATCTGACAAGATCAAGCTTGCCTGGGCTATCCAGGTCACGAAAAAATAATCATTTTTGCAGGGTATTTCCTTCCTTCCTTCCTTCCTTCCTTCCTTCCTTCTCTCTCTTTCTTTCTTGACTCTTGTTGTCAGGCCATAAAAAAACATTTGTAACTAGAGCAACTAAAGCACAGATTGCTCTGTCAAATCAAATCGAACAAGGAGGGGCAGAAGCACATTTGTCTTTATTAATTCACTGATATTTACAGGGTTTAATCTGTTGAAGAAAACAGATTGCATGAATTAGCAATGGCATACCCAATATCAATGACTACAGTCCAGGGGAACCAACTGCACCAATGAGATGTGATTGTGGCACAGAGCTCCTCTTTGGTCATCAGACCATAATTCTACATAGCCAGGCAAGCAGATAGAGGCTCTCTGTTTCTCAATGATGGTGGGAACTTGCAACTGTCCACCTCGGATGGTCCAGATAATCCAACCCTTCTGACCTATCTCTAGGCATCTACTCTGATGTCTTTCATATCAGACAAAATGGCACCTGGTACTTTTGGCCACCGTGTGACAACAGAGTGTTGAACTGGATGGGCCGTTGGCCTGATCCAACATTGGCTTCTCTTGTGTCCTTATGTAACCCAGGCTCTGGAACCCTTCAGGAAAGTTACTTGGCTCTCTGTTGCCCAGACCACTGGATTTAAGAAGCTGACAAGCACCTAGATTCTCCTACCTTCTGCATGTTGAAGTGCAACTGTTGTTTCGATGGTTCATTTCTATAATCTGAGCCCCTTCCCTACCTTCACAGAGAATCTGAATCCTATTTGTAGGTTTATTTAAAAGTACTGATATGCCTGCCTGTCTCCTAGGCATCTCAAGACCCAATGAATACGATCTACCTGGCTAATAGGACACTTACACTACAGTCCTATGCCGAGATACTCCAGTCTGGTCCCAAATATTTTCATTTAATGTATTTATATGCCACCTTCCGCCCAAAGAGACTCCCCAAGGCAGCAAGTATCAAACATTCACCCAATGGCAGAAGACAACAACAGAGGGAGACGGACGGATCTCTCTCGGTGCCATGACTGAGAAGGCCCTGTCTCGGCTTGCTATCCTTCTAGCCTCAGGCGGCATGGGCTTCCAAAGCAGGGCCTCCAGAGATGGCCAGAGTAGAAGGGTAGATTCGTAAGGGAGAAGGTGGTGCTTTCGACTGAAGTAACTGGATAGAACTGCACTGCTACGGCTACCTTTCCCCCCAAACGAAAACAAACAACACTATCTGAATGCATAACAGCCAATCCAAAAAGCAGCCTGGCTGCGCTGATTAGCACTGACCAACCAGGAGCTTCTCAGGCTGGACTGCATCGGTGTATCTCTATATTCCAAACAGCAAGCAGCTCTTTTCATGCTTGCCCTCTAGGCAAGAGTGCTAGTTTCTGGAGGAATAACCCTACCGATTTATTTATTTACTTCATTTATACCCTGCCTTTCTCCCTAGGTAAAGGTAAAGGTTTCCCTTGCTCGAAAGCCAGTCAAATCTGACTCTAGAGTTGCGGTGTTCATCTCCGTTTCCAAGCCAAAGAGCCAGTGCTGTCCAAATATGTTTCCGTGGTCATGTGGCCAGCATGACCAGACACAGAGCTGCATGGAATGCTGTTACCTTCCCACTGAAGCGGTACCTATTTATCTACTTGCAATTTCTTGCTTTCGAACTGCTAGGTTGACAGGAGCTGGGGCCAGAGACGGGAGCTCACTCCGTCATGCAGCACTCGGGTCTCGAACTGCTGAACTACCGGTCTGCAGCTCAGCCACAGGTGACTTATGGCAACCCTGCAGGGATTTCCAGGCAAAAGATTAAAAGTAGCTGACATCATTCTCTTGTCCATTTTATCCACACAACAACCTTGTGAGATGGGTTAGGCTGAGAGGAGTGTGTGATTGGCCCAAGATCACCCACCCAAGCTTCCAGGCCAGAGAGGGGATTTGAATCTGGCTCACCCATATCCTAGTCTGGCACTAACCACTGCACCACTTCTTTGCTAAAAATGGATCTCTGGTAGACTGAGGACTGCCTCTGGTACCACAATTCTTTTCCAGCACCGATATCACAAACAGGAAGACGAGTCCAGAAGAAACACAGCAAGCATTGCTTCTCGGATATTTGGAAAAAGACCTGAAAACCTGGCTTAAAATGCATTCCAAGGGCCGTATCCAGCCAGGGTTAAGCACTCTCTGCTCCTACTCTACTGGAAGAGATTTAAATATTTGCTCAACTCTCCTGTCGAAGTAAGTGGGAGATAACAATGCTGAACGGTGCTCTTGAGGGGATTTCAAAGGAAAGAGAAGCAACCCTGTTCCATTACTGTTGACACGGCTCCAAAAAAGTCCCCTTACCTGACTGTGCTTTTGAAGTCAACCAGCCTCCACAATGCCTCTCTTGCTGTTTATCTCCCTGCCTCGTGCATTTTATAAATACTGTGTTGCAATAAACTCTTTCCCAGTTTGTTAACGAAACATGAACTTAACAGTCCATGTCGTCTTCTGCCTTTGTAAAAATCTGGCAGCACAGGGCGATCTGCTTATTTCATCGCGTTGAAAAAAGCTTTAGAGAGAGTATTGCTATGGCGAAACGGTGAGGACAAAGCCTGAATCCACCTTTGTTGGCTTCTCAAATGCTCCTGGCATATGTTCCCCCTAAGCTGAGTTAGTGTGAGCTAGTTCACAGTTTTTTAGCCTCCGGCTCACACATTTTTGTTTTAGCTCAGGAAGAATGGCTCCAGTCCAGAGCAAACTAATTTATGCAGTAGCCAAATCACCTGCCTGCTCACAACTTTAACGCCGGTAGCTCACAAAGTAGAATTTTTGCTCACAGGACTCCACAGCTTAGAGGGAACATCAGCGGAGAGTGCATTAACAAAATAAAATTGAGACTTGAACTGAAGTTTGAAATCAAACTCTCATGCATGCTTACTACTGCATAGCCCTGTATGCATATATAACTGTGGTGGTATATGGTTCTGGGATCTAACCCCTTCCCCAAATGGAAGGTCAAAGTGCTTCTGCATGCACCGGTGTGGAGACGTTTTGGTACAGTGTACATGACAAATGTATCAAGCTGTGACTGAGGTCTGAAGTGTGTGCATGCATGTGTGTGAGAGGGACAGACACACAAAAGCAGAGGGATGATGGTGCACGAGCTCATTCTCGTACAAACATGTCATGCATGCGCATGCAAGAAAAATGGCCAGCTCACAGATGGGAAAACATGGCCTTAGAAGGGCAGAACTCTGCTTAGGATGGCACTGCACGGGACACAACAAGAGGTCTATAAATTATGCATGGCGTGTGGATAAAGCAATTGTCTGCACTCGCTATAGTTGGCTGGCAGTCGATCCAGCACTAATAAAAGGAAGCACTTCTTCACTCCAGGAAAAATCTGCGTTGTAGGATTCCGCTGCCAAGTGATACAGGGCTGACTACTAGATTAGTTGGCTTTAGAAGGGGATTAGGCAAATTGATGGGAGAGAGATCCCATAAAGGACTTCACCTGAGCCTCCCTGTTCAGAAGGAAGTGCTGGGCACAACAACAGGGGGAGTTGAAGACGGAGAAGAGGAGGAGGAGGAGATTGGATTTTTACCCTGCCCTTCACTACCCAAAGGAGTCTCAGAGCGGCTTACAATCTCCTTTCCCTTCCCCTCCCCACAACAGACACCCTGTGAGGTAGGTGGGGCTGGGAGAGCTCTCTTGAGAACTGCCTTTGAGAGAACAGCTCTGAAAAAACTTGGGACTGACCCAAGGTCTCACCAGCAGCTGCATGTGGAGGAGTGGGGAATCAAACTTGGTTCTTAACCACTACAACAAACTGGCTCTTTGGTCTCTGTGCCCAACCTGTTAGCATTCCAAGGGCATCTGATTGGCTACTGTGCTAGACAAGTGTTGCCAACTTCCAGGTGGAGCCTGGAGTTCTCCTGGAATTACAACTGCTCTCCAGACTATAGATATCAGCTACCCTGGAGAATGTGGACGCTTCAGAGGATGAACTCTGTGGCATTATGTCCTGACTGAGCTCCCACACTTCCCCAAACTTCACCCTCACGGGCACACCCAAAAATACCCAAGAATTTCACAAGCTGGCATTGACAACCTTCTGGTGGAGTAAGATGGACCACTGGTCTGATCCTGCGTGGCTGTTCTATTGTTCTTGGGATCCAAAGCCCTTACAGTATTAAGTTTGGGTTAATGGTGTAGATCCTTGTATGATCTTCCTCAGGGCTCATTTCGTAGCAGGAGCTCCTTTGCATATTAGGCCACACACCCCTAATGTAGCCAATCCTCCAAGAGCTTACAGAGTTCTTCTTACAGGGGCTACTGTAAGCTCTTGGAGGATTGGCTACATTAGGGGTGTGTGGCCTAATATGCAGAGGAGCTCCGCGAAATGAGCCCTGATCTTCCTTCCAATTAAGTAAACTGTTTTATAAGTACGTTACACGGCTTCCGCCTTCTTTACGAAGTTTTTCATGCTTTGTGGCTTTTACACTGCATCGTATAAATTAATAGCAACATTTAATACAACATGAACTTAAAGCCCAGTCCTGTTTTCCCTTTTACATTTCGAATCTATATTTGCTCGTAATAAGATTGTCTGTAATGACTTTTGCCATTTAACATTTTAAGATGTGATGTTGATGTTTGATGTTGATGCGCCACTGAGTCCAAAGCTTGTTATTTAACTGCGCTTTTCTGTTCCAGGCCTTAGCAAAACCGTTCTCCCCTTTTGTAAAGACATAAATAGGTTTTGTACACACTAAAGAGTGATGCATCTGGAAGTCTCCTAAGAAGAGGTGGATTGTGGCAAAATCTGCAGCGGCAGTCTCCCAACCGTCTCCTTTACGGCTCAAAGGGGAGAATGACATTTTGGTGGATTGTTCTAGGTGAGTAGCCAAACTAGTCTGTAGCAGCCAAACAAAATTCTTAGTCTGGTAGCACCTTATGTATAGATACATGTGCCCTCAAGTTGCAACTGACTTATGGGCGACTCTGGCAATTTAATATCTTATGATATACCCCCAGTTCCCTGCTAGTTCCCCCAAATCCTCTATCTGAAGAGCCGCTTCGAAGGAACAGACGCTTGCTTTTTCCTCTTTGGCTCCTCCGACGATGCTGTGTCATCCATTTCTCAAACATGGCCTGAAAGATAGCTGAACGGGCAGTCCCCATTCTCCATACCAAATTAACTTTGAAGTGGAACAAAACTGGTTGGGAACTCGCTTTCCCTTAAAGTGTAACACCCGCCGTTCTCTCACTTCCTCCAGCTGTTATGCCATGTAGAGCATGTACTGCTGTTTTCTCAGCTGCTGCAAAAAAGCACTGGGTATCAATTACTTTCGTGAGCTGAGGATGCTGACCTGAATAATAGCTCCCCGTTTAACGTTACTTCTCACCTCTCTATCAACCGCTCTGCCAGTTAAATCGGTGCTTCCTGGACTCCTCTTGAATCAGGGTGTCCGTGACTTCCCTTTCCCTTCTGTGGAACAGTCCAGAGGAGATTTTAACCCTTTTAAAAATCACATGTACTTAAGGACAGTACAGGATCGCATGCGTTTGTTCCCTTTTCGAGCAAAACAAGAAGCGAATGTGTGGGGCCAGGTCTACCAACACGGACGAAAGTTAGCAGCAACGGAAAAAAACAAACAAACCTTGCAAGGACATCGGGGGTTGAGTTGCATTTTAGCTTTCCTTACAGGGCATGCAGTACAGATTTCCAGTACAAGAACAGATTGCTTCTCTCATGACAGGCTCTTAAGCTTTTATTAATTTCGGTACCGTTTGGAAGGGCAGAGGCTAAAAAGGTCAGCGTAATGGAACACCAGGCACACAGGCGCGGTGCTCGGGGGCGCCCACAGCCCAGCGTTTTGGTTCAGGCTGGAGTCAGTCGTTTCTGTAGAACTGACAAAAACCAGGGGCTTCCTAACGGGGGACCACAGAAGCGCTCGTGAAACGGGAAGCTGTCCTCTTATCTGACTACCATTCTTATGGCTTCCTCCCGCGGCTCATGCTGTTCTTTAAAAAGACAGCTTTGAAGTGGCTGAATCCGATCCTTTGACCATGTCTGAGTCTGACATCGCAGTCCTCTTTGCTAAAGATTTACACACGCACACACACAGACACACACACAGAGTTACTTTAGGTGAAAATGTGTTTTATTTCACGTTGCAGAAGCTAACGGTCTCATTCAGGGACTGCCAAGCCCTGAACCAGTGGTGGGGCCACGTGCTCCGATGCCCGCTGGCTCGAGGGTCGGGACACAGAGGCGCTGCACAGGGCCCAGGAGAGCAGGAAGGAACTGCTCTGATCTCAGCTGCCAGCCAATGCCACCAGTCCCTAACAAGGCCACCTGGAGGGCTCCAGTTTCTAAAAACTGGAAGACTTCTCTGTATCTGTCACCTTCATTGATGCACATACACCAAGCATTTGGTCAACGGGTGTGTCAGTGCCCTCTCTTGCATGTACAAACACAGAAACATACTGGTTCCTTCCATATCTGGCCTTCATAACATCCATTGGTCCCTCTCGCTTGGTCTCCCACCCCCTCCTCTTATTTTGGCTTGTGTGGGAGAAAGCTCCCCCTCTGTCACTCGTGCATGGGTGCAGAAGCCAACCTTCCCACCACGCCTCTGAGCTACCGTTGCCAGATTTTTCTCAACCCATTCCAGTTGTTACTAACAACAGACCAGGATACCCACAAGATGTGCTTCCATCCAGCCTGGGCGGCTTTTCCTTTCGTATGGAAAAAGGAGGGAGATGGCAGAACAGGAGCACCACAGGTTCTACGTTTAAAAGCCTTCATTTGATCACTTGTGGGGAGTGTACAGACTACTGGCAGGCTTTTGGTCTAGTGAACAATGTGTGGGAGGCGCTGGAGGTATGAGCTGGGGCTCCTAGGTGAACCGCTCCCACCAGTTGTATGTGATGGACGCTGCAAACACTGTCTACTAATTAGTTATTATACCAGTCTGGTTATAGCCTGCTGGACCTCTAGGTAAAGGTAAAGGTTTCCCGTGCTTGAAAGCCAGTCGAATATGACTCTAGGGATGCGGTGCTCATCTCTGTTTCCAAGCCGAAGAGCCAGCACTGTCCGAAGACGTCTCCGTGGTCATGTGGCTGGCATGACTAGATGCTGAGGCACACGGAATGCTATTACCTTCCCACTGAAGCGGTACCTATTTATCTCCTTGCAATATCTTGCTTTCAAACTGCTAGGTTGGCAGGAGCTGGGACCAGAGACGGGAGCTCACTCCATCATGCAGCACTCGGGTCTCGAACTGCTGAACTACCGGTCTGCAGTTCAGCCACAAGTGACTTATGGCAACCCTGTAGGGATTTCCAGGCAA
Organism: Lepidodactylus listeri; assembly: GCA_029233225.1. Lineage (NCBI taxonomy): Eukaryota > Metazoa > Chordata > Lepidosauria > Squamata > Gekkonidae > Lepidodactylus > Lepidodactylus listeri. The sequence continues at coordinate 16,434,188 of JARCFY010000010.1, read as the reverse complement.
AAGACAAGCAGAGGTGTTGTCACTGTTGCCTGCCTCTGTATAGCAAACCTGGACTTCCTTGGTGGTTCTCCCATCCAAGAACTAATCAGCGTTGACTCTGCTTCGCTTCCAAGATCTGACATGATCAGGCCATTTCTTATACAAAGCCAGCCAGCTGGGCCCCTTCGACCTGCAGGTCTCCTGGGCAATTTCTGCATCTGTGTCGACAATGCCAAGGTTGTACCTGCGTTTCGTAGTAGCACACACTATTCACTAGGTTCTTCAGAGCACGATTCTCTGTTGATGCATTTAACAGGACACAGACCCCCCCTTTATTTTACCCCCCTCTCTCTTTATTTGCAACGACATCTTTTTTCCACGGATCCTTCGTCTCCACCAAAGATAACCCTGTAAACGCCATATGAATTCTTCTCTTTTACTTCGTTTCCCCCCAATTTTGTTTTGTTCCAGCTCTTCCACGGTCGGTTCTTCTTCCTTTTATAACAGTTTAATGCATTTATATAATTTCACGACATATACGGGCTGTCAAATCTTGTCTTGAGTGAGTGAGATTTCCCGGCTCTCTTCAGGACTCCCCCCCCCCCCCCGCCACAACCTGTATTTATGGTTTGTAGGGAGCATTGGGGACTTCATGTCGCCGAATATGAAAAGTCTTTGGCTGAGACTTATGCTTTGTACAAACATGTCACTTAAGGAACAATTTTTAAAATTTATTCCCATTTCTATTTACTCAGCTGTTGAGCTTCAAGGAACTAATTGACTTTTAAACCATTCCACCTCGATCAGATCTTTTTTAGGGAAGAGGGGAGAACCAGGGAGAAAAATCGAACCTTCGGCCTGTACCTTCCTGATCTTAGTCTACATCTCCAAATAATTCTTCTGGGACGATGAGCTTTTAAAGGTTTTAGAGTGAATATTTTATACAACAAAATATCGTCATTGATACCAAGGGTTTTTTTTGGGGGGGAAGCAATTGAGGGGTGGGGAGGAATGTCTGCTGAAATTTCTTTAGTTACTCCCTTGGAGATTACTGATCTGGTTGACCAGCTGCACTCTGGGACGTGGTGCCCTGACCTCCCGACCTTCCTTGACTTCCTGAGGAAGAAGGCCTCTCAGTATAAAAGACTTAATTTCACTTAAAGAAAAACAACAACATCGACTTGTTAATTACACTAGCTTTGTTCCACTCCACTTTAAGGTAGCACAAGTTATTTCTCCTCGTTAGGAAAATCAACCTCTTCTGCATTTTGTATTTACGTTCTTTGTCTCAGTCTTCGTAGAGGGGCCGCTGTGAACTCGGATGCAAACACCTCTGGTAAGATATGCACAAGATATCCGCTACACCTCTCAGCTTCTCATTCTATGTGTCAACTCAGTATCTGACTCCCTCGGCCAAACTAGACATAACCAGGGTGTCGTTAACTGTATAGCTGTATTTATGTGTACATCTACCTATTTGCATCTAAAGCAAGAGATGGTTGGTGATATATATATAAAAGATATATATATAAAAGAACAGGAGAGTGCGTAGGCGTAAACTACGGGGGGGGGGGCTCGGGGGCTCAGGACACCCCTGAAGTTTTCCAGGGGGGACTGAGCCCCCCCGGCAAAATGGGGTGCCCCCCCACCGCCACGCCTCCCCGCCTCCCTAGCTAGGCCCACCTGCCCACCGCTGCCGCAAGAGCTGCCTGCCCGGCCCGCTCCCCTCCCATGAACCCACTCCCTGCCTCCCTCCCGGGGCCATCCAGGGATCCGCCCAGCATGATGATGTCACCCGGAAGTGACATCATCATGCTGGGCAGTTCCCGGATGGCCCTGGGAGGGAGGGAGCGAGAGGGTTCAGGAGAGCTGGCTGGCTGGCCAGGCAGGCCGGGGTGGGGAGGCCCTTGTGGCGGTGGCAGCAGGGACATCGTCCCAGTGTGCGTGCTTTGCTTGCGCACATGTGCAAGAGCCCCCCCCCCAGGAAGTCAAAAACTCTACACCCCTGGGAGAGTGAGGGATCCAGTCCCAGCTTTACTAGTTATCTCACCTAGCTGCCCTCCGTGACTTTGGAGTGCTTCTGTTCCTCCCCAAGGATTTTGGGGGGGAAAAGCACCACTACGACTATGATCCGTAATTACATTTCATTGTCTGACAAAGTGTGCATGCACACGAAAGCTCACACCTTGAATAAAACTTTGTTGGTCTTAAAGATGTCACTGAGCTCTAACTTTGTCAGATGATCCAGTATGCATAATTATACTGTTTTCTTAATTAGATGGCTTTGTCACAACAGCCACCCTACCACTGCTCAAATTTTAGAAGGCACATAGTGAAAAGAACCTTCCCCAAACAGCCTACTGTTTGGCCTGAGGGCAAGGACTGACTAGTGAACACACAGGATCTCTGTATGTGTGTGTGCTGAGACCAGCTGGTCCACAGATACCCTTCACTGGAAGCTGGATACGCAGTCGAAAAGCAAGCTGAGAAACAGAACTGAAGGTCAGAAAGCTGGGAAATCAGGCAGAGTTTTCAGGAGCGAGGAGCAGAGGCTGACAGCCAGGACTAGATTCGAGCATGCACAGGTGCATGTGGGGTGTTTATGACCATGTCCTCCCTTCCCTGGGAGTCAATCTGCCAAGACTCACAGCCCCTCACGTTGCCTTTGCAACAGCTCCAGTCTGGCACTCCTTCGTCCCTCTTGTACATTCAGCTGCTGGCGTAGCATGCATCTGGGACACTCAGGTGAGCTAGGTGGGGATTCTGGCCTTGGGGTGTCTCCAACTGGGGTTGCTGAGCCAGGCTCCGGATCAGTCTCTCCCTCTGGCTGCACCTCAGTCTCTTCACCTTGCTGCCGCTCCTGTGCAGCTGCTGGGGCCTCTTCTCCCTCAGGTGCTGGTGGAGGTTCCTCTTCTGGGCTGACTCCAGGGGAGGCTGGGTTGCTCCATGCCTCTTTCTCATCTGAGGAATAGTCAGCCTCAGCAGAGCCAGGACCCATGACAGTGCAAAATCTGCAGTGAATCTGCAGTAATGGCAGAAAATTAGGTGAAATCCCCTCTTCCTCCCACTTCCATTGTCCCCTTGCACTGGCAGAGAAGAAAGAGATTTTACTTGATTTCCCCCTCACCTCTGCAGTTGCCCGTAACATGGTGCATTTCATTTGCGGGGGTCTCCCAGAGGCACATTAAGCAAAGATTGTGTCTCTCCACAACCAGTATCTGACTTCAGTAAGCAGTGAAACTCAGGACTGGGAGATCAATATGAGGATCAGGGGACAGATGAGAGACTTTAATCTCTCAATACTCACGAGCACCACAATTTTCAGCCAAGACTGGCTAGCCAGCATCCACTCTGTAGATATCTATCTATCTATCTATTAACGGTCATGAATTTGTTATGCAGGTATTTGTCAAGTCTTCTGCCCCTCAAAGTAAAATAAAACCACTCAGTCTTACATATACTGCTAAGGAAGATGTAAAACAGAATGGGTGGCTAGGGGATAAGCAAGAAATACACAGAGCAGTGATTTTCACCCCAAGTCTACATCTGCATGTAACCTTGCAAGGAAAAGTAATTGCAAACTCTGCATCTCGCTTCAATCTCAAGGGGGGTATTCAAAATGGGAAGGTGACTCCAGAAGACAAATGCCTTCTCCTGAGCAGATTAATTTTGCACAATAGCATGAGAGAGACTCCTTGGGTGGTGTGTGCGAGCTCGTGTGTGTGCGAGGTAGACCGTGAATCTAACAAATCTCAGGGCGATAACGGACATGAATTAATGTGAGGTTTGGAAAGGATGTTGAATTTATGCAAATGCAGCAGCTGGATTATAATATTGACTCCCCCCCCCTTTGTCCAAAGTTATTAGTAACTCCCCCTCTCTAAATTACAGTAACAAATTATGCCACGGGGAAGCCTGTGTCCCCTAGAGACATTCACCAAACTTCCCTTCTTTTGTGGTGAGGGGAAAGCAGAACAGCGTGACGTACCCTGAATATCAATGCCACGAGCTATTCCTACACAAACTTATCTGGAGCACTATTACTTAGAAGTTCTCCTTTAAAATCCATTAAGGCCAACCGAGCTTCTGAAGACAAGAGGGTCGGTCCACGCAGACCTCCCCGCAGTAGGGGCCCTACCTCCCAAATTACAACCCCGTACAACAAACATTTGTTCTTTAGTCTCGTCTTCCACGTTTTATCCCGGTGTCCTTTAAGCTATAAAATGTTGTTCTTGAATCAACACAAGGACTTAGAAGGATCGAAGCATTGATTTCCTGGTTTTTGAATCAGCATTTCTTGCTAGAAAAGGTGGCCGAATCTCAGGAGATACATCATATTAATCCTGATCATTAAAGGTCCAGGCAACCGACCTCTGCTTCCAGTTAAGAGTCTGTTTTCTGAGTCGGAAAGGAGAAACAGAACAACTTTCCCCACCCACACTTCATTTTCCCCACGCTTCAAGGCTTGGGTGGCTCCTGGCAAAATCCTGTGCTGGCATTACAACAGTCCATTATGAAGCCAAGTGCAAAGGGTGTGTGTGTGTGGGGGGAACCTCTGAGCAAACAGGTCAACCAAGGAGCTGTTTTCTGGTTTCATTAGGAACTAGTAAAGTCTGTCCCCTGAAGTATTTTCTGATCTCATCTAGATTTCCTGCATTGGGCAGAGGGTTGGATAAGAAGAAGAAGAAGAAGAAGAAAAGATTGGATTTATACCCTACCCTTCACTCAGAGTCTCAGAGCGGCTTACAATCTTCCTTCCCTTCCCCTCCCACAACAGACACCCTGTGAGGTAGGTGGGGCTGAGAGAGCTCTGAGAGAACTGCCCTTGAGAGACCAGCTCTGACAGAACTATGGTTTGCCCAAGGTCATCCAGTAGCTGCAAGTGGAGGCGTGGGGAATCAAACCCGGTTCTCCCAGATTAGAGTCTGTGCACTTAACCACTACACCAAACTGACCCATTGAGGTCCCTTCCAGCTTTATGTTCCTATATTCGATTTATATGTTACTGATGCAACCAGAAAACAAGCTTGGGGTGGTTTAAATTTGATGGGGGTGAGGGAAGACTTCCAAATATTTTGATGATACCTTGCATTACAGTCAAGCTCCTGTGCCAAAAGAACACTGCAGGTTTAGCAAGAATCAAGGTATTTGCTTCCTATGTGAGAAGCCTTAACATTGTTCCTTAATGCTTTCCAGCAGTGGCTAGCTACAGGGCCCTCGAGCAGCTGCTGAGTACGGAGAAGCCTCTCTCTCTTGCAAATCCTCGGCTTTTGCTTTCATTCTTCTCCGCCTTCTGGAGATTTAATAACGCAATCCAGTATGAGAACGGGTATCTACCGCTCGTGAACCCTTGGGGGAACTGATGATATGACGGAGCAGAGAGTTTCCCCATCCAGAGTTGCCAAAGGATGAGTGTAAACTTAAATTAATGTTCGATTTTGTTTTTTTTTTTTTAAAAAGGTCACGGAGCTGATCGGTTATTTCCTCTCACGTCTTTCGTAACAACGTACAGAGAGCGGGACTGCTTGGTTCCATTTTTGGAAAGGGCATCGATAAAACACCTCCATTTATTTTCTGCTTATTTTGGTTTTAAAAAGAAAAAAAATATCAAGTTAACCTTAACGAATTCTACGATTTGCTCCATCGGTAAACACCGGCTGGTAGCGATGTTTGCCACGGGTATAGCGATGCTAACCTGATACGTGTGAGAAATGTGAACGATAGATGCATACGGTTGAAACCAAGGAACATTTGTCGGGGTGCTGTGGCTCAACCAAAGTTCCAGGTTTATGTGCATATATGTTTCTGGATGTCTGAACACAAAGCTGCTTTATATTGAATTAGACCATCAGTCCATCAGGGCCAGTCTTGTCTACTCAGACTGGCAGTGGCTTTCCAGAGCTTCAGGTAGAGCTCTTTCGTATCACCTCCTACCTGATCTTTTTAGCTGGAGATGCCAGGGATTGAACCGGAGACCTTCCCTGCGTGCCAAGCAGATGCTCTTCCTCTGAGCCACAGCCCCTCCATCCCAGCTCTTAACAATATAATAACTGCCTACCTTCTAAAATGGTACAATACACATGACCATCTCAGCACTATGTCATTTAGCTGGAGATGCCGGGGATTGAACCTGGGACCTTCTGCATGCCAAGCAGATGCTCTGCTACTGAGCCACAGCCCCTCCCCAGCTCTTAACAATATAATCACTGCCTACCTACTAAAATGGTACAATCCACGTGACCATCTCGACATTGAGTCATTTAGATGGAGATGCTGGGGATTGAACCTGGGACCTTCTGCATGCCAAGCAGATGCTCTGCTACTGAGCCACAGCTTCTCCCCAGCTCTTAACAATATAATCACTGCCTGTCTTCTAAAATGGTACAATCCACATGACCAAATCAGCTTAATGTCATTTAGCTGGAGATGCCATGGACTGAACCTGGGACCTTCCACATGCCAAGTCAATGCTCTAGAACTGAGCCACAGCTCCTCACCTTTAAATCACATTTTACATACATGCTGTGGGAAACATGCATAACTCCCGCATAAGTGTGAAGTTGTCTGAGAGTGCTTTTCAGAGCAGACTCCCCGATCAGTGAAATAATACATGCCATGGTGTCTGGGGTGTGTGTGTGTGTGTGTGGGGGGTGTTGTTGCACAGGTGTAGGCAAACACTCCAATTTCCTCCTTCCATTTTGTCAGTAATTAGGAATTTATGAGATTAAACAGCCCAATTCTCACTGGAAGCCTTCCACCTTCCATATGGTGAGCGTTTTAGCAATGAGTCACCCACACTGCTGCCAGACTCTTTAGAAATGTTTTTGAAGCGAGAAGTCTGGGACTGTCGCTGCTGGCATCTTGATGTCCCTGAGAACGTAACTTTCTGACCCACAGGATTTATAACTGAGTCATCGTCATGCGAGAGTTCAAAACGCCGCATATATATGCGCATGTTTTAAGGACGAGGTGAGATTTGGGCTGGGGCCTTCCTAACTTGTAGCTCAGCCTCTTGTGCATCTATGGGACACCAGCTTCAGGTCTGGAAGAAAGCCTTTAACAAACCATTGTATATCTGACACAGAGAACTGAACACTGGCCGAGGAAGTGGTGTAAGTATCCAAGCGTTATTCTTCACTCCCCCTGGATGTCCCGTCAGCCACGCTGCACGCACCTGAGGCAACCATGAAATGGGAACTGACTGCAGGTTCCCCAGGGTCTCTTACATCACACAGCTTTGACACCTACAGGACACATTCTTCTACGCCATCCAAGGTGAACGGAGGCAGGACAAGTAAGAACATATACTGGGGAAGGGCTGCAGTTCAGTGGTAGAGCGTCTGCATGCTATGCGGAAGGTTCCAGGTTCAATCCAGTTAAAAGGACCAGGCGGTAGGTGATGTGAAAGACCTCTGCCTGAGACCCTGGAGAGCCGAACCTCCTTACCCAACGGATCACAAACAGAATCCAGCCCTAGAACATCCACAGGACACACACTGGACACACTGAGCAGCCTCATCCTGAAACTGACCCCTGGTCCGTCAAAGTCAGTATTGGCTACTCAGACTGGCAGCTTCTCTCCAGGGTCTCAGGCACTACGCGGTCACTTACCAAAAATATATTATTACATTTCGTAACAACAGTTTCCGCCATTGTTTCTGAAATGTCAACATTCAGAAATACAGGGCATTAACAGTCTTACACAAAATAAAGAGATTTAGATATTACGGATGGGCATTTTTAATTTAAAGGACACAGATATCCTCCTGATACGAACGACAGGAAGATAACGCATCTTAACCTTCCAAGCAGAGAGACGCTGAGCAGAAATTAAATCCTTTCGACTCTCGTAAAAGTAAAGGCTATGAAACGCTGCGATTACTTAAATCCTTTCAAGGTAACTGTCCCAAATACAGATGAAACCACGGTATAGGAAGGAAGAATGGTAAATAGCTTGATAACACACAGTATGAATTAAGACAGGAGACCTTTTCGGTCATATGGACAGCTCAAGTCTGCTAAACATTCAGCAGAAGCCGCAGTCAAAGTAGTAAACAAGATGTCGGGATGGAGAAGAACTGAATAGAAAACAATATTGAAAAACCTCCACTGTCATATAAATCAATAGTACATGCACAGCTGGGTACAGTATTCAGTTCTGATGATCTATTACAGAGCAGATACAAAAGAAACAGAGGGGATTCAGAGATGAGATGGGAGACAGCAGCAATTGCAAGGCCTAGAAGAGATTTGTACTAGAAGTGGAGAGAGAGCGAGAGACAGAATGGAATAGATCTGTTAAGTAGGGAGCTGAAACGAATAAGGGCAGATGCAATAAGAGGACATCAGATGAGGAAGGAACGGGGGCACAGGCGGTTGGGCACTGATTTTCAAGCCGCCCCTTCACAAAACCTGAAATATACTAAAAGTTGTTAGAGTACACCATCATCCAGAGGAGCTCTGTGGTCAAAGTTGTGGCAATAATATAAAATGGACCTTGAAAATATCCTGCTGCACTGGAGGCGTGAGGGAAAACCACAGTGAAACAAAGTACGATTTTAAGAAAGAATGCTCTTTTGACAGTAAACGAACAAACCGCATTAGTCGTGAACGAAATAGACTGTGGCTGTGTACAATCCCTTCTGAAGCAAAACGTTGTTTCACTTACCTGTAACTGATGTTTGTCAAGTGGTCTTCTGTGCAGGGACACATGGGACTGTGCGTTTGCAGATCGGTTGCAGAGAGGATTCTAGAGCTTTTGAGTTGTAGAGAGTGCTCCCCCCTCCCACCCGGAGCCGGCCATTCCCACCCAAACTGGCACATGACTGGGAGAGGGGGAGCGGTCTTCCCTCTGTCTTCCTCTCACTGCCGTGAGGGTCTGGCCCTTAACGCAGAGTAGCCCACAGCGGGAAAAGGAGGGAGGGATGTGTGCCCGCACAGAAGACCACTCGACGAACACCAGCTATAGGAAAGTGCAACTATGCTTTTGTTTTCGTGGCTTCTGTGCACTCCCACATGGGAGAAGAGCAAGCTGACTGACCGAGGAGGAGAGTGTGGGCTGTTCAGTGGAATAGTGGGTGCCGTACTGCTCTTCCCACAGCTGCCTCCTTCCTGGGGTCCACACTGATAGCTTGGTGTTTCACGAACATGGAATGATTTGACTAAGTCACTGGCCTGCAGCTGTCTGTCATGGAAACCTTGTTGCTGAAGGCTGCTGAGGAGCCCTGTGCCCTGGTTGAATGAGCCTTGCGACGGAATGGGCAAGCCACTGCAGCTGCGTCATAAGCTAACCTAAATGCCAAGACCACATATCATCTGCATACTGTCTGAGATGAGGCTGCTCTGCCCTTATTGTGCCCCCAAAAGCAGACAAACAAAGTCGTGAATTTGCAGAAGTCTTTGGTACGATCCAAATAAAACATAAGGCATCTCCGGCCTCTAGAGTGGGCAGTGCTTGTTCTGAAGGTGATGAGGGGCTGGGAAAGAGTAATGCAATGTCCTGAGTCATATGGAATTGGGAGACCACCTTGGGGAGGAAGGAGGCACTAGACCTAAGGATCAGCTTGTCACTATGAAATCTGAGGCGTGTGGGATCATACCGCAGGGACCCAGGTTCACTAACTCTGTGGGCAGATGTGATCGCAACCAAAAATGCTGTTTTATAGGACACAAAGGCGATATCAGCCATAGCCAGGGGCTCAAATGGCTTCTGTAGAAGGACAGCTAATACTACAGAAGGGCTCCATCATGGAGTAGGTACGCTGGATGGTGGGAACAAATTAAGGAGCCTCTTGAGGAATTTCCTGGAGCAGGGAGTGGAGAATACTGCACAACCATCTACCCTGTTGTGGCTGGCTGAAACTGCAGCCAGGTGCACCTTAATAGAGGAAACTGATAAGCCTCTGTCCTTCAGGGCCAGCAGGTAGTCAAATGTGACTAATAAGGGTCATGAGTATGGGTCCCAACCCTTCCCGGATACCCTGTAGGAGAAGTTGTCCCATTCCGATGAGTTAAGACCTGCAAGTAGACGGCTTAAGTGCCCCTTGTAGGACCTCTGAGGCCCTAGCTGAATATGTTGGCCTCAGTGGAACAGCCAGCTGTCAGGTGACAGGATACCACATCGTGGAATACTAGTGGCCCTCACTGGAGGAGGTTGGATTCTGGTGGCAGCGTGATGAACATTCCCTGAGACAGTTCCCACAGCACAGGGAACCGGATTCTCTGAGGCCGGAAAGGGTTGATGAGGATGCCCTGCAGTCTTTCCATCCTGAGTTTCAATACCACCCTGTGGTGGAGGGGAGAATGCATAGAACATCTGCCCGCCATCGGAGCTAGAAAGCATCCTCAATGGGCCCAGGTGCCCAGGTTGCCCTCAAGCAGAACTAGGGGCATTTGGTGTTCGATGAGGACGCAAAGAGGCTCAGGTAAGGCAGCTTCCTTCATATATTCATGTGATAGTCAATCGCATCTTGGAGGATTGTTGAGACCCGAAGACTAGCCCTTTGTGTTTCTGTTTCCTGTTAGAGATATTCCCTATTACAAAACTAGCAGCTTTAATAGCCCAGACTAGCCTGAGCTCGTTAGAGCTCGGAAGCCGAGCAGGGTCAGACAGGTAGACCAGAGTTGCCACGCAGAGGAAGGAAATGGCAAAATCACCATGAAGGGTCTACGCGGGTCCCCTGCGACTTGACATCGGTTAATTACTGCCATTACGAAACTACCGAGTGAAAGTACGTTAAACAGCACACACGTTACAGTCAGGGGCCGATGTTTGGTGACAATACCAGATTAAGCCAGTGAATGTCTGACAATAAAAATATATTTCTTCACGGTTTGGGCACACACCAATGAATGCTGACAGCTGTATCTAGATGAATGTCAACACTCACAGGTGTATCCCTGAGTTTTTTGATAACTTGCCTGGAATTGTTGATGTTCATGTATGAATGCTGATATTCACTATACTCTGGATATGCACTGTAAAGTCGCTTACCTGTCCTTGACTTTGGCATCCTGACCACAACCAAACAGTCTGCCAGGATGTGCCTACTGTACACAGATCTTCTTACGGAGGAGAAAAAAGAAATGCAAACCTAGTTGGGCAGTCTATCAGAAACCCCATGGACTGGGATTTGATTTAATAAAGCAGCCCTAGAGACGGGCAACTGATTCAGTCATCAAACCTGATTTAATAGGATTTTGCAACGCCAGCTTTCGTAGTGCTTCGAGAAATATTCTAAAAACGCCGAAGTGTCTCACCCCTCAAAAATATTTCTAGATGTGTGCACATTTTGGTATCACGACTCAAGACCAGTAACGGGAAGTCACTGTCATGGTTTTGCCAATGATGCGTTGTCCATACTCACAACCTACCAAAGGCAACAACCTCACATTAGAAAGTGGGGACTTCAACAGACAGCGGCTGTAATAGCAGAATGACCCAAATGGTGGGGCAGCAAGTTAGAGAAAAAAGGAGAGCTCATATTTAACTAGAAGCTCTCTGGAAAAAAGTAGAGAAATGACAGAGGTGGAACCAAAAGCTCTAACACAATTCTTCTCCCTTCCAGGGGTGGTGTTAGCCAATGGGGGCAGAGGGGCCATTGCCCTGGACACCATGCTTGGGAGCCCCCAACAATGCCCCATTGACAGAGGGGGAAAAGGAAAAAAGATCAGGCTCCTGCTGACATCACTTGCACCCATTTTGTCTTGGGCTCAGGCCTCCTGCTTACCCAACAGCCATTCGTAAACACCCCCCCCCCCCAAATCCAGGGCTTGGACAGTTGGCTCAGCAGCGGCTGTTCGTGCCTGTTTCATCTGAGGCTCAGGCAGCTGGCTTCCAGCAACAGCTCCCCCCCTGGCCTCAAGTGGGGCAGGAGCAACCCATTTCTTGGCAGAGATGGCCATGATTCTGGGACCCCGTCCTCGAATCTTCCCCAGGGTCCCAGCATAGCTAAGACTGCCCACACTCTCTCCCAATGGTATGTGGTTGTGAGGCACACACAAAATATACTAAGTAAGATTGTGAGAATCACGTTTTTTCCAAGTTGTGCTGGAGCCATGAACTAGGGTTGCCAAGTCCAAATGCTGTGCTGGGGTGGGAGGGAACTTTCCGGGAGTGGGGCAGAGTGCCGTGACTCTATGGTAAAATCAGCTGCAAATGATAAGAGTTTTGTCCAAAAACAAGAGCGTCACCATGCAATGTTCCTAACATGCTGACATCACTTCCGTGGCTATTGGGGGTGCGGTTTCCTCCTGCCAGCCCTCCAAAACCAGGGGATCCCCCACTCCCAATGGGGGAATGGCAACCCTACCATGAACTTAGCTATGACCGTCACACCGGGAACTTCCTCACTGCAGTGGTCTATCATGGGGAGCTACAATTTTATCACCCCCAAACAGACTCCGCAAGGCCCTGTTATAACTCTGACGGATGAAGCTTCTTCAATGCCGGGTTCTCTCCCTCCGTACCATGACTCTCGCTGACACATTCATTGAGACAGACTTTATTATTTTATTTTTTTCCTACAGAATTGGCTGTCTAAATTATTAACACAGCTATAAAGATGGCACTAAATCATCAGCAGAAGGGCAGCATGACAAAATTGCAACATAATCTCTCATTTCATTGCCAGATGTCTGTTTGATGCAGATTTCGCAAAACAGTGTAAAAGCGGCGACGGCGGTAGCGGGCGGGGGGGAGAATCTTTGTCTCAGTGTAAAGCATAAAAAACAAAGCAAAAAACCCTTACCTGGGTAAGGAGGCATATTGTCTTTCAATGCCTTCAAACTGGAGATGGTGTGAAGCCCCATCTGGACCTTTTCCAGACACCTGTGGAGAAAAGCATAATTAGAGATAAAGATCAATTATTCAACCCAGTTACTGACAGTGTTTCTCAAAATGATAATCAGAGAACAAATGATGCACCAAGCATGCCAAAATCAACAAAAGAGAAATGCCGGGACTCAAGAGGAATCTACGCTTAATCTCACCCACTATTAATAACATTAAAAAAAAAGAAAACAATTTTATATCAAAAGGCTGCTTTGTGTTTCGCTGTGGTTCCTAATGGAAGCCGGAAGAGGGGGCTCCTTTGGTATCGGAGTACCAGTCGTAAGAGCGTTGCTACAGCTAAGTAAATGCAGGCAGAAACCTGGATGGAAGACCATTGGAAGTTCCGTGTAGGAATGGAGTATAAATTGGGGTGGACAATAAGACACACTGCAAATTAAGATGGAAGGTGGCGTAATTTAAAATATACTCTATGTCCTTAAAAAAGAAAATAAAATAGGAAATGTATTGGATGAAGTCAAAGCAACTCTTAATACCCATTATACTTAGACCAAGACTCCTGTGTAGGGATGGGCATGGACCTAAAAAACCCGGTTCAGGGCAGCCCCCAAACTGAACCATGAACAGAACCAAAATACCCCCAAAGGACCCAGCGAGTTCAGTTTCTCCTGTCTCCTGGCTGTGGTAAGCTGTGGCTGGGAGAAAGGGCGGGGGGATCACCCAGGAAGGGTTAAATGTCCGTGAGCCATTTAACCTGTCTGTTTCACTTCCCTCCACTTTGAAGTGATGGGAGCAAAATCAACAGGTTTAATGGCTCGCAGCCATTTAAACCTAGCAGACCTGCCCTGCTGTTAGGTTTAAATGGCTGGCAGTCATTTCACTGGTTGGTTTTGCTTTCCTCCACTTTGAGGCAAGGTGAAGCAAAATGGACTGGTGAAATGGTTGGCAGTCATTTTAACCTAACAGCTGGGTGGGTCCGCCCATCAGCTGTTAGCTAAAATGGATGGCAGCCATTTCACTGGTCCAAGCGGGGAGAAGCGAAACCAACCAATCTGCCTGGAAGGCATCTCCCCCAAACATCAGTTCGAGGGCTCCAAACTGACCCAAGTTCATGCAGAATTTTGGCTCGTGAGCCGGTTCGTGCTCAACTCTACTCCTGCATTCAGATTTTGGCTGACTTCATGGATTCATTGTGCAAGAGATTCTCCCAGCCATAGTCCTCTAATCCACAAAACGGGAATGTTTTTGAGGCTACTGTTCAAAGGAAGAACTTAAAGATTGTAAAGCATCTGAAAGGAAAAGCTACAGGAATGAAAAAATAACAATTAACAAAAATGTGAATGATTTCCTGATCTTGGTACTCTTACTGTGTTTGAGCAGTTTATTATTATTATTATTAGGAATAAGGCCCATTGTGGAAATAAATACAACGGGCTCTAGAAAGAGGCTCTGGGAGAGTACCAAGGCCTTGGGCACTCAGTGTCAAATTTGCTGTGGCAACCTCAGCAGGGTATAATGACACAGAGTCCACCATCTTCTCCAGGGGAACTGACCTCTGCTACCTGAAGAGCAGTTGTAATTCAGAGTGATCTCCTGCCCTCACCTGGAGATTGGCAGCAGTGGTTCCCCAAGAGGGAATAGCTGGTTTGGAGGGCAGAGTCTATGGCATTGTACCTGTCTGAGGCCCCACCTCTCCTCAAACCTCACCCTTGCCAGGCTCCACCCCTCAAATCTCCAGGAATTCCCCACCTGGAGTTGGCAACCCCATCTCCTTCCCAGCCAAGCATCAACCTACCTTAATTTTCCCCTCACTGTTCAGGTTTCCATCTCCCCCCCCACACACCTGCAGCCTCTACCGTGCTCTGAAGCCCCTCTTATAAACACAGGTAACTGCCACTTCGTTTCACCTATTAACAGCCACTAAGGTAACAGTTGAACCTTATGGGGGAACATTTTAAACAAACCACAGGAACACTTCCCCAACGGGAGAGGCACGTTTCTGTGTGAAAGGGCCAATATGTTCCGTTAGGGAACCGGCTAGGCAACAGAGCTTGCTTCTCTGAAAGCCTCTTTCCACACCTATGTTGGCCTCTGGGAGAAAACTCATTGGGGCCAGCTGAACAGAACGCCATAGAGGCCACCCTCCAAAGCAGTCATTATCTCGGGGGGGGAGGGGGGAATCTGTTGTCTGGAGTTCAATTGTGATACCTGGTGATCTTCAGGCTCCACCTGGAGGTTGGGTACCCTAGGCTAAGGTCTTGAGTCTCTGAATGCAAAGACACATGTATGTTTCCATACGATCAGCATTTGTGTAATACGGTGCAGCAGGTGCCCAAGACAGAGTTGCAAATGTAATTCTGGGTTGCCAGTTCAGATGTTCTGGCAGATCATCTTGAGTACGAAGCCATATCCGTGTCTGGTTCCAATCTGCTGGCTGATCCCAAACCCAGCCAGGTCATAAATCCCACCAGTCAGACGTCCTGCCAAACCACAGACAACACTGCCTTAATTCTAGTTCAGCCTGGGGCCTAGACTGAGGCCAAACCTGTGGATGGCCAAAAAGACAAAGGGGGCTACAATTCAAGGCTACAGTTCAACAAACACTGGGCTTTCTGCGACTGTAATCCCTCTTTCTTATATTGGTATGTTGTTCTACCCTGACACTGCTAGAATCAGCAGTTTTATAAAGTGAAACGCTAAAAGGCTATTTAAAACCTTCCCCCCCTCCTCCCTCCTTCTAAATGTAGATTAATGGAAGAGGGGAGGATTTAATGTCTTTTCACAACATTGTTAACAATTCATTTGGAAAAAAAGAAGAAGGATAAATCGCGGCAGTCTCTCTGCAAACTGATTTATATATCGTGTTTGTTTCCTTTACTCTCTCGCTCTAATATAAAATGTACACACAGTCTAAAATCAACACCTCCCCCATGTTCTACAGGTTACAGAACGCTTCTGCCACTCTTGTAATTTATACACAATACTGTTAGTTTTGCTGAGTGTATTTAAACGCTTGGAAGACTGTGACACGAGCTTCAGGAAGCAGTGTTTACATGTGTGCAACATTTTCATGGCCTGGATGCATCCGTTCGACAAAAACAGCAGTTAAAGACAAGCTATCAGAGATCTTAAAAAACTGTGGGGCAGGCCCATTGGGGAACGCCAGGGGGAGAGACATATGCAAGATCCTTTGGAGCAGGGTCCCCAACTCCAGATTGGGTACTTCCTGGAGATTTGGGGGTAGAACCTGGGGAGGGGAGGGTTTGAAGAGGCGGGGAGGAACTTCAGCAGAGCACAGTGTCCTAGAGTCCGCTCTCCAAAGCAGCCATGTTCTTTAGGGGAGCTAGTCTCTGTTGTCTGGAGATCAGTTGCAATTCTGGGAGATCTCCAGCCCCCACCTGGAGGCTGGCAACTCTTCTTGAATGTTAGTTCAAAGGAGGAAGAGGATCCTGCAGCAGGCTAAAGCAGGGGGTATTCTTCTCCCAGGAGCAGAATTAGCACTGTGGTCCTCCCCCCAAAATGATAACTATGGTGCAGAAAAACAGGGAGCCTATGAGTGTGTCCTTCCCCTTCCCTCCCCCTTTCTATGGATAGTTGTTTTAGGAGTGGATGTGAAATGGCCAGGGTTGCCAACTCTATCTCCGGAGTTTGAGGGCAGTGCCTGTGTAGTTGGGGGAGTGGAGGGAGCATACTGGGGATCAATGCTCCCTCTTAAGTCATGTGAGCAAAAAGTTCTACTTTGTGAGCTACTGGCATGAAAGTTGTGAGCGAGCCATTTGGCTGCTGCATAAATCAGTTTGCTCTGGAGCCATCCTTCCTGAGCTAAGACAAGAATGTGAGAGCTGGAGGCTAAAAAACTGTGAGCTAGCTCACACTGACTCAGCTTAGAGGGAACACTGGTGGGGATGTAATGCCACAGAGTCCACCCTCCAAAGCTACCATTTCCTCCAGGGAAACCTGTCTCTGTAGCCTGGGGACCAGTTGTGATTCTGGGAGAACTCAAGGCTCCACCTTGACACGGGTAACCCTACTTGTTCTTCCTCTCCCCTGGGGACGGACCAGTGCCGCAATCTGCAGATCCTTACACATACAATGTGAGTATTCTGCGCATTCACCTGCCGAAGAGAGGGAGGGCACGGTTCAGGAGGCAGGCAAAATTTAGAAAGGAGTGCATCTTTATAGACAACTGCATGAGATAAACTGCCTTAAGCTAGGCTGGACAATGTCTCGGGAAATGCCTGGAGATTTGGGGGATGGCGCCCGGGAAGGGACTTCATCAGAGTACGAGTCCACTCTCTGAAGCATTTCTCAAGGGGAATGGATTTCTGTAGTCTGGAGACCAGCTGCAGTGCCGGGAGATATCTGGGCTCCACTTTGATCAGCAAGGGGAAGTCCTGGAAGATTAAAATGTTCTCCCACTCCTGAGAGTGGCGGTCCTCAAACAGAGAAGCCTCCATGCAAGACTGCAACGTGAGAATGCTGAACTTCAGTCACAGAATCTGAACAATGAACCTCCTGGGGCTGAATCGGGACAGAGGGTTCTTGTCTCACCACCGACGCTAATTTCCCACCCTAAGCATTTATTCCCTGCTGTAATCAAGGTGATTACATTTTTGCATTGAACCTTTGCACCCCAACTCCCTTCTTTGCAACACTCCTCCCACCTTCTGGTTGGGAATGACTCAGGGATCTCCATTCCGACTTCCATCTGACTAAGGGAGCTTTGACTCTCAAAAGCTCATATCCCCAACATCTTGTGGGTCTCTATGGTCCTGCTGGACTCGAATCCAGCTCTTCTACTGCACAACTTCTGAAACACATGATTCTGTGGAACATTAAGGGGAGGAGTTTTCTATAAACTTAATGTACCATACCTCATTGACTCTCACTCTTAACAGTATCCCAACTCAGAGTTGGTCAAGAATCAATTTCCTACATTTTGCAAGTGAGGGGAAATAAAAGGAAGCTCAGTCAGTTTCCCACCAGAAAATTCAGCAGGTATTGCCAGAAAAAAAGTACCCCCTAACCAGTTTTGTGTAGTGGTTAAGTGCGCGGACTCTAATCTGGGAGAACCGGGTTTGATTCCCCACTCCTCCACTTGCACCTGGCTGGATGACCTTGGGCAAGCCATAGCTCTGTACCAGCTGTTCTCTCAAGGACAGCTTGGGAAAGAGCTCTCTCAGCCCCACCTACCTCACAGGGTGTCTGTTGTGGGGAGGGGAAGGGAAAGGAGTTTGTAAGCCACTCTGAGACTCCAAGTGAGTGAAGGGCAGGGTAAAAATCCAATCTCTTCTCTTCTTCTAACCCAGGGGTGGGCAAAGGGCGGCCCGCGGGCCACATGCGGCCCGCCACAGAGTTTTTTGCGGCCCGCCAAGACACGAAAATTAACAAGAGTAAATATAGATGCTCTTTGACAGACATTAACTTGCAGGCTGTGATGAGAATCTCAACAAGCAATCTCACTCCTGATTTCAAAAAAATTGTAGAAAAGTGTGATAGGGACCATTTGTCTCATCAAATTGATTCTAAAATTAAATGTGTTTGCAGCTATAGATGATATGAAATTAGCACAAAAAATAAATTGAATAAAACTACCACTATTTTATTTAATTTATATTTATTGATTTTTATGATACAATTTATACCTTTTCTGAAATGCAAAGTTAAGTAATGAATGCAATCATTTTAAAAGGTGCGGCCCTCCGCTCACCTCCGCTCCCACAAAGTGGCCCCCGAGCCAAAACAATTGCCCACCCCTGTTCTAACCAATAAACCCCAAGTTCCAGCCACGTGTCCTTTCCTTGCACTTTATGCAGAGCTGTTGTGGTGTAGTGGTTTGTTGGCATATTGGGCTAGGATCTGGGAGACCCAGGTTAGACTCCCTACTCTTCCACAGAAGCTCACTGGATGACCTGGCCACTCACTCTGCCTCCCCCGCCCCCGCGGTGGTTGTGAAGATAAAAATGGAAGGAAGACAGAATCTCTCATTAGCAGAAGACTTGTAACAAATTTCACAACCCCTAGTGCTGATTGGAGGGGCATGACAAATGATTGGTGGGGCCACGCCCCTCTGTGCACCATTGTGGCTACAGGCCTGCTGACACCACCAACCAGCCTGTTGATCCTCCCGTGAATCAGGACATCAAGCCAAATGTGTCCACATATCGAACTAATCCAACAACAATCCAGGTTTTTCTTGCCAGTGACATGATCACCAAAGCTCATTTTAGTGGTGTAGTGGTTAGACTCCCCCGACCTGGGTAGCCCAGGCTAGCCCGATCTCACCAGATCTCAGAAGCAAAGCAGGGTTGGCCCTGATTGGTATTTGGATGGGGAACCTCCAAGGAATAGCAGGGTTGTGATGCAGAGGCAGGCAATGGCAAACCACCTCTGAACATCTCTTGCCTTGAAAACCCCATGGGGTCTCCATAAGTAAGTTGTGACTTGATGGCACTTTCCACCACCATCGGTGGTTAGATTAGGATCTGGAGTGTCCAAGTTTGAATCCCCACTCTGCCATGGACGCTTGCAGGATGACTGTGGGCCAGTCTCACATTCTCCGTCTAACCTACCACACAGGATGTTTGTGAAGACAAAACAGAGCAAAGGAGAATAACTCTGGGTTCCACTAGGGAGAAAGGCAGGAAGGAAAATGGAGGAAAATAAATAATTCCAGAGGAAGTTCAATGTGCCTAATTACGGTACCATTGATCCTTCTGTAAAGTACTGAACTCAGTTTAGCTCGGAGAACGCAGAATGGCCCTCTGTGATCTGGCTTATCCTGAATTTAGTGTTAAGCCTGAGAGAGGCTTTTGAGTTTCTCAGGCCGGAGAGCCTGCCTTCCCAGCTGCGATGTGGTTGCTCTGTCATGTCGTTTCTGCTCTCTTCTTCAGTTGATATGCAGCATTTTCCGTCTAGCGGCAGGTTCCTTCTCTCATAAATTTGTGAGTCTGGGCGACGACTGTTGTTTTCCTGGGCAGATTTCATAGAGAGAATTGTCAGGCTGTGAGAGATTGTTTGCAGCCAGACAATTGCCTGCTCTTATTAGGGGCCTCAGCTAAAACACCGCACCGTTATCGCATTTGACAGGGCCATAGCTTGCATTTACACCTTCACATCTCTCTTCCTCTCTTGAATTGTGCTCCGTTTCTCCAGGACTGAATTATGGAATGTGCAATAGAGATTTCTCTCTGATTCCACCAGCTCTTGGGGGAGTTACTAGAATTTTGTGAACCGTGCCTGACGACTTTCCCTCTCAGGTTGATGCTCATAGATTCAAAACCACAGTATGACCTGGTTGTCCGTTCCCCCATTTTACCAGTTTGATATCTGTCTGGGGAGGGGCTGTGACTCAGTGGAAGACCCTCTGCGTTGCATGCAGAAGATCCCAGGTTCAATCCCCAACATCTCCAGTTAAAAAGACGAGGCGGTAGGCAGGGCTTATTTCGTAGCAGGAGCTCCTTTGCATATGAGGCCACAGCCCCCTGATGTAGCCAATCCTCCAAGAGCTTACAGAGCTCTTCTTACAGGGGCTACTGTAAGCTCTTGGAGGATTGGCTACACCAGGGGTGTGTGGCCTCATATGCAAAGGAGCTCCTGCTACGAAACGAGCCCTAGCAGTAGGTGATGTGAAAGACCTCAGCCTGAGACCCTGGAGAGCTGCTGCCAGTCTGAGTTGACAGTACTGACTTTGTTGGACCAAGGGTCCAATTCAGTGTAAGGCAGCTTCATGTGTGTTTATGGGTGCCTTCAGTCTATTACCATGTTATTATTTGTTATTAGTATCTCACAATACAAGAACTCGTGGGCACTCCATGAAATTGCTGAGCAGTTGGGTTAGAACAGATAAAAGGAAGTACTTCTTCACCCAAAGAGTGATTAACACGTGGAATTCACTGCCACAGGAGGTGGCGGCGGCTACAAGCATGGACGGCTTCAAGAGGGAATTAGATAAACATCCAGAGCAGAGGTCCATCAGTGGCTATTAGCCACAAGGTATAGACAGGAACTCTCAGTCTGGGGGAAGTGATGCTCTGTATTCTTGGTGCTTGAGGGGGGGCAACAGTGGGAGGGCTTCCAGTGTCCTGGCCCCACCAGTGGACCTCCTGATGGCACCTGGTGTTTTTGGCCACTGTGTGATGCAGAGTGTTGGACTGGATGGCCTGATCCAGCATTGGCTTCTCTTATGTTCTTACGTTCATGGTGTTGAAACAACACTGTTATCTTTTCTGGAAGCGGGAATTTTTATTGCAGAATGATTTTAACACCCCCCCCCCCCCCCAAATAGACCTGGCTTCTGATCAGCTAAACTAATACTCAAAGAGCACTAGCGGTGGAAACTGCTGTCAAGTCGCAACCAACTTATGGTAACCCTGTAGGGTTTTCAAGGAAAGAGATACTCAAAGGTGGTTGGCCATTGCCTCCGTGTAGCAACCCTGGACTCCCTGGGTGGTCTCCCATCCAAATACTAACCAAGGCCGACCCTACTTAGCTTCTGAGATCTGACGATACCGCGCTAGCCTGGTCTGCTGCAAAGAGCCCTAGTAGTTACTAATCCTGCAGAACATGTGTCGGGCTGGCTGGAGAAGTTATAGCAAATCAGACCAGTTGTTCTGGCCCTTTTGCCTGTGGCACTGCCTCCACTCTTTGGTCAGTATTGACTGCTTCAGGGGATCCAGTGCAAGGAGCATTGGTGTCAACTGCAGCAGAATGCTGGGTTGGCAGGCAGAGATGCAAACTGTTTTGCAGCTAGCTCTAGACTGGTATTCAGTCCAAATACTGTCTTTTTTGCTCTTCCTTCCATGCAACTCTGTGCAGATTCTATCCAGCTTTTAGTTTGGGTAGCTTCTAGAGTCGGCGAGTTCCACGGAGCAGAAGTTTCATTTCATGTATTTCATGATTTCACTGCTATAGCCAGTTCTCGTCTTGCATTATAAATGCTTTTCTAATTTATTTTAGGTATTCATTTATTTCATTTATAACCCGCCATTCTCCAAAGGGGTTGACATCATTATGCTCTCCTCCATTTTATCCTCTACATTTAAAGTATGAAACTGTTCACCATTCATCTCTTCTTCGTGTCTGGGCAATCACATGCAATATTTATAATGATTGATGTTGGCTAGGCCGCATCGCTCCCTGCTTAGTCAGTGATGCTGATCTGAGCGGTGATCGCAAGAACTGATTGCAAGGTTACCTAGGTTGATGAGCAGACATCAAAGCCACTAAGTAGTAAGTCTCAAGCAAAAAAAAAAAAAATCTCAAAGTTCTTTTGTTCTATTTTACTGTGCATAAGAACTTTTCATCTGTCTGCTTCATTTAATCATTTATAGATCTCTTTTCAGTTACTTTTTAAAAACCTCATCCATGACTTCCCATACATTATTCCTAAATAGCGTCTGCTATTTCAGCCAGCTCCTGTTTGGTGTACTGGTTAAGTGCATGGACTCTAATCTGGGAAAACTGGGTTTGATTCCCCACACCTCCACTTGCAGCTGCTGGATGACCTTGGGCAAGCCATAGTTCTGGCATAGCTGATCTTGAAAAAGAGCAGTTTCTGTCAGAGCTCTCTCAGCCCCGCCTACCTCACAGGGTGTCTGTTGTGGGGAGGGGAAGGGAAAAGAAATTGTAAGCCACTCTGAGACTCCTTCGGGTACTGAAGGGCGGGGTATAAATCCAATCTCCTTTCCTCCAGTTGGTTTGGGAGCCAGGTTCACTGAGTCCAGTGATGCTACTCTTAGCATATCAAAGGGGGAGAAATGATTAGCATTATCTGTTTTAAAAAGAGATCTGTTTTCCCATTAAATTCCTGCCTTGGAAGACCCCAGTCCTTTGCACTGTCAGGGACAATGCAGATGTGGCGCACTCCTCTGTGAATGATTCAGGAGCCACAGAGGTGGTCCGCCATGACAACTTCGCTCATGTCAGCAGGGGATTTTGCAGGTGACAGCTCTCAAAGGGGCCAAGCCAACAACTGCCTGCACATGTGCTTTCTCCATTGTGGCTTCCGCCTTGTGGAATGGACTGCCCAAGGAGGTCAGGAAAGCTCCTGCTGTCCTGCCCTTTGGCAAACTATGCAAAACTGAGCTATTCAAGAGAGCTTTTCAGTGCAGGTAATAGGACTGTGCTGTGCAAAATGGTTCATAAACTTACTTGGATAAATGATTGGGACTTGGGGTCTATACTGCTGTGGATAGCTGATTGTAAGCGGGATGCTATTATGTAATTTCTGTACCGTTTAATGTGTATAATGGTAATGCTCATGCGATGCTTCAGTTCTTTCTGGTGGTTCCAGACTTCTAATATCCTAATACGCTGATTGCTGAATGTCCCATTTTGTTGATGGTACTGACTCGCGATGTGTAATTAGCCCTGAGTCCCTGTGAGAAAGGCAGACTATAAATAACGTAAATAAAAATATCAAGAGGGGCTCAGAGCCCCTGGTCTCTCTCCCCTGCAGCTCTTTCGTGCCTGTCTAGAGAACATTTCCTCCCCCTGTGAGATACCAGAAACAAAAATATAATATTGCACAGCCTGTTGTGGCAGGATCAGTCATATACTGCATTACTCATCTTCTTCTTCTTCTTCTCTTGACGTTGTCCAGCTTGATGCAACTTCAGCCTCAGTTCAAATATTTCAACGTAACTGGTTTCTTTATTAGATTATTACTTTGTTTGCAGAGCTGGACTTATATGTGATTCTCATGGTGGCCCCAGCTGTGGATACTTAAATCCAGAAACTGGAGCCCTGAAGAGACAAAAACATATCTTTCCACAGACCTGAGAAAAACCCCAGGTTTGCAGAAAAATCTGAAATCTTTAAAAGGGGATTAACTCCCCCCCCCAAAAAAAACTGATAAAAGGAGCTGCTGTAACTTTAAGAAACAGGTGCTCTCAGTGGCCATTGCTAGGCAGCTGCAACAGTATCACCAGTCGTGGAACACTTCTGCATTGTGATTTTTGCCACTCGTTTGTCCCTATTGCTTTGGGCGTCCCCCCCCCCCTTCCCACATGTGTTTTGCTTCCTCTGGGACTACTAAAGAGAGCAAAACACATTGGGGAGGGGGGGATAAGCCTGTAACCAGCAGCACAGACCCAGCACCTGGGGTGGTCTTTCCCGAGAGAGAGACACCCCAAAGCGACCTCTGAACCTCCAGAAGCAGTGCCCTATGAAGCCAGGCTTGGCTTAAACAGTGGCTTTTGCAGGGAGGCTAGAAGAACCACATTTTGGTTGAGAAAACTCAGGCCAAAGAGAATTCTCCATTCAGGAAAAAAAACGCGCCCCCCCCCCCACTCTTCTCTCCTGTCAGCTGTAGTCCAAAAAGGACTAAGAATGGGCAAGTCTCTGCCCCTGCCTCAGGCATCTTCGGCTGACCAAATGGCTAGTCTTTTGTCTGTCAAATGTACAGGCAGGCAGGGACAAAAAGCCTCTGGTCTGTACTATTGTCATGAAAGAAGAAGAAGGAGAAGAAGAAGAAGAGGAGACTGGATTTATATCCCACCCTTCTCTCACTCAGAGCAGCTTACAAACTCCTTTCCCTTCTCCTCCCCACAACAGACACCCTGTGAGGCAGGTGGGGCTGAGAGAGCTCTTTTGAGGACTGCCCTTGAGAGAACAGCTGGTACAGAACTATGGCGTGCCCAAGGTCATCCAGCAGCTGCAAGTGGGGGAGTGGGGAATCAAACCCAGTTCTCCCGGATTAGAGTCTGCACACTTAACCACTACATGGGTGGTTTGCATGTTTCCACCCCCCTCTCCTGTTTCACCCATGTCAGGAAGCAGTGGTAGGGATGGTGCAGATTTCTCCCAATATATGTTCAGTAGTCAAACTTTCTTTGTTCAGCTTTGACTATAAAGATGTGAGCCAACCACTGGCTCTGTGGTTTGGCTTGGCAGTGAATGACTCAAATGACTGCCATTGTTTTGTTTTGCTTTTCAAAACTGTGCATGTGTGAAAAGGCTGCCGTTCCAAACATCCATTAGCATTGTCAAGATTTACTTAAATAAATACTAAATAAACACTTGAGACGGATTTGTATGATTCAGGACTGTTTCCAAACAGTGATAATTATCTGAGTAAGTCCGTGAAGAGGCATTTGTAGTGGCAATAGAGTACCCACACTGCAGTTTCCTCGCCTCAGTCCCCTACAGATGATAATCTCCCTACCAGTGAAGCAATTGGTGTGTGGGATGTGTGTGAATCAGTGATCACTACTGAGCAAAGGTGCAATAACGTTCAACAATTTATTGCTATGATATACTAATTTCTCGGAATTCTCAGCTTTCATTGAAAAAATTCAGTAGCCCTTGACACAGATATGTGATGCACCTTTCTTTATATATCTCCACAATGAAAAGGGCAGGACTTTTTTTTTCTTTTAATGAAAGCTAGGCATTTAGAGAAGCTAGTATATCATGACAATCAGGGGTCCGTTAGGGCTGGAGCTCAGGACTGGCCAGTAGGGCAGCCACAGGCTGAATCAGATTCTCTAATCTGATTCAGCTCACCGCCGAATTGCTGCTGAAATTCAGCGGCAATTTTAAAAGCCACTGGAGGGGAGGGGGTTTGAGGGAGGGGCTCCAAACTTGCAGGGTAGCTGCTGGGGCCTCTCCTCGAAATGCCCACCAAGTTTCAAGAAGATTGGACCAGGGGGTCCAATTCTACAGCCCCCAAACAGGTTGTTCCCATTCCCTCCATTGTTCTCTATGGCAGGAAAAAAGTTAACATTTTCCCCCTCCATAGAGAACAATGGAGGGGATGGGACAATCTGTTTGGGGGCCCATAGAATTGGACCCCGTGGTCCAATCTTCTTGAAACTTAGTGGGTATTTCAAGGAGAGGCCCCAGCAGCTACCCTGCAAGTTTGGAGCCTCTCCCTCAAACCCCCTTTCCTCCAGCCCCTCATATACCCTATGAGTTTTTGCCATTGATTTCAATGGCCCATAGGGTATAATGGGGCTGAAACTGACATTCCCTTTCTGACACACTTCTGGTGATGTCAGGGGACATGGCATATGCTAATGAGTTATGCTAAGGAGCTCCTGCACCTCTTTTTCTACGAAAGGACCCCTGATGACAATAAATCATTATAGTATTGCTGCACAATAACACAATTGGTGATTTAAATAAAAACCCTGCAAAAAAGTTCTCCAGTGGCACAAGACAGGGAAACATCCTGTTTGCCTGAATTCCCCCGTGGCTTCAGTGATCCTGTTTTTTGAGGATCACTGAAGCCGCGGGGGAATTCGGGTGAAGCCGCGGGTCAAAATGCGACACGGGGCAAATAGTGGGAAATTCAAGCACTCATGCGGGTCAAAGGGAAGAACGACGCCGGAGCAGCGCCTCGTGGGAAATCGGTCTAGCATAAGTGGCCATAAACAAAGCGTTTCACTTTAGGCTGTTCTCCTCATTCAGTGGCTGTCTAATTAGACGGCAGCTTCCAGTTCCATAAATGACATTTTGCTGTTGTCGCTCCTTGTGGTTTTATCGAGTCAGATGTACTTCCCTTTCCTCTTGATTTGTGGAGGGAGCATCTTGACTTGCATCTAGACAGATGGCGAGGAGAAGCCAGGCTTAGCTGAGCCTTTCATGAAAGGCCTGGAACCTTGGTTTGCTCTTTGAGCTTATTGGCCAGTTTGCACTGAGCAAATAATCCATCAGCCATATGAAGCCAAATTCTGAAAACTGTATCCACCGTCAGTTTCTATGGCAACCGTATCTCAGAGAAAATACACAAACAGAAATGGCAGGGGGGATATTATTATTATTATTATTATTATTATTATTAACCTCCAAAAGAAACAATCAGAAATCGGATGGTTCAGGTTATTACAAGGTACCCATGTAATGTAAGCACATTTTCCTTGCTTGGCTGACTGGGTGAGCTAGCTTTGCTTATACCACAATAAGTTCCCAGTCATTTTTAATGTTTTTTCACACTGATGGACAACTTGTACTTGCTAGACTTAGAAGTAATCACTGTCAAACGATGGTTCTGTTTTGCAAAATGCTATTAGCCACTTCGAACACCATTTTTAGTATAAATCTTTTCGTACCACACGTTATTAGTATTCAATCATTTTTGGTATAAATCTTTTTGTACCACATATTATTAGTTTGCCGTTCCTGGTCACGCAGGTATCGAGTATTTACATGATTCTCCTGCTCCTACAAGCCTACAGTCAAGCATAATTTTCCTCCCGCTACTCAAAATATATGTAGTTCTCAAAAATATATATACACCCAGTTTGAGTGGTTATCCAGGCTTGTCTGTCAGATGAGTTCATTTATTTAAGGAAATCCACCTCCATTATTTGTTTATTTATACCATGCTTTCCTCCTTGATGGGGACCCAAAGCAGCTTGGAACATCATTCTCCTTCCCTCCCCAGTCTTTCCCTTTGCACTTTGCTTCCTGCACAAAGCAGTTGATTCGGCTGTGCTCTGAAGCATGTGCAGTTCCTATCTATGCCTTGTGGCTAATAGCCACTGAGGGACCTCTACTCCATATGTTTATCCAGTTCCCTCTTGAAGCCGGCCATACTTGTAGCTGCCACCGCCTCCTGTGGCAGTGAATTCCATGAGTTAATCACTCTTTGGGTGAAGAAGTCCTTCCTTTTATCCACTCTAACCCTCTGCCATGTTTGTCTGGCCCTCGGGGGCAACTGGTTGACCACGGTGTGAAAAAGGGAGCTGGGTCAGGTAGACCACTGGTCTGATCCAGCAGGGCCCTGCTTTTAGTCTTAAAATGAATTCTAAGGAGTTCCGCTCAATCCCTGTTCCCCTGTCACAAGGCACAGGGAACTGACCAAGCTGGCCTGGCCTCCCATTAGGGTTGCCAGCCTCCAGGTGGTAGCTGGGGACCTCTTGGGATCACAACTGATCTCCAGGCGACAGAGATCAGTTCACCTGGAGAAAATGGCCACTTTGGAAGGTGGGCTCTGTGGCATTATACCCCACTGAAGTCCCTCCCTTTCCCGAACCCCACCCTTCCCAGGCTCCACCCCCAAAATCTCCAGGTATTTCCCAACCTGGAGCTGGCAACTCCAATCCCGGTGAGAGGTGCAGTCCCAAAGGACCAAGAATGCCCTCCTGTCTATATAGGAGAATTACATTCCTGCAACGTTCATGCCAGACTCCTTGCCTTATGCCCTTGAATTACGTAACAGGATGATAACGGCTGCCCATCAGCTTTACTGACATATCTCTAGCAACTTTCTTACAAGTATGAGTTCACTAGGGTTGCCACCCCCCCGGTTGGTGGGCAAGTTCCTCCAAGTTCAGGGGCTACTTCGATTTCAGGGGAGAGACATTATCTGGCTGGTGGTGAAAGGCCCCTCCCACGTTTATTTATTTATTATTTATTAATTTTATTTATACCTCACCCTCCCCATGAACAGGCTCAGGGCAGCTTACAAGAATCACATGGTTGTGATGCTATCACATTGCTGATGTTGGAGGGTGGGTGGGTGGGTGTTCTAGTTTTCGGGCAAACTCTATGGTTTTTAGGGGGGGGACCATAGAGTTTTGCCGAAAAACTAGAGTGTCACCCCCCGATGGCAGCAACGCGATGACATCACTTCCGGGCGATGTCATTGTGCCAAGCACACTTTGCACGTGCGGACAAAGATCCTAGCGAGGATCTGGGAGAACCCCACCGGATCAGAGATAGGACCTATCAACCCTAGAGTTCACCAAGAGGTAAACCACAGCCATTACTTCTAGATATGTAACTCCAGGGTGAAAAGCAATCCGTGGAGGGGAGAGCCAGCGCAATGTGGTGGTTAAGAGTGGCGGACTCTGGTCTGGAGAACTGGGTCTGATTCCCCACCTCCACTTGAAGCCTGTGGGGTGACCTCAGGCCAGTCCCAGTTCTCTTAGGACTCTCTCAGCCCCACCTGCCTCACAAGGTGCCTGTTGTGAGGAGAGGAAGGGAAGGAGATTGTAAGGCGCTTTGAGACACATGAGGCCTGCTGGGTGAACCTGGGCCAGTCCCAGTTCTCTCAGGACTCTCTCAGCCCCACCTGCCTCACAAGGGGCCTGTTGTGGGGAGAGGAAGGAAAGGAGATTGAAAGGCGCTTTGAGACACATGAGGCCTGCTGGGTGACCTTGGGCCAGTCACAGTTCTCTCACGACTCTCTCAGCCCCACCTGTCTCACAAGGTGCCTATTGTGGGGAAAGGAAAGGAAGGGGATTGTAAGGCACTTTGAGACACATGAGGCCTGCTAGGTGACCCCGGGCCAGTCATGGTTCTCTCAGGACTCTCTCAGCCCCACCTGCATCACAAGGGGCCTGTTGTGGGGAGAGGAAGGGAAAGCGATTGTCAGCCGCTTTGAGACACCTGAGGCCTGCTGGGTGACCCTGGGCCAGTCTCCGTTCTCTCAGAACTCTCTCAGCCCCACCTGCCTCACAAGGTGCTTGTTGTGGGGAGAGGAAGGGAAGGCGATTGTCAGCCGCTTTGAGACACCTGAGGCCTGCTGGGTGACCCTGGGCCAGTCTCCGTTCTCTCAGAACTCTCTCAGCCCCACCTGCCTCACAAGGTGCTTGTTGTGGGGAGAGGAAGGGAAGGCGATTGTCAGCCGCTTTGAGACTCCTCAAGGTAGAGAAACGTGGGGTATAAAAACTTAATTATCTTCTGCCTTTCTTGTACTTTGTGGCACTAGTTTGAAAGGGTCCAGAGGCACCTTGGCAAGGTCACGATGAGAAACATAATCTGCAAACAACCAATCTGAATCAAGATTTCTAGCCTGACCTTGACTGAGACCCTCTACAGAGTCAGGCTGCTTCAGCCCTACCACTTCCAAAGGGATTTAAACAATTTAACGACATGCAGGACTGCAGCTACGGTTTGCTGCTGTGAAGGAATGCCGTCCCTTTCTAGCTCCGCGTTCCTTAGAAGGCTTGATGTTCATCTAAAAAAGTCACCAGTTGCTCTTTTGTGTCAGCGCCGCCTTCCCACCGCCGAAAGGTGACATTAGCAAATCTTAGGTGCTGCTGCCTGCCTCACTTCCCATATCTCTTTTACCTTTCTCATCAAACACAATGAGGATGCCCTTTCCATCTAGGTTGAAATGGTTTCCTTCTCCCCACCTCATTGTGTCAAGGAGTTGGGTCACCAAAGGCTCCCTGACTGCCCTTCTTCCTTCCTATTTCCCCCCCCCCCACAGCCCATCTATACTTCTGATAAAGGGCTGAAAAGGAGAAAAAAAACCCATATGACAAGAACCACGGAAGCATGTGGAATTGGCACTTTGATCTTTACCGTTCCTCTGAATTCGTAGTTTCCACTTCAGATATATTGGGGAGGAGGGAAAAATGGAAGCCGTGAGGCAAAACCAAACCACTCATACGCTGGATGACTAAGAGCTAAGTTACTTTGTGCAAACAGCAAAAGGGACTCTGTTTTATTGTATATATTTCAGCCAATTGCATAAAAGCAGTGATTAGCCCCCCTGCAACCCCCCTCCAAACACAGCACTCTTTTTGAGCAGAAAACACCTTTTCCGTCTTTGTACCAGTGAGGAAAACGTGCAGAAGAAGGCAGACTTGCATTGATGCTCCCCCCCAAAATCTTCAGATTCCATGACACATTATTTACTAAACCCTTCAAGATTCGTCCATCTGCCTTTTCATTTAATCAAAAAGGTGCAAATTAAAATTTCAAACATTCTGTGTCCATATTTTTTTTTTAAAAAAGGAAAAAACAGCACTGATGTTTTCTTTACCCGGAGGAGGGGTGCAGTTTTGCTTTCTTGCTTCTTGCGATCAAAGTTGAAACAGTGATTTTGCATTATTATAACACTCATCATTTTCTGCCTCTAATTTGGATGGTTTTTAATAAAGCTCCATTGATTCCCTTGAATGAAATCCCTCTTGGCAAAAGCAGAACACACACACTGATTACTAAATATGCAGCAATTATCATATTCAGCAGCACACTTTAATATCTTATTTATAGACGTATCTGTCTATAATTTGCTTTAATTAAGTTGCATTGATTTTAATGACAGGCGCCATCTCTGGAAGATGAAGCCGGGGTTACGTGAACCCGTCAACACGGCTGTGCCATTGTTCGGATGGTACACCTTTCCACCTCTGCTGCTGCACACAACAGCTTGTCCTTTCCTTTTCAAGACACACAGAATTGGTAAGATGGATCCTTTTGTCGGATCAGAGTCTGAAGCTTCTTAAATCTCAGTTACACAAAACTAGGTTTGTGCTCTTAATTGGTAGATGAATCAACTAAAGCTAGAGCTGATTAAGTGTGGGGGTGGGGCCGCTGCAAACAAAGTTATCCTTGCGGTTTTTTCTTCTTCTTCCTAGAGTGGTAAATTGCAGAGCAGAATGATGAAATCTTATGATATTTGATGTTTTGAAATATTTCTAAGACTTAATGTCATGTTGTAAATCGCCCAGAGCCTGGCACAAGTTGAGATGGAGTGAATAATAATAATAATAATAATAATAATAATAATAATAATGATGATGATGTTGGCCCTCCAGAGGAACTGGTTGGCCGCTGTGTGAGACAGGAGGCTGGACTAGATGGACCACTGGTCTGATCCAGCAGGGCTCTTCTGAGGTGCTTATGAAGGCCTCAGCCTCTATGCCCTGTTGTTGGCCCTCCAGGGGAACTGGTTGGCCACTGCGTGAGACAGGAGGCTGGACTAGATGGACCACTGGTCTGATCCAGCAGGGCTCTTCTTATGTTCTTATATCTGAACTCACAGTCTGGTTCAAAGAGATGCCCGTACTGCCCTTTTGGCAATATGCAAATACAGCAACTTCTAATCTAGCAGTTTCAAGACAATTAATCAACTAAATTCATCTGACAGCTCTAAATAAAAACTCTTCACTGGGCACAAGGGAAAAGTGGCTAGTTAGCAATACTGAGAGAGGAAATGGAAAAACATTTTAGTCACTTCAAATATATAGAAGACCTAATTGCACACACACACACAGATACACATACAAAATGTGATTAACACGATCTGCCTAATAGCAAAGTAGCCTCCCCTCCCATTACAATGAAAGCTGCAAAATCAGGTCACCCACCAACAAGGCAGACGTTTTCTATGCATTTGTGGTCTCCCAAGTTATGCACAAAATAGATGACTTTATAGGGTTGTCAACTGTGAATCTGGAAATTCCTGGAGGTTTGGAGAGGAGTCTGGGGGAGGGACCTCAGTGGGGTATACTGTTAATACATTCCACCCTCAAAATCCATTTCAGTTCCACATGGTGTAACTCCAATGGGCGTGCAAATCTTGGGCCCTGAAGTGTGAGCGGCATGGGTTCAGTTGTGCAAAGTACCGAGCGTGCCCACTGGATCCCCTTATTGGACATCTTGTCTATGTTCCCAAGGAAACTGCAGCAGATCTGATGCCTTAGGACCAGACTGGTGAAAATGAAAACACAAACGATTGATTGGTTGGCAGTGCTATCTTCCCTCCCAAACCAAAGGAAGGCAAATCAAATGAAACTGGGGAGGGGGGCTTTGTCATTCTGGGATATGTTTTATCAGTTTCTAGAGACTCTCACGGAGAGCGGCTGGCAGGCTCGTAGCTACTATGGGGCCCATGGGGCCTGGTCCCCTAGCAGTTTTTATGGGCCCCTCCCTGAGCCATAGCTCCCTCTTTCCCCTTGGGCTACCTCACCCCGATTGCCTGTCAGCCTGTTGGCAGGAAGGACGAGGGCTGCACAAGCAGCAGCAGTGGTGAGGCTGAGGGAGTGGCCCAGTCAGGCAGCAAGTGTTAATGGCATGGGGAGAAGCCTCCGTCTCGGGCTTCCACTGGATGCTTGCTGCATCGTCCGCCAGCGGCAGGTAAGCCCGGCCAGGCAAGGAGGCAGGCAGCCGCCTCCTCTAGCCCTGGTCAGGTGTGCCTGGCTGCACTCCAGTGTACCAACTAGCCCACACACAGTATCTCTGTGTGCAGCCTGGCTGCTGCGTACCTCCTGGCCCAGGGAGGGAGCCGAGGTACACACCCTTGCCTTGGTCACAGTGACTTGGAGGAATAAGAAGATTAATTTAATTAGGACCCCCCCCCCCCCCCAAAATTCCTGGCTATGAGGCTGGACATGACATTGTTACAGCTGGATGTGTCCCCATCCTATATTTTTTTTGTTTAAAATGCCCGCAACCCGCCTTTCTCCTCATGGGACCCAAGGTAGCTTACCAAAAAGTGTTAAAAACCACCTGACATCATAATAAAGCAGTCGAAGAATGCTAACAAAGAACAAAGCAACATAGCTATGGCACTGCCGTTAGCCTCTTTCAGAATATGCCCCCAAACAATACAGTTTCCCATAAGTATCACAAAAGTGGGTGAACTCCTAGAAGTTTCTGGAAAGCCATTCCACAAGCAGAGACTCTGCCACTGGGACAGCGTGACACTAGGCAGGGGCAGTTTTTTATTAAGGTACAGACACAAGAGAACGGTGATATGATGGGCTCATGACAGGACGGTGCAGTCTACGACTGCCCCCAAGGGCCCTCTAGAGGGGTGGGCCCACAGATCTACATAGGAAGGCTAGAGAACAGGAACTGCTCTCATCAGGAGAAGGAAGGCTTATGGGGAGGGGAATGAGCCACAGGGCAAGGAGACAGGGAAGGAAGGGAGGGAGGGAGGGAGGGAGTGTCGCTGATATGGATGGAGACCTCTCCCCAGGAAAAGAAGAAATACAGAATGGCTGCTTGGGGGTTGGGTGAGGACAAAAAAGTGGAGAGTGAGTTTTGTCTATAAAGAGTAGCTATCCTGTTCTCCCACTCAGAGAGGCGGTGGGAGGAAAAAAGACTCCATAGCATCGCATGCAGCGCTACAATGTCACTTACAGGGTTAGTGTTGTTTGCAGTAGTCAACCGGAAGTCACATGTTTGTCTGTACCCAATCTGTTTACACAATAGAAAAGCCCCTTCGCTCTCTGATTGGGAAACAATGTGTCAGGTATTTAACATATTATGGTTTTCCTTCCTGCTTTTGGTCTTGCTTGGAGAAGGAGACGCCATTACTGTTTTATCTCTCTAGCCGTAAGGATGCAGCAGTCTAGTTCTGTTGTTATTTTGTATCCCGTTTACTTTCTCCCATGTTAGGTTTATAGTAAACTTTTACCTTTTAAATACACATGGACTCAGTCTCTCACTCTTTACTCTGCTTAAATATATTTTTACCAAGAATAACCAACAGTTGCTCTAGGAATCATTGGGAGCTCTATGCTTTTACTGGTGATTTCTCGAGCTACCTAAGTAGCTTTCCCCTGGTACATAGCGTATATTGTGACATATACTAAATTCTATTGCCAAATACGATTAAGATTTCACTGGGGTTCATTTGTCAACACCACAAAATCAACCCGGGGTCACCAGTTACTCCACAAAACACCCAATATCTTTTCCCCCCCGCTTGTGTCTGTGTCATTGGCCATCATGATCTCAATTATTTCATGATCGCCACCGCACTTTTAAGAGAGGTAATGGAACTGAACTCTCCCTCCCATACCCCTGTGTTTTATAATATATCATTGTAACTGTGTAAGCATTATCCCTCCTAAAAATGCAAGGGCATAGTCTTGACTGGGGGGAAAAATCCTCAAAGGCAGTTTTGCTAGCGCATTTTCGGTTTCTGGTCATCATTTTTCACTCACTGATTACCCCTATAAGTGTTGATTAATAGTTGCGTTGATGTCAGTGGAATGCGCTTCCCATGGGTCAGGAAAACATCCTTGAATAAAGTTAACTAGAAAGAATAATCATCCCATTCTTCCTGGTCTTTATATGAGACAGACTGGGGCATTAGAGTTACTGATGACTCTGGCGTCTCTGGATAGCTGTTCTGGACACATTTACTAAAAAGTAAAGTCAGACAATTAAATGGCTCTGTAATCTCACCATCTTTCACATTTTGAGAAAGAAGGAAAGTGGGAAAACTCCACAGAGATTGGCGCTTAGCTAATGACACTGCAAATATATTTAAATTTCAGTGATTCTATCTTTACTGAAACAACAATGAAGCTTCAGGGACAACAGACTGGTGACTTTATTATACTAATATTTTAGCATTTCTTACTAACGCAGTAGCTATTTGTTGACAGGAGTTGCTCATGGCTTAGATTTGGACAGGAAACTTTTCATAATGAAGCATAATGAAGCAAAATAACATGCAAGTGGGAGTTCTGGGCAAGAACAATCAGTAGGCACCTATATCGATGGGCTTAATGAACCATAAACATGGCCTTCAAGTTAGAGGCACCATACCCTGTAAAACATAGAGATGAATGAATTATATAGCACATTCTGACACAAATTTATCCAGTGTGGAAGTATCTAAACCCTGAGCACATGGGCTACTCTTCTTTCAGAATGTCAAGCTCAGTAAACTTCTGATTCAAGAGCCTGAAGGGGAGCCCACACGTTAGGGGTTCCCCCCTTTTCCTTTTGTCTGTTCCAAAAGAGATCACTGCCACCTCTGCCCCATTCTCCCTGGGTGGCTTGTGGACCATTCCACTAATCCAATAATTTGTTTGTGTTAATTTGACCCCTTAATTGTCCTAAATGTGCACCAGATTGGTGAAGCCCTAAGACCTGCAACCCTACCTTGAGATAAATTACAAAAGCAAACAGTGGATTGCCTTCAACAATGCTTAAAAAAAAAATCCTGTCCCTTTCAGACAAGCAGAAAGGATTATACAATCCCTTCCCTCCCTCTGCTTGACACATCAGAATGATTTCAGCGTCTTAGCAGGACTTGGGTCTTGGAACAAAACAAAGAGTCTCTTTTGCAAGAAAAAAAGCAATCACTTGGGATGGCTAATTTCTCGTTTATTTCTTTGAACTGGATGGACAGTGTTTATTAATACGCCATGACAACCTATCCTTTTGGTTCGTGCATAATAGTAAAACCAACCTTTTGACACTGCCTGTGATCGAGAATAAGTCCCCATTGTTCTCCCAGAGTTCTGAATTATCTCCCCCTCCCTTTTCTGCAATTAATTCACTACTCAATTTATCCAGATAACTTTTGTTTTAGATGAAAGATTGCTCCTCTTTTGAGTCAGCTCATTGCCTTATTAACGTTTGGAATAATCATCTGCTACCCCAAGCTCTGTAAGAAATTTATTTATTACGTTAGATTTTAACCTAGAGTCTGCTATGGCTGTATCCAGGGTTATGGCGGTATCCAGATGCCTTGAACAAACCATTATTCGTTGGCATTGTGAAAGCAATTGAAGTCCTTGGGCCCACTCCATCCCCCCCTCCCCAAAAAAGCCACAGTGAGACTGAAGATTTCCTGATTTCAAAAATCTTCATCCTAACTATAGTGTGTTGTGATGTTTGAATTTTAGCTCTTTAACAAATCAGTGATTTGTTTCTTACCCACAAACCGGGATCTACACCACTGTTTGATCCTCGATTAGGATTCCAGTCCATGGGTCAGAAAGAAATCCCAGTTTGTAGAAACACTGAAATTTAAGCATCAGAAGAAGTTGTAGTTAGATTAAAGATTTCCTAAACTGTGAAGGATACCTGTTCACTCTCTTTCGGACTGCTGTGTCCTTGAACACTCAAAATAAGTTCCAAAAAGGATGGGTTCAAAAATGCCTGGGATTGCATAGGCACATGCTGCTTTGCAGTGCAACCCCTACCCAAAATAATACCCAAAGGGCAAAAGAATAACAATTTACAAATTGGATTGTCTCAAGATTACGGACGAGCTGTCCACAGCCTGGAACTTTCCTTGGTTCTGTTTTCCCCCAAGGTGTGCACTTTGGTAGCTAAGAAAACCTTGGTCGATTTCATTTTAGATTCTTGGATTCATTTCTGTAGTCCTCCAAACCAATATTCTACCAGCACTCACTCACCCAATTGAAAATGAAATTGATCAAGAATCTCTTAGTTACTGAAAGTCTTGGTCAATTTCACCTTAAATGCATTGGGTGAGCATTGGTAAGTGTTTCAGTTGGGGGGCAGGGGGCGGGGATGGGAACAGTTCCAACTATGGACCTGAAATGAAATCGGTGAAGGCTTTCTTAGCCACGAAGATGCACGACTTCAGAAAATACAGGACCTTTTTTTTTTAGAGAGGGAAGTTTCCATGCCCTGAAGAGCAGGGGTGGAGGAAGAAAGGGGGAGACATTAATGACTGCTGAACACTGCCAACCACACAGACACAAAAGCTTGCACGTGCCAGGATGACCCGGGGGGGGGGGCACAGTAATGAAGGGTGCACAACCAGCAGCCACCCAGCCTGCTCCCCTGCTGACTGCCGCCACTGCAAAGGTGAGAAACTACCTGCTCATTCTAAATTGCGAACAAGTTTTGTGGGATGTTCAAAAGAGAGGCTTCGCTCCACACTAACAAGGGGGCATGAGGTTGATTGCTGACTGCATTTTAAGTGAAGTTCTCCCCATCTCTGCCACCAAGCCTTCTGTCGAAATGCGGTGTGTGCGTGTGTGTGCATGGAAGTCTGAAGGTGTTAAGCTAATTTGCGCCACAGACTGCGGTTTGCCTATGGTATCTTAAAACCCAGTGTTACCCCGCCTGGTAGCTAGACCTTTTTTCATGGCGGGAGAAAGAGGGGGCATAGTTAACTAAATTATATTAGTTAATGGAGACTTTCACAATTCTGTCATAAAACACCATAAACGCAATTGCAGCCTTTAAAAAGTGAGTCATCTGGCGCTGAATTCAGGAAGTGTTTATGGATGCAGCGATGAAGGGCGGGGGCTCTTGCCTTCAAAACACCACGGGGGTCGCCATGAGTCGAACGCAACTCCATGGCACTGCTTCCCCGACTGCTCTTGCTTGCTCCGCCCTCCCGACCAGCAGCCAGGCCCTTTGTACGTGCTGGGGCTGGAGGCGGAGCCAGCTGTGAGCTCCCTCCAACGCAAGTGGCTCTTCTGCCGGAGGGAGAGTCACTTTACCTTTGGAGAAAGGCTTCCAACTCTGCTTGGCAGAGCGGTAGGAAGGGGTAGGATTAGGCTTGCCAACCTCCAGGTGGCACCTGGACACCCCCCACTATTACAATTGATGGCCAGACAATCAAAGTCAGTCCCCCTGGAGAAAATGGCTGCTGTGGAGGATGGTCTCTATGGCATTATACCCTGCGGAGGTCCCTCCCCTCACCCCAAACCCTGCCCTCCCTAGGCTCCACCCCCCCCCCCCAATCTCCAGGCATTTCCCTTCACAGACCTGGTAACCCTAGGTAGTATCTACCCCAGCTGGCTGAAAATGAGCCTACACATCTGGCCGCATGGGAGTTCACGCACAAAATCGAGAGCAGAGGCAGAGCGAATGGCGGAACGGATAATGAAAGTAGACAGCGAAACAATTCCTACAGACAGGGAGGGAAAGTGAGGGAGCCTTTCATTGTCTGTAGCGACACTGACTTGCTGGAGGCATTCCTGTGCAGAAGGAACAGCCTGGAGGCAGAGAATCCTTTCCAGCTGTATTTCTACATGCTAAACATTTAGCTTCTGCACAAGCCGGCACACCGCTTTACAGGCCACAGATGGGTAACGAGACAGAATACAAACGTGGGGCAACTAATTCCTTGAAGCGGCAACCTAAAATAGCCACCTGGAAGAAAAGAGACCAAGACTTCTAGTGTGCAGGTTTCACCCTGCCCTACTCCTCCTAACCTAATAAACAAACCAGAGGAGCGTTTGGGAAATATCACTGTCTAGAATCTGCAAATCCACCTTGATGCCTGTAAGAACAGAGAAGTGACAAACATCCCTCCTCTTCTTCCTCCCGCATTTCCAAATTACGGCTGGAAAGCTCTCCAAACGTCACCTTCTGGATGTCTACAGAAGGCATCCCCCAAAACCCAGCCATCCTGCATTAATATTTATTCAAGTCACCCGTGGCAAAGATTCGGAGAGTAACTGTATTCCATATGTCGCACCATCCGGCTCCCCCCCCCCCCCTTTCTCTTGTTTGGAATCCCGTTGGTCCCAGCTTTCCAAATGCTACAGATATTGTTTCCTTAAGCTCGCCATCATGACGAGGTGGCAACCTTCCCTTCTTTGTCGATACCAATTTAGCAGTTGGTATACTATTTCTGCGATCTGGCCCTATCTGTCGCTCGCTGGTACCAGATGGATGCCAGATGGGCGATGCCTTCTTTAGAGCTCCGGTTCCAAAAAAGCACCAGATATAGAGGGTCAAGCTTTGTCCGCTGGTTGACTCAAATGGCACTTCAAAGCAAGGCACTGGGGGTGGCAGGGGAAGGCTACATCTGTTCCTTATTCTTCGTGACCCTAAAAAATAAGGGACGGGTAGAGATCCTCTCTTTGAACCAGAAGGTAACCTATAGATCCAGTCCAAGTATAAGCTTCTGACGCTCCTCTTCACCTAGTAGCTGGATCCAGATGTCGGCTATTCAGCTGGAATCAGCTCTGAATGCAAAGTACGTCCAATATATTCTTTCTTCTCTGATAGCACCGCAAAGGTCCAGGAACAGTGAAAGCCATCTCTCTCTCTCTCAGTAGCAAAATGGAACAGGAAAATAAAACTTCTAATTGGTTTAGAAGAGCTTGTGAAAAGCTTCTCTTGAACACCCAGCAAGGGGAAGGGGTGGGACCAGAGAGCAGTGGAAGGGGTCTCCTATAAGTATTAATTTTTTGTTTAGCCTTTCAAGAGGTTGATTTGGCTTTCAAACCAGAATTAAATTTTTTTTAAAAGCTTTAAAAAGGTCACTTCCGAACGAAGCCAGAGGTGTTTGACTCAAACGCAATTTTGTGGAAGGGCTCCCCCAACTCGCCCCCGTTATGCGTTGGAACAAAATTTAAGAGTGTTGAGTTAAATTGTCCTTTTGCACAACGTTTTTAGAAGGGTGTCTGCAGGAAAATACAGCTGACATCAAAGCAAGCTCTCCACTCTGCAATTTGCTTCGTGGAGAAGTTATGATAAACAGGTTATGTGGTTCCCTAAGGTTACCATGGAAACCCTTTCTTTTCAGGCCATCATTTCCAAAGGTACAATTTGCATTAAAATGACAGAATTTGATTTTTTTTGTTAAGACTCAAGTGGGGTCATGCTACCTTATATTATAGCTATTATTTCAAAACTCATGAGTGTACGTTCAAAGGAGAGATCTATTAATCCACGTAAACATCTTGGTGACCGATTACAGTTTAATTGCTGGCTTGTCAGGTATTTCCCTGACAAATTATCAGGGAAAATTAAACTTCTAATGCAAGAATAAATATTAAAGCTAATTCATTAGTTGTCACTAATAGCTACTTTTTCCTTTCCTTTTCTCAGCCTGTGCCATTGCTCCACGC
The DNA here is from genome assembly GCA_029233225.1 of Lepidodactylus listeri. Lineage (NCBI taxonomy): Eukaryota > Metazoa > Chordata > Lepidosauria > Squamata > Gekkonidae > Lepidodactylus > Lepidodactylus listeri. The sequence goes on along the minus strand of JARCFY010000010.1, from coordinate 16,394,141 downwards.
CAAGTGTGGATTTTAGAGTTTGGAAGATGGCAGGATGGTCATGGAGGACACAGGCTTCGTAATGTTTCTGGATCACTTGGTTAGGAAAACATTCTTGGATGGCAAATGAAAGCAGGACACAGCTGTTACGAGTAGGATAAGGGAACTCTGAGACAAAAAACTACTCTGTTTTGTAAGCCAGTAAAGATGACCTAGTCAAATTTATCACAACACTTTAATAGCCCAGGGTATATTCATCATGGTTCCCTAAATTTTTGGCACAAATGTGTCCTAGGAATTGAATCTAATGCCAATTTCATATTCATGAAAGCCACACACAGCTTTCCCTGAGCACAGGGGGTATATCTTTCTGCCAAATGACTTAAAATAATACAATGATCAATAGTGGATCATTAGTATTTCTTCACCCTAAGAGTGATTAACATGTGAAATACACTGTCGCAGGAAGCAGTGATGGCTACAAGCACAGATGGATTCAAGAGGAGATTGGATAAACATATGGAGCAGAGGTCCATCAGTGGCTATTAGCCACAAGGTATAGATGGAACACTATGTCTGGGGCAGTGATGCTTTGTATTCTTGGTGATTGGGGGGACAACAGTGTGGGGGGGGCTTCTAGTGTCCTGGCCCCGCTGGTGGACCTCCTGAGGACACCTGGTGTTTTTGGCTACTGTGTGACACACAGTGTTGGACTGGATGGGCCATGGGCCTGATCCAACACGGTTTCTATTATTTTCTTAGCGGAGTCTCCTTGTCCAAAACCTGCTTGCTGTGTATCTAGGACTGATTCTGAATATATCCAGTCAACTAACTTATAATACAAATAGGAAGCATATAGTTTACTAATTACTGGTAACAAGCTAATTGCCCGTAATCACTTGGATCTGTTTGTCTGCCTTTCTTAAATATAGCGACAATAAGAGCATCATTTCATTGGTCTGGTGTTTTACCTATTGAGATAATTCTGGTGCATAAAGGTGCTCCACCATTGTGGATTGGTCTTAAATATTTCAGCTGGTATTAGGTCACACGAACACATGAAGCTGCCTCACACTGAATCGGACCCTTGGTCCATCAAGGTAAGTACTGTCTACTCAGACTGGCAGCGGCTCTCCAGGGTCTCGTTTGGAGGTCTTTCACATCACCTACTGCTGGGTCCTTTTAAATTGGAGATGCTGGGGACTGAACCTGGGACCTTCTGCATGCCAAACAGATGCCCTACCACCAAGCCATGGGGCTTTGCGTGCTCTCAAACGATGAGAGTTAGCGTGGCGTAGTGGCTACAGTGCTGGACTAGGACCTGGGAGACCCAAGTTTGAATCCCCGCTCTGCCATAAAAGCTGGTCGGGAGTTCAGACCACCCTCAGCCTAGCCGACGTTCAGAGGGTGCTATGAGGATAAAATGGAGAAAAGGGGGATGTTATAAGTTACTTTAGGTCCCTACTGGGGAAGAAGACTGAGGCACACTTTAAATAAATGAAGTAAATCTTCTGGGCATGGAACAGGGGTCACTGGGGGTCTGGGGGGGGGTATATCTGAATTTCCTGCATTGTGCAGGGGGTTGGCCTAGATGACCCTGAGGTCCCTTCCAACTTTGTGTTTTGATGAAATAAAGAAGGTTTGAGGAACTTACACAGGTCAATGATGTTGACTTGCATTACTGGGCCTAGCCTTTGTATAGCACTGGGGACCCTTTCTGGAGTGGCAGTTTCTGCTAATCCCTCCCCCCTGCCACCAGGACTCCCCCCTGAAACTCCCCATGCTGATTCAGTAGCATCAATCAGGAGGTTTAAATCTTCAATCTACAGTAATATGATTCAGATGTAGGGTTGGAGCCACCCTAGCATCTTAACCTGCTAAGATGATACATTAAATATAAGTGGGGAGTGAGTCTTAAATATGACTGAGTATGCACTTGACACAATGGCATACAAACATATGCTTCATTTAGAACCAGGTGGGCAGCTGTGTCGGTCTGAAGCAATAGAACAAAGTTTGAGTCCAGTGGCACCTTTAAGACCAAGAAAGTTTAATTCTGGGTATAAGTTTTTGTATGCTTATTATACCCAGTATTAAATATTGAGCTCTTCTCACAGTATCATGCTTCTTTATTGAACTCTGGAACCAGCCTGAACTCACCGGCTCAACAGGAGCCAATTTATACCTGTAGAAACCACACCCACCATTAACAACAACTAATACAAGGTAGGCAGCTAGGAGCCTTCATTTGAGTAACTATTTACAGTACAGCTAAATAGATTATAAAGCAACAAATATGATTGGCCGTTACCGGCAACACAACCAATAGCTTTGAAGGCATTTGGAGCCTTCACTCAGACTCAAGCTCCAGCAGTACATAACACCCAGAATTAAGCTTCGTTGGTCTCAAAGATACCACTGGACCCAGACTTTGGTCATGTGCTTTATATGACAGCCCATCCTTTAAATGAAGTTGTGGTGTTAAAGGGTACGTACTGTGGTCTCCACCAAAGTCTCTCCTTTCTTCTCAGCTAGAAGATGTCTAAGCAATATATATTTATATTTTTTAAAAAGAATCCAATTTACTCAAGTACACAGGCCCATCTAAAAAAAAAATTAGAATTAGAAAAACAAACAAAATGGAATTATCTGGAAACCCGAGCAGGGGCTTTTAACACAGAGAGTTTGTGGGGAGGACTACTGATAATTAAATCACATTCCCATCTTTGAAAGGGTGTGTGTGTGTGTCAGTGTACCTTTTAAAATTTCCACTGACTGTTAAACCTGTGGACGGAAAACTGCAAAAGTAGAAGAGGATGACGAAGACGAGAGGAGGGGGAGGGGGAGGCAGAAGGGCTAAGTCTGTGTAACGCCAGGGCTTGATTTAGCAAATGAAGTTTCCTCCACTCCTATTCTGTTCAGTACTTTAATGCATTCTTATTAGATTAGCATCTGCACTGCGGACCTTGAAGTGGGAACTAATAAAGTTATCCACACTGTCTCTAGGTGTCTGCGCCATAGACTTTTTATTTTCTTTTTCATTTAAAATAATTACAACAATGCCACTTGTTTGCTAAAAAGGCTTTTTATATTCACAGATAATTGCTTTATACAACACCCAGCAATACATTCTAATTTTCACATCTTGCTGAGAAGAAAAGGGGGGGGGGGACCTCGAGCTCTTCAGCACTTGTGACAACTTGACAACAGTGTAGCCCACCACACTTAAGTTTTGAAAGTAACAAGAGCTGTTGCTCTAATGTCGTTTAATAAGCAGCCCCAACAACTGTAGGACACCTTCAGTGGTAATATATTCTATCAGCTAGGGGACTATTTCCGGCAGAAATGTACAGCCCAACTGACTCCCAGAAGGCTATGGGGGGGGGGGGGGAATCTTTACATTTTAGTACACAAAACTGAGACTGACTGCTGTTTCTCAAGTTGGAATTGGGGTCCTGAGCCGTGTAGTCCTGTGAGCAAAAATTCTACTTTGTGAGATACTGGCATTAAAGTTGTGAGCGAATGATTTGGCTACTGCATAGTTTGCTCTGGAGCCCTCCTTCCTGAGCGAAGACAAAAAACGTGTGAGCTGGGTGAGCTAGCTCGCACTACCTCAGCTTAGAGGGAACACTGGTCCTGAGGCATCCATCTTAATTGTCTTCTCTGATTTTAATATAATATAATATAAAATAAAATAAAAATTTGGATATCATCCAATCCAATCCAGAGCACTAACTTATAATAATGGCAACGTCAGTGCTTCGCGCAACACTTTGCACAATTGCCTTAAGTAGGAAGGAAGACAAGAGGCTCCAATCAGAGCTTCTTGTATCCAGTGACTCAAAGAGGCCGCCAGGGCTCTTCTATGCTTTTGACTGGCATGTTTGTTTGTAAGGGTTTCCACGAGCGGTTGATGTGTTGAGTTGTAAGCCTGCTGCCTCATGAATCCTGGGATGACTTGATGTTCTCTTTGTAGCCTGTGGCATTCAGAACATTCAGACGATGCTTTTACTCTTGGCTGGCTGCTGACTTTGATTCCAAAGCATCTGAAGGGACGGAGACTATGTAAACCATCTATGGGCTCGCCTTCATAATCCTGGATACGGCTTCTACAACTTCCTTCAGAAAGCCAGCAATGACTCATGGGATATGAAGTGCCAGAACTCAGAGAGAGGAGGGGGGAAATGCATCACAATGGGGGGAAATCCTTTCCACCATAAAATGCATATTATTGTTTGCACGTGATAAGTACATGTGGCAAGCACTTACAGCAAATACCGTGTCGATGGTGAGGAATGCGGTTGGTTGTATTGTTTATTGCCTTAGTTTGCAGGGGTGTCTCTGTTCCTTGCTTGGTCCTGTCTAAGATTCGCAATCTTTCAGGCAACACTTTGGCTCCTAACTCTTTGCGACTGGCTCTCATTCTTGACCATTCCTATGAACTAAAACACACACACTCTTACAGCGATTCCATGTGGTAAAGAATTCTCAGGCTCAAAGCTGCTCCTCGGTTTATCAAGGACTTATTCATTTCTAAAACCAGCTAAAATTTTTATAAATCCATGTTGCAACTCTGGTCATGTTCCACTCAGACCATACCCACAGTAGTGAAATTCCCCGCACTGACGTTTTTAAAACTGTGTTATGTGAAATTTTCCGCAGTGGATTTTTCCTCACCAGGCGTGAACTCAAAGTTTTCTCCTTCTTACCCCGCGTTTTCGGAATCTCCAGATTTAGTGAGTTCCAGAAATGCGGGGTAAGAAGAAGAAAACTTTGGGCGAGGAAAAATCTACTGCGGAAAACCTGACATAACACGCGGTTTTAAAAACATCAATGCGGGGAATTTCACTACTGCGGAAATGGTCTCAGCCTATGACATTTACCTAATTCGGCAAGGACTGACTTCTGGCATACCCTTCCCTGCCCCATTTGCAACAGCATGAAAAAAAATCAGGGTAATCGGGTACATCAATAATTTGCATGCGGGCAGTTTAGAGAGGAGCCAACCGGCTGCAGGTCACCCTGGATGGCTTCTTCCCTCTGCAGTTGCTCTTGGCTATCATGCAGATTGGCCTTGGACTAAGAAAAAAGGATTTGAAGAAAAATATCCCCACACATGCACACTTCAGAAAAACTGGACCTCATTCCTAAGATTACAAGGAGAGAATCTTAGCGAGTGGGAGGCAGTGGTTGGAATTTTTTTCCAGAGGAATTCTACTTTTTCACTAGCAGCAGTTCGGAGAGTCAGACAAAACTATATTTCATCTTTCAGCGTGTCTGGGCATTGATGTGCTGGAGGTCAGGAACCGAGCTGCCATCTGGGAGTGGATTTCGCACCGGCAAAGCGAAGGTTCAAATGCAGAAATATTAGTTCTGGTTAATTCTCAGGAAGGCTCAATGCTAAGAATCCCAGCCGCCTTTCATTATTACCGAGACTCATGCTTTCTTCCGCAAATGAGGTCAGTTTTCAGGTCTGGAGCATGCTGAAATGCATGTTTCTGCCACGATAACATCAGTAGGCAGAGCTCTGAGGATGGTCGCTGGTTATTCTGTAGCAATGAAGAATCCCTCACAAGGCAGTTCTGACCCAAACTAGAAATGACAATGGTAGATCTGGGAATGGATCTTCCACACCATTAAAAACTGTAAAGACCAGGGAGACGGGTGTGTGTGTATGTATTTCTGAACAGGGCCGTGGCATGGAAGGGCTTAACCCTCTATCGCCTGTTGTTTTTAGGTTCTCAGTCAGGTTGTTTCCTACTTGTTTCCCAACATCTGCCTTGCCAGCGTGGGGTGAGGGATACAGAAGACCATATGAGAGCCTACACTTCTCACTCCCAAATACCAGTGACTGAGGCACAGGCATTGACTGGGGTGGCGTCTGAGACCACAGAAACACCACTGGAGAGGAATTAAACCCTCAGTTTTCTGCACCATAGCCTCAGTTGCAGTCGGGTCCCCCACAGCTACTTGCGGATTTTAAAGTGTATGAGCTCTGTTCGCTTGGATCCAGTGTTCCCTCTAAGCTGAGCTAGTGTGAGCTAGCTCTCAGTTTTTTAGCCTCCGGCTTGCACATTTTTGTCTTTGCTCAGGAAGGATTGGCTCCAGAGCAAACTAACTTATGCAGTAGTCAAATAATCGCTCGCTCACAACTTTAGTGGTAGGAGTGGGATGCTCATGCCAAAGTGGGGTTACCAGCCTCCATGTGGGGCCTGGAGATCTCCCGCTTTTACAACTGATCAGCCCCCCCTGGAGAAAATGGCTGCTTTGAAAGGTGGACTCTATGGCATTGTACCATGCTGAGGTCCCTATGCGCCCCCTCCCAGATCCACCCCCAAAGTCTCCAGGTATTTTCCAACCGAGAGCTGGCAAACTCTATGCCAAAGCATCTTCATGCCCCTTGAAGACTCCCATGAGGCATCTATGGTGTTTCACACTCCCCATGAGAGAAGAATGTGCTGGTGATTTATGACTTTTCCTAGTATCTTGTTGATGTAGAAATCAGTTCCCCCAAAGCAAGAGCAGCAAACCTGGGCTACAGGCCAGCCAATTGTATAATTACATCTTGCATTTCTCCATTTTCTTTTACTTCCCATTCCTGTCGCCTGCTACATACAATCCAGGCAGAACACGGGGGGGTCTCAGATCCCCATGTCCGGAGAGGTAGATACAACCTGTGCTCCTGCTTCTTGGTGCATCAACCACCCATTGATGTCCATTAAAGCAAGCTTTGCCAGCAACCTGGGCTAGCAAAGCCTTACACCAAAAGCCCCCCTCTCCCCCTTTGCGGGATGAAACCACTTGTCCCATAATGTCATTTTAGAGCAAAGCTAGCCGAAAAGCATTTTAATTAAAAGGGGGAACAGGCTATGGCACCTTGTAGAAGTTCAGGTTTCACCACTGCTTCCCTAAAAACAAGTTAAAGGGAAACAAAGGGAAAGGAATAAGAGTTGTCCAACTGAATTTACCAGCCAGACGGCTTCGGAAAGGTTGTTATTCACAGCGACTGCGGTGGGTTCCCGTGTGACATAAATCTGTCATTTCCCCCCATTGCTCAAGGAGACAAGAATGCCATTACTCTGAGTTGGAATGCCTTTAAAAAAAAAAAAACCAACATGATCCAGTATAAACGTTTGTGGTTCTGTGGAGCTCTAAACTCAACATCCTGACGCTGAACTTAATTGCTCATTAAAGGCACAAAGAGCTCCTTTTTGCGTCCAAAGCAAGCACAGAACCTTTTGACACATTATGGGGCTTCTTTTTCCTGCTGAACTTTTTTGGAGGCCTGGATTGGTGCCAGAGACACAATAAACTCCCGGGCCTCTACCGCAAATGAGCACAACGCTGCTTCTTTGGGTCACCCTTAATCGGGAACTGACAGAGCTCGGAGTGTTAGGAACATGTTTCCGCCCCAAAACCTGTTGACAAACCACACGTTTGGGCCAGACTACGCGGCCTTGACACCGGGAATGGCCGAGAGAGGGAGATCGAATAACCAAAAGTGATTATTTTTAGAGATGTTATTTATCAACAGTTGAAATCTTACTTGCAAAAGAGGGAGGGAAAAAGAAGTTATGAGGCTGGATGTAAACAAGGCATTATAAAGGAAATTGTCATGCTCCCTGCATCCAACTCTACCAGTGAAGAACGGCACAATTACTGTGTTTTATGCATTTCTCACAGACCAAAAGATAAGCAAGAGGGAGGAAATTAATGCCACGACAAAGGACGGGCCTGAGATTATAAGTAATCAGATCTGTGCATGAGATCTGTGAAGCAATTCAGGCCAATGTGCACAGAGATTCCTAATTTCTAGTTATTTGAACCAGGTGAGCAGGAACCAGGGCATCTTCTTCACCTTGGCACTGAGATCGGTAGCTGCCCCGACCACTAGGGAAGGAGCAGGGTGAATTATAAGCAATGGCCATCTAGATCAAAACCAGAACCACTCACTACCCTCTGGTTTCATTTTGCTGGTGGACTTATTGTTTTATTATGGTTTATTATGGCATTACCTGATATGGGTCCCACTTTGGCGTAGGAGCAAAATGGGATACAGAGGATCAAAATAATAACTGGGGTTATACATGTCTGTGATCCCATTATTCTGAAGTTCTCGTTCAAAAAAGCCAGTATGGAGCTGCTGGGGGATCCCTGTTGTCTAATCCTTTTAAGAAATCCCAAATCCTTCTAATCTCTAGCACAAAACTCTTTTCTTTAAGTGGCAGCAGCTCTCTCCAGTATTAAGAAAATGACCCTCCTTTCCAGCTCAGCTACACAAGATCCTTTAAATTGGTGTGTGTGTGTGTGTGGGGGGGAGCAACAGTGGGAGGGCTTCAAGTGTCCTGCCCCCACTGCTGGACCTCCTGAGGGCACCTGGTATTTCTGGCCACTGTGTGACAGAGTGTTGGACTGGATGGGCCATTGGCCTGATCCAACATTGGCTACTGTCAGCTAGTGCTTCCATTACCTGCCTGGGAGGTGGGATGAGTGAACTCCCAGCGTCAATACTGTGGACTGTTGTTATACTTCTCATAAGCATGCTTATCACTCTCCCTACTGCTTTGACCTTGAGAGATCGCTGGTACCGGGCCATGTATCTTTTCTCCTGTTTGGCTAGAATGCTTCCCACGTCTTCCTTGGGAACAAAGAGCCAGTATTTTAAGTGCCTTTTTCTTGATATGATGATTGGTTACATTATACTGCCTGACGGCTCTTGAATTCTGTAAAACTGTACTGGGTACCACAGTGCCCACCATTACTAACACAAGAAGTGTAGATGACCATAACAGACCTTTCTCAATAAAGCATTCCTGTTTAAGGACACTTGTTGCTGACGGACTCTGTAGGACTCTCACAGCTCCTCTTATGTCTTTATGTCAATTATTCGGTGCATAGCAAGAAAGACAGCTCAAATTCTTACATCTAAAGATGTATCACTGGTAACCAAGATCAAGATAATTCATACTATGGTGTCCCCCATTACTATACATGGGTGTGGAAGTTGGACAATGAATAAAACTGACAGGAAGGAAGTTGATCATTTGAAATTTGGTGTTGGAGGAGGGTTTTTATGGCTATGGAGGACCGCCAAATAGACAAACAAATGGGTACTAGATCAAATGAAGCCTGAACTCTCCCTAGAAGCTAAAATGACTGAACCGAGGCGGACATACATCAGGCAAATTATGAGAAGACAAGAGTAACTGGAAAAGGCAATCATGCTAAGAAAAGTGGGAGGCAGCAGGAAAAAGAGGAAGACCCAACCTGAGATGGATTGGCTCAATCAAGGAAGCCGCCGCCCTCAGTCTGCAAGACCTGAGCAAGGCTGTTAATGATAGGACGTTCTGGAGGCCATTCATTCCAAGGGTCACCACGGGTCAAAAGCGACTTGATGGCACTCAATGCATATAAGGAAGACCAGGGGGAGACTGAGTCCAGCTCCTCCTCTGGGATAGTTGCTTGGAGGGGTTTCACCTCTTTAAGAGGTGCTCTATGTAGACAGACAAAGATGTTGGCTCAGGTGAGGCCCATGCCACTCATCGGGATGTCCTAAAATCCCCTGCTCAGCCTGGAAGCCTACTTCTAAGGACAGTGTCAGCTTATTGTAAGGGTTAGAACTCTGGACTAGGAACTGGAAGAACCAGGTCTGAATCCCTCCTCTGCCACTGAGGCTAGCTGGGGGACCTTGGACCATTCACTGTCTCTCAGCCAAGCCTATCTTATGGGGTCATTGTGAGGATAAAATGGAGGAGGGCAGAATGATGTTGTAAGATGCTTTGGATACTTGTTGGGGAGGAAAGAGGGGTATAAATAGATAAATAACTGGATTGGGGCATCAGCGCTTCTCTGAACTGATAATTCTTTTCTTATTGCCCTGTGTAGACGCCTGGAAATACTACGGTTCCAAAGTACCCTCAAGTACCAATTTTGTGTAATTTTCCATTTGATTGGGGTCTAAGTGACTAGGAATAAATATGATGGAATCAACAGGCAATTCTGTGTCTTACTTTGAAAAGTCTTTTAAAACACAAACTGAGGCCAAATCCTGACTTAAATCATCACTTGGCTATTGGAGCACAGAAAAGACAAGACACTGATTCCAGATTAGAAACTTGTATTTTAACCAGGAAACCTGTCTTGACTTTAAAAAAAAGAAAAAGAAAAAGAAGCAGCAGCAGCAGCAGCAGCAGCAAATACTAGGCTTTTAGTTTCTGCTTTTCCTGTTTTTACATATGGAGATGAGCCAAAAAGTAAACTAAACTAAAATTAGAAACTAAAACCTAAAACAAGGAGACAAACTGAGGCCTGCTGTTCGAATTCATTCCCAGAATCACATCTCTCTCTGCATTGAGAAAGTAGAAACGGTCCAGAAGACAAAAAGGAAAGCGAAAAAGAAGATGGGAGGTCTCAAAACGGAGAAGAAGCAAACACAACGGAGAAGTGGGATGAAACGCAGGCAAATGAAAAGAGGCCTGGAATATATGAAGCATCGCAGGGTTATTTAAAAGAAGATTCTGACCACCCTTGTAAAACATCTCTGGATTCAATTGCCCATCGTGAAGGAGTCCATGTGCTGATTGACTGGCTGTGCACACGTCGAAGTACATATATTATACACATACACCTGTGAACACAATGTGTTGTACTGGGAGGAACCTCCGTCTGTGAGCCAGGATATCAGCGGCAGATACCAGCCACCCAATCTGACTGCTTTGTTCGAGGGTGAACCGTGATGTCGGCAGCTGCTACCCATTAGGAAGGAAAGCTGGCTTAAGTCACATGGCAAAAAGCGGACAGCACAGGGGGAATTTCTCTAGGATTAACAGCATGCGTACAAGGAGGTCACCAGATGCATTTCCCCTCGTGAATCTCTCACACAGGGAAAAGAAAGAGCCCTTTTGCGGCAGGATTTCCTCCCGTCTCAGCGTTAGCAGCTTTCAACAGAACAAAGACCTGGAACCACGTACCCGATGGTAAGTTTCCAATTTAATCACAATTATGGAATCAGCTTTGATTCACGCTTTGAGGAAAGAAGTCAGCTGTTGCTCCAGCCCGTGTTCTCCCCGGGATTCAAGTTTAAGTCAGAAAGCCGGCCTGCTAGCGATCACTGTTCGTGGCAGACGTTCTCATACAAGGTTGTTAATCACACGGGAAAGGGGGAAAACTCAGTACGAGAAGATAGGAAGCAGTGTTTAAATGAGGAAGGACTTTTTCTTCTGTTTGCAGCTGGATTCGGCATCTGCAGTGAAGAGCCAGCTGCAAGAATGTCTCGGATCGCCCTCCTTCCCTCTGAAAAAACCGAACCACCTGAAGCAAACTCCCAGAAACGGGTCCTTGTGGCATAGCGAGGCCTGTGGTCTAGGCACACAGGAAGAGCACGGGAAAGAACGAAGGGCTGGGTGCTGAAAGAAAGGCCCAGATGAGTCTCGAGAAATGGAAAGAAGTCCAGAACTGCTGCGGCCAATATTTCTGTTCCAGCACTCGAGGAGGAGGGAAAAGCCGATCAAGGCACTATATACAGCAGATCGAGTTTAAATATTGTTTCTGAACTTTAGATTGCAAGCCAGGAACCAGATGTTTGTATCCTGTGTCCCTGATGTGCTGATTGTTTGGTGTTACGGGGCGGTCATTCAAGCAGGCAACCCAGTCCAGAAACGGCGTTCCCATAAGATCAACTGTTTGTGTAAACCAGAGATAATCAATTGGAGTGTGGGGGGGGGGGGGGGGAGGGAATACTGCTTACCAAAGAGTGATCTATAAATCCTGGGAGGCATTCTGAACTTTGGGGGCAAATTGGGGGGGGGGGGGAACTCGGATTTCAAGGAGCCCCTTCCCCTGGCTTCTGATAGCTGCCCTAAGGATGAAAATCCCAGATTTCTTCCCAGGCTCTTGAAAAAAGTAGAACACAGAAAACAGCAATCATACCTAACATGAAGAGTCAGTCGACGGCCATCAGGCACAAAGAAGTAATTGAATGTATGCCTATGCATCATATACATTATTCCCCAAGAGTCTCAGCAAAGAAAGGCAGAGTATAAAATACATACATACATAAATATGCACATCTCATAAACAGAGTTATATAAATAAAGCTGCCTAGTCTACAGAACCCTGACTAGGATAGTTCAGACTAGTCTGATCTCACCAGGTCTGAGAAGCTAAGCTAGGGTGGCCCTGGCTAGTATTTGAGTGGGAGACTTCCAAGGAATACCAGGGCTGTAACACTGAGGCAGGCAGTGGCAAAACTACCTCTGAACATCTCTTGCCTTGAAAATCCTACTAGGGATCTCTGTAAGTCAGCTGTAACTTGACAGCACTTTCCACCACCACCAGTCTGGAGTACTCTTTTTATATCCTGCTTTTTTACTTGCAGCCTTGGAGGCTAGAAGCAGCCCATAATACAACTCAAAAAGAGAACACCCTGGGTCAAAAGACAAGTTGGGGTCTGGCAGTGACAAAAAGTAAAGCAGGCGCCAGCATAGGCATCAACTACGGAAGGGGGGGGCTTGAGCCCCCCCGAAATTTCCCGGGGGGGCCTCAGCCACCCCCGGCAAAGCAGAGTACCCACTGGGACCTTCCTAGGCCCGCCTGCTTGTTTGCCCGCTGGCCGGCAGGCTGCCGCCACCGCTGCCTCTTCCCCCCCGCCTCTCCCCTCCAGACCTGGCCTGGCCACTCCTGCAGTCCTGCCTCCGTGCGGCCAGCTGGGCAAATGCCCAGCGTGCTGGCGTCACCCGGAAGTGACGCCATCACGCTGGGCACTTTGCCAGGGCGACGCTCTAGCAATCGCCCCGAAACTCTATGGCACCAAATTGCTCCATTGTTAACATTGTAAGTATAACAGGCTCTCCCAACTTTCTTCTTTCTTCATCTTCTTTTTTTTAAAGTCTCTAGCTCCTTTCATGGTGGAGATAGAAAGGGAAACTATGACTTGGTGTTTTTTGTGGTCAACTCAGGGTCGTGGGCAGGTTTGTGCCCATCCCTAGACATTACTTTTGTCTTCTTGATGTTCAGCTGTAATTCTGCTTTGGTAATTTCTGCTTTAACCTTCAGCAATAATCATTTCAAGTCTTCACTATTTTCTGCCAATAATGTGGTGTCACCTGCATATCTCAAATTGTTAAATATTCCTTCCACCAGTTTTCACTCCACTTTCATCAAAATCTTTATAATATGTTTGTGTATGGATTGAAGCAATAAGGTATAAAATACATCCTTGTCCGACACCTTTGCCAACTGGAAACCATTCTATTTCCCCATATCGTAATCCCAACAGTAGCCTCTTGTTTGGAGTACAGGTTATGCATCAGAACAATCAGGTGCTGTGGCAAACCCATTTTTTTAAAGACCAATCATAGCTTTCATGATCCACTCAGTCAAAAGCTTTGCTGTAATCTGTGAAACACACACTGTTTTTCTTCTGAAATTCTCTTGTGTGTGCCAGTAACCAATATAAATTTACAATATGATCACCAGTGCCTCTTTCTTTACTGAATCCAGCTTGAACTTCTGGCATTTCTTGTTCCATATATGGTAACAGTCTTTTTGGAATGTAAAATAAGTGAATAACAAAAAATAATGATCCCAAATTTTCATTAACTGGAAAAAAAAAAATCCTCCCCCAATCCTGACCTGGTAACAACACTCCCAAATCATCAGAATACCAAAATTTCCAAAATTCGAACCTGAAATTAATATGAACATTTTTGAAGTGTACACCCCTAAAGCAAACACTCTTGTCACTGAGCCATGACCCCCTACCAATAGTTAAAAACTAGCAGCCCTCAGAAAATGTTCATATTTTAATAAAGTCAAGGGACCCAATCTATTCTTGTTGCATTAAAAATACTTATATGGTTTGTTTTCTGAACATCTCTTCAGACCAAGTCGCGTAGGGGATTAACAGAACCTGCACCGGGGGAAAGAGAGGGCAGGAGAGGAATGTAAAAGAAGAACTTTTCCGTGGCGCAGAGGAGCCCTGCATGAAGCCTTCAAAATTAATGTTAGTACAAATGTATTTGAATGAGGAATGGAAACATTCTTGAGGTTTTTGATATTAATCGGTGAGATTGAAAGCTTTAAAGCTATCTGGGGTGTTTTGATTAACAACTCCTCCTCTCACTGAAAACAGATAGCCTTGGGAATCAGTCATCTTAAGGTATTACACCTAATAGAAACGGCTTAAAGGGGATTACCCAGAAGGGACCTTTGTGACTCTCTTGGAGCCTATCTGGGGCCAGAAGCCGGAGCTTCCCTGACAAGGTAATAAAACCCTTCAAAGTCTGATAAGAAATGGGAATCCTCAACCCGTTCCCAAAGCGACACTGACCAGGTCTGGATTATTTGCTAGGATATCAATTATTCTGTAAACATCTACCTTGGGGACACAGACACTGTGTGTTCATAAACACAGCACAGAGTGTGGAGTTTGTTTGTTTTTGAAGGACTGAATTTTTCTATATTTGCCGAATCAGGCTGACCATCAAAGACTGTATTACATTAAGTAATTTACGAAGCATCCATATTAGCAAGAGTAGATTAAGCAGCTATCAGGAGTAACTAAAAATGTCACGAAATAATGAACAGGTTTTCTGAGCTCACCAGAACTATTTTCCAAGCACACGGCTAATAGAATTGGGAGGGGAGGACACAGATGCTCAGCATGATGGAAATCCTAATTGTAACAGTTTTGAAGGTGGAGTGCAAAAGAAGTATTATGGAGGTTTATTAATTAGGTTAGGTCGTGCCTGGTGAAAACACTTCTCAAGTCGCAGCTGGGCATGGCCGGGTGAAGGCACAGTGCTTCCCCCCCCTCTCTTGAATTGCTCTCCAGTGTTAATTGGAACTCATGGGTCCCTTGTAGGCGGACAGCAGAAGTAAACGAAACATGATAATCCTTATATTAGCAAAGGTGGAGATTTAATTTTAGATGGGGCTTTCAGAATGGAAGCCAAATCGGGTAATGCTTCCTTGTAGTCTTCCCCATAGACAAAATTCAACCATTATGATGTAGAAGGTCATCTTCTATCAACCTGCGGTGCAACTGTGCTCGAAGTCTCAGGCAAGAAAAAATAATTTCAAAACGAAACTGAACATTAAAAAAATATAAGAACAGAATAAGCGGGGATATTTTTATACTGCAGGCTGAAATGGCCCCATACGTGATGCGTGTCCAAGTATGAAAATGGCCTATCATGAGATGTTGCCAAAGTTTGTAATCTGAACAGAAAACTATTTAGCTTCTAATGCTCGGTTGTACTCCAAATAGACTGGGATTTCCTCTGGAAGTTATTCAGTAGCTCAGACTATACAATGAGATTCTGCATCTGAGTAGCTTTCCAGGCACATGTGCAGAAGTTCTTTAAAGCTAGCCCCTTGGCTCCTGACAAAAGCTCTCGAGTGCTGTGAGCTACTTGACCAGGTTCACTGGACAACTCACCAGAAAAGACATGGTGAGGGTGTCTAATTTTTGCCTTTTCTTGGACCTGCAATGCCATTAGCAGAGTTGAAAATTAAATCAACTGAAGGGACGAACAATAACTAAAATCATAACATTTGAACCTACCTACCCATTAGTGAGTGAAGCGGAACAGCTCTCCCATGCCTACCAAAGCCCATATTTTTCCAACAAATTATTCAAAATGCACAACTAGATCTTTGACTTAATTCAGAATGCATGCCTATTGCTAAACTTTAATCCAAGCACCTACCCAGTGTTGATCGTAATCAGCTGGCCTTCCTCTGCCTTCCTCTTCATCGTAGAAAGGTACGCCTTCTCGCCTCGCCTGATGGTATTCCTTCCGTAACTTCTGGATGCGGTCTGCAGTCCCCCCAGCCGGACGGTCACTGGATGAAGAAACAAATGCAACTTAAGCGTCTGAATGCATTTCATCTCAGCAATGAAAATGCTGGGCAGTCAGGTTAGAAAGGATAAAAGGAAGTACTTCTTCACTCAAAGAGTGATTAACGCATGGAAATCACTGCCACAGGAGGTGGCGGCGGCTACAAGCATGGACAGCTTCAGGAGGGAATTGGATAAACACATGGAGCAGAGGTCCATCAGTGGCTATTAGCCACAAGGTATAGATAGGAACTCTCAGTCTGGGGGAAGTGATGCTCTGTATTCTTGGAGCTTGAGGGGAGGGGGGCAACAGTGGGAGGGCTTCTAGCGTCCTGGCCCCACTGCTGGACCTCCTGAGGGCACCTAGTGTTTTTGGCCACTGTGTGACAGAGTGCTGGACTGGATGGGCCATTGGCCTGATCAAGCATTGGCTTCTCTTATGTTCTCTTATGTTCTAATCCCAGCGTGTGACTGGGGTCAGTTTCCAGGTATAAATTTTCAGCTTAGGTTTCAGTAAAAATTTTAGCTTTGGACAGCCCAGTTCGAGTTCTTCATTCTTGTTTACCCATGCTTTTGTACACACACGCACAATATATATGCACAAGTACATGCACACTATGGTTATGTCCAATGCTCCCTCCAAGCTGTGGAGTCTTGTGAGCAAAAATTCTACTTTGTGAGCCCCTGGCATTAAAGTTGTGAGTGAGCGATTTGGCTACTGCATAAATCAGTTTGCTCTGGAGCCTTCCTTCCTTAGCTAAGACAAAAATGTGTGAGTCGGAGGCTAAAAAACTGTGAGCTAGCTCACACAAACTCATCTTAGAGGGAACACTGGTTATGTCCCTTGCATATTTTTATTAATTTATGGCATTATACTTTTACATTATACATTTAAATTATATATTATACTTGGGGGGGATCCCTTTCTCTTCTTAGCTGCACCACTCTTCTTAGCTGCACCTCCACCACTGTCTCCACTGCTGGCCCGCCTGCTGTGGCTCCTGCCCCCTACACCATCGCCAGAATTTATTTATTTTTATTTAGTTAGTTAGTTTATTTATACCCTGCCCTCCCCGCAAACAGGCTCAGGGCGGCTTACGAAAAATGGTAACCAGTACCGTAAAACCATTACAAAGTTAAAACATCACATTTAAAACATCACAGAATTTCTTAAAGTGCTAGTATAGTTGTCTTCATCCAGTTCTAAAGATGGCGTACTGTATGATCTTCAACAAGTTCATTAAACTTCAGGCTTGCATGATGGTGTTGCTCACTCTCCAGGCCAGGGCCGACCCATACCACAGATGTCAACAGTGGTATTGTTGTTAGTGTGGCGGCTCCTAATCGAATGCCTGGTGGAAGAGCTCTGTCTTGCAGGCCTGCGGAACTGTAAAAGGTCCTGCAGGGCCCTGATCTCCTCCATGAGCTCATTCCACCAGTGGGGAGTCACCACCAAGAAGACCCTGGCCCTAGTGGCTGCAAGCCTGGAGTCTCTGGGGCCTGGAATGGTCAGGCAAAGTTGCGCCCCTGACCACAGTGCTCTCTGGGGTATATACGGGGAAAGACGGTCCCTCAGGTATGTTGGACCCTGGCAATATAGGGCTTTAAAGGTAAGCCTAAAGGTAAGAGTAAGGTTCGTTGTCTGCATATGCAAAGACAGCATTCTCATTTGGGAGGGGGATTTAAAGCCCCTCAAATGTACTTCTTAAACTTTTTCAGGTTTTCCTGCAAACCAGGAGAGTCACCCAAGTTTGTGGAACCAGGGGTCCGTTGGGGCCGGAGCGAGGCGGAGCAAAGCTCCGCCAGCTCAGGAGTGGCCACTAGGGCAGCCATGTGCTGAATCAGATTCTCTGATCTGATTCAGCCTGCTGCTGAATTGCCGCCGAAATTCAGCGGCAACTTTAAAAGCGACTGGAGGGGAGGGAGTTTGAGAGAGAGGCTCCAAACTTGCAGGGTAGCTGCTGGGCCCTCTCCTCCAAATACCCACCAAGTTTCAAGAAGATTGGACCAGGGGGTCCAATTCTACGGGCCCCCAAACAGGTTGCCCCCATTCCCTCCATTGTTCTCTATGGTAGAAAAAAAGGTAAATTTTCCCCCACCATAGAGAACAATGGAGGGAATGGAGGCAACCTGTTTGGGGGCCCATTGAATTGGACCCCATGGTCCAATCTTCTTGAAACTTGGTGGGTATTTCAAGGAGACGCCCCAGCAGCTACCCTGCAAGTCTGGAGCCTCTCCCTCAAATCCCCTTTCCTCCAGCCCCTCATATACCCTATGAGTTTTTGCCATTGATTTCAATGGCCCATAGGGTATAATGGGGCTGAAACTGACATTCCCTTTCTGACACACTTCCAGTCAGGGGTCATTTCGTAGAAAAAGAGGAGCAGGAGCTCATTAGCATATGCCACACCCCCTAACATACCGAAAGTGTCTCAGAAGGCAACACCCACCCCTCAGGCTCCAATCCACAGGTGAGTGAAACTGACCTGCTCTTCCTCCATTCCCTTCCCCATCCAATACTTTGTGCAATAAAAATAAGCATAAAGAACACACCCTCATTCTCTTCCTGCTCCCTTGAAATCACCAGGTTTCAAGTAGACTTGAGATACCCAGGACAGCTGGACCACCCATCCCTTCCCCTTCCCCTCCCCACAACAAGACACCCTGTGAGGTAGGTGGGGCTGAGAGAGGTCTTTTGAGAACTGCTCATGAGAGAACAGCTCTGAGAGAACTTGTGACTGGCCCAAGGTCACACCAGCAGCTGCGTGTGGAGGAGTGGGGAATCAAACCCGGTTCTCCCAGATTAGAGTCCAACTCCTGACCACTACACCAAACTGATGGGGTGGAAGCTGCTGAAGGGTTGGTGAAATTTCTCCAGTACTTATGTGCCATGTGCCCAGATAAAAAATGGGATACTTAGAAAATTTATATGCCACCTTGAGCAAGTCTCTGGAAAAGCAGCACACAGTCATAAAAGGAACAATGATAAAATTATCAATATTAAAACAAAACATTAAAAACAATAAAGACCCTAGCAGGGCTTTCCCCGGGGCGCTGCGCCTCTGCACTGCTTGGGGAAGCTGAGGAGGGGGTGGGGCTTGGTCATGTGCCCGCCCCCTGGGCTCCTCACTCCCGGAGCTGCGCTCCGGTGCACTCCCGCTCCAACGGACCCCTGCTTCCAGTGATGTCAGGGGACGTGGCATATGCTAATGAGTTATGCTAATGAGCTCCTGCAGCTCTTTTTCTATGAAAGGACCCCTGTGTGGAACTATCTGTTTTTAGTCAAAGTGGGCCCAATCTGCAGATTTATGCATCCAAAGAGTGGCCTACGCTTGACTGTTTGCCCTCCAATCACTAATTCGAGGAACACAATCTGCTATTTATTCGGGCTCACGTACATTTTAAATTTATTACCTGCCACTGTTCAGCTAACCTGCAAGAGTTATGCGGAAGGCACCTGGGAACCAGTGTAGACATGGCAGGAGCCCCCCCTGCTCCAGTTCAACTTAGATCTGCGCGAAGAAAAAACAATTTCCTCCCTCCTGCAACTCAAGAGCCACTGTCGTGTCCGTGAAACTTCTCAGGTCGACTGCAGTGATTGCCCTGAGTTGGTTGGTTACTTCATGAACCCATCTTCCCGTTCCTTCGGCTGCCTTTTCCCGATCCGACACGGCACTAAAGGACTTTTTAGAAGACGCACCTAAATTAAGCCTGTTTCCTCCTGGATGACTGTGCTACCTTTGCCCACTCAGGGACTCCCGCCTCCTGTCTTCTTTTTTCCAACCCTTGGCCACAGCTAAACTGTAGAGAAAGTTTGTGGGAAAGGTTGAAATGTGGCTCCCAGGATGAAAGAGCTGGTAATGTTTGTGGCGTATGATGTGCAGCATTTTTAAATTATAGTCGTGTTCAGCTCACTCTGTATTTGTGAAGCAAAAAAATGAAGAAGGGGGGAAAAAAAGAAAGAAAAGAAACCGTACAGTTAGCTGGCCAAGATTTATATTTCCTGTCTTCTGGGGGTTTAAATATAAGGATATTAAACTAATTTGATTCACAGTGACATTTATGGATACCATATACATTTCCTACGTCTGCCCAAATGTAGGGATTAAATATCGAGGGAGAGAGAGACATTTTTATACAGGGTGAGAGAGGCTGGGGAGGGGGAGATGGAGGGGGAAAACGCAGACATACTATAGGTTCAAACAGACCGTGCAAACAGAATATCATTCAAATATACACAGCACAATTTAATACAACTTAATGTATATATCTTCTGCTTCATGGAACACCACAGAATCAGAGAGAAAGGCCCTGGTTCTAAATCAATTAACCAACTTCCTTCACTTTGAGCCTCTTAGAACCACAACCCCCACTTTCTGAAAACCAGAAAAACTACCTTTATAAAGGATACTACTTTCCTCGCTTTAAAACAGTGGGAGATGTGATTCTGAGTGGCTTATGAAAGGGAAAATTTAAGATGTTCAGGTGATTCCATCTTTCTCAAGTCTTACTGCTCACAATGTACTCCATGCTGACTCCAACAGTGCAAGTTACTCTTGTGTGTAAAAGTGTCGTGTGGAAACTATGCCACAGGAGAGAGAAGACCTGCGATCAGCAAGATCCCAGAGGCAAACTACACAATACGTTTCTTCACTCATTTACACTAGTTTCCCTTCGCTTGTTGCTTCTTAAAAAAGGGAAAGCGAGAGCCCAAATAGGCTTGGAATGGTACCATGGGGGGAGGAGGCTCCTGTCTCCCCCCTCAGCAGTTTTCTTGCATAAAAACTGCACTGGGGGTGTGTCTTTCACTGATTTTGCTGCTCCATGTGGAATAGATTTGTGCACGTGGGGCAGCAAAATCAGCAAAGTGACTCCCGTCCAGTGTCCCTTTTGTCTGAGAAAATTGGGGGGGGGGGGGAATCAGGAGCCTTTTTGCTCCCTGCAGTGCCATTTGAAGCTCAGTTGGGCTCTCCCTCCCCTTTTTTTGATAGAAGCAGGAACAAGGGAAAACTAGTGTAAATGCACGAAGAAGTGTATAATCTGGGCCCAATCTGCATTTAGCATTTGCTCCGTTGTTTTACCAAACCTGCATTAGAATGGAAATTCCCCTCTGCATTGCATGTGGCTTTCAGTTTGACTGATTGCTGGATTTTATGGCAGTGTCCAGACTCCATGCTGCTTTCACTTCATTTGATCTCTCAGCTTTACGGAACTGTCTGCATAGATTTATGGCCGTCTTATGGCCATTCGGGGGTGACTCTGCAGTCAGTACAGCGTTGGCCCGGGTTTTGAGCCGCATCTTTTTCTGTTCCAGTGTGGGTTTGGTAAAACAACAGAGCAAATGCTAGATGCAGAATGGGCCATAGTTTTGATTTACAAAAGGTGTAGGAAACAGTGTGATCCCCACATGTCTAGTTACCTCCTAGGTACATAGACGGCATAACCCAATTCTGCCTGTCTGTCATCTGCCTTGCATTTCTGAGAGAAAAGTGGACTATAAACGAAGTAAACAAATCAATGGACACTGAGAGCCAGCGTGAGGTAGTGGTTAGACTGCCGGACTAGGAGCTGGGAGACTTGGATTCGAATCCCCACTCCGCCACAGAAGCTCTCTGAGTTACCTTGGGCCAGTCACACACATTCAGCCTAACGTACCTCACAGGTATTTGCTGCTATCCATTGAGCCTACTGGCCACCTGTTCCAATTCCAGCTCTGTATAGGCATCTGGGCTCTGAGTGGCCCCCTCCTAATGGCTTACCCCCACCCTCTTTTTTCCTGTAGCTAGCTTTTGAGATTTTATTCCGGTTTTGTCTGAGGAAGTGTGTGTTCTGCACACAGAAGCTTGCGCTTTGAATAAAACTTTGTTGGTCTTAAAAGTGCCACTTGACTCAAACTTTGTTCTGCTGCTTCTGACCCACATGGCTACCCGCCTGAATATACCTCACAGGGTTGTTGTAAGGGTAAAGTGGAGAGGTGCGAGGCATACATACTTAAATATATAAATACAAAGCAACCTCCATCTGCTAATGTCATAAATTTCCCAACATCAAGGTATTCTCCGCCTAGAACATTTCCAGCACTCAACGTGTCCCTGAAAGGGGTTTCACATACCTTCTCTCTAAGCCAGCTAATGCACTTCCTTTCATTAAAATGACACGTCCTATTTTTTTTTCCAGGCACCAGACTGCTGGGATATAGTTTCTTGCCTCCCTGTCTTTACAACAGCCTGCCAGAAGCTGAGCTTAGTGGAAGGGCTGATGACAGAACATGGTGGGCACACCAGTTACATTTTGCGGGGCGGCCCACCTCCCCAACGGTATTTTCTGTGGGATAATTGTAAGTATAACCTGGCCCACAGACTTAAACACTAGGGACTACCTAAAAATCAAGCTGCAGTATGATTTAGAATGAATCTGGTGACCTTTCTTCTACAAATCACCGGCAACTTAGAGGGGGTCAGAGCAACAAAGTTCCACATTAAAGTAAGAGCAGGATTCTTTTGAAGGGAAGAAAGAGCTATTTAGCTGACAAAGGCAGGCCTTGCCTGTGTCCCCCATTTTATCCAACCCACACAAAACCCCAGGCATAGCCTTTGATGGATTTTTCTCAATCACTGTCCACACTGATACAGTTAAAGGTACTGCCTTTAAAAAACAAAAACAAACCTAATTGGGGTGAGAAATATGAACTGAGTAACCCCCCCTAAAAAAGGGCCTCCCCTTTAAGACCTGAGAAATGTGAAATGACTGTGATGCCTGATCATTTAACAGTTCTGAATTTCAGCTTGGCTCCTGACAATTACATGAATATATGAACCACATTCAAACTCACCAGATGAATTCAATCAGGGCTAGGCAAATATCGCATACATAATCTATTAGTTTACCCCAAAGAAACCAAAGCATTGAATTCAAACAGAATGAAGTCATCAGTAATAATAATAAAAAAAAGCAACTGATAAAGCAATATTAAAAAAAGGGCCACAATTTTCTCCCATTTGCAAGAAAGATCACACTTGGAAGGCAAAACTATTCTCCCATCTGACTATAAATACATATATTTAAAAATATGGGTTTGATCAGATAGCCTTTCAAAAGCTGGGAACGGAGAGACGAAAACAAATTTCAGGTGCAGAGGATGAACAACTGCTTGCCTTGAAAAGAAATCAAACTTTACAAAAGGACGGAGAAAAAATTATGCCAACTTCCAAAAATCTATTTATGCAATAAGACGTCTCACTGGAATGCATCAGCAGGATTTGTGAACGGTGTTAAAACCAGGAGATGATCGAGGGAGGGGAGCTGCAGTCTTCCTTACAAAACCTGATGGAGCTATAGAGCTGGTGCAAAGAGGGGATAGCATGCGTACTCTCCTACCCTATGAAGTGCTTCTGGCCCTTCTTGGAGCCCTCATGGCACAGGGCAAGGCCAGAGCCAGCTGAACCCTACATGGCTGGTTAGACCATAGAGTTTTTGGTGAATGCTAGAGGGTCATCCATCTGTGATGACATCACTTCCAGGTCCCACTGGCTGGGACGTTACCGCCAGCAGTTTAGTGATGTCACTATGTCACTGGCAAGATCCCAACATCGCTGGTAGGGGCTCCACAATGCTACAGTCTCCTGATGCCCTCCATTCCTCATTTCCCTCTATAGTATCAGCTAAATGGCTCTGGACAAAGTCGGCAGGAAGTGAGAGACCTGGCCTCCCTCTCAGACCACCGCTGCACCAAAGACACCCCCCCCCTACTGAACAGCCTGGCTGTGGCACTAATTTGATTCTAGGGTTCCAAGCCCCGGCACAGAACTACAATAGAACTCACTGAAGTGACTCCAGTTAAAGAACCCAGAAGAAAAAGAAGAAGAAGAAGAAATTGGATTTATACCCCGCCCTTCGCTTGGAGTCTCAAAGTGGCTTACAATCTCCTTTCCCTTCCCCTCCCCACAACAGACACCCTGTGAGGTAGATGAGGCTGAGAGAGCTCTGAGACAACTATCCTTGAGAGAACAGCTGGTACAGAGCTATGGCTTGCCCAAGGTCATCCAGCAGGTGCAAGTGGAGGAGTGGGGAATCAAACCCAGTTCTCCCAGGTTAGAGTCCGCGCACTTAACCACTACACAAAATTGGCTCTAAACCCGGTGCTCCCCTCTCACACAACAGGCCAGTGAGATGGAAGTTGGGAGTTTGGATCTCCAGAAATCTTCCAATTCCATTTAAGAGCAGCCAGGAAGAAGTCAACATTTGGACCTCTTGAAATGCTGGGGGAGGCTGTTCCAGAGTATGGAAGCTCGAACAGCAAGAACAATTTATTTATTTATTTGATTTATATCCCACCCTCCCCGCATAGCAGGCTCAGGGCAGGTTATGTCAAATTTGGTAAAAATACAATATACAAAAATTAACACAGTTAAAACACCAATAAAATACAACAATCTCCTTCATCCGGCGCAAGTTGTCCTTAAAATTAAGGCCTCACAGATGCCATCTCTGGAATGCAGTTCTGACCCACTGAGGGGAGGCCAACTACAGAAGGAGAGACGTCCGTCGCCCTAGTTAAAAGCCTGATGGAAGAGCTCCATCTTGCAGGCCCTGCGGAACTGTAAAAAGTCCTTGCCGAAGTCAGCTGCATCTGGAAAATCCATGGCTGCACTAGAAGAAATTGACTGACAGACTTAAGTTGGGGAAAGGACACACATATGAAGAAAAGCATGTGTGTGTGTGTGGAGGAGAAAAGGGAAAGCCTATGAGAAGGACCATTAAGGGTGCAAGAATGGTTCCACTCCCACCACCAAACCCCCTTGGGCTTTAAAGAGGCATCTCTTTTGGTTGCAAGAGCGTGCCTTACATTGCCTTCATTTAGGCGTCATGCAAAGCTGAAATGAAAGCTAAGTTTGCTACACTGGGCAAGAACTCAGCTTATCTGATGCACCCATGCATTCCTCTAGCTTTTCTTTCTCTCTTCACACACATGGTGGAATTGAAGAACTTCTGCTCCCAAGCAACCTCTAATGTAGGTAACCTAGGTTGTAAACAAAGATTAAATCCTGGTTTAGAATCCATCGCCCAGGTACCTGAATTCAGACATCGTAGGCACTTGGAGTTGTTGTTTGAAAGCCAGAAACCTTCTGTTATGCTCCAGAAATGGGGACTAGACCAGGGACCTTCTCAGTGCCAAGCAGATGGTCCTACTACTGAGCCACGGTCCCTCCCCTGATTGTGGCTTGGCGTGAAGTTTGAATGCAGTCATCAAGTCTCCCTGAAAAACGCACTGAAGTCTACGGCAGTTGTGTAATTAGTTCAGTCAGGCGCCTCCAACATTTGTCACTGTGACTAAAGATCTAATTAAATCTTAATATTTTGAGATCAGCAAAGGAGGAACAAACACTTCAGCTTTGTTGTGTATATTATTAGATTGTGTTTTATTTTCGAAACATTTTGAGCACTTGGGGTAATAATCAGTGGGGCTTTGACACCATCCTTCATGATATGGACGCTTTGCTTTCATGTTATCGACTTCACATCAGCGGCATACAACATGCATTCCTCTGCCTCAGGTAGTACACAAAGACATCTTGGCTGTTTCACCTCTGAGAATCTGATTTGGATGTCAGTCATCAGAGTGAAGTTCTTGTAATGCCGGGTGTCTTACCGAGCCCCTTTAACAAAATACAAAATTAATCCAGATGGGGCTTGACATGCCGTACAAAGACGTGTGTGCATGCTTTTTTAATTTAGAAAGCGAAGTGTTTGCCCACTGATGAGTCCTTAACTACGCGCCTATTGCTGGAGACATATTCTCAGGCTGAAACTATGCACACAGACAGTAACACGTCCGTTTAAACCGGGATCTGTCCCAGTAACGTACAGAGAAGCCTCCCCATCCTTAGGGAAGACGATGCATTAGGGAGGGAAGGACTTGTCAGCAATGCTCCCTCTAAGCTGTGGAGCCTTGTGAGCAAGAAGTCTACTACGTGAGCCACTGGCTTTAAAGTTGTGAGCCAGCGATTTGGCTGCTGCATAAATCAGTGTGCTCTGGAGCCATCCTTCCTGAGCTAAGACAAAAATATGTGAGCCGGAGGCTAAAAAACGGTGAGCTAGCTCACACTAACTTAGCTTAGAGGGAACACTGCTTGTAAGCCTTCCTGCTCTTTGCTGTGTCTCTCCTGGCATCTCTGTAATGATGTCACATTACTCTCAGATGGGCTCCAAGTCTTGGAGGAGGCGTGCCTCTGGGGAGCTCAGCTCCCCCCAGCATCGTGCTCCTTTGGCTTGAAAGGTGCTGTTCTCGGGTGGGGTGGGGGGCCTTCCAGGCTGTGTGTGTCTGGCGACGGCCCAATCGCCAAGACAGTCAGAGAGCCACCTGCAGATCAAGTTGGAGCTCCATAGGTGCTTCCCAGCTGGGATCTCTGTTCCCCTGGTGGGAGTGGCCAAGGATGGAATTATCTTTCAGGGACGCTGAAAGGCACTGCCATTTGGGGTGGGACTGAAGTTGAGCTGACTTCATTATGTTCTGGAAGCAGAGGCTTGGGGCATGTAATTCATGTTCTTCTTTTTTGAACAGTTCTGAAACAGTGATGGTTTTATGTTCTATTTTAATGTAGAAGAACACTGAGCTTGGTGTGAAAGCATGCAGATGCTGATGGATTTCTGGAGGCTGCCTGCGTTCCGTTATTAATGTACCTTGTTGCCAGTGTAAACTGCTTGTGTTTATAGAAGGATCATCAACTCTTGATAAAGAGGATTTTCAAAACCTCCCTGTATTGATAGTCCGTTGGGTTTGGATCCTTATTCATCATACGCTTCATGACTATAAGACAGATGGAATGGAGTTCACTTTCCTACTGCAGAAGGACACAATCTTGGAGAGTATTCCATACTTTATGGAAAGATTTTTTTCTACTATAGGATTTCTTTGTATTTTCTACGTTTGGAATGGACGCTTTTGAGACCTAATTTGTTTGTATCTGCATAAGAACCTTTGTTATTTGTTTATTGTATTTATATCCAACACCATAAAACACGCTTAAGACTTTTCAGATACGAGTTTATTCATTATAATATAGTTCTGTACACGGCATGGTTTCTTTTTCTTCTCAAACCTGTTACTGTGTTCCCTATTTGTATAGCTATTTTTAATGTAATCTTTGTGTTTCAAAGTTTGAATACAGTATAAGGCCACAGAGACTCCTCTCTCCTGATATATAAAAAAAAATCTGGTATAAAGAAAGTAAGCCTTCATTGTAAACAGTTCCACAAGGGAAAATATGATTAAAGGGACATTCTGACTTCTCCAGTTACAATGCTGTAAAAGTAAAAACAGAACTTATATCTATGGGTAGGAGCGTGCTTGTCTCGTACACACATAAAGCACGTGGAGGAAACACTACCGAGGGGTACTGTTCATGTACGGCATCACTCACTTAAGAAGTCAAGACCAATGTATTTCAAAGGGTGTGTTACAAAGGCAATACTTAAAATGCCAGCACTTCTTTCAGCACACTGAAATCTCACGTGTTTTACTGGAGTGCCTTAGTGACCTCAGCACTAGGAAGAAATAAAAAAGAAAGGTTGGGAAAAGATTTATTTAGAAAATCCACAGTAGAAACAACTCTACAGTATTTCAAGCTTTTCATCTTGTGGCAGCCATAGTGAGAAAAAAAAAGATAGTTTACCAGGAAATGAGCTTTTGGTGTTTACATCTCTACTTGAGCAAATGAATGATATTACAATAGAAGGCTGTCTGACAATTCCAGAAGATAACAGAAGTTAAGGTTCGCTCAAGAGAAAGCTCAAGATTTTTTTTTTGGGGGGGGGGGGGGAACAAAACACAGCAACCCCACACCTAAATACATTCACAGCCAAAATCAGACTCTACGAGCTTTCCGTCTTGCACCAGGAAAAATCCATACAGCTCTTAAAAAAACAAAACAAAAGACGGGGGTTAAAGTAGTATATTTACCTAAAGGGAGACCTTTCTACTGTGTCTCAAAATACCAGCAAGTCAAGCGTGGTGCCACATCTATCAACCTTCGCTAGCAAATAGCATCAGGATCCTCCGTACCTGATGGAGATACACAGGCTCATTTCTTATTTATTTAGTTCATTTATATCAGGGGTTCCTGATGGGGTGCCTGTGGGCATTCTGACACCCCCCCGACACCTTTCCCGGCACCCAAGTGTTTTTAGAAAGCGGGTAGGGCCACATGGAGCTTTCACCCAGGAGGGCAACTACTGGGGATTTAACTGGTCGTGCAGATGTTTTAAAAACATTGCTTGAACAGCGGCTGCCAACCAGTGTTCCCTCTAAGCTGAGTTAGTGTAAGCTAGCTCACAGTTCTTTAGCCTCCGGCTCACACATTCTTGTCTTAGCCCAGGAAGGACGGGCTCCAGAGCAAACTAATTTATGCAGTAGCCAAACTGCATGCTCACAACTTTCAGGCCAGTAGCTCACAAAGTAGAATTTTTGCTCACAAGACTCCCCAGCTTAGAGGGGGAGCAGTGTTCCCTCTAAGCCAGTGGTTCTCAACCTTTCTAATGCCGCGACCCTTTAATACAGTTCCTCATGTTGTGGTGACCCCCAACCATAAAATTCTGCCAACACACACAACAATGAAGCTACTTTTTCAGATGTTTTCTCTTGCGTGGCAGTTAGCACCAAACAACTTTAATACAGACTTTAGACACACATATATTTGCAAGCTGTTCTCAACAAGACACAACAAACACTCAGGCTTCAGACTTACTTTTCTTCGACAGAAGATGCCATAAGAAAACGAAGGTAGGTGGGGGGGAGAGGCTGTTGCAGGTGGGCGGGGGGAGAGAGAGAAAGGTAGGGGGAGAGAGAGAGAAAGGGGGGAGAGGGGGGGAAGAGAGAGAAAGAGAGAGAAAGGGGGAAGAGAGAGAGAAAGGGGGGAGAGAGGGGGGAAGAGAGAGAAAGGGGGAAGAGAGAGAGAAAGGTGGGGGGAAGGAAGGTAGGTAGGTGGGGGGGCGGCTTTTGCCACCTTTCCTGGGCTCTGCACTTCGACGCAGAACCTAGGGAAGGTGGCAGGGGGGCGGCTTTTGCCACTTTTTCTGGGCTTTGCGCTTTGGCGCGGAGCCTAGGGAAGGCGACAGCGGAGCACCCTAAAGGCGGCGGCAGGGGAGGGAAGCAGCCACTGACTCACCTGATGGCTTCTTCCTCCTCGTGGCTCCTGCTGGAAGGGCTGCTGGAAGCAGGGGGCGGGGCTCCGGCCCCAACCACCCCCTTCTCTTTGCCCTTGAGGGCAAAGAGATGGTAGGCCAGACCTCGCGCTTGATCGAGCACAGGGCCCTTTCCAGCTGGCGGGGAGGGGAGGGGTGGGCTCGGACACCAGCCGGTGAC
Organism: Lepidodactylus listeri; assembly: GCA_029233225.1. NCBI lineage: Eukaryota > Metazoa > Chordata > Lepidosauria > Squamata > Gekkonidae > Lepidodactylus > Lepidodactylus listeri. Next base: position 16,364,961 of record JARCFY010000010.1, on the reverse strand, counting down.
CCCTGTGAAATGGTCGTTTGACTCCAAAAGGGGTTGCGACCCACAGGTTGAGAGCCACTGCTCTAAGCTGAGTTAGTGTGAACTAGCTCATAGTTTTTTAGCCTCCAGCTTACACATTTTTGTCTTAGCCCAGGAAAGATGGCTCCAGAGCAAACTGATTTATGCAGCAGCCAAAATCGCTCGCTCACAACTTTAATGCCAGTAGCTCACAAAGTAGATTTTTTGCTCACAAGACTCCACAGCTTAGAGGGAGCATTGAGAGGGAGCATTGCTGCCAACACAGCACAAGGATCTTTACTGTGTGACCGAAGGTCAGCTGTGGCCATTTTGTGGCTGGCTCTACCCAGTGCGGCAGCCATTTTGTGGGGGCACCCACCACACTGTCAGAATTCCAAAGGTGCCCACAGGTTCAAGAAGGCTGGGGATCCCTGATTTATACTCTGCCTTTCTCCCCAAAGCACCATGTTCTCCTTTCCTCCATCTTAGCCTCACAACATTATGATGTAGATTAGGCTGGGGGTGCGTCACTGGCCGAAGGTTATCCACCAAGCTTCCATGGCAGAGTGGGGATTGGAACCCGAGTCTCCCAGATCCCAGTCTGGTACTCTACTCCCACAAAATTGACGGGTCAGTAATAAGACTGAGCCATCAAAAAGCTATACATACCTACACTGGCAGTGTGTGGAACTAGAACAAACCGTCAAAAGGCCAACGGAGACCAACAGATGGATGGAAGTGCTGCTTCTGCCGAAGGATACCATTCTAACCTAGTTGTGACCTGACCTTGTCTCTTTCTACAAATGGCCAGCGGATACCTTGCTCTACTTACAGACTAACCTTTGGACTCCATCTAGGATGATGCCCAAGGGGCTGAGCGACACAGGCGCTAGGACAAAAGCACCATCACACAGAATTCCTGGAAGCTCCTTTGCTATTGGCTTTGCTATTATGATGAATCCCTTCAAGCACCGCCCAACACAGCCCTCAAAGGATGGGGTCATCATTCTATGAGCTCAGCATGTTGGATCATGAACTACCATGCTGTCAATTACGGGATGCTGCCCCTTGGAACCGAATATGCAGAGATGTCTGGGGACGCAGCACGACTATTTATATCCTGCAGTGAATTACAAAATTCATGTTCTACATACAAAATGTTTTAAGAGATGCAAATCAACAAATGACAAAAAAAAAAAAAAAAATTGGACTTCCGGCAAGACTTGCGAGCATGGCGGACGTGCTCCTCCGCATATGCGGGGAGCGCGATCCGTACCCGGCAGGAAGAAGGGGCTCTGGACTGGTGCCGAGCCCCCAGAGACCCCAGTGAGGGGGCTCTGCCTGGGGTGGCCCGAAGGGGATCTCTCCCTACAGTGGCGACCGAGGGATAGAGATCCCTTTTCATCACCCCCATAGGTTCCCCCGCCGTGGGAGCCGTATGGCTGAAAGCGCAAATCCGAGAAGCAGCAGAGAGTGCGAAGCAATGAGGCTGGAACTGACAGTTACGCATGGAGAAAACGTGAGTCTGAAGTAAGAAAAGCAGAACACAGCGGGAAGACGGCGGGAGGAGTGAAACCCACCCCCCCTCCGGGACTAGCGTACTTACGAGACTCTTTACGTGGCGTTACTGCAGGAATAAAAGCCCATCTGCCTTGCTAGATGGCAGCATCGCTCACTTGGAGATATAAACTTTAGAAGGACATAAGTGCTGTTTGAAAATTTGCTCCTTTCGTTCATCTTATCTATCTATAAACAAAGAGCGTAGCCTCAACAATGATGGGGAAACCGAAACCTTCCCCCAAACTAGGAAGTACAGCTCTGAGTTCAAAGGTTGATACCACGGAGATGAGTGCGGTGTTCTCCTCGTTATTGCGACCTCTAGTGGACCAAATGACAGCTCTCAACATTAAAATGGACAAAATGCAGCTAGAACTAAAAGAGTCGAATAAATCCACAGAGAAGCTGCAGCGAGAACTTCTGGAAGTAAAAACTTCAGTAAAGAACCAAGACGCAAGACTACAAAAGGCAGAGAAGGAAAAGGTCTTCCACCACGATCAGCTTTTGAAATTACAAATGGATAGATCGAATTTTTTCCTAAGACTTCAGAATGTGCCAGAAAACACAGGAGAAGACCTTAAAAATTTGCTAAGTGAAGCACTTGAACCAGTGACAGGCATGAAAGCAGCGGATATAAAAAGCGATATGGATATGGTTTACAGAACCTATCCAGATTATACTAAAAAGAAAAGCCTGCCTGGTGAAATTATGATAAGGTTCTCCAAAAAATCTACAAGAGACGTGGTGCTTAGGACCACAAACAAAGCAGCTCTGAAGATCCTGGGAGAAGAAGTAAAAGTGATGAAGGATATCCCATTTGAAATAAGGAAAAGAAGGAAAGCCTATGGAAAATTGACATCTTGGCTCCAGTCTGAGTCTATCATCTATCGTTGGAATACTCCAGAAGGACTATGCTTCAGCATCAAAGATAAGAAGTATAAGATTGACTCTGTTCAACAAGCGAAAAAATTTCTGGAAAAAAGCAAAGAGCAGAAGACTGGGAGAGACTCAGATGGTTCACTGGCCTCGCAAGAAAGTATGTATGGATTTGATAGCTCAAAGAGTGAAGAAGAAGTGTCTGACTTGGAAAAAGGAGCTGCAGCTCCAAAAATAGTTGAGACTGTTAAGACAAGAAGAGGACGAAAGAAGAAATAGTGATTAAACTGTTTTATTAAGCATTGCACTTATGTATTATAAATTGTTTAATTAACCGTATTTCTCTAGGTGGGCGTGTCTGCCAAATAGTTTTGATATTTTTTATAGTAGCAGTAACAAGTAATTGAAATTTATCCAAGGTTTTAAATGCTTCATAATTATATTATGTATTAAGGTAGTATTAAGCAAATGATAAAGTACTCTCTGTATAAGGTATATGTAGCTTAGATTGTAGCGTTATAGTTGTAGTATAGGGAAAAATCAATAAAAATTTATAAAAAACAAAACAAAAAAACAAATGACAAAAAAATAAAATAAAAAAAATAGACGGAGTTCCCTGGAGAGAAACTCTTTATTCTAGTCATGCTCTGAGCAACTGCAGACTTTTGAATTTCATTTGCAAGGATGGGACTGGGGTAGGAGGAAAGAGAATGACAGAGTTAGAAGGGGGCTGAAATGCTTGCAGAAGGATTGGATCTGACACCCAAATGGCAACAGGGCACAGTATGGTTGCCAACCCCCAGGTAGGGACATGGAGTTCTTTTAGAATTATAACCATTCTCCAAACTACAGAGATCATTTCCCCTGGAGGAAATGGAAGCTTTGGAGGGTGGACTTCCTGACTTTCTTAGAAAGAAGTCCCCAGTGGAACAGGCTTCCTCAGGAGGTGGTGGGCTCTCCTTCTTTGGGGGTTTTCAAACAGAGGCTAGATGGCCATCTGACAGCAATGCTGATTCTGTGAACTTGGGCAGATCACGAGAGGGAGGGCAGGAAGGGGTGCATCAGTGCTTAGTTCTTGTGGCCCTTTCTTACACGCCCAGGGAAATGCTGATCACCATGTTGGGTGGGGTCAGGAAGCAATTTTTCTCCAGGCCAGTTTGGCCAGGGATCCTGGAGGTTTTCTGTCGTCTTCTGGGCGTGGAACACTGGGGGTGTGTGGGGGGTGTAGGTGGGGGGGAGGTATTCGTGAATTTCCTGAATTGTGCAGAGAGTTGAACTAGATAACCCTGGAGGTCCCTTCCAACTCTATGATTCTATGATTCCATGACTCTGGGGCATCACATCCCCATTGACCTTCCCGCCCTCTCCAAACTCTGCCTTTCAAAAAAGGCATGGCTCTCAAATCATCAGGGATTTCCCAAGCTAGAGTTGGCAACCCTATGGCAACCTCCAAGCATACTTGGGAGGGGGGGGATGTGCTTACAAGGCAATCTGCATGCAGACAGGAATTAGGACCTGTGCTACTAACTCCAGTGTGGTGGTGCCACACACATATGCAAAGACAAAACAGTCTGGGCACCTAGAAAGCAGCTGGAAAAGAAATCCGGCGGAGGGGAGGTTTGCAGAAGCGGTTTCCCTTTCAGCTGTTCAGGTGCCAAATGCCTGAAAGCGCTTCACAAACCCAGGGGAGGAAGTGCTGAAAGAGAAACTCTCAGAAAACTCTGGTGCTGTGCACCTCTGGATCACCACAGCTGTTAGAAGGGCTTGATAACATTATCTCCACAACCATCAGGGCAATAAAATTTATAGAACGGAAACCTCCAAATTTGCAGGCTCCGATGGCGGGTGACATTCCATACCCGCTGCGTCACCGTCCCTGATAAAGGAAACTGACAGAGGAGTAACCCTGTATTTAGCGATATGCATGAATGCAAGGCGAATGCAAGGAAAGGGCTGCAGGAGACGAACAAACGACTGTGCTGACTCAATGGCCAGTAGCGGCTGATTCTAATTTGCACAGTGTAAACACCCCCCCCCCCCAACTCTGACTATAACATGATCCATTTTGAAATCCTTATAAAAAAACAAATATAATTTCTTAAGTCAAATGCTGTGGCCTTTTAACCCCGCAAACTTCCATAAAAGCATTACAATTACTTCCATCTAAAAGGTTAAAGCTTCTCAAAGCAACCGAAGACCGTCATTTGTCTGGATGTAAACTGAGCTCTGGTGACCCCGTCACATCATGGGGTGACTCTTTGACTCTCGAGGCAGCTGACTGGAAAACACCAGCAGCTAATACTACTTTGGCTCCCAGGATTAATTAAAAAATAACTAGGCTGCTCTTTTACCTGCTGTACAGCACTTAGCTGAAGTAAATGTTTTCTTCCTGAAGTCGCTGGCCCGACTTCAGGAAGAAAACAGTGCAAACAGTGTCAGGATCTTTCAAGATAGACTATAACAATGTCAGTGTTGGAATCATTTTTTTTTATCAGGTCTTCATAATGTACCTTCTCAACATGGACACCTCTTGCTCGCACTACCTCACGTTGCTTCTTAACTCATTAGTTTAAAGCAGATTACTGAAATATAAAGAACCACACCACGCTGGAATAGCTGCGGAAATCTATCACAAACACATAATGTTCCGCAGTGGAAAGAGTGATAGGTCTACTTTATGTCCTAATAGAAGAGGTAATGTCTCCCTGTAAAGGAAAGCAGAGGAAGAATTTAAAGATGTTTAGCCTCAGAAAAATAATTACATTCAAAGGTCATGTGGTTACGATTGCCAGGTCCGTCAGACCCACAGGTGGGGGGGATGGAGGGAGAGTTCAGGGATCAGAAAGTGATGTACCCAGAAATAAATGTGACATGCCTATGTCACTCAGAAGTGATGTAGGTACGTTGGTGATGAGGCTCTGGTTTTGGGGCAAAATTCTATGGTAAAATTGGCTTCAAACCATATAGTTCTGCCACAAACCCAAAGTGTTGCCCCACCGATGTGCCTACACCGCTTGTTTACTTCCTGCTTCTTCCCTCCCTGCTTCTGGTAAGTTGCATTTATTTCCACCCTTAGGGGGGAAGGTCTGGCGTCCCTTTCCCCGTTTTCTGATAGCCCTGAAGCAGGGGGGGGGGGCTCCAAACTGGGGGGATCTCCATCCCCAACTGGGAACCCTACATGTGACACGGAGTGACTACACTAACCGCGCCGCAGTCACAAATCAGAGTATGGTATCTTAAGAAACCTCTTTTGCAAAACTCTAGGATATGACGAACATCAGATCAAGCTCAGATTCAAATCCCCACTTTGCCATGGCAGCTTTCTGTGTGACCCTGGGCTAGTCATTTTCTCTCTGCCTAATGCACTTCACAGGGCTGTTGTGAGGATAAAATGGAGGAGAGAACAACACAAGCTCCTTTGGGTACCCAACTGCAGAGAAATGCAGGGTATAAATGAAGCAAACAAACAAATATGTCTTACAAGAATGTCTTGGCAAATTCTGCTTCTTAGGAGATATGGACCATTCTCCGTCTGGAGGTCCTTAACAATGAAAATGAGACAAAATTATTTTATGTTTAAAGCTATTCCTGTTCTCTCGCTAATAGATTATTTAAAATAAGAGAAGTGATTTCCAGCAACATTTCCTCTTCTCTGAAGTTACAGAAAACACAGGCGCCTTTGTTCCACAGTGAATATGGCAACACTTCTTCAAACTTGACAGCACTGGGGTGATGTGAAAGAAAAAGGGTAGTCCAGACCTCGAAGGCAATATTTGCTATGTCAAATGTTTAGACCCCTCAGAACACCAAGAACAGAAAAGGGAAAACATAGATTATGGGTAAATAGGCTGTCTGTGGTGATAGGGGCAAGAAAGAGCCATTTTTGGGAGGGAAAAAAAAATACATTCCTAACAAAAATGTGCCTGTTATGGGAAAACAGTCACAAGATTTTCATTAAAATTAATTTCAAAGGGTGAAGTTCAGGCTAGTTAATGGTGCTGTCTGAGCTTCCGGCATACATGTTTTCTCTTGTTGTTCTGAAATATGAATCTTTAAAGGGCTACAACCCCCCCCACCCCCCCGAAGATTAGGGGACTCAGCTGCCACCAACAATTGAACTTTCCGCAGCCTGTTCACAATGGCAAAGAACAAAAGAGCCCCTTTCAGGGTTTCTTTCCTCTAGACAATAATTTCAGTTTCTGTTTTATACCAGAAAAATAACATCAGTTATGTCTTCTTTCCATCATGTGGACTGTGTGTAATGTAAGAGTAGAGGCTAGGATCTATACGGTGATTTCCTTTGGATACAACACAGTGCAAGGTTTAAAAAAATTCTTTTCTTTGGCAACTTCTCATTTTACAAACTTGGATTTTTTTGGGGGGGGGGGAGGTGGGGGACTTTACTGAAGGGAAGCAGCTGGCATACTTGTAATGTGCAGGTCGCACCAACATGGAGCGCAGTTTTCTACCCTCCCGGTCAATTTACAACAGCTGTAACAATTCAACACTGAATGCTAAATTATCGCCAGGAACTGTTGTTGTATGGCTTAAACCTCGGTCCTATGTATGTTTACTCTGAAGTCAACAGAACTTACTCCCGTGTAGGCAAGTTTAGCATTTCAATCTTTATTGCACTGCTAGCCAATACTGGAAAAGCTGCTAATTTTCTATGGAAATTAAGAAATACCTAGCAAGAGAGCCTGAGAAATTACCTGTATGGTAGAAAGCTGGCACCTGGGAGCCTGGGAGGGAGGTGGCATGGTGTGGTTGCTGGGGAGCACGGACGGGAGGGTGCTGTTGTATTCATCCTGCTTGTGAACTTCCTAAAGGCAGCTAGTTGGTCACTGTGTGAACGGAATGCTGGACCTGAAGGCCTTTTGGTCTTATCCAGCATGACTCTTCTTAAGGTCTTATTGTCCCTCGAGCTCAGGACTCTCATTTCCTGGGACTACAGCTCCCAGAATCATTTGAAACATACCCAAATGGATGCTTCATGACTCACAAAGCAACCCTACACGAATTGTGACTCAGCACTGGGGAGTGGCTGTGGTTCAGTGGTAGAGCATCTGCGTGGCATGCAGAAGGTCCCAGGTTCAATCCCCTGTGTCTCCAGTTAAAAGGACCAGGCAGTAGGTGATGTGAAAGACCTCTGCCTGAGACCCTGGAGAGCTGCTGCCAGTCTGAGTAGACAATACTGATCTTGGTGGACCAAGGACCTGAGTCAGTAGAAGGCAAGTTTCATGCATATGGGCAGAGTTCCATAGTTTTGGTGCCATGGATGAAAAGGCTCTCTTGGTTTGCCACCAGCCTAATCTCAGAAGGTGGGGGCAGCCTGGCAAGGCCTGAGATTAAGACTGTAATGTTTCGTTAGGTCCGTGCAGGAGTATGTGTTCCTTCAGTTATGCTGGTCCGAAACCATATAGGACCTCAAAGTTCAACACCAGCACCTTAAACTGGGAAACCGGAAACAAATTGGGAGATGGGCCAAGACTGGAATGATATGGTCCCTGCAATGCACTCCAGTGAACATCCTGGCTGCAACACTCTATAACAACTGAAGTTTCTGAACAATTTTCAAGGGCAGCCCCACATAGAGTGCATTGCAGTAATCTAATCTAGATGTAACCATGGCATGTACCACAGTGGCTAGATCTTTTCTGCCCAGGAAAGACCGCAGCTGGCTAATCAGCTGAAACTCCTGAAATGTACTCCTGGCCACATCTGTCACATGGTTATCCGAGGTCCAAGAACACCCCTAAACTACAGACCTGTTGCTTCCAAGGAGTGCAACACCATCCAGAATGAGTAGCGCCTTAAACCTCAGCTCACATCTTCCTCTCACTGGCAGCACTTCCTTCTTGTCAGGATGAAGCTTCATTTTATCAGCCCACATCCCCTGCACAAATGCCTCCAGGCACCAGTTCAGAATTTCTATAGCCTCCTTGGGACCCACTAGAATCAAAGAGTTGGAAGGGACCTCCAGGGTCATCTAGTCCAACCCCCTGCACGTTACAGGGAATTCACAAATACCTCCTCCCCCCACACACACTGCAGTGACACCTGCTTCATGCCCAAGAAGATGGCAAAAAGCCTCCAGGATCACTGGCCAACTGTCCTAGAGAAAATCTGCTGCCTGACCCCAAAGTGGCGATCACCATTTCCCTGGGCGTGTAAGAAAGGGCCACAAGAACGAAACACTGATGCAACCCTCCCTGCCCTCCCTCTCAGGATCTGCCTAAGTTCACAGAATCAGCATTGCTGTCAGATGGCCATCTAGCTTCCGTTTAAAAACCTCCCAAGAGCCCACCACCTCCCAAGGAAGCCTGTTCCGTTGAGGAACTGCTCTGTCAGGAGGTTCTCCCTAATTTTTAGCCAAAGACTCTTGATTTAATTTCAACCCATTGGTTCTGGTCCAAACTTCTGGGGCAACAGAAAACAACTCCATACCATCCTCTATATGACAGCCCTTCAAGTCTCTAGGCTAAACATAACCAGTTCCTTCAACCTTTCCTCATAGGACTTGGTCTCCAGACCCCTCGCCATCTTTGTTGACCTCCTCTGGACATGTTCCAGCTTGTCTATACCCCTTCTTAAATTGTGGTGCTCAAAACCAAACACAATACTGTGGTTGAGGTCTAACCAGAGCACAGTAAAGTGATACCATCACTTTGTGTGATCTGGACACTATACTTCTATTGATACAGCCCAAAATCACCTTTGCCTTTTTAGCAACATCACACTGCTGACTTGTCTTCAGTGTATGGTCTACTAAGACCCCTAGATCCTTTTTGCACATACTACTGCCAAGATAAGTCTCCCCCATCCTATAATTACACATTTCATTTTTCCCACCTAAATGCAGAAGTTTACATTTATCCTTGTTAAAATTCATTTTATTTGTTTTAGCCCAGTTTACCAGCCTGTCAAAATCATCCTGTATCCTGACTCTGTGTTCTACCATATTTGCTACACCTCCCAATTTAGTACTATCCATGAATTTAATAACCATTCCCTCTATTGCTTTATCCAAATCATTTATAAAGATGTCGAACAAAACAGGTCCCAGGACAGATCCCTGAGGCACTCCACTTGTCACTCCTCTCCAAGAGGATAAGGAACCATTCACAAGCAGTCTTTGGGTGCGATCTGTCAGCCAGTTACAGATCCACCTAACAGTCATAGGATCCAAACCACATTTTACCAACTTGTCAATAAAAATGTTATGTGGAACCTTATCAAGAAATCAAGATATACTATGTCCACAGCATTCCCCTGATCCTGCAAGGTAGTAACTTCTTTTAAAAAAAGAGATAAGGTTAGTCTGACATGACTTGTTCTTGCGAAACCCATGCTGGCTCTTAGTAATCACAGCCATCCCTTCTAAATGCTCAAGGACTGACTGTTTAATGATTTGTTCTAAAACTTTTCCAGGTACAGATGCCAAGGTAATGCCAGATTCCCCCCTTCTTGAAGATGGGGAAAAGTGTGAGAACTGAGTGTCATCTGCATATTGGTGACAATCTACCCCAACTCTCTGAATGATCTCACCTTGTGGTTACAATCAATCCCACAGATGTTAAAAAGGGGACAAGATGGAGCCTTGAAGGACCCCAGAGGCCAAAGGTCAAGGGGCTGAGCCCCCACACCACCCTTTGGAACCTACCTTCCAGGCGGGACCAGAACCACTGCAAAACAGTGCCTCCCAGACTCAACCCTGAATGGTGGTCCAGAGGGCTACTGTGATTGATAGTATTAAACACCACTGAGAGGTCCAGAAGAATCCATAGAGTTTCACTCTCTCTGTCCATTTCCCAGTGCAGGTCATCTACCAGGGAGACCACTGCTGCTTCAGTCCCATAACCAGGCCTTACTGTGAGGGTAATATGGAAGACTGGCTGTAAGTAAATAAATAAATAATAGCAGTAGTAATAATAATAGCAGCAATTATTTTAAATCAGGGTATGCAGATGAGGGTTCCTTATCATGTTTGTTAAAGGTACTATGCACTTTTCCAGGAATTATGGCAATGAATAGAAGTATTTTAAAAGTGAAAAGAACAGTGGGCGATTATCTGTGAGGGAAGAGCGGAAAACCCTAGAAACCTCTAGAATTTTCTTTCAGAGCTAGAAGAGATAAATAATCACACTTAGATGCAAAGGGAGAATGTTGTAAGTAGGGTTGCCAACTCCAGGTTGGGAAATAACTGGAGATTTTGGGGGTGGAGCCTGAGGAGGGCAGGGTTTGGGGAGGGGACAGACTTTAATGAGGTACAATGGCATAGAGTCCACCTTCCAAAGCAGCCATTTTCTCCAGGGGAACTGATCTCTGTCACCTGGAAATCAGTTGTAATTCCCAGAAGATCTCCAGCCACCACCTGGAGATTGGCAACCATAACAGTAAGCCACCGGGGGGGGGGGGCTGGGGAGAAAGGTGAGATATAAATACAGTAAAATAAACCTAGATTTCTGGATGGAAATGTAGAAAAGCAAATCACTCTTCATTTTTGCTTGTACCAGCCCAGAACGCAATGCTATTGGCAGATGCACGGCAGTCCGTTTTGTCACATTCTTCCATCTTATTAAAACTTAAATTGAAATTTCCATAAGCGCATACTGAATATATTGAGGCAGATGTGAATCTCTACTGCACATGCTGAGGTAACCCTTAAATTTTAAATTCCTCACACTGGTGGTTCTGAAGAAATAATTTGCTTTTCTTCCTTCTGTAAAAGTTATTTATAGGCTGCCTAGAATGTCAGAGGAAAGCAGATAGATATATGGTCAAAAAGCACCCGTAGTATAAAGGAAGGCCCTTAATGGATGATGGCTACTGGGATAACATTAATCCAGTATTAGGACTTTTACGGGAAAAAATACAAATGTAATTTATCTTTTTAACTGTCAGCTGCATTTCTAAAGCTTTAAAATCCGTGGCTTCCAGGGGCCTTTTGTCTTTCTGCCATGGCAGGAATATCTTGGACAGCTGTAAGAGCTTTGTAAGCTATCTTTCTCAAAATCCATTAGCTAATTCAAGGAACCTAATTAGAGCTGCCATTTTGATGAAACATACCAAATCCTGAGTACAAAACTAGTAACACCATCAATGTTTATTAGAAAGCCACAAGATACAAAACTTTATTCAATATAATTTAAAAGTGTTTGACAGAATGTTTATGAAAACGTGCCAGTTAAGGAAGGAAGGAAGGGAGAGAGAGAGAGCGCGAGCGAGCAGCATCCTTTGTCACTCTTTTTCCTTTTTAAAGGCCTACATATATTTAGTTATGTATTTATTTATATTTTATACTGTAAGAACATAAGAAGAGCCCTGCAGGATCAGACCAATGGTCCATCTAGTCCAGCATCCTGTCTCACACAGTGGCCAGCCAGTTCCTCTAGACGGCCAACAACAGGGCATAGAGGCCGAGGCTTTCCTAAGAACATAAGAAGAGCCCTGCAGGATCAGACCAGTAAGGGTCCACCTAGTCCAGCATCCTGTCTCACACAGGGGCCAGCCAGTTCCTCTGGAGGGTTAACAACAGCGCATAGAGGCTGACGCCTTCCTCTGATGCTGCTGTTAGCCCAACTGCCTTATTACGTTATTAATATCAGGAAAGTCTAGCTTTAAATATTTGGCAATTGGCAAAAATGGGTTTTTTTCACCCAATGTATACAGAGATTGCACGTCTTCCAGACAAGCCAAGAACAGGCAAGGAGACTGAAGTCAGTAATAAAAGGGTGCTTCTTTACTTAAGAAAGTGTATCTCATTCAAATACTACAGATTCACACACACTTATACAGAGCCTAAGAGAGACTAAGAGACAGTTGCATGAGGAGGATTATTGTTAGTGGTATCTGTTGCCATAATTACCTGTCTGGAGAGCTGGCACGGTCCTGCTGGAGGAATGGGTGTAACCGGAAAGAGGGGGGCAGGGCACGCATCCTGAGCCGGCAGAAACACGTGTAGGATTCTGTTATGCACTCAGAACCCAGGAGGGAGGATGGGAGGAGGTAAGAGGGAGGGGGTAAGAGGGTACTGACTGATGCTTGGGAGCCTTCTCTTATTGGGGGTCTCTGGGGGCTGGCAATGCCAAACACCTCCCATGGGAACGCCCCTGGGCTGATCCGCCTTCAAAATCCTATCCAATAAGGAAGGGGCTGAGGGTGGCCGATGTTAAAGATTCATCTAATAACCTTCTGGAGACATCTGTCTGGGAAGGAGGTAAATCATGGCTAGGGCCATTGTTCTCTTCCTGATGGGATTAGCTTCTTGGGCCGGCCGAAACTGATTGTCTGTTGGCTGGGTACACAGTCCATGTGGAATCGGGGGTAAACCCTTTATTTAGCTGGAACAATGACTGTTGGAGGGGAGGAAATTGTGACCTGCGACCTGGTGAAAATATATGCTGACTTGTCTCTTTAGAAACACTGGTCTGAACCAAAGTTTCAAGATGGAGTTTCTGTGCAAGTGTCTTTGTGTTAGGGGATCTCCTGGAAGCTGGCACCCACAGGAATCTGCTGGTACATTCGTCTTCGTTGCTGGACGGCGTTTGTCAGCAGTCGGTATTTCCCCTTGGCATTCAGCATAATAGTTCCCTTTTACACAACACAGTCCTTTATTAAACCTGTGGCTTTCCCATCCACAGGAGTGTAAAAATGCCTTCCGGGCCAACACTGCCTCCTGGCTCTAGGATTCAGAGGTCTAGTGCCTCTGAATGTGGAGGTTCCTCTCAGTCCCCATGGCTAGTAAACACTGATAGACTTATCTTCCATCAATCTTATCTAATCCCCTTTCAAAGTTGTTTATTTCTGTGGTCATCACTACATCTTCTGGCAGCAAATTCCACATTTTAATCACTCTGTGTAAAGTAGTCTTTCCTTTTGTCCGTCCTGCACCTACTGACCGTTAACTTTACTGGATGCCTGAGAGTTCTAGTATTTTGGGAAAGGGAGAGCAATTTATCTTTATCAACTCTCTCCACCCTACACATAATTTTATAAATCACTATCAAGTCCTCCCTTAGTTGTTTCTTTTCTAAACTGAAAAATCCAAGACTCTTTAGCCTTTCTTCATAGGGAAGGTGCTCCAACCCCCAGTCATCTTGGACATCTTCCTCTGTACTTCTTCTAGCTCTGCAATGTCCTTTTGGAAATATGGTGACCAGAACTGTACACGGTATTCCAAATGAGGCTGCACCATAGATCTATATGGGGGCATTACAATATCGGCCATTTTATGTTCAGTCCCTTTCCTAATCATCCCTAATGTAGAGTTTGCCTTTTTCACTGCTACAGCACACTGGGCTGACACTTGACACATTCAGTTTGCTGTCCATTACGACCTCAAGATCTTTTCCCATTAGCCTATACTTGAAGCTGGAATTTTTTCCCCCCAACGTGCATCACCTTACGCTTACCAACACTGAACTTCATTTGCCACATTGTCGCCCACTGATCCAGTCTGTGGAGGTCCTCTTGGAGCTCTTCACAGTCAGCCTTGGTTTTCACCATTTGAAAATTTTTGTGTCATCTGCAAACCTAGCCCCGACACTACTCGCCCCAAGTTCCAGATCACTGATGAATACATGAAATAGTACCGGCCCCAGTACTGATCCTTGTGGGACCCCATTGCTTGCTTCCCTCCACTGAGTGAAAGAGTATTCAGAGATGTAAAGGAGCAAAAAATAAAACCCAAACATTTTCAAAGGTCACAAACCTAACCAGGAGTATGTTGGAGGGGGCAATATATTTAGGGTTGCCAGCCCCAGCCCTGCATTGGCAATTTGCGGTAGCTTGTAGGGGGTGGAGCCAGAGGAGGTGGGAGTGTTGTGTGCACGATGAAATAACTCCCAGAAGTAACAAACAAGAGACTTCCCAGCTTGAAGCAAATTAGTACAATGTAGGCGGCTGAGACAAAGACGCTAAACACAATAATATGCTAAGGCAACTTTGACAATCAATATGAAAATACAATACCATGAACTACAAGAATACAAAATCATAAAATGCAAATAGCGCAATTAAGGCAACAATAACTATGGTTGTCAACGCCCCAAAGGGGTGAGCCGGAGGAGCGGGGAGTGTTGTATGCATGACGAAGCCACTCCCAGAAGTGACATCACTGCATCACACAATGCTCTAGGAAATCTCACGATCTCTATGGCCTTTACCTGGAAGAGATGGTATTGCATCATGTGACATCATCTTCCCCCACCCTTCTTCCTTCTGCTGCTCACATCACTGAGAGTGGGTCACAGAGGGTAGGGATGGGAGCTTTCCTGTGGCTGGCGAGTGACTGGTAACCCTAACTGCATTGTTCATTAGTGACACTGTGGATGCTGGCCCAAAGGTACCCCAAACACTTACACAATTATAATCCTCAATGAAGTCTCTCAGCAACATGACACACATTAGGTTTTTTGAGGGGACACATTTCCCAACAACAACGTTTGGGTCTGAGCAGTAACCTTAAAACAAAACTCAGGGCTGGATTGAGGCCAAGTTGGTCCCCCTCGGTCCTTCTGTTGCTTAACTGGCAAGACATTAAGACTCAGCAAATGCTGAAGGTGAAATAAGGGATTAAAAATTCAGTTTTCTTCCAGGCCATCCTGCAGGCCAGGCCCCGCAACTATATTAAATATAAATTTTTAATTAAACGAATATTTAACACTAAATAGCAGTAAGCAATATAAGCACAAAACCCAAAACCCTTTGTGGTGCCTCCCTTCCCTTGGTGCCCTCAGCACGTGCTTATTTTGCATAATGGTTGATCCGGGGCTGACCACAGCACTTCCTTGAGTGAAGATACCAAGAACATGTTCAGGGAGCAGCCATTACATTAGAGGAGGCTGCATCCTCTCTCTGCTTCCCTTACAGGAACTCCACACACTGGGAGCGATGGGTGGGCTTTCCTCACAAGGCCCAGAAGCAACACCTTTCTCAAAATATCCGCTGCCTGGAGAAAATGTGCAGGGACTTGCTTGTGAATTTGCATGTAAAGATGAGGTTCTAGAAGCCCCAGGTAGCAGCGATGGCAGCCGCCACCTGTGGAGTTGCATGTTTTCTTCACAGTTACACTCCAAGGTGCATCTGGGGCTCCAATGCCCGGGGAGAGGCCAGGCTTGACAATATGGGGAGCCACAAAGTGGTAGGGGTCTGGTGGTGTCCCCCGTTGCCACCATGACCTTGTCCTGCAAACCCAAAATAGCAAATATTTAAACGAGTGAAAGAATTCCAGATATTAGTACTGATCTGAAATACCTTTCCAATTTCACTCTCTCTTCCCACTTCTGGGGACTGCACAAAGAGGTGAAATGCTTGTCTCACCAACGACAGTAGGGCTGCCAGTCTCCAAGTGGGGCCTGGAGTTCTCCCAGAATTACAACTCCTTACAACACAGATCCAGGGGTCCTTTCGTAGAAAAAGAGGTGCAGGAGCTCATTAGCATACCTATTAGCATAACTCATTAGCATAACCAGCCGAATGTCAGTTTCCGCCCTATTATACCCTATGGGACATTGAAGTCAATGGCAAAAACTCATAGGGTATATGAGGGGCTGGAGGAGAGGGGGTTTGAGGGAGAGGCTCCAAACTTGCAGGTTACCTTCTGGGACCTCTCCCCGAAATACCCACCAAGTTTCAAGAAGATTGGACCAGGGGGTCCAATTCTACGGGGCCTCAAACAGGTTGCCCCATCCCCTCCATTGTTCTCTATGGTGGGAAATAGAGAACAATAGAGGGAATGGGGGCAACATGTTTGAAGGCTCATAGAATTGGACCCCCTGGTCCAATCTTCTTGAAACTTGGTGGGTATTTCGGGGAGAGGTCCCAGCAGCTACCTTGCATGTTTGGAGCCTCTCCCTCAAACCCCTTCCCCTACAGCTGATTCGGCCCATGGCTGCCCTAGTGCCCACTCCTGAGCTGGTGGAGTGGCGCTCTGCCTCGCTCCGGCCCCAAAGGACCCCTGCACAGATCCATCCTTTGGAGAAAGTGGCAACTTCTGAGGGTGGACTCAGCGGCACCACATCCCTGCTGAGCTCCCTCCCTGGGCTTCACCTCCAAATCTCTAGGGATTTCCCAACCCTAGGTGAGAGTGAATGTGTCCCCTTCCACAGATCCAGAATTAAGGTGAAACTAATTGCCCTCACTTGGATTTGGCTTTAGATGTCATCACACAGCCACATCTCACTAAGCCAAACTGGAGTGAGGACAAAAAGCAATTGCTCTCCGGCTCCGTGACATCATGCGGCTAGTGAGGCTGAGCGAAAGAAACATGCAATGAAGGCCATACTTAACATAAGAACATAAGAGAAGCCAATGTTGGATCAGGCCAGTGGCCCATCCAGTCCAACACTCTGTGGCACACAGTGGCCAAAAACACCAGGTGCCCTCAGAAGGTCCAGCAGTGGGGGCAGGAAGCCCTCCCACCGTTGTTGTTCCTCTCCTTTTTTGGACATTTTGGTGAATAAAAAATGGGGGAGGACAACATTAAGCAGAAAGTGTAATCCCCCCCTTTCTAAGGGACAGAAAAAGGAGGCGGGAGAGTGCCCCTGTGAAACTTGATGCCCTCTTGCCAATCCCTTTTTAGAGCTGAAAGTGTTCTGCTCAACAGGGTTCTGAACCATGGAAAGCTTATGCTAGAATACATTTGGCAGTCTCCAAGGTGCCAAAGGACTCATTGTTTTTCACTGCAACAGACTTAACAGAAATGGTTTCTAAATATGTGACTCACTCAGTAACTCAGACGTAATTGGATAAACCTGATACTTGCTACACTGTGATGAATAAAAGGGAAGGCGCTCTAGACATTTCTTCCCCACACTGAAATTTAGGCCTTTAATAGCGCAAAAATAAATAAATATCAGAAACAGAAGGCTCGGTGCTGCATGCGAGAGAGTCTGGTTCGACATGCATCTTCACATACATCTAATTATATCTCAGTTCGGTTTACATGTTCAACGAAACAGATGCAAAAACAAAATCAGCATCTTTTCCCACCAAAAGACAGCAGATGTTCTAGTTAAGGCGCTCGCGCGCAGGAGGTGAAAGGTGCAAACCTTACAAGGAGAGAATGAAGCATTCTAACGGCAATTTAACGAGGAATCGCGTAAACAGCAAATGAAATAATTTGTAAAGTATTTCATTAGCTGTCAAGCTCAAGACGCGAGGCAAAATGAAAACGTGCCGGCTAGTATTTGTGCATGACAGAATAGCTCTTGGAGAACAGAGAGCTCCTTAGGGAGGTACACATTTAATCAATACTATAATTATTGTGATATTGCCCCCGGAGCCTCAAGCAAAGGGGGAACTGGGAACACTTGTGTTTTTGACGTTGCTCAAACGTATCACAAATACAGTTCTTAAGTAGACAGCATATCGTTTTCTGGAACTCACCGGAACATGAGAACCATTGTCTAATAGACAGCCAAAGAGTGACTTTGGAAGTATTAAGCAAAACATTCAAGAGATGACTTTGTCATTCATATCAGTACAATAATGCGGCAAATGTTTACAGAAGCCCCCCAAAACCTGTAGCTCGTAAAGTTTGTAAAGCTAAAGGAAAACTGGCTTCCGGGTAGGGCAGTCTACTGGGGACAAAGCCCACCTTACAGTTTTGCTGCCAAGAAAATTGGAGAAGGTGGCATCAGCGGCAAATATTCCCAATAGGTCACATGTTCTTCAGTCAGATGGCAGACCATTCATGTGACTCACAAGCCATGTTTGTATTGGTTAACGACACTCCCTGGGACTAAGCTTGTTCATCTTTTTAATCAAAATATCTATATCCCGTCTTTCCCTTGTGGCTCAAGGTGGCTTGCCCCGTCTCTAGGCTAAAGCCAGTATAAACGGAGCTGAATGTCTACTTCCAACTTCAGATTCTGGGCTTCCGAGAGCCATACCTGCTGCTGCGCTTGTATTTGGGCTGCATTTAAGCCTGAAATGTGGTCGCTATTTTCTTTTATTTATTATTATTCTGGTAGTTGTTTTTATGGCTACTGTTTCCTGGAACCATTTTTATTCTGCAAGCTGCCTTAAGGGCCTTAGAGCAGATTGGCAGGAGTCTACATTTTCACAAACAAATAAATAAGGAGATATAAATGGAAATATTTATTTCCTGCCTCCCCCGCTGGCTCTGATGTGGGCAATGCCGGAAAAACTGAACTTGTGATTATTTTTAAGAAGTGTTTACATGGCGACAGACGATCATTCACGTGTAAAAAAACCCAAAACCCTCGAACATTATGAGCGGTGCACCTAAAGTGGTATGTGTACCATTTTAACAACAAATTAGAACTGAATTTTTATTGCCCCCCCACCATGGAAAACAGCCCAACTGTATCCTTGAAGGCGCACAGATCTAAAATCCCAACAGCATCAGGATTTCCTCAGTGCATACACCATTGTCCTCTTTCAGGAGTACACTAGGCATTTCAAACTGGAGATTAAAATTCATTATAGCATTATTAACTCTCTTTAACCAGAGGGCAAAATAACAAAAATGGTTCTGTTTTGGCTGACGTGGAACTGACCCCCGCTCATCAACTTCTTTCACAGAGGTAAATGTAGTAACAAGATCTGGATTGATGCGTCAAGAGCTGTTCATCTGCTCTCCACGTGGCTCTGCGTCCCATAAACCAAGAGTGAACCCACAGATCTGGATTAGAGCCCTCAACGATGGCTGTTGAGTAGCCGCCAAGGTCCAGGTTCGTTTGTGCGCTCAAGGCAGCATCCTGCAAAGCAGGGAAATGAATGGCTAATGACACTGAGTAAGTCCCTGCCATTGATGATATGCTAGCCATCTTCAAGTACTTGAAGGGCTGCCATAGAGAGGATGGTATGGAGTAGTTTTCTGTTGTCCCAGAAGATCGGACCAGAACCAACAGGTAGAAATTAAATCAGAAGAGTTTCCGGCTAAACATTAGGAAGAACTTCCTGATGGTTAGAGCAGTTTCTCAGTGGAACAGGCTTCCTCAGGAGGTGGTGGGCTCTCCTTCTTTGGAGGTTTTCAGAGGCTAGATGGCCATCTGACACCAATGCTGATTCTGTGAACCTAGGCAGATGAGAAGGGAGGGCAGGAAGGGCTACATCAGTGCTTTGTTCTTATGGCCCTTTCTTACATGCCCAGGGAAATGCTGATTGCCATGTTGGGGTCAGGAAGCAATTCTTCTCCAGGCTAGTTTGGCTGGAGATCCTGGAAGGGTTTTTTCATCTTCTGGGTGTGGAGGTGTGGGAGGTATCTATGAATTCCCTGCATTGTGCAGGGGGTTGGACTAGATGACCCTGGAGGTCCCTTCCAACTCTATGAGTCTATGGAAGTATTTGTTTCATCTCCCTTGTGCTGAAGCAAGCTCCTTGACAGAGAAGCCACTGTGGGTGTTAATCTTAGAATATTCCTGTAGTTGGCTAGAAAGTCAGTAATCCTGACTTTGCAGAATAGTCTATGGCCCCTGTAATGGGCCTTGCTTGGAAGAAAGGGAAAAAAAAGATTTGGGAAACAGGTACCCACAGGATTGTAAGGGGCAAGAGGAGAAGAGAAATGGAAGATTAGAATCACCGGCCGCAGTGCCAATGGTCTGTAGAGGATATATAGCCTTCAGCAGATTGAGAAAATGGCTTTCCACAGACAGATGAAGAGAGCGGACCAGTGTTTCTCGGAATAATATGCTTTGGCAATATTTTTCAACATGAAAGGCAGGTTTGGATTCATAAAAAAGGGGATAAATACTGGTCTGTCCCAGAAAAGCCACGGAGTTTGCAAAAATTCATCGTGGGCTGCAGGGGTTTGAATTGAGAGTGAAATTTACAACGCTTTTGCATGCCACTGTGTAACCAAGAGAAGTCAAAGATTCAAGAACAGGAGCTTACCAGACATGTTTACCTCCTGACTGTGAATATTCATGCTTCACTGAGAAGCGCCTCTTATTTTAAACAGAAAAGCATGGATCCTTTCCTCTATTCTACCTTGTTGGTTTTCACAGGGGGAGGGAGGCAAAACCTAACCACTGCTCCCAGGGAACTACAAGCCACACTGCAGAGGACGAACTGACCTAATTAACCGGCTGATTAATTTAATGATGCCAATGATGAGAGATGTTCAGAGGTGGTTTGCCATTGCCTGCCTCTGCATAGCAACTCTGGTATTCCTTGGAGGTTGCCCATGCAAATATGGACCCTGCTTAGCTTCCAAGACCTAATGAGATTGGGCTAGCCTGGGCTATCTAGGGCAGGGCCTCCAAAAATAGTTAATTATGTATATATTTGAGCCAGCAGCACGAAGGAGCCACTACATGAATACACGTATTTTTCCAAGTGGCACAGGCAGGGGTAATTTGCACTGTTCCTTCTACTTGGTAGGGCAGCAGGCTCAGAATTCCCTCAGGATCTCTCTGTACTGCATGCTGCATGACAAACAAAAGCTCTGTCTTTGCAGGACTGGCAGCAGGTTAAATCTCTTTGGGGTCATAATTATGAAGAAGAAGAAGAAGAGATTGGATTTATAACCCACCCTTCACTACCCAAAGGAGTCTCAGAGCGGCTTACCAACTCCTTCCCCTTCGCCTCCCCACAGCAGACACCCTGTAAGGCAGGGTGGGCTGAGAGGGCTCTGTCAGAAACTTCTCTTTTTCAAGAACAGCTGTGCCAGAACTATGGCTTGCCCAAGGTCATCCAGCAGGTGCAAGTGGAGGAGCGGGGAATCAAACCCGGCTCTCCCAGATTAGAGTCCGCGCACTTAACCACTACACCAAACTATGGTTTTCAAGACCAAAAAAGAAGAGCAGGATAGAACCCTTCTGGGGATGGAATGCATACCTGCCTTCACCAGAGGGCACATGGTTAACTTGCTGGAGGAATCAGATACCAGCGTTGCTTTATGGGATTTCAGCAGGGAAGCCAGGAGAGATGAAAGATCTTCCTACTCCCCTCTGGATATCCAATCGTCAAAGGAGACCTTCTGATCGTAAGAGTAACGGGGGCAGAGAGGAAGTAGGACGAAAGACTCCACTTGAGAACAGAGAGTAACTTTTCCCTATGCTTGAAGCGTATCCATGAAATGCTGGCCTGGATCCAGAGATGTGCAAGCGGAAACACAAACGGATTTAGCGTGGTTCCGCTTGAGTCTGATGTTGTGCAACATCTAGGCTTTCCTCTCTTATATTATAGTGCTCAGAAATTGGTTGCATGAGATCTTGGGCTAGCAGAAACGCAAATGGGGATGTAATAAGGCTAACTTAGCAGAAGTGGTCAGTGTGGTCTTTTTCTTGCATTTCCGCTTCCTCAAGAGCTCTAGAATAAGTGGAAATTTGACACCGGATCCAGCCCGCTTAGTGGAAGTGCAGAAGGCATGGGGTAAGAGGTGGGGAGAGGTCTCTTCTCCCTTGCTGGGCCCCTGAGGAAGTGTCTGCAAGTAAATAACTAGAGATGAATCTTCCCGAGGGGAATGGGGGAGGGCCATCTTACTACCCTTATTCGAGATTTTTTTGAAAGGCAAGACACCATGCAACCGCTGCAAGGCTAAGGACATTACCTTCCCCGGGTAAGTGATTTGCTGGCCCAGATGGGTATAAGCAGCTGTGTGCTGCTGATCTATATGGCCCAGGTGAATGCTGCAATGTCATGCAGGGACAACCTGCGCGCGCGTCTGTGCGTGGATTGAAAGAGCCTTCTGTAGACAGTGATGGCCAACTTTGAGAATGTAGGCACGGGCAAGTGTTCTTTGGTCACACCGCTTGGGAGTACCTCCCTTGAGAACTGCTCCATGACACATGGTGAGCAGGCTTCGGAGTGGACATATTTCTCTAGGTTCCCCATGCCCACAGGGCCCAGAGGTAGTGACCCACAGTAAAAACCTAGTTGATGCACAGAATCAGCAGGGCCTCTGGCTTTAAAAGAGTAATGCATATCTTCCCTCCCTTTGCCAAAGTACGGTATTTACTCCAATGCAAGACTACTTTCTTTTGCTGGACATACCAGTGAAAAAAGAGGGCCCATCTTACAGTTGCATACAGGTTATAGTTCTGTCCAGTAATTCCCCCCCCCCCCCAAGGTGTATAACTTTTTTTAGAGAGGTGGTCTTGCATTCAGGGTTGCCTTCCTTTCTAGTAACTGTCAAACAGGGAAAGCATCTTATTCTGAGGTGGAAACCCTTTTTCAGTCTTTAGATAATGAGCCCCAGCACTCAGTGATGTACCAGGCCTGCATCTGGGCTATACCACTTCAGCTTGCAGGGAGAACAGGCCTTCCATTCAAACAGACAAGCCGTTCACAGCCCTGTTGCTCCAAGAACACAAGCCAAGTAATGCATTTTATTAGGACCAACCCAATGACATATGGTAGTGTGTGCAAGCTTTCAAGTTTTACAGACGCTAGGAAATAAAAAAGAGGAGAATTTTGGTCTGCCAGAACATCTCTGGCATATACCGATATGACAAGGTCTTAAAAGCATGGCCAGGAAAATCTCCCCCCTCCTTTTTAGTTTGTAACATCTGGCCTGATGGAGAGTTCTGGATAACTGGAAAGTTTGCACACTGATACGCCTCACTGGGTTGGTGGTGGAACGTGCGGTCATGGAGTTTTCAAGGCAAGAGACAAGCAGAGGTGGTTGGCCATTGCCTGCCTCTGCGTAGCAGCCCTGGATTTCCTTGTGGTCTCCTGTCCGAACACTGACCAGGGCCAGCCCTGCTTGGCGCCTGGCATCTGACGACAGTGGGCCAGCTTGAACCATCCAGGTCAGGGTGGTTGGCCCTAAGAAAAGGAATTATGGGGGCTGCATTCTCCCAGTCTTTGCACATAGACACCCAGCTCGTCATTGTGTCAGGGCTAGAAGTTCTCCCCTGATATCTGATGTCCTGTGTGTCAAGGCACAGATAGATACCTACATTCACAGCCAAAAAAAGAAAGGAAGACAGTTGTAGATGCAAGGGCTCATTTCGTAGCAGGAGCTCTTCTGCATGTTAGGCCACACACCCCTGATGTAGCCAATTTTCCAACAGCTTACAGCAGCCCCTGTAAGAAGAGCTCTGTAAGCTCTTGGAGGATTGGCTACATTAGGGGTGTGTGACCTAATAGGCAAAGGAGCTCCTGCTACGAGATGAGCCCTGGTAGATACTATCCCCGAATACATGGCAACGTTACAAACAAACAAAATAAGCAATGCTTTTCAAAATGCTGGGAGCACTTCAGTCTAGCAGAAGTCTGACTGTCTGGTCTACCACATCACCCTCCCTCCAATATATAACCAGCCACCTTTGGATATCAGGTGTCCACTCAGCATCTCACCGGCACCTTGGGGGAGCAGCAGCCCCCCGGCAGAGTGCCGGAGGAAGCGGAGTCCAACCACCACCGTGCGGGCGAGAGCAGAGATCTCTCGTGCCTGCATCCCAAACCGAGCCACAGTCGGCTTAATGAGACAGCTAATTGATGAGCACCACTTCCTTCTCTTGTCCATTAAGGAAAGTGGACCACGTGGGCCATCTCCCCTTGCCAAAGACAAGAAAAACACATTAATTTGGAGAGTTGTGCGGGAGCTGTTAATAAATCTGACACTGTCTGGCAGATTTTCTTCCTTTCCTCTGGCTTGACGGACTCAGCGGATCGCAAGTTAGAGAGGATCTATTTTCTACTCCAAAATTGCTACTTCAGGGTTTTGTTTTTTAAAAAAAACACACCGGAAGCATCAAAATACAGCAGCGATACATTTTTATTTCACTTTCGGAGGCCTACTCGGTGGATATTTGCTAGAGTGAGCAAGCACCTCACTCATAAACCTGCACTGTGCTGTATTTATGAGTCATATTACACAAAATAAACATGCTGTCTTGCTTGTTTTGAGAGAGTTGGTATTCCTTTCAGATACACTCTTCATTGTCAATCCCCTTTGCAATATTCCCCCCCCCTTCTCTCTCCAACTGAAATTTCTACAGACTCAACCAAGGTATTTCTAATAATTTTTCACTACTAACAGATTTTCATGCGTGTGGGTACCCGTCTTTGCCTCTGGGATGGGGAGAGGCAAAAGGCTAGGAGAAAAACTGCTTTAAGTGCCCTGAAAATGATCTTCCTGCATCTTGGCATTATATATCCTATTAAATGTTGTATTTCATCAGCACACTGGAAAAATGTGTGTGTCCCCCCATCCCCCCCCCCCCCCGGGCAATGATGAAGGCCAGCCTTTAAATTTATGGTTTCATTTTAGAAATGGACTATAAAGAGAGCCTGCCTCTGTTGTCCATCAAAGCAAGCCCAACGCGAACAAGTCAGGGGGCCTCTTCTCGGAAACCACACCCTCGCATTGACTGCTGGGTCCCTGGGCACAGTGAAAACGGAAGGCTCTGGCTTGACAGGATAGTCCAACAAATGAAGATTTTTCTCCTTAGGACGGTATTCGGCTTCTGTCAGAGTTCCACCATTTATATACGTTATAACACCAGGATGAAAACATCTTTCCGATAAATCTCCTTGGGTCTCTGACCCAAGTTTTTCCTCATCTCCTACCCTTCAGTTTTTCCTCATCTCCTACCCTTGACTTAGGCTCTCAGCCCTCTAGCACTCCCCCGTTTTCCTGCCCCTTCCCTTAGACCAGGGGTTCTCTGGAATTCTGACGTAATGTGTTGGGCACAGCCACAAAATGGCTGCCACAGGAGGTGGAGATAGGGTTGCCAATGTCCTGGCGGGACCTGGAATTCTCCCGGAATCACAGTTGTTTCCCCACGCCACAGAAACTGGTTCCTCTGAAAGAAATGCCAGGCCTGGAAGGTAGTCTCTATGGAATCACATACCCACTTAGTTCGTTCCCCCACTGCAAATTTGGTCCCCCCCCCAATCTCTGGGAATTTCCCAAGCCAACCCAAGGTGGAGCCAGCCACAAAATGGCTGCCACAGCTCACCTTCAGGAACACAGAGAAGGTCCTTGTGCCGTTGGGGCCACTGCTGCCAAAACAATGTTTTTAAAAAGCCACAGAGCCAATCAAATCTCCCACGGACAATTAGAAACTTGCTGGGCAAAAGCCCCACCCGGCCTTGCCTACTTTCTAAAGATACTTGGGGAGTACCAGGAAAGGCATCAGTTGGTGCCGTGGCATGCACGGGTACCACACTTGGGGGCCCTTTGCCTTAGACTATTCCGTGACAACTGCCTCTAACGGCCCCCCTGTGTTGCTTCCTCAGCAACTGGATCTCCTGCCACTACAACACCATTTTCTGTAAAGGGCAGATATGAAGGAAGCTCAGCTTGGCTCCAGGGGCCTGCATCCACTGCATATTCAGAGGTGCATGTGTGACCGCTGCATTTTGCTTGTTTTATCCGGTGCCAAAACTTTGTGACACGGGTGGACAGCCTGAATGGGATCTAACTGCCTTTTGACGCTTCCTACTGCAAAAGCATGTTTAGCACAGCTGCATTTTGGTACATAGAAAAAAGATGAAAGCATGTACCAGCAAAGAAATAAATTGCGACACGAAGTATCTCTCACGGTCAGAATGCCCCTTCTGTCTTCTGGCCACTGCTGTGCTTCCGCTTAGGTAATACTGCTCAGGTTACACATCACGTTCACAGTTTTGGGACTGTAACCTTTCAGGAGCATAACATGCACTTTGCTTGCCCAAGTAAAATTTTCAGCTGCTATGAGAATCCTGGTGGTGCAGTGGTTCAGAGTAAGATCGGGGAGATCCAGATTTGAATTTCCATTCTGCCATGGAAGCTTGCTGGGTGACCATAGGCCAGTCACACAGTCTCAGCCGAACCTACCTCACAGGGGTATTGTGAGGATAAAATACAAGAGAGGAGAACACTGTAAGCTGCATTCGGTCCCCAGTGGGGAGAAAGGCAGAGATATAAATGAAGCAAAGGTAAAGGTAAAGGTTTCCCTTGCTTGAAAGCCAGTGGAATCCAACTCTAGGGGGCGGTGCTCATCTCCGTTGCCAAGCTGAAGAGTTTTTCCATGGCCATGTGGTCTGAAGACTTTTCCGTGGCCATGTGGCCAGCATGACTAAATGCTGAGGCGCATGGAACGCTGTTACCTTCCCACCGAAGCAGTACCTATTTACCTACGTGTGATTTCTTGCAATATACAAGGCAGCTCCCTATTTGGGTGCCTTCCCCAATGGCCTGAGCGGGGTAGCAGAAGCTAGCCTAATATTATCAGATCTCAGAAGCTAAGCAGGGATGGCCCTGGTTAGTACTCGCGTGGGAGACCGTCAAGGGAGCCCAAGGTTCCTACACAGAGGCTGGCAATGACAAACCACCTCTGAACGTCCTTTGCCTTGAAAAACCCCATAAGGGGGTCACCAAGAGTCTACTGTGACTTGACAGCCCTTCCATATGAACGAAAGAACATAAGAGAAGCCAATGTTGGATCAGGCCAATGGACCATCCAGTCCAACACTCTGTGTCACACAGTGGCCCAAAACACCAGGTGCCCACCACCTTCGATGCCACAAACACAAATGCAACTAGCTTCTTTGCAAAAAAGGGGGAGGACCCCGCAGAATGCAAAACACACTGAAACAGGATGAGAAGGTCCAAACATACAACCTCAACATACCATTCCCTTTTCTCTCCCTGATAAACCCTACTATCCCTTCCGAGCAGGATAGTATCCCTTCCCCAACTGCGTACAGTTCTGGTCGCCACACCCCAAAAAAGATATTATAGCACTGGAAAAAGTGCAGTAAAGGGCAACTAGAATGATAAAAGGGTTGGAACACTTTCCCTATGAAGATAGGTTGAAGCACTTGGGGCTCTTTAGCTTGGAGAAATGACGGCTGAGGGGTGACATGATCGAAGTTTACAAGATTATGCATGGGATAGAGCAGGTCGAGAAAGAAGTCCTTTTCTCCCTTTCTCGCAATACAAGAACTCGTGGGCACTCCATGAAACTGATGAGCAGTCGGGTTAGAACAGATAAAAGGAAGTACTTCTTCACTCAAAAAGTGATTAACACATGGAATTCACTGCCAGAGGAGGTGGTGGCGGCTACAAGCATGGACGGCTTCAAGAGGGAATTAGATAAACATATGGAGCAGAGGTCCATCAGTGGCTATTAGCCACAAAGTATAGATAGGAACTCTCAATCTGGAGCAAGTAATGCTCTGTATTCTTGGTGCTGGGGGGGGGGGGTGGCAATCAGTGGGAGGGCTTCTAGTGTCCTGCCCCCACTGCTGGACCTCCTGAGGGCACCTGGTGTTTTTGGCCACTATGTGACAAAATGTTAGACTGGATGGGCCACTGGCCCGATCCAACATTGGCTTCTCTTATGTTCTTATGTTCTTAAGCACATGCATTTGAAAAAGCAAAGCTGTCAAGAGACTCACGCTAGGGAGATAAAACGATCTTTACAGTCTCACCAAGGAAAGGTTTCTCTGCTTGGCTTAGGAATCGAGGGAGAAGGCCGGCATCTGCATTCCACTGTTGCTGGGCGAACCCAGTGCCCCAGACAGCAGAGGAGGACAGCCACCGCGGTCATTAATGTGTTCATACAGGAGCAGGCAAGAATCTAGACAGAATTCCCTTTTACTCCTGTCACCGTCACAATCCCTCCTCCCCACTCAGCTAGAGAGCAGCAGCGGCTGTGACACAAAGAGCCGGCGGGTCTTCTTCTTCATTATAACACAGTTAGAAAGGTAGCCTCGGGGACCAACTGGTTGAAGGTGAACGGCGAATGCTAACAGGTAAACCGTACTGCCGAAAGAACTCTTGCTCCCTGGCAGCAGTCAAAAGAAACTA
Organism: Lepidodactylus listeri; assembly: GCA_029233225.1. Classification (NCBI taxonomy): domain Eukaryota; kingdom Metazoa; phylum Chordata; class Lepidosauria; order Squamata; family Gekkonidae; genus Lepidodactylus; species Lepidodactylus listeri. The sequence goes on along the minus strand of JARCFY010000010.1, from coordinate 16,336,814 downwards.
CGTTCGGTCTCCCTTTGTCCATCGCCGGAGGGGATGTCAGCCCTGAATTTAAATACTGAAAGCCACACCGAACTAAGCGCGGAGGATCACATTTAGATAAAGTACAGTCTACTTAATTAAAAGGGAGCGATCCTGACCAATGCCCCAGAAAGGCATTCTTTGCCGCTCTGGAACTCTGCTTTTTCTCGTTACTTGACTTTCCCTTTCCCATGCTGCATAAGCAAATTTTAGTTCCAAAACAGACAGGGTAGAGACAGCAATGTCTGCTTATCCAAACTTCTGCCCCATTCATGTATATACTGGGATGGGGGAATGGTTTGCTTCTTTACATTAGAGGTAGGCATAGGTAAGGGGTGCTGAACCTCACGTATGTTCTGCTGCTTCAGGTATGGATCATGGAACCACAATGCTCAATGCCAGGGCTTTTTTGGTAGAAAAAGCCCAGCAGGAACTCAGTAGCATAACAGGCCACACCCAACAGCAGAAACTCATGAGCACATTAGGCCACACCCCCTGACAGGGCAGCTCCCTTCCAGGATCGGCTTCCTCAGGTGCCCTGCGGCTTGTGGGGTGCCTGGGGGACCCGAGGGAAGGAAGGCAGTTTCTGGATCGGCTTCCCAGGCGCCCTGCAGCTGTGGGGCGCCTGGGGAATCTGAGGAGGGGAGGCAGTTTAAACCGCCTTCCCTCCTTCGATTGGCTTGGCTTCCCCAGGCGCCCCACGGCTTGCGAGGTGCCTGGGGAACCCGAGGGGGGGGGAGGCTGTAGGAGTGGCCAACTCAGAAGCCAGCCGGAACTCCGTTCCTGTGCGTTCCTGCCCAAAAATAGCCCTGCTCAGTGCAATATGACATACAGAAAGAATAAAAGGGGGGGGGGGGGGTCAACGATGATAAAGACAATCGCAGAAGACCTGTAAACAGCAGAAGACCTAGAACACTTATAGGTGGGAGAGTTTTTGAACTGGAATAGGAGGTGTGTGGAGTGAACACGCAGCCTGAACTTCTATGAAACACTGTAAGCCCCTGAATTAGGAACCTAAGAATGAATCTGGATATTCTAAAGCAACACTGGGAGAAGGTTTTTCTTTGTTCTTGCATTTGGGTACAGACATTCCTTTCTGCCCTGACCTGAATGGGCCAGGCTTGCATCATCTCATCAGATCTCAGAAGCTGGGCAGGGTTGGCCTTGGTTAGTGCTGGAATGGGGAGATCACCAAGGAACCCCAGGGTCATTATGCGGAGGCAGGCAATGGCTGACCACCTCTGTTTGCCTCTTGCCTTGAAATCCCTATGGGGTCACCATAAGTCGGCTGCAAATTGATGGCACTTTTCGCCACCACATTTCTACGAGGCGATGTCATGTGTGTGTGGTACCCCTGTGTAGGGAGATGCATGGGCTCCATTGGGAACATTACCAATGGGAGCGTCTACTTCTTTGCTCCCCAAATCGTTTAGAATAGCCAAAGTTGCTCTGAGGCAATCTAATGCCAGTGCATGAAAATGGAGTCATTTGCATTTAGCTTTTGAAGAACTTGCTGCCAACTTCTGGGTAACAACCAAATGCTCCTGGTACTTTGCAGACAGGCAAAGCCTTTCCGAACTAGCATAGTTCCATGCAGGTTTGATAGCAATTTTATCTTGGGCACTGGCATAGAGAAGACACACAACACACATGCCAATTTGTTGAAGAAGAGCTCTGTATCTACTCTTCTCTGTTTTCCCTTGAAGACCATCTGAGATTTTGGGAATGTGGCTCAGTGGTAGAGCATCTGCTTGGCATTCAGAAGGTCCCGGGTTCAATCCCTGGCACCTCGACTTAGAAGGTTAGATAGTAGGTGCTGTGAGAGACCTCCATCCAAGACCCTGGAAATCTGCTGCCAGTCTGAGTAGACAATACTGACTTTGATGGACCAGGGGTCTGATTCAGTTTAAAGCAGCTTCACATCTTCATGTGTTGTAACGTGACTTAATTATAACACAATTCTTTCCGTGAAAAGTTTACATGATATTAATTAAATTGCAATTATTTTTCCTAATTGAACTGAAGACAAGGATGCCGGCTAAGTCAGTTAGACTCTTCCTCAAAGATACACCTGATGTTTCATTGTCATTGAGTTCAGTTCCAATTAAGATATTTTACTATCCACGCTGTACTATGACAGCATATTACTGCTGAAGGTAAAAAGTAATTCTGATGAGCAAATACCAAGTAATCTATCTGCACTTTACACAATAAAAGAGTAGAAATCTGGTTAAAATAATATTTAAACGCTTCCCTCTAAGGAGATGTGTCCAACACAGAGTGGATTCTTGCGTTCCTTGGCAGAGGAGTATCCGTTCTTCCATTTCCGAAAAGCTCTGTGTATCAGGATGTTAGTGATGCTTTTGCAAAAAAGGTTTGACAACAATAGACAGTCCCCCGCCCGCTAAACAAGAAGTGACAACTCCATTTGAAAGCTGTCCCTGGATGTGTTTTATGTGCAGAAATTATCTGTGACAGTTCAAATCAAAACAGAGCTTTCATTTCACATGGGAGGTAAATGGACGATAGAGGAGGGTGCTTTAAACGCTTCGGTCTAGTGCAATTAATGTTGCAGGAAATTTCTTTTGGGGAGCCTGATCTCTCCCAGCTCTAAACTTTGATGGAAAGAATTAAAAAACACACACCAAACAACTCATTCTCAGAACAGAACTCAGAAAGATCAAGCTAGAAGGTACTATAATTATATGAAAAAGCCAACAACGCAGCCAACAACACAATAGCATAAACTTTAGCAACTGTGCTAAAGGAGTGAAACAATAAAAGCCGGGGAAAAAGCACTTCTATTATTCTCTTAAGAATTATATCTCAGACTGATTTCCCCCCTGCTATTTTTTGAGTGCGTATGTATGTGCACTGCTAAGGGTGTTAGTGGATTCTGCAAAGGCAATCCAACACCCATCAGAATACATCATTATTTTTGCCAAGCACTGTGTACCTTTTTCACGTCAAAGGGGAGAGGGAAACTGAAGCTCAGTGGCTGAAGCTTTTTTTTTTTAATGCAGAAGGTCCCAAACAAATGTGAGGGGGTCCCTCATGCCCACCACGAGGATGGCGCTGCCATTTTAAAGTGATTTAAAAATGCTGTCAGGCACCAATCCTAAAGAGGCCCACAGTGTGGTGTTCTTGTTTCCTCTGGGCTCTTTTGAGTGCCAAAACAACTGTGTGTGGGGTGGTGGTGTTTTGGCGCTTGATAAGGTGAGGGGAGATAAGAGGACTTCCGCCTGCAGTGCTGCGGGCCTGATCAGGATCGGGTCCCTGTGGCATTTTAAAATCACTCAAGAGTGGTGGTGGCCGAGAAGATGTCATGTCTATCTTGGCCTTGAATCCCTGGCATCTCTAGTCAAAGGGCCTCAGGCAGCAGGACACCTTCTTGAGAACCTGGGGAGCCGTTGTCCCTCAGAGCAGATGGACCAAAGTTTTGGTTGCACTGACGGCAGCTTCGTGTAGTCAGCCTTGTATCATCCTAACCAAACTGACAAGAATATATTGCACAAATGTTTAGATAGCAAATGCCTGCCTTGCCTGGCCTTTCTTAACGTTCTCCCAGCTAACAAATGCCCACATCTGTCATATTTCGGTCCAAAAAACCTGAGCTGTCCAATATTTCAAAGGATTTACCCCGTGTGAGTGGGGTACTTTCACTCCCCCCTTTTCAACACGCTCTTAAAGATTCTTCTCTTCCTCTGACCATTACATTTGCTTTACATCACCCGGAAGGCTAATGCGCCGAGTATACAGAATGCAGCCCACACAACTTTGTGAGGGGGCTGATGGGGGCATCAATAATCATTTGCTTTGCAGTTGTAAAGGGCTGCATAAATATTAAATGTTATCAGCCGAGTTATAAATCGACATCTTGGGCCGTCTCTAAGACATGCCAATGAAACCTCATAGCGTTACTTCCGATTGTATCTCTCGCTTAAGTAAAAGCCTTCTGGAAAGTGATCGGCCATTACATTTGCTTCAAAGAAACCCAAACTTATGCACCTGTCAAACCAAATGCCTTTATTTAAAGTGCAGCACAAGGGTACGGCTATGCGGCGGTTACAGTGCCGGATGGGTGGATGGGAGATCCAAGTTCGATTCCCTGCTCGGTCACAGAAACTTGCTGGGTGACCTTGGGCCAGTCACGCACTGTCAACCTAGCAAACCTCACAGGGTTGCTGTGAGGATAACACAGAGGAGAGGCAAACAATGTAAGGCTCTTTGGGTCCCCCCTTGGGTAGAAAGGGAGGGAATAAAGGAAGAAAATAGATAAATAGCTTCCTGTACCTCCAATCTGGTGCTACACAGGACATCAAGAACATAAATGTGAACTTTTCTGGATCAGACCCAAAGATCCATCTAGTCCAGCATCCTGTTTCCACCAGCAGCCAGTTGTGTGCATCAAAACCTCTCCCATCACCTGTCCTTAGGACTGATGCTCTCTCTAAGCTGTGGAGTCTTGTGAAGCAAAAATTCTACTTTGTGAGCTACTGGCATTAAAATTGTGAGTGAGCAATTTGGCTGCTGCATCAATTAGTTCGCTCTGGAGCCATACTTCCTGAGCTAAGACAGAAATCTGTGAGCCAGAAGCTAAAAAACTGAGCTAGTTCACACTAACTCAGCTTAGAGGGAACACTGCTTAGGACCTGGCATTCAGAGGAACGCTGCCTCCAAACCCCATTTAGCACCTATTATGGTAGATTTATAATCCTATCAAGGAGTACAATCCTTTTTTAAAAAATGAGCATTGATGTTGCTCTTCAGAGAGTGGTACATTACTGTAGTTACCATCCCAACATAATTGTAAGGCCGGTCAGTATCTCCCCAAAATACTGGGGATTGGAGGGCTGAAAGAGAGGATATGTGGTTTCACCCAGGAACCCCTAGTCCAGGGGTGTCAAACATGCGGCCCGGGGGCTGGATCAGGCCCCCGGAGGGCTTCTATCAGGCCCGCACTGGAACTGGCCATCTCCAGCTTCCAGCATCATAGCTTGCTTCGCCAGACTCTCTCAGCTGCTCAGCCATTTCATGTTTCCCCCTGGGTCCCAGACTCAGAACTCTGAGCATGAGATTTCTGTGGTGAATGTCAATAAATCAAAAGTAGATTTGCAGCTTACAGATACACACCTGAACAGCATACTCAGGATTGCAACAGCACATTTTGGTGCAATAATTCAGAGCAAGAGGTGTCAGTTATCAGATGCTGTTAAATAAACAAAATATTGCAAGGGTGCTAATGTTTTAAGCATGTTTTTATTTTAAGTAAAAAAACCCAATCTTTGTGTTTGTGTCCTTTATAAAGTTTATATCTCCGCTACCTGGCATTACATTTTATGACACACATGGTCCGGCCCAACAAGTCTCATTTATGTCAGATCCGGCCCTCATAACAAAAGAGTTCGACACCCCTGCCCTAGTCAGTTCGTGGCAGAAGCAAGACTTCCTAGCTCACGTTCTTAGCTAGGATGCTACAGCATAGTCCTTAGCTAGCAGCCATCCCAACATTGGTGCATCTTCCAAAAAGCAAGTTATGGGTCATATGAATTCCCATCTTCACTTTTCTGTTCTGAACTTGCCACCCAGCTTCTTGCATTATGGGCAAGAGTAAATTTTACTTGGTAGCGCCCCTTATTTTTATAGACTTTTACAGTGTCTCCCCACTCCTCTATTCACACAGTGCTCCCACTCCCAGAAGATAATTTCAGGTGCTATAACATTTGGTAATTTCCCCCAGCATCTAGGAAATTTTTAAGATGGAGGTAACCAGTGCAACACTGATTTTTTCTAAGGATGGTATCCAATGAAGTGGATTGGTTTGTTAGGCCAAGGAGATACTGTTTAACATCCTTGTTCCACCATGAAGCCCACTAGGTGACTTTGGGCCAGACAGACACTCTCAGACTTACCGAATTCAAGGTTTTTCTTGCAAATATAAATGTTTTACAGGAACGTATTTTACCCAAATTACACACCAACAGGAGCCCAGCAGCTTAGGGATGTAGAAGTTATTAACCCTTATGCATGAAGCCTCCTTATACTGAATCAGACCACTGGTTCATCTATTACAGTGTTGTCTATTCAGACTGGCGGCAGCTCTCAGGCAGAGAGGTCTTTCCTATCACCGACTGCCTGGTCCTTTTAAATGGAGATGCCACGGATTGAACCCGGGACCTTCTGCATGCCAAGCAGAGGCTCTTCCACTGAGCCACACTCCACCCCCTTCCCCCACTTGATGCTTCCTTATTCCAAACTGCTACCCACCTGGATAAGGTATTCAACATATGTTCCCCTGAAAACAGCTTTTCTTTAGTTAAAAAAATCATCAGGCTACCATATTAATGTGCAGAACTGGGCACAAGCTTCATGGAGGAAAGGCAGGACAAACATTTAATGAATAAGTCATAAGATCAGCAGCTCACAATCGTTTCAGTCCCTGATGCCAGAACTGCCTGCTATCCCCACTGACGGCAGACACGGTCATCTGCAGTGAACTGTCCATCACAACTCCTGCCTGACTGGTTTCCACAGGGAGCCAGCCAGCTTCGCAGCCATGAAGTCTCTCCAGCAGCAATTCTGACTCACATGGACCACCTCGAACTGAAACTTCTCCCCAAGATGGAGCCCTTCTGGAGCTCCAGTTATACGCACCTCACGGGTCTGTAAATTACAAAAGGCTCACAGCGCAGTATAACTGAAAATTATGTAATCTGCACTATGTGTGGATTGCAACTGTAAACCGTATTAGTATCAGTAATGAGCACATATATAAACAAATTCAACAAAAACAAACAAAAACCTAAAAAAACACCATTTTTATAAATATGCTCATTATTGATACTAATACAGTTCACAGCAACAGTCCGCTCATAGTGCGCATTACACAGTTTCTGGCTCTACACCTCACAGGGCCAACCGATGTCCATTTCTATGGCACTTCCATGAGACTGAAGGAGAAGAAGGGTGAAAACTCTCTGGCAGATGGGGGCCATATGCAGTGGTTAGGGGTAGGGAAACATGCCCAAGACAGCAGTTTAAAGTGAGTCTTAACCAGAAATAGTTCAGCACTTTCATTGAATTAAAAAATATATATACAGCTTAGTAGTGGCAGACATTCCTTGAGAATGAGATTTTTCTGATTGTCGAGCTCTACGGGCAGCGCGTACAGCTAAAGGTGGAAGCGGCTTTTCAAAACCTGGCAATGCGGAGGTCAGAGTGCCAGCGCTGATGGAGACAGTGGCATTTACAGGGAAAGGAGGAAAAGATCAGTCCCCTTCTTAGATGCTCTACCCCACCCCACCCCTCCCTACACACATAAGAGCAAGCAGCTGCATAAACATGGCTGTTTTCTATACAGGCACAAAATAGCCCTCCCCGTTCTCATACGAATCACGAGCAGCTGAAAATATCAAAGGGAGGAAAACAAGACTTTCTTCAGGTGAGAGATTTGCACAGGGGGGGCTACTTCCCTATAATTTGTGCACTTAACAATCAATAACAATTAGGGACAGGCTCGCGGCTGATTTAATGCTGCTCCCCAAAGTCCTCGTTTCCCCTCCCCAACCCCTGCCCTCTCCATCACGCTGCAGAAGTAGCGACTGATTTGTAAAGCAAGGACTTTGCCTTGCAACAGTCCTCCTCTATCATTACCTGTGAATGGATCAGAAGCACTTCAGGTCCCCTAGTTAGCAGAACACTTACGGCACAGAAGTGCTCAATTAAAGCAGCCCTTTCAGGCAATTACTGAGCATTACAGCCGCTCAGAAACAGAAAATAGCACTCCCCTTTACTCCAAAAGAGTGAATTTTTTACCCTTTCCATCGGGGCTGTATTTTGTGCGCGCGCGTGTACTTGTGTGGGGGGTGTTTTTAAAGTTGGGTGCTGCTGCAAACCCACATCGGTTGCAGCCACCTTCAAGGGGAAGGCGGATGTCAGCTTAACGGGGGTGTCCTATGATCTGCGCACAGAAGGATCCAGGTTCCATCCCCAGCATCTCCGGTTACAAAAGGAGTTCAGGCAGGAGTTCCAGCAATGACCTTTGACAGAAGCCCTGGAGAGCTGATGCCAGATGAAGCAGACAATACTGAGCTAGATGGGACAGTGGCTGGGCTCCGCAGGAAGCAGCTGCATTTGTTCCAGAACACCCTCCCCGAACTCAAAACTGTACATTTACACTTTCAGTTTATGTCCCTAAACAATCTAGACATGCAGGCTGCCCCCCCCCCTTGCAATAAATTAAATTTGTCCCCTTTGACACACTTTTTATCACTGTGTAAGGCCCACACGTACTTAGGAGGTAAACTCACATCTCGGGCTGGATGTGCTTAAAAGCCCAAAGGCAGAAGTGTTTAGAGCTGATAAATTCAGAAGCCGGCACTCGCTATGTTTTCGGTGATTACCGAGTTGACAGACAACACCCCCAAGTTACGATTACACTGGAAATTATAATTTATCATCATTTAAAATTTAAATGAATGAGGAGGACAGAGCACAACAATGGCCTGTCAAAAGGGTTGATTATTCAGATTATTTTGTTAAAGGAGGTATAAATATCGGCACCTCCGCTGCCCTTTGCTGCATTGTTACCGTGCTCTCGGTTCTCACACCTTCCTGGCAAGATATCAAGGCTTTTATTCCTTCCGAGCTGAATTGAGAGGGAGGGGGAAACTCTGTGGCAATACTGTGTGATGGCTGTACAATGGAGGATGAAGAGACTTCTGGCCTCAGAGGGGGCAGGGAGAATGGCAACAGGAAAACGGACCAGATGTGAAAAGAAGGAAAAGGGACTGAACTCCGTCCTCAGCATTCAACGCTTGGAGGGCAGGCGAGATTGTTCTATTGCTAAAGCTTGTTCTACGGAGGGTCATTCTATTGATGGCTTGAACATGCAGCTTTTAAAAAGTGGCCTCTGGAAACTTATTCCTGAGAAGAGCGAATTGTCAGAAGCAGAAATACAATCAACATCTCGTTAAAATGCTTCTGGAGCAGATAATGAGCCAAGGAAAGGGGTAGGACCCTTTAGACCACAACTGACTGAATGGAGGACAGAAGGAGATCCGGAAGACTCGGAGTCGGTGTGAATGGACTGCATTCGTTCCTCGTTGCTGGTGACAGACCCACAGCAGAAGAACGGTTGCCGGTGAGGTCAACGGAAGGCCTAACTACACAGTAGATTTCCCTCAGGTTTCCCTGGGTCTGTGCTATTGGACATGAATTGTAAATTCCATGCAGGGAATGTAATTCCCAGGCACGCGTGGGCCCAATCTGGATTGAGAGCACATGGGGAAATAATGCTTTGGCCTCCCTGTGTGCTGCCCTCCTAAACTGAAATGGCCCCAGGGAGCTAGCTGCCTACTGGGGAAGCTTCCATGGAGCCCATCAGCATATGTGGTTTCCCCAATAAGGCAACTACTGCCCTTCTCAGGTTGGGAGGTTTACTATCTCCCCATGCACTGTGGCCCTGGTCCAGTTTGTCCAGGGAATTAAGTTTCCAGCACAGAACTTGCAACACGAGTATGATCTCTTGAACCCAACAGGGGACTGGAAGAAAATATAGACTGGAATCAGGCCCTTTGGAACTGTCAAAAAAAAAGTGATAAGGGACCAGAATTTTTTAGCAGTGACTCTTAATGGGTCTATCTACCCATCTTGGAGGGCATTTAGCACTTTTGGGGGCAAACAGTATTTGGGACTTTAGGGGCCCCCCTTTCCACCCACTTGCAGTGACTTCTAATAGCCAGCAGCTCACCTTGACCTGAGGATAAATTTCTACCCCAGGGTCTTAAATATGTGGTATATAGCACACAGGGATCAAGGCTAACATAAGGACATAAGAAAAGCCATGCTGGATCAGACCAGTGGTCCATCTAGTCCAGCCTCCCGTCTCACACAGTGGACAGCCAGTTCCTCTGGAGGGCCAACAACAGGGCATAGAGGCCGAGGCTTTCCTAAGAACATAAGAACAGCCCTGCTGGATCAGATCAGTGGTCCATTTAGTCCAGCCTCCCGTCTCACACAGTGGCCAGCCAGTTCCTCTGGAGGGCCAACAACAAGGCATAGAGGCTGAGGCCTTCCCCTGATGTTGCCTCTTGGAACTGAGATTCAGAGGTTGACTTCCTCTGAACGCAGAGGTTCCCCTCAGTCACCATGGCTGACTGACTTGGCTGAATTAATAGTTATGGGAGAAGCCTTAATAGTAATGGAACAAGGTAAGTTCTCTAATGGGTGAGTAACTAGTTGAAAACCAGAGGTAGAGGTCAGGGGTTCATGGATAATTCCCACGATGAAGGTAAGTAAGCAGTAGGATCCCCTAAGAACCTATATAGGAACAGTGGTAAGAACATAAGAAAAGCCAATGTTGGATCAGGCCAATGGCCCATCCAGTCCAACACTCTGTCACACAGTGGCCAAAAACACCAGGTGCCATCAGAAGGTCCAGCAGTGGGGCCAGGAAGCCCTCCCACTATTGCCCCCCCCCAGCACCAAGAATACAGAGCATCACTTGCCCCAGACTGAGAGTTCCTAACTATACTTTGTGGCTAATAGCCACTGATGGACTTCTGCTCCATATGTTTATCTAATTCCCTCTTGAAGCCGTCCATGCTTGTAGCTGCCACCACCTCCTGTGGCAGTGAATTCCACATGTTAATTACTCTTTGGGTGAAGAAGTACTTTCTTTTATCTGTTCTAACCCGACTGCTCAGCAGTTTCATGGAGTGCCCACGAGTTCTTGTATTGTGAGAAAGGGAGAAAAGGACTTCTTTCTCGACCTGCTCTATCCCATGCATAATCTTATAAACCTCGATCATGTCACCCCTCAGCCATTGTTTCTCCAAGCTAAAGAGCCCCAAGCGCTTCAACCTTTCTTCATAGGAAAGGTGTTCCAACCCTTTTATCATTTTAGTTGCCCTTTTCTGCACTTTTTCCAGTGCTATAGTATCTTTCTTGAGGTGTGGCAACCAGAACTGTACACAGTACTCCAAATGAGGTCGCACCATCGATTTATACAGGGGCATTATGATACTGGCTGATTTGTTATCTATTCCCTTCCTAATAACCCCCAGCATAGCGTTGGCCTTTTTCATTGCAGTTGCACACTGTCTTGACATTTTCATTGAGTTATCTACTATGACTCCAAGATCTCTCTCTTGGTCAGTCTCCGCCAGTTTGGACCCCATCAACGTGTATTTATAGTTAGGATTTTTGGCTCCGATGTGCATCACTTTGCACTTGGCCACATTAAACCCCATTTGCCACGTTGATGCCCACTCGCCCATCCTCGAAAGATTCCTTTAGAGTGCCTCACAATCCTCCCTGGTTCTCAGCACCCTGAACAACTTCGTGTCATCTGCAAATTTAGCCACTTCACTGCTTAATCCCAACTCCAGATCATTAATAAATAAGTTAAAAAGCATCGATCCTGAGTACTGATCCCAGCGGTACCCCACTGCTTACTTAACCAATTCATAAATGAGTTGGAGAACACTGAGTCAGCAAAGCTTGTGGATGGTAGTGGCTTATTTCAGACAGTGAAATACCGAGCTAACTGTGATGAACTGCAGCAGGATTTCTCCATGCCAAATGAATAGGCAACAAAAGGACAAATGAGATTGAATACATTGTGCATAAAGCAATAATGTTCAGGGTAAAAATAAAATCCTAGTTTCGTAGGCACACAGATGGGGCTACCCAAAGAGATCTTGGGGTCATGGTAAACAGCTCCCTGAAAGATACCGGTTCAGTGGCAGGGAAAATGGCAAACTCAGTGTCGGCATGGAATTATTAGGAGGACTAAAAGTAAAGCCAGCATCATGATGACTCGAAACTGCCAGAGCAGCCTCGTGAGAAATATTGTATGTAGTTTCAATAACGGAATCTCAGAAAGGATATTACAGTATAAGAAAAGGCACAGAAAACAACAGCCCTCATCGGAACAGCTAAAACATTAAGGGTTGCTTAGTTTAAGAGAAAACTGGTGAGGGACAGAGTACAGGCTATAAAATTATGAATGGCACGGACCAAGTGAATGGAAGATTTCTCTTCAGCTTAGAACTCAAGAGTCCTGGAATGAACTGATAATATGGAGCATCAGAATGTACAAAAAGGAAACAGGGTTCAACCATCTGATAATGTATTTCTTTGCCTCTTTGTACCCTTTCTTCTCCCCAGTGGGGACCCAAGCAGTTATTCTGTTCTCCGTGTTTTTTATCCTCACAACAAGCCTGCAAGGCTGCCTTCTCAAATAGCAAACTTGGAGGGGTGTGTACCTGTTCGGCTTTCCAAGGAACACAAGGGCCAGATAAATGTAATCTTGTTTTCGTATTCACAGTCTCTGTTCAGTCGCCGGCTGGAAGACCAAAAAGCTCACTTAACATGAGATAGATGTGAGACACTTATGAGAAAGTGCTGCGCAGGTACCATTCTACAGTTTATATCTAACAAATGTAACAAAATGGGAGGGGCTGTGGCTCAGTGCTAGAGCATCTGCTTAGCACGCAAACCGTCCCAGGTTCAATCCCCAGCCTCTCCAGTTTTTTTTATTAGTCCAGGTTTCTGATTTCTCTTAGCCATTATTTCAGCCCAAGAGGCACCTGTGATTGCCCTGTGGCCCTTGACAGCAGGTCATGTATGTTTCTTTTGCACTGGCTTGTACCAGAACAGAACAGTCCAGATGATCTGATGGGGTCTTCTCTTGGAGAGGAATGCTGACTTACATTTTGCATTAAGACAACTGAAAAACCTTGGCCGTGGGCAGGGCTTTTTTCTGGGGGAATTCACTGAAACAGAGTTCCGGGACCTCTTTGTGAAAACAAAATTCTTTCAAAATGTTTAAAAGTTCATGAGGGGGCACAGGGGGAGCATAACATCACCTGCACACTCCTTGGCTGGCTCCCTCCACTGCTTTCAAGAGAAGACACAGAGCTGTCAAGGAGTGGAAGAGTTCCGGATTCTAAGAACTGGCCAGCCAACTCAAGGGACAACATTCTCTATGGGGAAGAAGAAATATGCACACTGGCAAGAAGATTTCAGCTCAATGAAAGAGAAGCTATTTGTGCCTTCGGAGAACATCTAACATTCAGAGAAGAAATGACCAAAGAATTGTCTCAGATTCGGTGCACTCTCAATAAAATAGCTGTTTCCTGCAATGGGTGTGAAAGGGGATTTCCCCAGATGACCCAGATTGTCACTCCAGAAAGGTTCTCCTTGTCAGTCAAAATCGTAACATATTTATTGTTTATAAAAACTGTTGGACCTCCCTTGACAGTCTTTGATCCAGCAAAGACTGTTGAAACGTGGTTGCTTCAAGGTCAACATTCAGCATCAGGCACCAAAAGCAAGACCCGAAAAAGAACTGGGGAAGCTGGTGACATGTCTAAAGTGTGGAAACCGCTTTAAAATTGGGGCAAATCCATAGCGCATGAAAACAATATTGTCTCAAAGAATCACATGTGTTTCTCCTCCCTCTTGAGAGTTCTGGCACCTCTTTTCCCAGAAAAAAAAGCCCTGGCCTTGGGTAGATCTTGTACCTTCTGAAACTGTAACTCTTGACCTTCCTGGTAGCGGCAACAGCTCCAGCACTGGAAACTCCAGCAGCGAAAAGGCAGCATCTTTAGTTACAAACGTCAGGTAGCAGGTGATGGGAAAGACCTCCACCTGAGCCTTGGAGAGCTGCTGCCAGTCCAGTGCAGACAATAAGTGGCCTTGATAGACCCCAAGGATCTGACTTCACATAAGGCAGCTTCACGTGTTCAAGCTAGGCTTGAGAAAAGTAGGTGGCAACAGAAACGTTGTAGTTTTACTGATGGCTTACAGGGTAGCTTCTTTCAATGAAGCGGCTGAAGCGTCTATGAAACGCTTTCCAAGCATAACACGTCTTAATGATAAGCAAAAATCTTCCTTGTTTATCCGGTTGCCTTCTGTTTGCCCCCCTCTAACAATAGAAACGGAGAGGATCAGCCATGAACTCTTCAGCCCTCCGGACACAAACAATAAGGCCATTTAAACATCTAAAAGCCTTTCCCTTTCATCCTGAGCATCCGGGAAAAAACCCCACCAGCAGAACAGAATCCTGATTTAAAAGAATCCGCAAAACGACTTTTGGCAAAAAGACAAACATGGACATAAAACCATCTTATCTAGATGAAACCTAAGGAACAATAAAGATTGTGGCATAGAGAGTACTGAGAGCTTGTAATACTGAAAGTAAGACTCAGGCAGGGAGGAGGAACCTGATGGGAAAAGGCAGCCCTGGGTTCAAACAGCTTCAACACCCATCTGAGGAGAAGAAGAAGAAGAGACAAAACTCCCCTGAAGTTCTGGGCCTCTTATCAGAGGATGCACATTCAGTAAACCTTCCAAAAACATTCGGAAGAAGAATGTGCTGGGCTGACTTCCCCTGAGTGAACGGGAACAGCAGCCAAACGAATCTTAAGAAAACATACAGATAAATGTGAATCCTTTAAGAAAAAAAGCAAATAAAAATAAATCTTGGTGTGTCACGGCACAGACTCCACTTGCCTCTTAACACACCCAATCCTTAGACCATTTCCACTCTTAGGAATATCATTTGCATGCATATAGCTTCCTTGCTTGTAAAAAGACATCCTGCAGTCATTCTGAAAATTCTTCTAATATATGGCATTACTTTCCATGCTGGGAGATGAAGTGATTGAACGTTACGGCAGAGTAGATAACATCTTCTCTGATTAATAAGGACAGAGAACATTCAAAATCTGCGAAACCAGCCTCTCATCAGCACCGTCGGGGTTGTAAATCATGGCTGCCTCAGCTGGTACGGAACACCTACGACATATTCCTGTCTTATTTTATGCAGCCTTTTTTGAACACGAGTTGTGGCCAAAAAAATGCACGTATGAGACCTGGATGCCATCTCGTAGGGACAGCTAATCATAAGTCTCCTTTGTGCAAAGCTGGAGATATTTGGTGTTTGGTTCACAAATAAATCCATAGCTTGGCTATCCACTGGAGCCTTTCTGTGGATGGAAGGACTTCCACTCCCAAAGTGTGGCTTTCTTGCCTTCTTCGCTTCCTGCTGCAGCCCAAAATGTTTCCAGAAATGCTGTTCTATCCCCAGGAACTGATTTTTTTCATTGTTTGACACTGTTACATTCTTGCCCTTTGTATATTACTAAAGTTACTTTGGGGTTTTTTTTTGTTCTGAACTAGTTAATGCATTAAAATTTTTGACAAGTCAAATCACTAACCCTTACCTGAACAGCTTTCTCTAACCTGCAATTATTAGAAACATAGAAAATAGGTACAAGGTTTGTTTCTTTTCTCTTTTTTTTTGGTTCCTTAGCTATACCTAAAACACAGAAACAGATGTAACAAATGCCCCAAATGAACATGTGCCGCCACAAACATGCATGCAACATGTGGGTATCCATACATGGAAATAACAGCTGCAATCCCTGAAAACTCTTTCCTGGGAGTAAGCCCCCTTTGGTGACAATTGGACTTACTTCCAAACAGACCGGCTTAAGATTGCTCTCAGCATCATGTGTGGCAGTCAAGTAACACAGTCCACTAGGAGCAATGTGATGCTAAAGTATTGTGTGAAAAAGCAAAGAGGGTACTGCTTTGATCAGTCTGTTCAGAGAAGTATTTATTTGGGAAGAGTACAGTCTTAACCGGATCACTTTTAAGGCAACCCTGTGTTAAAGACACCAAAAATGTGCTGGTCGATCATCTGTATGGGTCAGAGGTGGAGTCAGTTACAAGCGGATTCTGGGCAGCAAATGTCTTTTGCCCAGTTTTGAAGACTAAATGTTTGAAGATGTAGGGTTGGATCCAGTGTTCCCTCTAAGCTGAGTCAGTATGAGCTAGCTCACCATTTTTAAGCCTCCAGCTCACACATTTTTGTCTCCACTCAGGTGGAGACGGCTCCAGAGCAAACTAATTGATGCAGTAGCCAGATCACTCACTCACATCTTTGATGCCAGTAGCTCACAAAGTAGAATTTTTGCTCACAAGGCTCCACAGCTTAGAGGGAGCATTGGATCCACCAGATTTTTTCCATTTCCATTTCTCCTCTATATTCCCGCTGAAACATGATATTTACTTAAAAACTGAAAATATTAAAAAGCAACAGTTAAATAAGAGTTCTATAAACTAGAAAGAGTCACTGAACATCTTCAAATTCACAGGCCGTGTCTGCACGAATACCAATTGCTGGGGAACAAACAGCTCCACCTTCCCAAAACCTGGTCACTGAAGAAGGCTGGAAACATGAACCTTAGGCTTCCAGGTGGGCTCATCCTACATATTTAAAAATGAATCCTGAGGCCACAATTCTTTTCAGGTCTTTTGTGACCAGCATAGAATGGGCAGTCCGAGAGCTGTCAGGCGCCAGCTAACAGGAACGCATCTTGCCTCTCTCTAAACAGCTACAATGGCTGCTGGTTTGCTTCCAAGTCCAATTCAAGATGCTGGTGACAACCTTTGAAACTCCTTTCTGGCCTAGGACCCCATGGATGGAGGGCCAGAGCGCTGTGGTGGTTAAATTGTTAGACTGGGATCTGAGACCCTCGCTCTGCTATGCAAGCTTGCTAGGTGACCCTGGGCCGGTTACGCCCTCTAAGCATAATCTACCTCACAGGGTTGTTGTGAGGACAAAATGGAGGGGAGGAGAACAACTTATGCTGCTTTGGGTCCCCATTGGGGAGAAAACGTATCTAAAGGGCCCTCTTCTCCCCTATATCCCCAGGTGCCAACTATGGACTTCAGACTGCCGTCTACTGACTGCTCCCCCAATTAAGATAGCCTGTCTGGCATAAACCAGACTCTGTGCCTTTTCCACTGCACCTCTCACTTTGTGGAACAGGTTCCCCAAGGAGGCACGGGGATTCTGTCTTTAGAAATTCACAGGAATCACTGAAACACCAGTTTGGTGTAGTGGTTAAGAGCGGGACTCTCATCTGGGAGAACTGGGTTTGATTCCCCACTCCTCCACACGCAACTGCTTGGCTCAGTCATAAGTTCTTTCAGAGCTGATCTCTCAGGGGCAGTTCTCGGGAGAGCTCTCTCAGCCCCACCAACCTCACAGGGTGTCTGTTGTGGGGAGGGGAAGGGAAAGGAGAGTGTAAACCGCTCTGAGACACCTTCGGGTAGTGAAGGGCGGGATATAAATCCAATCTTTTCTTCTTCTTCTTCTTTGCCAAGACATTTTAACAGGGCCTGAACCGCAGTTATCTTTTGAGGGGAGCGGGTTATTTGGGGTTTAATGCTTTTGGTTTTAAACAGAGATATTTTAAATCGAGCTTGGCAAGATGCCACAAGGCACGGTGGGATAGAGATATTTTAAGAAACAAACAGATTTTGGATATATCCATATGCGTACGCTAGAGGACACGTAAGCTCCAAGCACCTGTTTCACCACAGCTACCCTGCTTGTGTAGTGCTGGCGACAACAGCAGTCCTACTCCCTACTGCCGCTGTGAAATGTTTTCCCTGTGCTTGCGAGATGCTCAGCGGAGGGTACGAAACACTGCTTCCTGCCCTCTGATCTGGCACTGGACATTATCACGTAGCTGAGCCCCCCCTGGCTGTATGGAGACATTATAAAGCCTGGTCAGTGAGAGAGCAGGAAGCAAACATTTCCTAACGTCACTCTGGCACCTTGTTGGTAAGACTAAAGGAAGGGCGTGCCCAACCAGTGGGGAATGCGATCACTGCTGCTGCTGAGTCACATCGGTGTGCAACCTCCCAGAAGTGGCCAACACCCCCACCCATTTCTCAGACTACAAAGTGGTATGACAAAGCTGCAAGGAGGGGAGGGGGATGCATTTGGGATCAGCAGGGCGTTTTTTGTAGAAAAAGCCCAGCAGGAACTCATTAGCACAATAGGCCATACCCAACAGCAGAAACTCATTAGCATATTAGGTCACACCCCTGACAGCACCGCTCATTAGCATATTGGGGGGGCTGGGATATAAGAAGACAGGGCATCATGGAAGCTTGCCTCTCCCCCCCCGAGCTTCTCCAGCCCACTTCAGCATGGCCTTTCTCCACTATTGTGGAGAGACTCAGGGAAGTAGGGGGGGCATGGTTAAATGCCTTTCTCTCCCTCCCCCAGATCAGGGAGGGAGAGAAAGGCATTTCCAACTTGCCTGGGTTCCCTGCCTGCCTTTTCCAGCTGCGACATGTCAGCTAGAAAAGGGAAGGAAGAGAGACTTTTCCTTGCCAATTTCACTCTCAGGTGACTGGGGGGGGGGGAGGGGGGAGTGAAGTTGACAAGGAAATCCTGACAGGCTCCCCAGAGGGAAAGAAGGCATTTTAACATGCCCTCCTTTCCCTCTTGTGTGTAACGAAGGGAGGGCAGTGTGCTCTGACGGCTCAGGCTGGCCCGATCTTATCAGATCCCAGGAGCTAAGCAGGATCGGCCTGGACCGGAGCATCAAGGAAGTCCAGGGCTGCTTATGCAGAAACAGGCAACGACTACACATTTGTCTCTTGCCTTGAACACACGACAGAGTCACCACACAACGGCTGCAACCTGATGGCAGTTGACACATATACTACTTAAAGCAGACACAGAAGCCTATTTAGAAGCGCGAAGATAACACACAGCAGAAAGGCATCGACAGATGTCAACAAGAAGGTTTTAAAAAGAACCATGGAGAAACAATGAACAATAACGCTGCCCCCACGCCCTCCCTTAAACGCAGGCATGGTAGCCAGCCCAGGTGGCCTTCATCTCAGCCACGCAGGGTGACCCGGGAGGGCTCCGCAGCTGTTTCCAGCTCACTGTCCTCTTAATCACTGTGGTGCGTGTTGGGCTCCTCCACTTCATGCATTAAGACTTTCCATCACTGTCTTAACAAATCTTTTGCGGTAAGCAGCATGTAATCATTGCCAAGGGAGTTCTCTGGTGTGCTCCATGCTGACCTCACGCTTATGAGGTCATCTGGTCAACCATTGTCTTTATTTTGATATATAGGGGAGGACGAGGCCCCCCGTGTCCCTGCTTAATCATGGTAATCACTGCAGGAAAGCTCTGGGTTGGGAATGGTTTAGGAAGGTCTGGCAGGCCTACCCCTCCATCAGTTGGGTGTCTTCTATTGTTATCTATGTCTGCAAAGTCTCTGTCAACATCACTGCCATGATCTCACGTTTACAGAATGGTGCGTTTGAATGTCATGATTAACACCAGAACTACCACGTATATTTATTCACCTAAAACTTCAACAAGTCTATCCTCCCACTCATAAAAATGGGGCCCAAGTGAGCTCCCAAAAAGCATCACATAAGCGATCGATAACAATAGCAAAATTTAAAAGCCATAGCTGTGGAAATCATCATCATCACAGTGTGGAGAAATGCATTTTATTATGGGGTTTGAGGCTGAAACAACTCCCACATTCAGGGTTTAAAGTTTTTCTCTCTCCTAGCAGAAGATGTCAGGGGGGAGGGGAGGGTTCAAGTGCCCTCAAGCCTTGCCCAAGTACTGCCCATCGATGCTTTAGAATGCTAATCCTGGCCAGAGACAATGAAATTGTCAGCTCACACCTTAACCGGGAATCTGACACCTGCAATGGACACAGAGACTTGGGGGTGTGAGGGGCTAAACTGTGTCTTTCTCAAGGTTTCAGGAAAGGTAACCTTTGGGCCACAAAGGGTGAGAAAACAGAGATAATAAAATCCTTTGGCATGGATGGAGAGGAGTTCCCGTTTTGCAGTTCCATCTTGACTGATTACATCTGGAGGAAGGAATTCTCAAACTGGAGCTCCATCTCGATGGCTACCATTGTCACATGGGACAGATAAAGGGCTGGCTGTCAAGAGCAAGACTCCAACATGATGGGAAGCTTTCAGAATTTGTGTAACTTCTAAGTTAAAAAGCCTTAGAATAAGAGCAGCTAGAGCATGTACAGAGTGAGGGGCAGGGAAACCATGTGTTTCACTTTACTTCTGGATTCCTTGCTCACTCTGTTGCTGTGCTGAAAGTATGTGGGTGGAGTATTTTAGTTTTAACAAATAGTTGTTCCCTGACCCAAAGACCTCCACCATTTGAACACGTTATTCAAAACAGGCACCAAGGGAAGGGATGTGGTCAGTTGCTATCCTGCTGTTTCCCCCAAGAGTATGCAAGTACAGCATGCCATTCCTGTGGTAACCAGTCACTGGGTAACGGGGAACATGGACACTAGGTGGAGCCTTAGAACGACAACACAGGAAAGGAAGTTGGGAACACTTGCAATCTCAGCTGTTCTCCTAAAATGGCCAATTGGTGGCAGCGGTACCAAAGACAGAGAAAACCCCTCTGAGGATCAGATAGGCTGGGCAGCTGCCAGTGCCTACATGTCTCAGAGGGCCAAACAGAGCAGTGCTTCTGGGGTTTTGCTGGAAGTGACATTGTGCTCCAGAGCGATATCAGTGCTCTTCTCCCCACCCCCAAAATCCTCCCTGTGATCAACTCAAGTCAGCCACAAGCATATGTCAAGCATGGGTCATGGCACCATAAGATAAACAATGCATGCAAAATCACTTTACTAATGAGAAAGGGAAGGTACACTGGGTGAAGCACAAAGGAAAACCTGCTGCAGACATCAGTGATGGCAAAATTAGGCCGGTGTTGGCAGTGTTAATTGTTTATATGTTCAAATGGAACGCTAGTAGAAAAATAACTTAAAAGTTTTATCACTCATTTTCATGACATTAGGGTAAACATGACATTGCAATAAAGAAGTGCCACTGATCTGCACAATATGGTTGCCAACCTCCAGGTGGTGGCTGGAGACCTGCTATTGCAACAGAGATCAGTTCACCTGGAGAAAATGGCTGCTTTGGAAGGTGGACTCTGTGGCATTATAGCATGCAGAGAGGCCCCTCCCCTCCCCAAACCCCACCACCCTCAGGCTCCACCCCCAAAATCTCCAGGTATTTCCCGACCTGGAGCTGGCAACCCTACTGTGCATGTTAATTAGGACACCAATATCTTACTGTGTATATCTGGCAAGGTATGTTTTAGAGAGAAGGCCCTGATGCTGGGAAAGATTGAAGGTCAAAGAAAAAGGGGACGGCAAAGGATGAGATGGTTAGACAGTGTTATCGATGCAACGAACTTGAAGTTGAGTGAACTCCGGAAGACGGCAGAAGACAGGAGGGCCTGGTGTGACATGGTCCATGGGGTCGTGAAAAGTTGGACTCGACTGTGCAACTGAACAACAACATCATGTTTTAGGGTTCAGGGGGAAAATGCTTCAAGTGGCCTGCCTGCAAGATGGAAATATCACATGCCTTTCCTGGTTGCACCTTTCCATATGCAAAGCGACTGGCCTAAAAACAAGGTTTTTTTTAGCAGGTTCTCTTTTGAACAACTCTGTCTGTTTAATTAATCTCCAAGCCATTAACCATTCATTTAAAATGCCACTTACGAAATCTTCATTTTGCACATTATCAGCTGGTTCACAAATAGCTATCCATGAGCAGGGGCGTAATGATCTCCCCTCTCCCATTCTTACAGCTTACCAAACTCACAGACAATTTTGGCTTCTTAATTACCCACATAACTTATTAGCATTTAAAATTAAATGACAGGTTAAAAAAAAAGAAAGAATGTGCACACGCACGCATTCAAAAGTTAACATTCTTATTACTATCCTGGCTGTTAAAGGTACCAGGATCTTCTTTTGGTCAAAAAATGCTGTCTTATAAAGGAAAGATAAACAGAGAAAGAAACACTGAGGTAGATTCAGCCAGCTATTTCATTGAATCTCCCTCTGTTCCCTTTCCTGCTATAGTCCTGGTCTCAGGTGGGTTTTGTCCATGGAGGTCTCATGATCCCTTGGCATAGGCTTTGTGGTGGTCAAAGGGGACTCCCTTTGTCCCCTTTTCATCACTGAAAAAGGTGGCTGGATCCAACCCTTTTGGAGGAGGTATAATTGAAAGGAATCCATGCCTTTACTTCTACACTTCATGTGATCCTGCGGAGATTAATGAATCTAGGAATACTAGGTTTAATTTCCCATATAGCCATGGAACTTGCTGTGCTGATGGAAGTTTAATTAATATTTGGCCCAGATTACACATAGACACTGAGTTTTGCAATTAATCAGCAACCCTAAATGAGAAGCCATGGATTGAAGCACGCTTGCAAACTATGGCTTGTACTGGAGTCGGTTTGCAGTAGCGGCAGACTCTAATCTGGGAGAACCGGGTTTGATTCTTTACTCCTCCTCCACATGCAGCTGCTGCTGTGACCTTGGGTCAGTCACAAGTTCTCTCAGAGCTGTTCTCTCACAAGCAGTTCTTGAGAGAGCTCTCTCAGTCCCATCTACTTCACAGGGCGTCTGTTGTGGGAAGGGAAAGGAGTTTGTAAGCCGCTCTGAGACTCCTCCAGGTAGTGAAGGGCGGGGTATAAATCCAATCTCTTTTTCTTCTTTGTCAACCATGACAGTTTGATAGGGTAACTCTTCCTCCTTTAGATCTTGAACAACTTTGTAGAGCAGGGGTCCTCGGCCTTTTTTAGCCAGAGGGCACCTTAAGAATTAAGAGAATGTCATTCGAAGAGAAATGGTTTTCCTTTCTTGAATACATATATGCGCAAGATCCACTACCTTCTAATTCAATATTCCGACAAATGCTTTCACTTTAACGTGGTTCTCCTTACATTGTTAACTTTTATCCTTCTATTTATCTATTTCCTTTTTTCATTTACTTGTGTGTTTTTTTCTTTCCCCTCTTCATTTCTACAGGTGTGGAGTCAAGTGAGCTTAAGCAAAGTACCCCAAATGCACCACTCCACTCTAGCTCAGCAGCCATAAGGCTACCTTATCACACTAAACTGACAGTCCATGTTTTATTTTTCTAGATTGTATTGTCAATTACTGAGAATTGCAATGAGTGTTTATGGTTATATGATAATATATTGGTTTTACCAGATGCACTAAGTCTAATGTTAGTATTATTTATTTATTAATTTCGATTTATATCCCGCCTCGCCAGCGAGCTGGCTCTAGGCTCTAGTAATCTTAATTTATCTTTGGACTTTTGACATGTATGTACATCAGTCTCTTCCTGTCAATTGTAAACACTATATACATCAATAAAAACATAAAAAATAAAAGAATTCTGACACAGTGTGGTGGGCACAGCCACAAAATGGCTGCCACAGGAGGCAGAACCAGACACAAAATGGCTGCCGCAGCAACAGTTTCCAAAATCTGCACAGCCAATCAGAACCCTTGCTGGAGAAAAGCCACACCGGGCCCCGCCCACTTTCTAACACCACTTGGCAGGTGCCAGGAATGGTGTCGGCGGGTGCCACGGTGCCCACGGGCATCACGTTGGGGACCCCGGTTGTAGAGCAACTTAGCCTACCGAAAATATGCCCCTCAGTTTTCTGGAACAAGGAAGAAATACACACAATCCTTAGTGAGCCAATACTCATACACAGTTTAACACACATGCACACCATTCGCATACCTGAACATTAACCATAAATGGCAATGTTTGCATGCATTCCATACTCACAAATTAGCTGCAAAATACAAGAAAGCATGAAGGGATCCTTACATGGAGAACAAACATTAGCATACTCAGGGAACATACGAAGCAGTCTTCTGCTGGGTGAGACCATCTAGCCAAGTATTGGATGGGATTTATCAGAGGTTTCTCAACACTGTTATCTCGAATTCTTTTTATAGGGGTAGCTCGGATTGGACCTGGGACATACCGTGCACCTGTGTCTCACCACTGGATCCTGGCATTTCTTGAACAGTTCCGAATGAGGGTTCAAAGGAAAAGCCAAGGGAGGAAAAGAGATGAAACAGGCCAACTCCCAACCCAAAAGAAACACTTAGCCAAGGCAAATGTGTGAACCACACAAAGGCAAGTCTGTCTCCAGTGACGCTCATTGGAGCTGCAGTGAAATAGACAAGACGGAAGTCCAAACCGCAAGGTATACATCAAGATTCCAAGAGGATCCTGACAACAGGAGAGGTTAACACCTCAGCTCATGTACTCAGGATTACTGCTTTTCTTTTGAAGTCTACAAGAGCTGCTCGTGATTGGGGTAGTTGGGGACACACAAGAACTAGGACATTAAATTAGGGCATTTTGCGAGGGGACTCGGGGCTAATTGTGAATCAGTTACTAGCTACGCTGATCAAGCTGCAGAGATCCTTTCATTATAAGCAGCCTCATAATTCTATAAAATCATTAAAAGGACGATAATACATTCTTCATAGGGGGAAAGAAGCGCGATTGCTTGGTTCAGTGCATGCGTTTTAATTCAATTCTCTATGGTAATGGCCCATGACTGGAATTCCTAGACTGAGATGAGATCATCTAAATTCTGTTTGTCGAAACTAAAAGAAGGGGGGGGGGGAAATAACTCATTTAAGTCATTTCTCAGGTCCTCACATCCTGTGTCACAGATTATGAGTCAGAGGTGGGAGGAAAAAAAACACCACTAATCAGAAATAATATTAACTGTGAAAAGTCATGTGAGAAGGAAGTAAGAACAGGAGCAAGAAAGTGAGGAAACTGGTGCATGAAAGTGAGGGAACAAGTGCTAAACACTCAGCCTGAATATATGTGAAATTACTTCAGCTGACTAATAAAAGCACTGCTATGATTTTTCTACTTCTTGGTCCAGTGGACAAAGCTCAGTGTGGAGAAAGCTAAAATGAGGAACAATTTAAGATGGCACATATGACTTCGGGAAGGGCTGTGGTTCAGTGGTGGAGTATCTGCTTGGCATGCTTGGAAGGTCGCAGGTTCAATCCCTCGTACCTCCAGTTAATTTGACCAGGCAGCAGGCGATGGGAAAGACCTCTGCCTGAGACCCTGGGGAGCTGCTGCCAGTCGGAATAGACAGTACTGACCTTGATGGACCCAGGGTTTGAGTATAAGGCAGCTTCACTGATTCAACATGCATAAGATGGATCTGCCTTACTCTGAGTCTGGCCACTGATCCATCTCGCTCTATTCCATCTCTCCCAGGCAGAGAAAGGGCCCAGCTCCTGCTCTCTGAAGATCATTCAGACTGCAGAAGCCAGGAAATGAACCAGGAAGTGACCCCATGAATGTGTTCCTCCACTGGGCCAAGCCCCCTCCATGTTCTGTGTGTGCTCATAGAAGGAGGAGAAGAACATGCCATCAAGCCACAACTGATTCGCAGTGAATCTACAGGTTGTTCCAGGCAAGAGGTGTTCAGAGGTGGCTTGCCATTGTGTCCCTCAGCATTGCAACCCCAGACTTCCTTGGTGGTTTCCCACCCAACTACCGACCATGAATGACCCCTTCCTTAGCTTCTAAGCTCTGACGAGCTAGGGCCAAGCCAGTTTTGTTTAAGCTGCTGTGCCCTTATTATTGTTCTGTAATTAGGAAACCGCCCATAAGAGTTCCCTGTTTTTATTTTCTAAAATAGAAATAACAGATCTTCCTTTTGTCCAATGGAGGAACACCGTTTGCCTTTTTTCTGCCTTGCTCAGAGGAACTTCGCGAGCTTACATCAATGACACCAGCGTATATGTACTTGCCCTCACATCTAACATGTTGGTTGAAGAATCCCTTTAAAATCATGGCCAGGAGTAATTTTTCCTCCCCACCCGTACGTCTAAGTTTTTCATTTTGTAACATCAAGCCTGAGGAAGAGCTCCGGTGCGCTTGAAAGCTTGTGCACCGGTTTGTGTTATCGAAGCCAGTCCTAAAAAGAATGTATTATGTGGATCGTTGTTGTTGCTATTATAGTCTGCCTTTCTCACGGGGACAGGAAGGCAGGGAACCAAGGGAGTAAATAAAGAAGTAAAACAAATATGCAGCATAGAACTAACAGGGCCAGTAACCATCCGAGTATACAAACCTGCCTTCTCCCTCAACTGGAGAGGGGCTGTGCCTCTATCAGGGAGCACCTGCTTTGTATGCAAGAAGTCCCAGATTCACTCCCAGGTGTCTCCATTTAAAAGGGCCAGTGAGCAGGCGATGCAAAAGACCTCTGCCTGAAACCACAAAGAACTGCTGCCTGTTTGAGCAGTCAACAGTGACCTCGATGGACCAATGTGTGATTCAGTGTCAAGCAGCTAGATGTGTATTATGTGATACGTCCCTTTTACCCACACTTGCAGATACTGCTGGGAAATCCAAAAACCGGACTGGATGTCTTTCCGGATGCAGGTAGCCTCGCCAAGCCCTGTACTTCTTACACTCCCTAAGGCCAGGAGGGGACTGCTTTCAAAATCTCCTGGTGAAGGCTGTGCTGCAGGAATGCAAGTTTTCCTTTTTAATTCATACCGGTGGGGGGGGAATTACTGTATTTCTTAACACTCTCTACCTGGACGCTTGACAGTAAGGATTAAAAATGGCTCCTTCCTCCCCACTCGGTTATTGGAAAGGCCCTGAAAGGTAATCCGTCTTGCGAAGCCAAGCTTTACCGTCTGCGTAAAAGTGCCAGGGCTCTCGGTCCTTCCTCCAACCTAATTGAAAGCGCATAAGATCACACAACGGGGGAAATGTAAATTGTAAGCATACATAGTAAATCACCGTAGATGCTCCAAACACTGGTTGCTAATGGGCACTGAGCGGTTGCGGGGGGCCACAAAAGCCATAACCGCACGCTGGAGCCTTAGCGACTGCAGAACAACAACTGCTTCCAAGCAGGGGAAAGAAAACAGCTCATTCGGTAGCACCACAGCTGGATTGGAAGCGGGTCAGTTCTGTCAGTGCGTGCCATGCATGAGCCCTCCCCAAAATAATTCCGATTGCATTGCGACTCTGTGAGAACGGCAGTGGTGCAAATGCAGAGGAAATGTACGGCTTCCTTTTAAGCAAACGTAAGATCCTGGCTGCCTGCACTGTAGTCTGTTGGAATAAGGGAACATAGCTTTGTAATCAGAATTGATCTTCTTTAGGTGACTGAGTAGACAATACAAGACTCAACGGGTCAGGGGTCTGAGCCACGATAAAGTAAACCCAGGGCTAGAGTTCACTTTGAGGGAGGGCTGGGGGCTCAGTGGCAGAGTGTCTCCTGCGCAAACAGAAGGTGCCAGGGTTGACCCCCTTAAAAGCAGAATTCTGCTATTTGGTCCACTGAAGTCAGTGGGAGGAGAAGAAGGAGGAGGAGTTGGTTTTTATACCCCACCCTTCACTACTCGAAGGAGTCTCAGAGGGGCTTACAATTGTCTTCCCTTCCTCTCCCCACAACAGGCACCTTGTGAAGCAGGTGGGGCTGAGAGCTCTGGGAGAACTGTGACTGGCCCAAGGTCACCCAGCAGGGCTTCATGTGAAGGAGGGGGGAATCAAAGCTGGTTCTCCAGATTAGAGTCCACCGCTGTTAACCGCTACATCACACTGTAGGGTGCAGCTCTGCTTAGGACCGCAGTGTTAGGAATTAAGAAACATAAAACTAGTTTAAGACCACAGCCATCGGTTCCCTTGCCTGTATCAATGCCAAGTCTCCATTTTGCCAGCCTAGGATTGTAATGGGTAATGACACTTAGGCTAGGTTGCCAATCTGCAGGTGGGGCCTGGAGATCTCCTGGAATTGCAACAGATCTCCAGACTACAGGGATCAGTTCCCCTGGAGAGCACGGATGGTTTGGAGGGCAAGCCAAACTCTGTGTGTGGCATGCCATATATTCTAGATGATATCCCTTCCCCACGACAGGACCTGCCTCCAAATCTCCAGGAATTTCCCAGCCTGGAGTTGGCAACCTCACACTGAGGTGGCACAACTATCTGGAGTGCAGCCGCTAAAACATTTATGTGCTTATGTGTAGCAGGTCACAACGGCAGCTCATTTATTCCCCAAAACCACTCTTCAAAATGGAACCTGGGCTCTGTGCCATTCCGTTATGTTTGAAACCCCCCTCGCACACTCTGGCATAAACAGATTCCAGGACAGGAGTGTTACCTCTCAACGGGAGCATGCTGATGAGGCGCCTTGTTTATCCTCGCATAGAGTCCTTCCAAGTGGTCCTGATCCCCCGGCACTGGAGGGTTACTGCACCCAAAGTTCTCTGGAAGAGGTGGAGAAGACGGTCTGTAGGCAGCGACGGCTGGATACCTCTCGCGGAAGTGGTTCACCCGTGCGTAGTTCGGGTCTGTCTCGTCGTCATCCATATCGGGGGGCGGTCCCACAGGGCCAGTGGAATACTCAGCCAGGCTTCTCACCTGCTTCTGCCGTAGCTCCTGATGCTTTGCGCCAATCCTGAGGGACCAAGCGACCGAGGTTAGCGCTTAGGTCACCCTCCAATGAAGAAGTGACCCCGTTTCACAAAACAGCTCTCAGAAACAGTTCCTCCCTGCCCCCCACAAATACAAGGTGCCACATTATAAGCAAACACCAGCTAATATCTTAGGAGACATTTAATGCTTTATAATCATGCTCTGGTGCTTAAGCTGGCGCAAGCAAGCATTTCACCACAGGGCCACCACGATTTCTACACAGAAGCGTCACTCTCTGCCTAGGTTATCTGCAAACTAATGACACCCGCGTACCTGTCCACAGACATAATCCCAAGAAGCATCAAAATGCACCACTGTAAGAGTTTCGAAAGAGACGTCTCTGCGACAGGCCCGCACTAAATCACGGGTATTGATTTAAAGCACTGATTTTGATAGATGCCTGCCAAAAGTCCTGCCTCTCCCCCCCGCCCCGCCCCGCATTTGAATTAATTGATCAGGGCACTTTCCCCATATCCCCTCGCAACTCCGAGATTCTCCTAAATAAATTAATTTATAAAAAGTGCATTAATGTGGGAACTGCAAGCTCGCTTGTCTGAAAAGTCAAGAGGAGAGGCAATTTACTTGAGTTTTCTGTGCAACCCCCCCCCCCTTTCTTTAAGTGTGTGTGGGGGGGACATCATACCTCATTATACTGAAGCTAGGGGCAGAGTAAAACAGGGAAGAAATGAATAGGAGCCTGACAGAGATGAATTGGTACATATAAGTGAATTAAAGACTATTACTGGCAGTACTCCACTGTGATAAAGCCTTAACTGGTATTACAAAACGGTGCTGCTAATCAGCCCCATTGTATAATCTGTTGGGAATAAGAACGGTAAAAATACATATATCTATCTATATAATTTTTTTAAAAAACGCCCAGGTATAATTTCAAAACTTAGCCAAATCCAGACGATTCAACATTTGCTTTGCAACTGAAAACTTTAAACAAGGCGCTATTAATAATACACAACTTTAAAAAAACACAACCGTTCGGCTGCCTCGCTCCGTAATTAAAGCAACGGCAAAGATCACAGCGGCAAGATGAGCCTGGCCTGGAGAGCGCAGAAGAATGAAAAGCAGGGGAAGGATTAAAGCACAGGAGATGCCAATTAAAAGAAGTCAGGATTTACCCACCATTATTAAATTCTGCGGCACGGAAGCTTTTCCTGGAAGCAGATAGGTATAGAAGATGCATATATATATAGATTAAAAAAAATGACAAGAGTATAGTAAACATTGTTAAACAGTTACCTTTTGTAGCTAGGAAATATTAAGAACAGTAAAGCAGTGGCTGAGTGAGGAATTAGAAGGGGAAAAATAGGTTTGTAGTAGAGGAAAGAAAATAACGACAGTAGAAATCAAGGAGGGCAGACAGAAACAAGGAGTGGAGATGGCAAGATTTGAGCATGACTTTCAGCCAGTAGACACACTGTGCTAAGAATGAATGCAGAGTCAGAGGAACTCTTAATTCATTACGGGTTTTAGCTCCCACGCTCCCATTTAGCATGCACCTAAAAAGGTTACGTGTGAACTGGAGAAACTAGCAGAAGTTCGTAGCCCATGAATCCTACAGTCATATTTGGTCACGTTTTTTCGACTATCTACAATTCTATGTACATTCTATCTACATTCAGGGCCCCATCTAGGTGTGATGGGTGTCCCTGGGTTCGTGCCACCATTTAAAACAGAGAATTCTCAGCTGGGTATTGCTTTACATTTTGCAGTGGGGGCCCAATTCTGGTTGAGACCAGTGTTCCCTCTAAGCTGAGTCATTGTGAGCTAGCTCACAGTTTTTTAGCCTCTGGCACACTCATTTTTGTCTTTGCTCAGGAAGGATGGCTCCAGAGCAAACTAATGTATGCAGTAGCCAAATCACTCACTCACAGCTTGAATGCCAGCAGCTCACAAAATAGATGTTTTCCTCACAAGACTCCACAGCTTAGAGGGAGCATTGGTTGAGACCAATGCAACATGGGGGAGGGGCTCCTGCTTCACCCACACTGTTTTTCATCCCTGAAATGGTGCTGGGGGGCACTATTTACCTGTATGTTCCCTGATGCCATTGTGGGGGGAGAACAGTTGGGGGGCAGGATACCCCCCTCCCCCAGGGTGGTCCAGACAAGAATTGGCCCCCCATGACAAATTGTAAATGAATTCCTGGCTGAAAACTCACTTCTTAAAATGACAGTGCATCTCTAGGGCAAACCCAGCAATGCCTGCCATGTCTAAATGGGTATACACCTAAAAAGGTAATGTGGGAATGGGATAAAGAAACAGGTTTGTAGCCCATTTATCCTACCATCATACTTCGTCACAAGGCTTTGACTGGCTACGGTTCTCTGTTGAGCATGCACTCAATGGCAAACTTGGGTCTATTGTGACATGAAAAGACACCATCTGATATTAGACATGGATTTTCCATTGAACGGTGGGGTGGGGACTGAAAGGAACGCAGCTTCCCAGCTCAAGCATGGGCGACAGAAAAACCCATGTGTGAGACTATCACCTGCGAGGTCCACACATTTTCACTTGGCTCAGCTGCCAGCTGTTGTTTCTGGCTGGCCTCTGCCCTTCTCCACAGTGGACCTGGGGAAGGCTTTGCATGCTGTCTTCATCTCATGCTTAGCTTTCCAGTGGGGAAAAGCAATGCCAGAGATTCCCACAGCTTCCACCTGCTCTAAAGCTGTAAACGGTAGGAGAGGGCATGCTGTCCGTCAATCAAATCCCATGAATCTGCCAGAGGCCTCAGAAGCAATGACGTGCGAGGTCTCCTGTTGTGCTGGGCTTCAGAGTCACTAAGAACTTCTGCCTACTCCAAGTTCAGAGGAACATGAGGCTCTTGCTAAATTTCTCCATCACTGGGAAAGTCTCTGTGAAGGGGATTCTACTGGGCAGCCCTGCCGAGCTATGACTGGACATATTTCGCTATCACTAGAGGTATTTCCATGTCCATGCACACAATTTTCATGGCACTTCCAACATGTGACGTAGGCCTTTGGTGGTCACACTCATTCCCTGTTATTCACAACTCTGTGAACACTAGGCTCTTCGTAATTTCTCCTTGTTTTCCCCGCCCCCCCCCCCCCCCCAGGTTAAATCTGTCTTTGGCCACAATGACACTGTAACCTACAGCAGTGCTGAAAAGCTTCTGGGGCTGGCCCCTTCATTTTTTTCGCCATCAAGTCGGGGCCCACTTATGGTGAAGCCATAGGGGTTTTCAAGGTAAGAGACAAACAAGAAGTGCTTTGCCGTCGCATGCCTCTGCACAGCAACCCTGGACTTCCTTGGTCATCTCCCATCCAAGTACTAACCAGGGCCAGCCCTGCTTAGTTTCTGAGATCAAACGAGACAGGGCTAGCCTGGGCTATAAGACCCATACAAAATGCTGCTCTGCCCATTCTCAAAATGGCATGCACGCATGAGCACCTTTCACAAAAACCTCCTGCTAAATTATTTGAATGCAGGTGCTTGCTTCTGTTCTGCACACAAGAAAGAAGGCGCTGTGTTTAAGCACACAAAGAGCCCCCACCTTTAATTTTAAAATGGACTGAAGGGGACACTAGATTACAGCATAGATTGACTTCCAGTGCCTGCAACTGGTTTGGATAACATAATCCTTTGGCTGCCTCTGTGAAGATCGTGCATGCAAATAGATTCTTACCGTAAGATGTGAACATGCAATGCAAGTCAACAGAATAGTTTGGCATCAGGTAATACCATGGGTAGGGGGCTGCAGTGGCTCAAGTGGTTAAGACGCTGAACTGCAGACTGGTAGTCCAACAGTTCAAGACCCGAGTGCTGCATGACGGAGTGAGCTCCCGTCTCTGGCCCCAGCTCCTGCCAACCTAGCAGTTCGAAAGCAAGAAATTGCAAGTAGATAAATAGAAACCACTTCAGTGGGAAGGTAACAGCGTTCCGTGCGCCTCGGAGTCTAGTCATGCTGGCCACATGACCACGGAAAAGTCTTTGGACAACGCTGGCTCTTCGGCTTGGAAATGGAGATGAGCACCACATCCCTAGAGTCGTATTCGACTGGCTTTCGAGCAAGGGAAAACTTTACCTTTACCTAATACCATGTGTAACAAGGGAACTGACCTGTGATCAGGGGCACTATTCCATATGCCAGTGGAGGCACAAGGCTTTTTTTAGGGAATAGAGTGACAACAAGAATCATAAGAGCTGGAAGGGACCTCCAGGGTCATCTAGCCCAACCCCCTGGCACAATGGAGGGAATTCACAAATACCCCCCCACACACCAGGTGACCCAAGCTCCATGTCCAGAAAATGACAAAAAACCAGGATTCCTGGCCAAACTGGCCTGGAGAAAAATGGCTTCCTGACCCCAAGGTGGTGATCAGCATTTCCCTGGGCATGTAAGAAAGGACCACAAGAAATAAGCACTGAGGCAACCCTTCCTGCCCTCCCTCCCATGATCTGCTTAAGTTCACAGAATCCGCATTGCTGTCAGATGGCCATCCAGCCTCTGCTTGAAAACCCCCAAAGGAGGAGAGCCCACCACCTCCCGAGGAATAGCTGTCAGGAAGTTCTTCCTAATGTTTAGCCGAAAACTCTTCTGATTTAATTTCAACCCACTGGTTCTGGTCCGACCTTCCGGAGCAACAGAAAAGAACTCAGCCCCATCCTCTCTATGGCAGCCCTTCAAGTACTTGAAGATGGTTATCGTATCACCTTCTCAGTCGTCTCCTCTCCAGGCTAAATATTTCAATACTAATGTTCAAAAAAGGGATCTGTTCATTGTGATTACTTTTGATATCTCCTAATAACTCCAGATGTATTTCTGAAAAACAGTGATGGGTTATGGGAGTAGATCTGTACAGTTCGCAGAGATCGTTATTTTTCTGGTCAAAAGTGCATCCCAATCTAATTGGGGGGGGGGGGCCCTATAGTTTGTTCATCACCACTTCCCAAAATAGCCCAAGGTGATATACAGTATTAAAAGAAACAAACATCTAATTAAAAGTAGCAAGCACAGAAAAGAGCATTAAAACGACACCCATAACAGCAATCAAAACCACTTCAGTCCATTCCCACTGAAACTGCAGCGGCCTCTGCCCAATAACTGATTCTGACTGTCAAGAAACCACATTCCAAACTGTTGGGACACAGGGAGGAAGCAACGAACTGAGATTAATGCAGCGATTTCCCAGTGCAAAAATAAATGACCCTTAAATATGTGTCTGCTAATGGGTCACGGTTAGGTCGAGGACCCTTTTCAGGGTCTGCTCCTATTTTATGAAATATTTAATTACATACGTTTTAATGGATTTTAAAAATTGTACATTGTTTTTATCATCAGCCTGAGACTGGTTTTGGAGAAAGGCAGTGAATAATGCTCTCAATTAACTAATTAATTTCCAGAGAAAGATAGTATGCTTGTTAAGTGTGTTTCTATACACTGCTACCTGTCCGGAAATTCCTACCTTTGAAGCTTATTTACTATGTTCTCTACTTCTTTACTTTTTTACACCTAGGTAAACAATGACTCTTAGCCACAGG
Source organism: Lepidodactylus listeri (assembly GCA_029233225.1). NCBI lineage: Eukaryota > Metazoa > Chordata > Lepidosauria > Squamata > Gekkonidae > Lepidodactylus > Lepidodactylus listeri. The sequence continues at coordinate 16,303,085 of JARCFY010000010.1, read as the reverse complement.
ATTTCTTTCTCCGCTGTGGTAGATCAAGATGGGTAGCCATGTCAGTCTGCAGCAGCCGAAAAGAGTAAGAGTCCAGCAGCACCTTAAAGGATAACAAAATTTGTGGCCGGGGAGGAGCTTTTGTGAGTCACTGCTCACTTTTTCAGTGAAGAAGAGCAGTGAAGAAGTGAGCAGTGACTCATGAAAGCTCATCCCCTGCCACAAATTCTGTTAAGTCTTTAAGGTGCTGGTGGACTCTTGATCTCTTTTACTTCTTCACTGTGATTCTACAGTTTTTATAACGGTTGGAATCCATGGGACCAAGCAGTACCAAGATCTGGCCTCTTGGTCCAGCCCCCTAACCTTTCCCTCTCTAGCGTGAATTCCTCTTCCAGTAATGCTGGAAGCTATTTTTCAAACCATGTTGAACAGCAAAGGTAGAGGTTTCCCTTGTTCGAAAGCTAGTCAAATCAGACTCTGGGGGGCGGTGCCCATCTCTGTTTCCAAGCCGAAGAGCCAGCGCTGTACGAAGACGTTTCCGTGGTCATGTGGCCGGCATGACTAGATGCCTAGGCACACGGAACGCTGTTACCTTCCCACTGAAGTGGTACCTATTTATCTACTTGCAATTTCTAGGTTTTGAACTGCTTGGTTGGCAGGAGCTGGGGCCAGAGACGGGAGCTCACTCCAGCACGCGGCACTAGGGTCTCGAACTGCTGAACTACCGATCTTCCAGTCTGCTACTCAGCGTCTTAACCTCTGAGCCACTGTGGCCACACTGTAACACTGGTTAGTGTCACACATGTTTAAAACCAATGCTGGAAATTTGCTGTTGTTGGGAGTGGTCTAGGAAGGATGCCCACAGCCCCTCCCTCAAGCCTTTAATAGACTTTCTTGAATTATTGATCTCTCTTTCAAATACTTATTTCTGTGAATTAGGGGCAAGAGCACAGTGGAATTGGTCTCTAAGAGAGGGAAAGTCTCTTCAGAGACAAATAAGTCCTCTGAAGCTGGAAGAGCAGTAAACAAACAACAACCCCCCCCAATAGTACTAAATAGAGACTTTGAGGTTACCACAAATAAAAATAAAAATCCAAGAGCATTGCATTTCTACAATGTAACAATTCCTAGTGCACAAGTAATTAGTGAGCAGAGTAAAAAAAAATGCAAGAGGCGTAATTCTCTGAGGGTTCCGGAATGAAAGATGAAAGCCAGATCACACAGCAGGGGGGGACGAAGGGGAGGCCAGCCTGCCCATTCTGCACCCCGACGGAACAAATTTATTATGTGAAAAGTTAAACCCTGATCATTTTTGGAAAACTATAACCATCCTTCCTGAGAAACTGCACTGTATGGATCCCAGTGTCAGAGAGTGCCAGCTGCATGACAGCCACCAAGATGGATTTCCTCTGCAAAGAAAGCAAATAATATCAATACAGAGGACCATATGTATGTGATTGTGTGTTTGTGGGGGGGGGGGAGTCTTGAAGTGGTGCTCTCTCTTCCTCCTCTCTCTTTCATCCATGGAATACTTTCAGGGGAAAAAAATATTGTTTGGAAAGATTAATATTTTACAACCCTCCACCTTGGACCACGGGGCTGCGTTTAGAAATAAGAAAGATTAACGGCAACTTTGCCTTTGTTGAAATTGACGTTTTGTCCATTTGTTTGTGCCTCTTGCTGAGCATTCTGTTCTCTGCCAGCAGAGTGTTGAAACACAGCTGAAGGGGGGGGGGGGACACAGGATGTGTGCAAATGTGGTTGATTGACTGAGGACTTTAGTTGCTTTATGTCCACACATATCCACTGGTCTGAGTAGTGCCTTTTCAGTTTGCCGTGAATGAGACTCTGGATCATTAATGCTACGTAAGACTCCCAGGGTGGCGGCAGCGGTGGTGGCAGGAGGAGGAGAATTGGATTTATACCCCGCCCTTCATTCGGAGTATCTGAGCGGCTTACAATCCCCTTCCCTTCCTCTCCCCACAACAGAAACCCTGTGAGGTAGGTGGGGCTGAGAGAGCTCAGAGAGAACGGCTCTTGAGAGAACAGCTCTGAGAGAACTTGTGACTGACCCAAGGTCAACTAGCTGGCTGCATGTGGAGGAGGAGTGGGGAGTCAAACTCGGTTCTCCAGATTACAGTCCGCCACTCTTAACCATACAGTCCGCCGCTCTTAACCACTATACTAAACCATGGCTTTATTGAATTAACATGATTCTGTAGTGGGTTAGGATCCACCAAACCAGGATCTGTAACCAGGATCAGAAGTTGGTTTGTTACAGAGTTGCCAGCACTGGGTTGGGAAATTCCTAGAGATAGGGGTGTGGAGCCTGGGGAGGGTTTGGGGAGGGGAGGGACCTCAGTAGGGTATGTCGTATCCACACTTAATTATTACGTTGTGCCCACCCTCCAAAGCAGCCATTCCTCTAGAGGAACTGATTTCTGTCATCTGGAGATCAGCTTTAATTCCTGGAGATCTCCTGCCCCCATTTTGAGGTTGGTAATCCTACGCCAGCTCGTCTTAACTGTGATTCCCCATAATATATGAATGTGGACATCCTGGTTGAATCATGGACTGCTCCTTGGTGCTGCCTTTGGGCTCTCCAGCTACAGAAACTCCTGGCCAGACCAGGGCATAGGCTATTAACAGATCAGTCCTAAGAAGAGTTACACCAAAGTAGTTACGAAGCCTTAGAAGTGTGACTTTATTTAGGATTAAATAAAGAGTGATTAACAAGTGGAATTCACGGCCACAGGAGGTGGTGGCGGCTACAAGCATGGACGGCTTCAAGGGGGAATTGGACAAACATATGGTGCAAAGGTCCATCAGTGGCCATTAGCCACAAGGTACAGATAGGAACTCTCAGTCTGGGGCAAGTGATGCTCTGTATTCTTGGTGCTCGGGGGGGGGGGGGCAACAGTGGGAGGGCTTCAAGTGTCCTGGCCCCACTACTGGACCTCCTGAGGGCACCTGGCGTTTTTGGCCACTGTGTGACAGAGTGTTGGACTGGATGGGCCACTGGCCTGATCCAACATTGGCTTCTCTTATGTTCTTAGGATTGTACTGTAAAGCAACATTTTGTAAAGATGAACCAGGACTGGAACGACTGTGTGTGTACTGTACACATTTTGCAAGCGAAGCATGGGCAAAATAAACCACGACTTTGTATTTATGTCTGAACTGAGCCCTGGAGTTTTGCGCCACTCACAGTAGCACTCCTACTAGTATACTTCAAAAGCATATTGGGATGAAAGTCATTCCTATCTCTGCAAGAAATAATGTGGAAACTATATACCAGAGTAATCTTCCAATACAGAGGAAGAACTCTGGATTTTTGTTTGTTTGTGTTCAAGGTGATTTCAATGAAGTGCCTAAAGCTAGTTATTTTTTATTTTAACAGCTGCTAAAATGGAGTCTTCTTGAAAGTTGAAACTGCTACGCAGGAAACTGTCAAAGCCAATGGTCAAACTGATAATCTTGAGTCTGCCTAGGTAGATGTGTGTGTGTCACAGTTATCAGAAATATCTGGCTTAAAAAAAGTTATTATACAGGGCATTTTGGGACACTTAGTGCCTTACTGACAATAGACTATTTACATAATTATCGTCCAAATAGATTTGGAATATAACCTTAATTAATTAGTTTTCTAAATGAAGGGGTGCTGCTTGATTCTCCTAGCCACTGATTAGATCTGTACAACCAAGACACTTGGAAAGGAGATTTTAAAATCATTACTCTGCAATTATAGACCAGTTCCGTCTGCTGGCTTTATGATCTTGCCATTTTAAAGCGCCAATCTCATGCTGCCAAAGTAGGTTTTGGATCTTCACCACAGGACTCTGACTGAACGAAGCAGAAGGAAGTGAAATCTACCCAAGACGCTTATGGGCATACATGTGTACGTTCAAAAGACTGGCAGTTCCATATTGACACCAACATATAGCAATCCTTGGTCAATCATGAAGTGGGACAGTAGGGTGCCCACATTGTACCCCAAACTGCAATACCTGAAGTTTGATAACTAGAAACAGCACTGCCCTCAGCCTCAGGGTCAGCTGCAGCACACACGAACCATACCCAGTTGACCATTGGCCATTCAAATACTGTGCTGCTTCCAACTGCAATCTGCCAGTGTCCTTGAAGGCGACAGCCAATTAGCTCACTGAGTGCAATAATGCACAGTTGATGTCGCAGGATGGAACATCCAGCCAGCATCCGTCTGGACCAATCAGCTTGCGGTCCCAACCTAATATCGCATAGACTTGTGCCGTAATAGGAAAAAAAGTGAGCACAGCCATCATCTTATTATTTTGACCAGGCTGAGTCCTCTGTGCGGCTAATGGAATTTAGAGATTATTTTATGTTGGGAAGCAAATATTCTTGCAAGGAATGTCTTCTTCTTCAAGGAAACAGCATGGCCAAAACCATAAGTGCGTCAAAAGAAGGCATAAAAGACAAAAGTAACAGGACGAACAACAAAAGAGTGGAGATAAAGGACATTAATAAAGGCTGACCTAGACGGCCCAGACTAGTGGGCGGCCCAGGTTCATACTTCGATGGGAGACCACCAAAGAAGTCCAGGGTTGCTACACAGAGGCACGCAATGGCAAAACCACCTCTGAACATCTCTTGCCTTGAAAACCCTATGGCAGGTGTGGCCAGACTTGCTTAATGTAAGAGCCACACAGCATAAATGTCAGATGTTTAAGAGCCACAAGACATGAACGAATATTACACACACGTTTCAATTGAAAAATATGCAAATTTGCTTTTTATTAACATTAAATGAGTCTGCCAAAAATAAAAACAAAAGGGGGAAAACATACTGATAATGACATTTATTTGTCCAGTGATATTTATTTGTTTGCCAATTATATTTATGTGCCTAAGAGAGAGAGAGAGCGGTGGAAAGAAAGGATGAATGAGGTGGAAAGAAAAAGAGAAAGAGAGAAACAAAGAAAGCAAATAGATGGGGGAGGGCGGGGGGTGATGAAGGAAGAGAGACAGACAGAAAGAGAGAGAGCAAATAGATGGGGAGCCTCCCGAGAGCCCCACAATATGTGTGAAAGAGCCGCATGCGGCTCCCGAGCCACAGTTTGGCCACCCCTGCCCTACGGGGTCACTATAAGTCAGCTGCAACTTGATAGCACTTTCCACCACCAATGAAGCCAACAATGCCTGGAAAAAAAGAACCAGTTTTACTTTCCTCACTGTAGACTCACCAAAGCAGGGATCTGCACTTTTTTGTGATGTGTTAATTATAAGGATAATGTTAGCATAGTGTTGGGCCCTTTACATGTTCGCTAAGGTGTGAGACCTATGGAACGCCCAGTCAAGTGCGTACTGGGGTCAAGGGAGGGGGAAATGACTGATAGCCCCTGCTGTCCTGTTAGAAAAGCTTTTGCTTATCCAACTTATACAAGGACCAGGAAATACAGACAATGGCCAGAGAGCTAAGGGAAAAGTCCGAACAATATCCTGTAGTTTTCTCAACAAAATCTGAGTAGCTGAAACAGGGCCACTGAATTCTTTGCCTATTCCACAGACCACTAAAATATGGCACCACAAGTGAGTTCTATGGAAGACAAAGAGCTCAAGCAGCGTTGCTTTCTAAACCAACAGCCTGATCGGCATCACAACAGATATTCCGGCAGTGGAGGCCCACCAGATGCCAGTTCCTGACCTGGGCCGATTGACAGCGTTCGCAGCAATATGTTTAAAACAAAATGCAAACCGTAATGTGGGTACGTAGACGAAAGTTTGCCTTGACCTGGACGGCCTCGGCTAGCCCAATCTCGTCAGATCTAGGAAGCTAAGCCAGGGCCAGCCTTGGTTAGTATTTGGATGGGAGACCAGCAAGGAAGTTCAAGGTTGCTTTGCAGAGGCAGATGATGGCAAAATACCTCTAAATGTCTTGAAAACCCTATGGGGTTGCTACACGTCCGCTGAGACTTGAAGGACAAAAAAGAAACGCTGAATGCTTGAAGGTTAATCAAAAGTTCCAGGCCTAATTTTTACTTCTCTCAAACTTGGAAATTTATAAAACTGTGCTCAAGGAAGGGACTACCGCCATCTCACATGTAACATCGCTTCGGGTTTGGTGGTGACAATAACGTGTGCTGCGGTCAATGCAAGCACTTTGTATACAACAAAAAGGAGAAATGGGTCACAACAAATTGCTTTTGTCACTGCAGGAAAAAAACGACACCACCACTCCAGCTTCTCCAATTTCCCTCCTAATAAATGCAGCCCCGCAATTGCTCTCACAGCTGCAGGGTGTACCTGCTCAAAAACAATGACTTCCTTTTGATGTTGTACTTGCCTAGCCAATACCAGGCGACATGGATTTCGCCATGATCAATGCTTCATCTCTTCGACAGGGCCATTACAGCTGCATTAATATTTCTTGTTTATTTCTCACTCCTCTGTGTGAAATCTATAGAGATCTGTCAATGATGTCTCTTTTACCCAGTTTATTTTTTTATTTCAGACAAAGCTCGGCTGTTCCGATACAGTGCCTGGACCGTCTCGTGCCCGTTTCTTGTCCGTTTTACAATGTTTATGCTACCTTTTAAAAAACCCTTCTGCTGTTTTCCAAACTTCATTTTTCTTTTAAAATACCCTGATCAAATTCCTAGGAAAGGGATACTGCTATAAAATGGATTCAGAAAGTTTTCTGCCTTTATTATTGCATTTTTCCTACCTGCGTTTGCAAGCTGACCAGCAGTAACCAATAGTTCAATAGCATTTCATTTGATTTCAGTAATTTTTTGGGCGTGTGTGTTCGTTACTTACTAGTATATCGCCTAGAGAGTTCCATGGGCAGGATCAGGAAAGGAATCCAGACTTAGCATCTCCCATTATTGTTACTTTTGTTCCTGCCCCCTCCCATGTTTTGACTCTTGTCCCATGTTTTGACCCACTGCTTTGACCCATTGTCCCATGTTTCAGCCTCCTCCCATGTTTCGACCCACTGCTGCAATCTTGAATAATCTTGAAGCTTGATGGCAAAAAGAGGCTGCCCTACGGAAGTGCAGCAGGGACCTTCCTGATGGGGCTGTCTGGCTCAGAGAGCTCTACTCCTACGGTCATCTGGATGGGGACAGCAGCAAGATGGCAACCAACACCTCGCTGTCATCCATTCCTGGGTGCAAGAAGGGGGCACATTCTGACTGCACTACAGTGGGGTAGAGGAAGGCATCACTTCTCTTGGCTTCTCCAATTACCACCATTTCTTCTAAAGCAGTGTTTGCTTCAGTTTGACTGCCTCCATTTCCAAAGGTCTTGTGGCAGGTGGGGAAACTGCTGTGTTTGACGACCCCGGACCCCTAGAGACCCTGAATTAGTCACTTCCAGCTAGGAGAAGCGGAGGTGTATCTTGCCTGGGGCTCTATCCAGAGATGCAATACTCAGGGATGTTGCTCTACATTAGGATGAGTTCTTTCCTCATGTTCTTTGCTATAGTAACTTGTAGCAGCTGTCAATATAGGGACTCCCAGAATGTCCCAGATTCTCGGTTTCATCTTCCTATATTACTTTACAGGCCATGGCTAGCTTTCAGTTTATCTTTTCTGTAAAAATACGGCCAGATTCCTCATACACTATCTTTCGCCAGAGATAGCTACGCTGGCTAGAATCCACCCCGTGTCTTTTGCCAACAAGGCAGGATGGGGGGGGGAGGGGAGGAGGAAGGGAGATAGAGATAATGTGATTTTTACTCTGGGAAAAACTGGTCCTTTCAATGGATCTCCTGTAATCAAATAAGTTGTAACTCATCTGCCTATTATGTTTTTATGGCAAATACTACATTTGAAGATGTTTTGCTTCTTATGTGACTGCAGTACTGTGTTCTCATGTTTCTATTTTATAATAAACCTAACTTGGGAACCTGTGTATTTGGGGGATTCTAATAGTTTCTCTTGTTCCACGTTCTTCTATTTATTCCTCATTCTATTTATCCTTTCGGTTGAACTATTTCAGAAATGTGCTACGATTTAGAAATGAGTGTGACTCTGTCTCCAGAGGAAGGGTTATGTGGTTAGAAATTAAGAATTGGCAGAGTCCGGCTCCATAAATCAACGCAACTGATTCAAATTTGTAATTGAGATTTTAAAAGATGTGCGTTAGTTGCACTGGTTCATAGAAATCTTCCTACTGCTTTTAAAGGTAACAAAAGAATCTGCAGAGGGTGATTGGCTACTGGTTTATACTGCATTTTCTAACTAGTTGTAATTTCAGCGATGGAGTTACTAAAGCCTCTGTCAACATCAGCCCATAGGCTGGGAGTGCTGTCCGGGTAAGGGTATGGGTTAGGATTAATTGGGGTCCTATCGCACAAGAGATCTTCTGAGGAGGAATGCAGAAACATGCAGAGACATGTAACTGTAACTCAAGAGACTGTCATCTGGAGTCCAATTCAATCGCAGCCAAGGCACCAGCAGAGAAGTCTGCTGGAAGGGATTTGGATCAGGGATGCAAGCACACAGCAAAGGGAAAGGAGGGCACGTGGCCAAGAAAAATGGAAGACTGGGACAGAAACGAGATGACTGACAGCCTCCTAAAGAGTGACCAGGGAGCCAAACTGACAAATTCAAATGGAGACAGATCAAGATCTCGATCTGTCTCCGTGGAAGGCAGGACATTTAGCTCTACAGAATGCAAATCCATCAGCCCTGTGAAGAAACTTGCACAGGCACAAACAAACCTCTTCTTTCTCTCCAAATGCAGAAGACTGAATATTATACCAAAGAGACTCAGAATAATTTTTTAAAAACCCACTACAGTCCACTTATTCCACAAACTACAGACAAATTCAGATTTGGGTCGTTACTTGGACAGAATCTATATTTGACTAGGCAGGCTGTATAACCACCAGTCCAAGGTAAGATCAGTTTGGTGGAGGGGAAATGATGCCGGAACATGGGACACCATTTTGTTCCCCTCCTTCTTTTGCTCAGCGGTCTTCACTCCAAAGATGAATTCCAGCTGATCCTGACCCAAAACGGTCTTCAGAGCAGACTCGAACCAATGGGCCATCTAGACCAGCATCCTGTTTCACATAGTGGCCTTTCTCTCGTGTTGCCCTCTAGCGCACTAATATGTAGAGGTTTACTGCTCATGAACAAGTTGGTCCCACGCAGCCATCATGGCTTACAGCTGTTGATGGACCCATGGCCTTCACCTGCTTTTCTGTTCCCTTTAAAAGCCATTAGTAGCTTTTGACTTCAATCTGGAGAGTCCCATATACGACATACTACTTGTAAATGTGTTCTTTTTAATGACTCCATTAATATAACCTGTGTAGCTGACACCTTTCAGAGTTACCAACATGAAGCAAATGGGAACGGACGGGAAGGAGACAAAGCATTCCAACAGTAGTTGCCGATTAACTAGGCTAGTTGCATTTGTTCGTTATCTTTAACCAATATGAGGGGAAAGGCCTGTTGTGACTGCAAAAGCAAAGATCATGTCAGCCAACGTGTGGAATTAGCAACAATACAAAATCCGTGACAATGGACTTACAAATATGTCCAGTTAAGTCGGTACCTTGACAGGTATCATTAAGAAAGTTTTTGCCTACCCAGAAAAGCACGGGGGCAAAAATCCCCATTCTTTTCACCTTCCATCCCAAGATTTATGAGAAACTGGTGAACTGAGCCAATAGGCATAGATTGTGAGGCCAGGGAAAAGATTAGCAAGGAGAGTGGAAAATCAGGAGGCTGAAAGTACAGTATGTCTGCACTGCAATAGCAGAAAAGATTTATGATTAGCTATACTCACAGCAAACCCTCCCCCGGTTATTAAAAAAAACCCATATTTTGGAGCTGGGAAAAGAATATCAGCAGAGCTTGTGACTCAGAGCTGCCTCTCGCAAAGTCAGGAATGCCATAATCTCTTCTGATCTATAATTATTATAAGTCATCGTTATTTACCTTCAGAAGACATCCAATGCAAATACTATGAAGGAAGACATCTGACAAGCAGAGGATCAATAGGAAATGATCTATGATACATGTCAACTCAAATTCAATTCACATGCAGGCACAATTGTATTAAGTTCTCACAAGCACTTTGGTCTGTGATTAAGGGCTAACAATGGCATGGCGGTCCATGGTGAGTTCACAAATGATACCGGGCGCTTGCCCTTTCAAACCTGGAACGCAACACTTGCCAAGTGTTGTTAACGAGGGATGGAAAGTAGACAAGACCAATCTTTTTTTTTTTTAAACCCACTACATTCTATCTCATATAAGTAAAATAAGCCCTCTTCTGCTATGCAAGCACTGCTCCCAAGATCTATCAGGGCCCAACTCTGCTTCCGCCAGCCCAGCGGCTGCTGCTCTATTCTATGTGCCGTGTCATGATCTGCGGAAGGAAAGACAGAACTGTTTACATCAGGCTGCCAGTTCCCTAAGTGGTCCACGGGGAAGCTGCTGCTACGTGTCCTGGTGTGTAAAGCAGAAGCGGCTACATCTCCGATCAGTGGGATGGGGCTCGTCCCCCTCCTTTTGTCCAGCGCTTCGGCTGCCACCATGGAAGACAGGAATCAGAGAACATCACGCAGGCATGACACACGCAGTCAGCATAAGACATGGCAATGACCTTGACTTGGGCAATATCATCCAGCATTTCCCCCCCTTTCATATGTTTCATGTACCATACCTTTGCCAGTATGATCTAATAGAGAATCTAAAAGTAATTAACTGGATTTAAGGGGGAAAAATCCGACACCTTAATCAAATATGTATTCTTATCAGGGTTCCAAGGCAGCAGTAAATCGGGACATTTAAAAAACTGGGACATCATCCAATCTGTGATCTGATCAGGGTTCAATGGTTATAATAAATTGGGACTATTAAAACTGGGATCTCTTCCAATGCTTTATTTTGTCTAAACCGCACAACCTAGCAATGCTGCTAAGTCAGGAATATTCAGTGAACAGAAATGCTATGCGAAATTAACCCTTAACCAAATGAGAAGAAAATGTACATGGATTTTGACTGGGCTGCACTAATTCTGAAGTTGTTGTGGTTAAAGTAATGCCAGCTAGATTCTGTTAGGTAATCAATACACAAAATTATCTATCCCCCCCTTAAATAAGCATTTGCAATTCTGTGAGGTTATACAGGCATAAGTCCGATTGACTTTAATGGGCCATAAGAAAGAATAATTTTGGATTACAGCTCTGGTTTTCTGCCTGGCGTCCCCTTGAATTATAAAAGGTAAGAGACAGCAGAGAAACAGAGCCTCATACAATGGTTAATTCAGTTGTACATTAATACATCTAATTCTCAACAGGGCCCCATCCATGGATAATTAAATGCAGGGACTGGGACCATGAGCGGACCAGACATATCTTTCTACTAACCTGAGAAAGGTCCCAGGTTTGCAGAAAATTCTGAAATCTTTTTTTAGAACCCCTAAAATATTGGGGGATAGGGTTTTTCCAAGCTCTCCCCAATAATAGAAGTTGTATCTGTGCCTTTTAAAAATAAACACCTTCTAAAATTGTAGGTGTTGCTAGGCAACCTCAACAATACTGCAAGCTTTCAAAACTCAGTTTCTCTCACTAAAAGGCAGAGAGATATTTCCAGGGCTATTTTGGCACCCAAGTCCATCCTTTCCTCTTTTTCCTGCCCTGAAAGGAGGGCTCATCAGAGCCAGGGCCAGCAGTAACCACTGGGCAACCTGCTAACATGCAATTTGTGCCACTCACCCAGGTGCAGGGGCGGCTATGATTGATGCCACACAACTAGCCTGGGCCCAGCAGCTACCTCTTCACAACTGGCACAACTTGGTCAGTGCAGCCGTAGGCACCAAACAATTTTCCCGAGTGACTTGCCACAACACGACATTTGCAACATGACTTTTCCTAGGGAGAGGCTACCAGGGGGAAGGAAGGAGGGAAATCTTAGAGCCAGGGGTTAGACTGTAGTGGTTAGACTGTACGACTAAGATCTGGTAGACTCAGTTTCAAATACCCACTCTGCCATGGAAGCTTGCTGGGTGACCTTGGGCTAGTCCATTTCTCACAGCCTAATTTATCTCACAGGGTTACTGTGAAGAGAAAACGGAGGAAAGGAGAATGATGTAAGCTGTTTTGGGTCTCTGTTGGGGAGAAAGGGGGATAAAAAAATAAGTAAAGAAATAATAAAGAAATATGAAGACTGAGGGGAGATAAGTGGGAAGAAGAGAAGGAAACCGACAAAGGGGGGAGGAAAGAGGAAAACGCAGGGAGAAATGAACTCACCCCTACAGTCCTTGTGGGTTCCCTGCTCGTACATATTTAGCAACTAACTACAGAATTTTCGATTGTACAAACGGGACTCATGAGGACTTGCAAGGAACATCTCATTTCCCCCCCATACACCTCTCCTCACAGTATTTCTTCTTTCTATCCCTGAGAAGCCCCAACAGTCTCCCCCTCTCCCTGCTTCCCGCCACCACCAAGCTACCTTTATCACCCCGTATCTTCAGCTTTCTCTCCCTCCCTCCACTTGGCAGCTTCTGCCCTTTACTACTCTTCCACCAACCCACTCTACTGAGAACCAGTGTAGTGTGGTGGTTAAGAGCTGCAAACTCTAACCTGGAGAACTGGGTTTTATTCCCCACTCTTCCCACACGAAGCCTGCTGGGTGACCTTGGGCCAGTCACAGTTCTCTCAGAACTCTCACAGCCCCACCTACCTCAAAAGTTGCCTGCTGTGGTGAGAGAAAAGGAATGTGATTGTAAGCCACTTTGAGACTCCTTAGGGTAGAGAAAAGTGGGGTGCAAAAACCAAATCCTCCTCCTCCTCTTCTCTTGTTGTACACCCTTTGGCTTTTCCTTCTCTCCCCTTACCCTGCTTCCTTCCATCCCTCCCATAGTTTACCTTTCTAAGCTCCCCCCACCATTGCCTTTGAAATAAAAACTTCAAAGATTTAGCAATATTGTTCTAGCCGAAAGGCCACAAAAATCTCAGAAGACAGTGTCACAAGACTGCAAAGGGCATTCACCTGTTAAAGCTACAACTGTTGTTTCTCATATTGTGGGACCTTTTATTTTATTTATTTATTTATCGCATTTTTATCCCACCTTTCCAGACAGTCGGCTCAAGGCGGCTTACAGCAGTAGAATACCATAAAATAGTGTACAGTTTAAAACAGAAAATAAATACCTCACGAGTTAAAACAACATATACAGAGCTTATACTGATGGCGATCTGAGTCCAGTGGTGAAACAGCAGCAAGAGATTCGGTCCACTGAGTTTTAATCTCCCAATTTTATTTTTATATTTCAGATTTGTCTGTATCCTCCATTTTATACAGGGATCCCCCGTCTGTCTGTCCCTGGCCCTATGGTGTGGGTTTTTTGATCCAAACTTTACGGCCTGGTTCAGAAATAGATATGATGATATTAGAAACAAACAAGCTTCCAATTTTATAAGCTTCTTCAAATCACTATCCTATATGCAGTTCACTTTAACTCTCATTTTTATGGAAATAAAATTCACCAAAAGAAATACTGATAGAATAGGAATAGATATTCAAGTCACTAGTATTCATTCAAAGTATAACTGGAGTTTAAATGCTTTCATGTCTGTGGTGTGCACTTAGTTTGTGCAGGGCACTCTCTTTGCTGCAATATTAAATTGCAGTTTGCTAAATATTTTTTAAAAAGGTATTATTGATTTAAAGTATATTAGCATGCAGCCAAAGCTCAGGAATGATAAGACAGAAGAACACCTCTACAGCTTTGGAAAGCTTCCTAGAAAGAAAACCACAAACTTGAAATAATTTACTGTTTAAACACTCAGTCCTAGCCAGTTGCTGAAAACAAGGGCCAGATGCAATCTTTTCCGCATCTAGAGCTATCTCCTCTGGTAAAAAACGCAAAGATACAGCATTGCCATTCATAAAATGAGGCGGCTACCTTTCATAAATGAACCAGCATGAGGATACAAAATCTGGTTTATGGAGCGTTGTTCTATTCACAGTTCACTTGCTCTGTACAGGGTTTTCTTTTTTAATTAACAACATTCAGATTTCAGTAAATTACTTGTTATTAAAAATATATATATTCTCACAGTAGCAGGACACTGGGCTCTGCTAGAAAGAGGACTTTTGTCTAAGTAGGGATATTTATGTAAAGTAGGTAAGGTAAAGGTTTCCCTTGCTCGAAAGCCAGTTAAATCTGACTCTAGGGGGCGGTGCTTATCTCCATTTCCAAGCCGAAGAACCAGCGCTGCCTGAAGACGTTTCCGTGGTCATGTGGCTGGCATGACTAAATGCCAAGGTGCACGGAACGATGTCACCTTCCCACTGAAGCGATACCTATTTATCTACTTGCAGTTTCTTGATTTCGAACTGGTAGGTTGGCAGGAGCTGGGACGAGAGACGGGAGCTCACTCCGTCATGCGGCACTTGGGTCTCGAACTGCCGAGCTAACAACCTTCTGGTCTGCAGCTCAGCCGTCTTAACCTCTGAGCCACTGTGGCTTCAAAAGTGGGTAAACAACCAGGCAAAAACAGCTGTCTTTTAGCTGATATTAATGTTACATATGGTTGAAAAGTAGGTGCATTGTTGTAAAGCACAAGGTACTTGATACATCTGGTATACTTTAGAAAAATCTTCAAAGGCAAGAATATTAAAAATATTAAAAAGCAACATGAGCTGCCTTATTGTTAGAATTAGACTGGGTGGGGGGAAGAACCCTTTTCAGTTCTTCCCCCAGTTTGGTGTAGAGAGCCAGTTTGGTGTAGTGGTTAAGTGCGCGGACTCTAATCTAGGAGAACTGGGTTTGATTCCCCACTCCTCCACTTGCACCTGGCTGGATGACCTTGGGCAAGCCATAGCTCTGTACCAGCTGTTCCCTCAAGGACAGCTTGGGAAAGAGCTCTCTCAGCCCCACCCACCTCACAGGGTGTCTGTTGTGGGGAGGGGAAGGGAAAGGAGTTTGTAAGCCGCTCTGAGACTACAAGTGAAGGGTGGGGTATAAATCCAATCTCCTCTTCTTCTTTTCGTTCCAGAACGAGGACAAACATACCTCTTTCCCATTTTGAACGTCAAACCCGCACTGGTTTAACTTTAGGATTGAATCATCTCTATAAAAGATTTTGAATTAAAATAATGTGTCCCGTTTACAGATATACTTCTTTCGGCCTTTGAAACTGATCTAGCCAAACTTCATACAGCAAGAGAATTCTGCGTGAGCCATAAAACAGGAAATCGGTCCCATGATCTCAATTGGTGGATTAGGAAGGACTATGAATAAAGGAGATGTGGTGGAGATGTCCACAGCCACAAAGATAACGGCAATTTATACAACAACTAATATGAGATATACTTAAGATTGCTTTACCACTGAAAATAGAAATCTACCTTTTAAACATAATACCAGATGATTTTAGAAAGGAGGCTTATGTAATAATATATATTCTTACAGCGGCCAGAATCCTGGTTGCTAAAAGCTGGATGTTAGAAATACTTCCCACTAGAGAGGACTTAGTATACAAAATACTAGAAGCAGCAGAGATGGATAGACTCAATTTAATATGGCAAAATAAAGAGGAAGGGTTTTTTTTGGGAAAGATGGTCAAGTGTATACGACTGATTAGAGACAGAATCAGGGTTTCAGACTCGAAAAAATTAATAAATGTATAAGACAGAATATAAACTATACGTAATATGGTATATATGAGTGTGTGTATGTATATGTGTGTGTGTATATATATGTTATCTTGCTATTTTCTTTTTTATTTGCTAAAGCTTAATGGAGACTGTCTTTAAACTGTTATTTGTATCTTAATAAAAATGAAAATAATTTTTTTTAAAAAAGGAAGGACTAACCATTTGCTCTCTGAGAATCACATCATGTGGCATACTGTGGGAGAACCACTTCATCTCCCCTAGCTATTATGTTCTCATGGTCTTGTGCACAGATTTAAAAAGAGGTGCCTTGTGGAAAAGATGAAAAACCAAAGAATGAAAACAAAATGGAAAAAAAAAACCCCACCCCAAAATGTTTTGGACAAGGTGCCAGGATAATGTTCAGTTAGACACCACTAATGTTATTGCACAAAACATATTAGCCCTTGCACTCAAAATCTTATTGACCACTTAAAGTTGCAAATTTGTTTCAGATGTATTTCAGAGGCCAGTTTATTTAAAAATGTATATATCCCCCCTTTTCACCATTCAAGGCAGCCAACAACCGGCTTTAACACAATGCAACACAATTACATTACAGATTTAAAAGAGCCTCCTGTTAATTAGAATATATAGCACAGAATTCCCCAACTAAAACCAACTGCTGGGCACTATTCAAAAGCCTAAGGAAGTCATGAAGAAGAAGGAGGAGGAGGAGATTGGATTTATACCCCGCCCTTCACTACCCAGAGTCTCAGAGCAGTTTACAATTTCCTTTCCCTTCCCCGCCCCACAACAGACACCCTGTAAGGCAGGTGGGGCTGAGAGAGCTCTTTCGAGAACTGCTCCTGAGAGAACAGCTCTAAAGGAACTTGTAACTGACCCAAGGTCACACCAGCAGCTGCATGTGGAGGAGTGGGGAATCAAACTTGGTTCTCCCAGATTAGAGTCTGCACTCCTAACCACTACACCAAACTGGCTCTCAGAGTTGCACAGATGGAACAATGGGGTCTTGGCATCCATGGCAAACAACAAGAACTGCCATTGGGAAGAAACCTGGTCTGGCAAACAGAAGGTTCCACCACAAGGGCTTGGTGGGAAGATCTTTGTTGATGTCAGAGCACACCTGGGCAACTTGTGGTCCTTAGTGTGTAAATTTGACTGGTCAGCATTTCAGCATTAAAACAGCATGAAACAAGACAGAGGATAGCTGGGCTGCTAAGGGTACACACTGGGGGAATCAGCATCCGCATTTCAGAAGCTGGATGTCAATAATCTAAGAGGGAAATTAAGGGCGTGAGGGAGACTTGTTGCTATGGAGCTTGGTTGATTTATTACACCTTGCTTTTTATGGCCCCTGAGCTGCAGCAGCTTGAAACCTGATTCTTCTTTGCCTGCCAGAATGATCCACAATATACTGCCATGACAAGGTCTTGAAAACCGTGACCCAAAAAATCTGCTTTCTCTCCTCTTTTGTATTTTGTAACATCTGTCCTGATGAAGCCAGTTCACTGGAAAGGCGGGATAGAAATGCGAAAAATAAATAAATCAAATAAATAAATGAAGAGTTCCGGTGAACTCTGACGGCATGCGCGCAGAGTCCCCATGTGTCACTGTGTTGGTCCTAATGAAAGGTGTAACATGGATTGTGTCAAGTATCCTGCCTGTTCCAGAATGGATGGCTGAAGCCCATGTGTTGAGCACTGTTTTAAATGCTCAGGGTGCTCTGCACACGTGACGCTGGGCAGGAATCCCAGCTGCATCCCTGCCATGAGAAAATCTGGAATGGAAGACTGAATTTTCTCAACTGTTGGCTGGAATGACACTTCTCCATAAGAACATAAGAGAAGCCAATGTTGGATCAGGCCAGTGGCCCATCCAGTCCAACACTCTGAGATACGAGTCCAGGAGCCTTTGTCGTCCCATCTGACAAAGGGAGCTTTTGTTCTCAAAAGCTTATGCCCTGGAGATCCTGTTGGTCTTCAAGGTGCTACTTGGCTTGAGTCTTCCTCTTCTACCGCAGGTCGACATGGGAACTGACATAACAAGATGGTGACAAAAACAAGGGAAAAGCTGATCTTCTTTTAAAAACCCAGAAGGACCTTCTGATACGGTATTAAGCACTAGACCCAGGACACCCCTATTCCCCAGGCGCAATGGGTGACAATGCCTGTCATCTCGCAAGTTGGGTGGAACCCTCACCACCCAAGGAGCAGTAGCCTGTTCCTGACTGGCTTTGCCTCACTGGAGAAAAGAGGGATAAGCAGATGTGACAGGGTACCCAGGTTTGTTTTAAACCATAAACCTTCCCTTTAGTTACCAGGTGTTCTAAGGGTAGCATGTGTCCAGGCTCTGGGTTCACTGCCATGAGGTAATTTTTGTGGTGCACAAGTAGAATATGGAGGTCACTGAGGCAGGGATTATATATTAACAAAGAAGATGTATTTATTTACAAGTAAGTTTCTAGGGACAGATCAGTAGCATAGGTCTCCAGGGGACAAAAGAGACAGCTGGCTGAGGCACATCGATTCAGAGGGAAGTTTCAACTTCCTTTGATTCTTCCAAGTATAAGCAGGCGTTTACCAATTAGCCACTAGGTTGGATCCTAATGCACACACAGGATTCCACCCCTCCAAATCCCCCCTATACTCTATACTGTAGAGCCAAACCACTCTGCCTCACTACCAAGCAGAGCTACCCTTCACTCTGTCTGCTCTTTTCCTGAGCCAGAGCTGAGCTCTCACTCCTCTCTCCCTGAGACAGAACCGAACTGAACTCCTGCTGTGTTTTTCTCCATAAGAACGTAAGAGAAGGCATGTTGGATCAGGCCAATGTACATCCAGTCCAACACATAGGTCAAAATCCAAGTGCCATCAGGAGGTCCACCAGCGGGGCTGGAACTCCAGAAGTCTTCCCACTGTTGGCCCCCCCCCCCCAAGCACCAAGAATACAGAGCATCAGTGCCTCTCAGTCATAATGTTCCACCTATGCCTTGTGGCTAATAGCCACTCATGGACCTCTGCTCTTAAGAACATGAGAGAAGCCATGCTGGATCAGGCCAATGGCCCATTCAGTCCAACACTCTGTGTCACACCGTGGCCAAAACCCAGGTGCCATCAGGAGGTCTCCCAACAGGGCCAGAACTCCAGAATCCTTCCCTCTGTTGCCTGCCACGCACCAAGAATGCAGAGCATTGCTACCCCAGACATAATGTTCCATCTGATTCTTGTGGCTAATAACCACTGATGGAACTCTGCTCCATATATTTATCCAGTCCCCTCTTGAAGCTGTCTATGCTTGTAGCCGCCACCACTTCTTGCAGCAGTGAATTCTTTGGGTGAAGAAACACTTCCTTTTATCTGTTCTTTTATCTGTTCCAACATTCCACCCTTCTCAAATATAATTGGATGCTGGAGCAGCACTCCCATCGGCTTAAGTGAGTGGTGTTTTCCCCTTCAGGGGCGGGATAGCCTTCTGTCCATCACAGCGGACTCCTCGTGTGAAATGCAGTTCTTCTTGTGAAAGAGAAAACAAGGACAAGATTCCCAGCTGGAACAGGGCTTTGGCATTTGGAAGCCTGCCAATACTTGTGAAACTGGGCAAAGGCCACTGCTGTTGCCCCCCCCCCCCAAAGCCTTGGATCTCTCTGTTATGCTGACCACCTCCTTCAGAGCCTTATAAACAGAGGCCCTCAGCCTCTAAAGGTGGGGGGGGGAGTATTAGAGCTTTCCTTCAGGAAAAGGTCACGGAGTTAGGCTAATGCGCTCAGGAAAGTCTAGGCAAACTAGCACTGAGGGAAACTATTGATGCAGAAGCACCAGCCTCACTCCATTCCCCCTTAAACAATAATAATAATTTCTAAAAATCTGTCATGGTACCAAGCAGAAGAAGTTAATAGGAGAAGGCTAATGAACTTTCACCAATGACAGTAATTAGGAAAGCAATTAAAATCTCATACCAGGCCAAGTTGTTTGTGTAGCTTTTGCTCACTGTGCTGCAGTGTGATTTTTCTTCCATCTCTAGGTACCGTGATGGTTCGTTTTTACTACAAATTAATTTCTCTCCTAATGTGGAATGAGCAGCTGAGTGTGCAGAGCTTACATTCTAGTAAATCATCTTTTTTTCTCCTGAAGCTTGGTCTATTCCGCAGGCCAGACAGCGTATGCAGAATTGCAGCAAGTGAAGTCATAGTGGCAGCAAGATCTATGGCACAGACTCACTGGTGTGGTTGTCGTTGCCAATATGTGCATTAAAATCTTAGGCCTGAATTACATTATACATTATGGGATTAGTGAATCTTGGGACAGAGTTATAAAACTCATCTTTAATGTCTGCGTAAGCCATCATTAGGGTAACAGTCAACAACAACATGAAGCATTAAAGTTCCACTCAACTGGATAACTTGGAGCTTATCTTAGTCAAATTCTCCTGCAGTATTCTCCCCCCTCCCAAGATAATATGTCATGAAGAAGCCAGCTTCCCCCCCCCCCACTATTGACAAAATCATCTGTTCCAACATTTTAAGAGCTGAACAATAAATTAATTTGATCCGCCACCATTACTTTAAACTGCACTCTCGAGTTTCTTCGGTCAGATATTCTCTAGAAGCTAGTTCACAAAAGCATGGACATTATTTGAGGGCTGGGCCAACAAGGAAGGGGTGACTCATCTGTGCAGGTGAGCTTTCACAGGTCAGCCGCCACTGACAGAAACTTTCGTATCAACTCAAACACAAGGATTTCGGTGGAGCCGGTTCGCAACATTCGGAAGTGGGCGAATGTTCAGGAATCAAGTGGCGAGAAACTGAGAGAGGAACACGCACATACGATCTGTGCCTCTACGTGTTCAGCATAGCTGCTACACTGAGGATTTGCAATTTGCCCTGCTCACAGGAACCAAGAGAGCATCAGTGAGGGAGGCACTCTGAATCCGCCTTGACTAGCTGCCATTTTTTGACTGGACCGAAATGTGATTCAAATTTTATCTTTTAATGTTAGTTTCGTTTAATTCGCTGGTTCTATTTAAACCCTAATGTTTTATTGTTATTATGTTGTTGATTGAAATGCTGTGACCCACCATGAGCCCTCTTGCAAGGGAGGGTTGGGATATAAGTCAAATAAATCAAATCACAATCTAGGCTGTGGTCACACTGGAGGTTTGGTGTGATCTGGGAGCACCTCTATTTGCGGCAGTTTAAATAATTGCAGGAAGGGGTGACCAGACAGCACACCCTGAAGCGGTGACTCTGCATACCGGTCCCCCACTGAAGCATTCATATTACCAGCACCTCAAACACAGAGCCATGGCCCTCGCTGGCAATGGGGGTTGCTTATGCTCATATGCGCACATCTCTATTGGGTGAAAAAAGAAACCCATGACTGAGACAGAAGTGACTATTCACACTTCCCCTCCAGCATACATTCGTGAGAGGGGGGGTTCAGACACTGGGAAAAGCAGAGTGGAAGTGCTGTCATACTAAAGACTGGCCTTTCACCAGCATCAACAAACTTCGCTTCCAGGATGGGCTAGACTTGGGTGCCAGCAACTGGGGCATGGAAGGCAGATGTTGTTGTCCGATCGTGCTCTTAAAATCCAAATAGGTAACACAACGATATAGGCACAAACTGTTCATGTGACTACTCTTGCAACTGACCTGTGATATCTACACTGTGAAAATCTGGGACTTTCTGCAGGGGATGGCATTGCCTTACTCTTTGTTGTGCTGAAGTCTTAATGCCAGTCGTGCATAGTATCTGGGGAGAAAGCCATAAAAATGGTACCTGGGGAGCGAGCAAGCCTGCACATGAGAATGAAGGTCACGGGCACATAAGAGGCTTGGTCTACTCATGGATACACAGTTTTGAAACAGGATGGTCAGAAGCAATGAAGATGAATTTTGTCACTGTGCCCCAAGAATCCACTGTAGAGTCCATGAACCTTGGGAACACAGTGGCACAATTCATCTCCGCTGCTATCCTAGTTCAAAAGTGAATGGGCTTTCCGGGTTATCTGCACTGTCTTGCTCAGCCCACCCCCACGAGACGTGTTGTGTGGGATTTTTCAGACCCTGCATGGTTTGCATTGCCCTGCACATTTTCCAGGTTAATCTGGAGAGCTTCCTGTGACAGGGAGAAAACAAACATGATTTCTTATTTAAAAGGAAGGCATGGGGGGAGGGGAGCAAATGTGCATTTCTCCTGGGAAGTTTGTTCACTTTCGTTTTCCCATACCTTTACTGGCATAACAGAACTACAGAACCACTTTACAGCCACGGCGCATAGTACAGAACTGAAAATCAGTAAGTCTTACCATAAAAGAATTGTCTTTGATTTTAGTACTTCAGCTAAATGCTTAGCCATAATCTCAGTAACATCTGGAGTGGAGTCACTCAGGAGAAAACGACATTTACGTTCATTAGTCAGATGTATTTTTGACTGTAATACATTGAAGAGTATTTTCCCCCCAAAATCAACTTGTAAAAAAAATAATAAATCCAAAATTATGTGGTTAATTGAGTCCAAGGAATTTAGACTGCAGGGGCAAATTCATTTCTGGAGTGGAGAGTGTCGAGAAGCATCACAGAAGGGAACACATTCAATCTAGCCAAGGAGAAGGCTCTACATTGGTGTGTTTGTAAGAGAGGGCAAGACCAAAGAGGGTAACCACCAGGGCTATTTTTGGGCAGGAACACACAGGAATGGAGTTCCAGCTGGCTTCCAAGTTGGCCACGCCTACAGCCCCCCCCCCTGGTTCCCCAGGTGCCTCGCAAGCTTCAGGGAGAGAGGCGGCGGCGGCGGCCCTAGGAAGGGCCAAGGGAGGCGCAGTGGAGGGTGCACTGTTTTCCTGGGGGGGGCTCAGTCCCCCCCGGGAAATTTCAGGGGTGGCTCGAGCCCTCGAGCCCCCTTGTAGTTGGCGCATGCACTAAACCCAGTTTTGCATAGGGTCGTGCAAGCATGCATGGGCAGAGGATGCGCTTGTGCAACAAAAACATCATGCACAAGAGAAGGCGAGTTGATACAGATGCTCATAGCAGGACTCTGGAGCGCAACCGGAATGACCAAGGTTTGCCTCTGATGCAGAGTCTGGTCTCTCCTCCTGCTGCTTCTCATGTGCCGCCGCCTGTCTCAGAGGCAAGGCTCTGGGGCTGCAGGTGTAGCAGAGTGGGCATTAGCGCGGCGATCACTCAACTGCTGGGATTTGACTTGTGACATGATGGCTGAAAGGCCGGACACTGCTACACTTAGAGCAACCCTGCAGTCCGATAAAAGCAAGGTTAATGCACCCGGTTGATGTGACGGAGTAAACACAAATTACCCGCTTCTGTATATGGTATATTTAAAGGCTACCTTTGGGGGGGGGTTTCATAAAGATATTTTGTTTTCTTAGGGAGAATTAAAGGATAATAATTGCCCTTTGGGGGGGAAAGAAAAAAGGTGAGATTTCTGTTCTTCTTAATTGTGGGATGAGAATCAAAGGCGCAAGTTAAAAATATCAACCGGGTTCATCAGCTTCTAAGCACACCTGCTGTTCTCCATTTCAATCTCAAACGTTTCCAGGTCAGAAAGGTGAATAATTATTAGAGAAGATAAACCAGAATTATAAAGACATTGAACTGACTGTTTTTAATAGGCTCTTACCAATTAACTGTCACTCCAGGGAATAAATTCTATTCCGAAAGAGAATTTATCACTAAAAGAAATGTTAACAACAATTACTCCCCGTCCAATTGGAACGTTAGCCTTAGAAACAGAAGGGATCACTCCTCGGAGGCTGCCAACATTTTAGCAAATGACACTGGCCCTTTAACAGATGGGATGATACTTCTTAGCTTGCCAGGATCCTAATAAAAGACACTGGCTTCTGTACAATGAAGGACACGTATCTCTCAAAGTGCCAGCATCCAAACTGGGAGTCGGAAGTTTAAAATAAGGAAAGGGAGCCCTGCTAACAATGGCAGGCATATGCTAAAGAAATTTCAGTACCATTGGTGCAAACCCTGGCCAAACACTCACTAATTCAATGAAGCGCCGAGTCTGTGCAGTCAGGATAGGGACCACATCTATCACACAGCCTGCTAATTGTGCCTCAGTAGGTACCGCTGGCTGCATTTTGCTTTTTTTTGTTTCCTTTGGAAAGGCTACTATCAATTGATTTGGTCGTCAGTTGTTGGCTGATTTTATAACTGGCACGATAACTTGAACGTATTTATTTCTACACAGAAAAACATTTTCTAAATTAATATACTGATTTTTTTTTTTTGTAATGCAAGATTGGGATCAGGTCCAGCCTTCGCAATACTTGACCCACCACCAAGTCCACTGTTGGCCCCCAAGTAGGCAAGGTAGCCTACCAGGAGCTTAAGAAGTTTTCCAAGTCTTGCCCTCAGCCTGACCAGGACTGCAAAAACAGGAGGATGGCCGAGTACCACAATACACAGAGGGCAGGCTGTCGGTTGTGTAGTACTGCACTAGAAGAAGAGTGTTGGACTAGGATACAGGAGATCCAGGTTCGGATCCCCATTCTTCCACGGAAGCTTGCTGGGTGACCTAGGGCCAGTCCTACACTCGTGGCCAGGCCCGTAGCTGCAGTGGGGCATTTTGAGGCTCTGCCCCCTCAAATGTGAGGCACGCCCCACAGCAGCTGCTGCCTCTCTCCCCACCCCTCCCCTCCTGTGGCATTAAAAGGGCCCTCCAGCTGATCAGCTGGAGAGTCCTTTAAATCTTGCAGGAAGGGAGGGAGGGGTTAGCCGCACACCTTACCTGAAATCCAAGTGGCGAAATCGCCACTTGGATTTCAGGTAAGGTGTGCGGCTAACCCCTCCCTCCCTCCCTGCAAGATTTAAAGGACTCTCCAGCTGATCAGCTGGAGTTCAGGCATGGGCAGCCCCCCTCTTGAAAGAAAACATTTAAAGGAGTTCAGGGAAAGTGCGAACCCACCCCTCTCCCTCCCCCTCCGCCCCACAACATTTCCCCATGCCCTTCCAACCTAAAATTTCTGGCTACGGGGCTGCTCTTGGCCTAACTTACATCACAGGGAGGATAAATAGGAGGAGAGGAGAATGATGTAGGCCCCTTTGGGCCCCCACTGGGGAGAGAAGCGGAGTATAAATTAAGTTGAATAAGTCAACAAACAAAACCAAAATATTGCACAGTCTTGGGAAATCCGTTGGGAGACAGAAGAGCCCGCGGCATACAACAGCAGCAATGAATGAGGGACATTTTGTACACGCAAAGAATCAGGTGCGCGAAAGACGAAGGTGGCTGAGGCCTATTCCTGTCCGGATGCCAGCCAAGGATTCCTCTGTGAACGAGCCCCTTGCTTTTGCCCCCCCTCCAAATACGTGATCGCAGACAGCCCCACCGGATCGTGCCATCTCTCCCCATAAACACGGTTTCCCAACAATGGCATCAGCACAGGAGGTATTATCGCCAGCTGTAGAATCAACACAATATCTTGAAAAGCAAAATACTAGACTCTTGGGAACAATCCTAACTGTTGCTCATTGATCTATTCCTGTGTTCAAGGTTCTATATGGATTTCTCTGGGTTCAGTGAGCCTGCCGTGTGGCTTCAAGTCAGTAAAGTGGTTGCCAAGGCTCTGACTTGGAGGAATCCGGAGGCCCTTGCGCCTTTCTAGCATGCTAAGCTGGAAGCCAGGTTTTGATGCACATGGTAGGGTTTGTGGATGACGGCAAGGAGATTTGTTCAAGCATGAAAATATATGCCTGAGAAAAGGGACCTGGGTCAGACACGTAGGTCTGAAACCGGTAAGAGGCAGGAGCAAATCACGGTCTCTGGCACACCCCATCCCCACACTCTAATTAGAAATGCAGTGAGTTGGCTGATCCGTTACGTGTGTGTGAAGTGCCATCGAGTCACAGCCAACTTATGATGAACCCAGGAGGGGCTTTCAAGGGAAGTGAAACGCAGAGGTGATTGGCCGTTGCTTTCCTCCTCAGAGTCTCCTCGATGGCCACCTCCCTTCCGAGTACTGACCCTGCTTAGCCTCAGAGATCTGACGCCACGCTGCCATAGCAAGTGGGGGTTGGGTGATAGAAGCTGGGTGACGCTTGTATTGCAGACGGATGTCTTTTGGTATTTTAACTTTCGATTCGTGCTCCCTGTCTCATCTTTATGCCTGCCGGTGTCTGACCTAGGTGCCTGGATGCTCCTATTCCCCTGGGAACCTGTGATCATTATTTTAGGCATGCTTCTTTGCTTCTTTTCTCCTGGGAACCTATAATCGTTAATTTGGGCGCAAGCTTCTGCTTTTTTGTGATTGGCCTTGGTCCATCCCAGGGTGCCTTCCTGAATTCCGTATAACTTCCCAACTCCCGTCTGGAGACTTGTTCCTGACATGGTGTACAAGATGACCTGCCTTTCCTGCTTCCAATAAGCTGATTCCTGCTTAAGGGCTGACTGCGTTGTTGGGGCTGACTGCTGTGGGACTCTGCCACCCTGCTGCCTTCCTTCCCACTGGCCCAGGATAACAAAGTGTTCATCTTTGCCCCAGTTCAGTCTGCAGACAAACAGCAGGTTCGGGGAAACCCCTCCTATGTACTGTTCCAAGGCAGATACCACTTGCTACTTAGGAGCGAGTGGGCCTTGGGGTGAGGAGACCAAAGCTGATACGTTTCTACAGTAGGTATTGTTTCTTGGGAAAACTTCTAACGAGGCTGCCCCCTCCTTGGGCAGACAGTGTCTGTCTGGAGACCTAAATGTAGGAGGAATGCCACACAGGCGTTCGGCTAAGGCACTGAGTTCAGACACGCGGTATGTCCCTTGTGCCCTCACAATCAACTCACTTGGATGTTCTCAGAGAAGAAAGAAGAAATAACATTGGACAACAGACTTATCATCCAATTTTCGACTGTAGTTTATATCATAATATTAGGGAAATTCTAGTTAAGACTATTATTAGCTCCCACCCAGGCTGCAACAGAAGGATACTTCTGTCAACTAGGCTGGCGGGTAATAATCAAAAACTGACTAGGATGGTTGCCAGATCTGGTAGGCTGGAATACCGAATTAGGAAAGTGATAAAGAAATACAGATAGGCCTAGGTTTATTTTTAACCTTCGATCTTAATATTGACTTTTAGAATTTCAGAATTAATTTTTTTTTAGAATTTTTTATAATTTCAGATGTTATTTCACTCTATAATTTTACTGTACTTTTACCAGTTATTCACTTGCCTCTTATTGTATTGTCTGCTGGTCTATGGACGTAATAATAATAAACTGAACTGACTTCTCACCCATCCCTATGGTGTCCTCCGTAGGCAGGCAATGTGGCACAATGGAAGTAGAACATGGATGCACAGATATAGACGTGGGAGCCAGAGGAGGAAAGAGCTCTTTCCCTCATCCAGAGGTTCAGGGCATGAAGGCCAGATTTCAGTGGAATTATAGCAAGGTACTTCGCTAAAGGAAACAAGGAATCAAAAGCCAAGTATGGGTCATTGTTGTGCAAGAACCCAGAAAAAAAAAGACTGAAGAATGGGAAATTAAATGCTGGCATGAAGAGGGTTGTAGGTCATAAGACGGCTGCGCTGATATTTCAGGAATAGCTATCCTACCCTCTTTTAGCCCCTGTCTGTCCTGTCTTATCACTTAACACAGGAGAAAAATGCCCACGCTCCGCTCCACTCACCTTTCCCGCTCCTCCTTCATCTTTTCTAGGTCTTCTTCTTTCAGCGTGCCATGCTTTGGATTTCCCTTCTGATCGCCTTTTGCACCTTTGTCCTCTTTTTTCTTGCCAAACCTGACGAAGAAAGGAGGGGAATGTTATTGGAGAGGGTGGACAGAATAGAAGGAAAAGACCGCGTCGCCCCCTCCCCCAACACACCTGAAGACTTCAAGAAGAGTGGTACAATTTATTCACTTCATTTATACCCCGCCTCTTCCCCTAATGGAGACCCAAAATAGCTTACATTGTTCATCTCGCCTCTGCTTTATCCCCAGAACAACCCCACGAGGCATGTTATGCTGTGTGGCTGGCTGGCTGGCTGGCCCAAGGTTACCCAGGAAGCTTCTATGACAGAGTGGGGACTCGAACCTGGAGAGTCCTAAATCCTAGTCCAGCTCTCTGTCCTCCAGTCTGGTGTAGTAGTTAAGAGCGCGGACTCTGATCTGGGAGAACCAGGTTTGATTACTTACTCCTCCACATGCAGTTACTGGTGTGACCTTGGGTCAGTCACAAGTTCTCTCAGAGCTGTTCTCTCAAGAGAAGTCCTCGAAAGAGCTCACTCAACCCCACCGCCTACCTCACAGGGTGTCTGTTGTGGGAAGGGAAAGGAGACTGTAAGCCACTCTGAGTGAAGGGCAGAGTGTATATCCAATCTCTTCTTCTCCTTCTCCTCTTCCGCTAATGGAGACCCAAAGTAGCTTACATTGTTCTTCTCTCCTCCGCTTTATCCTCAGAACAGTCCAATGCAGGGCTCATTTCGTAGCAGGAGCTCCTTTGCATATTAGGCCACACACCCCTAATGTAGCCAATCCTCCAAGAGCTTACAGAGCTCTTCTTACAGGGGCTACAGTAAGCTCTTAGAGGATTGGCTACATCAGGGGTGTCTGGCCTAATATGCAAAGGAGCTCCTGCTACGAAATGAGCCCTGGTCCTATGAGGCACATTATACTGAGAGTGTGTGGCTGGCTGGCCCGAAGCAACCCAAGAAGCTTCCATGGCAGAGTGGGGATTCAAATCTGGAGTGTCCCACATCCTAGTTCCAGCTCTCTGTCCTCTATACAACACTGACTCCACAATACACTTTCCCCCAGCTATGCCCTCTAAAACAAACCTGATACACCATTTTAACAAACTAAACTCTCTCAGAGTACACGTTAGCTCCTTTTCTGTATACTCGGAACTTAATTTTTTCTAGGATGATATATGTTAGAGATATCTCAAGATGCTAAATGAATGGGGGAGGGCTTCAGTACTCAGCCGTAATGGGCATAAATCTTAAAAACAGCTAAAGGGGCTTCTTTCCCTGAGGGCAGTTTGTATGTGAGCAATCCTTCAAGCCGGCCTCAGAAGCGAACCGCATCCCATCCTGCTCTCCGCCATAAACGCCGCTACTCCATTACGCAGGGCCTGGATTTCATTCGGCTTACCTTTTAAATCAAGCTAAGGGCGAAGCCGGCATCAAAAATAAACAGCCCTCCATTACACGGACAGAACAAAAAGCTAATTTAAGAAAACCACTTTGCAAAACTCAATGCTCTTTTTCACTATAAACAAACAGCTCACGTATTATAATGACTCGGAGGCCTTCCAAATAGCGGTTTTCAAGTATGCTAATACACACACTGCCTGCACTAAATTAAACCTTTACAGTGTAACTAATGGCCATAGTTGATACGGGCTGCAGAAAAATACGTTCTGCTCCTCCTATTTAGATGGACGCCCACTATTCTTTCCAACTCAAACCTATAACCCAGATTGCTTCACTGAAAATTTAACCAAGCCTTTTTTTTTTTAAGTATGGGTATAGGCATACTACACTACACTTGTTTAAAACTGCAGGTATGGCTCATGCAAACATTTCCTACTACTGTACTATCTCCATATTATAGGGTTTAAAATGAAGGCATACAAATCATGTAAATGAACATGTAGTACCTAACAATTAAAATGACCATGAGCTACAGAATAGATTGTTGGCATTAAAGCTGGATTCACAATTCTGGAAACTCTTAAAACAGTTGAAGCTCAGGAAGAAAAACAATTGCTTAAATTTAACCCAGAGTTTGTTTCAAGAGTTCACGGTTTTCCATAGCACCACTATTTATTCCCAACATCACCTCTGCAATGCAAGTGACACATCTTTCCACTGTTCTACAACACGGGGGACTGGAACTGAACATCTGATGTTTCCTTACACTCAGAGCTCACCATTTTATTTGATCTATTCATTTAAAACATTTCTGTGTTGCCTTTCTATCCAAATAGTGGGCCCAAGATGGCGGACATCAAAACATTATAACATTTAAAACAGTAAGACAACAATTTCAAATGCATATGTAAAATATTTCACAATACAGTCAGAACACACAGACATACAAACGTAACACAACCGGGGAGGAAGGCCACTGAGAATTTACTGGGGGTATGCCAGACAAAACAAAAAAGATCTTCACCTGCAAGCAGTTGCCAGCTCTGAACTGGGAAACACCTGGAGATTTTACTAAAAAGTCCAGCAGCACCTTTAAGACGGAAACTTTATTGTAGCATAAGCTTTTGAGAAACACAGCTCTCTCAGTCAGATGAATCTGATGAAGAGAGCTGTGTTTCTTGAAAGCTTATGTACAATAAAGTTTGTTAGTCTTAAAGGTGCTACTGAATTTTTTACTATTTTGCAAAAAAACAGACTATCACTGCTAACTCCTCTGGATCTATGACCTGGAGATTCTGAGGGTGGATCTTATGGAGGTACCTCAGCAGGGTATAATGCCACAGACTCCACCCTCCAACACAGCCATTTTCTCTAAATTATCTTAGTCATCTGACGATCAACTGTAATAGCAGGAGATCTCAAGGTGCTACCCGGGGTGTGTGTGTGTGTGTGTGTGTGAGGCAACCCTAGCTTATGAGGCACAGCCCCTTCCCAAGATAAACACCCCTCTTACCCCAGGTTGGGGCTGCAGAACTCAAACCCGGTACCTCAGCATTTCTGAGCAGGAAGGTACTTCCCCAAGCACCACCTGTCTGCTGCACAACTGAGCCATATTTGAATCGCTGTCCTCCTTCAACCCTAGAGATATCCAGACCCTAAAACTATGAGTGCAAAAATGTATCCGGTAAGCACATTTCACATTTATCGGCATAATCTTCAGGTGATTTTTATATACTTTTTGGCAGTCCAGAAGATGTTCTTTTATTCATAGAGCGTGTTGGCTGAACTATATTTCTCTTGTATGCTGGCATTTCTCCAGTGACCGATGCTGAAAAACTTGGATTTCAGCGCAGCCTTATATAACTTTGGTTACTAATACATTCAAGCAAAGAAACCACAGTACAACAAAGTTAGCCCCTGAAGGGCAAAAATACTGCAGAGGCAGGTCTCCAAGTTTCCACTATGACTGAAAAGGCCTCGCCAGCAAGAAATAATGCCACTTTACAATGCATATACAATGCCTATCCACATATAGAATGTATATGTAATGGCTACTTCATTTCTTCTTCCCCAGTATGAAATTTCATGGTAGATCTTTGCAACAGGAAACAGAGGGAGAATGAGGACACCAGAATAGAGATGTCAAATTTCCAGAAATTCTGTAACCATGAGGAAAATAGACATTTTGGGGAAAAACCCCTCAAACCCAGAAATGTTGGGAAAAATTGAAATATATGCAACACTTACTGTCCTATTAAAGCGAAGCTAGCATTACCACTTTAACATAGGGCTGCCAAGTCTGCCCGGGGGGCGGGGGATCCCCCGCTACAGGGGTCCCCAATCTGCCGGCCCGGATTCAGCCGGCGGGGGGAACCCCACCCCTGAAGTTGTCCGGTCAGGACGACTGCCCCAGTGCGATGACGTCACCCAGAAGTGACATCATCACATTGGGACGTTGCCAGGGCAGCACTCTAGCAATCGCCCCCAAAACTCTATGGTACCCACGGAGTTCTTGGGCGATTGCCAGAGTGCTGCCCTGGCAACGTCCCAATGTGACGATGTCACTTTTGGTGACATCATTGCGGCATGTGTGTTTCGCACGCACACCTGGGAACTCCTGGGCTGAAGAGGACTCCCCCCCGCCGGTAGAAGGTAAGTACTTGGCAACCCTACTTTAACAGCATAAAATGTATCATGTATAACTTACTTAGCATATAAGATTGCAATATTTGACATCTTTATGGAATTGAAAAGTTATAATCGTCTTTGTTTTGAACAAGCAAAACTGCAAATATACTCAGTACTTGAGAGGAAGTGGCAAGCTGATACACCTTAGGCTATCTTAGTATATACACCCTAATTCTTGCTATGTGGTCAGAGAGAGCTAAGTTCTCACTGAAACTGCCAGAGTTTCCCTCTGAGACTTTGGTGCAGTTTCTGCCCCACCTCCTTCACATCTTTTTTCCTGCAAGGCAGGGCAATAAGTTCTTTTTTACCCAGTCTGTGGGTATATTTGTCACCGCGGTTTGAGGGAGGGATGGAAAAGGTCAACCACAAGTCAGGTCAAAAGGACAACTGAAGGCATGCAACAGCTGAAAAGCTTCATTTTACCTGACTGTGTCCTGCTGTTTATGACAATGGCTGAAGGAACAACGACTGGATTGGACTGGAACAGCTGAAAAGCAATGAGAGCCCTGCATGCTCCCTTCATGAAAATCGGGGGTCCTTGCACTTGGATTTAAGAGCTGTATAGGTCTACAACATGCCCATTTTGTCTTTAAAAGCATTTCACTAATTCAAAAATAGAAAATATTTCACTGGAGGGGTCTTTTTCAGTACTCAGAATCTCAAATTTTTGCACTAGAAAAATGCGGTGGTCCCTTCAAATTTTCCACCACCCCCGGGACCTTCACGTTGCTACATCAGAAGAACAATCAATGTGCTATGCCTGGGGATCACGCTCTGAAGCTGTTTTAGCCAGGTATACCCTGACAACCTACTCTCTCGCCTTTCTTGCACATCACTCTCCACACCTGGAATTACTGCCATCTTTGGAAACATTGGTGTCTTGAGACACATGTATGTAGTGAAGTATTCATTGCTTTTTAACACACACTGAAGTATCCCGCCTTTCACAGGTAAAAGAGGGATGCGTGCAGAGAAGCAAACTAAAATCAAAATGTGTAAATAGCAGTACAGAAAAGGGGATGTTTAAGAAGAAGTATCTGTAAGGACAGTGGTTTTGCTTCCAGGACTAATTGCCAAGGCCACAGAGTTCTAGGCCTCTGGGCAGCCTGCCGTGGACGGAGACTGCTTCCTAGGTACTGTAACCGAGGGAATGGGCTCTCTAAGGAGGTTTACATGGCATCTCTACAGAAAAAGCCAAATGTGTCACAAATGACTGGTCCAGCCATTGGACGGTCTACCCTCATTGGTCGACAGCTAAGAGCCAATGAGCCAGTGTTCTGAGGCACACCAGACAACCGGATGTTGTTGGATTCTTGGAAATGGCTTATGGGGCAAAGTGCGGGGGATGGGAGGATGGCAGTGGGAGGGGAAATGGATGGAAACAGCCATTGTCTCTTCTGAAGATGGAAGTCTCCTTAAATCTTCGGAATGGCAAGAGTGGACAAAAGGCACGGTCATCAGTTGGGGAGCGGTACGGAAACCATTGGCCTTTAGAGAAAACCCCTTCCTGCCTCTACTCCAGGCAAGCAAAGAATACTGGTAGAGATGCTCCCGATCACCCATGACTCTCCTTCAAATGGACATATGAACCCTTGCTACATTAGAACACATAAGGGGAGCCAAACTTTGGCTTGCAAATACCTGGATATTTGAGGGTGGTACCTGAAATAGCGGAGTTTATCGAGGGAGGGACCTCTGTAGGTTATAATGCCTTGCACTCTACCTTCCAAAGCAGCCATTCTCTCCAGGACAAGTGGAATAAATGTTTTAAATAAATTATAAATAAATAAGTAAGTAAGTAATTTATGTGATCAGTCATAATTCCGGGAGATCTCCAGCCCCTTCCTGGAGATTCCCAAACAGTAGAGAAGCACAAAAGGGAGTACATTATACAAAAAAATACAAACCGTGCATAAATAAAGAAAAAACATTCAACAGTCAATGAAGATGATAATCAGAACCTATATCAATAGTGCAGTTTATCAAAAATATAATATAATAGTCAGAAACTCAAAAATACATGGTCCAAATACATAAACAACCTTCAGAAATAGATGCGTTTTTCGAAGAGGAATTATAAACATTGATGTTTGGACTTTTCACTGTTTGAGGAATTTGACTTCGGACTATTTCTGAAGGTTGTTTATGTATTTGGACCATGTATTTTTTAGTTTCTGTCTACCATATTATATTTTTGATAAACTGCACTATTGATATAGGTTCTGATTATCATCTTCATTGACTGTATCTTTTTTGTATCTTTTGGCTGAGATCACACATACAATTCGCCCCGACATAAGCACGAATGTGGGTGGATTAAAGGAGCGCGATCAGACACCACCATCTGGCATGTGCCCCGAGGCCGTCGGCAACCCGTTTTGCTCCGCCACACAAGCGGATTAAAAAAACACCTCAGAATGTCCAGTAGCAAATGGGTTGTCATGGGCCACCGACAGACTTTCCTGCGTCTGATCGTGCCAGCGCGCTCCCATGGCATCGGGATAGTCTGATCAGGCTATAGCGACGCCATGCCGTTGTTTTTTCCCCCTTCTCAGTATGCGCATCATCGCATACTGTCAGAGGAAGCCCTAAGGGCAGAGATGCGATTCATCGATCCCGCATTTAAGCGAATCAAAAAACAATGGCAAAAAAATCACCCCCAACTCACCCACGGTTGCGTCTGATCACGCAGTGGCGGGCAGTGCCTGCATCTACAAAACTCTGTGGGATCACACAACTGCGGGTCAATATCCTCCAGAGGAAATAGCCTCGCTTCCCCCCCACACTTTATCTCGGCGGTGTGACCGCAACCTTAGTATAGAGTCCTTCCTGGAGATTGGCAACCCTAGAATATACTCATTCAATATTTTTTTCCCTATTTCATAGTGACAAGAGGATTACTAGACACACACAACAGTGTACACAGTCAGAGATGTTTAGATTCTTATTACTTAAACACATAAGATGGTTTCAATCAGCCCTACTGCTTTTCTTTGCAAGAAGAAACAAATGGTGAAGGTAACATGTCCCTCAAATAAAATTCTGGAAAGGTCAGAATCTCACAGTCACATAGGAGAGCACTTTCTCACATAATACATCCACAGTCAATATAGAATTCATTGCTCCTAGACAGCACACATCATTCTTTGAGCTCTGGCCCCATTCCAGATCACACATTTCTGCTGCTGGCCTTCACCTTCCACAAAGTTACATTTTAAAGGTCTTGTGGTCTAGCATTAGATTTTGCATTTATAGATTTTTGAAATTATTCTTGCGCCTGGGTTATTTTGTATTACTGTGGAGAATAAAATGAAACAGGCTTACATAATAAAAAAGAAATGCAACAACTGTAAGTTTTCATATATCTTTTTTTTTAAAAAATCTGGATATTGTCATTCACATATAGAGAAAAAGGCTTTATAAGAACAATAAAGTGACAATTTTAATCGTAATCACTAATCAGCCTGACAAAGCATTGCCGCCAGGCAGTAAAGTTTCTGATGCCAAAAAACTCTAAGTTCAAATGAAATTATGAACTAGCAAGTGATTAGTACATCCGTACAAAAAACAAGTTTTTCAGCTATTTTTGGCTTCACACCAGATCTGTGCGAAGTGACAATGCACACCTGCTCTATTAAATATGCAATCTGTGGCTGGAAGCTGAGCAAGTACTTGGGCATCTATTAAAATTTCTTTTGTTTTTTTTTACTGTACACTAAATATACTTTCACCCCTTTAGTTTTAAAACAAACTCGGAAGGGGCACAAAAATCTCTGTGCATGCAATATCATTCATCAGATAAAACCCTAATTCTCTGACCTTTTCTTCTACTATTCCAAAATGTATATTAGCAGTTTTCCTTTCTCACTTGCCCCTAGGATTGATAACCTCCAGGTGATGGCTGGAGATCACCCAGAAATCAATGCTCCCTCTAAGCTGTGGAGTCCTGTGAACAAAAATTCTACTTTGTGAGCTACTGGTATTAAAGCTGTGAGCAGGTGATTTGGCTGCTGCATACATTAGTTTGCTCTGGAGTCATCCTTCCAGAGCTAAGACAAAAATGTGTGAGCTGGAGGCTAAAAAACTGTGAGCTAGCTCACACTAACTCAGCTTAGAGGGAACACTGCCCAGAATTAAAGATGTAAAATTTCCAGAAATTTGAAAGCTCGGAAAACCCCCCAGTTTTTTTCTGTTTTTTTCCAGGAAAAAACAGAAATTTTCTGAAAATTTTTAAAAAATGCTACATTAGCACTTTTTTTTTCTAGATTGAAAATCATTCTGTTACGTTAGGAACATAAAATATGTCTATGGAAATTTTACTTGAAATGAAATTATCACAACTAGCATATTAAAAATATAGTGTATCCAAACAAATATTACAAACAGAATTTACTTTTTAAGTAATATTTATTTGTAATTGTAACAAATGGAGCAACAATCTCCTGAACTGTTTAGCAGTTTATGTGGGACAGACAAAAAACCCTCCACAAAACAATTTTTAAAAATCCAGAAGTAACAATTATTCATATTTCCTCTCCACAGTATTAAATAAAATTTAAAAATCCAATTCTCGTAAAAAGAATTGAAGGGGGGGAAGTGTATAGAAGGGAGTGTGGGACTAAGTTTCAATGAATGGGCATGGAATTTAATCAGAATAATTTTCTAAGCTGTAATTATCAGTTTCAGTCTCTGCTTCTGCAGCTACTTTGTCGTGTCTGTGCTCTGGGGCCAGAATGGTGATAATTAGTTGAAGCCTTTCTTTGTTTGGGGCCTGAAGGGGGCAGGAGGAAAGGAGGATGAGCTTGGGGAGGGGAGATCCCTGCAAGGGATATCCTTTCGGTGGCAAACCTGCACAGCGTCACGCCATCCTGTGACACACCAAACATACCTCAGAGGGTGTTGAAAACTTCCAGGATAAAACAATGAGAATAAACTCCAGTTTCCACAGAGAGGAAGAGCTGATAGTCATGATCAGATGACACAGAATCAACTCCAGAGAGGATCACAGAAATAATAATAGGGATGATTGTGTACCTTATATCAGATTTCATAATTAATCACCGTGCTCATTAAATCAAATAACAATACCTGGGGATTTCCGATAAGCAGCTGGGGGCGGATTCACACAACGCTGGATTGTTAACCTGTTCTCCCCATCCCATCTCCAGAGCCCATGAACACACTGAAGACTTTTTAAAAAAGTGCCATGGGTACACACTTCCATGATTCTCATGTTAGGGGACCTCTGGAAAAGTGCATTCAAATGTTCAGTACAATTGTCTAACATGACGTATTTTTAACATCAGAGTGTCAGGTGCATGAAATTCTTTGATGTAATATTAAAATTTATATTAAATCAGAAAATCACTGGTTTGAATTAGACAGCACCACTGAATTACTGAGCGTATTTATCCCTGCCATTATCTAATTGTGAAAATGTGCTCCTAGGGACCTTGGGGATGGGGGGGGGGGGGGAGAAATCCCCTGATGTCTGTGCTTGGCAGAGGCCAGGATGCCTTAGCCGAACCTTAGGGGTGCTTTCCCCACAATCTCCCACCCTCCCTAATATTTCCAGTGCCTTTGCAGACACTGCAAAAATAATAAAAAAAAAAGCTGCGTATTTATCATTACGGTTTTAAAATATATCATAATAAGATATGCGTAGACTTCGAGGATGTGTTTTTATTGTAACTGCTTTAAAATATATCACAATAAGAAATGGGTAGACCTCAAGGATGTGGCGTGGAAACAGAGGAAGGGGGAGAAACAGCGGAGGGGATTGCTCCTTGCCTTCCCTAATGGAGAAAGTGACTCTGCATTCAAGTATTCGGCCAATGACTGCTGGCTGAACAGAGAAAGAAAAGGGAAAAAAAAGGGGGTTTTTTTTGGGGGGGGGAAGGGGAGAAAGAAGCTACACATTATGTATGTTAAATTTGTTTAAAAAATAAACTATTTGAAGACAGGGACCATCAAGTTAGGAACGCTATGGCCTCATGATACTCTGTCTGGTGTTTTGGCAACACAGTCAGAGGCCTGTATAGCACCACGGAAGGCAGCTGTAGGCACAAAGCTATCAGTATGCTGTCTACAGGAGAAGGATGTTCCAGATGCACCGCGGACAACAAGGTGTGAATACAAAAGCAGGAAGGGGATTTTCTTTGGATGTGACTTGCCCTCCGGAAGGGGAAACTGGGTGAGTCATCCTAACACGAAAGCCAATGTACCGGCACCCTGAGAACAAACTGCGCAAGTACAACAGATCCAGCTTCTCTGATCTGAAAGACACACTTCTGCTAGCCAGGTGGCACCGTGGGCTCAGTGGCAGAGCATCTGCTTGGCATACAGAAGGTCCCAGGTTCAGTTCCTGGCATCTCCAGTTTAAAAGGGGTCAGGCAGTAGCTGATGTGAAAGACCACCATCTGAGACCCTGGAGGGCCTCTGCCACTCTGAGTAGACAGTTGTCATGGGTCCTGGCTCCGCTGAGGCTGACTATTCCTCAGATGAGGAAGAGGCATGGAGCAACACAGCCTCCTCTGGAGTCAGCCCAGAAGAGGAACCTCCACCAGCACCTGAGGGAGAAGAGGCCCCA
This sequence comes from Lepidodactylus listeri, assembly GCA_029233225.1. Classification (NCBI taxonomy): domain Eukaryota; kingdom Metazoa; phylum Chordata; class Lepidosauria; order Squamata; family Gekkonidae; genus Lepidodactylus; species Lepidodactylus listeri. The sequence continues at coordinate 16,265,087 of JARCFY010000010.1, read as the reverse complement.
GCATTTGCACAGGAGGAGCAGCAAGGCGAAGAGACTGATCCAGAGCCTGGCCCAGCACCCCCAGTTGGAGACACCCTGAGGCCAGAATCCCCACCTAGCTCACCTGAGTGTTCCAGATGCAGCACCCGCCAACGTCTGAATGTGCAAGAGAGGAGGAGGCGTGCCAGACTTCAGCTGTTGCAAAGGCAACGCGAGAGGCTGTGAGTCTTGCAGATCCCAGGGAAGGGAGGACCTGGTCATAAACAACCACGCTCACCTGCCTCGGCATGGAAGCAACTGTGCGTTCTCGGACCTAGTCCCGGCTGTCAGCCTCCGCTCCTCGCCCCTGAAAACTCTGACTGATTTCCCAGCATTCTGACCTTCGGCTCTGTTTCTCGGCTTGCTTTTGGGCTGCGTATCCAGCTTTCAGTGAAGGGTATCTGTAGCGGCCAGTGATACCCAGCACAACTGTACTGTCCTGGATGAACCAATGGTCTGCTTCGGTATAAGGCAGTGTCATATGTGTACTGTAGCACAAACTCAGTGGTTCATACAGCTTAAAAATGTGCTCTAATGAGAGGGGTGCCGGGTGGCTCCAATGCAGTGCAGTCTGGGTAGCTCTTCCAGGCGTTGTTTAAGCAGCACCTGCCCGTACGTCCCTTCTCCACGCTCCAGATGCAGCAAGAACTGCATCACAGAATTCTGTGTACATAATAAGCACAAGCGGTTCGAACTGCAAGACTTTCTTTCCCATTGCAAAATAAAACTGGATCTGTTGTTCGAATAGCAAACACAGGATTGTGCCTACAAACACGTGTTGCTACACATTATTTGCCTCTGATGTACAACGAAGTACTACTTCTGTTGCAACTGCTCAGGCTGTCTTAAAGAGCTGATCCGCTGCTCGTGCAAACCGACACCATCTTTTCTTTGTTTGGCTTTTAATTTTCAGGCAGGCTTAAAAAATGAACTTGCTCTTCTGCAAGCCTCCTCTGTCGCTCCCATGATGAATTTCTTGAAGGCAAGACCTAAAAGCGGTGGCCATGGTAACATTTCATTTCTAGGCTGAAGAGCCAGTTTCCACATCTCAAATGTGTTGATATTTACTTTGAGGATTAAAGAGCAGGGAGGTCTACAAAGTCCCCAGACTTCTAATGCAGGGAAAAACATCTGCTGGCCTGAGTCCTAAGCAGATTGCCGGCTAAATTCAGCAACGGGGGAATTCTTTTGGTTAATTAGGTTCTCCCATATCAGTAGATGTCATTGACGCTAACTGAGACCACAATGGCATTCAAAGCATTTTGCAGGGGGAAGAACATAAATTCAAAAGGTCACCGTAATGGGCCGTAATCCCCCTCCGCCATTATCCACGAATAACTTACACTTAGTCATCTGTGGAAGTGATTTTTGTTTTTATAAATGTAAAGGGATTTGCCCTGACCTGGATAGCCAAAGCTAGCCCAATATCAGATCTTGGAAGCCAAGCAGGGTTGGCCCTGGAAAAGTATTTGGATGGGAGACCACCAAGAAATACCAGGGTCATGATGCGGAGGCAGGCAATGACAAACCATCTCTGAACATCTTTCGCTTGGAAACCCCACAGGGTTACCACAAGTCGGCTGTGACTTGACAGAACTTTCCACCACCACAAGGGGATTTACATATGGAAGGGGAAAGGGAAGAAGAGTCCCAGCACACCCAAAGCTCCTGCTGCTATTTCTGCTGGGAGTAGCCTCCCTCAAAGACAGCCTTTTCAAGCCTTTTGTTAACCCTAAATGCAACATCTTGGGCGTGATCTCTAGTGGGCTAAGCCTGACGGGAATGAAAGAAATATCTATTTTTTAAAAATGAACATATTTGTGTGTGTCAAATGCTAAAGAATTTGCACATCTGAGGCCAGTTCAGTTTCCAGCACCACAGCGGAGAGAACCGAAGGCACTACAGACCAAAATCGTACTGGTTCGGGGAATCAAGTGATCCTAAGCAGTGGATCTCATGCAACTGTAGCTGTAGCTGTATGGCTCCAAGGTATGCTGTATTTCTTCAGCCTGGAAAGCTCACCACTAGGCTAACCTTCCATACAAGAGAGGTAAAATTTCCTGAAGTTCTGAAAGCCATGGGGGGGGGGGGGGTATCATTTACCTGTTTTTATAAAACATGGGAAATTTGTGGACAAACTGAAACACATACAATACTTTCCTATCAAATCTAAACTTATTGCTTTAACATAAGATGCATCACTTATAACTTACGTAGAATCTAAAACTGTAGTATCTGGCATATTTATGGACTCTAAAAATATAAATGTCTTACAGTACAATCCTAGGCAGAGTTAACAGCATTCTATACATTACTCAGGACTGAACTGTTAGAAGAAGAAGAAGAAGAAGAAGAAGAAGAAGAAGAGGAGGAGGAGGAGATTGGATTTATATCCCGCCCTTCACTCACTTGGAGTCTCAGAGCGGTTTACAAACTCCTTTCCCTTCCCCTCCCCACAACAGACACCCTGTGAGGTAGGTGGGGCTGAGAGAGCTCTTTCCCAAGCTGTCCTTGAGGGAAAAGCTGGGACAGAGCTATGGCTTGCCCAAGGTCATTCAGCCAGGTGCAAGTGGAGGAGTGGGGAATCAAACCCGATTCTCCCAGATTAGACTCCGCGCACTTAACCACAACACCAAACTGGCTTTCTATGAGCAAAACTGGAAAGATATCCCATACTTGAGAAAGAACCGTACACTGCTGCTGTTTTAGCACATTTTTTTTTGCCAACTGAGAGATACCTAGTAAAAAAAGGAAACCTGAAATTAGAAAACAGATTTAGTAGTAAACAAATGAAAGAGCATTATTTTGGACAAGAATGGTAACAATAGGACTACCAGCATATTCGAATATTGTTATATTTTATAACACTGAAACACTGAATTTGTTAATAACATACTATCACTAAACAATCAACATATCCTTGAAAATATGGGCTATACGTTTACAGAAAACACAGGAATCATTATCCAATTAAATAATTACCATTATCTAATCCTGTACATTGTCTTAAATAAAAATGTTCATGTTATATACCTTTTGAATGAGTAAAGGCTTGTCTTAATTTCATTCATTCAAAAAAGACAAAATATTGCGTAGGGTTTTTTTTTTTTTTTTTTTTTTTGCTTTTTTACGTACTTTCCAAGATTTCCCATTCTTCGCCCATTGGAAGAACGGAAAAAAGTGCTTAGGAAAATGGAAAAGAAAAACAGAAACACCCCTCCCACACACACACCAAGCCTTCACCCTCTCTATTTCACCCTTATAGATTTTTAATGCTCACTGGTCCCACTACTGAGAGTACTTCTTACTCCAAAGAACTGAGTGTGACACTGGGTTATTAGCTGCCTTGAGCCACAAGGAAAGGTGGGATACAAATATTTTCAAAAATAAACATAATAAAAATTGTAATGTTATATATTTAATTATAAGGTTACTTTATATAATAGTAAATATTTACCAGTATGTAACCATCCTTCAGGTGGATCCTGGAGATATGACAACTGATCTCCAGAGCAGTTGCTCTGGAGAAAACAGTTGCTTTGGAGGATGGACTGTATAGTATTACACTGAGGTCCCCCACTGAGGTCTCTCCCCTCCCTCCCCGGGCTCCACCTCCAAAATTCCCAGGAATTTCCCAACCCAGAGTTGACAGCCAGTGTAACTAAGCTGAGCTAGTGTGAACTAGCTCACAAGTTTTTAGCTTCTGACTCACACACTTTTGTCTCAGCTCAGGAAGGACGGCTCCAGAGCAAACTACTGTATTTTTTGCTCCATAAGACTCACTTTTTCTCCCAAAAAAAGTGGGGGGGAAAGTGTGCGCGTCTTAAACCCCCCTCACCTTTCCCAAGCCACGGCACCGAGCAGAGCTAGGTGCGTCTTATTGTCAGGTGCGTCTTATGGAACGAAAAATATGGTAATTTATGCAATAGCCAAAATCGCTTGCTCACAACTTCAATGCCAGTAGCTCACAAAGTAGAATTGTTGCTCAACAGATTCTACAACTTAGAGGGTGCATTGTTGGCAATTATAAACAAAACCAGCAGGGTACCTTTGCATCTGTGTGCATTTCTGCCAGAGGCAGAAAAGTGGTGGCCATGTATTGTGTGATTACAGGAGTTTTTAAATCTTTGTAAGATCTGAAATATCCAAGCAATGGCAACAGAACAAATACACCACTCCAAAACACATGAGATGATATTTGATTAAAATGGATAAATAAGTCAATCTACACACACGTTTAGTGTTGTTTTAAAACAAAGTTCTAATGGGGAAGAAGGATAATTGACTTTCTTGCTAAGGAACGCCCTGGGACAAAACATGAAATAAAAGATTGTATAAGATATTCTAAGTACACTCAGACCCAGCTCAGAATTCTCGGGGAATTCTTGAGAACATCTGTGTCAGCTGTATAACCTCAAGGGCAAGCTTCTTTCCATTTCTGTTTGCAGGTAAGCCTGGACATGGGCATGGGCATGGGCTTTTTGGATTCTCAGACTCAAGCTGAGAAAAAGCTGGGCCAGTAGAAGAAGAAGAGGAGATTGGATTTATACCCCGCCCTTCACTCAGAGTGGCTTACAAACTCCTTTCCCTCCCCCTCCCCACAACAGACACCCTGTGAGGCAGGTGGGGCTGAGAGAGCTCTGACAGAAACTGCTCTTTTTCAAGAACAGCTCTGACACAACTATGGCTTGCCCAAGGTCATCCAGCAGGTGCAAGTGGAGGAGTGGGGAATCAAACCTGGTTCTCCCAGATTAGAGTCCGCGCACTTAATCACTACACCAAACTGGTCAGTAGTAGAGTTGCCAGCTCTGGGTTGGGAAATACCTGGAGATTTTGGGGGTAGAGGCTGGAGAGGGCGGGGCTTGGGGAAGGGAGGGACCTCAGCAGGGTACAATGCCATGGAATCCATCCTCCAAAGCAGCCATTTTCTCCAGGGGAACTGATCTTGGTCTTCTGGAGATCAACTGTAGCGAGAGATCTCCAGGTACCTGGAGGTTGGCAACCCTGCCCAGTGGATCCAGCAGCAGCCCAAGACTTGTGCTGTCTGTTGTGTTTTTTCCTTCTTTATTTATGTTTTTGTGAAGTTTTCTAAGCCGCTTTGGGCCGTCACTGTGCAAAAAAAGCCCTCATATAAGCCCCTAAGTCAGGGGTGGGCAAATTGCGGCCTGCGGGCCACATGTGGCCCACCACAGAATTTTTTGTGGCCCGCCAAGACAGTCGGCCACATGGTTTCAGTCAGGCCTCCGTTGGGCCCAGAGCGCAGAGAAGCGATGCTCCGGGAGTGAAGTGTCCAGGGGGGCGGGCACATTACCAAGCCCCACCCCCTGCTCCCAGCAGCCCTGTTGGGCGACGAGGAGGCAGAAGAAGGAAGGTAAGTTACCTTCCCTCCCCCATCCTCCTCTTCCCAGGGCTGCAGCATGCCGGGGAAGCCCTGCCCGCCCTCACCCTCACCTTCCCTGGGCCGTGCCAAAGCGAGGGTTAACTAATGAATGCAATCCTTTTGAAAGGTGCGGCCCTCCACTAACCTCCGCTCCCACAAAGTGGCCCCCGAGCCAAAACAATTGCCCACCCCTGCCCTAAGTAAATGAGTAAATAAAAGCTGAAGCAGGCCTCTAATGGAACACCAGGCAGGCCACTGGTGGACTTGCAACCTCATGGACATCCCCCTAGAGACCCATGCTGGAGGCACACATATGGCCAATAGCTCCCAGTCCCTGCAAGTTGCAGGCAGCCACGGTAAAGAGGAAATGCAAATTTCAGATGCTTTGTTCAGGCCCCCCCTCTGAGACACAGCCACAGGGGCAAATTTAATAAACGATAAATTATAACAACAGTTTGCTCAGGTGCGCCCTTTGGGGGCAAAAATCCATCTTTTTAAGAGTTCCATTTCTGTCCCAGAGCCTTTCGAATTAAGGACTGATCATATATTTAAAAAGAAAATAACGGCATCATTCCTCATAACAATTTCTGGGCCAGTAAAATAAAAGTCAGTCCCAAACATTCTGGAGATGCATGCGATTGATTGTGCGCGCACACACGCGCGCGCGCGCAAACGGAGCTCCACTGTTATAGTTAAATGTAAGTAAAAACTGAGTAAGAAAGATAAAGATACTAATAAGGTATGATTTTCAGGTCCACACAGGGACTATAAAAAGCTTATTAACTGCCACTACTGCCGTGTGTTTTAAGTTATTTTATCACTCTGCTTTACAGCAGGAGAAATACTCTCTCGGAGCAGCCCTGTGCTTTGATTAATTACTTTCATACGTAGGCTTTTACAGGGTATTAGCGCCAGAATGAGTCAGACTGGCTGCCTGTGATTACCGGCCCAGACTCATTTTACATTTATGTTAATAGGAGTGTTAATGAAAGAAATCTTTTACATTTTTAGTGTTTTTCTAACTACCTAAAAGCTTTCTGGTTATATGCCTCCTTATTGGTCAGAAATTACGGGCGCTATGTGCCGCGGCTCCACCGATCTTGCTGAAGTTATTTCGCAAGGAGAAGGGAGAGACTATGCGCACTCCATCACTGTGAAACAGGCTCATATTCTTTGAAGAACTGAACGGGGCGCACGGTCCGCCACCTTAGGTGAGAATTACTGAACATAAAACTGAAAGGCAGGCACAGGCTAGGAATTGTTCAAAGGGAAGCATGCAAGCTACCAAGGAACCAGCTCTCTTTAGCTAAGATGGGGGTGCCTCTGTCACTGCTTATACCTACATCTGCTCTGAAGTCTCAGGCTACTGGGAACTAGCTGTAATATGACTATACGCTTCTCTCCTAGCTATAGCCCAGTAAAGTTTGGGTTCAGGACCAGATTGAGTGAGGCTGGGAAAACAGGGTTGCACTTACCTGTAACTGCTGCTCACATGGATAGGTTTTTACAGCTAAGAGCCTCCAGGGGGCACTATGTGCTGGAGCCAGAAGCCTGTTCCCACCCAGGCCAGCGACCATGGGCTCCTGTGCAGCAGCACCCCCTCTGCCCTCAGCACCTCTAGCACCACCAAAGTAGAGCATGCAGCAGGGCAGGAGGGAGGGTATGTGTGCCTGCACAGAAGATACTCAATGAACAGCAGTGACAGGTAAGTGCAACTTTGTTTTCATCATCCATCTTCTGTGCAGTCCTACACAGGGATTCTAGCAAGCTACACAAATAGGTGGAGGGGCATGCTCACCTATTTAAACAGTGACTGAAGAACCACCTTGCCCACTTGAGCTCTACGTCTCACCTGCAAATCCAATGTGTAATGTCATATAAAGGTGTCTGTGGACGACCAGGTAGCAGCTCTGCAAATCTCCACTAGTGGTACTCCATCCAGGAAAGCTGCGGAAGAAGCCACTGCATCAGGTAAGAAGCTTCTATGGACCACTCTTGGGAGAACATTTCAGCTCTGCTCAGCCTGTTGGCTTCCGTGTTCAACTTTCCAGGAATATGGATCACTTGCATGGAAGCATTTAGCTCTACTGCAGTGCTCCAAGCCATAGTGGCTTCCTGACATAAACTACCGGAACCTGTACTGCCTGGTTTGTTTAAAGAAAAAAAATCTATATATCTAATTCTGAAGTGGCCCCCTCTGTGCGGATATCTAAATCTACGCAGGGGGGGCCACTTGGGGGGCAGGGAGATTTTCCTACACACATGGAGGAGTCCCCACATGTGCAGAAAAATCCTAAAAGTTAAAAAAAACTTTTGGGGAGATATTTAAATCCCCTGAAAGGTAAAACCGTTCCCTGCACACGCGCAGAGAACGCTTTGGCCATTGGGGGGCTCGGTGGGTGGTGGGCCTTGCCGCCACCGCTGCTATCGGGGAGGGGAGGAGGTTTGGCGCGTGGCAGGTCCTACTGCCGCCGCTGTTGTCGGGGAGGGAAGGGGGAAGGAGGGGAGAAGGCTCGCCGGGCCGGTGAGCCAATCAGCCTCGCGGGGGGGAGGAAGAAGGCTTACCTGGTGCCGCTCCTCCTCCTGTGGAGCTCCTCCTGCTTCTGCAGGCCAGAACTGTGGGAAATACTCCCCCCCCCCGCGAGTATCACGGCTCCCCCTTCTTGTTACTACATTTCGAGAAGGCTAGAATGGTTCCAAAGAATATCTGAAAAACTAAGGGCATAATGTACTGCTTGCAATTCCAAAATGTTAATATGCAGCAGCTGTTTGTCTTGTGACCAGATGGATCTAGTTGACAATTCCTCACAAAGAGCACCCCAACTCAAAAGTGAGGCATCAGTTGTAAGGACTGCTTCATGTGGGGAAACTCCACAAGAAATTCCCTTGGTAAATGAAGACTAACAAGATAAGGGAATGTAATCCTGGTCTAGGGATGGAGAACTTGTGCCACAGGGTGTGAATCCCAACTCTATAACACAATAAGAACCATAACTGCAGGGGCTCCATATGTAGTCTGGCCATAGGTAAAACAGTGGTTGTGGATGCCATGTATCCCAATAGGCATAAAATCTTCCGAACTGATTGGAACCAATGGTTTTTGAACTGTTCAACTAGGGTGAAGATTGCCCATATCCTCTTAGCAGGGAAAAAAACTTTTCCCTCTCAAGGATCTAATGTAGCTTCAATAATGTACACTCTCTGTGAAGGGACTAATTGTGATTTCCCCCAAATTACCAGTAATCCTAGTGAGTGGTAAAATAATTAAATGGCTCCTTTTTAATCTTGTAAATCTGCTCCATTCTTCTAGAAGTGGCCTGAATGGAAGAAGGCTTCTGCTGTAACTCCTGTGTGAGATCTTCAAGGCCTTCTAATACAGAGAGGGCAATCGTTCCAGGAGAATCGGAATAAACATGGCTTAAAATTTTGTCCCTGGGCTTGTGCTTGGACATAACTTCTATTTTGAGTGATTGAGCCATTCTAATCACGCAGAGAGACCCTCTGTGGGGGAAGGTGGGGATGGTTTGCCCACCATTTCATTTGAGCTCAGTTCTTTTTTTTTTTTATTGATTTTATCTATTTCTACTACTACATTGCTACTTTTCTAAGCTATATTTACCTTATACAGAGTGTGCTTTAACATTTGCTTAATATTACCTTACCATTAATACATATGAAGCATTTTAAACCTTGGTTAATATTCAATTAAAATTGTTACTGATGATATATGAAAAATAAAAAAGCTGTTTGACAGACATGTTCTTTTGAAGGAATGCTTAATTATACAAATTATATATAATATATAAGTGCGATTTCAAAAAACATTTCAGCCCTTATTTCTTCTTTCGTCCTCTTCTTGTCTTAACAGTCTCTTCTTGTACCTTTGGAGCTGCTGCTCCTTTTTCCGAGTCAGAAATTTCCTCTTCGCTCTTTGAGCTATCAAATCCATACATACTTTCTTGCGATACCAGCGAACCATCTGAGTCTCTCTCTTTTCTCTTTTCTTTGCTTTTTTCCAAAAAACTTTTTGCCTGTTGAACAGAGTCAATCTTATATTTTTTGTCTTTGATGCTGAAGCTCAGTCCTTCCGGAACATTCCATCTGTAGATAATAGATTCAGACTGAAGCCAAGATGTCAGTTTTCCATAGGCTTTCCTTCTTTTCCTTATTTCAAATGGGATATCTTTCATCACTTTAATTTCTTTTCCTTTGATCTTCAGAACCGCTTTATTTGTGGTCCTAAGCACCACATCTCTTGTTGACTTTTTGGAGAACCTTATCTGAATCTCACCAGGCAGGCTTTTCTTTTTAGTATAGTCTGGATAGGTTCTGTAAACCATATCCATATCACTTTTTATTTCCGCTGCTTTTAAGCCCGTCACTGGTTCAAGCGCTTCACTTAACAGATTTTTAAGGTCTTCTCCTTTATCCTCTGGTACATTCTGAAGTCTTAGGAAAAAATTCGATCTTTCCATCTGTAGTTTCAAAAGCTGATCAGAGTGGAAGGCCTTTTCTTTCTCCGCTTTTTGTAGCCTTGAATCATGATTTTTTACTGAAGTCTTAACTTCCAGAAGTTCTCGCTGCAGCTTCTCTGTAGTTTTATTCGACTCCTTCAGGTCCAGCTGCATCTTGTCCATCTTGACGTTGAGAGCTGTCATTTGGTCCACTAGAGGTCGCAATAACGAGGAGAACACAGTGCTCATCTCTGTGGTATCAACCTTTGAACTCGGAGCTGTACTTCCTAGTTTGGGGGAAGGTTTCGGTTTCCCCGCCATTGTTGAGGCTGCGCTTCCTTGTTGATAGTTAGATAAGATGGACGAAAGAAGCAAATTCTACGACTGCGCTTATATCTTTTTAAAGTTCATATCCTCTAAAGAGCAATGCCGCCATCTAGCAAGCCGAACGTACGTTTTTTCATGCAGTAATGCCACGTAAAGAGTCCCGTAAGTACGCCAGTCTCGAGGGGGGGGGGGTTTGCTCCACCCGCCTTTCCCGCTGTGTTCTGTTTTTTTTTACTTCAGACTCACGTTTTCTCCGTGCGTAACTATAAGTTCCAGCTTCAAAGCTTCGCACTCTCTGCTGCTTCTCGGTTTTGCGCTTTTAGCCATACGGCTCCCACGGACGAGGGAACCTATGGGGGTGATGAAAGGGGACCTCGATCCCTCGATCGCCACCGTAGGGAGAGATCCCCTTCGTGCCACCCCAGGCAGAGCCCCTTCACTAGGGTCTCTGGGGGCTCGGCACCAGTCCGAAGCCCCTTCTTCCCGCCGGGTACGGATCGCGCTCCCCGCAGATGCGGAGGAGCGCGTCCGCCATGGTCGCAAGTCTTGCCGGAAGTCCATTTGAGCTCAGTTCTGAAGTGGCGTCGGATCTCTCAGATACTGGGAGGAGGATACCGGGGTCGATGCTTTCAGCAGCAGTGATGAGTGCACTGGGAGCCAAAGTTATGGACCCGTCTAACATTTAGCTCTAGTCACACTAACCAGAGACTGAGAGTTGGATTGGCAATGCAGGATTTAACAATTATCAACATTATTGGGAACAGGAATAAGGAGAAAGGGGAAGGGGAACAATATTTGACTATAATGTGTACATGGGGGATACTAAAATTGCATAGCAGCTAGTGAGGTTAGGATTGGCAGAGGAATGATGCAAGTTCTTCTACGGCTAAACTGATCTTGTTTAAACATCCATTGGCCCCATTTGTAAATCAGTGACGATGTCTCACATGATGGGGCATCCATCATTCAACTTTCCTACGCAAGGATATTTAGTAGCCATTAATTAAATAGGCACAATATAATTGACCAGGTTAGGACATGTACAGTAATGAATTCATGCAAACAGGAAATTCAGTGCAACTGGAGAATACAGCATTATGCTATATAACTGGATCTTGAAAACAAGCAGTGGATCCTTAAGAGACAAAAAGGGACAGATCTTAACCGGTGCGGGATTACTCTGATGGACAAAGATAGTCTAAAGATATGCAATAATAATGACAGATATCACTCTACCGCTCTCATGGAATACAAAAGAAACACAGGATAAAACAAATTAAAACATGAAAGGCTGGTAATATAGATTAAAAGAGTACTGAAACAAAAATACATTGAAATATTTATTCCCTCAGCTGCCAGCTACCACCCTTTCCTGTTAAATGCAATTATGAAAGAATTCAGACTCTACAATACGTTATAACAATGCAGAAATCAAAAGCCCTCCAAACCTGCCATCAAACATGGCATTCTTTGAGAACAGATGACAATTAGACTCATCATATTCCAGTTTGCTGAAGAGTCTCATCTCCAGGCGGTTACTTAATCCACTGAACAATGGCATCGCAATGAATGTATGGCCCCATCAGATACTATACTGATTCCCTGCCCAGATTATTCCTATTCTTGCCTGCAATCATTTTATTTTTTTTATTTTATTGAGGAAGAAGTTAAAAATGAACACATCATTGATTATAATAGGGTTTTTAAAAAGCCCGATGGATCAATAAGGATCCCCACCAAGGTAATTTTGTGAAGTCTCCTAGTTCTTGACCATGCATCTCATTTTTGGGGGGCTCTTTTTACAAAGAAACAAAACAAGAAGTAAGCTAGCCTCTGCCCTCATGATTAAGAATGGAAATAGGATGGCAGGCTGGCGAAGTATGATGTAATCAACAAAGGAATAAATAATAAACAAGAATCCCTTCCCCTTTCATTAGCGAGAGCATTCAGGATAATTTAGGGCTGGTATCGTATTGGTTTTCCCTTTTCTGAGCCACTATTGTTGATCTATTAGCATCACCGGGGAAAGCTGGGAAGGTCAGGATTGTGCCACTTAGTTTGTCTGTTACTGTAAAAAATGCAACAGGATAGATTTTCAGATTTGTTGGTAACTATTTCAGAATGCTATATGAGAATATTCCTAACGAGACCACCAATGGATATGTCGCACTGGTCCTAATTACCAAAAATAATATAAAATAGGAGAAATTTATACTCGTATGTGAGTAAAACGGACAGTCTCAAAACTATGATGATGCAACAGTGAAAAAAAAAATCAGTTCTAGGAAATGACTGGAAGTAATAAAGGTAAAGGTTTCCCTTCCCCAAAAGCCAACTCTAGGGGGTGGTGCTCATCTCCATTTCCAAGCCGAAGAGCCCAAGACTTCCCCATGGTCATGTGGCTGGCATAACTAAATGTCGAGGTGCATGGAAGGCTGTTACCTTCCCACCAAAGCAGTACCTATTTATCTACTTGCAATTTCTTGCTTTCGAACTGCTAGGTTGGCAGGAGCTGGGGCCAGAGACGGGAGCTCACACTGTTATGCGGCACTCAGGTATCGAACTGCCAAGCTACCGACCTTCCAGTCTGCAACTCAGTGTCCTAACCTCTGAGCCACCGTGGCCCTCGCAATAACCAGCTATTTATTATCATACTAATAGGTTATGCCCACATTTAATATATCGTTGTGACCAATATTTGTTGCATTTGCAGACCTGAGTAGCTTTAGTTCTTGGGCATTTGGCTCTTGCACTTGTTAGGAAAGGGTGCAATAACAATACCTTTGTTGAACAACCTCTTAGCTGTCTCTTGTACCATAAAATGTTGCTTATTTTACATCAATTAAATTCAGTGATCTTATTTCATCTGTCATGTGCTTCTGAGCTAGAAATATCAAGCTCTCACAAAGATGAGTGAATATTTTCATGTATTAGCCTAGATAATTATTTGGAGCAACATAAAGCTATTTAGTATTTAGATTTATTTATTAAAAACATTTATAGGCCTCCTTTCCTAAATGCTCAAAACAGTTTATATACAAGCACAGAGACTGTTATAAAATATTTTTTAAAAATATTTACTATTAGAAGTAGTTCAAATGTAACAATAAACAATGTACAATAGAACAAGCCTGGGGGGGACCCCTTGGACTCGAATGCTCCGAGCCCCCCCCCCCCATGATGATGTAAATAAAAACTTCATCTGCATCAAGACATCATTACTTCTTTGTAAACCAGGATTCTAAAAAATAATTTAATCTCTCTGGGGTTTTTTAGGGAAGAGCACAAATCACAGTTACTGGCTAAAATGTAACAGCAAGCTACGATTTGTCCTGAGAACAGGTGCCTTTGATTACTTTGACCCACTCAAAGGGAGGAAGTTGGGAGCGTGGAAGCCTAAAGATTTCGATCCCACCTCCCGGAATGGTTTACAGCAACATAAGAAGCATGCCTAGAATTGGTTTCACTGGACCAACTATATCTGAAGATGTCAGCAGTGATTCACGAAAGATCATACTCTACCACACAGTTTGTTGGTCTTTAAGGTGCTACTGCACTCTTGCTCTTTTCTACTGGACCAAACATGGAAGCATTTTTTAAAGATACCCTTTATTCTTGATTCAAATACTCACAGGGCAAGAGAATTCACTGGTTAGAACTACATTTCCTATTCTCTGACTGGATACCAGGAATCCACAGGTACTGGCCACCACTAGAATACCTGTGATATTCTTAGATCAGATCGTATTATTACTTGTTTGTGTGTATACAATTATTGCTTGAACTCTAAGGATGTGAACAGGAGCTTTGCTTCCCTAACCGATCTTCCTACCATCCCCATTTTCTATAGCGGGTGCCATCTTTTGGGTATGCTGTAGGGCAGGGGTGGCCAACCTTGCTTAACGTAAGAGCCACATAGAATAAACGTAAGAGCCACATAGAGATGTCTGAGAGCCGCAAGACAGGAACAAATATCACACACACACATTTTTATTTTTAAAAATATGCAAATTTGCTTTTTATTAACGTTAAATGGGACTGCCAAAAATAAAAACAAATGAGGAAAACCAGTTATAAGAAAGAGAGAGAGAGAAACTAGGAAAGCAAATAGATGGGAGGGAGGAGGGAAGGAAGGAAGGGAGAAAGAGAGAAAAAGCATGCCTCCCCTTTGCTTCCCCAGCCGCCCTGCCAGGAGCCGCACAATATGTGTGAAAGAGCCGCATGTGGCTCCCGAGCCACAGGTTGGCCACCCCTGCTGTAGGGCTATCTTTTGGCTATGCTCCTGCAGAGTGCAGGGGGTTGGACTAGATGACTGGCAAGGGATCCCTTCCAACTCTAACATTCTATGATTCTGTCAACTAGCTAAGATGGCTTTTAAAGAGATGAGATAAACTGATGGAAAGCAAGTCTTGCAATAGTTGTTCGTCATGAAAGCTACATGGAATTAAGCAGTCACAATACTTCCGAGTTCCAGATTCTGAGGACAAACAACATGGGGTTGGGGAGCTTCCAAACATGCATCTGGTTGTCCACTGCTATATTATTTTATTTATTTATTTATTTCAATTTTTATCCCGCCTTGCCCACAAGCAGGCTTAAGGCAGCGTTTAACAACTAAAATCCAATAAAACACAGATGCACTAACAGTGCAATAGGTTACATTAAAATTACATAATCAGAGTATAAATACAAAGTGCAGATGCATAGAGGTGGTGGTTGCTGTCTGATGGTCCCATATAGCCAGCATCCAAGATTATTCAGATGTGATCATCAGTGGTGGCTCCTAACTGAAAGCCTGGTGGAAGAGCTCCATTTTACAGGCCCTGCGGAACTGTAAAAGATCCCGCAGGGCCCTGATGTCTTCCGGGAGCTCATTCCACTAGTGTGGAGCTGCCAATTTGGCGTCTTTCAGGCCAGGGAGAGTCAGGCGATTTTGCAATCCTGACCTCAGTGCACTCTGGGGAACATGTGAGGAAAGATGGTCCCTCAGGTAGGCAGGCCCCCAACCATATAGGGCTTTAAAGGTCAAAACCAGCACCTTGAAGCGAATCCGGTATGCTATTGGCAGCCAGTGTAATGTCTTCAACACAGGCCGGATGTGCTTTCGTACAGAAAGACCCGCATTTTGCACTAGCTGCAGCTTCCGGATTTGGGACAACGGCAGCCCCATGTAGAGCGTTGCAGTAGTCCAGTCTCGAGGTGACCACAGCATGGGTCACAGTAGCCAGGTCATTGCGTTCGAGGAAGGGAACCAACTGCCTAATGAGCCGTAGATGGTAAAAGGCTGCCTTGGCAGTGGCTGCTACCTGGGCTTGAATGGACTGGATGCTGAACTTGGTGCGCCTTTTGTCCACATAGCTGGTATCAAGCACGCAGAGTTAGTCAGCGCGGTTTGATCTGTG
Source organism: Lepidodactylus listeri (assembly GCA_029233225.1). NCBI lineage: Eukaryota > Metazoa > Chordata > Lepidosauria > Squamata > Gekkonidae > Lepidodactylus > Lepidodactylus listeri. The sequence continues at coordinate 16,249,506 of JARCFY010000010.1, read as the reverse complement.
CCACGATTTGGGAGGTGGCTTGGTTATAGTTCATACTTGTGGCTGAGACAGGGTCAGTTCTTCAGCAGGAGGAATAAGAGCTCAGTACTGAGACCACCTAAGAGACAACTCCCCAGGAATCTGTGAGAAAAAGAACAACCACTAACTGCTAAGAAGTTTTAAGCAAATGTTGCTCAGTTTTCAGTTTTGCTAGAAATGACAGCCTGATGGGAATTACATTAATTTGGGGGTAAGGGGGTGGACGACAGCAACACGGTGGCATTTCAGTAAATCCAGCCCACACATTTTTCAAACCCATTTTGGAAAGAGAGCAACTTCAGCAATATCAGTAAACACTGATCAAGAAAAATAGGGAAAGGAACAGTTAAGCAACTCAAGAGATGTCCAGAAGTTATATTTAGGAAAACTGGAGCAGCTGCATTTAAAAGAGGCATACCATCAATATTGCCTGCTCTTCTTTCTTACAGCAACACTGAAAAGACAAAAACCATTTTTCCCAGCATTCAGCGGTGGGGCCCAGGAATAAAATGACTGAGCTTCCAGAGAGTCCAATGGGAGTTAAACTTATCTCTCTCAACAACTCTGATTAAACAAAAAGGAACGACTACTTTGATGCTCAAATTAGCATCTTTTCTCCAACAAGCTGAATTAATTAGTAAAGTGACAAAAGCATTAGTCCAGATAGGATCAAAGCTGAAACCATATTTATCTGAGATTTTAAATGGAAAACACAGCGCCTTAACTCTTTGCACTCCGTTTTCTTTTCTTTTCTTTAAAATATGCAAAATGTGCCACAGCAGCAACCATCATGCTAATCTCTGGAAAGACGGAGAGAAAACCTACCAGTTTGGCAAGAGAAACCATGAAGCCAAGGGTTGGGATTATTATTTTTTGTTCTCTTGGTTGATATCAAAAGCACTTAAGCAACAGAAACCTTACAGAGGGTGTTTGATGTGAACGATCACCCAAATAATTATTTTAATTAGAACCTAGTCTCTGCTTTAATAACCCTCCTGTGGTAGTTACGACCATGTTTGAGTTTTAAATGTCTGGTTGTGTGAAATGGCTAGCCGAGATTTTGGACGTCATGACACAACGCCATATGGTGCTCAATGTGTCATCTCATACTGTGTTGACAATCTGTACATTCAAATGCAATTTCATACTTCTTTTTATTTTGCAAAACTTATATCCTGCCTTTCTAGCCTCACAAGAGCCACAAAAGTGGCTAGCGAATGAAAACATCTATATATTTAATATATATATTTAATAGCCAAAGCGCCCCCTGCATGTGGATATCTAAATCCGCACATCGGGGGCACCTAGGGGGGCAAAGAGATTTTCCTGCACACTTGGGGGGCTCCCCAGGTGTGCAGAAAAATCCAAAAAGTTAAAAAAAATATCTGGGGGATACTTAAATCCCCCCCAAAGTAAAAAACGTTCCCTGTGCATGTGCAGGGAACGCAGCTGGACCAATACCTCGCCTCCATTGCGGGGAGAGGGAGAGGGCTTGGCAGGCTGGCGGTTGGAGCCACGTGGGCCTCGCCTTCGCTGCCGAAGCCTGGGGGTGAAGCTTACCTGTGGCCAGTTCCTCCTCAGCTGTGAGGTCCTCCCCCCCCCCGGCGAGTACTCCGGGTCCCTCTACTCGTACATGATAAAAGCACATTTTAAACCACTAAAATCACCCTCCCCAATATACATCATTCAAACAATTTAAAACCAGAGCTTAAATACATACAAAGACTTAAAAACTACAATTAAAAACACTGGTCAGGAAGGAGGTCACTGATGCAACACCAAATGAAACAAAAAAAGTCTTCCCTCACTGGCAGAAGATGGCAACAGAAGGGAAGAGACAAATCTCCCTGGAGAGACTCCAGAGCTTTGGGGCCATGGCTGAGAAGGCCCTATCCCGGGTTCCCACCCCACCCCCAATCTCAGAAGGCAGGGGCACCCAAAGGATTCAACTAAATCAGGGGTGGCCAAACTGTGGCTTGGGAGCCGCATGCGGCTCTTTCACACATTGTGTGGCTCCCGGGAGGCTTCCCGTCTATTTGCTCTCTCTCTCTCTTTCTGTCTCTCTTCCTTCATCCCTCCCCCATCTATTTGCTTTCTTTGTTTCTCTCTCTCTTTCTCTCTTTCTTTCCACCTCCTCCATTCTTTCTTTCCACCTCTCTCTCTTAGACACATAAATATCATTAGCAAACAAATAAATATCATTGGACAAATAAATATCATATCTGTTTTTACCCCTTTCATTCTTATTTTTGGCAGTCTTGTTTAATGTTAATAAAAAGCAAAATTCCATATTTTTCAATAAAAACGTGTGTGTAATATTTGTTCATGTCTTGTGGCTCTCAAACATCTGACATTCATTCTGTGTGGCTCTTACATTAAGCAAATTTGGCCACACCTGATCTAAATCTAGTTGCTTCCATATCAGATATGAGCCCCTTCTCCCAATATACAAGCATTTCTTCATGAAACTGCTACTACTCCAGTGGAGGGTTAGAAAATTAATGCAGAAACCTACGGAACAATATCAACGTCCAGATTCTGAAGCTTGCATCAAAACCGGATCATGCCTCCGTAGAGACGGACACATAAAAGGTCAACTCAAAACATGTGATGAAGGAAGCAAACCCAGAGGACAACAGTAGTATAAACTAATGCCTTTGGATATGCATTTGGATAGACATGCACATTTGCATCTGAATGCAAGTTTCAGAGGGTAGCTGTGTTGGTCTTCAGTAGTCCAATAGCACTGGCTGCAGAAAACTGGAATTAAATGTATCACACTGCCCATTCTAAACATTTTAAATTGGTTCTATTGTATTATTTGATGGCATTTAGGTTGTATTATATTTGTTGTTGTGAGGGGCCCTGAGCCCACTGGCTGGAAGGGTGGGGTATAAACTGAAATAACAAATACGTAAAAATACATAAATAAAGCCCTGACCTGGAGAGCCCAGGCTAATCAGGGAAGCTAAGCTGGGTCGGCCCTGGTTAGTATTTGGATGGGAGACCACCAAGGAAGACCAGGGTCATGACACAGAGGCAGGTGAAGGCAAATCTGAATGTCTCTTGCCCTGAAAACCTTATGGGGGTCACCATAAGTCAGCTATGACTTGACAGCACTTTCCACCACCACAGTTCCTTAAAGACCAACAAGATTTCCAAGAGTGGAAGAAGAGGAGGAGAAGGAGATTGGATTTATACCCTGCCCTTCACTACCTGAAGGAGTCTCAGAGTGGCTTACAATCTCCTTTCCCTTCCCCAGTCCCCACAACAGACACCCTGTGAGGTACGTGGGGCTGAGAGAGCTATTTCGAGGACTGCTCTTGAGAGAACAGCTCTGAAAGAACTTGTGACTGACCCAAGGTCACACCAGCAGCTGCATGTGGAGGAGGAGTGGGGAATCAAACCCGGTTCTCCCAGATTAGAGTCCACGCTCCTAAACACGACACCAAACTGGCTCTCATCAGGTGTAAGTGCAAGTCATTGATTATCTGCACTTTGTTGCTGCCAACTGGATTCTCATTGGATGGGCATCCCCATTCACAGGCCCTGAGAGCTGGAAAGGGGAAGCGACATGTAAAGTGGATCTGTGCTTGTTTAATTCTTTTCATTGCAAGGGGAACTCGTTCCACGGAATGTGTGGGCTGTGCACCCGTGGGCAAGCCAGTAAATATAGAACTTCACAGTCCTACTGCACAGCAATGATTGACAGTTCGATCGTAAAAATCAGAAACTGATTCATAGTCTGTCGAATACACAGAATTTCATTTGCTTGGCCACTAGACTGTGTAAGCACCATTTTTTCATATTCTCCTGTTCTCCCACTCCTTTCCTATTACATATACTGATCTTTCATCCTTTTGCGGTATGGCATAAGAATGATTTATTCTGAAATGGGTATGTCATTTGGGAAGCTAGATGGCTGGATGGCATTATCCTTGAGTCGGGATGTACTGGGAAAATGGGAAGCGAAATCCCCAACTATGGGTCCTTCTGCCGCTTTGGCGACAGATAATGTGAGAGGCACTTGTGTAGCTCTGCTTTCGTACTCCTGGATACTGCTGGCAAGGAAAACTTGTGAAGTTCACTGCCGTTCACTCATGCTTCCTCCTCCTCCACTGTTGCTTTCTTTCAACACACTGAGTAGCTCTTAACTACATGACAAAACTATTGCTCCTTAGCCTAAGTTCCAGGGCAAAATAGGTATAACAACAAAAACTGTTACCCATCCTGAGTCAAATGTAAAATCCTTCTATGAATTTTCATAAACACTTTGACACTCTAAGGCCATTCTCACAAATGATGCTTCAATCAGGAGGAGGAGGAGGAGGTTGGATTTATACCCCGCCCATAACTACTCAAAGGAGTCTCAGATCAGCTTACAATCTCCTTTCCCTCCCCCTCCCCACAACAGACACCCTGTGAGGTAGGTGTGGCTGAGAGAGCTCCTTCAAGGACTGCCCTTGAAAGAACAGCTCTGAAAGAACTTAGGACTGACCCAAGGTCACACCAGCAGCTGCATGTGGAGGCGTGGGGAATCAAACCCAGTTCTCCCAGATTAGAGTCCGTGCTGCTAACCACGACACCAAATGGGTATGTGTGTGTGTTGTATCTGTAACATGAATGTGGTACCTACACATAAAGTCCGTGTGATTTTAAAATGGCTTCCCCCCATCCCACACGAACAATATTCATAGCAGTCCCCTCATTATCCAGGGTCCTGTCAAATTGTTCCATTGTCTAATTCTCTTTACCATGCAAAAAAAGACCAAAATGAAGACGAGTGCGAGGCTGGGTTTCTGATAACTGTGCAGTTGTCAACTTAGAGGAGAAGTCATGCTAAATGAGTGAATTACGGGATATATGCTTAGGAGATCAGACAATGTCACTAACTAATGGAAACGTAGGATTTCTAAGCATTTACCGGGAACTAACCTCCCATTATCAGAAGGGCGAGAAACCCTGCTACTGTCAGGATTTTACAGTTCGCATTAGTAGTAACATTCTGTGTTTATCAGCTGAATTATGGCTATGTATGGCTGCAAATTCCATTAAAAGGGATTTAAAATCACTCGTGGTCTGAGCACTCCTTGTACAATAGGTCGATCCTCCTGCAACTGAGCTTGGGTCTTCTCCTCAGCCCGTCTAAAAACAGCATATTCCCTCCACTGGATGCCAATAAGCATTACGTGAACCTTGAAAATGTTCTGTAAGTTGTACACAACGTGAGATCTGCACCAATCCTGTTCTGGCCAGTGGGCTGCAAGGTTCAAGGATCACAGGCGAGCAAGTAGGCAAGAAACAAGCAGGGCACGATCCACAGCAGGAGCTGAAGCTTGAGAACAGAAATTGCCACAAGGGGCAAGCAGGCCCTAGAAAGCTGGAGTTTAGCAATCATCTACCCACTAGGCTAAGCCACAAACTGATTAAAAAGAGATGTTAAACTGGCAAAGGCTGGTGCTCAGCTGGAGGATTACATACAGAACAGAGGGTCCCACTCATTCATGTGGCCAGGGCTAGGTCCCTGGTCCTGAAAAGATCTAGATTTAGGTCCGTGATCCCACCAAGATCCATCTTTCTCCTGAGAGGTCTCGAGCTGTTAAACATGAGCTCCTTCACCACGTCTAGGCTTTGCCTCTGGCCCTCTGCCTTCTCAGGTCCCATAGGAGACTGACTCTGAAGGTGCAGGAGGTGGACAGGTCCACTCAGGGGTCTGCTGTTTCTAGGAGCCTGCTGCCGGAAAGAAGTCATAGGGTCTTTCCTGGGAGCTTCTGAAGCACCGGGCATAGTGGGAGTCATGGGAAGCTTCTCTTCTGAGGAGACTTCTGAAGAGTAGGTGAATGCTTCACCCTCTGGTTATATCATTTTGTACATGTCTTAAGTTGTGACCATCGTGCAGCAAATTGTCCATGCCAATGACCCAAGTCAACAGTGCATGCTGCTAGAAGCAGAGAAACACACTTTGTCCTGGCTCCAGCTTATGTGGTGAAGGATGAGGGTGGAAATGTCATCAAAGGATATTAAGTCACTGCAGTTCATACAGCTAGGATTGCTGCTTGAGCCTGGCAACTGGCAACATATTGGAGGTGGGGAAATGGTATGGGGGGCATCATCATCAGCACAATGATGTCACTTTTGGGAAATACCAGGAAGTGATGGTGATAGCTCTAGGAATTGCTGGAAATTTTATGGTTTAGTTTCTGGTGATTCCTAGAGCTACTACCATTGCTTCAGGGTAGTCCTGGAAGTGATGTCATCAAGTGAGTGGCAGCAGTGCGTTTTTAAATATTTTTAATTATAATTATTTTAATTTTTAATTCCCCCCCCTGCTGCTCCTGCATGCAGCTTTGGGAAACAGGAATTTGGGTGGGTCCTCCGTGCCCTGATATGTAAAAGGGGGGATCAGTTATAAGGATACCGTAACACATCACAACGACTACGGATATGGACAAATGAATTTACTACATGATAGCTCTCTACATCGCACACTGAATTCCACTAAACCGTACCGTTGAGAAGGGGTGAAGTAAATTTACCCGAGAGATGCTTTTTCCAAGGCATATATACATTTAGACCAGCTCAGTCTGGCTCTGGACACGCTAAAGCAGAGGTGTCGAACACATTTGTTATGAGGGCTGGATCTGACATAAATGTCACTTTGTCCGGCTGCGCCATGTGTGCCATGAAATGTAACACGAGGTACTGGAGATATAAACTTTATAAAGATGTTTTCAGATGCCAAATTACAGTAGCAGGCATAACTGGGTAGATGTGATATACAGAGGGGTAGTAGGCATGGAGATATCAGCACTGCTAATGAGACAGGAAACCTAGGTCTCAATTTGATACAGGAGGATTCAGTAAGGAGGATGCACAGAATAAATGGAAATAAGTCTGAAGAAGTGAGCAGTGACTCACGAAAGCACATACCCTACCACAAATTTTGTTAGTCTTTAAGGTGTACTGACTCTTTCTACTGCTATCAGAAACCACAAGATTCAAAAACCAGTAGGGGAACATTTTAACCTTACAGGACATTTGGTTGTTGACCTAACAGTAGCAGTTCTCTTACAAAGGAATTTCAAAGGGAGACTGCTGAATTGCAACTGATAATGAAGCTGAAGACAATGCATTATTCTGGACTGAATAGAGACCTAGGTTTCTTCTTTCGTTTCCAATGCCTGCTATTGTCATTCAGCGTTTGAAATCAGTTCACTCTCCAAGATATAAGGAGATGGAATCACATTCAAGCTGTATCCAAAGAAGTGAGCAGTGACTCATGAAAGCTGATGCCTTGCCACAAATTTTGTTAGTTGTTAAGGTGCTACTGGACTCTTGCTCCCTTCTACTAATAAAGAATGCAAGCTGTGCTGTTGTTTCTTTCCCCCCCCCCCATCTGTTAGAAATGGAAAGTGGGATCTCTCCAAGTGCCATGGGACTCCATCTCTCTCTCTGGCTCCTCCCTCCTCCCCCCTCCCTCTCTCTGAAGAAGTGTGCAGGCACAAAAAAGCTTATACCTGAAATAAAACACTGTTGGTCTTAAAAGAGCCACAGGACTCCATTCTCTCTCTCTCTCTCTCTGGCTTTTTCCTTTCCCCTCCCTCCCCGGAGGATGGGGAGAAGTCCTCAGCCCATTGAGGGAAGGGAGGCTTGGCTTTCTTTCTCTTCTGTGTGAAGCAGGAAATAGGAGAGACTGGGCAAAAGGAGATGTGATGCAGGGAACAGGAAGCAGAAGCAGGAAGCAGCCAGTTGCTTATGGGCCGGATAGCAGCCCTGCAGGGGCCACATCTGGCCCACGGGCCAGATGTTTGACACTCCTGCTCTAAAGTAGCAGCAAGAATGAATACATAAGTGAGCTGTACTTCCTATGTTATATACGAAGTATAAATGTGTATGAAGCGCACACTCTGGCTCATTCTGCAGAAGTCTAAACCCACCTTCAGTGACGTGAGTGAGTACTGGGGAGGAAAAGAACCCATGTTAATATTCACAATACTCTATAGCTTTTAGAACATTTTTATGTGCAGTTAAGCCGAAACTTAGCAATCTTTACAAGAACATCCTATGTTTTTTTCTAAATCAAAGGACATGTTCCAATATCCTACACATCTAATCTTTTAGCACTTGAAAGTGTCAGGAGGAGGCACAATGATAAATAATATCTTTCCTCCTTGGCTATAACCATGGCACTATCGTACATTTCTAATTAGACGTAGTAGAATGTGGTTAACATCATTCCCGGGAGATTTATTATTAGTCTGTAGATTTTTTCTCAGTTGAATTCTGCTAATGCTAAGGACCACTGGAGTCCAATCACTTGAAGCAGTGGGAAGAGAAATGTGTCTGCCTGTCAAAAGGGTGGCTATCAATTATAAGTGTAAATGTAGTTTTCTTTACATGTTGATGGGTTGGGGGCTGAGATTTTGAGTGATGCGGGTGAGATTTGAAAGTCTTATCTTACATTAAAAACAGGGAATCTTTTTCAGAGAGGGGAAAAAGTCACCCCAATAGGAATAAAGAATGCCTCCATCATTCTTTTTTTAAAAAGACACAACACATCCAGCATAATCACACAGGCAACATTATCCCCTTAGAGAGCTTTATATGGGCACCCAAATTATTTTTAAAAACTCATCAAATGGGACATCTTAACAAATTTGGGTCGGGCTCGTTCTTGTTAGGTGGCTTAGCAAAAGGGGGAAAAAGCAAGACAGCTGTTAAGTAGAACGGGAAATAATGAAACAGTTGAAAAATACAGAACATAAAAGCTAGCAGAAGGATGCAATTATACAGCTCAGTAGAAGAATCTAATTTCGGGGGGTAAAAAACCTCAGGAGCAAAGGTAGTTGTTTTTTCTTTGATATAAGCACATAACTCTCATTAGTGTTAATAAGAGTTATGTGCACGTATCGAGGGGAGCATGCTTTCGCAGAGATTAGCGCTACCTTGTTATGGGGACCGAAGGAGGCTCTGTCACTCAAAGACTGTGTCTCTTGCTGGTTAATTAAGCAGGAGCCTGTGTTGTCAATCTTGGGACTAGGCGCTTCTTCTTCTTCTATCTCCAGCCAGGTTGACACAAAGCCAATTGTCAAATGTCAAGAACAACAAAACGGATGATGGCGATGTTAGAGGAAAAGTATTGGAGACAAGCTCCAACCGCCCAGTGCCCCGGTCCTCTCCCAGCTGGACTGAGATGGGCTTTGACAGAATTACTAGGAATCAGATTGATTCCTTACAGGTCAGCTTAGGCTTCAGGAAAGCAAGCCGAGAGACAGCTTCCAAAAAGAAAGATTTATTAAATATTGGCCTGGAATACTCGTTACCTTGACTTAGTGACAGCCCAGGATGAATTGAAAAGAGAAACAACAACAACAACAAATGAAATGAAAAACAACCACCAAAAAATGGTCTTCCTTCTGACTCTCTGGTACAGATACTGTGTTAGTGGAATGCCCAGTCAATAAAGGCAAAAGCCCCAGACAGTATCGCAACCTACAAGATGTCTCTGTGTTCTAAAGAGCAGAGCTTCAGACATGGCAGAATGTGCTCATCTGCTTAATGCACAATAGATTTCCCCCAAATGTCAAGAAATAAAGCAAATGCCTGTTTCTTTACCCTTCCAGCACCACAACCTTACATGTAAACAACTCCACCTCAAAACAAAGAAACTACAGCAGTGAATGTAACTTTTACGATTCGACGTCTGTTAGATGCTGCATTTTAACATGCTTCATGTATGAATAAGGATGTCGAGGGCATAATAATATATCCTGGAAAACAATTATATGCCTGAATATCTCACCAAAACAAACTATACTAAAGTGTAGCCAGTGCACTGTCATCCAAGAGAAGTCCAAAATCCTTTTCTTTGTTTGCTACCTTATGGTGTGTGTGTGTTTATGGGGTTTTACCGTCTGTTATGTAAAGTTATTTAAAGAATTGTTTTATAATCTGGGGATTGTTTTCAACAAGGCTTGTACTCACTGGATTGGATCCAGCACAGCATTTCCACAGGAAGGACTTCCACTTTTATAGTAAGACTCTCTTGGCTTCCACCTCTTGTGGGAACAACATAATGCCCCCGGAAATGATATGCTTTCGGAGAGGGCCCCCCCCCCCCCGGAAAAGGGCTTGGAGGGCATTTTGAGCTGCACTCTGTGGACGAAAGTCCTTGCCCATGGAAGTGTTGAGCTGGATCTAACTCTTTATAGGCTTCCCCAGTAAACTCTGGGAAAAGACCGCACAGCACAGCAAAATTCTCAGACTCTTCTAGACTGAATATTCAGAAGCGCACAAGCAGATATTTTAAACAGTTGCACAGGATGCGACAGTAACTGAAAGAAAAATCACTGACCGGGAAGAATGAAAACGTATTGATAAATGCTGCAAATCTCTGACCAATTTGTGAATAATGTAGCCACTTAACTGAGCTCTTTTCTCTCTTCTGCCCGTCTACACAGCAAGTGTTCCCAACCTGTTCATTATGAGCATTTGCACATCAAATCCGTAGCTGGAGGACAGTGTTCGGAAAGTAACTCTAGGCGCCCTCCCTTCCTCATCTAGCTATATGCCCATGGCCAAGAGCCCAAAAAAATTGCTATACAAGCAAAACTGTTTGAAAAGCAGTATAATGATGCAAATGGTTGACATCAGGCAGGCAACCAATAAAAACATATAGGGTTGCTGGCAAATTGTTAGCATAATTCAGGTCAAAATAGGTAATTACATCAAATCAGAATATTGTTCTGAAATTGCAGGTTGTTCCGCTAAAATCTGCAAGGCTTTTGTGGATTCTGCTTCACGTTTTCCAATGAAACATCAGTGCTTTCATCTCCACCACAACCAGCATTCCAGATTCTCAAAATTTTTTTAACCCATTTATGTCAAGCCACCTCACACAAATCACATCACTTATTGTGCCAAACACTCATAGAAACTTTACCCCTTGTATTCTGCTAAAGAAGCAAAGCAGCTTTAATGGAAACAATGCTTTATTTACTTGTCTTATTAACAAGATTTTTACCCCCCTTTTCTACCCCCCAATTGGGCCACCAAGGTGGCTTAACAAATTAAAAGATTATCTTTTATTAACTAAAATATTATTTTAAAAGCCATCAAAACCAACACACAAATACATCATTAAAACAAGTTAAAACTAAAGCTTAAAATAAGTACAAAAGATGAAGACAACAGCTTAAACATTGGCAAGGAAGGAGAGATCCCAGAAGGAATGCCAAGCAAAACAAGGAAGACCTCCTCTGCTGGCAGAAGATGGTCACTCAAGGAGACGAGTGAAACTCCCTTGGAAGAGAGTTCTAGAATTTTAGAGCCACTACTGATAAGGCCCTTTCCCGAGTTGCCATCTGCCTAATCTCAGAAGGCAGGGGCACTTGACACAGACTTTCTGAATATGACTGCAGTGATCAGGTAGGTTCATAAGGCAGTAGGCAGCCTTGAGGTACGTTGATCCCACACCGTATAGGGCTTTAAATGTCAGTACTAGCCCCTTGAATTGTGCCCAGAAACAAACTGGGACTGAGTAAATGGAATAAGACTGGACTTATATGGTCCCTGTAACGCACCATAGTCAGTATCCTGGCGTCAGCATCCTGCGCCAATTGAAATTTCCGAACATTTTCCAAGGGCAGCCCCACACACAGCACACTGCAGTAATCTAATCTATATGTATTTACAGCGGCCAGATCATGCAAGACAAGCAAAATATGAACGCACAAAATCATGCATCTGAGATGCTGAATGAAAAAACCAAGAGAGAAAACTGGAAGCAAACAGAACCGGGTCATGAATGTTCAGCAGAAATCTGTTACCTTAAGGCTGTCAAAAGGCAACGGGGAACAGAATCCGTCCTGTGGCTTTTGCACACCCCCAGCAACACACCTAATGCAAGTGGCAAGCAATGGCGACTTAAAAATGTCATTGCTACAGTGTCAAAAGAAAAAAAATGATTCTTCATCCTGCAAAGACAGAGTCCAGACAAAGTCTTTGTGTGAGGAAATACATCAAATGGTCTACTGTGTTATTAGCTGATGAAATCTGCCTTGCTGTTACTTCCTATCTGACGAGGCACGCTTGAATGCCTGCGAACTGGGTTCAAATGTTCGCCAGTTGCAAAGAGAGACCTGATTTTTTAAATGATCAGTTTGATGGTTCGTCGATCGGTTCATGAGTATTTTAGCAGGTTGTTTCACTGTATTCCTAGCTATCCATGCAGTACAATCAGAGTTACTGGTGCATGGACATTCTCACCCAACCCAATTGGGTTCCACCCCCACCCCCCAGATCTCTGCAGTGTTAAGTGGCTCTGTTGTGCAAACAACTGCTTAAACAAACAGGGAAATCACTCCAGTCACCAAAAAATGCTGTGTTTCAATGAAATCCAACAATTTGGTGTTTATCTAAGTAGTCCTTAGTGATGAATGCGGATAAATTTGAATTGGTGGCATCTTTGTGCATGCTCCATGTTGGGACAACCTGATGCAAACCAGTTCAGCAGGCATTCTCAGCAACTCAGCATGAACCAAACTGACTGAGTGATTGGCTCACAACTTACCCCTCATCTTTGAACCTGAACATTTTTCGGCACAATTCACAGCATCCCTTAATCTGACCAGCCCTAATCCTTTCACGGTGCATATGATTAATATTGGTTCATCTCTTGCCTGCTTCTGTTTCAGTTTTCTCAGTGAAAACATAATATTGATTTGGGTAAACGAAGGAGTTTAATATTCCCAGTATTGTTTTTTGAACCTATAAATCACAGCCATATTCTCTCTGTCCCCTTCCCCACTGCCAATGAAGATGAAAATGAAATCCCATTTCCCCCAGTCATACAATTTCCTGTCATCTTAATATTCTAGCTCTACAAATGCACAGGTAGGAATTGTGAATACACTGGCCAGTGATATTTAGAGGAAAAGAACAACAGGATATAGGAGCATAAAGAAGAAACAAGATAAAATCCAAGGGTCTGTTCAGGCCTTTATGGTTTCCAGGGCAACCGTGAGACTGGACGCAGTTATGATGGGCCCAACACACACAAAAGGTCATCTGCTGGATTTCCTTTTTTCTCTTTTTTGGTTTGAGCAAGTTTCTAGTTACTTGGTAAAGAAGTTAGTAAGTAAAGAAGTTACTTGGTAAAGAACATAATTCAAAGTTTTGAATTATGGTGCTGGAGAAGACTCTTGAGAGTCCCTTGGACTGCAAGGAGATCAAATCAGTCAATCCTAAAAGAAATCAACCCTGACTGTTCCCTGGAAGGCCAGATGCTGAAGCTGAAGCTCAAATACTTTGGCCACCAAATGAGAAGGGAGCACTCACTGGAGAAGACACTGATGCTGGGAAAGATTGACGGTCGAAGAAGAAGGGGACGGCAAAGGATGAGATGGTTAGACAGTGTTATCGATGCAACCAACATGAAATTAAGCAAACCCTGGAGCATGGCGGAAGACAGGTGGACCTGGCATGATGTGGTCCATGGGGCTCTGAAGAGTCAGACTTGACTGTGCGACTGAACAACAACAAAAGAAGTTAGAACTATAACTCTTGTCCTGGGTGGGCCACTATCTGCTGAAGCACAAGTCCCACAGTCTGCGGGTGCCAATTTAGAACCGTCTACCTTATGAGGTCCAAATGTTTTCCAGAATACTCCGGGGTATTCTGAGAACCTCAGCAGTGATTATACAGAGGTCCTAGCTGGGGCCTGGAAAAACAGGCTTCCATAACAAACAGAGTCCCAGCCCCTCGGTTTAATAAGGAGGTGAAGGAATTTAGGATAGTGAGGAAATGGGCAATAGTGCAGTTGGAGAAAGGCTTGGGCTGAAGCAAAGTGTGCCACAGAGCTCCTTTGAAAGCCTCCGTGGCGGCAGTTTCATAAGCAAAGGTGACACTTCTTCCTCCTCTGTCACAATTGCTTCCACTTGAATCTTGCCCTGGTAAAAATTTTAGGGTAATGTGAAACTTGACGAGCCATATAGAGGAGAGTAATTTGACTTCCTTCAGGGCTCTTAGCTAACAAAATCCTTCTGATCCAATTATCCCTGGAGTCCAGATCAGGCATTAATGGTACTGCTTTATGTTGTAACCAATGGTTTCATATTGTTCATTCTGATAGGCGCTGGCTGGTTTCAAGCTTTCGATCCTTTTATGGCCTGGATTCCACATTACTGAAGGACCGCCTCTTCCTGTATGAACGTGTGCATGAACTCTGTTCCTCTTAATGGTGACCTTCTTTTCATGCACTGCCCATGGAAAGGCAGTTTCATTCCAAGAAGGCTCATCTCAGAGAATTCTCAGCTGCTGCTCCAGTTCTCTCCGATGACTTACCAATGGAGATAAAATCTATGACCTCCTTAGGTGCATTCTGAAGAACTTGAAGGCTTTTGGCCAAGTTGTGTTTTAGCTTTCTGTATGGATTATGGTTGGGATGGCTGCTCTATTATTTGAATTCATTGCTGGGTTCCTCCATAAGCACACTGCTCCTATGATTTTGGCTGCTGCTTGGTTTGATCACATTTTGTGAACCACCCTTGGGTACAGTGCATGAGGGAAAGGGACACATACATATTTTAATAAATATTCAAGAATTTTCCTTCTTTCCATAGTTCAAAGTACGGGTTGCGCACACTTTTGTTTTTCACAGGATTTGGGGGATACTTGAGTCAGTTGTCGGACGGGTAGAAAATAACAGGAATTAAACGAAAATAACAAAGACAATAACAAGAATGGAATGTTTACTGACTCACATCTAAAACAGGAAGACTTTAACTTCTGAAACACTATATCTGGTGTTAGGGCACTCAGTGGGTTCAATACAGCAGACTTTGTTTTAACTCTTTTTAAAACTATACATACAGCCCATTACACTATAGGGTTCCCATCCCCTGATGGGGGCAGGGTTTCCCTCACTTTCAGGGGCCCCAATCCACCGCTGCCCAGCTGGCTGGCAGGGTGGACCCCATCCTGAAGAGCTCCAGCATACCTGGTGCAATGATATCCCCTGGAGGTGATGTTATCACGTGGGGAACACTTTAACATTTGGGTAAAAACTCTATGGTGACCACAGAGCTTTTGCCCAAATGCTAGAGCGTCCCCTGCACAATGATCCTGGTGCAATGACGTCACTTCTGGGTGATGTCATTGTGCTACGTGCTGAAGACTTGGAGCCTCCTGCCAGCAGCCAGGTAAGACCTGGCAACCCTATTTAACTTCTTTTTCATTTGTTCCCCACCTTTCTCCTCAACGGGGAACCAAAAGCAGCTTAAACCATTCTCCCGGCTTCCATTTTATCTTGAAAACAACCCTGTGAGTTATAAGGCTGAGAGTGTGGGACTGGCCCAAGGTCACCCAGCAAGATTCCATGGCAGAGTGGGGATTTCAACCTGGGTCTTCCAGATCCTAGTGTGACACTCTAACCAGTACATCACACAGGGGTGTGGGTACAAAGGGTTCAGAAAATTCACCCATATCAAAAACTATACTGATATGCCAACAGTCAGAATTTAAAAACACCAAAGTTCCAGAAATTCACAACTCATTGGTATCCAAGGAATAACAATAATGATGATGATGAAGAAGAAATCAAGAGATCCAGAAAAAGCCTGTGGAAACTAACACATCTTACCAGGGTCAACAAGATTAGTAGAGCAAACAGAACAGTTAAGAGAATTTGGTGGGCTGGTCCACACCAATCGCATTTGGTCATACGGGGAGAGGTGGTGCTTGAGGTATGTGGGACCCAGGGTCGTGAAGGGCTTTAATGATAATAACCAACCCATGAACTAAGCCCAAAAGCAGATTGAGCAACTAGTGAAGTTGTTTCGATACTGATTTCATGTGATATAAGCCTAACTCAGTCAAATGTGCAGCTGCATGGGGACCACCTGAAGCTCTTCTGTTGTCTCCAAGGACAGCATGCCCTACGGTACATTACAGTAACCCACCCTAGAGGTTATGGTAGCATGGATTGCTACAGCCAGGTCAGCTGAATCTAGAAAAGAGGAAGTCTACAGACACTGACACTTCCTGTTCTGGGTGGAATAACATTCTCCGTAACAAAACAGATCCATGGTTCTGAGCCTCTTCTGATGTTACCTTCACAGTGTAGGAGAAGCTGCAATGTATGCCACGGAGGAAATGTTACAAGTCTCAGGAAGGGACCATAGCACAGCTCTGTCCCATGCAGACTTTGTCCCTCCCTTGGAAACTAAGAATATCTGAACACCTGAACTCTCAAATGACTAAATAAGCAGGAAAACAACAACAACAAATGGCCATTGACTCGTGGTACTCTTACAAAGAAACAGGACACATTTGGAAACCATAGCCCAACTAGTATGGCTTAGCAGACACAGATATGTATGTGGTTTAGATATTATGGTATTACTACATGGTCCACCCTCTTTATACTTTTAAAACCATCTTGAATTTTCACTGGGAAAGATGCATTATAATGTGAACAAATAAACCCAAAAACCTTCCATTTCACATTAACTCAGAAGTGTTACAAACAGCTGAAAGAAAACTTATACTCTGTTGTCAACTACAACTGGAATTCTGATCAAAAAGGGTATCAGCAGCCATACATAGAACACCACGTTTTACATGGGTTAAAAAAGCATACGTGGTTAATGCCTGTATTCATTTTTCGTTCCATTAATTGAGCCTCAGAAATACTTCAAGAGCAGATAGTGCAAAACCGGTACAAAGCTAGAGAAGCGTTTTAACAGTGCGGCTGGGTACCTCCGCTCCTTAATTGAAATGACTTCTAACCTAACTTCAGATATTCAAAGAACATCCCCCCCCCCCCCCAGCTACATGTAGTTACAAGCGATTCAGAAAATAGCACTTTTTTTCCCTTTGAGTGCTCTCTGGCATTTAGTCTTGATGCTTTGAGCAGTAACTATGTCAGAGCGCACAAGCTAAACAGGGTCACCTCTCAGAGGGAAAGTCTCAAAAATAATAAGACAGTTCCAGAAACTAGCTATGATGCATGGGCACCTGTGCAATCTTACTTAAGGAACTTTAAATAATGCAGTTAAGGGAAATGAAGACTTTCTCGTCAGGAGGCAGCATCCAACAGCTGGACAAGTACAGAATTCTGCCTGAATTTTTTTTTGTTGGGTAACCAGGGCAAGAGTCCCATTCGCAGGTCATCATGCAGTATTCAGAGCCAAGGTCAGAAGCCGGATCTTAGCCAACAGCAAGGGAATCCAGTTGACTGTATGGAAGTTGTTGCCAAGAAGAGGTTTAGTAACCGGTGCAGAATGGGGGGGGGTTCCAGTTGGTGCTGACTGCAGGCATGGGGACCAATTATTTTAGAGGTGTAGGATTGGGCCTAGAATGGCACCAGGAGTGCGTAACAAGGATTAAGGTGTCACAGCTTTTCCTGATATATGTCATAGGGTGGTAGGCTCACTGGGTAGAGTTGTCAATCTCCAGGTGAGGCCTGGAGATCCCCCAGAATTACAACTCCTCCGGAAATAAGTTTGTCTGGAGAAAATGGCTACTTTGGAGGATGGACACTACAGCATTACACTCTTCTTGGTCATTCCCCCCTCCCCAAACACCACCCTCCCCAGGTTCTACCCCAAATCTCCAGGAACTTCCCAACCTGGAGTCAGCAACCCTATCACTAGGACATGAGCAATGTAGGTCCCTGGAAGCCTAAAGGAATGAGGGTGCGAGCACTCTTCGTGCTGTTTCTGGGAACAGAGGACTTGTGCCAAGACCTGAGCTTCCAAGGATTCAACTCCTCACTATCAAGCCATCTAACAATGTGCAAAATGCTGACCTCAGAAGCAATAGGCACCAACATACTTATTTAAAATAGCTAGGTGTCACTTTCCTGATGAGATTTGTACCAGGTTTGCTCCTTCTGAGATATATGCGTGAAACTCAGGGGAAACTCTGCATCTGATATTATAGACAATTGTGAATGGGGAGCCCACCCCAACTCTGAACAGAAATTGTGATTTTTCTCCAGTATGGATACTCCTGTCCCATTCCGTAGAAAAGAGAACTCATTCGTTGCCTTTTATATCTTTGAGAATTTTCATTTTCATGGAATCAATTATAATATAAATTAAACATACAGATGAAAAATATAAACAGGGAGGAGAAAACAGATGTACAACACCAATGAAATACTGCATCCGGTACAGTAAAGAACATAAATTGCAGGAATATAGTCTCATGGAACATGATGCACTGATACTGACAGAACCACACACACATTTAAAAGAAAAAGAAGAGGAGGAGGAGGAGTTTGGATTTATACCCCGCCCTCCACTCACTTGTAGCCTCAGAGCGGCTTACCAACTCCTTTCCCTTCCCCTCCCCACAAAAGACACCCTGTGAGGTGGGTGGGGCTGAGAGAGCTCTGAGACAACTGCCCTTGAGAGAACAGCTGGTACAGAGCTATGGCTTGCCCAAGGTCATCCAGCCAGGTGCAAGTGGAGGAATGGGGAATCAAACCCAGTTCTCCCAGATTAGAGTCTGCACACTTAACCATTACACCAAACAATATCCTACTCAGGAAAATGGCTCATTCAGCCCAAAATATGTATTACATGGGCGTGAAAACTGCTATTTATCAAAACATATTTACCAAAATCCACCAGTTTTACTTCAAATCCATTGTATCAAAAAAACTCCACCAGTTAATTGAGCTAAATGCTAACAAATGTGGCATAAAATGTTCACAGTGTTCTTAACTTAATATTAATAGGGATTGCTGTTGTAACTACTATATATAAACACAGCCCCGTACACAGCAGTCTGTTCTTGCGGTATTTACCATTTCATCGACTGGCCTCCTTCCTCCTGTTCACACTGCAATGCCCTCTTGGCAACCACAGAATGAGAAGTCATTTCTTCTGGGAGAAATCCTCCACAGAGTTTGCCACTTCCCACTGTTGGGTCTCAGACCAGCCCCATTCACTCGGACATGGCAAGGGCAGACACATAACCTGTGTTTGATCCAGGTGTATTTATCCTGGTATGATTCCCTTGGTGTGTTGTAGAGGGCTGCTTGGATGGGTGTTGAACCACCAATACGCCTTCTCGTACTGGTTAAAAGCTGCTCCAATGCACTGTTGATGCTTGAGACAATTCAGCAAAGCCATCGGGGTACTCGGTACTTCTTCGCCAAGATGGAGGTTCCGAAGTACACAAGAAATTCATGCCAAATGCTCAAAGACATACTTTCACCTCTCCCGTTTATTATTCCTTTTATTATTAATTTTCAACATTTGTATGCTGCCTTGCTGCCCAGTCAGGGCCCCCAGGGTCCATTTAAAAATGGGCGCATTGTTATAGCCAGCAGTCCCAGCGGAAGCAGGGACGGCTGTTGACTTTCCAGGCCCAAGACCACTGAACGTAAGAACATAAAAGAAGCCAATGTTGGATCAGGCCAGTGACCCATCCAGTCCAACACTCTGTCACACGGTGGCCAAACTAGCAAACTTGCAGGCTATATATCGCAAGTTAGTGGGACATTAAAAGCTACCCCAAACTTACCGGTGCTCACTTTCTGCTGCTGCGGAGACAGACAGTTCAACTGTCAGCAGAGCACATCATTAGCTTTGTGTATCCAGGTTTTGTTACATCTGCCACATGTATAAAAATCCTAAAGTTTATCACTCCATAAACGTAGAGACAGGTAGGAGACATCACCTTCGAAGGACCGAAGATTATGTCATGACACTGTTATGTGCTTGTCTTCCAGTAGCTGCTCACCAATAATTTGTTGGCAAAAAGCAGAACTCTTTTTTTTTATTGCTGCTGTTGACCTACGCCTAGCTGGCATCTGTGTGCTTTTGGTTTTCGGCTGTGCTTATCTCATTCTTGTACATTCTGCACCTCGGTTCTCCCTGCATGCTGCAGTTGCTTACCAATTACAGGGAAATCTGAAAACTTAGTTGGATGGGGTTTGAGCATATTGTCCATAGGCTGCCCAGCAAGGATAACCTGAAGGAATACCCATGTACACGAGGAAGAGACATCATCTAGGCAGACTAGAAAGTCAGATTTGATGCCACTGCTGTGGACTTTAAAGGTATCCTTTTCAGAATGTCTGACACACTAGACCCAAGAATCTGCTTCCCCCTGTACACACCCGCAGGCAGGGCTCATTTCGTAGCAGAAGCTCCTTTGCATATTAGGCCACACACCCCTGATGTAGCCAATCCTCCAAGAGCTTACAGAGCTCTTCTTACAGGGGCTACTGTAAGCTCTTGGAGGATTGGCTACATCAGGGGGGTGTGGCCTAATATGCAGAGGAGCTCCTGCTACGAAATGAGCCCTGCCCGCAGGATAGGACTCCACAGTACCACAATGCAAGATGTCCAATCCTGGAAATCAGGAAGAAAGACAAGGCTGGTTCACATCTGAAAAAAACTCATCAGCATCCTCTTCACAGGGCTGAAAAGATCTGTTGGCACTGCTGAACTGTTCATCTGTAATTTGGCTGTTGCTTGAAGTTACACTGAAAGGCAACTAAACCCTCACATTTATATCTCTTAATGGGGTCATGCAATGGTACTACGTGCTCAGTTTTTCTCTCTGATGAACAAGTTGTATTATTCCCCCCCCCATCCCTGATCTTCCACACAGTGGCAACTACAAACACTAGAGCAATCTCTCTTCTGTTAAGGTCAAGGCGATCGTGACTTTCCTCAAGATATGGATTCTCTGTCTTTTCAGTGGTTGCCACAAAGTTCTATGTATCATTCCCAAGTGACTTCTGAAAATTCTGTTTGCTCACGATACACATTATCAGCACACTTCTCCACAATGCCCTAGAATCCTTCACCAAGCTTACAAACTCCTTTCCCTTCCCCTCCCCACAACAAACACCCTGGGAGATAGGTGAGGCTGAGAGAGCTCGGAGACAACTGTCCTTGAGAGAACAGCTGGTACAGAGCTACGGCTTGCCCATGGTCATCCAGCAGGTGCAAAGCGGAGGAGTGGGGAATCAAACCCGGTTCTCCCAGATCAGAGTCTGTGCACTTAACCACTACACCAAACTGGCTCTCCTTGAAGGAATAGCTCTGACAGAACTATGGCTTGACCAAGGTCATCCAGCAGCTGCAAGTGGAGGAGTGGGGAATCAAACTCGGTTCTCTCAGATGTTACTGTTGTTACTTTCTCCTGCTCCCCTACAAGGTGAAACTTGCTCTTACTGGGGAACCAAGGAGATAAGGAGGCATTTTATGATCGCCTATGACCAACTCACTCTGGATAGCCCAGGCTAGCCAGATCTTGGAAGCTAAGTAGACTCGGCCTTCATAAGTACTTGGATGGGAGACCGCCAAGGAAGTCCAGGTTTGTGACACAGAGGTAGGCAATGGCAAACCACCTCTTAACATCTCTCATCTCGAAAACCCCATGGGGTAGCCATAAGTCAGCTGTGACTTGATGGCAAAAGGGGGGGGGGGAGAGAGACCAACGCTTTTATACTGAATGTCTAAGACCAGATCTTTCAGTCTGTTTTCCCCCACCTCTAAAAAAGCACACATCAACATTTTTAGGGCAGGACTGATGGAGTTAACACTTCTCTTTCTCCCCATTTTCCAGACCGAAACCGTCCTTTAAGCTTGCGATTGGCACCAGCTTGGCAAAATGGGAAAGCCCAAGACAGCGTGGCAAAATGGGAAAATGGGAAAGCCCAAGACAGCGTGCGTGCACATGAAAGCTTATACCCAAGCCAAGACTAAATTATGTTGGTCTTCAAGGTGCCACGGGATTCAAAACTTTGTTCTATTGCTTCAGACCAACATGGCTACCTACCTGAATCTGTTTTGCTTTTTGCAGCCTAAGATGGGGTGGTAATGATTTAACTGGGAAAACGGTGCAGGGGTCAGAGTTAAGTCCTCCGTCCCCAGTCCTACAGTACCCAGGTTTGAATCAGGCTCCCTCACAGCAACTTTTTGAAAGCATGTTGGAATGTAAATGTAAAGAACAGTTTGGCGCTACAAGTCAACACACTGGACCGGAGTAATAACAATAGCAAATTAAATATATAAATCAACCTGCGGTGGCTATGCATAAAGCAGCATACTCAAAGTGCTAAAGGAGGATTTATAATCTTTATATGGAGGCACATCGTTGAATATAATGTGCATGTAGATATTTTCTTGTTTATGTTCTCTGCCTCAACGTGTGCAGGCGATTGGATTCGTTCTTGGAGAAATCAATCTAGATAAATTCCTTCCCCACTCTCTAAAGCATAAACTCTGATGTTCTGGAAATGAATTGTTACTGAGACTTCACTGTTGTTAGCTTCAAGACTTCTCTCATGGCAAGGAACTGAAGTGTGTCCCTGAAACAAGAAAGTTTAGTGACATACTTGATAACAGCTGCTTTGGATTATCAGAATTATTTCTTGGCTGAAGAACAGTTCTTAACAATGCATTGTATGTGACAAAAAATTGGGACCTACTCAAGAGTTTGGAAGCTGAGGACTGCTGTGATGGAGGGCACAAAGGCATTTTTCGGTTTCTTGAAACTTGTTAGGTTTTTAGTAAGTCTTTCAAGGCACAAATAACAACAGCAGAAAACTGGAAGCTGAAGAACTACACATTCTGGGCTACCAACTGAGGTCCTCTGTAAGTCTTTTGGTTTGCTTTTTAACTGGTTAGCTCATTAAAACGAATTACAGTATCTCATCATGAATGCTGGGGGGATATGTAATGGAGAAAACACTTTCTGCTAATTTTAAACACATTTCTTGGAATAAAAGTAAGTATAACAATGGCTTATGTCACCAACACTGAATCTTTTTGTCATCAAATTCTTATGAGGAATTCTGTGCTTAATGACATAGTTAACTCGGAATTCCAACATACACCCTCTCAAGTTTGACAGGAGAATTAAAGTTTATTCTGTCCTTAGCTGTCCTTAGCTGGCTCACCCCTTTATCTTTGAAAAACTGCAGAACTGAGATTACCTCTATGTACTATCCACACCTCATACATCTGGATAGCCCAGGCTAGCCTGATCTTGTCAGATCTCAGTAGCTAAGCAGTGCTGGCCCAGAGTAGTATTTGGATGGGAGACTTCCAAGGAATACCAGGGTCATGATGTGGAGGCAAACAACGGCAAACCATTTATTTTTGGGGTGTTTCTTTGGTATTTTGCATATATGCATGCATGTGTTTCTGTGAGTGTGTGCGCGCACCTGGAAGTCATGGCGACCTCTGGTGACTGACCCCCTACTGGGGGCCTGGAGGATATTCAGAAACGTGGCTGAAACAAAAACAATCTGCAGGCCTTGCTATGATCCAGGTCTGCAACAAAGAACGAGCAGCAAAAAAATAATAATCCGTAGCTGTGAATTGCAAAGCAAAGACTTTTTCTGATGTTGCCCTTGTACACATGGTTCTCATATCCAGGGCCACGTGCAAAGTGACCCTCATGTTCAAGCGTATTCTCAGCCACTAGACACTAAGCAAGCCGCTGCCATCTTTTGCAAATCTTCCTTCAGCTCCTGCAATTTTCTGGAATTGCTTCCTGTTAAAGAAAGAGTTCGGTCTCTATCAGATACCGACTAAGGTCCTGGCAGCTTGATGTGAAACACCTGGAAAATTTGTTTTGACTCCTAGATGCTTACAGCACCGGCTGCCTTGACATTTCCCTAATTAAATAATATGGGAGGAATTAGTTCTGTGTGGGAAAACGACCAACAGTTTTGCGGGCAAATGTCTGGGACAAACGTTACTGCCCATTACTTGATTTTATTTAATTTAATATACATTTCATTTGATTGACCATCGTTCATTCATCACCTCGTTTAGGTACCAAGGAAGTGTACAGTTGAGCAGATATTGTGAATTCTTACATGTTTATTTTGTAAATGGAGCATGCGCGTGTGTGGGGTAACTACTGAGAGCCAGTTTGGTGTAGTGGCTAGGGGCGCAGACTCTAATCTGGGAGAACCGGGTTTGATTCCCCACTCCTCCTCCACATGCAGCTGCTGGCGTGAATCAGTGACAAGGTTTCTCAGAGCTGTTCTCTCAAGGGCAGTCCTCGAGAGGGCTCTCTCAGCCCCACCTGCCTCACAGGGTGTCCTTTTGTGGGGAGGGGAAGGGAAAGGGATTGTCAGCTGCTCTGAGATTCCTTCGGGTAGCGAAGGGCGGGGTATAAATCCGGTCTCCTCTTCTCCTCTTCTTCTACTGACCCTGCAGGGCAGACCAATTTTTCTCATGTTATTCAATGTATATGGACTTCTATATTTTAATGTTACTATTTTTATCCTTACTCTTGTTATAACTGTAAGAATGTCTGTGAGGTATTTTCTCTTTGGAGATGAATAAAACAAAGCTTTACTCACTGAAACTGTACAGAATGAAGATTTTCTATCCAAGACGACCAACGGTCTTAGAGAATTTTAAGTGGGGGCCTAGGAGTCTCACGGCGGGGATCTCATCTACCCCCCCTCTCTTGCCAAGCCGAGCACAGCTCCGGGACTTTCCGGTAGCCAGCACCAGGTCCAGGGTGGAGCCCTGGGTTGGTTGGCAGCCACTGCCTGGCCTGATCCCCGCGTGTTCTCCCTGGCCTGCACCACTGCTGTGCCCAGTGTGGAGCCTGGAGCTGCACCCAGGTTTTTTTGGCAGCTGCCACCAGGCCCAGCACATCACCCAGGTTCTCCCTGGGCTGTGCCACCACTTTGCTACAATAATAATACTGAAATCAGCTTCTACTCCAGTTGTAAGTCTAACAGTCCAAATACTTTATTTTGTGCCTATGAAATGTGCTTTCCATTTTCAACTTTTATTTTGTCTTTGCCTCTCAGACGGCAAAGGCCAACAGTGCAACCCTGGACAGTTAACACTGATTCCAATGAGCTCAGGATAATTCTGTAGTTGGCAACCCTAGAGCACTTGCGATGGTGACCTCACACTGGGAGGCTCACAGCAGCTCTGAAGGGATCATGGAAGCAGCAGGACCATCCGAGGACTGGGGTGAGGACTGTGACCTGCCCCCATCCCTGCCCCCAGCAGTACCACAAAGAGCAAAGGAGGAGCTTGGCTTCATCACAGCCCTGTGAAGTTGTTGCTGTTGTTTTGGAGGGGGTGCCTTTTTAAACAATAACTGCAATCCTTTGTTTTAAGCTTGTCTTGATAGTCTGCAAGTTTTCATGGGTGATAATATTGGTAGAAATGCTCTGCTTAAATAGCTAAATAATGTAAGGCATGTGGAGAAGGGGAGAGCCCAGAAACTGAACATTCCTCATTACAATCAAATGCAATCAAAATGGACTTGGAGTGGCTGAACTTGCCCATGAGGACTCTGCTCCATTGCAGGATCGTGTAGGAAATGGAAGACAAACATCTTGTGGACAGCCAGTTCAGGTAGCAGAGCTATAAACAGTGACATGTTTTTCTTTATGAGAGCAAAGAATTTCCAGCTCCCTGACTTGAGAATAGCACTGAGTGCAGTTTTCAGGAAGAATTGGTATTGCGGGAGCGCACGTTAACCTCTGTATAGACACTAAATTCCCATAGTACCAGTTTAGAATCTACCTGGGGGTGGGGAGAAGGATGACCCTTTTTATTACTTGGAAACTATTAGCTACTGTATGTAGTCTGGCAGGAGCCCTGAAACAGGCAATGAAAATAAGAGAAAACATTAGCCCATCTCAGATATCCAAAAGGAGATAATAAATGTGTGTGGGAGGGGGGGTTAGCGGGTGGCAATGAGCATTGCTTGGAATGCCTATAAAGATCCGATACTCTCTCCGGGTAATCAGGGAGCCAGTATGCGCATCAAATCTTTTGCAGGTGTTCTGATGGACATACCAAAGTCGGAGCCAGAGTCTGTCATTAAGGTCATGCTCTCCCACACTCCACATTCATTATCTTCCTTAGATAAAGGGCTAAGGATGGGTAAGGAAAAACTGTAATAAAAAGGATGCTCGTGCATTATACCTGTGATGATGAATAGAGTTCGCCCTTGGCCTCAAATGCCCCCAACTTCTCTAACCTCCACTCTCCTGTGAGTAGTCAGTAATAAGTAAATGGGGAGATTTTTGTTTTTGTTTTAAATTAAGCTATGTGATTGAAAGCCTGCTGAAAAAGCAGGCACAGATGAGAACAATTGTTTGTGAAGTTTTAATACTACAAAAACCATGATGCAGTGGAGGCACAAACATTACCCCTGGGCGAAAAACACTTGGAACTTCTGACTGAAACTACTGACAATACTAATGTCAGAATCCACAGACCTGGCATTGACCACAACACAATACCCAAATTGATTTTTTTTAAAAAAACCCAAAAAAACCCCCCAGAACTCTGCTGCTCAAGGATGAGAAGACCTAATAGTTTCTAAGGAAGGACAAAGACAGTATGCAGGTTTAGAAACATGGGAAAGTGTTCAAGACTTCTTTTTAAATGAACATCATTATCCTCTGCTATCACTAATGGAGGCCTCAATTAAGAAGAGAAAGACGTTCTAGAACGCTGTTACAACTTTTTTTTTTAAAAACCCATTATTGACTTCTTGAGATTAGCTTTTAGATACTTGATGTGCATAGAATTCATCTTAGCATTCAAATGGCTGGTGCAGAGTTGAAGATGTCATGCCGGTGATCACTTAAACATTGATAAGCAACTGGAAGGGCGCTGGACATTACATACTCTCCCCCTCTTCTGGAGTACGAAGTCCCCCACCCAGAATAAACATGAATGAGCATTATGCTGGCACTGATACTAGCTCTGAATACAACTAGCTGAGACTATCACTCCCCAAGATCTGAGATTGGATTGAAACTGCGGCTTCAGATCTTGGTGAAACAAGGACCCAGTAACAGTCCACAGGGAATATGGCAGGCAGGGGTGGGATGAAAAGGCTCCAGTTCCATGACCCAGTTCCATTTGATTAACCACGGTTAAGAAATCACCAGTGATACACCTGTCCTGGCCCAAGGAAGAATGTGTTTTAAGGGGTCAGGAAGAAACACTTTCCCATTACCTTAAACAACATGAAAGAAATTAGACATTCTTTTTTCTTAAACTCCCCCAAGGTGTGCTTTGTATTATGTGGGCTTTGACAAGTGAATCTATTTCACGCACTAAATAATTTAATTGTACTTTCTCTTTTACTTGACTAGGAAGGGGAAGGAGACATAGAAGCAAGAGGCCTTAAATGGAAATGCGAGTCTTCCATTGCCTTATTGTGTTGCACTTTCCCCCCCCCCAATGGAAAGCATTCTGCCATGCATTTTTTAAAAAGCGAGGCTGATTTAAGAAAAAAACATCGTTTCCCCAAAATAAGTTTTGCAAAACGTATTTTGCAATCACTACTAGGCATGCTGAAAACAGCTGAAGTCACTGCAGATGGGTTTTTCAACATTCAGGACTTTTTTATCCACTGTCTCATCATTTTACCCCTTCATGCAAAGAGCTCAGAGGGCAATGTGCTCCCTGTCTCCTTTTTTTCTACGAACAACCCTGCAATGAGGTACTGCAGGCCGAGAGAGCGAGTGACTGGCACAGCCTCCAGTCAGAGTCCGGGGTTTCCCTGACCAGAGACAAACACTCTGGCTAGTACAACACATTGCAAACTTAAAACAAGTTGCACGAGATTTAGCAACAGCTAAGAATGTTCAAATCCCAGCAGTGCTGACAGATGTAATTTAATAGTGTTCTGTGATGTTCTTTGGATTAGATTTAAACAAGTTGGGGGGGGGGTGCAAGGAACAGAAGAAGGAGAAGAAGAAGAAATTGGATTTATACCCCGCCCTTCACTACCCAAGGAAGTCTCAGAGCGGCTTACGAACTCCTTTCTCTTCCCCTCCCCACAACAGACAACCTGTGAGGTAGGTGGGGCTGAGAGAGCTCTGAGACAACTGTCCTTGAGAGAACAGCTGGTACAGAACTATGGCTTGCCCAACGTCATCCAGCAGCTGCATGTGGAGGAGTGGGGAATCACTCAGATTAGAATCCAGATTAGATTCTCCCAGATTACAGTCCGCACACTTAACCACTACACCAAACTGGCATAAGAGAAGCCAATGCTGGATCAGGCCAGTGGCCCATCCAGTCCAACACTCTGTCACATGGTGGCCAAAAATACCAGGTGCCTCCATGAATGTCCAGCAGTGGGGCCAGGACCCTCATTTCCCCCTCTGCCACTACATCCTCTCTCACTTTCCTGAAAGTCCCCATAGTGATAAATTAATCAGTTGCAGGCAGCCTATTGCTTATGTCACATTAGTAAAATAATGCAGTGTAAATTATAGGCAGTAAAACCACAAGTGTATTGGACATGATCTGATCAAATCTGCACACCCTGATGACCTAGGTAGGACAAGTGTCCAAACCTTCCTCTTCTCCCTCAGCTCAGGGAGAGGGATTTCTGCCTTTCACTTCCAGCTGCACAGAACCCCTTACTTATTTCAGGAGGTTTCTGCATATTTCTGCAGCTTGTCCTTTGTGGGATACTGGACGCCATTAACCCTTCACGATTGCCCCTGTTCCTCCCCTTCTTGGACCTAGCTTACTGGCACTTAATCTCTGGGTTACCAATCCTCTCCTGGGGGCCCCTTTGTATCCTTTACTTACTTCATTTACACCCCATCTTCTTCCCAGTGAGGACCCATGGATTTCCTCCAGGATATAATATCCCCTAGTGGAGTCCGCAGACCTCTTTAAACTCTTTAAAGCACTGCCACTCTTCATATGCTTCACGCAGCATTCACAAGATAACTTCCTTTAAGATTTAACAAATTTTTGTTTTACTGGAACTGGAAAGGTTAAGGAATAAAATGTAAGGCAGGGCTCATTTCGTAGCAGGAGCTCCTCTGCATATTAGGCCACACACCCCTGATGTAGCTAATCCTCTAAGAGCTTACAGAGCTCTTCTTACAGGGGCTGCTGTAAGCTCTTGGAGGATTGGCTACATCAGGGGGGTGTGGCCTAATATGCAAAGGAGCTCCTGCTACGAAATGAGCCCTGATGTAAGGTATGGGTAAAATATAACAGTTTAAACAATAAATATATTCGGCTGGCAAACATAAATGTTTGCACTCTCAAGGACTGTAAGAATAGTCACACAGATGCCGTCACAGACTCTCGCTGAAAGGGTGACTCCATAAAGACACATATTTTCCACAAAAACAGGTCTCCCCACCCCTGCATTTATGTTCCTTCAACACTTTAGCTCATTTCCACAGAGGTTTTTGCAGTCCAAGGAGCAAACACACAGTTTGGCCCCTCTAGTGGCACAGCAAGGGGATTCCTGGAAATGGGGAAGTCTGATGCTCTGGAGCAAGAGGGGACAAACTGCGTTTTTGCACCTCAAACTACAAAAACCTCTGCAGAAACGAACAAAAGAGGCAGAGGGATACAAATGCAGGAGCAGGGAGACCCGTTTGTGTGGAAAACATCACAGGCAGATTCTAGTTTTTGAATCAGCTGTTCTGTCTCCATTCACAAAAATCAGCCTACAGACCGCATCTCCTCAACCACCAGGTAATTAAACTCCATATGCAAAATGCCATTTCTCACACACTCTCACTGGCTCACTCACTCAGCTACCCCCCCCTTATTTACCAGCAATAAACAGTTACCATTTCCTATATCCTCCACCTAAGTCGTCCAAATCTGAGGATTCTTAAATATGGAGACTGGACCTGTAAAGAGCAAAGAAGGATGTTTCAACAAACCTGAAAAATGCCTCAGGTTTGCAGAAAAATCTGATATCTTAAAAAAAATAAAAAAAATAAAAATGAAAAAGGAGTGCCTGTAGCTTTAACAAACAGATCCCGCCTGTGGCTGCTGCTATGCAACCATAATAGTTGGCCCAGCATTCTAGGCTTGGTTTCTGTTAGTAAAAGGCAGGGGGAGGGGCAGGGACCTTTCAAAGGCTGTTTTGGACTTCAAGAGAGGACTCAATGGGGCCAGGCCTGGCAGCAACCACGAGGTAACTTGATACCACTTGAATAGCAAGACTCATCCTCACCTCGCTGCTTGTAAGTATTCAAGAGCTAGTGCCGTGCAGTGTTTAGAGTTTCAGAGTGGAACCTCAAATCCCCATTCTTCTGTGGAAGCTCACTGGGAGATCTTGGACCAGTTACACATTCTCAGCCTAATCTACCCCACAGGGTTGTTGTGAGAATAAAATGAAGGAATGATGTAAGCTGTTTTGGGTCCCTATTGTGGAGAAAGGTAGGATATAAATGAAGTAAATAAATAATATAGGGGGCAGATAAGATAGATTTGTGGGTGGGTGTGAATGAGGGAAGGAAGCACGGAAAAGTGAGGATATAGGAGTTGCTAAGATGAAGGAAAGAGGAAATGGTATGGAAAGGGGAATCAGGAGAAACTGAGGTGTCCCCCACAGGTCATTGCAGGTCTCCCCCCCCTCGTGCAAATGTCCCAGCCCAACTGGCCCTGCACAACCAGACCATATCAGTAGAAAATTACCATTTATCACTAGAAAAAATAAAGTAAAACATACTAAAAAGTAATGCCTGCATCATGAACCACTTCACCACTTTGCAACAAAAACTTTGTCCAAATGATCTAGGACAATTTTTGCAACCTGTGTGGGTGTGTTCTTTTCAAGAAACAGGGTTTAGTATCCAGCTCCTCTGGGTTAACAATCCTCTGTACAAAATTTTTAACTATGCTTGAAAATCTCTTCATCATCACCAGCTCACATTTCCATGCATCAAGATCAAACACACTACCAGGAACTCGTCAAAATTTATTCTAACTTCTCTGACTAATGTATAGTTCGGAACCAGGAACAAAAACATTGTTAAAAGGGTATTTTAGATATTGTTTATATCGATCGCCTAAGAAAGATCCTTTTCTTGCAAAGCATGATCTTGCCAGTATCTGGAGCTTCAGTAATACTACAGAGAGGCTCAATGGACTCCCTCCCTCCTTCGACTGAAATTGATACTGACAATGTTTCAGAAACCCCTCTCTAATTGACTTGAAATATTTTGACCCAGAACATCCAGGTTCACTGGGCATTATGAACTTCTGAGGAAGCCAGTAATGCAACGCACAGAGTGGAAACATAAAAGCCCAGCTAGTCCTCTCCGCTGATACCTGGAAGATCATTCCCAGGCTAGTCCTTCTGTGAGCAAACTACTAGCTCGGTCATTAACTGCAGACAGAACACAAGGATTTTCAACAGGGGGGCAGCTGCTCAGGAAATAGCTATCATTGGGCAAATAGCACAGCACTCACTTCAAAATCCCGGATGCAATTGGTAGTGACCTAGCTTGCAACCCCGTAGCCAGCTGCACTATGCCAACTAAACTAAAGCATATGCCACTGCATCCCATACATAGCCGCCTGTACAGAATCAATATCAGGTTTTCGGTACCGAAACAGCCATTTACTTGAATTTTCATATACCTTCTGCAGCCTACTGTGTTTTTCACGCTGGTGTCCAACAAGTAACTTTTTCCATTCATAAAACCATTTCATTCTCATCTTCATTTTCTCATCCATTTCACCCCTTAAGTTAACCAACGCTTTAATCTCTCTCTCTCTCTTTCTCGGTACGCTTTTGTTCTGTTCACACTGTATTCTGAAGGATTACAGATCCCAGAACTAAATGCACACACTCCCAGAAAATCACCACCATTTACCTAGCTCACACAGGGAAAGGCGATTTAAATCCCCAATCTTTTCTTTCCTGCCATCATGGGGAATAATGAAAACCAAGAATTGACATAGCATTTCCCATTCAGCGAACAGTCGATGGGGTAATGAATTATAATGATAATTATGTTACTCGCCATTAAAAGATTACTTTAGCAGAAATTGAAAGGCTTTGTAGGTGCATGGGGAGTAGGAAGATAGATCACACATTACAACCTTCTGCCGTACAGCTTTCGAATACCTACATTTTAAAAGTCGGAATCAATTCCATTTCATATCGCCTACTCCAAGCACAATTCATTCTGTTTAGACCACATGTGCTCGGGAGAGATAGCTGTTTATACTAGGCAAAAATCTGGAAATACTTGTCTTCGATGTCAAACAGCCAGTTTATCCATCACACAGCAAGCGAGCTGGAGTTTACTGGCAACCTAGCAGTTCTATCTCAGGGGGTCCTGGAGTCTCTTCAACCTGGTGATGTTTTTCCACTTTTTTGGGGGGGGGGGGGGAGGCCCATTGGAATCAGCCAGATGGGAAACGAGGGTGGGGGTGGGGGAGAAAGTGATGGACAGCTACCTGTCTTCAATGTGCCGCAACAACACATAAAAGGAGCTGGCAGGCAAGTGAATTGATGCCAAACACTTTTCTTTTTCACCAAACCCTGAGAATGTTTAACGATTTTGGATTCATGCTTACATTTTTGCAGGCTTTGCTCTACTCCACCTAACCAAACAATCCCCTCTTAACCTAAGCTGGCATCTACAAATGCAACAGTGCCAAAGCTGTTGTAATGCAAGCCTGAAAGATGGGTGGTTCTTAGAAAATACATACCACCTATCACAAAGAATCAGGGTAAAATGACTCCTCCTGTATTGGAATGGTGACTTAACCGTGCCATCCTAAACAGAGTTATACCCTTCTAAGCCCACTGAAGTAAATAAACTTAAATGGTGAAACTTTGTTTAGGGAAGAAGAAGGAGAAGGAAGAGATTGGATTTATACCCCACCCTTGACTCAGAGTCCCAGAGCGGCTTACAATCTCCTTCCCTTCCTCTCCCCACAATGGACACCCTGAAGTAGGTGGGGCTGAGAGAGATCCTTGAGAGCTGCTCTTGAAAGAACAGCTCTGAGAGAGAACCGTGCCTTGCCCAAGGTCACCCAGCAGGTTGCATGTGGAGGAGTAGGGAATCAAACCCGGTTCTCCAGATTTGAGTCCGCGCTCGTAACCACTACACCAAACTGTACTTTAAACCACTTCCCATGGGGTCTGGTAACTGGCATATCCCACTGAAGAATTCTGGAAACTAATTTCTCATCAGTATTTCATGCTTTTACAAAACAGAAACAGAGTCAGCATGCTTTTTGTATGGTATTCAGTCATACAAATCTAATGCTGCAGGATCTCAAAGTCTACTGTAGACAAACAAGCATCATTAGAGACAGCAAAACAAAAACAAAAACAAAGTCAACACTTGGAAGACGGTATTCTCTCAAGCCAGACAGGTACTCCAGATGGTAATGAGAGCCAGTCTGGTGTAGTGGTTAAGTGTGCGGACTCTACTCTGGGAGAACCGGGTTTGATTCCCCACTCCTCCACTTGCACCTGGCTGGATGACCTTGGGCAAGCCATAGCTCTGTACCAGCTGTTCCCTCAAGGGCAGCTTGGGAAAGAGCTCTCTCAGCCCCACCTACCTCACAGGGTGTCTGTTGTGGGGAGGGGAAGGGAAAAGGAGTTTGTAAGCCGCTCTGAGACTCCAAGTGAGTGAAGGGCGGGGTAGAAATCCAACCTCTTCTTCTTCTTATGCTGGTACAAAATACAAACCTGCGGCAGACATCCAAAGTAAGTACGCACACTAGCTGTTCACTAGCTTTTGCTTAGTTAGAAAGATGAAAATGAAAGGTATCCTGGGAGCAAGCGTGGCAAGGCCTGGAGAACAGGAGAAGCTGGGAGAACATATTGGCACCACTTATTGCTTGACATTTTCTAAGTGTCGGGGGAAGGAAGAGAAAGAAGAGGGGAAGCTGTCAGGTTGCGTACAGAATACACAAAAACTATAAAGCAGCTCCTGAAAAGCTGTACGTTAGCTACTCACCGGAAACATTTTACATACCTATCTATAGCATTTAGTTAGAAAGTTTTAAATCAACCTGACGTATAATGGGAAGAACTAATGACTCTCCTTCCAGTAAGTGATGAAGGCTGGCTGTGTTGGAGGAAGGCGCCTCATTTAGTACAAGGGAGTTGCGGGATCCGACCTTCATGTCATTTTTTTTTTTGCATTATCGAATCGAGAGTAACTATATTAAAGTTAATTGTATGTGTGCCTGCTATATTAGTTTAACTGCCATGGCAATCCATGTCCCAATCACATCTAGGTCTATATTACTGTAATGTGCTCTATGTTCAGCTGTTTGTTCAGCTGAAAACTGTTTGGAAGCTTTAATTTATACTAAATGTGGCAGCCAGAATGTCGATCAGTGTAAAGTTACAGAGAACACATCACTTTGGCACTGAACGAAACTCACCGGCTGCCAATCTGTTTCTGGGCACAACTCAAAAGTTTGGGTGCTTACCTTCACAATCCTAAATGGCTTAGTACAGGGGTCGCCAACCTTTCTGGCCCTGCCGGCACTTCTGGAATTCTGACACAGGGCAGCGGGTACAATCCCAAAATGGCTGCCATCGGAGGCGGCGCCAACTACAACATTTCGGGGAGTGAGGTTTTATATATATATATATATATATATAACTCTAATGGTAACTCTTTTGACATTTCAGGCAGAAGCTCTGTTTAATGGGATGCCTTTTAATCAGACAATCAGAAGTCCTGCTGGGCAAACCCCCCACCTAGTAATCCCATTTTCTAAAACCACTTGGCGGGCACCAGAAAATGTGTCTGGGGGTGCCATGGTGCCCAAAGGCACTGTCTTAGGAATCCCTGGTTTAGGACCTGGGCTGCTGAAGGATTGTCTTTTACCTAACCAACCTGCTCACCAGTTAGTATTTACATTTCAAGTTCTTTTTCTGGGCTTCGCCACTGATAGACAAGAGATAGGCAGCAATCACAGGCAGTGGTGCTTCATCGAGAAATCTGCCTGAGGCCTAGCTTATTATCTTTTAAGCATCAGTAAAGCAAATTTAGTTAGCTTGGGCTTTGGGCTTCTTTTCCCCCCAGACTACTTTTACCTGTTCTGATTGTTCTATGTGTAGTTTAGTATTTATCTAATGGTGCCTCTTTTTATAGTATTTTGTACTGCTACTACTCTGGTCTATTCTGCTTTAAGCCAATTTTACGGTATTTATAATCTTTGTTAACTTGTTCCTTGTCCGTTGGGGTTTTTTTTAGCTTTTGGATGTTTTTAAGTTTGGTTCTGGGATGCCTTGAGCTGATTTCTGGAGCGGCGGCTAAGAAATAACCCGAATAAAATAAGAACAAACAAAAACCTGCCCACAAGAATGAAAAGTCCTGTTAAAGGTTCTGTTATCACAATAATTAAGAACCGGCTTTTGATGAAAAAGCAGGGCTGTCTTCACGGAAACCAAGACTTGATTCTTCCAAGGTTACAGGTTAGCTCTCAGACAAATGAAGAATGTGCGGGACTGAAACACTGCGCTCCTTATGCTCCGTAGGTAAACATGCGTTCCCACAAGAGAGCACTCAATCACTGCACCCGGGAGCACAACCCACCTCTTGTAGAAAGGGGCTTGCTAATCCATACCATCTGCAGCCTCTCCATCAACTTCAAACCATCTACATAAAGCCAATTAAAAATACCTAAAAAGTTTGATTTGCCTCCTTGTCTCTTCTTCCCAAGTACATCCCTGCTCTATATGCAGACGGCCAACGGGAGGCTGGGGAGGGGAACGAGGAGGGCGTAAAAACAAGCACTGGTGGTCACATCTTTCAAACATCTGTTTTAAACAGAACAGAAGCAGCCACAAGCAGCGCAACGGCAGGCTGTATTTCAGAAGGCCTTGTGTCGACACAGAAAAAACGAAGTGTGTATCTGCCTGCCTCGTGAGGGAAGGGCTCAGATCTTAGATTCAAAAAGCAGAACTCTGGTTCTCCTGGAGCCTCCATGACAGATGCCCCTGGAAGCTGCCAGTCCTTGATGCTGCTGCCCCTCCGCTCCTCTTCCCTTCCTGATACACCTCACTGACCAGGAGCTGGAAGGGAGAACGGTCACTTTCGAGGTATTTTTAAACCCAAGGAACACTGACTGGAGAAGACCCTCATACTGGGAATGACTGAAGGCCAAAGAAGAAGGGGACGGCAAAGGATGAGATGGTTAGACAGTGTTATCGATGTGATGAGCATGGAGTTGAGCAAGCTCCGGGGGACGGAGGAAGACAGGAGGGCCTGGCATGATGCAGTCCATGGGGTCGCAAAGAGTGAGACTTGACTGTGCGACTGAACAACAATAAAAGCAGCAAGTCACACACAGAGATTTTGGGAAGCAGTGACAACAGGCATCGTCCTCTCCTATCCAGTGTCCAAGGCAGCTCCTTCATCTCACTGCACTGTAAGAGCTTGGCCATACTGGTTCTTTCATTTTAGCTTTTCTCACGTATGCATCTTGACACTTGCAAAAAGTTTTAGGATTACAACGAAACTGGAAAGTGAAAATTACATTTTTCTAAAAGGCCATCTGCAAAACTCCATCCTGACTACACGGAAACTAACAATACTTTCCTCCTCCGTACCTTCCTCCATTTCCTCTGGAGAGCTACTAGTCTTTGGGGGACACAGGAAGGTTCTGCTGGAAAAGGGCTAACAAGGGGACCAATTTGGTGTAGTGGTTAAGTGCGTGGACTCTAATCTGGGAGAACCGGGTTTGATTCCCCACTCCTCCACTTGCACCTGGCTGGATGACCTTGGGCAAGCCATAGCTCTGTACCAGCTGTTCTCTCAAGGACAGTTGTCTCAGAGCTCTCTCAGCCCCACCTACCTCACAGGGTGTCTGTTGTGGGGAGGGGAAGGGAAAAGGAGTTTGTAAGCCGCTCTGAGACTCCCTTGGGGAGTGGAGGGCGGGGTATAAATCCAATCTCTTCTTCTTCTTCTATATGGCTACTAATTTGTACCTTGGTTTGAAGATATTTGGGGAAAGGAGGAAGAAAAAAATATTACCTGTTAAGTATTCTTCCAAATCCTCATGATATACTGTTTCCAGTCAAGATTATGAGATAGTGGCTCACTGATGATGTATTATTGCATACCATTGGTAGATCCTAACTAAATTCATTTAAAACTCCCTTTAGCTCTGCTGAAGGTTGCAATAACATCGTTGTAGGTCAGGCTATTGGTATTAATAGTCATGATTTTATAAATGGAATTTTTTTTTTAAAAAGTACTTATAGTAATTTTATGCTTTTCAGTTTGAGCTTTAAAAGATGATAGTATCCGTGTAAGAAAAACTTTCTACCACTTCCAGTACCAGGAGAGGGGGGAAAGGGGATTTACTGAGCAAGTTTTCATCCCTTGCCCCTATTCACTCATTTTTACTTTAAATGCAGAAGGGTTTGTTTGGAACCCAAAAATCTTCCAAAACGCTCAGCAAAGTTACGGGGTGCTAACTTACTCTTCTCAGTTTGCTCTGGGATACTGGCCAGCAGTGCTTTACCAATCATGTTTTATTAATATGCACCCTCGTTACCCGTTAATTACTAGCTTACTGGTACAGCAGTGTGCAGTGCACTGAGTAGATATTCAAAAGCACTGCAATACCCATTTATTAGGACCAACTAAGCAAAAGTAACAGAGCACTGTGCAAGCTTTCAGATTTCCACAGATAGACAGTGCATTTTTTTGACACTCAAGCCCAAAGGATTGCATTGCTTATCCATTCTGATAATCGTGATATTTATTTTATTTACTTCATTTATCCCCCGCTTTTCTCCCCAGTGGGAACCCAAAGCAGGTTACACCAGTCTCCTCTCCTCCATTTTATCCTCACAATAACCCTGTGAGGTAGGTTAGGCTGAGAGTGTGCGACTGACCCCAGGTCACCCAGCAAGCTTCCAGGGAAGAGTCCGGATTTGAACCTGCATCTTGCTGACCCTCACCTGACACTCTAACCCCTACGCAATGTCGTCTATTATGTGCATTTGAGAGATAAATTATTCCTTTTTATAGAGATTTCTCTAAAACAGATTTTAGTGCTATATAACCAGTTGAAAGGTTTCTTACTCACTGAGTAACAACATCATCATTACCCATTCTCAAGTGGCCATTTTTACAAACTGCAGTAGACCAAAGACAATCTTGACCCCAGAGGCGGCTGCCGCTGCTGCTTATGCAGGTCTGGCGTAAAACCCATCTTGCAAGACTGATACTGGGGAAAAACTAACCACCGAGTCTCTAGCCAGCATTAAAGAGAAGAAGGGTTCTCTGACTTTGGATGGAGGCACGGAGCCCTGACCTTTTCATTTGGGAAGAGGGAACAGATGAAGCCCAGTTAGGGCAGCATAGCGAATCCTGGCCTTACTGATAGGACAAGGCAGATGCTATGTCACCCTCTTGAGAGATCCTACTCCCGGCTTGGCTGCACTGCATATAGTTGGCTTGGGAACAGGATGGAGCCGTGCCGAATGGAGATGTGCTGCTACAGCCTGCCCAGATGTAAAGGAAGGTGGTTAAAAGGGAAGGCCTCAGTCAATGGAGTGCTGAAGAATACTCTGTTGTCCGTTATTTACGTTGCCTTTTCTCTACAAGGAGCTTGAAGGAAGTAACCTTTTTGTCTAATGTACCGTACCTACAATTTTAGCAAGATAGGCTACCTCTTACAGCAGGGGTGTCAAACATGTGGCCTGGGGGCCGGATCAGGCCCCCAGAGGGCTTCTATCAGGCTCGCCCTGGAACTGGCCATCTCCTGCTTCCAGTTCTGTTGCTGCTGCTGCATCATAGCTTGCTTCGCCAGACTCTCTCAATCGCTCAGCAATTTCATGTTTTCCCCTGGGTCCTAGACTCAGAACTCTGAGCATGAGATTTCTGTGGTGAATGTCAATAAATCGACAGTAGGTTTGCAGCTTACAGATACACACCTGAACGGCATACTCAAGATTGCAACAGCACAGACATTTTGATGCAGTAATTCAGAGCAAGAGGCGTCAGTTATCAGAGACTGTTAAATAAACAGTATTGCAAGAGTGATAATGTTTTAAGCATGTTTTTATTTTAAGTCAAATTTTGTGTTTGTGTCCTTTATAAAGTTTATACCTCCGCTACCTGGCATTACATTTTATGAGACACCTGGTCTGGCCCAACAAGGTCTCATTTGTGTCAGATCCGGCCCTCGTAACAAATGAGTTCGACACCCCTGTCTTACAGAATGATAGTTTTATGCAGCTCCCATTACACCATAGAGGCTATCCATAGAGGTGCACAACTCAAGACATTTCACATGGGCCAGAATCAACCTTGACCAGAACGAACTGGGCCACATTGTAGAAGTATTAGGTCATCAGGCAAGTGCCAAGTTTGGAATGCTCATGATCTGGCAACCCTCAGGACCCTGACATCTTGTTCTATAGATACATGGCAAACCGCAGGCGCATGATGTCTCAATTTGCCTCATGAAAGGGAGGGTTCTAATGTTTGAAATCTGGCTCCCTGCTTTGTTGTCAGCATTTTAAAATGGGATAAAAGTCCCAAAATGTTCCTCTCTCAGCAGGTTGCTTAAGAATTGCCACCCATTTCTTGATCACGCCGTGCTGTGACACCGCTGAGCTGGCTGCTGTTCAGAGCCATGACCAATTGGAGTGGCGGGATGGAGTTCAGCCATGTCTCCTGAGACACCAAATTGGGGGTGCAACTGCCGCCTCTGCCACATGTGTCAGTGGGCTACATGCAGCTCGCGGGCTGAATGTGATGCACCCGTGCTCCAGAGCACTGTGTGATCGCTTGCTAATTCCCTCAGTAATGAGATCAACTAAATTGGCTTTGGTCTGCTCTCCAGTACATTTTGCATCAGACTTCTTGTATGAGTTTCCGGTCCATATTACACTGCTTCACTCTAGCTTGTGTCCCTCTGTTTAGACAGGTACGGTTAAACTAACTGCTTCCTGGTTATTAGTTCTGTAGCTGTTTTTAGCCTTGTTATCAGATACGGTGGAGCGGATATTAATTTGTTCCAGGTTTGCAAATTTTAATAGGCCTCCATTAGCTCAAATATACACATTTTAAAATGGAGAATCAAAGCAAACTTTCTCCTCCGCATCTTCGTTTCTTTTTTTAAATGTCACAGCCGAATGATTAAACCATCATAGATTGAACATTCTGTTTCTTCAAGACTGATCATGTATTAAATGCGGGGTTCTCTAAATGTATAAATTCCTCAAATGAAATCACCTTATTAAAGTCCTGTAATGATCTTTCTGCCGCTTGGTCAAATGGATTTATTGTCCGTGTTGATTCCATCTCACTTGTTCCCCGTGTTCGATATGGTTGATCACATGACGACTGGATACCACAACAGTCATCCCTAGATTCTACATTTTCATGGTAAGAGTCCTAATTTGCTTAAAGCCCCCCTCCCCCGGTTATCCACATTAGAACTAGTTATTTTTCCTTTATTCTCCCCTTAAAATCCCTCTGGATATTCAGTAAGTATCTGCTTGGGGCGCTACGCTTTATTCTTGAGAACACCAGCTATTCTGTACTTTTTAATTAAATCTCTTGGCTTTAATTATCTATATGCAGATGTTGTATAAATTTATGTTTATTTTATGACACTTTACTCTGTATTCCCTCTCCTTCACGGATATTTGCAGAATTATTAGGAGTTTTAAAAATATAATTGAGGAGGATGTCAGCTACTTATCCTGCAGGTGCAGCGGCTATATGTGCAAGAGCCCCACAAGGTTTAACGGACCACTGCTCCCTCCCCCCCAAAACCTGTACACATGGGCCAGGGCATGTGACTGAATGGGAAATCTGTGCATATGACCCATATCCCCATCTGGTCCTCCCTGTCCACTTAGAGTGTGAGTAACTTGCATCAGGAGGATAAAGAGGATAACTCAAATATCCTGTTTGTACATAACATTTCATGACTCTGTCCGTGTCTATGATTAGCCAAAAATAATGGAAACCTGCCCTGACCTGGATGCCCCAGGCTAGCCTGATCTCGTCCGATTTCAGAAGCTAAGTAGGGTTGGCCCTGGTTAGTAATTGGATGGGACACCGCCAAGGAATACCAGGGTCACTATGCAGAGGCAGGCAATGGCAAACCACCTCTGAACATCTCTTGCCTTGAAAACCCTACAGGGTTGCCATGAGTCAGCTGTGACTTGATGGCATGCACACACACACACACACACACACACACTGACAACCTACCCGAATCCTCCCTGCATAGCTGT
Source organism: Lepidodactylus listeri (assembly GCA_029233225.1). Lineage (NCBI taxonomy): Eukaryota > Metazoa > Chordata > Lepidosauria > Squamata > Gekkonidae > Lepidodactylus > Lepidodactylus listeri. Next base: position 16,208,484 of record JARCFY010000010.1, on the reverse strand, counting down.
GTCTGCAGCCAAAGTGGATCATGACCAAAGCACTATATAGTGAACTATCTACCAGTTTAGTGCTTTAAATGTTTGTACACTGAAAAGTGCTTCTGATATATATTTTTCCTGAGCTGCAAATGGAATATATTACCTTTTCCCACCCTTAAAGCCATGACATTTTACCCCCTTTAAATTTAATGCACATTTACTAAATATTTCAGAAGTCTGAGATTACATACTTGATATTCTGGTGTAAATGGTGGATCTTTTACTGCTTCGAGGAGAAGGATAAATACTATGGGATTCTAGGAAATGCTCCTTTTAAAGAGCTGCTGAAAGGAGGGTATTAGACTGAATTGCACAAGGCAGAATTACCTACCTGGGAGCTCTGAAGAAGATGATTCCTTATTCCTGTCAGAGTTTTATTTCATTATTAAAAAACTGTAATGTATAGATAGTATTTCCTAATATTCAATTAATACCAATACTCCTATAATTTAAAGTCAATGCCTTGCTTATTTGCCAGTCTTCAGTGAAAAATAAATGGTTTATTAAAAGTCGGTTTGCTTAAGCCTGTTCCCTAAAACATTTGATTATTTCAGCCTCTCTCACAGAAGTTCTCTGTCCCAGCTTCACAAGCTCATTCAGTGAAGAACCGGGGTTGTAGGAATCCATCCCTACTATGCTCACCTGGGGGAGGTGGAGAACATGGGCAGAAAGGCCTACCGCCACCACAACACTGCACCTGCTGGGGGAAACGGTTGTGCACTAGGATTTTTTCCCCTTGGCCTTGCTTCTCAGGGGGAGGCAAGGAGAACAACCAGTAAATATGGTAGCCTCTTACAACTCATCTCCAGAAGATAGAAATCAGTTATCCTGGAGAAAATGGAGGGTAGATTCCATGACATTATACCCTTCCGAGGTCCTTCCCCTCCCCAAATCCTGCCCTCTCCAGGTTCTACTTCCCCAAATTTCCATGAATTTCCCAACCTGGAGTTGGCAACCCTACCCATAATGCACATGTATGAAGCCATCATCTAAATCTCAAAAGCCATAATGCTTCCTAGGTTGGAACTAAGGTATTGGTCACTGAACACAGCTTACAACAGTGCGAACAGCCTAGGCACAATACCGAAACATGGTGTTAGGAAGGAAATGGAATTATAAACCATGGTTTAATCCTAGGTCAGCAGCCCCAGTTTGCAGGCAAGAAACGAAACCCAGTTTTTCAAACACACTGTCCAGACACCACCACAAACCAAGAAGAGACTGAAGACTTCCTAGGGATGTTCTTGGTCTTGGTGCAGCATGTTAGGGGAGTGGGACAAAGCATGTGAGCCTAAGTGTTTGCAGGTTCATTCATGTCACAAACAAAATTGGGGGTTTGTTTGTGAAAAACAACGAAAACTGCAGCCAGTATTGGGGGGAGGGGCCTTCTTCAATCAGTGTTGGTCTCTGTGGGAAGGCTAAGAGCGTTCTTGACAGATGAGCGCTCAAGAGAACACCTTGAATGTTCTGCGTTTCCTTCATCTGCTTCACAGTGGCTCCAATAAATGCCCCTTTGCCAACTATCAAGCTGCTCTTCCATCTATCATAATGCAGCCTCTCCTATCATAATGCAGCCTCTCCTGAGAATTTAATTTCTGATTTAGTATCTGTAGAGTTGTTATTCATGTTAGTCTGCCAGGACTCCCGTAACTAGGAATTTAAAATGGTAAGGAAACCGAGTATTCAAAACTGTATACTGGCTTCATCAGAAAATGGGCTAAATGTTTCCATTTTAGCTCCGCTGCGCCTTTTTATTATGGGTGAAATGTATTGCTTTAATAAAGATTCAGACAAAAAAAAGTAGATAGCATATTTATAGCTTAGACAGAGTTTATTGAGTTTCATTTCTGAACACTGGACTCGGGCCTCTGGCAGTTTATTAAACTGCAGACGTAAATGCTTCATTATGCTGAAACTGGGTCTATTTGGACTACATTTTTTCTAGTACTTAAAATGCATTCCGAAGGAAGATGTGTTTTCTTTGGTCCGTTTCTAAACAAGGGCACGGTCACCAAGGTGCGGGAAGCCAAAGGGGGAGGCCTGCGCTCTCTCTCGATTCTTCCCCAGAAACGTCTGTGATGCGACCGTCTTGAGGGGATCAGAAAGATTTGTTTACTTCACATATACTCTACCTCAGGGTTCATTTCGTAGCAGGAGCTCCTCTGCATATTAGGCTACACCCCTCTAATGTAGCCAATCCTCCAAGCGCTTACAGAGCTCTTCTTACAGGGGCTACTGTAAGCTCTTGGAGGATTGGCTACATCAGGGGTGTGTGGCCTAATATGCAGAGGAGCTCCTGCTACGAAATGAGCCCTGCCTATAACTTAGGTGCTGAGAATTCTTAGGCATGGCCCGCCCTCGGAGAACACTGACTGGCTTCACAAGAGCTCTCTCGTGGGCAGAAGGATATCCAGTCTCTGAGCATAACTTCAGTTTGTCCCCTCCTGCTGCAGCCCCAGATACCATTCCCCAATGCTCCTTGGCTTCAGTGGGAAGGGGCAAGTGAGAAAGTCCAGCAGATCCTAGCCCCAGGGAATTTATAAGGTTGTTTTTTTTTTTGCTAGAGTGTAGATAGTATAAAATGCTTTAAGGAGGTCTGTCATCCAAGGGCTGGAGACAAGTATCACGTTTGTTTATCGATGTTTCACCTTTGAAAGCAGCATCCCAGTGGTGTAGCATAAAGAGGAGGGACTGCTTTTACTGATCTTGAGTGCAGGCAGAGGATCTCAGTCAAGAGGACTGCTGCCCTGACCTGGACGGCCCAGGCAAGCTCAATCGCATCAGATCTTGGGAGCTCAGCAGGGTCGGCTCTGGCAAGTACTTGGACGGGAGACCTCCTTGGAATACCAGTAGCTGAGAGGACAGGGGCAGGCTTTATTCAGCCACCTCTCTGAATATTCTCCAGGCTCCCAGTAGGGGTTAGTCACCAGAGGTCGCCAAGACTTCCAGGGGCGCGCACACACAAATACTACCCCCCCCACACACAAAAAAAAGATGATTCCTTGCACGGAATAGAGAACCCAGGGAGTTAGAGGAAGAGATAGTGAGATTTGCAAAGGAATGAAGTGTCAAAAATGGTGGTTGAAGCTATTGAATTTTTGCCTCTTCTCTTTGCTGGTCACACTGCTTTATTGCTTTGTTATCCAGGACTTTTACCCCCACTTCTGTGGGTTCATATTTGGGCAGTCGCAACACAGCAAACATTCTTGTAACTCACTAGTGGACCTGTGGCACGTCATTTGGAAAGCACCAACTTAAGCCGGCCAACCGCATCAATGAAACTGGACTCTGCCCATAAGATTTATCAACAGCCTGCCTTCATCTCAGTTCTGAATCCAGAAAAATATTAAAAGATTCTTGTGACAAGGTAAAAACACTTAACTAGAGAAGATGTAACTTGAAAGCCTGGAAAATGCTTTGTGGAACATATTCTACAATTTGAAATCTGATGAGCTTAGTCTGCCAGCTTAGGACAAACTTCTCAAAACACCTAGCTGTGCACTTCCTTCGGGGGGACAACCCCAGAGAGGTGCAAATCTCTGTAAAAAATGGAGCATCTTTACAAACCACATTTGTAATAGCAATTTCTGAACAGGACCTGCAATAGAACAAATTCTGTTTTATTATGGCAAGTAGAAACTAAAGCCAGTTATCCACTCTGAACTAGGAAGCCGCATGCCAAATCGGTTTTCACCACCCAGTGGGTACAGCACACTTCTCATGCAAATCAAGAAATTAAACAGCTTACGCGCAAGGCATTGCTGTGAAATCAACAAGATCCGTGATATGATAATCTTGCAAAAGGAAGCACGTAATTTAAGACAGTAAAACACTAGCATCTTATAGGATGTTGAAACTTCTCTCTCTTTTTTAATTTCAAGTGACAATATAATAGAGATGGCCTGAATGTTAAGAATGCTTGAATTCATCTAAGTTCAACACAGCCACTGCCTGCAGTGCTCAGCAGACTTTGCTCTAACTTAGGAACAGAATGGCAAAGCTAGGCCTTCAGTCCTTTTGTGAGCAGAGCCAGATGCAATTAGTAATTTAACACTGGCATACTGAGGAGGCAGACATACTGCAGTGCACACCTGCAACTTGGAGCTTCTCACACACGGATGGTATAACAACAACGCATTCAGACAGAGTTCAGGACAGTTTGGTGTAGTGGATAAGAGTGGCGGACTCTAATCTGGAGAATTGGGTTTGATTCCCAGTAAACAGTTTCTCCACAATAAAAAAAATGTCAGCAGAACAGAAACAGCAGCAAAAATACACAATTCTTCCACTGCTCCAAGCTTGTGTGCCAAAAGGCATACTTAAGCTTGCTGAGGCTTCATATTGGAGGGTTTTCTGTGGGTGAGTTTTATACTTCCAAAAAGTGTGGTTATGCTCTTGTGCAGCAACAACAATATGTAAATCCCTTCCAAGCTAACACCTTACGTGCAGAAAACCCATTTAATTTTTTTTCACTTGCAAAGGGCTATGTTGTAAAGAGTCCCTATTTCTTTTTACATGCTATTTCCTGCAAGATAAAAACAAAACAGAAAAGTAAAAACACACTTCCGCCACATGTGCAGTTAACTGTGGAAGTGTTAATTGTGTCTTGAATTCTTTTAGGCCTCCGTTCTAGAAATATATGAACCAACACTATGAGTTCCACTCCAATTAATATTGCTGGTCATATCGAACCCCCAAATACAGCAACACAAAGTTGGCTTTTGTAAGTAATTCTCAGTGACCGTACAGTGAAAACAATGCAAAAATATGCACTGGATGTATAAAGAAAGCACACATACACATACTAATGTATCATTTAGATTCTCTAGTGTACATAAAGAGATTATGCCTCATGTCCACAGGATTCCTAACACTGCGTAGGCAAGTGCTAGGGCATTTTAGGAAGAAGAAGAGAAGAAGAGATTGGATTTATACCCCGCCCTCCATTCCCCAAGGGAGTCTCAGAGCGGCTTACAAACTCCTTTCCCTTTCTCGTCCCATAACAGATACCCTGTGAGGTAGGTGGGGCTGAGAGAGCTCTGAGACAACTGTCCTTGAGAGAACAGCTGGTACAGAGCTACGGCTTGCCCAAGGTCATCCAGCAGCTGCATGTGGAGGAGGGGGGAATCAAACCCGGTTCTCCCAGATTAGAGTCCGCGCACTTAACCACTACACCAAACTGGCTCTAGGAGCAGTGCCTGGGTAGGATGTGACATCACTTCCAGATGATGCTCTATAAATTCCCCCAAATCTCTGTGGTAGACTCGTGAAAATTCCTAGAGTGTCACGATGAAGGACATTTTTTTTCTCCCAGTCCTCATTTTCTTAAGAAGAGGAGATTGAGGCTGTGGATGATGGATTCCCTGCCAGGCCTGGGCGATTTGGGAACCTAGCTGGAACAAAAGTACCCTGTAAGCTGAAGCATAAACCCCAAACAGATGAGAATAAACTGAAGGAAAGAAATGTTCTGCTTCAGACTTCTCTATGAACGAGTCCTGCATTGTGGAAATTCCATTTGGTTTCAAGTCTCCTCATACTCTGAAGCTCTTCTGCTTCCTGTTTTTGTTAGGTTTTTAAATTATATAACGCAAGGCCGCTCTAGCAAAATATCTGGTAGGCCTTATTTTCGTCCAGGAAAACAACAAATGCATGTTAAAATGATTAGATTAGTGACTTCATGCCTGTAATAATCTCGGCTTAAAATGTCAAGTGGATTTGAGACGACTTGTTAGTTTAATCAATGTCTGGGCATTATAAAATAAATATCGCTTTAGTGTCAGATTCCTCAGCCTAGTGAGTCTGTAAAAAAAATAAAATAATAAGGAAAAAAAACCTTTCTCTACAGGAGGGTATAAATGGCAATACATTAAAATGGCACTTTGTACCTACGATACTAGCGTCGTGAGGCTATAAAGCCAGGGGAATGAAAGGTCAAGAAACTGCACTGAAACAATGTGAGCATGAGAATGGCAGGGAGGGAGGGAGGGTAATTTGTTCAGCCGAGCTTGATGCACTACTTTCAAAACATTAATAAAAATTACACAATATTGAGCACGGTTTTATAGCAACAGAAGTTACCTCAAGCATCTCGTAACCATATTCAGCCACTGCAAAACCTGGTAATAGCGGACAAGGGCGCCACTTCCAACCCCTTCATTCTAGGTCCCATTTGTCAAGCATTCGTACGCAAAAAATGATAGTGCGGGTTGCCATGTTAATTTGCTGCAACGAAGACAACCTAGGACCCCTCAATGGTAGCAAACACTTTGGTTTGTACCGCTATTTTTTTAAAAAAATCCAAGGAGGTAGAAATGATAAACTATATACCAACCAAAATGTATAAGTCCAACAATCCCCTAACATCAGTAGAATTCCTATTGGAAAAGGTCCATTTTACTTGCACCTTTGAAAAATGACAGAGAAAGGGGTCTGGCGTTTGGCCCAGGAAAGCCACTCCAAATGGGTTGTGTCATAATGAAAAAAACAACTGAGAAGCAAAGCAGTCAGAAGACACAGAGAGCCAGTTTGGTGTAGTGGTTAAGTGCGCGGACTCTGATCTGGGAGAACCGGGTTTGATTCCCCACTCCTCCACTTGCACCTGTGGGATGACCTTGGGCAAGCCATAGCTCTGTACCTGCTGTTCTCTCAAGGACAACTGCCTCAGAGCTCTCTCAGCCCCACCTACCTCACAGGGTGTCTGTTGTGGGAAGGGAAAGGAGTTTGTAAGCCGCTCTGAGACTACAAGTGAAGGGCGGGGTATAAATCCAATCTGTTCTTCTCTCTTCTTCTTCTTCAAGTCTCACTGGGTGGACCTAACAGCATGGTTGCATACCAGGTACGGCTGCCAAAGTCCAGGCAGGGGTTGGATATCTCCCGGAATGACAACTGATTTCCAGATGATAGAAACCAGTTTCCCCGAAAAACATGGCTGCTTGGGAGTGTGGACTCCATGACATTATACCCTGCCAAGGCATTATACCCTGCTAAGCTCCCCCACCCCCCTCTGCTTTCCCTAGGCTGCACCCACAAATATCCAGGAATTTTACAACCCAGAGCTAGCAACTCTGATACCAGGAGATGCAGTTCTTCAGATGTGTGGGCCTCAGGTTACGAAGGCCTTTAAAGGAAACAACCAGCATTTCCCACTGAACCCCGAAACCAAGAGTTAATTAATATACCTCTTGCAGCACTGGTTTTGTGCGTGCACAGAAAACAGTGCGGTAATCCAGCCTTTAGACTATGGTAACATGGATCAGCACTGATCAGTGGAGTCTTGAAGGGAAGGTAGTTTCTTATCCAGAGGAAACTGAAAAAGACCACAGCCTAGGCTTGCTTCTCAAAGAGCAATGCTTTTTGCCCACACAGACAAGGGTAACCTTATTCAAACTAAAACTGGAAAATTAATCCCCTCTAAGACATCAGTACTAAAAATTCAATGAAAAAAAGATCAATACTATCAACCAGCATACCCTCTTCAGCCTGTGATGAAGTGGCGTCTAGTTATGCCTCAATATATCTGTCTGTCTTTTAAAGTATCGCAAGATTCTTTTTTATCTTGCCTGCATGCAAAAACTCCATGTAATGTTACTTGGAGCAGAGCTGAAGGTGTGATGAAGATATGCATAGGTCCAATTAATCTCAGGATCACTATGTCACATTAACAGACAAAATAATTCTGTGCTCTGACTCATTTTTTTTACTTTTTATTAAGGAGGAGGAGGAGGAGATTGGGATTTATACCCCGCCCTTCACTACCCGAAGGAGTCTCAGAGCGGCTTACAAACTCCTTTCCCTTCCCCTCCCCACAACAGACACCCTGTGAGGTAGGTGGGGCTGAGAGAGCTCTGACAGAAACTGCTCTTTTTCAAGGGCAGCTGTGCCAGAACTACGGCTTGCCCAAGGTCATCCAGCAGGTGCAAGTGGAGGAGTGGGGAATCAGACCCAGTTCTCCCAGCTAAGAGTCCGCGCACTTAACAACTACACCAAACTGGTTCTCTACGCCACTTCTCTAGAGACCTACCTGAGGTGGCTCAAAGTAAAATGATACAAAAATATCATAAAGTAAGGTTGCCAGGCTATTCCTAGAGAGAACCGAGATCACTGCTGGGCTGTTGCCAGAATTGACACCATGCTTTTAAAACTTTTCTCCTACTGCCAAATCTGAGGGTGGCTGAAAACAAGAGGTCGGGGAAAACTAAGCTAAATGCCAGATGAGCTTCAAGGGGGAGGGCATTCCACAGGTGAGGTGCCACTACAGAAAAGCCCCTGTCTTCTGGCCACCTCTGCAGGTTGGGGCACAGCTAGCAGGGCAGGGGAGGAAGATCTTCACAGGTGAGCTGGATCATATGGGAGGACGTGGTCCTTCAGGTTCCCGAGCTGCGGATTTCTGAAGCGTTCACTATTCTTAAAATTCTTTAACACAGCTATCTAACATAATAAAATTGAGCAGAATGAAGACCTAACTCATCTAAGTAAGGGGAGAACTGCAGTTCTTGCATATCTTCCTATGTTGAGTAGCTTGAAAGAGAAGAAGCTTGAAAATGGAGCATCCATTCCTTTAGAAGTTTTCTTTTTTAAAATGTCCATAAAAGACATTGGTTTAATGGAAGATGAAACTAAAGTATTTAATACATGAAGGCAGCAGTATTGTCTATAACAGCACACATTCAAGCATGCATAGCGGTGTACAGGCTTGGATCCCTTGACTGCATTAAAAGCAGAGGAGTATGTTATCAACAAGTAATTTTGAGACAAAGTGCAGAAGCATCTCTTATAAAAGTACATCGCTCCCTCTCTCTCTCTGCTTCTTTCAAGGTTCAGTGTTTTGGTCTCCAGTCCCTTTTCTTCAACACAAAACAGGCTGGAGGCTTGGCTGTGATCTGCTTGGCAAATATAGGTCATCTTATTATCAAAGTACTTTAATGAGTTAGGGGAGTATTGCCTTCTATGGTGCACTGGCCTAACTCGTTAACATTAATGAGATTTATGCACGCCTGCTAAGAGAAGAATAGAACCCTAATTAAACAAATAAACCTTTAGCTGCCGGTGCACACGAAATTTTCTTAAAATATGAGAATATTCTCTCGTCTTGGCTTTTGACGAAGATAACTCCGGCTGAGGAGTAAGCAAGATTGCGGGGGGAAAGAAGGGAAGGGTGCTATAATGTATTTCATTTTAAACAAATGTGACAAAAAGACTAAGTGTATCGTCTCAGTTTAATTACTGCACCCACCCCCTTTGCCTGCAATCACTAAAATACAGCAGCTTTATTTAGCAATGGACAGTTTTATATAGTAGGTCTAAATCGGGGGAGAAAAACAAAAACCAAAGGCCTCACAAACCTTGTAAATATCTTCCGATTATAGTTTAGTTCTCTCTTTGCAGTATAACGTATGGGCTTCCTTTTAAAGGTTACCAAAGTATTTGATTCAGCAGCTCTTTGGCCTCCCCCAGGTCCAAATAAGGTTTGTGAGTGTTCATGGATCTTAATGCTAGATCTCCAGGTCTGGTGACATAGACAGGGTTGCCAATATCCAGGTAGGGTTTGGAGATCCTCCTGGAATTACAACAGATCTCCAGATCTCCCACTATCACAAGTGATCTCCGGGTAACAGAGATCAGTACACCGGAAGAAAACAGCCACTGTGGAAGGTGGACTCTGTGGCCGTACCCCACTGAAGCCCCTCCCCCAAACCCTGACCTCATCAGATTCCACCCCCAATCTCCAGGTATTTCCTAATCTCGAGCTGACAAACCCTACTACAGTGATTGGTTCCCCTGGAGAAAATGGGTGAACTCTATGGCAACATACCCTGGCGAGCCCCTGCCCTCCCTGGGCTCCACCCCAAATCTCCAGGAATTTCCCAGTCCAGAGTTGGTAACCCCAGCTATGGACAATGTGGATGGTGCTCAACACCAATTTGGAATTGTGTGAGCATATCCTGTTTGAGCAGCTGGGAAACCAAATCTTGGGGGAGAAGCAAGCAGAGCTCTAATCGGGGCTCCCCGTTCTTCCGGAACGAGAGTGTGCATCACTGGTACTGTCAGCCTTTAACGTGCCAATCAACTGATTAGGCACCTACAGGTGTGTGCAGAAATGCCACTGCTGTACCTATCACTCCCTTAAGTGGGGCTCATAGGGGCTAGGCATGAATATAAGCCTCTGTGCTCCTTACTCAGGAACCTATTACAGAGTCAATAATGCCGGGCTTCCAGAGAGCAGAAAATACATCTTTTGTGCCAAAGTAATATCTCCTCCGTTCTTCCAGCTAAAATGGAAAAAAAATTAAAACCACTCAGGTGCTTAGCTCTAAGCAAAACTGGCAAATTAAGAAGGCAAAAAAGCCTCACACTGTGAAAAGAAGAGAAATACTCTAACTCTAATTGTTAGCAGGAAAATGAATATTCTCCAAATAAGAAAGGAGCAGAGACAATTAACAGCGAGGTACATTATTACCGTTCGCCTGCACACTTAATACAGGAAATATGTAAGAGAAAACTGATCCCAGTGAAACAGAACTTTAGGGCCTATCATGACCTTCTACTAATATCCCACTGTTCTACCATTAACTCAGTAAACATGATGAAGTGGCTTCTGTATGGGAGAAAAACAGGAGCGAGAGATGGTTCTACACCAACATCAACCATGTTCTTTTAATGTCTACAAGCAGAATGAAAACATTGGAAGGCTACTCTGCACGCTATCCTTTCCCCCTTCTTTCTTTGGGAAATGCCAGATGTGTAGTTGCTCTATATCTCACAAAGCCACACAGCCTACTGGCCCCTGCCTATAGGGAGCTGGCTATTAAAATTTCATTGGTATGGCTGCAGTCCATTAGCTAACTTACCTTCGTACCCATAAAAAGTGACGGGTAAAGCCCAGGAATTTTACAGCCGCTATCTGGAAAAAAGGTAATAACAGGACCACAGCCACATTACATTTATTACACACCATGCCTCTAACAACTGCACTGGGATCGGACCACAGAGCAGCAATGCAGTGAGACAGATGTCACATTCTCTGGGTGATTTAGAAGGTTCAGGGTTTTAAAATTTTTTAGACTTAATTTAGAAATGAAGTCAAAGCTTCAAGCTTTGCAGCAGGAAAAATATAATCAAGATATTTCAGGTCAGATGAGTAAACTAACCGGGCTACAAATTAAGACATTAATACTCGTCGTCTAGCCGACTCAATAATATGCTTTTCCTGCAACTTCCTTTCAAATGGATCAGGCATGGCATTAAGCACAGCGAAGCACCGCCAACAACCCACCCCCCACACACACAGCATGAGAATTACTGTCTTCACACTGACCCAAATTGTGTTGGTTGGGGTAGCTGTAAGAATGTGGAAGATTAAAGTTCCTGCTCTCCCATGTCAAAACACAACAATGCACTTGGCACAGTTGTGGGAGTGTGATTTGTATACTGGTTTTTCTGAATCACATTCACCTAGACAAAACTTAAGGCTGAGATAACCTTTAGCAAGAAAGCAAACATTCTCTGGAGTAATGGCCAGAGCCTACAAGTAAATAGCAGCTTTTCACAGTTGTAAGGCTCTACAATTCTTGGCTACCACTCCAATCAAACATCCTCCTTCCTTTAATTTTGACTCCTCTACATTTTGTAAAAGGGACACCTTCTCCGCAACTGAAGAAAGGTAATACACAGCAGGTATTTAAAGCGAAGCTTCTATTTGCAAGAATATCTGAATGGAAGAGTTTAGGAGAACGTTACAAGGAGACTTTGTCTAGCGAGAGGAAGGTAGACCTTTAAGAGAGCAACCAAGGACACAACACAAAGTTCCTGCTAAGCGGATGGCTGTCTTTGAAATGTGATGCACCACAGGCCAATACAGCTGAAATCGGAAATGATAAAAGATACAGTTTTCAAGTTACATGCTCAGAATATTCACTGGCTTTTCTGGGATCAGCACAATCTCCAAGGAAGCACACACACTGCTTAACTCCTTAGGGCTTTCCAAGGGCTCTGGGAGAGCTTCTCTGACTTACCATTAAAGACTGTTATGTACTAAGGATGAGTCATCCCTAAACTAGCCCTGGGATCAGGGTGAGCTTGTGTCCACAAACAATAGCTGGCTAGGATCCTAGAACAGACCAATAGAGATCCAATAGGATCCTGGAATAGCCCAATAGAGAAACAGTGTTATGTAAATAGCCTGTTGTTGGGAGTAGGGTGTTTTCGGGGTATGGTGTTTGCATGCATAAAAACCAGGCTGCTGCCTGAGATTTTTGCCTGCTGCTGCTTGCTGAAATCACTATTAAAGTAGAGCTGACCACTAGACTTGGGGTCTGTTCATCCATGGAACCCACTGTTTAACAAAGACCTTGTTTTATTTTTTTCTATATCCACTAGGGATTACTCTTTGAATTATGGGATTACCAGTTTGTATTTTGACATGTATTAGTAGTCCCATAAATTACTATTTAAAGTGATGCAATTCTGTTTCTTATTGACTAGACTGCCCCCTTTACTACAACCCGATACATCATTCTCAACTGAAACAAAGCCTCAGTACATGTCACAGCACAGGCACCGACTCATGGCCCTCCTATCTTTCCCTCTGCTCTCCCCTCCAAGACCACTAAACTCGCACGTCCTGCAGGAAGAGCCAAGGATTACTGCTGCTTCTGCTACTCTGTTAGCGACGCATAATGAGGGCATAACAGTACCCCATCTGAAATCAAACCTATAATATCCATAATGGAAGTGTTTGTCGCGTAACATTAGTTCAGATGGTTCTTGGCAATCTGGAAAAGTAAGTATACGTCTGCGTGTATGAATTTATATTTCCTATGCTAATATAAAATTAACATACCCTGGGATCCATATACTGTGGCTGGTGTGGAAGTCATAATTTCTTCTAGTAGTCAAGGAGGATCAGTTTCCTTCTTTCCTGCTCCAGCCAACTTGTGTGTGCACGCAAGCACACTGACCCACTGACACTGTGGTTTGCCACAGGACATAGCCAGGAAGCCATTTTCTCTGTTCTAATAGCTTTTAAATAACTTATTATTCCTAAAATAGGGTATACTTAAGAGGCCTTCCTTGCTAATCACCAGGATTAAATTTAAGGTCACCTCCGGCCTATTTCCGGATCTCTGTGGAGTTTCTAACCATTAAAGACTCAAGCCATATTTTGAGATATTCCATTTAAAAAAACAACACATTTTTTCCCCTGTCCATCCAGAGGGCAGACATTTACATCACTGTATCTTAAGAAACAGGTTGAAAATCTTTGCATTAAAACTCAGCTGTGAAATGTAATGACATTCTGAAGTCCCACATCTAAGCTTTATCAAGTGTACAACAACCCACTCTGTTTTACCTTGGCAACATTTACCTGCTATTTAAAAAAAAAAAAAACCTTTACCACCTGACACTAAGAACCTAAACTTACACTTAGGTAAAGGTTTCCCTTGCTCGAAAGCCAGTCGAATATGACTGTATGGATGCGGTGCTCATCTCTGTTTCCAAGCCAAAGAGCCAGCGCTGTCCAAAGATGTTTCCTTGGTCATGTGGCCGGCATGACTAGACGCTGAGGTGCACGGAATGCTGTTACCTTCCCACCAAAGTGGTACCCATTTATCTACTTGCAATTTCTTGCTTTCAAACTGCTAGGTTGGCAGGAGCTGGGGCCAGAGATGGGAGCTCACTCCGTCACGCGGCACTCAGGTCTCGAACTGCTGAACTACCGACCTTCCGGTCTGCAGTTCAGCGTCTTAACCACTTGAGCCACCGCAGCCCCCAAAACTTACACTTACAACCTAGCAAATTAATTCATCGTGTATCAAAAATGCCATTGCTTTCTGATTTATCACTACTATTCTAATGCTCAGATTTTTGTTTCTGGATATGAAGTCACACAATTAATGGGAAGGCATCCTTAAAAGAACAGAACAGAACAGTGGAGTCAAAACAATCTCTTGGGAAAAAAGTCATTTTTGTCAAAAGGAATGAGAAGAAATGTTTAGATCCTTAGCAAACCTGTATTCTGGAAAGGCACCAGAAGTTCCTGTCTCACTACTAGTTGGATCACATGCAAAGTTAACAGGTGTATTCCCAGAGACGTGTCCATGTGAATGTGGTCACACTCCTTGAACAAAGCTCATGTTCCCAAAACTGGTGGTAGGGGAGAAGACACCTCTCCTCCTCTTGATGGCAGAGTTACTGGCTCATCACATAAAAGCATCAATCCAAACAACCATCCTTCTGCCACTGATAATCCTTAATCAAGTGATGGAACACTATCACAAAGTTGGCTGAAGGAATTAAAATCAGAAATGAGGGTTGTTTTTTTTAAAGGAGAACCATACGATTTATCAAGATGGCAGAATTAGCAGAAGTCCCCATGTGAGCACTGAATGTGGCATGCAACATTCTGGATCTCAGACCCAAAGTACACAGCACAGCACCTGAGGCAGGAAACTGTAAACTCAGCCTCACAATACAGGGCAGGCACGCATCTCCAAGATCAAAAGTGCGGTCTCAAAATTAATATACACACTGTGGATAATCAGTAGTATAAGACACATATGTAAAATCCTTTCTATGAGCAAATAATAACAACCTGTGTAATAAAGCATTCTACTACATATGACAATGTCGTGGTGTAATACAAAGGAATTATTAGCTGTTTGTTGCACAGAAGAAGAAGAAGAAGAAGAAGAAGAAGAAGAAGAGAAGAGATTGGATTTATACCCCGCCCTTCACTCCCCAAGGGAGTCTCAGAGCGGCTTACAAACTCCTTTCCCTTCCCCTCCCCACAACAGACACCCTGTGAGGTGGGTGGGGCTGAGAGAGCTCTGAGACAATTGTCCTTGAGAGAACAGCTGTGCCAGAGCTATGGCTTGCCAAGGTCATCCAGCCAGGTGCAAGTGGAGGAGTGGGGAATCAAACCCGGTTCTCCCAGATTAGAGTCCGCGCACTTAACCACTGCACCAAACTGGCTCTCCAGAAATTTTCTTGTTCATAATTCCTTTGTATTACACCACGACATTGATATATGTAGTAAAACGCTTTATTACACAGGTTGTTGTTATCTGCTCTGAATTTCACTGTGTATTCCGCTTGTCTTTGTAAAATCCTTTCTATGCCACCTTCTGCTACATGAAAAAACACCAACCTGTATTATCTACAGTAGAAAATATATTCATGCCACACTAAAGAATGCATACCCCTGTCTGGAGTTACCCGTGCCCTTAATAGCATCTGGACGGGCTTTGTTGTTATCTTGTTCTTCAACCACCGATCGTGATGATGCGTAGCAGGGTCCTTTTTCATGATGGCACCATCTCAAGAGAAGATTATGAAGCTGACTTGTCAACCCAAACTTTTAGAAAGAAGCTGAAGACTTTTTCTTTGTTTTTTCTGGTTCCAACATGACTGACTTCACAGGTTGAGTGTGAACTACTTATCCAACTTTATGAACTTTATTGTTGTTACTTTAAAGTTCATAGTTTTATTTGTTGTGGCCTGCCAAGCTCTTCTTTAAAGAAAGACAGGATGCAAGTTTTAATAAAGTAACTGTTAAACATTAAATGTGTTTAAAATATTTAATAGAGTCCTGCCAAAATCATTTAAAGACTGACAGGGGTGACAAACATAAGGCCCGGGGGGCTGGAACCAGCCCATCCAGGGCTCTTATGTGGCTCACAAGCAACTAGTGCAAGGGAGGGAACAGGAGACTGTTCAGGGGGAAGGGGGCAGAGCCACTCCGATTATGGCTTCAACATGGCGGAACAACCTCGTCTGCAGCAGTCAAGCAGTGTGGGAGCATCTGCCCAGAGTTGCACCGCTGGCTCTCCAGTCTGCCCATATGGGTTCTCCTTCGCACTCCACTTCCAGCCCATGGGGCCTTGCAGTGAGGATACACCAACTCGGAGCTTGCCAGCTGCTGTCCTTTATGCAATTTCTATCTCTGGTACCTGGCATTACATTTTGTGGCACACGTGGCCCAGCCCGACAAAGTGACATTCATGTCAGATCCGACCCCCGTAACAAATGAGCTTGACGCCTCTGACAAACAAGTCTTAGTCCAGAGCAAAGGAGGTTCAGGACACAGAAGCTGGGCTTGCAACTGGAAGACCATTAGTTGCAAACTCACTGGAAGGAGAAAACACGAATCCAGGGAAGAAATTGTATCGATTGAGTTTTTTAAAAATATTGATTTAACATTGTGTTGATATTAAACTTGGTTAAGCATTTAAAAAAATAAAATGGAATAAAGTAACATACCTCAACATGGCACCCAAACTTTTTTTCTTTGTTTTTCTCTCTGCATCTTCAGCCTCTTCTTTCTTGTCCTTTTCTTTAGGTTTGCTCTTTGGATTCACTTTTTTATTCTTTTCTTTTATCTTCAGTTTGTCTTTGGTTTTCTTGTGTTTCTTAGCCTTGCCTTCCGTGTCCCCTAATTCAGGGTTCATCGGAACAATTGATTCATAGTTCTGAGCTTCCTGACCAGAAAGAGAGCTCTTATCGGAAAGACCATCTGCAATGGGATAAACATAATCAATAAGTATAAACTGGGGAATGGCATTTAGGACAAATATTAAAAAAACCCCCAGAAAATACAGAGCTGGCATTTATTTATTTAAAAGGCATAAGATGGTTTCTATATAGTACACGTCCACTGAGTTTTATAGACTGAGAAAGCCATAAAAAGGTACTTCCAACTAGGCTGTACTGTAAATGAAGAACAGTCTTGCTATAGGTTCACAGTTTCTGGTTATTATCCAGGGGTCATTTTGTAGAAAAAGAGGTGCAGGAGCTCATTAGCATAACTTATCTGCATATGCCACACCCTCTGACATCATCGGAAGTGTGTCAGAAGGCACACCGCTCAGGCTCCACCACAAAAATCTCCAGGTATTTCCCAACTCAGAGCTGGTGAGCCAGTTTAAACTTTGACTAAAGACACTTTAGGTTTCTTTTGTTCTTGCAGGGAAGCTGCCCTACAAGCATGAAAATACAGATCAAGTTAGTTTGCTTTTTGCTTTTTTCCACAGCACATCACCATATGTGCCCGCTCCTGGGCTTGTTACTTGCGTTCCTGTTCAAAATGACCTCCGATTATAACCAATAACTAGATATGGAAAAAACACTTGTCAAAATGGACCCCAAACACAACTTCAAACTGCCTCCTGGGACACCCACCTACTCAGAGGTTGTTTCTAAAAGAATTAACAGAGCATAACTGGACTTCAGAACTTATGAATGTACGTTTTGTCACTGCAGCTAGACCAGTACTGTACCTGGGCCCAGTTCAGGCACCATCATAGGTGCACCTGGGAAGGAGAAGGCCATGTTCTCCAGCCATTGCCATCGCCCAGCTCCCAAGCTGCCTGCCCCATCTTGAAGGACAGGGCTCACTATGGCTGCCGTCACCCTGCTGACTGTCCTCCCCGCATGGGCCCACGCCTGAAACCCACAGGTCGGTCTGGGCCCCCACTTTGTTGTGAACCATAACTACATTCCATTATAAAAGCTTTCATGTGCGCACACACTTCTTCAGATTCACATGAAAATCTACACTGCATCGTGCTGGATAATACCAGTGGCACAATCACCATTTCCTTGTGCTTGTTTTTTTTAAAACAAGGAAAAAGGAAAGAAGACTTCAATATATACATGAAAATCAAAGGTATGTCCTGAGTCCCAAAAGATTTAGAACTAGTGTATTAGTGAACAAGAGGGAGCATGAGGCATATTAAGGAGCTGGACGGCATGCACTTATACCCAGTTGTGAAAACCTGTGCCTGACATGACCTGAAGCATGGACCAACTTGGTCTGAAACACCAGGCACAGTTAGACATGTTCCTGAAGAGGGGGATCTATAACATCAGGAGCCTAATGAAGTTCCCAACAATTTATGGGTCCTTTTTCATTATCCAATAGAAAACTTAATCGGTACCCTCAACTACATTACTCAAATCAAGGCTTTAGCTCTAAACACTTAAGTTGTTGCTGTTAGCCACTCAGACATGTTTGACTCTTGGCGATTATATGAGCCAGCTCTGTCCACATTTTGCCATCTTGAACTGTTTCTTTGAGTTGCTCAGGCTGGTGTCAACTTTTATGGTGTCTAGCCGCCATTTTCTTTGGCAGCCAGGTTTCATTTTGCTGGTAACTGATCCAAGCATAATTACTTTTTCTAGTGTGTTCTTCCAGTTTGGTGCAGTGGTTAAGTACGTGGACTCTAATCTGGGGGAACAGGGTTTGATTCCCCACTCCTCCACTTGCACCTGCTGGATGACCTTGGGCAAGACATAGTTCTGTCAGAGCTTTTCTTGAAAAAGAGCAGTTTCTGTCAGAGCTCTCTCAGCCCCACCTACCTCACAGGGTGTCTGTTGTGGGGAGGGGAAGGGAAAGGAGTTTGTAAGCCGCTCTGAGACTACAAGTGAGTCAAGGGTGGGATATAAATCCAATCTCTTCTCTTCTTCTTCTTCTTCCACATGACATGGCCGAAATAAGTCAGTTGCAGTTTTGTGATTTTTCCTTTCAATGGCTTTATGCGCTCTGATATTTGCTTGTTTGTCACCTCTGCTTTCCAAGGAGTGCACAGGAGCCTTCTCTTAAGTACCTCAGAACAAGTACTTCAGAAAACTTTAAGTACCTTAGAACGAAAGACTGCCATGGAAACGCCCTGATCTTAGAGGAGAAAAGCCCCTGAGATACCTGGTGCCATATCTTCAGGTCCATCATACGACTTGTCTATGGCAGCTCTGAAGCTCTCATTACAGCCTCTACCACGGACCATGTGAGGCCTGGGCCTGTAGAAAGGAAGCTCGTTCTTTTTCACTTCAGCCACAGCAGTCTGCAGACTCTCGAGAGAGCTTGACTTCTTCAAACCGAGAGTGGGACCGACATCCTTACCAGGAGATTCTGAGGGAAAGAAGAAGGAAATGTATACATTTAAACTACTCAAGGGGGTGACAAAACCATAACACGCACATGGTTTTATAAAAGAGCTCCACGTAGTATTCCTGCACGGTGTCAGATTCTGCAGTCATACAACTGGAAGTCACCTTTTGCTCTCCAAAGCTTACGGGAGTTTTGTTTTTGTTTTGTTTTATAAACTCCAATAAATTATACTTGCAGTTCTCTTGGGTGCAGACAACATACACAGCCACGAAGGCTGGAAATATATGGAAGTCAAAAACGGTATTTCTATTCCGACTCTTCGAAGAATCCGAAACAAGGGTCTAAACGAGGTTATTCCGCCAGGATTCCCAATCTAATTTCACAACTGACTCGGGGATCACTCTCTTGCTACAGCCATGGGAATTCAAAATCTGTTTGCCAGACAAACCAAAACGTATCTATGGCTCCCTTTTATTGCTGGGTCCTTTCGTTTAAGAAAATATATTTAAAATGTTGTTTAAAAAATGTTCTTTCATGTACAGGAACATGTCCCATAAAGCAAGGATTCTATTACTTGCAAGCACACCACCGTCCTCTTGAAACCAGCAAGTATACAAGGGCCCTGAAGAATCGCATGCGGGGACCAGCCCATTTCTGCTTACCCAAGATGCCTTCTGTTTAGATTTTTTCAAGTTTACTATCAGCCTTTGTGTGTTTAAATATCCTTGGGGGAGGGGTTGTCAATATAATATAACTGTGGATATGACAGTTGGAAGGGGCAGCTAGGGTTCCAAGGCCCCCGTCCACCGATAGGGGCTGGGGGTGGGGTAGGGTTACCAGATTCAGGCTGGGAAACTCCTGGATATTTGGAGAACAAGACTGGGGAAGATAGGGACTGCTATACAGTATAGTGTTCGTCCTCCAAAGCATCCATTCCCTCCAGGGGAACTGATCTCTGTAGCCTGGAGATGAGCTGTAATTCCAGGGGATCCCCAGGTCTCACCTGCAGACTGACATCTCTAGGGGTAGCTGAAGTCATTATTGAAGGAACATGTTCATTAGGAGCAGGCAAAAGCTTCTAAACTTAAAAATCACTATTCTCATGGACCTCATCATACATTTCTCACAATGACAATTCAGAGAATTATAGAAGTCTTCCCAGGTTATGAGGAAGTCACCGAATTTTCCTTCATTTCTTTCATGGCCCCCAAGTGGAAATGATGTCACTCACTCACCTCACAAGGAAGGCTACTCTAATCCGAAACATTCTCTTCATTAGAAGCCTAAATGTTCCTACTTCTCTGGGCTGCATCCATACACCGTTGGATATTGTCCTCTCATTGAGCTAAAGTGACCATTTGGATTGGCTTCTCCACACAGGGGGAAAAAAACCAGGTGTATACGACTGTTGTAGTGCAGCACTAGCACCACATGTGTAGGCACAGCCCAGGTTAGGACTTGAAACCATTTCCAGTTCTACGTGTGTCGGGAGCCAACAGCTGGCTCCCCTGACTCAGGACAGTCTATGGTCGGACTCACTCATGCGAGGAAGGTCAGGAGAGGAGGTGGCTGGGAGCCAGGCAGTGGAGGGGAGGGGCGTGGTCAGAAGGCAAGGCCGAGCCCGGACTTGTGGAAGGATGGGATGGGAGGAGCTAAGAGGCAGTCCTGAGCAGCCCAGGGAAGGAACAGGGCTGGTAAGCAGGCAGCAGGGGAAGAGGCAAGGAAGGCGGAGCAGGTGGAAGGGGAATGAATACAGGCCGGGCGTGGGTAGAGCCAGGGAATCTGATAAAAGAGAGGAAGGAAGGCAGAGAGGTGGCCAGAGTGAGCCAGGCCAAGGGAGACAGAGGACCAGGGTGTCAGAACTCCCTTCTCCTTCCCAATTCTGAGGCTGCAGTGGGGACCTCCTCCTCACTTCCTTTTGGTCTAGGGCAGGGCTGGGCAAACTTGCTCAGCGTAAGAGCCACCTAGAACAGGGGTGGCCAAACTTGCTTAACATAAGAGCCGCATAGAATAAACATCAGATGTTTGAGAGCCACAAGACATGAACAAATATTACCTGCTTTTATTGGAAAATAAGCAAATTTGCTTTTTATTAACATTAAATGAGATTGCCAAAAATAATAACAAAAAGGGGTAAAAGCAGATATTGATAATGATATTAATTTGTCCAATGATATTTGTTTGCTAATGATATTTAGCTTCCCCAGCCACCCTGCCGGGAGCCACATAATATATGTGGAAGAGCCACATGCGGCTCCCGAGCCACCGTTTGCCCACCCCTGGTCTAGGGGAACCACAGAGGGCAGGGAGCCAGCCCTGGGGACAGGGGAGACTCACAGTGTGCTTGTATAATAGATGCTACTAGAAAGAATGTTGGAAGAGCAGACGATTCTACCCAAAAAAGGGGCTTTGTTTTTGGGATAGATTAGAAGGAACAAGTTGGTAAATGACTGCAATGTCTTCAATAACTCATGCCAAGGTACGGCGGCTGAGCAAGGTGCTATCAAAATACTCAGCACGGGCTCCATGAATTAAGCATAAATATTTCTACAACATCCTGTTTAACACATTTCATTACCCTTTATGGACACGATTTTCAAATCTGAATTGGAGAAGGAAGGATTTTTCCCACTCCGCTTCCCTTTTCTCCTTTATGTGCCGGAGCGGCCCGGCCAACAAGAGAACTACATCAGGAACCAATTTCACAGGGATCTGTGGAAGTTATAGAGCTAGCTGCCTATTACCAGGCATTGTCATCTGGTAAAACATACATACAGGTGAAGTAGCAGATAAAAAAGGCACGTGATGCGTAAGTGAAACAAGGAAGCATGGAAAGCTAGAACTGTTTTATGGCTTTCAACTTTAGATAAATTTAGGTAAATTTAGTCTGCGGTGGCTCAAGTGGTTAAGATGCTGAACTGCAGACCAGGAGGCTTGTAGTTCAGCAGTTCGAGACCTGAGTACTGCATGACGGAGTGAGCTCCTGTCCCTGGCTCCAGCTCCTGCCAACCTAGCAGTTCAAAAGCAAGAAACTGCAAGCAGATAAATAGGTACCAGGTTGGTGGGAAGGTAACAGAGTTCCATGCGCCTTGGTGTCCAGTCATGCTGGCCACATGACCACGGAGAAGTCTTCGGACAGCGCTGGCTCTTCGGCTTGGAAACTGAGGTAAGCACTGCATCCCTAGAGTCGGATTCGACTGGCTTTCGAGCAAGGGAAACCTTTATTTTACTAAATTTAAGAAGGCAAAACAAGATGACCTATCACAGTTCCTACATGAACTACAAGCAGAACGGCACAACTGAAAGATTCCCAATGATTGCTGCTACTTGCAATAGGTAGTAACCTTAGCAGTGCTCGTAATACCGATTTCTGGTACTGAATGTAAGATATCAAACAATACTGAGATGAGAGAGAAATGAAGACCATCTAGAATAAATCCATGCAATTAATGAAGCTAAAGAGAGGGGGGAATAAGAGTAAGCATTGCCACCAAACGGGGAATGATCGCCGACACAGAAAGCAATTTACACTGCTTTTCCCTGGGGACTGTGACATTGTGTGTGTGTGTGTGTGTGTGTGTGAGAGAGAGAGAGAGAGAGAGAGAACCCAATTTAAAGGGAAACCTGGTTGCTAGGTCACAAAGTGCAAGCTTCCTTTGTTCCTTAATTGCCATTGTGGAGTCTAGCATTATTGCCAGATTAGCAACTGCTAAAATGGATTTTGAGCACTGCCTTGCTTGTGATATAAAGGTGCTTAAAATTATTCAAGGCATCTAAGCATCCGGGAGAGGCGCAGCAGTGCCCATTTGGGGCTGGGAAGGAAGAACGGCAAAGAGGAGCCTAATCACTGAAGAAGAAAAGATACAGGAAAAGCTTCTCTTCCCCCCCCCCCCCCCCCCCGCCTCTGATCAGAGCAGAGAAAAGGCAGCGCGGCTTTTCGGGGAGAAAACAAGCTTTGATTGCTGGCTTTCGACAGGAAAATCGCCACACGCCTCAAAATACACAATTCTCTTCCAAGGCTTCATTTGAGCCCCAGAACCTGCTTTCAGTGATCATGCT
This sequence comes from Lepidodactylus listeri, assembly GCA_029233225.1. Classification (NCBI taxonomy): domain Eukaryota; kingdom Metazoa; phylum Chordata; class Lepidosauria; order Squamata; family Gekkonidae; genus Lepidodactylus; species Lepidodactylus listeri. The sequence continues at coordinate 16,185,512 of JARCFY010000010.1, read as the reverse complement.
CATTCCTGCAAGATGTGCGGATAATAAAGAGGATGCTTCTGAAGCCCCCCCCCACCCCCGCCGCACTCAGCTACTCTTTGGACAAACGGAAAGCCACACTGGCAGAGCAATCAATCCTCCCCAACTCTATTCATTTCTTAGGATTGCACTGAAACTCACATCGCTAAGACAACTACAGTGAAACAGCATGTGAAGTGACACCTGTGAAGAACACAGGGCAATTATGCCTCACTAGAAAGAGGAAGGGGGGGACAGAAGAAGAATACTCTGTCCTCACCTTGTATCTCCCCACAGCTTTTCTGGAGCTCTCGCCAAAAATCTCAGCCTTGTTGCCAGACTGTACCACTTCAGACTGCAGCTGAGAACCGCAGCTGACTGAATGACTGCCGTTACAAAACAAACGGATGCACCGCAGGCAGAAAACTGGCCCCAGGAAGGGGGCTAAACTAGAACTCTTCTACCTGCTACTTTTCTCTTTGGACTGGTGTGCCTCTGTGCGTACATTTAAAAGAAGAACATTCAATTGTGTGAGGTATCATTCTCAGCTGGAAGTGGCAGAATCCAGAAACAAATTTAATACTGCCTACGCTGTTCTTGAGAAGTAGGGTCTTTGGCTGCAGTCACACACACTAAATAATCCACTTTCAGTGCACTTTCCAACTGGATTTTGCCTGTTTACATAGTAAAAATCCAGTTGGGCAGTGGACTGAAAGTGGATTATTTAGTGTGTGTGACCGCAGCCTCTGGATGTAAACAGGAGAACTAACTTCTCAGAGACCTGCCTAACTCCAAGATGTTTCACAGTTTTTCCCGGAGACTTCAGTTCACAGGAAGATTCAGGGCTGCCCTTGGTGCACCTCCGGAAGCTGCAGCTGGTGCAGAATGCGGCGGCCAGACTGTTGATGGGCCTCCCTATAGGGGAGCACATCCAGCCTGTGCTAAAGTCACTGCACTGGCTTCCAATAGCATACCGGATTCACTTCAAGGTGCTGTTTTTGACCTTTAAAGCCCTTTATGGTCAGGGACCTGCCTACCTGAGGGACCCCCCTTTTCCCGCATGTTCCCCTGAGGGAATGCAAAACCGCCTGGCCCTCCCTGGTCCGAAGGAGGCCAGGTTAACATCAACCAGGACCAGGGCATTCTCTTTGGTAGCCCCGACCTATTGGAATGAGCACCCTGGTGAGATCAGGGCCCTGCGGGACCTCTCACAGTTCCGTAGGGCCGTGAAAACGGAGCTTTCCCAGCAGGCATTTTGATGGGAGCTGCACCTTACCAGCTATGCCTTGTGCCGGCCTATAGTTGGAAGCTTCTTAGAATGGTACTCACCGCTGAATGCACTCATAAATGCACTTTATTACACGGTACTGCCACTGAAATACCAATGTTTTTATATACATGTTTTATGTATTTTTACTGTGAATGCTCATTGTTTTACCGGTTTTATGTAAGCCGCCCTGAGCCTGCTCCGGCGGGGAGGACAGGGCAAAAGCCAAATAAATAAATAAAATAAAATAAGTAAGTTGACCAGGATCCCAAGAACAGACCTGTCAGTGTACATAACCATTTTTACACTCTGCAGTTATTACTAATTACATATCAACAAGCGATACGTATACTAGGTGTGTTCACAGTATTGTATAATTTTTTGTTGTTGTTGCCATAAAGTCACAGCTGACTTGTGGCTATGCCATGTGGTTTTCCAAGGCAAGAGACTTTCATAGGTGGTTTGCCATTGCCTGCCTCTGCATGGCAACTCCGGACTTTGTTGGCGGTCACCCATCCAAATACTGATCAGGGCCCAACCTGCTTATCTTCCAAGATCTGAAAAGATCAGGCTAGCCTGGGCCATCCAGGTTATACTTGGTAAGATGTGTAGTATGCAAGACATGTAAGCAAGGATTCCAGCAGGGATTCCCCCGCGGGGGGGGGGGGGGGTGCTGGTACCAACTCCCGGAGCTGAGCTCCCCCGAGCTCCTGCTCGAAATGACACCTGCCCCTAATGCAACAGAGATGATATGTGAAGAAAGGGCTACTGAATCTATTTGTCTTTGCTCTTGAGGGGACTCTCTTCACAGTCAACCAAGGTAGTGATGTTCATTGGGAAGGCTTAGTACTGTGAAATCGGTTAAATTAAGACTAATGGACGGCAAATGAGAAACTTGTTTCCCATATCAGTCAAGTTAGGCTGATAAACTTGTGAAACTGGAGAGCAAAGACATATGGCATAAACAATGACATATAGATGGATGCCATATGTGTTCAGAGAGACGCTTGGGAGGCTTAGTTTCCATTTAAAGTAAATGCCATTTTTGCCTTTGAAAGTACAACTCAAGGATAATGTCACTCTTGGTGCACTGATGTGGGCAGATGGCTGTGATCAGGTATCCCTAGGTTCTGTTATCAATTCTGTTTGACACTTAGTTGGATTTTAAAGCTCACTCAAGCAGGTTACAAATGGGATAGAACTTTTTAAATATAATCACTGCCAACATGCAGAAGACCAACTTGATTAAAACAATTGCCAACCATAAAATATCCCATAAATGTCCGGCCAACTAGAAGAAGAGGAGTAGGTTTTTATATCCTGTTTTTCTCTATTCAAAGGAATCTCAAAGCAGCTTACAATCTCCCTCCCTTCCTTTCCCCACAACCGGCCCCTTGTGAGGTAGGTGGGGCTGAGAGAGTTCTGAGAGAACAGTGACTGGCCCAAGTTCACCCAGCAGGTTTCATGTGGAGGAGAAGCAGAGACTCAAACCCGGTTCTCTACATTAGAGTCCGCCACTCTTAAACACTGCACCACCCTGGGTTTCCCCTTGCCCCAGCTACAATGAACATCAGTTTTGCAAATACTGGCAAAGGACTGAGTATTTGAAAAGCACTACGTATGTGTTTATTGTTATTTTTATTTGAAGTATGTGGATTTCTGGGAGAACTTACATACCCAATGACAATATGGGAAATGGAATTACTGGCAAGTTATTTCAATTTCTGCATAAATGTTCAGCTTGTCCTGAAGAAAGGAACGCTCTGAAAATTAATTTCCCCGCTATTTTTTTTTTAAGAGAGAAGAGAAAAATACAACGGTGTTTATGTTGTATGTAAACAGAGCACTATACTATATAATTTAAAAATTCACTAACACACCTAAAATTAGACCATAAGTTGAACAGGTTTATGGCCTAGCCATGTTTTATAGTGATACTGTCAAAATATGGAGTGAAATGCCAAAGATTAACTACCCAGTATATTCCCTTGGAATGAAAATGAAGTTTCCCTGTCACCTCCTTGGTTCTGCCTCTTAAAATGAGCTATCCATGATTATTCAGAAATGTACTGCGGATTTTCTCTGTTAGATTAATAGTTGAATATTTCATTGCCCCCTTTCTCAAGCTATATAACTTCCTGACTTTTTTACTGGCAACACTAAAAAGTTCCAACATTAACAATTTCCCAGCGAAAGGATATGCTGGAAAGCAAATAAGGAAAATAGGATACTTTGTCTATTAAAAAGTAGGTACACACACAAACACGGGACCGATAGATACCCACATACATATGTTTTAATTTTTGAAACATCTATCACCAATTGTTGCGAAAGCTCAGGGTTCATTTGAGTATAACTGGAGCCACTGGGATCTGCATCGTGAGGACCAAGGGGTGAAAAAGAAACTTCTCACGGGATGGCTTAAACCAAGAACAACAAACAGGGGAAGGTTAAACCATCTCCAAGGTGCCATGGTTCCAACTGAAATAGGATCTTCCAGAGTGGCTATTTAAAAGGGGGGGGGGGAGTCCATTTGGGCCCTCATACATGGAAGTCCCATAGTGCTGTCTGCGTTGACTCTCAGCTGGTGAAGTATTATGCGATGGGTATATGCGTGAATGGAAAATGGGCACAAAATGTGTATCAAAAACATCATGCAAACATCCGTGGATCATCACTTCTATTTAAACCAAACACTTAGCAAACCCATTTACAGATGCACTTCTTCAGCTTATGAAAAGCCACGCTGCCGAACTCCGTGTAGCAACGTAAATCCTGTGAACTGATGATTACTCAGTATTTGCAACTGTGTTAAAGAGTCAGAGAATATATTACAATCATCACAGGAACTGGCATCTCCCTGGTAAGCTTTACACACTCTCACAACATTTAGCAGCTTTCGCCTTGGAAGTCCTGGATTGGACGTAATGAGTTTTTCCTACTTATGCCAGGAAAATTCACTTACTGAAGGCCAGGACCCACTTGCTGAGTTTTACCAAATGTTACAGTGTAGGGGAAAGTTGGCTCCAGGATACCAATCCCAAGGGCAATCAGAGTGTTTAGCCCAGTTTAGGCTGTCAAGGACTTACCTGACACACTTTAGCAATTTCTCCTAAAAATGCCTCCTCCGTCTATATCCTTTATTTCCATGTTGTTAAACAGGTATCAGTATTAAGCTTCCAATATAGAGCAAAGTTGTTATGGAGCCAGGGGGAGTGGTTTAGTTCTACCATTTCAATACCTAAAAACTATATTCAGCATAAAATCCATATCTCTCCACTCGGCCTGAAGTTTAGCACAGAGAATACACCTCCAAGGGGCGTAATCTGTACGAATTTCAGTAGAAATCCATTGCAAATTACCATGTTACAGATTTTTTAAAAGTGCCTTGTGGTCAAAGACACAGAAAGTTGGAAACCTCTTTGTATCCATATGTGGTACATGTTGGAAGGGAAAAACAAAATGGTAGACTGTGGATCACAGAAAAATCACCTGCTATTACAGTAGTAGAGTTTGTTGCCTCGGAACAGGCAGAGAAAGGCTATATAAATATAAAATTTTGCTCAAGAGATAATATTTGTGAAGCATTTGTTTGTTCCTTTTGTTGTGTGAGGGAGCCACATGCCAATGAGCAAGGCCCCAAATAGCACAATCCCAGAGGTGTGGGGAAGGCGCAGTTTCACAGTGACTTAAAAATAAGGCCTGATGTTTACATGCTGGACATGAAGATGAGCCTTAGATTACTATGTCCACACATTTTAGAGCAGGGTGAATTTACCTTTTGTCTAAAATACCTCCCATTTATTTATTTTTAAACTTTTTATTGAAACACACATACACATGAAAAATAAGTCAGAAAAATAAAATAAAGAAAAAAATCAAGAGAAATTAAAACGTTCAATTTTTTTCAACGACAAAGCCCAATACAATGACTGAATATAATTTTTTCGTCTAAACTGCCTCCCATTTTTATTTTAAACTATACACACACACACACACTTAATACACTTAAGAAAAATAAGGCAGAAAAATAGAAGATATAAAGAAAAAAGAAATAAAAAGAAACTTAAAACTTCCCAGTTTTCTGGATGACAAAGCCCAATACAACCACTTACTCTAATATCACAACCATTACAACAATACATCACTATTCATTAGTCTTTTCTGTTATTTAAATTTCTCCTCACTCATCAAACCCACAAATCATCAGTTCATTTCCCCCCCTCCCCATTTGCATGCAGAAAGTCAACAAGGGGCTTCCAGCTGGCAGTAAAAGTGGATACTGTCTTTTCTTTAATCAAAGAAGTAAGTTTGGCCATTTCCACAAATTCTAACATCTTTAACCACCATTCTTCTACTGTTGGTATTTTCATAGATTTCCAGTTCTGTGCATAAAGTGACCTTCTGTATAATCATATACAGAAACAAAGTTCCATGACTACTTTCCAAGCTCCCTGTCCATCAGTCCTAAAACGCCTCCTATTTAGACGATGCATCTGGCTGCATAGGCACCAAGAGTGGACAAATTCAAAGAGATCCTTTGAGCTTGACAAGCTGGTTATTTTAATGACTTGATTTGGGAAATATGGAGGTGACTGAGAAGATTTAGTAAGTTACGCCTTACTTATTACCAAGCCTGACCTGGCCCTATAGCCTGGTCCAAAGCTGCTCATGTAGTGCTGCTTGAAGAGAAGAAGAAGAAGAAGAGATTGGATTTATATCTCCTTCACTACCTGAAGGAGTCTCAGAGCGGCATACAAACTCCTTTCCCTTCCCCTCCTCACAACAGGCACCCTGTGAGGTGGGTGGGGCTGAGAGAGCTCTGACAGAAACCACTCTTTTTCAAGAACAGCTGTGCCAGAACTATGGCTTTGCCAAGGTCATCCAGCAGATGCAAGTGGAGGAGTGGGGAATCAAACCCAGTTCTCCCAGATTAACCACTACACCAAACTGGCTCTCAAACTGGCTTAGAGGGAGCATTGCTCTTAACCACTACCCCACCCTGGGTCTCTTGTGAATACAGAGAGAATTTCATGTCAAACCCACACAGATTGCACTTATGAGGAGCGTTTTTTAAAAAATAAATAAATAAATAAAAGAACTATCTTATGTACAACATACACTATGAATGGGTAGTTCTTCCCAACTGGTAACCAAGATCCAGTAAGTACACAGAAGGTCTATTTCTAAATCAACCTCCCAGATTTTCTTGAAGTTTGGTGCCTACAAAACATTTAATCGAAATGAAGCAGCAGACAGAACCTGACACACAGTCAGGGTCAAGTGGAACCCTTTTCATTATAAGGCTTCAAGTAAAAAAAAAATTGCAATGTATTTCAGTCTTCCGAAATACTTGGGAGGAGATGGCTAAAAACGTGCAAGAGATTCAGCAGGCACTCCCAACTGATTAATATGATAAAGATCTTAATGTACACACGAGCAGTTTCTGTAACAAAGTCTTAGGACTAATTGGGCCTGATTTATACGATATTGCATGTTTCAGAATGGTTGTGGAACACGCTACTCCAGTAACATGAGTGGGCCCAAGGAGGGTATCAGGCACAGATAGTTGTGATTGCCTCTTTTCCTAGAAAAAAAAATAAGAGCCAAGTACCATCATTCCAAACCAGTGCATGATTTCATATATGTGTAAGAAAACACACACGCTTTGACTAAATGATGCTGTTATTAAAAGACCAGGAAGCAATAACAATAGTAGATGATATTCTGTCCTTGAGGGATTCACCGCTCTCAGCAACCAGCCCCCCCCCCACAAACTAGTGATCAATTTATAGCCTCAGATTTTTATCCTGCACCAGTTACAACTGCTGACAAAACTCCCAGCAAGTACTTGTGCGGGGGTCAGAAACAAAAGGTTTAAGGACAGCAGATCTTTACAGCAAAGGATGCACATTAAAATATATATATAGATTGGCCACAGATTTGTTGATGTAAAAAGGACTCTCTAATTCATCCAAAGATTTTAAGTTGCAAAAAATTTAGCATTGCAATGCATCCTGTAACTGGGGGGGGGGGGGGGGGACCCACTTGAAAAGCAGGGATATTTTTAGTTTTCAATGAATAATTTATGATGCAGAATATAATACTGGAGGCCATATGCAGAACCACTCTTGATCTCAATCTCTCTCAAACACGCAATATAGATATTAGACTGGAAAAATCAAAAGAATCAATACCGCCAATACAGGCCACAAACAGGAAAAGGGGGGGGGGAAAGATTATTAAAGAAAACCTGAAGGAGAAAGTAACTAGCAGTATAGTCCTGAACAGACATAAGTGTGTGGGTATAAACTGCCATCAGGTCGAAGCTGACTTACGGCGACCTCAGCAAGGGGCTTTCACGGAAAGTGAGAATCACGGGGGTTTGCCACTGCCTTCCTCTGCAGAGTCTTCCTTCCAAGAACTGACCGTGTTTAGCTTTCAGGATCCGACTTAAACCCTCTAAATCAGGGGTGGGCAATTGTTTTGGCTCGGGGGCCACTTTGTGGGAGTGGAGGGCCACCTTTTAAAATGATTGCATTCATTAGTTAACTTTGCATTTCAGAAAAGGTACAAATTGTATCATAAAAATCAATAAATATAAATTAAATAAAATAGTGGTCGTTTGATTCAATTTATTTATTGTGCTAATTTCATATCATCTATAGCTGCAAGCACACTTAATTTTAGAATCAGTTTAATGAGACAAATGTACCCTATCACACTTTTCTACAGTTTTTTTTGAAATCAGGAGTGAGATTGCTTATTGAGATTCTCATCACAGCCTGCAAGTTAATGTCTGTCAAGGAGCATCTATATTTACTCTTGTTGATCTTCATGCAAGAAAAACTTTGCTCACTAATATATGTAGACCCAAATATAGAGAACATTTTCCCAGCAAATTTCTTCATACATGGAATTTTTTTCAGCAGACAAAGATTTGTAAAAGTCAACTAATGTCACAGCATTAAACATTTCTTTCTCAGTGTGATCTGACTGCATGTCAATAAGTTCAAGCTGCGGCTCCTCAGGTGCTGTATCAATATCAGCAGTGATGGGATAAGAGTGCAAATTGAATTTAGGCTCAATTTTCTTGAAGTCCTGAAATCTTCTTGGCGGGCTGCAAAAAACTCTGTGGCGGGCCGCATGTGGCCCCCGGGCCGCCATTTGCCCACCCCTGCTCTAAATCCATTTTAGTCAACCGCCTCAGAAAGGTGTAGCTCTGTTTGGGATGGAACACTGCATCTTTTCCAATGGAACCTTGGTTGTTTCCACATAGTAAAGAGAACTTAAACCTATAGAAAATTCACCTACTCATTCACAAAGTTGTTGATGCTTTTAGATGCAAATACACCTTTGAACAGAGTTTACCTGGCGTTTGAACATTTACACAGACTTGATTGTTGCAAAACAAATGTGCACCCACCATGAATATCCAGCACCATTGCTGCTTTTAGAACTAAACTGAAAGCATACTCTGTCCTGCTAGCCACAATAAACAGCTAATTTGCTTTCTACACTGTCGTTCTAGAACAGAAGGCGGCTTTCAATCAAAGAAACAGGAAAGAAATGCCACATTGGAAAATCCGTTAATAGCCTAGCTGCAGATTCTCCTTCTACCCATCCCGGCAGCCATTCCCATGTCACTCCTGAACCTATCAATCCGGATCTAGTTTATTAACTCGGTCTCGCACTTTTTGACATACCGATTTACACTCTAAGATTGCCTGGAATTTGTATGGGGATAACTGCCCTAATTGGAAATATGTCAGCTCATGGAATGCACAGGAACAGAATCTAAACAAACCAATATTAAGAAATCAAGTTCGAAAGTAAAGCTGGGACAGCTCATTCACAACGATTCCTTGATAAGCTTCCATTTAATTTCAGAAACGTAAAGGATGCTGGGAAGAGGTCACATTTATTCCTTTGGGTTGTACAACAGAAGAAGAAGAAAAGTGATAAGTGTTGATGTTTTCGCAGAAGTGACAATCTTCCATGCCAGGGAAATATACTGAAACCGGGCATAAGAAAAACAGCCAGTCAATAGCTTGCTGTACAATTCTAACTAATTTTGCTTCCAAGGCTTCTCTTTTGTACTTCAAAGGCTCTTGGTTTTTTTCCCTAATGGAATACTTGCATCTGTTAGAGATATTGAATGGTTAATTCAGACTCACCCGCAGTTCTCTCACAGCACTTGCCTGCATTTCACCAGATCGAAACTAAGCAAGGCTACTTGGCAACCATTTCATTTCAGGGGATTTGAATTAAATGTACCTCAATCTGAACACCAAGTTATTATAGATACTAGAGAAGACATAGGGTTGCCAGCCTCAAGTGGGGTCCAGCAATCTCCCAGAACTACAACTGTTCTCCAGACTAGGGAGATCAGTTCCCCTGGAAAAAAAATGGCAGCTTCGGAGGGTGAACTCTATGCCACCACATCCCTGCTGAGCTTTCTCCCTTTCCCAGACACCACCCAGGGTCTAGGGTCAAGGAGTTCCAGGCAACAAATCCAGTCCAAGGTTGCAGAGGTCCAGTAGTAGCAAGGCTGGTGGCTCAGTAGCAAAGTGTACTTGTTGCATTCACAAACTGCTGCTTCTCCTGGCTGAATTTATAGCCAAGTTTTAATGAGCTAAACTCCCAGCCAATTCCTTGGCAGTCATCCTGCAACTACTCATTTGCCTCTTTAATTGACAGCTGACGATGAGCAGTGAGTCTTGCACTTCTCCTTCCTTGCAGCTCTAAGAGTCTCTGGCAGTGTTGGCGCTGCAAGGGTGTGGGTGAGCTAGGTGGGCTGGGAGTGGCTGCTGAAGACTGGTTTACTGCTTCAGAGCTGCAAGGTGTTGGCTCTGTTTCAGCTGAAGGATGTGACTCCTGATCAGCAGGCTGTTCAGTTACCGGCTCAGGGCTAGCACGTACCTCTTCGTCTGAGAAATCTGAGCCATAACTCAGCACAGACTGACATACAACAACCCTAAACGGCTTGGGCCTACAGTAAAAATAATAGACTATCCAAGTCAACTTTTTTTAAAAAAGAAAACTCCCTGCCTATACTGGTCCCATTGATGGCTATCATTTGCTCAGGTTGCAGAGGGTCTCAGTGATTGGTGGTGTGTGAGAGAAATAACAAGCAAAGTGAGACCAACTGCTTCAAACCACTCAACTGTCAATACTAGATTTTCTTGTTGACTTCTTATTGGTGTCAGGAGATTGTGGTGGAAATTAATGGCACCCATATTCCTTTCAGGGCTTCTCTGTCACAGATCTAGCTCAGCAAATTCCAACAAAGTGCCTGCAGGTGCCAAAACACCAGCTAATGCATTTATTGGTGCTTTCTTCAGTCTGAGGGACAAGATCCAAAAGGTCTTGAATATATGGTAGATAATATTTCCCTCATCGGGAATCACACGTGTGTGTGTGTGTGTTAAGTCTCATCAAGTTGCTCTGTCTCGAACTAAAGTCTGAACTGTGCCAAGAGTTCTTGGGAAAACATTTCTGGCATGAAATGGAGGTTAGAAGCTGAACTGTAACCTGAAACCCACTGCTCAAAAAAGCTGGATTGCCACAATTTTTTGCTGCCTCTTGCAAACCACCCTTTTAAAAAAAAAAGTCTCCCAGCAGGCATTTGCTTCCTCCAAACGTGACCCCAGCCAATGAGCAATCATGCTATGAATATGTCAGTGTCACAGCGAATGGTGGCTCAGAGTTGGCCCCGTGTTAACACCCAATGGAAGGGAAATGTATTTAATCTGAAACGAGAGCAATGCCTCTTCTGTCACATTGGTCTCACTCTGGGTGGGGTGGGACTATGCTTGCATACACATCAGGGGAAAAAGGGGGAAGTACAGCTGTTACTGTTGCTATTACCACTGCGAAAAGGTGCCTGCTGACCACTTGTACGGCATGGGCACCTCTGGCTTTGCTGCTCCACCTCCCGCACTCTACCGCTGATAAGATGAATGCTCCTCTTCTCGGCCTCCCCCTAACTGTTCAAATCGAGGGCCTTCCCTGTAGTGCCACAGGACTGTGAAATTGAAAAAGTCTGTTAGATCAGCCCTAACAAGATTGCTAAGTGGGTTTGCTGCCTCTCCTCAGCCCACAAGAAGTGGTCAGTAGCATTTTGGAACAGGGTTCGTTTTATTTATTAGCACCAAGCGTAACGCTTCTGCCAAATAGTGAAGATTCTTTTACCCTTCCCCCTCCCCTCAATTTACTGATACACAGAGATTTCTTTTTTCCAGGCATGATCTCTGCAGAGATGCTAACAATTATCTGGGACACAGAGATCTCAATATTCACGGCACTGTTTAATTTGCACTCTTCAACTGAATAGCTACCAGAGGCATTAACAGCACCGGTTCAGGATGGGTAGTCGTGTTCGTCTGTCTGTAGCGGTAGAAAAGAGCAAGAGTCCCATAGCAACTTAAAGGCTAACAAAGTTTGTGGCAGCGTATGAGCTTTTGTGAGTCACTGCCAATGCTCCCTCTAAGCTGTGGAGTCTTACGAACAAAAAAATTCAACTTTATGAGCTACTGGCATTAAAGTTGTTAGTAAGTGATTTGGCTACTGCATAAATCAGTTTGCTTTGGAGCCATCCTTTCTGAACTAAGACAAAAATGAGTGAGCTGGAGGCTAAAAAACTGTGAGCTAGCTCTCACTATCTCATCTTAGCGGGAACACTGGATCCAACCCTATATCTTCAAACATTTCAGTCTTCAAAACTGGGTTCAGAGAGGAGTATGAAAGGCTTGACAAAGGAAAGCAGTATGCTAAATCTCTTACGCTCAAAAAAACTAGAGATAACCATTATCTTTGAGTTGGTCCTTTGCCTTTAGCAAAAGAGTAGAAACTGGAAACAGAAAGAGAAGGTCTGATATGTTATGCCCAGTGAAAAACAGCAGTAAGAGGAAAAATTCAAAGACTAGGAAACTTTATTCTGACACCACATTTTACAAGCCGCTTTTCCTCAGACCCCCATAAAAAGACATCAGAAAGTTAAAATAATGAAGGAACTATCCACAGATGTACCAGACCTAATAGCCTGACCTTGTCAGATCTTGGAAGCTAAGCAGGGTTGGCCCCGGTCATTATTTGGAAGAGAGACCACCAAGGAACACCAAGGTCATGATGTGGAGGCAGGCAATGGCGCATCACCCCTGAATGTCTCTTGTCTTGAAAACCCTACAGGGTTGCCATAAGTAGACTGCAAGTTGACACCACTTACCACCACTACTAGAACAAATCTATATAGATACACAGAGCTGTATCTGTGAAGCGAATGGGTTTAACAGTGGCAAACTACAGGTTCTTGGAACAGACCCCTTTTGTCTGTTACTTAAATCACACCAGCCAGGCCGGTTTGCACATCCCAGGCCCCCCCCCCCCAATCATACGCACCCAGTAGACGTGCGAGAGGGTCGACTCACCAGCGGATCAAACTGGCTTGATCACACCAGCACATGTGGGAGGCGTCCCGCGCCCATCGGCAAGCCGTTTTGCTCCACTGGAAAAGTGGAGTAAAAAACCACTAGTTAAACTCCAGTATCAAATGGAGTTTCCCCGTGTGACTTTCCCCGTGTGATCGCTCCAGCGCGAACTTGTGGCGTCGGGGATAGTCTGATCAGGCTACCCCGACGCCATGCCGTTGGAGAAGCGATTCATTGATCCCCTATTTAAGCGAATAAGCGAATTGGAAATTATCGACAAACCCCCCCCCCCCCAACTTGCCTGTGGTTGCGTCAGATCACACAGTGGCGAGTTGCACCGGCAGCTTCACAGACCTGTGTGATTGCGCAACTGCGGGTCAAATTGCTCCAGGGCAAAATAGCCTTGCTTCCCCCCCCCCCCAGATTATCTCGCTCGTGTGGCCTGGACCCCAGTGTTTCAGGAAACAGCCTGGATCAAGGCCTAAAGGGCGCAGAAGAAGGCCTTCATCCCCCTTTCCAACCCCAATCCATAACATCGACAGCCATTTGCTAGTGTTTACTTACACAAGCCAAAAGGTCTTTAATCTCTGGACAGTAAGCAAGTCTCTGGAACTTGCCCAAAGACTTTTGGCAAAGGATGTTCTTAACAACAGGTGGCGGGACCTTCGCTGTATTGATGCACTGTCATCCCAATTTACTGAGCGCGTATAATGAAGGAACAGCCTGACTCCATCGAAGCAATACAAGGGAGGGAGAGCCCCCAAGGGCCACAGAAAGCTGTTTATTACGAGCCAATGTGCTTTGAGTTGTGAACTCTTTAATCAGAGGCAACTGAACATATCCCTTTGAACACACTGCATGAAGCAGCTACAGAAGAACTAACTAGCTTCATCCTCGCCTCCCCTTATGCTGTTTTACAAGTTATTTAAGCATAGAAAGGGTTGGACTTGATGGTTCCTGTCCACGGTGGAGGAATCTTCTAATGGCAGAAGACTTCAAAGGAAGGGTTCTTTCTTCCAATGAAACACTCCTCATTACGTAAAATAGGACTACTGGATCCAACCCACAATGTACGACAGTTTCATGCAACATCTTGGGAAATATATATACTCAGCTGTACCGATGAACATTCTAACTCAAAATGCATTAGGCCATTAAGTATGTCTTCTTGCTTTCTGTGCTTCTTAAAGGCCCTCATTACCTTTTGTTTCCCATATATGCAGACCCTCCATTGGCTGCCCATTTTCTACTGAGCTCAGCTTAAGGTATTGGCTACCACATATGAAGCCCTTTAGGATCTTGGCACCTCTTATTTACGGGACTGCCTGTCTCCCTATGCTCCACCACAACAACTCTGCTCATGTCAGCAGGGGCTTCTGCAGGTACCAACCTGCAAATAGGCAAAACCCAACAACTGCCCGTACCTGTGCTTTCTTCGTTGTGGCTCCTGCAGGTAATTTAACTGTAAACCATGGTTTCATGTGATTCCAGAGAGTCCAGGAAGAGTGAAATGGAAACTTCTACTAATTTCCATTTGTTGCCATTTTTATATCATGTTTGTTTAATCAGCTTACCCATATTTCATCGTACCCTGCCACATATTTTGTCAGTCTTTAAGGTGTTACTGGACACTTGCCCATATCTCATCAGTAAGCATAACTCTTATAATAATATTTAGGAACTGAAAATGCAGGGGTAAGGCCATACAAGAATGGCTGTGTACTCCAAATCTCCACGTGAATCCCAACCAAAGGGTCTACGCATATTGGCAGGGGAAAACTACCTGAGATTTCGGAAGAAAAACCCCTAGGATACGACAACCAGTCACAATTCATGGGCAGCTGCCTAACAGGAATGAGCAAAAGGATTCAAGAGTAGACCCGAAATCCATACTTGCCCAGTCTCATGATTTTGCAGTGAAAAGTGGCAAACTTTTGCCCCTAATATAGCAAAACAGAATCGTTTGGCAGTGGGGAGGGGGGGACATGGATACAATTTACACCAGGAAATACCTGATGAGAAACAAGAACAGCAGTTTTGCCCAGTATTGAAATATTTTAGTCAAACACCTGCACATACAATTAAATTCCACTGACTGTAATATGACTTGAATGTGCTTTTCTGAAGGCCTACGTGAAGGCTTACATATAATTTATGGTCTTATCAATTTTTTAAAAGAAACCATATCTTAGATACAGTATTTAAGAACTGAAGCAGTCAATTAAAAATTAAATTGTGCAGTGCATAATTTCCATCCCCCCCCCCTTGCAAGTCATTTACTTGTGCATGAAAAACTGTTCTCCTTAGAATAGTTATTTAACAGACAAACTGATGAAGTTCAAATATCTTCTACTAATTTTTGACAGAAAATTGAACCTAAACATTTTATTTTTTTCCAGGCAATGTGGCTGAGGGGACTGCTTCAAGCGTTACTTGCAAGAATTACGTGGAAGTATTATCACGACGTGAAAAATTAATGCAAGGGGGGGAAAAGATGAGGTTGAGAAAGAATTCAATTTTCTTGTTTATAAGACCACTTTTTAATATAAAAAAAGACGCATTTCACTCTTCTGCCAATCACATGAAATTTCTAAGACTACCAGAAAAGCCAGATGTAGCAAAACAAGCTAAGGGGAAATCGTGGGTTTTGTATGCCTGCCAGCTAAGCCTGGTCAGTGAATCCCACACACTTGAGATTTTATGAGTTTGCTTTATTGGGGCTCCCCCTTCAACTGCCCAACAGCCACTCTAATTTAAGAAGCTCTAAATATTGTTGCCATGGGCGACATATGAACATGGAACAAGGCAAAACTCCACTAATAAAAAGGCTTTCACGGCATTTTAGCCTTTGCTCGTAAGTAAAGTTAAAATTTATGGCTTTTAAAATACTGGATCAGGGAGAGGTCGGGTTATATGGTTGCCAGTAATAAAAGAAATCAATATGGCAATGCATCTGAAGAAGCTAACAAACTAAATAAACACTCCATCCAAATCCACTTGGGCCTGAATTAAGAGAACATAAAGTGCTGTGTGTATTTGTCTTGCCCCTTCTCATTCACAGAGTTTGCGGGGCCCGACGTCCCACCGTTTGACATACCAGGTGAGACTCTTAGATTTGCCAGCCAAGGGACAATTAAACTCCATACCTATTAACGCTATCAGAAATTCACTTGTACATCAGCAGGTTGCAAATGCATTTAAGACTGGGAAAGTCACCAAACTCACTGGGGGGGGGGGGGGGAGTCCCTGAGAATATAAAATTGGCTTAGTAGAGATGCCGAATTTACAGAATGTAGTGGTACGGGAGCATCTGCTTAGATTAGACCGGTTTCACCTCCACAGTGGTAAGAGAAGTCTGACCAGGTGGGCCCACTCAGATCCCATTACTTCCTAAACATGTCCTGTTCCTTCAAACTTGTGACTCAACAACTCATGACTGTGTGATCCAGACCACAAAACACTAGGCAAAAGGCATACAGCTCCCATTCCCCACCGCGCCACACGAGATTGTTAGAGAAAGTCAACTGAACAGCACTTTAACAAACATGTGAGGACACCGAGAGCTGTTGCGAGTTGACCAATTCAATTTGTATCCTGCTTTTTCTCCAAGGAGCTCAGTATGGGATTCGTGGGACTTTCCCTCAAAACAATCCTGTCATGTCCTTGAGGTTGAAACTGCCCCAAAGTCAACTGGCAGCTTGATGGCTGAGCAATGATTTGTGCTTCTCCAGGTCAAGAGCAGCAGCATACTGCTCCACTAGGGGTTCCTCAAACCTCTTGAAGAGGGACCCACTTGTAAAATTAGCCTACTTTACGCAAACCTTTTGTCAAATAACTCCATACCATTAAATGCACGAATCTCCCATCAGCTAACAGAAAACAAGTTTGGGTTGTGTGTTTTTTTAGCATTTATAAATATACAAGTGGGAACTCGCAAGGACCTGCAGGAGGCACCTCATTACCCCCTCCCCCACTATTTCCTCTTTTCCTTTGATGAAAGCCCTATAGCATCTTCTCTTTTCCTGTTTCCTTCTCTGCCTCTACGGTTGTCAACCTCCAGGTGGAGTCTGGAGATCTCTTGGAATCATAATAGATCTCCCAACTACAGAAAACAACTCCTCCTTAGGGTTGCCAGATCCAGGTTGGGAAAATCCTCGAGATTTGGGGATGGAGCCTTAGAAGAGTGAGGTTTGGGGAGGGAAACTACCTCAGCAGGGTATAATGCCTTACAGTCCACTCTCCAAAGCAGCCATTTTCTTCAGGGGAACTGACGTCTGTCATCTGAAGAGCAGTTGTAATTCCAGGTGATCTCCAGCCCCCACCTGGAGATTGGCAGACTCTAAAAAAAAATCTCCAGGAATTTCCCAACCTGGAGATGGCAATCTTATGGCTTGGCCCCAATGAAGCCCTCAAAGACAAAATAGGTTTGGAAAGGATCCTACCCTCTACCCCTTCCTTTTTCCCACTTAGAAACAAACTCCCATGGCGATGTCACAGATACCCTGCTGCATAGGTAAGGCTACAGGTCCAGAGTCTGGAGCATATGACACTTTCATAATGGGGTTGGTAGACTGTGGTTCTGATGACATACATTCAAGTCTCAATTATTTGGCTATAGGAATCAGCTGCTCAGAATACAACTTCAAATCCTCAGTTGGAGATGGTGTCAAAGGTTCATCTATTGTGTTGTCAGGTGAAGGTAAAGATGTGTTTTCAGATTTTACTTCCAAGTCTAGTTCCATTGGCTCCTCAGGATCAGACAGGAATGAAGCTGCAACGCCCACAGAAAGGGGGCTGGGTACACATTTCTCCCTGGGCTTTCTCTTGTTTTGTAGATTAAAAGAAGGCCAGGGAAACGGGACACACTGACCCTGTTGGCTCCACAAAGCCCACTGTGGTGGGATCATAATTGGAAAGAGAAACCAGGAAGGTTGCTGGGAAGGTTGTTGAGGAACTTGTTGCTCAGCCCCCCTTTTGATTCATCCTGATGTGAATCGACATCATTGCCCCAATGGTGATGGCATTCTAGGAATGGATGAGAGATGCACCAACGGAAGCGGCGATATTCGGTGCCAAGGTGACACTGAGTGACAACTGATCAGAGTCGACGCTTGGCTCTGAGGGGACTTAGTTGCTTGATGCCTAGGAGAAGATTTTATTTCAGCTGTAGGCGATACCACAGAACGGCTCCAAAGAAAAACACACTTCCGATGCCAGGGTGATTTCAAAAGTCAGTGCCAAGGGGAGGGTGACCGATGTTTTTGATGACGAAGCTACCAATGTGGCTCTCGATCTTTCCTTAGGCTGCACCAGTATTTCGCTTGGGGTTCCAGGACACCCAATGTCTCCTCCTGCAAGGCCGCCTTAAACCTCACCACTCTTCCATCCCTAGCCTTCGGGGCCAAATGTCGGCAGGCCAGTCATGAAGCTATGATGTGCCCTTTGCCTAAACAAAGTAGGCACGACGTGTGATCATTGTTTTGAGCCATTTTGGCTCCACATTCCTCAGATTTCTTAATGCCATCCGGCCTTTGTACTCACAATGAGAGGGAAAAAGACGGAGACAGAAGAAAAGGTTTGTGCTCTCCTCATGGTGGCAAGGAAAGAACTGAAGGAAGAGTGCTCACCCTGCCCCGTCACATGACTTATGGCCAGGAAAAGGGGTACACTGAAGACAGGGGTGGGGAGCAATCGTAGGCTCTAGTAACATCTTTAGAAAGGTTGTTAGCTTTTCCATGTGGGGCTGCACAGAAACCACAACGATGAATAGCCACTGCTTCTGTCTCAGTAGCCTTTGTGTAATCTGAGATCATTTTTGTGTCAAGTCGTGAGAGTTCTTGTAGTCGATCCAAAGTTTTGGGGCTTTCCTATCATATTATGAAATCTCCTCCCCCCACCCAAACACACACACTCAAAGCATATGTTTAGTCTTATATATGAAGAATAATCCTGGGGAGCAAGAAATTTTACTCACTACTTTTGTTATAATTTTGTTGATTACGATGAGAAGGATTACAGAACTGTTTCTGTTGGATTTTTACTGATTAACCCATTTAAATAATTTATATAGGAGCAGTGTGATATTTCAGATGTATTTACAACATACCTAAAATGCTACTATAAAATCCATTTTCCCCATCTCTTGCTTGAGATATATGTATACCAGTTTGGTCTAGTGGTTAAGTGCGCGGACTCTAATCTGGGAGAACCGGGTTTGATTCCCCACTCCTCCACTTGCACCTGCTGGATGACCCTGGGTAAGCCATAGTTCTGTCAGAGCAGTCCTTGAAAGAGCTCTCTCAGCCCCACCTCCTTCACAGGGTGTCTTTTGTGGGGAGAGGAAGGGAAAGGAGTTTTTAAGCCACTTTGAGACTCCCTTGGGTAGTGAAGGGTGGTGTATGAATCCAATCTCTTCTCTTCTTCTTCTTCCATATTCCGAGACTGAAAACGGTGGAAGACTGTCATTTACATTCACGCGAAAGTGTCTGGAACTTTGGATAACTTCACACTATGTTCACCCTGGATACTCCCCTTGCCACCTCTAGGGGGAATGCACAGAGAGCCAGTTTGGTATAGTGGTTAAGTGTGCAGACTCTAATCTGGGAGAACTGGGTTTGATTCCCCACTCCTCCACTTGCACCTGCTGGATCACCTTAGGCAAGCCATAGCTCTGTACCAGCTGTTCTCTCCACCAGCTGTGGGGAGGGGAAGGGAAAGGAATTTGTAAGCTGCTTTGAGACTACAAGTGAAGGGCGGGGTATAAATCCAATCTCTTCTTCTTCTTTGGAATCATTGCAAATATCCTAGTAAGTTGCCAGTTCAATTGTATTTCCACCTCAGGACTTATTATGGTATTTATTGCTTTGTCTAAGGCTGCAGAGTTTAGTAAACTCTGACCAGATGAGTACAAACAGCCATCTTCTTTAGTTCACTCCATCAATCCTTTCCAGAACCTCGTCAGTAGATTTCCTGCATTCTGGCCAAAGCATCTGGGTTTGTGTCACTACTGATCCACATTTTAAACTCTTTTGTTCCTTCCCACCCTGTTTCCTTCTAGACAAACCTTGCTGTTAATAGGAACAATTCGTAACATGGGAAATTGTTCCATTTCTAGTTTGAAGACAGGCCTCTTCTGAGGATGGAATGGAGGGCCTGCTCTACACTTTCCAGGAGCCTCAGCTACCAATCCCTGCACACAGAATCTCCAAAGACAGGAACTCATTACTTCTTCCCTGTCCTTTCCACAAAAGAACACAAGAAAACATCCAGAAAAATGGAAATGTTAATTGCCTGCAGGATACCTCCTGGATATGTCTCTTTGGCAGCTTCTCAAGGACAAAAATTTCTCGGGTGGATTTGCTGCTCAGAGTCTCTCTCTCTCTCTCTCCTTCTTCCGACCACAGCAGTTTCAGGACAAGTTGCTTGCCAGGAAGTTCTCAACCAGAGCTGGGTCCAGGAAGGACGGCTGCATGCTCTCCAGCTCCTGATTTCAATTCTGCGGCGACTGAATACTTCAGAAGGCATTTACGACTTTAAATCTACTCATGTTTAATAAGCACTGCTTGATATTTCCCCCCTTATCTGTTATTGCAATATTTAGGATTGATAAATATTCATACCAACGGATTCTGCTTCATCTCGGGAAGCTAAAATAAGATGTTTAGATAGGATCAATAATATTATTGCTGTCTCATAACATGCTGAATCATTTCCTTCTCTATAAAACCAAGTGCATATGCACAACAGGAAGGGAACTGGAAGAAGAGGCAAGGGTAATATGAGAGAAAAATAGAAAACAATGTAAAATGGACTTGGAGAAGGAAAATGCTTAGGTTAAAAACAACCACGACAAAAAAGGTTAGAAGCAGATTCGCTCAGCCGCAGAGAACGCTGCCCGGTATTTCTGTACAAGGCTGCTGAGACCCACTGTGGGCCCCTGGGCAAAGATTTCCTCTGGGTGCCCCATCCACACCAGCCACAGCTAACCAAACCACTGAAGAAGAAGAAGAAGAGATTGGATTTATATCCCGCCCTTCACTCACTTAAGAGTCTCAGAGCGGCTTACAAACTCTTTTCCCTTTCCCCTCCCCACAACAGGCACCCTGTGAGGTAGGTGGGGCTGAGAGAGCTCTGAGACAACTGTCCTTGAGGGAACAGCTGGTACAGAGCTATGGCTTGCCCAAGGTCATCCAGCCAGGTGGAAGTGGAGGAGTGGGGAATCAAACCCGGTTCTCCCAGATTAGAGTTCGCGCACTTAACCACTACACCAAACTGGCTCTCTGAATGAAAGCCACTCAATCATAACGGGACCCAAAAATTCAGTCTCCCGGTCACCCTTCTCAGTGGCCCTGTTTCTGCAGGGGGTTCTTTTACACACATCTTCACTTCTTGTCTGATGAGGATCGGTGCTTCCCATATTTACTAGAACAGAGTTCCCCATATTTACTGGATCAGACTCTTACATTCTATTTTAGTTTTATTTTATTTTATTGGACTTGTGGCTCAGTGGTTAAGATGCTGGGCTGCAGACCAGAAGATCGGTAGTTCAGCAGTTCAAGATCCGAGTGCTGCGTGACGGACTGAGCTCCTGTCTCTGGCCCCAGCTCCTGCCAACCTAGCAGTTCGAAAGCAAGAATCTGCAAGTAGATAAATAGGTACCGCTTCGGTGGGAAAGTAACAGCGTTCCGTGCGCCTCGGCATCTAGTCATGCCAGCCACATGACCACGGGGAAGTCTTTGGACAGCGCTGGCTCTTCAGCTTGGAAACGGAGATGAGCACTGCCCCCTAGAGTCAGATTCGACTGGCTTTCGAGCAAGGGAAACCTTTACCTTTACTATCCTGCCCTAATCCGAGAGCAGGTGCAGGGTGGGTTCCATCAGTATTAATACAATACATTTAAAAACAACTTTAAAGCAACAAGTTAAAACAACAGAGATTATAAAATACCATGTAAAAATTTAGTCAGATGTCTCTGTAATTTAGATATAACAGAAGTATGGGTTCCTAGATGGCTATTCAGATCCAGGCCACTGATGGGAGATCAACCGGGGGTGGGGGGGAGAGACACGACATCTGCCGCCTCAATCAAAAGCTTGGTGGAAGAGTTCTGTCTTACAGGCCCTGAAGAATTGTAATAAATCCCGCAGGGCCCTGATCTCATATAGGAGCTCCTCCCACCAGGTGGGGGCCAGGGCCAAAAAGTCCCTGGCCCTAGTCGAGGCAAGTCAGACACCCCTGGGGCTGGGGACTACCAAAAGGTATTGATATGACAACTCGTGAGTGGGGCTGCCGAGCTCCAAGTGGGGCCCAGGGATCTGCTGGAACTACAACTGATCCCCCGACTACAGAAATCAGTTCCCTTGGAGAAAATGGGTGCTTTGGACTCTAGCGACTCCACGGCATTATAGCCTGCAAATGCCCCTCCCCAAGCCCCACCCTCCCCAGGGTCAGTCCCCCAATCTCCATGAATTTCCTAACCTTGAGTTTGCAGCCCTATTCCTGTGTCTTACAAAGGCACCAGGCATGGAAGCTTGTACCCTTTTCTCCCAGCATGACTAAGCCAGACCTACACACTGACAATAAGCGGTCACATCTGGTGCCTATGGCCATGGATTTAAATTCACAGCTGATCCACAATAAGTAACTGCAGCTCCATCTCAGCTCTACATTGTAAAATGGGGTGTATTAATTACCTGTCTATGGTCTAGGGAACTGGAATAGTCATTTCTGGATACTTTATTTTCCTGCCACTCAAGCCCTGCATCTGAAACTAATGATATATGGTTAAATCATTGGTGGGCAGTGGACGCACATACAAGATTACAGATTGCTCTCTCAGACAGAGAACCTCTAGGAGTAATGCATAGAGGCTGCATTAATTTGCCTTTTGCTTTGGTTTGTTTTGGGTTTTTTTTTAAAAAATGTTTATTCATTTTCTTTATTACAGCCACTGCACATGTTTGTTTTATTACATTTGGTTTTCATTTCCATTGGATTCAGTGTGAAACATTTCTGGCTGTAACTGTCTCTCTCTCTCTCTCATCCAATTGAAATGAAATTCTCAGGGATAATACCCCTCTACAAAAAAAAAAGGTTTTCCGTGCCAAATTTCAGGCAGAAAGGAGAAAGTGTTTTCATTTTATAAGCAATGACTATTTTTACTTGCAAAATGGGCACAGAGAAGCCTGGTAGCATTGATGTGTGTCCCTCCCCCTTTTCCTCGGAAGCCCCAAATGGGGTGGGGTGACCACAGACGAGGTGAACTACACCACTCCCAACTTCCCGTTTGGTTCAGTAGGGTTGCCAGTTCTGGGCTGGAAAATACCTGGAGACTTTGGGGGTGGAGCCAGGAGAAGGTGGGGTTTGGGGAGAGGAGAGGCCTCAGCATGGTACAATGCCACAGAGCCCACCCTTCAAAGCAGCCATTTTCTCCAGGGGAGCGGATCTCTGTCAGCTGGAGATCAGCTGTAAAAGCAGGAGATCCCCAGGCCCCACCTGGAGACTGGCAACCCTATGGTTCAGTTGTTTTCTGCCTGCTGAATTCAAACTACAGAAAGAAAGGTTTTGGGGGGGGGGGTAGATTCAACTACTTTGACCATTTGATGTTCCAAATATTTTTTACACATTAATTGGATGATCTGTGTGTAAATACATAAGGATCTCCAAGTCTGGCCATGAAAGGTTGCTTGTACTGGCTCCAATCCAACTTCCTAAACGAAGGTTGCTTTTAAATCAGTTGAAGTCATCAAGATTTCATAATGATTCTCATTACTGTTCAATCACACAGAGGTATAAGGACATAAGAGAAGCCAATGCTCGATCAGGCCAATGGCCCATCCAGTCCAACTGTCTGTCACACAGTGGCCAAAAATAGCAGGTGCCATCAGGAGCCCTCCCACTATTGTCCCCCCCCCCCTGCAAGCACCAAGAATACAGAGCATCACTTGCCCCAGACTGAGAGTTCCTATCTATACCTTGTGGCTAATAGCCACTGATAGATCTCTGCTCCATGTGTTTATTCAATTCCCTCTTGAAGCTGTCCATGCTTGTAGCCGCCACCACCTCCTGTGGCTGTGAATCCCATGTGTTAATCACCCTTTGGGTGAAGAAGTCCTTCCTTTTATCTGTTCTAACCCGATTGCTCAGCAATTTCATGAGAAAGGGAGAAAAGTCCTTCTTTCTCTACCTGCTCTATCCCATGCATAATCTTGTCAACCTCGATCATGTCACCCCTCAGCCATAGTTTCTCCAAGCTAAAGAGCCCCAAGCGTTTCAACCTTTCTTCATAGGGAAAGTGCTCCAACCCTTTTATCATTCTAGTTGACTATAAACTCCTCCCAGATTTTAGCAACGCTGGTGATGATATTGGAAAGTGCCACCAAGTCTCAGCCAACTTATGACGTCTCCATGGAGTCTTCAAGGCAATCCAGAGGTGGTTTGCTGTTGCCTGCTTCGGCATAGTGGCCCTGGTATTCCTCAGTGGTCTCCCATCCAATTACTAACCAGGGCTGACCCTGCTTAGCTTCTGAGATCTTGTGAGAACTGACTAGCCTGGGCTATCCAGGTCAGGGCAAAACAACACTTCCTACAATGAAATATTTGCCTCTTTCCACTGTAGATGTGTTGCCTATCATGGGTGTGTGTGTGTGTGTGTGTGTGTGTGTGTGTGTGTGTGTGTGTGTTTGTGCGTGTGTGCTGTCTCTACCTCTATCATCTATATCTGCACCCAAGGTTGCATTTCTGAGAATACAAAAAGAACATTTAGCCTGTGTATAACACAAGCAGTACCAAAGCACCCTGCTAAACTTAATAAGCAAAGAGGAACTTGCTGTTACTTGTACAGGTCAAGAAAGCCCTTCCCAAGCCGCCAAGGGCGGCAGTGTGGTGGTGGGCAGAATGTTGAAAGACTGTAAAAAGAACACCTCTGACGATGATGACGATCTTCTTTAGCACGAACATCTGTTCTCTCTGCTTCTAACTAGGGATAGCCCTGCCAATTTATCTGTTGAGTCAACACTGTGGCCACACCGTCCCTGCCATAACCCTGACCTTGCACAACTAAGAAGCAAACAGCAAGGCACCAGAATGTTTACATCCAAAGATTTCCAGGGATGACTGTCATTTTAGCAAGTGGATTCGGTGCATGTATCCAAACACACTTCTAAAGACTTAGTGGCAATTAAGTCCAGACGAGGGGCCAATTCCCCACGCCTACTGGAAACCCCCCTTTTCCTGAGGGTCTGCTGACTCACAATAACAACCTTTCTGGATGCTCAGTGGACTGTACCAGGAAGGAAAAGCAAGGAAGTCTGGTTCCACAAAGCCTGTGGATGGCTGGAGTCACCCCAGTATAGTAAATATATTCATTATTATTTTGGCTCACTTTTTGGCTAATTTAGTATTTAAATGTACACCCTCAGTTTCCAGTAGTTGCACATCTCTGAGTGAAAGAAACCCAAGATAGAAGAAGAAGAAGAAGAAGAAGAGGAGGAGATTGGATTTATACCCCGCCCTTCACTACCCAAGGGAGTCTCAGAGCGGCTTACAAACTCCTTTCCTTTCCCCTCCCCACAACAGGCACCCTGTGAGGCAGGTGGGGCTGAGAGAGCTCTGAGACAACTGTCCTTGAGAGAACAGCTGGTACAGAGCTATGGCTTGCCCAAGGTCATCCAGCAGGTGCAAGCGGAGGAGTGGGGAATCAAACCCAGTTCTCCCAGATTAGAGTCCGCGCACTTAACCACTACACCAAACTGGCTTTAAGACTTGGGGAAGTGAGTCTTGATAAAGTCTCCAGTGGGTAGCCTGGCAACCTGATTACAAGTTTTCACACAGCTACTAATTATTTTGTGCATTTTGTTGGGGGATGGCAGTTGCTTGTATAGCCTTCAGGACCACTGAGACATGTCAAATAGAGGAGAAACTTAAACTGGCCATTCAGCCAAACGGGCTTTGGATGTTTGCTTTTTTCTACAAGCGTTTCTTCGCTGCTGGTAGAATGTGAAGCTCATCTAAAAATACCTCACATTACCTCACAACATCCTGTAAGACTTGAGGGTGGATTCCTCTCAGAGAATGATCGCAACAAAATTCTAACATGAACTTTTTGCCTGAGCTTGATAACCATTGTCTCACTTTCTTGGCAGCAATTAAGAACTCCAAGGCAACAGTCCAATGGACAGATGGTTGGCAAAAAGTCCTTCCACAAAGCTCAAATGGCTTATCTATAGACATGATTATTTTGATCAGGTCCCTCAAGATGGGAAGAAAATGAAGTAAGTTTGATGAACATCACAAGTAGAGCAAACTCACACAGTCGGTTCTTGAGCACCACCTAAAGCAATTCATACCTTCTTTCATGCAAGGAGAACTAGATAGCAAGTCAATTATAATATTTACTAAAGCCTTTGGCAGCTTTTAATTATGGACATTTTTTTGGATTTCAGTGTTGCTATTTCTGAATTTAAATGCATTTTATAGTTGAAATCAGGTTCTATTTTTGAATTTGTTTTAATGTATGTAAACCACCTTGGATATCAATTCAACAGAAATGCACTCTGTCTGTCTGTCTGTCTGTCTGTCTGTGTGCGTGTGTGTGAGTGTGTGCGCGCAATATACATAAATACATACAGCTCCATCCTCATCTATTCAAGTTTTTAAACTTCAACAGTGAGTGATTAAAATGTGGAATTCACTGCCAAAGGATGCAGTGATGGACACAAGAATTGACAGCTGTAAAAGGGGATTAGATAGACTCATGGAGGATTGGTCTATCAGTGGCTACTAGCCATGGTGACTGAGGAGAACCTCCATATTCAGAGGCAGTCAACCTCTGAATCCCACTTCCAGGAAGCAACCTCAGAGGAAGGCCTCGGGCTCTATGCCCTGTTCTCGGCATTCAGAGGAACTGGTTGACCACTGTGTACGACAGGGTGCTGGACTAGATGGACCACTGATCCGATCCAGCAGGGCTCTTCTTACAATCTTATGAAGAGAGTAAAATCCTTTCCTCGCCATATTTTTTTTTAACTCAAAGTTCCAAGAAGCAATGTTGGCAATGAGAAAATGTTCTCTGTTCTAATTGAGCTCTTTAGATTCCAGCGCTGCATCTTTAAGGAACTTTGCACTTAGAAAAAAAGATTGTTCAGTGCTATAGAAGCATACTCATGCAATCTCACAATACAGGCAAATGCGCTCCTACGATTTCCCTAATGCTCAAGGAACACCCTAGGGAACATTTAAGAGCACATTTGCCAAGGTCAACAAATTCAGAAAGTTTGAAGTGCCAAAGGAATGTACTTTTACTACCCCCCCCCCCTTTAGTGTCCACTGTGTTTGCAAATTCGAGGTGGGGGAAACTGGCACAGCAGGGAAAGTCTTCTTCACTTGATTTTTAAAAACATTCCTGAATATGTGAACATAGCTTTCCAGTAGAGACCTCACTAAGAGGTACTTGTGCAAGGATACTTCCCTGTCTTCACTAGGAGTAGATCAACGATGCATCAAATTGCTGAATTTGCCTTTCTCTGCTGTCGTATCATACACTGGGATCACCCCCAGTCATCCTGTGGTCATCCAGAACCACAGAATGGGTTCCCATGCACAGTTAACCAGCACTCTTTCTTTCGTGCCTTTCTGGCCTATTAAAAATATGTCCTTGAACAGAATAAAAGGAGTGGAGGATAATTCACAAGTGCCTTAGAAATCGCTACGCCTAAAAATAGTCCACCCATCTCATTCAATATGCTTTCTTATAAGCCTGTGGTACTTCCTCGCTTTATTACACGGTATTCTTCTTTTGAGCAGGTTTATTCTAGCCTCTAGCCTTCCACTTTAATAGTTTTCCTCACAGTTTTATAATTCCGTATAGCAGTGAGTGTTCCAAGAGCTTGCAATATCTGTTCTTCAAGCATATGAAAACACAAGCCGGTCCCCTCAGCCCGTTTCCCCCAGTCTACTTACAGGCCTCCCCTTGAAAGTTAAAATGAGCCAGCAGCTGATCTGATGCCAACTTATAGCCATAGAATGCTTTAATTGTTGAGAAACAGTAATTGGGATGAATGCTGGAGGGAAGTTCTTTAACTGGAGGAGTCAACTTCTTTGCACCATCTTCAGCTGAAGACACGAGAAGCACCACTGACGTGACTTGAAGAGTTGGACATAAACCCTGCAGCTGGCACAAGGACTGGGGACCATTCCTATGTACCCCTCATAAGAACATAAGAGAAGCCAATGTTGGATGAAGCCAGTGGCCCATCCAGTCCAACACTCTGTGTCACACAGTGGCCAAAAATACCAGGTGTCCATCAGTGGGGCCAGGACACTAGAAGCCCTCCCACTGCTGCCCCCCTCAAGCACCAAGAATATAGTGCATCACTTGCTCCAGACTAAGAGTTCCTATCTTATACCTTGTGGCTAATAGCCACGGATGGACTTCTGCTCCATATGTTTATCCAGTTCCCTCTTGAAGCCGTCCATGCTTATAGCTGCCTGCGGCAGTGAATTCCACGTGTTAATCACTCTTTGGGTGAAAAAGTACTTCCTTTTATCCGTTCTAACCCGACTGCTCAGCAATTTCATGGAGTGCCCACGAATTCTTGTATTGTGAGAAAGGGAGAAAGGGACTTCTTTCTCGATCTGCTCTATCCCATGCATAATCTTGTAAACCTCGATCATGTCACCCCTCAGTTGTCGTTTCTCCAAGCTAAAGAGCCCTAGGCGCTTCAACATTTCTTCATAGGGAAAGCGTTCCAACCCTTTTATCATTCTAGTTGCCAGTTTCCCTCCTGCCAGCAGTGATTTCTCATAGGAGTTGTGTATTTAGCTTACCGAATGTCTGAACTTTGTTCCTACCTTTCTTACATTCTACAAGAAAAGTACACAGGACTGGATCCAGCAAACTGCAGACGCAAGGATCACGGATCACTCCTACACTCTCTTCCTGCCTGCAATGCTTTCTGTTACTGGGAAAGTTTATTCCTGGGGTCATGAGATCTGTATGCCGTGCCAGTTGGACAGATGAAGTAGGAAGGGTCTGAATCACTCCCTTCTGTCTGGGTAGGAAGGGCCATTTTGTCCCCTTCTCCAACCCATGTAGCTATTAGTCTCACGGGTCTTGCAAGCCTAGGAATAAACATTTTCAGGGTCAGAAAGGACTGCTGGTGGGGAAGGGAAACTGGAGAAGATCCGTGACCATCAGTGCCTTCTTATGATGGATTGCTGGATCCAACCCACAATTCTCTAACTGTGCACGTTAAACTACACACACACACACACATTATTACAGTGATAATCATTTATATTTATGGATAACCTTTTCCACTAATGAAAACAGAAAGGCAAGTGACAGTGACATGATATTAATGTGTCATTGCTGTTGAATCCTGAAACATTATCTTTTGGTAGCACCAAACTTACTTGATTTGAGCACTGCTGAAGGGCATTACATGCCTGAATTTTAATCTGGAACAAACTGCTTTGATTAGTACTGTTTGATGTCACCAAAGAATATATAACTGTTCTTTATCAACCTCAAGACTTTCTTAATTAATTTGTTAAAAAAATTAAAACTGGCTATCTGTAAGATTTCAGGCTTCCGAACAGTATAAAACTACTGGAAAATTCTATCTGAAATTAAAACAAATTCCTTATCAAAGATACTACACACTTACCGTCTTCAGCCACGTTTCAGGGGTATTTGCTGTTCTAGAATTTGTAATTTTATTAATTCCCAGGGCTCTCA
Source organism: Lepidodactylus listeri (assembly GCA_029233225.1). Lineage (NCBI taxonomy): Eukaryota > Metazoa > Chordata > Lepidosauria > Squamata > Gekkonidae > Lepidodactylus > Lepidodactylus listeri. The sequence continues at coordinate 16,156,081 of JARCFY010000010.1, read as the reverse complement.
ACCCTTTCCTGTTGAACACAGAATATGGATAGCCTTTCCAATCGATGTCAAGTAAAACAAAAGCAGTCAACTAAGTAAACACAATAATGCACTTCTGCTTATTTGACCTTAGGCATTTACAGTTAACCTTTTTTAAGGACCATTGATTTCAATAGGAGAGTTAAGAATATGCTTAACTCTTTCCCACATAAATTAATGACATCTGAACATCCTTAATTTGGCTGGACCGTACCCATAGATTTTGAAGCTTGCTGCTGCTCCCCACACCTCAGACCCTTTCCGAAATATCCTGGAAGTTCTATGCCAAGGAACGGAACAACCTGAGCTGCTTCCTTCCAGATGACAACCTTACAAGCTACTCAGACTGACATTTGCATTCTATTGAAGTTCCCATCAGTAATCAGTATCTTACACAACATTCACTCAGCTATTGCTGTCGAATGAGGGGGGAAAGATGCAGCACACTGAACTGAAAAGACTGTTTACAGTATAAAACTGACAGTATATTTTTGTAGGGTTTTCATTTCTCTCTGGGCATACAATACAATGTTTTAAAGAGGTGCATCAAGAACATATTTAATCTACTGTATTCACTCAAATGCAAGACTAGGTGTTGTCTCCCCCCCACCCCCGCCCAATGCTGGTCATAAAAAAGAGGTCCTCTTATATTCATGTACTAGTTATAGTTAGGTTCAGTAATAAAACCATTTTTGTGTGTATAACTGGGTTTTTTTTAAAGGAGGAGGTCGCAGAATCATAAAGTTGGATGGGTCCATAGAAGCCATCTAGTCCACCCTCGCTCTACCCAACAGTGGGCCTACATTCTTACATTCAGTGTTGTCTTGCTTTTTATTAAATATGGTATTCCACATGAGTTATAAATAGTAATGTAATTTTATACTCAGAATTCAAAACTGGGGCTCCATTATAATGTTACCTGGTTCCTTAGGACTATACCTGCAAGTAAATTCCTATATTTGAGCAGATTTCACATTCATTTGAGGAGTTAAAACTTCTCTTATTGGGTGTTAACATGATCATACTGTTATTGAGTAATGGGCCCTGGTTAAGGGCTGACCAGACACACACACGCACACACACACACACACACAGGCTCTTAGATTCGAGGAGTTGTTTTTGCAAAACAGCAGGAAAAACTTCTCCATGGAAGCATAACTTAAGACAACTGAAATTTACCTGAAGCTATATTTAAGTTGATTATTTTAGGATTGGAACAAATAGTACACCTGCCCCAATAACTGTACAACCCTAAGCAGATGTATAGCCTTCTAAGGTCACTGAAGTCAAAGGGCTTAATAGAGTGCACTAAAAAATTGCCCAAACCAACTTCCCAAAATCTTATCATCTGTATTCTGGCCACGATATATCAAATGTTACACTCAAAAATATATATTGTGTTCTTGGCAATTGCTACAGAGGCACAGAAGTTCCTAATCAGGGCTATTTTGGGGCAGGAACTCACAGGAATGGAGTTCTGGCTGGCTTCTGAGTTGGCCACGCCTACAGCCTCCCCTCCTCTGGTTCCCCAAGCACCTCACAAGCTGTGGGGCGCCTAGGTAAGTTGATCCAGAAACGGCCTTTCTTCCCTCGGGTTCCCCATGTGCCACGCAAGCTCTGGGGCACCTGGGGAAGCCAATCCTGGGAGGGAGCTGTGCTGTCAGGGGGTGTGGCCTATTATGCTAATGACTTCCTGCTGGGCTTTTTCTACAAAAAAAAGCCCTGGTCCTAATACATTATAGAGATCCGTATGTTATAGTTAGTCATCATTTGTTATATACAGGCCATTTTAGATGGTTCCCCCTTGGTGGCCCAGGCTAGCCTGATCTCCTCAGATCTCAGAAGCCACGCAGGGTCAGCTATGGTTTGCACTTGGATGGGAGAACACCGAGGAAGTCCAAGGTTGCTATGCAGAGGCAGGCAATGGCAAATCATCTCTGTCCCTCCCTTGCCTTGAAAACCATATGTGGTCACCATAAGTCGGCTGTGGATTTGACAGTACTTTCCATTACCGCTCCTTTAGTGATGGTAATCAGAGTTCCACTCCTTTGAGAAGATCTGCTGCAAAGAGGATGGCTGTCATTTTAAGCACACTTAAGTGGCTGTAAATCCCATTGAACAAACTGAGACTTACTTCTGAGTAAATATAGTTAAGACCAAGATGAACAGTTTTTAAACGACAGCTGGCAGGCAAACCAAAATTAATGACAAACAGATAAGCAACTGCCAAACAATAAGAGAAAATCAACAGAAGACCCCAAAATTAACTTAGTAAGTCATGGTCTGCTTGTAAGCTTCCCAAATAAATCTTTCTGGTCACTTCTGGAACCAGGATGCTGGACGAGGTCCTAGTCTGACCCAGCAGGGCAATTCTTTGGGGGTTAATGAAAGCTTTTATTCTTTCGTTCCACTAACTGTTCTATAGAAAGGTGTTGAGAATGCTAGTAACTCACTTGTATTTCATAGTATTTTAATGTGGTTATATAGTGAAATTTGCGTCAGCATGTTAGAAATTTGTGGAAACTATCATTTCCCTATAATTATAGGTGGTGTCATCTCAAATTGTTAATATTCCTTCTACCAATTTTCACTCTACCTTCATCTAAAATCTAAGCCAGTTTTCCTTATGATATATCCTGCATACAGATTGAACAGGCAGGGAAATAAAATACATCCATGTCTGATACCTTTGCCAACTGGAAACCATTCTGTTTCTTCATATTCTGTCCTAACAGTAGCCTCTTGTTTGGAGTACAGGCTGCACATCAGAACAATCAGATTTTTACTTCCTGATTAGTAAATCACAACAATCCATAGATGAGTTATGAGAAGACTTTATCACCCAGAGCAGGCCCTCTTAGAGCTTATTCAAATAATTGGAAGAAGCATGTGGTAGAGTCCTCTTAGGGCTACACAACTCCAGGATGTAAACGGGAGAACTGCCTGATAAAATACCTTTCCTGTAAAAACAGTACCTGCATATGCATCAGGGAGAAAGTTATACCAGGACATTCCATCCCCCCTGAAGTGGTGGCTTTCCACACAATGGGGAAAAGAATAAACTTATTACAGGAGGTAGTGGAACCTATAGACAAACCTTTTTGTGTGTGTGTGTGAATGCCTACACTAGCCAATTCAGTTTGCATCATAGCTAGAGCAAAGCAATAGTTCGAAAACTCTCCTTCGTTGAGGTATAAACCAGGAGGGCAGATGTACTATCTGGGAAACATTCCAACTTCATTAAGTCCAAGGCATCAGTGGTTTCAGCATACCCACTGCCAGAAGAGTGTCATGAGCAGAAAAATCTATCATCTGGAGGGAAAGGATTAAGGAAAATTAGGAATTCATCAGCAAGTGCAGGTTTCAATAGTAGCATGGAGCAGTTCACAGGATTTGCCAATGACAACAGCTAATTTCTCAAGTCTCTAAGGGACTGGTAGTCCCCTTCACCCCTCCCTTCCACTGTACATCTGCTGAGCTCTCAATCAGTACAGGGGGCCTGAAAAGTTTTCCAGATGCTCATTAGCCAGAGGTACAGAGCTACGAGTTGGAAGCCAGCAGAAAAGGAGAACAGAGTCCCACGGTTCCAAACAGCTTTGCAATGACACAAGCAGTTTCTGACCCAGAACAGAAGTTCTCAAGACGATTCCTACCATGCCCTTTCTTTTGTTGACTTCATAGTTGACCTAAATCAGCATGTTTGAACACAGAAAGTAACTGCTTAAGAGACTCTAGAAGTTAATATGAAAGCATAGGGTCAACCAAGACGATTAAGGAGTTGGGACACCTTTCCAATGAGGAAAGGCTGAAGAGTCCGGGACTTTTCAGTTTACAAGAGACAACTAAGGGGGACGACAACATGATAGGGGGCTTATAAAATTATGCACTGGGTAGAGAGAGTGGACAGAGAGAACTCCCCCCAACAAAAATACTAGAACTCGAGTGCATCTGCTGAAGTTGATGGACGGTAGATTCAGGAAAGACAAAAGGAAATATTTCTTCACGCAATGAGTAATTAAGATGTGGCTTTCACTGCCACAAGATGTAGTGATAGCCAGAGGAACAGATGGCTTTAAAACGGGGTTAGACAGATTCATGGAAGATAGGTCTATCAGTGGCTACTAGCCCTGGTGACTAAAGGCAAACGCCCACATTTAGAGACAGTAAACCTCTGAATACCAGTGCCAGGAGGCAATACCAGGAGAAGGCCTCTATGTTCTATTGTTGGCCATCCAAAATGATGGCCTGGGTGGACCCCTAGTCTGATCCAACAGGGCTCTTCTTATGTTCTTATGGAGTTTTAAAATTAAGCCAGTCTGGTGTAGTGGTTAAGTGCGCGGACTCTAATCTGGGAGAACCGGGTTTGATTCCCCACTCCTCCACTTGCACCTGGCTGGATGACCTTGGGCAAGCCATAGCTCTGTACCAGCTGTTCCCTCAAGGACAGCTTGGGAAAGAGTTCTCTCAGCCCCACCTACCTCACAGGGTGTCTGTTGTGGGGAGGGGAAGGGAAAGGAGTTTGTAAGCAGCTCTGAGACTCTTAAGTGAGTGAAGGGCGGGATATAAATCCAATCTCTTCTTCTTTTTCTTCTAAAAGCATTTTAGAATCATGGGATTTCAGTGCAGAAATGCAAACTATGTTTGCCAGGCAGAGGATACTGAGGAATTAGGACCCTCTGTAGCAATTGCCAAGGAAGTTGTGCATTACGGCAAGATGAAATGATACGCAGATGAAACCATACAAAGCAAAATTATAGATGAAAATTCTTTAGGGTTGCAATCTCTAGGTTGGGAAATACCTGGAGATTTCGGGAGTGGAATCTGAGGAGAGTGGGACTTAGGGAGGGTAGGGATTTCAATGTCATAGAAGAAGGGAAGAGATTGCATTTATATTCCGCCCTTCACTCGGCATCTCAAAGCAGCTTACAATCTCCTCTCTTCTTCTCCCCACAACAGACACCCTGTGAGGTAGGTGGGGCTGAATGAGCTCTGAGAGATTGCTTTTGAGAGAACCAGGGCTCTTTTCCTTAACAGGAACTCCTTTGCATATTAGGCCCCACACCCCTGATGTAGCCAATCCTCCAAGAGCTTACAGAGCTCTTCTTACAGGGGCTACTGTAAGCTCTTGGAGGATTGGCTGCATCAGGGGTGTGTGGCCTAATATGCAGAAGAGCTCCTGCTACAAAATGAGCCCTGGAGAGAACAGCTCAGAGAGAACTGTGACTGACCCAAGATCACCCAACTGGTTGCTTGTGGAGGAACAGGGAATCAAACCCGGTTCTCCCAAATTAGAGTCTACACTCCTAACCACTACACCAAACTGGCTCTCATAAAACCCACCATCCAAAGCAGCCATTTTCCCCAGGTGAAAATACCTGGAGATCAGGTGTAATCCCCAGTGATCTCCAGCCACCACTTTGAGTGGGGCAACCCTAACATCCTTAAGTACCAAAGTAAATGCTTGGGGAGGACTGGCAGCCAACCAACCCAGACTCCCAGGCATGTGTACACAGGTGTTTAAAAGACATGCGCCTGTTCATAACATTTGCATGCTTAGAGCAGAAAACACAGTTATGACAATGTTGTGTCCAATACAATTCTAACTGAGAGCCAGTCTGGTGTAGTGGTAAAGTGCGTGGACTCTAAACTGGGAGAACCAGGTTTGATTCCCCACTCCTCCACATGCAGTTGCTGGGGTGACCTTGGGCAAGCCACAGTTCTGCCACAGCTGTTCTCTCACAAGCAGTTCTTGAAAGAGCTCTCTCAGCCCCACCTACCTCACAGGGTGTCTGTTGTGGGGAGGGGAAGGGAAAGGAGTTTGTAAGCTGCTCTGAGACTCCAAGTGAAGGATGGGGTATATATATCCAACATTTTCTTCTTCTACTACTACTGTGTACAGTGATGAAGCAGTCTGCACATCTTCCCTGCAAGATGATCATTTCATCTGGTAGTGCAGAAGTGGCATCAGCAGCAAATCCTCTTTGCTCTTCATATTCATGAAATGTGGTCCTCAAGGAGCCGCAGCCAGAAAGTCAAAGAAGCAGCTCATATAATTTTCAGTTTATAACGCAACAGCAGACTCTCTCAATGCACAGTTATTAACATCTCTTCAATGTGCAAGAGCTGGTAAAGGCACTAAATCACTCCCTACTAAGACCAGACAAAATATAAAAGGTTAAAGAAGAAAAGTGCACATATACAGTGCTGATAAGCAGAGGAAGAAGCCACCCCCCTCCCCCACCATCACCTGTGCAGCTTACCCATTTCTGCAGCATCCGGAAATGCGCACACAGAACTGCCTATCTAGATCAGCAAATATCATAAGCCCTCCTTTCTCCCAGCAACCAAGACTCAAAGCAGGCAACCGAGATAAAACAATCACCGCAAAGAAAGATAAAATGTTACACATATCTACAACAGAAATCCGGTAAATAAGCTGACACAAATTTAAAATATACGGGGTTTGTTACTGTTTATTGTGCCAGCTATTGTTTCACTGGTTTTATTGTTTTATGGATTTTATGTTGTAAGCCGCCCTGAGCCCACTTGTGGGATAGGGTGGGTATATAATAATAATGATAAGAACAACTATTATTATTATTATTATTATTGTTGTTGTTGTTGTTGTTGCTGCTGCTGTTGCTGTTATTGTTGTTGTTGTTGTTGTTGTTATTGTTGTTATTGTTAGCAGGTAGCAACTGAAGGGGTCTTCAAGTATGTGACACCCAAGTTGTGAAGGGCTGCAGAAGTAAGCACCAGCACCTTGATTTGGACCGAGAAACAAACTAGCAACCAAAGAACAGATCATAATATGGAAGCAACATCCTCCCACTGGTTAGCATCCTATTGTAAAATGTCTGCGCGAGTCTGTACTTACTGAAGTTTCCAAATATACTTCAAGGGCAGACCCACGCAAACAATGTTACCATAGCTATGCCTCTAATATTTCAAAAGTCAGTAAATCAACTCGAATGTTCTTCTACAGACCACTGGAGCTCCTTTTTTTAAAAAAAAGACTCAAAAACAGTATTTGATTATTTTTCCCCCTATGGCATACACCATAAAACTTGGATAGGAGATTATACACTATTTAATCACAGAGAGAAGATGGAATCACTAAAATTGATACTTGCAGCAATGAAAAGGCAAAGAATCAACTCTTTCATGCATTTCTTAAGAAACAGCAATAGGGTATTAGCAGGGCAGAGATTTACTGAAGAGGTTCCAACCCCTTGCACTTTAGGATGAAAGGAGTATCAAGAACCTGAAGGCCCTGCTCATTCATGCAAATGACAGCACGGTGGGGAGGAAATGCAGGAAAAAAATAGCTCCGCATTTTTTGTACAGTGCCACTGAAAGATGTCATTAAAAGACACCATGAAAGTTGACACCAACAACATCTGCAAGGATCATATTAAAAGCATGGGCCTTTGCTCTGAGAAGTTTGCTTTCTAAATATCAGAGATAGGAGATGACGCCGAATGCAACACAGAACAAATGTCCACAAACGCCATTAGATGTGTTACACATTGTTTCTGCACAGGATGAGAAGTAAGAGGTTAAGAGAAAAGGCCTCAGTGAAAAGGTTTCTTCCAAGACGGGTTTGTTGGGAGGGGCAGCGTTTTCCAAGTGCTCTGGAAAGAGGGCAAGACGTTTGAGTGATGTCAGCTCCTCACACGATTCCAACGCTTTCAACCAATAAAAACGAGGGGGCGGAGCCACACAGGGAGACAGCCACACAGATAACTTTCAGCTCAGGATCTGGAAAGGGTTGGGGCTCCAATTCCCGTCACTGGGCAGCTCACCTGTGCAACTGTACTACGGCATTCTGTCTCTTATTATATTTTCCATTTTGAAAGCCGACAGCTTCTTCAAGCTCTCAAGGTGGAGCACCTGGGACAACATCAGCCCACAAATGAAAACAAAAGACTAACAGAAGACAACGTTTACAGGGATGGTTGGAAGAAAATCCCCCCTCCCACACACACACACACAAGACTCAATAGCTTCCACCTCAGCTCATCTCAGTCTGAACTCCTAAGCACTGCAGTCGCTGCTCAACCTACCCTTGCCAGTCTGCAAAGCATGAGGACCCCAAACCTTTCGTACGCTATCCTGCTCCACTGCTGAACAATTCCTACTATTTGGCCTCATTCTATATAATTGAAAACCATTTCTTCTTAGCTTCTTTCCCCCTTCAAAGACAGTGCAGTGAACAATCATTTGCTTTCAACATCATTTTAATATTGGTAACTTTCCTCCTCTTCAAGCAGAATGACTTTCTCTTTAGAACCCCCTGTCCTCCCATCTTCTCTGAATTCCTTCCTGAATACAGCATCTACTGCAGACCAAGTAGCAAGTATAATTCTACTGCTTCTCATAAGTGGTGCTGTATACAGTGTAGAACAGCAAAGTACAAAGGACACAGGCAATCAACTATACTTCTCATTGGATGCTTCTGTTTCTTGCTTCTCTTCTGCCCAGAAGACCAAAGGTGCAACCTGATAGTGGCTCAGCATCTTCCACAGGATGTTGACTAAGGACCTTAAGACCATGGCATGGAACATTTTTCTCCCCCAGCCTCTTTTTCTTTTTTTCTTTTCTTTTTTTTGGGGGGGGGGGGGGTTCCCCGTCCAGCCTGATGAAGAGTTCTGGAGATTTCGAAAGCTTTCCACAGTTTAGTGTTATTTTGACTTGTCTTAACAAAAAAGCATTCCATGGCTTTTGTTTTTGAATTTTGCTTTGGAGCAACATGGCTACCAGCAGCCTCAGTCCAACTCAGTTTACCATAACAATACATGATACTATAGGTCAGGGCTCATTTCGTAGCAGGAGCTCCTTTGCATATTAGGCCACACACCCCTGATGTAACCAATCCTCCAAGAGCTTACAGTAGCCCCTGTAAGAAGAGCTCTGTAAGCTCTTGGAGGATTGGCTACATCAGGGGTGTGTGGCCTAATATGCAAAGGAGCTCCTGCTACGAAATGAGCCCTGCTATAGGTACCCTTTTTGGATTTGGACTTGGAGAAACCAATTATAACCTCCCCCCCCCTCAACTATTAAGGCCTCTGCATGGGGTGTGTCATCCATGAACCCTCACAGTCCATGATTCTGCTGAAAGAGAGGTAACAAAGCATTTCCCTGGAGCTTAACAACCACAGACTAGTCCTCCATTCTGAGCCAAACCAAGTGAATCTGTGAGTAGCAAGGAAGCACTGGTACGCTAGAGAAATTCAGACTGTTATTCTCTTAAAATGTACAGAAGCTAAGAGTCCAATCAGGGGAAAAAAACAGGAAGTAGAATCCTTCTGCAACAACTATGTCTTTCCACCTCCCTAAACTCTGATCCTGGAGTTCCGTAATTGCCTATGTTGGGTTATTTTCTTTAGTTTATTTCTTTAGAACAGTGGCTACTGCCTGAGGGATGAAAAACAAGAAGGAAAAGCTAAAAACAAAAACAGAAGCTTAATACAGGTTTGATAAAACTTTGGTTTCGGCTGAGAGTCCCGAAGGAGGAACCCATAATGAATGAAGCTTAAAAACAAATATGTAACCCACAATCCACCCCTTAATCTAATTCGAAGGAAATAAGAAATATCGCAGCCACATTTACAGAGCACAACTTTCTACTGTAAACTCCAGGTGACATAGTAGGAGATTGCTCCTTTGGGTAGAAGCTGTCAAACGGCATTTTGTGAGTTACATCCAATTCCTTTGAACATCACAACCGGAAAATCCAGAGTTTACTGGTATTTATTGTAACAAACAATATCCATAACATTACCAGATACCTGGAGGCTGTGGCTATCTTGTTCATTAAAAAAACAAAGACACAAATTGTTTGAAACTATGTAATCAAGTAGGGACTGATTTCCATAACTGGTAAGAATATAATGTTATTCAAACTTTTTGGAAAGAAGTTCATAAGACGATCTCTGGACTTGTGAACTTTTCTCTTCCATGTTCGCTTGAAATTCTCCTACTAGATTTTTGGGCAGACCCACAGCTTCCAAAACAACAGATTTTTTTTTTTTTTAAATGCAGCATTCGTGGCTGTGCCTAGATTGGCCATAGCTAAAAAGTGGAAGTCCCCTTTGGGTCCCACACTTCATAACTGGAAAGTAGATTTAGGGGAGCAGCATATTATGGGGAAGATTATGAATAACCCCTTTTTTTCTGACTCTCCTCTGGTGTGGGGACATTTTGATTACGAGGAAACCTGGGAACCAGTTATATAATACCTTGCTGATACCTCACAATGGCCGATGACAGACTGGCAGTCTGGCCTGCTTTGCCTCCGCTTTAAAAGCGGAGGCAGAGCGGCCGTTCAGACTGCCACATCTGCCCGGAGGAGGCAGCCTGGACGCAATGCGTCCGGCACTGTGCTTCTCCCGCAGCAGCTGGGCACCACTTCAAAGTGGTGTCCCGGCTGCTGCGGCACGTGTTCCACCCGCTTCTGGCGGGTGTAAATGCACGCTGGGCGGGGGAGCCACGCGGCATTCAGACGACGACACCGGAAGCTGCCCGCAGTCTGGACGCTGCGGGCGGCTTCCTTGCGGTGGCGTGCGAACGCTGCGCGGCGGGGGCAATTCCCCCCGCCTTGTTCTGCCATGCCATGGAGGCGCGGCAGAACTTAAGTCTGTTTGCGGCCAATATCTTACAATATTTTACAATATCTTGTCAGTAGGTTAGTGTATCATTGAAATTATAAAAGGATAGGAGAATTGCACAAATTACTGGATGATCTCTTTTTAGATAGGTAGTTTTCTGATTAAACTATTTTAAATTTAAATGACTAATAATAATAATAATAATAATAATAATAATAATAGACACAACTTGGCCACCAGTGGGTTTTTTGGGGGGTGGAAAAGATCCCTTTGCTTACCTGCAGTAACTTTCCTGACTCATGTTAGTGCTTTGGTGGCTTAACATCTCAATATACATGTGTTTCAGAAAATTAAAAATTAAAACCGAAAACAGGAGACGTTTCTCTTTTTTCTTCCCCCCCAGTCCATTTTGCTAATTAATATGTCAAAGCTCATAAAGAAAGACTCATCAGCTTTTCTCCAGTACTGCATCATTTTAAAGAGCTGTGTCAGCAGAGACCTCAGCAGACAGTCAATACATATTAAGAGAGTCCCAGGCATTAAATCAAAAAGTGGGGGGGGGGGGGGGGGAGAACTATATGAAAAATGAAAATAAAGCAAATAGCTGCAAGGCTAATGGAATACCATTTGTGACTTTGCATAAAAGGGAGGAAAGGGCACTGTTTACCCCCACGTACACTACAAACAATAACCTGTACATTAATCCTTCCTATTTCTTCTGTTATAACTGCTTTGCCATAAAGCAGTTAGTCACAGGTTTATATCAGATTAAATTCTGATCCACGTTTCATATATTTTTATGGCAAAATATGCCATATCGTTATATGCCACTTCCTTGCATGAGGTTTAAAGCTACCACGTAAACACAGCTGCCTCCACCACAGGGAGAAAGAACAACACAATTCAAGAAGCAAGCCTGGAGTCTGATGCTCTCCTGGAAATGTTGCAGCTGAGAACTTTCTCAGTACCACCACCCTAAGACTGCCGGGTACGGGTTGGGAAAGATCTGGCTATTTGGGGGGTGGAGCCTGAAGGGAGTGGGGTTCAGGGAGGGGAAGGACTTCAGTGGGGTATAATGCCATAGAGCCCACCTTCCAAAGCAGCCATTTTCTCCAGGGGAACTGATTTCTGTCACCTGGGGAGCAGTTGTAATAGCGGGCAATCTCCAGTCACCCCCTGGATACAGGCAACTGTGTACCACCCACAGGTCACCCAAGGTTGCTGAAAGCACACAGAGTTTACTACCCCTCTTTATTAGTAAAACCTCAGCACATTGGAGAAAATGATGGGGGAGGAAGAAGAAGAAGAGGAGAAGGAGGAGGAGATTGGATTTATACCCCGCCCTTCACTCAGAGCGGCTTACAAACTTCTTTCCCTCCCCCTCCCCACAACAGACACCCTGTGAGGTAGGTGGGGCTGAGAGAGCTCTCCTGAGAACTGTCCTTGAGAGAACAGCTGGTACAGAGCTATGGCTTGCCCAGGGTCACGCCAGCAGGTGCAAGTGGATGAGTGAGGAATCAAACCCGGTTCTCCCAGATTAGAGTCCGCGCACTTAACCACTACACCATACCGGCTAACTCACCTAACAGCTAACTCAGATTGGTGGTACAAACTGCTGTCAAGTCACAGCTGACTTACAGCAACCCTATATGGTTTTCAAGCCAAGAGATGGTTTGCTGTGGCCTGCCTCTGTGTAGCAGCCCTGGACTTCCTTAGTGGTCGCCAATCCACGTACTAACCAGGGCCAACCCTGCTTAGCTTCTGAGATCTGACAAGGACTCAGCTTACCTATGATTATATTTCTCTTTTAACTCCCAATATCATTTTTTTTAAATAGTCACCATACTTCTAAATATTTAATAGGTATGTGAAGGTGCTTTGTAAATGTAATTAAGGACTGTTCACATTTTAGCCAAGACTGTACAGTTAGGTTAAGCAATTCTTAGGTTCAGACCCTTCACTTATCAATTTCTACCACCATACACTTTCTTTAATTTTCATGTTAAATGTCTTATGAGAGAAGGGCAGAGACTGGCCGATCCCCAGGGTCCAACGAGAGACCACCACACTTATTATTCAGAATATCCACTGCCTTCCTAAGGCATTAGAAAAAGGACCACACGCCGGAGTATGAGTTGGCAGGAGAACTGGTACAGTTCGAAGGCAAAGAGGACAAGCCAGGAAACTCCTGGTCCAAATATCACCTCAGTCCCCCGTTTGTACAATGGGGATAATAACAACAATACACTTTATAGGACTGCTATAATTTAAGTGGGAGATACTCATTAAATACTTTGAAGTTTCAAGGAGCATAGTCAAATTGCTCAGTATTTGGAATCCTACTCCAAATCACTAAAGAGTCTCAGAGCGGCTTACAAACTCCTTCCCCTTCCCCTCCCCACAACAGACACCCTGTGAGGTGGGTGGGGCTGAGAGAGCTCTTTCCCAAGCTGTCCTTGAGGGAACAGCTGGTACAGAGCTATGGCTTGCCCAAGGTCATCCAAGCCAGGTGCAAGTGGAGGAGTGGGGAATCAAACCCGGTTCTCCCAGATTAGAGTCCGCGCACTTAACCACTACACCAAACTGGAGTACTTGCCAGTTCCAGCTATTGAAGCCAGGGTGGCTTAACCTGTTTACATGCATGTCCCTATAACTCAAGCTGCTGATAGACAAAGCTGCAAAAGAGCCAGCAGTAGTAGATAGTGGGCATATCATCAACTGTCATAAGAACATCCAAAGAGCCCTGCTGGGTCAGACCGGTGGCCCATCTCGTCCAGCATCCTGTCTCACGCAGAGGCCAACCAGTTTCCCAGGAGGGCCAACAAACAGGGCACGGAAGCCAAGGCTTTTCCCTGAGGTTGCCACCTAGCATGGGGTTTCAGGGGTGAACTGTCTCTGCCTCTGGAAGCTCCCTTTACTCGCCATTCCTATAGCAGCCCTTGATGGACCTCTCCTCCAGGAATTTCTCAATGATGTCAGCCTTCTGGTAGAGTCCATGTGCACCGCCTACCAACAACCTAACAAACAACCAGTCTAAAGCCAAGATTGCTGAGGACAGAAAGCTGCACTTCCCAGCAGCCTCTGCTCCGTTCCCCAGCCCAGAGTAGCAACAGCTAACATGGCACTTATTTTGCTGGCACACAATGCTGGACAGGGAAACCCAAAGGTGAGCGGTGCACTGAGCTAAGATAAAGATGTGCCTGGGAAGAGCTGTTCAGGGAATAGAGGCTGTGGAGGAGGAACAGCTGTTGCTGCTGCCCAGGACCACTGCAGCACTGGGTCAGCGGCCTGCCAACTTCTCACGAAGGCCACTGGCTGAGCTGTTGGGCAGGAGGCTCAAGTTAGTGAACAGACCTGTCCTACCAGGGAGCTGCAGACCGGAAGGTCAGTAGCTCAGCAGTTCGAGACCCGAATGCTGCGTGACGGAGTGAGCTCCCATCTCTGGCCCCAGCTCCTGCCAGCCTAGCAGTTCGGAAGCAAGAAATTGCAAGCTGATAAATAGGTACCGCTTTGGTGGGAAGGTAACACTGTTCTGTGCGCCTCGTCGTTTAGTCATGCCAGCCACATGACCACGGAAAAAGTCTTCGGACAGCGCTGACTCTTCGGCTTGGGAACGGAGATGAGCACTGCCCCCTAGAGTTGGATTCGACTGTCTTTCGAGCAAGGGGAACTTCGACCTTTACTTTACCAGGGACAACTGAGGTTTGGTGGGCCCTGTGCGAGGGACTTGTACTGGGTCTCACTTCTCCCTTTATCTATAACACCCTCGTTGTCTTTGCCTGGCGGCAGCTCCTCCTTCTTCTTCTGCTCCCTTGGGGCAGCCAGTTGCCTCCTGCTCTGGGGAAGGGTGGCCAGCAAATCTCCTCCTCCTCAGTGCAGAACTGGACTTTAGCAAATTGGGCTCAAGAGAGGAAGCAACCGGAAGAACAACAGCAGCAGTGGCCTATGTCAAGTATGCTCAAACATGAGCAGGTAGCCGGGAGTAAAACACAACACACGACTGCCACTATAACAGGTCCTGACAGACAACACTCATCTCATTTCCCCCCTTTGAGTACCGGAAACCCAAAGTTAATGTTATTAACTTTTGTCACCGCCAGACAACCAGGAGGTATTTGAGTTTCTTTCCAAAAACTAAGTTCTAAACTGACAACTTGAAGTGGTAGCTTGTTAACTTTCTGAGCAGTTGCTTGCCAAATGCTGTAAGTGAGACTGGCTTTGCTCCAAAAGGATTGACAGGAAGCGCTCCCATTTATCTCCGGCAAACGGAAAGCAGATGCAGGGTTTATGAGCCTCTTTCTGAGTTAAACCAGGGCACACCTTCCCAACCGCTGAGTCACATCTTGGAAGTTTTTTTCCCATACTCAGAGGCTCTTCCTGAAATGTGCAGAAGTTTCAGGTACATGGAAGACAGAAAGTATCAGCCGAGAATTTTCAAACAGAAAATATCTGCCGTATGCAGAAGGCACGAGGGAACAGCCAGGGAGAAAAAAAAATGCGAAGGATATCTGCATTGAACCAAGGAAATATGAGCAGCCTAAATGTCAGAAGTCTGCACAGAAATGACATTTAGACGGCGCGCGGAGCTATCTGCTGCTGAATAACTGTTCTTCCACACAATCTCTATTATTGCTATTTATTCCAAGAAACATCAACCTGCTAATATTGCATATGACGTTCTACTATTTGCTTTTATGAAATTTGTCACTCAAGAGCATTTATTGAAAATGGTTTCATTTCAAATACATTTTTTTAAAGAAGTACAGCATCTGAGTTGAAAGGTACTGAATATGCTTGATATCAGTAGTAAGAACTTGAGAAAACCCACTGATTGTCGAGGTAAGGGAGGAGGGGAGACACTTGCACATTTCTGGTGAACTTCTCGGAACAGGGATCTGTCTGCGGCACTGCAAAGCTTCATCCACACTCACAGCGCCATACTGTGAGAAGATCATCCCTAGTTTGCTGCTATCTGGACCATGAAGTTCGATTTGTGGGCTCAAGCTCTCCCGTCACATGTCACATTCTCCCTCTTCAACACAGAGACAGCTATAAGAGAGGAAGGGCCCTCTCTCCCTCCTACTGCCCAGCATAGCTCAAGTCAAGTCAAGTCAACCTTTATTGGCATATATCAGATGATCACAGTCATTATCTATATATATATCTAATTCCCAAGTGCCCCCCCGCGTGCGGATACTTAAATCCGTGGGGGGGGCACTTGGAGGGCAGAGGGGGGGTTCTGCAGGTGGGGGGTAACCCCCCGCTTGCAGAAAAATCTGAAATCTATCAAAAACTTTTCGGGGGATCTTTAAATCTCCCGAAAAGTAAAAGAGCGTCCCCTGCGCATGCGCGGGGAACGCTCTTGGAATGGCAGCGGCCTGGCGAGAGTCGCCAAGGCCAGCCGACAGCCTGCGGAGGAGGGGGAAGGGGGCGAGCGGCGGGCCCAGCGTCTCTGGGGGGGGAGGGGGCAAGTGGCGGGCCCGGCGAGAGCCGCCGAGGCCCGCCGGGAGTCTCGGGGGGGGCAGAGGAAGGGGGGGAAGGGGGCGGAGGAAGGAGGAGCAGCTGTCAGCTTCTCCCCCCCGTGAATATCGCAGCCCCCCCCTTGTAAAAATATACAAGCAGGACACTGCATTACAAATACATTGAATAAAATCATAGGTTACAGCTGTACTTTTTCTTGGCGCAGCAGCATGGCGGATTGAAGGAACTCAGCCACTTCCTCAGTTACTTCAACAGAGGAATCATTCAAAAGTTTGTAAATTTTGTGGGAATCTGAAAGACCCATCATGTTGGCCAACATAGTAAAAAAAGAAAGAAAGAAAGGCAAACCAAAAATCTCTTACCTAATTTTCGTCCCGTCAGCAAGCTAACTTTGCTTTCATCTGCCACTGGAGAACAGGGGAGAAAGAGAGAAACATGCCAACATAAGATGCTGTCCTAAATCAAGCAATTATTTAGCGGGTGCAAACAATTTAACAAGTGTGATAAGCCCTTAATTTGTAAATAAAATAAAATTAAGTCTGAGTTTTTATTTTGGATCTCCAGTTTGCAAAGCAGAAGCCAAAAGCTAAAATCCCGTTATTTACTAGAAGCCAAATAAAAGAAAGGACCACTGCATAATTCGTCAGCAGGGTCATAATGTTCACTATATTATCAAACGGTACCTCACAGACTTAAACATACTTTTCAGAAACTGAAGATTGTCAAAACGCTTGGAACTAAAGAGGTGATACACACCTGCCCACTCCAATAAGCAGTTCCGTCTGCATGCCCCAGATAGGTACAAGCTTTAGTTCCCTAGTTTGAGTCCTATGCCCAGTTTGTATGTTATGCCCAGTGGGTGGAGTCCGTAGCTTATTGGCACATCCTTGTTGACCATCATGCCACCTGCGTGGACCTTTCCCAACCAGGGCTGCCAGGTCCCCTCATCGATCCAGTGGGGAGATTGGAGAAGAGGGCATTACATGGGTGGGCAGGAACTTTGCATGATGTCATCATGTCAACAACGCTCTGTTTTTTGGGTGAAACTCCATGGTAAATTCGCCGTCAAGACATAGAGTTTTGCCCTTAAAACAGAGCAGCCTCGACATGATGACATCACTTCTGGGTGAGGTCACTGTGCCGGGTGGTCCGTGGGGAGGAGAAGCCCCCGAAAGTGGGGGATCCCCCACTCAGAACTAGGGCCTGGCAACAGACAGAAACTAATCAGCCAGTACTCAGAACATTTAATGAGTTGTTCTGAAACCTAACAAAGTGGTTGTTACTTTATCTCTTATCTTCTAGCATATAAGTAAGCAATTTATGCTCTTTTAAAGGACTGCATCACTGTTTCTCAAAACAAACTTTGTATGAAGTTATTTTGGAAGTAAAATACTTCAAATTCAGTGTTCTTTTCACTCACTCATGCTTAAGGTGAATCTCTTGTTCCATTGTTCAACTGATCGATCATTTAAACAAGATTTCTAACTAGAACAGTCTGGAAGCAAGGATAAGTAGTGATCCCTGGAGAGGAACAATGAGCTAACATAGGGGAAGTACTAAAAAGAAGATCGTATTCACACCTACAGCACAGTTGTTTACTTCAGTAAATATCACTGTGTTGGCTTCACCGGTGGTGGAAAGTGCCTTCAAGTCACAACTGATATAGGGTGAACACTGGTGAGGTTTTCAAGGCAAGAGAAGTTTCAGAGGTGGTTTGCCCCTACCTGCCTCTGCATCTCAACCCTGGACTTCCTTGGTGGTCTCCCATCCAAATACTAACCTGGGCCAGCCCTGCTTAGCTTCTGAGATTTGATGAGATCAGGCTAGCCTGGGCCATCCAGGTCAGTGCTGGCTTCATTAGCAATTCAGTTTACTGGGTCCAAACTGGTGTGCGTAGTAAACTGTGTGTAGTATGGAACTGAAGTACTTTAACACAGGAGTCAACTACTGTTTGAGAGTGTAGGGGTGAAAATGACTTCGGGGGGCTTTCCAGTTTTAACGTTTATCTCTATGCTCTCTGATTTCAGGAGCAATGATTTCAAGCAACAGAACACTGTTGAACAACACAGGGTCAAAAGCAAAAGGCAATTTTAGACACATCAGAAAATATGGGTATCATGAAACAGCGTTCTAACGATTTCACTAGCCTTCCAAGATGTTAAACGCCAAACGGATATGGCTAAAAAAAACTTAGGGCTACCAACAGCACACGGTTTTACCTAGGCCCGATCACACGCAGAATTAGCCGTGCGAGAGGCACAACTCCCAGCTGGATTTTAAGGGTGCAATCACAAGAGAACATCTGGCAAGCGTACCGCACCCATCAGCAAGCCGTTTTGCTCCACCGGAGAAGTGGAGTAAAAAAAAACACTAGCAAAAATCCAGTGTCAAACGGGTTGCTACGGGCCACAGACAGACTTTCCCCATGTGATCGCTCCAGCGCACACTTGTGGCATTGGGGATAGTCTGATCAGTCTATCCCAGTGCCATGCCATTGGTTTTTCCCCCTTCTCAGTATGCACATCATCGCATACTGCCATTGGAAGCCGTCAGGGTGGAGATGTGATTCATCGATCCCCCGTTTAAGCTAATCGGAAACAAATGACAACCCCCCCCCCCCACAACTCGCCCACGGTTGTGTCTGATCACGCAGTGGTGAGATGCACCCGCAGCTTCACAGAACTGTGTGATCGCACAACTGCGGGTCAAATTACTCTGGAGCAAATAGCCTCACTTCCCCCCCGGATTATCTCACCCGTGTGACCAGGACCCTACAGTATTTCTATGAGACCAAAGTCCTGGTTTTGTCCCGAAGAGGAACAACATGTATAAGGAAACAAATCACAGCATCATTACAGCACACTAGGGACAACCTTTTTGTTGTGATTCACAGTAGGGATGGGCACGAACCAAACCATGAACCTAAGCTGTCACGACCTGGGTCCGGTTCATTGTTCACAAACTTCGGGTCATGCCATCCCACCCTCACGAACCCCACAAACTTCCCACAAACCTTCCAGGTGGGTACATGTAGTTCGTGTCAGCAGACACGCAGACACCAGTCGCAGGGCTTGCAAAAAACATTTAAAGGGATACCTTTAAATGGCTGTTTCAAGCCGCACTGCTGCTGCCTGGCATGACTCACAAGTAAACTGAGAAGGCATTTAAATGTCAGCGATTTCAGTGATCCCTTCCTCTCCCAAAGGTTGGTGGGAGTGAAAGGGATTGATGAAATGCAGGGGTCCTTCCGTAGAAAAAGAGGCGCAGGGGCTCATTAGCATAACTCATTAGCATAACTCATTAGCATATGCCACGCCCCCTGACATCACCGGAAGTGTGTCAGAAAGGGAATGTCAGTTTCAGCCCCATTATATCCTACGGGCCATTGAAATCCATGGCAAAAACTCATAGGGTATATGAGGGGCTGGAGGGGAGGGGGTTTGAGGGAGAGGCTCCAAACTTGCAGGATAGCTGCTGGAGCCTCTCCTCGAAATACCCACTAAGTTTCAAGAAGATTGGACCACGGGGTCCCAAACAGATTGTCCCATCTCCTCCATTGTTCTCTAAGGAGGGAAAAAACATTGACTTTTTTCCTCCCATAGAGAACAATGGAGGAAATGGGGGCAACCTGTTTGGGGGCCTGTAGAATTGGACCCCCTGGTCCAATCTTCTTGAAACTTGGTGGACATTTTGAGGAGAGGCCCCAGCAGCTACCCTGCAAGTTTGGAGCCTCTCCCTCAAACCCCCTCCCCTCCAGTGGCTTTTAAAATTCCTGCCGAATTTCGGCGGCAATTCGCCGGCCAGCTGAATCAGATTAGAAAATCTGATTCAGCCCTGGCTGCCCTACTGGCCAGTCCTGAGCTTTGCTCCGCCTCGCTCTGGCCCCAACGGACCCCTGCTGAAATGTCTTGCAAAAGACATTTAAAGGGAAGCAGGCACTGCAGCCAGGTGAAGTCCAAGCGGCAAGTTCACCCGGAACTGAACTCACTGCTTGGACTTTGCTCGTGTGCAGTGCCTACTTGCAAAAGCCATTTAAAGGGAATGTTCATTTTAATTGGCTTTTGCAAGACCTCTCTCCCCCTCCCATCCTGCTGGAGAGCTGCTGCCAGCAGAAAGTTGAGAGGGAAGATCAAGGAACCTCACAAACTGAAGGTTCGTGCCCATTCCTAATTCACAGTGGTTCTGTAATCCCATGTGGAACACAAAAAACGTCATTAACGCTGGAGTGATAGTCAGCAGAAATAAGGGGGGCAAGTTGGTTGCAATCTGGTTAATACAATTAATTATTAGTCCATCCTCCAGGAATACCCTTTCAAAAGACATCCTAGAACAGGAGAACTTCTCAACATAATAAATTTGACTAACAACTATTCCCTCCATTCAATATGGCCAAAGTACAAAATTATCTCTATTACTCTGTTACATTCTGTTACATTTTTGGGCTGGGCTGGGGTAGGGTGGACATGGTGTAGTCAGAGTGCCAGACTAAGGCCTGGGTTCAAATCCCTGCTCTGCGACAGAAGCTTATGGGGTGACCTTGGGCCAGTCACTTTCGACCTAATTCACCTCGCAGGGTTGCTGTGGAGAACAGTATCTTTGGATCCCCCCACTGGAGAGAAAGGCAGAGTATAAATGAAGCAAATATATGAGTACATATAGATGGGAAGAAACGTAGGTGCACTAACAACAAAACAGGACACACACACACACACACACACAAAGAAACCTCCCCCAGCCAAACAAAACTAAACAAATTCCTGTAATCTTTCTGCAGAAGGCCTAACTGAAGACATCTTCTAAAAAGCATATTAATCGGCCAAAGGCCTGTTTTCCAAATACAAACATTTCTAGTATGCTCTTAAGAACCCAAATAAATTACTTCCCCTGATCTAAACATAT
This sequence comes from Lepidodactylus listeri, assembly GCA_029233225.1. Lineage (NCBI taxonomy): Eukaryota > Metazoa > Chordata > Lepidosauria > Squamata > Gekkonidae > Lepidodactylus > Lepidodactylus listeri. Next base: position 16,135,073 of record JARCFY010000010.1, on the reverse strand, counting down.
TTTGCAAGAGATTTTTTTAAAAAACCACTTGCTAGCTCTCCAGATGGATATTATCCTTACACAGCCCTTTCAGCATCATAAAGATACAACACCATCAATTAATTTTAAGTCAACGATTGTGCCAATAACATGACTCTCTAGCAGCTCTTATTTCTTTGCTACGCTGTTTCCTCATCTAGGCCTGGATGCATATTACTCACAGAGAACGTATCAGATTCTGGCTTGGAGCCATCTTTTTAGAGAGAGTCAGTTTGGTGTAGTGGTTAGGAGCGCGGACTCTGATCTGGGAGAACCAGGTTTGATTCCCCACTCCTCCACATGCAGCTGCTGGCATGACCTTGGGTCAAAAGCTAAGGGAACTTGTAGCTGAAATGTACACTGAACCAATAAACCATATGAAAAAGCAATGCAAAAATATCAATTTAATACAATAAACAATAAACAAAGGTCCAAGAGTAAATCAGCGAAGCATCCGGTAAGTATATTCGTTTCTGGCAATCTTCATCAGGCGAGGACCATCATGTGACTTCATGTATGACTTACTAGAACAACATCCAAAAGAACAATCCTTTAAGATCAGACTAATCCATCAATATCAGTTTTTCATACTGGCCTCATACACAAGAGTATTCATACAAAGTTACAAATAGCTAAGCAAGCTTCACAGTCTGATCTTAAAGGATTGTTCTTTTGGATGTTTATTGTCTATTGTATTAAATTGATATTTTTGCATTGCTTTTTCACATGGTTTATTGGTTCAGTGTACATTTCAGCTATAAGTTCCCTTAGCTTTTGACCTATCATATAGCTGTTGTTCTGTCTATTGCCTGATTGTGACCTTGGGTCAGTCACAAGTTCTCTCAGAGCTGTTCTCTCAAGAGCAGTCCTCAAAATAGCTCTCTCAGCCCCACTCACCTCACAGGGTGTCTGTTGTGGGGAGTGGAAGGGAAAGGAGCTTGTAAGCCACTTTGAGACTCCTTTGGGTAGTGAAGGATGGAGTATAAATCCAATCTCTTCTCCTTCTTCTTCCTACTCCATAGAACTCTTAGCTATTTAATTTCTAGGCTGAAGCTCTTCCTACGGCATTTGACCCTTCTTCTCTAAGCATTCATAAACATCAGAAGGTTTCCAAAATATACACTATTGTCTTCTTTCATAACACCTGTTACTGGAAAGACTTAGAGTATACATGGACACTCATTTCACACATGCATTATCCGACCTCTGGGTTAAGGGATCTTTTGTCCGTGCTTGAAATGAGCATACCTTGGACAACACCCAGATAATGGGTTTGGGAAAGCATATACTGAGAGAGACAGTATTTAAGTTTTAATATTTATTAGATATACGAAATTAAGAGAAGGAAAATGCAAGTAAAGTTTAGGGAATCACTGAAACACAAATAGCTAGATGACATATAAGAATCACACTGGTGTTTGAGAAACGAGCAACGATATGCAAAACAGAAGGTTCCTAGCGGGGGCCGTCCCAGTTATGTTGGGCTCCCTCTTTGGGCTAGTCTAAAACTTGGGATCCATCCTCGGTATTTGATATGACCAAACATTTCCTTGGGCGGAAAGGAGAGGGAGGATTGGGGAGGGGGGGGGGGTCAGAGAGTAAGACTTCTCTCACTGAGCAGCACTCAGGAGTAGAGGAAAGGAAGGGATGAGTTCAGAAGGGGAGGAGGTGGAAATCAGGACTGAAGGAGAGGTGAATTAAAACAGAAGTTTCGTACACTGCCTGGTCCACCAATCTCAACACAGTGGAGACGTTCTGAAATAGTGGAGGAGACGGTCTAGCTGAGAAGGGGGTCTCTGTCCAGTGATTTCAGTGGCAGAAGAGCAACCATTGGGGGAAGGCCAGATCAAACCTTTACACCACTAGGCCTTGTCTTGTAGTGGTGGAGGAAGTCTGGGATGGAGAACTGAACCCCATTTGCTCATTCCTGGATGACACTTTTTACTGTATTTTCCCTGGGCCAAATTCTATTGGCGGTATTTTTGTATCCTCTCTATCACTGGGCCAAATTTCCAGAACTCTGTTTCTGATGGGGTCATTTGGAGCGCTCTCTAATTGGAGGAATGCCAGAATCTTTGCTCCTATTAGTAGATTTGGATTTTTGTAAACGTAACAAGAGAAACAGCAGAAAGCATTCAAAAACTGTCAGAAAGAAAGCAGAAATGATGGGTACCAGGTGGGGTAATGGGGAGGTGGGGTCTCCTGAGTGGTACCCCGTCCACTTGAAAAGGCTAGGAGGTGGGTGATGGCACTGGCTTTCTTTTATGATTAGGTTTCTAAAGAAGTCTGCTGTGACAGATTGCACTTTAAAAGCTCAGAAGCGCTATGTAACTATGCAAAGGACTATGAAGGGTCAATGCCTCACAGAGCCAGAGAGCTTGAGTGACAAGAAACTTGTTTGATTAGCATCAGTTGAGCAGAAAGACGTCAGAGCTGAAGAGAACTGAGTCCAAGTCCAGCCCTGATGGAGAAGAGTTGGGTGCTGACTGATTTTTTGTTTAGCCCTGAAGAGTAGTTTAACACGGGTGGAGAACTAGGAAGCTTGGGTAGATTGGAAAAGACTCCCACTTGGGCTGGTAGATCTTCAAATGAGAGAAGATATTCCCTACCCAATAAAAAAGGGTGATAGCTCTAAGGAGTGGAGTGATCCCTGATCTACCTGCTGAAACCTGAAGAGTCAGTTAAAACTCAAGGAAGTCTACTGGAGTGTTTAGGAAACACTGAAACAAAAGCCTCTCGTCTTACAAGATTTTAAGACTGTATGAAAAACTTAAGAAACTCTCAATTGCTTGAAACATATGAAAAGTAATCTTACCTATACTGATTTACCTCAAAGTTCATTATTGATTTACCTCAGACATTTTACCCCAGATTTCACCTGACCTTTTCCTCTCTACACTGTGTGTCATTTCAGAAGTTGAAGTTAAGAGTGTGATCTTGTCCCTTCCCTCAAGTTCCTGGGCTGAGCCAGCAGCAAAATATCATACTGTGACAGGGCAGGATAGCCATAGTTCTTCAGGAAAGAAGAAAATAGATAGAAGGGGCTGCTCAGTCAGAAAGGTAAGGAAAATGGAGGGAAAATCTTGCCTCTAAGGGACGGAAGTGGCAAGGTCATCATATCTGCATATCTGCAGACTCCTAGGTGGTCCTAGAAGATTGATTATTCTCCCACAAATTTAAATGTTTAAGGACAGAATTTTAATGAGCCCTCAAGGAAGCCAAATGCTAGAATCATTGTCAAGCGAGTATCTGGGCTCTCAGGAGAACCTGGCTACTTCCTGGTAGTCAGCTGTAGCCTAATCTTTATGTCTGAGCTTGAATATCAAACATCAAGTCTCTCCTGCAATCCCCAACAAAGACTGACCTGAGAAGTCATGGAGAGGACAGATGTGTCTGGTTTAAAAAAAAAAATTCTCCCAATCCAGGGCTGCTTTCAGGGTGACACGCTTAAGACCGAGACACTGAATATGCCGTAACATTAAATAAAAAGTCATGTACTATCTTAAAAACTAATGGATTTATTGAAGTATGAACTTTCATGGAGTAGAGTTCAGTACATCTGTGGAATACAGTGTGGAATTTTCTGTATTCTCAATACAATTACTGGCAAAACCAAGAAGAAATCAATCCTAGACTATATCCTATGAGGGCAAGAGTAGAAAGTGAACTCCTTGTAAATGGAATTAAGGGCATAGAAACTCAATGTGCGTGCCAACCTCTGGAGCCCTGCCTGAAGCTGCTCTGCGCTATTTGTTTCCTCCTGCACGTTTCATGAACCAGCATGTTCAAAACTAGGTATGACCACCGCTACTCCTTCTGCTACTTATTGATGGCTGAAAAGGGAAGTGTAGCTGTACATTAAGAGCTAAAGCGCAGACTGCTACTAATCCTAAGAATCCCAACTATGCAAGCACACTTAAGCTTCCATATAGACTATGTGGCTCTACCCTTTTCTAGTAGTTTTATTTACTTGGAGACTTTTACCCCACTTTTCTCCACTGAGTGCAGACTCTAAGCACCTTACAATACTTACATACAAAGATACAATAAATCTACCTGGCAGTGACAAACCAATCTACAGGGGAGGGGAAAGGAGAAGAGCAGGTGGTAAAAACTCTACAAAAGACAAAGGGGGAGGGGACCAGTGTTCCCTCTAAGCTGAGTTAGTGTGAGCTAGCTCAGTTTTTTAGCCTCCGGCTCACACATTTTTGTCTTAGCTCAGGACAGATGGCTCCAGAGCAATCTAATTTATGCAGTAGCCTGATCGCTTGCTCACAGTTTTAATGCCAGTAGCTCACAAAGTAGAATTTTTGCTCACAAGGCTCCAGAGCTTAGAGGGAACATTGGAGGGGACTTAACCCAAAATGAACTGAATTAAGAACCAAAAGGTTAAGGGAATCAGAATATAAAGGATCAAAAGTTCTGCGTCTAAAACTGAAGCATAAATATTATCAAATATACAAAAATATGCATGCATTTATTACAAATTCAATAAAAACAAATACAGACCCAAGTAATAGCCTCAATTCAAAATAAAATCAAACACTAATCCCAAACAGGGCTAATTTTGGGCAGGAACACACAGGAATGGAGTTCCAGCTGGCTTCTGAGTTGGCCATGCCTACAGCCTCCCCCCCCCCCCCCGCCCTCGGTTCCCCAGGCACCTTGCAAGCCGCGGGGCACCTGGGGAAGCCAAGTTGATCCAGGGAGGGAAGGCAGTTTAAACTGCCTCCCCTTCTTGGGTTCCCCTGGCGACCCGCAAACCGCAGGGCACCTGGGAGGGAGCTGTGCTGTCAGGTGTGTGGCCTAATATGCTAATGAGTTTCTGCTGTTGGGTGTGGCCTATTATACTAATGAGTTCCTGCTGGGCTTTTTCTACGAAAAAAAACCCTGATCCCAAATATGGACCATTATTGGCCCTGACTAGAAAAGCTCTGCTCCTGACAAGTGACAGTCTCTCTCCAGGCACTTCCTTCCTTCCCGGGGTGGGGGTGGGGGGAGCAGCCCTCTTTAAGCTGGCAGGGATGGAGGCGAAGAACAGAGCAGGTGGTAAAAGCTCCGCCCCTGATAGCAACAACCTCTCTCCAGGCACCTCCCTTTGGTATCAGAAGCTAGTTCTTTGTCTCTTCCCCCTCTCACACAACTCCTCTTGCAGAATGGGGTAGCTACAGTCCAACACCACCCCTACTCCCGGAAATATACAGGTCTTATCATACACATGCTGTTTGCCTATCAAGACAGAAGCTTTTTCTTTCTTGCGTTTCTCAGATTTTGTACACCAAGGGGTAAGAGCTCCACGTAGATCTCGGAAGCCAGGAGCCTATTGCTAAGCAGCAGCAGTTTATCAGTGTTTACCAAGTATCAACACAGAATGAGATCATCTCATTGTCGTTTGCTGTGGACAAGCCTTCGATGCGACACGGTTCACAAGGATCAATTTTTGCTAGGTTTCTTCCCCTCATTTGGGCTGCACAATATATTGTTTTCCTCTTGATCGTGCAAACAGCTCCTTTTTTCTCTTTGTCGCACCTCCAGCTCTCACTCCTAAGTAATGCACTGTTAATTAAGGCCGTCATAGCTTATTTCACACCTTTGTTACTGAACCTCCTTCCACGGCTCACTAAATGAAGCAGATTAATCTCCTCGCAATGAAATACTGTAAAAACATTAATACTCTAAATCCCAGCTGAACGTGTGGTATGGTATTATCGTTTTCACTCTGCCTCCACAGCCATTTTGTCATTGAGAGTTCCCACTGAACGGAGCTTAGGAAATAATGATATTAAACACTGACTTCAATCTGAAGCGGATGAAGTGAGCTTGGACTCATGGAAGCTTACGCTGGCGTCAATCTTCTTACTCTTCAAGGTGCCACTGGACTCTTGCTTTATTTAGCGTCCCCAAGTCATTCTTTCAGAGAGTAGACATGTTGGTTTGCAGTAGAAGGTTTAGATTGGAGTCCAGTTGCACCTTAGAGATGTACAAGAGTTTCAGGGTATCATCTTTTAAGAGGCAAAAGCTACCTTCATCAGACACGAAAGGAGTAGAAATGGAAATCTGAGTCCTTTTATCTCCATTTCTATCCTACTCATGAATGATAAAGGACCTCTGACTCTCAAAAGCCGATACCCGGGAACTCTTGTTGGTCTCTGAGGTGCTACTGGACTTGAATCTAAGAAAGTCATTCTTGATCACCGTATCAAAGAAATGGGTATTTCTTTTCAACACAGAGCTAGACAAAATAACTCTGTAAACTAGATTTTTATTCTAAAAGCATTCCACACCAGATGCTGATGAACACTGCACGTTTTAAAATTTACCATTCATTCTACAATATTGCCGTGCGTACCACATTTGCCCTTGCTATTCACACAAAGCAAAAATAAACAACATCCCTCCATCCGGAGCCTCATCAGACTCAAAATGCCTGAAGAATGAGCCTAAAGAAATACACCCCCAGCTCCAATTCTCATCTTAGCTGCCCCTTCCATTTCCCGCACCCCTCACAAAAAGAATGGAAACCATATTTTAAGCAAAGTCTTCAGGGTTTCCTTCCCACTGCATGCTGTTTTCTGCCTATTCGCCAGGCTGGTAAGTACAACTTACACTGTTCAATGGCTAAACCAAAATTTGACAATACTATTAATTTAGCTAGTAAAATGCAGTTATTTAGCTATTCGGTAGCCTGCTTGGTCAACGACCAAACAGCAGGGATATAAACCCAGTATCAGAGTCACAAAACTAAAGAAATAGGGCATCTAATTTCTACACAGTAAATCATTTTTACACAGTGAGTAACTTCTGTTAAATTCATGCCTCATGTGTGTACATACTAGAGGTGGAAAGTGCTGTCAAGTCACAATGACTTATGGTGACCCCCTTGGAATTTCAAGGCAAGAGATGTAGAGATGCGGTTTCCCATTGCCTGCCTCTGCATAGCAACCCTGGACTTCCTTGGTGGTTTCCCATCCAAGTGCTATCTAAAGACTAACCTTATTTAGTATAAGAACATAAGAGAAGCCAATCTTGGATCAGACCAATGGCCCATCCAGTCCAATACTCTGTCACACAGAGGCCAAAAGCACCAGGTGCCCTCAGGAGGTCCAGCAGTGGGGCCAGAACTTCAGATGCCCCCCCTGTTGCTCCCCCAAGCACCAAGAATACAGAGCATCACTTGCCCCAGACCAAGACTTCCTAGCTATACCTTGTGGCTAATAGCCACTGATGGACCTCAACTCCATATGTTTATCCAATTCCCTCTTGAAGCCATCCATGCTTGTAGCCGCCAACACCTCCTGTGGCTGTGAATCCCATGTGTTAATCACTCTTTGGGTGAAGAAGGACTTCCTTTTATCTGTTCTAACCCGACTGCTCAGCAATTTCATGGAGTGCCCACGAGTTCCTGTATTGTGAGAAAGGGAGAAAAGTACTTCCTTCTCTACCTGCTCCATTCCATGCATAATCTTGTAAACCTCAATCATGTCACCCCCTCAGCTGTCGTTTCTCCCAGCTAAAGAGCCCCAAGTGCTTCAACCTTTCTTCAGTATTTGAGCTCTAATGAGAATAGGCTAGCCAGGGACGTCCAGGTCAGGGCGCGCACGCGTGTGTGTGTGAGTATACATGTGTGTCTGTGTGTGTGCGTGTATATATGCATACAGAGAAACAACATTTCTTTATTGCATCACGTGTGTGCATATGTGTACGCAAGACAGAAATGAACGCTGTCGTTCTTCTACCCTCACTTTACCCAGCTATTTTGTATGAGTCAATGTACAGCAAAATAGCTCTACACTAATACGATCCAATTCTCTGTTTAGCTGCAGGCTAAAGCTAACAGGGGCTTTCATGTTTCGAAAGCAATTCCCACAGCTGTAGTACTTAACGGATCATTTATACAAGGCCCAAGTTGTTTTTTTGTACATATAGGTTTGTGGAAAACAATGAGCAATATTAATATATATAATAAAATGCCATGCTTTTTTTTAAAATGATGTTTGTCTTCTGTTACAACTTGGGAAAACTGATTCTGTCACGCAGCTGGGGAAGAACACTGGCACACATGTGACCAGCTAATGCATTTTTGGTGCATAATGTGGCAATTATTGTCTATACAACTGTCCGATTGTGCATGAATAGGAAGTGGCATCATCTTTACAATAAATTGTACGGTAATTAGCTATTTCCCCTCATTTCCTTTCTGAACTCCCATAACACTCAGATATATCATCTGTCTTACTTATTTGCAAAAGTAAGAACAAACCATCTGTATTGCCACTGTTCTAAATTAGATGGACTGTAATTTACAGGTCTATAAAGCAGAGGTTAGAAGTTCAGTCCTTGGAATTGTTTGCAGAGGGTCAGATTGTGTTTAATTTAGGGGCCCTAATAAAAGAGACCACGGGCATAAGGGAAAAGAATGTGATAACTAAATTGCCACCTAATTCCACGGTGCGTGTGTGTGGGGGAAGTAGTCCACCTAATCCGGTTATTTGGGGCTTGTTGACAATATCAAGATATCCAACCAGTTGTAGACTGAGGATTGTTAACTACTCTAGGTCACACAGATGGGAGGCCTGAACCACCTGCCTCTCGCTATCCCTGCAGCCACTCTCTGGCTGAGGAACACCACCCACCTTTAGATATTCCAAGGAGAGACAGCACCATCGTTTACATAATTGCTTATCCCAGAAGCACCAGATGACAAGAACCCCCAATTAACCGAGCACACCCTTCTCTCAGCTGCAATTCAATCGTCTTTAATTACTCCTGTTAGCAGCCTCCCCCTGCCATGATATATGTTCTATAAATTCATACAGACACTACCCCCAAACCCCTGGTACAATATGTTCTTGCTCGCAGCTGCAGGTGGGAGGGATAACAGACTCAGGAGAACTTGTGTTCACCGCAAGAAATCTCAGAAGGGGGGAACAGAGAGAACCAAGGATGGGAAACACACACACACACACACACACTCCTGGCTACGAACAGGCCAGCTTCCATTATTTTTGCTTCCACGCTATGAGCCTATCTGACCAGGAAGGCTGAAGTCCATGTCAAGATGGGAGTTCCTGCCCCCTGCTAGCTACTGCAAATTTACTGATTTTGGCGTTTCCTGACTATCTGATCCCCCACCAAAAGGTGGGCTCAAAGCTTAAGAATGGTTCATGCTATCACAGACCACAAAACTTATCAATAAACCACCAAAATACTTGTAATAACAATTTTAAAACCAGTCTATACTACCTAGCTAGCAGTCTGAAACCAATGACAAAATAAAAACCCCAACAAAAAACTCCCCCCAATAGAAAGACAATGGGAAGGGAAACCATGGTTTGAACCTCAACTGGCTGCTGGTCCCAAAGGTCTGGGGCCATTACAAATTGAAACCAGTGACAGAGAGCAATGAACTGTATGTATCTCCAGCATAACCACCACAGGGTAGAGTGCACTGGAAACAACGGAGCCATCAGTCATATTCCCCAAAGACAAGGAACACATCCAGCCCCAGAGCTATTCTAGCGTCGAAGAAAAATACCGGGGGGGGGGGGGGGGGGACATGGATACAAAAGCCAAGAGCCTTGTTGACAGCATTCCCCCAAACCAAATCTAGGACAAGATAGGAAAAGTGTCATAGTACTTGTTATTCATCCTCTAGTCAGGAGTCAAGTGAATGAAGATCAGTTGGATTTCTAGCCCACTTTATCTCAGAGCAGCTTACAATAGTTTCCCCAAATATAAACACTTCTGTTCCCCAGAGTGACGATCCAGATTTGAAACTGCCACAGGAGGTGGTGGCGGCTACAAGCATGGACGGCTTCAAGCGGGACTTAGATAAACATATGGAGCAGAGGTCCATCAGTGGCTGTTAGCCACAAGGTATAGATAGGAACTCTCAGTCTGGGGCAAGTGATGCTCTGTATTCTTGGTGTTTTTTGGGGGGGGGGGATGGGGGAGGGCTTCCTGCCCCCACTGGTGGACCTTCTGAGGGCACCTGGTGTTTTTGGCCACTGGGTGACAGAGTGTTGGACTGGATGGGCCACTGGCCTGATCCAACATTAGCTTCTCTTATGTTCTTAAACCATCCAACATTCACTGAGGGGTGTTCTATCCTTCAGTCCACATGGCTCTCACTTGCCATAATAGCCAAGGATCCACTTCACAGATCCTGTCTCTCATACCTCCAAGCATATTCTTTCTATTAACTGATGATAAGGATGGAAATCGATCCACATACACCAGACAAGACTGAACCCTATTTCCAACTGGTGGGGTGGGCCTGTATCTGGACCGTTCAATTTCAGACCTCCAGTGGGGCTTCACAAGATAGAAAGCACACGATACATTCAGACATAAAACTAGATGTCCGGGAGAAGGGTTTTAAATCAGCTCTTTCCTTGAGATGCAGTAGTCTGTGTACGGAATTATATATAAGGGAGAGGGGGGACATTACATGGTGCATTTGTCAGTCTGAAATGACAAAGTGCTGACACAGGTTTTCCACCTTAGTAAGAATCAGGCTCGCATTTGCTGAATTCTGAGAATGGATCTGCAAAGTTCCTTCATCCCTAGGGTGCAAGCATGAGCATCCTCTGGACAGACAAAGCATCACATGTCATGCAGTGGGGCTGCACATTCATCTGCATTCATAATCCAATTCAGGGGAATGAGGCCAGAGTGAGGCATACTCATAGAGTTGTACTCTCTGGGTCACATACTATATTGTACACATATATTGTAAGAACAAAGGAGAATTGTTCTTGAGCCACGTGATCTGTAGAGCGCAATCAGGCAAGTAGATCAAGTGGGACCTAAATATCCACTCAAGCAACTATCCATAGGTTGTGGTAAAAACACATACACAGTTTTGTCTGCAAAAAAGGAGGTTGTGTCACCATCAAGATAGCCGTTTACTCAGAAAAGCTATACCAGAGTGAATTTTTCTGATACACAAGTATTCATCATTCATCATGGATAAAAATTTAACTCTGGCATAATTACCAAGAGAACCTTTAAAAATACTCAGTAGTAGTAAAGGCACAGCACCGCCTGGAAAAACAATTATTGTATAATTAGATATATCAAAATTTAATTGGAAGATTATTTTTTAGTAACTAACAAAGGGGTTTTTGCAGATGGAAAGAAGGAAAAGGTGAAGCTTATCCATCATCTGACTCAGAAGCACCAAAAGTAAAGGCGGAATGTCCAGGCATGGCAGCACAGCTCCTCATACAGCTCCAGTTCAAAAAAAAAACCCCACCACATTTACAAGCGTATGCTCATGATTAGCTCTTCCAAGCAAGTATATGTAAGTTATTTTTGCTTCTCTATTCCTAGTTCCTGAAAGATATGAAAGCAAAACAAAACTCTGGCAACTACTGAATAATGCCTGTTTGAGCAATCACAGGAGACAGCAAGATTGGAAAAGATGTCACAACAAGCAAACTTCCTCCCCCCCCCTTATACCTATACCCCCAAAAGATTCCCTGCTCAATTTTCTGTGTCCCCTGGAGGACACAGTTCAGATTCATAGTAATTGGGGCACCACAGTGCAGCTTGTAAAAATGCAGCCTTTGCTTCAAGGACTCAATGTTCTATTCCCAAACTTGCAAACAGCAGAATAACCAAAGTAGGGGTGTGTGCTCAGTACATACTGAGCCAAATAAATACCCGAAAAATACCTTACTGGTATTTTCCAGGTATTAATTCACCCCAATCAGATTTCCCTTTAAATGGCTTTTTCAAAGCCAAGCCACTTGCATGCCTTCCCTTCCCTACCCAAGTTGTGCCATGGTAGAGACACACGCAAGTGAGTGAAGGAAATGCATTTACAGCCTTTCCGTCCCCCACTGAGGTGTGCCGTCACCATGGCACAACTCGGGGAGGGAAGGTATTTAAAGAGGCCGCAGTTTGGTGTCGTGGTTAAGTGCGCGGACTCTAATCTGGGAGAACCGGGTTTGATTCTCCACTCCTCCACTTGCACCTGCTTGATGACCTTGGGCAAGACATAGCTCTGTACCAGCTGTTCTCTCAAGGACAGCTTGGGAAAGAGCTCTCTCAGCCCCACCTACCTCACAGGGTGTCTGTTGTGGGGAGGGGAAGGGAAAAGGAGTTTGTAAGCCGCTCTGAGACTCCCAAGTAAGTGAAGGGCAGGATATAAATCCAATCTCTTCTTCTTCTTCATGTTCACTTCAGTTGCTGAGGCATGCTGCTGCTGCAGTGCAACTCAGAGAGGGAAGGGAAGGTATAGAGCCAAATAAATTCGGCAATACCGATTATTTCCCAAATCCCAATATCATGCTAATATTGGGATTCAGGAATATTGGTATATAACAATATTTGCCAGGTTTGGTATACCCAAACCCGAAAAATACCAAATTTTGTGTGTGTGTGTGTGTGTGTGTGCCCACCCCTAAATCAAAGTACAAACTACTTAAAAATGCAACACAGCTTCGCTCTGGAAAATAAATTGATCAGTACAGTAAATTCTTCCAAGTAACATACTAATCTATGTCCCAAACTCTTATGAATTAATAAGGTGTAAAAACTTCACACTGGGTGTATGTATGGGGCATCTAAGGAATATATTTAAATGCTATACAGAAACTGGGGAGTTGCTTTCTATAGATGAGGGGTGGTATTACATAAAACTGCACATAAACCACAGCAGGTGTGCCTCCCTAAAGCTTACTGAACTAAGCAATCCTCTGGCATGGTCAATATGAACTTTTTTTTACAGATGATCTCAGTTTGAGATAGCTGCTTGCTGCTTAAAAACAGATTTCACGCTCTGTCACAGACGATGGAGACTGGGCAGTTAGCCATCATGGACCTAATCTGGAGATGGCACTGTAATCTGCTGGGATTCCTACCTTTAAAAGAACTTCAGGTGGGAGGGAACTCTGTGCTCACTGCTTTCCATTCCTTTTAACAATTAATAGAGTTGGATCACTTTTTCCTTAGCCAGCCAAATCTATCACCTGCAACTCAGCTATATTTGTGAGCTGATTTTCTCATCAAGCCTTAGGAAAAAAAAGATTTACTGTAGTTATCTTTCCTCACAGAAGCAGCTTCACATAAATTCAGGTGAAGCATGTTTGAACCTACTGTTCTTTGTGAAAAGAAATTACATCTAATTCTACCCTCTGTTAGACATTCCTCCTGTTAAGAAGAAAATGATACAAGCATTCCAGATCAAGAGACACGAGCTGTTTCCCAAGTATGGATAAAAAACTGCATGACAGGCATTCCGATGGCAACTCAAACGACCTCTTCTTTCACTGAATCACACCTGTCCAGAAATAAATTTCTATCTGAATTAAAAAAAAAGTTTAGAGAATGATCAGAAGTCACTTTGGGGAAGAAATCTTTCAGATAATGTTTTCGTTTTTATTTTATCTTACAGATGAAGGCGCTTTACCTAAGACAGCTACTATCTTATTCTGGTATTATGATAGGAGGCAGGCAATGGCAAACTACTTCTGGCCGTCTCTTGCCTTCAAAACCTTATGGGGTCACTCTTGCCTTGAAAATCTTACGAGCCAGTTCGGTGTAATGGTTAAGAGTGCGGACTCTAGCGGACTCTAATCTGGGAGAACTGGGTCTGATTCCCCACTCCTCCACTTGCAGCTGCTGGTGTGACCTTGGGTCAGCCACAAGTTCTCTCAGAGCTGTTCTCTCAAGAATAGCCCTTGAAAGAGCTCTCTCAGCCCCACCTACCTCACAGGGTGTTTATTGTGGGGAGGGGAAGGGGAAGGCAATTGAAATTCCGAGTGAAGGGCAGGGTATAAATCCCATCTCTTCTGTTTCTCTTCTTGTAAGTCAGCCTAGGCTAGTCCAGTCTCACCAGATCTCAGAAGCTAAGCAAGGTGGCCCTGGTTTGTATTTGGAAGGGAGACCCCAAAGAAGCCCAGAGTCAGTATGCTGAGACAGGCAATGGCCAAACCACCTCTGAACATCTCTTGCTTTGACAACCCTGTGGGGCTGCCGAAAGTTGACTGTGACTTGAAGGAACTTTCCACCACCGCTGTTTACAGGACTAGGCAGTACTACAGCCTTTGACGCTGACTGGCTGAGCTAGCAGCGGTCATGGAAACGTTACGATTCTACTGACTGCACAGAATGAACAAAATTAAAAAGCTCTCTGAATCTGTGCAAACGCAATACATGTTACAACTGAAGATATATCCCACAGTAAAGTAAACAATACAGTAAACTTGATATAGTATATATTCCACTCTGTCGAATAGGTTATGAACAGATGCCACCAGGCTTCTGAATACCATTCACACACACACAATACACAACCTTTATTGGCATACACTGCAGGGACATCAATAAAGGAACAGTAGCAAACAGCTAGCAGTAAACCAAACAGTAGCCGACATGACTAGGTGGAACAAATCAGAGAGGATTAAGCCTTATACTCCCTTACCCTTAATTTCCAAACATAAGCTAAAAATTCAACTACAGACAGAGTAATTACCGAGAACTTGTCGGACAGTAAAATTTTTAGGTCGCTGTCGGACAAGTTCCTTGAGGGGGGTAGGTGGGGGCCAATCAAATAGCGGCTCATAGTGGAGTAATGGGGGCATCGTAGAAGGATATGGGCCACTGAGTCAGGTTCACTAGAAAGACAACTACAGGTTCTATCCCTATAAGGGATACCCCTATATCTGCCTGACACAACAGCTGAGGGGAAAAGATTGAATCTTGCTAACATGAAAACCCGCCGATGAAGCGGAGCTATTAGGTTGGAAATATAGGGGGCCATGGGGGCTTGGGGGAGGGGAAGATCAAGGAAGCGTGGAGAACAGACTCCAGAACTCCCAGCATTGATTAATTGGGCTTCCATATCCCAAATCCTCCTCCGCACTGCCTGCAAAATAGCTGTTTCGCCACAGTTGTACAAGGAGTCTAAATCTATTCCCATAGTTTTGATTTTATTCACTATAGTTTGTGACCAGGTAGAAATATATGGGTCTGCAAGAAGTTGGACAGAGAGGCTGTTGGGAGGAAAATACCATTCTGGTTTTGGGATTCAGAAATATTGGAAAACACTAATATTTTTCGGGTTCAATAATCCCAAACCCCAAAAAATACTTTTTTTTTGCACACCCCTAGTCTTGATCTAATTATACAATGGCACAAGGCACAAGCTAGTTAATGCATGTAGGAATGAATTCTTATTGTTCAAGGAGGTTTATAATTATACTTCAGTGCATTCTGTAAAGTAGATATCTTCAGCCACATTTTATACCTGCATGGAAGCGGCTGAAAGATGTTGATTTGGTACAGGCAGCGTGGGATTAACCTAAACTGGTAAACACCTACTCAACACATAAATAATTAACATTCACAATAATGATGAATATGTTTATTTTGCATATGTTTGTTCTACAAAAAAAACTGCTCAGTGATCAGAATTATATTTCAAGTTACTTTCTGTGTGACTTCATAGGTGATAAGTTTATATCACCAGTTTCTCGTAGCAAAATATGTTCAACACCTGTCTGAACTTTTAAACTGGGTTTAAACTGTCAAACGTCTTCAAAAGCTTCAGGAGGACAGTTAATTTTGTCATGCAGGAAAAGATGTTTACCCGTATCTAACTTTTGATACCCCCAACCCCTTTCAAATCCTCAGAAGTCTGCTCTTTTAAAGCTTCTGGGTTAAGAATTCCCTTTTGCAAGATAAATATTTGCATACATAAAATTCAGCAGAAAGCTGGCAAAAATATATCTTGTGCATACACTTTGTGAATATGTTTAAAAACCAGAATGTCCTAGTTTTGCAGAGATGCTGACTATTCTGGGTTGTCCATCATTTTGTTCTGCCATGTTGATGGCTCAGACCTTGGATGCTTAGACCTTTGACAATTAAAAAAAAAAAAGGGCTGCGCAAATTTCATGTTTGCTGGACAACTACAGAATTCAGAAACTGGGACAGAACTGAGAATTCTGAGGACCTCAGTTATCACTGTCTCTAAACGCAGAGGTCATTTTGTAGAAAAAGAGGTGCAGGAGCTCATCAGCACAACTCATTAGCATAACTTATTTGCATATGCCACACCCCCTGACATCACCGGAAGTGTGTCAGAAGGCAACACCCACCGCTCAGGCCCCACCCCAAAATCTCCAGGTATTTCCCAACTCAGAGCTGGCGAGCCAGCTTTACACTTCAGGTTTCTTTTGTTCTCGCAGGGAAGCTGCCCTGCAACAAGCATGAAAATACAGATCAAGTTAGTTTGCTTTTGCTTTTTCCCACAGAGCATCACCGTATGTGCCCGCTCCTGGGCTTGTTACTCCCGGAATAGCATTCCTGTGCGTTCCTGCTCGAAATGACCCCTGCCTAAAAGTAACATTTTCACATCTCACACTTTACGGAAAAAAACTAATTGAAACTCAGAGGCAGGGTCTGTTGAAGGCTGAGTTGCTAGAAAACTTTTAAAGCCGTCCCATGATAACTTCTACATGCTGTTCTCCAGTGCATTCAATCTGTCCTATCCCCAGTTCGGTTGTGTTAAGCAGAACTGCAGCAGCATGGAAATGTAAGCTGCTCTGGGCCAATATGGAATACCAGTAAAAAAGCAGCCAAAGTCTTACCTCCCAATATTCTGTTTCCAGCTGCCAAAGAGAGACAGTGGCAGTTGAGAAATATGATTTACTTTCACTCAAATGGGAGGTTTGATGCCAGTTTGCTGCAGTGGTTAAGTGCGCGGACTCTAATCTGGGAGAATCGAGTTTGATTCCCTACTCCTCCGCTTGCACCTGCTGGATGACCTTGGTCAGTCACAAGTTCTCTCAGAGCTGTTCTCTCAGGAGCAGTTCTCTCAAAGCTCTCTCAGCCCCACCTACCTCACAGGGTGTCTGTTGTGGGGAGGGGAAGGGAAAGGAGTTTGTAAGCCGCTCTGAGACCCCGAGTGAAGAGCAAGGTATAAATCCAATCTCCTCCTCCTCCTCAGTAAGACTTGCTTTATAGCACAGCCAGAAGTGACGGGTCCCCATGTGGAGTGCTCAATACAGAAGCCACACTATAAAGTTGTTTTCATCCAAAGCATGCAAACTTTTCTTTGGAATCTACCTCTTCTGTGTTACAAACAGAGCACGGGCATGCATTCTGGGAAATGTGGGGGAAGGGCAGGATATAAATCCCAATAAATAAACGTTATTCATTCCATCTCTGCAACAAACAACATGAGAGAGGGAACCATGTCTGAATATACGTTGTAAACATGAACTCTGTGGCCATGTTTTCAGACAAGTCTCTCGCATCCCCCTCACAGACAGACAGAGTGAGTATGCCAGCAGGAAACCTTTTACCCTGTAATGCTTGAAATGACTTCTGTGCCAATGAGTGAGATCAAAATGGGGGGAACAGTTAGGGAAATACAATTAAGGTGTTACTATATCATTGTCATCTGTAATTATTACTACTAGTAGTAGTGTTAATTAATAATAATAATTGTGTGCTGTAAAGTCGCAACCAGCTCATGGCAACCCCAGAACCATGAGGTTTTCAAGGCGATAGATGAGCACAGTAGGGCTGCCAAGTCAACCTGGGGGGCGGGGGATCCCCCGCTAAAGAGGTTCCCGATCTGCCGGCCAGCATTTGGCCGGCAGGGGGAACCCCACCCCCGAAGTCGTCCAGCGAGGACGACGTAATGATGTCACCAGAAGTGACGTCAGCACGCTGGGGGCGTTGCCAGAGGGTTGCCCTGGCAACGCCCCCAACGTGCTGACGTCCCTTTCCGGTGACATCGCTGGCGCGCACGCTTTGCACGCGCGCCAGGAGAAACTCACGGCCGGAGGAGGACTCCCCCCCGCCGGTGAGTCCCTAAGACTTGGCAACCCTAGAACACAGGTGGTTTGACATTGCCTTCCACTGCACAACAACCCTGGACTTCCTTGGTGGTCTCCCATCCATGTACTAACCAGGGCAGACCCTGTTTAGTTTCCAAGCTTTGATGAGATCAGAGTAGGCCGGGTTAATGTCAGATCCCCAGTTAAGACACTCTCCACAGTGCTTGTACAAAGATTATTTATCAGAGATTTGCTTACTACAGGAACTGGTTCTTTGTCAGGAATAAAGAAAACACGTGAAATCCAGAGGTTATAGGTAAACTTCAGTGCCCCCCCCCACACACACATACGTCAGCATTCGGCCCCAACGTTAATACAACAACCCTGAAAGATATACGGTGTCTTATCTATTCCAGTTTGGTGTAGTGGGAAGCCAGTTTGGTGTAGTGGTTAAGTGCGCGGACTCTAATCTGGGAGAACCGGGTTGGATTCCCCACTCCTCCACTTGCACCTGCTGGATGACCTTGGGAAAGCCATAGCTCTGTACCAGCTGTTCTCTCAAGGATAGCTGTCTCAGAGCTCTCTCAGCCCCACCTACCTCACAGGGTGCCTGTTGTGGGGAGGGAGAGGGAACCACTCTGAGACTACAAGTGAAGGGTGGGATATAAATCCAATCTTTTCTTCTTCTCTTCTATTCTAGCCTAGCAAAAGAGACTCCAAGGCCAACTCTCACGAGAACAGGCCCAGGGGTACGACTTGGTGGAAAGTCATGGCTACAGCAAACAGGCACTCATACACCCACACTCCCCCTTTAGGAATTCCCTTCCCCCCAAAGCATGGCAAGGTGCACAGTGAAGCAGAAGGAAGAGAAATGAAACTGAAACCTTGACAGTGATCAGGATGGCTGCATCTTGAGATGATCACATTTCCCTGACTCCATTTTATGAAGCTTGGCTGTATGGCTCCGCACTTCCAGGAAGCTTTTTGTAGCATTCCAGGTGTGCTGACCCCTGCGATTTCCCCAAATGCGGGAAACTCGACTGCATAATTTGTGGCATATATACCGCTGGTGCAACTGTGGTTCAGCCTCAAAACCTGGAGCCACCAAACTTTGATGCTAGATGCATATTAAAAAAAAACACACACACACCGTCTGAACTCGGCCGGAACCTCACAAGATTTAAAATTCCTTCGGTCTATCCAGAGACCAATACCAAGATGACGCTGAAATATCCACCTGCAAAGCCAGAATAACTACGTGCAAAAGATCTGCCACCTCTCTCCGCAGAAAGCAATTTCAGGCGAAATTGTCGTATGCTGTGCTTATCGGGCGGAAACGATTCTGAAACTCACTTCAATACATTCCGCACAGCTCTAGCCGCGACCAACGCACAACGTTGCCACCGATCACACCTCTGCAAAAGCGAGCCGAGAAGTTCACATCTTTATTACTTCTTGTAGATGGTGATGAAATAGTTCCCCAAGGTAACCAAATGTTGTCTACATTTTTAAAGAGATCTAAATAGTCACTTTTCTATCTGCTTAACTTAATATTTAGACATCTTTTGATATATGAGATGCAACTGTTTTCAGTTTGGGAGGGTGCACGGCTCACTGGTAGAGCATCAGGGCTGCATTCCCATCCTCTCCTGTTCAAAGGTTGAAGTTGGAGGTGATGTGGAAGACCTCTGCTTGAGACCCCTGAGAGCCACGGCCAGTACGAGTAGACAATTCCGACCTTGGAAGAACAACGGTCTGAATCAGCACATGGCAGCTTCAAGGGCTCATATACTGCAACATTATTTGTCTCCAATCTTATTATCACAGATTTTTTTTTTGCACGTTATAACCTTTAACAGTCCAGGTAGTCAGCCGTGTTGGTCTGAAGCAGGAGAACAAATTTAAAGAGCCCACTGGCACCTTCAAGACTAACAAAGGTTTATTCAAGGAATGAGCTTTCATGTGCATGCACACTTCTTCAAATAAACTGAAATGGGATGTAAGGTTCAAACTTATAGACGCGCTGAACAGCAAATTAACGTGTAACATGATGAGACTCTTTAAGATATGTGGAAACAGAATTAAACGACAAGGCTAAGGTTACAAGGCCAACACCTGGAAAGCAATAACGCCAAGCAGAATGTTTACCATAAACATATGGCCTCAACATTATCTAGGTAGCACTAAGAACGCTGGAAGGGAATGGTCCCAAAGTGAAGAGATACCATTTTCAGACCTTCACTGAAGGAGGCAACAGCTTCAAGCCGAAAATTTGCACAACTAATAAAATAGTAGTTTCTTTTCTTCTTTTCTTTTTTCTTTTCACTGCACCAAAGTCAAGTTTTCTCTCTCTGGAGCTGCCTGGTAAGTGTCAAAACAACACCTGCATTGAAGAAAAAGGGAGGCATCCTGCCAGGAGAGATTGTTCAGATCCTTCAGTCCGCTTACTAAACCGGAGTTGGATGTTCGACAGGCACACGGTGGTGGCCCCCAGCAGGCCCCCGTCCGCCCCCATCAACTCCTCCTCTGTTCCTGATCACATGAAAAGCACGTTAAGCTTCCCCTTGCCCTGTTTCATCAGCTGCTGTTTGTGGTTCAGGTGGGGAAAACCAAAGCATGACAACAGGACACGTGTTTTATACTGCCGTGCGTTACCAGGTGGGAGGAAGCACGCGGGGAGGTGAAGCTGCCGCTCTTGACAGCAGCTGCACACAGGTCATAAACCAGAACTCTGGGCAAGTTCTGCTGTTCCTCCCTGCAGAAACTAGCAAGTCCTGCAGCTGCTTTTCAGTTTAAAAGAAAATAAGTTGGGGAAATGTTCTCCCATCTCCTGGGTGCCATCTAGTACGGCCCCAATAAATTTCTGCGACCAATCCTAGGAGACAGATCATTGTACAAACCTCTGTATGGTTTTCTTCGAGTTGTGTGTCTTTAAAAAACAGCAGGAAATGCATAGTGGAGCTAAAAAAAGGAATCAGCATTGTTACCCCGCCTGTTCTCACCGAGATCCATGCTCTTGGAGGCTTTCAGATTAATTGATTCCGTCTGCTTGGCCAGTGTCAACGGTCTGAAGTTGATGTGCTGATCGGGTAAATACGCAGCCGAATCTGCTACTGAGCTACGGAAAGAAGACACGCCAAAAAAGAAAAGAAAAGAATTAGGCACCAGCTCAAAAACAGATGAATTAAATCCTACAAAAATGAATCCATCCCTCAATTCCCTGGTTATTTTAAGTCATCCAAATTTCTTTTCATCAGTTGTCACCTCTATTAAATCTGATTTTACTCAAGATATATAATGGAGAAAATAGAGCCAAGACCTAAAAGAACTGCTTTTTGCCTCGTATCTGTTCACTCTGCGAACATTTCAGTAATGAATAAGGCACATTAGTTTACTGCAGTGCATTCCACGTGATATTTAAAAACCTAAAGAAGAGGTGAAGACAAATACGTTAGCCTTATCACTGGTTTCAAAAGCAACTGAAACCACTAGGCACTGCATGAAGGGTTGGATCCCACATAGGTTTCTGCCAATTCCCCCTCCTTTGCTGTTGTTGCCGTCAAGCCACAGCTAACCCATGGCAACCCCAGAGGGTTTTCAAGGCAAGAGACATTCAAAGGTGGTTTTGTCATTGCCTGGTTCCATGCTACAACCTTGATATTCCGAAGAGGTCTCCCATCCAAACACTAGCCAGGGCTGACCCTTCTTAGCTTCTGAGATCTGATGAGATCGGGCTAGCCTGAGCTATGCAGGCCAGGAATTACCCCCTAATATGGCAGCCCAAATCTCCCCCCAATAAGCTGCTCATGGGGACACAGGGAACCTGCTGGAATAACTTGGAATGGAATCGGAATTCGGAAGGGAGGGCCCTGACCTGGATAGCCCAGGCAAGCCTGATCCTGTCAGATCTCAGAAGCTAAGCAGGGTCGACTGTGGTTAGTACTTGGATGGGAGACTTCCTTGGAATTCCAAGTCAGGAGGCCAGAGGCAGGCTTTATTCATCCACCTCTCTGAATATCCTCCAAGTCCCCAGTAGGGGTCAGTCACCAGAGGTCAACGTGACTTCCAGGTACAGAGACACACACAACAACAACAACAAAAATCGGGTGCGAGGGAGGCTGGCAAAAATCAACCCCCTCTTTGCACCCACAGAAATCCACACAGGATCTACACTTATATATATGTCTCATTCACAAGTTAAAAGTACATAAATAGCTGATCAACAGACACAACTAGAAGGAAAACTAAGAAGATATGTTTGAAATCTTTCATGTGAGGAGATCAGTTTTAGCCTTCACAATATCAGGAAAAATTTCACAGTCACGAACAGGCCTGTATACCTCAAAAGAGAGATTTCACAAACTTTCCATATGGAACTTTACCCCTTTCAACAGTCGATCCTTCCACTGTTCCTCTGTCCAGCAGCCAGCAGCACTACCTTCCATTCCCCCATACATATACCGCCAGACAAGCAAGTTCACCAGTATGCCCACACCATTGCTATTAGATACAAGTAAGCCATAGAGATACAACCTGCTTCTCACAGGTCTCTGTATCTTGTGCTAAAGGAGGATGCAATGAGAAGGTCAAATAGCCAGGATCAACTTCTGGGCAAGCCTGAGATATGGCAACATTACTGTCTGTGTGCAGGCACAGCTCTGCAATTGGATACGGCTGCTTTTCAACACACACTAGTATGGGAAGAAGGCTCTGAGAACTCAGGAGGGTCTTACTTCTATCTGTGTTCTGAACTGCCCTGCATGTCACACTCTGGAGACAAGCACAGAACACTTGCATGGCCGTGGAAGAGCCGCAGAGAATACCAGCTGCTGTTTTGAGCCCCTCAGAACGCCTTTCCTAAAGGACTGTCCAAGGTAAAACTGGGTCTCCAACATGCCTTTGTGTTGAGAGGAGGGCACACAGCAAGGCAAGGCAAGGCATGAAAGCACTTCTGACTCTCTGAGTCAGGCTCAGAGAGGGCTTCACCAAGATCTCACACCCCAACCTCCTCTTGCTCCCCTTTCCACATGGGAAAAAACAACTAAAATTGCCTGTATGGTTCACTGTTCTTCAGTCCCACAATCCAGATATTTGGCTTCACTTCCAATCCTTTGTTCCATGTTCCATGCCCCTACCTAGCCCAAACATTGGTAAAAGGTTGTAAAAAGTCAACAGCTCCCAACTACTGCAGCAGCACTCTACTGCAAAATATCAGCAAATGCCCGTGCAGATTAAATGAAGGGCCTCTCATCCGTTTTGGTAGAGCATGGTATCATGCACCTTCAAGCCACTTCCTCAAATACCCTTGTGGTTAACCAGATTTCCCACTTAAGGTTCTTTAAGCAGTTTCAATTCTTACTCGAGGCTTCTGACGAAGCAGCAACCCGGATCAGATTTGCACTAGTGGAAGTTTCGACCCATCCCTTACTCTAGGACAGGAAGGGCGGGGAGTGCATGCTTCCTTCCTTTTTTAATCCTTCCTGAAAGTGCGATGCCACCAGATGCAGGAGTACTGGCAATACGATACCCAAGGAAGCATAAATTACACTGATGTTCAAAATACACATCAGTGTTGGTTTTCACCAGCAGGAGCCATACCGGTTCCTTGACAGATGAGTTTTAGGTCTTAGCCTTAGGGAAGTCCCTCAGTTTGGCTCTGGGGAAATCACCATGCCTCAGTTCCCATCTTTGAAATGGGAATAATGACCATTTACTATTTTTAAATATGTGCATGTGTGTGTGCACGCATGTGAGTGCGTGTGCACCTGGAGGTCATGGTGACCTCTGGTGACTGACCCCAACCAGGGGGCCGAAGAATATTCAGAGAGCTGGCTGAGTAAATCCTGTTCCCGCCTCTCACCTCTGGTATTTCAAAGAGGTCTCCCATCCAAGTACTTGTCAGAGTCGACCCGGCTTAGCTTCCGAGACTGGGTTTGCCTGGGCTATCCAGGTTAGGGCATGACTACCTAATATTTTGAGGACGGACCTGCCAACCTAGCAGTTTGAAAGCAAGAAATTGCAAGTAGATAAATAGGTACCACTTCGGTGGGAAGGTAGCAGCGTCCCGTGGGCCTTGGCATCTAGGCATGCTGGCCACATGACCATGGAAGAGTCTTCGGACAGCGCTGGCTCTTCGGCTTGAAAACAAGAGATGAGTGCCGCATCCCTAGAGTCGTATTCGACTGGCTTTTGAGCAAGGGAAACCTTTACCTTAAGGTAAATGAATGTATACTTATAGATTGACAGATAAGGAAATAAAGCTACATTTTTTCACACATTACAGAGAAGCAACATTGCTATCAGCAGTAACAAAACCCACAGATAATAAACATCTTCAAACCTATGATTATAATCCATGAGCAGTTCGTCACTGGGATGTGGAGGCAGAGGGGGTGGGGTTTCATCTCCAGCCATACCCCGCTGAGACGCACAAAGCTCTGAAAATAAACAAAGTAACAACAACAGACTGTGACACGAGAAAACATATTACTTCTGCTTGTTGATCAAGAGCGCCACTGGCAAACCCGAGCATCACTTGAAGCTAGTAACAAATTATACAAATCTCCAAACTAACTAAACTAGAATTAAAATTACACCAAGCAGAAAATATATCCCCCAGGATTTTCAAAAGACCTGATTTTCCCATTTGCACATGCATAATTAAAGATAAACACATTGAAATCCTCCTTATGGTGAAGAGGAGTCAAAGTTCTGTATTAATTTTATTAATTTCAATGAATAGTCTGTCTCACACATACCCACACAAACTTATGCTGGAACTAAACAGCCAGCAATCGCATAGTTATATCATGAGCTGAACTGTAATGAGTCTGGCAGTTTCCATTTTCTTTTCCACCAATTGTGAGCAGCTGCAGATGTTCTTGGGTCATCACACTGGAAGCCATTCATGCAGTCCCCTCCTTGTCCCCAACCTGTTATGGGAAGCCCAAACCCATATGTCTTTGCAAGTGTCTGAACTTACTAGCCATGCTCAAAGAAACCTCCACACTGTTTTCACAAGTGCAGGCACTGACGCTAGTCATTCTCACCTGGACGCTTGTTTCTTTCTTTCCTCCCCCGTTTCCAATTAAGAGAAAAACTTATTGCAAATAAGTTCAGCAATGTGGACCACAGTGTTGGTTTAGCTACCCATCTGGGAACTGAAACTTGACTTACAGCTGATTTTAATGCAGGAAGTATGACTTCCCTAGGATGTGGAAGCAATGTGGTCTCACGCACAGCACTTTATTACCACACTCCTTGAAGACCAAGAGTCAAGGAAAGGTCTTGCCTAATGAATCTCTCGGACAAAGAAGTAGACAATTCTTTAGTTTTAGGATCTGCTATCTTAATTGAAAAGTACGTTTTAAAATGGCCAATATAGGCTAACTAAGCAAACAAAACTGCACACCATACGAATAGAACCCAAAGACCACAACGTACACACACACACACACATACACACACACACACACACACACACAATAGATAAGGAGTTCCGTTTCCATTCCGAAAACACTGGTTCAATTTCTTCCCGCTTAATCCTCCTGTTCTCCTAGTCAAGTCCCAGATCACTTCCCCAAATCATCACAGCTACTACCCAAATCTGATCCTTGATTTCAACTATAACTGCATGACATGACAACCCATTTAACTACTTACGACATTCAGTCATTCAAATGGTTTCTTTCAATACCACAAGCTTTCAGCTCTCTTCCCCCTCTTCCATTTCTTCATAGTTTTCTAAATTCTAATTATCAGCACCTTCTCCACTACTGCACTTTGAACTAACATACCTGTTAAGGCTACCCAAAGAATAACCATACTATTTCCAGATGTGTTCGGCCAGGTATCAGCCAGGTTAATGATGGCTCAGCTAGGTGGTCAAGTTCCAACAGGGCTTACTTTCTTGTTTCCAGCTACAGAGGCAAATCAAGCTGTCCTTCAAATACATGGCAGCCACTTATTTGTGAGTGGGGAAATGCCAGCATGATGAAAATGGTGTGTGTGGAGAGGACCACTGAAATACTAATTCCATTGTGAAACCCACACAGTCTCCCAACACTCTAGGAGCCAATAACAGATAAGATGTCCTTAAGGCTGGAGGAATATCTAAAAACTACCCAAGGGAGTTTATTTTGTACCCGCAGGCTTGGTGCTATGTCTCTATGACACCCTCTCCGCTGTAGTCACGACACTGATGCTGCACTGCAACCCAAGATACCACCTCTCCCTCCTTAAGTTACCCATGCCATTTAAAAGAGTTGTTATTCTTATACTGATGTACACTGGAAGTCTTCCTTTCTGATTTCCAGGAACGAATTTCTGGTTGCCACTGCTAACTTGATGATTGTATTTGTGGACCTCCGCCCCAATCATCTCATTTATATGAACACTTGTCTTGAGCTAAACTGTTCAATATACTCTATTAATTGCAGGTTATTAGATACCAGCTAGTTGTATGTATTATTACTGCCATTAATCCATATAGAAATCACACTTTGCAAAAAATCTTTACAAGTGGGACAGGGAAGGCAATGCCAGAAAATAATGATAGGAAGCATATTTACCTGAAAGGAAGATGATCCCAAATGCAACACAATCCCCATTAAAAATAATGTTATATACAAGTGTTGGTTTTTTTAAATCTCTGGACATAAAAGTAACTTGTATGCAAATGTAAGATGCTCCCCATTTTTTCTTTTTTTCTTTTTTTTTATAAGATAATTTTATTAGTTTTACTTTAAACAAACAATAAAATAAATAAACATTCCAAAAACTCAACATAATAACAAAGAGCGTACATTATTTCATCCATGTGTAGAAATTGGACCATACAATATTCGGATCTACTTTGTTTTCTGGATTCGTCAAAAAGCTTAATCTGTCCATTTCTGCCCACTCCAAAAGTTTGCTAATTATTTCTTCTCTTTTTGGCAAGATTTTCGATTTCCAGTATTTTGCCCGAAGAATACGCGCTGCAGTTAATACATATGCTATTTGTTTTTGTTCTTCTTTCCTCAGACCCTCCGGTAGTATATTTAACAAATACACTTCTGGGAGCAAATCTAAATCAAATTCTGTGATGTCCCTTATTAGATTCTTAACCGATGACCATAGCTTCTGCACAAATTTACAAGACCACCACATATGATATAGAGTCCCGATGTTACTCCCACATAACCAACAAAGGCTTGAACTAGACTTAAGACATTTATTTATTCTGTCCGGTGACCAATACCAGCGGTAGAATATTTTATAGATATTTTCTTTATAGGAGACTACTTTAAGAAATTTTATTGAATTCCAAATTTTTGGCCATTTATCTATGGTGATGTTACGCTCCCCATTTTTTCTTAATGGCTTATGTGGGGAAAGAGTAATCTTTCTTTAGTAAACAAGGTACGATGGTATGAGAAAACGGGGTTCCTGTCTATGTAAACAAACTTGGATCAAGCATATCTGGAAATGTTTTTCGATGAAGCCAGAACTAGAAAAGATTATACTAGAAAACAAGGATTGCAACATCTAACATTTCAAAATTATAGATTCATCAACTCTAACTTCAGCTGATTGATAGAGAAAGACAAATGATAATCAGCTAACTTCCCATTTTAGGAATCTCTGTGTTTATTCTTTTGTGACAATTTTGGTTCTGTTTGGTTTGTTAACTGTAACAGAGAATTGAAACAACAACAAATATTTAAATCGGTCTTTCCCGCTAACAATGGATGGTGAGTTTCGCTTTAAAAACTGCAAGTTTCCTTATACTTCCTTTAACATGGGGATCTTCAGTCTCGCTGAGTCTGTAGACGCTCCTGGAATTCTGAGAACAGGTAGCGGGCACTACCTCAAAATGTTCTCCGTAAAGACAAAGGCCAATCACAAAATGGCTGCCATGAAGTATGGGACCAGTCACAAATTGCTAAGCAGGGTCAACTGTGGTCAATCCTGGGACGAGAGACCAGCAAGGAAGGCCAGAGTTGCTTCGTGGAGGCAGTCAATGGCAAACCACCTCTGTTCATCTCTTTGCCCTGAAAAGCCTATAGGGTCACTGTAAATCGACTGCAGCTTGATGGCACTTTCCACACAAGTAAAAGACAATTAACTAAAAATAGTTATTTCGTTGAGAAACCTTATATGGAGGAAACATTTCTAAATGTAGATGTTTGTGCTCATTTTAAATTTCATTATGCCAAGCCATTCCTTAGGGCAAACATTAGGGAAACTTAGCCACAGAGATGACAGCAAGTCCCTTGGCTGCTGGGAAATTTCTTGCAAGTTACAAACCCCCTGATGAGGCAGATTCCAGTAATCTTTCAGCAACAGAAATGTGAAGTTGCTGGCACTGAAGTGAGACTTCTTTGAAGAGGTTGTACTTTTTTTAAAAAAAATGCTGTCTCGGCACAACAGTTTGGCAGAGGAACAAACTGAGGACCTCTGGGTGGCAAGTATTAGATTATTCATATAAAAATAGACTTTTAAAGAATCTTTTCTTCACACTGACATAGGCAAAGCATTTTTTTTTAATTGATGGTTAACAGCTTTTTTGCCTGGGCTTTTTTTGTCCTCCTTCATAACACATAACAACAATAAAAAGATCTCTTTTAGAAACCCTAAGGTGAGTTGTCAGAAGTCCTATGCATTTCTGCTGAGTTTTGGGAAACACTCAGAGTGATGGCGTCAATCAATATTCCTGTTTGCTATGGGAAATCCCATGGCATATCTTTCACTCTGCCCAGGCTAGCCTCGTCCCATCTGTTCACAGAAGCTAAGCAGGGTCAGCCCAGGTTAATAATCAGATGGGAGATCACCAAGGAAGTCCAAGGTTGCTACACAGTGGTAGGCAATGGCAAACTGATTCTGTTAATTTTTTTCCCTTGAGAATCCTGTGGAAGCCTTAAGTCAGCTGCAATTTTCCTCCACCGTCCTTCCCTCTGTCACTTCTAAGCCTTGCTTTACATAAGAAGAACCCTATGGGTTGGATCCGACAGCTGCCATAGGGGGGTGGGGACGGCTACAAGCATGGATGGCTTCAAGAGGGAACTGGATAAGCATATGGAGCAGAGGTCCATCAGTGGCTATTAGCCACAAGGTATAGCTAGGAATTCTCAGTCTGGGGCAAGTGATGCTCTCTGTATTCTTGGTGCTTGGGGGGGGGGGGCAACAGTGGGAGGGCTTCTAGTGTCCTGCCCCCACTGCTGGACCTCCTGATGGCACCTGGCGTTTTTGGCCACTGTGTGTCACAGAGTGCTGGACTGGATGAGCCATTGGCCTGATCCAACATTGGCTTCTCTTATGTTCTTATGAAGAAGCTCACACAAAAGAGGGCCTTTCCCACAATTTCTCTTCCCCTGGATTTTCACTCCCCAACAGGTTGAATTCCAACATCCTCTACTGCAGGTAGCCCCATATGACATGGGGGTTAGGTTGCACTCAGGAGGGGGAACTGAACAAAATCCTCTTATCCTTTTGTGAGCATAAATCTGAGGCAGAGTCTGCTATTTCTGTGCAAGAAGGAGGGAAGAAATAGTCCTCAGTTCCCCTTCCTCACTGTGGTGCCCCCACTGCACTTTGTTCATGAGAGTCCCCAGAATGTCAAGAGAATCCCCAAACCCTTAGAACAATATTTTCAAGATACAAAGGGGCTGGGGGGAAGGGGAATAATAATAATAATAATTATTATTATTGTCATATGGCATTCTATGTAGAACAGCCAGGAGATCCTAAGGTTGTCTGGCAAGCCAAACGTTCTAGCTCTTTTAGCATTACATACCACTAGGTGGCGAGCTAGACTTGTTTTTAAGGCAAGATCCCATAGTGGAAGCTCCTTTCATTGATGCTCCCATAGGCTCCAACTTCAACTTACTACTGTCATTACAGGACAAGCCTGAATGGTCCTTGGGTTTGCATATGTGAGCTCATGTAGGTAATTATATGCTTCTGTTTCACAGAAAGACCACAGTTCATCATACAGTGGTGTCCCTGATTAGCCAAGAAGATTCATGAGGGACCTTGGGTCAGTCACTATCTCAGCCTTACCTTCACAGCTTTGTAGGAGAGGGGAGAACCATATATTCCACCTGCATCTCCCTGGAATAAGGACAAGATAAAATGTAGTGGCAACTTTGCTTTTCAGGGATGTGGAATGGTATAGTATAGCCCAATCTTCTCAGATCCCAAAAGCTAAGCTAGGTTGGTACTTGGACTGGAAGACCACTAAGGAAGATTCCGCAGAAGAAAACAATGGCAAACCACCTCTGCTTAATCACTTGCCTTGAAAACCTTGTGGGGTTGCCACGTCAGCTGTGACTTGATGGCATTTTACACACACACACACACACACACACAAAACTTCGTTCTTCTCCAGACAAACCATGAGAGAATCCCCAAGCTTGTTCCCAAAATGAGAAACTATGCTTTTTATTTCTTTTTCTCTAAATCATGGTTTGTCAGTACATGTGTAGTATGTCAGCATTTTCTGAGGCTGAAGTTTTCCTCTCTCCACTCACTCCACTCGAATTTCATTACACAGTTACTAACACATGGAAGAGTACAGTCACCACAAGATATTTGTGCTTCCTTCGTCTCAAACGCTCTCTCACCGCACCCAATAAATACTCATCGTAATCCAATACTCAGTTATACATATCATGACGTTTTCTTTTCTTATCTAAAGTCTGTCTTCTATTTTATACCACATCTTATCTTAACCACATGACAATTTAATTTGATCATTTGTTTTCCCTTTTTAATTCTCTTAATGGATTCCCACTCCCCCGTCCTCTTTACGTCCAGTTCTCTCTTTCAACCAACACTGCACTTGCTTGCTTATTATGACACATTTTATACTGCTGTCTCCACAAAGTACTCAAGATAGTTTTCAAAGTCATAAAAACCGTGAAAATAACAAACCTCAAAAGGCAGTCAGAAGATAACAGTTCTTAAAAACTTTCATTCTTAAAACAGTTTTAAAAAGGACACTGAAAGCAAATGACAAAAACAGTTTGCTACAGCAGACGGCCAAGCTGAAATCAATCAATACAATACAACCAATATCAAAAGTGTGATGAATCAGCAATTGCAAAAAAAAAAAAAACGTAAGCAGAAAAATTTCAGCCTGGTGCCAAAAAGTAAGTAAACTTGAAGTGTAGTAGTAGTAGATCTAGGAGGGCAGTGGTGACTCAGAGGTTAAGACACTGAGCTGCAGACCGGAAGGTCTATAGTTTGGCAGTTCGAGACCCGAGTGCTGCGTGACAGCATGAGCTCCCATCTCTGGCTCCAGCTCCTGCCAACCCAGCAGTTCAAAATCAAGAAATTGCAAGTAGATAAATAGGTACTGCTTCCATGGGAAGGTAATGGCGTTCCCTGCGCCTCGGCATTTAGTCATGCCGGCCACATGACCACGGAGAAGTCTTTGGACAGTGCTGGCTCTTCAGCTTGGAAACGGAGATGAGCACCACCCCCTAGAGTCAGATTCGACTGGCTTTTGAGCAAGGGAAATCTTTACCTTTAGTAGTAGATCTAGCCAGGCAGAGGTTAAGGGCATTCCAGCATTTCATAGGTGAACAGACTGATTTACTTTCTAGAGCAAAGACACACAGAACAAGGCTGCTGATAACTATTTATGTGCCCAGCCAGGCTAATATCTTCAGCTGCTCCATCTTAATTCTTCCTTCCTTCTCATGGCCCACTGGTTTCACCCACACCCCTCTACATGAGTCTGTCACAACTGTAAAGAAGAAGAAGAAGAAGAAGAAGAAGAAGGGATTGGATTTATACCCCGCCCTTCACTCACTTGGAGTCTCAGAGCGGCTTACAACCTCCTTTCCCTTTCCCTCCCCACAACAGACACCCTGTGAGGTAGGTGGGGCTGAGAGAGCTCTGACAGAAACTGTTCTTTTTCAAGAACAGCTGTGCCAGAACTATGGCTTGCCCAGGGTCATCCAGCAGCTGCCAAGTGGAGGAGTGGGGAATCAAACCCGGTTCTCCCAGATTAGAGTCCGTGCACTTAACCACTACATCAAACTGGCTCTCTTCTAGTAAAGGCCCTTGACCTTGTGCAAGCGCTGTCAGACATCACAAAGAACTGACGGCAAATGACAGACAAGAAGAACTAGACGGAGAGTCATCATGCTCTTTGCTCACCATGATCCTAAGACACACAGCATGACCAAAAGGCAAGGGTATATTCATCATGATTTGGGAGTATACAGCACACAGTACACCATTATAAGAATGTATATGCTGGCACAGCAGTTCTTAGAATTAAGGCTGCATGTTTTTCATAATTTTTTCAATTACATACATTCAGGTAGACCTGATTTCCCCCCCCCCCCTATACTGAAAGAAGAATTGCTATTTTCCTCCCAATTTAAGCTTGCCTTTGACAAGTGTTTTGTCTTTTCCCTCCTAACACTCTTTTTGACTTTTCACGGTTGGTGTTATACACCAATCAGCCTCATGGGTTACTTACCCATGGAGGTTCTTACATTTTTATTGTTTTGAATCCAGAAAACAGGTAAAACAGAAATTAAATTAACAGTATGACCCCCCCCCTCCCCCTCAGATTAACCTGAGTGTAACCAACACTTGCTACTGTTTAAATTCCTACTCCATGAGAAGGATGATTGTTTTCCTTTTAAATACAAGCTAAACGTGAAAGTGATAATGGAAAAATAACCAGGCAGTGACAAAGTCAGTTTCCATCTAAATTTACCTTTAGTTTAGTTTAGTTTATTATTACAGTCCAACATACAGAGTAAGCATAATATGTGAAGGAAAGGGGGGGGGACAGTCGTAATATATAAAAATAGAAATCTGAATGTAAGGACTTTTAAAATGTGATTCCCGCAATCTAAGAATTAATGCACAGAACTCAGCAATTGAATGTATAATCTCTGCATTCTTATCTGATAGGAAGAAGAAGAAGAAGAAGAAGAAGAAGAGATTGGATTTATACCCTGTCCTTCACTTGGAGTCTCAGAGCGGCTTACAAACTCCTCTCCCTTCCCCTCCCCACAACAGACACCCTGTGAGGCAGGTGGGGCTGAGAGAGCTCTTTCCAGAGCTGCCCTTGAGAGGACAGCTCTGACAGAACTATGGCTGTCCCAGTGAAGCCTTGCTTTTTTTGTTTTGATGTGCCCAGGTGTCCTATCGACTAATGGGGTAATAATTTTAAGATGAGCCTACCTGTAAAATGGAAAGCTGGAGAACATATGCTTTACTGATTCAACCTCACTTAAAAGGCATGGGCATAGCCTTTCAGAGTAGGGGTTTTTATTGTACCTGCCACAGATGGAAGGGCAGAACATCAAGCTAGGGCAAATGCCCTTCTAGAATTCTTTCCCTCCACTGAAGTCAAATATGTTGCCAGCTGAATGATGCTTTTGATATTTAACAACACCCCGAGTTTGGAAGCCTTTTCAGAACCACTGGCACAAGGCCGCAGACCACTGGCAGGGTGAGCTCAGGCATCACCCATAGTCGTGTCCCCCCCCCAAATCCCCCCCCCAAAGACCAATCTCGCCTTCTTACAAAATAAAACAAAATAATTATCAATAATATGCAGCCAAATACCTGTGCAGTGTAAGAAGAAGAAGAAGAAGAGATTGGATTTATACCCCGCCCTCCACTCCCCAAGGGAGTCTCAGAGCGGCTTACAAACTCCTTTCCCTTCCCCTCCCCACAACAGATACCCTGTGAGGTAGAACGGGGCTGAGAGAGTTCTGAGAGAACTGCTTTTTCAAGAACAGCTCTGACAGAACTATGGCTTGCCCAAGGTCATCCAGCAGCTGCAAGTGGAGGAGTGGGGAATCAAACCCGGTTCTCCCAGATTAGAGTCCGCGTACTTAACCACTACACCAAATTGGCTTTCTCTAAGGATTTGGATAACATTAAGTTTAGGCCTATGTTTCAGCAACAGGGTTGGATCCAACCAGTTTTAACACTTTTAACCAGTTTTAACACTTTTAACACAGTTTTAACACTGGTGAAAAAAGAGGGGAGGTTGTTCACTGCTGAGGATCATGGGACAGGTGTGAATGGAAACTGTGCGTGACTGGGGTCTTTAATAAGAAGGGAAATCAGGCAAGACCATGCAAACAATTTTAGCAGGATCCAACTCACAGTTCACCATGCAGCATGGGGTGACAAAGGGGTGTGTGTCTGTTAATGAAGAATAAATCTAAACTTCCTTTGGGTTCACCAAAGTTCTTTCAAACTCTGGACTTCTAAACTTATATTGAGGTTACTTGCAATCAGTGTTCCCTCTAAGTTGATTTAGTGTGAGCTAGCTCACAGTTTTTTAAGCCTCCGGCCCACACATTTTTGTCTTAGCTTAGGAAGGATGGCTCCCCAGAGCGAACTAATTGATGCAGTAGGCAAATTGCTTGCTCACAACTTTAATGCCAGTAGCTCACAAAGGAGACTTTTTGCTCACAAGACTCCACAGCTTAGAGGGAGTATTGCTTGCAATCCCCCAAAGTTGCTATATTTTGCTTTAAAAAATGGTTAACGTTTTCAGCATTCCACGCCACTCTGTGACTCAGACAGCGCACACCAAACTCCCCACCCCCACTGGAAGGGACTTTGTGCAAACATAACTGTCCACATCACAGCCTGCACGCTCACCTTATTAGAGTCTGGTAACTTCTGAAACAGAAGAATCAAGACCTATCAAGAACAAACACTTCATCCATACCTTGCACCCATAAATTGTTTTATACCCAACCTTACACAGTGGGATAGCAAGTGCGAATCTGTCACTTAAGCGGGAGCCGGTGCCAGGAATCTCATTCACAAGTTCTGAGTCAGCTCTTCCACCTGCCATGAAAGCTTCATGCCTTACAAGTCTGCACTTACTCTAATTAATTGCCTTAGAAGCTGATGTGTATCTCTTAAAACAAAGCAACTTGGGAAAAAGTTATAGTTGTTTGTTGTCATCGTTGTTGTTTAGAGCCAGTCAAAGTAGGATGTGCGGCACTTACCCGTCGACCTCTCCGGAGGCCAGCATGGTACAGAACACTGCACGGCTGCATCGCTACGCCTAGGAAAGGTTGTAAAATTCACACTCCCTTCAGGTTCCGGTTTTGGAAATAACACCACAGGCTCCAGAGGCTCCTAGGGGGACACAGAATCACACACAGTGAGATCAAATATGGTTAACAGTGGTGCCCCCATCCCAAAATTAGCCAACCCTATGTGACTCTCAATCTGGGGCAAGGGATGCTCTGTATTCTTGGTGCTTGGGGGGGCAACAGTGGGAGGGCTTCTAGTGTCCTGGCCCCACTGCTGGACCTCCTGATGGCACCTGGTGTTTTTGGCCACTGTGTGACAGAGTGTTGGACTGGATGGGCCACTGGCTTGATCCAACATTGGCTTCTCTTATGTTCTTACATTCTTACTTCAAGCTGTACTCATAGAAGTTAACTTACTGCCAAGACTACTCAAGGACTGAGCCATACCTATGTACAAATCCTTGCAACGGTTTTCACTAGTTTGTTTTTTTTGTTTTTTAAAAAAAATCTGTTCCCTGTATTCTTAACAATATTTTAGCTCTCTTGGCAGAAACATTGATTGCATTCTCTTGTTCTCACTCTCATTTGAGCTTCTGGCCTTCCGTGACATCATTACGTAGCTAAAGCTGGTTGTTGAACACAACACTGTGACATCACTCCATTCGATGTGTGATTTCTCTCTGGCTGGAATCACCTGTGGTGATTTGGGGGGGGGGGGGGGGGGAGAAGGGGGGTAGGACCATCCAGTGTGCCAACAGTGCTGAAGCAGCAGAAGCCAGAAAGACATAAGAGCACCAAAAAATTAAGGCAAGTGAACATTCACTGGGGACTGGGGAAACATTTCTATCCTACCAAAACTGGCATTTGGGACCTCATGAATAAAATGTAGTGGAAAATTGAGCACGGCCCCAGCTTACACAAGCAAGGGCAGAATGTGGGATAGAGTTTCCTCTGACCACAACTGGCTTCCCATTAGGGCTCCATCTGTGAAGGCAGCTTGTAGCCTTGTAAAGACAAGAAAAACGGTGCCAATGGTAATTTTTTGACAGCCAGCTGGTTCCCTTCTCTCAATGGCTGCCGCATATGCTCAGTAATGAATGCACACCAGAGCAGCTTGGGAAGTAAATGGCAAATCCTTAACCCATGTTTCAATCTATTTGGCTTTTCAAAGTTTTCTCTTCTCCAAATAATAACAATTCCACATTTGTTCTGACAGTCGCTTTGTAAAAACAAACAGTTTACTAAGAAGAGTTATTTTTAAAAAGGAAGAGTTTTACTTGTACTGGGAGGGGGGGGGGGGGGGCGAAGACAAAATTCTCACTTTCCGTAACTATTAAAAGCATTCATTCAAAATTAACTCTCAAAGCCATGCCAACCTGGTCTCTCTTTTGCAATCTCATGGCCCACCCACTTGGCTATGAGTTTTCAGAGTCACCACTGTAGCGTTTGGTGATTTACTGGTCTGCGTAAATAAATGTAGGTGTGTCCACACACATTTGAGGGCATCCGTCCCCATGGAAGCACACATGCAATGTCATTTCTACCATGTACTATTTGTGGCAGATAATATCATTTTAAACTGGGCTGGCTGAGTGGATCTAGGAGATAAAAAAGCCACCTTTCTGCAGGAGAAGGTAGCTCCACCTTCTTTCAAAGATGGCACCCTCTGGCCCACACCAGCTACATGAAGCTGCTAGGGGAGAGCACTAGAGGCGCTGAATTGAGGTACCACCAGTTCGTGTGAGCTAGATCACAGTTTTTTAGCTTCCAGCTAACACACTTTTTTTTCTTAGCTCAAAAAGGATAGCTCCAGAGCAAACTCATTTATGCAGTAGCCAAGTCTTGAGGGGATGGCGAGGTCAAAACAACTGAACCTGTATTTATCAGGAAATCCGTATAAAGATTATTTCCCCCATTCTTAAGGAATTCCCTGGTCGCTCTGTCACAGAGCTTTGCAGAACGCTTCTTATGGGTGCCAACCCAACAGTCACAGCCCCCAGTGTGAAATTCTTTTCAGTCACGTATAAAATACGCCAAGAGACATTATGGAGTGTATTAGAATTAGAATTTTAACCGTTTTAGTGTTTCAAATATTGTTGTGTGTATATATTGTTGGTAAGATCTTCCAGATGTTATATGAATGGTATTATATGATTTATGCTGGTCAATGACGGTATCAAAAAACAGTTGAGTTGAGTTGAGCTGCAGCCAAGTCGCTCACTCACAACTTTAATGCCAGTAGCTCACAAAGTAGAATTTTTGCTCACAAGACTCGGCAGGCTTAGAGGGAGCACTGAGTACCACCAAAATGCAGATGCTACCCAGCTCTACATTTCCTCATCAGACCCACTGTGGAGGTTCTCAACAAGTGCCTGGAGCAGGTAATGGGATGGATGAGTGCAAATTAATTGAAGCTTGGTCCAGACAAGACTGAGACTGTTTATGTACTTCCTGATGCCCCACTTCCCTTTCCAATGGGCACTCAAAGCAGCTTACACTGTACGTTCTTGGTCAATGATAAATCTGCTCAGGGACAAAAGTCCTGGAGGGCGTAGCACTCTCCTGAAGGAGCAGGCTCATAGCTTGGAGGTGCTTCAGGATCATGGCCTATGGTTGAAGACCCAGACCTCTGACACGGCATGTAGTTTCTCCCATACCTATCAGTTGCTATATCAGCTATGGCTATTCCTCAAAAAGTATGATCTGGCCGTGGATCACGTGCCGGTTAGATTACTGTAATGTGCTATACATGGGGCTGCCCTTGAGAGCCATCCGGAAATTTCAATGGGGCCAAAAGGTGGTGACAAGGTATTGCCAGAGGCTGGGTACAGGGACTGTCACCCCTGTGCTACAAGCACTGGCTGTCTGTGTTTCTGGGTGCATTTCAAAGTGCCGGTTCTTATATTTAAGGCCCTAAATAGCTTAGGGCCAGGGTACCTGCAGGACTGCCTCATCCCCTCCTGTCCTGCCTGCTATTTAAGATCTGTCTCCTAAGCCCTGGTCTCTATGCCCCCTCTTGCAAAGTAGAGCTAGGCAGAAACTAGAGTCAGGGCTTCTTCAGTGGTGGCACCTTTCTTCGGAATGCTTCCTCCTCTTGAAGTCCATGCAGTATGTATTCACATTTCTTTTTACCTAGGCTTTTTTCAGTTGTTTCATGATTTTCTTCTGGAATGAGAGCTATGGGTATTTTTTAGGCTGCTCAACATTTGTTCAGTGCGGTTTTTTATGCTCCTGGTTTGTGTTTAACACAGAAAGTCTGTGTGATTGGTTTTTATGATTTTAGGGCATTCTTTTTACTTGTGAGTCACCTACGGCAAGCAAACCAAAACACTGGAGCAGTTTGTAATCCTCTCGTTTTGCTCAGCCACAAGGAGGAGAACATGGCTGCATTTCAGTTCAGTGTTCAGCACCGAAAATAGATCCATCGCTAGGCAAAAGACCATTTTGACCTCTTATTTGTACAACAAACATAGCAACTATGTACACTTCATTTTATTAATGAGACAGTGTACATTTTTAAACCCATGCAGATTTCATTCCATTACAGATCACTGTTTTTCCCCTGTGCCAACATTTGCAATGCTTTTTCTAGGATCCTGCAGGAATCATGTGGTACCAGCTAGTGTATGGAGAGGTAGCTTTGGTGTAGTGGTTAAGTGCGTGGACTCTAAACTGGGAGAACTGGGTTTGATTCCCCACTCCTTCACTTGCACCTGCTGGATGACCTTGGGCAAGCCATAGCTCTGGCACAGCTGTTCTTGAAAAAAAGAGCAGTTTCTCTCAGAGCTCTCTCAGCCCCACCTCCCTCACAGGGTGTCTGTTGTGGGGAGGGGAAGGGAAAGGAGTTTGTAAGCTGCTCTGAGACTCCTTCGGGTAGTGAAGGGTGGGGTATAAATCCAGTCTCTTCCTCTTCTCTTCTATAAACTAGAATATGCTAGGTAGCAGGAGATTAACAGCAACAAAAAAAAATCTGCTTTTCTGGCTCTTTGATAAACAACAGAATCGATAGCCCAACAACTGATCAGTACGGTGCCTAATTAGAGTATTCAGCTAGTGAAACAGAGCTGTCATGAAAAGGTTCCATTAGTGTCCCAGCCAATAAAAAATAATGGGTATTTAAACATATCCTGCTAAACCAAGCCAGGATGCAGCAGGGAAGGAAGTAGTTCGGGCAAGAAAAAGAATGGGTCACGGCCCACTTTGCTAGAGTCTTCAGCCTCCAATGGAATTACAATTGAACTGCAAGAATATCCTATAAAATTAATTTCTGTTTAAAATGGGTTTGATTCAGTCAAGGCCTGATTATATATCCTTCATGGGGGGACGTGCAAGAAGTGTTTGTGTGTGTGTGTGTGTGTTTCCTACATCGGGATGATGCTCAAAGAAATATTTGGGAGGGAGAGGAGGAAATGAGGTTTTGGTTTTGAGTATAGGATTACTTAAAGGATATTCAGTATGAAGTGGGATTGGGAAACCTTTGTAGGAAAACACATAAAATCTTATTCTTGTTTCAATAGACTGATAATTTAAAAACAGGATGCTTATTTGTGGGTAAGAATTGCAGGCTATTATGTAACAAAGAATGATGGATTTCTCTCTCTCTCTCTCTCTCTCTAATTTAGGGATTGTATACAATGTGTTAGTTTTTCTGAACGAACAGCCTGATAACCTCTTGTGGTTGCATTACAGCGAATAAGGTTTTAGATTGACATCTGCTAGATGCAACATTTTGTCCTGTTTTTTTTCAGCATGAAGATTAAGGCAAAAATCAACGTGCATGATTTCTTTCTTATGTTATACCAGAGTTGCTATCAGGATTAGTCACTGCAAAAAAACCCTGTAAATTTCCAGTACGTGCTGACTATAAATATTCCTTTTACATAATTATTTCATCTTATAGGTCTTCCAAAAGAATTTAATTACATATTTTACTTTTTAACCCATAACAGCCCAAAATCCAGATAAAAGAACAGAAAATCTGAATCCATTGACTTCAACAGAAGTTCCATAATGCTTATAGAATGGTGCAGAAATCAGTAGCCTGAAATAGCCATTTCTCATACCGCTTCTGCTTGCCTATCCAGTCTCCTGAGAACCACCAGCTGGATCATCCCGCGAATGTTTCCTTCCATCGACATGGAACGTCTCAAGGTCTCCATGGCCTCATGGTTTGATTTCCCAAGCAAGGATTCCCCATTTACTGCAAGAAGCTGGTCATTGGTTCGCAAACGGCCATCCTAAAAAATAGTATTAAATAGTTCTTTAAAAGCGTTAAATACCAGTGAGCAAGATACAGAAACATTTATTTTTTAAAAACCACAATTGTTGGAGGAGGAATTTGTGGGGTACTGTGAGAGTCCTACAGAGTCAGTCACCAACAAGTGTCGTTAAACAGGAACGCTTTATTGAGAAAGGTCTGCTATGGTCATCAACACTTCTTGTGTTAGTAATGGCTGACACAGCCTAAGGCAGGATAATTATACAGAATTCAAACAGGGTCTAGTAAGGAAATGCAACCAATCATAAAGCTAAGTAAAAGGCGCCCAAAGTACTGGATTACTTTTTTTTTTTTATTGCTTTTTCTAATATCTACAGCTAAGCGCTATTTACTATGCTACATATATCTTATACAGAGAATACTTTAAAAAATGCTTGATTATATCTGATTATATAAAAAAAAGGCTGAAGCATTAATAAAACCATGGTTAACTACAAATTACATTGTTACTGTTTCTACTATAAAAGCTATTTGGCAAGTATGCATACTTTAAAGAAAGCACTTAACAACATGTCTTATACATCATATTAGTGCACATGCTTAATATAATGATTTAAAAAATCATTTCTTCCTTTGTCCTCTTCTTGTCTTCTTGGTCTCAACTTGTACTTTTGGGGCTGCCGCCCCTTTTTCCGAGTCTGAAATATCTTCATCGCTTTTAGAACCATCGAAACCGTACATGCTTTCTTGCGAAGCTAGCGAATCATCTGAGTCTCTGTCTTTTTTCTTTTCTTTATCAATTTCCAGGAATTTTTTCGCTTGTTCAACAGAGTCAATCTTATATTTCTTGTCTTTGATGCTGAAGCTTAGTCCCTCTGAAATATTCCAACGATACACAATACTCAGACTGAAGCCACGTTGTTAACTTTCTATAGGCTTTTCTTCTTTTCCTTATTTCAAACGGTATGTCCTTCAAAACTTTCACTTCTTCTTGGATCTTCAGAACAGCTTTGTTTGTGGTTCTTAAGACCACATCCCTTGTAGATTTTTTGGAGAACCTTATCATTATTTCACCAGGCAGGCTTTTCTTTTTAATATATTCAGGATAGATCCTATAAACCATATCCATGTCACTTTTTATATCCGCTGCTTTTAAGCCTGTTACTGGTTCCAATGCTTCACTTAGCATACTTTTGAGGTCTTCTCCTTTTTTTTCTGGTACGTTCTGAAGTCTTAGGAAGAAATTTGATCATTCCATCTGCAATTTTAAGATCGAATCTTGTTGAAGAGCCTTCTCTTTTTCCGCTTTTTGTAGTCTTGAGTCTTGATTTTTAACTGACTTTTTAACTTCCACGAGGTCCAGCTGCAGCTTCTCTGTGACCTTATTTGATTCCTTCAGTTCCATCTGCATTTTATCCATCTTAGTGTTGAGAGATGTCATTTGGTCCACTAGAGGTCGCAATAACGAGGAGAACACCGTGGTCATCTCTGTGGTATCGACCTTTGCACTCGGAGCTGTACTTCCTAGTTTGGGGGAAGGTTTCGGTTTCCCCGCCATTGTTGAGACTACGCTGTTGTTTACGATTAGATAAGATGCGCAAAGAAAGCAGTTTTCTTAACGGCACTAAAATCGTTTTCAAGCTTATGCTTTCAAGTATGCAATACTGCCTGCAAGCAGTTTGTAGGAGCTTTTGTTTTCTCAGTAACGCCGTGGGACCGAGCCTCGTAAGTACGCCGATAAATAAGAGGAGGGGGGGTTCACTCCACCCGCCGCTTTCCCGCTAAGTTCTGCTTAGTTTTACTTCGAGACTCACTTTTTCACCGTGCGTATCTGGGATCTTGTGCTTCTCTACTTCATATTCTCTGCTGCTTCATGGTTTGCGCTGCTGCCATTACGGCTCCGCGACGGGGGAACCTACTGGGGTGATGAGGGGGATCTCGATCTCGCAGTCGCCACCGCAGAGAGAAATCCCCACTCGTGCCACCCCAGGCAGAGCCCCCTCATTGGGGTCTCTGGGGGCTCGGCGCCTGTCCAGAGCCCCTTCTTCCCGTCAGGCACGGATCGCTTCCCCTGCTGGTGCGGAGGGAAGCGTCCGCCATTGCTCGCAAGTCTTCCGGAAGTCTCAAAGTACTGGATTACTGTTCCCAGGGAAAAAGCGGGAAGAATTATAGCCAGACATGAGAAGAGATACATAGGCCAGCACCAGCAGGCTCCCAAGGTCAGAGCAGCTCAGAGAGCAATAAGTATGCCATGAGAAATATAACATAACATTCCACAGACTCGTGACATAATGGGTGCACTCATTCCACCTCCCGGGCAGGAGATGGCAGCATTAACTGACAGGTACTTACAGTACAATCCAGCAAACATCTATTTTTAATTGACTATACCCTGGAAGGAATATAGTGACTATAACAGACAGTGGAAACGGACAGCAACCTCAAAATGCTCAGGCAATCGGTGCTGGAAGCAAACTATCACAGGTAAGTTTATAACTCCCCCCCCCAAAAAAAAATATTCTTGCAACCAGACCCAACAGGCTGGTTCAAATATAACACTCAACCATGGCTTGGTGCTGAATGAAACCAGCTCTGCATCAAAACCACAGTTGGCACGCACTTTCTCTCAAATCCACATCGCCAAACACGATTCATGGAGAATACAGCAACCTGAGCCTAGCCATGGCACTCCCAGGACCAGCATCTTCCAAAATTTGCTCTTAACAAAGGATACTGTCAGCCTAAAATAGAGCGGATCAACAGGTAATTGCCAAAATCCATAGCTGAGTGAACTCTATGTACACAGGCATCTGAGGCTATGCATGGTGGTCACAGCCAACTTATGGTGACCTCGCAGGGTTTTCAAGGCAACAGACGTTCAGAGGTGGTTTGCCATTGCCTGCCTCTGTGTCGTGACCCCAGACTTCCTTGGCGGTCTCCCACCGAGTCCCCCAAGTGTGCAGGAAAATCTCTTTGCCCCCCAGGTGCCCCCGATGTGCAGATTTAGATATCCGCATGCAGGGGGCGCCTTGGCTATTAGAACTATAGATGATCATCATCATCAACATCATTGGCATCTTTAGAAAACTAATCCAGTTTGGTGTAGTGGTTAAGTGCGCGGACTCTAATCTGGGAGAACCGGGTTTGATTCCCCACTCCTCCACTGGCACCTGGCTGGATGGCCTTGGGCAAGCCATCGCTCTGTACCAGCTGTTCCCTCAAGGACAGCTTGGGAAAGAACTCTCTCAGCCCCACCTACCTCACAGGGTGTCTGTTGTGGGGAGGGGAGGGGAAAGGAGTCTGTAAGCCGCTCTGAGACTCCCTTGGGGAGTGGAGGGCGGGGTATAAATCCAATATCATCTTCTTCTTCTTCTAATCCAGTAAAGATAATTAAAAAGGACAGGGAGTCGTGCATTCATAAAAATGGGACTTCATTTTGAAATTCAGCATCTGCCACTATTCCTGTATGCCCACAGTAAACAATTTCTCTCTTAAAAGAAACTAAAGGTCCAAGAACAATTCTTATTAAGGAAGTGGTCTCTTTTATCTGAGATACATCTTAGTTTACATAATTCATGTCAATTCCATAAACCTGGAGAAACCTAATATGGACCAAAAGAGTCTGCGGTGAAAAGCGAGGCACGGAAGAGGAAGCAGCATTGAAAAACCATTAGCCTGCTTACAATGAATTTGATTCAATCATAAGCTCATTAAGAGTTTTCTATAAGCACTTGTCAGAGCTGCTTGCATCTGTCATATGTCTCAGTTGTCTATAATATGTATATTTTCAAATCTGATTGTCCCCCCACTACCACTAAAGCATTCGATATATTCTTATTACAGTGCTGCCAAGTCTAACTAAACACTGTTTCATTATAAATACAGGCCCCAAGCTGAATAAAGTACAGAATACTCCAAGGGGGAAAAGGGGAGGGGGGGGAGATGCCGAACTATTGAGACAAGTAATATGGAAGGTTGGTGTAGAGTTCTTTGCAGTAATAGTTTCGGTAAGAAGGGTAATTGCACGGACCACCATGAGCCTCAACGTTCCAAGTAATTTGAACATTTACAGTCATTTTCCCTATGGTGGGAGGTATTTGCAGTGACTTGCATTTTCACCAGCACAAATCTTTAAAGCCCTGTAACGGCCTGGGACCAACATACCCTAAGGACCTCTTTCTCTTATATGAACCTACCTGTATAACTCCAGTCATCTTCAGAGGCCCTGTTATGGTTTCCCCTGCCATCTGAGACTGAACGGGTGGCACCCCAAGAAAGGGCTTTCTCGGGCAGACCACCAAAACTTTGGAACTCCCTACCCAGGGAAATGTGTCTGTGAGTGCGATCACACACACAAGTAGCCCCGCCATAGGCACGAATGCCAGGCAGATTTAAAGGGTGCGATCAGACGCAAACATCTGGAGAAGCGGAGTAAAAAAAAAACACCAGGGAAAGTCCGGTAGCAAACGGGTTGCTATGGGCCACAGACGGACCTACCCCTGTGTGATCGCTCCAGTGCGCACTTATGGCATTGGGATAGTCTGATCAGGCTATCCCGACGCCATGCCGTTGTTTTTTCCCCCTTCTCAGTATGCACATCATCGCATACTGCCATAGGAAGCCCTCAGGGCGGAGATGCGATTCCTCGATCCCCAGTTTAAGTAAATTGGGGGGAAAAGGTAAAAAATCCCCAACAACCCCGACTCACCCATGGTTGTGTTTGATCACACAGTGGCGGGCTGTGCCTGCATCTACAAAACTGTGTGTGACCGCGTAACTGCCGGTCAGTTTCCTCCAGAGGAAATAGCCTCGCTTCTCCCCCGCTTTATTTCACACGTGTGACCGCCACCTGTTTCTCCCTTTATTGGAGTCTTCTGATAGTGGGTGAAGAC
This sequence comes from Lepidodactylus listeri, assembly GCA_029233225.1. Lineage (NCBI taxonomy): Eukaryota > Metazoa > Chordata > Lepidosauria > Squamata > Gekkonidae > Lepidodactylus > Lepidodactylus listeri. The sequence continues at coordinate 16,090,129 of JARCFY010000010.1, read as the reverse complement.
TTTGTTTTTGCTTGGCATACTCCCCCCCCCCCCGTTACTGACCCTCCTCCCTGGTTCTGGTGTTGTGTATGTATTTTATTGAACTGTTTTATCATTTTAACTGTTCTTATTAATTGTTCAAGTTTTTAAACATATATTCACTCTCTTGGGGACTCTGATCGAGTGGAAAGGCATCATAAAACGTTTTAAATAAATAAATAAATAAATACACAATATCTGTGGACTGGAAGATCCTCACGAACTTGCTGAATATTTTACATATTAACATCATGGGCTGTTATTGCTTCTGCAGTAATGGAAGGGTACAAAAATTGTATTCTATTACATCAAAGGATACCATAAGGATGCCTCCCCCCCTCCCTTCCCCTGGGCAGCATGCAGGATAAGATATATGATGTAATCTTTAAGTGGAGTTTTAGCCTCTTTAAAAAAATGACTGCCATTCCTTTTTAATTATTACTGTACTGTGTGAAAGAAAATGACAGAAGAAATTTAATAATGGTTCAAACAGTAAGAAAATTTTCAGGGCCCCGTGTCAAAGAAAGCAGACTCCAGGACGACAGGGCTACTAGGAATTCACCTATGGGAGGTGCTTTGTAACAGATTGGGGGGGGCGGGGTGATGAAAGGACTTTCGAGCAGATATCACACGGAGTATTCATAGGTTTTTGTGTTCTAATGAAATCCTCCCTAAAATGAAGAGAGTTATTCATTTCACTGATCAGAAGAAAGAATGAAGATTTTATTGTTGGGAGCTCTTATACAGATTTTTGAAAAGCTCCCGCAGTACTTTTTTTTTGGTCTGCAAGTCTCAGTTCTTTTGTTAACATTTAGCCACAGGAATTGCCTCTCATAAGGAACTTAAAAAAAAAAAAAAACTGTGCAAAGTTAGGAAAGAATTTTCCAATGGCGTGTGCGAAGTCTTAACCTATAAAGAACACTGTAAAGACTTTGAGATGCACGGGGGTCATTTCGTAGAAAAAGAGGTGCAGGAGCTCATTAGCATAACTCATTAGCATAACTTATTTGCATATGCTACACCACCTGACATCACCGGAATATTGTCAGAGAGAGAGAGAGAGAGAGAGAGAAAGAAAGGAAGGAAGGAAGGAAGGAAGGAAGGAAGGAAGGAAGGAAGGAAGGAAGGAAGGGAGGAAGGAAGGGCTGGCAGAGAGGGGACAGCTACTAATCCAAGCCTCAGAAATACCACTATTCTGGGAGGATAGCTTCAGTGGTGGCTGAAGCCTTCGGAAGGCTGGTCGGAGGAACAAGGACCTTTCCAGGGGATGGGGTCATTTTGCTGCAGCCATGACACAAGCAGGCCCCTTTAAATGTTTTGGGCAAGAGGCGGGGGCCCACGTGTGCCTGAACTAGGCGTGGGGGGTGCCGGTCCCCAACATGATGACATCGCTTTTGTGTGACATCATAAAGTTGGGGACATCCCTTTCCCCTCCCCTCCAGAAATGCCACTCGAAGTCCCCCACTGGGGATTAAGAAGGACCTGGCCACCCTATTTCTGTGGTGGATTCCTTCTGGCCGAACATGATGATCTGCTACCAAAATCCAGTTTTGTGCAGAATTTGGTAGCATTTTTATAGAAACCATCACACAGCACTATAGGCTTGCAAATGAATACAAATGCAATCCACTACACCAGTTACCCCAACCTCTTCAAGCCTCTGGACACCCTTCACATTCTGACATGGGGTGGTGGGCACAAAATGGTGGCCTTAGGAGGTGGAGCCAACCACAAAATGTCACAGAATGAGGTTATGCATAAATCTAATGGTAATATTTCAGGCAGAAGCTCCATTTAACATGACACCTTTTAAAACAAATGTAGTTCCTTGCATATGCACAGCTTACCTTCAGTCATACGTTGAAGATCCTTGTGCTGTGTGGGGCAGCTGCTGCAGAAGCAAGTTTTAAAAGATCTCCCAAGCTGCGCTGGGCAAAAGTTCCACTTTTAAAAAATACTTGACAGGCACCAGGAAAAGTATCAGTGGATACTATGGAGCCCCTGGGTGCCATACTGGGGATCCCTCCATTACTCCCTATCTATGTATCTAATAGCGAAGGCACACCCCCCGCATGCAGGTATCTAAATCTGCGCAGGGGGGCACCTAGGGGGCAGGGAGATTTTTCTGCAACATGGCTACCGTTTGAAATTGTCTTTTTTTATAAGCTCAAATGTATTAGTAAAAACTGTATGGATCACAACTGTGGTCTCTAAAACAGAAAGGTCCACAGCCTTGTTGATTTAAAGACAGCCTGTCACCAACATTTTGAGTACCACTTTTCTTTCAGTAGACTCTGCTTCGATTCAGCGTAAGTCATGTCTTTCCACTGTTAAGGATCTATACAGTCATTTCACAGAGCAGTCAATTTTCCTTCATAACGAAGGACAGTGTTTCCAGTTCAATATTACAGTGCGGGGAAAAATTGAATTTGTTTTAGTATTAGCCTCGTTCCTAGATGTTATCCCAAGGCACTTCTGAAACTCATTTATTTGACCGGCTTCTCACAAGGCATCCGTACAGAAACTATCCTTATAACAATAATGATTTTATATATATTATAGTTTTCACAGCAGAACTTCAGTTCTCTTAAATCCAATGTATATGCTTAAGCCAATAACACCTGTAGCTCTGGAAACAAGTAGAATTTACTTAAGGGACAAATGAAAAAGATCAATAGCAGCAAAGGGGGAAAAAAACAGAGAAGGCATTATATTTTTAAAAAATAACACCAGGCCTCTTTAACGCAGAGGTTGATAAGCAATATTACACACACAGGAGCACACTTCCGTATCACACTAATATATATCCTTTAGTTTTTGGTACCTGCTGATGTTTTCACGTTTACTGCAGGAACTAATTGTTACACAACATAGACCACCACCCCTTCGGACTGTTGTGCTCTGACTAGTGTCATTCTTGGAGGAAGCCTTTATGTTTCGTGGTATTACGTTTGCTTCCTCATAAGCATACACAGTATAATGCTTCCTCCGTGCTGTTTTCATATTGCTTTGTTCTATCACGGCCAAGATGGGAAAAGATATATGGCAAGGAAGGCTTTCATAGTTCTTATTGTAAGCCCCCCTGAGTTCTGTAAGGTAGAAAGGCAGCTAATAAGTGTTTTAAATAAATAAGTAAATAAATGACAGACAGTGTCATCGATGCAACAAACATGAAATTAAGCAAATTCAGAAACATGACAAAAGACAGGAGGGCCTGCCGTGATGTGGTCCATGGGGTTGCAAAGAGTTGGACTTGACTGTGCAACTGAACAACTGAATATATTCTCTGCCCTCTCTTGACCAGAGCGGGAAATGCATTGCTTTGTCTGTGAGTCAGGGGTGATCCCATGGTCAGATACTCTGAATTCTCCCAATTCAGGTACTGCGTTCAAGACTTACCCAAGAAGGATATATACCCCAGTAAAAGAACCCTGTTGTGTATAAAGGGATGAGAACTGTAACAGAATGGAGGGACCATTCAGGAGGGAACAGCTTTGTAATGGAACAGGTTTGCAGTCTTGTATTGTAGGAATCATCTTGCACTCTTACAGCATTGTCTCCTACCTTTGTAGTTCCGCGTTCTGCATGGTTTTAGTATACCATGCCTTAGACGATGTGCTGTTTGCACTGTTTTCTACCTCTAATCCTACACCTATTGCAATGTTCGCTGTCTGTCTTACAGAGTCTGAATGCATCGTTTCATATTCTGTCATCTGAGTAACAAAGAAAACCACAACCCCTATGAAATGAGCAAACAAGATCAAAGAAAGTTGTGTAAAAACGCTATTATAACGTGAAAAACAATCAATAAATATTACAACATAATGAAAAACATCTTCTTTCAGTAAAGTTTTTCAGCAAGGTTTTTTTCCGCCGAGGTTTTCCAGAATAAAATCACTCGTTTCATCCATGGACTTCATCCGAACAGGAACATTTGGTAGGTTGCATGATGCATACACAAGGGCATTAATATCAAAACATCATCAGATGAATAGTACTACAATCGACAGAAGTCAAGACATTTCCAATGAAGGCTACAATGAGGAGTTCATAATTAGCCTCCTGTTTGGATGAAGTCCACGGATGAAACGAGTGATTTTAATCTGGAAAACCTCGTTGGAAAAAACCTTGCTGAAAAACTTTACTAAAAGAACATGTTTTTCATTATGCTGTAATATTTATTGATTGTCTTTCACATTATAATAGCGTTTTTGCACAACTTTCTTTGATCTTGTTTGCTCATATTCTGTCATCTGCCTTGAATCTCACAGAAAAAGGGAAGCAATAAATAAAGTAAAATAAAGAAGAGCGAGGAGAAAAGTCTTATCAAAGCAACTCCTTGAAATAAAGCCATTATCTGGTGCATGAACAGAAGTTTATCAGTAATGACTGAAGTGTTTCAGTGTCTGTATAAGAAACAAGCACAGACACACACCCCCCCCCGCGGATAAATCATATTTCCTAGTACTGACAAAAACACGTTGCCTAACAAAACACAGCTTATCCTCTTATAACGTGTGCAAGGAAGTAGCCAGAATCAGGCACAAATAAAATCCCAATGTTTACAACTCTTAACATTGTAAATGTAAGCATGAAAAGATTTGGGGAAGGAGGGAGAAACACTGGAAGGAAAGACCAAAGTGGAAAAGAGGAGAGAGGTTACAGCAGTGGTTCCCAAAGCGGGTGGTAAAGGGATTACTTAGGGGGCGCTAAGGGGAAAGCATGGGGGAGCACTGGAGGTGGGCCCCTTCTTCCACATTGCTCACTCATTTATCATCAATCAGGCTATGGCACCATGCTGGCAAATGGCACTCCAAATTTCTGCCTCCGCCACCAAAGCTCTAATCAGATCAGTATACTGTACTGTGAGAAACTGTCACCACCATGTGTGGGGTTTTTTTGTCTCTTTGCCATTTTTCAAGTTTTTGCTGGCAAGTTTTTAACATAATAGTATTGACTATGGTATATATTTTCCTGTGTTCTTGGTTACTGAACATGCTGATTATGAAACATGCTTTTTAGCTATATAAGTGTTATTTTTGTTGCCGCCTACCCAATGTTAATATTTCTAATTTATATAAGGTTTTAAAATTTCTCAAAAACTGTTTTCAAAGAGGAAAAAAAACCCTTTTAAAGAAAAAAAAGTTAAAGGGTAGAAGGAAAATTTGGGAGTAATTTAAGGGGCCATTTAGGGTATAAATAATACAAATTCCAGTAAAAAGAGCAAAAATCATGGTAAACATAAATATTGAGGATAAATATAGTATTTTAGACAAAAAAAAATTTAGACAAATCTTTATAATGAAAATATAACACACTGTCTTTATTCAGAATTGCAGTAATAAAAATAAAGAAAAAAAAACCGTAACAGTATTCAGAGGCAATAAGTTGAGGATGTGGAGGAAAAACTAACTGGGCTACAAAATGAAAATGAGTCCAGTGGCACCTTTAAGACCAACAAAGTCTTATTCAAATTGTAAACTTTCATGTGCAAAGCACACTTCTTCAGACCAACTGGAATGGAATCTCCTCAAGGGCTACTTACAGAAAAAACAGGGTGGGGGCAGCCATTAAGAGGGGCCACTCAGAGCTAAGATGCATATGCAGAGCTGAAATTGGATCAGGTGGCCAATAAGAGAAGAGAAGAAGAGAAGAAGAAGAAGAAGAGAAGAGATTGGATTTATATCCCGCCCTTCGCTCACTTGGAGTCTCAGAGCGGCTTACAACCTCCTTTCCCTTCCCCTCCCTACAACAGGCACCCTGTGAGGTGGGTGGGGCTGAGAGAGCTCTGAGACAACTGCCCTTGAGAGAACAGCTGATTCAGAGCTATGGCTTGCTCAAGGTCATCCAGCAGGTGGAAGTGGAGGAGTGGGGAATCAAACCCGGTTCTCCCAGATTAGAGTCCGCGCACTTAACCACTACACCAAACTGGCTCTCAAGATCAATGAAAGGCAGCAAATTAACAAAGAGATGTGAGAATGAAGCTAGAGTCCAGCAGCACCCCCAAGACTCAAACTTTGTTGAGCTACAAAATGACATTGAGCTGAAGTCAAGGTTTAAGAAATCATACCCAGACACTCAAACTACTGCTAGGAATGGAATGAATCCACCATGGTATTACACGAAACTCAGTTTGTTAATGTCCCTGGAAACATCTTACTGGCTACTGCATTAGACAGACAGTAATGGTCTTTCATCAGATCCAGCACAGAAATCCTTATGTTCTTGATTATACACACAGCAGGTTTGCATGTTTATAGTGAAGGGCTGGAACATTAATTTGGCAAAAATGTTATGAATAAAAAATCAGTTTTCCACATACCTTGTAAGCAGCACCTCCATGGATGATGGATTTGATGAAAATCCCAAGGTCAGCCCCCGTCTCTCGAGACTTGTTGCCTTTTAAGCTCACACCAAGTCCAGCTGAACCGGAGTCATTCAGGGGGATCTCAAAAGTCAACTGCTCAGTCGTCTCAAGTGAAAGAACATTGCAGTAGGGCTCTCCCTTCTGTTGTACAAACAGGTAAAGGTGAAGCAAAACATTTGTGTAAATAGTAGTGAAGTAGCCTAATCTCATAAGAAACATCATAAGTTTAAAACCTAAAGACCATGCTCTGTGAAGACTGAGTAGACACTCTTTGTTTGGAACACATGACCATTGGAAATTAGGTTGAAATCAGTCATGAAACACAGACAAGAGAGTATTTCAAAATCTGAATAATTTCACAAACCCTGAACCACAAACTTCTACAAACTTCTCCACTGCACGAACTTGTTCAAGCTTCAGGAAGTTCATGGGGCTACAGCCCCACCTAGAAGTGAGCACCGAAGGCATTTAAATGTCTTTGGAGTTAACTTCCAGTTAGGGGCGTGGCTGGGGCATGACCCAGCACTGGGCTCCAAGAAGAGAAGAAGAGGAGAAGAGAAGAGATTGGATTTATACCCCACCCTCCACTCCCCAAGGGAGTCTCAGAGCGGCTTACGAACTCCTTTCCCTTCCCCTCCCCACAACAGACACCCTGTGAGGTGGGTGGGGCTGAGAGAGCTCTGAGACAACTGTCCTTGAGAGAACTGCTGGTACAGAGCTATGGCTTGCCCAAGGTCACTTGCCCAGGTGCAAGTGGAGGAGTGGGGAATCAAACCCGGTTCTCCCAGATTAGAGTCCACGCACTTAACCACCACACCAAACAGAGCTCACTTGAACCACAGCCCCACCCTGAAGAGAGTCCCAAAGGCATTTAAATGCCTTCCAAGCCCACCTTCGGGTTGGGCTGGCCCAACTGAGATCCTAGAGTGTGCTCCAAAGACCTTTATCGCCCTTTGGAGCCCACTTCAGGGTGAGGACTGCCCATATAAGGGCATAAAAGGGCATATAAAGGCCTTCAGAGCTCACTCTCGGAGCTCAGTCGGTCCGGCCCCACCCAGAGGTGGGCTCCAAAGGTGTTTAAATGTCTTCGGAGCTCACTTCCAGTCGAGCAGCCCGACCCAGAAGTAAGCTCCTCCCCGTAGCCTGAAGAGTCGATTGACTGGCACCAGGCTGTCTGACCCAACAAAGTGCCACGACTTGCCAAAGCAAAATGTACCACGTTTGGATTGCTTCATCAACAAAACAATCACCTGAAGCGGCTGTCCACGATACACGAAGCGGCGTGAGTTGCGACAGCTTTTGCTTTGGTGCACCACTTCGTGCCCATCCCTATTCACAAGCAAAAACACTAAATGGGCAAGAAGTAGGGGAGAGCAAGTTATTCCCCAGTAGTAATACTCGTTGATAAGTGTAGCCAGATCAATTGGGAAACAAGAATGATGTCTTAATAAAAGCAAAGAGAAGTAACAAAACCAGTCACCATCTACAAGTTTATCAATCTCTTCTCAACAATGTTATTATATTTTTTAAAGGTGAACTTCCACCATGGCATTCATAACAATAAACCTCTTTACAGACACCGGATATGGCTGCTTCATTTTCCCGTTGTCCCCTTATATCACAATCCTATCTGGAGTTTTCTCCTTCCCCAAAGCACACTATTCAACAAACTGGGCTCCATTTATGAGAACATGCAATGGTTTATGAGATAGCCAGACTTTTTAAAAAAGGAATAAATATGTTCAGGAAATACATTAAGATTTCTTCTACAGTTACCCACACAAAATTAAACTTAAATATAAGAATAGGCCTGTGATGAATTTTCACATGAACCATTTTGAGGACATAACATCTCCCAAGCTCAAACCGGAGGACCCTGTCTCGGTTTTCTCCATAATTACAGTTGATAGGGTCCTCCTCTCTGCTGGTTCTTAGGTGCCCCCCAGGGGTCATTTCGAGCAGGAGGTTGGGGGAGCTCAGCTCCGGGAGTTGGTGCCAGCCCCCCCCCCGGCGGGGGAATGCCTGCTTGTGTCATGGCTGCAGCAAAATGACCCCGCCCCCTGGAAAGGTCCTTGTTCCTCCGACCAGCCTTCTGAAGGCTTCAGCCACCACTGAAGCTGTCCTCCCAGAATAGTGGTACTTCTGAAGCTTGGATTAGTAGCAGTCCCCTCTCTGCCAGCTCGCTCTCTCCTTTCTTTCTTTCTTTCTTTCTTTCTTTCTTTCTTTCTTTCTTTCTTTCTTGTGCTCTCTCTCTCTCTTCTTGCCTCCTGACCTACTTCTGGTGATGTCAGGTGGTATAGCATATGCAAATAAATTATGCTAATGAGTTATGCTAATGAGCTCCTGCACCTCTTCTTCTACGAAATGACCCCCCCCCCCCAATTACTCATTTGGCTTCTTCTCCTTACCTCTATGACCTCAGCCAATTAGATCATGTAATTGCATGTTGATTTGATTTTATAAAGTCTTGTACCAAACAGATTTGGTCACATAATATTGTGACAAAGCCCATTCAAAGTAAGGGCAACACCCATTTCTAAATGAGTGAATACATTCACTCGTGCATCTCAGGAACAAACGTACATGTTGGCTTAACCTTAGATAAAGTGGTGATATGGACACAATTTCAAATACAGCTTCAGACTTCCAATGTAATAATTTATAAGGATGTGTATTTTTTTATTTTCTTTAAAAAATAAACGAAAGCCTGTCTTCTTGCCATGGAACACTTACTTCCCCTCTATCATGCTGCAGCCAGAGCATCACTGTTTTCCACCCCATGCAAAAACAAAATAAACAGCATACTTAGAATCTAGAAACCACCAAATTTTGCCACAGCTGTTGGGGGAGGTGGAGGAGAGATAAGGGGTCTGCAGAATTATAAGCCTCAATTCCAATATGTATCAAGAGCAAATATTTAATATATTTAATCACATGACAAAGTTAATGCATTTCATTTAATTGGAAAATAAAAAAGTGGCCTGATGTTGACATTAATAATTATTGTCTGATGCTGGCGGGGCCTACCTCTCCTCTCTTATTATACCTACAAGCCTCTCTTTGTTAAATTTCCAGTGGTTTTTTTTTTTAATTAAAAGAGGCACATGTGCAAGCTTAAGTCCTTAAAAACATAATTGCAAAACTCATACTCTTGTAAAAGAATAAACAGTACTTTGCAGTCACTGATGCCTAGAAGACCCCCCCCCAACAGCTGCAGATTAATAACAAAATTCTAATAAAGGTAAAATGCTCAGTGCCTATTGTGCAGAATACCAAAGTGTCCAGTTTTTAGGCTTAGACAGGGCTTTGGAATCACACTCTCAGCTGTAGATCGCTACGCCTACAGCGAGCATAGTAATAGAACTTGGGACATTGTCGTAATATATAAATATGTGACAGAATTAGGATCTATAGCTAAATATCTGAGTGGTAATTTTATCTCGGGTGCGAAGTATAGTGTGCAAATATCTTTCATTAATCTATATTTCACTCAGATGTTCTGCTTTACAGCCCCACTTGTTTCTTAGCTATCTATAAGGTTTCCTCCAGACATGGGGGGGGGGGGGGGGGGGGCTTAGACTCTGCCAACTTGTGTTGCTGATGCAATGACAGCACTTCCAATTACATACCCAGAAACAACATCACAATGTCACATGACATGCTAAGTATTTCCAATATCTCTATGGTTTTTACTATAGGGATTTTGAAATTCCTACAGCGTCATGCAATGCCTTGATGTCATGTCTGCGTTTATCTCGAAGTCCCACTGGTTTTCCTTTTTTTTTTTGGTTCCCACTGCTCTATCCAGCGTCCGTAGGAGCCTGAGGAGAAGTAACAGGAGCCTAGTTTCCCCTCATCCAGCCTCTTTTTTCTCCAAACTACTTCCACTGACAGTTAACATACCAAAACTAATCTTTCCTCCTAAGTAATTAAAAAATTCATGATGCATATATATGCCTGGTGTGTGATATTTAGCAACGATATTAAACATGAAAAAGATCAGTAGCACAGAAGGTTCTTCAGGCATGGCCTAGAGATTTGGATAGTCTATAGCATTCTTTTTCCTCCATTCAAGAAGAGGAGGAGGAGGAGGAGATTGGATTTATACCCCGCCCTTCACTCGGAGTCTCAGAGCGGCTTACAAACTCCTTCCCCTCCCCACAACAGGCACCCTGTGAGGTAGGTGGGGCTGAGACAGCTTTTTCAAGGACTGTTCTTGAGAGAACAGCTCTGAAAGAACTTGTGAGTGACCCTAGGTCACACCAGAAGCCACATGTGGAGGAGTGGGGAACCAAACCCGGTTCTCCCAGATTAGAGTCCGCGTTCTTAAACACAACACCAAACAGACGCAGACACACATCACTCCATGCCTGACAGAAACTACCCTTTCAAGGACAGCTCTACAGAACTATAGAGAGCCAGTTTGGTGTGAGAGCCAGTTGTAGTGGTTAAGTGCGCGGACTCTAATCTGGGAGAACCGGGTTTGATTCCCCACTCCTCCACTTGCACCTGCTGGATGACCTTGGGCAAGCCATAGCTCTGGACCAGCCGTTCTCTCAAGGACAGTTGTCTCAGAGCTTTCTCAGCTCCATCTACCTCACAGGGTGTCTGTTGTGGGGAGGGGAAGGGAAAGGCGTTTGTAAGCCGCTCTGAGACTCCAAGTGAGTGAAGGGCGGGATATAAATCCAGTCTCTTCTTCTTGGCTTGCCCAAGGTCATCCAGCAGGTACAAGTGGAGGAGTGGGGAATCAAACCCGGTTCTCCCAGATAAGAGTCCGCGCACTTAACCACTACACTAAACTGGCTCTCCTACACCAAACTGGTGTAGAAGAAGAGATTGGATTTCTACCCCACCCTTCACTATACTGGCTGTGGGCTGTTAATAAATACTGACTGACTGACCCCACCCTTTACTACCCAAAGGAGTTTTAGAGCAGCTTAAAATCTCCTTTCCCTTCCCCTCCCCACAACAGACACCCTGTGAAGTAGGTGGGGCTGAGAGAGCTCTTTCGAGGACTGCTCTTGAGGCAACAGCTCTGAGAAAACTAGTGACTGACCAAGGTTACCCCAGCAGCTGCAAGTGGAGGAGTGGGGACTCAAACTCAGTTCTCCCAGACTAGAGTCCGCGTTCTTAACCACTACACCAAATGGACACAGACACACATCGTTCCATGCCATGCCATAAACTGCTTTCCAAAGTTCCTAATGCAGTTTTCCCTGTGGCAGATCAGTGTTCACTGTAGCAGATGCAGTTTCCCTGTAGCAGATCGGTGTTCAAGAAACATAGCACCACACACCGCCGAGTGTCTCTGAATTCCAGGCATGAGACCACAACAGATGAGTTATACAACACCTAGAAACTTTTTTGGAAAGTTAATCTGAATATTTTATATTTATATATATATAAATATATATAAAAGAATATATAGAAGAATATATATATAAAAAAGAAGATAAACCACCCCCAACAGAAACCATGTTTCAAAAATGATGGCTATTCAACCCCACACTGGTTCGAGCACTAATAAATTCCATTCAGAGTATTTCAACGTTTTCTGTAACAGGAATCTGACCACTCCCTATATACTTTACTGCCCCATGTTATCAACGACTGTGACCAGAGGCATTCTGAAATAAACTAGAACCGTAGCCCTAATTCAACCAGGGAGTCTGCTCCTTGCCATTCTTAGCCCCCCCCCTTTGTTAATCTCTCCATTCCCCACCACTCACATTTGTAGATCAGTCAGTATTTGGCTGCCTGGGAGACAGCTGGTTTTAGCCATACCAATCTGCCCAGGCCACCTTTGACTGCTGAAATACCACACCTACATCTTCTGGCAGAAACTGCACCTGTGAGCTCACTTGCTTTTCGCCAAGCAGTTTTTTATTGTACCAAATTGCTAACTTTTACTTCCCACTTCCAATGGAGCAACAAAATTAATTGGAAGACAGCAATTATCTCTATTTATATAATGTGCTTGTACAACAACAAATATTCTGCGCACCTGTTCGTTATCTTCCACCAGAAATGTTCTCCGTTTCCATTTGTAACTAATGATTTTATTACGGGTATTTAAAAAAAAAAAAAAAGTCTTTATTTCAGACATGTAAAACTCTCTGATCGTAACCAACTCGTTACAGTAGAATCTGCTGTGTTTCGTTCCCTTCCAAGACAGCATCAGGAGAGAGATGTTCTTTTCTTTTTTAAGGAATTTTAGAACGTCTTGAGAACAAATTGTTCTAAGCCTAACCATACCCTTAAATAAAGACACAGCTAAGTAATTTGATTACCGAAATAAACACGCTGCTGAGAACAGCATGGAAGGCAAATTCAGGTGCTCAAGCGGTTCACCTATTTCCTCAGACGTATTAGTTTATTAAAAGAAGTTACCGCAAGAATTAGCTCTCTGCGCCCATCTGCTGGGTTGCCATCAGAGTGCCTGGGTATGCTATCTGAACCAAAATAGAGTTGTTAAGATGTGTTGAAGCGAGACGACAGACATAAATACACTAAATCATTTTCAAGTATTAGGTTTCCTACAGCTCTCCTTCGACACAGAGTTTGGAATCCGTAACATTTCACAGCTATTCACCTCACTGAATCACCCTGGGAATCAGATAAACGTATCACACAAAGACTTAACTGACATTTACAAAAATAAAAGGGCTCTGCACCAGCTAATTCAGGGACAGGTCATTTTGATCCCACTCTCTTCACACCAGCCCTTTGTATTCAGGACAACACAACCCATCTAAACCTGACTTGAGCTCCTTTAGTGAACACACATCTCTCATTACCAGGTTACTGTAAGGACTGGCAAACCTGCACTATAATAAAATCAAGCTTGATTTGCTTCAGACAAACAACGTAGAAACCCGTTATTAAAATCTCAGGCGAGACTCCACGTATGCATAAAATATTTCCTTATTTAGGATGTGTTTGCATCAGGCAACAGGGGTACAGCAGAGACACTGCGATAAATTACTGCAGTCCTGCTTGTCGTGCGGAAAGAAAGTATAGGAGGGAAGATGAGGGACGAACCCTTCACCGACCTCGCCTGGCTACCCCTCCTGGCCGCAACGAACAGCACAAGCCGCATGAGGGCAGGACAGTGTGCCCCTGGCAGCAGGGACCAGACTCGGTCCTCCCCTCACACTCTCATCACTGCGGGGAGACTCCACCTGCCGGCCAAGAAAATAGCCCCTCCCCTGAGCGCATAGGCGTCAACTTCAGGGGGGCTGGGGAGCTGGAGCCCCCCCCCCAACTTTTCCAGGACATGCTGAGCCTCCCCTGGAGACAATGGCCTGTAATGTCTCTGGCCCAGCCCCAGTACACACACCCCCAAGGAAACTGGAAAGTCTACGGCCCTTGCCTGAGCATGAGGAGAAAGCAATAGGATTGCTTGTCCAACTACTCAGAATAAATGGCTCAGGACCTGACCAGAGCTGGGAGAGAGAATTACGAATGCAATAGTAATGAAGCAGGTCCTACCTGGATGTTGAGCAACCTGCATCTCCTTTTCTTGTCCAGTTCTATGTCCCCCTCCATGCTAGCCATTCTCACTCTCATAGGAAGCCTGCCCCTCCAGCTTTCCCCCCATTTCCCACTTTAACTACTTTGTGTAGTCTATTAGACTCTGAAAGGTTTGGGTCCTGCAGATGCCTTGCCCACATCCCCCGGGCATCCCTGAAGATTCTTTGTGGGTACCAACAGGTAGGCACAAAGACACCACAAGAGGCTGGCTGACCCACTGCCAGTATAACTCCTTTCCCTACAGAATCACTGAATTCTGACTGCAACCATTTTCTTTTTTAAAAGCGTTATATACACATCCCTTGCTTGAGAGGGGTTTTAGGATTTCGGTTAATCTGATGCGGAGAATATTTAATTGCATATAAAATCTATTTAAACCCCGATCACACACAGAATTAGCCACACGATAGGCATGAATGCCATGTGGATTTTAAGGGCGCGATCACACCAGAATACCTGGCAAGCATCCCTCACCGGTCGGCAACCCGTTTCTCTCTGCTGAAAAAGCGGAGTTAAAAGATACTAGGGAAAGTCCAGTATCAAACAGGTTTGCTATGGGCCGCAGACGGACTTTCCCCATGTGATTGCTCTAGCACACACTCAGGGTGTCGGGGATATTCTGACCGGGCTATCCCAACGTCATGCCATTTCCCGCCCCTTCTCAGTATGCGCATCATCGCATACTGCCATAAGAAGCCCTCAGGGCAGAGATGCAATTCATCGATCCCCTGTTTAAGCGTATCGGGGGGGAAACGGCAAAAGAAAGCCTGACTCACCCACAATTGCGTCTGATCATGCAGTGGTGGGCTGTGCCCACAGCGTCACAGAACTGTGTGATCGCGCAACTGTGGGTCAAATTACTCCAGAGCAAACAGCCTCACTTCCCCCCTGGATTATCTCACTCGTGTGACCGGGACCTTAGTCCATTTTTAAGACCTCCAGGCCCTTGGATGGATTATCCTTCCAAAAAAACCTTAAAATAAAACTTCCCTCCACATCTTTTTTTGCTCCACCAAAATCAGGGCTCAACCAGTGGAGAAACATTGGGGTAGGGCCCACTGCAGCTTGCTGCTTCACAACAGTAGATCAAGCCAGAGTCAGTAAAAAAAAAACCCCAAGGATGTACAGCAAACCAAGATGCTTTGACAAGGATACCAGAATTGGGGTGGGTGGGGGGAGAGAGAGAGGACTGTTGTATAGAAAACTTCCACCAAAAAAGTAAGAGTGTAATGACATCAAGTATGTGGTCCAAATTTTGTGCATGCAACACTGACAATCCACATGCAGCAAGTCAAATACAAGCTTCTCTATTAACCAGACATCTCATTAAGAAATGTCCCAACGTAGGAAGGTTTGCAAGCGCATTTCTTGCTATGTGTTTTCACTATGCATAGCTTCTCAAATCAGTCTTATGACAGCTGCCATTATTTGGCAACTCTAGACACCAAAACTACTAAAAATAGTAGGAATTTCAATAAATATAACTATGCCATCATAAGCAGAGTTAAATCCTCCTGAGTCATTTGAAGTCGAAGAAGAGGAAGAAGAAGAGGAGAAGGAGGAGGAGAGACTGGATTTATACCCCGCCCTTCACTTATAGTCTCTGAGCGTCTTACAAACTCCCTTCCCCTCCTCACAACAGAATAGGTGGGGCTGAGAGAGATCTGAGACAACTGTCCTTGAGAGAACAGCTGGTACAGAGCTATGGCTTGCCCAAGGTTGGGCTTTGGACTGGGAGGTCGACATCAGTTGTTTCAGCACCGATCTGTCGACATTGATGACGCTCGGCATTGGAGAGAGCGCAGTCATCGATCCTGAAGCTGGGGTCGACAGCGAGGCATGTCCAGACGTCTCTTGCAAAGACGCCATAAGAGAAAGAGCCTGTTCCAATAAAGCGACGCGGAGTCTCGCAGCTCGATTCTTCCTCTTCTGCTTTGAGAACCTGTCACAGTGCGCACAGGAGTCCACCCGCTGCGCTTCCCCAAGGCACAAAAGGCAAAGCGAGTGTCTATTGGGGGGGGGGGGTTGCTGCTGCACTTAGGCACCATTTGAAGAAGCCCCACCATTTGGCCATAAACTGGAGGTGAAGTGGGGTAAGGAAGTAAACTGCTGAGGCAGAGTACTCAAAGTCAGTTCTATCCAAAACTAGTAAAAAGTCCTTTCACTTCCAAGAAAACCCAGGAGAAAAAGGAAGAAAGAAGAAGAGAAAATACTGACCAAAGTGAGGAGATTCCTACCAGCGCAGCGGTCAGAAGAGAACTGGTGGGATTGTCGTGCCCCTCCCTTGGTCATGCACACTGGAGCCCTGCACGTGACCGGGGAGAGGGCGCGAAAATCCCTTTCGCTTTAGAAGATCCCGATTGGGGTTGGCACAGGCGAAATATCCCAGAGGTGTGATGCACAGAGACCATGAAGAAGATCTCCTGGAATCACAACAGATCTCCCAGCTACAGAAATCAGTTCCCCTTAGGGTAGGGATGGAGCCTTGGGAGGTGAGGTCTGGGGAGGGAAGCAACCTCAGCAGAGTATAATGACATTGAGTCCATCCTCCAGAGCAGACATTTCCTCAAGGGGAAACCAATCTCTGTCATCTGGAGATAAGTTTTAATTGGGGATGGGCAAGAACCAAATTACGAACCAAAATTTGGCCTGGTTCGTGGTTCGCAAACCTTGGTTCATGCCATCCTGCCCTCACAAGCCCAAGTAAACCTCCCAGGGTTCGTGTGGTTCAACTTTCTGAATGCCTTCTCCAAGCCACGCCGCCACAAAACCCATTTAAAAGGATCCTTTTAAAGGGTTTTTGGAAGCTGCACCACTGCTGCGGCACAACTCACAAGAGAACCAAAAAGACATTTAAATGCCTTCTCAGTTGATTTGCTGAGCCATGCCACAGCAACAGCAGGACTCAGCAAGTCAACTGAGATCAGCATTTCAGCAATCCCTCTCACTCCCCTCTCCCCACTTGGAAGCAGGGGAGAGTGAAAGGGTTAACTGAAATGGCTTACAAAAGCCATTTGAAGGGAACATTACCTTTAAATGGCTCTTGCAAATGGGCACTGCATGAGAGTGGAATCCAAACAGCGAATTCACCTGGAAGTGGTGAATTTGCCGCTTGGACTCCACTCCCGCATGGTGCCCACTTGCAAAACCAATTTAACAGGAATGCTCCCTTTCCTTTAAATGGGTTTTAGAAGATCTTCCTTCCCCTCCATTCTGCTGGCATCAGGGAAACACCGCCAGCAGGAAGGAGGGAGGGAAGATCTCCCAGGAAGGAATAGCTTCCTCCCTCCCATTCTGCTGGCTTCAGGGAGCTACCACCAGCAGAAGTGGGGGGAGAGATCCATGAACCCAAACTGGTTCACAAACCAGGGGAAGTTTGCCCCGGTTTGAGGTTCATGAGACCTTACAAACCACAAACTGGGATGAGCCTCTATTTTCCCAGTTTGTGCCCATCCCTGGAGATATCCCATCCCTGCCCTCTCCACCTGCCTTTTTTTCACTTAAACCCAGCCTTGAATACCTTGGTTGCCTAGTAACACCAACGGAATCTGTTGCTTAAAGCTACAGGTGTTCCTTTTATCATTTCAGTCTTTTAAAACTCACTTTTTTTTAAGGTTTCAAATTTTTCTGCAAACCTGGATACCTTTTCAGGTTTGTAGAAAGATCCATCTTGCCTGTTCACAGCTCCAGTCATCAGATTTAAGTATCGAAAGTTTTGGCCGACTTCGCTATTAGAAAAGACAATGTATTAAACTTCGTAAATGGATATGAAAGCTTACTTGAATCAATATTGGCTAAGTTTAAAACAAAACCTGATTTGACTTCTGTTAATAAAACAAAGCTCTGATATGAATATTTTTGCTCTCCTGGCAGAAGGCTGAAAGAATTCAAGAAAGCCCCGTGGCACTGTTAATTTTACTTATTCATATAAGAGATCATAAAATAAATTCAAAAACATTCTAATTGTGGAACCTCTGGAGGACAGTGTTGTGAGCACAGCAATGAAAAAGTAATAATCAGTAAACAATTTCAAGTAGGCAAGAACTCAAAAACAAGAACTTCAGGGAAATGCTCTATAATGCTACTAGTAGCAAAACAGCAGTAGAGCCAGCTTGGTGTAGCAGCTAAAGTGCTGAATTAGGATTGGCAGACCCAGATACAAACTTCCACTGTGTCATGAAATTCACTGGGCAACCTTGGGTCAGTCAGATCCCTTCTCTTGGCCTAACCTCCTCAAAGGGTGGTTGCTGTGAGGATAAAACAGAGGAAGGGAGACCAATGTATGCTACCCTGAGCTCCTGGAAGGAAGAGTGTACTAAAATAAATAAATAAATATAACCAGAATAAGTTTTAAGATGTTTGTGATCCTGTGTCGCAGCATGGGATAGAGCAGGTAGAGAAAGAAATACTTTTCTCCCTTTCTCACAATACAAGAACTCGTGGGCACCCCATGAAATTGCTGAGCAGTTGGGTTAGAACAGATAAAAGGAACTACTGTATTTTTCGCTCCATAAGACGCACTTTTTCTCCACAAAAAAGTGGGGGGAAAGTGTGTGCGTCTTATGGAGCGAATACTGCCCAGGGAGACCCCCCTCCCTCCCCCGCTCACCTTTCCCAGCAGGAACTCGTTAGAATAATAGGCCACACACCCCTCCCTCGCTCCCCCCCTCACCGGGAAGAACCCCCTCCCTCTCCTGCTTACCTTTCCCAGGCCGGCAGGCCACCGGCTCAGGGAGAAGCCCCATCCCTCCCCCCCTCACCATTCCTGGGCTGAGGGGGGGGGAGGTAGGGAGGGAAGAGCTGGGCCTGAGTGGCGTTAAGCCACTCGGGCCCAAGCAAGGGGGGGAGGGAAACACCCTTTCTTTCTTTCTTTCTTTCTTTCTTTCTTTCTTTCTTTCTTTCTTTCTTTCTCTTTCTGTCTGTCTGTCTGTCTGTCTGTGTTTCTTCCTTCCTTCCTTCCGTCCTTTTCTCACTCTCCTCCCTCCCTACCTTCCTGTTCCTTCCTTCCTTCCTTTCTCTTCCTTCCTTCCTTCTCTCTCTCTCTCCCGTACCTACCTTCCTTCCTTCTCTCCCCCCCCCCACCTACTATTTAGTTCAGAATATTTTTTTCCCTGTTTTCCTTCTCTAAAACTAGGTGCGTCTTATGGTCAGGTGCGTCTTATGGAGCAAAGAATACAGCACTTCTTCACCCAAAGAGTGATTAACACATGGAATTCACTGCCACAGGAGGTGGTGGCGGCTACAAGCATGGACAGCTTCAAGGGGGAATTAGATGAACAAATGGAGCAGAGGTCCATCAGTGGCTATTAACCACAAGGTATAGATAGGAACTCTCAGTCTGGGGCAAGTGATGCTCTATATTCTTGGTGCTTGGGGGGGCAACAGTGGGAGGGCTTCTAGTGTCCTGGCCCCACTGGGGGACCCTCCTGAGGGCACCTGGTGTTTTTGGCCACTGTGTGACAGAGTGTTGGACAGGATGGGCCACTGGCCTGATCCAACATTAGCTTCTCTTATGTTCTTATTACATCACAAATACCAGTGACAAACTGTGACAAAACCAGACCCATTCAGACTTTTTTGTTCCTATGTGGAGGGAGGGGTCATGGCTCAGTGGAAGAGCTCGGCATGCAGTGCCATGCAGTCTCAGGATCAATCCCCAGCCTCTCCAGTTCTCTTTAAAGACTCAATTGGGAGGTGATGTGAAAGACCTCTAGCTAAGACCCTGTAGAGCCGCTGTCGGTCTGAGTAGATCATAGAATCATAGAGTTGGAAGGGGCCTCCAGAGTAATCTAGTCCAACCCCTGCACAATGCAGGAAATTCACAAATACCTCCCCCACAGACACTCCATGTGCCCCCTGTTCCATGCCCAGAAGATGGCAAAAAACCTCCAGGATCCCCAGCCAAACTGGCCTGGAGAAAAATTGCTTCCTGACCCATACGTTTTCCCTGGGCATGTAAGAAGGGGCCACAAGAATTAAGCACTGAGGCAACCCTTCCTGCCCTCCCTCTCATGATTTGCCTAAGTTCACAGAATCTGACCTTGATAAGACTAACCCTGATGCACCAACGGGTCTAATTCAATATATGGCAGCTTCATGTGTTCAAGAGTTGCAGTGAGAAGGAAAATCTATCTGCCACCCACTCAGCTCTGGCTCCCCTCTTCTCATCTCCCCCCATATTGCCAATTCTGGCTCCCCTTTTCTCATCTCCCCTATGCTGCCAACTCTGGCTTCCTCCACAGCTCTTCTTTCCTCTTCTGCCACCTTTTCAGCTCGGGCTTCCCTTTTCTTATGCCTGCCACAAGTGTTTACATGAAATTCTGGATTGCTATGGTAACTCAAAATGCCACCCAAACCACAGTGGATTTTTTTTTGCTACATCAGTACATGCACAGATTATCACTGGAAGAGGGAGTTGAGGTCCTTATCGCTAAATTAAGCTCTTAGTTCAAAGTCGGGTATTTCTGCAACCTTAGGATTCTCCCTGCATTTGCAGAATCTTACACTGGAGCTATGGCTGGCCATGTTACATAGATCTGCCTATCTGCACAGAGGACAGCCATTGGCTGTAAGATATACGGATCTGCAGTATGAGTGTATAACGTGGAAACGGGAAAAAAAATGTTAACAGAAAAGTTATGTGTGGAACAAAATCGCAGCCGTATGAGGGGAGAAGCCATACCTAATGGAGTTCTGTTTTCTATGAATGAAACAACAAAGACAGGAACACCAAATATTTATTACGAAGAGACAAAAGCACTGGATTATGTATAATTCACATATTTTTATTTCCCACGAGGTTCACGGAAGCCGCTCCGAACACTCTCACTACTTAGTAACTATACACAGTTCTGCTCTTGCATCTAACACATTTTACCTCTACTAATACGTGGCTACCACATTTTTATTTAAATCTGTGCTTTACAAGGATCTATGCATACTTGAGTGTTACAGCTACATTTTGTATTTCCAAAGAGATCAATTTTGTTTTTGTTTCACAGAATGTCTCTGCAATTCTGACATGATTAGTAGTCAAGAAGTTTCCTCCATTACCAATTTTCAGAGAAAAACTGCTACTGAAACTGAACTCATGTGAGGAGAAAGATTAAGCAAAACCATTACACAGAGAGAGAGGGGGAGAATTACGAAACAATCTGAAGTAACAGGAATGCTGTGGAATTCCATAGCCCTGTTGTTTCCTCCTTCCATTTGAGCTTTTCCCTTGTGTGAATTGACCCTATGAGCAAGAACTTAAAAACAGCCCTCCGGGATGAGACCAGTAACCCATCCAGGGCTCATTCCGTAGCAGGAGCTCCTTTGCATATTAGGCCACACACCCCTGATATAGCCAATAATCCAAGAGCTTACAGAGCTCTTCTTACAGGGGCTACTGTAAGCTCTTGGAGGATTGGCTACATCAGGAGTGTGTGGCCTAATATGCAGAGGAGCTCCGGCTACGAAACGAGCCCTGAATCCATCTAGTCCAGCATCCCATCTCACACAGTAGCCAACCAATTTCTCTGTAGTACCAACAACAGGGCAGAGAGTCCAAGGCCTTCACCTGATGTTGCCACCTGGCACTGGGATTCAAAGGTTTACAGCCTCTGAATTCCTCTTTAGTCACCAGGGCTAGTAGATATTTATAGAATTCTCCTCTAAGAATCTGCCGAATCCCTTTTTAAAGCTGTCGATGCCTGTGGCTATCACTACATCCTCTGGCAGCCAATTCCACAGTTCAATCACTTGTGTAAAGAACTGTTTCCTTTTGTCCATCCTGAATCTAATGCCCATCAACTTCATCGAATGCCCTCAAGTTATAGTATTTTGGGAGAGGGGAGAAAAAAAATCTCCCTGCCCACCCTCTCCCTGTGCATGGCTTTACAAAGACACTAACACACTCTTAGTTGTCTCTTTTCCAAACTGGAAACACCCAGCCTCTTTCAGCCTTTCCTCACAGAAAAGGTGCTCCAACCTCTTAACCATCATGGTTACGGTCTCCTGTACTTTTTCCAGCTCTGCAAAGTCTTTTTCAGATACAGTGACCAGAACTTCACACCGTATTCCAACTGACGACACTCCATAGATCTATGAAGGGGCGCTATAATGCTAGCCTTTTTCCCTCCAGTCCTTTTCCTAATAATCCCCAGCATAGAGTTTGCCTTTTATTATTGCACCACTTCCTGTTTCGTGATGTCATAATATCTCATTAAATATTTTCAATTAGGTATAAACAGCAATTTTAAAAAGGGAGGAAAACCAGCAATGAAGATGTGTGCAACAAAAAATGCACGACGACGATGACGTCCAGAATCTGCAAATACGTACAAAAAGGCCAGATTCAGACATCGCTAATGAACCCTTTTCACGTAAGCCCAAGAAGGTAAAATGTGCTTTCAGTCCGGTCTCCGTTAAGAACTCTTAATTTTTTTTTAAAAAAAAAGCCTTGCCCCATCTCGTAAATTCTTCTCTGTCCAGCTGATGTTAATATATGCTCGGTCTTGTCTCAATCCTTTCCCTTTCCCGAGATGCCTTTTCAATTAAACCCTGTTATTTAATCTAAGAATGCCAACACTCATTGACCAAGGCACTTTCTATCTGTGGATTTATGATAATCTAATGCACATCTCCCTTGGCACAAAGGCTGTCTTAGTGAACCCTATTGTTCTATGGCCAGAAAAGAACCTTCTCTCTCTCTCTCTCTCTCTCTCTCTCTCTCTCTCTCTCACACACACACACACACACACACACACACACACACACACGAGATCTTGCTGAAGTCAGAAAAGAAACAGCATTTATTTCACACAGCGAGAGAGACCTTTCACTGACTGTCAGATGCCCTTGACCAGAGTACCCCACCGTGGCCTCTCCAGCGTGTGCCGCCTGCCCCCTCGCCCGGCTGCTCCGTTCCGATAAGAAGAGTGTACTCCCGCGAGTGCCATTCAAAGCTGAGAGCAAGAGGCAATGGACAGAAGAGGGGATCATTTTCAAAGGCTTATGAATTTACATTTTCGCAGGGTCCTTTTCAAAGATTAAAAGACCACCACCTTGGCGCTACATGGCCATTATCTTGCAGAAATATTTGAAAAAATCAGATACTTTCCCATTTATATTTGTTCTTCTATTATCTTCCTAATATGAACCAGAACAACACAAACAAAATGCTGATCACACAACACAGTATACAAAACTTAAAACACTGCACTGATATCAGCAAGCGAGTCTCACACTCTGTGTGAGACGCACTCACATATCTGTTAGCCTCCAGATATGGTCCACGTTCTATGTAGCAGCAACTGAATTACCAAACGGCAGTGTTTCTCACACAAAGCCTTGTAAAACCTGAGATACAGGGATATAATCCATCTTTGAAAATAAGTTTGGTAGTAACTTCAGTCCCAACGATGGCAACTGCCCTAATCTGGATGTATTTCTTGCCTAAGGGCTGGAACCAGGTTAGAATACATTTATGGTCTCATTCCACCTTCATAACAGCCCCTGAGAGACGGGTGGACTGAGAGTCCCCGACTTGCCCCAACACGCCAGCAAGCTTTACAGCTGCAGCAGAACCTTTAACTAGAACCTCCACTACCCCGGTTGCAGTGGACAACTCTTCTTAAACCGAAATAGTTCGACATAAGTAGATTGGGCTGTGCCTCCTCAGCCTTAAGAACATCTAGCACTCAAGTTGTTCTGTGTCAAGGTTAGCAAATACAGCAAATATTTACATAGCTGTGAGTTGTTTATTTCATTTAAAAAAAACTGGAACGTTTTAAACCAACACTCGGTTTAATATGCAGATAAACATGTGCATTCCAGTCGTCTTTCCGTTTTAGGTCTTTCTACAATCATTTACTCTCGCTCCGAGGTTGAGATCTCTGAGAAGAGAAAACTCTTAATGGTGACACTAGATAATGTGTTCCTATACACAGAATATGCAATATGCAAGCAATATTTATGCACCGTTATGGATTTATTCAAATCTATATCATGGGTTCACACCCTGACCTGCATGGCTCAAGCTAGCCTGATTTCATTCATTCATTCATGCATGCACGCATGCATGCATGCACAAATACATACATACATTTCATAGAATCATAGAATTGGAAGGGACCTCCAGGGTCATCTAGTCCAACCCTACACACAATGCAGGAAATTCACAATGACTGCTATTCCACACCCAGAAGATGACAAAAAACCTCCAGGATCTCCAGCCTAACTGGCCTGGAGAAAAACTGCTTCCTGACCCCAAAGTGGCAATCAGCATGTAAGCAAGGGCCACAAGAACTAAGCACTAATGCAACCCTTCCTGCCCTCCCTTTCATGATCTGCCTAAGTTCACAGAATCAGCACTGATTTATAGCCTGCACCCTCTCCTCAACAGATGACTTGAGGCAGTTCACAGCATAAAAAACCTAGCACTAAAACTTGAATAGATAATAAAAACCATAAATGTAAATAAATACTATTAAACAACCAAGAAGACCTAGTCAGCAATCTGGCTGCTGGACCGACTATAATTTCCGAAGCATCTTTGTCTTGTCATGTCTCAGAAGGTAAGCAGGGTTGGCCCTAGCTGGTACTTGGACGGGCAGCCACCAAGGACTCCTGGATTGTTATGCAGAGGCAAGCAATAGCAAACTACCTCTGTTTGGGCTGCTACCTTGAAAACCCTATGGGGTTGCCGTAAGTCATCTGTGACATTTTCCATCACCAAGTCACAACATGACATGTGAATGAAACTAAACTGCAGAGTGCAGCACGTAACACACAAGACGAGGTCTCAATCGGGACCTCATGGTTTGAACTACGGATAGCATGATTATCTGACTGCAGGCAGCTCCACGATGGTTTTATGATAACATCAAATCCAGATGTGAGCTCATGGCTCAGAGTTGGTTTACTAGCCACAGTTACTGCTTCACGAGACGGATTAGCACAACCACCCTGACTTGTTCACCGCTACCGCCTCTGGCACAACGCGGGGAAACCCATTCAGTGCCTGCAGGGATGCTGTTGCAGAGAGCAAAGCCAATGAAACCAACCTTTAATGGGGCAAAGAAGGAGCTGAATTCTAATATGTAAACCAAATCCTGGTTTCACAAACAAACTGTATGTAAAATAAGCCACTGACGTCTGTTATGTCTGAACTGAACCGTTTTTTAAAAAAAAATTATGTTAAATTCTTCCTCTAAAAAAACCAAAAACCTCTCATTTCAAGAAAAAATAAAAATCAAAGAAAATGAAGCCTCTTCCATGAAAGAAATGTCCTATTTACCTGAAAAGAAGACTCGGTTTTCTCCTAGGAGTACAGTCAAGAAAAATGAGGTCATCTTATATTTGCATACAATTCACAGTTACGCACAGTAATGATTTTCTTTCTTAAAAGCCCTTTTTGTCTGTAACCATTATAGGGGAGTCATCACATTCAGGGTCATCTTCCTTTTGGGTAAATATGGTAATCAGATTTCAAGTGAATGATTCAAAGTTCTTCTAAATATTAGGGTGTTGACATACATAGATATATTAGGTACTCACACTGTCATTTCCTAACTCTGGGACAACTCTTGTCTTCCTGGTTTTTACTGTTATTGACATGTTCATCTAAGGACCAAGTGCTCACATGTATGAGAGACAGTGAGAATATCCACACACATGCATTTGCACATATGTGTATCTCCGAAACTCTGAACTTGCATTAAAACAAATAAAGAGCATCTTTCACACTTTATGCCCGGTGGATGCTTACAGCTGCAGCCCAGAATGGGTTAAACAACAAGTGTTTCCAATTAGCCTGGCTTGCTTATTTTGCCATAGTGAAGAAAATTGGATTTTTAAAAGTATGGAATCATGATTAATCCTTCCTGGAGAACAGTACATGACAGAGGGAGGGATAGGAAGGATCAAACCTTTTACTATTTTTCTGAATAAGGTAGAACAGTAGCCTGACTTCATGTTTTCGGTTTACTTTTAAAGCAGTCAGAAAATACAAACCAGATCACCGGCAGCTAGCTCCCCCCCTCCCTGTTCCCCTAATCGTTAAACAGCCTTCAGAGAAGTCAACACAGTATTTACTACATAGCTTAAAACCCAAATGTACCTTATAAAATATACTAATCACAGGGCAGCCTGTAGAGTTGGGTAATTAAGCAAATCAAGATAACAACCCCCCCCCCCCCCAGTCTTGGAACCAGCTCCTTTCCCCAGCTGTTACACTCTCAACAGCTGGCATGAATTACTAGTAACATTTGGTTAACTGGATAATAAGGTGGACATTTTGTGGTTGGTCCCAATTCTCCTTTACTTATCTGCTTCATTAAATAAACTTCTTAAGATCCTCTTATTCCCTTCTGAAGCAATGACAATATCTCAAAGAGCCGGCTGGGTTTCACTCCAAGAAGAATGTGAAAACAACACAGTTACTCCACTCTTTGATGTTGTCTTTTACAGAGTT
Organism: Lepidodactylus listeri; assembly: GCA_029233225.1. NCBI lineage: Eukaryota > Metazoa > Chordata > Lepidosauria > Squamata > Gekkonidae > Lepidodactylus > Lepidodactylus listeri. The sequence continues at coordinate 16,063,754 of JARCFY010000010.1, read as the reverse complement.
GCAGTTGACTAAGCCCCAATATCCTGTCTTCCAGTCAAGAGGCATTCTGTCCTATGCTGTGCCAGGACCGAGAATATTGACAAAGGCATATGGTAGATTTAATGTTGCTTCACAAGAAAGCTGTCAAATGTTTCAACAGCTGTAGCAACTGGATAATAAGGAGGTGGGCCAAGCTGGACACAGAAAGTAACTCTTGTCTACACACTTATGACTTGCATGATATCCAGATGGGTTCAGATCCAACTGGAGTTGCACAGAAAGTAACTCTTGTCTACACGCTTATGACTTGCATGATATCCAGATGGGTTCAGATCCAATTAGAGTTGCACAGAAAGTAACTCTTGTCTACACGCTTATGACTTGCATGATATCCAGATGGGTTCAGATCCAACTGGAGTTGCACAGGAAGTAACTCTTGTCTACACACTTATGACTTGCATGATATCCAGATGGGTTCAGATCCAACTGGAGTTGCGCAGAAAGTAACTCTTGTCTACACGCTTATGACTTGCATGATATCCAGATGGGTTCAGATCCAATTACAGTTGCTACAGGTGTTTGGCAGATACATACAGAAATCACAACTGGAGCATTTTATAATAACATTAACCTTCATTTAAAAAAAAGACTACTAGTGGGCTCAAAAATGACAAATGAAATGCAAGAATTACTGTCTAGTACCTCTAAGTACTGTTACAGGGTCGAAATATCTGTAAGGGAACTGACACCCTAGATTATTTTGCTGAATTTTGCCGACATAGGCTCAGTTCAGACATTTTTTGCCTTGTCTGTCATGACACCTGAATTGACAATTGATCTGAGATCAGCTGGAAAACTAGAATGCGCAGTCAGAGTTTGAAGAACCAAATCAACGAAAATTATGGCTTGGTGATAAACTGTGATGTAAAGGCATCTGGAGAACTGGAGGGAGGTGCTTTTTCCAAGGATCTATTGGGGGGGGATACTGAATAGAAATTTGTGTGAAATGTTTTTTGAACACTGGAACACTAGTTAAATTGAGGTTTCATTTATTCAAAATGCTAAGAACTCTGTAGTATGAAGATTTTTATGTAAGAATCTAAACCATTCGATCATTATAGTCTTGTGATTACTATAAGCATATATATTCAAGATTATGAAGATTATGGAGATATGACTAAATTTATCCACAATTAATGACAAAAGGTGTGATTATAATACATATCAATTGTTTTGATGTTAAGTTTAATTCAACATTGAAATTTACTGACTGCATTAAACTATTTCTGTTTAAGTACATAAGAACGGAAGAAGAGTCCTGCTGGATCAGACCAATGGTCCATCTAGTCCAGCATCCTGTCTAGGGATGGGTACGAACCACCAGAAAAATGCAGTTTGTGTTGGTTCATGGTTTGTGGCTAGACCACAAACAGAACTGGGAGGTTCTTTTGCGAACTGAACCGGTCCGTGGCCTTGTAAACCTTATTTATTCCGGTAATGAGTAATGGGTTTTGCTTTCTGAACATTCTTTTTTTTCCCAGCTTTATTTTTTCCCTCAGACAATAAAATCTAAAGTGCCGTATTTTTCACTCCATAAGACGCACCTGACCATAAGACGCACCTAGCTCCACTAGGTGCCGTGGCTTGGGAAAAGTGAGGGGGGTTTAAGACGCACACACTTTCCCCCCACTTTTTGGGGGAGAAAAAGTGAGTCTCATGGAGCAAAAATACAGTATATGTGCTCAGATAACATGAGGTAAATGAGATGTCAAAGTCTGCAGCTCTCTCTACCACTGAGATGCAAAGACCCTGAAAAAAATGGGAAAATTCAGAAAGAGGTGTTTGTTCCCTCCTCCAGAACATTTTTTTCAACTGAAACATTCGGAAATTTGAGGGAGCACTAAAAAAAAACCCCTCCTTAAATGAAATACTTCTTTACACAGACAGTGATTAAAATGTGGAATTCACTGCCAGAGGATGGAGTAATGGGCCAGAGAAATAAACAGCTTTAAAAGGAGATTAGATAGATTCATGGAGGATAAGTCTATCAGTGGCTACTAGCCATGGTTACTGAGGGGAACATACATGTCCAGAGGCACGAAACCTCTGAATCCCAGAGCCAGGAGACAACATCTGGGGAAGGCCTCAGCCTCTGTGCCCTGTTGTTGGCCCTCCAGAGGAACTGGTCGGCCACTGTATGAGACAGGATGCTGGACTAAATGGACCACTGGTCCGATCCAGCAGGGCTCTTCTTATGTTCTTAAGAAAGCCTCGGCCTCTACACCTTGTTGATGATTGTCCAGAGGAACTGGCTGGCCACTGTGTGAGACAGGATGCTGGACTAGATGCACTATTGGTCTGATCCAGCAGGGCTCTTCTTGTGTTCTTAGGAAGGCCTCGGCCTCTCTGCCCTGTTGTTGGCCCTCCAGAGGAACTGGTTGGCCACTGGGTGAGGCAGGATGCTGGACTAGAGGGACCACTGGTCTGATCCATCAGGGCTCTTCTCTAGTTCTTCTGAAATATTCTCTTTTAGAATGAGTGAAGTTCTTACACCAAAATTCTTCATACTCCAAAAGGGAAAAATTGGGAAATTTGGGGGAACACTGGGAAAAATGAGTGAAATGAAAGACAAGGTTTTATTTACTATGTGTAGTATGAAAATGTTAATGTAAGACAGTCTACAGCAGGGGTCCCCAACATGGCATTCGTTAGCACCAAAGTGCCCGCTGACACCTGTCCTGGGGCCTGCAAAGTGTTTTTATAAAATAGGTGGGGCTAGATGGAGATTTTTGGCCAGCAGAACATCTGATTGGCCACTGGAGACAGGGTTCGTTAAGCAGATATTAAAAAACATAATTTTAGTGGCAACTATCAGCATCAGTGGCTATTAACCACAAGGTACAGATAGGAACTCTCAGTCTGGGGCAAGTGATGCTCTGTATTCTTGGTGCCGGGGGGGGGGGCAAGAGTGGGAGGGCTTCTAGTGTCCTGGCCCCTCTGCTGGACCTCCTGAGGGCACCTGGTGTTTTTAGCCACTGAGTGACAGAGTGTTGGACTGGATGGGCCACTGGCCTGATTCAACATTGGCTTCTCTTATGTTCTCATGCACATATGTTAGGAGCCAGAATGAGATTTTTTTTTCTACTGTACTCTGTAGCAGAACTACTCATTCTATGGCTTATTCTACAAAGAAGGTTTATGAAGCTTTATGAGAGCAAAGAGTAAGGGGTCAATGGAATATTTCAACAAAAACAGGAGTACCACCAGCCAAATAGGTGAAGAGACACCCTGAGACTAGTTAAATGTTGTAAGACTTTTAAACACACTATTAGGATCAAAGTGAACCAAGTCACGGCTTAGCCAATAAGCTACAGAGCAGACTAAAAATTATACAGATGTAAAGTGAGCTCCCAAAACTATATTAATTCTAGAGGGGTAATTTCATCAGAAGTCTGCTTCAATAAGTACAAAAAGCAGTTCTGTGGCACCTCAAGGCCTCACATGTTTATTGAAGTGGGCTTTGGCCTACAAAGGCTTACGCTTCAATAAATCTGTTAGTCCTTAAGGTGCCCCAAAGTCTCTCTTTTTTCATCTGTGTACTGTATTAGAATTCACACATCTCCATAGCCATGAGATCCAACCAGCTGTGCCTCATTCTCCCAGGTAGAAAGAAAGCAATTTAACTGAAGGTCAAATCCAAGCTATAAAAATGCCCCTGCTTCTTGGGAACTCAATCAAGCCAGTCAAGGAATAATACAGGAGCCACACCAGCACACACACCTTTAAGAGATGGTTAATCCTTACTGCAGAGACCAGAATTTAATCACTAGCAGTTTTAATATGTAGAAATTATACACACAGTTACTCCTCCAAACACCATGTCTTCCTCACCTGGGAACACAATGATTTCCAGGATTGTTTCAAAACACAAAGTGGAAAAAGCAAACTGTAATGTTATCAGACTGTGGGAAGAAGGCAGACAATCAGAAATATTACAAATGCTTAGCAAGTTTTCGAAGTATTTCTTCATCAAAGGTACTTTCTTGAACAGAATTATTATGGGCCAAGTATACTAGGAGAGGAGCTGTGGTGGCTCAGAGGTTAAGACGCTGAGCTGCAGACCGGAAGGTCAGTAGCTCGAAAGTTTGAGACCCGAGCGCTGTGTGATGGAGTGAGCTCCCGTCTCTAGCCCCAGCTCCTGCCAGCCTAGCAGTTCGAAAGCAAGAAATTGCAAGTAGATTGCAAGTAGAATCAGTAGGTACTGATTCGGTGGGAAGGGAACAGTGTTCCATGTGCCTCGGTGTCTACTCATGCCGGCCACATGACCATGGAAAAGTCTTCAGACAGCGCTGGCTCTTCAGCTTGGAAACAGAGATGAGCACCACCCCCTAGAGTCGGATTCGACTGGCTTTCAAGCAAGGGAGACCTTTACCTACCTTTATACTAGAAGAACAACTGAGGTACCTGCTATGGTGAAACTGTAAAAAGGGTTTATACCTTCTGGCTTATTAAAACTACTCTTCCGCAGTTCAGCACGTGAAAGATGATTCCTCATTCCTTGCTGGAAAATGGGACTCCACACAATATTCCAACATTGTTTAAATAAGGTTCTATTTAAAACGCAGTGTAAGTACTGTGGGTGCAGAAGGAAATAAAGGTACTTTCACATTAGCTTGTGGGGTGGGTGGGTTAATAGTTAAGGAAGGAAAAGGAATATGGAGGTTGGAACCAGAGTATGACAGACTTTCTTGTATATATGATTCATGCTCATTTAGAAAGGCTAATTTAAACTTCGAGGTTTTCGAGAACAGTAATATTGTCTCAGATAAGTATTATTAGCTTTTTTTTTATTTTTTATTTTTATTTTTCTGTGTGTGTGCCCATGCCTGGAAGACATGACGACCTCTGGTGACTCCTACTGGGGCATGGAGGACATTCAGAAAAGAGGCTTGATAGCTTGCCTCTGCCTCCCGGCCCTGGTATTCTTTGCTTGCCCGGGTCAGCCCTGCTTAGCTTCCGAGACCTGTTGAGAACAGGCTTGCCTGGGCTATCCAGGTCAGGTCTATTGATATCTTTCTTTGAACTCTGATGAGAAGGTGCGTGGATGATGATTTCAGAGAGCTCTAGAATCAACTTCTTGGTCTACTCTGGACTCCAGTGAGGAGCAAGAGCACACCATTCCCCTGCATTAATCACAATATTCTGTTCATGCAAGATACAATGCTGCTCATTTGTCCAGCATGTTACTTTACTACGTAACTATTCTTGCCAAGGCAAGGTGAAACAGGGAAAGCAGGAGGAAGAGGAGGAGGAGATGGAGATTGGATTTATACCCTGCCCTTCGATCCGAGTCTCAGAGCGGCTTACAAACTCTTTTCCTTTCCCCTCCCCACAACAGACACCCTTATGAGGTAGGAGGGGCTGAAAGAGATCTTTCAAGAACTGCTCTTTCTCAAGAGCAGCTCTGACGGAACCATGGCTTGCCCAAGGTCATCCAGCAGGTGCAAGTGGAGGAGTGGGGAATCAAACCCAGTTCTCCCAGATTAGAGTCCGCGCACTTAACCACTACACCAAAGTGACAAACTGAGTTAAAACTTGTACTTCCTTATCTACATATTATTTACCTCCCATCTGCAGATAGCTAACTCCGCGGATCAGGGTCACACAGAGGCTAACTACCCAGGTTTGCTGGAAAATCTGACACATTTTTTAAAAAATACACAGGAGGTTTAAATCCGCTCTCCACAAGTAGAACACCATTTTCTGCTCAAGAGCAGAGAACATTCTTTTTACCTCAGAGTAGTAGAGCCTGGAGGCCGTGGCAGGCCCAGTAACGGCCACAGCGGTGGCGAAGCAGCCCAGGGACCATACCAGAAAGTGGCTGCCAGAGAGCTCAGGGGCCGCGGCAGCAACAAAGAAGCTTGGGGGCCACAACAGCAACGAAGCAGATCAGGAGCCAGGCCGGGCAGCTGCTGCTGGAGAGCCCAGGGGTGCAGAAACAATGGAGCAGTGTGGGAGCCACGCTGGGCCTGGAAGTGGCTGCCGGAGAGCCCAGGGGGCATGCCAGGCTCCGTGAGACAGTAGGGGGAGATGGGGTTCCCCCGCGAGGATCTCGGGCCCCCACTTCTAATAACTTAAAATCATTTTGGGATACCTGGACTAGAGTGCATGCAGGGCTCAGGTTTTCTTCTAATGGTCGTAAGAGCATTCTGTATGGGGGTGACATGTCTTGCCCCGGGGTTACCAGCACCAGGTTGAGAAACTCCTGAGGATCTAGGGTGGTGGAACCTGGGAGGGGAAGGGATCTTAGCAGGGTACAGTGCCATAGAGTCCACCCTCCAAAACAGCCATTTTCTCCAGGGGAACTGACCTCTGTAGTCTGGAGATCCGGTATAATTCTTGGAGATCTCCAGATGGAACCTAGAGACTGGCAACCTTACTTGCCCCAGATAGCTACGGCCACACGTACCCACACAGAGCAGGTGAATAACAGATTACAAAGATGTCATAATCAACGCTCTCTCTAACCTGCAGAGTCTTGTGGGCAAAAATTCTACTTTGTGAGCTACTGGCATTAAAGGTGTGAGACAGCAATTTGGCTACCACACAGATTAGTTTGCTCTGGAGCCATGCTTTCTGAGCCAAGACAAAAATGTGTGAGCCGGAAGCTAAAAAACTGTGAGCTAGCTCACGCTAACTCAGCTTAGAGTGAACACTGGTCATATTATATAATACATAGTTCTCAAACTTCAATGACAACATTCCATAAAGCCAACAAAGTCAAACTTCACACACACACACACACACACACACACACACCATTCTCTCTCTCAAGGAGGGTAAGCTCAGTGTACTTCATTGCAGTCCAGCTTTATCAGGAGAAGTAGTGCAGGAAACAGTGCCAGAAGCTATGAGAAGATAAGAAGGTCACTCTGCAACAATTAAACCTGCTCTAGGACTTCCTGTTGGACGGCTGAACGAAGGCCGGCTCTCACTGGCATTCAAATAAAGTGATAAAAGGAAGCAAAGGGGGGGGGGGTGTAGTTAAGTCATGTTAATAAGAGGGTGTAACACTGAACTAAAAACAAGTGCTCAACAAAAGGAAAAGGAAAAGTTCACGGAGCCAGAAAACCGAGCTAATTTGTTTTCTGCCAAGGGGACAGAATGAGACAAAGGCAGGAAGCGTTGTCCTTCCTTTATCCTAGTAAATTCCAAGCTTTACCAAAAAAAACTCAAGTGTACACATCCATCAAGATAACAGGGCGAAGACCAAATGGGTTACTTCCCCCCCCCCCTTTTTTTTTTGAGATGCGGAGTTCTGTTTTGGAAAATACCCTTGTGTGTATTTATTGGGTGGAAAATGCTTTCACGTTAAGGCAGCCTCTAAATCTGCAGAGTCATCCTGCAATATATACCCACTGCAGTGTAATTTTTTAAGAAGATTATGTCTTTATTTGGAAAATGTCTATGCTGCCTCTCTAGAGAACCTTCTCAAGATGCTGGCAGTTAGCTCGCTGTTTCCTTCCCTCCTTGATAGAACTGGGTCCAAACTATACAGATAGCGGGGGAGGGGGAGATGAAAAGAAGCCGCATGGAACTGCTGGGTGGATAACCTGACTGTATAAACAGTACTAGCCAAGAAAAACAACATTGTCAACTAATGCAGTTAAAGATAGCAGAGCTTTGTGAAGATCAGTAGCCGAAAGATATTTTATTATGCACATTCCATAACCAGAGTACTAACAGCTGTAGCTAAATCACTGTCAACCAAAAAGATTTCTAATACTAAACTGCATGGATACTTTATCGCACCAGGCAGACCACAAAACCCAGAGCACAAAACAAACATCAGCCGATTAATAGTTTTGCAAGCAATAATGGCCAGTTCCACCCCACCCACAACTTTAAAAGGAAAAAAAAAATTAAATGTAATGCATGCCAATCACCCTCTGTCTCTTGATACAATATATCAATTATCCAACTGTATCGTTGGTTATGTGGATGAAGCCTTTATTAGAACAAAGACAAAAGTTAATATAACGTAGCACTTAAATAAAAATACTTTGACCAACATCCTAAAACAATTACAGCAAAAAGCTTTGCCAGTTTGGTGTAGTGGTTAAGTGTGCAGACTCTAATCTGGGAGAACCGGGTTTGACTCCCCACTCCTCCACTTGCACCTGCTGGATGGCCTTGGGCAAGCCAAAGCTCTGGCACAGCTGTTCTCTCAAGGACAGTTGTCTCAGAGCTCTCTCAGCCCCACCTACCTCACAGGTTGTCTGTTATGGGGAGGGGAAGGGAAAGGAGTTTTTAAGCCGCTCTGAGACTCCTTTGGGTAGTGAAGGGCGAGGTACAAATCCAATCTCTCTTCTTCTCTCTCACTAAGGATGACTATAAGGTATATCTCGTCCTTCCCCTAGCCAGTTTGGTGTAGTAGTTAAGTGCGCAGACTCTAATCTGGGAGAACTGGGTTTGATTCCCCACTACTCCACTTGCAGCTGCTGGATGACCTTGGACAAGCCATAGTTCTGGCACAGCTGTTCTTAAAAAAGAGCAGTTTCTGTCAGAGCTCTCTCGGCCCCACCTACCTCACAGGGTGTCTGTTGTGGGGAGAGGAAGGAAAAGGCGTTTGTAAGCTGCTCTGAGACTCCCTTGGGTAGTGAAGGGCGGGGTATAAATCCAATCTCTTCTTCTTCTTCTTCTCTTTGTTATCTGGCACTCATGGGGAACAGCAGCTGCTGGTTAATCAAATGTGCCACATACTCAGGCTGACTGCTGTGCCCTGCTGCCTACCCAGGGGAATCCACAGCAATCAAATCCCACCCTATGGGGAAGACCGTAATAACAGCCCCCATGTTTGTTGGCCTCTTCCCCCCCAGGCATGGAGCTACCTTACACGGCAAGCAGCCGTGTAAGTCCAAGAGCCCTCCAGCAGACCTGACAGCTCAAGGAAGGCTGAGGGGGAAGGAGACACCCAAGGATGACATCAGGTGGCACAGCTGGCTGTCAAACTCTGACCATCTGGAGAGCTGGGAGTGGGACACGTGCACGCCTGAAGACCCAGGAAGGGGAACAAAGTGTTTACTGTGTTTAGGATCAGTCTCTCTAAAAACACTTACATTTAGATCTCCCAGGTCAGCCACTTACAACAAGTTATCAAATATATGTTTTTCAAAAAATAATATTACCAGCTCTCGGGGCAGAAAGGTTTCTTCTTGCCGAGCAACAATCAAGCAGACGTGCTCTCCTTGCTTCGTGCTCCTCAGGGTGGCTACCAGCTCTTCCTGGGTTCTGCCAGTGATGTCTCTACCATTCACCTAGTGGAAACAACAACCAGGGAAATATACTGGGTCCAGACTGAGACGTAACCTGTCAAGTCCCATTACCAGGCCTACCAGCCCTTGGTAGCGGGATCGTGGAAATGGGTGCTGCGAATGCAGCAGCATCATTTGCTGCTGTGCTCATGTACGGATGGGAGGAGCCATTAGAAATAGTTGTCAATGCATAGTTGGGGGTGGGAAAGATAACGCAGGACTGAGAACATTATCAGCATCTCAGTATCAGTGCTGGTATCTACAGCACCCTGAATCTGAAACATTCTACGATGGTTGCCAGTTTGCTTCTATGTTCAGTCCTGGTGTTAACTTTCAAAACCCTTCATGACTGGAGACCCTCACATCCAAGGGACCACCTCCACCCATACGGCATTCGCCACTCAAAGCTTAGCTTCTAGTTCCATCTATCAGGGCAGTGAGGACTGGTTTGGGCTCCATCCGTCTCCTCTCAAGCATGGAGGCGACCTGGTGTACGCTGTAAGGTTTCCTCCATACTTGAGAGGAGACGTGACTGACTCTCCCTGTTCCACAATTAAGGATACAATCAATCAATACAAAATGGCACATCTTTACATAGCATAGCTAAATACTTGTATCCACGCTCAATTGGAAGATGTTACTCAATTGGTAGGGGCGGGAAATAGAAACTTACTTTAAAAGTGGAATAAGCAAAAGAGAATTGTAGATTAGGTTCAAAATGGTTATTTCCTTGCTATGTTTTTCCCCCACCAACCCAACCAGATGATAGCCATATAAACTAAGCTTGTTATTCTTTTAATCTTGTAAAAATATCTTCATTATTCTGCATGCTAATTTACTGCCCATCCTCTACATATATAACTGTTACTTCTATTTCCATTTTATTGTATCTGAAAAAGTGTATCTGTTACTTCTACTTCCATTTTATTGTATCTGAAGAAATGTATCTGTTACTTCTACTTCCATTTTATTGTATCCAAAGAAGTGTGTGTGTGCACACGATTAAACCTTTGTTGGTCATAAAAGGTGTCACTGGACTCAAAATTTGTTCTGCTGGTATAGGATTCAGCTAGTAAAAGTCTTGAAATACATTTCCATAGTGACACCTTTGTATCAGTATCAAAATCCACTGAACAACAGTTTTGAAATCAAGTGGCAAAGAAAATATTTCCAAACCTCCAATATTCTATCTCCAGACTGTAAACGCCCGTCTTTAATTGCTGCCCCCCGTGGTAAAATATTCTTCACAAATATCGGACCAGGGCCATGAACTGAAGAGTCTCTGGTAACTACAGTGAAGCCAAGTCCCTCAGGACCTAAAGAAAAGGCCAAAAAAAAGTTGTGAATCTGGGAGAACCACCAACAGCAAAAGATTACTTCAAAGATTTATTGTAGGGTTTAGATTACAAAAAGTCTGCATTATATCAGGTGCCACCACTGTGCTCCAATACCTGCTTTTTTTTAGTGGTGTTAAGGTAACGTTTTCAGCTTCCTTCAAACAGCTTGCTAAACCCTTTCTCCTTCTCTCCTTTAAATTATTTTCTTATCTCCTGATGTGTACATTTTTCTTGGGTAAGGAATGCAGACTCATTTATAATAAAAAATGGCAGATTATGAAACAAAAGATCAAAAGGACAGAAAAACATCTAAACAATTTACCTCAAACAAACAGTGAATGGTATTTGCTATCTTTCCAGGGCATTTCAGCAAAGTATGAGATGATACACACTTGAATGTATGTCGTAAAACTTCAAATAATTTCCAATATGTCGGTGCTCATACAAGAGTCTTCTTTCTAACCCCACCCCCCTAATAAATGGATATAGGGACCAAGATAATATTCATACTTGAACCGCAACAAAAAGTTCCTGGAACATGCACATCCATTTTGATTTCAGTATCTCAGTAATCAAAAGATTTACTTTTTTTGTGTTCTCTCCGGGTACCTTCCTTGAAAACTGGCGGGGCAACGAAGCTGGAATTCAAACTTCAAAGGCAAAATGGCATCCTGAACAACCATGCCAACCGCAATTCCTGCAGATCAATGCTCAGCTACCAGGTGTCTCAGAACTACGGCCAACTTTTTATTAATTTCATTTGGCTACTGAAGGTCTACAATATCACTGCTCTAAGCAGTGGTTCGCGGTAAAAATGGCCCTTCCACCAAAGTATTATCATCACAGTATCGGCACAGTGATTTAAGTAACTGTTTGACCCAAACCTTCTATAACAAATAAGTAATGCCTAAAACTGATCATATTAGGAAGACATTACTGATCTTGTAAATTGGTACCTCTGGTTAAACCATTACCTTTCTTGAGGTCTATCCTTATCTTCTTTGCGTTTTTCTTACTGCCGAATCCCATCAGTGGAGACAATGATGGTGATGACGGCTTCCTATTGAGTCTTGGAAGACTGGGACTTTTGGCAGCATGTATCACTGTCCGCACCCCAGTTTCCAGGTTGTTCATTCCACATGTCTCTGCTGCCTTTGTTATTGGCTTGGAATGGATGGGAGGTGGAATCTTTGCCTTTGAAACTTGCTCAACACTGTCTGCAGAATATAAAGACGTGATAACGGACTTTTCGTATTGTTCGCGGTTGTATGGAGGAACCACTTCCAAGGTTATATTATGTGATTTCATTGCTTGGCGGAAAATATCTTGTGCTCTAGGACAGATGGACAGAGGAAAATTATACAATGCAAAGGTTGATTATTATAATCAATTCATTTAGTGGATAGCTTAACTAGTTTTAGCCCTGTAAAGTATGGAATAACTTTCTTAGAAAAGCAGTTCGCTAAAAATATGTGTGTCACTTTTATAGTTCTTTCAGTATATAATGTGCTTCACATGTCAGCTTTGCCCCTCATAAACTTGCAGGGACAGAGTTAGGGTACAGGACGCTGACTGGGTCAGGACTATGTGAGCTTCATAACCATTCAGGGACTAGAACCAGGGATTAAAGCAAAAGTGAAGGTTTCTCTTACTCGAAAGCCAGTCAAATCTGACTCTAGGGGGTGGTGCTCATCTCTGTTTCTAAGCCAAAGAGCCAGCGCTGTCCAAAGACTTTTTTGTTGTCATGTGGCCAGCATGACTAGATGCCTAGGCACACGGAACGCTGTTACCTTCCAACCAAAGCGGTACCTATTTATCTACTTGTAATTTCTTGCTTTCGAACTGCTAGGTTGGCAGGAGCTGGGGCCTCACTCCATCATTCAGCACAAGGGTCTTGAACTGCCAAGCTACCGACCTTCCAGTCTGTAGCTTAGCATCTTAACTTCTGAGCTTAATTCCCAATGTGCTACCCCAAAGAATAATTTCCTGGTACTCTTCTGATCTCTGTTTGTATAAGATGAGAACATTATACCTTCTTCTATCATAAAGTTGATACTAAATATGGCAAATTTTGCCTCTGTGTTGGCTGAAACATACTTCTTTCTCCTGTTCACTTGCACATATAACAGCTCGGAGGAGTGTTCTACTCAAGTGGGTCCTGTAACATCTGATGGAGAGTTTGTGCAAAGGGGTGTGCAAAAAAAAAGTTGGCATTTTTCAGCTTCGGATGTATCAGACCCGAAAAAAAATCGGTAAATGCCGAATTTCCCCAGTCCAATACCATTAAAGTATTGGAACTGGGAGGCTGGAGAAAGGCAGGAAGACAGGGTAGACACGTTTCAGGGAGGGAAAGAATCATGGCTGCACTCTCTGCCTGCCCTTCTCCAACAGCAGTGAGGCAGATGGAAAAGGGAAGGAAGAGAGAGGAGGCTTTCCCTGGTCAGTTTCATTCCCACTGGCCTGTCAACTGTTAGGTTTAAATGACTTAAACCTAAGAGCTAACTGGCAGGGAGTGAAATTGACTAGGGAAGCCACAAAGTGAGGGGATTCGGGCTTTCGGCTACCTGAAAGCCAAAAAAGCTGAATAAATTCAGGATACTCTGTTTGGTTGCTGAAAAGTTTCCTGAATTTACATTCAGCTTAGGAATACTGAATAAATACTGACAAGGCATTTATTTGGGGGGGGGGGGGGTTGGTGTGGGTAAACCGAATGCACACCCCCTACTTCTGCAGTCCCACTATGAATTTAGATTGCCAAGGTGCTCACTGTGGCATTCCTGCGTTCTCTTCTCATACATTACTCACGTGAACTCTTGAAATGCACAAGCAAGCATTTACAACCAAGCCTTCCACCTCAATCTGTCCTTGTAAACCCAATGTAAACAACGAGTGTGCTTAACTGAACTTCTGCTATAAATTCTCTACTCTTCACAAGGAAAAAAAATAAAAACTCTCTCTACATAGGAGAGAAATGACTTTATTGCAGCACGGTGCCTGTGGACAGCCACATGTTTAAATCACAGGTTAAGCTTGTTTTTCTAATGGATTGCCTTAATTCTCCCAAAAGCCTCTCTACTAGAAAATTTCAGAATGCTGTACTCATGGTCCATTTAACCTCACCTCATTCCCTGCCATTTCAGAAACCACTGAGATGTTCTTTAAAAAAACAACAACAGGTAATTATGGTAAGGATTGTCACTCATAAAACTTTAAGGCTAAACATGAAGAGACTGAAATTGTTAAGATTTTCTGTTCCTTAGCTCACTCATCAACCAGAAAGGAGACTGCAAACAAGGAATCAGAAGGAGATTTTGACACTGGGCAAGGCAGCCATGAAGGAGCTGGAAAAGGAGCTGTATGACTAAACACTGAAGCGCACGGAACACTGTTACCTCCCCATCGAAGCGGTACCTACTTGCAATTTCTTGCTTTCGAACTGCTAGGTTGGCAGGAGCTGGGGCCAGAGACGGGAGCTCACTCCGTCCCGTGGCACTTGGGTCTCGAACTGCCGAGCTACCAACCTTCCGGTCTGCAACTCAGCATCTTAGGGTCACCGTAAGTAACTTGATGACACTTAACACACATACACAGCCATTCATTAAAGGAGCCTTATGCCTTGATGGGATGAGACTATTCCTGATAATCTTTTCACTGTGGGAGGGAACAAGTTCATGTCTTCTAGACCCAATGATTAGCCATGCTGATAACACCTGTAACAACCCTTGCCATTCACATATGGTATACAGCAAACAAAATCTAATCTGCCTAAGTACAAATCATATGGTAATTTCCTGAAGGGGTATTTCACTGCTCATGTCTATGGGCACTAGATTTAATGCCTCTATGCCCTATTCCAATATTATATGTTGGCGTCAAGTAGGCTTAGAAGCAGAAGAGGCACTCACTCCTATCAGGTCCCAGTCACATGAGCGAGATAATCCGGGGGGAGGGGGGAATGAGGCTATTTGCTCCAGAGTAATTTGATCCGCAGTTGCGTGATCACACAGTTTTGCAAAGCTGCGGGCACAGCTCCCCACTGCATGATCAGACGCAATCGCGGGTGAGTCAGGGTTTTTTTTGCCGTTTTTTCCTGATGCGCTTAAACGGGGGATCAATGAATCGCATCTCCACCCTGAGGGCTTCCTATGGCAGTATGCAATGATGTGCATACTGAGAAGGGGAAAGAAACAACGGCATGGCGTTGGGATAGCCTGATCAGACTATCCCCGACGCCATGAGTGCGCGCTGGAGTGATCACACGGGGAAAGTCCATCTTTGCCCCATAGCAAACCTGTTTGATAATGGACTTTCCCTAGTATCTTTTAACTCCGCTTCTTCGGCAGAGAGAAACAGGTTGCCGATGGGTGTGGGGCGCTTGCCCGATATTCTGGTGTGATTGCGCCCTTAAAATCCGCATGGCATTCGTGCCTATTGCGCGGCTAATTCTGCATGTGATCGGGACCACTGTAGAGCCACAGTTGAGTAGTTATATGTTTTAATTAACTGGTTAAGTCTCCATAAATTTGCACATGACTAGAACACACAAGTTGCTGTTGTTGTAGGATACAAAAACAGGGGGCATCATTTAAAATACTTTTTTTTTCTTGGAGACAGGGGGAGCTACTTGTGAGATGGTATTGTCACCAGCTCTGAAAAAGATAGCTGACTTTAAGGAACTGCTCTGGTTTAGTCCAGACTGCATATAATCTTGGCAGTGAATGCAATTAAAAACAACAACAGCAGAACTCACTGTGCAAAGGTTTTATCTGCAAGATCTATGTTGTTAATCTTCACGATGCATTCATTCTCATGGAAAAGTCCATCCCGCCTAGACCGGCTATTCTCCTCAATGCCACGGATAAAAAGCCCTAGGATCCTGGGGGTGAAAAACACAACGTTACTTGGAATTACTTTATCAGATAATATAATCTTTATAAATAAAAAATGCATGTTTGAGGACGACGTTATAATGAATGGCAGCTTTCCAATTATTCTAGAGATGTAGCCATGGGAGGAGTCTAGCGGAACCTTGAGGAGTGACAAATTTTAGATCCAGTTTTAAGCTTTTGTGACATAGAACCCACTTCATCTGATTCCATATCTGTGTTATGCTGGAATAAAATCTTATTAGTCCTTAAAGTCTTGAATCTCAGTGAAAAAAGCAGGCTACAAATGAAGCAAATAAATGAAAATCAAGGTGCACTAGACTCTAATTACCATTACCTGGATAGGCCAAACTAGCCCAATCTCATCAGATCTTGGAAGCTAACCAGGGTCAGCCCTGGCTAGTACATGGATGAGAGACCACCGAGAAAGTTCAGGGTTGCTAAGCAGAGGCAGGTAAAGGCAAACCACCTCGGAACATCTCTCCCCTTGAAAGCCCTATGCAACTAAGCTGGATGCAACTTGACAGCCAATGAAAAAAGACTCTTAATTTCCCAATAAACTGTGTGCACGCACACACACTTTCAAAGGACCTCTCATAAACATATACACGGCATATAAATAAATGCATACATTTCCAAATAAATGCATACATTTCCAATAAATGCATACATTTCCAAAGCTCAGGAAAGCTGTGCAGATACATATGGGTTTGTGGCCATTGCAAGTTATTGCGTGTTTAAGAAAAATCTCTATGTGAGGACAAGTAGATTCTCTTCCCCTTAACAAACCAGGTAACCAAAGAGGTTGAAAAAACAGAAGTCTCTTGCCGTGTTTCCGCAAAACTGCGATAGCGTTAGCTCGCGCACAAACATTTGGCCCTTAGCACCTAGATTTTTGGATCAGGGCAGGGCCACAAAATGCTGGTGAGGCAGAGCGGGAAGGGCAAGAAGCCAGCCACAGAGGAAGCAAGCAACACAGCCACCCAGCCAGAGAAGAGTCAAAAGTCTGCAGCCAGCCTCCCCTGCTTTCCTTCCGCAATGTTCCTGTTTCTCCCTCTCACCTCCCCACTGTTATTTGCAAGTGGGGTCTTTTAAACTCCCTCCCTCCTCCCCACCAAGCCCCCCCCCCCCAGATAGTGCAGTCCAAAAAGCAAGTGAGGGAGGGGAAACAGGGCATGCTCACTCTCTCTTTCTGTGCGCACCAATGTCTCTTTTCTTTCCCTCTTGATTTTCTCTGCTACTAGATTTCGTTTCTCCCCCCTCCAACCTCCCCCGACCCTCACCCATCCCTCTTGGGTTTTGGTGGGGGGTTGTGGGTTTCTTTATTTTGGTGCGCAGATATTATGGGGAGGGGGAGATCCTGATGTGGTCGCTTTAGCAGGCGAGAGGCACAGAGAGGCTGCTGGGCTCTGCGACAGTGGCCCTTCCTGGCTGGCTCTTTGGCTCTCTCCTGCACCATCATTTTATTTAAAAGAGAAATGAATATATTTGCCTCCTCAAAAGACCTAAGAGAGACAGTTTGGTGTAGTGGTTAAGTGCAGGGACTCTAATCTGGGAGAACCGGGTTTGATTCCGCACTTTTCCACTTGCACCTGCTGGATGACCTTGGGCAAACCATAGCTCTGGCACAGCTGTTCTTGAAAAAGAGCAGTTTCTGGCAGAGCTCTCTCAGCCCCACCTACCTCACAGGGTGTCTGTTGCGGGGAGGGGGAGGGAAAGGAGATTGTAAGCCGCTCCAAGACTCCTTTGGGTAGTGAAGGGCGAGGTACAAATCCAATCTCTCTCTTCTTCTCTCTCACTAAGGATGACTATAACGTATAGATAAGCAGGAGTCTTATGACAACTGAAAGATAAACGTAGTTTAAGGAATCACCTATTTATTTTTGATGGGACTGCTACCAGTCCAACTCCAGCTTTCCTTTCATTCCTTCCTATTGGATTCAGCTGTCCAGCTTTAAAGTAGAACTATACTGAGATAAGAGGCTACTTCCATTTCATAAGATAGGATGTTATAGGTCCAGAGGGATCGTTGTGACAATTGCCCAGAGGGCTAGTATATAAAAATGAATTGGTCCCTTAGAGGAAAAAAATCACACCCAACTACATCTTTGGGGTGTGTGTGTGTGTGTGTGTGTGTGTGTGTGTGTGTGTGTGTGTGTGGTTATGTGTGTGTGTTTGTATATTTTACTGTATTTCATCCAGTTCTGGAGGACATGGAAACTTACTCAGTAGTTTTAAACTTATTAATTGCTTCCAATATTACATAAACTGTTACTGATGGTTTGGGATTTAGTGCCTTCTGAAACCTAGGTTTAACACAAACATTAATATATTCTGCAGGGTTCCACATATGCACAATAAAAAAGAATAATTTTAATTAGGTTAATTAATACAAAAAAAAAAGGAAAATCATTTTCATGTTCTTTCCACCAGTTGTAACTGAGAACTCTGTAACACAGAAAAGTTTTCTCCAAACCAAACACGGTGTTTACTGTGTTTGGTTTAAACCTAAAAGTTGCCTTATAGGAGTTTCTTTTAAGAAGGGTCTCTTGGATTTCAGAAAGCCATATAGTGTAGTTTGAGAGCCAGTTTGGAGTAGTGGTTAGGAGGGTGAACTCTATTCTGGGTGAATCAGGTTTGATTTCCCACTTCTCTACATGCAGCTGCTGGCATGACCTTCAGTCAGTCACAGTTCTTTCAGAGCTGTTCTGGAAAGAGCAGTTCTCGAAAGAGTTCTCTCAGCCCCACCTAGAACCACAGTACCATAGAGTTGGAAGGGACCTCCAGGGTCATATAGTCCAACCCCTTGCACAATGTAGGAAATTCACAAATACCTTTTCCCCCCACCCCCAGTGACCCCTGCTCTATGCCCAGAAGTGGGCAACCCCCCCCCCCCCCCAAAAAAAACCTCCAGGATTCCTGGCCAAACTGACCTGGAGAAAAATGGCTTCCTGACCCCAAGGTGGTGATTAGCATTTTCCTGGGCGTGTAAGAAAAGGTCACAAGAACTAAGCACTGAGGCAACCCTTCCTGACCTCACTTCCCACGATCTGCCTAAGTTCACAGGATCAGAAGTGCTATCAGATGGCCATCTAGCTTCTGTTTGAAAACCTCTAAAGAAGGAGAACCCACCACCTCCCAAGGAAGCCTGTTCCACTGTCAGGAAGTTCTTCCTAATGTTTCGCTGAAAACTCTTCTGATTTAATTTCTGATTTAATTGTGTGTTAGCACAAGGATGTTTACCCGGTAAAACAGAGGTACTGATGCTGGCTAGAAAACATGGCTACGACCCTACTAGTCTATCATTCCAATAAACCAGTGGCCTTCTTCCCATCTGTTCATACAAAATCAAGCAGCAAGTCGGGCAACTATAAATCAGTTTAGCATATATTCCTGTATAGACTAGGGCCTCTTTTTCTAACTGCAATATTAGTGATCTTCTGGTCACATTAGAAAGTGCTAAGTATTCAATAGTGGATATGTATGTGTGTCTCCTGATTAAGATCCAAATGCATTTTTAACTGGTTGTTATGCACATTATGTAACACATTCATTTAAATACCTTGCCATTTATTTTTGTTAGCTAGCCCCGTGAGCGCACTTTTACAAGTTTACAGATTATTAGATCTATTTTCTAAAATATGTACATTCTGCTTTTCTCTGAAGACTCAAGGCAGCTATTGGATTGCACGTCACTATTAACAAAAGTTTAGTAAGCTTCTTGTTATGGATTTCTGTTACCCTTGTCTACTCAGATCGGCGTATAGATTTGAAATGCTTTCAAAAACAATTTTAAATTATTTTTTGTAACCATCAGAAATAAGCAATTAAAGTGGACCCCAAGAGGTCAATAGGAAACTTAATTATGGTAAAAAAAATTAAGAAAATCAAGGCAATTTTTAAAAATGGTATGTTATCAGTCAGCGATCTTAACCAATCTCACTGTGACCAAGGTAGCACTCCTACAGCTTCAGTTGATAAACCTCTAGCCCTAAAATCCTGATCTGTGATGTAGAACGCAGACATATGGATTGAGTTAAGTGAGATCTGGCAGTATAAACTCATTCCTTCCTTACTTTTATTATGCAGTGTCTCAACATTAACGTTATTTTAATGGGTTTCAAAAAATTTAATTTCCTCTCTTTTATTATAGGCCTAAGTGTAAACATATATATTTCAAAATGCTTCAGTTAATTGATGTCAAGGAAGAGGCAAGATGTTGCTTCTGTACTCATACTTAATTTCAGAGCATTTTTAAAAATAGATGTGCCTGGATCAGCATTCCATTCAGAAAATCCAGGCTGCCTATCAGACAGAGAAGGCTTAAAAAGGACCCTTTCCAAGAACCACTGATGCTTACTGCTCTCCAGTTCTAACAATAAAATTATTCTTGGCTCAAGTCTATCTGCAAGTCAAACTTGCATGCACATTCAGTTTGACTCAAGATGGAGATCACACAGATACTCCGCAAAGGTAGCAGTACAAATTTTGCCGAAGATGATTTGAATTCGTCTTATTCAAGACAACGACATGCAGCTTGTCTGTCAAGGAGGTTAATTTGCCAACTCAGACCTCATAGCATTTGTAAACAACAATATTAAGAGACAGAGAAACTAGGCTAGGGAATGATATAGTCTTTTTTTAAGATTCACCCTTCTTCAGAGAGCGTATGCTTCGTATAAGCCTACAGCTAAATTCCTCCTCCACCTAGTTTTTTTAAAGTTCTATTACACCTTTCATCTGAGAAGCATACATTATTTTTTAAAAAAACTCTAGTGACCAATGCTCCCTCTAAGCTGTGGAGTCTTGTGAGCAAAAATTCTACTTGTGAGCTACTGGCATGTGAGTGAGCGATTTGGCTAATGCATAAATTAGTTTGTTCTGGAGCCATCCTTCCTGAGCTAAGGCAAAAATCTGTGAGCTGGAGGCTAAAAATCTGTGAGCTAGCTAACACTAACTCAGGGTAGAGAGAACATTGCTAATGACTCAATTCCATTCCCACCATAAGAAAATAAATAAATAAATACAAGGAGTAAACTGCTCAGAACAACACAGGATGACCTTTCATGACATCCCATTTCCAATGTGACTAATTCATCTTATAAGGATGACACTTCCCTCTCAGCTGCCAGTTGTAGGCACAGGGTTGCATCCAGATTAAACTATCAGTTTCCACTGATTATCCGTTCCTGCTGCAGACTTCTCTCATGTCATTCCTTGGGGGTGCCCTATCTTCTGGAAGCAGCTTGTGGAGATCAGTGGGGACTGCTCAAGGAAGGGGGAGGCAAGAAGGGATCCCCTCACACTGATAGTTCTCCTATTCTGCCAAGGATAACTAAGGCATCTGGTTCTTTGGACAAATCTAAGAAGTCTAAGGTGAGAGCCTTTGATAGCAGTGAAAAGCATTTGGGAATGCAAAGCAAGTCCAGCAGGCAGCCTAATTACAGATCTTTTCAGAGTATTATAGATAGGGATGGGCACAAACCAGCTCACGAACTAAAGTTCATGATGAATTTTGGCCAGTTCATGATTTGTAAAGTGAAGTTTGTGGCAGGTCAACCAGCACGAACTTTCCATGAACTTTCAAGTTGTTCATGGAGGTTCGAGAACTGATACATTTCCAGACAGACTGTCTTTGCTCAATCTAAATGTTTACCAAACTTCAAAGCAATACTTGGAGGGCATGTAGAGGAGGATCACCTGTCACAAGCAGTCATTTTAACAGGTGCAAGTTCAGGAGTGTACAGAATGGATCCTGTGCAAGCTAGAGATACCAAACTGTCAGGGAATCTCCAGCTGACTTTCCTCTACCTGCCCTCTAAGTTTGTTGAGGATTATGTATATAGGGTCAAAATTACACAGACCCCCCCCCCAGGAGATGCCCCCAAAGCACTTTCCTGGGGTCACCTTAAAGAAGGGGCCCATATTTTGAACCTTGCAAATCCAATCCTCACCAAATGTGGACGGCACCTAGAGGAGAGTCAGCCAGAGATTCCCATAGAGTTTGGTGTCTCTAGCTTGCACAGGATCCATTCTATCAGATCACAAACCTCAAAAACCAAACCAGTTTGTTTGGCTGCTAAGAGTTCATGATGTTTCGTGGTTCACAAACCAGGCATGCCACAAACTGAACCAAAATGAATATTCCTGGTTAATGCCCATCCTAATAGAGAGGGGTCATTACAAGTGTTACAGACCAATAGTCTCATAAAGCAGGGGAAATTCCACACTCCCTTTAATGAAAAGAGGTCTACAATATTGATTACAATAAAAAAATGAAATAACTAATGTACACTGTCAGTGAAACAAGCTTGTGTGATCCCAAACCTCCACATTAGATCAGTTGCCATTAAATTATTCAAGAAAATTTGATAGTAACATATTTTGCAAGCACAATACAATTTAATTTATAATATAGATAAAAAGTAATCATTACTAGACAACCAATTTACCTTGACTAAATTATAGATCTGGTTTTGTTTAAGAAGTTAAAAAAAAGTATACACAAAGAACAACCCAAATACATCCAAAATGTTTTCCCAACTTTTTACTAGAGAGATTTATAAAATCCTATTAGATTTTTCTTAACTGAGTCAGGATTCAGTGGACAGAATCCCAGACCATGGGACTCACAATTAGAAGTTCAATAATGGGTACTTTTTAATTTATCCAGGTTCCATGGGGGCTGCAGATTTCTCTGAGGATCCCATGAGGCAGGGCAGCAGGGGACAGCACTAAGGAAAGTGGAGCAGAAGGACTGACGTAAGCTGCCAAGACTGGTGGACCAAGGTTTAAGAGACACTGGGAACAGTGAAAGGGAAGGGACTGAGGACATCAGGGTTCAAGGGCACAGAAAGGGGCTAAAGGGAGGTATTGTCTTACAAAATGTAATTGTGGCCAAGGAGGAATGTTGAGGGGCTACCCCTGATGGTTGGTGCATGGGGAATCCCTGGTCTGAGGCCACGTGGAACGTGACAAGAAAGCTGGCATTTCAACACTTTCTAATACAGTATTAAAATAGATCATATTAGACAATTACAAAATTTGCATTACAGGTTCTTAGTGAATCCTTGTTTGAGCTTTCCCAGAGATAACAGAATCATAACAATGAACATTAAAGGGCTTGGGGGGGGGGGGACCCTGCCTGGTATCAATATTTGATTTCCTGGGTAGATCCCAGGAAACAATAGACAATTCATGAACCCTAAAACATAGAATGACAGAAGCATATGAACATAGCATTTAAAAATGGACACCAAAGAAAAAGGGAATGTCTTTACTCTTTAGATTCATGAGAGATCAACAGAAGTGTCTGTAAATCTAAAGGAATATCACCTAAGTGAATTCCAAAACCAGGCCCCACCCAGAATTAAGCTGGTCATTTCAACACTTCTACATTCGGAAAAGCTTAGGACAAACACTTTTCAACAAAAAAAATTTACAGAAGCGCTGTGAGAGCAGAGGAAAGATATAAGAACTATAATGCACACGTTCAACTCCTAATTAAGATTTTATTGGAGATATTTTAAGGAATTCAGAGGATTTCTTTCCTTTTCCTCCAAGGGAAATCACTTACCTCCCACTTAACGATGAGAAGTATGGCACTACGTGTATCCCCAAAGGGCCACCTTCCCCAGAAATCTCTACCATTCTTGTCACACCACTAAGAGGAAAGAAAAACATACAGGATTACCTTCAAATGAGAACGTCAGAAGCAGAAATAACTTCTGAAACTCTTGAGACATTCCTGCATAAACTTGCTCCAGCACCCTTACTATTTTTTAAAATCTGATTTGTATCATGTAACAACCTTATTAATACAGAATCAGTCATAGAATGAATCAGAACTGTTATAACAATTCTTATGTTTGTAATTTATTTATCCTGTACTTTATGATGCCAGGATGAACAGAGAGTATTCTAATCAATTCCTTGAACTCCTCAGAAAACATCTCTACTTGCATTTCCACGGTACACCACCTTAACAGCCACTATAGTATTTGCCAGAGTTCTAAATACCGTCCTCTGTAAAACTGAAAACTATCTAACTTTTAAAATATCTTTTATTAACTTGGTGGGTACTATGGTCAGTTCCAATGAGATTCAAACAGAAAAGAGCTTTAGATGTTTGGAGCAGGAACTGAATCGTATCTACCTATCTTGGCCTTTCAGCTGATCCCTGAACCTGTGCCTGGAGGCAGTTCTGAAGCAGATGCAGGCTAATAAACTGAACCTTAATCCCAACAAGATGAAAGTGCTCCCAGTGGGCAGGAGCTCTGACTGGGGATTTAAGGTGTCACCTGTTCTGGAGAGGACTACACTCCCTTGAAGGAAGAGGTCCATAATCTTGGGATGCTCTTGGACCCAGGCCCACTGCTGGATAAGCAGGTGGCAGCTGTGGCCAGGAATGCCTTTTACCAGCTCCAACTGCTTAATCAGCTGCAGCCTTTCCTGGGCAGATTACATCTACATTAGATTATTGCAATGTACTCTACATAAGGCTGCCCTTGGGAAGTGTTCAGAAACATCAATTGGTACAGAATACTGCAGGCAGGATACTGACAGGAGTGGGTTGTAGGGATATATCACTCCAGTCCTGGCCCATCTACACTGGCTTCCAATTGGTTCTGGGCACAATTCAAAGAGCCGGTCTTGCCCTTCAAAGACCTATACAGTTTAGGAACAATATACCTGAAGGACCACCTACTCCTTATGAACCTACCCAATCACTAGAGTAATCTCTGAAGACCCTGCTTCAAGCGCCTCCTCACTGTGAGATTGGATGGGTGCCAACCTAGGAGAGGGCCTTCTTGGTTATGGCACCAGAGCTGTGAAACTCTCCCAGGGAGATTTGTCTGTTCTCTTCTGTTGCCGTCTTCTGCCAGTAGATGAAGACTTTTTTTGCTTTGTTTGGCATTCCCTCAGTAATCCCTCCTTCCTAATAAATGTTTTAAATTTGTGTCTAAGTACATATTTTAACTCTGCTTTTAATTTTTTAATGACATGTGGGTGGGGGGTTGATTTAAATAGTTTTAAAATGTGGTTTTATCCTGTGTTTTTAATTGTTAGCTGTCTTAGTGGCTCTTGTGAGGGCAGAAAGGCAGGATGCAAATTTCGTAAAATAAATAAAATAATAAATGCCTGTTTCCTGGACCTCTGTCCATCTGCTTTGGATTGATTGATTGATAGTAGGAACTGAGCACACAGAGTCCAATCAGTACTGGTTACAGTAAATGTTACAAACTGCTACTTTCGTTCTATGTTACACTCTGAGGCACTGAGATGGGACAGAAATCCGTGGTGGGCAGATATGACGCCATTCCCAGAAGCCTGGACCAAACAACAACTAGGTAGCAAACGATGAACCCATATCATTTCTACAGTGGCACCGTGCATCTTCCTGTATTTCAGTACATACTTCATTCCCTCATAATATTCATTTCCTTTTTCCTGTGCTGCATATTTCCCAGGGAGTCATTTTTTTATTCATTTATCTATTAGAACATTTGTCTCCCGTCTTTCTTTGTGGTTAAAGACAGCTTACTGTAATAGTTTTTCAGTTAATTCAGCTCTCCATGATCTCTGAAAAGACCGTCGTTATTGAGTTAAATTGGGCCTTGGGAGCATGGAAAGCACACAGTTGACCATGTCACCCATACCAATATTCAAATGGAGTTGACAAAACTATCACCAACAAGGTGGGGAAAAACAAAACCTTTTGTCACTCAAACGTCTTCTGTGACTGAATGCAAGCAACACGGAATTCTTCCAAATAGTGGTATGAATCTCGAAACTATGAAGGGAGCTAAACAATTTTATACCATGATGATGCAGAAATTAAAGGCAAAAATAACTGCCTATTGATGTTATGGCAGAAGGTTTACATCAGAAGGAAAGAAACAGCATTTTTTTTTGTAAAACGCTTGGTAACTGCAAAAATGGCTAAGTGTTTCCTCCGGCTATGGGCAAGTCAACATTTGGCTCCAAGCTCTATCAAGCGTATGAGTGAATGACAATCCTAAAACAGTCTAACAGATATGAGAAGCGAAACCCAGATGGCCATATGATAAATTTGGTTAGTTTCAATATGTTAAGGTTTTCCCAAATGAGCTATGCCTGCTCCAAGGCAGCTTTCATTATCATGCCTCTTCACTAATGAACAGCGAGAGTGAGCTATGGTTGGTTTGGGCCAAGCAAGGTGACACATAGCTGTCTACTTGCTGCTTCCAAGACAAGTGGGATCAAAAAGATTCTGCCTTCATCATGAAAAAAGATAGGCAGCTATGGCACTCTTGCATACACAGTGAAAGATGCCCCCTCTGACCTTTAAATCCTGCCCAGCTATTAAGGTCTTCATTGAAAACTCAGCCTTGAGTGCTTCCAACTTTGGAGGTGAAGTGGGTAACAACCAGGGATAAGGCTTTCTCTGAGGAAAGGCCTCCTCTGTAGAACTCTCCTAACCATTTATAAACCAGGTTTATAAACCAAGTTTATAAGATTATGCATGGGATAGAGCAGGTAGAGAAAGAAGTACTTTTCTCCCTTTCTCGCAATACAAGAACTCGTGGGCACTCCATGAAATTGCTGAGCAGTCGGGTTACAACAGAGAAAAGGACGTACTTCTTCACCCAGAGAGTGATTAACTCGTGGAATTCACTGCCACGGGAGGTGGTGGCGACTACAAGCATGGACAGCTTCAAGGGGGAATTAGATAAACATATGGAGCAGAAGTCCATCAGTGGCTATTAGTCACAAAGTATAGATAGGAACTCTCAGTCTGGGGCAAGTGATGCTCTGTATTCTTGGTGCTGGGGGGGGGCAACAGTGGGAGGGCTTCTAGTGTCCTGGCCCCACTGCTGGACCTTCTGAGGGCACCTGGTGTTTTTGGCCACTGTGTGACAGAGTGTTGGACTGGATGGGCCACTGGCCTGATCCAACATTGGCTTCTCTTATGTTCTTATGAATGCAAAGGTGCCAGTCCACCAATGCATAGCAGTATAACACCGCTTCCATTGGCAAAGGGAGTAAGGGGTGCAATGTATATATCTAATTCTCAACAGTCCCCTATGTGAGGATATCTAAATCTGCAGACAGGGGGTATATTTACCTCTAACAAGTTTTTCTGCAAACTTGGGTGACCCCTTAGGTTTGCAAAAAAAATCTTGAGAACTTAAAAAAAAAAACATTGTGGGGTTTAAACTCCCCCCAAATAAATTCCCATCCCAGGCACTGCCATCACTATCAGAGGAAGGGAGAAAAGGGGGGGTGGCTTGGGGGGAGAAAGAAGAAGATGGCGGTATTGGCTTGGGAGAGTGAAAGAAGGGGGATTGCTTTGGGGAGGAGAGAGAAGAAAGGATTGGCTTGGTGGAGGGCTGGAAAGAAAAAGAAGGGGGGATTGGCTTGGGAAGAGAAAGAAAGGGGAAGATGGGGGAGAGGGAAAGAAGCAAAGGTGGGAGGATGCCCCCTCCTCGCATGTTTCTTATGGGTCTGTATTTCTTGTTTTTGCTAATTCCCTTTTTCCCACAGCAGACCCCTCTTGGTCCCCCCGGCTGTTCCTGAGGGTCCCTTGAGACACAAGAGCAGAACTTTAGAGGGCTAAGAACCTGCAGCAGGAATGGGGGAAATTTCTCCCCATGAGCTTCATTCCAGTTATAGTGATTTGAATAAAATCTCTTATGCTTTACCTGGGATTTAAATTATATTTAATCAAACATTTAATCAGTTCTTCTCTTGTTTTTACAGTGCAATCCTACACAGTTACTCCAGTCTAAGCTAACTGAAGTCAACGGTTTTAGACTGGAGTAACTCGGTACAGGATTGTGCTATTTACTGGTTCAAACTTATTCCACTGGCGACTGCCATGGTGGATCTAATGCATTTTCATGGGGCTTGATGTGCCAAAAGCTCCTAACAGCAGCTTACGGAAACCAGAAAACACACAAGAAGACTATCAGATAGCAATCTGCTTTGGATAGGAGTGCCCACTAGTACTCCGAGTAATTTGCTGATGTAGCTCCCATCCTGTACAAGATGAAGATCACACACAATCCTTGCAATGGTAGCATCGGCTGATATTCTAGCATAGTATACGACAGCACAGGGGAGGTGATACAAAATAATCAGGAAATTGAGTCAATCCACACAGAGCATCGCCTACTGATTAAATTCACAACACTGCAGGAAATTAAGCAAGCAACAAAACAGGAAGAGAAGCTGTGGTGGTCAAGTGGGCAATAAAAGGTGGCCATCCAGACAAGTACCAGGAATCACACAGAGGCTGAAGTAAACTTTCAGATTTGAAATACGTCCCACACAGAGCTGAGAGAGTTGGAGAAGAGATGCAATCACTATGCCTAGCTATTGCAAATCATAAGTAGGTTGTTATTCTATCTTCACTCTAGCAGCAACATTTATCAGATACGATACACTTTGTAACACATGGTGCGACTACCCATATCTCCCACAACCCACTATGCAAACAAACATATGGTGTAAAGAAGTTCACAGTCCCCCTGAAATTGAGAGCCTGTTTGGTGTCGTGTGCAGACTCTAATCTGGGAGAACCGAGTTTGATTCCCCACTCCTCCACTTGCAGCTGCTGGATGACCTTGGGCAAGCCATAGTTCTGTCAGAGCTGTCCTTGAAAGAGCAGTTCTCTCAAAGCTCTCTCAGCCCCACCTACCTCATAAGGTGTCTGTTGTGGGGAGGGGAAGGGAAAGGAGTTTGTCAGCCACTCTGAGACTCCGAGTGAAGGGTGGGGTATAAATCCAGTCTCTTCTTCTTCTATCCATGGAATCCTTGGGCCTCAGGTTAAGAACCCCAGATTTAGCTGGTGATAA
The DNA here is from genome assembly GCA_029233225.1 of Lepidodactylus listeri. Classification (NCBI taxonomy): domain Eukaryota; kingdom Metazoa; phylum Chordata; class Lepidosauria; order Squamata; family Gekkonidae; genus Lepidodactylus; species Lepidodactylus listeri. Next base: position 16,035,399 of record JARCFY010000010.1, on the reverse strand, counting down.
ACAAGCAAAACTAGAGGGCAAGCTGTAGCACCCTTAAATAAGAGGGAAAGCAGTAGCATCCTTAAATAAGAGGGAAAGCTGTAGCATCCTTAAATAAGCTCAAAAAACTATTTTAAAAAAATACAAAGGTCTTGCAGCTGCCTGCAAGAAATGGAAATGAACCCAATGTGCTGATGAAGAGAGAATGCAGTTTTATAAAAATGGTTTTGTTCTATTAATATTGCAAGTCCATTTAAAACAAGTGGTTCCAGAACTGGCCTGAAGCAACCCGAGCTGGAATTACATTAAAGGCAGAAGAGGTCCGTGGATCTGAAAGAACACTTAATGAATGACCCACGGGAGAAGTATTTCTTTGAATTCCAAGTAATCAAACGTTAATACAATATCTACTTTCTAATGGATTAGGCTTAATTTTTTATTAGCATGGCTATTTTTTCCCCTATGGAAAAACTTGTTTTAAAATGATGCTTGGGGAAAAAACAACATTTCGGTTTCCACATGCTGCACTATGGGGTGAAATTTCACGGCTAGTATAGCACAGCATTAGTAGTCTTTCTGTTACAAGGTTCTGGGCAAGAATCAATTTTTTAAAAATGATTTCTTGCTATCTATCACTGACAATCTTAAATATTCTAAATGTGCCTGGCTTTACCTTCCTACTGAATTTCTTATTCCTGCAGCTGCTTATTGCTAAGTATAAAACACATGGTTTTTCCTCTTGATTGTTTCCTTACACTTATAATAAATAAAACACCCTTTTTTCACCTGTGCATCTCTCATCCCCCTCATAGCAAGTAAATAATATTCTCATGATTAGGAGGGAGGAAACTAGATAGTTCTCTAGTCCCCACTTAGAGGCAAAATGGAAAATACATTATTTGTTCTATTTCCTTGGTACATCCAGCAATTTAAACAAGACATATGAAAGCGTGAGGAATTAGAAGGCAGGCCCCATTACTGAAAAAAGTAAACTTGTCCGGAATCTTGGCATAAAACAGAAGCGCTGGTAGAAGACCTTGAGTGCTAATGGAACTCGGTACTAGTACCAGGTGTCTGTAATCCTCAAATAATGGCAATTGAATTCTTGTAAAAACTTGTAAAATGTAAAAAATGTAAATGATTTTGAATTTAGTACACAGGGAGGGTAGAATCTTGAAGTTGTAGGTTCTTAAAATGTGATGTACCTCCCTCACAGCTGCCCTCCTCGGAATGTTTAAATATCACATATAAGAACAAGGTACCTCCCGAAAGAATATTTACACATCGTGAGACTAGCAGATTAGGAAGCTCACATCTTCCTTCCAGTTAGTGATCTGGCCATGGAGATTCTTGAATTCACAAGTGTCAAAATGAATAATGCTCATGTAGTATAATTGAAGGTGTCAGCCAAGCGGAAAGGTTACTACAAACATCACCCTGGTTTTTCCACCAACTTCTAATACCGCTTCCCCCTGCCGTTCAAAGTAATCAACGGGTCAGGGATCACATACACCATCTATTGCATCTTTTACCCACCACCCACCAAAACTAATGCTCTCATTTGAACCATGCTGTTCTTAATTTGATTTAGCTGAAGCAGAATGATGGGATGAGCCGTAGGAGGAACAGAAGAATGTGTGGTGAAAATACACACACATACAGACTACAATCAGTAAGCGGCTAGGGAGAATTATGCTTTTATTTCGCACTGGTGAAATAAACATTGTGACAGGGGCCTGGGGTGGGGGGAACTCACGGACTTATTTTTTCCCCCCCACATTGTCACTGAGCATGGACAATGCGGTATAGTGTCTACCCCTACCCTGCCCGGAGAGCTCCCTGAAGCTTTGCTAGAGAGGTGATTTAAATTGCAGAAGAGGTTAACTGTCTATTCCCCTGGGGACCCAGAAAGACAATGAAGGTAGAGTCTAGAAGACTGGAGTTCAAGACCCCACTCTATTACAAAATTCACAAGGTGACTTTGGGGCAGTCATTCTCTCCGGCTAATTTCCCCCACAGTGCTGTGAAGAGACAGTGGAGAAGGGATGCCTGGATCCTGAGTAATTTGCAGGAAGGACAGGATACTAGACAGACAGACCTACCCTCCCCAGTCTTCAAAGAAGCAGTATCGGTCAGTGCCTAGCTTCTTAAAACTAGTGAGAAATCCTAATCTGGGATATTTCATGCTGTCTAATTTGCCTCTAAATGGGCAAGAACCAAATTCATGTCCCCTTCACTTATGAAGCTTCCCCCCTCATTCGACCTATATAGCAGGATTCCCTTGGAGACAGAACAAACAGAAAGAGACCACATCTGCTGCCCTGAGCCCCTTGTTACCACATGTGCTCTCCTTCATGTGTGTCCTTAGACACATGTGGACTCTGTAACTCAGGCTCAGGACACTCATCCAGAACCACAACCAATCCGGAGGAATTTAAACTCAGTGTCATGGGGAAATCTCTTTCTGCTTCTGCAGCCTAGCGAGCTTGGAAAACTGATTCGTTTGCCAATTAGGGGGAGCAGAAGGTTGGTTTAGGAATCTTTTCCTGGATGATACCCTGACCTGGATAGCCAAGGACAGCACGATCTCGTCAGGTCTCAGAAGCTAGGCAGGGTCGGTGCTGGCTAGTATTTGGATGGGAGCAGGCCCAGAGCTCCAGTGGGGCTTCTGGGGGCTCTGCCCCCTTTCTTAAAGTCTCAGCCTCACAAGAATTTCTCCTGTAAATGCTTTATTCAGTAATTTAAAAACTTTTTTAAAAAGGTTTGCGTTCTTTTAAGCAGAGTGGTGTGCTACAGTTGACTAATTCCCGCACTGAGTAAGGGGATTGGAGTAGGTGACCTCTAGCATCCCTTCTAACTCCGTGTCAAGAAACTGGTCTCCTTTAAGAGAGTTTTTCAACCTAAGTGTTTGCTTTCTTGACTATAGAAGTCATCACACCCTCCCCCCAGCTGCCAGCCTGTTATTAGGATTGTTGCTTAGGCTGGCAGAAGTGATTAACTTGCAGCAGCTGAGAACTGTCATCTCAAGTGGTTGACAGCTTGCAGTGTAGAGATCTATCGTGGTAACAGCTTTCTATTGGCTAAACAGCTTTTCTTTCTACACTGAGAACTTCAGCCCCACCAGAAAAAAATCCGCCACACAAGCCACAAAATCCTGGCTACAGGCCTAGATTGGTGACCTCCAAGGAATACCAAGGTCATGATGCAGAGGCAGGCATTGGCAAACCACCTCTGAACGTTACTTGCCTTGAAAGCCCCACTAAATCAGCTGCAACTTGACAGCAACAACAACCTGGGTAGTGTGCAGGTAAGCTCAAACTGCCTCTGATAAGCTGCCAGTAACCCTGAAAGAACCAGGTCTTTCTGAAAACAAGCGAAATTTGTTTAGAAGAATACACGGGTGCAGGGCTTGAAAAGTACTTAAGCATAAGAATGGTGACACAGTCGCGTTCAGAAGGGTGTGCGTATGAAGAGTTAAATGACAGGACAGAAAGCGAGAGAAGAGAGCCAAGCCACTGGCTGAGTGAGAATTCTGCACTGCAGAAGAGCCACAAGAAAGAGTGGGGGAGAGAGGGATTTAAAGAAGAGGAAAGCAGAGTCTTGAGACAGAGAAGAAATGAAAAGTCCAAGTACAGTAGAAGAGAAGGAATTTATCTACCCTCCAGTCTGCTGAGCTGAGTAGAGTATGTTGTACATTTTAAGGATTCAGAAACTGAGAGTAAGGGCCTAGGACAGTGGTGGCAAACCTATGGCACGCGTGCCAGAGGCAGCACTTGAAGCCCTCTCTGTGGGCACGCACGCAGTTTGGGCACTCAGTCTCTAAAAGGAAAAAGACAACACAGACTCGGAGGCTGGGCTGCTCTCAGACTTACAAAGTATGAGCCAAGGTTAGACAAATTATCAGCATGCATACAACAGCACAAATCACATTAATTGTTCAAAAGCACGCCAAATGCAAACTTTTACACCTTTCAATAAAAAGTTGTTTGTATCATTGAAAGCTCTGTTATTGTGTTTTTCTTTTAAGACAAAAGATGTTAATGTCTGAGTTCTATTTTCTAAACTAAAACCTCAGTATTCAGGTTAAATTGTGGTGCTGGCACTTTGCGATAAACAAGTGCGTTTGGGGTTGCAGTTTGGGCACTTGGTCTCTAAAAGGTTCGCCAACACTGACCTAGGAAGAGCTTCCAAAGGTCCCAGGGGAAAAAAGGTAGAACAAAAGGGGGGGGGGGGACCGACAGTGTAGGCCTGAAAAAGTTTCTCCTCACTTTTCTCTCTTAACAGCCCACAAACTGGCCTCTCTCCTGAGGGAGAAATACTGGCCATAGCTTCAGAATTACCAGGAGTCACTCTGCAACATGCACAACACTCGCAACCTCTTGGTCTTGTGGTTTTGTGACCAAGACACTACAGGCTTTTACGCACACATGGCAATCAATTCTGGACATCAGCCAGAATCAGAGACAGTCCCTTCACCAGCCATGTAGTAGCAGCTTGTTTGCTTTCACAGTTGTTCACACTGTTGACCAGGACTGGTTCTTACATTCTAGGTCCACAGCTCACTCAGGACACAGGCCACACGGCCACTGCTTGCCAGCAGGAAACCCCATGGGACGGACATATGTGAACACCATTAACAATAGTGGGGAGCATTTTTGTCAGTTTATGATGGCGCCTGATACGAGCTGCTTGATATTTTTAGAGGTCTATTAAGAATTTTTATTTTATTTCCACAGTTGTGTTTCACAGCCAGATTTTTATAATAAATTTCATAATAAAAGATTGTCACCACTATAAAATCTTGCAACATGCATTCCGTAACAATCTAGATTAAATACCATGGATCTGCATGCATGCAACGAGACTGCCCCCACAAACCCCTTTGCTCATTTTCTCCCTTATATCTGGAACTCTTTCGCAGAACACCCAACATGATATGTGCGCGCTCTCTCTCTCATCTCCCCTCTTCAAACTCCAGCCCCCTATGCTTCTTTTCTAATAGCATGTTAATAACAAAGCTCATTTTTGTCTCTGTAAGTTAGACTTCTAGCCACCAGTTGAATTTAGACTGCAAGGAATCAAAAATTCTTCAGAATTTAGCCCTGATCTGGATAGTCCAATCTCATCAGATCTCGGCAGCTAAGCAGGGCCAGCTCTGGCAACTCTGGATGGGAGACCTCCAGAAAATACCAGGGTCAGGAGGCCATAGCAGGCTATCAAGCAACTTCTCTGAATGTCCTTCGTGTCACAGTAGGAGTCGCGAGAAGTCAGCATGGGCGCATACACACACACACACACACACACAAAATGCAAAAAATACGAAAAAAAAAACCTTCAGAATTTTGAATTCCTAGAATAACAGTGAGTAAAACGGTAATGAAAATGCTTAACAGTTTGCCTGAAATCCACCAACTGCTAATATTTGGGTGTGTTATGGTATCGGGGAGGGAAGCTAAGGTGGGTTAGTACTTGGAAGGGAGACCACCAAGGAAGATTTTGTGGAGGAAAGCAATGCCAGAACACCTCTGCTTCTCCCTTGCCTTAAGAGCCCCTTGCTGGGGTTGCCATAAGTTGACTTGAGACCTAACATCTCTTCACACACACATTGCCATAACTCTTTAGTAAATGGCTTTGGGGGGGGGCGGGGGATCTACAAAAGGCACAGTGGATTGCACACCAATTGCATCCACACCTAGCAAGAGATAAAGAAAAAATAATATAAATGAAAAAGAAACATAAAGTGTCCATACCTGAAAATGAACGTTGGTTTCTGAGATGTCAGCACATCATGGTGTGTGGCAAGATCCCAGTCCTCTGAAGATGAGTGTGTTGAATCCTAGAGAAATTTTAAAAATGTGTATTTTGACACTGTAATATAGATTTAGAATAGTTGCCATGACTTAATATGAATCTCTTATCCAAATGAAAAAGCAAACACCCAGGAAACTTCCGTCGTCTAGTGGTCAGACTCCCTAAATCTCTGAACCAATGAGAATGTGAGCACACAGAAAACGGATCTTAATAATAAAAAGCCTTTAAAAAGAGAAAATTAATGAAGGGTTTTTGTAGAATTCGTTGGGCAACCATTCCCATTCTATCCTGAGCATATGCAAAAAACAAATTTGCAGAGTAGGGGGATTCAGAAGAACATAAGAGAAGCCAATGTTGGATCAGGCCAGTGGCCAGTCCAACACTCTGTGTCACACAGTGGCCAAAAACACCAGGTGCCCTCAGGAGGTCCACCAGTGGGGCCAGGACACTAGATGCCCTCCCACTGCTGCCCCCTCATCAAGCACCAAGAATACAGAGCATCACTTGCCCCATCTGTCTAGTAGCAGTTTCTCATTCCTCATGAGGTACTGTTCTGGTGAGCCCCCAATCAGGGGAAGGGGAGGACCTAGTGAGGGGGGTTTGAAACCTAGTGAGGGGTTTGGTGCTAAAAGAAAGGGTGCACAAGCAGATCACAGCCAATTGGCTTAACAGTCTAACAGTACCATCTTAAGCAGACTTATACCCATCTAAGCCCACTAGCTTCAACGGATACAGAAGGGTGCAATTCTGCTTAGGATCTTACTGTATATCTATTAGCTGTGTCAAGATTAAATCTTCTAAGCAACAGACTAGGCTAAACTCCAAGTCTAAAGGGAACCATGTAATACTGAACAGCTGAAACCCAAAAATGATACAAGGAAAGCTTTGCTATCCAGCACCCATGGTGAATGAGGGTTGGTGGTTAATCAAATGTGCCCAAAACTCAGGCTTACTGCTCCTCCCTGCTACCAACCCAAAAGAATCCACAGTGACCAAACCCCACTCCATTAGGATCGCCATGGCAACAGACCGTATAAGTAGTGGGTCAGACCATGGTAACACACTTCACCTTCGAAGAAAGTTTTGAGGCTTCAAGTTGCATAAAATATACTTGCCAGGTAGGAAGCATTCATCCCAACAACCATATACAAAAGCCATTCCTGTGTCATTGACACTGGTTTCTCAGTTGTTAGGGATTCAGTATGCTGGTTTTACCCATTAAAGCCCTTCATGGCTTGAGTCCAAAAGTGCCTAAAGTTTGCTATTACCCATATAAACCTGCTTGGAGTACAAAATATTCTAGGGGGACTTTAGAGTATTTCACTGAACCCACCCCTCTCAGAAATAAGGCAATCCATGAGAGAGTCAATTCAGCTGTGGGCCCCCTAAATTATGGAAGTCCCTGGCACAAGAGAGATACAGGTTGCTTACCTGTAATTGGAGATCTTCGAGTGGTCATCTGTGCATTCACACTTCTGGGATTATGTGCGCCTGCGCCAATCCCGATCGGTAACTTCAAAGCCTCAACAGATTTTCGCGCCAACTCCCCGGTCCCGCGCCGACTCCACTGCGCATGACCGGGGAGGGGCACGAGGATCCCGCCAGTTCCTTCTGACCGCTGCAAACAGCCTCCAAGAAAATTGTACGGGAGACCGAAAGCAGAGGGGAAGGAGGGCGGGTGGTGTGAATGCACAGATGACCACTCAAAGATCTCCAATTACAGGTAAGCAACCTGTATATCTTCTTCGTGGTCTCTGTGCATCACACCTCTGGGAGAATAGCGAGCAATAAACACCACATACCTGGAGGTGGGTGCTGAGGTTCTCACACCTGAGCTGATTGTAGAACTGCACGGCCCACTGCAGAACATTGGTGGGCACGGACGTCCAAAGCATAATGTCTCACAAACGTGTGAGGGGACGACCAAGTAGCAGCATTACAAATGTCTCCTAGGGGAATGCCTTTGAGGAATGCCGTAGAAGCAGCCACGGCTCGAGTGGAATGAGCCCGCAGGGACGCCGGTAAAGGCCTTTTGGCCAGGAGGTAGGCAAGTTTAATTGTCTCTACGATCCATTTAGAAAGTCTCTGAGACTACAACTTTTGTCCCAGTTTGGGCAAGGCATAAGCGACGAAAAGAGCTGGGGATTTGCAAAACGGCTTTGTCCGGTGCAAATAAAAAGAGAGAGCTCTCTTGACGTCAAGCGAGTGTAAGCCACATTGTGTCGAGTCCTGGGGTTCAGGAAAGAACACCGGCAATGTAATGTCCGCTTTAATGTGGAAGTCCGATACCACCTTGGGCAGAAACATGACATCAGGAGCCAAAGTGACGGCCTCCTGATGAAAAATAAGATACGGTGGGTCACAGCGAAGCGCTGACAGTTCGCTCACTCTTCTTACTGAAGTCAGAGCCACAAGAAAAGCTACTTTCCATGAGAGCAGCTGTAGGCTACAAGACGCCATCGGTTCGAAGGGTCTTCCCATTAGCTTAGTAAGAACTAAGGGTAGATCCCATGCTGGGACAGGAAGCTTTACCGATGGAAAGAGACGATATAGTCCCTTTAGGAATTGCTTCGTTGTTGGGTGAGAGAAAACAGAGCATCCATCAACCTTCGGGTGGTTTACCGAAATGGCTGACAGGTAAACCCGGATGGACGCATGGCACAGTCCCCGATCCTTGCAGGATAACAGAAAACCAAAAATATCATTGAGAGAAGATGGAATGGAGGGCCTCCCTATCGATTCAAGGAAGGATAAAAACTTTTCCCACTTTGCTGCGTAAGATCGGCGTGTGGATGGTTTGCAAGCATTGAGCAGAACACTAGCGATACGAGCCTCTATCTCTGAGGTCATAGAAGCCACGCCGTCAACTTCAGCCTGGGGATGTCGTGGTGGAGCACTTGACCCCCGTGCATCCAGAGTAGGTCAGAGTTCGCTGGTAGATGTATGTAGGCGCCCATGGAGATGCGAAGAAGGGTGGGAAACCAAGGTTGTCTTGGCCACCAGGGAGTGATTAGTATCGCTAGTGGACGTTCCACCAGTAGCTTGTGGACCACTTTCAGTATCAGGGGAATTGGGGGGAACAAGTAGACATGTAGCCCCGTCCAGAGGAGGAGAAGGCCGTCTCCTAAGGACATCGGATCCGCTGTTCTGGAGCAGAACAGAGGGCATTTCTTGTTCTGTCTGGAGGCAAACACGTCCACAGATGGGTGACCCCAATGGCTGAAGACCTGGTTCAGGTAGAGGGGATTGAGTTCCCATTCATGCAGAGACACACCGCCTCTGCTCAAAAAATCGGCCTGTGTATTGAGCTGGCCCGGAAGGTGATTCGCTACCAGGTAGATGTCCCATAATTGACACTCCGTCCATAATTGTACCGCCAGGCGGCAAAGACTGCGGGAGACTGTCCCCCCCTGTCGGTTGATGTAATACATAGTGGTCATGTTGTCCGTGAGGACGGCCACCGTCTTTCCCGACAGGAGGTGGTGGAAAGATCTTACAGCATATAGGACTGCCAAGAGCTCCAGGAAATTGATATGGTTGTGAGCTACTGACGAGTCCCATCTGTCCCCTATGCACAGGTCCTTGAGATGGGCTCCCCAGCCCCATAGGGAGGCGTCTGTTGTTATGGTTACTGACGGGGGAGGGCGACAAAAAGGGGTGCCTGTCTGCAGATTTTGTGGCGCATGCCACCAGTCCATGGCCTGTAGCACTGGGTCCGAAAGATTGAATCTTTTGGAGAGGGGATGTAGACTGGGCCAGAAGCGGCGAAGAAACCAGAGTTGCAGATGTCTCATGCGAAGTTTCACAAAGGGGAGAGCCATAGTGGTTGAGGCCATAAGGCCTAAGAGACGGAGTAACTGTCTTGCTGTTGCTACTCGAGTTCCTTTCAGAGTCTCGATGAGGGAAGTGATATCCGCTATCCTGCTGGGAGGTAGGAAAGCCTTGCACTGTACAGAGTCGAGGATAGCTCCAATAAATTGTACCCGTCTGGAAGGGACGAGCATGGACTTTTTTAGGTTGATCATCAGACCCAGGGTCTCCAGAGTGTGTAATGTGATCGCAACATGATTCTGGAGATCCTCTGGAGAGGGTGTGATCAGAAGCTAGTCATTGAGGTAAGGGTGAAGATAAACACCCTGTAGACGCAGGTGGGCTGCCACTACTGCCATCAATTTTGTGAAGACGCGTGGCGCTGTCGACAAACCAAAGGGGAGGGCCTTGTATTGGAAGTGGTGGGTACCAATAGCAAAACGAAGGAAAGGTCTGTGAGAGGGATGAATAGTTACATGAAATTATGCATCCTTCAGGTCTAATGTGACCATCCAGGCTTCTGCCTCTATTAGTGGAAGGATGATCTGGAGGGTAGTCATCTGGAATTTTTTGTAGATTATGAACGCATTGAGGTTCCGAAGATCTAGGATGGGTCGGAGCCCTCCATCCCTCTTTGGTACTGTGAAGTATCGGGAGTAGAACCCCTGCTGGAGGAGGGAGGTGGGTACCGGTTCTATTGCATCCTTGGCTAACAGAGCTTCGACTTCGGTGACTAGGGTGTCGGATGGGGGGGTGACGACAAAGTAAGACCTTGTTGGACTCTCAAGAAATTCTATTCTGTATCCCTCGGCGATGACTGAGAGGGCCCATTTGTCCGAGGTGATGTGACGCCATGCTGTTAGATAAGGTGCCAGATGAGTAGGAAGGTCGGAGCGTGGGTGGGAGTCAAAAACTCTGTTTGCTTTGCTTAGGGGGTTTCGACTTAGGGGCTGATGCAGCCGGGAAGCGAGGCTTATGGCTATACGGCTTCTGCTGGTATGTGGGTGGAGATCTCTGCCATTGGGGTTCGGCGGGAGATCGTTGCGTTTGCTTCTTCGGCCATGACCTTTGCCACATCCTTTGTTTTTGTGGTTTAGGTTGTGAGACTCCCAGGCTGCAGGATGTCTTCATGCTTTTATCCAATTCATGGAGTACGGTATCTGTTGTAGAACTGAAGAGTCCGTCTCCATCAAAAGGAAGATCCTCAATCAAGTTCTTAGTGTCCTGAGGGAGGGAGGTCGACCGGAGCCAGGCGTGACGTCTGATGGACACTGCTGATGTGAGCGTCTTGGATGTCACCTCAGCGGAGTGCTTGGAGGCTGAGAGCTGATATTTTGTCAGGGTCATGCCCTCTTTTTGAATCTTTCTAGCCGCCCGCAACTTGTCTTCTGGGAGGTGCGCTATGAGTGCCGTCATCTGCTCCCAGAGCGAGTACTGGTACCTGCTCATGCAGGCGGTGTAGTTTGCAATTTTTAATCCTATTGCACCTGCCGAATAAACACGCCTTCCAAAAGAATCCAGTTTCCGTCCCTCTTTATCTAGTGGGGAGGTGTGACCGCTACGACCCTTGGTAGAAGGGGTTACCACCACCGAATTCGGTTTGGGGTGAACAAAAAGAAATTCCGCCCCTGGTTCCTGGATCTTGTACATATGATCCAGACGTCTACTTGAGATAGGGGTGGAAGAAGGGTGAGGCCAGGATTCTTTGGCTGTACTCATCAATACCGATATGAGTGGGAGTGCTACTGCCGGGGAAGTATCCATCTGGACAATGTCGAAGATGGAGTCCGTGGCTGTCGGTGTCGGTTGAGCTGTGGCCAGTGCCAGTAAGTGTGCCATTCTTTTAATCAATTCTCCATAAGTCTTCACATCCTCAGAGGGAGAGATTGGTAGGTCGTCGGTGACTGGTTTATCGGGAGAGGGGTGTGGAACCGACTCGTCCTCCAAGTCAGATGAAGCAGGAGACCCCGGTACCGAGTGGTCCGATGGCGATAGGGGAGTCGGACTCAACGTTTCTTGGGACATAGGCAGGGTCCGGGGTTCGACCTCGAGTGGTGTTTGTTCCCGTGTGGTCGGTGCTGGTAGCGGCGTCGGGGCCGAGGGGGGTTCCCGGTATCGGGAAACCCTAGATGATGTGGATTGTCGATCCCATTCGGTGGCATACCATTGGGGTGGAGGAGGGTAGGACCCGTAGAGGTAGCGCCATTGTTGTACATCCCATGGTACCGAGGGAGCTGGGGAACGTGGAACTCTGTCCTTCCTCGGCCTCGGTGGTGGGTCGACTCCGGCGTCGGGACTATCTCTGGGGACCTGTGTAAGGTCGATATCAAGGTCGGAGTCCGTCAGAGTGATGGGCCGTGGCATCGGTGAGAGGGATTTATCCCGAGATCGCTCGTGGCCATGAGGGTCAAGCCGTTCGGGCCCATGCTGGGCTGTCAGGCGCTATCTGCGTCGACGAAGCACTGGATGACTTTTTGTGCTTAGGCTTGCCCTTCTCCTCCTTGCCTTCTCTGCGTTTCTTAGCAGGGGTATCGGGCAAGGGGAGAGGTCTCTTTCGGTACCGATTTCCTATCGGTACCGATGGTGCTCTTGGCTGGCGATGGTACCGGACCTGTCGGCATTGGTGGGGGTGAAGTCGGAACTTCAGAAGAGGACATTCTTGGTGACAAGGTCGATTCTAATAAAGCCACGCGGAGCCTTGCTGCACGATTTTTTCGAGTCTGCTTCGAGAAGGCTGCACAGCTCGAGCAAGAGTCCACCCGGTGCGACTCACCTAGGCAGAGGAGGCACAGGGAGTGCTTGTCCGGAGGGGCTATCTTGCTGCCACACTTTGAGCACCATTTGAAACCCCCCCACCGCTGGGCCATAGGCCGTGCGGCGGGGAAAAAAAAAGTAGGGAAGTCCGAAAAACTAGTCCAGAAAACAGTCCGAGTTCGTTTGTTGTAAAATCAGTCCGAAGGGCTTGGAAAAGAAGGAGAAGTAAACTACCGACCGGAGCAAGAGAAGAAAAGATCCTCACGACGCGGCGGTCAGAAGAGAACTGGCGGGATCCTCGTGCCCCTCCCCAGTCATGCGCAGTGGAGTCGGCGCGGGACCGGGGAGTTGGTGCGAAAATCCGTTGAGACTTTGAAGTTACCGATCGGGATCGGCGCAGGCGCACATAATCCCAGAGGTGTGATGCACAGAGACCACGAAGAAGATCTTGCAGAGCTTTTGCCCATCATCTTCCAGACCTCTTGGAGGATGGGAGATGTGCCACAAGACTGGAGGAGGGCAGATGTTATCCCAGTTTTCAAAAAAGGGAGGAGGGATGATCCAGGAAACTACAGGCCAGTCAGTCTGACCTCTGTCCCAGGGAAGTTCTGGAGCAGATTCTAAAGGGATAGATCTGTGAGCATCTAAAGGACAACTTGGTGATTCAGGGAAGTCAGCAGGGATTTGTCCCCAACAGGTCCTGCCAGACCAGCCTCATTTCCTCCTTTGATCGAGTGATGAGCTTACTGGATCGAGGGAATGCTGTTGATGCTGTTTATCTGGATTTCAGTAAAGCTTTTGACAGGGTTCCCCATGATGTTCTGATGGGTAAACTAGAGGACTGTGGACTGGACTGTAGGATAGTTAGGTGGAGAGGGAACTGGTTGGAGAATCACACTCAGAGAGTTGTCGTCAATGGCATTTCATCTGACTAGACGGAGGTGTCCAGTGGGGTGCCACAGGGCTCAGTTCTGGGCCCAGTACTTTTCAATATTTTTATAAATGAACTGGATGAGGGTTTGGAGGGGCTCCTCATTAAATCTGCAGATGACATCAAAATGGGAGGAGCAGCAAACACACCAGGAGACAGAGAGATCTGAACATACTGGAAAAGTGGGCGGATGTAAACAAGAAGCAATTTAACAAGGATAAGTGCTGAGTTCTACATCTGGGTAACATAAATGAGGAACGCGCATACTGGATGAGGGATACACTTCTGAGTAGCAGTGTGGGTGAACAAGATCTTGGGGTATAGGTCGACCGAAAGTTAAATATGAGTCTGATGTGACGACAAAAAAGGCTAACATGATCTTGGGGGTGTATCAACAGAGACATTACATCCAAATCACAAGATGTCCTCATCCCGCTCTACACTGCATTGGTCAGGCTGCCCCTGGAGTAGTGTGTGCAGTTCTGGAGGCCTCACTTCAAAAAGGATGTGGGCAGAATGGAGCGGGTGCAGAGGAGAGCAACGAGGATGATTGGGGGCCTGGAGACCAAGAAGCCCTAGGAGGAAAGGCTGAGGGACTTGGGGGAATGTTTAGTCTGAAGAAAAGGAGGTTGAGGGGGGACATGATTGCTCTCTTTAGGGCTGTCACTTCAAAGAGGGCAGGGAGCTGTTCCTGTTGGAAGAAGAGGATAGGACTCACTATACTGGGTTTAAATTAAAGGTGGGATATTAGAAAAAGCTTTTTTACAGTAAGAGTTGGGCAACAGTGAAATCAGCTGCCTAGGGAGGTTGCTCAGCTCCCCCTTGCTGGCAGTCTTTAAGCAGCAGCTGGACAAACACTTGTCAGGGATGCTCTAGGCCAGGGGTGGGCAATTGTTTTGGCTCGGGGGCCACTTTGTGGGAGCGGAGGTTAGCGGAGGGCCGCACCTTTTAAAATGACTGCATTCATTAGTTAACTTTGCATTTCAGAAAAGATATATAAATTGTATCATAAAAATCAATAAATATAAATAAAATAAAATAGTGGTAGTTTTATTCAATTTATTTATTGTGCTAATTTCATATCATCTATAGCTGCAAGCACATTTAATTTTAGAATCAGTTTAATAAGACAAACGTACCCTATCACAGACTGGGAGCAGGGGGTGGGGCTTGGTAATGTGCCCGTCCCCTGGACACTTCACTCCCGGAGCGTCACTTCTCAGCGCTCCGGGCCCAATGGAGGCCTGATTGAAACTACGTGGCCGACTGTCTTGGCAAGCCGCAAAAAACTCTGTGGCGGGCCGCAATTTTCCCACCCCTGCTCTAGGCTGATCCTGCACTGAGCAGGGGGTTGGACTAGATGGCCTGTATGGCCCCTTCCAGCTCTGTGATTCTATGTGACTTGCGCGATCACTGCAGACCTTCCAGCATCATCTTCAGACCTCTCTGTTCTGGAAGTCCTTTGAAGAACCTGATTTTAACAATGAGTTCTTGTGTTTTAATGTATTACTGTACTTTGTTTTATGTTTAGAGTTGCCTTGTGGGTTTTTTCCCCTTTTTTAATAAAAAGGCAACCTCAAATTCTCACATGCACTCATTATATTTTTTCCCCAATTTTATATTCTGAATAGCAGCTCCCAACTATCCCATCTTTGTCAGCAGTGCCTTTCTCATTGCTCTCCTCCCTCTCTTCCTCACTGCCACAGGGTACGAATTTCTCCTTTCAACTTCGGCTGAATGGCCGTTGATTGTTCCAGCCGCACACTTATGCCTTTCAAATGTATTAATTTTAGGAACTAGAAGAAATGACCTTTTCAGTGAAAGTCTTTGTCATGACTCCGTTTAGTATTTAAGTTCTCGTTTTCGAGGGTCACAGAAGAGTACGGTACATGAAAGCTAATACATCACTTACCGATAACAGTCTTTATCTGCTTGATGCTACTGCTCGTCTCTCAATAAGGTAAAAACAAATACAGGCTGCATAAGACAATGGAGTGTAGTGTAGTGGTTAGAGTGCTGGACCATGACCGGGAAGATCTAAGTTCAAACCAATGTTCCCTCTAAGCTGCAGATTGTTGTGTGGAAAGATTCTATTTAGTGAGGCAAAGAGCAACTAGCATTACAGTTGTGTGCATGAACCTACATTTGACTATTGCACTAAACACAGGTCCCCCAAATGCTCCCATTTCCTAGCTACCCTGCCCCTCTCTAACTCCAGCCTGTCCAACTATCGCAATAAACAAAAGTCCCCCAAATGCTCCCATTTCCTAGCTACTCTGCCCCCCTCTAACTCCAGCCTGTCCAACTATCAGTCCAACAGCCTTTCCTGGCCTCCAGAGAACAGGTCTACTCACTATTGTCTTCTCCAGGATAGACCTTGCCTCTGGCAAACAGGTCTACTCGCTCCGATCCACTATAGGGGTAGACCTGGCCTCCAGAGAACAGGTCTACCTGCTGCCAGCTTCCATGGCAGTTGAAGTGGAGCCTGCCTGGAGCTCAATGGCCCACTTGCCCCTCCCCCTTGGTGAAGGAGAGGCAGGGCCATGTGCATTTGTTTTGAGGTGGTTGACGAGGGCCACTCACCAAGGGAGGCAGGCAGGCAGGCACAGAGAGGAGTGCCTAGTATGGACTCACTGCCTTCCAGCCCTCCCCTCACCAACTCCCAACCCCCTCCCTCCCTCTCTCCCTCCCTGGTGTCCCGGGTGCCCTCCCACATGACTGCTGCTCCTCTTCCCTCCCCATCTTCTCCCCCCCCATTCCCAATGCCTCTACTCCCTTGAATCCTCCCCCACCCTTCCCCTTACTACTTTCACACTCTCTCCTCCTTCTCCCGGAAGTTCTTCAAACTTTGCTTCCTGATCATCTGGATGGGCTCCTGGGCCCATGGGGTCTCTATCAATCAGATATTGATTGCACTTTGGACTGGCTTGTTTGCCTGCTGGGTGCCTCTACCTTTTCGAGCTTGATGGGCAGACCAGAAGCAGCAGCAGCAGCAGCAGCTGCAATTTTACAAGCCCCTCTCCCACTCCTGGCCAAAAGCCCATGGCAAGTGAGGTGCTGCCTCCCTCGCTTGAACAGAGGATAACACAGTGACCATTACTCAGGGGAGAGATTAGGAGGAGTGTCATTTAAAAAACAGGAGAGGAGGGAGAGAGCTGAGCTGTTGTTATTTTAGATTCCAAAAGCTCGGAGGAGAAAGGGGGGAAGAGAGACACCCTCACCACCACCCAAAAAAATCTTCCAAGCCAGGGAAGAAGGAATGCCTCTACCCCCCAAAAGGACTTACTTTGCCTGCTGACTCAGAGCCGCAGATTAGACATCTGCTTCCTGTCTCAGGTGAGTCACCGCTGCCAGCTAGCACATGTCGTTTAGCACATGCAACTAATAATCATTTGTCTCCTACCCGTTGCCGGCTTCCATGGCGGTAGACCTGGCCTTTGGAGAATAGGTCTACCCACCCTAGCCCAGCACTGAGCCACAAATCAGTGCACTGAGGACTAAAAAGCTGTGCAGTAGGGCACCCTAGCATAGCTTAGCGGGAACTCTGGTTCAAACCCTTACATGGAAGCTTGGTTTATTGGATGTCCTAGATCCAGTCAATATCCTTCAGCCTCATCAACTGTTGAGATGTTAAAATGAAGGTGGAGAGAACCAAGTATGCTGTGCTGAGCTCTGCTATCATGCTACCTGCCTGAAGCTCCCACAGTCCAGAGCTATATTAGGGGGAGGGCTGGGGAAAAGGCCTAATTTTGAACCCTAGTGAGGGATGCTGTTACAGGAGATGGCACACTTGGCTAAGGAGTTGTTCAGTGACTCCAGGACCTCACCCCAAAAGTAAAATAAAAATGATTGGTGTTTGTAGGGGGGAAAAAATAATGATTGATTTTAACAAAGCACAAGAAAAGATTTTATGAGCTGGCACAAAATAGAATCCTCTTTCAATGGAGCTGCGAGAATAAATTCTTGACAGGCTAATTCCCCATACTCTTGCTGTATCTTTAGAAAGCACACCAAGGGAATGTGAAAAGTAACAATCTCAAACAATGAAGAAAGCATCTTCTATACAGATGGGGTAATTTACAGCCCACCCTCAGAAGGCACAAAAGGACCAGCTCCAGACTGGCAACTTGATTCCCCCCTGTCCCAATTCTACGCCCCCATCTTAGATTTCCCTGTCCCCCCCCCCCCCCCCATTCCTCAGACCTCTCTTTTCAGCCATCAAACTACTAGACAACATCTTCTCTTTCAGTACCAGATGAAGTATAACCACTCTCTCTTTTCCTGTCTGCTCTTTATCTGTCCCCTAATATCTCAATTTATTCTCTCTTTGGAGAGTTCACACACACAGATGCTCTCTTAGCCATCTTTCCACCAACCCTGAGCCGTTGACAAACACATCTCTTTTCTCTCACTTTCATCCCAAGGCCCAGCTCGCTCGCTCTTCCTCAAAGAGCACTATACATACACGTGCAGGTGGGAAAACACACTTAGAACATCATTTAAGATATGCTTATGCTTAGATAATGTACCTTTGGGGCCTAAAAGTTGCTTTTAAGAACTACTTCTAAGAAATAATTGCTGCCTAATCAGAGAACGCCTATGATTTTTTTTGTCTGTCTCCCTTCTTCCTTTCTCTCTCTCCTTTTTCTGTCTTTCTGGTAGTTCAATAGAAGTCAATGTTACTTGAAAAAGCTTCTTCCTGTGTTCACAAAAATACTGCGCCAAGCACACACTTGTGTATACACAAACTTCAAAGATTCCTAAACCAGAGCTGGCCTCTACTTCTCACTTCTGCATCCTGGGTTATAGTCAGGAATAGATAACGAGCTTAGAGAACAGTTATATTTGCATAAACTATGCTGACACCATCTGCACTGAGATAGGCCAAATGTTCAAAAAGTAAGGGGTGCAGTCCATACCTATGGTTTGAATGGAAATGGGGTTGCAGGTTAACACCTCAGCCTTAAGCCTGTTCATTGCTATGCCTCCTTTCGCCCTAAACCATTATTTGCAGGTCAATTTTAGGATCGGACTAGCATTTTTAAATATCCTGTCTTAGCCTCCAAACCCATTTGCTGCAGATGATTCCAACCAGATTGATTTCACCTGCACTGGTGCACTGCTACCAGTATATCATCAGTATCAAAAGGGCACCGGACTCTAACTTAGTTCTCATACCTGTTTGTTAACTCTTGCATTTGCATGCTAATTTGCTGCCATTCACAGGTCTGACAACTGCTTTAATCCAGTCTCAGCTATACTTATCTCCCAGTTACTTATGCACCTTGCCCTTCCTGACAACTAACCCCCCCCCACACACACACACCCTTTTTCTACCTATATGTAAGGCTTGAGGAAAACCATTTCAATGTACCTGATGAAGTGTGCATGCACACGAAAGCTCATACCCAGAATTAAACTCTGTTGGTCTTAAAGGCGCCATAGGACTCAGACTTCAGACCAGCGCAGCTACCCACCTGAATCTTCCAACAAAACAGTAATGTCGGCACTAAGAAATCTCTCTCCAGATAGTTCTGTTCATACAACACAGACCAACTGCCTGGGACCAATATTTGGACACACAGCAGGCCTTAATTTAAGCACCCAAATTTGTTGGACTCAAAACACTTCCATCCGTAATGACTGAGACAGGGCAGGAATACTCAGACGAAGGATATCATGGCAGTCCTTCTGCATAAACTACACTAAACCTACCACCACAGGCTTAGGATCCATGACCATTCAACCCAAATGTGAGACTTCCTGAGAGTAATCACAGGCAGCACAAAGGCACTATAAAAAACGATTTTCACAGCAGTGACTTGCGCACTGATTTCTGATGCCTCAATGGCATCCAAAGAAACAAACTTGCCACTATACAATTTTCTCATCTGTGATCAACAGACAAAATGATAACACAAAAGCAGTGAAGCTTTGACTTTGCAAATAATGAGCATAACGTGCTAAATTATGTGAGAAAAGGGAAAGCCATGAAGTCACATATATCTCAGAGCAGCAATAATATTTTTACTTTAGGCCTATTTAGGTAATTGGAAGAAAGTGCTGTGAAAAACAGGCCCTTCAATTTAAGGCAAGGGAGGAAAAGCGAGATGGAGCATTTTACAGTAATCAGATGATACTTGAAAGCCATATTCCTAGACAGTCCTGAACACCCACAAGGCTTGGGAAATTATCTCCCCTGCTCTTTACCAACACCTCAAAAAGCTTGCAAACTGTGGCATTTAAGAGAACTGTGTTCGAGGAAAACTTCCCATCTGACATCACGCTCAATACACGCAACCTTCTATGAAGAAGCTAGTGCATGTAGGTTTGCTCTTCTGACCCATCCAACTATTGCTCAGTTTCGAATCTTTCATTGCTGGGTGAGGTAGTTGAGAAAGTGGCTGCTGAGCAACTTCAGAGTTTCCTGGAGGACATATCGGCACTTAGACCCCCTCCAGTCTGGCTTCCGACATGGCCATGGGACTAGTCGCCCTCACGGATAAGCTCTGTAGACAGATCAAGGCAGGTTGGCGCTGCTGTTACTGCTTGACCTGACAGCAGCGGTCAACACAGTGGATCACAATCTGCTGGTCCACTATCTTGCCAGTGTTGGAGAACACAGAACAGCTCTGAAGTGGGCTGCCTTGTTTGTCCATGATCATAGACAGAGGGTGGTGTTGGGTAAGAGAGTGTCTTCTCGATACCGCATGAAATGTGGAGTTCCTCAGGGGGCTATCCTCTCCCTGATGTTGATCAACATCAATATGCACCCACTCACACAGCTGGCATGGAGTTTCAGGCTGGGATGCCATCAGTACACTGATGACACCCAGCTGTACCTATTGATGGATGGACGGAAATCTGGCCGAGGGTTTGGAGGCCATGATGGGGTGGCTGAAGCAGCTGAGACTGAATCCATCAGAGACAGAGGTTCTCTGGCTGGGTGGATGGGATTCAGGTTTGAAGTACCAGCGCCTGGCTATTGACACTGCGCCTTTAACACTAGTGCAGACAGTCAAGAGCCTGGATGGGGTTCTGGATGCCCCCTTGTCAATGGAGGCCCAGGTTACAAATGTTGTCAGGATGGTGTTTTTACAACTGGGCCAGATTAGGCAACTAGCCCCCTACCTGTCTCACCCCTATCTAGCCACAGTAACCCACGCAATGGTAAACTCTAGACTTGTAATTCGCCCTATGCTGGGCTACCCTTGAGGCTGATTCAAAAGTTACAGCTTGTCCAGAATGCAGCAGCCCAGGTCCTTACGGGGACACTGATAATAGCATACATACAATCTGTGCTTTGCCAGCTGCACTGGCTCCAAGTTGAATACTGGGTCGGGTTCAAGGTTCTGATCTTGATGTGTAAGGCCCTAAAGGGTCAGGAACCAGTGTATCGTCTCTCCTGGTATGCCCCCAAGAGAGCACTACACTCCAACGATCAATTTCTGTTGGAAGTCCCTGGCCCAAAGAGCGTCTGGCTGTCCTCAACCAGAGCCAGGGCTGCTCCAACTTGGGGGAACGCTCTGCCTATTAACATCAGATCCCTGCAGGATCTGTTACAATTCCGCAGGGCCTGCAAGGCAGAGATCTTCCACTAAGCATATATGGTTAAGAACAGCAATGGTTTTAGCATCAGTGGCTATTAACATCAATGGTCTAACGGGCTAACAGTCCTTAACAACTATCCAGTCCACTAACTGCTTTCACCCCTTCCCCCCACTGCTAACATATAGTAAACTGGGGGGCCAGAAATGTAGTATGGTGTATTTTAAATTACTTATCAGATTTTATATGTATTTAATGGATAACTTGTACACCGCTTGTGGGGAGGGCGTTCTAGAAGTCTAATAAAATAAATAAATAAGTAAGTAAGTAAGTAAGTAAAATTGCAAGCCCCTTCATGGCCAGCAGAAAACATTCAGATTCTACCTCTTCTTTGGTAGTGTCCAAGCGACTTGAATTTTATGAGGCTCTTAGGCTTAGGAACTTCAGCAGCTGCCAATGCACATTAAAGCAAAAGAGGGGTGTGTGTGTGTGAGAGAGAGAGAGAGAGAGAGAGAGAGATCACTTACAACTTATGGCAACCCTATGAATTAATGTCCTCCAAAACATCCCATTGTTGACAGCCTTGCTCAGGTCTCATAAACTGAGAGCCATGGCTTCCTTGATTGAGTCAATCCATCTCATGTTGGGTCTTCCTCTTTTCTTGCTGACTTCAACTTTGCTTAGTATGGTTGTCTTTTCCAGTGACTTTTGGCTTCTCAGAACGTGACCAACGTAGGATAGCCTCAGTTTTGGCTTTTAGGGAGAATTCAGGTTTGATTTGATCTAGAACCCACTGATTTGTTTTTTTGGCACTCCACAGTGCCCATAAAACTCTCTTCCAACACCACATTTCAAATGAATCCGCTTCCTTCCTATCAGCTTTCTTCATTGTCCATCAGGTAGTAGAAGCATTTGTAGCTTCACCTATATAGACAATGTATAACTCCATTCTACTAGTCCCAGAACCCACTCCATAGGTGATCACCCTCTCCCCTATTATCTTATCTCTACAGCCGAGATATGGGTATGAGCAACAGCGGCCAAAAAAACTGCCTTGAGCATGGGCTAGTTCTTCATAGCTATTTTCATTCTCCATTAGTGCTGGATGCACACCACCATCTTTCCATCAGTTTCAGCATGTATCGCTACTTCCCCCGGCAAAAGATCAAACCCCGTCAAAGTCCTTTGTGACTTCCACTCAGCCTGAACAACAATAAAAGGTTTTGGTGCAAACCCTGTCGAAAATAAAACTGACCCCTGGGGGGGGCACCTTGTTGAATACGTTCCATCACATAGAAGAGAAGGAGAAACGGAGGAGTTATATAAGGTGAATGTGGTCATTTCGCATAAGCAGCAAGTATTTTACTGTAACTAAATACAAAAGACACCTGTCCTGTGAGCTTAGAAAACAGAGTATTCAAGATTATGAACTGCTACTCTTAAGACAAGGGAATTCAACACAAGAATGGTAGTATAAGATTCAAATGGACAGAAATTTAGTCAAGAAACAACGTAGAAATTCCTAGCAAAGAAACCCTTACTGGGGTAGGATATGTAGTTTAATACATAAAATGAAATTATTTTTCTTGAATATATGCTATCTTTTAATCATCCTACATAAACCATTGAGAAAACTGCTGTTTGAAGTTCTGTGGCCAGTATTATAAAACCCAGTGAAAGTTACATATCCTAGCTTGACTTTGCAAATTATGAAAGACCTTCAAACTAACACTGTTCATTCGGGGGGGGAGCAGATTTTTTTTACAGAAACACCCCCATCTATTACAACTCCCAGACAAGACAGTGAAAGCTCATTTTTAAACCTAAGAGAACAACTGAAACAGAATTATGGCCAGCAGGCAGGCAACCCAAGAAAAAGGGTGGAGTGCCTCCCTAGTGCTGACAAAGAGATCCACCCCTGCACTGAGTCTCACCACTAAGATACTGTCAAAAGTTCACATCTGCAACATGGCATTACACAACATCACAAAGTTATGGAGAGTAGGCATTAAGGCGCCTTTCCAGGTATGAACAGGAA
The DNA here is from genome assembly GCA_029233225.1 of Lepidodactylus listeri. NCBI lineage: Eukaryota > Metazoa > Chordata > Lepidosauria > Squamata > Gekkonidae > Lepidodactylus > Lepidodactylus listeri. The sequence continues at coordinate 16,012,528 of JARCFY010000010.1, read as the reverse complement.
GCTACTAAAAAGCTTGAGAGCTGGTGTTCAATAAAGTCTTGAAAACCTTACCTCACGTGCTACTTTAGTTTGAAAGAAGCTCTCCGCCCTTGAAAGTCATGCTCCAGCCTAAGACATGCCACCTTAGAAAGCAAGCTAGTTTTCAAGCCTCCAACGAGCCACATTTAAGCAGGCCTTTTTTTGTAGAAAAAGCCCAGCAGGAACTCATTAGCATAATAGGCCACACCCAACAGCAGAAACTCATTAGCATATTAGGCCACACCACTGACAGCACCGCTTATTAGCATATTAGGCCACACACACATGATACCAGAAGAGTGGTCACCTAGCCACACGCACCTTTTGCTTCTTATTCTGTTTACCTTGTTTGTTGTCAAAACCCAGGGCTTTTTTTGTAGCAGGAATTAATCTGCATGTTAGGCCACATACCCCTAATGTAGCCAATCCTAATGAGTTCCTGCTGTTGGGTGTGGCCTATTATGCTAATGAGTTCCTGCTGGGTGTGGCCAACTCAGGAGCCAGCCGGAACTCCGTTCCTGTGCGTTCCTGCCCAAAAATAGCCCTGCATTTAAGACAACTTGTATAAGTTTTGCCCTGTGGTAAAATGGACTGGAAAATTATTTTAAATTCTAATCTCCAGTGAATCCTATTATGCATGTGCCAGGGGAAAACCTTTTTGTTGAAGAGGTTCCCCTGAGTCACTGGATGCTGCATCTAAAAAGAACAGCATGAAAAACAGCCAAGCTTGGAATGAAGCAGCAGCTGTTGGTCAAGCCAATACCCCCCAAAAGGAAGCATGTTACCTGTCCTGTTGAGAGTTAGCAAAATATCAGTGCAATCCTAAGAAACACCTAAGTTCATTGACTTCACTGGCCTTAGGATGGTACAGTTCTGCTTAAAATCTCACTGTAACTCTAACACCTGTTCTGTGGAAGGATCACTCACACACAAAAAGACAGACAGACATTTGAGTGAAGGATGTCTCCACCATTGGTAGATTTTAACATAAATGAACTCATAACTTCAAATTAAAATTGTTCATCTTTTTTTTTTAACTAGGGTTTAATTATTGAATGAGAGTTCACAGTGGAAATGATTATTTGAAGCTCAGACTTATAGTTCGGAATTCCTGGAAGACATTTGCCTTCACTCAAAAAGTAAATATGTGTGAATAACCGTGAAAATCCCCGTCTCTAAGGGTAATAGGTCAGAAAGCGTCGGTTGTAGGTCAGAGTTCTTCATCTCCTTATTTGGCAAACAAGAAACCACCGATGAAGAAAGTTCAGGAGCAGTTCAGACTTCACCAATGCAACAGGCAAAGATTTTGCAAAGAGAAATGTCAGCGTAAGAGGATGTTTTAGCTTACAAATGCAGGCGTTAATATCCCCTAAACTAACGTAGCCTTAAATGGAGAGGAAGATAAGAGATTTATGCCCTATCACTTTGTGTTCAAAAATAACAATTTGTTTTCTTTTCTTGCAGCAATGATCTTCCCTTGGGGCAGCATTTGTGTCGCACTGATCTGACTTCTTCCGCATACTTAAGCTCAGCCTTTACCACGCTTTATTGAGTAGCTCTATTACAAAATACATCATTGAGTACTTACTCTTGTACCGCTTCACCCTATAAAAACCTCTCTTCAAGGTGACTAATAGGGCTGCCAAGTCCCCCGGTAGGGCGAGGGAAACACTGATTTTTAGTCCTTCCCTCCCGCTTTTCCAAAGTTGCCCACCGGGGGGACAAAATGGCTGCCTTAAAAGGGAAATGTCTGCAGAGAGCCTGCCCTGCAGTAAAAAGCCTCGCCAGACATTTCCCCTTTAAGAAGTCAGCAAGAGAGCTTCCACAGGAAGAGAGGTCCGCCCAGAGATTAAGGAGGGTCTGAAGAAGCTGCTTTTGCATGTGGCTGGCAAAGTAAGTTTCTCTTCCAGCTCTTTTCATTCTCTCTCCCTCTTTCTTTTTTCTGTCTGTCTGTCTGTCTGTCTGTCTGTCTCTCTCTCTGTCCCCATCCAGCAGAGGTCTATCAGTGGCTATTATAGCCACAAGGTCTAAATGGAAGTAAGTGCCTCTGCCAGTTTTTTTCCTTCTCTCTCTCTCCTTCTTTCTTTTTTCTGTCTGTCTCTCTCTGTCCCCATCCAGCAGAGGTCTATCAGTGGCTATTATTAGCCACAAGGTCTAAATGGAACCCTTTGTCTGGGGCAGTGAGGCTCTGAATTCTTGGTGCTTGGGGGGCAACAGTGGGAGGGCTTCTGGAGTTCTGGCCCCGCTGCTGGACCTCCTGAGGGCACCTGATATTTTTGGCCACTGTTGTGACACAGAGTGTTGTACTGGATGGGCTGTACTGGATGGGCCGATCCACTGTGGCTTCTCTCCTGTTCTTATGATATGAAAATCATATTTAGCACTTGTGTAGCACTTAGTGCTTCATATTCTGCCGAGATGAGGAAGGATTCAGTAGGGCCGTTGCTCAGTGATAGAGCATCTGCTTGACATGCAGGAGGTATCAGCCTCTTCAGCTAAAAAAGGATCAGGTAATAGGTGACATTAAAGATCTCAGCCTGAGACCCTGGAGAGCCACTACCAGTCTGAGTAGTCAATACTGACCTTGATGGACCAATGGCCTGACTCAGTATTAGGAAACTTCATGAGTTCATGTGTCAGCATGTGGAAGCAACATCACAGGATGTGACATCACAAAATGATGTCACTTCCTTTCTCCTGGCTCCACCCCCAAAGTCTCCTGGCTCCACCCCCAAAGTCCCCAGATATTTCCCAAGTTGGACTTGGCAGCCCTAGTGACTAATCATGTCACAGATGTTATTGTCCTCCCCCCCCCAATTTTTTTACTACTGTGCTTTCAATATTTCAGCAGAAAATGACTACAATTTGATTGACTTCCACTTCACAAGACTTTAAAAGCTCTGAAAACCAAATATGAACCTGTCACAGGCCCTTTGAGCACTGGCTTCTTTCAGCCACACCCTCTGTACCAGGGTCTCAGGTTCTGTGCTTAAGTTCGCCAAGGTCCTGGGGGTGTAACAGTAAAACCCCAAACAAAAATACTCTCTTCTTATTTTCTAGGGACATTCTCCAGTAGCTGCCACTTGCAGAGATATCTTTTTGGGAACTCTTCAGGGTTCATACTTAGTGAACCACCAACCTCTCCCCTTATGATCCTCACTGCATGACCACAAGGGAGGGTATGTGAAATCCTCAATATTAAAGCCTTGGATTTTAAATCTTCGGCACCAGATAGACCAAACGACCAAACTAAATGTTAGCAAAACACTGCAGGAGATTCTCCCAAATTGTGATTCTTCAAATCTCCCTCTCTCTACAATTTTTACCACCAATGGATTTTTCCTTTAACATACAGAAAATCAATAAATCTAATCAACTTTACTTCAGTGCTGCTGAGTACTAAAATGCGAATGAAATAACTCTTCATGAGAGGATGTTAGTTGTGTCACTCAAAAAAGGGCAATTACAGCACAGAAACAGGTCTTCATGGGCAGAAGATCTGTTCTACATGAGCAGAACTGCTCACTCGTATGCAAAAACAAAACTCAAAACAGAAGGAATCTTCAAAAATAGTGGTAGCAAGCTGTGCTCTATCCACTGTGCTCACGGAGTCCTCCTCTATACCATTCCGTCCCCTCCCCACTCCCAGCAATCCATTATACAGCAACTGGAAGTCATTCTGTAAGCACTACTTAGCTTATGGATTGATAAATGTGTGAGAATCACTAGACAGCTATTGTGAGGCAAGAACTTCACACACACACACACACACACACACACACACACTTTTGGGTCATCCATTCTAGTTACTATTGACAATCACATTTATTTTCATGAAGCAGGACATTTTGCTTTCAGAATAATACTTCCAAGATGCTTCAAAATTAAATCATAAGTAGAAATCATTCTTTTACTGAGCTAAGTGACATTTTGGGAAATATTAGATCAGTCTAAAGCAATGGCTTTCTTGTGAAAGAAGTTATTTATCCAACACAGCCCCTCAGAATGGTTTTAAATCCTAGCTTATACAACTGAGTTCACTATATGTATTTTCTAGACCAACACTACCCATCACGGAACATGTAGGTATTCTGGGAAATTATTTTAGGATGTCATCTTGCTCCTACATGTAATTAAGTTCCAAAACAGGTGAGATTGGCTTGTGAAAGAGTATATTTGACTACTCATTAGTTTTGTTTTGTTTTTTTATATATATATATATTGTTGGTTTTAAAAGAACAACCTCCCTATTAGGAGCTGAAAATAAACCTGAACGTCACAGTTTTCCTAAAGCCATTCTATAAGAAAATAATTGTTGCCGAAAATGTCAAGATTAATTAGTTAACTCCTGTTTGTCCTAAAGTGTCTACACTAATATCAAGTGATCTAATTTTCAACTATAAATGATCTAATGTGAACTAATAACCCAACAGAAGTTAATAACAGGTGAATGAACAACAAGGGACGTCAGAGGAGCAGGATACTAGTAGACAGCACTTTTTGACATGATCGTGGGTTTGTTTGTTTTTTTAAAAAAAGACTAATTCCTCTGATCAATAATGAATTTCTAAACTAACATAATATGATGGTATTGTCCATCACCCATCAGCACAAACTGCTGTTTCTAAGCAACCAGGAAAGGCAGCTCAACAGTATATATAACAAATACACACAGTGCCTGGAGGAAAGCTTCTTTGTGGCTTAGTGTAGATGCATCTGTGTTTAAGGAACTGGGAGCACTGATGTGCAAACTTCCCTTAGATTTGACTCATAAATTTTCCCCAGGTTTGATTTGGGAAAGTGTTTTTTAAAATATATTTTTATGTAGAAGTTCTAAATGTGGTCAGACCTTTCCCATAAGCCCAGGGCTCATTTCATAGCAGGAGCTCCTTTGCATATTAGGCCACACACCCCTAATGCAGCCAATCCTCCAAGAGCTTACAGAGCTCTTCTTACAGGGGCTACTGTAAGCTCTTGGAGGATTGGCTACATCAGGGGTGTGTGGCCTAATATGCAGAGGAGCTCCTGCTACGAAATGAGCCCTGCATAAGCCCCTATCTCCATCCTCTTACATGATGGCAGCTGCTGTTCCTCTCTTCTCCTTTCCTCTCCAGCCCTTCCCACTTCTCTTGAATGCTACTTGCATTCAAGAGTGTTTGTTTATTTAAATGCAGCGTTTGTTTATTTAAAATATTTAATAATGTTCAGGTCATCAAGAGTCTAGGGAACAGCCCTGACCTGAACAGCTCAGGCAAGCCTGATCTCGGAAGCTAAGAAGGGTCAGCTGGTGGTGAGTACTTGGATGGGAGACTTCCTTGGAATGCCAAGTTGGAAGGATAAAGGCAGGTTTGTTCAGCCACCTCTCTGGATATCCTCCAGGCCCCAGGAGGGGCAGTCACCAGAGGGCACCATGACTTCCAGGTGCATACACTGTCAGTCACCAGAGGCCGCCATGAAAGAAAGAAAGAAAGAAAGAAAGAAAGAAAGAAAGAAAGAAAGAAAGAAAGAAAGAAAGAAAGAAAGAAAGGAAGGAAGGAAGGAAGGAAGGAAGGAAGGAAGGAAGGAAGGAAGGAAGGAAGGAAGGACAGGAAGAAGGACAGGAAGAAGGAAGAAGGACAGGAAGGAAGGAAGAAGGACAGAAAGGAAGGAGGAAGGAAAGAAAGGAAGGAAGGAGAGAGAAAGAGAGAGAGAGGAAGGAAGGAAGGAAGGAAGGAAGGAAGGAAGGAAAGAGAGAGAGAGAAGGAAGGAAGGAAGGAAGGAAGGAAGGAAGGAAGGAAGGAAGGCAAGCCATCATATAATGACTCCAGGTTTGTTGGGGGGGGGGGATTGTATGTTTTTATATAAAGGAATGGGACTGGAACAAAAAGAAGACTGAGAACCAAAGACGGGGAGTTTAACGGGGGGATTAACTTGAATTAAAGTTCTTAATTAAAGCTGACTTTGGTTCTCATGTTTTCAGTTTTTTGTTTTTTTTTATTAGACAGGAACCTGTACCTCATCATATAACAAGGCAGTCAAAGGCAGGAGCCGGGTACTGAACCAAGTTAGCTATATAGTTTCAGCAGACAGAACAGCTCATTGAACCTTCCAACTTAAACGTTATATATGAGAACATAACACTGGGAATCACTCAGTGGTGGCAGCAGAAGAGCTGGGTATATGCGTGAACATCCCCTACTGACATTAGGGAACCCTCAAAGCACTTAGGTTGGATCACCTCCTATATTTAAATGCTATTATATTACAAATGTATGTCAAATTGGCTACATAGCCCAACTCTGTTCTGTTTAGCTTTATGTTTTGCTATCTGCAGACTGGGAGGGAAATAATGCGTATGATTTATCTTTAATTCCACAAGGTAATTTGTAAGTACAGAGTCTGAAAATATATTGTTATTTCTAAGAAATCCACATGGATTTGTAATAGCATTTTAAATCCCTTTCTGTGTAAAGAAGCAGGAGAATATAATCTTTGGCAAAATGTGATTTGCGCTAATAATTTAGAATGGAATTCAATGAAATCAGCACTGAAGTAGCTAGTTATGTTCTGAATACACAAGTGACTGAATAATTTGACAAAACGGTAGCATGACCTGTAAGGGGGTGGGGAGGGAGCAAAATAATTATTAAGGATAAAAAATAATGAGAAAAGCAGGATGTATTAACATTCATAAGAAAAGGGATCATGAATTAGAAATTCACTGGACAGAAAACAGCATAGCCACAAACCCAATAAAGATTAATTAACGGATGTTATATAATGCATCTTTCTCAGAATTATAAAATTAAGGCAGCAACAAAACAAGTAATACAAGAGTTACTGCTAATATCCTTAATTTGTAATTAATTCACAGAAAATTAACGTCATGAACCCGCACAGCAGACTTCATTTTGTATTAGGAGGTATGCTTATTGACAAAAATAACTTCTTTGGGGTTACAGAAGATTTAATTGAAGCATAGCTGTAAACTAAAAGCTGCATCCTCAATTAGAGTCAGGAAGCAAATTGTTGTTGCTTAGGTAAGCGTGACAGGAACACACTAACACAATAAAATAGGCTAAGGACAAGTTATTAAATCTGCCTAAACTGGCAAAAGAATGTATTTCACTAATGACCTATTCAGGATGGGGACTCCTGGTGGTCTCCTATCCAAGCGCTAAGGGCCACAACTCCTAAGTTTTGCTAAGACCACTCATATCATAACAGTGATTCGTTTCCTTTGCCTGATCTAGTTTTCCCAGATGAGTAGCTAGTCACACCATCAATCAGCTCACCCGTTCTACCGAGCATGGGTGATGGGTCTTGTTCTTCCTCTTCCCCCCTGGGATTCTCAATTACAAATTTAATGGGCTTAGTCACCTAGGGGGAACACAGGTACCCAGTCCTGAGGCCATAGAAATGGCTTCAGACAAGCAGGTGAGACACAAACCTTCCAAGTTTAACCCGGTGGAAGTCGTTAGGAATGGAAAAGAGGACACATTTTGCTAGAGAAATCTTGTCTTGAGCACCTGAGTAACTACCGGATACACTGTGGTATTTTAAACTGGGTCAAGACTGAATAGCAGAACAGATGTCACATGACATGTACGATCTTATACCCCTAAAGAACCTGTACATGTTCTGGCTCTTTCAGACAGTCCTATAAGCCTGAGAGTAGGGCGGGGGGGAGAGAGACTGAGCAAAGTAATCCTTTGTTTTTACCATTCTAATTCCACATATGCACAGGCCATCTCAATCTTGTCAGATCTTGGGAAACTAAGCAGGGTCGGCCCTGGCAAGTATTTGGACGGGAGGCACCCAAGGAATAGCAAGGCTGTGGCGTGGAGCCGGGCAATGGCAAACCACCTCTGAATGTCTCTTGCCTTGAAAACTCTACAGGGCCACCATAAATCAGCTATGACTTGACAGCAAAAAAACAAACAAACATCCACCCATCCCAATGCCCTCTGTGGGGTTTAACCTTAGAATCAGCTTCATCATCTTTGCAATCCAAACCAACCCATGCATCCTTCCTCTTTTCCCAAAACACAACATTGTCTCTTTTACAGATCCTGTAGGTACAATCCTACACCTATTCACTGACAGACGAGATGGTACGGAGCTCACTAATGACCCAATCCCCTTACATGAGCAGTGCTCCCACGAAACACAGGAACAATGTGTTTCTTCGAGATAAGTAACTGCAATGATGACATGCCAGACCACACTTCAAACTAAGTGGCAATTTTAGGATTGTAAAGGATTGCAAGATACACTGTAATCATTGGCAGACAATGGAGACTAAACTCGCTCTCTGTGGTACGTTTTTATATATAGCAGTTCAAACAATATCTGCCAACTTGATGTGCATTAATCTCCATTTGATATGAACTTAATATGGATCAAAGTCTACAAACACAAAAGGTACAACTCACTGAACCATTGTTAACTTCTGAGTTACCATAATTAACAGCCACTCTGAACTCAAGAAGAATCCGTTTTAATGGCTTCAACGTATAGTTTTAAAAAATAATAATATGAACACCGAGTTTCAGAATTAGAGAGGCCATTCTGTAAGGCAAGCACAAATGTGTGTCAGACAATTCAATGGCCTGGAATAGGGAACTCCTGGAATGGCCTGGAATAGGCTTGAGCCGAGACTGGACTTTTGTTGTTCCGTCGACCAGTTGAGTCCGACTCTTCACGACCCCATGGACCACATCACGCCAGGCCCTCCTGTCCTCCGCCATCCTCCAGAGTTTGCTCAATTCCATGTTCATTGCATTGATGACACTGTCTAACCATCTCATCCTTTGTCGTCCCCTTCTTCTTTTACCTTCAATCTTTCCCAGCATCAGGGTCTTCTCCAGCGAGTGCTCCCTTCTCGTTTGGTGGCCTAAAGTATTTGAGCTTCAGCTTTAGAATCTGGCCTTCCAGGGAACAGTCAGGGTCTGTTTCTTTTAGGACTGACTGATTTGATCTCCTTGCAGTCCACGGGCCTGGACTAACAGGATCCAAACCTCACTATTTATGGCTGTGGCCACACGGCCCTTAAATGCGGGAGGAAGGGCTATTTCCTCCCGCATTTAAAGGGACCGACCACACGGCCCGCCCCAAGTCCCGCGCTGAAGCGGGCTCAAATGCGGATTCCTCCCGCATTTTCCGACCCCGGGAAAATCAACTGTTTTCCCGGGTGATGCGGGAGGAACCTGCATTTGAGGTATCTGGACAGCCCTCTCTCGCAATCATTGCGACAGCAGGGCTGTCCAGATAGTCCCGCCAGCCATTTCCCCCTCCCCCTTTTACACTTGGGCACTTGGCCACTCAAGCGCCCAAGTGTAAAAGGGGGTGGGGAAAAAACCCCAAACTCACCAGGCGGCTGGCGGGTCCTTGGCCGCCACCGCCGCTTCTGCCGCCGCCGCGGCCACCATTCCCACCATGGCCGCCTCTTCTGTGGCCACGGCCACCGTTCCCGCCGCCGCCTCTTCAGCGGCTGCCGCCATTCCCACCTCTTCAGTGGCCACCGCCGCATCCGCCGCCGCCGCTTCCGCCAAGTCTTCAGCGGCCGCCACCGGGTTCCCGCTGCCGCTGCCGCCGCCGCTTCTGCAGCCGCAGGGGTTGGGATGTATAGACATCCCAACCCGCGGTAGAAAAATGCGGCCCCTTTAAATCCGGGAGCCCTCCCAGATTTAAAGGGGCCGTGTGATCGCAGCCTATCTTATGGCCCAGGTTGGGCGGGGGGAAACACAATGAGGAAAATGTCTCAAGAGCATCATCATGTCTAACAAACTCTGTTTTTTAAAGCACAGTTTCAGAGAGTAGCTATGTTGGTGTGCAGTGGAATGCAGTGCATTCGAGTCCAGTAGCACCTTAGAGACCCAACAAGACTTTTAGGATATAAACTTTCGAGAGACAATGATGGCAAAGAAGGAACTGACTGTCAAAAGCTTATACCCTAAAAATCTTGGTCCCGGGCTTCCGGTTCCGGCCTGAGCGGCAGCAAGAGGTGTTGGCGCGTTCTCCGCACCTCAAGCTGAACTCTTCCTTATTATTTTGGGTTCTACAACATCAGTGTTAGTCCCAACCGAGGCCCCCTGGAGAGGGGCTCGGGCACAGCCACTCTCCTTGGGGTTGCGACAGAACGGCGGCTCGGCAACCACTGGAATAGGCTGCAAGCAAGTGAGGAAGATAAGAAGGTCACGTATAGGCGTAGACCATAGCAACGGCCGGGAAACCAGAGAGAGCACTCTTAAAGCCATTTCTAGGTATATTTAAAGCTTCATTTACCTTGGTGGCGGTGAATGTCCAAGCTTGGGTTTTTCTTTTCGAAAACCCTGAGTGCCCGGAGGAGAGTTGGAACGGAGCGGAGCACAGGGCGAGGTCCGAGAGTTGAAGCCATCCTAGTCGATCGTTGGAGAGGAGTGGACGCGCTGTTCGGCGTCCCGCGGAAGGCGGCTTCGCTTATTTTTCGACGCAGGAAGACGTCTCATCGGACCTGTGGAATGCTGGCAGTGCTTGACTTTGTTTCTTCATAATTCCGTCCCGTCTGTTGGTGTTTTTTTTCAGCGGTTTTCAGCGGTCCTCTTTCGAAGTGGCTCCCCCTCTGGCTTCAGAGATCGACGGCTGCAGTTTGGATGAGGAAGTTGGAGTGGGAGATCAGCATTTGACTAGCTGTGTCTGGAGACTGGAGACTGTGTGCGGTTTTGGCTGCCACAGAGGAACTCTTTTCTTTTTTTTTTCTCTTGGCCACTGACATTCGTAAATCATAAAATCCAGAGGGAAAAGGTGAAGGGGAGGGGGAAACAGCAGAGGACCTGAATTTAAAGGCTTTTTTACTTGATTTTGTGACTTTAGTTAATGTAAGATAGGCGTGGTCTAAAACTGTGTGACTTAAAATTAGAATAGGTGGTTGAGTAGCTGTTATTAATTTAGGATATGTTAGGCTAGCGGTAAGGTAGACAGTTAAGTTAGATAAGCTAAGTTAGAGAGATAGTTAAGTTAGATAAAGCCAAGTTAAGTTAGGTAAACGAAACTGCTTCTATACTGAGGCAACATATTTTACTGTTACATCACAAACACATAGAGAGAGAAACTTTCGTCCCCCTTTATTTTATTTTCTCAAAGTTAGCCGGCTTGGGCAAGAGCTCATTGGACAACAGCACATTTTCCTAGTATTTTCCTTTTTATTTTCTGCACTATGGCTAGTGGAGCTAGAAAGAACTCCTTTTCTGCTCCCTCTGCTGGGGGGAAAAGTAACATCCCCAATATTGAACAAGTTAATATTAAGGAATGGGGAATGCAAATTCAAGAAAACACTATGGAAGCAATGGGCAAATATATTCAAGATTTATTGCCATCTTTAATTTCAAAAGGATTGGAGCCAATGCAAGCAAAAATTGATCTCCTCAACCAGAACCTCACAGCACAATTGGAGGAATTTAAAAAAAAGATTACTGATAACGCCCAAGAAATTAATAACCTCAAAAGATCCACCACTTCTAATGAAAATAAATTAGAAGAGGTGGATATACAAGTCCAAGAGCTCCAATTAAAATGTGAGTCTATGGAAAACTCACTAATGTCTCTAGAACTAGATAAATCAGCTCATGTCCTTAGACTACAGAACATTCCAGAAAATAAAGAGGAAAGATTAAAAGAAGACTTAGCAGTGGCATTTTCAGAGTTACTAGGACAGGAAACATCAGCTGAAATTCAGAGTGAAATAGAACAGGCATATCGACGAAATTCGGCGTATGCAAAAAGAAACAATTGCCCAAGAGAAATACATGTGAAATTCTGTAAGAGGATGATTAGGGATAAGATCTTGGAAGCTTCTAGAAATTCTCCACTAAAAATTCAGGGAACAGAGATCCCTATACTCAGGGATATTCCGTGGAGAATCAGAGAAAAAAGACGGGAATATAATGTATTGGCTACGGCACTGAGGGAACATGAGATAACCTACAAATGGTTATTGCTGGAGGGCCTATCCTTTACTTTCAAAGGCAAGAGACACAATGTGTCTTCTATATATAAAAAGGAGGATTTTGTGCGGAAATATGGGCAGGAGATGGGTATTCCTGTGGAGGAGGAGGTGAGCTCAGAAGATGATAGTTTAGGTAATAAAGATCAGGGAAAGGAGATGAAACAAAGAAAGAGACCAACAAGGGACGATTCCGTTGAGTGTGACAACCAGGCTGCAACATAAGAAGGGGACAGCAAAAGAAAATGATGGACAGGCAGAAATTTAAGGTCGTGTCTATTAATGTAAACGGTCTAAATGGACCGCAAAAAAGGAGCAGAATTTTGAACCAGATTTGTAAGCTAAAATTAGACGTTATATGTATCCAGGAAATACACATTAAGGTAAAGGATAATAGACTCCTGACTTGTAAGAAATTAGGCATAGCCTTTATTTCCTCGGACCCTACAAAGAAAAAAAGAGGGGTTGTCACTTATGTCAAACTGTATTTGAATCCTGAGCTGGTTTACCAAGCCCCGGATGGTAGAGTGTTGATTGTTAGGATTTTCCTAGATGGAAGGAAAGTTCTAATAGTAAATGTATATGCGCCAAATAAAGGTCAGCAACAAGGAAGATTTTTTGAATGACTGAAAGAGACTCTGGCCAGGCATTCATCAGAAGAACTATGTACGGTAGGGGACTTTAATGCGGTTGTGGACGGCAAGTTGGATCGTAAAGGCTCAAAGAAAAACATTAAGAGACAAAGTGAACTTCCTCCTTCTTTCAGAGACCTAATAGAAGAACATAATATTGTGGATGTGTGGAGGACCAGAAATCCCTTAAAAAATGATTTTACTTTTTTCTCTGCACGATATAAATCATGGTCCCGTTTAGATTTGATTTGGATCTCAGCATCCCTGTTACCTGATATAATGAATGTAGAGATCCTCCCAGGGTCATTTGCTGATCATAGCCCAGTTTTGTTGGTTCTTCAAGATAGGATTAAAAAATTTAGGTGGTCAATGCGGACCTGGTTGCTTAATGACAAGAAATTTGTTAATAAATGTAAGGAAGAGTTTAATTTCTTTTTTCTAACAAATAATATACCGGAAACAAATATTACAGTGGTGTGGGACGCTTTTAAAGCGTTTGTAAGAGGGAAGATGATTAGCGAAGAAATCTGGCAAAGAAAAATAAACAAACAAAAATATGCTGAATTAGTAGCTAAAATAAGGAAAGAGGAAACTTTATTGAAGCTAGACCCATCTTCTGAGGAACTCATTAACAAGCTGAAAAAACTACAACATATGATGAACTGTCTACTTTCCCAAGAGGTAGCTAACAGACTGAGATTTGCCAGACAAAATTATTTTGAAAATGCAAATAAGGTCTCAAGATGGCTAGCATATAGGTTAAAAAAAATACGAGCGGATAAAATAATTAAATCTTTAAAAAACAATAAAGGTGAGATATGCTTTGCCTCTAATGAGCTAAAAGAGATTGTTTACAGATTCTATGCAGATCTCTACCAACAAAAAAAACAAGACCAAACGGGTACTCAGAATTATTTGGAGAAATTGATAAAGAAAAGATTTACTCCTGAACAAAAAAAACTTTTAAATCAGTCTATCTCTCCCTTCGAAATCCATCAAGCGATTCAGAAAATGAAAAAAGGTAAGGCCCCAGGTCCGGATGGTATCCCTGTAGAATTTTATCTTTCGTTTGAAGAACAAATAGCTGAGCCCTTAAAATCAATTATACAAAACATACACGAAAGCAAAAGAATACCGGAATCATGGAATAAGGCCACGATTGCCCTAATTCCAAAGAAAAGCGCAGATAATACAGATATAAAAAACTATAGACCAATTTCGCTCCTCAACATAGACTATAAGATCTATGCAAACATACTGGCCTCCAGGTTTAAGAAAGTTTTAGTGCAGACAATTCATAAAGACCAGTCTGGTTTTCTTCCCCAGAGGCAAATTCGTAATAATGTCAGAATTATATTGGACATCTTGGAATTTTTTGAAACTCGATCAGATAAGCAGCTAGCCCTGATCTTCCTAGACGCAGAGAAAGCATTTGATAACGTTAATTGGCAGTTTCTTTTAACCCAATTAAAGCACTGGGATTGTGGGGAAAAGTTTTTTGATATGGTTAGCGTAATTTATGATAAACAGGTAGCGAGTGTAGTAATAAATGGTGAGAACACAGAAAAATTCCACATAACAAAAGGTACCAGACAGGGGTGTCCTCTATCGCCCCTATTGTTTATTTTTGTTATTGAAACATTACTGGAAGAAATTAGGGAACAATCAAATATCAAAGGAGTAAGTGCTAGAGGGCAACATTACAAAATGCAAGCATTTGCAGATGACGTGGTTTTTATATTAGAAGATCCTGAGGCCTCAATAGATAAGTTACTTATTACCCTGCAAGACTTCGGCCAGGTGGCGGGTTTTAAGATTAATACTAAAAAAACGGTCATACTAACAAAAAACTGTTCGGAGAAAACTAAAATTTTTTTGAAAGACAAGACGGGCTTCGAAATAGTTTAAAAAGCTAGATATTTAGGTATTAACCTTACTAATAGAACCAGCTCCTTGTTTGAGGACAATTATAAGACGTTGCTTTTAGACATTAGTAGAGACTTAACAAAATGGGGAAAGTTGCAGCTATCTTTGTTAGGCAAGATAGCTGCTATTAAAATGAATGTTTTACCTAAAATTTTATTTTTATTCCAAACCATCCCAATAATCAAAAATCAGGAATTTTTTAGGCAATTAGAAAAACTTATTTCGACATTTATATGGCAAAATAAAAAACCCAAGATCCGACTTAAAGATATGCAGGACAAGACAAACAGAGGAGGGTTAGGTCTACCAGATTGGTTGTTATATTACAGGGCTGCCGCTATGGTATGGATTAAAGAATGGGCATTGTTGAACGATACTAGAATTCTGAGCCTAGAAGGACATGTCTTACCAATGGGTTGGCACGTCTTCCTTTGGTACAGTCAGAAAAGCGCTACATTTAGACATCATACTATCAGAGGCGCATTACTTAAAGTCTGGGAAGAAATTAGACACTATTTCTATATAAAAATTCCGGTTTGGGTGTCGCCCTTTGAAGCTTTCATCAGACCTTCTCTACTAACTGAAGGGAAGAAAATGAGCTATGGCCAGGTTCTAGACGAAAATAATACGCTAAAAACACAGGAGGAATTCCATAAGCAAGGAAGTAATCTAACATGGTGGGAGACTATACAACTCCGCTCTAGATACAACAATGATAAACAAATGGGTTTTTACAAGGAGGCAACAAGCTTTGACAAAGTGTGGTTAGAGTCCCCAAATAAGAACATTAAAAAAATTTATAACTTCCTATTGGAAATCAAATTAATGGAAGAAGAGGTCAAGCCAAATATGATATCGTGGTCACGAGATTTGGGTTATGCGTTGGAATTAGATCAATGGCATAAAGTATGGACGACAAATGTTAAAATGACCAGATCTGTAGCCTTCAAAGAGAACTTTTATAAAATGTTTTTTAAATGGTATCTAACACCCGAAAGGCTTTCCAAATATTCAAAAACAACTCCGAATGTATGCTGGAAATGCGGGAAGAACTCAGGTACCTATATACACATGTGGTGGCAGTGCGTTGAAGCGAAAAAATTTTGGTTAATGATACAAAAACAATACAAGATATTTTAAAAGAAAATATAGCTTTGAAACCAGAAATATTCCTTCTCAATATGCTTCCTGAAACAATTAAAAAGATAGATAAGATAATAGCAATTCATGGCTTTACTGCGGCTAGAATTATTTACGCCAAATATTGGAAATCTAAGAATATTCCGAGCTCTCAGGAATTTTTACAAAAATTTTTACAAGCTATGGAAATGGATAGGTTAACTAGAATGCTAAAGGGTAAAGATAATGACTCTTATAAGATAATTTGGGCCAAAGTGTACAGGTGGATAGATGGGGAAACATGGGAAATTTAGTTGACTAGTTATTGTCAACTGTTAACTGATGGTAGACTAACTAATGTAAATTATTTAAGTATCGGTTTATATATGTATAATTTTGTACTACTACTAAGTTGAGCCCAGTTGGTTACGTTACTCTAAAGTGCCTCTCAATACTGAAACTCAGTTGATAATATGGTTATTTGTAACTTGTATAAAATCAATAAAATTTATCAAAAAAAAAAAATCTTGGTCCCTACGGGGTTACTGGACTTGAATCTAGCTGTTCAAGGACTCTGGAATGCCTAAGTACAACATCTCTTCTCTCCCCCGCCCCCCCCCCCCATTACTTCTTGAATATCAGGCACCCTATTCCATGTTCTAGCACAATCTTCTTTTTAAAAGTCCTATTTCAAAAGTAATTTGGCATGCGGCATGGAGATAGGACGCCGCCGTACTTAAACACACACACACACACACAACTTAAGGTCCTTGAAACTAGATGCATGCTAGCCCCTGCTTTGGTCTCCCTTCAAATTACTGAAAATTAAATTTTCAGGGTAGTCAAACTTTCTATGATGTTTGAACTTCCTTTGACTACAGACGTAACAGAAACACTTTCTGTTCTTCACTGCGGCTTTTGTTCTTCCACTGATCTAGAAATGAACTCAGCTATTGAAAGAAACAGAAAAGTTGTAGCTGACTGCTGCAAGATTAATGTTTCAATGTGGATAAAAATGTAGGTTGAGCTAAGTATTTAAAAGAAGGTAGCTAACAGAAGGAGGGTGCTTAATGTTTAAAACTTATAATGGTACAAAAAATAAGGGCACTGGGTGGGTTGTAAGTTACAGCTTCTTAAGTTCTGACCTCCGGTGTAGTTAGCATGCTACAAGGATAGAGCCGATTGAGGGATGAATTATGTGCATTAACAGTGACATGTATACAACAAAGTCTTGACACAAAACTAAACCTCAAATCTCTCCCTAACCATTCCATTCTTCAAAAATCTTACCAAGCAAGACTTTTCGTTTCTGCAAAGTCTCTTATCTACTATTACCACCTTACAGGGCTTCGTAGCAGGAGTTAAGGTTGTATGTGCGACCAGTTTTGAAAAATTGGACACATGCAGTCTTGAAGTGAAAAGCTGTATGGGTGTTTTCAAGTTATTTGAAAATATTCTTAAAACAAGGCATTTCCATTTAATTTCTGTAAACAATAATGCTGCTTTAACAGGCAGTTTCCCATAATTTGTGTGAAAGTCAGATGAGCAAATCCAACAAAAGTTTGAGAGTGAATCACTGAGTGCTTGAAACTTCATTTAAGTCTGGATATGGGACACAGTTCAGTTTTGTTTACCGCTTAAAAAGTTTTACAGAAATTATCTATAAATAGACCAAATATTAATTTTCCTGACCTAATTAAAATTATAAAAGCTATGTTCTATGACTAGAAATAAATGTCAATACAGCTAATAAACAAAAGCCATACATGCCCCACAACAAAAGCAACATCATTTCCACAGTACAGCAAAGATATGGGATTTTCAGAGTGATGTGGCTTTTCTGGAAAAAAATACGAATTAAAAAATTTCCAGATGCTCTAAATAGACTTTCTTTAGGATATTTATTTTTACCTCCCTTGAGTTAGCTATATTTTAAAAGTGACCCAAATTAACCAAACGTTTGATAAGCAAAAGAACTGAACGAGAGTGGTTTAAATGTTACATACAAACGGGGGTCATTTCGAGCAGGAGCTCAGGGGAGCTCAGCTCCGGGAGTTGGTGCCAGCCCCCCCCCCCCCGTGGGGGAATGCCTGCTTGTGTCATGGCTGCAGCAAAATGACCCTGTCCCCTGGAAAGGTCCTTGTTCCTCCGACCAGCCTTCTGAAGGCTTCAGCCACCACTGAAGCTATCCTCCCAGAATAGTGGTATTTCTGAGGCCTGGATTAGTAGCGGTTCCCTCTCTCTCTCTCTCTCTCTCTCTCTCTCTCTCTCTCTTTCTTGCCTTCTGACATATTTCCGGTGATGTCAGGGGATGTGGCATATGCAAATAAGTTATGCTAATGAGCTCCTGCACCTCTTTTTTTACAAAATGACCCCTGCATACAAACAAATTCAGAATTTTAGATGGAAATTATTTTACACTTGTTAAAGAAAATAGAGTATGTACTTCTCTTGGTCGTGGAAAGTACCATCGTGTTGCAGCTGAATTATGGCAACCAATGTTCCCTCTAAGCTGAGGGAGCTAGCTCACAGTTTTTTAGCTCCAGCTCACAGACTTTTGTCTTGGCTCAGGAAGGATGGCTCCAGAGCAAACTAATTCATACAGCAGCCAAATCGCTCGCTCACAACATTAATTGCCAACAGCTCACAAAGTAGAATTTTTGCTCACAAGACTCCACAGCTTAGAGGGAGCATTGATGGCAACGCTGTGGAGCTTTCAAGGCAAGAGATGAACAGAGGCAGTTTGCCACTGTCCACCTCTGCACAGTGCCCTGGCCTTCCTTGGTGGTCTCTGATGCAAGTACTAACCAAGGCTGACCCTGCTTAGCTTCCAAGATCTGATGAGACTGGGCCATCCAGGGTAAGGTGGCAACCTGGCAGAAGTGACGGGGAAGACACAGGTCTACTGCTTTCTTGGGTTTTCCTGGAGCTGGTGGTGTGACCTGCTGCCAAGGCAAGGTTATGGTTATCCCATAGCGGTTTCCAAGGCAAGAGACTAGCAGACATGGTTTGGCACTGCCAGCCTCTGGGTAGAGACCCTGGAATTCACTGCTGGTCTCCCAATCACAGACTAACCAGGGCCAACCCCACTTAGCTTCTGAGATCTGACAAGATCAGGCTAGCCTGGGTCACCCAAGTCTTTTGCTTACATTATAATTATCTTACATTGCTTAAATTGAAACCAGACACACTTCAGTGGGTTTCAACTGGAATGATTATTCATAGGATTATACTAATTTTGACATACATTGTGGGTGTGGGTGTCTACTCATCAATTTCAGTACAATTTAACTCACTTCCACATAGGTCACTGGAGCATGTAAGTTTCACTGTTACCTTTTATGGACTTACTTGTTCATTCTATATCAGCTTGGTGATTACAACACTTCCACCTTCCACCATTACAAATAAGAATTTTAGTTCCGGTTTTGATTTGACCTCTAAAATCAACCAGGTGAATTCATAACTAGATTTTTCATTTGGATTATTACACATATCTGAGATGGGGATTTCGTCCTCCACCAACTTGTTTTCAAAGGGGTAAACCATACACGTATTCTCTTGCACAATTCCTAAACATACTCACCTGAAAAAAACATTAACTACAGCTTTGAAACCATTACGCTTTCCTGGTATCATATTAGCCACGGAATCCATGCATTGTTATTAATTTTATGAAACTATTAAGAAATGTCCCCTCCCCTCAGAAAAATAAAGCACTGGGAAATTTCATGCCCCATGTCTCTGGGTTTCTACCATCTTGTCATGATCTTCAGATGCCTTGACTCATTCCTGCTTTTAAAAACCACAGATCAAACTAACTTAAACAGAAACAACTGGAAGCTGCTAAGCATTATTTAGGTTCTTAAAAACAGCCAAATAGCTTGAGATGACTAACTCATATACTTTTAAATCTCTGTTCTAGCTAACAGTACTTCATATGGGAATAAATAAGGATGAGTGCTGGACATATGAACGCTGTATTCCAGTCCCTGAGGAAATTACATTGTCTCAGGTCACACATTATAAAGGCAAACCCAGGTCTGCTCTCAAGTCAGTTATTCATGGATCCCTCAGAGCTTTCTGTTTTCAGATGCAACATATTAATTGTTGTTGCACTGTCAGCTACTTTCAGTATAAAAACAGCAAGGTGAGGTATAAATATTTTAAACAAATGTGAGTGAAGAAATCTTGGCTTCAGATCCCCATTAATTAAACATAATTCCCTGAGTTTTTTAAAATGATGAAAAGCAAAATTCTGGATTTCTTTGCATATCGAAAGGGTAAAATGTTCTTCAAATAGTAGATAAAATGGAAATCAACAGGATGACTAGATTTGTTCAGCTTTGGATAGGCCTCTAGAAATCCTATAGAAGTTATAGTAAAAGAAGAACAAGAGTTGGATTTATACCTCGCCCTTCACTCGGAGTCTCAGAGTGGTTTACAAACTCCTTTCCCTTCCCCTCCCCACAACAGACACCCCATGAGGTAGGTGGGGCTGAGAGAACTCTGAGAGAACTGCTCTTGAGAGAACAGCTCTGAAAGAACTTGTAACTGACCCAAGATCACCCAGCTGGCTGCATTTGAAGGAGTAGGGAATCAACCCCGGTTTTCCAGATTAGAGTCTGCCGCTCTTAACCACTACACCAAACTGGCTTTCAGTGGAGTCACCGGTTATTCTAAGTGCCACTTCTCAATTTTCATCCAAAAACGCACAGGTCATAACCCTTGTTTGTAGATGTATGAAAGCCATAATGGGCAGAAGTCTCACATTGTGACGAAACTGAAAAAGAACAAGGAATGCTTCCAGATTCAAGTTACCAAACAAGCTTTAAAGCCATCCAGATGTTTGTTTCGGCTTTGCGTCCAGTTCATTTTCTTCATCCGCTTCCATGTGAGGCGCTTGACAGTTCATACACATTTGAGTGCCTTGGCATCTGGCAACGAACAGTGGCCTCACTCTACAAGGTCAGGCGGCAAGGCTAGAATTTACAACACGACTAAGGCACTGACAAGTATGTTACCTTTCCCTCATATATCTTGAGGTATGAATGCAAATTCTTGACGTACTCTAAAAGAAAATCTGAAAGCAACCTTAAGCCCAGGACTTAACAGCATCGGCAGCCAGGGAGAAACTGATGCTGAAGTATCTAAAGTGCCAAAACCAACATAATGCTATGAAAGAGCTCCTAACCAACGGCTTTTTGCCGTTTTAAAATGCGGGCCCGGATTGGGACCATGGTACAGATGAAACCAGGCCAGGAGGGAAGTAAACACAAGCTATTTACATACAGGTTATCTGGCCCAGGTTCAATGCTGTGGGAAAAAGGGGGGTCCCCAGCTTCCCCGGAGCATTATGATGCATTCATGTACTTCCCAACGTATCCCCGGGTTTTCTCCAAGATAAAAGGGAGAACACATATCTTTGCAATGGAAAAGCTAGGCAGAGGTTCCCAAACTTATTTGGCCTACTGCCCCCTTTTCAGAAAAGGAATTAATCAGCACCCCCCTGGACACCTACCTTCAATAAGTGAACAAAAAGATGCAGTTTGTGGATCTGCATCTGAATTGTTCCAGCCCACCTGGATCGTTCCAGCACCCCTGAGGGGGAGGCGTTGCCCACTTTGGAAACCAGTAGGCTAGAGACTTACTTTTAAAAAAAATGAAAGCTGGGAATTCACACAACATGTTACACTTATGCTATATCGATACGTTAATATTAAATTGTTGTGTGTGTTTTTAATGAAAAGCCCCAGTGGCCAGGGGGAAAGGGGATGACCACTGCTGGGGGACCGGGGCAGGGAGACCTGCCATGTGGAAGCCTCACTGCTGCTGTGCTATATCAGCAGCCACAACAATGGCTGCTAAAAGTTTATAGCTAAAAGTTTCCCCAACATTACTTATCCATAGGCCTTTAGACCCCTAAACAAGCATTTTGATAGATTTGAGAATTTGCTTATGCTTTTTATATTTCTCCCCATTAAATGTTAATGCTGGGTTGCTACGTTCATCTTACGGAATGATCCCACAGAGTAGGGAAACCGGCCTCTGTATTGTACATGCCGGCCACCACCATGGGTAGGAAAATGTATGGGTCATCCAGATGCACGTGAGGTTTGCCCAGGTGCTGTAATCCTTCCACCTTCAAAAAAAGGACATGTGTGCAGACAACTGGACTCCCCACGGATCTTCATGCACAATGCCATTCAGAACACTGATCTTCAGATCACTAATATGCAAGGGCTGTTGTCAACGTTTGCACATCTAAAAGACCCAGCACACTGGATAAGACCCGTATCTATACTGACCCTGGGCAAGTATTAACTCTGAAGAGGGTGAGAAGTTTCAAGTTTCCTATAGTCTTATGAAGATCAGAAGTTACCATTGAAGGATTTTGGACTGTTCATTAAGATTAACATTATTGTGTGTACCATCTTCTAAATGAGTGTCTACATCTCCTGAGAAAAGTTTTCCAAAATGTTATTATTTTATTTCATTTATTTTATTTTATTCAATGGTTATCTCGCCCCTCCCCTAGCCAGTTTGGTGTAGTAGTTAAGTGTGCAGACTCTAATCTGGGAGAACCGGGTTTGATTCCCCACTCCTCCACTTGCAGCTGCTAGATGACCTTGGGCAAGCCATAGTTCTGGCACAGCTGTTCTTGAAAAAGAGCAGTTTCTGTCAGAGCTCTCTCAGCCCCACCTACCTCACAGGGTGTCTGTTGTGGGGAGGGGAAGGGACAGATTGTAAACTGCTCTGAGACTCCTTTGTGTAGTGAAGGGTGGGGTATAAATCCAATCTCTTCTTCTCTTCTTCTTCAGAATGGTGCCTGTAATAGTACAGTACCAATAGCAATAATACAGCCACAACTTCAATAAAATCCAATCACCATGGCAATCATAAAGTCTCCTTCAGTAGGACTCTATGATCTGGGTTTACAGAGCTGAAAAGGAATTCTTAAAGCCACACAATTACAACTATAAAAGCCAGGGAAAAAATCTGGCTGCTCAGTCTTTATGAAACTTAGTTGAGTTAGGGATAAATGCTCCCATTTCTATTTGTTCTAGCAGCCTCTCGGAATTCATAGCTACAGTAAAGTCTTCCTGGGACACGTGCAGTGAAACTCAGACTTTGGTGTCGCGTCTTTACAAGATTTTTCTTTCTTATAACAGCTAGGATAGTTCTAGAACATGTTCTGCCACCTCCTATCTACAGGAGAAAAAATGAAAACAAAAACTAATCAGGTCAAAAAAAAAAAACTAGTTTACGTTGCAGTGTTCAAAGCAAACAGAAACAGTCTGACACAGATAAACTAATTTCCACCTGTTTCTGCTTACTGCATATACAGTAACTCAATTTAGATTGATCGGATAATGTTTGCAGGCTTACTACCCTGGCACAAGACTACTATATCCATTCAGATTATTTCAAAAGCCCCAAGATGAAATGCTGCTTGCGGGCCTTTTAATTTAGTTTTAGCTCTTTGTTTATCTCCCTACTTCAAAGTACTTTCAGCATCTGACAACTATGTAAAATTAAAACAGGAAAAGGTGCCAGCCTCAATCTGCTCTACTTTGTGAGGCATTAGAGGCTTGAATCAGATATGATGCCTTATGAAGGGCCTTCTAAAAATAAGCAAAGCCGTGTGCCAAACACAACTGGGGGAAAGTATACTGTCAGAGAAGTTGAACATTCCTAATAGCACCAGCTTTGTTCGCCAGGACTTCCCCCAAATCTCCACGCTAAGCAGACTGCATGGAGTCTTCTGGGATTTCCGCATAACAACTTTGCTAATGAGGCTGTGGTTACTTAAGCTCCACCCCAATCATATTCACTCTTCCCCCCCACACAAACACACACTTTTCCCAGAGATCTCCACCACCAGATACCCAGATATGACACAAGCAATTAATCATGACCACGCCCAGTGAGCACCTCTCCATCTTTATGTGGGGTGAGGAGGGGGGAAATGCTACAGGCACAGTCAGCCTAACTTTGGAGGAGGGGCTGTTAAATTGCAACAGACTTCTGGCGACCCCATAAGGTTTTCAAGGAAATAGACAAGCAGAGGTGGTTTACCACTGCCTGCCTCTGCGTAGTGACCTTGGTATAACCTTGGCCAGTCTCCCATCTCTATACTAACCAGGGCCAACCCTGCTTAGCTTCTGAGGTCTGATGAGATCAAACTAGCCTGGACCAGCCAGGTCAGCCTAACAAGGTAAAGGTAAAGGTTTCCCTTGCTCAAAAGCCAGTCGAATCCGACTCTAGGGGGCAGTGCTCATCTCCGTTTCCAAGCCGAAGAGCCAGTGGTATCCAAAGACATTTCCGTGGTCATGCGGCTGGCATGACTAGACACCGAGGTGCATGGAACGCTGTTACCTTCCCACCAAAGCGGTACCTATTTATCTACTTGCCATTTCTTGCTTTCGAACTGCTAGGCTGGCAGGAGCTGGGGCCAGAGACAGGAGCTCACTCCATCATGCAGCATTTGGGTCTCGAACTGCTGAACGACTGACCTTCCGGTCTGCAGTTCAGCATCTTAACCTCTGAGCCACCGTGGCCCCAGCCTAACAAGACCACCTGTCATATATGGGGCAAGCAAGGAAGTCACCATCAACAGAAGATATTCTCTTTATTGTTTAACAACCCAGTTTGTCACCTCTCACACCCGCTAAGTTTTAGCATAAATTACAGGAAATGTCAATGTTTCACCAAGTCTCCTTTCATGTGCACACTGACAAATCTCCAGAATTTATAAACCAGAGACATAAAATTCACACCAAGAAAGGAACCGTGGTTTTATCAGTCAAGCGTCTGTGTATTTCTGCCTTGACTAAGCCATGACTCTTCACTCGCCCAGGCAACACAGATTTATTTAGCAATATTTATGGACTTCTCTGCTGAATTTCCCCCTCTTCTGGTTCCTGGAAATTTTTACTTGTAGAAGCAATGCCCATGTAAGGATATGCAGCTCTTTCTGAATTTCTGAAAGCACCCAAATTCCCAAAAGACAACATAACGTTTACAAACTCAAAGAAATAACAAAAACTCCCTTCTATGTATGTGCGGTATTTTAAGATAAAAAATGTATACTCCTACACAAATGTACCAGCATTCCAGCCCAGAGTAAACATAAAATAATAAAATACCCTCCCGTCTTCCCCCACTACAAAGTTTAATTGTTTTGAGTGCTTTACTTTTTAGCCTGCTCAAAAGCAACGAACTTATTTCCTGAAAATTGAATCTTTTACATACAAAATCTGTGCAGACCTCTCAATACCAGGTCTCTATGAATTAGGCTAATTATCCAAAACCTTTAATATGACTTTCATCCTGGGCATTGCACAGTAACCACCACAGTTCCCACCTCAATGATTCATGTCAGTCTACTGATATAGGGAATGTTGTGGTTTGTTAGTCCTCAGTAACTATAGGATTTTTCTGGATTTCCTAGCAGCAATGGGTCTTGGGGGCTTTCCATCTCAACAGTAACAGTAGGAAGTGTTTGTCTCTTAGCCTAGGGGGTTCTACAAGGATCTAACTCATTATCCTTTCTTTTTAATATCTATATGAAACTGCTCGGAGAGATCATCCAGGGATTTGGAGTGAATTGTCATCTGTTCATGGATGACACCCAACAAATTCCAAGGACCAAGTGGAAGGGCTTAACTAGGGTCTGGAGACAGTGAAGGAGTGGGTAAGAGCAGGCAAATGCACTTCATCGAAACAAAATGAAAAACGCTATGGATCGGTGGGAAATCTGATCCAGGGACAGAGGGACAGCCTGTTCTGGATAAGGTCATGTTCTCCTCGAAAGACTGTGCTTTGAGACTGCACCTGGGTTCTTCCTTATCAGCTAACAATATCCTGGCAAAAGAATACCTGGTCACAGATATACATGCCCTGTTAACATCCAAACTGTGACGTTGGACTACCTTAGAAGACAATCCAGAAACTGCAACTGGAATTGCTGAGCAGTCAGGTTAGAACAGATAAAAGGAAGTACTTCTTCACCCAGATTCACACATGGAACTCACTGCCACAGGAGGTGGTGTCAGCTACAAGCATGGATGGCTTCAAGAGGCAATTGGATAAACACATGGAGCAGAGGTCCATCAGTGGCTATTAGCCACATAGTATAGGTGGGAACTCTTAGCCTGGGACAAGTGATGCTCTGTATTCTTGGTGCTTGGGGAGGGGTGACAGTGGGAGGGCTTCTAGTGTCGTGGCCCCACTGCTGGACCTCCTGATGGCACCTGGTATTTTTGGCCACTGTGTGACAGTGTGTTGGCCTGATCCAACATCGGCGTCTCTTATGTTCTTATGTTCAAAATGCGGCAGCCAGAATGGAAACTTGCCACAATGCAGTGCCAATTTTACACCAGCTATTGTTTGCTGGCCCAATACGAAGTGCTGGGTTTGTTTAAAGCCCCAAACAGTTTGGACCCAAGGGGTCCGGAGGATTTTCTCCACCCACATATAAGCTCTGAAACTGGCCGAGGAGGCATGTTTGTCCTTAGAATTACATGCGGTGGGCCATGTGAATGCTCAACATCCCTCAGTGGCCATCCCTGAACTTTGGAACTCCCTCTCAGGAGTTAGCTTCAGCCTCTCAGTCACTACAGGCCTCCTGGCATGAGTTAAAGCCTTTCATTCTGGAAGGCGTTTTAAATTAAGATTTTTATCCCTGAATTTAAAAAGTTTTATTGTTATTGGTTCTCACTGTATTTATGTTCTTTTTTATTGCGAGCCACTTTAGGCATAATTTTTATTGGAAGTCTGCATATAAATGTTTTAAAATAAACAAGGACATATAACACTGTTTTCCTGTGGAGTAAGGGGCTGGGCTCCTGAATTGTATTGTATATATAATGATATCCATTCTTCTTTAAGATTCAGTGCTGGCTGCTAGGGCTGTCCTTCATATATTATAGGAAACATAATTTCCCCACCCCACAAATGAATCTCCATCACAGGGGAAAGTTATTATGTAAAGCGATGAAAAGAAGGTCCTAGAATTAGCTATTCGCTATCTGTCCCCCGGAAGCAAGAAATTCTTTGCTTTTCTTCTCTTGGCTTTAAAAAAAAAACAAAAAAAACCCCTAAGCTGTCTGTCAAAAGCACAAATAAACAGGGGAAACACACAATCAAACAAGTGCGAGCAGATTACAGAACTAAAAGCAGGTCATGGAAAGGACATAAACCATTACAGTACACTTTGATCTCTTCCTACTTTGACTTCTCCCCAAACCCCCCAAGCCAATGAATTCAGCATGTGAAAGTCATGAGACGAACGCCATTTAAATCTTGCTCTTTCACTTGAGCTGACAATTCCTATATTATGCGTGTTTTCTCGCTACATGTTTCCCATCCAAAATAGGGGGAATGTGAGCCCTGCTGCTGGTCACATAAGAGATCAGGAAGAACAGAAGTATGTTTTTGTCAGTGTTTCATTGTACGTTATGCAGTAGGGAAAAGCTGGAGGGGCGTTTTTTTTCAAGTAGCATTCCCCCCCCCCCCTGCAGACGGCAAGCTTCTGCAGTGCCTCATAGCAACAGCACCAAAACTAACTCACTCCAGATGTCCCTGTGATCATCTAATCAGACTTCAAAAGCGGTACCCTGACAAGCTCTCACACTGATTATAAGTATTCTATATATACGTTCCCACAGCATAAATACATACAGTAGCAACTTGGTTGTTTTTCTGAATTGACTCATCTAAAATCAGGATTCTATTTAAACACATATGAACAGTTAAGGATATAAATGTTCTGCTTCCTAGATTATAGATCCCCTTCCCCCCCCCCCATTCCCTCTGGAAAAACTCCACCCTTCTGTAAAAAACACACACACACACACTTACATTTCAAAAGAGAGTTTGATACTGGAGGGCCCTTAGCTTTTAAAGCAAGTTTGAAAAATAGAACACCAAAGTAGATGGTCCTGCCAGGCTAAAACCCAGTGCAGGGGTGTTTCCCTTAACTATGGCCAAATCTACACCTCCCCTCTGAAGCAGTTTGGCTGCTGTTCTTTACCTACACTCATTTCACACTGGTTTCAAATTTCACTTTGGTTTTTTCCCCTGGGTCTGAAGAGCAGTAAGCAACAGGATCTGTTTAAAGCAGTGTAATGCTAGCTTGACCACAAGAGGGCAATTAACAAATGTAGACGGTGATTTTTAAACTAGAACAAGTATGGTTTAAAACTAGAAACAGGTATAGACAGGGTTTTTTGAAACTAGAATGATTCCAGCGGGAAAGTCAGATGGAGATTTGACCTAAGATTCAGAGCACAAGAGCAGCCTATAGGGTTCTACCTTCTCTCTACTGCCTCCCTCTCTCTTTTCTCACTCAAACCCTTCCATCCTTCCATCTCTTTTCGGCACAACGTGCATCTGTACTGAAGTCAATGTCAACCACAGTTAGCTTTAAACCAGGGTTTGAAGGTAATTCTGACCTCAGTTTTCAAAGCTGAACAGGGTTAGTATTAATGTCAATGTAGATGTAATGGTGTATTCCTTGGTTAATACCAAAAAGGGAGAGTAAAATATGAGTCACCATGAACTGAAAAGGTACAAAAACGTCAAGGGTGCTCAGAGATCATGCAATAATACATCTGCACCAGAACAAACAACAATGATTCTTAAAAATCCATTAAGAAACTAAAACATCAGACACCAGGTCACCAACCGGGAACGTGGTTAAATATATTATTTAGCTGAAGCCTGGGTTTCAAGTAAATGCACACAGGTGTGTTTTCTTAGCACCTCATGGTGACCTTGGGGTTCAAACCTCAATATGCATTGTGTGGCATAAAGGGTTTTTAAAAATATTTCTCTCCATTGCTGTTTCCCCCCCAACATCCTGTCTCTCAGAACACCGGTTGCATAACTTTCCAAGGGAAAGTTAAAAGAAGCCAGTTCTTTGAAAGAGAACTACAGACAAACAGAGATGGCTGGAAAGAGTTCCATTCTTTATGGCCATTTGGAATTGGAACTCGATGGCTGTAAGAGATGAAAACCCTGGTTCCATGTGAGCATAATACAACTGTTCAAAATGCCACTGGCTCAAAAAAAAATCATGTGAGATCCTCAGTGAGTTCTTGAGATGGGATTCCTGAAGAGGCGAGCTATCAACTGAACGCACCACATACATAAGGTAACTGTTAAACAATTCTTTTACCCTGCTTATCCTCCAAGGAGCTTAGGGCAACACACACTGTTCTCCCCCTCAAACACTTATTCCATGCACATTTTTAAATATTATCAGGAATTAATGGGAAAAGAATGTAACATTCCACAGTTTGGTTCTTGGAGTAAGAAGCCAGTGTCATGAACAACACTATGGATGCAATCTTTCTTTGAAACCAAAGGAATGCACACAACCTGTCTCCCAACCACAGTCTAGTTAAACCACAAGAAGGAGGAGGGGAGGGGAGGGGAGGGAGGGAGGACGGAAGGAACAAGATATTGGATTTATACCCCGCCCTTCACTAGCCAAAGGAGTCTCAAAGCGGCTTACAAACTCCTTTCCCTACCCCTCCCCACAACAGGCACCCTGTGAGGTAGGTGGGGCTGAGAGAGCTCTGACAGAAACTGCTCTTTTTCAAGAGCAGCTGTGCCAGAACTATGACTTGCCCAAGGTCATCCAGCAGGAGCAAGTGGAGGAGTGGGAAATCAAACCCATTTCTCCCAGATTAGAGTCCGCGTACTTAACCACTATACCAAACTGGCTAGGGGTATCAATTCTATAAGTATTAAATGACTGTGGCCAAAAAGACTTCCTGCTGTGTTCAGTGGTTAAATTCAGTGGCTTAAAATTTAACAGCAGTATGTCAAAGTTTAACAGAGGAGGGTGGAGTTAAATATACCCACCTTTATTCATTGGAAAAAAATGACAGACTGATTGATTGTGCGAATTGCATTGTTTCATCTCCATATGAACCCACCCATATGAAACTATGAACAGTGACAGAATCCAGAACGAAACATCATACACATTATGCTAATATTCAAACACTTAATCATGGCCGTTAATATTTTAAAATTACAATTAGCATGAGAAGAACCAGAAGCTTGACCCTTTTTAACAAGAACTTGAAATATAAAAAGCTCCTGATTAAATATGAACCTTTTCCAAATTACAACTTACATGCCCACAATGTATAAAAGAAAGCCAGTTTTGGCATGCATAAATATGAAGTAGGTGGAGCTTTCAGATCTTGATTATATTCACTGCTATGTATTCTGATGGAAATTAGAAATGTAATATAGATTCAGAGTGGAAAGATAATTTCCACTGATTTATGTAACACTGACATAAAACATCTCAAGGAACATAATTATGCTGTGTGTAAAATTGCCTTGAAAAGAGAGGGGGGGGGGAAGTCATAGGTAAAGAATGCGCCTAAATAAGGCTTGTTGATTAAGAACAATGCCTAACAACATTATTTTATCTCACATTCTCAACACTGGGGGGGGGGGGGGGGAATTGTTTTAAACTAAATAAGTCCCCATCCCTTCGCCTTAATGAACACAAGTGTATACAGCACAATTCAGCATTCAAATTTACAAATAAATCTGGCAATAGTTCCGTTTACTTTTGCCTAACTTGGCTTTTGGATACAAAGTTTGGCTACAGGCATAGGGTGACTACTTAATTTAATGATACACCAGGAAGTTTTTACTGCATTCTGGCTCACTGAAAGTAAAACACACAAACAGTGGGACATGTTGCTCTTTAGAACAGGTCACTGGTACTTATGTCTACTGACTTCACCACCAGCATCAAGAGACAGTTTTGAGATTCGGGGTGGCGTGTGAATGCAGAACGTGGGGACAGAGACCAAAGCAGTAGAGCTACCCCCCCACCCCCGTTCCAGCTGAATTTTGGACATCCATTTATCTCCATCAAATCTTGTTGGGTGGAGCCAGGCCTGCTACACATGCCGAATAAAAAAAGCAGCACAATACGGTGGGTGGAGCCAAATATGGCTGTAAATTTGCATACCGTAAATTCAGTGGTACAAGAGCACTCTCCTGACCTACTACTGTGTTATGCCTATGGTTTTTGTCGCAAGTTCAACATTTACAATAATTGTGTGTGTGTTTTTTTTACTTTAGCTTAACATTGGTATGAAATTTAATATAATGCATATTACGTTAATGTGTCTTCCTCCCCACTCCACCCATGCCTACCCATACAACTTTTCAGCAAAACATGTCAATTAATCCATGGCATGTTCAAATTTGATGAAGCATCGTTTTAGTTCCTATCGCACAGCAACACCTGACCTAGAGTTTATTAATTTCACAAAAACAATCTTGCTGAATTTAGAAAGCGAGACTGAAAATACTTCTTGCTTGAGCATATGTTGTAACGTCCTTTCGGTTATCACACACTGTAAATTGCTCATTTCCCCCTAGCCTGCTTAATGCATTTACACGGCCCTGCATTACAAATTTAGATCATGTGCACTTTGGTTTTTCAATTAATTATTTCTAATTGTGTATGTAAGAGATAAACAACTATGTAATATAATAGTACCATTAACTCACTACAGAAAATTCTGCTGAAGTAAAAGTTATCTGAACACATATTCTTTGCCAATTATGGTTTACTGATTTATAGCCAGGCATCATAAAACACCTTTAAAGTTATTAACAAACATTATAGCCATTTCTTGACAACTGTTAAAGCATGCTGTGTGTGATACAAAGCATTCTACCTTAACATAATTTAAAAGGTGTTTGTTTTTCTGGGTCCGTAACTGAGAATATACAAAGGAGATGAGCTTAATGGGCTTCTGTAATGGAACTATGAAATGTTTGTTCTGCATGCCAATTCTATCGCCAGCTTGGTCAGCAAAAGTCCAAGGTGCTCAAACCTTCCAAGCCTGGTTGTTCCTTTCTTTCCTAAAAGACGTATCAAGGCAAATTCTCATCTTTTTATCTTACCTTCTTCTTTGAACTCAGTATGAGTCAACCCAACTTTACCTTTGGGCCATTTTCCTGGCGGTATATCCTGAAAGTGTTAATGAGATTAACTACTTTCATTCCTGACCTGCCTTGACATGAAAGAAATACTAATTGGTTAATTGCAAAAGGGGAACTTCAAAAAGGTAGTGGAGATAGTTTTAGACCCTGCAGGACATCACTTCTGCTTCAAGTGCATTATTTTCTTCAGGAGGTTAAGGTGCTTCCTGCAATTTAGGAGCATCAGATCTTTGACTCATTACAATGATGATAAATGCCTACTGCTGAAAGCGCTCGCTCAGCTGAGAAGGCCCAATTCAAGGTCCTGGTATTGACCTTTAAAGCCCTATGGGGGCAACATATCTTAAGGACTGCCTTCTTCCATAAGAACCTATCCACCCCCTTTGGTCATCTTCAGAGGCCCTGCTTTGGGAGCCCCAGGGCTCTTTTCGTAGCAGGAGCTCCTTTGCATATTAGGCCACACAACCCTGTTGTAGCCAATCCTCCAAGAGCTTACAGTCGCCCCTGTAAGAAGTGCTCTGTAAGCTCCGGGGGAGGCTCCAGCTCCCCAGCCCCCCTGAAGTTGACGCCTAAGGGGGGGGGAGTGTACAGAAAGTTGCAGACTTCTGACTCATTGGATCTTGAGGAACCCATATTTATGTGAATGTAAAAAATAATAAAGAGGTCGGAACAGCTACTGAAGTCAGATGAAAGCTGGTTTTGGTCACCCAAAACGTTAGAAAATCCTGATTCTCTGAAGGGGGAGTCAACAAGATTTCCAAATTTCCTTCCTTCCCCACCACCCATCCAATAATTATTCTTGTGTTCTCAGCTTATTCATATTTCTAAGAAGCCTAATATTTTTTGGTACTACAATGCCAGTATTCAGAAAAACAAGCTACCTACCGACATAGAAGTCTTCAGAGCATGATCGTTGACATGCGAAGCTCCTGGAGGGAAGTCAGAGGGCAGGCCCACTGCTGGATCACTGCTCCTCCTCACTAACAGTGGTGTTCCTAAAAGTAAGAACAACGAAAGGTCAAACACGAAAGACGGCAATACAACTCTAAGAAATTCACCACAATAGGCATATGGGCCATTCATGTTCCCAAATTTCTAACGTTTCTAAAAGATACTTGAAAATATGTAGAGCTAACAGTATTGTTTACATAATTTTTCGTGTTTAAACTTCGTTACGCCACCTCTGTACTGTCAATTTTTAAAAGCACTTAAAAATTGGAAATTGGATATACTCCCATCCAGAGAGTAGTTAATACACAAGTGCTGGATTTAGCAGTTATGGATCGGTTAAGTTTGTTAGAAAGGTTTAATAATGAAGAGATATTCAAAAAAAGATAGGACTGTGTTTACGATTGGTTAAATAATACATCGGGAACTTAGACTCGCATATGGTTGTTATTGACGTTTGTATAGAAAAGACTCATTTTGTTCTACTAGAATTTAAATGAGGGAAACGGACTGTCAATTATAGCTTTATTTTGAAATTGTTACTACTGGAGAGACCAAGACAGTATCATGTGGGGGTACTGTCTTGTTCATTGACTGGGACAGATGTAAATAAGGGATAAAGGCTTAATAATAGTGTCCATTTCCTGAATGGTACCATTAATACAGATGTCTCTGTATGTTGAGGTTGCAAACTTTGAAAATACCAATAAAATATGCTTTAAAAAAAAAGCACTGAGCAATTAACAGTCTAAAGCAGGGGTGTCGAACTCATTTGTTATGAGGGCCGGATCTGACATAAATGAGACCTAGTTGGGCTGCGCCCTGTGTGTCATAATGCCAGGTAGCGAAGATATAAACTTTATAAAGGACACAAACACAAAAGTTTTTTTTTTACTTAAAATGAAAACATGCTTAAAACATTGGCACACTTGCAGTATTTTTTTTATTTAACAGTGTCTGATAACTGACACCTCTTGCTCTGAATTACTGCATCACAGTGTCTGTGCTGTTGCAATCTTGAGTATGCTGTTCAGGTATGTACCTGTAAGCAGCAAACCTACAATGATGCAGCAGCAGCAGAACTGGAAGAAGAAACAGAAGACAGCCAGTTCCACTGCGGGCCTGACAGAAGCCCTCCGGGGACCTGATCCGGCCTCTGGGACGCATGTTTGACACCCTGGTCTAAAGGCTAAAGTAGAGACTAGAAGAACCAAAAAAAAATTATTTTAAAAAAGAGTTAATCTCTTGGAAAACATAATTAGACATCATTTGCTTTTTACAGTATCAAAAAGAACTAGGACCTGAACTTAATATGACTGAAATTCTGAGAAGAAAGAATATGATCCACTTGGGGCTCAGACCATCAACAGTTTGTTATCTAGGATCCCAAATTAATATCAGTATTTATGCATGTTTCACAGACTACTGCTCATCTCTCCAGCATTCACTCCTCAAATCCATTCATATCTCTATCATTTGTCAATATATTCTACACACTCTTCATTTTCAAGGCCAAGCAAAAACTTCAGATATTCCTGTGTGCAGCAACCATGCTGCGTCAACTAAAATCTTGAGAAATGAAAAACAAGCATTCCTTTCTTCTAATGTGCTTTAAAAAACAAACCAACCCTTAATTCAAACACTATGGAGGGGGAGGGCGTTTCCCTTCAACTCTTTCCAGATTAATTTATCCTTGGACCGGGGCCAACAGTAAAAACTAATTGGCCCAAAACGATTTGCAAACAACTGGAAACAGAATAATAAAATAAGAGAACACTTGTGCGGTACTGTCTAGATAACTACAAAATTCATTGAGTGTAATTACAGTCACTGAATTCAGCAAATTCTATATATATAATATGTATATAGGTATACAGAATATACACATACATATACACACACATGCGAAAAGCAAATCCATTCAGTTAGGCCGGGGTGGCCAAACTTGCTTAACGTAAGAGCCATATAAAAGTAACATCAGATGTCCGAGAGCCGCAAGACATAAACAAATATTACATACATTTTTATTGGAAAATATGCAAATTTGCTTTTTATTAATATTAACATTAAATAAGACTGCCAGAAATAAAAACAAAAGGGGTAAAAACAGATATTGATAACAATATATAAAGAGACAAATGTTTTCTCCAAGCTGGCCAGGGGGGTGGAGGCTTTGAGAATGCATTTAAAGTTGCTTTCTTTCTCTGCTCATCAACCCACCTCAAGCCAACCCACGGAAGGAAACATTGGCTGATGAAGGGAAGACTGCCTCCCCTTCACTTCCCCAGCCACCCTGCTGGGAGCCGCACAACATGTGTGAAAGAGCCACATGTGGCTCTCGAGCCACAGTTTGGCCACCCCTGAGTTAGGCTCTCTAATAAAAGTGCCTGTTTGATGTTAATCCTTTTGGACCCTGTATTGGCCTAGTTACAGCCTCCATCTTTGAACGAAATGGATTAATGATTTAATATTTAAATTTAGATTTAGATTTACATTAAGTTTGCTCTCATGTTTGCTCTCATGTTTGCAACCTTCTGTTTTAAATATATCTACAAGTTTTGTGGTTCATCTCTCCACTATCTAGTGTGTCCTCTACTGGTATAAAATTGGCTTAGAATTATACTTTATTTACTCATGCTTCAGCACTGCCTATTTATCTGCTTATATTGTTTCCTGTAACCATCTTAATCTTACTGATGGCACCGTGTCCATACCTTCTTCATGTATTCCTGGTATCGTGCATCTGATTCAGTTTTCAATTTGCTTTTGTAGTGCATTAGTCGGTAATGCTTTTCAATAAATGGCTTGATTTGTCAGTAATACTTTGGAGTCTGCGGTTTCCTGCTGACAGGTGTATATCCACCAGGGTGAGAACCCTAAGATTAACAGAAGCCTCTTGCTTAAGGGGACCAAATTAACATTTGTTATGGCCCCCAGGGCAACAACTTGAATATTTCACAAAATGGAATTTTAGAAATATAAGTTCTCTGTAATTGACATAACTTCATAATACCCCCTGCGGTTGCTGTCACTGATATCTGTCTTCCAGCATCTTCCAAAGCTAACACCTGTCAGCACACCTATTAATTCCACACATCCAAGTCACGTCTTTCACACCACCTACCACTTTTCCCTAGTATCTCTCAATTCTAGCCTTTGCTTCTCCTGTAAAGTGCTCACAATTGTAGCCTTCTTTCTTATCTCTAAGTGTCTTTGACAGAAATATTTCAGTATAATTGATACCACTCAGTCCCATGTGTCAGAAAATCATATCTCTAACCCAATGATTTAACTCTATAGGAGGCCAGATTCTCTCTTCTTATAAGTATTCTGATCTAACCACTTGCCAATGGCTGTATGACTCATTAGTGCCGGCCACTGATGAAGCTTCGAAGGTTGATGAAGTTCAGATTTGGCGAGTTTAGAAATCAGTGCCTCCTGTTAAGAATCCAAAGACCATTCTGAATCAGGCATACCAAGCTCCTTTATTCTATACTTCATGCTCACAGACCAATGGGTCATAAGCAAACAAGTTTGATAGTCCGTATGGGGCATACCAAGCTCAGGCCCAGTTTGAAATGGGCTCACCCCATCACCAGGCTGCCACACATTCCCTTTCCTACTCAGATTTATATGTTCATGGTGACAGCAGCGAAAACTAGTATACTGGTCTGAGACTGCTGCCCTGGTAGTAACCCAGGTGTCAGGAATCATGGGAAATGACATTCCAGTAGCTCCAGAAATTAGGATCCACAACTTTGTCAACAGCTATTCACCTAGTCACGTGTGGCAAGGATTGCCTCTAGCTGATCAGTTCAGAAATTGTTTTACGGATAGGAAGCGGAAAAAAATTTGGCTGTTGACGTAGCAAAAAATATTTACATTGGTTTATAAAAATCTTCATGGGTTAATATGTTGTCTGTTTTTCAAGGCTGAGAGTTGTCCTCAACCTTTCAACTCTAAAATTTAAGGATTTGTTTTTGTTAAGACTGAAACCATGTCCACCTTACCTGCTATTCCCTCCAAAATCAAGCTCTTAATTAACCTTACTACAGCTGTATCTTTTAGAATTCTGCAATCAAAGGTAGCCTGAACAAGGATAGGAAAGCAGGATTACACAGGGAAAGCATGCACCAAATCCATGTCCAGTCTACTAACTATATGAATACAAGCTTAATCAAAAATCAAGGCTCTTGAGCATAAATACAGTGTCTATGCTTGCACATTTGAGTTCAGATCCCAGACTATAAGCATGGGATAGAATCAGCTGCATGGTTAGCATATCCAAGTGGAATGCAAGTAAAGGACTTTTGTTCGATATGTCACTGTCCTGTGGACACATCTATACAATTTGTATTGGTGTTTGTTACAAAACATATTGTGAGGACCCAACCTCCTCCTCCAGCTGAGACTCCTCTTGTATAGTAGGGTCTTATTTTGGACTTAGTTACTTAACAGGCACCCCCTTTTACAGCCTATGTGCCAAGGGAATCTGAAACTTGAGGAGTCTCATAAAGGCAACTGGGTTCAGCTGTGACATTGGAAAATCCCAGGAAAGGTGATGAAGGGTGTACTGGAATTAAAAACTGGTTAAATGCAAACCCCCTCCCCCAATTCTGTGACATACCTTGCTCAAGAATAAAAAACCTTTCAATGCTAAGAGCATCACCCAATATCCTGACATACCCCAAGGCATGCCTAATACAAGCATATCCCTTGCTCCAAGGGATACTTCATCAAGGCTAGGTGAACCATTTCCAGCTATAGGCAACTGGGCAACCCTTAAGTGTCACTAATCCAATCCAGCCACTGATAAAGAAAGCCTAACATCCAATCCACTCAGGATGGCCCATCGAGAGGACATTTAGGCCTATCATTCATGTCACACCTGGTTCTTTGTCAATATGCTAAAACTGTCCAACGATGCCCCTACTTTGGAATGTCAGGAACTTCCCTACTAATCTTCCCACCAGATTTTTATAGTAATTAACTTTAAACCAGCCAGTGAGATTCAAACTTTTTTATCTGGACCCAATCCAAAGCCAGGACAGCCAAACCCCACCTACTGTGAGGATCTCCTGTCCATAAAAGAAAGACCCCATGCCCTAGCAAATCGCTCCTCAGACCCCTGGTTCAGTTCTCTGCTTGTCAGAACTCTGGTTTCCTTCTGAGAACCCCTGCTATGCTCTGCAGGCTTTTTGTCCCCTTTTCTTCCTCAGATACTCTGCTCCTTGGACCTCCACTGCATCTACGTCAGGACCTCCCCAGACCTCAAACCCAGAATTGAAGGTTCTATGTCCCTTCCCTAAAATGTCCCAATTTCCTCCCTCCTCCCTTTTATAAGTGTGCCCTCTCATTGGGACGTGTGTGTGGGGTCTCCCCACCAAGATCCACCCTGGTATACACAGACTACAAGGTCCTGTATTATTCTTCTCTGGAACCCTTTTAAAAGCTAATTTCCCCTTCCCTGGGTCCAGTTTGGGTAACAATATCTCTGGATTTCATTTGCTCTGTAATATTTCCAGTGTTCTTTACAGCAGTAACAAGCACTAACAAAATAAAAATATATTGGCCATGAACACATCAGGTGGGCTGCTTTGGGTAAGTTTCCCTGGAACTAGCCTAAGGAACTTGCAAGATCTGAGAGCCAGATAGACTGTGGAATCCAGATAGACTGTGGAACACAGAACAAACAGGCATGGCTGCTGGGTGCCTTGACCATCACCTGCCTGATGGACAGCCAGAATGGACAGAAAGTTAAGTGGCAGCCTTGCTGAAAACAGAAGCACAAAATTGAAAGCCTGGAATACAAAACGATGTAGAAGTGGAAAGAGTACAGGGCCCAGCGCAACGGCACTTCCTGAACTTTCCCCCTATTACGAATCTCTCCTCTGTTGCCTATGCTGGAAAGTTCTGCATTTGAGAAGCCTGAAATGAATGAACACTAGCCTGAGCCTCTGCTCAATCCCCCGTACAGAAAAATCACCTTGTTTTGAGAAATTTTCTCCTGGTATCATTACTCATTTCATTTTCCAACTGCTTCAGCAGTGACCTCATGTCACGAATGTACATGGAAGGACACGTTATTTCAAGTTCCTGAAGTAAACAGTGGAAATGTATTCAAAAGTAATTTCTAAACTACTTTAACTGCAATAGCTCTTAATTTTATCATCATTTCTATATTTTTAAGCACCATCATTGATCACTGGCATAGTTTTAGGTCTCTAAAATGACATTCAAATAACCAGAACTCTAAATTGGTGTTTATAATGGGAATAATAATTGGAAACTAATCATAGCTGAGCTAACAGCCCTGATACAATTATGTGTAAAATATTCACTTCTGTATAAAAGCTGACAGCTACGAGTAGATGTTTTCCCCATATTGTTCGTTAATTGTGAATATAAGCTACCATTTACAGAGTGCAACATTCTTTTGTCTAGTTGGGTAAAAAATGTATACTCTGCCCATCTCTGTCCTTTAGTCTTCAGAACACTGGAAATTCCTTTTAAAACACTGCACCACCACCATCCCCAAAGCCAAAACCACACCACCTTAAGATGGAAACAAAGGTTCTTATTCATTCATTCATTCATTCATTCGATTTGTATCCCATTCTCCCCCACCTTCTGGGGGGGTCAGGGCGGCTACCAACACATGATAAAATATACAGTATCAGGGACGTTCTGGCTGGCAGGTTCGCACTCAGGCCAGGGCCAAGATGTAGCCATTAGGCAGCCCCTATTTAAAAGCCTGGTGGAAGAGCTCCATCTTGCAGGCCCTGCGGAACTGTAATAGGTCCCGCAGGGCCCTGAAGTTATCTGGGAGCTCATTCCACCAGTGTGGGGCCGCCACCGAGAAAGCCCTGGCCCTTGTAACCGCCAACCGGGCCTCTTTCAGTCCTGGGAGAACCAGACAATTCTGGGATCCCGATCGGAGCACTTGCTGGGGAACATATGGGGGAGAGGCAGTCCCTCAAGTAGATAGGTCCCAGGCCAGATAGGAAGTTGTCCAAATCCAATTTGGCAGGTTACTTCCTTGTGTGAATCTAGAAAT
Organism: Lepidodactylus listeri; assembly: GCA_029233225.1. Classification (NCBI taxonomy): domain Eukaryota; kingdom Metazoa; phylum Chordata; class Lepidosauria; order Squamata; family Gekkonidae; genus Lepidodactylus; species Lepidodactylus listeri. The sequence continues at coordinate 15,972,870 of JARCFY010000010.1, read as the reverse complement.
GGCCTGTGATCACCATACAGGATCCTACATTGCAGGAACAGATCATGACAAAGGTTGGTGCACTGATGGCAGCAGCTGTCCTTTTTCAACATACATCAGTTTTTCCTCTCTCCTTCTTCAGAACTGGAGCTGAGGAGGAAGACCTAGGCTGCCTCATTGACTTGAAGTAGGAGAATTAGATTTCTGTCTCTCAGAAAGGGGAAGAAGCCAAGGAGGAAAGGTACTTGGGGAGATTAATTTTTGGTAAGAGGATCTGGAGTTGAGAAATTACTGGGGAAGAGAAATTACTGGGGAAGGTTAATTCATGGGTTAGATTTTGGGGGTCAGCCTCTCACCCCCTCCAACCCTTCTGCCTTGTACGTCACTCATGGCCTTGCACAAAATCAGTTTTCTTGATTAAGTCCAACGTATTATTTCCAGAAGTAGACAGGAGGACTGCGTTTTGATGGATTTTGCTCTTATTACTGGCAGTCCTAACTGTAGTTTTTAATCTGCGACTTTTATGGGATTTATAATTGTTGTTATTACTGCGTTTTTCACAATGTTTTATTTATATTGTAAGCAGCCTTAAGTTCCGCAAGGCAGAAAGGCAGCGCAACAAAAGTTTGAAGTAGTAGTAGTAGTAGTAGTAGTAGTAATAATAATAATAATAATAATAACCAGATGCTTCTAGGATGCCCAACAAAGAGGGATAAAAATAATGATCTTCTCCTTCTATTGATCACCAGCCTCGTAGACATGAAGCTTCTACTTAGCCTCAGGACTACATACTAGAACTTCCATGGGTCCAGCTCAGATAGAACAGGTAGCTTTGAATGGATGAAGCTGAGGGAAGATGTTGTGGAAGAAGGAGGGACAAGTTGCAAAAGCCCTAATTTTTGGAGCCATCACCTGCCATGATACAGACATGTTGGGGCAGGAGCTTGCGTATGCATGTATGCGCTTGAGAGGGCACTTTCTCAGGGGTCATTTCGAGCAGGAACGCGCAGGAACACCTTTCTGGGAGTAACAAGCCCAAGAGCAGGCACATAAGGTGATGCACTGTGGAAAAAAGCAAAAGCATGCTAACTTGATCTGTATTTTCATGCTTGTTTTAAGGTAGCTTCTCTGCAAGAGCAAAGGAAACCTAAAGTGTCTTTAGTCAAAGTGTAAAGTTGGCTTGCCAGCTCTGAGTTGGGAAATACCTGGAGATTTTTGGGGTGCAGCCTGAGCAGTGGATGTTGCCTTCTGACACACTTCCAGTGATGTCAGGGTGTGGGGCATATGCAAATAAGTTGTGCTAATGAGTTATGCTAATAAGCTCCTGCACCTCTTTTTCTATGAAATGACCCCTGCACTTTCTCACCTCTTCCCCTGGTCCACCAGTCTCTGGATTTGAGTATCCACAGATCAGACCTTGTTGAGAACTGGATATATTCGTATTGTACTCTACATGGGACTGCCCTTGAAGAGCATTTGGAAAGTTCAATGGGTATTCTGCCTCCACATGTTTCATGCTACCCAAAGCAACGAGATCAATAGACAGGACTTTCTTGCTGGACCTAACCTTCTCTGGAGACATTCATCCTCAAATTTCTATTTCAGAAAGCCTCCAAATTACATTAACTGAAGATGTACTCACTGTTCATTTTCCACATTATCTGATTATTTTTAGTTTTATTTTAAATGCTATCATTTTATATTTTTAATTATTGAATTGTTAACTGGCATAGGTGCAAGGAGGGGGGGAGGGGGGGAAATCTGCAGTTTCTCATCTAATGCTTTAAAATTATGTTGTTCTTTCCAATAGTTTGTTTTTATTAGGTCAGTATTTTGCATCTTCAGGTTTAACATACTCCTGCAATATGTCAGCTCCTGGGAGTTAAATTAATTGTGATTTTTTTCTCAATTCGTCAGAATAATGCAAAAGCTGGGGTCTTTGTTTTAATGCTATCTAACAGAAGTTTTCAGAAACATCCCCATTAAAACAACAAGATATCATCGCATATGTACTTGCTTTACTGCCAGATTTCAATCACGCTCAAGATTAACACCTGATCCTCTTCAATAAATCTGTTATGTGCTCTGTATGAAAAATGTGTGAAAGAGAACTTCTTTTTCAGGAGCATATGACAATACTTAACCTCATATTACAAGCACAACAAATACTGAAGAGGCAGTGGCCCAAAACAACACATGACAACCTTTTTTCCTCATTCTTTCAGGAGAGAATATACAGATGTTAACCAAGCAACACACGAATACATTACACCTATGAATGTAGCCAGATTAATAAATCACTTGAGTACTGAAGCTGTCAGCGCCTAATTCAATACACAATAAGGTCAGAGCAAACTTTTAAAATAATTTTAAATGCTTTAAACTTGTTTTTATTGTTTTATTGAAAAAACCCTCTAGATGTGTTTTAACAAAATTCAATCTTACTAATGTTATGAACTACTGAATCTCATTGTTTTGTACTGAAGAGAGTTCAGAATCTGTTCAGCATCAGTCTCGTTATTTCTCTTAACACAATTCATGTTACGTCGGCTCTGATCTGCTATTTGCATCTGGATGTTCTAGACCAAATTTGGGAAGCATACAACAGAAACACTAAACAACATGTATGCCTCTGATTATGACATAAGGCTGTACTACAAGAGTCCTCACTTACATCCTTAAGCCTTGTGCCCTTCCAGCTTTATTAAAAAAAAACTCCCTCTTTTTTTGGCCCAGTATTGATTTGTTAATAGTTACAATAGGTCCATCAGTGGCTATTAGCCACAAGGTATACATAGGAACTCTCAGTCTGGGGCAAGTGATGCTCTGTATTCTTGGTGCTTGGGGGGGAGGGGACAACAGTGGGAGGGCTTCTAGTGTCCTGGCCCCACTGGTGGACCTCCTGAGGGCACCTGGTGTTTTTGGCCACTGTGTGACACCGAGTGTTGCACTGCATGGGCCATTGGCCTGATCCAACATTGGCTTCTCTTATGTTCTTATGTATTATGAGCTTGTATGTATGAAGAAGGCCTTTTAGGGCAGAAACTCATAGGGTCGCATTGGTTTCCACTTGTGTTTCATGTATTTTAATTTGTAGTGAGGCTAATGTTGGGGCCTTAAATATTTTTAGAAGGAGAAGAGATTGGATCTATACCGCACCCTTCACTACCCAAAGGAGTCTCAGAGCATCTTACAATCTCCTTTCCCTTCCCCTCCCCACAACAGAAACCCAACAAGGTAGGTGGGGCTGAGAGAGCTCTTTCGAGAACTGCTCTTTCCAGAACAGCTCTGAGAGAACTGTGACTGTCCCAAGGTCACACCAGCAGCTGCTAATCAAACCCGGTTCTCCCAGATTAGAGTCCACGCTTCTGACCACTACACCAAACTGGCTCTCTTTAATAATGAATATGTATTTATTATTCATTTAATAATAATGTATTTTTGATAACATTTAAGTGTGTGTGTGTGTGTGTATAGATATAGATATAGAGTTTTTAACAACTGGCCCTTTACTTGGTTAGTTGGTTACCGTTTTGATTCTTGGTTACCTTTTTAGTTCTTGAGTCCAATATCTGAGTTAAGTTTTCTTACCCTCTTCATTTCATTCCTAGCATATAACTGACCCAGAGATCTACGCTTAGCAACTGAAACTGCCCTTTGGATCAAAACTCGATGCAGTATCTCAAGAGTGCCCATAGAGCTGGTATATATTTTAGGATTAGATTATTGGCTGTGAAGGCTAAATTAGCTGCTAATGTGAGATTGGTCCTGGATACAACCTCCTGCCAGAAACATGTGATTTTAAAGCAATTCCAAAACATCTGAACAAGGCTAGCTAAAGGCTTCTGGCAGTGCCAACAGGAATCATTTTCAGTGAGACCAATGTGATAAAATTTAGTAAGGTACCAGTACACTTGCAAGAGAGTTCTTCTGATGGATAAACCTTAGTCGTAAGTCCACAGAGGCGGATTTAATGGCTTTTAGTGCAGTTTGCCATTGAGTCGATTGGAGTACTTCGTTCTAGGTTCCACTGAGAGCGAATATAATCCAAATTAAATTTGGTTTGGTGTCTTAGAAAGTTATATATAAGGATGGGTTGCCTAGGAAGGGTTTCTACAGATGGAAGTAGGCAAAACAGTGTGGGGGGGGGGGCGTTCTGAGGCTGCAAAAGCTTCTGGTCTCAGAACAGAAGATAGACAATGTTTGAGTTGCATGTATTTCCAACTGGCCATGGACAGCAGATTAAATTCTATGGACAAAACGTCAAATTTTTATATTTATTTATTTATTATCTTTTTATCCCGCCCTCCCCGCAAGCAGGCTCAGGGCAGCTTACATTGCTTGGTAAATTGTACCAAGTACTTATAGACATTTAAAACCAGTTAAAACAGACAACAATTTATAGTTAAAATACTCATAATATCCATCAATCAGATGGCGTACTCAATAAACAGCACCCTAAAGTCCCCCACGAACCAGCCGAAAGTGGTAAAACGCCAACTTAGCAGTGGCTGCTAACTGGGCCTCCATTGCCAAGGAGGGATCCAGGAACACTCCCAAGCTCTCAACCACCGACACAGGCACCAATGGCAACCCATCGAAAGTCGGAAGCAGGAGCCCCAACCCCAGACCACCATGACTCAGGCACAGAATTCAGCTTCAGCCTATTCAGCCTGAGCCAACCAGCCACGGCATGCAATGCCTGGTCCAGATCTTCCAGTCTGGAGCCTGACTGGCCACCCAACAGCAGATAGATCAAATGGTTTACAGTCATCCCCAGGTCCAATTAGCTGAAATAAGTGTAATAAACCACCAGAGATCCAAAAAGCACCTTTATTTCCCTATCCTAATCCTAGGGTTTTTCCAACCCCGTTACTTCTCTTGATGCAGATTTTACCTGAACAACATATATATCATATCTAAATTCTGAACATGACCCTAGAAAGCAGAACAAACAGTCAGCACAATGGGGCCATCTGCAGATAAAGGGAGGATTTTCTCCTAGCTTTGCAGAAAAATCTGAAATAGAAGAGGAGGAGATTGGATTTAGACCCCACCCTTCACTACCCAAAGGAGTCTCAGAGTGGCTTACAAACTCCTGTCCCTTCCCCTTCCCCACAACAGACACCCTGTGAGGTAGGTGGGGCTGAGAGAGCTCTGACAGAAACTGCTCTTTTTCAAGAACAGCTGTGCCAGAACTATGGCTTGCCCAAGGTCATCCAGCAGCTGTGAGGGGAGGAGTAGGGAATCAAACCTGGCTCTCTCAGATTAAAGTCCATGCATTTAACCACTACACCAAACTGTCCACCAAAAGTGTGAAGTTGAAGCTCCCCCCCCCCCCCAAACCTATTGAAATATAAAATGTGATACTGTAGCTCATTTATGGGTGGGATCAGGGCTATTTTTGGGCAGGAACGCACAGGAAAGGAGTTCCGGCCTGCTTCTCAGTTGGCCACGCCTACAGCCTCCCCCCTCTCAGGTTCCACAGGGTGCCTGGGGAAGCCAAGCTGATCCAGGGAGGGAAGGCAGCTTAAACTGCCTCCCCTCCTTGGGTTCCCCAGGCACCCCGCAGCTGCAGGGCGCCTGGGGAAGCCAATCCTGGGAGGGAGCTGTGCTGTCGGGGGTGTGGCCTAATATGCTAATGTGTTTCTGCTGCTGGGTGTGGCCTATTATGCTAATGAGTTCCTGCTGGGCTTTTTCTACAAAAAAAGCCCTGGGTGGGATCAACTTTCCCAGTGGCTTCTCTCCTGCACCTGGGCTGTGCCAGCCCAGTGGCAGAAGGGCTGTGCACGGCCCCTGGGGAAGGCGCATGGCTTCTCCCTCTCTCCTTTGGGTGAGGACAACTAGGGTGGAGCTGGGGTCAGAGCAAGCAGAGAGAAAAAAGGACATCGTGGTGGGAGGGAGAGGTGGAGGAAGGAGGTGGCAGCAGGACAATGGGGAAGGAAATAGGTGGGAGGAGGCAGCGTCTTCGTTTGCCTCACCTCACTCCCTTCCCCAGGCTAGGTTCTCCTCAGGAGTAAGGGGGGTCTGCGGTTTTGCCTGGAGCTTACTGCATCTCAGGAGGGAGGTAAAGTCTTCCAGCCTCTGTGCTGTTTCACGGGTTCCCGCGATGGGGGGGGGGTAGCCTGGACTCGTCTCTGTCCCCCCCTCCTCGTTGCAGATTCTGCTGCACCCCCAATAGCGTTAAGGAAGCAGGCCCTCTGCTCGTAAGCGGGTAAGGCCGGCAGAGGTCTGCCGGGGGTCTCCTGAGTGTTGCAGCAGTCGGGATCGCCAAGCGCCATCCAGACCCCTCACATGCCGCTGATTTGCACACCCCGGTGCTGCAGCTCGACTCTTCTCTTCTGTCTTCCTTCTGTTTTCTGTTTTGCTTTATTTTTCTTCTGCTATTAGCAGGGCCAGCTAAGAAACTTGGAAGCCTCCGGGGGATAAGCCCCTCCCCACCATGGATCAAAGCTCAGAGCTGACCCTGCGATGGAAGGAGGAGCTTATCCCAAGCGTGAGGACTGTCCCATGATCTGAACCACTGGAGAAAGGGGGGGACAAAAGGTAGTGCTAAAGAAAAGGAGGATGGAGAGCACACACACAGAAGGGCATCTCCAATACTCTACCACTGTGGTCCAGGCACTGACCGAAGAAGATGCACAAACATGATCACCTTGTAGATTTCCTATTCTAATCACACTTTGCTTTCCTTCATACTTGTCATATAATTGTGCAGCAGTCTCATGTCTTTTCTAATTAAAAATACCTTCCAACAATTTTTTTTAAATTTCCAAAGCAGGGTCAGCTCACCCGTAATTGAACATGTCAGAATGTATTCTAGTCAGGCAGAAATAGAATAAGATGCTTTCATTTGCATTATGGATTTAAACTGTTGCAGCGGAGGGCAGAATGGAGTTGCAGAGATATAAACAATAGCAGAATATTATTAGCACTGGGACACAAAAAGCTAGAAATAAATCAAACTAACTTTCAGAACCAAGACAGGCTTTATATTGCCTACAATACCGAAACACAAAGAATGCAGGGGGGGGAACCCTTAAGCTAGAGATCATAAGGCCAGGTACATACACATTAAAGAACCGCATTTCCAATAACTAGACTCTGTATGCCTCGCTCTTTGTAGAATTCTGTGTTTGAGTAACAGAAGCAACTAGTGTTTGTCTAGTGGAGTTCATTCCTCTACATGGCACTCAAAAGCATTATGGCATCTGCCAGTGTGTTATCTAGCACCCACTTGCTTCTGGGACTTGGGGTACAAAGCCCAAAGGGCTTTGAACAAAACAGAAGGACGTAGGGAGCCTTGAATCACTCTCTGCCAGCTGACTAGGGAAATGCCGCACTCCACCTAGGCAGGTGTATAACAAAGTCACCCTCACCTCTGCCATAGACGTAGGTTTCCTTTTCTCTCTGGGCTTGGCTGCATTTTTGTTTGACTATGCCAGGAGCAAATCCTCCCATATCTTTGGAAGCTGAAGCCACACAGGTCTCTTCCCCAAAACTGAAGTAATCCTTGCTCTCCTCCATATCCTCGGCACAGCAAGAACTTCAGAAAAGCCCAGGAGGCATCAACTTTGCATCTGCAGGGAGCACTTATTCAAACTATCTAGCTGCCTTTGTTGTCAGATGAGAACTGGCTCAGCATTTCCCAACATTCTTGTGATGCTTACCACCCAAAAGGTAGTCATTTCGCGATTCCTGTCCCATGGCAGCCATTTGAGAGGGGGGCAAGATCCTGGCGAGCTGCTGCTGGTCCAAGTAGACAATACTGACTTTGTGTCAGCACTGCCATAGGCGTGGGTATGATCAATGTATTGCTGAGTTATCAGTACTGGATGTTTTATCCTCAAGTTATGATTTCATAACATTGCTTTGTGTTCCAAGGTTTCTTTCAACCCCTTTAGGTCCCGCCCGGGAGATAGCATTGGTATCCCGACTCTCACCTTTGGAATGCGAGTCTTGCTTGCTTGCTTGCTTGCTGCGCATGCTCATTACTCATTTGCTTTCCTACCCTTCTTATCTCTAGCTGACTATTCCTTGGTGAACGGCCTTGAACAGAAGAGCCTCCTGTTATGTGTTACATGAATCACAGGTGTTATCTGTTTCCTTTTGCTTCGTTTCCTCTGGGAATATTTTCTCCAAAAACCCTCAACAGTATTTTTTCCTGAGAACCTATTTTGCCGCGCTTTCCTTGGGAACACTGGGCCAGTGTAATTGGGTGCCAGTAATTCTCTCGATTGATTGGTAGATGGTAGGCAGGCCATATTTCATATCAAGTATAATTGTAATAGCATTACTAGGCTTGGGCATTACTAACAGGAAAAGTGTTTGACCAACATGATCTTTTCTACAAATAAAGGACTTTCTACTTAAAGAGACCTGTTGTGGACTATATCTCTTGGCCCATTCTCACACTTTGATGGACCAAGGGCCTGATTCAGTATAAGGCAGCTTCATGTGTTCATGTTCACCACCCCTGAGACATAATGCAGACCTTAAGACTCTTTCCAACGAAACAGAGGTGGGGGGGAGGTCCAGACCAGTCTTTGAAATACCATGAAAGCAACAAGAAGGGGGAAAACTGAATAAAGTGCAGCAAGGTGGCATTAGAGAATGCAAAGATGCACTCCACTGGAAGGAAATAACTTAGAAATGCAACAGAATGGGAAGGGAGGCATAGAAAGGGCACACGCGTTTCAAGTGCCACTTCATAAATCTGATTTACTTACAAGGGCTACAGTCCTCTACTGATTGAGAATGCAGGCTAAAAGGTCTTCAGTGCCATTTTGAGTTCCCACATTCTACCGTTCTCAACCTACTAAGCAATTTAAGATTCATTTAAAAAAATAACCTTAAGGGTAACTATGCTAATGAGCAGATAAAACAGTAAAGCAGAAATACAGAGGTGATTTCCCTGTTAAAGCTTTCCTTCCACTTCCAGCCTGAGAGGAAATAAAATCATTTGGTAATTGATATAAAAAGAAGCAGCTTATGACACGGCAGCCACATCTCACCTTTAAACCACCAGCATCACAAACACTTTATAGACTGGAATTTTATCCTTGACTTACATATTTACACTGACATATAGAAAGTACAACAATGTCAAGGACGAGGGAAATAGATTTAGGTATATTTGGCAGTGATGAATGGCAAAAAAAAATGTCACACCCTTGCCAACATAAAGCACGAGCACTTCCGAAGAAGGGTGAACTATGCGTATTAAACAGCCCTAAATGCTAGACTTCTCTCACAGCAGTAGTGCAAAGCCTACGGGATTCCTCAACTTCTTTCATGATGAAATACTGGATCAAGGCTGGGATTGTGACTTCCCAAGATTACACGCCACCACTGTATTTACTCTGCAACATATTTTATTTATTCGATTTATACCCATCCGTCACCCCAATGAGGATCTGGGTTGCCAACCTCCAGGTGGTGGCTCGAGATTTCTTGCTATTGCAACTGATCTCTGGGCAACAAAGATCAGTTTACCTGGAGAAAAATGGCCACTTTGGAAGGTGAACTCTATGGCATTGTACTCAATTGAAATCCTCCCCTCCTCAAACCCCTCCCTCCTCAGGCTCCACCCCCCAAGTCTCCAGGTATTCCACAACCTGGAGTTGGCAGCCCTAATAGGGACCCACAGGGGCTTGCATTGTTCTCTCCTCCTCCACTTTATTCTCACAACAACCGTGTAAGGTAGACTGAGAGCATGCGACTGGAACAAGGTCATCCGAGTGAGCTTCCTGATTTGTTGTTGTTCAGTTGCACAGTCGAGTCCAACCCTTTGCGACCCCATGGACCACATCGCACCAGGCTCTCCTGCCTTCCCTCGTCCTCCGGAGTTTGCTCAATTTCATGTTCGTTGCATCAATACCCACTGTCTAACCATCTCATCTTGACGATTCCCGGTTGCAGCTTGATAAATCTAATAACTGGCTGTAGCCCTGAAATGCTACTGCTTTGCCAAGCAAGTCTGCACCATGCCATTAACACTTAGGATGGGGGGGGGGGGCAGGATAAATAGGGGGAAAATGGGCCAGGGCAGTATGAATACGACACTTCTGCCCTAAATCCCTTCCGATCCGGCTTCCACTCTGGCCATAGGATGGAGACTGCACTGGTCACATTCATAGATGATCTTTGCAGACAGCTGGACAGAGGCGGGTTGGTGCTGCTGTTACTGCTCAATCTGACAGCAGTGTTTGACACGGTTGACCATGATTTGTGGGCCCACTGCCTCACTGAAGTGGAGTCCATGGGGTATCCTTGAAGTGGCTTACTTTGTTCCTCCAAGGTTGGAGACAGAGGGTGGTGCTTGAAGAGCGGATGTCACCTTGTTACCCCTTGGTATCTGGGGTCCCTCAGGAGGCAATCCCCTCTCCAATGCTGTACAACATCTATAAGCACCCCCTCACACAGCTGGTGCAGAGTTTTGGGCTGAGTTGCCATCACTATGCTGATGATAGCCAGCTGTATCTGCTGATGGATGGATGGATGGATGGGCACTGCCCCTTACATTCTGGCCGAAGGACTGGAGGCCATGGTTGGTTGGTTGAAGCAGAGCTGGCTGAGTCTGAATCCATCTAAGACAGAGGTTCTGTGGCTGGGGAGGAAGGATTCAGGATTGAGGTACTAACTCCTGTCTCTGGAGGGTGTGTCACTAACACCAGCATCCACTGTTAAGAGCCTGGTCGTGCTTCTGGATACCTCCTCATCGATGGAGGCCCAGATCACGAATGTTGCCAGACTGACATTTCTTCAACTTTGCCACATCAGACAAATGGCCCCCTTTCCTAGCCACAGTAATCTATGCAATGGTCACCTTTAAGCTAGACTACTGTAACTCGCTCTATGCAGGGCTACCCCTGAGACTGACCTGGAAACTACAACTGGTCCAGAATGCAATGGCACATGTTCTTACCGGAACCCCATTAACAGTTCATATTCAACTGGTGCTCTGCCAGCAGCACTGGCTCCAGGTTGAATACCAGATCAAGCTCAAAGTTTTGGTACTAACCTTCAAGGCCCTAAAAGGTCTGGGACCAATGTACCTTCAGGACAACCTCTCCTGGCATATCCCCCAAAGAGCGTTCAGCTGAGAAAAATCTTCTGGAAAGCCCTGGCCCCAACCTGATGGAACTCTCTGCCAAACAACATCCGTGCCTTGCCCGACCTAGCTCAGTTCCACAGGGCTTCTAAGGCAGAGATGTTCTACCAAGCTTATGGTTGAGGACAACAACAGTTTTTAACCAACGGTTTTTAACCAGCTAGATGACTTCAAGAGGGAATTGGACAAACATATGGAGCAGAGGTCCATCAGTGGCTATTAGCCACAAGATATAGATAGGAACTCTCGGTCTGGGGCAAGCGATCCTCTGTATTCTTGGTACTTGGGGGGGGGGGGGACAACAGTGGGAGGGCTTCTAGTGTCCTGGCCCCACTGGTGGACCTCCTGATGGCACCTGGTATTTTTGGCCACTGTGTGACAGAGTGTTGGACTGGATGGGCCATTGGCCTGATCCAGCATTGGATTCTCTGATGTTCTTATGCCTTAATCAACCTGGCCTCTTTTCCCATTCACTCACCTCCTTGGGGCTAAGAATAATTTATTTTTAGGTTCCTTTTTGGAATGATTGCTATATTGTTTAAATGTTTTTTTAATTAAACGGTTTAATGTTTAATTGTATTTAAACGTTGTGTACCACCCTGAGCTCCAAGTATTGGAGGAGGGCGGTCTAAAAATTTAAGCACATCACCACCACCACAATGTGGACATTTGTCACAAAATTCAACCAGAGAATAAAAATAAGGAAATGGACCTCATTGATACCACAAGAAATTAGTTCTATAATCCACTCACAAGAATGCAACTTCTTGCACAACAAATGTGAATGACAGAGCAAAGTGTACAAAATGTGCTTAACTAGAATGATATATACAGGCCACAAAATGTTAGTATTTCAGCACAGATCATACTCCTTGTAAGCAATAAGTACCACTGAGAGAAGGATATCAGCAACAGCATCTACTACTTCTTTAAGGTAAGGATTGTCCTGTGAAAAATGTGAAAGCTCACATACACATACCTAACTTCAAAGCAGATGGTGTCACTTCAATCTCTCCTCCAATAGGCTGAAATGCAGCCAGCTGGGTAGCGACTTCAGTCTCAAAAGCATTCGGACTATTTCTGTCTGTCGGGCTACCATTTATGTCATCAGGCTTCAGGTGTGGATCTTGTTCGTCATACACAGCAATCAGCTATGAAAATGAAAGAACATTTCATGAAATTTTCATAGTAAGACTGAGATCTACACATGCATTTTAAAAAAACCCAAAATGATAACTTATATCTGAAGAACTCCACAGTGCTGTGTGTGCAACGAGTTCATTTCTGGGTTCTTTCCAACTACAGCCCTCCAACCTTCTGTCCCCTAGCAATTTCCCCCTAGATCCGGGAACTCTGTGAACTGCTGCACAATTTAGTATGAGGAAGGGGCTTTGTGTAGCAGGCCTAAGGACTTTATACTACACAGAAGAGAGAAAAGTGGGGAGAAAAACTCTAGGCAGCTGAAACCCAATAGAAAGGAACAGTCAGTACTGATAAATCCAATATATTATGGGGGAAGTAGCTTTAAAAAAAAAAGAACAGATGTGTGCTTAGAAAGCAGAAACAATAAAATGTACAAAACAGCATTACGACAGAGAATGTAGTTTAGATCACACAATACGTGCCTTTATGAGTTAAAACTGCAAGTCTTTCTGATTCTTGATACACACTATTTGATGCATGTATATCAACATTACTCAGCAAAACATTTTAGGTGAGCGAAATGTGAGAAGCCTCAACGTACTTTCACAATGGGCCACTGTTTGAACTGTGTCCCCTAGTCTTCACTCCACTAGCAGAATCACAGAGTTGGAAGGGACCACCAGGGTCATCTAGTCCAACCCCATGCACAATGCAGGGAATTCACAAATACCTCCTCCCCACTCCCCCAGTGACCCCTGCTCCATGCCCAGAAGATGGCAAAAAAGCAAAACAAAGCAGCAAAACCCTCCAAGACCCCTGGCCAATCTGGCCTGGAGAAAATTGCTTCCTGACCCCAAAGTGGTGATGGGCATTTTCCTGGGCATGTGAGAAGAACTAAGCACTGATGCAATCCTCCCTGCCCTCCCTCTCATGACCTGCCTAAGTTCACAGTATCAGCATTGCTGTCAGATGGCCATCAAGCCTCTGCTTGAAAACCTCCAAAGAAGGAGAGCCCACCACGTCCCGAGGAAGTCTGTTCCACTGAGGAACCGGTCTGTCAGGAAGTTCCTCCTAATGTTTAGCTGAAAACTCGCTTTGATTTAATTTCACCCCACTGGGTCTAGTCCGACCTTCTGGGGCAACAGATGCTGGTGAGCATCTTCTTTCACACAGTTTCCTAGATAATATTAGCCAATATAACAGCACATTTTCTTCGGTTTCTACAGTGAGCAATTTGAAAGTTCACCTGGACATGGAACACATTGTTTTCAAATTTACAGAACACTCCATCAGCCTACAGGCAAATTTCAAATACAGGAGAAGCAAATGAACTCCACATGTAACAACATGTAAAAAACAAATCACATCTAAGTCTTCTTCTTCTTTATTGCTACGATCATTTGACCAGAAAATACATAAAACAATTCCATAGTTTACACAATACGGAGAACTTATAAGATAAAACTTGGCCAATAAAACATAGACCTAGTAAATGTTAAAATTAGATACACGTTATGACTATGGACATGAACTATTATGCTGGTTAAAATTGATAAAATTCACCCTACTCTTCTGTCTAATGCTTACCCAGTCCTTAGAACAGTCGTACAGTATTTCCAAACTTTAAACATATCAGTAAAGCATTAAAGAGAAATTAGAATTTATTCCAGTATCGAGCTACTATTACTAAACTAGCTACCTTGGAGTCATCTAAGTCAAAAAATTGCTATTTTATTTACCAATGTTAATCCTCACACAGAAATATATTGTTATATGAAGGAAATTCTGCAAATAGGGGGGGAAAAGCAATGCAGCAGAAGAGAGAAACCAGCCAAAAGTATATTACAGAATGTTTTATTATTAACCTAATGAAGCTTTTAAAACACTCCACAGTTTGGAGAAACAGCGGCTGGTTTTGAATCACATGATGCTGCACCAATACACAGAAGCATTGTTGTAAATTGTAGGCAAGGGAAGCCAATGCCAGTCGATGTTATGACCCTTTGTTGGTCTTCCATATGGTGACTCACGAAGGTAACACTATTCAAATATACAATCGTTGTTAAAAAAAAAAGAGAGCGAGAGAGAGTTTGTACAGCTGCAGCATGTGGCTTGCAGTTGGTCAATTAAGGAAAGTTTCACTACGACACAAGATTTAAGTAAATTAATCCAACAATTTGCAGTAGAGTATTACTCCTAACCTTGATAGCCCAGGCTAGCCCAGTCTCCTCAGATCTTGGAAGCTAAGCAGGGTTGACCCTGATCGGTATTTGGGTGGGAGACCTCCAAGGGCTACCAGGGTCATGACACACAGGCAGGCAATGGCAGACCACCACTGAACGTCTGTTGCCTTGAAAACCCTCCGGGGTCACCATAAGTCAGCTGTGACTTGATGGTAAAAAAACAACAACAATTACTATTGAACGTAAGGAGAGAGGCCGGCTGACACATGAAATAATCAAAGCCATCTTTGGATGAAACACGGCAAAGCTCTGGTCCTTGGTGCATAAGGAAGACTCTAAAGGGAGGCCTCATAACTCCATAAAAATATAATCTGGGAAGGCCAAGAACATGCCGTGTCTACCGGACACACATTTATAAACTGTGAGACATTTGCAGGAGATATTGCCTCCAAGCCACATCAGCATCTTAAACTCGGTCTTCAGATCTAGACATTGTGGCACACAAGTTCTCCACGCAGAGGTGAAAGAAAATGGGGTGTGTGTCCCTTGAGAACTTTCAAATGTTTGGAAAGACTAAAAATTACATGTTCGGATACTGAAGACTGACTTCTGTGCACGTTCGTTTCACTTTGTGCAAAGTCCTTAAAGTAAGGTACTATAAGTAGATTTAAAAGAAAATCCATACCCTGTACAGTTGATGTTTCTATTGTACCATTATGCTAGAAGTAAGGAAGGCACCATTGCTCAGTATAGAATATTTAACTGTTGGTATGCCTTGCTGCCCTGACCTGCCCAGGCTGGCCTGAGTTCTGTCCCTGGTAAGTATTAGGAAGGGAGACCTCCAAGGAATTCCAGGAAAGCTATGCAGAGGAAGGCAATGGCAAACCACCTCTATTCGTCTCTTGCCTTGAAAACCCCATGGGGTTGCCATATGTCAGTTGCGACTTGACAACACTTTATACGCGCAAGTCTTATTACGGTATCTTAGGAAAAGTTACTGACAAAGATCAGCATCCGTGAGCATGGGCAGCAGAGAGCCAAGATCAATGACACAGCGTTGGATGGACCATTGCCCCACCCCTTTACAGCGTGCTACGACTGTATGACTTCCAAATTCTCAACCATGTCCTATACATTCCACTTCCCTTTGTTTTCCCTGCCTGAATCTTCTTCCCTTCTTTCCGTTTTCACATTAGCCACAATGCAGCATTACACCCATATTAACAATAATGCTAGGAATGAAGGCATAGCAAATATGACTAATGATGAAACATTGAGGGGAATATACGGATAGCTGGAAAGAGGAGGAAGCGCATGAGTCCACTGGGGGACTCTTAAGGTTAACTACTGGTTAAGAAATCCTATGAGGCATATCCTATAAGGCAGCTCCCCATTTTAAAACGAACAAGGCCTAAAATGATTTTGCCAACCCAAATACTTAAAGGAAAACTCAGCTAACTTAAATGAAGGAACAACATTATAAAACTTGCATTTAACTTTCTTTAGGTAATTGCATCACACAGCAACAAAAGGCTAATGCTCCTGCGTTACATTAAAATACTACTGTTACATCTGATCTTTGGTGCAACTTTGAAGATCCATGTCAAAATGATACACGAAAGTGAATAAAATACAACGAAGACACAAATATTTAAGGGAATCCACTTGCCTCAGGCAAGAAAACAATATGAAAAGAGGAATTCATTGCAAAACAGGGAAGGGAAGGGAAGAAATACTGTTCCTAATGTGTGACATCTTTAGGTCTTCTCATTTATAATTTGGTTGCAAGAAGGGTGTCAGGTCATGTTTACAGATTTTAGTACTGTGCACAGAAAACTATGAATAATTAGCAAAGCCTATATTCTTCCGGTATCCACATGTCTTTACCATGCAATTCAGATTCTACTAACTACCACTATGCATGGCAACTGGTTAAAAAAAGTATTAAAAAAGCATAAGTATAGCACAGATGGCTTATTGTATTTTCTGGTTGTCTAATGCCTCTAGTCGAAGACATGCCAGATACCACTTGCCAGAACAGTATTACCAGTGCACCTTTTTGGTCCTCAGAATTATTGATTTCTGTCCTTCTTGATTAGTAAAAGCCAGTAAGGATACCATGGGACATAAACAAGATGATTTGCTGATAACTGGCTCCCACATAAAATTTCCGTGGGGGTGTGTGTGTGTGTGTGTGTGTGTGTGTGTGTGTGTGTGTGTGTGTGTGTGTGGGTGGGGGGGTGGGGGGGTGGGGGGGGGGTGTGGGTGTGTGGGGGGGGTGGAAACTAGCAAAAATCACCCTTCCTTTCATCTACAGAAACTGAGGCAGGACCCAGTTCATTGCAAGTCTTCTGAAGAATGATTTCTTGATGCATACATAGTAAACACATTTCCAGGGGTGCCTGAACACATGCTGGCTTGACTCACATTCTGTTTGCCAGGGGCAACCAGGGAGCCAATTAATTAACAAGCAGTTGGCTGTTCACAACCCGCATGTAGCTATTCTCAAGAAAAGATTCTACCAGCTGCAGGTTTGGCAGCCCTCAGAGGGCTCATCTGAGAGTCGGCTTCTATCTCCTGTGGGAGAAATTCTACTTCATATCCAGCAAAGTATTGGGGGAGGAAATCAGGAGTCAGTTCACAGCCCATTGCAGGCATCACCTGCTGGAAGTCATGTTCTTTTGATGTTCTTTTGATCTCCCAAGATGGAAAATGCACTGCATCCCAGCATGGCTGAGATATAGCTGGTTTCCTGGGGTAATTCAGCCCTGCTGAAGTGACCCTTTTCTTCTCTCCAACAAAAACTGGCAATTTGGGCTGTGGAAAACATGAGCCATCTGCTTCTATTGCATGCAACCCAAATCTCTCAGTTTGGGATAAGGGGGTGGGAGAAACAGGTCCCTCCCTCCTCCCCCCACAGGTTCTCAGTTTGGTCAGAGGGGAAGAGCACCTTGCTCCTGTTCTGTGCAGCCCCCTCCCCCAAGCACCACCAAACTAAGAACAGCTAAGTAGTGATTTTCTCCCATCCCAAACTGAGAGACTAGTTTGCTCACACTAGGAGCAGATCACTCCTGGTTTCCTCGGCCCAAGTTGCCAATTTCAGATGGAAAGAAATGAATGAGCCTTTCTTTAATCTCTGCCCAAAACTAATGCAAGCAGAGAACAGGAGCAATCGCCGCTCATTCTCTGCAACCAAAGCTGACCCTTTGGGGTAGAGGGGAAAAGAAACCAATTGCTCCAGTTCTCCGTACCAATGTTTTCCCTGTGCTTCAGCCTTGCTGGACTAGCTGGGGCAGTGGAGCAGAGAATAGGCAGAGCTGCTCAGCTGAGAGTCAACTTTTGATCTCCACCTTCAAATGCCTCGGTAGGTCCCTGCAAGGTAGGGACTCAGCAAGAGGTTACGTAGGCAGTCTCTTTTAGTTGTTCATTGGAAGCCGAACTTATTGGGTGACTGGCTTGCCTATGATTGGGACAGCTGAACATGTTCTCCAAAAAAATTAATGGCATCCCTTAATTATTTTCTTTGCGCATTTTGAAGGTGGCCGGATTGGAACCTTAACATACCAGCACTTCTGCAAGATAATAGCTGTCTTCAAATTTATTGCCCGGCTGCACAATTTCATTTTATAGCGAAACACTTTGACATAATTTAACCTGTTCCCCAAAATGTTTGTAGCCCTCCTCATTATTGTGCTACTCCTGTTCACTACTTTAAGCTGAGCCATTAAGGACGACACTGAACAGCACTGGGGCAGAACTGATCCTCATAGATTGGTTCTGGATACTCTAATTCAGTATAATTCAATGACTGCTACTGTGCGTACAGATTTTTGTTTAATTCTCTGTGTATGAATGCTATGGTATTTCTTCTCAACCCCTATGTATTCCTCAGGCTGATCTAATAAATTTATATGAAATTAACCAACATCACACTAGCATTAATCTTTTGCCAGAGCCTGCAAATTTATACTTTTTATACACAAAATAAACATTTTGGGAAATAACTAAAAGATTCCAGCAAGCTTAGCATCATTTTGACTGTAGTATAGAAGAATCCATGAGACTGAATAGACTTCGCTAATATTGCTAAGACCCAGGCCTTCATAGCTCTCTTGTATTCAAAGTCTTTCTCAAAGGAAAAACCTGAGTGAACCCATACTATGCCAAAGTCGGGCATCATACAGTCTATTCGTTCAGCTTCAATTAGCAAATATCTCCTCATTTTCAATATTTATTAAAATACTTTCCTTACAGTATCATAATAATGTTTACGGAGAACTAATTTACACATTTTGGCTGTCCCCAAAGCATCTTGATTGGTTAAATGGGGCTGTGCTGTATTTACTCAGATTAAACCAATGCAGCAGCACAACTACAAAATGATTCCTTTAAAAATCCAAACAGGTACCACCTTAGGGATCTGTAAAAAATGTATTCTGCACACAGCGAAACAAAGGTTGGCTGGGTAAAATAATGCTACTGACAGAACACAAGAAACAAACATATCCTTTCATCTTTGAAAATTCGTGAGAACAAGTCTAAAATCTAGTCACCCAGTTCAGGGCTGCAAGCATGGACTTACTGTCTGGAATCCCATTCCCCCAGATGCTCACCATAACCCAGCAGAAGACCTCTTTATTCAAATTGGCTTTTGATGGCCAGGAATACAGCAAGATGGGGTGTAATTAAAAAAACTGGGTGTTTCATAGTTAATGTATGGTTTCATGGACAAATTGCTCACAACAGGGCAAACTACAGAACAAATTAAACTGGCAATTACAAGGGAAATAAGTAAGAGAAGACATTTTAATCGATTCTCCAAACATTCAGCACAAAAAAACAGTCAGAGCTAAGAGGCAGGCCAACATTACGGGGGGAAACCTGTGTCCCTAAACCCAAAGTGAATACAACTGGGAAGATTTAAGAAAGCTTCACAAAACCAGTGAATATAATTAAAACATTGAAGTTTCAGCACTTCCAACAACTAGAACAAAACAAATTATCACCTTTAAGTGAAGAGGGAAACATTGCAGTTCTATTTTAGTATACTTATATAACCATAACTCAAGGCAATTAGTTGTTTATATTAATTGTGTACATTCTTAAACATTTCATAAGGATTTGTTTTTCAGGGGGGGAGATCTGCAACCAAATTAGCATTTCCAATTAGGTTAGAAAGCTAAGAATCTTATTAACCTCTTCCTGAGTATAAAAAAACCCAATGCACGCACGCACGCATGCACACACACACACACAACTGCACTGATTTCATCCAGTTTAAGTGGAACCAAAGAGCTACTTCTGTTTCTCCCTCAAAGCCTAAGTATCACAGAGCCAGCTTCACTGAGGGAAAACAACTGAACCTGCACGCAATTAAAGTCATTAGTTTTCAAGTATTGCCAGTTTTTTTTTTAAAAAAAAAATCATTTAAAGAAATAAATATTTTTACTTCTTCTATCTTACTTGTTAGCAAAATATTAAATACATTAAAAGGGGGAAGGGAAGCAGAACAGAACTCCTGTTACAATTCCCAACTTACCCTGTAGCGTAATTGCTGGACCTGTGATAAGTTCACGTTAAGAGTCTGTTTTTGATAAAACTTTTCTCCTGCTTTTCTTTCATAGACCCAGGGCTCATTTCGTAGCAGGAGCTCCTTTGCATATTAGGCCACACACCCCTAATGTAGCCAATCCTCAAAGAGCTTACAGAGCTCTTCTTAAAGGATTGGCTACACCAGGGGTGTGTGGCCTAATATGCAGAGGAGCTCCTGCTACGAAATGAGCCCTGCATAGGCCCAAAACTGGCCAATGATGCTATAAAATACAATTTCATATTAACATATAACAAATACAGGAAATCCTGAGTATCATGTCATCTTACACGGAAAATGCCCTGGAAAATGCATCAGGCAATTCATCAGTTTAAATCTTCTAAGGGATTGGGTTTAGAAGGTAGCAATTGAGGATTCCAGGCCAGCAGTGTGAGATGTAACCTATGGCGTTCTTTGTTATTGTCCATGCTATTAGGTATCTAAGACCACTGAGTACAATTAAAACCTTTGCAACTGGGGTTATTATTGGTGAACTGGTTGGCGGTAGCAACTGGAGTGTAAGCTCCCCAATTGTCATTGGTCCAAAACAACGGGAAGAATCCAAGAATGCAATCCAAGATATAAGGGATGCAGACATATGCTCCTACATTGGTTGAGTCCATCAAGCCAGCCTGGTTTAGTCTTTGCCCAGTCCTGGAACCTTGATGGAATATTCAGAGGTGTGGCAGAGACTGACCCATCCCTCAATACAAGGAGGATGGGGGGATATTCAGAAGAGTTCAGTCTTACTCTAGCTAACACTGTTTTATGCTTTTTTTCCCCTCGAGCCAGTCTTCCTTTATTTTCCTTTGTTGTAAAATACTGCTTAACTATGTATGCTTCCTGTTTAAATAGATGTTTAATGCAGTAAAGGTCTTCTAGATACTAAGGTGCCTGATTCTTGGGAGTGGGAATTCCTTGCAGAAATGACTCCAGTCTACTTAAGCCCATAGATGGCTACATCATGCAGAGCCACTGACAGACCTATAGTTGAGAGTGAAACCCAAAAAGGAAGGAAGAAGGGATAGAGAAACTGGGGAGGGAAGCCCCGCCCTCCTCTCACATATACCTAGCCAAGATAGACCAGAGACCATCTCTTCCAGTATCATACTGGGAAAGTTCTAGTAATTAGAACCCCTCCAGCAGTGACACGATACCCAGTTCTGATCCAGTCTGGACAGGAGAAGCCCCAACTGGATAAAGTTTCCCCCATGAATCCTGTCTTCTCCATGTTTTACCTTAGGCACTGGGCCAAGGCATCAGGTGAAAGAGACTGAGCCAAGTGCTAGGGGAGACTGGAATCATTAACAGTCTTCAGCATGGTGACGTTTAGCAAAGTCTACAGAAGTAGTCGTCTCTCCTCCAGTCCAGTGTCTACCATGGTCAAGTGGCCAAGGGAGAACAAACTGAAGCTATGCTGGCTGGCAGTGCAGATGAGTTAGTTGAAATCATACCACCCCTCCTTGAAAGGGTCATCTTATCTTTGCCATTTTCAGTAAAGAGGCTGTTGTTGGATTCAGCTCTTCTGTTTGAACAAGTCAGCATACTGGCATAATATTCGTCCATCCATTAATTCATTAATTCATTTGATTTTTTTAATCGCCGCTTACCCGAAGGGTCTCATGGCGACTTGGAACACTAAAACCAATAAGATAAAACAAATATAAAATATTAACATTAAAATATTAAAATACTTTGTGATCACCACACCACTATTAAAACAACCCAAACATGTGGTTACCCTCCAAAGGACAAACTAAAAAAATTCAGCTTTGCATGCCCTGTGGAAACAAAACAAGTTCAGCAGGGCATGGGTGTCATCCAAGAGTGCATTCCACAGGGTAGGGGCCACAACTGAGTAGACCCTTCCCCTGGTGACAGCTAAGCAAGCCATCCTGGAGCCCAGCACCAGCAAGAGGCCCCTAGACAATGACTGAAGGAGGTGTGGGAGGTTGTAACGGGAGAGGTGGTCTCGAAGGTATGAGGGTCCCAAACTGTTAAGGGATCTAAAGGTTAACACCAACACTTTGAATTGGATCTAGAGACTAACTGGCAGCCAGTGCAACTGCTGCAGAATTGGCGTAGTATGAGCTGGCCATGATGTCCCGGTCAGCAACCTGACAGCTGCATTCTGGACCACTTGCCGTTTCCAAAGCATTTTCAAGGGTATAGGGCCCTACGTAGAGCCATTTGCAGTAGTCCAATCTGGAGGTGACTGTTGCATGGACAAATGTGGCAAGGTCTGACCCAGACAAATAAAGAGCCATTTGGCGAGCCTGGCATAGGTGAAAAAATGCTAAATGTACTGCCATGGACACTTGCTTATCCCATAATAGCACAGAATCCAACCACACCACAAGGCTCTTTTCAGAGTCTACAGCTGTCAAGTGAACACCATTGAGTCTCGAGAGTGACCTTTCAGCTAGCACCTCAGTCCTTCCCAGCCACATGTCCTCCATCTTGGATGGATTCACCTTCAGCCAGCTCCCCCTTGACCATTGGACTATCACATCCAGGCACTGGGATAGTGCTCAGAACAGGGTTCCCTCTAAGCTGAGTTAGTGTGAGCTAGCTCACGGTTTTTTAGCCTCCAGCTCACACATTTTTGTCTTAGCTCAGGAAGGAAGGCTCCAGAGCAAACTAATATATGCAGTAGCCAAATTGCTTGCTCACAGCTTTAATGCTAATAGCTCACAAAGTAGAATTTTTTTTTTCACAAGACTCCACAGCTTAGAGGGAGCACTGGCTGAGAGTCCTGTCTCTTCCCATTTAGTGTGGAAGCTAGCTCCTTTTCTTAGTCATACTGATCTATGCTTCAGTCACCTAGAGACTAGACTACTGTAATATGCTATACATGGGGCTGTCTAGAAGATGACTTGGAAGTGTCAGCTGGTGGACCTTCTAATCAGTGCCTCCTTTCTGTTCCCTCGAGTGTGTTAGAACCACCACCACCTGGCGTCAAGCTGTTACAGTCTCCCACTAAAGTGGCAGTTTAACCTGATTTCCTCTTATTGCTACCATACAAAAGGGGAGCTGGAGAAAGATCCGCTTCAGCAACTTCTCCCACAAGATCCTCTGTTGGACCTACCTTGTAAGTAACAGGAGCAGGGAATCACTGCCCGTTCCCCCACTAGTGCTTCACAGGCTACAGGAGGGGAAGTAGGGGATGCACTGGCATCATGTCAGTCTGTGAAACCAGAAGTGGTATCATCGTGCCAACTCTATGGTCTAGCCTCCGCTTCCAATTAGGATGGCCACCTGCAACTCACAACCCTAATCGGGAGCCATATTTTTACCTTTGCATGGTTTGCATAATCAGCTTGATAATAGTATTTGCTTGGAGTTGCAATTAAATCATGTTTTCTAACTTTTGGGGGGGGGGAGGGTCCTGTTATGCCTGTGGATGCTTTCAGAATAGGGCTTTCCTTACTTATGGGGCCACTTTGCCATACTATTGCAGGAGACTACAGAAGCCAGATGATTTGCTGATTCTGCTGCCTACAGGCTACAGGAATTCTAATCAAAAGCAGGATCACAGAGGTTGTTTCTCTTACCTGCAAGTTCCTCATTATTATAACTGATACTGGTTCAGAGGTTAAAATCCCATTAGGTATTTGTAAGAAATATGATGTATACACATAGGCTTGGGAGACCATAGCTTGAATGTTAGACGTTTGTGTTTAAAAAAAAAAGACATTACTGTTCTATATACAGAAATTTCTAATATCAACCATATGGAGGGGGAGTTAATTCTAAGAAGAAAATTGACTTCAGACAATAAAGCTTTCAAGACCAGAATCTTATTGTCTGATCTCTCTTTTAAATCAAGATTTTAAGATACAGACAACAGTAATTACTAACAGACTGAATACACTTGATTTAGACCAACAGGGGTTTCTTAGGAGTCGTAAAGTGGCTTGAAATATTTTAAAAACTGGTTGACATTATTAACCTGATCAAGGAAACTAAACAAGAGGCTGTGGTCCTGTTTCTATATACAGAAAAAAGCATTCACTCATCTTCGTTTAGTTCGATTTTTAGATTATTTTACAGAGATAGATTGAAACACTGGGTTTCATTAAATACCCGAAACCAAGAGTTTAGGTCTGAATTAAAAGAGCCCTTTCAGAACATTTTGCACTGAACAGAGGTAAAAGATAGAGAAGTCCCTTATCACAAGTGTTCTTTTTACTAAAGCTCCTGCCATTAAAATATGTAGTAATCCAGGGAATTAAACATGGCTCGTTTGAATCAAATATTATGCACTATATGGCATTAACTTTCAGTGACCAGAAAAAAACCAAAAGTGGTACTAGATAGAATTCTACAGAGGCTTAAGGCTATACCGTTAACACGAGAAAATTAGAATGGCTGAGTTTTGGTTTAACCATATTAGATAAAGTATGATAGATAACTAAACTGGAAATCCTTGGGGAAGTAGCAATGAAATATTTAAGAATATGGATAACTGAGGATCTAGGAAATTTCACACTAGCCCAAACTTATGTCTGCAATCCTAAAATACTTTCCTGTGAGTAATCCTCGCTGAATAATATGAATTACTTACTTCTGAGCGGACCTAAGTCTTTTAATAACCATGGACCATTTCAGTGAGAAAGATTATGTGGGGACTCACTGTCAGCAAACCTCCACTACACCCCTTAGATAGCAATGAAATTTTCCACAAAAAGCATCTGTGACTCATTCAGTCAATCTATGACACAATAGAGCAAACAACAGAATCAAGCATTTGCTTAATATCCTCACAGCACCCAATATACCCTCATCCTCTTCCGATTACTTATAGAAAAATTAACTTAGTAGAAGACCCATGTATGACATGCATGAGCCATACAAAGGGTTTTTTTGAATTTCTTCCTTTTGCCTTTATCCATCCGTTCTCGTATGTGTAACTTAGTAATATAGAACTCAAATGAGTTGGGAGAGCTAAGCTTTTTCCCCAGCCAATGACCAAAAGAGGAAGAAAGCTAGCAGGAGGTCAAAGATTATCTTCTTAAAAATTCTTTTAAAATCCTTATATGCCAACTTCCTACATTCTGACTGTCAAAAACCCATGAACAGTATCACAGTCACCTCCTCTTGGCCGCCTAAAAGCTGGCCGCCTATCCTACCACTCCTAATTCCACCTTCTAAGGACCTTCAAATGTCCCGCTTGCCTTCCAAACTCACCCACTTGCTGGAACAACCACCCCTACTCACCTCTTGTCAGCAGCCTACAGTTCCTCTGTAATCCCAGTTTCCTCTTCTGGTTCTCAAAATCTGTCCCTGGCATGCTATCCACACACTTTCAAGGTGGAGTGGTTTATCCCAGTAATTTGTAAATCAAATCCTTTTCTCTACAAAGAGCATTACTACTTAATCATAAAGATGGTTGAGAAATGCGTATCGAGTATGGTGGAGGTGCTGCAGACTCCTAAGAATGCGTCTAACAGCCCCATTCAAATTATGGAAGTGGTTCTATGTTTGATTTCTGTACAGTGAAAGAACAATACAACAAAAGACTTCTTCTTTAAAAATGGTTAGTGAATCTCTTTATGAGAAGTCCTAGTTCTTCAGTGTTAGTATTTATTCATCTATTTTTAAAAACATTTCTAGTTATATAGGGCTCATTTCATAGCAGGAGCTCCTTTGCATATTAGGCCACACACCCCTGATGTAGGCAATCCTCCAAGAGCTTACAGTAGCCCCTGTAAGAAGACCTCTGTAAGCTCTTGGAGGATTGGCTACATTAGAGGTGTGTGGCCTAATATGCAAAGGAGCTCCTGCTACGAAATGAGCCCTGAATATTTAAAAGAGATTATAGATAAACCAGCATTATAAATGCCATAGCATCCCTCCATTCCTATGTTTAAATTACATAACTGTATTGAACTATTTTGTATCTTTTATTAAATATTTAAAATATTTCTATGCCGCCTTTCTACCCAAATATGGCCCCCAAGGTGGCTAACATCAAGGCATTAAAATTAAAAGTGCATATGTAAACTATTTAACAATACAGTAAAAACATACCGATACAAGTCAAACAGGGAGGAGGGCCAACTTAAAGCTGCACATTTTGCAGAACTCCTCTGTAACGCTTGAGGAATACTATGGCTGAAAGAAAACTAAGCACTATTACTTGCAGGAAAATGCAAACTACGCAAAAACCTTTTTAAGGCCTTCATAATTTAAAGTAGTTCACATTTTCATCCCTTCTCCCTAATTTTTCCTCTAGACCCTACAGCAACTTGAATTTCAAAGACTTGCTTAAAACCCCACTGAGATTTGCATTTCTTTCTGCAGTGAGAAATATAAAGCCAAAAAAAAAGCGTACATAGCCAATCGAAAGAAGTATATTAAGTAAACAGTTGCTGCAACGTCTTTCCTAGGAAACTTTCCTATAGGGCTGCGACAGATAACGAGCATCCACTGTATCTACTTTACTTGGAAAGTACTGCAGGGTACAAACATTAAGAGGGTGTTTAACATAAATGCACAACAATCTCCTAAAATCACAACAGATGCAAAGAGACAGCTACAAAGACACCCAAGAATTAAAAATGCTTAATTTTTGTTTGAACTGTTAACTACATACAACTTCCATTGTAGAGTAAACCTACACTGTCGGCCCATGCTCAAGATGACTAGCACTGAATATTGGCAATAGGATGTTTTCACAATCGCATACGCTTCTAGAACGGAGACAAAAAGTTAATTCTTTCATGTTTTGACCACATGGAAAGAATTCTATTACCAACAATGGAGAGCTAATGAACCAGCACTGATTACAGTCTCCACTTTAAAAGGAGGCATTCACAAAACCAATAAATAAAATGCAGCAGAGCTTGGTAGGGATCACCAGTTGAACCTTGCTTATCTATTGCACATCTGCCACGACACATTATCTTACTGTTCAAGCATCAGTTTTGCATTTCAATGCAGGAGGCTCCATCAGATTAATGCCCAAGACATTTCAGCTGTGTGGCACATAAATAAGTGGACGTAGAGGAATATTATGCATGGTCTGTATCATTGACACTAAGCAAAGGAAATGTGATTAGTACCAAATTGCATGTGACAGGGGAATCGGAAAGCTGTCAAACACAATGACATGGATTCAGTATTTAGAAGGTAGAAGGGGGGAAATAAAGGAGCTGGCCAGTCTGGCACTGAGACAGCAATAACACACAGCAGCTATGATAAATTAATTCATTTACTTATGAAAAATTAGAGGCTTCCACACACAGCTCTCATTTATAATCCTGTCAATCAGGCTGAGTAAATAAAAGGCCTGTAAGAGTCAACATATTGCACATAAGCAAATGAGAAAAAAAATAATTTTTTTTGCATTTAATCTAAGACTAATTGCATGACTTTTTTTTTTTAAGACACACACATACACACATTAGACTGGGCCTTTCATATCGGTTAATAACACAAAGAATAGGCACATCATAATGTTTTCTGTTTTGATGACTATTGCCACTCTCATCTAAAGGCACGATACTGTGAAATTAAACACCTACGTTCTCACACAATGGGGAGACTACTGAAATGTCCATCCTCCTCGAAACGACTATGCCGCATATTAGCCCAAGTGGGTGCCTGACATTACACCCCGGTACAAGAAACAGAGAGACCCTATCAAGATGATGTTTTGTAGCAATATGGCTGCTTCAACTTGTCTGACGGTTGATAGTATTCAGGAGTAGAAACCTCACTCTACCATTCAGCTAAAGGAACTTAACTTTCTGAAAAAGCCCCAAGCGACTCTCTTCCGAACTAAGTAAGATCATATTCATTAGCACTTTATGGTGCTATTGGACTCTTGTTCTTTTCAAGGAGGAGGAGGAGGAGATTGGATTCATACCCCGCCCTTCACTACCCTAAGGAGTCTCAGAGGGGCTTGCAAACTCCTTTCCCTTCCCCTCCCCACAACAGACACCCTGTGAGGTGGGTGGGGCTGAGAGAGCTCTGACAGAAATGGCTCTTTTTCAAGAACAGCTGTGCCAGAACTATGGCTTGCCCAAGGTCATCCAGCAGATGCAAGTGGAGGACTGGGGAGTCTGCATACTTAAACACTACACCACACTGGCTCTACAACACATTCAATTGTTTCACTCAACTTGCCTACTGCACATTCCTTGCTTTACATAATGGTACTTGCTTGTCCTAAAAGTTTGGAATTTCAACTGAATTTGAACTGTCCCCAGAAAAAGGAAAGAAAAACATATTTTATCATTGTTTTTTAAAGAGCCTTCTGGCAGTATTTGCAAATCCATGGACCTTTTGTTCTAAGACTTAAAACTCATGAGGAGTTTCAGACACAGCATATACACTGAAGGTAGATTTCTAAAAGTGTTCCATTCCGTAAAGGAGAGACTGCCTTTTGCAGTCTCAGGAAAAGCACACAACTTGATCAGAGTTGCAGAGATGATCTGACAGGTTTTGGAACTGCAGGACAAAGTTCAGGTTTGCTCAGTACTTCCAGCACTAATTGGTCTAAAATCCTGGTATGTACACTGGGCTCTTCTTGAAATCCTGGTCCTCAGTGAAAGGCTCTGAAACAAATCTTATTTCAGCATGGTCTTATGAATCTTCCTTAAAACTGTCATGGTAGCAAGCAAAGCTATTACAGGGTGTCGTATTATGCACAGGCTGATTCTGTAGGACAGAAGTTGGTAGGCGGAAACAAGATGGCAATTAGTTCAGAGAAAGCGGTGCAACAGAGATATGGCTGCTTGCCATTTAGTTCCTTTGTCATGCTGACATTTCCAAGTCCACTTATATGACAACGGTAGAACGGAATGGAGTTCATACGTAAACCACAGGGAGAGGTGGTTCTGTCACGTGGCCTTCATCTCTCTGAGGAAACTATGTCCATCCTGAACACATGAATCCTGCTCCGAGAATCTAAGACAACTAGGAAAAGCTGCAGGTTAGCAATCCGATGGTATAGCTTTTCAACATGTACCCTATTCATAAGTCTCCTTGAAAAAGTCATCACATGAATGGGAAATATTACAGTTGAATGGACTCCAGAAGTCTATACTAGTTAACCTGAATTGTTAGTAGTTTCCCGTGCTCTTTAAAACCCTGTATATTGTTCCAGGTTCACTCAAAAGGAAGATCCAAGATGGTCATTGCCATTAAATGGAAAGATCCTACCTCACTTCATTTGAGCTTCTGGTACGCCAAGGTCTGGGAAATATATGCAATGGACAAAATTGCAGATAGTACAGGCATGTTTGGAAATACAGGAAGCTATGTTAACATAATGAATAATTGGCTTCCATTTCTAGAGGCATCATTTCTACCTAATATGACACTGAGATCCCAAATCCCACAATGTTTTTACAAAATAGATAATTATATGTAACAATATACCGTATTTTTCCCTCCATAAGACGCACCTGATCATAAGACGCACCTTGTTTTTAGAGGAGGAAAACCGGAAAAAATGAAACAGAAAGAAAGAAAGAGAGAGAGAGAGAGATAAAGGAAGAAAGGAGGAGGAGAGAGAGAGAGAAAGAGAAAGGAAGAAAGAAAGGTGGGGACAGAGAGAGAGACAGAAAGACAGACAGACAGACAGAAAAAAGGAAAGGAAGGAAGGAAGGAAGGTAGAGAAAGGAAAGAAGAGAGACGTTGGCATGCCATGCAAAGCCAGGCCTTTCTGTGCAAAGTAGCCATGGAGCTTAATCTGTGGGCGGGGCTTTCTGCCGCTGGCTGTCTTAAAGGGGAAAAGCACTTAAAGGGAAAGAGTACTTAGCCTGGTGGGGTTTTTCCTGCCGTTTCCCTTTTAAGTCTTAACAGCTCAGCCCAGCAGGGAGGGGCGGGGAAGGCTGGGATGCCAGCCTGAATGGCGTTCCCCTGCGTTCCTGCTGAAGAAAGAGCCCTGTTACAGGTAAGAAAAGCTCCATATTCGCTCCATAAGACGCACACACTTTCCCCCCCACTTTTTTGGGGAGGAAAAGTGCATCTTATGGAGCGAAAAATACGGCATATAGTTTTAGGAACAGTCAGGGAGATCTCTATGGTATAACACCAATCTATAACTGTTATTGTATGTAAGCTTTTAAATCTTGAGCTGCTAAGCCTAGTGATTTTTCTCACAAGAGTTGTTAGGTATTCTCCATGACTTATATTGATTATGTTGCTATGCTATAGGCTAAAATGGTTGTTATATGAAAATTTAATTAAAAAAAAATTAAAAGGAAGATGAACCCCGAATGTACGAGCCCCCCCCATGTTATACACAAACAGGTTTTTAAAATTATTATTACTAGACATAACTGTAACTTGTATGTGAACATAAGAGGACCCCACCCTCTCTTTTTTTCCTTTTCTTTTTTCCTTTTTTTTTTTGATGGCATATCTGGAGGGAATAACAGTCTTGCATTTGAGTAAATGGAATATTTGTGTGAATAGAGGGGGGATCTCTCACTAATATCACCAGAGGAGGCAAGGTGATTTTTTAAAATCAATTGATGTTTGTAGCGTAAGTGTGCCTTCAGACTGTGCATTGGTAACACATGTATAACTACTGCCTTACAGAAAGGAGATGAAAATTAATTCCCAGTAGAAAGGACTAAAGTCATAATGGTAGCATAATGGATATGAATCAAGTATGTTGTTAAATAATGTATACAGCTTTTGTACAGGCTGTATTCAGAGCAGCTGCTTCATTCAGTTAAGAAGATTATGTGTTTATACAATATTTTTGCTTCTATTGCCTGTTACACACTGTCCATACATTTTCTTGTTGGGTTTTTTTACTTTCATCCTGGTAAACTCAGTTTTTTTATACTTATCGCCTGCATTTTTTTTGCAAACAAGTGAATCTATTAACTGATGTATATTTGTATTTATGAAGTATTAAATTAATGCATATTGCCTGTTATAATAAAAAGAACAAAAAGCAGAAACTGATGTTATAACAGATTCACGTGGGCAGCCATGTTGGTCTGAAGCTACAGAACAAAGTTTGAGTCCAGTGGCACCTTTAAGACCAACAAAGTATAATGCTGGATATAAGCTTTTGTGTGTGCGTGCACACTTCTTCAGATACATGAATGTTTATACCCAGGATTAAACTCAGTTGGTCTGAAAGATGCCACTGGACTCAAACTTTGATGTTGTAACAGTTTGCATCAGTTTTATTAAACTACACATGAGATGCTAGAAAATAAGGGAACCTACTGAACCTGCAACTGACTGAAGTATACACTTGCCTATCGCCCCAAAACTACAGGGCAATGTCATGGCTGGAAGGGGGGGGGGGGGCAGCCTCTCAGTCAGGGGCCAATTTGAATTTCTCTTTCTATTGAAAATCTCCCTAATGTCCTGAGGGTGAAGGAACTTTGGACACCACATCCTTTGGTGAACAGGGTGCTCAAAATGGCTTCATCCGAGAGCTTTGAACAAAATCAAGGACTCAGGAATCCAGGCTAGTTCCTCCAGAAACTCTCACAACTAAGAGGACCAGAATTTATTACCAGAGTCACCCACCTATCTGTCAGGGAGAATCCGGCCAAGACTGACAGTGCCTTCCCCGCTAAGTCTGGTTGACCCCTGTTGATGACAGACGCTTTAAATTGTCTGTACTACATCATTTTGGAACCAGTATAAATGGAAAATCTGTAGAGTCAAACATTGTGCTTTCTATCCTTTGTCTTTGAATGAAGAAAAAGAATCCTCACCTTCATTATCTGTGTACTCTAGGCATTAAAACCAATGACTTGCCCCCAAGCACTAGTTTCTGATGACAGCTACTTCCATTTTCAGAAGAGTTAGAGATGATCTTCACTGATTCATTGCTCCCACTGAAGACCTTCACTTTGTACCATATATCGTTCCGGAGGCTTAATAGCCTGCCTGCCGCCCGTGCCGCCAAACAAAAGTCCAAGACTCAGAGGACTGCAGTGAGAAAATTCTGCTCCATTCCACCAGTAGATTTTGATGAATTCAAGTCAACAGCCATAGCAACAAGCAGATAATTTCCCCAAATTGTCGCTTGCCATTCCAATGCAGTGGCTGCAGCGGCTCAAGTGGTTAAGATGGAGAACTGCAGTTCGGAAGGTCAGTAGTTCAGCAGTTTGAGACCCGAATGCTACATGGCGGAGTGAGCTCCTGTCTCTGGCCCCAGCTCCTGCCAACCTAGCAGTTCGAAGGCAAGAAACTGCAAATAGATAAATAGGTACCACTTCGGTGGGAAGGTAACCACGTTCCGTGCGCCTTGGTGTCTAGTCATGCTGGCCACATGACCACAGAAACGGCAGCGCTGGCTCTTTGGCATGGAAACAGAGATGAGCACCATATCCCTAGAATTGTATCTGACTGGCTTTCAAGCAAGGGAAACATTTACCTTCATTCCAAATCCCACTCAATATCCAATGTGCTTTAGTGAGGGTTTGTGATGTCATAATGCTTGAAGCCGACTTAGTCACTGACAAGGGGAGGTCTTTCTTGGTTCATTGCCTATATAAAGCCAACTAAGTGACCTCTTCATGCTCCTGCCAAAGCAGACTCTGGTCAACAAAAACTCTAATTACAAATTACTACGATAACAACAATGACTACTACTACTATTTATTTTATACCCCACCCTTTCCCACAAGTGGGTTCAGGGCAACTTACAACATAAGATTCATGAAACAATAAAACAACAGATGGCACAAGAAACAATAACAAAAAAGAACCCATGCCTCATGTGAATAAAAAGCTCCAGTGCCCCAGTAACGTTATCTAAAGAATCAGGGCACTGGAACGGGATCATGAACAGGGGAGGCCAAAATGGATGAACATCCATCGCCTCAACCAAAAGCCTGGTGGAACAGCTCCACTTTACAGGCCCTGCAGAAGTATAATAGGTCCCGCAGGGCCCCGATCTTGGGTGGGAGCATGTTCCACCAGGTTAGAGCAAGGGTCCAATAATATTTTATTTAGACTCATTTTTCACATCTCTTTTCCACTTTCAGCAGTTTTTGAAAGACCACATCATGATCAGCAGAAGGCCTCTGTTCTCCTGAAGGGAAAGATGACAGATATTTCAATTATCTCGCTTGCCTTTCAATGATCCAATTAGGGATTAGGACAGCAACAGACAGACTCCTTGGCAAGCGAGGCAAAGTTCTAAGTACAAGATTGGTTCTGCTCCAGACTATACTATAATTCATATGCAATATTCAGCAGCTTGGCATGGGCTTGCTTCCACATTATACCTTTTCATTACTGCCAGTAATGCCACAAATACGTATGACACCCATAGCTAAGGTTGGCCATAGCAACAGCCTACACGAACAAAAGGACGAACACACTTCCTGTCATGGACAGACCTGTATCCGAGCCCAAGGTTCAGCAGAAGGTGGACCCTATAATACAGAGACAACCTGAGAGAACCTGAACCAACTCTTCAGCAAGTTCAAAGCTACAGAAGAGGAAAACGGGGTTGTACTTACCTGTAACCATTGTTCATCGAGTGGGACTGTCCTTCTGCAGGCTGCCTACAGAGAGGAGTTAACAAGCTTTACCAAGAAGTTTCTAGAGCCCAAGAGTGCTCCCCCCCTTCAATCCTCAGCACAGTATTTCCCACCCAAAGGGTCACGTGACGTGGGAGGGGGAGCACTCTTCCCTCAGTTCTCCCTTCACCACCATAAGGTAGTGCATATAACAGAAAAGGCCACAGCAGGGAAAGAAGAGAGGGATGTGTGCCTACACAGAAGACCACTTGATGAACAACTGGTATAGGTACAAGCTATATCTGTTGATGGATATCACCAAACTCCACCCCGGATATTCTGGCCAGGGTGCTAGAGGCTGTGGTTGACTGGTTACAACAGAGCCAGCTGAAACTGAATCCAATGAAGATGGAGGTCCTAGTCCTAAGTCATGGAGGAATAGGTTCAGGAATCCAACTTCCAGCCCTTGGTGGGGCATCAGATGCCAGCGCCAACAGTGAGGAGTTTGGGAGTGACTCTGGATGCCTCCCTTTCTATGGAGGCCCAGGTCACTAACATTACCAGATCAGCTTTTTACCATCTTCAACTGGTCAGGTAGCCGGTCCCTTACCTCTCCTTCTATGACCTGGTGACAGTGAGCCACGCAATGGTCACTTCCAGGCTTGATTACTGCAACTTGCTCTACGCTGGCCTACCCTTAAACCTGACCTGGAAGCCCCAACTGATACAAAATACAGTGGCACGCCTGCTGACTGGGATGCCTGTGTCGGTGCACATTCAGTCAGTGCTGCGCCAGTTGCACTGGTTGCTGGTTGAATGCCGAGTCAGGTTATAGTATTAACCATCTTTAAAACCCTATGCAGCCAGGTACCAGCTTATTTATTTATTTATTTATTTATTTAACTATTTATTTATTTCAATTTATACCCCGCCCTCCCCTTGCGCTCTTCAGACCAGCACCCGTTAATATTCCACAAGGAGCAAGTTGTATGAGAATGGAATGGTGAAGCTGTGAAATGCAGTGCAATTATGAAAGATTAACAAATCCACCTTTGATAAAATGTCCTGTGAAATGCCACTTTAGCTGGCAGCTGCATCAGGAGGATTGTTTTTCACAAGGAAGTATCCGTTTGTCAAGATAAAGTCTTTGTATTGAGATGGATCGTTTTTCATAAGGGAGTATCCTTCTGTCCAGATAAAGCCTTCGTACTGGAGTTTTGATCAGTCTGGAGAGTGGAGAATTGAGAACATAAGAACCTATTATTCATCTCCACAGTACGGAGCTTATTTGCGATCTAGAAAGAACGTTTCTGTATGCTCAGAGACTTGAATTGTAATTTGTACATTTATAAAATAGAATTCATAAAATCCTGCTTTCTTAAATTGCCAGTTGTCTTGTCAGGGTGTTATATATTGTTTACTATCCTTTTCCGTGATTCTCGTTTTTGGTGTTATTCTACTACGGCAATCAGCAACACACTGAGCCGCTTTTAGCTGTTGCTTTTCCAGCTTTTGACCTTCTAAAATGAGATCCTTAGCTAAAGGCTTCTTATCATCTGGGATTAAGCCCACAAATTGCAACAACCTATCCCAAAGCAGCATCTGTTATCTTTCCATTATGGCTGTGAGTTTCAACACCGATATTCCCGTCGTTCCTGATGAGCAGAAGTTGAGTTTGTGGCCCAGGAAGTTGCATTTGCGGCTCTCAGAGACCAGGCAGTTGGCTCTTGGGTGATGGATGGAAGAGCTATGTGCAACCTTCTTCTTTCACTCTGTACAAGTCCTCAAGCTTTCTTGACAAAGCTGCATTGGAGGCTAGCTTGGACCAAGTGTTCAGGGCTATATCCTGTACACCCTGAAGAAATGGTAGAGCTACAGGCCCAGATTCTGGATTGTGTAGGACTTTTATTACTGGGTCCACAGATTGGGGCTCAGTAGAAAGATATTCCAGGTTTAGGGTTATAGCCATAGAAATGATTGATTCAGCATAGAGTTTTAAATCTTCTGTGGGTGATGGAGCTGATGGTTCAGTCACCATGTCACTGGTGAAGGCAGAGACGCATCTTCTGGATCTACCTCGGAACCCTTCTCAAAGTCCTCTTCTGACTCAGAAAATTGGGACATTGTGTAAACAAAGGGTCGATGGATGGCCTTACTGTGCCTATTGTCATTTGACTTAGATGAATGAGATAGTGGACACTATAGTGGGAACTAGTGTTGGTCCCATGAGCCCCACTGTGCGGAAAACATCACTGGAAAAGGGAACCAGGGAACATTTTATTGTAGCCCTTGACTCAAGGTTCCTTCCTCCTGTGGTGCCTGTTGCCCTGGAGGTTTTGCTGGCTGGTTCTCAAATACTTCTTGGTCTGAGAGTCTCGGAGATTGGTGGCACTGCCCCGAAGGCAATGGAGTTCTTGGTCTCAGAGAGAGGCTGACCTCAGGCAGTATCAGCCATCATTGTTGAGGTGACATTGACACCAGTTCAGTGGGCGACGCTGCTCAGTTCCAAGATTCTGCTTGGGAATTATGATGAACTGGTGACTTGTGTTGACCCCAAGGCGACAGTGAAGCTCAACATCGGGATAAGAGGGATTGTCGGTGCTGTAGTGACGCAACAGTGAAATTCATGGCAAGATTCTGTGCACACGTCTTCCCTTTTATCTTCTTTTTGCTGGCAGCTCCAAAGTCGATTGCAGAACGGTAGATTTCTCAAATGACTGCAACATTCACAGGGTCAGTGCCGAACTTACCAATGGAGCCCTCGACCTTTTTTCTATGTTTGGGCATTTACCCAAACTCAGTCCTGAGGCTCCCAAAGCGTTTCCCACAGCGCCGCTTTAAGTCTAGCCATCCTTCCCTCTTTGACCTTTGGTGTGAGGTTGTGGCAAGCTGGGCATGAGGTAGTACTGTGACCTCTGCCCAAGCATAACAGGCACGATTTGTGCTCATCACTCTGTGTCATTTTAGCACCACATTCCTCAAACTTTTTTAAAAAGTGCATTGTAACTTTTTTCTGAGGGAAAATTGAGCTATGAAATACTGAGGAATGTCATCACCATTCAGCTTACTCTGGTATGTCCTCTCCTTATGGCGGAAAGAAGAGAACTGAGGGAACAGTGCTCTCCCTTCCCCTGTCATGTGACCCTTTGAGCGGGCAACACTATGCTGAGGACTGAAGGGAGGGGGAGCACTCTTGGGCTCTAGAAACTTCTTGATAAAGCTTGCTAGTTCCTCTCCATGGCCGGCCTACGAAAGCATAGTCCCATGTGTGCCTGCACAGGAACCACAAAAATGAACCATGGGTAAGAGAGGTGTTTTATGACCTGGTATTACAGCATCTCCTTTGCATGCAGAAGGTCCTGTGTTCAGTCTCTGACATCTCCACTTAAAAGTTCCAAGTAGCAGGTGATGTGAAAGACCTCCCCCTGAGACCCTGGAGAGCTGCTGACAATAAGACTAGAAGACCAAAAATATGCCTCAGCATGATATGTCTGTGAAGACATGTGTGCATCATGAGTGAATCATGCCACACAGTATGAGATGTGTGAAGAGGGCATTTTTCAGAGAACGGGAAAGTACAGAAAGAATTGCTTCAAGAGCTCTGCCTCAAAAAAGCCAAACGCAGTTGATTTCTTTTGTCATTCCATGGCAATAGAATACTTCAAGGAGAAGAAAAAAATCAGACAGGAACCACTGAGGTTACTGACCAACATTTAAAAACTGTCTCAAACAAACTAGCCCATCAAATTCGTGGCTGTGAGGCTGTAACAGTTTTTATCTGATGCATAGATTAGTTTCAGATGCTACAAGACAGGCAATTATAAATGGCACTTTGACTCATGATGTTACAAAGCACAATCAATCACAGGCTTTAAAATTAGATTTACCAGCAATCTTAATCTTTACTGCCAAATTTTCAGCTGATGGCTATTTTTCCCCACTTACAATAATATGCATTTGCATATATGGATTGTGCACATGGAAAGCTTTCCAGCAAAATACAAGTCCGAAGTGATTTCCAACAGCAGGCCTCTTGTGAGATAACTGGAAGGAACAGTTTATGAAGACTTGCACGGAGGGCTGTTTTGCAGTCAAGACTATCAGAATAGGCAACACAGCAATAGCTTATAAGAAAGCCTTTCACACATTTTACAACTCCATTTTTCAAAACCTGTTTAACGTGCAAGTTTCCACTCATAATTAAACTGTGCAGAAAATGGCAGGAAAGGAAGCCTTGTTCTGTACAATTAGGATTATTTAAAAAACAAAAAAATGGAGTTAAATGAGGAATAAGTCAAATGTAATGTAACGATTAAAAAAGAAAGCTTGCCTTATTCCTTTCCTGTCTTTAGTCTGATCTGTTTATTCCTTTCACAGGATAACTCATTATGTAGGATTTTTTAATTAAAACATTCTTCTGATTAGACAGTAGGGCCATTTAAGTCTTTTACTGAGGTGTTCAATTATTGATCATTTTTGGAACTGGTCTCCACCAGAAGTGGGCAGGGATGGGTGGGGCTTTTGTCCAGCAAGGCTTCTGATTGGTCATTGTAGATCAGCTGAGCAGATTTTTTAAAAACGTTGCACTTTGGCAGCAGCTGCCACCACAGTACAAGGATCCTCACTGTGTGGCTAAAGGTAAGCTGCAGGGGCCATTTTGTTTTCAGCTCCACCTCCTGCGGCACCCATATTGTGACAGTTGTTTTGTGACTGCACCCACCAAGCTGCTTCAGAATTCCAAAGGTGCCCACAGAGGCGCAAAAAGGTTGGGGACCCCCTGGTCTTCGTATTGCAAGCTGAAAACATTTCTTATTTCCCAGTGAATTGATTTCACTTCAGAAGCCTGAAGTTTTTAACTGCTTCATTCGTGATCACAGAGGAAATCGCCTGCCCCCCCTTCCGCTTATTCTCCTGCCTTCCAACGGGTGCGTGGATCACAGCTACTTGATCATATCCATACTGTATCACTGCAAAGCTCTCTGTGGTTCAAAATGTTGCTTTTAGTTAACAATTTATTGGGATTACATCCTCCCAATTTTTGAAACATCTACAGTGGCTGCCTATTCACTTGCGGGCACAATTCAAATTGCCAGCTGCTGGTTTTAGATGATCTGAAACAGTGCACTTTAAATATGCCAAGTTTCCCATGTATTCCTCCCTCCACCAAAGCCCTTCCTTCGTGAGCCTTCATTTTCTAAAATGAGGTGAATGGCTCCTCGTTTGTTGAATGTCCTCCTGTCAAAAATTTTGTCTAGTACCCCATTTTCCTACCGCCAGGCGGCAAATTAAATTGTACTTATTTATTGAGGGCATTTGGTTTGATGGGTTATTCTTGATCCTCCCCCCTTCACTCCACCTTTTATATTTTTTTAACTTTTCTTTTATTGCTATCGAGCTCTTTTTGATTGCATCCACTTCTGATTTCTGTTGCAATTTTGCTGTAGGGTTTTTGTATTTGTTGTTTACTACCAAGAAGCCTGATGGCTTCAGGGCAACACAGAAATCCCTTAAGCAAAAAAAATATATCAGGTAAGTACTTACTTTTGTAGTTTTGTCCCTAAAAATGCTGCTGTGAATGTGACAAACATATTTAGAATCAGGCACATCATGTATGTACATTCAAAGCCAGGAGTGGCTGCCATTCCCCAGTATGTCTACATCTTATATTCATCATCATTATCAAAACCTTTCTTGGCACAGCTATAACATCTAAGGAGAACTAACAATACAGTTCGTCAAATAGCCAAGAAGCCAAGATAAAAGCAATATAGATACAAATAACTGTAGTGCTAAATGACAGCAGCAGCGGTAGCAGCAGCAGCAGCAGTAATAACAATATCAATAATAAAAATTTAAAAAAAACAATTGCAGCGAGGAGGCTTAACCAACTGGGAAGGAAAGAGAAACGTTTTAAAACATGGTTAGACACTATATAATCTCTCTCACTCTCTCACTCCTTCCCCCCCCCCCTTTTTCTCTTCCCTTCTCCTTTTCCTTTGCACATTTGCCAAAAACTATGTGTACACCTTATATGCTAGTAAACACTGGTTCGACTGGTCTAACTGGCATGGATGAATAAAAAACGTATTTGACTGAGAGGAAATCCAGATTCCACAGTATCGTACAGTGTGGTGTGGTGGTTAATAGCAGCGGACTCTAATCTGGAGAAGCAGGTTTGATTCCCCATTTCTTCACATGAAGCCCTGATGGGTGACTTTGGGCCAGTCACAGTTCTCTCAGAACTCTCTCAGTCCCACCTGCCTCACAAGGTGCCTGTTCTGGGGAGAGGAAAGGAAGGGGATTGTCACTTTGAAACTTCTGAAGGTTCAGAAAAGCGGAGAACAAAAACCTACTCCTCTTCTTCTACTGATCAGAAAGTCTGCACATAAAATTTAAACAATTAAATTTTGTTCCTTCCTACCCACGTTAAATATGACACAGATAAAAACAGCCTCATCTGCATTTAAACCAAAATAGCTGCATGTTCATAACTGCAAAATCTGAAAAGTAGGAGGAGGCAGATTTACTCATTAGGTAAACACACATAAAAATAGAATCCCTACAATAGATATATCTGTTTTGTATACATTAACATTTTAAAACTTAAATTCTCTTGTGTGAAGGCTCCTTCTGTTCAGAGAGGCAAGTCACACAAACATTTACAGAACTGAATATTTTAGGTGAGCATTCAAACAAGCTCCATACACAGCTGTTTCAGTGATAGCTCTCCAGCTTTAGAAAGGACACTGTAATGAAAAACAGCACTATCTAGTTATTTAGTTTTGTTTAATGATTATACGTATTATACTACACTTGAAATGGACTCACATCTGAAACGTCTGTTTGACCCCAAAATTAGAGACTCCACTGGAGAACAAAGCTTCATTGACTCTACATTTCAATAAGAGTCTTTTATTTTTAGGTCTAAGTTTTAAAATACTACGGGGGAAGCGCTGTGGAGAAGTGGGGGAAGGGGTAACAGTATTCCAAATTAATTACATTTTTCAGGGCTTGCAATGATATCTAAAAAGGTCCTTTCGAGAGTTATGTTTTTCATATTTTATACCAGTTTTTGAAAATGAAGAGAAACATGGAGATTGAATACTCTGGGCCCTGTGACACCCTGCTCAGCAAATCCCACACTGGTAACAGTTGGTCACCAAAGGAAACCCTCCAAGTCTTTGTTGTTCAGTCGCACAATTGAGTCTTACCTGTAAGTCGGTAAGTCTTACCTGTAAGGAATTATTTAAACCAGTTCACATGGCCTTAATCCCATGTTACATGCAGTCCTGAATAACTTCCTCTGTAACTTTATTAGTGGTTATTTTTAGGATTTGGGTTGCTTTTTCTGTTCCCATGTTCTCTTCTCTCTATGGCAACTCCTTCCAGTTGACCTATCAGGATTTTCTATTTCCTGCTTTTATAGCAACTCACAAAGGCAGAACAAGATTTGTAACTTTTCCTCAGATTCTTGAAGAAGAGAGCATACCCATTTCTGGTAGACTGTAAGAATTCAGGCATTCAAAGAGCCCTGAAATAATATGGCATGGATAAGGGAGAGGACACAGAGGACACTGTACCTTCATCCCCAGATGGACCTGACGGCAACTTCCTTCAGTTCATTATGCTCACAGTTTCCATGCTTCTACTTTGGACCGCTCCCCAATCTGTTTCTGACACTACTTCAGAAGACTTGAAAGGTGCTCAGATAGTCATTCCACTTCAGTGAGATGGAACAGGCAAAAACACTTGTGATCCAAAAACTTGGAAATAGTTATAAAAGCTGAACCAATGCCTTGGAGTACCATAATTTCTATAACAAGTTTATAGGAAGCCATGCCATGCCATTATTCCCCAACAGACTCCAAACTGCTCTTGTCTGTCACAACAAGGCTAGAGTTACTATACTGTATGATATTGCTCTGGCAGTTTTTAATACAATATCAGATAGGCAGATTTCACCAACCCTGGCACAAGTTCTTTTCTGGCAGCTTTTCCATCCACCAATTTAGGAAGTTATTAAGAATTTAACAAGTAAGGGGGAAGCTAGACCAGGGGTGTGTAATTCATTTGTTATGAGGGCCGGATCTGCCATAAATGAGACCTTGTTGGGCTGGGCCATGTGTGTCATAAAATGTAATGCCGTGTAGCGGAGATACAAATTTTGGCCGAGGACAGACTGGTGCTCCGCCGCACCACAGAAGCGGGGCAGGAGCAACCCAGGGAGGAGGCGGCCCGCAGCGTTCACACTGCGGGCAGTTCCTGGCGGCGGCACGACAAACGGCTGTGTGTTTCTGCGAGTGTTCACACCTGCCGGAGCGGGAGGAACGTGCGCCCAGCCAGCTGGATACCAGTTCCACCTGGTGTACAGCTGCCACGGGAGCACAGAGCCGCAGGACCTGGTGAGTACGGGAGGGCTACGCCAGGCAGCTGTGGCTGAGTGCACGGGCTCGCCTCCTCCGCTTGCAAAGCGGATGTAATGCAGGCTCGAACTCCAGTCTGCTTTCAGCCTTTGTAAAGGACACAGGCAAACAGAATTAAAGATTTTTAAAACTCTAAAACAAAAAATGTAATGCCAGAGCTTTACCAGACTCTCTCAATCACACAAGAGAGGCTTGCCTATCTACCTCTCCTGTGTGATTGAGAGAGTCTGGTAAAGTAAAGCTGTGACGTAGCAGCAGCAGAACTGGAAAAGGAAGCAGGAAACAGCCAGGGCCTTGCGGGCCGGATTGCAACCCTTCGAGGGCCTAATCCAGTCCCCAGGCCACATGTTTGACACCCCTGGTCTAGACTCTAGATACTATAAAGTCTCTTCCATCTCTGGAACTCTATCCTATCACGAAAAAAAGATAGCTAATACTACCACTTCATCTCCATTCTTTACTTACGCAAACAAAAAAAAATCTCTCACATTCCACCTGTTTCAAATTCAGTTTCAATTTGAGGAAATGGGAAATACTGACTTATAGTGGGATTGCTTTGTAAGAGAAATCCAAAGCAGAAACACTTAAACTGCCCTATTTTAATAATCTAGTGACACTTCCAATAATCATTCATTCAGAGATACATTTTTAAACAAGTAGCTCCTATATGACATGATCCACTTAACTTCTACTTTTCTATAAATCTCTCTCCACAAAAGAAAATTGTTTCCTGACAGCCTGTTCTCGAACAGGGCCATTTAGCATAATAGTTAATTACCTTGTAGCAATATCAGATGCAGTTTCTGCATATGGATAGGACTCCTCCTGATACCGCCTATATGTTACACCCCACCCCAAACTCCATAAAACAGACACTTCAGGCTAAACTACATGAGGCACTAAGAGTTCTATGAGTGAAGTTCCCAGTGAGTCTTCTTTCTCTAAGAACGACCAGTGGTAACTTACCGTGAGGGGTCCTTCTCCTCTGAGGATCGGAGGACATCTTGTGGGTGATTCCCACCCATCTCTAGGGAGGCAGGAACAACTAAACTTCTTCCTGTTTCCTGTGGTGGGAGTCACCCTCAACTCAGTTCGGTAACTCCGATAGCTAGAAAAACTTGACTAAGAGTATATTAATAAACATGAACAACAAGAGAAAAAACAGGAAGAGAGTAACAAGAAGAATTCTCTCTCAAACGTAACCTGCGATTCTGTGAGGTCAATCGCCTAAATATTACAGATTGCTTCCCAACTCCCTCTCAACCCATCAAGGTACCTGCTTAAGACGATCCAGGGAGGGCCAAGATGTCCTCCGATCCTCAGAGGAGAAGGACCCCTCACGGTAAGTTACCACTGGTCATTCTCCCTCTGAGGTGGAGGCCATCTTGTGGGACCTCCCAGAGCAATGGTCCTACTTTCCGGGTGGG
Source organism: Lepidodactylus listeri (assembly GCA_029233225.1). NCBI lineage: Eukaryota > Metazoa > Chordata > Lepidosauria > Squamata > Gekkonidae > Lepidodactylus > Lepidodactylus listeri. Next base: position 15,929,552 of record JARCFY010000010.1, on the reverse strand, counting down.
GGATCGTCATTTTCATTCAACACAGTTTGTAGAATGCGACGTCCGAAGGCAGCGTCTGCAGAAGCGTAGGTATTGATTTTATAATGCCTAACAAAAGTGGATAAGGATGTCCACATGGCCGCTCTACAGACTTCCTCGACTGAGGCTCTATTGGAAAACACCGCGTTTGTGGCTGCGCTGCGAACCGAATGGGCAGTAATCCCTTGTGGAACTTTGAGGTGCATAGCATTGTAAGCTTCGGCGATGCATAGCCGGACGGTGCGACTGATAGCCGATATAGACATTTTCTTGCCCGTGTGGGGAGGGGAAATATTGATAAACAGGGCCTCTGTTTTCCTTATGGAGACCGTTCTCCAAATGAAACACTTCAGTGATCTACGAACGTCCAGAGTGTGCCAAGTCCTTTCAGTTGGATGGGTAGGATTTGACGCGAAAGAAGGAAGACAAATTTCCTGTGTTCTGTGGAACGTGGAGTTGATTTTTGGGAGAAACGATGGATCCGTGCGTAGAACTACTGCGTCCTTGTGGAAGACGCAGAGATCGGACCGAGTAGACAGAGCTCCAATTTCTGAAACCCTCCTGGCCGAGGTGATGGCCACCAAGAAAAGAGTCTTCATCCTCAGAAACTTCATTGAAATATGTTGGATAGGTTCGAATGGAGGTTTTGTAAGTGCCGTAAGAACCAGGTTGAGCCGCCACGTTGGAAATCTGTGGCAAATTGGTGGATCAGCAAGTGCCGCTCCCTTTAGGAACCTCCGTACATGAGGATGCTGTGAGACTGTCTGCCCTCCGTATAGTGGCAGGACTGTCGCTAAGGCTGCCATTTGCCGTCGAAGGGTGGACGCTTTTAGGCCAGATGATCGCCCATCTTGTAGAAATGCCAACACCGAACTCAGTTTTGGGCGAATAGGATCAATCTTCTTCCTCCTTGCCCATCGGACAAAGGCTTTCCATGTTACGTTATATATTCTGATCGTAGAGGACCTTCTGGAGCCCAGTATGGTGTCAATAACCGGCTCCCCATAGCCTAGTTGCCTGAATTTTTGCCTTTCAACCTCCAAGCGGTCAAAAGGAACCATCCCGGGTCAGGATGCCTGATCGGACCCTGGGTGAGCATGTCGATCTGGACTGGTAGACGAAGTGGGCGGTCGATTGCCAACTCCTGCAGTGATGTGAACCATGGCCTATGAGGCCAATAGGGGGCCACCACAATGACATCCGCTTCCAAGAATCGAATCCTTCGCAGGAGTCTGGGAAGAATCGGCAGAGGTGGGAAGGCATACAGAAGTTCTCTGGGCCACGGGGCCAGGACAGCATCTATCTGTTCCGCTGCTGGGTGAAAAAATCTGGTGTAGAACCTGTGTAGTTGAGCATTGTAAGGAGAGGCGAATAGGTCCACTGTTGGCTTCCCCAATGTTGAGCTGATCATCTGAAACAGGGTCGGGTGAAGAGACCATTCTCCTTCCTGGATCGACTGTCGACTCAACCAGTCGGCTTGCGTGTTGTCTGCGCCGTGTATGTGTGTTGTGCTCAGGGATGCCAGGTGACTTTCTGCCCAGAGCAGAAGTGGCTTTGCTTCTCTTGCCAGTGCAGGTGACCTCATGCCGCCCTGCTTGCTCAGATAGGCTTTCGCTACGACATTGTCTGTCCTTACCAGGACGTTCTTTCCTCGTAGATGAATAGAGAAGTTCATAAGAGCCAGGCGGATGGCTCGAAGCTCCAACAGATTGATTGGTAGTTTTGACTCTGCTTCCGACCATTTCCCTTGGGCAGGACGATGCATAAGAGTCGCCCCCCAGCCCGACAGGCTGGCGTCTGTGAAGACCTGAAGTGGGTTCGGAATCCAGTAAGACTTGCCTTGTGAGAGGTTGTGTGGAATGGTCCACCATCGAAGACTGGACTTGACTTGTAAGGGAACTTTTATGGATATCTCGAGTTTCAGTGCTATGTGGTTTTGATACTGGAATGGAATCGGCCCCACTGTAGGGTGTCGAAGGTCGAGACCATCATCCCCATCAGTTTGGCTAGTAGGGATAATGAGGAGGTGCGAGCTCTGATTACCTGTGTCACTATCGATTTGAGCTTCTTCACTTTGGGCAGTGGGAGAAATAATCTGGAGGCTTGGGTGTCGATTAATACACCCAGATGTTCTAGCCTCTGAGAGGGTTGTAGGTGACTCTTTGGCTTGTTGATTAGGAATCCAAATTTTTCCAAATGTTGGATGGCTAGGTCCACATCCCTTACTGATTGTGTCGCCGATGGCGATCTGATCAGCAGATCGTCGAGATAGGGATGAATGTGCAGGCCCATTTGATGGAGTAATACAACTGGATGAACCAGCACCTTTGTAAATACCCGGGGAGCGGTGGACAGACCAAATGGGAGAGCCCGGAATTGAAAATGGGACTCCCCTATGCAGAACCGCAGGAAGCGTCTGTGAGATGGATAAATGGGAACGTGAAGGTATGCCTCCGTAAGATCTATTGAGGTTAGGAACTCCCTGGGTTGGAGGGCTTCCGCGATGGACCGTAGCATCTCCATGCAAAAGTGTTTGAGAGTGACATATTTGTTTAAGAACTTCAAATCGAGGATTGCCCTCCAATCTCCGTTCTTTTTTGGGACTGTGAAGAAGAGAGAGTACACTCCGGTCCGTCTTTCGTCTGGGGGTACTGGTTCCACTGCTTGGATTAGTAGTAGGTGATCTATGGTGGCCAGAGTCCGGGCTTTCTTTATGGGGTTTTTGTGGATCGGAGAAGAAAGAAACCGTGGAGGTGGGTGGCTTCTGAACTCTCTTTTGTAGCCCAATGTGACAACGTCCCTTGTCCAAGAGTCTGGTTGGGAGGACAGCCATTGCTGACTGAAGTAGAGTAGACGGCCTCCCACTGGTGGAACAGCATAGTCACGCCTTAGAGGTCTTGGGGTCGCCTCCCTTGTCAGGTCTGCCGCCGAAGGGTTTTCCAAATCTGTGCGCATTGGAAAAACCACCTCTACGAAAGGGCTGCTTGTTGGTGGTCCAAGTGGGTCGTCTATTGTCCTGACGGGATCTGAAGGACGAATTAAAGGTCCGAAAGGAGTATGTGGTACTCGGTCTTTTGTCTGTTGTTCGGATCGTCCTGGGAAGAGTTTTCTTTTTGTCTCTAGTTTCCACTAGGATCTTCTCCAAGGGCTCCCCGAAGAGCTTGTCTCCCTGAAATGGGTATGCTGAAACGACGGCCTTAGACTGATAGTCTGCCGGCCATGCTCTTAGCCATAGAATACATCGAGCGGCTGCCGTCGTGGAGATGGCCCGCGCAGAAAAAACCATTGAGTCGAGCGTGGCATCTGCGCAGAAGGAGATTGCTTTGAGAAGCCGGTTTGCCCCATCCAACAGGCCGCGGTTGCCCTCGGGCAGTATTTGAATAAGCCGGCGCATCCAGACTATGGCTGCCCTCGATACTGTGGAGGCAGCCGAGGAGGCTCTTACCGCCATGGCGTTGGCTTCATGGGCTTTGCGTAAGGCGGATTCTGCCCTTTTGTCTAGACTGTCTCTTAGGGTCCCATGCCCGTCCTCTGAGACCACGCCAGACGATTGGAGTGCTGCCACTGGAGCATCAACCACTGGTACCTGCAACAGATCTAAGGCTGATGAGTGCATGGGATACAATTTTCTAGTGGACCCTGGGAATGGTTTAGAAGAAAAGGGCCTTTCCCACTCTGCCTTAACCTTCCTAACGTAAAATCCTGGGAAGGGGAAGGCTAGTTCTGAGGGGTCCACCGGGGGGAAAAACTCATCAAAGATGTCTGAGTTTTCATCTGGCTCTTGTGGCATAGGAGAGCGTTTTGCTGCTTTTTGATTACCCTGGACTTGTAAGGCAGCCAGGGTTTTATTCAATAGATAGTGGAGATCCTCTGGCTTAAAGAATCTGAAAGCCTGATCCTTATTTTGTTGGGGTTTTGGTAAAGGTTCCCCTTCATCCTCATTTGAGGAAAATTCCCCTTCCTCCCTGTCACTGGAGAGGTGGGACAAGTCATCATTCTCAGAGTCAGGGGGGTCAGTCAAATGCCTGCTCTTTTGGGCTGCTTTAGCTGGGTGCTTCCCTTGGGAGTTTTTGACCTTGACTGGAGAGGGAGGTGGACTGGAAGTGGGAGCTGGTCCCCCCCCCTGAACAAAAATCAATGATTTCCGTGCGCATTGCCCTGCGGAAAAATTCCATGGCTGCTGGGGAGAAGGGGAAGGAGTCATCATTCACCTCATCCGCCGATGTGCCTGCCAAAGCGGTGTCTTCCCGCGCCTCCCTCTCGTCTCCGTCTACAAAGCTCTCCTGAATATCGCGTATCAGTGCCTCCCCCGATCGGCATTCAGCCCGGGGGTTATCAGGAGGCGGGGGGGGGCATTCAGAGCCATCCCTGATTGACGCGCCGCGGCCCGATCCCTCCAAGATGGCCGCCATTTTCGCTGCGCTCTCCTGAGCCGCAGAGTGAGCTGTTTTGGTGCGCTTTGTGGCGCTGCCGCCGCTGCCGTGCTGGCTGTCCGAGGAATGCTTCCTCTTTGAGCTTCCAGCCTGCGCGTCGCTGGATGCCGTCGCCGACTGCATTTTTCAGGTAGTCGTGGTATTTTCCTCGAGGCAGGAGGGGGGGGGCTTGAAGTGCCCTTTCCCAAAGCGGCACCAGGAACGGAAAAGAGAGAGGAGGGAGGCTTTTTTTTTTTAATAGTCGAGAGAGAGAGAGAGAGAGAGAGAGAGAGAGAGAGAGTAAAGAAAAAGGTGGATAGAATCAATTTGAGATAGGAATTAGGCAGAGCCGAATTTCCAAGCTGCGCTCCCTTGTGAGGCAGGAAACGAACTGAGTTGAGGGTGACTCCCACCACAGGAAACAGGAAGAAGTTTAGTTGTTCCTGCCTCCCTAGAGATGGGTGGGAATGAAGATGGCCTCCACTTCAGAGGGAGAATATCAGTTGCACAGAAGCCCTAATCAGATGGGGACCATGCTGTAAGGGAGGGGAGATTTAAGGCTTCCTTCAACCCATGTTCCAGAAATCTCTGCAGGCTGATGCTATTTGACCCCACTGGAGTTAAACAGCATCTCCTTGAAGCCATTGAAGGTTAGGACAATGGTGCAGAGAAAAGATGGGTCTGCAAAACAGAGCTCTTCCACCAGGCCTTCGACTAGGAGCCACTACGAATAACAACTGAACTGTAGTAAGGCCCTCTATGCTATTTCCAACAGCCTGTGATATACTGGATACTGACTTTGGCCATACTCCTTCGTCATCATCTTACCACGGCCTATTGGGATCACTATATAATGTTATACCACCACCGGCGCTTTATTTGTTATGTACATGAGTTCTATTATCTGTGTCTTAATGCTTTTTAACTTTTTAATGTAAGCCGCCCTGAGCCTGCCTGGCAGGGAGGGCGGCATATGAATAAAATGAATGAAGAAGAAGAAGAAGAAGAAGAAGAGATTAGATTTATACCCCGCCCTTCACTCACTTGGGAGTCTCAGAGCGGCTTACAAACTCCTTCCCCTTCCCCTCCCCACAACAGACACCCTGTGAGGTAGGTGGGACTGAGAGAGCTTTTTCCCAAGCTGTCCTTGAGAGAACAGCTGGTACAGAGCTATGGCTTGCCCAAGGTCATCCAGGCAGGTGCAAGTGGAGGAGTGGGGAATCAAACCCGGTTCTCCCAGATTAGAGTCCATGCACTTAACCACTACACCAAACTGAATGAATGAATGAATGAATGTCAACCTTCCTCCATTCAATGCCATTGGCCAGACTGGAATCGCACTCCCACCGTAACTTTTAGCAAAAAACAAAAACAAACAAAAAAACAAAATTGGGAGTAGCACTCACAACACAGAGTGGGTTATGTATTTGAGCATCTTCACAATGCCACACGCAGACACTTTGCCACTAAATTATGAACTTCACTTTAGCAACCTGCCCAACCACACCGATCATTTTCCAAGGCTCTGCTTTGGGTGCCCCCACCTTCTGAGATTTGGTGGGTGGCAACGCAGGAGAGGGTCTTCGCAGTCATAGCACCAAAACTCTCAAACTGTCTCCCCAGAGAAACTCGCCTGTCCCCTTCTTTTGTCATCTTCTTTTTTGCTTCGTCTGGCATTCCCTCAATGATCCCTCCTTTCATCCCTATGTTTTAATTGCTGTTTTTATGGTTTGTTTGGGCTTTTTCTTTCTTTCTTTCTTTTGCTGTAGACTATGTGTATTTTAGAAGTGTTTTTATTATGTATGTTTTTAATATATTAGCCACCTTGGAAGCCCTGCTCAGGGCAGAGAGGTGAGGTATAATTTTTTTTAATATAAACAAATTTAAATATATCTATCCACCAAGAACTCACCTCTTTAGACATGCTTAGAACCCCAGAATCATACAGCTGCTACATGTCACAGATTATAATTATTTCACATTTGTATCAGCCAGCAGCTGTGGAATCCATTAGTAGAGTTGTCAAAGACAGACTGCAACCTCAAAAAGCTTTTTTAAAAAAACCCTGTCCCAATACTGCAGACACCACAGGTCTAAAATATCTCTCATTTTTCAGTATATTGTCTGGCAGTCTACCTCAATGCAAGCCTTCTCCCCTTTCCTTCCACCCATGACAACTGCAGTAGGCCAGCAAATGAAGCGTTCCTTTCCAGCTCCTATTTCAAATTAGTTCATTCTGAGCATCTTCTTTAGCATAAAATGGAAATTCAAAAACACTTTGATCTACCAACCTTATCTGGATTAAGGGGTAGGGCATAACTGTTGATCAGGTTAGCACAGAGATAAAGTTAGAATTTCTTTTTTTTTAAAAAAAAGCAGCATCCAATCATTTGTTCTTTTCAAACAATAGCTTTTCAGTGCTGCCAAGGAAAAGAATGGATATGCCATTCACATGATAAAAACTGAAAAAACTTTAACAAGTATCTTACATTTGTATTTATTAAATATTTTTGTCCTACTATTAAATATTCCCAGGATGGGTTCCATATAAGATTTACTATCATGTATATGCAACAGTAGTTGCTTTTAAACGTACTGTAAAATTCCTTTACCCTTAAGGCCACCAGTCCAGAGAGCTACTCTACCTAAGGGACTTATGCACATTCATTATGCAGACGTCCATTATGTATCTGAAAGGCGTTCCAACACCAAGTAGGGAAACCAGTGCTGCTCACAAGAATTCCCCAGCCCTCAGAACAACTTTGCTTGGAGCGACAACAAGAAGGTGGAGGCAGCAATGAGATCACAGAATCATAGAGTTGAAAGGGACCTTCAGGGTCATCTAGTCCAACCCCCTGCACAATGCAGGAAATTCACAAATATCTCCCCCCCATCCCCCCAGTGACCCTGTTCCACATCCAGAAGATGACAATCTATCTCTAGGTTCTCCAGCCAAATTGACCTGGATAAAAATTGCTTCCTGACCCCAACAAAGCAATCAGCATTTCCCTGGGCCACAAGAACTAAGCACTGGTGCAACCCGTCCTGCCCTCCCTCCCATGATATGCCTAAGTTCACAGAATCAGCATTGCTGTCAGATGGCCATCAAGCCTCTGTCTGAAAACCGCCAAAGAAGGAGAGCCCACCACCTCCTGAGGAACCACTCCTGTTCCACTGAGGAACCACTCTAACTGTCTGGAAGTTCTTCCTAATGTTTAGCCGAAAACTCTTTTGATTTAATTTCAACTTGTTGGTTCTGGTCCGACCATCTGGGGCAACAGAAAACAACTCCATACCATCCTCTATCTGGCAGACCTTCAAGTACTTGAAGATGGTTATCATATCACCTCTCAGTCGTCTCCTCTTCAGGCTAAACATACCCAGCTCCTTCAGCCTTTCCTCATAGGACTTGGTCTCCAGATCCCTCACCATCTTCGTTACACGCCTCTGAACATGTTCCACCTTGTCTATATCCTTCTTAAATTGTGGGGCCCAAAACTGAATATAGTACTCTAAAAGGTAAAGGAAAAGGTTTCCGTTGCTCAAAAGCCAGTCAAAGTAGTCTAGGTGAGGTCTAACCAGAGTATAGTAAAACAATACCATCACTTCGTATGATCTGGACTCTATATTTCTGTTGATATAGCCCAAAATCACATTTGCCTTTTTAGCAACTGCATCACACTGCTGACTCATGTTCAGTGTATGGTCTGCTAAGACCCCTAGATCCTTTTTGCACATACTACTGCCAAGACAAGTTTTCCCCAACCTATAATTATGCATTTGATTTTTCCTACCTAAATGAAGAATTTTACATTTATCCCCACTGAAATTCATTTTATTTTAGCCCAGTTTTCCAGCCTGTCAAGATCATTCTGTATCCTGACTCTGTCTTTGACTGTATTTGCTACCCCTCCCGATTTAGTATCATCTGCAAATTTAATAAGCATTCCCTCTATTCATTCATCCAAATCGTTTATAAAGATGCTGAACAAAACAGGTCCCAGGACAGATCCTTGAGGCACTCCACTTGTCACTCCTCTCCATGAATGATTTTTCTGGAAGCAAACCACTAAATTTCCACCTAAAATAGAGGGGGGAAGCACCAAAAATACCTCCATAACCCTTTTTATTTATTTATTTATTTTTTAAAAAACCCATATTCTCCCACTATGGAGGCTCCCAAGTTTCTAGCGACCTATTTTATCTAATGGGTAGAAGCTTCACGGCAGAGAGCCCTTCTGCATGCCAAGCAGATACTCTGCCACTGAGCCACAGCCTCTGAAGTGACTTTTCCTTCTGCATCAAAATGGAGAATCTGGGCTTCTCTGGTATAAATCAGTTTCTGGAGTTCCATTTCTCACAGAATAATTTGGGAAAGCTTGAATGGAATAGTTGGACTCCCACTGTAGAAAGCAAACACGGCTTTGCATCTGAAAACAGCTCACCTTAGAGCTCACCTTGCCACATTCTCCTCCCGCATTCTAGCTGTATCTGAAGAAGTGAGCAGTGACTCAGGAAAGCTTGCACCCTGCCACAAATTTGGTTTGTCTTTAAAGTGCTACTGGACTGTTGCTCTTTTCTACTGCTAAAAGTAAAGGTAAAGGTTTCCCTTGCTCGAAAGCCAGTCATATCCGACTCTAGGGGGGCGGTGCTCATCTCCGTTTCCAAGCCGAAGAGCCAGCACTGTCCAAAGACTTTTCCGTGGTCATGTGGCTGGCATGACTAAAAGCCAAGGCGCACGGAATGCTGTTACCTTCCCACCAAAGCAGTTTTGAACTGCTAGGGTACAGACAGACTAACACGGCTATCCATCTTGATCTTCCTCCTACAGAGGATCCCAAGTTTCTACTGGACTATTTCATCCAATGGGTAGAAGACTCACTCACCAAACATTATTTAGGTTGACAGCAACAGAATCTGCTTCTGTGCCGCTTGCTAATTCTGCATCTCAAATCAGCACACACACCTTTAATTGAAAAACATAGCCTCTACTCTACAGAAATGTATTAATTTGCTCTCTGCCGAAATTTAAAACAGTCAAAGACTAGTTTCTCCAGAGCTGGAAGTTTTGCTGTCGAGAGTTTTTGACTTATCTCATCTCATTGTTAAAGCTGTGCAAAGCTCCGATTAGGCTGTCACACCGAGGGCTGCCTGCATAATGGCACTGATGCAAATGTTACCAGTAATAAAAAGGCAGAAAAGGAGACTGTCAGCAGAACTGTCCCTGTAAGTTATGGTTTCTTCAAATGCCTGTGTCACAGCTAACACAACAATAAACTCTAGGATAAAGCACTGCGGTGACTGGAAACCTTAACTCTCTCATTCTTCTTGATACTAGCACAGAGTAGGTGATTTACAGGAAAGTTAAAAATCAGGCACACTCACAACATGCCTCTGTTCCAGGATTTACACAAAGCAAAAGCTGTCACAAGTGCACAGCCAGATTTGTTGCCAGCAGTCACTGGCAGCTTGAGTGAAGAGGGAATTCCACGTAACTCTCTCCATCCTCACAGTTTTCTGCAAACCAGTCTGAAATCACTGAAGGCCGCAATCTTGACGTTGTCCAAATCCTAACTTTTTGCCATCCAGCTGCAGTCAACTTATGGCAACCCCATAGCGCTATCAAGGCAAGACACATTCAGAGGTGGTTTGTCATTGGCTGCCTCTGCGGAGCAAGTCCAGACTTGCTTTGTGGTCTCCCACCTGTATTGACCAAGGCTGACCCTGCTCAGCTTCCATGACATGACAAGATCAGGTTAGTCTGGGCTACCCAGGACAGGCCCTCCTGTTTCTTCAGCATTATTACTCTACAGAGCAGGTACAAATGTTAGCTTGGATCCCCCATCTACAATCTCTCCCTTTCTGACACAGCCCAAAAAGCCCCCAAAACTTTGTTCCTGGGGGATCCCCCATGGGAATAGTGTGAAGGAGTCAGCCCGGGGGGGGGATCCACAAAAATCTGCCCCATTCTCCTGCAGAATTCAGGTAGGATCCGAGCCACAGTATTCTAGCACAGTATTCTAGCAGCCTTCCAGACTCAGCACCGGCAGCCAAGTCTTGCCGGAGTGTCCTGAGGAAAGCGGACCTGCCTCCTCCTCAGTGGGATGCCGCAAAGCTTGCGCAAGTAGCCCCCTTCTGGCCAGAGCGACCGTAAGGACAAGAATGAGTCTCACCGAGCATGGCCAAAAGTGTCGCAACAGCCAGCCAAGACCAGTCTCCACCCTGGCTCCTCCCGCTGCTGCTGCTGTGGAGCAATGGTGTGCACCTCCTGGCTTGCTGGACCCCGGCAAGTGCACAGCTGCCTGTCCCGCCAAGCACCAGATGCTGGTGTCGTACGATGGCCCCAACCAGCACCTCCGGGGTACCGGAGGAGAGAAAGGGGCTCATCCTGTGCAAGAAGGAGGTTTGTTTTACACCTCAGTTCCCCTTTCCCTTGGGTGCTCCTTTCGTTTTCAGTCACACACTCCTTGCACTTCTGGCTGTGTCTTTATTAAGCTCAGAACTTTAAATTAGCCAGTGTCCCCCCCCCCAAAAAAAATTTAAATGCCCCCAACTTAAAAATTCCTGGCTACGGCCCCGCTCTCCGCTAGTGGAACTTGGAGGAAAGCAGCAGGACAAACAAAATCTTTATCCCTCCTGTAGAAGTAACCATAAGCTTCTTATGAGGGTCGGGGGCACATACAAAATGACTAGAAACACCATCTTCACTCCATATGAAAAGGAACCGGGGGGGATACATCAACCTTCAGGTCCTAGCTGAGAGTTATTGTTAGGTTGTTGTGGTTAAGGACTTTCTCAGCAGAGTTTCTGTTCCACATACCTCTAAGTGTCTCATTCAGACTGAAGGCTATACACCATTTTGTTTCTGAATTCTAAAAAAACCAAGCAACACAGTCATAAGGAATATTAGGTAAAATAGAGAGGGAACACTTAGGGACATTCTGACATCATGCTTCGAAATATTAATGTTCACTAAAGAAGTGGGGGGTGACAAGTATAAAATACTTTTGAGTAGTACTGATATTTCCCAGTTGGAAATAACTCATGAGAGACACCTCAGATTTTAATCACATATATCAGAGGTGTTAAGCTGCTGCTGCTGCTTCTTTTTTTAAAAACTAGAACTTGTGTGATTAATCTACTCAACTTCTAATGACATATTAAAAACTTGCCCCTGATAAACGGATGAGGCCACATAAATACTGGACCCGGGAGCCTGCTGCCGTATGGGAAGGGGGCACAGCAAATAAGGAAATGTACTTGTTCCTTCTTCTCTGTGTCAAATATTACGGAGTGGGGGGGGAGAGACCCTTGCCAGTAGATGTCCACACCTATCAGCTAGCTTCATCCTAAAAAGCTTAATCACATCATTGCTTTCAACGCCTATATTTTTATCTCACCATTCCTTGTTTTGATACATATATTTTTATCCAGCAATATCTGTCAGGAGTGCCTCTGAAGACCTGCCTCCTGCGGACCTAAGTGCGGTGGAGGATCAGTCCCCAGTTCCAGAGGAGCCTCCACCTGAACCAGAGGAGGCTCAAGCAAGCACCTCTCAGGGCATTACCCTAGCACCACCAGCAGCTGAGCCACAGCCAAGCTCAAGCCCTCCTGATCTACCGCCTCGGGTGGAACGGCTAAGGTCACGATCCAGGCAAGACTTAGCTGCTAGGAGAAAAGAGGCACACATGCGTAGTCGCAGATCACTCAGCGCTGAGTTTTAGAGGGAGCCGGGACCTCACTGCCAGCTGCTAACAAGCACAGGAAGTGGCTGGGTATTTAGGCACAGCACAAAGACCAACAACTTGTGCTAGCAACAAGTCATTCTGGCTAAGCTCTGCACCCGCTCGGCTCGCATCAGCTAAACCTGATTCTGGACCTTCTGGCTCGTGACTCTGGCTCTGTCTGACTTCAGCTTTTGGTTGACTCCTTGGATTGGTTTGCTCGTGAGTTTCCCTCTCTGACCTCGGCTTGGACTGACTCTGCTTTCGGCTTGTGTTTTGGACTTGGTAATTCGTTCCTGATTTGGCTTGACCTTGGACTGTCTCGGACTTTGACTTGGCTTCTGACCTACTGGCACCCAGCCCGTGACAATTTCTATAAGTTCAGGGTACTGCACATGGCCCCCAAACTGTCTGCCTGAAGTCACCTAGTGAGCTTTGGGGCTGAATGGAAAGCTGAGCCAGTAAGCCACCACTGGCTCTCAATGAACAAATAATGACATCCATTTCAGTACATCTTTTAAATCACAACATATCAAAATACAGGTGAGTAAGAAGTCATTTTCATTCCAGAGTGTTGCTATAACTGGAAGCATTCCGTATGCACCAGCTTGATGAAAAATCATTCCACATTCAGAAGTTTGCTGGAAAAAATGGGTTTGTTATGGTGTCTCTTGGGCTTATTATTTTAAACTTCCATACTAAAGAAAAGGTGTGCCCTTATTTCAGAGGCATCAAAGGGCTCCTTAACCGGAATTGTGTATTTTACTTCTATTATATTAAATGTTTAAAAGTCAAGGTGGTTCATCAATTATGGCAGTAAGTGGCTGGCCACCCTAATTTAATATGAAGCCAAAGCTCACCAAGTTTGGCTTTTGTTAATGGATGAGCTCCCTAACACAGCAGTCATTCTGACCCCATGGCTGTGCTTGTGACCTCACGGCGATAACTTACGCAGCACCTGCACTGTAACTGTTGTGGGTAGAAATCTTCACCTTCAATTGTCATCAATTTCCAAAGAGCTGTGTTAGAGCAGAAACCAGGCAACCACAATCCACATTGTTGTGTGCTGGAAAAAAATCCGTCATGAGGTATTGGTCAACACAGAGTATTTACCTAGGCAACAAGCTAAACGCAATTGTTGTGCTCACAGGTTTTTAGTGAGATAACAACTGGCTCATCACCATGTCTCTAGAAGACTGGCTATCCGTGCAGTCACAAATTCAGCAAGCCACCTGTGGTAAGCAGTGATTAGTCTGTGTTTTCTTTTGTTTTGAAGGAACAGAGATATGTACTTCTACAGAGAGTTGGTTTGGGCAAGACGACACAGCAGAACTTTAGTCTGGCCTCCAGACTTACAGAATTAATGCTTACTCGTATCTCTGCAGTTTCACCAGACCATTTACCAATACTCATAGAGAAGAGAAAAGTTCTCTGCCCTACGCTTCACTCTTAACACAAGCAGTGAACGATCATGACAGGCTATAGTCAAGCTCCACTAAGTGTCCAGGTTGATGCTTAGCTCACATGAGCTCTTCCCACCCCCCCCAAACTCCTACACTCAGACTGGATTAATGAAAGGTTTTGCACTTCACTCACAGAATATCATGAGTGTCGATTCATACTATCATTAAGTAAGAATGTTGCACTGATCCTATCCCTTTGTGATATGCTTGGTACCCTTCTGAACTTGTAAAAATGGTGAGAGGAAAGATCTGGGGCGCATCTTCATTGTTTTCGATGAAGATGCAATCTTTGCTACACGATTGGTAGAAAAATCACGAAACACAATTATTTGTTTTCCAGCTTCTGTGGGGGAGTAGCAGTGAAACTAGGGTATGAATATATGGTTCCCTTATCCGGGAAGACATCCCCTTTCTTTGCCTAGCACACAAGTTAAATAAGAGATCAAGACTTCAACATCTAGTTTTGGAAGAACTTTTGGTTTATGAATGATTACTAAACAATTCTAAAATTCAGAAGAACAATCAAGACACAGAGGCACTTCAACACGTCTGTTCTAACATGGCGGCCTGGTAGCAGCTCTGCACATAAGTCATTAGCACACTAGTTAACTTCCTATTCCATGTGGATTTATGCAAAAAAATTAGGAAAGCATATCCTGTCTACAAGACAGTTCAGTACAAAGCAGACAACAATTGTAGTATTTTAATGAATAACAAGAATTTATACACTTTCTAGAGGACTGCATGTAATTCTCAGGCAACCAGCCAAAGATGATGGAAATGTGGAGGAGCTAATGTTGGGGTGGGGAGTGAAGGTACCCCCTACACTCTTCTTCCCCAGCATGAAACCATCCACACATGCTTTCAGTTTCAAACACTTGCTATTCTTATCCAGAAATGATATTAAAAAGGAGTAAAAAAAAATAGATCTTTGAGCAAATGCCTCAGTGTAGAAAAACATATTATTATCTGGCACAAATCAGTTAACAGTCTACATACTTGCTTCCTACAAGGAAGAGAATTTACCTCTCCGTGGTTTGCTCCATGAATAAAGAGCTATTTATCCTTTCCTTTATTAACAATAAGCTTCGGAGGTCTTGAGCCATACACTAAAATCACCGTCTAAATATCAATAACAATTACAGAGTGACTGATAAAATAAAATTATGCCACTAGTAAAATTGCAAGATTGTCACATTAATACTTAGAAGGAGAGTGTCTTAACGATATTAGAATAGACAAGAACTATTTATCAAGGTCTCAAAAGCTACAATACTTCCAACTACTCCAGATTGTAATTTGTAATGTAATGGGGGGAGGGATTCTGTTGTGACTAGCTGTGGCTTGTAAAAGGTTGTAAAACATTTTTTGTCATTCTGCTTTTGTAGAGAAATTAGTTGCGTATTGTCTCCTGTTGTGAATACAGGAATAAATTTATATGGATACACCCCAAGAACCTAGACCAGGTACTATCTACCTTCAGCCAAAGAGACATACATAAACCTAGCAACCCTAAATGTCCCACTGTCTTGAGCACATGCACCACCACTGCAGGAATAGCAGGATATACGGACTCCATCTTGAGACCGTATGTTATTAATATGCCTAGCTGTGTCCATGATACCACAGACTTCTTGAGGAAACTGCAGTCCATCGACCATCTCACAGAAAATAGTATTCTAGCCACCATCTATGTTAAGTCTCTGTACACCAACATCCCCCCATAAGGATGGACTACAAACCATTAGAAAAATCATCCCTCACAACACCAGAACAGATCTTACCACTGAACTCTGCATGTTTGTTCTCACCCACAACTACTTAAGGTTTGGTCAGAACTTATAACTTCAAATCAATGGCACAGCCATGGGCACCAGCATGGCTCCACCGTATGCCAACATTTTCATGGCGGATCTACAACAGCATTTTCTGAACTCCTGCCCATTGGCATCTCTCCTTCACTTGTGATTCATTGATGACATTTTCATTGTCTGGACCCATGGCAAAGATGCCCTTGAAAGATTTCATCAGGTTTTCAACTTCACCATCAAACTAAATATGAATCACTCTACACAGGAAATAAACTTCCTGGATGGATACTTCCAGTACGGATACACAAAAGGCACACGAGCACCACATTATACCAAAAACCAACACCTCAACCACATCCAACAATCCATTGTCTATAGCCAACCCTTACATTACAGTAGCATCTGCTCCAACCCCTCAGACAGAAACACACACTTGAAGGATCTGCAATAGGCATTTCTGCAACTACAATATCCATCTGATATGGTAAGAAAGATGATTGGAAAGGCCAGAATGATACCCAGACCCAGGGACAGCTTGCTACAAGACAAGGCCAAAGAAAATGACAACAGAACACCACTGGTGGTCACATGCAACTCACAACTCAAGCCAGTCCAACATATTATTAATGACCTACAACCCATGCTGGATAGTGACACTTCCCTCACACAGGCACTGGGGGACTGAATTTTTCTTGCTTACAGACAACCTGCTAACCTAAAACAACTTCTCACCCGCAATGACGAAGTACTTAACAGTAACTTGGACTCTGATATCAAGGCCTGCAACAACCCAAGATGCCAAATTTGCTCTCATATAGATCCTAGCAACATCATCACTGGACTCAGAAACATCAGCATTACCACCTTAGGTTCATACTCCTGTTCATCCTCTGATGTGATTAATGCCATTACGTGTCAGTAATGCCCTTCCACCCTCCACACTGGACAAACAAGCCAGTCCCTACGATAAAGAATAAATGGTCATTAGTCTGACATTAGAAATCACAACATTCAAAAACCAGTGGGGGAACATCTTAACCTTCCAGAACATTCAGTTGTTGACCTAAGAGTAGCAGTTCTCTTACAAAAGAATTTCAATGGGAGATTAGAAAGAGAAATGGCTAAATTGCAACAGATAATGATGCTCAAGACAATACATTTTCCAGGACTGAATCGAGACCTAGGTTTCCTGTTATTAACAATGCTGATTTCTCCATGCCTACGATCCCTCTGTGTATCACACCTAATCCAATCAAGCCTGCTATTGTCATTTACCTACTACTGCCATTTGACATCTGAAATCACTCCACTCTCCAAGTTATAAGATGGATTCATATTCTAGCTATTATCTGAAGAAGTGAGCAATGACTTACAAAAGCTCATACCCTGCCACATATTTTGTTAGTCTTTAAGGTTCTACTGGACTCTTGCTCTTTCCTACTGCTTCAGACAGACTAACACAGCTACCCATCTTGATTTACTTCAGACTGTTAAAACGGTAGTTGATGCTTCTGGAACCAGTGTTCCTATTAGACACAAGTACACATCCAATTAATTTTGCAAAGTCTAGTTCAAACACATATGGGAGATGTATCTAAAATTAATCAGGAGGTGATGATAATACTTTAAGTCACACCTGTTAGTGAATTACAAAACAGTATTGCAGCTACCAAAATTTCCTTCACCCCCCCCCCACGCATATATACTATGCAAGGATAGTTCAGAAGCAGCCCTCCAACACAGGGTGCTTTCTGCTCTTGCAAGACACAGTGTCAGTAGGAACACATTCCACAACATAGAACTGCCTCCTCAGTGGAGGACCACACTGCTAGATACATCACTGGATGCTACTGGATATTTCCTCCCTGACATTCTTGAGGCCATCTGAAACTTCTATACACTCCATCCTGTCTGTGCCTTGGTGTGTTTAGGTGTCACATGAACCCACAGTTAAAGTAATCAAGGCTGGTGTGACTGTCTGAACAGGAGCCATTTTGCTAACCATGGTTAGTTGGAATGCTCCCTCTAAGCTGTGGAGTCTTGTGAGCAAAAATTCTACTTTGTGAGCTACTGGCATTAAAGTTGTGAACGAGCCATTTGGCTACTGCATAAATTAGTTTGTTCTGGAGCCATCCTTCTTGAGCTAAGACAAAAATGTGTGAGCCAGAGGCTAAAAAACCTGTGAGCTAGCTCACACTAACTCAGCTTAGAGGGAACACTGGTTGGAGTAGGTCAAAACTAGGATCTGAAGCCATAATGTGAAGCTGTCTTATTATCCACAGCAAGCTTCAGCTTTGGCTTTGCAGGACACACAAACACAGAAATCCTGGCTTAATCCTGATTTGATTTCTTGCACTGTCATCATCAAGTGTATGTCAGGATGCCGGCTAGGATATGGGGGGAGGGGGAGAAGAATTAAGGTGATGTAATTGGCATTTGCCCTGACCTGGATAGCCCAGGCTAGCCCAATCTCACCAGATCTTGGAAGCTAAGTAGGGTTAGCCCTGGCTAGTATTTGGATAGGAGACCACCAAGGAAGTCCAGGGTCACTACACAGAAGCAAGTAATGGCGCACAACCTCTGGACAACTCTTGCTTTGAAAACCCTACAGGGCTGCTGTAAATCGGCTGTGACTTGATGGCAAAAAACCCTAAACCAGCAGTATTTATCCAGACAAACCAGAATTTGAAGAATTGTATGATAGCCAATTAGACCAATGCAATGAACATGAAATTAAGCAGACTCTGGGGCATGAAGGAAGACAAGAGGGCCTGGCGTGGTCGCGAAGAGTCAGACTTGACTGTGCGACTGAACAACAACAACATGATAGCCAAACCCTGGTTTAATGAAGTAATCATAGCTAAAACAAATCATGGTGTGTATTTTGTCTGAACCAAGCCTTGGTCTTGGAATTCTGGTCTCTTATTAAGAAGCAGGTTTCATATTAAGAGGCAGGAAAAGAGGTAGAAATATCTCATTTCAAATGTGTCTAGCTATCAGGCTGTCTTAAAATAGAAATTATTTCACTATGCTGGACAACATTTCACCCAACTATAACTTGGCTGACAAGAAATACTCTTCTTTAAGAAGTTATTTATGTAAACCTAGACCTACCACAGTTAATGTTTTGTAGCTCTTCTTGGTACGCCAGTAATTCATACTTATCACAGGGGAAACCCAAAATTACTGTATTTATTCATATCTAAGACTAGGGTTTTTTCCTTGTCTTACATTCCCATATAAGTTACTGTTTATATCAAGTAATTTTAAAAATTGTGTTTAACTTTGGGGGGTTGTCTTATATTCAGGGTCATCTTCCTTTTGAGTAAATATGATAATAATCAAGCAGGCTGGCAGTGCAAAATTAAATGCAAACAATTCAGAACAATGTTTGAATCCAGTGGCACCTTTAAGACCATCGAATTTTATTCTGTGTATAAGCTTTTGTGTGCATGCACACTCCTCTGATGAAGTGTGCTTGCACATGAAAGCTTATACTCAGAATAAAACTTTGTTGGTCTTAACGGTGCCATGAGACTCAAACTTTGTTCAAATATCCAAAGAAATGTGCATGCACACAAAAGCTTATACCCAGAATAAAACTGTGTTGGTCTTAAAGGTGTCACTGGACTCTAACTTTGTTCTGCTGCTCCAGACCACCTGCAAATAATTCAGTTTGTGTAGGACTATCTGCCCCAACAAGTAGAATTCAAATGCTTTTTGACATTATATTATACCACCCACCAAGCAACTAAAAACAATCTACACTCTCAAAACCATTATCCTAGGTAAATTATGGTCTAAAGGTCAATATTTCCAAAATCTCTGTGTTACATTGTGCATGAAGAGAGAGTTAAATATACAAATCTGTATTTAGGAATCTCTTTCTATACAACTCTATACGCCAAGACGTGTGCATATTTTAGAGTCTGGACAGTGTGGGTGGTCAATGCTTTTGTAGATAAAAAGGCAAGTCATTTGTTTGGCAGCCTACACAGGTATTTGAGTGCTTAACTGTAGAGAAAAAACAATTTTGAAGTTACTCAAGTAATTTCCACCTTCCTAAAATAAATGTACTTTCCTAAGTATGAGTTTTGCTCCATTGCTGACATACATTATGAAAAAATCAGAAACCTCCCTGGAAACAATGGATATTTTTGAAGGTGTGAGTCAGTCCATAATCATTATTGGAGAAGACAGATAGCTGATTGCTGTTTATAAAGTTTTAAAAATGCTATCAAAAATGCTATCTAACTTCTTTGGCTTTCCACCTAAATTATGTTTTGAAGAGATTTAGAGATCTACCTGTTTTCCTGTTACAGGCAAAACAACCAAGTATCAGAAAGCAGTAAAGACTTTTTACTTTTGACAACTCTAGATCACTTTTGAATGCGCAAGTATCTTTTTGTTTCCTCATGTGTGGGACTGAATTACAGCTGTCCTTTTTCCTCTCAATCTTCACAAGATTTAACAGGAAATAATGCTAAGATTTGCATCAGTTACTTAAAAACTATGCACCATATAAATGGAATAAATGAAACAAAAAAAATAAAAAATGCTGAAGAAAATAAGGCAAAAATGGACTTCATGAACATGCACATATATGTTTAAAGGGGGGGGAGAGAAATAAAAATACATATGCATATGTCTCTTGCCCTGGCCTCTCCAAAACTTATGCTACAGCAGATACTAGCCTCTACAGTGTCACAAAACACACCGGCTGTAATCCTAAAAACACCTTCCTGGGAGTCAGACCCACTGAATAAAATGGGTCTTACTTCTCAGTAGATCAGCATACAGTGGCTCCCTTTGTCACTGTATCCCAGCATTGCTCAGCTTTAAGTTGTCAGAGGAAGAAACAGACGTAAAATAAATTGAAAGGCACCTGTCAGTTTATCATGAAGTAGACTTCTGCCTCCCTCCTGTCTGAGGGACAGCAGTTTCCTCCAAGAAACAGGGTCTACCCTGTTGTTGCCCCCACCCACCCCCAAAGGGATAGCCTTCTGTCAGCTTTTTGCCCATTCAAGAACCAGATAAAAAGATACTCGTTTACCCAAGGCCTGCGTTGACTCGGTCTTGAAGTAGCTATTGGGGCGGGTATTTTCTGTGACCAGTGTGTTTATGTTCCCCGGCATTTTAACATATTTGTCTTACTATGTTTACAGTGTTGCTGTATTTTATCTTTGCATCCTAGTCAAGGGGCCGGTGCTGCACACCCCCAATTATTTACCCTAGCAGTGACATTAGGCATACCTGGGTATGGGAAAGGAGGACAGGTCAGGCCTGGGTATGACATAGTTATGACCTTCCTGCCTTTCCCACACAGTGCTGATGCCAGTTCCTCAGCTTATTAGAAGAAGAAGAAAGACCCCAAATAACGGTGTGTGCGTATTATGCACGCACTTTCCACACGTTAACAAATACATCTGAAATGCCAGGTGCCCTAGGCTGGCTCTTTCTTATCATTTCGGCTTGACCTGTGGCACACCTGGCAAAAAAATGGGTCACACGCAGAGTTGCCACCTTCCAGGTGACACCTGGAGATCTCCTGCTACTACAATTGATCTCCAGATTACTAAGACCAGTTCCCCTGGAGAAAATGGCTGCCGGGGGGGGGGGGCTCTATGGCATTAAAGCCTCATGAGGTTCCTCCACTCCCCAAACCCATTCCCCCCCCCCAAGGTTCCACTTCCAGGTGTTTCCCAACCCACAGCTGGCAACCCTAGTCACATCACTGTTATAAAGCATGCTTCTAAGCAAACATGATGAGCCTTCCACAACTTTCTCCTTGCTAGACAGTAAAATGCTGGTCACGGCATTTATTTATTTACTTCGATTTATAACCCGCACTTCCCGCAAGCGGGCTCAGAGTGGGTTACAACAATAAATTACAATCAACAGACAATTGAAAGTGCATATCAAACAATGAAACAGTGGGGAGGGGAAAGAAAAGGAGTTTGTAAGCCACACTGAGACTCCAAGTGAGTGAAGGGTGGCGAATGCTGGCTAGGCAGGATATAAATCTAAATAAATAAATATCCAATCTCTTCTTCTCTTCTTCTTCTTCTTACATATTCAGCACTCCTGAAGCTGGGAACAACTGGGCCGCAGCGGAACCAGAAAGATGTTAACAATAGCTGCCTATTAACAGCAGAACTGCAGCAGGGAGGCCGATTAATGGATGCCCACTGCCCCACCCGAAGGCCTGGTGGAACAGCTCCATTTTGCAGGCCCTGAGAAACTGTAAGAGGTCTTGCAGGGCCCTGATCTTGATCGGGAGCATGTTCCACCAGGCCGGGGCCAGGGTAGAAAAGACCCTGGCTGAGGCTAAGTGAACGTCCCTCAGGCCAGGGGCAACCAGCAGATGATGTTCCACAAAGCACAAGGCCTTTCAGGACATATATGGGGAGAGGAGGTCCCTTAGATATGTCGGTCCCCGGCTACTCAGGGCTTTAAAGTTCATAGCCAGCACCTTGAAACGAATCCGGTAATTGTCTAGTAGCCAGTGCAATTGGTGGACGCACCAACTGAATACGCACCTGCACAGACGTCGCAGTCAGCAGGCGTGCCACCACTGAAGGACTTTGACTTAGAACGATCAAGGTAACAATTTAACCTAGGTCAGAAAGATGAATGTTATTTCCCTATTTATTATTCACAGAAATACTGGGTTAAAAATATTCCATAGGTACATATAATTTAGGCCAGGGGCACCCAATGTGCTGCCCATGATCACCATGGCACCCACTGACTCCTGTCTTGGCACGTGCAAAATGTTTCAGAAAGTGGGAAGGGCCAGGTAGGAATGATGTCCAGCAGGGCTTCTGGAGAGCTGACTGGCTGTGCAGGTGTTTTCAAAGTTGCTTCAGCAGCAGCTGCCACAACAGTACAAGGATCTCCACTGTGTTACTGAACATATGCTGCGTGTTTGCAAGAAAATATTTTAAGCAACCTGTTAAACAGAGCTTCTAGCTGAAACACTGAAGAGCTACTATTAGAGTTAGGCATGACCTCGTTTCCTGACATTTTGTGGTTGTCTCCGCCTCCTGTGGCAGCCATTTTGTGGCTGTGTCCACTACCAGAATTGTAAAGGTGCCTGCAGGCTCCGAAAGGTTGGGTACCCCTGATTTAAACAATACCATGAGCTTGGAATAATGTTTCCCAGTGTGATAGTCTGGAAAACATACTACCTATTCATAAGCATTGTAAAAATGAAGTTGAGGCAGGACTAGCTAGCTGCTCGCTTAACAAATTTGAAAAGTATCTGATCCACCATTTAGTCTTTTTCTTGCATTATGTGAATTCACCATACTTAAATTCATAGTAGTGAAGCTGCAGTACAGTTCACATTGGTTTATCCTGGAATTACATTCTTCTGAGCTAATCTATCAAATCTGCGACCAGCATGGAAGAACATCACAAAGTTTGTTGATAATAAGAATACACCAACTATTGGTTCGAAAGCGAAAGGCACATTAACGTGTTATCTAGTTTCTGTCAAAGTACCAGTGGTGATTTTTAGAAGAGAAGAAGAAGAGAAGAGATTGGATTTATACCCCGCCCTTCACTCACTTGGAGTCTCAGAGCGGCTTACAAACTCCTTCCCCTTCCCCTCCCCACAACAGGCACCCTGTGAGGTAGGTGGGGCTGAGAGAGCACTTTCCCAAGCTGTCCTTGAGGGAACAGCTGGCACAGAGCTATGGCTTGCCCAAGGTCATCCAGCCAGGTGCAAGTGGAGGAGTGGGGAATCAAACCCGGTTCTCCCAGATTAGAGTCCGTGCACTTAACCATTACACCAAACTGGCTCTCTTTTTAGGGTGGATGTTTACAACTATGACTTTTTATAGTGTTATGGCCAGTTGTCACATACAAAATACAATCTTTTTTCCTTCCCGTGTGAACCATTACTAATATCCAGGTAGAACTAAAATGTGGATATTCTGCCAGAATTTCATGATCATACAAGCATAAAGCAGGAGGACATTTCTTGTCTCACCTGCCTCGGATACTTCACAAAGCTACTGTGAGTACTTCTACAAAGCCTGCGTTACTTAGTGCTGGGAGAACTCTGTTGGATGTGCTGTATAACCTCAGCAATGGCAGGCTACCGTACACAGAAGCTTCAGACCTAACAGGCAGCTAGTAAATATGGTGGAAGTATCTGACAAACTAAGTGGATCTGCAGAAGTAGCAGCTGGGCCACAACGGAAAAACTGTAAGATGCATGAAGCGTCTCCAAACAACCTCTTCTGTAACAAAGACCAAGTTTTCATCTATGCCAAGACCGAAATGTCCATGGAGACCATGAAGATATAAGGGAGAGAGATATAAGAAAAAGGATATGCAGGGGCAGAGAAACAAAAGACAGTGGATGAATTGAGACAAATAGCCAGTTTCTGAAAGAAGAACTGCTGACTCTGGGAGCAGAGATGGGATTGTGGAGAAGCAGGATGAAGACATAGCCATGTTTCCCAAGACATTCACTTTTCTTGATGAGAACCACTGCAAAGTGGAGAAGAAGCATCCGTGATATAGCTTCTATGAGATGTTGGGAACACATTGGAAAAGCGACAGAGAAGTTTGACAGGTCACACACATGAATCTGCCTTATACTGAATCAAACTATTAGTCCATCACAATCAGCACTGTCTACTGAGACTGGCAATAGCTCTCTAGGGTCTCAGACAGAAGTCTTTTACACCACTTACTGCCAGATTCTTTATCTGGAGATGCCAGGGATTGAACCTGGGACCTTCTGCATGCCAAGCAGATGCTCTACCACTAAGCCACAGTCTCTCAAGTGGCTGTTCCTCCTGCATCAAAATGGAGAATCTGGGCTTCTCAGATATAAACCGATTTCTAGTTCCATTTCTCACAGAACAATTTGAGAAAGTTTGAACAGTCGGACTCCCACCGTGAAAAGCAAACTTCTGAACACAGCTCACCTTAGAGCTGCCGTGCCCAAAGGAAAGTGAAAACTTGTGACGGGGTGAGAAACACCACGTTTTATTCAACCAGTGTGAGAAATTCAATTAACAGCCTTCAGTTTGGGGAGAAGAGGGTTTCTTGTCAAGCAAACACCAGTGGGAAGTGAGCCTGGGGCTTGAGGTAGGATATGCTTAAAGCATTGTTGAAAGCTTGGGATGGCAGGAGAAGATAAGCTTCAGTTCTGTTGAAGTAACTTTTTTTTTGTGGCTAAGTCAGGAGACTGTAATCGGGTGCTCCAATTTCATAAAATCCTTTGTATCCAAGAGGAGAAACCGAGAGGATCCAAAACTCTGAATTGTGATGGGAAGCTTGCCCTGTCTGTTTTTTAATGCTGACAGAGCAGCCTTGGCTTTTGTATTCCCAGCAGCCCGGGGAGAAAAATGTACCTTTTCTTTGGTGTGTATTAGGCTGGCAAACCCAGCACTGGTCCCAAAGGCAGCTTTTAAACCAAGTATTTTGTCATTTGTGGCTGTCTCTCCCCCATGTTCTCCAACAGACTAGTCTGGATCGCTGTCTCTCTCTCTCTCTCTTTTTCTTTTGCTGCTGGTGGCTTCTCACTTGCTGTGGGGGTCCAGATAAGCAGCAGCAATTTGGTCTCTCGAAATAGACAGATTTCAATGAAACCCATTTCAGCTATCCCTGGGGAAAAGAAATGTAGTGTGGAGAAAGAGACTCAGCCAGTGTTCCAAAAAGGATCTCTCTTTTCTTAGTCTTACCACAAGGTCAAACGTATTAAGCCCTTAACAGTCTCCGCCCTGATTGTTTTTACAGAAAATATCTTCATGCTGTAATTAACATGTACCACATACTGGAATGTTATTCAGTTGTTTATCTGGTACTTTCCACTGAACAGGCACCTCCATAAAAGGAATGACCACCTTTAAGCAGAACAAAAAGATACAACAGAGAATTACACCTTCTTTCTAATAAGTATGCATCACCACATCACTACAGTCCAGCTTTCTCACTCTGCATTTAGAACTATGGTAAAATGGGTAAATATGAAGGGGGAAAAGTACTAGTTAAGTGCCACAAATGGATTTGAAGAGGGGGCTCTAACGATTTATGATAGATCTTACAGCTCCATCTAGCTCTGTACAATGGAACTCTGAGATAAAGACAAAGTGAATCGAAGGAACATGCATTATTATCAGCTTTTTAAATTAATACACTATAGCTACACTGGCTGATGATTCCATATTTATTCCCTTTAAATAGAAACAAAACACAGCAATAAAATCTTTTTGCCAGATGACTAAACTCTATCCTACTCCAGTCTCTTGACCCAGATAAGCTGAGGTCCTCAACCAAAATTAATTATGTGTCATGTTCAAAAACAAAAGACAAACCTACCCAACTATTCTTTTTTACATTTTCCAATCAATTACTTTGCTGTCGCTTGTTCTAAATGCAGCAGTCCCAATTTCTACGTCAAATAGTGCAGAATTACACCCTTCCTAAATCCACTGAAGTCAATGGGGCTTAGAAGGGTGTAACTCCACATGGGTTCGCACTGAGAGCAATGCTTTTCCCTTAGCTGAGAGTGCAACAGTACACCCATCTAAAAGAATGAGCACTTTTACCATAAGATATTTATTTATTTATTTATTTGTTTGTTTGTTTGTTTGTTTGTTTTTGCATTATCTGTAGTCTGCCTTTCTCTCTTGGATTCAAGGCAGAAGGCACAGGGTTAGAGACGGACAAATGCAAAGGCCACAGAGAGACAGCAAGTGACCACAACAAAACAAATAATTTCCAAGGTATTTAACATACATACTTTTTCTTAAGCCTACCCAATTAGAGTACAGCCTGATGCAAATTACATCATTACCCCATTCATGTGTCATTCCTTTAAGGTAGTAAATACTACTTGAAGGACAGAATTTTCCTTCGTCAACTAGGAAGCATGGATTGGGACAACACCTTCAGCTTTTCTAAATACTGAAGTGATTGGTGGAACCAATCCTTTGATTCCAAGTTCAAACCCACGGGTGTGAAGCACAGAGACCATGTCAAAGATCAGGAGAACACGCATGATTTGGGTATCAGGGATGTTGATCCGAAACCTCCCAATTAGAGTTGAAATGGTTCCAGAAAGAGATGAAAGAACTGAAGCTGAAGCGGTTTCAAACGGTTCTGCTAACAGAAAGGCTTATGCATGGTTGCACAGAAAGGCCAGAAAATGAGAAAAAAGTGTTGCACTTACTTATAGCTGCTGTTCATCGAGTTATCTTCTGTGCAGGCACACATTGGGACTGCGCTTGCACAGGCCAGCCACCAGAGGCTCTCTTAAAGCTACTTTAGAATTTTTCCACTCCAGGGGTGCCCTTCCCCTGCAGAGCTCCTTCGAGGCTGTTATCCCACCCAACGACCATGTGCTCTGCAGGGTGGAGCTCCCCGCCCCCCCCCCCCCCCGCTCCCTCAGTCCTCCTGAACTGCAGTGAGCATCACAAACATCACTGTATCCTATGAAACTCACAGCAGGGTAGGAGGCAGGGAATGTGTGCCTGCACAGAAGATACCTCACTGAACAACAGTTACAGGTAACTGAACACTGTTTTCATCTTCAATCTCCTGGGCAATCCCACACGGGGAGACTGGAAACCTTGGAGGTGGGGTGAGTTTCAGTGGAACAACGAGTACAGCATGGCTCTGCCAACTGCTGAATCTCTTCTCGCATCCACGTCCACAGAATAGTGCTTGACCGATGATGACCAAGTCAGTGCTCGGCAGATGTCCTCCAAAGGAGTGCCTCTCCAGAACACCACTGATGCTGCCTGTGCCCCTGCAGAATGCACCCGAAGTTCCCGAGGGCATGGCAGTCCTGCCTGTTGGTACCCCAATCTAATAGCAGAGACTACCCACCTAGAAATGGTCTGTACTGAGGCTGCCTTTCCCCTTGAGTTACCTGAGTAGCAGACAAAAAGGTATGGTGACTGCCGGAAACGCTTTGTTAAAGACCTCTTTACATCTAAGGAATGTATTGTCTTTTTGGCCTCTGAAGTAGGGGGTTGAAAAAATACTGAGAGGATGATGTCCTGAGCAAGATAAAAGCTGGAAACCACCTTGGGCAAAAAACGTAAACTGGGTCTCAGAACTACATGGCTAGCCTGGAATTAATGAATGGGTGATCAACCCTCAAAGCTGCTAATTCTCCAGCTCTCCTGGCCAAAGTGATTGCCACCAAAAATGCAGCGTTTGCAAACTACAAGCACCTAAGGGTTCGAATGAGGCTCACATGAGTTGGGAGAGCACTACCAAAAGGAACCACTGTGGTACTATAGGTGGTTGTGAGGGAAACAGATTAAACAGATCCTTTTGTCAAAAGTCCCTGTCCCAACCCCAAAAGTAAGGACTTTTGGTACAAGAGATTGCAGCAAAACAAAGTTACAAGATACCAGAAAGAGACTAAATCTCACCCTAGTCTTGGTAGGTGCTACCAGTCCTTTCAGTCTATCCCAACAGCCCAGGAGGGAAAGGACAAGTCTCCCAGCTTCTCAGGGAATGAACAGGAAAGGTCAGCCCTGCAAAGTGGGACTGCAGACTGAGTTTCCAAACACAAAACAGTTAGCTGCTAGGTGGTCGAAGGCCAAGGCTCTGGATAAAGGCTTTGAGGTCAATGAAGGCCAAAATCACAACAGAATACAAATATATTTATTTAAAGTGCAGAAATATTTCAAAAAAGACAAAACTGTGAGGGAATAAAATAATTAAATCTAAGCTTCTCCAGCACAGCTAAAACATAGAGCCAAGGTTCCAGTTACTGTTATGGTTCAGCGCAGGCAGTTAGTCCCAGCAAATCAAGATGGTCAGGGCAAAACCCTTCCAAGCAGCAATCAAGTGGGATTACGCCAGTCCAGGAGCTGTGCAACCACTGACATGCTTCAGTGCCAAGTGGTCATCAAGCTCCACCGAGATAGTACAAAGGCTAACTAGACTTATGGAGAGGGTCTCTGATTGACCTCAGGCCTGCTAGACCAACCAGAAGCCAGAGAGATGATGTCACTCTCTGTAGGTCGCTAAGCACGTGACATCCAAGGATGGACTAGAGGGGGAGAGAAATGAAACCATACTGCAGCTAGGTCCCGCCCGTTCCCACACAGGTGCCCATAACTTCAGTTGCCTGGGATGTGCTAATTGGAAGGACCAGGGGATGATGGCAGGCACTCCCTAGCACTTCAGCCGCAAACCATTTAGCTGGCAAGGTCACTGTGTTCTAACTGTCTCTTACTATCTCTGAGAAGATTTCCGTAGGCCACTCCGCAGGTTGAACCAAAGATTTTATTTCTCAGAGCAAAGCAAGGAACCATTTTTCTTTACAACTTTAAAAAACTTTTTGGCCGCTGGATGAGAAAATAGCATTTTATCCTGTACCTTGGCAGGATAGGGTGACATGGCTGCCAAATGTACCTTAAGGGAAGAGACTGCGAGGCCCAGTTTTTTTGAGAGTCAGCAGATACTCCGATACCAAGGCAATAGGGCAACTCTCAGCTTGAACTCCCTGATTCCTAGCCCAATTATGAAAATGAAGCCACTTGCTCACAGAAGACCTTCTTGTGAACGGCCTGCAATTGTTAAGAATTACACTGGCTACTCGGTAGGAAAATCCGAACTGGGATTGTCCAGCAGCCAAGCTGTCAATCTGAGCTTGTAAAGGGAGACAGAGTTGATATAAGAACATAAGAGAAGCCAATGTTGGATCAGGTCAGTGGCCCACCCAGTCCAACACTCTGTCACACAGTGGCCAAAAACACCAGGTGCCCTCAGGAGGTCCAGCAGTGGGGCCAGGACACCAGAAGCCCTCCCACTGTTGCCCCCCCTCAAGCACCAAGAATGCAGAGCATCACTTGTCCCAGACTGAGAGATCCTATCTATACCTTGTGGCTAATAGCCACTGATGGACCTCTGCACCAGATGTTTATCCAATTCCCTCTTGAAGCCGTCCATGCTTGTAGCTGCCACCACCTCCTGTGGCAGTGAATTCCACATGTTAATCACTCTTTGGATGAAGTCCAAAGCTTGCGGGGAGGGCGGGATATAAATACGAAAAATACGAAAAATAAATAATAAATAAATAAATAAATAAAACAAGTACTTCCTTTCATCTGTTCTAACCCAACTGCTCAGCAATTTCATCAAGTGCCCATGAGTTATATATTTTATTCAGAAGAATAACAAGTCCTCAGCAAGGAAACTCTGAGCCACATGATGCTTTACACACTTTCACGGACTCAGTTTTACTACTGGAATATTAAAAGTATAGCATTTTAGAGGATAGCAAAGCTCAAAGACATGAAGACAGACTGTAGCACTTTTCATCTACCATTACAGGCCACAGGGCCTTGTCTCATGTACATTCCAGACCACTGACAAGGCAGGTTGGGAGACACCATATCAACTAAGCCATGTGGGCAGTCTCCTGATGGCGACCCATCACCCGAACCATCTCTGACGCTCCAACAGATATGCTCTCAACCACAGTATAGCAACTTATTCCAGCCAGCTCACCACTGGACAGCTGAATTAATCAGCTCTTGTAACACTTGCTAGGACAGCTCTGGTCAACAAACCACACCGCAAGCTGGCACCCTAAATGGACGTTGATTTTTCTGTCTAAAAGAGAGAAGGGCATACCATCAGGCTACAGTTTCATCAACTGCATTTTTGTAGCTTTGTAACCAGTAGCTGGAGGAGGAGGAGGAGGGAGAAGAAAGAAGGAAGAAGAGGGAGGAGGAGAAGATGATGATGATATTGGATTTATACCCCGCCCTTCACTACCCAAAGGAGTCTCAGAGCAGCTTAAAATCTCCTTTCCCTTCCCACAACGGACACCCTGTGAGGTAGGTGGGGCTGAGAGAGCTCTGAGAGAACTGCTCGTGAGAGAACAGCTCCGAGAGAACTTAGGCCTGACCCAAGGTCACCCAACTGGCTTCAAGTGGAGGAGTGGGGAATCAAACCCGGTTCTCCCAGATTAGAGTCCGCGCTCTTAACCACGGCACCAAACAGGCCCTCTATTCAGTTCAGCTACAATACATCTGAGCAACATGGCAAAGTAGACGCCGCAAAGTAGGCCCCAAATCTACCTGACTGGAACAAGGCATGTGTTTCTTTTATATATTTCCATTTTGGCCTGGATCCTGTAGAAATATTTTCCCTTGATTAATACATTTTGGACAGTTAAGCACGTGTGTCTGTTATTGACCTGCTGACACCCAATAAATAAAACCACCAGAGTGTCATTAATATATGTGACAAAAACAGGGAAGATATCCTCTTCCAGAATTTCCAGGTCTCGCTGGAAAAAGTTAAACTTTGGTTCAGAAGTCAAAATCATTCGGCACCAAGAAACGACAACACACACACACACAAACCCGGCTGCCCTTCAATGGCCTCTAGATTACCGTTTTGAAACTGCCAAACTATTAGAAAAGACTCAGGAGGCTTACCTAAACCGCTGGCTGCTTTAAGGCTTGCAATAGCTGATCTGCAATAAAGGTTTTAGGAAAAGAGCGATGCAAATAGATTGACAACGTAACTTTCAACATATAATTTTTATGCCCACTTGAAAAATATCCCTATATGTTTCCCTGTAGATTTAGAGTCTGATTTGACATGAAAGTCTAGTTTTTCTCCATATACAATGCATGATCCCCTCCTATGCGTGCATGGTAGCAAAACCGCAAAATGGTTCTTCTGGCTTGCATTGTCAGACTGAGTGTCTTACGGCCCAGTGATGGGCCAACATTCTTCTCAAGTAGTTAGAATTCTGCAAGGCAAGCAGAGGAACACGGCCTACATTCCAGCACCGTAATCAGGCTCTCTTGGCTACAACACTTCAGACTGTAGACAGGGGTCATGTCACTGACTGCTTCCCCACACAGAAATAACTCCCTGGATCCAGAAAGTGACTATGCTAAGTTAAAAATCTTCCCCCTGACAGACATGCTTGCCATACCGAGAGGAATTTTCTTGTGTGGAAGAGCTTTCAGTGATGGGAACCCCCCACTTGAAGTTTAACATGGCACAGCTCTGACCCAGGCTTATCATGGCAGTGATAACCAAGTCTCAGAGAGAAGACAGACCTAAAATGTCTTCCCAGCCCTGTTGCAGAGGGTAATAATTGTATGACTTGTCCCAGATATATAACAAATGGTTTTGCAGAGGTGACAGTTACTCAACCGCTGCCTGGTGAGCTCACAAAAAAACACAGAATTCAACTTTGCTGTTTTTCCCTACTGTAGTTCCTAGGGGCAGGAGATATTCAGGGGTTCTGATCACCTTCCACAAAGCAAAAAATATATAAAATCAAGACTTCCCAATATGGTCATTGGCTACCACTGCCCCCTCACACCCACCTTCCAACAGTACCTCTTGGCAAAGTAGCTTAGGAAGGGAAAGGTGACTCACAGACACAGATCCACGATTATGGAAACTTCTCTAAGGCTTACCTAGAAGTAAGCCACACTGAACCAATTAGGAATTATCTCTGAGCAAACGTGAAGGACTGCAATGCATGCATCCTAGTAGCGGGAGACTTTTTAAACTATGATGCTGTCTCTGATGACTTCATGTCTTTAAAGTATAATGAACAAGAACTACACAACAATTCATTAATAATACTAAAACTCAGAGGCCCCACTGACGGTTCTCTAGGGTGAACTGGAAATCCCATAAAATCAAACGTAAGATTTTGCTGTGGATTACACACCTCCCTTTTTCTTT
Organism: Lepidodactylus listeri; assembly: GCA_029233225.1. NCBI lineage: Eukaryota > Metazoa > Chordata > Lepidosauria > Squamata > Gekkonidae > Lepidodactylus > Lepidodactylus listeri. The sequence continues at coordinate 15,897,414 of JARCFY010000010.1, read as the reverse complement.
TAAGTCACTAAACTAATATATCTGATGTCTCCATCAGAGATCAGTCTCCTTTTAGGAGCCATCTACCATTCTTGACAGTCTTAAGAATAAAATCCAGATAAGCTTACTTTTCCATTAAAATATATTACATCTAAATCTTTCCATTAAAATACACTGACGAAACTGCATTGACATTTATTGGAAATTACTCAACTTCTTTCTCAAGTTCATATATTTAAAACTATGAATATCTCTTCAGCAAGCTTTGGCTTAAGGATCCAGATCATCTAGATCCACATCGTTACCTTCTCATGTGAAAGTTTGCAACTTTTAATGACCTCATGACTCTGTTTGCCTATAAACATCCACCTGAGGAAAAGGAGCCTGAAAATGGTCCTTTTAAATATCAGGTCTTTAAAAGTTAAATAAAATAATGAACAGCACACAGCCATTCCTTTCTTACGCAATTCTATTTTTAATTCTACATTTTGAGTTTCTAGGTATAAACTGAAGTTATATTAGTTTGGCCAAACATTAGAGAAATTTGAAATAACATAGTCCCTGAGAGTGTGGCATTAAAAGTTTTAAATTACTTGTTCAAATTACTAGAATACCACTAGAGTTGCAGGAACCCTGGTCCAGCCAGGCTGTCATGGGTCCCGGCTCTGCTGAGGCTGACTATTCCTCAGATGAGGCAGAGGCATGGAGCAACCCAGCGTTCTCTGGATTCAGCCCCGAACAGGAACCTCCACCAGCACCTGAGGGAGAAGAGGCCCCAGCAGCTGCACAGGAGCGGCAGCAAGGCGAAGAGACTGAGGTGCAGCCAGAGGGAGAGACTGGTCCAGAGCCTGGCCCAGCACCCCCAGTTGGAGACACCCCGAGGCCAGAATCCCCACCTAGATCACCTGATTGTCCCAGGCGCAGGGTACGCCAGCATCTGAATGTGCAAGAGAGAAGGAAGGGTGCCAGACTGCAGCTGTTGCAAAGGCAACGTGAGGGGCTGTGAGTCTTTGCAGATTGACTCCCAGGGAAGGGAGGACCTGATCATAAACACTCCTACACATCTGCCTCAGCACGGAATCAACTGTGTATCCTCAGACCTGATCCCAGCTGTCAGCCTCTGCTCCTCACTCCTGAAACCTCTGACTGATTTACCGGCTTTCTGACCTTTGGCTCTGTTTCTCAGCTTGCTTTTGGACTGTATATCCAGCTTTCAGTAAGGGTATCTGCAGTGACCAGCTGGACCCAGAACACAGAGGATCCCCCAGTCTTCGGGGCTCCAATCCACCACCAGCCAGCTGGCCGGCAGGGGAAGCCCAACCCCCGAACAGGGACATCACAATGATGTCACCCAGAAGTGACATCATTGTGTTGCCAACATCAGGGGGTGACACTCTAGTTTTGGAGCAAACTCTATGGTTTTAAGGGCAAAAAACCCATAGAGTTTCACCCTAAACCTAGAGCGCCACTCCCCCCCCCCCCCAATGTCAGCCAAACAATGATGTCAGTTTCAGGTGATGTCATCATGGCACACACACTAGAAGATCCTGACCTAGAGCCCCCCCCCCCCCCGGAGCAAGGTAGGATCTGGCCATCCTAAATACCACTCTTACAAAATTTTACCTATTCCTCTAAAATAAGAAGAACACGTGGGTCCCTTAAAAAGCTAAAAGCCCTCCCTTCCCAAAAAACCTCTTATGCACAGATTACTGAACCAGTGTTAGTAGAACATTCTGCTCCATCCTGCACCCCCCAGATCCCAATTACCTTTTTTTTAACCTCTTGTGAGCCTCAGTTTGAACAATGCTGATCAGAGAGTAAACGACATTGTGATAATATTCTTCCACATCCCCAAAACTATGAGCCTCTAAATCCAACTGTAAAAGCAAAGATTGACAACTGGTACTTTGGAGCTACAAGGCAAGTCACACACAAGACCACAAAGGAGCATTTGAGAAATAACTTTCTGTTTCATTTCAAAATATGTCAAGAGGTACAACCCAACAAGCATAGGTATGCTGTGTCTTTAAGACATTCTATGCCTGTATCAATACTTGTTGAGTAATCCAACTTCAAACTAGGCTAGACTATTCAATCAATGAGACCTCAAAACTGAGAATCTTCGTTGTATTTTAAATTAATGCATCACAGTCTCCTAAGCTCTTTCTCCCCTCTACTTGTAATCATAAAGAATGTTCATATTCCAATTAAACTATAAGACGAATTTAAATAAGTCAGCACTTAAAAATAGAATAATTAGAACTCTAAGGCACTCTAGGGCAGTGTATTTCTGTAAAATTATTACTTGTCTCTGGAACATTAAAGCACAAACCAAAGACAAATTGACTTGGCCTCTTGGGAAATACAACATCCTCAGAAATTCTCCACTTAAGACTTGTCTCTTCCTGGTATTGTGAACAACTCTTGTATGCATAAAGGTCATTGAAGATGAACTCAGTGTAATTTTTTTAAAAAAAACTTGGCTTATTTCATTAAAGGCTTTATTTTAAAAAATAACTGCTACGTTTAGATGAGGTGCTATAGATAACTGAATAGCATCAGCAATTTTACTTTTTAGAGCATGCTAGGTAGTATTTGCTATCTACTATCTAATTTCCACGGTGAGCCATTTTTTTCAATCCATAAAAAAACTGCACTCAAAAATTTAATCACCCTATTTTAGTACAACATAAAAGCAGATCTGTGAACACAGCTCAATTTAAAGCTAATAGCCAACTTTTTGTGAAGCAAAAAAAAAGAAGAAGCCGTGATTCCTTAAAAAAAAAAGTTTTAGCCGTAAATGGATTTTCTTTTTGCAAGTTTGTATGTTCCAGCCTCATTTACTGTTATAGATCTATTAATCTCATAACCAAAATGTCTTATGTATCTGAACCCTGAAACTTTACCTAGGGGGGGGGAATAATTTATTCTGCATTCTCTCACCGCTTGGAAATTTAAGACAAAGTTTTGATGGGATTTTTTTTTTTGACAGTTCTAATCTTGATATTTAAAAACAGAAATTGCAACAGACATTCACATTTTATTGACTCTAATCAAATATTGGTATCAGTTATCAAATGTAGCAAATCAGCATAAAAATACCAGCAAAAACTCAAACATCACAATGACACACGCTGATTACATTATGGGAATGCAATTCATAGCTAACTCATTAATTTCAAACACCATCAAGTATTTTGCAATTACAACTAGCCCACTTCTCTTCATAGTGACAATCCAGTCTGAGATGGTACTATACTACATGCTACTGAGATGATGCTGTACCACATGCTACTGAATAGGAGTGAGTGTGAGTCAAAAAAAAAATTCTGTAAATCGTAATTGCTGGTTTTCAGATGGGACATTACCAATTCAGGATTCTAATCTGTATTGGAGGAGGTGGGCAATTTGGCACTTCAATGTCATTATTTTCAGTGAGGAACTGATTTGAAGGTCAGGGGCAACTTTTAAAAAAGAAAATGACACCAATTTTGCACAGGACATGATCACCGATCTATCTAAAGACACACACACCCCTCAGTTGCAAGGAGAACAGACAAAGGCGCTTGATTTTACAGACTTCCTCAATGGGCTACAGCAGGAGAGGAAGACCTCAGAAGGTTGGAAGAACACTAGTGGCATTGGTGGTTGAAGAGGCTGCACCGTAAAGGAGATGGGCTCTATAGGAGAAGTGGAGGGTGGATTCAGGTGTGTCGGTATCACAGCTGGAAATATAAATATAGTACCTGTAATAAGTGGGATACGAGGATACTGACCTGAATATCCTGGTAGTACTTGTGATGAGGGGTCCAGGCCCCAATATGCATTAAACTGGTGCCCATCATCATGTCATGGGCTTCATGAAAGTGCTTCATAATACGTTAACTTACGCCATCTATCACATCGAGGGTTGAAGTCACACACGCAAGATAGAGCGGGGGGAAGAGAGGCTATTTCCTTCAGCGGAAGTTGACCCGCAGTTGCGCAATCACACAGTCTTTTGAAGCTGGGGCACAGCCCGCCACTGCGTGATCAGACGCAACCATGGGTAAGTCAGGTTTTTGCCGTTTGTCCCCGGTACGCTTAAACAAGGGATCGATTATTCGCATCTCAGCCCTGAGGGCTCCCCTATGGAGTGTGCGATGATGCACATACTAAGAAGGGCAAAAAACAACAGCACAGAGTCGGGATGCCCTGATTAGACCATCCTGACGCCATGAGAGCGGACTGGAATGATCAGATGTGGGAAAGTCCACGTGGCCCATAGCAACCTGTTTGCTACCAGACTTTCCGAGGTATCTTTTTAATCCGCTTGTGCAGTGGAGCAAAATGGGTTGCCGATGGCTGCGGGGCACTTCCCAGATGTTGTTGTCTGAACATAGTCCTTTAATCCTGATGACACCGGTGTTTTTGGCCACTGTGTGACAGAGTGTTGGACTGGATGGGCCACTGGCCTGATCCAACATTGGTTTCTCTTATGTTCTAATCCACCCAGCATTCACGCCTATGTCGGGGCTAATTGTGCGTGTGATCGCAACCCATGGTACCAATCCCTCTCATCATAACTCCAGAATGATCTTCTAGATTCCTTCAGTGGATAATATAGAGATTGGTCATGTTACCAAGGTGGAGACTGCCAATGTCGTAAGCTGAATCCTTTAATATCTTCCAAACCTTCCCAGGGAACAAAGATATGGCCATGGGACTGTTATGGTATCTTTATTCCTCCATCAGAAAACACTGTTTGGGGGAGGGCTTTACTGAGACTATTTCAGAACTGCCTCCATTACTCCAGCAATATGTTCAGTTTCAGGTCAGAGGTGAGCAGCAGTATAGAGACTGGTACAGAGTCAGACGACAGAGTGAGCAATAAGCATCATAATGGAGGGGACTGAACCTCCATGATTTCTAGTGATGTTTTTGTTTCAGTGTTCTTACCTAGTTTAGCTTTTATAATCATTTTTCCCCAGTTTTAGTTTCTTTATTAATAGTATTTTTAAAGCAATTTTCGACTCGACTGTGCGACTGAACAAACAAAAGCATCTTTCAGTACATGTCTACACGGTGCTGGATTAGGCCCCAGGGTGACCCAGGTTCAAACCCCACCCCACCCCCACTTGCTGTGAAATGCATTTAGTGACCTTGAGCCAATTATTTTCTCTCAGCCTAACCTATTATAGCCTAACCTATTATTAGTTTTAGTTTCGCTGGGCAGCTCTAGGAATTTCTCCTCAACTCAATGGTCCTTACCATAGAGATTGTGAATATTCCTAGAGTGCCTTTGTATCATTTGAACAACGTGAATCCCTGTGGTGCTGCAGGCTCAGTTTCAAATAAGGTCAAGATGGATGTTGTTTTTCAGCAGACTGCACTCCAGTCCTGAGACCCACAATTTGAACTGAAACACAAGATGGGAGAGGTTGCGTTGATTCAGCACAGGGCAAGTGGATCAATGGGGTATGTTGAGACATCTTTACGGACAACAAAGACTGCTCCCATAGTCTGGAAAAGCAATTCCTCTGTTTCTGCTTGGCTAGTTTAAAGCATTGAAGACAGGATTAGAAGATTCTGTGGCTGTCTATCAAATACAAGAGCCGGATGTGGGTGCCAGATTGGTTGCTTTAAACCCAAAGGATTTTTAAAAGGTTGCTTTTACCCAAGCCAACTTATGGTAGAAGAGAGGGAGGTTCAACTGTGTGTATGTGCACATGCACAAACTAGCTTTGGGGGGGAGGCTAGAAGAGAAGAAGGGAAGGTCAGAGGAGTATAAAAGAAAGATTAGAAATTCTGACTTTGATCCACAGGCCTGCTTACTGTGTGGAGCTCTCAGAAGAGAACTGAGCAGGAAGGCATGTGTAGAGGGATATTACTTTCCCTCAGGGAGGTGATTAAAGTGCCATTTCTTTTCCACCAGCACAAAACCCATATGGGGGAACTGCGGGGAGACACCATGACGAAGAGCAGTGTTATGTTATATCAGAGGATGTGTGCTGCAGGGGAAAAAAACAATTTGTATCTGCAACCCAGTGGAACTTAATTGGGAGTTGGCTAAAACCAAGGGGAGTTTGGCTAAAACGAAGGCATTTTAGAGATGCATCAGCACCCTCTGGAAAGCTGGTGCGGGATAAATTGCTATGCCACCTGTTGTTACTAGCCTGCTTGCTTACAATGTCCTCTGACTGCATATACTTGTTTTATTTATAAATATTATAACAAAGACATTTATGATGTTCTCGTCTCCAAAGGGAACAGAAGCCTCTATCACTTCCCTTGGGCTTCTCATTTGTCAGGAATATTGGGAACCATGCAATCCTGCTATGATCTGTTGCAGCAGCCCAATCCCATTAATTCTGTAGGAACACGTGACGTTGAGCGTACTGAAGCCTATCCATCTCGGTGGCAAAGATACTGTCTTTGCCTTAAAAAGAAGACTAGAGCTATGCTGTGCCAGAACACACACTGTTAGCCAGAGATAACATATCTGGGCTTTTAGGTTTGTAGAGGAGGAGTTAATATTGTTTCAACGACTACCACAGGCCTCAGCCAAAAATACACAATTCATGATTAGGAGACAAAAGGAAAGTGGAAATTACTGATCGCATGTTTTTGTTCCTTTGGCAGTGTCAGCTGAAGTTATTCTTTCGACAGCAACAGCCAGCCTCATTCTGCCCAGCTGCTGCGGTAAAGCAGATGCTCAGAACAGCTGGAGCAGTTCCAAAAGAAGGCAGGTACAGCACTTATCATGTGGCTCACAGTTGGTTTCTGGCCCATTTGTGCATCAGCATTACTGAACAGAGGTGCTCCCTGGGCCATCTAGGTACAACACTGGATATTATGGGCAACTTTCCATCCCTGTCCACCCAACCCCTCTTCCCCTCTTAAAGGGGACCCATCAGGCACGTTACTGTGGCATGAAAAGGGCTCTCTCTCTCTCTTTTTGATCGTATGAGTTAGTCTTATATAGTTTTTACATAGCCCTCAATATAAGATTTTCATAGTAACAGTGGCTTTATTTTATTATTGTGGTAGAACACTACAACAGTACTTGTAAATTCCAATTTGATATAATCTGTACCCATAAATTTGTTATACTACTGTTCAATTCTGTTGACTTTATAAAGTTATGTATTGTAACTTTTCATGATCACAATAAAGTTTAATTTTAAATAAAGGTTCTCTCTCTCACACACACACACACATACATACACACACACACACACACCCCAGTTTAACTGTACAGCAGAATAGGAAATTCAGTTATAATAATCAGAAATTGTCCATTTTCCAGGGGAAAAATAAGTATGAATAAGCCTGATCTTAAAAAGGATCAGCTTAAAAATTCGGCCATATTTTCAAGTTATCCTTTCAGCATGCTTCATGGTTCAAATTCACACTTCATAAATTTATTGAAAGTCATTTGACATCAAGCTAGCAACCTTCAGTTTTCTGCTTCATGGACAATATTAAATATATTACGGATAATTGGAAACTGGAGTCACACTGCTGTTTTTAAACTTAGGAAATATTAGTGTTACCATACTTGAAGAAACTGCTTTGATGTCAGGGGTTTGTGTTGTGCTTTCCACCAAAAGACATCATAACACAGGCTTTTGGAAGTCATGAAATGTGTACCTTATAAGCCAAAAGACATTGACACTAAGAAAAGAAGAAGAAGAAGAAGAGATTGGATTTATACCCTGCCCTTCAGAGCAGCCTACAAACTCCTTTCCCTTCCCCTGTAGTACAACTGCAGTATAACATGTTCTAGAGTCAACCATACAGTTTTATGATTTACTTCATCTATACCTCATCTTTCTCGCCAATGGGGACCCAAGCCAACTTACATTGTTCTCCTCTGCTCCACTGTATCCTCAAAACAACCCAATGAGTTAGGTTAGGCCGAGTGTGCGCAACCAAGCCCAAGGTCACCCAGTAGGCATTCCTCTCTGATACAGCTGATCATGCCTTTCACTATTTTGTAGTTAAGAGGAAACATGTTGAAATACTGGACTGCAGAAAGGAAGGTACTCCTCAGCAGAGCACCTGGAACCACCTCTCCATCCCATGAACAAACAGGTGACCTGAGAAAACAGGAGAGGGATGGCAACCAATCAAAGAGCACCAGCCAACCAGATGCACTTGTCCAGCAAAGAGACGACCAACTTGTTTACCTCCCATACACCATCCGTTATCAACTTTCAAGAGAAGCTCTCCCTCCCAAACCAGTTTCATAAACTATTTTTCACAACACTTTTCACTGATGAGCATTATTTATATATTATTTATTTGGGGGGGGGGGTGTCCAAGCCAGGGGCATAAAAACAGCTTAAAACTTCCAGTTGTCCCAAATGATATCCACAGGCCTTGGGTGAAAAACAGTCCATTAAAAAAAGAACCTTTCAGTTAAAAGCCTGGGTAACAAGAATTTTTTTGGCCTGGTGGTGACACTAAGGTAGACAACCAGGTAAGCCTCAAGGGAGAGGACGTTCCACAGGCAAAAGGACAACCACTGTAAATACTCTGGATTCAAAACACCATTATGCTATGGTGTTCACTCGGTCACTCTGGACTAAATGCTCTGTCTCCACCCAGCTCAACATATCGTGGGCCTAAGAGGGGAAAACAAAGGAGGAAAGAATCTTGGAGGGTGGGCAGGATAAAAATCTGGATGCCAGTATCTGGGGATGTCAAGTAAATATGAAATGTCGGAAGGGCAAAGGAGAAGAAGAGGAGATTGGATTTCTACCCCGCCCTTCACTCAGGAGTCTCAGAGCAGCTTACAATCGCCTTCCCTTCCTCTCCCCACAACAGACACCCTGTGAGGTAGGTGAGGCTGACAGAGCTCTTTCGAGAACTGCTCTTGAGAGAACAGCTCTGCAAGAACTTGTGACTGACCCAAGGTCACCCAGCTGGCTTCATGTGGAGGAGGAGCGGGGAAATCAAACCCAGTTCTCCCAGATTAAAAGTCCGTGCACTTAACCACTACACCAAACTGGAAGATTATGGAGAAGGACCCATACCAAGGTAACTCCAGGCTTAGGTCTACAATTCAAATCCATATTGCATTAGGAATTAAAAGCATGCAAGAGATTTCTCTCATGTACCCACTTTTCTTTACCGGCAATCACATCACCACACCGAGCATCAAAATTTCCCAAGCCTCCTGGCTCCTCTTACCCTTACCCCTTTCACACTCCATCGTACAAATACATTAACCTCTTTCTAGAAGCCTGAGTGGTCTGTCTTGTTTTGAGCTTTCGAACAGAAAAGTCTGTGAACCTCCGTTTGACAGAAAAAAGATATTTCTGCTTTATAATGGCTACACAAGAAACAGCCCAACTGAAATAGCCGCTGTGCTTCTTTTTATTATTTTTATTCTTCTTTGAAGCTTTTACAATTATTTCCTAATTGCCTGTCTCAAATAACTGTATTATTGAGGTGTGCCTCTGCAGCGGTTTTCTTAGCATGGGAAGATTAAGCCAGGCAAGAATGAAGGGTGCCTGAGAAGAAAAAAAATCAACAGCTGCTTTTGAAATTGAGCCTACTATCTGTTATTGTACAGCTTAAAGCCTATTCACATTCAGCACCGTGAGGGAATCAGCAAGGTGAGAGCCCAGAAGCAGATAACATAGAAAAGAAAATATTTTCAAAGCGAGTGCTACAAACAAAGAAGGGTTTTTTAAAAAAAAAAATGGCTTGACATATTAATTCTTCAATGAACAGTAGGCTCCCCCTTCATCCACAAAAGACAAGCAATCTCTAGGATCAATCTTAATAGCTCTGTGTGTTGTAATAAGGAATCCAAGGCAGTGAAAAGCCAAGCTACCATAGACTTAAATATAGATTGGCAGAATCCTTTAAAGTTCTCCTCTCAAGACAAATCCAAGTCTAATTTAACAGAAATAAATCCCTAAGGAAAGCCAGCGTCAAATGTAACTCACGGCTGACACCTGCTAGAGACTTGGATCTGACAATTTCAACACAGGTTACAGATCATCTATATAACCAACCAATGATTTCTCCCTCCCCCCCCCCCCCCCGGCAAAGGTTTTCTTTAGGACTGTGTAGCCAGAGTTAACCAAAAAGAACATGTGGTAAGTTTCAAAAGCAGTTTGTGATACCAGGGTGGGATGTGTGTGGGGGGGTGTCTGCTATTCAAAGAGGTTTTTTTTGAAATTTCAGTTCAGTATTCCCATGCCCTTAAACACACCAACAGTGCAATCCTAAAGAGAACTACCTCAGTCTAAGCCCATTACAATGAATGGGCTTTAGACTGGAGTAACTCTCTTTAGGTTTGCACTATTAAGAATCTATTTAAATCCTAATTAATAGATAGGAGCCTCTATCATTTGCTACCACAAAAAAGACACATACTGAGTATTGCACTTTCAATCCACTTTGCAACTGGGTCTTACTGTGTGAAATGGCAAAATTCACTAGCAAACTATCACTAAAGTGCATTGGAACTGGACTGAAAAGTGCACTTTTTCAGCATGTGTGAAAGTGCCTTTAATTCCTATATCTGCCTGCTTGATGCTAGTGGCGACATAAATAGATGAGTCCCTCCACCAAGAACACATTCAATGACTCACAGAAATGTTCTTCATGAGAATGCTTATTTTATATTCACCTCCCCCTCAACTCAAACGGGTCTCACTTTATCACTAAGACTACCTTCCTTTATATTTGCTTCATGTCACATCCCATACAGAACACTGTTTTCCCCACCTCCTTTTATTCAGTTGGTCTGCTACACGACTGTTCTCGGAAAGCAGCAAAAGTATTGCACATGCTTTCCGATACCAAATGAGCAACTTGTGCCTGAGCAGTGGAAAGCTTTTGAACTCTTTAAGATTTACCCTGATAGCAATATTCCCATTTTCTTCTAAAGTCCCTCCAAGAGATATTAAAAAGTCCACTTAACTCTGACTGACAATTTTCTCTTACAGATGCACTTGAACTTGCTCTTAGGGGGAAAGAAACAGAAACTCACCTAAATGTATACCTGAGGCCATTTCTTGTTAAATTACATTGGTTCTATTTATGAACACACTTGGAGAGTAATTCTATTCACTATGCCATGACCAAGATTTTGTAATATACAGACAGGGTATACTAATGTGTTCTATTTGGAGCTTTGCTTAATAAAGTTTACTGCTTTCCAGGAAGGAATCTTAACCCAATATGGTACTCCAGGTCTCACACACACTCTTAAACAACAGAGGAGGACTGGATTTATACCCCACCCTCACACCTTGTGAGGCAGGTGGGGCTGAGAGAGCTCTGACAGAAATGGCTCTTTTTCAAGAACAGTTCTGCCAGAACTATGGCTTGCCCATGGTCATCCAGCAGATGCAAGTGGAGGAGTGGGGAATCAAACCTCGTTCTCCCAGATTAGAGTCTGCGCACTTAACCACTACGCCAAACTGTTTAGAAGCATACGTTTAGCACAATGCCAGAGTGAAGCAAGGAAGAAAAAAATAAACTGGTAAAACGCAAATCCTCTGTCCCTCTCAGCTATACAGGCCCGATCTGATGGTAAATTAAAGGACAGTTTCTTTATCTGAGGAGTCCTAGTTCTGTAAAGATCTGCCATTACCTTACAGCCTGCTCCAGGCTCTTTAGGCCCGCCGCATGGTCCCAAAATGGCTGCCTGCTCCCATCCTCAGAAAACAGGTCTGTCCAGCTCAGCATCCCAAGGAAAAGAGAGCTATTTCCTGTAGCCCAAAGAATATATCCTCCTTGTTCCTCCTCCCCCTTGACCCCGGTCAGAGCAGGTCAAGGCACCTTTTCCTGTTGTCTCCAGGAAGTCCCTTCCTGTAAACTGTCTAGCAACTAACACCTCCACCTCTATTCCATTTGGAGAAGGCAAGGTGAACTGGCCCACCCCACTGTCTCTAGCAAGACCCATTCATATTTCTTAAGAGATTAGTCTGGAAGACCATGGGCTAATTCCCTCCCCGCTCCTGCTTGTCCTTAGTTCAGCGGGGGGAAATGACTGAAACACACAGGAAAGACTTTTGCTGCTTGCCAAGCTCTCCAGATGACAATGTATTTCTTCACAGTCTCTAAGGTTATACTGGACTTGCATGTAGTTAATTTAGATTTATAGCTCTATGTCCACACCTCAGCAGCCCCAGTTCCTGTCAGTTCAGACACCCGCTCTTCCAGTATAAGTCAAGATGTTCCCTTATCCAATAACCAACATCCCACTGGGGAGGGAGAGATTATTACTTCTTTTAACTAAATTCTCCTCATATGCCAAATGCCAAACACTTAAAATTCCTAGTCATTCATGAATGTTAAGTCAGTCTGAGCAACATTATCTGCAAATCCCCCCCCCCCGAAGTCTTCACATTTCCTTATTCAACTCTTATCAGAGCTTCGAACACTGTTCCTTCCAATTCCCAAACATCTCTTGAAGGTTGTTCCTGGACTTATGTAAACTGACAGCTGTCATCTAAAATTTGTAATATCTTTTGCTATCGTATTTTAATAACAAAAACAGTTCTTTGTAAAATGTATTACGTCTGGAAAACCTGAATGAGAACTTAACCAAAATTGCATTAAAAATGCCTGTAAAGTTATAAGGGATTTTAAGTCTGGGGGGAAATCCAAGACACTTAGGAGAATGACTACAATACACTACAGTGTTAACGGTTGCTTTTAACATGTGCCCTCCCTTCCTTGAAAATCATTTTTAAGAATGGCAAAATATTTTATCCAATATTTTTCTGTTTGGATTATAGTCAAAGAGATATTACAGAGCCAACATTTTTGGAGAAGACTCAACTACTGGGCCTTCATCAGGAAGAATGGATTTGAATTCCAGCGGAACCATGGATTTGTGGGGCCATATTCTTAGCAATGGGTTCTTATTCACAGTACAGGAACAGAAGCAGCCAGCATCACATGGATAGTGACAGCCAGGACAATACAATGTTGTTACCTACACTGTGCCTTCGCAAGAAAGCAACAGAAGTAGTGGATAAAATTAGGATATGTGAGAACCAGAAATTAGTTGGAACCGGTGCACAGTTTTGACAAGAAGATCCAAACAGCTAATCCATGATATAGCCACATCTTGTTTACAGCCAGCATTTTAAAGTAACAGGTTCCACCCTGCACTTGACATATTGATAAAAACAGCTCTGTTCTTCAGAAATTTAGGGTGGGAAGGGAGCATTCTGAAATCTGGCAATGTCTTCACAAGTCCACGGATGCTGCTGGTAAGTTTCCAGGAGACAAAAATGTACCTGACCAAGAATGGACTTACTTGGAATACTTCTTTTGAATTACTTATATTTAGAACATACGGTAAAACTCTCCTTATCCTGACCTTTAAGGCTTACTTCTCAATCGCTGGGAACAGTAGAGCACCTGATGGATGCATGATATCATGTTGGACCTATCCCTCTCATGACAGGATACATGATGCATTCTTTAAAAGTATGACCGTTGCTGCCTCATGGGCTACGCAAAGCCCCTCCTGACACTCTCAGGTAACACTCCTCCACCACGGTTTGACACTCTCAGCTACTTTGGGTTTGCTCTCAAGCTACATAGCAAAGGCTTGCTCCAGTCTATACTTCTCCTGCACTCCATGTACTTGAACATGGGCATTCCCGGAACCCTAAAGGAGCCCTCCTCAACCTAGGCTTGCAGTGGTTTAAATGCCTCCAAACATCCTTGACCAACCTCCTAGCTGCCCCCTTCCCCCAATTCTTTCCACCCCCCCGGCCTCAGCTGGGTTCCAAGGTCTGGAAAGTGATTTGTATTGGAATTTGTAAAAAAAATTGTAATTTTTAAAAATGTTTTATAACTGCACTGTCACACAAGACATAATTTACTGTTGTTTTGACAGCTGTTATATTAATTGTATTTGCTGTATTATGGTCTTTGACCACGATAAATGACATTCGATTTGACTAACAGCGGTGTTTTGCCATTGCCTGCCTCCACATCGCGACCCTGGTATGCCTTGGAGGTCTCCCATCCAGATACTAACCAGAGCAGACCCTCCTTAGCTTCCTAGATCTGACAAGATTGGGCTAGCCCAGGCCATCCATGTCCGGGGAGGGGGTGCATGTGTGTGCACGCGTGTGTATAAAATCTATAAAAGTAGTGATTTCTTTGTAGAAACAAATCTTCTTAAGAACATAAGAGAAGCCAATGTTGGATCAGGCCAATGGCCCATCCAATCCAACACTCTGTGTCACACAGTGGCCATGAACTAAAGACCATGTTAAGTGCATACACATTTTTAAACGTAGAGTTTAAGTAGATTTTTGAGAACTGAAGAGGCTTTTAATAAAACACCGCATTCCTTCACCTAACTAATATTAATTGGATTCTATACTCTGTCTACTCCGCCAGTAGCCTGAATGCGCAAAAATTACTGGAAAATATTTTACTGTTAGTCTCTTTGCATTTGTTCCACCTGCATTAGGTTCCTAGGGTGTGATTTTGAATGGTGGCAGCATTTTCAACTCAAAGGCCTTTATATGTAGTGACAGACTGGTGAATGGAACATGCAAAACTGAAGCCAAACATATTCTTCTGTCGGCATAGCAGTCACAGAAGTACAAGAACTATTACTTCTGAAATTAAAGATATCACATTATCATTATATTTTGTGGACGTTCCAGCACAAATATTTGTAGGATAAAACTAGTGGCTGTTTTCCTTTTCACTCCCAGCTGTTTGGCTCTAAATCGTTATTTCTGAAGACTGTGCACCATTTCCCCCAAATTTTTAAACAACATACAGCCAAGTCAAGGGCTTTTTCAATGTTATGCTTATTCCAAGGGAATCACCATATTTCACTTACTGACAAAATTTGGTTTGGTGGTCTGTTCCACTGACTGAAGCTTGAACCAAACAAAATGAAATCTAAGCCTTTGAATTTTGTCATCCACATTTTCCATGCTTAAGAAACAACGCTATCCTGAGAATGACTACCGGTAGTAAAATATACAATGTGATGCTGAAGTTTCAGTATGCGCAGCATTGGACAACGGAAGCTGAATGGCTTTGTCCAAGTGCCTGCTTATGTATGCAATGAACAGCTAACTCAGTCTTTTCTGTACTGCAGCGAGCATGTAAAATACCACAAGTTCACAGCTGTAAGACTCTGAGAGCTGCATTAAATAGAACTGTGTGCCTTCTCTGCTAACAAAACAAAATTCCACAACAAGGCTACTAATATTATATGTCCTACATGAATCAGGCAAACACATTTGATCTAAGTCATTTATTTGATCTAAGTACTTCTTCACCCAAAGAGTGATTGACACATGGAATTCAATGCCACAGGAGATGGTGGCGGCTACTAGCATGGACGGCTTCAAGAGGGAATTAGATAAACATCTGGAGCAGAGGTCCACCAGTGGCTATTAGCCACAAGGTATAGATAGGAACTCTCAGTCTGGGGCAAGTGATGCTCCATATTCTTGGTGCTTGAGGGGGAAGGGCAGCCATGGGAGGGCTTCTAGTGTCCTGCCCCCACTGCTGGACCTCCTGAGGGCACCTGGTGTTTTTGGCCACTGTGTGACAGAATGTTGGACTGGACGGGCCACTGGCCTGATCCAACATTGGCTTCTCTTATGTTCTTATATTCTTCTTTCACTTCTAGGTGTGAGGAAGGAACAAGAACTATGCCCGGCACTGAGATCTATATGCAACATTGGTAAGTCCTGGTCATAATCACTATCAGTCTAATTTACCAGCAGATATAGTAACCTGCACTAGGATTCAGTTTTGCTTTATCAGAATTTTTAATTTGAAAAGTTGTCAATTATGCTAAGAATGTATGATCGAATGATCAAATGGAAACCAATGTAGTTTATGTGTTTTAGGGTTGTCACACAAGTTTAGGTTTCTTCATACTTCACACACAAAGTCATAACGAATTCCGCTGTCTACTTCCACTCATCTTCCTCCCACATGGCTTAAAAGAAAAGTTCTGCAAGATAACTTGCACTGAGCACCTCAGAAAACTTACATTATATAATTAAGGTACAAAGAAGTGCCATTTATAATGTCTTAACATCTCAAACGTTCTGTCAGTTTTCTGGAAGTGTTTACAATACACCAAAACGTACAGACACATTTGAGAATCTCTCTACTCAAACTGAACTAACACAGCTAAATGCAGGAAGTAGTTCTGATAAAAGACAATACCATTGTTTTATGATTTTCATGTCAAAGCTGCAATAACACTCCTAACTCTCTCAGGCAAGAATGCAACCTGACAAAAGTACTGATCCAGCACCTTTAGCCTTACGATGTGCAGCGCAGTGACATTTAGCTAGGTTAACAATCATCTGAAGTGATTTTAATTTATTTATTCACATTTGAGTCTGTTTTGCCTAAAGAAAGACTATAAGATTCTCATCACTACTGTAATTATTTTGGTTGCAATTATTACACTGGGACTAATTTCAAAACTAATGAACAATAACAGGTCCTACATCAAAGCGCATTCCCCAGCATGAGAGCAACATCATTTAGAAAGCAGAAACAATGACCGATCCTGAATTGTATTCTTACAGGATGGAGTCAAAGGCTGGAAAGACAATATAGCCTACTCAAGAACTGTAGGTCAGAGAAGTGGGGGGGGGGGGGAGAAGAAAGACAACACGGGTCATGGATAGGGTTTTTAGAAGAGTTACCAGATCTATCAGCTTTGACTCTGTGTGTCAGACCTGGGGGCTCATTCTTAGCACTGTTCACTTCCATGTTATTATTTGTTTGTAATAAACAGCCTGGCTCCGCTAAACCACATGATCTCAAATTAGCAATACTAGTGGCAGCACTTACACATATCACTGGGAATGAAGTCCAGTGCACCTTCAAGACTAACAAAATTTTATCTCAGTATAAGCTTTTGTGAATCAGAACTCACGTCATCTAGGCTGAGTATTTCCCCAGTGGCAGCAAGTAATCTCCCACCCTTAATCTCAGTCCGCTTGATAATTTGAGCAGCCAGAGGAAAAGTAGCGAGGAAATGGTGTCAGCTGATGACGCCCTATAAATTTCCCTCATCTCTGTGGTAAAGACCACAGAGACTGCCATGGAGATGGAGGAAATTCCTAGTGGATCACATGGAAGTGACATCACATTCCCTCCACAACTCCACCCTCCCCAGGCACCGTCCCCCAAAACTCCCAGAATCCACCAGCACAAGCTGGCAACCCTAACTTCAGATGTATCCAAAGGAGTAAGCTACAATGCACTGAAGCTTATGCTGGAATACCTACAGGAACTGTCATATATGATACTACAAACATGTGTATTTCACAACTGTATGGTACAATTCTGAGCCTCATGTAGAAATACTTATACTAGCACTGTTGTTGAATATGATACCTCCAGGTCCCACCCCAAGGATCTCAAAGTTTGACTTGCTGGAGGCCTAGAAACCCTCTTGTTGAGAACTATGGGCACAACACAATTGTTACAACCAGTAATAGAATGGTAGTGTTGAAATGTTATGACCAGTGTCCACAAATCACTTTTTGTGCAGTACTCATATGGACACAGTAACAGCAGCTACCTAATAGTCTGCATCTAGATAGGCCAGAGTCTTTCCCTTTCAAGATGGATATTGTAAATACCTAACAGCAGTTCATCAAAATGCAGGGGCAAAGCCAGGAGCTAAATACATATTAAATAATTATAATAGTAGCATGGGTGAGCAAAGGGAGACATCAGTTTTACCTTATTTTCATCCTGGTCCCCAACAAAAGCATGTTGACTATGTGAATGGAACTTTTTTTTTAAAATTACTGAAACATTTGGAGCTAGTCAGACTTTTTTTTGTTATGCTAAATCAAAACAACACAGACAGACCTCAAGAAACCAACTACAAACCCTTTTAGCACAAATGGCACATTAGAGCAGCCACAGGATTCTTCTAAAAATCAATTTGCAATACCAATGGCAGAAAGAAAAACCTTTTTGCATACCAGAACTTGTATCCATTCAATGTGACTTTGAAAAAGGAGGAAAGCTAAACCATGGCTGTAATATTCAACCTTCACTTGAAATTTATCTCCAGGGCAGAAAATAATTGGATGTCGCACCTATTAACTCAGCTTCATTCTGCTAATTATCCTTTAGTAATAATCTTGGTGGATTTTTCCCCCCTCACTACTGTATATTGAACAGGATTAATATATGCACTGGTGAAACTATTTTGAAGGCTATCAAATAATGCAATAAATCAAACTCCTATGACCACATCCACTTCCACCAGCACCAAGGACAACTTCCAAACACAGCGTTTCGAACCAAATTTCAAAATAACTCCAAAGAGCTGCATTTCTTCCTCAATTTCTCACTTAAAAGTCAAATTAACCTATTCCAACCTTGCCTTTATTCCCAGAGTTCTTCTGTCTTTACTTTAACATAGCATGAATATGCAGATTTATTGTGAGCTTTCTAGATTTACTGAAGGCTGAAAACAGTCATACGTTTTTACCTAAAAGAAAAATAATCCGTTTATTTTTACTAAGAAGAGTTTGTTCAGAAGTCGCAGATCAAAATGTGCCTCCCTACTCTGAAACACACCAAAGGTCATACATATATGGTGTGCTGTACGATCGTTACCAATAAAGTAACTACACCCTCACAATAACACAAAAACAGTTAATACTAAAACATACATGGGGGGGGGGGGGAATAAAATAAATTCCAAAAATGTAAATGACCAAAAAAAATAGAAATATCTGCAAAACAAAGCAAACAATTCAGCAATAACCAGTTTTACTAAATGCCTTATAAATATATCAACCCATGTAAGAACTACTTGATAAAAATTAAGGGCAAAAAGTGTGAATGTAAAATAGGGAACAACATTTACTGGAACTTCCCATGTTGTGGGTCACGACCACCTTGCAAAAGACTCACAGCGTTTTGCTTTTTCCACATAGGGGCTGGTGCGGGGGTGCTCCAGTCACGACCTGTGGAGCAGATGCAGCCCACCAACCACATTTTGCAGGATACAGGTTCCCCAGTCTCCCAGTCCTGCCTACTGTCTCACAGACTTCCGTAAATTCCCCAGCTTCCCAGGTCTGGCCAAGATGTTGTAGTTTCCACAGTGACCAAAGTATCATGACTGAGAGAGACAGTTTAGTGTAGTGGCTAGGAGAGCAGACGCTAATCTGGGAGAACCAGGTTTGATTCCCCCCTCCTCCACGTGCAGCTGCTGGCATGAACCCACTGGGTCAGTCACAGTTCTTTCAGAACTGTTCTGGAAAGAGCAGTTCTCAAAAGAGCTCTCTCAGCCCCACCTACCTCACAGGCAGTGTTCCCTCTAAGCTGAGTTAGTGTGAGGTAACTCACAGGTTTTTAGCCTCTGGCGTACCCATTTTTGCCTTAGCTCAGGAAGGATGGCTCCGGAGCAAATTAATTTATGCAGTAGCCAAATCGCTTGCTAACAACTTTAATGCCAGTAGCTCACAAAGTAGATTTTTTTTGCTCACAAGACTCCACAGCTTAGAGGGAGCATTACTCACAGGGTGTCTGTTGTGGGGAGGGGAAGAAAAAGGAGATTGTAAACTGCTCTGAGACTCCTTCGGGTAGTGAAGGGCAGGGTATAGATCCAATCTCTTCTTCTTCTCTTCTTCTTCAGCCTCAGTGGCTTACAGAACCCAAAAGGAGGCAATAAAATCGCTGACATTAGAGAAGTCGACTGGGACACTACAGTCATTGTGACAACCATGGTACCTCAACTGCAGAAACTGCAATACCCTGAACAGGCCTAAAGGGCCTGGAAAAGACTGGGGGCATAGAGCTGCCTTATACTGGGTCAGACCACTGATCTATCAGGGTCAGAACTGTCTACTCTGCCTGGCAGAGATTCTCCAGGGCCTCCGGTGAGGGTATTTTACATCACCTACTACCTGATCCTTTTCGGCTGTATCATACACAGTGCAATCCTAAGCAGAGTTACTCCAACCTAAGCCTACTGAAACCAATGGGTTTAGATTGGAGTAACTCTTCTTAGGATTGCACTGACAAGGTGAAGGCCCCGGGGAAAGGAAATGTGACAATATTAGCACCTTGCCAGTGCAGGACAACAGCCAAATCTGAGCATTAGGCCAAGTATAAATATGATGCCACATTCATGAGCACGTTAACCTGTTACATTTGTATTATGATCACTTTCTTTACTTAATTCTTTTCATCTCTCCTTATATATAATTGAGTAGTGGGGTGGCACTTTCTGAACATTCTAAATGCTCCTAAATCAGTTGGCTCCATGATGTGTCCCTCAGAAGCTGTCTCTATCCACTGGCTGTGTTGCCTGAGTCTCACCTCCAACATTCTAAACAGTTTGCTGTTCCCCCCCATAGCCAGTTTGCTCTCCCCCCCCCATAGCCAGTCGGAACACAGAGGTCATTTGCATACGTGGCCTGATTGGCCTTTGCCTCTAACATTCTAAACAGTTTGCTGTTGGGAGACACTGAATGTGTCCTGAGGTAAAATACATATCCCAATCTTCCCTTAAACGGTCACTGAAGTTGCCAATCTCCCTGTGGGGTCTGGAGATCGCCCACAAATCACCGTGTTCCCCAGCCACAGCACATCACTTCCACTACAGAAAATTTCCCAGTTATTACAGCTGATCTCCAGATGACCAGGATCAGTTCTCCTGGAGATAATGGCTGCTTTGGGCCTGTAGTGGACTCTATGGCATTATACCCTGCTTAAGTCCCTCTGCACCCCAAACCCTGCCCTCCACAGGCTCTACCCCTCAAATCTATAGGTATTTCCCAACCCAGAGCTGCCAACCCTGTAACTGGCTATGGAACCACTTTCCAGACCCTTGGAACCCAGAATACATGGCATAGGAGGAGGTGCTTTTCTACCTTAGCTGCCACTGCATAACCCGAAATCAATGCAAGTCAGGGGTGGAAAAAACCATACCTGTTACCATAAGGCTGTCCTCCCATTCTACCCACTTGGGGCAGCAAAATGACTTGAGACAGCCCTGACTTATAGCTAAACTGAAAGGAATAAACACAGCTTGCCTCCCTCTATTTTCTCCTTCCCTCTGCTGCCCCACCAGCCACAGCTGAGACACTCACCTGGAGCTTCCTTCTTGAGCCCACTGTATTTCTTCCCACAACGGATCTTACTCCTGGTCTATTAATAAATGTTAAAAATGGAAAGGGGAGGTGTTTGTTCAGTATTAACAGATGATGGACTTTGGTGTTTTATGTTATAAGGGGAAAGTAGCATGGAACTGCTTTCCTAGTAAGCACTCATCACCCCCTCTCAAAATTCCAAGGGTGCCCCGCAGGCTCAAAAAGGTTGGGGACCCTAATTTAAGTGCAGGGACTGATAATCCTACACATCAGCAAGGGGTCATGGGAAAGGGTGTGTGAATTTCCAATATTAATTTGAACTAGACAGCCAGCTTTTGGCTACAGGCATCTAGTCAAGACGTTAAATTCTCTGGATGCAACACAAATATTTAGAAATGGCACAAAGCTACTGTAAGGGTTCTAACCCCACACATACTTGCAGCCAAGATAATCTGCTTAATTTTTTTCACACATTCATGCATATTTAAACATTTATTTTACTAGGAGAGCCAAGGCATGCGCAGTACAGCAAAGCAAGTCAACGTTTCCCTTCACCGTCTCAAAACCCGATTACAGCATAACAACCTTCACATGCTATATCCACCTTAAAGCATGGATCTCAGAAGTGGAAATCCACATAAATGTCTACGCAGCTTTTAAATTAATCACCTGGGAGATTACTAGGAGTGCAAAAAAAAAAAAACCACCCTAAATGTTATTTTTTAAAGGCAAGAAAGTTTTTATTAGATTCAGCATCCCCATCTCCGATCAAAACAAACAAAAAGAACACTCCTTAAGAATGAAAGTGATACCACGAGACAGGTGAAACAACTTACAACAGGAAGGGATCTGTCACAGATCAATCACAGGGAGGCAGGCTTAAGGAATAAATTGTCTACTGTTTGCCATCAATAATCGCAGAAGAGGGATCACAGAGCCTGGTGATATTTTAGCCGTGGAAGAACAAAAGATCTGCACATCATTCAGTGTGACATGGATGTGCACTATTTTTAAGAGTCACAAACAAGGAAGTGGTTGAACTACTCTGCCACTCACCTGCGGAGAAGCCTCCCCACTCTGCCTTCTTTCCTATGCTTCCTTTCTAATCGGGACTGACAAGGGAGAAAAGGAAGAGTCAGTAGCCCTGTCCACGGGCAAGAATGAACTGCAGAAAGATTCACGGCTGCCACGGCTGAGCCCCTCGGCCACCTACAGCTGGCCCACCTCTGGATGGGTGAATGGACCGCTCTGGCATCAACAGTACTTGATGCCAGGCTGCCTGGCAAGCTTAGTCACTCCACCATGTGCATGAGTACTCTTCTATGACTGCAACCTCATTCCAATTTGGTTCCCCAGAGAGTAAGCCAGGATAGTTTTCAGGGCTCATTTCGTGGCAGGATATTAGGCCACACACCCCTGATGTAGCCAGTCCTCCAAGAGCTTACAGTGACCCCTGTAAGAAGAGCTCTGTAAGCTCTTGGAGGATTGGCTACATTAGGGGTGTGTGGCCTAATATGCAAAGGAGCTCCTGCTACGGAATGAGCCCTGGTTTTCATTAAACACTATGCAATGAAAACATTACTGCAGGGGTGTCGAACTCATTTGTTATGAGGGCCAGATCTGACCTAAATGAGACCTTGCTGGGCCGGACCATGTGTGTCATAAAATGTCATGCCAGGTAGCGGAGATATAAACTTTATAAAGGACACAAACACAATTAAAGATTTTTTTATTTAAAATAAAAACATGCTTAAAACATTAGCACTCTTGCAATATTTTGTTTATTCAACAGTATCTGATAACTGACACCTCTTGCTCTGAATGACTGCATCAAAATTGTCTGTGCTGTTGCAATCTTGAGTATGCTGTTCAGGTGTGTATCTGTAAACTGCAAACCTACTTTCAATTTATTAACATTCACCACAGAAATCTCATGCTCAGAGTTCTGAGTCTAGGACCCAGGGGGAAACGTGAAATGGCTGAGCAACTGAGAGAGTCTGGCGAAGCAAGCTATGATGCAGCAGCAGAACTGGAAGCAGGAGATGGCCAGTTCCAGTGTGGGCCTAATAGAAGTCCTCAGGGGGCCTGATCTGGCCCCCGGGCCACATGTTTGACACCCCTGCATTACTGGCTTCTCTCAGATGCTGGTAGAGTCATGCCTCCCCAGTCAGGCATTTGTAGCAGAGGAACACTGCAGCAACAGGGAGAAGAATAGAAAATGCCATCCTAAAGGGAGACTTCAGTTTGTTTCACAGTAAGGCCACGGTGGCTCAGCGGTTAAGATGCTGAGCTGCAGACTGGAAGGTCTGTAGTTCGGCAGTTTGAGACCCGAGTGCCACATGACAGAGGGAGCTCCCGTCTCTGGCCCCAGCTGCTGTCAACCTAGCAGTTCGAAAGCAAGAAACTGCAAGTAGATAAATAGGTACTGCTTTGGTAGGAATGTAAACCGTGTTCCGTGCGCCTCCACATTTAATCATGCTGGCCACCTGACCATGGAGAAAGTCTTCGGACAGCACTGGTTCTTCGGCTTGGAAACGGAAATGAGCACCGCCCCCTAGAGTCAGATTCGACTGGCTTTCGAGCAAGGGAAATCTTTACCTTTACCCTTTAAGGCTCCCTCTACTGATAAGAGAATGCAGGATACAGTCTACAGGATACAAAGGAACTAGATACCAAAAGGAATGCTGTAGGCCCAAATTAGATTCCAGCAAAAGCTACCTGTCTAGCCTATAGGCGTTGTACCAGTAATGCCTAATGATCTACCCTCAAGTTTCTCCAGCAGTTCTCTTGCCTTCATAAATTATTCTGTTCATTCATTAAATCAACTGATTACACACAGCAGAAAGAAGCGTAGGAGCTCAAGTCAACTAGGAAACCACTTTTGCTCGAGGTTCCGGTCCCAGAGTATGGGCAGGGTTTTGAAGCCAACAACACTAAAACATGGATGTTCCAGAGAAGGCTGAAGGCATAGGCGTCAACTTCAGGGGGGCTGGGGAACTGGAGCCCCCCCCCGAACTTTTCCAGGAGTTGCTGATCCTCCACCGGAGACAGTGGACTGTGATGTCTCTGGCCCAGCCCCAGCCCCCAGGAAATTGGAAAGTCTATGCCCTTGGCTGAAGGTGAACTAAGGCATCAAATATTCTTTCAAGGAGGTAGAGATACAGGCCCCGCCCCTCCAGGAGGGGTACTTAAAGGTACTGGAGAGGAGGGAGACTTTTCATGACTCCAAAATCAAGACCAGGTTAGCTCAGCCTCATAGCAAAGTTCTGAAGTATACGGATGTAAGGGTTCACTGTGTAACAGTACAAGAAATGCCTTTCAGAATGAAAGGGGCACAACTGAAGCTATACCAAAACAGAACAATCCTCCTTTTAGCCCTTTAGAGTACAAAGACTAAATGAGCCAGAAATTAAATTTTTATAACAGCTTTCCATTGTTTTAGTCTGTTTCAAATTACTAGAGACTGAATCTCGGTCTGAATTTATTAAAATGTAAGTTTCGTAGTATTAAGCAAGGATGTTTATTAGCTTACTTTCCTATACTTATTCATGAAAGGCTAATTACAGTTTGAAATGTATACAGTCTGTGTCATAATTAACCACATTGTGATAGTCTAATTAATCATTATCGTCTGAGACCTCATTTTTAATGCAGAAGTTAAGTAAAGAATTCAACAACACAGACAGCACTTCTGAAGCAATGGGGGAATCTACAGAGATCCAACTCTGAAATGCAGGCCCAGGCATTTGCGCCTAAGCCAAGTAAAAACGGAAATGCTGTTATTGATCACGGAGATGATAATGATTACATAAAAGCCGATGCCTTTTACGAACAGAATTTGTCCACCAGAAAGTGCTAGAATTTTCCTCAAAACAGTCTTTGAATAGGTAGAATTTCCACAAAGCCATTAGGCAAGAGGTCCTTGATACTAAGGGGCCGCAGTGGCTCAGTGGTTAAGATGCAAACCGGAAGATCTGCAGACTGGAAGATCAGTAGTCCGGTAGTTCAAGACGCGAGTGCCGCATGATGGAGTGAGCTCCCGTCCCTGGACCCAGCTCCTGCCAACCTAGCAGTTCAAAAGCAAGAAATTACAAGTAGATAAATAGGTACCACTTCGGTGGGAAGGGAACAGCATTCCGTGCGCCTCAGGGTCTAGTCAAGCCGGCCACATGACCACAGGGAAGTCTTTGGACAGCGCTGGCTCTTCGGCTTGGAAACGGAGATGAGCACCACATCCCTAGAGTCAGATTCAACTGGCTTTCGAGCAAGGGAAACCTTTACCTCGATACTAAATCCTGACCACATCTGCCAGTTTGGCCAAGGAAACTACTGGCCTGAGTTACCATTGGCACATCACCAGAATTCTACCCTTTTCATTACCCCAAACAACTCAATGCCAGGAATGTTCTGCTTAATGTTTATAAATCTCCCGCCCCCATCTGCCAGCCTGTATGAAGCTGCACTGAGAAGAAGAAGAAGAAGGAGGAGGAGGGAGAGGGAGGAGGAGGAGGAGGAGGAGGAGGAGGAGGAGGGAGGAGGGAGGAGGAGGAGGGAGGAGGAGGAGGGAGGAGGAAGGAGGAAGGAGGAAGAAGAAGAAGAAGAAGCAGAAGCAGAAGAAGAAGCAGAAGCAGAAGAAGAAGCAGAAGAAGAAGAAGAAGAAAGAAGAAGAAGAAGAAGAAGAAGAAGAAGAGGAGGAGACTGGATTTATACCCCGCCCTTCACTCACTTGGAGTCTCAGAACGGCTTACAAGCTCCTTTCCCTTCCCTTCCCCACAACAGACACCCTGTGAGGTAGGTGGGGCTGAGAGAGCACTTTCCCAAGCTGTCCTTGAGAGAACAGCTGGTACAGATGGGAGACCACCAAGGAACACCAGGGTCACTATGCAGAGGCAAACAATGGCAAACCACCTCTGATTACCTCTTGCTTTGAAAACCCTATGGGGTTGCCATAAATTGGCTGTGACTTGATGGCAAAAAATATATATATTAGGAAATACAAAGAAGCATGGAGCTTGACATGTTCTGGAAATGCTCCGGTATTCCAAAGGGCTGGGTTTGAGCTTTTTGTACAGCACTGAAAAGAGATCCCAGAAACAATCCGTGGCATGTTTTACATGGCATTAGCTTATTAACAGCTGCAGAGAATTTTTAAAAGTGCCTCACATCTGTATCCTGTTCATCCAAAGGGCAGTGAATGTGGGTGTGGCAACAAAAAACAGGGAAATTAACTTGCCTTCCAGGGTTATTTCCAGTGGGGTGTGATGCTTTTACTTTTACTTTACATTTTTACTTTTAGCCATGGTAATCAAAATACAGCTTAATCATGCAAAGTTTCAAAAAGAAGCTCAGCCACAAAAGATTTAGGGAGCAGCCACAAATGATATCACTCAGTATTCTCGTGATCCAAATAAGTGTCAGGAAAGAAAATCCTTTCTTTCAACAGGAAAATAAGAACGTGACGGAGCAAGAACTAACCAACTCAAGTTCCATGTTGTTCAAGGCCTTATACCTTAGCACCTGAAGCTGTATATGGAAACCAGTACACTAGAGATGTGTCTAGCTATTGACTCAACTCACCAGAAGATACAACACTGCATTCTGCACTTGGCTGAAGACTGCAAATATTATCCGGGTTCAGGCCTTTGCCAAATCTACCCTTGAGATTACAAAATTTAGACCGAGCCAGCAAGAAGTACTACGATCTACCACATAAAACTGAAGAGTATCATGCCTCAATGGACCCACAATATTCAAAAAATCTGAACCTGCATCTCCAAAAAAAAAAAAAAGAATGAATGCAACTATACAATCCAAATATACATGAGGCTTTAAAGTTGCAACTTCCTTCATTTAGGGGAGGGCACACCAACTAGAGTAATTACTCCCTTAAAATTATACAAGAAGATATAATTTATGCAGTTTTATATTTTAAAGTGTTAAATTTTATAGTCTCCAAGTTAAAATTAAAATCATACTTTTGAGACTGTTGTGCTGTATATTATGGCTCAGGCCCCATTTTCCATCTGCAGTCTTACAAGAATTTGGAAACACATGAATATCGTCTGCACAGCCCTAACCTGGATAGCCTGATCTCACCAGATCTTGGAAGCTAACCAGGGTCGACTCTGGCAATTACTTGGACAGGAGACCTCCTTGGAATACCAGCAGCTAGGAGGACGGGGCAGATTTTATTCAGCCACCTCTCTGAATATCCTCCTGGCCCCCAGTAGGGGTCACTCACCAGAGGTCACCATGACTTCCAGGTGCAGGTCACCATGACTTTCAGGTGTGCACACAAACATGCACGTATTTTTTTAAAAATACAGAAAATACCCCAAAAATATTGTCCACACTAACACTACATAAGCATTTAAAACCATTTAATCATTTAAAATATTGTCTACATAATAACTCACCGGGATCAAAATGATCACACTCACATTACACAAGCAGTATTCTAAGCCATCAGACTACTAGGGATGTAAAACAAAAAAATATTTATAATGCTTGAAGCTTTTACTGAGCAAATTTATTATGGCACAAACCAATATCCCATTGTCAAGCTACTCCAAACTACTAACTGGGGCTTCTCCATTAGATACAGCCCCATCTCTTCCCTCCCACTTCCTTTGTTTTGCTCCATTAAACACCCGTCCTCAAGAATAGTTCTGATAAATGCAGACACTAGGTCAACGTTCCCTCTAAGCTGAGTTAGTGTGAGCTAGCTCAGTTTTTTAGCCTCTGGCTCACATATTTTTGTCTTCGCTCTAGAGGGATGGCTCCAGAGCACACTAATGTATACAGCAGCCAAATCGCTCGCTCACAACTTTAATGCCAGTAGCTCACAAAGTAGAATTTTTGCTCACAAGACTCCACACCTTAGAGGAAGCACTGCACTCAGTCATAAGTCTCTGACATTTCTGCAAACCCTTACAAATAGATTACACACTACTGTTCCTTCGGGACTATTTCTAAGTGGACCAATACAACGGCTTCCCACTTTAACTATACTCAGTGGAGGAGAATGGCCACATGTCCATCCAATGTTTATTAGCCAAAGATTTCAACCATAAGCAATCCTATTCTCTGATATACTTAAGGTTCTATCTAGAATTGTAATGTTTCTGGAAATTTTGAACCCTGTAAGAGAAAATGCGGGGTCCATCCAGGACCAGCATTTTGGGGGGTACTGTGGGTTCCCAGAGAAGGAGGGAGGCAGGGAAGTTGTGCTCTGCTGGCAATCTTGTAGATCGTCTTACTAAAAATGTTCTGAGTAACACCTTGTCTTTTAAAAAGCAAGAGGACAAAAACAAAAATTCAATGGTGTAAACGGGGGCCTTAAAATTGTTAACATGATAGCTTATAGATTACTGTGGTGGCACTTCAACTCATGTATTATAGCACAAGCTTTCATGGGCTTCAGCCCACTTCAATAGTTGCATAAAATAAATTCTCAGCAACATCTTTATACAAAAAGAGGAAAGAAAGAACACTGGAAACAATGGGCTGAATCCAACCGGTTTTTCCGCTAGTAAGAAAGGAGGAGAAACTCCCCTCTGATGGCCAAAACGGCTACCCTGGGAATTGTGGGACATCCATGGGCAAAAGCCACATGGGACAGGGACAGTAATAAAGAGGGGAACTGGTTGGATCCCACCCAATGAATGAAAAGTGTGACTTTTCTGTGCAAAACTCAAAAGTACACAGATCATAACTGGTGATAAACTTCAGTTATGTTACGTAGTTTAGTAACAACTATAGAAAATAAGAAAGTTGTCAAACCCCTATTCAGCTCTTGGATAACAGTACTGAACCTATCCATATAATCTTCCGTTGAAGTTCATTTGTTGAAGAACGCCAACTCCCAGGGCATGAAGAAC
The DNA here is from genome assembly GCA_029233225.1 of Lepidodactylus listeri. Lineage (NCBI taxonomy): Eukaryota > Metazoa > Chordata > Lepidosauria > Squamata > Gekkonidae > Lepidodactylus > Lepidodactylus listeri. The sequence continues at coordinate 15,868,460 of JARCFY010000010.1, read as the reverse complement.
TGGATGTTCTTTCACAAGTGTTGCCACATGATGCCAATTAGTGTACAGCAGAGAATCTTCCATTAACAGAAGGAAGAACAATTTTCAATTTGCCCTCCCCCTGACTGCCCCAATGATGCTTCTGAGAATCCCCTAGTCCTCATGAATGGGCATTGTGGGGGGACATTTTGGCCAGCAGCAGGAAGAGAGACTGGCAAATCCCTTCACAGGATCCAAACCTCTGTCCAAGGTACTGAAGCAAATGTAGTCGTAATGTATCATATGGCTTGGGTTGGAAAAAGCAGACTGTATGATGTGTTCCAGGATGGTATCCAGAAGCATAAAGATACATGCAGAAATTGGGAGGTGTTGACATAAAGAGATGTTTAGATGTCCATTGTAAAAATGCAAAGCAGTTTCTAGCAAGTGAACCTGCTTCATGAACTAGATAAGGCTCAGGTTGATAACAGGATGCTAGTTAGTTTCTGATGACATTTCTCAAGTATATAAAAAAACTCAGAAGTTGGCATACTGTAGAACCATCCAGGAATCCTTGGCAGTAATAGCCATGGTGCTATCCTACTGGAAAAGGATAGCTCGTGATAGATCATACAGCATGGGAAAACAAGGTACACGATGAAGTACAGCATGGGAAAACAAGGGCTGGTGCCAACAAAGCTTCTGCAGACAATTAAAGGAACTGGGCCAGAAGATCACACACTGCCCCCCCACACACACACAAACACCTATGCAACTCATTCCAGCCCAATCATTAATTTTGCATAAAACTCACCAAAATCTACTCTTTTTTTTAACATTATTTTTTTTTATTGGAGTCAATACTTAACTTACACACATTACATTGTCACTCTATTACAAAGACCCCTTTTTCCTTTTCTTCTCCCCCTCCCAGTGACTTCCCACCTCACCTACACCGTTTATACGTCCACCAAATATAATATAATTCTATATTATTTTCCTCTTACAGGTAACTCACTTATTTCTAATAGTGTTAGTATGTTTGTATCTATATATCAAAAAATTATTATTATTTACGGACCATTCATTAATCATTCAATAGTTATACCAATAGTCTGACCAAAGTCTACTCTTAACTAAGGTTTGAAAAGGGGAACAGGAAGTACACAAGGAAGGGAAAGCATGACACTGTGGGTCACTCCCAATCGCTGTGTTACACCTGTACTGGCACTAAAAAAAAAAAAAAAAGGATTTACAACTGTCAAAGGCTCGGTTAGCTGCCGGGGCTGGGGGGGATCTGGCATAGCCCCATCTACCATTTGACTACAGCCCCAAGTGGCAGCTGACAAGTCTGAACGAAACTCGGGATTTCTATAGCCTCACGATTTTAAACATTACGCATATTAATGGAGCCAATTCACATATCCACTGCTGGGAGTCATCAAGTGTTGACTATGGGGAGAAATCAATACGCTGACTATTGCACATGGCCCATGGTCTTAACATTCCAGTTCTATACACACAGCCCACATCTCAAAGAAAACACACGCCCAAGGCCAGTACCATGCAGGAATAGCTCAGGAAATAACAGCAGTGGAAAATGCACTCTGAAATTATTGTCATTACTTTAATAGCCACCTCACATTGTGTAATCCATTTACCCATGCACAAATTGTTGATTCCTGAAAGAGCTCTAGCAATTCTTTAGAGATTTTAACTTATGTAATTTGACGAACAAAGTAAATTTCTACGATTTTAAGTTTCTATTAAATTTATTCCCTTCTCCCACCCCCAAAATCTTACCCTCATCAACACGGTCCATTCAGTTACAAAACAGCACGGCAAGAGTACTCTCTTTAAAAAAAAAAAAAAAAAAGGCTAAAAACCCAGGAAATCATTAGTTATGCTTTTCTACCTTTCACACCTTTCACACATATTTGCTAAAAGATAATGATACAAAGAAAATCAATAGGATGTAAAGATTTATTGAAACAACTGAGGGAGAAGGGACATTTCCAATAGGCAGTGACCTCACTGGCTCAAAGCAGCACACTTGGGAGGGTGAACAACTAACAAGCAGAGCACCTTTCAGATATAAAAACTGAGGAGGAGGAGGAGATTGGATTTATACCCCGCCCTTCACTACCCGAAGGAGTCCCAAAGCGGCTTACCATTTCCTTTCCCTTCCCCTCCCCACAACAGACAACCTGTGAGGTAGGTGGGGCTGAGAGAGCTCTATTCAGGGCTGCCCTTGAAAGAACAGCTATGAAAGGACTTGTGATTGACCCAAGGCCACACCAGCAGCTGCACGTGGAGGAGTGGGGAATCAACCTGGTTCTCCCAGATCAGAGTCCATGCTCTTAACCACTACACCAAGAGGCCTTCATGCCTACCCAAACCTATTATATCTATATACCTAATTCCCAAGGCACCCCCTGTGTGCAGATATCTAAATCCGCATGGGGGGGCACCTGGGGGGCAGGGAGATTTTTCTGCACACGTGGGGGACTTCCTACGTGTGCAGAAAAACCTTTAAACTTTAAAAAACTTTTGTGGGGATATTTAAATCTCCCCAAAAGTTAAAGAGCATTCCCTGCACATGCGCAGGGAACGCTCTGGGTACTCTGCAGCGGCCTGGCGGCTAAAAGCTGCTCAGGCCCGCTGCAGGAGCTGGGGGTGTGGGGAGGAAAATCGGTGGCCCGAGCTCGGGCCTGCTGCAGGAGCCGGGGGGGGGGGGAAGAAAGGCTTCCCTGAGGCTGCTTCCTCCTCCACATGGAGCTCCTTCTGCCCCCCCCCGAGTACCACAGGTCCCGCCTCTTGTTTCTCCTATTTCCTTGTCCCACACGTCAGTCCCATCCCTTATTCAACTCATACCTGCATTCCAATAACCTCTAGCGCTTCACCATCCTAGCAAGTAATGACTGATGGGAGTTTGCCAGAACTATCTTTGGTTTCCTTGAATAAATTGTTGTGTTTGTTTTTAAGAATTTATTTTTGCAAGATTATCCAAAGCTGTGCCAAACCTCAAACCTTTGCTACTTGATCAATACCTTACAGTAATCACAAGGAACAATTAAGCGATAGATGGTCAGGAGTTCCCAGCATTCAGAAGATTTCTTTAAACAAACATTATTCTTATTTAATACAGATGACTTTCCAATCCAGTGTGTAAAGAAAAGGGAAGAGTGAAAGCTGCCCGAGTTAGGTTCCGGCACAAAACGTGGCTGATCTGCAAGTGTTTTATAAGTCAGAGACTGACAAGCACGCAGAGCCATAAAAAAGCAAACTAGGGGACTCCAACAGCTCCCCAAAGTTTCCAATATAACGTCTGTCAAGCTTTCAGTCCAAACATGGAAAGGGAAAACAAAGGGAGCTCTGAAATGCAAAACAAAGAGATGGTAGCCTTATTGTCCAATTATAAAACTCTACATGAAGATCTAGATAGCAGCCTATGTCTGATGTCGCATTGTTCATTTCACAGATAAATCCTGCACATTCTTATCACCTGCACAAATAAAAGAAAATATTGGATATTTAAATGTCACAGAATATTACTTCTGCACTGTTCACACGGACAAAGGAATAAAGCTCTATATCTACCCACCTAAAATGGATGTGGAAATAAATTCTAAAACTCTTGCCACAGACTTCTCTTCATCCACCTCTCTGTGCATTTCTAACTGATCTATTAAAATTCCATTGACAGTAGTTCTCCACATAGGCCTTGACATCTCTACACATCCAAAAACTCTGGAAGCATTACAGTGGCAATATTTCATACACATTAAGGTGCCGGGGGGGAGGGGGGCAGTGGGGTGAGTCAGTGCAACACCTTTGACTGCTATACATATTCATGCTTTGCCTTCCTTCCTTTTATAGCCCAAATAGAAAAGTACTATTGCAACGCAGCAGTCTGTTCTAAATGTTTAAATTGTGTCACCTGGTAGCACATCTTGCACGCTAAGTACCACTCAGGTCTTTCTCCACCCCGCTGAACAAAGTATTCCCACCTAAATGCCTGCTGCATGGCTCCCAGAGACGTGTTTATCATAGGAGTCGACAAGGCAGGTGCCCAGGTGTTTTATAGGTGCAAAGCTGTTACTCCTATTATTAGTTGGCTGCCTGAGGACAACTGCCAACCACGTTCCTTCCACCTCCCACCGTTTCTTGGAAGAAGCAAACAGTGCCCTGTTTCTTGGAGTGCGGTTCCTTTCACTCTTAAGCAGCCATGGGAGGTGAAATTGAAAAGCACGGCTTTGAAGAAATCAAGGCCATTCTGTAATTTTTGAAATTACCACTGTTCCGCCACCCATGGCCTTAAGGGGGCGAAACCAGCAAAGATTATGTGAACTTTTGTCTCCTGACCCCGCAGCTTTTTTGTAAAAGGTTTTTGTAACAGAGGCCCAGTATGAAATATGAAAATCTCTCCATCCTTCGCCCATAGATACTGACTTCCCAAACTGACCGTATCTGAAACATGAGTGATGTTTGCAAGCAATTACAACTAGCCAAATTGATACAGGAAGCTCATTCCTATGCCCTGTCCTGAGGACGCACGAATAAGCCTGCCACTGATAACTGTCACTGCACTCTGATGTGTTAAATTTTCATTCCTGGAATCGCCTACCAAACCACATTTTGTTTTGAAAGTCTATGGAAGATACCATGGCACTACGTGTAAACCACAGAGAGCAGGTCTGTTTTGACCACTATAAAACTCAGGCCTCTAACTTAGATCCTTATGATAAAAAGTTCACCAAAATAAATTCGCTGTATGAATTAGGGTGGGGAGCAACAGGGGGGTGCAAAAAAACCCCACCCCTGGTATTTTTCAGGTTCAGGTATTTGGTATTTTTCGATATTCCCAAATCCCAATACCAGTATGGTATTCAAATTCGGGAAGTAGGAAACTCGAATTTTTTCGGCTCCGTTATATCCCGTGGAGACCATTATAGTCAATGGTCCCCATAAGGTACAATAGAGAATCAATCCAGGGTATCTGGGGCTCTGGGGGTATTTTTTGGGGTCGAGGCATCAAATTTTCAGTATACTTGCTGATGCCTCTACTCAAAATAAACCCCAAGTTTCAAAAAGATTGGACCAGGTTGTCCTATTCTGTGGGCCCCCAAAGAAGGTGCCTCCATCCACTACTGCTTTCAATGGAGGAAGAAAGATGTTTAAAGGCCTCACAGTCCCTTTAAACATCTTCTCCAAGCCGTGTGACTCTGCAGTGAGTGAACTCCAAAGGCATTTCAAGGGCTTGCAGTCTCTTTAAACACCTTCTCCAAGTGGCAAGTTCACTAAGAAGGCGCTTAAAGGGACAGCGAGCCATTTAAACACCTTCAGACTTCACTCGCTGCAGCATCGCGCAGCTTGGAGAAGGCATTTAAAGGGACTGCGATCCTTTTAAACACCCCTGAAGTTCAACTATCTGGCAGTCTCAAAAAATCCCAAATATTTTTAGGATTTTCAGGGTTTGGCTATTTCAGATAGCTGAACAATAATCCAAATCCATATCCAGCCGAAAAAAAATATCCAGAAAAGACCAATAAGGCACTTTTTGTATTTTTTTTTTTGCTTGGATTTAGTGAAATACACACCCCTAGTGTGCAACTAGTTGTGCTGACCTAATAAAATGCCCAGTATTCCCAGTACTGGATCAGCAACATCCAGTAGCATGAAATGCACTCCCAGTATTTCTTTATTCCTATGTTTCACTTCTGATAAATATCACAAATTATCTGGATCCATTCTGGAAGGGTTTGTGGTTACACAGCCAGTCTGCAGACAGAAGTGCACTCCTGTCGGAGGCCAGGTCTACTGCCCACTGAAAACTTTAATGGGTATATGAAGGGCCAGTGCACTGCAGATCACCTAGGACATACTTCCGATATCTCCCCTTACCCTGCTTTCTCTGCCAGGGGTGGCAGCGCCAACCCTTCAACAATTATCGTTTTAATCTCTTTTGTAATTTTACAAAGGGCATGATTGTTACTACAGGAAATAATGGACAGACATCCAATATTAATGAAAATGGATTTTTTTCAAAATAAGTCTCTGATACGAAAACAATACTTCCAGTGTTTACTGATGGCAGTAACTGTGCTCTTCCTGACATTTCGACATGAAATTAAGTCATTTTTGAAGAGCACATCCCTAGTATGAATCACTACAATTATAGACCTTCTTGTATCAGTTATTGCAGATCCTGGTCTGCCCTGATAACTGAAATTTTGTAAGGAGCAGATTGATGAGCCCCTGATGTCTATTACAAATCAATCACTGACTCAGAGTGTTTTTTCTCAGCCACTAGATGAAGTGGTTGCCCACCCATTACTTTAAAACTATGAAGAAAAATGGAGTAATCAACTTATCAGCCGATCTCCAACCTGATTTTTCTGGGCAACAGAACTGAAAATGTGGTTGTGGAACACGCCCTGGTCCTCCTGATGGATAACACATCTGCACTAAACCCCTTTCCAGGGGTTTCAGGCCAAGCTATGTGAATGACATCAGCACTGGCAACTGATGATCCACATTTGAATGTAGCCAATGGCTGTGTTTCTTTGCTGCTGTTACTGGATTTTCCAGCAACCTTTAATACGGTGGATTATTGCTAGACATTCGGAACCAGAAGTGGGTATCAAGGAATATAGTATGGATTGATTTAAATCATTCCTTATAGATTGCTGGTCTCTTACTGCATAATTTTTAATTTGTGTGCTGCTCTTACTGCATTGTTCTCAATTTGTGTAATCCACTTTGAGTCTCAGTGAGAAAGGCAGACTATGAATTAAGTAAATAAACAAGTATCCTCCCTAGTCCTTAAATGGTGGTAGTAAGAGCAATCAAGTTGCAGCTGACTTATGGTGGACATCACAGGGTTTTCAAGGCAAGAGACTTTCAGAGACAGTTCGCCTTTGCCTGCCTCTGCACAGCAACCCTGGAATTCCTTGGTGGTCTCCCATCCAAATACTAATTAGGGCTGACCCTGTTTAGCTTCCGAGATCTGACGACACTTGGAAAATATTGCCTGCTTTATTTGGAAGCTGGTAGGTAACGTTTATTGTATATGACCAAAGGCCATTACAATACAGCAAAAACAACTGCCCAAGGAGTTATAAATAAAACAAACAACAGTCAAAGCAAACTAAAACTGAAAGCAGGGTTCAAATTCCAGGGCCATTAAATGTTAAGAAAATCGGGGCGATATTTTTGTTTAGTAGCCAGCACATACACAGACATCCTAAAGGTAACATGCAGTTTGTCATTAAAAAGAAAATGGGTTATTTTATCTACTACTGAGCGCAAAGCTATCCTGGCTAAAATGGCTGCAAGAAACTCGGACCTGGGAGCCAAATAAAGATAGCAAAACAGGCCATAGTGGTGGAGGTCCCCCAGTTCCAGAGCTCCTGAAATACACCCTCACTGAGAGACTGGTTTTTGCAAAAAGTGGCCGGCTAATCTGGCCATTGACATTGTTTAAATTTGGATGCCACTAAAGGCTTTTCTAAGTTCATAGAAGATGAACTTACTTTATACAGTGTGTTTTTATATTGCCTGATAGTTTTATTTGGAATTTTAATGCATATTTATTATGCTATTAGCCGCCCTAAGCCTGTTGAATGGCGGGGAGGGTGGGACAGAAATGCAAAGATAAATAAAATGATGGTAGACAAGTAAAGAGCTGGTAGACAAGTAAACCGGTTGAGCAGTTTAAGCCAGGGAGAAAACTTAGAGCTGACACCAATTTTGCTTGTCATCAGTGGCATCTATGCTCAATATCCAGGCAGAGGTTAGGTCCAGCCAAAGCAGGACTCTGGGAATCAACTGATTTTTGTATTTGGGAATTTGGTTTTGCAGCTTTAGACCTGTTTATAGAACGTGGGTGCTTGGAGGCGTAAGTTTACCAGATATGATTACCCAAACAAGAGATGAAAGAATAGAGACCTACCTCTGTTCACCAAACAAGAGATTAAAGAAGAGAGATATAGCTCTGTTCATCTGTGAGGCCTGAACAGAAACTTTACCCATACTCAATTTTTGTTGTCAGTCTGTTTTCTGTAATCCAACTTGTGAAGTGATAATTTTTGGCCCTATGCAGGGAACTATTTATGCAAAAGAACATCAAAATTTCACATATGATAAAGCTACATTTTTTCTGTTGCCCATCATTATGCACAAGTACAAGCTTTATCTGTGATGTCTGAAAGCAGCAGATAGTCTTACAGATTCAGGCCACTAACTCCCCTACTAGTTCTTAACTACTTCATATAACAAGATTAATCATCAGGTATGAAATCATCATTATTCACCAGTCTCCAGCACATGGAAAACTGTTGTTTCCTTACAAAAACCAACGCCTAGAAATCCACAACACAGAAAAGAGATTATCCGGATCAAGGAACAACACAGAGCTAAGTTTGAGACAAAAATATTTGGGAACAACAAGCTACAAGTACTGTCTGTCCAGGTATGAGCATGTACACATCTGTACTCTGCGCAACAGCATTTCTTGGCCGTTCCACCCCTTATGTGGGTTTGTTCTGCCGCCATCCAATCGTGACTCTTATCAATGGCTGCTCCATCCCAATGGAAGAATCTCTACATTAAATTAAGACAACCCTCATCTGTGTTGCACTTTAATAATACCTATAAATCAGATCTTTTAAAGAGGGCATTTGAGGACACATTGCATTGCAGATCAAGACGGGTAGCCGTGTTAATCTGTCTGTAGCAGTGGAAAAGAGCAAGAGTCCAGTAGCACTTTAAAGACTAACAAAATTTGTGGCAGGGCTTTTGTAGGTCACTGCTCACCTTTTCAGACATCTGAAGGTGGGCTTATAAATATTTTACACAAATATTTCCAGATTATTTATTTAGGCACTTTTGCCCCACTTCCCTCCCCAACAGGGACCCAAACCAGCTTAAAGAAATACCAAACTATAACAGCAAATACAAAGTACAATTTTAAGTAGACGAAGTAAAGAAGACAGTCAGTCATGCTCCTTCGAGCCAGCCAATATGTACTGCATATGAAAAGTAGTAGGTAATGTTTTAAAGCTAGCCCAATCCAATTCTGTATATTTATACACTAAACATGCAGTATATGTTTTATAAAACTTTTATTTATTTTTCTCCTACTACTCCATGTTATGGCCTGACAGCAACATATACTTGAATTGAAATTGGTGATTGGGGGGGGGGGGGGGATTCATCAAGTGTGGATTAAATGTTAAATTCAAATACATATTTTGTGCACAAATTATTTTTACTGTAATGGTACCTTTAATAATTTAAAGGCAATGTATGTACCTCACTTGCATCGTTTAAATTTAAGAAAAAAACTGAAAACTACTGAAACATTAAGAACAGCCCACAATATTCTGTGGGCCTGCTTTGTCCATTCCTCTGTTTCAGCATAACTTATCTTCCATGGTGGTCCTCAGGACACATCAGTTTTACTGCCTTGGAAATACTACATCAGATTCAAGACTGAAATCAATGACGGCCCCAGGTTTTTCCGCCCACAAGGCGAGGATACATTTTGGTTCCCCCCCCCCTCCCCCGTGCAAGGCAGGATGGGACAGGGGCAGGTGCCGGAGAATGGGCAGCCAGAACGGCACCCTCATTGAGCTGTTGCCCTAGGCGATGGTCTAAAATTTAACAATAACGGGCCAGCCCTGATTGAAATATCCCTTTCTACCAGGTGAAAGCAGACGTGAATAAGAATTTTAGCTTTCGTTTGGTATTGACCTACGCAGTCAGTCAGGTGAGTTTATAACTTGATTTTTATTTTTATTTTTAAATTACTGTATGTGTCTACAGTTGTGGTTTTACACCCCCAGCCCATCTACAAATCCATAAAACATACAAGTCCTCTTTCACGCAATGTCTAGAGATAATCACCTAAAAACGCTGCGACATTCTAACTGCCTAATACCGTCTCTGCAACAGCATCTATTCATGGTTATTAATTTTATGAAACAATGAATCTTTAGAAATGGAAAATTTTCTGTGGAAAAAACTTAAGCGCTAGAACATTCTCTTCCCTATATCTCTGACCTGAGCACTCCATTTCTGTAGAAAACAGACCCCACTCTTTATATTGAGACATTTAAGAATCAATAGGAGAAAAAAATTACTCATGCCAATTAAACCTATTTATTTATTCAGAAAATGATTATACCACCACTTCAGAGGTGTAGCCTACCTATGCTCACTGAACAAGGGAGCATTTTAATTGCCTATAAAACAAACACACCTTCTCTGATCTGCATGAAAGTTGCCAGGAAGGATTTCTCACATAAAGACATAAAACTTGTCATAATTTCATCCCAGTAGCTTACAAAAGATAAGAAAATTGCACTGAAAAAGTGTTTATTGCCAATAAAGAACCCAAAGAATTGTACCAACATGCTAAAGGAATTAATTTTTAAAATCAACTAAAAACCCATGAGGTTGTACTCTTTAACTGTTCATAAACCTCTGAGTTGAGATAAGCTTCTAAACTACCTTACTTTCAAGATCCACTTCAGGATCCAAAGTAACGCCACAGTATTTCTCCCCTTACAATATAAAATACAAGAATCCTGCATAAATTAACAGAGAATGGGAGGACGAAGATGATGATGAAGAAGATGACGACAAAGAGGAAGAAGAGGAGGAAGAAGAGGATACAAGCAGGGCCCCATGAGAAATTCACCATGGAGTAGACATCTTTCCTCTTCCCCTGCAGGTTCCCCTTTCTTCCACTACTCCCTCCCTCCCTCCTTCCTTCCTTCCCCTCTCTCACACTGCCTTGCTCCCATCTTCCTTCCTTTGGCACTTCTCCCCCCTTTACTCCCTCTCCCACTGCTTCTGCCATGGCCTCCCTCCCTCATTTGTTCACCTGTTGCCACTCCTCTCTCCTTCTCCTTGTTCTGCAGTTGCCCTTCTTTCCCTCACCAGCCGGCTTGCTTACTGACCAGCCTGCCTCCCACCACCCCATCCTTCCCGTCATCATCATCATCATCACCGGTGCTCCACCCCCCTCTTGTTCCTCTTCACCTGGCGGCAGTGATGGCTGCCTGCAATGTTTGTTGGGTTGCTAGGAAACCCTCAAAACAGCAGCTGTGAGCTCTTCACATAGCAGATAAAGGGGGCAGGTTTTTGTAAATGTCTGTCATTATTTTTGTTTTCAGATTTTTAAAAAACAAAACTTGGGGGTCTGCACAGAGAATTTTAACTCATATTTTGATAGCATAACCAAACAACAGGTTATTTCCTGGTTGTTTCGGACATAATGCATAAGTAAATCCAACTTTGGCTGAGGACAGACTTGCAATCTGCCTCGGGACGGCAGCAGGAGCAAAAACTATGGGGGGAAACTGGCCCAGGGCTACGCGTTCCCACTGGCCAGTTTCCTGTGGGAGCATGCCAGAATGGAGCATTCAGACTGCTGCGGATCGGCCCCGGGCGGGCCGGCCTCCACAACTTGTGGTGGGGCCGTTTTGGCAATATGCGCATGGGTGCCTATGCGCATGGGCGCATGGCCGCAGCAGCACTCTAAAAATTTAAAATCTCCCCACCTCCTGTATTGGGGCTGCTTGTGCGCATGGGTGCATGAGCACTCATGTGCAACTCTCTGCGGTGGCACGTTCACACCGTAGCCTCTGCTTGAATCCCGCCTCCTCCCGTCCACACAGACGGGAAGCGGGATCCAAGCAGCAGACGGCCCCTGGACATTGCTTTCTGCTGGTGTCCCTCTGAGGCAGCAGGGAAGCAGCTCCCATGCGGGTGAGTATGGGAGGAAGCCGGAGGATAGCTACGGCTGTATGAACTGGCTCCTTTCCCCCGCTTCTGAAGCGGAGCTCTCCCGCCCCACTTTCTTAGTCTGTCCTCAGCCTTTGTCATCAGGCTTTCCAGATTACCTTCACCCAGCAAACGGCATTCCTCTTATTCCTTCCTGTCCTTGCAACCAACCAACAGCTGTGACCCACTTTGGTGTACTCTCAGTTTGAGAACCACTGCTCACAGTTTTACAGATGGGCAGGCAAGGTCTCCCTGCACAGCCCTGGCATAGAGACACAAGTAATATTTTTTATTGTCTTTTCCATAAACAAGATCAAACAAATCATTTACAGTTCTTACAGTTGTTTATATAGGATACATGGGTAAAACGTAAAGGTTTTTCTAGTCCCATACCTCTTAGTGTGTAGTATAGCATTACAAGTAGAAACTGTCCTTGTTGTTGTTAACTTAAATCAATGAGTTGTCTACTTTATAGTTCTATATTAATTGTTCACAATAGACCAGTATTTGTAATATGACCAACTTTCACACTTTATTTTTTGTCATCTTGTCTAAAAAAGGAAACCGTTTATCTATTGGGTTAAACCATTTTCTTTCTGTATTGTCTCTTTCATTGTATACGGAATACTTTTCAAACATAAAATAGTCCCATAGTTTACTGTACCAATGTGATAAATTAGGAGGGGATTTGTCTTTCCATCGCTGCGCCATTGTGGCTTTTGTGGCAGAGAGATGGTCAGGTGAACTACACAAACTATTTTTAGATATAATGGCAGAGAAGAAGGGACTTCACACAGCTTACTGCTGCACTAACAGTGACATCCCCAGCAGAGTTACACGCTTCTAAGCACACTGACTTCAATGGACTTAGAAGGGGATAACTCTGTTTTAGGATGGCACTGTAAGTTTCCACCTTCTCCCCCTCCACTTGCTTCTTGTAGATCCCAGACCAAGACGAGCCAGAAGATCCTGAGTGTTCCTAAGATCCTGGAGAGCCACTGACAGTCTAAGTAGACAACACTGACTTTGATGGACCAAGGGTCTCGTTTAAAGCAGCTTCATATGTTCCGGCAAGCCCTTTCACTGTCAGCTTTACCTCCTAATGCAGGATTTAAAAACACTTTATTATGGTGCAAGGGACTGGACACTTCATGTAGATGTCCCTTTGTGCAGATGTCCCTGTCCAATACATGTGTTGGACCTTGTTTTCACCCCTCTGGGGTGGGGGGAGATGACTGAAATAAAAGAATTCAGAGAATTATCTGCGCCCTGGGAATTTAAACAGTGGAACCAACATAAATGCATCAGTTACCAATAAGACGTAACGTGCTGAGCATAAAAGAAAATCAAATTATGCTCTTTATTGCATTTATGAACGAGAGACACTTCCCCTCCCCAGGTTAAATTGGTAAGCATTCCATGTCTTTAACAAACCTGCAAATACTGAGATTTTATTTAACCTACAGAAAAGACAGCAATGCAAATAGTACCGCGGCCTCTTAATACAAGAAGCCACTCCTCATCCTACAAAGCCATGCCTTATGACTCCTGAATGTTGACTGCATACAAAACCTCCCTTGCAAAACTATTCTCTATCAAAGCTCCCTCCCATCCACACATTTCAACCCAATTGGAGACAAGACAGATTAGTGTGAAAAAGGCAGTTAATTTTAGAAAATGTATGCACAAGACTCAAATGTGTTTAATTATTTCAATATTTCTAGCATGTGACACATTTATTTTTAAGAGGCAATGAAATAATGCTTTCATAGGTGAAATGAGAACCAGGAGATTAACCAGCAGAAATCTATCTACTAGGTTTCAACTATATGATGTTTGTCGTTTTCATTCATATTTTGTACTGGGTTTTAGAAATACATCACCAGAATTCCCGATTCTCAACCACTGCCAGTTTCTCCGTGTAAACACGCTGAATATTTTCAGCCACTAATACAATGCTAACTAGCAAACCATTTGCTTCACCGAAGTCATACATCCCTCCAGGGTCAGTGCATATGGGCACAAAATATTTTCAAAATGTTTACACAATCAAGTAATTTTAAGCACGTTTCCATTCTAACAGCATGTTGCCAGAGTACTGTGGGTTAGATCTTGTGATCTATTGCCAGAAGGTACAGATTGGTGCAGACCTTTCCAATAACTTGCCAGTCCCAGCAGTTTTCACTTGTCATGTGTGGGTCCCCAAGCAGTGGGATTACAAATTACACAGATGACTAAACCTCTATTAGCACTCCTTGGATAGTTTTTTAAAAAGCTGAAATGTATTCAGTTAACCATACTTTTATTGAGCATCAAAAGTATTTTACATACATAAATTCTTTCAACAAGCTTTGAAGGCTGACTCCAGATTACTAGAACCATTCTAAGGCTGATGGGCTGGGATGAAGGGAGGTGCCTAAGGCCCTCTTGAAAGGAAACTTCCTATCTCATACTCTTAACCACTGTGCTACAAAACACCAGAAGGAGAGTTTGGAACTCTCAGAAATCTAGCAAAGCTTACTAAGACACTGTACATGGATTCCTCTGAGTATCCGGTGAGGTGGTGAAAGTGTCGTCAAGTTGCAGCCAACTTATGAAGACCCCATGAGGGTTTCAAGGAAAGAGACGAACATGGATGGTCTGCCGTTGCCTGTCTCTGTGTAGCAACCCTGGAAGTCCTCCGTGGTCTCCCATCCAAGTACTAACCAAGGTAGACCCTTGCTTAGCTCCCGAGATCTGATGAGATCAGCCTGGTTTCAGCCATCCAGGTCAGGGCACTGACTATTTACATGGTGCCATTTTCTCAGAAGTATGGTAATAAGCTTTGCTTTTTGGCTCTTGATTATTCAGAATGCTTTGTTAACCAGCATCACCCACTATACCCCAGCGTCCTTGGGGGCACATTCACACCCCAGCCCCCCAGGAGGCAAGTTTGATGCTTCTGGCTATTACTGGTTTCCAGACGGCCAGCAATGCAAAATGACATCATCCTCAGATGTCTACTTCCCCTGCAGCCAGCCTCAAGCCATCAGGAGCTGGAAGCCTTGCAAGGGAAAGAGTCCTGTCAGGCACGGGGTCTGTTGCCACGTTGCTTCCAATGGGCTGAAGTTTGGTCACTACAGATTTCTTTTGGGTAGGAGGGCAAAGCATTAAGCTTGAGTATCCAGCACATTTTGCTAACCAGCAACCTCCATTCCCGACAAGTACTGAATAACAAAGCTCTGTGATAACCATGTTAATATTATAAAAAAAAGAAACAAAAAACACATGGAAACAAACTACACTATTTCCGAAACAATTCTAAATGCCAAAGGGAAACTACACACTTCTTGCCCAGTAGGCCAAACGATCTGGATGCAAGATTTCAGCAAAGCGGGGTGTGGGAAGATTCAAATAGCAAATACACAGGTTTATAGCTCGCCATAAAGGTGGCAATGGAGACACAGTCACAGAGGCAGAACGGAGATGAGACATTGGGGGGGAGGGGGGAATGTTAGGTTTTATTAACCAAAGAAGCCTACAAGAAGCAGGAGGCGGTGGAAATTACAGAGCTGAAAGTAACATGCTTAGCCTTCTTGATCAAAGGTCTTTTACCATCCTTCAGAAAGAAGCAGCAGCATACATGAATAGTTGCCTCCTCAAAAAGTTGGGAACGATGTAAAACACTTTCTGCGTTTCTTCACAACAAGAACACTTTATCGTTTCACTTGTCTCTTCCAAAGCACTTCCCCATCCCTACTGCCTCCAACAGCTGTTAGCCAGCTCTTCTCTAAAATTCCAACAGTTAATTAGCAACAAGATGCAGTAAACATGTACAGCCTGCCACATTTAATTATACTGTAATTTTCTTAAGTTAAAAAACAGAGCATTATTCAAATTTGTGTCATTTTTTTTAAAAAAAAGCAAATTGTTAGTCTGAAAACATCTCTCTTACTTTGTTTCTTTGACAACTCGAAGATAGTTAAATTACTCAAAATGTCCACCATACCTTTGATGGGCATTAGTCAAGCAACAGCTTGGAAAAGACTCCCTGTCTTCTATTTGGCAAGGTGATAACACAGAAATGGGAGATTCCTCCAATTATTTTTCTATCACCTAGCCTTGAGAACTCACAGGAAGATATTCCAATTTA
Organism: Lepidodactylus listeri; assembly: GCA_029233225.1. NCBI lineage: Eukaryota > Metazoa > Chordata > Lepidosauria > Squamata > Gekkonidae > Lepidodactylus > Lepidodactylus listeri. Next base: position 15,852,577 of record JARCFY010000010.1, on the reverse strand, counting down.
AGACACTCTACTCCAGGAAATGCTTTTTGTTGGTCAAAAACTCAAGGTTGTATTTTATAAAACTGGAAATGAATACTGTAAGTTCCTTGCTTATAAGACCATGCACTCAAATAATGGCTTCTTCAGAACTATTAACCTATCAAGATGACGCTAGCTCTTGAGCATTCTCTGGGGGGTTTTGTCTCCTCCTAGTTAATATTCTTTCAGTTCACAGTTGGCTACAAGAAAGGATTCATTGGGGCATACCAGACTGCACAAAGCACAAATTTTAAAAGTCTGAATAATACAACAGTCCAGGACACATTTTCTTTGAATCTAGGATCCAGCCCAAACAATTAGGACTCAATTTTCACTCACCTCATGACAGACAAAAAACACAACACTGGCTCTTTTTAATTATGATTACTTTGTATTCAGGATCTTTAAAACCTCAATTTTTTGATATTAAAAAAGAAACCCACACACAAAGAAAGTACTAAGAAAGGTTTTGCACGCTGGTCAATTGACCCATCAAATACTGTCAACAGACCACCCAGTATTTGACTGGGGCCAAATATTTCAAGATACCAAAAATGCCAGAGTGCAGATGACATTTTTCTTGCATTATGTTTTGACTTGTTATAGAAGGTAAGCACCACCAATCCTTCCTTGGAAGTCAGGGGCAAATTTAGCAGGACAGTGAAGTTTTTCCTACTGATCATCTGCTATCATTACAAACATCTCCAAACAGAACTTTTAATAGTTGGTGCTACTTCAGTTAGATGTCACATAAGAGAGACAGGTACTGGTTTCAGCTATGAAACATCCACTGAACTGGTATTGTAAAAAATCACTGAACTGGTATTGTAAAAAATTTCTCATTCACAACTTCCATAGAACTATGACTGTGCCTGCAAGACAGAAACAATAGTGAAGTCCTACAAACGTAAAATTTCTACCAATCTTAACCAAAAATGTGAAATTAAACTCAGAGTTAGGAAGTTACACTGTTGACTCAACACACAAGGAACTTTCGAAGCAAAGGTGGGTCAAAAGAGCAAAACACCAGCAGGGATAGGTCAACAAAGACATCAGTATTTCAGAACAAATGAAAATGAAAGTGGCATATTATTAAAAACTACTCTCCAAAGGGCAGAAGCATCCTCTGTATTGTTTCCATTCTGAGGAGGAGAAATTCCCATTTTGTTGACTCTGAATGAGGAAGGAATAGGGCTATGACGAACTTATTATGATACAACAGGTTCGTCCAGCACACCGATTGAAACTGAACAAAAACTTCAATTAGAGAAGTATGTAATGGCCATAGCTGACTTCCTCTTTTGCATGCGTAAGGTTCTAGGTTCCCTTCCTGGCACATTTATTTAAAGTATTATCAAGTTAGAAGGAATAGGAAAGTGCTAAACCATTGCTTCAACAATGTCTCAGGTAGTCCATAGATGTGGAAATGGTCAGACAATAGCTTTATTATGTATGTTATTGTCAACAATTGAATAGAATAAAGAGTTGTAGATACTAGAAAATAAATGGGTAATACAGTATTTGCTTCAGTTTGGGTAGAAACAGGCAAGTTCAAACCAAAGATACAGCACACAGAAGTCACTAAACAACCAGTGGCATTTCACAGATGATATACAGCAAAGAAGAAAAAAAAAAGTATTACACCTTGTCTCCCAAATGGCAGTTTTCCATCTATGTCTTAGGTCCATTCTGTATTGGCTTTTCCCTCTGTCGTTTTCGCAAACCCACACTGGAACAGAAATCCCCCCCTGCATTGCATGCTGCTTTCACTTCGTTTGATCATCAGATTTTTATGGTACCCTCCAGAATGGGTTTTTATGGTACTTCTGCATAGATTTATGGCTGTGTTATGGCTGTTCAGGGGGTGACTCTGCAGTCAGTATGGCATTGGCCCAGGGCATTTGAACGTGGTTTTGAGCCGCATCTTCTTCTGTTCCAGTGTGGGTTTGGTAAAACAATGGAGCAAATGAGAGATGCAGAATGGGCCCTAGTTGGTGCTCCACTAAGGGATCAAAGGGCAGCAATGGACCTTATGTCTAACGGGATGGAATCAGCATGCACCCCCTTCTCAACAATTTGCTTGTGCTTTCCATACTGCACCGGCCTGTCAGATTTGATAGGGAGATAATCAACACATTCCAACTGAGAACCAGAGGACTGGAGATTCTGTTATGACAGTTATTATCCACCTAGCAGGGTCAAGAATATCTGAAGTGCGAGGAGTGCTGAGATAAGGCTACATAGTGAAGTCTTCCAGAAGGCCATTCAATCAGAACCAATTTTCCTTGCTATGTAGCACTCAGTGAACTGCCCGTTTTGCCTGATAAGTAGTGCCGCACAACTTCCCTCACAATGGTGCAGCAATGGAATTTGATCATATTCTCATTGGTTGTCTTCCAATCATGCTGAGAATTGGGTTAGTCTTCAAATGTTATTTATTGACTATCAAAACAATGTGAAAAGGAAAATTTCCAGAATATTCTACTGGCTCCTCCTATTTCTTCACACATTGCTGCAGATTGTACGTTGGAGAGTCACAGAGTCAATAAGAGCATTATAGAGTGTTTTGTTCAACTGTCTTCCCCAATATGGGAAATTCAGAGCTATTCTATCACCCAGGAGACGGCTGTCTACCCTCTGCTTGAAGACCTGTAGTGAGAGTGTGCCCACAGTGTCCCTCGATAATTGCCTCCATTGTCAGATTGCTCTTAACATTAAGAAATTTCTCCTAATGTTCAGCTCAAATCTACCCTTATGTACTTCGAGCCTATTAGAAGATGGGCTGAAGCAGCATAGAACAAACCTACTTGTTCTCTCTAGGCATGCCCAGTCCAAACTGTGTCTAAGGCTAGGAATTTTATTGAAGTGCGAAGTGTGAAGGTCTGTATAATTATGTTTATTGTTTATTGAAGTGCGAAGTGTGAAGGTCTGTATAATTATGATCCATGCAATTGTTCATGTTGTATACCACAGAACTAAAGCATTCTTAAAGTGCAGTTCACAGAACTGGCCACAGAAAACCAGACAAGTTCTAACTAGCATGGAATAGAGCCAGTCTGGTGTAGTGGTTAAGTGCGTGGACTCTGATCTGGGAGAACTGGGTTTGATTCCCCACTCCTCCACTTGCACCTGGCTGGATGACCTTGGGCAAGCCATAGTTGGGTGCAACTAAGACAGATCTGAAAAGAGTTCTCTCAGCCCCACCTACCTCACAGGGTGTCTGTTGTGGGGAGGGGAGGGGAAGGGAAAGGAGTTTGTAAACCGCTCTGAGACTCCAAGTGAAAGGTGGGGTACAAATCCACTCTCTTATTATTATTATTATTATTCTTTGGATACTATGCTTCTGTTAATGTAGCCTAGCTATTTGTGGAGTAGGAGCACACGGCTGACCTGACCCGTGTTCTCCTTGTGAATTACAGCACTTCTGAGATCCTTTTCACAGGCGCTGCTGACAAACCAATACCCATTTTAATCTTGTACAGCTGAGTCTAGTCTTGCAGCAGCTCACCCATCCCCCTAGGGGATTTCTCGAAGACAATAAACAGATTCTGAGATCTGTATAATCACCAAGCTTCCTCAGTGAGTACTAATTAGATGAGCAGTCATTATTAACATGGTGCCCTGGGGTACTGGAGAACCCACTGGTGTACTTGCTGGAAACCACTAACTTCTTGTAGATAAAATCCAACTGGGTTTTTTTTTAAGAGGGGGGTTGTTAGTACAGGGAGCTTTGGCCCACCCCCTATTAGGGGTGGGGGGGGGGGGGAAGAGCTGAGCTCATGCTGGGCAGGTGCATCACAGTCATGTGGCTTAATTTAGCCACAGACCCAGACTTTCTTAAACTTCTGCACTTGGCAATCTCTTCCTGTAGCCTCACAGGGGCAAATTCTCCACTGTCTTTTACAAGGAAACCAAGTGGCATCTCTTTTTTCAAGAGCCAACCTTCCCCCTCGATGGGGCGACCTTATTTGGAATACTGTGTACACCACACCTCAGAAAGGATATTATAGCACTGGGAAAAATGCAGGAAAGGGCAACTAGGATGATAAAAGGGTTGGAACACTTTCCCTATGAAGGAAGGTTGAAGCGCTTGGGGCTCTTTAGCTCAGAGAGACGAGGACTGAGGGGTGACATGATAGAGTAGGTAGAGAAAGAAGTACTTTTCTCCCTTTCTCACAATACAAGAACTCATGGGCACTCCATGAGCAGTCGGGTTAGAACAGATAAAAGGAAGTACTTCTTCACCCAAAGCGTAATTAACACATGGAATTCACTGCCACAGGAGGTGGCAGCAGCTACAAGCATGGACGGCTTCAAGAGGGAACTGGATAAACATATGGAGCAGAAGTCCATCAGTGGCTATTAGCCACAAGGTATAGATAGGATCTCTCAGTCTGGGGCAAGTGATGCACTGTATTCCTGCTGCTGGGGGGGTGGGCAGCAGTGGGAGGGCTTCTAGTGTCCTGGCCCCACTGATGGACCTCCTGAGGGCACCTAATATTTTTGGCCACTGTGTGACACAGAGTGTTGGACTGGATGGGCCATTGGCCTGATCCAACATTGGCTTCACTTATGTTTTTATGCTTTCTATTGGAGCCCCCTCCCCCTCTCCACCTGGTCCTGCCCTCCACGACTGCCATATTTTTCATGCTCGCTCTACACTTTCTTAACGTTTCAGACATGCCCAGAGGCTCAGTAAGTTGGGGACTCCCGAACTAAACCATAAAGGTTCTCCACTAGGTGGCCAAGTATATGAAAAGGCAACATACTAAAGAAGGGATTCAGTGCAGACGGTAATTCCCACCCCCCTGAACTGCCAGTTCAGTCAGCTAAGAACCACTGTTACCCTGGAATCCAGAAGATCAGCCCGGTTTCACTGAAGATGTGATTTTCTAAGATCTACTCCCTGCCTTTTTTCAGTTTCCCCATGTGGGAAGATGAAGATCATTAAGGACAACCGTAAATAAATGCATGTGGTCAACCTGTTACCTTTCTATGCAGCTGTATCTGACAGATGTAATGCGTCCCGAACATATTACACCAGGAAACATATGTAGTGACTAGAGATTAATACTTATGACCTGTTCTATCCCGTTTAATCATGAATAATAATGGTAGCACTGTCATTTGTTTTCATTAGTTAAATCTATTTGTTGCATGCAAGCATTTATGACTCATCCTCTCCCTAGGGGGATCATCAAGCTGTCAAAGCTTAAACACACTCACTCCCTCAAGATGGTCTGGGAAATGCATACCTGGGTAATGTCAACTACATAAAAGGCAAGAAGTATTACCTGGCCCTCTTCAACCTGTGAAGCAACAGGAAACCCAGAAGAGCCCCCTTTTTTACAATTTCTTATTGTCTTCTCCCAGAGTAAAATATCCATTGTTTGTACATTCAAATTTTATGAATATTAGGATAATTTTTACAATATGACCAAAAGACAAAATGTGGCCTCAATATATTCAGTGTATCAAACAGTCTGTTTCTAAGAAAGGTAGTAAAATAACTTCTAATTTCTAGAAGTATACCACAGGAATTACATGTTATAATTTAATGAAGTCTCACAGTGGTCAAACAGTAGAAACGCCATACAAATAAGAAACCCATTTGGAATACACCATGATAAAAGTTTACTAAGTTTCTTTAAAGCACTCATGGCTACTTCTGCATTCTACATAAATACATGCACCATGCATGAAATTGATCAAATATCACAGTATAGTAATGGCAACATACAATTAATTACGGATCTCAAGATACCTGTGTCTGCTGTAAAGGTAAAAAACTAAGGCATCAAGAGAATTCTGAGCCATGAAAACATAATTATTATAAATATATCACGCACACACAGAAGGAAACACAGCTGCCTTTGTGAATCCAAATTAACAGGAACCAAATCAATACGGCATTCAAAATCAATGCCTGACCTCATCAGCAGCTATTCCTCTTTTTAAAAAAAAAAAAATTGCAAGAGAAGCTAAAGATTTTTCCCCCTTCATTCAAGTCCTAAAACCAAATTGTAAGGCTCTGTCTGCCTTTTTAATCTCACATCCTTACTGTGGAGCAGAAATGTACCTCAATATTCAATAAAAGAAATCAAATGTGTTTAATTCTTTGAAGAATTCAGCCCAATACCGCATTGTCATATAGCTATTAAGTATATTAAATCATGTGAGGTTACAACAGAGTCATGTCAGACCTTAATTCAATCTGACAATTTCCAGTTAAAAATAAAGTATTGTTCTCCAGCAACCTTATCTTTGTCTTCCACAACATCTGCCAGCATGTCATCTGGGTCCAGGATTCCCCCATCTGTGTACTCCAGATGGTGAATGTTCACCCAATAAGAAGGATCCTGCAAATGAAACATAAGTACATTTTCTCATTAGCGCACCATTTTAGCACACAGATAATATTGTTACAAAATAAATTTCCTCATGTCCTCATGATGATTATGATGTGACATCATATTTTGTTCATAAACAGGTTTGCTCAATATTCCAGTTTAAAACAAATGACTTACATGTTAATCTACAGCTACTGAATCTACAAATATTCAAAATATGCTTCTAGACTTTGGAATACAACTTTACGGAAAATTTAAAATTTGGTTTTATCAAATTTTTAACGTACTACAAATGCACAAACGCTAAGCATGCTTACTTGGAAGTGAGAACTCAACTCAACAGGATTATCTTCCAGCAAATGCATATATTATTGCAAAGTGACTTTAGAAATGTTGTAATTTACAGTAACCATCCGCTATGGCTTAAAGTACAATATTTAAATCTCTCTTAGTCTAGTGTTTTGGTCTTATAATAGTCTTTGCTAACCTCTCAAACACTGTACACACAGAATCCTTTTATATGGCAGTTCATATTTGCTTTACAAAAAACACAGAACAACCTTCCAAAATACAACTCTAGCCAGAACAAGAATATAGGAACAGGAAGAGAATAGCCCTTCACTACACAAACTCCTGGTTCATAGTGTAACATCTGGGGGGGGGCTGTTTCCAGGAAGGCTCTGTTTTTTCAGTTTCAGGTAAGGCTCAGACTGGGAGGGACTGTACCTCAAATCCAAGACAGATGCCATAGCAAGTTTAGACTAGTTCATAGATCCCTGTTTCTCCTGACTGCATATTCTCTGCAGCAACTTCCATTTTGGCTGATAATTACTTCCTTGATGATTCAGTCACCATCTGAACATCTCTGAAGACTCAATTTTAAAGTACATCAGCATGTGCAGGCAGAAGGTATGATGGCAGAAACGGGGGAGGTTGAGCAGAGGGTGCCAGGGACATAACAGGCATCACAAATAAACAAATACTGCAACACACAACCTATGCAGTCACTGATATCTGTGACACAACCTTTGCCAACTTGGTATTCAATCAGGAACAGCTAACTACATGTTTTTTGAGCTGACATAATTTTCTAGAACCGCCATTTCTAACCTTGAGAAACACTATGCAACCTACTACCCTGCTCAGCTTGTCAAATCTCAAGTTAAAATACTATGCAGCTGCAGTACTTAGTGTCTTAAAATGAAGAGCAGATTCAGAATTGAGAATGGCATTTTTCCTTTAACTCATTCCACTGCATCTGAAGACTGCGGTCCATTAATTCAAATTGCCCACTTCTTCTGAAACTCTCAATTTAACGGATACTTGCCACGCTAAATTTATCACTTTGTATTGAAGCCAGTAATGGAAAGTATTGGAAACTGTACACATCTCTCTGCAGAAACCACCACGATGATACCAGTTCAACTGGAAATTCTCTTTATATTTTCATATTTTGAAATGCAACATAAAAGGATTTGTCTACCTACTTTTAGCCAAACACATGCTTTTAAGTAGCCATATCTCATTTTGAGAAAATGAGCGACCACAGACTTCAGGAGAACACCAGTGAGAAGAAGATTCCATGTTGGAAAGTAATCACTGAATGGTCATTCTGCAGTAGGATTGCCCTTGTCCCAGCAGGGGGCTCCAACCTGGCTCCCAGGGTCTTCTGGCATGCACACAAAGTGATATCATTGTGCCAGGAAAGTCATTCAGAGGACGTTCTACCATTTGGGTAAAAAAAACTCTATGGTCACCAAAGGAGAGAATGGGGCTAAGAACAAATAGGAGTGGACTCTTTTCTCAGTAACCCCCATTAACTTCTGCTGTACAAAGTAAAAGGACTATTATCAACCATGCAGCTCAGCAATGGTCAAAGCTTGCTTTCCCACCCCAAAATTGCACCAGGTTGTCACTGAGCTCCCCCATCAACTGTTAAATTATAAACCCTTGTTTCCCTCCATTCATTCCCGGGGGGGGGGGGGGGCGGACAGGACATTATACCGGCAAAAAGACACAACCTGGTAGCACAGCAGAGATAAGAATGGTGTGGGTCCACAGAGCTGCCTAAATGCAAACTACAAGCTGTTCCTAGACTTGGTTCTTATGGCTTCCTTCATTAGCACATGAAGGGCTTTTGCATTCTGGCACTCTTTTGATATATTTTTTTAAGAGTATGCGTACATACAAACATACAGATGCATGACAGTGCATATATACAGTTTAAAGTGGGTCAAGAACAATCTTATCTGGTGCACTGAGACTTTTCCCACGCAGTAGAGTGGACAAGGAATTTGATAAGGCCACAACTTGACAGTGGCAGCATGCCCATAACAGAGGAAGGAGTTAACCTGAAATTTCTGTCTCCACACTTAAAAATCATGTTTTATGGCAGAGTATTTTCTCCTCTTCGAGACTTGCAATTTGAATCGCAAACATGCTTTTTTATGACAAGGCAATGACTCAGAGTTATGTTCAATATAGACGATGGTTAAGTCAGCCCAGAGTTCCAACCCAGTAACATAATACCAGGGTAGGATTGCCAGGTCTTTTTCTTCTGCCAGCGAGGAGGGGGAGGGAGCTTCCCGAGAACAGGGGGCAGGGCAACATCACCACACGGGACATCCCCTGCGAGATGACATTATGCAGAAGTGACGTCATCATGGCAGGGACGTTGCACAGCAACACTCTGGTATTTTGGGCAAAACTCTATGGTCACCATAGAGTTTTGCCCAAAATACCAGAGCATCACCGTGCAACATTCCCAGCATGATGACATCACTTCTGTATGACATCATCATCCCAGGGATGTTGTGTCCGGCTGTGGCTGTTGGGGGTGGGGCTTCCCTGCTAGCCAGCTGGCCGGAGGCAGGCTGGAGCCTGTGAAATTGGGGGATCCCCCGCTCCCACCTGGGGGTTGGCAACCCTATATCAAAGATAAGGAACGTTGTTAATTGAAGTGTTTTCTATGAAGTCCAGCTGATTATGTAACAGCAGTTAGTACAACTCAGAAGATTCAAAGTAGCTCAGCAGGCATGTAACATAATAACACTAACAAATAATTAAACATGACAGATCTCCAACTCATGTCAGCCCCATAGATGCCCTCATAAAACTACCAACTTAGATCAATTGATTTAGCAACATAATTAGACGTTAAAATTGTGCAATATGCTGCCTACGCAGTTAGCTGTGCTTTAAGTTTCTGCCAGGCATGGCAGAAAGAGTATCAGGTCTAAAGTCTATAGTTATTTATGGCACACTAAAAAAATACCCTTTCAGTTTCCAATCTTCACTGCGCAGTGAATCTGTCACAACTGCACCTTTTTTATACTTTCCATAGAGAGAGCTATACCTATCCAATAAGCCTTGCGCACAAGCCACAATGCTACTCTGGCCCTGTATAAACAAGTCACCACACCTTTTTCTAAGAAATGCAAAACCAGGATACCTTTAGCATAATAAAGGTTTACAGAGATAGTAAAGCACTTTGGTAAAAGCTAGCCAAGAAAGCATGTGAACCTGGTTAACTGCTAAGGTCACACATTACATCACCCATTCCTTGCACTAGTATTGACTGAATAAGTCTTCAACTAACTCATAATATTGAATTTGGGGTGCCATAGAACTACCAGAAATGGGCTGCAGTGGTTCAAGTGGTTAAGACGCTGAACTGCAGACCAGAAGGTCAGTAGTTCAACAGTTCGATACCTGAGTGCTGCATGATGGAGTGAGCTCCCGTCTCTGGCCCCAGCTCCTGCCAACCTAGCAGTTTGAAAGCAAGAAATTGAGAGTAGATAAATAGGTACGACTTCAGTGGGAAGGTAACAGCATTCCGTGCATCTCGGCGTCCAGTCATGTTGGCCACATGACCACAGAAATGTCTTTGGACACCGCTGGCTCGTCAGCTTGGAAATGGAGATGAGCACCGCATCCCAAGAGTCATATTCGACTGGCTTTCGAACAAGGGAAAGCTTTACCTAGAACTACCAGAGGAGAGTTTCTGTCTTGATAACTGTGATTCTGAATGGATGAATCCTGGTTCCTGCAAAAGAAACTAGCCTAGGTTTAGTTGAGGCACCTGCATTCAAACATCACGATTAACTGAAGTCAGCCAAAGGGGAGGAGAGAAGGGAGCGGAAGTATGTAAACTTAGCAATTAACCAGAGTGTGTGCACTCTAGAGAAATTCCATTTTGTTTCCGACATCTGAATTGAGCCCCAGGCAATGCTCTCTCTAAGCTGTGGAGTCTTGTGAGCAAAAATTCAACTTTGTGAGCTACTGGCATTAAAGTGAGTGAGTGAGTTGGCGACGGCATAAATTAGTTTGCTCTGGAGCCATCTTTCCTGATCTAAAACTAAAATGTGTGAGCTGGAGGCTAAGAACTGTGAGTTAGCCACACTAACTCAGCTTAGAGGGAGCAATGGCCCCAGGGTATCCTGCCTGTAGCTCAGCAGGGCTTATGCCCAAGTACACACTGGACTAGAGTCTCTGTTCACCAGAATAAAGAATTTAGCACAGAATTTAGCACAGAATAAAGAATTCAGCAGCTCATATGTGCTGTTCTCCTTTTATTTATTTACTTCATTTATACTCTACCCTTCTCTCTAATGGGAATCCAAAGCAGCTCACAAAATTTTCACCTCCATTTTTATCTTTCTAACAGTTCTGAGAACTAGGTTAGGCTGAGAGTGTTTCTGGCCAAAGATCATCTAAGCAAGCTTCTGAGGACTGAAACTTCGGTCTCCCAGATCCTAGTCCACCAGTCTAATTGCTACGCCACACAGGCTCTCTGCCAGTGCGGAGCCCTTATCAATTAATATACTGTATGGCAAACAGTACACTCACATCTTTTTCTACGGAAACATACCAGTACACAATAACATATGAAAGCTGGATTTACGTCATCCTGACAAAACACTTCTTACAAAATGGTAGCTCATTTTTCCTCTGAAAAGATGCGTTTGGGTGCTTGATAGATTAAAATTAACAAAATTAGCATTTTCAAATTATTTTGGTATTAGCTATAATTACCTCAGATAATTAAAGGGATCTAAATAAAAGGAAGAGCTTTTCACAACGCTAGAGAAGTATTGGCTGTTTGGGAAACAGTAAAAAGCGTATTCCTCTTTTACCCAGAAGTATATGCACCAGAACAGTTACCGTTTAACAGAAGTATATGCACCAGAACAGAACCGTTTAACACCATAGGTGTTGTAACTTCAACAGTTTAAAACCTCACTTCACAAAGGGGGGGGGGGTGTCAGTTGTGGCTGATTTTGTTGTTTGTTTTTGTGTTGGGGGTTTGTTTTGCTTTTTTAAAAATCTGAGTTTAAAGAAAAGCCTGAATTGGTATCTCCAAAGAATTCTACAAGCTCAAAATAGACAACACAGAGCTCATTTCTTTTACATCATTATTTTAAGCCATGGAGGCTTGAACGTTTGAGAATTAATAGGGGATAATTTTGCCTGGAACTCAGCAAAGCCCAAAAGGAAAGCTCCCACTCAGTAACACAGGATCAGATCCATAGGAGCGGAAGCCATAAGTTTTCATGCAGACGTGGAATAAGGAGAACTGACACTTTCAGACAGGATAATAAAAGGGCCAAATATATTTATTTACATTGATCAAAGGGAATCTGTAGCACCACAGGAAGAACCTCAGAATAACCTTCACAACACCCTGTATTTTTTTGTCCTCCATGTTTCTGTTCTTCAAACTTGAGATCTTGACATGCAAAAGAACTTGGGAGCTTACCGGGGAGGGGGGAGTAATTTTTAACTATAATTTATTTAATATGTATTAAACTATATTTTGTTTATTATTTGCTTTATATACTCAAGCTTCAGAACTGCCTAAATCACTGGAATATCCTTTATTGCACAAAAAAATCCACAAAAACAAGGAACATTACATTAAGACTGCCATCATCTACTTCTACCGTACATATTAAGAGATAAATGTTAATATGAGATTTGGAGTTACTACATTAAAAAAAAACCCTGTTTTATTGCTTAAGCTTCCACAAAAAAATTAGCATAAATTTCAGCTAACAGGTTCAATTCTGAACTCTCAGATAAAAACACATTTTAACTTTGTAAATAAGCCATAATTTTTTAATATCATCTTTATAACATACAATATGGTTGCCAAATGTAAACATAAAAGAATTTATAGGATTTGGGGAAGAGGAGAAACACTGTGGAAGTTGTTATTATTAACTTATTAGTAGCAACAAAAATACCAAGAGCATACTACTGCAAAAAAAAAAAAAAAAAACACCTCCGGTTATTACTGAACGATTCCAAAAGATGTTTGACATAGTTTGGATTATGCCTAAACTTACATATTATGGACATGTTTGAAGTAGAGAGAACTAAGATTATTCAGAAATGGGCTGTCTTTGCTTGATTTTAGAACAATAAAATGAATGATATTAGATTGCACATTCCCTCTACTTTAGTATAAGATTGAAATTCAGATATTTTAGCCTTCTATACCAGGGGTGTCAAACTCATTTGTTATACGGGCCAGATCTTACATAAATGGGACTTCGTCAGGCTGGGCCATGTTTGCCATGAAACGTAATACCAGGTAGCAGAGATAAAAGGACCCAGACAAACACAATTAAAGATGCAGTGCGGCACTGGGCTGATGCCCCCGTACTGCCTGGAGTGGGGAGCAAACCCTTTCCCCAGCCCCCTCTCATGGACAATACTCTGAGCCTAGGACTCAGGGGAAAACATGAAATGGCTGGGCGTTGCAAGCTCCTCACCCCAGGTCTACTCAAAAAGATAGATAATCTCCAGGGTCTCCGCTTGAAGTCTTTCTCATAATAAGTTACAGTCTGGTCCTCTTAACTGGAGGTGCCAGGGACAGACCTACCTGGCTCCTTAGCTCAATGAACACAAGAGAAATGCCTCCACAGGTGTAATGTCTTTAATGGCAACCGCCACGTGATCGCCAAAATGCACATGGTCAGGCTAGCTGCCTGAGCTTCAATCCAGTAGACAATAGCCCAACCGGATTGTAATTTAGACCAATTGTGCACTTAGGATCCTATGAGGGTCCTATAGCGCACAACCACGGGAAACCTAACCTATCCGCTTCATCGGGCGAGGCCGGGGGCGCAGCTTAAGTGCAAATATAAGCAGGCCCCTGGACCTCAGTCCGGCATGTCATCTTCTCCACTCAATAAAGTTTATAAGCTGATATCACTTGAAGCATCTCCGACTCCAGTACTTTATAACCGGAAAGCACAAGGTTAGCACCCAAACCCCCTCCCCCTCAGTCAGCAAACTTCAGCAAATAAGCAACTCTAGCAGACCCACGCAGGCACAGGAGAAGACAGCCAAGGTGAGGGATGTCTGGCAGCCCTGCTCTCTGCACTCAAAGGCAGCTCGGAAGGGTGAGGAGAGGCAGAGACAGGGGCAAGGGCAGGGAGAGGAGGAGCTACAAGGCCAGATTAAAGCCTTAGGTGGGCCAGTTCTGGCCCATGGACCGTATGTTTGACACCCCTGTTCTAGACAATTTCCATGCTTTGTAAAAATAAACAAATCAATAAATAGTAAAACAAAATAAAACAGGAAAGAGCACTGAAGATGAAAACTTACAGCTGTTACAAACTGAAAGCCAATGTCAAATGCAATGCAAAGCAAATAACTACATTGCAGGAAATTTTTACAGCTGACTTTTATTTTAAAAATTCATATTAGTAGTGCGGTTTATTAAAGAATTACCATCATCATCATCTGCTACCACTGGCACAATCCAATTTCAGCTTGATATATTGGCATGAGAAAACACTGAATTTTCGTTTAGTTGAATCAAGGCCAAATTAGACACAATGTGAGTGGAGTTTATGGGTATGTAAACTGATATGTCACAAAGGAAGTCCTTTTTTAAAAAAAAAGTACATAGATGAGGGAACAGAAACCCTTTCTCTTACCCAGGGTTCCCTCTAAGATGAGTTAGTGTGAGCTAGCTCACAGTTTTTTAGCCTCCAGCTCACACATTTTTGTCTTAGCTCAGGAAGGATGGCTCCAGAGCAAACTAATTTAGGTAGTAGCCAAATCACTCACTCACAACTTTAATGCCAGGAGCTCACAAAGTAGAATTTTTTGCTCACAAGACTCCACAGCTTAGAGGGAGCATTGCGCACAGGTACATTCTGTTGCTTTAATGATTTTCTTCTAACACACAGGGAGCTAGAACAGACAAAAATGCAACAACATAAAGCAGCAAAGGTGCATGGTATAGCTCTCTTGTCCTTGTGTGCTCTGCTCAACGACTAACACACGACCCAAAAATTTAGGTGATTTACATTCCCCCCCCCCCAACATATACACCAGAATCTTTATATTTAACATCGACACATGGACTTCAGTGCTCACTTGTAGGATAGGGTGGGGTAAGTTAAACAGTAACAATGCACTCTATAGCCATGGAAGGAAGTGCCCAAACAAGACATATTTTTCACTCAGTCAGGGCGGATACACACAACTTGGGTGCTGCACTGAGGATGAGAACCACATTTACCTGCTGGCACCCCACATTTCTAGGACAACAAATTCTTCTTAAAGGACTCATGCTTGCATTTACAGTCTCACACTTCAGTGGAGGGTCCTCTGGTGTTTCCAGCAAACGCAGAGATGTAATGGTGACCCCCGAGGGAGAACAGGTCTTGCAGGTGCCCTAGAGTTCAGTTACTGCTTCTGTCCCTATCCATTCTTCCCTAGATAAGGTTTCCATTCAGTGAAGCCTCTTTGGTATATCAAGTGCTGGACAACTCATCTGAGCCTATACTAGGCTCGATAGATGGAGTCATGATACTAACCAGTCTGGGACCTGGGTAGTTTTCAGACCACTATCTCCCTTACGAGGTTTGGCTGGGGTCACCATGAGACAGGCCCTTCTCAGTGTAGTCAAAAGGTGCCAATCATACACTACCTCTTTTATAATGAGTTCTGAGACTGTATATAGAATAGGATTAAGATTGATTAAATCCCACAATGCACTTCCCTAATTTAATAAAGGTAATTTCACTGAAGCAAGATAAAAAGTTATTAATTACTTTGCCCAGCATATTACTTTCTTACATGACCATTCTAGAAAAAGCAGAGGAAACCTTCTAAAGCTAAAAAATTCCATTGGGCCAACATGCTTTTTTTTTTTTAGAAAGAAGGTGGGAGGGTGAGCAAACAGTGTGTACACTTGTAGGAGGCAGGGATGATTCCATGAGGATGGGTAGAAGCTATTAATTACAAGAAAAAGAAATAGCGAAGATTAGTTAGTCCGAGCTGGTGCACTGCCTAGGTACAACTCTCCAACTTTAACTCCCTAAATTCTCACATGCATTCAAAGAGAAAATAGATATGAAAAAGTTACTTTGTTACTTGAAGATGCTCCTCACTAGGGAATTAAAGCTGCCTTTTCGAAGTACAAAGCTGATCAAGGCTCCACCAAAAAATACACCTACTACAGAGATGGAGCAAAGACCCAAAAACTATTCTAGGATTTTCTTGTTCCTCAATATGTGGATAGTATAAACTATTGCTTTAACATGAATGCAGCATGTGGAATGCATTATATCTAATTCTGAACTTCACTTCACGGTATAGATCAAAATAAACCATATAATGGGGCCAAGTACAGAAAGAGATGTTTCTGCAAACCTCGGGGTTGCAGGGAAATCCAATCATTAGACAAATACATGTCAGATTCTGCTTCGCCAAAAAAATCTTTTCATAATGTTTCTACAATGTTTCTATTAATTAAATCTAACATTAATGCTTTTATATCTTGTACTTTCGTTTCCTTTGTAGTGCTTGCCTAGCCAAATGCTTTATTGCCCCTCCTTTTAATTCCCAATTGCTTGTCTGCTTAATGTTACAATTCAGGCGGGAATGTAGGTTCCCCCATACCAGAATACCATATAGTACAAAGCTATCTCTCCCTTCACTCCCTGGTGTTTTCCCCCTTCACTTGCATTGCTATCGGTTAAAAGCAGCCTTAAAAATTGTTTTATTGTTTGCTCTGTCCTGTTTTGCTGAAGACCTGGCACCACTAGGTCACACAGTTCAAACTGGGAATTTTTATGCTCTTTCACCCCTGGTGACAAAAAGTAAATTGCTTTCCCGCATTTTTCTCTAAATGCTAATTAGTAATCAATGTTTAAACTTTCGTGTTTGCAAGTATAATAGTCCCCTACCCTCTGTATATAATATCACTAACAAACATGGAGACCTGTACCAGTATATAAAATAAAAAACTATGTTTTAATTAACAAAAGCCTGATCATTTGCTAACAACACAAAAACCTCACAATACAAGGGGTTGAAAATTCCCAAACACAGACGGAGAAAACGCTGGCATGGGATCACTGCCTGCTTTGAAAGGGGCTACCTGGCAAACCTACACAACTCAGCATTTTAAAAACAGTAGTAATAAATAATCAGGGGAGAAACCAGTGATGGGAAGGTTAGGGGGCACGGTAGCAATGCCAGGCCTGGGGGAAGGACAAAGCAACAGGGGGGGTGGGGTGAGCAAGAAGAGATAGGTCCAGTGTTCCCTCTAAGCTGAGTTAGGGTGAGCTAGCTCAGTTTTTTAGCCTCTGGCTCACACATTTTTGTCTTCGCTCAGGAAGGATGGCTCCACAGCAAACTAATCTATGGAGTAGCCAAATCGCTCGCTCGCTCGCAACTTTAATGCCCGTAGCTCACAAAGTAGAATTTTTGCTCACAGGACTCCACAGCTTAGAAGGAGTATTGGGTAGGACTTGCCTCCCCTGTCTTTGAGGTTCCCCTCTTGCATAAGTCAGATCCCAGGTCAGATCACTGAAACCATCCAGCCCAAGTACTGCACAATTTGACTTTCAGAATCCCAAGAAGGCAACTTTCTTTCCCGGCATCTGCAATGACTGGATTACAAAATCAGAAGACAACAAAGCTTTTTTTTTTTTTTTTTAAAGGTAATACATACAAAAGATGCACTAATTACAACCCGATTCCTATTATTAAAATGTCCTCCTGAACCATTCGTTTTTCACCTTCTGTGGAACAACAGAAATACAGAAGCTTCCTCAGAGGTCTGATAAAGTAGAAAAGGAATAATGGGAAGCTGGAAAAGGGGGTTCAACTGGGGTTTGTTTCATTTTAGTCTTGTGAACTCCTCGCTGAATCTGGTGTAATTTATCATTTTTCTAAACCTTACAATATGGTGGATCCAATCATCACCCGAAGAGCTTTCCTTCAATGGAAGACCAACTTGAGTTGGGGGAAGGCTCTTGCTTAGTGGAATAGGACATTAGATCCATCCCGCTATAACCCAAAAGAGATTAAAGTGAGGCTAAGAAGATCCAAAGCGTTTGTAAGAAGCAACTACCATATGTAACACTCTCTCAAGTTTTTGAATGACCACTTGGAAAAACACTTAATACGTTTGTTATCAAGAGGTTCCCAAGTTAATGAGGTCGTGCAGTTGAAGTATGTTAAACACTGATCTTCTGAATACCTTCTAAACTTTTAATTATGGGGGGATGGGAAGCTCCAAGAGTATGACATACATTAGAATGTAACTTAGAATATATGCTATCTATAATTTCAATCAAGATATACTTTTTTTTAAAAAAAGGAGATAAATGTGAAAAAAATTACCTGGTTTAATTTACCTCTGCACTTTTCAAATGAACAGTGAATAGCAATGTTAATGTGTGTATGCACAATTAACCCCAGGGCAGCAACCCTGTGTTTAACATCAAGCCATTCCAAGGGCTGTCTATTATCACATCCTTTATGCAAAGAGTAACACTTCAGATATTACTATGCAAATATTTTCCTAATCATATATCAAAACTCATCACGGGAATAAAAACTAATGCTATATGGGCACCATGGTTGATTATTCAGGTAAAGCTAAGTTAAATCTTGCAATGACTACTATTCAAGAATGAATTGTCACCAATTTTACCTCACCTCTAAGTACTAAATTCTGAACTCTGAATGACAAAATGCAAGAAAAAGGGATACAGAGATGAGATGGAATTGCAAGCTAGTTTTCACTGCATGAGTCACCATACTCGATTAGGGGAAATATGAACGCCAGAACATATAAATATGTTCAGTGAAGCCACACATAGCACAACATTCAACATCTAGCAATCTACCAAAGGCTTGGTAACATATCTGTTTTTGTTGCATGCCAGGAAAGACAAAACTGCAGGGTCATCAAGATCCTGAGAAGCTACAACATATGGCTACGGAGCTACATCCAACCTACTGGGTCACAAATTATTATATAAATGAAGGTTGTGGAAGCTTGGTGCTGGTCAGTGATCTTGCAACAAGGAACTTCTGTCCATACCTTCGGTTGGCAAATACAGGGTACCAAGCCAAACACTTCCATTACGATATAATAAATTAGAACCTCACTACTCTGCTTAGAAATACCAGTAAAGCCATCACTTATAACATACGCTTTATGGCTATGACCACATAAATCTCTCTTATACCAAGTCAAATCACTGGTGTATCACGGCCGGTATTGTCTACTCTGACTGGCAGCAGCTCTCCACAGTCTCAGGTCAATAACTTTAACTGCACTTACAGGAGACTGAACCTGAAACTTTCTGCATGCAAAGCAGATGCTCCACCCCTCAGTTACAACCCCATCCCTGAGGTCACCGTGACACATAATCTACACGTGTTTTGCAAATGGGTAACGCCTGCATTTAAAAAAAGCAAAACAAGAAATATGACTAACTGGTAGATAATGGCTTAGATCAAACAGAGCATTTCCACAGATTGAAGGATTTCTACCCATGAAACTCGATCTCCCACCACAACCCAAAATGGCTTCCAAAATGCTGCCCCCCCCAGAAGAAGTGGGGGGGATCTGGAAGTACAGTAGAGGGGAAAGAGACACAGCATTGCTAAACCAGCAGATATCCTTCCATCCATGGAAATGTTCACTGAATCCAAGGCAACACCTGCCATGCTTGTTTTCCAATCAGAAAACAGATACCCCTTCCATACTAACCTTTGAAGTGGTTTAATTACCTCAAAGGTGATATTCCCTAAAATGACGAAGTAAAACTATAAACACTGGTCTAGATTTTAGCAGAAGTGCAACAATGCATTTCAGACAGACCAACAAAAGCTATGGCCACTTGATAGGAACAAACATCTGTTAGTAAATGTGTGCAACAAAAAAACCTTTTTTTATTATTTAATGCCTGCAGACTTCCCTCGGAATTTTTTTTTTAAGTCTTGAAATGCAAACAAGATGAACAATCAAGGTATTATTCAAAGCAGGGAACAGGAGGATGAGCAGGTAATATGGATGATGCCTTATGACAATGATTAGGAGCTGTGGGAGAACACTTATTTAAGCAATAAAAATGAAGACATACAGTTTGACAATTTCACAAGGATATTTTCGAGAATCAAGAGACAGTCAGGTATTACTAGTGGAGATGATCACATAAGCTAGCAAGAAAGACAGTGATCCAACACTGCCGGATAACCAAGATCTTATTCTCCATCAAACAAGAAATTAACTGAATTGTCATTCATTTATCTTAAATGTGTCTATATTCAGGTAGCACTATAAACCATAGTTTACTCTTACAAAATGGTCTATTACATACAACAAGACTCCAATATCATTACAAAGCTCTGCTTCTTCATCACATACTCCTTACTCGTGCACACAGTAGAACTGCTTTGATTTAGTAGTAACAATTGGGAAAGTGTGCCTTCCTGGATCGTTGTGATGGTGAAATTTGATTTGTATTTTTCTCTGTCGAGAAGTAAGAAGAGTGGGACACACATTTAACATGTATACCTGCAGAGAAACACACCAATTTTTGGACTAGCAATTACAACTTTACTAATACCGTGCAGAAGACGAATATGTACTAATGGAAACACCTATATCCTAGTACTCAGAAATCTGCTCAGGAAGAAGACTATTTTCTTAAGTAAATAGTTAATGACCTTTCAGAAAGCTGTTGTAAAACAAGGGTGTCACATTTAAATGCGGTGAAGTGCAGAGTTCTCCACTCAGGAGATGTCTAAGGGGGTCATGTAATTATTTACTTAACAAGACAAGTCTACATAAAATCTATTAGCACACATCAACTCCCATCTCAATTTACACACCACAGTTTGGAAAAGGTGATGCAATTTACTACAGCCCTGAGAAATCGTTCAGAAACACTTAAAAACAATTTAAAAAGAAAAGACCTATGCCTACATACATGCCTTGCTGCAACCCAGCAAGTCCCCCCAGGACAGAACAATAATTTCCTACTCCCTTGGTTTCCACCCAAAAAGAGTCCGCTATCAAAACAGATGCATGAACACATACTACAGGCACATGTTAGCTGCAAAGATGTGGCCAGAACTTACACATGGAGTATGGTAGTGCATCACAGCCAATACTTATGCAACCCAATGAGGCCTTAGAGCCACACTCCTGAAAAACCTGCTCCAGGAGGGAACTGTAGTAGCCACACTAGCAAGATTGACTTCGAGCCTCATGCAACCACTTAAATTAACACAGACTGCAAAATGTTTTCCGTGGTCTCTTCCAAAAAGGGATTTTAAGTCTCACTGGATTGAAAAGTAATTAGACAGGTCGACAGCTCGACCAGTTCGAGACCTGAGTGCCATGTGACAGAGTGAGTGCCCGTCTCTGGCCCCAGTTCCTGCCAACCTAGCAGCTTGAAAGCAAGAAATTGCAAGTAGATAAATAGGTACTGCTTCGGTGGGAAGGTAACAGCATTCCGTGTGCCTCGGCGTTTAGTCATGCCGGCCACATGACCATGGAAAAGTCTTCGGATAGCGCTGGCTCTTTGGCTTGGAAACGGAGATGAGCACCGCATCCCTAGAGTCGTACTTGACTGGCTTTCGAGCAAGGGAAACCTTTACCTTTATGGAGTTTAACTGATTTATTGCCTCTTGCACAAAACAACTTGGTATATTTAGAAGAAGAGAAGGAGAAGAGATTGGATTTATACCCCACCCTTCACTACCCAAGGGAGTCTCAGAGCGGCTTACAAACTCCTTTCCCTTCCCCTCCCCACAACAGACACCCTGTGAGGTAGGTGGGGCTGAGAGAGCTCTGAGACAACTGCCCTTGAGGGAACAGCTGGTACAGAGCTATGGCTTGCCCAAGGTCATCCAGCAGCTGCAAGTGGAGTAGTGGGGAATCAAACCCGGTTCTCCCAGATATGTATTGGCGCACTTCACCACTACACCAAACTGGCACCAAGCCAGCACCATTCAACCAGAATGACCAGGACTCACCACCCCATCCTGAGGGATTTCCCTTTTTTAGTAACTTTTTAAAAAATGTAACATCCAGTCTTGATGAAGAGTTCTGGGGAGTGTGAAAACTTGCACACTTGTGTCACTTGGTTAGTCCTAATAAAAAGCTTATGTGGATTATGGTCTCTCTTTTTCCCCATCATTTCACCCTCATTAAACGCCTTCTTGCATTATCTGCAGTTCCCAGCAGGGTGGTGGCATATCACCCGAAAATACAAATACTGCTGCTCGTTCCTGTCATGAATCACAAAACTGCTAGCAGGGCAAACTACACAGAACTGTCTTTTGGGAATGCTGCCATCTAGATGGATTAGGCGCCCCCGAGTTACTACATCGGAAGAGAAAGCACTCCCAGCAGTACATGCTCGAGATCCAAGAGAAGCCTCTTTGGCACCCAACAGTCTCACACTATTCCCGTTAACAGCATGAGTGGCATTCATCTCTCTGCAAGACACCTAGCCTTGGAGTGTGCATATCTCCCTCGGTCACACTTCATACATGGCCTCCAATTTGCAATTGTTCAGGCTTGTCTGAAGCAACCAGTGTCGCCCCAAACAACAGCAAGATCTGTTATCTGCACCGTGTTACATTCTGATCTGTAATTGTGCAACAGCAAATTCCACATCCTTCAACTTACAATTTAAATGTCTTGGAGCCAACTGAGATCAGAGCATGGTGTTATCTAAATCTAAATCTCTTATAAGCCTTTGCTTGCCTCGGGTCTCCATTTTAAAGTCGCTGCAAAGGAAGGAAGGGAGAAGCCGGGCAGCATCTCTGGATAAGGAGAAAATTGTAACGTTCAGCAGTCTGAACAGAAGACAGAGAACTAACAGTCAAAAGATATAATATCTATTTTGGGGTTTTCAGCTGAGTGAGCTTGTGCCCTTGTGAAAGTTTTTTTTTTTCCCTTGGCCCGGAAGATTACAGTGTTTTTCAAAGTATGTTTTCAACAATCTAAGTGGTGGCACTGTGCAACAGAAATAATCTGCTTCACAGTTTTACTGCTAAACACTGCTGTGATAGTATCTTTCGCAAGCAACTGATGACCACTGTAGCCCAAACTCTGCCAAGATTCTAACCTCTTCTCCCTTAAAAGCCTATATTCCAACTTTCAAAAATCTCTCATTATCCATGACATTTTGTCAGGGGTCATTTTGTAGAAAAAGAGGTGCAGGAGCTTATTAGCATAACTCATTAGCATAACTTATTTGCATATGCCACACCCCCTGACATCACCGGAAGTGTATCAGGAGGCAACACCCACAGCTCAGGCTCCACCCCAAAAATTTCCCAACTCAGAGCTGGAGGGCCAGCTTTACACTTTGACTAAAGACACTTTAGGTTTCCTTTGCTCTTGCAGAGAAGCTACCTTAAAACAAGCATGAAAATACAGATCAAGTTAGTATGCTTTTGCTTTTTCCCACAGCGCATCACCATATGTGCCAGCTCCTGGGCTTGTTACTCCCAGAATGGCACTCCTGCGCGCTCCTGCTCAAAATGACCCCTGCATTTTGTTCCTATGATATCAAAACAATTTATTTTCTGTAGTTTTTTCCTTGATTAAAAATATGAATATAGTAGAGTGGACAGATATCAATGAAATGCTGGCCTGTTTGTACTTTTGATGGTTCAGAGTAAGGGGGGGAGAGGAGAAGAAGAGATTGGATTTATACCCCGCCCTTCACCCACAACAGACACCCTGTGAGGTGGGTGGGGCTGAGAGAGCTCTCCCAAGAACTGCCCTTGAAAGAACAGCTCTGAGAGAACTTGTAACTGACCATCACACCAGCAGCTGCATGTGGAGGAGTGGGGAATCAAACTCTATTCTCCCAGACTAACCACTACACCAAACTGGCTCTCCCAAACTGGAGGGGGGAATAGTTGCTATTTTTGGCTAACAGTTAGCTGTTATTCCAACTCTCTACCAGCATGGTGTAGTGGTTAGACGATTATACCAGGATATGGGAGACCAAAGTTCAAACCCCTGTCTGCCACAGAAGCTTGCTGGGTGACCCTGGGCAGTCGCAAGCACTCAGCCTCACCTACCTCACAGGGTTGTTGTTAGGATAAAATGGAGGGAAATGATATAAGCTGCTTTGGGTCTCCACTGGGGAGACAGTCTGGACATAAAGGAAGGGTGCAAATATCAAAACGTTTTCATACACAAGAACAGTCTGCCAATATGTTAACTTTTAAAAATCTCTAAATAAATGAGCATATATCATACAGCAGATATCGGGCCTGACTGGCACCCTCAACAGAAGTCTCCAATGCAGTGCCAGTGGCAATGCTGTGCCAGTGCTGCTAGTCAGCATCTTATGCCCATTTCACAGAGGAGATACAAGTATAGCACATTTATCTTTGCCAGACATACACATACACAGATAGAAATATAGCCACCCCAACCACAGCACCGGTAGGTTGTCTTGTTGCTGCCCCTAGCGTTTGTATCTCCCTGTCCCTGGCAAAAGACTGGTGCTCCTTAGAGACCACCCACCTAGGACCTGAACCCTTGTGCTGGAGAGATCTTGAGCATTTACTGCAGGAGTCTGCCTGAACACATGGCATAGTGGTTAAGTGTGCGGACTCTAATCTGGGAGAACTGGGTTTGATTCCCCACTCCTTCACATGCAGCTGCTGATGTGACTTCAGGTCCGTCACAAGTTTTCTCAGAGCTGTTCTCTCAAGGGCAGTCCTCAAAAGAGGTCTCTCAGCCCCACCTACCTCACAGGATGTCTGTTGTGGGGAGGGGAAGGGGAAGGAAACTGTAAGCCACTCTGAGTGAAGGGCAGGGTATAAATCCAATCTCTTCCTCCTCCTTCTTCAAGGTGTGGGGCTACCAACCACAATCCCACTATCTTCTGTCCATTTACTGAATGTGGATACCACTCTTAAAACAGTCAATAGCTGTGATCACTAAAAGTCAATTAAGACCAGCATTTATGACTTTCTGGTGACAGCTGAACTTTCTGCAAAAAACAGACCTATAGAAGCAATGTTAAAGATTTATCCAGAACACTCTGGTCCTGTGGGCACATAGGGTTGGTGTATCCCACCCATTTTGGCACTCAATCACATGGATGAAAAATGTATCCAAATGCACAGATCTAATTTTTTGCTAAGTAATTGTGTTTGCGTATAGCCAAAAGTCACCCTAAAAAGTACTGCTGTCACTGGGATGAGAAACACACAGGATGCTAATAAACATACTTGATAACAAAAACATAAAGATTCATTTATTTACTATCTTTTGCCTCTAAACATAATTTTGTCATGAGGACAGAGACATAATTTCAATTATCAGACACCTTCTAAAGTAAGATCAGCAGGAAGGTATGCTTAACAAGAAGATTTGCCATCAAGTTTGGTCTACTCCAAAAAAAATAATAATCAAGGTTGACACGTTTAAGTCTTCCAAACCTTTCAGAAAGGTTGCTTCGTTCAACTGATCAATTCATATAATTGTATAACTCACAAAGAAGTCAGATTACTGCAGTAAGAATTTTTCTAATAAAATGAAGAATGCGTTCGATATCTACAGCTTATGCCCTGAATGTGAATGCTTTAATTTTAAAAGAAGAGCCCATAAATCACAGGCACATGGTAACCACTTCGAGTAACAATACACGATGGCTCCCAATTCATGCAAGCTGATCACATACAGTGGTTGCCACGTATAGAAACAGGATGGATTTGCAATGGCATGCAAAAAAAATTTTTTTTTAATTTAGCTGGGTTTGTAGTGCCATGCCAAGCATTCTTAGTTACATTCATGGCAGTCGCCTCACATGATCGATTCACCTGGAGCTGAGAACTGTTCTGCACTCCAACTGGACAGACCACCTGGCCCAGCGTTGTATAATGCTGTATCATGTTTATTTTAATGGAATTTACTGCCATACGCTTCTGACATCAATTCTATAACTTGATAATACAACAAATATTTCACATTTGCAAGCAAAAACATTTTTATGCATCCCATGTCCCCTCTCTTTCTCTGCAAGCCAGATGACAAGTTACCTCACTGGGTAACATCGTGTGTTCTAACCCAAAAACTTCCCTCATTCACATTCCACTGTGCAAGCCCCAGTGAAGCAAAGCTACAGAGGAAAGCCAAGCCAACTACTAATCAATGGAAGCTGTTATCTACAAGGTGCTTTAGGAATGAAAACTTCTCAAAGCAATTAAGGTAGAACGCCATTACACGATTGGGCAAACAAATCTTTCACCCCGAAATACATTAACTTGTTTTCAACATTTGATAATCAATGCATTTAATTGCATTTTCAGGATGCTAGCTGCCCATCGCAACAGGATTTCCCTTTTGTTGAGTGCGCTTCACAAAAATGGCAAAGAAGCTATCATGACTGTATTAAAGTTAACTGCGCAACACTGTCCCTCATCTTAATTTGCTCATGAATTATGGAATCATAGAGTTGGAAGAGACCTCCAGGGTCATCCAATCCAACCCCCTGCACAATGCAGGAAATTCACAAGTACCTCCCCCTTCACACCCACAGTGTCCACTGTTCCATGCCCAGAAGATGACCAAAAGGATCCCTGGCCAAACCAGCCTGGAGAAAAATTGCTTCCTGACCCCAAAGTGGCAATCAGCATTTCCCTGGGCATGTAAGAAAGGGCCACAAGAACGAAGCACAGATGCAATCCTTCCTGCCTTCCCTCTCATGATCTGCCTAAGTTCACAGAATCCGCATTGCTGTCAGATGGCCATCTACCCTCTGTTTGAAAACCTCCAGAGAAGGAGAGCCCACCACCTCCCGAGGAAGCCTGTTCCACTGAGGAACCACTCTGACTGTCAGGAAGTTCCTCCTAATGTTTAGCCGAAAATTCTTTTGAATATAAGCTGTAACATTTTTGCTCCTTCTCTGTAACCCCTTTATTTGTAACCAGGGCTTTAAAAAAAAGAGAAAAAAGTGCCAGAACTCTCAAGAGGGAAATGAAGTTTTCAATCTGTATACTGGAAAAAAAAAAACATGAATTTTTAAACAATTTTAAAAGAATTTTGTCGGAGTGGTTCCGGAACTCAATTCCCCTAGAAAAAAAGCCCTGAGTGTATAACCTCTATAAAGGTACTTCTCTGTAGTGTTCTGAGGTAACGTGTCCTGGCCTTCCTTATTTTCACTACCATCAAAGATTCTCGCCTTAGAATTCTTAGTCGGACCCAAAGAATGGGATGGCTTAGGTGTATACGGTAGATTAACAGAATGGTCAGTGTGTGGGCGTGGCTCTCAGGATAAAGGTGATCCTCTACAATAAATAGTTGGTTTTCTTAAACACAGAGTTTATTGATAAGTAAAACAGCATAACAGTTTCTGGACGGTCAATAAGCACAATGGTTTTTGATAGGGACAACAGACCTGGCTTATTTTCTCATTCGCCACTTAGGACAGTAACTCCCACAAAGCTTAACTTCCCAACTTTCCACCCAAGCTAGTTAAACTTCCACGGAGATTTATTTTCTTCGCTTGCCACTTAAGCTAATCACTTCTACACTTCTCTCACTCTGCAGCGCCCCAATCAAGCTCCTTCCTCCACATAAACCGCTCAGCAATTACTCTCACGCAAAGCCTTTCTCTGAACAAAACAGTCACCTCTGCCCCTCCAGGATACGGTGACCATCCAATCATAACACTTCACTCACCCACCTAGTCCTCCCCCCCCCCCGCTTTCTTATTCGACAGGCCTACGTTTTAGATCACAGCAATATAATTTAAAACTCCACACTAAAACACAGAAATAAAACACATATACAGTATTTACATGGCAAAACACCACATAAGTGCTTTGCAAAATATCTTTTGCTTCATTATCAAGGTAAGACCCATTGGTCCAGGCCCTCTGAGGATGTAAGCAGTCAGTCAATCTAAAGCCAGTACATAAAAGGTTTGTGGCTGGCGGCCCCACCCAGAAAATAAGGGGTAGGGGGGGATAACAGCCACACAGTCACTTCAGCATTCACCTCTAAATGTTAGTGAAATATAAAAGTGCATCAATCAGGCAGCCATGTGGAAACAAGAGGGCATTCTTTCGTATTATTTGTTCCCAAGGCCTTTAAAAATGAAAAGTCAGACTCTCCTTAGTAAAATGCTAGTTTCAAAACCATAACCATTAAAATAGTCTTTCACCTTACAAAAA
Organism: Lepidodactylus listeri; assembly: GCA_029233225.1. Classification (NCBI taxonomy): domain Eukaryota; kingdom Metazoa; phylum Chordata; class Lepidosauria; order Squamata; family Gekkonidae; genus Lepidodactylus; species Lepidodactylus listeri. The sequence continues at coordinate 15,824,723 of JARCFY010000010.1, read as the reverse complement.
AAGAGGACAAACACCAATTAATTTACCTTGTGTGATATAAACATTACACACACATGACTGAATAAGTTTTTTTTACCAATAACATGCCTCAAGCAGAAAACGAATGTAAAAATGTAAGCATAACATTCCATAAGGTATTAGCTTTTCACAAAGCCATGAGTAATAGTAATTTGGCAAGCTATTTTCATAAGTACATCCCAGATGGTAGATAGGAGGTTTGTATGCCAATTCAGATGCAGTTGCCAAGTCCCATGTTTCAAATTTCCCTTCTCTCCCTCACTCCTGGACATCCTGATTCTCTGCCCTGTTTCCAGGTTCATGACAAACTGCAGTCTGTTGTGATGGATGAAACAGGCAAACCATGGTTTGTACAGACTACAGATCATCTTCAGATCTGATAGTCCTCCAAACCAGAATAAGAAACCATACAAATGACAGGTTCCTCAATGTGGAAATCACAACAAACTCTGAATCACAAAGTGAGTCCAGAAATCAGGGAGAAAGCTAGCTCACCCCGGGGGGGGGGGGGGGGGGGGTAGCACACAAAACCCAAGCATGGCCCCAGCCCACAACCATGGTTTCGCTCAGGGGCCAAGTGGGGTTTTCGCCCAGCAAGGTTTCTGACTGGCAAGGGGAGATTTGCTTGGTCAGTTTCTAAAAATGCAGGTTCAGTAGAAGCTGCCACCACAACACAAAGATCTTCACTGTTTGACCGAAGGGAAGGGAAGAAGTGAGCAGTAACGCACGGAAGCTCATACCCTGTCACATATTTTGTTAGTCTTTAAGTTGCTCTTGCTCTTTTCTACAGCAACCATTGATTTCAACCCCTAGGGCAGGCAATGTTTGTGGCAGCCATTTTGTGACTGTGCCTGCCACACCGTGTCAGAATTCAAAAGGTGCCTGCAGGCTCAAAAAGGTCAGGGACTCCTGGTTTAGCTGTTGCCACTAAACTGGGCAACTATCTGTTTTAAGACACTCTTTCAGTAGATATTAACAACCAGAAGAATCCTTGGTGGTGGAAAGTCACAGTTGACTTATGGCAACCCCGTAGCGGTTTTCAGGGCAAGAGGCCTTCAGAGGTGGTTTGCCATTGCCTGCCTCTGCATCTTAGCCACCCCTTATAACATAATGCCACTTCAAACAGAAAGTGATTTGAGGTTTAACTGTTGATTACTGCACAGAGGAGTACATGGACACAGTTTTAATGGGTAAGGAACTTGTCTATTGAGGACTAGACCTGTGACCACCAAAACAAAACCTTGAGGCAGTGATCCCATGTATAACCCTGATTTTAACGTATGCAACAGTTCATGGGACACAGGCTTGCTACCTAGGCACGGTCAATGTTTTGAATGGACATGGAAGAAATATTTGACAGACACTCCGAAGCACATCCTTTGAAGTTTAGGGTGCTGGTTTAATATAGAAAGGAAAAATCAGGAAAGTGAATTTTAAAAAATCAATGATAAAATGCTTTTCATTAAGAAACATTATTACCTTAAAGATAACTCACAAGGGAATAGGGATTATAAATTCCAATTCTACGGTATGACACAATAAAGTCATAACGCATAAGGAAAAATTTTTAAAGATGAAGTTCATCGATTAGGGACCTACGGAGTTCCAGAGACATCTGCAGGAGTTTTAAAATAATTTTTCAGCCTACGCAGTGGGGCTCACTATTCAGGCAAGAAGATGCTATCAGAGATGGTTAGTTTTGCAGTTCCGAAACTGAAGATTGGTGTCTCAAGAGCAAAAATAATTTAAAATAAATATACTATACAGAGGTGACAAACAAACAACATATCTATTCTGCTTCTGCAAATCCCTCTGTCTAAAAGGGCAAAGTTTAAGGAAGTTCAGTCAATAAAATATTGTCAGGGGGCAAAACAGACAAGAAGAAGAAACCTGGAGACAAATATGAGAAAGGAGGAACAGACAGCAGAAAACAGAAGCAGAATTATTTGAGCAGCATTTTCCAGAAGTCCTGAGATTCTTCTGGGCGTAGCCTGCTTTGATATGAGAGCTATCATTACTATAACCAGTCATTTATTTTTGATGTAACTGTAAACCTAATCTGAAAAGTTTCCAAAATAAACTATGTTAAAAACTATAGTGTAGCTTAAAAACCTTCTAAAATGAAACCAGCTATCAGTGAATTGTTAAGAAATATGTATGAAGATTATAACAGCCAACAAGAATACATTTTTATGTAGAAAACCAACATTAAATCAAAGCCTCCTGACCAGTGATTTAAATAATATCCACCCTGTATATCAGGAAAAAATGTATACATAATTGTAGGCAATAATTCACAGGACATTTATTTTAATATTTCCAAAATGTACCGTTTATCATTTTAAGGAAGTTTCTATATTAGAATCCTAAAAGAAGAAGAGATTGGATTTATACCCTGCCCTTCACTACCCAAAGGAGTCTCAGAGCAGTCCTTTCCCTTCCCCTCAACCCACAACAGACACCCTGTGAGCAGTGTTCCCTCTAAACTGAGTTACTGTGAGCTAGTTCACAGTTTTTTAGCCTCCCGCTCACACATTCTTGTATTAGCTCAGGAAGGATGGCTACAGAGCAAACTAATTTATGCAGCAGCCAAATTGCTCGCTCACAACTTTAATGCCAGTAGCTCACAAAGTAGGATTTTTGCTCACAAGACTCCACAGCTTAGAGGAAGCACTGCCTATGAGGTAGGTGGGGCTGAGAGAGCTCTGACAGAAACTGCTCTTTTTCAAGAACAGCTGTGCCAGAGCTATGGCTTGCCCAAGGTCATCCAGCAGGTGCAAGTGGAGGAGTGGGGAATCAAGCCCTGTACTCCCAGATTAGAGTCCGCACACTTAACCACTACACCAAACTGGCTCTCAGTGAAGTTCATAAAAGTCCCTCTGGAGTCTCACATAGTCCACCGGCTGCTTGTTGACCCCTAGTTATTGCAAAATAATACAAGAACACTTGTGAAACTGGCTGTTTAGGTTTAACTGTACTTTAATATTTATTTCATTCATTCATTCATTAAACCCCATTTTTCTCCCCAATGGGGATCCACAGCGGCTTACATCCTTCTCCTCTCCTCCAATTTATGCTCACAACCACCTTACGAAGTGGGTTAGGCCAAGAGCGCATGATTGGCCCAAGGTTGCCCAGCGATTTCCCATGACACAAGAGGGGATTTGAACCTAGACCTTCCAGATCCTAGTTTGACACTCTTAACCACTACACCGCCATTCATAAAAAAGCACTACTCTTCCAGTCAATACATGAGCCCTCATGCAGCACAGCAATGCATACAAATAAGTGGTAAGGATTCAACAATGCTAGTATTTATGGCACTGTACCATCACGGGGCACAAACCCAAAGGCTGCATATAAAAGGTCTACCATAAGAACATAAATAGAGGCTACTGGATCAGACCAGCAAAGCTGTTTCACACAACAGGGCCAAACAACCAGGCACAGAGGCTGAGGCTGTGTCACTAAGGACACCCAGCCTTGTATAGGACATCAAAGTTCTCTTTGCCAGTCTTGCCTTGTACTAACAACACATTGGAGAGGTTTCCCTGGCTAGTAAGCAGAGCCCAACAGTCAAAAACAGGATGCTTCAGTACCAGTGGTACTACGTACCAGTAGCTTCAGTACCAGTAGCACTAAGGACTACCTACAAACATTTCAAACAGCAAGCTTCCTGTCCAATAATGTTTCCCCAATACCAAAAAAAAATCTAAACCAAATATAACGCCAAGTTTAAGCTGGCACATACCTAATAGCTGAAAATTAAATAATCAGAAATCATTCTAAAGTAAGGTCTCTACATTAAGGTAAAGGCCGTGATTTACAATTCTTTCACTCATAGTAAAGGTAAAGGTTTCCCTGGCTCGAAAGCCAGTCAAATGCAACTCTAGGGGGCGATGCTCATCTCTGTTTCCAAGCCAAGGAGCCAGCGCTGTCCGAAGACTTCTCCGTGGTCATGTGGCTGGCATGACTAAACGCTAAGGCACACGGAACCTTCCCACCAAAATGGTACCTATTTATCTACTTGCAATTTCTTGCTTTCAAACTGCTAGGTTGGCAGGAGCTGGGGCCAGAGACGGAAGCTCACTCTGTAATGCAGCACGAGGGTCTCAAACTACCAAGCTACAGACCTTCCGGTCTGCAGCACCTCTAAGCCACCGCAGCCCCCTCTTTCTCTCATACACATATTTAAATCCCACTGAAATTGTATACGATTTAGATATATCCTTAGACAATTTGTTTGATTTCTAAGACCTGTTAACTTTAAGAAACGAATTTATTAGAGCACAAAGAGCGAAGAGTTCAAAGTGACTTTAGCAACAATCAAAAATACATACAGGCATGTCAGCAAGAATTACAAAAAATCACAGCAGCTATTTCTGCAAAAAAAAAAAAAAGCATGCCGCAAAGTAAACAAAGGAAATATTTGTGGTTTAGCAAATAACACTATGGGGAAATTCCAAGTTTTAAATTTACAAGATAATCCTGTGGCTTGGTTCTATAAAAACTGGTTCTTTGCACAGCATATGTTGATTATTTTACTCCCTTCATCCAATAAAGCCCTCATCTTTAAACAGCAGATATAAGATTGTAGCTGTAATTTAGAATATGAAAAGGGTTTTCTCCTAAACTTGGCAAGCAGTCATCTATAACTCCCACAATAATGTGGGGAACTGATATAAGTAATACTTGAGCTTATTAATATGCTTGCCATGATGAGCAAACTTGAATGCTATACAGCTTAATTAAGATTTTCTATTCATGAAAATATATTGATGCACCAAAAGCAAATTAGAGGATTGTTAATGAACCCTGATTGATAAAGAGGGGATAAATTAATATTTAGATAGGGTTGAGTGTATAGTTTGGAATGTATCTGAATGTCTAAAACCTCAGCGTACAATTATCGCTAGTATAAACAAAGAGTTACCACTAGTTATATTCACTAAGAACATTTAAAAAATAACAGTCTCAATACATGGTGGGAATTACAAATCGAAACTTGCTTGTTACCAGAACTGGTTCCACTTCCCTATTTTGTAAGTATATCGCACTGCTTTCTAAATGATTACTCATATGAAACCATTTCAAAATGCAATGACCAAAAAAACCTATTCAATTGGGTCCCTCAAGTTTAAAGTGTCAAAAAGATCAATCAAGTGTATAACACCCTTCTGGATACCAATATACAGGTATTGATGAAAGAAAGTGTGAGAGTTCTGCTCAAAGTAGTCAAGGATCAGATCTTGGTTGGTGAACCACAGTTCTTTATTTCCAATCTCTACATTAGTACAGCTTCTCGGATTATTGTCAGAGATAATACATAAGACAGATGCAGGTCTATTATACCTTTCCAAGCAGTTTGAATTACCCATAGGTAGCCAATCACTACCAGGGAAAAACGGCGGGCAAAAGAGGCTCTGGCCGTTTGCTTCCCACCGGAAAGAAAGTGAGGTGTCAAGCTGTAAATTCCTTCTCCAAACCAGACCCTTCAGATGTTACCACTTCACATAACAATCAATGGCCTCAAGGCTTTCGCCTGGTGATAAGAGATGAGACTCGTCCTCCCTTGAAGTCCCAGCCGGGACAAATGGAATGCGGAGGCAGGAGTGTGAGAGGCCCATTGTTCCCATACATTGCAGGTGTCACCCTCCCGCTCTGGCAGTTACACAACCCAGGCATACAGACATGACAGGGAGAAAACAGAAGAAATAGCTGTAAGCAATAGAAATCCTTTGTCTGAATCAGCAGATTCTGACAGAAAGACTCAGATCAGCATCCTGCTGGACCCAGGAGAGCGCGAGAAGGCAAAACTGCAAAAAAGTGGCACAGTACGTACATCTCTGGCAGCTGCACCTCTCTCCTGAAGCCAGCTGCAAGGAGTTTGGCTAGAGCTGAAAGGCGTCATGAAAGGGGGAAAACGAAAAGAGGCTGGCTGACAGGCCAGCAGCTGCCTACAAGTAGCTCGCAGCTGGAATCTGCTGTCTTTATCCAGAAGTAAATCTCACCAAGTTCGGCAGGACTCGCTCCCTAGTAAGCATACATTGGATTACAACCTTATGCTGTTTTGGAAGAGAATTCTCAGTCTGGACAACAAGTGAACTCCAAACCAACCTATCAGAGAACATCAGCCACGCAAACTGTGAACTAAAAGGAGTGATAAGTCGCAGCTCTCTGATGCAGCCAACAAGATAAACAGAACCTTGGCAAGAATGAAATTGTTTTTTAAAAATAAGTACTTATCTCGGTATCACATTGTTTCTCCACGAAGCAACAAGTACATAAGGCAAACTCAGGTCACGTTTGCAACCAGTCAAGAACAGTATCCTGGAATACAGGCAGAGCAAGGCAACAGAGCTAGATCACAGTCAAGAGCCCAGTCTAGAGACCAAATACCAGTTTAGCAGCAGTCAGAGTTCATGGGTTGTTCAGGAAAGCAGGGTCAAGGCAGTCCGAGGTCACTGACCAGCAAGGTTCAGGCAGGTCCAAAAAGCAGACTCAAGGGTCAGTCCAAAGGTCACGGAAGCCAGGCAGAGTCGGAGTTGTGAACCCAAAGTTCACAAGGTTATGACCTATTGCTTCCACAATCTGCAGTTCTCCAGCTCTGATTTATATACGTATTCCTTAACAAGCCTGATTGACAGCCATCTACTCGGAGGTGTTCCTGCACTTACTCAGAACTGCTAGCATTAAGCAGCTGTCTGCATGTCCTAAAGTCTTCCCGAAGTTTTTCCCTTCTCTGTTCAATAAATGGGGGTGGGGGGACCTGGTGGGGCTACCTTCCTGCAGCTGTGCTTCCTCGGCTACTTCAGAGCTAAGCATGGGTGGGGTCAAGATCAGCTGCCAGCAATGAATCTTGAGGCTCCTATATCTCTAATTCACTAACTTTAGCTGGTTCAGAGCTGGCTGCATACAGCTCCTTGACTCCTGAGGAGTCTTCAGCCACACTGGACTCAGACTGGTCAGGCTGGCCCACAACAAACAGATGCTGTTTACATGCTTTAGAATCATGGAATCACAGAGCTGGAAGGGGCCATACAGGCCATCTAGTCCAACCCGCTGCTCAATGCAGGATCAGCTTTGTTGCAGTAGACCTGGCAAGTTAAAGCTGAGCTGCCTGAGGCAGGCCTGTCCAGTAGGGTTGCCAAATCTTACCTAATAAACAGCGGGGGAGTCCTGGTCCCTCTCCGGGAGTCCCTCTCTGGGAGTCACACGCGCACGTGCCATGATGATGTCACTCGGAAGTGACGTCATCACGTTGGGCACGTTGCAGGGGCGACACTTTGGTAATCACCCTAAAACTCTATGGTACCATAGAGTCTTCAGGGCGATTGCTAGAGCGTCGCCCAGCGACGTGCCCGGCGTGATGACATGCCTGGCCTGATTGGACTACTTCGAGGGTGGGGCTCCCCTCGCCAGCCGGATCCGGACAGGCGGACTGGGGACCCATTTAGCAGGGCAATCCTGCCCCCCAGGGGGATGTGGCAGCTCTACTGTCCAGTGATCTCTACAGAACCTGTATTCAAAATAAAGCATGCTGTATGTTACATGAGCCCTCACCTGGACAGTGCAGACTAGCCCAATCTCAGAAGCTTAGCAGGGTTGGCCCTGTTTGGTCCTCGGATGGGAGACCACCAAGGAAGTCCAAGGTTGCTATGCAGAGGCAGGCAATGGCAAACCACCTCTGAAGTCTCTTGTCTTGAAAACCCTACAGGGTCACTCGGCCGGGACCTGACAGCCAAAAAAAAAATTATGTGACCATCCAGCCCAAGACTTACAGGAAAGCCTTTCTACTTACTATTTAAGCTAGAGAACTTTGAGTGCTACTGCCCGGCTTAGCTCCTGCACGTGACCAGACTTCCTTTGTCAGACCTGAGGCAACGAATGACAAGCAACCTCTAATCATACTCCCTCCTTTCGCTATCTCTCCACACTTATCCTCCTTGCTAGTGATGACTCAGAAGGAGGACTTCAGTTTCTCCCTAAGAGAAGATTTAAAAGGCAGTGGAATGGAGGGAAGGGTATAAGAGAGTGAGCACACTTTAAATTTTTTTATCCTGTTCTTCCACCACGGAGCTCAGAAGTATACCCAGTTCTCCCATCTGCCGTTTTATTCTCACACCAATTCTACTGAAGCTGAGAAAGAATGGCTGGCCAGAGATGACCCAGTGAGTTTTCTGGCAAGCGGTGATTTGAACCTGAGTCACCACAAACCTAATCCAGCACTCTCAACCACGACATCATACTGGCGTGTGAGGGCCGGATGGGAGGAACTGAGAAGGGAAGGACGATCAACAATGAGCAAGGAGGGCAAGGAGTATAAAATATCTGTTTTATTGCACAAGCCTCAAAGGTCAAGGTTTCAGGCGGACAGAATGAAAGAGGAAGAGAGAGGGAGACTTAACAGCCCTCGGCCAAGGGCAAGGGCGCAGCTCGTTCTGTGCTTCTTTCACCCCCTGGTTCCTCTTCCATTTCTTGCAACTGACCAGGAGCAAGCATTCTTGCAGTGCAAGAGGGGCTACGGAGGGGCCGTGGCTCAGAGGAAGAGCATCTGCTTGGCATACAGAAGGTCCTAGGTTCAATCCCTGTCATCTTCATTTAAAAGGACCGGGCAGTAGGGGATGTGAAGGACCTCTGTCTGAGACCCTGAGGAGCCTTTGCCAGCCTGAGTAGACACTACTGCCCTCGATGGACCAGTGGTCTGATTCCATATAAGGCATCTTCATGTGTTCAAGGGAGCTCAGAATTTTGTTTGCAGGCAGGGCAGGCAGGAAGAGGGAGACGAACTGAGCTTTACAAATACGCTACGCGCATGCATTAGACTAATCGGGGTCTACGCCAAAGGACAAAACAAAACCCTGCGGTTTCAACAAACCATGGGGTTGTATCCGCAAGAGTATTTCCACTCACTACATTTCCACTTCCTGAGCCCGTGGAAAACCTCCCTCATTCTGTTCTTGGAGGACCCCTAGGGTGTTTTAGACTGCTGCAGAATGGGGGGGGGGGAGGCAGGGAAGTCCTTCTCTGCTGACAGAAATCCCTTCCATCCACAGAGATAGTGCACGGGATCCAAACTGTTGTCTAAACAAATCACAGTTCTGCAATCTCGGAGCAGAGCCACCATTTAACACTCTGAATAAGACTGCACTTCAGACGGAGTTAGGGGCTGCGGTGGCTCAAGTGGTTAAGACGCTGAAACTGCAGACTGGAAGGTCAGCAGTTCGAGACCCGAGTGCTGCATGATGGAGTGAGCTCCCGTCTCTGGCCCCAGCTCCTGCCAGCCTAGCAGTTCGAAAGCAAGAAATTGCAAATAGATAAATAGGTGCCACTTCGGTGGGAAGGTAGCAGCATTCCGTGCGCCTCAGTGTTTAGTCATGGCGGCCACATGACCACGGAAATGTCTTCAGACAGCACTGGCTCTTCGGCTTGGAAACGGAGATGAGCACCCCATCCCTAGAGTCATATTCGACTGGCTTTCGAGCAAGGGAAACCTTTACCTTTTACCTCAGATAGTTAGGAGCCTGCTTAGCTGCCTGTTTTGCATCCCTACTGACAAAACTGCTGCTCTGCCAAAAGGGGGGGGGGGCAGGCCTAGGCTGCTTTGGGATTTGTTTTTTGGAACCAGTCTGGTGTAGTGGTTAAGTGTGCGGACTCTAATCTGGGAGAACCAGGTTTGATTCCCCACTCCTCCACTTGCACCTGGCTGGATGACCTTGGGCAAGCCATAGCTCTGTACCAGCTGTTCTCTCAAGGACAGCTTGGGAAAGAGCTCTCTCAGCCCCACCTACCTCACAGGGTGTCTGTTGTGGGGAGGGGAAGGGAAAGGAGTTCGTAAGCCGCTCTGAGACTCTAAGTGAGTGAAGGGCGGGGTATAAATCCAATCTCCTCTTCTTCTTCTTCCTTTTAAAAACCCATGTTAACTACTGTTAATGATCTTAGTTTTCTTTAGATGCTTAGAAAATTAGTTACAAACTACATCCATGAAGCGTTAACCGTGTGACGTCTCCCTAACCAGATTACAAGTTGTATAGTCGCGGAAATTTTTTTAGAGGAAAAAAATTAAATCACGAATGCAACGTTTCTGTTTAAAGATCAGCATTATTAGAGATAAGGAGTTTAAAGAAGAAAAAGAACCAGTCACGGAAAAAGATACATCTCCACAAGGGTTTACCCCATTAGACTAAACTGTTTTATCTGTCCAAGCATGGTGGCGATCAGTAACCAATAGCAACTCTTACAATCTTGTCCAGACCAAGTTTAAAAATTAAGTCTTAAAAAAAGGGGTGTCGAACTCATTTGTTATGAGGGCCAGATCTGACATGAATGGGACTTTGTTGGGTCGGGCCACGCGCGTCATGAAACGTAATGCCAGCAGAGATATCCCATTGGAGCCCCACATTAGGAGGAGGGGTGTCAAAACTAATATTTCTCTGCAAATCTGGAGTTCCTTGAATTCGTAGAACTCTATAGTTTAACTGCAGTTGGTCCCAAACCTTCCCCCCACCCCACCGCCCATAAAAGACGCCTGCCTAAAATGGAAAGGTGGGGAAATACTGGGATTTGGCAATGCAATTTTTTAAATAGAAGAAGAGGAGGAGGAGATTGGATTTATACCCCGCCCTTCACTACCCAAGGGAGTCTGAGTGGCTTACAAACTCCTTTCCCTTCCCCTTCCCACAACAGACACCCTGTGAGGTAGGTGGGGCTGAGAGCTCTGAGACAGCTGTCCTTGAGAGAACAGCTGGTACAGAGCTATGGCTTGCCCAAGGTCATCCACCAGGTGCAAGTGGAGGAGTGGGGAATCAAACCAGGTTCTCCCAGATTAGAGTCTGCACATTTAACCACTACACCAAACTGGCACCAAACATCAAGAAGAAGGCACAAGGATCACAACAGAAGGACGCCCTGGGGCCCCTACCTGTGAGAAGGATGACAGAGGCTGGGAGTGGAGGCTGGGAGGCAGAGAGGAATGCACTCAAAGGCTGAGCAAGCTGGGAAATCTGGCAACCCCACCCTCTGCTCCCTGCACTCAGAGGTAGCTCAAGCTCAGAAGGTGAGCAGGGGGGGGAGAGAGAGAAGAGAGCCCCACTCACGGGCAGATTAAAGCCCCGGGCAGGCCAATTTAACCCCTGCTTTAAAACAATGAAGACTTAACTTCCACCTAAACAAGTATGTTCAGGGTTGAAGGCTTATACTTCAACAGTACCATTCTGTCAGGCTCGAGGATTTCGTAAAGGAAATGTGGAGCAAAAACTCCATATACAGTCAGAAATGTATTTACAGTATCTGTAGCCTGCCTCTTCAAGACACCTTACAACAGAATTTAAAGGTAGTGTTAAAAAGCAAAAATATAATCCACAGCTGGTGCAAGCAGGTGCAAGTGGAGGAGTGGGGAATCAAACCTCGTTCTCCCAGATTAGAGTCCGCGCACTTAACCACTACACCAAACTGGCTCCCCTCTGTATGTATCTCTGGAGGGCCCCATCATCTTATGGAGGGACACATGGCATTATTCATGTGCTTTTTACTTACACTACATTTAGACCACATGGGTTTTAATAACATTCAGTTTATACAATCCTGCTCCTTATTTTCAGTATGCATGCCCTACACTTAGGATGAATAAGAGTTCAACATACATTTATACACATACACACGTACATACATATATATGTATATGAGAAAACCTACCTTGGTCACAGTTTTTTCTCTGCTGAAAATCTACCATCTCACCCTTACACTCCCGTTAAGTAGAAGATGTCAGCAGCACAGATAATCTTCCTGAAGTTAAATTCTAGAAACGGGCCATTAGTTCTTCTGAAATTAACTGTCAGCTACTAAAATCGCATGGTTGGATCCCACCAACTTTTTTTTGCTCAGTTTCAACCAACGCCCCTTCCTTATTACAACTCCTACCCCACATGACTTTTTTCTATGTGAGTCCCATGGTCTCCATCCAGTATAGACTTTTTTGGTGGTCAGAGGGGACTCCCTCCTCCGTTTTTCACCAGTGGAGAAAGCTGGCTGGATCCAACCCATGGAACTGAAAATGGCAAAGAAAATCTTGTGAAACAGTATTGAATATTTAGCCTACAAACCAAGTTTAAGAAAGCTTTAGAGTTGGTAAAATGACTCTGCAAAAAAAAAAACAAAACACTTTCCCCACAATTGCTGGCTGTACCTGGTAAATGCCTCTTGTGATTATTACACGGAGGAACCAAGTACCATAATGAACCTGGTGCTTCTGCTTCCATTTCTTATACTCTGAGAACCACTTAATCCTTGATTGAACTCTGATACAGAAGCAAGGAAAAAATGGTATTGGGAGGGTCTGCCCTGGCCCAGTAGTAAGGAACCCCCAGTTTAGATTATTTGTCCTGTCAAGATTGCAATTCTCAGCTCAGCCCTTTGGGACTAAGCCCTGTTGAATTTACTTCTGAGTAAGCATGTCTACAATTGGGCTAAATATCAAGCTGCAGATTTTTAAAAAATCCTTATAAAATAGGGTTTTTTCTAAAGATTCTCCATTTTAAAATTTCTGATCCTCTTATACAGTATCAAAAGTATGATTCATTTATTTCACTTGTTGCATACAGAACAGTGTGTGAAGATTATCCTACATTATAAAGTCTGGCCTGATTTTTTTTTTTTAAGGTTTGTGGAATGTTTGTTTTGGATTCCATACCTCCCAGCTTCCTTATGAAATGAACTAAAGAGGCTTTACATAAAAAAACAGAACTGTCAAATTAGGCTTAGATGAATAACCTGATAATGCGGATGCTACATACCCATAACTCAAACATTTATCAAAAGGAAAAGAATCTGATTCTTTCCTCCCCTGAAACTGCTGCTTAACTTTAATTATCCAAAGGAATCTTGCTCCACACATAACTCAGACTTTATCCTGGATCCTTGTGAAGCAGACATTAACTTCCAGTTAGCAAGAAGTATTACTGAGTTTTATGGAGCCATTAATCCTAGACTCATCTAGTAACAAAACAATTTCCTTCACTTTGTTTATCGCAGAACTACACGTTCTGCCAACCCCCTTTCACAGTTAAGTTTTAGCCCTCCAATGCTAAAAACTATTAGAAGAAATATAACCACTGCAGTATGATTTTCTGTACGCCATTATAGTCTGGTGGTAATTTTCATGCATATTGATTACTAAAAACTGCAAGGTATCTCTTAGAGAAAGAACTTAAGCATGTTTCCCAGGGCCATCTCTCAAATGCTCCCCCTTGAAAGAATATCTTCTGCATGAAGTCACAGTCAAACAGCCTGCGAGCAAGCATTATCAAGGAGGGGAAATGTGCCTGCAATCTCCCTGCTTCTAAATCACATGGGTCAAACAGGTGTCTTGGGTTTAATGCTTTCAACAGACCAATAAAAAAACCCAAACACTTGCAGAGTACCTGATTTACATTACCCATTTACTTTTTTAAACAACAACTGTGCTGGAAGCAACTTAGCTATATCACACTATCTCAAGAACATTTGTTTAGGTAGGAACTGAAGACCTTAAGGAGCACTTTGGGCAGCTAATTTTCACCACAAGGCAAGAGTTCAACCAACCAACTCCCACAGTGCCTAATCTCGAACACCCTCTACAATATGTAGCACAGTTCAGGATAGGACCAGTTTAGCAAACATTCCCAAACAGTGATTACTTGTTGAGATTTAACTGAAGAGAAAGAAACCAATGTTTGCAAATTTCATATAGGAAGGCATTGACAGAAAAAAATATTTTGTATGGGCAAAACCAGCTGGTAACAAAAACAACACTCCAGCCTCATTAATTTGTCTTTGTTTTTAAATAAGCAATATGCTTTTCCCCCCACAAAATACTCATTTTCAGACTACATTTCATAGACTCATAAATCTGGAAGGGGCCATACTGGCTATCTAGTCTTTGAATCCGAATGTATCTCTCACTCGGCATACAACATATCATCCGACTGCTTAATACTCACACGTAACGAAGATGTCACTTGTTTCTCTTCATTATTTATTTAAGTTATGGATTGCACATTTCATTAAAAAGCTTTAAGGCAGCTTATGAGATCAAATTAATACGTTATTTATTGACAATGTAACTCTATGTAGGATTATTCTAGTCTGAACCCATTGATGGATTTAGACTGGAGTAGCTCTTCATAAGATTGCACTGGGAATTACTTAACAGTCCTGAACTACAACCCCGGGCTATACAGCCTCAACCACAAATTCTTCCAGAACTGTGGCTACGAAATGAACATGTGGAACCACCTCGTCCATCTACACCAGTACAGTCTACTCTAACCAGCAGCATCTTTCCAGCATCTGGGATCCTCTCCTGCACAATAGGCACAGATGTTGACCACTAAGAACGCGAGAGTCTCTAATCAGAACTTACTGAGTGCTGACAACTTGGCCCTCAAGTACAACAAGTGACCCAACATCAACTCAAGAACTACACGCAGCTATAAAGCGATTATAAGAGCAAGAACAGGTAGACCGGTAAAGGCAGTTCTAGACCGCATGTGCTCCTGAGATGTAAGAGGGAGTAGAGAGATTCACTGATTCATTGGGCCCGCCAATGTCTGCTAGCCATGGTGAGTAAAGCTAACCTCTGCTTACAGAATACCAGCATAACTGGAGGGAAAGCCTTGGCCTCTACACCCGGTTTGGCCATCCAGCAGGGCTCTTCTTAAGTTCTTAACCATTCCCACACTATCATACAACATGCAGGTTGGGAGGATGGACCAATGAGAATAATATTCATTTATGGGTCCCAAGGTGATGAACTGGTAAGAACAAGTGGGAAGTGGCATGGGATTGGAGCATATATCATAGTTGCCAAAGGAACGCCCCTGAAAACCACCTTCCCACGGTGAGTCCCACCCACAGCATTAAAAACTCATGCTCTTCCCCGACAGAACTCAGCAATCTCATCTGCGTACTTCATAACCCCTCCAGCAGCTGAAGATGCTACATGGACTTGGAATGCGATGTATTCACACCACATGGTATTTGTTTCTAAATTTTACAGGCCAGGTACAGATCCTTCACCACAGGAAGTCTGAGTGAGCATCATCCCTTTGGCAACAAATGCATGCGATGGCTCATAATGGCAGGAAAAGAGGGTGACATGAAGGAAGAGATGTAGGCCTTGGGTCTTTCATACATACTGAGATCTTCAGTTTAAGAACTTTGGCCCCCTCTGATCTTTAGCTTGCAAAAGAAGAAGAAGAAGAAGAAGAAAAATAACTCAAGTCTGTGGGAGAGAAGTACAAGTCTGTGGGAGAGCAAACTCTTAGAAGTACAATATTTCAAATTAGAGCAAGACTTTTTAAAAGATAAACAAAATAAAGAGTCCAAGCTTTTAACCTGCCAATTTTAAAGGAACAGCAAAGTATTTGGCAGGGCTGTTTAAAATATTAGCCTATTGTGAGTAACTATTTGTTGAGTAATCCTTCACACAACATCTGGATCACATCGAAGGACTAGTTCCAAGCTCAAAACTGCTGTTTGCAAAACACACCCGCTCTTTAAAATGCTAGACCAACCACACACTGAGGCTACAAGGGGTTTTTTTCCCCCCTCCTCTTAAATCAGCGTGCATATGGAGCAAGCATTTTTCCAGGGGAAAGTGACAGCATATACCACAACCCCCCATCCCCCTAGTTATTCAGTGCAATGTCATTTCTGACAGCTGTCTATCACCCCCCCTCCTCTGCATAAAAAGGCCAGTTACATTCAACACAGTTACCCCCTCCAAAATATTCATGTATGCCGCAGAAGTGGCTAAGGCTGCCGGGCCCAAAGCCCTCGCCCACAGGGGACTGCCGCTGACACTCTTCCGGGGGGGGGGGGGGGGAGTCATGCCTTACCTTCTCTTTGGTTCTTAAGTATCTCTGCAGAGCCTGCTGGGTTAACTCTCTGACCCGGATCTGTCCATCCTTGCAGGGAACCACTATCCCCGTCTTGCCAAAACACACTGTCACTTTCATCTCATCCAAAGGTGTAATTATTTTTAAAATAAAATAAATAGATATGGCCTGTTTGGAACAAGGGTTTCGAAAAAGGGCCGGGGGGGGGGGGGGAGGCGAACTGCTTTGCAGGGAATGGGAAGAAGAGAGAGGAAAGGAACCCTGACGCAAGAAGGGGAGCAAAACTCCAAAACAAGACCCTAACAGTGGGGGGGGGGGGGGGTTTAAGTCTCAGCAGCAGGTGTTTATGTGGGGGGGGGGGGAGAGAAAGGAAGGAAAGAGGGCAGAGAGAGAAGAGAAGGAAGCAACAGCAGCAGCAGCAGAGGGCCGGCCAGAGCTGTTCAGGAATGGAGGCCTGGGCAAGCCAAGGCAGGCATGGCCTTAGAGAAGGCGACACAACAAAGGTCGGGGGGGGGGGGGGGAGAGAGGCCAGCTTCCCAAGGGAGGGGGGCTGGAGAGGCTCTGAGGCGGGAACTGGAGGTCTCCTCTAGGGAAAGGGGGGAAGACACAGGTAGGAATGAGCGCGGGGGGGGGCAAGGAATAATCTCCCCCTCAAAAAAAGTAGAAACACGTTGTTAAGTGGGGGGGGGGGGGAGAGCTTGGAAGGCGAGAAGGACCCCGGAGGAGGGAGGGAGGGAGGAGGAGGAAGGGGTGGGTGGGGGTGCAAAGCGGGGGGCGGGTCTCTGCCGCCGCCGCCCTCCCCCTTCTCCTCCTCCTCCGGCTCTTCCCCTGAGGCGGCGGCGGCGGCAAAAGTAGGAAGGGAAGGGAGGAGGAGGAAGCGGCGGCTGAGAGGAGAGAGGGGAGAAAACACACGCGCGCGGGCGCGCAAAGGCCGAGCCTGGGGACGGACGGAGGCCACCGCTGCGGCCCTCGCCTCAGCGCCTGGGCTGGTGGGAGGGCGCAGCTGGTGCCCCCTCCTCCCCCCTTCAATCTTCGCTTCTCGGCGCGCGCGCCCCCGAGGCGGCTGCGGTTCCCGCTCCCTGCTCCCGCCGCGCGCGCGCGCGTCTTCCCGTGGAAACCCGGGGAGAGGGGGGAAAGGCGGCCGGGAAGGCGCTCCGAAGGGCCGAGCAGGCCGGCGGGGTTGGGTAGTTTCCTCGCGGTCGCCGCCGCCGCTCCAGAGAGCCCAGCCCGGCTCTTAAAGGGGCCGCCGCCCGCGAGGAGTGGTGCCTGGAGAGGGCACGACCGCAGCAACCACTCCTCCCTCCCTCTCCCCCCCCCCCCCGGTCTCGCCTTTCGCGCCCGCGGGGGAGTTGGGAGGCGTCCGGCGCGCTTTGCTCGGACTTACTGCCCCACCACGACCACCCTCACCAGGGCTCCCTCTAAGCTGCGGAGTCTCGTGAGCAAAAAGTCTACTTTGTGGGCCCCTAGCCTTAAACTTGTGAGGGAGCGATTAGTTTGCTCTGGGGCCATCCTTCCTGAGCTGAGACAAAAATGTGTGAGCTGGAGGCTAAAAAAACGGCGCTAGCTCACGCCAACTCAGCTTAGAGGGAACACTGCACACACACATTAATAAATTTGTTGCGTTTTTTTTTTTTAATGTTTTCCTTTTTTTTCAAACACGGGAGCTAAAAGAGGCCCCGGGGCTCAGGCAGGCTCGCTCCATAGTCAGTGTTTCCTTCCAGGGGAGGAGATGCAACCGCCTGGCGTGCTTCGCTGGAAAAGCAAAATTCAGATGGGGTCTGAGGCAGCAGAACAAAGTTTGGAGTCCACTGGCACCTTGAAGACCAACAGAGTTTTTATTTTTCAAGGTGTGAGCTTTCGTGTGCAAAGCACACTTCTTCGGGTCAGCTCTGGGTATACGGCTTTTGTGTCCACGCACACTTCATCGGGTTCATTGAAACAGTTTTCCTCAAGCCTTGCATATAGAACGACTATTTTAATCCAATCTCATCTGTATTTCTGGCCCAGATACGCATTATGACTCTAACTTGCCTTTCCTGGCAACTAACCCCCGCCCCCATCCTCTCTCTACCTACATGTAAGGCTTGAGGAAAACTGTTTCAATGTATCTGAGGAAGCGTGCTTTGCACACAAAAGTTTACGCTTTGAATAAAACTTGGTTGGTCTTAAAGGTGCCACTGGACTCCCAGCTTTGTTCAAAAGCAAAATGTGAGTCCGGCAGTGGCACGTTTGAGACCAACAAAGTTCAGTTCTGGGTATAAGCTTTCATGTGCATGCGCACTTCTTCAGATCTGTTGAAATAGTTTACCTCAGGCCTTACATATATAACAACTGCTTTAATCCAATCTCATCTGTACTTATCGCCCAGTTACCTACGCATCTTGACTCCCTTCCTGGCAACTAGCCCACCCCCCACCCCCGGTCCTCTTTCTACCTATATGAAAGGCTTGAGGAAAACTGTTTCAGTGTATCTAACTGTTGTGTACTAAGACCACAGTCACCTGGTCTCTCGTAATGGCGACCACCACATGGTCAGCGCACATGGTCAGAATCTACCTGAGCTTCGGCCAGGTAGAACAATAGCCAGTTGGATCCTGAGTGACCACCAATTATGAGCCTAGGTCTCCCACTGGGGGACCTATGAACTGCAACCACGGACTTAAGGTCCTATCAGGACTTGTGGGCGAGGTCGGGGCATTGTCTCCAGCCGGCATAAAAGAGGGCTCTGAGTCCAGGGTTTCTCATGTTCCATCTGACCCTCAATAAAGAGCTTTGCTATGAAATCACTACCACTTGCCTCCCGACTCCAATACTTTCCATGAAATAGTTTACCTCAAGCCTTACATATATAACAACTGCTTTAATCCAATCTCATCTGTACTTATCGCCCAGTTACCTACGCATCTTGACTCTCCCTTCCTGGCAACTAGCCCACCCACGCACCCCGGTCCTCTTTCTACCTATATGTAAGGCTTGAGGAAAACTGTTTCAGTGTATCTAACAAAGTGTGCATGTTTGTTGTTGCTCAGTTGCACATGAAAGCTTATACCCAGAATTACAGTTTGACTGTGGTCACACAGTCCTTTTGATCTGGTTTCACCGCTGTTCCCCTTTGCATTTAAAACTGCTGATCAGATGCCCGCATCCATCTCCGGCACCGAAGTGGGCTCACTCACGCAATCCTCCCAGTTCCCTAATGAGTTTTCTGACACCAGGAATATCAAGTACTTTCCAGAAATTTGCGCTTTGAATCTGCGATTTCGCCACTCTGGACAGCCATCTCTCACAGTGATTGTGATTAGGTCGTCTGAACTTTCTCACAATGTTTTCCCCTCCAAGTTTCCGCCATTGTGCGCATGAGCAATCCTGCGCTGAATAAATTCAACGAATAAATGTTCAAGCACACTCCTAGTGTTTGTTTTTCTCCAGAAACTCTGCAAAAATACATAGAATTGCTATCAACACACCCTAGTAGTTTTTTACAAGATATTTTTATTAGGGCCTACAGGGAATAGAACATTCTAAATTACAGAATTTGTCCATCACTGAGCTAGAAAATTCAATCTGTTGAACTTCCACAGTTAAGTCATAAACAGAGTTCTACTGGTTTAAGCCCATTGACTTCAGGGTAGCTGCGGTCACACACGCTAAATAATCCATTTTCAATCCACTTTCAGTGCACTTTCTAACTGGATTTTGCCAGTTCACACAGTAAAATCCAGTTGGAAAGTGTGCATTGAAAGTGGATTAAAAGGATTATTTTGTGTGTGTGTGTGTGTGGCTGCAGCCGGTGTTCCTCTGTTTTGATTTGCACTGAATGACGTTTTAAGACTTGCTTTGAAAGCAGCAGATTCATGTACTCTTTCCTGGAAAATAGCAGAGGTGGGATGGCCTTGCTACAAGGGTCATAAAGCTGTACGATCCTGCTCCCGGCCCTGATGGATGATGCATCTTGAAGGATATGGAAAGGGATTAGTAGCAAATCCAAGTCCAGGCAAGCCTTTTGCCAGTTTTGTTTCCTGTTGGTAGGGAGAAGCCCATTGTTAATTTCATTCCGGCTAAAATGGCAAGACCAAATGTGAAAATTTGCTGCTGATACTTCACTAGCAAAAGCTGTTTCAGAGAGATTTTGAAATGCAGCCTCACCAAAGGGGGAATGCCCTACCGCTCAGGACATACATCGTTTCAGTTTTTGGTTTTAATTGTTGGATTATTTATATATATATATATATATTTACATCGTTGTTAGTCACCTGGGGTCCTGAGATGCCTGAGAGAAAGGCAGGGTCTGTACATACTTTGAATCAAGAAGCTTTTCTGCCCTTTTCCTTGAGGCTAGCCAGTTTCAGCTCCTGCAGAATTTCTCTGTTTACAAGGTGAACACTGGTTTGCAACGCATTGCAGGTATGTGTAGAGAACTCACCCTTAATGTGGTCATTTGTACCATTCCACTCAACGGTCTCGCTCACCAAGAAAACCATTATACTTTTCCACAGGGGGAAATGTTTGAAAGACTGAAAAATATGCCAGTGGTGGAAAGTGACAACAAGCCAACTTGTGATGACCTCATGGGGTTTTCAAGGCAAGAGGCGTTCAGAGGTGGTTTTGCCATTGCCTGCCTCCGCCTGGCGGCCCTGGGCTTCCTAGGTGGTCTCCCATCCAAATACTAACCAGGGCCAACCCTGTTTAGCTTACGAGATCTGTCGAGAGCAGGCCAACCTCGGCCATCCAGGTTAAGGCAAAATATATATATCCTTGATCAATTAATAGTTACACGTTTGTTCTTCTAAAAAATTAGTTGTTTCCTTCCATCTCCAAACTTCAAAAAACTTCCATCTCCAAAAAAGCCAGAATACAGGCCTGCAAATTAATGCAAATGTCAAACTCTCTGCAATCATTCATACTGGTTGATGCATTGTTTGTTTCCATCTCCTGCCACAGATCAAGATACAGTGCGAGATCTGCCTTTGAAGGCAGTCATGCAGATGTTATTGGATCTGTGTGATCTTGTAACATATTTATATCCTCTTGTGCATTATTTGTTGGTTTTATATACATAAATTTATTCATTTGTTTGTTTGTTTGTTATATTTATAGGCCACTCTCTCCGCAAGCAGGCTCAGAGCGGCTCACAAAGCTCCCTAAGAGTTAGGCTGTGGGGAAAAACTGGTTCTCCTAAGCTCTCCCTGTTGGTGGGGCATGATGGAGCCTACATAGTTGCAAACAGTGCTGAAATCAATGTTCGTTTTGCATCAAAAGTCACGTTTTTGGAGAGGGGAACCCCTCTACACATTTGAAAGAGCGCTTGTCTTTTCATGGCTGTTCACAGCTATTTGCAAACACAGACTTACACACGCTCACACACACACATGCACATCCTTCTGCTTCCACGGCCATTTGTTGTTGTTTATATTCATCCATAGTCAATGGATAGATCATGCTCTATCCCAGGGGTGTCAAATTCATTTGTTATGAGGGTCGGATCTGACATAAATGAGACCTTGTTGGACTGGACCAGGTGTGTCATAAAATGTAATTCCAGGTAGCGGAGATATAAACTTTCTAAAGGACACAAACACAAAGATTTTTTTTTTACTTAAGATAAAAACATGCTTAGAACATTAGCACTCTTGCAATATTTTGTTTATTTAACAGTATCTGGTAACTGACACCTCTTCCTCTGAATTATTGCATCCAAGTAAATGTCTGTGCTGTTGCAGTCTTGCGTATGCTGTTCAGGTGTGTATCTGTAAGCTGCAAACCTGCTTTCGATTTATTGACTCACCACAGAAATCTCACACTCAGAGTTTTAAGTCTAGGACCCAGGGGGAAATGTGAAATGGCTGAGCAACTGAGAGAGTCTGGTGAAGCAAGCTACGATGCAGCAGCAGCAACAGAACTGGAAGCAGATGGCCAATTCCAGTGCGGGCCTGATAGAAGCCCTCCAGGGGCCTAATCCAGCCCCCGGGCCGCATGTTTGACACCCCTTCTCTATCCATAATGAAATCACAGCATTAAGAAGTAAACTGCTTTAACTATGGGCTGACGTCACTAAGGACAAATAAAGCCTTTTGGAATGAGGGTGATACCCTTCTGTACTGGGCCAACTAGAAGAAGAAGAAGAATGGATTTATTTCCCACCCTTCACTCACTTGGAGTCTCAGAGCAGCTTACAAACTCCTTTCCCTTCCCCTCCCCGCAACAGACACCCTGTGAGGTAGGTGGGGCTGAGAGAGCTCTGAGACAACTGTCCTTGAGGGAACATCTGGTACAGAGCTATGGCTTGCCCAAGGTCATCCAGCAGCTGCAAGTGGAGGAGTGGGGAATCAAACCTGGTTCTCCCAGATTAGAGTCCATGCACTTAACCACTACACCAAACTGGCTCTTGGGATCACTCTAAGAACAGAAACAGTTTCTCAGCCTCTAAGCAGTACCCACACCCCAAAAAATATGGAAAAAGTGGGGAATGCCTGGAAATTCTGATGAAGCTTTTCACACACCTGGTCCTCTTTCTACTTAGTGTTGGTGACTGGATCTGCAACCATAGCACAGTTTCATTCTGCAAAAGAAATCAGAAAACCTAATGCCTCAAGGTCTGAATCAAATGTCTTTGATGCTCTGGAAGCGAAAAGGAGCTACTATCTGAGCCTATTTTACAAATCTTGTGAAACTGAATCTCAGACCTTGTCATCATGAATTTCCTTATAATGGAACCATTCCACAATGATTGGCCACAAGCAATGACACATGGCAACGATGCTGCTAAGAGCTTGGGAATCTTCCGATTGCCAGTTTGGTGTAGTGGTTAAGTGCATGGACTCTATGCCAGTTTGGTGTAGTGGTTAAGTGCATGGACTCTAATCTGGGAGAAACGGGTTTGATTCCCCACTCCTCCACTTGCACTTGCTGGATGACCTTGGGCAAGCCATAGCTGTGTACCAGCTGTTCTCTCAAGAACAGCTTGGGAAAGATCTCTCTCAGCCCCACCCACCTCACAGGGTGTCTGTTGTGGGGAGGGGAAGGGAAAGGAGTTTGTTAGCCGCTCTGAGACTCCCTTGGGTAGTGAAGGGCGGGGTATAAATCCAATCTCTTCTTCTTCTCTGCTGGAGAAACAGATGTCTGTGACAGTGAAAAATTCTTTTTTCCAGCTACATGAAGCTAGATCCTAGCTTGCAGGCACCTGAGCTGGCCATGCTGATCCATCCCTCAGTAACCTCAAGGCTAGATTTCTGTAATATCCTCTACGTGGGACTGCCTTTGAATTCTATATAGAAGGAGGAGGAGATTGGATTTATACCCCCACCCTTCACTACCCAAAGGAGTCTCAGAGTAGCTTACACACTCCTTTCCCTTCCCCTCCCCACAACAGACATCCTGTGAGGTAGGTGGGGCTGAGAGAGCTCTCCCAAGAACTGTCCTTGAAAGAACAGCTCTGAAAGAAGTTACGACTGACCCAAGGCCACACCAGCAGCTGCATGTGGGGGAATCAAACCTGGTTCTTCCAGATTAGACTCCGCACTCCTAACCACTACACCAAACTGGCTCTGCAAACTGCAGCAGGTACAAAATGTTGCAGCCCACTTGAGAACCTGGGAGTAGCTGGTGAGACCATCTCACTCCCATCCTGAGGTTCCTTCACTGGCTGTTGATGAGTTTCCAGATCCAGTTCAGTACACTGGAGCTGATCTTTAAAGCCCTTCCTGGCTTGGAACCCACCTGTTTGAAAGACCCCTCCCTGCACGTTCTCATGTGGCAACTTCGCTCTTCCCCACAGGGTCTACGGTCAGCTCGGCCCTTGTCTGAGGCACATTGAGTTACAGCCCAGGCTCGAGCCTCTTCAGTGGCCAGAGGTGGAACAGCCCGAGGCATGGTTGTCTCCTACTCTACTGGCTTACCAGCGAGGCTCCAAAGCAGGGCTGTTCTGGAGAGCTTCGGGGGCAGACTGAGGCTGGGCAGAGAGAAAGTACTCACTGTTGGGGGGATTCTCAGGAAAAAGACAGGCAAATAAATAAATAAGAGATTAGGGTTGCCAGCTGTGGGTTGGGAAATACCTGGAGATTTCAGGGAGCAGCCTGGAAAGGGTGGGGCTTTGGGGAGGGGCGGGACCTTGGCAGGCTACAATGCCATAGAGTCCACCCTCCAAAGCAGCCATTTTATATTGTTGGGATTTCATGCACTGTGTGATAGTAAATTCTAATAATTAGTATGCAGTAAACATTCCATGCATGGTGTTTCTTAGTTAATTGTAATATTTCTACACTCTGTGTCCCTGGTTTTGCTTATTTTCACAACACCACCTGACTCTCCCTGGCCCGAAAGAAGCTAGGCTGGCAACCACCAGAGTCAGGGCCTTCTCAGTAGCGGCTCCACACTGGTGGAATGAGCTCCCGGAAGACATCAGGGCCCTGCAGGACCTCTTACAGTTCCGCAGGGCCTCTAAAACAGAGCTCTTCCACCAGGCCTTCGACTAGGAGCCGCCACTGATGAACGGGCCGGTGGGACTTCTTCTGGCCTGGGACCTATGGAGTGCAGCACCCACCATTGGGTGTGATCTGAATGCTGCCATCACCAGTCTGCTTTATCTGTAATTTTATCAGTAATTTATGCTGTTTTAATTGTTTTATGATATTTTAAACATGTTAGCCGCCTTGAGCCAGCTTGTCCGGCAAGGCGGGATATAAATATAAATAATAAATAAATAAATAATTTTCTCCAGGGTAACAGATCGCTACAGTCTGGAGATCAGTTGTAAAAGCGGGAGGTCTCCAGGCCTCACCTGGAGGTAAGCATCCCTACATCACACACTGCAGGACATTTGTCCAACCATACACCCAGCTGGGCACGTGATGGAACATTCGAAATTCCCCATTGGTTCCAGTATCAAAACCAGGCTGGACGACTTCCCCAGCGTAGTGACGTCACCCGGAAGTGATGTCACCACGTTGGAGATGTTGCCAGGGCGACGCCCCCAACATGGTGACGTCACTTCCGGGTGACGTCACCGCCTGGACGGCGAAGGACTCCCCCCCCTCCGCCAGTGTGTGAGTACGACTTGGCAGCCCTAGGGCAGAATAAAAAGAAGGTTGAACTCAGTTTTAGTGCAGAATGGGGGGGAACCCTGGATTAAAAAGAAGGTTGAATTCGATTTTAGTGCAGAATTGCTTGGAGGACACTGCGGTGAACATGGATTAAAAGGAGAGTGAGGAAAGGGCCAGTATGAGACTCCTGCTGAAGACAGCTGCGGTTAGTAAGGAGCAGGGAGTGAACACAGATCCGTGTCTAACATACCTCTTTAAACTAAAGACACAGCTGTGAAATAATCCGTACATTTACAGAACAGCATTAAGACAAGAGTTTTCAGCTTTGTTTTTGTATACGTACAAAAATAACAGCACATCAATCTAACCCTTTTTTTCCGCTACATGTTGTAAGGCTCTAAATTGACACTTACTTTACAAGGGCTTCCTAATCTCTTGCCAGATTCATTCCCCTCGCAAGAATGCTCACAGTCATTTTTGGTTGCTCTGGCTACGGCCCTCCCATTTGCAGGGCGGTTTTAGGATTGTGGCCTTCAGAGCTCCCACTGTCTCCGTGGGTTACTGGACTACGCCGATGGATTTTTGGAAACCAAGCAAACGCAGGAGATCGGGATGAATACCAACCCAAACGGGGAATAAACATTTATGACATCAAGCAAATACAATTAATTCAAGATTAATACATTGAGAGGAAGGGAGGGTTTGGTGTCTAATTGGCATCCGATTATATTTGGAAAGGATTTCCAAATGTTCCATTTTCTTGAGCCCAGTTACACACCGCCATCTGGAACAGCCTTGCTAAGTTTCCCTACCTCCCAGTGTTTTTTCTTTTTTTTCCAAAAGAAGGGATACTCCCTTACATTAGCCTTTCTCCAGATGGTGTTTGTTTCTTGCAGATACCTAAAATATGCCAACCACTATTTTATTCAACTTCTGCCACTCTGTCTATATGTAGGAAAATATATAATGTCCTTGCTTGGTAATGTTCACAATACAGTTTCTCTTGGCTTGACTCCCCCATCCCAACATCCTGAATAACTATACAATATTTTGACATCTCCCCCTTTGTTCCTCCCATCAGTTGGTTGGACTCGACTTTGTATTGCTGAAAGCCATAATGTAGCATGGATGGGAATGCATAATTATTTTTTTAATTCAAATTACTTATATTCTTATATTTTTCTGGGTTTTTCATGAATTTTTATATTCAGATTTTATTAGGATTTAGTAAAGGCCTATTGAATGGTAAGGCCTCTCCTTTGTAGGTTAGAGTGTCTTTCTAGCTGATGCTAGCAGACAAGAAACAACATAGATGTATTCGCTTGAAGTATAGAGTTCATGGTTTTAGTTGTTTGGTGGAAAACTTCCCAGTGTCTGGGTCAGAAAGGGCCTTTAGTTCCATATCAGAAAACAACAACTATTGTTTGGGTATGGAGACTCCTTGGGTATTATTATTAGGTTAGGCTATTTAACCGTTAAACAAACATTTAAGATGTCATGTAGTCACACCTTTTTCTGTAACTGACCAATGAATGAATGAATGACTACTCAGATGATGCTCTGTAATTTTTTTACCAATTATGATTTCTGCACATTATCTTTCCACCTATGTCATCTTGGTTATAAAACTTCATGTACTTCCTGATATTGCTCAGAAAGCAGTCAATTTTTGAGAGGCTAATTTGGCCTAACTGTTTCCCAGGTATTTCCTTGCAATAAAATACCAAGAGAACTTTCCTCCTCATTGTGACTTCAATTTTTTTGGCTTGGGAATTTATTTGTACAACTGTAATAGGACTTGTACATTTAGAAGAAGTGGACAGAGTTGTGTTTAATGAATTAATAAGATGTTACATGAAGATTTTTGCATTTCTAACTGAAAGTCTTATACCCCGTGTCCTATTGGTGCCACCAGTTTAGAAGCAAATCTGCACAGGATTGCAGCAAAAACCACAGCAGATGAATGCACAGGAGACATAAAGTCAACTTTCACATATGCTGAATAATCCACTTTCAGTCCACTTTCAAAGCCCTTTGTTTGCAAGTGGAGTTTGACTGTTGCATGTGTTAAAATCCAGTGGCAAAGTGCATTGAAAGTAGATTGAAAAAGCATTATTCGGTGCATGAGAAACCATCCTTTTGTCATCTAGCATTTTTTTTAAAGCTCGCATTTTCTGGTTTTGCTGGTCAGTAGAATTCTGCAGGGTCACCATCATAAGTTACTGGCAACTTCACAGCACCGCCTGATGTACAGCACCATTCCCATGCGCCTGTTTCCCTTATCAGCAGCAGGAACTCCTGACATTTCTCCTCTCTGTCCTGAGTAGTCTACGGTTCAGGGTCTTGTGGAGTAACAAAAATGCTAGCTCTGGGTAAGAAAGCTATAAATGTGCCCCTTGGAAATAAGGGTTTCATTTGTTTCATATAATAAGTTTGGCCCTACTTACAGCTAACTGAGGACCAATGGAAGAGGGGGGGTGGAAGGGGCATCCCATTTTGCCCCATGGAGGTCTCCTCCTGTAGGATAGCAATTGTGCTCTTCTTCCTTTTAAACTTTGGCCTATTTGTTAAGAAAGATCTCCCCAGCCCTGACCTGGATAGCCCAGACAAGTCAGATCTCGGGAGCTAAGCAGGGCCGACCCTGGCAAGTACCTGGAAGGGCGACCTCCAAGGAATATCAGGGTCAGGATGCAGAAGCAGGCAAAATCAGGCCATCTCTCTGAAACGTCCTAGCCCCACTAGGGGTCACCAAAAGTCACCATGACTTCCAAGCTCACAAGCACACACACAATATTAAAAAAAAGTTTTTCCAAATTACAAATAAAAGAGGGATACGTACTTCAGACAGTGAGGAACAAAGATAAAAATATAAATGAACGCTAAACATGCAAATATAGATGTTTGCAAATGTTTCAGCCATGTATGATCTTTTAATATGTGATCAATAATATCAAAATAGTATTCAATAATTCAGCCAAATAGGTTATAGGAACATGATATATTTGTATCTCTTTTTAAAAATAGCTTTTCTAAGTGATCACCTATTAGTTTGATTGTTTGTTTGTTTTTATTAAAAGATGTCCTGTCTTTCCTCTTTGTTTAAGGCAGCTTTCAATAATAGTTAAAGCATTCCCAGCTAAAACCACAAGCCCCCAGTCCCTCCCCCTTCCCCTCCCTTAAAAGACCCTTGCCATCTGCTATTGTAAAGCCTGTCTGGATTTATGCCTCTATGACTAAGTGCATCAAGGTTGCTTCTTCCCTTCCCCTTATAGATGGATTGGGATGTTAGAAAAGCCCTGGAGCAAGCAGAGGCAAGTAGCCCTTGCAGAGATGGCAGTGCCACAGGATACCATTGGCATGGGTCCACACTGTGGCAAGGATGCCAGCTGGTGTTCCGCAAGGGCCTCTTGCCTCGGCTTGCCCCTAACTGCCAGCGTGCCCCTTCCCCGCAGGGCATCATCCTTCCAAGAATGTTCCCAGTAAGTTAAAGGGCACTGGCAGGAACTGTGTGTTTAGTGATGAAAATATAATAAATAAGGAAGATGAATGTTTCAGCATTTTTACCCTTTGTGTCTTACTGCCCCAAGTCCTATTCAAGGAAAAGGGCTAGTCCGCCCCTAAACCAAGTTCTTTACAGGTGGAGAGACACTCCCTTCCAATGTTTTGCCAGTTCTGTTGTGGGGGCATGGGTTAATAACAGGTCTTTTGTACCTAGGTGAATGTCATCCTTTGTGAAGACGTCGAATTGTGCCAGTTACCTGGGTTGATAATTATTCCTGGTATTTCGCTTATTTCTGCAAATGTTTTCAAGCCCGAAATGCCAGTGTCATGCTGTCACCATGTATAGTGTCATGTACCAGAGGTGTTGTAACTTTGCCAACTATCAACCCCGATCATACGCACCAGTAGCCATGCGAGAGGGACGACTGAGGGGCAGATCAAACTGGCACGATCAAAAACGAACACATCTGTCAAGCGTCCCACACCCGTCGGCAAGCCGTTTTGCTCTGCCGGAGAAGCGGAGTAAAAACAACTAGGTAAACCCCAGTATCAAATGGGTTTCTGTGGGCCACAGATGGAATTCCCCACGTGATTGCTCCAGCGTGGACTTGTGGCATCGAGGATAGTCTGATCAGGCTATCCCGACACCATGCCATTGTTTTCCCCCCCTTCTCAGTATGTGCATCATCACATACTGCCATTGGAAGCCCTCAGTGTGGAGATGCGATTCATCAATCCCCTGTTTAAGCGAATCGGAAATGAACGACAAACACCCCCCCCCCCAACTTGCCCACAGTTGCATCTGATCACACAGCAGCGAGTTGTGCTGGCAGCTTCACCAACCCTTGTGATCGCGCAACTGCAGCTCACATTGCTCCAGCGCAAAATAGCCTCAATCCCCCCCCCCCCCCGGATTATCTTGCTCGTGTGGCCGGGACCATCGTTGCGCTCAGGTTCCCATAATGCTTTGCGAGACTGTAAGAGTCTCAATGGTGTCTCTGTTGTGTTATCATCACAGCAGCAATGAAGAACTGATATGGGCTAAAGACAGGGATGCTTCTTAGTGCCTTCTCTAGCCTGGTCTAATTGGGCCCTGCTGCTGCTGCTTCTGTTTACAAGCAGATAAGGGCAATTAAGTGGGTCGGAAGATGGCTGGAACATTGTAGGTGGAAAAACCATGCTAAAGCAGAAAGAGCACATTATAAAGCCCCCAAAGCAGGCCAATAGAATCATAGTCAGCTGCTACATCTGTGTCTGAAGAATCTTGTCCAGCTCAATTGTTTAAGGTGTCCATGAAGTGTTAACACCTAGGCCTACACCTCTTGTGGAGGATAGCTTGAACCATGCTGCAATGCTTTTGCTAGTTCCTTCGATCTCTCTGATTCTGGGCTAGCACGGATGACAGTTAAAGTTTTGATACCGGGGCATCAGAAAGAAACCGTCATCAAAACAGCACAAATAGTTTCAGATTGATCTTTCAGATAAATGTTTATAGGAGCTTTGCAGTTGTGAAGGCTAGGACCTGCAAATTAGATTCATGTCCTTCCTGGCTGGTAAAATCAGGCTGTGGAAAACCAAAGACTCATTCTTGTCCCAGTTGTTAATTCATCTCTTGAGGAAGGTAGATTTCCAAAAGTGCTGAAGGAGGCAGAGGTGAAAGCTTTGTTGAAGAAATCTTCTCTGGCAAGAGAGGATTGGACCATTGAGAGATCCATGTTCAATCTAAAACAAGGATAAAACACATGTCATTCTGTTTCTTAGGACAACCAAATGGGTGTAAAATATTGGGCAGGCTTTCAAGCTCACCAGAACTCTTCATCGGACTGGATGTTACACATTTTGATAATAAGATGTGGACAGTGTCTGAACCAGCTTTTAGAGATTCATATGTTTTGGAATCCTGTGGAAAGGTGGTAGTATTGGAAAGTGTCATCAGGTTGACCCCTCATGTTGACCCCTCATGGAGTTTTCAAGGCAGGAAACATTCAGAGGTGGCTTGCCAGTGCCTGCCTCTGTATAGTGACCCTGGACTTCCTTGGTGGTCCCCATCCAAATCCTAGCCAGGGCTGACCCTGCGTAGCTCCTGAGATATGACGAGATCAGACTAGCCTGGGCCATCCAGATTAGGGCTTGTGGAAGGGAGCAGAACTTTTTCCCCAGCCAGTTTGGTGTAGCAGTTAAGTGTGTGGACTCTAATCTAGGAGAACCAGGTTTGATTCCCCACTCCTCCACGTGCAGCTGCTGGATGACCTTGGGCAAGCCATAGTTCTGGCCCAGCTGTTCTTGAAAAAGAGCAGTTTCTCTCAGAGCTCTCTCAGACCCACCCACCTCACAGGGTGTCTGTTGTGGGGAAGGGAAGGGAAAGGAGTTTGTAAGCTGCTCTGAGACTTCAAGTGAAGGGTGAGGTATAAATCCAATCTTTTCCTCTTCCTCTTCTTCTTCTTCTTCCCACCAGAGTGCAGTGCAGGTGGAAAGACTCGTGGGTTCTGGCCAACATTCTTAGCTTCCTCAGCCACCTTAGCAAATGAGGAGCAGGAGAGAAAGAGGCCATCGTTACCACAGGCCCATCCCCAGCCTGCTTGGCATCAAGCAGTCTATGCCAGTCTACTCTAGAGTAGTCTGTGCTGGAAGCAGCTTCCACACAAGCAAACACTGCTTTCAGACAGAAAGCAAGTTTTTGCTTATCAAAAACCTTATAATGGCTGCTGGCCAGGAAGAAGACAGGTTGAGTCTTAGAGGTGGGTGTCTGGGCCAGTTTGGTGTAGTGGTTAAGTGTGCGGACTCTAATCTGGGAGAACCGGGTTTGATTCCCCACTCCTCCACTTGCAGCTGCTGGATGACCTTGGGCAAGACATAGTTCTGTCACAGCTGTCCTCTCAAGGACAGCTTGGGAAAGAGCTCTCTCAGCCCCACCTACCTCACAGGGTGTCTGTTGTGGGGAGGGGAAGGGAAAAGGAGTTTGTAAGCCGCTCTGACACTCCGAGTGAAGGGCGGGGTATAAATTCAATCTCTTCTTCTCTCCTCTTCTTCTAAGATGGTTTGAAAGATATCGGGCATGATAGGGAGAGAGCATGTTTCCCCCTTTCACCTGATCAGTTTGCCAGCTGTTCTTCCAGTGTCACCGGCCATCCACACTCTCTCTGAGTGGGTCCAAATACTGTCTGGGATAGCCCAGGCTACACTGACCTCAACAGATCTCAGAAGCTAAGCAGAGTCAGCCCTTGTTAGTACTTTCATGGCAGACCACCTAGGAAGAGCAAGGGTGAGACCACACAAGCAGTTTGCCCCAACATAGCCATCCCTCCCCTCCGGACCAAATGGGTGCGATCAAACACGTACATCTGGTTCCCGTGTCCCAGCCATCCATACCTTGTGCTCCCACATGGATTAAATAGTCACCAGCAAATTCCAGTGGCTACCGCAGCGAAGCGCTTCCATGGCAGGTTTCTGGGCATCTGATCACCCGGGCGCACCATGGAAATGCATAAGTGGTGTGATTGTTCCACTTCATTTCCGGTGCATCCTTCCCTCCCCCCAACCCCACTTCGACATGCGCTTCAGCACCCCCCTAGAACGCGGCCAGGAGACTGAACCTGTGACCTTCTGCAGTCAAAGCATTGCACAATCACTATGTCATGGCCCTGCAGGATGAACAGAAATATACAGGATTTTAGCCCCCTTTGGGCATTCCACCTGGCTTTCAGTTTGGCTGCACCAAACAGGATTATAAGGCTGAATATCATCTGAACAGGCCCCTTGAGTACTGTGTACAGGTCCATTGCTATGGCTAAGAAAAGCTGTGGAATGGGAAGCAGCAATTTAATAAGAGGAATGTTTATGCTCCTTGGTTAGCTAGGAATGTCTCTCCAGCCTTTGGATGCATTACCGATAAGAGGGACTGGGCGAAGAAAGAGCTCAGAGACAGTTTGAATACCAGTTTATTTAGGTGCTTTGAGTCCATTGTTCCCTTGTCAGTGTGGACTCAGAGCAATTTAAAACATTTTGAAATATCCATCAAATTTCATGTATATTATTTTAGGGATGGGCACAAACTGAACCATGAAATAAAATTCGCCATGAATTTTGCCTTGTTTGCGGTTCGTGAACTGAAGTTCGTGATGCGAAGGGGACTGTGGTCCCTTTCAGTGGGGTTTGCCGGGCCACAAACGACGAACCGGTTCAGTTTGCGAATGAATCTTCGATTCAGTTTGTGGTTCAGCCACGAACCGAGATGAACCACATTTTCCCGATTTGTGCCCATCTCTAATTATTTGCCATCAACAGATCAATCCACAAGGCTGGCGGAAGAGGATAGCAAATGACTTCCTCTTTGCCCTTGTCAAAAATAGTCTTTCCCCAGGTAGACAGGCACCAAGACAAAGGGAATTTTAGCTGGAGTTTACTGAAATTGGGTGCAGCCTTAGAGCTGGATGGGATGCTCTACTCATTTTGGGAACCTGCTGTGAGTTGACTGCCTATTTTATCTGCCTATGCAGGTGTGCTGGCTTCCACTGTGCTCTGCTTGTAAAGTACAAATAAAGGAAACATTATGGAGTGTGCATGAGTCACCAGCACCCTCTCAGTGAAAGAACATTAGACCTTCTGAACTTCTCGTGGCTATTTACTAAGTTAGTGGGGTTTCTTAAAATAAAAAATGGAAGCCCTAAGGTGGTGGGGGTAGGGGGTATTTTGAAAGGGGGAAAAGCATGAAATGGAGGAGAGGAAAGGGAGCTCAGTCTGAAAACTGAGGGAGCTGTTAAATGGTGTATAGAAGTTTTCATTTTAATAAAGTAATAACTAGGTTACTTTGCCTGAAGCTTCCTAGGTAGCTGGGCCTAAAACTGTTTCCCTTCTGTTGACTAGCCATGACCATTCTTTCCCTCCAGAACAGAATAATTACATATGAAGAAGGAACAGCTTAAAACAATACTTTTTCCTCAAGTTAAATACTTCTTGTGTTGTTTTGATAGAGTTACATCACAGCCAAAAGAGTTTGATATTACTTTCCATGAAAAGCACCTGAACCAATTCAAAAATGGTTCAAAATGTCAGAGCTACTTAACCAAACTGCTTTTTGAAATTATTGTCAGAACTGTAACAGAATCAGAAAGGTTTTTGTTTTGTTTTTAAATGAGATAATCTGAATGGAATGAATTTTTAATGTTGACTCCTGGACTAAAAGACGAAAGTATGCAAGTATACAGTCGGTGTGGTCTTCTTATGTGTTTTTTTTCTCATGCTTTGATGTGATTAAACATATCAAGATCTTGATCAAGTGAAGAAGAGCTTCAGCTATGAGCCAGAAGTCCCCTTAAATCTCAGTGCAACCATGGGTGGAGTTCTATGGTTGGCTTTACACACAACACACCCTCTCAGCCTCCTTGAACATCATGCAACTGTGTGGATAAGAACATAAGAGAACAAAAGAGAAGCCAATGTTGGATCAGGCCAGTGGCCCATCCAGTCCAACACCCTGTCAGACAGTGGCCAAAAACACCAGGTGCCCTCAGGAGGTCCACCAGTGGGGCCAGGACACTAAAAGCCCTCCCACTGTTGATGGCTCATGGTGTTGCAACAGGTATGATCTCCAATTATTATTATTATCAGAAGTACAATAATAACATGACAGTCAAGGTGGCTAAATTCTGTAACTATCCCAGAACACTCTAGGTGCAGGACAGGCTAGCTGGGTTGGAGCATGAGTGAGATGAGGCATGGGCACAGCTGGTACAGCATGGTCAGAGTCGAACATAGTGTAGGTAATTTGGGAGCAGCAACAAGTTCATGGGCAAATCTAGAAATCAGATTCAAACCACGGTCCAAGGGACAGGGTAGGGACAGGGGTGGCGGCAGCAAGGTCAGAAGTAAAGTGATGCATTGCTTCCTCAGCCCGTCTCCCTGTCTCTCCACCCTTTTTAACAGAGACTCCCATCTTGCACCTGGATTGCATCTTGCAGGCATGCCTGAAGCCATCCTCACTGTCTAGATCCAGGTGTCACTGGGCTGCTAATCACATGCTCTGCCATCTTTCCTGCATCTGATGCTGAACCCTCCCATGTCTATGCTCCAATGGTTCTGAAGACCGGGGGGGGGGGGGGGCAAGGTGGATGGTGGGATACTCCCTGATTCCGAGCCGTGGGGCTGTACAGCTGGGGTACTTCTATCAGGCTGCAAATCGTTGGTTGGCAGCATGGAAGGAGCTTCCTCTAGCAGGTTGTCCGTAACTGGCTGTGGCCTTCTTCTTCACACGCCCATTCTTCTTCACACGCCCATTCTTCTTCTGAAGGCCTCCGTCTCTTCAGGGTTAACTGTTCCTGGCTGACCCATGACAGCAACAGGCAGTAAAGATTATTTAATCTCTTTAATTAATGCTTCAGTTGGGTGGATGAACGTCATTTTAATATAACTTCTGAAATTTGAAACTGAAGCTGTCATTGAAATGTACTACTACAAGGAAGGAACCTGCAAGGTTTACTGGGGGACAGTGTTCTCTCAAAGCTGAGTTAGTGTGAGCTAGCTCACAGTTTTTTAGCCTCCGGCTCACACCTTGTTTGTCTTAGCTCAGAAAGGATGTCTCCAGAGCTAACTAATTTATGCAGTAGCCAAGTCGCTCACTCACAACTTTAATGCCAGTAGCTCACAAAGTAGAATTTTTGCTTGTAAGCAATGCTTCCTCTAAGCTGTGGAGTCTTGTGAGCAAAAATGTGTGAGTTGGAGGCTAAAAAACTGAGCTAGCTCACACTAACTCAGCTTAGAGGGAACACTGCTCACAAGACTCCACAGCTTAGAGGGAGCATTGGTGGGGGGATATCTCATTTTCCCATTTCCCCTCTCCATTTTGCTTCCTCCCCTGGCAGTGCCTACAGCCACTCCCTTCTCTCCCTCTCACCTCCATTTTTTTTGTTTCTTCCCACTGGCAGCTTCTGCCACCCCCACCCCCCGCACCCATCCATCATTTTCTGTTCCCGTCTCCTGTCTTCAGGTTTTCCTTTTCTCTTATTTGCTCCTCCCCTCCCCCTCCAGCTTTACCTTCCTTTTCTCCTACCTTTTAGCATTTTACTCTCTCTCACACACACACCCTCCCTCCCCAGCACTCATGCTAAATGAGACTCGGAATCCTCAGCAACATTGGTTGGAAGCTCCCAGTATGGCTACTGAGATCTCACAAATCTTGGTGGCATTCATTTTGTAGAGAAGCAGACATTGTGTCTATCATTTAAGTTTTTAAACATCCAGTATATATATTTTTACATTTCATATTTTTTGTGCGAAGCTGAAACTTCTCCTAGGCTTTCAGAAAGTGCATATTACCTGTACATGGCCCCATATTGTGGATTATTTGATCCACACTCTGAGACCACAGACCAGAATTAGATGTAATGATTTTACTTTCAGAAACCTAGCATTTGATTTGATTTATTCAATTT
This sequence comes from Lepidodactylus listeri, assembly GCA_029233225.1. Classification (NCBI taxonomy): domain Eukaryota; kingdom Metazoa; phylum Chordata; class Lepidosauria; order Squamata; family Gekkonidae; genus Lepidodactylus; species Lepidodactylus listeri. The sequence continues at coordinate 15,788,864 of JARCFY010000010.1, read as the reverse complement.
CTACCCCACCTTCCAGGCCAGGGCCGACTCAGGGCGGCTCACAAAAGTGGCATAAAATTACAGTAAAATTACAATAAAATACATTAACAACAATATTAATAATAAAAAATTCAAACTATTCATACTAAAACATATTAAAGTGCTAGTATCAATATCAATGTCGATAGCTCACAGCGGTTGTTATTACACAAGCTCTTTATTTGCAATTGGCTCTTGCTCCTTTTGATCAACTTAGGCAACTGTCTCAGGTTATAAGTTGGATCCCAGGGAGACAGCGCTCTCCCACCATGAGCCATCAGTTGTTATTCGTTAGTGGTTAGTGGTGGCGGCGGCTCCAAAAGCTGGTGGAAGAGCTCCGTTTTACAGGCCCTGCAGAACTGCAAAAGGTCCAGCAGGGCCCTGGTCTCTTCTGGGAGCTCATTCCACCCGAGTGGAGCCGCCACCAAAAAAGCCCTGACCCTGGTCATTGATAGCCTGGCCTCCTTGAGATCTTCTGTGCCCCCCTTTTGTGCCTCCCCCAAACCTTTCCTGGTGCCACTCACAAAAACCACATCTTCCACAAAACTATTAAATGTCAAGGAGCCCAATCTGCCTTTGCATTGGGTCACTGGAAAATCCAAAACTTCTTGAAGCAGTGTTTGTGTCAGACACCGAAGGGCGACTACTACCCATCACAGTTACTTTCAAATCACTATTATAGCTTTTTAGTGACTTACACTGACCGGGGGGAAAAACAATAACCTGGCTTCCTCTGGTGACTTTAACATCATCTTGAAAACATGATGTGCAAAAATCAGTCGGTGAAGCTGTGAATATTCATCTTCACAGTTTGGGGATCAATGTTATCACCTGATAATGAATCCATACCAAGCTGTTGTTAAAAACACAGCCACTGAGGCCAGGCGGGAAGCTGACAAACCTACTTGCTTCGAGGTTAGGAAATGAGGAGAGGGCGGCTAGCACTCCTCAAAGTGCAAGATTTGGCTTGGTGGGGGGATTCCAGTTTGGGGGGGGGGGGAGTTTCAAATTCCCAGTACACGTACATTTAATTGAGCCTTGTCTAATTTCTGGTCGCAGAGAGTGCTGAAACACCCATCCAAAATGGATTACCAGAAATAGCAGTGGGTTAATAGCACTTCACGAGCAACCACGCCTCTCTCGTTATCACCTTCCACATTTGGGAGGATGGAACTCCTGTCTCTTTTCTCTCCTCCGCTCTTATTTCACAGGTAAATCTGTTTGACTGACAGGTCCCGGGCTGGCTGCACTTAATGTGGCTCAGTAAAGGTCATGCGTTTATCAATTTAGAATTTCTTTTTGTGCAGCTGCAAGTTATTATCACAATTAGCAAGAAAATGGTTAGAAAAAGCAAAGCTGGTTAACCTGTAATTGTCGGGCTCTGTCGTTAGAATATATTACATAAAAGAGGGGAGAAAATGAAAAATACCAGTATTACAAAAATAAAGTTTTTGCATCAAGCCAGCAGATTTCTAATGGCATGCACTGTAGTAAAAGTCAGATTTGTGTACAAGACCCTTAGGTTGTACATTAGGAGGGTTTTCTTGCCATCTATCACAGTAGGGAGTATACTTCACAGACTGATGACATTATTTTAATTATGCTGATGTTTCACAGTGCTCTCTGGATTACCTGAACAGAGTATTAATGCCCTGCAGAGGTAGTTATGCACCATGAAACTATGGAACACAGAAAAAGAGGATCAATTGAAAACAGATATATTTAGCAAGATTCTAAAGAAAAGAGTGTTGATTAGTGGTGATTAGCCATACAAGAAGGGGAAAATGTACTGATTGGAGTTCAGAATTGATAGACATGAAGCTGTGTTTTACATTTTGGGGGAACTGGAATCTGCTTGATATGCAAGTTTATCTCTGCTATTTATTTCCATTCTGAGTGCTTGCTTCAGTAAATGAAAAATCTGAAGGCAATGATTTTTATGCCACACTTGTTTATATGCAATGCAATCTCTAAGAGAAAAAAATATATAGATTTTTCTCTCTTTTCACCATTAATGTTCTTGAAGCCATTAAGGCTTCTAAAAATAATCTCCAAGGGGTTGATGGCTTTTGCTTATTCATTACTCAGTCTTCAGCAGAAAGAATTTTATTTTAATGGTATCGTTTCCTTGAGACATGCTGCCAAATGTAAAATAACCAAGTAAGCATTACTTAACCAGAATTCAGTTAGCATTCCTTTACCAGAACTTGTAAGCACTACTTTACCAACTCTTGGCAACTACTACAGTTTTAAAAATCAAGTAACTTAAAGAGCAATCTAAGCAGGTCTGCTCAGAAAAAAAAAGTCCCATTTTATTTAGTGGGACTTAATTCCAGGAAAATATTCTTGGGATTGCAGCCTCGTAGGCTCAGTTTAGATATCATGTTGAATCAAGGTTTAACCCAGGAGGCCCCAATCCTTTTGAGTCTGTGGGCACCTTTGGAACTCTGACATAGCATGGTGAGCACAGCCACAAAATGGTTGCCACAAAATGGCTGTCAAAGGAGGCAGGGCCAAACATGAAATGTGTGCCGCAACTTACCTTCAGTCACACAGTGAACATCCATCTGGCCCCACCCAGTGTCTAGAAGAGCTTTCTAAAAACACTTGGTGAGCACCAGGAAAGTTGGTGAGTGCCATAGCGTGCACGGGCCCCATTTTGGGGACCCCTGGTTTAACCTAATCATAGTTTCGGATTCAAACCTTGATGTGCAGTTCCAGTTGTACAACTAGCAAACCATGGTTTGGAGCTCTTTGTCTGCATTCTCTCCCCTTCATAAATTCACATCTTTGATGAAGAATGGCTGTACCTGTGGTTTGTCAATTCAGACATTATACCAAGTCATAGCTAATACAGTAAATTGACTGAAACTTATTGATTCTGTTTTTGGTTCGCAAGCTAATTCCAAATGCCCAACCATAGTTATGCTTCCTTGAACCATGCCATGTTTTGGCACAATATCTGAACTGCGCTGTTGAAGGATGCTTCTCCTAGCAGAATCACTGGACTTCACACACCCCAAAAACTGCTAGTAGAGTAGATAGACAAGCAGAGAAACACCACAGATCTACCTCAGGTTTCCTTCTTTTCATTTTTGTCACATTAAACAGACTGCACAGACTCAGTGTAAATAGGTTATTTCTATTCTGACTTTGTAAATTTTTGTACTGCCTTTTCCACCGAGGTGACTATGGTGGTATACGTCATTCTGCCTTTTTCCATTGTTTCCTTACAATGTTGCTGTGAGGAAGGTTAGATTGGAATAAAAAATGACTGGCCAAATGTCAACCAGCAAGCTTCATGACACACTGGGGACTTGTACCTGGATTACCCAGGTCCTGGTCCAGTGCTCTGACCGCTACAATTCACTGGTTTGCTTTCACCATATGGGCCGCACAGTGCAATGTAGTGATTACCACACAGTACCACTGATAATTATAATGCACTGCACTGGCTGCTTATAGCATACCAGAAACGGTTCAAGGTGCTGGTTCTCACCTTTAAAGCCCTATATGGCCAGGGACCTACTTACCTAAGGGACCGCCTTTCCCCATATGTACCCCAGAGAGCACTAAGATCAGGTTCCCAAAACCGCCTGCTTCTTCCGGACCCTAAAGAGGCCAGGTTGTCTACAACAAGGGCCAGGGCCTTCTCTGTGGCAGCCCTGCACTGCGAAATGGAGCTCTTCCGCCAGGCTTTCAAGTAGAGTGCCGCTGAAATGCGATGGCTCTGGCCCAATTACCAACAGTGCCAATAGTACCACCAACTGAGGCTAGCACCTAGGCGGGTGCCTGGGGGTCCCACTTAGCTGATAGAAGATTTAGTTGACAGAAGATCGCCATCTCTTAGTATTGTATGATTTTATACTGATTTGTTGGTTTTAACTGAATTTTAATGTATATTATATATGCTGTTAGCCACCCTGAGCCTGCCATATGGCGGGGAGGGCAGGATATAAATATAAATAAAATAAATAAATAAATCCCAAACTCCACCCTCCCCAGGAATCACTCCAAAATCTCCAGGAATTTCATAAGCCAGAGGTGGCAAGCCCAGCTCACATAGTATCAGTTTGCTGGAGATTTGCTGGGGCCCTTATAAAATAGCCTTTTGGTGAGAAGTGCTGCTATGGCATCCCTCCTACTCTTTGAATCTAACCCGCCGTTAATTGGGCAGAATGTCTGCTTTGGTGACTGAAAATTATAGTGATTTTCATTATTTTTTTAAAAGTAACTTTGGCATCTCTGAAGCTGGTGCGTCTTATCGTATTACCAATGTGGCACAGCATTATTACTGTAATAGATAGCTCGCCATGTAATTTCTTGTATCATTTTCTCTAATGATAATCTCTGATAATCACGCACTCAAGAAATATTGTCATTCCATCACAAATCATATGCTAGATGTTAAACTATGTATTGGCTTTCTGAATAATGTGCAATCATTAATGTGCTAGTAGAAGAAAAGTCAAAAGAACATCAGTAGCCTTTTGGTAAGTCTAAGATCATGGTGTCGTAGCGTTGCAAACTGGGCCTAGTTTACAATGAGTATTCAGAACAGAAACTTCTGGTATGAACCAAATTTAATAATGGTTTGACCCCACCCCCAATGGTCTGGTATATTTCCTGCAGAGCAGGCAGTTAAAGCTTAGGTTACCACCCATAATTTAGCACTTTCATCTCTATGTTTATTCAAAAGTGGATGTGCGCATGAGTTTACCAGCCCAAATTCTGCTGCTTTATGTACTTTTCACCATGCATAACAAGGCTGTTGCTATTGCCAGCTAATTTAAAACTGTTTTCTGTTCTGTCAGCTGATGTCTCCTCTTTGGAAACTCCAAGTTGGCTGACTGTAGGAAGTGCATCAGATATGGTCTGTAGCACAAAAATGAGCAGAAACACTTATTATTTATTAAAATTCTAAATTGCTCAATCCCTGCTACTGCAGGGCTTTCGGCATTGTACAACATTCAAATTTGGTGTAGTGGTTAAGTGCGTGGACTCTAATCTGGGAGAACCGGGCCAGATTCCCCACCCCTCCACTTGCACCTGCTGGATGACCTTGGGCAAGCCATAGCTCTGGCAGAGCTGTTCTTGAAAAAGAGCAGTTTCTGTCAGAACTCTTTCAGCCCCACCTACCTCACAGGGTGTCTGTTGTGGGGAGGGGAAGGGAAAGGAGTTTGTAAGTCACTCTGAGACTCCTTTGGGTAGTGAAGGGCAGCGTCTAAATCCAATCTCTTCTCTTCTTCTTCTTCCATAAAAACGTCAAAGACCATAGAATAAAATACATAAACAGCAGTAATACCAAAAAAATCTAAAATAATCAGGTGTCGAGCTCGGCTTGTTTGTAAGGCAGGAGATGTTTCAGAGGTGGTTTGCCATTGCCTGCCTCTGTGTCACGTCCCTGGTATTCCTTGGAGGTGTCCCATCCAAATACTAGCCAGGGCTGACCCTGCTTAGCTTCCGAGATCTGACAAGACTGGGCTAGCCTGGGCTATCCGGGTCAAGGCAAGATGGAGATTTAGACCTAGGTCTCCCAAGTTCTAGTCCAACACCGTGCTGGCTCAGCATTATATCAACTTTATAAAGGTTGTGGCAGGCACTTGGGTGGGATGTGTGTGATGTCAGCCGTGGCAAAGGTCAAGGCTCTTGCCTCTCTAGAAAAGAATCCTAGTAATGCTGTCTTGCTAAGAGAACTGGTCTTAGGACTGAACAATTACACACACACACACACTGGGCACACTTTTTGACAGTGTATCTCCTTTCAATAAATAGGACTTCTGAGTAACCATGGGGAGAAGCAGGATTTACATCCACGTAACTCTTCTTGCATTCCTGCAGGCATTCTCATCTTCCTGTCCTTTTAACTCTGCATTCTCTCAGTGATGAAATTTAGAATGTCTTCAGGACTGGAAGCTTGGTTTTGGAGGGGCGGGGTGCTTCTGTACTTTGATGAGACAGAATAAATGATTTAATTATTTTTTTTAATCTATTGCTGCCTGGACTTGAAATTCTCATCTAGTGCCTCCAGATTTTCTCACTGTATTCACCAGAGAGTTGACAACTCCTGGAGACTCGAGGGTAGAGCTTGGAGTGGGTGGGACTTGTGGAGAGGAAGGACACCAGCCAGGTATAATGCCACACAGCCCATCCTCCAGAGCAGCCATTTTCTCCTGGAGAACTCATTTCTGTCACTTGGAGATCAGTCGTAATTCTGGGGGATCTCCAGGTCCTACTCGGAGGTAAGAAACCCTAAGAGTTGCTAAAATGTGTTCCTGTTGCTCGAAGCAAAATTCTGATGTTGAAAGGGAAAGGGAGACAAAAGACTTCTTCCCTAAATATTGGATCGTCCCCGTTTTTGCAAAACGACAAAGCCTCGGAGTAGTGAACATTCAGCATGGTTGTGGAATTGAGTGAAGAAATAACAAGTGAGGGCTGTTTAGATTAGAACAAATCTCATCTGCCCCCTCCCCACTTTCTCGCCAGGCCATTGCAGCCCCCAGGCTCCCCTGTAGCCCCCAGACCCATTGTCACTCTTGGTGGCTTGTTCTGAGCTGCTCCAGGCAGGGCTGCCGAGACTTCCTTCCCCCCCTTCCCTCTTTCAGCGGCTCCACTGGAATTGATCCTGGTGGGCTCACCAAGAGTGGGGAAAGGAAGCCATGGCGAGCCTGCCCCTTCCCTGTGGCATTGTCTGGGAACGGCTTCGAGCCCTGAGCAGCTCCTGACGTCCGCCATGTCGGATGAACTTCAAGCAGCATCCGACACCGGCTGACTCCACAGCCGGGCTCTAGGGTTTTGCTGCCACCGCCACCGCAGAAGCAAAGTTAAGTCCATTGTCTGTGCATGCACAGATAACACTCTTAAATTTCTTGTTTTTTTCTTTACTTGGGGGAAAATTTAAACATTTCAGATGTTTCTGCACACCTCGGGAATTCTCCAAGTGTGCAGAAAAATCTCTTCAGCCTCCATGTGGCCCCAGTCTACAAATTTAGCTATCCGCAGATGGGAGCCACAGGTGGTTAATAATGTATAGATGTGGCTGCATTAGAACATAGGGCACAAGCATCAATTGGGCAGGATAAGAGCAATATGGTTGCTCCACCATCTGAGATATTCAGATATCATGTTGACCACCTTAACTGTCTGCTTTCCCCCCCGCTCAAAATAAGAACTCTGAACGTTCCTTCTTGCATTTCTTGGTTTGATCAGTGTGGGCCCTGCCTTTTCCCATTCATCTCTTTTTTTAAACAACCCAGAATTGTCAGCATACATATGAAGCTTCTGCAATGCGTGAAGGAAATCTACAACTAATTGTTCCCCTGTCGTGAGATAAAACACATCCTGGATGTGTGAGACACTGCCTTTTCTGGCCTCTTTCAATCGCTGTGACCCAGTGAGGTGACCATGACAATCTTATTCCGCTCAGTACAAGGCTAATAAGACTCAAGGTTCTGAAAAGCAAACAAAGCCTCTTGTTCACTTCTTATTAGCTGGTTTTAGGTCTTCTGGATTGCAGCAAGGTTGTTTGTATATGGATCATTTGTACTCTGCACGAAGGGGCTCTCCGATTAAGCGGCCATCTCTTCAGCACCGAGTTCATAATTGCCTATCAGAATAAGAAGAGTTTCCCTCATCCCTTTCCTGTTCCCCGCATTTATACTCAGTACTTCTTAAAAGAACAGTACATTCTAATCTATGCTTACATTTTTTCCCCCAAGCCATCAGCAGGAGAGGGAAGAGGAAGAGAAGCAGGCAATTCTTACCTGATTCTCCCTTAGGGTTGCCAGTCTGCAGGTCCCACTTTTTGGGGCTTCTGCCCATTGCCAACCAGCTAGCCGGGTGGGGGAGCCCTACCCCCAAACAGCCACGTCCAGGCACGACGTCTCCGACACAATGATGTAAATTTGGCCTAAAATCATAGAGTTTTGCCCTTAAACTAAAGCATAGCTGCACAACATCGCCAAAGTGATGATGTCACTTCCAGGTGACGTCAATGGATGGGTGATTTTCCAGAACACCCCCCAAATCCCCCCCCGCTGGTGTGGCGAGGGCAACCATATTCTCCCTTGTCATTGCAGTGCCCCCTGTACTGTGGTGACTTTTTTTTACAAGGTTCTCTTGAGATTCAGAGAGGATTCAGGGGACAAGCAGCAGGCTGCTTGAGGAAGAAGAATGTTGAAAGATCTCCGCAAATCTGATCCATCAGCTTTTCTGCTGGATCCAACCCAGATCCAATCCAAAGAAAGCCAGCATGGTGTGGCGGTTAAGAGTGTAGAACTGCTATCTGGCAGACCTGGGTTTAAATCCCCACTTGTGCCACGGAAGCTTGCTGGGTGAACCTTGGGCCAGTCACACCCTCAGCCTAACCTACCCCACAGGGTTGTTGTTGTGAGAATGAAACGGAGGAGACTAGAATGACATAAGCCACCATCAGAGAGAAAGGCGTGCTACTAATAAATTAAACAAACAAACAAACCCATTGTAAAGAAGCCGGGCTAGTAAAAATATGGAAATCCTGAACCCTGAAGGAGCCAGTTTGGTGTAGTGGTTAAGTGCACAGAGTCTGCTCTGGGAGAACTGGGTTTGATTCCCCACTTGCACCTGCTGGATGACCTTGGGCAAGCCATAGTGTTGGCACAGCTGTTCTTTCAAGGACAGTTCTTGAAAGAGCTCCCTCAGCCCCACCTACCTCACAGGGTGTCTGTTGTGGGGAGGGGAAGGGAAAGGAGTCTGTAAGCCGCTCTGAGACTCCCTTGGGTAGTGAAGGGCGGGGTATAAATCCAACCTCTTCTTCTCTGCGTCTTCATTGTACCTAATTTTGGCAGTGCTACTCATTCCAGGCTCCATTTCCCTTCGTAGCTGCCCTCATATTTTCAGTAATTCTCCGAACTCTCTTTACAGAAAAGGAAATCCGAGTTGACCTGAATATTGCATCTTGATCTAATTAAGTATGGGAAAAAACCATGAACTCAAATAATACCAAAAACCATCCCTATATCTGATTAATGTCCACCCATTCCTTCATGGACACATGGTAACATCGTGTGGTTCAGTTCTCATTCATGTGCGTTTTTACCATCACCTATCAAAAAAAGGGTTCTCTTTGGATCTGCCCAGCCCATTCTAGATATCCTAGGGATGTTTTTGAACTCTGGAATCCTACCTATAAGGCAGGAAGTCCATCTGTTGTTTTGCTGGCAAGAGCCGTGGCCAGACCATCAGTGCTTGGCACGGCACATGGCATCTCTCAAATCTGTGACACTCATATGTTGTTGCCTTTCTTTATTTGGTGTATGGTTATGCAGAAAGATTTTTCCCATATGTCATTCTGTAGGGCCTTGGGCAACAGCGAATCTTTCGTTATCAGATAATTTGGAATAGCGTCCATACCAAGAAACTGCTATGCTGAATAACAGCAGAGGCGGTGGGTCACACTTAACATCAAAATATTATTTTTTTGTTCTGAATGAAGGTTTTTAAGTATTAAAACAATGGTCCTCCCCTATAAGTAATGGTTGAGGATCAGCTAAAGACATGGGGTTAATTTATCTCCTTCACACTTCAACCGTTATACTGTAATAACTTTGACTTTATTATTAAAGATCTTCTGTTTAATTTTTGGTGACATCCTGAGACTATTAATTCTTATTTACTGAGAATATTTATTTTATTTACTTTTAATTTAAAACATTTCTATGCTTCCATTCCTCCCACATAACGTCCCCAAGATGGCAAACATTAAAATGTGTCAACATTAAAACACCAATACATTTTTAAAAAAGCATTTAAAAGACAAGCAGATATAAGATATTAAAATAATTCTTTAAAACATCTAAACACACAACATACCTAACAGTACAACAAGGGGGAAAGGCCAATGACTGTAATCGGGGGGAGACTAAAGCAAACAAAAAAGGTTTCACCCACTGGTGGAAGGCAACAGTAAAAGAAGACAGGGAAATCTCCCTGAGGAGAGAGTTCCAAAGTTTTGGTGCCAGAACCAACAAGGCCATTTCTCAGATTCCCTCTCATCTAGCCAGGGATAATTTCGTAGAAAAAGAGGTGCAGGAGCTCATTAGCATATCTATTAGAAATATTAGAAATACAATTTAAGTAAAACAATTGAAAAAATAACTGAAAATCCTGGGCCAGTTCAGGATCTAGTGGGCCTGGATCCAAGGCCGCAGGACATGAAACAGGGACTAAGGGCCCTTGCCTTTTAGTTCAGGCCCAAGGGCTCACCCATCTAGGCATGTCTAAATTTCATCTCCAAAGGTGGTTTCCGGTCGGAGGAATGGCGGTCTGACACGCTTTGCAAGTGCGCAAGGCAGACAGTGGCTCTTCTTGACAGCTTGGGTGGACAAATCCACCTGACGCAACCTCACACAGGTAGTGTGAGGACTAGCAAACAATATAATCCAGGTTTGAGCAAGCTCGGTGAAGGAAAAGTCTCGGAGGAGACTTCTACAACACCTTGAGCACTGCAGCCGAAGAAGATTCCTGCAAGTATCTCTAAGGAGCCGAGCCAAGCTGATTAAATCAGCATAAAATCGCCAATTCCCCTGATTCCTTAACAAAGAAGACAAAGTTTAAACGTTGGGACCACATCTGAAGTGAAGTAACAACATAAGGTAACGGAAAAAAAAGTTTTTGCCTTACCATTACCGCGTTTTGAAAGACGAAAAGCAGATCTGGTGAAGCAATAGACTGTTGCAGATTGGATGAGTGCAGTTTTGAAACGTTAAAAAGCTGAATTTGAACTTAAAAAGCCAAAAAAACAAGTTGTTTAACATTCCTGCGGTTAAGAAGAGTTGGGAGGGGGAGCCAAGCATCGCGAGACAAAGAGGGGAGGAGGGAACCAAGCATCGCGAGACCAAGCTGTGAGGATTGAGACAGGAAGTGACGGCTTGAGGAGCAGACAAGAAGGGAAACGGAGAAAAACTGGAAGAGAGCAAAGGGGACTGTAAAAACTGCCGGACCAAAAGGACTACAACAGGAAGTGACGTGCGGAGAGCAGACAAGTAAGCAAGAGGAAGGGACAAAAGGAAACTACGGCAAGCCAGAAGCAAGGTAAAAAGACTATAACCTTTGACACAAACCATAGAGAAGTTGCGCCCACCATTTTGGATTTATAAAATTTTTAAACAGTAATATCTCATAAACTATATAACTTAGAAGGCTGAAACCAACGAAATTTGACTTGGCAAGACTAGCTTGTGTGAACACATTAATCGGTGTTTGATTTGGAAAGTAAAATAAAATCGATCTTTTTTAAAGAGACAAGACGGACCGCGGACTAAGATCGAGAGCAGCTACATGGTCCTCTCCTACAATGGCAGCAAAAAAAGAAAAAGAACTACTAGCTGTTATGGAAACAATGGGGAAAAAATGTTAGACGCTATAGGAGAGGTAAATGTTAAAATGAATGGCATAGGTGCACAAGCAGATAAAAACTTCATAGACTTAAAAGCAGAATTTCAAAAATTAACCACAAGAACACAAGACATAGAAACTAAAGTAACAGAACTGGAAGAAAGTACTCAAAAGACAATGAAAGACAATGACAGGATGGAAAAGATGATGCATTATAAAGACATGCAAAACCATTTGAGATTTAGAGGGATTGAGGAAAAATTGAGTGAAGACATCTTTACAAGAATGCAAGAAGCATTAGCAGATTTTTTACAAGAACAGGAAGAGGTTGTTAGAGAACACATGGATCTTGTTTATAGAGTCAATTCTACATACGCAAGAGATAAAAATATACCAAGAGATGTGGTAGTCCAATTTACAATGAAAAGGACAAAAGAACAAATCTACAAGAAGTGTTTTACTGATCCTTTTGAAATAGACGGAAAGAAAATCATAGTAATGAAAGAACTGCCTAGAGCAATACTGCAAGAAAGGAAAAAATTCAAGCATCTGACGGATAAACTGAAGGAGAAAAAAATTAGATTCCGTTGGGAAATACCTCAAGGATTAAGCTTTTACTATGGCAACACCAGAGAAGTGATTAAAAGCACAGGAGAAATGTACGCATTTCTTGGAGAGAATAAAGATGACCTTGGTGATATTTAAGAATATATCAAGATGGATTACAAAGTACTTACATGGAATGTAAATGGACTTAATTCACCCCAAAAACGTAGAATGGTAGGGCATTGGCTGGAGAAACAAAAATGTAGTGTAATTTGTATACAAGAAGCTCATCTCAAAAAACAAGACCACAAATATCTAATAAGGAAAAAATTGGGAGAAGAATTTTATTCTTTAGCAAGTAATAAAAAGAATGGTGTTGTAACATATGTCAAAAAAGACTTGGAACCTAAAGTAATATTTAAAGACAAAGAAGGAAGATATTTAGCTATTGAAATCTCACTACAAGGACAGAAAACTTTGATTGTGAATATTTACGCCCCAAATGGAGCCAAAGAAATTTTTTTTAAAGAATTACAAGTGGAATTGGATAACGTAAATTATGATCAAATCATGATGTTGGGGGACTTTAATGGAACTGTGAATAACAAATTAGACAGGCGCTCTAAGAGAAAGGATGAGGCATTAGGGAAGCTTCCAAAAAAGTTTTTTGAACTGATAAAACAAGAGAAGCTGGAAGATATTTGGAGGAAAGCTAACCCACAAGGAAAAGATTTTACCTTTTATTCTAATAGACATGACTCGCATTCAAGAATTGACATGATTTGGATGACTACTAATTTAACGTTTAAGACAAGAAAAGTGGAAATTCTACCCAGAATAATTTCAGATCATAATCCGTGTTTATGGACTGCTGGGCAGGTAAAAAAACAAAAGAGATGGAGAATAAATGAGGACTTACTAGACAACCAAGAAATAGTTAAAAAATTACAGGAAGAAACAGACCTATACTTCCAAGCAAACATACAGAAAGAAGTAAAAATTCAAACCGTATGGGATGCATATAAAGCAGTGATGAGAGGACTACTGATATCATTAAATGCTGAAGATAATAAAAAGAAAAGAGAACAATATGAAAGTATCGTACAAGCCATTAAAACAAAAGAAGAAGAACTGAAGAGTAGACCAGGGAAAAAGAAACTGCAAAAGGAAATCTGGATGCTACAAGACCAAGCAAAAGTTATTTTGAACCAAGAGACGTACTGGAACTTAAAAAAACTCCAACAAAAGGCATTTGAAGGTGCAAATAAACCCGGAAAATATCTAGCATGGCAATTAAAGAAAAAACGTGAAAATAAATTTATCACTAAAGTGATAAGAGATAACATTGAGATAATAGACAACAAAGGAATAAAGAGAGAATTTTTTAAATATTATGCAAAACTTTTTAAGAAGGAAAACAAAGACAGAAGAAAGATTAAAGAATACCTGCAAACATTAAAGTTACCAAAACCAACAGAGAAAATTAAAGAACTATTTAACAATCCAGTATCATTACAAGAGATTAAAAATGCAATAAATGACTCAAAATTAGGAAAAGCACCTGGACCAGATGGATTTACAGCAAAGTTTTATAAAACGCTACAGGAGTCGATCTCACCAGTATTACTGCTATTAATGAACGATATAGGAGTCACGGGTGAGGTCCCAGAAACTTGGAAAGATGCAACCATCTCACTTATCCCGAAAGAAAATCAAGATTTAACTAATGTTAAGAACTATAGACCGATTTCTTTACTAAATAATGATTATAAGATCTTTGCTAAGATTATAGCTGACAGACTAAAAGAACACCTTAAAGAAACTATACAAACAGAACAAGCAGGGTTCTTACCTAATCGCCAAATAAGGGACAATCTAAGAGTAGTAGTGGATGCTATAGAATACTACAATAAACATCCTGAAAAGGAAGTGGGTTTTTTCTTTTTAGATGCGGAAAAAGCGTTTGGTAATTTAAATTGGGATGTTATGTTTGAGGTTCTAGAACATCTTGAAATTGGTGAATATATGCTTAACCTCATTAAGTCAATATATAAAGAACAGAAATCCTCTTTAATAATTAACACTGAAAAGACGGACGATTTTAAAGTCGAAAAAGGAACACGACAAGGATGCCCACTTTCGCCGTTGCTATTTATTTGGATTCTAGAAGTTCTACTAATAAATGTGAAGGAAGATAAAGATATTAAAGGCTTAACAACCAAAGGTTTTTCTTTCAAATATAGGGCCTTTGCAGATGATGTGATGTTTATAGTGGAAGACGCTATGACTACACTACCATATCTGTTACAGAGAGTAAAAGAGTTTGGTGACTTGGCTGGATTTTATGTAAATAAGAACAAATCGAAAGTGATGTGCAAAAATATGTCAAATAACAAACAAACTGAGTTACAAAATCTTATAGAATGTGAGGTGGTGAAAAAGACAAAATATCTAGGTGTGAACCTAACAATGAAAAATATTGATCTTTACAAAAATAACTATGAGAAATTATGGCTGCAAATTATGCAAGATATTAAAAAGTAAATTTGTCATTGTTGGGTAGAATTGCGGTGGTTAAGATGAATGTGCTACCACGATTAATGTTTCTGTTTCAAACTATTCCAATTGTGAAAGATGTAAAAACATTCAAATGCTGGCAGAAGGAATTGTCTAAGTTTGTATGGGGAGGGAAAAAACCAAGAATCAAGATGAAAATAATGTGTGATGCTAAAGATAGAGGTGGGTTCCAGTTACCAAACTTAAGGCTATATCATGATGCAATATGTTTGACTTGGGTAGGGACATGGACTATGTTACAAGATAGAAAGTTATTGTCCCTGGAAGGCCATGACTGTAGGTTTGGATGGCACGCGTATTTGTATTACGGTAAAACAAAAATGGACAATATGTTCAAACATCATTATTTGAGAAGAACGCTAATGGATACGTGGACAAGATATAAAAACTTTTTTCCAGAAGAGATACCTATGTGGATTGTACCCGCAGAAGTTTTAAATCCAGCATCACGTTATAAAGGACAAGATTGGTTGAAGTATAGAGACTTATTAACAAGACATGGTAAAGACTTTATATTGAAGGAGCAGCATCAGATGGACTTTGATTATGGTTGGTTAAGATATAGACAAATATATGACATGTATAGAAGTGATAAAAAATCTGGTTTTAGAGAAAAAAATAATGAAATAGAACAAGTTTGGGAGGAAGGTGGGGAAAAATGATCTCTAAAATGTATAAAATTTTGTTAAAATGGTTTAACGCTGATGAAATGGTAAAAGAACAAATGGTAAAATGGGCGATAAACTTTAACAAAGACATTGAAATGGAATCTTGGGAATTTTTATGGAAAAATGCTATGAGCATATCTACATGTTATAACCTAAAAGAAAATTGTTTTAAAATGATGTACAGATGGTATATGACACCAAAAAAAATTGCAAATATTAATCAGAATATGTCTAACAAATGTTGGAAATGTAAAAAGAAAGAAGGTTCTTTTTATCATATGTGGTGGACTTGTGATAAAGCAAAGACTTATTGGTCTATAATACATGCAGAAATGGAAAAATTTTTGAAATGTACATTTAAGGGCTGAGGACAGACTGGCAATCTAAAGCGGGGCAGGCACGCTTCGCAAACGGAGGAAAGGAGCATGTTCAGACATGCGCATCTGTCCGTCGGCTCCGTTGCGTACTTACCCTTCTCCCAGTCGCTTTCCTTCCGCTTTACCCGGACACCTGTTTTTCCCGGTGTTCAGGGGCCTTCCTCCGCATGCCTCCCGCTTCCAAACAGTGTGAACTGGAAGAAGCGGGAGGCATCCGGAGGAAGTGTGAACGCACCGGCAAAAAGGTTTGCGCATATGCGCATGTGCGAAAAACATCAAAGGAAAACAAAAAAAAAGTGCAGCGGCATGCGTGAGCCGCGCGCGCTGGCTATGCGGCAGTCTGAACTCTCCGTGGCAGTCTGAATGCTCCGTATCGCCACTGATCCGCATTGCTCTGGCCAGTGTGAACGGCCAGCTCCATGGGTTTTTCCCCCCGCTCCAGTTCCCTCCGCTTTGCCTCCGCTTCAGATTGCCAGTCTGTCCTCAGCCAAGAAGTTGCCTGAAATGTTATTGCTTGGACTTAAACTAGAAGAGATAAATGTAAAGAAAAGGACAATAATATGGTATATGATAACAACAGCAAGAATGGTGTATGCACAAAATTGGAAAAATGAAAAAATACCAGATGTGTGGGAATGGTTGAAAAAATTGTTATATATGGCTGAAATGGATAAATGGACTAGAAAGTTGAATGATCTGTACTCAGAGACCTTTTTAGAAGATTGGAAAGATTTGAAAGAATATGTTGAAAAATACTGGGACATGAAAAACTACATTTATACATGGTTATAATAACATAAAGCAATAGAATTAGAGTATATGAATGTACTAAGGATAATTAGATAATGAAGTTGTTTTTTATTTTAGAATTATATAAGAATATAGAAAGTAAGAATTAGTATATAAGTATTTTTAAGATATATGACCGTTACCAGAAATGTAAACATAGATATAAGTATTACTATTTTGGATAAAGCGGAAAATGTGTTATGCTTCAGATGTGGTGGGAAACCGCCAATACAAGATAAAAATAAGATTATACAAATAGAACAAAATGTTATATAATATGGAAAAAAGGATTTGTATAAGATAAATGTATTAATTTTAATGTTTTGAAAAATAAAAAATCTTTGCAAAAAAAATAAAAATAAATTTCATCTCCAAAAACAGGAAGAGTGTGCAAAAACTCAGCTCAGAAGCTGTGAGTGGTAGCAATGTGGCTCCCAATATGTCTTCCTGACTCCTCACATTTATATCCTCCACTTCTTCCACAGAGCTCATTGTAGCATACATGGATGCAATGATTCCATTTTTTCCCTCTTGTAAGAACATTGGCCGAGGACAGACTGCAGATGTGCCCCGGGACAAACGCGGGGCCAAAAGCCCAGTGGGAAAAGCAGCCCGGTGCGGCCCGTTCGCACTGGCTGCGTTGACCCAGGGCGGAGGCGGGGCGGAGGCGCGCGGACGCGGGTCCGTCCAGACTTCCGCCCCCGCTTCCGGCGCGCTGCCGACGCATCCAGACTGCCATGAAGCAGCAGGGATGCGTGGCTGGCGAGCCGGAGACCTGTTCGAAGTGGTCTCTGGCTGAAGCGGACGGACGGCGCCTCGCGGACGGGTGAGTCCGCGCCAACGACGGGGGGCAGATGCGGCAATTTGAACGCCCCCTCTGCCTCCGCTTTAGAAGCGGAGGCAAAGCGGGGCAGATTGCCAGTCTGTCCTCGGCCATTGTGAGGTAGAGTTGGCTGAGAGAGAATGATTGTCTCAAGGTCATCTACCAAACTTAGCAACCCAATGGGCTGCACAGGAGTGTCTGTTTGGGGATGTGGTTTTCCCAGCTGGCCAGAGCCAGGCCAGAGCCCGCAAAAGCAGGGGATCCCCTGCCCTGACTGGGAACTTGGCAAGCCTAAGGCCCAATTTACACCTCCCCTCTGAAGTAGTTTGACTGCTGTCTTTTCCTACACTCATTTCACACTGGTTTCAAATTTCACTCCCTGGCTCTGAAGAGTACTAGGCAACAGGATCTGTTTAAAGCAATATAATGCTAGCTTGATCAGAGGAGGGCAATTAACAAATGTAAACAGTAATTTTTAAACTATAACAAGTATGGTTTGAAACTAGAAACAGGTATAGACATGTTTTTTTTTGAAATGTGAATGATTTCCCCCGAGGGAAAGTCAGATGTAGATTTGACCTAAGATGGGGCCAGGTAGGGCTTTTGCACAGCAAGGTTTCTGACTGGACATTGGAGATTTGATTGGCTGTACAGACTTTTTAAAATGTTGCTCCAGCAACAGCTGCCACCACAGCACAAGGATCTTCACGGTGTGATTGAA
Source organism: Lepidodactylus listeri (assembly GCA_029233225.1). Lineage (NCBI taxonomy): Eukaryota > Metazoa > Chordata > Lepidosauria > Squamata > Gekkonidae > Lepidodactylus > Lepidodactylus listeri. The sequence goes on along the minus strand of JARCFY010000010.1, from coordinate 15,770,972 downwards.
GGTAAGCTGTGGCAGCCATTTTGTGGCCAGCTCTGCCTACTGTAACAGCCATTTTGTCACTGTGCCCTCCACACTGTATCAGAATTTCAAGCTGCCCACCACCTCAAAAAGGTCGGGGACCCCTCGTTTAGGGATACTGGTGGGAAGTATAAGCATTGGGAGTGAACAGGGAGCGGTGCAGCTGGTGTTCATTCTGAAGCACTGTGAGACTGGCTGAAAATATATCGATGAGAAAAGCACTAAAAATCTAAAGCGGGAGGCAAGGAAACCGAAAAGATTCTGGCTGTCTGCAAGACGTGAAGGAGTCTTATCACTTTGATCTTACAACAGCAATGTATGCGCATCTATCAAGGCCCGGTCGAATTAGCTGAAGGGAGAAATCCATCTTGTAAGTCTCCGTCTGACTTTTTACCCTGCCCTTTGTCCAAGGGACTCAGGGTGGTCTACCATGTTCCCCTCTCTCTCACAGCAGGTAAGCTAGGCTTCTGAGGTAACCTAGGCCGAGGGATCAGTGACTGGCCCGTGGTCACCCACTGAGATTCATGACTGACCAGGGATTTGAAGCCAAGTCTCCATACTTCTAGTTTTGATTCAATATTTTTAGAAGCTGCCTTTGCCTTAAAATATATCTGTGTCTTAAAAAAAAAATTATGTGGATTTCAATCGAGTGAAAAACACTTTAAAAAAAAACAAAACAACCACCACCAGATTCCCAGTGGGGGATGCTGAGGAGGAGGATAGTTATTCATTCCAAAAATGAGACAATATTCGCGCATGATGTGGACAACATTTGGTCCAAATGAAAAGAAACTTTTGGAGAACAGCTGAGTAAAGGTGAGAATCTACAAAGCCGGCTGTGTTCTCAAGTCCGGATTCAAACAAGGCCTCACCAGTGCTCAGCCCCAGAAGCAGCGGCCACACCACAGTGCGACCCCCGCAACCTCTAAAGCAGGATTTACTGCATCTTCATCAAAATGTCTCCCACCCACCCCTCACAGCTCCTCCAGGCACTCCTGCTTCTAGCACTGCATAGTATTTTCTGCCCAGAGCAACATAACATATTCTACACCTCGGTTTCTGTGGTCAGCTTCCTTTTCCCGCTTAAACCGAATCGGAAGAGCCATCGGTGATTAACTTCAGCCACAGCTCTGCTCTGACAGACCTCAAAATTTGTTCCCAAAGCCTCTGACAAGCTCTGTGAGTAGAGTTCCATACAGCGCATTAGGTATTTATCCATCCAAGAAGCTACCTAGTGAGAAAAAGTACTCTGAGCATTTGTACCTTTTCTCGCCTGGGGCTTTGGGGACTCAGGACGTGGCTTTCAACCACAACCACCCCTCTTTTTACAAATGACATATCGACTAGGCATGAAATCTCATGCTGAGGGCCAATGTGGCGTGATAGATGGAGTCTTAATCCTGTAAACGTTGGCTTAAAAGTAAGTAACCCTGAGTTCAATGACACTTGATTTGAAGTAAGGAGGCCGAGAGCTGCAGTCCTGACCTAGGACTGGTGCTTTCTGGGTTCAGTTCCCTCTCCGCCATCAAATGTATGAGGAGATTTTTCTAACTTTCCCTTTCCTTTCCTTTTATCCAATAAAAGCTCTGTGATACATCAATCTTGAGCAGTGGATAGTTGTTGTTAATCACTTATCACTCAACAGACAGAAGTTGTAAAAAAAATTTTTTGCAACTGCTAGTGTCCTTTTTGGATCCCTGTCAGAAAATAAAAAGGTAACTAAGTCATAGGAATATATGTCTGAATGAACTTGCAAACACAGTAAAATATAATGCCTCCTGAGATTAGTGTACGAAGGGCACTCCAGAAGGATGTGTGCTATTATGTCGATCTTACCTAAAGGACTGGGCAGATTCATTCTGAGAAAGGTAAATGCATGAACCTAACCCTCATAACTGCTGAGGAGTGAGCATTTAGTCTGGCCAGAATGAACACCCTTAACAAGCTTTGGGAACAGATAGGTATAGGAGGGAAGACATTTTGAAGGCGGAATACCAAAAAATTGGGATGAAGAGGTGTGGCGTGCTCTAAAGGTAGAGCTTTGGTGATTGATTGATTTTACACGATTTCTCACCAAAGCAAATGCTGCTTGGAAACCCAGGGCCTGGATAGTGTCCAGGTTAACATCAAGAGCCAGCAGTTTCTCAAAGACAGTCTTAAACTACATTTATCAATAAGAGTCTTCTTTCAGGAATGCCAGCTAGCCCTTGCTGTTCACATATGAGTTGATGAGCAGTCTAAATGCTCATAACCATCTAGATCATGATCGTAGTAGTAGATCTGTGTAGATGATTGTCCCTGTTTTATATATGATTTAGATGTTTGTAATTGATTGTAGTTTACATTCTATGTTTTTGTGTTCATAAACTGAAATAATTAAAAAAAAAAAACCACGTTTGCAACCAAGCTTGTGTCTCAAGAGAAGGTTGGCCGAGTTCTGAATGGAGAGCTGCACTGGCTACACTGCGAGGGGTGTTTAATAATTTTCTCAGATAATATAAAAGAAGATGGTCAACATTTTCATTTACCAAGACAATCCTTATGGCTACTCCGTAAAGGATAACGGGAATGACTTTTAGGTTAAAGACTTGAACAGCACCGGGAACATAGTTCCCACTGCCATTTTGAAAAAAAGTTTAGCATGCTGTTGGCCTAGGTTTTTGCTTTTCTCCTCATCAGTGTCTGATGAGGCCCCCATTTTAGGTTAGATGTGAAAAGGATTCCCAAGTATGAAAACTCCTTCCCTTGCTGAATTTCTTCCTCATTCAGAGTCCATCTCAGCACTGAAGGACTCCCTCTTTTGGAGAAACCAACTACTTAGTTTAGTTTTCTGGTAGTTTATTTTCAGGCCTTCCTTCATACACTATTCCGAGAAAATTTTTAATGATCTCTGCAAACCAACCCTCGTCCAGGAGAGCAGAGCAGTGTCATCAGTGTAAAGCAGAACTGGAATATTGCAATTGGCCAAATGGGATGGATGACAAAGCTCACTGAAGCAAGTCAAGAGCTCGTTCATACATAGGTTGAACAAAAAGGGGTCAAGAAGCAGCCCTGCCCAATCCCTTTATCGAGGTTAAATGGCTCAGTCAGCTCTCTGCCAGAGCCACAGCAGACCTGAGCTGTAAGGTCCACATGAAGTTGCTACATGAGCCATAGCAGCCTTTTACCAATTGTGGTGTGTTACAGCTTTCCCCAAAAGTTTGTTCTACGGATGGTATCAAAAGCCCCTTTCAGATCAATAAAGCCTGCATAAAGGGTGCCATTTGGGAAATTGGTGTATTTTTTCTACCAGATGTAATAGAACTAGATAGTGGTCCAAGGCTGAACTACCCCTCCTGAACCCAGTTTGGTATAGTGGTTAGGAGAGCAGTCTCTAATCTGGGAGACCTGGGTTTGATTCCCCACTCCTCCACATGCTGCTGCTGGTGTGACCTTAGGTCAGTTACAAATTCTTTCAGAGCTGTTTTCTCAGGAGCATTCTCTCAGAGCTCTCTCAGCCCCACCTACCTCACAGGGTATCTGTTGTGGGGAGGGGAAGGGAAAGCAGATTGTGAGCCACTCTGAAACTCCTGAGAGTAGTGAAGGGCGGAGTACTAATTCAACCTCTTCTTCTCCAGGGCTCATTTTGTAGCAGGAGCTCCTTTGCATATTAGGCCCCACACCCCTGATGTAGCCAATCCTCCAAGAGCTTACAGAGCTCTTCTTACAGGGGCTACTGTAAGCTCTTGGAGGATTGGCTGCATTAGGGGTGTGTGGCCTAATATGCAAAGGAGCTCCTGCTACAAAATGAGCCCTGTTCTTCTCTATCGGCTCCTGGCCCAGAATATCACCCTCTTCAAGCCAATCAGTTAAGGCATCTAGCATATATGAAGAGTATAATTTGCCCAAGCAAGGTAATAAACTGATTGGATGATAGCAGTTGAGCTGGGTCTGAGTGTTGACGCTTCTTGAAGATAGGAACTATTATTGTGTGTCTCCAAGATTTTGGAATGACCCCAGACATGTTTATTTGCGAAAACAGCGGAGCTAGGATCCCTGCCCACCAAGATGGATTTGATTTGAATAATTCATTTGGGATAAGGTCTGCTCCAGGGGCCTTCCCTGAGTGGAGGTGGTGGATCAAGCCTTCAACTTGAGAAGGGGTCACCTCAGGCCAGCCAGGAAGAGGGTCATCAGGTTCAAGAATCTCAGAAGTAAAAAGTTCACTTGGAGTAGCAAACAGGTTTTTAAATTATGACTCCCAGACTTCTGGGTGCATACAGAAGGGAATACTGCTATACATTCTAGTGCCCATATTAACAATTGCCCAAAATGCTGAGTTGCTGTTAGTTTTTGCAGCCAAAATTAGATTTTCCCAGTTCCTACGTAAGTTTCCTTCTTATGCTTTCCTAGATCTCTGTAGTATCTCTTAAGAGACAAGAATTCCCTCAGAACAAATATGATATTATTGTTCTTTAACTCTCTATGTTTTCACTGTTGTTCTCTTTAGATAAGTCTGCACTCTTTATCAAACCATGTACCAGAATTCTTGGGGACCAGGGGCCTCACAAAAGGAGCACTATCAGGCATAATTTTAGAGTACAAGGGCTCGAAGAGGGACAGTAGCCTATACAAGATGGTGAGAGGGCTCCCAGCCACATCACCCCCAAGTAATGATCTCCTTAAAGATAAAACTTCTGGGGAGGCCATCATATCTTGGGCCACGTGATCAACACAGTGGATGCAACACGGGAGTTTTGATTCTGGGATGTACAGTCTTGCCTGATTACAGAGAGTTTGGCATAAGGCACATTCACGTGCAAACAATAGGGAGATGATCACTGTCCCCAAAGGATAAAACTCCCAGGAAGCTGGCCATTGAGCTGAGATAAAAAGAAACAATGAAATAATTTATAACACTCCCTTGAAGCCCAAGAAGGTATAATCCCTGCCTGGATCGATTCTCTGGTGGCCATTCACAATTACTAAATTCCTTTCGATAGCACAAGTGGACAACCTCGAGCTGTTGGCATGTATTACGACATCTTTTGATGACTGATGTAATCACCAGGGACTAAGGAAATTTCCATTGTTAGGACCATACAATTTTTGGATTAAATTATCATCGTCAGCCCCCTGTTCTTGCATTAAAATCACCTTCTAGGAGGAATGAGCTGTTCGGGAAGTGGCTTTTAGTTTTATTGAATATTTCATCCAGCAAGGCCCAGTTATCATTCAATTCGTGTGAAGTTGCAGGTGGCCTATATACAGTGAATAAAATTATAGAATGAGACCCCAGTGTTAGCTTAACTACTAAAACCAAGTCCTGTGCTGTAATAATTTCAAAATCCTGGATGGGCAATGCCGTAGAGATTAGACACACCCGCCCTCCTCTGAAAGAAAGCTGAATAGCCAGGAAAGCTAAATACCTTGTAGTGAGGATAACATTTGGGAAACCACCATGTATCCCATGCTGAGCTCCCTGGACGATGGGAAGGATGGAAGTGCGAACTCACAAGATGTTGGAAATATCTAAGCACACTCTATTTTTTTAAAATCAATTTCCTGTCTCAGATGTAATGTTTGTATAGACACTGACAGAGTACCAAGGCTATGATCTTCTAAGCAAGTTTATGCTGAGAAATTTCAGTTGAAACTTTGGGAAAAGCAAATAAAGCAATGTAACAATGAAAGGGCCACACAGACAAAAGTCCCTATTTTGTAAGTGCATATATATGTGTTTGGGTGCGTGTAACTCTACTGACTAGACATAGCCAATGAGATCCGTGCCCCAAGAGAGTAGAAGCTGGAGAAAGTCTTCCTACGGGATGGGCCAAATACTTTGGTCAGTTTTGTGAGATGTATTACAGTGTTGCCAACACCAGGTTGAGAAATTCCTGGAGATTTGGAGGTGGAGCATGGGGAGGGTGGAGTTTGGGGAGGGGCAGGAGCTGAGGGCTGGCGTGATACCATAGTGCTCTCTCTCCAAGTGCCATCCTTCCCAGGCAATGCCACCGGATCTCCAGAAATTTCCAGTCAGAGCTGGCGACACTATCAACACCATGATCTAGGCTTGCTAGGTCTCAGAGGAAGGAGTAAAAATGTATTCACAAAATTATGCCCTCTCTTTCATTCTTAGCACCACCTCTAGTTCTTCATGCTCCATCCTCGTGCTCAGCCAGGCTCTGCCCCCCTCACCCCCCCCCCCAAGTCCTGTAACTCCTCTCTGGGCACCACTCCTTGGCTGCGGTCAGACTGGCAAGTTGGAACGGTTTGGGCATGCCACTAATTACCCTGTTGCATTTTGTGACGGAGATTTTCAATCAGATCCGACTCCCACTCTGATCCGGACTTGATTCCCCACTCCTCCACTTGCAGCTGCTGGATGACCTTGGGCAAGCCATAGTCCTGTCAGAGCTGTTCTCTCAAGGACAGTTCTGGAAAGAGCTCTCTCAGCCCCACCTACCTCACAGGGCATCTGTTGTGGGGAGGGGAAGGGAAAGGAGTTTGTAAGCCATTCTGAGACTCCAAGTGAGTGAAGGGCGGGATATAAATCCAATCTCCTCCTCCTCCTCTTCTTCTCCTCCTTCTTTTGTGGTTGACTGTTCAGATTAGTGCTGTGCGTCACCCACAGAGCATGTGGTCTGGTCATTTTTTTAAAAAACCCAAAAACTCCAACTTTGACGGGTTTTTTGAGAACATTTCTTGGGTGTGCATGTGTGCACATCTGCATATGCCATACCATTTTAAAACAAAATATAGCAAAACCAGAATGAAAGGCTCACACTTCTGAACTGGCTTGAGCATGCACCAGGGGCATTCAGATATCCAGAATCGTGACTTCAATGTGTGGTGATCTGTCACCACCTGATTGTCTCTGCTGGCTATTTACTCCATATCCAACGCATCATACGATGGGGTGAATACAGCTGGGGAATGGCTGCCAGATTTGGATGTGTGAACGAGCCCATGTAATCTGTTAGAGTAATGCAACTATATCGGGCCAAACTGCCTGTCTGACTGCCGCTTTTGTCTCCCAGGCTCTGCCTCTTGAGTGTCAGCATCTCAGGAGACCAGATCATTCTGAGTGCCGCTACTGGATTTATACCCTGCCCTCCACTACCTGAAGGAGTCTCAGAGTGGCTTGCAAACTCCATTCCCTTCCCCTCCCCACAACAGACACCCTGTGAGGCAGGTGGGGCTGAGAGAGCTCTGACAGAAACTGCTCTTTTTCAAGGACAGCTGTGCCAGAGATTTGGCTTGCCCAAGGTCATCCAGCCAGGTGCAAGTGGAGGAGTGGGGAATCAAACCCAGTCCTCCCAGATTAGAGTCCGCACACTTAACCACGACAGCAAACTGGCTCTCTGCATCAAAATAAACTGACCTGAACTGAAAGTTGGTTTTTGAGTATTTGGTGGAACAGTAGTTCCTGGATAGAGTGGCAACCGCTGCACAGTTCCTCTCTGTGCTGCCCGGATAATCCATCGCATCTAAAAAGCTCTCTGATTACGGACAGGTAAGTTTGCTGAGGACACGGTGGAGCGAGGGAGGTAGATTGATGGGGGAAAGAAAGCATGTCAGCTCCGAAGGCTGCGCAAGTAAAGAATGACAACCACCTGTGGAGAACCTATCTGTCCCTCCTAACACGGAGAGAACCATTACCGTGGGAGGTTTTATATTTGGCTTGCAATATTTATCTGTTTCAGTGCTTCTGGAGACAAGTGGCTCAGCAGGCATTCTCTACCGCCATCAGTTGCAAAGAAAACTGTAGCGCATTCTCCCCCCTTTTGCATTTTTGACACACTGCATCTGCCCGGGACACCTGGCATTGTCAAGGGCGAGGGGGAAATCCTTTGGATAACTATCCGTTTGCATACATCCAGGGCTTTGTTTGTAATGTATCTCCTCTAAGGTATGGAAAACAAATGGACCTGTTGCCTCACAGATAATTCTTCTTTTTATGTGGGCTCATTCCTCATGCTGTCCTCACACATGCTGCTCTTCCCCTCAGGCTTATTCAAAGAAGAAATAGTTCGCTACAGTCCACAGGCTGGAATGTGTCCAGGGGAGGGCCACGAAGATGGTGAGGGGTCTGGAGACCAAGTCCTATGAAGAAAGGTTGAAGGAGCTGGGTATGTTTAGCCTGGAGAGGAGATGACTGAGAGGGGATATGACAACCATCTTCAAGCACCTGAAGGGCTGTCATCTAGAAGATGGGGCTGAGTTGTTTTCTGTTGCCACAGAAGGTTGGATCAGAACCAACAGGCTGAAATTAAATCAAAAGAGTTCCTGACAGTCAGAGCGGTTCCTCAGTGGAACAGGCTTCTTCAGGAGGTGGTGGGCTCTCCTTCTTTGGAGGTTTTCAAACAGAGGCTAGGTGGACATCTGACAGCAATGCGGATTCTGTGAACTTAGGCAGATCATGAGAGGGAGGGCAGGGCGGGTTGCATCAATGCTTAGTTCTCATGGCCCTTTCTTACATGCCCAGGGAAATGCTGATGGCCAGTTTGGGGGTCAGGAAGCACTTTTTCTCCAGGCCACTCTGGCCAGGAATCCTGGAGGGTTTTTTTGTCATTTTCTGGGCGTGGAACAGGGGTCACTGTGGGTGAGGAGAGGTATTTGTGAATTTCCTGCATTGAGCATGGGGTTGGACTAGATAACCCTGGAGGTCTCTTCTAATTCTATGATTCTATGATTCACTTAAAAATATTTATTTGGTGCTTTTCCAGAGACCTGCTTGAGGTGGCTTACAAGTAATAAAACCATTAAAACACAATAATAATAATAATAACGGTAATAAAACCATTAAAACACAAGCATTAAAAACAAAGCCATTAAAATACAAGCATTAAAAGCCATTAAAATATAAGCATAAAAACAGAGCCATTAAAACACAAGCATTAAAAAACAGGCCACCACAGAATCATTTACTTATTAGGACCTCTACAAGTGTTGGAGGCCCACTTCTTCCGCCCTCCAGAAATCTTATCTGGCAATACCTCCAGAATGGGATCTTTTGTACTTGGCAATATCCACCCACATTTAAATATATTGCAGCACGTGTGTAGATCTGGTTTGCCACAGGCAGTCTCTCCAGGGCTTCAGGGAAGGAGTTGCTCCTCAAAAAATATCCTATGAAATTCCAAGGGGATGGGAAGCACTAAAGATCGATAAGATGGCTGGAAGTAGTGATTCATAATCTAAGAGAAGTTTGGGGAGTGGCCTTGGCTCAGTGTCAGAGCATCTGCTTAGCATGCAGAAGGTCATAGGGTCAATCCTCAGCGCCTCCAGATAAAAGTGCCAAGTAGTAGATGATGTGAAAGACCTTCACCTGACACCCTGAGGATCCTCTGGCAGTCTGAGGGGAAAACACTGACCTTGGTGGGCCAATGGTTTGATTCACAATAAGGCCAATTCAGGGCTAGATTTCTCTTTGGGGAAGGGCTGGGAATCAGTGGTAGAGCATTTCCTGTGCAAATGGTATCGGAAGAAGAGGAGGAGGAGATTGGATTTACACCCCACCCTTCATTCAGAGTCTCAGAGCGGCTTACAATCAGAGCAGCTTACACCAGTTTGGTATAGAGGTTAAGTGCATGGACTCTAATCTGGGAGAACCGGGTTTGATTTCCCACTCCTCCACTTGCGCCTGCTGGATGACTGTGGGCAAGCCATAGTTCTGGCACAGCTGTCCTTGAAAAAGAGCAGTTTCTGTCGAGATCTCTCAGCCCCACCTACCTCACAGGGTGTCTGTTGTGGGGAGGGGAAGGGAAAGGAGTTTGTAAGCCGCTCTGAGACTCCAAGTGAAGGGCAGGGTATAAATCCACTCTCCTCTTCCTCCTCTTCTTTTTCTTCCCCTCCCCCTCCCCACAACAGACACCTTGTGAGGTAGATGGGGCTGAGAGAGCTCTTTTGTGAACGGTTCTGAGAGAACTTGTGACTGACTCAAGGTCATCCAGCAGCTTGCCTGTGAAGGCGTGGGAAATCAAACCTCGTTCTCCTGGATTAGAGCCCACTACACCAAACTGGCTGAGGCCATGGCATCTCCAGGTAAAAGCACCAGATAGGAGGTGATGTGAAAGGCCTCTGCCTAACACACTGGAGAGCTGCTGCCAGGTTGAATTAGGGTTGCCAAGTCCGGGTTGGAAAATACCTGGGGACTTTGGGGGTGGAGCCAGGAGAAGGTGGGGTTTGGGGAGAGGAGGGGCCTCAGCAGGGCACTGTGCCATAGAGTCCACCCTTCAAAGCAGCCATTTTCTCCAGGGGAGCTGATCTCTCTCAGCTGGAGATCAGTTGTAAAAGCGGGAGATCCCCAGGCCCCACTGGGAGGCTGGCAACCCTAGGTTGAGCAGACAATACTGACCTTGATGGACTGAGGGGTCTGATTCAGGGTAAGGCAGCTTCATGTGTACAGAAGTCCAGTTTTTGGAGTGGGCGTTACCAACTGCAGCCATTTTTGCGAACCAACAAGCAGGCCTGTGGCCCACTCTGCTGTGTATGTGTCTCCTTTTTTCAAAATGTGACCTCCGACTCTTAGTTTTTATTTTGAAATATCTGGGAATAGCTGAAGAGTTTTAGTTCTGTACGTATGAATATTAATTGTGGTTCACTGTTATTAGAGACCTCCTGTTCAGCAAAGCATTGCTATTCAGGAAGTCAGCCGAAGGAATCCATGTTTCATTCTTATTGAAGTTCGATGTTACTTAGGAACATAAAAGGCTGGCTTGCGCTGGGGTGAACCGTGAATGTTGTGAATGAAAAGGACACCAGGATACGTTCCCCCCCGCCCCAGTTTTTCTTGTTCTTTTAAAATTCAGATCCTGATGCATCCCACACGTTCCTTGTTAGCAGGTTGTAACTATACATGCTTTTTCTTAGTGGATGCTCTACCATTTGAAAAAAAATGCACATCTCAAAGAGGTAACGTTTTCTTAGAATTAAAACGCTCAGGGACGAGGCGTCTGCATTCTTTAAAACTTGTAATTACATTCCCAGAGAATGGCACTCGGTTATCACTTCCTGCCCCTGGCAGAGTGGAGTGAACAGCATTTTGTCCCCCCCCCCCAACCTCCATCCCACCATACATGCTAAATTTGTGTCTCTCTGCTTCTTGCTGTCCTGCAATTAGTCTACCTGTTTGGGGCAGCAACTGTGACAGCACTAAGGGAGTATGACATAACGGCATTCAACACAAAGGGAAGGAACAGGTTTGCAATTTGTCCGTTTGTTTTCTGTAAATGCAACAAATCTGGTCTGTACATTCAAAGCTGTCTTTGTTACTACATTTTTAAAAAATCCGAGCTGCTCTGTTTCTGGATCTCTTGATTCATTTGTTTTCCAAAGCAGCCATAGAGTTATGTTACATAACATGAGGCGTATTAAAACATCTGTCCATTGGGGTATTTTGGCAGCTGGTAAATGAATGCTTTAGATTTTCTTTCTACATTAGAATGTTCGCTGCCTGAATCATGATTAACCAAGGGGGTTGTTTATCCAGACTCACTCTGTGACTTTTACAGAGCCTTATTTTTTGTCTAGATTAAAGTCCAGTAGCCCCTTAGAAACCAACAAGATTTTTGGGATATGAGCTTTCGAGAGTCAAAGGCAAGAGACAAGCAGAGATGGCTGGCCATTGCCTTCCTCTGTATAGCAACCCTGGCCTTCCTTGGTGGTCTCCCTGTTAGCCAAATGGCCTTATTTCCTTAATAAGCTTGGGGGAATTATGATTTAAATATAGCAACTGGCATAAAATATAGGGACATAACCTGTGTATACTGGAGTCAGAATTCTCAGAGCCCATGAATCGACGAGGAGACCAGGTTGATGAAAGAATTGGTCTTTTACTGAATAATTTTCAAGCACACAATAAAATTAGCAAACACCCACACACTCAATACAGCACTAGGAAAAGCAGTTGTGAAAAGACAGCGACGTTTGCATTAGCAGGAAGCACTGTTGGGGGGCAATACGTTACCTGTCCAATGAGATGAGCAGATCTTGCAGTGAAAAAGCAACTAAAGGAGGGGGGGGAGTGAGTCATGAGCTGACCAGTGACACACGTGGAGTAGTTCCAAACTGATCAGGAATGGAACCAAGAATATAGATGGGGGTGAAGAGAAGAGAGCGAGCTCGGGGAGAGCTCACCATTAAGTAGCCTAATTGTGACCTGAGGCAATGGTCATGTGGTCACGGGTTCCCAGGAAATGTAGACAAAAAGAACCATATTCCAGGATGGATGGGATTCCAGGATGGGCAATTTAGAGTTAACGTGCAGCAGGGGATGACACCTCTTGGGGAAGGGGGTGAGACAAAGGAAGGAGAAGAGGGATCCAATCACTTCACAGAGTCGGTGCTTCATGTTAACTATCTGATGCTTGTTGGAGGCCTTATCTGGATCCGTGGCAGGAAGGCTTAATCACTTCTTTTGTGTCTAGCTGGGCAACAGTCTTTATTTGAGAATGGCTTAGGAGGGGGAGGAAGATGTGCTACGAGATGAAGAAGAGACCTCTTTATGGCTTCTGTGCAGGAACATTAGTCTTCCGTCAGAGCATGGATTCTCTTCTGGTCTGCTACCGTCTGTGTTCATGGAGGCCAGGGCTGTTGGTCTGTATCGTAGTCCTTGTGTGGATGCGGAGGTGCAGGGGCAGGAGGCTTCCGTAGTCCCAGGTCCACATCTGGCTTGGCATACTTCTTTAGCACAAGGCTTCCCTTGGTCACAGTGTACAGTCCATAGTTCAGCACAGGGCACTTCACTTAGGACCACAGCTCTGCCCATTGCCCCCCCCCCACACACACACTCTTCACAGTCCAGCAAGGCAGTGATGTTAAAAGTCATCAATAATGTCATCTGGAGTGGCTTCATGACAACGTCCCATCCAAGTACAAAGCCTTATTTTTGTCTAGATTCCAGTAGAACCTTAGAGACCAAAAAAATACTTTGGGATATGAGCGTTTGAGAGTCAAAGGCAAGAGACAAGCAGAAGTGGCTGGACATTGTCTTCCTCTGCATAGCATCCCTGGCCTTCTTTGGTGGTCTCCCATCCAAGTACAAGGCCTTATTTTTGTCTAGATTCGAGTCCAGCAGCACCTTAGAGACCAACAAGATTTTCGGGACATGAGCTCCAGACCTCTCGGGAGCTCATGGCTGCAATCTGGCCATCTTAGATGAGCCTTGGCTGCGTTTCTTTCAGCATCTTCTCCACAGTGATGGGTGCATCTGACTGTAAGTATCCATTTTTGAAGATTTAAGCCTATTGGGATAAACCTAGTACCACGTAAGGATATTAAAAGGAACTCATCTCGTATTCCTTCAGCTAATGAAAAGATTCGAATGCAAAATACAGAACTGAGGAGCATTATGTAAATCTGCAGCGATCCCCTTGCAGGTCTCAAAGTTCATAATCCAGAGAGCTGAACTTGATTGGTACGGATGGGGCTTTCAAGTATGAGATGTTTTCAGATATTGTAGGCATTTTCTTTGCTCCATATGTGGGTCAATTAGATATAAATTCTCTTTGGCTCCTCCTCTCTTGAAAATGACTGACAACACATTTGAATTCGAAACAGGCTAGCGTGCCCACCAACTGTCATGATTTTATTAACCTTCCCTGTGAATGTAAATAGCACCTCAGAAGGCCTCGATAGCAGCTACAGGATTTCCCAGTGTGAAACCAAGAATGGCTGCGAAAATTCTACCCATTTCCAAAGGCTACAATTTTGAAACAGAAGAAGTATTTCTTCAAGTCACATTTTCACATGCCCAGAAATACTATATGCGGTGCCCTCCTAAACAGATTTACAGCTTAAGTGTCCACTGTAGTCAGTGGGCTTAGAAAGGCATTACTCTGCTTAGGATGGCACAGTTAGTATACCAACCAGCTCCGAGGCAAAATGGACTGCAAAGGTTGTTTCAGACATCTCCGTGACTCAGACCTGTTTCTATGTATTACAGTAAGTTTTTTTTTATATGCTGGAACAACTTACAGGAGATTGCCCTAGTTTTTCAAATTTGTAACAACACTCTAGTCTTCACTGACACACATTATCCCAAAATATTAGGATAATTATGCCCCGTGGGTTCTACGGACCCATGATGGCACAATGCAAATGACTTTGATGAATGGAGAAGCAGTAAACGACATAGGTGCAAAGATGGGAGGATGGAATGTCTCAATGGCAAACATGGTTCATTAAAAGTGTAAGCTAATTTTTGTGAGCATTCGTATCTGGCAAATAAAATTAAATCAGAAATAGCATGTCCGCTAGTTCAGGGTATTCTGTGTGGCGCTTTGCACCCCACCACTGTGATCCAGAATGTAGGGATGTGATTCTGCTCCTCCATCAAAGATAAAATTAATGCAGACTATATGGAGTATCCATACATTAAGAATGCACATTGATTACCTAATAAAAAACATCTTAATGTAAATACAGCAGGGATCCGGGTCTAGAAGGTCTTTCAACGCAGCACTTAGACTATCAAAGAAAGCAAAGCAGTAAATACAGCATCTGTTCTGACAGTACATCCCAAGTGAATCAGAAAGAGGAAAGAGTTGGGGGGGACCCTGAACCTTTTGGAGGAAGAGCAGGGGGTACAAAAGAGCCCCTCTGCCCATTTCTGTCCTGTGCTTTGCAGGCGGGCCCAGTCAGGTCTCTTCCGGAGCAGTGTCCTCAGGTCCAGATAGCAAGGCTTGGGAGCTTCAGCAGGTGCCAGCAGCCAGGAGATGCAACTGGAGGTAAGGAATTGGAGCTGGCGCATAAACTGGCATCGAGTGGACAGGTTGACCCAGCAAGGCAGCTTTCCCAAGCCTTAACCTAAACAGGTGGGGAAGCAGTCAGGCTCAGCTGCCCTGCTGGCAGGTGCTGAGCTCCTGCGGCTGTGCTGTGCTTTCGCCAGAACTGGGCAAAGGATTATTGTTTTTCACTGTCTGGCTGTGGGATGGGGCTGTGTGCAGCCACTCAAGAACTATACCTCCTTTAGGCCACCTTGGCCTGGTCCTTCTGCTGCCACTGTTCCTGCAGAGTGAGAATGTCCTGTGGGGGGTTATGGGCCAAGGTCAGTGTCCTGTCCAACAGAGACCTGGTGACTATTTCAGGGGCTGGTGGTCAGGCCTCCCTTGCAGGCTTAGGCAGGATGGCTTCAGGCACCACGGGACCATTGTCAGCAGGCACCTCAGCCATGTAAGGACTTCCCAGGTCCTGCTGGTCCTACCACCTGGTCCTTTTAACTGGAAATGCCAGAGACTGAACCTGGGACCTTCTGCATTCCAAGCAGATGCTCTACCAATGAGCCACAGCCCCTCCTATATACAATTGTACATCTGCTGTCTCTTTGCTTATATGCAGTCACCCAGCACCATCCATCGTGGTAATAGTTGGGCATTGGTGTAGTATGTGCAATTTGATTAATTGGGATAGGGCGGGGTATTAAATAAATAAATAAATAATGTTCATAACCACTTATTCCCAAGCACACCAATCTATCTGGCTTGAAAGAACCCAAGAGTGAACAATCTCAAGTGCATGATTATTGCACATTGCCACCCAAACCTAGTTTTGTTGATTGTGCAATAGGACTTACTTCCAGGTATCTATACATAAGGAATAGCCTAAGGTTGGAACCTTGACTTCAGGGGTCATTTCGAGCGGGAACGCGCAGGAATGCGGTTCCGGGAGTAACAAGCCCAGGAGTGGGCACATATGGTGATGCGCTGTGGGAAAAAGCAAAAGCATACTAACTTGATCTGTATTTTCATGCTTGTTGAAGGGTAGCATCCCTGCAAGAGCAAAGGAAACCTAAAGTGTCTTTAGTCAAAGTGTAAGGCTAGCTTGCCAGCTCTGAGTTGGGAAATACCTGGAGATTTTTGGGGTGGAGGCTGAGTGGTGGGTGTTGCCTTCTGACACACTTCCAGTGATGTCAGGGGGTGTGGCATATGCAAATAAGTTATGCTAATGAGATATACTAATGAGCTCCTGCACCTCTTTTTTTTACGAAATGACCCCTGCCTGACTGTATGACAAATCCGGTAGTAATGGAATGATCTATTTAGCCACTAGACCAGAGAGTCAGGACAATTTTGTATGCATAAATTCCCCGTATCTCCAGAACCAGCAGAGAATAAGATGGTAGCACTAAACTGAATTATATTGCCACAGCAATTTTCCAATTTTTACATGAATAAAAGATAAAATAATGACATTCTTCTAATTTCACTGTCTAAGAACAATGTGGAGATGAGCGATATATTGGGAAAGAGACAATAAAGAATAATGTTTCTTAATGCTCAGACTAAAATGTGCTGCCTAGGGAGAGAATTACAGCAAGCTCCAGGTGAATGTAGCCTAACTAGGGGAAATAAAGCAGTGCGATATCAGGTGCCGTGACCTGGATAGCCAGGTCTAGCCTGATTTTGTCATATCTCGGGAGCTAAGCAGGGTGGGCACCACTTGGTAGGCACCAGGGAAAGTGTCAGCAGGTGCCATGGTGCCCAGGGCCACCATGTTGGGCTTGGGATGTCAGACTAGGACTCGGATCTAGGCCTGTAGCTATGGCGGGGCATTTGGGGGCACTCCCCCCTCAATCGTGAGGCATGCCCCACAACAGCTGCTGCCCCTTCACCCTCCCTCCTCTCCTGTGATATTAAAAGGGCCCTCCAGCTGATTGGCAGAGTACGTGGCCCACTGATCAGCTGGAGGGCCGTTTAAATCTTGCAGCCACCCCTAGAGTTGCCAGGTCTGGGTTGGGAAATACCTGAGGATTTGAGGGGTGGAGCCAGGAGAGGTCGGGGTTTGGGGAGGGGAGAGGCCTCAGCAGGGTACAATGCCATAGAGTTTACCCTTCAAAGCAGTAATTTTCTCCAGGGGAGCTGGTCTCTGTCGGCTGGAGATCAGTTGTAAAAGCAGGAGATCCTCAGGCCCCTACCCCTCTCCCTCCCCTTCTCCAAGATTTAAAGGCGCTTCCAGCTGATCAGCAGGCCCTTTAAATCTTGCAGGAGGTAAGGGAGAGGGGCAGCTGCCAGCTGCACTCCTTCCCTGAACTCCAAGTGACGGTTTTGCAGCTTGGAGTTCTGGTGCGGGCAGTCCCTGGTTGAAAAACAGCATTTATAGGTGTCATGATCTGTGTAGGACTGGGAGACAGGAGACCTGTGTGAGAGTGGAAAGCAGACAGCCTACAATCCCCACAATGCTTGGCAACAGTTGTAACCCATTGGTGTCCAGGGACTGTATGAGGGGATTCTTACTTAAAAACTTTGTGGGCTGTGGAACCGCGTTCTTTCTCTCTCTCACAGAGTTAAGCTAGGGTTGCCAGCCTCCAGGTGGGGCCTGGGGATCTCCTGCTTTTACAACTGATCTCCAGCTGACAGACACCAGCTGCCCTGGAGAAAATGGCTGCTTTGAAGGGTGGACTCTATGGCACTGTACCATGCTGAGGCCCATCCCCTCCCCAAACCCCGCCCTCTCCTGGATCCACCTCCAAAGTCTCCAGGTATTTTCCAGCAGAGACTTGGCAACCCTAAATTAAGTTGAGAGGACAGTCTGGTCTGAGAGAAAGATCCCTCACTCGGGACAGAGTGAGTACAGGCACCTGCCTGGTATACGAGGCCGAGGGCCTTGAATAATAACCAGTTAAGAAAATAGGTAGCCGTGTTAGATTTGTTTTATTTACCTTTAGACACTGTTAGAGATTTTAAGCACCTTGTCTTGTTTCCCTTGCCCCATTACTGTATTAAGAAACCATTTCCTTAATGTTCTCTGCCTGGGCATCTTGCCTATATTTCTCGGCTTAAAAGGGCCATTTTGGTTGAGCTTGGGAGGGTACTCTGGGCCGTCCCAAGGGACCCTAAGTCCAGAGTGATGGCAGAGAAAGGCAGCGAAATTGCTGCTTGGAGTTCAGGGAAGGTGTGTGGCTTCCCCACCCCTCCACCCCTCTCTTGCTGCCCCATAACATTTCTCCATGCCCCACTAAGCCAAAATTACTGGCTATGGAGCTGCCCAGGTTCAAACCTCAACTCTGCCATGGAAGCCTTCTAGGTGACCTTGGGTCTGTCACACTCCTAGCCTAACCAACCTCACAGGGTTGGTACCAGGATAACACCGAGGAGAGAAGAACTATGTGAGGCACTTTGTGTCCTCATTGGGGAGAAATCGAGGTATAAATAAAGTAAATACAGGCATTTTTTTTTTTTGAAAACTCTCAAAAGGAAAATGTAAGTTTTTAATCTGTATACTGAAAACCCTTTGTCGAAGAGGTTCCAGAACTCAGTTCCGGCATGTTCACTCATAAAAAAAGCCCTCTGTAAATACATACTTAAGAGGAAACCTGGACATATGCAGAGGACTCTTGAATTTCTGGAAAGGTAGGTAGATTTTTCTGTACCTTCATGATGATTTCTAATAATGTACACAACATTTTCAAGATGCGTGGCACTTGAGAAAGTATCATGAGCAATAGAGAGGTCTTGCCCCAATCTCCAGGAGAAGGAGGTGAGGGGAACCAGAGATGAATCTAGGCCTTGGTGCACGGGCACTGGTAAAAACATTTGTTTTAGTTTTAATGGTTAAAAGTCTGGAAAGATCTCCAAAATGGAAGTCAGAGATGGCACTATTCTATAAGCCTCAGGTAAAAATAAGGGAGTAATTTGTACAGGCAAAGCAATGTTTTCCTTAGGATGGATATATATATATATATATCTCCTACTTAATAAGTGACAAGTCGTATTCCTCAGCAAAGCCATAATTTAAGACTAAATTTACATTGTAATTAGCTTCTCAGAAATGTGAAGAACTTCAATATAGTTGTCCATTAATAATCTCACTGCTGTTGGAAAGCCTGTTCCTTCCACCCACACGTGCAGCTTAATTAAACTCAACGTTCCTCATTCATAGAAGACAGTTACGAAGAACAGGTGGTGCCTAATTTGAAGATAATGGATGTATGGATCTCAGTGTAATTTCATCATCCTAAGTGAAATTATCTGACACCTTGCTTGAACCTATCATTCCCCCCACTTCCCTGGAAAAAAAATAAAGAGCCCAACTTTATTTCTTTCGAACACTGTCAGAAATGGATGGGTTAAAATGAATGTTCCGTGATACAAAATGCAACTGCCAAGAAAAAGCAAATTAGCGTGGTGAATGTCTGGTTTGTGGTGGAAGTGATTCTGGAGTACCACTAGCTCTCCTCTGCAAACCTTCTCTTCTCCAGACCCTACTCACAAATCTCCAGGAATTTCCAAAACCAGAGTTGCCAACCTTAAATGGTTGCCATGGAGCCTTGCACAATGTTCAGTTTAGAAATGAGAGTGTTTTGGGACTGCTGGCCTCCTTATCCCCATAATCTCAGGTTCCCCTAAAAAGGAATCTGCACTCTGCAAGTGTTCAGAGGCACTCTTCCTTCTAGCGAGGGTTACCACTTTTCCCCAGATGGGGAGGAGAGCACCTCACTCTGCTACTGCCTATTTGGATTAGGTAGAAGAAGAAAGAGGAAGAGGAAGAGATTGGATTTATACCACACCCTTCCCTACCTGAAGGAGTCTCAGAGCGGTTTACAATCTCCTTTCCCTTCCCCCCCCCCCCCCCACAACAGACACCCTGTGAGGTAGGTGGGGCTGAGTGAGCTCTTTGGAGGACTGCTCCTGCGCGAAAAGCTCTGAGAGAACTTTGACTGACCCAAGGTCATGCCAGCAGCTGCATGTAGAGGAGTGGGGAATCAATTCTCCCAGATTAGAGTCTAATACCAAACTGACTCTCATTTCATTCGCCCCCCCCAACCATTGCCACCACTCACAGCTTTCCATTAGACTGCATTGCTGAGTATGCTGCATCAGTTTTACTGAATCATACCATGAAATCCAAGTTTACGGACAAATTACTTCTTACCCTATTCCTAGTAAGTGGGTGATAGATGTGAAAGGTTAAGCTACTGTACCAAAAAACTATTAGTTATGCAAAAAAAACCCAAACCCCTCACTTACATCACCGTAACAAACTGCTTTAGCAACATGAGCAAATGGATTGACCCAGAAGTGAATTCTTTCCCTCAGTCTCTAGATTAATTGCAACTGATTGACTCTAATAAATGCTAAACCGTTAACTGTAAAGTTTTTGTTCTGCACTGTTCTTTAACAGTAAAAGCCCATTTCTTTCTGGGTCCCTAGACTTCATCGCACCCTTCTCATCAGATTTCGCTGGTACATTCCCTGTCACTCTTCAGCTCTCAGCTCTTGCTTCAAGTTGCTGGTATTCTAAAAGGGATCCCCTAACTGTATGAAAGGATCCCTGTGATTGTGTACCAGTTCTTTTAAACTCAGCAGATCCTTCTATTACAATATCATTCTATCAGGTGGCTGCCTGATAAAACTTGAGAAATATGTTCTCCTAAGATAAGTTATGTTTGCAGCAAGGATTCCGATGGTATCCTATAAAATATGCCGCTGTTTGCTATTTCAAGAGTTTTATATTCACAAAGAGAATCTATTGCACCTTATGTCCTGTATGCACATCACTGTCCTTGAGAAAGATTGTATTTGATATGGGTAAATTACTAGAGTCCAAATTTAGAGTCCAGTGGCACCTTTAAGACCAACAAAGGTTTATTCAAGGTATGAGCTTTTGGATGCCAGGCACACTTTTTCAAATATGTTGGAATGGTAGATGAGGTTCTAAACTTATAGACAGGAGTTTAACAGCAAATTTAACTTGTAACCAGTATTACCTCTTAGCTGAGTTCGTGTGAGCTAGCTCACAGTTTTTTAGCCTCCGGCTCACACATTTTTGTCTCAGCACAGGAAGGATGGCTCCAGAGCAAACTAATTTTATGCCGTAGCCAAATCGCTCTCACAACTTTAATGCCAGTAGCTCACGAAGTAGAATTTTTGCTCACAAGACTCCACAGCTTAGAGGGAGCATTGCTTGTAACATGATGATGTTTCAGTTATGCAAAGTGAAAACGAAATAACAAGTTAAGGTTATAAGGTCAATAGCTGTAAAGCAATAAATAAGTCAAAATAGCAGATAAATGTCTAAAGGTGTTTTTTCTAATTGTGGGAAGTAACAGAATCTTAATTATCTCCTCTCAGACGTGGAGGGCACATGGAGGACACATAACTGTCTATTTTGAGCTGGATGTAATGTTGTCAGCAGACATCCATTCAGTCTTCTAATATAGGTGGGACTAGTGATTGTAAAACTGACAATGTGCTGTTTGAATGTTTAACATAGTGTAAACCTGCACTTTGATGTATTATTCTGGTGAAACCTATGTTTGATAATACTTGACACCAATATTTATATAATAGTATAGAAAAGTTTTTTAAAAATCTATTTTAAGCATACATCTAGTATACACAGTGTCATGTATTTTTCCATAACCTCCAGGTGGAGGTTGGAGATCTCCGGGGATTACAACTGATCTCCAAGTGACAGAGACCAGTTCCCCTGGAGAAAATGGCCACTTTGGAAGGTGGACTCTATGGCATTATGTCCCATTGAAGCCCCTCCCCTCCCCAAACCCTGCCCTCCCCAGGCTCCACTTCCAAAATCTCCACATATTTCCCTATCTGGAGCCGGCAACCCTATTTATAAGGGGTATTTTAATGCTATTGGAGTCATGTCATCACATGCTCATGACCCAGTCAGGGAGAAGGTGACACGGCGGTGCACAGAACAAATTTGTTGCTGTTTGGCCCCACTGAAATCCTTAGAATGAACAGCTAAATTTGAGTCCAGCAGCACCTTAGAGAACAAGATTTTGGGGGTATAAGCTTTCAAGAGTTGAAGCTCTGTTTATCCAACAAATCTTGTTTGTCTTTAAGGCACGACTGGGCTTGAATCTAGCACTTCTACTGTGGGCGGACATGGCTACCCTCTGAAACTATCTTCATGGAACGAAATGCAAGGTACGACTACGTCTTGTTCCCTTGTCAACAACTTTCTTGGATTGTGCCTGGTGTGTTCTGTTGAGTGGTTTTTAATCACTTCTGATAATTCTGACACATGTGGGGGTCCAGACACCTAAGAAGGAATGCTTACTATTTATAAGGACACGATAGGTGGAATCTGTTATCGGAACATTCGAGGAGTGACTTAAGAGACGGCGAATTCTTCAGATTCCACGCTTCAGATTTTGATGCCACAGTCTGCAACGGTTCACTCAAATGACAAAGTGTTTTTAAAGGCCGGAAGATTATTTGCGGGAGAGACAAGTGCCTCTTTTAAATCCTGATCCTAACGGCCATTTAAAAAGGGAAAATATAATCACAATATAATCAATGGAGTGAGTTATATTTACTGGTTGAATGATAAACGGTGCTCTTGGGGAGCGGAGATATTTTTATGTATGAGTTCTGACAGCTAAGGTAGCCATAAGCAGCAGCAGGTTGCAATAAATATTTTATTCCCGCAAGCTGGAGCCTTCAAATAGGGCATGCCAAGCGAGCGATGCCTACATATGCTCTTGCTTCTGGATTGTGCTTCTGCCGGCGCCCAAAATTAAAGCAGCAGTTGTTGCTTTTCTACCACAGCCGACTCAGTTTTCACTTTGGGAGAGAAACTGGTTTGCGATTTTGGCCCTGGAGTCTCAGTGCAAGACATTTCTCTTATTCTGGTGCAGGAAAGATGGCCCTCCATTGTGTTAAAATAGTGGATTGCTTTGTATATGCCACAAGCCAAGATGTTATTTGGTTTGTGGAGCAAGCAATGCCTTTGCCTAATTCAAAGAGAGCCAGTTTGGTATAGTGTAAGAAAGAGAACCAGTTTGGTATAGTGGTTAGGAGCGTGGACTCTAATCTGGGAGAACCAGGTTTGATCCCCCACTCCTCCACATCCAGCTGCTGATGTGACCTCGGGTCAGTCACAAGTTCTCTCATAGCTGTTCTGAAAAAAGCAGTTATCTCAAAGCTCTCTCATCCCCACCTACCTCACAGGGTGTCTGTTGTGGGGAGGGGAAGGGAAAGGAGATTGTGACCACTCTGAGACTTCTTCAGGTAGTGAAGGGTGGGGTATAAAGCCAACTTCCTCCTCCTCCTCTTCTTCTTTTGGAAGAAGCTAAGAGAAGGGGAGCACATGGAGGATCAATTCCAGAAGGGAAGCAGAATGGAGAGAGAAATAATACTCTGCCTGTCTTGATGAGGAGTGTCCAGTGGCTTCAGTGTTCAGTGATCATGGAAGAAAGGGGAAGGGGATCCTGTTATTTCGGGAAGGAAATAAAGTCTGGAAGCAGAACCGGCTACAAAATGGAAGGCATGAAAACCCCTTCTTATCCACTTGGGCTCCAGTGGGGGGGAGCACTGATGCTGGCCTGATTTAGTGCAGAATTAGTTTCCACACTGGCATTGGACCAAAAGTGTGTGATCTGTCTTGCTGCTGGCGGATTCTGGCGAGTGATGTGTGCCCAGAGGGGAGAAGAAATCCCAATACAGTGAAAAGGAAGAGGAGGAGAAGGAGGATGATGGGTACCAGGTGAGGCAACAGTGGACTGCAGGATGATCAGGGTAGGATGATTGAAGAAGAAGAAGAAGAAGAGATTGGATTTATACCCCGCCCTTCACTCACTTGGAGTCTCAGAGCGCCTTACAAACTCCTTTCCCTTCCCCTCCAGACAACAGACACCCTGTGAGGTAGGTGGGGCTGAGAGAGCTTTTTCCCAAGCTGTCCTTGAGGGAACAGCTGGTACAGAGCTATGGCTTGCCCAAGGTCATCCAGCAGGTGCAAGTGGAGGAGTGGGGAATCAAACCCAATCCTCCCAGATTAGAGTCCGCGCACTTAACCACTACACCAGACTGGTGAGTGATGTGTACCCAGAGGGGAGAAGAAGTCCCAATACAGTGAAAAGGAAGAGGAGGAGGAGGATGGGTACCAGGTGAGGCAACAGTGGACTGCAGGATGATCAGGGTGGGATGATTGAAGAAGAAGAAGAAGAAGAAGAAGAAGAGATTGGATTTATACCCCGCCCTTCACTACCCGAAGGAGTCTCAGAGCGGCTTACAGATTCCTTCCCCCTTCCCCTTCACACAGCAAGACACCCTGTGAGGTAGGTGGGGCTGAGAGAGCTCTTTCCAGAGCTGCCCTTAAGAGAACAGCTCTGAGACAACTAGTGACTGACCCAAGGTCACACCAGCAGCTGCATTGTGGAGGAGTGGGAAATCAAACCCAGTTCTCCTGGATTAGACTCTGCGCTCCTAACCACTACACCAAACTGGCTCTCCTGTTTGAACTCCCTTGTTTAACTGTTTTTATCTTGTTGATGTTTTGATGGTTCTCGTACATCGCCTGGAGCCCTGCAGTAGCAGGGATTGGGTGATTCACAAATCTAGATAATAACAACCACCACCACCACCACCACCACCACAGCAACAGAAACCTGTGTGGCAGACTGGTTAAGGTTTGTTTGACAAAAACCAGAAGGAGGCTTCATTATCCTCCCTGGCTCATGATTGATTTATCAAGGCTGAGTGTATTATGAGGGAGATTCTGGAATCTTTGGTTATTGTCCTGCAACCTTGGGTCCCTGCTTGTGGCTATGCCTGTGAGGACCTCTGGAGGGTCACACAAAGGAACCTGGATCCCTCTCCTCCATCAATTCCTTCGATCAAGCTACCCCCTCTTAAGAGTGCCTAGAGGGATTACAGCCTTAACCCTTTAACCAACAGACCCTGCTTTAATGTCAACCTGGCTGCATTTCCTACACACCTGTGGTTGAAGGCCAAAGGATCTCTGGGTATAAACAACACATGTCTCAGTGGAGGAGGGCACGGGGGGGTGGGGGGGGGGGTGGGGGGTGGGCAACAGGGAGCGCTGTCAAAGGTCCAAAGCAATTTCCACCCATTGCAGTCATCACAAGGTATGATAAGAGGAAGCAAGAGGACCCTGAGCATTTCTGGCAGGCAGCAAACTATCCAGGCTGTGATATGGACAGCAGTTCAAAGGATCCTTTCCTGAGAGTAAGCCCCATTGAAAAACACAGAACTTGCTTCTGAGTAAAACCAGGGGTCATTTCGAGCAAGAGCTCAGGGGAGCTCAGCTCTGGGAGTTGGTGCCAGCCCCCCCCCCCCCCCCCCGCGGGGGAATGCCTGCTTGTGTCATGGCTGCAGCAAAATGACCCCCGTCCCCTGGAAAGGTCCTTGTTCCTCCGACCAGCCTTCCGAAGGCTTCAGCCACCACTGAAGCTATCCTCCCAGAATAGTGGCATTTCTGAGGCTTGGATTAGTAGCTGTCCCCTCTCTGCCAGCTCTTTCTTTCTTTCTTTCTTTCTTTCTTTCTTTCTTTCTTTCTTTCTTTCTTTCTTTCTTTCTTTCTTTCTTTCTTTCTTTCTTTCTTTCTTTCTCTTTCTTTCTCTTTCTCCCTCCCTCCCTCCCTCCCTCTTCTTTCTTGCCTTCTTACATACTTCTGGTGATGTCCGGTAGTGTAACATATGCACATGAGTTATGCTAATGAGTTAAGCTAATGAGCTCCTGCACCTCTTTTTCTACGAAATGACCCCTGCGTAAAACTGCTTCGGCTCACTCCCACCAGCAGCCGGTTCCAGGTAGAACCAGCTCTCCACATGCCTAGAGTTTTTGTCCTCTCTTATGTAGCTTGCCTTGGAAATAACTTGCGTCCTGAAAATCTGTTCCATGAGATGACTTGAAAATTGGGTTAGGCAAAAAAGGAAGCAATTGTGTCTGCTCAGAGGTAAACCCCACCTTATTCAATGGAGTTCAGGTCGTCCCCAGGAAACTGTTCTTTGGACTGCAACCAAATTCTGGATGGACCAAGAAAACTCCGTTGGGTGGGTGGAGGGCTACTCATGTGTGTCTGGCCTTGGCAGATAATATATTGGCTTCCAGCCAATATCATATATTGTAGAGCCAGTTCGGTGTAGGAGTTAAGTGCGCGGACTCTAATCTGGGAGAATCGGGTTTGAATCCCCACTCCTCCACTTGCAGCTGCTGGATGACCTTGGGCAAGCCATAGTTCTGTCAGAGCTGTTCTTGAAAGAGCAGTTTCTGTCAGAGCTCTCCCAGCCCCACCTACCTCACAGGGTGTCTGTTGTGGGGAGGGGAAGGGAAAGGAAATTGTAAGCCACTCTGAGACTCCTTTGGGTAGTGAAGGGCGGGGTATAAATCCAATCTCCTCCTCCTCCTTTTTTCAAATTTACATTTTGAGGGCACGCAATTTAGCAACCTAACTCTTTACTCCTTTCTTTCTCTCTTCGGGACATAAAGTGATCTCACAGGCTGGTCAGAATGAATCAACGTTGAGAACAAAAAACTGCGATATGGAGCACAAACAAAAACTGCAGAATACAGAATATTAAGACTAAATCTGTGTTCTTATTATTATCATCTAGTATTTTATTTCAGTATTTTCACCAATGAATACATGTGAATACATTCATATAGGAGAATACTCAAACCAGAATGTGAAATATCTTATCTGATTAATTCTAATAGAGTCCATAAAATGGGTACCCCGAAGAGTCTGGGAAAAATCTTATCTGTTAAGTTCCAGTCTGAAAAAAACTTGTCTGAGATGACCACATGAAGAACCCGATATGGGGAGAGCTATCCGGATGAATTTCAGCTCATTTCAAGTAATTAAACTTTTCTTCAGCCAGAATGTCATAGTGTTTTCAATATTGAGGTATAAATCCTGTATAGAGATTCAACTCCATGTAGAAAAGTGCAGTGAAGTCAATGTATGGCTGAGGGACTTGGGGGAATGT
Organism: Lepidodactylus listeri; assembly: GCA_029233225.1. Taxonomy (NCBI): domain Eukaryota; kingdom Metazoa; phylum Chordata; class Lepidosauria; order Squamata; family Gekkonidae; genus Lepidodactylus; species Lepidodactylus listeri. The sequence goes on along the minus strand of JARCFY010000010.1, from coordinate 15,744,277 downwards.
TTAGTCTGGAGAAAAGGAGGTTGAGGGGGGACATGATGGCTCCCTTGAAGTATCTGAAGGGCTGTCGCTTAAAGGAGGGCAGGTAGCTGTTCCTGTTGGCAGCAGAGGATAGGACTCGCAATGATAGGTTTAAATTAAGGGCGGGAAGGTACCAGCTGGATCTTAGGGAAAGCTTTTTGTACAGTCAGAGTTGTGCAGCAGTAGAATCAGCAGCCTAGAGAGGTGGTGAGCTGCCCCTCACCGGCAGTCTTTAAGCAGCAGCTGGACAAACCCTTATCAGGGATGCTCTGGGCTGATCCTGCATTGAGCAGGGGGGTGGACTCGACGGCCTGTCTGGCCCCTTCCAACTCTGTGATCCTATCATTCTATGTAACTGGCCAATTCAGACTCTCATTGGGTTAGGCATAAAGGAAGCAATTGTGCCTGACTTAGAGGTAAATTCCCCTTTATCCAGTAGAGCTCGTCCCCAGGAAACTGTTCTTTGGATTGCAACCAAATTATGGATGGACTAAGAAAATTCCATTAGGGAGGGGGCTACTCATGTGTGTCTGGCCTCAGCAGATAATATACTGGCTCCCCACTCCCTTCCTTTTTTTTTCAAATTCCCATTCTGAGAGCACACAACCACTGCAGCCCTAACTCTTGATACTCCTTTCTTTCTCTCTTGGGGGGGGGGGGGGGAATAGAGAGAGATATCACAGCCTGGTCAGAATTAATGGCAGGCTGACATCATCTATATTAGTTTGTTCAGAGCGCCTCTTTGTAGCGGCTGCCACATGACTGCAGAGCCGACTGTCAGTTCCTTGGAAAGATTGAAGAATGCTGCCAATACATTCTCCTCTGCCAGATGTTTCATTTATTACAGAGCCTCTACACAGACAAATATCCTTCTCTGGTGCCAGCTCACTGCCGCGCTATCTCCTTGCCGTACTTTGTTCCCTAACTAGCTTTTCACCGTTCTTGTTCTAACAAGAAGGACAGGCACTTAGTGAATGAGTGTAATTAGTTTGATGATGTGTCAGCAGGCTGGCACTGGTGGCAGCGCACTAAATTGCTAGGCAGGATTTGCAATAAAAGGGCTCCTACACCTTGGCTGGCAATAAATAAGCCAGAGGGAAGAGGATGGCTGGTCTTTCAGTTACACCTCTCCCTCTCTCGCTGTTCGAGCTTCACGGTTGGGGATGTTTCCGGGAAGGTTGTTTTGGAAACTAGCTGGCGAAAGAAAGTTTTGCGGGGTCACGTAACTGAAAAACTATCTGTGGTGTGTCAAGGGACTCTGATTGGTTTTACGCACTCTGATTGGTTGTTAATGAGCAGTCTCTAGAGCAAGGGGCAGGAGGTGGCTCAGGGGTTGAGCATCTGTGCAGCATCCACAAGATTCCAGATTCAATTCCTGGTATTGCCAGTGAAAAGGATTAGATAGTGGATGATTAAAAGAAAACAACCTCAGCCTGAGACCCTGGAGAGCCTCTGCCTGTCAGAGGAAGCAACAATGACCTTGATAGAGCAAGGGTCAGACTCAGCAGGAAGCAGCTTCATGTGTGTTCGGTGACAGAGGGTTTGCTCTGCATGCAGAAGGTCTGAGAGGTTCAGCCTCCAGTATTGTCTGTTTAAAAGGATCAGATTGTAGATGATGTGAAAGAACTCTGCCTGAGACAAAGAAAAGCTGTTGTAAGGAAGGAGGAGGAGGAGAAGGAGAAGGTGGTGGTGGTCTAGGCCACATTGCCAGTGTCATACTGGACATGATATCATCATGTCAATGACTTTCTGGTGACGCTCTAGTATTTGGGCAAAATCTCTATGATAGAAGCCAGTTTTACCATAGAGTTTTTGCCCAAATACCAGAGCATCACCTAGAAGTTGCTGGAATGATGACATCTCTTCCTATGCAATGCTAGTGATGTGGCCTAGGCCTTTGCTTTCTTAAAAATAAACTTTACAGATTCCCGACTGTTTTATGCTTTAAAAAATGGTGGGGTCAGTTTGACCCCATTTACGTTTCTGTGGGGTTTTGATGTTTTTAATAAGGGTTATTTTTGATCCCATTCCAAATTTTACTCTTCTTTGTCCTGCATTGCTGAAGGAACTTAATCCTGAGGTCTGATTTTTGTTCATAGTAAATAATGCCATGACTGAGAGAACTTCAGGTTTCCATTGCTTTTGCTGTAATTTGGGGTCACTTTGACCCCAATGCCAAAGTAGTGTAGTCTTTTTTACCTTGGAAGGGTTAAGTATCTGCCTCCCATGCTATGGGTAGGGATGGCTACAGATGTACTCATCCTTCTCTCATTATGCTACTCCCTCTGCCAGTGGCCACACTGATGGGAATGACTCCAGCATTTGGCACAATATGCCCTGGTGTCTTAAAACCCTTAACTGCCTGCCTCTTTTACCTTCCTCACACTACAATATGATTTGTTTCATCATTTCGCTCATCACACCCATCAAGGAAGTACATTAACATGTTCAGCAGATCGGAACATTTGTCGCTGTTCCATGTTGACTTTGTTCCAAGCAGTGGGGGAATTTAAAAAGAGCTCAGTGGACACAGAGAAAACACTAGGTCTCCTGTCCATACATTTGCTCTATTTTATAGAGGGAGAGAATGTTGCACTCTTTGGGTGAATGACCACAAAGTCACAGCTGGTTAATTACCCAGTAGCACAGATCCTTTTTATTGTTGCAAGCACCGCTGAATAATTGTCCCAGCTCTTTGTTAGAGGAGGGATTCAGAAGAGCAACTGCATAACACTGACAGCCAAAGAACATCTCTTGCAGTATGATAAACTGTGGGTCCAAGTCTGTCACCGTGCATTGTTGCCTGGGAAGACTGTCAGTAAACCTCTGAATACCAGTTCTGAGAGGCAGCATCAGGAGGAGGCCTCAACCTCTATACCCTGTTGTTGGCCCTCCATAGTTTGGTGTAGTGGTTAAGTGCGCGGACTCTAATCTGGGAGAACCAGGTTTGATTCCCCACTCCTCCACTTGCACCTGGCTGGATGACCTTGGGCAAGCCATAGTTCTGTACCAGCTGTTCTCTCAAGGACTGTTGTCTCAGAGCTCTCTCAGCCTCACCTACCTCACAGGGTGTCTGTTGTGGGGAGGGTGAGGGAAAGGAGATTGTAAACCGCTCTGAGACTACAAGTGAAGGGCGGGATATAAATCCAATCTCTTCTCTTCTCATAGTAACAGGTTGGCCACTATTATGAGGCAGGATGCTGGACTAAGTGGACCACTGGTCTGATCTAGCAGGCGTCCTGTTATGTTTTTATATTATTTTGAGATGCAGTATAATTTAGCAAACAGAATATTGGATTGGGGCAGGGAAGCCCCATCAAACCACAGTAGGGTGGAACATGATCCCCCCTCCACTCAGTCAACATAGCGTTTCCAGCGCATCCTTGGCAACCCCTGGGAGCTTTCCAGAGGTACAGCCCTGGAAAACAGCACTACCAACACCATGCACGCGCACACATAATTGCACACACAACTCTCTAGGAATCTCACCAATCACTGTGGTAAAGGCCACGGAGATTGGTAGAATTCCTCGAGTGCCACATACGTGTTCATGAGATGACACTTTGTGGGTTTTTTTCTGGAAATTGCATCACAGTGTCTATAACGCTGTTCATGCTGTTGGAGTGAATGGTCAGCATGCCTGGACATGGGGTGGGGCACTGCATCACTCTAAGTGTCTAGGTGTTATCTCCTTGAATGGGATGCCTCTCTTTGTCTTAACCTGGGAGCTGCCGTCTGAGCCCTCCTTTCTCGCTTTGTCCTCTCCCTTCACTTCACATGGAGACACATGTCTGCAGGTCTCTCCTGGAGATACAAGTGTCCTCATACTCCCACACACGTGATGCCGGACAAGCTGGCCATTTGTGAGAGGGAAAGTACTCTTTAGCTTAGGCTTCTGTCTCTTCTTTTGACTTCAACCTGAATGGGAACTGAATCTACCTTTTTTGGGGGGGGGCAATATACTTCTTGGGAGATTTATTTACTGTGCTCAGTATCACGCTTCTATGATGGGGCAAAACTCTGCTATATTAATCAAATATCCCTATGTATCCTCCCCTTCCTTCTGTTGCTGCATTGGTCAACAGCAGGCAGTTGAGCCCAGCAGCGGGAAATTGCCTGCTTCTGTCTGGCAGCTGGCCACCCTAAGCCCCCCGGTTGTAAAAATTACACATTGTTGGGAACACCATGGAAAAACTGCAGGCTTCCACATGAAGGCGCCCACCTATCAGCCCATGCCTCAACTCTACCCTTTCAGCATTCTCTGGCACAACAGACCGACCGTGCCGAACACTCATATTATTGGCATAAAAGCATGTTAAGCAATCATTAGTATCCATTAAGAGACCTGGAGGAAGCCACCTACGAGAAACAGCTCAGGCACCTGTTCCAAACACGCTTCTTGTCAGTCTCATTGAAATGAATGACGCACAGCCCCAAACCTGCTTTGTCTTTTCCGGATTCATAGTCCGTTGGATTTAGAAAATTAGAAGCACATGTCTCAATTAAGAACCAATTAGTGTGACGTCCCAATAGGGAAGAGGTGATACAAGAGAGGCAACCTGCTGCAGGCAAAGCAATTTAAAAATCCCATAAACTTTTTTTTTTAATTGTTTCATGAAACTATCAAAAGTTTTGCTACCTAAGCCACAAGTGAAATCACGTCTTCACAAGGTAAGCAGGTTGAAAGGCAGTCAGTGGTCAGATGGCATATCTCTGACTCCTCCACCCCTGATACGACTGGTGATTGATAGTACAGCCCCTAAGCAGAATTATACCCTTCTAAGTGGCGGCTCAGAGGTTAAGACGCTGAACTGCAGATCGGAAGGCTGGTAGTTTGGCAGTTCGAGACCCGAGTGCCGCGTGACGGAGTGAGCTCCTGTCTCTGGACCCAGCTCCTGCCAACCTAGCAGTTCGAAAGCAAGAAACTGCAAGTAGATAAATAGGTACCGCTTCGGTGGGAAGGTAACAGCGTTCCGTGCACCTCGGCATCTAGTCATGCTGGCCACATGACCACGGAGATGTCTTCGGACAGCGCTGGCTCTTTGGCTTGGAAACTGAGATGAGCCCCACCCCCTAGAGTCGGATTCGACTGGCTTGCAAGCAAGGGAAACCTTTAGCTTTTTTAAATCCATGGAAGCCAATGGGCTTAAAAGGGTGTAACTCTGCTTAGCGCAGCGTTGTGATCGAGCCGGCGTAACTGGAAAGGCACAGCCTCCCAAATGACTGACTCTGAATTAATAACAAGAAGTTATTTTTAGCTGTGCTGTAGAATTATTTAACCGTACAGATAATGAGACTCTAAAGGCTGTACCTGGAGACTAAAGACTATTGCACCATGGAGGTATATCAGAAGCGGCCTGAATAGCCCAGACGAGCCCGAGGTTGTCAGTGCTTGGAAGCTAAGCAGGGTCAGCTCTGCTTACTACTTGGACGGGAGACCGCCCAAGAAGACCAAGGTTGCTATGCAGAAGAAGGCATGGGGTTGCTGACTCTGGGTTGCGAAATACCTGGAGGTTTTGGGGGTGGAGCCTGGGGAGGGTGGGGTTTGGGGAGGGGAGGGGCCTCAGTGTGGTATAATGCCACAGGGTCCACCTTCCAAATTAGCCATTTTCTCCAGGGGAGCTAATCTCTGTAACCTGGAGACTAGGTGTAATTCCAGGAGACCCCCAGCCACTACATGGAGGTTGGTAAACCTAAGGTGATGGCAAACTACCTCTGTTCATCTCTTGCCCTGAAAACCTCATGGGGAGGGTCTCCATAAGCTGGTTGCAACTTGATGGCACATTATTATTGTTGTTGTTGTTGTAGTAGTATCAGAATATAGGTCTATGTCAGAAAGTCAGAAAAGTGATGACCGATGACCTTTACAGCTCTGTCCTAAGACTGCATGGGATCCAGTGGAAAATGTTAGAAATCGTCGTATCGTGCACCAGTTCTGACATTTATACGATCAGCATCATAAATGGTCTGCCTTGGGGATTCTATCTGGATGGAAAGGTGGCACAGAAATGTTTTAAACAAATATCAACTACCTGCATATGATGGAAATGAGGATATCATTAATCAAATTTTATCCTGTTTCTGAAAATTGCCATAACATACGTAATATCTATGCCCTGACCTGGATAGTCTAGACTAGCCTGATCTCATCAGATCTTGGAAGCTAAGCAGGGTCTGTCCTGGTTAGTATTTGGATGAGAGACCACCAAGGAAGTCCAAGGTTGTTTCATAGAGGCAGGCCAATGGAAAAACCACCTCTGAAGATCTCGTCTTGAAAATCCCACAGGGGTCACCATAAGTCAGCTCTGACTTGATTGATGGCAACCCCCCCCCCCCTTCTAATGGTGGAATTGGGCACTGTAACTATTTGAATAGTGTTATTCAATGGTTAAACTTGCATGTGTGTAGCTGATCCACACAGTGTGTTTTGATGACACTTCAGAACATACTTTTTTCCTCAGTTCACGAATTACTGTTGATCTACACTGAACATAACATATTGTCGACTTTACTTGCTATCCTGTTATAATTATGTCATGTCATTTGCAGTGCAGTCTTAGCGGGAAGTCTAGTAGCTCACAACATAGTTATTTCTGGTTCCATAGTAGCTGGTCAGAACAGTTATGCTCATTAGGCAGAGGAGAAAAACAACAACAAAAATGTTTTCTCCCCCTGCAGTACAAAGACCTGATCATCCTGTTTCACAACTAAGAGACCCAGGGTGGGATCATGGTTCCTGGTCGGACAAGGATCTGGGAGACCCTGATTTGAATCCTCACTCTGCCATGGAAGCCCAACCCTACCTCACAGTGTGATTGCAAATATAAAAATGGAGGAGAGGAGGATGTAAGCTGCTTTGTATCCCCATTGGGTAGAAAAGCAGGGTACAAAAAGAAGTAAACAAAAGACAAATAAGATTAGCTAATGGCCTGGAAGGCCTTTTATTTGACCCTGAAGCCCTTTATGGGTTGTCTAATTGCAACTCATTTACAGAAGACTTTGGGGATGCTTCCACTCACTTCACCAGTTGATGTGTCCCTTTGCTTGGTTAAACTGTGGAACTGCAGGTTCATATTGGCCTGTGTCATGAGCTTTGTTCACTCAATCAACTTCCATGGAGCTTTGTTTGGTCAAACAACTTTCATAGAGCTTTTTTTTGGTCAGCCAACTTCCACAGAGCTTTGTCCTGTCAACCAACTTCCATGGACTTTTGTTCGGTCAGCCAACTTCCATGGAGTTTTGTTCGGTCAACCAACTTCCACTAAGCTTTGTTTGGTCAGCCAACTTCCATGGAGATTTGTTTGGTCAACTAACTTCCATGGAGCTTTGTTCAGTCAACCAACTTCCATGGAGCTTTGTCCTGTCAACCAACTTCCATGGAGTTTTGTCCTGTCAACCAACTTCCATGGAGCTTTGTTTGACTAATCAGCTTCCATGCAGTTTTGTTTGGTCAACCAATTCCCATAGATAATGAATGTACGGGGGCAGGATAGAGTACAGTTGGGCCAAATGGACCCATGCCCAGCATCCATACAGTCCACCTGAACCTCCATACACAGCCTACATGCATATGAGCTGTTCGTGCATTGACTCTGTATGCATCATCTGCAATTTTTGCAGAGTGTAGACTGTATGGAGAGCACCAATGTGCATAGAGCTTGCAAGGCTCTGGGCAAAGGTTTGGTCGAATGCAACCCCATCCCAAATTCCACACCTTCAATTCAAGTGGAATTATTGGTTGACTGACTGGGGCTAGGTTGGCATCCTCTACTACTGTTGCAGAAACGTAGACTGCAGCTGAAATTATGCAAAGAAATTACCATGTGCAATTCGTGCTGACGCTGATGGATTGGAGCACTGAACTATGAAATGGTATCATGGCTGTGGGGACGACACCGACAAAGCTATCTTGGACGTCTGATCCATCATTACTGTTCTGAGGGAATATCTACATTACAAAATTTATGGCAGCTGTATACCACTTTAACATTTGGGCTTCCTCCCAAAGAACCCTGGGAATTGTAGTCAGGGGAAGGTGCTTCAACTAGAGATTCCTGTACTAAATTTTTGGGGACTCCTAGGAATACAGTTTCCAGAAGTCTTTAGCAACAAGGAATGATTGTTAACCAGTTGAAGCTTGTTGTGTAGATCTAAGTGCCCTCAAGATACAGGTGTGGAACAGCGGTCACTGGGGGTGTGGTGGGGACTCTGTTCCCGCTAAGCTGAGTTAGTGCGAGCCAGCTCACATTTTTTTAGCCTCCAGCTCACACATTTTTGTCTTAGCCCAGGAAGGATGGCTCCAGAGCAAACTAATTTATGCAGTCGCCAAATGGCTTGCACACAACTTTAATGCCAGTAGCTCACAAAGCAGAATTTTTGCTCTCAAGACTCCACAGCTTAGAGGGAGCATTGGTGGGGAGGTATCTGTGAATTTCCTGTATTGTGCAGGGGGCTGGACTAGATAACCCTGGACGTCTCTTCTAACTCTATGATTCTATTACTTATAGTGACCCCCTAGGTTTTCAAGACAAGAGGTAGAGGTGGTTTGCCATTGCCTGCCTCTGCGGAGCAAGCCTAGACTTCCTGATAAGTATTGGGAGTCCATGGAATAGTGAAACAGCTAGATCTTTATTGCCGGTCCGGATGAAGCATACAACCCAGGGCTCGAAGCCCTCCTTTTATGCTGGTCAGGGACAATCCCCTGACCTCACCCAACTGGCCTGATAGGCTATTAGAATTCTATTTACATTTCATAGGTTCCCTGGGAGAAACCTAGGTACATGATTAGTGGCCGGTTTGAATCCCCCAGGCCTTTGTTCTACCTGGCTGAAGCTCAGGTAGTTTCTTGGCCATGTGCTCTGGCCACATGGCGGTCGCCATTGCTGGAGCACATGGCGACCGCATGGTCAATACATAACACTTCCCATCCAAGTAACAACCAGAGCCTGATTTGCTTTCTAGATCTGATGAAATTGGGCTAGTCTGGGCCATCCAGGTAAGGGCAATACTCATAGAAATGCAGTTTCCATTGGTCTCTGGGGAGAAGGAATGACTGTTAACCAGCTGAAGCTTGTGGTGTACATCTACCCTTCAGTGGTAAATCCAAGCCAAGTTACATCCTCTGTGGTGAAAACGGCACCTCCCTCCCCTTTCTGACGCCCAGCATAGCTCAGCCTGAATAGGTTGGCTTGCAGTGTCGATGCTCGAAGCTGAGAAGAATGTCCTGTTGACATGGATGAATCAGCTTCAGTTGAAATTGCCCACAAGTGTGAAAGATGTGCTTGGGGCCACGGGGACTGTCATGCGGAACATGCAGGCATGTTGATTCTGGCAGGGGAAAGCTGGACCTCTTGGCTGCCGTTCAGATCGCTTGCTTCCAGGAAGGCGAGCGGTTGGGAGGCTGTTTGGCATCAGCTTAGGAAACCAGCTCTTGGCACCGGCATTCTCACCAGCTTCTGATCTTCTCCCTTTCAGTACAACTAGACAACTTGTGGCGTCTGTTTCCATGGAGTTATTTTTGTTCGAACATGGAAGAGGATTCAAAACCGAACCTCCTGCACCTGCCCTCAGTCAGAAGCGGAACAGTCCACCCTTGGCCAGCTGACATCTCAGTGCCTTGCCTGATTGGCTAGGCCTCTTCCGGAGGGTTCCATTCCTCACTCTTGTGCAATACAATCTTCCCCATCATTATCCACAGTGCAGACATGCTAAGAGGCAACAGGAGAACACCACTTTCTTCCAAAATGAGGCAAGTTTCTGAGCAGCTGAAGGACTAGGGTTGCCAACTTGGGGTTGAGGGATTCGTGGAGGTTTGGGGATGGAGCCTGGGGAGGGGCACAGTATAGGGAGTGGAGAGACCTCAGCAGGGCATAATGTCACAGAGTCTACCCCGCCCCCATAAGCAGCCATTTTCTCCAGTGGAATGGATCTCTGTAGTCTGGAAACCAGTTGCAATTCTGGGGGATCTCCAGCCGTGACCAGCGGGTTGGCAGCCTATGAAGGCCAGCTATTGTATTTTGATGCTTTTGATTTTTTTTGAGATGTTTTGTTCCAAAGAAAGAAAGAAACACCCCTCTGAAATTGTCTATGGTGGTCTGTTTCACATTTTCTGGATATGTTTTTTTACTTTCTGTTTAGAAAAGCAGAGGTGGGCTAATTTTACACATGGCCGTGTTCTCGGATTTGGCCAAAAATTCTAGTCTGGTAGTTCTGGGATCGTTTCCTCTTCTGACACCATGGAGGAAAGATGACTTAAAGGAAAAGGACTCTGTGCTACACAGCCACCCCCCTCCTTGGTGAGCTCTTACCAGGCCAGAGAGATGCCAGCCTCCAGGTGGGACCTGGGGATCCCCCAGAATTTCAGCTCATCTCCAGGCTACAGAGATCAGTCCCCCTGGAGGAAACGGCTGCTTTGGAGGGTGGACTCTGTGGCATTATATCCCTGGGTGGACTCTTTGGCATTGTGGTCCCTTTCCTCCCCAGGCTCTATCTCCAAATCTCCAGGTGTTTCCCAACCTGGATCTGGCAACCCTACCCCCCAGCCCCTGCTGGTGGCCAGGGAGACCTGGCAACCCTAAAAACACCAATGGCCTTTGAGTGCTACTTGGGGGGAGTGACCAAATTTGGATGCTTCAGTGCCCCCTTTAAGCTGCAGAATCTTGTGAGCAAAAATTCTACTTTGTGAGCTACTGGCATTAAAGTTGTGAGTGAGCCATTTGGCTACTGAATAAATTAGTTTGCTCTGGAGCCATCCCTCCTGAGCTAAGACAAAAATGTGTGAGCTGGAGGCTAAAAAACTGTGAGTTAGCTCACACTAACTCAGCTTAGAGGGAACACTGGCTTCAACTACCTGCAGGGTTTACATTTTTTAAATCCATGCTGTGGGTGTGGCTTCCATAGAGCATTTCCGCAGGCGGAAGAGCTATTTCTGTTGATTCCTCCCTTCCCACAGACTTCTGACTCCCTTCCATCCTGTTCTTTTGGATCCTGTTGTTCCAGGAGCAGAAGGGGGAGGGACATAATTTGGGGCTGCAGCTGGAATGCGAGGAGAAGAAGCCAGGCTACATGGACAGAAATTTCTCACATCCGTGGAAATTTCCAGTGAACCAAGCCTATGGAGGCTCAATATATCAGTTTGGTGTCGTGGTTAAGAGTGGCAGCCTCTAATCTGGAGAACCGGGTTTGAATCCCCACTCCTCCTCATACAGCTGCTGGTGTGACCTTGGGTCAGTCACAAGTTCTTTCATAGCTGTTCTCTCAAGGGCAGTTCTCTCAGAGCTCTCTCAGCCCAACCTTCCTCACAGGGTGTTTGTTTTGGGGAGAGGAAGGGAAGGTGATTGTAAGCTGCTCTGAGACTCCAAGTGAAGGGCAGCATATAAATCCAACTCTTCTCCTCCTCCTCCCTTTCCTCCTCCTCCTCTCAAAAGGAAGATGACCCTGACTATAAGATGACTCCCATCCCTGAAAAAGTTATATACACCCAAAATCATTACTAGGCAGAACTGAAACTTTTATGCAAATGTAAGATGGTGTTCCTTTTTTGATGGCATATGAGTAAATACAGTACAGTGAAAGCTGGAAAGAAAAAAGATAGTGAAGATTTTGGGTTTTTTTTGGGGGGGGGGAGATATAACCCCTTGGAATCCCCACCTCCTCTTTCTTGTAAATGACAGATAGCATTGCCAGATATTTTGTTAACTGTTATGCTCAGCTTAAAGCATGCATAGAATGACCAGCTGTGGCCTGAGACATTTCTGGAAATTTGGGGGGGCAGTGCCTTTGGAGGTCAGAGTCTGGGGAGACAACTCAGTCAGGATGTGATACCAAAGGGCCCGCCCTCTGAAACTCCCATTTCCTTCTGGGAAACTGAATTCGGTTGTCTGGAGATCAATTGCAATTCCAGGGGATCTCAAGGCTTCACCTGGAGGAGATGGCAACCCTAACATCCTGAAATAATGGGGTCTGCTCAGTTCAACTGCATTCTGGCATCTTTAAAATTAGGAGAGGCCTCTGGTAGTGCTATTTTTAAGATCTTTCTTATCTGTTTTATCATCTCTGTCTTTCAGGGAGTCTGGAACACACAAGTAAACCGGTTGCTGTCAGACTAAACAGCATTTGTGACAAACAGAAGTTTTCTGGGGCCCCGACTTTGTCTTGGAGATTAGAAAAAAAGATCCATCCTTTTCACATGTTAGGGTCTGTGTTACAGCTAAAGGAGTCCAAGATCACAAGCGAAAAAACAGTAATGAGAATATTGTGTGTGCGGCGCACTCCCAATTTTGATTGCCGTGTTTGTCACGAAGATGAATTAATGCGGTGCCATTTTCGATCCTCATTATAATCTTCACCATGAGATGAAATATTGGACTTCTAATGGTGATACGAATTAGTGCCGTATGCTGTGCCAGGTTGACCTTTTCAATATTCTGTGCTTTGACTGGCCCTGGCATTTCCACACCTCCTCTCTGTATTGCGGCAGCGCAAAACTTGCTGGAACTTTCGGAAGGGAGAGCCAATGGGAGTGGAGAATGTTGAAAAGGTCAGCATCGCATGATCACTCCCATATTTCACACCAGGTGAGGCATGCTATTTGAAGACTCTCGACAAAGTACGCGGCAAGATTGAGAAATGATGTTACTGACACCCTTCTAATTGGTATGGAGCAAGACTGTAGTGAGGTTTTGTAGGACAAAAGTATCAGAAAACCATTCCTAGGTCTTAAATCTTGAAACAGGGGCTGCTAATCCCTGGCCGTGAAATGTTGCCCTGTCCTCTTAGGTACTTCCTAGACAGAGGGGTTGTTTCTTCAAGAGGGAATTGGATAAGCATCTGGAGCAGAGGTCCCTCAGTGGCTATTAGCCACAAGGTATAGACAGGAACTCCCAGTCTGGGGCAAGTGATGCTCCATATTCTTGGTGCTTGGGCTGGGGGCAACGGTGGGAGGGCTTCTAGTGTCCCGGCCCCACTGGTGGATCTCCTGAGGGCACCTGGTGTTTTTGGCCACTGTGTGACAGAGTGTTGGACTGGATGGGCCATTGGCCTGATCCAACACTGGCTTCTCTTATGTTCTTATGTTCTTTTTAACATCAGAAACGGCACATATTCAACTTGCGCTGCATCAGCTGCACTGGCTTCCAGTGGAATACTGAGTCAGGTTCAAGGTTTTGATATTGACCTCTAAGGCCTTGAACGGTCTGGGACCAACATATCTGCGGAACTGTCTCCTCTGGTATGTCCCTTGGAGAGCTTTGCATTCTGCAAGTAACAACCTGCTGGTGATCCCTGGCCCCAAAGATATCTGGTTGCCTTTTTGGTCCTGGCCCCAACCAAGTGGAACTCTCTGCCTAATATCATCAGGATCTTATGCAATTCCGCAGGGCCTGTAAGGCAGAGATGTTCCACCAGGCTTGTGGCTGAGGATAGCAACAGTTCTCCATTGTAGCTGGCGCCCTCTTCTCTCCTCCTCCCTCCAACTCTGAGCTTGTGCTTCCTCTGCCCTGCCCAGAAGTGGCCAGGCAAGTCCAGAACTGGGATATAATGTCTTGTACTTTTTAAATCTGGTTTTTAACTATTATAATTCTGCTTGTGATTAGAATTTTAATGGTTTTTACATTTGCTTGTGGCTATATGCCTGTCATTGTACATTGTCCAGAGCCCTGCCTAGCAGGAAAAAAAAGTGATTAATCCTGGCTCTTGCCAGCCTGAAAAGGACTGAGTTTCTGCCAGTCTGAGATTCTACCTGACTTTCTATCACAGTAGCGTAACTAGACAGAAGTCCTGGGGCGATTGGTAGCCTCTAAAGCCACGCTATAGTATTTTAAATCATGAAGCTGGTGTTTATTTATTAGAGCAGGGGTCCCCAATGTAGTGCTCATGGCCACCACAGTTCCCACCAACACCTTTGTTGGGGTTAACTGGTGTAGTTAGTCCTGTTCCCACTAGTTAGCAGAGTGCTTAAATAAAGCTACAAACTCAGGAGCGTCACTTTACCAGGTCGCTCAGCTTACAAAGCTACACAGAGCCCCATTGCAAGTTGAGAAGAGAAACACTTCTCTCTTTATTTGAGAAGTACACTTTTGGATAGGAAAGAGTAGAGACAGGATAGAGTATTAACTTATTAGCTAAGGATGGAAAGCAGATGGCAAGAAGGCCGTCTGCCTCATGGTGCCAAGAGAGGACAGCATGTTGTCCTTCTTGGTGTGTGCAAGGAGAAGGGAGAGCTTTGTCTGAGAGAGAGAACAGAAGGAAGGAAATTGTCCCTGAGAACAGAGTCTACATTTCAAAGGGGACAGTGGCAGAAGAGTAAACACAGGAAGGAAAGATCAGTGTGCCTATCTAGCTATCCAGTCTCGCTTGCCACTTGCTTCTGGAGGTTTGAGACAGGGGACAGTGCCTTCACTTCCAACACCGAGTGTTGTCAGAAAGTGGGTGGGGCAAGGTGGAGCTCTTGCCCAGTGGGGTTTCTGATTGGCCGCTGAAGATCACCTATAAAGATTAGAACAACACTGTTTGAGTGGCAGCTACCACAACAGTGGTTGCTTTATTCTCTCTCATCCCTCTTTCCCAATATATATATTTTATTACCCCTCTTCTTCCCTGCACTTGGGCTTCAACTGTATGTATGGCTCCACTTCCTGGGGCAGCCATTTTGTGTTTACGCCCACCATCCTGTGCCAGAATTCTAAAGGTGCCCACAGGCTCCAAAATAATAATTATTATAATCTGGAGAACCGGGTTTGATTCCCCACTTCTTCACATATAGTCAGCTGGGTGAGCTCAGGCCAGTCACAAGATCTCTCAGAGCTGTTCTCTCAAGAGCAGTTCTCTCAGAGCTCTCTCAGCCCCACCTCCCTCACAGGGGAGAGGAAGGGAAAGGAGATTGTAAGCCACCCTGAGACTCTGAGTGAAGGGTGGGGTATAAATCCAACTCTCCTCCTCCATTTTCCCCTTACAACAACAACAACACAGTGAGGTAACTTAGGCTGAGACAGGATGACTGCTCGGAGGTCACTGAACTAGTTTCCAGGCTGGGGGTTTGAAGCTGGGTCTACCAGACCTTCAAAGCACTGCTCCACGCCAACTTTATATGATGATAAATTATGTAATGTTTTCTTCTCAGTTTGGAATAATAGGAAATGTGTTCATGGTGATACGTAACAAGCCAGCTACTGATTCGTGCGGTCCTCCAGATTTTTAAAAACAGCATTTGTAATCACATGACTGGACCTAAAAAAACCCACCCATACCGTCTCAGGTTCTCACTTGTTCCTCTTCCAACGTTATATATGCCATCAAATGTCAGCTACGCCCTTCCACTCTCTACATCGAACAAAGAGGCCTGTCCCTACACAAAAGCATAAACAGACATAAATCTGACATTAAAAACCACAGCGCTCATAGACCAGTGGGAGAACATTTTGAATTTTCCAGGCCGCTCCATTGCTGGACCTAAGAGCAGCAGTCCTCAAACAAAGAAACTTCAAGGGGAAATTAGAACTCATGATGGTTGAACTTGAGTTCATTCAGAAGTTCCAAATAATGGACCCTCCAGGGCTGAATTCTTCTCTCGCTACAGATGCTAATTTTCTGTCCCCGAGCACTTCCCCTCTGCTCTAATCAAGCTGATTACAATATGCTCGCTACCGCTGCATCCTCCACAAGCATTCCTTACAACACCTGTCCCACTTTCTGACTGGGATAGAAAGATGTGTCTTATGAACGGAGCTTTGAACCTCGAAAGCTTATACCCTGGCTGCGGTCAGATGTGCATTTTAATCCACTGTTGCCCCGCCTCTAATTGATCCAGAGTATTTTATAACAGAGAATACGGATCAGACTCACCCCTTTTAGCACTCTTCAAAGCGCTTTTATGCTATTCTTGAGCGGTCAGACACATATCAGGCCCTGCAGCCAAGGAGTATTGCTGCCGGCCATTTTTTAAAATAGTTTTTCCCTTGAGCATGCCCACAAGTGCTGCTATACCTCCTGGGAGCCATCTGCCATTTTTAAAAAAGTTTACTCTCTAGGCATGCGTTCAAGTGATGATCAGCCTGCTGGGACAGGTAGTCTCTCTCTCTCAATTTTTCAATGTACCTCTTCCCCAAAGCACAGGAAAACGCTGAAGTACAGGGGTGTTTTTATTTGAAAGTTTCTAACAGAAGAAGAAGAAGAAGAAGAGGAGGAGATTGGATTTATACCCTGCCCTTCACTCGGAGTCTCAGAGCGGCTTACAAACGCCTTTCCTTTCCCCTCCCAACAACAGGCACCCTGTGAGGTAGGTGGGGCTGAGAGAGCTCTTTCCCAAGCTGTCCTTGAGAGAACAGCTGGTACAGAGCTATGGCTTGCCTAAGGTCACCCAGTAGGTGCACGTGGAGGAGTGGGGAATCGAACCCGGTTCTTCCAGATTAGAGTTCGTGCACTTAACCACTACACCAAACTGGCTCCCTTCTATGCAGAAAACAATGTTTAGAGCAGCCCCTGTGGGAGAGGGGGAGAGAGAGAGTGGTGCAAATAAGCAGTGGAGCACACTTTGCTAACTACTAAAAAAAATGGCGGCTGAAAAACAAGAGACCTGTCAGAGCTCCCTGATGGACTGAAACCAGCTCAGCCCCCAAAGACAGGAATTTAACAGGTATCATATACACATAGTAAAGCCGGGGGAGGGGACGGGACCCAGACAACTGGGGCACAGCAGACAGATGTTGCTGTCTGATCGTGCACTTTAAATCCATAAGGGAACAGCAATGAAAGCAGATAAAACTGCATGTCTGATTGCACCCCCTGAGAAACTTCTTGGTCTCTGAGGTGCCCCTGGACTCTAATCTAGGGTTGCCAGCCTCCAGGTAGTGGCTGGAGATCTCCTGCTAGCTATTATAGCTGATCTCCAGGCAACAGAGATCAGTTCACCTGAAGAGAATGGTCACTTTGGAACTTAGACTCCATGGCATCATGCCCCAAACCCCGCCCTCCTCAGGCTCCACCCCCTAAATCACCAGGTATTTCCCAACCCAGAGCTGGCAACCCTACTTGAATCCAAATGATTCCACAAGCATCCTCAGTTGTGCAGCTGTATCGTCTCCCTCATCGCGAGTTTCTCAAGTAGCTGGGGAGGCTTAGTGAGGGCAGGAGGCCCGGCAGGATGATGCCCTTGCAGCTCCTCACTGGCCCTGTGCTTGAAGCCTAAGACGGAAAAAACAGTTTGGTTACTGAGCATTGCTGGGAGTGGAGGAGTGGAGGAGGCAATAATTTCTTTTCGGGCCTAGCCCGTTCATTGTCTAACACCAGGGCACTACTGTCATGGTTGTGATGTAGTTTGAGCGCCATCGTTTAAGGGTTAAGTTTACGGTTTTAATCTTGATTTTATTGTTTTCTGTGAATGTCGTAACCCGCCTTGAACCCACTTGCAGGAAGGGCGGGATCGAGATTGAGCCAAACAAATAAACCAGAAATATGTGACTGTACCTCGTCTCTGCTGATTGGACAGCAGCGGCCAGCAGGTTTCATCACGAAAGCTTCTGAGCCGAGTCGCCGCACCACAGTTTAGGCAGACAGAACTAGGTTACCTCTATACGCCTCTATGAGTGTAGAGAAAGGAATATGGGGAGATTGGCAGGAAGCTCCCACCCCAATGATTCAGCAACAGCCTCTGCTTTAATTCAACATAGTGCTGAAGAGGAAAGTAGATTCCAGCCTATGAAAAGCACCATCTTTTCTGTTGATCCCGCCTGTCAAAAGAGGAACGTCTTCTCTCTGAGTTGCCTTTTGCATCTCTTAAGCCTTCTGGAGGTTCTTTGTTGAAACTCAAAAGTTATCGCCACTCAGAGCTAGACAAGCCAGTGCGTATATCAATCTCCTTGACAATGCTTGTCAAGGGGGGAGTTTAGGAACACCCTCTGAGCCCTTGCCAATGAAATTAGGGCAGAGGCAGCCACTGTCGCCTCTGTAGCTGTTCTTGCCATCTGGATGTATGTATGTATTTTATTTATTTATTTAATTTATACCCGGCCCTCTCCCACAAGTGGGCTCAGGGCGGCTTACAAGATAAAACCGATAAGAATAAAAGCCATAAAACAATAGATGGCACAATAGACAGCAACGAAAACCCATGGACCTCCCAGGGCTGAATTCTTATCTCACTAAAAGGTAAAGGTAAAGGTTCCCCTTGCTCGAAAGCCAGTTGAATCTGACTCGAGGGGGCGGTGCTCATCTCTGTTTCCAAGCTGAAGAGAAGACTTCTCCGTGTCCGAAGACTTCTCCGTGGTCATGTGGCCGGCATGAGTAGACGCCGAGGTGCACGGAACACTGTTACCTTCCCACCAAAGCAGTACCTGTTTATCTACTTGCAATTTCTTGCTTTCGAACTGCTAGGCTGGCAGGAGCTGGGGCCAGAGACGGGAGCTCACTCCGTCATGCAGCACTCGGTTCTCAAACTGCTGAACTACTGACCTTCTGGTCTGCAGTTCAGCGTCTTAACCTCTGAGCCACTACGGCCTCCAGATGCCAATTTTCTGTCTCCAAGCACTTCACCTCTGCTCTGATCCAGAAATTAAAATTTCTTTACCATTCAGCCATCATTGTAAGCCACTCTGGGTCCCCACCGGCGAGAAAGAAGAAGGTGTTGTTGAGTCAAAAGCAACTCATACTGACGCCATTCATGGGGCGTGTCAAAGGCTGACCCTGCATTGGTTCCGCAAGGTAACCAAGCTGTACCTGGATTTGGCCTCAGAAACTCTCCAAGTAACACACACTCTCAATCAAGTAAACTACAGCTTTGTTGAGGAAACTGAAGAAAAAGGTTTAAGAACAAGGCATATAGTTTGGTGGCAGTAAAAATCCACCGAAAAACAAGAAAGCTAACGAGCTACCTCTTATTGGAACCCTAACATAGCACAGTTGCTTCTGGAAGCAAAGAGCTCTTGAGCATAATACAGCTATCTTCTTGGCAGGACGGAGGCATGAAACTAGGGTTGCCAGCTCCAGGTTGGGAAATACCTGGAGATTTGGGGGGTGGAGCCTGAGGAGGGCAGGGTTTGGGTCATAATGCCATAGAGTCCAAGTTCCAAAGTGGCCATTTTCTCCCAGTGAACTGATCTCTGTTGCCTAGAGATCAGTTGTAATCCCAAGAGAACTCCAGTCAGCACCTGGAGGCTGGCAACCCTGCATGGAATGGAAAGTGGAATGGGAGAGAGGGAGGGAGGGAGAGAGAGAGAGAGACTAACTACTTTTATCGAAAAGGGCAGGCCGTAGCCTCCTGACCACCTCAACCAATCACAGGACAGTGTCCATGGAACCTTCTAGGCGAGAGTGAATTCCCCCCTCCCATGCAGGATCCACAGCTGAACTGAGAGAGCCTAATAAACAGGCTTCCGCATGAATGCACACTTCTTCAGATTCAGTGACTGTATCTGAGGAAGTGTGCATGCACAAGAAAGCTTATATCTTGAGTAAAACCTTGTTGATCTTAAAGGTACCACTGGACTCAAACTTTGTTCTCAATATGTCGTTTGCCAGAGCTATTGTGACTTCCTGAGCAGCAGAAATGCAGCTGGAAGCATTTCTGATGGTTCCTTCCTCATAGGCCCCATGGAGGCTCAATGGAGATACAGCGTACCTTTTTCGGAGGACTGACGGACCATCCATGTGATCTTCCATGTTAATGAAGTGCTGCGTTCAGATGTGAGGCTCTGCAATTACTTCTAGCAATATTATGGCATGAGAGGCCGTCAGACAACGCATGGAACTAATGAACATTTAGATGCCTCGAGATCGCCAAGTAATTAAAAGCCAATTTAAAAGGGAATGGAATAATAAATAGGCCAGCTGAAGATGAGATTAACCAGGCTATAATATAAGAGGAAGGGGCTAGCAAGGAAAGTCTCCTGTAGTGGGCAGAAAGTATTTGCTAAGAAAAGGCCCAGGAGTTTCTTACCTTTATCCAGCAACATTGATAGGAGACAAGCTCCTAATCCATGTTCTATTCCTTCACATATATTTTTGCCTGAGGGACCATGTACTGTTCTGTCTATGCAGGATAATCCTGGAGAAAAATGTCCTATCCCTTTAATAGAGGTTTAATGGGATGCTATTTAACAGGTGATGTTAATATTCACTTCCCCGCCATGAAAAGCTTCAGCCACCCATTTACATGCATTATGCTTCTATTAAAAGGACAGGACATTTTTCTTCAGGCCTGTGGGACACCCTAGTCCTAAAGGGAGTAGGTGAGAAACATTCTTTAGCAGCCAGGCCAGATGCAAGGAAAATCCACCCCGTAACTGTATGTAGTAGGACTTTTCACTAGCTACACAGCGTTATTGTTTCATGCTATTTAACACATGTCCGATACTGCATTTTTAATTCTGAAAACGTTTCCGAGGCAATTTGCCATCTCTTACCAAACATGATCTGTAACCAGGGTCCAAGCATCCATAGGCTTGCCGGGCCCCCACGAAGATGGGGTATCCCTTCCCCCCGCACCAGTCAGCTGGCCAGTGGAGGACTCACCAGCAGCAAAAGGAGGCCTGGGCCTGCCATGCTGGCAATGTGATGGTGTCACTTCTGATGTGCGCAGGAAGTGACATCACCGTATCACTGGCAATATCAAGTTCTCCCACCCCACGCCAGTTGCTAGGGGATACCTGGCAACACTAAGCATCATTGTGTTGGTCCCGGCGCAAACTTGGAACACAGGTCCCCAAAATCCCATCCCCTACATATAATCTCAAGGCTCACTTTTTGAAACTACACCATGGCTTATCCTATGCCCTCAGCAGCTCCCATTTTTGAACTATTTTTTTCTGTAGCATAAGATCTGTCCTAAAGAAGAGGGCCCCAGGAATTGCTGGATGTTTTGTAACATTTTGATTGGTTTGCAGGAATTATATGTCTGTTTATTTTTTTGAATTCTAGTGGACAAATACCCTAGCACTAGTTCACACTGTTCCTGATTATTATGGTGCTTTGTCCTTCCCACTAGCTGTTCCTCTCTCCTTCCCAAGGAAATTGTGTGGTTGCACCCACCACCCTACTTCAAAAGTCCAAATGCGCCAGCAGACTCAAAAAGGCTGAGGACCCTGCTCTAGGAATTATGTGTCTACTAGAATCTATGGTATACCACAGAATACAACCTCTAAAGCTGCCATTTCCTCCAGGGGAACTGACCTCTGTAGACTGGGAATCAGTTGTAATTCTGGGAGAACTCCAGGTCCAACCTTGATGGTAACTCTTAGTGGGTAGGGTTGCCAAGTGCTTACCGTCTCCCAGTGGGGTGCTCAATGGTCACCACAGAGTTGTTAGCCAAATGCTAGAGTGTCCCCTGCCCGAGGTGCCTGCTGTAATAACATCTCTTCTTGGTGACATCATTGCACCGGGCACATTGGGTGCGGCAGGGCTCTTCGGGAGAAGTCTCCCTCACCAGCCAGCTAGCTGGCAGTGGATTGGGCCCCCTGAAATCAGGGGAATCCCCACCTCCATCAGGGGGATGGCAACCTTATTAGTGGGGCAAGATTGAGCAAAAACCCATTGTGATCCAATCATGATCACTGTTTTGTCCTGTTCTGGAAGCATTTTAACCCAGATGAAGTAAGGAGGAACCATGGTGTTGCCTAGGGAGACTGCAGGGATCCTGTACCTTTGTGTCCCCCCAGGAGCCTTGGCTGATCTGGACAGATGCCTACTAGCAATGGTGCTGTTGCTCTGACACTCAGCCTTTTCCCTTTCTTCCTGTATTGATGTGACCACACAGAATGAGCAAAGAATACCGACTAGTTTGTGCTGGCGCAAGCCGAGGCCGAACAGCGGGTGGCGGCCATTTTAGCCAGGTCACAGATTGGTCTCTTGATCCTGTTCCGAAGCACGCTTATTACGAGGTGCGGATAAGTAATGAAACACATTGGGGTTTCGTCACTGGGAGTGTCACTTCATTCTTATGTGTTCTGTTCCTGGGGATCGTCTAGAGTTTTCTTTGTACGAGGAGAAAATAGATTTGTTGCATTCAAGTCCCTCCACCCCCACCCCACAAAAGACGCTCACCCAAGAGCTGAAGTTAAATGATCTGGAAAACGCAGTTCGTTCCTTGCCGAGCATCACAACGATGTCAAGTGGCAGCGGGGCTCTTTGGAAACGCTATTAGGACAACCAGGTGTCAAGGCTGTGTGGGCTGGTTATGGGAGGGGAACACAATTGACTTCTGGAGACGGTATCACCCCCTGGAACTTAAAAGTCACCAGTCAAACGGAGGCAGCTCTAGGGGGAAAATCACCTAGGAAAACAAAGGCCAACCTTCTAAAATTCCCCACTGTGGAAACTGACAGGCCTCTCATCCTCAGCAAGGGAGTTCCTGATGGCACCGCAGCTGTCAGCTCACACAAAGCCACCTTGTACTGACTCAGCCTGTTGGTCTACCAAGGGCAGTGTAGTCTGGCAGCATCTCTCCAGGGTCTCAGGCAGAGGTCTTTCACATCACCCGCCACCTGTTTCTTTAAAGTGGGGATGCCGGGGATTGAACCTGGGACCTTCTGCATGACCAAGCAGAGGCTCTTCCACTGAACCACAGAGACCCAGAGACAGTGCCTGTGGCTTTGACGTCTCCAGGTCTACAGAATATTAATAAGAAAGAGAGACTTCCTGGCCGTGACCTGGACAGCCCAGGCTAGCCCGATTTCGTCAGAACCCGGAAGCTAAGCAGGGTGAGCACTAGTGAACATTTGGATGGGAGACCACCAAAGAAGTCCTGGATTGCTGCACAGAGGCAGGCAATGGCCAACCATCTCTGAACATCTCTTGCCTTGAAAACCCTACAGGGTTACTGTAAGTTGGCTGCAACTTGAGGGCGCTTTCCTCCTCCTCCACTGCCACCGCCGGTGACTTCCTTCCATTCCAAGGTTACAATTGTCCATCATCTTGTTCTCCCTCCTGTATGAAGAAGTTCTCTAGTCTCTTGTGTCAGAAACTGGCAACCACAGATTCTTTGGAAAAGACTGGAAATGATTTATTCATGGTTGTGTTTGAAGTGACAGAGTGTTGTGTGGCTTTATAAGCTTATGTGTGCAGGTTTGTTTGTGTGTGTGTGTGTGTGTTAGGGAGATTACGTTTCTAGGGGTATTACATTCTGGGTGGCTCCAGGCTTGGGAAGTACTGAAGCTGCTGGGAAGTAGAGGTCTGTAGCTTGCTGCAACTATACGGAGGTGGTCTATCAGCTGGAGGCTGCAGTAGATCGTTTCCTGAGACCTCAAGAATGAATCGACCTGGATTGCCCAGGCTAGCCTGCTCTTACCAGGTCTTAGAAACTGAGCAGGGTCAATTCTGATTGGGATTGGAGGCCACCGAGGAAGTCCAGGATCACAATGCAGAGGCAGGCAATGGCAAACCACCTCTGAATGTTTCCTTGCCTTGAAAACCCGATGGGGTTGCCGTAAGTCCACTGTGACAGAATGGCAAAAAAAGAAGTATGAAAGGGATCAGTGAGATTGTTTTCATCAGTGTGCATGGTAACTGGAAGGGTGTAAGTACTGCATGTATTGTTGACACTCTTCAGTGATATGGGCTGTGGTCACATACACAGTTTGTGGTGCTATAGTGGTATTACCTGAGTGGGGTGGCATTACCTGACACCTGTGGTGCAGTCATCGGCAGCCCGTGTTGTTCTGCAATGGAAGTGGAATAAACAGATACCGGGGAAAGTCTGGTATGAACGAGTTGTTCATGGTTCCCTCCAGGTTTTCCGACATCTGAACCCTCCTGCAGCGAAAGGAACCTGGAAGGGACATCTGAAGTTGCAGATCCATTTCTGCCACTTTTTTTTTAGTTACTGCCCATATGTGCATAGGTGCTTGAGTGCATATGCGCACCCATCTGCCTGCATATAAATAAAACCCACCCTTACAGCTCATCCCGTGGTTGAAGCGCAACACTAATGTGGATGCTGCCCCCCGGACGGCCGTGTGGGTAATCGGCCACAGAGTGTGCGGTCTGGATGAAATGCTTTGCTACTCTTTGAACTGGTACAATCTGAGGCAATGCAGTACCGCTCCAAGCCGCCACTGTGACCGCAGCAATGTATATGCAGATACATTTAATGGTAATTGTTTAGCCTTCCTCTTGCTAAGAATGATGACCAAGCCACATAAATCAGCGAGGGTGGCAAATCTCTAGCCACCCTCTTTGAACCCCAACATGGAAGCTGTGCGTTTTGTGGAGAACGCCTCCATTTCAAAAGCTATCTTTGCCAACAAAAAGCCAGATTCTTCCTTTCATGCTCTAAATTCAAGCTGATATTCTGCTTTCTTCAGCCCCAGGTCTTCATCACTGCTAACAATGGACTCCTGAAACCCTGCAAGGCCCCTCTGGCTCATCCGTGGCAGGTTTTTATTTAAAATCTAAACACACCAATCTCTGTGCTGTGCTGGCTGCAAAACAACTCCTTTCCCCTAAAGGAAAGTCCTTCGATGTGTAGCAGTAACAGCTCCTGAGCCATATAAACAACTTCACTCAACCAAGCTCCAGTTGAATCAGTGCCTGTCAATGATCATTTCCTTGGTGGGGAGGCAACGGAAAGCAATGCAGCCAATTCAACAACACTTCTAGGGTTGAAAGTATTTAAAGTATTGGTAAGCAACCGGGGAGGAAAGGTGGTGTGGTACGTCCTGATCTTGTGAGTATTGGGTATTTGGTTAATATAGCAGAGTTTTGCCCAGTCATAGAGGTGTGATACTGAGTGCAGTAAGTAAATCTCCCAAGCAGTATATTGCAGAAAGGTAAACACAATTATTCAAGCAGATCCAGTTCACATTCCGGTTGCAGTCAAAAAAAGAGAGAGAAGCCTAATCTAAAGAGTACTTTCCCTGTGTGAGAGTTCTACAGAGTCAGTCAACAGCAAGTGTCCTAGAGAAGGTAGTCTTTATTGAGAAAGGTCTGTTGTGGTCATCTGCACTTCTTGTATTAGTAATGGCTGACGCAGCCTCAAGCAGGACAATTATACAGAATTCAAAAAAGGCCTGAGAAGGAATTGCAACCAATCCCCAAATCAAATAAAAGGTGCTCAAAATACTGGTTTACGGTTCCCAGAGAAAAAGTGGGAAGAATTAGAGGCAGACAGGAGAAGAGATACATGGGCAGGCACCAGCAGCCTCTCAAGGTCAGAGCAGCTCGGAGAGCGATAAGCATGCCATGGGAAATATAACATAACATTCCACAGACCTAACGTCATAGGTGCACTCATCCTACCTCCCCAGCAGGAGATGGCAGCATTAGCTGACACCCTGTCACTAATGGCCAGCATGTCCGGCATCATGTGTGTGGGAGTATGAGGGCACTGTCTCTACAGGTGAGACCTGCAGAGATTTGTCTCTCCATGGAAGGCCATGTGAAAGGAGTGAGATGACAAAGAGAGAGGAGAGGTCAGAGGGTAACTCTCAGCTTGAGACAAAGGGAGGCATCCCATTCAAGGAGAAAACCCCCATACACACTTAGAGTGATGTGGCACACACACACGCACGTGCGTGCATGCGCGCACGCGCACACACACACCCAATGCCCAGGCATGCTGAGTCTCTCACTCCAACTGTGAGATCTCGGAAGTTAAGCGGGGCTGGCACTTGGAAGGGATACTCTGCAGAGGAAGGTCAGCAGCAAACCACCTCTGCTTCTCACTTGCCTTGAAAGCCCCTTGTTGGGGGTCACCCTAAGTTGGCTGTGATTTGACAGCACTTCACACACAATCAGCCAGTCCAAATATAACACTTTGTTTCTCATATTGTTAATATTGATTATTCTTTGCAGTGATGTTTTAGAAGTCAGTCATTCTTCTTTGAGACAATTTATTATCCTGAAGAGACATGCAATGACATATCACATGATTCGTTTAGGCTAAAAAATATTTAGGGAGGTGCGTTAAAATATAGTTTGAAATTTTTAAAAAGAAACCTGGGACCGATTTCTCACCAGGTGCTGCTTCACCGTCGGTCTTCCCTTTCCCCCGATTGCGTGCTTCAATTTCGCACTATTTGCTGCGGGGCGCATTTTGTCCCACAGCTTCGCACAATTTCCCCCGCAGCTTCTGTGATCCTGTTTTTTGAGGATCACTGAAGCCACGGAGGAAATCGGAGGAAATCGGGTGACGCTGCGGGTCAAAATACGCCTCGCGGCAAATAGTGGGAAATTCAAGCACGCAATCGGGGCGAAGGGAAGACTGACGGAAGTCCTGCTCTTCTTTCCTTTTGTACATGTTAATTTTTAATGTCTTCTTAGTTTGCATGTTTTATGGCATATTCTTTTTTTTACTGGAGATACAATTCACAAATTTTATAAATTAAAGAATTAGCCAAGTAAAACCATGAGCCATGTGATTATGGGATGGAGAAGGCTGATTCAATGGCCTGCAAGCATGTGGGATCCAGGGACAGGGTTGGGAAATACCTGGAGATTTGGGGGTGGAGCCTGAGGAGGATCAATGGGGATTAATGCCCTAGGGTCCACCTTCCAAAGTGGCCATTACCCCCTGGTGAACTGATCTCTGTTGCCTGGAGAACAATTGCAATCCTGGGAGATCTCCAGACACTACCTGGAGTTTGGCAACCTTATCAAGTGATCAACAGCTTATATGAAAGGAGAACAATGTCGAGGATGGTTGCTCTCTCTGTGTATGGTTGGGATGAGTGGTTGAACTCCAATAGGACAAACCTTCTCCTTTTGTTGTCCCATTGAACTGAAGTCAACTGGAATGCAAGTGTTGTAATTGCAGTGTCAAATGGAGTGCTGGCACCTGCATGGTATTAGCTTGCTCAGAAATCTTTGAAATGCTATTGAAATGAAATTTGAGGAAATGTCTTTTAGGGACAGAGTTGACTGTCCTGGTCTGTCAATAGGTACTAGGGCTGCAAACTCTGACCTGGGAAATTCCTGGAGATTTGGGAGTAGTGCTTGGGGAGAGTGGAGTCTGGGGACCAGTGGGAAGTCAGAAGGGATATAACTTCCATTTCAGTCTGCTCTTCAGAGCTGTCATTTCTGTCCTCTGTAGTCAGGAAATCAGGTGTAATTTCAGGAGGACAACAGGGCCCACCTGGAGGTTGGTAACCCTAATAGGTACAAGTAGGTCACTCATTTAATGCAACTGTTACATTTAGATAGTAATACTAAGCAGATCTACTGAGAATACTGCTCAGGTGTTTTCAATGAGTCTTACTCCCAAGAAACTGCTCTAAGCACTACATTGTTAGGCGGCAATTTGAAGAACACTTTCCTGGGAGCAAGCCCCATTAAATAACATGGGGCACTTCTGAGTAGACCTGCTTAGGCTTCTTCCCTGAAGGTACATGCATCCATAAATGCCATCAAGTTGCAACTGACTTATGGTGACCCCAGCAAGGGACTTCCAAAGCCAGTGAGAAGCAGAGGGGGGTGGGTTGCCTTCCTCTACAGAGCCTTCCTTGGTGGTCTCTAGGGAACGGGCATAGTTTCAAACACTGAGCCAAAGTTCGGCCCAGACTTTGCCCTGTTCAGGGCTCACGAGCTGAGGTCCAGGCAAGGTGCCTTCCCCGGACACTCACCGTGAACTTTTCGGGCAGGCTCAGGAACACATTCGGCCTGACACGTGCCTGCCACTTTCAGAAAACATGGGCATGCTGGGGGGGGGGGGAGCCCAATGCCACCCAGAAGTGGTGGGTGTGCGTTACTTCCAGGTAACATGGGCACACCAGGGCAGGCCTGACATGAGCTGAACTGGTTCTGTTTGGACAGGGTTTGGGGCTCAAGGGTTCGGTCCGGGGTTCGGTCTGGGGCCACCTGGCTCACGAGCCATTCTGAGTTCTAAAAGATCTGTTTGTCTCTTCGGGCAGAGAACAGGCAGGAAGAAGGGAAGTCTGTTCAATTGCTTTCCAGACTTAACTCAGCTTACGTTCATACAAATGTTAATAGGTCTAGACCAGGGGTGGGCAAACTTGCTCAGCGTAAGAGCCACCTAGAACAGGGGTGGCCAAACTCGCTTAACGTAAGAGCCACATAGAATAAACATCAGATGTTTGAGAGCCACAAGACATGAACAAATATTACCTGCTTTTATCGGAAAATAAGCAAATTTGCTTTTTATTAACATTAAATGAGACTGCCAAAAATAATAACAAAAGGGGTAAAAGCAGATATTGATAATGATATTAATTTGTCCAATGATATTTGTTTGCTAATGATATTTAGCTTCCTCAGCCACCCTGCCGGGAGCCACATAATATATGTGAAAGAGCCGCATGCGGCTCCTGAGCCACAGTTTGCCCACCCCCTGGTCTAGATAATGGGATGGTCAAGCTCCCCCTATTCCCTTCAAGCAGGAAACAGAGATTTGGAGGAATTAAATACTAGAGAGACTTCAGGAAGGAAAATTCTGGAGGCTTCAGGAAAAGTTCCTTTTTGGACTTAACCTGACCTGTTCAGAGGGTGGAGAAACTGATATAAGAAAAACTCCTTGCAGCAAGGAGGGAGAGGTCTTTGGTGCTGAGTCCATCTGAGCAGACAGAACTGTTAACTGAGGTCTAGAGGAGGCAACCATTTAACCATGGGCTGTCCTGGAGAGCTGGAGGAAACTTCAAGGTAATGGGTACTCTGTAGAGATCTTCATACTATTTGCCTGGGAAGGCAAGCATGGGGTGAATCTGAAAGCCGGTATTTCATTTACAGCCAATACTTGAACCTGTGGTCTAAGAAAATAGTTGAATGTACACTTATTTATTGAGAGCATTTATATACCCGCCTTTCTCCTATGGAGATAGATCAAGATGGGAAGCTGTGTTAGTCTGTCTGTAGCAGTAGTATAGAACTAGAGTCCAGTAGCACCTTAAAGACTAACTCAACAGTGGACGGTGGCAGGGCAGCAGCTTTCGTGAGCCATAACAAAAGCTCCTACCCTGCCTCAATTTTTGTTAGTCTTTAAGGTGTTACTGGACTCTTGCTCGTTTCACCTTTCTCTTGACCCAGTCAATACCCAAGGTAGGGAACAACAGCAGATCTTTTTTTAAATTAAAATGAATGAAACAGCTAAACCAGAGCCCATTCAAGCTCCCCTGTGAGCTCTTTAAAATAATTTTGTCACGCTGCCTTGTTGTATGGCACCGCCGGGTGCGTGCGCAAAGCGTGCACACCAGAAGAGACTCCCGGCCACAGGAGGACTCCCCCCCACCGGTGAGTCCATAAGACTTGGCAACCCTAGGCCCCACCCCTATTTCCTCCTGTGTTAGCGGTGGCTCAACTGTACCTTATGCCGGCTTTACTTTCTTTTAGGAGTCAGGCCCAAACACAACTTTTAAGCAGGGTTCTAATGATAGGTTCTCTCTTATCAGCTGTTAAATGTATTGTTGTTCAATAGATGACTGGTGCTTGCCCATATGTAAGCACTGGCTTTTGCCCACCCCCCACATCCTCGGATGGAATCACATGGGGTGGGTGAGCCTATTGAGGGGCAGCGCAGGAGTTGCCTATCAGGGAAGGCTGGCCAGCCAGATCTAGTAGTGGCAGCCATTTCCCTGGCCATTGCAGTCAATGGCGAGCTCCCCACCCGCCCATCCTCAGCTGGCAACCATGTGGGAGTAGCCAGTCGCCAGTTATGGGGCTGAGCAGGAATTTTTTGGGCCTCTCTCAAATTGGCTTTGAGGGGGCCTTTTTTCACCTGCTTCACATGGTCCATGGGGGTTGTGGCATAAATAGCCCCAGTGATCTGGTTAGGCCCTCTGGGACAGCGGGAAAGCACAGGGGGTAAATTGGAGTTGGCACGCACCCTGAGATATCAGCAATAGGAGGGGTCCTCAAACTGGGTACCTATTGGCTTCGCAGTCCGGGAGGCTCAGATGGGGGGCCCCTCCGGGGTCGGGGGAGCACACGGCAAGCCTTAAGGCTTAGCAGTCATGGTGAGAATGTGCTCCTCTATTTCATCTGTGCACTTGGTGTGCGGGCCATGATGGGTGGGGTCCGGGAGGATTCTGGACCTGGCTCTGAGCCGGGGTGGGTTTGCCCTGTTAAGAGGCCTGCCTCACAGGGACAATGCAACCCGTGCTTAAATTGTATAAAGGATGCAGATCAGCCTGTATATAAATGAAGTCCCAGTTTAACCCATAACTTATGCTGTGTTTCATTCGAGGGTGGGTCGGCTAAGTTTTTATGCCCAGCTTCCTAATTATCCTGGGGGGCAGCATGGTTCTGAGAAGCACTTTATTTTAAGTATTGCACCTGAAACAGATACAATGAGCGGTCTCTCACACATCAACATATGAAGCTGCCTTGTACTGAATCAGACCCTTGGTCCATCAAAGTCAGTATTGTCTACTCGGACTGGCAGCAGCTCTCCAGCAGAGTTGCCAGGTCTGTTGGACCAGCCGGCAGGGGTTGGGGGCGAACTTACAGGAAGCAGGGAGGGAAGAAGCCGGAAATAAACGTGACGTGCCTATATCACCCAGAAGTAAATATGTCAGGGATGTCAGGGCGACACTCTGGTTTATGGGCACAACTTCTATGATAGAATTAGTTTCCACCATAGAGTTTTGCCCCAAAACCAGAGCATCCCCCTGACATCACCAACGTGCCTATGTTACTTCCGCATGATGTCGGCCCATTGCATTTGTTTCTGGCTTCTTGCCTGTTTGGAAGGGTTATCGCCCCTGCCCACCAGCCAGCTGGCCAGTCGTGGAGAGGAGCACCCAAAACTAGGGGACTCCTACCCACACCGGGGGGGTCTAGCATCCTTACTTTCTGGGGTCTCAGGATGAGGTTTTTCATGTCACCTCATACCCGATCCTTTTAACTGGAGATGCCGGGGGCTGAACCTGGGACCTTCTGTGTGCCAAGCAGATGTTCTGCTAGTGAGCCACCGCCCCTCCCTCTCCTCCATGTGATAATTTATGACCCTTCGATGTGCCGTTTATGTTACTTTGGTGAATTAAAATGCATTTTGAAACCTGTCTTTGCAACTGCCAATTGTTTTCCATTTTTCCTGTTCTCTGTTTAATTGAAATCCCCATTTATTTGTTTAAACATTTATAGCATGCCCTTCCATCTCATAACAAGATCTCCAGGGTGGCCGACATGGAATATATATTACACCTAATAGGCTAACTTGTTTCTTCTAATGAACTCCATTCCTGGAACACTGTTCATAATTATTTTGTGGGAAAGGTTTCAGAGACTGAATTGTAAAAAAATGGTTGGCATTTTTGGTCTAAACTTTCTGGCAGCCCCTCCCCACATCTTCACACCAAACCTGTGGAGCACTTTGGGCTGAAAGAGACAACCTGGTCATCCTTTCTAATTTATTTGTGAGCGGGGATTTGTGCCTGGATTATACCAGTCTGACTCAATGCTCCCTCTAAGCTGTGGAGTCTTGTGAGCAAAACTTCTACTCTGTGAGCTACTGGCATTAAAGTTGTGAGCGAGCGATTTGACTACTGCATCAATCAGTTTGCTCTGGAGCCTTCTTTCCTGAGCTAAGACAAAAAGGTGTGAGCTGGAGGCTAAAAAACTGTGAGCTAGTTCACACTAACTCAGCTTAGAGGGAGCATTGGTCTGACTTGTTAGCCGCTACACCGCACTACCTCTGTGTTCTCAAGAAGAGGTTTTGAGCAGAACTTCTTGTTTCTAATTTAAGCCACATATTACTGATTATTTTTGATATTACTCATAATAACCTATGGTATAAATACGATATGAATTTAGCAAGATGTTTTTATAAGATTTTTTGGAATGAGGATATTTTAGAACAGGGGTGGGCAATTGTTTTGGCTTGGGGGCCACTTTGTGGGAGCGGAGGGTTAGCGGAGGGCCGCACCTTTTAAAATGATTGCATTCATTAGTTAACTTTGCATTTCAGAAAAGTTATAAATTGTATCATAAAAATCAAATATAAATTAAATAAAATAGTGGTAGTTTTATTCAATTTATTTATTGTGCTAATTTCATATCATCTATAGCTCCAAACACATTTACTTTTAGAATCAGTTTAGTGAGACAAATGTACCCTATCACACCACATGGCCAACTGTCTTGGCGGGCCGCAAAAAACTCTGTGGCGGGCCACATGTGGCCCCCTGGCTGCAATTTGCCCACTCCTGCTTTAGAATATGGCACCACTTAGATGCCATGAACAAACTTCTGTTTGTTTGTGATGGGCATACACATAGATCATTGTCAGGTGCTCCCCCCCCCCCGAAACAGTTGACAGCAAGGGTTGCCAACCTCCAGGTGGGGCCTAGAGATCTCCTGGAATTACAACTGATCTCCTGATTACAGAAATCAGTTCACCTGGAGAAAATGGCGGCTTTGGCGGGTGAACTCCATGACATTTTACCCTGCTGAGGTCCCACCTCTCCCCAAACCCTCTCCACCCCCAAAACTTCCAGAAATCCCCCAACATGGAACTGGCAACCTTACGGCAACCCCAAGAGAAAAATTTCCACAGATTCCCCACCCCTCAATAACTCAGACCAAACTCAATGTCCTATGAAGACAGATCACACAAATGGACTGGCTCCATGGGACCATAGGGTGATTATAAATTTGTTCCCCTAGCTTCTCCCCCTTCTTGGTGGCCCATTGCATGTCCTGTGTGATTGAATCATGGAGTCATAGGCTGGAAGGGACCTAGGGTTGCCAGGTCTTACCTGGGTTCTGGCGGGGGGCTCCAGCCTGGCTCCTGGAGTCTTCTGGCATGTGTGCTTTGGCAAAGTGCCTCAATGATGTCACCCAAAAGTGACATCATCACACTGGGCACATCATGCAGGGACACTCTATCATTTGGGTTAAAAACTTTATGGTCACCATAGAGCTTTTACCCAAGCCCTGCACAACATGCCTGGCATGATGACATCACCTCTAGGTGACATCATCACATCAGGCACGTCAGGTGTGATGGGTCTCTTCGAGGGTGGGGGTCCCCCACCCAAAGTGACCCCTCTTCCATGCCCAGAAGATGACAAAAAATCTCCAGGATACCCAGCCAAACTGGCCTGGAGAAAATTGCTTCTTGACCCCAAAGTGGCGATCGGCATTTCCCCGGGTATGTGAGAAAGGGCCACGAGAACTAAACACTGGTGCAACCCTTCCTTCCCTGTGGAAGAGGTGCTTTTGCTTGGAGCGTGGTAAGGATGTGATCTCTTTTATTAAACCACCTGAACTGATATACGTGGGATCAGCCTCTCCACTGGCAACCATTTCAAAACCAGTGAAGACATCCTAACCACACTGCAGCCAACACACTGCCTTTCCGTCCACTTTCAAGGTATTATCCCTCGAATCCTTGGTACTGTACCCCCCCTCGAATTCTTGGTATTGTATGCTACTCATGCTTTCCCCGAATTCTTGGTACTATATGCTACTCATGCTTTCTATTCTGGCCACACTGGGCGAATGGTTCAAGCTGCTGATGATATCATTCACCTTTCCTACCAGATAAAAATCAGTTCATACGGATCCAGGGTTCCCATACTCTAGGTGGGGCCTGGGGATCTGGAATTACAACTGGTCTCCAGACTGCAGAGATCTTTTCCCCGGGAAAAAAATGGCTGCTTTGGAGGGTGGACTCTATGGCATTATACCCTGCTGCAGTCCTACCTCCCCAAACCCTGCCCTCCCCAGGCTCCAACCCCAGCTCTCTAGGCTTTCCCCAACCCTAATTGTATGAGAGGAACAAGCCGTTCATTGAATCATCATTCTTTGTCTATCTATGTTCCATCTAACAACATGCAGAAAACAGTATGCTGAAATGTGCCCTTCCGCAATTACCTCTAATGGGACAAATCCAGCCCCCTTCCCTGCCCCAAGAATCCACAGTCTCAGCTTTAAAACCCAGCATTGGAAGAGTTCTCCTTGTACCAGCCTCACTAAATCTCCCCCCCCCCCTTCGACGTACCCAGGATTAGGCTTTTAGCTGTCATGCAACATTAAAATAAGAAGGCATCTACAAGGCTGACATGGATTTGACAAAAAATTAATGATTTGTATATCACTTTAATGCTTCCAATCTGCATTTCATGTATGCTAATTAGACCGTAATGGGGCTGTTTTGAGAAGCGAACTGTCATCACGCCGCTGTGCAGGTTTCTGGAAGTGGAGATAGAGACGCCTTCTCCCAGTTGGCTCTTTGCTTGTGTGCCGTAACCTGCCAGATCTGTGAGCCTCCGTTCCCCCCCTCCCCTTCATACACAATGGTTCTGGGGACGGGAGGCTCCAATCTATCAGGGTTAGAATGGCATATCTCAAACAGCTAGTGCCTGGACTCCACAATACCGTCCTAGTTGGGGGAGGGAGTATAGTAGCTACATCTAAATGATTGATTCGTGGACTTTTTAAGCTGTCGTAGTATATTTCAGAGACCAGCTGTCAGCTTCTCGGATACATGAAGTTGTATTTATGCAGCGCGTTATGGGAGGGAGGGGGGAAGGAATCTAACTCTTTTATTTATGTATGAGGGAGGCTGTAAAACTTTGAAAACAAGGAGGACAGAGGATTCAAACTGGGGCTATATTTTATTGTCTTATCGAAAAGCCTATGCTCTCTGGCCACCGCGGGAAAAATAACAACTCTGCTTTATGTGCTGGTCTCCCCTGCAGGAATGGGGAGTGCACATTGAGGCAAAGGCATGCGCTGTACACACAAACACAGAGAGAGAGAGAGAGAGAGAGAGAGGGAGGAAGGGAGATGAAGAACAGGAAGTAATTCGTCTAATCATAACATTGTCGGGCACTTCCTCTTTCCAACTGCTTTTGAGAGCTTCGGCCAAACTTAAAAGGGAAAACCCAGGCCAAGTCTTAAAACAAGCATGCACAAAGCACTGAGGAACTGTTGAGGAAGTCATGCCTTCACAGATAAAATATTAACAACGATGATTAGATGGAGCTCTCACGTTTGGTTAGTAGTACGCAGGGGTCCGTTGGGGCCGGAGCGAGGCAGAGCAAAGCTCCGCCAGCTCAGGACTGGCCAGTAGGGCAGCCACGGGCTGAATCAGATTCTCTAATCTGATTCAGCTTGCTGCCGAATTGCCGCCGAAATTCGGTGGCAACTTTAAAAGCCACTGGAGGGGAGGGGGTTTGAGGGAGAGGCTCCAAACTTGCAGGGTAGCTGCTGGGGCCTCTCCTTGAAATACCTACCAAGTTTCAAGAAGATTGGACCATGGAGTCCAATTCTACAGGCCCCCAAACTGGTTGCCCCCATTCCCTCCATTGTTCTCTATGGTAGGAAAAAAGTTAACATTTTTTCCCACCATAGAGAACAATGGAGGGGATGGGACAATCTGTTTGGAGGCCCAGAGAATTGGACCCCATGGTCCAATCTTCTTGAAACGTAGTGGGTATTTCGAGGAGAGGCCCCAGCAGCTACCCTGCCCGTTTGGAGCCTCTCCCTCAAACCCCCTTTCCTCCAGCCCCTCATATACCCTATGAGTTTTTGCCATTGATTTCAATGGCCCATAGGATATAATGGGGCTGAGACTGACATTCCCTTTCTGACACACTTCTGGTGATGTCAGGAGTCGTGGCATATGCTAATGAGTTATGCTATTGAGTTTTGCTAACGAGCTCCTGCGCCTCTTTTTCTACGAAAGGACCCCTGGTGGTACCGCAAAGAACAACAAACAAAGCAGGTGGGGGCAGCTCAGTGCTAGAGTGTTTACCTTGCATGCAGGAGGTCCTAATGTTCAGACCTATGCATCTCCCGTTAAATTTCTGCCTGTCATACAGAACTGCTGCTGATTCCCTGGTGATTGCGCTAGGCATGACAGGTTGATGGCTTTATGGTCAACAACTGTATCTATGCTATGGCTGCATTCAGGCATCGCTATTAACTGTGGCTTGGAGTTTATAAATCATGGCTTGCTCACCCCCTCAGTGAGTTCTGACAACTTCATTGCAGTGTTTTGCAATTCTGTAATCTGCCTTGGCCCTGGCCTTAGAGTTCCCAAGCTCCAGGTGGTGGCTGGAGATCTCCCAGGATTACAATTGATCAGTTCACCTGGAGAAAATGGCCATTTTGGAAATTGGACCCTATGGCATTATACCCTGTCCCTCCCCTCCCCAAACCCCACCCTCTTCAGGCCCCACCCCCAAAAATTGAAAATAAAAAACAGCGGAGCTTAACCCAAATTGAATTGTATTAAGAACCTAAAGGTTAAGAAGATCTGAATGTGTAGGCCCAATAATTCTGTTAAATTAAAAACATTAAATATTGACAGATATACAAAAATATACATGTATTTATTACAAAGTAGATCAAAATACAGATATTAGCCCTGGTGATAACCTCAGTTAAGAATCAAATTGTACAGCGACAACCAAAAAATAATCATTACTGACCCTGACCATACGCGTTGCAGCCCATTGGCCTTCTTCAGTGGTCAAACAAATGATATAAAGAATGACTCCTGACATTACAATGCAACAATCATTTCTTATAAATTGACAAAGAAGAAAAATTACATCACTGTTGGCTCCTGGCTGCATCGATTTTTTCTGACCAAGCAAGGAAGGTGCACGACTGAACCATTCCTATAGGAAAATGTACCCGACTATGGCAGCAAACGATCTAGAATGAGACCTCTGATTAATATATTTGCCTTTGGTCACAGACAATAATCATTACAACATTTCATTTTGGTCAGTTTATAAGAAATGATTGTTGCATTGTAAGGGCCACGACAACTAAGCACTGATGCAACCCTTCCTGCCCTCCCTTCTTGTGATCTGCCTAAGTTCACAGATTCAGCATTGCTGTCAGATGGCCGTCTAGCCTCTGTCTGAAAACCTCCAAAGAAGGAGAGCCCACCGCCTCCCAAGGAAGCCTGTTCCACTGAGGAACCACTCTCACTGTCAGGAAGTTCTTCCTAACATTTAGCTGAAAACTGTTTTGATTTAATTTCAACCTGTTGGTTCTGGTCTGACCTTCTGCGGCAACAGAAAACAACTCTGCCCCATCCTCTCTATGACAGCCCTTCCAGAACTCGAAGTTCAAATAACACTAGTATGCATTTTACACCAGGATTGTTTTGTCATGCATGCAGATAGCCCTAAAATGGGAGGTTTGGCCAAACGTTAAACAAAACATTTGACCAAAACGCAAAACAAAACAAAACAAAAAGCACCAAAGGCCAAACCCTGTGTGGTGCAGTGGTCAGAGTACTGAATTTGTCTTGGGAAACCTGTTCCCAAACATCTGCTCAGTCCCCAAACTCGGTGGGTAGCCTCGGGCAAGTCCCCTTGGGACAAGTCACTGCCCTCCCACCCCACCGAGCAAAGCCTGAAGCCTTCCTGTGGCTTAAGGAGATTTCCGCCAATGCAAGTGGCTCTTCCATCAATGGAAGAGCCTCTTAAATTGGCGGAAGGCTCCTTAAGCTGGAGGGAGGTTCCTTCGAGAATGATTGAATCCATCCGACTCCCTCAGCTGGATCCAGGTGCTGTGAGGCTCAACTGTGGTTCAGAGATTCTGTCCAGAAGAATGAGATGACAAATCCAACTAATAAAAAATATCTAGCACACAGCCAGGAAATCTCTATCTGCGATTTGTTTTCAGGAGCTGGATTTCAGGTATATATTGTCCCCTCCTCTGTGTCTTTCCTTTTGGGTGCCTTTTGAGTGTAATATTAATGCTTGCCTCAAGCAAGCATAGGGTTCTTCTTTCCCCCCTTTCTACATTTAAATGTGTTCCGGCCCACCTTGAGCAATTACCTTCAGCCAGGCTGCTTTGACACGGAATGGCCGGGGGCTATGCTTTCCCTGCCGCATAGATTTGTATCCCGAGAGGTCGTCACGGGTTTTGAAAGTGCATTTCGAAATATAATTTGCGCGACTGATAGTGACAAATGTCTTCCAGTACCTTGCCTTTGTCCCCCTCGGAGACAAAACACTGATCCCTTTTGTTGGAATTTACGATGGAAATTATCTCGGTTTGACAATATGACTGTAAACAGCGCTTCGGCGAATGCCCCGATAAATATCCCATTGATCGTTCCATCCTGTCGTTCCTTCAAGGATCTCAAGATGGCAATAGCTGGCTCTCCCCTCTATCTTTTTATCATCACAACGATCCTGTGGGGTAGGTTAGGCTGGAAGGCCATGATTGGCCCAAGGCAAATCAAGTGACCATCATGGTCGTGGGGGGACTGGAACCGAAGTGTTGCTGGTCCTAGTCCAACGTTATGGCAGATCGGATCTCAGATATTTTCAAGCAACAATAATCTGTTTAAAAGTGTAAAGTATTACACAGTGGTGTGTCTTGAACCATCCAAGACTAACCATCTTCTAGGATGTTGTCAATCACCTCCTGCTCCCATGAGGTAGAGGTAGGCTTTAGGAAGAGAGACTTGGGAGGAAAAGGAAGTACAGACAAAGAAACACACTGGCAAGTGTCACGATACCCATGTTGGGGATTATTGGTCTATTCTAGTTTATTTGGAGTGAAAGAGGGGAGTGTAATGAGCTTTTTGAGAGTTAACGAGTGTTAATGAGAGTTAACAAGGGGAGTGTGATGAGCTTTTTGAGAGAGCCAGTTTGATGTGGTGGTTAGGAGTGTGGACTTTAATCTGGGAGGACCGGGTTTGATTCCCCACTCCTCCACATGCAGCTGCTGGTGTGACCTTGGGTCAGTTAACAAGTTTTTTCAGAGCTGTCTCTCACGAGCAGTTCTCGAAAGAGCTCTCTCAGCCCCACCGACTTCACGAGGTGTCTGATGTGGGGAGGGGAAGGGAAAGGAGATTGTAAACTAGTCTGAGACTCCTTCGGGTAGTGAAGGGCGGGGTATAAATCCAATCTCCTCCTCCTCTTCTTCTTCTTGGGAAAAGTGTGCCTCTTTCTTTCTTTTTTTTGCATTTTGAGTGTGTGTGCACCCATGCCCGGAAGTCATGATGACCTCTGGCGACTCCTCCTTGGGCATGGAGGATGTCCAGAGTAGTGGCTTGATAGCCTGCCTCTGACTTCCAGCCCTGGTATTCTTTGGAAGTCTCCCATCTAAATACTTGCCATGGTCGTCCCTGCTTAACTTCCGAGATCTGTCTGATGAGATCAAGCTTGCCTGGGTTATCCAGGTGTGCCTGTTTCTTAATGAACTATGTATATATGTGTTACTGTTCCGGGGAGTTGGCGGTCAGGGAGCCCTCATTCCTGAAATTACTGTATCAGTGATTCTGTGATGCAACAAAAAGTAAGATACCAATCACACAAGCATCTTCTTGATTACCTGTACAATCTAATAGCAAACTCCTGGCTCCTGTGCAAATAGTGAAATGGGCAAAATGGGGCCAGGCACAAAGCGGGCAGGGGGGAAGAGGGTACTGCATTCCTGGAGGAATCCCCAACCTATGCAGGACAACCTGACTTGCTTCCCCTGACCCCTTTTCGGACAGTTCCCCGAAATGAGTTACTAGCACCTGCGCATCAGTTCAGGTTGCATCACAGACCAATAAGTTTGTTCACAAGAGTTTGAAGAACAAATTTGGAGTCCAGTGGCACCTTTAAGACCCACAAAGGTTTATTCAAGTTACGAGCTTTTGTGTGCATGCACACTTCTTCAAATACATTGGAAGGGAAGGTAGAGTTCAAATTTATAAACAGGCTGAACAGCAAATTTACATATACCTTGATGAAGATGGTTTAAGTTATGCATAACTGAGGGAAGTAAATTGAGACTCACCATTCGTCTCCTCTCAGGCATGAAGGTAACTTAACAGCATTTTAAAAAAATGGGCGTAGTGGTATGTCAGCAAAACATTCCAATATTACTTGCATTACATTCAGTATTCTAATATACTATTCTGAAAAAGAAATACACTAAAATACAGAGGATCTGGTCCTTCCTGCTGAGAATACACATGTGAGGACTGAATGAGTTAGCATATGTAATGAGGTAAGAAACCAATATCCCTGTTGAGTCCTGGGGAGGTTTTTGTTCCAAGTTTTGTAATAACTTGTAATTCAGCAGTTTCCCTTTCCACTCTGTTCCTGAAGTTCCTTTGTAATGAAACAGCTACTTTGAGGTCATTCATTGAATGTCTTGGAAGGCTGAAGTGTTCTCCTACAGGTTTCTCAGTCTTGTGATTCCTGATGTCAGATTTTGACATATTTATTGCTTTGGTGTCCTTCCTCCCCTTAATTAAATCAAAACAACTGTTGACCTTATAACCTTAGCTCAGGGGTGGCCAAATTGCGGCTTGGGAGCCACACCGGCTCTTTCAAACATATTGTGCGGCTCCCAGCAGGCTGGCTGGGGAAGCGAAGGCAATGCATGCTTCCCCAATTGGTCTTCTCTTCCCCAGCCAGTGTTCCCCTCCCTGGGTAGGCTTGGGGGGGAGGGGATCGAGAAAGAAAGCAGCTGTAAATGTGTTCTCAAAGCCCCTCCCCCTGCCAGTCGGCTTGGAGAAAGCATTTCTCTCTTTAAATCCCTTCTTCAAGCCAAGCTAGCAAGCATGGGGAAGGGGGGAGGCTTGGAGGACACATTTAAAGTCCCTCCCCCTCCCCCATCTATTCTTTCTCTCTCCCCCTCCCCTCCCTCCCCATCTAAAGCTATCAAGTTAATGTTAATAAAAAGCAAATTTGCATATTTTCTGATAAAAATGTGTATAATATCTGTTCATGTCTTGCGGCTCTCAGACATCTGACGTTCATTCCGTGTGGCTCTTATGTTAGGCATGTTTGGCCACCCCGCCTTAGCTTGTTATTTAGTTTTGCTTTTGCATAACTTAAAACACCTTCATCACGTTACATGTAAATTTGCTGTTCAGCTTGTCTATAAGTTCGAACTCTTACTTTTCATTCCAATGTATCTGAAAAAGTGTGCCTTGCACACAAAAGCCCGTACCTTGAATAAAGGTGCCACTGGACTCTGAATTTGTTCTACTGCTTCAGACCAACAGGGCTGACCACCTGGAACTGTCTTCACAGGCGTTTTCTTACTATTTCTGGTGCCATAGCAATCTCTTCAGATGCTGAAGCATCGATGTTACCTTGACATCTGTGGAGACTGGGGGGAAATGGTGGGTGGGAGTGAGTGCTGGGCGAGGGGGGCATAGTCTGAAGGGACGTGAAAAATGGAAGGGAAAACAAGGACATTAGTGACGAATGGGGGAAGTTAAGAGAATGAGCCGGATATAGGGGAAATTTGACCCTTGCAGAGAAGGATGTGGAACTGTATAGTATAGCCTGATCTCATCAGATCTCGGAAGATAAGCTGGGTTGGTACTTGAATGGGAGACCACCAAGGTGGACTTCACAGAGGAAGGCAACAGCAAACCACCTCTGTTTGATCCCTTGCCTTGATCCCTTGCCAGAAGTCACAGAATCACAGAATCATAGAGTTGGAAGGGACCTCCAGGGCCAGCTAGTCCAACACCTTGCACAATGCAGGACACTCACATCTACCTCCCCCTGCAGACTCCCAGTGACCCCTGTTCCACACC
Source organism: Lepidodactylus listeri (assembly GCA_029233225.1). Lineage (NCBI taxonomy): Eukaryota > Metazoa > Chordata > Lepidosauria > Squamata > Gekkonidae > Lepidodactylus > Lepidodactylus listeri. The sequence continues at coordinate 15,702,858 of JARCFY010000010.1, read as the reverse complement.
CAGAAGATGACAAGAAACCTCCAGGATCCCTGGCCAAACCGGCCTGGAGAAAAATTTCTTCCTGACCCCAAAGTGCATTTCCCTGGGCATGTAAGAAAGGGCCACAAGTCAGCTGTGACTTGGTAGCACTTTACACAGAGAGAGAAGGATGAAAGAGGAAAGGAGGAAGGGGAGTTCGAAAGCAAGAAATTGCAAGTAGATTAATAGGTACCACTTCTGTGGGCAGGTAATAGCGTTCTGTGCACCTCGGTGTCTAGTCATGCCAGCCACATGACCACGGAGACGCCTTTGGACAGCGCTGGCTTGGAAACGGAGATGAGCGCCACAACCCTAGAGTCGGATTCGACTGGCTTTCGAGCAAGGGAAACCTTTACCTTTACCTTACTCTTGTGTTGTCTGTTCATCCAGTTTAGAGAGAACCTCTTAGAGGAGTTTGGGTGGATGGACACAGAGTCCCCATTTTATGCTAATTTGCGGATGGCAAGCACCCTCCCCCACCCCGAGGAAAGAAATGCACCTTTCAGTTTTATAGCCACTGGATAATACGTTCTGTGTGTATACTGTCAAAAGCCACAGCTGACTTATAGTGACCCTGTAGGGTTTTCAAGGCAAGAGGTATCCACAGGTGGTTTGCCATTGCCTCCCTCCAGGTTACGACCCTGGTATTCCTCGGTGGTCTCCCATCCAAATACTAGCCAGGGCCAACCCTGCTTAGCGTCTGAGATCTGACAAGACTGGGCTAACTTCGGTTATCCAGGTGAGGGTTAATATATTTTAGGCCATGTAATTATACAGCTGGCATTCTTTGTTGACGCTGTAGCTTCCTTCAACAGCACTGCCCTGTTTCAAGAGACTCTTTTGGACAGATGGATGGTTTCTCCTCTAATTTGGAGGAATGGCTTCCCAGGAGCAAATAATGGGTGCTGTAGCAAATCCACTCTGACAGCCGACAAGCATTGAGAATGGGCTTCCCTCTGCCCTCCCTAATGGAATGTGGGGAAACGAAAAAGCCAGTGGACAGAAAAGCATTTTCAGTTGCAAGGGACAGAGCGACGTGTGTGTAGCCGGATGGACTGCCAGCATATGGCAAATAAACCATAACATCATCAACTGGAGCTAATTTATTTATTTATTTTTATTTATTTTTCGTATTTATATCCCGCCCTCCCCGCAAGCGGGCTCATGCAACTTAACTCACGTAGGAGACACGCCAGGGAACTCTCATTGCAGTCTGTTGACCTAAAACCAAATTGCTGGTCAATGCCTCGGGGACAGGCTGGGAAAGAAACATGTATCAGTGGAATTGGGGAAGGATTTGGTAGCAGGATTCTGGCTGCGTGCCTGGAGTCAATACAATATTCAGTGCTGGAAACTTATCCCTCTCCCCACCCTTCAGACCTGACGGATTGACGATCCTTGGTTTTTGCGTTTGTGTGATTGATCATTCCCTTGAGCGACCTGGAATTTATTTTCATACATTTATTTCTTGCTTGATCATACTTATGTGCAACCCAAGCAGGAGGTAAATTACGTCGCAACAAAGCTAAGGGTTGCTCGGCTATCCCCAAAAGCTGGTAATTCTGCCTCCTCCTTGCTACTGAAGCTCTGGAAGGTTTCTATTTGGCTGGAAGACTGATGTCCCCATATGTATATATAACCTCCAAGAACTTGTAGGTTAACATTTTTTTGTATGTATTCAATCAAGCATGTTGTGGACAGAGAGAAACTTTTATACCTGTCCCATAATACTAGAACTTGGGCTCACCCGGTCAGAATTGGTTGGGAGTAGGTTCAAGACACACAAAAGGAAATACTACTTCACACAGTGGATAATTGACGTGGAACTCATGGCTATGAGGTAACGACTGTTGGCTTTGTTGTTGTCATCATGTCATGGCCGACTTATGGCGACCCCACAGGGTTTTCAAGGCAAGAGACGGTCAGAGGTGGGTTGCCATTACTTGCCTCCACATTTCAACTCTGGTATTCCTTGGTAGTCTCCCATCCAAATATTAGCCAGGGCCTACCCTGCTTAGAAGAAGAAGAGATTGGATTTATACCCCGCCCTTCACTCGGAGTCTCAGAGCGGCTTACAATCATCTTCCCTCCCTCTCCCCACAACAGACACCCTGTGAGGTAGGTGGGGCTGAGAGGGCTCTGAGAGAACAGCTCTTGAGAGAACAGCTCTGAGAGAACTGTGATTGACCCAAGGTCACCCAGCTGGCTGCATGTGGAGGAGTGGGGAATCAAGAGGGTGTGAAACCGTTAAGAGGTAAATGGGTGGGGTCTGCGCAGTCCGCCCGGAGGATTCAACCCGACGGGTCGCACCGTCCGCCTTGGTCCAAGGACTATTGCCGTGTTGGACTATTGCCGTGTTAGCAACAATTTGTATTATTGCTTCGTTAAGCAGCAATTTATCTTGTATGACTGCCAGCCTGCATGAATCATTTTGAGAGTGCTGTACACATTATATTGTACGAATGTCTAGCACACTGTTTTTGTTGTGTTTTGTGTGCGGTACTTTTTCTCTGAACGTTGTGATTACTGTTGCATATCAACGCATATGACTGGCCACCATTGGGGGGAGGCTGCTGGACTACAAGGGCCTTCGGTCTGATCCAGCAGGACCACTCTTGTGTTTTTAATGACAATGTAGTCCCTCAGTTGTAGCAGCTGTAATAACCCAGACTAGTTTGGTCCCATCAGGGCTTGGAAGCTAAACAGGGTCACTACTTGGAGGGGAGACCATTAAGGAAGACGGGGGCTGCTTTGCAGGGGAAGACAATGGCAGACCACCTCTGCTCATGGTCCTGCCTGGGAAACCCCATGTGGTGCAACAGCATGAGGTCGCCATTAGTCAGTGGCGACTTGGCTTTACCTTAGTCCCTCAGTGATGTATGAGGGATGAGTCTCTTGGAATCAGTGCATCATGAAAGCGAGACAGTTGGCCTTCTCAGCTAGCGTTCCTGTCTTGTTGGTTATTGTCAAGGCTCGGCTGTTGGAGATTTCCAGTCGGAGGGCGGGACAGCTTCAGGGTTTGATTTCTTGGAGGAATCGGAGCCTCGGAATCAGAATCGGCGCAACCTCAGAATCGAGAGGAGAGGCGGTTGGAAATTCATCCCAAATCCTCTTCCTCCCCCTTGAGCTCTATTATGGGGCCTCTGTCCTTTCTCTCTCGGGCCTCTCTCTCTGACAGAGCTGTGAGATATTCCTTCCTGGCTCGCATCCCTTCCCCCATTTAAATCTCCCCACCCCAGCCCCAGCCCTCCCTCCAGCCCGGGGAGCTCTTCCCCCACCGAGGAGGGTGGCCACTGGGTTCTCCCGTTCTCTGACTCCTCCCTCTGTGTTCCACCCCCGTTCTTCCCTGTCTCCTCAACATCTTGTAGGGTGAGTGGTCCAGCCTCTTCTGCCCTCTTTGGTTGCTCCTGCTCCTCAGGATGGGACTCGAAGTAGGGGTGTTGTCTCAACCCTATCCCCTCACTTGCTCCGGCTGTTCGGGTATTGTCTGACTCGGCTGGCATCTCAGCATATTGGAGGGGCTTCCTTTCCTTCATTCATGCTCGCCCTTGTGTGAACTTGGTGACTGGGCCCTTTGCTACTGTTTTGGGGTCCCCATCAAGGAGGCATCTCTCCCTTCGGGGTGTATAGTCGTGCGAGGCTACTGGGTTTGAATCCGGGTTGCCGATACTGGGCTGACCTCTGGTACTTTAGATACTTTAGACTTTTTCATGCCTCCACTGCTGTACTGGACGAAGCCTATCCTACCCGGCAAGCCGCAGAGGAGGGTTTTGGCAGTGGAGTTTTTGGCCTACCACTTTCTCATCTAAATGTGTTTACTGCAAGCTGGGAAGGGGTGGAGGGGGGAGAAAGAAAATATGGAAAGCACCTTCCTGGTGCCAGGCCTTCTCTCCTGAGTCCCAAATCTCATGGAACCACTGAAGCAAGATCTGAACAAAGGCCTCACTAATTAAGCACTGGGAGAAAAAAAAAGTCCAGGAGTAAGCCAACCGGCCTTGGGGACTAGTTTAATTTCATTAATTTGAGAAGAGCGGCATCCTCTCAAGCTGTAATTGGTGTGCTGAGCATGTCCCTGTGTGCCTGCATGAGAGAGAATGATAATGATGCTGTCCCAGAGTTCATACTTCCTGGCCTTTCATTGCTTTTTTTCCAGATGACTAATAAAGTGCATTATTTATCAAGGGGCATTCTGGGAGCATGTTCTGACCACACCCATAAATGAGAACTCCTGCCCCATACTGTGGCATCTCAGCAGTTTAGATAGAATGTATTAGCGGAAGGCAAGCAAATTTTAAAAACTATTATCCATATATATTTGCTACAACCTTATCAGTCCATCAGAAAAACCACCGCTTCTTGACATAAGTAGGTTTTGTACAAGTATACATTAGTAAAGGTAAAGGTTTCCCTTGCTCGAAAGCTAGTCGAATCCGACTCTAGAGGGTGGTGCTCATCTCTATTTCCAAGCCAAAGAGCCAGCGCTGTCCAAAGACTTTCTCCGTGGTCATGGGGCCACGCTGTTACCTTCCCACCTCAGCAGTACCTATTTATCTACTTGCAGTTTCTTGCTTTTGAACTGCTAGGTTGGCAAGAGCTGGGACCAGAGATGGGAGCTCACTCCGTCACGTGGCACTCGGGTCTCGAACTGCCGAGCTACCGGCCTTCCAGTCTGCAACTCAGCATCTTAACCTCTGAGCCATTGCGGCCCCTTCAGAAGTATACATTACACATATATAAAGTGTAACTGTACATTTTTATAATTTTTTCACACTGTTGCAACTAAAATAACTCCTTACTCCATTTTAGAATAGCTGTGTTCAAGTAACCTATGTAGGATGGAATAGGGTTTGGGGGAGATTGGGGGGCAGAGCATGGGAAGGAGGAGTATCGCTGGAGTTGGCGATGTCACTTCTGGGTGAAGACCAGGAAGTGACGCTGCTACATAGAATGACATTCTAGCCATTTCTTCAATCTCAATGGTAGATATGATTGAGACGGGGAAATCCCTAGGGCAGAGGTTCCCAACCTTTTTTGAGCCTGTGGGTGCCTTTGGAATTGTGACACAGGGTGGTGGGCTGACAACAAAATGGCTACCATAGGAGGTATAGCCAATCACAAAACTTTATGGAGATCCTAAGAAGAACATAAGAGAAGCCAATGTTGGGTCCGGCCAATGGCCCATCCAGACCAACACTCTGTGTCACACAGTGGCCAAAAATACCAGGTGCCCTCAGGAGGTCCACCAGTGTGGCCAGAAATCCAGAAGCCCTCTCACTGTTGCTCCCCTGTCACCAAGATCATTGTTAACTCTAACAGTAACTCTTCAACACTTCCGGTAGAAGCTCAGGAGGCCTTTAAAAAGGAACATGTTGTTTAAAAACAGTTTCTTGTGTAGATACAGCTTAACTTCAGTCACAGAATGACAAACCTTGTATCATGGCGGTGGCAGCGGCTGCTGAAGCATAGTTTTAAGTTTCTGCACAGCCGATCAGATCTCCAACGGCCACGCTGGACAAGGGTCCCACCTAGCCCTGCCAGCCTTCTAAAAACGTTAGGTGAGCACCAGAGAAGGAGTCAGCAAGCACTATGGTACCTGCGGGTGCCCCACTGGGGACCCCCATCCTTGAGCATCCTGCACAACTTGGTGATATCCCAAATGAAGACCCAGAAGTGGCTTTGCTGTGCTGTACGATGCGGTCTCGGCCCCCCATTTTTGCTATGCTGCCCCATCGAGTGGCAGCAGAGGCAGGGGTGCATGGGCAGGAGGTCGCCCGTCCTAGTGGGCAACCTGGCCCCCCAGGGTGAAATAAAACAGGACTACGGCAGCATCTTCAAGACTAACACCATTTGCTCATGACTCAGCTTTTGCAAGTCACAGCCGGAGTCAAACGTTGTCAGTCTTTAAGGTGCCCTGGGACTTCTGTCTTATTTTGCTGCTACAGACTAACGTGACTACCCACCTGGGGATATTTGGGGTGAAAGCACGTAGTTGTTGGGAAGGGGCATTGGCATTGCACCTGCTGGCACCACCCTGCCTTCGTGTCAGGGACGGCATCCGCATACCCTCTGGTGGGGCAGCGGCTGCCAGCCCTTTCCCTGCCTGCTCAGTTGTGAGTAGGGTTGCCAGGTGCTTCCCTTCTGCTGGCGGGGGGCTCCATGCTTCTTCTTGGGATTTTCCTGCATGCAAGTGAAGCGCGTACGATGCAATGATATCATCCGGAAGCGACATCATCATACCAGGCAGGTTGTGCAGGCGACGCTCTAGCATTTGGCCAAAAACTCTATGGTCATGGAGGTTTTAGTCAAATGCTAGAGTGTCCCCCCACGTGACATGCCCTGTGTGATGACATCACCTCTGGGTGACATCATCATGCTGAGTATGTTGGGCATGGCGGGGGGTCTTCGGGACGGTGCTCCCCCATCAGCCAGCTGGTTGGTGGTGGATCGGGCCCCCCAGTTTGGGGGAACCCCGCCCCCATCAGTGTTGTGAGTGCTCCACCGCTCCTGCTCCCAGCTGCCCACACTGCCCAGTGTCAACAGGGAAAGGACTGTGGGCAGTGTGGATGGTTGTGAACACAGGCAGTGCAAGGGATCGCAAGCAGGGCAGGGGAAACAGGCACAAGCAGGCAGTGAGATGAGTGGGCTGGAAGGGGCCCCCTGGGATCTCTCTGCCCAGGGCCTTCTGAAATCTGGAATTGGCTGTGCTTCGTGTGTTCAGTATTATTTGTGAACCGAGCCTGTGCACCTCTAAATAGTATGGAAGTGGGCTTCTCTGTGGCCATGTGGTCAGGTGCCCCCAACTGCACGCGCCGAACATAAGCACGAACAGCCAAATCCTATTTCTGTGTAGTGCACTATTGAAAATTTGGACCCCTCGTGACCTTGGCCTGCAAACAACATTGACTTTCAGGAGATTTTGCGTCTCTACATCATAGAATCAGAATCACAAAATTATTGAGTTGGAAGGGACCTCCGGGGTCAACGAGTCCAACCCCCTGCACAATGCAGGAAATTCACAAATACCCCCCCCCCCCCATCCCCAGGGGCCCCTGCTCCATGCCCAGAAGATGGTCAAAAAACCCCTCCAGATTGCTGGCCAAACTGGCCTGGAGAAAATTGCTTTTTTCTAAGGTCTTTTTTTAAAAAAGCATCTCTCTTTGATTGCAAAAAAAAGGGATGCCTTAATGTGCCCCGAAGAGTGAAGAAGCCCTTTGATTACCCAATCCCCATTTGGAATGCTGTTTCCTTTGCTTTGAATTGCTCACAAAGCGGCTGGTAGCCGTAACGCCCGAATGTTCCAAATGGTGCCTGAGAGCTTCAAATGTTTTCTTCTGGCCATGAAATATTTAAGACCACTTTGTGGATGTTGGGGCGTGAAGGGAAAAGATATTGTGTTTGCTTTTCTTTAAGGAAGAGGGTAAGGCAACCTTGAGCCCCCCCCCCCCGATCCTCGCGGCCTTCCACCAGTGCCTGCCGCATGGAAATGAGCGTGACTTGTGTCTGCGGAGTTGTTCGAGGCGTGCATCCCGAAATGTTCTCTTACAAATATTTTCATCACCGGCTCGAATTATGCGGCAGCCTTCAAATAGGATCAGGTTCGCTCACAGCACAGCTGACAGATACATAGAAGGTTTGATGAAAATAGATTCATTTGAAAATATAATTTCTCTGTCGGTTGCTGTGTTCTTGAGCCTCACATTCCCCGGACTGAGGGGAGAGGTTACGGAGCAACCTGTGCCACTCTTCCCTCCCCCTCCCCCGCTCTCAAATTACTTGTGAAGTAGTGGGGCAGCTAATATGTTATATATTCAAATGAAAGGTTTTCAAAAACAGAGTTCAGCTGAACTGCAAATTCAAACCACAAGGGTGATTGGCTTGGCATTGACCTTTATCTCGTCTGTCTATCAGGAACTTTCAAGAGGAATAAAAAATGCAAAATTGACTCCTTTGCCCCAAATCGACCACAACTGCAGTTGCTGTACGGGTTGGGAAGGTTGAGATATTCAGATGTGGGGAAGGTGTGGATTTGTATTTAAAAGAGGGAAGCAAGAGAAACGGTTAGGGTTGCCAGCTCTCCTGCCACGATGAGAGACCGCCTGTTCGCGAAAACACCAGTGCTGCACATGCTGTGACATCACTTCATGACATCAGTAAGATGATCCCTCAAGTCTTTGTTTTTACCATAGAGAATGAGGGATTTAGTCATCTCCCCCAGGCCTCAATCCCCTCTGTGACAATGACAAGACGACCTCTCCCAGCCTGCCCCGGGTTTCCTTACACAAAGAGTGTATTCACTGCTGCCACCAGCAGGCCACTAAAGGACTTGCAGTCTGAGGCTTGCAACCAGACTCGCTTAAAAAAGCAGAATCCCTTCCTTTTGTACAGCCAATGCAGATGTAGGAGGAGATTTTCTTAACCAAGCAGGCAAGGCCTGCTTCTCTCTTATACTTGGGTAAATGTAAGCCAAGGCAGGAGGCATTTTTGTAGCTGAAGAGACTAAATGACTGCAATTTCGGAAAGAGAATTTGTTTTTATCTTAAACAATACGGTATACAGTTGACACACGAGAAAAACAGAATACGGTGGAACAGCACTACAGCATCAGAGCAAATGGGAAAAAAATCAAATTGGTGTAAACACATATCCTCTTTCCCTAGATCTCCACCTTATCTCCAGGATGCCTAAGAGACAGGCAGAAATAACTCAAGGGTTCTAGGTCTGTTGTTCAGACTCCGATTCTTTTTGAGCTGGTTTTTCCATATAGCTGGTCATCTCTTTAGGATTTCTGTTTGAAGCTTGTGTCAGTTTCCCAGTGTCTCGTGCCTGACTGCTACCTAAGGCTTTGATCAGACAAGCTGTTTGATCCGATGTCACTGCTTCTTCTCTCCGGATTAAAAATGCTTGTTTGGACAGTGACATCTCTATCCCATTCCTCAGTCAGCACCCTGTTCTCGCCTCCAGCTTTCCTGACACTGGAGAAAGTCTGATATTTATGGATTGAACTGGTCTCACTGCACATTTCCTGATGCCTGTACTCTCCTGTGATACCAAGCTGTTTGGGAAATCAGATTGCACACTTCCATCTGAGCACCATTTTTAAATTCAGTTAGCGATGTGCACATAAGCAGATCTTCACCCCAGGGTTTTGAATCACTGCTTGTGCACTTCTGCACCCAAACATTTTGTCAGGATGGGGAGCCCCCAGGGGAGTTATTTTTGAGTGACAAATACCCCCTAACCCCATATCTCCTGCTTCTTGGGGATGGAAAGCCATGGAAATGGTCCCTAGTTAGGCTCCCATAACAGCAGGGAGCCTGGGAAGGCTGTGTCCTAATTCAGGAAGACTTGGGTAAGGCTGGGAAAAATTAAAAATCCAGGCTTCAGAGTTGCTGTTTGAGAGTTTCTCATTATTGACACAAGAGTAAATGTACTGAAGTCATGTACATCTCATGTAAACCTGCATGATACTCACATTCCTCCTTCCAGTGTATTCGAAGGAAGAGCAGTGAAGCGAAGGAGGCTGAGAGGAGCCGCAGTACTTGGTGGAGGGATTTCAGAGCTGTCAAAATGGAGCAGTGCTTCGAATCAACGCTTCTACATATGTGTGAAAGACAATATTTAAAAAGGATGCTGCCTGACTGCCCACTCCATGGTTACCGCACAGCAATAATCTGAATGGTCAACCACAAAGTGAGCATGCTGTGAGGTGGGTTAAGGGTGACATGTTTGGCCTAACCTCTCTGGAACAAATAACACCAGATAAAATAGAGGGACAGCCAAACCGCGCCAAGCCTGTCTTCTGACCGCAGCCTAAGAACAGCTTCTCCAAAATGCCTCACTCCTGCAAGGAGAGTTTCTTCTACCAACATAACCCCCACACCACTCCCCCAGAGATTCACCCAACAGAAGAGAGACTTCTCCTTTGTGTACATACAGCAGCTCTAAGGGCGGTAACAGGCAAGAGAATCACCATTGGTGGACCCTTGTTGGCGATGTGACATTGCCGGCAATGCAGTGATGTCAGTTCCAGCACAACCCAGAAGTGACTTCATAGTGGAGGGAGATGCTGTAGCATTTGCCCCAAGCTCTATGGTTTAACCATAGAATTTGGGGAGAATGATACAGCATCACCTGACACAATGCAGCTTCCAGGCTGTGCCAAAAGTGACATCATAAAGGAAAAGGGAGGGAGACACCTCTGACAACTAGAAAAGAGGAGGTACAAAGTACCAGTGGTTCTAGTTGCAAGAGATGTCTCCCCTGCCCCCCCCCCCCTTTACCATTGTAGCCTCTGGTACCATTTACCTTTCTCTTCTAAACATGACATCATGGCATTGGCATGATGTCACGGCATCGATGTGATGCTGATGGCCCCCTTTTCCTCCAACATTTCCCGCTGCTGCCCAACTAAGTAGCAATGGGCAAAGCTGGTGGGAGGGACAGGAGGTATCCTACCAAAGTGGGAGACCAGGTCTCCCTAGGCAACTCTTTCTTCCTTTCTGTCTACTTCCTTAAATATCATGCAAATGGTTTTATTGCCCCAAACTCTGCAGCCTGGAATTCATAGGGAATTGAAAAAAGGGTGGGTGGGTGGCTAAGAGAGAGAACTGGCTCTTTCTTTGACCAAACTACCTGTAAAGGACACTTACCCCTCAGCTTTGAGATTTCTTAGGCTATAAACCCAGCATTCACAGAGTAAGGGAGAAAATTCTTACACAGATACTTGAGTGAAGTGTCATTTCATCACACTCATGAGAGGCAGGGGGAGGAGCCAAGATGCTTGTATCCTCTCTTCCTGTTCGCTTGTTCAGTTAGTGTTGGGGGGGGGGGTACATGAAGATAGAGCTGCCAGCCCATTAGCTGAGGTGGGAGATGTCCTGTGGGCAACCCTTGTTGTGCACTGCGAAACACGGCACTGTCATGTGCGCCGTGACATTGCTTCTGGGGAAAACACAAATGATGTAGGCTGGCTCTGGGAACTGCCAAAAACTTTATAGTAAAACCTATTTTCTTATCTTAGAGTTTCTGGAGATTCCTAGAGCTATCCCATGACACACCTGGGTTTTCCCTGGAACTGATATAGGCTAGCTCTAGGAATCACTAAAAACTCTATGGTAAAAGCTGAAGAAGAGATTGGATTTATACCCTGCCCTTCACTATCGGAAGGAGTCTCAGAGTGGCTGACAATCTCCTTTCCCTTCCTCTCCCCACAACAGACACCCTGTGAGGTAGGTGGGGCTGAGAGAGCTCTTTCGAGGACTGCTCCTGAGATTCTTTTTTTAACCATAGAGTTTCTGGTGATTCCTAGAGCTACGCCATATCACTCTTGGATTTCCCCCGGAACTGATGTTATGATGCACACAACACTGTGCCCTGCTTATGTCCCCACCCTGAACCTCCCCCTGCTCACCAGGCCTGGCTTGGCCTGGCAACCCTACGTGTACAGGGCTACCGAGTGAATGGGATGCTGTAGCTCTTTCCCCCAGTTTGGAAAGGCAGCCAGGTATGATTCTTCATCTTATCAGCAACACAGAGCAGTTCTGGGCATTATATAACATGAAGCTTGCAGTTGTATGGGGAGTTTCATGAATGATAAACTACGCAGACTCTCATTTTTCCTGATCCTATTTATATCAGCATCGTTATCGCACTGAATATTATTCAAAACTTGTTTTCAGCAGCCCTAGATTAAAATAGATTTGTCTTGTGTTTATGTGTGTGTGCGTGTGTGTGCGTGTGTGTGTACAAAATGTGCATAATTGCTGCCACTTGAAAAGATAAAGCTCTGGTAGTTGATCTTCATAAAGCAATAACGGTTACTGATGCAGTGATTTCTTTTCTTGAAGTCTAAGAAGTCTTTGTAGCTACTCCAGGGAAAGCCAAGAAAGACTAGTTCCATTTTTAGAACAGGGAAAAAGAGAGTTAAAGTTCTTTCTACTCAGGCAGATGGCGTGGAGGAATGGGCTCAAGGAACCTGTGCTCTGATTCAGAAGTAGGGATGGGCACAAACCTGGAAAATGTGGTTTGTACCAGCTCATGGTTTATAGCAGAAGAAGAAGAGATTGGATTTATACCCCACCCTTCACTCACTTGGAGTCTCAGAGCGGCTTACAAACACCCTTCCCTTCCCTCAAAGGAAGCTTGGAAAAGAGCTCTCTCAGCCCCACCTACCCCACAGAGTGTCTGTTGTGGGGAGGGGAAGGGAAAGGAAGTTTGTAAGCCGCTCTGAGACTCCCTTGGGTAGTGAAGGGCGGGATATAAATCCAATCTCTTCTCTTCTTCTTCTTCTTCTTCCCCTTACCACAACAGACACCCTGTGAGGTGGGTGGGGCTGAGAGAACTCTTTCCCAAGCTGTCCTTGAGGGAACAGCTGGTACAGAGCTATGGCTTACCCAAGGTCATCCAGCCAGGTGTAAGTGGAGGAGTGGGGAATCAAACCTGGTTCTCCCAGATTAGAGTCTGCGCACTTAACCACTACACCAAACTGGCTCTCAGCAAGCCTGGTTCACTCAAGCCTGGTTCACAAGCCACAAAGCATCATGAACTTTTAGGCACCAAACAAACTACTTCAGTTCATGAGGTTCGTGATGTGGTAGAAATGATAGTGATGCCAAACTCACAGGGGATCTCTGGCTGACTCTCCTCTGTCTGGTCTCTGAGTTTGGTGAGGATTAAATTTACAGAGTCTGAGTTACAGCCCCCCAAAGAAGGTGCCCCCAGGAAAGTGCTTTCTCAGGAAATCACAGGCACAGGCTCAGCAGTGTATAAAATCTGCAAGCTGGAGACACCAGATTCACAGGGGACCTCCCCCTGATGCTTTTCTACATGCCCTTCAAGTTATGTGCAGATTGAATTTAGGGGATCTGAGTTATGCCCCCCCCCAAGAAGATTCCCCTGGAAAGTACTTTTGAGGGAAATGTCGTGAAGGTTCAAAAGTGAACAGAATGGACCCCCTGCAAGCTGCACACACCAAGTGCTCAGGGAACCACCCCCTCCCTTTGAAGTTTGGTAAACATTTTGATTGAACAGAGACAGTCTGTCCAGAAATATATCCATTTGCAAAACATCATGAATCCCTAATATCTTAAAATACACATTTAGTTATTAAATTCAGTGAGAATTGGGTTCATGTATACAGTATTTAAAATGTCTAAAATACCTCAAATTAAAATTATATACTGCCAGGGGTCATTTCGAGCTGGAACACAAAGGAACACCGTTCCGGGAGTAACAAGCCCAGGAGCGGGCGCTGTGGAAAAAAGCAAAAGCATACTAACTCGATCTGTATTTTCATGCTTGTTGTAGGGTAGCTTCCCTGCAAGAGCAAAGGAAACCTAAAGTGTCTTTAGTCAACCTGTAAAGCTGGCTCGCCAGCTCTGAGTTGGGAAATACCTGGAGATTTTTTGGGTGGAGCCTGAGCAGTGGGTGTTGCCTTCTGACACACTTCTGGTGATGTCAGGGGGTGTGGCATATGCAAATAAGCTATACTAATGAGTTATGCTAATGAGCTCCTGCACCTCTTTTCCTACAAAATGACCCCTGTATACAGCATTTACAAATTCCAATTCCAATTTTAACAATGTTAATGCCTTGCATCTCAGTAAGCTGTGTCCCTAAGAACCTCCTTTGCTCTAGCTTTCCTGGCTGCTAATGCAAAGAGTGCTACCTAATAAGATACTGAAGGATTCGCGTCTGACAACAGAAAAATTAGCTTATCACCATCAGAAAAACTGTGCAGTGGATTAAGTATTTGAGATAAAAACCTACTTCTAAGATCTGAATATAGTGGACAAACCATTAAGTAGTGAAACAGATCTTCAATAGAAGTTCCACGAAGACAAATAATGTTGTTCTAGGGAATATCTTTAGATATCTTCCCCTCAGTACTTCCGTTGGCATGTTCTGAAATCGTAATGCTGTGAATGCCACTCTTAGACTATGTGCAGTAATGCTCATTGTTATGTTCTTATGTTGTTTTACATTGCATCCTTAGGACTCTGGTAATCTAGCTCCCTCATCTTATTGGCTGCTGAATAAAGACTTCCTATTGGTCCTTAAGCCAATCCTAGGAACCAATCAAAGAGCCCTGCTTAGGTCCAATCAGATTTAGTATCATTAGTTACAAGGTATATAGTTATGTGTTGGAACAGTATAAGTTAAGTGCCGCTCTTGCCAGAGCTGAACGATGTTTAGAATAAAAGCCTGCACTGGATTCGTCGCCTCCTGACTCAATACTTATTACTTATCAAATAAGAGGCTCTTAAATGATCTTTCTTTAAGTTTTTATACCAAGGGGCAGATTTTGACTGAGCAATTGGTTTTCATGGTGTGGTGTATTTACTGTATACATCCCAATGCAACGGTCTGTTCTCCCTCTCTAATGTTTGCATGGGTTGGTCAAGTCCCGTAGGGTGGTTCAGTCTCGTGAGGAGGAGTTTTTCCTGGTCCATTCTCTTTGTTAGCTAGAATGGTAGGCTGCGTGGGTTCCCTCGTCCTGGAATCACTTGCTCCCTTCCCTGTATCTCCTTGCTAGTAAATATATGTCGTTTTGACCATACCTGACTCTGGTGAGTGAACGTAAGTGCAGGAATCTGAATGCCGGCCCTGTTCTTGAGCTGCAAGCAAAAGGGAACGTCACAACCACATGGAAGGCAGCTTGTTGAGACCTGGACCTCAACCTAGTGGAAGGAGCCATGGGTGGCTGGAAGCAGAGCTGAGCAGAAGACTGAACCAGCTCCAAGACCCAAGCCTGTGTTCTCCTCCCTCTCCCTTACAATGAGATAAGGGCAAAGGGGAGGAGCATCCTGGGAGGAGAAACAGGTCCACCAAGCACATCCTGAGAGGTCTGAGACCGAAGAGACCTGGAGGAGGTCCTGAGTAAGGCAACATGGGATCTGGAAATCTCACTGCAACAACATGTGGCCCAGCCCTTATGGTGGTGGAGAGATCTGTTGGAATGTATGTCTGGAGTACAAGAAGAGAAAAAAAGCACCTGCAGGGGGAGACATATGGAAAGCTGGTCAGATACCTCCTTCCTTCTGCTAAATACCATTTCCTGGTTTGTTCCCAGAATGCTATTCTCAGGCAGTTTCCTGGTTCTTCTTGTAAACACTCTCTGCTCCAGCCTTGTCATATAGTAAGATGCTTACCTCTCTCTCTCTCTCTGTCTCCCCCACCTCTCCAGCAGATAAATAAACAAAACAAACTACTCTCTTTCCTGAATCAGATTGTCTCACTGATGCTGAATACTTACTGTGCCAAGAGGAGCAGCCTTGAGACCTGTAGAACAGGCCAGTGGTGATGCAAGCTCTTCCTCATAGGGAAGTCTTGGACATCCAGCAGACTGTAAGCCATAAGCTAGCATTTTGCTCTCCAAGGGAGGGGAATGTTTGCTCAGGATTGCATACTAATATAATAATAATGCATTCACATGAACTCACCTGTTCATATGTAAAGCTGGTTGAATGCATGAGCTGAAGCAGCTGAACATTCCCACCTCCCACACATTGTTTTGCTAGGACCGGTTGCTTTCCCCATTTTTCTCCCATTCTGGATCAGGTATCAGAAATGAGATGTGGGCATAATGGACAGAGGCAAACACAGCAACAACCTAGATTCAGGCCATCCCGCCTTAATGTTGCCTTGTTGGCAGGGGGAGGGGCCATGGCTGAGTGGCAGAGCATCTGCTTGGCATGCAGAAGGTCCCAGGTTCAATCCCCGGCATCTCCAGTTGAAAGGCCCAGATAGAAGATGATGCAAATACGGTTACCAAGTCCACTATGGTGGGGGGATTGGGGGGTAATTATGGGGGTGGGTGGGGGGCTGGGGACATCGCTCAGGGGACACTCTGGTATTTGGGTGAGACTCTTATGTTTTTTTGCTCTCAAGTGACAGAGTTTGTCAAAATACCAGAACGTTCCCCTGTGCAACATCCTAATGCGATGATGTCACTTCTGGGTGATGTCATCATGTCATGAACGTTGCATCGTGGTTTCCCTGTTTAGTAGCAGGGTTTTCCTTGCCAGCCAGCTGGTCCACAGTGGGGAGAAGCCCCTGAAATCAGGAGATCCCCCATCTGGACCTGGGGCCTGGCAAGCCTCGATGAGAAAGACTTTCGCCTGAGACCCTGGAGAGCCGCTGCCAGTCTGAGTAGACAATACTGACCTTGATGGACCAAAGGTCTAATTCAGTATGAGGCAGTATAAAGCAGCTTCGTGTGTTCACGTACTTCTGTAAGGATGCCTGAATGTAGCTAAGATGATTCCTGAAAAGTATGCTTATTCACTAGAACACAAAAAAGGTAACTAGTTAACAAACCCTATAGCTAATAGGTAACTAGTTAACAAACCCTCAGTGGTAGAGCATCTAATTGGCATGCAGAAGGTCCCAGGTTCATTCCCTGGTGTCTTCAGTTGAAAGGATCAGATGTTAGGTGATGTGAAAGATTTCTGCCTGAAATCCTGGAGAGCGGTATTGGGATATTTGGTTAATATGGCAGAGTTTTGCCCAGTCATGGAAGCGTGATATTGAGTGCAGTAAATAAGTCTCCCAAGGATTACATTGCAAAAAAGCTAAAGTTACATTTATTCAAGTGGATTCAGTTCACACTCAGGTTGCAGTCAAAAGAAGAGAAAGAAGCCTAGTCTAAAGAGTACTTTCCCTATCACAGATGGCCAGCTTGTCCAACATTGTGTGTGGGAGTATGAGGGCATTGTCTCTACAGGATGGACCTGCAGAGACATGTTTCTCCATGGAAGGCCATGTGAAGTGAGTGAGAGGACAAAGGGAGAGAGGATGGGTCAGAGGGCAGCTCCTAAGTTAAGACAAAGAGAGGCACTCTATTCAAGGAAATAAAACCTATATACCCTTAGACTGATGTAGCACCCCCCGAAGCTGAGTTGCTCAGCTGGGCTAAGTTGCTCATTCCAACAAGCTGCTGTTGGTCTGAGTAGACAATTCTAACCTTGATGGACCAATGGTCTGATTCAGTATAAGGGAGCTTCATGTGTTCCTGTGTTTGTGGATGTCTGGATGTAGCTTCGGTGATTCCTGAAAAGTGTGCTTATTCTCTAGGACACAAAAAGTAAGTGGTTAACTAACATTAAACCCTACACCTGAGTTACAGGTTTACTACCTCACTATGCCTGGTGTGTACTGAACTGCGGGTGCGTCATAAAATGTTCCCAACACCCTGACACTATGATGGAAAGACTGGTGATGGAAGACTAGTAATGGCCATAGAGTATCTCTATTATCTTCTACGAGAAGGGGAGGCTGAAGCTGGAATGTATGATCTCAGAAGGAAAGTGCCAGATGTAGTATTAGAGGAACAACATGTGCCTCTAATTCACTGTGTACTCTTAGTGTCAGCCAGCTCCCCACAAGAATGATCACCTAGCTAGCCGAGCAAAGATAAATGAGGCCGTTCAGGAGATAGCAAGCATGTTTATGGAGGGAACTGGGGAATAAAGAATATATGAATGGGAGAGATGGATTAGGAAAAAATGTAGATGGGCAATATTACTTCCTTGGCAGGTTCATTTTCGCCATCCAATAAATACACAGTCAGCTGCTATGTTTATCGAGGTACCAAGCTATGCCATCTGCATGGCACTGAGTTAAAATGCCCATTCAGTAAATGGCACGGTGGAGGCAGGGAAGCAAACACTTCCTTTCCCCAACCCACGCCCTCACTCTCGCCGCTGGAGATAATGCTTTCTTTCTTCTATGTCTCAATTCGCTGTCTCAGGAAAAAAAAATCGCTGTGCCATTGTGGCTGCGCATAGAGAATGCTTTGCAGATGTGCCAAGCGGTCAAAGGTCTAGACCAAAAAAAGAATGTTGAAATAATAATTAATTAGCTGCCTGTCTTTAGAATATTTGTTTTGGGAGAACTGTAGTAAATTAAGACGCTCATTCCCGAATGACAAGAGCACGAGGAATTGGGGAGTAGCATCCAGAAGAAAGAAGGGAAATAATCCTTGAAAGAGACTGGATTTGTTTACATTTGGAAAGTGATCAGACTTTCCCCAGCCAATGCATTCTGGTTTCCGCCAGGATTTTCCCCTGGTAAACAACTTCAAGCTGTTGTTGGTGACTAAATAACAGGCCGTTCCATCCAGAACAAATGCAATTGGCTGCGTGCAAAATGAATGTCCGGGAATCTGCTGCCGCTGTGGGCCTTTCCTCTGCAGTGGAACCAAACTGCTTATGCTCTGCTTGTGTTAGTTTCCAGAGTCCTTGCTTCACTGTGCATGACAGATCAAGATGGATAGCCATGTTAGTCTGTCTGTAGCAGGAGAAAAGAGTAAAAGTCCAGGAACACCTTAAAGACTAACAAAATATGTGGCAGGGCAGGAGCTTTTGTGAGTCACTGCCCACTTCTTCAGCTATATCTGAAGTGATACAGAATCATCGGGTCCTCCAGGGTCATCTAGTCCAACCCTCTGCACAATGCAGGCAGTTCATAAATATCTCTCCCCCACACCCAGTGACCCCTTTTCCATGCACAGAAGATGATAAAATACCTCCAGAAGAAGTGAGCAGTGACTCATGAAAGCTCCTACCTTTCCACATATTTTGTTAGTATTTAAGATGCTCCTGGACTCTTGCTCTTTTTCACCATGCATATAATGGATGGCTTTTGATGTCTCTTGACTTGGGTACCATTTTGGGACAGAGGACTCTACCTCCCCAACCCTGTGTTTGAAATCATATCTGAATATTGTTTAGCAGGAGTACTTCTGACCACTTCATCATATAATTACCCTTACAATCAATGATCTGCGCTGATCTATTTGGTGAACTTTTCAAAGGTTACAATCTAAGGTTGTCCAGCTTCAGATATTCCTGGAGATTTGGGGGAGGTGGGAACAGAGCTCTGCAGGCAGTGGCGGATTTGCATTTTTAGGACCCTGAAGCTTGAACTGTTATGCCCCCCCCCTCGAGAAAATTTTGAAATCTGACCAATTACAGGGACATTTTGAGGCCACATGAAATGGGTATTAGAACATATTCTAAGGTCAACATTAAGTTATTCAACCCACTGACTTATGATTCTGTCACTAAAATAGCCTTATTGTAATAACAAACACTTAAAAAAATCCATCGATTTTGTTGAAAAAATCACTCATTCAAAAAAAAAAAGTTGCTTCAGGGCCCTTCCAGGATCAGGGGCCCTGAAGCTTAAGCTTCATTAGTTTCATAGTAGATCTGCCCCTGTTTGCAGAGATGTGAAGCCATAGAGTCCATCCTCTAAAGCTGCCATTTCCTCCAGAGGAACTGATGTTCAGATCATAAGAATATAAGAGAAGCCAATGTTGG
Source organism: Lepidodactylus listeri (assembly GCA_029233225.1). Taxonomy (NCBI): domain Eukaryota; kingdom Metazoa; phylum Chordata; class Lepidosauria; order Squamata; family Gekkonidae; genus Lepidodactylus; species Lepidodactylus listeri. Next base: position 15,683,518 of record JARCFY010000010.1, on the reverse strand, counting down.
ATCAGGCCAGTGGCCCATCTAGTCCAACACTCTGTCACACAGCAGCCAAACACACCAGGTGCCCTCAGAAGGTTCAGCAGTGGGGGCAGGAAGCCCTCCCACATTGCCCCCCCCAAAAAACACCAAGAATACAGAGCATCACTTGCCCCAGACTGAGGGTTCCTATCTATACTTTGTGGCTAATAGCCACTGATGGACTTCTGCTCCATATGTTTATCTAATTCCCTCTTGAAGCTGTCCATGCTTGTAGCCGCCACCACCTCCTGTGGTAGTGAATTCCACATGTTAATCACTCTTTGGGTGAAGAAGTACTTCCTTTTATCTGTTCTAACCCGACTGCTCAGCAATTTCATGGAGTGCCCACGAGTTCTTGTATTGTGAGAAAGGGAAAAAAGGACTTCTTTCTCTACCTGCTCTATCCCATGCATAATCTTATAAACCTTGATCATGTCACCTCTCAGCCATCATTTCTCCAAGCTAAAGAATGCCAAGCGCTTCAACCTTTCTTCATAGGGAAAGTGTTCCAACCCTTTGATCATTCTGGTTGCCCTTTTATCATTCTAGATCAGTTCCCTGGAAGAAACAGAAGCTTTGGAGGCAGACTCTATGGTAGACCATGGAGTGCAGGAGAAATAGAAGCATTAGAGTGAATCACACCCCCACGGAGCTTTCTCTCATCTCCAAACTCAGCCTTGCTGGGGCACTACCACCACATCTCCAGAAATTTCCCAAGCTGGACTTGACAACCATAAAATGAGGGTTTTTTTTTAAAGCTTAAATAATATTTTGACTATAACCTACTGACTGTGTTGCAAAAAGGACTAACTTTTGGGATTATTTCCATTTAGGGCCTTGAATAGGATTCTTCTAGATAACCAATGCTTCTGATGACAGTGCATTCCCCTCATCTGCCATTTCTATAAGCCTGTCTTATGTTCCCAAGGGGCTTACCATCAAAACCCCACAAGACTTCACACTGGAAGCTAGTTGGACCCAGACCGGTCTATGTGCTTTATGGGGGAGTATTCAGTTTCTTAGGATCACAGATCAACCAAAACAGCGAATGCAGTCCTGAAATAAAACATTGAATCACACTGGGTCACACAGCAATGATGAGCATGAATTGAATATGGAAGAGCAAGGATGTCAGCCTAGCAACCAAAGGCAGATTCGTCTGTGGTGTTCTGTCCCTTGTAGCAACCTGTGGCTGCAAAAGTTGAACCACAAGGAAGCAAGATAGGAGGAAAATCGACTTATTTGAGCTGTGGTGCTGGAGAAGGCCTCCTGCACATTCCTTGGACAGGAAAGATGACAAGCAAGCAAGTATTGGAGCACATAAAGCCAGACGTGCCATTGGAAGGAAAAAATCACAAAACTGCGACTGACTTATTTTGGCCATGTCATGCAGAAGAACTCACCAGAAAAAGCAATTATGCTTGGACTGGTTAGCGGCAAAAGAAAACCGGGCCACCAAAGAACACGGTGGCTAGACACCATAAAAGTTGACACCAGCCTGAGCATGGAACAACTCAAAGAAACAGCACAAAATTGGAAAACATGGAGTGAGTCGGCCCACAGAATCGCCAAGAGTTGAACATGACTGAATGGTTCACAACAACAACAACAACAACAACAACAACAACAAGTGATAGTACGGATCCAGGTCCCAGGATGGATATGCTGCTCATTGCTTCCTCTTTGCCATGTTACAAATAATTCCAAGTCAGTATTCGGAAAAGAATCTAGGCAATTTTCAGATTCTGGCTTGGATGTAACTTCCTAGGCTTGACCCACTTGGGTGTTCCTGTCAGCTTCTCCATCTTGGTCCGCTTTCCCTTTGGTTTGACGTCAGATCCAAGCTGCTTCCATACTACAACTACCTCCAGATTCACCCTTTCAAAGTTGTGCCCCTGCATTCCAGTCCTGCCAAGACTCCACATTAGCCCCTTGCAAGCTTGGCTGCCTAAAACCTGGGGTTCCCAGCCTCCAGGAGGAGCCCGGAGATCTGACACTATTACAATTGATCTCCAGACAAGAAGAGAGAAGAAGAGAAGAGATTGGATTTATACTCTGCCCTTCACTACCCAAAGGAGTCTCAGAGCAGCTTACAAACTCCTTTCCCTCCCCCTCCCCACAACAGACACCCTGTGAGGTAGGTGGGGCTGAGAGAGCTCTGACAGAAACTGCTCTTTTTCAAGGACAGCTGTGCCAGAACTATGGCTTGCCCAAGGTCATCCAGCAGGTGCAAGTGGAGGGGTGGGGAATCAAACCTGGCACTTAACCACTACACCAAACTGGCAACAGAGATCAGTTCCCCTGGAGAAAAGAGCTGCTTTGGAGGGTGGACTCTATGGCACTGTACACAGCTGAGGTCTCTCCCCTCCCCAAACCCTGCCCTCCCCATGGTTCCACTCCCCAAATCTCCAGGTATTTCCCTCCCAGAACTGGCAGCCCTACTGGGGCCTGGCCCTGATAGGCTGGTACAAGGAACTGAGTTTGGGAGAGAATGAGGCATGCCCAACTCAAATTACAATGCTACAAGTTCTTGTATTACAAGTAACAAAGTAACACCATGCACAAAATGTCCACTGCATACTAATAACTAGAATTTACTATCATCTAGCATATGAAATTCCAGCTACATAATTTTACAAACCATTACTCAAAGATATAGGTTTTCAAAGATGTATAAAGTTTCACAAAGAAGGAAGACTGAATCGTTAACACCTATCACAAAGCTCCCAACATTTAACCGCGGACAGTGTAGTCCAGTTACAACATCTTTCCACACCATGTGTTCTCGGTTTTGCAAGTTCTTGTGTTGGCAGGAGATTTAGAAGGGAAAAAAACAAAACCATTTGGCTTCTTCTGGAGGAAGGTGCCGAACACTCGATCCCGAGTAGTGTCCCCAGACTCCTGGTGGAAACCATAGTTTCCCTAAGACGAGACGTGCTTGTATTCTCAAGCGAACCTGGTAGTGAAATATTCTCCTCCAGCGTGCATTTTTCTCCCCACACGAACATTCCATTTCGGTGTTCTAAAGAGGGCCAGAGCAGCAGCAGACCTCTGGGGACGGAGCTCTAATAGATTCACAAGGCTGGCTTGTTTAAATGGGATTTCATTGTATTACACAGAGGATTTTTTTCCTAAGGATGTGATTATTCCAGGCCTTATCCCCTTGCTGTGATATGACCACTTTTGGCACTGTGCTGCATGGCGTGGGATTAGTCTGCCGGCATTGTACAAAGTGACTTAGACATGTTGTCTTTCTTATTAGCATGTGGTATTGTAGATCATTTTACAGAGGCAACAGCTGCAGCCATTACTCCTACAGTTATGTCATAATTTGGTATGCTAAAATGCTGCCGGCAGAGAGGAGAAGGGGGAAAAAAAAGATTCACTCTGCTTATCAACATGTTGAATTCTCCTAACCCTGAAGCTATTCGTTCTCTTCCGCTGTTTACCTCCAAATAGCAATCGAAACAGATAAGAAGCAGCTCCCGAGGATCGGGGAGGAAATGCATACCCGTACGATGGCACTCTTGCACTTTTGTTGTTGTTGTTGATCATTGTGGAGGCCGTAGTCTGAAATATTGTTATGTGCTCCATCAGCCCTGCTCCAACCAAACCACCCAAGTGACTGCTTGGGGCTGGAATTGTGAGAAGGGCACTGATGCACCGCAGGGACCTAGCTTGCTCCCAGCCATTAGCAGCATGTGAGGTGACTGCCATCTCTTCCTAAGCCTGAGTTATGGTTGCTAGGTCTTACTTGGCTGCCAGCGGGGGGCCCCATCCCGGGATCCTGAATCTCCTGTCAAGTGTATGAAGTATACGTGCCGCAATCATGTCGGGCACAGTATGCAGGAGATGCTCTAGTGTTGGCCAAAAACTCTATGGTCACCATAGAGTTTTTAGCCAAATGCTAGAGTGTCCCCTACACAACAACATCACCTCTGGGTGATGTCATCATGACAGGCACATCAGGCATGATGGGGCTTTTGGGGGGCAGGGCTCCCCCTGCCAGCCAGCTGGCTGGAAGTGGATTGGGGCCCCTGAAAGCAGAGGAAACCCCACCCCCATCAGAAGGATGGCAACCCTAGGCCTCTTACTCAGTTCTGACAAGGGACATCCTGCTGATACTCCCCATTCCCCTGCCCTTGCACAGTGAGAGGAGGAACTGGGGGAAAGAGCATCAATCAATGCCTGGACATTACTTCCTATTTTAGAACAGGAAGTGATGCCAAGATACTCTAGGAATTTTCACATCTCTATGGTGATAACTTCCTACAAAGTCAGTTGTTGCTGGGTTCATCTGCTCCAGGGAGGTGGAAGAAAGCTGGGACTGGTTCTTTGCTTTGGGAAGAGATGATGATAATGAAGAAGAGATTGGATTTATACCCCGCCCTTCACTACCCAAAGGAGTCCCAGAGCGGTTTACAATCTCCTTTCCTTCCCCCTCCCCACAACAGGCATCCTGTGAGGTAGGTGGGGCTGAGAGAGCTCTGAGACAACTGTCCTTGAGAGAACAGCTGGTACAGAGCTATGGCTTGCCTAAGGTCATCCAGCAGGTGCAAGTGGAGGCGTGGGGAATCAAGAAGAAGAAGAAGAGAAGAAGAGATTGGATTTATATCCCGCCCTTCACTCACTTAAGAGTCTCAGAGCGGCTTACAAACTCCTTTTCCCTTCCCCTCCCCACAACAGACACCCAGTGAGGTAGGTGGGGCTGAGAGAGCTCTTTCCCAAGCTGTCCTTGAGGGAACAGCTGGTACAGAGCTATGGCTTGCCCAAGGTCATCCAGCCAGGTGCAAGTGGAGGAGTGGGGAATCAAATCCGGTTCTCCCAGATTAGAGTCCACGCACTTAACCACTACACCAAACTGGCTCTCAGTGCTTTGAGTTGAGGAGTGGGGAGTGGAGGAGTGGGGAATCAAACCCAATCAAGTGGAGGAGTGGGGAATCAAACCCAGTTCTCCCAGATTAGAGTCCATGCTCTTAACCACTACACCAAACTGGCTCTCAGTGCTTTGAGTTGGGCTCCAGGAAACCCATAAATGGGCACTGTAATGTCCACAGGCAGCAAGTTGGGGATCACTGCTGTAGGGGCTTGGCCTGGACTTGGCAGGTGGCAGCATGGGCCTGGGAAGGGATGGGTGTACTTAGCTTGGGGAGAGAAAATAACCTGGAGAATCCTTGGCCCTTCTGAAGGTCCCTTGCGGCAATCATTCTCCAGGGCTTAGTTGTACATGTGAAGCTCCTGTGCAAACAGGTGTTGCACCCCACCCCCCCCCCCCATCATTTAATGGGAGAATGTACAGAAAGGCAAGCAAGCTTGGGACTGAACTGATTCTAAATGGGTGGATGAGCCACAATGCAATATTCGTTAATGGGAATCAATTTTTCAGGTTGAGCTGTCCGGTCAAATTTCAGGGTTTGTGTATAGCATGAAACCAAAGCTCAAGCAAGTTAACCATAGTTAATCATTTGCATGTGGGATGCTGCCCTAACAATGGTTATCTATGGTCCATTGAACTAGGATCTGAAGCCAGGATGAGAAGCTGGTTTGTTACCAAGGTTGGTCTTAACCATGGTTTCACATTATATATGAACCTGGCATCCTGCCTTATCTCTGCCTCGTCCCCTGCCAATGTACCATGATTGCCCTGCCTACAGAGATGCCTGGAAAGAATGGCACAAGATGGCCTGCTCCTGAATCTTTTTCACAGGCGCCTTTCACCACTGAGTCTGTCCAACAACAGACTAATTTCTCCTCCATTGCCTCTTCTGTCTAAAAAATCTAGCAACATGAGATGTGCTTTCCATACATTCCATACATAGAGAGCCAGTTTGGTGTAGTGGTTAAGTGCGCGGACTCTAATCTGGGAGAACCGGGTTTGATTCCCCACTCCTCCACTTGCACCTGCTGGATGATCTTGGGCAAGCCATAGTTCTGGCACAGCTGTTCTTGAAAAAGAGCAGTTTCTGTCAGAGCTCTCTCAGCCTCACCTACCTCACAGGGTGTCTGTTGTGGGGAGGGGAAGGGAAAGGAGTTTGTAAGCTGCTCTGAGACTCCCTTGGGTAGTGAAGGGCGGGGTATAAATCCAATCTCTTCTCTTCTTCTTCTCTTCTTCCTTGGGGTAAACACCACCACCAAGGGATCCCTGGCTTGCTTCATTGCCTGTACTTTGGCAACAGTGTTGTTCAGAAACACTCTGCTCATACTTATTCTATTGAAACAATGGGTGCCGGGAAGGGGGTAGATGGAGATAAAAACAGCAAGGTTGCTTCTCGACATACCCCCCACCCAAGTCTCTGTCCCTTTTTGATATCCAATCCAACCGGGTTAACATTTACAGCTTGTGCTCTTTGCTATCTCTGCTCAGTAAAGTGGGTCAATGAATGCAAATCATCTCTGTGTTTGCTGTGTGAGTGGAGATTGCTGTGGAATGAGTGGGTTCTTCCATGTCTCCTCCATAGCACTGGTAACAGGAAACCCCAATAATTTCATACATACATATTTTGCTTATAAAGCATACGACATGGCAGTCCTGCAGAACTTCACAAAGATGGTCTGAAAAGGAAAAGACCTGCAAAGGAAAAGTAACTTTTGGAGGACATGGACGTCTAATGAACAAGTCACAGCCAACTCATGGCAAGCCCATCCACAGGATATTCAAGGCAAGAGATGAGCAGTGGTATTTTGCTGTCACCTTCCTCTGTGGAGCCACCCCAGTCTTCCTTTGGGGTCTACCATCCAAGTACTAACCATGACCAACCCTACTTAGCTTCTTAGCTCTAATGAGCTCAGGGTAAGCTGGGCTCTTCAGGCCACTCTGGGCCATAAATAAGGACTAAAAAATCAGACTGAAGCCATATCAAGGCAAGAAAAGAAACTGCACAGACTGAAATAAGGATTACACTCATGACAGAATTAATCTACATCTTTATTGCTGAACGTTAAGTGGTTGGGGAAGGAATAATCCAGGTGGGAGAGGTCCGGTCATTTGTCAAATAGAAGCATGGATGGACCTTGTGTAAACTATTGAAACGTGATGTACCTCTGTGTACTCAAAGGTATTCGTTGCATATCATTTCTAAGGGCACGAATTCCCACCCTTTCGTGTAGAGAAAGAAAAGGCGAATTTTTGCACAGGCCCGAATTTTCATACCATTCTTGCCAGGAATCTCTGTAGGCAGGGCGAACATGGTGTGTTGGTAGGAAACAAAGCATCGTGAAGTGGGAGAAGTGGAGAGACACCATGTTGGTTGGTTTGGGGCTGGGGTGGAGCTTCTTTGTTCTTAGGGACATCTCTGCATCAGGCATCAATATTGCTAATTTTCTTCCCCCACCCCTCTGGAGCAGTTGGGGATTTTGGCTTCAGAGATCTGATGGGAAGCAAAGAAAGGATGAACAGAAGCTGGCATTTTCCGGCAGCTTCTGTTTGTTTGCTGTCATGAAAGGGCAGATGAGGGGGATGAGGGGAATCCAGACTGTTAACCTGCCGCAGCTGACATTTTTATTGGCTTTTAATTAAATATCTCTCCCCTCCCCCAGCCAGCCACATCAGCACATGCATATATCCCGTCCTCTCCCCTCCTCGGCCGCCTCCTCTGGAAACCTCATTAAGATAGAAGGCCACAATTACACTTGGAATCCAGGGTCACCTCTCTGAGTTCCACTCCGTTGCCTGATCTGCTTTGTATGGGCAAAGGGCAGCACGGAGTAATGCAATATGCATCACATTCTCTTCTGATTCTCTGGACAAAGGGCAAAGAGATGAGAAATTCAATAGGGATCTTTCTCTCAGCAGCCGGTAGCCAAAGGAGAAGCGTGGCTATTTATTCCGTATAAAGGGCGGATGCAGCTCTAGTGGAGAATTAAGGCGCTGAGCCTCTTGCTGGCATTGCGATAGTGGCTTTTGATTCCAATGATGATTAAGATTTAATGACAATGGAGGTGAAAGGGGAATATGTTACAAGTGGCTGCATTTTGTTCTGCTAGGAGGTCCCAGGAGGGGCTGAGTTGGGGAATGGATTGGCCACCCCAAGTGCTCCCACATGCAGTAAATCCTTGAGCTGGCCACCTTGTGATTTAGACCCACAGGATGGCTCCAATAACCCCCCACTCTGTGGGATGATTTGATTCCAACAGCTGCAGAATAAGCAGCCAGAGACCTGTGAATTCTGCACCCAAAATTCTGCAAAATGTGCCAATTCTGTGAATTGAAACCACATCGATGCAAACTGACGGATCGTAGAAATTAATTTATGGAATACATTGGTTGTGTTGCTTTTGTATATGACTTAGAGGATTTTGAGAAGGGCTGGTGAGCGTTCGTTCAGGGCAGGGAAGGTGCTGAAAGGTTATGAGAAGAGAGGTGGTCTGATATTTGGGAGGAGTGTGGAAATGAGCCATCAGGTTCCTGTTTCTGCTTCCATCCAATCTCTCGGCCATGGAAACCAGTTGCCCCTCCATCAGGTTCAGAATGGAACAAGCAAAAGGGTATTCTAGTACCATCAAGACTTCCCCACATTATGGCTATTGATATTTTGACTCAGATGTTGGGTGGAATTAGAAGCACTTGGTCCTGACCCGGACGGCCCAGGCTAGCCTGATTTCATCAGATCTCAGAAACTAAACAGTGTTGGCCCTGGTGGGAGGCCACCACGGAAGCCCTGATGGGAGGCCCTGATGGGAGGCCACCACGGAAGCCGAGGCTTGCTGCACAGAAGCAGGCGATGGCAAACGACCTCTCTTGCCTTGAAAACCTTGTGGGGTCTCCATAGGTCCGCTGAGACATGAAAAACTTTCCACCACTGGAAGATTTGATGTGCGTCCTCCACTTGTCAACAGTGTTCCTTAGCCAGAAGAAACAAGTATCAAAAGGGGGGGGGGGTTACCAAGATCAGAAAAGGTAGTAAGCCGGTTTGGTGTAGTGGTTAGGAGCATGGACTCTAATCTGGGAGAACCAAGTTTGATTCCCCAGAGCTGTTCTCTCAAGAGCAGTTCTCAGTCAGAGCTCTCGCAGCCCCGCCTACCTCACAGGGTGTCTGTTGTGGGGAGAGGAAGGGAAAGGAGATTGTAAACCGCTTTGAGACTCCAGATGAAGGGTAGGGTATAAATCCAATCTCCTCCTCCTCTTAAAAAAATCTAAACTTAGACGTTTAATTGAAAAATCCCAATGTGTTTCATAACTTTTTTTTCAGGGCAATTAAAACAAAGACACCCATAACATCTTTTATTGAGATAGCAACTATAATTCCAGAAGTGATTGTTATTTTGGGGCCCGTCCTCTCTCTGGAGCTGCCCAGTGGATTATGTTAGAACTTCTGGTCTACTTCAGAGGGGTCCGTGACTCTGCTCCTTCCCTTGGTAGCACCAGCCTTTCCAAAACTCAGGTAACTCAGATAGACCGAGAAACGGTATCCTGGACCCCACGTGACCCCCAGCTTCTCATATGCTACTTGGGCAATGTGAGAAGGAGCCTCTCCATTTATTAGAGGAAGGCTTCTTCCACTTTCTGAATGGCATCAATAAATCACTTTGAGTCGCCCTGACCTGGATAGCCCAGGCAAGCCTGACCTTGTCAGATCGTGGAAACTACGCAGGGTCGACCCTGGCAAGTACTTGGATGGGAGACCTCCAAGAAATACCAGGGTCATGATGCAGAGGCAGGCTATCAAGCCACTTCTCTGAAACATCCAAACCCCAGTAGGGATCGCCAGAAGTTACTATGGCTTCCAGGTATGCAAGCACATGAACACACACACAATCAGTTTGAGTCCAATGTTGGAGAAAGGCAGGCTAGAAATAGTCTGAAAGAAATACATTAAAACACTCTACCTAGTTAGAGACAATATTAGCTTTATTTATTTAAAAAACCCACCTTTCTACCCACTCTCTCAAGGTGATGGTGGAAATAGTAGTAGTAATTATCATAATCGTCACATGGCAGTGTGTGTAGTATAGCCAGGAGATCCTTAAGACTGTCTGGCAGGCAGAAGTTCTAGCTCTTTTAGCGTTATGCACCACTAGGTGGTAAGCTAGACTTGTTTTCAAGGCAGGAGACATTCCAGAGGTGGTTTTGCCACTGCCTGCCTCTATGTCACGCCCCTGGTATTCCTTGGAGGTCACCCTTCCAAATACTAGCCAAGGCTGACCCTACTTAGCTTCTGAGATCTGACCAGATCGGGCTATCCAGTTCAGGGCTCTCCCAACATATCCTTGATATATCACATTAATATCCCAGTCTACCTTCAAGGAGCTCAGATCCTGGTTCTTCTGGGCCCTGGGCAGAGAGTTCCCAGGGCCCACCCTCAACCCCCCTGCTCATGTCCTCCTTCACCTGCGTACCCCTCACCTGCTTGTATGTCCTTCCCCTGCCACCTGGCAACCCCCCCCAGCTGTGCTCACAGCCACCTAAATACCTGCAGCCCTTTTCCCATTGGCAATGGCGGTGTGTGTGGCTGGGAGCATGAGCTGCTAGCCCGAAAGTAAGTGTGTGTGGGGGGGTCAACCGCAGTGGGCCCCACCGGAAACCCTGGGCCCTGACAGCTGCCCCACCTCAGGGCAGGCTGATGCTGGACCTGCACCAAACAGAAGGGACGCCTGACTTCATGTTCCCTAGAAGAGATGAGGGAGGAAGTGGCTTGCCAAAGTCTCCTAATTGACCTTCTGGCGCATTGGGGCAAACTCAGGACTGTCTCAGTCTGCACCCAGTTACGTAGACCAACGACCTCCTAATATCGGTAACAGGGTTTGCATGCCTTCCGACAAGATCTTCCTCCTAAATACATCCATTCGCTGTGGTGTAAAACCAAAGAAAACATTACTTGCAAAAACACATTAAATTCAGCTAGGAACACAGTAATACCCAAGGAGGGCTGCGACTGACAGATGCCAACTTCATGACGTTCCATTTCTGGAACAGCACTTTGCGTCCTCCCCCTTCCTGCCGCCACCTGCTGTGCCCCCCGAAATTCACTCCAGGGAGCTGGTGGCCACTTGCGTAACGGGAAGGAGCCTTAGGAGGCAAGCCAATGTATTTATAATTTTGAAAATGATCCCGGGGGAAAAAAGAGCACTGTATGGTATACATTTATTTTTAATTGTTAAGCGAACTGAAGTTCACTTTGTTCTGAGAGTTTTGTGTTGTTTCGGGGAGAAATTTTGCCACACCCTTTGTGATAAAATGGTGCTATGGTGGGGTGAGTCCAAACCACCAATGCCCTTTACTGGGGACACCGGGGACAGAATCAATTCCATGTGGGACCAGTGGGATTGCAGAAGCGGGCTCCACCTCAACCAACATGCCTTGGTTAGAGAGTAGGGATGCCACCCTCCACGTGGGACCTGGGGATTCCCTGGAATTACAGCTCATCTCCAGACTACAGAGATCAGCTTCCCTGAAGAAAATGGATGCTCTGGAGGATGGAGTCTAAGGCATTGTACCCCACTGAGGTCCCTGTCCTCCCCAGGCTCAACCCCCAAATCTCCAGGAGTTTCCCAACCTGGATCCGGCAACCCTGCCTCCCAATCCTCTGCCAGTAGTGACCTGGCAACACTTCTGGAGAGTGTTGTAGAAGGTGTGGCCCTGAGAGATTTCTGCCCCCTGAGCAGAGGGTACCCAGGGCTGCCCTCCTCTCCTCTGCTTTCCACCAGGTGTGCCTCTCATGCCTTCTGAATAGGGATGCCAGCCTCTAGATGGGATCTGGGGATCCCCCGTAATTCCCAGCTCATCTCCAGACTACAGAGAGAAGTTCCAGTGGAGAAAATGGATGCTTTGGAAGGTGGGCTCTGTGGTCACTGCGGTCCCTGTCCCCCCCAGGCACCATCCCTGAATCTTGAGGATTTTCTCAACCTGGATCTGCCAACCCTACCCCCCCCCCCCCCACATCACCTGCTGGTGGCCAGGGTGGGCCTGGCAACCCTGCTCTTGACCCACATGCCTATGCATCCTTCCCCCACCCCATCACGAGCCCTCTCCCCACCTGCACTCACAGATACCTGCACCACCCATGGGCCCATTCCCTGATAATGCTGGGAGCAGGGATGGCCGAGTGTCTGCAGGCAAGAGAGTGGGGGGAGGCGGGGGAAGTGTGCAGTGAGTGGCAGCAGAAGCCCTGCCAGCTGCCCCGCCTCAGAGTGTGCTGATGTCAGCCTTTCTGGGACCCCTGGGAAATGCTGGTTCCCCATTAATGGGAGAGAGAGCGCGCCAGCGGCCCTCCATGTGGTGCCTGCTGACACCTCTCCTGGTGCCTGCCCAAGGGCTTTTAGAAGGTGTGGCTTGTCCTCAACAGGGCTTCTGATTGGCTGTGCAGATTAAAGGGCATCCTATTAAACAAGGCTTCTGCCTGAAATGTTAAAGAGTTACTATTAGACTTGTACACACTCCAGGCCTGTTGCCAGGATTTTTAAATCAGGGGGCCTTTAAATAAGTCAGGGGACACCCCTGCGCACACACCCCAAGCGAGGAGCCCCACTCCTGCCCTTCCCTGCCACCAGCCAGGTGTCCTCTTGGCAGGGGAGCCAAGGGTGCCAGAGCAGGAAGGTGGCAAGACTACGTGAGGAGGCTGCCTCTGTTGTCCGCTTGCTGCTGCCGTGGCTCCTCCCCTCCATTCCCACCCCTGGCGGATGCTCTTCCTCCAGCATAGAGAGAGAGAGAGGCATGGGATCGGAGGGCGGATCGGAGTACTTGACTTCCTGCTGGCTTGCTGGCAACAAAAGAGAGTGGGCATGGCTGACAACGAGTGTCATAAATAAAATAAAAAATTGGAAGTCGGGGGGCCAGGGCTGGATGAGAAGTTGGGGGCCCGGGCCCCGAGGGGCCCCGCTGTAGCTACAGGCCTGATGTACCTTTGATCCCTGACATTTGTGTTTGGCTCCACCTCCTGCAGCCCCCATTTTTGTGACTGTGCCCACCACCTTTTGTCAGGATGCCAAAGGTTCGGGGGACCCCTGCTGTCAGCTGCTGTGTGTGTCATCAAAATAAAGTATGCATGTAGGGTGGGTGGGGGACCTTGCCTCTGGCATCCTGATTTCCCCACTGCTATTCATTCTCCCCCCATTGTCATCTAAGCACAAGTAATCCAGAGTAATAAAATCAAAGTAACAGCGAAAGACAAAGATCCGGAGTAAATGAAATTGACACTTGTTTTGTTCTTATGGCGTTTTGACAATCCATCATATCTCCGGTATCCATTATGCCCATTTCTTCCTCGACTGATAAATATTCTTCTTAAAATTTACTTGAGCGATGCAGGGACATCTTGAATTTGTCACATAAAAGAAGATTCATCTGTTTCTTTTTTCCACAAGTGAGAGTTTAAAAAAAAACCCCAACAATGCAACTTTACGTGACTACTTGCGGCATCAATTCCTGCCATCCCACTTATCATATTTTGATTGTCTCCAAAGGAACAACAACACATTTTAACTCTTTGAAAGAAAAAAAAAAAAGGAACCGGCTTCTTGTCGTTATGGCAACTCAAGTTCTAAAAATAATGTAAAGAAAAGACCACCTTTAATATCACAACAAGTTGTTATGGTAACTTGAATTTTTAGAAGTAACTAGGTTAAAACTACAACTTTTATTCACAGCTCTGCATAAACAAATTCTGATTAAAATATCAGGTTTAATTTAATCAGTTAATTAATGTCACTAAATGTCATTTATCTTATACCTCATTCATATTCTGCGCTAAATTACTCCGCTTGCTGAGTTTTAGCTATTCTGTCGTCAGCTTAGGATTTTGGAAAAGAATGATATATTTATTTTTGGACGGGAACACCCCCCCCCCCCCCCCAGTCCCCAATGGTGGGAACAACATTGCTGTTTGGATGCAACAAATGCCCTACTGTGTGAAATGGTGATGGTGGGAAGTATTCTCAAGTCGCAACTGATTTCTAGCAACCCTGTAGGGGTTATAGGGGCAAGAGATGTTTAGAGGTGTTTTGCCATTGCCTGCCTCTGTGTAGCAACCCTTGATTTCCTTGGTGGTCTCCCATCCAAGTACTGACCAGGGCTGACCCAGCTTAGTTTGAGACCTGATGAGATCAAGCTAGTCTGGGCCACCGAGATTGGGGCGTATGCGAAATAACTTCATGAAAAACACCACTGTAATTTAGTGCTAGTTAGAGCTCACCTCAAGAGGGACCATTGTTCTAACTGAGTCTAGTGTGATTTTTTGCTTCCACTTACAGCAGGACACAATACTTGGCCCCCTTAAGTTATTTGGTCCTTACAAGATCACGTGTTTCCTGTTAAGAACCCTGTTCAGCTAATTGGAGTTCCCGGCACGAAAGTCGAACAAAACAGTAGACCTGCTCTGTCACACGGGCCTGCCTTTGAAGAAGACTTTTTAAGTAGCGATGACTGGATTTCCCCCATGGCACTTACAAAAATTCACAGTATTTGTGGCTTTTGCGAAAGTTCTTCAGATCTGGTTTCTTCTGATAAACAGCCTAATGGGAGGTGGTGGTGCGGAAGCAGACAGAAATTTGATCACAAAATCTGAGCTAATTTGAGTTGGCAATCACCCCTAATTTTTAGCTCTAGTTTCTGAGATTTGATTCACCTCCTTCTTATTAACCAGAGCTGTGGTTTTTATGCAGTAAAACATGTCTTCTTGTGATCTATGAAACTTTGCCTCAAACTCTTTAAAGATAGATATTCGTGCCCCTTATCGGAGGCTTGAACAAAGCAGAGGAAGAGAGTCAGAGCACTTAACGAGGCTTTGATGCAGCCACAACTGTGTCAGGAGCAAATTGTGCAGTTACCTGGAGTAGTTCTACAACTTTACAACTCAGCAGTTACCAAAATGAGGTCCTGGAATACTGGAAATCCTTTGAGTGGTTTTATCTATGTAGCGCTTTCCTTGGCTGAATTCCTACATGGGAGTAAGAATTCAGTAGGACCTTCCCGTCAGTAGGACCTTCTTCCCTCGAACTGTATGTGTAAAATGTGTATATGTAAAATTGGACTACTTCTTTGTGCGTTGTGTGTGTAAAGTGCCATCATGTCGCACCAGACTCACAACAACCCCGTAGTTTTCAAGGCAAGAGACTGTCCGAACAAAGTCTACTCCACTCACTGTGGAAGGTTTATTCAGGTGGGTAACTGTGTTGGTCTGAAGCAGCAGGAAAAAGTTTGAGTCCGGTGACACCTTTAAGACCAACAAAGTTTAAAATGTTGTTAAAACTTTGTTGTTAAGACCAGACTTTGTTGGTTTTAAAGGTTCCACTGGACTAAAACTTTTCTCTATGGAAGGCTTGTTTGTTTTGCCATCAAGTCACAGCTGATGACCCCATGGGGTTTTCAAGCCAAGAGATATTCAGAGGTGGTTTGCCTTTACCTGCCTCTGTGTAGCGACCCTGAACTTCTTGGTGGTTGCCCATCCAAATACTGACTAGGGGTGATCTTGCTTAGCTTCCAAGATCTGACAAGATCAGGCTAGCCTGGTACAAACATGCTGGCCAATAAATAATACTAATAATTGTGCACTATCAAGTCACAACTGACTTATAGCAACCCCAGGGCCTTGGAGTTTTCAAGGCAAGAGACAAGCAGAGCTGGTTTGCTATTGCCTTCCTCTCTTGGCCAATATATAAACATAAAATACCTGAGCCACCATTTATAGTGCATGTCTAAGGACAGCCCTCTGCCTAGACTTGCTATTGCTTTGAGCTTAAGTCATTGCTGGTCTAACTGTTTTGGATACTTTGGATACTTGGGTAAGGATGGATGTAACATAAAATGAAAACTCATTGCCGCAGACTTTGCTCAGCTTTTGCATATTGTCCGACAAACCTATCGCAATCTTGGTGGTCGTTTTAGCCCGTCTCCATGCTTCGTGCAGACTATCTTTTTCAAATTTATTTACTAATTTGTCCCTTGGTAATTACAATCAGAAAAGGAAACGTTAGTTAAACTGCAGAACTGTTCTGAGAATCAAGTTCTTTTTCCTTGCTGATGTCGCAAGGGTATAGCCCAAGGGCTACAATCACATGCTCCTTTAGATCTGACATAGGTGCAAATGCCTGATGGATCTAAAGGGAGTGATCAGACAGCAACATCCGGGAAGTGTCCTGCAGTCATTGGCAACCTGTGCTGCTCCACCATGGAAGTGGAGTTAAAAGACACTGGGGAAAGTCTGGTCCTAATGCTTGCTGACGGGCCACAAACGGACTTTCCCCTGTCTGATTGCTCAAGCACACTCTCGTGCCATTGGGATGGTCTGATCATGCTGTTTTGACTCGGGGCTGTGTCCCCCTCCTTTGCAGTATGCGCATCATTGTATACTCCATAGGGGGCCCTCAGTGTGGAGGTGTGATTCCTCGTTTATGCACAAGGGAAACAAAAAGCACCCCCCCAACTCACTCACAGTTGCGTCTGATCACACAGTCACGAGCTGAGCCCACAGCTTGAAAGGGCTGTGTGATCTCGCAACTGTGTGTCAAATTCCTCCAGAGGAAATAGCCTCTCTTCCCCTCTGCTTCAACTGGTGCATGTGACCACAGCCCAGGGGTATAAAAAATAAGGCCCGTGACCCAGAACCAGCCTGCCCAGGACTCATACCTGGCCCACAAGCAACTGGTATATATGGAAATATAACATCCTCCCCCTTTTATGGTATCCCTTAAAAAAAACCCTAATCTTGCATATAATTAAATACATTTATTGGGGCTTTTGTGAGCTCCCCAGTAAATCAGTTGCTTTCACTGCTAGGAATCAATTGCTTTTGTTTGTATTTTGATTTTTTAAAATATTGTTAATTGGGTTTGCTTGTGTCCTTTATAAAGTCTACGGTACCTGGCACTAAATTTTGTGGCACACATGGCCTAGCCCGACAAAGTGACATTTATCTCAGACCCAGCCCTCATAATGAATGAGTTCAACACCTCTGGTATAGCCAATCAGGGTTGAGTACTGCTGGCTCTGGCATCAAACTGTGCTCTCTCACTGTTCGAAAAACGTTGCCCATCCATTTTCACCCTTCAGTTACATTTAACATTCAAGGAGTTCCAGAAGAGACACAGATCTTTACCAAGTCGTTGTCGAAGGCAACAGATCATTACCAAGTTGTTGCCACTTCAGTGGGGTGGTTGGGAATCTGGATCCCTAAAACAGCCAGAGATTATTACATCAGACAAGTGCTTAGAGGTATTAATCAGTCTTGACTCTAGCAGCGAGGCAGCTCCAGTGAACAGCTGACAGAGCTGCAGTGGGACGCAACAGCTGGAGACAGGCTGAGGAAGCCAGGGAGGACTCAGATGTAGCTTTCCTAAACCATTTTGGACGTGCCATTTATCTTCCTCTCTGGAAAGGACAAAGAAAGGTGATGAGGCCTGCAAGGCAAGGAAGACAATGGAATACTTTGGAGAAAAAACACTTCCCAAAAGATGCCTTTCTCCTTGCTCTCCCCCAAGACCCCTGAATGATCATGTGGTGCCAGAACATGATAGAGCAGCTTCAGTTTCAAGTTAGGGATGCCAGCCTCCAAGTGGGGCCTGAGGATCTCCCAGAATTACAGCTCACCTCCAGACTACAGAGATCAGTTTCCCCGGAGAAGATGGATGTTTTGGAGGGCGCACTCTATGGCATTGTACCCCACTGAAGTCCCTGTCCTCCCCAGGCTCCATCCCCAAATCTCCAAGAGTTTCCCAATCTGGACCCGACAACCGTGCACCCCTCAACCCCTGTTGGTGGCCAGGGGGGACCTGGCAACCCTAGTCTGGAGGAGATAAGGAGACGTGGCATGTCCTTCCTGTTCACCAGGGCTTTGGGAGGAGTCTAAGTTGGCAGGCATCTTTTAAGGGGGAAATTGGGGGAGATTTGGGGCTTGTTATTTTATTTTGGGTTTTAAACTGAAAACATTTTTAACTATTATTGTAAGCCGCCTTGTAAGCCAACTGATCTTTAGACGACAGAGATCAGGGCCCCTAGAGAAAATGACTGCTTTGGAGGGTGAACTTTATGGCATTGTATCCCACTGAAGTCCCTCCCTTTTTCAAACCCCACCCTCTCTAGACTCCACCCCCCAATCTCCATGAATTCTCCAACCCTAACAATAGGTACTGCTAATCATGTGACACAATCGGATTGCAGTGTATAGTCATATCCTAAATCTATTGTATAAATGCCCCTTTCTATTTGTTTAATATGTATTATACGATGCACTCTTGTGCTCCTTCCCCAGTCTGGTGTAGTGGTTAAGTGCATGGACTCTAATCTGGGAGAACCAGGTTTGATTCCCCACTCTTCGACTTGCACTTGCTGGATGACCTTGGGCAAGCCATAGTTCTGGCACAGCTGTCCTTGAAAGGGCAGTTGTCTCAGAGCTCTCTCAGCCCCACCCACCTCACAGGATGCCTGTTGTTGGGAGGGGAAGGGAAAGGAGTTTGTAAGCCGCTCTGAAACTCCATGTGAGTGAAGGGCAGGGTATAAATCCAATCTCTTCCTCTTCTTCCTTCCTGATATTACCTTGTGCGGGTGCTACTG
The DNA here is from genome assembly GCA_029233225.1 of Lepidodactylus listeri. Taxonomy (NCBI): domain Eukaryota; kingdom Metazoa; phylum Chordata; class Lepidosauria; order Squamata; family Gekkonidae; genus Lepidodactylus; species Lepidodactylus listeri. The sequence continues at coordinate 15,665,022 of JARCFY010000010.1, read as the reverse complement.
TTTGAGTAGCACTCCTTCCTTCCCTTGTGCATGATCACATCTCCTTCCCTTCCTCTATTTTCCTTTGACCTCCTTAGTCAATACTAGTGGTCTTATTGCTTGAGCAGCTGGCTATGACTGTGCAAACTGGGTACAATGAAGTTTTCTTTGTTCAACACCTCATCACCAATGGAAAGGCCCACATCCATGGGTGCAATACAAATCATGTCTGTGGAAGTGGACCGCAGGATACACCCTGTAAATCCCTGCCCACTCATTGAAGACAAATTAAATTCACAAGGACGTTGAATCCATTCTTTGGGGACAACGATGTCTATGAATTTTCTACCTATTCTTAAAGGAGAATGGCCATTCATACACGAACATACACAAAGCTGAATCAGACCATCGGTTCGTCAAGGTATTGCCTGCTCAGACTGGCAGCAGCTTTCCAGGGTCTCAGGTAGAGGGGTCCTTCACATGACCTCCTATCTGGTACTTTTAACTGGAGAGGCCAGGGATTGAACCAGGGACCTTCTGCATTTGAAGTAGTGGCTCTTCCACTGAGCCACAGCCCCTCCCAGTTAGTCCTGACTGTCCAGTGTCTATAGAGACTGTCAGAGGCCCAGATGACCCCAGCATATGATTCTGGTGCCAGTGTTGACATAAATCTCCCAGATCTTTTGCCTACTCTGTGTCTGGGTGACATGTTGGTGAAGATGGCCACCTTGGCTTGCCATCCTCCAGCTTCTGGTGGGGGTTCCCCTGATTTTGGGGGTCCAATCCACTGCCAGTCAGCTGGCCGGTGGGTGAAGTCTTGCCCCAAGTCCTGCCCTAAGCCTGACCACCAACAGGCATCCTTCCCTCCCCTCCTGCAAGATTTAAAGGGCCCTTCAGCTGATTGGTGGGGAGCATGTCACCCATTAGTCAGCTGGAGGGCCCTTTAAATCTTGCAGAAGGGAGGGAGAGGGGTATGTGCCACCCCCACTTCTTCTCAAAAGCATTTAAAGGGATTCTTTAAAGGGATTCTTTAAATGTTTTGGGGAAGAAGCAGGGGGCGCTCACCAGCAATCCAAGTTGATTGCAGCTTGAAGCGCAGGCGCCAGTCCCCAACGTGATGACATCACTCCTGCATGATGTTATCGTGTTGGGGAGGTCCCCACCCCCTTGGAAGGCCCCCCCCCCAAAGTTCCCCACTGGGGATTCAGAGGGACCTGGCAACCCTACGGCCACCACTAGTTCTGGTCTCCAGCCTGCTTGCTTACTGATTGCCTACCTGGTGCTTACCTGAGGTACACTTCTGCCTTAGAGACAAGTGACTTGTGGAGGTATGTATTCAAAATGGTTTAGTTAGCCCAGCTTCATCCATGACAGTCAGACTGGAGAAATGGCTAGTATTCTGGGCTCAGGTGAAGAGAATCTGGTTCAAGTTCCTGTTCAGCCCTGGAAGATAATTTGATGAGTTTGGACCGGGCATTCTCTTTCAGTCCCACTTACCGCACAGGGCTGTTATGAAGTCACAAAGAAATGGGGAGAGACATTTATACTGTTCTTTGGAGAAAGGGCAGGATCTCAATGAACAAGGCACTTTTTACATGTTGCTGCTGCTGCTGTTGTTATTATTATTATTATTTCTTCGCCCTCCCCCAGCTTATGCCAGGCTCTGGGCAATGTACAAAACCAGTCCTGGGATAGCCCTTGACATACCTGGGAGGGAGGAGCTGATGCCACTTTGCACACATGAGAACAAGAAAGGCAGATTCCCCACCTGCATACTCCAGGCGGGAAGGAAGTGGCCTCCCCACTCCGCTTTCCTGGTGGCCTCTCTAGGATTTTAGCCTTGCTGGCCTTCCCTACTGTGGTGCTGAGACAACCAGGAGGGCGTGACGATGGTGGGGAGGCTGTGAACTCTTCAGTGATGGTGGCAGCTGCAACGGCACTCTCCAACCGGCCCTCAGCCCAGCCATGTCCTACCCTCAAGGCTACCTCTACCAGCCAGGCTTCTTGGTGCTTACTGGTGCTCGTAGGGCAGGGTGATGGCTCGGCAAAAAAGTAAAATAATTTTTTTTAGTGTAGTTTGGGGCAGCGGTTACAGTTTAGTGTAGTGGTTAAGTGCGTGGACTCGAATCTGGGAGAACCGGGTTTGATTCCCCACTCCTCCACTTGCAGCTGCTGGTGCGACCTCGGGTCAGTTACAAGTTCCTTCAGAGCAGTTCTCTCAAGGCCAGTGCCCTCAGTTGTTTTCTCAAGGAAAGAGCTCTCTCAGCCCCACCTACCTCCCAGGGTGTCTGTTGTGGGGAGGGGAAGGGAAAGGAGTTTGTAAGTTGCTCTGAGACTCCGAGTGAAGGACGGGATATAAATCCAATCTCCTCCTCCTCCTGTTCCTCCTCTTCTTCTTCTTCAAAAAGGTTGAGAGGCCTGGGCAATAAGTTGGAGGACCTGGGTCTGAGATGCCCCACAGTAGCTATGGACCTGGTCGGTAGTGTTTATTTTGCCACAGTTACTAGTTCTGGAAGTCATTGTGTGTGGAAAACACATTATATATGAAGAAGAGTCAGGAAGCCTAAAGGGATGTGGGATTATTTTGTTGCCATCTATGAATGTCAGATGCAACCTCTCCCCTTCCCCACAGAAGTCAGTAGGTGTATAAAGCCACAGATAGCACTCGATGCTATTGAAAATCCTACCTTTTCTATCCACGGCACTCAAAGGGCTTATCCTTTGTATTGCGGAGGTGTATTGAGCTAGGATATGAAGCCGGAGAACTTGGGAGTTAATTAAAGTGTTTACAGTTCTTACAGTTTCAAGCCACAGACAGAAAAGACAAACCACTCTTTGTAAAGAGGGGCGTCGCCGTCCTTGATACAGCACATTAATTTGTTATAAAGCATGAAATAAGACAATTTAAGGAAAATTAGAATTAATACGCGGCATTTGTCTCCAGCCTTGGTTAAACGGTAGCACAAAACAGCAAAACCTGATAGTCAAGGAATACAATGTCGTCAGATAAGCAGAAATTAAACTGTGCAGTACCATGTAATCTCCTTTTTGAAGAGAACAGTTTGATGCCAAATATCCTTGCATATTTTCATTCTGGAAAATAGATAATGGAAACGATAGAGAGGTTGCGGTAAATATAACATCACAACGCCAACACATGCTGTTCTATACAAAATCCTCCCCACTATTCTCCCTGGCTTTCCCTATCTGTGATTGCATTGTTATCCTTCGCTGGTCCAGTGAACAAGACTGACGGTTACCCACCCGGAGCTTCACTCAGAAAAAACGTGTTCTGTGCATGCTCAGAATAGTTAGATGAAAACTAGCACCAGGCTAACTTACTGTATCAAACTGCCTCACTTACATGTGAACGGAGATCCTGGATGGACTGCCTTGATGTTACCTGATGAAGTTCTTGAGTAGCCCTGAGTGAGAGGCCTTCCTAAGAACATCAGAAGAGCCCTGCTGGATCAGACCAGTGGTCCATCTAGTCCAGCATCCTGTCTCACACAGTGGCCAGCCAGTTCTTTGGCACAGCCAACAACAGGGCATAGAGGCTGAGGCCTTCCTCTGATGTTGCCTCCTGGCTCTGGGATTCAGAGGATTAGTGCCTCTGAATGTGGAGGTTCCTCTCAGTCACCAGGACTAGCAGCCATTGATATACTTATCCTCCATGAATCTATTTAATCCATTTTTCATGCTGTCTATTCCTGTGACCATCACTACATCCTCTGGCAGAGAATTCCACATGTTAATCACTCTCTGTATAAGGTAGTATTTCCTTCTGTCCATCCTGGACCCACTACCCATCAGCTTCATTGGATGCCCTCAAGTTCTAGTATTTTGGGAGAGGGAGAAAAATATCTCTTTGCCAACTCTCTCTATCCCATGCATAATTTTATAAACCTCTATAATCTCCCCCCTTAGTTGTCTCTTTTCTAAACTGAAAAATCCCAGACTCCTTAGCCTTTCCTCATAGGGAAGGTGCTCCAACCCCCCAATCATCTTGGACACCTTCCTCTGTATTTTTTCCAGCTCTGCAATGTCCTTTTGGAGATATGGTGGCCAGAACTGTACACAATATTCCAAATGGGACTGCACCACAGATCTGTACAGGGGTATTAAAATATTGGCCGTTTTCTTCTCAACCTCTTTCCAAATAATCCCTAGCATGGAGTTTGCCTTTTTAAAAAACCTGCTGCAGCCCACAGGGTTGACACTTTCATTCAGCTGTCCACTACAACTCCAATATCTTTTCCCCTCTCAGTCTCAGCAGGTTCAGACCCCATTTGCCTATGCTTAAAGCTGGGATTTTTTTTTTGTCCCACTATGCATCATCTTACATTATTAAAGACATTTATACCCTGCTTTTCTCCCCAGTTGGGGACCCTTGGCCTCTTCATTATCACAGTTGTGCATGAAAAACTGGATCACAGATTTATGATTTAAACACCCTTTTTTCTCCTTCTACGATTGGCTCATATAAACAACAGTTCACAACAACTGCACAAGCCCAGACTCTAACAAGACTGGAACAGAAAAAAAAATATCTGAGGAAGATACGGAAATGGCGACTTAATTAGCCGGCAGACCATCAATTCATTTGTTACCAGGACATTCAGAAATAATTATACTTTTCTGGAATTTATTTTTTATCAGGACATTCAGAAATTATTAGACTTTACTTGAGAAATCGTTACGCTTGACTGGGATTGTTTGCACTGTATTTAGAGATTGTTTGCCCTGTACATAATAACATTTTTTTCTTTTACACAGTTAAGGACAATTGTTTCTTCTCTCTCTCTCTTCTTTTTGTGGCCTCTGGCCCTCGGCACTTTTTGTGGTTTCTTACAGAGGTCTCCTTCCTTTTTTGCTTTGTTTCCCTTGACTCAAAGAAGTTTACAACAGCATTCTCCCTTCCTCCTTTTTACCCTCACAACTAACTCAACTGAAGCTGAGAGACAGTGACCAAGCCAAGGTCACCCAGAGAGCTTTGTGGTAGAGAGAGGATTTGTCCAACACATCATAAGCCATACTTTCTGGGTGGATTGATAGAGTGGGGAGCTGGTAGGAAGGACTTCATTTTTCCTGATGGGCCAGTTGTTCTCCCAAGTTCTGGAACTCTAAAAGAGACCCTGTTGAGGTCCCACATCTCTAGATCCTTTGCTTTGCCTTATCCTGGATGAAGATGAGAAGGGAGATCCTCCCCTCAGAGGGAAATATTTGGCTGTGGTCACACTGGCGGCTTGGTGTGGTATGGTGGCACCTCACATTGTACTGGTTTAAAGTGTAGTGGAGCATTTCAACCAGACCACACACCCTGTGGTGGGTTGCCCACACAGCCGTCCTGTGGGGGAACATCCACATTAGTGTTGCGCATCAACCATGGGATGAGCTGTAAGGGTGGGTTTTATTTCAATACAGGCAGATGGATGCACATATGTGCTCATGCACATATAGGCAGCGACACAAAGAAACCCCAGTGGCGGAAACGGATCTGCAAGTTCAAATGTCCCTTCTGGGTTTGCTGCAGGAGAGTTCAGATGCTGGAAAACCTGAAGGGAACCACGAACAACCCGTTCATACTGGACTTTCCCTGGTATCTGTTTATTCAGCCTCCATTGCGAAACAGCGTGGGCTGCCAACAACTGTGCCACAGGGTGCCGATGTCCTCAGCTGCAGGGGCCCATTTATTCCGCTCAGGTAGTGCCACTATAGCGCCACAAATGGTGTGTGTGATTGCAGCCTAGGTTTTGCTTTTAGCTGCATAAATGGAAAAGATCTAGCTTACCCTAGAGCTTTCATCTCTAACTCTGGAAACACAAAGCTGGGTGTTCCATAAATAGGGTTACTGGCCTCCAGGTGGTGACTGGAGATCTCCCATGATTACAACTGATCTCCAGGCAACTGAGATTAGACCGCCTGGAGAAAATGGCCACTTTGGAAAGTGGAATCTATGGCATTCTACCCAGGGCTCACTTCGTAGCAGGAGCTCCTCTGCATATTAGGCCACACACCCCTGATGTAGCTAATCCTTCAAGAGCTTACAGTAGCCCCTGTAAGAAGAGCTCTGTAAGCTCTTGGAGGATTGGCTACATTAGGGGTGTGTGGCCTAATATGCAAAGGAGCTCCTGCTATGAAATGAGCCCTACCCCACCAAAGTCCCTGCTTTCCACAAACTCCACCCTCCTCAAGCTCCACTCTCAAAATCTCCAGGTATTTCCCAAGCAGGTGCTGGCAACCCTAAGCATAAACCAACTTGAGATATTTCATTCAGGTAGGATATTTCAGAGGAAGCTGCTATTTTTCAGTTTTCCTCACTCACATCTGTGTGCCATTAACATGATGAGCAGGAACTGGTGTGACTTAATTTTGATTTCTTTTGTGTGTGTGTGTGTGTGTGTGTGTACGCGTGCGTGCGTGCGTAAAGCATCCAAAAAGCTAAGGCTGGTATGGCTGAGGTAGTCACTCCGAGCCACACAGAAGACTCCATTTCCAGCCTGACAGTGTTCCACCGTGTCTGAGAGGATATGAGTGATTGTGTGCAGTCTATCAAGAAACAGACAGGCCGAGATGGAACTCAGTGTGACTTCCAGGTTCCCAGCTGGAGACCGCTATGTTCATCAGTCTCTCAATTTCAATGTTCACCAGGTGTACGAAAGGAATATCATTACATCATGTCAATTTCCTCAATTGTAAGATGACAAAAAAGCGCCATTATGGCCAGACTGGCAGCTCCTTTGCCCATGGGAAATGCATAAAAAACCCACTAGGACAAAGCAGGCTGACCCCTGGGGAAATTGTACTATTGACCAGGCTGCCCTACTGTACCATTAAAGATACTTAAGTGAGTTACAGCCCTCCATTTGCTGAATCAGAAGGGACGCCACTTCCCATTGCAGAAAATTGGCCTTTCTCAAATGACTGCATGCACATAACTTCATTGAGTCTTACTGGCACCTGGCAAAATTTGAAATTGCAAAAAAGGGGGGGAAAGGGTATAGATCATTAGACATTTCCATGGTAGCATCAAGCAAAACTCTTTGTAACACACTTCATCAGATACACTGAAACAGAAGTCCCCAACCATTACATGTTAGGTAGAGGGCAAGGAGGGTGTTGCCGGAAAGGGCCAATCAGAGTCAAGATGCATAAGCTACTGAGTACTAAATACAGCTTAGACTAGATGAATGCCAGTGAATAGCAGCAGGACACATGAAGAGCAGCAGGACCTGTGAACAGTAGCAAGTTAGCATACAGCATAATAAAGTAGTTTACAACAGATGCGAGAACTGAATGACATTAGCATGTGTTGTGAGATAAGAAAGCTAAAGAACATAAGAACATAAGAGAAGCCATGTTGGATCAGGCCAGTGGCCCATCCAGTCCAACACCCTGTGTCATACAGTGGCCAAAACCCAGGTGCCATCAGGAGGCCCACCAGTGGGGCCAGAATTCCAGAAGCCCTTCCACTGTTGCCCTCAAGCGTCAAGAATACAGAGCATCCCTGCCCCAGATATAATGCTAATAGCCACTGATGGACCACTGCTCCAGATCTGGCAATGCAATGTTTTAAATAAAACAGCAGAAACTAAAACTAAAAATATAAAAGGCTCTGAGCCTAGGAAGACATGAAATGGATGGGCGTTGCAAGCTTTCCCCATCCCTCAGAGTGGCAGTGGCTCTCCAGTGTAATGTCCCCCTTTGGCTGCGGGTTCCCAGGTTAGACTACTCACCTGTTCTCAGGTCCATTCAGCAGAGACAAGCTGACTCAAAAATCAACCCTGTATTTGCAAGGAGAAAACTCCAGCAAGCAGCTTCAGCTTTACATAGGGTTGCCAAGTTTGTTAAACTTACCGGCAGGGGGGAGTCCTCCGCTGGCCGGGAGATTCCCCGGCACGTGCGCTTTGCGTGCGCGCCGGGCGACGTCACTGGAAGTGATGTCAGCACGTTGGGGGCATTGCCAGAGCGTTGCCCTGGCAACGCCCCCAATGTGCTGACTTCACTTCCGGGTGACGTCATTACGTGGGGGAAGTCGTCCATGCTGGACGACTTCGGGGGTGGGGTTTCCCCCGCCGGCCGAATGCTGGCCGGTGGATCGGGAACCCCTGTAGCGGGGGATCCCCCGCCCCCCGGGCTGACTTGGCAGCCCTAGCTGTACAAACACTGGAAAGTGAAACTACTTGAGCTCCGCTCCATTGAAATACATTACAGCACAGACAAAGTTGCAAAGAAAATGCAGAATGGATTTTCTATTAATGTCTCTGGGCCCAAATGGAATGACAGCCCCCAGACTGGAATGATGGTCCCTGGGAGTAGCAGAAGCATTCTGGGAATGAAATGAGGGCCCCCAGGGTGGAATTCCATTTCCAGAATGCTGCTGCTACTTCCAGGGGCTGTCATTCCACTCTGTGCCCTGTCATTCCAGTCCCAGAACACAGATTCTTTTGCTAGGGACCATCATGCCACTTTGAGGGCTGTCATTCCAGTCCCAGAACACTGTTTCTGCTGCTAGAAACAGTCTCAGAGTAGTCCATCTGGCCCAGAGACTTTAATGGAAAATCCATTCTGTATTTTCTTTGCAACTCTGCAAGCCTAGAAGACAAGGCCGAAGCAAGCAAAGACAAGGCCAAGGGAGCTGGGAACTTTGGCGGTCTGGAGCTTCAAAGGGTGAGGACAGGCAGGGGAGGGGGGAGGAAAGAGCCATGAGCTGGATTAAAACCCTGGGTGGGTCAGTTCCAACCCGCAGGCCGTAAGTTTAACACCTCTGCTCTAGGAATTTTCCTATGTCTCAATGGTATTTACCATAGAGATGGGGGGGAATTCCTAGGCCGCCACCCAGAAGTGATTTAACATCTTCACCGAACTCCACTTTCCCAGGCACTGCCCTAAAAAAACTCCCGCCAGTTGCCAAGGCCGTGCTGGCAACCCTATGTAGACAGGGTGGGGACAGGCCCCTGACCCTGAGTCATCGTTGCCTTTACAGTTATATGAGCGTGCCATGCAGGTTAGTATCCTGCCGTGGCTGTTTTGTTTTTCCGAGCTGGTCATTCTTCTTTATCCTTTACAAATAGTTCCTTGCTGCTCATTGGTCCTTTCAGACTGCAGGGCAAAATAATAAAGCTCTCCTTCTAACAGCTTTCTAGTGCCCTTTAATTTTCCTTTCCTGTTGCTTATAATTGGGCTGTGAATAATACGCAGCCGACACAGGAGTGGTAGCTGCGGGCTGAATCTAATCAGTGCCCCTCGGCGTTACTGTATCTAGCTAGCCAGAGAGTCTAATTTTAATTTGGGTAATGTTTTTTTCCCCCTTCCCTTTTTTTGCCATCTAATTACAGGCATTCATTCAAAGGCTGGAGTCTGCAGCCGGAATGATTGGGGTGAGGGAAAAAAATATCGAGGATAATGTATGGGTTTGGCCCCCCTGCCAAACTAAGTGGAAGGACCATTTTAAAAAGGCTATTTCATTTAGATGCTCTTTATTAGCCGGAATGTTCCGCGAGCTGGAACCGGACCCCCAAGTGTTCAGGTAACCGCTGAGTTCACTCCTACTGTTGGATCAATGGGCTGGCAGGGGCGCCTCGGCCCAGAAGTTTAGGGCCTCCTTGGGCCCTGCAGGGCATTTTTAATCCCCTAATTTGTGGTTCTGTGAAGGCTAGAAAAGAAGCAACTGCAGGGAGAATTCTGGGCGCCATCGGAGCATGTTTTAGTGTAGTCACTAATCGCGGGCAGCTTCTTCCAAAATGGAATGGAAGCAAAAAACCAGGCACGTATTGTTAGGAATTCCCCCTTTATCTCCCCCCCTTCTTGTTTAGTTGTTGAAAATATGATTTGGCTGCTGATTCTGTGCATTACATGTGTATCTTTAAATGGGGGGGAGGTTGTGAAGAGAGAATGCTAATCAGACCAACAGAAGTTCCATTTATCCCAGGCTTTGTTAAGTAATATGTTGGAGCCCTCGGTGATCAATCACTCCCTTTCAATTAACAGCAATAAATCCCTCATAAAATATTCCAAATAATGCAAGACTTTTCTTCTGGCTTTACATTATTTATGCGGCGCATTTATTATGCTTGTCCTTAAAGCAACTTTGCGAGATTGTGCTTCATTTCTCAGTCAGGAAAACAAAGTTGGGAACATGGAGCTGAGGCAGCTGCTCTGTTTGCTGGGCTGTTTGCCGCTGCGGCCGTATCCCACACACACAGCGCCCCCTAGAGGTAGATTCCTGTCATGACCACTGAACTGGAGAAAAAAAAAGGAAATGCAAGATTTTTTAAAATAAGTACTATCCAGAAAATGGGTGTGTAGGTGTGTGTGTGTGTGGGATAGTATTTGTTATCACTTATTTGTGGATTTATGAAGGAGTCAGAGGCATGAGTGGACATTCCTGAAGATCGCTGCCACAATCAGATTTCACATGAGGAATAGAAGAAGAGAAGAGATTGGATTTATATCCTGCCTTTCACTCACTTGGAGTCTCAGAGTGGCTTAAAAACTACTTTCTCTTCCCCTCCCCACAACAGACACCTGTGAGGTAGGTGAGGCTGAAAGAGCTCTTTCTAGAGCTGTCCTTGAGAGAACAGCTGGTACAGAGCCATGGCTTGCCCAAGGTCATCCAGCAGGTGCAAGTGGAGGAGTGGGGAATCGAACCAGGTTCTCCCAGATTAGAGTCCGCGCACTTAACCACTACACCAAACTGAATAAAGAACCAATATTAATGATTGCCTCCCCCCAAAAAGATGGAAAACAAAATGGCTCAAATGAGGAAGCAGCAGGGCTCCGTTTGGGCCGGGGCGCGCCAGAGCGCCGCTCCAGGAGAGGGGAAGCCGGGGGGCAGGCACATGATAAAGCCCCGCCCCCCAGCTCGCTTTCCCGGCCCGCGCTTCGGCGCGGAGCCGGAAAAAAGCGTCCTCCCCCGCTCATCCTTCCCGGGCCGGCGGCAAGCGCCACCGGCCTGGGGAGAAGGCCCTTCCTTTCCACCCACCCCAGCAGACCCTTCCTGGCCGTGCCCGCCGCCCCCCCTAGATCTTTCCCGGGACTGGCGGCCAGTGTCGCCAGCCCGGGAGAAGCCCCTCAGCCCCCCCCAGATCTTTCCCGGGACTGGCGGCCAGTGTCGCCAGCCCGGGAGAAGCCCATCAGCCCCCCCCAGATCTTTCCCGGGACTGGCGGCCAGCGCCGCCAGCCCGGGAGAAGCCCCTCAGCCCCCCCCCAGATCTTTTCCGGGACTGGCGGCCAGCGCCGCCAGCCCGGGAGAAGCCCATTAGCCCCCCCAGATCTTTCCCGGGCCAAGCCCCGCCAGCCCGGGAGAAGCCCCTTCCCTCCCCCACTCACTGAAGCCTCCTCCCTCCCCCACTCACCTATTCCCGGGGCGCAAGGGAGGGAGAAGCCGGGCCTGAGTGGCTTAATGCCACTCAGGACCAAGCAAGGGGGGGGAGGGAGGGAAACGCCAGCCCCAGTGAGGGGAGAAGCACCCCCCCTCCCTCCACCTACCTACCTACCTTCCTGTTCTTTCCTTTCCCCCTTCCTTCCCCTTCCTTCCTTCCTTCTCTCTCTCCCCCCACCTACCTACCTTCCTTCCTCCCTTTCTCCCCCCTTCCTTCCTTCCTTTCTTCTCGCTCTCTCTCCCCCAACTGCCTACCTACCTTACTGTTCCTCTCTTCCTTCCTTCCCTCCTTTCTTCCTCCCTCCTTCCTTCCTCCCTCTCTTTCTTTCCCCCTCCCTTCCTTCCTTCCTTCCTTCCTTTCTCTTTCTTTCTTTCTTTCTTTCTTTCTTTCTTTCTTTCTTTCTTTCTTTCTTTCTTTCTTTCTTTCTTTCTTTCTTTCTTTCTTTCTTTCTTTCTTTCTTTCTTCTCTCTCTCTCTCCCCCACCTACCTACCTACCTTCCTTCCTGTTCCTTTCCTTCCTTCCTTCTTTCCCCCTCCCTCACTCCCTCCCTTCTTGCCATCTGACACACTGACCATGACGTCAGGGATGTGTGGCCTTTTGACACTTCCGGTGATGTCAGGGGGTGTGGCATATGCAAATAAGTTATGCTAATGAGCTCCTGCACCTCTTTTTTTAGGAAAGGACCCCTGGGAAGCAGCAAGAGATTTAGATGGAGAGAGACAGAAAATAATAGTCAGAATTACAACAATGCTCCCTCTAAGGCGTGGAGTCTTGTGAGCAAAAATTCTACTTTGTGAGCTACCAGCATTAAAGTTGTGAGCGAGTGATTCGGCTGCTGCATGAATTAGTTTGCTCTGGAGCCCTCCTTCCTGAGCTAAGAGAAACATGTGTGAGCCAGAGGCTAAAAAACTGAGCTAGCTCACACTAACTCAGCTTAGAGGGGACACTGATATTCCCATATCATCGTATCCCGTGCACCATATCTTAGGAGCCAAGTCCTAATTGTGGATTGATTCTCAGGTCAAGTAAAGTATCTTCTCTGACTTCATAGTGTATCAGACATCAAGTCTCACTGCTACTGCTTAATGGTTAAAGTTTTGGGCCAACATCTCCAATTCTTTGTTTGGGAGACCAGAATAGACCAGATTAGACTCCTTGGCAACACTCTGCTTTGTGATGCCCTGTCTCAAGCAGAGCATCGTGTTTATTCTCATTTCTACGCTGAGAGTTCGGGGCAGGTGTATGTTTAAAACAACACACTGGTGTAATCTGGTATGAACCCGGGATGCCATTTATGGAGGGCAATGAGGTTCGTCAGCCTCTTGGATTTCAGACCCCAAGTGATAATTCTTCAGGAAAATGATAATCTCACTGGCTGACTGCACAATGAATGACCAGTGTCTCTAAACTTTATGTCGTAGGGATGCATGCCAAGGCACAAATCCTGTAGCTTACAAAATGGTGCCAGTTTGTCCCATTACCACAGACATTCTCATAAAATACTGTCCTTGCGTAATTTAACTATTAATGTTTCCAATAGGGTTCCTAAACCCCAGGTCAGGATGGGAGATCCCCCCCACCCTCATTGCCCCCCTCTGCAATGATGGCTGTGACATCATGTCACTTCTGGAAAAAATGGAGGTGACATAGGATAACTCTAGGAATTACTGGAAACTCAATGATTTTACCATAGAGTTTCCAGTGATTCCTAGAGGCACACCTTTTTTTTACTGGAAGTGGCATGACCCTGCAGCCGGCATAATGGGTGCCCATATCCCCACCCACAGCCATCCCATCAGTTGCCAGGCACTGCTTGACCACCCTTGTTTCCAAGATAAGGCCTCTGACTTTGCTCTATCTCTGCCCTCTATCCCAACCTCTTGGTTTCATTAGAAGAAATGCTAAGGTCTCAAAATCTAAAAAACTCAACCCTTCAAAACCAGATTGTGTTTGTCACTGTTTGTCCGTAGCACCCTCTGTGAGTTGAGAATATGCCTTTGCACATGTCCAACATTCCTGTGTGGATGGACATTATAGAAGATCAGTACTGGTAGATGTTACTGACATTGTTCTAATTGCCGAACCCTTGATAAGCTTCCAAAGGATTTAGGCTCCCCTATAGAACAGTTTGAAAACATTTATATATATCATATTTTACCATATTTAATGGCTGCTATTTGACAGCACTTAATTATTAACATGTAATGTTATTTTTTGACAGACTTTGATAGTATTTGACAGATGAATGCAATTCAAACCAAGAGATAGTAACAAGTATAAAGCATTAATGTTCAGGATTTGAGGCTAAAACTTTACATTCAAAATGCAGATTTGATTTGTTTTAACTAGAAAAGTCTTGAGCAAAAATGGGGGGGGGGGATCACAGCAATGAAGGATGCTTTGGTGTTTGGGTAAAAACTCTATGGTAAAAATGACTTCTACCATAGAGTTTCCCCCCAAATACCAGAACATCTCTGTGTCATTGGTGACACGATGACATCAGTTCTGGTGCATGCCAGAAGTGATATCCCCACATGGTCAGTGACGTAGGCCTAGGCCTAGTTTTTCTGCCAGTAAGTCCCCACATCTCCACACTCCTGTCAGTTGTCATGGGCTACCTGACAACCCTAAGACTTGGGGGCAGTACCTGGGGAGGGTTGAGTTTGGGGAGCGAGCTCAGTAGGGATGTGATGACAGAATCTGCCCTCCAACGTTGCCACTTCCTCCATGGGAACTGATTTGTAGTCTGGAGATCAGTTCTTCCAGGAGAGCTCCAGGCCTCACTTTGAGGTTGGAGACCCTAACTCTCATCCTAGTATGAACTCTGATAACAGATTTGCAGGTTTCTGAAGATCTATAGCAACCTTCCAAAGCTATTTAACCAGAAACCCCACTGGGATCAGTGTAATCTGGGGTCCCCAATCTTTTTGAGCCTGTAGCCACATGTGGTCAGCCCAGCCACATAATGGCTGCCACAGGAAGGGGGGCTGGCTCCAAAGGGAGTGCCATGGTTCGCCTTCAATCACACAGTGAAGGTCCTTGTGCAATGGTGGCAGCTGCTGCCAAATCAGCATTTGTGAAAACATGCAAAGACGATTAGATGGCTTGCTGCGCAAAAGACCCACCTGGCCTGACCGCTTTCTAAAAACACTTTTTTAGTGGGCACCACGAAAGGTGTTTGCGGGCAACATGGCACTCACGGGCACCATACTGGGAAACACTGCAGGATCTGTCACACCATTTCCAACTAGGGTTGCCAGGTCTCTTCTTACCTGCGGCAGGGAGCCCCCTTGGGATTTTTCTGCCATGTGCGCAAACCATAGAGTTCCCCCCGAATGCTAGAACATTGCCACATGACAGCTCCAACCTGATGACATCACTACTGCTAATGTCATTGCATCAGCAGCATTCCCGCGAGATCCTGCTGTTCAGGGGTGGGGCTTCGGGTTTGGTGTAGTGATTAAGAGCACAGACTCTAATCTGGGAGAACCAGGTTTGATTCCCCACTCCTCTACATGCAGCCAGCTGGGTGACCTTGGGCCAGTCACCATTTCTCTCAGAGCTGTTATCTCAAGAGCAGTCCTTGAAAGAGCTCTCTCAGCCCCACCTACCTCACAGGGTGTCTGTTTTGGGTAGGGGAAAGGAAAGGAGATTGTACGCCCCTCTGAGACTCCTTTGGATAGTGAAAAGTGGGGTATAAATCTAACCTCTTCTTCTTCTTCCCCCAATGGCCAGCTGGCCAGTAGCAGATTGGGGGCCCTGAAATCGGGGGATCCCCAGGCCCCCACCGGGGGGATGGCAATCCTATTTCCAACACTGGAACCGAAACAAACCAAAACACTGCCTATGTCCTATTTATGATACATTTGCTATTTCTAGACCGACCCTATTATTATTTAATCGCTACACATCCTAAACAGCCCTTCGCCACTCTGTTTGTCTGCTGTTTGAAGAACATAGCCTTTGCAGAGAGCCGAGTTTGCTCATGGAACGTATGGCAATGATAGTCGAGGTAGGCCTCAGCTACCTCAGGGGAGGCTTTTCTTGTCCTCTTTTCTAATGGATTGTTGTTGTTTTTTAAAAAAAATCTGCACCTTCTTACTCGGCTCGTCAGCCAGCTGCCTCCCAGCCCAAGAGCTTTCAGCAGTAGATGCATAGATGAGACACACATTAATTCAGGACCAAGGAAAGATTTCCTCCACTGCACCTCTTTGCTTCGACAGTTTTTCTTGTTAAAAATTTACATGCAATGAGGCTGTGTGCGCGTGCGTGTGTGTGTTTACATGCCAGTGCTCACATGGTAAACTGCACAAGATGTGAAAGCCATAGTAACAGTAGAAGGAAGGAAAGCCAAAATGTTTAATTTTAAAGAGAGAAGGAGAGATGAAACATGTTGAGGTTTGCTTAGTCTGGAAGACTAGGTAACTCTAAAAGGAATAAATGTGGGCAAAACATTCGGGAGGAAAATGTCTGTTGCCAATTCACTGCTCCAGTAAAATTTGTTTGTTTGTTTATTTTCTTCAATTTATATCCTGCCCTCCCTGCAAAGTAGGCTCAGGGTGGGTCCCAGCCTATGATAATCTGCTGAGTGCAGATTTACAACAATAAAACAAGATAACAAAATACATACAATAAACACAATAAAAAAACCTACAACAATAAATATGTTAAAATAAATTATGCCTCAACAGACATGTGAGTGTGACTCATTGGGGGGAGGAGGGGGGAGGTCAGATTGAGTTGGATATCTGCTGCCTCAACTGAAGGCCTGATGGAAGAGCTCCATTTTACAGGCCCTGTGGAACTGTAAAAACTCTCGTAGGGCCCTAATTTCCGACAGGAGCTCATTCCACCAGGCAGGGGCCTGGGCTGAGAAGAAGGAGAAAAAGAAGATTGGATTAATACCCCGCCCTTCACTACCCAAAGGAGTCTCAGAGCGGCTTACAAACTCCTTTCCCTTCCCCTCCCCACAACAGACACCCTGTGAGGTAGGTGGGGCTGAGAGAGCTCTGAGAGAAACTGCTCTTTTTTTCAAGAACAGCTGTGCCAGAACTATGGCTTGCCCAAGGTCATCCAGCCAGGTGCAAGTGGAGGAGTGGGGAATCAAACCCGGTTCTCCCAGATCAGAGTCTGCGCACTTAACCACTACACCAAACTGGCCCTGGTCCTAGCTGAGGCAAGTCAGACATCCCTAGGGCCAGGGACCATCAGCAGATGCTGATTCATAGAGCACAATGCCCTCCGAGGCTCATATGGGGAGAGGTGGTCTTGAAGATATGCAGGCCCCTGGCTGTATAGGGCTTTAAAGGTAAGAACCAGCACCTTGAATGAAGAAACTACATGTGCCAGATATACTACAGAGTCAGGAACAAAGTCCACCTCCAGATGGACAAAAACTTGAGATGTTACTGCAGTCAGGAACCAGGACTTCTAGTGCTTCTGCTGCAAGCTGTTGATAATTCAGCTCATGAAAAAGGAAGCCAAAGATGCCCAGAGTGCTGAGAAATGGGGTGGCTAAAATTCACCCATCCCAGGTGAAGGTGCTTTCTGAAAGAACTGGCCGTCACTCCGAAGGTCAGCGATGGCCCCATCTTTGCCAAATAGAAGACAATAGTGTGACCATCATTGATCAAATGTCTTCAGAATAACAGCCTGTTCATTCAGAGAAAACACTTCGCAGCCTCACTGTATGTATTTTCCATTACTGTTATCTGTCTTAACAATATCATAGTATTGTTAGGGATGGCCACGAACTGGCTCACGAACTAAAGTTTGTGACGAATTTTGGGCGGTTCATGGTTCGCAAACTGAAATTCACGGCCGTCAACCAGCACGAACTTTCTGTGAACTTTTAAGCAGTTTGTAGTGGTTTGTGATGATTCGTGAATGGACACATTTGCAGACAGACTGTCTCCACTCAGTCAAAATGCTTCCCAAACTTCAAAGCATCAGGGGAGAGACTGTAGAGGAGTGGAGGGCAGGGTGAGGCTCCTGGTGCTTTTGATGTGTGTAGCTTGCAGGGAGTTTATTCTATACCCTTTTGAACCTGTGCCTGACATTTCCCCCAAAAGCACTATCCTGGGGGCATCTTCTTTGAGGGGCCATAACTTGGACCCCCTAAATCCAATCTGTACATAACTTGGAGGGCATGTAGAGGAGCATGGGGGGGGGTCCCCCTGCAAATTTGATATCTCTAGCTTGCAGAGGATCCATTTATACACTCCTGAACCTCCTCAAACTGTGCCTGTCATTTCCCCAAAAAGCACTTTCCTGGGGGCACCTTCTGGGGGAGGCGTAGCTTGGATCCTGTAAATCAAACCATCACTAAGCTTGGAGGACAGGTAGAGGAGAGTCAATGGAGACTTCCTGCAAGTTTGGTTTCTCTAGCTTGCTGGGGAGTGGGTGGACGGGATTCTACCATTTCACAAACTTCATGAACCAAATCGGTTCATTAGGCATCTAAAAGTTTGTGACAGTTCATGGCTCACAAACCAGGCACGCCACAAACCAAAACGAACTACGCTTTTCCAGTTCATGCCCATCAATAATTATTGTTATATAAAAATATAAGTGCCACCCCTTCAGAGAACTGCTCAAGGTGACTCACACCAGAAAACAAGATAAAGACATAAAATAATTTAAATGAATAGATCATTAAAAACTAGAACACATAAAAGCCCAGAGTATTAAAAATATTTAGCAGCCAGTTCTCAAAATAGTACTTAGGTCAAAGCATATTGTTAAAAAAAATTAAGAAGATAAAGCCTTTCAGGGTCAGCCCTGGCTAATATTTGGATGGGAGGCCTCCAAGGAATACCGGGGTCGTGATACGGAGGCAGGCAATGGATAATCACCTCTGAATGTCTCTTGGCTTGAAAACCATACATGGTTTCCATAAGCTGGCTGTGATTTGACCGCACTTTCCACCACCACCATAATCTGAGTATATATTTGTGGTTGTGAAGCAGAGGTTGTTGGCCTCCCTCTGTACAGTTTTCCTTGGTGGTCTCCCATTAGAGTTGCCTGCTCCCTCCTGGTAACCAGTAGGGGATGGGGGGACTCACCTGGAGAAACAGAAAGGACCAGGCCCTGCTGCCAGCATTCCACAGGAAATGACATCATCACCCCAGCGATGTCCAGGCAACACTCTGGTATTTGGGCAAAAACTCTATAGTAAAGCCAGCTGGTGGACATCACTGGACATCGCTGGTGTGATGATGTCACTTCCTGTGCAACACCAGACATGAGGCCTGGGCTTTTCTCTTTCTCCCAGTAAGTCCACCCCACCAGCCAGCTGGGAGGCAGAGCCTGATGGTGGGGGAACCACACCTCCACTGGGGGCGGGGTCTGGCAACCCTATCTCCCATCCATGTACCGGCCCTGCTTAGCTTCCAAGACCTGATGAGATTGGGCTATACCATGCTGTCTCCCTCCCACACAGTGATACTTCAAGTGCTGCTCAAATGAAAATCATGCATCTACTGAACATGTGGATTAGGAAGCATCCCCCACCTCTATGCAGTCAACTCAGGGTCAGAACATGGCATATGAATACATGGCGTCTGTGCAAAGGGAGGTCTCTAGGCCATCAGGAAAGCGGCAGGTTGCCAGCGCACATAATGCTGCCACTCCTTCATGTGATCAGTGAGCGTGTAAGAAGTCCTCTTGCTCGTACAGCTCAGCAGAGCCTGAAAATCAAAGGCTTTCTCTGCAGACAACACCTGCTAGTTGGCACATGTGGTTCTGGCCCGTGCTGGCACTGTTGCACAGCGTTCCGCTTTCCTGAAACCAGAAGGATTTCACAGCTAGCTTGAAATAATTCGAGCCTCAGTATTTCTAATAGCATCTGTTTTAAAATAATTGGGAAACTTCTCAGAATTAATGAAAGAAACTTAAAAACCAGAAGCATACAGATGAGAGTTGCAGTCGCCTTCAAGTTTTGGATCTGGCTGCAAAAGGAAAAGCAAATGGCGAATTTCTGAGGTCACCCAACCACCCATGCCACTGTGCATTCCCGAACTGAAAGAGCAAAAGCCACACAGGCTGCCTGAGAATTTTACCCAGTTCTACTCGTAGAAGAGCATTCTTAGGGTTTTACTGTAAGGAGCTTAACCAAGTGACTGTTTATAAAACAAGGTGCCCAAGAACTGTGACTGCACAACAAGGATCTATTTCTTACTTATTCGCTTAGCAGATTTATATGCCACCTCACCAAAAGCTGTTCAAAGCAGCTTACAACACAATGCCATTAAAATAATCAACTAAAACTTACCCAGATGGCATTTAAATTATCTCTGTCCTGCAGCCATAAAACCAACAGGACACCAGCAGAGAAAACAGCTGAAAGAAAAAAAGGAAGGAAGGAAGGAAGGAAGGAAGGAAGGAAGGAAGGAAGGAAAGAAAGGAAGGAAGGAAGGAAGGAAGGAAGGAAGGAAGGAAGGAAGGAAGGAAGGAAGGAAGGAAGGAGCGCCTACCAAAATCCAACATAAAGCAGAATGCAGGCCATAAAATCCATAAAAGATAACTAAAATATGAAGGAGGGAGGTGACACTTGGTTTCATCTCATGTAAACGAGGGTTGCATCAGTGTGTGTGTGTGTGTGTGGTGTGTGTGTGTGTGTGTGTGCATGCACACACACATTTTGGAGCCACATGTAAGTTATGGTGCCACAGTATCATTCACTGTCACGACCCGCTGCATGTATCTCCCAGAACACTTGGTGGTTACTTTGCCGGCAACAAATCCCCTCGACTTTCATACCGTATTAATTTCACCAACTCAGGTTGCAACCTTTGTAGAGTTGCCACCTCCAGGCTGGGAAATACCTTGAGGTTTTGGGGGTGGAGCCTGAGTTTGGGGAGGGGCTTCAATGGAGTATGATGCCACAGAGTCCACCTTCCAAAGCAGCCATTTTCTCCAGGGGAACTGATCTCTGTCACCTGCAGATCAGCTGTAATCCCAGGAGATCATCAGCCACCACCTGGTGGTTATCAACCCTAAACATATGAGAATCGCATTGTAG
This sequence comes from Lepidodactylus listeri, assembly GCA_029233225.1. Taxonomy (NCBI): domain Eukaryota; kingdom Metazoa; phylum Chordata; class Lepidosauria; order Squamata; family Gekkonidae; genus Lepidodactylus; species Lepidodactylus listeri. The sequence continues at coordinate 15,644,636 of JARCFY010000010.1, read as the reverse complement.
CTTGCTGATGGATTTCCATCTTCAGAACACCAAGGAAGGCTTCAGAGGAAGCTGAAATTCAGATGTTGAAACCCACAAGAAAGGCTGTTCGTTGTGTGGTGGGCATTCCATCCAGCCCAAGCTAAGTATTGTGAAGTCCCACTCATCTCTATGGGAGAGGATAAAAGATCACAATAGGAAAAAGTCAACTCTCTTGCTGAAGCTGGTGAGATCTAGACAAATGTTAGGCCTGGGTGAACTGGGCCCAGGGTTTTCAACAATGGCACGGTCCACCCATGGAGAATGCACCACTGCTCCGTGTTTTTATTGGAAATAATTCCTGCTTGCCCCCATCTAATCTTTTGCCCACTCACCAAGAGCCCCGTTCACTGGCAATGTAAGCCCAGTGGTAATTTAATGGCACCGGAGCTGGAAACTGAGTGAGTGGGTGTGTGCTGAAAAGAGAGAGGCTGGTGATTTTACTATTAGCCCTCTGGGAGGAACTTATTAGATGACTTTAATTAGTAATTATGTTATGGGCAATTGTAGCACTTTTGGAAATTAACCTTCAGCAGGACTCCAAAGAAAGGTCAGCAAAGAGATGATCTCGGCAGGTTCCTTTCCCCCCAGCGAGGGAGAATTCACGGCCGGCCTCAGTGCCGACGGCCTTCTGTTTGGCTCAGGGATTTTCCTGACAAAAGGACTGTGGCAGGGCTTTTTTTTGCAGGCTGATGTTTCCCGTCTTTTGAGTGGGAAAGATCTGCCTCGCACTCGTTTTCTGCTTCCTTTCTTCCTGGGCTAAGATTGATAGGATTAATAACATCCCCTCCCCTTCCCCGCAACAACACCTCTCCTGTAAAAACACAAGGTTTGGAGTGATGTGATGGAAAACGCATCACCTGTTTCCCTGTTCTGAGTCCAACGCAGCAGGAAGGTTTGGGCTCTTTTCGGCTAGAGGTCCCTTGAAACGGGAAAAGGTGGTGGATATGTCACTGGCTCGCCCCCGCTTCAGTGACCACAATCGAGTCTTTTCTGTCTGTGTAAGCCTATTTGGACAGGCTGGTTTGAGTCTTACCAGTAGGGAGACTAAGAGGTCACCTAACAGGATGGTTTGCCGTTCAAAGGAAAGATGGCCCAGCAGTGATGATATAGAACGTTAGTGACACTCAGCTTCCTAGCTCACAGCATTCCTCCAGTCGGATGTCCCTTCCTTTCCCCAGCTGCTCCTATACTGGAAGGAAGTGATTTCACCCAGTTTTTTAAAGTAAGGTTCCTGCTTGTCGACAGCTTCCCTGGGAAATGGCCGACACGCTTCTGTTGCTCAAATGGAGAAGAGGAGAAATGAATCACTGACCTGAGAGAAACATATCAGCAGTCATAGAATCTAACTTCCTGTCCTCATCAAGGAGTAAAGGTTTTGTTCTGTCGAGCCTTTCCTCATCTTTTGTACAGGGCCCTTTTGGTGGTGGGACTCACTGGTACTGAATTTTGACACCTTTTGGGGAAGCTCTCCTAAGTCTTGAGGGAGGGACTGGGAGAAATCGGTGTAACCTTATATATGAGTACTGGCACTTTTTTTTTTTTTGGTGAAAAATCACTGTATACATACATACATACATACATGCATGCATACATGGTGGTGGAAAGTGTTGTCAAGACACAGCCAGCTTTTGGCACCCTTGTAGGGCTTTCAAGGCAAAAGACGAACAGAGGTGGTTTGCCATTGCCTGCCTCTGTGTTGTGACCCTGGTATTCCTTGGAGGTCTCCCATCCAAGTACTAACCAGGGCCAACCCTACTTAGCTTCTGAAAGCTGATGAGGTCAGGTTAGCCTAAGCCCTTCAGGTCACGCGCGTACGCATGAGCGCTCACACACACATCTTAAAAAAGAAAAAAAATCTACGTATGTGAAAATCAAAAACATTGATCACACATGTATAAAAAATAAAACTTATGAAACTCACACACAGTGTGCCATGTTATTATTTATTTATTTATTTAGATTTTTGGCTGCCCTTCCCCACTTGCATGGGGCTCAGGGCGGTTCACAACAATTTGGTTTGTTATGATGTACAATAAGTTAAAGCCATAAAAACGCTACATTTAAAACATTCAGAAACATTTAAACATTTAAAAAAACAAGACCACAGTGCTTGCATTCAGTGTGTGTGTGTGTGTGTGGGGGGGTAGGGTGCCAGAATGGCACAGTCGCTGGGCACGGATGTCACTGAGCAGAAAAGGCCCTGGATGTCACTGAGCAGAAAAGGCCCTGGCCCTGGTCGAGGCCCGCTGGATATCTTTTGGGCCAGGGACCACCAGGAGGTCCTTAGCCGCCGATCTTAGTGCCCTTGAGGGGACATACTGGGAGTGGTGGTTCCAAAGGGGAGCCAAAGTGATGTAAAGGCTAGTGTGAGGAGTGTGAGACACTCTGGTTCAAATCCCTACTCAGCCAAAGCTCAGAATTGACGGGGTGGTTCGCCAGAGAGATCTATTACCCATGCCAGTCAGTGTTTACACGGGGCTGTTGAACAAGATCGTCTGAAGCTTCTGAGTTTGGTGTCATCAATTTGCCGATGACACTGAGCCTTACGTTGCATCATCCAGATGCGTTTGTCTTGGCTCTGAAACAGTACTGTGAGGCTGGCTAAGCCAGAACAAGCTGGAGGGGAATCCAGACAAGGCAAAGGTGATGCTGATTGGAAAGGCTGATGAGGGCTGGATCCACTTGTATTGGATGGAGTGGACAGCTTGGGGGGCGGACCTAGACCTCACGTTCTGAAAAGCAGATTGGTGCAGCGGCCAAAAGAGCCTTCTGTTTGCTACATGTGGTTCACAAACTCTGTCTTTTCCAAGGCTTAGCCAATCTGGCCACGCTGGCCCAAGCTTTTGTCACCTCAAGACTGGATTACTGTAATGCACTCTAGGGCTGATGCTGCATTGGCTTTTCCCTCCATTGTTTTACCAAACCCACCTTGGAACAGAAATTCCCCGCTGCGTTGCATGCCACTTTCACTTCCTTTGATCATCGGGTCTTATGGCACCCTCCACACTCCATGGCGCTTTTGCTTCCTTTGATCATTGGGTCTTATGGCACCCTCCACACTCCATGCTGCTTTTGCTTCCTTTGATCATTGGGTTTTATGGTGCCCTCCACACTGCACGCCACTTTTGCTTCCTTTGATCATCGGATTTTATGGTACCTTCTAGATAGATTTATGGCAGTTCAGGGGTGACTTTGCAGTCAGTAGGGCGTTGCCCCAGGGTATCTGAATGTAGTTTTGAGCGCACTTTCCCCTCCCAGTTGAGAAAACGTGGAGCGAATGCTAGATGCAGAATCACCCTATATTGGGTTGCCCTTGAAGACAACCCAGAAACTATAGAAGGTCCAGAATGTGGCAGCCCAATTATTGTTGGAGACTAACCAAATGAGAACACAACTCTCCTATCGCAAAACAACTACATTGACTGCCTATTTGTTTTCAGGTTCAGTTCGAGGTGGGACTTGGGCCATGAAGGGCTTTAAAGTCCCACAATTCTAAATGGCTATCTCCTCCCATATGCCCTCGCCCATGCTCCAAATATGGTCTTCAGGCTGCCATCTACTGGCTGTCCCCCTACCAAAAGCTTATGCCTTTTCCACTGTAACCCCCATTCTGTGGAAGGGACTCCCTGTGGAGCTGAGGGAGGCACCATTGTGGGACATCTTTAGGTGGCACTGCAAGGCCATTTTATTTGCCAGAGTTTTTAATGGTTATCTATGTGTCTATCAGAGTGCCACATGACGGAGTGAGCTCCCGTCTCTGGCCCCAGCTCCTGCCAACCTAGCGGTTTGAAAGCAAGAAATTGCAAGTAGATAAATAGGTACTGCTTCAGTGGGAAGGTAACAGCATTCCGTGCGCCTTGGCGTCTAGTCATGCCGGCCACATGACCACGGAAATATCTTTGGACAGCACTGGCTCTTCAGCTTGGAAACAAAGATAAGCACCACCCCCTAGAGTTGGATTCGACTGGCTTTCGAGCAAGGGAAACCTTTACCTTTTTATCTATCTATCATCCATCTATCATCGTCATCGTCACAATCATCATTATCAGGGATCATTTCACATAAAAAGAGGGGCAGGAGCTCATTAGCATAACTAATTAACATAACTTATTTGCATATTCCACACCCCCTGACATCACTGGAAGTGTGTCAGAAGGCAACAACCACTGCTCAGGCTCCACCCCAAAAATCTCCAGGTATTTCCCAACTCAGAGCTGGTGAGCCAGCTTTACACGTTGACTAAAGACACTTTAGGTTTCCTTTGCTCTTGCAGGGAAGCTACCCTACAACAAGCATGAAAATACAGATCAAGTCAGTACGCTCTTGCTTTTTTCCACAGCACATCACCATATGTGCCCGCTCCTGGGCTTGTTACTCCCGGAACAGCGTTCCTGTGCGCTCCTGCTTGAAATGACCCAGTTTAATTACTTCCAGAGAATTTAACCCGTGTTTGTCGCTCACCAGAGCACCAATTCCCACCAATTCCTATATAAAAGTGCCTGTGCCTATCATGGTAAATAGAATGGGTAGGTGGGGCAGGGGTGGGGTCAGTCTTATATGGGGCCCGTTGCCTCAGCCAAAGCCCTGGCGGAGCAGCTCCATTTTACAGGCCCTGCGGGATGGTTGTAAATCCTGCAAGGCCCTGATCTCCATTGGAAGGCTGTTCAACCAGATCGGAGCCAAAGTCGAAAAGTCTCCAGCTCTGGTTGAGCCTAAGTGGATATCCTGTGGGCCAAGGATTGTCAGTAGATGTTGGTTTAAGGAGCACAAGGCTCTTCGGGGGACATAGTAGGAGAGGCAATCCTGCAAGGCAAGAGCTATTCAGTGGTTGTTTAGCATTGTCTGCTTCTGCGTAGCAACCCTGGACTTCTTCAGTGGTCTCCCATCCAAGTACTAACCAGGGCCAACCCTGCTTAGCTTCTGAGGTCTGATGAGATCGAGCTAGCCTGGGCCATCTAGGTCTGGGCTTAATGGTGTGTGGGATGCAGGTAAAGGTTTCCCCTTGCTCGAAGCCAGTCAAATACGACTCATCCCCGTGTGGTGCTCATCCCCGTTTCCAAGCCTGTCTAAAGATGTTTCCATGGTCATGTGGCTCGCATGACTAGATGCTGAGATGCACGGAACGCTGTTACCTTCCCACCGAAGCGGTACCTATTTATCTACTGGCAATTTCTTGCTTTCGAACTGCTAGGTTGGCAGGAGCTGGGGCCAGAGACGAGAGCTCGCTCCGTCACGCAGCACTCAGGTCTCGAACTGCTGAACTACCGACCTTCAAGTCTGAAGCTTCAGCTTCTTACCTGCTGGTTAAGGGTGAGAGGAGTGCTATTTGGAGCTATCTGTAAGCTGCTGTGAGCTATAGGGAAAAGCATGGTATAAGTCTTTTAATAAATCCATAAAACCTGGATTGTATGAACGCATTCTGAGTGTGCTAGACAGCTTCTGTGGTGCAGCATACTTCTTCTTGCGTTAGCACTTCTGTTTGTGCAAGATGATGCCTTTCTCAGTGAACCCTTGTGCAAAGGGAAGTGCTCATGCAAAAGCTCCCATGCTCCATGGCAGATCCAGGCTCCCTGTGCATGGCACTTTTTCATAGGATCCGAGTCATGGTAAATTAATAAGAGCGTTGCTGGACGGTTTGGGTCAAGATGTCACTCTCTCAGTGTAAACTGCCTTGCAAAAGACTAAGGCTGATTTTACATCTGACTTTCCCGCTGGAATCATTCTAGTTCCAAAAAAACCTGCCCATACCTCTGTGCGGTGTGAAACCGTGCCGCCACTGAAATGTCCATATCTACTAATTGCCCTCCTGTGGTCAAGCTAGTATTAAACCGCTTTATTCTGCTTTAAACAATTGTGGTTTCTTAGTGCACTTAAACCCCCTGGAGTGAAATTTCACACCACTGTGAAATCAGCACAGGAAAAGACAGCAGAAAAACTACTTTAGAGGGGAGGTGTAAAATCAGCCTAAATCCTGTTCTGAGCTCCTGGGTGGAAGTTTGGGAGAGTGCATTTCTAGTAAGAAGTGTGAGACAAAAAAAATAAAAACCAGATGCAATTCTCCGTCGCATCAGCTGAGCGTGTAAATCAAACACACAGCAGAATATAATACAGATGACGAATCACTGCTTAGTAACCAGAATAATTTTTTCCTCTTCTGACCACAGGTGTAATTGTTTCATTAAAGAGACAACACTCTTAAAGAAAAAAAAAACCCTTAATGCCTTATGTAAGGAGTATGGCCATTCATAATGTGTGTGGTGTCGTCTACTTCAGTCAATCCATATGGGAATTTTTAAAATTTCACTTTGAAGAGGGATTCTGCTCCACTGGCTCAAAATTACAACAGTTTCTGTCTGATTGCGGCAGAAATGAATGATTGCTTCCCTTAACTTTAAATGTAAATGCTTCTTGTGTAGCATTCCACAATAAAAGTCATAAGGTGTTTTAACAATGTGGCAGTACATGATGAAATCATTGTTCTCTGTGCTGGCTCTAGTACATCTTTGCTTTATTTCCGTCTTCTGACTCTGTAAGTTCTTCAAGGAAGAAAAGAAGAAGAATAGGTTTTAATACCCCACTTTTCTCTCCCATAAGGAGTCTCAGAGCAGCTTACGATCGCCTTTCTCTTCCTCTCCCCACAACAGGCACCTTGTGAGGCAGGTGGGGAGCCAGTTTGGTGTGGTGGTTAAGAGTGGTGGACTCTGATCTGGAAAACTGGGTTTGATTCCCCACTCCTCCACTTGAAGCCAGCTGGGTGACTTTGGGTCAGTCACCGTTCCCTCAGCCCCCAAAATAAGCCTAGCTCACCACAAAAAGAATTTCAGGCTGCCAGACAATCTTTGGATCTCTTGGCTATACTATACCCCCTGCCATAAGATAATTATTAATCAGGGGGTCACCAGAAGTCAGCTTGACTGGATGACAAAACAAACAAACAGACACAACAATAATAAATAGCCCAAACCTGGCTTTAACTGGTTGCTGAAGATGGAATTTGGCACCATTACATCTACTTCAGAAAAGACTGTCTGTATTCTCTCCAGATCAATTTCCTAAATATTATGAAGCACCATCTAAATTACTGTAGTTTTATCTTGCCACTATGGGTATAGTGGTTGGCCCAGGCATTTCCGCACTAGACTTTAAATCCTGGTTCAGCCCTGTCCCCGAACTTACTTTCTACGCTGCATGCTAGTTCACACCTCTAATTATCTCAGGGTATTTTTACATTCTACACTATGCTTGAGTTCACCCCTGTAATTATCTCAGGGTAAGGTTTGTTTCCACATTACACTGAGGTCACCCTGGTTTCACCCCACACTTGTCCCAGGATAAACGGATGCTGTTATAACCAGGGATAAATGCAATGTATTGTGCCGCAAGTTGAACTCTGATAAAACCAGAGATGAGATCCAGGTGTGGAAAGGACCTGGAAGCCTCAGGTCTGAACTCCCATTCTGACATGGATGACCTTGGGTCAGTCACTTCAACCTAAACAAGCTCATAAGCAGTGTTCCCTCTAAGCTGAGTTAGTGTGAGGTAGCTCACCATTTTCTAGCCTCCAGCTCATGCATTTTTGTCTCAGCTTGGGAAGAATGGCTCTAGAGCAAACTAATTTATGCAGCAGCCAAATCACTTGCTCACAACTTTAATGCCAGTAGCTCACAAAGTAGAATTTTTGCTCACAAGACTCCGCAGCTTAGAGGGAGCATTGCTCACAAGGCGGTTGTTGGGAGGATAAAATGGAGGAGGGGAGAACAATGTTGAAAGCCTCGTTGGAGCAAAAAGTGGTGTATAAATATAGAAATAAACAAAACACTACAAAGAATGGAATACACCAAGGAGGAGACTGAGGCAACGTCTGCAAATCCAGAAGCTAGATGCATGGTTTTGGAATGGTCCCACTGCTGGATCTCCTGAGGGCACCTGGTGTTTTTGGCCACTATGTGACAGAGTGTTGGACTGGATGGGCCACTGGCCTGATCCAACATTGGCTTTTCTTATGTTCTTATGTTTCACTGCCACCCTAGAGCCACTGGGTTCTGTCCTTGTGGTTCTCCAAAACCATTCCCCACTGCAACAAGGATCTTATTTGACAAGGCATCAGAGATGGCTGTCATTTGGGGCAGCGGGGTAGTAAGAACAGGTATCCTAATAGAGGCAGGCCCCTTTCTATCAGATTCTCTCACATTTTGTTTGTTTCGGTACACTCAGAATGACACACCATGATGGATTTTGCAGGCGGAATGGATGCACACCAGTTTGAAATATAAATTCGCCGGGCTTAATCTGCAATGTGAATTATGACTGAGCGGAGCGGCATTACTTGCATACCGAAGATGATTTATGTGATTTTCATGTAGCTGTTGGACTTTAATTATTCACTTGATTATCAATAAAAAATAAGCACCGAGTGGCACCGAATGTTAACAGAGCTGAAGGAGGGAGGCCGTCGCAAGCGGCAAAGAAGATGCAGATGGGGAGAAACGCACTCCCATTCTTTCAGCCCTGGGTTGGAGACAAAATTTAGAAAACCAGAAGCTGCAATTTTCTGGGATTTTTTTTAAAAAAAGAATTCCTTTTCACTAACAACTGAAAAAACAACAACAACCCTGCCAACCTGTTAATTGGCTGCCCGACGACAGACGAATATTCCAAAAAGCGAAAAAGTGCCAAGTATCAATTGATATTGGCGAAAATTCAATTGGACCCAGCGAATTGAGCCTGGCATCCCATTTGGCACGGGGCGATTGTCGATCAATAGCAAGTAATTGGACCTCGCTTTGTGCAAAAGAGAATGCTGGAGCCCTCGCATCAGCCGGTGTTATGGATGAGATTAATCACTGACTAAGTGTTCCATCAATGGAACTTCTTCCCATCAACGTGCCCCGTCGTTTAAAATGCCCACCCGAAAGCTCTCTGTGCTGCTCATCAGCTATTAACTTAAAAAATTAAAAGCCACGGTGCCCGGTGAAATGAGATCCTGCTGCCGCCTTGGAAGTAATCACATCATCATACAAAGTTATACAAGGCACACTTTGTCAAGGGTGGGGTGGGGGGATAAAATCATCTACACAAAGATCAAATAGCAGGCGCTCATCTGGCATTAGGAAATATTAACCAAAATGCTTTCTCCCCCTTCCCCTTTCCAGTTTCTCCTAATTGCAATCACTGCAAGACCAGCAGGGGGAAAAGAGACGTTTACTTGAGCGACTTTGCAGGTGTCTGCAACTTTGGAGGATTTGTGAATAAATGAATTAGGAAGAGAGACCCGGGGAGAGGGGGGGCACCTTTTGTGACTCAGCCACTATGCGTAGACAGATGCCTCTCCTGTTCCAGGACTGGTATTAAATATGGAACCTAACCGTAAGCCGTGTTTTCCTTGCTTCAGAGGCTTCACTACATTCCGGCTCTTTCATTTTTCACGTTACCATCTAATAGAAAGCCCATTCTGCCTCTCAAGTGTGGCTGCTTTTTCTTTTTTTCTTTTTGCAGGTTTGGTAGTGTCTGCTGGCTAAAAAGCTGTGTTTCACTCATCAGGTAGAACAGAGAACAGCAGATCGGAGAGGGACGCTTCATCATGGAGATGGCTGCTGTTTTTATTGGCATTTGTGGGACTCCCCCCCCCCCCCATACAGCTCTTGAAAAAGATCTTTGATTCCCTTTCCACGCTATTCCTGCACACAGATGTGAAAGCTGCTCTTAGTGAGGGTGTGTGTGTGTGTGTGAGAGAGAGAATCTTATTTAATCAGTGTTTGTGTAGTTCCATTGCCACTCTCCTTCACCTTATCCCCAATTGATAGCACAGTTACTTGTATTAACAGGGTTTTTAAATCTGAGTTCATTAATGGATGGAGGTCAGCTGGTCTTAGACTGTTTTAGCGAGGGGGATTTTAAAGTACCTCAGGGTGTACTGTGTCAGTGGCGTAGGAATTTTTTAAAAAATGTAAACTGCTTTGAGCTGGCCCATCATGCAAAGCAAAGCAGGTTAAAAATATTCAAGATAAATCAAGATATCCAAACTATGGCGCAGAAGAGACGATTGATAAAGATGCAAAATGGAGCTAGGGCTCTCTACGAACTTGAAAGAAGTTCCAGGGCAGGAAAACCTGTAATCTAAAGAAATACATTGGGTGACTGAAACTTCTCAAAATAACAGCAACAACACCTGAAGCATGAAGGATGCCCAACAAACTCTCAGTGGCTGCTGGGGTTGCTAGGCAACCAACACAATATTGTTAAGCCTTCCAAGCCTTGGTTTCTGTAAAGCAAAGCTGAAGAAGGGGAGAGGAGGAATGGACTGGGAGGCTAAAGCAGCGCTGGAAAAGGTCCTGCCCTCCCTTCCATTGCCATGTCCCCTGGTGGAGGAAGAGCGGTGGCTTCCAGAAACTCGCTACCCCCACAACTCAGCCTGGTCTGGTGATGGTGGCCACTGCAGAACTCAGCCAAGCCCAGCGGTGGACAGCAACTGGGCCCACCCACCTCATAGCCTGGCCCAACTTTTCCCAGGGAGAGCCTGTCAGGGGTAGGGAAGGAAGGAATGCTAGAGACATGGGGACAGATTAGTGTAGGATGCCTGGTGGGTGGGAAAGAGAGAAGGGAGCAGGCCCAGTGGTGGCAGGCAGTCTTTGCACCATTCCACATACCACTAGCCCTGGCAGCAGCCACTGTAGCCAGCTTGGCTCTAGCAGCTGCCGCCACTAGGGTTGCCAGGTCCCTACCTTCTGCCTGCAGGGGGCTCCAGGCTGCTCCCCTGGATCTTCCACCAGAAGTGATGTCATCGCGCTAGGCACATCATGCAGGGGATGCTCTAGCATATGGCCAAAAATGCTATGGTCACCGTAGAGTTTTTAGCTAAATGCTAGAGCATCTGCCGTGCGACATGCCCAGTGTAATGATATCACCTCTGGGTGACGTTATCGCACTGGGCACATCAGTTGTGGTGGGGCTCTTCGGGGATAGGTCTCCCTCTGCCGTCCAGCTGGCCGGTGGTGGACTGGGGCCCCAGAAATCGGGGGAAACCCCCCCTCCATTGGGGGGAGGACAATCCTAGCCACTACAAATGGACTTGAACTTGCTTGGTGCTGGTGACCACTGGGCAACTGGTACCAGCCCAACTCACAAGTATGGACGGCTTCAAGAGGGAATTAGATAAACATATGGAGCAGAAGTCCATCAGTGGCGCTTTCAGCATGCCACTCAGCCAGACCTTTCTTAGGGAGAACAAAGTTTGAGCCCGGTGGCACCTTTAAGACCAACAAAGTTTTATTCATGGCATAAGCTTTCGTGTGCAAGCACACTTCCTCAGATATGGTGGAAGTGTGCTTGCACACGAAAGCTTATACTGTGAATAAAAATTTGTGGGTCTTAAAGGTTCCACTGGGTTGAAACGTTGTTCTGCTGCTTCAGACCAACAGGGCTACCCCACCTGGATCCTTCTTAGAGAGAGGCTTCCAGGAGCATGGAAGGAGGGAAAGCTGAAGATAGGGGCTGGTGGTGGGAAGGAGGAAAGGAAGCAGGTGAAAGGGAGAGGCTATGGCACCAGCCAGGGAAGGTAACGGAATGAGTGGAGAAGGGGGATATTGGGTCCCCCACTTGTAAATAAATATCAGCGAAGCTGGAGATTCACTTGAGGTGGTGCACTAGGACCACAAGGTCTTCAGCATGAGGGCTGTGGATCTCCGGTAGGTTCTGGAGGTTAGAACATAAGAACATAATAGAAGCCAATGTTGGATCAGGCCAGTGGCCCATCCAGTCCAACACTCTGTGTCACACAGTGACCAAAAACACCAGGTGCCCTTAGGAGGTCCTGCAGTGGGGCCAGGACACTAGAAGCCCTCCCACTGTTGCCCCCCCCCCCCAAGCACTAAAAATACAGAACATCACTTGCCCCGGACTGAGAGTTCCTATCTATACTTCGTGGCTAATAGCCACCGATGGACTGCTTCATCTGAAGCCACTGCTTCAACTGATGATTGAAGATGACTGTATCAGAAAAAGAGCTGATAGAAGGGACATTATCTCAGTAGAAGAAGAAGAGATTGGATTTATACCCCGCCCTTCACTTGGAGTCTCAGAGCGGCTTACAAACTCCTTTCCCTTCCCCTCCTCACAACAGACACCCTGTGAGGTAGGTGGGGCTGAGAGAGCTCTGACAGAAACTGCTCTTTCTAGGACAGCTCTGACAGAACTATGGCTTGCCCAAGGTCATCCAGCAGGTGCAAGTGGAGGAGTGGGGAATCAAACCCGGTTCTCCCAGATTAGAGTCTGCACACTTAACCACTACACCAAACTGGCTCTCCCAGTACTTAGATAGTTCTCATCTTGTGCAAACTGTAGGACTTGCCAGCTTCAAGCCTGCTGTCACAGTTTCCTTCTTACAATAAGACATCCAGGCTGTTTTCATATGGGGGGGGAGCCAAAAACTTTTGCAGAGGGAGCGTTACCCTGTCATCATAAGCTGCCCCCTGACCTAAATGACAGCTCCACTCATTTTTTATTTCACTGGGATTTTTCTTTTCTGTTTTGTTCCTGGCAGTTGTAATAAGCACTTATTTTAGCAACTAATTATTCTAACAGCCATACAGAGGAGGCCAAAAAATGTAAAACAGCTTACATAAGGGGGATGAAGACAAATCGCTACCTGCAGACAGGAGCATCCAAAGTGAGGATGACACTTAGATGACAGGTAACAGGTGTAACAGGTGGTGGTGGGGGGAAAGGTAGAGATGGAATTTATAAAGGGGAAACCGACTGGACAACGTCCGTATTGTCCCAAATGCATTCATTCTAAACCGGCTTCCCTGTTTGCTCTGCCTGGGTATTTTTCACAACAGTAGCTGAAGCACTTTTCTTTAAAAGAAACAAGAGCTGCTCAGTTCATGCAAAAGAGGGCAGGAGGAATATTCATGGCACACAAACAATGCTAATTTATTTAGAGACAATTGTGATTAGAATGGGAGACGGTGGCGTGGCCCCTTCTCCGCAACTCTCATTCCCATCCATAACATATTAGCCGACGTACTTCAGTTTTGAGCTGACAGGCACACCAACCCACGCGGGAAGACCATTTCCTGAGGCTTTGGCACATGTGTGCAATGCCCCATTGCAAGGGCGTAGACTTTCCAATTTCCCAGGGAGGGGGGCTGGGGCTGGGCCAGAGACATTACAGGCCATTGTCTCCGGGGGAGGCTCAGCACTTCCGGGAAAAGTTCAGGGGGGCTCCAGCTCCCCAGCCCCCCTGAAGTTGACGCCTATGTCCCATGGTACTGGCCCAGGTGTTCAAGACGTATTGTTCAACACATATTGACAGATAACTGCAACTTTTGGTGGTGGATAGTGCTATCAAGTTGCAGCCGATGTATGGCGACCCCTTAGGGCAGAGGTGTCAAACTCATTTGTTACAAGGGCTGGATCTGACATAAATGTCACTTTGTTGGGCCGGGCCATGTGTGCCATAAAATGTAATGCCTGGTACCGGAGATAGAAACTGTACAAAGAACAGCCGCTGGCAAGCTCCGAGTTGGTGAATCCTCACTGCAAGACCCTTTGGGCTGGGCGGGGGGTCCAAAGGAAAACCCGCATGGGCAGACTGGAGAGCCAGTGGGGCAGCATTGGGCAGACATTCCCATGTTGCTTGACTGCTGCAGACGAGGTTGTTCTGCCATGCTGAAGTCACAATCAGAGTGGCTCTGCCCACTCCCCCCGAGTCGTCTCCCGTTCCCCCCCTTGCACTAGTTGCTTGCGGGCCAGTTCTGGCCCCCAGGCCTTATGTTTGATGTCCCTGCCTTAGGGTTTTCAAGGCTACAGATGAACAAGATGGTTTATCATTGCCTGCCTCTGAGTAGCAACCTGGACTTCCTTGGTGGCCTCCCATCCAGGTAGTAATCAGGGCCAACCCTGCTTAGCTTCCAAGATCTGATGAAATCAGGCTATCCAGGTCAGGGCACTGCAAGGACATGGTGGGAGGCTGGAACATGAAGCTCTAGGAAGCTGTTGACATGGTTGCCCCTTGCTGAACTCTCGCACCCTACATACAGAACCCCCCTCATGGGTTACTGAGGAGCTGGGTGACCTGAAGAGGTCTGGCAGACATCTAGAGTGATGCTGGTAGAAAACTTGGAGTGAACCAGTCAAAGAATGTTACAGAGCTTACTGTAAGACTGATAATACGGTGGTTACACCAGCAAATAGATTTTACTTTGATGCTACCATTGCATCAGCTGGTTCTTAAGAAAAGGTATTTAGCTGTGATACAAATCTCTCAAATATGTTCTGGTTTAAATGCTGGATGTGATATAGTACAGGACAGGTAGAAGAAATCTCTAGTACATCACCTGGTCTGTTTTCAGATCATTTTTACTGTTGCCACGATGGATGTTGTTGCAATCTTGAGATAGGTGAAGGCCACAATCCATATGTCGAGTCTCCGCTGGGAGAATGCGAAGGGCGAGGCAGACGGGTCATTTCCAGGGTAGGGGAATTAGGGCGGCCAGGTTGCTGAACCTCAGACCCCTGGGACAGGTACCAGTTACTTCACTGGCCCTCCTCCTACCTGGTGCCTATTTCAGAGTCTCTGAGTTCAGGGCAGGCAACCTCCAGCTCTGCTCTCACTCTCTCTCTCTGTGTCCCAGGTTGTCCATGCCCCTCCTCACTCCATGATTCTCTCTGCATGTGCGCCAGGTGTCATCGTGCTTGGCCAGTTTCCCTGGTCTCCTTTTTATTCCCCCTTCCCTTCCTTCTGCCCTACCTTCCTCTTCATAACAAACTGGCCATGGGGTTGCTCTTTTCCCCTTTCCCGTCAGTGCATTCCCACCCTGCTTCCTCCCTATCCAGCCCACAAACCCCTCCACCGTGCCCTCTTTTGATTGTGGGGGTTTTCTGTGCTGGCTGGGGAGGAAGTAGCCCCGCCTACCCGGGGAACCCTCTGATGGACTTGGCTTCGAGCTGCTGCCAAAACATGGGAACCCCCGGTGGGCTTGCTCCGGGGACCATCGCTGGGCCGACCCCCCCAAGTCGGGCCATATTGTCGGGCTGACGCTGGTTCCTCGTGCCAGCAACTAGCCAGTTTGATGATGCTCTGCACCTCCCTCGCCCATGCTCCTGATTCCTGATTCATGCTTTGAACTCTCAGCTCCTTGACTCCAGCTTCCAAAGACCACACTCTCGGTTTGTACTTCAGACTCTGTTCTTTTGGCTCCTGCTTGCTACCCCTTGATTCTGACCTCAAACTAGACTTGGACTTTCACTCTCTCTCGCCCTGCCTGCACCCAGCCCATGACACTGTCTCCCTCCCCTCTCGCAAGATTTAGAGGACCCTTCAGCTGATTGGTGGGGAGCACATGGCCCGCTGATCAGCTGGAGGGCCTTTTAAATCTTGCAGGCGGGGAGGGAGGCATGTGCCACCCCCCTCATTATGGCAAATAATGGCAGCCCCACCAGCCCCATCAGAAATATTTTTGCCCCAGAAGCCACAAAATCCTGGCTACGGAGATGCTCCAGGTCTTCCTGGGTGACTTATCCCTGTTTCTACATGAGAATTTAACTGCCCTGCACACACCTGCTGAAAGAGAAGTTTGCCCAACCACAGATAATAATTTAACCCAGGGGTGTCGAACTCATTTGTTATGAGGGCCGGATCTGACATAAACAAGAACTTGTTGGGTCAGGCCATGTGTGTCATAAATTGAAATGCCTGGTAGTGGAGATATAAAGGACACAGACACAAAGAATTTTTTAACTTAAAATTAAAAACATGCTTAAAACAGCACTCTTGCAATATTTTATTTAACGGTCTCTGATAACGGACACCTCTTGCTCTGAATTATTACATCCAAATGTCTGTGCTGTTGCAATCTTGAGTCTGCTGTTCAAGTGTGTATCTGCAAGCTGCAAACCTACTTTTGATTTATTGACATTCACCACAGAAATCTCATGCTCAGAGTTCTGAGTCTGGGACCCAGGAGGAAACATGAAATGGCTGAGCAACTGAGAGAGTCTGGCGAAGCAAGCTATGCAGCAGCAGCAGCAGCAGCAGAACTGGAAGCTGGAGATGGCCAGTTCCAGTGTGGGCCTGATAGAAGCCCCCCAGGGGCCTGATCTGGCCCATGGGCTGCATGTTTGACACCCCTGATTTAACCTATTTGATATGTTGTACGCTCTGGGCCCAACATGGAAATTACAGTATATGCATTAGCAATGGCACCTTCTTCATACAAAGCTAAGGCAGCAGTCCCATGCACATTTGCTTGGAATAAACCTGATTGCCTTCAGTGAAGCTTACTTGTGAATAAAGATCTGTTGGACTGGGCCCACATATGCAAAGCTGTCCTGACTTTCCATCATAGAGTCAGGGCTCATTTCATAGCAGGAGCTCCTCCGCATATTAGGCCACACACCCCCTGACGTAGCCAATCCTCCAAGAGCTTACAGTAGCCCCGTAAGAAGACCTCTGTAAGCTCTTGGAAGATTGGCTACATTAGGGGTGTGTGGCCTAATATGCAGAGGAGCTCCTGCTACGAAATGAGCCCTTGGCATACAGTTATTATTTCCATCCATACCGTTATATCTCCCTACTTTTTAAGTGGTTAAGATTTTTTTTAAACCCCCCCCCCCAATACTGCGGAGTTTTTTCTCCTCGTTCTGCAAGGCTTCTGCCACTTCTTTTGAGCAGAGAAGAAAAGGACGATTTTAAAGAAACACCACTCGCTCGTATCCATGTGGCTAACCAGTGTGCAGGGAAGGGTTCCCCCCCCCCCTCAGTGGGAGCTGACAATTTGATGATACTTCATCAGCTTGGCTCCCCTGCTGTGATGTAGACTGAGACAAAGGAAAAGCCTCTCGCTGATGGAATGAACGGAAAATCAGATTTTCAAAAGTTATGGTTATCGTGTTATAAAGGGTGCGTTGGGTCAACACTGGAGCAGACAACAGCTTTCATTTCATGCTGCCTCAGTTCTTTCCTGGCTTTGAAGAATGTCTGCAGACATCTGCCATGGAAGGAAACAGAAAGTCTGGCTCTGCGGCCTGAAGCTCTCGATTTTGTGTCAACAGCCCTCCGTCCGATTGGTGGCCTCCTTGCTGACTGGACAGAAGGGACTTTGCCAAGTGTTGAGCCTTGGTGTCGACAAGGGAGGAAGCCGGGGGTGGAATTCCAATTTAAGAAGAACTTGTAAGATTGCCAGTCCGGTCATGCAAATATAGGGAATTTCAGGGAGCAAATCTTTGAAAAACTGGCATCGCATGCATTGCGACTTCATTTCCAATGGAAACCCAGTAGTAATGTTGCAACCACCCATGACAATCTAGGAACTGCCCAGATCTCTATCCTAAGGACCATAGAGAAATGGGGAGAATTCCTAGAGTGTTGCTGGGGCTGGCTGTGACATCGTTTCCTGTTTTTGCTGGAACTGACATCATACCACACACAACGCTAGCCCCTACTTTCCTCTCCTTGCCCGGAGGAAAGCAGGGGAAAGGCTGCACTGAAAGAGGGTGAATGACCACCACCACCTGGAGGTGGGAGGCCCTGAGAATAGGCCCTAACCAATGACACGAGTCCACCATTATCTGTCAATCATAATCCAGATTCAAGCCCCACTGTGCCTTGGATACACATCAAGAACTAGAAATATGCACAGGGCCAATAACCCTGCCCTCTAATTCGTGTGTGTGTGTATAAATAATGTTCAAATTCAATTTTTTTTAAACTCTGAAATTTAGTTTTCAAAACATTTCCACTGTCTTCTGCTAACCTGACAGATGTCCAAGGTCAAATACTGGGAACCAAATACAAGTAAAAGATTAGATGGGATCCCAAGAGGATTAGGTAGGCTGGGGTGCTATAAATTCCTCGCCCAAAGTCAATATTTTTAAAGAAGGTTGAACTTGGGGAGCCCATATCTAAATTTATTCTTTGTCCAGAACTTATCAAATCATTCCTTACTTTCTGTTTAGCAAGGGAGTAAGGTATGGGACCTCTTGTGCATGTGAGAATTTGTAGATAGTGATGCATGGATAACTGAGAGCCAGTTTGGTGTTGTGGTTGAGTGCACAGACTCTAATCTGGGAGAACCGGGTTTGATTCCCCACTCCTCCACTTGCCCACAGGACTGGTGGTGGGAAGAGCAGGTTGCCATGGGCAGGTCTCCAGCCATAGTGGGAGACCTTGGCAACCCTGCGCTCAATCGGCCAATGGTGCAATTCTCAGCCGAATAAACCCATTGACTTCAGTGGACTTAGAAAGGGGTAACTCTGCCTTGGATTGCGTGGCAGGGATTTGACTTCGCACAAGGCAGCTTCTTGTTCCTGAAACCCCTTTTGCACATGTGGGCTGGGCAAAATGGATTTGGACACCGAGCGCTGGTAAAAGCCAGGGTGGCCCTTTTTATAAACCAGGCTGATTCATGCCGTTGCAATTTGTCACTGCTGGAAACAGACAGCTATTGAGTTGCATTTAGCAAAATCAATGCCTTTCTTCTGATGCATGGGAACACATCTGTTATTAGCCTGTGGCCTATAGGAACACCATGAACTCCTGAGATGGTGGCGGGGATTTTTGTGTGGCCGTGATTATTTGTATAAAAACTAACAGACCTTCTTCTTCTTCTCCCCCTTAATGTCCCTTAGTGCAATTCGCCGGCTTTAACTACGTTGGCATGTAGGCTCCCAAACAATTTCTTTCCCAAATGGCGCTCCCAGGAGTGCTCTAACAGCAATATGCGTGCACTGCAGAGCTTGAAATGGAGATGTGGAAGGAGCCATACATCATCGGCAGTACCTACGAACACTGAACATAATAATATATTGATAAAGGACCTTGTCAAGTCCACTACAGTTCCTGGCCATAAAGCCACATGACACTACGTTTTCATTATTGAAAATGAAATAACACAATGGCCAGCTTGTTCTGCTCCGAGCCCAGGGCCGCTCCTCGAGAAATACCGACTCAGTCCTCAAGTTTTACAGCACCTTTCCAGAACATAATGAAGTTGGCCTTCCGCTGGCCTAACGGGGGGGGGGGGGGGGCTTACCGAGGCTGATTTCTGCGATAGTAAGCACAAAACATGGGGGAAACGCCAACAGGATGGTGGGTGAATGGTTGTTTGCTGTCACAACTCTTTTGTCATCTCTGCTTTGGTTCGTGGTGTTTTTTTTTTTAACACATCATTAATTTAGTCCTTGGACTTTAAGGTAAAGTCAATCTGTGAATGATTTCATTGTGTGAAAATCCTTAGTGAGCAATTCAGCATGCCTGGTCATTAGGGGGCGCTACATCACTCTAAGGGTGCATTGGTTGTATCTCCTTGAATGGGATGCCTCTCTTTGTCTTAACCTGGGAACTGCCCTCTGACTCCTCCTCTCCCTCTCACTTCACATGGCCTTCCATGGAGAAGCATGTCTCTGCAGATCTCTCCTGGAGATACAAGTGTCCTCATATTCTCACACACATGATGCCGGACAAGCTGGCCATTTGTGATGGGGAAGGTACTCTTTAGAATAAGTTTCTCTCTCTTCATGTGACTGCAACCTGAGTGTGATCGGGATCTACTTGAATAAAAGAAAGTTTACCTTTTTTGCAATATACTTCTTGGGAGATTTACTTACTACACTCAGTATCACGCTTCTGTGACTGGGCAAAATTCTGCTATATTAACCAAGATCTCAATAAAAACATATCTTGTTAACAGGGGATGTATGGAGGGAAGGTGGCGTGGTATAGTCCAGTAAGCAGGGTCACTACATGGATGGGAGGTCACATGGGAGGGAAGGCTCCATAGTGGAAGGCAATGGTAAAGCCCCTCGGCTCCTCGCTGGCCTTGAAAGACCCTTGCTGGAGTCACCAATGGTTGGTTGCAACTCGATGGTACTTACATATGTAACGGGGCTGGAATGGAATTGAAACTAACTCGGAAGGCAGGATGGGTTTCACATCTTCCAGGGTATGCGTGTGGTTCTAATGCGGACACTTGACACACTGAATATTTTAAAATTTTGATCATTATTTGAGTTACAGTTAAGAAGAAGAGAAGAAGAAGAGATTGGATTTATACCCTGCCCTTGACTACCCAAAGGAGTCTCAGAGTGGCTTACAAACTCCTTTCCCTTTCCCTCCCCACAACAGACTCCCTGTGGGGTAGGTGGGGCTGAGAGAGCTCTTTCAAGCACTGCTCATGAGAGAACAGCTGTGCGAGAACTCGTCACCAACCCAAGGTCACACCAGCAGCTGCATGTGGAGGAATGGGGAATCAAACCTGGTTCTCCCAAACCAGAGTCCGCACTCTTAACCACTACACCAGAGTGGCTCTCACAGATGCCCATGACCGCATCCAAACCCTAGCGTCACATTTTATTAGTAAAATGAGGGGTTGTTTCTTTAATTCTAGTTTAAATTTGTTATGATCATTGAACAAAACCGGCAGTGATACACAAGTATGGCATCATCGATCACCTGTGATGACCAATGCGCGGGGAGGCTGTTCCTATGTCTCTCGCATCTTGTCTACTCTGGACAACCGTCTTAAAATGGCAACTTCCTTTTTTAAAAGTACCATTTTGGATACTTTCCTGTTCACTGAGAGAGCCATAACCCCATTCCCCCCATCCTTTTTAACAAAGAGAGGCACCAGCAATTCCCCTGAGCTGGAAATAAAGCTCTTGCAGCTCTTCGAACGGATCATACACATGAAGCTGCCTTATACCGAGGCCTGTTACACACTCATAGCTTACTGCGGAGAATCCGAGCAGTCAAGCGTTTAAGCTTGACTTGGATTCTGTGCCTGCAGGATGCACCATTTCCCCCCCTCCAGTGTATGTATTCTGCAGCCCAGCTGCTGCGCTGCCTGCTCTTGTTGCCCGGTTGGTGGCTTCCAGCAGCCACAGCTCCATGTTGAAATCAGGTGGTGGGACAGGCCAGCCAGACTTGCTGTGTGTGCGGGGAGCCAATGGCTCTCTGCAGGCTCAGCTCTGTGCTGTCTTCTCCTGCCACCTGGTGGCAGGACAGGGCAGCCCAACCCAACCCCACCAGGAGTCATTTGTTTTTTTAACAAGCGGCATGAGACTAGCGATGGTTTCGTATTGCTAGACTCATGCTGCTTGTGAAAAAATTAAAATGTGGGCGGGGAGTGGCCTACAGGGTCGGGGACAGGGCAGGGGGGAAATCAGAGGGAATTTGTATGCTTTTGTCTCATCTTTGGAAGCAAAGCAAGGGGGGGGGGGAACGGCACAAAAGCACTCACAGAAAACCCGGGGAAACAGCAAACGGAAAGTGAACGGAGAGCTGAAGGGAGGAAAAATAATGCTGAACAAAAAAGAAATCCCAACGGATATGCAGAGTGAAAACGAGGCAAAATGCCCGTGCACAATAGGCCTGTATTAAACAATTGGACCATCAAAGTCAGTATTGTCTACTCAGACTGACAGCTGCTCTCCGGGGTCTCAGGTAGAGGTCCTTCACATCACCTACCAATGATCCTTTTAACTGGAGATGCCGGAGGTTGAACCTGGGTCCTTCTGCATGCAAATCAGAGCCTCTTCCACTGAGCCATGGCCCCTCCCCATCCTGTCCTGGCGCCTCCATCTTACACTCTGGTGACACTGCCCCCAGAGCTGTCCTCTCAGCCGGAGGCTCCAACCCACCATTTTGCTATCACTTAATTAAATTCGAGGGCATAGCTCCAAATCATGCTTTCCCATATATTTGGGGGGGGGGGTATCTTGGTTTTTCTTTTCTTTCTTTCTTCCTTCTTTTTACATCCAACACTTCTTTGTCACTACATTAGGCAAAAGCGCAGAGACAGAAGAACATTAAATGGGAGCCAAAAAAAAAATATTAAACCAAAATCGCTCTGAGCAAATGACATCTGCCACAGAGCCAGAAATGTTTTAGGGAAAAGTAAACAGGCAGAAGCCAAACAGGAAAATAATAAAATGGCTTTTAAGTAAGATCAGCAACAACTTGGATTTATATAGTTCTCCATATGTTCTACATGAATAATACCCTAAGGCATTTTTGAGTGAAATAAGGTAAGGAGCTGGCTGAAAGAAAACGGGGCGGTGGGAGGGGGGGCCGACGACAAATAGCTGGGAAAATAAGCAGAAAGCACTTCTCAGCTTTTAGAGGGAACTCTACTTTTTATTTAAGATAACTGTCGGGTTATGACACTAAGGCGCTGCTGTTTGAGATAGTTACTCAGAGTGAGGGGATTCTGAGCAGAAAAATAGTCAAGGGGGACAAGTTAAGCAACCTATTCCTCCACTTACACTCTCCACCTGCCACAGCTGCTTTTCATTTAAAACCACAACGACCAAACAAACCCTGCTGGGACACCGTAACAGGCGTCTACTTTGGCCCTTCTGTAATGGGTCACATTCTGCGGCCTAGTCCCTGAGAAGGCGGACCGAGAAAGCCATTCCCTTCGTTCAAACACACGTTTCATTCTTTAGAACTCTGAAAGCACGGATCTGATGCCGCAGAGGGAAAGGCGGTCATATTCTGCTCGCCTGGGAGCACTGCGGAGATTTCCATTTGGAGTGGGGAGCACGGAGCCAGTGGGGTGGGCAGGAAACTCTTTGAGTGCTGGTGGCTTTTCCCAGGGGGTCATTATTCTATTTGTTTCCATCAGAGGCCAGAGATATTAATGAGTGCTGCTCAAGTCTCAACAGAAGGGCAATCTTGGGTGGATTTGCTCCGGCATGGCTCCAAATAAGCGAGGGAGAAATGAAAGAGCATTGTTGTGGAGAGGTACAATATCAAGGGCTTGTGCGGAACAAATAACTTTGGCACAACTCCACCCCTTTTGCCGCTTGTGTGCGGTCCTAATCTAAGTTGCTCTTTGAACTCATCAGAGAACAAAGGCAGAAAGAGAAAGAAAGAGTTCCCAATCATTTGGCAAAGCAGAGCTCTTCTGTTAGCTGCTGCACCCACCAAGCCCAAATTGACGAGGCCCTAGTGCAGGGGTGGCCAACCTGTGGCTCGGGAGCCACATGCGGCTCTTTCACACATATTGTGCGGCTCCTGGCAGGGCGGCTGGAGAAGCAAAGGGAAGGCATGCTTTTCCTTCCTTCCTTCCTTCCTTCCTCCCTCCCTCCCTCCCTCCCATCTATTTGCTTTCCTAGTTTCTCTCTCTCTTTCTTTCCACTTCTTTAATTCTTTCTTTCCATCTCTCTCTTTCTCTCTCTCTCTCTCAATATCATTAGCAAACAAGTAATATCATTATCAATAACCGGTTTTCCTCGTTTGTTTTTATTTTTGGCAGTCCCATTTAACGTTAATAAAAAGCAAATTTGCATATTTTTAAAAATAAAAACGTGTGTGTGATATTTGTTCCTGTCTTGCGGCTCTCAGACATCTGACGTTTATTCTATGTGGCTCTTTCGTTAAGCAAGGTTGGCCACCCCTGCCCTAGTGACACCAGGGAATGATGGATGATGCTTCCTTTTTTTCATAGCCATTTCCCAGCAGAGGTCAAAACAAACAAAAATGGCTGAGTGAAGCCTTCTTCTCAACCCCGTATTAAATTTGCACTTCCGGTGTGGTAACTTCAACAGAGGTCCATGGTTTGCATTGACTTGAAGCACCGTTGAGGGACCGTGGGCAAGCGCCAGGTTGCTGTGCAGAAGTAATGTGTATAAGCTGTTTGAATGATAGAAAAGCCTTGGTTTCAAGTAAACAAAGCCTCCACAAAGTTCAGTATTTATAGGTCAAACATCATGTGAATTGGTTATATCTCTAGTGCAAGAGATAGGGCCGGTTTGGATGATGGGATGGAGAAAGTGGGCAAGGAGAACATTGCCTTCCCTCTCCCGTAACACCAGAACTTGGGGGCACCCGATGAATATGGTGGGGACAATAGATTTCAGGAAGACAAAAGGGTCCTTCTTCACTCAGTGGGTAATTAAGTAGTGGGACACACGGCCACAGGATGTTGTGGGGTAGAGATGGCTTCAAAAAGAGACTGAGACAAATTCATGGTCCCTTAATTACTACTAGCCATTTGTGACTAAAGGGAACTTCCCCATCCAGGGAAACTTCTAAATACCTGTGCCTGGAGGACAACATTGGTGGAAAGCCTTGGCCTCTGTGACCTCGAGAGAGGTCTCTCAGCCCCCGCTACCTCACAGAGTGTCTGTTGTGGGGAGGAAAAGGGAAAGGAGTTTGTAATCCGCTCTGAGACTCCCTTGGGTAGTGAAGGGCGGGGTATAAATCCAGTCTCTTATTTTCTTCTTCCTCTTCTTCTTCTCATGGTGGCAGAACTTGATCGAGTACCTTCAGTTTTAAGTAGGGATGCCAGCCTCCAAGTGGGACTTGGATATTGTAAGCCACTCTGAGGCTGCGGACACACACAGTAAACAATCCACTTTCAATCCACTTTCAGTGCACTGTCCAACTGGATTTTTACTGTGTGAACTTGCAAAATCCATTTGGAAAGCGCACTGAAAGTGGATTGAAAGTGAACTATTTACTGTGTGTGACCGCAGCCTGAGACTCCATTGGGTAGTGAAGGGATTAAATGTTGGTTTGCCACTACGTACAAGGCCCCTACCCATTCCAAGGCCCCTACCCATTCCAGACTGGAGGGTATAGCAATTTGTGAATGCCTGCTGGGTCAGAGGCAGGGCAGAGGACTAAGGGAGGGCAGGGAGGGCCACAACAGTGCTTAGTTCTTGCGGCCCTTTCTTACACGCCCTGGGAAATGCCAATTGCCACTTTGGGGTCAGGAAGAAATTTTCTCCAGGCCAATTTGAACAGGGATACTGGAGGTTTTTTGTCATCTTCTGGGCATGGAGCAGGGGTCACTGGGGGTGCGTGGGGGGAGGTGGTTGTGGATTCCCTGCATTGTGCAGGGGTTGGACTAGATGACCCTGGAGGTCCCTTCCAACTCTATGATTCTATGAATCATAGGCAGTGCTGGCATATCAGTCACAGTAGTGCCATGTGAAAAACAAGGGTTGCATCAATTCTCAACCAACTAGGCAGATCACAAAATGCCATTTGATATGTCAAATATCCCTGGAAGAGGGACCTTTGGGTTATGTGAAAGACTCTAACTGAGGCAGACTACAAGATACCTCTCCACAATGCCTACTGTTGAGTGTGTGTGTGTGTAAATCATATGTGATATTTTGGAGAGCCAGTTTGGTGTAGTGGTTAGGGGCATGGACTCTAATCTGGGAGAATCAGGTTTGATTCCCTACTCCTCCACATGCAGCTGGACCTTAGGTCAGTCACAAGTCCTCTCAGAGCTGTTCTCTCATGAGCAGTTCTTGAAAGAGCTCTCTCAGCCCCACCTACCTCACAGGGTGTCTGTTGTGGGGCGGGAAAGGGAAAGGAGATTGTAAGCCAGTCTGAGACACCTAGTGAAGGGTGGAGTATAAATCCAATCTCCTCCTCCTCCTCCTCCAAGACTTAGATGCATTACATAGTTTGCTTTCTCTTGCACTATGTACAACCATGGGTGAAATTTCAGACATTAGAACTTGTACTGCCACCCTAAGCACGATTGCACTCTTCTAAGCAAGGGAGTAGACTTTCCAATTTCCTGGGGGGTGGGGGGTGGGTGGGCTGGACCAGAGACATCACAGGCCACTGTCTCCGGAGGAGGCTCAGCACTTCCTGGAAAAGTTCGGGGAGGGGGGGGGGCTCCAGCTCCCCAGCCTCCCTGAAGTTGACGCCTATGCTTCTAAGCCATTGACTTCAACAGACTTAGAAGGGAGTGAGGCTGCTTATGGGACTGGGGTCAAGAGCACAGGATGATACTGGAAGCAACAAGCCAACGGCTTCAGAAGTTGGAGGTGATGCTCGGAACACTTGAATGCCAACAGCGCTTTCCTCTTAACAGCAAACAAGCTGGTCCTTTACATACATGTGAAGCTGCCATGTATCGTCTGATTCTTGGTCCATTTAGACCAGAACAACCCTCAGCCCAGCTGATTCTATGACTTGTTATGAATTTAGGCAGATCTCGAGGGGGAGGGCACTCAGGGGTAAGCCAGTGCTTGGCTCTCAGGGACCTGTCTTACATGCTCAGGATAATGCTGACGGCCACTTTGGGAACAAGAAGGAATCTTCCTCCAGGCCAGGTTGGCCTAGGGATCCTGGAGGGTTATTTTTGCCTTCCTCTGGGCACAGAGCAGGGCTCACTGGGGAGCAGGCCCATAACCAGAAAATTTTGGTGGGAGGCATGATGGCACCTCCAACATCATAAGAACATAAGAGAAGCCAATGTTGGATCAGGCCAGTGGCCCATCCAGTCCAACACTCTGTCACACAGTGGCCAAAAACACCAGGTGCCCTCAGGAGGTCCAGCAGTGGGGCCATCGTGAAAAATAATAAGCCTAACCTCCTTCTTTGGGCTGTCACAAGCCGGCTTCCTCCCCCTTCCAACCCTGCCCCCTCCCAGCCAATGCTCCCTTTAAGCTGTGGAGTCTTGTGAACAAAAACTCTACTTTGTGAACTACTGGCATTAAAGTTGTGAACGAGCGATTTGGCGACTGCATAAATTAGCCTGCTCTGGAGCCATCCTTCCTGAGCTAAGACAAAGATGTTTGAGCTGGAGGCTGAAAAACTGTGAGATAGCTCACACTAACTCAGCTTAGAGGGAACACTGCTTCCTGGCCAAGGACTGTGCCAGCCGCTGTGAGAGAGGGGGAGGAGAAGGGCGACACGATGCTTGCCCCAGGCTTCCTCCCCCTCCTGGCCCCAGGAGGGGGTGGATCTGATTCAGAAGGGGGTGCCACACCCAGGGCCCCACCCCAGCTATGGGCCTGCTGGGGAATGTGCGGGGGGGGGGTAGCTGTGGATTTCCTGCATTGTGCAGGGGGTTGGACTAGATGACCCACCTGAAGTCCCTTCCAGCTCGATGTATCTCTCTCTCCTCGGATTGTGTCTTGGGCAGAAGAGGGTCTTCCCCAGCCCTTCCAACCTCATTTCACCAAGGATTAAATGTCAGCATGCAAAATATGTGCTCTCTGGCTGAATTACGGCTTCTCAGCAGGGCAGAAGTATATGTGCAGACAGCAGGGTTCTAAACATTTTTAGCATAGTTTATCACCCAGTGGAAGAGACAAGTTGTTTTTCCATTGCCTGTTCAGTGGGGTGATAAATAGAAAAACCTTGCCAAATGCCTCCAACCACGTCTGAACTTTCCCCTGGCTACACCCCTCCCCCACACTTGCACTATGGACGTAGGAGTTCCAGCCATGGAGGCCGCGCACTTGGGAATAATCTGTGTCCAAGTTAGAGGGACTTACTTCCAAGTCAACATGCATTAGAGTTTGGCATGAAAAAAACAACCCTTAATAGAACGCATTTGCATAAGAATTGGAACCGCACAATGGAGAACACAAAATATGTTCCTCGTTTTTATGACCCCTTTTGGCTTGGCATTTTGCTAGGACTTAAAGGTTATATCTGTCATGCCTGGATGTGGGGGAATCGTCTTTCACCCTTTCCTAAGTAATTGGGCTTCACGCTGATAGGAAGAATGGAACGCGCTACCAACGGCTTTCTTATACGCTCCTCCAGGCTTCTGTGATAGACAGTTTCAGGACAAGTCCTAATGTTATGCACAAACTCATCACGCCGGAATAAATATACAAGTCGTGGCTTTCCAGCAGAAAATAGACATGTTGTAAACCCCTGGTCACGTGCTAAGCATGGAAATCCATCAAGGGAGCATCAAATGAAATCCGTCGGAGGCTTTTAAAAGGTGTGGCTTAGTTGCCATAAAAGGGCCTGTTTACTTCCAAATATAGCTAGAAAGCGAAGTAGAACACACACTGCTAGCAAGACAGGCCTGTTTCAATAAGGTGCAGGCTTCCCAGCTCTGAGCTGAGAAATTCCTGGAGATTTTTTTTGGGGGGGGGGGGGGGGTGGAGTTAGAAAAGGGCAGGATTTGGAAAGGGGAGGGACCAGAGTAGGATTGCCAGCCTCCAGGTGGGGCCTGGGGATCTCCCGCTTTTACAACTGATCTCCAGCTGACAGAGATCAGCTCCTCTGGAGAAAATGGCTGCTTTGAAGGGTGGCCTCTATGGCATTGTACCATTCTGAGGCCCCTCCCCTCCCCAAACCCTGCCCTCTCCCAGATCCACCTCCAAAGTCTCCAGGTATTTTCCAACTCAGACCTAGCAACCCTAGTTCAGAGGGGTGTGATGTCTTAGAGTCCACCTTCCAAAGCAGCCATTTCCTACAAAATAACTGATCTCTGTCATCTAGAGATTAGTTGTAATACCATAGGACCTCCAGGCCTGACCTGGAGGTTGGCAACCAGGGGTCCTTTGGGGCTGGAGCTCCGCCAGCTCAGGAGTGGCCACTAGGGCAGCCACGGGCCGAATCAGATTCTCTGATCTGATTCAGCCCGCTGCCAAATTGCTGTCGAAATTTGGCGGCAAATTTAAAAGCAACTGGAGGGGAGGGGGTTTGAGGGAGAGGCTCCAAACTTGCAGGGTAGCTGCTGGGGCCTCTCCTCGAAATACCCACCAAGTTTCAAGAAGATTGGACCAGGGGGTCCAATTCTACAGGCCCCCAAACATGTTGCCCCATTCCCTCCATTGTTCTCTATGGTAGGAAAAAAGTAACACTTTTTTCCCACCATAGAGAACAATGGTGGGGATGGGACAACCTGTTTGGGGGCCCATAGAATTGGACCCCATGATCTGCTCTGGGGGAGCTGATCTCTGTAGCCTGGAGATCGGTTGTAATTCTGGGAGATCTTCAGGCCTCACCTGGACGTTGGCAGCTCTAGTTACCTCCCCAAACTCTGTCCTCCACTGGCACTACCCAGATCTCCAGGAATTCCCTGAGCCAGCACTGCCAAGCCTATAAATACTGCCTTAAAGGGGGTTCACACTGTGCTCGGCAGTGCTAATAGTATTGTGACATTATTTTAAGGCATTGTCATTTGGACCCAACCCCCCTTGTTCACTTTGCATTTCGCAAAATATTACACATCGTCTATCATCAGTGTGCTTTCTCTAGGGTCTCTCCTGGCAGCTGTGGGGCTTGGCGGGAACTTACCAGGAGCAGCAGGGAGGCCCATCCGAGGTACAGCAACATGTCCATATCACTGCCCACATGACCCGGAAGTGGTGTCATCATATCTGGGATGTTGGGGCGACACTCTGGTCTTTGGGCAAAAACTCTATGGTAAGTTTGGCTTCTACCATAGAATTTTTGCCCAAATAGCAGAGTGTCGCCCTGACATCCTGGATGTGATGACATCACTTCTGGGTCATGTCGGCAGTGATATAGACATGTTGCTGCATGTCAGATGGATCTCCCTCTTTGGGGGGGGGGGTAAGTTACCCAGCTGATTGGTGGCAGAGAGGTGAGGCTGGTAGCGGGGGAACCCCTCCTCCACTGGTTTTTTTTTTTTGGCAACTCTACCCTGCTTTTCCAGTTTTTTTTTTTAAGTTGAAAACACAAATAATCTTAGAAGCAATGCAAAGGAATCCGGGTGACAATTACCAAGTTATTGACTTAATGGGGAAAGCTGCATTGATTACTCAGAATACGTTCCATAAAACAAAACTTACCCTGCCTCGGAAAATAATTCACAACACAGAGAAAGTGTTCAGCAACTCCGTAAATGACAAATAAGCAAACCAGGTTCATAATATCTTGAAAAGGATTAGAACCAGAATGGGAGACGGTGGTAATGTGACTCAATCTGGACGCCGTCCCGGAACTGTAATTGTATTGTTCTTCATGGTGAATTATATAGCTGTGCCAAAGATGAGAATGTGATTTTAGCTCTGTTGTGTATTTTAATTACTTTTTCCTTGCTGCTAAACAAATAGCTCTGTATAGATGAGGAATATTAGATTTTGAACGAGGAAATAAATAGCCAGAGCAAGAGTTCATTGTGAAATAGCCTCCGGCTTACAGGGCCTTGTGAAGTAGCTATTCTTGGGCAGACTTCAATGGCAGGTGTGCAGTCTTATCCAGTTGTGAGGAGGCTCTGAGCCATGAACTCCAGTTGCTGTAAAAGTTAGGTCCTCTGTTAGGCTGGGCATAGGTTTACCAACGTACTTGCTGCAGTGGGTGATCTCTCACCACTGCCATTCAGAAGAAGAAGAAAAGATTGGATTTATACCCTGCCCGTCACTACCTGAAGGAGTCTCAGAGAAGCTTACAATATCCTTTCCCTTCCCCTCCCCACAACAGACACCCTGTGAGCAATGCTCCCTCTAAGCTTTGGAGTCTTATGAGCAAAAATTCTACTTTGTGAGCTACTGGCATTAAATTTGTGAGCAAGCAATTTGGCTACTGCATAAATGTTTGCTCTGGAGCCATCATTCCTGAGCTAAGACAAAAAGGCATGAGCCGGAGGCTAAAAAACTGTGAGCTAGCTCACACTAACTCAGCTTAGAGGGAACATTGCCTGTGAGGTAGGTGGGACTGAGAGAGCTCCTTTGAGTACTGCTTGTGAGAGAACAGCTCTGAAAGAACTTGTAACCGGCATAAACTTCCACGAATGTCTGGAAAGGTCGTGCCAGTTGACCTCCCGCAAACTTCACTTTGCAAACTATGATCCCGCCAAAATTTGTTACAAATTTGTGAGCCGGTTGGTGCCCATCCTTTGTGAGTTTCATGTCTCACAGGGAATCTAACCTGATTCTCCAGATTAGAGTCTGCTAGTCTTAACCACTGCACCATGCTGGCTCTCCCAAGCAGGTCTACGGAGAGTCCTCAGGTCTCTTCAGTGGAGCTTCCTCCCAGGTAAGTGTTCCTAGGAATGCACTGTCAGCCTGCCACCAATCTCACCTTTTTCTGTTTCTGTTTTTTTTTAAAGATGCATTCCATTGTTCGTGTAACATTCCTTTGGTGGGTTGCTGTCACAGCATGTGATTGTACAGCTAGACACTGGTCTTCTTGCTCTCTTGGGAGGGTTGTGTAGGACTCTCTGTTTTGGTTGATGTCTGAAGCTGTTTGGTTGTGGTTAAGTGTGTGGACTCTAATCTGGGAGAACCGGGTTGGATTTCCCACTCCTCCACTTGCACCTGGCCGGATGACCTTGGGCAAGCCCTATCAGAGCTGTTCTCTCTCAAGGACAGCTTGGGAAAGAGCTCTCTCAGCCCCGTTTCCCTCACAGGGTGTCTGTTGTGGGGAGAGGAAGGGAAAGGAGTTTGCAAGCCGCTCTGAGTGAAGGGCGGGCTATAAATCCAATCTCTTCTTATTCTTCTTAAGTGAGATAGCTTGCAAGACCTCTCTGGAAATGGTTCTCTTAATTAAAGAAGCATTTCTGGCAGGCTAATTAAAGGGCTTTAAAGTCAATTGACTATCTTGTTTTTAACTGATTAATTGCCTAATTAGATGATTACAATAAATGCTAACGTTATCGCTATGCGGTTGATATTTTCGGGACATTTTCACATCTGGATTGATTAACACCGGCAAATCACTTATCATTTGGACAATTTTCAACACAGTGCAGGTACGTTCTCAACCTTTCATAATGGACAGCTCTCATTAAAATCAGATGAGGAATGTACATTTTAAACCTGACATGAATGGTTAGAGGAAGTGTTTCATGGCGGTGCTGAAGGAGGAATTCTAGCAGGTGCAGAGGGCCCTGCAGTTGGGAGGAAGGATGGACACAAAGAAATTCCTCTTTTCTGCACCAGTGACCAAACCGCATGGTTTCACGGAATTTTGCCGCTGAGACTACATAGACACAGTTCTGAGTTACGGGATGGAAGAAATTACCTAATTTATTATACAAACCAATAATATACACACAGGAAAAGAGATAATAGACCCATGATGGTGCTGATTGTTGAAGTACTTTATATTTGCATGTGGATTTGCAGGTCACGCATCCTCAAGGGACTTGGCATCCATCCTGAGAGGAGAGAGATGCTGGGAATTTTAAATGATTAAAATGTCTTTTATTTGAAGAGCTGGCCCAGGCCTGTAGCCAGGATTTTTTTATCCTGGGGAGGGGGCACTCTGTGGTTCGGGGGGGGGGGCTGTTGATGCCGAGGGAGCTTAATTTAAAATAAACATTTAAACCCCGTGAGGGTCTAAATGCACCGCCCCTCTCTTTCCCCTACTGGCCAGCTGACTCTCTGGAGTCGCACCACATTAGCGGCATGATTTCTTGCCAGTTTGGTGTAGTAGTTAAGTGCGAGGACTCTAATCTGGGAGAACCGGGTTTGATTCCCCACTCCTCCACTTGCACCTGCTGGATGACCTTGGGCAAGCCATAGCTCTGTACCAGCTGTTCTCTCAAGGACAGTTGTCTCAGAGCTCTCTCAGCCCCACCTGCCTCACAGGGTATCTGTTGTGGGGAAAGGAGTTTGTAAGCCGCTCTGAGACTCCCTTGGGTAGTGAAGGGTGGGGTATAAATCCAATCTCCTCTTCTTCTTCTTCTTCTTCTTCTTCTCCTCCTCCTCTCTTCTCCATTGGAGGAATTTAAAGTTTAAACCCCCTCTCTTTTCAGCTGGCTGGCGGGGGAAGAGAGGGGATGGCTGCGTGGCCTCCATTGCTGGCTGTGGAGTCTTCTTCCTGCTAGCAAGCAGGGACAAGACTCCGCTGGCAAGGGAGGAGGGAAATCTTGTGAGGCTGTCCCTTTAAGGGAGGGGGCTGGGCCCCCAATAGCCCCGCCTTAGCTACGGACCAGAGCTGGTCAAGGGGTGTCCCCCCCCCCCGCAGAAACGCTGTGGTGGTTAAGAGTGACAGATTCTAATCTGGAGAACTGGGTTTGATTCCCCGCTCCTCCTTGGGTCAGTCATAGTCCTCTCAGAGCTCTCTCAGCCCTACCTGCCTCACAAGGTGCCTGTTGTGGGGAAAGGAAAGGAAGGCAATTGTAAGCTTCTTTGAGACACATGAGGCCTGCTGGGTGACCTTGGGCCACTCACGGTTCTCTCAGAGCTCTCTCAGCCCCACCTACCTCACAAGGTGCCTGTTGTGAGGAGGGGAAGGGAAGGCGATTGTAAGCCACTTTGAGACACTTGAGGCCTGCTGGGTGACACTGGACCAGTACCAGTTCTCTAAGAACAGAGTCCAGTGGCACCTTTAAGACCAACAAAGTTTCATTCAAGGTGTGAGCTTTCGTGTGCACGCACACTTCGTCAGACAATGAAATGTCTTCCAGCCCAACTACCTCACAAGGTGCCTGTTGTGAGGAGAAGAAGGGAAGGTGATTGTAAGCCTCTCTAAGCCTCCTTAAAGTAGAGAAAAGAAGGCCATAAAAACCTACTCTTCTTTCTCTTCTTCTCCTCTCACTCCAAGCAAATGCAGGAACAGCTTGTCCTCCCAGCAGCAGACGTGTGGTGCCTCTCCCCTTTTGGCGGCGCAGCTGAAAAAGTTCAGACCGTTTTTCAGCGAAGGAAGCCCTCCAAGGCAGAAGCGTGACAATTTTAAAATGCAGAATCCTCGCCACGAAAGGTTCCAGCTCTCCAGCATGGCTGTCATGCAGAGCAACTGAGTGCTGACAATAACATCTATCATGCCCAGGCCAGGTACCTCCCAGACATCTTGGCAGCGGGCCCGTGGGCTCTCCTCCTTGGCTGTCTTCCAGAATAAGGAGCATTGGAGTCAGCCACACAACGCAAGTGGCACTTCTGACATGGCTGCTTTTGAGAGGGATAAATCACAGTCAACCTGAAGGGGTGAGGGACGGAAGGTTCCAGGACGGAGATCTTAGAATGCCATGAAGAGGAATGGCTTGTCTGTCTCCTTCCTTCAAAGAAGAAGAGTTGCTAAGGGGATTGCTGTATCCTCTTGGGAGCCCTAAGCAAGGTGACCAACTTCTGAATTCCCAAAGGAACCTTCATACTTTTGAGGTGGAGTGGTGCTTGATAGAGTGTGGCTTCTGCCATCACACAGCTGATTTGGCCACAGGGGTCCATGCTCTGATCATGTCCAGGTTAGACTACTATAATATGTTTTGTGTGGGACTGCCTTTGAAGACAGTTCACAAGGTGGCTAGTTCACATGGCGGTGGCCAGGTTATGGTCAGGGGCTGGACACACAGGTAATTTCACTGCAGTGCTGAAAGATCTCCACTGGTTGCTTCTTTGTTTCCATGCACAATCCAAAGGGCTAGTCCTTAACTTTGCAACCTTAAAGAACTGTGGACCAAGGTGCCTGAACGACCATCTCTTTCCATATGGCCCAGCCTATCACTCCTCACCTCAAGCACTCTTTCTAGCATCCCCACAGAAGGGAGACAGAAGGGGACCAGGCCCATAGCCATGGTGGTGCAAAAGGGGGAGGTGCTGCATCAATCATTTGTCATGCCCCCTCCAATCAGCATTGCAGGTTGGTGTGAAACCTGTCACATGTCTTTCAGGTGTAAATTTTCTTTGGCATGTGTGCGTTGCGCCAGGCATGTCAGGTGCAACAGGGTTCTTCAGGAGCAGAGCTCCCCAGCTGTCCATCAGCAGCCTGGGCTCCCCGAAAGTGGGGAAACCACTGCCCCCATCAGGGGGATGGCAACTCTAGTCAAAATGCGCCTCCTCTGCCCCTGAGTAATAATGGAAAATATTTTTGGCAGATCAGTTGAAAGACAATACAGCAGTGCTGAGGCTAAAAGACTATGATTTCCTCAAGGCACCAAGTCACTTTCTGGAAAATCTCAACATCTGAAAACAGCACAAAAGGCAGTCTGAATCCAGTGTTTTGCCAGGTAGGATTACATCTGACAGAAGTCCCCCTTCTTTTTAACAGCCACAACTCTAGCTTGCTTACAACAACTTCTGTTTTCCACAGGAATGGAAAACATCTGGTCATTTGTCAGCAATGTGGATTCTGTGAACTTAGGCAGATCACGAGAAGGGAGGGCAGGAAGGGTTGCCTCAGTGCTTAGTTCTTGTGGCCCTTTCTTACACGCCCAGGGAAATGCTGATTGTCACTTTGGGGCCAGAAGCCATTTTTCTCCAGGCCAGTTTGGCTGGAGATCCTGGAGGTTTTTTTGTCATCTTCTGGGTGTGGAACAGTGGTCACTGGGGGTGTGGAGGGGGAGGTGTTTGTAAATTTCCTGCATTGTGCAGGGGGTTGGACTAGATGACCTTGGAGGACCCTTCCAACTTTATGATTCTATGATTCTCTCTCTTCTCTTTTCTTTAGACCCCACCTTGAAGCTGGCAGCCCTCCCTTCACTAGGTGAGCCTCCCTAGCTAAAAAAGAAATAATTGCTTGCACTTTCCCAAATATAACAGAGACAGACTGTTTACCTAACAAAAGAAGGAAAAAAACCCACAGAAAAATATAAAATGCCTTTTAAAGCATATCAGCAATGACTTAGATTTATATAAAGCTCCATATGTTCTGCATGAATAATGCCCCAAGGCATTTTAGGATGAAATAAGGTCTCTTCTCTAAAACTCCCCCCCCCCCCAACACCCAAAGAAAAGCAGCAGGAAGAACATTCAGCTTCTAATAGTTGTTGCTTTCTCAAGTGGGCCATGGCAGCTGGGCACAACCACAGTTCTCTGAGAGCGGTTCTCTCAAGGGCAGTTCTCTCAGAGCTCTCTCATCCCCATCTACCTCACAGGGTGTCTGTCGTGGGAAGAAAAAGGGAAGGAGATTGTAAGCTACTTTCAGATACATGAGGCCTGCTAGGTGACCTTGAGCCGGTCACAGTTTTCTCAGAACTCTCTCAACCCCACCTGCCTCACGAGATGGTGGGGCCGAAGTTCTCAGTGCAGAAAGAAAAGCCATTTAGCCAATCGAAAGCTGTTACCAGTATAGATCTCTAAATTGCAAGCTGTCAACCACTTTAGATGACAGTTCCCAGCTGCTGCAAATTAATTGCTTCTGCCAGCTGAAGCAACAATTCTGATAACAAGCTGGCAGCTGGGGGGTGATGACTTCTATAGTCAAGAAAGCTAACACTTAGAAAGACTTCATTAAAGGAAACCAGTTTCTTGACACAAAGTTAGAAGGGGTCCTAGAGGTCACCTACTCCAACCCCCTTGCTCAGTGTGGGAATTAGTAAACGGCAGAACCCCACTCTGCTTAAAGGAGCGCATGCCTTTAAAAAATGTTTTAAACTGATTGAAAAAAGCATTAACAGGAGAAATCCTTGTGGGGCTGTGCCTTTAAGAAAGGGGGCAGAGCCCCCAAAAGTCCCACTGTAGCTATGGGCCTGAATGCTGTGATCCCGCTTAGGAGAGCACTCAGTGTGTTTCAGGAGAAGGGATTTCTGCAGGTGCCGTTCGTCACACAGGTATACAGAAAAGCTGGATCGACTAACATTCCCTCTTCTGCACATAGAGTTGCCAGCTCTGGGTTGGGAAATGCCTGGAGATTTGGGAGGTGGAGCTGGGGGAGGGCAGGGTCTTCAGCAGACTATAGTGCCATAGAACCCGTCTTCCAAAGCAGCCATTTTCACCAGGGGAACGGTTTGGTGCCAGTTTGGTGTAATGGTTAAGTGCACAGACCCTAATCTGGGAGAACCGGGTTTGATTCCCCACTCCTCCACTTGCAGCTGCTGGATGACCTTGGGCAAGCCATAGCTCTGGCACAGCTGTTCTCGAAAAAGAGCAGTTTCTGTCAGAGCTCTCTCAGCCCGACCTACCTCCCAGGGTGTCTGTTGTGGGGAGGGAAAGGGAAAGGAGTTTGTAAGCCGCTCTGAGACTCCTTTGGGTAGTGAAGGGCAGGGTATAAATCCAATCTCCTCCCCCTCCTCCTCCTCTTCTTCTTCTTCTTCTTCATGCTCAGACTCTAATCTGGGAGAACAGGGTTTGATTCCCCACTCCTCCACTTGCAGCCACTGGATGACCTTGGGCATGCCATAGTTCTCTCAGAGCTGTTCTCTCAAGGACAGTTCTGGAAAGAGCTCTCTCAGCCCCACCTACCTCACAGGGCGTCTGTTGTGGGGAGGGGAAGGGAAAGGAGATTGTAAGCCGTTCTGAGACTCCTTCGGGTAGTGAAGACTCTGAATGAAGCGTGGGGTACAAATCTAATCTCTTCTTCACTTCTTCTTCTTCTCCTTTTAGTCATCTGGAGATCAATTGTAATAGCGGGAGGTTCTCCAGGTGCCGCTTGGAGGCTGCCAACCCTCTCTGCACAGCTCATAGAAGTCCAGGTGGCTGGTTCTCTTTTGCATCTGTTTATCAAGCATCCCGTGGTGCTGGGAAAATACCAAGAGCCCCGCTGGATCAGAACAAAGGCCCGTTGAAGGCAGCCATTCTGATCTCCCCAGCAGCCATCCGGATGCTTCTGGGGACCCGGTGAGCGCGGCAGGAAGGTGGTGGCTTTTCCCTCCTGTTTGCGGTCAGCAGTCTGCTATGCCGAAACATGTTCCGCATCTGTACGTTTGGCTCTCCTGGCTAATTGTTGTCGACAGACCCCTGCTCCGGGGGTGTGTGGCACACCGTTTCAGTTTCACAGGATTGTATTCACTTCGTGTATTAGAAGGGGGATTTTTGGAGAATGCTCTTCTAATTAGCACAGCTGGCTTAATCCTGTCAGCCTGGCAGTTTGAATTACATCTTTCGCTCTCAAGTTTGAGAGACGCAAGGCAAAGATGCGGTCCTTATGTTCCTGCACTTGAAGCAGACGATAATGCTGATCCCCTGAACGTGCCGAAAGCTGCCCCTTTAAGAACTGCCAACCTGAGGCTGGGATGTGGCCAGAGAGGGTGGGGCTTGGGGAGGGGAGGGGCCTCAGCAGGATGTAATGCCGTACAGTCCACCCTCCAAAGCAGCCATCCCCCCCGAGAAACTGATCTTGGTAGTTTGGGAATTGGTTGTAATTCTGGGAGATGTCCAAACTCTACCTGGAGGATGGCAGCCTTAACTTCTTCCTTGTTTATCAGTCTCTTTCTCTCTCTGGTGCTGTCAAGACTGGGCAATGTCCAGGTCTCCTGCTCATGGACTCAGTAAGGTTAAAGGGAAAGGCTTCCCTTGCTCGAAAGCCAGTTGAATCCGACTCTAGGGGGCGGTGCTCATCTCCGTTTCCAAGCCAAAGAGCCAGCACTGTCCGAAGACTTTTCCGTGGTCATGTGGCTGGCATGACTAGACGCCGAGGCACATGGAATGCTGTTCCCACCAAAGCGGCACCTATTTATCTACTAGCAGTTTCTTGCTTTCGAACTGCTAGGTTGGCAGGAGCTGGGGCCAGAGACCGGAGCTCACTCTGTCACGTGGCACTCGGGTCTCGAACTGCTGAACTACAGACCTTCCGGTCTGCAGCTTCAGTGTCTTAACCTCTGAGCCACCGCAGCCTTATGGACTCAGTAGAGGACCCTAAAAAGTGGTCTACGGCTTTGCATTTGGGGTGGGCCATGGCTCGCTGGTCAGGAATCCGCTTGGCAGGAATGTGGAAGGTCCCAGGTTCAATCCCAGTTATCTCCAGTCGAAGGGGTCAGTTAGAAGGTGATGGGAAAGACCTCAGCCTGAGTCCCTTGAGAGTGGCTGCCAGTTTGAGTAGACAATAATGACCTTGATAGACTCCATGGGTTCATTTGAAGTATATTTCATTTGAAGTATATATTACTTCCACCCAACCTGGGGGAACTCTGCTGAATAACACCTGGGACCTGCAGGATCTAATGCTGTCCCACAGGGCCTGCCAGGCAGAGGAGTTCCACCGGGGGCTTGGTTGAGGGTAGCGATAGTTTCTATCTGTCTGGTGCTTCCATCTTTCTCCCCACCCCCCACGGGGCAGTGACATAATCAGAAGTCTCAGTCTAAATCTTTGTTAGGTTTATTGCGTTACATTGGATTCTGCTGTTTTTGTTAACTTATATATGTATATTTTTACTGTTGTTCACTGCCCTGAGCCCTGTCCCACAGGGAAGGGTGGTTTAAAAATCTAACCTAACAAACAAACAAACAAATTACCCTCTAAGACCACCAGATCCAGAGCCAGTTTGGTGTAGTGGTTTGATTCCCCACGCCTCCACTTGCAGCAGCTGGATGACCTTGGGCAAGCCATAGTTCTGGCACAGCTGTTTTGAAAAAGAGCAGTTTCTGTCAGAGCTCTCTCAGCCCCACCTACCTCACAGGGTGTCTGTTGTGGGGAAGAGAAGGGAAAGGAGATTGTAAGCCGCTCTGAGACTCCGAGTGAAGGGCGGGGTATAAATCCAATCTCTTCTCTTCTTCTTCTAAAATTATCTACCTGTGCGACCATGCTCTCTGGATGTGTAGGTATGTTTTTTTTGGTGTTTTTGTATGTAAGATGTGTATCTCATTGTAAGGTTGCCAAACTCCAGGTGGGGCCTGGAGATCTCCTGGAATTATAACTGATCTTCACAGATAAGTTCCTTTGGAGAAAATGGCTGCTTTGGAGGGCGGGCTGTACGGCATTATACCCCACTGAGGTTGCTGCCATCTCCAGACTCACAGGGCCCTAAAGCACTCTGTGTTGGGAAATTCCTGGAGACTTTGAATAGAGCCTGGAGAAGGTGGGTTGAAGAAGGAGGAAGAGGAGGAGATTGGATTTATACCTCGCCCTTCACTCAGAATGGCTTACAAACTCCTTTCCCTTCCCCTCCCCACAACAGACACCCTGGGAGGTAGGTGGGGCTGGGAGAGCTCTTTCGAGAACTGCTCTTTCAAGAACTGCTCTGAAAGAACTATGGCTTGCCTGAGGCCACCCCCACAGCTGCACGTGGAGGAGTGGGGAATCAAACCCGGTTCTCCCAGATTAGAGTCCACACACTTAACCACGACACCAAGGGGAGGGGAGCAGCCTCAGCAGGGTATAATGCAATAGAGTCTGCCCTCCAAAGTAGCGGTTTTTCCCCTGGAGACCTGGCCTCTGCCTTCTGGATATCAGTTGCAACTCTGGGCAATCTCCGGGCCCCACCTGGAAGCCAGCAACCCTGTCTCCAGGGTTGCCGCAGAGTCGTAAGAGCCATATGAGCATTGCCAGCTTTTGCCCTCACCATCTGCAGTTGCACCATTCACTGTGGCACGATGTGCCTAGATTAACAGGCCATCATGTTTATTTCTCTCGTGCTCTGAGAAACGCCACCCTCCGATTGCTGAACAGCGAGCTGCTTTCAGTGCCCAGGAGTGAGCCAGGGTTTCTGTCCCCCCCCCCCCCCTTCCCCGGGTCCATTGGCAACCAGACTCGAAACAGCCTTTTCCTGGGCTCCGTTCTCGTTTAAGAACAGGAGGGGAAGAAAGGAAGGAAGAAAGTACTCCAGATTTGTTTACAATGGCTCATCTGAAGCTCCCACATCTCAGCTGGCTTGGCATCCTTCGGCGGGTGTCAGATTTCCTTCTTTCAGAGGTGCAAACCAAGGATGAAAATGCTGGCTGTATCCTCGGTGCTTTTTTTTTTTTTGAGCTCAGATCCCACCTTTCCTGTGCCAACCCTTTCCCCGCATCCTGGCATTCTGTCCTGTTTATCCTGATGCTAATCTGTTAGGATGGCTGGTCTGTCACTCATGACCAGGCGTGCGATGCCCGTTTCAAGCGTGGGAAGGCGCCAAGCCCAAAATTGGATGGCGAATGCCCTGCGGGAGAACCTCCTGGTGGCAAACGATGCCAGACCGGACTATGGTGCCATCTTTCTGGGGACTGATATGCCTGGATGCTGTTTGACGCCAAGGGGAGAGGATTTAGAGGGAAGGAAATGGTGCTTCTAGTGGGGTTAGGTTTGCTTGTAGCACCTCCAGAGACGAGCTATGTGCCTTCCAGGTTTTTTTTTATTTTTGTGGTCTGCACTACTTGGATTGATCGATTGGCTCTGTTGGTTTCTTCAGCTCTGTTCATGTTTGATACGGTTCCATTCTTAATATTGACTTTCACCACCACAAACCTGTAAAATAGGCTAGGCTGAGAGTCAGCACGGTACAGCGCTTAAGAGCGGTAGGCTCTAATCGGAAGAACCGGGTTCGATTCCCCACTCCTCCACATGAGGCCTGCTGGGTGATGTTGGGCCAGTCACAGTTCCCTCAGGACTCTCTCAGCCCCACCTGCCTCACAAGGTGCCTGTTGTGGGGAGAGGAAGGGTCAGCGATTATCAGCCACTTTGAGACACATGAGGCCTGCTGGGTGATGTTGGGCCAGACATGGTTCTCTCAGGACTCTCTCATCCCCACCTGCCTCACAAGGTACCTGATGTGGGGAGATGAAGGGACAATGATGGTCAGCCATTTTGAGACACATGAGGCCTGCTGGGTGACCTTGGGCCAGTCACGGTTCTCTCAGGACTCTCTCAGCTCCACTTATGTCACAACGTGCCTGTTATGGGGAGAGGAAGGGAAGGAGATTATAAGCTGCTTTAAGGCTTCTTGGGGTAGAGAAAACTGGGGTATAAAATTGAACTCTTCTTGTTCTTGTGATGTTCACTTTCTTCATGACTTAGTAGAAATCAGAGGTGCTCAGCCAGAAAAAAAATGCATTATAGGTTTGTATCCAGGGTTTTTTTTGGGGGGGGGGGAGGGGGTACATTCCTGGTTTGGGTTTCAAATTGCTGTAGGACATTGCCAGTTTGGGAAACAAATCTGTATGGTTTTTCAGGTTCCAGTGTTTCGGAAGTGTTACTTTCCATGGGGAGCGAGAAAGCCAGTTTGGTGTAGTGGTTAAGAGTGCAGACTCTAATCTGGAAGAACCAGGTTTGATTCCCCACTCCTCCACATGCAGCTGCTGGTGTGACCTTGGGTCAGTCACAAGTTCTTTCAGAGCTGTTCTCTCAAGAGGAGTCCTTGAAAGAGCTCTCTCAGCCCCACCTACCTTGCAGGGTGTCTCTTGTGGGGAGGGAAAGGGAAAGGAGATTGTAAGCCGTTCTGAGACTCCTTCGGGTAGTGAAGGGTGGGGTATAAATCCAATCTCTTCTCTTCTCCATTGGAGGGACTGGGGCAGCTGTTTATAAAGATAATGGCACCAAATTTGCACAGAGCATAGACTTCCCTCAAATCCCCTCCCAAGTTTCTCTCCCCTCCCAAGTTTCTCTCAGCACAGGTGCAGTTTTCTCCTGTTAGGAAGGGGGAGAATGGAGCTAGCCACCAGCTTTTTTAAAAAAAACCAACACCTGTCTGCATTCATTTTATTTTCCTACAGAGAATGCCCACTACTAATTCTAGCCTTTGCTCCTCTTTTTTTTTTGCCATCAACTTGCCGCTGACTTATGGTGACCCTGTAACAGTCTTTAAGGCAAGAGATGAACAGAGGTGGTTTGCCACCTCTGCATAGAATCTGGGTAGCAACTCTGGTATTCCTGGGAAGTCTCCCATCCAAATACTGGCCAGGGCTGACCCTGCTTAACTTCTGAGATCTGATGAGATAGGGCTAGCCTGGGGCTTCCAGGCCAGTCCTTTGCCACTGTAGACTTTCTATTATAATGCACTACATGGTAAATCCTGCCCCAACTGGAAAGACAGATGGGTTGGTTAGATTCAACAGGGTCTCTCCCCACCCCCGCTGTATTGGAACTCCCAAGATAGGGAAAACACCACCTGTTTACTTTCACATCACCCGACACTTAAAGAGACCACTATCATGAAAAGATGGAGCAACCTTTTATGGTGGTAATCCACCACAGACTTGTCATTCTGTGTGTAGACAAGCTCAGCCTCACCCTGCTGGGTCAGACTCTTAGATAAGTCACACCTTTAGGATTGGCAACCGGTTGGGTTGGGGTGGGGTGGGGGGACTTGCCAACAGCAAACTGAGGCCTAGGCCTCTATCGTGGGTGATATTCAAAGTAGAAGAATTCCTTGAGAAAAATGGTAGAAATCTAGGCTGGCAAGGGAATGAAGAAGTCTCATCAGAGGAAGATATAGCAGAAGAAACAGAAGTATTAAATACAGATATCAAAGAAAAACAAGATTTGAAAAAGGAAAAAAGAAAAAAGAAAGGACCCCTTCCCATGTTCTTACCAGGTTGCAATTTAGAGTTAAAGAAAAGATAAATAAAAATGATGGGGAACCCAAGAATTAAGATTTTGTCAATTAATGTAAACAGATTAAATAGCCCACAAAAAGGAATAAGATATTTCATCAACTTAAAAAACTTAACACAAACATCATCTGCCTACAAGAAATGCATATTAAAAAAATGACGAGAAATACTTAATAGCTAAAAATTAGGAAATCTCTTCGTAGCATCAGATCTGAAATTTAAAAAAGAGGAGTAGCAATATATGCTAAAGACTCTGCAACCAGAATTTCAATTTAGGTCAGAAGACGGAAGAATTCTTGCAATTTCAATTTGGAGACAAAACAAAAAAATGCTAATAGTAAATATATACGCACCAAATCAAAATCAGGAGAAATTCTTTCAGCAACTACATCTGTTTTTGACAACAAACACAACTGATAAGATTTGCATAATAGGTGATTATAATGAGGTATTTGATCCAAAATTGGATGGGAGAGATTACCGCAATCAGAAAAAGAATACAGGAAATAGATTACCAAAATCATTCCTCTTAATCACAGAAGAAGTTAGCCTAACAGATGCTTGGAGAGTTAGAAACATTTATAAAAAAGACTTTACTTATTATTCCACAAGACACAATACATGGTCAAGGATAGATATGGTATGGACATCAGTTCCGATAATACAGGAGATTAGCGAAGTGGAAA
This sequence comes from Lepidodactylus listeri, assembly GCA_029233225.1. Classification (NCBI taxonomy): domain Eukaryota; kingdom Metazoa; phylum Chordata; class Lepidosauria; order Squamata; family Gekkonidae; genus Lepidodactylus; species Lepidodactylus listeri. The sequence continues at coordinate 15,601,125 of JARCFY010000010.1, read as the reverse complement.
TTTTACCAAATACTTTTGCAGATCACAGTCCAGTGATGATATTCCTCCAAACAACATATAAAAGAAATAGGTGGACCATAAATATAAACTTACTTAAAAATCAGGAAATTTTGGAAAAAACAAGACAAGAAATTAAAGAATTTTTTAAAAAACAATATCCAACCAGATATGCCAACTGAAATAGTTTGGGATATGTTCAACGCATATATAAGTGGGTGGTTTATAAGTCTAGATGCTTGGAAAAGGAAACAGGAAAGAAAGAAATATCATAATTTAAAGGAAAAAATTATGGAAGAAGAAATTAAAATGAAACAAATGATGGATGTGGAAAAATAAAACAAATTAAGAACACTTCAGCACCAATTAAACTTGCTATTAACTCAAGAAATTGCAACTAAGTTAGAGTATACTAAACATTACTATTTTGAGAACGCCAATAAACCAACCAGATGGCTGGTTTATAAGCTCAAAAAAGAAAGGGAAAAAAGAATAATTAAATCATTAAAAATGTGAAAAATGAAGAAAATATTTTATTACATGAGCTAAAGACTATAGTAGAAATTTTTTTATAAGAATTTATACAAGCAAACTGATCATGATAAGCAGGATACTGAAGAGTATCTTTCCAAATGGAATAAAAAGAAATTTAACAAACATCAAATTACTAAACTAAATGAACCAATCTTAACATGTGAAATAGTGGAAGCCATAAAAAAGGCAAAAATATATATAAATAAATAAAACTCCAGGACCAGATGGATTACCATCTGAACTCTACCAGATCTTTGAAGAACAACTGATTTTACCATTTAAAGAAGTAATACAAAGGATTAAGAAAACAGGAAGAGCACCAGAAACATGGAAGGAAGCCTTGATAACACTAATACACCAACCTAACGCAGTTACAACAGAAATTAAAAATTATAGGCCAATTTCTTTATTAAACACAGATTATAAATTATTTGCCAACATTTTAGCAGCTAGATTAAAATGAGTATTAAGCCAAATTATACATCAAGATCAAGCGGGTTTCCTCCCAAAAAGGCAAATCCAAAGCCATATCAGAACAATAATTGATGTATTGGAATACTTTGAAATGCACCCTGGCAAGCAAATGGCATTGTTGTTCCTTGATGGAGAAAAAGCTTTTGACAACGTCAATTGGACATTTATGCTTCAGAAATTGGCTAGTTGGGAATGTGGCATAAACTTTTTGACAATGAGAAGAGCAATATACAATACACAAAAAGTGAGAATATTGACAAATGGAGACACTACTCAAAGTATTTAAATCCAGAAAGGTACCAGACAGGAGTGCCCTCTTTCTCCGCTTTTATTTTTACTCTAGAAACACTGGCCGATTGAGTGAGAAAGAATGAACAAATAAGAGGATTGAAGACTCAAGGAGAGACATATAAACTTCAAGCATTCGCAGATGATCTGGCATTTATAATAGAAGATCCACTAAAATCCATACCGAACTTACTAATAGAAATTCAAGATTATGGCAAAAAAGCAGGTTTAAAAATCAATGGAAAAAAAATTTGATCAAAAACTACGCAAGAACAAATTCAAAAAATCCAAGATATTTCAAATATGGAGATAGTAAAAAGAGTACAGTATTTAGGAGTAATTTTAATGAATAAAACAGCATCTTTGAAGATAATTACAAAGCATTAATATCAGATGTCAAGAAAGATCTGCTTGGTTGGAAAAATATACAACTATCTTTAATTGGAAGGATCTCCACGATAAAAATGAATATCTTACCCAGATTCTTATTTTTTGCTCAGAACTTACCAATTATATATATATATATATATATATATATATTTTTGGACTTTGAGAAAATTATCAGGCAATTCATATGGCAACATAGAAAGGCAAGAATCAAATGGAAAACACTGCAGGATCAAAAGAACAGAGGAGGTTTCGCCATACCTAATTGGCAATTGTATTATACAGTGGTGGCACTAAGTTGGATACAAGACTGGATATTATTAGAGAATGCAAGAATCTTGAAATTAGAGGAATACGATTTAAGGATGGGGTGGCATGCATACCTATGGTATGGAAAAGACAAAATACATACAAATTTTCATACCCACATCATAAGAGCTGCCCTTATTAAAATCTGGACAAATGTAAAGGAAAATTTTACACAATAATTCCAAAGTGGATGTCACCCTTGGAAGCATTTATTAGACCCATACTATTTACAAAAAATAATAAGGAATCTTATGAAAATTTATTAGATAAGAATAATGAATTGAAAGCAGACAAGGTTTTACAAAAACAAGGAACTGAATTATCATGGTGGAAAAAAGTTCAGTAAAAATCAAGATTCATGGAAGACAAAAAAAATAGGCTTTCATAAGAGCCGGAATCAGATAGACAAGATATGACTACCCACACAAGATAAATTAATTCAGAAATTATATAACTGGCTTACAGCGATCATATGCAAGATGAGATAATTAAAATGCCCATGATCACATGGATGAAGGATATAGGGCATACCATAGATACAGATGACTGGTCAAAAATATGGAAATCAACAAAATATATGAGGTCGATATCATATAAAGAAAATATTTTAAAGATGTTCCACAGATGGCACTGGTCTCCTGATAAGATCGCTAAATTTTCCCCTAATATATCCAACAAATGTTGGAAATGTAAGACCAATGTAGGAACATTTTTTCATATATGGTGGAGATGTGCCAAAATACAAAAATGTTGGACTATAATACATAATATGGTCTTAGAAATATTTGATGTTAATTTGCCTATGTTACCTGAAATTTTCTTATTAAATATGTTACCAGAGAATCTTGAAGCAGATAAATATGTAATTACATATATTTTTACGCCGACTAGAATCTTAATTGCAAAATATTGGAAAACTGAAAGACTTCCCTCCAGGGAAGAAATAAGAGATAAATTACTAGAGTTGGCAGAAATGGATAGATTGAATATTACCTTGCTAAAATTAAAGGAAGATACATACTGGAAAAGATGGAACAGAGTATATAATTGGATGAAACTCAAAATAGGAATCTAGACTCAAAACAGAAAGATTTATTAAAATGTAAATTTTTGAAATGTTAATGGTAGATAACTTTATAGAATGTTGGAAATAATTGTAATGGTAATTTAAAAACTTAATAAAATATGTGTTTTTTTAAAAAAAGAAGTGACATCATCAGTGACAGAGGCCTAGGCCTCAGTTTGCTGCTGGCCGGCTGAATGGCAGCAGGGGGAGAAGCCCCAAAGCAGGCCACAGCAGATATTTGGTGTAGTGCTTAAGAGCGGTGGACTCTAATCTAGAGAACTGGGTCTGAGTCCCTCATTCCTCCATGTGAATCCAGCTGGGTGACCTTGCGTCAGTCACAGTTTTTTCACTCAGCCCCACCTACCTCCACATGAATCCAGCTGGGTGACCTTGGGTCAGTCACAGCTTTCTCACTGAGCCCCACCTACCCCACAAGTAGGATTGCCAGTCTCCAGGTGGGGCCTGGAGATCTCCCGCTTTTACAACTGATATCCAGCTGACAGAGATCAGCTCCCCTGGAGAAAATGGCTGCTTTGAAGGGTGGACTCTATGGCATTGTACTATGTTGAGGCCCCTCCCCTCCCCAAACCCCACTCTCTCCCAGATTCAACCCCAAAAACTCCAGGTATTTTCCAACCCAGACTTGGCAACCCTAGTGGGGAGAGGAAGGGAAGGTGATTGTAAGCCGCTCAGAGAGTCCTTCGAGTAATGAAGAGTGGGGTATAAAACCAGTTCTTCTTCTTCTTCTTCCTCTTCTTCCTCTCCTCCTCCTCCCCCAATGGAATTTTAGGTTTGTTGTCATGTTCCGATGAGGATGAGGAGGGTTTGATCCTGGAATGACACCTGTAACTTGAAGAGCAATGCCTACAGGGATGGGATGGGGGGATTCCCACCGGGTGCCATTTTCTCACTAGGAACTTCACCCGGTGAAATTCAGCTTTCTATTCGTCTCAAGCCCTCCTAGTGCCCCGGGCTGGCAACTCTAGCGTTTGATCCATGCTGAAAGTCGAGGCACTAAAACTAGGTCAGGTAGTCTAATATTGGAATGCACTCCCGGAATTCTAACCACATTAAAAAAAATACTAAGCGAAGCCACTTAATGCTGCCATCTGTAAAAAGTTGAAGAGGGCCTTCAAGTTGCTCTTATTTTTGTTTTGCTCTGGTTGCAAGTGCTAATGTGTTTGGGAAATATAGTTTATGTTAATTATGCTAATTAACATGTGCAGTACCTACGCTCTTGCGAGGAGTTCTGCTTTGATCTGACAGCTCAGCACTTGTTTCTGTTGCGTACCCTCCGTGAAACCTCCATGAATTTAAAAAATACTTTGTAATAGTTTATTATCTACGACCCTCCTCCCCGGCTGAAAGTAGACCAGAATCTACACAAATGAACTGAGCTTGCATTCCCATCCCACATTTACCTTTCCTCTCTTGCTTCCCCTATGACAAACTTTAAATTGTAAGCTCCTTGAGACAGGGACCTATCATCCTCTTGTTACGTGTGTGTGGCATCCATAGTCACAACCAACTTATGGTGACCCCAACAGGGGGCTTTCACATAGGGCAGTCAGCTCCGAGTTAGAAAATAACTGGAGATTTGGGGGGTGGAGCCTGAGGAGGGTGGGGAGGGACTTCAGTAAGGTAGAATGTCATACAGTCTACCTTCCAAAGCAGCCATTTTCTCCTTGTGAATGGATCTCTGTCACCTGGAGATGAGTTATAATCCTCTGGGATGTGCTGAGTAACATGTTAGTGTTGGCCACCCCCTTTCATCTCCAGGGATAAGGTAGGTTGGGAGCTGGATGGGGAGGGGGCCCCAACTGACCTTCCTCCTCAGCCTTTAGCAGACATTTTGATTCACTGACCTCAGAAAGTGGAGATAATCACCTGCGAATTTCTGCAAATCACATGGCTGTCAAAAGTACAGCTGAGAGACCAGTTCTGAGAGTTTGGACATCTTAGGTGCAAAGTGGGTGGAAAAGGTTTTTGAAGTTCAGGGTGGTCCACAGTTTATGGGCGTGACTCTGCAAGTCATTTTACAGGGTCCATTCATGAAGCCATTGCATATGCTTACGAGCTAACAACATTGCAGCGGGATAACTTCTGGTTCTGAAATGCATCAATATAGAATGTAATAAATATAATAATAATAATAATAATAATAATAATAATAAGTAGTAGTAGTAGTAGTAGTAGCAGCAGCAGCAGCAGCAGCAGCAGCAGCAGCAGAAGAAGAAGAAGAAGAAGAAGAAGATTTTATTTAAACCCTGCCCTATCCCATGAGTGGGCTCAGGGTGGTTTACAACATAAAATCCACAAAACAATAAAACCAGTAAAACAGTAGATGGCATAAAATACAGTAACAGAAAAACCCGTGCCTCGTGTCAGGTGGCTATAGCTACCCCAGGAAGCTCCAGTGCCCAGATAGTCTTGTCTAGAGCAGTAGGGCACTGGGAAGGGGCCATGAATAGAAGAGGCCAGAATAGATGAACACCCACCACCTCAACCAAAAGCCTGGCAGAACATCTCCACTTTACAGGCCCTGCGGAACATTGTACATGACTGCAGTGACTCCCTACCTCCTCTTTGCATGTGCTGAAATACAGAGGTTCCTTCAGAGAGGGGTCTATGGCTCAGTGGCTCAGAGCTTCTGCTTGGCCTGCAGGTCCCAGGTTCAATTCCTGGCACTCTCAGCTGAAAGAATCAGGTAGTAGGTGATGTGAAAGCACCTGAAACCCAGGAAGGCTGCTGCCAGTCTGAGGACACGATACTGACCTTGATGGAGCAAGGGTTTGATGCAGTTTAAGGCAGTTTCACATGTTCAAGCTGGAGAGTCATCGTTCCCCCAATCCCACTGTCCTCCTGGCTAAGAGCTTCCTGATTATAGTGCTCCTCAAGTCATGCAGCCCTGACCTAGATAGTCCAGGCTAGCCCAATTTCGTCAGATCTCAGAAGCTAAGGAGGGTGAGCCCTGGTTAGTATTTGGATGGGAGACCACCAAGGAAGTCCAGGGTCACTGTGCAGAGGCAGGAAATGGCAAACCACCTCTAAATGTCTCTTGCCTGGAAAACCCCACCAGGGGTCACCATATACCAGCTGTATCTTGATGGCACTTTCCACCACTACCACCATCAAGTCATGCAACCAACAAACCACTAGCCACATTTTCTACAGGCAGCAACACAACCATTGTTCCGTTGAAATTATATTGCAAGATCGGTCAACATTTGGCTGCAGTTTTCACCTGCAGTGATCAGTTAATCCAGCCCCTGCTTACTAGATCACAGTGAGCCTAAAGGCTAATCCTGCCCTAATGCCTAGTAGACATTGCAGTGTAAATGGAATCAAATAACTGGACTCTGCCTTTACCTCACAACCTTCTGCAAGTCATAGGCCAATGTGGAGGCTGGCAATGACGCATCTGAGAAGCTCTGAAGAATAAATGCTTTTCCTTCCAAAATGGCCGCTCGCTGAGGTAAGCAAAATACAGTACAGCTGAAGCCAGATCCATTTTTCTGTGCGGTTCAGGGCAGAGAGAGAGAGATGAAGGTTCGGTATAAAACGTTTCAAAAGAAACGAGACAATTTAATGCTCGAGATTCCGCAGGGACCTGAACAGCTGAGGTTGCCATGAGAGATGAAGCTCCCAGACAATCTGGATAGAAGAGTGTAAATTCTGAGATGACAAGAAGTAGGTTACTCCAGCGTCTGTCCTGTAACTGGCAGCCAATAAAAAAAAAACCCTCCCAAACCTTCGTGTCGTTTGGTGAAGTTAAACCTGACGGCATGAACAAACGTTCAGCTCTTAAAAGGAGCAGTGAATCCTGGCTTGTGGGGAAAAAATGGCCAAAGCCGGAATAGAGATAATATGCCCTATCAGTTATGGTCGTCAACTGACTAGAGATAAACTTACCTGCCCTGCTTTGGTACCTGTAAAAGCAGCTCAAAGTACAAATTCTAGGAGTCATGATCTCCATGATGTGAAAAGCTTCATTTGCTGATTTGGCACAACCAGCTTCTGTTAAAAGCACAGATTTGAAAAATTATGGCACCAGAAAACAGCAAGGGCAGCCAACCTGGGTCAAGTCAGGGACCGAGAAAGGGGTTTTTTTTCATGAAATTTTTATTATTTTCTTTCCACAAACACTAAAACACTACTAACACTAAAAGACTAACCTAAAATATAAGGTGAACAAGGGTCATACATTATGATTAATTATTTGCTTAAGCTAAGTTTCCCTTTATAATAAGATTAACGAAGTAAGGCTTAATTCTTAAAGCTTCTGTTGCAAATTGGTATTTAAGTAATTAAATCAAGGAAATACAGCTTAAAATTCTCAAACTTTCAAAATTACAAAGTTGCCTTCTTTCTTCCCCCCCCCCCCCTCTTTCTTTCTCTTTATCAAGTCCCATTTGACTTTCAATAGCTTTGGGGCAACCGCCCCTTTTTCTGGCTCGAAGTCGTCTTCTTCTTCTGATGTGCTTCTTGTTTGGAACCTAGAGTTGAGCAGCTAAAACACAGAACAAAATATATGGATTTATTGCAAAGTGCACAGTAACTACAAAGTAAAAAAAAACAACATTTGTAGAATGTAGATAAAAACAAAGGAATAGTGGGTGTAATATCACATCCATTAAGACATTGCATACAGCAACAAATATAAGTTACGCATACAATAACCACTAGATCAAAATATTGTTGCACGTACAACAACCACTAGACAAAATGTGTTTCAACACTGAGGGCCTTCTCCAGTGTTCGAAATAACAACAACACACCCTAAAAGTATAAAAAGTCTGGTCCAGTCAAGGCAGATAGTATATGAATCCTAAGACTAAAATGCACACGTGTAAATATATTATCAAAATGTAACATACTAACTGGCTGAAAGAAAGATTTCCCTCCCAAAATATTAATATATTTATTAATATATTTCCCAGATGAGCTGGGAAGGAAAACTCTGAGTGCTTATATCCCTGTCGGAACGTGGAGGGGGTGTTGCAGACTTAAGAGAACATAAGAGAAGCCATGTTGGATCAGGCCAATGGCCCATCGATTCCAATGCTCTGGGTCAAACAGTGGCCAAGAACCAGGTTCCTGAGTACCTTTTTTCAACACTCCTCCCACTTTCTGAGTGGGATATAAAGACTCAGATACCTCCATTCCAACTCCTCTCTGATGAGTGGAGGCAGCTTTGACTCTTCCTTGTCTCTGATGAAGGGAGCTCTGACTCTCGAAAGCTTACACTTTGAAAATCTTATTGGTCTCTAAGGTGCTACTGGACTTGAGGAGTGTTTTGGGTACTGGAGAAGCAACCGGAGAGTGAGGAAGGAGGGAGCCCCCCAGTTGGCCTTTTATCGTTAAAGAGCATCTCAAAAGCTTACACCCTGAAAATCTTGTTGGTCTCTAAGGTGCTACTGAACTCGAGGAGTGTTTTGGGTATTGGAGAAGCAGCCAGAGAGTGAGGGAGGAGGAAGCCTCCCCCCAGTTGGTCCACGGCACATCATCCCTTTAAAGGGCCACTGTTTTCATTGGCCTTTTAATGTTAAAGGGCACTTAAAGGGAAGATGGAATGCAGACCAGCTGGGGCATACCGACACTGGTCCTTTCCACATTTGCCTACCACTCCAGATTTTCTCAGTGTTTGAGTCGAGGCAATTTATGCCCACAGGAAAGCAGCATCCAAATAACCCGGGGCAACAGTAGGCTGAAACCGGGCTGACCACTGAAGGGAGGTATCATAAAGCAGAATGGGGAGAAAACCCCAGAAAAAAAAGAAGGTTGAACTCGATTTGAGTGCAGAATGGGGGGTGGGGGGGAAAAAAACCTGGATTAAAAAGAAGGTTGAATTCGATTTTAGTGCAGAGTTACTTGGAGGACACCGTGGTGAACATCGATTAAAAGGAGAGTGCAGAAAGGGCCACTGCCCCCCCCTCTTTCTGCTGCCTCTTGGGGGTGCAGTTCAGGCACTTCTAAAAATTACCCTCATGTTTTATTTTTGTTCTCAAGGACATGACAACTGGATGCCAAATTCCCAAACCTGAAAACGATGCTCGAAAGAATTCCCTAAAATGGTATCAACCCCCTCGAAATTTCGGCATAATGGAAACCATCCCCTGAAAATACCGAAAGGAAATTAAAATGACATGTTGCGAAGTGCAGGTCCTGCTGCTGCAGTGTCCCTTGCCAAACTGCCAGTCAGTGAACACTCGTCCCGTTCATGCTCTCATCGCTCAGGCAAACTGTAGCCAAAAAAGAAGATGATATATATATATATATATATATATATATATAGTACCTAACACTGGGTTTTGCTGCTCTTGCTTCAGCATTTACTGTGGAAAGACTCCATAGAGGTGCCAAGTCATTGCCAGTGGTGGATTGACGAAGCGTCTTGGTGATCTGACAGCTCTGAAGTAATTGTAGACTCTTGTGATTATATTGTTACTACTGGGAAGACTCTAAATAATCCTGACACATTTTTCCAACTGATTGATTGCAAGGAATGATGTAATTTGTTCTAGCTGCCATTGGATTATTAAGAAACTGCCTCATCTGTTATACGGTTAATAGCATATGGGGATGCCTCTAAATAGCTATTCTGCTAGCTGAAATTTAGAGGGTACAAAACACAATTACATGGGAAGGTATTTAAGTGCCAGAAAAGGGCAAAATGCGGCGGAGCAAAAATGCTTATCCTTCATTTCACTTTGCGGAGGGCTTCTCTTTGGGTTGTATTTCTTGATGAGGAATTAATTTGGCTCATTTTTTTTTTCTTTTGCAATTCCAGTGATTTCACTGGGATCAGCAGCCTTTCTCTGCCGCCTCTGTCTCTCAGCTTCCTGCTCCCTCGATCCCTGCGCACAGAGTGTAGTGGGAACCTACAGCATTAGATCATTAAGCGACAATTAAGTTTATACCGGCTTGATTAAGATTATCCAGTTAAAACTGCTCTTGAGTGTGGATGAATCACGTTAAATGCCTTTGATGTTTAATTACACATCTTTTTTAAAAAAAAAGTCAGCCTTGAACGGAAGCACGCTTCTCCGCATCAGTTGGAGCACGCAGCCATTTCAGCGGTTTTCTGAACCTCTGCCTTGACCTGGATGGCCTCGGCTAGCTAAGGCTGCGGTCACACAGGCCTTAAATGCGGGAGGAAGGGCTATTTTCTCCCATATTTAAAGGGGCCGACCACACGGCCCGCACCAAGTCCCGTGCTGAAGCGGGCTCAAATGCGGGTTCCTCCTGCATTTTCCGACCCCAGGAAAAACCAGTTTTCCCAGGTGTTGCGGGAGGAACCCGCATTTGAGGTATCTGGACAGCCCTCTCTCGCAAGCATTGCGAGAGCAGGGCTGTCCAGATAGTCCTGCCGGCCATTCCCCCCCCCCCCTTTTACACTTGGGCACTTGGCCACTCAAGCGCCCAAGTGTAAAAGGGGAAACCCCCCCCCCCCCCAAACTCACCCAGGCGGCTGCCGCTTCTGCTGCTGCTGTGGCCGCCTCTTCCGCTGCCGCTCCCGCCGCGGCCGCTTCTGCCACGGCCACCTCTTCAGCAGCCGCCACTGTTCCTGCCGCCGCCGCCGCTGCCACAGGGGTTGGGATGTGTAGACATCCCAACCCGCGGTAGAAAAATGCAGCCCCTTTAAATCATTAAATCTCCCATAAATCTGGGAGCCCTCCCGGATTTAAAGGGGCCGTGTGGCCGCAGCCACAGTCTCAGCACGTCTTGGCTACTGAGCCGGGTTGGCCCTGGTTAGTACTTGGATGAGTTGGAGGCAACTTGATGGCTCTTAATGCACACATGGGGTTTTGAAGACATGAAAAGTACAGAGGTGGTTTGCCTTTTCCGCCTCTGCATAGCAGCCCCAGAATTCCTTGGCGGTCTCCCATCCATAAACATTTCCATAAACATAATATCTTAGAAGAAGAAGAAGAAGAAGAAGAAGAGGAAGAGGTTGGATTTATATCCCGTCCTTCACTCACTTGGAGTCTCAGAGCGGCTTACAAACTCCTTTCCCTTCCCCTCCTCACAACAGGGACCCTGTGAGGTAGGTGGGGCTGAGAGAGCTCTTTCCCAAGCTGTCCTTGAGAGAACAGCTGGTACAGAGCTATGGCTTGCCCAAGGCCATCCAGCCAGGTGCAAGTGGAGGAGTGGGGAATCAAACCCGGTTCTCCCAGATTAGAGACTGCGCACTTAACCACTACACCAAACTTAGTCATTATATCACAGTTGTTTGTATAGTGTGTATTGTCTATTCACCGCCTGGAGGTTGGCAACCCCTGATTGGCCTCTGTACCTTCAAATCCGCAGTTGCTCCTGAAAGCAGAGCAGTCGTGGGCTGCAACCTGACGAAAGATGGTCCTTTCACAACAGCCACCCTTTCCTCAATTCAATAATTCATGAAGACTTTTTGCTGCTGCTTCCCGAGGTGCTGCTTCATCATCGAGTTCCTCAAAGGCATCAAACATCAAGGTCTTCCTTGGAGCACACTAGCTTGGCTTGTTGCCATCATTGTATGTTTTGACCTTGCAACTCACTGGCCCTGTTGTAGCCACTGGGCTGCATATAGTGAATGTGTGGGGTTGGAATAGGGGGTAAAAAATGGAGTGTGTGCCTAAGGCTGCCGGCCTCCGGGTGAGGCCTTGAATTCTCCTGGAATTACAATGGATCTCCACACTCCAGAGATCAGTTCCCCTGGAGTCACCATAGTGCCCAGGAGAAATGAAAGTCCTAGAGTGGCTACAGAGAGTGAATGTTCAAGGACTTTCATTTTTTCCTATGGTGTATTTTAGGGACTCTACGGAATAGCATAGATGCTAGGAGGAACTGATCAATAGTTCCCTGTAAAGACACTGAGGCTGCGGTCACATGTGCAGTTTGTGGTGATACAGTGGCATTACCTGAGCGGAATAAATGGGCCCCTCCAGATGAGGACATCTGCCTCCCATGGAGCAGTCATCAGCAGCCCGTGCTGTTCTGCGATGGAAGTGGAATAAACAGATACCGGGGAAAGTAATGTATTAATGGACTGTCCTCGGTTCCCTCCGGGTTTTCCGATGTCTGAACTCTCCTGCAGGAAAAGGAACCTGGAAGGGTCCTCTCAACTTGCACAACCAACTCACGGTGACCCCATGAAGTTCCACCTCCTGGCGGTTTCAAGGCAAGAGATAAACAGAGGTGGTTTGTCTTCCTCTGCGTAGCAGCCCCAGTCTTCCTTGGTGGTAACCCATCCAAGTACCAACCTTCCTCAGCTTCTGAGCTGTGATAACACTGGGCTAGTCTGATCTATGAGGGAAGGAAGGAAGGAAGGAAGGAAGGAAGGAAGGAAGGAAGGAAGGAAGGAAGGAAGGAAGGAAGGAAGGAAGGAAGGAAGGAAGGAAGGGAGGGAGGGGAAATTTCAGTCCAGATCAATCTGGGGAAGATGATTTTTTTTGTGCAAAATTTCCCAGAAGTGAGCCTTTAAACTGGAACAGGGAATTGGTAGCCCTGACCTGGATAGCTCAGGCTAGCCCAATCTCATCAGATCTCGGAAGCTAAGCAGGGTCAGCCCTGGCTAGTATTAGGAAGGGCAACCTCCAAGGAATAGCGGGGTCGTGACACAGAGGCAGGCAATGCCAAATCACCTCTCTTGCCTTAAAAACAAGTCTAGCTCGCCACCTAGTGGTGCATAACGCTAAAAGAGCTAAAACCTCTGGCTGCCGGACAATCTTAGGATCTCCTGGCTATTCTACACACAATGACATATGATCATTATTAATCATTCTCGAGAATGGGTCATGGGACAGCATGCTCTCCACCATCTGTCATGCAATTATCAGTCGCAGGGGATGTAAAAAAACCCTCTTGTCTGGATGCTCCCTGATGGTGCAACATCTAAAACGTTTCTGGTGTGACATAAAGGGAAGTAGCAGAATCCCACCCATCCTTTATTTGCAGCATCCTGAGAATGGGGAGTTGGAGCAAGAAAGACAGAGGTGGTGGGTCTGCTTGGCTGCATGCCATTCAGAGGCACATTTCGCCCTCCCTTAGGCGTCGCGCAATCAGACAACCAGCTTGGTTTGTTCTCCTCCTGACAGGCAGGGAATCGGGGCTAACAGCTGCCAGTCAAGCTCCGAGATAACAGCATTTATCAGTGGAGGCTCATCATCTAGGCATTAGCACATTTGCCCTGAGAACCCTTCTCCAGGCCTAAGCATACCGGGGGGGGGGGGGGGGGGGGGAGACACACGACACTTTGTATTTTGACGGCATTCAAAAGACACTCGAGAGATCCATGATGGCTGGCCCACAGAGAGTTAGCCTTGCTTTCTTGAAATGTCACTTCTCCGTTTATGAAAACCATCACAGCCAGACGTTCTGGCTGAAGCCTTCTGAGTATCAGTTTTTTTTTTTTTAAATTTAACTTGTTCCTAGGCTGTGCTCTTCTTTCAAACACTGCAGTGAAGTCCACAGCCATGGGAGATTTGCAGGGCTACAAAAAATTAAGAACGTGTTGCATGCATATTGTTTTGATATACTTTGTACAGATAGTCATCTAATCCAAAGATTTTGTTATTTATTTTTTTAAAGAAAGAAGTGCACAGAAGTATTTGTACTCCACTTTTCTTCCCAAAGGGACCTAACGCATCTTACAACAACAACAACATCAACAACAAAACCCTATATACTAAATCAATAAAGAGAACAACAATCAACATCTTGGACTGAGCCTGGACTCATTTGCCAGTTGCCCATTATAATCCATGGACTCTAAGCCACAAGGTTAGAGCCCTTTGCCTCTTGCCCAAAGGCACACACCTCTGGCCATGCCCAAGGTTTCTAAAAGAAGAAGAAGAAGAAGAAGAAGAGATTGGATTTATATCCTGCCCTTCATTCGGAGTCTCAGAGCGGCTTACTAACTCCTCTCCCTTCCCCTCCCCACAACAGACACCCTGTGAGGTAGGTGGGGCTGAGAGAGCTCTTTCCAGAGCTGTCCTTGAGAGAACAGCTGGGACAGAACTATGGCTTACCCAAGGTCATCCAGCAGCTGCAAGTGGAGGAGTGGGGAATCAAACCCTGTTCTCCCAGATTAGAGTCCACGCACTTAACCACTACTCCAAACTGGCTCTCTCTAGGTACCTGAACAGGAAGGGAAAAGATAGTGCAGCTGGTAAAGGTGTCCTCATCCAAGCAGCAAGGTTTACGTAGCTGCAGGGCTACCAATATTGCAGTCAGGCTGCTATTTACCTAGGGAGGGGGCTAAAATATTTGCATCAGTACATCACTTTACTCCCTCTGCAAAGTGCCCAATAAAAGCTTAAAGATGAATAGCCTGCATTTCCCTATGAGCTTTTGTAAACCACTGCTCACTTCTTCAGATACCTGCAGGGAAGTTCATTCTGGGAATTATGGGGAAGATCACAAAGGAGAGGGAGGAGGAGTTTATTTCGCTGCAGGGTAGTGCTGCGTAACTGGAAGTGACATCACATGTTGCCATGACACTCTAGTGAGTCCCACAATTTTCTATGGTTAAACCACAGAGATTTTGGGATTGCTGCAATGCATGACATCACTTCCAGTTATGCAACTGGAAGAGATGTAGCAGCTTTGCCGCAATGGCATCCCCCCCCCTCGGTTTTCTCCCACTGCTGCACCAGAGGCAGTGACTAGGAGATATAGCAGGAGACCTGGTCCCCCTACACATGAATACATGTAAACACACATGAAACTGGCTTATACTGAATCAGATCATTGGTCCTTAAAAGTCGGTAGTCTACTCAGACTGGCAGCAGCTCCCCAGGGTCTCAGGCAGAGGTCTTTCCCAGCACTTATTGCCAGATCTTTTAACTGGAAATACCAGGGATTGAACCTGGGACCTTCTGCATGCCAAGCAGATGCTCTACCACTGAGCCACACACCCTAAACAGAACAAAGGAACACTCATCATTAAATGCCCACACCAAAAGTAAATAGATGATCCATGAGATTAGGAAGAGGTCTAAGAGGCAAATTGTGGGTGTATCAATATTTAAAGACAAAGAAATTCTTCCCAAAGGGACCCAACACAGCTTACTACAGAAAACCCCCTCCTGTATACATAAACCAATAAAGAAAACAAGAATCTACGTCTTGGACTGGTCCTAGATTCATTTGTTGGCTTATTCCAGGGGTGGCCAAACTGTGGCTCGGGAGCCACATGCGGCTCTTTCACACATATTGTGCGGCTCCCGGCAGGGTGGCTTGGAAAGCAAAGGGGAGGCATGCTTTTCCTTCCTTCCTTCCTTCCTTCCTTCCTTCCTTCCTTCCTTCCTTCCTTCCTTCCTTCCTTCCTTCCTTCCTTCCTTTTGCTTTCTCTCTCTCTCTGACAAATAAATATCATTAGCAAACAAATAAATATCATTGGACAAATAAATATCATTTTCAATATCTGTTTTTACCCCTTTTGCTTTTATTTTTGGCAGTCTCATTCAATGTTAATAAAAAGCAAATCTGCATATCTTTAAATAAAAACGTGTGTGTAATATCTGCTCCTGTCTTGCGGCTCTCAGACATCTGACGTTGATTCTATGTGGCTCTTAACGCTGAGCAAGTTTGGCCACCCCTGGCTTATTCCATAACATTCAATGGACTTTGAGCCACAGGCCAAGAGCCCTTTGCCTCTTGCCTGCCCAAGGGCTCACACCCGGATCAGGAAACTAGCCATTATAGGCAAGGGGGCCTTTGGAAAGGAGAAGTGTAAAAGGGATAACTGGAGGAAGTCAGCGATCTGGATTTCTTTGGTACTGCGACTCCCTCTAATTGGAGATGTCTGCGTTGTAATCCCCCTCCTCCCTGCTCCCCTGCCAAAAAAATATAACTTGCTTAACGTCCTTTTGAAGCATCTTATTTGTGGCTTTTGCATGAGGCGGATCATTAATAAATTGGACTCTAACAGCCTCCAGCTGCAGCCAGCCTGCTGAATAAGCCGGATGGCACTCGCAGGTAATTGGCAAACGAGCCACCTGTCGGCTGTTCTTCTCGGCACCAGAAGCCGGAATAGCTCCTACCTGGGGTGCGATTCCACTCAAGGAGAAAATGGGGGGGGGCATTTAATTAAATTAAGCGGAGCAGCAGCATTTTCTTCAACAGTACCAGCAACTTTTTCTGAGGGAAGTTGAGGGTTTCACAGGCACAACAGCGCAGCTTGTCATGGCAGGAGACACAGCGATTAATGCACATGGAAAACATAAGAACATAAGCGAAGTCAGTGCTGGATCAGGCCAGAGGCCCATCCAGTCCAACATTCTGTTCCACACAGTGAATACCAGGTGCTCTTAGGAGGTCCAGCAGTGGGGCCAGGACACTAGAAGCCCTCCCACTGTTGCCCCCCCAGCACCAAGAATACAGAGCATCACTTGTCCCAGACTGAGAGTTCCTAGCTATATCTTGTGGCTTATAGCCACTGATGGACCTCTGCTCCATATGTTTATCCAATTCCCTCTTGAAGCCATCCAAGCTTGTAGCCGCCACCACCTCCTGTGGCAGTGAATTCCACGTGTTAATCACTCTTTGGGTGAAGAAGCACTTCCTTTTATCTGTTCTCACCCGACTGCTCAGCAATTTCATGGAGCGCCCACGAGTTCTTGTATTACGAGAAAGGGAGAAAAGGACTTCTTTCTCTACCTGCTCTGTCCCATGCATAATCTTACAAACCTCGATCATGTCACCCCTCAGCCATAGTTTCTCCAAGCTAAACATCCCCAAGCACTGTTGTGTGACGGCAGCAATGGCTCAGGTCTTCTTTGTGTATATACGATTCTCTGGATTCGTGTCTTCACAGTTCCCACCAGATAGTCTCAGGCGTTCTCCTGCAAGGTATAATGTTAACAGGGAATCTGTGGAAAGCCCCATTGTACGGATGCTGGCCTCCAGGACCTGGGGATCGCTCAGTATTACAGCTCATCTCCAGACTGCGGAGGTCAGTTCCCCTGGAGAAAATGGATGCTCTGGAGGGAGGACTCTAGGACATTGCACCCCATTGAGGTCCCTGTCCTCCCCAGCCTCCCCCCCAAATCTCCAGGCCTGGATCTGGTAATTCTACCGCTCATCCCCCACCAGTGGCCGGGGGGGGGGCACCTGGGAACCATACCCCTTTGCCAGAGCCCCAAGCTGTTTACCACCACAGCTTCCAGGGCTCATTTCATAGCAGGAGCTCCTTTGCATATTAGGCCACACACCCCTAATGTAGCCAATCCTCCAAGAGCTTACAGAGCTCTTCTTACAGGGGCTACTGTACGCTGTTGGAGGATTGGCTACAACAGGGGTGTGTGGTCTAATATGCAAAGGAGCTCCTGCTATGAAATGAGCCCTGACAGCTTCTAGGAACTAAAAGAGCTAGATTCTAGTCCAGTAGCACCTTAGAGACCAACAAGATTTTTGGAGTTGGAGCTTTCAAGTGGCAAAGTTCCAGTCTGGTGCAGTGGTTAGGAGCGGGGACTCTGATCTGGGAGAACCAGGTTTGATTCCCCACGCCTCCACATGCAGCTGCTGGGTGACCTTGGGTCTGTCACAAGTTCTCTCACAGCTGTTCTCTTAAGAGCAGTCCTTGAAAGAGGACTCTCAGCCCCACCTATCTCACTGAGTATCTGTTGTGGGGAGGGGAAGGGAAAGGAGATTGTAAGCCCCACTGAGACTCTGCTCTTCTTCTTCTTCTTCACTCATACTCTGAGCCTCTTGTTGCTATTAGACTCAAATCTAGCTCTCGTACTGCACTCCAATGTGGCCACCCTCTGAAACCATCAAGGAACTCAAAGTGGCAGTCATTCTCTTGTAAGGAGTTATTGGAAGCAAAGGAAAGTGACTGGGCAGAGACAGGGGTGACGACTTCACTTCATTCTGGAACCTCTTTATTTTAAAACTGGTTCCTTGAAAAATGAATCATAGTTCATCTTTGGAGGAAAAAACCCATGTCAACAACGCATCTTGGGTAATCTGGATGGTGTCTTAAGAACATAAGAGAAGCCATATTGGATCAGGTCAATGCCCTGTCCAGTCCAACTCTGTGTGTCACACAGTGGCGGAAACCCAGGTGCCATCAGGAGGTCCACCTGTGGGGCTGGAACTCCAGAAGCCCTCCCACTGTTGCCCTCCCCCCCAGCACCAAGAATACAGAATATCTCTGGCCCAGACAGAGGATTCCCTCTATACCTTGTGGCTAATAGCCACTGATGGACCTCTGCTCCAGATGTTTATATTGCAGAGGTCCTTTTCTGCCATGTAGAAAGGCAGACAAAGACCTTCATGGGCAGAGCTTAGAAGATATGCATGGCTTTTGCTATAAAGCTCTGGGCCTGGACATGTCCAAATTAAAAATTCAATCCCAGGTGAAATAAGGGAGGGCCAAGATCGTAACTACATCGCAGTGGAGAACGGTTGCAGAACCCAGGAGGATGGACTGTTTTAAGAGCTAGAAAAGGTTATGTGATCATCATTCAGTCTTAGGAAATAGATTGTTGCTGAAGGAGTCATGTGGAACCCACAAACCTCTGCCCAGAGGACACCAGGAAATTTGGAGCTGGACAAGACCATTCCAGAGGTCTTCCAGGTGGCCCATCTGCTTTCAGTTCTCCTGGTCTGTGTATCTGAAGCAAAGGATCCTCTGCTTTACTACTGATTGCTTCAGACAACAAGCATTAATGAATAGGGGAAGAAATTCCATCTCTCCATAAGGAACAAATTTACTAAGTACAAAACGAAAAACTAAGAAGGAAAGAATGCTATAAAGCACAAAGGAAGTAAAGAAGAAACAAATCACAGGTATACACAGTCCCCGCTTTTCGTTTTTTTAAGGGTATAACAAATCTAATCCTGCCTTCTACTGCCCAGTGTAATGTTGTAGAAATCCTTCCACGTTTTCCCTGGAGTCTTCATTGACAGCTGGCAGATGTAGAAATAAGAAAAGTACACATACCCCATGACTGATCACAAGGCATTGTGTGTGTGAATGGCATAGGAACAAGATGGAGAGTAACAGCCTTTTCATGCCCCATAGTGGCAAAAAGTTGAATATACAAATTTTGAAGGCCACAACCATACGTTAACAAGAGAAGGCCACAACCATACGTTAACATACGTTAACAAATCCTGAAGGCCACAACCATACGTTAACAATAGAAGCTATAAGAACATAAGAAAAGCCAATGGTGGATCAGGCCAATGGCCCATCCAGTCCAACACTCTGTCACACAGTGGCCAAAAACACCAGGTGCCCTCAGGAGGTCAACCGGTGGGGGCAGGAAGCTCTCCCACTGTTGCCCCCCCCAAACACCAAGAATACAGAGCATCACTTGCCTCAGACTGAGAGTTCCACGTGTTAATAACTCTTTGTTAATCACTGTGAACCTCCGAGTTCACTTTGTTAATCACTATGAACCTCCAGGTTCAGAGGCAGTAAATGTCCGAATACCAGTGCCAGGAGGCAATGTCAGGGGAAGGTCTTGGCCTCTGTGGCCTGTTGTTGGACCTCCAGAAGAGCCAGTTGGCCACTGTATGAGATAGGGTGCTGGACTAAATGGGCCACTGGTCTGATCCAGCAGGCTTCTTATCATGTTCTTATACCAAAATGGACACTTAAGAAGAAGAAGGAAAAGGAGAAGAAGAAAGAAAAAGAAGAAAGAAGAGGAGGAGGCGGAGGAGGAGATTGGATTTATACCCCGCCCTTCACTCGGAGTCTCAGAGTGGCTTACAAACTCCTTCCCTTCCTCTCCCCTCAACAGACACCCTGTGAGGTAGGTGGGGCTGAGAGAGCTCTGAGAGAACTGCTCTTGAGAGAACAGCTCTCAGAGAACTTTGACTGACACAAGGTCACCAAGATGGCGTCATCTAGAGGAGGAGTGGGGAATCAAACCCGGTTCTCCAGATTCGAGTCCGCCGCTATTAACCACTACACCAATCCACTAAATTAGGACATGCCACCTTTGAAGCTGAGAAAGAAGAACTGGATTGTTTTGTCAATCGACCGATTACAAAGGTAGTTGCAGTAAACTGGGCAGCAAACATTTAAAGTGTTGATCATTATTTTTAGTGTAAGTACCTACTTACAAAAATGATGAGTGATAGGTGCCATCTGGGGAAAGACATTCCTTCCCCCCCCCCCCTATTGATACGTTGAAGGAATGCCTCTTCGGAGATGACATCTCTCATGCCAATGCATGTCATCTAAAACAATGAGAAAGTGCTTTGTTCATATGCCCATCTCTGCAGCTTTAACTTCTATTATACAATTAATGGTCAGACTACTTTAAGTGAATGACAGCTTTACTAGGAAGAGGGGAAAGCTCCAAGGTCATGTTGTGTGGGAAGAATTTGTTCACTACAGGGCCTTATTCAATTCATGTCAAATGTTGACATACCACCATTTTGCCAACCAGTGTTTTTGAAGAAGATATTTGGGTATATAGGGGCCACGGCGGCTCAGAGGTGAAGACACTGAGCTGCAGACTGGAAGGTCTGTAGTTCAGCAAGCTCCTGTCTCTGGTCCCAGCTTCTCCAGCCTAACAGTTGGAAAACAAGAAATTACAAATAGATAAATAGGTACCGCTTCGGTTGGAAGGTAACAGCATTCTGTGTGCCTCAGCATTAGTCATGCCAGCCACATGACCATAGAAACAACTTTGGACAGTGCTGGCTCTTCGGCTTGGAAACGGAGATGAGCACCACCCCTTAGAGTGGGATAAGACTGGCTTTCAAGCAAGGGAAACCTTTATTGTTTATTTATTTGTTTAATTTATATCCCGCCCACATAAGAACATAAGAGAAGCCAATGTTGGATCAGGCCAATGGCCCATCCAGTCCAACACTGTCACACAGTGGCCAAAAACACCAGGTGCCCTCAGAAGGTCCAGCAGTGGGGGCGGGAAGCCCTCCCACTGTTGCCCCCCCACCAAGAATACAGAGCATCACTTGCCCCAGACTGAGAGTTCCTATCTATACCTTGTGGTTAACGGCCACTGATGGACTTCTGCGCCATATGTTTATCTCCCTCCCTGCCAGGCAGGCTCAGGGCAGCTTACAGTATAGATAGATAGATAGATAGATAGATAGATAGATAGATAGATAGATAGATAGATAGACTGATATATATATATATAAATGCTATGTTAAAATAACAAGTTTCAATTAAAACCACAGCATATCATCATAAGTGCTAGTAATCATAGATGTTAGTAAGGGATGGTGAACATAACATAAGAACATAAGAGAAGCCAATGTTGGATCAGGCCAATGGCCCATCCTGTCCAACACTCTGTCACACAGTGCCCCAAAACACCAGGTGCCCTCAGAAGGTCCACCAGTGGGGGCAGGAAGCCCTCCCACTGTTGCCCCCCCAAGCACCAAGAATACAGAACATCACTTGCCCCAGACTGAGAGGTCCTATCTATACCTTGTGGCTGACAGCCACTGATGGACCTCTGCTCCAGATGTTTATCCAATCCCCTCTTGAAGCCGTCCATGCCTGTAGCCACCACCACCTCCTGTGGCAGTGGATTCCACGTGTGAATCACTCTTTGGGTGAAGAAGTCCTTCCTTTTATCTGTTCTAACCCGACTGCTCAGCAATTTCATTCTCTCAGCATCCGGAATTATCAATTGCCACCATAGTCTGAGTTCATGCCAGGCTGCTGATTATTAGGTTGGTACTAATATCAATATTAATATTGATATTGATATTGGGGCCAGGGCCACAATGTTAAGAGGCAGCACCTTTACCTTTACGTTTATTTGGGTACTAGGAGTAAGGCCTGTTGTGGGAAGAAATACAACGGGCTCTAGAAGGAAGCTCCAGGTGAGTGTCCTGGCTGTGGCTGGTGGGGCGGCAGAGGGAATGGGGAAATAGAGGGAGGCAAACTGTGTTTATTTCCTTCTGCTTAGCTCTAAGGCAGGGCTGTCTCAAGTCCTTTTGCTGCCCCAAGTGGGTAGTATGGGAGGACAGCCTCATGGTAACAGGTATGGTTCCCTCCACCCCTGACTTATGCTGATATGGGGCTATGCAGTGGCAGCTAAGGCAGAAAAACACCTCCTATGCGATGTCTTCTGGGTTCCAAGGGTCTGGAAAGCGGTTCCATAGCCAGTTACAGGGTTGCCAACTCTGGTTTGGGAAATACTTGTAGATTTGAGGGGTAGAGCCTGGGGAGGGCAGGGGTGGGGAGGGACCTCAGCAGGGTATAATTCCGTAGAGTCCATTGCCCAAAGCAGCCATTCTCTCCAGGAGAACTGATCTTGGAGATCTCCAGGTGCTGCCTGGAGGCTGGCAATACTAAGAGGAGGGCCAGACCTGTAGATTTGAGGGGTAGAGCCTGTGGAGGGCAGGGTGTGGGGTGCGGATAGACCTCAGCAGGGTATAATTCCATAAAGTCAATTGCCCAAAGCAGCCATTTTCTCCAGGAGAACTGATCTTGGAGATCTCCAGGTGCTTCCTGGAGGCTGGCAATACTAAGGAGAGGGACAGACCTATAGATTTGAGGGGCAGAGCCTGGGGAGGGCAGGGTGTGGGGTGCAGAGGGACCTCAGCAGGGATGTGCTGTGGCTGCGGAACACGGTGATTTCTGGGAGATCTACAGGCCCCATGGGAAGACTAGCAACTGCAGTGATTGTTTAAGGGAAGATTGGGATATGTATTTTAACAACTCCAGTGACTGTTTAAGCGAAGACTGGGAGATGTATTTTACCTCAGGACCACATTCAATGACCCAACAGCAACAGCAAACTGATTAGAATGTTAGAGGCAAAAGCCAATCAGGCCGCATATGCAAATGACCTCTGTGTTCCGACTGGCTAATGGGGGGAGTGGAGCAGCAAACTGTTTATAATTTTGGTGGCGAGACTCAGGCAACACAGCCAGTGGATAGGGACAGCTTGAGTGACACATCAGGCAGCCAACTGATTCTGGCAAGCATAGAATGTTGCCAGACAAAAATGAAATTATATTATAAGGATAGATTTGGGTATACTCTGTATTCTGTCTCCCGAGCATCCTATGAACGGTGGCTGTAGCAGCCATGGATGCTATTAGCAAGCGTTGTGTTCTAAACTGAATAGCACAGTAAATAATGCTTGATGAGCTGGAAAAGACAAAAGAACAAGAACACCAGTTAAAATAGCCCTGAGCCACTTTAAATTGCCCATTGTGTGGGTTTTTTTATTGTTATCATTGTGGAAATTGTACATTCTTGTGCTGCAGGGCATAGAATGGGAACACCTATTAATTTTATTATGGTTTTAAAATACATCACAGTGTAAGGTTACGTGCGTGACCCTCCGGGAATGTAAAACTAACGAAAGCCATTGAAGGCAGTGACATATAAAGCTGTGCTTCGTAGGCAAAGCCCACAGTCTGATTGAGGACACTAAATTATGACTCAACAGCTTTAGGTTGGGCTGCTATTGGTGGTACCTTAATTTCTCTTTCTGAGCTGGTGTACAGAGGGCTTAAAGAAGAAGAGATTGGATTTATACCCCACCCTTCACTACCCGAAGGAGACAGCGGCTTACAATCTCCTTTCCCTTCCCCTCCCAATAACAGACACCCTGTGAGGTAGGTGGGGCTGAGAGAGCTCTTTCAAGGACTGCTCATGAGAGAACAGCTCTGAAAGAACTTGTCACTGACCCAAGGTCACAGCAGCTGCTGCCTGTGGAGAAGTGGGGAATCAAACCTGGCTCTCCCAGATTAGAATCTGCACTCCTAGCCACTACACCGAACACCCAGTTAAAATGGCATCGCCTCTGCCGTGAACCTGTTTGAATGGAATGAAAAAGAGACCAATGACAGATCAGTAATCCGTATTTAATAAAGGCAGCATGATCTCGTTCTTGACTGTACTGCCATTTCTCCTTCTGTCTCTGACTGATGCTGCTTAGTGGGTAATCCTAAAAAGCTCTACTGTGAAGTAAGTCCCGTTTGATTCAATGGGACTTACTCCCAGGAAGACGTCTTTAGCTTTCTGGCCTCAAAGTTTTTACGATTTCTTAGCTCAAAGGAGGCTTACGGACTGTTCAGACGTGAGAGTTCAACGGAGTCAAAAGCGAGTGTTTCCTCGGTAAGTCGCCCATCACAAGAAAGGGAAGACAGACAAATTCCTCCCTAAGATCTTTCTCGTAGATGCCGCCTCCTCATTAGCAGACAACATCTGTTTCTTGCTATAATTAGCTTACAGTTCAGTAGATGGCTTTGGTTTCTTACACCTGTACTTACAATCAACACAGAAATTTCAGAACCTCAAGCTGTACGTCTTCTCCCCGTACACCCCCCCCCACACACACACACACTGCTGCCTGGAATGATACCAACTTCACTTGCACATCCTGTTATGCCTCTAATAAAAAAAAAAACAGCTTTGTATATGCCATCGCCCCTTTTTATTCCCCCCCCCCCCGGGAAACACAGGCCTTGAACTGTAAAACTTGCGCACACTGCATGTTTGAAAATACAACCAAAAGGTACCCAAAGAGGAGCTCTTAATATCGTCAGCCCAAACTGTCCTGAGGTAGGCTGTAAAAATGCATTTCCAGCCACCTGCACGATGGTGCTGAGAGAAATGTGAATTGGGGGGGGGGGAGGTGGGAAGAGAGGACCAGCTGGTACGGCTGGTGAAGCATTCTAACTGGGTTCTTTGGAGTGGAAGGGTGTGACGGGTCTCAGGTCATTTCCTGCTAGGTTTGTGAGGAGGGGAGGGGGAGAGAAATAATTACACTGTCTCGTTCAGCCATTAGTGTCAAGACTCATTAGGAACCTTATCCAGTCAGTAGGAATGGTAGGTGTGTGTGTTGTGTACGGATGCACACACTCTCTCACACACACACTTACGCACTGAGAAAGCCAGTAGAGAATACTGCCTGCGGAGTGGTTTTGAGATGGGAGACGATGCACATATGATGGCCGGGGGGGGGGGGGAGGTTGGGGGTTTGAGCAATTGTGCAATTCCCATCTGGGTAATTAGAGTCAGCGGGAAATCGGATTGGCTGAGGCAGAGCTTTCATCTCTCGCCTTGTTGTTTTAACGGGATTGGCAGGTGCTGCTGTCTGCTGAGGGTGAGGTGATGGGCCCGTGTCATCATCCACAATGAGGAATGATCACCAATTTGCAGCCGATGCTCCTGGGGTGAGCTGAGCGGGCTGGCGCTGATTACTATGGATATGAGGGCCTTGTTAGTGCAGGAGAGGGGGCTTGCTCCAGGTGGGTAGGCTTGGGGAGAGGGTGGGGCATCTGTACGAGAGCACGCCGTGAACCAGGAACCGGGACGGACGGAGTTTATTAATGAACAGAGCTTAAAACATTACATACTCCCTAGGCAGAGATCCATTTATTACTCCGAGAACAGAGCGAATGTACGAGAAGGATTATCCCATAGGTAAAAAATGACAGCGTATTAGTTTCCCTTAAAAACAACAACTCCGTAGCCATTTGTTTTTGGCGGACTCTAATATTCAGCAAACAAATGCAAAGTGTTTTAGTCTTGACAGTCTGCTTATTGCTTATTATGTTTGTTTAGGAGATGCCTCAGTAGTTAGAGGAGGATTTATTCCATCCCTGGTTGTTCGCTAGCTCCGCACCAGTCCTTTGCTCTGCGTAGGGCTCTATACCCTTGAAAACGCTCTGGAGACAGCAGGTGGTCCAGAATGCAGCTGCCAGGTTGCTGACTGGAACATCATGGGACAGCTCATATTACTCCCATTCTGCGGCAGCTGCACTGGCTACCCATTAGTCTTCGAATCCAATTCAAGGTGTTGGTGTTAACCTTCAAAGCCCTCATACCGATGGGACTGCCTCTCCCATTACAACCCCTCCACACCCCCTTCAGTCATCCTCTAGGGGCCTCTTCCCAGTGCCCAGCACCAGGGTGGCTCGGTTAGCTGTCACCAGGGGAAGGGCCTTCTCAGTTGTGGCCCCTACCCTGTGGAATGCACTCTCTGATGACACTTGTGCCCTGCCAGACTTCTTTAGTTTCTGTAGGGTGTGCAAGGCCAAATTGTTTAGGTTGGTCTTTGGAGGGTAACTACATGTTTAGGTTGTTTTAGTAGTGGTATGGTGGTAGCCATGTATTTTAGTGTTTTAATGTTAATATTTTATATTTGTTATTTGTTTTATGTGGTTTTTACCTTATTGGTTTTAATGTTGTAGGTCACCACGAGACCCTTTGGGTGAGTGGTGGCTTTAAAACAAAATCTAATAAATAAAGGTTACATGTTTGGGCAGAATTTGGGGAGGAATCCAGTTTTGATTGCAGAACTGGGATTCCTGAGAAACTTGGATGTAGTTTTGTCAATTTTTTTTCTCCAACCAAGTTCTTAGACCTTATGATTGTAGAAATA
Organism: Lepidodactylus listeri; assembly: GCA_029233225.1. Lineage (NCBI taxonomy): Eukaryota > Metazoa > Chordata > Lepidosauria > Squamata > Gekkonidae > Lepidodactylus > Lepidodactylus listeri. The sequence continues at coordinate 15,574,746 of JARCFY010000010.1, read as the reverse complement.
CGTTGGACAGCGGGCGAGCCTTGTTGGCAAGGGATATGTTATCTGGAATGTGGGAACTGTTTCCACGCTTGGTGTGAATAGCTATCCCTTTGCCACAGCCTCTTCTTATGCCAGTTTGGTGTAGGGGTTAAGTGCGCGGACTCTAATCTGGGAGAACCGGGTTTGATTCCCCACTCCTCCACTTGCACCTGGCTGGATGACCTTGGGCAAGCCATAGCTCTGTACCAGCTGTTCCCTCAAGGGCAGCTTGGGAAAGAGCTCTCTCAGCCCCAACTACCTCACAGGGTGTCTGTTGTGGGGAGGGGAAGGGAAAGGAGTTTGTAAGCCGCTCTGAGACTCCAAGTGAGTGAAGGGCGGGATATAAATCTAATCTCTTCTTCTTCTTCTTCTTCTTATGCCCTTCTTCTTTTCCCCCACAACACCCTTGTCTGTCACTGGCACTTGTGCCGCTGTTTGTCAAAACAGTCATATCCGGAGAAAGCCAGAGTATTGTGTTGAAGATAAAACATGAAGCTCGATCCATCTGATTCGCAATGAGGACATGTATATCAATTTTGTCATGTTCTTACCACATTTCAAGTAAAGAATGTGAAGGCTTTGGGGATGAAAAAATAGGAACAGACCACGAGCAGATCACAGACAAAAGGCCAAGAGATGATACGAAACATGTGTGTGATGCGTGTCTGGAAAGACTCTAAATTCTGCATTATTTTGTTATTTCCATCTCGGTTCTCCATTGACGATTTCCATATCCAATTAGCTTGGAGAATACAAGTCAGAATCCGCCTCGCACAGAAGCACTGCTTAGCCGAAGCCGGCATCTGAAGTTGCGTTCTCTCTGCTCTATAAACCAACGGCAGAATGAAAGATTTGGGAATTAAAACTTAGCTGACTGTCAAATCTGTTGACAACTCAGGAGACAGAATAAAATACAGACCACTCTTCTGCTGTGCTGCATTTCAAACGCTGATCGTAAACATTCACCAACGCACATGTAGGTTTGCGGATTGGACTTGATCTTAGGACTCGCTCTAAGGCAGAAATAATTTCAGGGCTGGGCAGCAGGCCACGGCCCACCATGACTGCATGTGCTACCCTGGATCCAGCCCTAGTGAAAACCAGGCACTTTGGTCCCCCCTGGGTTGAGAGAAAACCTTCATGTGATGGACATGGCGGGCGTGTATGAACTTATACCTTCCTACTGCTCTGACTGGTTGTTTCCAGGGGTCGTTTCATAGAAAAAGAGGTGCAGGAGCTCATTAGCATACCTATTAGCATAACTCATTAGCATAGCTGGCCGAATGTCAGTTTCAGCCCTATTATACCCTATGGGCCATTGAAGTCAATGGCAAAAACTCATAGGGTATATGAGGGGATGGAGGAGAGGGGTTTGAGGGAGAGGCTCCAAACTTGCAGGGTACCTTCTGGGACCTCTCCCCCAAATACCCACAAAGTTTCAAGAAGATTGGACCAGGGGGTCCAATTCTACGGGGCCTCAAACAGGTTGCCCCATCCCCTCCATTGTTCTCTATGGTGGTGGTAGTGGTTAAGAATGGCGGACTCTAATCTGGAGAACCAAGTTTGATTCCCCACTCCTCCACACACAGCTGCTTGGTGACCTTGGGCCAGTCATAAGTTTTCTCAGAGCTGTTCTCTCAAGAGCAGTTCTTGAAAGAGCTCTCTCGGACCCACCTAACTCACAGGGTGTCTGTTGTGGGGAGGGGAAGGGAAGGGGATGGTAAGCCACTCAGACTCCAAGTGAAGGACGGGATATAAATTTAATCTCCTCCTCCTCCTATAAATTTAATCTCCTCCTTCTCAAACTGAGAGCCAGTTTGGTGTAGTGGTTAAGTGTGCGGACTCTAATCTGGGAAAACTGGGTTTGATTCCCCACTCCTCCACTTGCACCTGCTGGATGACCTTGGGCAAGCCATAGCTCTGTACCAGCTGTTCTCTCAAGGACAGTTGTCTCAGAGCTCTCTCAGCCCCACCTACCTCACAGGGTGTCTGCTGTGGGGAGGGGAAGGGAAAGGAGTTTGTAAGCCACTCTGAGACTCCCTTGGGTAGTGAAGGGCAGGGTATAAATCCAAACTCTTGTTCTTCCTCTTCTCTTGAGAGAACAGCTCTGAGAGAACCCGGTTCTCTCAGATTAGAGTCCATACTCTTAACCACTACACCAAACTGGCTCCAGTGGGCCTACTATACTTTTACGATGGCTCAGTAATTCTTGCTGTTGCTGGAGGATGGAAGGTGGAGTAGGGGCTTAGGTTTCATCTTCCTAGGACCATTGCGGTTTATTGCTACGATTTTAACACAACCATTGTTGTGGGTAAGCAAAAGACATTTCCATTTTCTGGGCAAATGATTGCCTACAAATGTCTTAATAGTGATCGAAACCAGAGGGTTGTTCCGGGGAGGAGGAAAGCTACCCATGCAAAGATATCTGATGGGAGGTGGATGGCCACAGATGGCCCAGACGTTTGACAGATCTCAAGGAACAAAAGTGTTATTTTAGGATTTTCTCTCCCTGCTGAATTAGCAACTGACGCAAACAAGACTGACCACCAGCAGTCATACCTCCCCATCCTATTTTCTGACTGTCTGTCTTGCTCTCAATCTGATTTGGGATTTTGGGCATTTGGATTAACTCATTAGTGGGGCAGCGTTCCGGCAAAGTCACTAATCTGTGGCAGTGGTGCATAGCACTGTGACAGTATTACATAGAAAATGAGAAATCTAATGAGATTAGGATTTCATGCATCCAGCCAGGCCCTGGTGCTCTAATGGTCTGTGGAAACCAGCACTCATTCTGTCTTTCGGGGGGTGGGGGGAGGGAGAGAGAGAGAGAGACTACAGGACCTTGAAAGGAAGGAGGTAACTAGATGTTGCACATGTTCTCTACTACAGAAGTGTAAGACTACTATGAAGATGTATAAATCTCCGGTTGTATTCAGAGGTTCACTTCCCCCATGACTGATCTAGCTTTAGGTGGTGGAGGGATGTACAGGGATTTGGGTCTACATGTTCTGCTTCAGAATGTTCCTCCTAGACTGATCTTGCCAGCTCTGGGGTTGCCACTTGGACTTGTAGAAATCAGTACAAGCAGTGGGTATAAGGTGCCCAGAACCTGCTAGAGTGCTAGACCTTTGCCAGGATCCAGTTGGAAGAAAGGATGCAGTTGCTCAGGAAACAAGCAGAATCAGAGAACAACATGCCGGCTTGGTAAGAACCTGAATTTGAAATGACATGGATTTTTGGGAATGGTAGTTCTGTTTCACTAAGGCTGCGGTCACACACACTAAATAATCCCCTTTTGATCCACTTTCAATGCACTTTCCAACTGGATTTTGCCAGTTCACACAGTAAAATCCTGTTGGAAAGTGCACTGAAAGTGGATTGAAAGTGAATAATTTAGTGTGTGTGACTGCAGCCGAAGGCCCAGTTTACACCTCCCCTCTGAAGTACTTTGACTGCTGTCTTTTCCTATGCTCATTTCACACTGGTTTCAAATTTCACTCCCTGGGTCTGAAGAGTACAAAGCAACAGGATCTGTTTAAAGCAGAAAAATGCTAGCTTGACCACAGGAGGGCAATTAACAAATGTAAACAGTAATTTTTAAACTAGAACAAGTATGGTTTGAAACTAGAAACAGGTATAGACTTTTTTTTTTTTTGAAACTAGAATGATGTCAGCGGGAAAGTCAGATGGAGATTTGACCTAAGAGTCCTGTATTCCTTATACAGTTCTGGGATCCTGAAGTTACGACCTGAAACAGTGATTTTCATGTACAGTTTTGGCTCAGGAATTTCATTATGCACACCCCTAATTATATGTGAAAATGGGGATTTGGGACCAAAATATCAATAGGGCTCATGCCTCTTAAGGGGCTGCATGCCCTGTTTTGAAAGAAATCTGGACCTGCACTGTGATCCAGTACGGTTTCTGCCTGCTTCACTTAGGAGGCCTGCTACTGTATATAGTGCCAGAGAGAATTAAATGCAGAATGTTCATGTGGTCAGCTGGTTGAAAGGCTTGTGGAAGATCCACTGGGAAATGCACATGTATGAATGACAGCTTGCACTGTGTATTGGAGCACTTCAAGGAGTCCGAGGTTGGATATGTTCCTTTCTGATTGTAGCCCTTACAGGGTTTTTCAAAGTGGTTATTTACTCTCATGTTCAAAATAATAGCAACCAGGTCCCACACTCTCTCTAACAAAAGTCACACGGCTGATTAACTCTAAAGCAGCACATACTGGTTAATGCACAGAAATGCTGTGGCTTCCTATTCCTTTGGGGGTAAAGCTGAGCCTTCTGTGTTATGCTGCTGCTGCTGTTTTTTTTTAAGGCTGTGAACAATTTTGTGATAAGAGACAAGAGAGAGAAATCTGGAAGGCTACCAGTTTTTAGTGCCATGCTAGTCTGCCACCCAGTGGTGGCTCCTGGAACTTTTCCACCTGCTCATAGGAAGTACTTCTTCAGGCCACTACTGGATTCATCTGGGCAAGAGGAACACCAGACCAAGTTAAGGGAGGAAGGGCCACACTGAGAGCCTTGTTTATGAGTTGCTATGCGTGAATGGGATAAACGCTCTAAATCTCTGATGAGATGTTTGAATGCTTTTTAACTTTTAATGTAAGCCACCCTGAACTTGCTTGGCAGGGAGGGAGGGCTATAAATCAGATAAATAAATAAATCCTACTGAAACTTGATAGTTGATATTTGGCAGGTGGTACCAACCATGGCCCTTTGACTGACAGCTGCTGTGGGCCAGTGGGGGCAGTGGAAGTTCCAGTTCTGGCCTGCCTAGAGGCCTTTAATGACCCATGGTCACCAAGATGGTCACCAAGATGGGGAAAGCAGACAGAGAGGGGCCAGGACTTACTGCTCGAGGACAAGGCACAGCACAAGGTCTTTATGCAGCTGCCAGACCATTTAATTGCTGCAGGCCCATAGCTACGGGGGGGGCATTTGGGGGCAATGCCTCCCCACTGATGAGCAGCGCCTCCTGTAGACAATTTTTTCAGTGTTTGGCAAAAAATTTAAAATCAAGTTTTTAAAAATGTTAAGATGTATGTGGGGTTTCCAGAATGACTCCAGATGCAGTCAGGTTCAAAAACCGAGAGGTGAAATTTTGTGAATCCCTCCCACTATCCGGACTGTGTTGCTTCATGGGTATTGGGGTGGGGAGGAATTAGAGATGTTAGATCCTCAAGGAGATAGAGATACAGGAAGAGTGCCAGCCATGATGTAAACAATCGCTGTCCTCAACCAAATGCCTGGCGGGACGTCTCTTGTAGGCCCTGCGGAATTGCATAAGATCACGCAGGGCCCTTATATGGCAGTATATGGTAGTAATGTGTTAAGGCAATACCTTTCCTGTTCTTGTGTACTGTTTACATTTCCATAGATGCACCCTTTAGTATGGGTCGGAAGCAAGAAGGTCAAAATGGTGTTGAGTGTGCTCTAATAACGGAAATCTGGAGAGCAGAAAGGAAAGAAGGACTATGGGAGATAACTTAAAAGAAGCATTTTTAGAAACATGGAGGAGAGAAGGTTCTTTTTTTTGCTGTTTATGTTTGTCAGGGAAGAATCAGCATGGATTCTGTAAGGGAAGATCTTGTCTCACTAACCCTTTTAGAGTTCTTTGAGGGATGAACAAACGTGGACAAGGGTGACCCAGTAGATGTTGTTTCCCTAGACTGAAGGACCGCCTACTCCCTTATGGACCTGCCTGACCATGATGTTCATCTTAGGAGGCCCAGCTTTGGGTGCTCCCCAAAGAGAGCCAGCTTGGTGTAGTGGTTAAGTACGTGGACTCTAATCTGGGAGGACCGGGTTTGATTCCCCACTCCTCCACGTGCAGCTGCTGGGTGACCTTGGACAAGCCATAGTCTTGTCAGAGCTGTTCTTGAAAGAGGGGTTCTCTCAGATCTCTAAGCCCCACCTACCTCACAGGGTGTCTGTTTTGGGAAGGGGAAGGGAAAGGAGTTTGTAAGCCGCTCTGAGACTCCTTTGGGTAGTGAAGGGTGGGGTATAAATCCAATCTCCTCCTCCTCCTCCTCCTCTTCTTCTTCTGCCTTCTGAGATTAGGCAGGTGGCAGTGCAGGAGATGGTCTTCTCGGTTGTGGCCCCAAAACTCTGGAACTCTCTCCCCAAGGGGATTAGTCTGTCCCCTTCTGTTGTCTTCTTCCGCCAGTGGGCGAAGACTTTTTTTGCTTTGTCTGGCATTCCCTCAATGATCCCTTCCTTCCTAACCAATGTCTTAATTGGTGGGTTTTTAAATTTCTGTATGTATTTGAACTCTGTTGTTTAATTATTTTTATCCTGTGTGTTTGGGGGTGGGTTTATTTTAATGCTTTTAAAATGTGATTTTCATGAGGTATGTTTTAACTTGTTAACCGCCCAGGTGGCCCTCATAAAGGCAGGAAGGTGGGATACAGACTTGGTAAATAAAAAAAATAATAAAGGAAATAAGATTCTTGGAATTAAGTCGGGTTCCCAGATGGCACAAAGCAAGATGCCCCCAGCTATTAGAGTTTACCAGCAAAGGCTGCAGGAACAAAAAGCTGGCTATAATATATATCCGTCAAATTGCAGCCAACCTATAGTGACCCTGTAGAGTTTTCAGGCAAGAGACATTCAGAGGTGGTTTGGCATTGCCTGCCTCTGCATCAGGACCCTGGACTTCCTTGGTGGTCTCCCGTTCAAGTGCTGACCAGAGCCAACCCTGCTTAGCTTCCAACATCTGATGAGATCGGGCTCACATGGGCTATACAGATCAGGGTGCAAGCAACCTTACATAAAGGTAAAGGTAAAGGTTTCCCTTGCTTGAAAGCCCGTGGAATCTGACTCTAGGGGTGCGGTACTCATCTTCATTTCCAAGCCGAAGAGCCAGCGTTGTCCAAAGATGTTTCTGTGGTCATGTGGCCGGCATGACTAGATGCCGAGGCACACAGAATGCTGTTACCTTCCCACCAAAGCAGTACCTTTTTACCTACTTGCAATTTCTTGCTTTCGAATTACTAGGTTGGCAGGAGCTGGGACCAGAGATGGGAGCTCACTCCATCAGGCGGCACTCAGGTCTCGAACTGCTGAACTACCGACCTTCCGGTCTGCAGTCCGACTTAACCACTGAGCCACCGTAGCAACCTTAGAATCATCTTAAACAATTTTGGAGATGGTGATCTACATCTCCCCCTTCCCAGGTTTGCAAAAACGATTGGGACTTTTTCAATCCTCTGTCAGAACAGCATTCAAGCTCTGGCGCCGTTTAACCATAGATTAACAAAACACCAGGCCATCGTAGGACACAAAAACGCTCCAGTTAGAGGTGATAGGCAAACTATAAAATGAAACAGGCAGGGGTTTTTTTGAAAAACCGCCCCTTGTCATTTATTTGCCTGGAATGACAACCTGAGCTCGAGAGAGTGCGTCTCGGGGAAGAGGGGGCTGCAAAGTTTAATAGAGCAATTGGATATGCGACCGTAACTCAATGTTCGGCCTTGACAATAAACTTGGGGATTTATCTAGATGACCAGACATGCTGAGCTTTGGATCTTTAATATACGGGCTGGATGAGGGGAGCATTGTTCTTCTTGATTTAGTGGGATGGTTTCTATAGCCCGCCAAACACAAGGGGGAGTGGGGCGGTAGAGAAGGCTGGAGGTGGGGGAGACCATGGGCAAAGACAGCACAGCCGGATTGGAAGCCAAGCCCAGGTGATGGATCGGAGCAAAGCAAGAAAACAAACCAAAAAAAGAGAGAGAAGAACATAGGCCTTTGCATACAGGCAACAAAAGGCCGTAACTCACAGGTTCCATTAATATGTATTGCGTATCTTTAAAACATTCTGCTATTCAAGTATCACATTAAGTACAGGGTACAAAGGGGAGGGGGAATCACACGATAGCTGATTTGCATTTCGTTATTAATTCAGAGAAATAATATATAAAAGGAGTAAAATTGTCAGCGAGGTAACCTGGCGAATCTTTATACAATAGCGACAATTTCTGTTATGGAAAGCAAATATTTATTTATTTATTTTTAAAAAGGGAAATCGGCGAAATGAATAGAAATGTAATTCAGAGCAACGCCAGCACTTCATCTTCCTGTAATGACACAGCCAAAGTCTGAATTCCTCCCATTTCCAGTGAATTATGGGATGGAGCGGCGCTACCCAGGCAGCTGCTGTCTCAGGGAGAAACCGCACATGGCGCCTCACGATGTCCCATTAGGAAAAGGTGATATAATGAATTCCCCCCTTTCTTATAGCCCTGAAATAGCACATTTCATTCAGCGGGTTATTTACTCCCTGGATTAGAGTGATGAGGTTCTGAATAAGGTGTGAGGATGTTTTGAAGGGAAGAGGGGGGGAAATAGTTTTGTTAGTCTCATCTGCATATTTCATTTCAGGGTGAACAGCGGGGTCCCGGGGGCTCCGCACGCTCCTTCAGTCACTGGACTCAAATGTGTAGTGACACCAGACTGTGTTTTCAGCTTTGTCAGGGACCACCAGGGATTTCAATGGATCAAATGCCTGCTTTTGCTAGAAGCCTACACAGATAGAGTGGTCTTGGGGTCAGAGCTTGGGTCTCTGCAGGTATTTGATGGTGCTGAACTCTGACTAAAAAAAGAAACAGGAGGAGGAGGAGGAGATTGGATTTATACCCTGGCCTTCACTACCTGAAGGAGTTTTAGAGCAGCTTACGATCTCCTTTCCCTTCCCCTCCCCACAACAGCCACCCTGTGAGGTAGGCGGGGCTGAGAGAGCTCTTTTGAGAACTGCCCTTAAGAGAACAGCTCTGATAGAACTTGTGACAGACCCAAGGTCACACCAGCAGCTACATGTGGAGGATTGGGGAATCAAACCCAGTTCTCCCAGATTAGAGTCTGCGCTCCGAACTACAACACCGGACTGGCTCTCTCGAAGTGATTGACATGCATACACACAAAGGTGGGTGAGGAAAGATAAACATTATAGTGGTTAAAAGTTCCAGACATGGATCTGTGAGATCCAGGCTCAGATTTCCACTCTGCCATGGAAGCTTGCTGGGTGGTCTTGGGCCTGTCACAAATTCTCTGCCTAACCTACCTCCCAGGGTGGGTGTGATGATAAAGTGTAGGAGAGGAGAATGGGTGGAGTTGCCTTGTCTGGGCGGGAAATACTTGGAGATTTTGAGGGGGGAGCCTGGGGAGGGCGGGGTTTGGGGAGGAAAGTGACCTCAGGGGGGCACAATGCCACAGAACCCATCCTCCAAAGCAGCCATGTTCTCCAGGTGAACTGATCTCTGTTGTCTGGAGGTCAGTTAGAATACTGAGAGATCTCCAGGTGCTACCTGGAGGTTGGCAACCCTAAGAATAGATACTCTGCTTTGGGTCCCCATTGGGGAGAAAGGTGGGGGTGGGGCTTGACATGCAGAAGGTCCCAGGTATCTCCATCAAAGAGGACCAGGCAGTAGGTGACATGAAGGACCTCTGCCTGAGACCCTGGAGAGCCGCTGCCAGTCTGAGTAGACAATACTGACCTTTGATGGACCGATGGTCTGATTCAGGATAAGGCAGCGTCATGTGTTCATGTGTGTTCACACTGGGGGCCCCTGATCCAGGCTATTTAAGTCTGCAGCGCATTCTGCACAGGATGCTAATAACAGGCCTTAAGATGGGTTTCCCCCCGCCATGCTTTTTTTGGTTTTTAATCATCCAGCCAGATAGCAAAAAAATTAATAAAAATGCTTGGGTCCACGGCTGGATAAGATTGCTCGGGTCCACAGCTGGGTAGCCGTGTAAAACTTTTTATCAGGCCCACCCAAAACAACACGTTAACAGGGGGCCAGCTTTTGAGTCTGGCAGAATTCTCCATCGGGCTGCATGTACCAAAAACCTGTGAGAAACACTGAGCAGACAACCAGATTTGGTGCTGGTGGCAAGTTCTGGGGAACTCGGAAGCTTGCGCCACCTTTTGTGTTACTTTGGCTGGTCCTAATAGAAGATATTATACGGCACTTTTTTGTTGTCTTTATCATCCCTACAAATTGTTTCTGGAGCCTAACCGCTGAGGGTCAGGTGGGTATATTCTGCCACTGATGCTTTAGTTGGCCATATTTTCTACGCTACATCCCACCGTAAAATGTACTAATGGGAGGCCGTTACTCTAATTTAGGGCTTTGTTATTGCTCTGGGATAGTTCCCAGAGCCTTTCGAACAGAATGGCAGCACTGAATCCTTCCTGCCACCTAACATATAAAAAGACACCACTCTTCAGTTTACGTAGCATATGCACAATAAAGCCAGACTCCAAGAGAGTCAATGCAGGGTCAAGAGAGGGGATTTCTTGGTGTATGTTAGAAGGAGAGATCCTTACAAGACAGCTTTAAGGGCAGGCATAGTCTTTAGGAGGGGGCCGTAGTGTCTCAAAGACACTGAGCTGCAGGCCAGTTAAGACACTGAGCTGCAGGCCAGAAGGTCGGTAGCTCGGCAGTTCGAGACCCGAGTGCCGCATGACGGAGTGAGCTCCCATCTCTGGCCCCAGCTCCTGCCAACCTAGCAGTTCGAAAGCAAGAAATTGCAAGTAGATAAACAGGTACCGCTTCGGTGGGAAGGTAACAGTGTTCTGTGCACTTTGGCATTTAGTCATGCCAGCCACATGACCACCTAAAAGTCTTTGGACAACGCTGGCTCTTCAGCTTGGAAACAGAGATGAGCACCATCCCCAGAGTCGGATTCGACTGGCTGTCAAGCAAGGAAAACCTTTACTTTTATTATAGTCTTTAGGATCTGCCCAGGTGCATCACAGTAACCCTCTAAAATGCTAAAACCATAATGACACTTTGTCATTGCTTTGTTTTTTCTCTTTTTGATTTTGAAGGTGCTACAAGATTCTTTGGGGTTTTAATGCTCATCATAAGTTCTGGCCCTGATCCTGCATGCCTTCCTGATCTCTGAAAACCACTTGATCCTATGGCTTATCAGTATGGGTGTCTTACAAACAGAGTTGCCAACATCCAGGTGGCAGCCGGAGATCTCCTGGAATTACAACAATTCGGGAAAAAGAAGAAGAAGAGTTTATTTTATAACATTCAGATGACCCAAGATGTGTTGTTGACATGTTTTTTTCCCTCCAAAGATGAACTATGATTCATTTTTCAAGGAACCAGTTTTAGAATAAAGGGATTCCAGAATGAAGAGGAGTCATCACCCTGTCTCTGCCCAGTCACTTTCCTCTGCTTCCAATAACTCCTTACAAGAGAATGACTGCCACTTTGAGTTCCTTGATAGTTTCAGAGGGTAGCCACATTGGAGTGCAGTACAAGAGCTAGATTTGAGTCCAATAGCAACAAGAGTTCCAGAGTATGAGCTTTTGAGAATCGAAGAAGAGTTTATTTTATACCCTGCCCTTCACTACCCAAAGGAGTCTCAGAGCAGCTTACAATCATCTTCCCTTCCTCTCTCCACAACAGACACTCTGTGGGGTAGGTGGGGCTGAGAGAGCTCTGAGATAACTGTGACTGACCCAAGGTCACCCAGCTGTCTGCATGTGGAAAAGTGGGGAATCAAATCTGGTTCTCCAGATTACAGTCCACCACTCTTAACCACTACACCAAACTGGCTCTCAGTTTGGCTCACACCCTGTTCACTGGTCTTGCATAGAGGTCTGAATTTTCGACAGTCTATTTTACAGTTCGTCAATCTGTTTTGGGTGTTCGGCAGGTTATTGCAGTGGCTATGGTCACACACACTAAATAATCCACTTTCAATCCACTTTCAGTGCACTTTCAAACTGGATTTTGCCAGTTCACACAGTAAAAATCCAGTTTGAAAGTGCATTGAAAGTGCATTGAAAGTGGATTATTTAGTGTGTGTGACCGCAGCCAGTGTATTCCTTACTAACCATGCAGTACAGCGCAATTGGCTTTTTGCGTATGTGTGTTCTCACACAATCCAATTGACTTCTACCCCCCCTCTACCCTTTCTGTGTAACTGTTCCACTCAGGAGTTGATAGTTTAAACAGGTGATCTGATCACTCAGGTTTTGTTTTATGGAAAATCCAGTTTGCACACAGACAAGACGTGCCAGAGCTGAAACATATGTGTCACATTGCTATTTTTTTAAAGTAATGCAGTAAAAGAAAAAAAATTCCAAGTCAACCCGGGGCCCTTAGTCCTACTTAAGTTTTTTTTTTAATTACTTTCCTTCCAGAGAACCAAAAAGTTGCATATATTTTCCTAGCTGATTGATGCTTTTCCATTTATTTTTTTTAATGTAATTTTCCTCTGGTAAGGAATTGTTCTCTTGAATGTCAAGGTGGAAATATTTCCCCAATCATACATTCTGATTGGCTCGCTGGCGCCTAATCAGATAGCATATTTGTAGGGGTGTGTGGGAAGCGGTGAAGGGAACGATTTGTCATGAGGGGAGATTCCCCCCCCCCAAACAGTCTTTGCTAAAGAGCTGCTTTGTAAAGCTTTGCCTGCAAAGCTTCCAGCTACAATCAAATTACTCCTTGTCCCTGCGTTTTTTCCCCCCTTCCGCCATCTTCCCCCTGCTCTGTGTACACTTGCATATAAACACACCCAGACCCTTCTAGATCCATCACTGACAGAACAGTTATTAAACAAAAAACTCAGCCGAGGGAATTATTAATCGCCAAGATTCATTTCTTTATCAAATGCTGCGGCCTGAAGGGAAAGCTCTTTAGGCTTTCTGAAGGGCTACGGCACATTTATCATGAGAGGAAAGGGTGTGGAGCTTGGCATTTTTAATATGTCAGATTGGAAACAGGAGATTTAGAGATCAAAGGAGACGACGTATCTGTGTAGAAGTTAAGATGATCGCAGTTTCCCCACCCCCTCACCCAACATAGTTTTGGCCCTTAAAAAGAAATTTTGTAGCTTCTGTCCTTAAATTCCAGGAGCACAATCCGGTCAGATCTCCCCCTGGTTCACTTTGAAGAGTCACTGCAGAGATTTAGGCATTTGTTCAACTCTCTTATTGATGTGGATTGCGAGCCTATCCGCTTTACTCAGAAGTAATTTCCTCCCGAGTGTATTGGGGTTTACTCCTACATCAATGACAAATACGGTTATGGCCTTCAAAGTACTTCTCTTTGATTGGGCCATGCCTAGACTGGGTCAATTGTACTAGGCACATGGAAAGATCATAGATATAAAACACTTTCCTTAATAAAATACATGACCATGTACTCCAGAGGTCCCTGTTTGATATGGAAAGGTCTCATCTTCTAGACTCTATATAAGTGTTTGTGTTTAAATATCATATAGTATAAGGATGCCCCCCTACTAGAGTAGAGATTGTGAACAAGCTGAGGAAAAGAATATCTTTCTCATTTATGAGAGGTTTAATGTGTGAAAATGGGAGGCTGAAGCTTTTTGTTACACTGAGGTAAATAGTATCCCGTTAAACCTCTGTTAAAAGGGAAGGACTTTTTCCCCTCCAGGTTGTTCATAAGGCTGTCACTCTCCCATGTGAATCAAAATTTCCTCATGGTGGTGGGGTATTCTGTGAACTCGGGCAAATACACATAGTTTGACAGCCAGTTTGGTGTAGTGGTTAAGTGTGTGGACTCTAATCTGGGAGAACTGGGTTTGATTCCCCACTCCTCCACTTGCACCTGCTGGATGACCTTGGGCAAGCCATGGTTCTGGCACAGCTGTTCTTGAAAAAGAGCAGTTCTTGAAAGAGCTCTCTCAGCCCCATCTGCTTCACAGGGTGTCTGTTGTGGAAAGGAGTTTGTAAGCCACTCTGAGACTCCTTCGGGTAGCGAAGGGTGGGGTATAAATCCAATCTCTTCTCCTCTTCTCTTCTTCTTTAAAAAATACTGGAGGATTAAACCTCACAAAACTGTAAACAATTGTTTCTTGAGACTTCAAGGGGAATTAAAAATATCCTGAATGGGGAAAAAGCGGAGAGTTTCAGGACAATTCTTACCATCTGACTGACTACTAAGGTGCTGAGCTTATCTCATAAGAACATAAGAGAACATAAGAGAAGCCAATGTTGGATCAGGCCAATGGCCCATCCAGTCCAACACACTGTCACACAGTGGCCAAAAATACCAGGTGCCCTCAGGAGGTCCAGCAGTGGGGGCAGGACACTAGAAGCCCTCCCACTGTTGCCCTCCCCCAAAGCACCAAGAATACAGAGCATCACTTGCCCCAGACTGAGAGTTCCTAGCTATACCTTGTGGCTAATAGCCACTGATGGACCTCTGCTCCGTATGTTTATCCAATTCCCTCTTGAAGCCGTCCATGCTTGTAGCCGCCACCACCTCCTGTAGCAGTGAATTCCACGTGTTTATCACTCTTTGGGTGAAGAAGTCCTTCCTTTTATCCATTCTAACCTGACTGCTCAGTAGTTTCATGGAGTGCCCACGAGTTCTTGTATTGTGCAAAAAGGAGAAAAGTACTTCTTTCTCTACCTGCTCTATCCCATGCATAATCCTGTGAACCTCAAAATGGCATTACAGTTACGTACCCTCAGCTTAGGGCTGCCGACTCTGGGTGGGGGGATACATGGAGATTTTGGGGGGTGGAGCCTGGGAAGGGCAGGGTTTGGCGGAGGGGGGACCTCAGCAGGGTACACTGCCATAGAGTCCACCTTCCACAGCAGCCATTCTGTCCGGGGGGGACACACACTGATTTCTGTCAGCTGGAGATCTATTGCAATAGCGGGGCATCTCCAGGCCCCACCTGGAGGTTGGCAACCCTCCAGGCTCAGCTTGGCTGCAGACACAGCTTTTATGTCTCTGAGCGTCACCAGATCTCCCTGTGGACATGCTGAGAGCCTGGAGCCTCTCTCTGAAAACTCAAACCAAACACTGTCCCTTCCCAAAACCATAGGGATTGTTATGTCTCTTTCCAGAAGCCATTTTATACTGGACCCTGTCCCCCATGGCAGCCATTTTGTGGTGGCAGCCAACAAATTCTCCAGATTCCAAAAGTCCTGCAGGCTACAGAAGGTTCCAGCGACTGGCTCTCACTTCTAAACAGGCGGAGAAGAGTCCCAGCAGAGTTCAACACGCACAATGTTTACAGTC
Source organism: Lepidodactylus listeri (assembly GCA_029233225.1). Lineage (NCBI taxonomy): Eukaryota > Metazoa > Chordata > Lepidosauria > Squamata > Gekkonidae > Lepidodactylus > Lepidodactylus listeri. The sequence goes on along the minus strand of JARCFY010000010.1, from coordinate 15,559,691 downwards.
TGCTGCAAACAGCCAACATGGCTGATTGGATAAAAGAGCTTAAAACAACAACAAAGCTATGACTTTAGTAGAGCTGAATGATAAAATGAAGTATAGCCTTTCACAGAGTGAGACTAGTTAAATTCTTAATCAGTATTGACGGGGCTGGCCTCTGATAGTGTTCCCCTTTGATCCCTGAGTGTTCGGAAAGGAGGCCAGTAGCTGCTGGGTGAGAAGGCGGGACAAGTTTGCTGTTGGCACATTTATTATGGTTGACTGTCTGATCGTTTGGGGTTTGCCTTTATCATTCCACTTCCAGCACTGGCTGCCTCGCCCATGACATGTATATCACTGCCTTCACAGTGAGGCTGCGGGTTTGGTTTCACAAGAGCAGCATTTGCTTGCCTCCTCTTGTCCTCCTGCTTGAACATACTCTCTGAACTCCATCATGGTTTCGGCTGTGTGGAATGGGCTCCCTGCAGAGGTGAGGGTAAACAACTGGTTCTGATGAGGGGTCAGGATTTCAGTCATCTTGGCTGGCATGGGACAGATGAAGCAAGCTCTCTACCATCGGCTTGGCCTGAATTCTCCCAGGGGCAGCTCTTTGTCCCATTGGGGGTTCCATGTGTACATTGATGAAGTATACATCTCATCTGGGGCAAATAACACTACCTGGGGCCGTTTGAGGCTAGTAAAAAGGGGCAGGGCGGGAACACTTAAGCCTCCTCTCCTCATACATCATGGTTCCAATAAAAATGGAGTCTATCCTTGCCTGGAATTAACTTCACCGCATGGAACTAAAAATATACGTTCTATCACAAGGACCTGAGGAAAACATAATGTGTAGTTGTTTAGTCTTTAAAAAAATAATTTATTCATTTTTTTTGGCAACATACAATAAGTAGTTTAACATAACATAATCTATATAACAGTCAGGGGTCATTTCATAGAAAAAGAGGTGCAGGAGCTCATTAGCACAACTCATTAGCGTAACTTATTTGCATGTGCCACACACCCTGACATCACCGGAAGTATGTCAGAAGGCAAGAAAGAAAGAGAGAAAAGAGAGAGAGAAAAGAGAGAGAGAAAGAGAGGAAGGAAGGAAGGAAGGAAGGAAGGAGCTGCCAGAGAGGGGACAGCTACTCATCCAAGCCTCAGAGATACCACTATTCTGGGAGGATAGCGTCAGTGGTGGCTGAAGCCTTCAGAAGGCTGGTCGGAGGAATAAGGACCTTTCCAGGGGATGGGGTCATTTTGCTGCAGCCTCGACACAAACAGGCATTCCCCTGCCGGGGTGAGGGGCTGGCACCAACTCCTGGAGCTGAGCTCCCTCGAACTCCTGCTCAAAATGACCCCTGATAACAGTGTATAAAATAACATTTAGTAACAGTATCTAAAATAGTATAATAAAACATAGCTTAGGTTGCAGTCACATATGCAAGATAGAGTGGAGAGAAGAGAGGCTATTTCCTCCAGCGGAAGTTGACCTGCAGTTGCACAATCACACAGTCTTTTGAAGCTGCGGGTGCAGCCCGCCACTGCATGATCAGATGCAACCATGGGTGAGTCAGGTTTTTTTTTTTTTGCCATTTGTCTCCGATGCACTTAAATGAGGGATCGATGATTCGCACCTCAGCCCTGACAGCTCCCTATGGAGTGTGTGATGATGCGCATCCTGAGAAGGGCAAAAAACAATGGCATGGAGTTGGGATGGCCTGATCAGACCATTCTGACGCCATGAGAGTGTGCTGGAGTGCTCAGACATGGGAAAGTCTGTCTGTGGCCTGTAGCAACCCGTTTGCTACTGGACTTTCTGAGATGTCTTTTAAATCCGCTTGTGCAGTGGAGCAACACAGGTTGCCGACGGCTGCGAGGTGCTTCCCAGATGTTGTTGTGTGATCGCACTCCTTTAATCCGCCTGGCATTCACACCCACATCAGGGCTAATTGTGCGTGTGATTGCAACCTTACTTACAATTAGGTCCTTTTATAAAAGTTGTTTAGTCTTGACCAGGGTAGGTGGAGTTTTACTTCAAATGTGCAGAAAAGGCCGTGGTGGTGGGATTACGTGACAGAGGTGTAAAAGGAGTATTGGAGGGAGACAAGAGAAACTGAAACTGCTATTTCTGCAAATTGTGAAGAGAAGGGGCGAGAGTCTGTGAGTTATTCACCAGAATTACGCTTCTCCAGAGAGGAGACGATTCATGCTAGTGTGTTTCCCCTCACAAGTCAGGAGTCAGCATATTGTCAGAACCCGCCATTAGTCATGTTTTCATCCCCCTCCCCAGACTTGAGAATCACTTTCCAAAGTGAGAATTTTCTGCAGGCTTTCTCTCAATCTGCAGTTTACAAAAGAAGAGAACATATTTTTTTGAGTTGGAGTTTGTACTATTCCTCTGCGTGTGTGTGTGTGTGTGTGTGTGTGAGAGAGAGAGAGAGAGAGAGAACTAACTTTATTTATTTATTTATTTATTTATTTATTTATTATTTCGATTTATATCCCGCCTAGCCAGCGGACCGGCAGCAGACTGTTGTATGCCTCAGCCACATATACCATCTTTTTTCAAACAGCAGAGAGGGAAAACGGGGAACTCACTTCCATCAACTCGGAGGAATGAGAAACATTTGTATTTAGCATCCATCAGATTCTCAGACAACCACAAAGGAGTCTGACGTGTTGTTCTGACAGAGCAGGGTGATATATCTCCGTCAGCGTGTGCCATGTTTCACGTCTTTGGGAGTGGTGCTTGCTGATGAAATGCCTTCCTTGGGTCTGTCCCTTTGAAATGAAAGCTATCTGTGTGCCTCCCCGGCTTTTTGCCTAGCTTAGGTTTCCGCAGCACATTTTATTTATTGCATTTTATTAACGTGGCATGAATTAGCCGTGGCTCTTTGAGAGACATTTCCTTTCTCCCCAGAACAGACTGAGTTGCTCTAAACCAATGGTGGCCAAACTTGCTCAGTGTAAGAGCCACATGGAATAAATGTCAGATGTCTGAGAGCCGCGAGTCACAAACGAATATCATACACACACATTTTTATTTAAAATATGCAAATTTGCTTTTCATAACATTAAATGAGACTGCCAAAAATAAAAACAAAAGGGGGTTAAAAACAGATATTGATAATGATATTTATTTGTCCAATGATATTTGTTTGCTAATGATATTAGTCTAAGAGAGAGAGGTGGAAAGAAAGAATGAAAGAGGGGGATAGAAAGAGAGACCGGCAGACAGAGAGAAACAAGGAAACAAATTGATGGGAGGGAGGGAAGGAAGGAGGGAGGGAGAAAAAGTATGCCTCTTCTTCGCTTCCCCAGCTGCCCTGCCCGGAGCCGCACAATACGTGTGAAAGAGCCGCATGTGGCTCCTGAGCGACAGTTTGGCCGCCCCTGCTCTAAACCTATCAGTAACATAAAAAATAATAAAAAAAAAACTTTGATTGAGCGTAGCCATTCTTTTTAAATTTATCTTTTCATGGGTACGGCACCACAGACAAAGAGAAATTTGTAAGTCGCTTTTCTGATTTGCTAGTTCACTCCTGTTGGTATATATGCTAAATCCTACTACAATCACTCCCTAGCGACTCGAGATCAGTACCATTGTTGCCAGGACATTACCACAAAATGTTAATGTCTGGGACTGTTTGCATGGGAAGCTGGTGCATTCCCTTTGTTCCCTTGAAAATGTTGCCTCTCCTTTCCACAAAGAGATTATGTTAGAGGTACAAGCTCTAGAAATTGTAATTGAGGCCCACAATCCTCTTATTAGCAGTTCAGAGGTGTAATGAAATCTTGGCAAGCTTTTCAGCTTAGATATTTTAATTTTTTTGTGTGTATGTTAAAAATTTCCATAAATGTGGAGTAACCCTGATTATCTATGTGCCGTGATTATATATGTTGCAAGGATAAGTATATTACTGGCTGATCATAGCGACCCCCCCTCCCCCGGAAGGGAAGAGATTATCTCTTACAAATAGATCCTATGCATATTTCCTCAGAAATAAGTCCCATGAAGAAATTCAACTTGACTTGCATTTCAATTGTCCCTCTTGCCCAGGGACAGTTCTCTTTAGCCGATACCCATCCCTTGCAGATCAGTATCCCTGTGTGGTCTCTGAATGGCCTTTGGGGATGTCATTTTAAAATGTTTTTAGGGTGGGAGGTTAGAGTTCTTCAGGAATCAAGTCCTTATTTGGGGTCTCAAGAAGGGAAATCTTCTAACGGGATGTTGGTGGATGCATCTTATCTGTACCACAAATGCAGCACCTGACTTCTAAGGCCCATGCCAGGCAAAATCCGCCATTTTGAGTAGGCTTTCTCAGGTACCTGCCAGTTTTGCTCACTAGTCATTAGGGTAGCCAGGTCCAGGTTGGAAAATTCCTGGAGATTTGTGGGGGAGGAGCCTGAGGAGGGCAGCGTTTGAGGAGGGGAGGGACTCTCGAGCTGCCACCTGTTATTTATCGAGCTGCTCAGATGCCTTCCAGTGAATTGGGATGCATCAGTTTTGCATGGTTATGCTGGTTTCCTGAAAAACTGCAGTGATTCTTACCAAAACCTCCAGCTTCAAAAAAAACCCATTTGAAGTGAAACTTATTATTTAGGTGTCTCAATGTGTTTTCCTTGCCTTCTCATTGTGATCATGAACCTCTCTCTCTCTCTCTCTCTCTCTCTCTCACTCACTCTCTCTCAGGTAACTGGTAAAGTATACCTTCAGACTTAATGTTTAAGAAACCAATTAGTAGAGAACAAGCTACTGAAGATCAAGTGAATACATCACACAGCAGCGGAGTAGTACCTTCAGTGATTTGTTGTAACAGCAGCGTGGAGTGAGATTTCATCAGTGTCCCATAGAAACATGTTCCTCTTTTATCTGTCTCCCAAACCATCCATTTTCTTCAAGGGTGCTGATCTCTGAAGTCTTGGGATGAGCTGTAATTCCGGGGGATCCCCAGGTCCCATCTTGCAGCTAGCATCCCTACAACTTTTGTGCCAATGCAACAAAGAAGAAGGGTGTAGAGAAAGGTGGCACCAACAGCAAGCAGCATGGGCACGGGTTTCGTGGAATCTGACCCGCATGCCTCCACCCCTTTTGCCACGGCCCATGCAGTGGAACCAGCCTAGGTCTACACCTCTCTGGGATCAGTCCCATAACTCACCAAAATGAGACTGTGGAACCAAGACAGCTTCATTCGATGACAGCTTGACTGAAATGGAAAATATAGGCCAGATGCTCGTTGCCCAGGGGAGCTGTAAAAATAACATCTGAAATGGTAATCATTTGTTCGCCCTCCTTCTGGGAACTGAATATCTGGAATAATGTTTTCAACCCTTTCAGGCTGATTTGTGTACACGCTGGGGTATCCGACATTTTGTGGCATGGCGCCCGCTTGGTTTTTGAAAGGTCTTGATGGGTGGGTGATTATTCTGTTACATGGCTGCTTTCTGCGCCAATGGCCTGTGGCTAATGGGGTAATTGCGAAGTTCAAGGGTACAATCCCAGACCTATTTGGGGTGGCGTAAAACCCACAGCAGACTATTGTGGAATTTCCTACAGAGTCAGCATTCATAGGGCTGCATAGTCATTTCATAGCTCAGAATGTGACCTGCTTAAAAAGGCATAAGAACATAAGAGAAGCCAATGCTGGATCAGGCCAATGGCCCATCCAGTCCAACACTCTGTCACACAGTGGCCAAAAACACCAGGTGCCATCAGGAGGTCCAGCAGTGGGGCCAGGACACTAGAAGCCCTCCCACTGTTGCCACCCCAAAGCACCAAGAATACAGCGCATCACTTGCCCCAGACTGACAGTTCCTATCTATACCTTGTGGCTAATAGCCACTGATGGACCTCTGCTCCAGATGTTTTTCTAATTCCCTCTTGAAGCCGTTCATGCTTGTAGCCGCCACCACCTCCTGTGGCAGTGAATTCCATGTGTGAATCACTCTTTGGGTGAAGAAGTCCTTCCTTTTATCCGTTCTAACCCGACTGCTCAGCAATTTCATTGAGTGCTCATGAGTTCGGTCTCTCTTGTTTGTTTGTATGTGTGTAAAGTGATGTCAAGTCATGGCGACCCCACTAAGGAGTTTTCAAGGCCAGAGGTGGTTGGCCATTGCCTTCCTCTGTAGAGTCTTCTTTGGTGGTCTCCCATCCAAGTACTGACTGTGCTTAGCTTCTCAGATCGGGCTATACTGTGACAAAATCGGGCTACACCATGCCACCTTTCCTCCCCTGCTTGTTTAAGCCCCTCCACCCCAATTCCTATTTTGTTCTTTAGAGCTATACGAGGCCTCAGCGCACACACCAGAATTGTGAATCTCATCAATATTTTCTCTCCAATTGTCAAATCAATGAAAGAAATACGTGAAAAGCCCAGTTTGATCTCTGTACATAAAAATCGACCCAAGGGGGCTCCTCAGCTTGTGGGGCTGGTTCACTCGGGAGACGCTGCTTAACAATCGCCTTGGAAGAAATGGGAGAATTTCAGTGACGGAAAGTACAGCTATTAGCCCTGATAGCTAAATGATAGCATTTTGCTCAGTACCACCTGCTGGGGATAAACAACAGGAAGGGCTCTCCGAACCATACGCTTGCTTGTGCGCTTCCAGAAGCAATTCTTTCACTCCTCTGCTTGCGTGCCCCGTAATTGCTTCCCTGCCTGCATCCATCCACAGAACACTTTCTGTCGGCGTTGCAAACCCTGTTGGGGACAGAAATGGGGAGGCCAAGGTTTCTGGTTCTGATGGCTAACTTCACGGTCTGTCAACAGCCAGTGCCCATGGTAGTGAAGGGCAGGGCCGGGTTATAACTCTCGGTGGAACTCTCTGCCGAATGACATCCATGCTCTGCCCGACGAAGAGCGTGATCACATGCACAATTCGCCTCTACACAGGCATGAATGCCGGGTGGATTAAAGGAGCACGATCAGACGCCAACATCTGGCGAGCGCCCCTTTTCACCATCGTACAAAATAATAGTGCATTATATCAAAGGCGTGAAAATGAATTATTACTACTACATTTTAATTTTTTTTTCTTATTTAAGAAAAAGTAAAACAATTTTGTTGGCCCTAAAAGTTTTGTGGGCACAAGGTACTTACGCCTTCATGGGCTCCTCCCACCACAGTAATATCAATATTAAAACTGATTTTGGATATAATTTTAAATGCCCCCCCCCCCCATTTTAGGCAAAGTTTAACAGATTTTTTATGGGCCTTAAACATTTTCTGATGTGAGAAAACAATTAAAATATTTTCTTCGACCCTATGTTTTCTTCCTTCTGATTTTAAAAGAAATCGAACATTTTCGTGGGCCCCTAAAAGTATCGTGAGCTCTAGGCACTGTGCCTACTGGGTCTGATGGATAAGTTGGCCTTGGCCAAGGGGAACATATATACGTTCATAAGAGCCGTCAAGTTGCAAACAATTTCTGGTGACCCCAGCAAGGGGCTTTCAAGGCAAGTGAGAAGCGGAGGTGGTTGGCCAGTGTCTTCCTCTGCAAAGTCTTCCCTGGTGGTCTTTCATGTAAGTTCTGGAGCACCTGGAGTATTGTCTGAAGTTCTGGAGGCCTCACTTCAAAAAGGATGTGGACAGAGTGGAGTGGGGTGCAGAGGAGAGTGATGAGGATGATCGGGGGCCTGGAGACCAAGAAACCCTAGAAGGAAAGGCTGAGGGACTTGGGAATGTTCAGTCTGGAGAAGAGGAGGTCGAGGGGGGACATAGTTGCTCTCTTTAAGTATTTGAAGGGCTGTCCCTGAGAGGAGGGCAAGGAGCTGTTCCTCTTGGCAGCAGAGGAGAGGACTCACAAGGAATGGGTTTAAATTAAGGGCAAGAAGGTACTGGATGGATCTCAGGGGGGGAAATTACAGTAAGAGCTGTTTACTAGTGGAATCAGCTACCTAGGAGAGGTGGTGAGCTCCCCCTCAATGGCAGTCTTTAAGTGGAAGCTGGACAAACACTTATCAGGGATGCTCTAGGCTGATCCTGCATTGAGCAAGGGGTTGGACTAGATGGCCTGTATGGCCCCTTCCAACTCTGTGATCCTGTGATTCTAACCAGATTCTCCTTAGCTGCTGAGATCTGACAAGATGGCTCTGTGTCATGCCACCTTTCCTCCCAGCTAAGTGGAACATCCACATACAAAACTAGCATATGTCTGAATGGGGCCAAACCACAGGAAATCACCATCACTTTTGTGCCCTACTTCCTGTTGTGTTCTAATGGCAACCGCCATGCGGTCGGGCCATGCAGTTTGGGGCAAGCACATGGCCAGGCGCAGTCAGAGCTTTGCTCCAGAACACAATAGACTGGCCGGATTGTGATTTAGACCTATCGGTCAGCCAGGATGCAAATAGGGGCCAATGATCTGGGGAGACTTAATTAGATGTGCATATAAGCAGACCCCCGAGGCCAGACATGTGTTCCTGAACCTCCTAGGGTTCCCAGCCTCCAGGTGGGGCCTGGGGATCTCCTGCTTTTACAACTGATCCCCAGCTGACAGAGATCTGCTCCCCTGGAGAAAATGGCTGCTTTGACGGGTGGACTCTCTGGCATTGTACCCTGCTGAGGCCCCTCCCCTCCTCAAACCCCGCCCTCTCCTGGCTCCACCCCCAAAGTCCCCAGGTATTTTCCAACTCAGACTTGGCAACCCTAGAACCTCCCTATAAACCATGAGCTGATTTCACTTGAAAGCATCTCTGGACTGAGTAGTTTATACTTCCTTAGGGCTGGAAACGCAATGGTAAGTTTAGGATGTATTTTTGGAATGATCCAGCAGGGCTCTTTTTCTCTTGAATGAGGGAGACTCGACCATTGGCATGCATCTGATGAAGTGAGTTCTAACTCATAGTAGCTTCTGCTGGAGTAAATTTTGTGAATCTCTAAGGCATTATTGGGGTCCTGCTTAAAAGACAAAGAAGAAGAGATGGGATTTATACCCTACCCTTCACTACCTGAAGGAGTTTCAGAGTGGCTTACAATCTCCTTTCCCTCCCCCTCCCCACAAAAGGACACCCTGCAAGGTAGGTGGGGCTTAGAGAGCTCTTTCGAGAACTGCTTGTGAGAGAACAGCTCTGAAAGAACTTGTGACTGACCCAAGGTCACTCCAACAGCTGCATGTGGAGAAGTGGGGAATCAAACCCGGTTCTCCCAGATTAGAGTCTGCGCTCCTAACCACAGCACCAAACCATCTGAAAAGGCATTCTAGTGAGCAATGAGTCCACACTGAGTAGAATAGCAATATTAACTCTGGGCATCCAGGAGAAATGAGCAAAACTGAGGTGCCTGGCTTTAGCCCAGCTTGGCCTTAAAAACAAAACAAAACACAATCTAACCCGATTCACAGAGAAAAGAAGAGTTTGCCACATGCCATGTGCACAGGAGAGAAGCAGAACCTGCCCAGATCCCGTCTCCAACGCAACAATATGGCTCAGGACAGGGGTCATTTCGAACGAGAACGCGCAGGAACGCTGTTCTGGGAGTAACAAGCCCAGGAGCGGGCACATATGGTGATGCGCTGTGGAAAAAAGCAAAAGCATACTAACTTGATCTGTATTTTCATGCTTGTTTTAAGGAAGCTTCCCTGCAAGAGCAAAGGAAACCTAAAGTGTCTTTAGTCAAAGTGTAAAGCTGGCTCGCCAGCTCTGAGAAGGGAAATACATGGAGATTTTTGGGGTGTTGCCTTCTGACACATTTCCGGTGATGTCAGGAGGTGTGACATATGCAAATAAATTATGCTAATGAGTTATGCTAATGAGCTCCTGCACCTCTTTTTTTACAAAATGACCCCTGGGTCCTCTTTTTCTACAAAATGACCCCTGGCTCAGGACGAGTGTTCCCTCTAAGCTGAGTTAGTGTGAGCTAGCTCATAGTTTTTGAGTCTCTGGCTCACACATTCTTGTCTTGGCTCAGAAAGGGTGGACCCAGAGCAAACTAGTTTAGGCAGCAGCCAAATAATCACTCACTCACTCACAACTTCAATGCCAGTAGCTCACAAAGCAGAATCTTTGCTCACAGGGCTCCACAGCTTAGAGGGAGCATCAGGACATGAGCATGGCACATAAAACCATCAAGAACAGGAGCCCGTCGCTTCCTGGAAAACACTGCATTTGCTTCTGTTTTATTGTACGGCCCCCTGGGGAGTGGTAAGAGGCAGCTGTTGTGACTCGCCTCGTTTGACTTGATAATGATGGTGGGTCACCAGTTTAGGCCACTGGGATTCATTTACAGAGCACTTACGACAATAAGCCCCCCGGATCCTCTCGTCAGGGTCGCCGCTTGTCTCTAGCTCTCAGAGATCCATGCCTCGACAATTACCGCAGTGCAGGACAAAGGAAGTACTAGAGCAGTGGATGGATCTGTTTGGATTACTTTGGGGGTGAAGTCACAAGTCACTTGAGTGTGTGAGGGCCCCCCCCCCCAGTTAGATTCAAAAGCTGGTCGTAGGTCATTTAAAAAACTTGAAGGAAGTACATCCTAAGCAGGTCTACTCAGAAGTAAGCCTCATTTTACTCAGTGGGGCTTTCTCCCAGGGAAGTGTTCTGAGGACTGCTGCCTGAGGCACAGGCTTTAGGCCTGGAATTAAAGCGAGATGGAAAATTCATACAATATAGCCTTTTGTGTCGGTTTCAGTATGAAAGGCATTTCTGGGTATCTGCTTTCTTCCCTCTCCCAGCCAATTTGAATGAATGTAAGAACATAAGAAGAACTCTGCTGGATCAGACCAATGGTCTATCTTAGTCCAACATAGGCTTGCCAAGTCCGGGTTGGAAAATACCTGGGGACTTTGGGGGTGGAGCCAGGAGAAGGTGGGGTTTGGGGAGGGGAGGGGCCTCAGCATGGTACAATGCCATAGAGGCCACCCTTCAAAGCAGCCATTTTCTCCAGGGGAGCTGATCTCTGTCAGCTGGGGATCAGTTGTAAAAGTGGGAGATCCCCAGGCGCCACCTGGAGGCTGGCAACCCTAGTCCAACATTCAGTCTCACACAGTGGCCAACCAGTTCCTCTGGACGGCCAACAACAGGGCACAGAGGCTGAGGCCTTCCCCTGATGTTGCCTCCTGGCTTTGGGATTCAGAGGCTTAGTGCCTTTGAATGTGGAGGTTCCCCTCAGTCACCATGGCTAGTAGCCACCAACAGACTTACCTTCCGTGAATCTATCCAACCCCCCTTTAAAGCTGTTTATTCCTGTGGCCATCCCTACAGCCTCTGGCAGCAAATTCCACATTTTAATCACTCTCTGTGTAAAGTAGTCTTTCCTTTTGTCCATCCTGAACCTATTGCCCATCCGTTTCACTGGATGCCCTTAAGTTCTAGTATTTTGGGAGAGGGAGAAAAATTTCTCTTTATCAACTCTCTCCACCCTACACCTAATTTTATAAACCTCTATCATGTCCAGTGTTCCCTCTAAGCTGAGTTAGTGTGAGCTAGCTCACAGTTTTTTAGCCTCCGGCTCACACATTTTTTGTCTTAGCCCAGGAAGGATGGCTCCAGGGCAGACTAATTTATGCAGCAGCCAAATCACTCACTCACAGCTTTAATGCCAGGAGCTCACAAAGTAGGATTTTTGCTCACGACACTCCACACCTTAGAGGGAGCATTGATCATGCCCCCCCCCTTTAGTTGTTTCTTTTCTAAACTGAAAAGTCCCAGACTCTTCAGCCTTTCCTCACAGGGAAGGTGCTCCAACCCCCTAACCGTCTTGGTTGCCCTCCTCTGTACTTTCCCCAACCCTGCAATGTCCTTTTGGAGATACGGTGACCAGAACTGTACATAGTATTCCAATTGTCCCATATTATAATCCTCCTCAGCCTTCTGTGTTTCAGAAGATAGGAGAAAGTGTCCCCGTTCTATACATAATTGAAGTTTCATCTGTGCGTGAGTGAGCAGCCCACTCTTACTGGAATCCTCAAGCGAAGCTTATATCTATGAGTTCGCTTAGCGCTCCCCACATGCATCCCTCATGTTTATGAACAGGCCCTCGCCTCACTTGAGGATTCCAGTAAAAGCGGGCTGCTCACTCACACACAAAGGGCCATGAACCACAGCATACATATTGTGACAACCTCCATTTGTATTATCAACAGACCCTTTACCCTTTCTTTGCAAACGAATGGGAGGCATTGTCTAGTTCTTTCCCCCCCTCCTATTAGAATAAGAGGAGGAGGAGGAGGAGGAGCAGGAGATTGGAAGGGAAGGCCATAGGAAGGGGAGGGTCATTTGTATCAAGGAAAGGGGCATCTGATTTAAACGCCAGCCACTGAGAGATTCTGAATCAGAAGTTCTGTCTCCATTTAGAGAAAGGACCTGAGCTTCCCTCAGCATCCATTTCACACATCCCATATGTGATCTGGGCAAGTCTGTTCAGTGTTGTGACCAGACAATAAGGTTCAAGAACAGCCATCAGTAGGGAAGGCTTCTGCCCAACCCTCCACTCCCCAACCCTCCAGGCATTTCCCCACCCAGAACTGGCTCCCCTACTTTCAGAGTGTTTCTGATGCATAAGAATTGGACACGATTCAGGCCCAGTCTTGATCTGTACATTTCCAGCTACATGTCCCCAATAGACCGCCTGCTGTGCACTTGACCTGCAGTTATTTTACAGCTCTGTTTTCTGCCACCTCTTCTCCCCCACCCCCCTTGTCTGATTAGGATAGTCTCGTTAAAGTTACCTGATTGGATTCAGGCTCCCGGGAATAAATTACGTCCAGCAAAGGGCCTTTCTAATTAAGACTTCTAATTGAAGGAGATCTATAAGTACTGCCATGCCCTGGAAGATTGAGGCCTACAAAAGTCGTTTGGGATTAACTCTTCAAACGCTAAAACTCGCATGCGGCACCAGTTACCAATCCCTTTCTTTTGGTTTTCCGCAATATGGGCGCCATTGTTTTCTGGCTTCCGGGACAAGCAGAACTTTAGCAGGAGCAGTTTCCTCTTTTGCTCCATACAGTTGGTAGAAGGAAAGCAATGTGTGTTGAATTTGTGCATGTTAAAGGTACTGCCGTGGGCAGAGGGGGGCAATGCTAAATCTGTGCAGCATTTGTGTTTCAGTTGCCTTCTGGTGTACGTGCTTCAGGTTTACCCACATTAGAGTGGTTTATAAACAGGCTCTTGGAGGCTCCCATACAAAGCTATTATTGAAAAGGATATTACCCAGCACTGGAGCTAGGGATGCCAGCCTCCAGTTTGGACCTGGAGATTCCTTGGAACTACGGCTCATCTCCAGAGTGCAGAGATAATTTCCCCCAGAGAAAATGGATGCTTTGGAGGGTGGACTCTGGCATGATACCCCACTGAGTCCCTGTCCTCCCCAGGCTCCACCCCCAAATCTCCACGAGTCTCCCAACTTGAATCTGGCAACCCTACGGCCAGGGGTGACCTGATAATCCTAGCTAGAACAACAGGGAAAAATAGTGACAGGTGCCCAGCCATAGTGTGGAAGTTCATGGGAGGAAGGACAGGTCCCTGCTAGCTCTATTGGAAAGGAAAGAAAGAGTGCCAGGAGATTACTGTAGACTAGAAGCTTACAAGTAGCTGATTTTAGAATGAAGGGGACTGCATGCAAAGGAGCATGACAAACTGTCAAGTCAGGTTCAGCAGATAGAGCTGGTCATGTGGTGTAGGAATAGGCTCAACTGCTGACATTACTAAAGACAGGGGATTCCATCTCCCTAGGATTGGTTTTGCTAAATACTGCCTCTGAACAAAAAGAATGGAAGAGAACTTTGATGTATGAAAGGTGGGGGGAAGAAGACAGGGACTGAGCCTGGTATTTAGGGTATCTAGAAACTTTACCTCTTTGGAATGACTGGAACATGCATTTATCCAGTTAATATGATGGTTGTTAAAGTCACCCAGTATTACAACTCCCTCTCTTTTGGATGCTTCCTGAATTACTGAATTACTTTTGGGGCCTAGTATTATCACCCACAGTGATTCTATAAGGAGGAGTCCCCTTTTAAGGTTTCTAGCTTATTAGATGTTACTTCGCAGCTTTAAAGACCTGGCACTACAGTGAGGAAGGGTGAGACAAACCAGTTTGAGGCTCAACTTGTACATAGGTTGCAGCAGTCAACCATTAATTTATTTAGTTAGAAAATGTATATGCTGCCTCTCCAGAGACTCGTTCAAGGCAGCTTACAGGTAAGATAGTAATACAAAACCATTAAAACACACCCATTTAGAACAAACACAACCATATTTATTTATTTATTTATATTTGGTAGGCTGCCCTTCCCTGCAAACAGGGCTCAGGGCAGCTTACAACAGAGGAAAAAAAGTGATTTAAATTAAAACCAACATTTAAAAAATTACCTAAAAGCAATCAATAAATAGGACAATATACACTCTGGGATGGTGGAAGGAAAAAAAAAAAGAGCTCCCCAGCCTCCTGGGGGGGGAGGGGTATGTGGGATGGGAAAAGTATATCAGAGTGCCAGGGGTCATACTGTCCCATCGCTAACCTCAACCAAATGCTTGGCGGAACATCTCTGCCTTGCCTGCCCTGCAGAAAGGTAGTAACTCCCACAGGGCATGGATGTTTTTCAGCAAAGAGTTCTACCAGGCAGGGGCCAGGGCCCCAAAAGCCCCAGCCCTGGTTGAGGACAGCTGGATTTCTTTTGGGCCAGGGACCAGCATCAAAAAGTACAGTAATCCGACAAGCATGTTCTTTCTGATAGACTCAGAATGCCCAGCATGCGCGAATTGAGAGAGAGCAGGGGCAGAAGAATAAAACATCACTGTAACTTATATTTCCAAAGATTGCAAGTTAATAGCTCAAATACAATGCTGGTATTTTTTTAATCCTTAAAGAATGTCAGATTTTGCCATTTCCTAAAACATCTCTTGAAGCTCGGGCCTAGCTGAAGACTTGCCCCCTTAAAGTTAAAATTATATACTCCAACATCCAAGAGAGCGCTACCTTGGCTTAGTCACAGAGGACTCTTATGTTTCTCACTCGGATAAACTTGTTGACTACAGTTCCTTAGTCTTTCCTTGGACTCCCTTTATGCAGTTACCAGACAGGAAACCATAAGAACGATTAAGAAATGTCTCTTTAAGTATGATTCTAACTGTACAATCTGTAGAGCACGACGTGTTTGTTCTACTCGATTTGTTGGTATTCTTCCACCTGGAGGGCTTCCTGATTAGTGCTCATATTTGACTGTTCCTCGCTCTTGACGTGTCTTTATGTTGGCGCGCCTTAATGCCCGACCATCTAGAATTTTACAAGAGAGATATCTTAAGACACCATACTCCGAGAGAGTATGCGATTGTGGAGCAGGTAGCGTAGACACCCTGTATCATGTGACCTTTGAATGTAATTACTTTTCTGAACCTAGAAATCTTTTAATTCTTCCTTTGCTCCAAAATATAGATCATATGGAAACATTACCTCTTGAAGAAAACTGCAGACCTATCACTCTTTTAGCTGAGAAATTTTTTGCATCTGTGGTAGATTTTCGCAGCCATTCAAACAGGGTCTAGCTTTTCCTATATTTTAATAATGTGAAGAAGTTTAAACTCGTTCTCTGGAGCTGCGTCGCTTGTCTCCATTGTACCCTATAGCCTCAGCAGGGGTGGCATGCTATCTCCATTGTACCCCATGGCCTCATAGGGTACAATGGAAAGAGAAGGGGTTTAAAAAGTTTTCTCTTCACTTCCCCAGCCAGGCCACCTTGGCAGGCCAGCTGGGGAGGGAAAGCATGTCAGTTTCACTTCCCTCTGTTTGGAAGCTGAGGGGTAGTGAAATGGACATGCTCTACTGGGAAGCTGAATGTTTTTGGCAATGTCGAGTATTTCCCGAATCCCGGTATCATACCGATACTGGGATTTGGGGATATCAGCATTTACCAATATTTTTCAGGTTTGGTTTACCCGAACCAAAAAAATTCTGTCCCCCCCCCCCCCCACGAATGCTCCTAGTTCAGTCATGGAGCATACATGTCTTGCCCAGATTAGTGTACTAGCACTGTCAAGGTCAATCAGTCTCGTCCTGATCAGCTTCGATGCTTCCTGATAATCCTATCAGATTTTGCAGCTGATGCCACAAACAATAGATTAAACACACACTTCCTAGAAGGAAGTCCTACTCAGTTCAGAAGGATTTACTCCCAGGTAGGCATACATTGGATCGAAGCCTTAAAAGAGTTTTGCAGTTTGAGTTAATGCTGGCGGTGATGAGGATGGTGGTCACAGGATAGGGTGCAGTGGCAGGACTGGGATCCCAACCATTTCGAAATCTTGCGTTCATTGGCTCAGCCGCTTGAAATGAACAGATAACGTGAACACAATATTTTTATTCCTCCCAATCTGGAAGACTGTCTATTCCATTAACAATGAGTCACGGAAACGGATCCAAATGAAACATTTATATGGAGCTGTGCCAATGCTGGGGGGAAAAGCCTTTTGTGCTAAGATTTGCAGAGAAAAACAAGATATAAATAAAACACGATTCCTTCCCGTCAGCGCATGGCTCTCCAGACATAGAACAGCATGTTCTTTTGATAACACGCATTCAGGCAGATCCAAAGCACACACAGCAGCCCAAGGAGGAATGGCTACGCAGACACTTCAGTGGCAAATCGGAGTTTGGAACATGCTTTGCTGAGGCACAGGGCTGAGCATCACCTCTCTGTGACAGGGCACGTACACATCCTTACCAACCCCATCACAGATATACAATGGCTTGATCCCACCTAGAATTTCTATGAGCAAAAAGTGGGGTATTTTTTTTTTGCTGATTTACACCTCCTGTGGGAGACCTCTGACTAAGCTGGTCTAGAGGGGTCCCCCAGGAGTAGCAATTCTGGGGGGGGAGTGTTGTTTTGGGCAGCCACAGAAGGGGGGAACTGAAGAAAATCAACCCCTCAATGAAAATAAGGAGAAAAAGAGATTGGATTTATACTCCGCCTAGAGCTGCCAAGTCAGCCTGGGGGGCGGGGAATCCCCCGCTACAGGGGTTCCCGATCCGCTGGCCAGCATTCGGGCAGCGGGGGGAACCCCACCCCCAAAGTCGTCCAGTCAGGATGATGTCCCCAGCGTAATGATGCCACCCGGAAGTGACGTCATCACGTTGGGGACGTTGCCGGGACGACGCTCTAGCAATCGCCACAAAACTCTATGGTACCATAGAGTTTTTGGGCGGTTGCCAGAGCGTCGCCCTGGCAATGCCCCCAACGTGATGATGTCACTTCCGGGTGACATCATCGCGGTGCGTGCGCTGGGAAAGCTCCCGGACCCAGGAGGACTTTCCCGCGCCGGTAAGTCACAAGGACTTGGCAACCCTAACTCTTCCCTTCACTACCTGAAGGAGTCTCAGAGCGGCTTACAATCTCCTTTTCCCTCCCCTCTCCACAATGGACACCTGATGAGGTAGGCGAGGCTGAGAGAGCTCTTTCAAGAACTGCCCTTGAGAGAACAGATGAGAGAACTTGTGACTGACCTAAGGTCACACCAGCAGCTTCATGTGGAGGAGTAGGGAATCAAACGTGGTTCTCCCAGACTAGAGTCTGCGCTCCTAACGACTACACCACACTGGCTTTCAGGATGCATGGCCATTCTAGGTGAGATCCAAGCTCAACTCCTGAATCATGAAAGAAATGTTTCTATTTTGGTTCCACACTGTTGTAACTAGGCCATACCATGGTAATGGACTTCCAGTCCTTCCCCAGACTCCTGAGCCCCAGTAGAGTGTTCTCACCCACCCCCTCACAGGTTCGACCCCTTATTAATATACAGTGCAGTCACAACAAGGAAGAAAATGGGGACATCTTTTTTTTTTCAGTGGTGTTCCAGGTACACAGTGGAAATCTTTGCACATAAGTAATTTGGGAGCATTTGAAAGAAAAAATACCTTATTTGCCAGAGTAGAATCATAGAATCATAGAGTTGGAAGGGACCTCCAGGGTCATCTAGTCCAATCCCCTGCACAAGGCAGGAAATTCACAAATACCTCCCCCCCACACCCCTGGTGACCCCTATTCCATGTCCAGAAGATGACAAAAAACATCCAGGATTCCCAGCCAGACTGGCCTGGAGAAAAATTGCTTCCTGACCCCGAAGTGGCAACTGGCATTTCCCTGGGCGTGTAAGAAAGGCCCACAAGAACTAAGCACGGATGCAACCCTTCCTGCCCTCCCTCTCATGATCTGCCTAAGAATAATCACTGCTGTCAGTTGGCCTCTGTTTGAAAACTTCCAGAGAAGGAGAGCCCACCACCTCCTGATGAAGCCTGTTCCACTGAGGAGCCACTCTAACTGTCAGGAAGTATTACCACTGGGTTCTGTATCACAGCTTCTTAATAACGGATGAGTATTTTGGCCCTAAAGCATTCAAAATGCTCTGTTTGTACAAGCCATGTTTAATTTCACCTGTCATGGAGATGTTAGGGCCAGGCTGCCAGAATTACATACGTGACATAGCTTAGATGTGTTAGGTAACCGTGGCATTTATATGGTTGCTGCTGAAAGCCAATGGGATGTATTGGTTAGAGTCTCAAACTAGGATCTGGGAGACCTCAGTTCAATTCACCCTAGCTGCACTCACCAACCCTGATTTAGTGCAAGAACAGAATTAAATGTTCCAAACCATTTTTAAATTATTTATTTATTTCAATTTATTTCAATTTTTTCATAAAAACAGGACTAAGCAACCATGATTAACAGAACTTTGAAACAGTCGGGGAAGACTTGCTAACTTTGCCATAAACCGAGTATTAACCATAAGACTACATTGCCTTATATACCTTTCACTCATTGCAATTTAAAAGTACAGTAGATTCTGGTAGTACTTATTATTAGGAATGACCCCCCCCCCCTTTCAGTTTGATAGGATACTATTGGAGACCAAATTGCTTGAAAAAGCTTGTTGTCCGTTGATAGTGCTGTCTGTTGTCCGTTTGTTGTCTGTTGATAGTGCTGTCCGTTGTCCGTTGATAGTGCTGTCATTTCCCGTTGAGGTAATTTTGCCATTCACAAAGTGTTCCCATAACTTATTCTGCCATAATTGGATAGTTGGGCCAGAAGTGTCTCTCCATTTCTGCGCAATTCAAATTCTGGCAATCGCTATTAAGATTTGCACTAAAGTGTTTTTTGCTTTATTTTCGGGTATGTCGAACCAGGCGTCCAACAGGAATGTTTCCGGATGGAAGGGTAAGTGGAGTCCCATAATTAGGTTGATCTGTGTAGAAATTTGTTTCCAGATATTTTTTGGGCCCAAAGATACCAAAACATCCCTAAAATGAATTTTTTTGTACACCCCAACTCTCAGCCTAAGCGCCTTGCAGGTTTGGCATGAGGCTAAAATGGAGGAGAGGAGATTGGACAGTGATAAAAATCACTTTGGTCTTAGTTGGAGGGTAAGGTAAATGAAGTAAATAAATAAATTCTATGGGTCTATAGTCACTGCATACGTTGGACTGGAGTTGACATTTTCAGTCTTAACTACCCAGTCCTCTTCACTGAATTAAGATCCTGAACTCCCAGACATTCCAAGCAGAAGATTGTATCAGAACACAAGCATCTCTGCAAGCAATGGCGATCAAGGCGGGCTGTCAATCAGAACTCTTGGGAGAAATAGTCACTTTCTCAGAATGACGTTACAGCTGCGAGACAGTAGCAAACTCACTGCCTCCCCGTTCAAAACAGCTGAATCGGCCTTCATCTGCTTGAGAGAAAGAATGGAGGTTTCCTCAGTTGGCCAGCAAAAACAGTTTAAACGAAGATTGCAACAGGGCAAAAACACGTGAGCCTATTGGGTGCAGTGATGGTATTAGCAAGCTTCCACCGTGTTGCTGTCTCTGGGATATAAACCCAGATGGGGATTCAGTAGTACCTACAGCAGGCCTGCAGGGCCCATGGGGCAATGCCCCCTCCCGGATCTGCCCTGCCCCCCCTGGCACTTTCACCCTCCCACCATGTACAAGGGATCCAGTCGCAATCATGCCACCGCTTCCTTGCAAAGCACCCCTCTGAACAAGTCCTTGCCCTGGGCCCTGGGCGAACAGAGCTCAGCTGGGCAGGGGGCTCCTTAGCCCTTGGGCCGGTGTCTTCCTCTTGCCTTCCTCCGGAGCTGCTCCTCACAACAACCCCTCCCTCCGGGTGAAGGAAAACCCTGCCTCCTCCTTTCTCTTGCACTTGCCTGGTCCGCCACCCACACATGCACAAGAGATAATTTCCATAAGAAGCCACCTTCCTCCTCCTCTTTCTCCTCCCGCCTTTCTCTTTGGAGAATCTGGTCACTGCAGAGGGATGTCGATGCCCTGGGTCGGTCATTGCCGTGCAGGTTGGGAGCCCAAGTCAGCTCTCTTACACACGTGCACCCCGCACACACACCCGCACACACCATCCCGTCATCCTCTTCCTCCTCCATCTCTCTTCCTCCTCTTTCTGTGAACAGTCCGTCAGCTTGTCAGCTCATTTGTTCATTCACCCATTCTTTGACTGCTGGGCTTGTTATGCCAATAAAGGTTATTGGAATTGGAATTGGACTGCTGGGCTGTGGCTCCAAGTGCCCGAGCTTCAAGCTGCCATGATGGCTGCAGCTTCCAAGATAGAAAGGCAAAGGAATCAGGGAGGGGAGGGGAGGGGAGGGGAGAAGAGGGAACAGCACTGACATGGAGAGCCCACCTGTAGGTCAGAAAGCTGCCTGGAGATCAACCTGGGCAGCTCCAGAAAGCAGCAAGGGAAACCTGGCATAACCCCACCCACCCACCCCGCACGAGCCTACGTCACTTCCGGAAGTGGCATCGGAAGTCACATCAGCACACGGGGCAGTGCCCCTACCAAAAATTGTCTAGCTACAGGGCTGACCTAGGGTTCCAGGTCCCCCCTGGCCACTGGTAGGTGGTGGTGGGCATGGGGTTTCCAGTTCCAGGTTGGAAAACTCATGGAGATTTGGAGGTGGGGCTTGGGGAAGATAGGGACCTCAGTGGGGTACAATGTCCTATAGCCTACTCTCCAGAGCAGCCATTTTCTCCGGGGGAACTGATCTCAGTAGTCTGGAGATGAGCTGTCATTCTGGAGGGATCCCCAGGTCCTTCCTAGCTGTAGATCCTCTTGAACTATGTGGCTTTTTTTTGTCTGAGTCTCTAGAAAGGTTACGCCTCGTCTCCAAAACATGCATTCTCCTTGTCTTTGTCATTCCGTTCAGGTATTTCATTTCAGAAGATAGTTTTCCATACAGAAACAGTGTTGTGTATCGGGCTGCTTATTAATGGAACACTCCTTTCGCTAATGACTAGCCGCAAGAGCATGCCGCAGTTGTTTGGATGCCTGCTGTAGAATATTTTCCGAGGCCCCATTTCCACTGCCAGACGCTGAATAAGTATTTGGAAATCAGAAATCCAGATGTACCAGCCTTGTTTGCAAACTTCACCGGCCTTCCTCATGCATTGCCTTGCATCTGCATATCGCCAAAATGTAATTGTGTTTGCCCAAAGATCAATCACTAGTTAAGCGTGGCGTATGCAGCGTTCTGAGCATCCGGCTCATAAAACGAGCATTGTTAAACCCATTCCCCCCCCTTGCTAGCCTCCTCCTTATACTTACGCTTACCTCTCATGCTTTACATCTTGAATTAATAATCCATCACCATGCCTTCCTATCCCATTTGCAAGTAATCACAATGCAATAGCGATCCGGCGGGGTTATGAATCATAAACCTGTCGAAGATTTAAATTAGGAAATATCAATTGGGCATCCTCTCTTAGATTTTTGGAGGGAACATGTTTTCTTGCTGAATACATCATTTTTTTTTAGTGTTTTAGTTCCTTGCGCTTTCTTTTTAAACAAACCCTCGGCATACAAATACGCACTGTAAACAAGTAACGAATTCTTTTGTGCGTGCATGCGTGTGTGACAGCCAACTATTAATCATACTTAAAAACAGAAAGTTAGATAATGTATGTCAATAGACCTAAGTGCTTCAGCTATCTGCGATATTAAAAGACAAATTTGTTCCGCGTGCTCTGGGACAGGTTGCAAGTTCTAATAATGCACTATGCTGGCAAGGAATGCCGGGGCATTAGCTTGCCGTTTTTAGAAGGCCATGTGGTATTCGCAGGGCTGTTGCTGAGGTGTATAATTATTCCAGATGGTCTACTTCGTCTTGTAACTCCTGATACGTGCTTCAATCCCACACAAACTCCCACACCTATAATCTAATAGGAACTGTGAAACTCAAGTGCGGTCTATATTAGGATCACACCAAACTTTCGTGGGGTTTGTCTTTTGCAGCGATAGGGTCTGTTTCGGTCGATGTGAATTTTTGTCTCAAAAGAGCTGCATGCCTCGGGAGGACAATTCTGTAGCTATGGCGGGACATCTCCAGTGCCTCTGCCACCACTCCAGCCAGGTTTTAATAGTAAGGGAAGAAATACAAACCTGTTCTGATTCACACAACATCCACCATTTTTTCATGCATAGGACCCAAAGCATCTTGGGTCAAACCCCAGGTAGCCATGGTAGCAGGAAAGTGTTGCGTCTCTCCCAACAAAGCCACCTCGACATGGATATTGAAGTCCCCAAGGAGAAAAAAAAATCTGAGGGGTCTCGAATACAGGGTCTGAGATGACCACCAGCAGCTCAGGAAAAACACCTCCACTGAAGTGAAGAAGAGCTTGGATTTATACCCCCCCCCCCGGTCACTACCTGAAGGAGTCTTAGAGCAGTTTCCAATCTCCTTCCCTCCCCACAACAGACACCCTGTGAGGTAGGTGGGTCTGAGGGAGCTCTTTTGAGGACTGCCCTTGAGAGAACAGCGCTGAGAGAACTTGCAACTGACCCAAGGTCACACCAATGACTGCATGTGGAGGAGTGGGGAATCAAACCCGGTTCTCCCAGATTAGAGTCTGCTCCTAACTGCTACACCAAACTGGCTCTCTCCATGAATGGAACAGGAGCATGTCCTTGATACCGGACAACTGGCACACAAATCAAGCCTAGCGATAGGTTGCGACAGGAACCTAAGGAAGGAGAAAGGTTCACAAGAAATTATGGCCAACCTCACCCCGTCCTCCTGTCTGGAACTCATGGACAGCATGCACAGCTGTCCCCAGTGTGGTGCCTGTGGGTGCCATAGCAACCACTGGCATCTTTCCTGGTGCCCACTGAGTGTTTTCAGAAAGGGGGGGGGGCCTAGCAAGCCTTCTGTTTGGCCCCTGGAGATTTGACTGGCTGTTCAGATTTTTAAAACGTTGCTTTGGCAGCAGCTGCCCCCACAACACAACATCCTCACCGTGTGACTAAGGGTAAGCTGTGGCAGCCTCTTGCAGCAGCCATTTTGTGGCAGCCATTTTGTGGACACCTCCACCACGGTTTGGTGTAGTGGTTAAGTTCATGGACTCTGATTCCCCACTCCTCCACAGGCAGCTGCTAGATGACCTTGGGCAAGCCATAGTTCTGTCACAGCTGTCCTCTCAAGGACCGTTCTGGAAAGAGGTCTCTTAGCCCCACCTACCTCACAGGGTGACTGTTGTGGGGAGGGGAAGGGAAAGGAGTTTGTAAGCCACTCTGAGAATTTGAGTGAAGGGCAGGGTATAAATCCAACCTCTTCATCTTCTTTAAGTAAAGTAAAGGTTTCCCTTGACAGCGCTGGCTCTTCGGCTTGGAAATGGAGATGAACACCGCATCCCTGGAGTCGTCTTCTTCATTACACGGTCTCAAAATCCCCAAGGTGCCCACAGACCCCAAAAGGTTGGGAGCCCCCGGTTTATGTCATGGGTTAGAAACTGCTTTTTATCAACAGAATGAAGCATGCCTTTAGTTGGCAGACACGTATATCCACCTGTACTTCCTTCTATCTATCTGTCTGTTTACAGAAAGTGAGTGAAATTTTAAACAAAAGTCCCCAAAATGCTAGCGATGCCATTTGTAACATTCCCATGTGCAGCTCAAATGTGGACCGGAAACGAGAAACAAAAGAATCAGAGGGAAGACCTACAAATTCTGCCTCCTTTGAAATAAATACCCCCCTTCCCTGGCCCCTCTTTGGGAATTTCTTTAATCTATGTATCTGCTGGCAATCCTCTAATCCCACATAATTGTATTAGTCACAATAGCAGATTAACTCTAAGTGCCCCTACAGACAGGGAGTTGTCGGGCCTGCCTTTGTTTCCCACTTAATGTGATTCCAGGCAGTGAAGAAGAAAAGCAGCAGAGAGCCCCTTCCGTCTCACGTTACAGCCCTCAGCTTCTAAACCAATTAAGGGGGAAAGGGATTTACAGGCAACTGGATTAGGGGGGGCTCTTGTTTATATTATCCCATATTTCTTTGTATAATACCTTCCATTTTCTATCTCTCTCTGTAATCAACTATCGTGCCTGCTCTCCTTTTGTTGGAACGTACCATTGCTCTCTCTACCGACCATGCCAGTCCGTCTCTCACAGGCATGCTTTCTGTCATGTCGGTTTGAGAGACCAGAGTCTGTTTTATTTCCTGCTCAGTTTTCCAGGTGCAGGAAGCAAGCTACGAGTAGTCAAAAAGGACTCCAGGACATCCCCAAGGACTTCCAAATAAGGCTTCAGGAATACGTATGTCTTTGTATGAGATGTCAGGCAAGCTCTGGAGTGAAATCACTAAGCTATAGTTTATCGGCACATTTGATTCGGTCTCAGCTAGGGTTGCCAGGTCCCCTCACCGTCATGGTGGGGGAATTTGGGGGGTGTTCTGGAGGTAAGCAGGATGTTGTTGGGTGACAACTCAACATGATGACATCACCCAGAAGTGATGTCATCATGTTGGCGATGCTGCACATGACATTCTGGTTTTTGGGCCAAAACTCTATGTTTTTTTTTTAATCATAGAGTTTGCCCAAAGACCAGCGGGTTCAGTCTGGGGCAAGTGATGCACAGTGTTCTTGGAGCTTGGGGGATGCTTGGGGGGGCAACAGTGGGAGGGCTTCTAATGTCCTGGCCCCAATGGTGGACCTCCTTGATTGCGCCTGGTATTTTTGGCCACTGTGTGACAGAGTGTTGGACTGGATGGGCTATTGCCCTGATCCAACATTGGCTTCTCTTATGTTCTCTTATGTTCTTATGATGTTACCAATGGGATGATGTCACTTCTGTGTGATATCATCACATCAGGGACATCGCCTGACAATGTCCCTATTTGGGGGTGAGGTTTCCCTCACTATCCAGCTGGCTATCGGCAGATTGCAGCCCCCAAAAGTGGGGGAACCCTCGCTGGGACCTGGGGGCTAGGAACCCTAGTCTCAACCCTAGAGCTAGAGGTTTCTTCCATGGTGGCAGAAAGGGCTGTCAATTCACAGCTGACTCATGACGACCCCATAGGGTTTTTGAGGCAAGAGACAAGCAGAAGTAGTTTTCCGTTGCCTGCCTCTGCATAGTAACCCTGGACTTCCTTGGTGGTCTCTCATCTAAATCCTGACCCAGGCCAACCCCGCTTAGCTTCTGAGATCTAACAAGATAGGGCTAGGGTGGGCCGTCCAGGTTGGAGTGCTTTCTTCCATACTGTGATATTAAAGAGAGCCAGTGTGGTGTCCTGGTTCAAGTGCTGGACTAGCACCTGGGAGACCACGGTTTGAATCCCCACTCTTCCATGGAGGCTTGCTGGATGACCTTGGGCCAGAAACACAGTCTTATCTACCTCACAGGGCTGTTGTGAGGATAAAACAGAGTAAGGGAAAACGACACTGTAAGCTGCTTTGTCCCCCATTGGGGATTAAAAAATGGTACAAACATTTAAATGAATGAATGCATATGTGTGCGGTAACTAGAAACATAGTCCTGCCATCCATTCCTGGTCTTATGGTCATCTTTCTTGTGTATACACAAGGGCTCTGCTTCCTTTTTTTTTTTTTTGCATCTCTGGGCCTGTATACATGTGTGTGTGTTGTTTATACACATCTGAGGGTAACACTTCATGAAGCAGATGGTGTGGCTTCCAGTTCACTACAACTGATGCCGTAAGAAACCTGTGCCATAAGGCGCTATAGAGCGGTATGCTATTTTGTCAGGCAAATATTTGCCATTCCTTTGATAGGAGCTTCCATCGAGATACTGATCAAACAGCTAGATGGCAAGAGAGCACGGACTTTGCGAGACAAGGGGATAACGGACGCCAGAGCTCAGCTATGTTCACATGTGCTGAAAAAGGCAATGGAAGAAGCAGGCTTGTCCAATCTTATGATCATGTGTCGCTAGTCTTATGATTCTCTTGTACATTTGTGTTTGTGTGTGTGTGTGTGTGAGAGAGAGAGAGAGAGGGCGGAGGCTTCTGACTGCATGGCTATCTTCTAAATGATTGACTCAGAGTGATTAAAATGTGGTTTCGCTGCCAGAGGATGCAATGATGGCCACAGGCATAGACAACAGAACAAAAGGGGGGAAATGCCAGGTGACAGATGACTGATTTTTTATTTTACGAAGTCCCTACGTGTTTCGCCATGCAGGCTTCGTCGGGGGGAATCAGAGCACTCACCTAGTTCTGGAACTGTCCACAGCAATTAAGCTCTTTAACTAGTAGAGAATGACACAGCTTTTAAAAATGTTCTTATGTTTTAATGCTGCATCATTCTCCAGAAGAAGAAGAAAAAAAGGAGGGGGGAGGAAGAGGAGGAGATTGGATTTATACCCCACCCTTCACTACCCAAAAGAGTCTCAGAGTGGCTTACAATCTCCCTTTCCCTTCTCCTCCCCGCAACAGACACCCTTTGAGGAAGGTGGGGCTGAGAGTGCTCTCTCGAGGACTGCTCTTGAGAGAACAGCTCTGAAAGAACTTGTGACTGACCCAAGGTCACACCAGCAGCTGCATGTGGAGGAGTGGGGAACAATTGACTGTCTCTCAATTTAGGTCCCTCCTCTGTGAAATTGGAACAACAGCAGCCTGCCTCCATGGACAATGTAAGGACAATGGTCTTAAGGAAAAGGTGTATCCCAGGTATCATGATCCTAGGCCTATAGTAGCATGGCCTACAGGCTCTAGGGGGACCTAGTGGCTCCAGGAAAGCCTGTATTAGACTGACTATAGGGCCTACATTTCCCAGGTCACCCGTTGGGCCCTGTGACTGGCTAACAGGGGATTTGGAGGGGGAAATCATGCCAGTAGAATCGTAGAGGATGTTGCCTGGAAAAAAGTGATAAACAGCTTTGTCCAAAGTAGGAGGGGGTTTCCTCCTAGGAAGCAGAGCTGATGTGAAGCTGCTGCAGTTGGAGACTCATCCAAGGGGTGAGTCAGTCTGAGACCAAGAACGCTAGGGCAGTATAGTCTGCACCCTAGGCAGTTGCCTAACTTGTCCTTAGTGGTAGCACCGGCCCTGTCTCCTCTGCATTCAGACATCAGGCCATGCACAATGAATGTGTGGGAAACCAAAAACACCTCTTGTGATCCATGTTCCCTCTAAGCTGTGGAGTCTTGTGAGCAGAAATTCTACTTTGTGAGCTACTGGCATTAAAATCGTGAGCGAGCGACTTGGCTGTTGCATAAATTAGTTTGCTCTGTAGCCGTCCTTCCTGAGCTAAGACAAAAATGTGTGAGCTAGAGACTAAAAACTGTGAGCTAGCTCACACTAATTCAGCCTAGAGGGAACACTGCCTGTGTTGTGGTGCCTTTTTAACTAGGCTCCAAGTCATCCTATGATGGAATGCGCATGCCGGGGAAATGCCTGACAGATGTGGCTGTGTGACTGTGCCCATTTGATCCGGAGGGGAAGGGTGGCTGTGTCGGGCCAAACTGCTTGTGTGATCATGGCCTTAGTCTCAGCAATAATGCCACAGGACTGCTGGGTTCTAGTTTTACAAAGGAAATCAATCCCCAAAGTTCCTTGGAAATTCCATCTCAGAAAATCTCTTCCCTTGAGGCTGTAGAGCCAGCCACTGTTCACATTTTCCACGGTGATATTAAAAAGCAAACAGTCTCCCTTGCAGATTTTTTTCTGCTGCCCAGATTGGTTTTGGAAGAG
The DNA here is from genome assembly GCA_029233225.1 of Lepidodactylus listeri. Lineage (NCBI taxonomy): Eukaryota > Metazoa > Chordata > Lepidosauria > Squamata > Gekkonidae > Lepidodactylus > Lepidodactylus listeri. The sequence goes on along the minus strand of JARCFY010000010.1, from coordinate 15,531,798 downwards.
TGGTTTTGTCCTGAGCAGGGACTTTGCTATTGAATCCCATTTTTCAAAACTTTTCCTCCCCTCCCCCCCACCTTGAGATCGCTTCAATATTTAAAGAGGTTTAAATTTTAAATCTCCTCCCTGTACAAACCCACTTATATTTTTTTAAATTACTGTAATACTTCACCAGGTTTCATTTTTAAGCCAATGCAATATGTATAATCCATTCCATGAATCTTAGATCAGCCCAGTATTCCAGCGCCGTGCTTTTGGCTGCCTGTGATTTGTACTGGAGGTGAGCTTGGCCACTTCAGGCAATGGCTTATTGCAGACGGGCTGGGGCTTTTTTAATCTTAAAGAGAGATGATGAAAGATGATAAATAAAGCATGCAGATTGCGAGAAGTTTCAATTAAATGACTCCCGTTCGGGCTCGTTATTGTTCTCTTTAGCACTGGTGACACTTCAAAGCCAGTTCCTCCAGAAAAATACAGAAGGAATGCTTCCATGTCTAGCTGTCACCCTTTCGGGCCTGTTCAGTTTAGGAATGCTAATATCTAAAAGATGTCTGTCCTTCAGGGAGGGCTGGACTGGGGAAAATAAGGACTGCCATATTGAAAGTGGACACATGAGCGTACGAAGCTGCCTTGGACAGTCTAGCCTAAGTTAGTCTGAAGCAGACCCTTGGTTCATCAAAGTCAGAATTGGCTATTCAGACTGACAGCTAGGGTTGCCAAATCCGGGTTGGAAAATACCTGGGGACTTTGGGGGTGGAGCCAGGAGAAGGCGGGGTTTGGGGAGGGGAGGCGTACAATGCCATAGAGTCCACCCTCCACAGCAGCCATTTTCTCCAGGGGAGCTGATCTCTGTCAGCTGGAGATCAGCTGTAAAAGCGGGAGATCCCCAGGCCCCACCTGGAGGCTGGCAACCATACTGGCAGCAGCTCCCCAAGGTCTGAGGTAGAGATCTTTCACATCACCTCCTGCCCAGACTCTTTAATTGGAGATGCGGGGATTGAACCTGGGACTTTCTGCCTGTCAGAGCCAGTTTGGTGTAGTGGTTAAGTGCGCAGACGCTCATCTGGGAGAACTGGGTTTGCAGCTGCTGGATGACCTTGGGTAAGACATAGTTCTGTCAGAGCTGTCTGTTGTAGGGAGGGGAAGGGAGAGGAGTTTGTAAACTGCTTTGAGACTCCAAGTGAAGGGCGGGGTATAAATCCAATCTCCTCCTCCTCCCTCCTCCTCCTCCTCTTCTTCTAAAAGATATTTTACCAGTGTTGCCAGTTGGGAAATACCTGGAGCCTGAGGAGGGCAGGGTTTGGGGAAGGGAGGGACTTCGATGGGGTAAAAATTCCATAGACTCCAGCTACCAAAGCGGCCATTTTCTCCAGGTGATCAGATCTCTGTTGGCTGGAGATCCATTGTAATCCCAGGCATTGTAATCCCATTTTGTAGCAGGAGCTCCTTTGCATATTAGGCCACACACCCCTGATGTAGCCAATCCTCCAAGAGCTTACAGTAGCCCCTGTAAGAAGAGCTCTGTAACCTCTTGGAGGATTGGCTACATCAGGGGGCTGTGGCTTAATATGCAAAGGAGCTCCTGCTACGAAATGAGCCCTGAGATCTCCAGTCACCATCTGTTTTACCACTGAACCATGCCTGGCCCCCATGAATGTCACCCATAGACCATTAAATCTCCCTGTAAGGAGCTACAAGGCCCAAAATCAACTGGGGGAGGGTAAGACTATGTCTAAGGTATACAAATTACAAGTGGGGCTTGTATAATGTTCATCCGCTGTCTTCCCAATTTAACTAACAAGTCAAGAAGAAGGTTTCTAGCCTGGCTAGTTTTCTGTGATGATTCCAGAGGGGTAGCTGTGTTCATCTCGGCTGCGGTCGCACACACACTAAATAATCCACTTTCAGTCCACTTTCCAACTGGATTTTGCCAGTTCACACAGTAAAAATCCAGTTGGAAAGTGCACTGAAAGGGGATTATTCAGTGTGTGTGACCACAGCCCTAACTGTAGCAAAATCCAACCGCACTCCAGACTCTGGAGGCACCCTAAAAATGAACATTTATTCCAGCGTAAGCTTTTGTGAGTTCAGGGCTCACAGCTTCAGACACTCTGATTCATGAAAGCTCACACCGAAATAAATGCAATCTTTATGGTTCCCCTGGACTTCCCTTTTATTTAGCTTTAAGTATACCTGGAATTGTCTTCTATGGAGGGGCATTCAGCCATTTCCAATCTGACATAGGTTTATGACATCAGAAAGCACTAAGCTCTCTTTCCTGTTTGTGACCAGAGAACTCTGTGGTTTGGATCACAGATTGCCTGCAGGCTCCCAGAACGCTCCAAAGGAGTTGGCTAATGTTTCAAATATTCAAAATTGCTCCCAGTTGTATTCCAAACTGTCCGGACACTGTTTCCCCCCCGTTATTTCTATGTCATCTACCCAACCCACCTAATGGGAAAATTTATATATGAAGCAGCGCAGGAATCAACAGGAATAGACGATGGTTACTGTGAGACTGCCATACTGAACGCTGCCATTGCACAGGCACCAGGAGACTCAAAAATCTGTTCATTTTAAATTGGATGAGGAAATGTATCTGATTTACGAAAATAGAATCATCCCTAGTTTGGAAGAAACACCTGAAAGTTCATCAATAATGTGCACCAAAGATCAAGATAGGTAGCTGCAGGGGTTGTTTTCTAGAAAAAGAGGTGCATAACTCATTAGCATAAATTATTTGCATATGCTGCACCCCCTGACATCACCAGAAGTGTGTCAGAAGGCAACACCCCCCGATCAGGCTCCACCCCAAAAATCTCCAGGTCTTTCCCAACTCAAAGCTGGTGAGCCAGCTTTACACTCTAGCTAAAGACACTTCAGGTTTCCTTTGTTCTTGCAGGGAAGCGACCCTACAACAACCATGAAAATACAGATAAAGTCAGTACGCTTTTGCTTTTTTCCACAGCACATCACCATATGTGCCCGCTCCTGGGCTTGTTACTCCCAGAACAGCGTTCCTGTGCGTTCCTATTCAAAATGACCCCTGGGTAGCTGTGTTAGTCTGTGTGTAGCAGTAGAAAAGAGCAAGAGTCCAGGAGCACTTTAAAGACTGACAAAATATGTGGCAGGGGAGGAGCTTCGTGAGTCGCTGCTCACTTCTTGAGATACAGCTAGAATGGGTGTCCATCTGTCCTATGTATTGGATTTCAGATGCCAAATGACATTAGCAGGCGAATGACAATAGCAGGTGAATGATAACAGCAGAAGTGATTGAATTTAAGGAAAGAAATGGATGTCCTTTTTTTGTTGAGGGGAATGTGTTAGCCTTCCAGGACATTCAGCTGCTGGCCTAAAAGTAGCAATTCTCTTACAAAGAAATTTCAAAGGGAGACCAGAGAGACTGCTGAACTGCAATTGATGATGAAGCTCAAGACAATACATCCTCCTGGACTGAATCAAGACCTAGGTTTCTTGTCTCATCACCAATGCTGATTTCTCCATGCCTATTACCCCTCTGCATATTTCACTTAAATTTCTAGCATGGGGCTTGGTACAGAAAAATGACATGGATACTGCTGCTTTAAATCGAAGTCGGCAAGAGATTTGAGGCTTGCAATTCTATGCAATTTTACTCAAGAGTAAGCCCCATAAAGCTCAGTGGGACTTGCTTTCAACTCTCTGCCCACTTCCTTCAGGCCCCTGTGGGACTTAATGCCATTCCACAGGGCTTGTAAGGCAGAGATGTTCCGCTGGGCTTTTGGTTGAGGACAGCAACAGTCTTCCATCATAGCTGGCACCCTCCTCTTTTCTTCCATCTTGCCCGCTTTGGCATCCCCCAACCTGCCCGTGAGGTGGAAGAACAGTCCAGAGCAGGTTTTAGATTAAAATTTTAGATGCCACTGGAGATCGTATAATTAGGATTTACTGATTTGTTAATTTTAAATTGTATTCTGTATGTTTTAATCTGTTGTAAATCGCCCAGAGCCCTGCGTACTCGGGGATGGGGCGATTCAGAAATGATGATGATCAATGCTCCCTCTAAGCTGTGGAGTTTGTGAGCAAAAATTCTACTGTGTGAGTTACTGGCATTAATGTTGTGAGTGAACAATCTGGCTACTGCATAAATTAGTTTGCTCTGGAGCCCTCCTTCCTGAATGAAGACCAAAATGTGTGAGCTGGAGGCTAAAAACCTGTGAACTAGCTCACACTAACTCAGCTTAGAGGGAACACTGATGATGATGATGATAAGACATGCATAGGAATTCCCTACACATCTATCAGTCCCCTTCTAGGCACTTATAGGTGAGAATCCACATATAAAAATTATCCGTTAAAATATCTGAACAGAAGCAACATTGATGCGGGGTGAGCGGGTTCTGTTGCAATTATTTGGAAGAAAAGGAGGGGGCAGGTAAGAGCAAGGGCATCTCTGTACAGATGGCCGCCATCTTTGAGTGGTGACTTTAGAATTCTGGAGGCATCAAGACAGGAATAGGGACGTTTTATATTGCTGCCATAAGTGTGTTTCTGACAACTGGTCCAGAACGAAACTGTGCCATGGTAACCGACAGAGAAGAGTTCCCACTCATCATGGTGACTTGAAATCAATCCAGTAGAGCAATCGTTGGGTGGCAGAGAAGAAAGGACAGATAGATGAACATCCATCTTACAAATGGCCTGCTAAGATTGCAAAAATGAGCTTAGCATGTGCCTCTTCGGATTTGCTGCCGTCTTGCCTAGAAAGAAGACCTTATTGTTCTGTCTAAAGCTTTTCTTCAGGCGCGTGTGTGGGTTTTTTTGCTTGTGGGTTTTTTTTGTTTTGTTTTGTTTTGCATAGTGTGCATCAGTCTTGATGTGACATCTTTTTGAAGCAAGGGATATCCAAAGGACTTCAGCCCACGAAAGTGAACACAGCCAAACAAATGTGAAGAAGAGGGGTTCTTTAGATATAAACATAATGAATATAAGAACATAAAGGAAGCCATGTTGGGTCAAACCAATGGCCCATCCAGTCCAACACTCTGTGTCACACAGTGGCCAAAACCCACTGACTGCTCCTTCCAATTCTGGGTGTATATTCCAAAAGAAGCGAGTGTCACCCCAAAATGCCTGAAGTCTCCTTAGGCACGCTCATGCAAATGGAAACAAAACTCCCATCCGATAAAAAAATCTGCCAACCCAGATCATCACAACATATTTACAAATTGGGAGCTGGGCCTCCACGGCCTGTAGAAGGCCATGAAAACCTATGACTTCTGTCATTTCAGAATGTTGCAAAACTCCTTGCTTTTCTTCCTTGCGTTTTTGTTCGAGAACTTGTCGAGAGGTCCACCAGTACAGATTCCAAAAAGACGTGGGGTGTGTGTGAAGGCTTTTTATCTTCTACAGTTTGAAGCTGTCTAGCGCCGCTGCTTTTTCAGCTCTCCCCAAAACAACAAACCACAACTGAGACACGCAACCCCCCTGCCCCCCCACCCCCAGTATTTTCCGTTCTGCTGCTCAAGCGGTACTGCTGGAGAAGAGAATCAATGTGCAGGGCGCCGAGACAAACTGAAAGGCTTGAAGCCAAACTAGATGCTATGAGTGACAAAAGTTGGGATGTGGGTGATCCGCTGTCACTTGGAATGACATATATAAAGTGGGTTTACTCACCTAAAAAAAGAGGCTGCGCTGTGCTCCAGAGCATTGTGAAGGAGGGAATTCCAGCTTCCCTACTATGCCCTTTCCCCTAGTGGAAATGGCTACAGAGGGGGTCTCAGGTCTTTCACATCACTTACTGCTAGGTCCCTTTTGTGTACTGGGTTCACGGCATAGAGGAGACAGACAACGACGTAGCTGTCACTAGTTTATTGGTACACAAAGAGTAATGGCGTACTGGCCGCGAGGGGCCAACTATATACAGTAGCCGCGACTTCTCCCTGCCCTATCCGCGGGCCTGAATTTCCCGCCAGAGATCTTATTGGTGGCCTATATGCCGCTGCTGCCTTGCGGCTGTCAGCGGACATAACAGTCCCTTTAATTGGAGATGCCAGGGATTGAACCAGGGACCTTCTGCTAGGCTCTTTCACCAAGTCACGACCCCTCCCGACAGTTGAGTGTACGTGTGAAACTCTGACACATCTAGCAACACTGAACTGAACTGGTGGCATCTTCAGGTGATAGAAAGGTCTGTACTACTTCCAGGGATGCTTTGCGGGGCTCACATTTTGAACAGCTCACTGTGTAAAGATATCCTTGCATGTCTGGAGGAAAGTTCTAGCTCAGCTGATGTACAGCTATTTCCTGCTTGCAAGAATTTTTTTTTTTTAAATGTAATCCTCCACCTGTGCTCTGAGGTGGTACTCTTTGTTTGAGTGTGCCTGTGTGGAGCAGTGGATAAAGTCTTGGACTACGATCTGGAAGATCAGGGTTCAAATCCCTACTGCGCCATGGAATTTTGCTGGGTGACCTTGGGGAGCAACACACTCTCATCCTAACCTACCTCGCAGGGTTGTTGTGAGGATAAAATGTAGGAGAAGAGAACAATGAAAGATACTTTGTGGTCCCAACTGGGGAGAAATATGTTCAAAACATTCCTACCTAATTCTGCGGCATTAAGTCATTACTATTCAAAAATATTAAAAAGAGTTTAAAATACCAAGTATTTTACACAGACAACATTTCCTGCTTCCCTCCTGTCCTGATGGCTTAACTTTAGCTCCTGAGATATTAACACTTCAGTGCTTCTCTAGAGATCGGAGGGGTTTCAAGGTCAGACGCAGTCAGACGCCTTTAATAAAAGATGAGGCAAAGAGACCCTTTTATAAAACAAATCAACTTTACAGGCCTTTCCTGTATATCACCACTGACAACTATTTAAAACCCTCTTCTAAGGATTAAAGTTCAATTCCCCAATCACTGTTGATGAACACCTTGAAATTGATCTGGGGATATGATAAATCTGTTTCAGCGGTTGGTGAGATGAGTTCTGGTTCCCCCCCCCACCCCCAGTTCCCCCCTGCCCCATATTTAAGCTTCCCACCCAAACTCTCTTGAAAAATCTTGTGAGAGTTTCAAAGATGGTGGCAGTGGAAGGGGGGGACCGTCGCCTCTCGGTAGAGCAGCAGAGGGCAATGGGTGTGTGTGTGTGTGAATACACAGCATTCCACCATGGTGTCTCTTTTGATATGACCCAGAAGTGATGTCATTACATCGACATGACTCTCTCTGGGTGCGGTCACATGGGCATTTAAACGCGGCTCTCGTGCGCTGCTTTTTCCAGTGTGATGACTGGAACTTGGGTTTGGAGTGACCAGACATCCCTCAGCAAACCGCCTCAGTCCCACAACTGGGCTGCATGGACTGTCCAGACCGGCGCACCGTCTGAGTAGCGGTGCAACTTTTAAAAAAAAACGTTCCCTGAGCATGTGCACAAGTGCGTTTACAAATCACTGCTTCCATAGGACGTGCTGTTGACCCGCCATTGGTCACCCGGCACCTCAGGGCTGTGGAGGATTCACCTTTGACAGTTGCGGTCTAGTGGAATATCACTTCGCCATCCTCAGGGCTCCTGAGAAGCCACTCGAGACTGACCTGTGTAGAGGGTTGCTTTTTGGCAAATATGGATCTTCAATCCATTCTGTGGTTCATTTATTTAATGGGAATCAGGACAGTAGTCCTGACCCTGAGGAATGAGGGGGATAGAATTGCCCTCATCTGGAGGAAGAGGGCTCTTCTGTGGCGCTGTTACAGGGCATGTCGTCAGGCGAGAATGCAGCAGACCTTTTCAGTATCCCAAGCAAGGTCCCTTTACACTACTCTGGTGGAGACTGCTGCCTTTTGCCCTTGGTGGGTCTACCCACGGTCCACCCAGTGGTGGCACGTATTTGTGTTACGGGTACGGGATGATGAGCAGTGGCTCGAAAATTTCAGAATGACCCGGCCCACCTTCCACTGGCTGGTGGAATCCCTGTGAGGCAGAATTGAGCGACAAGGCACAAATATGAGGTCATCCATCAGCACTGAGGAGCAGGTTGCCATCACCATCTGGTGGCTTGCAAACACCAAGTGCTATAAGGTGTGGGTCAGCAGTTTGGCTTGGCACGGTCCACCATTGCTGGGATAGTCACGGAGGTCTGCCTTGCAATGCAGAGTGAGCTTCTGAAAAGCTGCATCCGTCTTGGACCAACTGGAAGGGTAGGTTGCATTGCTAGGCACCAATGCCCACTGCAGAAGTCAGGGAGGAGTACCGGAAATAAAATGTAGAGCATGTGATGTAGTGGCATAACACTTTTGCGTGAGTGCGTTGGACACAGCAAAGTTTGCTCAGGACTGCCCCACTCACAAGACCATCGGAGAACTGCTGCAGTGTGTCTCTAATTATGCCTATATATTTTGTGGTGTGCAGAAACCACTTGTCTTCCCTCTTAGTGGCATCTATAGCACTTAGGCTAGACCTGACTGGTTCATACATAGTGATATTACTACTGTGGGTTCTGTAGCAGACGTATTTACCTGTTCTAAGGATGTCAACTGAAGTGCCTCCGCACTCTGGACAAAACATACCTATTACCTATGAAATACAGTTTAAAGAAACACAGCAGGCCTTCCAATTACACAGTTCCATTAGCCACGCAGAGCAGGTTGGCCCGATGAACTCACTGAAACTTTAAGCATGCACTGATTCATGGGGACTGTGCAATCACCTGAAGCAATGTTCCCTAAGGCTGCAACAGTAGTCACAGGTACTTGAAAGGGAGGTGTGTTGAAATCAAGTTGTTTTTTCCAAATAAATTTTTGGAGTGGATAAACTTCAGTATGTAGCCTAGCTAAAACGTTGCTTTCACATGCATGGGGGTGGGGGCCTAGAGGCAGTGTACGTTTAATGATACCCACATCAAACCAATAACTTTCCTCCAGTTTTTCAGGTGATGAATGGCTTTGCTGCACTTGGATTCCCTCACTGTGTGGGAGCCATTGATGGGTGCCACAATGAGATCAGAGCACCGGTGCAGCAATCTGCAGAGTATATATCAAGGAAGGGTGTGTTCTCAATGCTGCTGCAGGGAACAATGGACCACCAGGGGAGATTCACGAACATCCGTGTGGGCCATAGTGGAAAATCGCATGACGCCTGTGTGTTCCGTTGCTCCAACCTGTGCCAAGCAATGGACAGGGGAATTTTTGTGAGAGGCAACCCTACTACGAATCTGGATGGTTTTCATATCCCTCCCCTTATGGTTGCAGATGCTGCCTACCCTCTCAGGAAGTGGCTGATAATGCCCTATAGTGGGGCCCTGACACCTGAGGAGGCCCACTTTAACAAGTGGCATGCGCGGGCACGCAATGTTGTGGAGAGTGCCTTTGGCAGGCTGAAGGCTAGGTGGCGCTGCCTATCCCCGAAGCTCCCTGTGCAAGAAGAAAACATGGCCAGTGTGATCACAGCGTGTGCAATTCTGCACAATATATGTGAGGAGCGCGGCCACGGCATGATTCCGCAAGATGTGGAAATGCCTCCCGTGGTTCCTCACATTTCAAATGAGCCACCACGGGCTATAAATAACAGGCACTTGCAGGAGGGAAAGGCTGTGCGTCTTGCTCTGACGCAATGGTTCCTAAGGAGGAGGAGGCAGCGCTAAGGTGTTGTTTTAAAACTTTGGTCATCTAATCTGACAGTGTCGACTTATTGCTGCCCTAAAAAATTGTTCAGCAGTTCTGACAATCTCTACACATAGTTGAAAAATCATTTTTTTTAGCAGTTATGACAATATCTACTTGTTGTTGAAAAACTGTTTTGTTTATCATTTCTAACAATCACTACTTATTGTTGCAAAGCAGTTGTGTTTATCAGTTCTGGCAATCCCGACTTGTTGTTGCAATAAATTGTTTTTGCACCTTGGTGCTTCTCTTGATTTTCTAATGCATTGATTTTGGAGGCTGCTAGTTGGCCAAACAGCCTAGCTTAGCCGAACTATGGTCATTTCAGGTGTGTCGACTGAGGAGCAAGAGCAGGAGGGGGTCGCCAGAGGTGCGATCCTGATTGCCTCATCTGCCTCATCTGCCTCAGGTAAGATCATCCTCAGTGCACCCTAGGGGGGCTGGCTCTTCTTGCTTTGTTTGTGAACTGTACTCCATTGGCTGTAGGTCAAGTGGAGATTGAACCCGGGGCCGCCATTGCTATGGAAGAACCAGGGCCATGGCAGGATGTTCAGCAACAGCTTCAGGAGTTCAAGGCGAGGGTGGACAGTCGAAGTAAGTTACCTCACTTATTACTAGCTGGGCAAAATGTATTCCGCAATGATCTGGCCTTGTCTCTGGCTTGGCCTGCCTTCCTGTGCAGTCAAAGTATTATGCCTTGACTAGGAGTTAGGCCCGTTGTGGGAAGAAATACAACAGGCTCTAGAAAGAAGCTCCAAGTGAGTGTCCCGGCTGTGGCTGGTGGGGTGGCAGAGGGAAGGGGAAAATAGAGGGAGGCAAGCCATGTTTATTTCCTTCTGCCTAGCTATAAGTCAGGGATGTCTCAAGTCCTTTTGCTGCCCCCAAAAGTCGGGATTGTTGCAAGCGGAAGTCCAGATGGGTGCAACTGCGGGTTCTCGCCGGGAGAAACCGTAAAGTACTTGATTTTGCTGGTGTTTCAAAGGCGAGATTGAACACGGTAGATTGGGGGGGGGGGGGTGCGGACTTCAAAACGGGAGACAGATGCAGTCGTCTGGTCAGCCCTTTTAAATGCGATGGGGAACAGCGGCGAAACCCGCTGTAAATGCCTGTGTGATCGCACCCTAAGACTCCCCATAACATAGAGTTTTGGGGAAATCTTAGTGTGCTGCACTGACCTGATGACGTCACTTTGGGAGTCATGCTGGAAGTGACATCGCGGTGTGAGAACACGTCCCCACCACTCACTGGTTGCTAGCATTCAACTGGCCATCCTGGCAGCCAATCTGGTGTAGTGATTAAGTGCGCAGAATCTAATCTGGGAGAACTGGGTTTGATTCCTCACTCCTCCACTTGCAGCTGCTGGATGACCTTGGGCAAGCCATAGTTCTGTCTGAGCTGTTCTCTCAAGGACAGTACTGGAAAGAGCTCTCTCAGCCCCACTTACCTCACAGGGTGTCTATTCTCATCTGTTGGCCATCAATGCCCAGCTAATAATTCATTTCTATAACAAAAAGTTTTGCTTTGATCGAGAAGATACAACTGGAAGCTTTGCCCACTAATTTTAGACGTGACATAATTAGGGTTGCTAGCTCTAGGTTGAGGCATACCTGGAGATTTTGGGGTTGGACCCTGGAGAGGGTTGGGCGGGAGGGAGGGAGGGAGGGGAGGGACCTCAGCAGGGTATAATGCCACAGAGTCCACCCTCAACAGCAGCATTTTCTCCAGGGGAACTGATCTCTGCTGTCTGGAGATCAGTTGTAAAAGTGGCTCCAACTGGGTCACAAAAATTATCCAGCTGTGAAAGCTTCATGCCACAAGGTTTGTATATTATGACGATTCTGGTGCGCAGTTAGGGTTGCTAGCACCCAGGTTCAGGCGGGGTGGCCCCCACTTCTGGGGGCTTCAGTCTGCTCCCGGCCAAGGGCATAGACTTTCTAATTTGGGGGGGGGGCTGGGGCTGGTCCAGAGACAGGCCATTGTCTCCGGGGGAGGCTCAGCACTTCCTAGAAAAGTTGGGGGAGGGGGCTCCGGCTCCCCAGCGCCCCTGAAGTTGATGCCTATGCTCCCAGCCAGCTGGTCAGCAGGGGAAGCCCTGCCCTCAAGCCCAGATCCCAAGAAGGACCACCTGCCTGGCCACCCCCTCCCTCCCCTCCTGCCCAATTTTAAGGGCTTCAGCTGATCTGCAGGGGCCAGGTGCCCCGACAACCATCTGGAGGGCCCTTTACATCGAGCAGGAGGGAGGGAGGGTGGTGGTCATGGTCCCCACCCCTGGAATGCCCCCCTAATTACCCCGACTGAGTGACATGGGGACCTGGCAACTGTATGTGCAATAAACTAGTTTAATACTGCCAGTTCAGACAACACCGGTCTCAAGAGGCTCTAAGCCATTGTTCGTTACTTAGTGTTCCACATAAATGCTTCCCTCCATACAACCACTCACGGAGCAGTTTGGTTCCTACCAGATCACAGTGAGAGCAAGGCCTAAAGCACATGCTCAAAAAGTACTGTTTTCTTTCCCAGATCACATGACCCAGCCCAGGCTGCTGGACTTGTTTTGCTGCGACAAAAAGTTAGGTTTTGTTCTCAAAATGCGGCTATTGCGGAATAATCTTCAAGTATGTTTGTTTTCCCTCTCTCTCCCCCCCTCCCTCTGACATATAAGACAAGCACTCATATTTTTGATAACCTCAGAATCCCTCCTCCTTCGTATTAAACCAACAAAATGAACAACTTCCAAGCCCCTTTTAATATATCATAAAGATGCAGGAAAGGGCAGAGGCATTTTTCAGGCTTTTAATATACATCGTAAAGATGCAGGAAAGGGCAGAAGCATTTTTCACCACTGCCATGTCCTTTTGCGGGTCACCTTTGTGGCTTCGTCTCTCTGGAGACGCTGCCCTGAAAAAGCTTCGTCGCTCAGAACTATTAGCAACTGAGTCACAGCTACAATTTAACTACTTCAAAAGCCCATTTGATCAGGATGCTGCTCTCCCTGAATCTGATTCTAGGTGGGGGGGGGGGGGGAGATCAAAGTGGAGGATTAAGCAAATGAATGATGTGTCTAAAAGGAATTTTTAAAAAAACTATCAAAGGGTGCACGAAACTAAGTACTCAGAAATAAATCACCTCATCTCCATTTTTCTTGGGCAGGCTCACAGCGTTTACAGGAATCCAGTGCTCAGCATCTCATGGACTTCCTTTTCGGTTGTGTATTTAAGGTCCTTTCCACACTTGGATCTCATCCCTGGTTTTATCAGGGTTCAACTCGCAACACAATACCTTGCATTTATCCCTGGTTATAACAGCATCTGTTTATCCCGGGACAAGTGTGGGGCAAAACTGGGGTGACCTCAATATAATGTGGAAACAAAAAATACCTGGAAATAATTACATGGGTGAACTCAAGTGTAGTGTAGAATGTAAGTTCGGGGACAGGGTGAACCAGGATTTAAGGTCTAGTGTGGAAAGGACCTAAGTTCTTCAAGACACCACCAAAACCAAAACCAAAACCTTTCACTCCATATAACTGAATGGCTCTGGCTAGCCTGATCTTGTAAGATCTTATACGCCAAGCATGGTCAGCCCTGGTTAGTATTTGGATGGGAGACCACCAAAAAAGTCCAGGATAGAGACACAGAGGCAGGCCACGGCAAACCACCTCTGTTTGTCTCTTGCCTTGAAAACCTGATGGAGTCACCATAAGTCAGCTGTGACTTGACAGTACTTTCCACCACCAACTAAATTATACGTGTACTTCAGATACAATAAGAAATATAGGGAAGTTTTCAGAGAAGCAATCACAGGTGTCCATCAAAGTGTAGTTTTTTTTGGTATTTTTCATATGTGTATGTTTGTGTGTGCATGTGTGTGTGTGCACCTGGAAGTCATGGAGACCTCTGGTGACTGACCTCTGCTGGGAATCTGGAGGATATTCAGAGAGGTGGCTGAATAAAGCCTGCCCCCACCTCCTGACTGCTGGCATTCCAAGGAGGTCTCCCACCAAGTACTTGCCAGAGTCGACCCTATTTAGCTTCTGAGATCGGGCTTGCCTGGCCTGTCCAGGTCAGGGCCAAAATCTAATTTTTATTGTGTTGGTGATGATGAAGTTTTCCTTTTCTCATTCCTTGTGGGCTGTGAACCTCCTAAATTACGTGGCCCGTAGAAGTGCAACAGACATTGTACTGAAAGTCCAGCAACCAAGACATCACAGCAGGAGTGATCCACGAGCAGACTGCCATCAGCTCTTGATTTTAGGACCCGCTGTACCATTTGTGATTTGTTTCAAGCTTGAATCCTCAGCACTGTTGCCTCTTGTGCTGTGTGCCCCTTTTTCCTTTGTGGAATGCATTCCCCCAGCACTAGGACCTCCCATTCATGCAAGACTACGGTCTTTCAGTGAGCCAAAAGAGTGCCGTAGCAACAGAGGAACGTGCTCTACCATGAGGGGCCAAAGTGGTCAAAGAGATGTGCAAGTAGAAATGCAGCTTAGGACACAAGCCTCATTATTTACGGTTGCCACCAACAACTGGTGCATATTTCTGAGCCCTTGTGGCCATATCAGTGGGTTGAGAAATTACCTGTTTATTCAATTCGTGTCAAGGTATTTTCTTGGCTTAGGAGACTAACAGTGCTGTCCTGAGCACAGTTACACGCACCATTGCTTTTTATGCCGGACATACAGCAATGTAATATCAAATCGGCCACTAGAAGGAGCTAAACACACGGAAAAGAAAAAAAAAAACACCCTGAAGCAAGAGCGACACACAAGCAAGCAAAATAAGAATGCCGAAGAGCTATCTCAGGGGATGCCAGGGATTGAACCCAGGACCTCTTACATGCCAAGTGGGTAGTCTGCTAATTGAGCCACGGCTCCTCATCTTAAAAAGGAGGAGGGAATGCCTCTTTGCTTAAAAGCAGAAATGCCTTGGGGCCAGCTAGCAGGTTGCTCAGGGAAGGCCTGAAACACTGGGGGATGTGCAAGGAGTTGATGCAAAATGAAGTCAGCCACTGCTGAAGAAGCTGATCATTGGGGGGGGGGGGGAATAATAGCACACAAATGGACTCTCGTGGCGTGCAGAGTGTCGTTTGTATCCGGTAAGTGCCTTCTGGCAAAAGAAGTCCCCCTGTGTAGTAGAGTGTGGAAAAATGGACTTGACAAGCTGCCTTGGACAATGAGTGTTGTATCGTTGGGATCGCACAGGGAGATGGTAAAGAAAGAGTTTAATCTGTGAAGTGGTTTGCCCGGCATTTTTTTTTTTTACTAGTTCCACTCTGCACACACACACAGAAGTGCATCCCCTTCCCTCCCCTTAATACATTTTCAAGAAATAAAACTTTACTCGTGCCAATCGGTAGCATAAACCAGCTCAATAGATTGGGCCGTTTTTTTTGTCGCCGTTTTTTTGTTCATTGATTTGCTGGGAATTGAAATTGATGGCTTCTCTTTTAGAGGCACCATAAATCTTTCCTAAGTTGATGAGAGCCTAGGCCATTAAAAACACCAGAGCCGTTGCAATTCACATAAAAATGGGAGATACGGTGCGCCATAAAGGTAACAGCACGAGAGAGTGTGCAGAAATATAATTGTGGGCGCTCTTTTGGTCTCTTATACAGATTAGCCAAGGGAAAGGGTTGCAGCTGTTCTACTGGATTTTTCTTGGGTGAATCATCAGGGCCAGTTCAGACAATGCATGTGCTAGGGAGTAGGATCAGTGAGAAAGCGCACCTTACTGTGCAATATACTGGTTCTTCTTCCCAAGGCAATTGTCATGATCCTAGGCCTATAGTATCTACAGGCTCTAGAGAGGCCCAGTGGCTTCAGGGAAGCCTGTATTAGAGTAGCTATCAGGGCCTACATTTCCCAGGTTCCATTTGCAACCTATGATTGGGTAATGGGGGATTTGGAGGGAAAACCTATCCCAGTAGTATAGTAGAGGGTGGTGCCTGGGAACGTAGCAATTCGAAAGCAAGAAATTGCAAGTAGTTAAATAGGTACCGCTTCAGTGGGAAGGTAACAGTGTTCCGTGCGCCTCAGTGTTTAGTCATGCCAGCCGCATGACCACGGAAACGTCTTTGGACAGCGTTGGCTCTTCAGCTTGGAAATGGAGATGAACACTGCCCCCTAGAGTCGGATTCGACTAGCTTTTGAGCAAGGGAAACCATTACCGTTACCTTTTATAGGAACTCTTGGTCTGGGGTGAGTGATGCTCTGTGTTCTTGGTGCTGAGGGGGGGGGGGGGGGCAACAGTGGGAGCGCTTCTAGTGTCCTGGCCCCACTGGTGGACCTCCTGAGGGCACCTGGTGTTTTTGGCCACTGTGTGATAGAGTATTGGACTGGATGGGCCATTGGCCTGATCCAACATTGGCTTCTCTTCTGTTCTCTTCTGTTCTTAAGAAGGAAGGAATAAAAGGCCTTGCCCAAAGTGGGAGGGGGCTCACTCCCTGGGTGCAGAGCTGGTGAGAGGCTGCTGCAGAAGAAGGGACTCCTCATCCAAAAGGGGTGAGTCAGACTGAGGCCAAGTCCCTAGAGAAGGCACTAGGACTAGGATTTCTTATTTTGCTGGTTTACCTACCTTTACTGTGCTCATTTTTCCTACATATTATGAGATTGTAGTTAAATCTCTTTAATAAAAATAGTTTGTTACTCTGCCTGGGTCCTCACACCTCATTTGGTCACTTATAAGGGGATACGTACTGGGAAAGGGGTGTATAAAGGGGCTGAGAAGGTGTTCTGGGCCCTCCTAAGGAGACACCCATACCAGGGTGGTGGCAGCCATTAGAGAGAACCTTTCTAGCCACTGCCCGCCACAGCAATGGACACCCCTGCATTTTACCAGCCCACTATGTGCACATGGGTACATAGATTAAACATAGGCTTTCAGCCACATGTATAAGAGCAGACGATATGGCAACATGTAGCGCCCTTTAGCTTTGAAGGTGGCGTCCATGTGCTGGATGGGTGAAGGGAGGTAAAGAGTGAGGTTTATTGAATATACTTGGAGTCGTTGTTCAACTTTAAAGGTTCTGCAGCTCCCCACCAAGGGTTGCTAGGTCCCCCTTGACCACGACTGGGGGGTGCGGGGGGCCCACCATTTGTCGGACCGCTGTAATTTTGGAACCATTGCGCTATCCTCTAATACCAGTTTCCTGTCTGCAAAATGGAATAATAGTGGAATGCCTCACACGGTGATGACTACAAAAAAGATAGGTATGGTCAAGCGTGTTGAAAAAGTGCTACGTAAGTGATAATGGTGTGCATTGATGTGCCTTGTATCGCGACCTTTTAATTTGATCCTTGGTGTACGAACCATCTATGAAACGTTACTGATTTCCAAGCAGTTCTCAAAACACCTCTCTCAGCCCCACCTACCTCACAGGGTGTCTTCTTGTGGGGAGGGGAAGGGGAAGGGATGGGTGGTGCACATGTCCTGGGTATCTCAAGCCTACTTGAAACCTGGTGGTTTCAAGGGAGCAGGAAGAGAATGAGGGTGTGTTCTTTACGCTTATTTTTACTGCACAAAGTATTGGATGGGGAAGGGAATGGAGGAAGAGCAGGTCAGTTTCACTCACCTGTGGAGTGGAGCCTGAGGGGTGGGTGTTGCCTTCTGACACACTTCCGGTATGTTAGGGGGTGTGGCATATGCAAATGAGTTATGCTAATGAGCTCCTGCACCTCTTTTTCTACGAAATGACCCCTGCCTGTGAGCAATGCTCCCTCTAAGCTGTGGAGTCTTGTGAGCAAAAATTCTACTTTGTAATCTACGGGCATTAAAGTTGTGAGTGAGCGATCTGGCTACTGCATAGATTAGTTTGCTCTGGAGCCATCCTTCCTGAGATAAGACAAAAACGTGTGAGCCAAAGGCTAAAAATCTGTGAGCTAGCTCACACTAACTCAGCTTAGAGGGAACACTGCCTGTGAGGTAGGTGGGGCTGAGAGAGAGCTCCTTTATGGACTGCTCTTTCCAGAACAGCTCTGAAAGAACTTCTGACTGACCCAAGGTCATCCAGCTGGCTGCATGTGATGGACTGGGGAATCAAACCTGGTTCTCCCAGGTTAGAGTCCGTGCTTCTAACCACTACGCCAAAGTGGCTCAGTTTGGGCTCAGTCTGGGCTATCCAGATCAGGGCACACCCAGGTTTAAGTACCTGCAAACAAAGGGAAACAGAAGTTCAGGTGAGATGTTATGCAGCTGGTGGAAATGTCCCCCAGAATTCCTCTCCCTATATAAAACATCGGTTCAAATATTCTGTATTAGAAAAGGATCGGATCTCTCTCAGTTCTATGATTCCTCTCATTTCCGTGCCTGGCAGGTATATTAAACCAGGTTTTACTACTCCATATATTATCCGAGAGCCGAAGAAACGGAAAGCAGACACTGAGCCCCAGAATCCTTCTCTCAGATATAATGTTGAAGAATTAAGTAATCAATATGACACTGGTAATGTGCCGTGTTTCCAATGAACTCCTAAATTTATTTAACTATGTCGTACAGTCTGTTAGAATTCAAAGCAGATAAAATCGGTTTCTTTTATTAGACTAACTTCCGCTGGTGTACTTGAAAATACTGAAAGATCACTAAAATTCTCTCTTGCCAGAATAGCTAGCTTGAGACATTTTGCTGCCCCCCCCCCCCATTACTACATTAGATGATGGGCACATGTTCCTTCGCTGTTTCACAGTGACCTTCAAGAAAGCTGAGGCACTACATCTGGTTCAATGCAGACGTTAGGCCAAACCGCAGTTTGTCCTAGCCAGATTTTAAAATTCAAACCACAGCTGAATGCCAGCCTCCAGGTTCGATTGTTCATTGGAATCTTCTCATGTAATCATCCTCATCAAATATTGGTGAGTAATCATGCTTTGTGTATGTCTTCTATATGTAACACGGATTTTCACTGAATGATTTGGATATTTTGCACCCACGTGTTCATTGTGGAATTATTGCATTTTGATATTGTTTGATTAATTCCTACAAGAGCTTAATAATACCACTATTTTTATATCTCCTTTCCTGTATGTTTTTTCCTATTTTTGGTCCTTGAACAGTGCAGTTACCGTGGCTTCTTGAACCTCCAAGTGGGGGGTTGGAGATCTCCCAGAATTACCACTGATCTCCAGACTACATAATTTGCTCATTCATTCATTCATTCATTCATTCAAACAATTATTTCACTTATCCTAGAAAAAAATGGCTGCTTTGGAAGATGGACTGCATGACATTTCACCCTGCAGAGGTCCCTCTGCTCCCTAAATCCCACTCTACCATGAAGCACCCTCAGATCTCCAGGAATTTCTGAATTTGGGATTAGCAACCCTATAATATATTTCGCTAAGAGTTTTTAAACTCAGGAACACCTGATTTAGCTTGGTAAGCATGGGCTGCATTTTTTCCGCCTACGTGGCTCTGTAGAATTAGAGCCAGTTTGGTGTAGTGGTTAGGAGCGCAGACTCTAATCTGGGAAAAAACGGGTTTGATTCCCCACTCCTCCACTTGCCGCTGCACGTGTGACCTCGGGTCAGTCACAAGTTCTTTCAGAGCTGTCCTCTCACGAGCAGTTCTTAAAAAGACCTCTCTCAGCCCCACCTGCCTCACAGAGTGTCTGTTGTGGGGAGGGGAAGGGAAAGGAGTTCGTAAGCCGCTCTGAGATTCCTCCGGGTAGTGAGGGGTGGGGTATCAATCCAATCTCCTCTTCTTCTTCTAATGCATACCAGACAGCTTCCTTTCCCCGACACTTTCTCTCTTTCCCAAAAATTAGCAGCAGAAATATGCAAACCCTATCTCAAAGACGCAGCCGAAATCAGATCATACACTTGCTCAGGCAGTGGAGTTCTGTGACTACTCTTGTTTGAACGTGGAAGAGATAAAACTCCTACTGAGGCAAGTTGGCAATTTTTAACTTCAAAGAGGACCTATATATACATGTATAAATTTAAAACATAGCAGGGCGATTCTGAATCATCCTAAGGAAGCCAAGCTTGTTGCGGGTTCTACTTCCACTGCTTGAAAGTGCCTGATGGGTGGGGCAGTTGGCATCGCGCTTTACTGGTTGCCTTACAAGAAAAGGGGGCTAAATTTCGCTTAAGCACTTCAAAGAGGCGGGATTGTTAGGAGAGTCTTTGGGTGTGTGTTCTTTTTATTTTTATTTATTTATTTATTTTTAAAAATCTAGAAGGACGGTACACCTGGTTACCAAGGGGAGGCGTTCTCTTTGGCCCTACTCTGGTTTCAGTTACTGCAGTGGCAAGCACGGCCACCGGAACATCACGCTCAGGAGTCAGGAAGGGCCGTGCATTATCACAGTGCCAATTTTGCCTTTTTGGTAATTCGTAGGAGGATGAAAGGGATCCGCGCATCTTGCTGAAATGTCTCCTGGACGTGCTGGGATGACGGTATCAGAAGCAGGGCTGCAAAATGGACTATGATAGACTCTTTTGATTTACTTGTTTGAATGTTAGTTTCTTTTTTTCTTTTTAAAAAGAATATTACTGTGTAAACCTGTACAGGAAAAAAGGGAGTTGGGCCCAGGACTGATTAGTAGACTGCAGATACTTCTTAGATACAGGGGTCCTTTCGAGCAGGAGCTCGGGGGAGCGCAGCTCCGGGAGTTGGTGCCAGCCCCCCCCCCCCCGCGGGGGAATGCCTGCTTGTGTCATGGCTGCAGCAAAATGACCCCCGTCCCCTGGAAAGGTCCTTGTTCCTCCCACCAGCCTTCTGAAGGCTTCAGCCACCACTGAAGCTATCCTCCCAGAATAGTGGTATTTCTGAGGCCTGGATTAGTAGCTGTCCCCTCTCTGCCAGCTCTTTCTTTCTTTCTTTCTTTCTTTCTTTCTTTCTTTCTTTCTTTCTTTCTTTCTTTCTTTCTTTCTTTCCTTCCTTCCTTCCTTCCTTCCTTCCTTCCTTCCTTCCTTCCTTCCTTCCTTCCTTCCTTCCTTCCTTCCTTCCTTTCTCTCTCTCTCTCCTTTCTTTCTTGCCTTCTGACATACTTCTGGTGATGTCAGGGGTGTGGCATATGCAAATAAGTTATGCTAATGAGTTATGCTAATGAGCTCCTGCACCTCTTTTTCTACGAAATGACCCCTGCTTAGATAGAGCCTAGGCAAGACTGGACTAGCAGATAGCTGATGTGTATGTAGGCTTGTGCTAATTTACATGTTTAGCAAAGGCTCATGGGGCATGCTTTTGAAAGAGCCGCCATGACAATGAGAAATGGTATAAAGCAGGACTGACCTAGCTGAAAAGATGAGGAAGATAGATTGATGGGGAAGGGCTGAGGGTAGTGCTCTCTGAAGGGCAAAGCTTGGTTTCAAGCTTTGGATCCAAAAAGAACAGGAAAGCCAGAACTGAAATTGCTAGCTGGGAGAGCTGCAAGAGCAAGAATAGGGTTGCCAAACCCCTGGCGGAGGTGGGGGGGGGGGGTCTCCCGCTGTCAGGCCCTGCCCCCCCCAGCTGCCAAGCAGCTGGCCAGTGGGGGGACTTTCCAGTAAGTAAGACACCACCTCACAGGGTGTCTGTTGTGGGGAGGGGAAGGGAAAGGAGTTTGTAAGCCGCTCTGAGACTCCCTTGGGTAGTGAAGGGCAGGGTATAAATCCAATCTCTTCTTCTTCTAAAAAGAAGAAATTTTATTTTATTTTATTTATTTCAGATTTATACCCCACCCTCTTCGCAATCCTATACTACGTTGCCAATGTTGCACAGGAAGTGATGTCATCACACTAGCAACTTCCAGGTGACACTCTGGTAGCTGGGCAAAAACTCAGTGGTAGAAGCCAGTTTTACCATAGAGCTTTTGTCCAAATACCAGAGCGTAACCCAGAAGTTGCTAGCATGCTGACGTCACTTCCTGTGTGACTGTGACACCAGCGACATGGCCTCGGCCTTCTTCTTCCTACTGGTAAGTCCCCCCCATCCCCTGCTGGTTGCCAGGTGGGACCTGACAACCCTAAGTTAGCTACTCACAGAATTCATTATGCTAATAGTTAACCAAGGTCTGCTTGCCCCCCCTTCCCATCCATCCTTACACCCTTCACTCTCTTGATCTGTTACCGTGGCCTTCTATCTGCCCTGCTGTTAATCTACATTTTGTTAATATCAGAGAAGAGTTCTTCTTGAGCTGTTATGTCTCTGGTTTGTTATATACGGCCCCGACGCCTGCGGAACACCCGAATCCAGCCTTCTAGCTGATTTTAAATTAGGCTTTTAGGGGGGAAAGAAGTCTTCCTTTATGAAAAAATAAAGAGCTCTTGATTAAATATTGATCAACAGATTCATTCTCTCTCTCGCCCCCCCCTTTTAAAACCTTGCCACTTATTGTCCATTAAACCTAATTTGCTGTAAAACTGAAAAATATTCCATCTTGTCCCCCAGCTTGGATTTATCTGTATATGTAAAGGGTTTGGGGGCTGATTATGAAGGGGGTTGTTGCATTAATGAGCTTTCGTCAAGCAGCTCGGGCCATGTGGAGTGACACTGCAAATGAGTTATGTTTACAAAAGCTGCCGGCTTTGATAACGCCGCATTAGAACTTCTCAGGGTCATGTTCCTTTTTTTGTTTTGGAAAGAGCCACGGGAGAAGGCAAGAAACTCAAATCTGAGATGGGGGAGTAAGAAATTTCCCGAAGAACTAAGGGCCAGGAGGAAGCAGGCGATGTCAACACTTACTGGATCTTCTTAACCTCTGGTTGTATACAATTCCCGCTGTGTTTTTGTCCGCGTGTACAAAGTAACACTGTGCATTCTCCATGGAGGATTGGTCTAATGCACGACCCTCGGCGTCAAAACTGGCCCACTCTCTCGACATGCTAAGTCACTCAGTACTGGCTTATACCTAGGATTAAACTTTGTTGGTCTTACAGCTGCCGCTGGACTCAAACTTAGTTCTCACCTCTGTTTGTTAGCTTTTTATCATCTGTATGCTGATTTGCTGCCATGCACAGGTCCAGAGGCGTGGAGTTTTGTAAATTCGGGGGGGGGGGGGGGGGGCTCTTTAGTTCGTGCGCTCGCTGGGGCAATGTTCCACCCCTGGGAAACTGCCGCACCTCCCCAGGCCCTTCCGAGGCCCACCAGCCGCTGCTGCCGGTGCCTCTCTCCCCACCCCCCGCCCTGGCCACTCCTTCCCTCTCCCTCCCTCTTTTCCGGGCGAAATGCCATAGAGTTTCAGGGTGATTGCTAGAGCGCCGCCTCGCAACGTGCCCAGCGTGATGGCATCACTTCCGGGTGACGTCACCACGCTGGGCATTTCGCCCGGAAAAGAGGGAGAGAGAGGGAAGGAAGGAGGAGTGGCCAGGCCGGGGGGGGGGGGAGGCACTGGCAGCAGTTGCTGCCGGGCCTCGGAAGGGCCCAGGAAGGTGCGGCGGCAGGCGCTACGTTTTCCCGGGGGGGCTCAGTCCTCGAGCCCCCCCCCCCGTAGTCTACGCCTATGCACAGGTCTCACCAACTGCTTTAATCCAAACTTAGCTATAATTATCGCTCAGTTACTTATGCATCTTTGGGGGAGTGGGAGTTGAGTATTTGTGTGTGTATGTGTGTGTATGGCTGGAAGTCATGGGGCGATTCTGCATCTAGGATTCGCTCTACGTTTTCTTAACTGGGAAAAGTGCAGCTCAAAACTACATTACTGACTGCAACGTCACCCCTGAATGGCCATAAATCTATGCATAGCGGAATTTGCAAGGAGTTTGTAGGAGACCATCTGTGTAGTGACGAGTTCATAGGTCTGTTCTGGCCACCCCTCTCCTCCTTCAAAGACGGGACCCGCCCACTACCAGTCTAACTGAAACCAGGCGTGTTGCCTGAGTGAGAGACCCTGGGGGAAGGAGGATGGGATAGCTCCCAGACAGGAACTCTTCATGGACTTGTGCTCCCAAAAGTCAGGTTGCAACTCTTGTGGGAGATTGTCTGGAAATGCAGAGGGTATGGGGTTGCCAGCCCCAATGCTCTTATATCTGGGGCAGTGATGCTCTGTATTATTCATGCTTCGGGGGGGGGGGGACAGTGGGAGGGCATCTGGAGTTCTGACCCCACTGGTGGACCTCCTAGTGGCACCTGGGTTTGGGCCACTGTGTGACATAGAGTGTTGGGCTGAATGGACCATTGGCCTGATCCGATATGGCTTCTCTTACGTTCTTAAGGTGTAACTTTAACCTGGAAAAGCAACCATGGGGTGTGGGGGGGGGGGGGGGCTGAGACAAAATTTGTTTAGCTCTGTAGCACCTTCAGCACTTGCCTCTAACCTGATCTGCATAGGGGCATGCTATTAATTTGTATTATCGTTACAACTGGTACATCGGTATGATATGATTTTAAATCTGGTCACATAAATAGCAGGAAATGTCTCGTGGCATTTTTCCAGCCATTTTGACACAGCCGTTGCGCAAACAGTGATTTGTTCATGTGGCGGGGGATGCCCTGCTGTGTTATAGCTGTGTTCATAAGCTCTAAGTGTACTATCCATCGAAAGCATTAATAGGAAACTGTTACCTATTAGGATGGCCTAATAAACAGCTATACGGAAACCATAATTATGTGTCACTGAAGAACATCGGAGAACCCACATACATATGAAAGGGGTCTGCTGCTATTGATCTGTTTTTCCATTTCCGTTTGTCTGTGATGGTTAGCTCTGTTACTGTAGTTGTGGTTACTAAAACACGTTCACTAAGAGCTGGAAAGTCTATCTTAGTTGAAAGATAGGATTTTTTTTTAATACCAACTCTTTGTATGGATTCTGCAAGTTGTGGCCTAAAAAGATGGTACCAAATGAATGTTTCTGTGGATGGTGATCTGCAGTTGAGGAGCCACCACATAGAATGCCCTGTCCCACCGAGAGTGGTGGGACCTCAAACTATGGTCTGAATAACGCATGGGGCAGGTTCACATAGGAGAAGGCAGTCCTTCAGAAGCCTTGGTGAAATGAATTTTTCTACAGTGACCCCAAAGTTACTGAGTGTTAGAAGTGGAATCTTAGGAACACGGACTCTAATCTGGGAGAACCGGGTTTGAGTCCCCACTCCTCCACATGCAGCTGCTGGTGTGACCTTGGGTCAGTCACAAGTTCTCTCGGAGCTGTTCTCTCAAGGGCAGTTTTCTCAGAGCTCTTTCAGCCCCACCTCCCTCACAGGGTGTCTGTTGTGGGGAGGGGAAGGGAAGGAGACTATAAGCCATTCTGAGACTCCTTTGGGTAGTGAAGGGCGGGGTATAAATCCATTCTTCTCCCACCCCGAGCTAAAATATAATCTGGAGAACCGGGTTTGATTCCCCACTCCTCCTCCACATGAAGCCTGCTGGGTGACCTTGGGCCAGTCCCAGTTCTCTCAGACCTCTCCCGGCCGCACTTGCCTCACAAGGTGGCTGTTGTGGGGAGAGGAGGGGAATATGATAGTAAGCTGCTTTGAGACTGCTTAAGGTAGAGAAAACCACGGTGTAAAAATATACTATCCTTTTTTTTCTGTACAGGGTCTCAGGCAAAGGTCTTTCACATCAACTACTGCCAGATCCTGCAACTGGAGATGTCAGGGATTAAACCTGGGACCTCCCGAATGCCAAGGAGATACTCTGAGCTATAGTCTGTCCCTTCCCCTTTCTGAGGCAGAGCTTCAGACTGTGCCATGCAAGCTACTTTAAGAAGCCAGATTTTACGAGAAATGTCCCAACTTTCTGTGGAGACTTGTTCACAAGACCTTCCTTTCTTTAAAAACTCTTGAATACACACACACACACACACAACATACACACACACACACACACACACATGGCTTTTCTTACCCTGGCCTGCTCCACAGAAGGGGAGGGCTGTAAGAGGGAGAAAATGGAGAAGGGGGAAGAGAATGAAAAATGAAAATTATGCTTTGTTTGTGTTTCAAGTTAAGTATCTTGGCTTATTTTAATGCAGAGAAAAGAAGGAGTGATGCCAGGGTCCAAAACTCTTATATAAAAATGATATTTTGGGGGGTAATCATTTTCAAAATGTAGGAGCTGAGATGTTGTTTAACCTTCCTGTGCTGATATTTATGCAGATAATAATCGGCATGCCCTTTTAGCAAGCAGCTATTACTCATAATTATGCCGTTGCCTGAGGCCAGAGAGTAAACAGAAGAATTTGCTACACGTTCTGAATGTGCCGGGTTTTGTAGAAATTACATACCTCATATGCAGTGTTAAAATAGTACTAATAATAACAGAAACAACACCACATCTCACAAGGGAATTTTTCAAAGGCTATTCCACCACTTGCCGTAAATGTGCCTGACAGTCCCATGAATAAAATACCTTAAGGAGAAAAAAATAACGACAGACATCAAGACAAACAATTCTGACATTACTGTTTGTAATTTGTGTCACCGGGGAAAACAGAGGTACGAGCGGTGGATGATATCACTGCTTTTCCCAGGAATGAATGTTTCAATTTTCTTCAGGAAAACTACTTTCCATGCCCGGATCCCCTGGGAGACTTTGGGAGGTAGCGCATCGGTTAAAGAATGTACTAACGCACCAACATCACTTCTGGATAAGGCCCAGAAGTGACATCTTTCATCAGTCTCTGTAGTAAAACCATAGAGATTGGTCAAACCATAAAGATCAACAAACTCCTAGAGTGCTGGTGATGTCACTTCTGGGTTTTAGCCAGAAGTGACCTCAACATGCTCCCCCTCCATTGTTTCCCATGACTCATTTGAGTACTAGTGGGCAATGGGGGCGCTTTGTTTGGACGTTTGCTCTCCAGAAGTGTGAAAATGGCACCCATAACTGTCCACATGGCGCTCCAGTCAGTAACGGGAACAAAAAAAGCTCCAGCCCAACCCCCCAGTATGACTACACTGTGGAAAACTTTGTGCCCCAATCCCTGTGTTTCTGCTGAATTTACATTTTCTGATAGATTGGTGATCCTGTCTGTCTTCCTCATGTAGACTATTCCCCTCTCGTCTTCCTCATGTAGACTATTGAATTTTGAACCTCAGAATGGTCAGAAGCGTCAGGGAATATCATTTTAAGGGGCCAGTATTCTGCTGGCTCCTGACTTCCTCAGGAGAAAGGTAGGCATACAAAGGCATCCCCCCCCCACATGAGGGAGGACTCACTGGGGCCAGGCTTGGCTGCAACCACTGGCTGACTTGATACCATGTGACTGACATGACTTAACCAGGACAGGCTGCTTGCTGCTGTTCAACACGCCACAAAAGTCAATGCGGTGTAGTGGTTAGAATTTCAGAGTAGGATCTGGGAGACCCAAATTCGAAACGTCACTTTATTGTGGAAGCTCATCAGGTGACCTTGAGCCAGTTTCACATTCTCAGCCTTACCTTGCTGAGTTGTTGTGCGGATAAAATGAAGGAGAGGAGAATGATGTAAACTGCTTTGGGTCCTCACTGTGGAAAAAGGCAGGAAATAAGGGAAACAAGTAGATGATAAATATAGCTGAAAATGGGCAGGGAGATAAAAGCTACATCGGTTGGCAAGTGGCAGGGCTTTTTTTCCTGGGGGAATGCGCTGGAATGGAATTCTGGTACCTCTTCATGGAAAGAAAATTCTCACATGTTTAAAAGTGCACGAGGGGCACCAGGGGAGCATGGTGTCATTTGCGCACTCCTTGGCCGGCTCCCTCCACTTTTTTCAAAAGAAGACATAGAGCTGTCAAGGTGCGGAAGAGTTCCAGATTCTAAGAACTGGCCAGCAAACCACAGGGACAACATTCTCTGTGGGGAAGAAGAAATACGCTCATTGGCAAGAAGATTTCAGCTCAATGAAAGAGAAGCCATTCGAGCCTTGAGAGAGCATCTGACATTCAGAGAAGAAATGCCCAAGGAATTGTCTTGGATTTGGCGCACTCTCAGTACAACAGCTGTTTCCTCCAGTGAGTGTGAAAGAGGATTTTCCCAGATGAACCTGGTGGTCACTCCAGAAAGGTCCTCCTTGTTAGTCAAAATTGTAACATATTTCTAGCTTCTAGTGTCCTGGCCCCACTGCTGGATCTCCTGAGGGCACCTGGTGTTTTTGGCCACTGGGTGACAGAGTGTTGGACTGGATGGGCCACTGGCCTGATCCAACATTGGCTTCTCTTATGTTCTTATTTATTGTTTATAAAAATGTTAAAACATGGTTGTTTCAAGGTCATCATTCAGTGTTAGGCCCCAAAAAGCAAGACCCGAAAAAGAACTGAAGAAGTTGGTGATGTGTCTAAAGTTTGGAAACTGCTTTAAAGTTGAAGCAAGTCTGTAGTGCGTGAAAATAATATTGTTTCAAAGAATCCCGTGTGTTTCTCCTTCATTTCCCTCTTGAGAGTTCTGGCACCTCTTTTTCCAGAAAAAAAGCCCTGCTGAGTGAGAAGGAGAGAAGGGAGCAGACAAAGGTGAGGATATGGAGGTTGCCAGGAGGGGGGGGGGGAAGAGGAACTAATGTGGGAAGTGGAAATGGGGGAAATGAGCTGCCATCTGTGAATCCTTGCAGGTTCCCCTCTGGCAGCTGGCACCATGCAGCTGGAACATACTTTTCCCAGGTAGAGGGTGGCAGGGGGATGGAAAGAGGGAATGCTGAAGGCAGGAGGCAGATAGTTGGCTGGTGGGTGGAAAAGAGAGAAGGAAGCAGGAAAATGGGAGAGGCAGTGAGGGCTTTCAGGGAAGAGAAAGAGGAAATAGTGGAGGAGGAAAAAATGAGATGTCCCCCAGGTCCCCCACTTGTACAGTTCTGATTTCCAGCTATCTGAGAGTATGGGGAGTATCTAGCCATCTGTGTCCGTGGTTCTTCTGAAATACAGCCAGCATCCTTTAGCTATGGGTTATTGTATAAGAAGTCTCTGGAGATCTGTGGTGGGGTGACGTCCCGATGGAAAGAATTTTAAAAAGATATTCACACCACACAGTGCTGATTAACATTTGCAACTATCAATACATGTGGCAAGTTCTCATGCCAGACATTATCTCACAACTAGGAATGTGGCATTTTGCAAAACATTTAAGAACATAAGAGCCCTGCTGGATCAGACCAGGGGTCCATGTAGTCCAGCTACTGGCATCATGCAATGGCCAGCCAGTTCCTCTGGAGGATGACCAACAACAGGGCATAAAGGCCAAGACCTTCCCCTGATGTTGCCTCCTGGCACTGGGAGTCAGAGGCTTAGTGTCTCTGAACATGGAAGTTCCCCTCAGTCACTAGAACTAGTAGCCACTGATAGACCATCCTCCATGAATCTATCTAATCCCCCTGTAAAGCTGTTTATTTCATGTAGGGCTCCCAACACTACCTCAGCAAACTACAGAAGATTTTGGGGATAGTGCCTGTAAAAGTTGGAGTTTGAGGAGGATGTGATTCCCTTTCAGTTAGGGTTGCCAGATCTGCTTGTCACTCTGGCGGGGGGGATTTGGGGGCATTCCGGGGGTGGGTGGCGACAGTCCCTCTCCCTCCCTGCTAAAAGATTTAAAGTGCCCTCCAGCTGGTTGGCGGGCTACATGCTCCCCGCTGATCAGATGAAGCCCTTTAAATCTTTTAGCAGGGAGGGAGAGGGTTGGCTGTAGCTTGGGGGTGGGGCGGGGGTGGGGCAGGGGTGGGGTTCCCTCACTAGCTAGTTGGCTGGGGGCGGATTGGAGCCCCCAGGAGCGAGGGAACCTGCGTGGACCTGGGGGCTGGCAACCCTACTTCCAGGTGGCAGTCTAGGCTGCCTCCTCTAGTCTCTATGGCATTTACTGTAGGGGTGAGTAAATCCCTGCCCTGGGTGGGGAAATGGAAGGAAGTTCCATTATAGTGGGGCTGTGTGACCAAAGGTGTGATTTGCAGGGAAACTTCAGCAGAATGGATCATTAATTGCTGATACCGCACCATTTGTCTGTTCCAGCCCCCAGGAAGACTGGACAAGCAACCTAGCTGTCAAATCCTTCCAGGGTGTGTGAGTTGCCCCAGCTTGCAAAATAGGATTTTTGGTCTAGGGAACCCTTCTCATAATGTGTTCTGTCATATGTTTTTAGTAGAGTGGGTCAGTGGGGGTTCATTGTGGGGGTTCACGGTACTGATATACACGGCCTAGTCCAAAACAACACTAGGCAGTCAGTATGCAGTTGTTAGATGCCCTGGCTGCTGAGGCTGTTTCTACCCAGTCAGCTGAAAAATGTGGACAGTGTGGTATAGTGGTTAAGAATGGCAGACTCTAATCTGGAGAACCCAGTTTGATTCCCCAGTCCTCTACATGAAGCCTGCTGGAAGACCATGGGGCAGTCACTCAGAACTCTCTCCGCCTCATTTACCTCACAAGGTGCCTATTGTAGGGAGGGGGAAGGAAGGCGATTGAAAGCCTCTTTGAGACACATGAGGCCTGCTGGGCGACCTCGGGAGAGTCACGGTTCTCTCAGAACTCTCTCAGCCCCACCTGCATCACAAGGGGCCTGTTGTGGGGAGAGGAAGGGAAGGCGATTGTCAGCTGCTTTGAGACACATGAGGCCTGCTGGGTGACCTTGGTCCAGTGACAGTTCTCTCAGAACTCTCTCAGCCTCACCAACCTCACAAGGTGCCTGTTGTGCGGAGAGGAAGTGGGGTTGCCAAGTCTGGGTTGGAAAATACCTGGAGACTTTGGGGGTGGAGCCAGGAGAGAGTGGGGTTTGGGGAGGGGAGGGGCCTCAGCATGGCACAATGCCATAGAGGCCACCCTTCAAAGCAGCCATTTTCTCCAGGGGAGCTGATCTCTGTCAGCTGGGGAGCCGTTGTAAAAGTGGGAGATCCCCAGGCCCCACCTGGAGGCTGGCAACCCTAAGAGGAAGGGAAGGCGATTGTCAGCTGCTTGGAGACACATGAGGCCTGCTGGGTGACCTTGGGCCAGTGACAGTTCTCTCAGAACTCTCTCAGCCCCACCTGCCTCACAAGGCCGCCTGTTGTGGGGAGGGGAAGGGAAGGTGATTGTGAGCAGCTCAAGGTAGAGAAAAGTGAGGTATAAAAACCAACTCTTCTAGCTTCTTTCTACTTTGCTAGCTGCTTTCCCAGTCTGCCTCAAACACCCATGCTTGCGCAGTCAGAACATTGGTCACGGCCCCCAACCCACCTGTAGGTGTTCTAAATATAGCTGACCACCAGTCTCTCACAAGGACCCATGGTGTTCATTTGAGCTTGGGAGCACCTGAGCGGTAGAGGCTTACCTACCGTTGGTAGCAATTTTGGTGGACTTCTGAAAGTCCCCGGAACGAGGTGCCGATCCTCTTTATTGTAGCTGGTGCAATCAAACCAATGCTGTGTTCGCATATGGCAGATTTCCAGTAGGAGGATCACCCTTTCATTTGAGACGAGGAGGGCTGGATGCTTTCCAGGGAGAAAAGGAAAACCTCCTGCCAGCTCCGTGGGACTGCAGATGAATGTACGTGCCCCGTCACGAGAAAGTGCCATTAGAGACTGGCGAGATAAATCAGATGTAATGCCAGGGGACATCCCTCCCGCCAATTCCATCGTTTCTGAAGAATAAGAAAATGTCCTTTATGCTTCTCCTGTGCATAAAAAAGGAAGTTCCCTGGCTGTGTCTTGCATTAGTGCGAAAGGGCACAAGTTTTCCACAAGGGGTTTTCGCTGTATTGTCCACCGTTAAGTCGACGGGCTTAGAAGGTATCTGAAGAAGTGAGCAGCGACTCGCGGAAGCTTATCCCCTGCCACATATTTTGTTAGTCTTTCAGGTGCTACTGCCCCCTTGCTCTTTTCTACTCTGCAGGCCCGTAGCTACGGTGGGGCTTTTGGGGGTTCCACCCCCTTCCTTGAAGGGACAGCCTCACAAGAACTGCTTCTGTAAATGCCTTTTTCCAGAGATTTTAAAACATTTTTAAAAAGATGTGTACTCCTTTAAGCAGAGTGGGGTGTTGCAGTTGACTAACTCCTGCACTGAGCAAGGGGGTTGGAGTGGATGATATCTAGGAACGCTTCTAATTGCGTGTCAAGAAACTCTCTTTTAATAGAGTTTTTCTGCCTAAGTGTTAGCTTTCTTGACCACAGGGCATCACCCCCGCCTTGTTGCTTAGGCTGGCAGAAGGGATTAACTTGCAGCGGCTGAGAACTGTCATCTAAACTGGTTGACAACTTGTGGTGTAGCGCTCTCTCCTGGTCGCAGCTTTCTTTTGGCTAAATGGCTTTTCTTTCTGCACTGAGAACTTCAGCCCCACCAGGAAAAAATGTGCCCCGCAAGCCACAAAATCCTGGCTCCGGGCCTGCCACTGCTACAGACAGACTAACATGACTACCCATCTTGATATGTGCAGGGTGTGGCTCTGTTTAGACTGTCCTGCTCAGGTGGTTCAGGAATCCTGGGAAATGTAGTTGTGTGACTACAGTATGTAAGTCTCTCTAACTGGATCCTCAACATTCCCACCAGTGCTCCAGATCTTGGGACACATTGGGATAAGCCAGGAGAATGGGAATGTGAAGGTCACAGTCAGGGGCTGGGGCTGAATTGTGGAACATCCAGGTTCAACCTGGCCATCTCTATTTAACAGGATTGGGTGGGAGATGATGTCCAAGACCTTCACCTGAGACCCTGGAAAGCCGCTGCCAGTCTGAGTAGTCGTCTTCACCTGTTCATGTGAGACTCTGACATATACTAAGTGTCTAGCAGAGAGACTGAGGTATAAATGTTACTCTGATTTGTGTGAGCTTTTTCTCGGCTGCTTAACACGTCCTTGTAGGCACGGGAGGAAATTCTCCAGCTCATCCGCTGAATTAGGATCACAGTGTTTTGAAGGGTGTTTTTCCTTCTTCTTCTTCTGGCGTGGGGTAAACCACTTCTTGGATGTGTTCAATTCCCTGCCATATTTCAAGAGGAAGAAAAGGTGTAATTTGTACGCCCTACAATGTCTGTTTTACTTCCCCCCCCCCCCCCCCGATGCTTGTTTTCCAGCTGCTTTTTAAAAGAAATGCAGCAGCAGGCGCTTTCCTTCTGTTTTGACTTTTCTTGTTTTGCTTTTAAGATTTTTACAGGTTTGAGATGATAATGATCGGGGTAATGAATAGGTAGCTGACATTGTATCTCTTTGTGTGTGTTTATTTCCCACAGTAGCTCAGATTCTTCTAATCTATAATAGTATTTTTAAACCAAAACTTTCTAGTCTATACGGTGTGCCATAGGTCGTTTCCTAGCAAGGACAATCATTTCACTGAGCAAAGAAATCTTATTTTTTTTTAACAAGATTTACAGTAAGTATATTGCTTTAGGAAAGGAGGAGGAGGAGGAGATTGGATTTATACCCCACCCTTCTCTACCTGAAAAAGTCTCAGAGTGGTTTACAATCTCCTTTCCCTTCCCCTCCCCACAACAGACACTCTGTGAGTTAAGTGGGGCTAAGAAAGTTCTTCTGAGGACTGCTCTTGAGAGAACAGCTCTGAGAGAACTTGTGACTGACCCAAGGTCATACCAGCAGCTGCATATGGAGGTGCAGGGAATCAAACCCAGTTCTCCCAGATTGGAGTCCGCGCTCTTAACCACACCAAACTGAATGAGATCATGCATAGTACTTTAGCAGTGAGAACCAATAGCAGTGCCATTTATTTATATACAACTTCACTACAAGAATCACAAAACCCTGTTTTGTTAATTGTCAGAGATATATTTTTTTCTATTTTTAATAGATTATTGTTAACCTTAGGAAAGTTCCTGTCTATTCTTTAAAGAGAGAATCTATCCCAAATTCTGTAATTCTGTAATATTCAAGTTATATTGTTTGCTCATATTTGAAATATGTAATACATTTGGTAATACATCTGATTTTACTTGTTTCTAAGAAGAAATCTGGTTTTTTTATGAGAGGAGGAAAGACTGTGTGTGCATGACAGGAACACCCACTGGGACCTAGAATTTAAGTTCCATTGATTTCTGAAAGAGAAACTGACCTTGCTTTTTGTAGTTTGTGATAGGAGAGGAAACCTAAACAGCTCACTGACACATGGAGAAGGACAACTGTCAAATAACAGAATACGTTTCAACTGATTAATAAAAAAGCAGACAGTTTTGTACAGAAAAAAGAAGCAAAATAAAACACACACACATCCCAAAACCAAAACCCAAATGTCATTTCCCGAAGTTAGGGGTTTTTTTGGGGGGGGGGGGGGGCCTGAATTAGCTGAGTGTTCTAACAATTCTTGTATAACGACTCTACATTTAAACTGAAACTCTTTAAGGATTTCACCCACTCTTCTTTAGGAAGCAACTGAATGCAAACTTGTGGATCATTATTAGTAGTTTCTGAGACTGATTTTTCAGTTGGTACAGACTTTCTGTTTCTTTAGATTAAGTAGTACCCAGACTCAGTAACTCAGACGGACTTGGAATACAGAATTAAGAGAGGTGCAAAACATAAAAATTAATGAATCCCCAAAGAACTGAAATTGAGAAGTTCTCCCATACATAACTATGGATGCAATTTGTTATTCATATGAACATAAGAGGAGCCATCCTGGATCAGGCCAGTGGCCCATCTAGTCCAATACTCTGTGTCCCACAGCAGCCAAAACCCAGGTGCCATCAGGAGGTCCACCAGTGGGGCCAGAACTCCAGAAGCCCTCCCACGGTTGTCCCCCAAGGACCAAGAATATGGAGCATCACTGCAACAGACAGAGTGTTCCTTATATTCTATACCTTGCGGCTAATAGCCAATGATAGACCTCTGCTCCATATATCTAATTCTTAGCGTGTCTAATTCTCATCGTGGCCCCATATGCAGACACTTAAATTTGCAGATCATGGCCAGGGAGATAGAGTGAGATTTTTCTGAAAATTTTTGGGAACCCCCAAGTTTGCAGACAGTGGGGGCAAGGGAACCCTCACTTTCATGGGTAGCCAGCAGGGGAGAATCCCACTCCCAACTGACCTTCCCAGGTCACTTGCAGGCCCTGACCTGATGACCCAATAGTGACATCATCACGTCAGGGATGTTGGGGGCAACACTCTGGTTTATGGGCAAATCTCTTTGGTTTGAAGCCAAATTTACCATTGAGTTTTGCCCAAAAACCAGAGAGTTGCCCCTAATGTTTCCAGCATGATGATGTCACTTCTGGGTGATGTCATCATATCAAGGCCTGCTCTTCCGGTATTACTGGTTTTACTGGAAGTTGCCTGACATTATTTCTGGTCTCCCGAAAGGACATTGGGAGCCCCCCGCTGGCTAGGTAAGTAGACCTGACGACCCTAAGGGGTCATAATCCCCCAGTGGAACTTCTTTGTGCTTGTGCATAATCACCAACAGTGCTACCTGCCCTGCCACCACTGCCTCTCTTCAGCAATCTCTGGCGGCACGGTATGTAGGGGAACTGGTGGCAGCGCTAGGAGAAGGAGAGGAGGAGAAACCACTGCCACCACCAGCCCCACTGTCGCTGCCTCTTTGGCAGGGGTGTCAAGTTTTCAATTCCCAGGGGGGGGGCTTGTGTGCGCGCACACGCCGGGACCGCGTCCCTGCTGCCACTGCCTCCCCCCCCACCTGGCCATTTCTGCTTCCGTCCCTCCCTCCATCCGTCCAGGGGCCAGCTGGGGATTTGCTCAGCTCGCCCCTGGACGGACTGAGGGACAGACGGACAGACGGAGGCAGCCAGGCCGGCGGTGGGGGGAAGAGAGAGATGGCGGCGGTGGAGCGGTGGCCCTAGGAAGGGCCCAGGGACTCGCGGTGGTGGGTGCTCCGTTTTCCCAGGGGGGGGGGCTCAGTTCCCCCCGGGAAATTTTGGGGGTGGCTCAAGCCCTTGAGCCCCCCCATAGTTGACGCCTATGTTCTTTGGTGGTGGCTCTGTAGACTGGGAGGAATAGCTGGTGGTGGCACAGCAAGCAGGGGAGGAAGAGCCACAGCCTACATGCTGCCGGAAGAGAAATCGCTTCCCACCATGGGCCCTGCTTCCCTTTCTCGCCATGGTACCCACCATATTCTTTTCTGCTGCAGCTGAGTAAGGGGAGAGTGGCAGCAAGGCCAGTGGGTGGGACCCTAAGTGATGGGGGGAAGAGAGAGAGAGAGAGAGAGAGAGATGGGGTGGGGGATAGAGAAAGAGAGAAGGTTACAGAGAGCTAGTGAGTGACAGTAGGCCCTGGGTGGAGGGAGAAAGAGAAAGACTGAGAGGGCGAAAGGGAGAACTGTGGGGGAGTGGGGGGAGGCAAAGGCAGGGGAAATGGGATGGCCGCTTCTGCAAGTTCCTCGCGGGTCCCTGCTTGTATAGTATTACTTAGCATAACATAAACTGGCTGTGCATGTCTTAGTATTTTGGGGGTTCATTGATCATTCACTGCCTTGGGTATCTCTGCAAGGCAGAAAAGTGGGGTACAGATTAATTAAATAAAATATACTTCACTGTCAATAAAATGTACTTCAGTGTCAAGACAAGTCGAGGCACTAGGGGGGTGAGCACGGAACCCTTTTCCAGGAAAAGGCAAATTAATGAGAACAGCTGTGCCTGCACTGCGTGCTGAAGGACATGTTCTTGAAGCCCTGCTTCTGCGGGCTTGTGTGCGCTGGTCCTGAGATCCTTTAACCAGCCGCCGATAAAGAACCTGAGCAGGCAGGTCTCAAGTTAAAAGGATTTTCTCCCAAACGCCACTCCTGTATTCAAAGTCCGTTTGAGCCACTGAGTCATTAAATCCATAGAAGTGGAAAGTCTGTTTCAAGTGAGATCTCAGTCTAAGGAACTGCGGATAATGATCGCCGAGCTTAAGTTTGGGGCTGCATTTATGCAGCAGCACGAACCGCCGGCTGGTTCAGCTCTTCCCTGACTAAGCAATGAGACCGCTCTGGAGCGAAGGGCTGTCTTTGGCCTTCCCGCACTGGCGCTTGTCACTGAGTCAAGTGGTCACCGGTCACCATCTCCTTTGCTCTCCGTTCAGCGCTTCCTGAAGAACAGAGCGAGGAAGATCCCTTTTTTTAAAAATAAAATAAAATAAAAATCTCCATTTAAATGCAAAGTGGTTGTTGAAGGATTAAAGGCAAAAGCTCAGCAGAAGGGAAGGACGGTGTTAAGTGGTGCTTCTGTATTTTAATAACTTTCCAAATCTGGCAGCCGGTGCTGCTCCTCGGTCGCCATTGGTCTCTTAATTCCTGCCGGGAACATCGCGCAGCGATTTCCAGGCTGCCATAAACTTTGTAATTGCACCTCTCTCTTTTTTTTGCGCAGAAGGCCTTCCATTCCGCCCACTGCCTGAAGTTCATTTGGAAGGCCCTTGATCTCAGGCAGGGGAATATTATGTATCATTAAAATGTCAACTACTCAGCAGAACGGGGCCAATAGAGACTGCGGGGACGGGGAAGTCTCTGGCACGCAGCAGGGTATCGTAAAGCTAAACTAAACTAAATATATAGATGGCGTGCAAGAAAAGAAAGAGGCTACACCACGTCTAGCTGAGCAGCTGTTCAGAGGGACAACCTGGCCGGGTCATTTGACTTTCATATCCAGCTTCCTGTCAAGGGTTTGTTCCTTTCTTGCCCTTTGATTAGGCTGTGCCTTCGAGGAGGCATAAGATCTTACTGCCTTGTGTATCTCTTGGGGGTGATTCTGCTTCTAGCATTTGCTCCACATTTTCTCAAGTAGGAGGGGAAAGTGCAGCTCAAAACCACATTCAGATTCCCCGGGGTAAGGCCGTACTGACTGCAAAGTCACCCCTGAGTGGCCATAAATCTATACAGAAGGTACCATAAAACCCTATGATTAAAGAAGGTGAAAGCGGCATGCAATGCAGAGGGGAATTTCTGTTCTGACATGAGTTTGCTAAAACAACAGAGGGAAAAACCAGTGCAGAATCACCCTTGGTCTGCTAAACCGTTGACTGCTTTACCTCAGGGTCCCTCTCAGTTTTGCTTTCTTAAAGACCCTGGCGTCTGAAAAAACCCTTGCCTTCGAAGGTGTGTCTGTGTCTCTTGGGAAAACTGTCACCTGGAAAACAGAACACCTGTAGCCTCAGGGCAGGTGGCCACACCAGGTAAATGGATCATTTAGTCTATGCTGTTGCAGACTTGGCGATGCATATTTTCCTAAAAAGAGCAACCCTGCCAGCCCATGTCAAGTGGCAAGATTCTCTGTGTGGATAGAACCAATCTCTAGCTGGTGATTAATTGTTCAGGAAGGCTTCTTTGAGAATGGATCCTCAGGTGCTGCTTACCTGGGGGGCTCGAGCAAGTCTTTTTGCCACAATTACCAGCCAACCCCTTCTCACACCTTCTCAGGTTTCACTTGGAGGGTGCTGGCGAAAACTCTCCGACATGGTCCATCACTACGTCCAAAGACCCACTTTAAGATCTACTCAAGATTGAATTGGAAACATCAGTGTATTTCTTTTTTCCTTTTGTTTTTTTTAATATTTGTCATATGTTTATGTGTGTACATGTGAGTGTGTGTGCGCCTGGAAGTTATGTCGACCTCTGGTGACTGACTCCTACTGGGGGCCTGGAGGAGATTCAGAGAGGTGGCTGAGTCAAGCCTGCCCCCGCCTCCTGACTGCTGGTATTCCGAGGAGGTCTCCCATCCAAGTACTTGCCAGAGTTGACCCTGCTTAGCTTCTGAGATCTGATGAGGTCAGGCTTGTG
This sequence comes from Lepidodactylus listeri, assembly GCA_029233225.1. Lineage (NCBI taxonomy): Eukaryota > Metazoa > Chordata > Lepidosauria > Squamata > Gekkonidae > Lepidodactylus > Lepidodactylus listeri. The sequence goes on along the minus strand of JARCFY010000010.1, from coordinate 15,493,673 downwards.
TGGAGTATCCAGGTCAGGGCACATCAGTGTATTTCTTGAGCATTTGTCATAACTACTGTTTTATACCTGAGTATACTCAAACTGAGAGCCAGTTTGGTGTAGTGGTTAAGTGCGCGGACTCTCAACTGGGAGAACCAGGTTTGATTCCCCACTCCTCCACTTGCACCTGCTGGATGACCTTGGGCAAGCCATAGCTCTGTACCAGCTGTTCTCTCAAGGACAGTTGTCTCAGAGCTCTCTCAGCCCCACCTACCTCACAGGGTGCCTGTTGTGGGGAGGGGAAGGGAAAGGAGTTGGTAAGCCGCTCTGAGACTCCAGGTGAGTGAAGGGCAGGATATAAATCCAACCTCTTCTTCTTCTTCTTCTTCTATAAAACATTCAGATACACAAGTGCTTCCAAGAACAGTAATAATCCTTAGTGCTGTATGGAACTTTCAGTGCAGCCGGGCACTGCAGATGGGAGGTTGGGGGTGGAGACTAGGGCTGCCCTCTTGTCACTGGGGGCAGGAGAGCCCCTGCTCCCAACTCCCATTGGTCACTGCGTTCTGACAGCTGACCGGATTGAAAAAATAAATTAAAAATCTTTGTTAGTGACGACATGCTTGGAGTAGTGGTTAGGAGTGTGGACTCTAATCTGGGAGCACTGGGTTTGATTCCCCACTCCTCCACAGGCAGCTGCTGGTGTGACCTTGGGTCAGTCAGAAGTTCTCTTAGAGCTGTTCTCTCAAGGGCAGTCCTCAAAAGAGCTCTCTCAGCCCCACCTACCTCACAGGGTGTCTGTTGTGGGGAGGGGAAGGGGAAGGAGATTGTAAACCGCTCTGAGACTCCTTTGGGTAGTGAAGGGTGGGGTATAAATCCAACCCCCCTCTTCCTCTTCTTCTTGAAAAATGGGTTTTACCATAGAATTTTCATTGATTCCTAGAGAGGTGTGATGTTACTTCAAGATTTTTCCAGGGAGTGACATCACTGAGAGTCCCTCCATGTTCCAACCCCCCTCCTACCAGTTGCCAGGTCCTGCCTGGTTCAAGTCCCAACTATGCCATGGAAGCTCACTGGGTGGCCTTGGGCCAATCACGCACTCTCAGCCTAACCCACCTTGCAGGGTTGTTGTTCTGGGGATAAAATGGAGGAGAGATGAATGATGGAAGCCACTGTGGGTGCCCATTGGGAAAAAGGCAGGGTATAAATGAATGAAATAAATAAAATAAATACCTATGCACTTACTAGCTCAGGTGTGTTTTAATACACACTAGAGGAAGGGATGATGAGTCTCCTGCATCCCTAAATGGTACATTGGCTATTTATTCAAACAATTTTATAAGCCCACCTTTCTCCCAGGAAACTTGGGCTGATTCTGCATTGGCTTTTCCCTTCGTTGCCATGTTGGAACTGAAATTCCCCTCTGCATTGCCTGCTGCTTTCACTTCCTTTGATCACCAGATTTTATGGTACCCTCCCGACTGCATGCCGCTTTCACTTTCGTCGATCATTGGATCTGATGTTATCTTTTGCACAGATTTATGGCCGTTTTATGGCCATTCAGGGGTGACTTTGCAGGTATTTGAATGTGGTTTTGTTTCTTCCCAGTTGAGAAAATGTGGAGCGAATGTTAGATGCACAATCAGCCTGGGACTCAAGGCAGAAAACTGAGGAAAAACCACTTAAGTTGTTGCGAGGTTGGCAAATGCAGCGGGCAGCTGTAAGCCCTGGTCAACCCCCGAAACATCTTATTAAAGCTCTGGAGAACAAACCAGAAGCTATCCCCTGTTCTTACGGCTAAGCTGTTGTGTCCCAGTCCGGCTGGGCACTCTTCGTGGCAGTGAATTCTGGCCTTTGTGCTTGTAGCCCACTCTTTGGTCTGGCTGCAGTCCAGTCGCTGTTTCCACGCTGAATCCACATCATCTATGACACCGGCTGACATATGTCCTCTTTAAATTAATGACATCTGCAACTCGCCGCAACTTGGATCCAGAGTGTGCCATTTGGCCGAGGCGTCGCAATTTATCTCTCGGTTCTATTTTCATTGCGGTGCTTAGATTTCTGCAGCCGTGGCGAAGAGCACGGCCTGCTAAGCCTCTGCGTCCCAATGCGCCAGGCACTGGTTGCCGCCATTTAGATGCAGCCGTTCCCAGGTGGGAAGAAGGGGAGCGAGAGATGACGGTGATTTTGCTCAATGGAGATCAGATGTGCCGTCCTGCTAATGGCTCGAATTTGCAGGTGGCTACAGCGGAACACCCTGCAGAGAGATGCTGGCACACCATCCCACAGGAGGACAATTTCACCTCCTTCGAGGCAGCAACTAAGCCACAGAGGCCAGCAAATGGATCGATATGAGAGGCTGGACACACCAATGGACGCATCAATGCATGCAAATGTGGAACTCTTTGCTCGCCTTAGAAAAAGAGGAAGAAGAGGAGGAGGAGGAAGAGGAGGAGGAGGAGTTCGGATTTATACCCTGCCCTTCACTTGGAGTCTCAGAGCAGCTTACAAACTCCTTTCCCTTCCCCTCCCCCCAACAAACCCCCTGTGAGGTAGGTGGGGCTGAGAGAGCTCTGAGAGAACTGCTCTTTCAAGGACAGTTCTGACAGAACTATGGCTTGCCCAAGGTCATCCAGCAGCTGAAAGTGGAGGAGTGGGGACTCAAACCTGGTTCTCCCAGTTTAGAGTCTGCACACTTAATCACTACAGTAACCTGGCTCTTTGTTGGAGTAAACTGGGGAGAGGAGACGATCCCGCACAATAAAGGCCTCCTTGTTATTCATTTGGTGAGAGAGATGGGGAATCTTTCCTTAACACAGAACCGCCAGCAAAGAAGCACTCTGGTGGACTTTTTCTGCGAGGCCGTTCCAGAATCCTGGGCAATGATGGTGCAGAAGGCAAAGCACTAAGCGAAGATCGTAGATGGCAGGGATATTACTAGGGTGGCCAACTCACTCGCTACGGCGGGCAATCTCCTCCTGCTGCCTAATAATCCCAGCCACTGTTCGAATAAGCAGTAGGATGGGAATGGGGAAGGGGGAAAAAGTTGTCAATGTCATTTCTGGTGAAAACGTGGATGTGACATCACCAACGCTCTAGGAGATCACCAGTCTCTATGGTTTTACCATGGAGACTGGCAAAATCCTAGGGCGTTGGTGAGTCACTTTCAGGTTTTAGCTGGAATTGACATTGACAACATCTCTCCCCCCCGTCCCCGTCCCCCAAAGTCTCCTGGGAGTTCCAGGAATGCACCTGTCTAGCCAACATTAGGGACCTACTGGATGGTGTCCAATGTTTGCCTCTGGTCAAGGTGTTGTAGCTTTTTGCCCTGATCTGGATAGCCCAGGCAAGCCCGATCTCGTCAGATCTCAGAACCTAAGCACGGCCGACCCTGGGAAGTACTTGGAAGGGAGAACCCCAAGGAATACTGGGATGTGTTCCCTCTAAGCTGTGGAGTCCTGTGAGCAAAAATTCTGCTTTGTGAGCAACTTACATTAAAGTTGTGAGCGAGCCATTTGGCTACTGCAGAAATTAGTTGGCTCCGGAGCCATCCTTCCTGAGTTAAGACAAAAATGTGTGAGCCGGTGGCTACAAAACTGTGAGCTAACTCACACTAACTCAGCTTAGAGGGAACACTGGTAGAGGCAGGTAATATCAAAGCCACCTCTCTGAAACATCCTAGGGGCTGCCAGAAGTCACCATGCAGGCAGGCATGCAAACACACACACACACTTAAAAAAAGGTGTAGCTTTTTGAAACACCAAAATCCTGTGCAAAATTAGTTTTACTCAAGAAGACAGGCTGAATAGATACCCTGCAGTGCATAGGATGTATACGCTGTGAGCAACAATACCTGTTTCTTATCGCTTTCAACTTTTTTGGGGGGGGGACTTATAATTTGTTTCCACTTTTGGTAGCGGAACAGACTCCTGCTTCATCGGCAGTACTGACACCCGAATCCAGTACTAGTTTCCAAAGTGTTTTGAAAAGAAGATCGGCCACCCAGCAATGTACTATACCAATCCAGGGATCTTTTTGAAGCTTTTAAAAAGGTTCCATTCTTTCCTGGCTGTGCACTTCTCCGCGATGCGTCGTTAGCTGCAGAGTCGTCATTCAGTCCTTTTAACAACACCACTACAACCTCTCATTCTTTCTCTTTTCCCCCCTTTTCCAGTAAGGCTGTTATCTATCTGTTATGTAGCACTGGAGTATCAGGTCCAATGCAAATAGTAGGAGGAAAATCTGGATGCTTTAAATCATCTGGGTAGACTGCAGGAAGGCCTGTTCCAGTGAGTTTAGTCCCTGAGTCTTCATTCCTGTGGTTAATTCAGCAGATTCTGCATGAAGTGGGCTCTCCAACCTTAGTGCTTTCTAACAGAATCTTGAATGCAAAGCTGGTAATTCACTGGCACTGAAGGAGGGCGGAGCAGAGCAGCCGTTTAACTTACAGGGGAATTTCCCGGTGGGCCACCACTGTAGAACGCCACTGGTGGCCCAGAGCAAGCAGAGCTGAGCCCCTGCCAGCACCTCAGGGGGCTTGTAGTTCAGACCCTTTATCATAGAATCATAGACTGATTTCCCACAAGCAGCTGGGCTTCCATCACTCTTCCATTTGCCCCGGTTGCATTGGTCAATTTCACACTATTCACTGCAGGGCTGCATTTTGACCTTGTATTTTGAGACTGAGAATACACAGGGGAAATGGGCGGGGGTGGGGGGAGCTTCAGGTCAAAATTCAGCCGCACAGCAAATAGTGTGAAACTGACCATTGCAACAGGGCAAATGGAAGAGTGATGGTGACACAGCTGCTTGTGGGAAATCGGTCATAGAGTTGGAAGGGACCTCCAAGGTCATCTAGTCCAACCCCCTGCACAAAGCAGGAAATTCACAAATACCTCTCCCCCCATCCCAGTGACCTTCCATTAGGGTTGCCAAGTCCCTCGAGCTTACCGGTGGGGGGGAGTCCTCTGTTGGCCGGGAGCTTCATCGGTGCACACGCAAAGCGTGCGCGCCGGCTGACGTCACTGGAAGTGATGTTAGTACATTGGGGGCGTTGCCAAGCCGACGCTCTGGCAATCGCCCCAAAACCCTATGGTATCATAGAGTTTTGGGGCGATTGCCAGAGCGTCGCCCTGGAAACGCCCCCAATGTGCTGACGTCACTTCCGGGTGACGTCATTACGTGAGGGAAGTCGTCCAGGCTGGACGACTTCGGGGGCGGGGTTTTCCCCACCGGCCAAATGCTGGCCGGCGGATCGGGAACCCCTGTAGTGGGGGATCCCCCGCCTCCCGGGCTGACTTGGCAGCCCTACCTTCCATGCCCAGAAGATGGCAAAAAACCCCTCCAAGATCCCTGGCGAAACTGGCCTGGAGAAAAATTACTTTCTGACCCCAATCAGCATTCCCCTGGGCCACAAGAACTAAGCACTGATGCAATCCTCCCTGCCTTCCCTCTCATGATCTGCCTGAGTTCACAGAATCCGCATGGCTGTCAGATGGCCATCTAGCCTCAGTTTGAAAACCTCCCAAGAAGGAGAGCCCACCACCTCCCGAGGAAGCCTGTTCCACTGAGGAACCGCTCTGACTGTCAGGAAGTTCTTCCTTATGTTTAGCCAAAAACTCTTCTGATTTAATTTCAACCTGTTGGTTCTGGTGCGATTTTCTGGGGCAACAGAAAACAACTCCACATCATCCTCTATATGACAGCCCTTCAAGTACTTGAGGATGGTGATCCTATTACCTCTCAGTCGTCTCCTCTCCAGGCTAAACATACCCAGCTCCTTCAGCCTTTCCTCATAGGACCTGGTCTCCAGACGCCTCACTATCTGGACACATTCCAGTTTTTCTATATCCTTCTTAAATCGTGGTGCCCAAAACTGAACACGGTACTCTTAGTGAGGTCTAACCTGAGCAGATCGTAATGGAAAATGGTAAATCAGCTCACCCCCTGTGCTTTCCTGCACCGCCGTCAGTTTTCCAGAGGAAGCAATGGGTGAGCTAATGTCCACTGTTTGCACCAATGAGCTAAGTGACCCCAGCCGTGCTGGCCTCTTGTGGCCCCACTGGGGCCTCTCAGCTCAGCTTGCTCCAAGGCCATTTTCAGTTCCCCATTCGCTCCTGAAGGAGGGATAGTTGGGCACTGTCAGAAGCATGTTGTCCTGGGGATGGGGGTGGGGGTGTTTCAGGGTATGCTTTTGTGCCAGTTTTGGTGTAGTGGTTAGGAATGCGGACTCTAATCTGGGAGAACTGAGGGCGATTCTACATCTGGCATTCGTTCCCCATTTTCTCAACACTGAGGAAAAGGTGCCGCTCAAAACCATATTCAAACACCCCAGGGCAACGCCGTACTGACTGCAGAGTCATTCCTGAACAGCTGTAGATCGATGCAGAAGGTACTACAAAACCCAATGATCAAAGAAAGTGGAAGCGGCATGCAATGCGGAGGGGGATTTCTGTTCCAATATGGGTTTCGTAAAACAATGGAGGGAAAAGCCAATGCAGAATTGCCCTGGGTTTAATTCCCCAGCTCCTCCACATGCAGCTGCTAGGTGACCTTGGGCAAGCCACAGTTCCCTCAGAGCTGTTCTCTCAAGAGCAGTCCTCGAAAGAACTCTCTCAGCCCCACCTACCTCACAGGGCGTCTGTTGTGGGGAGAGGAAGGGAAGGAGATTGTAAGCCTCTCTGAGACTCCAAGTCAAGGGTGGGATATAAATCCAATCTCCTCCTCCTCCTCCTTTGCAGCCAAGGTGTGCTGTCCATGTTTCAGTCCCCTTGGCAGATATAGAGGCACTTACTATTATTAGGCATTTGTTATAAATGCACGTCGAATATTGTGCGCTGGTTGCCAAAAGCAGTTGGGGAGCCAGAGTGTGGGGGAAGTCACTGATTCAGGTCTTTCCTTCTGTCATTTCCCCTCCTGCTGTTCTGGTTGCAGCTTAAGTGCTGAACAGAATGTCTGGCAGAAGACCTGGGTCTTTTCACATGAAGCTGTGGTCTCCTTCCTAGTGGTCAGAGGAAGGGTCTTCTACCAATTATGGGATGTAAATTACCCACCCGTTTGCAGAGGTGTGGTTGGCATCTCACGTTCCCAGAACTTAGTCTATCTCCAAAGATCGACCTCAGCCTTATAGTGTGAATTGGGACCAGGGGGATATGTCAAAGTATCCAGGGGTCAACTATACTGAATTCTTCAGATTTGATCTATATATCCTTGTAAAGGATTGTGTACCTCTGGCTTTCCAGAGCCAGTTTGGTGTAGTGGTTAGGAGCGCGGACTCTAATCTGGGAGAACCAGGTTTGATTCCCCATTCCTCCACATGCAGCTGCTGGTGTGACCTTGGGTCAGTCACAAGCTCTTTCAGAGCTGTTCTCTCATGGGCAGTTCTCGGGAGAGCTCTCTCAGCCCCACCTACCTCACAGGGTGTCTGTTGTGGGGAGGGGAAGGGAAAGGAGATTGTAAGCCTCTCTGAGACTCATTCAGGTAGTGAAGGGCAGAGTATAAATCCAATCCCCTCCTCCTCCTCCTCCTTCAAAAGACTTAGAAAAACAAACACATTTTATGCCAGCAAAAAGTTATTTGGAAGCCTGTGCTATGCAATGAAGCTGAGTGATCCCCCCCCCTGTTTAACATAAATAGATCAAGATAACTTACTTTCGTAATATACTGATAATGAACACAGAATTCCAGTTCTAAGTTTCCCTGAGTTATCACTGACAAGCAGCTAACAAGTCCAAGTCCTTCCTCGGACACCTGTGATGTAAGAGCATCTCAGCCAATGGCAGTTTACCGGACACTGCTGTGATATCAGAAGAGATGAACCAATAGCATTGACCGGGGAGGCTAGCAGAGAAATCAGTGGTCAAGGAGCAAAGAGGTCAGCCAAGAAGGCTGAGCAAAGGAGAACAAGAGATTCCATTTATTCAAACATGCAGCCGTTGTCAGTTCTCACACGGTTTGTTACCAGGAACTTAGTCACTCAGAATGGGCACAGACGACATTGGCACCCTATGGGCTGTGAATGTGCTGCTTCAGTACACTGTCCAAAACTAATCCCGTGTAAAAGAAAGCATTTGTTTTTAAAGACAGCCCAAGAGGACTTCCTGCTCAATACAGCAAACCTACTTTAAAGCGTGAGAGATGCCGAACCATTGAATTTTCCATCCAACCTGCCAACGTCACACAATCTGCAATAATTATCTTGACAAGGTCAATTAGAAAGAGGGGAAAAATGATACCGTAACTTGGCTGCTGCTCCCCCCCCCCCCCCACTCCTTGCTGCCGTTCCTCCGCAGAATGCTCTTGGCACCGATTGACATGGAGAAAACTGCATTGCGCCAAAGGGGGAGGGAAAAAAATATCTTTTGGGATCTTGACGCTGGAGGGAAGATAACCTCTGAGCAGATACCTTTGTCTAGGTGCGCAGGCTTGTAAGAGAGCAGAGCAGAGCACCTGATGTCCAGCCCTCTGCGCCACGACCGCAAGCAACACATCATTTCAGCATTCCTCCCCGTTTTTTCCTGTGTGATATAAACACGTGTTATGTTAAATTGTATTGATTGCGGAACAAGGGCCGGGCTGGCCTTACCAAAAAGGGAGTGCAACGAGAGATGCTTGGATGAGTTTTACGTCCGTTATCCATTTGATCAGTGTCCCCTCCCTGTGTTTTAAGGGGTCTCCGTGGGGCCCTAAGGTGTGTGATACCTCCAGGGCACATGTTAACAAGGGGGCTTTGGGGAGGGGGTGCCATTCTTCTGTTAGCTCACGTTTCCCCCAACAAAACTGACATCGACATGTGTTATTGTTCGATAAATATGTCAGCACTTAATATAAGTAGTCATTGAGTGGCACCACGACAAGAGCCTTTAAGCCTTTGAATTGCTCAGCTAGCGCAACATGAGGAAGGGATTGGACCGACAAGAAGGCTCGGAGATGGATTGAACGGCTGGCTTGCCTGACAAAGGGATCTCCCCCAAATCATGTTTCCTTGTTTCTCTCTTTTCTCGAGCGGGTCCTCGAACAATTTGTAATTCAGACTTGGACGGAGTCAGATGCCATTTCCTTTGGACTTATTCATTCCACATGTGAAATCTCGTAATTTAAACACCTCATCTCCCTTCATACCCGAAGCAGAAAGAAAATAGCCAGGAGTGGCTGATTGAATCCATATTTCCACAGTCTTCGAGCCGTTTTGTGTTACGGCTTTAAAAAAAAAGAAAAGACAGTTACAGTAATGAGTGATTTTTGCATACAGATGGTTTTAAGACTAAAAAAAAAAAAAAAGAATCGCAGTGCATTTCTACTTTCAAATAAATCCTGGGGTGTGAGATCAGATTCAGTGTTTCAAACCAGACGGAGGCAAAGTTGGCTTCAGAAAACAGCCAAGGGTGGGATACAGAATGAATGAAATCCTGGCTCTAATCCTCAAAAACTGTGAAGGGATAAAGATTCCAAATTAATTCCCTATTCAGTGGGGACTGGAGATGTGGCTTGCTTCACAACTGCTTTGAACACGGAAAAATGGGTCCTTCTTTACAAAGAAAAGGCAACCGAGTGCCATTTCTTCTGCAGCTTGGTAACACATTTGTAGTGGCCCAAGGGCCATGTCCAGGAAATGTGGAGAATTTAATTCAACATGTAGTGCAGAACAGTGATTTCCAACCTTTGTGACATATTTTGTTGTTGTTCAGTCGCACAGTTGAGTCCGAATCTTCACGACCCCATGGACCACATCACGCCAGGCCCTCCTGTCCTCCGCTGTCCTCCAGAGTTTGCTCAATTCCATGTTCATTGCATTAATGACACTGTCTAACCATCTCATCCTTTGCCGTCCCCTTCTTCTTTTACCTTCAATCTTTCTCAGCATCAGGGTCTTCTCCAGCGAGTGCTCCCTAGTCCCTTCTCATTTGGTGGCCAAAGTGTTTGAGCTTCAGCTTCAGGATCTGGCCTTCCAGGGAATAATCACCCCCCAAATATAAATCTACTTTGTGTGGTGACCCCTTCAGTGCTGACCCAAGGCTTTTTGGCACCCAAGGCAAACTATGACCTTGTTTTTAGCCATCTAGTCAAGCACTGTATTTTCTACAGTGGCCAACCAGATGTTGCTGAGAAACACACAAACATCACACAAAGAGTGCAGCTGTCCCAAAATGAGTTGTAAGAACACCATGAAGCAGACTAACTAAGAATATGTTGTATACATTGCAATAAAACAATTTAATCCAACACGTAGTGGATTAATAATAGAGATTCAATAGAATTTATAAACATATAAGGTAGAAGATATCAGAACATATTATACAAGGCATGAACAATTCAAAAAGCCATCAGCATCACCAATTTAAGGACCACCTAACAATGAGTACATAATACACAACATTACGTACAGAACACCCTCCTATCACTCCTAAATGGTCTGTTTCATAATTCAAGCTGGGCCCAGGAGGCAGTAGTGTTCCATTAAGAACGTAAGAACGTAAGAGAAGCCAATGTTGGATCAGGCCAATGGCCCATCCAGTCCAACACTCTGTCATACAGTAGCCAAAAACGCCAGGTGCCCTCAGGAGGTCCAGCAGCAGGGTCCAGCGTTATTTAATACGCCCTTCTGATAAGTGGTATCTGACCTTCTGATCTGAAGGTTGTCAGCTTCTGAGAAAGGGTCTTCTCAAAACGGTCTTTATTGATTGTCCACCGGGATTTGCTCAGCCAATGACAGATTTCCGCTTGAAGTCCTTGTTCCAAGCCCCAGAGAGATCCACCTGGAGACTGTGCATGTACAGGAGGACTTCAGCTTGTATATTGTGTATGATGTACTCAGCATCAGGTGGTCCTCATATTGGTGACGCTGATTGCTTTTAAAATTGTTCATGCCTTGTATGATACATTCTGATATCTTCTACCTTATATGTTTATAAATTCTATTGAATCTCTGTTTAGGGTTGCCAAGTGTTACCTTGCTTTCAGCGGGGGGAGTCCTTTCTTCTCCGGGAGTCTTCTGGTGCGTGCGCGAAGCACGTGTGCCATGATGACATCACCCAGAAGTGACATCATCACATAGGGCACATTGGGGTGGGACCTTCGTAATTCGAGGGAAAACTATAGAGTTTTCCCTCGAATTATAGAGCGTCGTCCCCCCCCCCCGAAACGTGCCCAACGTGAGGTGACGTCATCGTGCCGGGCATGTCTCCTCAGCCCAGCAATTTGGGGGTGGGGTTCCCCCCGGCGGTCTGATCTGGGCTGGTGGAGAGCAGACCAATTGAGCGGGGTTTTCCCCGCCCCCCGGGGGGACTTGGCAACCCTATCTCTGTTATTAATTCACTACATATTGGATTAATTTTTTTTATCACAACACATGCAATATATTGTTCGTTCGCCTCATGATGTTCTTATAGTTTTCTATATCGTCTAACTATGACCCCCATTTGTAGTAGTAGTAGTAGTAGTAGGTGGTGGTGGTGATGGTGGAGGAGGAGGAGGAGGAGGAGGAGGAGGGGTTGGGTTTTATACCCTGCCTTTCACTACCCAAGGGAGTCTCAGGGCATCTTACAATCACCTTCCCTTCCTCTCCCCACAACAGACACCCTGGAAGGTGGGGCTGAGAGAACTCTGTGGCTGGGCCAGGGTCACCCAGCTGGCTTCATGGGGAGGAGGAGTTGGGAATCAAACACGGTTCTCCAGGTTCGGATCTGCAGCTCTTAACCACTACACCAAGCGGTCTCTCTGTTGAGCCCTGGGGGTGCACCATTATAGCATGTATTCTTTTTGGTTAAAAGATTTTTATTGAGGTCACAATTTTCATTAAACTGTACATTCACCTTATTTGTCACCGACCTCTTTTTACTTTCCCCCTCCTCCCCCCTTTTAGGCCTCCAGCAGGGCCCACACCTTTACTTAAACTTACATTAACAGGTAAATTATTGATTATAACAGTTAAATATCTAACCCTATTTCTATAACATATATACCTCTTAAATTTTTATATATTGTTCCACTTCTAGAAATGTTAAACCAATATACAGTTACTACAGATTTTTCAGTAGTTAGAAAACGTGAATATATTTCCTTTTAGTTCTGTACACCTTTCTGTATATTCTTGCAAGTCCTTCCAATCTTCTAAAAATGTCATAGAATCTTGATTGTTCAATTTCTCAGTCCATTTGTCCATTTCAGCCAAAAATATTAATTTTCTCAGCCATTCCCAAAGCTCTGGGATTCTTTCATTCTTCCAATTTTGTGCATAAACCATTCTTGCGGTCATTATAGCATGTATTCTTATTCTTTTTTTTTTTTTTGCATTCGTCACAGCTGACTTTAGGTGTCCCTGCTGGGGTTTTCAAGCCAAGGCATGTTTAGAGATGCCTTGCTATTGTCTGCCTCTGGGTAGCAACCCTGAACTTCCTTGATGGTCTCCCATTCAAATGCTGACCAAGATCAAAGCTGCTTAACTTCTGAGATCTGATGAGACTGGGCCTAGCCATGGCTGTCCAGGTCAGGGCTGTCATGTTCTTACTTAATTTTAAGTGTTATTTATATTCCAGGGTAACTGTTACTTATATTCCATTGGAAAGCATGTGACACAGCAAGGGTGGCTGAACAGGCTTAATGTAAGAGCCGCATAGAATAAACATCAGATATTTGAGAGCCGCAATACATGAACAAATATTACCTGTTTTTATTGGAAAACAGGCAGATTTGCTTTTTATTAACATTAAATGAGACTGCCAAAATTAATAACAAAATCAGTAAAAACAGATATTGATAATGATACTTATTTGTCCAACGATATTTGTTTGCTAATGATATTTAGCTTCCCCAGCCACCCTGCCGGGAGCCACACAATATGTGTGAAAGAGCCGCATGTGGCTCCCAAGCCACAATTTGGCCACCCCTGTGATATAGCAACCTTGCAAGTTAAGAACATATGGATGGTCAGGGTGTAAACTTTGGAAAAGGTGGGAATATAATAATCATGATCTAACAATGCCTATTTATAAATATTGTAAATGGTCCAAAACTAAACAGAATTATTTCTGTTATGCAGAAATGCAAGGATGTTTACTGACCTGTCAGCTCTTCTAATGCCTTAGAGCCAGGTTCCATTTTTTCCAGGCAATAAGAGGAGAAACAAGGAGAGATGTGTGCCTGAAGGGATATCATCCGACCAAAACAGTTAGCCCACATTCCCACCATAGCCCCCATTCCCACCATAGCACTTCTGCATTCTGCCATTCACTGGGCTGTCTCACTGTGGAAGACTTTCTAAAGAGCCAGTGGTTAAATGCGCGGACTCTAAACTGGGAGAACCGGGTTTGATTTCCCACTCCTCCACTTGCACCTGCTGGATGATCTTGGGCAAGCCACGGCTCTGGATCAGCTGTTCTCTCAAGGCCAGCTTGGGAAAGAGCTCTCTCAGCCCCACCTGCCTCACAGGGTGCCTGTCATGGGGAGGGGAAGGGAAAGGAGTTTGTAAACCGCTCTGAGACTCTTAAGTGAGTGAAGGGCGGGATATAAATCCAATCTCTTCTCTCTTCTTCTTCTCTTCTAAAGCAGGAAAGGTAGTAGAATAGAGGCAGGGGCTTTTGCAGATTGGACAGTATTCCAAGATCTCTCCCGACTGGACAAGGGCAATCTCCCGATTGGACAAGGGGGGGGGGGGCAAAGACATTGAAAATGAAATTCAACACAAGCAAGTGCAAGGTGATGCACACTGGAACAATAACTCCCGACTTAATAAATATGCTGATGGGGTCTGAACAGGCAGTGCCTGAGAAGAGATTTTAGCAAGCTCAGCTGTTCTCACTTTTGCATGATAAGCGGTAACCTAGAGAAGTCCCTATTTGACACTGCTGCTAGAACTTCAGTAGCCTGACCTGCCTTGGTGTCTCTGTGTGTGGGTAATGTGCCATCAAGACACTGCTGACTTATGGCGACCCCAGCAAGGGGCTTTCAAGGAGAGTGAGAAGCAGAGGCTGTTTGCCCTTGCCTTCCTCTACAGAGTCTTTCTTGGCAGTCTCCCTTCCAAGTACCGACCCGGCTTGGCTTCTGAGATCTGATGCGATCCGGCTATACCGTGCCACCGTGCCGCCTTCCCTCTGGCTTCTGCACCTGATCACCCAATAATTGGTGCTTATTTCTTTAAGAAGTTGGGGACGTCTGTAGAAGACCCCTATGGATGCTTAATCAAGGAAGGAAAAACTAGCCAAGAGGGGCATTTGGAAGCCTCGATGTCTGCAATAAGCTGGGTCTGTTGCTTTCTCTGAGAAAATTACGTTCTGGAACAATAAAATGGTGAGCGCTCCAAATAAGGAACATGCCCTAAGACACAGGTCCATCTGGTGAGGCAGGACACAAAAACCCTAAATTGGGTCACATCTGTGTCAACACTACGGCCACTTCCGCACTGTCATTTTTGTCATGTGTTCGTCCCTGTCACTTTGGGTGTCGTCCCCCCTTTTCCACATGTGTTTTGCTCCCTCTGGGACTACTAGAGATAGCAAAACACACTGGGGAAACCCCCCTCCAAAAAACAGTGCAGAAGTGGCCTACAACTAGCACTAGAGGCACTGTGGTGCTGTGGTTTAGTGGCAGATCATCTCTTTTGCATGCAGAAGGCCCCAGGTTCAATTCCCAGCATCTCCAGTTAAAGGGATCAGGTATTCGGTGATATGAAAGATCTTGGCCTGAGACCCTGGAGAGCTGCTGCCAGTCTGAGTAGACAATACTGGCCTTGGGCATGGAACAGGGGTCGCTGGGTGTGTGTGTGGGGGAAGTATTTGTGAATTTCCTGCATTGTGCAGGGGGTTGGACTAGATGACCCCGGAGATCCCTTCCAACTCTATGATTCCATGATTCTATGATAGACCAGTGGGCTGACTCGATAGCCCTGTACAGAAGTTCCAGGAAACATAATGCATGTACAATCTGTTGTACAGTGTACTCAATGCGTGTACAGCTGAATGTGCAGTTCATACTCCTCATCTCTCCAGGTACTGGCCACTTGTTTCTTTTGTAAAGTGAATGCCATTGGCTCATTCTTACAAACTGGGGTATGCACATACATGACCGGGGGGGGGGGCATTGTTTTGTTTTTGCCATCAAGTCCCAGCTGAATTATGGCCACCCCATAGGGTTTTCAAGGCAATGAGATTAATAGAGGTGGTTTGCCATTGCCTGACTCTGCGCAGCTACCCTGGACTTCGCTGGCGGTCTCCCACCCAAACACTAACCGTGGCCAGCCCTGCTTAGCTTCTGAGATCCGACGAGATCGAGCTAGCCTGGGCTATCCAAGTCAGGGCACATGCAGGTTGTACACACATTAAATGTAACGTGTGAACAGCTCCACTATATGTGCAGAACCCTACCTTGGAGGAGAGAAATTTTCTATGTACTTAATTGTCCAGTATGATGACAGATCTCTGGTCTGTTCCCTGGCCGTCATTCAGCGCTGGGATATCTTGAGTGACAGCTTTAAAGAGGGATTTCCCCCTCCTTGTGGACTACGCCTACCCTTGACACCCCGCTCCTGTTCTCATCTCCTTTCCCCCCCCCCCCTCCCCGGTCTCCAGTGCCTCTTGAAGCAAAGATAACTGCCTAATTGTAGTCACGCCATAAAAATCCAAATGTGCAATGCCGGAGAACAAAATTGTGCGAGGCCGTTTTACGCCGCGATTGTCTAGTTTTATTTGTTCCCAGTAAAACATTTCCCAGTCATCAAGGCGGCGAATATGCTTCTTTTTATTACGTCGATAAGCAAATGTGAGTACATGCGCTCCCAAGCGCGAAGCCGTGCTCTCTCCAGGTGTTGGCAATTCAGGCAGAAAGTGTACATCCCGTCTTTGAGTGGCAATAAGCTGCATCTTGGTTTTTCCCCAGCCCTCTTCGCAACGGGCGACTCGGGTTTCCCCGAACGTATGCCGTTCTGCTCAGGAACCGTATATCATCTGTTCCACTCAGTAAAGTTCTCGTGGATTTCTTACCTCTGCCAAAGAAAACAGACTGTTGCCTAGTGTGATTCCAGCGTCGGTGGGCACCGCTTCGAGTTGTTGTCGATGTCACACTAGTTGCTGGCCGGTGGCAAAAGCCAGCTGCAGCTGGGGTTAAGGACCGCATTGCAACATACATAAAGGGCCAGCCTGTTCATAAGGCAAATGAGGCATTAAATCTAAGCGCTGAGCATTTAGCTGTCGAGCACTGCTTCCGAGCACACAGCTGCCTATGGGAGCAATGGCGCCGGGCAGACGGGGATAAGGATCAGGAAATGACAAGTCGTACTCAGGATTTTCCCCCCTTGAGCTGCAATTCGGTGGGGTTGAATTACTAGCTTCTGGCAATGTTCCTGTATCTTTCATAATGGCATGACAAGCCAAAATTCACATTATTTGAAGCTTTGCTTTGCATGGCAATGCGGTGATAAGTAAAACATTGCCGACTGAGCATTTGCTTGATGTCCAGCTATTAAAGGAATTGGAGCTCTTCCAGGGGGAAAAAAAAAGAGATGGCCCTATGGAGATCAGTAAAGATTCATCATCTGCCGGTTTGACCAACAACCTGCTTGCTGGACAAGATCAAGGAACCGATTGTTCGTTGAGCTGTTCAGAAGCACCCAAAATAATTCAGGTGTGTCCCTTAGTATGGTTAGATTGCATCCTCACACAATAAGAGGACTATCTCATAGCTGATGCCTCCCCCATCCACTTGTTGCTGCCGCCACCTCAAGTTGTTGAGCGACATAGTTAAAGGAGTGCGGAAACCCATTTGAAATTTTTGAGTGGAAATTTACTACTCTAATGCCTTTGTGCTTGCGGTGTCTGCTCTTGAACTCAGCTAATCTTGTGTTCAGTTCTTGCAGTCACACCACAAATACATACTGCTGCACAAGCACAAAAGTAGGTAATGCAATGTTTCCTGTGTTGGTTATTTAAAGGAGGTGTCCAACTACACAGCTATGGAGGAGATGAACTGAAAGTGATTATGTGCTTGATAAAGTATCTGCTTTCATGACCCAATCAAGATCCCAGGGAATACGGGTCTCTTCTCTGATACTTGAGAAGATTTAGTCAAGTCGCTATTTGCATGCATTACTGTACTGTGTTTTCTTGGCTGTGCTTGGTCTCATGGCTTAAGAAATCCATGCTTTCTGACACCCTTATTCAGCTGGCCTGTGAATCAATTAGCCTGTGAAGTTTGCTCTATTTTGCTTGACTTCATGGAAGCCAGATATCTGTGCCTACTGAGCCTACCTATCTGAACCACTTCGGTGTGGTGGTTAGGAGCGCGGACTCTAATTTGGGAAGACCGGGTTTGATTCCCCACTCCTCCACATGCAGCTGGCTGGGTGACCTTGGGTCAGTTGTGGCTCTCTCAGAGCTGTTCTCTCAAGAGTTCTCAGTCAGAGCTCTCTCAGCCCCACCTACCTTACAGGATGTCTGTTGTGAGGAGATGAAGGGAAAGGAGATTGTAAGCTGCTTTGAGACTTCAAGTGAAGGGTGGGGTATAAATCCAATCCCCTCCTCCTCCTCTTCTTGTTCACATTTGTGGTGCCAACCTGTAACTGATTTCTCTTGAGTGAAGATTCCTTACCTAAATACAGAGGGTTGTTTTGGGACGCTGAGAACAATTGTGATCACAAAAGGGAATGGATTGGACTATGGCAGCGGAGAGGCCTACCATCGCGATGTGAGGCAGAGCCTAAAAACGACCATCTAAGAAGGACTGGATAGCTCAGGCTAGCCCAATCTCATCAGATCTAGGAAGCTAAACAGGGTCGGCCATGGTTGGGACTTGAATGGGAAACCACCAAGGAAGTCCTGGGTCACTATGCAGGGCCTGGTAAGATCAAAGCACTTCTGAAGGCCTCTTGCCTTGAAAGCCCCATGAGGGGTCACCATAAGTCAGCTGTGTCCTGACAGCAACAGAGAGAGAGAGAGAGACTGCTTTTATTTTTCAGTCCATGCTCGTTCTTTATCCTGCTATTTTGTAATAATGAAACCTTTGAAAAGATGCATTGCTTTGAGCCTTCTGTATTTTTCTGTATGGACAACTGAACTCCGGTCAGAATCCAACCCTTATTCTGGTGGACAAAGGACAGCAAGCTCAGGTACCTGGACACAACTCTCCTAGGTAATGATGAGCTATTCGGCCCCCCCCCCCCCGGAACGTGTCTGTGACATTGCAAAGGTGTGGCCAAGGGTAAAGCTCCTCAGCATGGTGCTCAAGACAAATTTTGACAGGAAATGTTGAGACGATCTGATCAACAGCTCGCCCCGCTTCTAACGGGGGAGGCTGGATCCAGAAAAGACTGCTTGCCAATTGTGTCCATGTAAAAATTCTCCACATGCCTAATGGAGAGGGGTGTGTGCATACGAGTCATTCTTGTGACTTTATTGTTCCTGTATGAGAAGGATGGGCGGTGATAAAATACATATTTGGAAATCACACTGTGTGATCCATCCTGGACTGTTTCAGTGGGCTTATAGGCTGCTCGGAGAACCTCAAGAAATGAGTAGCAATACTCTGTTTAAATACAACAACTCTCTCTCTCTCTCTCTCTCTCTCTCTCTCTCTCTCTCTCTCTCATCAGAGGTCCCCAACCATTTTAAGCCTGTGAGTGCTTTTGGGATTCTGACGAAGGATGGTGGGCACTATCACTAAAATGGGTGTTGCAGGGGGCGAAGCCAACCACAAAATGTCAGGGATCAAGGGTTTAAGAACAAAGTTTGAGTCTAGTGGTACCTTTAAGACCCACAAAGTTTAATTCTGGGTATAAGCTTTCATGTGCACGCACACTTCTTCAAATGCATTGAAACAAGACTTCCTCAAGCCTTACATACAGGTAGAGAGAGGGCTGGGGTTGCTAGTTGTCAGGAAGGGCTAATTGGTATATCCAGTCCCCAAACCCCGCCATCCCTAGGCTCCAACCAAGTATTTGCCAACCAAAACCTGGCAACCGTAGGATGGGATATGTATGCCAGGCTCCAGGTGGGGCCTGGGGATCCCCTGGAATAACAGCTCATCTCCAGACTACAGAGATTAGTTCCTCTGGAGAAAATGGATGGGAGGGACCATGATTCAGTGGTAGAGCATCTGCTCAGCATGCAGAAGGTCCCAGGTTCAATCACCGGCGTCTCCAATTGAAAGGACCAGACAGTAGGTGATGTGAAAGACCTCAGTCTGAGACCCTGGAGAGCCGCCTCTAGTCTGAGTAGAGAATACTGACCTTGATGGACCGATGGTCTGATTCAATATAAGGCAGCTTCATGTGATGCTTTGGAGGGTGGATTTAATGTCATTGCATCCCACAGGGGTCCCTGTCCTCCCCAGGGGCCTCTCCCAAATCTCCAGCAATTTCCCAAACTGAAACTGGCAACCCTACCCCCCACCCCCGACCAGTGGCCAGAAGAACTCGACAACCCTAGGATGGGACCAGCTATAAATCTGATTAAATCTAACTAAATAACAAAAGTAGGGAGAACAGTATGTAAAATTGGCACGGCTGTGAAGTTATTGTCTAGAGCAAGAGGCCTGCAGTCTGGCCAAGAGGCATCTACAGAAGCAATGGGGTTAGGTACTGTGCTAGCACAGTGTGGGCCTTTCTGCATTCAGTCTTTACTCTCGATCAGGGCTTTTTTTTTTGTAGAAAAAGCTCAGCAGGAACTCATTAGCATAATAGGCCACACACACCCAACAGCAGAAACTCATTAGGCCACACCCCTGACAGCGTAGATCTCTCCCCAGATCAGCTTCCCCAGGTGCTCCACAGCTTGTGGGGCACCTGGGGAACCCGAGGAGGGGAGGCAGTTTAAACTGCTTTCCCTCCCTGGATCGGCTTGGCTTCCTCAGGCACCCCACAGTTTGCAAGGTGCCTGGGGAACCGGGGGGGGGGGGGGGGGAGGCTGTAGGCGTGGCCAACTTGGAAGCCAGCCAGAACTCCATTCCTGTGCGTTCCTGCCCCAAAATAGCCCTGCTCCTGATTTCCCCAGAACTCAAGGCGGTATGCCTTTGATTCGAATCATTTCCTTTCCTTCTGCACATGTAAATATTCTTTGGCACTTTGTGCTGGAAACTCAAGTCTCTGCGGATTATGCTTTCTCCATACTCACAGAAGAAGGTCTGTTTTGAGACCTGATTGCTCTTATCTTTTGGAGAAGGAGTGGCCAAGGCGCCAGCATGATGCTTCTCCCTTCCCCTCAGTGCCCCGTTTTCTCTCTTCCTTTTCATAGAGCCCTGGCAGGTGGGAGGGATTCTTCCAGGAAAATCAGAATGACACTGCTAACATTATGTAATGGGAATCGCCCAGGAATAATATACAATTATCAACGCTTAGTATCAAATCAAAATGCAAACCATCAATCCATTGATTCCATCTTTGTTTTGAGGGAAATGTTTGTGATTGAAGTCTCTTTGGCTTAGAAGTACTTCTTAAAAAACTGGTTTTTCC
The DNA here is from genome assembly GCA_029233225.1 of Lepidodactylus listeri. Taxonomy (NCBI): domain Eukaryota; kingdom Metazoa; phylum Chordata; class Lepidosauria; order Squamata; family Gekkonidae; genus Lepidodactylus; species Lepidodactylus listeri. Next base: position 15,473,263 of record JARCFY010000010.1, on the reverse strand, counting down.
AGTGGCTCTCCCATCCTCTAAACTGCTGTGGACTCTAAACAAATGTAAATGTTCAGCAATTGTGCATAAGGAAACCTGTTATCATGTAAATTGGCTGCCTAACATAGACCAAAGAGAAGGAGGCTGAAACAGGGGAGGGCAGTGGGCGGTGCTTAAATACTTGCAGAAAATTTTTTACTTTAAATAGTAGGATTGATTTCAAAATGGAGCAGAACAAAGGTTAGCGGCAAAAGCAGTTTAAGGAGCGCAGGGCAACAGTGTGCTGGAAGCAGTCAGAGTGCTGATCCTCTGAAAATAAATGCAGAACCAAGAAAAAGCCCTGACACAAAGTGGCAGTGAAAAGGGGAGGGAATGCAGAACGGAAGACTGAGATGTGCTCAGAAACTGAGGAAAAAGACAGGTGCAGAGAGGGCCTGTGGGTCTGTGGCTAAGTTCTCCTACCTATATCCGAACCACAGACCTGGCTGAAATCTCAGCCTCATCAATGTATTTATTGCTGAATTAGAAATCTCAGCTCCTTCGCTTCCCATCATTCTAATGACCCACTTAACCACCATGCAGTTCACCTCTCGGACATAACAACAAAGGCAAAGAGTGTTTCATTATAATCACAGGCTGATGGAGACAAAGGTGTGGGGGGGGGGCAGAAAGGAAAGAAAGCAAACTCTTTAGAAAGCTTCCAGTCTCCAAGTTGTGTGATGCAACAAAGGTTTCAATTATACCAGGACTACAGACATGCCAGTGGGTGGAAATGGTTCTCCTCTTCTTCTGAAAGACTGTGGTGGGAGGCACATTCCAATAAAATCACAAAATAACGCACGCACTCGCACTCACACACTCAAATCCCATTTAGCAAAGCCGTCCCATCCTGACCTTTCTGCAGTGTTCTATTGACAATTCCGTTAACATTTCTTTAAATTTAATTCCCCGGGCCTGAGACATGACAGAGAAGAAAATGCGTTCATCTCAATTGTTAAAAAAAACAAAACAAAAACCCTTTCGCTTTAATGCATCTTTGAATTAATTGTGCACAGGGCTTCATATTGAATACAATAAACGGGGAGGAAATTGATTAGGACCCCAGGGAACAATGGGATATGTCTGGCTAGCAAAAAAAGCAAGCGACTTATGGCCGGGGGGGGGGGGGAGATAGTCATGAGGGCGGGGGAAACTAGCCATTTCAAAAGACATGTTAATACAGAAATTCTCCCTGGGGCTTGAATGACGCATTCAGATTCCACAAATCGCTCCTGTCAATGTAAAGTCTCAAATGATCTGATTGGGCTTAAAGTCTTGGCTAGTGCTGGATCCTCTCTGAAAGAGATAAGTTTACTGTGCGAGCCCCTGTTGTGCAACCAGGGAGAGTACATCAGAACCCAGCGTGAGGTTTGCTTGTCTTCTCTTCCTATCACTGCAGCTGGGGGATGCCTCCTCGTTCTCTCTCTCGTGCGCGCTCTCGCTCTCAAACTCTGAACCGGGCTGACAGTCTCCTGCTGAGATTCTGGGTTGTTGCTCTAAATCTTGGGCTTGTTGAGTACGACAGAGAACCAGAGACACCCCGCCAAGGACCATGTTCAGCGCAGACTTTGGAATATCATGCAGGGTTGCCAACCTCCAGGCAGCACCTGTAGACCTCCCACTATTACAACTTATTTCCAGATGGTCAAAAGCAGTTCCCGTTATAGTAAACAGTAAATTGAAGAATGTTCAATGTAATTCATTATGTAGATATACGTAAGGTATTTAATGCGAACATGGGGAAAGAATTGTGGAAACTGAATGGAAGTATACGTAGCGGGTGGTATAAGATATCAAGATTTAGAATAGGAAGTAATTTTCGGTTGGCATTCCAGTATTATAGAAGTTAAGGGATTAATTTGAAAATACTTTTCTATTAATAAATAATCGTAGGATTGCTGGGAAACAAGTTCAGTGCTTTGTATGATCATGTGCTACAAAAATTGAAATATTATTAATTTTAAAAAAGCAGTTCCTCTGGAGAATATGGCTTCTTTGAGGGTAGACTCTATGGCATTGTACCCCACTGAGGTCCCTCCCCAAGTCCCACCTTCTTCAGCCTTTACCCCAACCCCCCCAAAAATCTCCAAATCTTCCAATCCAGAGCTGGCAACTCTAGGCCCAGGACCTATTTAATGTGCTGGCGATACATGTTTCCTTTAGCGGGGTGTGTTTGTGTGTGTGCCTCCTCCTGGACTGGGCCTCCAAAGAAAAGCCACAAATTCTGAGCACCGTCTAGCAAAACCTTTGCACCTACAGAGACAGAATCATGGAGAACTATGGCTGCAGAAAGGGGCAAATCTTATAGCGAATGGTGCTGTGCCTAGGGCGGTATAATGCTATGCTTATTAATTTATTTCAAACATTTATTAGCCATCGTTCTCCTTACAGAGCTCAAGGCGGCTTACTGCACAAGTAAAATACGTAAAACAAAATACATTAATAGCATAAAAACCAAGATCTAAGGTCAAGATCAAGACTGCTAAGAAACTTAACCAAATGCCGTCCTAAGTAAAAACATCACCTGCTGCCTCCTAAAGATCAAAAGTGAGGGGGCCAGACACAACTTGCCAGGGTTGCCAGCTCTGGGTTGGGAAATACCTGGAGATTTTGGGGTTGGAGCCTTGGGAGGGCAGGGTTTGGGGATGGGAGGGGCCTCAGCTGAGGATAATGCCCTTCAGTCCACCTTCCTAAGCAGCCATTTTCTAAAGAGGAACAGTTGTCTAGAGCTCAATTGTAATAGCAGGTATGACGGCCCCATCCACTTCCCTCTCTCAGAAGCAAGGTTTCCCCTCCATTTTTCTTTCCCTTCACTGACTGAGCCGCCCTAGTAATGTGTTTTCTTCTTTGCTGAAGGACTCTGGCTGTCCTATCCAGTCATAGTACGATATTTTGGTGGTTGACTCATCTCAGGAACCAGAGGGAAGGAATGGGAGCCACCCTTAACTTATACAACTTAATTGGCACTCAAGGAGTTTTTGTATCCCAAATTAACAAATATTTTATTGAACATAGAGGGGAAATGTCAGGAGAAAATCAGTAGCTGAAATTTCTGAGGTAAAACCAGGACATGCACAGACTTTAGATCTTATGTTCAGGCTAATGAGAGTTTCTTAAGCTATTCACAGTTGACTTAAATCTTTATGTTGAAAAGCTTTTGTTCCAGTGTTTCCCCCAAACACTCAAGCACACTTTCTTTGAATATTCTCTTACTCTTTCGGTTTCCTGAAGGCTGGTGCACTCTTCCAGTACCCAAACCCCTTCTCTTGAAACACCAGTACTCTTAAGGTCTCAAAAGGTAGTTTCCAATCACACCAAACCAGGAATCTCTACACTCTTCAAAGCTAACTCCCTGTTTGACTGGGTAGGGAAATTCCCCTCTCTCTAGAAGATCTATCCCCTTTTCATGGACCAGCTTGACCAGCCTGAGTCCAGTGCGGCTGAAGACTCCTCAGGAGTCAAGGAGCCACATGCAGCCAGCTCTGAACCAGCTAAAGTTAATGAATTAAAGATACAGGAGCCTCAGATTCATTGCTGGCAGCTGACCTTGACCCACGCATAGCTCTGAAGTAGGCCATGAAGCACAGCTGCAGGAAAGTAGTTCCCCTTCATTAATGAAACACTGAATAGAAAGGCTCCAACAAGACCTAAGGACACGCAGATAGAGTGCTCGCTGCTTGGCTCTGCACCACCTGCTTAATGATACCAGTGCTGAGTAAGTGCAGGAGCACCTTCAAACAGATGGCTGTAAATCAGGCTTGTTAAGGAATGCCTATATAAATCAAACCCGGAGAACTGTAGATTGTGGAAGCAACCTGTCACAACCCTATGACCACAACTCTGGACTATGCTTGCATCCTGCAACTTTTGGAATGGCCCCTGACTTTGCTTTTTGGACCTGCATGAACCTTACTGATCAAGGACCTTGGAGTGCCTTGACTCTGCTTTCCTGAACAACCCATGAAATCTGACTGCTCTTAAACTGGTACTTGACTGCTGGACTGGACTCTTGACTGTGATCTAGCTCTGGTGCCTTACTCTGCCTGTATTCCAGGACACTTCTTTCTTTGGCCTGAATGGGGATGTCTGTCTAACTACCCACTCGTCCCTGCCAACTTTCCCCAGTTCTCCTGTCTGTGTTAAACTGCTCTCAGTCAGGGCTGAAATCAGACTGCCTCTTTCCTCAGCATCCAGTTCAATCAGATCTCTTGGAACAGCCTGTCACTCAAGGCTCTTTGAATAATTAACCCTTCACAGTCCTTTATCTGTTTACACAGCACTCCTAAGCTTTTTAAAAGTGCAGTCACAGAGGGAAATCTCCAGGTGCCACCTGGAGGTTCACTACCATACACACCTCCCTGGGGAGGGTTTTCCATAATCGTGGAGCTGCCACCAAAATGGCCTTCCCTCATGTACCCACATAGGGTTGCCAACTCCAGTTTTGTATATACCTGGAGATTTGAGGATGGAGCCTAGGTGAGTGGGTTTAGTGAGGGGAGGGACCTCAGAAGGGCATAATGCCATGAAGTCCAACTTCTAAAGCAGCCATTTTCTCCAGGAGAAGTGAGATGAATGTTTTAAATAAGTAAAAACTAAGTAAATAAGCAATCTATGTAATCTTGAGGTCAGCTGAAATTTTGGGAGATTTCCAGCCCCCACCTGAGGTTGGCAGCCTTACCACCAAAGGCCCTTCTTTGGTTGATGAGACAGTCAGGGTGGCCTCCCCCTGTGATCTTAATTCCCGTTCGTGGTCCCTTCCCTTCTCCCCATGCCCTGAACCATGTCAGTTCTGATGACATTCTAAGTATCACTACCTGCAATTTTGTCTTTTTTACCCTCTAAGCATTGAACACCCCCCCCCCCCCCCATCTTGCTGTTGCATCTTAAGTCAGTAGGATCCCAAGAGATCCTTGAGGGCAGAAGTTACTCCCTGTAGTTATGAGTTCTCTCACTTTTAGAAAGTTCCAGGCCCCTTCCAACTCTGTGATTCTATGATTCTTACATATGCAACTACTTTCCGTGAATTAGATTATGCCGGGGGAAACAAACAAAGGATTTCCCCTCCCAACATCTTCTGGAAAGAAATGAGAAAAGGAAACTATGTTCCAGGAAATGAAGAGTTATTGCCCATGTTCTGCTGTTCAGGACGAATAAGAGAGGTGGGGGAGAGACGCCCAAATGGTCCCTTGCTTAGGGTGGCAAAGTACTTTGAAGGTCTCCTGTCAGTAGGAGGTAGTTTGGTGCCAGGCCTACTTGGCAAACAGATCAGGGTTATGCTTGTTGAATTTGTTTGCCTCCAAAAGGGGCCATGGCTCAGCGGGAGAACATCTGCTTGGCGCGCGGAAGGTTCAATCCCCGGCATCTCCAGTAGAAAGGGCCAGGTAGGAGGTGATGTGAAAGACCTCCACCTGAGACCCTGGGGAGCTGCTGCCTGTCTGAGTAGACAATACTGGCCTTGATGGACTGATGGTCTGATAACAGTATAAGGCAGCTACGTGTATTCATGTATGTACATCTCACCAGCTGTTTGTGACCTTGGACATTCTGCCAGGACATAGCCTGCTGTTTGTCCACACGCTGTTGAAGCCAAGGCAAAAAAAACCACCTTCGTGATTAGTGCAACCCAGACAGCTTTGCTAACAGCGTACATCCCATTCAGCAGATCCAAAATGCATCATCTGGACTTCCTGCAGAGACGATCAAATTAATTAACCTGTCTCACTTCAGCATCATCTTCTTTGGACTGGCTCCCGGGCCGTCGGGGCATCCAAAGCACAAAACTAAGCCTCACCTGACAAGTTTCCCTGTGTTAGAGAAAGCGTTCTGTAATTTTCTTCGCAGATGGTACCAGCTCTTTGAGTGTGAGAATAATGGAAGTTGTCTAACAAGCCTTTCTGAAATCATGGGCGGGGTTAATAGAGAGGGACCTGTGTTAGTCTATTGCAGTAAATGAAAGGGGGGAAAGCAAGCCCAGTGGTACTATGAAAACCAGCAGTGTGATTCTGTGCACAGTTACTCCAGTCTAGATCCGCGAAAACCCGGGGGTTCAGACTGGAGTAACTGAGCATATGATTGCACTGCAATTTACTTCCACTTATTTCCAATAAAATACAGTTTCAAGCAGCATGCTTTTCTTTGCAGAAGAATCTGCTTCTCCTGTAATGTTGCCAGCTCCAGGGTAGGAAATTCCTGGAGATTTGGGGGTGTAGTCAAGAACATAACATAAGAGAAGCCAGTGTTGGGTCAGGCCAATGGCCCATCCAGTCCAACACTCTGTCACACAGTGGCCAAAAACACCAGGTGCCCTCAGGAGGTCCACCAGTGGGGCCAGGACACTAGAAGCCCTCCCACTGTTGCCCCCCCCCCAAGCACCAAGAATACAGAGCATCACTTGCCCCAGACTGAGAGTTCCTATCTATACCTTGTGGCTAATTGCCACTGATGGACTTCTGCTCCATATGTGTACCTAATTCCTTCTTGAAGCCATCCATGCTTGTAGCCACCGCCACCTCCTGTGGCAGTGAATTCCACATGTTAATCACTCTTTGGGTGAGGAAACAGGTCCTTTTATCTCTTCTAACCCGACTGCTCAGCAATTTCATGGAGTGCCCACGAGTTCTTGTATTGCGAGAAAGGGAGAAAAGTACCTCTTTCTCTACTTGCCCCATCCCATGCATAATCTTATAAACCTCGATCATGTCACCCCTCAGCCGTCGTTTCTCCAAGCTAAAGAGCCCCAAGCACTTTAACCTTTCTTCATAGGGAAAGTGTTGCAACCCATTTATCATTCTAGTTGCCCTTTCCTGCACTTTCCCCAATGCTATAATATCTTTTTTGAGGTGTGGCGACCAGAACTGTACACAGTACTCCAAATGAGGTCGCACCATTGAGTTATACAGGGGCATTATGATACTGGCTGATTTGTTTTCAATTCCCTTCCTTATAAACCCCAGCATAACGTTGGCCTTTTTCATTGCAGTCGCACACTGCCTCAACATTTTCATTGAGTTATCTACTACGACTCCAAGATCTCTCTCTTGGTCAATCTCCACCAGTTTGGACCCCAACAACTTGTATTTATAGTTAGGATTTTTGGCCCCAATGTGCATTACTTTACACCTGGCCACATTGAACCCCATTTGCCATGTTGATGCCCACGCCCATCCTCGACAGATCCCTTTGGAGTGCCTCACAATCTCCCTGGTTTTCAGCGCCCTGAACAATTTCATGTCATCCGCAAATTTAGCCACTTCACTGCTTACTCCCAATTCCAAATCATTAATAAACAAGTTAAAAAGCATCGGACCGAGTACTGATTCCTGCGGTACCCCACTGCTTACCTCCCTCCACTGAGAAAATTGCCCATTTATACTCACTCTCTGATTCCTTTTAATTAGACAGTTTTTGATCCACAAAAGGACTTGTCCTATTATCCCATGACTATTCAGCTTACATAGGAGCCTTTGGTGAGGGACTTTATCAAAAGTTTTCTGGAAGTCAAGGTAAATAACATGTATTCTTTGGTGTAGTTTGGTGTAGTGGTTAAGTGCGCTGACTCTAATCTGGGAGAACCGGGTCTGATTCCCCACTCCTCCACTTGCACCTGCTGGATGACCTTGGGCAAGCCATAGTTCTGGCACAGCTGTTCTTGAAAAAGAGCAGTTTCTGTCAGAGCTCTCTCAGCCCCACCTACCTCACAGGGTGCTTGTTGTGGGGAAGGGAAGGGAAAGGAGTTTGTAAGCTGCTCTGAGACTCCCTTGGGTAGTGAAGGAGAATCTTCACTTCTCATCTTCCACAAATCTTCACTTCTCTTCTTCCACAGTGAAGACAGAGGCAAAAAATGTATTCAGCTTCTCAGCCATTTCACTATCATCCTTCAGTACTCCTTTTACCCTTTGGTCTTTCAAGGGCCCCACTGCCTCCCTGGTTGGTTTCCTACTTCCAATGTATTTGAAGAGAGTTTTATTATTGGTCTTCATGGGTTTTTTTGCAATATGCTCCTCATATTCCCTTTTTGCCTGCCTGATCACAGACTTGCATTTTAGTTGCCACAGCCTGGGTTCCCTTTTATCAACCCCCACTGAGACCAGCTTTCCACCGCTTAAAGGAATCCCTCTTACCTTTTACCGCTTCTATTACTTTGTTTGGGAAGGGAGAGACCTCAGCAGGGACTAATGCCATGGAGTCCACTCACCAAAGCAGCCCTTTTCTCCAGGGAAACTGGTCTCTGTAGCTGGAGATCAGCTGTAATTCTGGGGGGTCTCCAGGAACCACCTGGAGGTTGGCAGCCCCACTCTCTCACTGTCACCCTGGCAAAAACCCTGGAAACCTAAATCTGCTAACCCTCCGCCACAGCAAGAGGACTGAGAGAACTCAGTGCAGTAACGAAGCCCTACCTCCTGGTCTCCATCACAGTGTCGTAGGATCAGAAAACAAGTTTGTGTTGTCTAACACTGCTGAACCCAAATTTTGACATTAGGTTTTCAGAAACATACTTGATGCTTCAGAGGTCTAAGGAAGAACAAAGGAAGACTGTTCACTTGACAAATTATGGAGTATGCAGGTTAGGTCCAGGTCCCTATCCTGGGTCCTGGGTCACAGTTATATGCAGCTTACAGGTTCTCCTTGATTCTCATGCATGTGGTACCCAATTCAGATTGTAGGGAAGAGCCATAGTCCAGGAGCACCTTAAAGACTAACAAAATTTGTGGTAGGGTAGGAGCTATCCTGAGTCACTGCTTAGCTGAAGAAGTGAGCAGCGACGCATGAAAGCTCCTACCCTACCACAGATTTTGTTAGTCTCCAAGGTGCTACTGGACTCTGGCTCTTCACTTCAATCTGAATTGGGCACTTTTCTACTGCGACAGACAGACTAACATGCCTACTCATCTATATATCTAATAGCGAAGGCGCCCCCTGTGTGCGGATACCTAAATCCGTGCGGGGGGACACCTAGGGGGGCAGGGAGATTGTTCTGCAGACGTGGGGCAGTCCCCACATCTGCAGAAAAATCCAAAACGTTTAGAAAATTTTGGGGGGGATATTTAAATCCCCCCAAAAGTAAGAGCACCCACTGCACATGTGCAGGGAACGCTCTGGCCGTTGTGGGGGAGGCTCAGCGGGTCCGGTGACTATGAGCTGCTCAGGGCTCACTGTCGTCGATGGGGGGGTGGCTGGAGGAGTGGCGGGGCTTGCCACCGCTTGACTCATGGGGGGTTTGGAGGAGCGGTGGGGTTTGCTGCCACCGCTGCTTGACTCGGGGGTGGGGGTTGGAGGAGCAGCAGGGCTTGCCACCACCGCCACTTGCCTAGGCGAGGGGGGTGGAGGAGAGCGGGGCTCGCCGCCGCCACTTGACTCGGGGGGGGGTGGAGGAGCAGCGGGGCTTGCCGCCGCCGCTTGCCTCTGGGAAGGGGGGTGGAGGAGAGCGAGGCTCGCCGCCACTTGCCCCAGGGAGGGGGGGCCAGGAGGACTAGGGTACTCCCCCCCCCGCGAGTATCGCGGGTGCCCCATCTTGTCTTGATCTAATTCGGACTGTGACCTTGAAGGGATTTCAGCCTTCTTCTCCACCACTCTTCTCCTGAAATGAAATGAAATGAAATAGCACCCAGGGGTGCTATTTGGCCTGTTGGGGAAACTCATGAGTGCACCTATCCATTGGTCACCACCAGGTCAAATCGTGTACCCCCAGGAATAGTGCAGGCTGGGAAAATGGCACAGGGAGGAAGACTGAAACCCATTCTGCATGGATACTGCAGTCACGACCCACAATTCCTTTCAGACTCAAAAGACAAAGGTGTCTTGCCTTGACAGGGATCGGTACACAGCAACATTGACAAGGTCAGGGCCATTAAAAAAAAATCAAGGGGAAACATTGAAAATGCTCTGTTCCAACGCAGGCTCCCCTTGAATGCAAACGATGGCGCTTGTCACCGAGGCCATTTTACATATGCAAAAGACGAGAATAAAGAGCATCAGTGATCAATAAGCAGTTTTAAAGGAATGAGGCTGCTAAATCTTGTCAGCCTGGGTTGAAACTAATCTGCTCGGTGTGCCACATGAAAAGTAGCCCTCTCTGTAGAGAGGCCCAGATACTTTTAGGGGTCAGGCGAACTTGTCATCGGTTCCCCTATGCCACTCGTCTGTGGACTGGGAGGCAGATCGCTTCTCTTAGAGAGCCAGTTTGGTGTAGCGGTTAGGAGCGTGGACTTTAGTCTGGGAGAACCGGGTTTGAGTCCCCACTCCTCCACATGAAGTTGCTGGTGTGAGCTTGGGTCAGTCACAAGTTCTCTCAGAGCTGTTCTCTCAAGGACAGCTCTCAAGACAGCTCTCTCAGTCCCGCCTACCTCACAGGGTGTCTGTTGTGGGGAGGGGAAGGGAAAGGAGATTGTAAGCCACTCTGAGACTCCTTCGGGGAGGGAAGGGCAGGGTATAAATCCAATCTCCTCTTGGCCTTCTTCTCCTTTTCCTTTCTGTTGTAGCCTGAGCCCTTATTGGTGTGACATTACTGAGGATTAGTGGAGAAAGCACTCACTTTTAATGGATTGCTTCAGAAAACACCAAGAGCTTCCAGGGCCATGATTCTTATCTTTTTAAATGTGTGTGTGTGTGTGTGTTACCCTGGGCTCGGTTATAACGGATACTGATGAGGTTTGTTTGTATGTACAAGAGGGGTTATTTTGATGGTAAGAAACTCACTATGTGGGTAGAGATTCATGGGCCTCAGAGGGTGCAGCTCTGAGGTAACTTTTATTTTTAGCCACCCCAAATAAACCTGGTTGTTGTTTTTTTTAAAGCATACAGATAATTTTTTTAAATTAACCCTAAAAAAAAAAAGTACCACATCCTTTGGCTATGATGGTAAATCAAGACAATCTATCGAGGTATCTGAAGAAGTGAGCCGTGACTCACGAAAGCTCCTACCCTACCACAAATGTTGTTAAGTCTTTAAGTTGCTACTGGAGTCTTGCTCTTTTCTTTGGCGATGATGGGGCCTATTTCCCTCTGCAATGTGTGTTGTGTCTGTATCCCAGGGTTGCCAGTCTTCAGGTGGCGGCTGAAGATCCCTCAGAATTACAACGGGTCTCCAGGTGACAGAGATCAGTTCCTCGGGTGGGGGGGGAGAGGTTGCTTTGGAAGGTTGACAGTATTGCATTATACCCATCTTAGGTCCTTCCTGTCCTCAAACCCCACCCCCAAAATCTCCAGGAATCTCCCAACCCAGAGCTGGCAACCGTGCCATATCCTGAAAGGCTACTTAGAACCTTGAGGAAGTTCCTTCTGCAACTTCAGCACTATCCTGTGTCAAGCCTGAAATCTTTCTAGGTCGGTGTCCTCATGAACTCTCTCTCTCATGCGCCACCTTCTGTCTCCCTGTCTGGCCCTCTTTGACCTTTCCAGTTTGACTTTCCAGGCCAATGATGGGATGCTGGCACTCCCGTGCCAGCAGTGACACATCATTTCTGGTGCAATCTGTAATCACACCCTTCAGTTATTGCAGGAACAAACTGAACTATCCAAAAAAGAAATGCTGCATAAATATCCATTTGTGAACAGGGGCAAAGACTCTCTCTGTCTCTGGGACATGTCTTTTGACATCTGCCCTGGGTCAACGTTGAGCAAATATGGTGGCGGAAAGGGGCATCAAGTTGCAGCTGGTTTATGGAGACCCCATAGGGTTTTCAAGGCAAGAGATGTTCAGAGGTGGTTTGCCATTGTCTGCCTCCGAGACATGGCCCTGGTATTCCTTGGAGGCATCCCATTCAAGTATTAGTCATGGCCGACTCTGGTTAGCTTCTGCGACCTGACAAGAGCCTGGGCTATTCAGGTCTGTATTGAGCAAATATATCTAGTAATGATACAGAAAGCAAACATAACATGTTATTCCTTCCTCAAAATGGCACCCAGACTGGGGCTGAAATCTTGCTGCCATGGATACACTGTGACATGGAGCAAGAAGAAGAAGAAGAGACTGGGTTTATACCCCACCCTTCACTACCAAAGGGAGTCTCAGAGCGACTTACAATCTCCTTTCCCTTCCCCTCCCCACAACAGACACCCTGTGAGGTAGGTGGGGCTGAGAGAGCTCTGACAGAAACTGCTCTTTTTCAAGAACAGCTCTGACAGAACTATGGCTTGTCCAAGGTCATCCAGCAGGCGCAAGTGGAGGAGTGGGGAATCAAGCCCGCTTCTCCCAGATTAAAGTCCGCGCACTTAACCACTACGCCAAACAGAGCAGGGGGAGGAGAAGGGAGAGGACACAGCAAGCGATTAGGAAGCAAATAGACAGTCCATTGTCAGGCCTCATTCATTATGTCCAGAGTCCTTTCTGCACTTGGATCTCATCTCTGGTTTTATCAGAGTTCCACTCGTGACACAATCCCTTGCATTTGTCTCTGGTCATAACAGCACCCGGGACAAGTGCGGGGCAAAACCGGAGTGACCTCAATGTAATGCGGAAAGAAAACTTCCGAGAGAATTACAGGGGTGAACTTGCGTCTCGTGTAGAATGTAAGTTCGGGGACAGGGTTGAACCAGGATTTAAGGTCTAGTGCGGAAGGGCTGATGTGGGCTGACGTGGGACTGATGGCCCTCTCACTTGACTCTCCCACTTGGATCTGGTGTGTCTCAGCTAGGGTTGCCAACTCCATGTTGGGAAATTCCTGGAGATTTGGGGGATGGGTCCTGGGGAGACTGGAGTTTGGGGAGGGGGTCAAACCTCAGTGGGGTATTATGCCATAGAGTCCGCCCTCCAGAGTAGCCGTTTTTTCCCCATGGGGACTGATCAGTTGTAACTTTGGGGGAACTAGGTCTGGAGATCAGTTGTAACTTTGGGGGAACTAGGATTGGCAGGGAACTAGAGTTGCCAGGGGATGGGGGGACAGGGTTGCCGGACCCAGGTTGGGAAACTCCTGGAGTTTTGGGGATGGAGCCTGGGGAGGACTGGGACCTCAGTGGGGTACAGTGCCACAGAGTCCACCCTCCAAAGCATCCATTTTCTCCAGGGGAACTGATCTCTTTAGTCTGGAGATCAGCTGTGATTCTGGGGGATCCCCAGGTATCACCTGGAGGCTGGCAACCCTGGTTCCAGGGCACAGCCGTGGCTGTTTATGTCCTCCAAACTTCAGACAGCTTTCATTCAAAGCAAGGCATGGATCTCCATGGAAATGGAAACGCGTTCTTTTGACACCTGTCGCACAGAGACGTGGCCTGCTGGTTTGTTTCTGGACCTGACAAGCAACCTCCCAATCAGCAGAAATCGCTAAATACGAGTGTTCCGTTGGCGCATGGCTCAGTCTGGAAACAAAAGTGACTCCTCTTATGGCAAATTATTCCATTAGTGAGTCGGCATACCGCATCCCCAGCGGCAGCCCCTGTAGCTGCTGGCTATTCCTTTCAAAATCTGCTTCCTCTTACTGTGAGCGCTAACCAGCTCAGCCCTCTTGCAGTGATCGCGTCTGACAAGATCACCTCCCAAGATGATATGGCTTCAGGCACGAAACAAGCGTACGGGCATGTAAGTCACACTCGGTAGTCCCTTCATACATCACGGGTCAAGTTGCTGGCCAGCACCTATCAATAGTAACTTGGAACTACACTTATGCCATAAGAATATAAAAAGAGGGTATCTACAACACAAGACTGATCGGGCGCAAGTTCTAGGGCCTTTCTAGATGAGAGGGAACAAAACCCTTCATGTTTTTTCCTTCCATGCCGGACTAAGGCCCAAAACACTTTTTCTAACCTTCGCAAGGCCCTCGCCTTTTGTCTAAGATCTAAGCTGGCCGTCATGACAACTTGGCTGTTCCCAGCTCGCATTAATGCTGCGGCCGCATCCTGCCACTGCAGCATGAGCAGCTGAATTATGCCCCGTCAGCAGTATTCTGCACCTTTCCTCCCTGCCATCACAACCAAGATCTTCACCATACAAGCGCTTCTCCTCACTGAACAGCTTCATTCGTTCGGTCGCCACCTCTTTCTGTATTTATGAAAGAAGGAGGAATTCGTTGGTCTGGAAGACTGCTGTGGGGGGCTGTCAGATGCCCCAGGTGGATGCTTCAAAGTCTTGAGTGACCCTCCTGAGTGTAAAAGGGATGGCAGAACCAGAACGCAACAGTTTCCTGAACTCAGCAGCAGGTGCTTTCTGTAGCGGCCGCGCATGTTTGAACCCAGGCACCCAATGAAGCCGGCCTTCCTCCCCCCCACCCCAAAGTGCACTTCCTCTACTTTGTCAGCATGGCTCCCCTCGGCCTATTCGAGCAGCTTTTGAAAAAAGCGTGAGGGAAATGAGTCACCGGGCCGAATGTGGGAATTATCCTGTTTAGCTGGCCTCCTTTATCCTTTCAGCAAAGCGCCGATGAAAAACCTCAGTCACTAGAGACCAGAAAGGCTCCTGCGTTCCTGACAGAAACCAAATGTTTGAGAGCGCTTGGATCCTGTTATTGAAAAGGGCACGACCCCGGAGCCGCACCTCCATTTGTCATCGTTTTAATCCAATTTGAGGCCTTGGCGGAAACTTTAATCTCCTTCCTTTCTTTCCTTTTCCCATTTTGGAAATTCTCTCTCTCTCTCTCTCTCTCTTTGCATCCGGTTTTGTTTTATAAGGTAGTTTTAATTTTTTTCTTTAAAAAATAATAAAATAATAATTCTGAGCTGGTGATGTAAGGCTAGAGCTACTCCTGTGGGACAGCGTTATTCCAGAGGTGTCCCATTTGGAGATCAGGGGAAGATGTTTATCCAGGCGGCTTGATGCTAAGAACTAAGGAGCACATCCCAGCCTGCTTACAGTAGCACCACTCTGGGTCACTCCCTTCAGAACCAGCCCAGGGACTCTGAAGAAAGCTGGGGAGCCGAAGGGCAAGTAGGCGGTGCCTCTTCTTTGTAGAGTTCAGTTGTGCAAATCCCAGTTGTGTTTCCATTTATGTGCCACATTTTTGCACATTACCCCAGCAGCGTGGGAAGAGGAAGTAGTGTTCCTATGACTATTAGAACACCAGAGCATGGATGCCAGCCTCCGAGTGGACCCTGGGGATCCCCTGGAATTACAGCTTATCTACAGACTGCAGAGATCAGTTCCCCGGGAGACCATGGATGCTCTGAGAGAAGAGGAAGAGATTGGATTTATACCCCCACCCTTCACTACTCAAGGGAGTCTCAGAGCAGCTTACATTCTCCTTTCCCTTCCCCTCCTCACAGCAGACACCCTGGGAGGTAGGTGGGGCTGAGAGAGCTCTCTCCAGAACTGCCCTTGGGAGAACAGCTCTGAAAGAACTTACAACAGGCCCAAGGTCACCCCCAACACCTGCATGTGGAGGAGCGGGGAATCAAACCCGGTTCTCCCAGATTAGAGTCCATGCTCCTAACCACTACACCAAACTGGCTTTTACTCCTAGGCCTGTTAGAACACCAGACATAGGGATGCCAGCCTCCAGCTGGAGTCTGGGGATCCCCTGGAATTACAGCTCATCTCCAGACTGCAGAAATCAGTTCCCCTGGAGAAAATGGGTGCTTTGGAGGGTGGATTCTATAGCACTGTACCCCATTGATGTCTCTGTCCTCCCCAGGCTCCATCCCTAAAGCTCCAGGTGTTTCCCAACCTGGATCTGGCAACCTTACCCCTCAACCTGCTGCCGGTAGCCAGGGTGGACCTGGCAGTCTTATGAATTGGAGGCACTTTGAGTGTGAAGTTTTGGGGTTCTCCTGCACACAGTGGATGCTGAGGGTGATAGTAGAGGGTACAGACCCCACATTAATTTGGGGACATGACAGAGGTGACTGGATTAGTTTGGGGGCAGCACAGCTGACTTGAAATTCCTGTCACTTCCCTTGTAGAAATACTACTGTTGTGACCTTTAAAATCTGTGGTTTCACTTCAGCGCATGACGTGAGAAATCCCAGTTAGACGGTGTCTTTGTGATGTACTGATTAGTCCTGAAATCTGGGCTACATCTGGAAATCTACAGACACCTGTTTGCCTCAAGCACATATTGAAGCACTGGCCGGAAGTTAGGTTTCTGGGCTGGCAAAGTGTCATGCGCTGCATAGCTGGACGGTATGAAATCCCCAAAGGTGTCATGAGAGCCATTTTCTTTTCAGGAAGACGTCCAATTTTAAAACAGAGCTGCCTCTGAACGACTGATTGCATGTTGTGTTGGACCTTGGATCAAAAAGCATATTGCAGTTTTCGGCACGTTTTTGAGAACGCATTCCCTTTTCGAGGCTCCCTTCAGGTTGCTATTTGTTGTGTTTGCGTCCCACCCTTCCTACAAAGAGCTCAGAACAGCTTGCATGGACCTCCCGTCCTCCATTTTGACCTCACAATTGTTAGCAGGAGCAGGGTGTGTGTGTGTGTGTGTGTGTGTGTGCTAGGGGCAGGGAGAGGGGGCTGAAGTCTGCATGAGGCTTGTCGCTTTAAGAAATAAATGGATGCTACTTACTGTTAAAGGAATCCATACTGAGATAGGGAAGGAGACATAGGCATTATAGCTATTTGTCTAAGCTAGAATGGAGACAGAGAAAGAGAGAGAGAGAACAAAGACACGAAGAAAAGAAAGTTGACAGAAGGGAAGAAGTCCCTGAGATTAGCATGCTGGGTAAACAGAGAGAAAGCAACAGAAGAGACGGGAAGAAGGATACAGAGCAGGGATCCCCCAGAATTTCAGCTCATCTCCAGACTACAGAGATCAGCTCCCCTGGAGAAAAAGGATGCTTTGGAGGGTGGACTCTACGGCATTGTACCCAAACGAGGTCCCTGATCTCTCCAGGCTCCATCCCCAAATCTCCAGGCGTTTCTCAACCCTATCCCCACCCCCATCTCCCACTGGTGGCCAGGAGGGACCTGGCAACCCTAATATAGAGGAATCTGACCTGTCCACCTGACTGGCTCTACTCCCCCCGCCCCCCCCGGGATCCTGGTGTGCTTGGCGCAAAGAGACCTTGTACAGCTCTTCCCTTCCAGCAGCAACAGTCCTGTCATAGAGTTTCCAGTCAAGGGAGACTGCTGGGCACAGGACTTGTCCTAACAGCATCCTGCAACATAGATTCCAGTAGTGTAACCGGAAGTGGTGTCACCATGTCACAGGACCCCCCAAACTCTGTGGTTTGTCTGTGACTTCTGTTTATGCCGCCAGGTGAGACATTGTGGTGCCACAGGACACTATCTGCCCCTCCCCCATTTCATCACCACCCCCCACTGAGTAGCAGTGGGTGACAGGCAGGAGGGTGTCCGCCAAAGTGGGCAACCTGGCCACACCACCTGCAAGGTAGATGAGGCAGAGAAAAGAATAGCTGGCTAAATATCACCCAGTAGGTTTCATGACAGGTGAGTCTTTGATCGCAGCTCTGCCTAGTCCTAGTTCGGCCCTTGAATCACTCCGGTCCACTCCTTCTACATTCCCTCTTGGTCTTAGGGTTGCCAGGTCTGGGTTGGAAAATTCCTGGAGACTTTGGGGGTGGAGCCAGGAGAAGGCAGTGTTGGGGGAGGGGAGGGGCCTCAGCAGGGTACAATGCCATGATAGAGTCCCCCCTTCAAAACAGCCATTTTCTCCAGGGGAGCTGATCTCTGTCAGCTGGAGGTCAGCTGAAAAAGCGAGAGATCTCCAGGGCCCGCCTGGAGGCTGGCAACCCTACTTGGTCCTCTGGCTCATTATTGTTCAGATCTGCTGGCTGTGGCGTTTTATCTGTTTTTGTCATCAACATTATGATGTCACAGTAGTCGTGACGATGTCATGCATCTGTGATTTTATCTGCTTCTGTCATTGACGTCATGACGTCACAGCAGTCTTGATGATGTCACGCATCTGTAACAAAACGCCCAGAGGTGGCCGCATAATGCCATACCAATTCAGGCTACTGCCGTGGGGAGTAAAGAAGGATGAAAATGGGGGGTGGCAGAGCAGCAGCTGCTGGGGAAAGAAAACGACACCTGCCTCAAAACAACATGTAGGCTTGGTACAGTGAACACTTTTTTGTCGTCTTTTCGGAATGCTTTGAAATGCTACTTTCAACATACATCCCTAAAATGAAGAATATTCAGCAAATCCCAAATTTTAGGCCCCTTCTCGATTTACTCGGGCAAATTCTGCTGTGTCCTAGCTTTGTTATAACCAAAAGGGAGCTCATGGGGTGCGGGAGATTGTATCAAAACACAAACACTCCGTGAATAATTTACGAACAAAAGTAGAAAGAATATATCAACCGAGACAATTTCAGCAGTTCTTAACTGTTCAACTATTTCTCCAATGCAAACACTCTTGTAATTTGGGCTTTTCTAATCATGGGTTATATATTCTAAAAATACCTTAATACACAGTATGTAATTATTTGATTTTTTAATATAAGAAAACATATCGGTTGTGAACCCTCCACAGCTGACCTAGCACCGAATCTACATGCGGAAGAGAAGGAAGGGGGATAGGGAGAAAGGGCATTAAATAAACTCCTGCAAATGAACACACTGAAATTCCAGGGTTTTATGATTAGGCAGACCAATAACGTCATATGAGACAGCAGCGCACAGGTTTATTGAAATATTGTTGCTTTTTATGAGGGATCAAGCTCTACTGTAGGTAGTGCTCTCTTATTTTCGTATTTATGACATTAGACATTATATAATCTTTGTACTGGTATAATTCTCTTGAAAAAGCATTGACTGAGGCTTAGGGTTGTGAGGTCTCACCTCAGTCCTGGTAGGGGGCTCCAGCCCGGCTCCTGGAGTCTTCTGTGACATCACCTAGAAGTGACATCATCGTGCCGGGCACATCATTTAGGGGATGCTCTAGCATTCAAGTAAAAACTCTATGGTCACCATAGAGTTTTTACCCCAATGCTAGAATGTCCCCTGCACAATGTGCCTGGCATGATGATGTCACCTCCAAGTGATGTCATCACACAGGCACATCAGACACGCTGGGGTTCTTTGGAGGTGGGGCTTCCCCCACTGGCTACCTGGCAGCTGGTGGATTGGGGTCCCTGAAATCAGGGGAAACCCCACCCCCATCGGGGGGGTGGCAAGTCTACTGAGGCCTTTCACTGAAGCAGTCTGATTAGAGTTGCCAGTCAACCAGGAGGTTTAGGGGGATTGGGGACATATCATAGATTTTCAAGGGAATCCTACTGCATCCCACCACCACAATGTGGTCACTTCCAGGTTCACTCCAGAAGTACGGTTGCCAGCTCCAGAAATACCTGGAGAGTTGAGGGTGAAGCCTAGAAGAGGGGAGTTTAGGGAGGGGAGGTATCTTGGTAGGATATGATGCCATGGAGTCTGCCATTTTCTCCAGGAGAAGGAGAATAAATGTTTTAAATAAATAAAGGAGCAAGTTATGTAGTCTGGAGATCAGATGTAATTCCAGGAAACTCCAACTACCACCCCCCCCCCCGCTGGGACTGACAACCCTATCTGGAAGTGACATTGTGGTGTTGATGCAAGGCCTGAGTGGCAGAGGACAACTGGGGATGCAGGACCACCCTAGGCAGGACCCATAACACTGCAGACTGCAAGCAGGGGCTTACAAACATAGTGTTACTAGCCTCCAGGTAGGGCTTGGAGATCTTTCCCAATTACAACTGAGCTCTAGACTACAGATCAACTGGGAGAAAATGGCTGCTTTGGAGGGTGGCTTTATGACATTATATCCTGCTGAAGTCCCTTCCCTCTAGGGTTGGCAGCTCTGGGTTGGGAAACACTTGGGGGGTTGTGGGGGTGGAGCCTGAGGAGGGTGGGATTTGGGGAGGGGGAACTCAGTGGGGTATAATGCCATAAAGTCCACCTTCCAATGGAGCCATTGTCTCCAGGTGAACTGATCTCTGTCACCTGGAGATCAGTTGTAATCCCATGAGGTCTCCAGTTAGGGTTGCCAGCTCTGTGTTGGGAAATACTTGGAGATTTGGGGCCTGGAGCCTGAGGAGGGTGGGATCTGGGGGGGAGGGACTTAAATGGGGTATAGTCCACCTTCCACTGATCTGATGTTGTCTGAAGAACAACTGTAATGTCAGGAGATCTCCAGCTACTGCCAGGAGGTTGGCAACCCCATCTCCCCAAATTCTGCCTTCCCCGGGCTCCACACCTTAATCTTCTGGAATTTCCCAACTGAGAGTTAGCAACACTATGAGTGAAACGTTAGTATATATATATGTGTAGAAAGTATTCCTTGCATGTGGAACAGCAAGGCTCGCCTGGAATTTGTATCCGTTGGTTTTTTTTTTCTGGTACTGATGAACAAAGCATCATGTTTGCCTACAAGCAGTTAGATGTAGCGGAGCCCAGACAGGGGCTTAGCGTCTCTGCAAGAACTAGGCCTGAGAAATCAGTGTTCAAAAAGGATTTCAGCAAATTAGGAAGGATTTGGAAGAGCTTACCGGGGGTGATAAAAAAGAAAAAAGGCCCATAAAATGAAGGAAGCAGTGAGGAACTTTATGGACCCAAGCCAGGCTCTGATGATATCCAGCCCCGAAAGGCCTGTGTATTCTATTGTCAAGACTCAACTGTTCCGGGGGAACTGGGGAAAACTTCTATAGGAGGGGAGGGAAATTGTTTGGCTACAGATGACTTGTGAGACATGCCTGCAGTTGCATGTGGAAGACAAGAGACCCTTCAGCATGAGAATCAGGCAGCAGCTGAGGTTGCCAACTGGCCAGGAGAAAAATGTCTTCTCCTTTCAATGGATTTGCCTTCATGTTCAGAAAAGGGGCAGCTGAAGCTGTTCATGGCATGGAGGTAATTAAATAAGACCACCTTGCTGCAGATCAAACAGATGTTAAGGGGACCGCATAGACTGACCCATTTAAATGTTGGCACTCTGAGTGGCAGCATAAAACAGATATGGAGTGTACTAGAGAGGCTCCTTTGTAGCTCCGGTGGGCAGGCACAACCTGGCACATAGGGTTGCCAACTTCCAGGCTGGAGATCTCCTGGAATCGCAACTGACCTCCAAACTACAAAAATAACTCATTCGTTATTTATTTATTTAAAACATGGTATTCCACTTCTCCTGGAGGAAATGGCTGCTTTGAAAGGTGGACATCGTGGCATTATACCCCACCAAGATCCCTCCCTCCCAAAAACCCCATTCTCCCAGGCTCCAACCGCAAATCTCCAGGTATTTCCAAACCCAAAGTTGACAACTCTACCTAGCAACTGGAGGAATACCGACATGGCGAAATGGCTGTGAGCAACTGTGTGATGTCACTTCCAGAGAAAACCCGGAAGTGACTTCACACTTCTTTAGGTTTTACCATAGAGTTTCTGGTGATTTCTAGAGAGGATTGAGATTAATTCCACGGAACTGCCTGGTCATCTCTACGGGCGACCACACAGAGGGAGTGGCTGCAAGAACACTCCCTCCTGATGAATAGCAACGTTCTGAAGTGCAACATCACTGATCACAGGGATGAAGAACATGCGTGGCCACTTCTGTGGAAGACTGGGCAATTCCACAGAAGCAGGGGAAGGGCCAGCAGGCTTGTCTGCTGTCCTTCCCCATGCATTCAGTAAATGTGTGGGGCTGTCATCTGCACCAGGCTGGTCAGTCTCTGTTTTCCCCTACTTCTGCTCCACTCTCCTGTCTTCAGTTTTTCTCTTATTTGCTCCTTTGCCTTCCATCTTTACCTACCCTGCTACTTATTTTACCTTTATCGGACTGTCTTCTCCCATCCCATGCCATTAACTGAAGCTTGGAAGCCTCTGGCAGGTCTCAGAATGTCCACCAGTATTTTACGTGAGATCTTGTGTGTGTGTAAAGTGCCATCAAGTTGCAGCTGATTTATGGTGACCCAAGCAAGGGGTTTTCAAGGCAAGTGGGAAGCAGAGGTAGTTTGCCATTTCCTTCCTCTGCAGAGTCTTCCTTCCAGCTACTGACCCAGTTTAGCTTCTGAGATCTGACGAGCAGGTTAAACCATGCCCCCTTCCCTCCCTTGTGAGAGCTTGGTGGCATTCGTATCTTATAGAAGCACACATTGATTTGGGCTTTTTTTTAAACCCCCGGTATATATTTTGTACTTTAAATATTCTTCTGCTACCCAGAGCCACCCCACCCCCCCGAGTTTGTACAAAATTATCCTTCTCTGCCCATTGTGTGGATTTTTTGATCTGTGTTCTGGGACCATGTGCAGAATTAGATATACAGATACATACTAGGGATGTGTGCTCAGTATATACCGAGCTGAATAAATACCCGAAAAATACCTTATCCATATTTTTTGGGTATTTATCCAGCCCAATACAGATCAGAGATGAGAGATCTGTATTCGGCTACCAAAGTAGCCCCACGCAAATAAAGGCCAACATTATTCAGCTTTTATTTGTGCTTCCTGAGTGAAGGGAATGGGTTTCGAGTTTAAACCCCAACTCTCTCTTCCCAGAGTTGGGCTGCAGCTGCGGCACAATTCCAGAGAGAAGGGAAGGGGTTTAAACTTTAAAACCCTCCCCATCCTTTCTCCCAGCCAGGTTTGTATGGCAGGGAGGACTCTCCCTTCCCAGCTGCACAGATCCCGGGGCACAGATCCCCCGAAAGAAGCCAGCCCTGACAGCTGGATCTGTGCAGCCAGGGAGGGAGAGCCCTCCTTGCCTGCACGGATCCCAGGGCTGCTTCTTCTGTGGGGTGGTTTTTAAAATCCGTAGGAATTTAAACTCCCCAGTCTTTCTTCCTTTCCCCAGCCAACCTGCCCTGGTGGGCCAGCTGAGTAAGGGAAGGGGGGCATTTAAAGATGCCTCCCAGGTTTTGCTTCCCTTCCCCAGCCAACCTACCATGGTGGGCCAGCTGGGTAAGGGAAGGGGGGCATTTAAAGATGCCTCCCAGGTCTTGCTTCCCTTCCCCAGCCAACCTACCATGGTGGGCCAGCTGGGTAAGGGAAGGGGGGCATTTAAAGATGCCTCCCCCCGGTCTGTCTTCCCTTCCCCAGCTAGGCTCGGGGAGGGATTGAAGGAAGGGAGAGAGAGAGAGAGATGGATTTTTTCAGCAATACTGATTCTTTGCCGAATCCCAGGACAATATCGATACCGGGATTCGGGAATATCAGTGCATACCAATACTTTGGGGGGTTGGTATACCCGAACCCCCAAAAAACTGAATTTTTGTGTGTGTGCACACCCTTTATACATACCCAGCCACTTCAGCCACACTGAAGAACAGCATTTGCAGGAAAAACAATTACAGTAAATGCCCAATATTAATATTCCAGTGTGCATACTTTGGAGTGGAACTTGTGAGTTGAAAATAGGATCTTGGGCTCACTTGTCGTCCTTGTCCCTTCCTGTTAGCTCAAGCAGAGAGGTTTACGGCTTTCAGAAATCCTTGTCTTGATTAGAAGAACTCGCTTTGTGCAAGTTGTACAAATTCAATACCCGTAGTCCTCATCATGATGCTATATTTACCAAGACAAAAGCAGCAGGTGCAGTGTCAATCCTTGCCATACGCTTTTCCCTTCAATTGCACAAATTCGGCTTTTTCATGAGAGAAACAAAACAGAGAAAAAGCAGGACAACTGCACAATTCTTGCCAGATGTTTAAAACAAAATAAAGGGAGGAGGACCTAGAAGGAAACTGAAGGCAGGCACAAGTGGAGGGAATCCAGTTACCTCAAAATAACGCCATCTCATACAGAGTTTGATTAAGAAGCAGACAACCCAATTCTTCTTAAGGTAATTTTGAACCAAATGAATTGAACCTACACATCACACTAGATTAAAACATCACTTTCAGCGTCACAGAATTTATAGAATACCTAGCTAACTGAGGGCAGGAGCTCATACGTGGGATTTAACTATGTAACTAGGGGGTGTGGCTCAGTGGTAGAGCATCTGCTTGGCATGGAGAAAATCCCAGGTTCAATCCCTGGCACCTCTAGTTAAAGAATTTGGCAGTAGGTGATGTGCGCCCAGGAGAGCTGCTCATCTGAGTAGACAATACTGACTTTGATGGACAAGTCTGATTCAGTATAAGGAAGCTTCATGTGAAAATTATGTTCAAGGTTGGGTAGCCGATGTGTGATGACAGAAGCCAACCGCTTTTCCCTTTCTCACAAAATTGGCAGGAAATATTAATTTCCATTGACCGCTGATCTCTCGCAAACTGCTAATAACATGATATTCTTTGTCCTAGTGTTGGTAAGACCATCTCCAATGGCTTTGTTATTCTTTAAAAAAAAGTTTAGATATCCAGATCACATTTTTAGGCTATCTAGGAGGGGAGACAGCCATAAAGGCAGCCATTTAATGAGATGGCATCCTACTGGTGCTGTCCAGCAAATGGGGATGTCCGCCGAATTTATTCCACCTTTTTTCACATGCATTCTCCAGGTAGTTAACTCAGTTTTGACTTTGATACAGTGGTCGATGCTAGGTACTCTTTTAAAGTTGCAGGAATTCCGTTGTGGACTTGAGCCCCAAGGGTCATAGAATCACACAGAATCGCAGAGTTGGAAGGGGCCATGCAGGCCATCTAGTCCAACCCCCCTGCTCAATGCAGGATCAGCTCAGAGCATCCCTGACAAGTGTTTGTCCAGCCCCTGCTTAAAGACTGCCAGAGAGGGGGAGCTCACCACCTCCCCAGGCACCTGATTCCACTGCTTCACAACTCTTACTGTCAAAAAGGGTTTTCCTAAGATCCAGCCGGAACCTTCCCACCTTTAATTAAAACCCATTATTGCGAGTCCTCTCCTCTGCTGCCAACAGGAACAGCTCCCTGCCCTCCTCTAAGCGACAGCCCGTACTTCAAGAAATACTTCAAGAGAGCCATCACGTTGCCCCTCAACCTCCTCTTCTCCAGACTGAACCTTCCCAAGTCCCTCAGCCTTTCCTCCTAGGGCTTGGTCTCCAGCCCCCCCGCCCCCAATCATCCTCGTCGCTCTCTTCTGCACCCGCTCCATTCTGTCCACCTCCTTTTTGAAGTGAGGCCTCCAGAACTGCACCCAATATGTACAAGACATGTACAATAACTCTTGTCATAGCATTATTTTTAAAATGGTGAGTGGGATATTTTGCTTGTGGCATATATTTGTCTGCAGGCTTCATCATCCAACTCGTCACAGCCATGGAAAGCTTACATTTTAGTGTCACGTCTCCTTACTTAGGTTGTGTGGGCTTCAGCTCTTTGCTTGTGTGCCATCAAAACTGTTGCAAGGCCTTTGACCTAATCTGTAAAGACCACACTCTTTGCTTTATTATATCGATACACAAATGCTTGGGAGGGTTGAGGGCACCGTGAGGAAATCAAGGAGTCGCTAACCTGTAGGCTGATTCTAATAAATTAATTGAGAATGTGAGTTGGTTAGAAGCATATCAAATTTGACAGATGTCAAAAGGATCATGAAGGCTTGTTCTGACAAAAACTCACTGTGTGAGATCTTGGGGGAGGGGCAGTCAGCCAGTGTCAATTTCAGCTCCTGACAAGCCCCTCATGTGGAGACCATGTGTGGTGCTTTAGCTTTTTCCTCAGCATACAAAAATCTCTCAGATAAGTCATTGGTGTTACATAAGAAGAGCCCTGCTAGATCAGACCCATAGTCCATCTAGTCTAGCATCCTGTCTAACCCCAGTTCCTCTGACAAAATCAGGCTCGCCTGGGCTGTCCAGATTAGGCCGAAGCCTTCTTATTCAGCCCATAATCTCCTCACACTAATTTGATCACTTGAATCATCAGTTTCTGGAAAAGCCTGTGTTTCTAACAGCTGTTCAGTCTGGCAGAGCTTCTAGAAAGGGACCATTTGGGTGCCACAAAAACTAATGCAGTTATCCAGTATTATTGTGGAGGTAAAATAACATTTTTAATTGGGGGAAAAAACCAGCCTAACAGCAATCTGCAACTTCCAGACCATGCAGAACGACAGGTTGGATTTTCAAGAAAAGTGGGAAAGAATTGTAGTTTCTGAACCTCCAGTCTTACTCATTCTTGAATGCTTACTCTGTCTACTCCCAAAAGAATAAATTTAGAGTCCAGTTGCACCTTTAAGACCAACAAAGGTTTATTCAAGGTACGAGCTTTCATGTGCAAGCACACTTTTTCAAATACGTTGGAATGGTGGATGAGGTTCTAAACTTATAGACAGAGACGTAACAGCAAATTAACATGTAACGTGTTTAAGTTACGCAAAGTGAAAAACTAAACAACAAGTTAAGGTTATAAGGTCAACAGTTGTAAAGTGTAAATATGGCAAAATAGCAGATAAATGTCTAAAGGTGTTTTTTTCTAATTTCATGTTACCTGTTAATTTGCAGTTAAGTCCCTGTCTATAAGTTTAGAACCTCATCTGCCATTCCAACATATTTGAAAAAGTGTGCCTTGCACATGAAAGACTGTTGCTTGAATAAACCTTTGTGGGTCTTAAAGGTGCCACTGTACTCTAAGAAGAAGAAGAAGAAGAGAAGAGAAGAGATTGGATTTATACCCCGCCCTCCACTCCCCAAGGGAGTCTCAGAGCGGCTTACAAACTCCTTTTCCCTTTCCCTCCCCACAACAGACACCCTGTGAGGTAGGTGGGGCTGAGAGAGCTCTTTCCCAAGCTGTCCTTGAGGGAACAGCTGGTACAGAGCTATGGCTTGCCCAAGGTCATCCAGCCAGGTGCAAGTGGAGGAGTGGGGAATCAAACCCGGTTCTCCCAGATTAGAGTCCGTGCACTTAACCACTACACCAAACTGGCTCTCTAAGTGTGTTCTACTTCTTCAGACCAACATGGCTGACCACCTGGAACTATTCTCAAAAGAGTTCTGTATAAGCTCACTTGCGGCAGTTGAATACCAGCTGCTCCTAGTACTAGATCTTCTCTCTGTATTGCTACCAAGATTTTAAGTTACTGGAATTACTAAAACATTACACTACAGCAATTCCATTCATCTGTATATTTTCCCCATCTGGAGAGAACTTCCTGTATGAAATGGGGGGGAAAAAACATGGCTGGCCATCTTGTTTTGCTACTCTCCGTGACTGTCATGGTGGAAAATGCTGTCGTCACAGCCAAGTTATAGCAACCCCAGAGGGGTTTCAAGGCAAGAGGTGAACATGGATGGTTTGCCATTGCCTGCCTCTGTGTAGCAACCCTGGACTTCCTTTGTGGTCTCCCATCCAAGTACTAACCAGGGCTGAACCTCCTTCGCTTCAGAGAATTACACTTCCAGTTGGCCGTATCACTTTGGATTCTAGAGGAGGAGACAGGATGTTGTGTGTGTTTGGGGGGAGATTCTGTCTGTTCCAAGGAGATGGCATCTAAAGGGAGGAAGAGGCAGATGTGGAGGGGAAGGGTAGCGCTGTGAGAATCCATGTCTTCCAAGCAGCTAGGTGAGCCTGTGGTTTCATTTGATGAACCATCACATGGCACAACCTTCTCTGTATTCCAAGCAATTATCAGCTGTTGTGGTCAGCTCGCAGCTACCCTCCAGGCAGTGACGGCCGCCAAACCACACAACAGAAGCAAAAAAGAGAATCCCTGTTGGCAAGCATGACAAAGCCCTCCGCCGGGCGGATTCTCCATTCCTCCATGCGGGTGCAGAAGCAGAGACGGCAAAACAGGCGCAAAACGAATCTTCGAAGTCCAGCACTTTCCTGGTTGTCATGGTATTCGTCGCTCAAGCACTCAGGGTTTTATTCTGTATTGATCTGCTGGAAAATGATGTCACATTAGACGATGCACATTCTTATCTGCTTATGTCAGCACACAAAAAAGAGAGAGAAGAGAAGTCGGGATGGCAGCGGGGGGGGGGGGGGGAGAGAAGAAAATAATCTTTTAACTTCAGCAGCAGTAAATCACCCTGCAAGCCTGGCTATATATTGTGCTTCTCCTACACAGAAAGCACTAAATCGCAAACAAATGAATGAGAGACATAAAATAGATAAGACGATACCTTTTATTGAACCAGTGTCTGTTGGCGAAGGGCGTATAATAATTCCTGGTATCACTTAATTCCTGGCTTCTCCGGTGTGGTCTTCTTTCATGCAAACGTAATGGCAGCCTGTGGCTTTTATCGCTGTGCAACAGGCGCTATCTAGTGGTTCTTGTGGAACTAGGATTCAGTATCTTGCAAGGGATTCTTGGGGGTTATTTGTTTCTTTGGAAGGAAATGTCTCTTGGAATACAGTCGTGTTGATTGAATTCCTTCCATCTGAAAAGGCCAGGTTTATATATTCCTTCTAAGGAAGCCAAGGGCTACACACACACACACACACACATCCTTTTTGTGGTAAGTCCCGTTGAGATCATAGAGCTAGCCAGCTTTTACAGTATTAGTAAGACAAAAAGGTAGGCTTTGATGTCTGTCCTACTTTTATTTAAAGGAATGACTGGTTTCCATTTAAGTCACGCTTTTTTCACATCCGGGAAGCAGTCTTCAGGCGAGGATAAAGTAACAACTGGCCAACCCCTCCCATTTCCAAAGTGCTGAATCCATCATTTCTCAGCCCGCTCAAGCGTTATTAAGAGCTGGGAACGACACCAGTTCCATTTCAGAACTCAAGGCATGGTGACTTCTGGATGGCAGTATTCTTCCTGAGCCAGGGGCCGAGTTGTTCTTTCACTGCAGAAAATAAAATAATGAACTACATCTAGGGAGTCCAGTTGGAGGAGATGAAATGTTACCTATGTTGCATATGCTATTGTATGATACATGCAGTATATTTAAAGATATCAAACTATATAGTAATAATTTTGAGTCGGAAGAGTGACTGCCCTCTCTCCCAGCTATTGGCTACATACCATGGAAATTCATGAATACTCTAACTGATGAAGGTAGATTAATCAGCAGTAGAACTTTGACCAGCAGTACTGTTTTGTGCAGGCAGTTTGGCAAAAAGGTAGACCTCAGAAACAGAGGGAGACATATCATATTGGTTGTAGTTGGGGGTACAGAATAGCAGAAACAGATGTACTAGGAAACAGGAAACGTGTCAAATATTGGTTTTGGAACATGTTTATCCTATAGGTACAGGTGACTGATCAGGGAGTTTAGTGTAAAATATGGGAGGGGGAGGAGGAAGAGAAGAAGAACAATGAGAAGAGTTGGATTTGTACCCCGCCCATCACTTGGAGTCTCAGAGCAGTTTACAATCTCCTTCCCTTCCCTCCCCCTCCCCACAGCAGACACCCTGTGAGGTAGGTGGGGCTGACAGAGCTCTTTTGAGACCTGCTGTTGAGAGAACAGTGCTGGGAGAACTGTGACAGACCCAAGGTCACACCAGCAGCTGCACGTGGAGGAGTGGGGAATCAAAACTGATTCTCCCAGATTAGAGCTCATGCTTCTAACCACTACACCAAACTGGACACTGTTTTGAGTTAGCTCTTCCCCTCCTCTTCAGCTACCACCTATAAGATATTTCCTTGTAACTTATTCTCCAGCTTGGAAAGAGTGACCCTGAAGCTGAAGGAATCTATCTTCACAAGAAACTTGTCCCATAGCCCTGGGCTGTTAGAGAAAGCAAAGAGTTGCTTCTTATCTTCATTTCAATCCCAGCCCTACAGGGCATTCCTCATAAAGCAAATTTCCACGCAGTGTTGCAAAGCTCAGGGCCAAGTCATAGAGCCTTCAGTAGCTGCAGTCCTTGGTTTTGCACGTTGACATGGACATTAGTCCCTGGTATCCTTAACAGGAATGAATGAGCATTTCTGTTCACAGCCCCCATCCTTAAAAACAGCATTTTTAGGCAAATTTCCTCATAGTCAAAGTCCAGGGCTGGAAGCCTTCTAAAGTCACAATCCTGGGGACTTGCACAGTGGTGGAGAAATTTAGTGTCCACCTTCTTCTTGACATGGCTGGTTGACCTCACACCTTCCCACCCCAATACCTCTGTCAGGATGTTTCCTTTCTCCTTCAGGTGGAATGGAAGCGAGTGGCAAGCTATTTCCATTCATGGGGCAGAAAGAAGGTGGTGCACGCACAGTTTTCCATTTGCACTGTTTTCATCATGGCCAGAGGGGTGGCAGCTCCCTTGCTGTTAGAAGAAATGCTGTGAATAATCTCCTGCCATTCTGCCAGAATTGGCTTTCAAAAAGGCTAATATTGATTAAAATCTGGAACAGATTTTAGGGGAAAGTGGGCGGATGCATGGCTGTCTCTTTGAGACCCTGGCAAGGAGGACTTGCTGGAAACTGCAGAAGGCAATGACAGGAGAATGCAAAGAATTTTTGAGGGTAAAGAAGCTAACTGTTGTGGGTCAGCCAGGACTCAGCAACTGTGAGGACTCCTCAGGAGAAGAAGAGCCTCAGGAACCAGCAGGAACGGCTAAGTGAGAAGATGAGCTGCAGGCTTGTCAGAGTTCACAACTGACAGCTGATGCAGACCCACCAGCACCTTCCAGCAGGGGTTGTTACCTGCCCTCCAGTTTCCCCCACACCCTTTGAGCACCAGAGATGAAGGCATAGAATGGAGCTTCAGGAAAGAAGACAAAACACATATCTCCTGGCCCGACACCATCTGCTTGAGACCCAGTTTGGTGTAATGGTTAAGTGCGCAGACTCTAATCTGGGAGAACTGTGTTTGATTCCCCACTCCTCCACTTGCACCTGCTGGATGACCTTGGGTAAGCCATACCTCTGCGTCACGGGCTGGGTGCCAGCGGGTCAGGAGTCAAGCTGAAGTCCAGGACAGTCCGAGGTCAAGCCAAATCAGGAACGAGTTATCAAGTCCAAAACACGAAGCCAAAAGAAGAGTCAGTCCAAGCCTGGGTCAGAGAGAGAAACTCACGAGCAAACCTGTCCAAGGAGTCAACAAAAGCCAAAGTCAAACAGAGCCGGAGTCACAAGCCAGAGGGTGCAAAATCAGGTTAGCTAGCGAGTGGGTGCAGAGCTTAGCGCTAGCACAAGTTGGTAGTCTCTGTGCTGCACCTAAATACCCAGCAACTTCCTGTGCTTGTTAGCAGCTGGCAGTGAGGTCCCGGCTCCTTCTAAAACTCAGGACTGAGTGATCTGCGACCACGCATGCGTGCGTCTTTTCTCCGAGCCGCTAAGTCTTGTCTGTAACGGGACCTTAGATGTTCCACCCGAGGAGGTGAATCAGGTGGGTTTGAGCTTGGCTGTGGCTCAGCTGCTGCTGCTGCTGGGGTAAAACCCTGGGAGGTGCTTGCCTGAGCCTCATCTGGTTCAGGTGGAGGCTCCTCTGGAGCTGGGAGATGATCCTCCACCTCACTTAGGTCAACAGGAGGCAGGTCCTCAGAGGCACTCCTGACAGCTCTGTACCAGCTGTTCTCTCAAGGACAGTTGTCTCAGAGCTCTCTCAGCCCCACCTACCTCACAGGGTGTCTGTTGTGAAGAGGGAAAGGGAAAGGAGTTTGTAAGCTGCTCTGAGACTCCAAGTGAGTGAAGGGCGGGATATAAATCCAATCTCTTATCCTCTCTTCTCTTCTTCTGCTTGCTGATGATGAGTAGCTGCAGGGTAATGCCCAAGTCGCTGGCTGCAAGTACGACCTTCCAGCAGAGACCTATAAAAGCTGGTCAAGGGAGACTGCTTGGTGTGGAAGCAATAAGTCACCAACCTCTTGACTTAGTGACCACAGCGCTGAACTCTGTTCTGTTCCTTCAACCCTTGGACTGGCTCTTGGCTCTGACTCTGGAATCTTCCTCCCTGCACTCATGAACGACCTTGGACTGTTGGACCTTGCTTCCTGTATAATGCTCTGAACTGGATTCTGCTGTCTTGGTAACTGACCTTTGGACTGAACTTTGGCTCTGACCCTGGAATTTGGCTTGGACTGACTCCAGATTCTGACAGCAGCCCACAGAAGTAGACCATCTGCTGATCGGCAGGCTTGCCCAACAGCCAGCCATACATATCCCACCTTTCCAACCGGGCCCTACTTGTCAATACATATTTGCATAGTGAGTTAAATGGGCCTGAAATTAGGGTGGGGAGCAGTGTTTTCACACAAACATAACCCCAATGAAGAAACATAGTGAGCCTCTGGGGGTGTCCCCATGGATAGCTTTCCCCTAAATTCATTAAGTGTGTGTGTTAAGTGCCATCGCTTCCAACTTATGGCAACCCTGTAAATTAATGACCTCCCAAATGACCTCATGTTAACGGCCATGCCCATGTCTTGCAAACTGAGGGCTGTGGCTTCTTTAGTGAGTCAATCCATTTTTTGTTGGGTCTTTCCCTTTTCCTATTGCCCTCAACTTGTCTCAGTATTATTGTCTTTTCCAGTGACTCTTGTCTTCTCATGGTATGACCACTATGATAACCTCAGTTTAGTCATTTTCTCTTTCAGAAAGAGTTCAGGCTTGAGTTGATCTAGAACCCACTTTTTTGTATTTTTGGCAGTCCGTGGTATTCGTAAAGCCCTCCTCCAACACCACATTTCAAAGCCATCAACTTTCTTCTTGTCAGTTTTCTTCATTGTCCAGCTTTCACGCCCATACATAGTAATGGGGAATACCATAGTATGAATTGTTGCCAGTGACACATAAGAACATAAGAGAAGCCAACAATGGATCAGGCCAATGGCCCATCCAGTCCAACACACTTGTCACACAGTGGACAAAAACACCAGGTGTCCTCAGGAGGTCCCCCAGTGGGGCCAGGACACTAGAAGCCCTCTCACTTTTGTCCCCTGAACACATCCTTCTGGTCAAAGGGAGCTTTGACTCTCGAAAGCTCATACCCTGAAAATCTTGCTGGTCTCTAAGGTGGTACTGGACTCGAATTTAGCTGTCCTTACACTTAAGGAACTTTTCTAGCTTCTTCTTGGTAAGATAATTTAATAAGTTATAATAGTTTGCAATGATAAAACAATGATGGGTAGATCACCTGCTAACACAGACTTCAAACGTGTTGTGGAATGGGCAAAACTATAGGAAAAGTAGGGGAGTGGCGCAGTCATGAGAGAAGGCCCTCCAAATCAGGATGAGAACAGCATACTCTGGTTATTTCTGCCCTCTTTGACCCCATCCTCAGGCCAATGTGGCCCATTATAGGAGCAAAGAGACTTTCATATACAAAGGACTGGGCCCAGCAATGGCCATTTTCCAAGGCCATGGAGAAGTCCACCCCTTCCATGAGCCGCTTGCTTAATTTCTTTAGCGGAAGGGTCCAGTGTGTGCAACATTGCGATGATACAGTCCGTATTGAAAGCCAAGCTAAACCAACTTTGTTTTCCTAGAATATCTCCAGGCTGCAATTCTTCATTGTAACCTAGTAATAACAGAAGAAGGAAAAGAAAAAAAACACAAAGTGAGAGATGGAATAGACATCTTTTGATGGCCTCCCAGAGAGAGCTCGGCACGCTTTCACTTAAGACCAGTTAGTCCAAATAACATTTCTTTGCACAAATGTACACTTGAATAATATATAGAAAGTGGACGAGGAAATGGGAGGCAGGGGAGAAAGATCATAGAGGAGAAGCTGATAGAGGGAGGTGAGAACAAAAAGAGAGAGACTGCTTTTCCCCTGGAAAACATCTTTCTTTTACAAACACTAAAAACACAGTATTCCCTATTATACATTTATATACAATGCCTTAAAAATAAAAAACGTCTTGTTTCACAGGTTTAACATATACGGCACACGCTGCAGTTGCTATGGTAATTATGGGTCTTTTTATTGAACGGCACTGTTGGGGTTACAGAAAATTGTGATTGGTAATTTTGTTAGAGGTTTTGCAATGTATGCTAAAGTTACAGTCTGAAGAGGAGGGAGGGTTGTGGGTTTTGAAACAGGTTTCTGTATTACCTAAGACAATAAGGGGACAAAGGCAGTTTCTTTTACCTCATCATGTGATATCCATTTCGTACAGTTATTTAATGACCACATCAGATGTTTACTACATACTTCCAAAAATGTGAAGAGTAAATGTTTATTTTATTTTACAGAATTTATATCCTGCGTTTCAGCCCTCGGACACCACTTCAGAATAACCAAGCAATAACACAGCATGAAAGTAATTAAAACCACAGCTTAAACAAAACATACAAAGACATTAAAACTGCAATTAAAACCTTTAAATCCATTAAAACAATGGGCAGAAAGGAGGAATCGCTGAAGGAATGTCAAACACAATAAAGGCTTCACCCACTGATGGAAGATGGCAACAGAAGGGGACAGATTCCGAATTTTTGGTGTCGTGACCAAAAAGGCCCTCCCCCACCTAATCTCAGCATTGCACATATATCACATATGTTAAAAAAGCATGACCTGAGTTTGTCCTATCTAATGTATGAAAAAAGCCATGACCTAAATAGCCCAGGCTAATCCAATCTCATCAGATCTTGGGAGGGGAGCAGGGTTGGCCCTGGCCAGTATTTGGATGAGAGGCCTCCAAGGAATATCAGGGTCATGACATGGAGGCAGGCAAATGGCAAACCACCTGTCATGGGCAGTGGCTAGTAAGATTCTCTAATAGATGCCACCACTCTGGTATGGGTCTCCTCGAGAGGGCCCAGAGCACCTGCCCTACCCCTTTACACATGCCTTTTCCAGCAGGTTTCCCCTTATAAGTGACTGAATGAGGCATTAGGACCCAGGCTGAGTAACAAACTATTTTTATTAAAGAGATTTAACAATAACTGTGATTCAGTAATTTGTAGGAAAAACGAGCACAGTAAAGGTAGGTAAACTAGCAAAATAAGAAACCCTAACGCGTCTGACTATACCGTCCTAGTGCCTTCTCTAGGTACCTGGTCTCAGACTGACTCACCCACTTTGGATGCGGGATCCCTCCTTCCTTAGCAGCTTCATACTCCCTGAGAGTGAACCCCCTCCCACTTTGGGCAAGGCCATTTATTCCTTCTTCCCAGGCACCACCTTCTACTCCTCTGCTGGTGTCAGTTTTCCCTCCAAATCCCCTGTTAGCCAATCACAGGGTCCAGAGGGTGACCTGAGGAAGATAGGCCCTGTAGTCACTGTAATACAGGCTTCCCTGGAGCCACTAGGCCTCCCTAGAACCTGTAGGCCACACCACTATAGGCCCAGGATCATGACACCCCATCTGAACTTCTCTTGCCTTGAAAACCCCACGGGGTCGCCATAAGTCAGCCTTGACTTAATGGTGCTTTCCACCACCACCAATGAGTGAAAAAAGGCCCTCTGATTTACCACATTAAAGACAACCCTGCTTATTCCAGATCGGTTGCTAGGATCAGGGGCTGGATTCCACACCACTTCCCCACATTTGCCAGAGCGTCGACCCTACTCACATTCCATACAATCCCTATGGCCAAGTCAAAGGGACGGCCCTCAGATTCTTCCATATAGTCTCAAGCCCTGTTCACGCATTACAGTGAATGCACACACATCCTCTCTGTGCATGCGCATGTTTGTAAGAAAGAACCAACACACATTCACTTTACAAATGAAACCCGGGACCAGCACCCAGAGAAATGTGGGGTTTGTTATCATGTGTATACCTGTACATCATGTGTCGACTTGATTTCTGTGAAATGGCTTTGAGTAAGGATAGCAACACAGCCTGTTTTCCCCTTTCTTTTTACCCGTTCTGTGGTTCTTGGCTGGCAAACATACTCTTGACGTTCTTATTAGGTTTGTATCTGTTTTTCAAGAGACTGTGAAAGAGGAAGGGACAAAAATATACACGCAGCTGAAACTGAAGGACAGAAAAGCTGGAGGGGGAGAATTAATAATCTGTTTGTTTGTTGTTCTGAATATTGAAGTACTCTACTGGCGTAGCCCAGCTTTTTGGAGGAACTGGTGCCTGTTTCTTAAATAGAAATATGTGATTTGCAATGCATTTCTAAGCAACGTTATGTCCTTCTAATCCCATGGAATTTGATGAGAGGAAGGTTTGCCAAGATGAACCTGGCCACCAGAGGGAGGGTTGAGATCTGAGTATGCGGCAAGGGGATCTGATATTGGTGACGTTGCTGATGCAAGCTGAACGTGACTATGGGTCACTCTAGGAATCACCATAAAATCTATGGTAACACCACAGGATTTCCAGATGTTCCTAGAGCTACTCATTGTCACTTCCAGGTTGTGCTCAGAAGTGATGAACTGGCAGAGAGGCCTGTGATGATAATCACCAGGAGTCCTTCTGCCATAGCGGGAGGACTGGCAACCCTAAAGGTGTAACTTTGCTTTGGATTGCCGTGCTGATGAGGAAATGAAACCAAAGCCTACAGACAGACAACGCAAACCCAGTTGTAAACAGCAGATGGCAGACATCTAAATTTCACTTAGCCTAAAAGCTCTGTGCTTCAATGACAGCCTTTTCACACGTTATGCAGAGAGGGCTAGTTCACATGATGAAAAGTCCCTGTGGCTATTACAGGCCCTTTCTGCACTGACAGCTTGCTCCGGGGAATCCAAGGAGTCAAGCCTTAAGGGTTGACTTTGCATTCACATGCATTCCCTCTGCACTGGTTTCCCCGCTCTGGTTCATTTATTTGTGTATTCTGTACGCATTCTGCATCTCCAAGCAAAACCTGATTTTTTTGACCTAACTGGCTGCCAACCCCTCCCTCCTTCCCTCCCTCCCTCTGTGATTCTGCAAAAAGATAGGGGAGGGAGGGGAAAATCCAGGCCCACAGATACAAGACTGACACATTTGGGAGCAGGGAATCCCCTCGTCCTTTATATTTACTGATTCCTTCTTATGCTCTCTCTGGCTTTTTAAAGTTTGCCTGAGTGGGAGGACACATCCTCTTTTGTCTTTGGAGAAGGAAGGAAAGAAAACAGAACAGAACGAGGAGGGAGCATCAGCCTAATGAGAGAGAGGTGGAAATGGGGGAGGGGCAGTGGGCAGCACTTAAATACCCACAGAAACAATTCTACTTTAGAAAGGATAAGCGATTTGAAAACGGATGAGAAAGAAAGAATCGCAGCAAAAGGAGTTTTTGGTAGCTGCAGGGCAACAGTGTGCTGGAAGTGGCCTGAATGCAGATTCCTGTAAAACAAATGCAGAAACAAGAGAAAGCCTCAACACAAGCTGGAAGTGAAAGCAGGAGGGAATGCAAAATAGAAGGATAGGATGTGCTCAGAAACTGAGGCAAAATACGAGTGCAGAAAGGGCCATAAGGACTTGCATGTCATCTGCAGAGGGAGTTCTGTGCCTCCTAGCAGCCCACAGGCCTATTCCAATTGCAACTGTGGCACACGTGTAGAAGGGGCTTCAGCCTCCTCCCCCTAGGTGCCATTTTCACATCATAAAGGACCTCCATGGCACAAGTATTACCGTATTTTTCGGACCATAAGACGCACTTTTTCTCCCCAAAAAAGGGGGAGGAAAAGTGTGTGCGTCTTATGGAGCGAAGACTGCACGTTGGGGCAGGGGAGTGACTAAAAATTCCGGGGGGGGGGGGGGGGGGGTACCTGTTGCTGCTGCGAGGCCGCCGCCTGCTCGCGCGAGGCCGCTGCTGCTGGCTCCTGTTGTTGCTGCCGTTGTCTGTTGCTGCTGCAAGGCTGCTGCTCGCGCGAGGCTGCCGTGCCGGCTCCTGTTGCTGCTGCTGCTGCTGTCTGTTGCTGCCGCGAGGCCGCAGCTCGCGTGAGGCCACCGGCTCCTCTCCTGTTCCTGTTGCCACCGCCGGCGGCTCGCACGAGGCCGCTGCCGCTGGCTCCTGTTGCTGCCGCCCGCCTCGCACGAG
The DNA here is from genome assembly GCA_029233225.1 of Lepidodactylus listeri. Lineage (NCBI taxonomy): Eukaryota > Metazoa > Chordata > Lepidosauria > Squamata > Gekkonidae > Lepidodactylus > Lepidodactylus listeri. The sequence goes on along the minus strand of JARCFY010000010.1, from coordinate 15,435,739 downwards.
GCTGCCGCCGCTGGCTCCTCTCCTGTTGCCGCCGCCTGGCTCGCGCGAGGCCACCGCTGCCGGCTCCTGTTGCTGCCGCCCGGCTCGCGCAAGGCCGCCGCCGGCTTCTTCCTGTTGCTGCCACCGGCGGCTCACGCGAGGCCGCCACCGGCTTCTTTCTGTTGCCGCCGCCGGCTCGCACAAGGCCGCCACCGACCAGCGCGGAAGGCGCGAGCCTCCCCCCGTGTCTTATGGTCAGGTGCGTGGTATGGTCCGAAAAATACGGTAGTTCCAATGTGAAAATCATGTAACTTAGGCAGCCCTTAATTTGTGCAGTGGATCAGATAACGACTCCACAGAGCCATTTCAGGATGCAAAAATGATGTGGGGGAGGCTGGAGCCCCTTCTCTCTATGGGATGAGAACCCCATTGCACATCCCATTGGAAAAATCCCATTCTACACTCTCAAAATTTTAGAGGTACACTTAAAATAATGTTGGTGCGCACATTCAAGTGTACTGTGCGAAGAAACCTTCAGTTTGCCTGGTCATTTCTGTTGTCTGTCCGCATCTCGGGGGCAGAAACTTAACCCCGGGAAGACTTTTTCTTTCCATCAAGTCACAGCGGACTTATGGCGACCCCGTGGGGTTTCCAAGGCCAGAGACATTCAACGGTGGTTGGCCATTGCCTGCCTCTGTGTAGCAAACCTGGACTTCCTTGGTGGCCTCCCATCCAAGGACTATGACCACCAGAACTGACCCTGCTGAGCTTCTGAGATCTCATGAGAGCAGGCTAAGCTGGGCCAGCCAGGACAGGATTTTGGAAGACTAAGTCCCACCCAAACCAGAGTTCTCTGTTCCTGTGGAAGCTGAGCTATAAGAACCACTGACTGGTTCAGGTGACATCCAGCCCTACGCAGCATCCTTACAGGTGGGAATAGGGAGATTGTGATGGATCCAGTGGGGCCACATCTGCAGTAGATGTGCACCTACCAAGTGGCTAGCAGAACCTGGGGCCAGAGAATAATGTCATCACTACATGCAGGGTTTTGCTACCTGCTCGGTAGCGGCGCATGCGCATGATGCCACTTGTGGCCCCAATAGTTCCGTCATGGTCTGCCAAAATCTATTGATCGGTGTGTTGCCTCCCACTCTTCCTCCCACCACACAGTGATGGGGGTCTGGGATATCCCATGGTAGGGTTGCCAACCCCCAGGTGGGGCCCAGAGACCTCCCAGAATTACAGCTGATCTCCAGACATCACTTCCCCTGGAGAAAACGACTGCTTCAGAGGGTGGACTCTATGGCATCACATCCCTCCCCAAACCCTGCCTTCCCCAGGCTCCACCCTCAAATCTCCAGGAGTTTTCCAAACCCAGAACTGGCAACCCTACTCCATGACCTGTTGCTCCCCAGCTCCTCACTAAATGTAGGACCAAGTGTTTTCAGAACCAGTTTGTTTGCTAAAATTTTGATGTTTCTTAGCAGAGGAACTTATGCTGGAAGCTGTCGTGGAGACATGTCTGCACTCAGCCCGTTCAGAAATGTAGAAAAATGGAAACCAAAACTGTACAAGATGCTGCCCTGACCTGGATAGCCCAGGCAAGCCCGATCTTGTTAGATCTCCTAAACTAAGCAGGGCTGACCCTGGCAAGTATTTGGATGGGACACATTGCTCCCTCTAAGCTGTGGAGTCCTGTGAGCAAAAATTCTACTTTGTGAGCTACCAGCATTAAAGTTGTGAGCAAATGATTTGGCTGTTGCATAAACTAGTTTGCTCTGGAGCCATCCTTCCTAAGCTAAGAAAAAAAAAACCAACGTGTGAGCCAGAGGCTAAAAAACCACGAGCTAGCTCACACTAACTCAGCTGAGAGAGAATACTGGATCAGGAGAGACCTCCAAAAAGCACCAGCGCTGGGAGGCGGTGGCAGGCGAACAAGCCACTTCTCTGAACGTCTTCTGTGCCCCAGTAGGAGTCCCCAGAGGTTGCCATGACTTCTAGGCACAGGCACACACACACACACGTACATCCACAAAATGCAAAAATACACAAAAAATTGTACAAGAGGCAAACAAGAGGCCTTAACATTCTAGCCTTCTACTCCCCCCCCCCCCATTTAAAATCCAGACTGATAAAAAGTTTTGGAGAACTTGAAACTTGCGCATTTGTCTTTCCACATAAATATACTCCCACTTTTATTAATTTATTAAACCATTTATACTCCACCTTTTCTCATGACTCCCTCCCTCCCTCTCCCCTCTCTCCCCTTTTCCATTGTAGCCCCCAACTTTGTGGAAAGGGCTCCCTCTGGAGGTGGGGCAGGGCCATTTCTTTCCCTCTCCTCTTTCCCATTCCACTGTAGCTCCCATTCTATGGAAAGGGCTCCCTCTGTAGGTGAGGGGGGTACCATCACTCTCTCTCTCCCCCCCCCCCCTCTCTCCCTCCCTTTGCATTATAGCCCCCATTTTGTGGAATGGGCAGAAGCTCTTATTGATGCCAGGTGGGCAGCCTTAAGTGGAGGGAAAGTGGAGGGGAAGCCTGAGGACCATAGATGGTGCATAGGAACATATGAGAAAAGATGGTCCTTTAGATATCTCCCCCCACCCCCCCGGGAGGACCCAAGGCACCTTACCAAATACAAACAACAATTTAAATAAACAGCAAAATAAAAAATCCAGAAGAATATATCACAGCAGACCAGGGGCAACACTCCGCAGGCCAGCAAGGGGAAATCCGGCATGAAACTTTGCACAGCATTTCCAGTGAGCAATAGGAATGGATATCACCATATCAGGGTAACACTCTGGGATTGCCCCCCAAACTCCTACATAGGGTGGCCAGCTCTGGGTTGGGAAAGACCTGGAGATTTTGGGGGTGGAGCCTGAGGAGGGCGGGGTTTGGGGAAAGGAGGACTTCAGTGGGGTATAACGCCATAGCATCTACTTTCTGAAGTGGCCATTTTCTTCAGTCAAATGGATCTCTGTCACCTGGAGATCAGTTGTAATCCCAGGAGATCTCCAGCCACTATCCCGCACTTAAGCAACCCTACTCCTACAGAATCACACTGATGTGGCGACGCCCCTTCCAGTCCTTTCCCCTGTCTCCACCCCCTGCCTTTCCCACTGATTGCCAGGCGACAGCTGGTAGCCCTAGGGCAGACATGTTCCCAAGGTTCCCTTCCCCAGTTACAAACGCCTCTGTCCACACAGAGGCTCGAATACCCACAACAAGGAGGGCAGCAAGAACTCAGGCCAGACCCGATGCAGCTAGCAGACACCTCTCCAATGATTCGGTGATATTTGCTCAGTTCCTTGCCTTGACCCGGCCTGCTGGAACATGCTCCGGATTAAGATCAGGGCCCCGCGGGACTTACTGCAATTCTTCAGGGCCTGTAAAATGGAGCTGTTTTGCCAGGCCTTTGGTTGAGGAGGCGGATGTCAAAGGACACTGGCTTCCCCTGCTTTAAGGGATCCCTGGCGCTTTTACATCATGGGCCCCAGGAGGGACTGACTTGTCCTCATCAGAGCCCACCACCGCCTTCTCTGGCATCAGCCCGGCTTGCACCGAAATAAGAAACTATTTGCGCGAGCGGCCAGTAGGTTATTTAAGTCAGTAATTTCAACTTTAATTAGAAGTAATAATGTTTTAATGAATTGTTTTAATTGGTGTAATTTATGTTCTGTGGTATGCCGTGGAGGCCATGTTGTGAGCTGCCCTGCACCCACTTGCGGGGGCAGGGTGGGATAAAAAAAAATCCCTAAATAAATAAATAAACAATAAAAGGTGGCACACGTCTTTAGGTTTTTCGTTTTTTGAGGCCTAGTTATTCACCTAAAGCTTACAGAAGAAAATCACGGCGTTGCTTCCCCACATCCCCCCACCTAACTAACGCTGGCACACATCAACGGAGGTAAACAGGCTGTCTTTATTACCAGGGAAGCTGCTGTTCACAAGCCGTCTGGCATATGTGAATGCACGCATACGTGTGCATGGACGCATGTGCCCGCCCTAATTAAAGCAATTCTTCCGGATTAAACGACTCATGCTGTATTAGGCTTGATTTTACAGTAATTGCTTCCCCCATTTACTGATCCTTCCCCCAGCCCCCCCCCCCCCCCCGCTCTTGGAGAAATGTTGTGTCTGATGGGAAGATGCGGTCTGGCACCTCTTGCCTCCGCTCTGAGTCAAATGTGCGTCCCCGCCAGCAAGAGACATGGACTGTTTCATGTTGGCAATCCTTTTTTTTTGGGGGGGGGGGTTCATGAGAGGGTTGTCTGGATGTCTTCACCGGCTCTTACTAATTGTATCAGCTTGTCTTTCAACCCAAGCTCCAGACGTTCCTTTTGTCGCTTGCCCACATCTGTGGCTACCAATTAACACAGCAGTTGAGTTCCTTGTGGCATAACCAGGCAAGAGGCAACGTACCCTTAATGGCTTCTGAATATGGTTCTGACCTGCATGAATACCCCTTTGTTGGATGATTACATCCCCATATAGGTGGCAATTACGGCGGCCCCCTAGTCCTGGAGATATCGTTGGGAGCATGATGTATTAAGAACAAATAGTGCTACGAAGCAGTCAGTGTGCCCAAATACTCTCATTTAGATCATTTAGGAAATGTTTAAGGAGCCGTTAGTGTGAAAACAGAATTTGTGAAGTGTGATTATACGTTCACCGCTTAACTGGGAGTCTTGTCAGTTCAGTTACGCGGAAAGAGACAGCACAACAATTGCGTTTATTTTTAACGCGGCGTGCAACAGAAATAGCAGTCTTATGAGGGCTTCGCTGTTAAGAAACCCATGCCAAAAGGATTCCATCACGATCCAGAGGGCATTGTGGGAGGCAGTGTTTCCAGGATGGATTGGAGTTTGAGAGGCATAAAGTATTTACATAAAGCTTTCAAGTCAGTGTGCAGCACTGATGACTTGGTGTTATACCATTCATACAGAGTTTTTAAAATTACAAGTAGGGCTAAGCTGAAATGGATCCTCCCCGCCCCCCCCCCTTGGGTCAGCTAATTAGGGTTGCCAGGCAACTGGTGGGGGAAGAGGGAGGGTTGCCAGCTCCAGGTTGGAAAGCCCCTGGAGGTTTGGGGGTGGAGTCTGGGGAGGAAAGGGACCTCAGTGGGGTACGATGCTGTAGAGTCCACCCTCCAAAGCATGTGTTTTCTCTTTTGGGGAGGTATTTTTACATTTGTGTGTGTGTGCCCATGCCTGGAAGTCATGGGGACTTCTGATGACTCCTACTGGGGCACCATTCAAAGAAGTGGCTTGATAGCCTGCCTCTGCCTCCCATGGCCCTGTTATTCTTTGAGGTCTGCCATCCAAATTTCTGGGGATCCCCAGATCCCCCACCTGCGAGCTGGTATCTCTGCTGTGCTGTGTGTAGGCTATGAAAAGGGCCCCTCCATTTTCAGCAGTTTTGGTGCGTTTTGTGAATTGGGATGAAGCATCCCACCATTTTACCAGTAATAGAATGCAGGATAACAGGAATCAGAGGTGGAACTATAGGTGGGTAAACACTTCCATCACCTGGCAAAATAGAGGGAGGGGAGGGTTACCAGCCTCTGGGTGAGGTTTGATATTCTCCCGGAATTACCACTGATCTCCAGAGTTCCCCTGGTTGTAATGGCAGCATCAGATGACACGCTCTATGGCAGGGGTGGCCAACCTTGCTTAACGTAAGAGCCACATAGAATAAACGTCAGATGTCTGAGAACCGCAAGACAGGAACAAATATCACACACACATTTTTATTTTTAAAAATATGCAAATTTGCTTTTTATTAACGTTAAATGGGACTGCCAAAAATAAAAACAAACGAGGAAAACCAGTTATTGATAATGATATTACTTGTTTGCTAATGATATTGAGAGAGATGGAAAGAAAGAATTAAAGAAGTGGAAAGAAAGAGAGAGAGAGAAACTAGGAAAGCAAATAGATGGAAGGGAGGAGGGAAGGAAGGAAGGAAGGGAGAAAGAGAGAAAAAGCATGCCTCCCCTTTGCTTCCCCAGCCACCCTGCCAGGAGCCGCACAATATATGTGAAAGAGCCGCATGTGGCTCCCGAGCCACAGGTTGGCCCCCCCGGCTCTATGGTATACCACAGAGTCCTAGAATGATGTCACATCCTGACCAAGCTCCCTCTCCTCCCCAGATTCTGGACTCCATAGGCCCCATCCCCAAATATCCAGGAAATTTCCAAGCTGGAGATAACAACCCTAAGACAGAGGTCAGCTACTAGACTAGAAAGACAAATGGTGATCCAGCAGGGCCCTTTTTGTGTCCCTATGTTCCTACCTATCAGAAAAATGGAGCTCCGTGCATGCAGGGAACATCTTTCCCTCTCCATGATTGGAATCCCTGGGACACTTTGGGGGGTGGAGTATAGGGGAAAGGACATTGGCAACATGTTAACGTCACTTCTGGCTGGACTCTAGAAATTACATCCCTGAAAACCTAGGATTTTGCTCAATATTTGATCATAGAGATCAGGAAGATTCCTAGAACGTTGCCCATGTCACTTCTGGGTTCCAGGTGGGAGTGACGTCAACATGTCTGCGATGTCCTTCCCCACCCATTTTCTAGTCATCTCCTCCCCACTTGCAAATTAACAGCAGAGCTTGCTTCCATGATAGATCGCAGGGCAGTCTAGCAGGCCCTTTCCCCTCCAATCTCCTTGGAGTTTTGGAGAACACACTGGGCGGGGAAGGTGTTAAAGTTCATGGTAGCTCTCCTGTCTTGCCCATAAACCTCAAACAAGAGACTTCCCAGCTGAGACTAGTACAGACCAAAAACGGCTGAGAGAAAAGGACGCTAAATACAAGAATTGTATTGATAAGGAATAACAACAAGACGAAATGCACTGATATACAGGTAAGTATGAACCAATATACAACTGAATTACAGAAAAACCAAAGCGACGCAAAGAGCGTTGAGTCAGCAATGGGCAAAAAGTCCCAAAGAATGACAGCGAGCCAATGAAGACTCCCGAAATGTTTGCTTCGTTTCGTGAAGACTTCTTCAATGGCTGTTTACATAATATGATTATTGTCTCAGAGGCAATTCAGCATTAGGAACAATGAATTAACTTACTCGGTTGTATCTTTGACTGATGCCCATTCAACCCATTGATGGATTATGAAGTAAATTTCTTCCTTTGATATAGATCATCGTATAGGATTTCAAACCTGACCCATATCAAAGAATTGCGACACGAAGAAATATTTCCGGAGTCTTCGTTGGCTCGTCATTCTTTGGGACTTTTTGCCCATTGCTGACTCTACGCTCTTTGCATCGCTTTGGTTTTTCCGTAATTAGGTTGTATACTGGTTTATACTTATCTGTGTATCAGTGCATTTCGTCTTGTTGTTAGGCTTCTGAAGGGTCTCCCTAGATGGGAGCACATCTGGCCAGGGCTGAAGGAACAGCACTGGCTGCCAATAGCATACCGAATTGGCTTCTAGGTGCTGGTATTGACCTTTAAAGTCCTATATGGCCCGGGTCCGACATACCTGAGGGACCGCCTTTCCCCATACATACCCCAGAGAGCACTATGGTCAGGGGTCACAACATCGACTAATGATCCCAGGCCCTAAGGAGGCCAGGCTCACAGTGATGAGGGCCAGGAACTTTTCGGTGGCAGCTCCTTACTGGTGGAATGAGCTCCTGGAGGAGATCAGGGCCCTGTGGACCCTTATGCAGTTCCGCAGGGCCTGCAAGACAGAGCTCTCCCACCAGGCTTTCAACAAGGAGCCGCCCACCACTACCACCAACGATCATTACTAACACCTATGGTATGAGGCTGGCCCACATGAAGATCGAGCTATAACTCTGTGGGAGGCTGGAACACAGCTGAACCAGGATCCTGGTATTATGTCTGATGGTGCGCCATCTTAATTTGCCGAAGTAACAGCCATCACTGCGAGCGCTTTAATGATTGATTATTGCTGTTCACCGTTTACGATTGTTTCAAACATGTTTTTAAATGTTTTATGTTGATTCGCCATAGTCTGCCGATGATATGAGCCGCCCTGAGCCCACTTGCGGGGAGGGCGGGATAGAAATGTGACAAAATAAATAAATAAATAGAAATAAAATTCCTTATCAATATTATCAGGGCTTTTTTTGGCACAAAAAGCCCAGCAGGAACTCATTAGCATAATAGGCCACACCCAACAGCAGAAACTCATTAGCATATTAGGCCACACCCGGCAGCGCAGTTCCCTCCCAAGACTGGCTTCCCCAGCTGCCCCACGGCTTGCAGGGCGCATGGGGAACCTGAGGGAAGGAAGGCAGTTTCTGGATTGGTTTCCCCAGGTGTCCCACAGCTGTGGGGTACCTGGGGAACCCAAGGAGGGGAGGCAGTTTAAATTGCCTTCCCTCCCTGGATGGGCTTGGCTTCCCCAGGTGCCCTGCAAGGTGCCTGGGGAACCTGGAGTGGGGAGGCTGTAGGCGTGGCCAACTCAGAAGTCAGCCAGAACTCTGTTCCTGTGCATTCCCACCCAAAAATAGCCCTGATATAATTCTTGGTTTTGGTGTCCTTTTCTCTCAGCCATCTTTTGTCGGTCCTTGCCCATAAACCTTAGATAACTTCGTAACTGAGAACCCATCGGAGTTGTTAAATGTACCTGTCTGCAGAGTAGCCGTGCCAATTTACAGCAAAACCAAATGGGGTGTAGGGCACTGGGGGGCCCCCCCACAGCTGGTTCAATCCATCTGATGTAAGACAAGCGCAGGTTTCCACACAGCATGCATTTCATACAGAGAGGCAGTTAAGGGGGGGCATGCCAAGAATCCCCCGCCAATATTATCCGCCATGCATTTCTGCTGCGCTCAGCGTCCCTCCGAGGCTATTCGTCTAAGAACTCTCCCGAGCCCCGTTTGTCCTGCGTCATAATTTCACGAGTCTGCCTCATGACATGAATACAAAGCCGCACAAGCGACTTGGTGTCGAAGGGCTTCTTTGTGAGCCTCTGACCTGTGGTTATGCCGCGTGCCGCTGAATTCTCTTTTATTAGGCCGGAGCTGGCTGCTCAAATGGTTTTAATAGAATGAAAATAGGCGGAAAGGAAAGGAAAAGGGGAGGGGGGAAAGACCCTCCGTGGGGCTCTTAAGAGAAGTGAAAATATTTAGCTGTCTTAGAGTTTGTCAAATGTGTAAACTTGGCCTAGAGGAAAATCCGTTAAATGTGCAGTGAAGGAACGCAAGCCTCACTTATGCGCTCAGGGAACCAATGCGCGGAAGGGAGATGAAGGTTTCTCCTTGTCCTTGGATAGCCTGTGCAGAAGAGCCTCTTCTTCTTTTTTTGCATACATAATACATGAAGTGCCGAACATTTGCATCCAGAATTCAAATTTCTCTGAAGCCTGGGGGACGTTTGAATGCAGGGATTGGAGAGCAGCACGTTTATGTCTCTCCCCTGCTTATAGATGCTGGAATAAACAGTGATTCTGTACGACGTCGAGGGGAGACGGGGGACAGTCTTTCCAACAATGGCTTGGGGAATTGAAACGTTCCGTCTCAGGCTGAGATGACACGTGCCTTGCCGAGCTTGGGATGCAACGGTTAAATCAGCCTTCCTGCTGCACCATGGACCGGTTTCTAAATCTGGCGCATGTGCATTTAAAATGGCATGGTTTTACATGTCAGAAGTGCATCACACATGCACTTAGAATGGCCTTTCCCACATACGAGCTGATCGTGGGAGAAGTGCTGAAAAGCACAGGTTGCCAACCTCCAGGTGGGGGCCTAGAGATCTCCTGGAATTACAACTGATCTCCAGATGGACTCTCTGGCATTGTTCCCCACTGAGGGCCCTGTGCTCCGCAGGCTCTGCCCCCAAATCTCCGGGAATTTCCCAGCCTGGATCTGGCAACCTTATCAACCCCAGGCCTCGCTGGTGGCCAGGAAGGTGAGGAGGAATGGGTAGATGAAGTTTCTCTCTTTTCCCTCTTATACTGATGGAACCTCTTGTGCCACTAGAAATGCGGTTGGTGGGAGGGCCAGGAGGAGATATTTCGCCTGCTTCTCAAGCCTCACTGATCCCCCCTGGGGATTTTTGTGCACCAATCATCCCTGACAGCAGGTATCCACTATTCAGGGATTGTTAGGGGAAGAAGAAGAAGAAGAGATCGGATTTATACCCCACCCTTCACTCGGAGTCTCAGAGCATCTTACTATGTCCTTCCCTTGCTCTCCCCACAGCAGACACCCTGTGAGGTCGGTGGGGCTGAGAGAGCTCTTTCGAAGACTGCTTGTGAGAGAACAGCTCTGTGAGAACTTGTAACTGACCCAAGGTCACCCAGCTGTCTGCATGCGGAGGAGTGGGGAATCAGACCCAGTTCTCCCAGATTAGAGTCTGCGCTCTTAACCACTACACCAAACTGGAAAGGAATCATGTTTGCCTTGCACTTGTATGTGGGTTACCAACCTCCAGGTAGGGTCTGGAGATCTCCCATAATTACAATTGATCTCCAGGTTACAGAGATCAGTTCTCCTGGAGAAAATGGCAGCTTTGGAGGGTGGACTCTGTGGCATTACATCCTCACTGAGCTCCCTCCTTTCCCCAAACCTTTCCCTCCCCAATCTCCACCCATAACGCTTCAGGAATTTCCCAACCTTGAGCTGGCGACTCTCACTACAGAGGATCTAACTGATGGGTTTCAGTGGGTGAGACTTAATTATATACTTTTCTACTAAAATAAACACGGGCCTGTTGGATCAGACCAATAGTCCATCTAGTCCAGCATCCTGTCATACACAGTGGCCAACCAGTTCCTCTAGAGGGCCAACAATGGGGCAGACAAGCCAAGGCCTTCCCCTAATGTTGCTTCCTGGCTCAGGGATTCAGAGGTTGACTGCCTCTGAACATGGAGGTTCCCCATAATCACCATGGCTAATAGCCACTGATAGACCTGTTCTTCGTCAATCTATCTAATCTCCTTTTAAAGCTGTCTATTCCTGTGGCCATCACTGCATCCTCTGGCAAAGAATTCCACATTTTTATCACTCTCTGGATAAAGTAGTGTTTCTTTTTGTCCGTCCTGAACCTACTGCCCATCAGTTTCATTGGATGCCCTCAAGTTCTAGTATTTGGGGAGAGGGAGAGAAAAAAAACCCTTTTGTTGACTCTCTCTACCCCATGCTTTATTTTTTAAACCTCTATCGTGTGTCCCCCTTAGTTGTCTCTTTTCTAACCTGAAGAGTCCCAGACTCTTCTGCCTTTCCTCATAGAGAATGTGCCCCAACCCCCTAATCATTTTTGTTGCCCTCCTCTGTATTTTTTCCAGCTCTGCAATGTCCTTTTGGTGATATGGTGACCAGAACAGTACACAGTATTCCAAATGAGGCCACACCATAGACCTGTTCAGGGGCATTACAATACTGGATGTTCTATTCTCAATCCCTTTCCTAATAATCCCTAACATAGTGTTTGCCTTTTTCACTGCTGCAGCACACTGGGTTGACACTTTCATTGAGCTGTCCACTATGACCCCCAAGATCTTTTCCCCTCTCAGTCTCAGCAAGTTCAGACCCAATTAACCTATACTTGAAGTGTGTATCACCTTAAATTTACCAACACTGAACTTCATTTGCCACATTGTCGCCCAATGACCCAGTCTGTGGAGGTCCTCTTGGCGTTGTTCACAGTCAGCCTTGGTTTTCACCATCCTGAATAATTTTGTGTCATCTGCAAACTTGGCCACGACACTACTCACCCCAAGTTCCTGATCATTTATGAATGAATTAAATAGTACTGGTCCCAATACCGATCCTTGTGGGACCCCACTGCTTACTTTCCGCCACTGTGAGAAATGTCCATTGATTCCTACTCTTTGCTTCCTGTCATTTAACCAGTATTTAATTCATAAGAGAACCTATCCTCTTATTCCATGACTGCTAGATTTACTCAGGAGTCTTTGGTGAGGTACCCCCTACTATTACAATTGATCTCCTGACGGTCAACATCAGTTCCCCTGAAGAAAATGGCGGTTTGGAGGGTGGACTCTATGGCATTATAACTATGCTGAGGTCCCTCCTCTTACCGAGCCCCGCTTCCCCCAGGCTCCAACCCAAAAATCTCTAGGTTTTTCCCAACCCAGAGCTGGCAACCATATTGATTTTGGCTAGATTTAATTGTCCTTAAAAGGGGGTTGTGGGTTGTCCCGTAGTGCCACAGTAACAGCCCAGGCCTTCAGCTACAAAACCAGTTCAGGTATCATTCAACCAGCTCTCCTCAACAGTCAAATCAGGATCCAAACACCCAGGTCATTGTTATGGCAACATTTCTATGTGGACTTCCATGAGGTAATCCCCAAGCCAACCACACATTTCCTCTGAAAGGCATGACTCAGAAGTGAGTCCTGCTGGTTTTTAATACAGGCAAGGATATTTAGTGCCGTGGCAAAGGATATTTTAACAAAATCTCCTTCAGTTTCAGGTGTATCACCTAACCCCTTCTGAAACCTGAAAGCAGGTTACATTTCAGTTTTTCTCTCTTTTTAAAAACAATATGTTTTATTTCAGGTTTTTTAAAAAAAAAATCGGGTACAGAAAAAAGGGGAAGGGAAAGGAAAAGAAATAAGGGTAAGGCACTTTTTAACATATACTGGACAATATTTAAAAATGGATTGATACATCTAAGTAAATCGTTATAATATTATAACATTACAAGTCATACTATTTCCCTATAATGTGTTTTCACCACTCCCAATCTAAAAATAGAAATTCTAAGGAAGAATATATAAACAAATTCCCTCGATATTTCATGTACATTTGAAATCATCACATAGCCATTTAAAATAATTTGTAGTAATGGGGAAATAACAAAATTCCGTTTCACCGCTGAGAATCATCACACATTCACAGTTTAACTATCTAATTGTGAAAAATTGATAACCGCCAGTTAAATGAAAATCAGTTTTTCACATCCATCCTGTTTAAAGAAGAGTCACTCTTGCTTCCCGGTAACTGAAGCAGAGAACCTAACTGCAACCAGCCAAGGAATACAGACTCTTAGGCCTGTTTCCAGCATTCTGTTCAAAGCATCCCCCCTTTCCACCGTTTAACAATCTGGTGCCAGTCTGATTTCTTGACGTCCAAATGGAATTGCCCCATGACAGGCATGTCACAGCTGCTCGATGGACGGAATATGTCCAGAGCCGAGAGGATGGTTTCAGCTCCTTTAAAGGGACAATATCTTTCCCGTCAGCTCTTCATATCCAGTAAGGGTCTAGCTCAGATGGGATGATTTGAGTCATATACTGGCTCCAGTGTGATGGATTGGAGAGGGGAGAAAAATCACGCCTATGGAGTTCAGCCTTGAAAGATCGGCGCCTCTTGTGAGAAAGACAATCTAGATTCTCTCTGGGGGATGTCGCAGGCTGTAAATTCCACATGTCTCTGTTACTCGGCAAAGGATGGATTAGTTCAAGTTCAAGATGAAAGAGTACACATCGCCAATGATACAGATATTAACTTCTTTGAGATGAGGTTTTCCTTCTCATCTTAATTTAAAATCTCCCCCCCCCCAAATCCTTCATCTAATTATAAATTACAGCAGAGCAATTTTATATTCCCAGTAATTAGTATTTTAAGGTCATAGGCTGATTGGGAAGAAAAGCTGATTGAGGGAAGGGAATAACGAAATGTGAATATTCACTGCCTCTTTCTTCATTAGAGAACGTTTTCACCACTTTTAGCTGCTGGTGAGTTCTACCCTACCCTACAGTTCTACATTTTCACATGGTTATCCAGGGAACTGTTATAACCTTTCTTGGATGCTCGGCACCCTGGAGTTCAGAACTACTGAGCATGGAAATACATATTGGCTTTGAAAACAGAGGTTTATAAGTGGGTAGTTTATTTATTTTTAAAAAATTGTATTCTGACTAGGGCTGGTAGTCCAGGTTGCCCATGGTGTGCTTGGTAGAACAGCGAAAGGACAATGTGCAGGAAATACGTGATGTTGTAATGTTGAGCCATCACTTTAGGCACAGCCTCAGAAATTGCGTCATCAGAGAGCCAGTTTGGTGTAGTGGTTAGGAGCGCAGACTCTAATCTGGGAGAACCAGGTTTGATTCCCCACTCCTCCACTTGCAGCTGCTGGTGTGACCTTGGATCAGTCACAAGTTCTTTCAGAGCTGTTCTCTCAAGAGCAGTCCTTGAAAGAGCTCTCTCAGCCCCACTTACCTCACAGGGTGTCTGTTGTGGGGAGGGGAAGGGAAAGGAGATTGTAAGCCAGTCCAAGACTCCTTCAGGTAGTGAAGGGCGGGATATAAATCCAATCTCGTCTTCTTCTTTATGTTTGTGTGACTCTCTAGGACTCCCCCTAGAATCTTAGAGTGTTGTGTTGGCACCAAGATGTCACTTCTGGCACTGCACCAGAAGTGACATCACAGCATCAGAACAACATATATTTACATATCCCAGCCACCGTTCACTTCCTGCCAGTTTCCAGTGTTCAGCTGCCAACCCTAATGGATGTGAGTATCAGGCACCCCACTCTAGAAGGGACACCTTTGATGCCGGCCCAGAAAGTGAGGAGCTGGCTGGGAGTAATGCTGGATACCTCTCTTTCTATAGAGGCCCAGGTTACCGCAGTTGCCAGGTCTGCCTTTTTCCATCTTAGGCAGATTAGGTTGCTGAGACCGTATCTCTCTCCCCAGGACTTAGCTACAGTGACCCTCGCAGTGGTCACTTCCAGGCTGGATCACTGCAATTCGCTTTATGAGGATGACCTAGAAATTATAACTGGTGCAAAATGTGGCGGTGCACCTGCTGGTGACGATGCCTGTGTGGGCTCATGTTCGGCAGGTGCTCTGCCAACTCCCTTGGTTACCAGTTGAATTCCAGATTCACTTCATGGTTTTGGTAATAACCACACAGTCTGGGACTAACATATCTGAGGGACCACTTCTTCCCATGTACGCCCCAAAGACCATTATACTCTATGGATCAACATCTCTGGGTGGTCCCTGGCCCGAAGGACATCCGTCTTGCCTCGACCAGGGCCAGGGCTTTTTTCGCCCTGCCCCCTGCCTGGTGGGACATGCTCCCCATTGAGATCAGGGCCCTGCAGGATCTTCTTCAGTTCCACAGGGCCTGTAAGACAGAGCTGTTCCACCAGGCTTTTGGCTGAGGCAGTGGGCTATCAGCTAATGCTGCCATCCCCTGCCCGGGAGGTGGGATGGCTGAACCCGTGATGTCACTACTGTGGAATGTTATGTTATAGTTCTCATGGCATGCTTATTGCTCTCCTTACTGCTCCGACCTTGAGAGACTGTTGGTGCCGGCTCATGCATGTTTTCTTGTCTGGCTATAAGTCTTCCTGCTTATTTCCTGGGAACTGTAAACCAGTATTATTATGTAGGCGGGCTACAAATAGGAATAAACAAGGGGGGGCCCCCGCGATATTCGTGGGGGGGGGAGAAGCTGACAGCTGCTCCTCCTTCCTCTGCCCCCTTCCCCCCTTCCTCTGCCCCCTCCCCCCCAGAGACTCCCGGCGGGCCTCAGCGTGCCGAGCCTCTACAGCCACCCGCCGAGGCTCCCCCCCTGTAAGGCGGTGGTGGCAGGGAGACTGCTGCCTGCCGAGGCTTCCCCCCGCCTTCAAAACGGTGACGGCAGTGGCAGGGACACCCGTCGTCCACTGAGGCTTCCCCCCTCCCTCCCTGCTTTCAAAACGGCGGCGGGGGCATAGAGACCTGCCGCCTGCCAAGGCTCTTCCCTCCCTCCCCCCCACGAACGGCAGCAGCGAGTCCTCGTCACGCCGCTTCCCACCCCCTCCCCTACAGCAGCCACAGCGTTCTCTGCGCACGCGCGGAGAACACTTTAACTTTTCAGGGGATTTAAAGATCTCCCGAAAAGTTTTTTAAACATTTAGGATTTTTCTGCACATGGGGGGAGTGCCCCCCGTGTGTAGAAACCCCACCCCCCAAGTGCCCCCCCGCGCGGATTTAGGTATCCACACGGGGGAGGGCACTTGGGAATTAGATATATAGATGATATGGCCAGGGTCCAACATACCTAAGGGACCGCCTTTCTCTGTATATACCCCAGCAGGCACTTCGGTCAGGGTCACGCTATCGACTCTGTGTCCCGGGTCCCAGGGACGTTAGGCTTGCCAGAACCAGGGCTAGGGCTTTTTCGGTGGCGGCTCCTGTCTTATGGAATGAGCTCCCGGAGGAGGTCAGGGCCCTGCGGGACTTAATGCAGTTCCGCAGGGCCTGAAAGACAGAGCTCTTCTGCCAGGCCTTCGAATAGGAGCCGCCACCAGTGATACCACCCATCAGGAATGTTAGCTGTGATGTAGCTGGCCCAGTGTAGCTCAGGCCTGGTGGCAAGGGGGCTCGGACCTAACCATTGGGTAGCCATCTGAACATAGGATATCTGGAAGCATTTTATGGTAAATTATGTTATTTATTGGAATTGTTTTAAGTTGATTTTATCTGTTTTAATGTATTGAATTGGCCATGTGCCCTTGTAAGCCGCCCTCAGCCCGCTCGCGGGGAGGGCGGGATATAAATTCGAAAAATAAATAAATAAATAAAATTTCAAGTGCCTGTTTCCTGACCTAATGGTTGGTTACAATGCAGTACCAGACCTCTCTTTGAATTCTGTATAACTATCCTGGTTTCAATAGTGCCCGCCATTACTAACACAAGAAGTGCAGATGACCATAGCAGACCTTTCTCAATAAAGCTTTCCTGTTTAAGGACACTTGTTGTTGACTGACTCTGTAGGACTCTCACATATGGCCTCCCTGAGGTGTCTATCCACTGTCTTCCATCCAATAATACCTGGCTACTCATCTGTACCAATGAGCCAGGGAACCTCTCCCAACCACTCAATTCCTGACATTGGGCTGTGACCACCAATCTTAATGTTGTATTATTGTGTTTAAAATTTTAATCATATTTATTGTATTACCAATATATTGTTATCCGCCCTGAGCCTGCTCGCAGGAAAGGCAGGCTACAAATAGGAATAGATAGATAGATAGATAGATAGATAGATAGATAGATAGATAGATAGATAATTCCGACTTTCCCCCCAAAAAGGAGGCCCAAGTTTTTGACATATAATAGCAGCATGAAATATACAAAAACAATAAATACTAATAACTATGCAACTGTGTTCCATAGACTGTTCGCTAAATACTGAATGAGAAGGCAGCAGGCCTCTTTTTGTAGAAAAAGCCCAGCAGGAACTCATTAGCATATTAGGCCACACCCCTGACAGCACAGCTCATTAACATATTAGGCCACACCCGATGTTACCAGAAGTGTGGTCATCCAGCCACATCCACCTTTTGCTTCTTATTCTGTTTACCTTGTTGTCAAAACAGTTTTGACACAACCAATAAAAACATTATTTTCTGTCCCATCTATACAAAATCTTGCCTGAACCAATATCTTATGTCCAACAATTATTCCCACACTGGATTGGAATCAATTCCTAAAGGTTAGGTTCCCATGGAAATCAGCTTGCCTTCCTGCAAAACTAGTACGATGAATATGATTTTTTAGGGTTGCCAACCTACAGGTGGGGTCTGGAGATCTCCTGGAATTACAACTGAGCTCCAAACTACAGAGATCAGGTCAATGGCTGCTTTGGAAAGTGGAGTCTATGGCATTATGCCTTGCTTAGGTCCCTCCTTCCCCTAAACCCCACCCTCCACTCCCAAATCTCCAGGGATTTCCTCAACCTGGAGTTGGCAACCCTATTTCACTGGCAGAACAATGCTAGGAGCCAGTTTGGTGTAGTGGTTAAGTGCGCGGACTCTAATCTGGGAGAACCGGGTTTGATTCCTCACTCCCCCCCCCTTGCACCTGCTGGATGACCTTGGGCAAGCCATAGCTCTGTACCAGCTGTTGTCTCAGAGCTCTCTCAGCCCCACCTACCTCACAGGGTGTCTGTTGTGGGGAGGGGAAGGGAATGGAGATTGTGCTGCTCTGGGACTCCTTTGGGTAGTGAAGGGCAGGGTATAAATCCAATTCCTTCTTCCTCTTCTTTTCTAATGTAATGAGACAGAGTTCACTATGAATTTAAATGAGATAAGCAATTAATTGGAGTTTCTATTCTAATGTTATTTGTGGAGTTCATCTTCCTTCAAACTGTGTTTCCTGAAACTTCTCACAGCTCTTCCATCCCTCTCCATTTGGAACAGTATGGTCTATCTTTCTGTCTAGACTGAAGATTCTTCTGTCTCTCCACATGGGCTGAAACCAAGAGCCTGTCTAGCCCTACAACTCAATGATTACTCCTATAGAATAGCAATCCCTGAGTGTGTGCACCAGCTGTTGACTTTTCATACCCAGCTGTACACTATTTACTCACTTGCAGTCTCTTTGAGACAACTTTGCCATTGGAATCATGCTTTTTTTTTTTTTTTGTAAATTTTTTTTTATTTTTCAAAACATTAAAAATAATACATTTTTCTTATACAAATCCTTTTTTCCATATTATATAACATTTTGTTCTGTTTGTATAATCTTGTTTTTATCTTATATTAGCGGTTTCCCACCACATCTGAAGCATAACACATTTTCCACTCTATCCAAAATAGTAATACTTATATCTATGTTTACATTTCTGGTAACGGTCATATTTCTTAAAAATACTTATACACTAATTCTTACTTTCTATATTCTTATATAATTCTAAAATAAAAAACAACTTCATTGTCTAATTATCCTTAATACATTCATATACTCTAATTCTATTGCTTTATGTTATTATAACCATGTATAAATGCAATTTTTCATGTCCCAGTATTTTTCAACATACTCTTTCAAATCCTTCCAATCTTCTAAAAAAGTCTCTGAGTACAGATCATTCAACTTTCTAGTCCATTTATCCATTTCAGCCATATATAACAGTTTTTTCAACCATTCCCACACCTCTGGTATTTTTTCATTTTTCCAATTTTGTGCATACACCATTCTTGCTGTTGTTATCATATACCATATTATTGTCCTTTTCTTTCTTTCTTTTTTTTTTTAAAGATTTTTATTGATTTTATCTATTTCTACTACTACATCGCTACTTTTCTAAGCTATATTTACCTTATACAGAGTGTGCTTTAACATTTGCTTAATATTACCTTACCATTAATACATATGAAGCATTTTAAACCTTGGTTAATATTCAATTAAGATTGTTACTGATGATATATGAAAAATAAAAAAGCTGTTTGACAGACATGTTCTTTTGAAGGAATGCTTAATTATACAAATTATATATAATATATAAGTGCGATTTCAAAAAACATTTCAGCCCTTATTTCTTCTTTCGTCCTCTTCTTGTCTTAACAGTCTCTTCTTGTACCTTTGGAGCTGCTGCTCCTTTTTCCGAGTCAGAAATTTCTTCTTCGCTCTTTGAGCTATCAAATCCATACATACTTTCTTGCGATGCCAGCGAACCATCTGAGTCTCTCTCTTTTCTCTTTTCTTTGCTTTTTTCCAAAAAACTTTTTGCCTGTTGAACAGAGTCAATCTTGTATTTTTTGTCTTTGATGCTGAAGCTCAGTCCTTCCGGAACATTCCACCTATAGATAATAAATTCAGACTGTAGCCAAGATGTCAGTTTTCCATAGGCTTTCCTTCTTTTCCTTATTTCAAATGGGATATCTTTCATCACTTTAACTTCTTTTCCTTTGATCTTCAAAACCGCTTTATTTGTGGTCCTAAGCACCACATCTCTTGTTGACTTTTTGGAGAACCTTATCTGAATCTCACCAGGCAGGCTTTTCTTTTTAGTATAGTCTGGATAGGTTCTGTAAACCATATCCATATCGCTTTTTATTTCCGCTGCTTTTAAGCCCGTCACTGGTTCAAGCGCTTCACTTAACAGATTTTTAAGGTCTTCTCCTTTATCCTCTGGTACATTCTGAAGTCTTAGAAAAAAATTCGACCTTTCCATCTGTAGTTTCAAAAGCTGATCAGAGTGGAAGGGCTTTTCTTTCTCCGCTTTTTGTAGCCTTGAATCATGATTTTTTACTGAAGTCTTAACTTCCAGAAGTTCTCGCTGCAGCTTCTCTGTAGTTTTATTCGACTCCTTCAGGTCCAGCTGCATCTTGTCAATCTTGACGTTGAGAGCTGTCATTTGGTCAACTAGAGGTCGCAATAACGAGGAGAACACAGTGCTCATCTCTGTGGTATCAACCTTTGAACTCGGAGCTGTACTTCCTAGTTTGGGGGAAGGTTTCGGTTTCCCCGCCATTGTTGAGGCTGCGCTTCTTTGTTGATAGTTAGATAAGATGGACGAAAGAAGCAAATTCTACGACTGCGCTTATATCTTTTTAAGGTTCATATCCTCTAAAGAGCGATGCCACCATCTAGCAAGCCGAACGTGCGTT
Organism: Lepidodactylus listeri; assembly: GCA_029233225.1. Lineage (NCBI taxonomy): Eukaryota > Metazoa > Chordata > Lepidosauria > Squamata > Gekkonidae > Lepidodactylus > Lepidodactylus listeri. The sequence continues at coordinate 15,415,404 of JARCFY010000010.1, read as the reverse complement.
TTTTCATGCAGTAACGCCACGTAAAGAGTCCCGTAAGTACGCCAGTCTCGAGGGGGGGGTTTTGCTCCACCCGCCTTTCCCGCTGTGTTCTGTTTATTTTTACTTCAGACTCACGTTTTCTCCGTGCGTAACTATAAGTTCCAGCTTCAAAGCTTTGCACTCTCTGCTGCTTCTCGGTTTTGCGCTTTTAGCCATACGGCTCCCACGGACGGGGGAACCTATGGGGGTGATGAAAGGGGACCTCGATCCCTCGATCGCCACCGTAGGGAGAGATCCCCTTCGTGCCACCGCAGGCAGAGCCCCTTCACTAGGGTCTCTGGGGGCTTGGCTCCAGTCCGAAGCCCCTTCTTCCCGCCGGGTATGGATCGCGCTCCCCGCAGATGCGGAGGAGCGCGTCCGCCATGGTCGCAAGTCTTGCCGGAAGTCCCATTATTGTCCTTTTCTTTACATTTATCTCTTCTAATTTAAGTCCAAGCAATAACATTTCAGGCAACTTCTTAAATGTACATTTCAAGATTTTTTCCATTTCTGCATGTATTTTTGACCAATGCATGTATTTTTGCTTTGTCACAAGTCCACCACATATGATAAAAAGAACCTTCTTTCTTTTTACATTTCCAACATTTGTTAGACATATTCTGATTAATATTTGCAATTTTTTTTGGTGTCATATACCATCTGTACATCATTTTAAAACAATTTTCTTTTAAGTTATAACACGTAGATATACTCATAGCATTTTTCCATAAAAATTCCCAAGATTCCATTTCAATGTCTTTGTTAAAGTTTATTGCCCATTTTACCATTTGTTCTTTTACCATTTCATCAGCATTAAACCATTTTAGCAAAACTTTATACATTTTAGAAATTTTTTTCCCACCTTCCTCCCAAACTTGTTCTATTTCATTATTTTTTTCCCTAAAGCCGTGTTTTTTATCACTTCTATACATGTCATATATTTGTCTATATCTTAGCCAACCATAATCAAAGTCCATCTGATGCTGCTCCTTCAATTTAAAGTCTTTACCATGTCTTGTTAATAAGTCTCTATACTTCAGCCAATCTTGTCCTTTGTAACGTGATGCTGGATTTAAAACTTCTGCGGGTACAATCCACATAGGTATCTCTTCTGGAAAAAAGTTTTTATATCTTGTCCACGTATCCATTAGCGTTCTTCTCAAATAATGATGTTTAAACATATTGTCCATTTTTGTTTTACCATAATACAAATACGCATGCCACCCAAATCTACAGTCGTCACCTTCCAGGGACAATAACTTTCTATCTTGTAACATAGTCCATGTCCCTACCCAGGTCAAACATATTGCATCATGGTATAGCCTTAAGTTTGGTAATTGAAACCCTCCTCTATCTTTAGCATCACACATTATTTTCATCTTGATTCTTGGTTTTTTCCCTCCCCACACAAACTTAGACAATTCCTTCTGCCAGCATTTGAATGTTTTTACATCTTTCACAATTGGAATAGTTTGAAACAAAAACATTAATCGTGGTAACACGTTCATCTTAACCACCGCAATTCTACCCAACAATGACAGATTTAATACATTCCACTTTTTAATATCCTGCATAATTTGCAACCATAATTTTTCATAGTTATTTTTATAAAGATCAATGTTTTTCATTGTTAGGTTTACACCTAGATATTTTGTCTTTTTCACCACCTCACATTCTATAAGGTTTTGTAACTCATTTTGTTTGTTATTTGACATATTTTTGCACATCACTTTCGATTTGTTCTTATTTACATAAAATCCTGCTAAGTCACCAAACTCTTTTACTCTCTGTAGCAAATATGGTAGTGTAGACAAAGGGTCTTCCACTATGAACATCACATCATCTGCAAAGGCCCTATATTTAAAAGAAAAACCTTTAATTGTTAAGCCTTTAATATCTTTGTCTTCCTTCACATTTAACAGTAGAACTTCTAAAATCCAAATAAATAGCAGCGGCGAAAGTGGGCATCCTTGTCGTGTTCCTTTTTCAACTTTAAAATCGTCCGTCTTTTCAGTATTAATTATTAAAGAGGATTTCTGCTCTTTATATATTGATTTGATGAGGTTAAGCATATATTCACCAATCTCAAGATGTTCTAAAACTTCAAACATAAAATCCCAATTTAAATTATCGAATGCTTTTTCCGCATCCAAAAAGAAAAAACCCACTTCCTTTTCAGGGTGTTTGTCATAGTATTCTATAGCATCCACTACTACTCTTAGATTGTCCCTTATTTGTCGATTAGGTAAGAACCCTGCTTGTTCTGTTTGTATAGTTTCTTTGAGGTGCTCTTTTAGTCTGTCCGCTATAATCTTAGCAAAAATCTTATAATCATTATTTAGTAAAGAAATCGGTCTATAATTCTTAACATTAGTCAAATCTTGATTTTCTTTCGGGATCAGTGAGATGGTTGCATCTTTCCAGGTTTCTGGGACCTCACCAGTGACTCCTATATCATTCATCAATAGCAGTAACACCGGTGAAATCGACTCCTGTAACGTTTTATAAAACTTCGCTGTAAATCCATCCGGTCCAGGTGCTTTTCCTAATTTTGAGTCATTTATTGCGTTTTTAATCTCTTGTAATGATACTGGATTGTTGAATAGTTCTTTAATTTTCTCTGTTGGTTTTGGTAACTTTAACGTTTGCAGGTATTTTTTAATCTTTCTTCTGTCTTTGTTTTCCTTCTTAAAAAGTTTTGCATAGTATTTAAAAAATTCTCTTTTTATTCCTTTGTTGTCTATTATCTCAATATTATCTCTTATCACTTTAGTGATAAATTTATTTTCATGTTTTTTCTTTAATTGCCATGCTAAGTATTTTCCGGGTTTGTTTGCACCTTCAAATGCTTTTTGTTGGAGTTTTTTTAAGTTCCAGTACATCTCTTGGTTCAGAATAGCTTTTGCTTGGTCTTGTAGCATCCAGATTTCCTTTTGCAGTTTCTTTTTCCCTGGTTTACTCTTCAGTTCTTCTTCCTTTGTTTTAATGGCTTGTACAATATTTTCATATTGCTCTCTTTTCTTTTTATTGTCTTTAGCATTTAGTGATATCAATAGTCCTCTCATCACTGCTTTATATGCATCCCATACGGTTTGGATTTTTACTTCTTTCTGCATGTTTACTTGGAAGTATAGGTCTGTTTCTTCAAGTAATTTTTTAACTATTTCTTGGTTGTCTAGTAAGTCCTCGTTTATTCTCCATCTCTTTTGTTTTTTTACCTGCCCAGCCGTCCATAAACACGGATTATGATCTGAAATTATTCTGGGTAGAATTTCCACTTTTCTTGTCTTGAAGGTTAAGTTAGTAGTCATCCAAATCATGTCAATTCTTGAATGCGAGTCATGTCTATTAGAGTAAAAGGTAAAATCTTTTCCTTGTGGGTTAGCTTTCCTCCAAATATCTTCCAGCTTCTCTTGCTTTATCAGTTCAAAAAAATTTTTTGGAAGCTTCCCTAATGTCTCATCCTTTCTCTTAGAGCGCCTGTCTAATTTGTTATCTACAGTTCCATTGAAGTCCCCTAACATCATGATTTGATCGTAGTTTACATTGTCCAATTCCACTTGTAGTTCTTTAAAAAAAATTTCTTTGGCTCCATTTGGAGCATAAATGTTCACAATCAAAGTTTTCAGTCCTTGTAATAAAATTTCAATAGCTAAATATCTTCCATCTTTATCTTTAAATATTACTTTAGGTTCCAAATCTTTTTTGACATATGTTACAACACCATTCTTTTTATTACTTGCTAAAGAATAAAATTCTTCTCCCAATTTTTTCCTTATTAAATATTTGTGGTCTTGTTTTTTAAGATGAGCTTCTTGTATACAAATTATACTACATTTTTGTTTCTCCAGCCAATGACCTACCATTCTATGTTTTTGGGGTGAATTTAGTCCATTTACATTCCATGTAAGTATTTTGTAATCCATCTTGATGTATTCTTAAATATCTCCCAGGTCATCTTTATTCTCTCCCAGGAATGCGTACATTTCTTCTGTACTTTTAATCACTACTCTGGTGTTGCCATAGTAAAAGCTTAGTCCTTGAGGTATTTCCCAACGGAATCTAATTTTTTTCTCCTTCAGTTTATCCGTCAGACGCTTGAATTTTTTCCTTTCTTGCAGTATTGCTCTGGGCAATTCTTTCATTACTATAATTTTCTTTCCATCTATTTCAAAAGGATCAGTAAAGCACTTCTTGTAGATTTGTTCTTTTGTCCTTTTCATTGTAAATTGGACAACCACATCTCTTGGTATGTTTTTGTCTCTTGCATATGTGGAATTGACTCTATAAACAAGATCCATGTGTTCTTTAACGACCTCTTCCTGTTCTTGTAAAAAATCTGCTATTGCTTCTTGCATTCTTGTAAAAATGTCTTCACTCAATTTTTCCTCAATCCCTCTAAATCTCAAATGGTTTTGCATGTCTTTATAATACATCATCTTTTCCATCCTGTCATTCTCTCTCATTGTCTTTTGGGTGCTTTCTTCCAGTTCTTTTACTTTAGTTTCTATGTCTTGTGTTCTTGTGGTTAATTTTTGAAATTTTGCTTTTAAGTCCATAAAATTTTTGTCTGCTTGAGCCGCTATATTATTCATTTTAACATTTACCTCTCCTATAGCGTCTAACATTTTTTTTCCATTGCTTCCATAACAGCTAGTAATTTTTTTTCTTTTTTTGCTGCCATTGTAGGAGAGGACCATGTAGCTGCTCTCGATCTTAGTCCGCGGTCCGTCTTGTCTCTTTTAAAAAGATCGATTTTATTTTGTTTTCCAAATCAAACACCAATTAGTGCATTCAAACAAGCTAATCTTGCCAAGTCAAATTATGTTGGTTTCAGCCTTCTAAGTTATATAGTTTTTGAGATATTGCAGTTTAAAAATTTTATAAATCCAAAATGGCGGGCGCAACTTCTCTATGGTTTGTGTCAAAGGTTATAGTCTTTTTACCTTACTTCTGGCTTGTCATAGTTTCCTTTTGTCCCTTCCTTTTGCTTCCTTGTCTGCTCTCTGCACGTCACTTCCTGTTGTGGTCTTTTTGGTCCGGCAATTTTTAAAGTCCCCTTTACCTTCTTCCGGTTCTTCTCCTTTCCCCTTCTTGTCTGCTCCTCTAGCCGTCACTTCCTGTCTCAGTCCTCACATCTTAGTCTCGCGATGCTTGGTTCCCTTCTCCCTCTTTGTCTCGCGATGCTTGGCTCCCCCTCCCGACTCTTCTTAACCGCAGGAATGTTAAACAACTTGTTTTTTTGGCTTTTTAAGTTCCAATTCAGCTTTTTAACGTTTCAAAACTGCACTCATCCAATCTGCAACAGTCTATTGCTTCACCAGATCTGCTTTTCGTCTTTCAAAACGCGGTAATGGTAAGGCAAAAACTTTTTTTCCGTTACCTTTTGTTGTTACTTCGCTTCAGATGTGGTCCCAACGTTTAAACTTTGTCTTCTTTGTTAAGGAATCAGGGGAATTGGAGGTTTTATGCTGAATTGATCAGCTCAGCTCAGCTCCTTAGAGATACTTGCAAGAATCTTCTTCGGCTGCAGTGCTCAAGGTGTCGGAAAAGTCCTCCGAGACTTTCCCTTCACCGAGCTTGCTCAAACCTGGATTATATTGCTTGCTAGTCCTCACACTACCTGTGTGAGGTTGCGTCAGGTGGATTAATCCACCCAAGCTGTCAAAAAGAGCCGCTGTCCGCCTTGCGCATTTGCAAAGCGTGTCAGACCTCCATTCCTCCAACCGGAAACCACCGGAATCATGCTTTTTTATATCGCCGAGGTCAACAGCTCTTCTGTTCAGCGTGAGGAAAATGTATGCCGTATATACAAATTTTAATAAGAGAACACGATAAAAGGAAGAGTTTTCATACAATGAATTTCGGCACAGCTTTGAAGATATAATTTCACAGAACAAGTAATTTTAGAGCTTCTGACATACTGGTCCAAAAAAGGAAGGGCAGATAGAAGGTGACGAACAGGGGAAGACACTCCATGGATATCCAGCAGTTTCAGTGACATTTATAGAGTAGACTGGAGGGCGGGGGATAAAAACCTATCCATTCCCCATAACGGCTAATTCAACACGCACGGGTTTTTTTTTAAAGAAAGAAAGTTGTATTTATTTTATTTATTTATTTATTTAATATATAGAAGAAGAAAAAGAGAAGAAGAGATTGGATTTATATCCCGCCCTTCACTCACTTAAGAGTCTCAGAGCGGCTTACAAACTCCTTTCCCTTCCCCTCCCCACAACAGACACCCTGTGAGGTAGGTGGGGCTGAGAGAACTCTTTCCCAAGCTGTCCTTGAGGGAACAGCTGGTACAGAGCTATGGTTTGCCCAAGGTCATCCAGCAGGTGCAAGTGGAGGAGTGGGGAATCAAACCCGGTTCTCCCAGATTAGAGTCCGTGCACTTAACCACTACACCAGACTGGCTCTCTATAGCCCACCCTTTCCTACAAGCGGACTCAGAGCGGGTTAACAACATTTTCACAATACAGTAAATAGAGTTGAAAATTTAAAACAGTGTAACATACATTAAAATGGTGGTCACAGCCCAGGAATAGAATTGGCTGGTTGTGAGGGATTCCAGGGCCCTTTGGTAACAATGAATGATAGCCAGCTGTAGATAAATAGGTGACAATAACCTCAGGGGGGGTCATACATGGACACCTGCTGCCTCAACCAAAGGCCTGGCAGAACAGCTCTGTCTTACAGGCCCTGTGGAATTGAAGAAGATCCCGCAGGGCCCTGATCTCAATGGGGAGCATTTTCTACCAGGTGGGGGCCTGGGCCTGAGCAGAATAGGCCCTGGCCCTGGTTGAGGCAAGACCAGTTGTAGAGGAAAGAAAAGAAGGGTATGAAATTGACCAGTATGTGGAATTGTGAATCACTCTGTAAGCATTACTGTGCCATTAAAGGACCAAAGACATCTGGCTGTCCTTGAGCAGGGTCAGGGCCTTCTCAGTTTTGGCCCCAACCTGGTGGAACTCTCTGCCAAACGACATCAGGGCCCTGTGGGACCTTATGCAATTCTGCAGGGCCTGTGAGGCAGAGAAAAAGAGCAAGAGTCCAGTAGGACCTTAAAGACTAACAAAATCTGTGGCAGGGAACGAGCTTTCGTGAGTCACCTCTCACTTCTTCAGACTCAAACACATGACCTCCCAATTCACACATTTGACCACTGCACTATCCTACCCTTATAGCCAGGCAATGGTTAAATTCTAGCTCAGGCTGGAACGGAAAGAAATAGCAATAATACAAATTCAGTGAATCCTACTGGCGGTGCAAAATTATGTTCTTAAATGTGAAAATAATGCCACTCTTCCAGGGCAATACATATCTATGCCTTTTTTGAAGAGATTCATTTAGTCTTATTAGGTTGGAAATGTGTTTGAGGGTTTGTTTGTTTGCTTTTTTTCCGTTTTAGTCAATATATAGGGGCCACCACAGACACACTTATATGTTTATCAGTTCTCATTACCCTATTTGGGAATTTAAATGACATATTTGCATTCCATCTGCACGGGGGAACACGGCGTGCATCTTAAACCGCTCAAGCGGAGAAGGCTTCCAGTGCGCTTCGGTGAAACGGCAGGAGCCTGGCAGTTGGTTTCTGCTGAAACCGCCACGGACCACTCTGGGTTGATTTCATTTGATCTGCGCGCTTTCTGACTGGCCTCCTCAGAGCTGCTTTGACAGTTCATGCGCACCGGGAAAACACTCTGACAGAACGGGCCTTTTCCTTCCTTCAGCCCCCGTTTTCCATCAGGTGAAGGAGCTGACAAATGAGCCTTTCGTTCTTGTTGATGAGGAAACCACAAAAACTGTCAAGTGATGGACGTTCGCCCTCACATACCACCGGGGTGGGGGGTAGGGGTGGGAGCAAGAGAATCTGTTTGAAATTGTAACACTTCGCACTGTTCGTTCACATTCGGTTCCTCTTTCTGTCATTCGTCACCTCAGGAAAGAGCCAAGAACAATGCTGTTATCCCCCCCCCCCCAAAAATGGTATTTACACATATGAGGAGGTCACTCAGGGGCAGTTTGCACCAGTGGCTCAGGCATCTTTCCGCTATAGGAAAGGATGGCTCTATAGGGTGTTGTCCATTCACTGGCATCCTACAAAACACTGAACAATACCCCAAAATGCCTGGCTCAGGGAAATGGGCCATTCTATCCCAACAATAGAGGTTATGCAATCCTGGTCACTGGCATTTTGTGCTGATGAAGCTGCTGTCATGAAAATAAGGGACAATGAGGAAAGATGTAGAGGTAAGGCCAAATTGATTTATGTCATTGAAAACAGTTTTATGCCTCCTCTCCGCCCAAATAGGGTCCCCAAGACAGGGGACATAAAAACATGTGAATGTTGACACCGCATTTAAAATCATGTATAAAATAATTCAATAAAACATATAAACGCATAAACACAGAAAACCAAAACCAGGGAGGATCGCCAGTAAGAGTTATTGGGGGTATGCCCAAAAGTGTCCACCCACTGGCATAAGGCAACAATAGAGGGACAGAGGGAGACAGATGAATCTTCTGGGAGAGGGAGTCCCAAAGGTCTGGTGCCACAACCAAGAAGGCTCTTTCTCAAGTTGCCACCAGTTAGGGTTGCCAGATGTCCAGTTTTGAACTGGACAGTCCAGTATTGTCCCTTTCTCTCCAGTAAATAATTTGAGAAAACACCAGTCATATAAACGTCCAATATTTTCTAATTATGTAAGCCTGCAGCAACCGCAGCCAAGCTCCACGTATGCACTCTTTCTTTCCCCTGCAGCTTGATAAAGTAGCAACACCCCCATCAGCTTGTTCTCCAGGTTTGAAAAGAACCAAATCCACCACTCAGTAGTAGGGTTGCCAGACAAGGTGTGTGTGGGAGCGGGCAGTGTTCTGAGAGTAAAATTAAAAAGAAAAATAAGGCCCCATCTACTTACAGGAAGATCTTATCATAGAGTTCCTGGTGATTCCTTGAGCTACCCAGAAGTAACAAAGGGTAGCTCTAGGAATTGCCAGAAACTCTTATGTATTGGTTGGCAATTTTTCATTAAGTGTGTCATAGAGTTCCTGGTGATTCCTACAGCTACCCAGAAGTAACAAAAGGTAGCTCTAGGAATTGCCAGAAACTCTGTATTGGTTGGCAGTTTTTCATTAAGTGTGTCCAGATGGCAGGGGCACCCAAAGCAGGGCCTCCGAAGATAACCACCTGGGTGAACTGGTAGGCTTATATGGGAGAAAGCAGTATTTAAGATACACTGGTCCCAAGACCCAAATAACATTAAGGTAAAGGTAAAGGTTTCTCTTGCTTGAAAGCCAGTCCAATCCAACTCTAGGGGGTGGTGCACATCTCCGTTTCCAAACTGAAGAACCAGGGCTGACCGAAGACTTCTCCATGGTCATGTGGCCAGCATGACTACATACCGAGGCACACAGAACACTGCTACCTTCCCACTGAAGCAGTACCTCTTTATCTACTGGCCATTTCTTGCTTTCAAACTGCTTGGTTGGCAGGAACTGTGGCCGGAAATGGGAGCTCACTCTGTCACGTGGCACTCGGGTCTCAAACTGCTGGCCTTCTGGTCTGCAGCTCAGCATCTTAACCTTAACCTCTGAATCAACTGTAACTGTACACCAACTGTCCTTTATCTTGTTCAAAATTGCCCTCCCATGGGAGAAGAGATGCGGGAGTTACCATGTTAAGCACCAAGGTAGCTTGGGGGAAAATGGTTAGGCAGCCTTTTCAGTATCTCCCACGGGGTCATAGGGTTGCATTATCCAGTGGGCAAAAAGGGGGTATTTGCCTGAAGGCCAGAGCTATCAAGGACCCACTGGCCAGCCCATGGTAATCACCCTCCTGTCTCCTGCAGAGTGCAGACCAAAGGGTGGAGAGGCTGCAGGTAGAGCCAAGCCACGAACGTGACCAAGAGGACTGGAGGTGCCATGCTCTCTCAGCGGGCCACAAGAGGTGCTCTGGGGATTAGAGGGCTGTGTTGGCTTGGGAGACAGTGGCCCCTGAGAGGCATTAGTGGTGGTTGTGGGGAATGGTGAGGATGCTGCTGAAAAGGAAATGGGGCTGCAGATTGCCCCGATCAGAATGTCTGTCCCCCATAAGCCTGCCTTAAAGAGATCGGCACAGAGGGAAGAAATGAGCTCCCAACTCAGAGAGAGGGCTGCCTGCTTTCAAGTTTGGCCTGGGAATCTTCTGGAATTACAGCTGATTTCCAGATAACACAGATCAGTTCCCTGGGAGAAAATGGCTGCTTTGGATGGTGAATTCTATGGTATTCTATCCCACTGAGGTTCTTCTCCTCTTAGGGCTGCCAGGTCCCCCTGGAGGGCGGAGGTTCCCCCGCTAAAAGGGCCCCCAATCCACCAGTCTGGATTCGGCTGGTGGGGGGAGCCCCACCCCCAAAGTGGCCAGATCGGGCCGATGTGCCCGGCGTGATGACATCGCCCGGAAGTGATGTCATCACACTGGGCACATCACCGGGCGACGCTCTAGCAGTAACTGCTTCCCAGTTACTTATACTTAACAATGGGTAAGCAAAGCAGCCCATTAGTTTATTCCTCACCTGCAGAAGGGGGCACCAGTGCCTTACTATGCCCTTGGGTACTCCATTCAAGATTGTAGCCTCTCGCAACTACTTGTGATTTTTTTTAAAAAAAAAAAAGGAGGGGAAAGATTCCACACAGCTGCATGTAAAATGTACTTTGAGTTTACCCGTATCCATTTGAACCTGCTACTCATAATTTCATTTTTGCAATTGGAGCAGTTTAGCAGGGAGCAAGGGGCAGATCCAGAGCCATGGGAAAGTGTGAGACACTGACTGTGTTTGTTTAAGGTTAGGGATACACATCTGGAAGCTATCACTGGCTCAGCCCCTTGTTCATCCGAGTCCTTGGCTTACTTGGCTGGCAGTTTCAAACACACAACTAGGGAAGATCAAACCTGTTAGAAATGAAAAAGAGCGTAGACGTCAGACCCCTGAGTAAATCAGTTCCCAACACCAGTCATTCAAAGACTGCAGTTTATTGAGACCTTGCTAGGATTCAGGTGCATAACGTAACTTTGTTAGATCTGATGTAAAAAGGCCCAAAGCAAGCAGTTATACCCAAAGCATACATCATACTAATGGCTCAGGGCCAATCAGGGAACAGGTAGGAGACCACCAGAATAATGGACACCAGTTCACAGGAGAAAGATGATACCAGGCAGAATAAACATTCAAGGTTATCCCAGCAAGTTAGTATAGATAACAGGGTGGCTGAGAAGTGAAACTCAAAATTTCAAGCTGCCTCCCTCACCATGGCAACCGAGCCGAATAACTGCGAGGTCTGACAGTATATAACTTTAAGAACCAACGCGCTCTTCTCAGGTCCAACTAGGGCTGCTGATCACAAGACTTGAGTGGCTAAGCATTGGAAAAAATAGTATACAACCCTCACTGAGTATGTGGTTCAATAATGGGGTTGCCAGCCTCCCGGTGGGGCCTGGGGATCCCCCGCTTTTACAACTGATCTCCAGCTAACAGACATCAGCTCCCCTGGAGAAAATGGCTGCTTTGAAGGGTGGACTCTATGGCATTAGACCCTGCTAAAGCCCCTCCTTCCCCAAGCCATGCCCTTCCCAGGCTCCACCCCCAAAGTCTCCAGGTATTTTCCAACCCAGACCTGGCAACCCTATTCAATAAGTTCAGGCCTGTAACTACAGTGGGGCATCTTGGGTCCTGGCCCCCTGGCTTACCGCCAAGGCCCCTTGACTTCCCATCCAGCCCAGGTGCTCCCTTGGGGGTGGGCAGGGGTGTGTGTGGGTGCCCCCTGACTTATTTAACACCCCCCCCCAAAATTAAAAAAATCCTGTCGATGGGCCTGAATAAGTTATGGGAATACCTGGCCATGGGCAAAATATCAGATGTTGTTTCCTTGGCGGAGAATCCAGACTTTCATTCATATCATTTGGAATGTCGGTTCCCTTTCCTTGAATATATGGAAAGACACAATAAGCTTCAAAAGGCCCTTCCTGATAACTTGCAGGTTATAGCTATGTATTGAATAGCTGGTTTTATTGTTCTTGGGGGGGGGGTGTTTGTAATTATGTTGTTATTGTTGTGGTTTCCTGATAGTATGTGCTACTGTAAATTGTTGTTACATTATATAAATAAAAGTTAAATTAAAAAAAAGAAATGAAGGAATGAAAAGATGATCGAACACAGACTAAAATAAAATTATGTAAGTAATTTGTATGTAATAATGTAAAATCTGTTTGATAACTTAGACAGGAAAAGGCAGTTACAATAGAAAAGACAATATAGATGATTATGAGTGATGGTTTATATTATTTATGTTTTTGTTCATCAAATGCAATTGCTCATGTGAAAATGTAGTAATGTAGTATTTCTCTGCTTTTCTCTCTGGTTTTTTTTGTTTGTTAGAAAAAATAATTTGATATGTTATAGTTAAATTTGTTAATTTTTTTAAAATAAAAGAAAAAAAGGGGGGGGGGAGAATTATGTACCAAAAAACACACACAAACCACCAGGTGGTGCCTGGAAATCTCCCAGAATTACAGCCCATCTCCAGACTACACAGATCAGTTCCTCTGAAGAAAATGGATGCTTTGCAGGGTGGACTCTATGGCAGGGGTGTTGAACTCATTTGTTACTGAGGGCCAGATTTGACATAAATTGGACTTTGTCAGGCCAGGCCATGTGTGTCATAAAATATAATGCCAGGTAGCAGAGAGATAAACTTTAAAAAGGACACAAACACAAAGATTTTTTTAACTGTGCTGTAGCAATCTGGAAGGGGGAGGGGGAGGAACCTCGGCCCAGTGCAGGGAGCAGAAGGCTGCCTATCTGTCTCTCCTGAGCGATTGAGAGAGTCTGGGAAACCAAGCTATGATGCAGCAGCAGAACTGGAGGAAGAAGCAGGAGACAGCCAGTCCCTTGCAGGCCTGATAAAAGCCCTCTGGGGGCCTAATCTGGCCCCCAGGCCGCATGTTTGACACCCCTGCTCTGTGGCATTGTACCCCACTGAGGTCCCTTCCCAGGCTTCACACCCAAACCTCCAGGAATTTCCTAACCCTGAGTTGGCAACCTTACGTCCTACTTACCTCTCTGCTCTTCATCTTTCAGAAAAGCAATCTACGCTGGCCCTTTTGATCAGCATCAGGGCTTGTCCTAACATGCCCTTTTCTCGGCTCAGCTGCATTGGAGTGTCGATAACTGTTCAGCGCTGAGGGGAAGAACTGTGATTTTTAAGCGAGGGGGAAAAAAAAAACACTGACAGATTTATTTTAGGTGCCCTTAATCTGCTGAACAGAGATGCAGCCCAGCGGCTGTGCATACCCGAGTGTTATATAAATGAGGAGTTGCAGAAACATGACCTCATCTGGCCTCTTCTTCTACACCTGACTGAAGCCAAGAAGAGCTTTATAATTAACTTCAGTGGGAGCTGCCGTTCGGCCTGAGATTTCATTGTGTCCGGGTCCTGTTTTGTCTTTGAATTATATGCTGTCGTGCAAAAAAGTCGACTGTTATTTTTGCTGAATTAAGCGCCGGGCTTCAGTCGGAAAGTAGTAAGTTCCTACCTGTTCAGCCCACTACGCTCTCCTGGAAATCGTGTCCCGCCCAGCCCCTGAAATTTGAAGACCCGTTTTGGACTGAAAGTGAAAGCGCTAAAAATGTTCTTTCCCGCATGCCTCCTACCCAGGTGAAATGATTTCAACGGAAGTATTTCAAAGCGAGTGTTTTTGTATTTGTCACAGACTGTTTCTCTGGCCCAATCTGCATCCAGCATTCACTCCTCTGTTTTACCAAACCCACTTTGGAACAGAAATTCCCCTCTGCATTGCATGCCACTTTCACTTTGATTGACTGTCAGATTTTACGGCAGCGTCCAGACTGCATGCTTATGGCCATTTTATGGCCATTCAGGGGTGACTCTGCAGTCAGTACAGCATTGGCCTGGGGTATTTGAATGTGGTTTTGAGTCGCATCTTTCTCTGTTCCAGTGTGGGTTTGGTAAAACAACGGAGTGAATGCTAGATGCAGAATGGGCCTCTAAGTGATTGGCATCTTGAAATATGTCCTCAGTTTAGGGTTGCTTGCCAATGTCCAGGTGATCTCTAGGAATTGGAGCTGATCTCCAGACGACAGAGATCAGTGGTGGTTTGCCATTGCCTGCCTCTGAGTAGCAGCCTTGGTCTTCCTTGGTATTAATGAGTACAGGAAGTACTAACCAGAGCTGACACTGCTTAGCTTCCAAGATCTGACAAGATCAGACTAGCCTAGACCATTCAGGTCGGGGCTAGAGATCAGTTCCCCTGGAGAAAATGGCAGCTTTGGAGGCTGAGCTCTCTGCTATAACATCCTAGGGAGGTTACTCCCCTCTCCAAACCCCACCCTCTTTGGGCTCCACACGAAAATCTGCTGGAGTTTCATAACCCAGAGTTAGCAACCCTAATCTTTACTAGCTCTCCTCACTACGGCTGCGGTCACACACCCTAAATAATCCACTTTCAATGCACTTTCAATGTACTTTCCAACTGGATTTTGCCAGTTAGTACAGTAAAATTTAGTTGGAAAATACTCTGAAAGTGGATTGAAAATGGATTATTTAGTGTGTGTGACCACAGCCTAGATTATTCCCCCCCCCCCGAAAATTCTGGGAACAGCTGATAGAGTGCACAACTCATCCTAGCTAATGTCTCTCATTAGGGCTCCATTTCCAGGTTTGGTGATGGTGACATTACATACCTAAGTGCCATCAAGTTGCAAACAACTTACAACAACCTAGCAAGGGGCTTTCAAGGCAAGTGAGAAGCAGAGGTTGTGTGCCACTGCTTTCTTCTACAGAATCTTCCTTGGTGGTCTCCCAGTCAAGTACTGAGCCTGCTCAGCTTCTGAGATCTGATGAGATCGGGTTATACTATGCCACTTCCCTTTCTGTGTAGTGACCTTAGTGTCCTGTTAAAGGGGTAGGGTTGCCAGCTCTGGCTTGGGAAATTCCTGAAAATTTGGGGATGGAACCTGGGAAGGGTAGAGTTTGGGGGGGGGGGGACCTCAACAGGGTCTAAGATCGGAGAGTCCACCCTCCAAAGCATCCATTTTCTCTAGGAGAACTGATCTCTGCAGTCCAGAGATCAGCTGTAATTCTGGGAAATCTCCAGGTTTCACCTGAAGGCTGGGAACCCTATAAAGGGATACTAATAGCCCTCCACCTTTTTTTGTCATGTCTTATCAAAGGAGAAGTCCATCCTGTTGCACGAGAGCCTTCTGTACCAGATCTACTCATAAGCACACTCATGGAGACTGTATGTCTTAACTGGGTCCACTAGGTGGAGGAAAGAGCTATCCAGCTACCTGAGCCAGTGGAAAGGTAGCTTGCTGCATTTTAGGTGTGCAACAAGAAAGGACGGCCCTTGGATCAATAGTAGAGCACCTAGTTAGTGTGAAGAAGGCCTAGGCTTGCCTTGTGCCCACCTGCTGTGGGTAAACCCTTAGCCACAATTCCCTGCCCTCTAGAAATTGATGATCAGGCAAAAAGAATGGCCAGAAAATGGCCTCCATAGTGTTGCTCTAGGAATGTCCCCATTTCTCTATGGTCTTTACTATAAAAGAGTAGCAGAAATTCCTAGAGTGCTGCCCAGGAGTGACATCACACCTTCTCCAAACGTCATCCTCTACTGGCACCACTTTCGAAATCACCCAGCATCTGCTGAGGCAGTGCTGGCAGCCCAAATTTAAGGTCACAAGGTCAATCCCTGGCATCTGCTGTTCAAAGATTTGAGTTAACAGGTACTGGGGAAGATCTTTGGCTGGAAGTGCCAGCTTGTCAGAGTAACAGACCCAGGTGGACCCGTGGTCCGATTGGTATGAAGTGACATCACATATTCACAACCTAATTTTGCATTATATCGAGCTCCATGCTGAAAATAATAGAGGCATTTCTGGTGACAGAGGTCATCACCTTTCCCTTATATCCCTTCAACCTGAGTCTGAAACAGAACTGTTTGTAGCTGTTGCCAAATCTCAGGGGACTGCCATTAGCCATGACAGTTCAGTGGGTAAACTGATGGTACATCCAGGAAGAACCACATAGATGACACCAAGTCTGATAAGACGGGGGAAAGTCTGTCAGGTTAGGGCCCCAGGGTAGGGGCTGTGGCTCGGTGGTAGAGCCTCTGCTTGGCATACATAAGACCCCAGATTCAATTCCCAGAATCTCCAGTTTAAAAAAAAAGTGAGTAATATGAAAGACCTTTGCTTGAAACTCTGGAGAGCCACTACCAACCCAAGTAGACAACACTGGTCCGGAAGGACCAATGGTCTGATTCAGTATAAGTAGGGATAGGCACAAAATGACACATGAACTAAAGTTCATCACAAATTTTGGCTGGTATGGAATTCACAAAGCAATGTTTGTAAACTAAAGAGCCACCTTGAATTTTTTGAAAAAAATTAATTTTATTAGGTTTTCCTTTTGTAATATAAAGCAATAAAACATAATAGACTTTGTAATTTACAACATTTGTAAAGTTACTGAGTAGCCAACAAAAAAAACGTAATACATCCAAAGAAATTCTATCAAGTACACACATATAGCTATTTAAAATTAACAACTTCCAAGAATTTTAAGGCAATTCATGGTAGTTCGTGAACTGCAGGAAGCAGACGTTTAAATGGCTACGAACCATTTAAACCACTGCTTTCTGCTCCCCACAAAAAGCAGTGGGGAGCAGCAAGCAGGGTCATGAGCTGATACGAACTGGTTCAGTTCATGAACCAATGGTTCAAGGTTGGTTCGTGGGTTAGCCATGAACCATGAACCGAACCCATCCCTAAGTATAAGGCACCTTCATGCGTCCATGTGTTATTCTTGGCCTTGGGTATTTATTTGAACAACCTGTGAATGGTCCCCAGCACTTCTAGAGCAACTTAGGAAAACCACATGATCCTAGATAGAGGGGGAAGACCCCCCATTGCCCCACTGTGTCTAAGCCAAAGGGGGCTAAGTGAACTCTAAAATTAAAATACTCTATATAATGCACTGGGTCTTTGGTGCTGTGGTGTTCTGTTGCTGATTTCACTATAGGAGCAAGAAAGAGGGCATAGCCTGGTGTTTATCTCACCAGCCTCAAGGTATTTAGATTTAGGTTAGGAGATGCAGGTAGTCATCTGATGTGCTTGAAAGTGGATTAGATGAATTCAGGGAGGATAGGTCTATCACTGGCTACTAGCTATGGAGACTAAAGGGAACCTCTATCTTCAGAGGCAGTCAGCCTCTGAATCCCAGTACCAGGAGGCAACATTGGGGGAAGGCCTCAGCCTCTATGCCCTGTTGTTGGCCCTCCAGAGGAACTGGTTGGCCACTGTGTGAGACAGGATGCTGGACTAGATGGACCACTGGTCTGATCCAGCAGGGCTCTTCTTACGTTCTTAGGAAGGCCTCAGCCTCTATGCCCTGTTGTTGGCCCTCCAGGGGAAGTGGTTGGCCACTGTGTGAGACAGGATGCTGGACTAGATGGACTACTGGTCTAATCCAGCAGGGCTCTTCTGGTGTTCTTACAAGGCCTCAGCCTCTATGCTCTGTTGTTGGCTGTCCAGAGGAACTAGTTGGCCACCGTGTGAGACAGGATGCTAGACTGGATGGATCACTGGTCTGATCCAGCAGGGCTCTTCTTATGTTTTTATGGTCAAGTTTTATTTCTCATGCCTTTTGAGTTTACCTGGGTCCCTTTCATTCCCCAATCTGAACTGAACCTTATTCCAAATTTAGCTGGAACAAATGTTGCTACCATGCCCCAAACACCTCAGCAACTTTTACCTCAGGGAAGGAAGGAAAGGGGATCCGTTTTCCATGTCTGTCCTGCCTCAGCCTCACAGCCTCTCTGCTGAGAGAGAAAAGGGTGGGCAATAGCTCCTTCTCAGTCCAGTCCATTGCTTTTGGCAGTGAAGACCCCCTTCTCTCCCTCCTCCAAGTCTGGAGGTCTCTCAGCCCTATCCTTAGCCTGCCAAGGGTCACCCCAGATTGAAGTAGATGAGATACTTCCTGATGTCGCAGGTCATGTTATCACTGTCAGCTTGCTTGTATGCAGTTGCCACCTGATTGTGTTTTTATCTGTTTACTTTTTCTCCACACAGAACGAGATTCCTCTCAACTTGAAGCCAATAAATGCCTTCTAGACATTTGCTTTGGAACAGAGCTGTTTTCTCCTTCTTGCCTGAAAAACAAATAAAAAACAACATTGGGGGGGGGGGGATAAAAAAATTACACAATGGTTAATGGGCAAGAGGGACATTTTTGGCAAGAGGATGTCTCCCCATGGCCCTATTCTGGCTCCTAATTTCCTCTCATCCCACCAAGGCCTGGTTTCGCTGGAAAGCGTTCTCTTTTACAAGGGTTTAATCATGACAGTGAGGTCTGTGTCAGACTCTACATACCTCTAATAAACATGTTACAGTTGCTGTTCTTCCGTGGAAGTTGATTTCACTTCTCTGCCTCTTCCGGTGCTCAAACTCTTACTGCCCCCAGGTAGTAACTTGTAACATGCTTTCCAGTGTGAATCTGAGCACTCCGCTTTTCACAGTCTTCTCAGGTTTCATTAAAGGTTCTGTTTTTCTGTGGTAGGAACTGGCAAACAATAAATGCCAACCTGAAGCTCGATATTTGCACCAAGGGGCTGTGGCGGCTCAGAGGTTAAGACACTGGGCTGCAGACCGGAAGGTCTGTAGATCAGCTGTTCGAGACCCGAGTGCTGCGTGACAGAGTGAGCTCCTGTCTCTAGCCCCAGCTCCTGCCAACCTAGAGAAGAGAAGAGACTGGATTTATACCTCGCCCTTCACTACCCAAGGGAGTCTCAGAGCAGCTTACAAACTCCTTTCCCTTCCCCTCCCCACAACAGACACCCTGTGAGGTAGGTGGGCCCAAGAGAGCTCTGACAGAAACTGCTCTTTTTTCAAGAACAGCTATGCCAGAACTACGGCTTGCCCAAGGTCATCCAGCAGTTGCAAGTGGAGAAGTGGGGAATCAAACCCAGTTCTCCCAGATTAGAGTCTGTGCACTTAACCACTACACCAAACCCAAACATCACAGCATTCATAACACACACAAACACCAATTTTTCTCCCACTGCTTGATTGAACATGGGCAATTGAGGGCAGTGGGAGGAATTCACATGCCGTGGATAGGCACCTGGTAGGCCTACCACTAGGGAAAACAAAGGAATCACATAGGGTGCATCAGAATTTCAGGGGTATGAAAAACCTGAAAGGAAGGCTTTTGGAGTTCTGGCCCCACTGGTGGACCTCCTGATGGCACCTGGGTTTGGGCCACTGTGTGACACAGAGTGTTTGACTGGATGGGCCACTGGCCTCGTCCAACATGGCTTCTGGAGTTCTGGCCCCACTGGTGGACCTCCTGATGGTACCTGGGTTTGGGCCACTGTGTGACACAAAGTGTTGGACTGGATGTGCCATTGGCCTGATCCAACATGGCTTCTCTTACATTCTTATAAGCCTCCTCTTAACAATGTGCTTTTCTCCTGGAGGTCAAAGGGAAGCTGCCGCCCACCCACCACCCTTCTTTCCCTTTCTGCTCCTAGTCCTAGTCCGACCACCAGCTGCCTCTGCTGCCTCTCTTCCACCATCATCACTCAATAGCTCAGCGGGGAGAACAGGACAGGGATGAAGCCAACGGGGCTGCCACCTGCTGCCAGTGCTAGCACTGGAGCCAGTGAGGGGAAGCAGCCATGGCATGGAACAAACAAAGGGCTGAGGTGAGCAGGGAGCCATGGTGGAAGGAGTCGCACCTAGTCTGCTCCATCTCACCTCTGGTCCTGCAAGAGGATGCGGAAGCGGAGGCAGTAGCGGTGGGAGGAGTCACTGCTCACTTCAGCCGGCCCACCCAGTGAGTGTCTCATCCTACACTGGCCGCAAGTGCCTCCTGCTAAGAGACGACAGTCCTGCCAGACAAACTGAGCAGAAAAATAGTGACCGTGTCAGGAAATTCATAGAAGCACAATTGTTGAAGGGTAGATGCTCTATTCTGTATGGTACCATCGAGAGGAGGGATGGAAAGCTAGAGTGTCAGATGCATGAAGTCTCACTTTCCTCTCTATTGCATGGGGAGGGGGATGGCTGAAACCATAGTTCACCCAGGATTCCTAACTGGAGATCTCCTGGGATTTCTGATCTCTGTACTCTATACTCCCGTCTCTAGCCCCAGCTCCTGCCAACCTAGTAGTTCGAAAGCAAGAAATTGCAAGTAGATAAATAGGTACCACTTTGGTGGGAAGGTAACAGCATTCCGTGCACCTCAGCGTCTAGTCATGCTGGCCAGATGACCACAGAGAAGTCTTTGGACAGCACTGGCTCTTTGGCTTAGAAACGGAGATGAGCACCACCCCCTAAAGTAAGATTCGACTGGCTTTCGAGCAAGGGAAACCTTTACATTGACTATACTACAGAGATCTGTTCCCCTGGAGAAAAGGGTTGCTTTGGAGAGTACAGCTCGATGGCACTTTCCTCCACCATGTGTATGGGTTGAATTTAGAAATATTATTTACACTGAAGAGTACACAAAGTTGGTTATAGGCTACAGTGTCTGTTATGAGTTCTATTGTATCAGAAGGTGAGGTGTTCTAAAAAGAGATACACTGAGATACAGAATCTGACATTCTAGCAGAATTCACAGCCAAAAACATAGTCTTCAAATTGCAAAACTAATAAGCATTGCAGGATTATATATGTATTCTAAAATGCCTCTTATTTTCCGAACACATTTTCCCCCAGCAATCCACACAGGTCTCTAATAATTAACACGGGAAGGGGGTTGAGACAAATGCAGCCACTTTGGTTCCTTTGCTGGAGAAAGGTAAGCTTAAAAAAAAAAAGACTTAAATACAATTCAGATACTGAATTTAAGGCACAAAAGACCAAACGAGGCCATTTTAGACATACTTGGAAGCCCAAGACTGATTTACCACAACCTGCACCATTTGTAGGCTTCTCTGTCCCCCAACATCTATTTAGTTCAATCGAAACCCAATTAATTTTGGTTTGGCTGCCTAGCTTGGCTATATAACCTATGTCCACTTCCCCCCTCCCCAGGACATCCAAAGGTAGTCAACAGGGGGGAAACAGACAGGAGGCCTGCCTTTCCGGCCCAAGCAGCAGCTGCCGCTGGGTCTGCACATTCTCAGCTCATGCAATCATACCCTTGACCCCTGGAGCGCTCTCTAGTTCCTTCTGTGGCACGCTCTCCTGAAAGTTGTGATTTCCCGTCCTGACAGCCAGCAGGAAGAGGAGAAAGCTGCCCGGCAACCTTTGCTCTGCGACCACCAGAGGGCTATTAACAAAACCACTCTTGACAGAGAGACGGCTTGGGAAATGCTGATAAGATCAGGGAAGAGAAGAGAAAGAAGGAAACCAAAGGCATTCACTGGCTGCAGAGGATGTATTTGCCCCTTTTGAGGGGGGCGGGTTGTGGTCAGATTCAGCATTATGTGCCTATGTGTGTGTGTGTCAAGTGCCATCAAGTCGCAGCTGACTTATGGCGACCCCAACAAGGGGCTCAAGTGAGAAACAGAGGCGGTCTGCCATTGCCTCCCTCTGCAGAGTCCACCTTGGTGGTTTCAGTTCCAAGTACTGACCCTGCTAAGCTTCTGAGATCTGACAAGATTGAGTTATGCCATGCTGCCTTCCTTCTCTAATTCTGCATCTGTCTGTCTGTCTGTCATATATAAAGAAGAAGAAGAAGAGATTGGATTTACACCCTGCCCTTCACTACTCAAGGGAGTCTCAGAGCAGCTTACAAACTGCTCCCCCTCCCCCTCCCCACAACAGACACCCTGTGAGGTAGGTGGGGCTGAGAGAGCTCTTTTGAGGACTGCCCTTGAGAGAACAGCTGTGCCATGGCTTGCCCAAGGCCAAACTATGGCTTCCCCAAGGTCATGTCAGCAGCTGCAAGTGGAGGAGTGGGGAATCAAACCCGGTTCTACAAGATTACAGTCCGTGCACTTAACCACTACACCATCTATCTCATATAGATAGATAGATAGGTAGATAGATAGATAGATAGATAGATAGATACAGATATTGATATGTGTGTGTGTGTGTGTGTGTGTGAGAGAGAGAGAGAGAGAGAGAGAGAGAGATGGATGATATAGATATGTGTGTATGTTTGTGTGTGAAATAGAACAAATTCAGAGTCCAGTGGCACCTTTAAGACCAACAACGGTTTATTCAAGGTATACACTTTTGTGTGTAAGGCACACTTTTTCAAATACACTGGAATAGGAGGTAGAGTTCAAACTTATAGATGGGCTGAACAGCAAATTAACATGTAATATGATGATGTTTTAAGCTGTGCAAAACCAGAATTAAATAACAAGCTAAGATTATACGGTCAACAGTTGTAAAGCAATAAATATGTCAAAATAAATTTGAGACTCTCCATTCACTCTCAGAGTGTGAGATAGATATGGGTGTTTGTGAGAGAGAGAGAGAGAGAGACAGACAGACAGACAGACAGACAATGTGTGATTGATAGATGATAGATGATAGATAGATAGATGATAGATGATAGCTAGATAGATGGTCATGTCTTTTAACACTTATCCAAAATGGGCACTGGTATCAAGTCTATGGAAGCCAGGAAAAAATGAACCTGAATCAATACATTCATTTCTTCCTGTACCTCAAATGCTGGGGGCAGCTTGGTCCAAAAGATGAGAGACTGAGATCCTAGGTCAGTGATGGAAGACATGGTTGGTGTGCAGAAGGTCCAAAGGGCATTCTCTAGCCTCTACAGCCATCATACAAAGACCCCTCTGCCTGAATTCAAGAAGAGCTGCTAAGAAGCGTCGCTGGTAACCGTGGGACAGGCAGGTTCATATAGTTTGGGGGTTGAGAGGCCTTTGCTGAAACTAAAGTTCAGGGCAATAATTTGGCAGCCTTAGATGAGCTGCTCAAAATGGGGATGAGACAGATTATGAGGAATGCTCACACAGTCCCTGTACACTGTACAGTTGATGGTTTCAAATGCATGCGCTGAGTACCTCTCATGTTACAGGCAATGCAAGTACAGCTGACTGTGAGATACGAAACCCTGCATTTATTAAAATCCCAGTCCCCAGATTCATATGTAAAGTGAACATGCCTTGGCTCTGGTTCTTCCTTATAAACAAATCTACATGTAGGATGAACATGCCTTCATTGTAACTCATGATCAAGACAAGTCGAGTGTCCTATCCAGGGGTCATTTCATAGAAAAAGAGGTGCAGGAACTCATTAGCATACCTGCTATTAGCATATCTCATTAGCATATGCCACACCCCCTGACATCACTGGAAGTGTGTCAGAAGGGGGGGAGGCATCTTCAAAAGCCTCCCCTCCCCTCCCCTCCCCTTACCCACCCAGCCTGCCAAAGGGGGGTGGGGGGAAGCAAAGATAGAAGGGGTATTTTTAAAGAAACAGGGTATTAAACAGGGTTTAAAGAAACAGGGTATTTTCAGTGGTGGCACCGTGCCTTTGGGATGGCCTCCCGCTTGAGGCTTGCCTGGCACCTGCCTTACAGTCCTTTAGATATCAGGCCAAAACATTTCTTTGTATCCAGGCTTTTAAGTAAGTGTTTAGCTGTTCTATGGTCTGGTTCAGATGTGATGTCTGATTTATGGATATGTTTTGTGCGTTCCGTGGTTGTTTTATGCTGTTTTTGTGCCCCTGGCTCACTTGTTAAGGCTTAGCAGCTTACTTGAGCTAGAGGCATAAGGTAGCCCAATGACCACTTGGGTAGAATGATCTAACGTCAGAACTGGGGACAATACTACAGTGTATCAGCCAGGTGTGCAAACTTAAGAAAATATAATAAACCTTTTTTTTGTTCTCAAATTAGCCTAGAGCAAGCCCGGATCTGGGCACCCCTATAAGTGGAATGTAGAAACAAGACCCCCTCAAGTTCTGCTTAAGGGTCTTGCCACTGGGAAATGTTGTCCCCTAGTTATTAGCCATTGGGAATGTCTATTTATTTCTTTAGTAGAGTCAGGTGGGTAGCTGTGTTGGTCTGAAGCAGCAGAATGAAGTTGGGAGTCCAGTGGCACCTTGAAAACCAATGAAGTTTTATTCACGGTATGAGCTTCCGTGTGCAAGCACACTTCCTCAGATACAGTGAAGCAGAATTTCCTCAAACCCTACATGCAGGAAGATGGGGGAGGGCAGCCGTCAGGAAGGGCCAGTCAGAGCCAAGAGGCACAAGTAAACCTGAGATTGTATCCAGGCAGCTGGTAAGATCAGCGAATGGCAGTGAATTAGCACACAAATGCGAGAACTAACGAACGAAAAACTCACATCAGTTTGTTCGCTCTGGCATTCGTGAGCTGATTTGCTGCCATTCATTGATCTTACCAGCTGCCTTGATACAATCTCATCTTTATTTATGCATCTAAGCCCTGACTGCCCCTTTCTGACAGCTGCCCTCCCAATCTTCCTGTATGCAGGGCTCGAGGAAATTCTGTTTCACTGTATCTGAGGAAGTATGCATGCGCATGAAAGCTCATGCCATGAATAAAACTTTGCTGGTCTTAAAGGTGCCGCTGGACTCCCAACTTCGTTCTGTTTCTTTAGTAGTAACGGCAGCTGTAGTGGTATCTTTCTCCCATCATTCTCTCTCTTCCCCTCCATTTTATCCACACAACAACTGTGTGAGGTAGGTCAGACTGAGAGTGTGTGACTGGCCCAAGGTCACCCAAGCGAGCTTCTACCACATAAGTGAGGACTCGAATCCGGGTCTCCCAGATGCTACGCTGCACCACACTGGCTCTGTATGAAAAAACTAGGCTTTTATTCAGTTCAGATCAAGGATTTTGATGTTGTCTTTCTGACGTTTAATAACAAAGAGGCTCCAAATAAGATAAGAAAGGGGTTGGGGGGGAAGGGTTGGGCTGCATCATAAACAGCAACCGAGGAGTCATCAGATGGAGTATCCTAAGGATAGCGCAGAAAATAAACCTTCCTGTCAACTTAAAACTGTAATGTCACACTCACATTTCCTTAAAGTCCGGATAGAATAACTCGGTGTCAAGGTCTCTATCTGTTAAGGCAGGGGGGGGGGACTTTCCCCTCCTCCTTAATGGAACATGACAATGGAATCTCCACGAGGGCCTGATGGCGCGATTTCTATCTCCCGCATTTCTGCAGCGGCTGTTGTTTAGTGTGGCTTGTCAGGCTGTCAGATAAAGGCACACACAAGCCTCCTGTGAGGAATTATTAATGCAGATTCAACCAGTCTTTTCTGCTGGAAATGGATCACTTCATTCTTCATCTCGCTGACTTTTCTTACATGAGAAAACTAAAAATAGCCCAGAGTGTTTATAAGGAAAAGGCCTTCCTATCTGACACCCTACCCACCCACCCACCCCCCATTCCTAACCCCCCCCCCATTGCTTTCCTGTACTTTTTGTTCTATTTCCTGGGCTTTGTGGTATACAAACCTAGATACTGCAAACACTGCATCTCTCTACCTAGACAGACACGTACTAAAAATATAATATAATAATCATTTGGCTGTGTACTTGGGACCTCGTCCAGTACTCTTTACTGTGGCTGACAGTGGCTCTCCAAAGTCTCGAGCTCAAAGTATGTATTCTGTAGGGTTTTGTGTTTCTTTATACTGTATTTTTCTTGAAATTAAATAGCCAGGGACAGGATACCTCTTCAGTCATTTTAAAGTTCCAAGATGTTATTTTATTTTATTTTATTTTATTTACTTGCAGGAGGGAAAAAAGGTGTGGGGAAGAATACCTTAGAGTGGACGATTTTGAACAACAAGAAGAATTGGTTTTAATACCCTCCTTTTCTCTACCCTAAGGTGTCTCAAAGTGGCTTACAATAGCCTTCCCTTTCTCTCCCCACAACAGGCACCTTGTGAGGGAGGTGGGGCTGAGAGAGTCCTGAGAGAACTGGGACTGGCCCAAGGTCACCCAGCAGGCCTCATGTGTCTCAGTGGCTTACTATCCCCTTCCCTTCCTCTCCCCACAATAGGCTCCTTGTGAGGCAGGTGGGGCTGAGAGAGTCCTGAGAGAACTGGGACTGGCCCAAGGTCACCCAGCAGGCCTCATGTGTCTCAGTGGCTTACTATCCCCTTCCCTTCCTCTCCCCACAACAGGCACCCTGTGAGGTAGGTGGGGCTGAGAGAGACCTGAGGGAACCGGGACTGGCCCAAGGTCACCCATCAAGCTTCGTATGGAGGAGTGAGGAATCAAATCCACTTCCCCACTCCTCCAGCACAGAGTCTCCTGCTCTTAACCACTATGCCACACTGACAGATTGAGCCTCAGTGGGAAAAGGATCAATCATTCCCTGGCTGCTTGCACATGGGAGTGCAAAAAGGTGTCCCTGCCACCCCAGCAGCAGCAAGCGGTGCGGAAACAGACAGGAATGGCAGACACACTCCCACTTCACTCACAGCTGCCACCTCCATTTCCCGCTTCTCTTCTTTCATCCCAAAAGTACCTGCATAGAAGTGAGGGCATGATGGAGCTCCCACTGGGACCCCCAGTGTGTCATGAGTCCTGCTGAGGATGTGGCCCCGACGCCAGCTGAGCCTGCACTCCCGGCTTCAGCAGAGCCCACACCTGACCCTGATGAAACCTTGGAGCTCACCAGCGTATCCCCACCACCTGTCCCAGCAACAGCGGTGGAGGAACAAC
This sequence comes from Lepidodactylus listeri, assembly GCA_029233225.1. Lineage (NCBI taxonomy): Eukaryota > Metazoa > Chordata > Lepidosauria > Squamata > Gekkonidae > Lepidodactylus > Lepidodactylus listeri. The sequence goes on along the minus strand of JARCFY010000010.1, from coordinate 15,388,688 downwards.
GCCTGACAGGCAGCCCCCCTGACTCGCGTCCTCCAACAGTGCATTTGCGGAACCAGCTCAGGCAAGACTTAGCATCCTGGCGGAGGGAAGCGCGCCTGTGCAGCAGGTGGTCCCTCAGCCCTGAGTTCTAACAGAAGCCGGGACGCACATGCTGGGCACTCATTAACCCCGGCACCTGAGGGGTATTTAGCTTCCCTTCCTGATGCTGGTTCCTCATGCCAGCAACTAGCCAGTTTGACGACGCTCTGCATCTCCCTCACCCATGCTCCTGATTCCTGATTCCTTGGCTCCTTGACTCCGGCTTCCAAAGACTACGTTCTTGGTTTGTACTTTGGACTCTGTTCTTTTGGCTCCTGCTAGCTACCCCTTGATTCTGACCTCAGACTAGACTTGGACTTTCACTCTCTTGCCCTGCTGGCACCCAGCCCGTGACACAGTGCCCCTTTGCTCTTGCTGTGCTGTAACCCTACAGCATGGCTTGGCAGGGAAAGGGGGGAAAGGCCCTTAATGGGCCAAATAGAGGGGAAGGACCCACAGGACCAAGCTGCTCTGCACCCTTTTGAAAGGGGAGCTTAGCTCTGCCCCCGCCCCCAGCTCCCTGTTGCGACAAAGGAGGGGATTAGGGCTGCCAAGTCAGCCCGGGGGGGCGGGGGATCCCCCGCTATAGGGGTTCCCGATCCTATAGGGGAACCCCGCCCCAGAAGTCGTCCGGTGAGGACGACTTCCCCCATGTAATGACGTCACCCGGAGGTGATGTCATCACGTTGGGGGCGTTGCCAGGGCAACGCTCTGGCAATCACCCCTTTCATTACGTCACTGTGGCGTGCGCTAAAAGCGCACATGCCAGAAGAGCTCCCGGGGGGAGAACAACTCCCCCCCCGCCGGTAAGTCGCCGGTACTTGGCAGCCCTAGAGGGGATGCCCACATGGACAGGTGGAGACTGCAAATCTCCTAGAAACAGAACTGATTTCCAGGCAACAGAGACCAGTTCCCCCTAGAGCAGGGGTGGCCAAACTTGTAAAATGTTACAGCCACACAGAATGAACATCAGATGTCTGAGAGCTGCAAGACATGAACAAATATTACACACATGCTTTTATTGGAAAATATGCTGATTTGCTTTTTATCAACATTAGATTAGACTGTGTGAATGAGCTGCATGCCGCTCCCGAACAGCAGTCTCCACCTGTCCATGTGGGCATCCCCTCTAGGGCTGCCAAGTACCGGTGACTTACCGGCGGGGGGGAGTTGTTCTCCCCCTGGGAGCTCTTCTGGCGCGTGCGCTTTGCGCGCACGCCACGGCGACGTAATGAAAGGGGCGATTGCCAGAGCGTTGCCCTGGCAACACCCCTAACGTGATGACGTCACCTCCGGGTGATGTCATTACACGGGGGAAGTCGTCCTCACCAGACGACTTCTGGGGCGGGGTTCCCCTATGGGATCGGGAACCCCTATAGCTGCATGCCGCTCCCGAATGAGCTGCATGCCGCTCCCGAACAGCAGTTTGGCCACCCCTGCCCTGGAGAAAATGGCTGCTTTGGAGGATGGACTCTATGGCATTGTACCATGCTGAAATCCCTCCCCTCCCCAAACCCCTTCCTCCTCAGGCTCCACCCCCCAAATCTCCAGGTATTTCCCAACCCAGAGCTGGCAACCCTACATCGACCCACACCAACTCTTAAGAACATAGGAACATCAGAGAAGCCAATGTTGGATCAGGCCAGCGGCCCATCCAGTCCAACAATCTGTCACACAGTGGCCAAAAACACCAGATGCCCTCAGGAGGTCCAGCAGTGGGGCCAGGACACCAGAAGCCCTCCCACTGTTGCCCCCCCCCAGCACCAAGAATACAGAGTATTACTTGCCCCAGACTGAGAGTTCCTATCTATACCTTGTGGCTAATAGCCACTGATGGACCTCTGCTCCATATGTTTATCCTTTTTAAATTGGAGAAAAGGATCATCTCTCCCCCACCCCCAGGATTAAAAGGGAAATGTTTGGGAAATGCCCAAGTCATGCCTAAAACAAGTGCAGTATCATTTGAGTGTTCCCTTCATTCTGGGGGCTTCCTGTTTGCCACGCAGGGGAAACTCCCCATGTGGAGGTAGTCACCCTCTGTGCATTCTTCTGCCATTCGGACACGACCTGCCCAGGCTGACCTGAGTTCTAAAAACTCTGCAGTTGACAGAATCCCAGAACTCCGCACAATCTATATCTTTAGCCTTGGGCATAAGTCTGTCCTCTCTCCCAGCCCTGCTGTTTGAGATCCCTTTAACTCAAGATGCCCAGGATTAAACCCGGTTGCGTTTGCAAGTGACACATTCATTCTACTACAGAGCTATCCCCCCCGCCCCCAAGCGCTGCCTGCATTGTTAGCATCTATCTGTCCTGGGTGCACATCATTAGATTCCGAGCGCAGTACTTCTTAATACCCAGAAGGGAGAGTAATCTTATACAATACATTTCGAAAGCATTAAGGAGAAGGACATTTGTAGCAGTAGTAACATTAGCTCTGAAACGCCTTGGAGGGGGAGAAGCGCGACCCTGTCAAACCTTGTGCCAACTTCCCCATCTCATCTTTGGGGTATGAAATTCAGTCTCCCCCCACCCCCGCACTTCGCTTCATAACATCTTTGTAATGCCAATGCTCTGCTCTTTTCTCGGCAAAACAAAAGACCGAAGGAAACCGCAAAAGAGTGCTATCTATTCAATTAAAATTATGTCATACAAATTACATACAAACATTAAAGAGATAGTGCATAAACATCATGGAAGGGATGGTCCATAGAAACGATTAATTAGTTGATGAAAGTCTCCGGAATGGGTCTTCATTTCAAAGGAAACGTCATCTGAATGTTGACCATGGTATCAAAATTTCTCCAATTTCTTGTACATGAAATCAATCACAAAGCAAATAACACAGCTTCTACATAACTTCAACAATTACACATTCTTCAAGAAGAAGAGAAGAAAAATGACCACGGGCATACAGAGATTGCTAAAGCCTAGACAAAGGCAAAGACTGGACATGTGGTGAGTGCTTAAACGAATAGGTGATTTTTTAAAAAATGGTGGCGGGAAATACCATTAAGTCACGGCAGACTTATGGTGACGCCATCGAGTTTTGAGAGTCAGTTTGGTGTAGTGGTTACGAGTGTGGACTCTAATCTGGGAGAATTTGGTTTGATTCCCCACTCCCCACATGCAGTTGCTGGTGTGACCTCAGGGTCAGTCACAAGTTCTCTCAGAGCTGTTCTCTCACGAGTAGTTCTGGAAAGAACTCTCTCAGCTCCACCTCAGATCTGAAGAAGTGTGCCTGCACTCAAAAGCTGATACCCAGAATTAAACTTTGTTGGTCTTAAAGGTGCCACTGGACTCAAACTTTGTTCTGTGACCATCAGAGGTGACCTAAGCACCCGAACTGTGCAGTTGGCACCAGGGGCGTCGACTTTCTAAATCCCCGGGGGGGGCAGGGGCTCTCTCGTGCGCACCATGTCTCTGCCGCTCCCCCCCCCCCGGCCCAGGGAGGCAGACCTGTGGCGGCGGCGGCAGCCAGCTGGCCGGGACTGCCGCCCACGCGACTATGTCCCCGCCGCTCCCCCCCCCGCCCAGGGAGACAGACCCGCGGCGGCGGCAGCCAGCTGGCCGGGACTGCCGCCCGCGCGACTATGTCCCCGCCGCTCCGTCCCTTCCCCCGGCCCAGGGAGGCAGACCTGCGGCGGCGGCAGCCGCCAGCTGGCCGGGACTGCCGCCCGCGCGAAGCGCGCATGTGACTATGTCCCCGCCGCCTCTCTCCCCCCCCCTCCTCAGGGAGGCAGGGCAGGCCGGGGGTGAAGGAGAGGCGGCGACGGCCGGCTGGGCGAGCATTTTGCCGGGGGTGACTGAGCCCTCCCCGGGAAATTTTGGGGGAGGCTCGAGCCCTCAAGCCCCCCCGTAGTTGACGCCCATGGTTGGCACCGAACAATTTGAACGACTGCCAGATTTTCATCAGAATCTTACAGAACTGAACACGTGTGAAAACACTGCTGATCCAAACATATCAGCAGCTATGACTGTCCATGGTTAGACTAATGACAAATGGTTGGGCTTTTTAACAACACTGTTGTCCCGTCCCGCGGGACTTGCCGCCACCCCCAAACCCAGCAGGAGCACTTACCCCACCTGCGCGACCATCGAGAGCGGACGGGGCCGTTCCGAGTCCAGCTGGCCCCGCTGCGTCCCAGGACGCGCCCAAAGCCATCGCGCCGGCTCGCGGCGCGGGAGCGCCGACAGTAAAAAGCCCCGTTACCGCTCGCGCAAGAGCGGCGCCTCGCGGTCCGCGGCACGGCCGCGGCATTGGGGAGTGGCTCGGTCCCGGCACGGGCTGATCGGGGCTTGGCGGGGCGGGAGGAGGAACGCCCAGATCCGGGCGCGGCGACGTCCCTGAGGAGGAAGAGCCGACGACTGCAACCCCAGGAGCGGCGGAGTCGCGGATGGGAGGGGCACGGGGCTTCCGGCGGGGCTGCCCGGCGTCTCCTGTTATAAACGGGGGCGGGGCCAAGGGTGAAATCGGGGGTGGGTACAGGTGAGGGGAGCTCTGGGAAGGGGCTGCAGGAATAAAAGCAGGAGAATGGATGGGCCGAGGAGGATGTGCCAGGGAGAGCCAAGTCTAGCGGTTGCGAGAGAGAGGGAACTGCTGATAAGGAACTTGACCCCTGGAGGCAAAAGGGAGCTTGGGTGACGTTTAACCCGCCCCAGTGCCATATCTGAGGCCCAATCTCTCCGCATTTCCAGCACAACCTTACCCAGGGCCTCCTCAGTTAAAAGGGGACCACGGCTACAGGGGGCGCTGACCAGGGGCAGGAGGCGGAGCCTGACAACGGTGTTTATTTATGATGGATTTATATGATTTATAACTGATTAATTGTCTATTTAAACTTTTTTTTTTTGCCTGAGTGAAGCCATAGTGCTGGGAGGAGGGGAACAGAGCTCAGTGGAGCTGTGTGAAAATGAGCATGGGCAAAAAGCCAGTGGTACTACATTGCTAGGGAGGCGAATGGTGAAGAAAACTGACAAACAGCCACGAATCAAAGAATTGGCTCCCTGTTTGTCACCGGTGAACAGGACGTGAGTAGAAGTATCAGGTGTTCAAATGTCCCGAGGGGCAAATATATGCTTATTGGCCCTAAATTTTTATATATCCCCATAAGGCTAACTCAGACACCATCTGTGGAGCACAGTAAAACCAAACATGAACCAGCCAATTAATTAACTTTGTGTGTGTGTGTGAAGGCACAGCGGACGTATGGTGACCCTGTGGGGTTTTCAAGGCAAGAGACCTTCAGAGGCGGTTTGCCGTTGCCTCTGTCCAAGACGTGGCCCAAATATCCTTGGTAGTCTCCCATCCAAATACTGACCCTGCTTAGCTTCCGAGTTCTGACAAGATCAGCCTAGCCAGGGCTAGCCAGGTCAGGCAATTAACCAACGAAAGGCCAGATTTTAGCCAGTCGTGAACAGGGAGTCTGGAGAACAGAGGACGTTAATGGGATGTCATCTTCGCTGGATTTCAGTTTGGTTCCATGCCCTATTCAAAATGCTGTTTTTAAAAACACCTTTTGTCACATGAGTCAGTTGAATTCCCTTCGCTGTCGCTAGACCTGGAGCTGCCTGCTAACTCCGCCACACTGAGTGTGTCCCCACGGGGCAGCCGGGGCCTCAGCTGCATGGACAGGGGAGGGAGGTTACATCACCACCCCTCACTCCTGTCCCTTCTGGCTGGCTTTACGCTTCCCTCTCTCTGCATGCCTTCAGCCAAATGCCAGGTCAATCCTCCCTGGCCCCGTTCTGCTGCCCTTCTTATATCCCTTCCCCTCTCCCCCCAGCCTATCCCTGGCTTGGCTCCTGTTTCCTCCCCCCAAACCCTGCCTCCTTTCTTATCCCCAAACACTGAGTTCCGGAAGCGGCCTCGGAGTCGGGCATTGTCTCCTGCGCTGGTTCACCTCCCGCTCATTGCCCAGGCCATGGGCCTTTGGTGTGGGGGCGGCCTGCGCCCTGGCGCGGCTGGCTTCTCGACAGGTGGGGCTGCTGTGATGGCCCGCACCAGCTTCTGCTGCTCGCCTGTATCCCTCAGAGTCTTTGGGCGGGGTCTGGAGCCCTGCGGCGGTCTCGGCGGCAGTGAAGGCTGGTGGAGCTGAGAGCCCTGTGGGGACCACTCATTGGCTGCAGCTCGCCTCTCGGTAGGTGCAGGGGCGTTGGTGTGCCTTGGGTACAGGGGCTCGCAGCAGCCACGGTGGGTCTGTCATCAGGCCTGTCATCAGGACACCTTTAAAACTGTAGGGGAGAAGCAGTTGTAGCTGACCCCCACAGTAAAGACTGTGGCTGTGGTCACACGGGCAGATTGCCACCCATGCTCCCTCTAAGCTGTGGAGTCTTGGGAGCAAACATTCTACTTTGTGAGCTACTGCTATTAAAGTTGTGAGCGAGCAATTTGGCTACTGCACGAATTATTTTGCTCTGGAGCCATCTTTCCTGTGCTAAGACAAAAATGTGTGAGCCGGAAGCTAAAAAAACCTGTGAGGTAGCTCCCACTAACTCAGCTTAGAGGAAACACTGGTTGCCGTGGCAGTATATCAGCTCTAAATAAGCCACTTGAGTTTGGAATGCTTTGCATCGATCACACAGTGGCTGCTAAGCCGGCATCATAATACTGCAGGACCATGATCAGTCGTTCACACCTGTTGTGTCCACTGAATGCCACTAGGGGGCTAGCAGCTTTAGTCCTGAGCTTGGTCCTTGAACACAATAGGGGCCAAGGATCCTAGGAAACACCAATAGGACACAATGGGGACTAGAGGATTAAAGCAGCCATCCAATAGGGCGACACTCAGGCAAGGGACAACCAATGGGGTCACCGGAGGGGAACTCAAACCGTCCAGTAGGACAGTGGGTGTGTGTTAGGCATTGTGAGGTTCTGTATATATGTTGGCTGTTTTTGCCACGTGTGTGTCTTGTATTCGAGCGTAATAAACTTGAGCTGTTCACTATGCTGGATCACTGATGCTCCATGCAAAGAACCTAGTATTTAACAACACCAATGTAATTCCCACACTTCTTCACCCAGATACCGGGTTTTGCATGTGCGTGTGCACTTCCACTCCAAGAAACTCCAAGAATAGGCGCATAGATGAAAAGGACCTTTAGAGCCAGCTTGGTGTAGTGGTTAAGAGGGCAGACTCTAAAGTGGGAGAACCAGGTTTGATTCCCCACTCCTCCTCCATACGCAGTTGCTAGTGTGACCTTGGGTCAGTCACAAGTTCTCTCTGAGCTGTTCTCTCAAGGGCAGTCCTTGAAAGAGCTCTCTCAGCCCCGCCTACCCCACAGGGTGTCTGTTGTGGGGAGGGGAAGGGAAGGAGATTGTAAGTCACTCTGAGACTCCGAGTGAAGGGCGGGGTACAAATCCAGTCTCCTCTTCTTCTTTAGATGCTGGCCGTACCCAGACAGTTAGGACCTGTGTACATGAGAAGGAGCTCTGATTTCACACTTCTCTCTTTCGACTTGCAAAGAAGCCCTACTCAAATAAAGGATCGCTAGCCACCAGTTGAGGCCCAGAGTATCTCCTGGAATTGCAGCTCATCTCTGAACTACAAAAATCAGTTCCCCTGGAGAAAATGGCTATTTTGGAGGGTGGACTCGATGGCATTGCACCCCAGTCAGGCCCCTCCCCTTCCAAATCCTGCTGTTCCCAGGCCCTACCTCCAAATCTCTATAGTATCATATCGCCTCTGAGCTCCCTCTGGCTGTCCTCATGCACTGTCTGTCCCCAGGCACCCAGCCCCACCTACCTCACAGGGTGTCTGTTGAGGGGAGGGGAGGGGAAAGGAGTTTGTAAGCCAGTCTGAGACTCCTTTGGGTAGTGAAGGGCGGGGTATAAATTCAATCTCCTCCGACTACTCCTCCTCATCCTCTTCTTCCCAGGAATTTCCCAAGCCAGACTGGGCAGTCCACCATAGATGTCTATCACAACTTCAGCTGGTTTCATAAGATGGTCATCTCCCAGAGGGTGATGGCACCAGAGATCTGAATGTCTTCTGTCAGGACTGGGTTAAGCCATACTGAGGGACCTAAATTATGCCAAGTTTATGGGCTCCAAGCAGTATTTTAAAAATGGCAATTTAGTGCTTTAAAAAACACCCCCCACAGAGGTCTCTGTTAGGGTTAGCAACTTCCAGATGGGGCCTGGGGTTCTTCTGGAATGACACCGGATCTCCAGACTGTGAAAATCAGTTCCCCTGGAAAAAACGGCCACTTCAGAGAACAGACCCTATAGATTCTCCACAGGCACAACCTCCAAATCTCCAGGAATTATCTAGGCCAGAGCCAGCCACTCTACTTCTCCTAACTTGAGGCCGCAAACCACGGGTGTCAGACATAAGGCCCAGGGGCCAGAACTGGCCATCTGTGGCTCTTCTCCAGCCCACAAGCAATTGGTATGTATGGAAATGTAAAGTGCCCACCCGTTCCCCTTGAGGGGAAAAAACTAGGCTTTCCTATGGTTAAATACATTTATTGGGGCTTTTGTAAATCAATCACGTTCACTGCTAGGAATCAATTACTTTTGTTTGTATTTTGAGTAAAAGTAATATTGTTAGTTGGGTTTGCCTGTGTCCTTTATAACATTTCTATCTCTGCTACCTGACATTACGTTTTATGGCACACATGGCCCAGCCCGACAAAGTGACATTTCTGTCAGATCCGGCCCTTGTAACAAATGCATTTGACACCCCTGCCCTAAAATGTAGCTTCCTTAGATTGTGCTAACGTCTAGCTTTGTCCAACTACAGTTCCCAGGTTTCTATGGGAAAAGCCAAAACAGTGATGAGTTTTTAGTGTCGGTCTACCCAAAGGCATGTGTCGAGTGTGTGTAACAAACAAGGCCCATGACTTTTGTGTGTGGGGGGGGGGGAATATTGCTCAATAGTCATTTAGAGCTATGCTTTTCTGCAGTTCCTTATAATGTCTTTGTGTCTGACGCCTCTTCTTGGAAGGAAGATGTGGTACACCCACCCTGTGGCCAATCAGCAGCAGTTCTGAAGTGTCTGTGAGTCCGACTTTGCGTGAGACTTTGCCCTAATGGCTTCCTGCTCTCTCGCAATACACCAGAGGAAAGCAGGGCAGCTTTGGTTTCCAGCCAAACAATTTGAGTGTTCCACATGACTTAACGTGGTGTGTGGGGGGGGGGGGGGGAGAAGAATCACTCGAGCTGCATGTCAAAGCTGTGCTTTGTATCTAGTGGTTTCCAGAAAACCCAACCAAATCAACAGATCTTTCGCTTGCTCTCTACAGGGCAAATTGAAATAAAAAACGCAGAAGAGTTCTCGATGTTGTCACCGCTAAAATATCTGTTGTGATCCAACCAAAATGAGAAACAGGATAACTACCATCTCCATCCTCAAGCTCTCTTCAGTTGACTTTGGCAAAAGGTGCTGGGAAAGTTGGATGCAAGTCTCGCTTTGGTCAAGAGTGTTTAGGGTTCCTTGGAACCAAAGAGTCTTGAGACTGAGGGGTCCCCCCCCCAAAGCGATTATCTTATAGAATTGCAAAAGGCATTTAAGGCTTGTTCTCCTCTTGCCCAGAATGCTCCTTTCAAAATAATTCTCCAAGCCAGTTCTTTCAAGTATTAATAGGCCAGCCCTGTTGCATTTTGGAGAGGCCAGATGTTTTCCATGGAGCCCAGTATTTAACACCAGACAAAAAGCTTTGACTGGGGAATGGACAGATGATAGTCCATGGATGACCGTTAGGACTGCCAAACTCCATTTGGTGGCCAGAAATTTCCTGGGATTTCAGCTGATCTCCAGGTGACTGAGATCAGTTCACTTGGAGAAAATGGCCGCTTCGGAAGGTGGACTCTATGGCATTGGAGAGCCAGTTTGGTGTAGTGGTTAGGAGTGCAGACTCTAATCTGGGAGAGCCGGGTTTGATTCCCCACTTGTCCACAGGCAGCTGCTGGTGTGACCTTGGATCAGTCACAAGTTCTCTCAGAGCTGTTCTCTCAGGAGCAGTCCTCGAAAGAGCTCTCTCAGCCCCACCTACCTCACAGGGTGTCTGTTGTGGGGAGGGGAAGGGAAAGGGATTGTAAGCCGCTCTGAGTAAAGGGCAGGGTATAAATCCAATCTCTTCTTCTTTTTCTCCTTCTCCTTTTTCTTCTCCTTCATTATATTTCATTGAAGTCCCTCCCTTCCCCAAGCCACGCCCTCCTCAGGCTCCTCCCCCAAAATCTCTAGGTATTTCCCAACCCGGAGCCCTGATGACCATGTCTTTGACTGTTTGGATGACACTCGTGGTGTTTTGTCCGTCTCCAGTTCGCAAATATCTATATATAACCCAGTTGGTATGAAGGCATTACTCCTGACTTCCAAGGAAACCCAGTAGCCTCTTGTTTGATCTTGACAGGAGAGGCTTGGTGGTCAAATCTGCTCTCGCAGCCACCTCATCTGATTGAAGTGGGCTTGCCTGGAAGTAACTGAAATCAGCAACTGAAATCAACTGAAATCAGTAACAGAAATTCGCAAGGAAGAGCTTGCAACTAAAGATGATGGCTCTACAAGGGAAATCTGTTGTTCTCTGGAAATTTGAAAAAAATAAATAAAAGCCCCACACATTTCAGAACTGGCAAGCTGACAACAAGTCACTAAGTCAGGATCAGACAAGCTCTCAAGATCCGGAGCGGCTCAAGGCCAGTTTTGGGGAGGGGGAGGAGGGAACGGCGGAAGCGAAGGATGAGATGCAAGAAGTGTGAAGAGTCAGCACGATCCATACAGATAGCGGGAGAATTCTGTTTGACAACCAGAACCGTGTTGCCCAGAAAAGATAAGTCTCTCTCTCTCTGGGAGGGGAGACAATCATTGTTTTGTGTGTGTCTGACAGATGAGAGATTAGGCCTCCTTTCTATGATCTGCCGAAATGGAAGACACTAGCTTCCGATGCTGCCATTAAATATTTAAATATCAGGCCGCAACAGCCGAAAGTTTGTTGCCTTGAATCGCTTCATCCCTCCCTTCCTCCCTGGAGGACTCCGAATTTCCTCTCGGCTTGATTTAGTTTTGAATTTAGAGATGGTTCTGCTGTTTCCTTCTCCCTGTGGTGATTGCACTGAAGCAAGGGGGGTGGAGTTTTAAAGCATTCCAAGTAACCACTGCTTTTGTCTGTGCTAGGGGCCTCAGGGCACCTCCGGGAATGAGGAGGGCTCCATAAAGGACATTGGGTGGGCTCTCCCTCCAGCTGCGGCAGGCACGGGAAAGGGACTTAAGGCACGATGACTGCATTACTTTTATGATCTTTAATAGCAACTTGTCTGGTGTGCGTTGGAAGCCCTACGTGCCGCTTCAGCTGGAAGTGAGCTGCTCCACTGAATGACTAACAAGAGCACAATAGTTTTCAGTGCACTCTTTCCAGGGGAAGCAAGCAACATCACTTCTGGTGTCAGACCCAAAGTGATGTCATCACAACAGAGGGACACTCTAGCATTCACTGAACACTCTGTGGTTACACCATAGAGTTTGGGGGCAAATCCAAGGTGATGATGGGACTTCCAGTTTGACGCTGGAAGCGACTCCAGGTGCCTGGTGCCGGCTTGATTCCACCATGCTGCTCTCATGTCCTCTCATCTCCCCCTGCAGGTTTGTGAGGTACTGGCAGGGACTGTGGGGGTGTCCCAGGAAACCTGATTCCCTAACAGTAGCCAACGAAATAAAGAGGAGGAGGAGGAGATTGGATTGATACCCCACCCTTCACTTGGAGTCTCAGAGCAGTTTACAATCTTCTTCCACTCCCCACAACAGACACCCTGTGAGGTAGGTGGGGCTGAGAGAGCTCCCTTGATAACTGCTGTTGAGAGAACTGCTCTGAGAGAACTGTGACCGACCCAAGGTCACCTAGCTGACTGCATGTAAGGGAGTGGGGAATCAAACACGGTTCTCCAGAGTGGAGTCCACCACTCTAAACCGCTACACCACACCGGCTTCACTACACCACAGGGAAAGATGTTTCATATTCTGTATCACCAAGTCCTTATAGGCCCTGACCTGGATAGTCTGATCTCATCAGATCTTGGAAGCTAACCAGGGTCGGCCTTGGCCAGTATTTGGATGGGAGGTCACCAAGAAAGCCCAGGGTTGCTACTCAGAGGCGGGCAATTGCAAGCCACCTCTAAAAGTCCCTTGCCTTGAAAACCCTACAGGCTACCACAAATGGGCTGTGACTTCATGGTAAAAATAAAATGGCCTTATAGAGGAGAAAGAGAGAAAGAGACAAAAGGCTGTAGTTTTCAGCAGCAGCTGCATGTTGGTCTAAAACTCAAGCTCTGTGGGCCCTACAGTTCCCTCCTGGTCATTACCACATACATATATAAGGATATGCTGGTAGAAATACAACCCAGATCTATGTCATCTGAGGTGGAGGGGTTACTCTGAGGAGGAGAGCCAGCTTGGTGTGGTGGTTAAGAGCGGTGGACTCTAATCTGGAGAACTGGGTTTAATTCTCCACTTCTCCACATGCAGCCAGCTGGGTGACTCTGGGTCAGTCACAAGTTCTCTCAGAGCTGTTCTCTCGAGACCGGTTCTCTCAGGGCTCTCTCAGCCCGCCCTACCTCGCAGGGTGTCTGTTGTGGGGAGGGAAAGGGAAAGGAGATTGTAAGCTGCTCTGAGACTCTGAGTGAAGGGTGGGATATAAATCCAACTCCTCCTCCTCCTCCTCCTCTTCTTCTTCTTCCCTCTTTAAATTTAACTGATCCCTATCTACAGCCCAGTGATCACTTACGGCCCAGGGGGAAAAAAACCACAGTAGTAACTAACATTTGTGATTTTGGCAATAAAACCATGGGCCTCGCAACCTCCCCCCCCCCCGCCAAAAAAAAAAAGCCATTTCCATTCCAATCCCAGTTTTAAATTAAACGGTAATGAAAAATCAGCAGTGGCAGCTGGGACCAGAGACGGAGATTGTCTCGAGGAACAAAAACGAAGGAGGGATCAGCCTGGCCAATAAAGCAGTTGGTAAACCTTCAAGTTGAAGGAAATTAGGGAAACAAATCCAGGAGGGAGACAAGCAACCCCGGCGTCTGCGCTCAGGGGCAATTGTTGCCGAGGATGGGAGGCCCCCCCACAAATCAGACTCCACTTTATGAATGGAGACTGGGTGTGGGGGAGAGGCGAGAGAGATGTTCTGTAGTCTGGTGCTGACATCTGGAGGAGAGAGATGGGATGAAGCAGGGAAGATGATCACCGTGAATGGGGAAACGACAGCAATAGCAGTGGCCAGCGTTTTTACAGCTTTCCAAGCACTCAGAATACAAATATATATCCATATCCCGTACCTAGGTGGTGGGTGAAGACCAGAATTACGACTGGTCTCTGGGTTACAGAGATCTGTTCCCCTTGGGGAAAATGGCTGCTTTGGAAGGTGGACGTCTGTGGCATTATACCCTGCCAAGGTCCCTCCCCGAACCATGCCCTCTCCAAGCTCTGCCCACAAAATCTCCAGGAATTTCCCAACTTGGAGCTGGCAACCCATTTTATAACTGCCCTGTCTGGAGCCCGGGATAGTCCCCATGTTAGAGATGATTGAATTTTGACCGCCCACCCTAGGGTTGTCAACTCTGGGTTGGGAAATTCCTGGAGGTCTGGGGCAGTGCCCGGGGAGGGTGACATCTGGGCAGGGAAGGGAGGTCAGCAGGGAGGTGACGCCATAGAGCCCACCCTCCAAAGCAGCCAGGTCCTCTGGAGGGGGGGGGACTGATATCTGTAGTCTGGAGGTCTGTTGTAATTCCAGGAGGTCTCCAGACCCCATCTGGAGGTTGGCAACCCAAGTCTGCACACCCCTTCTGGAAGTGGATGCCTTGCCCCGTCCCTGCTCCTTATGCTTCTCTGTGAACACTCAGGTAGAAGAAAGACACTAAACTCACCGACAGAGGAGGGGGGAAGGAGAACATTCCAGATCTGAAAAAACAAATGTCTGTTTTGATGGAAGGCCCTCCCTTGCGTTGTCAGATCAGAGTGGGCCTGACGCCTTGTTTGTTAAGCACAAGGGCCACTCGGGAGCAAACATGAGACGGCTGGAAACAACGGCTTCTTTCTCCACAAACGTGGGTCATCTTGCTTCATCAGCTTGGGGCACGTTCCCCTCAGGAGCAGTTGTGGGCCAGGAATTACATGCCCTGCTCTTGGGATGCCAGCCTCCAGGTGGGACCTGGCATCCCCTGGAATTACAGCTCATCTCCAAACTGCAGAGATCAGTTCCCCTGGAGAAAATGGATGCTTTGGAGGATGGACTGTATGGCATTATACCCCACTGAGGTCCCTGTCCTCCCCAGGCTCCACCCCCAAATCTCTAGGAGTTTTCCAACCTGGATCTGGCAACTCTACCCACCATCCCCCACTGGTGGCCGGGGGAGGGGGCTCACAAACTGACACTGCTCTGTTGTTTCTCAAGGACTCTGTGAGCTTAGAAGGGTCACCAAACTCGGGGTGGGGCCAGAGTTGTCTCAGCATTATGGCTGATCTCCGACTACAGGCATCAGTTCCCCTGGAGGAAATGGCAGCTTTGGAGGGTGGGATCTATGACATCACACATCTGCTCAACTCCTCCCCCTTCCCAAACTCTGACCTCCCCTTAGCACCACTCCCAAATCCCAGGAATTTCCAAGCTGGGGTTGGCAACCCTAGTCAGTTCAGAGTGGGGCCATGGTTCAGTGAGAATCCCGAATATTTGAGTGCCGGATTTTTCACACCAGATATTTACTAAATATGTTTTAAATGGGGGACAGGCCATTGTTTTATATGGACTCAGTGAATTCAGAATAAGTCTGCATCCCAACTGTGTGTGAAATCTCAATACCCTCATCTGTATTGATGGGCGCATTAACTGTGTGATGGGGTGCCCACCTCCTGGAGCTGTTCTCTCAAGAGCAGTCCTCAAAAGAGCTCTCTCAGCCCCACCTACCTCACAGGGTGTCTGTTGTGGGGAGAGGAAGGAAAAGGAGACTATAAGCTGCTCTGAGCTTTCTTTGGGTAGTGAAGGGTGGGGCATAAATCCAATCTTCTCCTTCTCTTCCTTTGCATGTAGTTTTTATAGCAGCCATCCATGGCAGGCCCAGTGCAAACAAAGTCCAAGATCTAGCAGGAAACCCTGTGAAACTGTGTGCTGCAATGTTATGGTCATTTTTGGCAGCGTGGGGAAAACGTCCCATCCTTGATGGCAGTTCTTTCTGTCGTACGCTAACTTAAACCAGCAGTGGCCAATGTTGGCTTGAGGGCTGGGCAATCCCTGGCTAAGATTCTGCATCTCTTGGTAATGATGCCATCCAGGGGAATATAATATTTCTGGGTCCATACATAAAAACTCTCTGAATGAAGGATGGCTTAAAAATCCACAAAGGCTGCAGTGCTGAGAACACTTTCCTGGAAGTAAGCGCCATTGGATACAGTGACACTTAATTCTGAGCAGATCTGCTCAGGCTTGCTTACTAAGACACCCAAAGAAATGCAACAGCATCCCCCGGCACTTGGGCTCTTTGAAATGGCTTGCAACCTCCTTTCCCTTCCCCTCCTCACAGCAGGCACCCTGTGAGGTAGGTGGGGCTGAGAGAGCTCTGATTGAGAACTGCTCCTGAGATAACAGCTCTGAAAGAACTTGTGACTGACCCAAGGTCACCCAGCTGGCTGCATGTGGAGGAGTGGGGGAATCAAACCCAGTTCTCCCCGATTAGAGTCCGCGTGCCTAACCACTACACCAAACTAATGGAAAATTGACTCATTAAATAAAAGTTGCTTCAGGGCCCCTCCAGGATTATGGGCCCTGAAGGTTAAGCTTTATTAGTTTCATAGTAGTTCCACCCCTTCTCTCTCTCTCTCCCCCCCCCCCCCCCCCCCCCCCCCCCCGGTCTGCCTCACTGTAACATGTTCGCCCACACACTTTAATCAGGGATAGACAGTAAGCTGTGGCCTCCTATAATTTAAATACATTAGTAAAGCCAAATGGAAAACTTCTCCCGGATAGTTTGGAGGAGAAGAGGATGTCTCTTAACCCACTCCAAATAAGCATAGCGTGTTGCATCTTATGATTCTTAGAACATTGTGCAATAGAAAATCAGTCACCTAAAGGGATATTGCAGAATTGTTTTAAATGTTGCCCAAACAGATGTTCTTAAATAATGGTTGGATAGGAGCAAAACTGCTGTCCAGGCTGATCGGAGGTGCCCACAATAGCTTTGTGAAGGTGCCCTGCTTGTAAACTCTCAGAATTATTAAGCCCTGGATGGATATTTACATTCTGCCCCCAGATGCTCACAGCCACAAGTAATTTCCATTGATTTAAAGTATTGTCTTAGAGTCAATTGATCCGTGCTTTGTGCTTGCATACAATGAGCGGCAGAATCTGGCCCCCAGCCAAAAATGCGAGGGTACTGTGAAAGGCAACAACCAAAAACAATTGCGCAGACAAAAGGACCCAATCCAATCCAGCAACAACTTAGATACCCACATTATCATGTAAATGTTCTCAATGGGCCTCATCAAAGAATGGGGGAAGTGGAACAGCTGCGGAAATGGAGCTCATCTTTTTTCGATTCAGCCATCAAAACACCCTGGATTCCATGCCTGCAAAACGGCTTGGAAGCCAGGAGGAATCCAAACTTCTTTTTAAGGTTTGACAACAGCCAATAACCATTAGAAAGTTAAGGGGGAGAAATCCATACCCCAAGATCTGCTGGTTTAAGATCTTTGTTTCTGGTGGAACAACGCTAGCCTAACATCAAGGACTGTGGCAATGCTCCCTCTAAGCTGTGGAGTCCTGTGAGCAAAAATTCTACTTTTGTGAGCCACTGGCATTAAAATTGTGAGCAAGCGATTTGGCTGCTGCATCAGTTAATTTGCTCTGGAGCCATCCTTCCTGAGCCGAGACAAAAATGTATGAGCCAGAGGCTAAAAAACTGTGAGCTAGCTCACACTAACTCAGCTTAGAGGGATCTCTGGATCATGGTGTGTTTCCCCTTGAATGGAAAGGGAAATGAGCCTGGGAATCAAGGGTGTAGTCTTTTCAATTTCCCCGGGGGGGGGGGGCTGGGGCTGGGGCTGGGCCAGAGACATCACAGTCCATTGTCTCCGGTGGAGGCTCAGCACCTCCTGGAAAAGTTCAGGGGGGGGGGCTTCAGCTCCCCAGCCCCCCTGAAGTTGACGCCTATGCTAGGAATGGCCTCCCCAGTTCTTTTTCAGAGTCAACGGATTCATGGGCTGAGCAAGAAAACTTGGATGGAGAACGGTAAACTCCGTTCTTTCTGATTTTCAATTGTGGCTGCCTGGCAAACACAGCTAATACCTGTAATCTTGTGCACTCCTCGTCCCTTTTTCTTGTCGCCTAATCACATGCCAGACAGCATAAGGATGCGTTGATAATTGTTCTCACTAGTTGTGAAAGCCCAAGAGGACTGTAGAGACGCTTTATTGTCTCGTTTATTGACTCTATATTGTGTCGCTATGGACTCTTGACTGTAGAACCCTTTCGTATTCATGTGCAGGCGGCTGTATCCACCTGCTCCTTTTAGTCATGCGTTGGTGGTTTGCCGTTTCTCTTCTGCTGGCAATGGATTTATGCGGTATACGATTTGGGAAGATTCCATCTCTTGATTTTTGGATAGGCTAATTTATCCAGAATAGGTTGAATATTCACCATTTTAATGTCGGGACCCAAAGTAGAAAAGGGTCAGATTTCCCCCCCCCCCCTCAATGACACCTAGATCCTGTAGATATTCACCTGAAGCATCTACATCCCTTCCTGTGGCTATGGTGTATTGACTTGCAGGCTTTGAGTATCAGGTTACAGCATCTTGTTCTGCTTCTAAAAATAATGAGGCCAGAGGAGGTTGCTGGAGTCCAGTGTCGAGCAGTCCAAGGTCAGGGTTTCAGAGTCCAATCAAGGCAGTGTCATTCAGACCAAGGTCAGGTTTCCAGAAATAAGTCAAGGCGGTGTTGGCAGTTCGGCATCTAATGTACAGGTTGCATCCACGCCTAAAAGCCTCTCTCGGGGGACTTCATAGCCACACACTGTGCATCATGCCTACAGCCAGCTACTCAGGAACAGTCCTGCAAAGACTCATCCTCATTATCAGCAGGCAGGCAGCTGGTGTTGAGCCAGGAGGTGTGCACTTTGCCGTCTAGCTTGTAACTCAGCACTCAGCCTTCTTCTGCAGCATTCCAAAGGTGCCGGTGATCCCGCAGGGCTTGGAGCGGCTAACTGACTTATATCCTGACTTATGCAGGAAAGATTATATCCAGAATTAAACTTGTCAGTCTTGAAGGTGCCACTGGACTCAAACTTTGCTCTGTTGCTTCAGACCAACATGGCTACTCACCTGAATCCACCTGACACAGTATTTGTGAGGATAAAATGGAGGAGAGGAGAATGATGTAAGTTGCCTTAGTTCCCCATTGGGAGAAAGGTGGGGGAGGTGTATAAATGAAGTATATAAATAGACACATCTAAGTACTAAGTACTCAAATCAAAGTACCCAAAATGTAAATACTGACTTAAGATCTAATTAATAACCAGTCTGCCCATATTAAGGCTAGAGACAATGCACCACCATCTTTTTTAAAAGCCCTATCATTTTCATTGCTAGTAGGTCACTGAAAACTGAAACTGAAAACTTTCAAGTTTATTGGGGCATTTTGTTTACTCTGTTTAGTTGGTTCCACCATGGTGATCCCCCCCCCCTTCTGTTAATACATACAGCTTTTTCTGCTGGTTTTGGAAAGTGCCGTCAAAGTCACAGCCAACTTACAGTGACCCCAGTGGGGTTTTCAAGGCAAGAGATATTCAGAGGTGGTTTTGCCATTGCCTGGCTTTGTGAGGGAACCCTGGACTTCCATGGAGATCTCCCATCCAAATGCTAACCAGGGCCAACCCTACTTAGCTTCCCAGATCTGATGAGATTGGGCTAGCCTGGGCCATCCAGGTCAGGTCTTTACTACATCGTATTTTGTTACATTATATTACAAGGCTGGCCAAACTGGCTTAACACAAGAGCCACAGAGAATAAATGTCAGATGTTTGAGAGCTGCAGACATGAACAAATATTACATCTTTATCAAAGAATATGCAAATTTGCTTTCTGTTAACATTAAATGAGACTGCCAAAAATAAAAACAAAAGGGGTAAAAACAGATATTGATAATGATATTTATTTGTCCAATGATATTTATTTGTCTGAGAGAGAGAGAGAGAAGGAAAGAATAAAAGAGATGGAAAGAAAGGGAAGAGAGAGAGAGAGAAAGTAAACAGATGGGGAGGGGAAGGGAGGAAGAGAGAGGAAGTAAGATGCAATGAAAGAAATAAGTGGAAGGAAAGCAAATAGATAGGGGAGGGAGGGAGAAAGAGAGAGAAAAAGAGAGAGAGAGGTTGAAAGAAAGCAAAAAATGGGGAGGGAGGGAGGGAGGGGGGAAGGGAGAGGTAGAAAGAAAGCAACTTTAACTTCAAATGTGTACTCCAAAACACCCATCACACCCCCACGCCAGCTGGCTTGGTTTGGAGAAGGGATTTAAAAAGACAAATGCCTTCTCCAAGCTAACTGGGGGGGGGGGGAGGGGGCTCTGAGAACACATTTAAAGTCACTTTCTTTCTTTGCTCCCCCCCCCCCCCCCATCTCAAGCCTACCCAGGGAAGGTAACACTGGCTGGAGAAGGGAAGACTGATTTGGGAAGGCATGCTTTCCCTCCGCTTCCCTAGCTGGGGGCCGCACAATATGTGTGAAAGAGCCACATGTGGCTCCCGAGCTACTGTTTGGCCACCCGTGTTATATTACATTGATTTGTTGTTCTCTCTCTTTATGTCGTGTTAACTGGTTTTTTATATATATATTGCATAAGTCACCTTGGAAACTTCAGCTATGAGATTTTGGGTTGTGTTTTTAACACATCATCATCTACCTGCAATCACAGTTTTCTGTTCTGCAAAGTCTGTTTTGACGAGAGACGCCTCAATGGAAGTTTGTCGTTCCTGCACTGACATAATGAAGCCCATGCTAGCCTAAATCACACACTGTTATGAACATTCTCACGCCCCTAAAAAGATCACGTTACTGTTCTCTAAGTCTGGAAATGATAAGTACCCAACCCCAGCTCCCCAGAAGAAGAACCCACTTGCAATTTTTGGTAACAAATGGCATTTGGAAAGCCATGACACCCATCTTGAAGACAGTTCTGGATGGGAGCCCGTGTTAATCTGTAATAGCAAAATGAAACAGGAGTCTAATGGCATCACAGGGATCCTGAAGGACGCTTGAAATTAAATGATGCCATACTGGCATTAGTGTTGGACAGTTCTCCAACCCTCGGTTAAAAGTTGTGTCCAGTGTTCATTATAGAGAGGAGCCCATTAATTTGATAATCGAACACCGCAGTGTTCTTTGAGTTTGTTAATTTACTGTGTTTCTATCAGAAAATGTGCTCTGGCTCATTATGGGCAGATCTGGTGACAGGCCAGAATCACTAGTTGTGTTGCTTCTCCTCTCCCCATTGGGAATATCCAGCCCCACCTGATATATTATTGCAGAAAACATCATTCTTTGGACTGCAAAGACGACAACCGACCTCAACGGTGAGATTCGTGCGTTCCCCAGATTACTGTCTCCCTTTAGGTCTATCTTTCACTTAGACCAGAAGTATCTTAACTGGGGTCAGAGTGGCTATAAAATGAGGACCGGCAGGTACCTACGAATGCTTTCCCGCAGCCCTGCTGAGAGCAGTGAGGTCAGGGAAAGAGAGAACGGACATCGTCGGCAGCGTGGGGAAAAGCCGATAAGTCACCCACCAGCGTCAAGGTTTTAAAGCCATAATTACCATGCACCAGCTTGGAATAAATGGTCATTATTTATCCATTTTCTCTATTAGATGAGACAGTTCTGACAGAAATAGTAATCCGCTTGAGGAAGCCAAAGGCTGTTTGATATTAATGCAGGCAAGGATAAATTAAAGACCACAGGGGCCCTCCAGTCATAATGAAGGTCTTGGGCCATTAGCAGAGGAGTCAGTCGCTGGTTTTCTCTCCGCCGCCCTCCCCGGTTTCTAATACCTTAAACCTATAAAGAGGCATTAGCGGCCTCTGGCAACGACGGACCGGCTTGGCCTGCATGGAGGGAGGGAGGAGGGCCTTTGGGCTTGGCCTTCAGTTGCGGCATTTAAGTTCTTTTGTGGGAGAGCTACAAGCAGTGGTTCTACATGAAGAACATAAGAATGTAAGAGAAGCCAGTGCTGGATCAGGCCAATGGCCCATCCAGTCCAACACTCTGTCACACATTGGCCAGAAATACCAGGTGCCATCAGGAGGTCCACCAGTGGGGGTAGGACACTAGAAGCCTTCCCATTGTTCCCCCCCCCAAGCACCAAGAATACAGAGCATCACTTGCCCCAGACCAAGAGTTCCTATCTATACCTTGTGGCTAATAGCCACTGATGGACCTCTGCTCCAGAAGGAGGAGGAGGAGGTGGAGGACTTGGATTTATACCCTGCCCTTTACTCAGAGCCTCAGAACGACTTGCAGTCTCCTTTCCCTTCCCCTCCCCACAACAGACACCCTGTGAGGTAGGTGGGGCTGAGAGAGCTCTTTTGAGGACTGCTCTTGAGAGAACAGCGCTGAGAGAAGTTGTGGCTGACCCAAGGTCACCCAGCTGGCTGCATGTGGAGGACTGGGGAATCAAACCTGGTTATCCAGATCAGAGTCCGCATTCCTAACCACTACACCAAACTGGCTCTAAACGATTCGTAGCAGGTTTAGGACTAGGGTTGCCAACTTTGGGCTGGGAAATACTTGGAGATTTAGGGGGTGGATCCAGGTTGGGAAACTCCTGGAGATCTGGCGATGGAGCCTGGGAAGGTCAAGGACCTCAATGGGGTTCAATGCCATAAAGTCCAGCCTCCACAAAACATTTCTGCAGGGGAACTGATGTCTGTAGTTTGGAGATGAGCTGAAATTCTGGCAACCCTTGCTAGGGCATTATTTAGTACATGGTTTATTTGTACACGAAAGGCAAATGCCATCCACCCCACAAAGGAGCACACCAAGGGATATGGACTAAAAGCCAGAGTGCTCTCTGCTCCTTTACAATACTGAGTACTGAGTCTGGTGTAATTTGGGCCCAGCTCTTAGATCAATGATAAAGGTCATCAGTACATATTTCAGCGTTCTTTGATATGGTTCGCCCAGGGCGTCATTATTGTTTCCCCCTGCCAATTTCCTTTTGTCATCAGGCCTGGATGCTCCCTTTGATTGAACAAACAAAGAAGTAAGTCTTTGAGGTCAGATGTCTACTCCTTCTTCAAACGCTGTTCCACAAGCGATCTTTCCGGCAACTGTGCCACAAGTCCAGTCTGAAGTATGAGGGTGCGCTGCAGTCCACGTGCCCTCTTATTTAGCAGGACCCACAATGCTGTGATTAGAATCATGGGGAGAGGGGGCCTACTAAAATCGGTGCTGCACCAGAAAACTTTCCGCTGCATTCGACTCCCAAACCATCAGATGCTGTAGGCCAAACGAAACGTTACTAGGATAGCCAGGTCTTGCCTGGCTGCTGGCAGTGGGAAGGTGTCCCCTCTCCATGCCCATAGAGTTTTTTTCTCAAATGCTAGAGCATCCCACCCTGCAACATGCCCTACGCAATGACGTCGCCTCCAGGTGACGTCATTGCATGGGCACATTGGCATAGACGGGGCTCTTTGGGGGCAGGGTTCCCCACATCGGCCACCTCAGTGGTGGCGGACCAGGGCCCCAAAACTGGGTAAAGCCATGCCCCCATCGGGGGAATGGCAACCCTAAACCTTACTGGACCCTCCTTAGGGTTGTCAGCTCTGAGTTGGGAGATTCCTGGAGATTTTGGGGGAGTGGAGCCTGTGGAGGGAGTGGTATGGGGAGGAGAGGGACCTCAGGAGGACTAATTGCCATAGAGTCCACCTTCCAAAGTGGCCATTTTCTCCAAGGGGTTCGATTCCCCACTCCTCCACATGAAGACAGCTAGGTGACCTAGGGTCAGTCACAGCTCTTCAGAGCTCTCTCAGCCACCAAAATAAGTCTAGCTCACCACCTAGTGGTGCATAACACTAAAAGAGCTAGAACTTCAGGCTGCCAGATGATCTTCTGGCTATTTTACACACAATGCCAGACAATATTTGTTATTCATGATTAATAGAGGTGTAATGGGATGCTCTGTACCAGTTGATGTTATTTATCTCCATGCCCTGAAAAGCTTCCACTATCCATATCCACACATTAAGCCTCTATTCAAGGGACAGGGCATTTTTTCTAGGCCTCTTGGCAACTCTAGGTCGATCTCTACAGGCTTTATTTTTGTCTCCATTTCCCATCACAGATGTAGGGTTGCCACTTGCCATGTGCCCCTGGCCCCCAGCAGGGGTAGGAGGGTAGAGCTGCCAGCTCCAGGTTGGGAAATCCCTGGAGAGGAGCCTGGGGGAGACAGGGACCTCTGTGGGGGCACAATGCCATAGAGTCCTTCTTCCAGCCCAGCCCTTTCCTCCAGGGGAAATGATGAGTGCCCATGGAGAAAACGGCTGCTTCAGAGGGTGGACTCTATGACCTTGCACCCTGCTGAGGTCCTTTCCTTCCCCAAACCCCGCCCTCCCCAGGGTCCACCCCCTCCCAAATCCCCAGGTATTTCCCAACCCAGAGTTGGCAACCTTTGTCATGCTCCATATTTATTAAGGACTAAACAAGGCGGGGGGGAGAAACAAACCTTGTTCAGTGTTCACTGATTTGAAATTCCTAGATTTTATGATTTCAGGTGCCAGCAGTGTGGCATTACTTGGCGAGCGAGTCCTGAAAAGCACAGCAAGTTAGAAAAGGGCCCGATTTCAAAAAGGCAGAGGCCCACTGCAGTTAAGCCTGTGCAACCACAAAAGACTGCTGGCAAAGGAGGAGGGAAACTAGCAACATATGAGATCGAACTGACGGCAGCTATTTTGCCCAACAGCTTCTAATCCAGAGCGGTCTGAACTGGAATTTTAGCAGAAGGGGCCCTTAATATTCAGACTGTTTGTAATGAACCCGGCTGCTGGTTAAGAAAGGGGCTGGGACTTTTTTTGCGGTTGCTGCTGTTTTTGTTGGAATGTGCAGAAAGAAAGGCACAAAACGTGCCGTTCTGGGACGAGGTGTGCCATTCCAAAAGAACATATGTGCCGCTCAAAAATTCAAGCCACGCAGAAGCAGTATGTTCATTCTCCACATGCCTGAGGTACTGCTACTTTTTTTTTTCATTGTTGTCATGTAGAAGGATTTGTGTTTCTTCAAGAAGGGAGCAGTGACGCACAGAGGCGTCGACTTTTAAAATCCGGGGGGAAAGGCTCTTGTGCGCGCGCGCAAAGCGCGCATGCTGGGACCATGTCCCCCCCCCCGGACTGACCTAGCCTGGCCACTCCTGCCTCCGTGGGGCCAGCTGGGCAACTGTCCAGTGTGCCAGTCCAGTCCTGGGGGGGGGAGGTGGCGGCGGCAGCAGCCGACAGGCGGGCAAACAAGGTGGCCTCCCCCCCGCCTGCTCCCCTCCCCCGCCTATCCCTGCCGCCTCCCCCCCCGCCTGCTCCTGTCTCCGTTCCTCCATCCAGCACGCTGGGCATTTGCCCAGCTGGTTCCTGGATGGAGGGAGGGAGGAACGAAGCAGGGGGAGAGGCGGTGGCGGCGGCAGCCGGCCAGCCAGCCGGCCTGGGTGCTCCATTTTCCCGGGGGTGGCTGAGCCCCCCCGGGAAATTTCGGGGGTGGCTCGAGCCCTCGAGCCCCCCCGTAGTTTACGCCTATGGTGACGCATGAAAGCTCATACCCTGCCACAAATATTGTAGTCCTTAAGTGAGCCGTGACTCAGGAAAGCTCCTCCCCTGCCACAAAGTCTTTAAGGTGCTCCTGGACTCTGGCTCTTTTCTACTGTTACTCTTCTGAATTAGTGGCACCAGATTCCCACGTATATCACACGTGTTATAAAATCATGTGTCATTACAAGTGCATTCATTTAGATAGCTGACTTGTCGTAGACCTGGGTTTGTACTATGTAACGTGTGAGAAAGCCCTGAGCTGGATAGCCCGGGCTAACTCCATCTCGTCAGACCCTGGGAAGTGAGCAGGGTCGGCCCTGGCCAGTATGTGGATGGGAGACCTCCAAGGAATACTAGAGTCATGATGTGGAGGCAGCCAATGGCAAACCACCTCTGAAGATCTCTTGCCTTAAAAACCCCACTAGGGGTCGACGTAAATCAGCTTTGACTTGACGGCACTTTCCACCATCACCAATGAGTGAAAAAAGCCCCCTGATTTACCACATTAAAGACAACGCTGCTTATTCCAGATTGGTAGCTAGGATCAGGGGCTGGATTCCATACCGCTTTCCCAAATTAGTCAGAGTTAGACCCTACTCGTAGGGCCACGGTGGCTCAGAGGTTAAGACGCTGAGCTGCAGACTGGAAGGTCGGTAGTTCAGCAGTTCGAGACCTGAGTGCCGCGTGACGGAGTGAGCTCCTGTCTCTGGCCCCAGTTCCTGCCAACCTAGCAGTTCGAAAGCAAGAAACTGCAAGTAGAAAAAAACGGTGCTGCTTTGGTGGGAAGGTAACAGTGTTCCATGCATCTCAGCATTTAGTCATGCCGGCCACATGACCACGGAGAAGTCTTCAGACAGCGCTGGCTCTTCGGCTTGGGAACAGAGATGAACACCGCCCCCCTAGAGTTGGATTTGACTGGCTTTCAAGCAAGGGAAACTTTTACCCTTGTGTCATTTATAAAATTTATGTCTCTGGTACCTGGCATTACATTTTATGGCACACATAGCCCAACCTGAAAAAGTGACAATCTATGTCAGATCCAGCCCTCGTAACAAATGAGTTTGACACTTCTGGTCTAACCCATGGCCACTGTAACATCTAGTCCTGCTCTAAGATGATATCCTGCTCTAAGATTGGCCACTGTTATTTCTGTGGCATGGGAGACTCTCCGGTTCATCCGAAGCTGCAAGGCCGTCCTCTTTCTTTCCTCCCAGATAAACAAGCGAAAGGTGCAAGAGCGTCTGTGTCAGGCCTGCAAGTGTCTGACGGAACGGGATTCATGAATATTGGCTGTTAAGGGAAGATGCTACAGGCAAACGTTTTATGGCATATGTTAGTTAAATGGAAGGGCTTCTCAGCCACAAGATGTACAGTCTCGATTATTCCTGTTAAAATGCTATCAGCTAGTGGAGCTGTTGGGGGGGGGGATTTGGTTTTGTCCCTGCCTTTAATTTTATCTTTTGAAAAAGAGCCCCAGATAGCGCCGCAGCTGTTCTGGCATTAACAGCCTTGAAATAGAACATGTTACTTTGCCTAGTAAGAGACAGCTGTATGGGGCGTGGGGGGGGGGGAGACAGAAAAGGAGGAACAGAAATCCATTTGAATTGATTAATCCATGAAGATGGTTCGCTCGTCTTTTCGACGCGTGTTGTTCAGACGCAAAATCTGTTTGCCTTCCAGCCATTTCTTGATTGCGTTCCCCCCTCCTCAAGTGAAGCTCGTTTTTTAGAAATCTGCATAAAAAATGAACCCCATCCAAGCGACTCAGCACCTCCTGCTACACGTCGGGAGGCCCGGCCTGTTTCGTTGTCACCGGCTGAGCTTCTGAGATGGGCCTCCTGGGGCTCTTTAGCTGGTGTGAGGTAAATAACGACGCCCAGCTTCAGGCTCCCCCGCCACCTTCGATCATGTCATCTTGAGGTGGGCCCTCACAATGACCAAGGGACTTCATAATAACATTATTAGAGGCTAAAGAAATATTCGAGAGTGTCGAGGAACATAAGTCCCGGGAGAGCAATAAGGCAAGTTCAAAAGTTCCCAGATTGATTACAGTCAACTCGGAAACTGCCTTCGGAGAGAGCAAGTTCTTGCTTTCTTTCCCTTGTAAAGTTCTCACTCAACCATGAATCTAAGCATCTTAAGTTCTTTATCCTGTGTATTTGGTTAATGCCGCTTCAACCTGCTTAGTGAGACGCAAATCCCGTTGACAAACCACAAAGATTCAGGCTGCAAGACTCTCAATGGGCATGTCCAAAGAAGACTTCCACACATTTCTGTTGCTCTTGGAAGATGCCTCTGCAAACAATGGTCTTCTCGAAGTAGGGCTGGCAGATCCCTTCTGGCCATGGGCAAGGGATGGGGGGTTGCCAGATCCAGGCTGGGAAACTTCACACCACAAATTCCTCCACTCATCCTATCACTTTATACTCCTCTATCAATATTTTTATCCCACATTGTTGCCAGGAAGCATTTATTTTTATTTACGTACTAGCCTGATACCCGTGCTTCGCTACAGTATTTAAGTTCCGTAAATTCAGTGGTAATACTGATGATGTGAAGTTTGAAATGCAACACTTGTTGTGTGGATTCTAATGGAGAAGATTGTAGTGTAAAAAATGAAATGAGACATACGTACTGTTTTTTTCTCTCTACTGAAGGACCTCTCTGTAGACTACATTGGTGGTTCTGCCCTTAGGTGCTAGGATCACCAGGCTGCTTGGTGAGCTCACTTTGGAGCAGGCCACACAGAACTGTCCGTTTAAGAAGCAGTTGTCTGAAAGTGATGGCCTTTCTACTGGTATTCCTGAATTGTTTTGCTCATATGAAGACTGTGTTGTTCTGAGCGCCTCAGGGTGGTCTTGCTGGTACTTGGCCTGTGCAGCTCAGTGCCCCACAGGAGTACTATGTGCAAATGTCTTTGCTGCATTCCTAAGTTGCCTCCTCCTTGTAGCGTTAAAGTACCCTGGCTCTGCTCCAACACCTGACAGACACCCGCCTGTCTGGTGTGGGGGATTATGTTTAAAGACATCCGGGAGGCTGGGCCAGCAGCAGGGCTAAGGCAGTCCTGCTAAGTAAACCTCCCTGGTGGCTGTAAGTATCCCACCTCCTCCCCTACACCTGACAGGCAGCTGCGTGCCCAGTGTAGGAGGGGGAAGGGAGGGGTATTAGAAGCCACTGTGGAGGTGGGGCCAGCAGGATCATTAAGGTGTTACTGCTGGGGTGGGTTCCCTCATGGCTTTAAGCACCCTGCAACCACTGCTGCGCCTGACAGACAACTACCTGTTAGGTGTAGGAGGTGAGAGGGAGTGTGTTGGAAGCCATCGGAGAGGCTGGGCCAGCAGCATCACTGCACCTCACAGGTGGTTGTTGGCCATTCCTGATTTCCTCAGTTGCTGTTAGCTCTCTATAGTCTCCTGTAACTGGGGTTTTTTTTTAACCTCAGAATGCTGAGCTGTGCAGTTGACCAATCAGAGAGTGGGGGATGCAAGGAGGCAGCCACATAGGAATCAATGGGGGGAGCACACTTCCCCCTTTTGACTAAGTTAGGGGTCAAATTTCTAAAAATCCCTTCTTAGTGAGCACCTATGCCATGGTAGGAGCACTATCCCCAAATTTGGCGCTCCTAGGTCCAACGGTTTAGCCTGAGCATTGATTTTACAGTGAGGGGACTTTCTTTTTTATATATAGAAGTATTTGTACTCTACTTTTCTCCCTAAAAGAGCCCAAAACTGAATATAACCAGCGGGGAAATACAATATGCATAAACCAATAAATAATAAAACAACAAACTTTGGCTGGTTTTGGACTTATTCACTGGCTTTTCCAAAGGTAAGGCTGCCAGCTCTGGGTGGGGAAATAGCTGGAGATTTTGAGGGTGCAGCTGGAGGAGGGCAGAGTTGGGGGAGGGGAGGGACCTCAGCCGAGTACAATGTTGTCGAGTCCACCCTCCATGCAACCATTTTCTCCAGAGGAACTGATAACTCATCTGGAGATTGATTGTAATCCCAGGAGATCTCCAGTCCCCACCTAGAGGCTGACCACCCTGTCAGGACCAAAGGCCAGGATACGCTCCAGCTCAGAGGCTTGTACTTCTAGCCACGTTGAAGCTTCATAGGTTCCTGGACAGAAGAGGCAGGAAAAAGAGATCCTCAAGAAGACGTTACAGTGGGTGAGGGATTTCCCCTCCCTGCTAAAGAGCCCCATCCACACCCAAGGTTTAAAATACCTGAATCGGAAGGGGGGGGATGAATTCTCAACAAGGTGGTCAAGGTGTCCCTCTCAAATCTTTCCCTCCCTGTTTGGTTTAAACTGTTTTGCTCCCATGGATAACGAGCAGGAAAAGGCCTGCCCTGGATGGCCCAGGCTAGCCCAGTCTCATCAGATCTTTGAAGCTAAGCAGGGTCAGCCCTAGTTAGCACTTGGGTGGGAGACCACCAGAGAAGACGAGGGCTTGCTACACAGAGCCAGGCAGTGGCAAATGACCTCTGTTAGCCTCTTGCCTTGAAAACCCTACAGGGTCGCAATAAGTCTGTTGGTTCTGATTGGCTTGTTTTGTTGTTGTTCAGTCACACAGTCAAGTCCAACTCTTTGTGACCCCATGGACCACATCACACCAAGCCCTCCTGTCCTCTGGAGTTTGTTTAATTTCATGTTAGCCACATCAGTAACACTGTCTAACCATCTCATCCTTTGCCGTCCCCTTCTTTTACCTTCAATCTTTCCCAGCATCAGGGTCTTCTCCAGGGAGTGCTCCCTTCTCATTTGGGGGCCAAAGTATTTGAGCTTCAGCTTCAGCATCTGGCCTTCCAGGGAACAGTCAGGGTTGATTTCTTTTAGGATTGACTGATTTGATCTCCTTGCAGTCCAAGGGACTCTCAAGAGTCTTCTCCAGCACCATAATTCAAAAGCATCTATTCTTCGGTGCTCGGCCTTCCTTATGGTCCAACTCTCGTAGCCATACATCACTACTGGGAATACTATGGCTTTGACCATACGGACTTCTGTTGGCAGGGTGATGTCTCTACTTTTTAGTATGCTGTGTAGGTTTGCCATCGCTTTCCTCCCAAGGAGCAGGCTTGTTTTAACTTACTTTTAATCTGAGATTGTATTTCGATTTGTTGTAAGCCGCCCTGAGCCCAACGTGTAGGGAAGGGTGGCCTAGCAAATCTAATTTCCCAGTTTGGTGCAGTGGTTAAGTGCGCAGACTCTAATCTGGGAGAACCGGGTTTGATTCCCCACTCCTCCACTTGCACCTGCTGGATGACCTTGGGCAAGCCATGGCTCTGTACCTGCTGTTCTCTCAAGGACAGTTGTCTCAGAGCTCTCTCAGCCCCACCCACCTCACAGGGTGTCTGTTGTGGGGAGGGGAAGGGAAAGGAGTTGGTAAGCCGCTCTGAGACTGCAAGTGAAGGGCGTGGTATAAATCCAATCTCTTCTTCTTCTTCTTCAGTTTGATAAATAAATTAATAAATTGGGGCTTGACGGCCCTTTCCATCGCCACCACAGAAAGGCCTCTAATTCCCAGAAAGTCTTCCACATTTCAGTTTGGTGGGGAAGGGAGAAGTCTGACAGCGCCGCTTGCCTGTTATTACCCAGAAAACCACGTTTATGTTGTGTCACACTGTCATAAATCGTTCGAAATGTCTTCTCCGATGTCACACCCTTGATTCTCTCTCCCAGCCCTCCCCTCTGGAATAAAAATCTATAAACTTTTTTGTTGTTGTTGCTTGCACTTGAAAGGAATGGCTGAGGATGATATTATCATATCACACATTACTGTTTCGCCTTGGCTTTTAAAAAAAAAAATCTTCAAACTTAACACCTTTTTATTACAAGTTTTATATTTCAGCTGTTCCCCTTGCTGTCTCTCTGGATTTAATTCTGTTAACGCTCTCCCTTTCGTTCCTTTTCGTTCTCTGTGTTCTCCTCTCCCCCCCATCACAACATCCCATCCTCTCCCCCCCCCCCATCACAACATCCCTCTAAGCTGTGGAGTCTTGTGAGCAAAAATTCGGCTTTGTGAGCTACTGGCCTGAAAGTTGTGAGGGAGCGATTTGGCTGCTGCATAAATTAGTTTGCTCTGAAGCCATCCTTCCTGAGCCAAGACAAAAATGTGTGAGCCGGAGGCTAAAAAAATGTGAGCTAGTTCACACTCACTCAGCTTAGAGGGAACACTGCCCTGCACTAGTTTGGGTTAACAGAGCTGTCGTTGTCGTTGTCATCATTTTCTTCTTCTTCTTCTTCTTCTTCTTCTTCTTCTCCTTCTTCCCTGAAAGGGGCTGAAATGCCGACCTATTTTTTAATAAGAGCTTCATGTCTGAAGAATGCCAAAGTGGTTGACCCTAACCTTTTTCTCAAAGTGAAATTCTTGTGTATCTGAGTCAGGTTTGCTTCCATTGGTCGTTTGCTGCATCTTCATCGTACCTTTTTCCCGTACAACGACCAGAACACCATCTGGTCCTTGAAATGTGGCTTCCCATCTACTTAACCAATGCTATAATAATTTCCTGTGACTTATATTTGATATCTCCTATATTAACATTTCCCAGGATTTTGACGTGCATTCCTGTCTTCTTGTGGGTTATTATTTCTCCAAGGGTTAGAGATCCCACATTGGCTCATGTTCTCCTGTAGCAAACTGCTAAACTAAATGGCAAAGGCTTTATATCATATATTTAGCATTCTCAGGACTAGGTTTCTAATAAAACAAGGTTGGACAGTGGTTTAGGGGGACTAGAGGGGGACGACAGAAGCCACGAACACCACCAAGATCTCTCCCTCAGTGCGCTCAGGGCCTCCTCCTCCTCCTCTTTCATCTCCTGCCTCTTCCAGCAGACAACCAGCATGCCACTCCTCCTCCATCTGCTAGATTTCTTTCAGTACAGCCCAGCAAGCCACGTGGGGCCCAGAGGACTGCCCAAAATCTCTCAAAAGGAGCCTTTTGAAAGGAGTCAACCAGAGAATTTACAGCGCTTGAGGCAGGTCTGATGCGTGAAGTTCTGCAACTAATCCCTACAAGGAGCCATGTTGGTGAGTAGGATGCTGGGGGACCCCATGTGAGAATTCCCGTCCTTGGGGGCCACCTGTGAGAGTTGTGGCACAAGGCTCCTCTGCCCTGTCACAACTACGTGTTGAGATCCAATGTCACATTCGAGTAACCATTTCTCCTTTTTCAGTGAAAACTTTAAACAAAATATTTATTTGTTTATTTATTTTTCTGACCCACCCTCCCCCGCAAGTGGGCTCAGGGCAGCTCACAACAAAATTCAAACAGAATAAAACTTTTAAAAAGTCAAGCAATAAGCTAATCTTCTAGGAGCTGTACTTTCTTGTTTTCCCCTGCCAATAGTTCAGAGTGCAGGCCCTGTTTACTGAGGGCCAAGCCACAGTTTCCTCAGACCAAGGGCTTTCCCACATTCTCATTTCCCTCACTGATAACTTCCTGTTTCTTCAGGGGTGGCGGGTTCTGTTTGACATGTGTTTTGCTCCCTCTAGTGGTTCATTTGATATCACACTGGTTTATGTCTGTCATGAAAGCCTGAAGTTTAAGTCTGCAGGAAGATATGCTGGATGTAAACTGGTGTAATATCAAATTGACCACTAGAGGGAGGAAACCACACGTGGGGGGGGGGGGGAGAAACCAAACTAAGAAGAACCTGCAAGTGAGGAAAATGATGAGGAAAAGCCCCATGTCTAAACAATGGCTGGAAGCTAACCAATCTTTCCAAATCTCTCTGGCCTCTTTCTCAGCTTCAAAAACACACATCCTACAGAACACGAGCCAAATTCTACATTTGTTAGTACTCAGTCCCTTTGCTTCTCCAGCTTAAAAACCAAGTGCAACCAGTATATGTGAAAGTGAAATTTGGTTGTGGACAGTGGAGATCTATTCTGTTTGGAAAAGCAACTACACAGTTTGCTAAGCAAAAATGTTTCCGGCCTTAAGTATCATTATTTCCCAGTGTGGGACCCTTTGGGATCCACGAAAAGTTCTGCATTTCCTATGTATGCTGAAACATCATGCTACAAAACCAACAATCTGCATGGTTTAGGGATATATTTATAAGAAATTTTCCACAGTGTAATAAATGTTGATATTCTGAAGGAGCATGCTTGGATAGATAGGTAGCTATTGCAAGATCTGTCAAAGGTTTTCTCTCCCATTGCCCAGGCAGCTATGATGAGAGAAGGTCAGTGGCTTGCCACACATAAATGTGATAGCGAGAAATGGCAACATTCACAGCACTGGGTTGAAAGTCACATTGCTAAGTTTTATGCTATTCAGTGCAAGGTATCTACTGTCAATAAACTTTATTTAAAAAGTTATCAATAAGCTGAGAGCGGGCTTTTTTTTACATCACTCATTCCAGACATTTCTGCCATAAATGCTTTCAGAACACTACTTTTTCTGCAGAACCACTGGTTGTTTACGAAGAGCCTGGCCAATTAATGGGAATGTTGCAACAGCCAGTGTGGTGTAGTGCTTAGATTGTCAGACTAGGATCTGGAAGATTTAGGATATGGAAGACCCAGGTTCAAATCCCCACTCTGCCATGGAAGACTGCTGGGTGACCTGGAATGAGCCACACGCTCTTCACCTAACTTACCTCACAGGGTCATTGTGAGGATGAAATGTAGGAGAGGAAACTGAGATAAACTGCTTTCGGTCCCCACTGGGCAGAAAGGCAGGGTATAAATAAAGTAAATCAAATGAATTCAAGCAGACGTTTCTTCATTGATGAGATCATGCTCTTAGGGATGGGCACGAACCGGTCCATGAGCCATTTGGGGGAGGGAAATGGACCACTCAGCCTGTGCTGACTCAGCTGGTTGTCACAGAGCCTACACACTAGAAGCTGTAAACACAGTCCAGAATCAGAGTAAACAACAGAGCGAGAGGTTGGATAGCTGGGGAGTCAATCCAAGGTTGCAGGGTTTAGGAACAAGGAGCGGTTGCTACACACACAGAAGCAGATCTGAGTACGCAGAGTTGCTGCCGCACTGAGGCAGGTGTGTGGAGTGTTTGTGAGCAGGTTCTCCCACCCCTGGGAGTTGAGTCTGCCAAGGCTTACAGCTCCTCCCGTTGCCTTTGCAGGAGCTGCAGTCTGGCACTCCGTCTTTCCTCCTGCATAGTCAGCCTTTGGCATGCCCTACGTCTGGGGCACTCAGGAGAGCTAGGTGGGGAGTCTGGCCTCAGGGTATCTGCAACTGAGGGTGCTGGGCCAGGATCAGTCTCTCCTTGTGGCCACATCTTCTGTGCAGGTGCTGGGGACTCTTCCTCCTCAGGTACTGTTGAGGGTTCTTCTCCCTGCCTCTTCCTCATCTGAGGAGTAGTCAGCTTCAGCAGAGCTTGTACCCACGACACTAACAGTGGATGGGTGCACCCATCCTGCTGTTAGGTTTAAGAAGAAGAAGAAGAGAAAAGATTGGGTTTATATCCCACCCTTCACTCACTTAGAGTCTCAGAGTGGCTTACAAACTCCTTTTCCCTTCCCCTCCCCACAACAGACACCCTGTGAGGTGGGTGGGGCTGAGAGAGCTCTGAGGCAACTGTCCTTGAGGGAACAGCTGGTACAGAGCTATGGCTTGCCCAAGGTCATCCAGCAGGTGCAAGTGGAGGAGTGGGGAATCAAACCCGGTTCTCCCAGATTAGAGTCCACGCACTTAACCACTACACCAAACTGGCTCTCTTTAAATGGCTGTAATCCAGTAAACCTATCAGTTTCACTCCCCCACTTGGAAGCAGGGGTGGGGGAGTCATTTAACTCTTCCCAGGCGATTCCCCCCCCCCTTCTCCTGGCTGTAGCTTGTCACAGCTGAGAGCAAGGGGGACCCAAACTGGCCAATTCAGTTCAGGGCATTTCTGGCTGTTTGGTTTAGGGTTCGTTTCGAGAACTGAACTCCAAACCGAACTGGGATGTTTATGTTTGTGCCCATCTCTACATGCTGTACGCCACTTGCATTGGATATCCAAGGTCTCCTAAGGCCACAAACTCTCACATTCCCATCATTTGAAAGAGTTGTAGCCCTCTTCCACGCTTGTAGACATCCTGGTGAATTTAAACCCCTGCTGCGTGCACTGCTCAGGAGGAAGGGGACAGCCTCACAATTCGTTAGAAGTAACCGAATGAACATCAAGTTATCACCTATGTGTTAGGAAAATTGTGGTACTATTGGCTCATATATTCACTGTTGGTGGGAGTGTCCCGTAGTAAGACTATTTTGGCAACAAGTATTAAACCAAATTAAATTTTTGACGGTACGAGATCCCGGAAAAACCTAAGATAATTTTGCTTAATTACTGGAAAGAGGTACACATCCCCCAATGTTGGAAAGAGCTGATGACCCTTCTTTTTTCAGCAGCAAAAATCACTATTGCACAGAATTGGAAAAGCAATACCCCTATGCCGATCAACGCATGGTATGCAAAGGTATGGGACCATCTTTTTTTTTTTTTAATCTTTTTATTCCATTTTAATTTTACTCTAAACACAAAATGTACACTTATTCAAAGAGCCACACATTGATCCAACCATAAATAAAATTTGGACCATACAGCCATCAAGTCCATTTTCGCACTCGCGTTCAGCAAAAAGCTCCATCTTTTCATGGACAAGATTTCAGATTGAATAGGGAATCTTGACCCTGGTTTAAACCCCCAAACTTTCTACGCCAGATGGTATCTGATTATAGAAAACTTAGAATACATTCTAGAAAAGATTAAAACCACTCAGAGGTGGCAGTATTATAACTTTATAAGAAGTGGTTGGATTTTGTAACGTCTCAAAATCTATAGAGATTACACCTACTATAGCATTCACTTGATAAGATGTCTATCATTTTTTGAATTAAATTTTTATATATTACTGATAGTATCATTTTCTTATTTCAACATATGAATCGTTACTTGTTTAGTTGTATTTGTTAAATTGAAATTAAAAAATGTTTATAATGAAGAACTGAACACTTGAAATCAGGTTTGCATCTACACGTCGCTGGATACTGTGCTATTGTAGCGCTTTAGCAACCATTCGCAAGTGGATTGCCTTGTCCACACAGGATTATCTGGTTGTTAATGACTGCTGTAGCACTGTGATGGCACTGTATCTGAAGATGAATGGATACAGCCCAGCATTCTCACTTAATTCAATCTCTAGCAAACCTTCTACCCAATAATCGCCTTGTTCAGGATGCACGATTTGGCTTATCTTAAGTCACTCCTCCCTTTGGAATCTAACACTGGGTCTTTAGTAACTTGGCAGGAAAAGAGCCACTCCCTCCAATTTTGGACAGCTGGTCTTGACTTGGAAGGGGGAGGGAGAAGGAGAAACAGAGGTAGGTTAGAGGGCATGCAGAGTGCAGCAAAGATGCTCTCCTGGGGTGCAATTGCCCGGATTAATTTTCATCCGCACTTTGAATGGGGATGCGTTTAAAAAAGCTGTTATGAAAAAAAACAAAACCAAAGTGGTCCTTTGATTAAGCGGCCAATATTTGTTGCAGTTATTATAAAAAGAACAATCCCATTATCACAACTCTCAAGAAGCACGACAGAGCAGCTAGAAAAGTGAAGAATTCTTCTTCTGGGAACAGTGGCAAGGTGGGGACCTTTGCTCTTGCAAAGACTCTGGCTCATCTCTACCGGGACCGCGGCCCGGACCTGCTATCCCATCCCTCCAAGCTCTCACCTCTCGTGGCCTTGCGCGGGGACAGCCCCCTGCTTCCTTCTTGGCTCCTTCCTATTATGTACCCTTCTCTGAGTCTTAAAATAGCATTTTTAAATTAAGTCCTGGTTTTCATGAGAAAATTAAAGGAATATTATCTTTTAAAACCAATTCGCTCTCTCTCTCTCTCTCTCTCTCTCTTTTTAAAAAGTGTAATAAATAAATGTGGTCCTTCGAAATTAAACACAATATTTCATCTTCGGCTGTTCAGCTCATTAAATATTTAATCAAATTCCAGGGCAGATTTATTGCTGTTGGCACAGGAGGATGTTGATTGCCTACCTGACACTCTGGTGCCCGGTCGGCAAGCAGCAGCCTATGTTGTGTCCTCGCTCTTTTTGCTCGGGAAGAGACCCTCAGCAATCAGTCCAGAGCCCCACATGCGAGGCCCAAGTAGAGATGCATCGAACGAGACCACTTCTGTTCCCTGATCAGAGTCCTCAGGGACATTAAGGATTGCTGCTGGCTTGCAGAAGGGAAGGCACAAGACGTTTGCATCCCAAAAGACCTTTGCAAAGAGTTCGCCACCGTTCTTTGTAATTTGATGCCCATTCCTTTGATAATGGAAACAGGCTTGAATATTCAGGCTGATTCCGCACCCATCTGTTTCCTTGCAGTTTTCTCACAGCCAGGACAAGAGGTTAATCTCTCTCTCTCTACACTCCATGCCTCTCTCACTTTCTTTGTTCATTGGGTTTTACAGTACCTTCTGCATAGATTTGTCCCTATTCAGGGGTGACTTGGCAGTCAGTATGGCGTTGCCCCGGGTATCTGAATGTGGTTTTGAGCTGCACCTTTTCTTTCCTCCACTTCTGATTCTAATAACAGCATTTCTGTCAGTTCCCCCACCCCTATTTCTCCCTCTGTATTTATCACCTCCCATGAATTACTTGGCTCAGGCGGCTAATGACTGCGGAGGCAAGTACTGACACAGGAGAATCTGCATACCAATGCAGGAGCGAGAGTTGAAAACAAAATAGATGGAAACCAGACACCAGTTATTGCAGAAACTAGGATCCGAGGCGATGCACTGAAAACAGATATTCCAAGGCAAGGGGGAACCAGGTTGAGTGCTGATATGTGGTGCAAATGCCAGATGTAGAATGGGCCTCAGTTTTCCAAGAGTGCGAATACTCCAGTGCTCACTGCATAAGGATACCAGCCTCCAGGTGGGACCTGGGGATGACCCCCAGAATTACAGCTCGTCTCCAGACTACAGAAATCAGTTTCCCTGGAGAAAAGGAATGCTTCGGAGGGTGGACTCTATGGTATTGTCCCCCATAACGTTGGCTTTTTTCATTGCAGTTGCACACTGTCTCGACATTTTCACTTAGCTATCTACACCTCCAAGATCTCTCTCTTGGTCATTCTCTGCCAGTTTGGACCCCATCAACGTGTATTTATAGTTAGGATTTTTGGCTCCAGTGTGCATCACTTTGCACTGTCATCTCCATGTGTGCTAATCTGTCATCTCAGTGTGTGCTAATGTAAATCCAGAATCTAACCTCTAACATATATCTACACTGGGGAAAGGGAGGGAACACGGATGGTGGAGAGGCCACAACAAGCCTTCCTGAGCCCTTTTCTCAAGGCCCATCAATGCAGTTGTTTTAAGGATCTTTGAGCATCTACCTAGACAAGTCTATGCACCATTCCTCCTGCTGAAGCCATTGGTTTCAATGGGTTCCAATGGAAATAATGCTGCATTACACTGTAAGTCCACTATTTCCAGGGGTCATTTCGACCAGGAATGCACAGGAACAGCGTTCCAGGAGTAACAAGCTCAGGAGGGGGCACATATGGTGATGCGCTGTGGGAAAAAGCAAAAGCATACTAACTTGATCTGTATTTTCATGCCTGTTGTAGGGTAGCTTCCCTGCAAGAGCAAAGGAAACCTGAAGTGTGTTTAGTCAAAGTGTCAAGCTGGCTCGCCAGCTCTGAGTTGGGAAAGACCTGGAGATTTTTGGGTGGGGCCTGAGCGGTGGGTGTTGCCTTCCGACACACTTCCGGCGATGTCAGGGGGTGTGGCATATGCAAATAAGTTATGCTAATGAGTTATGCTAATGAGCTCCTGCACCTCTTTTTTTACGAAATGACCCCTGATTGTTTCTCTACCGGCCAGTGGTATTTCACTCAGTCTCACGCTAATATCCAGCACATCAACAAAACACACGAGCAAATAGCCATGAGCTTGGTTTAGGGCTGCCAAGTCAGCCCAGGGGGTGGGGGATCCCCCGCTACAGGAGTTCCCGATCCGCCGGCCAGCATTCAGCTGGCCAGGACAACTTCCCCCATGTAATGATGTCACCCGGAAGTGATGTCATCACGTTGGGGGCATTGCCAGGGTGATGCCCCCAACATGGTGACGTCACTTCCGGGTGACGTTACTGGGCGTGCGTGCAAAGCGCGCACACCAGGGGAGCTCCGAGGCAAAGGAGGACTCCCCTCCGTCAGTGAGTACATTCGACTTGGCAACCCTAGCTTGGTTCCTGAGAGTAACACTGGCTTTCCAGGGCGAGTTAAGGGCGAGTTACCCAAACAGGCTGAATGAGTTGTGTTTTTAAAGGTCCTAAATCATACCATCATTCGTGAGCCGACTTCTCACCTCTGGGAGATTGCCTTGGACGTAAATCCATGACGGAGGGTGGAGGGGGGGAAAACGTCTTAAATTCTGCCTCCCCTCCACCATTCTTGCCTTCCCTTGTGGAGACCAGAACCACCCCTCAGGCAAAAGTGAGCATTCATCTGCGTTTGCGGGAGAGGCACAGCTGAAATGAATTGGTAAGCTCTTGCAGGTGTTCCCTCACACAATGCTTTCCTTCCCCCTTCATGCCTAGAATGTCAGTGCCTGCCTAATCTTCGTCAACTCCAAATGCAGTGCGGAAATCAGAAAAATGGGGACTTAATGCCACAGGCCTCTGGGAAACTGCACAGATGTAGGCCAAGTCCCTTTACTTTTCTAAAAGCCTAGCAAATCAATAAACTGGGAAGTTTTTGCACACAACTCCTCACACAGCCCTTACCGCACACATGTGCAACGATGATTGAGGGCCATGCTAAATGTGACTCTGCAAAACCACATCACGCTGACTTCAGAGCTGCTTCTCTCTTGCAAGGAGTCCTAGGGAAAGGGTAGTGCCACCAACCACCTGGAAGAAAAAACTGTTCTTCCCCCTTAACAGGGTCTTAACGGGATGTTGTTTAGTAGCTGGCTCTGGCCTAGATGGCCCAGGCTAGCCTGATCTAGTCAGAGCCCTGGTTAGCATTTGGATGGGAGACCCCCAAAGAAGTCCAGGGTCATGACACAGAGGCAGGCAATGGCAAATCGCCTCTGCGCATCTCTTGCCTTGAAAACCCAATGAGGGGTCATCTGTAACTTGACGGCACTTTATGCACATACATTGGGCATCCACGACAGTATCCTCCACCATGAAGCTTAAACTTAAAAAGGAAGGTGGCAATGAGGTGGGGATTTGGATCAGTGCTGCTCTCTGGAATGCAGTTTGAGCCTTCTGCTCAAAATGTTACCCTGAAAGAAATACCCCCCCCCCCAAAAAAAACTCTCCAGCTGCTATTAAAGCAAAGGTAAAGATTTACCTTGCTTGAAAGTTAGTCGAATCTGTCTCTAGAGGGCGGTGCTCATCTCCATTTCCAAGCCGAAGAGCCAGCGCTGTCTGAAGACTTTTCCATGGTCATGTGGCCAGCATGA
Organism: Lepidodactylus listeri; assembly: GCA_029233225.1. Lineage (NCBI taxonomy): Eukaryota > Metazoa > Chordata > Lepidosauria > Squamata > Gekkonidae > Lepidodactylus > Lepidodactylus listeri. Next base: position 15,348,425 of record JARCFY010000010.1, on the reverse strand, counting down.
CTAAACGCTCTGGGGCTGAGATGTTGACTGTCTCTGAATGTGGAAGTTCCCTTATGTCACCATGGCTAGTAGTCACTGATAGACTTATCCTCCATGAATCTATCTAGAGTCCCTTTAAAGCTGTCTATTCCTGTGGCCATCATTACATCCTCTGGCAGCGGATTACACATTTTAATCACTCTCAGTAGAAAACAAATTTGTAACAAGGGAAGTGTAATGTTTGGATAGAAACATTCTTATCACTACTGACATATTTGGAACAATAAAAACTCTAAAGTTGATTTTTTTTAAAATCATCTCACACATTATAGCATATTAATTGTTGGCAAAATTATTTCCATTTCAACACCAAGCATATCCTTAAAAATATGCTGCATATGCAATATATGTAAGAATTGTCATGATTTATCACTGTAGGATGTCTCAAATAAATACATTTTGAGAAAGCCAAACCTTGTCTTAAATAGCATTTCCTTCATTCCAAAAGAGAAGAAGAAGAGGAGGAGGAGGAGATTGGATTTATACCCCGCCCTCACTCGGAGTCTCAGAGCGGCTCACAAACTCCTCCCCCTTCCCACAACAGACACCCTGTGAGGCAGGTGGGGCTGAGAGAGCGCTTTCCAGAACTGTGCTAGAGAGAGCAGCTCTGACAGAACTATGGCTTGCCCAAGGTCATCCAGCAGCTGCAAGTGGAGGAGTGGGGAACCAAACCCGTTTCTCCCCGATTAGAGTCCGCACACTTAACTACTACACTAAAAACCACATGATTTTTTTTCTTCCAGTGTTCCTTAAAATTTCCTAATTTTTCCAGGCTGGCATCCCTAATTTAAAGCTATATATTATATAGTCATGGATCCTCAGTGTTACATGTGTGCTGGCCCCGAGGCTGACTCCCTTTTTCTCTTTCTGCCACAGGTAGTAAGAATGTCAATTACTCTATAACTATCTATTAACCTTCTTCTTCTCTCTGCCTTCCATTGTGAAAGACATTTCTCATTTTCATAACTCAACGCAACATGTTTCATTCATAGCTGGCCCCGGTAAGAGAGATCACCTTGTTTTCCTCTTTCTGTCTTTCATTCTTATGAGTCCACTGCCCTGCTATTCTTATTTACATCTTAATGCCTCCCATATGCTTCCCTTTCAGAGTCTAAATTCCTCCATTTGCTTCCCCGGAAAGCCATCCTTCATTATAATATGTTTCCCAAAGTAAATTTATTCATCATCTATTTTTTTTCCCTATGACAGCCACGTTCTTCCACGACGGGAAATTAAACACTGTACCATATGGCCAGAGCAACAAACTTTTACTCCTCCCTTGCTCAATTGTTTTAACACATTGCCGCCTTCGTACAACGTTCTGTTTGCCCGCCTCGTAGTGGGCTCCTACCTGACATATGCATTAGACATGTTAATGGCACATAGGAAATTAAGTGAGGTTGACAATGTGAGGAAAGAACAGTGTGATCCCATTAAAGAGCCGAAATTTGCCAGTTTTACTTTTGTGTAAGTTGGGGGACGAAGGGATGAAAGCGTAACTCTATCCCTCAGATCAGGTTATCTCATTAGTCCGCTGTGCAGCCTACTGGTGCGCCCTCTCAAGGCCGTAACAATATGGCGTCACTCAAAACTACCAGCCTGGTGTCCTCAAATTGCATCCTTCACCTCATAATTGTATGTTTACCTCAGAAAGTCATTTCCTTACCTTCTACATGGATGCTGAAGCATCAGAGGATGACAAAATCATTGTCTTTTTAAAAAATCAGATCAACAAGTTGGATTTTGTTGCGGGTACAGAGCAAATTTAAGGAAAAAGAGAAGACAAGGGGAAATTCCACCAATGTCTTCGTTTCTGAAAATGTGTATGTTACATCCCGTGTTCCTGAAGCAATAGACAGTGCAATCAGGGCCTCTTTTTGCAGCACTTAAAAGAGCTGGCTTACTATTTGGGGAGACTTCTTCATTTTGGAGCAATTTCCCTTCGATAACGGTGAAGCGACTATGTAGTTGGGATGGGGAGAAGCAGGCGGCTGCTTCTTAAAATCCGTTGCTCCGTGTTTTCTCAGTAATTACCGAGGGAGTAATTGTGTTCACCTTTCATGATCGAAGGGTCCCATACTGGACCAATTTGGGGGGGCTGATTTAGTGAAAGTGAGCGCTCTGGGAGTTGGACTGAAGTCCATTTCCTACGTTTAGCCAAAACACTGTCAAAACCGAGCTCAATGAAATATGACTCAACCTCTACCTTTTATGTCTGCAATTCAAAAATGTTGGGCTAATCCCTTGCCAGACTTTGGGGTTTGTTTTCAGTAGGCTCCAGGGTTGAAAGGAAAAGCAAAAAAGTCATATGAAAAATTAATCTGGCAAGGCATTTTGACCGCTCAGGAGAACTGAAATCTTTGTTTTTTTTCTTTTTTTAAGTTCGGGATATTTATTTAAACTTCGGTTTCCCCTATCATTAGTTAGTACTGGCAGAGGCCAAAAAGGACTGATTAGCCCATTATGGCTAATTATTTGTATTATTATTTGGGTTATTTTAGTACCTGCAAAACTTAGTCAGAATCAGAGACCATGTGAGCGAATCGCACATTCATTTAGAGAGTGATGAGATCAGCTATTCTAGCACTTCTGATCTGAAAGTTCAGTGTCTCGGTCCAACCAACCTTATGACTGCATTCTTTTTCTTCAGCCAACTATTTTGCCTAGGGTTCTTCAAAGCCATTTCAGCTGGCTTCAAAAACTAGAATGATAGCGCCATTCAGTGTGTTATTGAATATATGTTCCACTCACAAAATTAGAAGCCTGGTCATCAAGAAGGGTAAAATGCAGAGGCAGGGAAGCTGACGGGAAGAAAGTTGGACTTGCAGTTCTAAAACTTTTCAGGGGTCGAAAAACATAATTTGTAGCAGCCAATAGCCATTTTAGTTTTTCTACACCTTGTTTTCCTTCTGTGCTGCTACTGCTGCTGTGGCCCTTTCTTCTTGTTGTCTCTTTGGGAGCCAGGGGCAGGCTTACTGGTAGCAGAGTCCCAATCCTGACAGGGGTGGACTGTTCACTCCTCCCGTGGCACTTGCTGGGCAGGGAAGGGGGAGCTGCTGTGGCTGCAGTGGTGGTGACAGACTTTCTCCACACAGGGATCCCACGGCTCTCTGTCGGCTTGAACAGGAAGGCCGGGCGGGGCCGGGTAGGGGCTTCCCAGCTCCCTGCAGGGCAGGGCTGATATTCTCAAATCCACCTCTCCTTCTTCCTGAGAAACGTTGGCATCAGGAGGGGGGGGCGGAATATCTTTGGATGCAAAGGGGAAAAGGGAACCCACTCCATGGGAAAGGAAGAACCCGGAGCTTCTTTAAGTGAGATCGTCTCCCTGAGGCTGTTGCAACGCTTCAGTGCATGTGCAAAACAAAAATGGGGATGGGGACCAGAAAAACAGGCGTAGAATCATACTGCAAGGGTCATTTTGAGCAGGAACGTGCAGGAATGCCGTTCTGGGAGTAACAAGCTCAGGAGCGGGCACATATGGTGATGCGCTGTGGGAAAAAGCAAAAGCATACTAACTTGATCTGTATTTTCATGCTTGTTTTAAGGTAGCTTCCCTGCAAGAGCAAAGGAAACCTAAAGTGTCTTCAGTCAAAGTGTCAAGCTGGCTCACCAGCTCTGAGTTGGGAAAGACCTGGAGATTTTTGGGGTGGGGCCTGAGCGGTGGGTGTTGCCTTCCAACACACTTCCGGTGATGTCAGGGGGTGTGGCATATACAAAGAAGTTATGCTAATGAGTTGTGCTAATGAGCTCCTGCACCTCTTTTTCTACAAAATGACCCCTGATTCATAGAGTTGGAAGGGACCTCCAGGGTCATCTAGTCCAACCCCCTGCACAATGCAGGAAATCCACAACTACCTCCCCCCACGCACCCCCAGTGACCCCTGCTCCATGCCCAGAAGAGGGCAAAACAAAAACAATAACCAGAAATGTGAATCTGAAGGCATATTCCAAGAGGTGGCTGAATAAAGCCTGCCCCCGCCTCTGGTATCCCAAGGAGGTCTCCCATCTAAGTCCTTGCCAGGGTAGACCCTGCTTAGCTCCCAAGGTCTGATGAGACTGGGCTTGCTGGGGCTATCCAGGTCAGGACTAAAGGGCCAGAAGACTGATGGGGAAAGACCGAAAGAAAAATGTCTGTGTGAACTGACAGCATCGATAGTACGATCCCTGGAGCCTCCGTGACACTGACGGAAAAACAAAAGGTGGTTGCAGTATGGAAAACGTCCGTGTTTAATTCCGTTGCAGTGTGTTCCACTTCCCGTTTACAATGTGGTATTAGAACATCCTTCTCTTTGTATTTGGGTTACTACTGCAAAAGGCAGCCTGGTTTCCGAAATAACCATTCCTTCTGTTTCCAGGACTAGCCTTACCTTGCCTTTTGCTCGAAAGAACCTGTCCACTGTTTCACCGAAGGCGTTCCTCCTCGATTATGTACGCAGATTGAGCCGTGCAGACAATAACAGCAAATGGCTTTGGTCTCTTGAGAATGCCATCTACAGAGGCGTTCACTTGTTTTGTATAGCCTCCCTCCATAAATGGTTGATGGCATTGTTTGAAAATGCAGAGCAGCAAATGATTTTCACAACCTGGCAAATGTGAGATTATGCAAATAAATTTCAAAGCTGCGCTGCCTTTTTATGCGCTGATAACATCATGAGAAAACTGAACATTGGATCAATGCCATGTCTCTTTGATCAAGAGAATCTCTTTGTTCGTTCTTTATCCAGCCAACCGTGGGTTTCTTCTGTCTGGTTCAACCAGAGGACATTTTTGGGGGGGGAATTATATTTCTATACTTGGCCAATGTCTCCTACCAACCTCCCTTTTTTGCGCTACGAGGCACTTCCTAGGTTGAGTCTGTGCCATATGACCCAATAGGTTATCACTGCAGGATACAGCTAATTCTACACTCAGGTAACCCACCAGCTCTAAGATATGCAGCAGAGATACTTGGGAAAGGAGCAAAAGGTAGAGCCAGAAGTGATTTCTGATTCTCTAGGTGGAGCCTGGAGATCTCTTGGATCCACAGACTGCAGAGATCAGTTTCCTCTGGAGGAAATGGCAGCTTTGGAAGGTGGATTGTATGGCCTTATATCCATACAATCCCTCCCCTCCACAAATCCTGACCTCCCTGTTGGTGTAGTGGTTAAGTGTGTGGACTCAGGGAGAACCAGGTTTGAGTCCCCCAAATCCTCCACTTGCAGCTGCTGGATGACCTTGGGTCAGTCACAAGTTCTCTCCGAGCTGTTCTCTCAAGTGCAGTCCTCAAAAGAGCATTCTCAGCCCCACCTACCTCACAGGTAATGCTCCCTCTAACCTGCGGAGTGTTGTGAGCAAAAATTCTACTTTGTGAGCTGCTGGCATTAAAGTTGTGAGTGAGCAATTTGACTATTGCATAGACTAGTTTGCTCTGGATGCTCCCTCTAAGCTGTGGATTCTTGTGAACAAAAATTCTACTTTGTGAGCTACTGGCATTAAAGTTGTGAGTGAGTGATTTGGCTACTGCATAAATTATATGCTCTGGAGCCATCCTTCCTGAGCTAAGACAAAAATGTGTGAGCCAGAGGCTAGGAAACTATGAGCTAGCTCACACTAACTCAGCTTAGAGGGAACACTGCTTCACAGAGTGTCTGTTGTGGGGAGGGGAAGGGAAAGGAGTTTGTAAGCCGCTCTGAGACTCCAAGTGAAGGGTGGGCTATAAATCCAGTCTCCTCCTCCTCCTCATCCCCAGGTTCCACCCTCAAATCCCCACTTCCACTTCCCGAATCCTTTCCCCCCAAATCCTGCTCTTCCCAGTGTCTCCCCTCCCCAAATCCCACCCTCCCCAGGCTCCACCCCCAAATCACCATGAATTTCCCACCCCCAACAGCAGTTTTTCCTAGTATCTATGGTACAGACCACAGTAGTGAAGGGAGGCGGTTTAGAGCCTCACCCAGAAGTGACATCACATCCTCCCCGGGCACTGCCCCCCAAATCTCACAGTTTTTGCTGATGCAGTGGTGGGAACCTTCTATGAGATTCTTTCTGTGTTTTGATGTACGAGTGCCTCATTGCCCTGTCAGTCCCTTATCTTGGGTTTCAGATCACTCCAGAGGTTCCCCAAACACAGACAAAATTCAGGGGCAGCTTTTCAGGGAGATGTGAGCAACTGCCTCCATAAGGCAGTGATGAGATCCTCGATTAGCTCTTCAAATCGGAGCCGCCATAGAGCAGACTTTCCTACCCAATTGCACCTTCTCTCAGGTCACTCCCATCTATTTCAGGTAACGCTGCATGCATTTTTTTTTCAGATACAGAAATCCTTGCAACTCTTTTTGTTTTTAAATATATCTATTTACTTCTTGAGTGGAATCAATATAAAATAGCGATTGTTACCCTCCCTGCCTTTTTTTGTTTAGCTTCCCATCTTCCCAAGACAATACTTAAAAGCATCCCATCAAGATTTTGGCAGCTCATTTGTCCAGGCAAAACACAAGACTGAGAACCGCAGAGAGAAATGGGAAAGCTGCTGCTGCTGCTGGACTGCTTGATGGAAGCAAGGCCGCCGCTGCACCCGGCAGGAGATGGGGGACAGTAACAGAGGGTGGAGCTGCTGTATTGATGGCAAGACATCATTTCCAGCATGAATCCAGAAGTGATGTCATGCCATTCTGCAGGCCCATAGCTACAATGGGGCATCTCGGGGCCATGCCCCCTCACTTTACAGCCACGCCCCACATGTGACTATGCCAGAAAATAGGTTTTTAAAATATTTATTTGTGAATTACTTTGGCCAGAGAACTTGAAATTCACCACTGCCTTCTCTTCTCTCTCAGGAGGCTGGTTAGAAGTTGGGGGGGAGGGGTTGAGAAAAGAGGGAACTGGCGGAGTATCTCTGTGCTCATCCTTTGGGCTGAGGGGAGAATGTGGTGGCCCGGTCTTCCTTCTCCCCTTCTCGGGCTGCCTAACCTTCAGACTTTCAGATTTTTAAAAAAATGGCTGCCCCACAAGAAAAAAATATGCCCCACAAGCCAAAAAAATCCTGGCTACAGGCCTGCCACTCTGGGATTCAGTAGAAGCTCTATGGTTTTACTATAGACTATACTATACCATGTGCCTCACCCACTCATGTTTACAGTCAAATGACACTGGGTCAGTGTCCTTGGTTTATGGGCTGCACTCATCTTAAAGAGCTGTACCAGAACCCCCGAGTTTGGTTGTGAGCCCCTCCCGATTAGGCATTATAAAGCCAAAGAAACAGTTCTTTTCCGTTTGGAACCGCTCTTCTCTCTTACACACGCACATGTTCAGTTCTTAACTCCCTTTGGATTTCAGACTTTCCACTGCGAAAACTAAACCCCTCTCTTTGCTTAATGGACATTTGGGAAGGAGCCAGGCATATTTTCACAGTCTTCTTTTTTTTTATCCCTAGACTTGTGGTTTGCCCTCGGAGCCCAATTTACATGGGGGCGGAAACAGTTCTTGCGCAATAAGTCTTATTCCATTTCGATGCTATAAAGCAAACATTATTCATGTCTGAAGAGGAGTGGACAGAGAGTGATGGAAGGGTTGCAGAAACAAAAAATTACAGCCTTTTGTAGCTGCTCAACTCCATCCACACACCAAAAAAATCCTCGCTAAGACACTTTTTGTGCATTCAAAGCGCACTTACTTGCCATGGTTCTCCAGCCAGGAATCTGTTCTGTTCTGTCTCTATTTTTTTATTATTATGCCATATGTGTAGCTTGAGGTTATATTGGAAGACATAAATCTCGTGTGAGCCACAAAACATTAAGCCGCCATTATCCTTATAATTTCATTATCTCCGTTTCTCTACCCTACAACATTTTAAACTAATTGAACACCCGAGGTTTTCCTGTGAAGTTTATTTCCCAGACTTTATTAAAGTACTGTGGAGAGTGCCAAAAACGTCTAGAGTCAGCATTTCCTAAAACATCCCAATTTATTAAAGCACAGCAAAAAAAAAAAAAATTATAAAGTGGTCCAAATTGCCAAATTGTTCTTATTTTCCTTCTTACATTTCCAAGCTGTGCGTTTTTAGTCACATTTCCAAGAAGGACACACACACACACACACACACACACACACACACACACACACACAAAGCCGTCTCGAACTGGCTTCATATTTTCCATGTAATATCATGCCCCAAAATCTTGGTTGTCATTTCCTTTCCCTTCGGATTAAGTTTTATTTCTTCACAGATTTCACAGAATTGTTTGCCCTTTCTGTGATGTTACCACACAGACTGTCCGTTGTACTTAATTTATACCGTTAATAGCCACCCAGCGCTCTTCCAGCAGTCGAGATGCATTTGTTGCAGAATTGCCGCGACGCTTATCTCTTGAGAATTAACAGATGTCAGTGACTAAGAGACAAAGCGCTGTGTAGGATGCGAGGGGAGCATTTGAATTACATGTGCCGAGTTCCCAAAGAGCGGGGGGATGCCTGCATGCACAACAGGGGTAAGCCGCATGCGCAGTCAGTCAGTTCAGACAACTACCACTGGCCCTAAGCAGACAAGGTTCTTGTGAGGCCATGTAAAGTCTCTTATGCACAAAGACAGTGGAAGAAATGGAGCCCAGCCCCAGGGAAGGGAAGGGAAATGGCAGCATGGCAACCAGTGGCAATGGCGCAATTGCGCTTCAGGGAGACAACAGCATAAGCTCGGATTATGGCCTTCAAGTGGGGCCTGAAGATTGCCCAGAATGACAGTTGACCTCCAGACTACAGAGATCAGTACCCCCTAGATAAAAAAAATGTGGCTGCTTTGGAGGGTGGCCTCTGTGGCAGTTATACCCCACTGAGGTCCCTGTCCTCCCCAGGCTCCACCCCCAAATCTCCAGGAATTTCCCAACCTGGAGGAGACAACCCTAGCTGCCAAGAGTTGATCGCTCAATTCAGTTCAAGAAAGGAATATAACATCTGGAGGATAAGGTGACGAGCAAGAGACTGAGAATGTGACCTGAGGCAAACGACAGAATTTGGCCTGACTGACTTTATACCTCATGCAACGTCTTAAATGTATTTCTGAAGTTAAGTTGAAGGCTGTCAAATATTTTCTGTGCTCACTTACAATAAGGGGTTTTAAGTCTTGCTGGTTTAGAGGGTAATTAGACACAATTGTTGGAATTTGCTAACGCCTATCGAGTTTAATTGATTTATTGCCTCTTGCCCAAAAGACCTTCCCACAACTTGAAGACAGTGTGAACAGAAGTCATCACTATGTCCTGAGGAATTTTCCTCTCTTTTTAAACCAACCTACCTTCCTTCCTTCCTTCCTTCCTTCCTTCCTTCCTTCCTTCCTTCCTTCCTTCCTTCCTCATACATCCTGATGAAGAGTTCTGGAGAACTTGAAAATTTGCACACTTTTGTGTGTCATTTGGTTGGTCCTGAAACAAGAAATTCCCCCAACCTGGTGATCCAGGCTAGCTGGATCTCATCAGATCTTGGAAGCTAAGCAGGGTCGGCCCTGTTCAGTGTTTGGGTGGGAGACTATTAAGGAATAGCAGGGGTGTTATGCAGAGGCAGGCAATGGCCAACCACCTCTGAACATCTCTTGCTTTGAAAACTCTGTGGGGCTGCCATAAGTCCCCTGAGACTTGATGGCACTTTTTACCACCAGTAGAAGGTATTATGTGGACTGCGTTCTGTTTTTTTTGGATTGCACTCTGGATGCAAGAGAGACAGCTAGTTTCAAAAGTGTGGCCTGCTTGGCCAATGGGAAAGCCTTGATTAGAACATCAGACAAGGAAGAGCTGGCTTGAAATGCTCACTCAGCCATAAAGCTCACTGGACAAAAGGGTCAAGTGCCTTAGGCTCTACCCCCAAAATCTCTGGGCATTCCCCAACCCAGAGCTAGAAACTCTACCCACTGGGGAGAAAGGCAGTGTCCAAATGAAATGAAGAATAAATGTTAAAAAATTAAGAATTCTGGTGAGCTTGAAAGCTTGCACAATGTTTTGTGTCAGTTTGGTTGGTCCTGGGGTTGCCAGGTCCATCCTGGCCACCAGCAGGGGATGGAGGGAGGGTTGCCAGCTGCAAGCTGGGAAACTCCTGGAGATTTGGGGATTGGGTCTGGAGAGCACAGGGACCTCAGTGGGGTACAATGTAGGGTTGCCAGCTCCAGATTGAGAAATACCCGGAGATTTTGGGGATGGAGCCTGAGAAGTGCAGGGCTGGGGAAGGAGAGAAACTTCAATGGGGTATGATGCCATAGAGGCCACCTTCCAAAGTGGCCATTTTCTCCTGGGGAACTTATCTCTGTCACCTGGGGTCAGTTGGAATCCCAGGAGATCTCCAGCCACCACCTGGAGGTTGGCAACCCCAGTACAATGCCACAGAGTCCAACGTATCCATTTTCTCCAGGGGAATTTATCTCTGTAGTCTGGAGAGGAGCTGTAATTCTGGGAGATCTCCAGGTCCCACCTGGAGGCTGGCATCCCTTGTTGGTCCTGATAAAAGATATTACGCAGATTGCTTTCTTGGTTCGGGACACACACGCGGATCCAGCCTTTGTTTGCTTTCACGGGCAGCAAAGGGGCTGTTTTTCTTGACTTGAACATTTCCTTTGCTTCAGTTGTAATGTTTCAGGCAGCTTTTCAACAAGCAATCAACATACATCAACATACGGAGGAAACTGTGGCTTCTAAGGAGGGAGGCCTGCTCAATGTCTTATCTCCCAGGCAACCTGAGGTTACTTGGCAACTTGAAGAAGGACCTGGGCAAACATGCAGTTCTCTCCCAAGAATGAGGGCACTGCTGTGGAAATAGACCCCGCCGATTCCCGCCCAGACCAGCTAGTACTTCGAGATTAACCCAGGGCCTAATAAATCGCCTTCAATCAAGGAAACAGAATTGAATGTCAGTTTGGGCAAATAAGATAACACAAAGCAAATATCAGCCCACTGGGTTACCTCAGACTCTGACTGTCATGAATGAAAACAGAATGGTTAGAAGGCAGGACACGATCCTTTGGCCCTGTTCAGGCACTTCTTTGAGTGAAATTAAACAAAAGCCTCGTCGCCACTTTGAAGACCAGCACAATTTTATTCCAGCGAATGTTTTCTCAGGCTTGAATGGACTTCTTCAGACGATATGAGTGGATAGTCAGTATCTGCTCAGTAGGGGCTGCCAGATCCCTCGGGGGGGGGGGGGGTTTGCCAGCTCTAGGGGCCCCAACCTGCTGGCCCCGATCCATCCGGCAGGGGAATCCCCACCCCCCAAAGTGCCTGAATCGTGCCGGGCATGTCGCCGGGGGGGGGATGTTATTATGTATTTAAGTATTTATTTTATTCAATTTATGCCCCGCCCTCCCCTCCAAGGCAAGCTCAGAGTGGCTTACACAAAATACATAAAAATACAGTTAAAATCCATCATAAGTTCCATCATAAACTATCATACACAAGTCAGTTATCCTAAAATCTTTTTTGTAGAAAAAGCCCAGCAGGAACTTATTAGCATAACAGGCCACACCCAACAGCAGAAACTCATTAGCCTGTTAGGCCACACCCCCTGACAGGGCAGCTCCCTCCTAGGATCAGCTTGTGGGGCGCACGGGAAACCCAAGGAAAGGAAGGCAGTTTCTGGGTCGGCTTCCCCAGGCGCCCTACAGCTGCAGGGCACCGGGGGAACCCGAGGAGGGGAGGCACTTTAAACTGCCTTCCCTCCCTGGATTGGATCAGCTTCCCCAGGCACCCCACGGCTTGTGAGGTGCCTGCGGAACCTGTGTGTGTTAGTATGTGTAAATGCTTGCGGCCCACAGTGGGTTATTATTTTTTTTGCAAGAACCCCATTGCAGTAAATTCATTGAAAGCAAATCCCAACGTATGGATCGGATTATTTCCTGAACACTGCCAACAAGAATGACTGGGCATGGTGTGTTTACAGAGATCACGCTTCGAGCATTCTGTCTTTGGAGTGCCACAAGTGTGTTTTCTTTGACGATCACTATCTGGGGGGGGGGGGGAGTTTAGTTACATCATTTCATTGTTTCTGCTGATGGTCTCACGGCTTGTCTTTCTCCTAAACCAAGAGCACCATAATCGGGCACACAGTTATAGCCTTAGGCCACAATCCAACATAGATGAGCATGCTGAAAATCCATGGAAGTCAATTGACCTAAATACACAGCTTGGTCTTTGGTTCTGGGCTAGGGTTGCAGCCTTCAGACGGTGGCTGGAGATCTCCCGGAATTAAAACTGGTCTCCAGTTAACAGAGATAAGTTGCCCTGGAGAAAATCGCTGCTCTGAAAGGTGGACTCTATGGCATTATACCCCACTGAAATGCCATCCCTTTCCAAACTGTGCCCCTCTAGGGCTGCCAAGTCCCCGGGGGGGAGGGATTCCCCCACTAAATGGGTCCCCAATCCACTGGTCCGGATCCAGCCAGCGAGGGGAACCCCACCCCTGAAGTGGCCTGATTAGGCTGACGTGCCCGGTGTGTTGATGTCACTTTGTTTGTGCGCATGACTCCCAAAGAGGGATTGGGACTCCCCCTCTTTCTTTAAGGTAAGTCTTGGCAACCCTATGCCCTCCCCAGGCTCCACTCCCCAAAATCTCCAGGAATTGCCCTACCCAAACCTGGCTACCCTACTGGCCTAAGCCTTCAACCCATTTGCCACATGCTCATTACGAAGGTAACCTGGCCTATTTGAAAATCCGATTAATTCTACAATAAAGCAGCAGCGTGATCTGGTATGCAGTTTGTTATGGCTCAGGTTAATTGGGCCTCCCGGTTGGGGGAATTGTGCCCAATCGCTTCTTGAGAGAGGAATTCCCAAACCCCCGACATGTATTAGATGGAAGACGCTGTCAAAGAAAAGGTGCACTCCTTTCTTTCACCTTTCCTTTCAAGGCTATAAATGATGGTAGATTTAATAGCATCCTTAGCAAAATGCTTTTTTTTAAAAAAAAAAGTTAGTGAAAGGGTTCCCCCTCCCCACCCGAGATTAATTATCTTCACTTTGACAGCCGCTCTTCAGCAATAATTCTTCAATGGCAATTTCTGTTTGACTGGTTTAGAACAGCTCTTTACCCTCAATTAAGAGCTAAGATAAACCTAAACCTTATTAATCAAGCGGGACTTAGGGGTGGGAGCAGTATATAAGTTTTAAGGTTTCAGACTTAATTACATGCACTTCTAATGCTCTTGAAAGGGAAGGACTAATTGCTGTGAGTTGACCGCCCCAGAATAGATGCTCCCAAACACTCGCTGCATATTGCCATGTGGTCGGGGCACCTGGCACATGAACCCACCCATTAATACCAGCTGCTCTTCTTCCTGCTTCTGTGATGGGTGGTCATATCGGTGTTTTACGAGGTACGCAGCAAAGAAGGTTAAACTACAACCATCTCATTCTTCTTTCTCATTCTGTGTCCTCCAGAAATCTTTTTTTGCCTGAAGACAATCATTGCTTTCACAGCAAGAACCTGAATACAGCGTAAAACAATGGCAACACTTCAATACCTGAATACAGCGTAAAACAATGGCAACACCTCAAAAGAAGAGTAGGTTTTTATACCCCACTTTTCTCTGCCTTAAGGAGTCTCAAAGAGACAATTGCCTTTCCATTCCTCTCCCCATAACAGGCATTTTGTGAGGCAGGTGGGGCTGAGAGAGTCCTGAGAGAATGGTGACTGGCCCAAGGTCACCCAGCAGGCCTCATGTGTCTCAAAGGGGCTTACAATCGCCTTCCCTTCCTTTCCCCTCAACAAGCACCTTGTGAGGTAGGTAGGGCTGAGAGAGTCCTGAGAGAATGGTGACTGGCCCAAGGTTGCCCAGCAGGCCTCATGTGTCTCAAAGCAGCTTACATCAGTGTTCCCTCTAAGCTGAATTAGCTAGCTCACAGTTTTTTTAGCCTCCAACTCACACATATTTGTCTTAGCTCAGGAAGGATGGCTCCAGGGCAAACTAATTCATGCAGTAGCCAAATCGCTCACTCACAGCTTTAATGCCAGTAGCTCACAAAGTAGATTTTTTTCTCACAAGACTCCACAGCTTAAAGGGAGCATTGCTTACAATCTCTTTTCCTTCCTCTCCCCAGAACAGGCACCCTGTGAGGTAGGCGGGGCTGAAGAGAGTTCTGAAAGAACTGGGACTGGCCCAAGGTCACGCCAGCAGGCTTCTTGTGGAGGAGTGGGGAATCAAACCCGGTTCTCCAGATTAGAATCTGTAGCTCCTAGCCACTACACCACACTGGCCTGCTGTTGCTTGTACCTAGGGTTGCCAAGTCCAAGTTGGAAAATACCTGGGGACTTTGGGGGTGGAGCCAGGAGAGGGCAGGGTTTGAGGAGGGGAGAGGCCTCAGCATGGTACAATGCCATAGAGGCCACCCTTCAAAGCAGCCATTTTCTCCAGGGGAATTGATCTCTGTCAGCTGGAGATCAGTTGTAAAAACAGGGGATCCCCAGGCCCCACCTGGAGGCTGGCAACCCTACTTGTACCAGCGAGGTTAATGGAAAGAGCATGATTTACATTTCCAGGCATTTTATCCTCCTTCAGCATCAATAACAAAGGCCCACATCTATTGTTTGTCCCCCCCCCCCCCCCGGCCACCTTGGGGGTTTTTTGTGGGGTTTTTTTGCAGTGTTTTAATACTGTCTTGCACTTAGCTGTCCTAATAACTTCCAGCTTGCAGGGCTCAGTTAATGACCAAAGTATTGGAAGCCTGGCTGACAATGCTAATAACCCCTTTATTTTGTGCTGTTTTGTTACTTCCATCTGTTGCCACAGGAAGGAAGGGTTAGTCGTAAAAGCTGATTATACCTTCCCTGCTAAAGAAGAGAAAGGAAATGAGATGTCAGCAAGTCTGACAAAAACATCTTCGGCAATTGCTCTTTTCAACCTAGAAATCTCTGAGTAGGCAGATGCCTTCAACACACACACACACACACACACACCAACACTGGTATAAATATCCTGTTATCTTGTACAAGCCATGGATAGCCTGTCCCACAAACAAGGCCTCTACACTATATTCATACAGGTAAGGTAATCTCGAGGGTATTTTGATGCTAATGAAATGCTGAGACCCACTGGCTTCCATGTTTTTAAGATAACAGAGAACTAAGGTCACCTGGGCCCCCTCAGCCACCAGCAGAGGAATGGGGCGTAGAGTTGCCAGGCCCAGGTTAGGAATGTTCTGGAGATTTGAGGATGGACAGGGATCTCAGAGAGATATGTCATAGAGTCCATCCTCCAACGCAGCCATTTTCTCCAAGGGAACTGATTTCTGTAGTCTAGAGATGAGCTGTAATTCCGGGGGATCCTCAGGTCCCACCTGGAGGCTGGCATGCCTACAGGAAAGCAACTAAGATCTATGTTCACACTCAGACAGTGATACCCACCAAGTGGCTTGAGAGCCCTATGTGGCTCTTTGATATGCCATTTGTGGATCTTCTGTGCACTGTTCCTCAATGGGACACTTTTCCCATGTTTCAGGAAAGTTGGCAAAGACCTTGACCGGTGAGGTTTTTGGTAGACAGGTGGTTTCCATCATGAAATAGCTGCCATTGGAGGAATAGATAAGCTGTGAACCTCCATGAGGTACTGTCGTGGGTCAGCCAGGGCCCAGCAATAGCGAGGACTCCTCAGGAGAAGAGGGGCCCCATGTAGCCAGCCTTGAATTCACAGAAGTCGACCAGCAAGAGAATGTGGTGCAGGATTCTCAGGATTCTCAGCCAACAACTGGTGCAGAGCCACCAACACCCTCCAGCCTTGATACAGCAGGTGAACCTCAGTTAGCCATACACCCTTAGAGCGCCACAGACAGACCCTGAGAACTACAGGCAAGAAGGCAGAGAACACGCCTCCTGGCCCACTGCCAGCTGCTTGCTGATGACAAAGATTAGTAGTTGCAGGATTACTTCTGAGCAGCTGGCTGCAAGCATGACCCTTAGGTATGGGGCTATAAAAACCAGCCAGGAGTGGCCGTTAGGTGTGGATGCAATGATAGATGCTAAGCAACTGACTTGTCTAATTCTTGGAATTCTGACCTTGGACTGAACAACCTTGCCTAAGCTGACTTCTGGAACACTGACTTTGGACTGAATGACTCTGCCCTGCCTGACTTCTGAAACTTGGTACTCAGAACCTGCAAGACAGCACAGGTACAGGCTTCATACTGGGGATGGAAGTAAATGTGGCTCTTTTGGTGGACAGTAATTGCAAATGTGCCATTCTTCAAGCCACAGAGTGATTACTGCTGCCGTAAGATCCAGGGCTGCTGACTGAGGGTGACTGGGGAGACAAAATTTAGGGGACACTTCAGCTGCAGGGCCCCTGAAGCTGGCCTCATATGGCCTTCACAGAGTATATTATAAATATATATATTCTAATGCAGTTCTGACTGCAGCCATTAGGGGTGCAGGAAAGGCAGAACACAGCAAAAAGCTGGGCCTTTCTGAGGAGTCAACCAGGCTGAAGGAAATGGTTTGCTGATCAGATCTTGCCAGACCCTCTTTGAATTAAGGGGGTGGGGGGGGGGGGGGAGTTAAGCACTTTTATGTATAAAGAAATAAAGAAAACCATGCCATATCAGTAAATCTGTTCCCACATTCCAGTAATTGTGCTTGCATTGGGATAATGTTGAGTTTCACATTAAATAACAATACCCCCCCCCCCCCAGATTTTAGGTCCTGCCAAGTGTAACGTTTCCGCTTATGGACTTTTCCTGGACGCTTCCATTCTCCGGTTTTCTGGGGGTGCCACGATGGGACTCACTGCATCCTGGGGCATATCAGTATCCCCTATGTTGAGGAATTCAAACTGTAATTTAATTACATGACTCCTGACCATGGGAACCACTACGTTGGGAAAACCATATACAGCTCTTGCAAATAAAATCATGCAGTCGGTGTTTTATTTCAGGTTACAGAATATTGGCACGTACGACAAGTCCCGGGAACAGCGTAGCTATACTTCAAAGAGGGTTCAGTGTGCATTATTTTTTTTAAAAAATGGTTTTAAGGAGTTGGAAGGGGGGATATTCCTACATTATATTCCATTTGTATTAGAAGAAGAAGAAGAAGAAGAAACAGGTTGAGAATCGAACCAGAAGAAAGAATCCTGAATTTGCCCAATGGGGTAGTTAAAGACCAGAGCTACTCCAATAATTCAAGTCAGCAAAGTCGTTGCTGAAGTGGCCGTAATAAGCAATTGACAGTGTTATGTGCGCATCTGTGAAGCGAGCCATTTCTCATAACCTGGTCGACAAAAAGAGGAAGTGAAGACAGATTGGACACTGGCTCGGGAAGAAGAATAGGCCTCTCTTTTAAAAAGCCATTACCGCATTCCTGCTTTTTGGAAAGGATAATGACAGATGGGCTGTGTTAGTTAAGGGCTTAATACCGTTTAGTTTTTTGCATTCGACTCCCTCCCGATCATGTACGGTGACACGCCGATTGCTCTTGTACCGCGAGGCTCTCTTCTTGAACTGTATTGTTTTTGCAGACCCTGCTGCTGAAACGAGGACTGTAGCCTATTAAAATGATAATCCATTAAGTGTATCTCGATAATTCTTTTTGAATTTTTTCCAGGCTGCTGGAGTACGATCAGGAGCAGTCGATTTCTCAAGGCACCATGGGTGTTGATTACTATGCAGAGAATTGGGCTGGGAGGATTTCTTTCGGGGTCTAAAGGTTCTGTTAAAGGAGGGGCAGAGGGCAGGGTTGCCAAGAGCCACCATGGGGCCCCGGACAAAGATTCCATCTGCCCCACCCCCGTGACCCTGATCAAGGTCAAATATTATCGGCTTGCTGCTACCATCCGTGAATAGAATAATAATTGTTAGGTAAGAAATGTTAAATTAAAAGAGGCAGGATTATTAAAGAGCAGATTTTACTTAACTTATTTACACAGTCCACAATGCAATAGGGTCGCCACCAATGCTCCCTCTAAGTCGTGGAGTCTTGTGAGCAAAAATTCTACTTTGTGAGCTCCTGGCATTAAAGTTGTGAGTGGGAGATATGGCTACTGCATGAATTAGTTTGCTCTGGAGCCATCCTTCCTGAGTGAAGACAAAAATGTGTGAGCCGGAGGCTAGGAAACTGTGAGCTAGCTCACACTAACTCAGTTTAGAGGGAACACAGGTTGCCACCCTCTAGGTGGTGCCTGGAGATCCCCTGCTATTGCAGATGATCTCCAGAGGACCAAGGTCAGTTCCCCGGGAGAAAATGGCCGCTTTGGAGGGCAGACTTTATGGCATTACATGCTGCTGAGGCCCCTCCCCTCCCCAAACCCCGCCCTCCCCAAGCTCCACCCTCAAAATCTCCAGGGATTTTCCAACCCAGAGCTGGCAGCCCTACATTGCAATAAGGTAAGGGGCAACCTCCCCCCTCCCAACCACACTTTCAAATAACAACCACTTAACACATGTCAACGGCAAACATGAAGAGGTATGGAAAGAAAAGATATGGCGCTTTGATTCTCAAAAGCTAATACCCTGGAGATCTTGTTGGTCTTTAAGGTGCTACTGGACTCAAACCTTGCTGCTGTGACATTGTCGTATTCTTAGATTTCAAGCCAGCTATAAAATTATCCTGAATATGCAGAATTTTTTCTGCCAATGTGCTTGTTGTGTTCTAATGGCAACCGCCATGCGGTCCGCAGCAAGCACATGGCCGGGCATATTCAGAGCTTAGCTCCAGAACACAATAGACTGGCCGGATCATGATTTAGACCTATCAGTCAGCCATGATGCATATAGGGACCAATGATCTGGGGAGACTTAATTGTAATCCTATCAGCTTGTTTGGGAGAGGCCGGGGGCGCGGTTTAGATGCGCATATAAGCAGACCCCCGAACCCAGCTCAGGCATGTGTTCCTGACCCTTCAATAAACCATGAGCTGATTTCACTTGAACACGTCTCTGGACTGAGTACTTTATAGTGCTTCTGTTCAGTACTTTCTCCTGGACTCCTGTGCACCACAGACAAAGTAACTGAGGTCCTTTCCGCACTTGGTTCTCAACCCTGGTTTTATCAGAGTTCAGTTCTCGACACCATACCTTGCATTTATCCTTGGTTATAACAGCATCCGTTTATCCCAGGACAAGTCTGGGGTGAAACCGGAGTGACAGGGATGAACCAGGATTTAAGGTCTAGTGTGGAATCACCCTGAATATTCATTTCCTTTCCCGGGCAACGATGGGAACTGCAGTTCAGTAAGAGGGATTAAGGATTTCTAATGAACCCTTTTTAGGTTTCCTCACCAGCCTATGGAAGCTATAGCTGTACTTCTGTCATTGTAGGAACACATATAGTTGACCACAGGGCTTTTTTTTCGGGGGAACACACCGGTATGGAATTTGAGAACCTCTTCAATGAAATTCTTTTTAAAATTTTTAAAAGTTTATGAGTTTTCAGTATACAGATTGAAAACTTCATATGCTTCATGAGAGACGAGGCTGAAGTTGGTTCCTTATCACCTGTTCCTTATTCATTCCTTATTTGCGACTTATTCATGAATTCAACCAAAAACACTGAGGAGAGTTTGAATGCTCTGAACCCCAAAATAAAGTCTGGACCACCACACATCATACACCCCTAGGGAGATATCCAGTTTCCTGGTCCAAAGTGCAGCTCTTGTGCCAGCTGCTCCAAAGTGGGGTGCCCCTAGGACAATCACACAGGCAGACACTTGGGCCACAATGCACCTCAAAACACTCTTTGGACCACCCCAAATGGCATATCCCCATGCTCTGCAAACTGTACCCTGCAAAATGACATGCAGTGGTGCCTGGTCCAAATACTGGTTCCGGAGCCACAGCCTTCTATTTGGGTTGCCTGTATTTCAAAAAAGATATAAATAAGGAACTGGCTTGACTGCTTGCCCTCTGCATCCCAGAATAAGGTTTGGACTGCCATATGTCACACACACCCATGTTCAGCTAGACGCTCCCCTTCGAGGAGACATATGCTGTTTCCTGGTCCAAAGCGCAGTTCTTGTGCCAGCTGCTCCAAAGTCCAGTGCCCCCAGGACAATCACACAGGTGGACTTCATCATGATCATAATAAACAATTCCTTTAATGGCATTTCACAAAAGTAAAAGCATAATATCTAAGAAATAAAAATTCAAATTCTGCATAAAATAGAATTCCATTTAAAAATTACTCTACATTGAGCACCTACAAATTTTTACTACGTATAAAGGCAGCAGCCAGTAAAAACTTTACCACAGGTTCAGTCATGTTTTCCTCAGTGATATTTAACAGAATAGTAGTTTGTTCAGCCTGGAACAATCTGACACACTACCAAAAATTGGTGATAAAATTCGTTGCCTAATGCCACCATAACAACAACATTCAAACAGCACATGATACACTGTTTAATAGTTTCACATGTACACGGGCAAAGTCTATTGGCAAAGGGAAGAAGAGATTGGATTTATACCCCGCTCTTCACTTCCTGAAGGAGTCTCAGAGCGGCTTACAAACTCCTTTCCCTTCCCCTCCCCACAACAGACACCCTGTGAGGTAGGTGAGGCTGAGAGAGCTCTGACAGGAACTGCTCTTTTTCAAGAACAGCTGTGCCAGATCTATGGCTTGCCCAAGGTCATCCAGCAGGTGCAAGTGGAGGAGTGGGGAATCAAACCCGGTTCTCCCAGATTAGAGTCCGCGCACTTAACCGCTACACCAAACTGACCCTGGAATCTTCCAAATAAAATTGTTGAGGGTAAAACATTAAGCCTAGCCAGTGTAAAAATTTTGGAGATTGCAGTTGGAAAAAATAACTGTGCAAGCGTCCTACCATGAAAAATATCCCATGGTTCAGAGGAAAACAAGTCTTATTGGCTGCATTATACAAGTTCCACAACTCTGCCTCCAGTAATGTGCTCCTTATTTTAGGAAACACCTCTGTTTCGGAGAGCATCAGCATAGATTCAAGAGAGAGATTCAAGGATCTCAGCCTTTTCTCTATAGTGGTAAGCCAGAGTGAACCCTCAGTCTCAGCTAGCATCTGGTAGCTATAGCTAATAGGATCAGAGTTAAAGTGCAGTCGGGCCCAATATTTGAAGGTCATAAGCCACGCCCTCATAGAGTTCTTCACGAATAAGGTGCAAATCAGGAATGAATAAGGAACTGGAAATAAGGAACCAACTTCAGCCTCGTTCTTGAGAGTTCCAGCACCAGCCAATGCTTTTGTGGCAGCCATTTTGTTGTTGCATGCACTCCCTTGTGTCAGGATCCCAAATGTGCCCACAGGCTCAAAAAGGGTGGGGACCCCTGAACAGGATCATCTTCTGGAAACCATGAAGAAGGAGATGTACAAACATCGGTAGGCTTTAAAATTTGTCCATTGCATTCATAGGAGATATTCTTGCCAGTGGTTTTGTGCTTGAATTAATAAAGTCAAGGGGAAAGCATCTAGTGTTCCTGGAAATAACAATGTATTCTATATTTGTCAACTGAAAAAATCTCTCAGTTCTGCCTGCCTCTCCGCATCTAGTACATCTTTATCCTGCTTGTTGCTGGATAATGTACTTGTCTATTCTTTAAAGAAAATGGTTGGCAGTTGCTCCCTGAGGCAACCGAAGACCTCCGTGTTTTCAGGGCCTGACCTAAGCCCACCTCTTTGTTGGATAAATGATCCTTGACTAATTGGTTTCAATGGTTCAGTCAACTCAAAACGGAAGTCCAGCGGCACCTTCAAGAGGAAGAAAATTTATTCCAGTAACAGCTTTTGTGAGACAGAGCTCGCTTCTTCAGATACCATATTTGTTGGTTTGTTTTACAAAACTCCCCCACCCACCTTTCTGCCACCAGGAGGCTAACAAATTAAAACATACGTCATAAAATCACATTTTTAAAACCGTTAATACCAACTCCAAAAGGTACCTCATGAAAGAAAACCAGAGCTAAAACACATAGAAAGGCATTAAAGGGAACAATTAAAACATCGGGTGGGAAAGAGAGATTATTGAAGGACCGCCAGATGGAACGAAAAAAGTTCTTCACCCGCTAGTGGAAGATGGCAACAGAAGGGTACAGATGACTTCCCCCTGAGGAGAGTTTTGGGGCCAGTACTGAGAAGGCCCTCTCCTGGGTTGCAACCTGCCCAGTCTCAGAAGGCAGGCGCTCCCAAAACAGAGCCTCTGAGGAGGACTATAGTGGAATAAGCTCATACTGGAATAAATGTTGTTGGTCTTGAAGGTGCACCTGGATGCCGGTTTTCTTTTTCTGCAATAGGCTAACAGCTACCCCACTGGAATACTCAGCTGGGAGATTCCTGCTCTTCCCCATGGTGTCCTGCAGGGTTCGATTTTATCCCCCATGCAGTGTGGAGGCTACCATAAAACCCGACAATCAAAGGAAGTGAAAGTGGCATGCAATGTAGAGGGGAATTTCTGTTCCAGTGTGGGTTTGGTGAAACAGCTGAGTGAATGCTAGATGCAGAATGGGTCTTGGGCTGCTCAGGTTTTTCCCAGGTCTCCAAACCCAGCTATGATCAACCGGGTCTCAGTTGGCCGGCACTGCAAGAGAGCAGGCTGAAAGGAAGGAACTGAAAAATTAAAATTTCATATTTAAGAGGGGGGACGCTCCTCCGATTGTTCAGACAGAATGGGGTATCCGATGTTCAAACTCTGGGAAAGGAGGCGAGTTCAGGAGTCAGGGGCAGCCAGGTTTAAAGTAGGGAATGAAAGAGCATTTGAGGTTGTCCGTTGCTTCCATCGTTTACTTAACTCCCTTTCTTCCCTGCTGCAGCACCTGTTTCTGCCTGTGCGGTCACTGTGGGAGTCCTTCCCTCGCCCCATTGCCTGTGAGGCTAAGAGCAGCATCCCGATACCTCGGGGTCCGTTAGGGCTGTCTATGTAAATGCAGAGTTAATAAATGCAGCAGAACACTTGTATTACCTTTTTTTGTTTTAGGGTCAACTGGGTGTCGAAAACACCGAACAATAGAGGAAGACATCCTGCCTACCTGCTCTATCCTGCATCTTTAATTATTTCTAAACCCCGTGCGAGGGAAGAACTAGTGGAGAAGAATAAAGAGCAACAAAACTGAAACACGGTGCTTACTCTCTAGTCCACCCACCAAGACTTGATTATCCAACTGGAGAATCCCAGGGCTAACTAATTATGCATTTTGACACCTTGCTCTGGTAGCAGATATGTGCAGATTCTGTCTCTGGGTCTCTAAAGTTAAACTAGCTAAGGCATCAGCAGGCATAAACAAACTATCTTTCTTTCTTTCTTTCTTTCTTTCTTTCTTTCTTTCTTTCTTTCTTTCTTTCTTTCTCCTCAGCAGAGTATGTATTCGGTGTTTACTTTTACCAAATTAATTCCCCTCAAGGAACATCTCTTAGAAGATGAAACTCACACTTATGGAGAGAATGGGAAGAGAAACATCGGGACATCTAATGACACCAGGGCTTTTTTTGTAGAAAAAGCCCAGCAGGAACTCATTGGCATAATAGGCCACACCCAACAGCAGAAATTCATTAGCATATTAGGCCACACCTCTGACAGCACAGCTTATTAGCATACTAGGCCACGCCCCCATGTTAACAGAAGAGTGGTCACCTAGCCACACCCACCTTTTGCTTTTTATTCTGTTTACCTTGTTTGTTGTCAAAACCCAGGGCTTTTTTTGTAGCAGGAATTAATTTGCATGTTAGGCCACATGCCCCTAATGTAGCCAATCCTAATGAGTTTCTGCTGTTGGGTGTGGCCTATTATACTAATGAGTTCCTGCTGGGTGTGGCCAACTCAGGAGCCAGCCAGAACTCCGTTCCTGTGCATTCCTGCCCAAAAATAGCCCTGAATGACACAATGCAAAAGAAAAATGGGTGGATGTACTTTCTGAAAAGAGGTTCTTGTCTTACGTTCTTGTGTTCCTATTGCCTATCAAAATGAATGGCAAACTTCCCTGTGGATCAGTGACTGTGCGTTGTGCCTTCAGGGTCTGGAACTCAACTTGGATGGGTCATTAAGAAGAAGGGGAAGGGTTATAGTTCCTCCTCCTTCATTATGGTGTGGGTTCTTCTTAATAACAATAATCGAGTGGCAATCCCTGATGTGGTTTTCAAGACGACAGAGGAGCAGAGGCGGTTCGCCATTGCCTTCCTCGGCATAGCAACCCTGGACCTCCTTGGCGGTTTCCCATCCAAGTACTAACATAAGAACATAAGAGAAGTCAATGCTGGATCAGGCCAATGGCCCATCCAGTCCAACACTGTCACACAGTGGCCAAAACCGCCAGGTGCCACCAGGAGGTCCAGCAGTGGACAACTCAGCTTAAATTCCAAGCTCTGACCAACTTGGGCTAATGTGGGCTATTCGGGCTGCTACAGGGTCTTGTTACTGCTGATTTTTGTATTGTTGCTAGTGCGTTTTGAGGCATTTCAGGAAAACGGGGTGGGGGGGGCACAATAGATATGCCAGGTTATCTTATTCACAAGGCCC
Source organism: Lepidodactylus listeri (assembly GCA_029233225.1). Classification (NCBI taxonomy): domain Eukaryota; kingdom Metazoa; phylum Chordata; class Lepidosauria; order Squamata; family Gekkonidae; genus Lepidodactylus; species Lepidodactylus listeri. The sequence goes on along the minus strand of JARCFY010000010.1, from coordinate 15,323,985 downwards.
ATTTTGTGCCACCTGATGTGGTCACCTAGGTGGCTTGGCACGAACAGCATTTTGTGTTGTTTTGTATCTGTGCAGCAGCAGCTTTCAGCCGGGCAACTGGCCAGGTCCCTCCTGCAGATGCCCGCTTTGCTGTTTACAGATTTGCTCGGATTACATTTGTCCTGCGGTCATCACGGGCAGGACTCGGGTCACTGAAAACCAACTCTATGGGCAGCTTGCGCTCTGGCGCTGTCGGTGGCACTCATCACCCGGGACGCTGACTGTTCTGGTACATGCTCAGAACCAACCGGATGAGGGGAGGAGCCTCTCCTTTGCCTGAAACAGCCTCTGCCTTGCATGTAGAATGTCCCAAGTTCGATCCCTGACATCCCCAGTTAAACAAACCAGGAAGGAGGTGATGTGAAAGACCTCCACTCGAGAGACCCTGGGGAGCTGCTACCAGTCTGAGTAGATAAAACTGACCTTGATGGACTAAGGGTCCAGTTTAGTATAAGGCAGCTTCATGTGTAATTAAAGCTCCCTAGCAGTGGCTCAGAGGTTAAGATGCTGGGTTGCAGACTGGAAGGTCGGTAGCTTGGCAATTCGAGACCTGAGTGCTGCATGATGGAGTGAGCTCCTGTCTCTGGCCCCAGCTCCTGCCAACCTAGCAGTTCGAAAGCAAGAAATTGCAAGTAGATAAATAGTTACTGCTTCGGTGGGAAGGTAACAGTGTTCCGTGTGCCTCGGCGTCTAGTCATGCCGGCCACATGACCATGGAGAAGTCTTCGGACAGTGCTGGTTCTTGGGCTAGGATACGGAGATGAGCACTGCCCCCTAGAGTCGGATTTGGCTGGCTTTCAAGCAAGGGAAACCTTTACCTTTACTAGCAGCTGTGCAAGAACACATAGAACCAACAATATAAATGATCATGAACACACTCAGCTTGGGGAGAGTCATGCAGTGAGGCAAAGTGCCACAGCTGGGTCAGGTCATGCCCTCCCCCCAATCCAGGATCAAGACAACCAAGGAAATCACCTCTTTTGTAAATTGATCCCCCCCCCCAGCAGTGCTCCCTCTAAGCTGTGGAGTCTTATGAGCAAAAATCCTACTTTGTGAGCTACTGGCATTAGAGTTGTGAGCGAGCAATTTGGCTACTGCATAAATTAGTTTGCTCTGGAGCCCTCCTTCCTGAGCCAAGACAAAAATGTGTGAGCCAGAGGCTAAATAACTGTGAGCTAGCTCACACTAACTCAGCTTAGAGGGAACACTGCCCCCCCAGTCGTGTGTGTGGAATAGGGTTGCCAGCCTCCAGGCAGTGGCTGGAGATCTCCCAGAATTACCACTGGTCTCCAGGTTACAGAGATCATTTCCACTGGAGAAAATGGCTGCTTGGGAAGGTGGTGGCTATGAGGTCCCTCGCCTCTCCAAACCCCACCCTTCTCAGGTTCCACTCCCAAAACCTTCAAGTATTTCCCAACCCACAGCTGGCAACCCTAGTACTGCTGAGTGAATGGATGGGAAAGAGAGACAGCCATGGTAAAGGAGTCTTAGTCCAAGCCCAATGAAGATGAGTCAGACAGGCCAAAAGTCTGGCTAGAAGACAGGCTAGGAAGTTCTTCTCTTCCTTCCCCCAAAATAGGATTCAAAACTCATCTATTTTTAAATTGGTTTTTAAACATAGAACAGTGCTGACAGATGAGACATCGGCCTAGAGAAAGCAGCAGGAGAAGATGTCTGTGTGGAACATTTTTTATTCCATTTCAAACGCTCAAAAAAAAAAGAAAGAAAGAAATTTCCAAGACCCAAGGGTCCACAGTTTGCAAACTAGGTGTCAGCCAAATACAGCAACCAATTATCCCTGATAATGCCCGGCATTTTGAATAGTTGTTGTTCAGTCGCACAGTCGTGTCCGGCTCTTCGCGACCCCATGGACCACATCACGCCAGGCCCTCCTGTCCTCCAGAGTTTGCTTAATTTCATGTTTGTTGCATCAATAATACTGTCTAACCATCTCATCCTTTGCCATTCCCTTCTTCTTTGACCGTCAGTCTTTCCCAGCATCAGGGTCTTCTCCAGTGAGTGCTCCCCTCTCATTTGGTGACCAAAGTATTTGAGCTTCAGCTTCAGTATTTGGCCTTCCAGGGAACAGTCAGGGTTGATTTCCTTTAGGATTGACTGATTTGATCTCCTTGCAGCCCAAGGGACTCTCAAGAGTCTTCTCCAGCACCATAATTCGAAAGTATCTATTCTTCGGCACTCGGCCTTCCTTATAGTCCAGCTCTTGCAGCCTATACATTACTACTGGGAATACCATTGCTTGGACTATGAGGACTTTTGTTGGCAGGGTGATGTCTCTACTTTTTATTATGCTGTCTAGGTTTAGGCCCACCTAATTTCCTTGTCAAGTCATCTACGTTGGCCGTTACTATATCTGTTCCATAAGCTATTTTATGATATATGAACATAAGAGAAGCCAATGTTGGATCAGCCCAGAGGCCCATCCAGTCCAACACTCTGTCACACAGTGGCCAAAAACACCAGGCGCCCTCAGAAGGTCCAGCAGTGGGGGTAAGACATTAGAAGTCCTCCCACTGTTATTCCGCCCCCCCCCAAGCACCAAGAATACAGAGCATCACTTGTTCCAGACCGAGAGTTCCTATCTATACCTTGTGGCTAATAGCCACTGATGGACCTCTGCTCCATATGTTTATTCAATTCCCTCTTGAAGCCGTCCATGCTTGTAGCCAATGAAGATGTATATTTTTTTAAAAAATTGTTTTCATCTATGGTTAAGTGTGCCATTGAGTCACAACCAACCCAAGGCAACCCCATGAATTTCCACCTCCTGGGGTTTCCAAGGCAACTGATGAGCAGAGGTGGTTTGCCATTTCCTGCCTCTGCATAGCAACCCTGGACTTCCTCGGTGGTCTCCCATTCAAGTACTGACAGAACTAATCCTGTTTAGCTTCTGAGCTCTGACTATTCTGGACTATGAGAGCTGCAACAGTCCAAATCTGGTAGTAAACAATTTTATGGGGTGACACGTGCAAGTACTCTTGGGGTGTCAAGGTTTGCGTACCGGGTGTGAGAATGGGGAGATGAGCAGGGGTTTCGTTATAGAGTGCTTGTGGCTTTCCTTCAGCAACACATCAATCTGTGCTCTTTATCAGGTTTTTAAAAAAACCCTTATCACACATTAAGATCACTGTATTTTTCGCTGCTTATTTTATCTTAACCAAACAGCGGGGCTTTGAACTTTGCTGCTATCGATCGTCTTCTCTTCTTTTGAAATCTGTTTTTCGCCTTTTCCCAGTGAAAACTCAAATGACACCCCTCTTGTGACATACATCTAAATGGCATGTCTGTGATCTATGCGTGTGAGTGTATGTGTTGATGTATGTGAGTGTGTGTGTGGTTATATGTGTGTGTTAGGGATGCCAGGGGATCTCCTGGCATTATAGCTCATCTCCAGATTACAAAGATCAGTTCCCCTGGAGCAAAGGGAGGCTTTGGAGGGTGGACTCTATGTGGCATTGTGCTCCCACTGAGGCCCCTGTCCTCCCCAGGCTCCACCCCCAAATATCCAGGAGTTTCCCAACCGGGTTTCAGCACCCCCTACCCCCCTTCCCCCCAAAGTGTGTGTGTGTGTGTGAGAGAGAGAGAGAGAGAATGGGTAATAGGAATTGCAAACCAAAAAGAAAGAAGTCTGTGATTTTGTGGTGTGGTGGAAAGTGCCATCACGTTGTAACCGACTTTATGGCAACCCCGTAGTGTTAGCAGTCAGACCCCTCCTCTCGTTGAGTCAGACCACTCCTCTCATTAACTATTCTAATTAATAGCTAGAAAACCATAAATACCTTTCATACAATACCATCTCAAATATGATAAATGCAGTACACTGCCTGGCCCAAAATAACACAAAATGGATGTCAGCCAGAGACAAGTCTGGACTTGTAGTTTAGACGTGTGGGAAAGGGTGGCTGGCTAGCTAACAGCTTCCTCCCCACCCTGGAAAAATGCATAATTTAGGACAATGGGTCTCCCAAGAACCTTTTGCCTTAACTTGGACTAATCTTGCCCACATCTAGCCTCTCTTCCCCTCACCCATTTACCTTAATTAAGCAACACTTAACACTATTTACCAAACCCAGTATTTTTCCCATCTGGTACTTACAGGGTCATCAAGCACCTATAGTTCACTTCAGGTAAACCCATGAGACTACTTCTAAATCATTGTCCACCTCTGAAAAACCCATCAAGTTATTGTTTTTGAGGCAAATACATCAGCCTACCCCAGGCAGCATTTTGCCCTGTATCTGGAATACCTAGCCACCAATGTGTGTGTGTGTGTGTGCATGCGCGCACGCTCCTGGTACCAACATAATGTACCCCCACTTTGTGGGTTTCTTCTCTTCACCCCATGAAACTCTGGCTGTTTTGCTGCTGCTTCCATGGACCTCTACAAGATCTGGTAGTTATAGCCCTTTTCCCCTCAACTATTCATGCTCCTCCCTGTTTTCTTTTCGCTAGCTTGCATGTTTTAAATGTGTTCATGTGTGTGTTTTGCCTTTTTCTCTTATAATAAAAGGCCTTTTCAGTTGAACATCTGCCTGGTTTATTTGAGAAAAATTCTGGGATACATTGGTAAAGATCCCAGTTACCTGCCTCTCACTCTTTCTCCTTAAGCTAATTCCCCCCAATTAAATAGGAGACTGCCTCTTAGGGTAACAATAAGGTTTTCTTCAAGGCAGGGAGACATTCAGAGGTGGTTTGCCATTGCCTGGTTCCATGTCATGACCCTGCTATTCCTTGGTGCTTTGTCATCCAAATACTAACAGGACTTACCCTGCTTAGCTTCCAGGATCTGACAAGGTCGGGCTATCCTGGGCTATCCAGGTCAGGCTGTGATTTTGTGCCGGTCTTTATTTGTTGCAAGGAAGAAGCTAATATAATGGCACACAGGGGTGCAAAGGTCTCCCTCAGGGACACAAGATTTTCGTCCACCTGTTCTGCCAGGAAATAAGTCTAACAGCACAATCCTCTGAGGAGTTACTCCAGTGTAACCCCATTGATTTCAATAGGCTTAGGCTAGAAGCACTCTGCAGTGGTGGCCTCTGAGGCATCTCTAATAATGGGTAGGCAAAGAGGCCTCTACTTCTGGACAGGCTGTAAGAATTATGTGTTTGCTGGGCCATTAAGAAATAGTGTTGAATTTGTGGCACCGTCCAGAGAGAATTTGTGAAATATGATTTCCTTTATCGACGCTTTCAAGTAATAAAGTGTGATGGTTTTTAACTCAGGAAGATTTCTTACTCTTATTTCCAGAAAACGAACTCAGCCCTAAAAACAGGGCTCAAATTGACAAAAGTTTGGCTTAGGATGCGTGTTCAGTCAGCGAAGCCGTTTCGATCGCTGAACCGCAATGTCGCACGTACGGCTCTATTAGACTCGCTCGTCTTCATTTTTGTTTAAACGTTTTGTGCCGTTATAGAAATACGGCTGGAATTCCAAGTAATTACCTAGAAAGCTTTCTTTTTTTAAAAAAAATCACTATGTATAATTTATTCTAATTCCATAATGTCATTTTAAAATTGGCCAGACATTGTAAGTACTTGAGAGAGAGGCAGATGGTGTCAATGGTCTACTTCTAATATGCATTACCGTACAGCCCAGGATGTTACAGATAATTCAAATGAATTTAGTTGGAAAGTCAGGTCACTGGAGCTTTTAGAATGGTAACTAACAGTGCTGTCCTAACCAAAGATGACACCCTTCGAAGTCCATTGGGAACAGTGGGGCTTAGAACCGTATAACCCTGTTTAGGACTGCACTCTAAAAGTGGGACGTAAGGCTCTGTGAATTTTGGCCTTTGGGATAAAAAAAATCCCTCTGAACTAATATGTCACGGCCACATAAAAGTATTAGATTCGAGGCCTTGGGAGTGGGTAATATCTGAGGGGCCTTTTATGTGCACACAGCAATAACTAGAAAAATCCGATCCGCAGAGAATTTTGAATTATGGACAATTAGCGAATGTTGTAACAATGCGAGATGCCTCTGGTGCCTTTTTAATAATACGAATCATTGTGGGCATCATAAAATACAAATTTTGTTTTCTTACTACTCCCAAGTAAAGTATTGTTTCCCCCTTGTGCGGGGGAGCTAAATGGCAAAGCGGGGCACAGCGTTGTTGGAAGATTACATTTCTGGACTAGCTGGCCAGGGCTTCCTTATGTTTTGCAAAAACTTGGAGAATGCTGGAGCTGGAGGGCGGGTCTACTACCTAAAAAAGGGGTGCCAGCATCCAGGTGAGAACTGGGGATCTCCTGGAATTACAGCTCATCTCCAGACTACAGAGATCAGTTCCCTTGGAGAACATAAGAACATAAGAGAAGCCAATGTTGGAACAGGCCAGTGGCCCATCCAGTCCAACATTCTGTCACACAGTGGTCAAAAACACCAGGTATCTTCAGGAGGTCCACCAGTGGGGCCAGGACACTAGAAGCCCTCCCACTGTTGCCCCCCACCCCAAGCACCAAGAATTCAGAGCATCACTTGCCCCAGACTGAGAGATCCTATCTATACCTTGTGGCTAACAGCCACTGATGGACCTCTGCTCCATGTGTTTATCTAGTTCCCTCTTGAAGCTGTCCATGCTTGTAGCTGCCACCACCTCCTGTGGGAGTGAATTCCACGTGTTAATCACTCTTTGGGTGAAGAAGTACTTCTTTTATCCGTTCTAACCCGACTGCTCAGCAATTTCATGGAGTGCCCACGAGTTCTTGTATTGTGAGAAAGGGAGAAAAGTACTTCTTTCTCTACCTGCTCTGTCCCACGCATAATCTTACAAACCTCGATCATGTCACCCCTCAGCCATCGTTTCTCCAAGCTAAAGAGCCCCAAGTGCTTTAAGCTTTCTTCAAAGGGAAAGTGTTGCAACCCATTTATCATTCTAGTTGCCCTTTTCTGCACTTTTCCCAATGCTATAATATCTTTCTTGAGATGTGGCGACCAGAACTGTACACAGTAAGGTGGATGCTTTGGAGGGTGGACTCTATGGCATTGTACCCCACTGAGGTCCCCCCAGGCTCCACCCCGAAATCTCCAAAAATGTCCCAGTCTGGAGCTGGCAGCCCTACCCACCATCCCCCAACAGTTGTCGGGGGGACCTGGCATCCTTAGACGACCGAACCAATCCGACATCTCTCCTTGGCCTTCAGAGGAATCGCCTCTTGCCGGCGGCTTCTGCTCTCCATTTCTGTTCACCATATTAAGACCCCAGTTCTTAAATGTTCAGCCTGATCTGGATCGCCCAGGCTAGCCCACTCTTATCAGATGTCAGAAGCTAAGCAGGTTCAGCCCTGGCTAGTACTTAGATGGGAGACCACCTGGGAAGTCCAGGTCTGCTATAGAGAGGCAGGTAACGGCAAACCCTCTCTGTTCATCTCTTGATCTGAAAACCTCACAGGGTCACCGTTAAGTCGGCTGCAACTTGATGGCATTTTCCACCACCAGTTCAATTTCAGCTACCCAAAATCATAGAGTTGGAAGGGACCTCCAGAGTCATCTAGTCCAACCCCCTGCACAGTGCAGGAAATTCACAAATACCTAAACCCCCCCCCCCACACACACACACACACCCAGTGACTGCTGTTCCACGCCCAGAAGATGACAAAAAATCTCCAGGATCCACTGCCAAACTGGCTTGGAGGAAAAGTGCTTCCTGACCCCAAAGTGGTGACCGACATTTCCCATGGTGTATAAGCAAGGGCCATGAGAACTGAGCACTAAGGCAACCCTTCCTGCCCTCCCTCTCATGATCTGTCTGTGTCAGGTGGCCATCTAGCCTCTGTTTGAAAACCTCCAAAGAAGGAGAGCCCACCACCTCACAGGGAAGCCTGTTCCACTGAGGAACCGCTCAAACTGTCAGGAAGTTCTTCCTAATGTTTAGCCAAAATGTTTAGTCTGGGGCACAATACTTGACATGCAGAAGGCTCCAGTTTTTGAGGGTGGACTCTATGCCAAACTGGGAGAGCCAGTTTGGTGTAGTGGTTAAGTGCGTGGACTCTAATCTGGGAGAACCGGGTTTGATTCCCCACTCCTCCACATGCGCCTGCTGGATGACCTTGGGCAAGCCATAGCTCTGTGCCAGCTGTTCTCTCAAGGACAGTTGTCTCAGAGCTCTCTCAGCCCCACCTACCTCACAGGGTGTCTGTTGTGGGAAGGGAAAGGAGTTTGTAAGCCACTCTGAGACCCCAAGTGAGTGAAGGGCAGGATATAAATCCAAGTTGCTATGATGCTATATATATTCATGTTGAAGCAATTTTCCTAATCGGAGTTGGTCAGAGAGAAGATGGCACTGTTTGCATTTCTGTATCACTCGTGGAAAAAGGGCGGGGGGAACGAACCAAAAACAGTGGGGTTGTGTGGATGGACCAGACATCACAAGACATAAAACATACAACCAGTCCCGTTCTCAGAGCCTCATACAGCCCGTGACCTGATTTTATCTTGTACATCTTTCCTACACAGAGACCAGCAGAAACCACACTCGCAGGCCTCCTCAAGCGTGGCAGCAGAGTTTGTTTTGTTGCACGCAAACACAGGAAGCTGCCTCACACTGAGTCAAAATGTTCGTCTATCATGGCCAGCATTGTCAGCTCTGATTGGAAGCAGCCCACTATGGTCCCTGGCAGAGGTTGCACCACCTACCACTGAGCACTTTAAAAAATACCAATGGTGACAGGGATCAAACCTCACTGTTATGTCCACTGACCGCCACTGGGTGCTAGTGGCATACAGTCAGAGCTTGGCTCCAAGAGACAATAGGGGGTCAAGGATCCTAGATCCCCACTAGCCCTCCAATAAGAACTCTGGCGGGAAATTCAAACCCGCCAATAGGACTTTTGGGTGTGTCCTAGGAGTTGTATATAGTTGGCCACCTCAGCCAGTATTGCATGCTTGTTGTGTACTCAATAAATCTATGCTGATCACTACATCGAAGTCCGGGCTTCCATGCATTCCTGCCAGTTGCCAAGATGAATCTAGCAACCCTAGGAGAGGCTGGTTGTTAGGGGCAGATGCCATGCTGTCCAGAGAGGGTGCGCCCCTGGGTTGGAGGACCTGGCAAATGCGAGGCGGCAGGGACCTCAGGATGACACCACAGCTGTGGACCCTAAGCTGGGGGAGGACTTAAGGGTGGACACAGAGAGGAGTTGGGCGGCCCAGGGCACGAGGAGGATGGAGGAGCTCAAGACATGAAGGCGGAGCAGCTGGTACATGGAAGGCAAGGCTGAATAGATGACTGGGGAAAGGGAGTGGTGCGACTCCTCTGACAACCTTGGCTGGAGGGACTTAAATAAAGCCTTATTTGACAAGCTGCCACCATCTCTGTGTGAGTACTTCTGGTCAGGGAAGGCCCAGTACTCCTTGTGAGTACTTCTGGTCAGGGAAGAAGAAGAAGAAGAAGAAGAAGAAGAAGAAGAAGAGATTGGATTAATATCCCGCCCTTTACTCACTTAAGAGTCTCAGAGCGGCTTACAAACTCCTTTCCCTCCCCCTCCCCACAACAGACACCTTGTGAGGTAGGTGGGGCTGAGAGAGCTCTGAGACAACTGTTCTTGAGAGAACAGCTGGTACAGAGCTATGGCTTGCCCACGGTCATCCAGCAGGTGCAAGTGGAGGAGTGGGGAATCAAACCCGGTTCTCCCAGATTAGAGTCCGCGTACTTAACCACTACACCAAACTGGCTCTACAAAAGGCCCAGCTTATTAAGCCCTCCTGCAATGGGGCTACTGGCGCCCTGAGTGGATGCAGAATGCAACCCTGAGGTGACAGTACCAAAATTATAAACAAAAAAAATGCAACCCATAAATAAATGCAGAGAGCTGACGTGCGGCCAAGTCCCGGAGAGAGATATCCAAGCTGAGGAACTAAGAAGGTAAGAAGGAAATGCGAGACAACCTCTGGGGCTGTAACTCTGCCATTCTGTGGTGTGTTTCTTTAAATCCGTTGAGGGTCTCCACCGCCTGGCTGCTCTGATAGATGGGTTCAGTCCATCTATAATCCTCACATTTATGGGCTATGCTTTTAAAGCACTTTTTCTTCCCCAGATGGTTTCGGTTTGCTCCCCTTGCCCACAAGCATTCTTCAGCCACGAGTCAGCCAGCTCCATCCAACTTGGCCGTCCTCATTGGCTCCTAACCGCTCGCATTGTTTCGTGGTGGTCAGGACCTCCTGTGTAGGCCCTCCTCAGACCCCCCTCTGGGCCAGTTTGTGCGCTTTGGGCTGAATCCAGGCCTGCCCTTGTGATCTCCGCGACTTGGGGAGGCCATTTCCTTAAGCACCCCTCCACACATCGCTAGGACGGCATACATCCAACCAGAGCTGCACGAACCGCACTGGCTACCAGTGGAGCACTGGATCAATTTTATTTATTTATTCATTCATTCATTCCATTTATATCCCACCCTTCCCACATAGCAGGCTCAGGGTGGGTGACATCAAATTTGGTGGAAAATACAGTATACAAAAATTAAAACGGTTAAGACACCAATAAAGTACAACGACATCATTCATCTGGTACAAGTTATCGTTGGAATTAAGGCCCCACAGATGCCTTCTCTGGTATGCAGTTCTGACCTACTGTGGCCCAGCAAAGAGGGAGGGATGTCCGTTGCCCTAGCTAAAAGCCTGGTGGAAGAGCTCCGACCTGCAGACCATGTGGAACTGTAGAAGGTCCCACAGGGCCCTGATCTCATACGGGAGCTTATTCCACCAGGTAGGGGCCACGGCTGAAAAGGCCCTGGCCCTAGTCGAGGTGAGACGGACATTCCTGGGGCCAGGGACCACCAGAAGATGTTGACTGGCAGATCATAATGCCCTTCGGGGCTCATAGAGGGAGAGTCGGTCTCGCAGATATGCAGGACCCTGGGCATATAGGGTATTAAAGGTAAGCACCAACACCTTGAAACAGATCTGTTACTCAATAGGCAGCCAGTACAGTTCATGCAGCACCGGGCGGATGTGGGCCCACAAGGGCAGCGACATCAGTACCCGCGCCGCTGTGTTCTGCACCAGCTGCAGTTTCCGGAGCAGAAGTTCAAGGTGCTGGTTTTGACCATTAAGTCCCTTAGCAGTCAGGGAACCACATACCTTTGGGACTGCCTCTCTCAGTATGCCCCCAGCACAGCGTTACTCTCAGGCATTAAATTGCTGGTGGTCCCTGGCCCAAGAGAGATCCAGCTGTCCTCAACCAGGACCGGGGCTTTTTTGGCCCTATGGAGGCGTGGCCAAGCCTGGGAGGGGCCAATAGAGCCTTCTGAGCAATCTCTGCCCTGTCATTTCCCCTTCCCCGCTCTCAGGGTGGGACTTCCCAAGAGATGATTGGCAGGCAGCTGTCTGTCAGAGGGCGAGCTGTCAGTGGCTGCCTGGTTCTTAAAGGGCCAGACACCATTGCTCAGCTTGTTGGTATGAGGATCTTTACGAGGGGCATCTGGGACTCCCTCTGAGCCTGGTGGATTTGCAGCTTGACAGTGTGGAGATCCAAGGAAGGGAGGGGCCTGTTGTTATCTCCACTACCGCTAGGGTAGCCAGGTCTGGGTTGGGGAATACCTGGAGATTTTGGGGGTGGAGCCTGAGGAGGCCAGGGTTTGGGGAGAGGACGGACCCCAGCAGGGTATAATGCTTTATAATGTCCACCCTTCCAGCAGCCATTTTCTCCAGGGGAACAGATCACTGTCATTTGGAGATGAACTGTAATCACAGGAGATCTCCGCGTGCCACCTGGAGGTCGCCAACCCTACCCGACAAGCATATTATACGATCAGATGCGCACAAAACTTTTTAAGTTTTCACAGTTAACCCGTGAGCAGTTTGCAGGCTCCCAACAGGCAGGGTTCTGTGATTCTTTCCTCTGCAGGTTTTTTTTTTTCAGCCCGAAGTATCCCAAAATGAATCCTGGAGCCCCCAGTAAGGGGCTGCTTGAGCACCAGTTCAGACGGACCACTGGTTTGATCTAATAAGCCTGAAGTTCAGCCTCTATGTTCAGGACCAGCACTTTCTGAGGCCTTTCTTTCTCTAAATCTGGATTTTCTCCTTGCTCCTCTCTTAGAGCAACTTAATACGTTTGGGGGAGGGAAGGGGCTTTAAAGCGGTGCTACTTTGGCTCCCTCTGCTGGCCCAAAATGTGAAATTTGTGTAAATAATAAATTATGACAATCTGATAAATAGATTTAGGACTGGAGGTGGAAAAAAGGAAATTGATGATCGGGGTTACTCAGCCCAGATGGCTGCTTCCCGTTTTGCTGTTTTGGGGAGAGATGTTCTCGTTGTGAAAAAGGTTCTGCCCTCTGGCCTGACTCTGGCTGCCATTTTCCCTGGTGGATCTCAGAGGGTTTTTTAAAAAAATCAGAAACTGATCTGCCACTGAAACACTGCTGCAGCTGCTGGGTTTTTTTAAAAAAGCCCCAAGGAAGCCACGCAGTGGACTGACATGGAGAAAAGGCCAGGAGAACGGCAGCTAATAGAGGAAAGTGGGCAGATTACTCCTAAATGGATAACTCCATTACTAGATACGGGTGCCTCTGTATTTTCAGCTGCAATGTGTACAAATCAAAGAATCCTCACCGTGAGGAAGCAGCTCAGGACTGCAGGAAAACAGGGATGCCCTGACCTGGGTAGCCCAAGCTAGCTCGATCTCATCAGATCTCAGAAGCTAGGCTGGGTTAGCCCTCCAAGTATTTGGATGGGAGACCTCCAAAGGAATACCAGGGTCACGACACAGAGGCAGGTAATGGCAAACGACCTCTGAGACAATGCCCTCATACTGCCCATTTGTGACAGGGATCAGGCTTCCTTCTCTTCTTTTGACGGCAACCTGAATGGGAACTGGATCTACTCGAAGAAACGTTAAGTTCGCCTTTTTTGCAATATACTTCTTGGGAGATTCATTTACTGCCCTCAGTATCATGCCTCTACGACTGGGCAAACTCTGCTGCATTAACCAAATTTCCCAATAGTTGTCTATAAAGGTGTGCACGGGAGAAAAAAATCAGAATTTTTCAGAATCAGATCTACTAAACCCCAGTATCGGTTCGGGAATTATCGGGCTTGCCGAATTTATTCTGCTCAATTATACCCTATGAGGACTGTCCCCAGAGGGTATAATAATCTCCCCTTGAAATGGGGGAGGGAGGCTCCTAACATGCCTTCCCTTCAATGATGGGAGCCTGCTGCCTTACTGAGCAACTTCGGGGGGGGGGGGGGGATGCCTCCCTGATCTTTTTTCCCTTTGCCAGCTGGAGAAGTGAAAAAGGTTGGGGAGGCATTTCACCGTGCCTTCCCCAATCCACCCGCTGAAACAGGTGGGCTGGGGAGGGCCGGAGAGACTGAGAAGACGTGTTTGAGGTGGGTGAACAACTCTGCTAGGCCAGTGGCAGCCACCATATGAGTTGGCTGGGCCTGCTGGTGGGCCATGCAACTCAGCCTGGCCCACCAGCTGTGGAAGCTACCATGTGACTCTTCCAGATACCCCAGTGATGGCAGCCACCACACAACTCGCTATCCACACAACCTGGCCAGGAGAGCCAGTGTGGTATAGTGGTTAAGACTGGCAGAGTCTCTCAGCCCCACCTGCCTCACAGGGCACCTGTTGTGGAGAGAGGAAGGGAAGGTGATTGTAAGGCGCTTTGAGACACAGGAGGCCTGCGGGGCAACCTTGGACCAGTCCCAGTTCTCTCAGGACTCTCTCAGCCCCACCTGCCTCACAAGGTGCCTGTGGTGGAGAGAGGAAGGGAGTGTGATTGTAAGCTGCTTTGAGTCTCCTAAAGGTAGAGAAAAGTGGTATATAAAAACCTACTCTTCTGCTGCTGCAGCCACCCCATAACTAATTCCCCTATGATGTTAAAAGTCAAAGAAACCTGGATCTAGCCTGCTGGCATTCTGCTCCCAAAGGCCATCATTCCAGTTTGGGGGCTGTCGTACCTGACCCAGGGGACTCAGAGAGTCATCCAAAGTGATGCTACTCAGATGTAATCTCCTTTTATCCTATGAGCTTACTCCCAGAAGCAAGGTTTGCAGCCTCATCCTATTAGCAGAGATCGTATCTGAACCCTTTTCTTGTGTTTTTTTCTTGATCCACTCCTTTTAAATAGAAAACTACAACCCCCATGCCTCTTGGCAAAATGGCACACGCACAAAAGCCATGCAAGTCCACACAGGTCTGTGACTATGTGCAGAAAGCTGGCACAGTGTCGTAATTAGAGAGCTGGGCTGGAGTATGGAAGGCCGAGGTTCAAATACCCACTCTGTTGTGGAAGCCTGCTCGGTGACCTTGGTCCAGTCACACTCTCTCAGCCTAACCCACCTCGCAGGGTTGTTGTGTCCCCCAGACCTTGGTCTAACCCTCTAACTAGACAACGTGGCATTATGAATGTGTTGGCACAAGCTCAGACTTGATCTCCTATACAAGGTCTGTGTAGGTCAGGCACTGGTGAAGAACCGGGGCGTGGGGGTCCTGCATCTGTAAGGCACTGATGAGAAAATGCAACTGAATGATGTACCTGGTGTGAATGACTTGATAGAATGACTAACGCAAGACTCAGTGAAGAGAAGACACCCTCCTTCCCCAAGTGTAGTTATAAGTACTCAACAGCACAGTTCCAGGAATTAAGATCATAGAGAGAGGCTTTCCTGACTGACTCATTGACCAAAGAAGCTTGTCTGATGGGTAAATGAAACAGGGCTTTCTCAGTGATGGCCCCAGTAGAACACACACACACACACACGAAGCTGCCTTATACTGAATCAGACCATTGGTCCATCAAGGTCAGTATTGTCTATTCAGACTGGCAGCAGCTCTCCAGGGTCTTCAGTTGTGGTCTTTCACATCTCCTACTATCTGGTCCTTTCAACTAGAGATGCTGGGGATTGAACCTGGGACCTTCTGCATGCCAAGCGGATGCTCTGCCACTCAGCCACAACCCCTCTCAGTTTCTCCACTGCATATCAGGAGCCTATGTTTGCCACTCCATGAGATTCAATGGAGAAATTTCCTGTAAGAACTGCGTGGGAGAGGGAAAGAATTGGGGAGTGACGGAAGGATCATAACAGCCTCCCCCCCTCGACCTTGTGCCTGCCCCCCCTCGACCTTCAGGAGGCAGCTGAAGACGGTTTTATTCAGGATGGCATTTGATTTGTTTCATTTTTTCCTTCCTATTGGCCATTGTAAATTGTGGTTTAAATTTGTGGTGTTCTGCGTGGGGTTGGGGGGGGGGGGTTCCTTCTGTTTGTACTGTAAGCCTCCTCGAATTCCGTAAGGTAGAAAGGTGGCTCACTCATTAAATAAAATAAATAAACAAATCCCTATAACTTGCAAAGCATCTTGTCGCAAACTGCTTCTTATGGCAGACATTTTTATGGACTGATTGTCAAATCAAACACAGGCATGAGAACGCATCAAGGCCCAGGGTAGATCAGCATTACTGCCCGGTTGAGCAAGATCTGACCCTAGAAACAGTACCCCCCATGTTATACATTAGTGTTTTGTCTTTACTGCATATACATATTGATCAAGTAAAAGCACAACTTGATGGTTACTAGAGTGAATTTCTTAGAATCCGAGGGGGGGATTAGAAGAAGGAATGGAGGCTGGAAGAACCAGCTGCGATGTCCCCGTGCCTCCAGCCTCCAAGAAGCAAGTGACCAGAGAGTTACAGCTACAGAGAGGCAGAAAATAGGCATCTTCCTGTTGACTCATCTGTCACCAAACCTCTGGGTGATGTCCTCGAGCTGGGCACATTGGGCGCAGGAGGACTCTTTGGGGGTGGGGCTCCCCCCACTGGCCTGCTGGCCAGAGGTGGATTGGGGGCCCTGAAATCAGGAAAACCCATCAGGGGGTTGGCAAACCTATTAGCAAGGGATCTGGCTCAACATACCGGCTCTCACAACAATAGAGAAGGAGAAGGTGGTCAAAGGCTGAGTGCTGCTTGCTTGGGGTTCGTCGTGGGGGCAGCTGCGCCCTTTGTGTGATGTTTGTTGGTTTCTCGGAAACATCTGGTTTTAGCCACTGTAGAAAATGGAATGCCAAACTAGATGGGCATCAAGGTTATCGTTTGCCTGGGGCACCAAAAACAAACCCCCTTGAGCCAGCCCTGGCTGGATCACCATATCAAGTAAATTTGGACTTGTGGATCACCATACTGAAAATGCTGGGACCCACTGCACTAGGGGAGGAATCTAGCGCCTGTAAGCCGTCACTTCAGCTCAGTCCCCCAAAGGACTAGGCTATCAAAAATCTCTGTGTTGCTTTAGACAGCATTTTCTTCCTTTTTACCACTGTTGATACATGTGATGCAACTCACTGCCAAAGCTAATGCAAGAAACGTGCGTTGAAAATCCCCAGCTTGAGCCTGCGATAAGGTTGCTTTGATATGCATCATCACTTGAGTACAGAATTCTCAATGATAAGGATGCGACAAATGTTAGATGTTTGTGCTGAATTGCTTTGAGAGCGGAGTTGTCTCAGATCGATAATCAAATTTATAGGATTTAAACAAATTGAGTTACCAAGCGGGTGGCCAGTAGAAGAACAAAGCCGGCCGTATCTCCCCTGAAGAAGTACACAGAGGGAAGAGATGAAATGAGGGAGGCCTTTCTTTCCCCGCATAAAAATACATTTCAAGTAGTACAATAGAAGGGCAAATGTAACAGAAGGAATAAAGTGCATTTATGGCTCAAGTGGTTCAGATGCTGAACTGCAGTCCAGAAGGTCATTAGTTTGGCAGTTTGAGACCCAAGTGCTGCATGACGGAGTGAGCTCCCGTCTGTGGCCACAGCTCCTGCCAACCTAGCAGTTTGAAAGCAAGAAATTGCAAGTAGATAAATAGGTACCACTTCGTTGGGAAGGTACCAGCGTTCCGTGCACCTCAGCATCTAGTCATGCCGGCCACATGACCACAGAAGCATCTTTGGACAGTGCTGGCTCTTTGGCTTGGAAACTGAGTTGGATTCGATTGGCTTTCGAGCAAGGGAAACCTTTACCTTTACCTATCATGGAGTATTGTAACGTGCTAAAGGAATCCTCCAAAGGAATATGGGTAAAAACTAGGTTTTCCAGCTCTGGGTTGAGAAAGTCCTAGAGATTTGGGGTCAGTGCATGGGAAGGGTACAGTCTGGGAAGAGGAGGGGGCACAACAGGGGTGAGGTGCCCTAGAGTCCACCCTCCAAAGCAGCCATTTTATCTAAGGGGACTGATCTCTGTAGTTTGGAAATCCGTTGTCATTCCTGAAGATCTCCAGGTCCCATCTGAAGGTTGGCAACCCTAAATAACACAGCCAGGTCAGTCAAAACCAAAAAGAGAAGGGAGCGGGTGCACCGGATGTGTGTGACATCACGTGCTTCCAGCAACAACGCCTGTCTTTCAAATACCAAGCCTGATCCAATGGAACCGAGTCGTGGTGGTAGGAAGTGCCATCAAGTCATAGCTGACTTATGGTGGCCCGGTTGGGTTTTCAAGGTAAGAGACAGAGGTGGTTTGATGTTCCTGCCTCCAGGTCACGATCCTTGCCTTCCTTGGCGGTCTCCCATCCACGTTTTAACCAGGGTTGACCCTGCTTAGTTTCCAAGATCTGACAAGATCGGGCTAGCCTGGACCATCCAGGTAAGAGTCAAACAACACCCACCGGGATCTTATCTTGATCTGCAAAGCTCACTTTATCCTCTCCTCACAGCGGTACATGTGACGGACAGGAGGCTGATCTGCCCCTGAAGGGAAAAACAGCCACTCAGATGAGCCTATGGGAGTGCCGGTGCTGTTCCAGCAGCCAATCACCTTCCAGAGGGGGGATGAAATGTTGGAGGGAAGCCCAGAGGCGGTCAAGTTCAGGTCTGCCTCAGGGAAAGGGCAGGGGTAGTTTTGGGTCTATCTCAGCAAGTAAGCAGACAGTTGGTAGGGTAGCTCTGCCTCGTAGTGTGGCAGAGTGGTTTAGCTCTACCTCTGTGAGAGAACAGAGTACCCGTTCGTTAGGCCTGTCTCTGGTTAGGAGCAGACCTTGTGCCATTTAGTCTGACTCTTGGAAAGGGGCAGAAAAGTGTGCATGGAATTAGAGTTGCCAAGTCTTGCTCACCTTTTAGCGGGGAGAGTCCTCCTCATCTCTGGGAGTCTTCTGGCGCATGGAAGTGACATCATCGTGTTGGGCACGTTGGGGGCGGGACCTCTATAATCGAGGGGAAACCATAGAGTTTCCCCTCAAATGATAGAGCGTCCCCCCCAAAATGTGCCTGACGCAATGACATCACCTCATCATACCAGGCCTATCTCCACAGCCCAGCAATTTGGGGGTGGGGTTCCCCCAGTGGCCCGATCCAGACCTGCGGGGGGAGCGGGCCGATTTAGCAGGGGTTTCCCTGCCCCCCCAGGGGGACTTGGCTACCCTAGGTGGAATCTTTGAGTGTGTGTGAGAGGACTGAACCTAATGGCCTTCCCAGCTGTTTTTCCTAAGGAACCATCTTCTTTTAAGGGATGCTGATTTTGTTGTTTTTATCGACTCATTCCACCAGTGTGACATGGGGCAGGATTGCCAACCTCCAGGTGCTAGCTGGCGATCTCCTGAGATTACAACTGATTTCTAGGTGATAGAGATCAGTTGCCCTAGAGAAAAATGGCTGCTTTGGAAGGTAGGCTGTATGCCATTATACCCTATTAGTCCCTTCTATCCCCAAAGACCCACGCACAAAATCTCCAGGTATTTCTCATCCCAGAGCTGGCAACCTTACATTGGGGTTTCTCAAACTAGGATCTAGAAGACCAGGGGTCATTTAGAGCCAGAACGCCCAGGAACACCATTCCAGGAGTAACAAGCCCAGGAGTGGGCACATATGGCGATGCGCTGTGGGGAAAAGGAAAGGCATACTAACTTGATCTGTATTTTCATGCTTGTTGTAGGGTAGCTTCCGGGCAAGAGCAAAGGAATCCTAAAGTGTCTTTAGTCAAAGTGTAAAGCTGGCCCGCCAGCTCTGAGTTGGGAAATACCTGGAGATTTTTGGGGTGGGGCCTGAGCAGTGGGTGTTGCCTTCCGACACACTTCCGGTGATGGCAGGGGGTGTGGCATATGCAAATAAGTTATGCTAATGAGTTATGCTAATGAGATCCTGCACCTCTTTTTCTACGAAAAGACCCCTGTAGGAAGACCCAGGTTCAAATCCTCACTCTGCCATGGTATCTTGGGTCAGTCACACATTCTCAGCCCAACTTACATCACAGAGTCACTGAGAGGATTAAATGGAGGAAAATGGAAGCCACTTTGGGTCCCTATTTGGGGAAAAGGCTGTTTATAAATGAAATAAACAAACTACTAGCACTAGACAGTTACCCTCCCTCAGGCTGGAAGAAATCCTGCAGGCCGAAGGAGCCTTCCTTCAATGTAAGTGGCTCTTCTATTGTTTTCTTCAGTTCATTTTTCAGTTGGACGGAGAGCCTCTTAAGTTGGAGGACGGCTCCTTCGGCTGGAAGAAGGCCTCAGACTTTGCTTAGCAGAGTGGCAGGATACAAGCCTTTTTAGTTTTATTTATGTGGTTTACTGTGTTGTTGTTTTAAACAGAACTCTAAGCCCAAAGAGATCGAAGCACTAACCGGAGTCCACCAGACACAAAGGGAAAGGACAGGAGTAGAGAAAATAAAATACTGAGATGGTGTATAAGGCAGCTTTTAAAGATTTTGGTTAATTAAAATTGTGTTGTCGAAGTATTCAAACTGTTACGGAATCATAACTGGGAAAGGGGGTTCTTGTCTCCGGCAGCACGCCCATTGCTGACACATGGCAAAAACTGTTATTTTCATTGAATTTACATGGAAGAATTTCAGGGGGGGGGTGTTGTACCATGGCGTCACAAACAGATTCCCTGAATCTGAGTCATGGGGTTTGAGGGAGGGCAGTGCTTTCCTTATTGAACTTACAGTTTCTTTTCATTCTTACCCAGAAAGAATACAGATACTTCTTCTCTAAAATGTTTCCCTCTCGTTCTGTATTTACCTCCTGAAATGAAAAGGAATGTCTTCAGCGGAGTGACTTCAGGTGAGATGACTCCCATTCACATTTCTGCCAGCCCCACAACGGCAGCCCGGTTTTGCTCTGTCGTTCCATTCCATTTTTCTTCCCACAGTCACCCGGCAGTTCTCCTTCTCATCTCGGGTAATCAACGCTCACGAAAATGTATCATTATGATTTCCCGCCTCCCTCTGACAATCTTGACACCACATTTTTCCTGTTGAGCAAAACACCTTTTCAAGACGGGTTGATTGAGACGTAAGGGGCCAACTGAGAGGAAACAGAACGGAGGCTGGTTGCCTTTGTTGTCATGAGAACTGGATGGGAGAAGCGCAGCAATCAGTCCTAACGGCTTGGAGGCCCAGTTTCAAGCGCCGTTTGCCATGACTGGGTCATACTCCATTACAGGCTGAGGGAGAAGGACTTTCTCTGGGTGCTGTGTAATGTGCACAAACACCTGGTCTGCTTGGACAAGCGGCTACCACAATAACTGTAGGAAATGCAGCCTTGATAGATCCCAGGGAATCTTGTTTATTTCAGAGGCCCAGGAACACATGAAGCTGCCTTATACTGAAGGAGACCTTTGGTCCATCAAAGTCAGTATTGTCTACTCAGACTAGCGGTGGCTTTCCGGGATCACAGGTGGAGGACTTTGACAAGGGCTCTTTCTGCAGTCCTTTTAATCCATGTTCATCATGGTGTCCTCCAAGCAATTCTGCACTAACATCGAATGCAACCTTCTTTTTAATCCAGCCCCCCCCCCCCATTCTGCACTAAAATTGAGTTCAACCTTCTTTTTATTCTGGGTCTTTTCCTCATTCTGCATTATATTACCTCCCTTCCGTGGTCAGCCTGGTTTCAGCCTGCTGTGACCCCAAAGTTGGAAGCTGTTTAGCAGTGGACTTAAATTGCCATGACTCGAACCCTGAGAAAATTCGGAATGGCAAGCAAATGAGGAAAGGACCATAATCAATGCACCCTCTAAACTGTGGAGTCCTGTGAGCAAAAATTACGTTTTGTGAGCTATTGGAATTAAAGTTGTGAGTGAGTGATTTGGCTACTGCATACATTAGCTTGGTCTGGAGCCCATCCTTCCTGGGCTAAGACAAAAATGTGTGAGCCGGAGGCTAAAAAACTATGAGCTAGCTCACACTAATTCAGCTTAGAGGGAACACTGACCATAATCTGCCACCTGATCCTTTTAATTGGCGAGGCTGGGTGGTGAATCTGAGTGGTGAATCTTCTGCAAACCAACCGGATGCTCTACCACTGAGCCATTCCCCCCCCCCCCCGCCACTGACCAGTGGCTTTGGCTTACAGTTTTCACAAGCTGGGGTGTAAGTAGATAGCATGCAGTAAGGAAACCACAGCTATGACAGCAGTAGTGATAATTTACTATCGTGCTTCAGTTTATCTGAGTAATCCTTACAAATATCCTGCAAGGTAAGCCAGTGTGATTATATCAAAATTGCATCAGGGTAGGGCTGATGTTAAAAGAAACACTAGCTTGCTAAGGCAGCTCTCTGTGTTCATAGATGAGGGAGGATTTGAGCCAGGGATTCACTCCTGTACACCCTGTCCCTCCCCCCCCAAAAGACTTTACTAGGCACATAGCAAAATTTCTCCAGCAGGTGATCAGAAGTCAACTCGCAGATGATCCGTCATCAGCTGGGAGTCAGCTTCTGGTGCCTGGAAGTAGCTGGTTCCTGCAAACAGTCACAAATAGGATATGAACTGCCAAACAGCCCACAGATTAACCATTTGCCCAAATGCTACTGGCGAGCAGTATGTAAGCTGAACTGGCAGGTATTCGAACCAACCTAGTTGATATCAACATGCATGGAAGGAGAGTGAGCATGAGCTTGCTGACCCTACCACTGCCAATGTGCGATTGCTGGTTAGGGCTGCCAACTTCCAGCTGGGACCTGGAGATCTCTTGGAATTACAACTGATCTCCAGACTACAGAGATCATTTCCCCTGGAGACAATGGCTGCTTTGGAGGGTAGAATAAATGGTATTTTACTCCTTCTCCTCCACAAACCCTCCATACTTCACACCCAAATCTCCAAAAATCCTATTGCCAGGTCATAAACACACATATAGGGAGAACACAGCTTCTGCCCCTGTGATCAGGAAAAAGCCACATTCCTGAAAATAGGGTAAGAACCTATGTGCACATACTTTGTATGTGCATAAACTGCATGCTCACAGACAAGAGTTCAGATGTTCACTGGGGGAATGGGCCAGTGCATTCATGTCTGCTTCCCCTCTACACGTCAGTTTCAACAGACCAAATGTCATCAATAGAGGGCTATTTTAGAACATAAGAGAAGTCATGTTGGATCAGGCCAGTGGCCCATCCAGTCCAACACTCTTGTCACACAGTGGCCAAAAATACCAGGTGCCCTCAGGAGGTCCACCAGTGGGGCCCGAACTCAAGAAACCCTCCCACTGTTGCCCCCCCAAGCCCCAAGAATACAGAGCATCACTGCCCCAGACAGAGTGTTCCATCTATACCTTGTGGCTAATAGCCACTGATGGAAGGCTGGCTCTGCTCAAGGCTGGCTTCTTTCTTTCTTTCTTTCTTTCTTTCTTTCTTTCTTTCTTTCTTTCTTTCTTTCTTTCTTTCTTTCTTTCTTTCTTTCTTTCTTTCTTTCTTTCAAAAAGAGGTGCCAGAACTCTCAAGGGGGAAATGAAGTTTTCAGTCAGTGAAAACTCACAAACTTTTACACAGTTTTAAAAGAATTTTGTCAAAGAGGTTCCAGAACTCTGTTCCAGCACATTCCCCCAGAAAGAAAGCCCTTCCTCTGCTCCATATGTTTATCGAGTCCCCACAGCAATTCACGGCAATCAATGAGCATTTTAGAAAGAGTAAGGGTTTAACGTTACCCAACTTGTGCATATGTGCTTGCAAAACTGTTGGTCTGGGATTCTCCAGTCTGCCATCTATGCATGTTCAGAATATCACCGAACATTACTGAATATTCCAAGGAAAATAACACTCCATTCAGAATGTAGCCAAATACAAAATGAGCAAATCTTTGTACCAAGCAACAGGCTGGATCCAGACTCTTCCTTTACGAGTGGGAAGGACACTTCCTCTCACACTTTGGGGGGGGGGGGGATAATAACAATTTCCACCAATTTCTCTTTCCCGCCTTCAACTTGCCTTACTTTTCAGGATTCAAAGAATCTGGGAGAGTTTTGAAATTGTGTATTTATACTTGCAAGGCACACTACAGGGAACTTATTATAGACTTGGGTTGTGGTCACACGCCTGAGATAAAGCAGGGGGGAAGAGAGGCTATTTGGTAATCCTAGGAATTTGACCCACAGTTGCACAATCACATCTCCCTTTGCAGCTGCGGGTGCAGTCCGTCAGTGAGTGATCAGACACAACTGTGGGTGAGTCGGGTTTTTTTGTCCCTTTTTCTCTCATGCGCTTAAATGAGGGATCGATGAGTCGCACCTCCACACTGAGGGCTCCCTATGGAGTTTGCGATGATGCACATACTGCGAAGGGGGTGGGGGGAATGGCATGGAGTCAGGATGGCCTGATCAGACCATCCCGATGGCATGAAAGCATGCTGGAGCGATCAGACAGGGGAAAGTCTGCCCATAGCCCATCGCAACCCATTTACTACCAGTTTTTCCCTGGTGTCTTTTAACTCTGCAGGGCGCTTCCTGATTGCTCCCATTAAATCTGCCTGGCATTTGTGCCTATGTCGGATCTAATTGTGTGTATGATTGCAACTGTACAGTGTTTGACTCACTCCCTCTTGGTAAGTAACCATGGAAATTTGGGGAACGTATGGAATACTAAGGACCTCTAATAGAATTCTCAGTCCCTTACTGAACTACAACTCCCATGATTCTTGGAGGGAAACCATGTCAGCTGGAACCAACATAAAACTGACACTTGGTAGTATAGCTATGTCTTAATTTGAAAAGCAGTATTCTGGTTTATTTAGTCACGTGGTTTATTATTTATTTCTAGACACTAGGATCCAAAAGTTGGCACCCAATAAGGGATGGATTTTTAAACCATTTGTGTGAGTATGTATATGAAAGAAAGAGAATGAACACTCTTTCTGCAATTAACACTTGAAATGAGTCAAAAACTTCATCTTTGTACTTGCATACATTTCATTTCATTGAGGCCAAAAAGACACACTCGTCTAAAAATCTGCTTTAATGAGAAATTTTTCATTAAAAGCAAAAGAATGTAGATTGTGTTTCTATGGTTTCAGTTCCAGGAAGCTGTGCGGCTAATCAGTCATTTCAAAACTATTAATTTTATCTTGTTAATATTGAATTTAATACTCTCAATATATAACCAGTCTTTCAACCTTCATAAAAATTCTTCTAACCTAACCTAATTGCATTTGTGAAGATTCGGTTTGCTGAGGCAGCAGATTTTAATCCTAAAAGCTGTCTATGCCTGGCCAGAGAAAGAGGGGGGGGGGGGGGAGAGAGAGAGAGAGAGAGAGAAAAATATGTGGGAAGTGGTACCTACTTTCTCAGCTATGTCCATGTTTTGAGATATAAGGCAGTTCTTTTTTTGGCGAGGATATTTTTCTCGTTGCTTTACAGCCAGGAACAACTGCAGAGCCAAGAGTAAAAGATGATTGGATTTTTTTTTCCTCCCTCCATTTACCAATTGACTAAATTGGTTTGTGCAAACCTTTTGAAGAGTTTACTTTCCTGGATTCAGTTAATGAACCTCAGTAGGGTTTTGTCCTTACTGCAGCTTCAGACAATGGGATACAAAGATTCTTAAATTTGGTGTAGTGGTTAAGTGCACAGACTCTAGTCTGGGAGAACCAGGTTTGATTCCCCACTCCTCCACTTGCAGCTGCTGAATGACCTTGGGCAAGCCATAGTTCTGGCACAGCTGTTCTCTCAAGGACAGCTCTAGAAAGAGCTCTCTCAGCCCCACCTACCTCACAGGGCATCTGTTGTGGGGAGGGGAAGGGAAAGGAGTTTGTAAGCCGTTCTGAGACTCGAAGTGAAGGGCGGGATATAAATCCAGTCTCTTCTTCTTCTTCTTCTTCAGCAAAGGATTTCAGCTCTGCCTGCCATTGTTGTATGATAAACCATCTCACAAAGCAAATCCGGTAATTCTGGGATTGCCATCCTCCTGGAGATGCCCTGCCATTACAATTGATCTCCAGATAAGGTGGCCAGACTCCCCAGTGGAGACAGGGGTTCCCTGCTGGGAGTAGGAGATGCTATAAAACCCAAGAGATATCACCATTGCACCTTCAGGGTGTGCTAGGGTTGCCAGGT
The DNA here is from genome assembly GCA_029233225.1 of Lepidodactylus listeri. NCBI lineage: Eukaryota > Metazoa > Chordata > Lepidosauria > Squamata > Gekkonidae > Lepidodactylus > Lepidodactylus listeri. The sequence continues at coordinate 15,298,671 of JARCFY010000010.1, read as the reverse complement.
CTGGGTTGGAAAATACCTGGAGACTTTGGGGGTGGATCCAGGAGAGGGTGGGTTTGGGGAGGGGCCTCAGCATGGTACAATGCCATCGAGTCCACCCTTCAAAGTAGCCATTTTCTCCAGGGGAGCTGATCTCTGTCAACTGGAGATCAGTTGTAAAAGCGGGAGATCTCCAGGCCCCAAATGGAGTCTGGCAAGCCTAGGGCATGCCCAGTTGGAAGCCCTGGGTTCATCTTGTAGCAGGAGCACCTTTGCATATTAGGCCACACACCCCTAATGTAGCCAATCCTCCAAGAGTTTACAGAGCTCTTCTTATAGGGGCTACTGTAAGCTCTTGGAGGACTGGCTACTGTAAGCTCCTGGAGGATTGGCTACATCAGGGGTGTGTGGCCTAATATGCAAAGGAGCTCCTGCTACGAAATGAGCCCTGTGAAGCCAATGCCTTTGTTGTAGTGGAACATTTGGCTTGGCAGCCACTTCTAGATTGACCCCATCCCTGGCAGCCATTTTATGGTGGTACCCATTGCTTCTTCTCAGAATTCTAAAAGCGCTCACAAAATCAACAAGGTTACTGTAATCCAAATATGGGACTGTTGTGTTCTCCTGGTCCAATAGGGTAAGGTTTCTTTTTGAAGAAAACAAAGCAACAGGGACATCTTTATTAGTAATAAAGGAGACCCCCAGCAGAAAATAGCCAAGAGATCTGTCCAAAGCATCGTGGTGTTTGCTTTTATAGTATGCAAATTACAACTTTGACACCCTAATGACGAGAGCACCAATTTCCCAGCCTTGTTTTAGACTTCTCACCAGCTTCAAATGTTCTCTTTATCTATCCCATGCTTGCTAGTAGATGTTTCTGTGATTTGGTGTAGTGGTTAAGTGTGCGGACTCTAATCTGGGAGAGCCGGGTTTGATTCCCTACTCCTCCACTTAAGAATATAAGAACATAAGAGAAGCCAATGTTGGATCAGGCCAGTGGCCCGTCCAGTCCAACACTCTGTCACACAGTGGCCAAAAACACCAGATGCCCTCAGGAGGTCCAGCAGTGGGGCCAGGACACTAGAAGCCCTCCCACTGTTGCCCTCCCCCAAGCACCAAGAATACAGAGCATCACTTGCCCCAGACTGAGAGTTCCTTGAACTTGTACATGCTGTATGGGCAAGCCATAGTTCTGGCACAGCTGTTCTTGAAAAAGAGCAGTTTCTGTCAGAGCTCTCTCAGCCCCACCTCCCTCACAGGATGTCTGTTGTGGGGAAGGGAAGGGAAAGGAGTTTGTAAGCTGCTCTGAGACTCCTTTGGGTAGTGAAGGGCAGGGTATAAATCCAATCTCTTCTCTTCTTCTTCTTAAACTGCGGCCTTCAGAATTGTTATTCCAGAACAATGGCTTCACTTTTCCAGCATGTATCCACCTTACAAGCTCCCCTTTCCCACATGCCTTCCAGTTTAGTTATATGTCAGCAGGCCAGCAGATATGCTATTCAGTTATAGAAACACAAAGGCTGTTTGTTCTCTGTACTTTAATACCCCTCTCCTCAGGAATGCCTCTGTCTCCTGAATTGTAAGAAACTGTCAGAGGCCTAACTGCAGCAGCTTTCAAATCCAAATGGGGTTAGCATGGCTCATCATTTCCTGTATAAACTCCAAACAGAAACATTTATACATCATAGAGAAACAATAGCCACAAAAAAATAGATCCATGTACGTATGTCCCACATTATTGTAACAGACATTTGACCGCTTCACCACAAGCGAAACATGCAGTGTTGCTCGACCGTTGAAATCACCTCAGCATGAGGTGAACCATGGAGCGTCCGGTTTGTGGAAACCCATTTGCCAAGAGCGGAAAATGTGAACTAAAATGAAATACTACAAACTGAGTGATTCATGTGCATTAGCCCTGAAAGAGAGTTTGTAATAACTCCACATCACCTGGTACCAAAAAAGAACAGAACTTTATTCGAACATAAGCAAGGCCTGGTCTGGGCCCCACTAGGCCATAACCAGGCACAGCCAGCAACCTACAAAACAAGTGGAAAGTGAAATAAAAGACCAGGCTTTTACCTTAAGAGATTGTGTTAAAACAGCTATATCATACAATAAGGGAACACAACAAATCCGCAGCTGCCCACAACATAACAGACTTTATACAATCATTTGCTTCAGAGATGTGTCAACTTTTTCGTTTTTTACAGAGAAAAAAATACCTGGTCGCACTTTCACCTTGAATTTTGCGCAATCTGTGAATAACGGTCCTCCATCCCACCGGCTGAATGAGCTCATGAAAATTTTGAGTGAAATGATTTATAATAATCTGTCATTTTTGGTACGTTTATGCGATGTTGGTCAGAATTATTGGATAGAAGTATTTGAGGTAGTATATCACACGACTGAACATGGAGAGCTGAGCTATGCAGGTAAGCAACACGAGCAGTAAATATTGGGGGAGGGCACAGATTCGGTTGAACGATCACGAACTGAAGTCAGGAGGAAACAGATTCCAAAGAGGCAGCCTGACTGAGTGTCTGAGACTGAAATTTGCTGAGTACGTAGAATTTCTTTTTTATTAAACTACCATAAAACTCAAGTTGGATTAACATGATGAAATACCTTGAATATTTCATAGATGTCAGGGCCTGCGTGGGTGTATCTGCGCCTCTTAAAAGCGATACTGTGAAATGCATGCGGCAGTGAAATCAATTTTTCCTTGATCATTATGACTGATTTATCTCTTGTTAACAGGTGATCTCCAGTCATATAAGATCATACTACTCTGCCTGAGGAGCTAAAGAGCATGCGGATACTAATTTAGATCACATTTCAGCACCTTTATTTTATATATACATATATATAAAATATCTCCAGAGTGCTGATCTGTCTAATTCATTTTACTGTGAAAAACCAGTTAATCTTTTCTGTCCCCCGAGTGAATTGAGCTCATAAGCATGGCATATAGAGGCAGATCTCTACATTTCACTTCACTGGGGAAATAGAATAGGATTTTCAGTAGATTATTTTTGAAGGCATGGTGAAGAGACTGGCAAGCTGATTTTTTGTACAGTGACTTGGAACTTAGTCCCATTGTGTTGCTCTTAAGAGAACAGGGTTTACAGACAGGCTAAGCAAACTACAATTTAGGGCCTCTGTGAGGGCATTCCAAGTATACATTTTTTGTATTTAATTTCAGTCTTAGAATAATACAAACAGGAGGCCTGCAAGGACTTATGGAGGGACATCTCATTTTCCACTCCTCGGGCCCTACTATTTCCTCTTTCTCTTCCCCGAAAGGCCCCATAGCTTCTCCCCTTTTCCTGCTTCCTTCCACACAGCCAGCAGCCCCTTCCTTTTACTGACAGAAACCAAGGCTGTAAGGCTGGCAGTACTGTTGTGGTTGCCTAGTAATGGCCATTGATGGCATTCTTTTCTTAAAGCTACAGGTACTACTATCATTTTGTGTGGTTTTAACTTTCTGCATGGAGATTCTGTTGATTGTATTGATAAACCAATGTCCATGAATGTGCCTAATCCTTTTCAAAGCCATCTCAGGGCCAAACTAGATCATTCTGAAACTTGCTGTAGCCCTTCTGAGCTCCAGAGGACTCATTGCAGCAGCAAGAATATCTTAAAAGCCTGGAGGAGGAGAACTTAACACAGCTCTGCTCCTTTGTGTAGTTTTTCTATTGGCTTTGGTGGTGGGGTCCTCTGGTGAGATCAGACAATGGGAAGTAAATCAGAAGCTGTATCCAGTTGCACAGGTGAAAGCAATATGACTGATAATTTTTTAAATCAGGTACCCATTGATTACCCTGTGCTGTTTTAGTTAAAGGAAGATTTTCTGGGTGAAGTTGGACATCTGAGGTGGTGGAAGCTTTGTTTATTTTTCTCTTTCTATATCTCTACCATTGGGAGGGGGCACCAATATTCTTTATATTTTGGGCAAAGAGAGAAATGACATCGAGAGGTGGATGGGCCAGGTAAGGATGTGGTCAGTAAACCAGTCTATCCATGTCGCTGGTCACTGGTAACAACAGTGACTGCCACTTCTTGCCGATGAGTTTTCGTATGTCATGTGTTTTGTTGTTGAAGTATGTTTCTTCACAGCAGTGTTCTCTGCAACCCACATGCTACCACAGACGCTCAAGGAACTCCTCGATGATACTGGCTTGTTGTAGATAACATATTTTGGCATGTTTTTGTGAACAACAACAAGCTAATGCGTGAGTTTTGAAACAACTACTGAACTTTTTTCCAGAACAAATATATGAAAGTTGCCTCACAGCAGTTTCGTACTGAACCGCTATGGCTTTCTATATCAACAGTGGAAGAGCTCTTCACGCTTCGACAACCACATTACAGCTCTTGGAATGAGTCGGCCGTCGCCCACTAGAATGCACCGCTGCACAAAATGGCTGACCTTGAACGTCCACAGATATTAGAGAACGAGAGAACAGGCACTGCCAAGCAGCTGGGACAGTACAGTTGTCCATGTCTAGCTGAAGACACATTCGTCCTATGTATTTTCATTCTGCACTGAGCAGAGATAGCTTCCTCACCTAGCTTGTTCTACCCTGAGGAAATGACAGATTGTCTTCTCAGTGAATCATTGGCCCCAACAAGCTCTCTGATCTGCATATCTTGGTAAGAAAGCACACAGGTGGGGGAAACTCTGAGCTGTAGACACAAACAGGAAGTGAGATCACTGTGATAAGTGATAAGATTGCCCTAGATTCCAGGCTCCACAAACCTTATTTTAATTACAGTAGTATCTTCCCACCACTTTCATTGTGGGCATATGCTTTGTGAAAATGCAAGGTACCATACTGGTCTTGCACATTTCTGGGCTGGGCTGATCGACCACCCAATGGAATGGCCCTACCACTGTCCTACCACGCTACTGAGCAAAGTTTATTTATGAATTTATTAAAATATTTGTCTCCTGATTTTCCTTTTGGCTCAAGCTGGAAGCCTTTCACCAATCTAAGGAGACTTCTTTCAAATTAAGTGGCTCTTTCTCCATCGAATAAGCATATACTCAAATATACACCCAAATAGTATAAACATAGCCCTGACCTGAATAGCCCAGGCTAGCCCAATCCTGTCAGATCTCAGCCTTGTCTAGTATTTGGATGGGTGACCTCCAAGGAATACTAGGGGCATGATGCAGAGGCAGGCAATGGCAAACCACCTCTGAAACATCTCTTGCCTGAAAAAAACCAATCTAGCTCACCATCTAGTGGTGCATAATTCTAAAAGGAGCTAGAACTTCTGACTGCCAGACAATCTTAGGATCTCCTGTCTATTCTCACAAAGCATCATCATCATCATCATTATTGCCACTGATAGGATTTAAACAAGTTCCATGTGTTTGGGGATACCACTTGTGAAGATAATTCTGCAAATGCTTAACGTGTTCTCTAATATTGTGGTTTCCACAGCTTTTCAAAAGAGAAAATTAGGTCTGTAAAGATGGGGGTGTCAGAAAGGATGTGTGAAGTCAGGATGGTGAAGCCAGAGGCAAGCAGAAGACCCAAAGTCTCTTTTGTTTAACAGTTGTTTCCTTTTCGGGTAACAGGCCATGTCATCTCACAAATGTGTGTTTCTAAAGCAGAGGGTTGCTAGGCCCAGCAGTAGACTGGTAGGGGTGGGGACAGCCATCAGCAGTGGCATGACGTCACTTACTGAAAAAACTGGAACTGACGTCATGCCTCTCTAGGAATCAGCAGAAACTCTGCTGTGAACCCTAGAGTTTCCAGTGATTCCCAGGAAGGCATGACGTCCTTTCTGAGTTTTCCCAGAAATGACATCACACCATAGCTGACAGTGATTCTTTAAAAAAAAAAAAATCTTTCTCCCGCCACCCTCTGGAATGCTAATGGACAAGGCCCATTGGAAGCAGGAGATGTCCCATCCCAGTGGACACATAGCGGCCCTACTAAATTACATCTGCTAAGGTGATGCGAATGCAGGGGAAGAGGAAAATGAGCAGGTGAGAAGTTAAAGATCCTATGACTGCCAGTTCTCCTCGGGGGGGGGGGAGGTTATTCAGACCAGAGTTGTGAGGGTTATCACGCTAGAAGACAGGGGAAAGACTTGAAAACCCCTTCCGAAGACTGTTTCTCATCTGAAAGTGACCCCCCTTCAAGTACCCTATGAGGAAAATCTGGGAAAGGGAACCTTATGTCTTCCTCATAGTGTACACTTTGAACCTTACTTACCTAGCTTGTCTGCATATGTAAACCACACAAGATATTTTAATTGACTGTTGTTGCATTCTGCCTGTTCTCTGAGATATTCAGAACACTGCCAAACTAGGCATGACAGAAATAACAACATAAGAACATAAGAGAAGCCAATGTTGGATCAGGCCAATGGCCCATCCAGTCCAACATTCGGTGTCACACAGGGGCCAAAAATACCAGATGCCATCAGGAGATGCAGCAGTGGGGCCAGGACACTAGAAGCCCTCCCACTGTTGCCCCCCCAGCACCAAGAATACAGAGCATCACTTGCCCCAGACCAAGAGTTCCTATCTATACCTTGTGGCTAATAGCCACTGATGGACCTCTGTTCCATGTTTCTCCAATTCCCTCTTGAAGTCGTCCATGCCTGTAACCACCACCACCTCCTGTGGCAGTGAGTTCCATGTGTTAATCCCTCTTTGGGTAAAGAAGTCCTTCCTTTTATCTGTTCTAACCCGACTGCTCAGCAATTTCATGGAGTGCCCACGAATTATACATTGCTATACATTGTTCATATACGATGGGATGCCATCTAATTTTTAACTACGAAGAAAGTTCTAGTGAGAAGAGCTGAATTCCCCACCTCTCTCCAAGTTTTACCTTGCCAGACACTTTCCTCCCTGGCCATCTGCAACACTGGAAGTGAGGCAGGCTGGGAGAAAAATGCCCAAAGGGATGAAGTTGTGAGATGAGTACAGCAGCTCTCACCTCCTCATCCCATCTGATGTAAACGGAACAGACATATGAATAAACAAACATGACTTCCCCTCCTCATGGTGAGTTTGGTTCCATCATGTCCCATCATAGCTTTTGGAACTAGGTTTAGGGCCAAGGATGGTTCTTTGCCCAGTCTACTCAACGAAGAACCATTCTTTTTCCAGAATGTTGAAAGGTTACATGGCAGAGGCGTTCCAGCCCATAATACACATACTTATCCTGCTGCTGTCTTGTTACCAGGCTTTGCTTGTTACCAGGCTTTGCTTATCCTGCTGCTGTCTTGTTACCAGGCTTTGCTTGTGGGTCAGACCCACAAACTCATCCATCCACTCAATGTTCCAACAGTGCCATCCTAAGGAGAATTACACCCTTCTAACTCCATTGACTTCAATGAAGTTAGAAGGACCCTTCTTAAGTCCGCCAACTTCAGTGGAGTTAGAATGCTATAGCACAGGGGTGGCCAACCTTGCTTAACGTAAGAGCCACATAGAATAAACGTAAGAGCCACATAGAGATGTCTGAGAGCCGCAAGACAGGAACAAATATCACACACACGTTTTTATTTTTTAAAATATGCAAATTTGCTTTTTATTAACGTTAAATGGGACTGCCAAAAATAAAAACAAATGAGGAAAACCAGTTATAAGAAAGAGAGAGAGAGAAACTAGGAAAGCAAATAGATGGGAGGGAGGAGGGAAGGAAGGAAGGAAGGAAGGAAGGAAGGAAGGGAGAAAGAGAGAAAAAGCATGCCTCCCCTTTGCTTCCCCAGCCGCCCTGCCAGGAGCCGCACAATATGTGTGAAAGAGCCGCATGTGGCTCCCGAGCCACAGGTTGGCCACCCCTGCTATAGCATAACTGGTTCAGATTGCACTGTGAGGCAGTCACCTACACTTTTTAATACTGGTTTGCCCAACTACAGCATACAGTACAATTTTATGACCCCTGCTAGGGTTGCCATGTCCCCCCAAGCCACCAGCAGGGTATGGGGTTAGGGTGGCCAGATCCAGGTTGGGAAACTCCTGGAGATTTGGGGATAGAGCCAGGGGATGACAGGGACCTCAGTGTAGGTACAATGCCATAGAGTCCACCCTCCAAAGCAGCCATTTTCTCCAGGGGAACTGATCTCTGTAGTCTGGAGATGAGCTGTAATTCCAGGGGATTCCCCAGGTCCCACCTGGAGGATGGCATCCCATGCCAGCTCTGGGAAACTCCTGGAGATTTGGGGATGGAGCCTGGAGAGGGCAGGGATCTCAGTGGGGTACAGTGCCACAGAATCCACCCTCCAAAGCATCCATGTTCTCCAGGGGAACTGATCTCTGCAGGCTGGAGGTGAGCTGTAATTCCAGGGGATCCCCAGGTCCCACCTGGACGCTGGCATCCCTAAATTTCCTTAAAATTAGGACACATTGATAAGTTTAGAGAAAATACATTTGTTTTTTATTTGTTCCGACATGGCATGAATAAATACAGACCTAGTGTAAATTTATCATCTTCTATCTCAGCAATCTATCATGCACACAACTTGTATATCAAGGACACAAAACGGGGTACACATGCAATACAAATGAGGCAATCATACTGTAAACAAATGATGGAGCCATCCTTTGCCTGGGCCGCCATTTTGGGTCTAGGCCTGCCAAGCCCTCACTCCAGCTCCATATGCCCCCCCACCCCAAATCACGCAGTGAAGGATCAACATATCTATGCTTAAGTCTTAATAATGTACAGGCTAAGGAGGAAAATGAAAGGAAGACATATTCTCATAGCTCGCATAAATCATGGTGATTCTGTTGAGGCTCATGGGAGATATGCATTATCTCAGCAGAGGCAGGTACTTGAAAAGAGATCCAGTTCCAGGCTACCTTTCTGTAAAGTTGCAATGGTTCTCCTGGAAAAGCAAATCCTGAAGACTTGGTGTGTATCATTCAAACACATTCTCCTTGCTTAGTGTACAAAGGATGAAGTCAGCACTGGAAATTGTAGAATGTCTTGTTTGGTTTCTGAGCGGAGTAATGGCGGCAATTGTCTTCATGCAAAATGGGGTCGAGCTGCAGATTACAGGGCAGACGGAAAGATCTTTTGTGCTGCGCTCGGAGACCACTCTATACCGCAATGGGCCTTCTCAAGTGTTCGCGCCTGAAACGAAACTCTGAATTGGTTACAAGAATCCCCCCCCCCCAAATCATGTAACATAGCAAGTAATGGTTAAGTAATTTTTTAAAAAGATACTAACTTGCCTGCTAACTTAGAAGAGGGGAGAAGAGATTAGATTTATGCCCCACGCTTCACTACCTGAATGAGTCTCAGCGCGGTTTACAATCTCCTTTCCCTTCCCCTCCCCATAACAGACACTCTGTGAGGTAGGTGGGGCTGAGAGAGCTCTCTCAAGAACTGCCCTTGAGAGAACATCCCTGAGAGAACCTGTGACTGACCCAAGGTCACGCCAGCAGCTGCATGTGGAGGAGTGGGGAATCAAACCCGATTCTCCCAGATTAGAGTTCGTGCTCCTAGTAACCACTGCACCAAACTGGCTTTCAAATAAAGAAGTGCCTTTCCAGCCTGGACATGGCACCCCTATGGAATGTAGCCCCCCCCCCCCCCCCAATAATACTGTCCACTTCAACTAACCTGGGAGGAATGGACTCGGTGAAGTGCAGAAGTTAGCAGCTAAGGGTCTGTCCTTGATATGGCTTGAAGGAGGGGAGAAAGGGTTTAATTATTCAATTACTGAGGGGTTTTGGTTATTGACCCCTCCCATTCCATCCTTTTTTGCCTTGGAAAGGAGCTATATAGACAGGGGTCCGTTGGGGCCGGAGCGAGGCAGAGTGAAGCTCTGCCAGCTCAGGAGTGGCCACTAGGGCAGCCACGGGCCAAATCAGATTCTCTAATCTGATTCACCTCGCTGCCGAATAAAGTAGCTGGAGGGGAGGGAGTTTGAGGGAGAGGCTCCAAACTTGCAGGGTAGCTGCTGGGGCCTCTCCTCGAAATACCCACCAAGTTTCAAGAAGATTGGACCAGGGGGTCCAATTCTACAGCCCCCAAACAGGTTGCCCCCATTCCTTCCATTGTTCTCTATGGGAGGAAAAAAGTTAACAGCCTGCATGTAGAAACAGCCTGCATGTAGCAGGAAACAGCCTGCATGTGGAAACAGCCTGTATGTAGCTCAGAAATCTCGGGGATAATTGCATATACAGCATGGTTCATCGTTTTAGTTTATGTTTTACCTGGAATTGTACTTGCGGTTTCCCAGCCACTTCCCACCCAATGCTATGGCATATTATAAACTTGCAGCATACTTAAAATTATAGGTAATAAATACATTGTTTAGCATAATAACTCAGTCCACCACTATGTCTTGGAAGCAAATTAATCAGCTCTATATCTCAGTTGAGTTACTAAATGAATACTTATTATCACCTGGATTTTTCTTTGGGTATTACAGCTGCCATGGACATGTATTCATTGTTATAGTCACAAGAACTGGCAGAATGCTGGCAGACCTGGAGACACAAAAGAAAAGAAACATCTCGTTAATATCTATATTCACACCCTCATACGCACATTTGCCCACCAAACAACCAGGCACACAAACACGACTTTATTTTTTTTTAGCAGGACAATTCAGTTTCCATTGAACTTTGTGATCCATCTTGAATGACCCCAAATGATCTCTACACTTTAACTTTCCGGTATTTTTTTAGTAAGCTATCTGGCAACCCAATCAATGGGGGGGGGGGGGATTGTTTTGTCCTGAGATACACATGTTTGATAACTGCTTTGCATGGAACCTTCCTAAAGAGAGCCAGTTTGGTGTAGTGCAGAGGTGGGCAAATTGCCGCCTGTGGGCCACATGCGGCCCACCACAGAGTTTTTTGCGGCCCGCCAAGACAGTCAGCCACGTGGTTTCAGTCAGGCCTCCATTGGGCCCGGAGCGCAGAGAAGTGGTGCTCCGGGAGTGAAGTGTCCAGGGGGTGGGTACATTACCAAGCCCCATCCCCTGCTCCCAGCAGCCCTCTTGGGCAACGAGGAGCCAGAAGAAGGAAGGTAAGTTACCTTCCCTCCCCCATCCTCCTCTTCCCGGGGCCGCAGCACTCCAGGGAAGCCCTGCCCACCCTTGCCTTCCCCAGGCCGTGCCAAAGCGCAGCGCTCTGGGGAAGCCCTGCACACTCCCACCCTCGCCTTCCCCGGGTTACACAAAGGCACAGCAGGCAGGCAGCTGCTTTTGGCGATCTCTCTCTCTCTCTCTCTGTCCCTATGTTCCCCTGTCTGTCTCTCTCTGTCCCTCTGTGTGTTTGTCTTTCTCTCTCTCTTTATGTTCCTCATGTGTCTCTCTCTGTCTCTGTCTGTCTGTCTCTCTCTGTCCGTCTGTGTGTGTGTCTTCCTCTCTCTCTGTCCCTATGTTCCCCTGTGTGTCTCTCATTGGGGCTTATTCCCCTCCTCTATATTTGGGTCTACATATATTTGTGAGCAAAGTTTTTCTTGCATGAAGATCAACAAGAGTAAATATAGATGCTCTTTAACAGACATTAACTTGCAGGCTGTGATGAGAATCTCAACAAGCCATCTCACTCCTGATTTCAAAAGAATTGTAGAAAAGTGTGATAGGGTACATTTGTCTCATTAAACTGATTCTAAAATTAAATGTGCTTGCAGCTATAAATCATATGAAATTAGCACAATAAATAAATTGAATAAAACTACGACTATTTTATTTAATTTATATTTATTGATTTTTATGATACAATTTATACCTTTTCTGAAATGCAAAGTTAACTAATGAATGCAGTCATTTAAAAAGGTGCGGCCCTCCGCTAACCCTCCGCTCCCACAAAGTGGCCCCTGAGCCAAAACAATTGTCCACCCCTGGTGTAGTGATTAGGAGCGCAGACTCTAATCTGGGAGAACTAGGTTTGGTTCCCCCACTCCTCCACATAAAGCCAGCTGGGTGATCTTGGGTCAGTCACAAGTTCTTTCAGAGCTGTTCTCTCAAGAGCATTCCTCAAAAGAGCTCTCTCAACCCCACCTACCTCATAGCATATCTGTTGTGAGGAAGGGAAGGGAGAGGAGATTGCAAGCTGCTCTAAGACTCCAAGTGAAGTAAATCCCATCTCCTCCTCCTCCTCCTCTTCTTCTAAAAGACTACAAAGAAGCTGTACCAACATTCAAACATATCATGAAGGCAGGGAGTGTGAGGTAACACGTGATGCGGCCCTCACACTTGCTTTCAAGCAGCAATGATGTGAAATTGATTCAGAGGCTCTTTGGCAAATCCATTGTGGAAAGAAATCAATCGCGTTCACCCCTTTTCTTTCCATGGCTGTCAAATAGCGGGCCTCAGTGACTTCAGAGCTGCTTGCGGACCCACCGGTTGTTGGCTTCTCCTCTGGAAGGAAGCAGTCAGGGCTGGCTCTATCACTAGGCCAACTAGGCGGCAGCCTAGGGGCACAAGTGGCAAACTGGGCAGCAAAGGGACTGAGAGAGACTCAAACCAGGAGATCGTGTGCTTTATGCAAACCATGATTTACCATTATGTCTGAATGCAGGTTTCCATTCAGGCTAAGAACCAAACTTAGCCTTGGGCCAATACAGATAGACTTGTAGGCAGTGCAGCCAGCTGGAGAGCTTGTGAGCCTGGGCAGGCGGGTGGGCACTGAGGCCGGGGGGGGGGGTCCCTTGTGGGCGGGTGTCCAGCGGTGGAGAGGGCTGCTCTGCGGTGGGGGGGTGCCACAAGGCAGCCTCATCTGGGGGGGTGCCACAAGGTAGCCTCGCCTAGTGCGCAAAATACCCTGGGGCCGGCCCTGGAAGCAATCAGGGGAATTGCTTCCTCAGGTATTTCTGCTGAAGCGCACCCCCTTCTCTCTCTCCCACTTCTCAGAGGCGCCACGTCTTTAAATCAATAAACAATTCTGCCTTAGAAAAAATTAAAAGTGAACGGCTGTCACTGATGACTGAATCCCGGTCGTAAATAAATGACTCAAATTTGTTCGTCGAAGCAGTTTCCACGTGCTGACTCCGGTGCGTGACTATCAGCATGTCTGCTGACTCCGTCCCTCACTAAATCAAGGCCCAGGCACCGCAGAAAGAGGACGGATGGTTTTGAAGGAGGCTGTGGGAACCACTTACCATGTTTCTGAGGCAGCAGAATAGGAAACAGCAGATGCAGCTGAGAGTGGAGAAGGCGGCAAGAACGACAAGGATCCATGATGTAAACTTCGATAAGAAACACTCTTCTGATTCTTGGTCTAGGAAAAATCCCAGTGTGCAGAATGAATACTTGAGGCTGGTCTGTGGCTGCAGCCCAGACATGGGAAGGCGCCTGAGGTGATTATCACTACCTCGCCAATCTCCCTCAGCGCACCCCACCCATCACTGCCCGAAGGAGTCTCAGGGTGGCTTACGATCTCCTTTCCCTTCCCCAGTCCCCACAACAGACACCCTGTGAGGTAGGTGGGGCTGAGAGAGGTTTTTCAAGGACTGCTCGTGAGAGAACAGCTCTGAGAGAACTTGTGACTGACCCAAGGTCATGCCAACAGCTGCATGTGGAGGAGTGGGGAATCAAACCTGGTTCTCCCAGATTAGAGTCCGAGCTCCTAAACCCCCAAACTGGCTCTCTCAGTTTACCCCATTGAAGTCCCTCCCCTCTCCAAAGCCCACCCTCCTCAGGCTCCACCCTCAAAATTTCTACTTATTTTCCAATCCAGAGCTGGCAAGCCTATCTCCAGTGAGGCACTATGAAGTTCAGAAGTCAGGTCTGGACAGCTAAGTATGAAATGTTACACAATAAGAACTGTCCTTCCTCTTAATGGGCTTTGTTTGCATGTGTTAATCCATATATAACGGCAAGCCATTTCAAATGTTCCAGTTCTGGATCTCTGGGGTGTGCCTAGCACGGTTCTTTCATGATGGGCGGTTGCATTATCAGATAAGAACTTCTGGTGCGCCCTGCTCAGCGCATTAGCACAAAACCAGAAGTGCAGGAAGCGATGCCCTGCCCACCCAGAACTAAGATAACTGCACACTAACTCACACGGACTGTGCCATCAATGCTGTGTGTGATTTCCCTCCGATTAATATGCTGAGTGTCAGAGGATCAGCACAGGTTGGATATTGGCGCCTGGAGGCGCAGGAATGCGGTGGGGCATTGCAGCAGAAGTCCATAAAAAGCTTCTTACTAGCTGACCCATTTAGCAGAACAAAATGGGAATGAGATAACTTTGATTAGAACGTTGGGGTTCATGCGGGTTCTTTTGCCCCAGGGGCAGAAACCACGGTTGGAGAACAAGTCTGATGGGTGTATTTTAACAGTGAAACTGACATCAAAATTAGGAGTGGATGGGGCGGGGGGTTTACTTGTAGCTATATTTCTAATGCAGCATCATTTGCAGGCTTGCCATTCTTTTATTCTGTCAATGACCCAGAATGGCCAGCTGGTGTTTCCTCAAGGGGACCCCTGAGACCTCGCAGAAGGGAAGCAACCACATCCTCTTTCCCATGCTGTCTTGGCCTTCCCTCCCCCTCGCAGGTCCTGCTAGCCCCTCTCCTTCCCCTGCCTCCTTCCCTCTGCTCTCACACATCCCGCTTGCAAGTTGTCAGGTGACAGAATACGGAATGGTGTTCTAGGCATATGTGAACTGCCAGACTGGAATGCCCTGTGGAAGTTCGGCATTTCAGTGGAACCACTAGCCTCCCTCTGCTTTGCAGTTGGTCTGTGCACCTTGTTGGGGCTCCCTAAACACATGGTATATCTGCTCCCTCCACCCTCCCTTCCTGTCTGAGAGGCAGCCTCCCATACGAATGCCCAAGGTGCTGAATTCCCTTTGCTTTTGGAGACAACTGTTCCATTGAAGGAGAACTGTAGAGTCAGCCATTCAGGTATTACACGGGATCTACAGACCCGGACCTGGTCCACAAATCAATGTACGTCACTGCATACCTGGCAGCTGAAAGTATGACGATTTAAGAGCATTACGTCTGAGGTGGTGTGATATGAAATAAAACTTATATATATAGTAGTAGAAGAAGAAAAGATTGGATTTATACCCCACCCTTCACTACCCGAAGGAGTCTCAGAACGGTTTACACTCTCCTTCCCCTTCCCCTCCCCCCAGCAGACACCCTGTGAGGTAGATGGGGCTGAGAGAGCTCTCTCGAGAACTGATCTTGAGAGAACAGCTCCAAGAGAACTTGTGACTGACCCAAGGTCACGCCAGCAGCTGCATGTGGAGGAGCGGGGAATCAAACCCGGTTCTCCCAGATTAGAGTCCGCACTCCTAACCACTACACCAAACTGGCTCTCATGTATGTCTGTGATGATCCATGCAAATCATCAGGTCATGATGAATATCAGCACCTATAATTAACTGGGGGATGAGACAGTTGCAATCCCCACCATCTTCCTCCCCCCAGGAAGCTCCAGAATGCATCATAGGAGAGTGATCCTAAGATGTTCTACCCAGAATCCTACTCAGGTCTTTCCAACGGGGTTTACTTAAAGGCCAGTGCTCTTGTGCAATCCTAAAATCCTTCTAAGCTCATTGACTTCAGTGGAGTCAGAAGGCTGGAACTCCATTTAGGATTGCACTACAAAGAGCCTCTTCCAGGTCAAGGGAGTTTGGAGGTGGGGGCACTAATTTTTGAATGTTCATATAATGTCACCTTGAATCAATCATCCTTTAAAAAGGTAAGTCTCTGCAGGGTATGCAAACTGTGCCCATTTTCATTTTTTTTAACATGCATGTGTGTGTTTGTGTGTGTGCGCACACCTGGAAGACACAGTGACCTCTGGTGACTGACCCCTACTGGGGACCTGGAGGCTATTCAGACAGGTGACTGAATAAAGCCTGCCCCCGGCTTCCATCTCTGGTATTCCGAGGAGGTCTCCCATCCAAGTACTTGCCAAAGTCGACCCTGCTTAGCTTCCGAGATCTGACCAGATTGGGCTTGCCTGGGCTATCCAGGTCAGGGTCCATTTTCATGTGTGATGTCACGGGCAGTATCCAATTGGAGCTAGTGGCGCTCAAGCAACAAAGTCGCACATCCTTTCCCCTAGAACAGTCATTGTGACCAGGGGCGTAGAGTTTAGTAAATTCCGGGGGGCGGGGGCTCTTTAGCGTGCGAGCGAAGCGCACACGCTCGCTGGGGCGATGTCCCCCCCCCCGGCCAGGAAACCTCCGCGCCTCCCCGTGCCCTTCCAAGGCCCGCCAGCCGCTGCTGCCGGGGCCTCTCTCTCCCCCCCCCCCACTCCTTCCCTCTCCCTTCGCCGGGAAAGGAGGGAGGGAGAGGGAAGGATGGAAGAGTGGCCAGGCAGAGGAGGGGGGAGAGGCAGCAGCAGCTGCCAGCCTCGGAAGGGCCCTGGGAGGTGCGGCAGCAGGCGCTATGTTTTCCCGGGGGGGGGCTCAGTGCCCCCTGGGAAATTTCGGGGGAGGCTTGAGCCCTTGAGCCCCCCCGTAGTCTACGCCTATGATTGTGACTGGACAGAGAATCACATGTTCCCATTCCTGGTGTAGACAAGCTCCTTTGACTTTCAAACGCTTCTAGTCCAAAAAAATCTTCTTGGTCTCTATGGGTCTACTGGACTCAAGTCCAGAAGATCCAGAAGGAAGACGTCTCTGATCTCTGCAATAAAGCTTAATCCTTGTATGCTGGGTTTTTATTGTCATTGTTTGTTTGTTTTGTGGAGAGGGGTCTAGTATAACCCCTAACGATTGGACTGGAATGCAAATTCTGGAATCTGTTTTCCAGCGCTTTATCCCATAAATTGCATAATTTACAGACCGTGACAAAAGAAGAGGAGCACAACAGCTTACCTGGGATATCTTGGATATAGAGATAGGTTTCCCTTGTAATGCAGCAACTATAGATGGGGACGAGCGTTTCTAAGCAGCAAGTATACGTATCGCCTTCCTTGCTGATATTTCTGAGCTCAAATGATACTTTGTGAGGAGAAAACTCTGGATTACAGGACTTGGTGCTGGCGTTCTCTGTCCTGTTCTCGGCATAGAAGGTGCATAACTCTTCTCTGTGGCGTCCTTTGAACAGTTTCGTATGGAAACCGACAGCCTGGGCAGTCAAGGGGCAATGAAATGTCACGGCTCGTCTCGGAAGTCCATCCGTCGCCTCAGGAATGGATATATTGTGGTTTTCTGAAGGGAAATGTCAACGGTGCATGAGAGAGAAACACCGTCAGAAATATAAGCAACCTTTTTGAAATGAGATGAGATGAGATGAATTGGCAGCATCCGTCGAAAAAGCAACAATAAAGCGAATGGGGGGGATTCGATAGTGAATTTTTCATATTTTCTCTGGGCTTAGGACAAGCATGTCAGTCTAAGCAGAGTCCTACCCTTGTAAGGGCCGAACTAGATGATACCCCATCCTGAAGGGTGCCGTAGGGACATGCCTCTGTTTTAGATCTGATTTTTTAAACTTTTTTCAGAATGCTCTAGGGGACTGTGACATGGGGAGATGGGGCGGTTCTAGGGTTGCCAACCTCCACGTGGCACCTGGAGATCTCCCAGGCTGATTTCGCACTAGCATTTGCCCCAGGTTTGCCCTCATGCTTGCACCGGAGCTTCTGGTCGATTTCACACCAGTTGCTCCGGGCTCATGTTTTGCTCTGGAGTATCACCCTGCTGCACCGGAGTTTCCCTGGAGCAAACAAATCCTGTTTTTAGAGGATTTTCCTGTTTGCTCCGGGGGAGAACCCAAAATGAAAACACTCCCACTCACCCGCCTTTCATCAGGGCCACCCCATTGTGGGAGTTTCTAATTTATTTTTGGAGAAAACCCCATCGTCACGCTATATTGAAAGGGCTGAGGTTCCAAGTGGGAAAATGAAGAAAATACTCTGGAGGAAACTGGGAGGGGAAATTCCGGAGAGAACGAGAGGCAACTGGCCAGTGCGAAATCGGCCCCACTGTTACACTTGATCTCCAGTCAACCAAGATCAGTTCCCCTGGAGAAAATGGCTCCTTTGGAAGATGGACTGTAGGGCGTTATACCTTGCTGAGGTCCCACCCTCCACAAACCCTGCCCTCTCCAGGTCCCGCCCCCAAAATTTCTATGTGTTTCCTAACCCAGAGCTGACAGTCTTAAGCTGCTCCTCCCCATACACCATTTTCAAGAAGAAGAAGAAGAGGAGGATGAGGAGGAGGAAGAGGAGGAGGAGAAAATTGGATTTAAACCTTCCTTTCACTCAGAGTCTTGGAGCAGCTTACAATCTCCTTCCCTTCCTCTCCCCACAACAGACACCCTGTGAGATAGGTGGGGCTGAGAGAGCTCCTTTGAGGACTGCTCTTGAGGGAACAGCTCTGAGAGAACTTGTGACTGACCCAAGGTCACACCAGCAGCTGCATGTGGAGGAGGAGTGGGGGATCAAACCCGGTTCTCCCAGATTAGAATCCATACACTTAACCACTACACCAAACTGGGTCTCTGTAGGAGCTCCTAATCTCCCAAACCATAGTTCCTTACAGGACTGGACCCCTATGCCATTTTAGAAACTTTAAAAGCAACTTCTAAAATGGTACCACATTCCCGTGGCAGACTTGGGGATGCAGAATCACCTACCATGACCCTAACTCCCTTGAAGCCAATGGGGTCAGAAGGCTTTATCACGGCTTGGGATGGCACTGCAGCAAAGGACACGTGCAGTTAAGGATGCTGGCATCTTTCCGAGGCTAACCAGTTGCAGTGAAATGTTCCCAGTCTCTTCCACTGCTCTGGAAACCAGCTGAAACGTTAACTTGAAAGCCCGCCACCCAAAGCCTGTACTTCTACAGCCTCATTTTGGTACTTTCCACACTTGGATCTCATCCCTGGTTTTATCAACTCACGACACAATACCTTGCATTTATCCCTGGTTATAACAGCATCCATTTATCCTGGGACAAGTGCGGGGTGAAACCGGGGCGACCTCAACGTAATGTGGAAACAAAACAAATACCCCAAGATAATTACAGGGGTGAACTCAAGTGTAGTGTACAATGTAAAGGTTTATAAGATTATGCATGGGATAGAGCAGGCAGAGAAAGAAGTACTTTTCTCCCTTTCTCACAATACAAGAACTCGTGGGCACTCAATGGAATTGCTGAGTAGCCGGGTTAGAACAGATAAAAGGAAGTACTTCTTTACCCAAAGAGTGATTAAGACGTGGAATTCACTGCCACAGGAGGTGCTGGCGGCTACAAGCATGGATGGCTTTAAGAGGGAACTGGATAAACATCTGGAGCAGAGGTCCCTCAGTGGCTATTAGCCAGAAGGTATAGATAGGCGCTCTCAGTCTGGGGCAAGTGGTGCTCTGTATTCTTGGTGCTTGACGGGGGGGGGGGGGGGGGGGGCAACAGTGGGAGGGCTTCTAGTGTCCTGGCCCCACTGCTGGACCTCCTGAGGGCACCTGGTGTTTTTGGCCACAGTGTGATGGGCCAATGGCCCATCCAACATTGGCATCTCTTATGTTCTTAAAAATACCCTGAGATAATTACAGGCGTGCACTCGGGTGTAAGTTCGGGGACAGGGTTGAACCAGGATTTAAGGTCCAGTGCAGAAAGGACCTTTAAGAGAAGGGCCTGAATTTAGTATTCCAGTTCTTCTAAATCTACATTGGCATAATAGCTTTACGCAAGATTGCAAATACAGAACAAAATAAGCCAGTGACAACCAGAAGACCAGTCTTTGTGAGAACAGAGGAGATCTGCAGTTTGGTGTGGCAGGACGACGGAATCGGGAGGCTGTGCTCTTGCTCGTTAATTATAGTTAATTACGGATGTGATTAAGCAGCTGGCAAATTGCCTATCCAGAACAGATCTTTTATAAAAATCTGACATAGCGAGACCCTAAATAGGGTACCTAAGAATTCAGCATTCAGTTGGACCGGACATTGTAGGTCATTAAGTCCTCAAACGTGTTCATAACGCAACACAGACTTAGGCAGAAAATACAGACGACACCAGTTTGGTGTAGTGGTTAAGAGCGGCCGACTCTAATCTGGGAGAACCGGGTTTGATTCCCTACTCCTCCACATGCAGCTGCTGGTGTGACCTTGGGTCAGTTACAAGTTCTTTTAGAGCTGTTCTCTCAAGGGCACTTCTCTAAAAGAGCTCTCTCAGCCTTACCTGCCCCAAAGGGTGCCTGTTGTGGGGAGGGGAAGGGAAAGGAGTTTGTAAGCCATTCTGA
This sequence comes from Lepidodactylus listeri, assembly GCA_029233225.1. Lineage (NCBI taxonomy): Eukaryota > Metazoa > Chordata > Lepidosauria > Squamata > Gekkonidae > Lepidodactylus > Lepidodactylus listeri. The sequence continues at coordinate 15,278,548 of JARCFY010000010.1, read as the reverse complement.
GACTCCTTCGGGTAGTGAAGGGCAGGATTTAAATCCATTCTTCTTCTTTGCTATGCCCTTATGAACAGTTTCATATGGAAATCCACGGCTGTGTCAGTTGAATGTCAAGGTTCTTCCTGGAAATCCATCAGTCTCTTTAGGACTAGTGATATGATGGCCTTGAGTCCCATTGCTTTCACCAGGATCCGTGTCCATAACTGAGCACTGGGCTTCACTGGTTGCCATCCTGCTTGCAGACTGTCCAAGACCTATGGACCTGGAGATGCCTAAGGCACCTCTGTTTTGGGCCAGGCTGAGATATCCCATGTGTTTCTCTGAAATATTTCAAGTACTACTGTACTGGACAGTGTTAGTAACAAGCGTCAGGTTTCAGATTAGTCTACTCAAAATGCACAAAACGAAACATACCTTCACATGGCTCTTTGCAGACTGAGCACTTGCCATCAACTGGGGGAGAAAAATACATAAATTAAATACTATATTATCATAGCATTGACTAATTCTAGAACTATTTGTATCAGGCAAGAATGAGCACAGTGCAATTACAGCAGGTTCAAATTAGCACAGTTTAGTGAGATCCTTAGGAGGCATCCAGGGGGTGCCAGCCCATCACAGAGACTAGCAAAAACAGCAGCAGATGGTGCCGCAACGTCACTTCTCAGTGAGTACCCAGAAGTGATGTCACCAGGTTGCCTGACACTCTAGGAATTTCCTTAATCTCTATGGTAAAAAAAACAGAGATCAGGGAAATTCTCACCCAAAAGTGATGGTGCAGCATCATGCAATGCCATTCCCTCTTCCTTTCTCACTCAGAGGGGAGGGAAGGAGATTGCCCACCAAAGCAGCTGGCCCATAGGTACAGTGGGGCTACTGGGGACTCTGCCCCCTTCCTTAAAGGGCCAGCCCCACAAGATTTTTTTAAGAAGCTTTTTGGAGAAGAATTGAGGGGGTGCACGGGCCCCCGTTTCTTCTCAAATGAATGTAAAGAGATATTTTAAATGCTTTTGAGCAGAAGTGAGGGGTGGGGTGTGCCCCTGTCTCTCCCTCCTGCAAGATTTAATGGGTGCTCCAGCTGACTGGGGGGCCACGTGTTCCCCACCGATCAGCTGCAGCTGAAGGGCCCTTTAAATCTTGCCGAAGTGGAGGGAGAGGGGGGGGCTGCCAGCAGTTGAGCTTGGGGGTGGATTAGAGCTGACATAAAAAAATAATGGCAGCCCCACGAGAAAAATTTTTTGCCCCACAAGTAGGGTTGCCAGCCTCCAGGTGGGGTCTGGGGATCTCCCGCTTTTACAACTGATCCCCAGCTGACAGAGATCAGCGCCCCTGGAGAAAATGGTTGCTTTGGAGGGTGGACTCTATGGCATTATACCATGCTGAGGCCCCTCCCCTCCCCAAACCCCACCTTCTCCTGGCTCCACCCCCAAAGTCCCCAGGTATTTTCCAACCCGGACTTGGCAACCCTACCCACAGGCCACAAAATCCTGACTCTGGGACCGCAAAGCAGCATTCTAGTTTGACTATATGAAAGAGTATTAGCCAATCAGCAATTTTAATTGAGAGAGAGAGAGAGCTCAGCATTTCTAGATGGAATTAACAGAAGTGCAGGCTTGGGAGTGAACTGTACAAACTGCTGTCTGGAAACCTGACCAGGATTAGCAGATTCACTGCTTGCTGTAGGAGCACTTATTTCATTTTTATCGTATGTTTATCTCACCCTCCTCCAAGGGGTTCAAGGCAGTGTACAGAGCCTCTCCTCCATTTCAGAACAACCCTGTGCAGTACACTGAGCTGAGAAACCGGCTGACCCAGGTTTAGGATACGTATACTCAGGGGTCATTTCGTAGAAAAAGAGATGCAGGAGTTCATTAGCATAACTCATTTGCATAACTCATTTGCATATGCCACACCCCCTAACATACCGGAAGTGTGTCAGGAGGCAACACCCATCCCTTAGTCTCCACTCCACAGGTGAGTGAAACTGACCTGCTCTTCCTCCATTCCCTTCCCCATCCAATACTTGGTGCAATAAAAATAAGCGTAAAGAACACACCCTCATTCTCTTCCTGCTCCCTTGAAACCACCAGGTTTCAAGTAGACTTGAGATACCCAGGACATGTGCACCACCCATCCCTTTCCCTTCCCCTCCCCACAACAAGACACCCTGTGTGGTAGGTGGGGCTGAGAGAGGTCTTTTGAGAACTGCTCATGAGAGAACAGCTCTGAGAGAAGTTGTGACTGGCCCAAGGTCACACCAGCAGCTGCATGTGGAGGAGTGGGGAATCAAACCCGGTTCTCCCAGATTAGAGTCCAACTCCTGACCACTACACCAAACTGATGGGGTGGAAGCTGCTGAAGGGTTGGTGAAATTTCTCCAGTACTTATGTGCCATGTGCCGAGATAAAAAATTTATATGCCAGAAAATTTATATGCCTCCTTGAGCAAGTCTCTGGAAAAGCAGCACACAGTCATCAAAGGAACAATGATAAAATTATCAATATTAAAACAAAACATTAAAAACAATAAAGACCCTAGCAGGGTTTTCCCCGGGGCGCTGCGCCTCTACACTGTTCGGGGAAGCCGAGGAGGGGGCGGGGCTTGGTCATGTGCCCACCCCCAGGGCTTCTCACTACCGGAGCTGCGCTCCTGTGCGCTCCTGCTCCATCGGACCCCTGCGTATACTGTGTGTGTATAGTTTCATATAAATCATATAGTATTAAAAAGAGGCCAGAAGTCTCTGCTGCTTTTCCATCCGAAGGAAATGGAACCCTCTCCTTTCAGTGTGATGCTGGGACCTCTTTTTGCATTACAAAAGTACCTTGAAACACAATGGAACAAAGTCTTGAGTCCAGTGGCACCTTCAAAACCAACAAAGTTAAATTCTGGGTATCAGCTTTCGTGTGCAGGCACACAAAAGCTTATACCCAGAATTCAGTTCTGTTGGTCTTCAAGGTGCCCCTGGACTCAGACTTTGCCCTGCTGCTTCAAACCGGCACAGCTAACTGAATCTATCTTGAAACACATTGTTTGTATTGGCTGGTTATGTCATACAGCTCATTATTTCAGAGACCCAGCGTGGTGTAAGGGTGAATGTGTCAGACCAGGATCTGAGAAACCCAGGTTTGAATCCCCACTCGTGCCATGGAAGCTGGCTGGGTGACCTTGGGCCAGTCACACCCTCTCTCAGCCTAATCTATCTCACAGGGTTGTTGTGAGGATAAAACGGAGGAGAGGAGAAAGAGATAAGCCGCTTCAGGTCCCCACTGGGGTGAAGGGCAGGATATAAATGAAATAAATGCGAATATTCTGTGATCAGTGCCTCATTTTGTGCCAGATTACAGATGTATTTAAAAAACACTATGGCCCCATTGGTGGACCTCCTGAATGCACCTGGTGTTTTTGGCCACTGTGTGACAGAGCGTTGGACTGGATGGGCCACTGGCCTGATCCAACATTGGCTTCTCTCATGTTCTTATATGGAGCAGAGGTCCATCAGTGGCTTTTAGCCACAAGGTATAAATAGAATCTCTCAGTCTGGGGCAAGGGATGCTCTGTAATCTTGGTGCTTGGGGAGAGGGGCAACAATGGGAGGGCTTCTTGTGTCCTGGCCCCACTGCTGGATCTCCTGAGGGCACCTGGTGTTTTTGGCTGCTGTGTGACAGTGTTGGACCGGATGGGCCACTAGCCTGACCCAACACTGGCTTCTCTTATGTTCTTATAATGTGTTCAGATTCCACCTGTTGCTCAGGTTTAAAATTTCAAGCATCAGGGAGGTACTAGTTAAAAAAACACTTTATTTTCAAAACGTGCATATATAAGCATATATCCATAGCTACTAAAAAAAAAATGCTTCAGAATGATCATATAGGAACTATATGTGAGAGGCCATGGCGCAGTTGGTACAGTATCTGCTTGGCATGCAGAAGGTCCCAGGTTCAATCCCCGGCATCTCCCGTTAGAAGAAGCAGTTAATAAGAACATAAGAGAAGCCAATGTTGGATCAGGGCAGTGGCCGATCAAGTCCAACACTCTGTCACACAGCAGCCAAAAACACCAGGTGCCCTCAGGAGGTCCAGCAGTGGGGCCAGGACACTAGAAGCCCTCCCACTGTTGCCCCCCCCCCCAAAGCACCAAGAATACAGAGCATCGTTTGCCCCAGGCCGAAAGTTCCCATCTGAACCTTGTGGCTAATAGCCGCTGATGGAAATCTGCTCCGTATGTTTATCCAATTCCACCTTGAAGCCGTCCATGCTTCAAGTAGGTGATGAGAAAGACCTCTGCCTGAGAACCCGGAGAGCAGCTGCCAGTCTGAGTAGACAATACTGACTTTGATGGACCAGGGGTCTGATTCAGGATAAGGCAGCTTCAGGTATTCATGTGCTGGTCACTCATTTAACAAAAGAAATAAATAAATACTGCAAAGGTATTGAGGACTGGTAAATTACATCCCTTGTTAGGAAACCATGAAAAGAAGTGCATTTGACGTGCACTGAAATGTTTTCCTTACAGAAATCATAAAAAGGTTATTGCTTAAGTGCCATCAAGTCATATCTGACTGATGGCAACCTCAGCAAGAGTCTTTCCAAGCAGCTGCATGAATCAGTTTGCTCTGGAGCCATCCTTCCTAAGACAAAAATGCGTGAGCCGGGGGCTAAAAAACTGTGAGCGACCTCACGCTAACTCAGCTTAGAGGGAACACTGCTCTGGAGCCATCCTTTCTGAGCTGAGAGAAAAATGTGGGAGCCAGAGGCTAAAAAACTGTGAGCGAGCTCACACTAACTCAGCTTAGAGGGAACACTGCTCTGGAGCCATCCTTCCTGAGCTGAGAGAAAAATGTGGGAGCCAGAGGCTAAAAAACCTCACACTAACTCAGCTTAGAGGGAACACTGATTCTGCATCTTAGTTGTGCCTCCGATAACCACTGCCCATATAGCCTTTAACTCTGTCCAGTCAGGTATCAGCATGAACGGGGTGCCGCCAACAGCGTGCAAAATGTCACTTACCAAAGCTGGGTTCAAAGTGGAAACAGAGAAGGCAGAAAGTCAAAAGGTCGAACTTCATGTTTCTTGGACACAGGAACGACCCCGAACCTGATATTCTCTCCTGGTTTGTTGTTGTTGTTTTTCTCTTAGACTGAAGATCAGTTCATTCTTCTCTCCCTTCTTTATGCTGGGTGCCAAGGGAAGTGGCTTTGCCGCCGATGTCATCTTGTTTTGATTTTAGATAACTACTTTTTCCACCCCTTGTGAAGCTGCACTCAAAAGGAGAGAGAACGTCAGCATGAGTCTCCTCCAACTGAGGTGTGTGGGTTTTCCCCAGTTCATTTCTCGCCATCGGCCCTGAGATGACTGGAGTCCTTAGCAGGTTATTTTCTGTCAGGCTGAATTTGGGACCTCTGGCCAAACTGAACATGCCCTGAAAACGCGTATCCATTGTTATTCATTATTAAAAACCTTTACCTTGTTCATCCTTGTTATAATCTTCTGAAGGAGATGGTTATCATGACACCCCCAGTGGAGAGAAAACTGAGTTTGACGGTGGGCAGTTCTGCGCATTGCCCATTGCTGGCATTTTCTTTGATCAGCGGGTTTTATGGTACCCTCCACACTGCATGCCACTTTCACTTTCTTTGATCATTGGGTTTTATGGTACCCTCCACACTGCATGCCGCTTTGGCTTTCTTTGATCATCGGGTATTATGGTACCTTCTGCATAGATTTATGGCCATTCAGGGGTGACTTTGCAATCAGTACGGTATTGCCCCAGGGTATTTGAATGTGGTTTTGAGCTGCAGCTTCTCTGCTCCAACGTGGGTTTGGTAAAACAACAGAGGGATAAGCCAATGCTGAATCAGCCTGTACTGGAAGCGAAGGACTTTGTGCTGCCTTTTAGCCTCAGACTTTAGTGAGGGACCATAGAACGCCAGAGAGTTTTTTAGAACCTTTTTAGAACCAAACTTTAGAACCTTGTACATTCCCCCCTTGTACATCTTCTTTCCAGCTAATTCTCTCTCTCTCTCTCTCTCTCTCCCACCCCCCATGAGAGCAGGACAGGATATCTGTGTCTCTGTAGTTCCTAGTTAGATTAGAATTAGGCATTCCCCAACAAAAAATTAGGAGCTTGCCATATTTTAGCCTTACCAAATGACTCTAGAATCCTTTTCCCTGTAGACCCATCCACTTTAAAAGATTCCAGTTTAAAATGAATGGATCTTCAGGAAAGTCTAGTTATTCAGGCGGGGCGGCCGTCTTGGTTTGAAGCAGCAGAGCAAAGTCTGAGCCCAGTGGCACCTCTTAAGACCAACCAAGTTTTATTCATGGAATAAGCTGTCTCTGAGGCAGTGTGCTTGCACAGGAAAGCTCATACCGAGGATAAAACTTTGTTGGTCTTCAATGTGTCACCAGACCGAAACTTAGTTAGGGAGGAGGAGGAGGAGACTGGAGTTATACCCCGCCCTTCACTACCTGAAGGAGTCTCAGAGTGGCTTACAATCTCCTTTCCCTTCCCCTCCCCACAACAGACACCCTGTGAGGTAGATGGGGCTGAGAGAGCTCTTTCCGGATCTGTCCTTGAGGGAACAGCTGGTACAGAGCTATGGCTTGCCCAAGATCATCCAGCAGGTGCAAGTGGAGGAGTGGGGAATCAAACCCGGTTCTCCCAGATTAGAGTCCGTGCACTTAACCACTACACCAAACTGTTCCTTTGGGGGCACCGCTCTTTTATCTGTTCCCTCACCAGTGCCCCATCTCTTTCTTGGACAGCTCTACATGTACAGAGTGCACATTTCTTTACTGCCATCTTCTTCTCTAAACCACCCTTGCCATTTGCTTGTCAGAGTTTCCATCAAACCCTGGGACCCAGCTAGGCAAATGCATCACACTTGTGTCCTACTTCCCCGTGCTGATTTCACATAACTTTTCTAGCTGGTCTTCTGCTCAGAATTACAGGCCTTTTCTCCTGTAGGTGGAAAGGTTACGGATATCTGTACTTTCTACAACTTGCAGAAAAGGAGGGTTTGGGGAAGCGATTTGAGCAGTAAAAGCACCTTTCCCCTGCCATGCCTCTGAACACCCTGCCATAATTCCTGGGGGGGGGGGGGGGGATTTATATAGAAGGACAGTAACACACAACTGGTGTTGCCACATCTTATTGTCCCATACAGTACACAAGCCATATTTAGCTGTGTCTTGTTAGCCTCCCTCCATCATTACTGCACCTCTTCATTTTCTTTGATTACGAGGGATCTGTACAGAAAATGCAGGTGGTTGCATTCATCCAAAGAAAAATCAAAGCACAAAATCAGAAAGGTTTTGACCTATTATCCTTACCCATTTTTTTTGGCAGTGCAGTTCTAAACAGACTTATGCTCTTGTAAACTCATTGACCTCAATGGGTTTAGGAGGGTGTAACTCTTAAGGTGTAAAAAAATATATATTGTTGCTTAACAGACATATGGATAATTAGGAATAAGGCCCATTGTGGAAATAAATACAATGGACTCTAGAAGGAGGCTCTGGGCAGGTGCCCTGGCCTTGGGCACTCTGTATCAATCTGCTGTGGTGACCTCAGCAGGGTATAATGACACAGAGCTCACCATTTTCTCCAGGGGAACTGATCTCTGCCAGTTGTAATTCTGATTGATCTCCAGCCCTCCCCTGGAGATTGGCAACAATGGTTCCCCAGGAGGAAATGGCTTGTTTGGAGGGTGGAGTCTATGGCTTTGTACCTGTCTGAGGTCCCACCCCTCTTCAAACCCCACTCTCTCCAGGTTCCCCCCCCCTCAAATCTCCAGGAATTTCCCAACTTGGAAACCCTATTTCCTTCCCAGCCAACCATCAAGGTACCGTTATCTGCCCCTCTGACTTCAGGTTTCCATCTCTTCCCCCCTCCCTGTAGCCTCTACCTAGGAAAACTACAGTTTTTCTCCATAGTGGGGACCCAAGCAGGAGGGAAGTGACCTCAGCAGGGTATAATGACACAGAGTCTACCCTGCAAAGCAGCCATTTTTTCTAGTGGAGCTGAACTCTGCCATCTGGAGAGCAGTTTTAATTCTGAGTGATCTCCAGCCCTCACCTGGAGACTGGCAGCAGTGGTTCTCCAGGAAGAAAAGTACAGTCTTTCTCCGCAGTGGAGACCAAAGCAGCTTACATCATTCTCCTCTCCTCCTTTTGAGCTGCACAACAACCCTGTGAGGTAGGTTAGGCTGAAAGTCTGTGACTGGTCCGAAATCACTCACTCAACTTCCACAGCAAGAACCTTGCTCTGAAGCACTAACTGCTATGCCTAGGGTACCCAGCATCCAGGTGGAGCCTGAAGATCGCCAGGTATCACAACTGAACTCCAGACAACAGATCTCTCCTCCCCCACCCCGGGAGAAAATAACTGTTTGGAGAGTGGGCACTATGTCATTCTGTTCAGCTGAGGCCTCTCCCCTCCCCAAACTCTGGTGGTTTATTCTGTGAAAAAAGAGTATCCAGGCTGGTAGTGGGCAGGGGAGAGGAGCAGACCCAGCACCCAGCCAATGGCACGTGAGTACTCTTGAGTGGCGATTGATGGGCCAATGGCTGATGGAGTGCACTGCACAGCCATTGGGGGAGCTGGAAATGGCCAATAAGTAAGGTAATTATATATATAGGATTATTTTCCTCCTTTTATGATGGGCTTTATGTATATTTTGGTTAAATTTATGGAGTGCTCAGTTTGAATTTTATCATGGAGGAAGGCATTTAGCCAGAACGCGTTTGCTATTGGTTCTTGTATATGGATTTGTACCTTTTAACCTGTATTTATATGACTGGACATTTGTCATAGCCAGTTTGGTGTAGTGGTTAAGTGCGCGGACTCTAATCTGGGAGAACCGGGTTTGATTCCCCACTCCTCCACTTGCACCTGGCTGGATGACCTTGGGCAAGCCATAGCTCTGTACCAGCTGTTCCCTCAAGGACAGCTTGGGAAAGAGCTCTCTCAGCCCCACCTACCTCACAGGGTGTCTGTTGTGGGGAGGGGAAGGGAAAAGGAGTTTGTAAACCGCTCTGAGACTCCCTTGGGGAGTGGAGGGCGGGGTATAAATCCAATCTCTTCTTCTTCATCATCATCATAGAATCATAGAATGTTAGAGTTGGAAGGGATCTTGCAGGTCATCTAGTCCAACCCCCTGCACTCTGCAGGAGCATAGCCAAAAGATAGCCGAAAGATAGCCCAATCTCAGTCTTTAGATTGAGATTAGGTATTTATATGCTGAACCATAGGAATGTGGTTTTTAAATGATATTTTAGCACTTTTGAATGTATAATTAAAGTATATATGATATTTTGTACATTAGCACTATGTGTGTGACTATATTTTAGTTTCTTTTTTGTTGTTGTTGAGGCCTTTTTGGTTACCAGTTTGGTGTAGTGATTAAGTGTGCGGACTCTAATCTGGGATAACTGGGTTTGATTCCCCACTCCTCCACTTGCACCTGCTGGATGACCTTGGGCAAGCCGTAGTTCTGTCAGAGCTGTCCTTGAAAAAGAGCAGTTTCTGTCAGAGTTCTCTCAGCCCCACCTACCTCACAGGGTGTCTGTTGTGGGGAGGGGAAGGGAAAGGCGTTTGTAAGCCACTCTGAGACTCCCTTGGGTATTGAAGGGCGGGGTATAAATCCAATCTCTTCTTCTTCTATAATGTCAAAGAATCCACCTTCTGTTGCCTAGAGATCAGCCTCCCACCTGGAGGCTGGCACCCCTCCTCTCCTCCCCACCTTTAGCCATGGCCACCGTTTCTACTCCAGCCCTGTGAGGTATACCTGAGGGGTGCTAAATAATACAGTTTCAATCTACTTCAGCAACCGTTTGCCAGTGGGTCTCACCATTTCACACAGTAAAATCCAGCAAAGCGCACTGAAAGTGAATTGAAGGCGCTTTATTTCGGGGGTGTGAACGCACCCTCTGTTTTTTTTTCACTCCCAGCATTCCCTGCAGCCTGCTGGAATCCAACTGGTCTGCACTGACCAGGGAGAAGAGGGTGGGATCTTCTCCTGTCCATCACAGGATGGGCTCTCAAATACCACCAGTGAAGGAGGGGATTAACAGTAATGCTCCCTCCCTCAGAAGGCTGATGGAAACAACCAAGCTTTGCCCCAGGATAGCTCCAGAGGAAATGCTTCACCAAAGAGCCGATAAAATCAGGCATTCTCCTCTGAGGGAATGGTTTCACTGTGGGCGCCCTCCCTCAGGTCTCTTTGAAAACAACTCCTCCCCATAAATCTAAAAATAATGTTTCCGTCCCAACTGTCTCACAGCCACTGTGGCAATGGCCATGGACCAGAGAGGACCTCCATTGAAATATAACCCTAGGCTTTGTTTAGGGTGGCTGTTATATGAAATTAAAGGAAGGAAACCCATTTAAATCACAAAAAAAACAAAGTAGCCTGAGGGGACAACATATAGTGTTGCCAACCTCCAGGTGAGACCTGGAGAGCCCCCTGAATTACAATAGCTCTCCAGATTGCAGAGATCAGTTCCCCTGGAGGAAATGGCAGCTTTGGATGGTGGATTCTGTGGCATTAGACCCTACTGTGACCCGTCCCTTCCCCAACCCTGCCCTTCCCCGGCTCCTCCCCTCAGTCTCCAGGAATTTCCCAACCCAGATCGGCAACTGCTGACAGTGCAGGATAGTGGCTAGAGCGCTGGTTCAAAGTCTTGCTGTGTCACACGAAGCTGACTCAGGGATCTCGGGCCTCTCAGAAGGTTTTTCTCCACGGGGTCATTTGTGGTTGGGAGCTCTGAGCTAGGAAATTCTTGGACATGGAGGGCAGAGTTTGGGAAGGGGAGAGAAGGAGGAAATTGGATTTATACCCCACCCTTCACTACCCAAAGTAGTCTCAGAGCAGCTTACACTTTTCTTTCCCTTCCCCTCCCCACAACAGACACCCTAGACCTTTCCACACTAGATCTTAAATCTTGGTTCACTCCTGTCCCCGAATTTACATTCTACACTACACTTGAGTATACCCCTGTAATTATCTTGGGGTATTTTTTGTTTCCAGATTACACTGAGGTCACCCAGGTTTCGCCCCACACTTGTTCCGGGATAAACAGATGCTGTTATAGCCTGGGATAAATGCAAGGCATTGTGTCGCGAGTTGAACTCTGATAAAACCAGGGATGAGATCCAAGTGCGGAAAGGATCTGATTCAGCTTATTTGCCCTCTCCCTTCTTTTCCTTACCTGATACTCAACTGCTTTCCACATTCTGTGCCTCCTGGAGCATGCTCATTCATCATCGGGTCATTTTGGTCATCGTTTATTCCTTCGATTAAGTTGTAAAGTCATATTTCTTTTGGTACGTTGAGGCCCTTTCAGGTGGCCTTGGCTTTGTGGCTTTTGTCTTCTACCAGAGCCAGCCAGTTGACTATTGACTAACCTTTTTTTTATTTTCCAGACGAGTTAGCACTTTCTGTGGCTGCTTCGGGGACAGATATTCAGAAAGAGAAGCACAGCAAGTCCGATTCTTCTTGCCATGCCTGTGTGATTTGGTTACCCAAGCGCTTGTCTCTGGCTCTGCAAAACAGAAAACAATGAGGATGGAAAGCCTTTCTGGGCATTCTGGGACAGGAGAACAAAGTTTTTACAACTTAATCAAACGAATAAACGATGACCAAAATGACCTGATGATGAATGAGCATGCTCCAGGAGGCACAGAATGTGGAAAGCAGTTGAGTATCAGGTAAGGAAAAGAAGGGAGAGGGCAAATAAGCTGAATCAGATCCTTTCCGCACTTGGATCTCATCCCTGGTTTTATCAGAGTTCAACTCGCGACACAATACCTTGCATTTATCCCCAGTTATAACAGCATCCGTTTATCCCAAGACAAGTGTGGGGTGAAACCGGGGTGACCTCAATGTAATGTGGAAACAAAAAATACCCCGAGATAATTACAGGGGTGGACTCAAGTGTAGTGTAGAATGTAAGTTCGGGGACGGGGTTGAACCAGGATTTAGGGTCTAGTGCAGAATCACCCTCAGTGTCCGGAGAGTTTATACAGTTGCAGATGGGGGGAATTTCTGAAGTGGGACAGGATTTCCACATTGTTTCCCCTCCCACAATACTTTGCGGGGGTCACCATCTTGTGGATGTTTGCTATGTACGGTTGACGAGACCTCCCAGCTGCAAACAATGAAACACAGCAAAAAACCAAACTGGGGAAGAACGCTAACAATAATATTGTAAAAGTCGAAAGCGCATACCAGGCAAGTCTACAGATCGTACAAATCTATTATACAAAAAATACAAATACTCAGGGTGTTGACAAGGAATCAAAAATGAATAATGGTCATGTGGCCAGCATGACTAGACTCTGAGGCGCACGGAACGCTGTTACTTTTCCACCGAAGCGGTACGTAGTTGCAAATTCTTGCTTTCGATCTGCTAGGTTGGCAGGAGCTGGGGCCAGAGACGGGAGCTCACTCCATCATGCGGCACTCAGGTCTCGAACTGCTGAATTACCAACCTTCCGGTCTGCAGCTCAGCGTCTTAACCTCTGAGCCACTTCGGTCACTTGTATGAAAATTACCATAGGGCAGTGATTCAGAATACCTATCCAAAGCTTGGCTAGGGATTCTGGCTCCCCCTAGAGGTTGAAGCCTGAACTACAATTTCTGTCAACAATAAAGCCAAGTCCCAGCTGTTCTGTCGTCTTCTGCTATAGATTTTAGATGGGAAATAAATATCACTAATTATGCTCCATGGTTCAGGACAACTCAGATATGCAGTTCTTTAAAGGGACTCATTGAATCATCAAAGTATTTAGGGAGATGTTCTTTGGTTTTCTTCTAAAACATCAACATGAGGATTGTGAATATGCTTGGGTAAATTGGGGGATTAATGACGTTACTTAAATATATGTGTGAGGCACTCCTCCAATTAGCTGTGCAAAAAAAAGGGGGGCCAGCCTGCATCCCCAAATCTTATTATCCCCAAATCTTTATTTCCTTCCAGACCAACAAAGGTTTATTCAAGGTATTTGAAATTTGAAAAAGTGTGCCTTGCACATGAAAGCTCATTCCTTGAATAAACCTTTGTTGATCTTAAAGGTGCCACTGGACTCTTGAATTTGTTCTATTGCTTCAGACCAGCACAGCTGCCCACCTGGATTTATTTCCTTCCTTGCAGTAAATACTTTTGTATGCAGTTACAGGTATCAGCCACACAGGGGAGCTGTTGATCTGTATTTTTAACTTCTTAGCGGTGCCTGGATTCATCTGTCCTTCCATGTAATACTTTTTTAGTCAGGCCAAGATAACACAAAAATATTGGACCTAACAAAAAGGCATTGCATAGATTTGCTTTCTTCTTCTGGATTTAGTGTTGGCCGGTAGAATTGTTCACGGTTTCCTGCCCCCTCCCCGCCCCCCCCATCTGCCATTGCTCAGTAGATAAAGGGAAAGTTTGTAGTAAAAACTTTATAAGAAGAACCAGATAAAGAGTGTTTCATCAACACTCTTTATCATCATAAATGAAGGTGAGATAACAGGTGAGAATGACGGGTGCTAAAAAATACCACTTTTTAAAAAAAAGAAGACCTGTTTAACGGCTTTGAATAAAGAATGAGAAACCTTTAAAAGGATTTAGACATGATTTCAATTCCCTGGGAGCTTCTTTCCTGCTTCTCTACATCTACTACACACTTCCTCCCCCCCCCCCCCCCCCGGCCTTCTTTTTATCTTCTTGCCTATTAGAGATGTTGGCAGAATCCATATATTCACCTGGCTGGCAGGCCCGTAGCTAATGCCTGTAGCTAACTCTAGGGGGCCTGGCCCCCTAGCGTTCCTTCTGGGCCACTCCGTCCCGAGCTGGCCTCCCAAGCTGGCCACCTGCGCTATGCTGCCTCCAGCCTGGTTGCCAGACAACTCAGTGCCATGAGCGACCTGGCTGCTTTCCCACCAGCCTCGCTGATGGCCAACAACACCCAGAACAGCAGTGGCGGTAGTGGCGATGGAGGTGGCTGCAGCCCCAGGAGCAGGAGGTGCCTGGCTTGCTTGGCGGTGCGGTGCGGTGCGGTGCGGTGGTGGTGGGCGGGTGGGTGGTCTTGCCGGGCTAGCCCGTGAGGTGGGCTGGGGAGAGTGTCCTGCAGTTAGTGCCCAGCTGCCTCTTCCCACTCCCCCCGCTGGATCGCTTTCTCCTCCCTCCTGGATGCCACTGCCCACTGCCTGCTTCGCCCTGCCTTGCTTTACAACTTGAGCAGAGAGGCAGTGCTCAAGGGGAGGGCGGGCAGGCTGAGTCCCGGCCTGATAAGCATTGCGGGCTGGGGTGGGTCTAGGCAGTCCTCGGGGATCCCTCTGTCGTCCTGAATAGGAGAAAGAGAGAGGAGGAGGAGGAGGAGGAGGAGGAGGAGGAGGAGGAGGGGTCCCCTTCCTCCCCAATGGCCCAGGCATTGCTGGGACCCCCCCCCCCCCGCCACTGCTCCCGCAGCTGCCCCTGCTCATTGCCACCTAGCCAGCAGAGCAGTGTGCCTGACAGGGCCTGACGCAACCCCCAGGTGTGTGTTCCCCACGCCCTAGCCAGGGAGGAGGGGAGGGAAGCAGCAGCCGCTGGACATTCCTCCTTCCCCTTGCCCTGGAGCCTGGTGAGGGTGCAGGGCTGCCTTAGGGGAACGCCATCTTCTTAGGAGTTCCACTAACTAAACCAAAGTCACTTGGATTAAACTTGAGTTAATTAGCTGCTGCCACCGCCCCCCTGCCCCCCTCCCCAAAAATTCCCTAGCTACGGGACTGCTGTGTATGCAAACTTGTCTCACTCATAATATAACGTTTGTGTGCCGAAAATGTCTGTGAATAGCAGCAGGCCTCCTGTGTCTCAAAGCGGCTGACAATCGCCTTCCCTTCCTCTCCCCACCACAGGCACCTTGTGAGGCAGGTGGGGCTGAGAGAGTCCTGAGAGAACCGGGACTGGACTGAGGTCCCCCAGCAGGCCTCATGTGTCTCAAAGAGGCTTACAATCGCCTTCCCTTTCCTTTCCCCACAACAGGCACCTTGTGAGGCAGGAGGGGCTGAGAGAGTCCTGAGAGAACTGTGACTGGCCCGAGGTCACCCAGCAGGTCACCCAGTGTGGTGTAGTGGTTACAGCATCAAGCTTGGACCTAGGAGACCCAGGTTTGGAAGCTTGCTGGGTGACCTTGGGCCAGCCACCCTGTCAGCCTAACCTACCTCACAGGGTTGTTGTGAGGATAAAATGGAGATATGGAAAATGCTGTGAGCCACTTTGGGTCCCCATTGGTGTTGCCAGCCTCCCGGGGGGGTCCAGAATTCTCCCCAAATTATGGCTGATCTTCAGACTACAGCGATCAGTTTTCCTGGAGAAGATGGATACTTTGGAGGGTGGACTCTGTGGCACTGAATATGGCATTATTCCTCCTCCCCAAACCCCACCCTCTCCAGGCTCCACCCCCAAATATCCCCCAACATGGACTTGGCAACAAGAGTCTCCATTGTGGAGAATAGTCGGATTAGGGAGAAGGAGGAAGAGGAGGAGGAGATTGGATTTATACCCCACTCTTCACTACCCGAAGGAGTCTCAGAGTGGTTTACAATCTCCTTTCCTTTCCCCTCCCCACAACAGACACCCTGTGAGGTAGGTGGGGCTGAGAGAGCTCTCTCGAGAACAGCCCTTAAGAGAACAGTTCTGAGAGAATTTACGACTGGCCCAAGGTCACACCAGCAGCTGCATGTGGAGGAGTGGGGAATCAAACCCAGTTCTCCCAGATTAGAGTCTGTGCTCCTAACCACTGCACCAAACTGGCTCTCTGGGTTGCCAGTTCTGGGCTGGGAAATACCTGGGGAACTCCTGGAGATTTGGGGATGGAACCTGGGGGGGACAGAGACCTCAGAGGGGAACAGTGCCATAGAGCTCAGCCTCCAAAGCATCTATTTTCTCCAGAACAATTGATCTTTATTGCCTGGAGATCAGTTGTAAAGACAGGAGATCTCCAGGCCCCACCTGGAAGTTGGCAGCCCAAAGCTGGGTATAAATGACCTGAATTAAATCCCTGTTGACTGCTGAACGCAGCCTCTCTTAAAAGGCTCTTGCCTGTAAGGTCTGTAGCCAATCTGGGCCACTGAGCTGGAAAGATCTGACCCGCAGCCTTGCTTTTCACGAGCTGCTGTATCTGATTTTCTAGCAGGATGCTTTCTTCCCTCAGCACTGGACACACACAGTCCCCGCCCCGCCTGCATCTGACAGAGCCAGAGAAAGAGAGGCGTTAAAAATCCCAGAGCTGCTCTTTCACTCAGACAGCTGCCTCACCAGAAACTGGCTCCACCACCCATCAACTGTTCAACCCCCACCGTCCACTGCTCAGGTCTAAAGCAAAGAGCCAAGACTCCAAGTAGAGGGAATTCCTATAACAATGAATTTGGTTTAATTCAGTGGCATAGTCAGGTAACAGATTAACGAGACAACAGAGGTTAAAGATTGGGTGCTGAGAAATAATAATAATTATCAAGTGTTAAGAACATGGGGGGGGGGGGGAGAACACAGAGCCCTGCTGGATCAGACCAGCAACCTCTCTCACACAGGGTGTAAGGTTGCCAACCTCCAGGTGGCACCTGGAGATCTCCTGCAATCACAATTGATCTCCAGACAACCAAGATCAGTTCCCCTGGAGAAAATGGCTGGTTTGGAGGGTGGACTCTATGGCATGATGTCCTGTTGAGATCCCTCCCCTCCACAAACGCCGTCCCCCTTGGGTTTCACCTTCAAAATCTCCAGATGTTTCCCCACTCAGAGCTGGCAACCCTATACAGGGGCCACCCAGTTCCTCTGGAGGATGACCAACAACAGGGCATAGAGGTTGAGGCCTTCCCCGGATGTGGCCTCCTGGCTCTTGGATTCAGAGGTTTACTGCCTCTGAATGTGGATGTTCCCTTTAGTCACCATCAGGGGTGGGCATGAACTGGGAAAATGGAGGTTCGCTGGAGGTTCGTGGGCTCCTCAACTGGACTATGAACCTCCAACTAACTCCTAAATTGCATGAACCAGTTTGTGGTTTGGGGAGTTTGGCCCACCTGGAAGTGAGTTTTCTTCTGGTCAGGCTGCCTGACAGGAAGTGAGCTCCGAAGGCATTTGAATGTTGGAACGGCCCAACCAAGTTGGAACGGCCCAACTGAGCTCTGAGAGGGAGCTCTGAAGGCCTATAAAAGCCTTGAGAGCTCACTCTGGGAGTTGGGCTGCCCCAGAGGTGGACTCCAAAGATCGGGAAGCGGAGCTCAGATCAGGTCGCAAGACCTGTGGTGGACTCTTGAGGGCATTTAAATGCCTTCAGAGCTCACTTCCATGGAAGTTTGTGGGCGGATTGTGGGAGGTGTGTTCTCCCGAACCCCTGGTTCAGAAACCATGAACCGGCTTAGTTCGTGCTTGAACCGGGGTTCATTTGTGTATTCATGCCCATCCCTAGTCACAACTAGTAGCCACTGAGAGACCTCCATGAACCTGTCTAAAAATAGATTTTAAAGCTGTCTGTGCCTGGGGCCGTCACTACATCCTCCAGCAGTGAAGATCTCTCCTGTCTCAGGTTGCAGCCCCAGGTTGGGAAATGTCTGGGGATTCGGGGATGGAGCCTAGGGTGGGTGGGGTTTGAGGAAGGACATGACCTTGGAGGACTATAATGCCATAGAGTCTACACTCAAAGCAGTCATTTTCTCCAGGGGAACTGATCTCTGCAGTCAGGAGGTCCGTTGTGATTCCGGGAGATCTCCAGGCCCCACCTGGAGGCTCCTGCCATTTTTCCAAATTTTACAAAAGAGCCAAGTACTCCAGGAAACAATGTAGGATTTTATCAGAGGCACATTTTTTATTAGTCTGTACTGTGCCCCGTCTTTAAAAACCTTTCACAACCAGCTAATTTCCTTTATTTGATTTCTATACCAACTTTCTCCACAAATGGGAACCTGAACTGGCTCACAACAACAAATGATATAGAATAATATGGAGGGGGGGAGACGGGAAGGAGGAAGAAGAAGGAATGGGGAGGCTATATACACAGCAGATCTTCTCTCTCTCTCTCTCTCTCTCTCTCTCTCTCTCTGCCAGATCTTTATGCAAAAGAGGCAGACAAACAGCCAGGCTATAACAAGCCGGCAGTCATCTCCCTCAAAATCCTCCCTTCTTCCTAATGAAGAAAGTTTATTGGCTGATTCTAGACTACCTGGAAGTTACTAGGAGAAATTTAGACACAGAGCAAACTCTTTAAGCTGAAGAGAAGAGGCTTGTTGCTACAGTGTATCTAATCTGGAGAACCAGGTTTGATTCCCCACTCCTCCTCCACACATAGGCGTCAACTTCAGGGGGGCTGGGGAGCTGGAGCCCCCCCCCCCCGAACTTTTCCAGGACATGCTGAGCTCCCCACCCCCCTGGAGACAATGGCCTGTAATGTCTCTGGCCCAGCCCCAGCCCCAACCCCCCCCCCCCCAGGAAATTGGAAAGTCTATGCCCTTGCCTCCACATGAAGCCTGCTGGGTGACCTTAGGCCGGTCAGTTTTCTCAGAGCTCTCTCAGCCCTACCTGCCTCACAAGGTGCCTGTTGTGAGGAGAGGAAGGGAAGGAAATTATAAGCTGCTTTGAGACTCATGAGGCCTGCTGGGTAGCCTTGGAACAGGCCCAGTTCTCTCAGAGCTCTCTCAGCCCTACCTACCTCACAAGGTACCTGTTGTCGATAGGGCTGCCAAGTCAGCCCGGGGGGCGGGGGATCCCCCACTATAGGGGTTCCCGATCTGCCGGCCGGCATTCAGCCGGTGGGGGGAACCCCGCCCCAGAAGTCGTCCGGTGAGGACGACTTCCCCCGTGTAATGACGTCACCCAGAGGTGACGTCATCACGTCGCTGTGGCAACAACTCCCCCCCGCCGGTAAGTCAACCCTACTTGGCAACCCTAGTTGTCGGGAAAGGAAAGGAAGGTGATTGTAAACCACTTTCAGACTCCTTAGGGTAGGAAAAGTGCGGTATAAAAATCAACTCTCCTTCAAATACCCTTTGGAAAAGGGTAACAAAAGGCTACCGACTTCAACCCTAGCAAAAAGAAAATAAACATTTACAATCAAACAATAAAACAGATTGTGCCACAATGTCCATAGCTTTCCAGATCTTAGAACACTTTAAAGGTTTATATAAGGAGCTATATTTCAAACTAGCAACAGGAAGATCAAATCCAAGAATATGAGGAACTATTTTTCCACTAACAGAGGAGGGATCTGTCATACCTGATTTCTCCCTTCCACTGCAGAGTGGCTGGATGCTCTTCCTCAAGTCTCCAGGTCCCTCAGGAGCAGCATTTTGGATAGGCCGAAGGGCTGCCCCAGAAGGTGGGAGGCAGGAAAGTTCCATTTCGTCGACACAAGCACCTGCCACGAACGGAAAATTTAGTTGGTACCCAGTATCTTTGAACTCTAAAATCAATTTGAAAGAACTCAAACAAGGAAATTCAAAAAGAGGGAAAGCACCTAGCCTCAAAGGGTACAGAGCAGAATTTTATAGAACTTAGATAAGAACGTGAGAAGATACTGCTGGATCAGACCAGTCATTCATCTAGTCCAGCGTTACATATTACACAGTGGCCAATCAGGTGCCCTGGAGGTAGATTGCCAGGTGGTGGCTGAAGACCTCCTGGGATTACAACTGATCTCCAGTCAACAGAGATCAGCTGGAGAAAATGGCTGCTTTGGAAGGTGGACTCTATGGCATTATACCCCACTGAAGTCTCTCCGCTCTCCAAGCTCCACCCCCCTCAAGCTCCACCCCCCAAAATCTCCAGGTACTCCCCAATCCGGAGCTGTCAACCCTCCTTGGAGGGCCAACAAACAGGGCCTAGTGGCCAAATATCTTCCACCGATGCTCCCTTCTGGCCCTGACATGTTCAGAAGTTTGCTGCCTCTATATATGGAGGTCCCCTCACTCCCTATGACTAGTAGCCATGAATCTGTCTAATCCCCTTTCAAAGCCACCTGTGCTTCTGGCCATTGCTACGCCACTGACAGTGAACCCCGAAGTTTACAGTGGAATCCAGTTACTCCAGTATAAACCCATAGATGTCAGTGGATTTAGGCTGGGATAACTCAGTTCCCGTCTCTGGCCCCAGCTCCTGCCAACCTAGCAGTTTGAAAGCAAGAAACTGCAAGCAGATAAAGAGGTACCGCTTTGGTGGGAAGGTAACAGCGTTCCATGTGCCTCGGCATTTAGTCATGCCGGCCACATGACCATGGAGAAATCTTCATACAGCGCTGGCTCTTCAGCTTGGAAACGGATATGAGCACCGCTCCCTAGAGTTGGATTCGACTGGTTTTCAAGCAACAGAAACCTTTAGCTCTGCTTTTGGTTGCATTGCTAATTACTCACTGAATAACTGTTTCACTTTATCCATCCTAATCTATTGCCCATGAGCTTCATTGGGTTCCCCGTGAGTTCTAGTGATATGGGAGAAGGCTATTTTGGCCTCTATATGTGAACTAGAATTTATCTATATACTAATAGCGAAGGTGCCCCCTGTGTGCGGATATCTAAATCCATGTGGGGGGGCACCTGGGGGGCAGGGAGATTTTCCTACACACTTGGGGGACTCCCCCCGTGAGTAGAAAAATCTTAAAAGTAAAAAAAAACATTTGGGGGATATTTAAATCCCCCCCAAAATTAAAGAGTGTTCCCTGTGCATACACAGAGAACGCAGTTAAACTATGCCTTGCCTCTGCAGCAGGGGGAGGGAGAGGGCTTGGCCAGCCGGTGATTGGAGCTGTGCGGGCCTCGCTGGAGGGAAAGAGCATTTGGACTGAGAGACCCGTGGCTGGCTCTCTCGGGGCTCACCTTCTCAGGCCTCTCTGACCAGAGAACGGTGCCACTCACCTGCCCGGGAGCCTCCCCGCCGCCATCCACAGAGTCAGGGCGCTGAGGGGTGGCTGGGCCTTCTGAGGGGGCTCCCTCCCACGCCTGGCCACCCCTCCAAGCCAGAGGGGCGGGGGGGGGAGCGGAGGGCAGGCGACGGCAGGAGGAGAGGGGGAGGAAGAGGAGCCGAGGTCTGGCATCCGGGAGTCGGGCAATCCGACCAGAAGAACGTGTTTCTCCCCTTTTCACTTGAGACCCATGGATCCTTGCCTTCCTCACTTCTGGGGAACCCGTCTCTTGGCTTACTGTCATCAGCTGCCCTTGGAAAGTCTGCCCCAGTCTTGGTTTCCAGATTTTAAACCCTCTTCTGAAGCCAGACCTTCCCCCCTTTTCACTTGAGACCAATGGATCCTTGCCTTCCTCACTTCTGGGGAACCCCTCTCTTGGCTCAACTTCATCAGCTGCCCATGCTGAGTCTGCCCATGCTGAGTCTGCCCCAGTCAAGGTTTTCAACCCTCCTCTGAAGCCAGACCTCCCCCCCACTTTTCACTTGAGACCCATGGACCCGTGGGAGGGGGGAAGAAGTGATGGACCCAGCTTGAAGCACTGAGGCCTTGCCAGTACCTGTGGAGGCTTTCTCCTCTACCACATGGAGCTCCCCCGCCCCCACGAGTATCGCGGGTCCCCACCTCTTGTAATAACCCTAATAGCAATCCATATTTCAAACCTTGACATAGGCAAAGATGATTTGGTACATAAAGGAGTGAACTACAAAGCTATCCCATCATATAGCACAGAACAATCTGGATATTTTTAAAAAAATAAATAAAAATTAACATAAGACATACAATATACCTCAGTTAGTAGTACAGCGTCTGGAACACCTACCGCCTTGTATTTTTTATTTACCAAATTAGCTTTTGACCATATAAAATGACATTTTTTAAAGGAAGATAATGTAAACTGGGAATTATTTTATCAATTGGATTAATTTGATTTAGCAACCAAAAGCACAAGTAATTGTCCATGGACTCCTATACAAGGACAAGCAAAGAACCCAACAAGGTTACCTTTCTTCTTGTCTCCTGTTTGCGTGAGCAACGGAAACTCTAGTCATGAAAATTACAAACGGCCAGGGATAAGAGGAATTCATGACAGAAATAAAGACATCTCTAAATAACAGATATAATGATTAGCTGCCAACACATAATCTCTTCACTAAGACAGTACGAGGTAGTTTAAGATCCTAGTAGGGCAGCTGGCACTAAAATGAATTTGGGGCAATCAGAATTACTGAACGTTTCATCTATAAAGGGGTTTTAAGGAATCGGGTTAGCTAGAGAAATAAAACATAAAATATCTGGGCATCTCTTTGAAGGAAGACTTGGGGAAACTATATGAAGCTAAGGTAAAGGTAAAGGTTTCCCTTGCTCGAAAGCCAGTCAAATACAACTCTAGGGGGCGGTGTTCATCTCTGTTTCCAAGCTGAAGAGCCAGCACTGTCCAAAGACTTCTCCATGGTCATGTGGCCAGCATGACTAAACGCCGAGGCACACGGAATGCTGTTACCTTCCCACTGAATCGGTGCCTATTTATCTACTTGCAATTTCTTGCTCTCGAACTGCTAGGTTGGCAGGAGCTAGGGCCAGAGACGGGAGCTTGCTTCATCAAGCAGCACTCGGGTCTCGAACTGCTGAACTACTGATCTGCAGTTCAGCGTCTTAACCACTGAGCCACAGTTAAACCCTTATGATCTTTTTTTAAAACTGATGTACTTGGGTGTTAGAAGACGACAACTGGAGGGCATAAACTGAGGTGGGGCAAAAAAACCCAACCCAGAATTAGATGGTCAAGGAATGTTCACTCAGAAGATTAGAAATGGATGAATGGAATGTGGAAAACCAGCGTGTTGAGGTAGTTAGTCAGACTTCAGTCAGTGAACTGCTGGGAGATCCAAGTTCACCGAAGCTTTCCGGGTGACCTTGGCCCAGTCAGTCACTCTTTTTCAGCCTAAACTACTCACAAGCTTATTGTTAGGAGGGTAAAATAGAGGAGGGGGGAATGATATTGTAAGATGCTTTAGGTCTCCATTGGGGTGAAAAGCAGTGTATAAATAAATAAATATACTGTGCCTTTTTGGGACATGGGGTTCATTCTCCTTATGCTTAAATGGTGAGGCACAGTGAAAACTATTTATACATGGTGCCTCAGTTCACAGGAGTTAAAACAGAATACAGAAATGAAATAAGATTTGCTGTGTTGGAAATGTAACAATCTATTTGCAGTCTTAGAATATATGTGGTGGGTGTGGCAGAGATTGGCAGGTGATTGGGACATGATAAGGGGTGGTGCATATGACTGGATGAGTAAGAATATGAAATGCACCTGGTCGAAAAAAGATAAGATTGTTCATTACGAATCCGTTAATAGCTGCAAAAACAGCAAATGCAAGGCACCGAGGATTGGGTGGCACGTCAGAACAAAAAGGATTTATGCAAGAAAGCTCTCTTTGTAGTCAAACTGGAGAAATCAATGTATATTAGGAAATGCAAATCGGGATGGTTCATTAATATTTTCCAAAAACTGGATGAAGGCGTTGAATTATGGAAGTAGGCTTGACATAGTTAAAATCCAGACCAGGTTTTAATATTTTGTAGTAGAATGATGATTAAGAATGCATATAGAATCATAGAATCATAGAGTTGGAAGGGACCTCCAGGGTCATCTAGTCCAACTTCCTGCACAATGCAGGAAATTCACAAATACCTCCCCCCTGCATCCCCAGTGACAGCTGTTCCACACCCAGAAGATGGCAAAAAACCTCCAGGATCTCCATCCAAACTGGCCTGGAGAAAAATTGCTTCATAAGTGATCATAAAAATGGTGTCCCCCCCCCCCAAAATATAAATATATACTTAATTCAGTGCACCTGTGGTATGCCTTGCCAGTATTGCT
Source organism: Lepidodactylus listeri (assembly GCA_029233225.1). Lineage (NCBI taxonomy): Eukaryota > Metazoa > Chordata > Lepidosauria > Squamata > Gekkonidae > Lepidodactylus > Lepidodactylus listeri. The sequence goes on along the minus strand of JARCFY010000010.1, from coordinate 15,254,754 downwards.
TTTTAAAATGTTAATTTTCTTTCTCATTGGTCATCATAGCATTTAATAATTTTAAAACGCTGGGAGGAGGTGTGCCGTCAGGGGGAGAGCTCCATTAAAAAAAAAAATTCTAAACAGTTTCCATGTAAAAACTTTAACACAGTCACTTCTGTGAGAGGGAAATACTTCACAAGGGGTAGAGGGCAGGGAAAGAAAGATTAAGTGCCAGTGAATTCTACATTGTTGGATTTGTTCCGGTAATCCTGTCCTAGGGTTGCCAGCTCCGGGTTGAGAAATACCCGGCGATTTTGGAGGTGGAGCCTGAGGAGGGCAGGATTTAGGGAGAGGAGGGACTTCCGCGGGGTATAAAGCCATAGAGTCTACTCTCCAAAGCAGCCATTTTCTCCAGGTGACTTGATCTCTATCTGGAGATCAGTTGTAATCCCAGGAGATCTCCAGCCACTACCTGGAGGTTACAAATTATGAGAGATCACAGGAGAAGCTGAACAACCAATACAAAAAATTACTAAGGTATTATTTTCTGGACATTTTTATGTATTTACTATATAGATTTTTAATATTAATAGATTTTCAAAAAGCATATAATTCCTCCGTGTGCTATTAACAGAAGTGGAGAAATTATGTGGCTTTGACTGCCGAGAGGCGGGATCACCACAAAGAACTTTGAATGAATGAAGAAGTTGACAATTAGAAGTTCAGGGTGACTATACGGACAGTTGTGTGACCTAAGCACTTTGTTCATCATGAAGGACTTAGCTGCCCTGACCTGAGTAGCCCCGGCAAGCCTGAACTCATCAGATCTCAGGAAGCTAAGCAGGGTCAACTGTGGTCAGTACTTGGCTGGGAGACCTCCTTGGAAATATCAAGTCGAGAGAACAGAGTGGCAGGCTTTTTCAGGCGCTTCTCTGAATATCCTCCAAGCCTCCAGTAGGGGGTCAGTCACCAGAGGTCAACGTGACTCCTAGGTGCAGACACACACCAAAGAAAGAAAATGGAGGAATTAGATGGATTGTGAAAATCTATGAATGCTAAAAATCTTTATAATAAATTCATTAAAATTTCCTTAAAATAATGCCTTAGTAATTATATCACAGTTGTTTGTATGCGACCTGGAGATTGGCAACTCTGTCTGTCCAACCGTGTAAAAAATACTGTCATTAAAAAGGCATTGGTCATTTTTATAGCCACTGGTCATTTCTTGATGCTTACCATTAAAAGTAAACATAGCCACCGTGAGAGACTCTTGGGGAGGGCTGTCATGTGACTCAGTGGGCAGAATTCTGCTCTTCATGGAAGGTCTTTGGGAGTTATCTCCTAATGAGCTGATGGTTGGCTGACTCTCTACACACCGCGGTTAAGTTGCTTATCCTTTGCCCCAGCTCCGTTGAATGGATCAGAAGAAGCCCTTCGCTAAATTCTGCAGTATAAGCAGTCAGTGAATTGCTGGAGACATCAAGAGAAATTGATGTTCTTAAGCTTAACCGGGATCAGCTAGGTTAATTTTGAGAGCACAGTGGGTATTTACCTGAGCTTAGAGAATTGGCTGAGAATGAGGCAGACATTTCTGCTTTAAATTTCACCTCAGTCATGAGCTTGGTAAATGGTGCTACAAAAGCCATCTCATCGCCTCAGCCCCCACTCACCTGCAGTAAGGGGAAGAGGCTCATACTTTGCAAGATGGCCGTGAGGCTTGTTGAGACACAGAAATAGTGAGCGTCAGACATTCTCAAGCACTCCGTAGATGGTATTCTTGCATTTTCTCCCACTTTTCTGCAGGCAGTGAGAAGCTGAACTCCAGAAGGCCTGTGTTTTGTGCTGCGGGTTTCTGCTGCTTTTCTCATGATCGTCTCCTCTGTGCTGTAATACTCAGTCAGCACAGGTATCTGCATCCTCAAGCAAGATCCAAAATATCTGTCATGAAACTATAAAATGGGGATCTTTTGGTATTTGCAAGCTCTAAAAGTAATGAATAATCTCCCTTTGATATCTTCTGTGCCAGTTTGGTATAGTGGTTAGGAGCGTGGACTCTTATCTGAGAGAGCCAGGTGTGATTCCCCACTCCTCCTCCACATGAAGGTTGCTGGGTGACCTCAGGTCAGTCACAGTTCTCTCGGAGCTGTTCTCTCAAGAGCAGGTCTCTCATAGCTCTCTCAGGCCCACCTACCTCCCAGGGTGTCTGTTGTAGAGGGGAGGGGAAAGGAAGGAGATTCTGTGAGCTGCTGTGAGATTCTGAGGGAAGGGTGGGGTTTAAATCCAACCAGGGCTTTTTTTCTGGGGGAACATGCTGGAACAGAGTTCCAGAACCTCTTCAACAAAATTCTTTTCAAAATGTTTAAAAGTTCATGAGCTTTCAGTATACAGATTGAAAACTTAATTTCCCTCTTGAGAGTTCCAACACCTGTCCTTTAAAAAAAAAAAAAAAGCCCTGAATCCAATCCTTCTCGTCCTCCTTCTCTTCTTCCTCCTCCTCCTCCTCCTCCATGGGGATGGCCCATAGTTTAGCTGCAGAACATGTTCTTTGTATGCTGAAGTTTCCAGGCTGAATATCTCCAGTACAAAGATCTCAGACAGCAGTGCTAGCAAAGAGCTGCCCTGAGACTCCGGCGAGCTAATATCAGCAAAAATAAACAGAATTGGGTTAGATGTACAATTGATCTGACAACAGAAAATAGTGTGATAGTCTCTGGAGAGGCAACATATAAATTCCCTAAATAACTGTGGAATACTATAGCATTCCTCAGCGGCGGCATCAGAAATTATTCATTCTTCCCTCCTCACTTTTCTCCTCACCCAGTGAGGTAAGTTAGGCTGAAAGAGAATGACTGGCCCAGGGTCATCCAGTGAGCTTCCATGGCAGAATGGGGATTCAAACCTGGCTCTTCCAGACCCTAGTATGACACTCTAACTCAGGGGTCCCCAGCCTTTTCCAGCCTGTGGGCACCTTTGGAACTCTGACACAGGGCAGGAGGCACAATCACAAAATGGCTGCTACAGGAGATGGAGCCAGTCACAAAATGGCTGCCGCAAGGAGGATCACAAAATGGCCAGAGGGTGAGGTTATGCACAGGGACACTGTGACATTTCAGGCAGAAACTCCATGTGACAGGATGCTTTTTAATCTGCACAGACAATCAGAAGCCATGGTGGGCCACTGCCCCACATAGCCCCACCCACTTTCTAAAAGCACCAGGAAAGGTGTTGACTGGCGCTACTGTGCCCCCAAGCACCACACTGGGGAACCCTGCTCTAACCACCACACCACACTGGCTCTTTGTTATAAGATAAAGTGATGAAATTGAAGGACATATTTTCAAATGTTGGCGGCCACAGGACGTATCAGTTCACCCAAAAGCCTGCTATGAAACCAGCATTCTCCACTGAGAAGCGATAAGAACAGTGTTCTCATGCAAATAAGACAGTCAGCAGTTGCAGGGTGGCTGATTTGTTTCCAGAATGCAATTTACCAGAAATATTTTATTACACAGTTTTGCTTTCTATTCCAGCTGAAGGGCTTCTAAAATATCATATGCTGAATGCGATCATTATGGATCTCTCCCTCCCCTCCCCCCCCCTTTCTGAAATAAACCTGTATGTTTTACACGGCGTATTTCAAGAGCCTCTAATCTGACGCTTTTTAAGCTTCTTTTCTGAAAGTGGTCATTTACGGTACACTCCATTCCCAGAACCAGGAGAGGAACGGTAGGAGCATTCGAAAGAAGCGTCTCTCAAACTCTGTTTGAGTCTCCCTGAGTTTGACTGATGCCAAGTTGTTAAAATATCTATATATCTAATAGCGAAGCCCCCCCCCCCTGTGCGGATATCTAAATCCGAGCTAGGGGGCCCTTGGGGGGGGAGAGGTTTTCCTACACACAGGGGGCACTCCCACCAGGTGCAGAAAAATCCGAAAAGTTAAAAAAAAACCCTTCAGGGACCATAGAATCCCCCAAAATACCTTTTGAAATGGCCTCAGCTCCAGGCGTCAACTGTGAGGAGATTAGAATGTTCGGGGGAGGGGGGGAGGTTCCAACTGTTTCTGTCAGTCAAAGGCAGGGATTTTACTGGCAGCAGTCTAGGGTTGCCAAGTATCCCCCCAGCCACCAGCAGCGGATCCAGATCCAGGCTGGGAAACTCCTGGAGATTTGGGGGTGGAGCCTGGGGAGGACAGGGACCTCAGTGAGGTACAATGCCATAAACTCCCCCCTCCAAAGCATCCATTTTCTCCATGGAAAGTTATCTCTGTAGTCTGGAGATGAGCAGTAACTCCAGTGGATCCCCAGGTCCCATCTGGAGGCTGGCATCCCTAGGCAGCACCCTCTGTGTGACTTGATACCACCTGATTTGCATGACTTAATTAGGCCCAGCTGTTTTGCTACAGTTCATCAGCAGCCACCATATGAAAGCCATTGTGGTGCAACAGTTCGAGCTTCAGACTGGGATCTGCGAGACCCAGGTTCAGATCCCCATCTTGCAGTGGAAGTTGACTGGGAGATTTTGGACCAGTCACATACTTTCAGCCTAACCAACCTCACAGGGTTGTTGTGCAGATAACAAAGAGGAAATAATAATGTAAGCTGCTTTAGTCCCCATTGTGGAGAAAGACTGTAATTTTTCTAGGTAGAGGCTGCAGGGGAGGGGGGTGGAGATAGAAAGCTGAAGACAGATAAAGGTAGGTTGGCTGTTGGGTGGGAAGGAAATAGGGTTGCCAACTCCAGGTTGGGAAATTCCCAGACATTTGAGAGGTGGAGCCTGGGGAGGGTGGGATTTGAGGTGGGAGGCAGAAAGAGAGAGAAAGAGTGATGAGGTGGGGAGGCAGAAAAACAAAGGGAATGATGACAGGTCAGAAAGAGAGAGGAAGTAACATACATGGAGGAGAGCGAGAGAGTAAGAAAGGGGGGCAGAAGGGAGAAAGAGTGTGAGAGAGGTAGGGGGAGAAGGGAGGAAGCAAAGGTGTGAGGAATGGGATAACTATCCTGCAAGTTTCTTGCAGGTCTCCACTTGTATTCCATAATTTTTGCTTTTGGTGTTAGAAAAGTGTTGCCAGCCTCCCCCCACCCCACCCCCTGGCGACTGGCAGGGGTTGGGGGGTAAGGGTGCCAGATCCAGGTCGGGGAAACAGCTAGAGATTTGGGGATGGAGTCCTGGGGAGGACAGGGACCTCAGTGGGATATAATGCCACACAGACTCCACTCTCCAAAACATCCATTTTCTCTAGGGGAACTGATCTCTGTAGTCAGGAGACATGCTGTAATTCCGGGAAACCCACAGTTCCCACCTGGAGGCTGGTAATTCCAAGGGATAGGATTGCCAGGTCCCCCCCGGCCACCAGCTGGGGATAAGGGGGAAGGGATACCAGATCCAGGTTAGGAAACTCCTGGAGATTTGGGGATGGAACCTGGGGAGGACAGGGACCTCAATGGAGTACGATGCCACAGAGTCCACCCTCCAAAGCATCCATTTTCTCAAAGTGAATTGATCTCTGTAGTCTAAAGATGAGCTGTAATTCCAGGGGATCCCCAGGTACCACCTGGAGGCTCGCATCCCTTTGTTAGAATAGGATCCCTATAACAGGCAGCGTAGCCATTATTGGGGACTATGAAGGGAAAGGCCATGGCTTCATGGTAGAGCGCTTGCCCAAGGCTGCAAGTTCGATCCCCGGAATCTCCATCTAAAAGAAACAGGGGATGGGTCATATAAAAGGTCTCCTCTGGAGACCCTGGAGCACCACTATGATGCAGAGTAGAGAAGGCTAGCCTTTGCAGACCGCCGGTCGGTATGCGGCAGCTTCATGTGTGTTCATTGGGCGTTAGATGGAGCATGCCTATTGCTCCCATTCTGCAGACATTCATTGGTTGCCCATTTGTTTCTGGGCTCAAAGACCTATGTGGCTTCGTTCCCTCTTATCTGTTCGACTGCCTTTCCTCGATGCTCTGCCGCGACAGTTTCGCTCATCTCAGGAGGGCCTTCTGCAGGTACCAGCCTGCAAATGGGCAAAGTTAACAACTGCCCGTACATGTGTTCTCTCTGTTGTGCCCCCCCCCCATGAAGTGGCCTGTTACTTGGATCAGTAAGGAGGGACCATGGTCTGTACTGCTTTGTATAGCTTACTGTAAGTCGGATCCTGTTACGTAATCTTTGCACTGCTTAATGTGCCATGTTAAGACGTGTGTTATGCTTCAGTTTTTTCTCATTGGTTCCAGACTTCTACAGTCCTAAGGCATTGGTTACTGAATGTCCCATTTTGTCAACTGTACTGTCAAACCAGTAGGGCTGCCAAGTAACTTACTGTTAAAAGTGGGGGCGAGCTGGTCCCCACCTGGGACATCTGCTCTATGGTACTATAGAGTTTTCAGGGCGATTGCCAGAGCGTCATCCTGCGATGTGCCCAGCGTGATGACGTCTCTTCTGGGCGACGTCATCACACCAGGCATGTCGGCCCGATTTGGCCACTACAGGGGTGGGTTTCCCCCCGCCAGCTGGATCCGGATTGGTGGATTTGGGACCCTTTAAGTGGGGGAATCCCCTCCCCCCCGGGGGACCAGTATCAAAGCTGTGTGATGCCAAATGCTGAGTATAACGGCATCACAGCAACAGAGAACTGACTTAAATACGAAGATGCAGATTCAGCCACTATGCATAATCCGCCTTGCATCCATGTGAGAATATAAATGACTATGTGAGAATATAAATGACTATAAATGAAATTTAAAAAATCAATAACATTTGGAAGTGCGATTAGTCTTATGATTGAGTCACAGGACATAAGAGAGGCAGGCTGCTTTGACTGTTTCTTTGCTCTTGTCTCAGCCCTGAGACCAGAGGTGTCAAAGTCATTTGTTACGAGCACCAGATCTGACATAAAATAAATGTCACTTTGTCTGGCCGGGCCATGTGTGCCATAAAACGTAATGCCAGGTACCAGAGATATAAACTGTATAAAGGACAGCAGCTGGTAAGCTCTGAGTTGGTATATCCTCACTGCAAGGCCCCATGGGCTCAGTGGGGGGTGCAAAGGAAAACCCACATAGGCGGATTGGAGAGCCAGCAGTGCAGCGCTGGGCAGATACTCCCACGGTGTTTGACTGCTGCAGATGGGGCTGTTCTGGCATGCTGAAGCCACAATCAGAGTGGCTCCACCCGAGCAGTCTCCTGTTCCCTCCCTTACACTAGTTGCTCACGAGCCGCGTAAGAGCCCTGGAGGGGCCAATTCTGGCCCCCGAGCCTTATGTTGGACACCCCTGCCTTAGACCAAGCCCTTAGACCTCAGGTGTGCATTTAAGTGGGGAAAGAAGAGGGTCTTGCATCCCTGTTGATCCACTGCCCCTCCTTAGAGAGACTGTCCACCCACTTTGAGGAACGTGGCTGGTCTTTATCCAAAGCAAGCAAATAATTCAAAGTGGTAAGTTATTTCACACTATTTCATTCAAAGAACCTCCCATGGGTACTTCCATTACAGACTTGCCCCTAATTAATATATTGAAATTTACTGTATTAATTGATCAGTTACTTGCTTGAAAAGGTTCTAGCGTTCACTAATTTGCTGATGTAGGAATTCTCTCGTTGAAGACTGTCGGGTTGCGGCTCTCTAAATTGTCTTGATGTAACTGATTACGCTCTATGTCTGACATCTCTAACATTTCAGGAAATAAAGGATTAAAAGGGTCATTTTTAAAAAAGTTTAGATGAAGTTGGCGAACCTGTGCACAGTTAGCCTGGGACTAAGTCCTATACAGAACACGGTGGGACTTATGACTTGAGTAAACGTGCATAAAATTGCTCTTACCACTAAGTTAACCACTGAACATTCGCAAGAACAAATCCATTAAAATTGGCAGCTATCTGTGAAACAAACAAAAGCAGTCTGGGTTGGAAGGTCATGTATTTTATAACTTCCTCTGACAAATTGTTGCTTCCTGTTACACTGAAAAACATTGCCCGAAAGAGAAACGTCGAAGCACAATTATTTATGTATTTTGATATTTTTGTCTGCTGTCTCTCCAGAGACCGATTCAAGTTGGTCCAGAAAGTTAAATGGTATAATAAAATCATAAAACAGCAGCATAAAAATAAGCCAGAGGCCTAAGAACAGCATTAAAAAAGACTGGTGAGAATTATGTTTATAAAACAGTCTTCAGCCTTCAAGCAGACCATGAAAAAATTGGGGGGCGGGGGGGGGGCAGGTTGGGTACCACTTAGTGTTCTTGTCCTCAGTGTGGGCAGTGCCTGGAAGAGGAATAACAGTTAATAGATCTCCACAAAACACAGTTGCCTAGAGGGGTGGCAATAGACCGCCCAGGTTCCCATCCTATCTATATCTATTCCAACCGGCTTGAATAATAGAGCCTCTATTAATCAAGCTGGTTGGAATAGATATAGACTGCTGTATACAGTCAAGAGAAATACGTAGAGCTTGGTGCTCCACCACTGGAGGTGGCCCGTTGAAGTCCTGGAAGGAAACGGATGAGAACCTGGGCGGACCTTGGGTTCCGATATGAGAGAGTCAACATGGGATATTTATTTCAAAAGTTGGTAAGTGGAAATGGATAAGAACTGTAATTGCTACACGCTCAGATAAAGCAATCTATATGAAATGATTATTCGTTATTGCACAAAATCCGTTGCGTGTGAGCAGTATTTATTTATTTATTTATTTATTTATTTATTTCATGAGATTTATATCCCACCCTCCTCGCCAATGGTGGGCTCAATAAAAGAAGAGAGTTTTCTAGAGAATCGCTATTATTAAACATTTTTGTATACATATCTTTGCTGACTTTCCGTCGTTTTTGTCACGGATGTTTTGATTGGACTTCCATCTCCTCCCGCTATCTCTCACTTTTGGCTCCCACCTGGAGACTGGCAGTCCTATTTTGGTGGCAGCTGTCACTGAAACAATGTTATTTTACTCTGAATAGCCAATCATGCCTTCAGTGGCCAGTCAGAAACGCTGCAGTGAAACAGCCCCAACTACTTTCTAAAAACACTTGGGGGGGGGGGGGTCTCCGAGAACAGTGTCAGTGGGAACCATGTTGGGGGGGGAGGCCTGGCCTACATGACCACTAATCGGCTGGATTCTCAGTTTTGTTTCGGGGTGGTTGTGTTTTTATTGGTAAGTTGAAAAAACACTGAAATTGCAGATGAGAGTAAGAGGCAGCTTCAAACAGTATCGAGTAAAGCAAGGAGCGGTTTATTGAAACGATGTGCCCTTCTTTACACGTTTTCCACGACTGACTACTCATTTCGACAGCATTAGCTTACACATCTTTTTTTAAAAAAGAGCAATGCAGACATTCTCTGAAACAAGGGTGTCTCCACCAAAGTAGCCCATAGTGACGGAGTCACTTTACATATTCAGCAGAAGCAAACAGTAAAGCTTTCCCTGCATTTTAGCAAACTAGTTTATCAGGGGGAAAGTTTTAGACTACATTTCTGTGTGCAGAGAATTTTTCTTTAATGGCATGCTTTCAAACAAAGTGTGGGGGGAATAACCCCCAAGCACAACTACAGGCAGACGTGCTGAAGTCCAGCATCTTCTCATCGTATTAACTAGCCCTAAGTACCACTACCTTGTGAAGAGTTTTTTTTACAGAGGGAAATGCTATTGGGGTGACAATTTGTGGAATTATGTGGGCAGACAACAAAGCAGTCAAGCACACAATAGCTTTGTAGAATAAAGCTAATATTTTCATTAATGCATCGCTTGCCCATTCATTTGGATCTAACATGGAAGCTAAATTCCCATTTGTTAGGAATTCTCCCCTCCCCCGGTATTAGACACTTCATCCCATCAATTAGCATAGTATTTTTCCCTGCTTCAGTGCAGGGTGGTGATCAGCTTTCTTTGTCGTTTCCAATCACATTGGTGCAATTTTCATGTAGGTGCCAGGGATAGAATAAACTCTCTTAAGTACCTGTTGTAAAAGAGAAAAAAAATTATTGCATCAGGTTTAAGAATGCAGCAAAGAAAAAAGAAAAAAAAAGAATGCAGCAACAAGAAATTCATGCTGCCACATATGTTCTGTACATGCTGCTGTGAATGTTCTGCTATGTACGTTCAGAGATACAAAATCCACTTCTGCATTCCACATGGGGGAGGAGGAGGAGGATTTATACCCTGCCCTTCACTCAGAGTCTCAGAATGGTTAACAATCTCCTTCCCTTCCTCTCCCCACAACAGACACCCTATGAGGCAGGTGGGGCTGAGAAAGCTCTGAGAGAACTGCTCTTGAGAGAACAGCTCTGAGAGAACTGTGACTGACCCAAGGTCACCCAGCTGGCTGCATGGGGAGGAGTGGGGAATCAAACCTAGTTCTCCCAGATTAGAGTCCGCCTCTCTTAACCACTACAGCAAACTGGCTCTACTTTGCTAATCTCTGCTGAACATAATACACTCAACAATCTTATAGTCATATCCCAAAAGTATACATTCATAATCTTAAAACTTTTCTACACTCTCTTAATAGGGAGACATGAACATCTGAATCTGAAAGTTCTGAAAAGATGCTCTATTCTATAGGGCAATGTGGTACATTTTGGCCAGTGGAGAGATATGTCTTGTTAATGCTGGTGAGAGACAAGAATTGGGTATCCTTGTATACTTTCCTTGCCTCTCTCTGTTCTCCCCCCCCCCCCCCAATACCTCAGTGTGTATGTTAAATGGACAATGGGGCAACCTCCAAAATATTATGTCTAGTAGCCATTTAGTGGCCTTCATTCAATCTACTATTGTAACCACACAGAGATCATTAATGTAATTTAGCAGAGTTGTCCTGACTGGGATAACATAACATAAGAAGAGCCCTGCTGGATCAGACCAGTGGTCCATCTAGTCCAGCATCCTGTCTCACACAGTGGCCAGCCAGTTCCTCTGGAGGGTCAGCAACAGGGCATAGAGGCCAAAGCCTTCCTAAGAACTTCAGAAGAGCCCTGCTGGATCAAACCAATGGTCCATCTAGTCCAGCATCCTGTCTCATACAGGGACCAACTAGCTCCTCTGGAGGGTCAGCAACAGGGCATAGAGGTTGAGGCCTTCCTAAGAGCATAAGAGGAGCCCTGCTGGATCAGGCCAGTGGTCCATCTAGTCCAGCATCCGGCTCACACAGTGGCCAATCAGTTACAACTGGGCATAAAGGCTGATATCTTCCCCTGATTTTGTCTCCTGGCTCTTTGGATGGCCCAGGCTAGCCTGATCTTGTCAGATCCAGCAAGCTAAGCAGGATCAGCCCAAGTTAGTGCTTTGACGGGAGACTACCAAGGAAGGGCAAGAGATGGGTTTCTACACAGACGCAAGGAATGGCAACCCACCTCGATTTATCTCTTACTGATTATAGGGTCACCACAAGTCGACCTCAACCTGACACCACTTTCCACCACCACGACTGTCAAGGGAAGATTCCCAAACCCAACCATTGCAATGAATTCCTTTTCCACTTCTCCAATAGCACTGCAGCTACATCAGCCTTTCTTGAGACTTCTTCAGCCCTCAGGACAATAGTTTACCTCACCAAAATTCCAGATTCTGATTAGCTTCATGGCAATATCATTGCAAGTATATATGAAGTGAGTCATTGCAATTAGAGCCATAACAGAGGCTCAGAACACGAATTCTCAACTCCTATATGTGTTTTTTGAAAAAGGAGACCCTGTTGACACTCTTTTTGTTCCCAAAAGACATAAGAACCAAAACTGCCTGACTAGGATATACTTGAGAAATTAATGACTTCTCTAAAGTTACTCTCAAATTCTCACATCATGTGTGGTTGCCATGGTACTTACCTCCTTTCTCAAAAGGAAGGCCGTGATTAAAATGCTGTATACAAGCAACCCAGAAGCTACCGCTGCCGTGATCCAAAGGTAAAGATGGAGGTCTACACAGGGTTCTGGGTCTGAAATATATTTTTGTAACAAATTACCACAAGTCAGAACACATTCTACACATTTTCTCTGATTCTTCTAAGTAATAAGAGCATTACATTCTTAGTGGCAGGAAATATATTTTACAGTGAAGTCCTATTTACTCAGAAGCCAGTTCCACTGCGTTCAACCTGGTTTTCTCCTGAGTAAGTGTGCACCTTCAGGGAATTAAATAAAGGGAAGGTAGTGTCTCTGAGGGCAGGATTATGAAAATGGTATTGTGTAATCGGACAGGTAATTGGCTCCTTTAAAAAATACGTATTTTACAGTGTTTCACAAGGAAAAAAGCTAAAACCAATTGCTAACCCAACATGAGCTTGTTTGGAGGGAAGCACAGCTATCGTATACCCTTAACCGAAGAACGATACACTCCTTCTATCTGGGATGGTTGTCCTCTTCCACCAAGCACACAGCTTCAGGAGGGACGCCCGTGGAGCGGTGAGGGAGGAGGGGACACCGGCCTAGCCAGCCAGATCAACCTTGGTGATCAGTGGAGTGACAGAGGTCGCAGCCAAATCACCCTCACATCCTTGGGATGCGGGGTCTCTTTCTCTGGAGACTGCTGGCCTGCTATAAGAGCACCTGTTTACATCCATTATGTCCTGCTTGCATGTTCTAAATTGAGTAAATAATCATAATACAAAAACACTGTTAAAGAAAACAAGGCGGAAACATATTTTATATTAAGATGTATCAAATCATGTCAAAAAAAAAAAATTTGCATCCACCCAGGTCTGCCAAGAGCTACCATGGGACCTTGGACAAAAATTCTCCTTAACCTGCCCGCCCTACCATTCAGCTCCAGCCAAAAAAAATATATATGAAAACAAATCCCACATCTTGCTCAGCTCTAAGAGCCCCCTAGTGTGACCTGGCATTTTGTCCCATCCCCTTGGCGGCTCTGTCTCCATTGGTATTTACAAAGTCTATGCCTGTTCCAATACAGAACCACAGCTTACAGTGCAATCCTAAACACAGTTTCTTCTAAAGCTGCAATGGATTTAGGCAGGTATAAGATTATGTAGGAGTGCACTATTAGTCTTTCCTCTGCCTTTTCATATTTGGGTAACGCCTATGGTCATCTCCAGTTTGGCAAGGCTCTATGACATTTTTAGGAAAGGTCTATTAAAAGGGATATGCTGCTTGGACAAGAGCGCAGGAATTTGCTGGAATTCACCATCATGTGTTGTATTTTAAAGCATTTTTAAGTTATATTGTATTTTATTTTATATTATAATATTTATAAGGATTGTTGTTAGCCGCCCTGAGGCGGCCGAAAGGTGGGGAGGGCGCGATCAAAATCTAAATAAATAAATAAATATTTGGATGTTTCTATAATTTTCAAAGCCTGGGAATAGGTGAAGCTGCTCTTGTGAGCACAGTTGATAAGGGCCATGTTGAAAAGCTGGGCTTCCCACTGCCTACGGCCATTTATTTCCCACAAGCAGTCAGAAATCCCATTCGCCTCAAGGTGACTTTGGGTTGGGAAGCAACTGAAAGGCCTGATGTACATCAGTCCCTTCTCTACACAGGCAGGCAGTGGCTGTGTAAAAAGAAAATCACAGAGACTGTGTTTCAGGGCTAGGCTGGAAGACTTAAGTGCTGCCAGATCCTACAGAATCCATGGAGGTCCCTAAAGATAGGTATGTCCCCAAAGATAGGTAATGGTAGTATCTCTTCCCACACCCCAGTGCAACGATCGTCTCCCTGATGCAAGACCATTTGGAGAAGGCACCATTGAAAGTGGAACAGATCCATGGGATCAGACCCAGAACCTCACCTCTGTTCTCCCTTCAAAGCCTTCCAATGACCTGGGTGAAGGTCAACAGGCCTAGCAAAAATTGGTGACCAGCTGGTTCCCAAGGATAGCTTGGGTTGCATGATCCCTGATAGGTTAGCCATTGGGGACAAGCAATCTCCTTTGAGAAACTAAGACCTTGAGTTGCAGAGGTGGGACTGGCCACCTACAGAGATCAGTGAATTCCCTTTGTAATGCCTCTGAAACCCGCCTGATGCCAACACAATGCTCACCAATGATGTAGAGCTGGGTCCCCTTCCCCATGACCGGGTAATAAGGTGGGGGATAGATCCGCTCCATCCGGCAGAAATAAAGACCCGCATCGGTTGGCTGCAGTCCCCCAAGGGTGATATTGACTCTGTTATGACTGGGATGGACTTGACAGCGGGTGGGCTCTTCCATGTGAGAGGGCTCGTACTCGGTGGTGAAGGATGAGGTGCAGATGTGGACAGACCGATTGCCTATCTGCCTATGTAAAGTGATTTGGAACCGCTTCGCATCCCCGGCGCAGCTGTAATCACAGATGAAGTGGGCCGCCTCTTGTCTTTTCACAATTAGGAAGGCCGGCTGAGTCACTTCCATGACTGCAACAAAGAAACGCAGAATGTCATGACAAATAAGCATCTTGAAGAGAAATCGCTTAAACATAAGGGGGAGGGTAGAGAAAGAATGCAAGCGTCTCAAGCGACATGAGGTTCTTAAAATAAAACTCAACACAAATACATTAGATCCATCAGAGATACTCCATTTCATGCAGGGAAACTAGTTTAATTTGTAAATGCATTTTTATTATTTTCTCTTAAAAAGGTGGGATACAGAAGGAAAGAAGGGGAGAAATATAGATTCATCAAATGTGTAAAGTATTATGAATTGTTATGTACAACAAGTAAAATCAGATATATTACCAAAATGTATTGCATATTTCAATATAAGAGCAAACAATAAAACTTGAATATTACAGAATTATAAATTTTGGGATAGAGTCTCTCTTTAAAGAATAGACAAAAACTTTCCTAAGGTTAATGATAATCTATTAAAGATAGAGGAAATTATATCTTTAACAATTAAACAGACTTCTAAAAATAGTTTAATTTAATGTATTATGTTATTTAATGTATGTGCCACTTCATTAACTCTCCTCCAGGGAGTCAGTTAAAGGAACTTTAAATATATATATATAGCCGCAGCCATAATTTTATATAAGAGAAATACTAACTTATCCATGTATGTGCCATTATTATCGGGGTGGTTATTATTTATTTAATTAATTGGTACCCTGCTTTTCTCCCCAGTGGTGACCCAAAATGGCTGATGCCATTCTCCTCTCCTCTGTTTTATTCTCACAACAACCCCATGAGGTAGGTTAGGCTGAAAGCATGTGACTATTCCAAGGTCAACCAGCGAGCTTCCATGGCACAAGTTGGGATTCAAACCTGAGTCTCCCCGATCCTAGCCCGACACTCTTAACCGCTACACCACACTGGATACAAACAGAAATGTGTGTATATTTCAGCAACGGGTTTGGAGAGAGCTGAAAGGTTTTTGCTGTTACAGATTCCAACAGTATTTCCAGATGCACTGAAAACACAGCTTGTTCTACAACATTCACAGTTTTCACATAAGTCCCAGTTGCCAATGGATTTCTCATCTCTCTGCTGGATCATTGTTCTACACGGAAGGAAAATGCCAAGTCCTGACATCAGACTCACCTTTGGGGATGCCATCAGCTATGCAGGAAAAGACAATAACAGCAAGAAGTAAAATCATCTCAGTGACAGATGTGGGATCACTGGAGACGCTCGAAGATCTCTGAATCCCACCAAAGCTGGAAACAAAATAGATCTCTCCTCAGAACTTCAGGAGAGCAAGCCGCCGTTCTCAAAATGCTTGAGCCCAGATCGGATGTGTCTATCTGCATGTGAGGGGGGTGGGGGGAGAGATCTAGATAATAACAGAAAGGGTAACCAAGTTTTTGTTATGGTTTTATGAGAAAGGAAGTTGTGGGCAGGATCCGTGCATGCACAATTAACCTCAAAAGAGCAACCAGCAAAGGGAGCATTCATTAGGGAAGAAAAATTAGTCAATGTGAAATTGGTCTTCAACTTTAAGTCTGTAGAATGGGAAAAGAGATATTGTCCGATAGCATAAATTTGTTGTTATCGAGTCCCTCAGGCAAATAGGTAGTGTCTGTGTGTGACAGAGAGAGGAAGATAGGTATTTTCTTGTCCTTTGATTTAAATTTAGTCAAACAGTTCTGCATTTTTTAAAAAAAATATTCAGATTTTTTCCACCACACCCATCAGTTTAGTGTAAACCCTTAACCACAATATCTTAATATTTCCACATACTCACGTGTTTTCTGCGCAGAGGTAATGGCAAAGGACACCACAAGAACATTTTTTTAAAAGAATTAAATACCTAAATGATTAAGCCGCCTACACTCTGACATAATTTGAATTTAAATGCCTAAAACCACAGATGCACAGCTCGTACTGGTAGGCAATTTTGGTCATAATTTAAGGACCAAAAATGCAATTAGTTTAGTCAGAAACCTTCAGTCCACCAAGCACTACCTCACACTCCTCCGTGCCCCTACATCACTCCTCCATGCCCCTACATAGTGTGTGCCATCGTATTTTGAAAGTGTTACATTAGTTTCAACACTGCATCAAGGCAGTGTGCGACTAGGGCTCCTTCTACACATCACAAAGTCCTCATGTTTGTTGGGGAATGACACAGTTATGAAGCCAGAATGCCAGCAGGGGGTTGGGGGCTATCCAGTGTTTTGCACGGTGTGTCACATGTACGATTATCTGCCCACTGGGCAGAAGTCTTGGGTGTGTGCCCGGTGCAATGAAGTCCTGGTTCTCAGGGAACGAGTTTGCTCCCTTGAGGCCAAGGTGGCTGACCTGGAGAAGCAGAGACAGTCAGTTAGGCATGTGGAGAAGACTCTCGGGGACTTGTTAGATATGTCCCACTGTGTAACTGGCAACCCTGCCACTGTCAGGGAGCATGTGGGTCGAGAGGGAACAGGGCACCGGGCTGTGGATAAGGGGAATGTGCCCTCAGAAGGGGCCTCTTCTACAGCTGGTGAAAGGGTATCCTTTCGTACCAAGGAACCATCCCTGGGCAGGGAGGGAGGGGGGCTCTTGGTAGTTGGTGATTCAATCCTTACGCAGGTAGACAGCTGGGTGGCGAAACCGCATATTGACCATATGGTGACTTGCCTGCCTGGTGCGAAGGTAGCGGACATTATGCGTGTTTTAGATAGGCTGGTAGATAGTGCTGGGGAGTGTTAGGACTTTTGTCCAATAATCAAGAAAAATTCAGAGTAATGAATCTTGCTTTTCTGGAAAGAAGAGATTGCTTCTTTTGGTTTAAAAGAAGTTTATTACTAAATGGAAAAGGTAAACGGGATTAGCTACAAATAAACAAAACATGCTTTCTAAGGAGCTGCATTGTGCTCCGTCTTCACACTAAGACATACTGATAGAGAGTGAGAGATTGTAATGGAGGATCTCTCCTTCTTCTTGACCCCTGAAAGGAAACACCTGATATCATTTACCAATTAGCAAGACAGTACACCTTTAGTTTTCCCGGGTCTACAGTCAATTGGCCAGCTGCCAGGTATTACTTCCAGGCTAACATAGGTAAACAAACAAGTTGCATAGTTAACCCTATAATGACTGAATTTCTCAGGCCTTGCATTACATGCTCATTTCTCCAACAGGGAGGAGCCACTGGTTGTGGTACATGTTAGCACCAACGATGTGGGGAAATGTAGTCGTGAGGTCCTGGAGGAAAAAATTAGGGTGCTAGGCAGGAGACTCAAGGCCAGGACCTCCAAGGTAGCCTTCTTGGAAGTGCTACCTGTTCCACAAGCAGGGCCGAAGAGACAGGCACAGATCAGGAGTCTCAATGCGTGGATGAGGTGATGGTACTTGGTCCGATGCTTTTTAACTTGTTTATTAATGATATGGAGTTGGGAGTAAGCAGTGAAGTGGCTAAATTTGCTGATGACACAAAGTTGTTCAGGGTGGTGAGAACCAGGGAGGATTGTGAGGCACTCCAAAGGGATCTGTCGAGGATGGGCAAGTGGGCATCAGCGTGGCAAATGGGGTTTAAGGTGGCCAAGTGCAAAGTGATGCACATTGGAGCCAAAAATCCTAACTATAAATACATGTTGATGGGGTCTGAACTGGCGGAGACTGACCAAGAGAGAGATCTTGGAGTAATAGTAGATATCTCAATGAAAATGTCGAGACAGTGTGCGACTGCAATGAAAAAGGCCAACGCTATGCTGGGGGTTATTAGGAAGGGAATTGAAAACAAATCAGCCAGTATCATAATGCCCCTGTATAAATCGATGGTGCAACCTCATTAGGAGTACTGTGTACAGTTCTGGTCACCACACCTCAAAAAAGATATTATAGCATTGGAAAAAGTGCAGAAAAGGGCAACTAGAATGATAAAAGGGTTGGAACACTTTCCCTATGAAGAAAGGTTGAAGCGCTTGGGGCTCTTTAGCTTGGAGAAACGATGGCTGAGGGGTGACATGATTGAGGTTTATAAGATTATGCATGGGATGGAGCAGGTACAGAAAGAAGTCCTTTTCTCCCTATCTCACAATACAAGAACTCGTGGGCACGCCATGAAATTGTTGAACAGTCAGGTTAGAACAGATAAAAGGAAGTACTTCTTCACCCAAAGAGTGATCAACACGTGAAATTCACTGCCACAGGAGGTGGTGGTGGATACAAGTATGGATGGCTTCAAGAGGGAATTAGATAAACATATGGAGCAGAAGTCCATCAGTGGCTATTAGCCACAAAGTATAGATAGGAACCCTCAGTCTGGGGCAAGTGATGCTCTGTGTTCTTAGAGTTTAGGGGGGGCAACAGTGGGAGGGCTTCCTGCCCCCACTGCTGGACCTTCTCAGGGCACCTGGTGTTTTGGGCCACTGTGTGACAGAGTGTTGAACTGGATGAGCCACTGGCCTGATCCAACATTGGCTTCTCTTATGTTCTTATGTTCTTACAAGGAGTTCATATCACTTGCGCAATTAGAATTTTGTGCCTCTCAGATGTGCCCCAGGTCTTTTCTGTTTGTGACCACAGCACAGAGGAAGAAGTGACTTTATCTTCCCACATGCACAGTTTTTGTGTCCTCAAACCACCCCATCGGGCTGCTATTGGCTCCGCTGTAGAAATCACATTACTTACATGTAGGGTTCACCTCAGAGCCCATAGTGGCTTGATAGGGTGGTTTGAGGACACAAAAACAGCTCTTCTCCCTGTGTGCTGTGGTCCAGCCTAACCCAATCTCATCAGATCTCAGAAACTAAGCAGGGTTGGCCCTGCTTAGTATTTGGCTGGGAGACCACCAGGGAAGTCCAGGATTGCAATGCAGACATAGGAAGATGACAAGCCACCTCTGAACATCTCTTGCCTTGAAAACTCTGCAGGGTCACCACAAGTCAGCTGCAAAACTTGACCCGACTTTTCACCACCAAAAGTTCTGTTCAGCTAAAGGCAGTCACATCAGAAAAGAGTGTTTGAGTTTGTAAGGCACAGAACTCCCCTTGTGTGTGTGTGTTATTTCCCCAACAAACTTGAGGACTCTGTAGTGCATAGACTGAGCCTAAGTGTGTCACATGCAAAAAGTTCTGAAGATAGTTCCAGGTGCGCAATTGTGTTGGTCTGAAGCAGCAGAACAAAGTTTGAGTCCAGTAGCACCTTGAAGACCAACAAAGGCCCAATTTACACCTCCCCTCTGAAGTAGTTTGACTGCTGTCTTTTCCTGTGCTCATTCCACGCTGGTTTCAGATTTCACCCCCTGGCTCTGAAGAGTACTAAGCAACAGGGTCGGTTTAAAGCAGTAAAATGCTAGCTTGACCACAGGAGGGCAATTAACAAATGTAAACAGTAATTTTTAAACTTGAACAAGTATGGTTTGAAACTTGAAACAGGTATAGATGGTTTTTTTGGAAACTAGAATGATTTCAGCAGGAAATTTGACCAAAGTTTTATTCAAGGTGTGAGCTTTCAAGGAAGTGTGTGTGCACATGGAAACTCATACCTTGAATAAAATGTGGGTCTTCAAGGTGCCACTGGACTCAAACTTTGTTCCAAAGGGTTCTGAAGTCATCCCATAAATTTCAGCGGGACTACTGCCAAAGAAATGATTTGTAGGCTGCCGTACATTTTCCCCATTTGATCAGGGGTGGGTTAACAATGCCATCAACAGAAACCAAATAGGTCTTGAATTAAAGTTACATTAGTGTGAGAATGTCTCAAAAGATATAGTCCACAACAGGTCTCCTTAAGCAGTAAGTCCTTTATTTGTAGAGAAGATCATTGGAGTCAAACACTTCCACTGTTAGTAATACTGGCTTTAGGGATTACAGGTTTGATATACTGGATAAGAAATATGGCTTAAGGATATTCTACCAATCACTAGGCAGGATTTTAGGCGCTCAAATATACTGGCCAGAAGTTCCCATAGAAAACGTGGGAAAAGGAATTCCCAGAGAATAATGATGTTGAACATCTCTAAAGTTCAGTTCCCAGACATGGATAAGAAGAATACAAAATACCGGTGAGTTTGGCTCACACATAACTGCTGGCACTCCTGTTCAAGGACAGGACAAAAGAGATAACAGGAGAGAAGCAAGTAATATCTTTGAGAGCCCCACTTAGGAATAGGATCCCTGCTGCAGATGTCATCTTAGGGGGCCCGGACTATACAGCCTTGGAATCCTGTGACCACCAATACTGGGGACTGTACAAAGCTGAAGTATATTGTCTTCGTATGGTTTTAATTGGTTTTGATTGTCTTAAAGTTGTTTTAATTGGTTTTAATGAATTATTATTCCCATATTGTTGCGGTGCCGTCAGGCCTAAGTTTTTATCGTGATCCGCCCTGAGCCCATTTGCGGGGAGGGCAGAATACAAGCATGAATGAATGAATGGATAAAATTAAACAACATAGCTAAAGATATATAATAACTCAAGATGTATTGCTAGAAGAATGCTGTTGGTTTTTTTGCACTGAACACTCATCGCAAAAGTGATCCCAGCGTCCCCCTTAAACTGTGCAGAACTTTTCAACCATAGGCGATTCCGGTGATTCACCACTGCCGTACTTCTAATACAAACCACACTTGTCGGTTCTGCATGCCTAATGAGCAGCCCAGGCTCACGTTTGCTGTCTCCCCTTTCTAGGTATGCTCCATTTGTACAGCAGTTTCTTTTCCTCCGCGATCCCCATCAGCAATAATCACCACTTCACCTTCTTCCTCAGAAATATCGGCTCCTAAATATAGAACCACGCAATGATCTCCAAATCATACTGAAACCGGTCGACGTGTCGGCATTGCTAGAATTACCGTCACTGCTTTGTGCACAGATTATCGTTCAATTACCCCCGTCAGCACAAAGACTGATGAACCAGCATCCTCGCTGTAAGAAGCAGCTGAAAATTCAGGTCAGGCCTCGAAAAGATGTCAGCCTGCAGAGCAGTGGCATTCGTTCAGTGACTAAGGAGAGACATGTGGCTCTGCGATAGGGCTGCCAACCTCCAGGTGGGCCCTGGAGATTTCCTGGAATTACAGTCGATCTCCAGGCATCAGAGATAAATTCCCCTGGAGAAAACAGCTGCTTTGAAAGGTGGACTCCGTGGCATTGTACCATGCTGAGTTCCCTCCCCTCCCCAAACCTCTCTTTCCTAGTCTCCATCCCCCCCTCAAAAAAAAAATCTCCAGGAATTTTCCAACTCAAAAGTTGGCAGTCCTATTTTGACATTCCATATTTTGACATTCCACCTGTAGCTTTTCTGAGCAGCATCCCCCAATGTGACATCTGCCCCAGGTTTCAGGGATTGGGATCCAGCCTCCAGGTGGGACCTGGGGATCTCTCCAGACTACGGAGATTGGTTTCCCTGAGGAAAATGGATGCTTTGGAGGGTGGACTCTATGGCATTGTGCCCCACTGAGGTCCCTGTCCTCTCTGTGCTCCATCCCCAAATCTCCAAGAGTTTCCCAGCCTGGATCTGGGAACCCTACCCTGATCCACTACCAGGAGGGTTGCCATTCCCCCAATGCAGAAGGGGTTTACCTGTTTTGGGGGGACTCAATCCACCACCACTTAGCTGGCCAGCGGGGGAACCCTGCCCCCAAGCAGCCCCGTCTGAACAGATGTGCCCAGTGTGATGATGTCACCCAGAGGTGATGTCATCACACAGGGCACATTGCAGGGGAGACGCTCTAGCATCTGAGAAAACTCTGTGGTTTTTGAGTTTGGGTGGGGGTTGGTTTTTGTTTTTACTTGTTTGGCTGATACCCACCTTGTTCAATAAAACTGCTTTAATCTGCTGGGTCCTCATGCCTCAGACCCAACAGTTCACCTGGTAGTGTCCTTCACCAGTGAAGACATCCTGCTTGGAAGGTTGAAGGCAGGGGGAGACTCTGAGACCACCCAACTCTGAAGCCCAGACCAAGAGTGATAGCAGTCTCCAGGGCTAAGAGCACAAGGAAAGCCCTGCTGGAGCAGACCAATGGTTCATCCAGTTCAGCATCCTGTCTCACACAGCGGCCAGCCAGTACCTCTGGAAAGCCAGCAACAGGTTGTAGAGGCTGAGGCCTTCCTAAGAATATCAGAAGAGCCCTGCTGGATTAGATCAGTTGTTCATCTATTCCAGCATCCTGTCTCACACAGGGGCCAACCAGTTCATCTGGACGGCCAACAACAGGGCATAGAGACTGAGGCCTTCCCCTCATAAGAACATAAGAAGAGGCCTGCTGGATCAGACCAGTGGTCCATCTAGTCCAGCAGCCTGTCTGACACAGGGGCCAACCAGTTCCTCTGGAGGGTCAACAACAGAGCACAGAGGCTCAGGCCTTCCTAAATACATAAGAACAGCCCTGCTGGGTCAGACCAGTGGTCCATCTAGTCCAGCATCCTGTCTCAAACAGTGCCCAGCCAGTTCCTCCGGACGGCCAACAACAGGGCATAGAGACCAAGCCTTTCCTAAGAATATAAGACGAGCCCTGCTGGGTCAGACCAGTGGTCCATCTAGTCCAGCATCCTGTCTCACACAGTGGCCAGCCAGCTCCTCTAGACAGCCAACAACAGGGCATAGAGGCTGAGGCCTTCTTAAGAACATAAGAAGAGCCCTGCTGGGTCAGACCAGTGGTCCATCTAGTCCAGCATCCTGTCTCACACAGTGGCCAGCCAGCTCCTCTAGACAGCCATCAACAGGGCTTAGAGGCTGAGGCCTTCCTAAGAACATAAGAACAGCCCTGCTGGGTGAGACTAGTGATGTAGCTTAAGTGAACTTAAAGATACTTGTACATCTCATTGCCCTCCTGCAGGCTGTTGCCGTGAAAGTTGGGTGACTCTTTAGAGTGATATGGGCTTATTTCCTACTGGCTTTGACTAAGAAAATTTTTGAAATGCTTCAACCAGCTGAGATTGGACTTAAGAAGAATAGACAGCTATATCTGAAGTCAAGCTTTGTGGGACGACTTCAGATGAAAAAACTACACATGTTCATCTTAATTGTATTTTTGTCTTCAAAATAGTTTGTTATATACCCAGGAGGGCAATGAGATTCATTTAAGCTATATTTCATTGTTTATTCTATAACAATAGAGCATCTTTGACCTAACTTAGCACGGTGTGGCTCATTTTTGTTTTACACAACCTCCAGGTGGTGGCTGGAATGACAACCAATCTCCAGGCTTCAGAGATCAGTTCCGCAGGAGAAAATGGCTGCTTTGGAAGGTGAACTCTATGGCAGTATACCCTGCTGAGGTCTCTCCCCTCCTGAAACCCCACCCTCTCCAGGCTCCACCCCCAAAATCTCCAGGAATTTCCCAACCCAAACCTGGTGACCCTTATCTAGGCTCACCTTAGTTAGTTAGTTAGTTTGTTTGTTTTATCTTTCAAATTTATATCCCGCCCTCCCCGCGAACGGGCTCAGTGGGTGATGCAATCCATGGCGGCCACTAGGAAATTAGATTTCCATCACTTATTTCAATCATCTGCAGGCCGAAGGGCTATGAATAAGAAAGAAACCGTAACCAGAATTGAGAAATGGAAAACTTGACTGAAATCATTTTGTTGGTGATTTAACTAAGTTCCACGTCATTCCGCTCACCCAGCCCAACCTTACAGAGATGGAGGCCCAGTGCAAGAAGCAACCTCCACCCAGGGGACTACCCTCGGCAGAACCTGTGTGTTTACATCTTGGCGCGGCTGTGGATCCATCTTGGCGTGGATAGAGTCCATAATGAAGAAGAGGCAGTTGCAGTTTGGTTGAGTCAATTTCAACACTCCATGGAACTGTGTGAAATTGACAGGCCCATCCCCTATGAGATCAACAGGGCCGTTCTAAGTCCACTGAAGCTCAACTGTTGATGGCATTGTAAGGGAAGAAAAATTCAATCAGGAAAATGAAGGAACAGGCTGCCCTCCATACACACCACACAGCAAGGCTTGTCTCTCCTCTGTTATGTCTACACAGTTATCAAGGGCAATTCTGCACTGGCTTTTCCCTCTGTTGTTTTACAAACCCCCCTTTGGAACAGAAATTCCCTTCGGCATTGCATGCCGCTTTCACGTTCTTTGATCACTAGGTTTTATGGTACCCTCCACACTGCATGCCACTTTCATTTTCTTTGATCCTTGGGTTTTATGGTACCTTCTGCATCCAGTCACTTCCAACACGGAGGAGAGCAATGGGATCCATCTCTAATTGGCCTCCCCTTTCTCCTCTCTCCCCTTTCTCCTCTCTCCCCTTTCTCCCCCTCCCCTAGACAGACTATACACCACTCCCCCTTGAGCTTAAGCCATCTTTTATTATACTGTTAGGATATAATATAATGTATTTTATCACATATTACTAGGTATTTTGTTATATTTATTGTATTTATGTATTAGAAGGGTTTTTTATCATGATTTTACCCGCTCTGAGCCTGGACGCAGGGAGAGCGGGATACAAATCCAATAAAATAAAAATGAAATGCATCAGTGTTCTCATTGAGTACTAAGCATTCCAGCCAGTTTGGTGTAGTGGTTAAGAGTGGCAGACGCTAATCCAGAGAACTGGGTTTGATTCCCCACTCCTCCACATGCAGCCAGCTGGGTGACCTTGGGCCAGTCACAGATCTCTCAGAGCTATTCTCTCAAGAGCAGTTCTCTCAGAGCTCTCTCAGCCCCGCCTACCTCACAGGGAGACTGTTGTGGGGAGAGGAAGAGAAGGTGATTATAAGCCACTCTGAGTGAAGGGCGGGATCCAGTCATCTCCTCCTGGAATTCACTGCCACCGGAGGTGGTGGCAGCTACAAGCATGGACGGCTTCAAGAGGGAATTAGACAAATGTATGGAGAAGAGGTCCATCAGTGGCTATTGGACAAATTTATGGAGAAGAGGTCCATCGGAGGAACTCTCAGTCTGTGGCAAGTGATGCTCTGTATTCTTGGTGCTTGAGGGGGAAGGGCAACAGTGGGAGGGCTTCTAGTGTCCTGGCCCCACCAGTGGACCTCCTGAGGGCACCTGGTATTTTTGGCCACTGTGTGACAGAGTGTTGGACTGGATGGGCTATTGGCCTGATCCAATATTGGCTTCTCTTATGATCTGATGTTCCTCCTCCTCTTCGTCTTCTCTTAGCCCAGAGGCTTCAACTGGCAGATTAAACCTTCACTCATTTTCATTCTCCAAGAGCTCTAGACATGTGCATGTCCCCTGATGCTCCCTTGAGCTCCTTAATGGGCAGAGATTTCCTGATTCATCCTCAATGTCAAGTTCTAGCACGTGCCCGTACTGATGACTCCAGACACTAAACTCATCTCTCTTAGGGATGAATGATTAGAAATGGACATCCTCCAGTTCCTCTTGGCACTCCTCCAGGAATTAGTTTCACAGCTGCTTGGTGACCTTTCGGATGTTAAACGCCAGAAGTCTTGTCGGATTTTGGTTCACTTCCCCCTGCTCGCTTTCTGGCCGCAAGCCAGCACCAGCTGAATTTCCTTTAAGCTGACTTCCCCCCCTTCCCCTCTTCCTGCAGGCCTGGATGGGGCAGAGGCATGAACTTTTGGACATAAGCCAAAGGAAAGAGCCTAAGGGCTATTAGCCCTTGACTTACAGCCTTGGACAGGTAGACAGTTTGGTGGACTAGGACTCCATTGGGTTTTCTATGTGAATGATTTCATGATTTAATACTCCCACCCCTCCCCTTTCTGCAAGCCACTTAGGGTTCCTCCAGGGAGAAATCAATCAATAAACACAGTGGAGCCTGTCTCATGTACAGGATCGATATGTCCCAAAACGTTCCCCGGTGTCTAACAAATCGAAACCCTGCCTTCCATCCCCACCATCTCATCGCATCTCATCTAGGCACGGAGACCCCTTGATCTATGCAAGGGGAGCAGGTCTCGTGTGTGGGATCTCACGTCAACATTTTCTCTTCCTCGTTGTGCTTTTAATCTCATTAGGCAGCTGGCCTTTGACCACCATGGTGAAGTCGTTGACGCAGCTGGCCTTTATGAAAGGCTCCGAGAACAAAGCAGACCTTCAAGAAGACTCGACAGCTGCCTTCGTTGGCGTGTGTCTTCGAAAACGATTGCAATACGGAGCTTTGCTGGCTGAGCAGTTTGCAGTCTCTGCTTTGAGGGTTACTCACTCCCGGCTTCTGACCCACTCATTGATAAGTCTATGTACTTCTTCTTCAGATATAGAAAGAACTAAGACCCGCCCTGTGACCTGGGTTGCCCAGGCTAGCCCGATTTCATTTCTGCTTAACAATTAGCAGGCATGCCGGCTAACTGAGAATAGTTCCATCCGTAGAATCGGCAGCCCGTCTCGGAATTTCCTCTCTTGGATGAAGTCATTTCCTCTTTGTGAATTCTGTGAACTGAACATGTATTAGTTTATGAACCTGATCTAAGATGAAGTCATCTCCTCTTAAATAAATTCTGTCAGTCTGAACATGTACTGGTCTATGAATCATGTATTAGTCTTCTGATAAAGACCCAATCGAAACGGAGTACGTAATCCGGAACCTTCGTTGGACTGTCGTTTTGATCACTGATGAGGATGGTCATCTTGATCACTGATGGCTACTGAGTATATAATTAGAAACTGTTGTTATGAATGTTTCATTAATGATCTTTAGCATGTCTGCTATGTTACTGTTGTTATGAGTATATTTCACCCTTATTGTATTGTGGAGATTTGTAATAATACACAGTAATAATTTTGTTCTGCATTCCTTTATTATTGCATTCTGGTGCAGTTCTTATTTCCTATAGCCCGATCTCATCACATCTGGAAAACTAAGCAGGGTCGGCCTTGGTTAGTGCTTAGATGGGAGACAACGCCCCCCCCCCCCCCCCCCAAGGGAGACAAGGGTCATGACACAGAGCCATGCAATGGCTCTGTGTCAGCTTACAGAGCTCTTCTTACAGGGGCTACTGTAACCTCTTGGGGGATTGGTTACATCAGGGGTGTGTGGCCTAATATGCAAAAGAGTTCCTGCTAGAAAAAGAGCCCTGAAAAACGTAATGCCAGGTACGAGATATAACTTTGTAAAGGACAGCAGCTGGTAAGCTCTGAGTTGGTGTGTCCTCACTGCACAGCCCTATGAAGCAAAGGGGTTTTTCTTGCCAGTTTGGTGTAGTGGTTAGGAGCGCGGACTCTCATCTGGGAGAACCAGGTTTGATTCCCCACACCTCCACATGCTACTGCTGGCGTTACCTTGGGTCAGTCACAGCTCCCCCAGAGCTGTTCTCTCAAGAGCAGTCATCTCAGAGCTCTCTCAGCCCCACTACCTCACAGGTTGCCTGTTGTGGGGAGGGGAAGGGAAAGGAGATTGTAAGCCACTCCGAGACTCCTTTGGGTAGTGAAGGGCAGGGTACAAATCCAATCTCTTCTTCTTCTTGACTGCTTAACTGCTGTGCTGAAGCCACAATCGTAATGGCTTTGCCTACTCGCCTGCCCCCGAGCGGCCTCCCATTCCCTCCCTTGCACCAGTGGCTTGTGGGTTGAAGAAGAGCCCTGGATGGGCCACTTCCGAACCCCGGGCCTTATGTTTGACACCCCTGCCTTACAGGGTAATCATTGGCTGTGACTTGACAGGACTTCCCTCCACAAAAAAATCTGTGGGACCTTGAAGATAAACATGAGACTCTTGGGTGCTTTCACAGCTTTCACTACAACCGATTTTGAACTTGCTTCCAGAGAAAAAGAAATTCAAACACATGCAAACTGGCTTTTTAAAAAACACATAGACCAGTGGTTCCCAACCTTTTAGAGTTTGTGGGCTCCTTTGTGATTCTGGAACAGTGTGGTGGGCACAGCTACAAAATGGCCACCGCATGAGGCGGAGCCAGCCACATCAAAATGGCTGCCACAGCTTACTCAGTCACATAGTGACGATCCTTGTACTGCAGTGGCTGCCGCCGTCACCGAAGTAATTTTTTTTTTAATCCGCACAGCCAGTCAAATCATCAGTGGCCCATCAGAAGCCTCACTGGGCAAAACACCCACCTGGCCCTGCCCATTTGGTAAAAACACTTGGCAGGCACCAGAAAAGCTGTTGGTGGGGATGCCTGACACAGACAATAGAAGAAGAAGAAGAAGAAGAAGAAGAAGAAGAAGAAGAAGAAGAAGAGATTGGATTAATACCCCGCCCTTCACTCGGAGTCTCAGAGTGGCTTACAAACTCCTTTTCCCTTCCCCTCCTCACAACAGACACCCTGTGAGGTAGGTGGGGCTGAGAGAGCTCTTTCCAGAATTCTCCTTGAGAGAACAGCTCTGACAGAACTATGACTTGCCCAGGGTCATCCAGCAGCTGCAAGAGGAGGAGTGGGGAATCAAACCCAGTTCTCCCAGTCCACGCATTTAACCACTACACCAAACTTAGCAACCAGGGAGGTTTACTGTATTTCTTACAACAATACTTCAGTTTTGAATGTATTTAGTTTTGGTTTTCTGTTGGTTGTCTTCATATTACATGTATGGTGCATATGATATTGAAGACTATACATTTGATGAGGAAGCCGCTAAGCTGAGAGAACAGTGTTGGTTCCAGAGGTGAATGAATGGAATCGGTCTTTAGAATTGAAATTTATTTCTCTCTGGTTGCATGGCTTTCCTGTCGAGTATCTCGGGGCTTTGACCTGTAGACCCAAAGCAATTCTGGATGCATTAAAGCATCGGGAACATGCCACATGTACTTCCACAGCCAAGCCATCAAGAGAGGGACAATTTGGTGAGGTAATAGAGCAAATATTTGCGCAGAGACTGTGAATTTAGAAACAATTTGCTCAAGCTGGCTATTCGCCGAAATGGGAAAGGCTGAATCTCACACTGGGATGAGTGTGTATTAGTTGTCGAGCCCTGGAGGTTGCTGCTTTGCCATAAATTGGTGTTCAATGACACCACCCACCTGTGACAGAACTATGCGCACTGTTACATTTAAAGTCAACCTTTCCCTGTTGCTTCTGATAACAAAATAGAGCTGTTGTTACATTCAGCACCCCATGTCTACAGCTGCCATTCTTAGGGCCTTCTGTTCAAAATCCCCTCTTACCAAAAAAGGATATGCCTTGCAAATAAATTAAGGAAATGCGTCACTGTGAGGTTATTTGGCTATGCAAATATGTAAATATTCTGGGCTTTTGTTGTTGTTGTTGTTGTTGTTGTACTCCAGAACAACCTGGGGAGGTCTCCCAAGTCATAGGGTTTTCCACATTTGTTATTTCTGTCAGTTGTGTGCCCCTACTGTATCGGGTTTCTTTTTTCTTTCCCATATGTGTTCTGCTCCCTCTAGTGGTCAATTCAATGTTTCCTAGCTGTTTCTCTGGGGGGGTTACAAGCACAAGTGCATGTAAAAAAACCTGGAAAAACAGCAATGAAAGATCAAAGCGGCCACTAGAGGGTGCGACAGAAATAATGCATGCAGGAAAACCCATAAAGTAGGAAATAGTAGAGAAAGACACAACTTTATATATAAGCACCAGCCCTTTTTTAAAAAAAAAAAAGAAAAACCAAAAAAGCACTGAACATATTTTAGACCAAGGCGTACAAAGCATGCCATCAGATTGTTTCATTTATTTCAAGCAATACTGCCTACTTGAAGGCTAAGTAAAAGGGATTTAGCAGAAGGATTTAGCTGCTTGTCCATGGGAATAACAGTGTTTCTCCCTGAGATGGAAACTCAATATTTTATTTATTTATATACTTCATTTATACCCCGCCTTTCCCCACAATGGGGGGGGGGGGGCAAAACGGCTTAGACTGTTCTCATCTCCTGCATTTTGTTCTCACAACAGCCCTCCGAGGTAGGTTAGTTTTGAGAGTGAATGACTGGCCCAAGGTCACCCAGCAAGCTTCCGTGACAGAGTGGGGATTTGAACCTGGATTC
Source organism: Lepidodactylus listeri (assembly GCA_029233225.1). NCBI lineage: Eukaryota > Metazoa > Chordata > Lepidosauria > Squamata > Gekkonidae > Lepidodactylus > Lepidodactylus listeri. Next base: position 15,224,621 of record JARCFY010000010.1, on the reverse strand, counting down.
TCCAGATCCCAGTCTAACACTCTAAGCACTACACCACGCTGGCTCTCTGTCCATGCTGTCTGTTTGGTAAAGTCTATTCTTAAAGGTGAGAACTGAATACATCGCAGAGCTCAGGTGGTCTCTAGGGATAAGCTAAAGGCAGAAGATCCCCCTGTATGGGTTTCATAATGATTGTGAAGAGGGATAGGATGGCGTCACCTGGGTTATAGTGCTTGGGACAGTTTGCTAATCCCCAGCTCCTGAAAGAAGCTCTATATTATAAAGCCGATTTGAGGTGGCCTTGTACAATGCGCTCCCTCAGCCATAGGCTGAACGAGCTGCCACTCTGACCGGGGACCCTGGCTACTGGCTGACGCAGCACCGGCCCACCCACCCACAGAGCTGCCCCCCAGCCTCAGTAAGCTGCGAGCCCACGGGCAGGGCGCACACTCCTCCGGCGGCCAAAAGGGGTGGCTGCCGATGCCTGGACGACAGAGCCGGCCGGCTGCCAAACCTCAGCCCGCTTCTGCAGCCACTGTGGCCAACGGCTGCAGGGACCCGCCGGTGAGCGCAGGCAGCCATACGCGGGGCCTCCGGCTGTTCCTGGTGGCACTGCAACTGACGCCCACAGGTACCCGGTTGGGCGGCGGGTGGCCGCGGGGGAAATGCCAGTGGGCGCAGGCAGGGGACCACACGAGCCCTGACTGCTGCTAGAGCCTGTTGTATTGCTCTACAATGGTCCTTGCTCCTAGTAATTAAATATAATGTGTTTCTGTGTGCTGTTAACAACACTCAAGCCCAGCAGCCAACTATTTTCCTTCTTTCATACCAAAAAGCAGGCTTTAACTCAATATGTTTGGTGTTTTCTCTTAGTTGCAGTGTTTTATATTTGCTTTTATTAAAGTCCAGGTTATCTTTTTTTAACCAGTATGTTTTTTTAAAGTACTTATTAATATGGTTTGTTTAAAGAATACAATACATTTTAATACCCTACTAAAATTAAAAGGCCCTTTTGAAACCTTCTATTTTTTATTTTATTTATTTATTTATTTGTTCCATTTAATGTATTTTTAACTGTATTGTGTGGGGGTTCCATTTTTAACTGTATTGTGGGGGGGGGGGTTGAAAGCTGGCTATTAAAGGCTGGGGAAGAAGAAAGAAAGAAAGAAAGAAAGAAAGAAAGAAAGAAAGAAAGAAAGAAAGAAAGAAAGAAAGAAAGAAAGAAAGAAAGAGGGTTCTAATCACTTTAAATCTCTCATAAGCATCTATGTTGAAGTATTTATCTATGAAGATTTTGTGAATGGTTTTTCTGAGAAATTTTAATATTTCACTATTGAAATGTTATACGAACCTTCTGGCATATTAAATCTGATTTGGAGCAAGGACTGATCTTACATCAGCTATTGCTTTGCCTTTGCAAATAGCGGAGTGAGTTCCATAACTGATGGTTGTTTACAGTTGCTTTACCTTAAATATTTTGTGTTTGTGTTTTTACTGTTTTGCCGTTATCTAAATTACATAGTATAATTATATTTGTGTGTAGAAGCATAGTTATTTTATCACGGCTTATGTTTATTTCTGTATTCAGCTTTTTCCGTGATACCCTTTTGGTTGCACTTTCGGAGTAACAAGCTGTGCTCCTTGCCTGAAACCCAAGGGCTTGGGGGTGCCCTGGGGAGATTTTGACTTAAAAAAAAAACAACCAGCAACACCCCCCCCCCCCCCCCCCGATCTGCTTTTGCAAAGCTCCTGGTTTCAGTAGTCATTTCCCAGCTAGCTGGCAGGAGAAGGAACTCCTTTTGAGATGCACCAAATTCAGGGGGCCTTTTGTTTGCCGAGGTAGCTGAAAAGTTCTTTGGGTCCCAGGCAGTGTTCCCTCTAAGCTGAGTTAGTGTGAGCTAGCTCACAGTTTTCTACCCTCCGGCTCACACATTTTAGTCCTTGCGCAGGAAGGAGGGCTCCAGAGCAAACTAACTTATGCAGGAGCTGAATCACTCACTCACAACTTTTATGCCAGTAGCTCACAAAGTAGGATTTTTGCTCACAGGACTCCACAGCTTAGAGGGAGCATTGGACCCAGGGCTCTTTATCCCTCCAAATGTTAGCCAGTCCGGCATTCATGGTAAGAGGTGTACAGTTTAAGCCCTGACCAAGCTCTACACCATAAATGCCTGCCCTAATATCTCCAGAAGTTGATCAGGCTCTTACTATAATATGTACATTAGACCAAAAGGTCCAGCATCTTCTTTCCCACAGTGCCCAAGTAGATGCTTTTGGAAACAGCGCATCAAAACCCAAGCCCGCTCTTGTTGTTGCCCATGCCCCACAACAACTAGTATTAGGGTTGCCAAGCTGCAGGTGGGGCCAGGAGATCTCCCAGAATTACACCTGGTCTTCAGAGTTCAGTTCCTCTGAAGAAAATGGCAGCTTTGAAGGGTGGGTCTGCTGCTGAGTAGGGATGGGGAGCTGAATTTTTGCAATTCGGTTCGTGGTTTGTGGCTGAACCACAAACCGAACCATGAATCCATACGAACTGGGAGGTTGGTTCACGAACCAACCTGGTTTGTATCGGTTTGTGAGCCATTTAAAGTGTATAGCCTGTGTTCTGCTCCCCGTCGCAGAAAGCAGGGGTTTCCAAACAGCTGAGTAGGGGAGAGCTCCCTGTTGCTCAGCTATTTTTCGTGAAAAGCATGAATCGCCACAAATTGCACCAGAATGTGTGGACATTCATATTGGCTCTTCAGTTTGCAACCACCCCATTGCAAAGCACGAACCGGTGAAAATTCATGATGAACTTTAGTTTGTCAACAGGTCTGTGCCCATCTCTACTGCTGAGGTCTCTCCCCTCCACGGACCCTGCTCTCCCCAGGCTCCACCCCCAAACCTCCCAGAATTGCCCATCCCAGAGTTGGCAACCCTAACTAGTATTCCTAAGCACCCTGCCACCAGAGCTTCCATTTAGTGATGGTCATTGTTGGACCGACAGCCTTTTTAAAGCCATTTGAGTTAGGAATTTTGAGAAGTCAGGAAGCAAAAACCAATAGAGCCAGCATGGGCTCATGGGCAGAGGGTCAGACTAGGATCTAGGGGGCCCAGTTTTGAATCCCCACTTTGCCACGAAAGCTTGCTGGGTGACCATATGCCAGTCACTTTCTCAACCTAACCAAGGGGACTGTTGCAAGGATAAAATGAAGAAACGATAGAATGGTGTTGTAAGATTATTTAAATCCCTGGGGTGGGGGGGAGGATATAAATATCTAAATAAATAAGCATTACGTGCTGCATGCAGGTGTAATAAATCCAGTTGCCTTCCCACTTTTTAAAACGCAGTGCTCAACCATCACCAGCAGATGGGGCCCGTTGTCCGCACGATAAATTTGCTCAAGCCATCTGGGAAGGAAGACTTAAATGATGCATGCCTGTAATCCGTGGAGTTGAAATCTTGCCTTTCTATGATTTAACACCAGGCTCCCTGTATATTGACAGGGATTTTCAAACGGATATAGCAGAGCTTCCTGTCTAAAAATTTCACAGAATGTTTTAAAAGGCCGATGAATGACAACATTCCGCTCCATTGGGGTAGAGTTTTCAGCTTCATTTTCCCAGAGACACTTCTGGCATGAACCACTGCTGCTAATCCCCCAGCATGGCTTTCTCTTCCTGCTCCCTTGTGAATGCTTCACCACCTATGTGCCCCGCTGCACACAGTGCCCAGTGCCATCAGAAAAGGGGCTGTGGGCAGTGCAGATGGCTGTGAGTGTGGGCAGTGGGAGGGCAGCAGGACCCATGGGTGCGTGGACAGGAAGGGGCCCCTAAGGTACTCCAACTAGGGCCCCCCAAAGTCCGGAACCAGCCCTGCCACAGCTAAACATCAGGAAGACCTTTCTGATGGTTAGAGCAGTTCCTCAGTGGAACAGGCTTCCTTGGGAGGTGGTGGGCTCTCCTTCTTTGGAGGCTTTCAAGCAGAGGCTGGATGGCCATCTGATAGCAGTGCCGATTCTTAGGCAGATCATGAGAAGGGAGGGCAGGAGGGGTTGCATCAGTGTTTAATTCTTGTGGCCCTTTCTTACACGCCCAGGGAAATGCTGTTTGCCACTTTGGGGACAGGAAGCAACTGTTCTCCAGGCCAGTTTGGCTGGAGATCCTGGAGGTTCTTTGTCATCTTCTGGGCATGGAACAGAGGTCACTGGCAGGGTGGGGGGAGGTATTTGTGAATTTCTGGCACGAACCACTGCTGCTAATCCCAGTTTGGTATAGTGGTTAAGTGCGCGGAGTCTAATCTGGGAGAACCGGGTTTGATTCCCCACTCCTCCACTTGCACCTGGCTGGATGACCTTGGGCAAGCCATAGCTCTGTACCAGCTGTTCCCTCAAGGACAGCTTGGGAAAGAGCTCTCTTAGCCCCACCTACCTCACAGGGTGTCTGTTGTGGGGAGGGGAAGGGAAAAGGAGTTTGTAAGCCGCTCTGAGACTCCCTTGGGGAGTGGAGGGCGGGGTATAAATCCAATCTCTTCTTCTTCTTCTTCTTCTTTCCTGAATTGTACAAGGGTTGGACTAATTGGCCCTGGAGCTCCCTTCCAACTCTATGATGGAGCTGTCAAAGCCAAAGACAGCGTGACAGCTCAGATTTTCTATTTCAAAGCAAAGATGCAGCCACACCATTTTCAGCCCCCCTCCCTGGGCTGACTATTCGGCTCGCTCTGGAAATGGGGCACTCTATCATTTCTCCATTTTTGTTCCTTGTTCGAAGCACTGACACGTTTGCCACAATCCAGGGTCCTGGGCGATACTTTTCCAGAAGCTCAGTTGTGAAATGTTTTGTGTAGCACCACTTTGTCAAGGAGTATGTGGGGACATCTGCTACATGGAAGCCCAGTTAGTGCTTTGCTGTACTGGCAGCTGCAGGCCAAGCATGCATTCAGTTGCATTTTCTTGGAGTTTAGATTTGTGTTTCGTATCAGCTTATTTGTCTTGCAATGTCCTTCTTTGTTTGGAGTACTCCAATTATCTGAGATCCATGGAAATGGAAACCACATGTCCGTAGTTGCAGATAAGAGTCCTGAGCTCAGTACAAAATCTGCAAGTCCGAGGGGAAAGAGAAAGCGGCCTGTTGGCAGTGGCCATTACCCCAACATCACTGGGTTCTTTTTCAGGGTTTTTTTCCCATAGGGAGGAGGAGGAGGAGATGGAATTTATACCTTACCGTTCACTACCCAAAGGAGTCTCAGAGTAGCTTACAATCTCCTTTCCCTTCCCCTCCCCACAACAGAGGTAGGTGGCACTGAGAGAGCTCTTTTGAGAACTGCTTCTGAGAGAACACCTCTGAAAGAACTTGTAACCAGCCCAAGGTCATACCAGCAGCTGCATGTGGAGGAGGAGTGGGGAATCAAACCTGGTTCTCCCAGATTAGAGTCCACTCTCCAAATCTCTACACCACAATGGCTCTCTGAACTGGCTCTCTGGCAACTGAATATCATTGTAGTGTTGTAACTGTACAGCAGTCTGTCTTTTTTGAATTCCTAGCTTCCACTAAACAAACAAACAAACAAACAAAACCCCTTAAGTCTCTAGCTCATTTCATTTCAGGGATATAAAGGGGAAAGCGTGCATCTGCAAGGAAAGGAGCTAGAGATTTATTTTAAAAAAAAAGAAAGCTGGAAATTCAGAGAACCTAATATTTAATTAATTGATTTGATTGATCAGCTGCCCTCCCCTGGAGATGGGGCTCAGGGCAGTATACAACATGGTCATAAGAACATAAGAGAGAAGCCAGTGCTGGATCAGGCCAGTGGCCCGTCCAGTCCAACACTCTGTCACACAGTGACCAAAAGGTGCCATCAGAAGGTCCAGCAGTGGGGCCAGGACACTAGAAGCCCTCCCACTGTTGCCCCCCCCCAAGCACCAAGAATACAGAGCATCGCTTGCCCCAGACCGAGAGTTCCTATCTATACCTTGTGGCTAATAGCCACTGATGGACCTCTGCGATGAAGTCTCAGCACACCAGCCAGAGAACCCCGGGGAGAGACATGATTTAAATGTCTCACCCCCGCCTTCCTGCACCCTCCAGGGTACGGGGGGAGTGGCTTTGGCGGGCTTCTCTGGCTGGTGCGCCTCATCGAATACAATGGAGAGATCGTGCCACTGCTGCAGCACAACTCTAGAGAGAATGAGCGTGGGGGCGGGGAGCTGGGGGCGGGCCTGGCTGCCGTTGCCATTTATGCCTGCTCCTGAGCTCCCGGAGCAGCGCTCCAGCATGCTCCGGGCCCAAACGACCCCTGTATATGAGCCCAGTTTTGAAATGACAAATTTCAGTTACCACCAGTGTTCCCTCTAAGCTGAGTTAGTGTGAACTAGCTCACAGTCTTTTAGCCTCCGGCTTACATATTTTTGTCTTAGCTCAGGAAGGATGGCTCCAGAACAAAGTAATTGATACAGCAGCCAAATGGCTTGCTCACACATTTAATGCCAGTAGCTCACAAGTAGAATTTTTGCTCACAAGGCTCCACAGCTTAGAGGGAACAACCACCACGAGACAGTGTAAGCCAGCACATTTTTATCTTCTCATTTAGCAGTCTTCCCCAAATAACATACCAAGGAATGCTGAATTCCCAATGTTTTCCTGAGATCCAGTTTTTTAAAAATACCTCACTGAAGAAATGTTTGAAAACGTTACCACTTTGAGCACACTTAGTCACTTCCGTCTAATTTCCAGAATTTTAAAGGCCATACTAACTGGGTTAATTTAGTCAGCCTGACAGGACAGGCCTTCAAATACTGACTGGAAAATCAGAGAAAAACCATATTTATACTGTGCGCAGTCACTTGCAATCATTGGCCGCGCTGAGGGGCACTTGAGAACACAGCAACTAATTTAAGATCATGAGTTCTGGTTTCATCCTGAGGAGAACGTGCACTCTTGCAAAGGACACTGATAGAGAAATGTTCCATTAAGTCACACCTAGTGGTGTTTTTGATGCAAGATCCAGTTGGAGGTGGTTTGTCATTGCCTGCCTCTACCAACCCTGGACTCGGAGGGTCTGTGGCTCAGTGGTAGAGCATCTGATTGACATGCAAAAGGTCCCAGGTTCAATTCCCGGTATTGTCAGTGAAAAGATCTGGCAGTAGGGGATGCGAAAGACCTCAGCCTGAGACCCTGGAGAGCCGCTGCCAGTCTGAGTAGACAATACTGACCTTGATGGACCAGTGGTCTGACTCAGTATAAGGCAGCTTCATGTGTTCATGACTTCCTTGTTGGTCTCCCATCCAAATACTAACCAGGGCTGACCCTTCCTAGCTGGCGTCATCATGCTAGGCACATCGCCAGTGGATGCTCTAGCATTCAGCTTGAAAACTCTATGATACCATAGAATGTTCAGGCTGAATGCTAGAGCATTCCCCTGGTGACGTGCCCAGCATGATCACATCACCTCCAGGTGACATCATTGTGCCAGGCATGTCGACCCAATCCAGGCACTTTGGGGGCGGGGTTCCCCTGTTGGCCGGATCTGGGCCGGCAGGTTGGGGGCCTTTTGACCATGCAAACCCTCACCCCCCCACCCCTGGGGGACCTGGCAGCCTTAGTTGGGAGATGTCCTATGCAGGCCCAGAAAGAGACATGCCTTGGCTCTTTGACCAGAAAGGGGGACGAGCTAGAACCTCGAGCAGTTTTCACTCTGAGCATTTGCTTCAGTTCCATGGGATGCCCGTGAATTTATGCAAACTGCAAGTGACTTCTGTAAGATAGGGTTTTGAAGACTGTATTTTCAAGCGATTAGGCCGTGGGTGCTGGGAACTGATATGCCTCACGAGACATCTCCTTCCTTAATGATTTGATATATTTGGATATTTATGTGGTTCGGATTCTGTGTTAAGCACACAAGAGTGTTGGCCGACAGACAGAGCTTAGGACCGTATTGTGAACAAATACACACATTATATTTTAACAGAGCAGATGTGCTGCTATGGTTACCAGACAGTTGGGATTTCTGTTCTCAACTATTCAGAGGGCTGCATAATAGTGGGACCGATTTCAAAATATCATCAGTTTTTCTTGGGAAACTTACCCAATCAAGTATACTATTTCTTCAGTTTTTAATAGTAAGGAATATTCTTTATAATATCTTTTATTGTATTACACTGGGATTTTAAGTGCCACAGATCGTCTTCTGTTGCGGTTTTTATACGGGGACCATAAGGAAAATATAACAGGCTGCTATTATAGTAATATAAAGCATTTTTTACCTTACTGGGGCAAACAGCGCTTGGTAACAAGGCCACAGTATACTCTACAGGATTAAAAACCAGCGAAATCTCATTCAGGTTTTGTTACTTATGACATCAGTTCGTAATCTGGGGGCTCAGCATTATGCATTTTGGAACTGTTAGTGTTGAAGATTTTATCCTCAGTGGTGCTAGAGGCCAAAGGTGGAAGTAAATTAAACGGAAGTCAATTCTAATTCGTTGGACTTCCATTCAGAGAACAGCTTCTGCACGTCCCAGAAAGTCTGCCTCAGCAGCCGTGTTCTTCCCATTTCCTTGACAATGCTACAAAGAACCCTTCAAAAGAGAAGAGGAGGAGGAGGAGATTAGATTTATACCCCGCTCTTCAGTATTCAAAGCAGTCTCAGTGGCTTACAATCGCTTACCCTCCCCACAATGGACACCCTGTGAAGTGAGGCATTATAGACAATTGAAGCTCCTCCCCTCCCCAGACACCACCCACATCAAGCTCCACCCCCAAAATCTCCAGGTATTTCCCAACCTGGAGCTGGCTGGGTTTCCCCCTGCTCTTTCTGGCCCTCTGTACTATAAGCCACTCTAACATGGATGGCCTAGGCTTGGCCAGTCTCATTGGATCTTGGAAACTAAGCCGGGTTGGCCCTGGTCAGTACTTGGATGGGAGACCACCAAGGAAGTCCTAGGTTGCTGTGCAGAAGCACACAATGGCAAACCACCTCTGCTCATCTCTTGCCTTGAAAACCCTGTGACTTGATGGCACTTTATGGACACAAAGGCCCATGACACACAAACATCTTATTGCAGATTTTCAGAGCAGTAAACCTTTAATCTTGACTTTGGGTTCTGTGCCCGCCTTATGCACCGTTCTTTTTCCTCCGGTGTATTTATTCTGCAGCTACAATTTTGAAAATGCCCTTTTCTAAATCAGGTCGGACATGTAGGGGGTGGTGTCCAAAGGTTTTTTTTAAAAAAAAAAAATTACGCAATTGCCCTTTCATAGCTGTGCGGTAGCATCCAGCAAGTGCCTTCCATTTAAATCCTTGTGGTACGGGTTTTGCTCATGCATTTTAGTGTTAGTTCATTGAATGAAAGGGAACAGAAAAGCAGGCAGGCACAGAAAGGAAGGCAGGCAAAGTGGGAAATCTGATGTTGAAACTGACAAGATTTTTTTTTTTTTTGAAACTGACAAGGAGCTGCGAAGCCCTGTTTTCCATATTGGGAGCACTCGGGGATTCTCTGCTGTGTTATCAGCCACTGTGAAAAATGAGAAAGAGTCACACAGTCTCATATGGGGAGACATGTTGAGTGTTCAGAATGCACAGTAGAACCCACTGACAACGGCATTGCAAGCTGTGACCATTGGCAACATGTGTGTGTGTGCATGCACAAACCTGTGCAAAGTCAGCTGCAACTCCACCATGCTTTGCACAGGGCTGCAATTTGTATGGGGGGAGGAGTTCTCTGGTAGAAGCCTTGCAGAGCTTTTCTAGTCTTGCGCCACTAAATTGAAAAAAGGAGGGTATTTTTGTTGATGCCCTAGCACAGCTGCATAGTAATGCTAATTTCCTGCCCTTCCTTGCAAATTTGGGTGGCTTTCTCTTTGTGATTCTCTGATTTGATCCTGAACACTGGTTGTTACCTTGGCAGTTTTTAAAAGTCTCTCCTGTGCGGATTGCACTCTGTCCTCCAAACAGATCGATCCCAAGCAATTCTTACATTCAGCGATTCGCAGAAGGTCCAAGTGGCTCAGCCGCCATTTTAATTTTAGGCTTCTAGAAACTGCCAAAATGGTCCCCCACCAACTTTGCTCACTAAAGCATTAAAGGGAAAATGTTTTTCACAGATTTAGGCTTCCTATTCCAGACTCTCTCTCTCTCTCTCTCCATTTCATGTCAATTTCATTCCTTGCTGATGATCCCCCCCATTTATTTTGTTTGCATGCAGTACTGAAATCCTTTTTCTTTTCTTTTTTTGCACCATGGGTGCTGCCATTTGCCTCCTCTTGGATCCCCCTTTTAAGCCAATACCAGCAGGGAACTAAACCTCGTACAGCTCCTTTTAAAGTTTCCCGCATCCTTTTAACTTTTTGAATTCAGCTGAGACTAGTGATAATATTGCTCAACTCATGCCACTTGTCCAAAAAAAAAATTAAACAAGGGGGAAATGGAGCTTGTACACCAGTGAATGGGGGTGGATGGCAGAAAGGTGCAGAGTGGGCTGAATGACCTCAGTGTGGGCAGGGGAGTGCCCCTCGAGGAGCAGCAAAAGAAGGGGGGGTATCTGAAGGAATCTGTACACTTTTGAATTACCTTCAGCTTGGTAGCAAAACAAGGGGGAAATCAGCACAAAAACACTCTCAGAAAACTCGGGGAAACAGCGACCAGAAAGTGAACTGAGTGCTAAAGGAAGGAAAATCAACGCAGAATGACAAAGAAAACCCGATGGACACACACGGTGAAAGCGAGGGAAAGCACCTATGCATAGTAGGCCACACATATACTATAAAGCCAAATACTATAAGCCAGACAGTGAGGCACCAGAATAGCAACTCAGTGTTACAGATGGTGAATAAAATTTCCAGTGTGGATGAATGATAAAAACTGTATTAAAAATTAGGCTTTTTTCAGTTCAGTTTGATTAGATAACTTCTGAATGCACATTATTACTACAAAATCTGTATTTGAAATTTTCAATAATCAAGTATTAGGAAATATGCACACATACACAAATCGCTGCTTGAGAACTAGAAAAAAGATCAGCTCTTTTCCCCTTCTGCAGTGTGTTTGTGACTGGAAACAGTGTGTTTAGGATGACTCACTGGACAGAGGTGTGACTTTAACACCATGATCACAAAAAGGTAAGCTGTATTAGGCTGAAGTCTTTTGCCCCCACATACACTTAGTAAACAGAAGTTATTTTAAACAATATTGAGCAGTTTGGAAGACGTAGCTAGAACTTGATGGACCAATGACAGAAGGAAAAAAACATTTGTATCCTCATAACGTTAAAAGCAGATTACTCACAATTAGCTGTTTTTGTTCACGTATCGCATTCCAATGTGGTAGGTTCGTGCCAACAGCAGACGCAGAAAGTTATCTGCTGCCAGTCTGGCAAAGGGGTCATCGGATGCTGCCGATGTCACTGAAACCAACTTTTTGACAAACTGAAAATAAATATTCAAATAGTGTCAGACTCATTGTTCCATTCCACATTCATATTGTCATTTCTGAATAAGATTGCTATTTATGTGTGCATGACGAACCTGCAAAAATGAATAAATACCATATTTTTACTTGCTAGCCATAATACCATATTTTATTTGCTTTTTAAAAATTCCCTTCCTTCCTTTCTCCCTCCCTTCTTCCTTCTCTCTTTGGTGTAGTGGTTAAGTGTGCAGACTCTAATCTGGGAGAACTGGTTTTGATTCCCCACTCCTCCACTTGCACCTGCTGGATGACCTTGGGCAAGCCATCGTTCTGGCACAGCTGTTCTTGAAAAAGAACAGTTTCTGTCAGAGCTCTCTCAGCCCCACCTACCACCAGGGTGTCTGTTGTGGGGAGGGGAAGGGAAAGGAGTTGGTAAGCCACTCTGAGACTCTTTTGGGTAGTGAAGGGCGGGGTAGAAATCCAATCTCCTCCTCCTCCTCCTCCTCCTCCTCCTCCTCTTCTTCTTCTTCTTCTTTGTCTTCTTTGTCTTCTTCTTCTTCCCCCTCATTTCTGCTGGCAAAATCAGAATATCTGACATTACCAAGCAACTTGTTCCATTTCCGACAATATAACGGCACTTCTTCTCTTTAAAAGGGTTGATAAGTGGAATCTTGGAATGCACAAGCCTATACCTTTACCACACAAAAACTATAAAATCCATCTACCAGGCATTAGGGGATGAATTTCAAGGTTGGGTTGCCACCCTCCAGGTGGAGCCTGAAGATCTCCCAGAATTACAGCTGCTCTCCAGATGACGGAGATCAGCTGCCCTGCAGGAAAGGACTACTTTGGCGGGTGAACTCTACGGCACCACACCCACTGAGGCCCCTCCCTTCCACCAAGCATCCCTATGCAGCAGTAGTGGGTCTATAGGAGCTGAGGAACAAATAGGGGCCCGCCCCAGAAGTTGGCAACCAGCTTCTCAACCACTCAAGGATTTGCCTTGTCTGGATCAACAGCGTTTCTCCAGTAGAAACAACAGCACTGCTGGAAGGAATGCACTTTGCCATGTCGCTTAATGCTAGCACAGACTTCTGAGTCTTAGGGGAGGGCAGTAGAGAGTCAAGGGAGGGAAAGATAGCGGGGTCCTCTGACCTTTCCTTTGTCTACTCCAGTTGTTGTTCCTTTGTTACCCAGAATGCTGTTCTCAGGGATTCATTTCTTCTGGTCACTTCTCTCTCCCCCCACCCCGTCCACCATGAAGGCTGGACATGCCTTCTACAATCTCTCTCCATCCTAGCCTAGATAGCTAGCTAGAAGCCTTTACTCTGCCTTTTTTATCTAGTATGGAGTTCTCCTACAATAAAGAATGGATATTTCTTTTCTAAGTCCCAAGACTCAGCGTGAATTTATTCCTCCAGCAGCCAGACCATAGAGTTCCGCTGTGCAGAGACCCACAAGCTTTCTGTCCCCTTCCTTTCCTCCCAGGAGTGAACCAGTTACCTCTTTCTGCTTCCCATTGTTGGGCAACTCCTCACAGCATCTCTCCAGAAATCACTAGACGGCAGCATTGTTAAATCTGGGTTTACTAGGCGGGTAAAGAGTTCTGTCACTATTTAATAGTAAATAAACATGTAAATGGGGTACGTGATTCCTGTTTTAAGCGATGTTCCAGGAGATGAGATTGCAGGGCTGAGAATGTCGTAGGGTTACCAACTCTGGGCTAGGGGATTCTTGGACATTGGGGGATAGACCTGGGGAAGGGCAGAGTTTGGGGAGGGGAGGGACCTCGAAAGGGTATAGTGTCATAGAGTCCACCCTCCAAAGCAGCCATTTTCTCCCAGGAAAGTAAGTAAGGGGCAGGGAAGTGGCTATAATCTGTGCTTTTAATTGCAAAAAAAGAGAGGGAGATTCCAGCATTCTGCCTACCTGCAAATCACTCAGGTTGCCAACTCCCTGTTGGAAAATTCCTGGAGATGTGGGGGTGGAGCCTGGGAAGGGTGGGGTTCAGAGAAGAGAGGGACCTCTGCAGCAGCCAATGCCATGGAATCCTCCCTCCAAAGCATCCATTTTCTCCAGGGGAACTGATCTCTATGTTCTGGAGATCAGTTGTAATTCCCGGAGATCTCAAGGCCCCGCCTGGAGGTTGGAAACCTTAGCTCTGACAGAATATGAGACTCCAAAGGCTTTAAAGAAGAGGGACTTCGGCAAGCATCCCACCCCAAGACTGCTGCTGCTGGGACATGTCCTTATACCAAAAATGCTTCTGGCCCCTTCTAGTTTCTTTGGAGTCCAGATTAGGTTTTTCAACCACCGGCGGGGACCTGGAGATGTCCTGGAATTACACCCGATCTCCGGACTGCAGAGATCAGTTCCCCTGGAGAAAATGTCTGCTTTGGACAGTGGACTCTGTGGCAGTATATTCTGCCGTGGTCCCTCCCCTCCCCAAGCCCCACCCTCCCCAGGCTCTGCACCCCAAATCTACAGGAAACGCAAAGCTGGCAGGCCTGGATTCCACAGAGACTTAAAGCTTCCCACTGGCTTTAGGAACATCTGTTATTGGCTTATTGTTAACACTGTCTTAGGCCAAGGACAGATTGATGTTCTGTCGCGCTTCCGCAGCGTGGCAGAACACGGCAGGGGGAATTGCCCCCACCGCGCGGCGTTCACACGCTGCCGCAAGGAAGCCATCCACAGCGTCCAGACTGCAGGCGGCTTCCGGTGGCAGCAGCAGAACGCCGCACGGCTCCCCCAGCCTGGCACGCATTCACACCCGCCGGAAGCGGGTGGAACGTGCGCGCAGCAGCCGGGACACCACTTTGAAGTGGTGCCCGGCTGCTGCGGGAGGAGCACGGTGCCAGACGTGTTGCTTCCGGGCCGCCTCCTCCGGGCAGATGTGGCAGTCTGGACTGCCGCTCTGCCTCCGCTTTTAAAGCGGAGGCAGAGCGGGCCAGACTGCCAGTCTGTCCTCAGCCTTAGTCAACACTCTGTTTCTATTCCCTTTTCCTGCCTTTAATGTTTTTTAAACTATCATTTCTGTTGGAAGTCCCAGGTGGCATGTCCCCTGTCTCAGACCTCCAGACTTCGTGGCCAGAGAGGCTAGATAGCTAGACAGGCACACTGGCCTTTCTTCCTGTCTTTACTCTTCTGCCACTGTCCCCTTTGACATGCAGATTGTGTTCTCAGGGACCATTTCCCCCTTCCTTCCTTCCTTCCTTCCTCTCTCACTTACTTGAAGACGATCTCTCCCCCTGCAGCACCAAGAGAGACATGCAGTCCTCTCTTGGCACCACGAGGTAGATGGGCCTCTCACCATCTGCCTCCATCCTTTAGCTAGTAAGTTAGTACTCTGTCCTGACCCTACCCTTTCCTATCCAAAGTGTACTTCTCAAATAAAGAGAGGAGTATTTCTCTTCTAAACTTGCAACGTGGCTCTGTGTAGCTTTGTAAACTGAGTAACCCGGTAAAGTGACACTCCTGCGTTTGTAGCTTTATTTCAGCGCTCTGCTAAGCACACCAGTTAACCTCAATAATTTTTGGTTTGGATGGGGCAACAGCCATTCTCCGTCCTCTACCAACATTACAACCCAGCCTTTTTGCTGAGCGGTATCAGGCTGAAAGGGTTACAGTTTTTCCCCCTTGCATAAA
Source organism: Lepidodactylus listeri (assembly GCA_029233225.1). NCBI lineage: Eukaryota > Metazoa > Chordata > Lepidosauria > Squamata > Gekkonidae > Lepidodactylus > Lepidodactylus listeri. The sequence goes on along the minus strand of JARCFY010000010.1, from coordinate 15,209,611 downwards.
ATGAAGAAAACATTAGGGAAAAGGAGATAAAGTTCCCAAGAAAACATATGGCACATTCCAGCATCTCAAACATCTACCTTATCACTGTCATTAATGAGGTTGTGACATGATGTTTGTGGAATGCAAAAAAGTGGCTTGGATCCCACAGTAAATTCTGCTGACAGAAGGCGTTTCACCTCTCCCGCTGCCCCGCCCCCCAGCACTGCAGTCTGAACTGCTGCTCCCAGGGGACAAGGGGCCTTCCGGAACAGCAGGGGGTGAGAAGTGAGTCAAAGGGTGTCCAGAAGGAAGCCAGAATCAGTTAAAGAGCCAGGTTAGTGTAGTGGTTAAGTGTGCAGACTTTAATCTGGGAGAACCGGGTCTGATTCCCCACTCCTCCACTTGCCCCTGCTGGATGACCTTGGGCAAGCCAAGAGCAGTTTTTGTCAGAGCCCCCTGGCCACCGGCAGGAGATGGTAGGGTGGCCAGATCCAAGTTGAGAAACTCCTGAAGATTTGGGGGTGGAGCCTGAGGAAGACAGAAACCTCAGTGGGGTACTGTGCCACAGAGTCCATCCTCCAAAGCCAGTTTGGTGTAGTGGTTAAGTGCGCGGACTCTAATCTGGGAGAACCAGGTATGATTGTAGTAGGAGCCAGTTTGGTATACTGGTTAAGTATGCAGACTTTAATCTGGGAGAGCCGGGTCTGATTCCCCACTCCTCCACTTGCACCTGCTGGATGACCTTGGGCAAGCCATAGTTCTGGCACAGCTGTTCTTGAAAAAGAGCAGTTTCTCTCTCAGCCCTGCCTACCTCACAGGGTGTCTGTTGTGGGGAGGGGGAGGGGAAGGGGAAGGAGATTGTAAGCCGCTCTGAGACTCCTTTGGGTAATGAAGGGTGGGGTATAAATCCGATCTCTTCTTCTCTTCTCTTCTTCTTAAAAAAAAAAGGCTTCTCCTTCCATTCGTGGAAATTTACTGCAGGATCCAATTTCACATTTAACCAGTGTTATGTATTGGGGCTGGAAGATTCCAGGACTGTCTACCAGAGACTAACTGAGCTTGGAGCTCTAGAACAATAACCCACCAGGACCCTGGAGGTGACCAATGAGGAAGTAATGTTATGTAAATAGCCTATCATTGGGTGTTGGGTGTGGCAATTGCATGCTATTTAAACAGGGCTGTTGCCCTGGAGTTTAGTCTTGTATCTGCTGAATCACTAATAAAGCTGAGCTGATCACTAGTTGTGGGGTCTGTGCACCCATGGAGCCCAGTATTTAACAGTCAGACAAGTGGGAAGCTGCAAGGAGTTTGGGAGGCATCTCATTTCCCTCTCCTCCGTTATTTCCTCTTTCCCATCCCTGAAAGCCCCCATAGCCTCTCCCCTTTCCTGTTGTAATCTTAAAAAAGGACTATGGGCTGGTCTGTAGCTTCAGCGGGGCTACTGGGAGCTCCGCCCCCTTCCTTAAAGGGCCCCCACTTCTTCTCAGAAGCATTTAAAAGTGGGGGTAGCACACACACCTTTCCCTCCCTCCTGCAAGATTTCAAGGGCCCTCCAGCTGATCGGTGGGCCACGTTCTCCCCACTGATCGGCTGAAGGGCCCTTTAAATCTTGCAGGAGGGGAGGAAGAGAGGTTAGACTCCTCTCTTCCTCCCCTCCCCCACCAGAAAAACATTTGCCCCACCAGCCACAAAATCCTGGGCAGTGCAAGACCTTGAGTGGCACCAGATTGCTGCTGAGCAGGGCTTCCTGTGTCAATGAGCAGCCGCTCACATGCGCAGCTTAGAGGGAGCAGAGCCCATGACCATGGCAACTTATGGTGTGATGCCAGAGTTTGATGGAGCAAGTGAGTGGTCCGAGTATGTGGAGCAGCCAGGCCGAGATCTGTTTTCTTGGTAGTGCGCAGGCAGAAGACTTACTCCCTGCCGAGGAGGTTGGTGGCACCAGGGGTCATTTCGTAGAAAAAGAGGCGCAGGAGCTCATTAGCATAACTCATAAGCATAACTCATTTGCATATGCCACACCCCCTAACATACCGGAAGTGTGTCAGAAGGCAACACCCACCCCTCAGGCTCCACTCCACAGGTGAGTGAAACTGACCTGCTCTTCCTCCATTCCCTTCCTCATCCAATACTTTGTGCAATAAAAATAAGCGTAAAGAACACACCCTCATTCTCTTCCTGCTCCCTTGAAACCACCAGGTTTCAAGTAGACTTGAGATACCCAGGACATGTGCACCACCCATCCCTTCCCCTCCCCCTCCCCACAACAGGACACCCTGTGAGGTAGGTGGGGCTGAGAGAGGTCTTTTGAGAACTGCTCATGAGAGAACAGCTCTGAGAGAACTTGTGACTGGCCCAAGGTCACACCAGCAGCTGCATGTGGAGAAGTGGGGAATCAAACCCGGTTCTCCCAGATTAGAGTCCAACTCCTGACCACTACACCAAACTGATAAGGTGGAAGCTGCTGAAGGGGTGGTGAAATTTCTCCAGTACTCATGTGCCATGTGCCCAGATAAAAAATGGTATACTTAGAAAATTTATATGCCACCTTGAGCAAGTCTCTGGAAAAGCAGCACACAGTCATAAAAGGAACAATGATAAAATTATCAATATTAAAACAAAACATTAAAAACAATAAAGACCCTAGCAGGGCTTCCCCCGGGGCGCTGCGCCTCTGCACTGCTCGGGGAAGCCGAGGAGGGGGCGGGGCTTGGTCATGTGCCCGCCCCCTGGGCTTCTCACTCCCGGAGCTGCGCTCCTGTGCGCTCCCACTCCAACGGACCCCTGGGTGGCACGATGGAAGCCAGGTGAGAAGACTTCAAAGGGATTGTGCAGTTTGGTGCAACAGCATGTCAGCCCACAGCCTTTGGCAGTGATACAGTCCCTCCAGTTCCATAGCTGCCAGCAGAACCCTGGCGAAACCATTTCTAAGTTTGTGGCAGAACTTGCATCCTTTGGCAGAATTTTTTGAGTCTAGCGATGCCCTGGATTGGATGCTGCATGATTGCCTTATGGCAGGCGTGCTCCATCAGGCAATACAACAACGCCTACTGGCGGGGGGGGGTGGGGGAGAGACCTTGATTTCGAAGCAGCAGTAGACCTTGCTTTGGCCATGGAACATTGGCACTGGCTGCTAACACATTTTGACCCCAGATAGACCACGGTGCTGGCTTGCAATGCCTCTGAGTGTGGGCCCGGGCCAGTTTTGTCACATGTTTACCTGGTTAGCACAGAGAGACCAACTGGGTTTGCATCCAGCACCATGGCTCCAGCAGAAAAGAATTATTCTCAGCTCAACAAAGAGGCCTTAGGAGGTTTTTTTTGGAGTCAAGAAGCTCCTTCGCTATTTGTATGGCCAGCCGTTCACCATCCCCACGGACCACCTATTCTGAACCGGGTGCAGGACGACTGGCCTGCCCACATCTGAGAGGAGATATTTCAGCCATTTTTTCAAAGGTGATTGGAACCAGGTTTTCATGCTGGGCTGGTTTGGTGGCCAGGCCTAGACCCATGACATTGAGCAGTTCAGGGGTGGCCAAACTCACGAAGAAGAAGAAGAGATTGGATTTATATCCCTCCCTTCACTCACTTGGAGTCTCAGAGTGGCTTACAAACTCCTTTCCCTTCCCCTCCCCACAACAGACACCCTGTGAGGTAGGGCTGAGAGAGCTCTTTCCCAAGCTGTCCTTGAGAGAACAGCTAGTACAGAGCTATGGCTTGCCCAAGGTCATCCAGCAGCTGCATGTGGAGGAGTGGGGAATCAAACCCAGTTCTCCCAGATTAGAGTCCGCGCGCTTAATCACTACACCGAACGGGCTCATAGAATCCAAAAGAGCCACATAGAATAAATGTCAGATGTCTAAGAGCCGCGCTTTTCATTTTAAAATATTCAAATTTGCTTTTTATTAACATGAAATGAGACTGCCAAAAACAAAAGGGGTTAAAAACAGGTATTGATAATTATATTTATTTGTCCAATGATATTTATTTGTTTGCTAATGATATTTGTCTAAGAGAAAGAGGTGGAAAGAAAGAGTTAAAGAGGTGGAAAGAAAGAGACAGACAGACAGACAGAGAGACAGAGAGCCACACAATATGTGTGAAAGAGCCGCATGTGGCTCCCGAGCCACAGTTTGGCCACCCCGGAGCAGTTGGTGGGGCACTGCACCCTTTGCCAGGAAAGTCATCCAGCACCACCAGCTGCACCAGTCCACCCCTGGGAGTGGCCAGCCCAACCTGGGCTCAGCTGCATGCCGACTTTGCGGGCCCAATTAGAGCAAAATTCTGGCAGTTGTAGTAGACACCCACACCAAATGGTCGGTACAGGTCATGTCTTCCATCCCGGCTGAGGCCACAGTGGGACAGTTCAGGCAAATGTTTGCCACCTTTGGCTTGCCAAAAATCTTAATTACTCACAATGCCCCAACCTTCACAGGGGCCACATTCTGGGAGTTTATGGAACATAATGGTATTCAGCACATCTGCACTGCTCCCTATCTAATGGGTTGGTGGAACGGGCAGTGCAGTCGGTGAAATTGGGTTTGCAACTCATGGAGCTGGTACCCATAGAGACTCTGGTAGACAGATTCCTGCTGCAATACTGAGGAAGAAGAGGAAGAGGAAGAAAAAGAAGAGGAAGAAGTAGAGGAGGAAGAGGAGGAAGAGGAGCAGATTGGATTTATACCCCATCCTTCACTTGGAGCGTCAGAGCAGCTTACACTCCCCTTTCCCTTCCTCTCCCCACAACAGACACCCTGTGAGGTAGGTGGGGCTGAGAGAACAGCTCTGAGAGAACTTGTGACTGACCCAAGGTCACTCAGCTGGCTGCATGCGGAGGAGTGAGGAATCAAACCCGGTTCTCCCAGATTAGAGACCGCTGTTCTTAACCACTATGCCACTACACTGGGGTCTCCCCTGCTGAGTTTATGTTTGATCGGTCCCTCCACTCACATTTGGATTTTCTGCGACCAGCAGTAGGTACTAAAGTGCATCAGAGCCAAGCGGCTATGCACCATGGACGTTCTCATCGACCAGTTCCACGTGCCTTCCAACTGGGAGATCATGTCTGCTTTTCAGGGAGGGAACCGATGGGAGCCCGGGGTGATAAGGGGGTGAACGGGGCAGGTGTCTTTCCAGGTAGAGCTGTTTTCTGGACAGATACTTAAAAGACATCTTGATCACATCTGCAGGATGTCATCAGGGCACCAGAAATGCCAGGGGTATTGATGTGGGATTGGTCAGCTTGGGGGCAGGTGGAGGTAGCTGCTGAAGGGGGCTATCTCACCACTGGGGATTGTCAGCAACCACCAGCCGTCTCAGAGGAGCCCCACACATTAGGGGTGATGAAGGAGCAGCCCCCCTCGAGGGATAGGCGCCAAGAACTGCCACAGAGCAACTCTGAAAAGACTGCCCCCCCCCCGAGGTCTGGGACTGGGAGATTACAAAAAAAAAAAAACAGACAGATTAACACTTTAAAATGATTGAGTCTTAAAAGAAGAGGGGTGTTCTATTATGGGAAGTTGTGAATTTGTTGATGTTCCCTTACTGAACTGCATAGTTATTTCCCCCTGGTCCCTTAGGGCCAAGAAAAGGATGTGCTGCAGTTTAGTTTCATTATCTCATCGCCATTGTTTCAGGGTTAAATCTATGTTTTTAATCTTGATTTCATTGTTTCGTATTAATGTTGTCGCCCGCCCTGAGCCCGCTTGCAGGAAGGACGGGATAGAAATGGAACTAGACAGATTAGATAGATAGATAGATAGATAGATAGATAGATAGATAGATAGATAGATAGATAGATAGATAGATAGATAGATGAGGGAGAGAGAGAGGTAGGTAGGTAGATGGTAGGTAGCTCGATAGTGCTGGTCGTTGGCTGTCAGTTTCTGTTCCAGAAGAGGCCAGGAAAGGCCCTGCTTTGTTCTAATAAGCCTGCAGTCCTTCTGGCAAGGTGTGCTTGTGGAATTATTACTGGGTTCTCTCTCTGTCTGGCTCTGGCTCTCCTCCTCCTGAAGCTGCTGCACTGACTGGATCCTTGGACCGGTCCTCGATAGGTAGCTATGGAAACGGCTTTTCAAACAGACCATTTTAGAGGGGCTGCTTTTAACTACACAGGCTTGGAGAGTGGATGGATTAGGAGGCAGAACGCTAGATACGAAATTGAATTCTGTTATTAGGTGGCCATTTTTCAAGGCTGCTCTTAGGCTTTAGGAATTAATTTACAGTGCATTTTGTCTGTTTTGCTACTCTGTGTTTTCTTTGAGCCTTCAAATCTCTGTTCTGTTTACTAACGAAGCAGCGAGACACTCTGCCCTTCACGGCGAGTGTTGCCGGGTTTTCCTAATTCTCCAGGCTAAGTACTTTTAGTATTACATTCAGTAAACTTTGTGTTGGATCCTGTCTCACACAGTGGCCAACCAGTGGTCTATCTAGTCCAGCATCCTGTCTCTCACAGTGACCAGCCAGTTCCTCTGGAGGGCCAACAACAGGGCAGACAGGCTGAGGCCTTCCTAAGAATATAAGAAGAGCCCTGCTGGATCAGACCAGTGGTCCATCTAGCCCAGCATCCTGTCTCACACAGTGGCCAATCACTTCCTCTGGAGGGCCAACAACAGGGCACAGAGGCCAAGGCCTTCAAAAAACATTGAGCCCTGCTGGATCAGACCAGTGGTCCATCTAGTCCAGCATCCTGTCTCACACGGTGGCCAACCATTTCCTCTGGAGGGCCAACAAGAGGTCACAGAGGCCAAGGCCTTCCCCTGATGTCGCCTCCTTGCTCTGGAACTCAGATGCTTCATGTCTCTGAATGTGGAGTTGCCCCACAGCCACCAGGGCTAGCAGCCATTGATAGACTTATCCTCCATGAATCTGTCTAATCCTCTTTTAGAGCTGGTCACTCCTATGGCCACCCATCACTATATCCTCTGACAGGGAATTCCACAATTTAATCACTCTCTGTGTAAACATGTGTTTCTCTAATGGTTCCTGGAAACACCTGTTTACTGGAAGTCTCCTAGTTGGATATCATCCTTGTCGTGATTATTTGCTGAAACAGAACTACCATAGTCCCACTAACTGAGAAAACTAAAACAGATTTAATTCTGGGGGGAAACAGTGAGGCAAATAAATATGTCAAAATTGTATCCTTCTTGACTGTGGAGTGCTAATAGCAATCATCTGAGACCCTGGAGTTAAATCCAAACAGTAAAGCCTGGAGGGGTGCCAGTCCCCTCCTGTCCCAGTGATGAGTCCCACAAGGTGTATCGTTGGCCTCCTCATGGTGTCCCCCCCCCCCGGTCTCTTGAATGGCTTGTCCAAAGAACCGGCCCCAGCCTGTGGGAAGAAGAGAGAGAGAAATGGATGGATGATCTGCTTCTCTACCTCTTCCACCACCATAGCACCCACCAATAGTGCTTTTTTTTTTTACTCTCGAACGTGCGGATACACGTTGAACGTGAGGATGATGCAATACTGTTAGAAAGTCAGGGATAAAATTGCCACAAACCACATCTTGAAAAAAAACAGAAGAACAACAAGGAAGTTGTTGGAATATACCAGAACAGCAATCATGTTATCTAGATTCTCCTTAATAATTAAATTTTGGAAAACAAGCTAGTATGGAAGACAAAGAGGGCACAGTCATTCAGCTTTTAATGGTTTCTTCCAGATTTGACTAGCCCACTGGTCGTTCATGCTTTTGCAAATCCAAGGCTTGACTGCTACAATAAGATCTGCATTAGGCTCTCCTTGAAGTCTCCTCGGAGAACACAGCAGTCTTCTATTGGATGGGCTTGAGCCATCATCGCGAGTCCTTCGTACAAGTGCTTTTGAGTCCGCTTTGGCTTTTTTTAAAGTCACAACTGAATATGCTGGATCTAAGCAATACTTGCCTGAATCTTGGCTTCCGCCCTCAAGCTTACAGAAGCCATCCTTCCTCTCTGTCTTCCCTTCCGTTCCCTAAGACTGGCTTTGAGTGTTTTATCTTGTGTTTATTTTTAGTGTCTGTTAGGGGATAGATGGATGAATGGATGGATGTCTTGGGATGACACCGGATGTCAATGTCATGAGCTGACTCCCATGGAATGGAATGTTAATTTCTCTCCCCCCCCCCCTTTCTCTCACCCCATACTAACCAAGCTGAATTGCAGGAATATGCAAGAAAGGAAAAGCTCTTTTCTCTCTGCAACCAATTAACTGAAGATAGAACAAAAACATTCTGCCCAGGGGGGTCATTCAGAGACATTTGTTGGGGGCAGGAACAACAGGTCAACATTCTGTAACACAAGGGCTGAATTAAGTGGTTTAAAGTTTTCGGCGAATTCTGATTAGGGATGCCTGAATGCCTGCCGATTCTGCTCCCGTCCTTTTCACCGGTTGAAGACATGGACTTGCTTTTCAGCAGATCCAGATGGTTGGTCAGCTGTGTTGGTCTGAAGCAGTCGAACAAATTCAAAGTCCAGTGACACCTGGAAGACCAGCAAAGGTTCATTCAAGGGACGAGCTTTCGTATGCAAAGCACACTTTTTCAAATACATTGGAATGGGAGATGAGGTTCTAAACTTATAGTAAAGGTAAAGATTTCCCATGCTCGAATCCGACTCTAGGGGGAGGTGCTCATCTCAGTTTCCAAGCCAAAGAGCCAGCGCTGTCTGAAGACTTCTCTGTGGTCATGTGGCCAGCATGACTAAACGCCAAGGCGCACAGAACTCTGTTACCTTCCCACAAAAACAGTACCTATTTATCTACTTGCAATCTCTTGTTTTCGAGCTGCTAGGTTGGCAGGAGCTGGGGCCAGAGATGGGAGCTCACTCCATCATGCGGCACCCGGGTCTCGAACCACCAAGCTACCAACAGTCTGGTCTGCAACTCAGCATCTTAACCTCTGAGCCACTGCAGCCCTTATAGACAGGGACTTAACAGCAAATTAACATGTAACATGAAATTAGAAAAATTAGGGGGAAAGCACCTTTAGACATTTATCTGCTAATTTGATATATTTATCACTTTACAACTGTTGACCTTATAATCTTAACTTGTTATTTAGTTTTTCACTTTGCGTAACTTTAACATCATCATGTTACATGTTAATTTGTCGTTCCATCCCTGTCTATAAGATTAGAACCTCATCTCCCATTCCAATTGTATTTGAAAAAGTGTGCCTTGCCCATGAAAGCTCGTACCTCAAATAAATCTTTGTTGGTCTTAAAGGTGCCACTGGACTCTAAATTTGTTCTCTTGCTTTTTTGATAGTCAGTTTGATAGTTGATCTGTCGTCTGTGTTCAGCAGGTTGCTTTACTGTATCCCTTCTTAACCACACAGAGCGCCTGTGCGTCCTCACCACGGTTGCCAGCTCTGGGTTGGGAAATACCTGGAGATTAGGGGGTGGAGCCTGGAGTGGGTGGGGCTTGGGGAGGGGAGGGACCTCAGCAGGATATAATGCCATACAGTCCCCCTGCCCAAGCAGCCATTTTCTCCAAGGGGAACTGATCTTGATCGTCTGGAGATCGGTTGTAATAGCAGGAGATCTCCGAGTGCCACCTGAAGGTTGGCCACCGTAGTCCTCACACAGCCTTTTTAATTTTATTTTTATTAAGTTTCCAGAAAAAAAGAAGAAAAAGATAACAAAAGCAAGACTGAAGGGGGGAAAAACAAGAAAAAACATACAAAGATAAAAAGCATACTAACAGATATGGAGTCTGCACAGTATATATCTATATTAACATTTCTACTAGAATCCATATCTAATTCACCAAACTAGCTTGTCACAGTTTTACAAGAGCAGTCCTCACACAGCCTTGAGTTCTACCAGCCCTTGTTTTGTATCTGCTCTGCTCAACAGGCAATTGTTAAAAGAGATCAGGGATTCCCAGCCTTTTTTCAAGCTGTGGGCACTTTTAGAATTTTAACACAGGTTGGTGGGCTCAGCTAGAAAATGGCTGCTGCAGGCCCTGACCTGGATAGCCCAGGCAGGCCCAATCTCATCAGATCCCGGAAGCTAAGCAGGTCCAACTTTGGCAAGTACTTGGAAGGGAGACCTCCAAAGAATACCAGGGCCAGGAGGCAGAGGCATCCTCCATGCCCCAGTAGGAGTGGCCAGAGGTCACCATGATTTCCAGGCATGGCACACGCACGCACGCACACAAAAACCCAAAAAAATGGCTGCCACAGGAGGCAGATCTAAGAAGAAGAGGAGGAGGAGGAGATTGGATTTATACCCCGCCCTTCACTCGGAGTCTCAGAGTGGCTTACAAACTCCTTTCCCTTCCCCTCCCCTCCCCACAAAAGACACCCTGTGAGGTAGGTGGGGCTGAGAGAGCTCTTTTCAGAACTGTCCTTGAGAGAACAGCTCGGACAGAGCTATGGCTTGCCCAAGGTCAGCCAGCAGGTGCAAGTGGAGGACTGGGGAATCAAACACGGATCTCCCAGATTAGAGTCCGCTCACTTAACCACTACACCAAACTGGCTCTCTGGGAGAAAGGGTATGCATAGCTCTAACAGTAACTCTTCAACATTTCAGGCAGAAGCTCTCTTTAATAGGAGGCCTTTTTAAATGAACATATGGTTTTCAAATATTGTCTTGCATACACACAGCTTCCCTTCTGTCATGCAGTGCTGTGGGGGCAGCTGTTGCCACAAAGCAAATTACCCATCGGTGTTTGCCTGTGGAGTCTTCGGTGATGCTAGTCGCTGCCGATTGTTTTGACTTGGCATTATTTTTGTGCATGCCAAACCAGTCTGGCAAGTGTTCATAGCTGCTCAGCATGAATGGATCAGCTGATTGATTCATATCTGATTGACACCTTTGAACTGTTAGGTTCCCTGGTATGGTACAGCCAGAAATCTCTGTAACATAGCAAAATGCACTAGGCTACCCGCAACAGCAGCTTACAGAGCTACATAGAGCCACTTGTCAGTTTCAAACTAATAAGAATCCTTTATCCAAGGAGCTACATTCTGGATAGTGCAGGCTGAAAGACAAGGATAGAATCTAATCTAACTAGCTAGATGGATGTGGATGGAGAATGTCTGTCCTGCATCCATGGTGGCAGAAATGGAGAATGTGTGCTCTTTCTTTGCATGTGTGAGAGAGAGAAGGTGTCAAGCCGGAAGGAAGGAAGTCTTGTTCCTAAGAACAGCATTCTGCTTCAAAGGATAGTATCAGACAGAGGAAGGAAAGGATGCTCTGTGTGTCTCCCGACCTCCCGACCTCTTGATCTGTCTCTAAATCTATGGTGCTGTCTCTGAAGTCTGAGACAGGAGACAGCATGCAGTCCTCCACTTCCAACATGGACATGGTACGTTTGGCTGTCGAACACATTCACGATGAACTTTGCAGAATCTTTGTCTCTAACTGATTTCAGTGTGAAATAATCATATGGGGAAAGGGGTCATAGGATATAACCAAAAGCCTAGCCAATGAGCTTCCAACTAGAGAGAGGAAGAGGAAGTTCAGGTAGTCATTTTTACGGAGAAGTTCAGGTAGTAATTTTTTAGGGGGAAGTTCAGGTTAAGACACTGAGCTGCAGACCACAAGGTCGGTAGCTCGGCAGTTCGAGACCTGAGTGCCATGTGATGGAGTGAGCTCCCGTCTCTGGCCCCAGCTCCTGCCAACCTAGCAGTTTAAAAGCAAGAAATTGCAAGTAGATAAATACATACCCCTTCAGTGGAAAGGTAACAGCGTTTCATGCACCTCGGCATCTAGTCATGCCGGCCACATGGCCACAGAAACAGTCTTCAGACAGTGCTGGCTCTTTGACTTGGAAACAGAGATGAGCACCACCCCCTAGAGTCAGATTCGACTGGCTTTCGAGTAAGGGAAACCTTTTCCTAAGGTAGTAATTTTTTTAGGGGGAAGTTCAGGTAGTTTTTTAAAGAGTAAGTTCAGGAAGTCATAACATTAACTGTGAGTGATGAGTGACCCATTCCCTGGGAAAAGCAGCTCCATGTCGTTTTCGTTTAGAACAAAACTCCATTTCCTTCACTCTAAGATCCTAACTGTGTACAGTTATGAAAGGATCAAACCGAAGGTTGAAGCAATTAAAACTGTTGAAAAGATTCTCTACATAATCAAAGGCTATATACATCTGTATCTCTAGACAGACAACACAGGTTGCCAACCTTTTCATCAATGACAGCTGCCACTGAGTGATGAAAAAAAGATCCTGAACTACTCCTCCGCCCCAGCATGTTAGCAAGTTTTGTTCTGTCCTAGAAACAGAACGTGGACTAGGAAGAGAATCAGAAGTGAAGCGATCAGTTAAGTAGTCCAGAGAAAAAAATCCTATGAAATAAAAGCTTAGAAGAAGACAACTATGGCAGATCTTTTTGTTGAGCAACTCAGTATGCCTGGACATGGGGGGGGGGGGGGGTGCTACATCACTCCAAGGTAGTATAGGTGTTATCTCCTTGAATGGGATGCCTCCCTTTGTTGTAACTTGGGAGCTGCCCTCTGACCCCTCCTCTCTCACTCCCTTTGTCCTCTCACTCACTTCACATGGCCTTCCATGGAGACTTTGCAGATCTCTCCTGTAGAGACGATGCCCGCATACTCCCCCACACATGATGCTGGACAAGCTTGCCATTTGTGAGAGGGAAAGTACTCTTTAGATTAGGCTTCTCTCTCTCCTTTCGACTGCAACCTGAATGGGAACTGGATCTATTTGAATAAATATAAGGTTACCTTTTTTGCAATATACTTCTTGGGGGTAGGGGGGGAGGAGGAGATTGAATTTATACCCCGCCCTTCACTACCCAAAGGAGTCTCAGAGCATTCCTCCACATGCAGCTGCCTCACAGGGTGTCTGTTGTGGGGGAGGGAAAGGGAAAGGAGATTGTAAACTGCTCTGAGACTTCTTTGGGTAGTGAAGGGCAGGGTATAAATCCAATCTCTTCTTTTTCTTCTTCATCTGTCCCCCAGGAATAACACTTTAGGGAGCATTTGGGGTCATGACAGCCTGGGGAGGTCAGGAAATTCCTGTTCCATCAGCAGAAAATTTACCTTGGAAACCAAAACTTTTAGCATGAGAAGGCTTTACTTGACACAATCAAGTTTCTGTTTCCTCATTCACCTGAAGACAGAGGTTTCAAGGTGGCTTCTTAAAAATCTCCTTCTTTGGAGGTTTTTAAGCAGAGGTTAGATGGCCATGTAACAGAGCCAGCTTGGTATAGTGATTAAGAGTCATGGACTTTAATCTGGAGAACCAGGTTTGATTCCGCACTTTTCCACTTGCAACCAGCTGGGTGACCTCGGGCCAGCCACAGCTCTCTCAGAACTCTCAGCCCCACCTGCCTCACAGGGTGTCTGTTGGGGGAAGAAGAAAGGAAGGTGATAGTAAGCCGCTCAGAGACTGCTTTGGGTAGTAGAGAGCGGGGTATAAAGCCAATTCTTCTTCACTGCTGATTCCATAGCTTACTATGAATTGAGGCAGATTGTGAGAGGGAGGGCAAGATGAGGTGAGCCAGTGCTCATTCTTGTGGCCCTTTCTTATATGCCTAGGGTAATGCCAATCGCCACTTTGGGGTCAGGAAGGAATTTCCATCCAGGCCAGTTTGGCCCAGGGATCCTGGAGGTTTTCTCTGGGTGCAGAACAGAGGTCATTGGGGAGAGGGGGTATCTGTGAATTTCCTGCATTGTGGAGGGGGGTTGTACTCAGGGCTCATTTTGTAGCAGGAGCTCCTTTGCATATTAGGCCACACACCCCTGATGTAGACAGTCCTCCAAGAGTTTACAGAGCTCTTCTTACAGGGGCTACTTACAGGGGCTACTTACAGGGGTGTGTGGCCTAATATGCAAAGGAGCTCCTGCTATGAAATGAGCCCTGGTTGTACTAGATGACCCTTGAGGTCCTTTCCATCTGTATGTCTCTATGTGCTCTGAGGTCTCTCTTGGACTGACCAGGAAGTTTCCGATGTTCACCCAGAGGTTTTATGGAATTAATGTTCTCTGCCCACTTAATCTTTTCCTCAAACACAGCCCCGTCCACCCACTGCGCACTGCTGATGGATATTTTCTGCCAGATATTTCGGCAGACACTGCACTGATAGTCACACGTGAAAGTACCCTGAAATTAGTCCTTTGACTAATTCACGCACATGTACACACACAGCAGATAAGTCATGCCACTTCCTGTAAATGAAATGTCTTGCTCCAAAACATGTTGGCACCTTTGAATTTAGATTTTTTTTTTAATTAAGATTTATATGAAGTACATTTGCATTTACTAGTTCTTTGCAGCTGTGAACATTTAGGATTTTTCACCTCCTCTCTCCAGCGAAAGATGTCATTATCTTTATGCCTATTCCATGCATCAGATTTGCTCAGTTCATATGCTTGTGGCTTCTTTCATTTTACTAGGTGGGTCTACACCAGGGGTGACCAAATTATGGCTTGGGATCCGCATGCGGCTCTTTCACACATATTGTGCGGCTCCCAGCAGGGCAGCTGGGGAAGCTAAATATCGTTAGCAAACAAATACCATTGGACAAATAAATATCATTATCAATATCTGCTTTTACCCCTTTTTGTTATTATTTTTGGCAGTTAAAATTAACATTTAATGTTAATAAAAAAGCAAATTTGCATATATTCCAAATAAAAACATGTAATATTTGTTCATGTCTTGCAGCTCTCAAACATCTGATGTTTATTCTATGTGGCTCTTTAAGAAAGTTTGGCCACCCCGGTCTACACAATGGACTTCTCCCTTTTCAGCTGCAACGCGGCTTAATATTTTGTCCCAAGAGACCTAGCCTGTAATCACTCCTGCTGGTTTTAAATAGCGATTCAGCATGTAAAGGCGCATACCTCAGAAAGACCGAATGAAGACTCGGGGGGGGGGGGGGTTGTTTGGGTTTTTTTTTGGTAATTTCAGCTGTGCGCCCACACATTGTAAGCAAAGCAGACAGAATCATCAGTGAACTGGGTGCGAAGAGTGCACAGATTATGTAAACAGGAGCTGTGAGGGGGAAATGTCAGTTAGATATGAGCCACGCAAACAGCCTTGTTTCCTATTGTTGTGGCTTTACGCAACGAAGATGACACACGGAGATTATTCGTGCAGCGGATTTGGCCTTCCGATTTATCTCCCACAATATCTCTTGCAGAGGCGGAGGGAAACACGTGGGTGTTACCTGCATCCAGGTAACAAAGGAGAAAAACTGCTCGGATCATCATACATCAGGTAAAGCAAAACACACAAAAAAAGAAGCCTTGAATTCCTGAATGTTGCCTTTTCTCATCTCCAGTGATCTGCATTTCTGAAGAAGCAAAGCACCCACTTCAGATGTCGTGAGTCACAAGTTCAGTCCTGGTTTCCTCTCGGTGAAAGATCAGAGGTATATTTAAGGTGGTTTTCATTCTCCAAGTGGAGGCTGGAGTTCTTCCAACATTACAACTGATTCCCCCAGACTCCAGCAATTGGGTCTCCTGGAAGAAATGGCAGCTTTGGAAGGTGAAGTCTACAGTATACCATAGAGTCTAGGAGAAATGGATGTCCTTGAGTGATCACATGCTGTACTTAGCTGGGCTAGACGGACCTAGGGTCTCAACTTTATAAAATAGTTTCATCTTTGGAAAATGTGAAGTAAGGTTATTTAACTTATTTATTTGTTCATTAAAATATTTCAGACGTGCCTTTCCGTTTGGCTCAAGATGGATCACAATAATAATTACATCATTAGAAGTTAAAAAAATAAATAAATAACCCACAGAACCCTGCATTTTAGGGATGCCAACCGCCAGGTGAGGTTCAGAGTTCTCCTAGAATTCCAACGGAGCTCCCAGCAACAGAGATCAGATCCCCAGGAGAAAATGGCAGCTTTGGAGGGTGGACTCTACTGCACCATATCCCTGCTGAAGTCCCTCCCCTTCCCAGCTCTGGGAAAACCGGGTTTGATTCCCCACTCCTCCATGTGCAGCTGCTTGAGTGACCTTGGGCCAGTCACAGTTCTCTCAGAGCTGTTCTTTCAAGAGCAGTCCTTAAAAGACCTCTCTCAGCCCCACCTACCTCACAGGGTGCCTGTTGCGGGGAGAGCAAGGGAAGGAGATTGTGAGCCACTCTGAGTGAAAGTCAGGATATAAATACAATCTCTTCATCTTTCCCAGATCTGTTCCGGGGGCTCCACACAGAGGCAAAAGAGTTGTTTGCACTGCCCAGAAACCAGCAGTTGCTAACTCTCTTTGAAGAGTAGGACTCTGATAGCGGTGATTTGGGGGGAGGGGGTAGCATCCTCCCCTTCCACGCAACTCCCTGTTGCTGATCCTGCCTCCAGTACACCCCTCTGTGACCCCTCCCAGCCCAGTGCCAGAAAGCAGCTGTCCCTCCTCCCACCTTCTCCAATCCTGGGCCCGCATTTCCAGCCCACACCTTGGAAACATTTCCACACCCTCCCCAGCGACCCCTGTGTGGCAGAGTGCCAGGTGTGCCACACCCATGTCCAGAGGGGCGCAACCCCCCCCCCCACACACACACACTTTTCCTCCTCCATCCTCTGCAGACACCTGCAAAGGGTGCACACATACCCAGTATGTGGGAGGAAGAAGAGGCCCACTGCCTCTCGACAGGGAGAAGCAGAGGGGGAGCAGGAGGCCCCTCCAAGAAAGGCTCCCTACACTCTGGATGTGGTGGGTGGAACACCAAGGGAGGCCACCCCAAGAGGTCGTTCCCCTGGGGACGCCAACAGTGCCAGCCAGAAGGGGGACGTGGAGGTCCCAGGAAGTAGTCACTTGCCTCATCGGTGAGGTGATTGCTATGGATGGCCAGCCCTTCTTCCCCACGGAGGGCGTAGCCTTTTGCCTGCTGCTACCACACCTGGCTCCCTGGTATTCCATCCCCTCATGGAGGACCATGAGCCGACGAGTCTTGCCCGCCATGCACCACCCCGTCATGGTGAGGGTCAAGGGTGGGCTCTCCCGAGCACAAGGCAGAACCATACACTTCACAGCAGCATGGCGATCTCTCCCACACCGTCCACTAGTGGCAACCAGAGGACCTGTCTATCTGGATTGTCAGGGCACAGCCTAGGCCCCAGGAGGGGGACAGTCCTGCCACTGGGCTACAAAGTGGTTCTGCTCCATGAGCAGGGGATGGATGCAGACCACACAGCACAAAACATCGTTGCCATGATACAGAGTAGCCTGAGGGACTGGGTGGGGGGGCGACATCGTCCGTGGCTACAGGGTTACGGAAGCCGTCACGAACATGCTGCCATGCTTTAGGTAAACGTCATGCTTTATATAAACGTGGATACATTTGACTTACTGTCACTGTAAGGGCTTTCTTTCATGGGAATGAGTTGCCCCTGCGGGATGCTGTGAGATGGATTTAATTTGGGAAGTGCTCAGAGTAGGGTACCGCAAGAATTTCGAGCGTTGTGACGGCCCAGCCCATTTTGAAACTGGTATTGTAAACTGAATGTGCTGAGACTGATTTCCGGGTATGTTTTTAATTGGCCCTAATAGCGTTTCTTGGGATGTATGAGTTGAACAGAATGTATTGTACAATGTTTTAGGACGTCTGTGTTTTCATAGCGGTATCTCCAGCTGACAGAGGTCAGCTCCCCTGGAGGAAATGACTGCTCTGAAGGGTGGACTCGATGGCACTGGACCCTGCGGAGGCCCCAGCCTCTCCTGGATCCACCCTCAAAGTCTCCAGCTATTTCCCAACCCAGACCTGGCCACCCTACCTCAAGCCCTTCCAGGACACCGCCAACATGCTCTGTGCCCATACAGGCAGCCTGGGGCAAGTCGTTCTCCTGATTTGAGTGCTGGACTGAGTGCCGCCCTCCCCACTGGAGCCAGGCCCGATGGCTCAGGGCCTTGGCACAGATGTTGCAGGTGGGCATCGCCACCAGGTTGCATTGTCTCTGCAAGGAAGGGGAGAACAAGCTGGCCTGTCTCTGTGACACACACACACACACACACCGGATAAAAAGCAGCATTGCTCTCTGGAATGCAGAGCTTGTGCAATGAAAGGGTGAGCTCTGCAAAGAAGTATGGAGGCTACAGGCCGGCATACGTGGCCAGAGGAAACAGCCGATGGAAGAGGCGGGGGGGAAGAGGAGAAGCTGCAGCCTGGCCCCTCTGCCTCTAAGAGCCCGATCAGGAAGAAGCCTCACTACTGGTTGTCAATGGTGAACTGGGAGGTTAGCAGTGGTAGGGCTGCCAGGGCTGTGATGGCGGAGGATTTGGCAGAGGTGATGGTAAGGGAGTACTTCACCGAGTCCCCTGAGCCCACCTCTGCCAGTCTGACCTCTGTAGCCTGTAGCCTGACCTCTCTTGCGTGGCCATGAGTCTCCTCTGCTGCCAGGGTCCAGAGCAAGCGGGTGTTCTCCCACTCAGGAGGCATTCTCAGCCCACACCAGAAATGTAATCCACCCCCAGCTTGGAGAGATGGTAGACTAGCAGGCAGCAGGGTGAGGTTCTCTGTGTGTCTGGTGTGTGTGGCTTGCAGGGGGTCCATTCTATACGCTTTTGAGCCTGTGCCTGACATTTTCCCCCGGAAGCACTTTATTGGCTTGACCTTAGCCCTGTTGGGTTTGCAGTGCCACAGTGGCACTGGTTCTGCTGGGCTTGAAAAAAGGTTTCCCCTCCCTTCAATTTTTACTGCAGAGATTCTCGATTCTCGAGGACTTTGATTCTGTTCTGCTGGGCTTCTATTGTCCTTGCTTTTCCTGCTTTTTTCCTCCATTGTAAACAATGTCTTTTTGGGTGGGGTCTGCAACTCAAACCTCATAAATCCAATCCTTGCCAAACTTGGAGGACAGGTAGAGGAGAGTAAGCCAGAGATCCCCGATGAGTTTGGTGTCTCTAGTGTGCCAGCAGGGGATCTTCTGCGTCGTCAACCGCATGAACTGAACAAGTTCATCTAGCATCAAAAAGTTTGTGACGGTCCATAGTTCACGAACCACATGCACCATGCTTTCGCTGGATGGTGCCACTTCCTTGAACAAAGGTGTAATGTACTGAGCTGAGACCATCCTATTGGGATGACTAAACCAGGCAGCGCTTGAGGACACATAACAATAGCTGGCTAGGATCCTAGAACGGACCAGTAGGGAAACAGGGATCACAGAGTAAACCAATTGAGAAACAATGTAATGTAAATAGCCTATTGTTGGGAGTGGGGTGGGTATGTTGGGGTATAACTTTTTGCATGCAGAAATACCTGGCTTTGGCCAGGCAGTTTTTATCTTCTTTCTCATGGCTGAACTCACTAATAAACTATGAGCTGATCGCTACACGCGTTTGAACCCAGTATATTTCAGAAGGTTAAAGGCTCGAATGCTTATGAAAGTGAATGTCCCTTTTGACATCTGGCCAGGCCTTCCAAACAAGGATGAGCTGGAGAGATACGCAGCCCGCTCTTACATTTCCTGCCCTCGATGCGCGGCTTCTGGTATCGCAGGAAATGGTGAGATCACAAAGGAGACGCAGATGTCACCAGTTGCTGCCTACACAAGATAAAATTAACACTTCCTGTGCTTGGCACAGTGTAAGGTAGTGTAAGGTAGTCGGGAGTGAGCGTTGAATCCAGAAATCCCCACTCTGAATCTTTGGGGTTGCCAGGCTCCAGGTGGGGCCTCTACATCACAACTCATCTCCAGCCAACAGAGATCAGTTCCCTTGGAGAAGATGGCTGCTTTGGAAGGTGGACTCTAGGGCCCTGTACCCTTCTCCAAATCCTGCCCTCCCGGGCTCCACCCCCAAATCTACAGGAATTTCCCAACCCAGGGTTGGCTACCCTGTGTGCTGATCTGAACTCATAAATCTTCTCAGCCCCCAACCTACAGTATAAGGACCATTCTAGCAAACTACCGTACAAAGTTGTGGTGGGAATCACGAGATAATATTTGCGAAGTATTTGGAACACTTGGAAGCACTGTACAAATGCTACTATCGTTGCTGTTAAAAATAAGAAATACCTTCCAAAGTACGTGAATGGTTGAATCGAGACAATGACCCATGTTCGACATTTGCTTAATTTTCACTCTCTCCGCGTGAATGAAATGGAATATAATTGAGCCAAGCAGGGATTAGAGGTAGGGAGTCCAGCTTCCAGGTGGGACCTGGGGGTCCCCTGGAATTACAGCTCATCTCCAGACGACAGAGATCAGTTCCCCTGGAGAAAATGGAGGCTTTGGAGGGTAGACTCTGTGGCATTGTACCCCACTGAGGCCTCTGTCCTCCCCAGGCTCCACTCCCAGATCTCCAGGAGTTTCCCTGCCTGGAGCTGGCAACCGTACCCCACTCATCCCCTGCCAATGGCCGGGGGGCAGGGAGGACCTGGCAACCCCAGCCAGAGTAGAAATCAGTTAGCAAATGCCCTGACTTGGATAGCCCAGGCTAGCCTGATCTGGTCAGATCTCAGAAGCTAAGCAGGGTCAGCCTTGGCTAGTATTTGGATGGGAGACCTCCAAGGAATACCAGGGTTGTGACACAGAGGCAGGCAATGGCAAACCACCTCTGAAACATCTCTTGCCTCAAAAACAAGTCTAGCTCACCACCTAGTGGTGCATAACGCTAAAAGAGCTAGAACTTCTGGCTGTTGGACAGTCTTGGGATCTCCTGGCTATACTACGCACACTGCCATACGATAGTTGTAATTACTACTAGTCGTCATCGTCATAGCCATTGTCGTCAAATGTTCTGTGCCTATTCATGGTATAGTGGTTAGAGTGTCAGACTAGGATCTGAGAGACCCAGGTTCGCATCACCACTCTGCCACGGAAGCTGGCTGGACGACTTTGGGCCAGTCACCTCCTCTCAGCTTAACCTCCCACATAGAGGGTAAAATGGAGGGCAGGAGACTAATGAGAGTCACTTTGGGGGAAAGGGGAGCATTAAAATGAACTAAACAAAACAAGTTCTAAATTGGGAACGTTGGGGTACACACTACACCATACGGTTACATCACTGAGCACTTTATTGGCGCTGGCATGACTGTTCTGTTTTTAGTTGTGCTTTTAACTGATTTTAATGTATATATGCACCTTGGCTGCTAGCCAGGCTATGTAAGACTCCTCAGATTTGGTCAATTTGGGTCAGTTGAGTAGTTGGAGGGCAGGCTTCTTGGGAGTCCCATGTAAGCTGTTTTTGAGTGTCATCTATGGCAGCTGGAATAGCCCAGACAAGCCCAATCTTGTCAGAGTTTGGAAGCTAAGCAGAGCTGGCCATGGTGTAGTGGTCAAGAGTGCGGACTCTAATCTGGGAGAACCGGGTTTGATTCCCCACTCTTCCACATACAGCTGCTGGTGTGATCTTAGGTCAGTCGCAAGTTCTTTCAGAGCTGTTCTCTCAAGGGCAGTTCTCAAGAGAGCTCTCTCAGCCCCACCTACCTCATAGGGCGTCTGTTGTGGGGTGGGGAAGGGGAAGTGATTGTAAGCCGCTCCGAGACTCCTTTGGGGTAGTGAAGGGTGGGGTATAAATCCAATCTCTTCTCTTCTTCTTTACTTGGGTGGGAGACCGCCAAGGAAGACCAGGTCTACTATAGGGAGCTTGCCACCTTTGCTCCACCTCTGGCCATGAAACCCCATGCGGGGGTTGCCCTACGCCAGTTGTGTCTTGATGGCACTTAATCGTATTCCTCTATGAGACGAAAAATGAGATGAGCATGCAAACAAATAAATAAACGATGTCAAATTGTAGAGCTTACATATGCGATGATTCCCTTTTCCCACTGTCTTCTTATCTGAAGAAAATGGTACACTTCAGAAGCAGAGGCCCTGTTGTAAGGGGACGTGATTCAAAATATAAGTGTTCTGAAACTACTCTCTGTATTTCCTCTTTGGTGGGCGCTTTTGTTTACCACTTTAAAAGCCTCTGCCCGTAACTGCTTCAACCTCAATACTGTCTGTTGTTCGTTCTTTGTGAAAAGTTGCCTCCCCAGGGCAGCAATGTTAAGAGTGGAAGGCGACCCAGTCACCGCTCTCTCTCTCTCTCTCTCTCTCTCTCTCTCTCTCTCTCTCTCTCTCTGCTCACCCCAGAAACCACTTGTGAATACCTCTTCTTCATACAGTTATTCAGCAAGATTCTGAGAAGCATGAGCAAAGCTTACACATCCCTTATTAGCGTGGGAGGATTACCGTTATACAGCCTCTCGGGCTCAGATCAGGTCACAGGATCTTTGGGGGAAATAAAATGGGCAATTTATTTATTTACTTACTTACTGGATTTATATCCCGCCCTCCCCTCAAGGCAGGCTCTGGGCAGCTCACAATAATTAGTGCATAAATAACAGTAAAATCAGCTTAAATTCCAATGAAAACAATCCAGCTGTACATAAAAAGGTGCTGGTGATGTTTCCTTAGTTACTCAAGACGGCATGCTAACAAGTGCAAACAACAACCAACAATCATTCTGCTCGCTGATCTTCCAAAATTCAAGCGGCAGCGCAAGCTAGGTGTCGAAGCCAGGGCCAATATGGTAGAGACTATTGACGGCAATGATGATGGTGGCGGCAGCTCCTTAGTTGAAAGCCTGGTGGAAGAGCTCCGTCTTGCAGGCCCTGCAGAACTGTAGAAGATCCCGCAGGGCCCTCATCTCTTCTGGGAGCTTGTTCCACCAGTACGGAGCCACCACGGAGAAGGCCCTGGCCCTAGTGGTGGGAAGCCTGGCGTCCTTGGGACCAGGGAGGGTATTCATACCAATACCATACAATCCTTTAATAGATATACTTCTCATGCGTGATTTTTCTTTTTTATGTACATGTTTTAAGGGCCTGTTATCCTTACTGTAAAACTATACTTTGTGTCCCTTTGGGAACCATTTAATTAGAAAGTAAAGATTGGGCTCTAGATCAAATCAAGCCTGGACTCTCTGCTAAAATGACCGAAATGAGGCTATCGCATGAGAAGACAAGAGTCACTGGGAAAGACAATAATGTTGGGAAAAGTTGAAGGCAGCAGGAACAGAGCGTTGGCCAGAACACCTGGGTCTCTGAGTTATGATGTGGGAATTAGCTAAGAGACCATTTGCTTAATAGGTGCTCAAGCTAGGGATCGTCCTGTAATTATACCAGAGTCAGAGCCCTCTTGGAGCAGCACAGACAACAGACAGGAAATATATTTTATGAAATTTATTAAGAAAGTAACCCTAATACATGCAGCTAATTGATAAAAAATATCACAAACACAGACACCAGAGATCGGAAATAAAGGGGTGAAGCCGTCTAAAGAGATCAGAGATAAAAGAGGGCAAAGCGTCTCCATGAGGATGGAGGCCATAGCTACCTGTCCAGATGTGCAGAAGTCCATGGAGAAGGGATTACAGCCCAAAGTTTGGGGGTGAACTGCCAGTTGGCATCCTGGGGCAGACACACAGTTTGAGGCCATGTGCTTTGGAGGATATAGACACTGGAAAAACAATGCAGACCAATGGGAGGCCTGGAGGAGCTTGTCTCAGGTGAAGACAAAAGATTACCTGGACCAATAAGGGGTCCCAGGAGGTGTGACACCAGGAGGGGCTAAACCTAGGTATGACCAATGAGGTCTCAGAGGGGCAGAGTCTGGATTCACAATAATGTTGATGAGATTAGCCAGGTGCTGGATGGCTGTACTTGAGCTGTCTGAATGGGTTTGATGAGCACTGATGGTCCCGCCAAGACAGGTTGCATAGGTTCCCAGATTTAGACAAAAGGTGGGAAATGGGTTCCTGATAGATGCCAGGAAGGATCGTTAATAATTTGAATGTTTTATTGGTTTACCTCGGTATCCTGAGGGATGGGGTGGGGAGGACAGTTAATCTATCCAAAAGAGACTATATGCCGAGTCGGAGACAGAAGGCCTATTCGTCAGGTGGCTACTGAGTAGCTTTAGAAATGTAGATATGCACACCTTTTGCTGGGTGGAGGAGGGGGGAGACTGGAGATTTGCTTTTGAGGGCTGCCTTGTGTAACACCTGAAGACTGAAAAATCCCATTTTTGCAGAGCTTTTTGGGCTAGCTCTGTGGTTCAAACCAAGAGTGACCTCTTTGGCCTGACCTTTGGAAGACTCTGGTTCAGGTCAGGAGTGGGATATTCCTGCTGTTGGGGCTACCCTAGAGTGAGGCAGCACCTCTGGGCTAACAAGGTGAGGAACCTGTTGTAAAAATAGGCAAAACATAGTTAAATGCTTGGACCATGCTTTGATCCAAAATAGACCATGCTTTGGTCACCTCAGGATTGGACTACTGTAACGCCCTCTACATGGGGCTGCCCTTGTGCCAAATCCGGAAGCTGCAGCTGGTGCAGAATGCTGCGGCACGGCTGTTGTTAGGTCTCCCCATGCGGGAACATATCCAGCCCACCTTAAAAGCACTGCACTGGCTGCCTATAGCATACCGGATAAGGTTCAAGGTGCTGGTGCTTACCTATAAAGCCCTATATGGCCTGGGACCTACATACTTGAAGGACCGCCTCTCTCCATATGTTCCCCAGCGAGCACTGCGGTCTGGATCCCAAAACCGTTTGGTCCTGCCATGGTTGAAGGAGGCGCGACTGGCGGGTACAAGGGCCAGGGCTTTTTCAGTGGCGGCCCCATACTGGTGCAATGAGCTCCCGGAGAACATCAGGGCCCTGCGGGATTTGCTACAGTTCCGCAGGGCCTGTAAGACGGAGCTCTTCCACCAGGCTTTCAAGTAGGGGCCGCCTAATGTATACATCTTGGCCCTGGCCCAATTTTATTTTATTTTCTTTGCCAGCCTGTGGGAATGTATAGAAGGATCACATCTGAGTGCTGTTCAGATACACCTATGAAGAAAATTGTAACTGTATGCCGCTGATCTTGTGATGTAAGTTTAATGAGTTTTAATTGATATTGTATGTATTATCTCTGTGTTGTTAGCCGCGCTGAGCTCGCCATTGGCGGGGAGGGTGGGATAGAAGTCTCATGAAATAAATAAATAAATAAATAAAATACTAAAGAGTTTGCAATGGACCTTTGCTTCACTGGAGAGGAGACATTTCCTTTTGTGTAAAATCTTTGTTTCTAAGGGGAAAGGGTACGCAGGAAACCTACAAAACAACAAGAGATATCTGGAGCTACGTCTTTAGAGTCTTACAGCACAGAACACATGGTCACGCAACAATGGAGATTCCGCTGCTTCTTGACCCCTAGATGGAAGTCACCTGATTGCATTACCCAATCAATGTTACTCAGTTTGGAGGGCTTTGTTTACATCGGCTCTGCGCCAGGTCTCCTTCCAGGTCAGTCTAAACAATAGCACAAAAGGTAAAACAGATTAACCCTGTAATGACTGGATTCTAGACCTCGCAACTCACACATTTCCAACAGAACCAGCATGAGATGGAGTGACTCAGCCAAGGAAGCCACAGCCCCGTTTGCAAGACCAGAGCAAGGCTGTCAATAACAGCACATTTGAGAGGCTACTAATTCCTAGGGCTGCCATAAGCCAAAGCAACTTGACTGCACTTAATATACACACAGAGAAACTGGGCAAAACGACGCTACAGAAATAAGCCACCGCTTTGGGGGACTTCCCCCTAATTTTGGCTTATGTTAGCATGGACTGATGGTAAAGAAGCAGCTCTTGCAAAATTCCAGCCATTGGTATAAGCTTTACATCTGATGATTATACATCCTTTGGCCTCACCATTTTGGAAATGCAGGAACTTCACATGAACTTACTCCAATAATAGCTGGATCCGTTACAGTGGAGGCTGGTCCATTAGGGATAATGGCATAACCACCAACCAACTTTGGCTGCCCTCAGCTCCCTGCCACCTCCCTCCCGAGAGGGTTACCAACCTCCAGGTGGGGCTTAGAAATCTCCTGTTCTTACAACTGATCTCCAGTTCCCCTGGAGAAAATGGCTGCTTTGGAGGGTGGACCTTACAGCATTATACCTTCCTAAGGTCCCTCCCCTCCCCAGGCTCCACCCACAAAACTCCAGGAGTTTTCCAGCCCAGAGTTGGGGTTGGCAGGATTGCCAGCTTCCCCCCCTTCCGGGCACCAGCAGAGGGTAGGGACACAGAGTTGCCAGTCCAGGTTGGGAAACACCTGGAGATTTGGGGAAGTAGCCTAGAAAGGACAGGGAGCCCAGTGGGTGCAAGGCCACGGAGTCCACCCTCCAAAGCATCCCTTTTCTCCAGGGGAACTGACCTGTGTAAATTGGCGATCCCCAGGGCCTGCCTGGAGGCTGGCATCCCTACATTCTCTGCTTCTTCTAAGTTTTATTCAGCGCCGCTAGCAAGCCTCTCCTGTATTTTCCCCCCGACACTTCTATGTAATGAAGCGTTACATAGACAGGTCGTTGGTCAACTGGCTGAATGGTTAAGAAAACAGCACCCGGATTAAAATTGTAGCTTGAAATGGAGAATGAGGCACACACATTATTTCCTAGCTTGTCTGGTAACAAAATTCGCCCATTCTGTCATCCACCTAATTCCTCGCTTTGAACAAATTCTGGTTTCTTGTTAGCAAATCCACAAGTCTGCCTTGTCCGGCCACACAGCCCCGGAAGGGAACGGTTCTCCCTTCTTCACAAGCAGGGCTGACATCTGTCAAGCCAAAGGCAGAACGAACAATGTGGAGGGTATCTTGAGACTGGCACTAATTGGGAAGGGGTCTTAGATCAGGATCTACTTTATCCAGCCGCGCTCCGTGTCTTTGTTTGCCAGAAAAGGTGGTTGTTTTTGAATGGCGCTTTCTAACGGAAAAGACACACATGGAATGGCCTGAGAACTTTGCATGCGTTCTGTCTTGGCCAAGCGCAGGAATGCCTGAATGCAGTCATTCATACAGCTTCCTTTGGGGAGAACTGGAGATTTCAGGTCTGGGTGTTTTTTTAAAAGGTGTTATTTACAGATCTTACAGAACGTCCTAGATTTAATCCCTGGCAACTCCACTCCAAAATAGCGCAGGTAGTAAAACTGTGAAATGTGGGAGAGCAATGGCCAATCAGAACGGATGGAACTGGATTAGACAGATGATCCGGGGTCTCTCTCAGGGCCACCAGAACCGGCAGGCTGTGGAGACAAATTTCCAGGGGTCCTGGTCATCCTGGGGACCTATGGAGCTGGAAAAGTAATGGGTCTTGTGTGCATATATTGTCTCAGCAGTGTGAGGGGTAGGTCTCAAAGCAGTCTTTGGTCTTCTAGCCTGTATTTATTTATTTACTTCATTTGTACCCCTCCTTAAGAACATCAGAAGAGCCCTGCTGGATCAGACCAGTGGTCCATCCAGTCCAGCATCTTGTCTCACACAGTGGCCAATCACTTCCTCTGGAGGGCCAACAGCAGGACATGGAGGCCGAGGCCTTCCCCTGATAAGAACATCAGAAGAGCCCCGCTGGATCAGACCAGTGGTCCATCTAGTCCAACATCCTGTCTCACACAGTGGCCAACCAGTTCCTCTGGAGGGTCAACAACAGGGCATGGAGGCCGAGGCCTTCCCCTGATAAGAACATCAGAAGAGCCCCGCTGGATCAGACCAGTGGTCCATCTAGTCCAACATCCTGTCTCACACAGTGGTCAACCAGTTCCTCCGGAGGGCCAACAACAGGGCACAGAGGCTGAGGCCTTCCTAAGAACGTAAGAAGAGTCCTGCTGGATCAGACCAGTGGTCCATCTAGTCCAGCATCCTGTCCCACAGTGGCCAATAACAGGGCATAGAGGCTGAGGGCTTTCCCTAATTTTGCCTCCTGGCCCTTGGATTCAAAGATTTAGTGCAGAAGTGTCAAACATAAGGCCTGGGGGCCAGAATCGGCCCGTCCAGGGCTCTAACCTGGCTTACAAGCAACCGGTGCGGATGGAAGTGTAAAGTGTCCCCTTTTTATGGTGTCCCTTGGGAAAAAACCTAGTCTTGCATATGATTAAATAATTTATTGGGGCTTTTGAGGGTCCCCCAGTAAATCATTTGCTTTCACTGCTAGGAATCAATTGATTTTGTTTGTATTCTGAGTAAAAAATAATATTGTCAGATGACAGAGGCAGTGCATTAGGTCCCTGTATCCTGTCCCACTGCTAATGCGCAACAGAAAGGGAGATACTTTAAGGAAAGACTGTAAGAGTGTTAATGTTTAAAGCGTGTTTATATTTGGAGTAAAAAATAATATCGTTAATTGGGTTTGTCCGTGTCCTTTATAAAGTTTATACCTCCCACATCTGGCTTTACATTTTATGGCTCACATGGCCCGGCCTGACAAAGTGGCGTTTATGTCAGATCCGACCCTCGTAACAAATGAGTTTAACACCCCTGCTCTATGGTATATTACAGATTCTAGGCGAAGTCCCCAAATTCTCCCCTCCGCTGCACTGCCCTCAAATCTCCCAGAATCTCCCCGGCCAGAGTTGGCAACCCTGAGATATCCCCATAATGAAAGTGTAGCCTAGAAAAATGAATGATGGACCTATTGAATCAATTAAAATACACTTTAAATGCACTGTAAGATGACTGGACTTTAAGGTGATAAATGTCACCTCTTGGGTTGGTCTGGCCCTCTGACAACCCACCCCTCTTTCTGTACTTTAAACTGGCTCTGTTTGTTGATTTCTCTGCAATGCAGCAATGACTTTGCCTTCTGTGATGGTACAGAAGCAGCAGCAGGCCCATTAAAGTAATAACATCCTTGACTGCTAAAAAAGTGCTTTTAAAAAAATGGCGGCCCTTCAGCAAATCAAGATGCAACCATTTATTTATTTATTATTGTTTTTTAACAGTACTGAAAGCAAGTAGCAGAGCCGCTACATGCATCCAGGTAGTTCATAATCAGCTCAGGGAAAAGGCACCCGGTACAGAAACAGAACTACTGTGTTTTTTTAATCTCTAGCCTTCACTTTGCTACAGGCCTAGAACTGTGTCTATGCTATTATCTGATGATCCAGATGGTCGTGAAGTGAAAGGATTTGCTGGTCTTATCTCCCACACAGAGTTCATTGGGAAGCAGTGATACTAGAAACCTCAGCGAATCAATCTCTCTCCTTGCTGTTGGCTTTTTGACTACTGCATCTATTACTCGGTCCAAGACTTGTTGCGTCCACAAAACTTCTCACATAGCAGCTAAACATGCCTGGTCTCTCTAAGGACTGAAGTGCAAATCCATTGCTTTAGTAATATCTGGAATTTTGTGTCAGAATGGTGGTCGTATACAGGATTTAGAGCGATGGTTCTCCAACTGAATCGTTTTATAGACAGGGCAAAGTTTATCTAGCTAAGCACTCACTTAATTTACTGTAGCAGTATATTCTTTTCCAAAAGGTGGATACTTCTGATTTTTTAAGCTTCTGTTTTAAATTCTAAATTCAGCATTGCCATTTGAAAAGAGAAAATATTTTTAAAAAAACAAAAAAAAACACCGTTTGCTAGTCTAATTTGGGTCCATCAGCAGCTTGGGTATATTTTTTACACATTCTGTTACTCTAATGAGAAATAAGAAAACTAAGGTCATGGTTTTTAAAAAGTCACCACGAAAGATCAATAACTCAGATGAAATCCATATACGTTTGCAAAGGATTTAGAGTCGCATAGCTAAATTCACAGTCCAATGTCAGCCCTTCTCCTTTTCCTCCGTCTGTTTTTGTCCGTAACCTGTAGTTTTCATCCTTCACATTGACAAAAACAACCAAAGTTGTGTCCGTTTCTTTAAGATAATCTTGATTTAAAAAACCGAAGACATGTCCATTTCATGTAGATAACCATTGAACACAGTTATTCCAAGCTAAGGCTAGAGCATTCTTTCATTCGTCCCACAGTCAAGATTACATACACCATGTGTGCTACCAGACTGATCCCTGAGTTGTCATGGCTCCCAAAAGCGGTAAGTAGTGTAAGTCCTTGCTGGGGCACTGGGCTGACTATTCCTCTTGTTTGGACTGTTAACTTGCCAGGAAATCATGTTGTGATAGTCCTTCCGAGGAAGTCTCTTCTTCTTGTTTCTTACCTGCCAAGCACACACATGAACACATGAAACGGCCTGACACGGAATCAGACCCTTGGTCCATCAAAGTTGTTATTGTCTACTCAGACAATTTCTGTACTAGTGAAATTCCTCGCATTGACGTTTTTAAAACTGCATGTTATGTGAAATTTTCAGCAGAAGGTTTTTCCTCACCAGGCGCAAACCCGAGCCATAGGCGTCAACTTCAGGGGGGCCGGGGAGCTGGAATTCCCCCAAAACTTTTCCAGGACGTGCTGAGCCTCCCCTGGAGACAATGGCCTGTAATGTCTCTGGCCCAGCCCCAGCCCACCCACCCCCTGGGAAACTGGAAAGTCTACACCCTTGAACCCGACGTTTCCTCCTTCTTACCCCACATTTTTTAAACTTGCTAAGACCATTTCTGCAGTAGTGAAATTCCCTACACTGATATTTTTAAAACTGCACATTATGTGACATTTTCCTCACCAGGCGCAAACTCGAAGTTTTCTCCTTCTTCCCTCGCGTTTTCGGAATCCCCAGTTTTCGCGAGTTCCAAAAATGTGGGGTGAGAAGGAGAAAACTTCGGGGTTGTGCCTGGTGAGGAAAAATCTACTGCAGAAGATTTCACATAATTCACAGTTTTTAAAATGTCAGTGCGGGGAATTTCATTACTGCGGAAATAGTCTAAAACTGGGGATTGTAGGTGACATGAGGCAAGTGGCAGGACAGCAGTGGGCAGGGCTTGACGTTCAACTATTACACCCCTGCAAGAGTTCCCAAGGTACTGATATACTGGGGAAAACAATGATTTCTTACCCGACAGTAGACTAAAACTCCTGTTACTGCTACGCTGTAACAAGCAAGAACGGCAAGAACTGCTGCCGTAACCCCAGAATACTCTGGTGGTGGTTGCCTCGGAAGTTCTGGGGAACAAAAGAAAATGAAATTTCAAACATGCCTGAACACACACTGTAACATTACGTCATGCACCTCAACCTAAGGCTAAAGAACAAACAGCCTGTAGGCCTCAAGGAAGCCTCTGATGCCTCATGTAAAGTTTGCAACCAGCCTATGTTTCACAGGCAGCCTCCAAGCCTTGTGGTTGGACTGAGGTGAAATTGGAGGGAAAGGGACGTCCAATCACCACCAAGGAGGCTGGGCCTTAAGAGAAAGACTATAAGGCTCCCCTGAAGAGGCCTTCTTCTCCCATGATCTGAGTGGCAAAGAAGACTCTACAAGCAGGAGAGGATGCCTCATCCAATGAGGATGGGTTAAGAACATAAGAGAAGCCAATGTTGGATCAGGCCAGTGGCCCATCCAGTCCAACACTCTGTCACACAGTGGCCAAAAACACCAGATGCCCTCAGGAGGTCCAGCAGTGGGGCCAAGACACTAGAAGCACTCCCACTGTTGCCCCCCCCCCACAAGCACCAAGAATACAGATAATCACTTGCCCCAGGCTGAGAGTTCCTATCTATACTTTGTGGCTAATAGCCACGGATGGACCTCTGCTCCATATGTTTATCTAATTCCCTCTTGTAGCCGTCCATGCTAGTAGCCGCCGCCACCTCCTGTGGCAGTGAATTCCACGTGTTAATCACTCTTTGGGTGAAGAAGTACTTCCTTTTATCTGTTCTAATCCGATTGCTCAACAATTTCATGGAGTGCCCACAAGTTCTTGTATTGTGAGAAAGGGAGAAAAGTATTTCTTTCTCTCACTGCCAGGGGTCCATCAGTGGCTATTAGCCACAAGGTATAGATAGGAACTCTCAGTCTGGGGCGAGTGATGCTCTGTATTCTTAGTGCTTGGGGAGGGGGGGAACAGTGGAAGGGCTTCTAGTGTCTTGGCCCCACTGCTGGACCTCCTGAGGGCACCTGGTGTTTTTGGCCACTGTGTGACAGATTGTTGGACTGGATGGGCCACTGGCCTGATCCAACATTGGCTTCTCTTATGTTCTTATGTTCTTATGTTCAGTGGTTTTATTTTAATGCTGGGAAATCCAGAACAGACAACTTGATTATAAGGGGGGGAAGAGAACAAATGTTTAACTAAGAATTTCCCCCCTGGACCCTGAATTGTCCTGGGTTGTGTTTGAAAAGCTCATACAGTTTACCAGCTACAAAAAGTGAAAGTGGTTTTCCTCCCATTCTCACTCAGGGCCTGCGGACGCTGAGGCCTTCTGGTTTAGCCTATTCAAGAAGCCAAGGAAGAAAGGGGCAGGGTGGTTGAGAATGAATTTGGTCAAGATAAGGTTGCCATGTCCGTCTTCATCCCCAGGGGGTTCTTTAGGGGGTGTTCCTGGAGGGGGCGGGGCATCCCCAATGTGATGACATCATGTTGGGGACAGCCCCAACCTGAGCCCCACCCCCAAGCCTGATTACCCATGGCCACCCCTCTCCCTCCCCTCCTGTGAGAATTAAAGGGCCTGCTGATCAGGTGGATAGCCCTTAAATTTTGCAAGGGAGAGAGGCGGTCACCAGCTGTGCACCTGAACTCCAGGCAGTGATTTGCCGCTTGGAATTCAGGTGCGTGGGGCCGGGTCCCACTGGCCAGAAGTATTTAAAGGGAACCTTCAAATGTTTCTAGCCAGCGGGGCCCTATGCACCTGGTCTCCAAGTGGTAATGCCGCTTGGAATTCAGGGATGTAGGGCCTGGTCCCCGCTGGCCAGCAGGGTCATGCACACCTGAATTCCAAGTGGCAAATCACCGCTTGGAGTTCAGGCATGCAGCCCGCAGTCGCCCCTCTCCCTCCCCTCTGCAAGATTTAAAGGGCCCTGCATTTCGTTATTTAGAAAGTATTTATATAGTTTATTAATTATTTTATCATCATTCTGTAGCCAAATCTCGTCTAGTGCGTTTGGTTTACTTTTGATCCCGTTCTTTATATCTTTTTGATATCTAGATTTTAGCTGTATACTTTCCCACCAAGAAAGTTGCAACCCTACTTCCTCTCTTAAATGGATAAATTAGGTTATCTCTTAAATCCATATGTCAAGAGAGACACAATCGCGATCTGGTCCAAATTCTATAATTGGATGGACTAAAAGGACTCAAGAACTTCAGTCCAAAAAGCAGACATTTAATGGTTAATGTTCAATGATTAATGAAGAAACAATGTAAATATGATGTGGAATAAGAATATGTAAACGTGAATATGTTTATTTATGTAAAATAAAAATTATATACCCCCCCCAAAAAAAGATTTAAAGGGCCCTCCAGCTGATCAGTGGGCCATGTGCTCCCCCGATCAGCTGGAGGGCCCTTGAAACCTCTCAGGAGAGAAGGAAGAAGGGTGGCTGGAGGTGGTCAGGCTTGGGGGCAGGGCTTGGGGCAGGACTTCCCCTGCCAGCCAGCTGGCCAACAGCAGACTAATGCCCTGAAAATCAGGGAGACCCCCACCCGGACCAGGGGTCTAACAACCTTCGTCAAGAATGGTCAAGAATTTGATTCAACTCTGGCCAATCTGTAACTTCTTGTTCCCTGTTTCCTTATAAGCAGTGTAGATAAACACTGCATATTTCCCCTTACATCTTTGCAATGAAAATTGCTAGAGATAATTTTTAAAAGCTGTGAATTCAGAGGTGGGGTGTGATCGATTGGAGGGGGACGTTGCCACCAAATGCCTGTGTACTCCCTAGCAGAGGTGGGGTTGGAGATTTATCATGCTTGGCCCCCAGGTCTGGGACGGTGCTTTCTGAGATCTCACACTATTCTGTGGATGACATCTTAATTCTCTCAGCAGTCATTTAAAAATATACATGAAAGGGGGTGGATTTTTTTACCTTCTTTCACATGAATGACAGTGCCGTTGCCCTCGCCGTGGTGATACGGCGGTGGGTACACGGCCTCAATTTTGCAGATGTAAATATTTGTATAAGTGACATTCAGGTTGTACAGGTTGAACATCACTCCCGTTGTGTTGACCTCCATGTGGCAGCTGATTCCGCTCCTTTTGATGCTGTAAATGAGAGAGCTTGTATTCCAAGTAGCTGAGCACACCTCCACGTCTCTGGCTGTCCCTTTAAACAAAGAAATTTTGAATGTCTTCGTCTCCGGGCTGTTATAGGTGAAGCGGCAGAAGACTGTAGCGTTTCCGTTCTCTGTTATGAGCAGAGGCGGCTGTACCACTGAAATGACCTTTTCTGTGGGGGAGAGGAGAGAAGCAGGCTGTGGTCATCAGTCGTGGCACCAGAAACCCAAAATTGGCTGGGGATAGGTGGGTGAAGCTCTTATGTATATCAGGAAAGTAGTGCGCCTTTTTAGTTGGGATCGTTTTAGGGTTCCCATGCAACCAGCAGGGGGTGTGGGGACTTAGTGGAAGCAGAAAGAGGCCTAGCCTGGTGTTGCAGTGACATCACTAGCAGTGTGGCAACATCACTTCCAGCACGTTCCAGAAGGGACATCATTGCATTGCCGGCAACACAGGCTGCTCTGGTGTTCGGGCAAAAACTCTATGGTAGAAGCTTTTTTCACCATAGAGTTTTTGTCCAAATATCAGAGCATCCCATGTCATTGGAGACAAGATGGCATCACTTCTGGTGCCCACTGGAACTGCCAATGCCACATCGCTGGTGACATCACTGGCACACTGAGTTAGGCCTTTCCCCTATTGCTGGTAAATCCTGCCGCTGGCCAGCTGATTGGCGACGGGGGCAGCTGTTGGTTGCAAGGGATCCTCCACTCCA
Organism: Lepidodactylus listeri; assembly: GCA_029233225.1. Lineage (NCBI taxonomy): Eukaryota > Metazoa > Chordata > Lepidosauria > Squamata > Gekkonidae > Lepidodactylus > Lepidodactylus listeri. The sequence continues at coordinate 15,175,096 of JARCFY010000010.1, read as the reverse complement.
GGTGGGGGCTTGACAACTTAAGTTGTTTGGACCTCTCCAGCTCCTGTAGTTTTAGGGAGTGGCTGAAGTGGATGGAGTTTCCCGGCTTTGGTGTCGGTTATTTTCTGAGACAATAAACTAGTTATGCTCAAGGCACCTTAAGCCTTATACTTCCCCTACCAGACATAGCAGAAGTAGATTCCCAGAGCAGGAGAGAGCAGCGTTTCCTATATTAAACCTTTCCATGCAGAAATGTCTCTCTATTTCACAGGTACATCTTGTTCCTAAATGTATTTCCTCACATAAGTAAATTGCACAGATAAATTTTATTTATTTATTTATTTATTTTATTCAATTTATAACCGGCTCTCCCTCAAACCGGCTCAGAGCAAGTGACAACAGTTTATAAAACCTACCTTTTAAGAACTTTCTAACATTACCAAAAAAATTTGATCAAATTCAATAAATACAGTGAAATCACTGAAATAGCTATTATACAATTTGAGATGACATAAAACTAGGACTAGCAAAAACCAAGAGGGGGTCACAGGTATCCACAGAAAAATACAACAAACAAACAACCACTGTGACATAAATGACTGGAACATTTATATTTTTATATCAAATTCACAAGATTACAAGGAATAGTTCAATATATTCTCAACAAAAGTTTACAACATTACAAGGAAAGTCCATAATACTCAATGAGCACCAGGATATAAATTTATCAAAATCTTTTAAAAAATAAGAATATTCCATTCAGCGTCATGTTGCCTTTCATTTAAAATACCATGGATTTCTTCCAGGTTAAAATGCAGAAAATAAAGAAGAAGTTAAGCATTGGTTTGCTTTTAACAAACTTTGAACTGTTTCAAGAGGCTGGTACCTTTCCATACAATAAGACTACTCCTGAGGAAGATGTGGATGAAATGAGTTTACATCCGGGTGCTCATTGAGTATTATGGACTTTCCTTGTAATGTTGTAAACTTTTATTGAGAGTATATTGAACTATTCCTTGTAATCTTGTAAATTTGATTTTAAAAATATATAAATGTTCCAGTCATTTATGTCACAGTGGTTGTTTGTTTGTTGTAAAACTAGGACAGTCAGGTCCTCCCTCCTCCCCAGTGTGGGACTTTGGGAGGCATTCCTGGAGGGGGTGGGTATGTCCCTAACGCAATGACATCATTCAAAAGTGATGTCATCATGTTGGGGACACGCTTGAATTCCAAGCAGCAATAACATAAGGGTGAGGATAGCCCGCTGAGGGACTCCACGTGCCTATGGGTATCGTGGTGAAACACCCTCCCCTGGTGCCACCCTCTGTCGCTGACCTCAGAGAAAGGAGACAAACCTTTGTTTTGTTTTGTTTTGTTTCCATTGTTTTGATTTGTTTCCACTTTGGATTTTCAGAACTTCAGCCTTAATTAGGATTCCAAATCAAAGACTCAGAATTAGAATTCTAAATCAAAGTTATTTTTTTTAAAAAAAACTTAGATGCAATCTCCAAGTCCTGCTAAAACAAAATTCTTGAAGGTCCTCTTCCTCCTCCTCTCGCTTCCTCTCGTTGTTATTCTCTTCTTTGCAAAGAAGGGCCCTGGCTGTTACATTCATAAAAGGAAAGCCTATCAAAATGCCAGGAAGAGAAAATAACATTGACAGGAACTTTAAGAATGGGTGTGGGCATGGAGCAACAGAACGATGGAACATCTGCCTTGTTTGCAAAGGATCCCAGCTTCAATCCCCAGCATCTCCAGTTTAAAAAGGTTCAGGTAGGTGATGTGAAAGACCTCGATCTGAAACCCTGGAGAGTCACTGCCAGGCAGACAACATAACGCTACCCTTGGAAGATCAATGTTCTTACAAAACAGAAGGCAGTTTTACATGTTCATGATCTTAAAAAAGGTGAATTTAACCAGAGGGATCCAGTCGTTTCTGCAAAATCATGATAATATCAGCACTAGTGGGGGGGGGGGGGGACAGGTTTCTAGGCCTCAGGATTATGAATGTGCATTGAATCTACTGGCAATATTTCCCCAAAGGGCTAAAAGTAGTAGCACTCTGATGAGAGGCTGAGAATTCCTTCCTAAATTTAGGCCTATAATGTACGGGTGTTCTCCCTCACTTTCGCTGTCCATGTCCATCAGGTTTTCTTTGTCGTCCTGCACTGATTTTCCTCCCTTCATCACTCAGTTCACTTTCTGGTTGCTGTTTCCCCGAATTTTCTGAGAGTGCTTTTGTGCCAATTTTTCCCTTGTTTTGCTTCCAAGCCGAAGGTAATTCAAAAGTGCACAGATTCCCTCAGAATCCCCCCCACCCTTTTGCCACTCCACGAACTTCATGACCCGCCCACATCAAGGTCGTTCCGCCCACTCAGCAGCTTCTGCCATCCTCCCCCCTTCATCACTGCAAAAGCTCCATTTTTCCCTCGTCGTTTTAAATTTTTGATTTTTTTTTACAAGCGGCATGAGTCTAGTGATATGAGACTATGGCCACGGTCACATGGCCCCTTAATGCGGGAGGAAGGGCTGCTTCCTCCCGCATTTAAAGGGGCCGTCTACATAGGCCCGCAGTGAGTCCCGCAGCGAAGCGGGCTCCAATGTGGGTTGCTCCCGCTTTTACTGACCCTGGGAAAAACTAGTGTTTTCCCGGGAGTCGTGGGAGGAACCCGCATTGGAGGTTATCTGGACAGCCCTCTCTCGCAAGCATTGTGAGAGTAGGGCTGTCCAGATGGCCTCCCCCCACCATTTCCCCCCCCCCTTTTTACACTTGGGCGCATGGCCACTCATGCGCTCAAGTGTAAAAGGGGGAAAAAAAGAAACCCAACTCACCCAGGCGGCTGGCGGTCCTTGGCCACCACTGCCGCCTCTCCCGCTGCTGGGGCTGCCGCAGCCGCAGCCGCGGCTGCCGTTCTTGCCGCGGCCACTGCCGCGGCCGCCACCGTCGTTTCTGCCGCGGCCGCCACTCCCGCCGCTGCCGCCGCTGCCGCCACGGCCGCAGCCGTCGTTCCCGCCGCGGCTGCCTCTTAAGCGGCCGCGACCGCCGCTTTCGCCACCGGTGCGGCCGCCAACGCTGCCGAACCCGCGGCAGAAAAATGCGACCCCTTTAAATCCGGGAGCCCTCCCGGATTTAAAGGGGTCATGTGACCGCGGCCTATCTCTAGTCTCGCATCACTGAATAAAAAGATTTAAATGACAGGGGAAAGTGTAAAAGGAGCTGCACACAGTTTAGTTCCCTGCTAGTATTGACTTAAAAGGGGATCGGAGAGGAGGCAAACCGCAGCACTCCGGGGGGGGGGGGGGATTATTTCAGTGCTGTATGCAAACAAAATAAAAATCATCAGCACAAAATGAAATTGACATGAGATGTAAAAAAAAAAAAAGAGAAACACTGGGATGGGAAGCCTAAAACATTGAAAACATTTTTCCCTTTAATGCTTTAGTGAACGAAGTTGGGGGGGAACCATTTTTGCAGTCTCCAGAAACCTAACATAAAAATGTCATCTGAGCCACAAGGACCTTCTGCAAACTGCCGAACTGAAGAATCGCTTGGGATCGATCCATTCGGAGGATAGAGTGCTATCCACATGTGACAGGTTTTAAAAAACTGCCAAGATCACAACCAGTATTCAGAATCAAATCAGAATCACAAAAAGAAAACCACACAAACTTGCAAGGAAGGGCAGGAAATTAGCATTACTATGCAGCTGCGCTAGTGCATCAGCGAGAATACCCCCCACTTTTTTTCAGTTTAGTGGCACAAGACAAATTGCAGCCCTGTGCAAAGCATGGTGGAGTTGCAGCTCACTTTGCACAGGTGCACACACACACACACACATATTGCCAGCAATCACAGCTTGAAATGCTCGTGTCAGTGGGTTCTACTATGCATTCTGTACACTCAACATGTTCCCACATATTATGAAATTGTGTGACTCTTCCCATTTTTCACAGTGGCTGGTAACACAGCATTTTATTTTCCAAGCTGTACTGCCTTGCAGGCTCTGAGTATCAGATGCCAGATGATTCTGCATCTAACATTCACTTCACATTTTCTCAACTGGAAGGGAAAAGTGCAGCTCAAAATCACACCCAAATACCCCGGGGGGCAATGCCCGTACTGACTGCAAAGTCACCCCTGAATGGCCATAAATCTATGCAGAAGGTACTATAAAATCCGATGATCAAAGAATGCGAAAGTGGCATGGAGTGTGGAGGCTACCATAAAATCCAATGATCAAAGAAAGCAAAAGTGGCATGCAGTGTGGAGGGTACCATAAAATCCAATGATCAAAGAAAGCAAAAGCAGCATGCAATGCAGAGGGGGATTTCTGTTCCAAAGGGGGTTTTGTAAAACAACGGAGGGAAAAGCCAATGCAGAATTGCCCAGAGTTAACAAAAGCATCCTAAATAGGCATGATTCTTTTTTTTTAATGCTAATTCCAAATGTACACGTTGGAGAACATCTAGTGGTAGATTTCCTGTTGTAGGAATGTGGCTCAGAGCTTGGGTGTCACAGAGCAGCTCTTCTTCCGTCAGAGGAAAATTTTGTCTCTCTCTGTTAAATGCATGAGAATCAGGCTTCGGTCGTAATGTCTATTTACAGCCTGCTCTCCGTGTCTTGGAAGCTGAAGCTGCTGCCCTCTGCATCTCCCTCTCGTCTCAGCCTCTTACCCTGCATGTGGCTGTTTCACCGGAGTGTGTAATCTAAACACAAAGTATCTTTTTTGGCACTCACCTTCCCTGGGACCACAGTCTGTCTGCATTTATTTTTAGACCAGGAGTTCAGGAAAATGCTCCCTCGGCCAGAACTCGAAGCTGCCTAGTTAGTAAAATTGGCATCGAGCACTACAGATGGGAAAGAAGCATTTACCTCCCTGCAAGGTTTAGGCCTGCCAGAACTGGCGTCCCGCCTTCTCCTCTTCCCGCTCTGTTTCACCTGAGCTAGTTCAGAAACAATAAGATGGCTACAGCATCTGTGAGGCCTGGCAAAGACTGAATTTTGTCCTTGAGGGTGTTAGATCAGGCCTTCCTGTAAATTAAGGTCAAATCTACATCTGACTTTCCTGTTGGAATCATTCTAGTTGCCAAAAAAAACCTGTCTATACCTGTTTCTAGTTTCAAACCATACTTGTTCCAGTTTAAAAATTACTGTTTACATTAATTAATTGCTCTCCTGTGGTCAAGCAAGCATTTTACTGCTTTAAACAGATCCTGTTGCTTAGTACTCTTCAGATCCAGGAAGTGAAATTAGAAACCAGCGTGAAATGAGCGTAGGAAAAGACAACAGTCAAACTACTTCAGAGGGGAGGTGTAAATTGGCCTTAGTGTAAAGGCTTTTGTCCCCCTCAGAGTATCCAAAGTGTTCTCAAGCCATCTTATTTTCCAAGCTGATATAGCAGCTGGGGTTGCCAGTTCCAGGTTGGGAAATTCCTGGTGATTTGGGGTGGAGCCTGGGGAAGAGAGGGACCTCAGCGAGTCAGCAGACATGTGTTGTTGGAGAGTCCACCCTCCAAAGCTGCCATTTTTTCTCCCCCGGTGGGCACTGAACTTTTCAGAAAGTGCCCAGGGCCATTATAACGCAGGGCTTGTGTTTTGCTCCCTGTACTCAAACCAAGAAGAAGAAGAAGAACTGGATTTATACCCTGCCCTTCACTCACAGCCTCAGAGTGGCGTACAATCTCCTTCCCTTCCTCTCCCCACCACAGGCACCTTGTAAGGTGGATGGGACCAAGAGAGTCCTGAGAAAACAGTGACTGGACCGAGGACACCCAGCAGGCCTCATGTGTCTCAAAGTAGCTGACAATCTCCTTTCCCTTTCTCTCCCCACAACAGGCCCCTTGTGAGGCAGGTGGGGCTGAGAGAGTTCTGAGAGAACCGAGACAGGCCCAAGGTCACCCAGCAGGCCTCATGTGGAAGAAGAGTGGGGAATCAAAATAACAGCCCCAGATTAGAGTCTGCCACTCTAAACCACTACACGACGCTGTCTAGCCCAGTCCCATCAGATCTCGGAAGCTAAGCAGCATCAGCCCAGGTTAGTATTTGGACGTGGGGCCACTCAGAATACCAGGGTCGCTATGCAGAGGCCAACCACCTCCAACCGTCTCTTGCCTTGAACACCCTAAAGGGGGGGGGGGGGGTCCATAAGTCAGCCAAGGGCCAACACAAATGACCAATGGGACTGGAACGCATCAGGTCATTTGTACTGGACCTTGTGTTCAGGCCACTTGAACTTTTCTACAAGGCTTTTATTGGGCCCTTATTTGCTTTTATCTGCCTTTCTAATAAATACATGCATTTTTGTATAAGTGTTAACTAGGTTTTTAATACTGGCCCTATATTAGATTTCTTTCTTACCGAGTTTGCTCTGGAGCCGTCCGACCTGAGCTAAGACAAAAACATGTGAGCCAGAGGCTAAAAAATGGTGAGCTAGCTCACACTAACTCAGCTTAGAAGGAACACGGCTGCCCGCCCTAGATTCGAGTCCCAGTAGCACTTTAGAGACTAACAAGGTTTTCAGGGTATAAGTTTTCAGGAGTCAAAGCTCCCTGCTGAACTTACAGATTTGAAAAGCAATGAACAGAGAAGATGAGAATATGCGACTTGTTCCTTAGGCATCTTGCCTTCATTTCAGATGCTTTGAAAATGTACCAACAATACTGTGTTCACTTTATGAAGTAACCGTTCTTGCTGACCTCTGCTTTGGGATCAGGAAGCAATTTTTCTCCAGACCGGTTTGGCCAGGGATCCTGGGGGGGGGGGGTCATCTTCTGGGCATGGAACAGGGGTCCCTGGGGGTGTGGGGGGGAGGTGTTTGTGAATTTCTTGCATTGTGCAGGGGGTTGGACTAGATGACCCTGGAGGTCCCTTCCGACTCTACAATTCTACGATTCTTTCCCTTTGTGCATCTCGGCCTCCCTTTCTTCTTCTTTCTCTGCAAAACTTGCATTGAAATGTGAACCAGGGAGAGTATGGAGTTTACACAAAACTGGCTTGCAGTTTTTGTTTCCATGCTCACTACGGAGCAGCCAGCTTTGCTTTGCCAAGGCAAGGAACTGGGGGAAATCTGAGCATGCAAGAGAGAAGGGAGGCAGGAGGGAGTCCACCTGCAGCATATTTCTGGACTTCTAAAGCACCATTTGGGGGATCGGGAATATTTCCCCTGAAATCAGCCAAAGGACAACTGTTTAATTATGCAGTGGATTCCCCCCCCCCCCCCCCAGCCTTGTTCAAATGACCACCAGGGGTTGATTGAGAACGATTAACTCTTGAATTTTTTTAAAAAATGGTATTCAAGGTGCTTGTGATTAATATGCAATTTGGTTTTCATTATATTTGCATAAGCTCGTTCATAAACTTTCCTTTGAAAGGGAGGAAGCAGTTCGTCGCAATCAGGCAAAAGCTTCTGAACTTAAAAATAATTGTGCTTATTCCCTGCACGCATTTCTGAGGTTAGTCATTATGAACAATTGAGAGGCAACAGGACAGACAGCCGGGGCTGTTGGCTGCAAAGAAATCACACGTTTTCTATTTGTTGATTTGGACACTCACACACCCACCTTGGAACACAATAGTGCCCCCTCCAGCAAAGAAGTCTGGCTCTGGCCCTAGCTGAAAAACTTCAAGCAAGTACTCGATGGAACTGGGATTTGAACTCAGGCCCAACTTCAGTGGCGAATAGGACTGCCAGCCTCCATGTGAGGCCTGGGGATCTCCCGCTTTTACAACTGATCTCCAGCTGACAGAGATCAGTTCCCCTGGAGAAAATGGCTGCTTTGAAGGGGAGACTCTATGGCATTGTACTATGCTGAGGCCTCTCCCCTCCCAAACCCCCCCCCCTAGATCCACCCCTAAAGTCTCCAGGTATTTTCCAAACCAGACTTGGCAACCCTAGTGGCAAATCCACTGCACTGCAAAGACTCTCCTTTGGAGCGAGTTTGGTGTAGCGGGGAGCCAGTTTGGTGTAGTGGTTAAGTGCGTGGATTCTAATCTGGGAGAACTGGGTTTGATTCCCCACTCCTCCACTTGCACCTGCTGGATGACCTTGGGCAAGCCATAGCTCTGTACCAGCTGTTCTCTCAAGGACAGTTGTCTCAGAGCTCTCTCAGCCCCACCTACCTCACAGGGTGTCTGTTGTGGGGAGGGGAAGGGAAAGGAGTTGGTAAGCCGCTCTGAGACTCCCTTGGGTAGTGAAGGGCAGGGTATAAATCCAATCTCTTCTTCTTCTCTTCTTTAGCCACAATGCTCATAAAATACTCACACGATCATAGATCATCATTATTATTTTATGGAACTGATGCTTATTCTCTCTCTGGAGGTGCAGTCCTATCTTGGTATCTTGCACTGCACGGCTTTATCAAGTAACGGTCCCATCCTAAGAACACTTTCCTGGGAGTAAGCTCCATTGAATAAACTTGAGTAGGATCCTGAGTAGACCTGCCTAGGGGTAGTTGAGAATTTTAACTCTGAGCAAGGTTAAGGTGTAAGGAACGTAAGCAGACGAGCTCTTTAAAAATATAGATAAGCAAACATAAATGCTCACAAAACTCTTAACCAGGAGGAAAGAAGAACTGAAAAGTGTTTAGAATGTCAAAAATGCCAGATATCCTTTTCAAAAGCAATAGCTTTTAATAACACCAGCAGGGGAGAGCTCAACATATAGACGTGGATTTATTTGTTTCTTTTCTGTCACCCGTATTTATATTCTGCAGCTCCTTAGAGCCAAGCTGGGAAGGTAAATTCACACAGAGGTGACTTGAGAAATTTAAGTTCATGTAAAGATTATTTCTTGCGTCCCCCGGTGTCCCTGATGGGTCGCTAGAAACAATGTAAAAATTATGGCAGCGCAACCTTCATATTCAAGAGGTGATAATTAGAAAAAGAAGGAACTAGTTATGTGAAAGAATAAATCTGAATCTGAAAGGTGTTCCAAAATCGAACTAGGCTTACATAAATCATGGCTTGGATCACTGGATCCAGTGAGGCATAAAGGGACGGGAAAACACGTTTAAGCATAATTCCACTCGTGCAAACAACTGCAGTGACACAATATTACTTTTGCGCATGCCGAATGGTAGACAGTACAACAAAGAGAGCCAGTTTGGTGTAGTGGTTAGGAGCGCGGACTCTAATCTGGGAGAACCATGTTTGATTCCCCACTCCTCCACATACAGGGGCTGGTGTGACCTTGGGTCAGTCATAAGTTCTTTCGGAGCTGTTCTCTCAAGGGCAGTTTTCAAAAGAGCTCTCTCAGCCCCACCTACCTCACAGCGTGTCTGTTGTGGGGAGGGGAAGGGGAAGGGATTGCAAGCCACTCTGAGACTCCTTTGGGTAGTGAAGGGCGGGGTATAAATCCAGTCTCTTCTCTCCATCTCTTCAAATAATTTACATGACCCATTTGATTATTTTTTAATTAAGCCGGGCTTCAAATCCCCACTCGCGCTCTCTCACCCTAACCAACCTCACAGGGTTGTTGTTCCAATAAAATGGAGGAGAGGAGGGCCATGTGAGTCACCCGGGGTCCCCATCAGGGAGAAAGGCAGGGGACCAATGAATTAAATAAATAGATAATTTTGAAAGAATATTGGAAGAAGTGGCTCATGCTCTGTCTCGTGCACATGGGAACGGCAATACATCTACAATCACTTTCACTTCGTGCAGAAGAGCAAGACGGAAAAATGGTTAGCGCTTCTTCTTGCTCCAAAGACAGCTATGTGCGGGATCCGCCCGGTATTCGTTGTGCAGAATCTGCTTTTTGATTCATGCCCAATAAATAATTGGTGCCATAATCAGGAGACCTCTCGTCACTTCTCACAAGTACCGTTAACCAAGCTACATACCCGATGATTTTCAGTTTCTCAAAACATAATTTCCTACCAACAGTAACATTTCCAGTGGAAACTAAGACCTCTATTACACCATTATTTTTTAGACAACTTCAACAGTCGCGCTCAGTATAAACTGTATAACAAGGACAGAAGAGTCTGGAACAGAATTACCAGCAACAGAAGAAGAAGGCAAGGGCATCAGCTGTGTGCCCCCAAAGTCCTTATTTGCCAAGGGAGTCCATGCCTGTTGGTATGAGGAATATTGATACTTAAAGGAATAGTCAAATGCAAGCCATTTGAGTTCTTTGTGCTACTCATTGCTTGAACAGCCCAGATCTGCCCAAGATTATTAGAATTTGGAAGCTGGTCAGAGTTGGCCATAGTTAGCACGGGGATGGAAGACCACCAAGAAAGACCTGGGCCGCTATGCAGAGGAAGGCAATGGCCAACCATCTCTGCTCATCTCCTGCCATGAGAACTCCTTGAGGGGTCAGCTGCCACTCAGGAGCGCTGAATTATTGTTACGATTATGCTGCTAATTGTGAAAGTACTTTGTGCATTTATGGGGTCACCGCAGAGCTTTGGTGGGTGGGGAGGAGTGAAGAAAGGTCTCCTCCCGTCTTGGCACTGTTCCCTTACACATGGACATACAAACACGCTTACCCTTCTAGAGGAAACAGCGGATCAGGCCGTTGAAGCCCAGCCAGGTTGAAAATGAAACAAAAGTGCGGCGCCCCATCCCGCTGTCACTTACCACTCCCTGCAGTCAGTGGGAGATCCCCCAGCGGTCTCTGCAGGCTGGAACTTTGCAGGGGCTTCTGGGAAAGATCTCCTGTTCCTGGTGGGGGTGTATTGACTAGCAGCCTACTGGTGGAGGCCGGCCGGCCCTTGGGCAGATTCAGACCAGCTTGTCTATGATTCCCATCCAGGCTACTTAAAGGCTGAGATTGGGTTTGTGTTAGCAATTACATTGGTGGTCCTTCAAAATATGGAATGGAAATCATTGACACCCAAGATGCGTATTGATATTCAGGGAGGGCACACTCAAGTTACCCTGACCTGGAGGGGCCAGGCTGTCCCGATCTCATGGGATCTCAGAAGTTATGCAAGGTTGGCCCTGGTAAGCACTTGGATGGGCGACCAGCAAGGAAGTCCAATGTCATACGTAAGGATGGCAAACTACATAAGAACATAAGAGCCCTGCTGGATCAGACCAGTGGTCCATCTAGTCCAGCATCCTGTCTCACACAGTGGCCAACCAGTTCCTCTGGAGGGCCAACAAACAGGGCATAGAGGCTGAGGCCCTCCTAAGAACATAAGAAGAGCTCTGCTGGGTCAGACCAGTGGTCCATCTAGTCCAGCATCCAGTCTCACACAGTAGCCCACCAGTTCCTCTGGAGGGCTGACAACAGGGCATATAGGCCGAAGCCTTCCCCTGATGTTGCCTCCTGGCTCTGGGATTCAGAGGTGTAGTGCCTCTAAGTGTGGAGGATCCCCTCAGTCGCCATGGCTAGAAGCCATTGATAGACATCCTCCATGAATCTATTTAATCCCTGTTTAAAGCTGTTTATCCATGTGGCCATCTCTATATCCTCTGATAGCAAATTCCATCTCTTGCCTTGAAAACCCTGTGGGTTTGCCATAAGTCAGCTGCAACTTGACCACACTTAACACATACACACAAACACCCACACTCACACACATCTTATTTTAAACCCAGCATTATATCTACGTTAGACCTCGAATCCACTTGGAGCAAGCACCTTGATCCTATGCACAGTTACTCCAAAGTCCCACTAATTTCTACAGTGCTTACTGTGCAATCCAAAATGGGTCAATGAGTTTAGAAGGGGCTAATTCCGTGTAGGATTGCACTGCTAGTTCTCATCTTAATGACAAGAGATTCCCCCCTCAGAATTGTCACTGAAATGAAATGGTCTACCTGTTTGACTGGCGAGCTGAACAGCGCTGAGTACTGTAAGGATCCACAGTATCATGATGGAAATGGTAGTCTAGAAACGTTCGACTCCGAACAGAGCTGAAGACGGCCACAGGGTAAAAACAAGTCTCCCTGTCAGATGATGATCCGGCCTCCTCCTTTCACTCACACTTTTCTTTCTCATCTTTTCCTCTCAGCACGACATGAAACACAGAAGCGTCGATGTGCTGCGTTGCAAACAGGAAGCAGAGCTCTTCTCTCTCTTTTTTTTGATGACTACTATTTTATCTTTGTTTATTCCCCCCCCCCCCTTTTTCCGACAGCTCTGCAGTACAGGAAGAGAACCCCCGTGTCTGTTTCGAGATCAAAAAGCTCCTTGAGCTTTTAATGTGATCCCATCCTTATCTTCACAGGGAGGAAATACCAGCTCCCCAAACTGCTCTGAATATTTATTTATTTATTAGATTTATATCCCACCCTCCTGCATAGTGGGCTCAGGGCAGCTTCCATCACATACAAAATATATACGTACAGATTAAAACAGTTAAAACTCCAATAAAGGTAGAGGTTTCCCTTGCTTGAAAGCCAGTCGAATCTGACTCTAGGGGGTGGTGCTTATCTCCATTTCCAAGATGAAGAGCCAGCGCTGTCTGAAGACATCTCCGTGGTCATGTGGCCGGCATGACTAGACGCTGAGGCGCACGGAACACTGTTACCTTCCCACTGAAGTGGTACCGATTTATCTACTTGCCATTTCTTGCTTTCGAACTGCTAGGTTGGCAGGAGCTGGGGCCAAAGACGGGAGCTCACTCCGTCATGCAGCACTCGGGTCTCGAACTGCCGAACTACTGACCTTCTGGTCTGCAGCTCAGCATCTGAACCTCTGAGCCACTGCGGCCCAAAACTCCAACGATACAATAAAACCCCATCATACAAATCAAGTCAAGTATCGCAGGTGCAGTCTATTTGGAATTGGGGTTCATCAATGATGGCCCGCTGAGGGGAAGCCAAGAGAGAGGGGACACCCGCCAACCTAAAAAAAGCCTGGCAGAAGGGCTCCATCTTGCAGGCCCCGCAGAACTACAGAAGATCCCACAGGGCCCTGATCTCCTGTGGGAGCTCATTCCACCAGGTAGGAGCCAGGGCTGAAAAAGCCCTGGCCCTCATCGAGGGGAGACAAGCGTCCCTGGAGCGGGGACCACCAGAAGATGCTGACTGGCAGATCGTAAAGCCCTTTGGAATATGTGTTTGTAACCCAGCTAGAACAGGACCTTGATTACAATTATTTATTTATTATTTATTTTTCGCATTTTTTATCCCGCCTTTCCAGCGAACTGGCTCAAGGCGGCTTACACCATGCAATACCACCAAGGTGGTTTACAAATGTAAAACATTAAAAAAAAATTATACCCCCAAAATGTGCTTTCCTGAAGAGTTCTACTCACACAATAAAAATGTTTTTAAAAATTGTGAATCGAATTCTTCAGGAGACCCTCAAAACAGATACAGGGTTATGCACTGTGGTCTAGTACCTACCGTACCAGGGGCAGGCTTTGAGCTGTAGTGGGGTGAAAGACTGAAGTGCCGGACAGCCCCCCAAATACCTGGAAGCCTAGGGTTAATACGGCCCTGTGTTATGACCAAGCTCTTTGGAGAGTCGACTGCTTTGCCTGTTTTGCTGGACACAGTTCCTTGTCTTTCCTGTAACGGAAAACCCGGAAACCTGACAAATCCATTACTCTTCACCTACTAAGCTCAGCATCTGTGATTCACCATCGTTTTGTACACAAAGACCAATGTTTCCTCACAACATCAGTCACTTTCTTTGGCCACCAGTTTCAGCAAGAGGCTGCCAGCCCAGTAGAGGGCGGCCTTTGTCCTTTCTCTCTCCAGGGGAACGGTGGAAACACCTGCGGGCTCCTTAGCCAACAGAGGGCGGCAACGCGAAATGCTTTTGGTAGGGAGACGGAGGCACTCATCCACGTCCTTTCTTCACCGCCTCATGAATAGGCTCTCGGAATGCGGTTTCCTGGCTGCCATCTAATTGTGCAGCCTCTAAAGAGCTCGCTCAGATCTCCCTAGCAAAAAAGTTCGATGTTCTGCAAATCATAGGACACCGGCTTCCAAAACGGTTCGATTAAACTAACCTCTTGGCATGCTCCTGAATCTCTTGAGTGCTTTCTGGAGAATAACGGCATTGTACGCTTTGCAGTTCAGCAGAGGGTTGTTTGGATTGTAAAAGCTCTGGACACCCTTTGGTACAAAACAGAGCACAGAACTTAAGACACACACATACAAATTCAAGTTGCAGAGATTTAGCAAGTCTGTTATGGCCCAACCTGGATAGCCTAGGCCAGGGGTCATTTCGTAGAAAAAGAGGTGCAGGAGCTCATTAGCATAACTCATTTGCATATGCCACACCCCCTAAAATACCGGAAGTGTGTCAGAAGGCAACACCCACCCCTCAGGCTCCACTCCACAGGTGAGTGAAACTGACCTGCTCTTCCTCCATTCCCTTCCCCATCCAATACTTTGTGCAATAAAAATAAGCGTAAAGAACACACCCTCATTCTCTTCTTGCTCCCTTGAAACCACCAGGTTTCAAGTAGACTTGAGATACCCAGGACATGTGCACCACTCATCCCTTCCCCTTCCCACAACAAGACACCCTGTGAGGTAGGTGGGGCTGAGAGAGGTCTTTTGAGAACTGCTCATGAGAGAACAGCTCTGAGAGAACTTGTGACTGGCCCAAGGTCATACCAGCAGCTGCATGTGGAGGAGTGGGGAATCAAACCCGGTTCTCCCAGATTAGAGTCCAACTCCTGACCCCTACACCAAACTGATGGGGTGGAAGCTGCTGAAGGGCTGGTGAAATTTCTCCAGTGCTTATGTGCCATGTGCCCAGATAAAAAATGGTATACTTAGAAAATTTATATGCCACCTTGAGCAAGTCTCTGGAAAAGCAGCACACAGTCATAAAAGGAACAATGATAAAATTATCAATATTAAAACAAAACATTAAAAACAATAAAGACCCTAGCAGGGCTTTCCCCGGGGCGCTGCGCCTCTGCACTGCTCAGGGAAGCCAAGGAGGGGGCGGGGCTTGGTCATGTGCCCGCCCCCTGGGCTCCTTACTCCCGGAGCTGCGCTCCTGTGCGCTCCTGCTCCAACGGACCCCTGGTTATACCCACTGGACTCCAAAAACACACAAAACTGCTTTATACTGAATCAGACCTTCGGTCTATCTCCAGGGTTTCAGACGGAGGTCTTTCTACTTGAGATGTCAAGGACTGAGCCTGTGACCTTCAGCCTGTCAAGCCGATACTCTTCAGCTGGTCCATGGCCCCTACCCAGGGTATAACTCTTTTTAGGATTGCAGTGTTAGTTGTTCTGACTTGCTGGCTCATTGACAACTTGGCCGGGGCATCCTTGATTCACTTTTGAGATCACCTCCCAAGAGGGGTTGGGTCACACTGCTTGTACGCAGCAGATGCGCTCGTGGAGAAAGCCTTGCGTGGTCTGGTCTGTACACTTGGGGAGCTGGCACGCTCTCCTATGGTTATGGCAGCTCTTTTCCAGCTGTTGTGATCACAGAGTTGGCTGATGGTTCTCCACACACATCTAAAAAATGATACTTGATGGTGGTCCAAAGTATGCTAAGCATCTCCCCGCCTCTGATGGCACCATCTTCAAAACCCTTGTACTGAAAACGGGGATGTGCCTCCAAAGTATGAGATCTGTAGTAAAATCTTTTAAGAGGCAGGAAACAATTTATTTTGTAGATATTTACAAACACCGGAACGCTGAAATTATAGAAGGTGCAATTTGCTAACTATTTATACAGCCTATGACCAGTGCGTTCCGTAGCCCTAGCCAAACCCAGCTGGGATCCAACTTCAACAATCTTCTGCTTGAAGGACGGCCATTTGCTCCAATTTCCAAGCCCAGCGGTATGCCTTTTTGCCAAATACTATAGGGAACAGATGTTTCATTGTAGTGCTGGGAAGGAAAAGCACTGAGTCATAGCAAAACCTTTTTTAAAAAAAAAACTGAACTGGGATGTGAGAACACTGTAAATGTACTAACAAGTCTTTCAGATATTTGCACAAAGTAATCAGTCAAAGCAATTCCAAGTTCTGGTTATTTTTTAAAAAGCACCTAACTTGCTGGATTGCTGGACAGCTATCTCTTCTAGAGGGGAAAGGGGATCTATTTCTTGTTTCCTCGGCTCACTCAATTGAAATATAAACTATCCCTAAATGAAGGGGACTCCCCTAAATTAAGAACAAAAAAAGTCAAGGGGGAAAAAATCTAATGCTGGAAAGTGCCATCAAGTCACAGCTGATTTATGGTGTCCCCATGGGGTTTTCAACACAAAAGATGTTTGGAGGTGGTTTGCCATTGCCTGCCTCTGCGTCACAACCCTGGTATTCCTTGGAGGTCTCCCGTCAAAATGCCAGCCAGGGCCGACCCTGCTTAGCTTAGGAGATCTGATGAGATTGGGCTAGCCTGGGCCATCCAGGTCAGGGGGAATGTTTAATACTTCTCAAATATTACAAAAACTAGACGAGAAAGCCTCCTTGTTTACTGCAAGTAATTAAATTGAAACAAGAGTTAATTGGCAGCTTCCCTCAATCAAAAAAAAAAATGTAAAAGCCTATCAGCATAATCCGTTAGGAAGTTTTCCTATGTAAAGCTCCACTGAGATCAGTAGGAATTGCCTGAAGCACTACCGCCTCCAGAGCAGTGCGCTCACTGGCAACCTAAAGATTCTTTTAAATAAATGAATTTATCAAAACTTCCATGGGATTTGTGCGCAACAACTTGCTGGTAGCTCCTACTCTGTGCAAACAACATTGTGAATGGTGAAAAGTGAAAATGGGCACTTTCACACATGCTAAATAATGCAGTTTCAATTCACTTCAGCAACCGTTTGCGAGTGGACTTTGCCATTTCACACATTTGTCTGTCACTCCAGATTTTCTCATTGTTTGAGTCTTTCACACATTTGTCTGTCACTCCAGATTTTCTCATTGTTCCAGTCGAGGCAATTTAAGGGTGATCCTGCATTGACTTTCCCCTCCGTTGTTTTACCAAACCCACGTTGGAACAGAAATTCCTTTCTGCAGTGCATGCCGCTTTCACTTTCTTTGATCATCGGGTTTTATGGTACCCTTTACACTGCATGATGCTTTCACTTTCTTCGATCAACGGGTTTTATGGTACCTTCCTCATAGATTTATGGCCATTCAGAGGTGACTTCTCAGTCAGTACGCATTGCCCCAGGGTATTCGAATGTGTTTTTGAGCTGTACCTTTGGTAAAACAACAGAGGGAAGAGCCAATGCAGAATTTCCCTAAATCCACGGCAAAACAGCATCCAAAACAGCATCCAAAACAGCATCGGGGCGACAGCAGGCCAAAAGCGAGCTGACCATCGAAGGGAGGTAATGTAATGCAGAATGGGGGGAGGGGAACCCAGAATAAAAAGAAGGTTGAACTCAATTTTAGTGCAGAATGGGGGAAAACCTGGATTAAAAAGAAGGTTGAATTAGATTTTAGTGCAGAATTGCTTGGAGGACACCGCAGTGAACATAGATTAAAAGGTAAAAAAAAGTAAAATCCAGTTGCAAAGTGCATGAAACTGGATTGAAAGTGTGTTATTTAAGGAGTGTGTGTGAAAGTGCCACAATGACTTTTCACAAATAATTTTCCTGACAAGTTACCCACTGGAAGTGCATGTATCATTTCTCATTTTGATAGGGCTTGACCCAATCGGCTTTTCTGCTGGTGAAAGATGGAGGAGAGAGAAAATATTTAAACTGACTGTTGGGCTGATGTCTCGATGTCACTTAAGGGGAAAACAAACAGAACAGAGGAGGGGAAAGAAACTGAACCCAATAAAATTGAATCAAGAACTGAAAAGATAAGCAGAAAAAAACCTGGTGGAGGGCCAATAGTTAAAACCTCATATGAACTTATTATAAGTAAAAATGCATGTATATATTTTGAGACAAATTAGAAAAATATATAAAAGCCCAATAAAAGCCTTGTTAACAAATACAAATTATATGCACACTAGGAAGGAACAATTATTGTGACCTAACGCCTTTCGGCCCAATCAGTCCTTCTTCAGTGGTCAAACAATATCAGGTACATATAGGCAGGGCTATTTTGGGGGCGGAACGCACTGGAACACATAGGGACATTAATTCATTTAATGTCAATAAAAAGGAAATTTGCATATTTTTCTTTTTTTTTTAAATAATTTTTTTATTGATTTTTCTCTATGACTACAACTATAACGCTACAATCTAAGCTACATATACCTTATACAGAGAGTACTTTATCATTTGCTTAATACTACCTTGTTACATAAAATAATTATGAAGCATTTAAAACCTTGGATAAATTTCAATTACTTGTTACTGCTACTATAAAAGTTATCAAAACTATTTGGCAGGCACACCCACCTAGAGAAATACGGTTAATTAAACCATTTATAATACATAAGTGCAATGCTTAATAAAACAGTTTAATCACTATTTCTTCTTTCGTCCTCTTCTTGTCTTAACAGTCTCAACTATTTTTGGAGCTGCAGCTCCCTTTTCCGAGTCAGACACTTCTTCTTCACTCTTTGAGCTATCAAATCCATACATGCTTTCTTGCGAGGCCAGTGAACCATCTGAGTCTCTCCCAGTTTTCTGCTCTTTGCTTTTTTCCAGAAATTTTTTCGCTTGTTGAACAGAGTCAATCTTATACTTCTTATCTTTGATGCTGAAGCATAGTCCTTCTGGAGTATTCCAACGATAGATGATAGACTCAGACTGGAGCCAAGATGTCAATTTTCCATAGGCTTTCCTTCTTTTCCTTATTTCAAATGGGATATCCTTCATCACTTTTACTTCTTCTCCCAGGATCTTCAGAGCTGCTTTGTTTGTGGTCCTAAGCACCACGTGTCTTGTAGATTTTTTGGAGAACCTTATCATAATTTCACCAGGCAGGCTTTTCTTTTTAGTGTAATCTGGATAGGTTCTGTAAACCATATCCATATCGCTTTTTATATCCGCTGCTTTCATGCCTGTCACTGGTTCAAGTGCTTCACTTAGCAAATTTTTAAGGTCTTCTCCTGTGTTTTCTGGCACATTCTGAAGTCTTAGGAAAAAATTCGATCTATCCATTTGTAATTTCAAAAGCTGATCGTGGTGGAAGGCCTTTTCCTTCTCTGCCTTTTGTAGTCTTGCGTCTTGGTTTTTTACTGAAGTTTTTACTTCCAGAAGTTCTCGCTGCAGCTTCTCTGTGGATTTATTCGACTCTTTTAGTTCTAGCTGCATTTTGTCCATTTTAACGTTGAGAGCTGTCATTTGGTCCACTAGAGGTCGCAATAACGAGGAGAACACCGCACTCATCTCCGTGGTATCAACCTTTGAACTCGGAGCTGTACTTCCTAGTTTGGGGGAAGGTTTCGGTTTCCCCGTCATTGTTGAGACTATGCTCTTTGTTTATAGATAGATAAGATGAACGAAAGGAGCAAATTTTCAAACAGCACTTATGTCCTTCTAAAGTTTATATCTCCAAGTGAGCGATGCTGCCATCTAGCAAGGCAGATGGGCTTTTATTCCTGCAGTAACACCATGTAAAGAGTCTCGTAAGTACGCTAGTCCCGGAGAGGGGGGGGTGGGTTTCACTCCTCCCGCCGTCTTCCCGCTGTGTTCTGCTTTTCTTACTTCAGACTCACGTTTTCTCCATGCGTAACTGTCAGTTCCAGCCTCATTGCTTCGCGCTCTCTGCTGCTTCTCGGATTTGCGCTTTCAGCCATACGGCTCCCACGGCGGGGGAACCTATGGGGGTGATGAAAAGGGATCTCTATCCCTCGGTCGCCACCGTAGGGAGAGATCCCCTTCGGGCCACCCCAGGCAGAGCCCCCTCACTGGGGTCTCTGGGGGCTCGGCACCAGTCCAGAGCCCCTTCTTCCCGCCGGGTACTGATCGCGCTCCCCGCAGATGTGGAGGAGCACGTCCGCCATGCTCGCAAGTCTTGCCGGAAGTCGAAATTTGCATATTTTTCAATAAAAGTGTGCATGTGATATTTGTTCATGTCTTGCAGCTCTCAAACATCTGACATTTATTCTGTGTGACTCTTACATTAAGCAAGTTTGGCCACCCCTGCTCCAGACCCCCAGTAGGGGTCAGTCACCAGAGCTTGCCATGAGTTCCAGGTACAAACACACACACACACACACACAAACACACAGAGGCACATATGAAAAATACCAAAAAGAATGGGGTTCTTAAAAGACCACACATTTTACGCATAACTTTAATAAATAAAATAAAATAAATAAAACTTCAGGTTGAGAAATACTTGGAGATTTGAGGATGGAGGCCAGGAGGGTGGGATTTAGGGAGGGGAGGGACATCGGTAGGGCAAAATGGTATATAGCCCACCTTCCAAAGCAGTCCTTTTCTCCAAGAAAATGGAACGTTTTAAATAATTAAATAATAAATCAATATGCAGTTTGTAGGGAGGAAGAGGATTGGATTGGATTTATACTCCGCCCTTCACTACTCAAAGGAGTCTCAGAGCGGCTTACAATCTCCTTCCCCTCCCCACAACAGACACCCTGTGAGGTGTGTGGGGCTGAGAGAGCTCTGACTGAGCACTGCTCCTGAGAGAACAGCTCCGAGAGAACTTGTGACAGACCCAAGGTCACACCAGCAGCTGTATGTGGAGGAGTGGAGAATCAAACCCGGTCCTCCCAGATTAGAGTCTGCGCTCCTAACCACTACACCAAACTGAACATTAGCTGTAATTCTGGGAGATCTCCCGCCCCCACCTGAAGTTTGGCAACCCTATCCCCGCACCCTAGTTTTGTCCAAGGGGGTGCCAACTGCAGCTGGCAAGCCTATGTCTATTCATTTTTCAGTGTCAAACAAAAGTTTAATTTTTCCCAGTGGAAATTGTTTTTTTTTAACCTCTCTGGTGTTGCCCTTGCGCTTTTTACCGTGCTAGATCAGTGACATGAAAGAAGGAAGGTCTACCAGTGATTGATAGTTAAAAAGAGCTGCCATGTTTGAAGGCAGTATACATTGGGGTGATCAAGAGAAGAAGAAGAGATTGAATGTATACCCTAACCTTCACTACCCAAAGGAGTCTCAGAGCGGTTTACAAACTCCTTTCCCTTCCCCTCCCCACATCAGACACCTTGTGAGGTAGGTGGGGCTGAGAGAGCTCTCCCAAGAACTGCCCTTGAGAGAACAGCTCTGAAAGAACTTGTGACTGACCCAAGGTCACACCAGCAGCTGCACGTGGAGGAGAGGGGAATCTAACCGTGTTCTCCCAGATTAGAGTCCGTGCTCTTAATCACTACACCAGACTGGCTCTCCTAACAAGGGGAGGATGTTTTCTTCATGCTCCAAAGGTGTCTGCCAGCACATGGTTGGAAACGTCAACTTGGATCCAGTTGGCCTTGGGCCTGAATCAACAGGATTGAGACGAAATTCTTTAATTGTTTCTGTTGTGGAAGAAATCTTTATTTTAAGTTGTGGGTGCTCTTGTTTGGCAATTCCCACCCCCCCACCCCCCCCAGATCATTAATGCTGACTGGTGAAAGTACCATTGTATTCTTGGTTCCTATGGAAACTGTGCTTAAAAAAAATACTGAGTACAGAAAGGCAGATTATATGCCGGGAGAAAACACGCTCCTGCGAAGCCACAGACCCGAGTACAATAACACGGGAGGGGGGAAATGAGCTGTTTTCTTCTTACCTCTACAAGGAAAGGCAGGTTTTCTTCCGAAGAGCACTTCCTGTGCAAACGAGGGGCATTCGCAGAAGCACTCTACATTCTTAATGCACCAATGCTTAGTCATTAAGAAAAATTACCAAACTCAATAACAGTCGATGTTCCAGCAACATGAAGTTCAGGTGGGGGGAAATGACCTTGTTACCCTTTTAACCGGTGAGTAACAGGACGTTTCACAAACAGAAACTGGCACTCTGGGAGGCAGCCTGCTTCAGCATTACCCCTTCCACAGGGGGACAGGGTTCACCCTGTAAATTTCCACTGGCTGACCTTTGTCCAAAGGGTGCTGCCGTTTGATCCATACTTCCTGGCGCGGTTCGGCTCCTCCTATCCTAACACTGCACTTTTGATTTACTGTTGCCACAGGAGAGCTCAATTCCAGTAAAGTAGCACCTTAAGTTTGGTGTAGTGGTGTAGTGGAGAACCAGGTTTGATTCCCCACTCCTCCTAGTTCTGTCAGAGCTGTTCTCTCAAGAGCAGTTCTCAAAAGAGCTCTCTCAGCCCCGCCTACCTCACAGGGTGTCTGTTGTGGAGAGGGGAAGGGAAAGGGGTTTGTAAGCGGCTCTGAGACTCCAAGTGAAGGGTGGGGTATAAATCCAATCTCTTCTCTTCTCTCTTCTTAAAGACCAAGAAGATTTCCAGGCCGTAAGTGTCCGAGAATCAAAGTTCCCTTTGTTTCTCAAAAGCTTATACCCTGGAAATGTTGTTGGCCTCTAAGGTGCTGCTGGGCTCCAATCTGGCTGGGGAAATACCTGGAGATTTGGGAGTCGGGGCCTGTGGAGGGTGGGCTTTGGGGAGAGGAGGGAACTCAGCCAGGCCGGTTGCCAGGATTTGGGGGCTTGTGGGGCAAAACAATTTATGGTGAGGCTGCCTTTATTTTTATGTCCGCTCCAATCCACCCCCAAGTCCGACCGCTGGCGCCCCCCCCCCCCCTGCAAGATTTAAAGGGCCCTTCAGCTGATCAGTGGAGAGCACTGGCCCTGTGGTTAACTGGAGGGCCCTTTAAATCTTGCAGGAGGGAGAGGGGGGGGCGCCATCCCCTGCTTCTTCTCAAAAACATTTAAAGGATCCCTTGAAATGCTTTTGAGAAGGAATTGGAGGGCATGTGTGCCCCCCCCCAATTCTTCTCAAAAAATTATTGTGGGCCTGGCCCTTTAAGGAGGAGGAGGAAGAAGAGGAGGAGGAGGAGGCGGAGGAGGAGATTGGATTTATATCCTGCCCTTCACTTGGACTCTCAAAGTGGTTTACAAACTCCTTTCCCTGTGAGGTAGGTGGGGCTGAGAGAGCTCTTTTGAGAACTGCCTTTAAGAGAACAACTCTGAAAGAACTTGTAACTGACCCAAAGTCACACCTGCAGCTGCATGTGAAGGAGTGGAGAATCAAACCCGGTTCTCCCAGATTAGAGTCCACGCACTTAACCGCTACACCAAACAGGCACTACACCAAACTGGCCAAGGAAGGGGTGGAGCCCCCAATAGCTCTCCTGTAGCTACTGGCTAGACCTCTGCAGGGTATAATGCCATAGAATCCACTCCAAAGTAGCCATTTTTTCCAGGGGAACTTATTTCTGTAATTCCAGGAGATCTCCAGCAACCACCTGGACGTTGGCAGTCCTGCCGACCAACCCGGCTAGCCACCTGAAACTATTGCCATAGAGTTACTGCTTCTGATTTTGTTTGGTTCCTGCCCATCTCCAAGCATAGTCACCAAGAAGGGGAGTGGGGGGTGGAGTGCGCATGCGCGTTCAGGGCCATCAAGGCATTTCCGACTTATGGCAACCCTATGACTCAATGTCCTCTAAAACATCCTATCGTTAACAGCTGTGCTCAGGTCCGAAAATCCTTTATGGCTCCCAACACAAGAAGCATTCTATAGATGAGGAATGACAACTAAAGATAAGTGGTTAACATATGGTGGCACATTAATTTTGTGTGTGTGTTTTTCTCAAGGGGAATGTAAAATGAAATCAAGAGGAGATTTAATAATCGAAGGTAACTCCTGTCAATGGTTTTCCTGTGCACAGCTATTAGAAAGATTCCAAATGGACAAAAGAACTCAAGGATTTGAACCACCCAAGACTGTATGTGGAACAGAATTACGTACAAAAGATGAACACGTTATTGCTAAAATGTATAAACTTCTGTTGAAATTTGAGACAGAGGAAGAATGGATGAAGGAACGTATGGTAAAATAGGCTTAAAAATGTGGGTATAACATACAAATGGAACAATGGGAAAATATGTGGTCGAAGGGTCTTAAATTTACATTAAGTATCACCTCAAAGAAAATTTTTATAAAATGACGTTATCATGGGTACATGTCCCCAGAGAAATTAGCAAAAATGTTGAATAAGTGTTGGAAATGTGAAAAACATGAAGGGCCACTATCATTTATGGTGGACTTGTAACAAAGCTTTAAAAAGTTGGACACAGATACATGTATTAATTCAGAAGGTTTTAAAGATCAATGTACAAATGAAACCAGAGGCTTTTCTTTTGGGTCTGATGGGCACACAGATGGAAAACAGCCATGGAACCTTGTTTTTATACATGACAACGGCTGTGAGATTATTATACACTCAAAAAGGGGAAAGTTCAACAATACCTGCTATAGATGAAGGAGGAGGAGGAGATTGGATGTATACCCCGCCCTTCACTACCTGAAGAAGTCTCAGAGAAGCTTACAATCTCCTTTCCCTTCCCCTCCCCTCCCCACACCCTGTGAGGTAGCTAGGGCTGAGAGAGCTCTTTTGAGAACTGCTGCTGAGAGAACAGCTCTGAGAGAGCCAGGGGTCATTTTGAGCAGGAACACACAGGAACACCGTTCTGGGAGTAACAAGCCCAGGAGTTGGCACATATGGTGATGCGCTGCGAAAAAAAGCAAAAGCATACTAACTCGATCTGTATTTTCATGCTTGTTGCAGGGTAGTTTCCCTGCAAGAGCAAAGGAAACCTAAAGTGTCTTTAGTCAAAGTGTAAAGCTGGCTCGCTAGCTCTGAGTTGGGAAATACCTGCACCGATTTCACACAAGCCACTTCTCCACCCCTGCTCTTCCCTTCCCCCAGATTGCACGCGTCAGTTTCCCATTATGTGCTCTGCGGCTGTATTTTGACCTGCAGCTTCACCGGATCTCCTCCACGTCTTCTAGATCCTAAAAAAACAGAATTGCAAAGACACGAAGGAAATCGGGAGAAGCTGCGGGTCAAAATGCAGCCACAGAGCACATAATGGGAAATCGGGGGAATGGGAAAGCGTGCAATCGGGGGAAAGGGAAGAGTGGGGGCAGAGCAGCAGCATTTGTGAAATCAGTCCTGGAGATTTTTGGGGTGGAGCTTGAGCAGTGGGTGTTGCCTTGTGACACACTTCCAGTGATGTCAGGGTGTGTGGATTACGCAAATAAATTGTGCTAATGCGTTATGCAAATGAGCTCCTGCACCTCTTTTTTTTTTTTTTTTACGAAATGACCCCAGAGCCATGATTGACCTGACGTCACACCAGCAGCTGCATGCGGAGGAGTGGAGAATAAAACCCGGTTCTCCCACATTAAAATCTGCACTCCTAACCACTACACCAAACAGGGATGGTTGATTAAGTTGTTAGAGCTTGCTGAGATGGTGAAACTTAGTGTTTTGATTTGAGTCATTTTAGCGCTGCCTGGAAACAGAAATGAGCACCGCCCCCTAGAGTCGAATTCGACTGGCTTTCAACCAAGGGAAAACCTTTATCTTTACTTAGCTTCTAAGAAGAATCCAAAACACTAGGGAGCAAAGTTTCAGGGTCCCTGGGAGCAAGCACACTGCACAGTTAAACATCTGAAGTCCTCTTTACTGAAAGGAAGGCAAGAGAAAGCAAGGGACAGGGTTGCCAGCTCTGGATTGGGAAATACCTGGAGATTTTGGGGTTGGAGCCTGGGGAGGGCAGGGTTAGGGGAGGGGAGGGGCCTCAGCTGAGGATAATGTCCTACAGTCCACCTTCCTAAGCAGCCATTTCCAACATGGGAACCAATCTTAGTTATCTGGAGATCAATTGTAATAGTGGGAGTTCTTCAGGGGCCACCTGGAGATCAGCAACCCTAGCAAAGGAAGGGGGAAGAGGGAGTTTGTATCTGTCATTCTCGGCCAAAACTTCTTCTTCACCAGGTCGTTGTTTGGACAATTTGGGAGAGAACCATGTAAAACATCACTTGGTAAATAGATCCCATTAAGGTTCCCCTCCCCCGCTTCGGACAGTTGGCAACCCTAGACACAGCTCGTGAATAATTTAAGATGGCTGCCCACATATCGTCTGCTTCGGCCCTGAGTGACATCATTTGGTCCCCCCTCCTTAGGCCTACCCTGGGTCCTATCGATTCCTCTGAGCATTAGAAGTTCGTTAGGAAAAATAAATTATCCCCACAGCTGTCTTACGGTCTGTTTCGCTGAGAGAGAATCCAGACTGCCGTCTCTCAAGGAACCAATTTGTCTCTTTGAATGCATTAAACGCTACTGACTGAGAATGAGGATTCCGCTTAATGTGGTTCACTTCCTTCTACCCTAAATAGTCCTCGGCACCATCTTTAGTATTTTAGTCACAAAAGCATATGAATTGTCTCACTCCCTTCTGTGCGGAAGGAGCAGACTATCAGTGGGGTAAAAAAATATTCCTATTTGATTTTCTACGGTTTCTCTCTTGCCTTCGAACAAAATGTTGGCATTATTTCAGACACCGAGTTGGTTTTAGGGGTGATATTCACCAGCTGGCGATGACTCTGAGGCAATGGGAGAGTTCGGGCAACGAGAGGTCAAATGAACCACTGAACGGAAGCGTATATCATCAGAGTTTAAAATCAGCTGCAGATTACCAACTTCCTGTATCGAATTGTTTGAAGGTCCATCTGGAGAAAATGGCTGCTTTGGAGGGGGGACTCTATGGCATTATACCCTGCTGAGGTCCCTCCCCAGGCTCTACCCCTAAAATCTCCAGGAATTTCCCAACCCAGAGCTGGCAACCCTCATTCTTGGAGGCAAGATCAAGGGAAGGCCTCGGCCTCTGTGCCCTGTTTGTTTGGCCCTCCAGGGCAACTGGTCGGCCACTGTGTGACTCAGTATGCTGGGCTAGATGGACTACTGTCCCGATCCAGCAGGGCTCTTCTTATATCCAGGAGCGC
The DNA here is from genome assembly GCA_029233225.1 of Lepidodactylus listeri. Lineage (NCBI taxonomy): Eukaryota > Metazoa > Chordata > Lepidosauria > Squamata > Gekkonidae > Lepidodactylus > Lepidodactylus listeri. The sequence goes on along the minus strand of JARCFY010000010.1, from coordinate 15,148,403 downwards.
AGCCAATAACAGCTGATTCATGTGGATGCCAGCCACCCCTGAATGCCTCTTGCCTTGAAAACCCTGCGGGGTCGCCACAAGTCGGCTGCAACTGGATGGCAAGAAGTCTCTTGCATTTAAGAGAAGGTGCTCTTATTTCTCATGGTTATGATTACTATTTAAATATTTGAACATGAATTCTTTTTTCCAACAGGTTCAGCGTGTGAAATCACCACACTGCAGACTGAAATAACTTGAGGCAACAAATCTGGCAGCAGAGGGCAGTCAGGGCTGAGGGGTTGTTTTTTTTAAAAGATCTTAAATAAAGTCGCACCTTTTCCAGTCCAGTGAAGCCAACGGGCTTAGAAGGGTGAAACTCCATTTAGGATTGTGCTGTGAAAAGTCCTACAGTGCCACGCTAATATCAGTGGAAACTCCTTTCGAGGACCGCAGTGGCTCAGAGGTTGAGATGTTGAGCTGCCGACCGGAAGATCGGTAGCTCGGCAGTTTGGCAGTTTGAGACCCGAGTGTGGCAAGATGGAGTGAGCTCTTGTCTCTGGCCCCAGCTCCTGCCAACCTTGTGGTTCGGAAGCAAGAAACTGCAAGTAGATAAATAGGTACCGCTTCGGTGGGAAGGTAACAGGGTTCCATGTGCCTCAACATTTAGTCATGCCAGCCACATGACCATGGAGAAGTCTTCAGACAGTGCTGGCTCTTCGGCTTGGAAACTCCTTTCCTTTCATTCTCACGAGTAAAGTCGGCTTTCTGTGCCACACCATCAAATTGTCTGTGGTGGCAACAGTGGACGAACAGTAGCAAGTGGTGATGAATATACACATTTCATCTCTGTAAATTATGGGTGTTCCGAAACTTTGTACACTCTGAAACTTTTGAAGGAAGAAAAGTGCGGTCATGGCTTTTGACTCAGAGCTCAGATTCAAAAGGTCTGGATTCTATTTCCAGCTCTGCCACGGGTTTCCTGTTTGCTGCCCCGCTGTTCAGTCCTTCCCCAGGTTTTTTCCCCCAATCGAGATAATTGTCGTATATCATGTCATTACATCCAGTAAGAGGGTTTGTTCAAAAACAAAACTGAAAAACTGCGGGAAGGAGAGCTGGGATTAAGGCATTACCCGTCGTTTAGGAGGACTGTAAATAGTGGAGAGAAGGAAACTGAAGCCGGGAGACAACAGAGGGCCGTTCCGGGCCATTTCCGAGGCTAAAATCACAACGGTTTGCAAGTCATTTGAGATCTTGAATGAAAGTCCTTTATGAATAAAATATACGTATTATGTCAGCCTCGGAACTGACTAGCTTGGAAGAACTGCAGTTAAGCCTGGGCAAATAGTAATTTGCTTCTGAAAAGCCATTTCAATAACAACAAAAGCAACAAATAATCTACCCAGACCCTAACATTAAAATCTTACATAAGGTTAAAAGTGCCTCCCTCTTTTTCCCATCAAGTCTCGGCTGACATGACAACCCCATAGGTTTTTCAAGGCAAGAGGCGTTCAGAGGTGATTTGCCATTGCCTGCCTCTGCGTAGCGACCCTGGAATTCCTTGGTGGTCTCCCCTCCAAGCAATAACCATGGCTGACCCTGCTTAGCTTCCAAGATCTGACTAGCTTGAGCTATCCAGATCAGGATCCTCAACTAGCTCTTAATGGGTTAAGGCCATATTAACTACTAGGACTGCCAGCTCTGATTTGGGAATAGGGTTTCCAGGTTCCTCCCAGTATCTGGTGAGGGGTGGGGAGTGAACATACCAAGAGCAAGGGGGAACACCTGGCACTTCAGCGATGTGCCTGTGTGACCTGGAAGTGATGTAGGTACGTTGGGGACGACAAGGGGTGATGCTCTGGTTTTGGGGCAAAACTCTATGGTAGAATTAGCTTCTACCATAGAGTTTTTGCCCAAAAACCAGAGCATCACTTTCTGCTCATATAGGAATGTTGCTGAAATGCTGGGTGTTCCCCCTTTTTAGGGGGTGGAGAGGTGGGGCCTGGCAGCGGGAGACACCCCCCGCCCCCACTGGCATCCCTACTTGGGAAATTCCCAGAGATTTGGGGGGAGTCCTTGGGAAGGGCAGAGTTTGGGAGGGGAGAGAGCTCGGTGGGGATGTGGTGCCACAGAATCTGAGTCTGACTACCCAATAGAACCCTGGGTCAAATCAGCACAAGAAATGTGTCTTGGACTTCTGCCTTTCCTGGGTGCATACACTCTATCCTGACTCTGTTAACTGCAGAAAGTTCCATTAATAGCTCTGTGATTAATTAATCAGACAAGTCGGATAAAGATATAAACATGTGGCGAAGTCGCTACAACTAGAAGTTTTTTCCTCGGTGCCATTCCATTTCCAGCTAAGGTTCTGAGGAGATCTAATGGATATTACAATGCAGCATATATGAAGTGTTAGATAATTTTTGGTACTCTGAGAAAGTACTGATAATTGGTAAAAATGTGCACTCCCCCAACCTATCGCTATATATTTTAAGACAATTAACAGTCATGAAGTCCACAGGACAGCTTGATCTGATATAAAGGACCCTGCGAATTCCAGCTACTAGCTCATATTTGTGGGCTGTTTCCTGTTCTACCCCCACATATTTCCCAAGTAAATAGAGTTTTCTTTTTGAGGAAAAAACTAATCTAGACCAGTTACTGAAAGATTCAGAGAAAGTCAGTTACACCAAGGTCAGTTACGCCAAGTTAGTCATGGGTACGGCCTAGTTCTCAATGTTTAGGCTGTGTTTCTTCAGACTGCAGCCAATTACTAGGGTTCCCAACACTGCTTTCTTGGGATGTTTGGGGAGTGGTGCCTGAGAAGGGCAAAGTTTGGGGAGGCTGTGATGTCACCTGCATGTGACACTCTAGGCTTCCTCTCTAGTGTCTGTGGGTTTTACCATACACATTAGGAGAAATTCCTAGAGTGCCACTTTGTGGAGACCACTTTTCCCATCCCTGAGGAACTGAAGCTATTTTTTTCTCTGATTCCTCAGGGGGAGAAATTGGCTGGTAATTCCCCCCCTCCAGGGTAAATCAAAGGGCTACAGGGCATCCACACAATGGAATGCCCCTCCACCTCAAAAAACAGCTTCCAGATTAGGGTTCCCAGCCTCCAGGTGGGGCCTGGTGCTCTTCCTCTTTTACAACTGATCTCCAGTTGACAGAAATCAGCTTCCCTGGAGAAAATGGCTGCTTTGAAGGGTGGACTCTGTGGCATCGTACCATGCTGAAGCTCCTCCCCTCCCCAAACACCACTTTCTCCAGGTATTTTCCACCCCAGCCCTGGCAACCCTACTCCACGCAGAAAACTAGATTTCAGGGAGAAGGGATAGCAAAAAAATAGACATAGCAAAAAAAATTGTATGGATCCCCACCTACACTCTGAAATGGTATGTGTAATAGTTCCCCATTACATGATGCTGAAGACTACAGGCCTCCTGCTGTATTAGTCTGCAATAGACTGCCCTCCTTTGATTAAAACTAGGCAGTGGTAATTTTGCTCTGACCTGGATAGCCCAGGCTAGCTCAATCTGGTCAGATCTTAGAAGCTAAGCAGGGTCTTCCCTGGCTAGTATTTAAATGGGAGACCTCCAAGGAATACCAGGGTCGTGATGTGGAGGCAGGCAATGGCAAACCACCTCTGAATATCTCTTGCCTTGAAAACGCCACTAGGGGTCGCCATAAGCCAGCTGTGCCTGACGGCACTCTCCACCAATGTCTCTTTTGGTTAAAGGTATACGAGGCAAACATACGTCTCTGACAATACGTCATCAACGGTTTAAAATTTACTTCAGTGGATGCAGGATGTGAAATGGCGGGTTGCACAGGTTATTTTAGTGTTCGCGCATGTGTGTTGTGGATGAGAGATAGATGGGCAAGATATGCTGTGACAGTTATGGAGATGAAAGGTTGGGTTGTCGCCCATGAGACGGGAAGAGTATGGGAAAGATACACTTCCCCTGCTAGAGAGGGTCGCTTACAACCAACAGGAAAAACGTGCTACCTCTTTGATGTGTTCACACCTCTTGACTGGTGGGACCAGGGCTCATTTTGTAGCAGGAGCTCCTTTGCATATTAGGCCACACACCCCTGATGTAGCCAATCCTCCAAGAGCTTACAGTAGCCCCTGTAAGAAGAGCTCTGTAAGCTCTTGAAGGATTGGCTACATTAGGGGTGTGTGGCCTAATATGCAAAGGAGCTCCTGCTACGGAATGAGCCCTGGGTGGGACCATGGGCGTCAACTACGGGGGGGCTCGAGGGCTCGAGCCCCCCCCCCCCGAAATTTCCCGGGGAGGGGCTCAGCCACCCCCAGCAAAATGGAGCGCCCGGTGGCCAGTCAGCTGGCCGTCGCCGCCTCTCCTTCCCCCCCCACCCCCGGCCTGCCCTCCTGCCTCCCTGGGGCGGGGGGGGAAGGAGAGGCAGCGACGGCCGGCTGACTGGCCACCGGGTGCTCCATCTGCGCCACCCCCGCACGCCCCGAGCGCGAGGCGGAGCGGGAGCCGGGGGCCCGCAAGGCCGCCGGCGCCCGAGGTGAGTGGGGAGAGGGAGGGAGGGGGTGGGGAGCGCAGTGGGCGGGCGGGCACGGCCCGGGGGAGGGAAGCGGCGGCGGCGGCTCCCTGGGGTGGGAGGGGGAGAGCGGCGGGGACATGGTCCCGAGCGCGTGTGAAGCACGCGCGCACGAGAGAGCCCTCACCCCCCCCCCCGGGGATTTAAAAAGTCTACGCCCCTGGGTGGGACCATGTTCTGGAGGGGTTTGAGCTGTAAGACCTCCCACCCAGATTAGCTGAGTAGTTACAGTAAGACTATAGTACAATTATGTAACATATAGTAAAATTACATAAGGTAGGAATGTTTTGCCCCGACCTGAATGGCCCAGGCAAGCCCGCTCTCATCAGATCTCAGAAGCTAAGCAGGGTCAGCCCTGGCGTGTATTTGGATGGGAGACCGCCAGGGAAGTCCAGGGTCGCAATGCAGAGGCAGGCAATGGCAAACCAGCTCTGGATGCCTTTTGCCTTGAAAACCATCCAGCAGAGATGTTGAACTCATTTGTTACAAGGTCCGAGTCTGACTTAAATGTCACTTTGTCAGGCCGGGCCACGTGTGCCATAAAACATAATGCCGGGTACCAGGGAGATAAATTTTATAAGTAAGCTCCAAGTTGGTGTGTCCGCACTGCATAGCCCCATGGACTGGGCATGGGGTGCAAGGAAAACCCCATGGGAAAAAAAACAGACATTAAGCCACTGTTTATTGGTGTAGAATGTGTGGAAAAGGTGGCTACTTTCAAGTTTTTGGGAGTGACTATTGAACAAAATCTGACCTGGAGTGCAAACACCACTGCTCTGGTGAAGAAGGCCCAGCAGAGGCTTTATTTTCTCAGACTTTTAAAGAAAAACAATTTGAATGAGAAAATATTGATGTCTTTCTATCGTTGCTCAATAGAGAGTATTTTAATATATTGTATCTGTGCCTGGTTTGCTAGTTGTACGGTTGCGGATAGGAAAGCACTCCAGAGAGTCATCACCACAGCCCAGAAGATAATTGGCTGTCCTCTCCCACTTCTGGAGGAACTGTACAGTTCTCGATGTCTGAAAAAAGTGAAGAACATCCTACAGGATTTGTCACATCCTGCATATTCCTTGTCTGAACTGCTGCCTTCGGGCAGAAGATATAGGACAATCAAAACAAGGACAAATAGACTAAAAAACAGTTTTTACTCGAGAGCTATTATTGCCCTGAATGCTGCATGAGACCGAAATCAGGGGGAAACAGTGGTTTGGTTGCTATGTAAATCACAAGGGAGAAGCAGTTGTGAATGTCTGTGTGAGTGCGCATGATTATATGTTGTGAGTCACTGAATGATGGCACTTTTTAATTTCATTGTACTATGTACAATGACAATAAAGTATATTATTATTATTATTATTATTATTATTATTATTATTATTATTAACCCACACGGGTGGACTGGAGAGCCAGTGCTGGGCAGATGCTCTCATGCTGCTTGGCTGCTAAAGACGAGGTTGTTCCGCTGTGCTGAAGCCACAATCACAGTGGCTCCGCCCACTCCCTCCCTCAGCAGTCTCACTTTCCCTCCCGTAAGGGCGTAGACTTTCCAATTTTGGGGGAGGGGGCTGGGGCTGGGCCAGAGACATCACAGTCCATTGTCTCCGGTGGAGGCTCAGTACTGCCTGGAAAAATTGGGGGGGTGGGCTCCAGCTCCCCAGCCCCCCTGAAGTTGACGCCTATGCCCTCCCTTGCACCAGTTGCTTGTGGGCCACATAAGAGCCCTGGATGGACCGATTCTGCCCCCCCCCCCCGGCCTTATGTTTGACACCCCTGCCGTACAGCGCCTCACCATATATTGGTTGCGACTTTGCAGCAAAAAAATTTAAAAGAGCATTTCATTAAATCTCCTGCTGGCTTGAAAAACAGCATCTTTAGACACATATACTGTGCAGCTCTTCTGAAAACGCTGCAGCCACCGGAGCGTGCAGCAGCATCCATGCGACCAGACGTTGCAATGTTTCCTGTACCCAAGGGGGGTGGCGGGGAAATTGGGGGAGCTGTCTTGGGAGAATGATGACATCACCCTCTATCACCATTTATAACCCCCCTCCCTAAACTGAATCCTTGTAAATTGTCAGGGAAACCACACTAATAATATAACTGTTTGTGCCAAATGCTCTCTGCGTTTGGAGTTCCACAAGGAGCCACAGGGCAGAAAGGAAAAGCGGTTTTTGTTGTGCAAGCTGTGTTCTCAAGGAAACAGTTTCTGTCTGGCGTGAAGGGACACACAGTTCCATTTCTGTCAAGAAAACCGGTGGAATTCACAGATGTTGCCACATTTCATTTCCTTGCCCACATAAGCCGGCTTGAGCATCTTCTCCTCGTCTTTAAATATTGCTCTCTGTCTACTGGGCGGTCGGTGGTTGTCGTTTAAAGCCTGATGGTTTCGAGCTGTTTGTTTCTGTTGCCTCAGAATAAATTCGATCTTACTGTCAAAATTTTGGGACAACAAAATAGAAGGCCTTGCGATAAAATCGTCTGCTTGGCTGTAAGCGTCGATTAGATGTTTGAGGGATCTCGGGAGTCATTGTTTCAGAATTTCTTTCTGTTGCCATGACAACCCTTGTGTAGTTTTCTCAGGCCTTCAGCAAACATGGGAGCTTTAAGGTAACTGACGACTGCATACGCCGGGGACCCAGATAGGTTGCACAAATGATGAATGCCGTAGTCAAAGTTTTTTAGAAATGCTGTCGTCAAGTTAAAATGAGTGGAAATCACAAGGCTGTTCTTTTTGTTCCCCCCTTTCTGGTACTGAACAGGGTTGCCAACCACCAGATGAGGCCTGGAGATCTCCTGGAATTATAACTGACCTCCAGACTGCTGAAATCAGCTCTCCTGGAGAAAGGGTTGCCAGAAATGACTTGAGATTTGGGGAGGGGGGAGTTTGGGGAGGGTGGGGTTTAGGAAGGGGAGAGACTTTAGTAGGGTGGCCACCATCCTCCCAATGGGAGCAGGGGTTCCTTCACTTTTGGGGGCTCCAATCTGCCACCAACCAGCTGGCCGGGGGGGGGGGGAGCCCCACCCCCAAAGACCCCCGTTGTACCTGACGTGCCTGGTGCAATGACATCACCCGGAGGTGACGTCACTGCACTGAGCATGTTGCGTGGGGAACATTCTAGCATTTGGCTAAGAACTCTATGGTGACCATAGAGTCTTTGGCCAAATGCCAGAGCGCCCCTGCACAACATGCCCAGTGCAATGACATCACTTGTGGGTGATGTCATTGCAGCACACGTGCTTCATGGCTCGGTAAAACCTGGCAACCCTAGACTTCAGCAGGTTATAATGCCATAATCTACCTTCCCAAGCAGCTATTTTCTCCACAGGGGGACTGACCTCTGTCTCCTGGAGAACAGTTGAAATTCCAGGACATCTCCAGTTACCACCTGAAGGTTGGCAACCCTACCTAGGGAAACTGGCAGCTTGCACTTTGGAGGATGGACCACACAGCATCACACCCCTGCGGAGCTTCCTCCCCAAACTCTACCCTCCCCAGGCTTTGCCCCCAAATGTCCAGGAATTTTCCCCCATCATGGATCTGGCAACCCTGGTACTAGCTGACTGCTGTGGCTCAGTGGTAGAGCATCTGCTGGGCATGTAGGAGGTCCCAGGTTCAATCCCCGGCATCTCCAGTTAAAAGGATCTGGTAGGAGGTGATGTGGAGGAGGACCTCAGCCTGAGACCCTGGAGAGCTGCTGCCAGTCTGTGTGGACAATACTGACCTTGATGGACCAGTGGTCTGATTCGGTAGAAAGCAGCTTCTCATGTGATATCTATGATATCTAAAAACAAGGGCAGATCCAGAAAAAAACAAAAAAACACTCAAAACAAAAACCCTTAAGGTGGTGCTAGATAGGAAATTTTATTCTGAAAGAATCAACCACATAACAAGCCCCAAACATGTATATAATCTTTGGGAAATATAATCTGATACCTCATTTTTAAGAGGAAGATTCTTTCAGAAACCTTTCTTGTGAGGGATGTCTCTCTGATCTTTATCTGAGCAACTGTCATAATCTCAATATCTCATTATTTTGCTTTAAGTGTTTGGCTGAAACTGCTGCCTGTTGTTCTCCTCAGTCCTGTCATTAAATCCTCTCAGGTTTTCCATCCTCTCACTGTATAATTTATTATTATAAAAGCTTTTTCACAAGAAGAATTGTGTAAAGTGTTAATCAATCATTAGGAGGGGAAAGGGGAATGGATTAGAAAAAAAATGTCAAGGTGTCGACTGCTCTGGCAACCATCAGAGAGAGCTTTTGAGTGAGGCGGTTTCAACAAAATACAGTTTGTTTGAAAAATAAATTCCTTTTGAGTTAAATCACACCTTCGTCAGCCCATACAACTGTATGTGATGGGCTTGTCCAGTAGTTAAATTTTTTTAGGGGCAAGTATTCAACGGAAAGCAGTAAAATTACAAAAAGCAAAAAATGGGAAGCAGTAAAATTACAAAAAATGGAAAAGAAAAAATGGAAAGCAGTAGAATTACAAAAAATACCGGAAAAAATGGTGGCCCCAAACTAGTCTTTTCCCAAAATGCTGTCACAGATCAATAATAGGTAGTGAGCCAGTTAACAGCTGCTTTATACAGGTATACATTTGCACCAACATAATTAGCAAATCTGTAGAAAAATGACTGGATAATCTTTGTCAATGAACAGTTAAAGCAGAAGTTCCCAGTGTGGTGCCAGTGGGCGCCGTTTCACCCATGGTCACCTTTCCTGGTGCCCAACAAGTGTTTTTAGAAAGTGGGCAAGGCCAAGTGGTGCTTTTGCCCACCAAGGCTTCTGATTGGTCACTGGAAATTTGATTGGCTGTGCAGATTTTTTAAAAAAAACATTGCTTTGGTAGCAGCTGCTCTGTGACTGAAGAGAAGTTGTGGCAGCCATTTTGTTGCTGCACTCACCACACTGTGTTAGAATTTCGAAGGTGCCCACAGGATCAAGAAAAGGTTGGGGACCCCTAATTTAGAGAATTAGATAAAATTGCTTTAATGTCAAACAAATGCAAACAAATATTATGGAATCAGTTTGTTAAATACACCTAAGAGATTAGGGTGTAGGACATCCTTCTCTTCCTGTCAAAATTTTTAAAGAGGACATAAGGTCCACTGAACTAAACTTACCCTTGTTTATATTGAAGAAGAAGAAGAGATTGGATTTATACCCCGCCCTTCACTACCTGAAAGAGTCTTGGAGCGGCTTACAAACTCCTTTCCCTTCCCCTCCCCACAAAAGCCACCCTGTGAGGTAAGTGGGGCTGAGAGAGCTCTTTCAAGGACTGCTCTTGAGAGAACAGCTCTGAGAGAACTGTGACCAGTATTCCCTCTAAGCTGAGTTAGTGTGAGCTAGCTCACAGTTTTTTATCCTCCAGCTCACAGATTTTTGTCTCAGCTCAGGAAGGATGGCTCCAGAACACACTAATTTATACGGCTGCCAAATTGCTGGCTCACAGCTTTAATGCCAGTAGCTCACGAAGTAGAATTTTTGCTCACAAGACTCCACAGCTTAGAGGGAATGTTGAGTGACTGACCCAAGGTCACTCAGCTGGCTGCAAGTGGAGGAGTGGGGAATCAAACCCGGTTCTCCCAGATTAGAGTCCGCGCACTTAACCACTACACCAAACCAATCACTACACTACACCAGTCATCTGTAAAAGAAACATCAAGTCATAACTGAACCCATGTTTTTAAAGGGCACAGTTTTTGAATGCGTCATTCATGTCTGGTTTCAATAGTACGTTTATTCATGATTCATTTACTGTTGTTGATATCTTGGGGGGTTTCTTGGGGGGGTTGCTGTTTATGCTGGGAGGGTGGGGTATAAATCTGATAAATAAATACATGTAAATTTAGATTTACTCCTTTATCTATATTCAGGGTGACAGGACATGCTTGAGAGATCATTTCAATTTAAAAAAAATGTTTTTAAAATTTCTAAATGGGAGGAATCCCTGTTATCTGAAACTGTCTCCTGGTGTTTTTAGGATTTGATTTATCGGACAGAGGTATATGTGCAATAGCGTCGAGTGAGAAGAACGTTTACTGGGAAGATTTCCCACCGTCCCTTTTGACTGGATCAGCCTTTCTGTCCTGTGTGTTTATAACTCTCTTTCTGTCTGATATACACACACGCACAAGACCAAAGGTAATATGATATAGCACTTACATGGGCAAAGTGGCTTTTTATGACTACAGGCCTCCCAGCAGAGGTTTACAGAGATTGATGTCGTCATCATGGTACACGGATTCTGGTTTGCCCAGGTTCTGTAATTTGAACATAATGACTGGATAGCGCTGGAGTGGGTGAGTGTTACAAGCCAGTGTGTCATTTTTCACTCAGTCACATCTGTTCCCCGAGCTCAGTTATAAACCTGAACTTCAAATTAGTAGGTCTCGGTTTGCGCTCAGCCTATTTTGGAACCTGCTGACAGGGTGTAAGAGTCCTTGTTTTTAGCTGTCCCTTGAACATTCACTCTTGCACCAAATTTTTATTTTTATAGTGCATTAGGTTGGAATGTAAATTGTCAAAATGCAATCTCAGCATCCACCACTTTCAGACGTACGCTTTAGAAGGTATGGGAAATATAACAAAGCATGAATATAAGCTCCCTGCAGTTAAACACACATGTAACACCAGAGGAATGCCGAAGAGATCAGACAGAGGGCTGGATCCAAACTAAATTTTCCATCAGCAAAATGGAACTTTCCTTCCTCCTCCATCTCACGGCAGACCACTGATTTCTGCAAAAAGCTGATCCTGTGATGTAGAGGACCCCAAGGAATGAATTAAAGGGGTTGCAGCTCGATGGAAATTGCCCTCTTCCCTTCTGCTGGTGGAAAATTTAATCTGGATAACAGTGCTCTCACACTATTTCAGTACCTTCAGATTAAAAGCTTTGTACACATTAAACGGCTTGATATTTTTAGACCTCTAAACGCTTTTGGACAAATGTTCTCTTCACCTCCAGGGTAAACACTGATGATGGTGAAAACTTATTCTACCATGATGGATTGAAAATTTAAGGAGACACCAGACTAAGACTAAATGGCAACTAGATTTGTCACAGGAAATCACAAAACAAACATGGCTGAAAATTCACGCCAATTTTTTGGGGCATGTTAAGTGTTGTCAAGGCGCTTCCGACTTATGGCAACCCTATGAATTTATGTCTTCCCATATGTCCTGGTGTTCACAACCTTGCTTGGGTCTTGCGCACTGAGGGCCTTTGGGGGGGCAACAGTGGTGCTGGCAGTGGGGCAACAGTGGGAGGCAACAGTGGGGCAACAGTGGGAGGGCTTCTGGGGTTCTGGCTCCAATGGTGGACCTCCTGATGGCACCTGGTATTTTTGGCCCCTGTGTGACATACTGTTGGACTGGATGGGCCATTGGCCCAATCCAACATTGGCTTCTCTTATGTTCTTATGTGGGCCGTGGCTTCCTTGACTGAGTAAATCCACCTCATGTTGGGTCTTCCTCTTTTCTTGCCACCTTCAACTCTTCCTATCATTATTGACTTTTCTAGTATTTTTCTAATAATGTGACCAAAGTATGATAGCCTCAGTTTCCGGATTTTAGCTTCTAGCGAGAGTTCTGGCTTGCTTTGATCTAGAACCCACTGGTTTGTCTTTCTGGTGGACCACGGTATCCATAAGACTCTCCTTGAAATACCACAACCTGCTCTGAGCCCACTTGTAGGGGAGGGCAGGATAGAAACCCCATGAAATAAATAAGATAAAATACATTTAGCTCCTTTGTACCCTCTCAGAAAGACTCCTTGGAGAATTGCTATCAGCCTGAACAGCAGACAAGGTCTCCTTTTCTACTAATGGACACATGGTTTCAAGTTCTAACAAGCAATTAGAGGGCTCTCAGAGTACAGGGAGCCATTTCATTGCTTCGTTGAACCGGAGGCCTTGTCTTGGCAAAGCACACAGAGTTGGATTCAGCCAACCTTTTCACCCAGCCTTGTGCAAGTCCTCTCTCAATTATAGCTAGGGTTGCCAACCTACAGATGGGGCCTGGAGATCCCCCGCTTTTACAACTGATCTCCAGACTACAGACATCAGGTTCCCTGGAGAAAATGGCTGCCTTGGAGGATGGACTCTATGGCACTGCGCCATGCTGAGGTCCCTCCACTCCCGAAATCCCACCCTCTCCAGGCTCCACCCCCCAAATCTCCAGGTATTTCCCAACCCAGATCTGGCAACCCTAACTATAACCCCCATTCGACATGGCTTTTGTAAGAACAGGTCCCATGATTCTCAGCACAGCCTTCATGGCGGCCAAAGAGGACCCTTTCTGGTATGTATTGTGCTATACAGATAGCCTGAATTATAGAATGAGCCTGAACTTCAGACACAATCTCCATAGTCTCTCAGTATTCTAGGATCAATGGCCTGATTGGCTGCCGTTGTGCAATAGGCCAATCAGGGAAGACTGTGGCTTTCGGAGGGAACAAACCCTATTGGTCCTAAGCACTCAATTATGATTGGACCTTACTGTTCTACTAGGGATGTGGTTTAGCAGGTTACAAACTGTATGTAAGTTGAGGTTGCTCTGTATGTTCTTGGTGTGTTGTTGTGTTCTGTTCTAGTGAACTGAAATTACTGATTAAAGAAAGTAACTGATCTCAAGTTACAACACTTTCCTCCTTTTTTACCTGAAAAACAGCTGGTTGGATCCAACCCATTGTCTACCTCTGTGCTACTGCTTCCCCCAGCACATCAAGGTGGTTCATGAAAGGCTTTCTCAAGGCTGTTGAGCAACATAACAGTGAAAGTAAGGAGTCTCTCCCCACCCCCCATCTTAAGGGACAGCTTATCATGGACCTGGAAGTGTGGGAAGCAAAAGGAGATTAAGGGGAACAAATGGGCTTTTGAATGAGGAGAGCTGCAAGAAGTTCCTAATCATTTCGACAGCCTCCGGCATTTGCCTCCAGTGTGTTTCCGTTTAAAACTATGAACAGGATGTAACAAGTCGTGTATGTATTTACATCAGAGTGTTGTAGCAACCATGATCTAAGAAAATGGCCTACTTTAAACTCATGATTAATCCTTTCTCATTTCTGGGTCACATGCTGTAATCTGCAACTTCTTCTTTAAAATAGTTCAAGATCAGCGTAAGTTAAATGACATGTAAAGAGTGGACTCCGTTTCTGGAAAAAGTATTCCACTGGTCCACCTCAGCAGCCATTCATTGAGCAACGGCAACAGTGAGCAATCTCGGGGTCATATCAGTTTTGTTCAGTCGTCAAACTCAGACTTGTTGCTACTGAGTGCAACTTCAAAATATTACATAAGAACATAAGAGAAGCCAATGTTGGGTCAGGCTGGTGGCCCATCCAGTCTGACACTCTGTCACACAGTGGCCAGAAACACCAGGTGCCCTCAGGAGGTCCATCAGTGGGGCCAGGACACTAGCAGCCCTCCCACTGTTGCCCCCCCCCCAGCACCAAGAATATAGAGCATCACTTGCCACAGACCGAAACTTCCTATCTATACCTTGTGGCTAATAGCCACTGATGGACTTCAACTCCGTATGTTTATCCAATCCCCTCTTGAAGCCGTCCATGCTTGCAGCCGCCACCACCTCCTCTGGCAGTGAATTCCACATGTTAATCACTCTTTGGGTGTGATTAATTTTCCATGAACTATTTAGGATGAGGAGACTAAACTTTGCAGGCAGGACTATCATGTACGCTAATTAAGGCTTGACTGCTGCTTTGTTCTGCTGTTTCTGACCAACACAGCTCATCTACCCAACTGAATCTGAAGATATGACTGGACGAGACTTCCAAAGCCCTGAAAAGATTGAGCTTTAGATATCAAAGAGAAGGCCTCTTCTACTTGGGGAAGTATTAGAAGTATTACCTCATCATAAGGCAATCAGAGTGACTCCTTTGCAAAACACTCTGTTATAAATGGGCCCTGAATCCAGAATTGGATCAAAAAGGCACATTTCCACTTATACGAATCAGTTCAGGGCTGTCTTCAGAAGTGATGTAAGACCATTTTTCAGTAATGTGGCCATCTAAGACCTTAGTATAAGCAGGGGACCATTCCTTTGCCACATTTTTTAGTTTTAATATGTCCGGATTAACTCGAAACACATTCGCCTTTCATATGCTATCTTAGTTAATTTGTTTTTTTAAAGACATGGCATTCCCTTTGAGCCTATGGGGATTTGCCAGGCTGGAATTCTTAACAAATACATCCATTTCTCCAAAGAAAATTGCACTGATTTACCACTAGCCTTCGTCCTGGAAGTAAGCACCAGTGTTTTCCAAAAGATGTTATTTGCAATTTTCTCGCTGACACCCCAGCAAAACTGTTGTCCTCATCTGAATGATGACACTCCCCATCCTAAAATAAACAGCAGAGGGCCTGCAAAGCATTCCCAGAAGTGTGAGACGTAAACTTTAGGTTTGGGGTGGGGTACTTGAAGGACCACCTCTGCCAGACTGTCCAGCCCAGTCAGTAGTCAAGAGCCTGCTCCCAAGCTCTGTTCTGTGTCTTGGCAAAACACTATGGCTTTAAACCCTGCCGAGGTCGCTTCCCTCTCCAAACCCCTCCCTCCCCAGGCTCTACCTTCAAATCTCTAGGAATTTTCCAACTTGGAGTTTTCCTCCCGGGGAACTGACCTCTGCAGTCTGGAGATCGGTTGTTATTCTGGAAGAACTTCAGGCTCCACCTTGAAGTTGGTAATCCTAGTTTCAGGCCTCAGGTTGTCATGGTAGCCAGGAGCGCCTTCTGTCAGCTGCATCTGATTTGCCAGCTCTCTCATTACCTAGACTCAGCCGATCTGGCCACGCTGATCCGTGTTTCTGTACCCTCGTGGTTAGATTACTGCAATGAGCTCTACATGGGGCTGCCCTTGAAGACTACCCAGAAACTACAACTGTTTCAGAATGTGGCAGCTCGACTATTGCCAGAAACAGACACTGCCCATTTTGAAACAACTACATTGGCTGCCAGTCTGTTTCCAAATTCAGTTCAAGCTGCTGGTTATAAACTTGAAAGCCTTTCACAGCCTGGGACCCCCATATTTGAAGGACTGTCTTCTTCCATAGAAAAAGAAAAAGAGATTGGATTTATACCCCACCCGTCACTACCCAGAGGAGTCTCAGAGCAACTTACAATCTCCTTTCCCTTCCCCTCCCCACAACAAACACCCTGTAAGGTAGGTGGGGCTGAGAGATCTCTCTTGAGAACCACCCATGAGAGAACAGCTCTCAAAGAACTTATGACTGACCCAAGGTCACACCAGCAGCTGCCTGTGGAGGAGTGGGGAATCAAACCTGGTTCTCCCAGATTAGAGTCCGTGCTCCTAACCACTACACCAAACTGGCTCTCCTGTTTAGGTCCCTGTGTACCAGCTACGATCATCAGGTAGCCATCTGTTGGCTACCCCACCACTTAGGGTGGCCCATCTCATGCCAGCCATAGCCTGGGCCTTTTCCATCGTGGCTCCAGCTCTGTGGAGTGGGCTCCCTGAAGAAGTGAGGGGGGCCCCTCCCCAGAGATCTTCGAGAGGTTCTGCAACACCTGCCTGTTTGCCAGGGCTTTTGAGGAGTATAAATAGGCAGCCATCTTTTAAGGGGAGAAGGGGAGAGAGAATTGGGGTCTGCTTTTTTTATTTCTGGTCTCAGACCAGAAATGCTTTTGACTATTATGGTAAACTGCCTCAAACAACGGGGAAAGGATGTCAGTCTTTTAAACTAGTTACGAGGGGCATCAAAATACAAAAGATACCAAATTTTGGTGGCGGCATAATAACCTTTGGGAGGGGAAATGCTGTGGGATCTTTGACAGAGTATATACCTGAGCATGTCTTAATCTGGCCCCGGCTGGTACTCATTTACCAAACTCCTTCCTCCCCCGTTGACCCTCTACACCCACACAAAGCCAGAGGCGGGCTGCCTGAACAGCCTCAGTATTAAAACCGAAGTGAACTGCTGCTAGTAGCTGCCATCCATCAAACCAAGTAATCCACACCCTAGGGAGATACACATGGCTATCTCTCCATACGATACAACCTAATCGCATACCCATAATTACCCATTTTGTCCTTAACTCCTTCCATAACATCGTCTGCTCACTCAGATTCAGGAACTGAAGGCCTCTGTTTCAGATTATATTAGCCGATGCTTTCTCATCTAAACACTATTTGTAGGAAATGTTCCAGAGCCACACTGGGAGGACTACAGAACAGCTCTGCTCGTAAAAGGTCATGGTCAGTAGCATCCTCAAGTCCTCGCCTGATTAAATGGTTTCTAATTTTCATACATATACCTTTATTGGCATAAAAGATTAAATGGTTTCACTGACGGTGTTGCGTTGTGCGAGGAGGGGGAAGCATGAATTTCAAGATCAAGACCAATGTGTGGAATAGGATTGTATGCAAGAAGATGTCAGGCGGCATTAGGACTGTTGTTGAAAAGTGGTTATCCATTATTAATGCTCCATGATACAAAAAATAGGTTTTATAATATTGGGATATACATTAAACACATACATATTTTATCATCCAGGTCAACTCAAGTCAACTCTTAAGCCATAAACAGCTGTTGCGCACTTTTGTTCAGCTGAACAGAATTTGTAGATATTTTGTGTATTTTGTAAACATACGATACGTTACAATTTATATGTGCACACAAATACACATAAACATAAACAGAGATCTTTTCCAGACATCTTGCATTCACACTACAAGGAAGAACCAGGTTCATGCTAAACTATTCATGAACCATTTTTCTGTTCACTGAGAAAAACTTAGGTGAGGTTCTGATTGTGAATTGATTTTGCAGTTTTGTCCATCAAAAAAAAATCCCCAGACTTTTGAATTGTGTACCGTTCTGGTCGTCACACCTCAAAAAAGATATTATAGCATTGGGAAAAGCGCAGAAAGGGGCAACTCAAATGATAAAAGGGTTGGAACACTTTCCCTAGGAAGAAAGGTTGAAGCGCTTGGGGCTCTTTAGCTTGGAGAAATGACGGCTGAGGGGTGACATGATCGAGGTTTATAAGATTATGCATGGGATAGAGTAGGTCGAGAAAGAAGTACTTTTCTCCCTTTCTCACAATACAAGAACTCGTGGGCACTCCATAAAATTGCTGAGCAGTCAGGTTAGAACAGATAAAAGGAAGTACTTCTTCACCCAAAGAGTGATTACCATGTGGAATTCACTGCCACAGGAGGTGGCAGCGGCTACAAGCATAAACGGCTTCAAGAGGGAATTAGATAAACATATGGAGCAGAGGTCCTTCAGTGACTATTAGCCACAAGGTGTAGATAGGAACTCTCAGTCTGGAGCAAGTGATTATCTGTATTCTTGTTGCTTGGGGGGGGGGGGGGGACAGTGGGAGGGCTTCTAGTGTCCTGGCCCCACTGCTGGACCTCCTGAGGGCACCTGGTGTTTTTGGCCACTGTGTGACACAGAGTGTTGGAATGGATGGGCCACTGGCCTGATCCGACATTGGCTTCTATTATGTTCTTATGTTCTGTTCGGCAACTGTTTTGCTCCCTCTAGTGGTCGATTTGATTTTACGTTGATTTATGTCCAGCATAAAAACCTGCAGTTTAAATATGCAGGCAGATATGCCAGACATAAACCAATGTAATATAAAATTGACCAGTAGAGGGAGCAAAACACTTGCATAATGGGAGGGGGGACCCTTAATTAACAGGATCTTACATGTGAGGAAAGTGATAATGTGGGAAAGCCCAAACATATAACAAGAGTGTGGAAATGGTTGACCATTTATACAATATTTCTCCAAACAGTGTTGATCTGGGAGATAGCACAGACATCTGCCAGGGATCAAGCCTTTTGCCTTGACACATTCATTCCCAGATCATGGAAGAAAACAATTTGTTGCACCATGTGAAATGCCATTAGCTGATGGACATTTTGTGGGTTCTCGGGAGTTCTCTTTAATCCAGATATCTATCAGCACAAGCATCCCCAACCCTCTTTGAGCCTGCAGGTGACCTTCACATTTTGAAAGGGCATTGTGAGCGCAACCCCAGGTTGCCAACTTCGGGCTGGGAATGGGGATGCCAGCCTCCAGGTGGGGCCTGGGGATCCCCCAGGATTACAGCTCATCTCCAGACTACACAGATCAGTTCCCCTGGAGAATATGGATGGAGGGTGGACCCTGTAGAATTGTACACCACTGATGTCCCTGTTCTCCCAGGCTCCACCCAAAAATCTCCAGGAGTTTCCCAACCCGAATCTGAGAGGGGGGATCTGGCAACCCTACTTGGGAAATTCCTGGAGATTTCAGGGTGGAGCCAGAGAAGGACAGGGATATTTGGGGGGGGAGGGGTATAATGCCATGGAGCCCACCTTCCACAGCAGACATTTGCTCCAGGGCAACTGATCTCTGTCATCTGGAGCTACACTGAAGCTGAAAAGGATCATATCCAGATTTAGTTCCATGTCTATTCCTGTATGTTGAGCTCTCCATACATAGTTCCAGATCTGTTACAGCCTCACCAGTTTGGTGTAGTGGTTAAGAGCGGCAGTCTCTAATCTGGAGAACCAGGTTTGATTCCCCACTCCTCCACATGCAGCCAGCTTTGCGACCTTGGGTCAGTCACAGTTCTCTCAGAGCTGGTCTCTCAAGAGCAGTTCTCAGGAGAGCTCTCTCAGCCCCACCTACCTCAAAGGGTGTCTGTTATGGGGGAAGGAAAGGAAGGTGATTGTAAGCTGCTCTGAGACTCCGAGTAAAGGGTGGGGTATAAATCCAACTCTTCTCCTGCAGAGTGCAGGGGGTTGGACTAGATGACCTGCAAGGTCTCTTCCAACTCAAACATTCTATGTTTCTATGATTCCTCCTTTTTCTCCTTCTTCTCCTCCTCCTCCTCCTCCTTCTCATATGCAATAGCTGGATGCTGACATTCACTCAGGGCATTTGTGCGCGCAGTACCCTGTTGTGTGTCCACGTCATAACACCGCAAGGGAATCCATGCACAGCATTCCATTTCCACACACAGGCATTCCTTCCTGGATTGGGCTAACCACAGATAACTCTAGAACCCTTCCTCTGAGACCTGTGCAAATCTCCTCATTCTACAAGACTCTAAAATCATTCTACTGTTGTCCACCTCTGAGTAGACGTAGCTGTCCTCCAATTGCTGATTCGACATGAACGCCTCCACGGCTCTGAGTACTCCGCCGGATCAGCATCTGGAGCCCGAAACGTTTCTGGAAAAAACTCTGCACCGAAGGAAGCTGGCTTTTGCATGTGGTGTCCACATGAGCGAATGGAATCTTCACCCCCGGCCAAGAAAATGAGGCTTTAGTCAGAGAGAGATGCTAACAGATACCTCTCCAGCGTCTGAGGAAATCTGACTAGCGAGTTTATAACTGCACATTCTTGGCTTGGGCCGACTTTCTAAATTTAATCTCCTCCAACTGCTTACAATGCTACAGCAGAAGAAACCTGGTCAGCGTTTCGGAGGGACTACGCAAACGTCACCCCCAAACCTCATTCTATAGAATTTCAGGGTTTCACAAGAGGCGAGATCGAGCCTGCGAATATCGTTTTCGTATAAACGTATTTTTCGCACGCCTTGTGGTAATTGGAGTCCCAGTCATTTCCCAAAGCAAAGCATTGAAACTTGATGAGCGAGCCGTTTATAGTGTTTCTGACTGAATGGAAAGGATGGGCTGGAAGACCCCCAACAGCCCTTGTGGGAACTGGCTGTCTTCTTGAGGCTTACCAGGCTAAGAGAGAACTGAAATCGTTCTGATACGAGGCGCTGCGTTACTCATCCTCAGAGTCTCTCTTCAGAAGCATCTCTTTTATTCCTCAGCAGCTTCCTTGGAGCCTCAGACTGGAAAGGGGGGGGGGTCCATCCAGGTCATCTTTGTGTGAAGACGAGAAGGAAGCTCCGAGTCCCTCGTTAAAAAGAGGTCAGCATCGGCCAACCGGCTTCCCACTGAGGCGGAGTGAATCACTCACAAACTCAGAATGACAAACCCGATGAAGGTGGCAGCAGACAGAACGTCTGAATCTCCAGCTGCAACTCCACTTTTGTGTGTGTGTGTGTGTGTCGTTTCAGCACTAGTCAGGATTTGGCAGAACAGTTGTTGAGCCAGGGGATGGGTTTCTGACGCGTGTGACTCACCCCCCAAGGGAAAGCTGGCGCGCAGTCACCCCGCGTCTTCTGCCACTGTTCAGTTGACGAAGCGACGGACTCATAGGCTCTCTCCTCTTTATTTGGTTGTTTTGTTTATTCTGTTTATCTCCCGCCTTTCGCCCCAATGGGGACCCGAAACGGCTCACGTCATTCTCTTCTTCTCTGTTTTATCCTCACAACAACCCGGTGCAATGCTCCCTCTAAGCTGTGGAGTGTTGTGAGCAAAAATTCTACTTTGTGAGCTACTGGCACTAAAGTTGAGAGCGAGCGATTTGGCTGCTGCATAACTTTGTTTGCTCTGGAGCCCTCCTCCCTGAGCTAAGACAAAAATGTGTGAGCTGGAGGCTAAAAAACTGTGAGCTAGCTCACACTAACTCAGCTGAGAGGGAACACTGATCCTGTGAGGTGGATTAGGCTGAAAGCAGGGCTCATTTCGTAGCAGGAGCTCCTTTGCATATGAGGCCACACACCCCTGATGTAGCTAATCCTCTAAGAGCTTACAGAACTCTTCTTACAGGGGCTACTGTAAGCTCTTGGAGGATTGGCTACATCAGGGGTGTATGGCCTAATATGCAAAAGAGCTCCTGCTATGAAATGAGCCCTGGCTGAGAGAGTGTGACTGGCCCACGGTCACCCAGCAGGATGACCTGACCTGGATAGTCCAGACTAGCCTGATCCCATCAGATCTCGGAAGCTAAGCAGGTCAGCCTTGGCTAGTATTTGGAAGGTCAACCTCCAAGGAATACCAGGGCTGTGATGCAGAGGCAGGCAATGGCCAGCCACCTCTGAAACATCTCTTGCCTTAAAAACAAGTCTGGAAAAAAATGTAAGGGAACACGGTGGTATAATTCGCACAAACACTGTGAAGATTCACTTCTAAACAATGTGTGAACCAAATAAAGACTGTTACAAATTCATGTCGTTAGATTTATATAGACTTCAAGAATCTTGTACTCGAACAAAAACTTCCAAAGTGCACTTTAAACATGTACAACACCATGTCAGAGAACAAAACACGCCCATTACAAAGCTAAATCCAAATCGTAAAGGTAACTCAATTCAACAGGTAAGTCTTCTGAAAAAAATAGCCGCTTGCTCAATTCAACAGGTAAATCGCCTGAAAAAAATAGTGGTATCAAGGCCACCTGAAACTTCTATGTTCCACAAATAACAATTCACCAGCAAGCATATACAAATCCTCCAGGACACTGTGCAGCTTTCCAGCAGGCTAATTCAACAGGTAAATCTTCCGAAAATGACAATTCACCATCACCAGGAAGCATATACAAATCTTCCAGCAGACTAACATGTTTCCCAGGTTAAATCACGTTTCCAATCTTCATCGGAGTCAAGAATAAGCATTTTCACATGGAGCTAAAAAACTCATCAGAATTCTCACCACTTCCCATAATCCAGGGGCTAACTGCTTCACACTCAGAAGGCTTGGTAGGAGCTCTTGAAACAAGTCTAGCTCACCACCTAGTGGTGCATTATGCTAAAAGAACTAGAACTTCTGGCTGCCGGACAGTCTTAGGATCTCCTGCCTATTGTACACACCATGCCATACAATTATTGTACATTCACCTAGCAGGATTCCACGGCACAAGTGAGGGTCCTAGTCCCAGATCCTTTAGAAGAAGAAGAAGAGATTCACTACCCAAGGGAGTCTCAGAGCGGCTTACAGACAACTTTCCCTTCCCCTCCCCACAACAGACACCCTGTGAGGTAGGTGGGGCTGAGAGAGCTCTGACAGAAACTGCTCTTTTTCAAGGACAGCTCTGACAGAACTATGGCTTGCCCAAGGTCATCCAGCAGCTGCAAGTGGAGGAGTAGGGAATCAAACCCGGATTTCCCAGATTAGAGTCCGCGCACTTAACCACTACACCATGCTGCCTCGCTCTCTGTCTCTCTCACATTCTCTCTCTCCTTCCTTCACAGCGCTAAAAGGTAAAGGTTTCGCTTGCTCAAAAGGCAGCCGAATCCAACTCAAGGGGGCGGTGCTCATCTCTGTTTCCAAGCCAAAGAGCCAGCACTGTCCAAAGACTTCTTGATGGTCATGTGGCCAGCATGACTAGATGCCGAGGCGCATGGAATGCTGTTACCTTCCCACCAAAGCGGTACCTATTTACCTACTTGCAATTTCATGCTTTTGAACTGCTAGGTTGGCAGGAGCTGGGGCCGGAGACGGGAGCTCACTGTGTCACATGGCACTCGGGTCTCAAACTGCCGAGCTACTGACCTTCCGGTCTGCAGCCCTAACCACAAGTTGTTGTGCTTTCTGGAATGGTCAACTGATGGTACCCCTGGCTTTCTTTCCCCGGAATCAGAAACTCACTTCAGTCCATTATTTCTGGGTTTAGTTAACCCCAGCCATCGATGGCAGCGAATGACATTCCCAACGTGCCCTTCCATGAATGAAACAACCAACCCAGAGCAGATGTCTGGGCCTCTGGGGTGAGGTGACATCGCTATGCCAACTCTGTTTCTCTTTCCAGATGGGTCAGATGAGACAGCGGCTGTCTCGGACTGGTGTCTGGTTGTGGCGAAGGGATGGGTGAGGGTGAATAAACAGAAGTGCCGCCCGTATACGACTGGGATGCTGTGGGTTGGTGTTGATAATGAAGCCATTCAGGGCTGGCAGGGTCAATCTTTTCCTTATGTAGCCCAACAAAGTTTAATTCTGGGTATGAGCTTTGGTGGGCACGCTTGCAAAAGCTCATCTCCAGAACTAGACTCTGTTGGTCTTCAAGGTGCCACTGGACTCAAGCTTTGTTCTGTTGCTTCAGACCGACACGGCTACCCCGCCTGCATTTATATATCCCAAATTCCTGTTCAGGCTATCCCTTCAGAGGTTTCACCCTCTCTTCCCCAACCCTGCTTGAACAGGAGATTCCTTTTTCGCTGTAGGTGTTAACTAGCTTAGCAAAAGTCGTCAATGGTTCCTGTTTCTTTTGTGATTAGATCTGGATTCTACATGATTACCTGATTCCTGCTTTTTAAAATTTTCATCAGTCTTTATGGAAAGTTATAGAAGAAGAACAACAATCACAATCACAACAGAAACAACAATCACAACAGAAGTTTAATAATATTATATTATATATTATATTATATTATATTTAATAATATTATAACGCTATACCAAAAACAGGGGCCACTTCGACACTGAGACACTTAAGACACTGAGCTGCAGACCAAAAGGCCTGTAGTTTGGCAGTTCAAGACCTGAGTGCCGTGTGATGGAGTGAGCTCCCGTCTCTGGCCCCAGCTCCTGCCAACCTAGCAGTTTGAAAACAAGAAACTGAAAGTAGATAAATGAGTACCGCTTCGGTGGGAAGGTAACAGCATTCCGTGTGCCTCAGCATTTAGTCGTAAGAACATCAGAGAAGCCAATGTTGGATCAGGCCAATGGCCCATCCAGTCCAACACTCTGTCACACAGTGGCCAAAAATACCAGGTGCCCTCAGGAGGTCCACCAGTGGGGCCAGGACTCTAGAAGCCCTCCCACTGTTGCCCCTCTCTCAAGCACCAAGAACACAGTGCATCACTTGCCCCAGACTGAGAGTTCCATCTAGACCTTGTCACTAATAGCCACCTTTGGACCTCATAAGATCGCTTCCTTGAACTCTGAAATGCCCACTTCTGTATGTTTGTATGTATTTTATACCCTGCCTTTCTCCCCAAAGGAGATCCACATTCTTCTCCTCTCCTCTATTTTGTCCTCATAATAGCCCTGCGAGGTAGGCTTCACGGAGAACATGCAGCTGCCCCAAGGTCACCCAGCAAGCTTCCAGTGTCACAAACGGGGATTCAGACTTGGATCTCCTGGATCCTAGTCTGATCAGCAAAAGCTGAGAGGAAGAGCTGGATTTAGGGTTGCTGACTCCGGCTTGAGAAACTCCTGGCGATTGGGGGTGGAGTCTGCAGCGGGCGGAGTTGTGGGCAGGGAGGGAGCTCAGGGAGGATGTGAGGTCATAAACTTCTCCCTCTGAAGGTACCATTTTCTCTTTGGGTCTCTGTAGTCCAGAAATCAGTTGTAATCCAGGTTGGCCACCCTAGCTGGGATTTCTATTTAACAAATTCTTGAAGGCCCATATTTCCAAAGAGACGCACTTTCAGTGAAATGAGATGATTGGATTTTGCAACAGCACTGAGCTTACAGGTTTTAAATAGAAGTGAGTTCTGGGTGCTGTTTACACTTTCAAGAAGTGAGGGGGGGGGATCAAGAGTGTGATTGTACAAGGCAATTTTAAATAAAAATAATAAGGACTCCACTAACGCTGTCTTTCTCAGCAGCGCACCTTTTGCTCAGGTGTCAGCTGAAAGGTGGCGCGTGCCCGCCCTTCTATTCCCTCTCCTCTTAAGTTAGACATCCTTTAGGTAGCATAGCAACAGCTGCCTCACGTGGGTTTCCCGCAATGCCACCTAGAAGCAGATGTGAACTGGGCTGGCTAATAAAGTCTGGGAAAGTGTCAGACAGAAAGAGAGCGAGAGAGAAGTCAGCCAGACTCTGCACTGCTGTGGAATAATTCATTAGCGAAGGCTTCCTCACCTCCGGTGGCTCACAGAGGTAAATCC
Organism: Lepidodactylus listeri; assembly: GCA_029233225.1. NCBI lineage: Eukaryota > Metazoa > Chordata > Lepidosauria > Squamata > Gekkonidae > Lepidodactylus > Lepidodactylus listeri. The sequence goes on along the minus strand of JARCFY010000010.1, from coordinate 15,123,126 downwards.
CAACCCTCAAACAGAGTGGATTCTAATTACTTCGCTGCTGTATAATAGGAATTGTCAGTGCCCATGACATTCCGCAGGTTTTTAAAAAACATAACCCCAACCTTTTCTCTTTGGTCTTTGAGGCTTGTCGCTCAAAATCTGTATTCCCCCTAAGATGTGTTTGCAACCATTGGGTGGTTCCAAGGATGCCAGCCTCCAGGTGAGACCTGGGGATCCCCAGGAATTACAGCTCATCTCCAGTCTACAGAGATCAGTTCCCCTGGAGAAAATGGCTGCTTTGGAGGGTGGACTCTATGTCACTGTACCCTGTCCTCCCCTGGCTTTATCCCCAAATCTCCAGCAGTTTCCCAAGCTGGATCTGGCTACTCTACCCTCTCCACCACCCCACCAGTGGTCAGGAGTGACCTGGAAACCTTAGTGGTCCTGTGCGCTGATGTTAAAGAGGAGTGATCTTGGTAAATCTGAGTGCTGATGTTTTCAGGAGATGAAATCAAATGGGTATTGGGATGCTTGTGTTTGACATAGAAAGGTTTGTGTACTTCTGCAAAAACACATCAAAATAAGCTGCAGAGCATTTAAAAATAATAATAACTTGGACTGCATGGACTCAGAATATAGCGTGAACTGTTCCAAAGCAGGGGTTTTCTGAATGTGTTGTGGATTCAGTGAAATTTCCTTGGAAATTTCCCCTGCACTGGTGGGGAGGGCAGGGTAGAAATTGAAGGAAGGAAGGAAGGAAGAAGGGCGAAGACTTTCCAATTTCCTGGGGGGGGGGGGCTGGGGCTGGGACAGAGACAACACAGGCCATTGTCTCTGGGGGAGGCTCAGCACTTCCTGGAAAAGTTCGGGGGAGGGGGCTCCAGCTCCCCAGCCCCCCTGAAGTTGACACCTATGGGAAGGAAGGAAGGAAGGAAGGAAGGAAGGAGTCTATTGAATTTGGGATAAAAAGAAATACATGGAGTGTCATTTGATCTTATTGAAGAGGCTTTCTGATTTCACTTGGTGGATGGATTTTTATTTATTTTTTAGCAGTGGGAGTCCAGGCTTAAAGGGCCATTTTCAAATCCACTCAAGGTTAAATGACATGCACACAAAATCAAACAAAATGTTTTCAGAGCAATTTTTCATCTCTGAAAGCTAGATGCAAGTCCAGTAGAGACCTTAGAAACCAACAAGAATTTTGGGTTAAGATGAACATTTGAGGGTCAAAGCTCCCCCTTCAAATGTAGACGGTCCACTATGGATCGACACACTTACCCCCTGAAACCGTCTTTTAAAACAAGCTTTAAAATTATAGCAAGGTTATCAACACAAGAAAAAAGTATCGTATCTGCCCATTGTTAGCTCTCTCTCTCTCTTGCCCTCTCTCGCTCGCTCGCTCTCTCCCCTGAGTTTAGAAAGTGTTGGACTTGATTAAGATTGTAGTGAGATCTAACTGTTAAGAGAATAAGATTTCCTGATGTTTTGCCCAGGGGCGTTTGACCTCTCCAATACTACCTGACTCCAGCAGAGAAACACAGCCCCAGGGCAAGTCTCAGAGGGGAAGGCAAGAGAGATTGGTTTCCTTCCTGCCCTTTCATGTGCCTAACTCTCTGTTTATTCCTCTGGAGCTTCTCTCTGTCTGTCTCTCTCTGTCTGCCCATCTCACTTACTTTACACTACCAGTGATTTTTTTCCTTGAAACCAATGAAATGGGCCCATGAACTAGATGTGCATGTCAAAAGCACAAATCCCTTCGCCCACAGTTCTGGCATAAAAAAACCCTAAATCAAATGGCAATGAGGGAGTCCTAGTGCCGCTTCTACTGCTCCATCCGCAGGACCCCTGGCTCAAGCAGCTCTGCCCTTGCTCCTTTGAGCCAGTTTGGTGCAGTGGTTGGGAGCACGGACCCTAACCTGGGAGAAACAAGTTTGATTCCCCACGCCTTCACATGCAGCCAGCTGGGTGACCTTGGGCCAGCTACATTTCTCTCAAAGCTATTCTCTCAGGAGCAGTTCTCGAGAGAGCTCTCTCAGCCCCACCTACTTCACAGGGTGTCTGTGGTGGGGAGAGGAAGGGAAGGAAACTGTAAGCTGTTCTGAGACTCCGAGTGAAGGGCAGGGTATAAATCCAATCTCCTCCTCCTCCTCCAACTTCTTTTTCTTCACACCAGGAACTGCCTTCCAGAAGACCTGCACGAAGTTGCTGCCACCTCTCAGTTCCTTCGCGCCCCTCCTCAAAATCCACCTGTTCCATGAAGACATTGGCATGAGCCTCCCTGCAGTCTTTATCCCATATTGAAACAAAGCCCAAGCAGGTGTCACTGTTAGGGTTCCCAACTTCCAGGCCTGGAGGTCTCCCAGAATTACAACTGATCTTCAGAGAGGGTTACCTGGTACCTCCCAGCAACTGGCGGGTAGGAGTGGAGGGGTTCACTGGCAGCGAAGAGAGGTCTAGGATGGCATCGCCAGTGACATCACTTCCACTATGCACCAGAAGTGAAGTCATCGCATCGCTGGTGATGCAGGGACATTTTGGCACTGGGGCGAAAGCTCTACAATAGAAGTCGTTTTTGCCCAAATACCAGACCGTTCTGCTAGCAGGTGACACGATGATGTCACTTCCAGTGTCTACCAGAAGTGACATCACCGTGTGGCCTATGTTACTGGCCTAGGCCTCCCTTTGCTGCCAGCAAGTTCCCCCACCAGCCAGCTGATTGGTGGGGGGGGGGGGGAAGGGCCCCAGGATGGGGGATTCTCAGCCCTAGCAGGACCAAGCAAACCTGTCTTCAGACAGCAGAAATCAATTCCCCAGGAGAAAATTACTTTGGAGGGTGGACACATTCTTTCCTTGTTTATCCCTTTGTCCATTTCCCTCCCCTGTGAAGAACTTCAGGTTGCAGACTCTTTGGGGCAGAGACTTCCTTCCTTGTATGCTAAAGCATCAAGCACCCTGGTAGTGCTAAATAAAAATAAGTGGCCGGGGGAAAGTAGAACTCTCCGAACTGGCCTTAAGGCGAAGGTTAAGAAACACAAAAGCTGCTGGGTATTTATTTCCTTTCCTTTCCCAGAAGAATGCAAGTAAGACGTGCATGGCGGGCTGAGACGTCTGTTACCAAACAGCTTGTGATCAGCATTTCTGTCGTGGGAAAATGAAGCCTTAATAGGATTTTGTTATTAGCGTGTTTGTCGGATCCAAGCAGTTATTTCGGTTTCTTCAGCAGCACAGTCCCGAGGCATATTTATTAGAAATCTTTTCCCCAACACAATACAAAGTAGTGTATATCTACTAATTTGTCCCGTGTGATCTTCAGATCAATGGACTTCAGAGACTCAAGTGGGTCACAGGCTCCCCCCTTGAAGGGTTGTAAGGTCCTGTACAGCTGTTTTCTTGTGGCTTTTTGGAAGAACCTAATGCTAGTGCGGGAAAGCAGGGGGCATGATATTAACTGATCCCGTCAGATCTCAGAAGCTAAGTAGGGCTGATACTTGGAAGGGAGGCTCTGGAGAGGAAGGCATAAGAACATAAGAGAAGCCAATGGTGGATCAGGCCAATGACCCATCCAGTTCAACACTCTGTCACACAGTGGCCAAAAATACCAGGTGCCATCAGGAGGTCCACCAGTGGGGCCAGGACACTAGAAGCCCTCCCACTGTTGCCCCCCCCCCCAAGCACCAAGAATACAGAGCATCACTTGCCCCAGACCGAGAGTTCCTATCTATACCTTGTGGCTAATAGCCACTGATGGACCTCTGCTCCATATGTTTATCCAATTCCCTCTTGAAGCCGTCCATGCTTGTAGCCACCACCACCTCCCATGGCAGTGAATTCCACATGTTAATCACTCTTTGGGTGAAGAAGTATTTCCTTTTATCTGCTCTAATCCAACTTCTCAGCAATTTCATGGAGTGCCCACAAGTTCTTGTATTGTGAGAAAGGGAGCAAAGTACCTCTTTCTTGACCTGCTCTATCCCATGCATAACCTTGTAAAGGCAATGGCAAACCACCTCTGCTTCTCACTTGCCTTGAAAGCCCCTTGTTGGGGTTGCCATAAGTTGGTTACAACTCGATGGCACTGATGTATGTAATGCTAGTACTCATGCGTAGAGAGCTTCTCCTAGCACATTTGTTTGTTTGTACCCCGCTTATCTCCCTAAAGATGTTGGAGTGAGCAACTCAGCATGCCTGGACATCAGGAGGCACTACAACATTCTAAGGGTGTTATAGGTGTCATCTCCTCGAACGGGGGGCCTCTCTTTGATTTAACCTGGGAGTTACCCTCTGATCCCTCCTCTGTCTCTCCCTTTGTCCTCTCACTCACTGCACATGGCCTTCCATGGAGACACATGTCAATGAAGGTATCTCATGCAGATACAATGCCCTCCTACTCTCCACACACGTGATGCCAGACAAGCTGGCCATTTGTGAGAGGGAAAGGACTCTTTAGATTAGGTTTCTCTCTCTTCATTTGACTGCAACCTGAATGTGAACTGGATCTACTTGAATGAATGAGTAATTAACACATGGAATTTCTCTTATGTTCTTAAGTTTAATGTAAGTTTTAAACTTTTGCAGTATACCTCTTGGGAGATTTATTTACTGAACTCAGTATCTCGCTTCTATGAGTGGGCAAACTCTGCTATATTAACCAAGTATCCCAATAAAAGGGACCCAAAGCATTTTACAGTGGGGGGGGGGGGAGACAACAGATTTCATCTTGGGCTGGTACTGGGCTCATTGGCTGGCTGGCTGGCTCCTCCGAAGTCACAGGTCAAAAGCCCATTGGTGCTTGCCTTCTGCTTGTGCTTCTGACCATGGCCAAGCTTGATCGGTACTTGGGACCAGCAAGAAATACACGTCCTCAATGAGGTGGTGCTACTGATAAAGATGTTTCTCTCATCCCCTTCTTCAGTGCATGGCAAGGAATAGCAAGACTGTAAGGGAAGGTCCTAAACCTGTCAGATCTCAAAAGCTAAGCAGGGTCAGTTTGGTGTAGTGGTTAAAGAGCACAGCCTCTAATCTGGGAGAACCAAGTTTGATTCCCCACTCCTCCACATGCGGCTGCTGGTGTGACCTCAGGTCAGTCACAAGTTCTTTCAGCGCTTTTCTCTCAGCAGCAATTCTCTTGCGAGATCTCTCAGCCCCACCTACCCCACAGGGTGTCTGTTGTGGGGGGGGGGGGGGGAAGGAGATTGTAAGCCACTCTGAGACTCCTTTGGGTAGTGAAGGGTGGGGTATAAATCGAATCTCTTCTTCTGCTGCTGCTCAATATTTGGATGGGAGTACGGGGACTAGAAGGACATCTGTCAGGAAAACAGCATGGGGAAAACATTAATCCAGTTCCCTTCATGCCACATCCCCAAGGTAAGTCTCTCCCCCACTTTTATGGCTGCTTTTTAAACATTAAAAATATGTCATAAGACCATGGATTTCCCACATGACGTGAAATTGTGACAAGTCTGTCTTGAACTAGCTGACTGGGGCAGTTGCCTTATACTGGAAGCTGTTTCACAACCTGACGAAGATTGCGAAACATGAATAGAAAATTCCGGAAATCACGTCGGGAGCAACATGGTCTTTAGCAACTTTTCTGTTTGGACTGTGATTGGAGTAACCTCATCTGGAATTATTCTTATATATTTGGACTCTGACCTTGATAATGGACATTGTGATTTACAGTGTGTGTTTGCCTATGTTAGGACTTTGAAATATTGCACTTGCATGTGAAATAACAGAAAGTACAAACAATGTACAAGTAAGATACAAACATTTTTGATTAGATCATTCAACTGTATTGTGATCACAGGATGGTTCATTTTGGTATCGGTTTATAACTCCGTGATTCCCTTTGCTTTGGGGGAATTGTGCCCCACATACTCAGTGAAGTTCCCCCACAATGGCCGGAGTTCCGAGCAACTGTGCCCCCTTCCAGGCTAACTACATATAGCAAGGCAAGGTAAAGTGAACAGCACTGTGAAGACAAAGAATGTGAACATTTTGAAGCGTGAATTGGCCCTAGAAGATTTGTGTTTGTGTGTGTTTGTGTGTGGCACTCTTTTTTGTCGCGTGTACCTTTTGTGACTTAAAAAAAAATGCTATTTTCTTTAGAGAAAGAACCTACTAAAATAGAACTTTTCCCCGTGACCTACTTTCTGCGTGATAACAGTTCTCCGGGTCTTTGCTTTCAAAATACAGTGTTTCCAAACACTTAGGGCTGCGTTTACTACTGAAGCTGAAGAGTGGAGAGGGTGGGTCAGCCATTGTCTCTGCCTCTCGACAACAGAGGCCTTGACAGGACGCATTTGGGTGGAGCGTCTCTCCCCTCTGTGATCGGAGCAGCAGAAAATGCCAGACGACACAGAGCTTCTTATTTCTAACTGTTGCTCCCTGAATGTTCCTCGACTCACTCAAATCCTTGGGAAGACGCATGTGCAGGCCACCGTGTGGAAGTGGCAGCTCTTGACAAGAAAGGGAGACAGTCGGCCCTTCCCTTGAAAGCTTACCTTTTTGCCTCTATGTATACATGCAATAGGGATGGGAGGATGCCCTCTGTTCAGTTTCTTTGGTGACCACCACAGAAGCTGACACAACCATCGGGACAAGACAGTGAGATAGCCATTAGAGACCACTGGCATAACAACATCTGAAAAGGAGAAGGAGGAGGAGGAGATTGAATTTATACCCTGCCCTTTGTTCAGAGTCTCAGAGCAGCTTACAATCAATCAGTTGATTTTCTTGAAGAAGAAGAGGAGGAGGAGGAGATTGGATTTATACCGTGCCCTTCACTACCTGAAAGAGTCTCAGAGTGATTTACAATCCCTTTCCCTTCCCCTCCCCACAGCAGACACCCTGTGAGGCAGGTGGGGCTGAGAGAGCTCTTTCGAGAACTGCTCCTGAGATAACAGCTCTGAGAGAACTGTGATCGACCCAAGGTCACACCAGCAGCCGCATGTGGAGGAGTGGGGAATCAAACCCGGTTCTCCCAGATCAGAGTCCGCGCTCCCAACCATTACACTAAACTGGTAGTGCCACACATAGATGGCAAGCAACTTCCTTGACCTAGAAATTGATTCCGTAGCATCTGTACAATAAATTAATTCCATACCAAAGAATACACGTGAATTTAGAATTCCAATAGATTAAAAAGGTAGAGCTTTCGGATTCTCTGTTGTGACCACAATCTGTTCTGCTGTTTACCAGGCCAGCAGCTACGGGGGAAGTCGTGCTGGAAAGTCTGAGCATAAATCTGAAGCAGGCTGCATACTTGTGGCTGAACTTTTCTATCAGACATCTGTCAGATAAATTGGCAGCATTAAAACTTATTTATTTTCTTTTTCTAGCCTTTTTATAAGTTCCCAGAGCTCCTAAATCATTGACCAGTATTTCCTCCCTTGCCTTTCAACTGAAAAGTAAATTCCATCTTAGCAGTCTCTTGGTTTCAGTCCCTTAGACAGCATTAGTTACACAGGGTTTCTCCCTAAGTCTTGTAGAATAGTTGTACTGCTATGCTTATTGGGCATTGCAGATTAGAGCACGGCCTCTAATCTGGGAGAACCGGGTTTGATTCTCCACTCCTCCACATGCAGCTGCTGGATGACCTTGGGTCGTATCTGTATATTCTGATAACAATATTCATACCAAAAAAATCTGTAATTTATACAAAAGCATATACAATAAAGGTCCAAAGTTGAATGAAGTCTTCTAACAAAGTTTCCAGAGAATATGTTCGTTTCCTAGGTCTTTCTCAGAGAAAAACCAATGCACGGCTGCAATAACCGTTTTTTTTTCTTAATACTTCAAGGAACTATCTGTATACAGTTAACAATTCATCTATTCTCCAAAAAAAGAAGAAAAATTATTATTGGTTATGCAAGGCATATCAAAAATCTATGGGCAGGCCACCTTATTCATCACAGAAAATTTAAAGTGCTTGGGTCAGTCACAAGTTCTCTCAGAGCTTTTCTCTCAAGAGCAGTCCTCAAGAAAGCTCTCTCAGCCCCACCTGCCTCACAGGGTGTCTGTTGTGGGGAGGGGAAGGGAAAGGGATTGTAAATCACTCTGAGACTCCTTCAGGTAGTGAAGGGCACGGTATAAATCCAATCTCCTCCTCCTCCTCCTCCTCTTCTTCAAGAAAATCAACTGACTGAGGTAGATGAATCACAGAAAACAGACAGAGTATTGCATCCACTGAAAACAGACGGTACCATCCAGGAAATTGCCAGGGACAAATTCGGAGCCAGATTAAATTTATGGCTACAGGAGTAACAGAATGTTGAATGTACCTCCCCCCACCCCCGACTTTAAATGAAATTAATTTAAATCAAATCTCCTCACATAAATAGCAGTGATTGAAGCTGACGTTCAGTTGAGAAACCATCTGCCTTCTTGTTGTTAGAGTCAAGTCATGGCTGACTTATGGCGACCCTGTGGGATTTTCCAGGCAAGAGACCTTCAGAGGTGGTTTGCCATGCCCTGCCGCCACATCACGACCCTGGTAATTCCTTGGTGGTCTCCCATCCAAATACTAGCCAGGGCCGTCCCTGCTTAGCTTCCGCGATCTGACAAGATCTGGCTAGCCTGGGTTATCCAGACCAGGTGTATCCACCTTCTACCAAACTGATTTTTAAAAAAATAATTTGGAAAACCTCTTTAGAAGAACCCTCTAAGGACACTGAAGAATTATGAATAACATAAGACAGGACAACTGCTTCCCACAACACTCTAATTTCCAAATGAAATGGGAGCCATTCATAGAGTACACAATGGCATCTTAACATATGCATAAAGAAGAAGAAGAGAAGAAGAGATTGGATTTATATCCCGCCCTTCACTCCCTTAGAGTCTCAGAGCAGCTTACAAACTCCTTTCCCTTCCCCTCCCCACAACAGACACCCTGTGAGGTAAGTGGGGCTGAGAGAGCTCTGAGACAACTTGAGAGAACAGCTGGTACAGAGCTATGGCTTGCCCAAGGTCATCCAGCAGGTGCAAGTGGGGGAGTGAGGAATCAAACCCAGTTCTCCCAGATTAGAGTCTGCACACTTAACCCCTACACCAAACTGGCTCAAACAAACACAACCTAAGACAAATGTGAACTCTGACTATGATACACCAAAGACAACATGATTGAACATTCTTTAAGAACAAAGGATAAAATATCGGTTTAAGCACTAATAGTTTTTTAATGTATATATCTAGATAAAGAGCATACAGATTAATACGTGGAAAAACAGTATGAGCAATGAGAACCATAACAATGTAATAGGAAACAACAATATTCTGTTATTACCACTTGAGTAAAATGTTGACATTTATTATGATACCAGTATGTGAAACTTCGTAAAATGTATTGCTATCTTGGTACCTCTGTATTCCTACTAAAACAGCAATAAAAACAATAATTTTAAAAAAGGATGCTAAAGGAAAGGTTGGAACCCAAGACAAATGGGATTCTAGTCTGAAAGCAATGGAGACTGCAATAATTCAATCGCGATCTAAAAATAAGCGTTGGGGAAACCGCTGCTTGACTCTGGTGCCAGCGCTTGGCTTCATTTGTGGCTCCTAATTTTTATCCGTTCTTCTTCTTCTTCTTCTTCTTTAAAAAGTTGGTATTTGAAGGCTAAGTGAAAATTTACATCTCTGTCTGCTCCCATTCACAGCCATTAGAAATCAACTCCCCACTTGGGAGTTCCCTCGACAAAAATTTCCATCCTGGAAGGACACCAGACGGAGAAAGTGCCCATTACCCCCGCACTGAGGAAGTCTCTAAAGAAAACAGTTCTAATGAAGTCACTGTGGAAGCAGGAGGGCAGTGGGAAAATACCCAGTGGTCACTCAAAGTTTGTATAAACCACTGTGCCACTGAGCCCTCTGGGGGAAGGGGAGGACTGGATTCCGAAAAGGAAAAGGGGGGGAAGCTATCCTGACCTGGATGGCCAAGGAAAGCCTGATCTTGACAGATCTCAGAAGCTAAGCAGGGGCAACCCTGGAAAGTACTTGAAAATTAGACCTCCAAGGAATATAGGGTTGCCAGCTCCAGGTTGGGAAATTCCTGGAGACTTCAGAGTGTAGCCTGGGGAGGACAGGGACCTCAGTGCCATAGTGTTCACACACACACACACACACACACACACACACACCAAGCATCCATTTTTTCTAGTGGAACTGACTTCTGTAATCTGGAGATGAACTGTAAATCCAGGAGATCCTCATATCCCACCTGGAAGCTGGCATCCCTAGAGGAATACCAGGGCTGGGGCTTAGGGCAGGCAATATCAAAGCCACCTCTCTGAAACATCCAAGCCCCACAAGGGGTCTCCAAGCATCAACAGTGATTTCCAGGCATGCAAGCACATAAACCCACAAATACTTATGGGGGGAGGAGTTATTGGTGTGGTGAGCTATGGATGAGCACAAGTGCAGAATTCTCAGTCTGGTGTTGTGGGTTAGGAGCACAGACTCTAATCTGGGAGAACCAGGTTTGATTCCCCAGTCCTCCACATGCAACTGCTGGTGTGACCTTGGGTCAGTCACAAGTTCTTTCAGAGCAGTTCTCTCAAGGGCAGTTCTTGAGAGAGCTCTCTCAGCCTCACCTACCTCACAGGATGTCTGTTGTGGGGAGGGGAAAGGAAAGCAGATTGTAAGCCACTCTGAAACTTCTTTGGGTAGTGAAGAGCAGGGTAGAAATCCCATCTCTTCTTCTTCTTCTTCTTCTTCTAATATCAAGGAAATACCTTCCTAAACTAAGCCTTCATCAAAGCCCAAACTAGACAAGAAGAGGCAGCCATGTTTAACAGTCGAGTTGCCAACCTCCAGATGGGGGCTGCAGTTCTCCTGGAATTACAAGTGGTCTTCAGGCTACAGAGGTCAGCTCCACTATTACTTTGGTGTAAACTACTCTGAGGAGAACAAACAGGGTGTAAATGAAATAAATGAATAAAGATAGTTCACCCGGCAGCACCCATCTGAAGAAGGAGGAGAGACGCCGGTTGTCCTGAAGATTATCTTCATGTTGTTGTTCAGTCGCACAGTTGAGTCCGACTCTTCGCGACCCCATGGACCACATCATGCCAGGCTAGGGCTGCCAAGTCCAACTTGGGAAATATCTGGGGACTTTGGGGGTGGAGCCAGGAGACTTTGGGGGTGGAGCCAGAAGAAAGGAAGTGACATCATTTTGTGATGTCACATCCTGTGATGTTGCTTCCACATGCTGACACATGAACTCATGAAGTTTCCTAATACTGAATCAGGCCATTGGTCCATCAAGGTCAGTACTGACTACTCAGACTGGTAGTGGCTCTCCAGGGTCTCAGGCTGAGATCTTTAATGTCACCTATTACCTGATCCTTTTTTAGCTGAAGAAGCTGATACCACCTGCATGTCAAGCAGATGCTCTATCACTGAGCAACAGCCCTACTGAATCCTTCCTCATCTCGGCAGAATATGAAGCACTAAGTGGTACACAAGTGCTAAATATGATTTTCATATCATAAGAACAGGAGAGAAGCCACAGTGGATCGGCCCATCCAGTACAGCCCACCCAGTACAACACTCTGTGTCACAACAGTGGCCAAAAATACCAGGTGCCCTCAGGAGGTCCAGCAGCGGGGCCAGAACTCCAGAAGCCCTCCCACTGTTGCCCCCCAAGCACCAAGAATGCAGAGCATCACTGCCCCAGACAAAGGGTTCCATTTAGACCTTGTGGCTAATAATAGCCACTGATAGACCTCTGCTGGATGGGGACAGAGAGACAGACAGACAGACAGACAGAAAAAAGAAAGAGGGAGAGAGAAGGAAAAGAGCTGGAAGAGAAACTTACTACAGCAACGTTGCCAGCCACATGCAAAAGCAGCTCCTTCAGTCCCTCCTTAATCTCTGGGCGGACCTCTCTTGCTGTGGAAGCTCTCTTGCTGACTTCTTAAAGGGGAAATGTCTGGTGAGGCTTTTTACTGCAGGGCAGGCTCTCTGCAGACATTTCCCTTTTAAGGCAGCCATTTTGTCCCCCCGGTGGCCAACTTGGAAAAAGCGGGGGAAAGCACTAAAAATCGGTGTTTCCCCTGCCCTACCGGGGGACTTGGCAGCCCTACGCCAGGCCCTCAAGTTTTCTGTCGTGCTCCAGAGTTCACTCAAATTCATGTTCGTTGCATCAGTAACACTGTCTAACCATCTCATCCTTTGCCGTCCCCTTCTTCTTTGACCTTCAATCTTTCCCAGCATCAGGGTCTTCTCCAGTGAGTGCTCCCTTCTCATTTGGCCAAAGTATTTGAGCTTCAGCTTCAGGATCTGGCCTTCCAGGGAACAGTCAGGGTTGATTTCTTTTAGGATTGACTGATTGTGAGACTTCTGATTAGATCCAATAAGCCAGGCCTCAGTGTGAAAGCGGCCTGGCTTATTGGATCTAATCAGAAGTCTTCCCTCTGACGTGGGAAGGAACAGGGTACCAGACTCCCGTCGGGAGTATACAGTTAGCATGGAGGAAATGAACAGCAAAATGACAGGGAACCTGACACTGATTTGATCTCCTGGCAGTTATCTTCATAGGTTCAAATTCAAAAAGGATGAAAAGTAAGTGGGGGTCATTCAAGGACAGGGTGTGATCTAAGATGCTTGGGGAAAGGGAAGCTTTTTCAAGTGATTGGCTCAGGAAGTACAGGTCAACTTTTAAACTGGTCCCTCTGACTGTTCCTTTGATATCAGTCTGAGTATATATTTACTTCCACACCTTGAGAAGCTTCAACTAATCATTTCCACACATTAAGCCTCTATTAAAAGAAGAGGACATTTCTTCCCCTCCTGGTCAGCTGGAGCCCTATTAGAATAGTGAGGGTTTGCCCCTGTGAAACCAAAGAAGAAAGAAATCCATGGCTATCTAGTGTGTTCTCTTGGCAATGCAAGGAGTCCCACTGCTAAAGAGACGAGCCGCTCTTTCAAACAAACAGCTGCTTGCTTCTCCAGCAGCAGGAAACGCTGCCACGAAAAGAGTAGGCAAAGCATTTGAAATAAATGTGCTTCTTTCCCTGCTGCACACAGGTCCCTTCTTTCCAATCCCAGCTGTAATATTTTTCCAGGCTGCCTCCTAAATCGACTATTATTTGCCAATGCTATTTTGGCCCAGAGTGGTTAGTTTTGAAGCTCTGGCGTGAATGCCAACCTTGGGGCAGAATCATGATCATGGCAAAATAAAGACAGCAACTCTCAGTTTCTATTCTAGGGATGCCAGCCTCCAGGTGGGACCTGGGGATCCCCTGGAATTACAGCTCATCTCCAGCCTACAGAGATCAGTTCCCCTGGAGAAATTAAATTAAATTATCGTATGGCATTGTGCATAGCATAGCCAGGGGATCCTAAAATTGTCTGGCAGCCTGAAGTTCTAGCTCTTTTGGGAGCTGAGAGAGCTCTGAAAGAGCTGTAACTGATCCAAGGTCATCCAGCTGGTTTCATGTGGAGGAGTGCAAAATCGAACCCAGTCCTCCAGCTTAGAGTCCGTCACTCTTAACCACAACACCACGCTGGGTCTCTTCCACTGGAGAAAAATGATGCTTTGAAGGGTGGACTCTATGGCATCATACCTTATTGAAGTCCTTGTCTTCCTCTGGCTCCACCCCCAAATCTCCAGGAGTTTCCCAGCCTGGATCTGGCAACCCGATTCCCCGTCCCCTGCTGGTGGCTGGCGGGGACCTGGCAATCCTATTCCATCCCCCCATCCGAGAATGGAAGGCAAAAGTAGAATTCGCTGCATACACACAAATAAAGAACAATCACCTGCCCTTGACATAAAAGATACAGCAGGCCGTAAATCTAAGCCAAATAAATAAATTGCATTTTAATAGTCAACGTTACTCTTGGAGATGACTCACTTTCTTTCATGACGGCGATCAAGGAAAAGTACGAATGAAACTTTAATTAGTTCCATGCTGTTTCATGCTGGCTGAGGCTCCTCCCCCCCTTTTCAAACGTCCACTGTTTCGAAGTGTTCGCTGGGAATCCCAAAATACCCAATTGTTTGTATTCCTGCCGGAACAAATGAATAACGAATGCTAAAAACTTGGAGGGGAGGTGTTACACTATTTTAGTAATAGGACCGTTGCTTCTTCCCCTTCCGCCCGCCATAATTATTCCCAATCCTTCCTGCTAAGTGTTGTATAAAAGCTTCGCTATAAACATTGCCGCTTTAATTAACCGTCTGCCGGAACAACACGGGGGGGGGGGTGTCACATGACGCGGTGGTAGTGAAGTGACTCAGGGCAATAATAACTTGATAGAGACTGATAGGGCATAACGCTGGCTGGTCCATTGAGAACTAAGCCACATGTGGTGAACAGATCTCAGATGACACAGCTGTGTGTATATATGGATGGGGCAGAGCTGGAATGGACCTGGAGGGTTACCTGCCTCCAGGTAGAACCTGGAGATCCTCCAGAAGATCAGCTGACCTCCAGAAGATCAGCTGACCTCCAGAAGACAGAGGATCAGTTCCCCTAGGACAGGGGTGGGCAAATAGCGGCCCGGGGGCCACATGCGGCCCGCCACAGAGTTTTTTGCGGCCCGCCAAGACAGTCAGCCACGTGGTGAGATAGGGTACATTTGTCTCACTAAACTGATTCTAAAATTAAATATGCTTGCAGCTATAGATGATATGAAATTAGCACAATAAATAAATTGAATAAAACTACCACAATTTTATTTAATTTATACTTATTGATTTTTATCATACAATTTATACCTTTTCTGAAATGCAAAGTTAACTAATGAATGCAATCATTTTAAAAGGTGCGGCCCTCTGCTAACCTCCGCTCCCACAAAGTGGCCCCCGAGCCAAAACAATTGCCCACCCCTGCCCTAGGAGAAAATAGCTGCTTTGGAGGGTGGACTCTACGGCATGAAACCCCACTTAGGGCCTTCCCCCAGGCTCCACCCCCCAGATCTCCGGGAATTTCCCAACCCACAGCTGGCAACCCAAGGGGGTAATCATCACCTGTAAAGCAAAGCACAAGCAAGATTAGTCAAAGGCATCACTGGGTCACTGGGTTCAGGTCTGGCTTTGTGCATGACTCATGGTAAGCGTCAATTGGAAGGGCATCGACTTGAGGATCTGCTGGCATTCGGTGGGTGGGAGAGACAGTTTTGAAGCACAGGAAAACAGAATGGCTCCGTGGGTGTCATGCCCTGGGCCTTTATTCATGGATTTAAGTATCTATCTTATTAAACTATGTATATCCCACCCAGCGTTCCCTCTCAGCTGAGTGTGTGTGAGCTAGCTCACTGTTTTTTAGCCTCCGGCTCACACATTTTTGTCTTAGTTCAGGAAGGCTGGCTCCAGAGCAAACTAATTGATGCAGTAGCCAAATCGCTCTCTCACAACTTTAATGCCAGTAGCTCACGAAGTAGAATTTCTGCTCACAAGACTCCACCGCTTAGAGGGAGCATTGCCACCTTTCCTTGTGGCTCAAGGCAGCTTACAACTCAAAACATACAAAATCCAATAAAACCCGAAATAACCCCCACATGCACACACAAAAGATACCCACACTCTATACCCCAGTAAAAGCTCTGAACCCAGGGTTGCCAGCCTCCAGGTGGTAGCTGGAGATCTCCTGGGATTGCAACGGATTTCAGGTGACAGAGATCTGTTCACCTGGAGGAAATGGCTGCTTCGGAAGGTGGGCTGTATGGCATCACACCCTGCTGAAGTCCCTCCCTTCCCCAAACCTTACTTTCCTCAGGCTGCACTGCCAAAATCTCCAGTTATTTCCTGACCTGGTGCTAACAACCCTACCAGGGCCTCTGGGAAATTAAATGGCCTTGCAATGCCCCCTCAACATTCCTAGAGACAGAAGAAGAAGAGGAAGAGGAGGAGGAGGAGATTGGATTTATACCCCGCCCTTCACTACCCGAAGGAGTCTCAGAGCAGTTTACAATCCCTTTCCCTTCCCCTCCCCACAACAGACAACCTGTGAGGTTGGTGGGGCTGAGAGAGCTTTCTCGAGAACTGCCCTTGAGAGAACAGCTCTGAAAGAACTTATGACTGAACCCAGGTCACACCAGCAGCTGCATGTGGACGAGTAGGGAACCAAACCCGGTTCTCCCAGGTTAGAGTCTGCACTCCTAACCACAACACCAAATTGGCTCAGAGAGCTTCAGTGGAAAAGTGGCACCGGCTCTGGTCAGCTGGCTACCCTAAGTAGGGGGGATGGACAGCTAGCCGGTGGCAACCGGAGAATCATGACTGGCACAGCAGGACGTATGGGAAGAGATAGTCTTTCAGATATGCCTGAACCTACTAAAGTCATGTAAAAATAAAACAACCTGGCCAGCCCTCTTCTTGTTTGCTTCAAAGATGCTGGGACAGCGGGTACCACATGTCAGGACCAGTTCTGGGTTTTTGGAGGCCCCAGGCAGGGAGTTCCCCAATGCTGCCCACTACCAGCCCCTGTTCGCCCAAGGGTTGCCAGCCTCCCGGTGGGGCTGGGAGATCTCCCAGAATTACAGCTTGTCTCCAGACAACAGAGATCGGTTCCCCTGGAGAAAATAAATGCTTTGGAGGGTGGACACTGTGACATAAAATCCCTGCTGCATTCCCGCCTCTCCCAGTAAGTTCCTATGAAAGAGCATGACCGAAGGGCCAGTCTTAGGCAGATAAGAAGAGGGAGGGCAGGAAGGGTTGCATCAGTGCTTAGTTCTCGTGGCCCTTTCTTACATGCCCAGGGAAATACTGACTGCCACTGTGGGGTCAGGAAGCAATTTTTCTCCAGGCCAGTTTGGCTGGGCATCCTGGAGGGGTGGTTTTTGCTGTTGTTGTTGTTGTTTTGCCCCCTTCTGGGCATAGAGCAGGAGTCACCGGGGGTGTGGAGGGGGAGGTATTTGTGAATTTCCTGCATTGTGCAGGGGGTTGGATTAGATGACCCTGGAGGTCCCTTCCAACTCTATGACGATTCTATGATTCTGTGGTGCAGGGACACCTTAAAAATACTTAGCTGGCTCACAAGAGGATGCGATTCCAAGGCTAAAGCTGCCGAGACCTGGCCTCCTAAGCTGCTTGGAGGGGAAAGTGCCAAGAAACTCTACCTAAGCTTTTCTTCAACTCTTTGGAAGAAGAACTGGTTATAATTGTAATATGACATAAATAAATTATACGCATACATCTGCATTCCTTTCTGAATCCTGGATTTAATTATCTCTCAAGTCATGCTGAGAGAACAGGGGAAACTAGAGAGGCTTTCTGGAAAGACAAAAAAAAAAAATCAGCTTGGGTCAGAAATCTCTATAGGCACAGGTATGGAAACGAACACAAAATTATCAGCCACGAAGACCACTGACGTGGACTTTGGTTTTAAATCCTATACCATCTTGGTGTGCCTCTAGGTGATTATTTTTGTCATGCTAGTTAATAGGAATGAGCCCTACGTGAAGCAGTAACCCCCCTGTAATATTCCCCCGCACCATCTGAAGTATGCCAAAGGCTTTCCACACTGTGGTCTGCTAAGCTCTACAGCTGCTATTTGTTTTGGGGGGTTTGGGGTTTTTTTAATTTAAATCATCCTTTATTGTTATTTCTTTTCAAGTTAACATTTTAAACAGGTAAGTTCAAATATAGGTAAAATACAATACAATGAAATATATTACGAAAGACTTTTAACTTAAACATTGCTTTTTGGATTACACTAGGTCAGGTTTGATTGTAGCCATCTTTATTGTTGATATGTTGAGGGAAGGTGAGCTTGTCCTTATCAGGATCATCGCGGAGTTAACATGTGGTGTTGTTCATACATGTTTGAGTGTTGCTTTGCGTAATTTTGGAGTAGTAGACCCTTTTGTTAACTTGTGTTTCAGCTAGGTATGTTTCACAAGGTTAGCCAGTTATGATATAATAAGTTTGAGGGGAGGATTTCTTGTGCTTGTAGATAAGAAAAGACCAGGAACCATGTCATCTCAAACCGTGTGAATTGTGTTGAGTTTGTTTGGGGCCTGTTAATGGAATCTGTCATTTTTATTAAGACTTTTTTTTAACTTCACCTAGTAGAATCTATTTATCTGGGATATTTCTCTTAAACTCTCCACCATGTGCTATCCCATACAGGTGTTACTGGATTGATTATAAGGTCTTTTGTTATTGTTCTAGTACTGTCCTGGAAGACTGCCTTCTCAGGGGATTAGTCTAGATGCTCCCAGGAGGCACTGCATGCTAAAGGTAAAGATAAAGGTTTCCCTTGCTCGAAAGCCAGTCGAATCCAACTCTAGGGGGCGGTGCTCATCTCTGTTTCCAAGCCGAAGAGCCAGCGCTGTCTGAAGACGTTTCCATGGTCATGTGGCCAGCATGACTAGATGCTGAGGTGCACAAAACACTGTTACCTTCCCACCAAAATGGTACCTCTTCATCTACTTGCAATTTCTTGCTTTCGAACTGCTAGGTTGGCAGGAGCTGGGGCCAGAGACGGGAGCTCACTCCATCATGCAGCACTTGGGTCTTGAACTGCCAAAGTACCGATCTTCTGGTCTGCAGTTCAGCGTCTTAACCACTGAGCCACTGTGGAGTACTTCCAGGGAACCCTTGGGCTAAGGGAGTTTCCCAGCAAGGAAAGGCACCATTTTTGCCTTCCTCTATCCATCAAGGTCAGTATTCTCCACTCAGAGTGGCAGCTGCTCTCCAGGGTCTCAGGCGGAGGTCCTTCACATCACCTACTGCTTAGTTCTTTTAACTAGAGATGCCGAGGATTGAACCTGGGACCTTCTGCAGTTCAAGGAGAGACTCTTCCACTGAGCCACACCTCCTGCCCATTGAGAAATGCCCAGAATGGCACTTCTGCTTGTGAAAATGAAGTTTTGGTGATAACAGAGGAGATGGAGTATAGTAACATCTGAAGAATGCAAAAGCCTATGTTTAAAACCGAGACAAATTCAGGTGGGTAAACGTGTTGGTCTGATGCAACAGAATGAAGTTTGTGTCCTGTGACACCTTTAAGACCGACAAAGTTTAATCCTGGGTATAAATTTTCATGTGCATGCACACTTTGCCGGAAACTTCTTCAGAGAGAAGCAAAGAAAGAGAAATCTCGAAGCTGCAGGGATAAGGCATGCTTTGTCTTACAGCCCACTTATACCTTTTAAGTCTATCTCAGCGCAATAGATCATGCATCTGAGTTTCATGAGTCACCCTGAGGATGAAGGAGAGCACAGCTTTGCAGAGGCCATGCCGGAAATCAAAGCTTCTTCATCCTCGGATCGTAACGCGCATTGTAGAGCATAAACATCTTGGCATTAATAGCACAGAACATCGGCTGCTGGGGAAGAATATAATTGTTCGCTTTGGTATTGTGATCATGTCACCTCACTCCTCCTGTGCAGCGTTGCGGCTGTGTTGCTAGAGAACAGGGAGGGATGTTGCCTTCCAGCCAGCCAGCCGGCCAGCCTCCCCAAGCTATAAATAATGGTAATTGGGAAGAAAAGATATGCCAGGGCTTTTAAATCCATTGACATAAATTGGAATAAGATAGCTTGTTAGGGAGAGCACACACGCACACACACTATTGAAACAGGAACCGACTCTCTTACATTAAGTCGGTTCATCAGCCATTGGTGGTAAAGTGTAAATAGAATGTGCAATGTAGGAACTATATGGGGGGGACGGAAAACCAAGGACTTTCACACACACTGAGTAATGCCCTTTCAATCCACTTTCACTGAACTTAGCAACTGGATTTTACTGTGTGGAATGGCAAAATCCTCTTGCAAACGATCACTAAAGTGCATTGGAAGTGGATCAAAAGTGCATTATTTGGTGGGTGTGAAAAGTGTTCAACAAGGGGCGATTCTGCACTATCTACTCCCTCTGTTGTTTTAGCAAACTCATGCTGGAACAGAAAATCCCCCTCTGCATTGCCTGCTGCTTTCACTTTCTTTGATCATTGGATTTTATGGTACCTCCTGCATAGATTTATGGCCGTTCAGGGGTGACTTCGCAGTCAGTACAGGGGTGCCCTGGGGTATCTGAATGTGGTTTTGAGCTGCACCTTTTCCTCAGTGTTGAGACGAATCCTAGAGCACTGTGTAATGACGTCACCTGGTTTTGTGCTGGAAATGACATTGTGCATGATGCGACACCAATCGCCCCTCATTTTCCTCTGCCGCCTTGTAAATGGCAGCAGGGAACAGGGAATGTCAGCTTAGGCCCACCCTACCTGTGGTGGCAATGGAGAGAAAGCGTTTCCATACATGCATTCCCCTTGCAGCCACTCCACAGATTCCCTCTGAAGCCGGTTTTTTTATCTGATTTAAAGGGGAAAGTCATCATGAGATGCGCTTGGACTGAATGCGATATTCCCATTTAAGGCCAGGGCTTCCTGCTTTCCATGCAGGGGGGGAATTCCCTGTGTGGTGGTAGCAGCCCCAGAAAAGAAGTGTGGTAAGGAAAAATAGAGATTATGCTGGGAAATCTGGAAACGGATCTTCCCAGTCTTTTAACAGAGAAAGAGTGCTAAGAGTGGTGTGGGATATCGATTAGGGGCAAGGCCACCGTGAGGAGAGAGGTCAAAACGCACATACTCCTCAGCTGCGATTTCCCTTTTTTAAAAGCCCAGAATATCCTTTGACAGATTTTCTCATGTTCCTTCCACAGATGTGAACTATTCCAGCAGTCCCTCAGCGATCTCTCCTTCCCGACCAATATTTTAATTGCTGTTTTTATGTCTTTGTACTTATTTTGACTTCTGTTTTTAATTTGTTTTAATGATGGGTGTTGGAGGGTGGGGGTGATTTAAATGGTTTTAAAAAGTGATTTTTGTCATGCATGTTTTAAACCGTTAGCCACCTTGGTAGCCCTTGTGAGGGCAGAAAGGCAGGATACAAATGTTGTGAATAAATTAAATAAATTGCTGGTCCGCTGGCAGGGCGGGATATAAATATAATAAATAAATAAATAAATAAATAGGAGGAGAAAGCAGCCTAGAAAATAAGGAGGAGGAGGAGGAGATTGGATTTATACCCCGCCTTCACTTGAAGTCTCAGAATGGCTTACAAATCTCCTTTCTCTTCCTCTTCACACAACAGATACCCTGTGAGGTAGTTGGGGCTGAGGCCGAGGACAGACTGGCAATCTAAAGCGGGGCAGGCACGCTTCGGAGACGGAAGAAAGGAGCACGTTCAGACATGCGCATCTGTCTGTCGGCTCCGTTTCGTACTTACCCGTCTCCCAGTCGCTTTCCTTCTGCTTTACCAGGACACCGGGTAAAACCGGTGTTCAGGGGCCGTCCTCCGCATGCCTCCCGCTTCCAAACAGTGTGAACCGGAAGAAGCGGGAGGCATCCGGAGGCGGCAGTGTGAACGCACCACACAAAGTTATGCGCATGTGCTCATGTGCGCACATGCGAAACACATCAAAGAAAAACAAAAAAAGCACGGCCGCACGCGCGAGCTGCGCGCGCTGGCTACGCGGCAGTCTGAACGCTCCGTGGCAGTCTGAATGCTCCGTATCGCCTCTGATCCGCATTGCTCTGGCCAGTGTGAACGGCCAGCTCCATGGGGTTTTCCCCCCGCACCAGTTCCCTCCGCTTTGCCTCCACTTTAGATTGCCAGTCTGTCCTCGGCCTGAGAGAGTTCTTTCGAGGACTGCTCTTGAGAGAACACCTCTGAGAGAATGGTGACTGACCCAAGGTCACACCAGCAGCTGCATGTGGAGGAGTGGGGAATCAAACCCGGTTCTCCAAGATTAGAGTCCGCGCTCCTAACTACTACACCAAACTGGCTCTCCAAAGGACCCTCTGCCCCTGCAGAATAGACTCCCCCTGTTTTCATCGGTGAAGTCTTGGTAATAGACTTGGCCTCACTGAAGTACTTTTCCAGTTTATACGGCTAGTGTTTTAATTTGATTCTGCTGAGGATAGCAACACAAACACTAATTTGATTCTGCTGAGTGTGGCAACACGAACACTAATATATTGGATTCTCTGAGTGTCTTGAATATCCCCAACACTAAGAATATTTCAAGATGGTTCCAAGGGTGCCAAAGTCTTAGTCATTTCTTCTGAGCCTCAGCTAAGTGTGACAGGAATTTGGGGATGTTTCTAGGGAGGATAAAACCTCAAGATTCAAAACATGACACATGAATGAGCTCATCTCTAGTAATGAGGAAACAAATAATCTCTTAATTAGTATAATACCATAACACTGTGGAGGAACAGCTAAATTTTTGTGTGGAAACTTATCC
Organism: Lepidodactylus listeri; assembly: GCA_029233225.1. Classification (NCBI taxonomy): domain Eukaryota; kingdom Metazoa; phylum Chordata; class Lepidosauria; order Squamata; family Gekkonidae; genus Lepidodactylus; species Lepidodactylus listeri. The sequence goes on along the minus strand of JARCFY010000010.1, from coordinate 15,100,952 downwards.
AGTATATATCAAGAGCAATGCTCTCTCTAAGCTGTGGAGACTTGTGAGCAAAAATTCTACTTTGTGAGCTACTGGCATTAAAGTTCTGAGCGATTTGGCTACTGCATAAATTAGTTTGCCCTGGAGCCAACTTTCTGAGTTGAGACAAAAATATATTAGCTGGAGGCTAAAAAAACTGTGAGCTAGTTCACACTAGCTTGTCATAGAGGGAACACTGTTCAAGAGTGTAAATAATATTTTTGCAGAGAAAAGGTGCCCTGACCTGAATAGCCCAGGCTAGCCCTATTTACTTAGATCTCATGAAGCTAAGTAGGGTTGACTGTGGTTAGTACTTGGATGGGAAACCACCAAGGAAGTCCAGGATCGGGAGTGAAATTGAGGCAGGCAATGGCAAACCCCACGTCTGAACATATCATAATTAAGGTTGTTATAAATAATACTACAACAGTATAAATTTGTGTTCTCTGAAATAATGCTATATTCAAGACCATAACAATAGTTTTGACGTATATATGAACTTAGTTTATTGTTATCCTTTTTATTTTTAGAAATGCTCTTAAAATGTATTCTTTGATTATAGTTTGATTATGACAACCGTAGTGGTATTAAGATGTGATGGAACATATAATGTAATAATCAACATCTAACGGTTTATATTAATAGCAACGAATGGCAATAAATGTACACAGTATGTAAAATACTGTGTATTTTAAATGTCTTTCACCTTTTACTAAAGATTTCCGTGGAGAGGAACATTTATGAGTGTTTCGTGAATTTTTTGAGGCTCTGCTTGAGAGCCAGTTTGGTGTAGTGGTTAAGTGCACGGACTCTAATCTGAGAGAACCGGGTTTGATTCCCCACTCCTCCACTTGCACCTGCTGGATGACCTTGGGCAAACCTTTGCTCTGTACCAGCTGTTCTCTCAAGGACAGTTGTCTCGGAGCTCTCTCAGCCCCGCCTACCTCACAGGGTGTCTGTTGTGGGGAGGGGAAGAGAAAGGAGTTTGTAACAACTTTGAGACTCCAAGTGAGTGAAGGGCAGGATATAAATCTAATCTCTTCTCCTCCTCCTCCTCCTCTTCTTCTTCTTCTATGTTAAATGCTCTATATTTACTCTGATGTTGATCTGATGTTGATCGTCCTCGTTATGAATAAGTTATAGATTATTATAATATCTATAAGTCCCTTTCCCCTTGTTTTTCTGTATCCCTATTTTAATTTAAAATAACAACAATGATAATAAAGCTATTTTTAAAAAAAAGAAAGAAAAGGTGATGTTTAATAGTAATAAAATGTGAAGTTGCAAGTGGCAGATCCACAAGTACTTGAAGTGGCATCTTATTTCCCCCTGTCTCACCCTCCCCACCCTATTCCCTCTTTCATCTGGCTCAGCCATAGCCTCTCACCATTTCCTGCTTCCTTCAGTCCTTCCCACCCACCCAACCAATCCATATTCACACTCCCCCACAGTCTTCAGGTTTCCCTCTTTCCTTTTGCTCAGGAGAAACCAACCCAACAGTGTAAATTACCCAACAGGAAGTCACACAGGCCAGTCATCTGCTGGGTCTGGGTGAGTCATATAGCAGTGAGTTGTTTGAAGGCTGCTCCTGGACCTGGCGAAGCTACAGGGCAGTGAATCGCTTGGCTGTGTCACTGGCTGGCCACCACTGGGACTGGCTGAATCCCTCCTCCATCAGGAGATTCCATAGCTATGGTTCTTTTCAGAGTTGTTGTGGCCCTGCAGGCCACCTCACTCCCTCCGAACACCTTTTATTTACAGAAACCAGGGCTTGGAAGATTCAGTAATGTTGAGGTTGCCTAGCAACCTCCAAAATGGCCACTGATATCTGAGAATGTAGTTTTGCGAGAGTTTTGTGGGATGTTGTTTCTATTATTTTACGGAGTTTTAATCCCTCAATGGTTTTTTTGGGCTTTTTTGTTACACCAGATTTTTCTGTAAACCTGGAGCTTCATTCAAGATTGCAGTGCAATCCTCCTTGCCCGTCCTTGGCCCCATTGTGTGGATTTTTTGATCCGTACTCTCTAGCGTGGCTCACAAACACTGAAAACCAACCATCATTTCTCTTGCTTTATTCCAGCACTACAAAACCTGCCCTCAAATATACTATGCAAGTAAGACATGAGACAAAGTAGTTCTCCCAGACCCTGAAATCAGGACAACGGACAACAGTTTTTTGTTATGTCGGTTGAACAAGTGAAGCAGAGAATGTCTGAGAAAACCTTTGCAGGGTGTTCATTCATAGAGAAGAGGGAAGACTGAGAGAGTGGCAAACCTGTAGCATTTGTGACCAGCCAGGGAAGTGCCGTGGTTGAAATGTGGTGTTCTTGCACAGCCAGCTAGTACCTCATTACTCCGTGCCAGTGGGTTCATCTCCTTGCTCCTCCTTGTCTTCCCCATTGCCCACATTTTCAGTGAACTCCCATGTGACTGAATCATTCCCTGCTCTGATGCACCTCCCCTCTCTGCTCTGTCTCCACACAGCTTTATGCCTCTTTGCCTTTCCATTCCATCTTCCCCAGGCTATAGGCCTGACCAGGACATTCCTGATTACTTGTAGCCCTGAGTGGCCCACCACCAGCCAGTGTGCATGGGCATGCCCAGAGCTGCTGGACAGGTAGGCAGTCATGCAAGCTGCCAGCCAGCCAGACCTGGGGATGCGCTCCAGCAACCTGCTCACCTGGCAACCCAAGTGATGGCACTGGAGCTGGGGGGTAATGTGTGCCTACCCCCTTTCGGTGCCCCTGGCGCCCTTCTGCCCTCCAGCTGCTGTTGGCAGAGTAAATGAACACAGCAAAGGTGCACAACCTGATTAAAGTGCAGATAAGGGTTTATTCAGGAACTAACATACTTGATAGTGAAGAGGAGAGACTGAGATAGTGCCCTAACTACATCACCAGCTGACAGAGAGTAATGTGGAGCTTCCAAGAAGGACGAGAATATTGCCCCGAGAGTGGCAATCTGGAGACAGACAAGGACTAGGGCTTCTAGTGTCCTGGCCCCACTGGTGGACCTCCTGATGGCACCTGGTATTTTTGGCCACTGTGTGACAGAGTGTTGGACTGGATGGGCCACTGGCCTGATCCACCATTGGCTTCTCTTATGTTCTTATGAATGGCACTTAGCAGGAGAGAAGGTGCTGACCTCCCTATCTAATTGTTTTCCTTTTGGCCCCTGCAGGGTCTTCTTCTCTTCTTCTTTGTATACCAGACACTGGTCCTTTTCGCATTTGCCTGTTACTCATAATTTTCTCAGTGTTCAAGCGGAGGCAATTTAAGTCCATGGCAAAACAGAATCCAAATAACCTGGGGCAATGGCAGGCTGAAACCGGGCTGACCACCGGAGGGAGGTAATGCAATGCAGAATGGGCGGGAAACCTGGAATAGGAAGGAGGTTGAACTCAATTTTAGTGCAGAATGGGGGGGAGGGATCTGGATTTAAAAGAAGGTTGAATTCGATTTTAGTGCAGAACTGCTTAGAGGACACTGCGGTGGATTAACGTGGATTAAAAGAAGAATGCAGAAAGGGCCATTGCTTGTTCCAAGAGCTACCTTGTGTGGGTGGACAACCCCTTCTGCTGAACAGATACAAGATGGAGAAGAGGGTGATTTCATGCAGAAAGGGAGACAGCAAGAAAGGGTGCTGAAACCTTCCATTGTCCCTGTCAAGCTCCAGAAGTAGGCCCTACCAGGAGAAAACAGAGTAGGGTTAAGATAGCTTTCTGAAACAAATAGCTATGGGCTGTCAGAGGGGGCAGGGGTCATAAGAACATAAGAGAAGCCAATGTTGGATCAAGCCAGTGGCCCATCCAGTCCAACACTTTCACACAGTGGCCAAAAACACCAGGTGCCCTCAGGAGGTCCACCAGTGGGGCCAGGACACCAGAAACCCTCCCCCTGTTGCCTCCCCATTGAGCACCAAGAATACAGCGCATCACTTGCCCCAGACTGAGAGTTCCTATCTATACTTTGTGGCTAATAGCCACCGATGGACCTCTGCTCCATATGTTTATCTAATTCCCTCTTGAAGCCGTCCATGCTTGTAGCTTCCACCACTTCCTGTGGCAGTGAATTCCATGTGTTAATCACTCATTGGGTGAAGAAGGACTTCCTTTTATCTGTTCTGGGTCCAGCAAGGCCTCCCATCTTCCTGTAATCTGAACACTGGCTGAGCACCCCTACCCACCTGCAACTTCTTTGCTTCAAATCAAGTTCAGTGTATTTGCTGCACACTGTAAGTCATCCCAAAACAATCGTCACAAAAGCAAGAAATCAATATATACACAGACATTACAATCAGTTCCGTAATAGAATTGCCATTCTTACTGCAAATGAAGAGGTGGTGAGGAACATTAATCATGGATTTGGAGATGTAAGTCTCGGTATAGTGGTGGCTCCTAAGGAACTGCTATGTAGGAATGGTCTACGAGACACAGGAGCCGAGTTCGGTTGTGTGATCAAGGATGCTGACTGGTTGCCCTTGTTGGAACAGCATGCCTGATTAAGGCTGTCAAAACAGCAGAAGAAGAAATTACCTCCAGACCTCCCTTGTGAATGAATTCTGATTGGGTAAAGACCAGGGATATTTTGGGGCAGGAACATACAGGAACGGAGTTCCGGCTGACTTCCAAGTTGGCCACGCCTAAAGCCTCCCCCCCCTTCAGGTTCCCCAGACGCCCTGAAGCTACAGGGCACCTGGGGAAGCCAATCCTGGGAGGGAACTGCACTGTCAGGGGTGTGGCCTAATATGCTAATGAGTTTCTGCTGTTGGGTGTGGCCTTTTATGCTAATAAGTTCCTGCTGGGCTTTTTCTACAAAAAAAAACCCTGGTAAAGACTGAATGATGCCAAGAACAAAGTCCGATAGCCAGAGAATCGATGCATCAAAAGATGCATCAAATACACTTAAACAAAGAGAATAATTGCTTGATTTAAGCGCTAGACCTGTACAAGAGGAAATGGGAGTATGTTGTTGCAGAAATAGATCAGGATGGGTAGCCGTGTTTAGTCTATCTGTAGCAGCAGAAAAGAGCCAGAGTCCAGGAGCACCTTAAAGACTAACAAAATCTGTGGCAAGGCAGGAGCTTTCATGAGTCACTGCTCCCATCTTCAGATACAGCTAGATACAGATGGACTCCCATTCTAGATGTATCTGAAGAATGGAGCAGTGACTCATAAAAGCTCCTCCCCTGCCACAAATTTTGTTAGGCTTTAACAAAATTTTAAGGTCAGGATGGCTCAGAGGTTAAGGTGTTGAGCTGCAGACCAGAAAGTTAATAGCTCGGCAGTTCAAGACCTGAGTGCCGCGTGACGGAGTGAGCTCCCATCTCTGGCCCCAGCTCCTGCCAGCCTAGCCGTTCGAAAGCAAGAAATTGCAAGCAGATAAATAGGTACCGCTTTGGTGGGAAGGTAACAGTGTTCCATGCACCTCGGCCTCGGTCTAGTCATGCCGGCCACATGACCACGGAAAATGTCTTCGGACAATGCTGGCTCTTCGGCTTGGAAACAGAGATGAGCACTGCCTCCCTAGAATCGGATTCGACTGGCTTTTGAGCAAGGGAAACCTTTACCTTTTAAGACACTCCTGGACTCCTGCTCTTTTTTACTGCTACAGACAGACTAACGCAGCTACCCATCCTGACCTGTTTCTGCAACAGGAGGGGGACTTGGGGGGGGCATTACTGGAGGGGGTGGGGACGTCCACAACGTGATGATGTCACACAGAAGTGATATCATCACATTCGGGACTGGCACCCCCACTTCTTGCCAAAAGCATTTAAAGGGCCCCTTTAAATACTTCAGGCAAGAGGCGGGGGCCCCACGCGGGAGCCTGCATGCCAAGCCATGAATTCGTGACTTGGAGGGCAGGCGTGCAGCCCTCGCCTCTTCCCTTTGAATTCTGTTGAGAAGAAGCAGGGGGGAGGCCATACGCACCTGCACTCCACACCATGGATTCGCAGCTTGGAGTGCAGGTGTGCGCACCCACCCCTTTTCCTCCTTCCCTCCCGCAAGATTTAAAGGGCCAGCTGGAAGGGGCTTTTAAACCTTGCCGTAGGGGTGGCCAGGTGGTCGCTTTTGAGAGCAGGGCTTCTCCTTACCAGCCAGCTGGCTGGCAGCAGGAAGGACCCCCCAAATCAGGGGGAACCCCGCTGGGACCAGGAGTTTGGCAACCCTAAAGAGGGTGATGGCCCTTAGGCTTGATACCATTTCTGCACTCTGTTTGGTTCAGCCACAGATTTGCCACTAGTGTTGCCACTCCCCTGATGGTTTCCCCCAGTTTTGGGCTCCCAAATCCACTGCTGGCCAACAAGGGAGCCCCGCCTCCAAAGAGCCCTGCCACACCTAATGTGCTGGCGCGGTGACATCACCCAAAGGTGATGTCATTGCACCGGGCATGTCGTGGGAGGGGACACTCTAGCATTTGGCTAAAAACTCTATGATGACCATAGAGTTTTTGGCCAAATGCTAGAGTGTCCCCCACGCAACGGGCCTGGCACGATGACATCACTTTCGGGTGATGTCATTGCGGTGCGTGCACAAGAAGATCCAGGAGAGCAGCCTGGAGCCCCCACTGGCAAAAAGTAGGGACTTGGCAATCCTATTCCCCACCTCCAGGTGGAGCAATGCCAAAGCTGAGGTAGGAGACGGTCCGATTTCTTATTGCCCCCTCTGTGATTATGGAACTGGATCCCTTTGGCAGCATCAGTTCCTTCTGTCTTCTATTTTTGTAAAAAAAAAAATTGCACAATATGTTGTCTGTTGCACAACACAGTTGGACTTTGGTCTCGCCACAGGGGGAAGGAAAAAAACACACACAGAAGTACCATCATGTTGAGTACTGCAGTCTGGAAGCTGCATTATACATTTTTCCCCCCTCTAATTAGCCGGAGAATATGTGGTAAGAATGATTAATGCCAGCCACAGAAAACATTTCCTGTTTTTAAATGCTTTCAATAAATAAGCACTGCATTTCGTAGAAAGAAAATGGACACAAACGGGTTTCCCAAGCCTTTGACAGAAGATTTTAATATTCATCCTAGCAGGCCTCCAATACAGTCAAGGAAACAAATGCTGTTGCATTCCAAAGGGTTGTGAGGCCGTCCTGAGTAGTGAAGGTTTACTCAGAATCCTGATCAGGTCTGTTCAACGGGGCTTTCTCACAGAAAGGGGTCCTTAGGATTGCTTGGTAACTCTCTTTCCTCCTTGCCCATAACGTTGAGCGTTTTGAGTTCAGTATTGTCAAATTACAGTTATGTATTTTCAAGGCAAGCAACCTGAATAGCCCAGCTTAGCATGAGCTCATCAAAGGAGAAGAAGAAGAGGAGGAAGGAGGAGCAGATTGGATTTATACCCTGCCCTTCATTACCCAAAGGAGTCTCCGAGCAGTTTACAAACCCCTTTCCCTTCCTGTTATGTCCTGTGATTAAATCTGTGATTATCCAATTACCTTAAAACTTATTCAATTACCTTGAGACGTATCCACCCGAGGGATTATCCAACTATTATCCTGAGATTACCTTGAAACTTATTCAATTAACTTGGAATTTATTCAATTACCTTATCCAACTGCCTGGTTTGGGCATGGTCAGGGGCGCGGCTTACCTGTGTATATAAGCAGGCCCCCTGACCTCCATTTTCTTATGCTTCATCTGGACCTGAAATAAATTTGCTATGCTGAAATCATTACCACCGGCCTCCCGACTCCAGTACTCTTCACTTTCTCTGCCCACAACAGACACCTTGTGAGGTAGGTGGTGCTGAAGAGCTCTGAGTGAACTGCTTCTGAGAGAACAGCTCTGAGAGAGCCATGACTGACCCAAGGTCACACCAGCAGCTGCATGTGAAGGAGTGGGGACTCAAACCCAGTTCTCCCAAATTAGAGCCTGGGCTCCTAATCACCACACCAAACTGGCTCTCGGAAACTTGGAAGCTAGGCAGGGTCGGCCATGGTTAGTACTTTAATGGGAGACCATCAAGGAAGTCCAGGTGTGGCGTTCCCCCAGTCAAAACCACATTATCCATACTCTACTACAAGGCCTCAGATTGGAGAAGGGAGAGGATTACTGTCGGAGTGAGCAACTCAGCATGCCAGGATATGGGGGGGGGGGGGGGGGCTGCTACATCACTCTAAGTATGTATAGGTGTTATCTCCTTAAATGGGTTGCCTCCAGAGCTGCTCTCTGATCCTCTTCACTCACTTTGTCCTCTCACTGACTTCACATGGCCTTCCATGGAGATACATGTCTCTGCAGGTCTCTCCTGCAGTCCTCATACTCCCACACACGTGATGCCGGACAAGCTGGTCACTTGTGATAGAGAAAGTACACTTTAGATTAGGCTTCTGTTTCTCCTTCCGTTTGCAACCTGAATGTGAACTGGATCTCCTTGACTGAATGGAAGTTTTTACCTTTTGCAATATACTTCTTGGGAGATTTATTTATTGCCCTCAGTATCACGCTTCGATGACTGGGTGGAACTCTGCTATGTTAACCAGACACCCCAACAGGGAAAGGATGTGGGCATCTGTAGTGGGAGAGGGGAAACTGGCAAAAATCTGCCCTCTCCTCAGCATGGTGTGGTGGTTAAGAGAGGCGGACTCTGATCTGGAGAACCGAGTTCGATTCCCCACTCTTCCTCCACGTGAAGCCTGCTGGGCGACCTTGGGCCACTCACAGTTCTCTCAGGACTCTCTCAGCCCTACCTGCCTCACAAGGCACCTGTTGTGGGGGGATGGAGGGAAGGCAATTGTCAGCCGCTTTGAGACACATAAGGCCTGCTGGGCGGCCCTGGGCCAGTCCCAGTCCTCTCAGGACTCTCTCAGCCCCACCTGCCTCACAAGGTGCCTGTTGTGGGGAGATGAAGGGAAGGTGATTGCCAGCCACTCTGAGACTCCTTAAGGGAGAGAAAAAAGGGGTATAAAAACCTACTGTTCTTCATTTTCCTCTGCCAGTGGGAGTGCCTTCCCACCAACAGAAAAAGATGTTGGCATCCAACCACACGACACTGTGTGTATGTATGTTAAGTCCTGTCAATTTGCCTACAACCACCCTATGAATTAACATCCTGTCATGAACAGCCTTGCTCGGTCGGGTCTTGCAAACTTAGGGCTGTGGCCATGACTGTTGATTCGCACTGGGGGGGGGGGGTTGTGGGAAATTATTACGAGGCTCCTGTAATATTAGTGAAGTGTCCTAAGAACTCAGTCAGTTTACTGATCAGTTTTTCTCTTTGGCTTTTCTCCTGGAACAACAGGATCAGCTTATGGCTGCATTTAAACCCCCCCCCCCCCCCCAATGAAATTCACACAGAAAGAAAGCAAAACGACAGCAGCTATGAGAGGCGAGTCGTTAACAATAGCTGGACACCTAGTAAAAGAGTTCAACAAGCACTTCGACGGCCTGTCGGCACGTGTCCCATTCTCCAAAGTAACAGAGTGTGTCCTGAGCTTTAGCAGACTTTCTGTGTACTTTTCTAATAAAGTTCTTTGAAATTCTTTTGGCTCGCCCCAGTTCTCCAGAATTTAAAATAGCATTTGCAGAAGTATCACAGGAATACGGCTCCAACCAGTAGTTTTCATAAGCAACTGGTTTTGCCAGACCTGAGTGCAATTTGTCACAGAACAAACAGCCAGATCCTATGGAGAGGACACTCTAGGGTGGCCAGGTCTGGGTTGGAAAATACTCGGAGACTTTCGGGGTAGATCCAGGAGAGGGCGGGGTTTGGGGAGGGGAAGGGCCTCAGCATGGTACAGTGCCATAGAGCCCACCCTTCAGAGCAGCCATTTTCTCCAGGGGAGCTGATCTCTGTCAGCTGGAGATCAGTTGTAGAAGCGGGAGCTCTCCAGTGCCCACCTGGAGGCTGGCAACCCTAGGACACTCCCCTGGTTCTTATAGCAACCAAGATGGTGCTAGTGGGTGCTCAGAAACACTGACATGTGCTCCTGTCCCTAGCTGGAGATGTCTGCAGTTGTGGCAAATGGCCAGTAAGGGATTGTATTTGTGTGTGTTCAAGTCTGTCAAGGCACCTCTGACTTATGGCGACCCTCCGAATGACCTCCAAAACATCCTATCATTAACAGTCTTGCTCAGGTCTTGTGAACTGACGGCCATGGCTTCCTTGATTGGGTCAATCCATCTTGTCTTCCTCTTTTCCTGCTGCCTTCAACTTTTCCTAGCATTATTGTCTGTCCCGGTGAATCTTGTCTTCTCAGAATGTGACCAGAGTATGATGGCCTCAATTGAGTCATCTTAGCTTCTAGGAAGGATTCAGGCTTGATTTGACCCAGAGTCCACTTATTTCTGGTTTTGGCAGTCCACGGTATCCATAAAACTCTTTTCCAACTCCACATGTCAAAGGAATCAACTTGAATCGACTTATTTATTTAGGTAGATCCTATTAAGATGTCTCAAAGAAACCTCTGTTTGCGATGGGCGCCAACCTGGTTAAACGTCAGGGTTACGAATTCCCTCCCTCCTCCCCTCCCATGGCACACAGGCTGATGAGGAAACTCTTCAGCTAACTCCAATTAGTCATAGTGCCTGGATTAATTGGGATTCTGTTTTCTTCCCTCTAACCCGAATTCCAGGCACCTGCATTTGGGCAGGGTGGTTACTTGGAAGGAGAGACAGAGTTCCATCTTCAGTCTTTGCATTCCGTGTAAGGGGAGGAGGGAGGGAGCTTGTGGATATAACTATTAACCTGTTAGTGCCTGCCACAAACTAAAATTTACTCTCAGCGCCTAGATGCAGCAGCAGAAGAAGAGAAGGAGGAGGAGGAGATTGGATTTATACCCCACCCTTCACTAACTGAAGGAGTCTCAGAGCAGTGTACAATCCCTTTCCCTTCCCCTTCCCCTCCCCACAACAGACACCCTGTGAGGTAGGTGGGGCTGAGAGAGCTCTCTTGAGAACTGCCCTTGAAAGAACAGCTTTGAAAGAACTTGTGACTGACCCAAGGTCACACCAGCAGCTGCATGTGGAGGAGTGGGGAATTAAACCTCGTTCTCCCAGACTAGAGTCCGCACTCCTAACCACTGCACCAAACTGGCTCTCCCAGAAGCACTCAGGGTGATACACAACTTAAATCTAAACCAGCATCCAATTGTTACAATACCATTTTAAAAAACAGCAAAGTAGAAGAAACATAAAAAACTGATAAGAGTTGCAGAAAAAAAAGAACAAAGCATCTTTTAAAAATATAAGGAGAAGCCAATAAGTAAACTTAGCAGTCAGCAATAAAACCAACGGTGCTGATTGAACAGTGCTCTACATTTTTAAAAATGAAAACCTCGGGTCAGGAACCAAAAATAGTAGATGTCCCCTCCAGTAAAATGGTTTTGACATATCTCCAGAATATAGAGTTGCCAACCTCCAGGTGGCGGCCAGAGATCTCCCAAGATTACAGCTGATCTCCAGTTGAGAGAGATCAGTTCACCTAAAGAAAACAGCTGCTTTGGAGGGTGTGGCATTATACCCCACTGATGTCCTTCCATCCCCAAAGTTCACCCTCTTTAGGCTCAGCCTTCAAAATCTCCAGGTGTTTCCCAGCCCACAGCTGACAAGTCTACCAGAATATCAAAAGCAAGGGAGCAAGAGGACACACCTTCTGGGCCAGGGAGTTCCATCTTCCAGGGCCACGACTAATGAGGCCCTGTGCCTATGTGTGCATCACACAAAGCAAGGTGCCTGTAGCCAAGCTCAAATTCTGGGCAGGCAAAATATCAACAGAGTCAGGTCTTCAGGTATTCTAATCCTAAAGTGTCTTTAAAGGTCAATACTGGTATTTTTAACTAGGCCTAGACTGGGATTGCCAAAAATAGGCTGGGAAATTCCTGGAGCTTGGGGTTGGAGTCTAGAGAGGGGCCTCAGTGGGGTATAATACCATAGAATCCACCCTCCAAATTGGCCCTTTTCTCCAGGGAAACTGATCTCTTATTCAATCATTATTCTGAGGGATCTCCAGGCCCCACCTGGAGGTTGGCAGCCCTATTGGGAACGCTGCAGTAGCATAACCTGATGTCTATGGCTTCAAGTAGCCTCCAGCAAGAACCCTTGCAGCCATGTTTTTGAACTACTTGATGTTTCTGCACACATTTCGAGAAGCAACCCCCCGCCTATGGAACCTGATGACAGCAATCCAATCTGAATGTTACCAAAGCACGTAGGACTGTGGCTCGACCCAGCCCTGCCCAGGAACGGCCGCAGCTGGTGGACCAGCTGCTAGGTTTTGTCCCAGATTGTTGTTGGGTTGGAGGTTAGCAACTTTCATTCCCTCTGACAAAAAAAGAAGGAAAACTACCCCCTTTATTCATCGTCATTCTTGGCTGGATGTAACGTTCAACAATAGGCATTTGATACTTTTATTCATGATGGCATCCAGCTAGTTCTTCTGCTTACCAGCAGTTTTAAATTATGGTCCTGAACTAGTGGTTTTTATGTATTTTGATTGTATTTTAATATTATTTACTTTGTAAGCCGCCTGGTGGGGAAAGCGGCATGGTACAGTCCGATCACATCAGATCTTGGAAGCTAAGCAAGGGGAGCCTTGGTTAGTACTTGGATGGGAGACCACCAGGGAAGACATATGGACATATGAAGCTGCCTTATACTGAATCAGACCATCAGTCCATCACAGTCAGGATTGTCTACTTGGACTGGCAGTGGATCTCCAACGTCTCAGGCAGAGGTCTTTCACATCACCTCCTACCTGATCCTTTTAACTGGAGAAGCTGGGGATTGAACCTGGGACCTTCTGCATGCCAAGCAGATGTTCTACCACTGAGCCCCAGCCCTCCTCATATTGCAAGGTGGAGTTGTTTTCTGTTGCCCCAGAAGGTCGGACCAGAACCAACGGGTTGAAATTAGGTTGAAAGAGTTTTCAGCTAAACGTTAGGAAGGACTTCCTGATAGTTATAGCGGTTCCTCGGTGGATCAGGCTTCCTTGGGAGGTGGTGGGCTCTCCTTCTTCGGTGGTTTTGAAGCAGAGGCTAGGTGGACATCTGACAGCAATGTGGATCCTGTGAACTTAGGCAGTTCATGAGAGGAAGGGCAGAGAGGGTTCCATCAGTGCTTAGTTCTCATGGCCCTTTCTTACACGCCCAGGGAAATTCCGATCTCCAGGAAGCAATTTTCTCCAGGCCAGTTTGACCCAGGGATCCTTGAGGGTTTTTTTGCCATCATCTGGGCATGGAGCAGGGGTCAAGGAGAAGGTAGTTGTGAGTGTCCTGCATTGTGCAGGGGGTAGGACTAGATGACCCTGGAGGTCCCTTCCAACTCTTATGATTCCATGCAAAAGGCGGCAAGGGCAAGCCACCTCTGCTTCTCACTTGCCTTGCAAGCCCTTGTTGGCGTCACTGTAAGTTGGCTGCACTTTACACACCCACAAGCCACCTTGGGTTCCTATAAGGTTGAAAGGTGGCCAAGAAACGTTTTGAATATGACCAAGAGCAACATGGCTATTTTTGACTGAGCAATTGATTGGTGTGCCAACTCGGAGCCCAAAGATAAGACCCTGATGATAACCATAGAGGTATCTCTGGCAGCACAAAGTGATGTCAGAGCAGCTGATTGGTTCGCCAAGATTCTGCTCGTTGAAGTTGCCCTGCTTGGGAGCGGCTGTGTTAGCCTTCTATTTTTCGACTCCCGTCCAGAAGCATTCAGAGTACAATGCCAACAGACAACCAGTTGCTGAGCGCTCAGTGTTTAGAAATGTGGCTGCTCTGCCCACAAGGGGAACATAATATCTGAGACCTTGAGACTCTCAGTGGAAGTTGCAAAAACATGCCATAAGGCCGGAATCAACAGCCAGCTGCGTGACTCTCGCCGCGCAGCTCAAGCAGACGTGCGGGCCAGTTTTAAAGAAGAGTCATGGCGCAAATGGCCCAACCCAAGAATGAGAGCCATCAATGATGACTGTGCTTTTGCCCTGCCAGCCAAATATGACTCCAACAAGAGCCAGTCTACCACTTGAAGAGCCGTCAGGAGGGGGAGGAGGAGAGATTGGATTTATACCCTGCCCTTCACTTGGGAGTCTCAGAGCGGCTTACAAACTCCTTTCCCTCCCCCTCCCCACAACAGACACCCTGTGAGGTCAGTGAGGCTGAGAGAGCTCTTTCCAGAACTACCCTTTCAAGGACAGCTCTGACAGAACTGGCTTGCCCAAGGTCATCCAGCAGGTGCAAGAAGAGGAGTGGGGAATCAAACCCGGTTGTCCCAGATTAGAGTCCGCGCACTTAACCACCACACCAAACTGGCTCTATTAATGCAGTATCCTGATTATATCACACCCAAGGAGTTCATGAGGAAGGAAGGGGGCATGGTACAGCCCAATCTTGTTCGATCTCGGAAGCTAAGCAGGGTCGGTACTTGGAAGGTGAGCACCAAGGAAGACTCTGCAAAGGAAGGCAGTGGCCAACCACCTCTGCTTCTCATTTGTCTTCAAAGCCCCTTGCTGGGGTCGCCTTAAGTCAGTTGCATCTTGACGGCACTTGGCACAAACACACACAAGGAGCTCACGGCCTCAGATATGGAGGGTAGCCCTTGTTATCACAAGTAAACTGGGAGGTCGGTTAGGCTAAGAGAATATCAGCTGGGTGTGGATTCAAGCACCAGTCTCCCAAATCCAGCACTCTGATCCCCGTATCACACCGGTTCTCACAGTTCAGCCCTATTCATGAGTTACAGTGAAGATATGTATAATCTGTGTATAATGTTCACTTGATTGTTCTTTGTATGGGCATGCCGTTGAGTAAGTCTCATGTTCCAGTCAATGAATGTACAACAGAACGTGTGATGCAAACCCCACATTTATCCAGGTACCGGTTCCTGGTTTCATAAGTAAAAGGGAACATGCGTAGACTCTGTCCTGCAAACAGGTGTCCATGCATATAGGGAGGTTATACGTGCGTTTATTATAACTTGTCAACAGGGCTTCCATCTCACATGGGTGATAGTCTTCCATAAAGGTTTTTTTTAATCCATTGGGCAGTTCACCGGGGACTAGGGATGCCAGCCTCCAGGTAGGACCTGGGGATCCCTCAGAATTACATCTCCAAGGTACAGAGATCAGCTCCCCTGAAGAAAATGAATGCTTTGAAGAGTGGACTCCATGACATTTTACCCCAGTGAGATCCCTGTCCTTTCCAGACTCAGTTCCCAAATCTCGAGGAGTTTCCCAAACTGGATCTGGCAACCCTAGCTGAGACAATGTAACTGGGATTTCTCCAGGCTCCACCTGGAGGTTGGTAACCTTGTTCCTTAAAGCAGAAGTCTTTCACTGCGCCTTCAGTAGCCCCTGAGCAAAAGCTCTGGTTTGTTTCTTTTTCTTTGGATTATCTGACCATGCGATAACTGTACATGTTTAAATCTACATCACCCCCTTTGGTCCTAACCTGATCAGATCTCGGAAGCTAAGGAGGGTCCGCCCTGGCTAGGATTTGGATGGGAGACCTCCAAGGAATACCAGGGTCGTGACACAGAGGCAGGCAATGGCAAACCACCTCTGAATGTCTCTTGCCTTGAGAACCCTACGGGGGTCACCATAAGTCAGCTGTCACCTAACAACAACAACAAAAACACCCACCTTTGAGTCCTGTTGATTATGAGAATAGTGGGATATATCTACTGTTATGTATTAGGGCTGGATTCCATGTTATGTATTCCATGACTGTCTACCAGAGACTGGCTGAGCTTGGAGCTCTAGAACAATAGCCCATCAGGACTCTGGAAGTGACCAATGAGAAACTAATGTTATGTGAATAGCCTATAATTGGGAGTTGGGTGTATTTGGGTGTGGTTTTTGCATGCTATTTCAACAGGACTGTTGCCCTGGCGTTTTAGTCTTGTTCCTGAACAAGGGTGGTTCTGAGTGCCTTCTGTTTGTGATTGAGCAGTTGTATGACGTGGGTGGTCATTGTAGGAAGGGCTTCTTTGGCCATAGGCTGTGAGATCCAGCAGACTAGGACCACCCCCCCCCCACGCGCGCAACCTCAGATCAGGATGCATGCCAGAATGGGATCCCTCAACTCTCAGGTTCATCCCCATCTCCATCTGACCCTTCCTCCAAATCTGCCCGGCTACTAAATTCTACAGAAATGTTTGCATCCCTGAGCTTGGAAGAGGCATGAGTGGAATCAGGCCTCTGCATGAGGAATCCTTTGCCGGACTGGATGCGTTAATCAGACGCGTACACTGGAGTCTGGATGCGCATTCACATTCATCCTGCAATGTGAGATAGGCATGCACATCTGCAACCGTCGTACATCTGCTATTCCTTTGTCGCTCGTATCTCTGGATTAGAATTGCATCTTTTTTGGCATTCAAACCAGTCGATAGACACACACACACACCCCCCCGCTGTTCCAGTCTGCACACTTAAAAATGCTATGCATCCACCCTACCTGGATGATATATGAGTTTTTGACGTTTTGGTAATGATGGAACTTGTTTCCAGCGGTGGCTGGTTGCCAGGTGTCAGCTGCATATGTAGAAAGATGATCTTTTGGAATGGAAACTACAGTGGTGGAAAATGCTGTCAAGTCACAGCTGACTTATGGCGACCCCCCCCCCAGGGTTTTCAAGTCAAGAGATGAACAGGGGTGGTTGGCCAGTGGCCATTACGTAGCAACCCTGGACTTCCTTCATGATCTCTCATCCAAGTACTAACCAGGGCTTAGCTTCTGCGATCTGATAGTCAGGCTAGCCTGGGCCATCCAGGTCCGGCCAAGACTACAGCGGTAAGATTTTCATTATTTTTGGGGGGGGGTGACCCCGCTGACCCCTGCGATTTCCCCAAATGCAGGAAACTTGACTGCATAATTTGTGGTAGTGGGGGACTGCGTTCATGCTTTCCCCTGAAAAAAAAAATGAGCCAGTTTGGTTAAGTGCTCTAAGTGCCCAGACGCTAATCTGAGAGAACTGGGTTTGATTCCCCACTCCTCCACTTGCAGCTGCTGGATGACCTTGGGCAAGCCATAGTTCTGTCAGAGCTGTTCTCTCAAGGCAGTTCTCAGGAGAGCTCTCCCAGCCCCACCTACCTCACAGGGTGTCTGTTGTGGGGAGAGGAAGGGAAAGGAGTTTGTAAGCCACTCTGAGATTCCAAGTGAAGGGTGAAGTATCCAATCTCCTCCTCCTCCTCTTCCTCTTCTTCTTCTTTCATAATTATAACTGATCTCCAGGAGACAGAGGTCAGCAGTTCCCCTAGAGAAAATGGCTGCTTTGGAGGTTGGACTCTATGACATTGTATCCCACTGAGGTCCTTCCCCCCCTCCAAGCCCCGCCCTCCTCAGGCTTCACCCTCCCCCCCAAAAAAGAATCTCCAAGTATTTTCCAGCCCAGAGCTGGCAACCGTAGCTGGTTCACCCGTGTCTCTACATCACTTGCTTTCTCTACACTTAATTAGCAGCGGCTGCGTGTGTGAATGGATTTTGGCACCGAGTGCTGTGTACACCGAGTGCTATGAAAACTGCTTCACGCACCTTCATGAATGCAGGCAACCAGTGCGTCGGCTGTGCCCACCCTGGTATGTTGCTATGAAAGACTGGAATTATCCCAGAAAGATCTGTCCAGTCCTCAGAGAGGGCTAGAAGAAGGTTGTCTGCAGTGTTCCGCCTGCAAAATTGGGGGTCCTCTGCTCCCACCTGGGGGGGGAGCCATCTTAGTTCTGTGTGCCTGTTACCGTTTTATGTGTAAGAAGCTTTGTGTGCACGTGTTAAAAATGTAAGTCTTCCGCAGTCCTCAGGTACTAGTTATGGAGAAACTGTGAACTAGATAGAGCAATGATTGGCTTTTGTATTCAAAAGGTAATGGTAAAGATTTCCCCTGCTCGAAAGCCAAATCTGACTCTAGGGATGTGGTGCTCATCTCCGTTTCCAAGCTGAAGAGCCAGCACTGTCCAAAGACTTCTTCGTAGTCATGTGGCCAGCATCATGACTTGATGCCGAGGCACATGGAACTCTGTTACCTTCCCACCAAAGTGGTACCTATTTATCTACTTGCAGTTTCTTGCTTTCGGACTACTAGGTTGGCAGGAGCTGGGGCCAGGGACGGGAGCTCACTCCGTCACACGGCACTCAGGTCTTGAACTGCCAAGCTATCAACCTTCCAGTCTACAGCTCAGCGTCTTAACCTCTGAGCCACCGTAGCCCCTTTGGGAATGTCAGTTTCAGCCCCATTATACCCTATGGGCCATTGAAATCAATGGCAAAAACTCATAGGGTATATGAGGGGCTGGAGGAAAGAGGGTTTGAGGGAGAGGCTCCAAACTTGCAGGGTAGCTGCTGGGGCCTCTCCTTGAAATACCCACCAAGTTTCAAGAAGGTTGAACCACGGGGTCCAATTCTACGGGCCCCCAAACAGGTTGTCCCATCCCCTCCATTGTTCTCTATGGTGGGAAAAAGTGTTACTTTTTTCCTACCATAAAGAACAATGGAGGGAATGGGGGCAGCCTGTTTGGGAGCCTCTGCCTCAAACCCCCTCCCCTCCAGTCGCTTTTAAAGTTGCCGCCAAATTTTGGCGGCAATTCTGCAGCGGGCCGAATCAGATCAGATAATCTGATTCGGCCCGTGGCTGCCCTAGTGGTCACTCTTGAGCCAGCAGAGCTTCGCTCCACCTCGCTCCGGCCCCAAAGGACCCCTGAATACGTGAAGCTGCCTTCTACTGACTCAGACCCTTGGTCCATCAAGGTCAGTCTTGTCTACTCAGACACGCAGTGGCTCTCATTTAAGATCTCTACCTGAGGCCCTGGAGATCACCTATCACCTGAGTCTTTTTTAACTGGAGATGCCAGGGACTGAACCTGGGACTTTCTGCATGCCAAGTGGATGCTCTGCCTCTGAGCCACACACTCCTTTCAGTCTACTTGGACCCTCGGTGACTCTTCAGGGTCTCCAATGGAGATATTTCACATCACTGCCTGCCTGATCCATATATATTTGGCTGCGATCACACGTGCCAGAAGACCCGACATAGGCGCGAATGCCCAACAGATCAAAAGGGCGTGATCAGACAGCAACATCTGGGAAGTGTCCTGCAGCTGTCGGCAACCCACGCTGCTCCACTGCAGAAATAGAGTTAAAAGACACCGGGGGAAATCCGGTAGTAAACAGGTTGTGACGGGCCACGGATGGACTTTCCCGTCTGATCGCACAAGCACGCTTTCGAACCATTGGGATGGTCTGATCAGGCCATCCCAGCTCGGTGCCATTCCCCCCACTTCACAGTATGCGCATCGTCACATACCCATAGGGGGCCCTCAGTGCAGAGGTGTGATTCCTCGTTTATGCGCATGGGGGCGGGATGGCAAAAAACCCCAACTCACCCACAGTTGCATCTGATTACACAGTGACGGGCTGGGCCTGCAGCAACAAAGGGCTATGTGATCTCCCAACCATGGGCCTAATTCCGGCTCGTGTGACCACAGCCTTTGGCACTTTTTTGTATTTTTCATATGAATGTTTGTGTGTGCTCACCTGGAAGTCATAGCGGCCCCTGGTGACTGACCTGGAGGATATTCAGAGAGGTGGCTGAATGAAGCCTGCCCCCGCCTCCCGGCTGCTGGTATTCCAAGGAGGTCTCCCATCCAAGTACTTCCCAGAGTCTACCCTGTTTCGTTCCCGAGATTTGACCAGATCGGGCTAGCCTGGGGTACTCAAGTCAGGGCCCTGCCTGATGGTTTTAACTGGAAATGCTGTGGATCGAACCTGTGGCCTTCTGCATGCCCTCCTTAGAGACAGTTTCCCCACTCTGACCTCCCCCCCCCCCCCGACACACACACTGTTTATTTATCAACAGTTCTCTTACCAGTTTCCAGCTGTGGTTTTTCTGAACTTATCAGATACATCCCTTTACATCCACCCTCTTAGAAAGATTTTAAATGTCTCCAATAAATTCTGTTTCCCCTTGCTTCTTCTTGCCTGAATATGGCAGAATAAAAACTGGACCCAGTAGTCCACAAACAGCCCAACAAGTATCTTTTATTGCAGTATCAATAGTTCCCTGGGCTTGCGGGGAGAGTGCTGCCATTAACAGAATTGTATTTCTCTCCCCTCTGAATCACGCAGGTGGCACAAAATCATTTTTTTGATCGATCAAGATTTCCCAGATCTCCTTCCCCCTGTGATGAGGAGTCCACGCCCTCGGGGGCCATAATATATAACACTGCTTATTATTTCCCCAAGGGTACGGCTCTGCTCTTTGTACTCTTCCCGTTTTAATGCCATTCCAGTTACTCCTGTCTATGTGACTGCCTCATTCATTCCGCTTTAGCAAAAAATCCTCATTGGGCTTGATGACGCCTTCCAACAGGGATTGCCCTATTTATACTGCCAGCTTTTTAGTGCTGAACAAAAGAGGAAAAGATTGGATTTATACCCCGCCCTTCACTACCCAAAGGAGTCTCAGAACGGTTTACAGTCTCCTTTCCCTTCCCCTCCTCACAACAGACGCCCTGTGAGGTAGGTGGGGCTGAGAGAGCTCTGACAGGAACTGCTCTTTCCAGAACAGCTCCAAGAGAACTGTGACTGACCCAAGGTCATACCAGCAGCTGCATGTGGAGGAGTGAGGAATCAAACCTGGTTCTCCCAGTTTAGAGTCCACACTCCTAACCACTACACCAAACTGGCTCTTTCCAGGTTTGCTCTTTAAAGAATTCTTACCAGTTGCCTCTTTTAATATATTGCTGTGAGTTTAGCGGTCCAGTTACTGTAATTGGGCCTATCATATGTTTTGTTTAACAGAGGTGCCTGATGGGAGTCAGGAGTAAGATAAGGAATTAATCTTCCTTTGACGGCTGTGGATGTTTGCTCATAGAGGGTTGCCAGCTCTGGGTTGGGAAATACTTTGAGCTTTTGGGGGTGGAGCCTGGGGAGGGCGGGGTTTGGAGAGGGGAGGGACCTCAGCATGGCAAAATGCCACAGAGGCCACCCTCCAAAGCAGCCATTTTCTCTGGGGGAACGGATCTCTGTTACCTGGACATCAGTTGTAATAGTTCCAGGTGATCAGCCGTGTCGGTCCGAAGCAGCAGAACAAATTCAGAGTCCAGTGGCACCTTTAAGACCAACAAAGGTTTATTCGAGGTATGAGCTTTCGTGCGCAAGGCACCCTTTTTCAAATACACTGGAATGGAAGCTAGAGTTCAAACTGATAGACAGGCTGCACAGCAGATTTCCGTGTAACATGATGAAGATGTTATAAGTTGTGCAAAACCAAAACTCAGTAACGGGTTAAGGTTGTAAGGACAACAGTTGTTTTGATTTAATTAGGGGGGGCGGGGAAGGACACCAAAGCAATAAATATGTCGAAACAGGGGATAAGTGTGTAAAGACATCTTTTCTAATTGTGGGAAGAAAGCTGATGGGAGATCTCCAGGCCCCACCTGGAGATTGGTGGTCCTAGTAAGGAACAATGCACTTCCAGAGCTGGGGGTCTCAGTCTAGTGTGTAGGAAACATATGTAGTTCTGATTGGACAGAGATCCACTTATCCTCACAACAGCCAGCCCTGCGAGGTAGGCTAGGTGGAGAGGGTGTGATTAGCCTGAGGTCACCCAGCGAGCTTCCATGGCACAAGAGGGGATTCGAACTGGGGTCTCCTAGAGCCTAATCTGACACTCTTAACCACTACACCATGTTGGCTCTCATAAAGAGGAGAGGAAGAAGAGGAGGAGGAGGAGGATGACGATGACAACGTCGTGGTGGTGGTGGAGGAGGAGGGAGAGGAGGAGGAGGAGATTGGATTTATACCCCACCCTTCACTCGGAGTCTCAGAGCGGCTTACAATCTCCTTTCTCTTCTCCTCCCCTCAACAGACACCCTGTAGGTGGGGCTGAGAGTGTTCTCTCAAGAACTGCCCTTGAGAGAACAGCTCTGAGAGAACTTGTGACTGACCCAAGGTCACACCAGCAACTGCACATGGAGGGGTGGGGAATCAAACCTGGTTCTCCCAGGTTAGAGTCCGCTGCTCTTAACCACTGCACCAAACTGGCTCTCGGGTTGAACCTGGGACCTTCTGCATGCCCGGCAGATGCTGAACCATTCCTCAGGCCGTATAGGTTGTAATACAAACCTTGACTTCCAGAAAGGTTTTGACAGAGCTCCTCATCAAAGGTTCCTAAGTAAGCTCAATAGTCATGGGATAAAAGGACAAGTCCTTTTGTGGATCAAAAACTGGCTAATTAAAAGGAAACAGAGAGTGAGTATTAATGGGCAATTTTCTCAGTGGAGGGAGGAAAGCAGGGATCAGTACTCGGTCTGATGCTTTTTAACTTGTTTATTAATAATTTGGAGTTGGGAGTAAGCAATGAAGTGGCTAAATTGGCGGATGACACAAAGTTGTTCAGGGTGGTGAGAACCAGGGAAGATTGTGAGGCACTCCAAAGGGATCTGTCGAGGATGGGCGAGTGGGCATCAATGTGGCAAATGGGGTTCAGTGTGGCCAACTGCAAAGTGATGCACATTGGAGCCAAAAATCCTATCTATAAATACACGTTGATGGGGTCCAAACTGGCAGAGACTGACCAAAAGAGAGATCTTGGAGTTGTGGTAGATAACTCAATGAAAATGTCAAGACAGTGTGCGATTGCAGTGAAAAAGACCAGTGCCATACTGGGGATTATTAGGAAGGGAATTGAAAACAAATCAGCCAGTATCATAATGCCCCTGTATAAATCGATGGTGCAACCTCATTTGGAGTACTGTGTACAGTTCTGGTCACCTCAGAAAAGATATTATAGCATTGGAAAAAGTGCAGAAAAGGGCAACTAGAATGATAAAAGGGTTAGAACACTTTCCCTATGAAGAAAGGATGAAGGACTTGGGGCTCTTTAGCTTGGAGAAACGACGGCTGAGGGGTGACATGATCAAGGTTTATAAGATTATGCATGGGATAGCGCAGGTAGAGAAAGAAATACTTTTCTCCCTTTCTCACAATACAAGAACTCGTGGGCACTCCATGAAATTGCTGAGCAGTTGGGTTAGAATGGTTAAAAGGAAGTCCTTCTTCACCCAAAGAGTGATTAATGCATGGAATTCACTGCCACAGGAGATGGTGGTGGCTACAAGCATGGACGGCTTCAAGAGGAAATTAGATAAACATATGGAGCAGAGGTCCATCAGTGGCTATTAGCCACAAGGTATAGATAGGATCTCTCAGTCTGAGGCAAGTGATGCGCTGTATTCTTGGTGCTTGGGGGGGCAGCAGTGGGAGGGCTTCTAGTGTCCTGGCCCCACTGGTGGACCTCCTGAGGGCACCTGGTGTTTTTGGCCACTGTGTGACAGAGTGTTGGACTTGATCGGCCATTGGCCTGATCCAACATTGGCTTCTCTTATGTTCTTATGATTGCCACTTTGGGGTCAGGAGGCAATTTTTCTTCAGGCCAGTTTGGCCAGGGATCCTGGAGTTTTTTTGTCATCTTCTGAGAATGGAACAGTGGTCACTGCAAGTGTGGAGGGGGGTATTTGTGAATATCCTGCATTGTGCAGGGGGTTGTACTAGATGGCCCTGGAGGTACCTTCCAATTCTATGATTCTATGATTTTATGACACCCACTTGCCTCCATCAACAGAATTCCACCCACCCACCCACCAACAGGTTAGGTTAAACTAGCTTGCCTCCAATGGAACCATGTTTCCTAGGGATGCCAGCTCTGATTTGGGAAATATCTGGATATTTGGGGCATGGAGCCTGGGGAGGGTGGGGTTTGGGGACGGGGCAGACCTCAGCAGGGTATAATGCCACAGAGTCCACCCTCCAAAGCAGCCATTTTCTCCAGAGGAACTGATCCTGGTTGCCTGGAGGGCAATTGTAATAGCAGGATATCTCCGGGTAGAGGTTAGCAACCCATTATTCGCCACTTGCTAGGTTTCCCCCCCTCAGAACTCGAGCTCCCCCCCCCATGCATACAGCCACATTTCTTGTACTTGCACAGAAAATATGAATTATTGTTTCGTTTTCATTGCAGCTGTTGCGTCTCAAGGCCAGTTTGCTCTGATATCTTTCAGTCGCTGTGTACAGCAGATAGGACAGAGGTGATTAAAAAAAAAGAAAATAAAAGAAATACCCATAAACCTACTCTGGCTACCTGAATAATTTATACTGCTGTAAAGAAACCATCAGTGAAAGCTTATTTTTAATATCGCCTCGTGCATTTTGTAGATGTCATCGCCGGAGGAGGAGGAGAAGAAGAAGAAGAAGAAGAAGAAGAGATTGGATTTATACCCTGCCCTCCACTCCCCAAGGGAGTCTCAGAGCGGTTTACAAACTCCTTTTCCCTTCCCCTCCCCACAACAGACACCTTGTGAGGTAGGTGGGGCTGAGAGAGCTCTTTCCCAAGCTGTCCTTGAGAGAACAGCTGGTACAGAGCTATGGCTTGCCCAAGGTCATCCAGCCAGGTGCAAGTGGAGGGGTGGGGAATCAAACCCGGTTCTCCCAGATTAGAGTCCGCGCACTTAACCACTACACCAAACTGGCTTCTGGAGAAGCCAGAAGAGCAGTTTATTGTGTTTCAGATTTTGCTTTGAAAAAGTTGCAAACATTGCCGAGTGGAGGAGAGCGTGAACTCTCCTTATCGTAGGTTTCAGGGCCTCTGAAGTGGCAGAACGTACAAACACCCGAGCTCACACTTCACACTCCCACTTGATATGTATCCGTCTTCCTTAGTTTTATACCCGGCACTATACAAGACCGTCCTGCTCGGCTGCCCAGCTGCCCCGGACTCTTTGTGACTGTTTACTCTCAAACATCTGGCGTGCTGAAGGGCTAGGCCAATGCAGCTGCAAGCCTTTGGGATCAGCCTTGAGATGTAAATATTCTCTGATATCACCACTGGCCTGCCCCTTCTCGGCCTACCTCTGCATTTCGTAATTGGTTTATTAGAAACATTTATACCCTGTCTGTCGGGTATCCAGGAGTGGACTGGAAAGTGAAAATGGCCCTGGAACTAGGGCTGCCACTCCCCCCCCCCATGGGGTTGGGGTTCCCCCCACTTTCTGGCCCCCCAATTCACTGCCAGCCAGCTGGCCAGCAGGGGAACCCCGTCCTCGAAGAGCCCTATTGCACCTGACAGGCCCAGTGTGACATCATCGCGACGGACACTTCTTGTGGTGGACGCTTTAGCACTTGGGTAAAAAACTCTATGGTCACCACAGAGGTTTTTTTACCCAAATGCTAGAGTGTCCCCTATACAATGTGCCTGGGATGATGACATCACTTCCGGGTGGCATTCTTGTGGCGCACGTACTTGGCTCGTGCACCAGAAGACTCCGGAAGCTGGGCTGGAGCCCCCCACTGGGTAACACGTGGCAACCCTACCTGGAACAACCCTAGCCTCTGTGGTGATAACAAGCCACTGGGGCCACTGGGCTCCATGGTGCCAACTATGGGCGTCGGCTGTCCCTTCATCTCATCCCGCAAAATGGCAGCAGGCCAGGAGGAAACGTTGAGCTACCAATTACTGACGAAGAGTCCTAATTAAGCAGCCCCTGAGCCCCTGGAAGAGTCTCCAGAGCTTTTCGCCAGCAACCCTCTAGGGTAATGTCCCCATCAGGAAATTTCCCAGTGTGCTAAGTGGCCAATCCACCCCTGCTTATCTCTACAAACTCACAAAACATTGGAAGCTGCAGGACATAGACATCACAAGTTGGCAACAAATTATTACTGATACAGAATAGTTTTATTTATTTGTTTGTTTATTAGTCCATTTATCTCCCACAACCTTTCCCGATGGGGACCCAAAGTGGCTTATAAGATTCTCCTTTAAGAGAGGCAGACTTCAAACAGAGACGCTTCAAAGGGAGATTTAAATGGGAGCTTGCTGAACTTGAGTTCATTCACAAGTTTGGAACAATGGCACACACACACACACACCCCGGAACTGAATGGCAACATAGGATTCTTGTCTTGCTACAGATTCTAATTTTTTTGTCCCCAAGCATTTTTTCTCTGCTCTAATCAAGCTGATTACTGTGCACATTGCACGTTCGCATCCTGAGTTCCTTCTCTGCTACAGTGCTCCCACCCTCTGACTATGATATAAGGACTCAGAGACCTTCCTTCCGATTTGTATTTGACGAAGGGAGCTTTGACTCTTGAAAGCTAATACCCCCAAAATCTTGTTGGCCTCTAGGGTGGTACTGGATTTGAATCTAGCTTTTCTACTGCACACCAACATGGCTACGCTCTGAAACTAACATTCTCCCTGTCTCTACTTTGCCCTCACAACAACCCTGTGCGGTAGGTCACCAGCAAGCTACCCAGGCCCAATGGGCATTCGAACCTGGGTCTCCCACATCCTAGTGTGACACTTTAACCACTACACCGTGCCAGGTGTCATACTACAGAATTAAAAGAAGAACGGAAGAAGAAGAGTTGGTTTTATACCCCACTCTTCACTACCTGAAGGAGTCTCGGAGCGACTTACAATCCACCTTCCCTTCCTCTCCCCGCAACAGACACCCTGTGAGGTCGGTGGGGCTGAGAGAGCTCTGAAAGAACTGTGAGTGGCCCAAGGTCACCCAGCAGGCTTCATGTGGAGGAGGAGTGGGGAATCAAACCTGGTTCTCCAGATCAGAGTCTGCCGCTCTTAACCACTACACCACACTGGCTTGGAGTTAGCACAGCTGAAAGAGTTTACCCACCACCACCAAATGCTTTCTGGAACATAATAGTCTCATGCGTCTCCTTGAATGTATACATGGGGAGATGCAGCTCGGACCCTGAAGCAAACAGCCAGTTGACACAGCACCAGAGTTATACATTCCAAGCTGCTGGCCCTGGACAAGAATCACACTGCCACGTTCTGCACCAAACTGAAGCTTCTGCGATGTCTCCAAAGGCAGCCCCATCTACAATATTCTACAGTAGACTAATCGGGAGGTTATGTAGTATCAGCAGGGGTCCTTTTGTAGAAAAAGAGGTGCAGGAGCTCATTAGCGTAACTCATTAGCATAACTTATTTGCATATGCCAAAGCACCTGACATCACTGGAAGTATGTCAGAAGGAGAGAGAGAGAGAGAGAGAGAGGAAGAAAGAAAGAGAGAGAGAGAGAGGGAGAGAGAGAGAGAAATAAAGAGAGAGAGAGGGGGGGAGAGAGAAAGAAAGAGAGAGAGAGAGAGAAAGAGAGGGAGGGAGAGAGAGAGAGAGAAAGAGAGGGAGGGAGAGAGAGAGAGGGAGGGAGAGAGAGAGAGAGAGAAAGAGAGAAAGAAAGAAAGAAAGAAAGAAAGAAAGAAAGAAAGAAAGAAAAAGAAAGAAAGAAAGAAAGAAGAGAGAGAGAGAGAGAGAAAAGAAAGAGAGAGAGAGAGAGAGAGAAAGAAAGAAAAAAAGAAAGAAAGAAAGAAAGAAAGAAAGAAAGAAAGAAAAAAAGAAAGAAAGAAAGAAAGAAAGAAAGAAAGAAAGAAAGAAAGAAAGAAAGAAAGAAAGAAAGAAAGAAAAAGAGAGAGAGAGCTGGGAGAGAGGGGACAGCTACTAATCCAAGCCTCAGAAATACCACTATTCTGGGAGGATAGCTTCAGTGGTGGCTGAAGCCTTCAGAAGGCTGGTGGGAGGAACAAGGACCTCTCCAGGGGACGGGGTCATTTTGCTGCAGCCATGACACAAGCAGGCATTCCCTCACTGGTGGGGGGGGCGCTGGCACCAACTCCCGGAGCTGCACTCCCCCGAGCTCCTGCTCGAAATGACCCCTGAGTATCAGCAAGTCTAGATGAGGAGCCAGATACAATTCAGCGAAGACAAAGATAGCAACAGCACTGACCCGCTTATCCATCAACAAGGCTGGGTCCAGGAGCACCCAAAGATTCTTAAATCGATCTACCAGCCGAAGTTTAATCCTATATAAGGAGGTCATGCGTGCCGAGTCCAGCCTGTGTCGCTCACTACAAGAGCACGTGCTGTGACAGAACTGCAGACTTTGTGCACAATTTGCTTGTTTGTTTGTTTTATTGTTTATTATTTACATTTATACCCCGCCTTTCCAGGCAAGCTGGCTCAAGGCGGCTTCCAACAAAATACCATGAAAACAATGGTTTACAAATTTAAAAGACAACAAAGTTACAGATAAAACAACAGATATTGGTGGCAAACAGAGTCACACAGTAACAGACGGCGGCAGAAGCTCGGCCAGCAAGTTCCAGGGCGATGTTACCCTTAATCCCCCCTGGTTGCGGCTCCTAATTGAAAGCCTGGCGGAAGTGCTCCGTCTTGCAGGCCCTGCAGAACTCTAATAGGTCCCGCAGGGCCCTGATGTCATCTGGGAGTTCATTCCACCAGTATGGGGCCACCACAGAGAAAGCCCTGGTTCTGGTATTGGCCAGCCTAACGTCTTTCGGACCAGGGAGAGTCAAGTGGTGTTGTGAGCTTGACCTCAGTGCCCTCTGAGGTACATTTGATGTGCCTTTGCAGACTATGCCCTGACTTGGATAGCCCAGGCTAACCTGATCTCGTGAGATCTTGGAAGCTAAGCAGGGTCAACCTTGGTTAGGTCTTAGATGGGAGACCAGCAAAGGAATACCAGGGTTGTAACACGGAGGCAGGCAATGGCAAACCACGTCTGGACATCTCTTGCCTAGAAAACAGCACCAGAGGTTGCCATAAGTCAGATGTGACTGGACAGCAAAAATAATTATGATTGCAGACAGTAAATAAGATCAGATCATGAAGAATTTGGCATTCAGGGGCAGAGGGAATTCATTTAAAGTTTTCCGGTAAACGAAAAAGGCAAACCCAACATTTAAAAACACAGAAATATCAGAAGGTGTCCTACCAAGACGAACTTGTAATCCCTGAAGCTCAATGTTTCTGAAAGTGCAGTGGGAACACAAAAGTTGTGGGGTTTTTTTAAGTTTTCAAAGTAAGGTCATTGTTTTGACGGACTCATTTGTCTGATTTATGTCAGCTGCTTTTGACACGAAATTGTGGATGTCACATTTCGGCTTTGATAAAGATAGCTAGCCACAAAAGCTGTTGTAGAAGAGGGGATCAAATTTAAACTAGTAGCTTAAAAAAACCCTAGGCTTTATTTCCTAAAATCAAAATGTTGAGGTTGCTGTAGTCATGAAAGAAATAAAAGTGAAACCAGAAAGAAATGAATAAAAAGAGTATGCTAAAAAAAAGAGACCTCAGGGGGTGGGGAATTTAAATCTGTAGTAAAAAGACTTAATCACATAGCCGCCTTTAGGTCAAAGTAACCTAATTCAGCATAAACTTTTATATCCAACTGCCTAAAGTTGTCTGAAAATTTCCTGACTTGTTCTACTTTTCATACAAGAAGTCAGAAACTCAGTCTGATCTATTCAATGGGTCTTATCCCAAAAATTCTTAGGATTGTGTTGTCAGATCCCCTTGTGGTTCCCTGGGAGAGGGATTTGAATACAGATCTCCTTCCCCTACGTCCAATTTTCTGCCCACGACACCTCGCTGGTTCTCCAGCAAAAATTAGAACAGGGACTACCATGTGTTCTGCTGGAACAGGTCACTTTAAGTAGCACACCTGATGGAGAAAGTAGGGAGGTGTAAAGGTAGAGGTTTCCCTTGCTCGAAAGCCTGTCAAATCTGACTCTAGGGGGCACTGCTCATCTCTGTTCCCAAGCTGAAGAGCCAGCGCTGTCTGAAGGCGTCTCCGTGGTCATGTGGACAGCATGATTAATGCAGAGGTGCATGGAATGCTGTTACCTTCCCCCCGAAGTGGCACCTATTTATCTACTTGCAATTTCTTGCTTTCAAACTGCTAGGTTGGCAGGAGCTGGGGCCAGAGACGGGAGCTCACTCCATCACACGGCACTGAGGTCTCGAACTGCCAAGCTACCGACCTTCCGGTCTGCAGCTCGGCGCCTTAACCTCTGAGCCACCGCAGCCCCCTAAGGAGGTGTACATACAAATAATAAAATGTTATGCAAGCAAGCCATTTGCCCCTGCATCTAGCAAGCAGAATCCAAGAGAGAGAAGAGCAAGCAAACGGGATCCCCTGCCATTGTATGGAATCAAATCCATAAACTTTTTTTTTTTTTTGGGGGGGGGGGGGGGGTTCGTTCTTGTTTTATCCCTGCATGTCTGGCTGGGACTGCAAAATAGGAGATCCCAGAAAAGGAATTTGTGTGAATGATATTAGATGCCAGGCTCCCCTGAAACAGAATCCAAATTCTACAGGTGGTCAATGGAATTTTCTACATTATTTTATTTTATTTTATTTATTTATTTATTCATTTATATCCCGCCTTGCCAGTTTTTCACCGGCTCAAGGCGGCTAACAACATAAAACAGATAAAACAAATTTATAATATAAAACATTTTAAAACCAACACTACATTACAAGTACACAAATGTATAGAAACAGTAAGAGCTACCCTCTGTCATCTCTCATTTCCCATTGCCGCTCTTGCATCCAGCAGGGGGTGAGTGCTCCCTTCTCATTTGGTGGACTACTAAGGATGACTAAAATGTCCAACATGAAAGCATTCTTTGGGAGTTGTGGTTAAGTGTGCGGACTCTAATCTGGGAGAGCCGGGTTTGATTCCCCACTCCTCCACTTGCACCTGGCTGGATGACCTTGGGCAAGCCATAGCTCTGTACCAGCTGTTCTCTCAAGGACAGTTGTCTCAGAGCTCTCTCAGCCCCACCTACCTCACAGGGCGTCTGTTGTGGGGAGGGGAAGGGAAAGGAGTTTGTAGACCACTCTGAGACTCTGAGTGTAGGGCGGGATATAAATCCAATCTCCTCCTCCTCTTCTTCTTCTTGCAAGGCCATTATTAAACCAGTTTGCTCTCAGTGGCAGCAAGAGGTTCAGTGTTCATAATGATTTCTTTTCATCCTGGCTTAGTCTCGGCAGGAGGCTGCCGGGAGGTGTGTCTTGGTCGACTGGTTTTTTCCCCCTCGGCCCGGAGGACGTTGATTCTTGCCTGGGCACTCTTCCCACAGGCGTGCCACCTCATTCCCTCACTTGGCTGGCTGGCAAGTGGTTCCACCTGGGTGTGCCCTTGACTTGGCGCCGCCTGACGCCTTGCCCTCGAGCAGGCCAGAACTGGATGTGGATCTGATCCACACCACAGGAGCAGGTGGGTCACAAGTGGCCCGGCTCGGGTTTCTCTCTTTCGCAAGAAGCCTCTCTGGTGTTTTTCTTGTCTGGCTGAGCTGCTGAGTGCCACTGTAAAAGCCAAGGCAAACGTCAATCAAATGATTAACTCCTTAATGTGTTGTGAAACCGTATGTGCACACAGGGCCAGTTCCAGCTTTTTTGGGGGGGGGGGCTCAGCAGAGGACCCCGGCATCCCCCAGGCCCAGGCCCCTCCTCTTCCCCGCCCACCACATGCCCCCACTTGCTTGCGCATCATTCATCAGCCCACTTGCAGATGTCCTTCCCACCCCCTGCTGCCCATAGGGTCTGCACACCTTTCCCCCAATGTTGCTGGATGGTGGGTGAACACATGAACCTGCCTTATACTGAACCAGTCCATCAGTTTGGACTGAGAGCCAGTATGGTGTAGTAGTTAGGAGCACCAACTCTAATCCAGAACTGGGTTTGATTCCCCATTCCTCCTCATGCAGCCAGTTGGGTGACCTTGGGTCAGTCATGAGTTCTTTCAGAGATGTTCTCTCATGGGCAGTTCTCAGGAGAGCTCTCTCAGCCCCACCTACCTCACAGGGTGTCTGTTGTGGGGAGCGGGAGGGAAAGGAGATTGCAAGCTGCTCTGAAACTCCTTCGGGTAGTGAAGGGCGGGGTATAAATCCAATCTCCTCCTCCTCCCTTTCTTCTTCCTCTTCTTGGTCAGTATCGTCTACTCAGACTGGCAGTGACTCTCTAGGGTGCCCTGACCCGGATAGCCCAGGCTAGCCTGATGTCGTCAGATCTTGGAAGCTAAGCAGGGTCGACCTCCAGTATTTGGAAGGGCGACCTCCAGAGAATACCAGGGGAGTGACGCTGGAGCAGGCAATGGCAAACCACCTCTGAAACATCTCTTGTCTTAAAAACAAGGTCTAGCTCACCACCTAGTGGTGCATAATGCTAGAGAGCTAGAACTTCTGGCTGCCAGACAATCTTGGGATCTTCTGGCTATACCACGCAAACTGCCTTCTTCTTCTTCTTCTTCCAGGGTCTCAGATGGAGGCCTTTCACATCACCTTCTGCCCAGGTCTTTTAACTGGAGATGCCAAGGATTGAACTTGGGACCTTCTGCAAGCCAGGCAGATGCTCCACCACTGAGACACAGCCCCTCCCAACTAGGGGCAGCTAGGAAAGCCACTGCCATAGCCACCAGGAATGCTGATGCTTTGTGCATCACCCACATGCCCTTCTCCAGCAGTGCTAGGCAGCGTATGCAGCTGGAAGCAGAGGAGACAAAGAACCTGCGAGCAGGCAGTGGAAGAGGATGATAGCAGGCATCAGAGGAGATGCGAGAGTAGGGAGCCAGCAGCAGTGGGGCTCCGCCGGAAGCCATGGGCCATGGTAATTTCCCCATCTCAAGGTATGCTGACGCTGGCCCTCTGAACATACGTATATAAGTGCCATCAATTTGCAATCAATTTATGGTGTCCCCTGCAAGGGGATTTCAAGGTAGGGCTCCCAAACTCCAGGTGGTGGCAGGAGATCTCCTGGAATGACAACTGGTCATAGAATCATAGAGTTGGAAGGGACCTCCAGGGCCATCTAGTCCAACCCCCTGCACAATGCACGAAATTCACAAATACCCCCCCCCACACACACACACAAAGTGACCCGTTTCACGCCCAGAAATATGAGAGAAAGCCTCCAGAATCTTCAGCCTGGAGAACAATTGCTTCCAGACCCCCAAAGTGGCAATCAGCATTTCCCTGGGCGTGTAGGAAAGGGCCACGAGAACAAAAGAGCCATAGAATTCACAAGAACTATAGCATCATAACCTGCTCTCCAAGTGACAGAGAACAGTTGCCTTGGAGAAAATGGCTGTTTTGGAAGGTGGACTCTATGGCACCATACCCCACAGAGGTCCCTCCCCTCCCCAAACCCCGCCCTCCCCAGGCTCCACCCCCAAAACCTCCAGGAATGTCCCCACCCAGAGCTGGCAACACTATTCCAGGCAAGCGAGAAACAGAGGTGGCTGGCCATGGCCTTCCTCTGCAGAGTCTTCCTTGGCGGTCTCCCTTCCAAATAACAATCCTGCTTAGCTTCCGAAATTTGATGAGACCGGGGTATACCATGCCACCTGCCATACCTATTCTAAATCCATCCTGCCCACATAATCGGGAGGGGTCAGCTAGAAGTGTATTCTGTGCAGGTCCCGTTCAGAAGCCAGTTTGGTGTGGTGGTTAAGTGCGCGGACTCTAATCTGGGAGAGCTGGGTTTGATTCCCCACTCCTCCACTTGCACTTGCTGGATGACCTTGGGCAAGCCATAGCTCTGTACCAGCTGTTCCCTCAAGGACAGCTTGGGAAAGAGCTCTCTCAGCCCCACCTACCTCACAGGGTGTCTGTTGTGGGGAGGGGAAGGGAGAGGAGTTTGTAAGCCGCTCTGAGACTCCAAGTGAGTGAAGGGTGGGTTATAAATCCAATCTTTTCTTCTTCTTCTTCCCTTGTCTAGGTTAGTAATTCTAGACAATGTAGAAACACCAGAGACCTAGGAAAAGTCAGCGTGGACAGTGGTTAGTGTCAGACTTGGATCCAAAAGGCCCAGGTTTGAATCCCCAGTCTATCATGGAAGCCTGCTAGGTGACCTTGGGTCAGTCACACACTCTCAACCTAACCTACTTCACAGTGTTGTTTGTGAGGATAAAATGGAGGAGAGGAGAACAATTTAAGCCACTTGTGGACAGAAAGGTGGGGCGTACAGTTTGGTGCAGTGCTTAAGTGTGCAGACTCTAATCTGGGAGGACTGGGTTTGATTCCCCACTCCTCCACTTGCAGCTGCTGGATGACCTTGGGCAAGCCACAGTCCTTTCAGAGCTGTTCTTGAAAGCAGAGTTCTCAAAAGTGCTCTCTCTCAGCCCCACCTGCCTCACAGGGTGTCTGCTGTGGGGAGGGGAAAGGAAAGGAGATTGTAAGCCACTCTGAGTGAAGGGCGGGATATAAATCCAATCTCTT
Source organism: Lepidodactylus listeri (assembly GCA_029233225.1). Taxonomy (NCBI): domain Eukaryota; kingdom Metazoa; phylum Chordata; class Lepidosauria; order Squamata; family Gekkonidae; genus Lepidodactylus; species Lepidodactylus listeri. Next base: position 15,066,905 of record JARCFY010000010.1, on the reverse strand, counting down.
CTTCTTCTGACATGAAGTAAACAAATAAAAACCCAGATTATTTCAGACAGATTAAAAGGGCACAGTCCTGGGTGCCCATACATTCAGGAATGACTGGCGGGGGGGGCAGCGACGGCACGGGAAGGTAACAGGGAAAGCAGAAAAACTCCATCAGAACTTGACATTCTGCATTCGGCAATATGAAAATTCAGATTAAAATACTCATTATTATGAACCTCATGTATCTAATCCATTTTTTCTGGGGTCAGTCCCCACGACTGCATTTTAACCTCTACTGCTGTACACATCGACACAACCAGGGTGGTTACAGAGGTGTGGGTGAGACCAGTTTGGTGTAGTGGTTAAGTGCGCAGACTCTAATCTGGGAGAACCAGGTTTGATTCCCAACTCCTCCACTTGTACCTGCTGGATGACCTTGGGCAAGCCATAGCTCTGTACCAGCTGTTCTCTCAAGGACAGTTGTCTCAGAGCTCTCTCAGCCCCACCTACCTCACAGGGTGCCTGTTGTGGGGAGGGGAAGGGAAAGGAGTTTCTAAGCCACTCCGAGACTCCCTTGGGTAGTGAAGGGTGGGGTATAAATCCAATCTCTTCCTCTTCTTCAATTTCTTCTTCCTCTTCCTCTTCTTCTTCTGCAACCAAGGTGGTTAAAGGATGGTAAAACAAAGGACAGGTTTATTTCCTATGTGCCATGTGGTCAGGAGTGATACAATAAAGGTGATTCAAGAAAATAAGAGCCCTGCTGGGTTGAGTCAGGAATCCATCCAGTTCACACATCCTGTTTTACAAACAGCGGCTGAACAGTTGTGGGGGGGGGGGGGGGTGTGTGGCAACAAGCAAAGAGGACTTCCCCTGATGTTGACTCCTCCTAGCACTGGGATTCAGGGATCAGGATAGACACACACACACCTATGTGCATCTGTCTGATACATGATGATAGGGAAATGATGAAAGATGACAAATTGTCTTGATTCATTTGATTACCCCAGGGGCACGAGCTAGATCTGTCCCCAAAACATCTTTGGTGTAGTGGTTAAATGCGCGGACTCTAATCTAGGAGAACCGGGTTTGAGTCCCCTCTCCTCCACTTGCAACTGCTGGATGACCTTGGGCAAGCCACAGTTCTGGCACAGCTGTTCTTGAAAAGGGGCAATTTCTGTCAGAGCTCTCTCAGCCCCCCCCTATCTCATAGGGTGTCTGTTGTGGGGAGGGGAAGGGAAAGGAGTTTGTAAACTGCTCTGAGACTCCCTTGGATAGTGAAGGGCAGGATATAAATCCAATCTCTTCCTCTTCTTCTTCCTGTATTTATTTAGAAAGCATATAAGGCGCCTCTGCAGTGTCCAACTTGAGGCAGCTCACAACACAAAAAAGCCATACAATAAAATAAATGCAAACTATAGGATTACCAGCTCTGGGTTGGGAAATACATGGAGTTTCGGGGGGGGGGTTTGGAGAGGAAAGGGACCTCCACAGGATACACTGCTATAGAGGCCACCCTCCAAAGCAGCCATTTTCTCCAGGGGGACGGATCTTGGTCATCTGGAGAGCAGTCAAAATAGCAGGGAATCTCCAGCTGCCACCTGGAGGTTGGCAACCCCACACAAGGGAATAAGACCAATCCATTATGAACAAGCCATAAACATTCCATTGAAACAACAGTGATGCCTTAGAGATGTGATTTCATTCCACTATAAACTTTATGCCAGGATTTCCCCATGCAAGGTTGCATCTTGAAGGTGCAGCTGGCTCCTTATTCCTTTTCTGCTACTATCTTTCTACGTGTACACGCAAAGGGGAAGGGAGACTGTCCGGCTTTTTTCCTTTCAATTTCTTCGGCGACCGCAGCAGAAGCTGTGGGGCAAGCTCAGAGGGCACACTGCTCTGGAGCCATCCTTCCCGAGCTAGGGCAAAAATGTGGGAGCCGGAGGCTTAAGAAACCTGCAAGCTTAGAGGACCCACTGGCGCAGAAGCGCTCTAGCACCGCACCGTCTCCAAAGGGGCGCGGCTGTGCCTCGCAGTCCGCACATGCTCAGAGGCACCCTCTTTCCCCCACTCGGGAGGTCGGGGGCTTCCTTTGAACGGCGGAGGGCACTGCCCCCTCGGCCGGGGCGAAGGGAAGGCGGGGCGCGGCCGGGTCGTCGTGGTCGTCGGGCCCTTCCCTCCCCTTCCCGCTCGGGGTGGGGCGCGTCGTGTGCGGAGCCGGGAGCCGCCGGGGCCGGGCGGGAGCCGCAGGAGGCGAGGCGGGGAGGCGCGGCCGGGCGGGCGAGGCCTGCGCGCCGGAAGTGCGCTGCCTGAGGAGGAGACGGGGCGGGAGAGGCCGGCCGGCGGAGGGGAGCGGCGGAGGCGAGGCTTGGCGGCGGCTGGGGCTGGGGCTGAGGCTGGGGCGAGCCGGGCTCTGTCTCTCTCCCTCTCCCCGCCAGGGACCGGAGCGGGCGAGTCTGGGCGGCGCGGGAAGAGCCGCCTGGAGGAAGGAAGAGGCGAAGAAACAGCCACCGCCGCCGCCGCCCCCCGAGAGAAGCCAGGAGGGAAGCCGGGGAGGAGGAGGAGGAGGAGGAGTCTCCGCCGCCGCCGCCGCCCGGGGTCCAGCAACAGCCGCCACCGTGAGCGCCGCTTCTCCTTCTCCCTTCCTTCCCACACCCTTCTCCCCCCCCACCACCATTTTCCAGCAGTCCCGCCTCTGGGAAGCCGTGTATGTGTGTGTGTGTGGGGGGAGATTGGGTCCCTCCCCCCCCCCCAATCCCCGTTAGCTCCGTTAATAATCCCCCCCCCCAATAATCCCCAGTTAGCTCCCTTCAAGGGAGGCTCCTCTCTCTCCGGGGCGGTGGGATTATTGGACTGGCAAGGAATGGTGGCTGCTGGTGGAGGTGTGGGGTGTGTCTCTGGGAGGCGGAAAAGTGTGGGGTGGGGGGAAATATCCTGTTTCTGGTCAGACTGAGCCCCCCCCCCGCGCACACACACACACACCGCCCCACACGTCCCCCCCCCCCCCAATGGGGTTAGGAGTCCCAGCTGTTGGGGGGCGGAGAAAGGAGGCCGCGTGTTGGGGCTCCCCAGTTCTGAGATATGGGGAGTGGTGTGTGGTGGTGTGTGGTGTGTGCGTGCAACGGCAGAGCCGCTCCAGGTCTTGTTGTTAGCAAATAAAGGGATATCTGGGCAGGGCGCTGGTGGTGGTGGATGTGGGGAGTGGGGTGTGTATGTCTGGTTCTGGTTCTGGTCCTGGATTTGGGGGGGGGGGGATATTCGCCTGTCGAGGAATTGCCCTGGGCTTCCAGGAGGAAACGTGAGGGGCAGCTGTGGCATCCCTCCAGCCTGCGGTGGTGGGGAAGGGGGGGGGGTGGCTTTGCGACAGAAAATGGCATGACGCCTCTTGGGTTCTCCCCCCCCCCCCAATACTAAACAGCTGGTGGATCCGTGGGGAGGGTTCTCTCCCATATACTAAGCAGCTGCTGGATCTTTAGGGGGCGTCCTTCCCCCCCATACTAAACAGCTGGTGGGTCCATCCTCCGCCCTTCCTTTCCTTCCTCTGGAATCAGTTGGGCTATAGAAAAAGATGGACCTGCTGCTCTGATTTGTCGTTTCCTCGCCCTGTCTTCCCCCCCTCTGAAATCAGCTGGGCTGTGTGGGAAAAAAACGATGCATCATCCAATGCTCTGGTTTGTAGTTTCACCTTTCTCTTCCTCCTTTGCCCCTCCGTTCTGAAATCGCTCTCCCAGTGATATTCCCAGAGACCGGCTGTTGAATCTGCAGAGGCTGGAGCGTGAAAATTGGAAAGCGATACCCGCCCAGGTTTCAAAATAAACTTGGAGGTTTGGGGGGGGGGGGGGGGGGAGTTGTGCTGTAGTGAGGTATTCAGAGGGTGTCGGCTCCGGCAGGACTCCACCCTGTGGAGCTGGAAGCAACCTTCCTTCCTAATCTTCCAGCCTATGCAAATGCATGTGGCATAATTCATGAAGGGCTGGCTGCTAAGGTCTAGTGAGTGTTGATGGGTGTGAAAGAAATGTTTCCTTTTTAGAGTGTGTTCACACAGCCGTCCAGAGAATAGCCTGTTGGCATATTGTGGAAGAATCTTGCGGGCACAGCTGGTGATTTCCATTGAAATGGAGAGAGTTCTCTAGTGCAGGGTGAAAAACGATTGGTGGGAAAGGTAGGAGGGGTGTTTGTATTCAAGAGCCTCTGGTTTTCTTGTGGAGGTCTGCCTATTATTAATTGTCCTTGGCAATTAACCAAATCGCAATAATTAACAGTGGCCTCCTGTCCAAAGAGAAGAAACACAACTTGCCTTTAAATGCCGTTTTCTTCATTTGCTGTGCCGCTTTTTGAATCTTGTTGTGTAACCTAGGAAGATCATGACGCGATGAGGAAAAAGCGTATAATTTGTCTGCAGAAACCCCTAGAAAGGTGATCTGTTTGAAAGTTCTCTTAAAGCGAGTACTTTGCAAGTGGTTGGTTGGTTTTGCTATCTGGGAGCTATTCTGATGATAGAACTGCAAAATAAATCCAACGAGAGAGGAGAATGAATTTTCTGTCTGAAAAGCAATCATTAAGCTCGGCTTGTTATAGTTGTGTCTAGCTTAACTGTAATAAAATGGTTAGATTTTAATGAAGCAAAAGTCTTAACTCTTGGTACAGGGAGCAAAAAAAACCCTGGTGAAATCAAATGGTTGTAGAAACGGGGGGGGGGGAATAGCCTGTTTGAATGGCTTTTCTGCTGTGTGCGTAGCCTGCTAAATTACAGTCTTGCTGCTTGAAGGAACCCTTGTCAGTGATGGGGGAGGAAAAGTTTAAGAATGTGGAAAAATGCTGAATCAGGATCAAGTGTCTCAGGTCTCCCCCCCCCCCCCCCCTTCAGTGACTAAATTTAACAGCATTGGCTGTTAATGTGCCAGTTTCTGCTGTGGGTATGTGTGCAGAATATAGAGTTGTTTTGCCATGCCTCAGTTAGCGTGTAGCCTTTCAATTCTGTGTTTCACCGTGGCTTTACATACATATCTTGGAACAACCCACTTGAATGCAACTGTTCCAGGAGAAATAGTCTACTATTTGTAGCCGTTTTGCCACGTTTTCCTGACTAGGCGGAGACAGACTGCAATCCTGTGCGTACTTAGCATAGGAATAACTGTTATTGAACACACCGGGACTTGCACCTGAGTAAGCGTACCTTGGATCAGGCTGTGACTCAAATATGGCAAATCTTTTTTGTAAATATCTGCATGACATGCCTCCACCTGATCTGCTATGGTTGCTATGTAGCTTGATTAAAATCTTCCAAATTTTCTGGGTGTGTTCTCTCTCTCTGTGTGTGAAGCTGTTTTATTTCAGTTTCTTTTGAAGACATGCTCTTTGTTGCTTTTGTACATTCTAAGTTTTTCAGAGTATGACATCTAATTCTAGGGACATCTTGCTTAGAGACTTGCTACGCAGAGGACGTGAACTTGGCTGACGCATCCAACTTGGATTATATATAATGCTTACCATGCCGCTTTTTCATGTTTAGCCAAAACATTTTTGAATTAATCCAGCTGTTCTTTTTTAATATTCTGCGTGCCTTTTCAACAGCGACTCTGTGTGAACTCTGCATCTTTTTTATTTTTAATCCAGTGCTACCACAACACATTATATGTTTGTTGTTTCCTTTGGCAATCATGTTGGATCTAAAAGGTTATTCCTCATTGGGGAGCAGGAACGTGATTGATCCTGCTTTGGAATGCTGTGGAATGGCTGTAATAGCTTCAGAGTCCCATTTTCCCCTTATGTCCTTTCGATTCTTGGGAAGACCCAGAAAATGGGGTAGTGGAACTTAAGGTACATTTGTCACTCTTCAGGTTGCAGGTGGTATTTTGGAACTCTTAGTTGTGTTGTATTCTTCTAGGGAGCTTTCATATTATTTATTCTTCTATCTATAATGTTTCACTGTCTGCATCTTACTAAAATAGCTTGATTCCCCCCCCCCCCTGTGAAGTTGATTATTCCAGCAGACAGATATGACCATCCAAGCAGGGTTCCCTTTATGTAGTCTTCAGACATCTTTGTCTTGTCATGCACCTTACCACTGTGTACATTAGGAAATTTCAAAGGGGTGGTACACATATAGAAGATTAGTGTGTGCATGCTAAGTGCTGTTGAGTCTCTTCCAGCTTACGGCGACCCTATGAATTAATGCCCTCCAAAACATCCCGTTGTTAACAGTCTTGCCTGAGGTCTTGCAAACTGAGGGCTGTGGCTGCCTTCATTGGGTCAGTCCATCTCATGCTGAGTCTTCCTCTTTTCCTGCTGCCTTCCACTTTTCCTAGCATTATTGTCTTTTCCAGTGACTCCTGTCTCCTCATAATGTGACCCAAGTATGATAGCCAAAGTTTAGACATTTTAGCTTCTAGGGAGAGTCCACGCTTGATTTGATGGAGAACCCACTTATTTGTCTTTTTGGCGGTATCCATAAAACTTCCTCCAATGCCACATTTCAAAGGAATTGAGAAGATGAGTGGATTTGTGGGCAGCAAAATCTCTCACTACTGTAGATCATTTGAACAGCCTTCTTATCTGGTTTTTGTTTCTCATTGCTCTTTTGGGCTCAGGTTAGTTAACAGCTACCTTTCCCAAGCTGCTCCTGTTCTGCTGCATCCCTTATTTTAGCAGTCTTCTTGTGGAGCAGTGCATGTATAATCCAGCTCAGAGCTTTTGCCCCTCAGTTTTTGTAACTTTCAGACCGTCTTTGGTCAGTTACACAGATATCCCTGAATAAACAGACCGTGTAGCTCAGTCGTTCCCAGAATGGGCAATACCGCCCCCCCAGGGGGTGCTGCAACGATCCAGGTGGGTGGTAGGAGCCTTGGGTGCAATTGGGGGGGGGGGGCGTTGAATAAAAATAAGGGGTGGTGGAAGCATAAAGAAAGAAGAGTCCAGAACTTACCTAAAGCAGCTTTTTCCTGCCTACTCCTGGTCTTCCCTGGGATCAGGGAGGGAGGAGGAGGTGAAGAGGGGTCCCCACAGCCAATCACAGCCATGCAGTTGCAAATTGCAAATGCCTGTGCACCCTTGAGAACCAGTTTGGTGCAGTGGTTAAATGCACGGACTGTAATCTGGGAGAACCGGGTTTGATTCCCCACTCCTCCGCTTGCAGCTGCTGGATGACCTTGGGCAAGCCATGGCTCTGTACCAGCTGTTCTCTCAAGGACAGTTGTCTCAGAGCTCTCTCAGCCCCACCCACCTCACAGGGTGTCTGTTGGGAAGGAGGAAGGAGTTTGTAAGGGGAAGGGGAAGGAGTTTGTAAGCCGCTCTGAGACTCCCTTGGGTAGTGAAGGGTGGGGTATAAATCCAATCTCTTTTCTTCTTCTTCTTGTAAGGCTGGTGTTGCTGCTGGGCTCTTGTCTGGTGGTGGCTGCTGCTGGCCTCTGTCTTCAGGCCTTCAGCTGCTGCTTCTCTGTGCCTGCCTTGACCTGCCCGGCTGCATGTATTGTGGTGGACTCTACCTGCATCTTTTTGTCCACTTCTTGAAGGTAGATTTCCAGGGGGGCGCTGAGTAATTTTTTTTTCTGAAAAGGGGACAGTAGGCCAAATAAGTTTGGGAACCTCTGATGTAGCTAATACTTGTTGACAGAGGATGTATCTGCATACAGGGCTGACAAGCCAGCAGCATTTTGAGCATACCTTTGCAGAAGTTCTTGCCTTAACTGCCTTTCCCTTTCAAAGCCACATTTTTCCTCTTTCCTGTTCAAAAGTTGATCCATATTGGGACCACGTGTTGGCAATGCCACTCAACTTTCAATGTGTCTTTCCTTCTCTGTCTTTGATATATAGCTAAGCGTCACTGAGATTTTTCCAGTGTATATTTCACTATATGGCTACATGACAATCTATCAGCGGCATTTATCACCATTGAAGTAAGTTAGGTGAATTAGAAGTCTTCTTGAGGTAAGGTAGTTGGACAGCATTGGCAGCGGTGGATACTTCGATGTGTTTCTGCGAAGCGGTTAGTAGGTATGAGAGCACTGTTTGATCTCAGACTGGGTCCTGTGCTCTTGCCATCTGTGGTGTGCAAATGTCATTGGTCACAGAAGAAGTTGCTGTTACATTTAGTAACGAATGAATGTTTATATCTCTTGTAAAAAGTTGCATATGGGATTTCTGTGTTTCTCAGTACAGTTCTCATAGGATCATAGAATGTTAGAGTTGGGAGGGACCTCCAGGGTCATTAACCCCCTGCACAATGCAGGAAATTCACAAATACCTTCCCCTCACACACACCCCTCGTGACCCCTGCTCCATGCCCAGAAAATGGCAAAACAACCTCCAGGATCTCCGGTCAAACTGGCCTGGAAAAAAATTGCTTCCTGAACCCCAAAGTGTCAATCAGCATTTCCCTGGGCGTTTAAGAAAGGGCCATAAGAACTAAGCACTGATGCGACCCTCCCTGCCTTCCTTCTCATGGCCTGCCTAAGTTCACAGAATCAGCATTGCTGTCAGATGGTCATCTAGCCTCTGCTTAAAAACCTCCAAAGAAGGAAAGCCCATCATTCACCCCAGTGCTGTTGGTTTTTTTCCCCTGTACCTGTCCAGGTGATGTGAGGGTTGGCTTATGGAGTGAGGAGTAAACCAACATGGCTAGCAGTTGCCAGCTGTAGGTTGGAAATAGCTGGAGATTTGGGAGGTGGGGCCTGAAGAGGGTGGGGTTTGGGGAGGGGACGGACTTCAATAGGGTACAAGAGTCCGCCTTCCAAAGCAGCCATTTCCTCCAGGAGAACTGGTCTCGGTCACCTGGGGATCAGTTGTAATAGCAGGATATCTCAGCCACTACCTGGAGGTTGTGGCAACCTTAAACCTGGTTTGTTTTTTTTCTTTCATAAAAAAAATAGCTGATAATAATCTGCTGGCCTGTTGATTAAATTAGAATTAGAATCAGGTGAGTCGCCGTGTTGGACTGAAGCAGCAGAACAGAATTTGAGTCCGGTAGTATAAGCTTTTGTGTGCACACACACTTTTCCAGATGCTTCAGAGGTATCTGAAGAAGTGTGCTTGCACACGAAAGCTTATACCTTGAAGAAAATGTCATTGGTCTTAAAGGTGCCACAAAATTAAAATTAGGTTAGACATGTTCTTAAAAGGATCAATAAGAACTGAGTTCCATTTCTTAAATTTTAGGTCGGTTTTGGCATAGTATTAAATAAACGTGCTTTTTTTTAATGAGAAACCAGAAACTTGAGGATTGGAAATGAGCCGTTTTGAGAATTTTCTTCAGCAGCTTCCATCTTGACCATCTGGAAAACAAGACATCGCTGAATATCTTGACCTCTTTCAGTGGAAAAAGTCATATCTACTTCCACCTGTTTAAGAGCATCTCTGTCTTCAAAGTTTAATATTAATGGCTTTGAAAAGTAGAAGCTACTGTAGAAGCTACTGAGAAATGAAATAGACTTGGCTAAGAGATTTGGTACATAAGTGCTGTGAAGGAACATCTTTTAAGATAAAGCTCCCAAGTGTATTCAGGAGTTCTTGCTTCCCTAAATAGTCTTGTAGATGCTGGGTGGATAGGCTGACAACTTTGGAACAAGTGGAATCCTTTTAGGTAGATTCATATAGTAGGAAAGACTGTTGCAGCAGAGAAACACAGTTAACAACCATTTCTCCTCAAATTTATCAGTCATTTGCGTTTTCCAAATGAATTGTTTTGGACTTGAAGAAACTTTAGAAAAGACATTTATACCCTGTATTTTTCTTAATAGGACTTGAAAGCTGTTGCTAAATCATGCTGTATATAAATAGGACAGGTTCAGAAGACCCACAAAACAGGCATATTCAATCCCCCCCCCCTTGCTTGATAATCAGTCTCTTTGGTCCAGGTGCCTTATTTCCGATTAATGCTTAGTACTTCTTGTCAGCAGAGTTCTCCCAGCACTTGAGTTCCTCCCAGATAGCTTAGCTTTGACCTTCTGTTCTTTGAATACTTTTTGCTTTAGTACTGTTTCTTTACCTCTTGCTGCCTGAATCACTGCTAAAGCAAGATATCTTTCTGCTTCTGTCTGGCACTGGGCTTCTGCACTCCTGGTGAGTACTTGTAAGGGTGCAAGGAAATTTCTACTTCGTTAAAGATGTTTTTTGTTGTAGTTTCCCACATCATGAAGCTGTACCTATTAGCAGTGTGTGTTCAGAATGAAAGACGTAGGATTGTAGTCTACCGCAGTGAATATTTTAGGTATTATCCTGCTGTTGACTTCTTTCTTTGTAATCCTACTTACTACGTTGTTTATAGTATACCTTGCCATAGGCAGTTTGTTCATACTGTCTTTTAATTCTCTAATCCTAGTCCTATTGCATTGTTTCTTGAATGTTTTATGCTGTAGGAGCACATTGTTCTATTCTGTAATCTGCCTTGAGTCTAAGCAAGAAAGACGTGCTGTAAAAATCACTCTTAAGACAACTTCAGTGGTTAGTTTTGTGCTTCCAGGTTCAATTCAGGGTTCTGGGTTTTATAAATAAAGTTGTTCTCTGTGGCCTGGGACTCGCATACCTTTCTCTCCCTGTTTGAACTTCTGTGCCAACTTGGATCCTCCTAGACCACTCTTCTGGTTATCTCATCTCCTAAATCCATTAGATCTCCCACACCTCCAACATTGTATTTTTCAGCTGTGGCTTCTGTTTCCTAGATCAGTTTCCCAGAGGAGGTCAGGACATGGTTCCGGAGGCATTGTGAATTCACTGTGTTTAATAAGACCTTGGAGGGCATCCAGTGCATTTTGGGTGGCTGTGGAAGAGCTGCATATAGGGCTGCTTTTCTGTATTTTGTGATGATTGTGTGTTAACTTTTTTATTTACATTTGCTTTTGTAAGCTGCCTTGAGCCAATGTTGTGGGTGATAACGGTGGGCTATAAGCATTTTAACATGTATGCCAGACTTCACTTTTTAAATCTCCTGATTCACGTATATTAAATTTTTGGTGCAAGCTGTCCTTATTCATGTAAATTAAATTTTTGGTGTGAGCTTGTCCTCGGGATCCATTATTTCTATTACACCTTTTTTCTGTGGCATTCCAGATAGCATACACATGGTCCCCAGGTGGACTTCTGTCCAAGTACTGACCACCCAGCCCTGGGTGAACCTGGGACCTTCTACATGCTTGGCAGATGCTGAACCGTTGACCACAGTACTTCCTCAAGCTTTGTATGTTGTACCATCCCATTTAATTTGTGTACTCTCTTTAGGTATTGAAAAGAAATATGGGTGTCGATTTAATATTATTCCAATATTCCATTGTATTTGTATTTAAATTTTTGATTTGGGGGCATCTTAGATGCAAGAATTAGTCTGAAACCCCTCCCCAGGTTCTATCTGTGTAGTGGAAATAAAGTCCACACCACAACTGGGATGGAATGAAATGATTTTAAATTTGGCTTTGCGCTTGTACTTCTGGATGAAAATGTATACGGCTTGTTTTACATAACCATTAAAAAGTTGATTTATAAAGCTGTTTCCTTCTGCGAAGGGACTACTACTCCATGATTTCTTTTATTAGTATAGAAAATAATACACCTCATTTCTGTTCTAATAAAAGCGTCTCCCAGAGGCTGATCACACTACCTGTGCTGGCACACTAGTCCCCCTGCGTGCACACCTCCTTGGCAGTGGAAAGTGTCCTCAAGTTGCAGCCAACTTATGGTAACCCCCTCGGGTTTTCAAGGAAAGAGACTGACAGTGGTGGTTTGCCATTGCCGTGGTCACACCAGCAAGATAACCCGGGGGGGGGAGGGGATGCAAGGCTATTTTGCCCCGGAGCAATTTGCCCCGCAGTTGCGCAATCACTCAGCTCCGTGAAGCTGCCGGCACAACTTGCCGCTGCGTGATCAGACGCAACCGCAGACGAGTTGGGGTTTGTTTGTTTTTTTGGACATTGGTTTCTGGTTCTGCTTGCAGGCCTTCTGGGGGCATCTGGTTGGCCATTGTGTGAAGCTGGATGCTGGACCGTTGGTCTTACTCAGAACAGCTGTTCTTACTTAAGTGATAAAGCTCAAAATCTTAGTAGCATAAAAAATTATTTTCAAATGTACAAATAAAACCTAGCAACAAATCTTTCTACTACTGTTGAAGTTGTGAATATGATTGTTAATGATACCTGTCACAGAAAATTGCCAGAGTTAAATTCAGATAGAAGCCCCTGTGTGCTTAGTACAAATTACTTGTCAGGTATACATCCCGATGCATGAACTGGCCTAGCATTATGCAGGTGTTTATGCCGCTGAAAAGAAACATTTGGACTTTCCTCCTTGGAAACCATGGTGGTGGTAGAAATGATAGCAAAATCTCTGGCATGTGGAAGTTTGTAATTCAGGTAGCTGTGATAGAATTGTGAGATCTATTTATTATTATATCTGTATCAACTGTCTTGCAAACTGCTGTGTGCTGCTTCTTGGCTGCTGCTCATCCATATTCTGTTTTCGTAACTCTCGGCAGCTGCTACTCTGGTTTGTGAATGCATCTTCCATGTATGTAAGTCAGGGTGTATAATGTAGAATACAGATAACTCTTCGCTGTGTTTGACAGTGCTGTCCGAGCTACAGCTAGCCCCTGATAATTCTTAAACTTATTTGATTCTGCACACTGTCCTGAGTTGCTGGTGCCTCTTGTGCTATAGCTCTTGGGCATCTGGGACTACTCTAGGACAGTATTTTTGACCCACGGTCGTCAAGAGCTTCAGCTCTTCGGTGCTTCGGATGCATCCTTTGTTGTGTTGCCACACTTGAGTTGCTAGAAAGAACATTGGTTTTGTCATCCCTGTGTTGAATTCAAGCAACAAAGGGGATCCTGTGACTACTTGATGACCCACACGCACCCAGTTGTGAAAGTCTTTCTCCCGTGTATCTCTCAAAAGTCAGAAGAGCTTTTTGGCTCGGCTCTTACAGGTCAGGTTTCAACTGGAGTCAGGTTAAACTTTAATCTCCATTCAATAGATATGGTATTTGGTTTTTTTTAATCGTTATTCTGCATGATGAAGTGAAGATCAAATAGGTGTGTAATAGCACAGGGAACAGCTGCCTCCTATCAGTAGAATCTTCCGGAAGGATAAAAGATGCCACACTTTTTAAGGTTCTCTCTCTGATACGGTCAAGTCCAGGCTTCCTTTCTTATGAGTCAATCACAGTTTTGCTTGCAAGAGCAGTTGCTCAGTTTGCGACCACTGAAAGAGCATCCTGGAATATTGCGCCTTCAGCTAAACAGCAGCACTCTCTGACTCCTAATGCAGTATGACAATTCTTAAGATAGCCAAGCATTTGATTACATCTCCTTCTTGTCTATAGTTTTGAGCTGCCTCCTTTTAGAACCTTCATGTGATGAACAAGGAGGAGCTGGAGAAACCCTTTATTGAACTTCCAACTGCATATAAAAATCCCTGCGGGCTTTGTTGCAGTTCCACAGGGCCTGCAAGACAGAGCTCTTCCGCCAGGCTTTCGAATAGGAGCCGCCACCGGGGAGATGGCAGGACAACATCGCCCCGGATCCGCAGGCCAAACCTGTTGCCGCTTCTCTCCAGGAGCACGTAGATGCCGCCAGTACTGCGATGTCAATTTTATAATGTTTGTTTATGTTTTTAAATTGTAAACCACTTCGGTGGTATGTTGTGAGCCGCCTTGAGCCAGTTCGCTGGAAAGGCAGGATAGAAATGCGAAAATAAATAAATAAATAAATAAATAAATAAATAAATCTGGGCTGGTTTGACAGGGAGGGTAGGGTCCAACCATGCAAGAAATACCTTGTCAGGCTCACCTTAGCCAGAAGAATTTCATTTGCACTGTGAAAGAACTATGAGACATTCCGTTCGATCACGATGGCTAATGAGTCTTTAAAAGTAAAACATGACATTCATTTTTAATAGCTTAAACACTGATAATTGGGTGAAGGAGATTGATGGGGGGGGAGCCGAAATGCATCCGGCATCTCTTAGGACTTATGTTTTTTTTTTAAAAAAACTGCGTTTCAACCAATGAGTTATTTTTTGCCCATTTGATGCATTGAAGCTTCGCTCTTCCTTACCATTAGAAACGGATGAGACGCAAAGATCTAATTATCTTGTCCGTCCTCCCTGGTTTTTGAAGCTGTGCAATGAAGAGCATTAATCTTGCCACCCCCACCCCCGGGTTAGTTGTTGTTGTGAGCATCATGCGCCTGTCTCTTCCCTCCGGCTTACTTATCTCTCGAAATAAAATTAGTTAATGTGTAGAAGCGAACGTCTTTTAAAGAGGTTGCTTCCATTTGGCGCCTTCCTGCAAGACGCATTCTCTACAGCTTTTTTTTCCTTGAGAATGGGCAAAAGTATAATGAGTGTTTCACGAGGGAAAACTGTTTGGCAGGGATCGCCCTTCCAGGAGAACTGCTGTCATCTGGATAGATGCCTGTTTTTATTCTTGCTTCATAAAATCTTCCAGCTGTATTTAAATCAAATTAAAACATAAAACATGGATATATGCTGGTGGTTCTTTAGCGGGGGGGGGCGGGGAGAAATTCACTAAAGATGTGTTTCTTTGTTGGACGCTTCAACTTCTAAGCAGAAACGGCTCTGGTTACGATTATCATGGGAAGGAATGAGATTATGCCAATTGTAACACCACAGCGACACGGTTTAATAAAGAGAAGTGGCTCTTCTCTGTTTCATGTAGATTGGCAAGTAAATACTTTGGACGATCCACAGCTGAAAATATTTTGATGTGGAGTTGCCATAAAAAAATAACCGAGTGTGAGTATTTATCATACGGACTTGGCACACCGATCATATTGTCAGTCTGTTCTGCAGATTTAATGTCGGGTAGCCCACTTTATTTAGACTTTGTAAAGATCGGAATTGGTGTCCTCCCCTTGGTAAGGAGAGCTGTACTAAATCTTCCATTGTTCCGGTTTGCTGGTGCCCTTGGTTGAACAGCCATTAGCCAATGGATGAAGCCAATGTTCTGGGCCATGAAACCCTTGCTCAAATCAAACTATGCCATTTTAAAAAAAAGAAATAGAAAACTAGTTGTCAGCTTGGGTTTAACACATTCGCTTTACTGATTTTAGAATCATAAGAGTGGGAAGGGACCTCCAGGGTCATCTAGTCCAACCCCCTGCACAATGCAGGAAATTCACAAATACCTCCCCCCCCACACACCCTCAGTGACCCCATAACATGCCAAGAAGATGATCCTCTGGGCAGCAAGTGTAGCAAGTGACTAAGCAACCTTGGTTGTATCTCGAGGACTTTAACTCGGGCCAGTGCAGACCTTAAAGTGCTATTTTCAAGTCTTCACCGGAGGCTGTACAGTTCAGGTTAATTTAGCAACCTGCCCCTGCAGGAGAGCCAGGGATTAGTCAGGGAAGTCATGGGTTTATCGTAGATGTGGTTGGTACCGTATCTCTTCCTATATCAGTAGGCGAAGTTAATGGCATGTTCTCTGGAAAGGCAGTTTGTGGATTATCTAAATAAATGGAAGATAAAACTGATTTAATACTTCACACTCTTTATTCAGGCTTATATGCTTGCAGGCAACACTGCATAGGATTAGAAGAAAGCAACAAGTATTTATCTTGTAAATCCTTATGTCTGTCTGTCACTCACGTGAAAGACAGATTTAGGTGGGTGGCCATGTTGGTCTGAAGCAACAGAACACTCATCTGGTTTTTCTTCTATGCTAACTGTTGGAAGATCCTACATAATATATGAACTGTGATTTCAAATATGGCCAGGCTGATATGTCAATAGTGTTCTGGCTCACTGTGTTTGGAAGTGGCCTTCAAAACCATCTTGTGAAAAGAGTGCCATATTTATAAAGATCCGTGTTGTTCTATTTACCATGCAAATTCAGAGTGAATCAGTGGCTTGATTCTAGTATCCCAGGGCCTGAAAGGCATCGTGAGGTTAAAGGAGAAGTTAGCTGGTTCTGCTTTCAGTACAATTATCCTCTTGACATAGTATTCCAGAGGACTGAAGGACTAACTATGAACTCTCAACATTCCAGCAATTAAGAAGGGGACATCTGCCCATCTATCTCAGATTTTGATGTATTTATTTCCTACACTATGTTTGCCCCTGGAATTATACTCAAACAAATGGTGACCATATAAACTAAGCTTGTTATTCCAGTTTGGTCCTTGCATCTGTAACACCTTTTATTATGCTTTATGCTAATTTGCTGCTCACCCTCTAACTATATGTACGGGTTGGTAACTTCCATTTCAGTGTAGCTGAAGAAGTGTGCATGCACACAAAAGCTTATACCTTGAATAAAACTTTGTTGGTCTTAAAGGTGCCACTGGACTCGAACTTTGTTCTGTTACAGTTCTGGTCACCATATCTCAGAAAGGACCTTGCAGAGATGAAAAAGTCCAAAAGAGGGCAACCAAGATGATAAGGGAGTTGGAGCACCTTCCCTATGAGGAAAGGCTGGAGTCTGGGGCTTTTCAGTTTAGAAAAGAGATGACCGAGGGGGGAGATGATAGAGCTTTATAAAATTATGCATGAGGTGGAGAGAGTTGGCAAAGAGAAATTTTTTCTTCCTCTCCAAAATACTAGAACTTGAGGGCATCCAGTGAAGATGGTGGGCAGTAAATTGGGAACGGACAAAAGGAAATCCTCCTTTACCCAGAGAGTGATTAAAATGTGGAATTTTCTGCCAGAGGATGCAATGATGGCCACAGGAATAGACAGCTTTAAAAGGGGACTAGGTAGATTGATGGAGAATAGTTCTATCAAGTGGCTACTAGCCATGGTGACTGCAGGGAACCTCCACATTTAGAGGCAGTCAACCTCAATCCCAGAGCCAGGAGACAACATCTGGGGAAGGTCTTGGCCTCTATGCCTTATTGTTGGCCCTCCAGAGGACAGGATGCTGGACTAGATGGACCACTGGTCTAATCCAGCAAGGCTTTTCTGATGTTCTTAGGAAGGCCTCAGCCTCCATGTCCTGCTGTTGGCCCTCCAGAGGAGCTGGTTGGCCACTGGGTGAGGCAGGATGCTGGACTAGAGGGACCACTGGTCTGATCCAGCAGGGCTCTTCTTATGTTCTTAGGAAAGCCTCGGCCTCTACACCTTGTTGATGATTGTCCAGAGGAACTGGCTGGCCACTGTGTGAGACAGGATGCTGGACTAGATGCACTATTGGTCTGATCCAGCAGGGCTCTTCTTGTGTTCTTAGGAAGGCCTCGGCCTCTCTGTCCTGTTGTTGGCCCTCCAAAGGAACTGGCTGGCCACTGTGTGAGCCTGGATGCTGGACTGGATGAACCACTGGTTTATAGAGAAGGTCTGTGAGCAGGCAACAGCCTCTCCAAGATGTATGGGCAAGGTTTGCTATTGTATTTAGCATCATCAGTAGGCCTCCCTCACCTAACTCATTCAGACAGACATTGTTATGGGACATTGAGATTTCAACTCAAGTCTTGGGGTGACTGGAAGTGCACTCCAAAGCCGGTTTACTCAGAACCTTAAAGTGTTATATTGCTGTCTAAACTATTTACCTTCTAGATTAGTATTAAACACAGGCTGATCTAAGTGATATCAATATAGGTTGATGCGAGTTAACGAAACTATTACTTTTAGGTGATTTTCCCTTTTTGACCTTTTTGTATTCCGCCTCTTACATATGCAGACAACAACAACGCTCCTGGAATGGATGGATTCAACACGAGCAGTTTTTAGCTGCACGACACTAGTAATAACTAGTATTTTGTAGCGATAAGTTGTAGTCTTACGAAAATCTTAAATTGCAGGCTGCTGTGTGCCGTTGCTGCTCCTCTCTGCCTCTTCAGATTAGATTTAAATATCTGTCTTCGTAACGGAGCCTGTTTTTGCTGTCGGGTGCCTTGGATGCAGAAAGGAAGGTGTTTCCTGTCCAATTTTCTTCTAAAATATGTAGGGCTACATTAGTGTGGTTGTCTGCGGTTAGGCATGTGCTAGGTTTCAGGATAGCTGCTGTGGCCAGCAATCTAGCATGGTTGGAATAGTTTTCAGGTAACAGTAACGGAAAGTGTGAGGTCCCGGTGGTGCATGCTGTAGGGTACGCTGTTAACAGCAATCATGCATGTCGCGTCTCGCATTTGTTGCATGCATGAGCATGTGATTTGAGGTGACATGGATGAGGATTGTGATCTAGTGGGTTTCAAGCTTGGATATTGAACCATGCCAGGTTTCACGATGCCATGTGTTGAATGCGCAGAGCTGCCTTATACAGAGCCAGACCTGTGGTCTGTCAAGGTCTGCATCGTCCACTCTGGCTGGCATCCGCTCTTCAGTGTCTCACATTACCCACCATCTGATCCTTTTTACCTGGAAATGCAGGAGATTGAACCTGGGGCCTTCTGTATTCATAGTAGATGCTCTGCCATTGAGCCACAGCCCACCCCCCCCTTGCTATGGATGTTCCTATGAACAGGAGGGTTATCTTAGAGCAGAGGTGTCAAACTCATTTGTTACCAGGGCCAGATCTGACACAAGTGTCACTTTGTTGGGCTGGGCCCACATGTGCCATAAAATGTAATGCTAGGTACCGGAGATAGAAGCTGCATAAAGGACAGCAGCTGGTAAGCTCCGAGTTGGTATATCCTCACTGCAAGGCCCCATGGGCTGGGAGGGGGATGCAGAGGAAAACCCACACAGGCGAACTGGAGAGGCAGCAGTGCAGCACTGGGCAAATGCTCCCATGGGGCTTGACAGCTGCAGGCAAGGTTGTTCTGCTGTGCCGAACCCACAGTGGAGTGGCTCCGCCCACTCCCTCCCCCACGCCCACTCCCTCCCTTGCACCAGTTGCTCATGGGCCGCCCAAGAGCCCTGAATGGGCCGGATCCAGCCCCCAGGCCTTATGTTTGACACCCCTGTCTTATAGACTTCGAAAATGTTATTCCAGCAGAAGCGTTCATGGACAAGAGCTCACTTCTTCAGATGCTAACCACGTTACTTCAAGTTGTTCTATGGAAACTTGACAAATAGTACAGAAGTTGTAAATACAGGAAGCAAAGGTTCTTTGCAAGTCGGCACTCTTCAAAGAAGTGAATGTGCAAATCAATCCTGGCATTTTAACATACGCTTCCAAGCGGGCTCATTTCTTATTAATACCTTGTAAAGATTTTGATCGATTAATGAACAGACTAATTGATAACCACTTTAGTTGTCAATTAAAACTGGCATTCCAGATAGCTGGTGTTTAGAGAAAAAGTTCGGGGGTAGTGGTGGAATTTATTCTTTGACCCATGCTTGTTGTAGTCAGTTTTGATTTCCTTAAGATAACTTTGATTTTAAAAAATTAAAAGTCTGCCTTTTCTTTCTGTGTCGCTTTCCTTTCTGTTTGTGTTGCTTTTGAAATGTGAAAATATTGTGTTCTTTTCTTTCCAAGGAGCACAGATAATGCTTGTTTGCAATCAGTTTAATTTAAAAAAAAAAAAAATGGCAGGATCCTAAGTTTGTCTTGACCATGTTCAGGGCTCTTTTTCTGGAAAAAGAGGTGCCGGAACTCTCAAGAGGGAAACGAATTTTTCAGTCTGTATACAGAAAACTCATGAACGTTTAAACATTTTTAAAAGAGTTTTGTCGGAGAGGTTCTGGAACTCTGGTTTGGTGCATTGCCCCAGAAAAGAAGCCCTGAGCATGCTATTATAAAAAGAAATATTCTGTGGCTCTGATCCAAAGGTTACACCAGAGTGTACACCAATTTTTTCTGAAACCTTCCACACCATTTTGCAATGGTGAGCCTGTAAAGATGGGGGGTCTTCTGAAAGATGGAGCTGCATTTCTGGGGGAAAAAAACCCTTTTTTCTCTTTTCATGAGGTCGGATCTTACAGATCTGCTCGGCTAAGGGTGCCACTTTCCTCCAGCGCAAGGGAAGCTTGTTGACAGAGGCCCTTGGTGGTAGAAGAGAGGGCTGCCTCTAGATCGGTGATTCCCAACCTCTTCAGCACAGTGACCCACAAGTCCAAATTTACTTGGCACGGTGACCTATCCTGGGCTGGCCCATGGTTTTGTTGGGGCCCTAATCAAACTATGACCTTGGCACCCATCTAGTTCAGCATTCCATTTCCTACAGTGGCTAAGCTGATGTTTCTGAGAAACCCAACAGACATCACCCAAAGGGCGCAGCTGTCCCCACCAATGTTCCCTCTAAGCTGTGGAGTCCTGTGAGCAAAAATTCTACCTTGTAAGCTACTGGCATTGAAGTTGTGAGCAAGCCATTTGGCTACTGCATAAATTAGTTTGCTCTGGAGCCATCCTTCCTGAGCCAAGGCAAAAATGTGTGAGCTGGAGGCTAAAAACCTGTGAGCTAGCTCACACTAACTCCGCTTAGAGGGGACACTGGTCCCCACTATGAACCCCAAGCAAGTGGCATTCCAGCATACACAGCCTTCCAGCCTCTGGCCACCCTCTCCTTTGCCGTTATGCCCTCTAATCCCCCCTAAGATTCTCGCTCACTCTAGTGTCGTTTAGGACACGTTTTACTTAGAATCATAGAGTTGGGAGGTACCTCCGGGGTCATCTGGTCCAACCCCCTGCGCAATGCCAGTGGGCCAGGGCCTTCTCAGTGGCGGCTCGGTACTGGTGGAATGAGCTCCCAGAAGAGATCAGGGCCCTGCGGGACCTCTTAAAGTTCTGCAGGGCCTGCAAGACAGAGCTCTTCCACCAGGCCGATTAGGAGCTGCAAAAAAACACCTGAGGAGTGACCCTGTGCCCTGGCCGTACCACCTTCAGCCTGCCCTTGCCGCACAAATAAGTAGCTCTCCTGAGCTGGTACAGAATACCATCATTGACTGTCACTTATGGAGTACTTTTTAATCTAGAAATCTCCACTCTTGCACGTCACCTGAGTATTGTTTCAGCACTTTAGGACAATTGATTTATGCTGTTTTTATGAATGATTTTAATTGTATTTATATATGTATTTTTATGTAAGCTGCCCTGAGCCTGCTTCGGCAGGGAGGGTGGGGTATAAATTGAATAAAGAAATAAATGGAGGAAGTTCACAAATACCTCCCCCCTCACACGCCCCAAGTGCCCCCTGTTCCATGCCCAGTAGATGACAAAAAGCTCCAGGATCCCTGGCCAAATTGGCCTCGAGAAAAATTGCTTCCTGACCCCAAAGTGACGATTAGCATTTCCCTGGGCATGTAACATGTATATACAGTGAAGAAAAAAAGGAAGATACCGTTTCCATGGTAGGATCTTGGTTTCCAAAATAAAAAAGCAATGGAAAGGACGGGGTGCCCGGGGGGGGGGGGTGTCTGAGACCCACTTTCAGAGGCTTTGCAATCTGCTTGTGGAAATACTGCTTTAGAGGAATGGATCTGTAGAGTCCAGTGCCTTAAATCTAGGATGAAAAACCCTATAGATAAGCTTTCAAAATTATAACCAATTTGAATTTCTGATCCTTTTGTCCTGGAATTGGCTTGTGTAATTCCCACAAGTTGCATGTCTTCATACCAAAGAGGATATTTTTGAAGAGAGGAAAATAATTGTTCTTTTGGGATATTATTTGCACACAGATTTTTTTTTTTTTTAAAAAAAAGCCTGTCGGAAGCATGCCAATTTGTTACACAGCTGTTAAAATGACATAATGGGTTTTTTGTTGTTGTTCCACTAAGGGCGTAAATAAGAACTTCCTTCCTCCTTCATTCATACTTGTTTTAATTCTGTAGAGCTGAGATTTAGAGATTTGTCATGCAGTTGCTAGTAAAACTTCCTTATAGCTTTTCTGTGGTTCTTCATAAGAATGCTTTAATTTGTGACACATTCACGTGAAGACACTAGATATGGTTTGGGACTTAGGCACAGCATGCTTTTTTCATGGTCTTGTGTTTTCTTTTTCTGGGACTTGATCAGAGACCTATTTTTAGCACCTTGCTGCTCATAATTACAAGAAGAGTGAAAGATAGTTTTCTGAAATCAGAAACAATCTGTCTGAATCTCAGCGCAAAGATGTGAGTGAGAAATATGCAGTTGGAGCTTTCCTCCTGTTCCGCCATGACACTTCCCATTTTTCAAATTATCTGGAATGGCTGAACAAGGAACTATAGCCTAGCTTCATCATATTGCTTGAGAGTATCATGGTTCTAGCTCCTAACTATTGAATCAAAACAGATTTTTGGCTTCTAGCAGTTTTCTGACATCACTGGTATTTGGCACTCAGTATCAGACTTGGTGTGAAAATTTAGTATTGCATCTGAAGTTATGTATTGGGCTTTGAAAAGGGATCTGTAGAGCCATGCATGGCTTTCTGAGCATGCCCCCGTGCTTGTCAAGCATAACTGCCCCAGGAACCCACTCAAGGGTAAGGATCCTCCATGCACATTATGAGGTGAAAATTAGGAAAGTTCTTGAGCCAGTCTTGATATAGTAAAGGTAAAGGTTTCCCTTGCTCGAAAACTAATTGAATCCTACTCTAGGGGGCGGTGCTCATCTCCGTTTCCAAGCCAAAGAGATTTCCATAGTCATGTGGCCAGCATGACTAAACGCCGGGGCGCGTGGAACGCTGTTACCTTCCCTCCAAAGCAGTAGCTATTTATCTACTTGCAATTTCTTGCTTTCGAACTGCTAGGCTGGCAGGAGTTAGGGCCAGAGACGGGAGTTCACTCCGTCCCGCGGCACTGGGGTCTCGAACTGCCGAACTACCGACCTTTTGGTCTGCAGCTCAGCGTCTTAACCTCTGAGCCACCGCTCGAAGGCATCCAAGGAAGCTGATGGGCGGTAGTTTCAGGATGGACAAAAGGAAATACTATTTTACTCAGAGCATTATTAAAACGTGGAATTCGCTGCCAGAGGATGTAGTGATGGTGACAGGAATAAACAGCTTTACAAAGGAATTAGACAGATTCAGAGAGGATAAGTATATCAATGGCTGTAGTCCTGGTGACTATGGGGAACCTCCACATTCATAGGCACTAAGCCTCTAAATCCCACAGCCAGGAGGCAACATCAGGAGAAGACCTCAGTCTCTATGCCCTGTTGCTAGACTTCCAGAGGAAGTGGTTGGCCACTGGGTGAGACAAGATGCTGGACTGGATGGACCACTGGTCTGACCCAGCAGAGCTCTTCTTATGTTCTTAGGAAAGCCTTGGCCTCTATGCCCTGTTGTTGGCCCTCCAGAGGAACTGGTTGGCAAATACCACTGCATGGGACAGGATGCTGGACTAGATGGACTGTTGGTCTGATCCAGCAGGGCTCTTCTTACGTTCTTGATAACTGGATTTTTAAAAAGCGACACCAGATATTGAAAACACACTGTCAAAAAGATACTTCAAATTTTTAAATATAGATAAATATCATAAAATGATTCTTAAACTAGCTGATTATAGCAGTGGCAAGGATGTTAATGATAAGATGTTTTGGAGCATTCATTCATAGGGTCGCCATAAGTCAGAGGTGACTTGACGGCAGTTAACTCACACACAGGATTCTGAATTTGTTTGAGCGAGTGTCCACTTTGGAGGATTTTTTAGCAGTCGTTGCTTATATGATGGTCTCTCGAGCAGCAGGCATCGGGAGTGTTTTTTATGCTAAAAAATAAAACCCTGTGACTCAGTATTCCATATTGAAGAAATTGAACACACATCAAGCTGCCTTATACTGAATCAAACCATTGGTCCGTCAAGGTCAGCATTGCCTGCTCAGGCAGACAGCAGTTCTCCAGTGTCTCAGTCAGAGATGAAGAAGAATAGGAGATTGGCTTGCAGTCCCCTTCCCTTCCTCTCCTCACAACAGACACCCTGTGAGGTAGGTGCAGCTCAGAGAGTTCTGAGAGAACTGCTCTTGAGAGAACAGCTCTGAGAGAACTGTGACTGATCCAAGGTCACCCAGCTGGCTGCATGTAGAGGAGTGGGGAATCACACCCAGTTTTCCCAGGTTAGAGTCCGCACTTCTAACCACTACACCAAACTGGCTCTTTCACTTCCCCCATTACCTGGTCCTTTCAACTGAAGATTCCGGGGACTGAACCTGAAACCTCCTTCGTGCAAAGCAAAGGCTCTTCCAAAAATTGGAAAGGTAACAGTTTTTGATAGTAACATGTAATAGAAAATGATTGTGATGTACTTCTCCTTGTAAGATATTTATTGCTACATTTCCAAGCCTTACTTTTCAAAGGAAAGGTTTCCAGAACCTACTGATGCATACAAAAAAAAAATCCCCTCAAGACAAGCAAGGGGGGATGGGAAGGAACCTAAGTCGGGCTGCATTGTGGTTTACATACTTTTCATTGCTGGTATTCCTTTTCAGATCTTCAACAGTGTACGTAATTTCTTGCAGATGCCGTGATCTAATTTCTTAAATACATTTGGAGATTTATTGATGTAATCCAGATGCAGATTACTTTTGAATTGATTTGATGCTCTGCAGTTCGATGGGTCTTTGGCTCTTACTAGAAGTGTTAGGATTTCAGCTTTTATGTTTTGTTGGAATAAGTTTCTGATTGTGAAGACAAGTTGGGGAACGGAACCCTAGTGCTTTTGAGATTTCAGTGTCAGATTTTGCGGTTTTTGTAGGCTTGACTTCCATGCAGTACACTGAAGGACAGAAGTTTGATTTTAAAGATTTTTTTTCATTCTATGTTGTGCTTTCTACCACTAATTCATTCATATCAATCTGACCTTGGCAGGCTCCATAGCTGAATAAAGTGGTTTTCCCCCCTGCTATGTTCGTGCAAATGTTGTTGTATGGTGACTAAGCCACTGGCCCTTGCGTTCTAAAGGAAGAACAAGCACCCGTAGAGGCATGCTAAAATGGATATTGTTGGAGCTGTGCTAGCCAGTGTGTCTTTATAATTCAAAGACAGAGCAGAAGGACTTGCATCCTTTAAGGCTGTCTTCTTGCGTTGAGTGAAATGACTCCTCTTTGCCTGGAGCAGCGGTTCAGAAGTTGCAGCTCTGTCACTGCTTAATAATTACCTTCGTAATTACGCAGGAAGAATGGTTCACTTAGTCTGTTGCAGGCGATAATTCAAAATTACGGGTGTCACCTTCTGGTATTTTGGCCTCCTGGCTTATCTGTCAACTCCGCGTCATTATTAAGCAGGCAGAGTTTTGGGTCTGCAGATCGTACGTACGATACCATTTCCCAGTCCTTTTTGGTTCATGCTGAAATGTCTCCATGTGTCTCCTGTTTTAAAAAAAATGGGAGAAGAGAGCAGAGGTGATCTAATACGGGCTGCCCCCCTGCAGTTTATGAACCACCCTTTTGTGTGATGCAACAAGAGCTGAAGGGGGGGGGGGAAGGCTGCCGTCTCATAGGTTGTCAAGAGGTTCTTGGACAAGGTTCCGCCTGGTTCAGCATGAGTCTCCTGACAATAATAATGTCATCTCCACCAGTTCCTAGTAAACCAGGGGAAGACGGGTCTGTCTTGAGTAGCAGAGAAGACGCCAAGGAGCATCCCTGTCTATTGCCCCCCATTACTTAGTTTCCACACCAACGCCAAGGTTTCAAGAGAATCACTGTCATGAGTTATAAAATCCTTCCAGCACACCCTTAACTCCAGGAGGATCCAAAGGGCCTCTGAGGCAAGGGTGTTAAACATATGGCCCATGGGCCAGAACCAGCCCCTGCAGGTATTAACAATTTTTTATTCTTTTATATGTTAACATACAGAAGTGTTAAATTACATGCAGCATTATGCATTCGTACGTTGACTTGTACCTTCAAACGTTTTGACCTATCTTTGACCATTTAATACATGCTTTAATATTAACCTAATGTGACTTTTCTCTTTCTAACTTATGTGGATCAGACTGAACTGTATGTAAACCCCTTTACTCATTAGGACTCTATTGTGATCCATTGGTGTTTCTTTTGTGTTTTTAAGTATTTTGTGAAACCTTCCTTCGTTACAGGAATAACCATTTTTGGTACTGAGGATCTGTTGGAATAATTTCATGTGTTGCCATGTAGTTTATTAATGGTGCCCATGGTTTGTATAAATTTGGTATGTGATTTTGAGCTCGACTGAGGTGAACTTTGATTCGTATCCGCTATTTTTGCCGTTACAAACCGTTCCCACATTTTATCATGCCGCTTGGTGAGAGTTGGTGGATTGGGTGATTTCCATAGTGTTGCTATTGTTATTTTTGCCCTTGCAGGTATGAGATTTTGTGAGTCACTGCTCACCTCTTCAAATGCTGGGTCTAGTTTGGGACCAAGGAAAAGACCTGGGCTATGGGGAAACCCAGGATCATTTGCGATTCAGTCTTTTGTGTTTTTGTTTCAGTGATTGATTTGGATGTGTTTAAATGTGCTCATGCAGATAGGAATGGCATTTTAAAAAAAAATCTCTGTGTGTGTGCGTTTGTAAGCATGTTAATAGCGTTAAACTCTGCCTCAAAAATGGCTGTTTAGAGTAGCAAGGGTTTTTAACCACAGACTAAAATCGTATTGCAGCTGAGCGTAACTTACTGGTATTGGGCCATAATTATATGCTGCATATGAATATATGAACAGTGTATGGAGGGGGGGAGTTGTTTTTATTATAGCAGCTAGAAGACTGTGTCCATCTTTATGAAAACAAAAACAAACCACAGTTGAAATGCTGATACTAAAGTAGTTGTTGAAAGGAATTTGGCAACTCCTCTGGAGTTTTACTGGATAAGTACCCACATTGTTAGTCTGTACATGTTACACAGAGAAATGAAAAAAAAGTGAGCAGTGGCGCGATTACCACTTAAGTCCTCCTATAAAGAATCCCTTTAGCAAGAACAAGGGAGGGTTTATTGCTATAGAAAGCGGAACCCTTGTAAGGTGGTTCTTTATAACCAAGGACCGTATTTATTTATAAACCTTACGTCTTCTAAAATGGTAGCCCCTTGAAGTACCTTTCCTTTGTAGTAGTCCAAAATCTTTAATTTTGAACCAGTAGTTCATTAATAATTCACTTCTTATTTATCCCATTTATGGTGATTAAATATTGAAAGTGCATGCGAGAGTGTACTAGGAACGGAGCGAGGTGATGTTGTGTGACCTCTTAGGGTAGCTTAAAAGCATCGGTTCTGCTTTTTGCTCTGTTTCAAGGTATGGCTTTGTGCTGAAGGTATTGATAAGCATTTACCGTATTTTTCGCTCCATAAGACACACCTGACCATAAGACGCACCTAGCTCTGCTCGGTGCTGTGGCTTGGGAAAGGTGAGGGGGGTTTAAGACACACACACTTCCCCCCCCCCACTTTTTTGGGGAGAAAAAGTGAGTCTTATGGAGCAAAAAATACGGTACTTCTGTGTGTCTTGATCAGTGGGCTTAGAAGGATGTGCCTCTGTTTAGGATTACACCGCAAACACAGACACTCAGGAGGAAATTGAGGGACTTATGGATGTGGCTGACTAACTAAATTGATGCTCTGTATCAAGTTTTACAAGTTTGATGGAGGGGGGAACGTTGAAAGGAGGGAAAGTTGCTTTGGAACTCCCTCTCCCCAACCCGGACGTCTTCCTTTGAGACCCCGAGAGTTTATAGTGTCAAAAGCAGGACAGTTCCTTCCTTAAGTGGTCATCAGTTGGTCATGCTTCTCATTGAGCTGCTTCTGCAGTTAATTCGTTTTTTAAACTCACCAAGTAATTTGTGGCTGCATACCTGGGGAGGCCCTCCACTATGCAGTACCCCCTGTCATCTTTAGTGGGTATTCCAAGCATTACTTGCTATTAGAGGGAAATTCTCTGCTCCAACCCAGATTTTCTCCGCCAGGATATTTTCATTTATTGGGAACTTAAGCAGGCCAATTTCTCCATGTTTCTCTACTTGTTCTTTTCTTTTGTCTTTCTGCTTCTTTGAATAATTGAAAGACAATGTGATGCTCAGTCCCCCATCATGCTGGGGTTTTTAGGGGGAGGGGGGAGTTGCTTTTTAAAAATAAACTAATATTTGTTTGTCTACATAGAGGATTGCCTAGAGAGGTTAAAGGCCATGTTCAGAAAAACTGGGGGTCATTTTGTTTCCTGAGGACTTTACTGATAGGAAAAAAATAGAAATTAATGGCTTTAAAATTTCCTAGAACTTACCATCTTTAGATTTGCCCAAGTATATAGAAATCCTCGCTTTATTTGCAGATGGCACTATTTAGCTGCTTTCCCAATAGGGAAAGTAAATACAACGTACAGTAAATACAATTCCGTACAAGAATACAATCCCATACAAAAACCAATTGCATTCTTGTATGGAATTGTATTTACCTTGCAATTAATATATTTTAAAAGTTGGGTCATATACAACTTATTCACATATATTTAAAAAGTTGAGACATAGAATTAGTTTTTGAAAAAATATCAAAAAATTATTGCATATACAGCACTTAGCTTAGCTACATTTATTTCATTCCTAACAGGGTAAAGCCGTAAGCCTCAATAGATGAGAGAATTATGATTATTTTATCTGCATTTGAGATCACCCTTTTAATGCCATGTTGTAAAATGTCTAAAACCTCGTGATCAGTAAACTGAACTGTATTGTGGTGTTTTTGAAAAACACAACAAAAGTTGTGCCGAGTGCAGTAGAGAGCAAATCCTAAGGAGGCTTACTCAGAAGTCCCATTTTATTCAGTGGGGCTGACTCACAGGAAAGTATTCTTAGGATTACTGCCATAGTCACAGCCAGACCGAAGGCTGTTACTTTTCCTACTTGTATTTAAAGGATGCTTATGTTATATTAAGACAAACATATTTAGACGTGTACATAAAAATAGATGTGTATATGAAACTGTTGTTTCATCTTGGCTTCCTGATACTAAATTTATGTTCTTTGAAGTATCCATGTAGCTTCCTTCTTGCACTTTCAAGACGAGGACTGTGTGGCTGTCGGATTGTGCTCCTGGTAGAACCGTGCTTCGTTTATGTTTCGGTTGAACTGCTACTGGTAGACAGAACAATCTCTGTACACATACCTTGGCACTACGGAAGGTTGGAGATCTGGCTCTGCTATTTATCTCCTTCATTTATACCCCACTTTTCTCCCAGCGGGATGCCAAAACAACTCAGATTGTTCTTCTTTCCTCCATTTTATCCTCACTACAGCCACACGAGTGTGTGTGTCTGACCCAAGGTCACCCAGCAGGCTTCCATGGAAGAGTAGGGCTTGGAATCTGGGTCTCCCAGATCCTAATCCGAGATTGTAATTATTCTTGTCTCCTCTCTTGGTGCTTGCTTATATAAGTACCCTTATAAATAAGGACTGGACTGCTGCTGATCATGGAACACTTCCAGGAGGTCCATCAGTGGCCATTAGCCACAAGGTATAGATAGGAACTCTCAGTCTGGGGCAAGTGATGCTCTGTATTCTTGGTGCTTGATGGGGGGGCAACAGTGGGAGGGCTTCTGGCCCCACTGCTGGACCTCCTGAGGGCACCTGGTGTTTTTGGCCACTGTGTGACAGAGTGTTGGACTGGATGGGCCACTGGCCTGATCCAGCATTGGCTTCTCTGATGTTCTTTTATGTTCTTATGAGTTACACAAATGTTTGTGTAAGAAGACTTGCGGAGCAGCATCATGAATAATATTGTATTGCCGAGACAGCTCTGTATCTTAAAACGTTGTCATACCTTTGCATAGAACACTTCTGAAAATCGTTAAATGTGCTGGGTTTACAGGTTTTAGTTTATCTGTCCTGTAGCTCTGAAGGTCGTGTTTCGAAATGGAAATTTATGGTTACCGTATTTTTTGCTTCATAAGACTCACTTTTTCTCCCCAAAAAAGTGGTGGGGAAAGTGTGTGCGTCTTAAACCCCCCTCACCTTTCCCAAGCCACGGCACCGAGCGGAGCTTGGTGCGTCTTATGGAGCGAAAAATACGGTATATGCAGCAATCCGGAGATCTCAAATGCTTAGAGCATGGGATGAATCGAAGCGATCCACAGTTTTCATTTGTGCTTAAAACTCTAATTCAGGGTGGGTTTTTTGTGTTTTTGTTTGTTTGTTTGGCCACCGAGCCGCAGCTGACTCATGGCAGCCTCGTGGAGTTTTCAAGGCAAGAGACGTTGAGAGGTGGTTCGCCATTGCCTGCCTCTGCATTGCGACCCTGGACTTTCTCGGTGGTCTCCCATCCAAGTACTGACCAGGGCTGATCCCTGCTTAGCTTCTGAGGTCTGACAAAGATCGGGCTAGCCTGGGCTATCTAATTCAGTCCTAGTTCAAAAAGTTGAGCTTCCTGGTAAAAGCTGTAAAGGATCAAAGAAATCTGTTATAATTGGCAGGTCATATTGTTCAGCTGCATTCAGAAAATTTACAGGTAATGCTGGTGGGGCAGTTGCCAACTCTGGAAGAGGCCATTCCCCCGTCAAGTGGTGTGGTTGTGATTTCTCTATCTGAACAGGTGCAGCACTTCAGAGTGCTTGTGGACTTTTTGATAAGGGGTTGGGTGTAGTGGCCAAATGTGCCTTTTGCTAACAGCATTCGCTCTGTAGGTTCAACCCTTTTTTGAGCAGAGTGGGTCTTATTGTGATGATCCAGGCGTTTGAACGTTCATGGCTTGGTCCCTATAATGCTTTCTCTGAAACGGTGGCAGTGGTGGAAATTATTGAAAAACAGACAGCAGGGTCTAATGCAGTGCAGTGCAGTAAGGTGTAATTGCTGAAAACGCTTGCTGACTGTGTTAGCTTTTAGTTACAGTTTTACTGTATCAATTATATTCAGCGTGAACTTGGGTAATTAGTATCAGACACTTTACAAGTCCGATGGCAAGCAGCACGATTAAGTGCAAAAAGAAGGCATAGGTGTAAGACAGCTTAAATGCTAAGAGAACAGAATAATGTGAAATTGATCCATTCCCAAAATCCAAGAAGAGAGGAGCTACTTGAAGCTCCCCTGTCTTTTTGCCTTGCAATGGGAGGAAGAACAGTTTGGAAGGGTTTTCTTATCTCACCGTTGTAGGTTGTTCTGTGTGTCCCTTCCTGGTTATCTTTTTCTGAAAGCAGCTAGCCAGAAGGTGTAAAACTACAATTTTCAGATCACTTACTTCCAAGGTTGGCTGATTGGCTTGAAATTGTTGTCTCCCTCCCATGAGCGAATGCCACCACTTGAGTGGCTTACAAAACTCAAGATATATTGTACGTATGTTAAATATTGACCAAGAAAAAAAATCCAACTCAAAACGCCTGGATAAATTTGTGCTTCAGCAGGTAAATAAACAAGGGAAGATCATTCTGTAATCAGGGTGCTACAGCGGCTGCTTGTTTTTATTGTTCATCTCACCTCTACTACTAGAGGAAGACCCAAGTTTGGGTGGGAGTAGCTGGGAAAACTTGTAGGTAGAAAAAAAGTAACATAAATCAGCCTTCTACCTGAACAGAGAGTTTTGTATACTACTCTATACCTGAGTAGGCGTCTTCTTAAATATATATATATATATATACATTGAATTTTTAACATTTATTGTTACCAATATACTATAGTAATACTTTATCACAATCATATTAACCACAAATCATAACTGAGGTTTAAATTGATACAATACAATAGATTCAAATGTATAGGAATGAGCACAGTCATCCAAGAATAAGAAGACACATAGCACAGTAGCTAGCTTCTAAGTTTTACCATAAACCTAAATCATCTATAACTTTATGGATTTCTTGTTGGGAGGACAAATACTCTAG
This sequence comes from Lepidodactylus listeri, assembly GCA_029233225.1. Classification (NCBI taxonomy): domain Eukaryota; kingdom Metazoa; phylum Chordata; class Lepidosauria; order Squamata; family Gekkonidae; genus Lepidodactylus; species Lepidodactylus listeri. The sequence goes on along the minus strand of JARCFY010000010.1, from coordinate 15,035,363 downwards.
GATAGGTAGCCAGATAGAGGAGAAGGTAGAGTGTGAAGAAGGTTTATTAAAGTATGCCAGATTATCCATGACCTTGGCCATAATATATAAGCTCCAGATCTTTTGATGCCATTGTGAGAGGGTCGGTGATTTTGTTGATTTCCAGTTCATAGCACTGGTGTTTCTAGCTGCACTAGATGCTCCTTCCATGTTAGAATAGGAGCCAGCCCTGGAGGCCCAGTTGTTCAATGAGAGGTGTTCTGGTGTGATATTGAGGCCTATACTAGTGATGGATTTGATTTGTGTTGCTATGGATTCCCAAAAAGGTGTAACTATGGGACAATATATCCAGCAGTGCAAATAATTTCCTTTGTTCCCACATCTTCTTAAATATTTTGAAAGCACTGAACACACTATGCTTTAGACTCCTTCACGTGCCCAGCCAGTTGGAGTTGTTCTATTTGGTCACCTTGAATGGTGTCATACTTCTGTGTATCTACGTGGGACATACTTCTGTGTATCCATTCAAAGCATTCACCTACGTCCCTGAAACCCTGTTGTATTTTTGAGAGAGGAGAATGGTAAAAATTGTACAAATACCCGTGGATGAAAGTGTGCATGCCTCTCGTCAACAGTGCTGCGCATAGAGCAGATGCTCCACAAATACTGTGATGTGTGCTGGTTTGGGGAACTAAAACTGATTCATGTTTGAAGCTTGAAATGTTCTCCTTTATTTGCAGCGGTTGGAGCAAGATGCTCTGCGAATGTATTAGTAGAACTTCAGTAGCCCTGTCTTTGGCTTAGTAGCACTGAGAGCGACTCCAAGCATTATAACAAAGGGCCTTGTGGATAACAGAAGAGGAAGTGCAGCTTCTCATACTGCATGCTCACACATCCAAAAGTGGCGCTGGCCACTGCTTCTGTAGCTGTGCGGTTCCTCCGTGTAGCATGTGCTGCACTGTACAGCGGATGCATGATAAGAGGTGTTACATAGTCTTGTGATGTAACATCTGGAATAACTTGTAATTGCAATTGCGTGACAGTTCAGTGCGTTTTCCATTCTGTGGTGCTTTATCTAGCGGAGTGCCTTCTGGTTCACGCCGGTTCAACATCTAGAACCGTTGGCTGACCCAAGTTATTGTTTGCAGTACTCTCTACACGGGGCTGCCCTTAGACAACTTGGAAGCTTCATTAGGTTCAAAATGTAGCTGCTTGCTCGTTGACTAGGATTTTATGAGGGCCTTATGCCAGTTTGCTCCTAGGTTCATTTAAAAGCTGGTTGGTGCTCTGAAGGCCCTTAATGACCTGGAGACCTCAAGGTGCAGATTTCCTCACTTAATTTAGAAATACGAGCAGTTCTCCCTGTTTGATGTAGGAGTGTACCTCTGCTAAACCCCTTTTGGGGTGGTTCGTTTAGGGTTCTTTGATTGTTTAGAATCTTTGGCTCTCAGGAATGAAACCAATTGATATTTTGGTGTGAACAACACACACAGACATGTGAAGCTATCTTATATTGCATCAGACCCTTGGTCCATCAAGGTCAGAATCGTCTACTCGGATTGGCAGCCAGTTCTCCAGTGTCTCAGGTGGAGGTCTTTCACATTACTTCCTACCTGGTCCTCTAACTGGAGTCACCAGAGATTGAACCTGGGACTTTCTGCATGCCAAGCAGATGCTCTACCACAGACCTGCTCATCTCTCCACTCACTTCTTCTGCTGCTTGCAGGGTGGGCATCAAGCTTTTAAGAATAGTGGAAGCCATCTGCAGCCAAAAAGTGGGATAGGAATCTAACAACAGTGACCATTCTTATTACTTAGAAATAACAGTGGCCATTCTGTTACTTAGCTGTAGCGTCGCTTAACAATACAGCATAACACTGTCAAGAGGATCTATTAGTGTTGGCCGCAAGTGCATGAACATAAGAACATTAAGAAGAGCCCTGCTGGTCCGTCTAGTTCAGCACCCTGTCTCACACATTGGTCAACCATTTCCTGTGGCTATTAGCCACAAAATATAGATAGGAACTCTCAGTCGGGGGCAAGTGATGCTCTGTATTCTTGGTGCTTGGGGGGCAAAAGTGGGAGGGCTTCTAGTGTCCTGGCCCCACTGGTGGACCTCATGAGGACAGCTGGTATTTTTGGCCATTGTGTGACAGAGTGTTAGACTGGATGGGCCACTGGCCTGATCCAACATTGGCTTCTCTTTATGTTCCTCTGGAGGGCCAACAACAGGGCAGAGAGGCCGAGGCCTTCCTGAGAACATCAGACGAGCCCTGCTGGATCAGACCAGTGGTCCATCTAGTCTAGCATCCTGTCTCACCCAGTGGCCAACCAGTTCCTCTGGACAGCCAACTACGGGGCATAGAGGCCATGACCTCCCCCTGATGTTGCCTCCTGACTCTGGTATCCAGAGGATTAGTGCCTTTGACTGTGGAGGTTCATCATCATGGCTTCTGTGCAATCCCATGTGTGCCTGCACAGAAGGCCACTCGATGAACAAGTATTACAAGTAAGTGCAACTCCCATTTCCCCCTACTTCAGAGTTCAAACTTCTTGGTCTTGTTAGAATAATTATTTTGAACAATAACACCCAGCTAACAAAGCACAAGTTCCTTGCTTCAGGAAGATGGCTATGTGTCAATCACTTTAAAGTCAAGGCTGTGCAGTAGACTTTCCAACCTATCCTACACTGCCAAGCAAGCATTATCTCATGCACAGTATTGATAATAGCGCTGGAGTTTACTGATTTTGTTTCCTTTTTCTTTAAGCAGCTTATGCTAAGTCTTAAGAAGCAGCCAGGTTGTTTCAAGAAAGGTTTAGCTGTGGTTTTTCTTTTAAAGTCTTGAACAGAAGTCTATAAATTTTAGGTGGCCTTGGAGGCGTTCATTGTTTTGGGTAGCCCACTGGGACAGGGCTTTCTCTTTCTTTGTTCGACTGAGGAAGGGTCTCTCTTCATGATTTACTGATGAAGGGATTTTATCAGGAACAGCAGCTGGCATATATGCAGCAGCTCCACAGTCTGGCATTTTGTTGAAATCCCTGCTTCCCAGAGTTGTAGGTAGCTTATAGAGAGCTTACTGTTCCTATGGCGGAGAGCAATATGGAATCTCCCCTGCTGGTTGCTAGAACTGAGTTTTGTCCGTGGGTCCCTGACCTTGGAAAAACAGAGCGTGGCAAGAGATTATTAGCCTCAGAACAACTGTCGGCATTAGCAACAAGTGGCAGATTTTGAAATCTGCCTAAATGGACCGAAATACAGAATCAAAGGTTCGTGTTATATTTCCTTTTAAGAAATCTATAGGGCAGCGATACCATTCACCAATTATTTGGGGGGAATTTGTCAGTACTGCCATGATTATCGACTTGAGTTTTGGGTGCAGCACATCCTCTGCTTTCATGAACATGACATTTCTCCAAATAAGGAGAAACTACTAGCGGCTTTAGGAATCTTTTCCACAAGACAGTAACGAGACGCTTCTGAGAAGGTAACAGCTGTCTCTTGCTTCAAACAAATGAAATACATACTCTACACACATCCTGCCCGAGTTTCCTTCTTTACACACTAGAAATAGCTCAGTGGAAGCTGTTATTAATAAACCATTAATTTACAGAAGAGGTTTCAATGATGACTTCAGCCGTAAACCAAAAGAGCTGGAATTCATACGCACGCAAAAACTTTGATTTAATGCGGACATACTATTGGAGTAATGGTAGGTGCTTTAACAACCGATTGGGCTCTCTCATTGATGTCCTTATCCGGGAAATCAAAAGCGAAATGGTAATGGCAAGCTAATAGACCAGGGTTTGGGCCACGTGGGAATAAAGGATTTTACTGTGTGCATTTTCTGTGGTAAGGAATTGAGATGTTTTTCTGTTGACATGCCAACAATTTGAGTATCTACGTTGTGTCGGAATCTGTCAATTCAGCCAATGTATTCTTGCATGCATTCTATGTATCCTATGTAACCTTTATGCATTATGTGTTAGACCTTTGTATTAATCCTGTTTTGGTCGGGAGGGTGACAACCCTTAATGGTGAGAACAAGGAGGCCTCTCATCTCTGCCTCCGCATTCCAGCTGCCCCGGCAGTAACTTCAAGGGGAGGATGGCTCTCATCTCTTATCTCATGCAAAAGAACCTTGGAGCCATGAATTGTTATGTGAACTGAGGGGTCTGGTTAGAGAAGGGAAATTTACTGCTTAACACCTCACTTTTTTCCTGTGTGAACCAAACGGTCAAGACACCTTTTAGCCCGCCAATTTTCCCTTAAGGGGATTGGCTACCTATGGGTAATTCAAACTCCTTGGAATGGTATAATAGACCCGCTTGTATTATTTGTCTCATCTCTGACAATAACCCGAGATGCTGTACTAATGTAGGAATAGGCAATAAAGAACTGTGGTTAACCAACCAAGATCTGATCCTTGACTACTTTGAGCAGAACTCTCACAGATTGTCAGAGATCTGTGATTGGGACTCAGCCGTTCCTGACCATGTCAGAAGACGACGCGGTCCCCCTCAAACCTACTACTCCAGAAGAGACTCCCGTTACCCCGGCGGATCCGGGGAACGGGGGTGGTGGCGGCGGAGGAGGTCCCGAAGTGCCGGTGACCACGAGCCAGGGGGCTTACTACATTCCGCGCCGCCCGGTTACTCATCAGAGCGTGACACCCAAGTACGCATGGAGCCACTTCGGGCAGCGTACCGTGAATTCGTGGGTGCACGACCGGAAAGGGGTGAGAGTTTCGCTCACCGGAGACCAGCCCGATCGAGGGAGACCGAGCTACCTAGGAGACGACCGCGAGTCAATCTATCGTGGAGGGCCGCGTCGCCCGCCTCTCGAAGAGGAGGGACTGGATCTGTATGGGCCCGATCCGTATCGCGAGGAGCCGACGGTCCCTTTGGATCAGATGATGGGAGACCTGCGGCTTCAACTCACCGCCGAGCTCCGCGAGTTGGCCCTCGATCTCCAGCACCAATTTCGCGATGCTATGATGGCAATGCAAGGAGCCCTCCCCGGTCAAGGGGTCGGAGTCCCACTACAGCCGCCGGCGCCCGGAGGGGTTCCGGTCCAACCGCAGGCGCCCGTCCTACCGGCGCAACCAGCCCAGCCGGTCGTCCCAGTTCCAGCTCCGGGGCCCGTCCCCGCGCCGGCCCCAGTCCCGGCCGCGCCGGCCGCTTGCCCAGCCCCCTCCGACCCTTTGACGACTACTTTCGATGGGGACCCCGAGAAGCTACGTTTCTTCATGCTGGAGATCGGGAGATTCCTGGACAGTTGGGGCCACCTCTACCCCACCGAGAAAGAACGGATTGGCTACATCGGGTCCAAGCTGAAAGACACTGCCAGCGATTGGTATGTGAGCCTGCACGACAACCCCGGACCTGAACTGCGCTCCCTGAACAACTTCATGTGGGCCCTCCGGCATCAGTTCGAGGACCCCCTGGGTGAGGAAAAAGCCCGTAATCAACTAAGAAAGCTGTTCCAGGGAAGGTCGTCAGTGAGGGACTACACTGACAAGTTCCGGCGCATCGCAGCAAAGATCCATGGGTGGCCGGAGGAACTATTCATGGAGAAGTATTGGGAGGGCCTGAACCCGGAAATCTATGAGACTGTGCTGTTAGGGGGTCGCCCTGGCACCCTGAACACCTGGATGAGAGCCGCCATCGACATGGAGGAGAGATTCGCCCTAATTAAGATGGGAGCGTCCGCGACGGCGGCCAGCAAGGCAGCCCCCCGAGTGAAGCCCCGATCCAGTGTGCAAGATGTCCGAGATGCGAGGTTTCGACAGGGGTTGTGTATGAAGTGTGGGGAGAGTGGCCACTTCGCCTCCGCTTGCCCAAGAGGAGGGGGGAAGGGCCCGAAGACCTCAACCCCCGGAGCGGGAAGCACCCCTAGTCGTGGAAAAACACCAATGAAACCCCGGGCGTTGCAGCTGGAAGGAGTGGCGAGCGACCAGGGAGAACTGGAGCTGATGGAAGCGCAGATGTCGGGAAACTCCAACGGCCTGCAGTGAGCGGCGCAGAGCTGCAGGTCCCCCGCCAAGAAGCGCCATCTCCGGTGAGCATCCCCGGCCCCCTGTTGTATATGGTAGTGACGGTGGTGACCCCTGGATCGGGTACCCACATGCGGGTTCGCGCTTTAATTGACTCTGGGTGTGCGCGAGACCTGATCAGCCCCCTAGTAGTGGAGGGGTTGGGACCCAAAATCACCCCTTTATTGGAACCCCTGAAGTTTACACAAATGGATGGGTCGGAAATGAAGGAGGAGTGCATAGCAGAGACTGAGAGTTTGATTTTGGGAACGGGGGAGCACTGGGAGAAGCGAGCTTTCGTCATCACCCCAAACGCCCAGTTCCCTATGGTGTTGGGCAGCCCTTGGCTCGGGGCGCACGACCCTTACATAAAATGGAGCAAGGGGAAGATTTCGTGGGTGGACGAACGCTGCCAGAACCACCGGTGGGACCCCGGATGGGGGCCTGGACCTCCGACTCCGCCTTCCCCGGCGCCCGCGCTCGCCCTCACCCCTACCATGGTGCCTAAAGAGTATAGAGACTTGCTGGAAGTGTTCAGCGAGACCGAGGCGGATGAGTTGCCCCCCCATCGACTGTCGGACTGTGCCATAGAACTCCTCCCAGGAGAGAAACTCCCAAAGGGGAAATTATACTCCATGAGCCCGTTGGAATGGGAAGAACTGCGGAAGTTCTTGGACAAAAATTTGGCAAGGGGGTTCATCCGCCCAGCCAAGTCCCCCTTCGCGGCGCCCGTGCTGTTCCGAAAGAAAAAGGATGGGGGCTTACGGCTATGCACTGACTACCGGGGGCTGAATGCAGTCTCCACCACTAATGCCTACCCCCTCCCATTAATAAAGGACCTCTTGGCGGAGGCGGCCAAGGGGAAGATTTTTACCAAATTGGATCTACGAGATGCCTACTTCAGGGTGCGCATCAGGGAAGGGGATGAATCTAAGACTGCCTTTAACACCCCCTTGGGGCAATTTGAATATCTAGTGATGCCGTTCGGCTTAAGTGGCGCGCCCGGGGTCTTTATGAGTTTAATCAATGAAGTGTTGCACAAGCATCTATTTAAGGGCGTGTTATGTTACATAGATGATATCTTGATCTATTCTACTGATAAGAGTGCGCATGTGACTTTGGTCAGGGACGTTCTCTCAACCTTACTGAAAAACCAGCTTTATGTGAAACTGTCTAAGTGTGAGTTTCACCGTGAGTCCGTGGACTTCCTGGGCTACTGCATTTCTCAGAAGGGGTTAGAAATGGACCCGGGGAAGGTGGAGGCAGTGGTGCAATGAGAGGCTCCGCGAACGAGAAAGCAATTGCAGAGCCTCTTAGGATTTTGTAACTTTTACCGAACCTTCATCAAAGACTTTGCCAAAGTCACCCTTCCCTTAACGGACTTATTAAAAACCAAGGGGAGGGGGCCCGAGGCCGGGAAGCCAGGAGAGAAATTGGCATGGAATGGGGAGTGTCAGAGGGCGTTTGAGACTTTAAAAACCCTTTTCACTTCCGAGCCCATTCTGGCACACCCGGATGAAACGAAAGAATTTATAATTCATGTCGATGCCTCTGATGTAGCCATGGGGGGGGCCATTTTACAAAGTGACTCGGAAGGAAAACTGCACCCCTTGGCTTACATTTCAAAAAAATTTAACGAAACGGAAAGGAATTGGTCGGTGTGGGACAAGGAAGCCGCAGCCATTAGGTTAGCGCTCACTACGTGGCGCCACTGGTTGGAGGGAGCGCAAACTCCGTTTGAAATATGGACTGATCATAAGAACCTGGAGGCGTTGCGCACTCAGCGGTCCCTAAATGCCAAACAGCTGCGATGGGCTGATTTCTTCTCCAAGTTTAACTTCGTACTTAAACATTTTCCTGGGAAGGCTAACTCCCTGGCAGACGCGTTGTCCAGATTGCCCCAACATGAGAGTGTAAAAGAAGAGGTGTTTGATTCCATGTTCTCCCCCCAACAGCTGGGAGGGGTGGTAGTCACCCGGAGCCAAGCAAAGAAGGCCGAGCTCAACACGGGGAATTGCCAGTGGGGGGGGGGAGTATGCTCCTGAAGAGATAGAGGAACTGGAAGCTTTGGAGGAATGTTCCAAGAGAGAGGACCACTGTTGGCTGCATGGGGACAAATTAGTGGTGCCTAAGGCCAAGCGCAAGGAAATCTTGCTAAATTGCCACTCCTCAAAGCTAGCCGGGCACTTCGGTTTCCTAAAGACACTTAATTTGATCCAGCGTCAGTTCTGGTGGCCGCGCATGCGCCGAGACGTCTCAGACTTCGTCTCGGCATGCCAAACCTGTTTAATGTGTAAAAAACGGGGGGGGGAAAGTCCCAGGATTGTTGCACCCCCTACCCACCGCGTCAAGACCCTGGGAAGCCATAGCCATGGACTTTATCACCAATTTGCCCCCCTCCAAGGGAAAAACAGTGATTTGGGTGGTGGTAGACACTTTTTCTAAACAAGCACATTTCACCCCCTTCAAGCAATTGCCCACAGCCAAAGGAATGGCTAAAGCTTTCTTCAACCACGTGATCAAATTACATGCTTTTCCGAAGAGGGTGGTTTCTGACCGCGGAAGTCAGTTCGTTGCCACCTTCTGGCGGGAGCTTTTGAAATTAATGGACATAGAACCTGCCTTAAGCTCGGGTTACCACCCAGAGACCGACGGCCAATCCGAACGAACTAATCAAATTCTAGAGCAATTTCTAAGATGCTACACAAATTATCACCAGGATAATTGGGTGGAATTGCTACCCTTTGCAGAATATAGCTACAATAATGCAGTGCATTCATCCACAGGGGTCTCACCTTTCATGGCAGTGGGAGGTTTCGAAGGAAAACCACTTCCTACTATTAAGGAGGACCCTCAAGCCCCCCCCTCGGATTTTAAAAGTTGGTGGTCCAGCCTCCAAGACTCATGGCCATTAATAGGGAAAGCCTTGGACCATGCCAAAGAGGACTACAAGAAATATGCTGACCGAGGGCGAGCACCGGGATGGGACCTTCAGCCCGGGGACTCTGTTTATCTCTCTACTAAAAATATCCATGGGTTGCAGCCCAGCAGAAAGCTGGGATGGAAATATGTTGGACCTTATAAAGTACTACGTAAAATCTCTGATGTGTCTTTTGAACTGGAACTGCCTAAATCACTGAGTTCTGTGCACCCTGTGTTTCATTTCAGCCTGCTGAAGAAAGATCCTGGGCCGAATGCTTGGCATCCAGTTCCTCCAGTTCCTCCTCCACTGATGAAGGAGGGGAGTCCTCACTTCGAGATAACTGAGATCCTTGACTCCAAAATGAGAAGGGGCCACTTATATTACTTAGTTAGATGGTTGGATTTCGGCCCGGAGCACAATGAATGGATTCGTTCAGAACATGTTCATGCACCCAAGCTGACTAAACTTTTTCACAAAATGTTCCCTGATAAAGCTAGGTGAAGAGAATTATGGGGAGGGCAGGGTGTCAGAATCTGTCAATTCAGCCAATGTATTCTTGCATGCATTCTATGTATCCTATGTAACCTTTATGCATTATGTGTTAGACCTTTGTATTAATCCTGTTTTGGTCGGGAGGGTGACAACCCTTAATGGTGAGAACAAGGAGGCCTCTCATCTCTGCCTCCGCATTCCAGCTGCCCCGGCAGTAACTTCAAGGGGAGGATGGCTCTCATCTCTTATCTCATGCAAAAGAACCTTGGAGCCATGAATTGTTATGTGAACTGAGGGGTCTGGTTAGAGAAGGGAAATTTACTGCTTAACACCTCACTTTTTTCCTGTGTGAACCAAACGGTCAAGACACCTTTTAGCCCGCCAATTTTCCCTTAAGGGGATTGGCTACCTATGGGTAATTCAAACTCCTTGGAATGGTATAATAGACCCGCTTGTATTATTTGTCTCATCTCTGACAATAACCCGAGATGCTGTACTAATGTAGGAATAGGCAATAAAGAACTGTGGTTAACCAACCAAGATCTGATCCTTGACTACTTTGAGCAGAACTCTCACACGTTGTCCTCAACGTAACACAGAGAGAGGTGGTTGTTTTCAGATCTTCAGAAATTGTTTGTTCTCTGTCTAAACACGCTTAGAGGAGACAGCAGAGTATGTGTCTCTTCCTCAGTCAGACTTACTTTGAATGATAGCAGATTTAACTGTAAGCAGAAAATAAACTCCCTCCACTGCTTTGTGTGTGTTGCATTTGCTCATTCTGTATTCGCTTAGAATGCAGTTCTCCCAAAAATTAGCTCTTGCAATAGCAGATGCCCAAAAATGTTCTGTGTAGAGCAGTTGCTGGGTGTTCTGTGACTTTTGGGAAAACTGCTCCAGTATTCACATGTACACTTTCTAAAAACCTGCCTTGTCTTGAAGGGATTGGTTTGTGTGGTGGATACAACTCACACTCCCTCTAAGCTGTGGGGTCTTGTGAGCAAAAATCTCCTTTGTGAGCTACTGGGATTAAAGTTGTGAGTAAGCAGTTTGGCTACTGCATAAGTTAGTTTGCTCTGGAGCCGTCCTTCCTGTGCTAAGACCAAAATGTGTGAGCCGGAGACTAAAAAACTGTGAGCTAGCTCACTCTAACTCAGCTTAGAGGGAACACTGAATACAACATGCCCGGACTTCCAGCTCCCTGTAGCATTACTCTGGATTCTAGAAGGTTTCTATGACTTGTTGCTGCTCATCTGACGGATTGTGCCATGATGTCAGCAGATGGTTGCTTACTCTGCATTGAGTAGACTAAGGAGATAAGATCCTTTTAACCACCTGTTCAGTGACCATTTAGATCGAAACCTTCCTTCCCACAGCATGGAAGGCTACAAAAAGATTCTGCCTTCCTGACGGCGACAGTTCTGCTGATGTAAATATGACAAGCTGTAAGAACATCTGGCATATGCTGTTCCTTCTCCCAGGCCTGGAACAAAAGGAAGGGTACACAGAATTCCCGAGCACAATGAAACGAGGTATTCACAAAGGTAAATTACAAAGGTATTTACAAAGCAGGAATGAGGGCTCTGTCCAAAGGACTGCTTTATTTCGGAAATATGCATAGACTAGGATGCACAGACAACGCTTCCAGTTCTTTGAGCTGATGCTACCATTGCTGGAAAATTACATATCTAGGCCCATTCTTCAGAGACACAAAGGGAGAAGCATGGAACCCCGGATTGCTGACTTTGCACCCTTTCTGGTGATAAGAAGAATTTCTCTTGTAATGTAATTACTCCCAGATGAGGGAGGTGCTGAGAAGGGTTCAAAGCATTGTTTCTGGATTGAAAAGGACCCCATCTTTACTGAGGTAGCAGGTTACTGCTTTTACATCCCTCAAGGCGATTTATCTGGTTCAACAAGAAGACGAGAATATCATCTAGGTAGCCATCCGTGTGTCTTGGAATAAGCATCAAGAGATCATATGACTTCTGTGAACAGCTTGGGGGACAAAGGAAGGAAAGGATCGTGTTCTGGATCTTGAATCTTCTCTCCTGGAGGAGGAGGATGAAAATGACATCACCATTTTATCCAGCCCCCCAAAAGGGGAGAAAACCTCCCCACAACCAACCCCAAAAATCTGAAAACAAGAGTGTGAGCTTTATATGTATGTAAGTTCTAAATTATAAATTGAATAAATTCTGAGCTAAATTAATATCCTTTAGTAAATATACAATAAGTGCAACGAAGTAATAATGAAATATAAATCTCTGACATTATCGATTATAAAAGACCGCATGTTTTGATAAAAGCTGTTGTCATCAGTGGTCAGCTATACAATTTTTTCCTAAAAGTTACAGTGATTCCAATGTTGAAAATACAGTGCAAAGTAAAAACAAAACAGCAAAACCATATTTCACACAATCCAGGATTAAAACTTCAGTAATATGAATTGTGGATCTTGTTGCAACATGCTCAGTTAATGCTCCTTTAGAAGCTCATTTTCAGTAACCTAAACATTAAATATTAATTTATAGTATTTGTTTATAAAATATTGTGACAGGAAACTGTCCTGCCCCGGAAGGGAAAAACAGCCACTTAGTTGAGCCTATGGGAGTACTGCTCCAGCATCCAATCACCTGTTTTGGAGGAGAAGGATGTTATTTATTTATTTATTTATTTTCTTAAATTTATATCCTGCTCTCCCCACCAAAAGGCAGGCTCAGAGCGGCTCACATCATTTTAAAATAACATATCAACATTAAAATCATACATCAACATTAAAATACTATCCATACAAGATTGGCGGCATTCTAATTCAACCCGCAGGTGGGTCGGAGGAGCATTCCCATACATCTCTGTATGTAGATGACGGTGCCACGGACGGGCGGCAGGTGGCAATGCCGATAGACAGATTGGCCAGATGGAACTGGGCCAGGGCTGAGATGTTTACTTTAGGCGGCCCCTACCCAAAGGCCTGGTGGAAGAGCTCCGTTTTGCAGGCCCTGCGGAACTGCATCAGATCCTGCAGGGCCCTGATGTTCTCCGGGAGCTCATTCCACCAGTACGGGGCCGCCACTGAAAAGGCCCTGGCCCGTGTTGTAGCCAGCCGTGCCTCCTTCAATCCGGGGATGGTCAGGCGGTGTTGGGTCCCAGACCGTAGTGCTCGCTGGGGTGCATATGGGGAGAGGCGGTCCTTCAGGTAGACAGGTCCCCGTTGGAGGGAAGTCCAGAGCAGTCTTAGTTCAGGTCTGCCTCAGGAACTTCCCTGCCTGTTACCCTTCCATGGTACTGTTTAGTCAGCATTATAGTTTTCTCCTGATAAGTTGCCCACCTCTCAAGTATTCCTTTATCCTCTGTCGTAATCGTTTGTTTCTTGAAAATAACCTATTTTATGATGTGAGTCAAAAACAGTATAACTGGCCTGGCTTCAGAGCCAGTAATTGGAGTCTGATCCTGGATATCAATGGAACTGCAACAGACTTCCAAACCACACACTGGATCCCACCTTCTGCCATCTGATTTCTTTGCAGAATAGAACAGGTAATCTTTGCTCTCCCTCTTGACCTATCACCCGCCCCCGTTTTTTTCCAAACCGTATGGACACTTTTAGCTCAAAGGGTAACCCCTGCTCCAATTTAGAGTAGCTCTGATGAATGGTTGGTTGTTGATATTGTATTAATTAGGGTAAGGAGTGTGTCTGTGTTTTGAAATAGCACCGTTAGTATTTGCTTAGGGTTATTCTCCTTCCCACTATTGTACCAACTCCCTGAATAAACTCTGTATTTCTTTTAAATCAGGTCTCTGTCATCCTCCTACTGAAAACTTGCTACTCTCCTCTTTAGATAAAAGATCCCATTTTTTGGCACCCTACACAAACACGCAAGCTAATTCTCCATGGTAATCTGAATGTAATATTCACATGTTCGTGGGGTGTGTGATAACAATGCTATTCCATACTTGGTGAGCAGAAATGTACGAAAGGTTAAGAATCACATGCCTAGTCGTTCTTCGAGAAGTCTACCGCAGACTTGTTCAACAGTGGCTTAGCCCACTTCTCTTTTGCAGTAGATTTGAAACAACGCAGGAAATGGGACTACCTCCTTTGTTGCCTTCCCTCTAGAAAACACCCCTCTAGTGTCTCTGTTGGATTTGGATCGAGATTGCTCCTGCTGAGGTTCTCTCTTGTGTCATGAAACTCTAGAACTCTGATGGCTTTGGCCAATGGGGATTGAAAGTCTTACCATCCAAGGAGACCACAGGGACGCGTTTTGTTTTGTTCAGCTCATCCATGGACACTTCTTGTTCGTTTTTGCCCACTTGTGAATCAGGCACTCCAAAATGGAGGGGAAAACAGCTCTGCCCCTACTAGACATGCCTACATGCCAGCCTGGTGAACAGCCTTCTGCTGCTGGCTGGGACTGCTTGCTAAATTACAGCCTGTTCAACTGTTTGTGTGATCCATTTAGCCGATCCCATAGGGCGTGTCCAGTTGCAGCAGCCAAACGTAGGATAGAGGGGCTACGCCAGCCACTGAACTTACCTGCTCTCTTTGTATTACATCCTGTCTGACTTCCATAGCTCACTGGAAAGCAGAAGCATATCTAGGAAGCTCACAGGCCTCTGCAGGAAAAGAACCAAAGGAGGAATGACCCATCCCCATCGAGACAAAAAACTAGAGGAATCTTCTTGCCTTCAGATCCCGATGGAAGGGGCACCCATTGGTCAGGATACTCTGCTCTTTGTAGTGGGAAATGTGGGAAGAGGAAGCTGTTACGTTGCTTTGAGGTCCTTGGAGTTATGGTCGAGATCAAAATGCAGGAAAGTAAAACCGGTGCTGCCTGCCTGACCAGCAGCTCTGGGAAATGAGTGTTGACTCATTTTAATGACTTGAGATACCATTTTCAAGTGGTGCTGTTTTAAAAAGCTGAAGGAGGAACTTAGTACAGATCGCCAACATCCAGCTGTTCAGTTTTGCCTATTCCTGGGGTGGGTGAGTAGTAATGTTTATCCTGTGGCTTAAAGGAAGAACAGCAGCCAGTTTACAGATGAGGAGAGGAAACAGAAAGAAATAAGGTTCACAGCTGCTACCTTTATGGCTGTTGCTGAGACAGAAGCCGTCAGGTTCCATGGCAGAGCGGCAAAGTGCAGGTAAAGAAGTACCTGCCCCCTTGGAGACTGACAGCATCTGCTGGCCAAGTTTGTGGTCCGTATCTGATGGTGGTGGAAGTTTACTTTGAGGGCTACTGTAGACCGAAAGAGGAACAGCAGTTCCGCAGGGCCTGTTAGACAAAGCTGTTCACCAGGCTTTTGGCTGAGGCAGCAGGCGTCCACACATGCCCCCCCCCCTCCGAGGTTGCTGTCTCCCACCCACTGGTAACCGGTCATACCTACCTACATCAGTGGGCCGAATTCTCCCTACGGCAAGGTATGATCATTGATTTTGTATGTTTTTATATGTTTACAATGTGTTTTAACATTTTATTGTATTTACTGAAATGTTGTAACCTACCCTGAGCCCGTTTACGGGATGGGCAAGATATAAATGCAAATAAATAAATAAACAGTAGGAAGACATTAAGGATTGCCCTGAAGTATTACTTTGTTTGCAGCTGCTGCAGAGATAAGAGCAAGGGCAAAGAATAAAATCTCTTACACTGAAGGCCTTTGGAACATCTCGGGAACAGAACTGAAAGCCAGCAAGTTTTAAAACCGAATTTTCGTAGTCATGGCAAAGAAGAGAAGCGGGCATAGCAGAGCGAGTAAGAGTGTGAGCTGTGAAATGCCAGATTCAAACTCCACCTGGTCCATAGGTTTATCCGACCGATATAGTCGCGCATTGTATTCTCATCCTCCCCGTTTGTAATGAAGGGGTGGTAACAATGGCTGACTTCGCAGGCTTCTGTAAGGATTGCTGAGAGAACTTATGTGGAACGCTTGAGAACACTTGGGTGTATGTTTTAAATGCTGAGTGATGGTCACTCCAGAGGTCGAATGTGGCTGGTGTAAAAGAATTTTAGCAGCTCGCGGGATTTGTAAGTCACGTTTAAAAAAAAAATCATGCTAATTATTTCTTACGATGCGCTGATCAGGACTACTTTTCCGTCAAGAGACCTGTGGAAAATGTTTGGAAAACTCTCAGCACTTGCTGTTTAATAACAAAGCAGTTCCTTGGCTATGTGAATAGTACCTCTTGGACAATATAATAATAATACTTAACTGTCCTTCCTGTTGGATAGTTACCATAACTCAGTAAAATCGTGAGTGAAAACAGATGGTAAAAAAAATACCTTCAGCTGTGACTGTCTCTGTTTACTCTTAGGCTGTGCTTTTCTATATTCTTATAAGAGGTCATGCAGTGTGTTGTATGAAGGAATCTGGACGGCATCCAGTATTTAAACTATCTGACAGGATGTCATCAAGGCATTCTAATTGGCCCCCATAAGCTGCGTTTCTGGAGCAAAAGGATGCATTTCCTGTGGTTTGGGTGATGTTGCCCAACTTTTGTGGTCGGCTTGAATCCCTTGGAATTTTCAAGTGCAAAATTGGATGCTGGTAAAGCATAGGGTCTCGTGAGAAATGCCAGCAAGGTCTACGTTTGAATTCTTTTGCTTCTTATGAACCGTGACAGGGACATCTTCACTGTGGATGTCTACATCTCCAGTAGAAAGCCAATGCTTTTGCTTCCAGGAAAGGAGGCCAGCGTGTGTAGGTGTTGTCTTATTTCTAGGCTTTTGAGCTGTATCTTTAAGAAGTCGGCTGGAATTTAACCACTGTGGTGTTACTTTCAGTCTCCCATGCAGGAATCCTTTTACAGACATTTTTGTGGTTCAAGAGGGAGCTTTGATATGTATTCAGTGTTTCAGCTGTCCTCTTGATCTGGGCTAGCGCATACGCGTGCATTTAGCCAGTTAATTGTACAAAGTATAGTACTGCTTTGCCGTTCAGCTGCTCGAGGTGTTATTTTCAATATGATTAGTTTGATGAGAACACTGTTTCATATTTTATCTATGAGCAAAAGTGTGTGCCCTGCACAGACACATCCATTGCTTATATCAAATCATTGCACAATTGCGATGAGGAGAATACCCTTTGTAGCATGCCATGCATGGGGCGAACAAGATAACACAGTAAGCGTTTGGCATTGGGGGCGAATATCCATGCAGCAGCGTCTGCTTAAAAACTCCAACCCCCTGTTCTGTAATGAGCTTTTCAGCTGGATCTCTGTGTTTCAGCTGAGCAAGGGATGAAGGGCCAGCGACACCTCTGCCCACTGATTCACTCCCACAGAAGCTGAGCTTCTTTCACACAGTGTAAATAATAACAGACATTTTGGCAGAGATCTTTCTTGAAGCACTTCAGCTTTTTTGCTCTCGTTTGTGTCTTGGCTTGCACATGGGGCTGAGTTAAATTGCACGAATATGAGAGAGCTGCCAGAGTCTCCCCGGCTGTTCACAAGTGCAAGGGAAAGTTGTTAGAACCCATTGCCTGCCTCTCAGAGTGGGACCAAGTAATGAAGCAGACTTAGTTTGGGATTAAATGCATGCATATTTGAGGAAGACGGTGATCTTTAGGACTCAGACTCCGTTGGGGACTAGAAGCCTTTGAGGGCTGGATTTGATTTCTAGGTTTCTAGTTGCCTATCCCTGTTCTAAACCCACGTTCTTAAAATGCCACCAGTTTCCCCACATACCAAAGAGACTTAACTTGTCCAAAACATTCAGCAGAATTCCTCTTACTGGAGTTACATTTGATATGTGCAGAATAACTACTTAGTGCTCTGGATGCAGGTAGGGCTTTGCCTTACACAGTTTGGGGTTAAGTGCGCGGACTCTAATCTGGGAGAACCGGGTTTGATTCCCCACCCCTCCACTTGCAGCTGCTGGATGACCTTGGGCAAGCCATAGTTCTGGCACAGCTGCTCTTGAAAAAGAGCAGTTTCTGTCAGAGCTCTCAGCTCCACCTACTTCACAGGGTGTTTGTTGTGGAGAGGGGAAGGGAAAGGAGTTTGTAAGCTGCTCTGAGACTCCAAGCGAAGGACTGGGTATAAATCCAATCTCCTCCTCCTCTTCCTCTTCTTCCGTTTAAGGAAAGGTTATATGTAGATATTCAGTGTTCTCCTAGTCATAAGAAAAGAGGAAATACCCAGGTTGTTTTTTTAAAAAAGAGGAAATGGAAGTAATGATCTCATCATTGAATTGAATTTCAGTATTGTGATTTATGTGCTTATAACATGGTTAGGATTGGGTCGCTGGCCTCCACTTGTTTCTGACAATAATGTGTCACCAAGACATTTAATTATGAGACACTGCTATAATTTTTAAAAACAGCGTCGGGTATTTAAGGTCCACATGATACCTTTTTTCTGAACTAATGATGCCATTTATTAAGAACTGTATTGAAGAAGTTGGTGGGACAGAAATGGTGTTCTGCAGCAACTTGGTGAAGTTTTCCCCAGGGAAAAGGCACTGTTTTCTTAAAACATCACAAGGTCCGTTTCTTATTTCTCCTAGATGGAGCAGCTGTCAGATGAAGAACTTGATCATGGCGCAGAGGAAGACAGCGATAAAGAAGACCAAGACCTGGACAAGATGTTTGGGGCTTGGCTTGGCGAGCTAGATAAACTCACACAGGTTGAACATTTTGTAGTAAAATAAACTTGTGGATACATGGGACCATGTTGGAGTAGTATGGGAGGGGTGCATCATGAAATACGTCTTTGCAGTGCTGAACAGTGACAGAGCAGTGATGTGAGGTAGACACAGAACCAACTGCTACTGTGTAGTGCAGTAATATCACAGCGTGGTGAAGTGCTTGATGCAGAATCTGTGCAGAACGTGTTATTGGGAATATTCAGGGGCTCAAAACTGCTGTTCAGATGTTTTATGATAATGGTTGTCCGTGCAGCGGAGTTTCTTGCTTCTGATACATGGACAAAAAAAATCATTTTTCAAGCTAAAATGGGGTGGTATTTTAAAATGGGAGTTGTTTATTCCTTTGTGTAAATTGAGACATCAGCTTTCATCTGTGTGTTTCTTTTGCCTAATGGATAGACATAGATTGCTTTTCTTTTTTTTGCATTCTATCCAAAATCTGAGTGTCCAGAAGAACTGTTCATTAATGTGCTTACATTTGTAAGCATCTTTTATTAATTGCAAACATGATCCTAGCTTATGTTCTTCCCAATCCCTTTATTTAGAGCCTGGATACTGACAAGCCCATGGAGCCGGTGAAAAGATCCCCTCTTCGCCAGGAGACAAATATTGCCAATTTCTCCTATCGCTTTTCAATGTATAACTTGAATGGTAAGAGGTGTTAACTGAAGACAGTGTTAAATAGCCATCTAGAGTGCACGGCTAAAGGTGGGGTAAACATTTAAAAAATAATGTAGAAAATAATTTGTCACAGTTAATTTTAATTTTCACAAACCCCACTTGGGTATAAAATAAGAAGAAAGCCTGTGCTATGCATGGATGAATGGGTTGCACTCAGATATGGGACAAATGGGTTCTTGGACCTCAAGACTCTGTCCCAAAATGTGAATAATAGGCTTACATAGTAGGTAGACTGTAGATCTGAATATAATTTTCAATTGCAGTGAAAATGCAGTGTACTGTTTTGCACTGAAGCTATTCAGTTTTAATTAGACACCCAATTGTTGATCTTGTGGAACTGACATTAAGATATTAATACACATTTTTAGCAATTTCAGAATCATTAAAATATGTATAATATGATCCCAGAGTTAAACAGTATTTGGCATAAGGTTGTGTGCGTGTGACAGATCACAGGATATACTTTGCTATGGAAATTAGATACTGTTCATAAGAAATCTTGCGGCTTCTGTCGCTGAATAGATATTTAACTAGCAAACGCTCTTACAGAAAGACTAAAACTTGCTTCTGAATGAATTGGGGGGAGTTAAAAACAGACAAATACCAAAAATAGGGGTTGTGCATTTGGCATAAATTGAACCAAATAAATACCACCACCACACCGAAAAAAATTGGTATTTTTCGGGTGTTAATTCGGCCAAATACAGATCAAAGGATCTGATCAGCTACTGATAGAGCTGAGCCCAAATAAAGGCAATTTTTTCCAACTATATACCAAGGAGAGGATCAGCTGGGGCAGTGGAAGCTGAAAGCTCCATGCTGCCTTAGCTGGTGGGCTCTTCAAGCCAGGTCTTCATGGGGTGGGGGGATACCTCCCCATCACTCATAAATCCTGAGGCCAGCTTCTCCTGCCCAACAGTTTAAATCACAGGGCAGGAGAAGCCTCACAGCTGGGTCGGCGTGTGGCAGCGAGAGACAGACCTCCCGTTTTTTTCTGCCATTGAAAAAAATGGAGGATGGGGGCACCTTCTACGGCCCATATAATTGGGCCTTTTGATCCAATCTTTTTGGAACTTGGGGGGGGGGGGATTGAGGAGAGACACCAGCAGCTATGCTGCAAATTTGGTGCCTCTACCTCAAAAAACACCTCCAAGCCCCAGAAACCCTCGGATCGATTCTCCATTATAACCTGTGGGGACCATTGACTACAATGGTCCCCATAGGGTATAATGAAGCCAAAAAAATTCAGCAATCCCAAATACTTACCAAATTCCAATACCATATCAGTTTTGGGGTTCAGGAATATCAGGAAATACCGATATTTTTCATGTTCAATATTCCCGAACCCCAAAAATGCCTGGGTTTTTTTTCATGCACACCTCTAGTCCAAAGTACACTTTAATTATCAAACTGATTACACTGCAAAGTAAGATTCCCGAAAAGAATATCTCTAAATAAGCAATGTTTTGCAACACAAGATAAAACTGGAAGGCTTATCCAGATATTTAAAACTGAAAGGCTTATCCAGGTATTTAGAAACTCACGTGGCAGGAGTTTATAATTAATGGTAACTGCTAAAATCATGGCTATACAATGAAAGGTAGTGTGCTCTGATAAACTAGTTTTGTTGAGATAACTTTTCCTCTTTTAATCCTTATAACATAGATTTTCAAACCATATTCCAGTTAACCCATGTTCCTTGGAAGTTTACTAAGGAGAATAAGCAGTTATGGTCATATTTCCTGAAAGACAGTTTGCCCATTGTTACAGATAACTCCCCTGCAGTGTTCAAATGCAGAAGAAAGTTTGATTTCTGCTCACGTGAACCAGTGGTGAGACCAGGTGGGCATCATTTGTCCCACAGATCCTTAGCAGAAAGTGGAAAGAGTTATTTGGAAGTAGAAAGTCATTGTCATAGACAATGCAAGTCTGTCTGCTTGAAGGCCTCACTGGTGGACCTCCCGATGGCGCCTGGGTTTTGGCCACTGTGTGACACAGAGTGTTGGACTGGATGGGCCATTGGCCTGATCCAACATGGCTTCTCTTGTGTTCCAAGTTAGGCTTCAGAACAATGAAATCTTTAATAGTGTGGACTATGAAAATAAAAATTCCGATTGTTGACCGTATTCCTGTTGTTTGTTGCAGAAGCCCTGAATCAGGGAGAGACTGTCGATCTGGATGCCCTCATGGCTGACCTTTGTTCCATAGAGCAGGAGCTCAGCAGCATTGGGTCGCAGTCTGCAAACAGCACATCAATGAAGCGCTTCACCACAGAAGGGAAAATGGTCCAGAAACCACCTGGCGGCGGCCGGCTTTCTGCCAAACACAGTAGCATGAAGGGATTGTCGTCTTCGTCGTCAAGTCGGGTCACTAAGCCTTCCCACGCGATCTTCTCTCTGGACGACATTACCGCACAACTAGAAAAAGCCTCTCTAAGCATGGATGAAGCAGCTCAGCAGCCTTTAATGGAAGATCACAAGCCTGTAGTTACTGCTCAGCACAGAAGGACAGCGTCGGCAGGCACTGTGAGCGACGCGGATGTCCGTTCCATCAGTAATTCCTCCCGTTCCAGCATCACATCTGCAGCCTCGAGCATGGATTCCCTGGACATTGATAAGGTGATGAGACCTCAGGAACTGGATTTGACTCAACAAGCACAGCCAATTAGCGAGGTAAAGTCCAACTAGTTCTTTACAGTAAGTCTTTAGAACACTGAGTTGGACCCAAGCAGCAAAGTGTGAAGCATTTCTCTAGTGGGAGAGCATCTTCTACCAGAGCAGGGGTGGCCGAACTTGCTTAGCATAAGAGCCACACAGAATAAATGTCAGATGTCTGAGAGCCGCAAGACATGAACAAATATTACACACACGTTTTTGTTGTGAAACATGCAAATTTGCTTTTTTAATTAACGTTAAATGAGACTGCCAAAAATAGAAACAAAAGGGGTAAAAATAGATATTGGTAATGATATTTATTTGTCCAATGATATTTATTTGTTCACTAATATTTATTTGTCTGAGAAGGGGAAAGAAAGAGAAAGAAAGTAACTAGATGGGGGAAGGAAGGAAGGAAGGGGGGGGAAAGGTGGAAAGAAAGCAAATAGATAGGGAGGGGGGGAGGGGGGGAGTGAGAAACAAAGCAAATAGATGGGGGAGGAAGGAAGGAAGGAAGAGAGAGAGAAGCAAGAGAAAGAAACAAAGCAAATAGATGGGGAACCTTCCAGGAGTCGCACAATATGTGTGAAAGAGCCACAGTCTGGCCACCCCTGTACCAAAGGAAAGCCCCATGTGCATGAAGAATGACTGTAATTTGAAAGTGCCACATCATTACCTCTTATAAAATACAGCTATTCTATATACATAATGTGACAACATTGCTCGCTTTAAACATGTCTAGATAAAATGGCTGTCTTCCTCTAACATCTTGCTTTCATGCTGTGCGCTGAAGATCTAAAACTGCCTTTCATTTGTCTAAATGTTCGAAGGTATAATAGCATAGCGGCAAGGAGACAGAACTTGCATGGAATCCTGGGAAGAATTATTCCTTTCATATTAAATAGTAACCTTATAACGTAGCCCATATTTATGGGCACAGCCAAGACCCCGGAGAGAGACATCCGCAGGGAACAAAGGTTATCCGTTCCACCATGGTAATGATGTCTCAGTGATACAGGAGGACTTGAGGTTTTCTCAAACTGCCAGAATTGGGAAGTGCAAGTTGGGTCCCCACAAAGCTTTCCCTCTTTGTTGGCCCCCCACTGCAACTGGTTGGCCAGTGTGTGGTCTGATCCACCAGGGCTCTTTATATGTTCTTACAAAAACATCACAATAAGAGTGGGAAATTACTAATGGGAAAATCTTGCCTTTGGGGATACCCTGAAGTGCTAGGGACTTGAACAGACCAATTTCCCCTAACTCCTACATCCCCCCACTCCACCTGACAATCAGCTGCCCTCAACAAAAGAACTATATGCATTGTACTTTATTGGGGGGGGGGCTTTTTTTGCATATAATATATGCAGAAACCATTACTTTGTTTGTAAGCAGAAAAAGAAAAAGAGTTGGATCTATACTCTGCCCTTCACTCAGAGTCTCAGAATGGCTTACAAACTCCATTTCCCTTCCCCTCCCCACAACAGACATCCTGTGAGGTAGGTGGGGCTGAGAGAGCTCTGAGAGAACTGCTCTTGAAAGAACAGCTGTGACAGAACTGTGAGTGACCCAAGGTCACCCTGCATGTGGAGGGGTGGGGAATCAAACCCAGTTCTCCAGATTAGAGTCCACTGCTCTTAACCACTGCACCAAACTGGCCATTTTACCTTTCATATTTGACTATGAACTTTGTTACCATTGAAGTATTTTGGTATTGTATCTCTTGAACATATGTATTCAGTAATCCATATCCCTTTGATAGTGAAGCCTCTTGACAACAGCTGAAGGAGTGGGTTGGTATGAAGCATTTCAACTTCTGTATTTTAACAGAATAAAAGAAAATCACATTGTTGAAAAGCTGGGCTAAAATAAAATTTGACAGATGAATGCAAAGTTCTTCGTCAAGGCAAGGAAGAATCAAATGTGCAAGTGTGAAGTGGGGGGGGGGGGGGGATACCTGCCTTGGCAGGAGTATGTGTGAAAAGGGTGATGGCATTGCAGTCTGTTGCAAGCTGAACGTGACTTGGCAGTGTAGCACTACTGCAAAAAAAAAAAAAAAGAAACCCAAAAAGGAATTTTAGGCTGGGTTCAAGAGAAGCATGGTATTCAAGTCACGAGAAGTAATAACTTTGTACCATCCTACTGTTGTGTGTGCCACATTTTAAGAAAGATGCAGACAAACTTAAATTTAGGGAACAGCCGTGAAGTTCCGAAAAACAAGACTTGTGAAGAAAAGTTGAAGGAAGTGTGTTATTTTTATCCCTGAAAAGAGAAGATTGAGTGAAAGATATGGGCCCACTCTCCATATCCCCAAAGGGGCTGTCTCGTGGAAGAGAGCAAATACTTGGCCACTTCTGCTTGAAGGCCCCTGCTGGTGGGCCTCCCGATGGCATCTGGGTTTGGGCTGCTGTGGGACAGAGTGTTGGACTGGATGGGCCATTGGTGTGGTCCAGCATGGCTTCGCTTTATGTTCTAAGGCCCTGGCCTGGATGGCCCAGGCTGACCTGATCTCGTCAGATCTCAGAAGCTAAGCAGGGTCGGCCCTGGATAGTATTTGAATGGGAGACCACCGGGGTTCCCTCTAAGCTGAGTTAGTATGAGCTAGCTCACAGTTTTTTAGCCTCCGGCTAACACATTTTTGTCTTAGCGCAGGAAGGGTGGCTCCAGAGCAAAGTAATTTATGCAGCAGCCAAATTGCTCGCTCATAGCTTTAATGCCAGTAGCTCACAAAGTAGAATTTTTGCTTACAGAACTCCACAGCTTAGAGGGAGCATTGGAGACCACCAAGGAAGTCAATGACAAACCACCTCTGTTTGTCTCTTGCCTTGAAAACCCCACGGGGTCACCATAAATCAGCTGCAGCTTGATGGCATTTCACACACACACACACATACACACACACACACACACAGCTAGAAGAAGGCAAGACTTGATCTAATGGGTTTAAATTACAGGAGAAGTCTCAGCTTTTGACAATGGAACCAGTTACCCAAGGGGGTTAGGGTGGACCTTTCCTTGTTAAAGGTATTCAGGCAGATGAGCCGTCTCTCGGGAGTGCTGTAACTTTGGTTTGCCTGCACTGAGCAGAGGGCTGGAATAGATGACATGTACAGCCCCTTCCAACTCTAGGACTCTGTTCCAGGAACACAGCAGATGGCAAGAAACAAAAAAAATCACTGCGTATATCTTGTGAGAAGAGGGAGCCGTCTTGTTAGCTACATTTACAAGTTCATGCTGAGTGAGAAGAGGCCCTGGACGGTAGAGACAGCCTATCTGGAGCAGGGGCCGTAAGCAGAGTAGCTGAAGGGAAGGGGACAGAGCAGGCGCTGCAGGGAAATGGAGTCCCCAGAAGGAAGGTCAGGTGTATGAAAAGGTAAGGCGCCTCTGGGCCCTCGACTCAAGAGGGGGAAGAGCACTGCCAAGTCCAGAGCCTGAAAAGATTTAGGAGTTGCCCAGGAGGGGACTTAAAGCCAGCTGCTGCTTCTGCCATCACTGTAACATCCCCTGACTCAGCAGTCTTGGGAGGAAAGG
Organism: Lepidodactylus listeri; assembly: GCA_029233225.1. Taxonomy (NCBI): domain Eukaryota; kingdom Metazoa; phylum Chordata; class Lepidosauria; order Squamata; family Gekkonidae; genus Lepidodactylus; species Lepidodactylus listeri. The sequence goes on along the minus strand of JARCFY010000010.1, from coordinate 15,010,426 downwards.
CTGTGTGGGGGGGGGGGGGAGGTGTTGAATTTCCCATGCTGATTTGAACTGGCCGGCCCCTTTGCAGGCTGTCGGCTTCTAGCGTACAAAATTGTTCTTCCGTGTGTCGAGGAAAGAGTGCTTTCGGTGCTTAGCACCTTCCTTCGGCTAAGCTTTCAAGCACATGGGTTTGTTTTAGCCCTTTTGGGTTAGATTCCATGTCAGATCTTTCCACTTCTAACATCATTGTGAAAATCTGGGATTTGGTTTGAATTGCCGAGAGCTTACATAGTAGAAGTGACTCCTGTTTGTTTACGCCTTTCTCTCTGAAACACAAGGTGGGGTACACAGTGGAAGGCAATATAGGCAACAGTATGGAACATCTAGCCCTGACACGGCTAGCCCAGGCAAGCCCCATCTCGTCAGATCGCAGAAGCTACAGAGGGCCGACCCTGGCAAGTACTTGGAAGGGAGACCTCCAAAGAATACTGAGGTCAGGAGACCAGAGGCAGGCTATCAAGCCACTTCTCTGAATATCCTCCATGCCGCAGGAGGAGGTGCTAGAGTTCGCCATGACTTCCAGGCGCGGGGGCACGCGCGCACACACAAAACAAAACAAAACCCACTATAGGACATCTAGTAAACAATGCAGTAGGGTTTGGAATTGCAGAAATCTGAAGCAGAGCTGAAACAAAGCATAAGCATTTAACCATGATACATTAAATTAACATTTAAGCATGATCCGTTAAATTAGAAATTGGAGAAGGAGCATCAGGCACTATGTAATGTACACAGTTGGATAACCCGCCGTCCCTGTCCTTTTACCAAAGCAGCTTTCTGAAGCATTTAATTACAGTACAGCCTTTCACCTTGTGTAAAAAAGCCCTCCTGAAAAATTCAGTTTTGCATAGTTTGTAGAAAGCCAGGAGGCTTGGGCACCCTCCTGACCTCATCAGGCAGGCCATTCCACCAGGTGGAGGCCACAGCAGAGAACACAGCTGTGCGGGCAGTGGTCGGGGTTGCCCATCTGCAAGGTGGCCCCCGCAGAAGGCCCTGCTCAGAAGAGCGAAGCTGTCATGGCGGAGCCCAGGAGAGAGGGGGTCCCAAGGCCATGAAGGGCTTTGTATGAGATAGCCAATACTTTGAGCCGAGCCCGGTAACTGATGGGGGCAGCCAGTGGCGTGACTGCAGAATGGCAGTAATATGCGTGCTTGACCTATGTCCTGATAATAACTTCCCTGGTGCTTTTGGAAAAGAATGAGGATTCGTGTAAATCGTCTGTGGTGATGGTCTTTCAAGAATTCCACTCCTTTAAACTGGCTGTGGAATCTAAACTATGCAAAGTGTTTCTCAGGAACTTCTTTTACACACGATATAGCAGATGTTGCAACACTCAGTACACATTCGCAGCACTTGCGCTAATGAGGTCCTCTGACCGGAGACTGACGCCTCACCTAGACTTTTTTGTGTATTTGGCCATATCTGTGTCATGCAAATAACCAATCCAACCTTCCAGATCTATGTAAATATCCCCTGTGGAAAATGCAAACTTATCGTTCCATCTTGACGTTCCGTCTTTGGTGTGAACGTGTTTGCATCTGAAAACCGAAGGCATAAGGAGAGCTAGTGTGGGGTAGCGGTAGAGTGTTGGAATAAGAGCTGGGAGGCGCAGGTTCGAATTCCGAATCTGCCAATGGAAGCTGGCTGGGTGACCTTGGGCTAGTCACACTCTCTCAGCCTACCTGAGCTGGCAGGTAGGGATGAGGATAAAAAGGAGGGGGGAATGATGTAAGCTGCTTTGGGTCCCTATCGGGGTGAGAGGTGGGGTATAAATGAAGTTGACTTACCATGCAGTCCTTTGCAAAGTTCCTCCTGTCTAAGCCATTTGATTTCAGTGGGCTTCATAAGAACATCAGAGAAGCCAGTGTTGGAACAGGCCAATTGCCCATCTAGTCCAACACTCTGTCACACAGTGGTCAAAAACACCAGCTTCCTAGAGTAACCCTGCAGAGGAGTGGGCGTGGTTAGACACATGTTCTTCAGGGTTGTTTTTTTAAAATCACCCCTTCCGAAGGAGCCAAATGAGTTCCATTTAGTTTGACCAAAGAGTTATTACCACCTGCTAATACACATAAATGGCAGAAAGTGGTCAAGGAATAATTGATTTTCCTGAAATCTCTTCTGAAGTATCGGTCACGGTGCATTGTGAAACATTAGCCTTGATGGCCCATTGATCAGACCATGCTTTTCAGTTTGCAGATTTCAGTAACTCAGCTGTCTCCTAAATGCTCCGTAGAACTCGGTCCTCTAACCTGGTAACTCACGAGGTGTTATGGAAATCATCTAGACCAGGTGTGGCCAAACTTGCTTGACGTAAGAGCCACATCGAATAAATGTCAGATGTTTGAGAGCCACAAGAGATGAACAAATATTATACACACGTTTTATTGAAGAATATGCACGTTTGCCTTTTATTAACATTAAATGAGACTGCCAAAAATAAAAACAAAAGTAGTAACAACATATTGATAATGGTATTTATTTGTCCAATGGTATTTATTTGTTTACTAATTATATTTATGTGTCTAAGAGAGAGAGAGATGAAGTTGAAGCTGGTTGAAGTTGAAATTTTGAGCACTGATCTGTCCAGTAATATGAATCGAGAACCTCCACTCCTCCACCTGAAGCTAGCTTGGGTGACCTTGGGTCAGTCACAAGCTCTCTCTGTGTTGTTCTCTCAAGAGCAGTCCTTGAAGGAGCTCTCTCAGCCCCACCTACCTCACAGGGTGTCTCTTGCAGGTAGAGGAAGGGAAGGCGATTGAAAGCCACTCCGAGTGTCCTTCGGCAAGTGAAAAGCGGGGTATAAAAAACTCCCCCCCATTTTCAGTTCTGTCCAGTAATATGCCATTACTTGTAACCAAAGTACTACTTTCAACTTCCCTTCCATGATCACAATCAGCTTCTGAAAGATCAGGACCTTCTGATTCCAAGCTTTGATTGTTCCTGCAACATTCAGAGAACTGAAGAACTGCATGGACCGAAACCAGGTTCTTTAGTCTTCCTCATGCTAGCTTGTCTCTTGGGTCCATTTCCAGGTATTGGACAGAGCCGTTCCACATGCTGTGGAAGATGAGGAAGCCTCTATTTAGTGCTATGGAGCCATGACCTGGGTAGCCCAGGCTAGTCTGATCTGGTCAAATATTAGAAGCTAAGCAGGGTCAGCCCTGGTTAGTATTTGGATGGGAGTCTTCTAGGGACTAGCAGGGTTGTTACACAGAGGCAGTCAATGGCAAACCACTTCTGTTTGTCTCTTGCCCTGAAAACCCTATGGGGTTGCCATAAGTCAGCTATGACCTGATAGCAGTTTACATAGGGATAGTACTATAGAATGTAATATGTGGTGTGTGCATAGGTTTTGGTATTTAGGATTGTGTTTTCCTTTCAACTTTCAAATCGGTAGCATTCATCTGTCAAATTTATTGAAAGAGAATATTTCTGTTTCATCTGTTATTTCCTAATTACCAGGGCTTTTTTTGGTAGAAAAAGCCCAGCAGGAACTCATTAGCATAATCCACCACACCCAAGAGCAGAAACTCATGAGCCTATTAGGCCACACACCCCTGACAGCACAGCTCCTTCCCAGGATCGGCTTCCCCAGGTGCCCCGCGGCTTGCGGAGTGCATAGGGAACCCTAGGGAAGGAAGGCAGTTTCTGGATCGGCTTTCCCTGCCTTCCCTCCCTGGATCGGCTTGGCTTCCCCAGGTGGGAAGCCAAGCTTGTGAGGCACCTGGGGGGGGGAGGCGGTAGGCGTGGCCAACTCGGAAGCCAGCTGGAACTCCGTTCCTGTGCATTCTTGCCCAAAAATAGCCTTGCTAATTACTAAATTTAAATTCAGGCATCTCTAGGATTACCCCCCCAAGTATTGCCGATGGAATTCTTGTAAGGAATACTGGCTTTGGGTCATTCTGTGGCTCTTCTCTTGGCAGTCAGTTGGAATGCTTTGCTTTATAATACTACAAAGCAAATTTCTATACATTATTATGTGTGCAAAATGATAGTCTGGTCTGTCTCTAATTTGTGTAACAAAGCAAAAAACAATGTGTGCTTGCACTTTGTTTGTCTGCCGTCCTTTTGGGGGGGAAAGACAAACAAATGATCGGCTAAAGAACTACAGATTAAACTAGGGTTGCCAGCTCCGGATTGGGAAACACCTGGAGATTGTGGGGGTGGAGCCTGTGGAGGGCGGGGTTTGGGGAGTGGAAGGACTTCAGTGGGGTGTAATGCCATAGAGTCCACCTTCCAAAGTGGCCATTTTCTCAAGGTGAATGGATCTCTGTTGCTTGGAGGTCAGTTGTAATCCCAGGAGATCTCCAGCCACCACCTGGAGGTTGGCATGTCCAGGTGAAACATAATTTATGGAAACTATCAAAAAGGATAACTTGAGAAACTATTAAAATCATGCATGATTGCGGGGGGGGGGGGTCACAGGTTTCTTTGGTCTATTTGTGGGGTTTTACAAATGGGGCAAGGAGGGAAGAGGAAACCACGAAGAGGCAGCAGTAGAACAGAAGAACATTATTCATGTGATTTTTAGCATATTCCAATTTGGCAGAAAGTTTATTCGTAGGCAGTTATGTTTGAATCTCGAATAAACTTAAGGATCTCCAGATTAATTTTGAAGGCTTCCGTTTGGTCTTTGGCATCTCGCAACTTTCCCCCCTCACATTGCCAATTTCTGTAGGCCTTGTCCTAGTTTGTAACCTAGGAGGAAGAGAATGACTTTTCTGTGCTGTTTTTAATTATCTCACTGATAACAAGGAATTGATAGGTTGATTGTTAGATTTCTATTCATGTACAGAACTCTTGATTACAAGTGTACAAGGTGTTTCCCAGCGTTGAAGGTATAAACAAAGTAAAATGGAATGCAAGAAAGTTACCATTAAAACAAGACCACCAGCCTGAATAAATAGTTAGATTACCCATACCTGGTAATTAGCAGCAGCAGTAATTGATAATAAAACAGCAGGTAACAAACAGTGTGGGAAAACCAAAAAAAAGGGAACAATCCTCCCCCCCCCCCCGCCCCCCCGCCCCGGTGTACAACAAGCAACAATTAACCATTCAGAAAGGCACTCCATCAGTTAAGTTCCATGGCAGAGAAGACCCAGTCCTTTTTTCTTTTCTTTTTGGCTGTCAAGTCACACCTGACGTATAGTGACCCCCTTAGGGTTTTCAAGGCAAGAGACATTCAGAGATGCTTTGCCGTTGCCCGCCTCTGCATAGCGACCCTGGAAATCTTGGTGGTCTCCCATCCAAATACTGACCAGGGCTGGCCCTGCTTAGCTTCCAAGATCTGATGAGATCGGGCCAGCCTGGGGTATCCAGGTCACCTGATCCTTAGTGCCAGTTTGGTGTAGTGGTTAAGTGCGCGGACTCTAATCTGGGAGAACCGGGTTTGATTCCCCACTCCTCCACTTGCACCTGGCTGGATGACCTTGGGCAAGCCATAGCTCTGTACCAGCTGTTCTCTCAAGGACAGCTTGGGAAAGAGCTCTCTCAGCCCCACCCACCTCACAGGGTGTCTGTTGTGGGGAGGGGAAGGGAAAAGGAGTTTGTAAGCTGCTCTGAGACTCCCTTGGGGAGTGGAGGGCGGGGTATAAATCCAATCTCTTCTTCTTCTTCTTCTTCTTCTTAGTGGCCACCAATTTAAGATCCAGGGATGTGGACAAGTGGAGCGGGGCCTCCAATGCAGATCACAGTTGTTGGGCAGGTTCTTATGTAGTTAAGAGCAGTGTTCCCCCTAAGCTGAGTTAGTGTGAGCTAGCTCACAGTTTTTTTAGCCTCTGGCTCACACGTTTTTGTCTTAGCTTGGGAAGGATGGCTCCAGAGCAAACTAATTTATGCAGCAGCCAAAATGGCTTGCTCACAGCTTTAATGCAAGTAGCTCACAAAGTAGAATTTTTGCTCACAAGCCTCCACAGCTTAGAGGGAGCATTGGTTAAGAGGTCTTTTAGGTACCCTAAGCCGCTAAAAGAAAAAGCACCTTGTATTGAACTGGAAAGGGACTGGAAGTGAAGCTATCCAGGTGTGTGTTTGCTCCAGTTAGTACCTTTTGGCCTTGCTGCTGCATCACGAACTAATTGACATTTCCCGGCAGTCTTCAAAGGCAGTTTGAAGAGTGCATAATCCGGCATGGAAGTGGCTGGCATATGGTTAACTGTGGCTAGATTTTTTTTTTCTTGGAAGTCGCTGAGTGGTTCAGGCAAAGCAACAAGGTGTATAGAAGTTGAGATATCAAAAAATCTTGTGTTGAAAGTGATCACATTCCAGAATTATCTTGAAGTCCAAATGTAAAAGGTAAAGGTAAAGGTTTCCCTTGCTCAAAAGCCAGTCGAGTCCGACTCTAGGGGGCGGTGCTCATCTCCGTTTCCAAGCCGAAGAGCCAGCACTGTCCAAAGACTTCTCCGTGGTCATCTGGCTGGCATGACTAAATGCTGAAGCACACGGAACGCTGTTACCTTCCCACCGAAGCAGTAGCTATTTATCTACTTGTAATTTCTTGCTTTCGAACTGCTAATTTGGCAGGAGCTGGGGCCAGAGACAGGAGCTCACTCCGTTACGTGGCACTTGGGTCTCGAACTGCTAGGCTAAGTCCATTGAAGGGTATAGCTCTGCTTAGGAGGGCACTGCTAAAACCTTCCATTTGCAGCCACTGTAACCCTACAGCCGTAATGTCACTTGGTCTGTTATTTGCTAGTTTAAGCCTTAATGATGGAGACAGAAATTAAGGGACTCCTATCTACATTGCAACCCAGGCAGCTTTTGGCATTCAAGGATGTTATGGACACTTTTCCAAATGTTACTCTGGAATTAATAAATATTTTGAAATGCAATGTGTTGGAAACACATTAAAGTTTTGAAGCTGGATCTTTTTACAGTTCAGGATAGACAATTATTCTTTCTTCAGAATCAAATTACTGGAGGAAATTTTGACTAGCAGTGATTTTGAAATGTTACTTTTGGCTCGCAGCTGCTTTGACAGCATAAATACCAGCAGTTCAATATCTGTTCCTGCAACAAAAACGAAAGCACAAAGCTTCTCCTTTCCATTTGAATAGTCAGTGGAGCTATCCAAAAAATGGTATCAATTTGCAATCATAAAACATCAATTAGATATTACAGATTTCACGTGAAATACATCAATATACAGAAAAATCCGTCCCATAATCCTTTCACACAATGCAGTTCAGTTTTAAAATTCCTGGAGGAGCTCTTTATTTGGAGTGAAATTAGTTTGTTTTAACTCAGGAAAGTGCCAGTAGTTTGAATATAGATAGTCTAACTCCCAGCGGTGAGGAGTATTGTGGATCCAGCCTGTTACATATTTAAAATATTTTTTGCTTCATTTTGTGTATTCTAGATCAAAAATTCCCCCTACTTAAAAAAAATAAAAAGCAGTAACTGTTTTCTTGTTCATTCCTATCCCTTTGGAAATTCATAATTTGCTAACGTGCATGAACCATGGAAGGGAAAGGTTTGTATAAGGATGAAAACTTATTCTAGGTTATCCTCTGTGGAGTCCCTTATTAAACACTAAGATTCGGCAACAGTCTTTTTTTAAAGAAGTTGGGTTTTTCCCAGCTGTCATCCTCCACATCATCATAGACATCAAATTGCTAGGAAAGTCGACTCAGGCTCTAGAGGCATGCACCTTCTAGGAATCAAGTATCTTAGTGCTTGTGTGAAACTATATTAGATTTGTGGAAACCACTGCTTGATATTCTTTTATAATTTCCTTCTTCCCATGATTGACTGTGGCAGCTTATACTAAGTGGGTCTGTGGTGACCGAACAGAATACCTTGTGGTAGGTCAGAAAACCCCCCTGCATGTTGCATCTGTATTGTTCTTTATCTCCCCCACCCCAATTTCATCACTTTGTAGGAGCGAGGGCATTTTTTTTCTCACTCACTCAGAATTACTAATTTTGCAGGTTAAGGTAGGAGATGTAAGACTGTAGTTGGGTTTTATGGGGCTTATGTTTCCACTGCTGACCCTGAATTATACACTGAAGTTCCATGAACTTGGAGTAAAAATTTGGCATCTTACCTGAAGCTTCCCAGGCGAATATTGAAAAGTTGTCTAACAGAGTGAAACTCCAGGCTTTTCTGATTTTGACGTACCTAAAAGTCGTCACCCTACACCTATTTGTAAGACCCTGAATTTAACTACATTTTCAGTGCACTATAGTTGGAAGGCAGTTTAAGAGGGAATTCATGTCTGAGTAAGATGATGGTTTGCATTAGGTTTGGTTCACTGCACCCTTCAACATATAATATCAATTTCATTATTAATAAAGAAGACAAATGGGGGGTGGGACAAGTATATTTTCTAAAGTGTTGACCATATGAAAATGGCCAGGATGTACACAGGTGTTCCTCAGAATATTTTCAGTCCTTTCCCCCCATCCTGCATGATAATAAATGGATCCTTTCCTCCCCCTGCCCCATTTTACCACTCTTTCACCCTTCCCCATCTTTCCCCTCTGCCATTTTCACAGCATGTTGTTTCTGTGGAACTTCCCAGCAAGCAAGTCAGGCGTCAGATTGACTTTTCTGAAGAAGAGGCTGAATTGGCTCCTGTAAGTCGCCAGTTGTATGTGTGGTTGAGAATGTCTAGGGGGATAAATCCTTAAGGGAAGTCCCACCCTCAAGGGAAGTCCCGCCCTCCGTGTCACAGGGAGCCGTGTGCAGCACTCACCCTTCTGCTTCCTTCCTTATGGGTTAAGTCTGAATTCAAGTTTGAGTGAATTCTGTTGACTTGTGATGATTTGGCAGGGGAGTGTTAGCCATCTTAAATCTGCAATTTGGGGAAGTCTGATTTCTACACTAGACTGAGCTGCAAGCACAGTGTGTATCTTTGTGGGTACTTAAACATCATGCAGCAAGATAAGTTTTTTTGCTCATGGAATGTGTGGTGTCAGCGAATTCACATTTACGTGGCACATTAAATTACATCTTGGTGAGAAAGGCGGACTATAAGTAACATCAGTAAAATAAAATTCCATCCTGTTTAGATGCAGGTGTGCATTCCATGAATCGCCTGTGATTGGAACCCCTTGGGGGGGCAGAGAAAACAAACAATTACAGTGTATCTGAAGGAGCACACCAAAGCTTATACCCAGAATTAAACTTTGTTGATCTTAAAGGTGCCACTGGACTCAAACTTTGTTCAAATAATTACAGTGTTTACTTGTATATCTTCATAGAGTTGGAAGGGACCATCATGGCCCTCTAGTCTAACCCACTGCTTAGTGCAGAATCAGCCTAAAGCATCCCTGACAAGTGTTTGTTCAGCTGCTGCTTAAAGGCTGCCAGTGAAGGGGAGCTGACCACCTCCACAGGCAGACAATTCCACTGTTGTACTACTATTATTGTAAAAAAGATTTTTAAAAAAATCTTCTGGCGCAAGTCTCATCTGTGGTACTACTGCAGTTGTTAATTGTTATTCCTACAGAGACCCAATTTAATCATACTTTTATGTAAACCTAAATAGAGGGCCGCAGTGGCTCAGAGGTTAAGACACTGACCTGCAGACTGGAAGGTCGGTAGCTTGGTAGTTCGAGACCCGAGTGCCGCGTCTCTGGCCCCAGCTCCTGCCAACCTAGCAGTTCGAAAGCAAGAAATTGCAAGTAGATAAATAGGTACCACTTCTGTGGGAAGGTAACAGCGTTCCATGGGCCTCGGTATTTAGTCATGCTGGCCACATGACCACAGAAAAATCTCCAGATTGTGCTGGCTCTTCGGCTTGTAAATGGAGATGAGCACCGCCCCCTAGAGTCAGATTGTAGAAGTAATAGACACTATTGTAGAAGTGGTAGGGGCATTTGTGGCCTTTGGCTTGGAAGTGACATTTCAGGATAGGTCATTCAGAAGTGTGGTCCCCATTCAACTGTTTAAGAGGATTCTGCAGCCACTTTGCTTATTTTTCACAATCTGAAACACAACGCGAGCTATTAATCCCTACAGCTACTGCTTGGCCTTTAAAGTGACTTTTCAAGTACGAGGTGTGTGCATGTGTCTAAATGTTTTATAATGTAGGATTAGATGAAACAGCAGTGTGGAGGCAGTTCATTAAAATTTCCCGTTGCACAACATTGCCATCTGCTGCCTATATTAAGCAAAAAAAAAAATGTCTGATTTAATTTTATCTACAACTGACAGAACTGTGATTAAAACCCCTAGTGATGAACTGCCTGTTGGGATATTAAAGAAATCTTTAGGATTTAAATCCTTACATTTTCAGCAGTATACGATCCGATGAAGTAATGGGGTCACCAGTACTGGTTTTTAGGTTCTGCCTGAATTTTGTACTGGGTTTTGAAATTGGAGAGTGCTCTATCTGCACTTAACCGTTTGTGTTTAAATGCTGTCTTCCCTAGTTCAGTAATTTTTGCTGCATTCAAACAGGGTTGAGACATTTCTGTCATCTTTTTTTTGTTTAGATTCTGTGCATTTATTTGTGTGTGTGTGTGTGTGTGTATTACAAAAAGCCTTTTGCCCTAATCATGCATTTTTACAACTTCTAAATCTTGGTACATATCTACAAGTTCTTTTTTAAAAAAAAAGATTCCAAAAATACAATATTTTACATATAAAGACTCTATTTGTCTCCTCTGATGTCGTTTCTCTGTATAGTTCTATAATGCTAATATGAGAAGAGCCCATGGGAAACAGGAATTCATTGGCTAGTACATCTGTACCACACAATGATGCACAGTGCTGGGGCTCTTCCCACTAGGGTTGCCAAAGCTGGGTTAGGAAATACCTGGATATTTTGAGGGTGGAGCCTGAGGGGGCAAGGTTTGGGCAGGGCAGGGACTTCAGCGGGGTACAATGCCATAGATTCCACCTTCCAAAGCAGCCATTTTCTCCAGGTGAACCAATTTCTGTCACCTGGAAATCAGTTGTAATGCCAGAAGTTCTGTAGCTACCGCTTGAAGATTGGTAACCCTAGTTTCCAGTTATTGTATAGTTTATAGGCAAAAATCTACTATAATAGAGCGCGGCTCACGGTTTTCTGAAAATACTTCAAACCTGAATTCTGTAGCAGCAGCACAAAGCTGCTACCTTGAGAACAGAGGTTTCGGATGAAAAATCTGAATGTTTAAAAATAATCTGTAATTTAATCTGTTAGTATTATGAAAAGGAGGAGTCGTGATGGCAGTGCATTCTAAAGCCGTTCACTGGAAGAAATCAGTGCACTTGGACTGCTGAGAGCGAACAAGCTGAAATTTCTCACTGTTGTTCGTAAATGCTTGCAACAGCAATGCAATGCCTTTTTCGTTATTTCACCACCCACCCCTTGTGAAAATGTTCACTTCACGGCCCTCCTTTCTTCTTGGTGACGATAAGCCTGCAAGGCTTGATAAACTACATACAGCATTGGTCCATTCACTATGTAATCCATAATCCGGTTGTATCAGCCACATGACCAATCTAGGAAGGAAGCAGCAACCAGCCGGAAGGGCTCCCCTTGGAAGCGGATGATAAAGTTGTTTGGCTCTGCCTGCGATTAAGGAGGAGCGGGACTGAGTGACTCTGTGGTGTGGCTTGGGAGGACACTACCAACCATTTGCCCTTTGTTTTTATCTAATTTCTGACCCGATCGAGATGTCTGGGGAAGAGAGAGTGGCTCATTTGCTTGGGTCATGGCCATGTTTGTCCCTGTGGGAGCTTGCTGTCTCTCGAGCCACTCCCACTTTTCTCTTCTTGGACTGTCCTTTTCCAGCCATTCCAGACTTTGACCAGTGCAGAAGACCATTCCTCAGTTCTCTTGTCCCAACCACATTGGTGTGTTTAAAAAAAAAAAAAAAGAAGTTAAAGGTGCATGCAAATACATATAATTTGCTATAATTAGCTGCTTATGCTCTCTCTCTATATATATAACTCTGCTAGTTATAACTGAGATGGCGTTTAATTGAAAATAACCAGGGATCATTTCGAGCAGGAGCTCGGGGGAGTGCAGGTCCGGGAGTTGGTGCCGGCCCCCCCCCCACCGGTGGGGGAATGCCTGCTTGTGTCATGGCTGCAGCAAAATGACCCCGTCCCCTGGAATGGTCCTTGTTCCTCTGACCAGCCTTCTGAAGGCTTCAGCCACCACTGAAGCTATCCTCCCAGAATAGTGGTATTTCTGAGGCTTGGATTGGTAGCTGTCCCCTCTCTGCCAGCTCTTCCTTCCTTCCCCCCTCTCTCTTCTTTCTTTCTTGCCTTCTGGCATACTTCTGGTAATGTCAGGGGGTGTGGTGTATGCTAATGAGTTATGCTAATGAGCTCCTGCACCTCTTTTTCTACGAAATGACCCCTGAAAATAACACTCAAAGCCCTGCACTGGATAAGTGTTTGAAGACAAGGCAGGCAAATATGGACATTGGAAGGGGGGGATTAGAGTAACCAGTTTGGTTTGTAGAACAAAGTCTGAGTCCAGTGGCACCTTTAAGACCCCAAGTTTTATTCAAGCTGTAAGCTTTCATGTGCATGCACATTTCTTCAGATACCATGCATGCACACGAAAACTTATACCCTGAATAAAACTTCGTTGGTCTTAAAGGCGCCACTGGACTCAAACTTTGTTCCGCTGCTTCAGACAAACACAGCTACCCACCTGAATCTAGTTTGGTTTGTATTATAGATGAAAGTCTAAAGTCCCTGTGGTATGTGAAGAGAGTCTCCTACATGTGAAAAGCTAGAACACAAGTTGTGGGCTAAAAAGGGATTGTTTGACTCTGTGTATATTCAGTTTCATTATAGTACAATAAGTCTCCCAGGGTGGGAAAAGATGGAAGACAGATACTTAACCAGAAAGAAGCTTTGACCTAACCAAGATACAGGAAGGGGGGGGGGGGTAGTGCACGACACCGAGATTGAACCATTCAGTGGCAACCGTGCTGCAGCAGTTTACCTGTGGCAATCCAATAAAAACCATTTGAGCAGTTCTTGTTTTCAGTTGTATTACTTTAAGCAAATATCCAATTAAAGTTACTCTGTGTTCTTCCCACATGGTTAGTCCAGGGAACTGGCAAGGCAAGTCCAACAGTTTCATGTTTATGTTGCTGGAAGAAGGTTCTGGAATGGAACCAACCACCAGATAGAAGGGGCGTCTGATGACTTCAGCCCTGGAGCAGAACCATCTTCAAAAATGGAGTGCTCGAGAATGCCCTTTCAGGTCCCCAGATTTACTGGGGCTCCTATGGAGGAATCCTGGCTGGCCAAATTTAGCACAGAATTAGGATCAGCAATTCCATTGAACCAAAAGTGCCCGATTCCTACTGTTGTATTTGGATTTTTGTAATGGTAAGGAAGAATCAGGTGTGTGCTACATGAAATGAACAAGCATGGTGGGGAGATCTAGATGGTAGACTGGTTTAATATCTCTTAATGAAAGCCAGGTTGTGACTCGATGGGTTTAATGGGTGTTATGATTGAATCCTCAAGGAAACTTGCATTGTGTGTGAGATTCTGGGAACTTTTGGTCATTGTCCTGAAAATGTTGGTTGCTACCAATGCTCCCTCTAAGCTGTGGAGTCTTGTGAGCAAAAATTCAACTTTGTGAGCTGCTGGCATTAAAGTGGTGAGCGAGTGATTTGGCTGCTGCATAAACCAATTGGCTTTGGAGCCATCCTTCCTGAGCCAAGACAAAAATCTGTGATCTGGAGGTTAAAAAACTGTGAGCTAGCTCACACTAACTCAGCTTAGAGGGAACACTGGCTTGCTACTTATGGCCATGGGTGTAAGGAGCTTTGGATGGTCAGTTTTTATGCATAAACAGGGGTCAATTTCAGGAACTGAAATAGGTTTCACCTGATCCTAGCAGTGTGGTTTCACACACCTTAGAACGGAGCGTGTTGATTTTGTCGTGCACATTCAGGAAGTATTTACCACTGTCTCATATCTGTTCATGATTAATTTTTGAATTACTGTTTTTGATATGCGCTGTATGATGCATTATCCACTTGAGAACTGTGGGTGTGTTTCCATTCAGAATACATGTGAACGTACATGCCTTTTCTTTTGAAGAGGTGGTAAGCGGTCTGTTAATCTACACTAATATTTTTAGTTATTTGATAAAGTAGGAATAACACAAGAAGCATTACTTGCAGGCAGCTGTTTGCTTCCACAGGAGTCGGTTCTGCAAAACCTCTGTGGAACTGCCAGCTAGTAGCTCATGGAGGAACAACAACAACCAAAAGGGCTTGTTGATTTATGTAGTTAACGAGAGCTTTAAAAACTTGCTGTGCTCAAGCAGGGACAAGGTGTGACCTTGAATATTCTAACTGCTCGCTTCCCTCTTTTCAGCTTGAAAAACATCTGGATTTTTTTTTTTAAAAAAGGTGCTTCTAATGGAGAAAGCAAAGATCAACCCCCCCCCCGTCTGCTTGCTAATCATACGCTATAAAAATCACTGCACTTAACTTCCTTTTGACTGATTTTCTTTCTTCTCTTTTCTGCACAAGCACTCCTATTTGGACAGGGAAACCTCCCTCCTTCTGCGAAACATTGCAGGAAAGCCTTCCCATTTGCTGACCAAGGTGAACTACGACTGCATGTGACTGTTCCTTTGTAGATAAGAGTGGTGTTCCTGGGTTGGTTTTTTTTTAAATGTAAATTTGGACTTTGTTTCCAGTTGCTTGTGTGTTTGCAGCAATGACTTTTCCTCTGGTCAGAAGCGGGGTATATAGATGGAGGCTCCAGAATCTTCTAAAATACTTAATAACTTTGCTGTCATGCTATTCTGTGTGATTTTAAAGCTAATTTTAAAAACCTCTGAACATTGCTTAAATGTTGTCCCTCTGAACACTCTGTATAAACGTTCTCCCTAAAACCTATGCTTGAAAAGAGAAAAAGAGATGCACTTTCAGTATAATGGGAAGCTCACTGCTAACCTCTAAATTACTCCAAGGTTTAGAGTACGTCTCACTCATGTGTAGCAATAGAGTCCAGTACCTGCTTTTGATGTCTCTCACTGTGATATAGAGGAATTTCACACAGCCAATATGTTCCGTTTCAGGAACTCTTCGGTAACGGTTTCTGTCAGGCATTTCACACACAACCGTATTCGTGCCGGTTCCCTAACAGAGGATATTGGCCCTTTCACACAGGAACGTGCCTCTCGCTTTGGGGAAGCGTTCCTGAGCCGGTTTACCTTGAAACCTCCTCCCAAGTGTTCTTCAGTTCTTGTACCGGTCCTGAAACGCTACGGGGTGCTGTGTGAAATGCCCCCAAGTCAGCATAACATCCTAGAAAAGAATGCTTTGGGGAATGTGCGTTTGACAGGCCTGTTCAGAGTATGTGGCCCCCCACCCCCCAAAAGATCAGCCTCTACCAAGATGACTCCTTGTCGTTCACAAAGTATGGGAACTGGTACAGCTTGAAAAGAAGATTTGGTACTTGATTTGGTCACCTGCTTCTTTCTGAACCTAATAGTTGTGTGTCGGAGTAGGCTTGGTGATATGGTCAGTTAGCCAAGACATAAGGAAGAAGCCATATCTACCCAGCCCGAACACTCCGAATAGGACAGCTCCTTACCTCTGCTGCCTTCCGGTTTTTGAAAGCTGTACCCAGCTTTGTATCAAGAAGTTGCCCGTTTCAGCATTAAAGCAAAACCTAAGGTTGCGAGGCACCAGATTCCGTTCAAGATTTGCTTATGGGGAGGTGAACAGCCTTCGCACAGTGCCTAAATTAACACTGCTAAGAGTTCATTTCAAAACTCTGCTTGTGGTTTTTACCCCTAACTGCCTAAAAACTGATTATAACAGCAGCTGTAAATCAGATAAGCAACAGCAGGAGATGCCTATGCAATTTCCTTGCTGATTAGATTAAAATACCTGTGTGTTTGCCAAGCACATACATCTATCTATATGGGCAAAGACCTTGGGTTCTTCTAATGAGACATTGATCCTATTTGGAACTCTATGGAATTGGCAGTCCACCTCCCCCCAAGAAAATTAGGATCAGATATAGGTGACTACTGATCTTTGCCAGGGTTTCCCGTTAAAAAAATACTATTGGATGGGAAAATAGAGGAAAACAAGCCATATTAATTTAGTGGTTCATTTGCCAAGAATAGAGTTTATTAAAATCAGCAGAACCACACAAGACACACACCCACACAAGGTCTAGGATAAGGTTCTATAAATTAGTTAAGCAACAAAGAAGAGAGACTAAGCTTTAGCTTGTGTTTGAGAGAATTATGTGGTCCCGATCACTAGATTTGGCTGACTGGAATACAATTCCAGTGGCGGAATTTAGTGAGCATAGTGAATTGTCAACAGTTTTTATTCTTGGGGTAAGCAATTTAAGAGAGCACTTGTATGACAGGACTTTTTGGTTGTTGCCGTACTCTGGTATGAGCTCAGAGCTGAAATCCAAGGTTTTTCTTCCAGTCAAAGAAAGAGGCCTTCCAGATAAATGAATATATTTTAAAAGGAAAACGGGGTGTTACGCACACACTTCAAACTTAACTCTGTTACAAGAACATAATTTAAATGCAAAAAAAGTAAGGTAGTTTGATGAAATATTTTTTCCAGAAAGCAATATAAAGAACATCGGAAGGGGAAAATCACTGAATTTTTTCAAGTGTTATGATCAGTTTTTTTGTAAAACCAATCCAGCAACAATATTATCCTCCTTGAGAGCACTCCCATTTCATTTTTATATATTTATTTATTGCAAATGTTTCCATTCAATTTTGAAAAATTAAGCTAAATAAATAGGGCTTTCAAAAGATGCCTGAATCCCAAGCAGCAAGGGTGCATGACATGTCTCCACTATAGGTTCATTCCAGAATCTTCCTTGGGGCTGCTGTAAAGATGGCCCTACTCCCCTTGGCTGCCATCCTCCTGCTCTCTTTGGATGACTGAACTCTTAGGTAGGACCCACCCATCTGTCTTAACTGGATGTGAGGAAGAGAGTTTCTCCCTGAGGTATGGAAGACCACACAAGATGGGTGGCGTTAACCACCAGCAGCAGCTTCCAGAGTATCTTCAGAGGTTGCTGGACATAGAGCAATCAGCTCTAAGCATTGTGGAAGCATGGGTGATAGGTATTGTCTGGCAGAAGGCTCAGCCAAGGCCTGTAATGTGATTGGCCCTTCCGGCCATGTCTGCCACTTCCTTTTCTGGAGCAAAGCTGAATAAAGGGTAACCTGCAACCAGCTACAAGGCCAGCTCATGTACACTGTCTCCCGACCATCACCTCCTGTGGATTCAACTCCAGTCAGATGTAAATGCTAAGCTACCCATGCTGTTATGTTGGCCATAGTTTTACCTTCAGTTTGGCAGCATCCTAAAGAGTTGAATCCTTGACCCTGCTGGTTTACACACCGGTAAGACAGCCATGCCCTGAACGGAATGGCCCAGGCTAGCCTGATATCATTGGAAGCTAAGCAGGGTCAGACCTGGTTAGTATTTGGATGGGAGACCACCAAGGAAGTCCAGGGTTGCTGTGCAGAGGCAGGCAATGGCAAACCACCTCTGAATGACTCTTGCCTTGAAAACTCTACGGGGTCGCCATAGTTGATTATGACTGGATGGCGGGGGGAAGGGGGAAGCTGGACATATAACTAAAAATTGAATTATTTCCATCTCAGTGTACAAAACCGTCTTGTTCTGTGTATTTAAATTCTTAAATTAGGCGTGTGAATGATTTAAATGTGACTGATGGTAGTTTTTTTCCTGAAGTGGAGTGAGAACCGCACACAGTAAATACCACATCAGCCCTAGAATTTAGACCCATCAAGTAAATTGGTACAGGCTGTATTAGAAAAATGTAAATAGATTTGACTGGGATTAAATACAGCTGCCACAGCTGAAGCAGATCCTAAATACTTCTTCTTTGCACGTAGAACAGTGGTCCAGAACAAAAAGTCATTTCCTGCCGTTCCACAATCTCTGGATTAAAACTGTTTTGTTTGGGATGCATGTAATTTAAGAAATGATGGCATGAATTTAAATTCTTTTAATATGGATAATTGTTGATGTCTTTTTAAAAGGGTGATATGCTTAGACACATGTTTGACTATATGTCTGCAAAGTTTTTTTAAAAATCAAGTATTAATGAAATTGTGCACTGTGTACAGTATGGGTTTTCTTGTGGGAATATTTTTAGGCGGATATTCTCTTACTTCGAATGTTTGCCTAGGAGCAGAGGTACAGACTTATAGCTTTGCACAGAAGAAGCAAACTCGCAAAATTACATCAGCATTGCTTTGGTGTGTTTATTCGCATTCATAAGAAAGTCTTGTTTGGAAACCACTTTTTAAACCATTGGTCCAAAGCAAAAGCCCTAACCAAAAGCGATGCAGTAGACGTACTATTGGAATGGACAATGAAACAAAAGTGTGCGGGCTTTTGAGTTCTCCAGAACACGTCATCAGGCTGGATTTCTTTTAAAGGAAGGGAAGGAGGTTTCTTGGGCCTTCTCTTGTATCCTGCCAGTGTGGTGTGGTGTGGTGTAGTGTAGTGGTTAAGAGTGCCAGTCTGGTATCTGGGAGACCCAGGTTCAAATCCCCACTTGTACCCTGAAAGTTCTCTTGAGTGACCTTGGGCCAGTCATGGAAGAGGAGAACCATGGAAGCCCCTTTGGGTCCCCGCTGGGGAGAAAAGCAGGGCACCAAAGGATTCGATAAATAAATACAAAATGCTGAGCAAGTCTGCAGATTTGAAGTGCTTCTGGTTTCAGGTTGCATCCTTGGTCTTTTGGGAGGAAGATGTGACAAACGGGATGCTTCCCTGAGATGTTAAGATCATGGCCCAAGACATCCTCCCCCTCCTTTCTCCCCCCCCAAAAAACCCAACTCCTCCAGCCTGATGAAAGAGTTGTAGAAAACTTGAAGGTTTTGCATCGTTTTGTGTTGGTCTTAATAAAAGGAATTGGGATTTTGGTTCTGGGTTTCATCTTTCACCATGCAGTCAAAACAGTTTCTTAGGGGAGTAGTTCGCAGCATTCTAGCAGCAGTACTTGGAGCAGCAGAATAAAACTTGTCAGTCCATTGCTTAATTAGCCACTTTGCAGTAATGCCCTCTTGCTTTGATCAGCTATCAAAATTTAATGACCTCAGTCCAAAAGAACTGGATGTACTCAGCGCTTCCATTATCCCTGTAGACAGGCCCATAGCTTTTGGGGGGCAGTGTCCCCCACCAGATGACCCCCCAGCCCTCCCTGGGAGGATGCCAGATCCCCCTCCCTTCCCTGACTCCCAGGAGCCCAGTTGGGCCATTCTCTCATGGCCCACCCCAACGCCTCACTGCACCTCCACCATCCAGCCCAGCTACCACGCTGCTGCTGAGAGAGCGCCAAGGAGGCAGGCAGGGCAGCAGGTGGCCAGCAGGAAGAGATGTCACGACACCTCTTTCTGCTTACCAACCACTGCCCTGTCTGACTGCCTCCTCAGCTCCTCTTCTCCCTCTGTTTCTGGCGCTCAGGAGGCTCCTGAGCCTTCATGAAAAAGTGATGTTACCACACGCCGATGCCCTCCCCCCCCTCCCGGCGGAAATTTTCTGGCAACGGTGCTGCCTATAGAATTTATTTTACTACTTTTCTTTGGTGAGGGCCCCCCCCCCGGGCCATATCACATGCTTCTTTTGGAATTTCTTGTCTGATTCAAAAGCAGTTTGCCATGTGACATGGAGTGTCCGTTTGCATCCTCTTTGCTGCTTGCAGAGAGCAATGAAGCCCACTTGGGTTAATGGAACTGGTTTCATAGTTCTCCCAATTTTGGCTGCTTTCTGTGAATAATTCTGGGGACAGTAAGACTCATTTGTACAAGCTGAATAGGAGTAATCAGACAAGAGCCCTGCTGGACTGGGGCAAAGGCCCATCGATCCCTCCACCTGGTGTTTTGACAGTTGTCTATCATCATTTGTAAGACAGAACGTATTTCTTTATTAAAACATTCTTATCCTGCCTTTCATCTTGGTTCAAGGCGGCTCACAATAATAGTTTGTTTATTTATTTTATTATCAGATTTATACCCCGCCCTCTGAGCCAAACCAAAATAAAATAGCAAACCCCAAAATAAATTTTCTAAATTAATTTTTTCCCAAGAAGCCCATGAGAGAGCATGAATACATTACACACACACACACACACACACACACACACACACACACACCAGAGTTTGCCACTCCTACTGCTAATCAGGGACCCATAACCTCTGGCCCTAGTTGTTTTGTTTGGCACCTTTGCAGACCTGAGGAGTAAGAAACATTTGGCCAGAATGGAATGGGTAACAATGTATTTTGGTAGGTCCAGGTAGCCAGCCCTGTTGGTCTGAAGCAGTAGAACAAATTCAGAGTCCAGTGGGGGCACCTTTAAGACCAACAAAGGTTTATTCGAGGTATGAGCTTGTGTGCGTGCACACTTTTCCAGATAATGACTTAAATACGTTAAATAATGACTTCTAAATACATTTGAAGCTGGAAGTGCTTTCCTTCGTGTGTAAGGGAAACGTGCCAAGAAACACTAGTTATCAGGACAAATGCTCGGTTTAGTTGATTAACTTCACTTGCAGTACACTTTGCTAAGCACTGAAACATGTCCTACTGCACTAAGAAAGCATGAAGCAAATAATGTTGCTGACCAGTATCTTCACAGAGTTGTCCAGTCGACAGGCCGTGTAGCCTTCCTAAAATAAATATTGAGTACAGTACGAAAAATCAGAATTATCTTGATACAATAAGGAGAACGACACACTTACCTCTTGTGATAGATAGGAATCTGATTTTGTGATGAAAGTGGCAAGTCACCAGAAACAAACGGAACACGTCACTGCACCAGGCTGGGCGCCTGCTCCCCTCCTGAAGAAGGAAGAGGTCCACCATTCCCGTTGTTAGAAACGGTAGCCCTGCCACAGAAAGACTGGATACTGGATCAACCTTCCAGCTCCTTTGATGAGGACCATGGCTGACCAGCCACTGGCTAGGTTGGACCTCTTTTTGCTAGGGACATTTTTGGAAGGGCCTTGGAACCTAAATAGATGTGACACTGGGGATTCAGCACTTGACAGGTCTTTCTTTCTTTTGACTTTTTTGGGGGTATTTTTGTATTTTGTGTATGTGTGTGCGTGTGCACCTGGAGGTCATGGCAACCTCTGGTGACTGACTGTGTCTGCACCTGGAAGTTATGGCAACCTCTGGGGATTGACCTCTACTGGGAGCCTGGAAGATATTTAGAGAGGTGGCTGGATGAAGCCTGCCCCCGCCTCCCATCTCTGGTATTTCAAGGAACGTCTCCCATTCAAGTACTTGGCAGGGTTGGCCCTGCTTAGCTTCCGAGATCTGATGACACAGCTTGCCTGGGCTATCCAGGTCAGGGCTTTTCTTTCATCTTTTTGCATAGTCATGAGCAAGTGTGACCTTGGCATGATTTTTCAGAGTTACGTCCATATAGATACCTATCAACATGGGCTAATAACTCTTGAAATTTTCCAGTGAAATTCATGGCTGTGACGTAACCCTCCTGCCCAAATTTGTTGATTCGGTGTGGAATGGCCAAGATGTGCTTTGTTGTAGTACAGGTGGTCTACAGTCACTTTGCTCATTTAATTTCTAGGTATTAAGGCAGCAAAACCAACTTTCTGAGACCAAACGAGATTAGATTCCCAAAGCTTCAAAACTGTAGGAATATGAACCACAACATTTAATTATGGGATTTTTTTAGTTAAATATTTGGGCTTGATTTTTCTCCCCCCCCCCCCCCATGCTTATCTGCCAGTCTGATGATGCCATGTGATGTAACGCAGGATGTTAACATGAGGCAAGCTGCCATGGGCACTCCCCCCCCCCCCCCAGTCAATGCTGTACCATGCTAAATAGCAGTGAACACCTATTAAGTTTTGCAGTAGAAGGGAGGGCATGGCAGGTGGAGAAACAAGGAAGGTGCTCTTCCTTCTCTTCCCCTTGTTTCCTCCCTCCCTGCTTCTTCCTCCCTATGTTTCTTCCCCCGCATATGCCCTCTCTGTATCCCTTTGCTGCCCTATCCATTGGGTGGTGACTGGAAGTAGCTTCCAAAAGTAGCTTCACCCCCTCCCCTCACTAGAGAGCTAGCAGTGGGAGGAGGGGATCTTCGTCTGCCTTGTCACTGCAGCCCGTAATCGCCCAGTGTGGACTCTTGTCCATGCATATTCTTCATCCTCCAGCATCCGTGAGTACTCTTGTGCTTTACTGGATCCAGCCCTAAAATTCTGACCCAAAAAACTGAGGAATTTAAAAGAACGTCTGTTGAGAAGAAATATCAATATGTCGAAGGGCTTCAGTTTTGCGCACAGTTAAAGCAAAGGGTCTTTGCCACCAGTATCTAATTCTTCGTGGGGCATTTTGGAGTAACAAAATCATTAGTCTCATTCTCCTTTTTCTAGCTACATGAAAACCATCTTGCAGGAAGGATACGAAGGGATCCTTACTCACACCCGCTTAATAACATACTTTGTCTCTCGCCTAATTGGCTGCTCAGATCCTGTTTCAGTCCCCATTTAGGACTGCTGTTATCAACTTACCCGTCAGTTTTATGGAAGATGATTGTGTTACGGACTGACAGGGCCACGGCTCTCCGCAGCTGTTGCCTCGCTACTCACTGTAGTACGGGCTGAACATAATGAGGGGGGAAGTAGCAACACGTGGCTGGGAGAAAAAGGCATGTAGGAGAGGGGCTGTTGGAGAGGATGGGAATAGCAGCCTGCGTTCAACTTGGGAGGGGACACGTCCGCACCTTTTAATACATCAGGTAAAATTTTGACTTTGTTGACTTAAAAAGAATGTGCCACTCAAAAGGCCTGCAGTAAACCGTGGACTTTGTATTGCTACCTTTTACTGCTAGATCACTTTAAAGCTAGGAAACAGTGGGAGGCACTTCTCTTTGCATCTGCATTCTCTGGAGGAGACATTAAACTATTTGATATGGGTGGGTGGGAGGAGAACAGGACGAGGCAGCACAGTGGTGGGGTCGGGGGGGGGGGGGGCGGGGAGTGGGTTGAAGGAAGGCGAATGACATCTAGGGTTGCTTCCGTTCAAGGGGTCCTGTCAAAACCTGTCCCAGTGTTGTATTTTAGTCCCACGATCCTTTCTTCCCGGGCGTGGTTAATACTTGCTTGACCAAGCGTTCTTTTGCCCCGCAGGAAGAACAAGCTGCTAAACTAAAGGCTGAAAAGATCAGGGTAGCTCTAGAGAAGATTAAAGAAGCACAAGTTAAAAAGGTAAGCTGTCATTCTATTTTCTACGAAGTTTAGACTTGAGGGGTATGTTTGAAATAGACCCCTGTGTATTAATGTGCCCTCTCCTTCCCAGTAGTTATACCACCTGTTTGGCTTGTGTTATTCCTAGAGTGTGGGCGAAGTGTACTCTGCCGTCAAAACAGAAATGTAAATAGCTTGTTCTGATTAATTCTTTGAGGTGCGATGAGGCAGACATGAAATGACCGTACACTAAAAGACGCCCGTGTCTGAATTTATTGAACATGGTCTTAACTCCCACTGAAATCAGTTGGACCACTGAACTAATGCCTAAGAGCATCAGTGTGAATCAAAACGGCTTGCTTTGTAGCATGGTTATGTTTGAGTACTACTTGCTTGGCAGTCTAACGGCAAAGCAGGGATGATGGCCAAAGTTTCAACAGAAAGGTGGCAGCCAGTCCTGTTGTCAGATTTCCTCTGGATGATTTTAAGCCCCTTCTCTGGCAAGTCTTGACACTCGTGAACACATGAAGCTGCTTTCTACTGAATCAGACCCTTGGTCCATCAGAGTCAGTGCTGTCTACTCAGACTGGCTGCGGCTCTTCAGGCAGAGGCCTGTCCTGTCTCCTACTGGCAGATCCGGGGATTGAACCTGAGACCTTCTGCGTGCAAAACAGATGTTCTGCCACTGATACATGGCCCCTCTCCATAACTTGCCGTTCTTTCTCTGTCCAGCTGGTGATACGTGTCCACATGTCTGATGACAGCTCCAAGACGATGATGGTCGATGAGAGGCAGACAGTGAGACAAGTACTGGACAACTTGATGGACAAATCTCACTGTGGTTTTAGCTTAGACTGGTCTTTGGTAGAAACCATCTCGGAATTACAAATGGGTTAGTAAAGCAAGCTTGCAGAATAATCTTTTTCCTGCCTTCTTTGCTTCTTTGCCCCCCCCCCCCCCCCCGAACCAGACTTAATGCATGAAATCCTAGTGGGTGAATCATCATTATTTTAGTTGTTTTTTTTAAAAAAAACCTCCCTAGTTTTCATTTTCCAATCATGCCAATGAAATACATTTGCTAACATCTTAAGAATAAAAGGCTTTTAGAAGGAATCATAGAGTCCATAGAAAAAATACTGTCCAGTGTACCCCAGAAGTATCGTCCGTGATGTTCAGACCATTTCGAAGAAATGCTGTCGGGGTACACTGGACAGTATTTTTTCTATGGACTGTTACTGCCCCTTGGAGGGCTGGTGCTTGTGGACTATTTAGGACAGTGTTTCTTTCAAGACTTATAATTCTGTGGTTTGTGAGACTTTATGATGTACATTACTTCTTTTTTTTTTGAAGTATTGTGTTTGTATGTTCAGTATATTTAATATATTTCCATGAACCTCCAGTTGCTGGCTGGAGATCTCCTGGGGTTACATCTCCAGACTACAGAGATCCGTTTCCCTGGCAAAAATGGCTGCTTTGGAAGGTGGACTCCATGGCCTTCTGTCCCATTGAAGCCCCCACCCCACCCCCTTCCCAAACCCTGCCAACCGAAATCAGCAGGGGTTTCCCAATCCATAGCTGGCAACCCTAACAAGCCACAGTTCCCTGTGATGTCTGACCCCATGATGCTGTATTATAGCCTTGGTCTGTCAAGTTCAGAGTTGTCTACTGTGAGCGATGGCCGCTGTCCACTATCTCAGCTGGAGATCTTTCGTTTTACCTCCTACCTGATTTTGAATGCAGCTCTAATCTTCCATTTCAAATCTGGGATATATATTTGACACGCGAACAGCCTGGGCATGATCCCCGATGTCCACTCTTGTGGGGCTTTTTGAGCACATTTCATTGGGTACAGCGTTTGCACTGGTGGGTATTCAAAATGGCAGATTTGGTTCTGAATCCTTTCCACAAAGATACACTCAGCTTCATAAACTTTCTTCTTTCCGTAGTTCCCGTTTCCCCTCCAATCTGTGGTGATAATGAAGTGATAGGCTTGGGTCCCTACTGCAGTAGACTCTTCTTTCATAAAAAAAAGAGCCTTAGTCCAATGATGCAGAAAGAGAGAGTCATGCACAGAACGTCTTTCAGTGCCGAACAACAACGTCTTTGTTCCCCAAAGTCAATTAAAAGGTTGTTTGTGCATGTACAGGCCCATCTATTCACAACAAGGCTTTTTGGGAGCATAACTGCAGTTAGTTTACATTCTGGGCTCTGATGGCCGTGAGAGAGACACATTCATAGTGTGCTTGTCTGTTGTTGGAATCATAAAAATTTAAAATATACTTGTTCTATTTGTTAGTGCTTCTGGGGCATTAGCTATAAACTCTGTTACAGCACTCCGTTAATATGTATTGTCATTTGCCATGAAGGCACAAGGACTTTTTTAGAATATCTGTTATACATATTCTGTTTAATTATGCAGAGAGAATCTTCGAAGATCACGAAAACCTAGTCGAAAATCTCCTCAACTGGACAAGAGATAGTCAAAACAAGCTTATGTTTGTCGAACGTATAGAAAAATATGCACTTTTCAAAAATCCACAGGTGAGTCTGATGTGCTGGGGTTTTGTGTGCGTGATTAAACACATTTTCTATCATCCCCTTTTCCTCATCTTTAATGCATTAAAAGCAGTACTGGGGGGCGGGATATTGTGCAGAAGCCGCCGCTAATCTGGCAGGGAGCAAGAAAGCTAGACGGGTGAATGGAATGGTGGGACCCTTGTGGGTCATCCTGCCCACCCCCTCCTGGATGCACTGCTTTACATGACCTACCTTGACATAGTGTTGCTGGGCTGATTATGTATGTCATCTGCTATCTGACTGCAAGAGTGGAGCATCCTTTGTTCATTGGGGGTGGGGGGCAGCAGGGAGGAATGATTTTGTCAAACAGCTTTAAATACATTGGGTCCTCTTCATAGAATCATGGAATGATAGGGTTGGAAGGTATCTCCAGGGTCATCTAGTCCAACCCCCTGCACAGTGCAGGAAATTCACATACCTCCCTCACATACACCCCCAATGACCCTTATTGCATGCCCAGAAGATGACAAAAAACCTCCAGGATCTCCAGCCAAACTGGCCTGGAGAAAAATTGCTCTTGACCCCAAAGTGGCAATCAGCATTTCCATGGGCATGTTAAGAAAGGGCCACGAGAACAAAGCACTGATGCAACCCTTCCTGTTCTCCCTCTCATAATCTGCCTAAGTTCACACAATCCTCATTGCTGTCAGATGGCCATCTAGCCTCTGTTTGAAAACCTCCAAAGAAGGAGAGCCCACCACCTCCTGAGGAAGCCTGTTCCACTGAGGAACTGCTCTAATTGTCAGGAAGTTTTTATTAATGTTTAGCCAAAAACTCTTCTGATTTAATTTCAACCTGTTGGTTCTGGTCCGACCTTCTGGGGCAACAGAAAACAACTCTGCACCATCCTCTATATGACAGCCCTCCAGGTACTTGAAGATGGTTATCATATCACCTCTCAGTCGTCTCCTCTCCAGGCTAAATATACCCAGCTCTTTCAACCTTTCCTCACAGGACTTGGTCTCCGACCCCTCACTGTCTTCGTTGCCCTTCGCTGGACATGTTCCAGCTTGTATCTCCTTTTGAAGTATCTCATGTAGCTAAACATCTGAAAATATTACCATCTGGAGGGGGGGAATATGTAATTTAGTAGATAATATGTGGCAGCATACTCACAAGTCAATGAACCAGTTCTGCTGTGTCCAGTATCGTGAGAGACCTAATTCGGGTGTATTCCAGTAAAAGAATGTCCTTATGACTGAGGGTAGCTACAGTTGACTACTTGCACCATTGTTTCTGGTCGTAAATGTACCATAGTTCATATGTACATATGTAGAAAGTTTTTCCTCCATAGCATCTAGCCATATGGGGAGGTGATTTTTTTTTCACCTGTACACAACTGGAAATGACAACGGTGTTAAAAATTACTCTCCCCAAGCTGTCAGATGGTCCTGACAGCTTTCCGTGTGTTGAGATGGCACTTCAGCACACTTAGAAAGACTGACCATGGGATAAATGGAAATGTCACCATCCTGAGAATTATACTCTGGGGGGGAGGGGGGGACACTGCTACTTCATCACTTCCCAATGGCTGAGTAGTTTTTCTGGAAATTTTTAGAACTTTGAACTCTTTTAGTCTTAGAATACTGAGGAAGGGGACAGACAGTGTTGCATGAGAGTAGCTGTTTTAAAATGCCTTCAAGGCAGGGGTGGGGGGGCCTTTAGAACCTAAGGAGATTTTCTGTGGTCAGGAATAAATATGGAGGCCATTATGATTATTCTCTTTGTGTATATCTTTTATGCTTGTTTTTAAATCTTACACAAAGATTGTAGCTTACCTACCTTTCGCTTTAAGGACAGTGACACTTTTTAAAGTGAGAGCCAGTTTGGTGTAGTGGTTAAGTGCGCGGACTCTAATCTGGGAGAACCGGGTTTGATTCCCCACTCCTCCACTTGCATCTGACTGGATGACCTTGGGCAAGCCATAGCTCTGTACCAGCTGTTCCCTCCAGGACAGTTGTCTCAGAGCTCTCTCAGCCCCACCTACCTCACAGGGTGTCTGTTGTGGGGAGGGGAAGGGAAAGGAGTTTGTAAGCTGCTCTGAGACTACAAGTGAGTGAAGGGCAGGGTATAAATCCAATCTCTTCTTCTCTTTTTCTTCTTCTTCTTCTTTTTAAAGGAAAAAGAAAAATATTACCTAATTGAGAGAGTTTGAGAGATTTTTCTGGGAAACCAGATAATTTTTTTTCATAAACCCAACTTTATTATCAGTGTACAGGTCAAGGATTAAGGTGACTTGGTTTGATTTCCAAATACAGAAGTTTCACTTTCAGTATTAGATAAATATCTGGAGCAGAGGTCCATCAGCGGCTATTAGCCACAAGGTATAGATAGGAACTCTTGGTCTGGGGCAAGTGATGCTCTGTATTCTTGGTGCTTGGAGGAGGGGCAACAGTGGGGGGCCTTCTAGTGTCCTGCCCCCACTGCTGGACCTTCTGAGGACACCTGGTGTATTTGGCCACTGTGTGACAGAGTGTTGGACTGGATGGGCCACTGGCCTGATCCAACATTGGCTTCTCTTATGTTCTTATGTTTCGATGTGTGTCTTACAGAACTATCTTCTGGGGAAAAGAGAGACCTCGGAAATGGCAGACAGGAACAAGGAAGTGCTCCTGGAGGTAAGACCGCCTACAACAAGGGCAAGAAGGTGGCCATTTCAGCCCTTCTGTCGTTAACACAGAAGGGTGAACTGGCCAGGTAAAAACAGGGTGTTCAGCAAGCATAAAATGGGAGAAGACGAAATGAGGCTGGTAGCGAGGATATACATGTGAAGGACTCAGGAGCTTCAAATGTGAGGGATTAGGAGCTTGACGGGAATGCAGAAAGCCTTGGTAAGTATGTGCAGATGTGTTTGGAGTGATATGAGTCACAGGACACAATAGCAGACGCATTTCTAAAGTGATGGAAAGGTGACTGGTTAGGCCCAGCGGGGAAGTGAGCCGGAGGGTGTAAAGGGTGGCTCTTTGAGATGTGTATTAGGATCAAGTTCCAAACGTGGGTTTGGGGCCTGGCATGTGAGAGAAGAAGGGCTCAGAACCTGTGCCTGGAAAGAAGGAAAGATGCAGACATCAGAAGCGGGGAACGGCTTCCTACCTTAGGGTTCCCTACCCGTGCTGTGTCAAGGGCGCCTTCTGCAACGGAAGACTGCAGATAGGACAGATGAGGCATGCACATTTATTTCCATAAAGAATATTGCAGCACACATCTGCCTTGGCAGGTTTTCGAATTTCTTTTACTAGGAAATCGTAGCGAAACAGCAATATGGGATTGGAGAGAACGTTCTGAAATCTCAAGTGCTTTATGGCTACACAGGACAGGAAGAGGGACTGGAAAGAAGATAAAATTGTAAACTTTAAGCAAATTCTGAGCAAACTAAGTTATTTGGCAGAATGATTTCCTGATAACTGCATTTATCATGTTGCTGGAACTTTCATATGTTCACGTCTGAACATGGGCTCAATTCAAGAATATTCTAAGCTATGGTTTAGGTGATTAAGAACCCGCCCCGTGGCTCATGCATTCCTTGTGAGCTGCTTCCTCCCTCTGTCTCCATTACCCTAGTTTGCCATGACAGTCAAATGGGTCAGTTGTGGCCAGTGCTAACTTCCAACCTGTTGTACGTATCGGGATTTGGAATCAGAATTGGCAGATTTTAGAGAACAATCCTCAGCAAGTCTACTTAAGAGTCCTGCTTGGGTCGGTTCCGTGGGGCTTACTTCCAGGGAAGTGTTCATAGGAAAACCTGAGGATTCAGTGTCAAAAAGTGTTGTACATATGTTTTGAAGAAATCTACCTGTGATGTGTCTTCAGATTTGGCCTGACACCTTCTATTTCTAGGAGTGTTTTTGTGGAAGCTCGGTGACTGTTCCAGAAATCGAGGGAGTGCTTTGGCTGAAAGATGATGGCAAAAAGTCCTGGAAGAAGCGATACTTTCTTTTGCGAGCTTCTGGAATCTACTACGTTCCCAAAGGGAAAGCAAAGGTGAGGTTCCTCTTTCCAAAGCCATTAGATCTGTTTGCATTCAGCCGGTTTTCAGTAATTTTGGAGCCTGCAGGTTGGATCCTGCTGGTTCTGTGGGCAGAAGGAGGGAATTTTCACCAGAACCACCCTTCAGCTGCTCTATCACTGAGCCATTACCACTCCCATGTTTGTTTCTGGGGGTACCCCCCCTGCCCCCCCGCCCCCCGAGTAGTGTATGGGGGGCCTTTCAGGCTGCAGCAGGGTGGGAGAGACAAGGAGCTCACAATCTACTGACCAAAATCCCTTCCATCAGCTAAGAATGTTGATGGGATCCAAAACCATGGTTTCCTGAAGAGTTAATGCAGCTTACTCCATGACATAGGTGCATTAAAATTAGTTGCTAGGAAAATCCAGCAGCACTTGTAGCCTCCAAGAAGATTAACAAGGGAAGTGCATTAGCATAGCAAAAGGGGGGGAGGGGCTTGTGCCTGAAGATGCTCAACGGCTTCTTAATTTCAGTTCTTTGTAATGTCTGAATATGATCATGGCGAGAATGCCTCGGAAATAGCCATGAAGAGCAAAATCTTTGTGCACCCTTTAATACTTCCACTGTCATGGGGAATTTATCCAAAGAAGCACCTTTCTAATTTCCTGGTGTATTGGATCATAAATATTTGAATATTGCAGCACATTTTTTCATAGTTCTTGTGAAAAATTGTTCCCTCTTAAAATTCCTGGTGATTGGTCCCTGTCCAGGAGCTACGAGTTATCAGTTTTACGGGCAGATGACTTTGAGTCTTGACCCCACTGAGTGTTCTGACAGCAGAACTAATCCTGCTTGCCCTTCCGGGTTCAGTTCTGGAACTGTTACCTCCAGTTCTGGCCTTTTTGATATTTTCTTGAATCTGAAAGGTGTTGAGAATTTTAGAGCTAGGATAACCCACAGTTTAGGACAAAATGATTTAAAAAAAAAAAAAAAATCATGACGAAATGCGTTTGTGTTCCAGGTCTCACGGGATCTCGTATGCTTTCTTCAGCTTGACCACGTGAATGTTTACTATGGGCAAGACTATCGGAACAAGTATAAAGCCCCAACAGACTATTGCCTAGTCCTGAAGGTAACTGCTGAGTAAGAGTTGTAGCTTTCAAAGGGGAGTAAGAAGGCTGAGGGGAAAGAGATCACAAAGTAGATATTGGTATGCTGCAGCGCACGGCCCGCTCCTGCCTCTCGCAGCCCATCCCCCCACCATTTGTGAAACAGCAAAGCTGAAGAATATGCTGTTGATTTTGATCCGTCTGAATGTAGATTCCACATTTGTCCATGAGGGGATAAGGCAGTTTCTTACTATGCAGTCCTATGCAGAGTTACTTCAGCCTACTGATTTTCTGTGGCCTTTAGGCTGGAGCAGCTCTTCCATCCCGTAACCCGGGGGGGGGGGTTCTTGGGGTGACACTGCCTATCAGATTTGCCCTGTCCCATCCCGGTCCCTCCCTGCCCCCAGGAGCCTGGACCAGCATAGGGCTCCTTGCACAGTTAGCACACAAACTCACTCAGCAGCAGCAGGTGGGCATGCCCCCACAACCCCTTCGGCCACCGCCTTGATCTGCGGCCCCAGCACTGGCAATGTGGTCACCTTGTCAGCAATGCTCAGCTTGTGCACCACATTGAGCTTCTTGGCCAGTGGCGCCTTGGCATGGAGGGGGCAGCCACTTGAGCGGTGCAGTGGGCAAGGTTGGGAGGGAAGGGCTCCACCAAGGTGGGAGAGTAGGGGATGCCAGGCTTGGTCTCCTTGGCATCTGGGGTGGCAGCACAGTCCAAGCCGCCAGCTTCCCAGACTGCTGTTGGTGGAATGTCAGGCTGCTGCGGACCCGGCAACTCCAATAAAGGCTGTTGAGTGCTTGAAACATAAAAAATGAACTACTGTTGTGGAGTATAAGTAGTCATTCCGAATGTGATTATACTGCTTTCTTGAGAGGGGTCTTTTTGTGGTTCATCGGTGTGGCTTCCGTGCAGTCCCACATGTGTGCTTGCACAGATGACCACTTGATGAATAACAGTTACAGGTAAGTGCAACCTTGTTTATTCATGGGTCACATTGGGTATTTCTCTTGCAGCATCCCCAGATCCAGAAGAAATCCCAATACATTAAGTATCTGTGCTGCGACGATGTCAGAACACTACATCAGTGGGTAAATGGAATCCGTATAGCTAAGGTAAATATTTCTTCTTTATCGTGATTTAGCATTCCTCCTGCCTCGAGAACACTGGTACTAATTTTGTCTGGTGTAACAGTTGTCTTGCAAGTAAGGATGCAGGGAGCAAATTAACCAGGGCTCTCTGCTCTGTTTTGGAGAAGGGTGACAGCCACATCTGTACATGTACAAGAGATCATTTGGGCCCTTGCAGTTGTGTTTGTGTGACTTTAGACCACTGGTTCCCAAAGTGGGCAATATCACCCCCTGAGGGGCACTGGAACAATCCAGGTGGGCGGTAGGAGCCTTGGGTGCAAATTTGTCACTGCACCTTTTTGTCCATTTTTTGAAGGTAAATTTCCGGGGGGTGGGGAACGGAGTATTTTTTTTTTTCTGAAAAGGGGGCAGTAGGCCAAATAAGTTTGGGAACCTATGCTCTAGACTCTTAAAAGCGAGAGTTATTTATTTTATTTTTTTATTTATTATTACATTTATGTCCCGCTTTCCCCGCCTCTTGGCGGGCTCAGGGTCGCTAACAACATATATGCTGGGCCCTTGTTGTAGGCAATCGAGCAAGGGCCCAACTAAAAAGCTGGCTGAAGCAAATTCTTGCTTACATTTGTCCCCCAGGGCAATGTGGAAGGATAAGCCACCCGGGAACACCAACAGAATAATGCCCTCAAGTCGCAGCCAACTTATGGCGACCCCTCATGGGGTTTCCAAGGCAAGAGCCGTTCAGAGGTGGCTGGCCATTGCCAGCCTCAGCGTAGCAACCCTGCACTTCCTTGGTGGTCTCCCATCCAAGTACTAACCAGGGCTGAACCTGCAAGGCTTCTGAGATCCAATGAGGTTAGGCTATCCTGAGCCAACCAGGTCAGGACTAAATCTGTTTACCCACGAAGAATTAATTCAGGAGGGCGGGTTAACAAGCTGCTTTCCCTCCCCTTCAAACAGACAGCAAAGCTGCTTTAAAATCCCACTTTGTGGAGGGGAAGGAAGATAACTCGAATGTGCTTGCCTGAATTTGGGCATGATGAGTAACTAGAATTAGTCTCTAGTCTGGATTATCCATGTGAGGGGGGGGGAAGGAACAAGGCAGGGGTGTGCGTCTGGCCCATCATGTCTTAATGGCTGGTTGAAAGTGACAACTTCAGCTATGCTCCCGTGCAGAATGCTATGGGGTGGCAATTTTCTAACCCACAGCAGCATTGGGTGCGTGTGTCAGTGCGCTGCCAGGGGCGTAGAAGGCAATGAAAATTGCTTCTGTGAAATCGTTCCACTGCAGCCCACCATAAAAGTGACCAGCGCAGGCTGTTATTAAGAGAGAAAATTACCAGATTGTCAACATCGGGATCTTAATCTTTCCTTCAATGAAGATCTCCATAACCACTCAGTTACCAAACAGAGGCCTTTTGGGATGCACTGATGCAGCTGTGAAACCCTAGTTAGGAGCAGATTGCTAAAAAGGCATTAAACTGGATTCAAAGTCAAACATAACCCTAATCTGCTACTATAGCAGTTACACCCCGTTGCAACTAAGTAGTAGAGGCTTCTTACTGCTCAGGTGCATACATCTT
This sequence comes from Lepidodactylus listeri, assembly GCA_029233225.1. Classification (NCBI taxonomy): domain Eukaryota; kingdom Metazoa; phylum Chordata; class Lepidosauria; order Squamata; family Gekkonidae; genus Lepidodactylus; species Lepidodactylus listeri. The sequence goes on along the minus strand of JARCFY010000010.1, from coordinate 14,976,916 downwards.
GCACTATACATTTTTATAATATAGAGTTTCATTGCAGTTGCTAGGATTTCTGCCAGTGCGCGTGTTAGGACACCAGGACAGACCACTGATTTCAGGGCTGGGTTTCCATAACCACCTACAGGTACCCAAGCTTTGCTACCCTGCTTGAGGGAGGGATTGTGGCTCAGTGGTAGAGCATTTGTTTTGCCTACAGAATGTGCCAGGTCCAATCCCCAGTATTTCTACTTAAAAAGCTCTTTTAGCGGGTTATGTGAATGACCCCTGCCGGAAACAGTGGTTCCAGTCATAGTGGACACTGACCTTTAGAGGCCACTGGTTTGATACTATAGAAGATAGTGTCATGTGTTCAAATAACTTGCCCTATTACTGCTTTTTTAAGATTCCAAAGTTACAGATTTCTTAGTGCATAGGCGTGCATGTGTTGATTCTTTCATTTTATTGTCCAAGTCTGCTTCAGAGCCCCATCCTGCTGTTCAGTTTTTCTGATTGATTTCTCAGCCACTGCCTACGTAGACTGCAGTAAGGCAAATGTGTTTGGAGAACTAGCAGTCAATGTGTTAGACAAATGATTGTTCAGAACGAAAACTTTTGCCACAAGGGGCCAGTTATGGCCTTACTGCACTTTCCACATGTTTTGCCAGGTAGTTGGTTATTATAACGTAAGTCAAGCAGCTGTTTCCAATTTTCATGGCCAAAAACACAACACTTCCACTGTGATTGATCTTACAGCCCAAGTTTTGTAAAAAGCGAGCCTGCTTCTCTTTAAAAGGGGACAACGGCTTGATTTGTGCAACTGGTAAAGTCATACTCAAAGGAGTGTTAACACTTCCCCCGTTCTGTTTTTCAGTATGGGAAACAATTATATGTGAACTATCAAGAGGCGCTGAAAAGGACGGAATCGGCATACGATTGGACATCTCTGTCCAGCTCTAGTATTAAGTCAGGATCTAGCTCATCTAGTTTACCAGGTGAGTCCCAGAAAGCCTTGAAAAAGAAAAGAAATATTTTGCACACGAGGCCTTGTAAGTTTAAAGATTACAAAGCAGTTTGCTCGTAGTGCCAGCAGTTGGCTGCGAAATAAGTCCAGGCTGTCTTCAGATTTTGTGCTTCCTGTACATATCCAAATTCAATGACAACAGCTCTGTTTTCCCTTTGTTGGGGAATACCTTGATAATTTGCCATATAAATCAAAACAATGCATTCAACTGTGAATCCTGAGTCCAGAAGTTTATAAGGGAGAAATGATAGCGGATGAACAATCTCATTAATAAGTGGCTTGGCTGTGATAAATAAAATTAAAATAAATTTTTAAAAAATGACACAAAAAAAGCATTTGATAGGGTGGAGAGTGGCCTTATCGCAGACCTTTCTAGATTTAAACATCTGTGGTATTTTCTTCAGTATGAAAAAGTCATATATAAACAGCCAAGAGCCTGGCTGGTAGTTCATAAAACAAACAATTTCATTTGCCTCTTTGGAGGAACATTCTGCATTGTTTTTTTCTTAACCATCACTACTGCACCTTTAGCAGGAACTGTGGGATCAATGCGGTAAAAGTAGATCGATCCTTATGCAGGTGACATGTTGTTCACCCTTTTGAATCCAAAAAAACTCGTTATTTTAGCAGTAATACAGACATTTTGACTTTTTTGTGATTGTGTATAATTAGTTACAGTTTCGTTTTCCCTCTTAAAATGTTTTTGAGCGCAGGACAGGCAGAACTTATCCCACGTGTTACGTATGCATTTATAAACAATCTCCCTACATTTCTTTAAACAGAATCTCAGTCCAATCATTCTAACCAATCCGACAGTGGGGTTTCAGACACCCAAATGGGGCACGTCCGGTCTCAAAGTATTGTCAGCTCCATCTTCTCAGAGGCCTGGAAACGGGGCACTCAGCTGGAAGAGTCCAGCAAGATTAGCGTAAGTACCTACGGTCATCGTCAGCCTTGGGATGTCATACTTGTCAGTATCGACTTTGCTTGTATGTACAATTCCAATGCAAACGAGAAGCCAAAATGCGTATCAAACTGTAATTCAACTGAAATAGGAAACAGCATAGCCTCCGTTTGCAGTAACGGTTGCTTCCTGTCAGCCCTTGCTTGCCCTTTTCGGATCTCTCCCGTGTGTTTTTATGCTGTTTCTGTTTTTTCTTCCTGTTGCCTCGCAGTCTCGTGTTGCAAATGCCAAACCCGGAACAGCTCAGAGCTCCACCGCAGTGATGACTTAAGCAGGGGTAGCGTTCAGGTCAGGGGCCTTGCTTGCATTATTAACCTGGGTGAATGACAGCAGAATCATACAAACTAACTTTTTTCTCCCCCGAGAGATTTAATCCTCTTTAAACACACTGATTATCCCACGAGTGCCTGAGCCCTTTTTCAGTGCCCTGATTTGACAGCGTCACAGACACCCCGCATTCACAATTAATCTGTCAAAGTTCTGCTTCAGTGTAGATCACAGAACGAAGGACTTGGAACAGCACCACTCCTCTCCGAGATTCCAGCACTCACTCAGTGCACTGATACACATATACTTATTTGCACTGTAAATCCACAGTTTCAAAGTTTTCCCGCTAAGTCAGCACGTAGTTTGATGGGTGGCTGAAAGACTCACACAGGGCAAGGCATCCTTGAAACTGGAATTGTTCATTTTGTGCTCTGTGATTTTTTTTATTTTTGATAGAAAGGGTCTAAGTAACTGATCCCTGTGCTTCTGTTCCTTTGCTTGTTTTTCTGTTTGGTCTCTGACTTCTCCCCTCCGTGTAATAATCCACGCATGCCTCGACTGTTCTCTCCGTCTTCCGTTACGGCTTGCTCTTTTTAAAAAATCCCTCTGTCTGCTAAGCGTTTATGCATTTTCCAGCGACATGCAGCTCTGCGTTTGATTCTTGTGTCCCTCCTCTGCAGTTGTGAGGCCTTGTGCTTAAAAAAGCAACAGGGGTGCCAAATAAATCAATTTATTTAGAGCTCCCTAATAAGAGCTGTGACCAAGCAGATTCTGGAGCCCCTAAATATCTTCAGTGTATTTCCCTTACCTACTGATTCAAGCTTGTTTTTGAGTCTTCTGGAATAAATTATAGCTATTCTGTCTTCATTATGCTGGGAAGGTTTACTAATCTGTCGTCTCTGCCATAAACACACTTTGAATTTTAACCTTTCCCCCCTTTCTTCTTCTAGGCCAGAATGGACTCGATAAACAGACCCTTCACTTCACTGGCCACTCCGTTGTCACCACAAACAAAAACAGGTGCCCCGTATATAGCTGCATCACAGCCATCACCCCCCCTGCCACCACCTCCTCCACCACCTCCCCCGCCTCCTCCCCCACCACCCCCGCCTCCTCCCCCTCTGCCTAGCCAATCTGTGCCATCTGGAGGGGGCTCAGCAACTGTCTTTGTAAAGTACAGCACCATCACCAGACTGCAGAATGCCTCTCAGCACGGGGGGCTGCTCTTCAAGCCACCCCTCATGACACAGCAGCCGCCACTGCTCCCACCACCAGGAAAGCCTCTGAACCTACTGCCCCCAAATGGTGTGATTCCTCCCCCACCACCCCCACCGCCTCCCCCCACCCCAGGCTCAGCCATGGCACAGCTGATGAAGCCAGTGCCCTCCACCCCGTCGGTACCGCAGTTCACCCCACCGCCCCCTCCACCACCTCCTCTGAAAATCCACCAAGTTCATCAGAATGTTCCTCAGCTGCCACTGCCTGCGACTGCTCCTTCACCGCCCCCACCTCCCCCAGTGCCTGCTCCCCCACCTCCACAAGCACCACCAAAGCCGGTCATGACTCTGCCTACACAAAACAGTGCAAAAGCCGCTTCACCTGTAGTGACGCACCCCACACCGCCTGCACCCACTCCGATTCCTTGTGCCATGAAGAAGCAGCCAAGCTTCACCACTCCTCATATTCCATTAGCTCCTGCCCCACTAGGTCCTACTCCCCCGCCCACTTTACCCAAACAGCAGAGCTACTCCAGCAAGCTTCCTCCCTCCCCCCAGTCCCCCATGCCATCAGTCGTGAAGCAAATAGCCAGTCAGTTCCCCCTTCCTCCTCCTCCACCTCCCTTGCCAGCCTCAGAGCCCCAACCTTTAAAACCTGTTCCTTTGAGCGTTCCCCCCCAGTCCCCTCCAGCAGTGAAAGCCAAGCCAAAATGGCAGCCCACCTCAGTCCCTTCGCCTGACTTCCCGCCTCCTCCCCCTGAGAGTAGCCTTGCATTCCCGCCCCCGCCGTCCCCATCGCCAGCTCCATCAGCAGTATCTCCCACACTAGAGAAGCCAGGGGGTTCTCCAGGCAAAAAGGCTAATAAGACCTCCAGTCCTGGAGGAAAGAAACCACCCCCTACGCCTCAGCGCAATTCCAGCATCAAATCTAACAGTTCGGCAGAATACCATGAATCTAAGAGACCTTCGGTGGATGCCTTGGTCAGCAAATTTGCACACCCACCAGAACCTTCGGGGTCTCCATCCAAGGAGACTGCAGCTCCCCCTGCTGCTCCTCCAAAGCCCGGAAAGCTCAATCTCCCAATTGTTCTTCAGCAAGCCGGAATCTCGGTAAAAGCACCAGCTGTGGGAGCCTCTGGGAAGGATGCCGTGGAAGAGTTTCCTTCTCCTCCATCGGATTCAGACTTCCCTCCTCCGCCACCTGAAATAGAGCTTCCTCTGCCACCAGTAGAGATCCCAGCTGTGTTTTCAGGAAATACCTCTCCAAAAGTTGCCGTCGTCAATCCTCAGCCTCAGCCGTGGTCCAAATCATCGGGGAAGAAAGCTCCTCCTCCAACACGCCCCAAACGCAATGACAGCACTCGACTCACGCAGGCAGAGATCGCAGAATCACAGGTGACCACCAGTTCCCAAGTGCCCACTTCCCCCAAGGCCGGCCTTAGCGTTCAGCCCAGCTTCCTGGCTGACCTGAACAGGACTCTGCAGCGCAAGTCCATCACTCGACACGGCTCCCTCTCCTCCGCCCGGATTTCCAGGGCTGAGCCAACTGCTACAATGGATGATATGGCCTTGCCCCCACCTCCCCCAGAACTGCTCACAGACAAGCAGAAGACTAGCAACTTTGGAGGCGCCCATATATCAGGCTATGCAACGTTACGGAGGGGTCCACCCCCTGCGCCTCCAAAAAGGGATCAAAATACCAAGTTGTCTCGAGACTGGTGATGGGATAGAGAACTAGAACTCTGTGTGGGTTGCTTGCAAAATGTGTCAGACATACACGCTACGTCCGTATTCAGTCTTATCCAATAGCCGTGGTTTAAAAAGATTTTGAAAAGTACTGCAACAATCGCTATGGACAATGAGTACATTCCCTTTCACAATCAGTCCTAAAGGGTTGTTGTCTGGGGTGGAGGGGTGGGCCGTTCTAAATTTTTCCTTTGAACAGATCGGACCAAAACCTTTTATTAACCTTTTTCTTTCCTGCAGTTCAGGAAAGTGAATTGTTGTCTGTCCACGTGAGACATGTCAGTGCATGTATTATAAATGTAGGTATATAATATATTGTGAAATACTTCCTTGCAATGATAGAGGCTAACCAGAATGTTTTTGTACATCTGTATTTATTGTTTCAGTCAACTGAAAATATATATTATCAGAAATTAGGATTGCTGTGTTAAATCAGTAAAAAAAACATTTTTACGTTTTGAAAATGAAGATTATTAGGGGGCACTTTAAATCAGAAAAAAAAACTTCTTTTCGCAGTTGGTGACGGGTATACGGTGCTGGCTGATGGTATCAGTATCTGTACATTGTCAATTGATTGAAAGAAAATACAGACACAACCTACCAAAACATTCTGGTCACGGTTCCTGCCGAGGTGAAGTCCACACAAAGTCCAAGGACCTGGTGCTGTACAGTGGGGGTGGAGTGAAATATTCAGACTAAAGGCATTCGCCGTGAAAACTCTCAGAATTCGCAATATTCCAAAATCCACAACTCTTTACTAGTATACTACAGGCTGCAGTCAAATCCAGACTTACCTGGGAGTCAGGCCCTGTTGAACACCGTTGGGACTTAACTCCTGAGTAGAGGTGCACAGGCTCAGACTGGGAAGCTGCAGTCCTCGTCATGTGGCGGAGTAAGTCATACTGAACTCGGTGGGTTTCCTTCAGAGGGTCAACGGTGCATGTAACTCCAGACTCGTGTGTTTTTTTTTAATCACCCAGGTCTGTTTTGCATTTACATGGAAACGGTGCATTTCCCATCCCTCACCAGATGCACTCAGGATGTGCTGAGCAGAGATTCGTTAGGGACTTGGTGCTAGCCACCAACGTGGCAACATACAGCTGGTGCATGTAAACCTCTTTCTAAAGACAAAAGCTTCATTTCAGTGTACAGTTGCGCGGGCAAATACCACATTCATTTCCGTACCGTTTTTGGCTCGTGAGATCAGGACGTGTGCTGAAGCATTACTCTGGAGCTAGCTGGAATGTCCTCCTGGTCAGGGAGCATGGCAGGTGCTCCACAAGGGAACGCAGACCACATCCAGCAGGTGGAAGATGGCTGCAGTAACAGGCTCCCGTTTGCAGTAATGAGCTCCCGTTTCTGCCCTCTGTGGCTGCCTGGTTTGGTGGAAGCACAAACCGTTCTTCGTACAAAGCTTGTGTGACAGAAGTGGAGTGCCATGTGCAGAAACATCTCAGAAACGTCACTAGGTGAGGAATCCCAAGTTCTGGAGCAAGTATTGTGTATACCGTACAAGGCATAGCTTGGAATACCTGTCATTATTGGCTGTTACAGCAGATTGGTATATTTAATCATCAATTCCATATCATGCATGTAGCGTGCCTGCTGTGAGCAATATTTGCTCTTTACTTGAAAAATGTTTTGTTTTAAAGGGTGCCGTCAAAACCCTTTAACATCTCCCCCCCCAGTTACAGTTTTGTCTCCGTACATAGGATAGAGATGGATAACAGAAATTAGTTAACGAGTTTTCTAAAAATTAGTATGTCTTGAGCCTTATTTGTATTTTGAAGAAAAATTCTCAACTAAGGGTGATTTTGAAGACTAAAAGGAACTATTTTGTCCTTAGAAAAAGGTGGCATCTTCCCTGTGTGCAACTTAGAGAGGGGAGATCCTAAATACAGAACATGAACGAATGTGTCTCTGTCTGATCGTTGACTTGGCTTCTGTTTCCTCTCTCCCCCAGGTGTAATTCTCCTGTTTTGACATAGTTTACTTGAGCAATAAGATTATACCACTGTGTGCATTTTTAAAGCTCTGCTGTTGGAAGGCACTTTCTCCATATCTTTCAAGGCATTCAGAGTTTGGTTTCTTCTATTTTTGTGCTTATAAAGTGTCCTTAAAACCATTTGCATTACTTCGTTTTCGCATGCTCAGTGTATCCGACTCGCATCGTAGAGTTACAATTGACTTACAGAGCTCCGGTGCTCCCACTTGATTGCTCCTTCTGCCACTCGGATCAATTCCTGGCCCTTAGAATGAGCGTACATCATTAGGGTGGCACAAAGAGCACATTAGTGCAGCTTGGGCTAGGGAAATAACAGAAGCTGTTTTCGGTTAGTAAAATTGGGTGTGTCTGCCTGCCCACCCCCCACATACTTGTTCTCTTGGAACAGGTACTTCGGGGGTGGGAGGGCTCGGTATTTCTTCCCAGGCAGCCTAGACAAATGGCAAGACTGAATAACCACTATTTGCTTGTGACAAAAGTCCACTTGCAGTAATAACTTCTGGGGACCATGCATTTCTCTGCACCAGTGGATGTCACTAAGCAGTCTGCAACAGCAGGGCCAAAGAGACGACCTGGTCGCTGGTGCTCTGGGCTTCTTTTGGGACATCGTTTACCAAAAAAAGTACATCCCAGATTTTTTTTTTCTGGCAAGTTCTCTCTATAGCTCTCTGCCTATTCAGGTTTCAACTAATCCTGCCACAGTGTGACGCTTTACCCTTGGCCACTGTCGCTCCCGTCCGTTGGCCTTAATGAAACTGCCTATGATGCTCTCTCCGCAAGGAGGACGGGAGCACAGCCGAGTTAGCTTCGTTTTGAACAGAACGGATGTTGGGTTTTCTGTGCTGTTGTTGCCCCGTAGATGGTGCGTCTGTATTTAGGTCCGGAAGTTGAAGTTCCGTTTTGAATTCCAAATCAAGGAATAATTTTTAAGCGTTCCTTAGAAACAAGTGGCAGCGCTTCTAGCTGTTTAAACGCAAATGTTATCTTTGTCTCTGCTGTTTGCATTTCTTTGATCCATATTTTAATTAGGTGGGAGGGGGATCTTCCGAAGCGACGTTGCTTTAGGACACTTAGTGAAAATTAGTTATTGCTAAACAACAAAATATTGGAGCAGAATACTATAATTTTAGATCGTATAATCCATTGGGGGTTCTGTACACAAGCATCCTTGCTTTCTAGAGCAGGACTGGAAAGCAGCAGCTTGCTCTTCTGGAGAGTAGCTTGCCCCGTTCTCTGACCTGCCTAAATGGTGTCCTGTATTTTGCTTAATGGTTCGCCTAGCTGGAACCGCGAGCGGGTTTCCTCAGTGCTGAAAACGTGTGTGACTTAGAAGTGCTGAAGTTGAATTGTCTGTCACACTCTGCCTACTTTAAGATCAGTAAAATAATATGCCTCTGCCACGCTGGACCATTGAACCCAGGACTGAAAACTGGACAATCCTTTTAACGAGGCTTGAAGACTGTAGTACTGACATAAGAAATGGTTAAGAAGGATTTAACCCCCCCCCCCCCCCCCGGAGCTTGGGCTAAGCATTAGAAATATCCCCCCCCCCCGGTAGCTGCACGGGGAAAGGAGACGAGTCAGACACACCTTATGCCAAGGAGCAGAGTTGTGGGTGCCCTTCCTTGGGTAGGAATTCTCCTCTCTGGGCCTACAGATGTTGTGGCATGGAGTGTTGTGCTTGGATTACGTTCTTCTGTGTGTTGCCAGGGCTATTCTGTATGCAGTTGTGAACCTAGTGCAACCGGAGCATGGCTTCGCCAGAAAGAAGGTGGTTCCAGTTGCCTTGAGTCCATGGCTGGGTGGTTTTGTTTTGTTTCTTGCAGCACGGAGGTTGCCTTTGTCCTGTGCTCTTGGCAACCGAGAGCCTGTATAGAATTTTCAGCTGTCTAGTCCAGCAGCAGCTTCTTCACACAGACATGGGGGGGAAATTTCAGATACTTGACGGCCTGACCTTTCAGCCCCCCCCCCCCCCCCCCGAGTGTTGTGCCCGGGTCTGTATGTCACGTAAGGAAAAAAAAGATACCTGTTAGTGATGCAGTAGCACAAGGTACGTATTTGACATGTTTTTTTTTCTCGTTCTACATCCATCTCAGCCATGGGAAGGAACCCGGGCATTGTTTTTACAGGTGTTAGTATCTGGCAGCGGTAACTCCTAACGGACATGATTATGCACATGTAACACACCAATGTCACAACCATGTTTTTTGTCTGTGCAGCCGATCCGTGCAAAGTGCTGTAAATACATTCGTATGTTTACTGCTTTACAGAAAAAAGGAAAAAAAATTGCACATTTTCTCTTTGAGTGGGACTGCCTCCCTTTGTCCTTGCCCTTGAAAGAAAGAAAGCAAAGCTCTTTATGAGTGGTAATTTATGGTTAACAAGAGCTTTGTTATATATAAAATATTCTATAAATATGTATAAATATACTTTTTTAAGCATGGGAGAATACGACGAATTCATGACAAAAGTACCTAATAGAACTCATTATACTGTGGCATATGCACAAGTCAATAAAGATGTAGTTAAATTTGCCTGGTTTTTGTTCTCACCTGAGTGATTTGCCTCCTGCCGAAAGAAAGCAACGACGACACGTGTGTCGTTCAGCTCCCGCCCGCTCACACATTTTCATTTTGAAAAATTCCCCTTCAGAGCTAACTGGCGTTAATTGGGACACGTGAAGATAATTCCAGCCGCAGTCTGTTGCTTGCCTGCATGTAAAACCCAAGACAGGCTTTGACTGCAGGAGGGGTTTCTGAACTTACCCAAAATCTTTCTGCCCAAGCTGACGAGATTGTTTCAACCATCCCACAGAAATGTATGTGCACAACGAACAGCCCTAAGTGTGACAGCCAACTGTGTGTGTACATGTGCGTGAGAAAAGGTGAAGCCCTCAAATGTACCCACTTGGACCAATTCCCATCCTGGGTAAATTGTGGTTCCTTCATTTATAGCATCTGCTCGTAGTCATGTTATGAAAAGTGGCCTCGACAGAAAATGACTAGAATATAGTTTTGTTAGTGAAGACCCAGCAGTGTAGCGACTGGGTGAGCTGAAGATTTTGCTCTTCCATCTTTGAAGCAAATTTTCCTATGGAGGTTGTTCGTGAGCAGGCAATTCCTTTAAGGGACTTGGGAGGGGGAGGGGGGATATTTTATCACCTTTAAGGTGAATCTTGTGGAGAAGGGCTTCCTAAGCCAGTCACTGATTTCCCCAACGTTTAGCAGGCACTGACCACCCATCCTGTTTCCCACAAAGGGGAAGTGGTGGAGTCGTGAAAACCAGTTGACCACAGGAAAGCAAGAGTTAATTGGCAACGTGACATAGAAGATAACAACAGTGATATAACTATGGCGGACTCAAAAGCATGCACTGACCCACTGAAATGGGCTTTTAGGAGTAGGGGGGGAACGGACTATTACCAGACACATTTATGCCTTTATATTAAAAGAATGGCCCAAACCATGCCCCTCCCAAGTTTTTCTGTGCTATACTCGTTGGGCAGTTCCAGGTCACCACCTCCTTGGTCGCTCCACAACACTTACAAACAATGGCCACATTGTCATTTTTGTCACTTGTTTGTCCCTATCAGAGTGCCCCCCCCCATGTGCTTGGTCTTTCTAGTAGTCCCAGAAGGAGCAAAACATATGTGAAAAACGGGGGTGGGAACCCAAATCAATAGGGACAAACGAGTGATAAAAATGATAGCGCGGAAGTGGCCCATGCCAGTAAAGCCTCCAAGTGAACAGTGTCCCCCAGCATGCTGGAATTAAAGACAAAGTCCTTGCCTCAGCGGGGTATAAATTTAATATCTACTATTCCAGATGCTAAATTCACCGGGCTTCAATCTGTTCCCTCCCCTTTCCCCCATTGCCTTTAAAGTTGTCACCATTGCGTGTTGTTCTTCTGGAAGTCCACAAATTCTTCTCTTTCTGTTATAGGCTTACTTGGAAAAGACATTCCCACCCACCCACCCAAATTCAAAGCTCAGGTACAGAGCGACCTCAAGACACTACCAGCGAGGGGGTTATGGGGTGTGTGCTTTGTTTTGTTTTTATTTAGGACTTTGTAACAAGAGGGTTTTAGTACACAGCAACAGTTAATTCCAAATACAATTTAAAAACCTTTTTTAAAAATTTATGTCCCTCCCATTCACTGGAAGGTGGTTTCATGGCACACACAATAAAACAATACCGGCAACACAGCCTCCCCCACCCACCCCCCAGAATCCTGCACAGTTCTCACAATTGGTCGGGTAATGGCATGGGCTCCAGAGTGCACAGAGTTGCTGACTGTAAACCAGACTGGAAGGGTTGGCTTCTTCAAGGACAAGTCGAGAGAGAGAAATGAGATTGCAGGGAATTGACAGCAAAACCGTGTGAGTGACAAAAGGCCAAAAGAGACCCCTTTCTTAACAAAAATCTCAGTCTAGGCAGCGAGGCCCCGAAGGAAATCGATTTGCGCTCGTCCCCATTTGCCAGTCTTCCGAGAACATGATGGCATTGTCAATAAGTACATGAGTAATAAATGCACTGCACAAACCTCCGCCTCCTAACCCTGTTTAATTCCCCTGTTCAGCAGAAGGCTAGCCTTCAGATCCACTGTCAATGCGATATCCTTTACCGACCTGCGCTGAAACAAACAGCAGCACCCCTTCGAGAATGCGCTCTTACATTTGCGCTGCAAAAGAAAGTCAGATCAATGTATGCACGTCTCACTAGTTGCAGAAGGTCAAATCCCAACACTCATTTTGGGTAAAAACACAGCCGCTGTTCTAAGTTTCTTGCAAATTGTATTTGGGTTATTCTTCCCAAATGCATCAGGACTGAACTTTTAAAAACTGCACCACACTAAGAGCCCACAAGGTGGTAAGCTTCACTTCAGATTTAAATACTGCAGCAAAATGCATCATTCTTTGGGGAACAGTGACTAATACTGCATGTTGGAGAGAGATCACATCCATTATTTATGAAATACATTAGAAAGTACATCATTCCCACTGGTACCACCTGGACACAAGTGTGTTTTTTTCACCCGCACCTGCACCCTAGCCCCACTACACTATACCCTTGAACCACCTCAAAACGGCCAGACATGATCTCACTGAGGAGCCACCCGATGTCACAAGTCCATTTCCTCCTCATTTGAGACATTTTCAAATACTGCTATGGATAGATCAAGATGGGCAGCTGTGTTTGTCCGTAGCACTAGAAAAGAGCCAGAGTCCAGGAGAACCTTAAAGACTTAACAAAATTTGTGGCAGGGAATGAGCTTTTATGAGTCACGGCTCCCTTCTTTTTTCTGCTCCTTTTCTACTGCTATGGACAGAGTCTAGCTCCGCAACTCTACAGTGGAAGACTTGTTATTGCCATGGTAGACACTCCCGTTCCCCTACCCCCCCCCCCCCGAGGCATCAAAAAAACCAGCCCCCAAACCTAGCCCTGCACGTGGAACGGAAACCGTTTCCCTCACCAGCGTGTACCCTAAGTCTGGTCCGGGGAAAATTCCCTGTCTCCCTAATTCTTCTTTCCCACGGGAAAATGGTTAACGTTTTGTCTTCGCACCTCTTGACATCTGAGCCGAAAGCAAATCATTAAGACCCAGCCAGAATCGGCAAAGGCTGGAAAACGTTCCAAGCAAGCTAGCTTTCCTGGTTGACCACACCTCCCCCCAAACTGAACAGCTGTGCTCTGCAATGAGGGAGCCCTAAGGTAAGATGTGTCTTCTTTAAAGAAGGTAAGGAGCGATTCTTTTCTCTGCTTTTTAAGGCGAGGCCTGACACACACAGCTAAATGTTTCTTAGCGTGTACTAAAGAAACTGCCAGTCTTTTGAGCACCTATCCTCGGGCTTCACTGTGTTAACTGGAAGGTCTGCATCTGCCCAAGGCTCACATGCGAGAGAGGTTAGTTGGGAGACACGGCAGCTCTTTAAGATGCAATTTGAAGCTGGGAAGAAAAGTGCACATTAGAAAGGGGACCGCCCACTCAGCCGTGTCCCTCTCAACGCTTGCCCTCACACCAAAATGAATCCTTGGAAGCACAAACCTACCAACACACTCTTTCTGTACTGAGTTGTCTTCCCCCAACAAATATGCCAGCAATACTTTTCTATCGAGACTATCTTCCTTGTGCCACAGTGAAGCAGAGGAAAAAAACAACAACCAGAAGGAGCCTTGAGACATCAGAGAGGCTAAGGAGCTCATTAAAATTGGAAGCTTTCTTGGGACAGCGCTCTCTTCAGCGCCCTAAAGTGAATTCCTAGGCAGCTGATATAGATCTACACAAATGTACGAGAGAAAAAGTGAACGGGGGTTCAAAGGCCATAGAGCACAAAAGCACTATGACGTTTCTACATGAATTCCAGAACAGATGAGATGAGCAGAGTGACAGTTCCCAACGGCACGTATCTGACCTGAAGTTCCTCCAGTCTAAAACAAGGTTTTAAATTTTGCTCGATGGAGAAGTAGGAATACATGGCAGCAGCTATAACTGGAAATAACGCCCATTAACACTGTAGCTATTGTGACAGTCCTAATGCTTGCGGCTTTGTCAAAAAAATCTCACAAAGTATACCCATCTTTCACGGCCTTTTAACCCCCACTGCTCACAATCTGTGCAAGGGGGCAGGGCCCACTGGGCCAAGGAAACTTCCACTTCAGCCAACTCGTCAGCCTTTTGAGTGCCGCAAGGCGCCATTTCATTCCTGTTGCCGTCGACAAACCCTGCTTGACCCTACTGGTCAAGAAGTGACCAGCAGTGGTTAAGCCAGGCTGTGGGACATATGGGCGAGTTACCAGATGGGGGGGACAGCAGAAAGACATCCGCAACTTATCCTTGGGAATCTTAGCGGGCAGCACGCAGACCTACACTAAAGGAGGCGCCAGAAACCACCTGCCCACTCTATAGACTGCCAGCTCTTTTTGCAGATACTGTAGAACAGATTTTGGTTCTTCCAGAGTAAGTAACGTGGAGGGAAGGGGCAGGACCCACCGTGCTGGTGGCAAAGAAAGAGGGCTGAAGGTAACAAAAGCTTTTTTAGGAAGTGATGAACACTTAGCAATTTCAATGCTGGGCCATAAATTTGAGGGGTTTTGTACTTTTTCCCCTGCAAGATTATTAAAATCAAAATACTTTTTCATTTGACAGTGGAACTCTGCAGGGGGGGAGATCTCCCCGCCCCCTCCCTCTTCTCCCCCACCCCCTTTTAAAAAACCAAACATTAATTTTAAAAAGGGGGAAGCTGGGTGAAATTACAACTGATAGAATAACACCCGCACTGACTTGAAACAGCATGCAGTCTATGTAACATTACGTACATACAGAGTCAGATTACTTTGGGCCTTGTACAGAGCATCATCCCTAGAGACATTCTACAGAATTCAAAATTGTAGGAATTAAGAAAGAAGCATGAAACTCAACATGATTTTTTTCCCCTTTACAACGTTAGTACTGAAAAGACAGAAGAATGCCAGCAGGAGGCAGTCGATCCGGGAATGCCCTTTGCAGCAGCTCGGGAAGCAGAGGCCCCTTTTGCTTGTGGCGTGCGCAGCCAGCTGGCTACAGGAAGAGAGCAGAGTCTTCTAGGCCAGCACCCGGCTCTCCCTGGAGTGGGTACCCTCTTCCGGGTCACCTCCCCCACTTTTAGGAAATGTTCCCATTTTAAGCTCATAACCCAGTTCTGTGGTTGGTAGCACTCCTTTTTTTAAAAAATGAAGATGTGATCTCAGAAGCCTCTTCAAACCATCTGCTTGAGTGAGGAGCCTGTCAAGGTTCAGTTGACTCTGCTCGGTGGCATCACGATTCCCCAGCATGCCCTTATTCTTCTTAGGATGAAAGCTAGCTCCAGGGGGTGGAGGGGCCTTATAGACAGCCATCATCTTTAGAGGCTAAAACGCCAGGGGAGCTGTTTGCTCAGTCATCTAATCTACAAATTAAGGAGGCTGTGATGTTTCCCAGAAGAGAATCAAAAAGACTGAGTCTAACCAGACTCCAGACCTGGAAACCCCAAACTAAGGCAACCTGTTTTTGGTGGAGAGAGAGAGAGAGAGAGAAATGTGGCAACCGGAAAAAAGCAGTTGTCTGGGAAATGCAGGGCCCGGCACCAGACACAAAGTGCAGAAATAAAAAAGACAGGAAAGTCAGACATCCGTAAGGGTGAGGACTCAACTCCCCAGAGCAGCAGGAGCCCGTGTTTAGCCTCTTCCATTATGCCACCTCTCGTTATGCTTTTCTCTCAGCTATAAGAACCCTCTGCAACACAGCAACTGCCCTGCAGGCATACTGCACGCCTGCTCCCTGATCTGTCCATCCCTAATGAACCAGGGCTCCCATGGGCACCGGCGTGGGGCTCACAACTTCCCAACACGCCATCGTTTGTGGTCTGCACCGGTCTCTCCCTTCCACAAACAGCCTTCTGCAAATACCGGAGAACTCTAGAGAGGAAGTGAAGAGAGGGCACGTGCGTCTCTCTGCAGCCAATGGAAGCAGTGCCGGTCCTCCAGACTGCTTCTACCTCTTCCAAAACTCACAGCAACAGGAGAAAACTCCACCCCCACATCAGAAGTGGGGAAGAGGGATGCCACAAAGTGCTGGGCTTTGGAGCAGGAATCCACCTTCTCTTCTTCAAGGGGGTTTGTGGAGGTCTACGCATGTATGGCAGTCGGTGAGAGCCTAAGAATGGGGGGCACAGAGCTCCCGGCCATATGAGATTACATTATGGAAGCCGACACCTGAGCACGTCCATCCCGCAATCCATCCATCCTTGTGGCGGACCTACTACCCACAGATCTCTCTGACATTCTACACTCTGTGAGTCCACTTGCTGGTTGAGCCAGACCCACTGCACCCACCCACATGCAGAACCAGGGAGCAGACCAAGCCCTTAAGAGGGGGGCCCACCAAATACCACCAGCACACCTCCAAATGAGCCAGCCAGGAAAGCAACCCCGGTTCTACACACAGTGAGCCTTTCCGTAACCTTTGGGAGCACCTTGATCGCCCAACAAAAGCAGAGAACTGTGCTATTCGGATAATGACTTTTGGTACTACTATAGAGTTTGTTCATAGCTCAAGAGATAAAAATTAATGCGGGACGTTTTGCTAACGCGCCAGCCACAAAAGGCCAAACTAAGCCAATACATAGTTCACTCCCATCCTGAAGGCATATCCCAGCAAAACCAAATTTTGCTAGTTCATGACCTGTAACTTCTGGCTGCATTCAGTGAAGAAAAAAATTAAAAGCCTGACTAGCAACATCGGTTCCAGGTGTGTTCCTTTTCAAACACGATCAGGCCTTTAATAAGACACCACTGGAGTGTGCATTCAACAGGTCAGAGCAGCCTAACTCGAACGGACAAAGCCACTTTAGTGGGTTTCCACTTAAGACTCACACAAAGGAGATTCGGCCGCTTTACTGATGGAGAAAAGGCAGCTAAAGCTCTCCTCGGTTTCTGATTAGCTCCCCAAGAAAGGCTGGCAAATGGCAGCCCTTTGAATCCCTAACAACAGCACGCAGACCTAGGCAATTCAACTCCCTTCCTGCACTGGCGCTTTGCGATATGCACTAAAATCTGGAAAGCAGAATTTGTACCGTCAACAACATCATCGTACGAGAGCAGTCTAGCTTGTGATTTTGAAGGGTTTGTATAACAAGAGGTCTTTTCTGAAGCTACACCCTCCTACGTCCCGTCCCACCCCCCCAAAAAGGTGGATGTTTCAAAACTGGCATGTGCCTGGATTGGGCCACACGTGCTGAGCAGCTGCAGTAGTGCTCCGGTCAGAGATGCAAGGAACGAGTTTGAGATCCGGCTGGAACATGAATCCCAAGTGTCTGCGCTATGCTAGAACTCTTCCAATAGGGAACAGCGGAACAGGAAGTTGAGGGAAGGGGAAAAGGGGAAGGGCAGACGGCCTATCCAAGCCCATCCTTCATCACTGGCATCCAGGATGTCCCAATACCAGGGCCTGGATTATTCCTGAGAAAAATCCCATGTCTTGACTGAATGGGGGTCACAATTTGAGCAATGGATCGATTCATTGGCAAGTTCATTGCATCTCCCGTTTCTATACCTTAAAAGCAATCGGCTTTTCAAAAATATGTCGTTCTGCTCAGCTGCTGCTAGCAAATGGAAGAGCCATTTCTTCAAACAACTCAAATCACTATTTTATAAAAAGAGGAGGGAGGGGGGTAAAATAAAAAAAAATAAGAGTGGTTTTATTACAATGATCCTTCCTTCCATCAGTCCACTTGCCCAGAATCCCCCAGGGGCTGGTGGAGATCTCGGGAGCCCAACAACCCTCCTGGCAACTGAGGTGCCATCCTGCCCTGCGGTGGTCTTCACTCCGAGTAGTGCATGATGGACTCCACGTAGTTCCCTGGAAAGAGTCCCGTCACTCCGTTCATGACGCCTTCATACCACCCATCGTCGTTTTTCTTTATGACGTAGATGATGGCCCCTTCTTGAAAGGAGAGTTCGTCTTCCTTGTCTTTAGTGTAATCATAGATCGCCACAACTAGAAACAAACACAAAGAGAATGAAGTGGTGTTTTTCCTTGACTATGATCATTCCCAGGAACAAACTGACTTCAGCTGGGAACAGTGGGAATGCCCCTGAACAACTGCTAACAATTTTCTCTGTCTCTGCATAGTTCAGTAGCTGCCCACGCCGACACTGAAAAGCTAGTTAGGGCATTTAACACATTTTACTTTCAAATTTTGGAATTCTTAAAGTTGAGAGAGAGAGATTTTGTGCTCCCGTTCTTATAACAGCCATGAAAAATGTTACATAAGCAGTAACCAGGCAACTACAGCTGCGAGGAAAAGAGGAAGCCTGCCTAGAACCTCACAGAAGTCCAACTCGCACAAATCTTCTGGGGTAGTCATTCTCAGGGGAGCCCATTTTCACTTGAAAGAAGTGGTAAAATTGAAGGCACTGTGTGTTGAAAAAAACCTGCTTATAGTTTTCCTAAATGCAGGGAAAGGCAGGTACAAAGAATTCTTGCCTTCTGGTTTCTTACTTTAAAAAACCCACACAAAATGACGGAGTAAGAGCAGTCTGTGTACAAAAAAACAAAGACCAGGAGCTGCCTCCCCAATGAAATAAAACAGGGCTTCCATACAGCTCCCTGTTAGCCACCGCCTCTCTCTGCTACTGCTCATTCCAGGACAGGAGCTGCCAACCTGTTGTTGGTAGTCCTGGACAGCTGCCTAAAGAGTCATACGGCTGGCTGCCATACGGAACTTGTTTCTCAGCTATGATGCATCAAGTCACTTGTCCAAATCATGTGGTCATTTTAGCCATGCTGATTCACATGGGGGAACTTCTTCAACTCTGTCCTTTGTGAGCCCAGCTCATACATAATCTCACTGGTCACTTGCACGTGAGCACAGGAGAGGAAGAACAGCCATGCTAACAATTCTGGTGTTTTTACCATGCTGGTGTCTGACACAGCAAATACAGGTTTCTCTAGTAGCTGAATTCCAGGATTAACAGTGGCTCCAGCACTTCTCATCCAGTTTTGGAAGGGTGATAGGTCAACAGTTGTTAATAGGCAGAGAACAGCAGCCAGATCTATCACATCACTGCAACTGATGTACAGTAACCTTCCACTTGGCAGGACAACAGAGATCCAAATTATTCTTTACAATTACAGTATCTACTCAAATGTGAGACTTAGGCCTATTATGCACGCAGAGCTTACTGCAGTTTTTCCGAGCAGTAAGCCTTTAAACTTGACTTTGGATTCTGTGCCCAAGTTACACACCATTCTTTTTCCTCCAGTGTATTTATTCTGCAGCTACAATTTAAACTTTTCTAAATCGGGGTGGGAACATCACTTGTGATGGGGGGGGGGGGGGTTTGCTTCCAGTTTTTTTTAAATTAACACAATTGCCCTATCGCAGCTGCACAGTAGCATCCAGCAATCGCCTTCCATTTAAACCCTCATGGATCAGTCTTTGCTCATCCATTTTAGCATTAGTTCACTGAATGAAAGGGAACACAAAGGAATGCAGGCAAAGAGGGGAAATCAATGTTGAAACTGACAAGACTAGTTTTGAAACTGACAAGCAGCTGCCAAGCCCTTTTTTCCACATTGCCAAGCACTAGGGGATTCTCTGCTGTGAAAAATGGGAAAAGAGTCACATGATCTCATAATATGAAAAAATACATTGAGTGTACAGAATCCAATGACACTGGCATTGCAAGCTTTGATCATTGGCAATGTGTGTGTGCATGCACACATCTGTGCAAAGTCAGCTGCAACTCCATCTTGCTTTGCGCAGGGCCTCAATTTGTATGTGAGAGGAGTCCTCTGGCAGAAGCTCTGGAGAGCTTTTTTAGGGGTATTTTTGCTTATGCCCTAGAGCAGCTGCACTGTAACACTGATTTCCTGCCCTCCCTTGCAAATTTACATAGTTTTCTCTTAGTGATTCTCTAATTTGATCCTGCAAACTGGTCATGATCTTAGCAGTTTTTTAAAGCCTCTCCTGTGCCTATTGCACTCTTTCCTCCAAATGGATCAATCCCAAGTGATTCTTAAGTTTGGCAGTTTGAAGAAAGCCCATGTGGTTCAGCCACCATTGTAATGTTAGGCTTCCAGAGCCAAAATGATTCCCACAACCCCCCCCTCCCCCCCCCAAAAAAACTTCGTTCACTAAAGCATTAAAGGGGAAAACGTTTTTAAAGCTTTAGGCTTCCCATCCCAGTGTGTGCCTCTCTCTTTCCCTTTACATCTCATGTCAGTTTCATTCCATACTGATGATTCTCTCCATCCCCGCAATGCACTGGGGATGCTGCTGTTTGCCTCCTCTCCAATCCCCCTTTCAAGTCAATACCAGCAGGGAACCAAACCTTGCACAGCTCCTTTTAAACTTTCCCCCATCGTTTCAGTGATAGTCTCATATTGCTAGACACATGCTGCTTGTGGAGGGAAAATTAAAACAAGGGGGAAAGTAATTTTATTTATTATATTGACCTAACAGATAAAACACATAGATAACAATTATAAGATCATAAAATTGGAGCCTGTACATCAATGAAGGGGGGAGGATGGCAGAAGGTGCAGAGTGGGCAGAACAAACTCGATGTCAGCAGGGGAGCCACCTTTGAAAGGCAGCAAAAGGGCGAGGAGAAATCCTAGGGAATCTGTAGGCTTCTGAATTACCTTCGGCTTGGAAGCGAAACAAGGGGAAAATTGGCACAAAACACTCTCAGAAAAGAAATCAGAAAGCGAACTGAGCACTGAAGGGAGGAAAATCAATGCAAAACAGAGAAGAAAACTCAACTAATATGCACAGTAAGAGTGAGGGAAAACACCCGTGCATAATAGGCCTTAGTTTTTCCCCCCAGGTATGCCAGCAAGAACTGTAACTTCCATACCAGCTACAGTTATGTCCAATAACAATATTTTTGTTGTTTGTATATCTTTTTCTAGAGGGATCATCTTATATTCCAGGTCATCTTCCTTTCCAGTAAATACAACACTGCTCGTGTACTTATCAGCTCCTTGCTTATTTTCGCATCCTACAGAGGGAGAGCTGGCGCCCTCCCCCAAAGGAGGGAAGAAATAACTTCATACACCCTGACTTGCTCTGTTTCCATCCCTGCAAAGGATCTCAAAGATACATCATCATCATCAACAACATCAAGAAAATGTATTATGGTTGACTACTATCCAAAGACTGCAACAGACCTTCCCTTCTCTGTATCAATTCTCTCCTGAAGTCTCCCTCCCCAAGCCTACCTTTCTCTAAGTAGGTCCTCGGTGCCCACGGTGGATCTTCCTCAGCATAGGGGTCACTGTATTCCACTACTGCGGCTTCCTCCTCCTCATAATCTTCTGGAGGAGGGGGCGGCGGCGGGGATTCATCGAAGACTGGCTCGTCTGCAGGTGGTGGGGGAGGAGGAGTATCTGAAACTAAGAGAAGAGCAAAGGTTCAACATGGACGTTCTACAGGCCACCTTCAGACGTCAAACTGAACCACAATGGAAGCAAAAGGTGCATGAGTCAACCTGAGCTAGGCTTGTGCCCACGCCTGCCCTCTGCCACTCTCCTTTCTCACACACAGCACAACAGGGAAAAGGCGGTTTAAGACCAGCTCCAGTTATAGCATACAAACACGAAATTTCGTTTTCCTCCCATTCAAGGGGATCCTGAGCCAGGATTACAACCTAGTGACAAATCTTAAATTTAGGGGGGGAGAAAATCTAATCCGTTAAGATGGGTGGCTGCATTTGTCAACGTGTCACAAATAACTGGAACTTTGTCTTATATTAGCACTCTTTTCTGGAGATCAAGGCAAGAAGAGGGAGAAGCCAGGCACACATGTGAGCCCAGCACTGGCGGGATTCTAGCACATTTTTCAGTAGTTAAACTTGGGTGTCTGAATGCAGCCAGAGTTCGTTTCTATTACGTATTCAGTGAGGTGCTTTAGAGTTTTCATTGTCTCCCACACCCCCACCCAGGCAGAAGCACGTGTGTAAGAGAGAAAGCTGCCAGTGAGGAGTCTGGAGGTGAATCCAAGTCTTCCTCGATCTCCCAGGTCGTGCTATCACTGTATGGACACTGACTATTTCTGTAATGCCCTCTTTAGAGGTTTCTATCCCACCTAAGCCGCTTCCAGCCCCCCCCCCCACTTAGAGTTATTATTTTGTGACAGCCGTGACCTTTGCCCCCACCCTCCACTTGATAAGCAAGAACTCTGCAGGGAACGCAACCTATCAAAACCGCTTTCTCCTCCCTTCTGCTGATCCATACCCACACCCTTTACGAACTGTGCTACTCATCTCAGCTGCTGGCTAAACCAGACAGAATTTACTTAAAATGGTTTATGAACAATGCAGCTGAACGCGGAAAATCTGCTGGACTTGGGGTGAGAAAAGATACCCCCCAAAAAAGGAAAGATTTGCGGTCCAAGGACATTAGATCGCTCCCACCTGGCACACAGGGAGAGCGTTGGCGCTCCAAGATCTGAAACCTTGAGTGGCTCTACATAGATCACAGCGTAACGAAAAGGCACACTTACTATTTTCCTGAACTCTGGCCACAAATCCCATGAGTGGCAACTGAGGAGTTACCTGTAGGATGGAGGGTGGCGGTGGTGCAAGCGACACTGCAGCAGAGGAGCAAGAAGGAGAAAGCTTCTGGTTAGGGACTGATGGGGCAGGAGGAGAAAGAGCATCAGTTCGGGCCCTGCGGCTTCCTGGAAAACACTGAACACGGCAACTGAGGAGGAGGAGACATTGCAACCAGCCAACTTGCTTTAACTAACTAGCATTCCAGTGCAGAGCTTTCTCTGGAAATTAACACAGGGCTGGTCTCAGGAACGGAAAAGCAATTCACGTTTAAGGGACATCTTCCGCAGTTCCCACGGAAAGACGGTATTGAAAACATTCCATCGCTTTAGTAATCACAGAAAAGACAGTGGAATTACTTCTGAATTCATCCTTTTCCATACCACCTTTACAAAATTTGACAATTTAAAAGCACAGAGGGGAAACACAAGTTGCAGACAATGCCAGTCTCTTTCTAGCTTAAGCCAGAGAAAGTTCAGGGGCAACAGTTCTGAATAACTTGACTTGAGGTGCCTCTCTTGAGTTTGTGCAAAGCTGTGGACAGAAGGCTTTAACAAACTGGATCTCAGAGAAGCGCTTGTGTGTGATTAAGCCCAGCTCTGAGTGAAGCTGAGTAAAGCTGCGCAGACTGAAACATTCAATGGTACATACTGTGTGGACTTGCTCCCAGAGAGGTCAATGGAAGGCTTAAACAGCTGCCCTCAGCTTTGCTTTCTGCATCAGGGCCAAATGGATGCCATTTGTTTCTATGCCACAGCATTCAGCGAAGGCCACTTTTCCAGAAGCCTAAAGCATCGCCTCCCAGCCATGGGCTACTGAAGAAGATGCAAGCCAACTATCCAGCATCCGTGCCCAAACTTTCTTGTTCTTTTGCTTGCCACAAGTGCATCTATGGCCAAGTGCAAATGGCTGGGTGGGTGCTGCATTCCAGGCTACCTGGTACCATGCAGGGCTTCTCACATCCCAGGTGCCTTTTCAAACACTGCACTTAATGAAGAAACAAGGGGCGAGCCCCTTACCCTTACGGCCCCCACATTCCCAGAGGCATTTTGCTTCCAGTGTTCCCTCTCTGTAAAATCAACGAGTGACTCCCCCGCCAAAGATTCCCCTTGCTCCCCTGCCAACTCTTCCTTTCCCGGGACGGGAGCAATCTGGGTGTCCTCACCGGCCCTCTCCCCGCACTAGGTCACCGCTTTGCTTAGTCCATGGGTCCTGTTGAACCTAGCATCCCTCTAAGTAACTAAAAGCCAACGTTTACAAACCTCTCCTCCTTTGTTGCTCTGCCACAGGGAAATTATGTTCTTTGTGATTTCCTGTTCATGCAAATAACCCTTTAATGCATTACTTTCTTCTTGACTAAACAGACTGAATTAGAGTTATGTAACTTATTTACGAGCTATTTGGCATCTTCTGTGCTACCGTCCTAGAGACACGGAGACTGGGAAAGAGCCATGCATTTACACACACGCACAAAAGGATTCCACAAAAGATGGGGAATAGCGGCGAGGGGGGACGTTTTTGCATTGGGGGGGGGGGGGGAATTAAACTTGGAAGGTCAGTCTTTTAAAATGGCCTCTCTCCTTCAGCCGGCAGAGAGTCATATTTATTGCCAACAACTTACCACAGCGAACAGTGTAGTGGTTTTGCCGTATGCGGTAGGACAAAATGTTTCACATACAAAGCAGCGCAGCCACTATGTGCAAATACATGCCTCTTTGCAACTGTGGGCGTCATACACAGGGATAGAGGGACTGTGCTAAGCACATCACTGCCACGCTGTAAAACGTTCAGGAGCACAAACCCAGCAGGCCAGAAGAGGGGCTCGGATAGGAGTTCACAAGCCCCCTGCGAGTTGCTCTCAGCCCTGCCTGTCGATTCACAGAGCTGCCAGAAAGACGAGGTCGGAAACACAAAGTATCTTGTACATGGAGTAAACTACTCTGATTCATCCCCATTCCCCCACAAACACAACAATGCTGCACACACACACAGAAAGCCAGAGCCCTTCTCCCAACACCCAGCTATCTCTGAGTGGGGAAGGTTTTTTGTACTGAGGGAAGAGTACATCATCTAAAGAGTGTGGTCCCGTCACAGACCTCAGGTATGCCATGATGTGTCAATTTGAACAAAGCTGACCCTCTTTTTGAGAGAGAGACTGCAGTCTGCTTTATTTGGCTCCCCTAGGAGAACAATCCAGCCTTCTCCATGCCAGCTGCTTCTATGCATCAGAAATGGAACAGATCATTTCCCCACAGAAATGTCAGCTGCCCCGGTGGCAGTGGAAAGTGCCATCAAGCCACAGCCAGTTTATGGCAACCTTGTAGGGCTTTCAAGGTGGCAAGAGACGTGCAGAGGCAGCTTGCCATTGCCTGCCTCTGCGTAGCGGCCCTGGACTTCCTTGGTGGTCTCCCATCCAAAGAGGCTGACCCTGCTTAGCTTCTGAGATCTGAGAAGACAAGGCTAGCTTGGGACCATCCAGACCTGGGCAAGCCATCCTCATAATTTGAGCTCGCAACAGCTATAGCAGACCCACTTTTTTAAAAAATGCAGACAAACCAATCAAATGCCTTGTGGAAACTGAGCAGAGTTTACTGAGTGTTATGGGAGACCGAAGTCTACAGCCAACCTGGTGGTGGTGGTGGTGGTTGTTTTTTAATGCATACCATTTTCTTCCCCCACTACAAATTTTGGGCAGGCATGGTAACATCATGCAATGTGCTTTTTAACCAAATGTTATCAAGGGGAGTGGAGGAAGAGGCCCGCTGTAACGCGCATGCAATCAAGCCCTTACACACTGCATAGCACTGCTGGCGGATGGGTGGGTGCGTCGGGGTACTGAATTCCCTCCACTGGCACTGCAGTCTCACCTGGGTTCTGGCTATAAAACGGTCCTCCGTTCACCTGGTTTTGAAGGCTGTTCTGTGAAGTGATGGAGGGAGGGCGCCTGTATGGCAAGGAGCCCCCTATTGAGGGAGGGGTGTGCCGAGTGGCAGGTCTGTTCATGCTGTAGAACTGAACGGGGTGACCTGTCCGGGAAGAAGAGAGAATGCGTGAAGGCGGACAACAAAAACGGAAGCCGGGATTTCAGTCTGCATGCAACAGATTTTGAAAG
The DNA here is from genome assembly GCA_029233225.1 of Lepidodactylus listeri. Lineage (NCBI taxonomy): Eukaryota > Metazoa > Chordata > Lepidosauria > Squamata > Gekkonidae > Lepidodactylus > Lepidodactylus listeri. Next base: position 14,951,534 of record JARCFY010000010.1, on the reverse strand, counting down.
TTCTAAAAACAATGCTATTTGTCAGAATCAGAGCCAATGCAGATGAGTCACTGGCTAAATACAGCACCTACAAGTCTAAATGTTTTTAAAAGCAATTCCATTGATAGGGAATGTACGTTAGACAGGATAATTCAGTGACAGTTTTTTTAGAAGGGAACATGCACAGTGTTAACAATTGTTATCAAATGGAATAATGTGTGCAGATGACAGGTACAGTCCCACCCGGAGGGGAGCACACACAAAAAGGGAGTGCTCCGGATGGAATCTGCGAGCTCTGAAAGCAGCTGACCAAACACACATGGACATGGGTACAGCATCCACTGCGTTCTGTCTGACTTTTAAGAACACATCAACAGTTCTTGGGTCAGTTCTTGGGGGCAGTTCTTGGGTCAGTCACGCAGTCTCGGCCTAACCTACCTCACAGGGTTGTGAAGAGAAAACGGAGAATGATGCAAAGGCTCTTTGGTTCCCACTTGGGGGGGGGGGGAGGTGGGGTATAAATGAGGTAAATAAATAAATAAAAGGTGGGAGTTGTCAAACCATTCTTTGCACTTTGTACGCCAGAAAGCCAGCAACTCAGACCACCCAGCAACACTGTCAGTTGCCACGAAAAGAAAGCCACGGAGAACTAGAGACGGTGCTGACGGACGGGCATTCCAGGTTTGCCTGTCTGCGGAAACGATTTGGTTTGCTGCTGCACTAGTAGAACTGAAGCGCAATCAGAAACGAAACCGTCTTATTCTTCCAACAACGCATGCACCTGCCCAATTTGTCCATGACGCATCATGTGGGATCCTGGCTTGCCGGACAAAGGGTTTTGCCAAGTACACCGTTCTACTCCCTGAAACTATTAAATGGCTGACGAAGTCATGTAAGCCACTCTGGGCCTGCAAAAGCAGGGAGAGCGGCCTATAAATCCAATAAATAAATAAAACAAAAATAAATAAATAAAGTGTGCTATTGTCTTTCACTCCATCCTTGTGGAGGAACAAATAATAATTCCAAAGAAAATCAGATGACTACCCCGGGGGTGGGGGGGTGGGGGGGAGCGAGCCTCAATCTCCTTCAGCCCTAAGACAGTAATCACACCTTTGGTTCAGCTGCCTTCAGAGAATAAAACACACTCACCTGCGGAAGGAGCGGAAGAGGCAGCAGGGGGAGTTGGAGAAGTGAAGCCATCGGCAAGGGGCTGAGCCCCCGCGGCAGCGGCAGCATCTGGGGCAGCGGAGGACGGGACAGTGGCAGGAGGGAGAGGAGTGGGAGCGGGGGCAGAAGTAGCAGGAAGGGGAGAAGAGCCAACTGAGCTGGCCGGGGCTGGGGGGAAAGAGGAGGAAGAGGCGGAGTTAATCAGGAGTCTGGGTTAGCAAGGTTCAGAAAAGCTGTTTTTGAGAATTTGGTGTTAGATGTTCCATTAATGTTTTACGCTCTAGCAAAAACAAAAAAAGTGATGGAGGAGGGGGATAAAAGAAAGTGGTTTCTGTTGGGAAAGAGATATCCCTGTTGAATGCAGCAAGGAAATTAAAAAAGAAAGAAAGAAAGAACCGGAGGAAAGAGCCAAGAAAAGAACACGTCCTCCACTCCGCTTGCCCACCGCACTGTGATTTGTCATCGTTCCCCCCCACCACCAGGAAACGGCTTTGCCCTCCTTCTAACCAGCCCTTCTACTTGGCATATGCCACTTTAGTTCGTTCAAGTAAATTACATACATCACAGAAACGTTAGCTGCAATCTAGCCTTATTTTTGGCACAAAAAACAAATGTCTCTTTTCTCCCTAAATGTCAACCTTCCTGATTTTGTCGCAAGTGCTAAGGAAGAGGCAGGCTTCTGTTGACTTAAAGGGGGAAAGAACGAATTGTCGAGGCTTCGGCAAATCCTTCCTGCGAGCTAATTTATGAACAGTGCCAAAAAAAAAAAAAACCCTCCCAAAAAAACCCTTGCCACTTTCCCCTATTCTTAGCTCTAGAAATCTGCTGCAGCTTCTCAAAGAGGTACAAAACTATAAATCACAGCGTTCAGTCTGCATTCCCAAACCAGAACAACTAGATTATTTAGAAATCCCAGCGCCCTGCTATATTCCCCACCCCACGCAGAAAAGTATCACTAAAAATGTCTTGGGATAAGACCACAGATGCAAATGACCTCAACAAATACAATGTGTTTTCAGTGTATTTAAATAGTAACCATTGTTAAGTAGTCAACTGGAGACAGATTGCAAAAAGTATAATTCCATTTCCACACCAGCCGAGGGGGAGGGCAGGGGGGTGCAGTCACAGCACAGTATAATAACATTTTAGCTTCACTGTCATTTTATGTTGATGCAGCACTTAAGGATTGAGTGTAGGTCTTTCTGTGCCGTTCCTCTTACTTGCCCGGGGTTTATGAACCAGCTAGTGATCAGGTCTAGAGACGCCCTATGCAGCAATTGTACTTCTCAGCCTCACAATCAAGCAGTTAAATTATATTAAAGAGAAAATGAAATGGGTTGACTGGGGAGGAGTATCTGTTGTAAAGATCGTTTTAGCTATTGCCTGGCTTTTCCTTCCTGCTGATAACTTTAATTAGCAAAACGCTCTCTGGATAACAGGAAAACAAGACACCCCCCCCCCCAACGCTTTGCCAGGGCAATGAGGGTACACGTGCCTGTTCCAAGATGGTGCCGTTATTATTACAAAAGAAACATTCTTTTCCCAAATGACACTGCTGGGGATGCTTAAAGAGCGGTTGAACCTTTGCCCCCACCAAAAATGTTTCTAAATAAACTCATCACCCCCCAAGATACTTTTTACAGTACAGATACCAAACAGCTTTCCCAAGCAGGGTTAAGTGTGGCTTGGATGGCATTTTCCAGTGGCAGGGGAGGAATGGGTTAGAGCTCTTCTCCCCCACATAGGCTGAGGACAGACTGGCAATCTGGAGCGGGATGAATGCGGAGGCAACTGCTGCGGGGGAAAAACTCCCCAGGGCTGGCCGTTCACACTGGCCAGTGTATTGCGCAAGGATGCTGTTATGGAGCGTTCAGACTGCTGCGGAGTGGCCCCACGTGGGCCGGCCTCTGCAGTTCGTGATAGGGCTGTTTCGGCAATTTGCACATGTGCGCTCATGCGCAAACTGGCAGAATGCCGCGTTCGCACTGCCGCCTCCGCTTGCCTCCCGCCTTCTTCCGGTTCACACTGCCTGGAAGCGGGAGGCATGCGGAAGACGGCCCCTGAACACCGGTTTCTCCCGGTGTCCCAGTAAAGCAAAAGGAAAACGTCTTCAAGATGCGTAAGTACGGAAGGGAGCCGAGGGACAGCTGCGCAGGTCTGGACCGGCTCCCTTTCCCCGTTTCCCATACGGACCTCTCCCGGGGCAGATTGCCAGTCTGTCCTCAGCCCTAATGTCCCCCCTCCCAAGCACCCCAGCAAATAGCACTGGAAAAGAAGAAAAGGGGTTTTTTTTAATTAGCAAATGGAATGGAATGAACTGTTCTACTCTGAATCCTTCCTTAAGAGTAACATATTTGTATATTTTAAAAAATAATAGGCCCCACAAGTACAGGGGTTTTCCCACACCCTTCCCTACACTTGCATTGCCCTTCACAACTGCCCAAAAGGTTGGCGTTCTATCAGACACAAAGGTCTGCCCCCAAAAAGGAACCGGTGTGTGCGCATGTGCTCACAAAAGATACCACCTCTCCCAAAACAAACTGATCAACGTGACTGATCAATAAATGGTGGTTTTGGTCTTTTTTTTCAACCAATGCTGGATTAAAACAAATTACACTCCAAAATAGTTACACATTCTCCATTTGCACAATCAGCATTCCGGTAAGCTATGAGCATGAGAAGGTACTAAAAAACTCACACGCACGGAAGCATGCAATTTACCTGTGCGGTAGAGAGGCAACACAGATCTTCTAGTGGGCAGATGGGATGACAAAAAGGGGTGTGCTCTTAGAAATCCCGGCATGCACGCCTACACTCACTAGTGTAAGAACCTGGATATGTGGATCAAGGCCCACTGGTTCTGCTTAAAAGAAAACCCCAAATAAATGTTTCTTGGAAGCATCCCATCTACGTGCTTCCATCTCTGCTAGCTTAAAACAAACCTCGCATTGTCCACCCTAAGGACATGCCCAAGAAGGCACATAAACAGGATTAGGGTAGTCCAACTGTAACACACAAAAACACTCATTCGTATTCCATGTTGATGGAGAAAACAACAAATGATTGACATTTGCAGAAAATACCCAATTACTCTTATAAATTAAGCAAATGTACAAAGACAGAGGGGGAGGAAAGAGGAGAGAGGTCCACTTACCCGGATACACACTGGGAGGGGAGGGAGTAGGGACAGCGATAGGAACGCCCACACTCCCGCTCCCGCTGTTCTCTCGACTGCTGCTCCTACTGCTGGGGTGGCTCCCGCCGCTGCTCCCGCTGCTGCTAAAGAAATCAGACAAAACCACCAAGGTATCTGTATCACATTCCACCAGGCACACAGCAGCCTTACAGCAGAAGCTGGCCCATTTTCAACTTTGGGGACAAAGAAACAAACAACACATATTTAAAGTTATCTGCTGACGCTTTAAGCTAAAATTAAGATGCACAAGCCACAGACAACAGCTCCCCGCTGCACTATCGGAAATGGCATCCAGGAAACTGCCCAAAGGCCCCGCACATTACAAACCACTGGCAGACAAAAGGCCAGCATTTGTAAAAGCCTGGGTTTTCCTGCATTGCTTACGCTGTTGAAGGACACACTGCTAGGCAGGCAGTAAAACAGTTTTTAAACGCAAGAGATTTCACTGACACTATTGCTTTTTTGGCCGCCTGAGGCACCTTTCCCCCTTCTGTGCAACTCAACTTCCACAGCTCAGACAAAGGCATTTTGCAGCAGCTATGATATGTCTTCTAGAAACCCACGGGGGGGAAGGGGGGGATGGAATCACCCATGCTTCCTGTGGTTTACTGAACAATCGATTCCAAGTGACCGAAATTTTCGCAAGCATCGGACCCTTAGAACTCTCCAGTGGGAAACCTCTGGGCTTCATAACCTCCACTGGGAAGCAACTCCAAACTTCACAGCTGCCCAGCTCTGATTAACAGGCGCAACACTTTAGACGTTGCGTGCGGCCTTGGGCACCGAAAGGCGATTAAATGGAAGCTATAAGGCAAAAAACAAATTGGTCCGATACGGTAGCCTTCTGATCTCATTTGGGGCTGCTGTACAATTCAGCGAGCAGAGGGTATACCGCAGCTGAATAAAGACAAAAAGAAAATATTGCACATCATGCAACTCAGGAGGAAAAAGCATCACCGTTTCCCTTTAACTCCCAATGGATTTCACAGGAAATCACAAGATTTTATGAAGGTCTAAATTAAGGGGTGGGGGAGGCGGGGCGTGGGTTGGGGTGGGTTTAAAAGCAGATTGCTTGAAGCTGCGTGGTTATGCCTTAATTATTATGGGTTATATTTTGTGCAGGAGCAGACCGAATACCTGTAAGTGCGATTCCTCTGATTCACAGAAGCTGTTCTAACAGGGCTCTGTTGCGAGGGAGCCATATTACGGGTTGGGCTAGGTACATAGTCATTTGGTACCACTGGAGGACGCACTGGCTCCAGTGTGCGATAGGGAGAGTGACGCCTACACAAGAAAAACATACGTATGGAAGCAATTTCAGACAACGAAATACACCAAAGACGTTGGGCAAGGCACTGAAGAACTCCTGCTCACTGTTCTAGTGGAGAGGATGGATACAGCACGATCCAGTCCACCGTGGGCAGAGCTGCCACAGAGAAGGGCCACAGGCTTCTCCCTCCCCTCCCCTATGACCACAGGCACAGTCTGCATGACGGATGGCCACGAGGAATGGAAGGCCTGCCCGTGCCTCCCACATTCCCATCCAACCTCCTGTTTTGTCTTGATATGGCTTACTTGGAGCTCAGTCTGTACCGGGGGGAGTGGTGAGAGACGCATGGGGATATGAAAAGCTTTGCACTGACCACTCGTCCCCCCCCTAAAGGCCTGTTGTGCTACCCGGATGGGCTTGTTTTAGCTTGAGGGACTGGAAAACTAGGGCTCTGTTAAGCACATGGGAATCCTCCACACATACTAATGCTGTGCCCACAGTGGACTGGATGGTGCTACCAATCCTTTTTTATTTAGTGACTACAGGACATTCAGGATAGCCAGTTACTTGTTCCAGGTAAACAGCAGAAAACAACATAGAACTGCTGTATACAACAATGTCAACTAAAAGCCCAAGAAGCTCCAGAAGAAAGTAGATATTTAACAAACATTTCCAGTGGCTTAGTCACTCCCTCCTGGCTATACTACAGGATGCATCTATCTGAGGCGAAGGGAGGGGAAACACCTCCAAATCCCACACAACGAGTCAGAAATTTCACAAAGCCACAATAAACACAAGGATTATCCCCTCCCCCGGATACTAACCCCTTTGCAGCCTCCCCATTCCCCTTCTGGGACACACCAGATTGTACTCACCCAATGGTTCCTTTCCCTGACATTGGAGGACTGGGTGGTTTCTGGGTGGGTGGTGTAGTACGAGGCAGGCCACCCATTTTCATATTCTGTGTACTAACCTGCAGGAGAGGTAATGGGAAGAAAAACCACCTTCACTAAACTCAGGTAAACAACAACTAAATAAGATTCCTCTGAGAATTTATTTGCAACAATAAAGAATGGGTGTGTGGGCAAACAATTCAGAAAAATAAAATTGTGGTCATACACTTTTGTACAGAATCTATTTCTTTGCTTAAGGCCATTCATTGCACTCAAAGGACTTGCTGGGTGCAATGGTTGCGCTGACCACATTCGCCTTTACACCACTGCACTTAGCTTTGGGTCAAAGGACGCAGCGTGCCTACAATCTCGCGGAAAGTTTCGCTTACTGGGTTCAGCAGGTCATTTCACACATTACATTTTGTATGTACCCCATAACACAATTTACCTGTACATCTAGAAATGTAACATGTATGTGCACAACACAGATTTTTTAAAAAACTGCATGTATCGTACAGATGCACATGCCTGGGGGGAGGGATTAGCTACAGCTTCCCACCAAACACATATGTGGCAGCAAACCCATAATGTGTGAAGCGTCTCTCAAAGCAGTTAGGATGCGCGTTTCAAAAAGCCCGGTTTTTCATCAACTTTTTTCGTACTATTTTATAGTGCGTCCTCAGAACAGAGAACGAGGTCTTAATGCATAAAATCCCTAAGATAAACCTTCTCTCCAGAACAAAGAAGTATCCCCTGTGTCCAGTTCTTAGGAGAAATACCATAGCAGAGGCTTCATGAATGCCAAATCATTCTACTGAAAAATGGAACTGCTATAAGGTCATGGAACTTGGAGTTTAGAGCTATTAGTCACTAGCATTTCTATTTAACTTCAAATGTTCTACAGCCCCTTCTAGCCCTACTCAAAGTGGCTCACAAAAGACTACCCTGTGCTCCCACATTGCACTGCAACATTGGTCTCCTCCTAGTCCCTGCCATGCAACAGTCAGCCATTCTGCTGAGGCACCTTCCAGCCCTTTCCCCATCTTTCGGGCTCAAAGAACAGAGCAGCTGGGGCCAATCTTCACTGGCTCTTTCCAATGGAACCACAGAATCATAGAGTTGGAAGGGACCTCCGGGGTCATCGAGTCCAACCCCCTGCACAATGCAGGAAATTCACAAACACCTCCCCTTCCACACACCCTGTGACCACTGTTCCACGCCCAGAAGATGTCAAAAAACCTCCAAAATCCCCAGCCAAACTAGCCTCGAGAAAAATTGCTTCCTGACCCCAAAGTGGCGATCAGCATTTCCCTGGGCGTGTAAGAAAGGGCTGCGAGAACTAAGCCCTGATGGAACCCTTCCTGCCCTCCCTCTCATGACCTGCCTAAGTTCACAGAATCAGCACTGCTGTCAGATGGCCATCAAGCCTCTGTTTGAAAACCTCCAAAGAAGGAGAGCCCACCACCTTCCGAGGAAGCCTGTTCCACTGAGGGACCACTCTGTTTAGCCAAAAACTCTTCTGATTTCATTTCAACCCGCTGGGCTCTGGTCAAACCTTCTGGGGCAACAGAAAAGAACTCTGCACCATCTTCTATATGACAGCCCTTCAAGTACCTGAAAATGATTATAACATCACCTCTCAGTTGTCTCCTTTCCTCACAGGACTTGGTCTCCAGACCCCTTACCATCTTCGTTGCCTTCCTCTGGACACGTTCCAGGCTGTGTATATCCTTCTTAAGCTGTGGTACCCAAAACTGAACACAATGCTCTAGGTGAAATCTAACCAGAGCAGAGTAAAGTGATACCATCACTTCACATGACCTGGACTCTAGCCCAAAATTGCATTTGCCTTTTTAGCTCCTGCTAATAAGTTCTACGATTTAGCTGTTGCTTGGCAAGGAGGGTAGAATGAACTGCACGCTCTGAGGAGGGGCTGTGATAGAGCCCATGCATTGAATGAAGATGGGCCCAAGGTCAACGTTTTGCACTGCCAGTCCAGTTATCTCAAGACAGCAGATGTTAGGGAAGACCGCTCTCTCTGCCCAAGCCTCTGGGAGAATAACTACCTGTGCAAGTAGACAAAACTGAGCTAGAGGGACCAACATTCTGACTCAGTATAAAACAATCCAGTATAGTCATCTGCTATGTACTGCATTTGGCTTTCATTGTGGTTACACAAGCTGCCGTTAAAGCAGAATAAAACGGAGTTCTATAACTAACACCATCCAGCCAAAACTCAATTAGAAGTTCATGTAATTAGCTCCTGAGGAGCCAACTCCAGCCTTTGGACTTTAGAGTAACACCAAAAAAGGAAATATATTTCAAGTATCGTTTATCTCAAAGCTTTCCATCCTCATCAGTAGTTTTCATGGATACATGTCTAGCGTATACAGTTTTGTTAACAAACTAAATGTGAAACTTATCAGGCATACTGATGAGATGACCTCCTCCTCCGAGTGCTCTTAAAAGAACGATAGTATCACCATAGCAACATCTTCTGCCTGTCATTTTTTGGGGAGCTGGTAGGCATTTAATTGATTTATTTGATGACGGATTACATAAATATGAAATATTAATGTCTCATGTTCATCAGCACCTCACGGATTTTATCCATGAAATAAACATCATGATTTATTTCCACATAAATCAAACAAAATGAGAAAATTGCAATGGCTTGTATTTGCATACAGAAATAGCTAGCTGGGTGAACAAAGTATGCCCCTGGAAAATGAGCTAACCCGGGTTCAAATGCCAGATCATTGGTGTGGCCCTGGGAACAGGCCGTTGGATACTTACCATGAAGGGTCCTTCTCCTCTGAGGAAAGGAGGACATCTTGAGGGTGATTCCCACCATCCAATCAGGGAGGCAGGAACTGTTTTTCAGCTTCCTGTCTCTTGCCTGTGGGAGTCACCCTCTTCAGTTTTGGTAATTCCTAAAGCAGTCAGACTATAATGTCAACTCTAGGAAAGAGAACACATGGACAGGAACAGAGCAATGACATAGATAAGAAAAAAAACACGCAAATAATACGAATGAGACAAGAAGTGTACCTGTTGAATAACTAGTTTGACGACGACGTCGGGAGGGAAAAGATGTCCTCCTTTCCTCAGAGGAGAATGACCCTTCATGGTAAGTATCCAATGGTCTTGTTCTCCCTCTGAGGCGGAGAAAATCTTGAGCGACCTACCAGAGCAGTGTCCTCAGTTTTGGGGTGGGTTATCATCATCTTCACTTGGAATGTGTTGTAGCATTATCCTACTGAAGGCAGCATCTGGTGAATTATAAGTGTTGATCTTGTAGTGTTTTAACAAATGTGAAGAGAGATGACCAGGTTGCTGCTTTGCAAACTTCCTCGACTGTTGCCTGCCTTACAAATGTGGCATAGTTGGTGGCACTCCTGACAGAATGGGCTGTAATGCCAGCAGGGATAGGAAACTTGTGGGTCTTACAGGCCTCTACTATGCATGCTCTGAGCGTACTACTTATGGCCAACTTGGACAGGCTTTCTCCTGTGTTAAATGGAGATATGGAAAAGAATAACATGTGGGTCTTACTAATGCAGCTGGTTTGACAAATATATTTCTTGAGAGCTCTTCTGATGTCAAGGGTGTGCCATGTCTTCTCCCTTTGAAGCTTCAGGTTTGGGTGGAAAGATGGAAGACATATTTCTTGAGCTCTACAGAAGACAGAATGGACTTTGGTCATGAAGGCAGGATCTGGTCTAAGTACGCCCTTGCAAAATATGCATAGCTCGGGTTTAGCTAAAAGCGAACCTAGCTCGGAGACTCTTCTAGCGGATGTGATAGCCATCAGAAAAGGAGTCTTCATCCTCGGCCATTTCAACGAGACTTCCCTGAGTGGCTCAAACAGTGGCTTGGTAAGTGTCGAGAGAACCGTATGTAGCTTCCATGTAGGGAACCTGTGGCGGGTCTCTCAAAGTCATGCCTTGGAGGAAACATCATATTTGAGGATGTCACAAAATGCTTGTGCCACTGACTTGGGACAGGATCGTGGCCAAGGCTGCAATTTGTCATTTGAGAGTAGCAGTTTTTAGCCAGCTCATAACTCCTTGCAGGAATGCCAAGATTGAGATAAGTGGTAGTTCCAGTGGGTCAACTTTTTTTTTTTGCACCAGCGCACAAACACCTTCCATGATGTGTTATAAATTCTCTTGTGTCTCTGTGACATCTGCGTCATACCCTAGGCACAGGAAACTGCTCCTTTCAGTCTCCAAGCAGTTAAATGCAGCCATCCTGGTTGTGGATGCCAGATGGGTTCCTGATATAGTATGCCTAGTGATGCTGGGAACCTCCAGGGAGGTGCTATCGACATCTCTTGTAGGGCTGAAAAACATGGTCTGCATGGCCAGAACAGTGCCACTAGAATGATTTCTGCTAGTTGTTCTTTGATCTTACTGAGTACCTTGGGAACAACTGGATTGGTGGAAAGGCAAATAACAGAGTCTTTGGTCATGGGGAAATGAGAGTGTCTGTTGCCTCTGCCCTGGGGTGAAGGAATCTTGTGTAAAATCTATCGATTTGGTGATTCGTTGGGAATGCAAAAAGATCTATCTGTGGTAGGCTGAAGTGCCTGGTGATCTGTAGGAACAGATCCCTCTTGAGGTACCACTCTCCCTCCTGAATCACTTTCCTGCTAAGCCAGGCTGCTTGATTGTTTGAAGTCCCTTTTATGTGTTCTGGCCAAACTAACGCCAGGTATTTTCTCTGCCCAACATATTACCTGTACTGCCTCCTTGTGTAGGGGGGGACAATCTCGATATCCCCTGCTTGTTTATGAATGTTTTGGCTGATATGTTGTCCATCCTCACTAGGATGTGAGAGTGAGCTATCTAAGTCTGGAAGTGTCTTAATGTGGTATCTATGGTCCTCATCTCCAAAATGTTGATGCTCAGTTTGTTTCTGGCTTGGATCACCAATCCTGAACTGGTTGGATGTCCAGTGTCACATACACACACCCATCCAGATAAACTGGCATATATAAAGATCTATCTCATCTCCAACATCCAATGTGTCTTGCCTTGGAGTAAGTTGAACATCTTTGCTCACCATTGCAGGCTGATCTTTACTTTGGGTAGTACCTGAACAGATAGGCCCTCTTTTGTCATGATTTAAGACTGGAATGGCCGCAAGAGTTGCTGTAATTGTCACACATGTAGTCATCCCCAGTAAATTCAGTCTATGCATGATATTGGCAGTCCCAAGAGTTTGGTCAGGGTCATCAAGGAAATGCATCTGCTCATGAACACGAACTTGGACATCTCTGATTTTCCGTGCTTTGTGGACCAGCCAAGACAAGCAGTTGGCTGTTGTATCGATAAAGACTCTCAGGTGTTCTAGCTGTTCTGGGTTCAGTGAGTTCTTCTGCAGGTTTATGATGAAGCCATGACTTTGTAGACATTGAATCGTCGTCTTCACTAATGTTTTGTCTCTGGAGCAAGTCATCTAAAAAAGGGTGCGTGTGGAACCTCTGTTCTCTTAATTTGACAGTGAGACTGATCAGAACTCTGGAGAAGACTCTCAGAGCTGTTGAGAGACCAAATGGGAGCACCTTGAATTGACAGTGGTCTATCCCAACACAGAACTGGAGATATCTCCTGTGCCTTGGAAGAATCAGAATATGCAGGTATGCCTCCATAAGATGTATGGATGTGAGGAATGCTCTTGATTGTCGGGATTCTGCAATAAACTGGAGTGTTTCCATCCTAACATGTCTCAATTTGATGAACTTGTTGAGGAATTTTAAAATCCAGGATGGCCCTCCCTGTTCTTCTTTGGCACAGTAAAGAAGATGGAGTGAACTCCACATCCCTTCTCTGAAGGCAGCACATGCTTGATGTCTTGGATGGCGAGAACATGTTGTATTGCCTGGGTGATCCTGAGAATTTTTTCTGGTCTCTTGGAAGATGCAGATAGAAGGAAGCATTCCAGTGGAGGGTTGGAAATTTTTATTGCGTAATTCTTGGTGATTAACTCCACAGTCCAGGTCTGCTTGAGACTGGATCTAGAATTCTTTGAAGACGTCATGCCTTAGGATGCTCTCTGTCCCGGCCAATCTACTCTTATCTGTTCCCGGGCTGCTTGGCAAATCTGGAGTTAAAACCTCTTCTGAAGAAGGATCTCAATTAATTCCTGTTTGATCTCCTTGGATCATATTTGAATCTTGGCAAGGCATGATGGGAACAAAAGGAAGGCCCTCCATCTCAGTGTCTTCAGTAGTGCCTTATATTTGTCCCTGGTTTCCATCAGGATTTTGTCAAGGCAGTCCCCTGAATAGTCTGTGGGTATGCTGTCACAATAGCCTCCGGATGGAAGTCAGCTTGCCATGCCCAGAGCCAGAGGGTTCTTCTTGCTGCATCAGCCAAATTCATAGCTCTAGATGAAAATATTAGTGAGCTGCATTTGTCGTGAAGGAAGTGTCTTAAGAATTCTGTTGGTCCCTTCCCTGAGTTGCCTACTGGACCCTGGTAGCAGCTGGAGTATCTTCCTTGCCCAAATAATAGCCACCCTGCATATAATGGATGCAGCTGTAGATACTTCGATTGCCATATAGTTGTAGCCTCATGAGCTTTCCGCAGTGCGAAATCTGCTTTTTTTATCTTACCTCTTGCGAATGGTGCCTTGACCGTCTTATTATAGCAGGCCAAAAGATTGCAGTGCTGTAATAGGAGCATCCAGGAAGGGACCTGCAAGAACTCATTAGCAAACAATGGTAAAGTATACAACTGCTTGATAAACCCTGGGTACTGCCAGTTTGTTAAAGTTTTGACCCACTCATATTTTAAATTGCTTTTCAAAGAACTCTGGGAAATGAAATGCTCTTTCAGTGGTACCTGGGTTTGTGTTTGTTTGTTTGTTTGTTTGTTTTGGGGGGGGTTCTTTATTTCCCTTAGGTCTGGTTTTCTGATTAGGATCTCCAAGGTTTTTCTCCTTACCTGCTGGGGGCTCTTGGAGCTCTAGGACAATGCACATTTTAGACAGGAGGTACAAGTTGTCCTCAACCTTGAAGAATCTATTTTTGTGCCCAAGTATTTCAATGTCCTCCTCATCTTGATTGTTTGACAGAAACTCTTCCTCCTCTCTGCCATCCCAATGTATTTCTCCCCCTTTCAGATTCCTTCTGGGCTGCTTTAGTGGGTCAGTATGCACCTTTTCCCTCAGACTGCCATCTCTCTGCTTTTGACTTTCCGTGGGCATTCAGCCATTAAGGCGGTGGCTCTGAATCTCCTCCCTCATAGTCTAATTATAGATATGGACTCAAGGGGAAGATGAAAAACCCCAGGGTTGTTTTACTTTACTGGTCATCTGCCCACTGGAGTCTCTGCCATCTGAGTGGGAGCCTTGTTCTTCCAGACTGAGCAATATGCTCCCTGAATCTCCACTCCAAAATGCTGTGATGTGGCAGAACAGCCAGGATCCATGCCTTCCAGACTGGTCGTGCCCACGTTAGAGCTGCCTCTGTGAGGTGTTTGTGGCTGTGTAAAATGCCGCTGTTATTAGCTGAAAGACTTAGAGTGGCTATGGGCCCCGGTGCGTCCTTCATCAGGTGATGTTTTTCACGCACTTTTTCTCTCCTCAAAACAAGGGGTTGGCTGTGGCCACCGAGACAACCCAACTGTGGACCTTCCCAGTTTTCCTTGTGCCTGACATTAAAGACGGGTTGGTTTCTCCCTTGGATAGAAATCCATCGCTGCCATCCTTCTGCGCCATAATCAAAGTGGCCAAATAGTCTTGCTGTCACTGCCACAAAATGGCTATCGTTGCTTGGGGGGGGGGGGGGGGGAAGGGATTTGGGACTTAGAGGAGGGAGATAGGATATGATGGAAGAAACTTTTAGAGACCAGTGAAGGACTGAAAAGTAAAAAGAGATTTAGAGCAGAAAAAGGCAAAGCCTATTCGTACACTGCTCTCCTTGTTGAGGCAGGAAAGAAACGGAAGAGGGTGACTCCCACAGGCAAGAAACAGGAATTGTTCCTGCCTCTTTGACTGGATGGTGGGAATCACTCTCAAGATGTCCTCCGCCTTAGAGGTAGAAGATACCCTTTCTCACCTATACAGCATATTAGACTCTGCATCTAAACTTCATATTTTTTGTGTATTTTATATTATGTGTACTTTTTGTACATGTGTTTTTGTAAAAAAAATGCATATAGCATTTGAAGATTTCTTCCTAGAACCCCAGGCAGGATGTATGATGACTTTATTTATCCAGTCCTTGACTTTTGTCACAGCTACTCACAAGACAAAAGTCCATGATCATGTAACATGAGGCATGGCATAATGCAGAACGGATGTTCCATCAGGCCCTTGAGCCGGGGAACTCTAAAACTGTGCTTTGTGAAGTTCAAGGATAAAGTCTGGTCATAAAACCAGCCAGTTTTTCATTAACACCATGAAGAAAATGAGGCCCTTTTATAGCCCCAGCAGGTGATCGCTGGATTAGCAAGGAAGACACAAAATTCTCCATTTTAAATGAAGCTGGCTCACCTCATAGTTTCAAGAGGGTTGCATAAATGCAGCCAAACAATGTCCTTTTTGCTCCAAGTATATTTTGGAGCAAACAACTCTTGCATTCTTTGAACTTAATATCCAGAGACTTGCTGCCAAACACATGGGGATATTTTATCCAGGTCTAACTCAACGACTTATACACTCCATGACTTGTTCAACAGTTTTCTTGCAGTCTATGTGTGATTTTTCCAGCTTCAAATAAAAACCTAATGATCACATTGGCCCTACACTTATTTGCATCTGCATTTAAAAGTAAAATAATAAATACTTCGAATACAAACACTTGTTCTTTTAAGATTATTATTGGTATTTAGATACTGTTTTTCTAAAAAACAGCTTAAGATATACTGCTGAATTCCAACTTTATTTGCTCATCCTATTTCACAACTAATATGTACAGGCCTTTGTGCACGTTTTTAAAAAAGCAATTTGTGGTACATCTTGTTCCAAATGCTGCAATTTGTAAGGCCAGGGAAGATTGCAAGGCCGTTTACAGAAATGTATTTTGAAACAATACAGACTAAGTCAACTTTCAACAACATGAACTCTGAAATTACTTTAACCAAAAAGCTAGATAAATTATATCAACTGGAGGAGGGGCGGATTCAAGCTAAGAATGTTGCAAGGGATACATTTTGTTCTCAGCATTAAACACCAACAACTGTCTTCTGCAGAAATTATACCTCAACCCTATAATGGTACCACCAATTCTGCCAAACTTGTCAAACATTTATTCCATCCAAAGTGGAGTTATTTATTTTATTTTTATTTATTCAATTTATACCCCACCCTTCCCGTTCATGTTTCAACTTTTCAAATGCGTTCCCATTAGGGGTATGCACTTTTTCATTTTAACTTTTTGGTCTGTGCAAACTTCATAATTGCAGAAAGGGCATGATTATCATTTTCCTGAAATTTTGGGATTATTGGTATCATTTCTGAAATCCACTACAGGAACACTTTTGGATTCAGGAATATCGGGTACTAGTAGACCTGGCCACCATTCAGGCACCAGGTCTATTACCCACTGAAAACAGAGCTAAAGTAATCCGAGTCAGCCCTGATTTTTGAGAGTGCCTTGCTTTGTTTCAGGTATTTCCAAAATGAAACTGAACAGGGAATTACAAGCATTGCTTTGGACTGGAAATATACGAATGCACACCCCCAGTTTCTATATGATGCCCTCTCTCCAGCATATAAAAAGATAAGTTTTTCAAGCCACTGTTTAAGTACAAGTACTGATCACACATGAACTAGCATTAATAAATAAATACATATCACTTGGAGATATTACATAATGCATTGTTTCCCCATGAACTCTACCTGTTCATAACCTTCTGCACAAAAACCAATATAAAATGTGAGGGATAAACTCGTAACACAAAGCTACTGAAGCAAAATTTCAGGAGGAAATCAAGATGGACATTCGTGTAAAAGTTTAGGGTAGTCCAAACCAGGGCTCATTTCGTAGCAGGAGCTCCTTTGCATATTAGGCCACACATCCCTAATGTAGCCAATCCTCCAAGAGCTTACAGGGCTCTTCTTACAGGGGCTACTGTAAGCTCTTGGAGGATTGGCTACATCAGGGGTGTGTGGCCTAATATGCAGAGGAGCTCCTGCTACGAAATGAGCCCTGGTCCAAACAAAATGGACTCAATGGCTTTCCGTCTTGCCCACACAAGAGCTCTTAGCAAGCACCCCTTCCCAAGTGAACATGTTAATCCTTGTTGTTTTATAAGGCAAACAACCAACTGTGGGAGAAACAATGGCTACACTGGTATGAGAGGGGCTTCACACATGCAAACTAAGTGTGAACAACAGTCTTCTTTGAAGCTGAATACCCCCAGTGATCTTATCACATGTACATGCAGCAATCACTGACACAGATCTGTAGCACACACAGACACACTGGAGATACTCATCTAGCCACTTTAAATGTGACTGCATACACAGTAACACGTTAAGCAGCCCTAAAATTCTCCATTGAGCTTCCCAACATTTAAACCATGTCAAAGGTGCATCGTTTCAGTGTGCGTGTATTAAATAAGAAACTCACAACACTATTTAATTTCAACTCTACAGTCTCAATTCATTCAACTATACAACCGTTTCATTATCGGCACTTTAATTCCTCCAAACACCTAACCTCTCAACACTTCCCCTCCCCTCCATGAAGGGGATTTTCAAAAACAGTCTGCAAGATAGCATGGAGTCACTTCAAAGAAAATCACATGACCAAGCCCCCACATGACTAAAAAAAAAAAAAATTAGGAGTGCAGCTTATTTACCCGACGTTAAGAAAAAGGAAACAATTAAAACGTTACAAAACTGTTTTGGAAAGCAAAACGTCCCTCAAACTAGCCACTGTAGTTAGAAAGGTTGGATTTAACAGCTTCCAGGTTGCCATAAAAGTGGAGGCAGATGAAAAAGGGACCAGCATTAGGGGTGTGCAGTGCATTCAGTATATACCAAGCCGAATAAATACCTGAATAATGCCTTATCGGTATTATTCAAGTATTCATTCAGCTAAATACCGAATCAGAGCATCTATTCGGTAACCAAATCGTCCCAAATACTATTCAGCTTTATTTGGCTATTATTTGGCACTGCTGGCCTTGCAAATATGCCCCCCCTCACACTTCACTTTCAACTGCAGAGATTCTCTGGGACATTCTGCTGGGCTTGCATTGCCTTGTTATCCCCCCCAATTGGAAACAATGGAGGATGGGGTGCCCTCTTTGGGTATCCACAAAATTGGACCCCTGGTCCAAACTTGTTGGAACTTGGGGGTTCTTTTGGGAAGAGGCTCCAGCAGGTACACTGCAAATTTAGTGCCTCTACCCCAAACCCCCTCCCTCCCAGCCCACTGAATATACCCTAGGAGATTTGCCATTGATTATAAAGGCCCCATAGGGTACAATGGAACCATATTTGGTGTAGTGGTTAAGTGCATGGACTCCAGTCTGGGAGAACTGGGTTTGATTCCCTGCTCCTCAACTTGCAGCTGTTGGATGACCTTGGGCAAGCCGTAGTTCTGGCACAGCTGTTCTTGAAAAAGAGCAGTTTCTGTCAGAGCTCTCTCAGCCCCACCTACCTTACAGGTGTCTGTTGTGGGGAGGGGAAAGGCAAGGAGTTTGTAAGCCACTCTGAGACTCTTTTGGGTAGTGATGGGCAGGGTATAAATCCAATCTCTTCTTCTTCTTCTTCCTCCTCCTCCTCATTTGTGATTCCTAAGTATTTCCCAAATACCAATATATGTATGCACAAAAATGCACCATTTATATCTTCTCAGTTTGTTCAAACCACCACTTCTCCTCTTCCCTTACACATTTCACATTTGAGAGCCAGTGTGGTGTAGTGGTTAGAGTGTCCTAGTAGGATATGGGAGAACCAGGTTGGAAAACACACACCCCCCCACCCCGGTCATGGAAGTTTGCTGGGTGACCTTAGGCCAGTCAAACACTCTCTGCCTAACCTACCTCACAGGGGTGTTGTGAAGATAAAAAGGAGGACAGGAGAACTGTGTAAGCCCCCCTGGATCCCCAATGGAGGAAAAGGTGGGGTACAAATGAATACATTCAGGGTCAGAACTGCACAAGTAATCTTGCATTTCTTGCCTGCCATTCAGAATTCTTATTCTTCCTTACCAAATACTTACAAAATAGGAAATCACTGCGGAAGCAACTTAAGTAGAATATCCTCACTAAAAGGCTTTGCTGTGGAATACAGTAGCTTACAGTGGGTGGGATTTCTTAACCAGTGGTCCTCAGACTGGTTAGTTTGGCTTTTTTATTGCTGCAAGAGGGAGAAAGGGGGAGGGGAAGACTGCCACAGATCCCACAGTCCCCAAGATCTGGGGTGAAGGGGCAATTATCCCCTTCTCCACAGTGTTACTTGATCACGGTCACTCTTTTTACTGGACACAGTCAACAGAGTGAAAATATTGCATGAACCTGCATGGGACAAGGAGAACAGTCCTGTGTCACCCCAAGTTCTGTGTCACCCCAAGTTCTGGGAGCCAAAGGACTTGGGGAACAGAGATGCACACAGCACAGGTACAGGGTGTTCCTCCATCAGCGCCTTCCACAAAATGCAACGTATGCTGATTTGTATGTGGAAAGTGCTCAGTAACCACATTCAAGACGCTATCCCCCAGGACTGCAGAATCCAGCTATTAGCCATGCCATAAAAATGGGTTTTGAAACTGAATGCATTAAGAGCAGTTTGGTGAGAAACTTGGAAATTGGGAATGCAGAATTCACATCTCCCTGCAAGAATGGTATCCAAGGCAACCTAGCATAATGTTACATGAAGACAAAATACCTACGCAGTGTCAAAATTTATACTTAAAAATGGTACCATCGTAATCCAAGTCCTTACAATTCTCATCTGAAAGAATCTTGGGAAATCTGAAAGGGTTACATACCTGCTTTATGGGCTGGAAGAAGATGCTCTGCATGCCCAGCTTCTTATTCTCAGCATCTCAAATACCTTTGGCTATTTGCATTCATCTAAATCCATCCTAGAGACCACTAAACAGCGACTTGTACCACCTTTCCTGGACCTCACCCCACTTCTACTGTCAGTTTTAATACATTCTTAACAGTACCCTCGGTAGGATAATACAATAGGTATACATGGCATCCTGGTCTCAGAGCCTTCTTGGTTAATTTGAGGAGACTTTTCTTAAGTGACTAACAAGCAATGATAACCAGAAGAGGTTAGGTTTTGAGCACACAAATATAGACTCAGTGATGGCTTGGCTAATTTATGCATGGATGTTAAGGGTGTGTGATTTAACGTGGATAATCACACTCATCTCACACGCTCAGGAGCTCAAGCTCTGAACAGAATAAAGAGGAGTTCTAAGAGCATCATGGAAAATGAATTACAAGTATCAATGAAGCTATTATGGATTAAAATGGGCAGAGCTGAAAATGGGGGGGGGGGGGATGCCACTTTTTCCAGCTACTTCTTGTCAGACCCAATCAATCCGAACTCCTACACTCAGGATCACATCCTGCAGCTGATGGTGGAAGGTGATAAGAATATCCTATTTTTAAAATGTATTTAGGAAGGCACAACTGTAGAGTGTTTGATTTTTAGAAGAAATGTTATGTTTAATCATTCTCAAAGAAGACCTCATTTACGCTAAGCCACTAAAATTAAAATATATTAAAATATAAAGCCATTAAAAAATAACTTTTCAAGTTAGACCTAATTTAGAAATAGTAATTTGATTTCCTAAGCCTTGGTTTAATTCTCCTGTGCATTTGTTTCTCAAATTCTAGGGAAGGCATTCCTCCACATTTCCAAGCTTCAAACATATTATGTTAACCCACAATATTTTAATTAACTCTGCAATTAAACAGAGTGACTGCTTGATTCATCTCATTCCATTTAGTCTGGAACTCGATTTCAGGAGCTTCTGGTAATTTTTCCCCAATTGAGAGTCATGCAGTTACCTCCATGTACTCATGGGGATCTGGGACTTATACTTCCCAGACAGCCACTCACTCAAGTGCGTAGGCAAGCCACTTTGGAGAAGGTGGGAAACAGGATGGAGCAGTGCTGTTCTGAGAAAAAAAAAATTCAGAAGCTTCTGGATGCTGCAAGCGTTGAGACACACGCCAAATCCTATCTTAACAATGTTAAGGACTTGGATCAGAATGATGTCAAGTGGGACTCAGGAAGCACCCACACACACACACACACACACACACCCGAATTACACCTTTGACTCCAAACATCTCACCTAGAATGAGCATATTCAACAGCACAACACTGAAAACAATACAACAGCAATGTTAACACTACAAAGTTAGAGGAAGGTATATACATAAAAAACAAGTACATTCTCCTAGAAGTACAAAGACCCGCAAACATGACTATTTATTTATTTGCTAAGTGGTATTTGGGGGCGGGGGACAGAGAGAAAAACAAACATGCCTCGTGTTACTATTGATTTTGCAAAACTCAGTAAGCTTGCAAACTCAACCACTGTTCACAAAAGTAGTCAAATCAGATTATTACACAGGGGGAGGTCATCAGTGAATGAACCGCAAAGCAGCTTCATATCTGTCTCATGCAAACTACAGATTTCCCAAGGCCCTATAAATTATCTTGACCTTCAGTCATCATTGCAGCAGAAAGACTTTTTAAAATGCTTGGTGCTGTTAAGCACCAACTTGGTCCATACTCCCCCTCCCTTCAGTTCCCAATATCCCCCGCACACTCCCCATTTGTAATAGTCCATCACAATGTAAGAATGAAATCCAGCCCTGCCGTTTCTTACCTTAAATCTAAGCAACCACTTAATGCATAAATGAAGCAAATAAAAGAGGTAAGGAAGAAAAGCATTGAAAGGTTAGTTGAAACTTCAGGAACATGAAGAGAAGGGGGGGAGTAAAAAAGTTAAGCATTTCGCATCAACAAAATAATATATCAGTAGATCACAGAAAGAGTGATTAAGCAGAATGTGTCATGGACAAAGGGGTCTCCAATATGCAACTCCATTAAAAGTCACAGACAAACAGTACTATATCTTCAGTTAGCATTAGCTGCAAAAAGCAACACTCAGGGTTTCCAGCACTATTCATGAGATCATGTAAGGTTTCCAAAAGCCAGTTTCTAGCAGAAAACAAACCAGCTGGTTTTAAAGTAGTAACCTGCAGAATGTACTTAGATTCGACTGCAACAAATTTTATAGCTATTAGGCATAAAAGGGTTTTAGCATAGGGTTTTTGGAATGAATGGCTATAATTATGTTCTTAATTATTTTTTTGTATATTTCAATTCTCATGAAATGCTACAGACACTGAGCATGGCAGAATCCATTACAGATAATTATCTCACAAGCCATTAACTGCTTAACCTACAACCACTGAGTTACATTTTCATGGAATTGCATGCATTACAGTTCAACTATACAAGATTATAAAGGACTTTGTTTGTTAAATTTAATATGTAAGTTTTGCAACCAACTTTGCTTGATAAGCAAATAAGTCACAGGGCCAGAATACAAGCTATCAATGTGAGATCTCCAACCAAGACAGCTTTTAATAAGAAATTCTCCAAACTCATAGTTCATGTCATGGTTTTAGGCTTCACCTTGCAAAACTGAAAGTGGATGGTAGATGTTACAGCTACAGCGGTAGATGTTAAAAATTAGATTGTGAACAATGTGATTTCCCCATACAGTTTTCTACAAATAATTAAAGTAAAGCTCAAAATACTCAACTGAAAACTGAAAATGCCCAACTAGCAATTTACACCATCTTTGGAAAGAACTAAAAATATTACACAGATGGTGTAGCACTGTCAATATTAATGATGTATGTCTCTCAGTCTAATTTTGGTACCTAAACATACCCTTTCAAGATAATATGGCATCCTTGAAGAGCCAGAGCTACTTCTTCTTAATGGCCATGTTACAAAAAAACCCCAGAAATTGGGAACGAAATCCCCATACATCAAAAGCAAAATGCAGATGCTATTCTATCATAGACAGCAGCTTAGTGTTCTCATATACTTGCCTTTTAATAGGCACTAAAATAGGTTTCTAACAGGGGGGCAGTATTCGCTGTATGCTTTGAAGAATGTTCTGTGGAAAAGTGGCAAATGATGCCCATAAAAAAATATAGAAGCCATTTTTGCCATGCGAAGGGTTCAGGTGGGTTTAATACTTAATTAATGTAGCTTTGTAAGAAGATCCTTGGTGGGAGTCAACCAACCAAAAATGAAGTTTGCAGAAAGGATCTTTGCCCTACCAATAGCAATCTTGGGATAAGAATATAAGGGAAGCCAATGTTGGATCAGGCCAATGGCCCATTCAGTCCAACACTCTGTCACACAGTGGCCAAAAATACCAGGTGCCATCAGGAGGTCCATCAGTGGGGCCAGGATACTACAGATGAACTGCATTGGCAGAAATCTTTCTCCACCCCTACGGGAGCGCTGCTCCATTTATGGAAGAGCTGGAACCATTAATCTGAGGCAGCTGTGGCAGATAAAGGAGCTGTGGGACTTGTAAATCATTCTTATTCATAGCACCCATTCCTTTTCAAAGGGCAATAGACTCATATCACCTAAATTACTTCTTTCTGAACAGCTTTAGGAAAAGATACCTTTAAAAATGTGAACTGAATTTGCACATGCTATCCAATGTGTATGTGCACAGAATGAGCAACCAATTGAAGGCTTGATTTCATTTCCAATTCAGCAATAAGTAGTAACATGTACCCTCAGTGCTGGCAGTATTGCACATATAGTGAAATCTGGGCATTTTTATATTTGTCCAGGTTATGTACTTTAAAAATCCTTAACATACACACCCCTTGTTTTTGCTTAGCATACAAGTCTGGGCATTGTTACTGTCTTCTGGGAGGGGCCTAGTACCACAGTGCAAACACCTCCCTCTTAACACCTGGTTGCCCCAATAATATTCCAGGCCAAGTAAATAAAAGAGTCAGGAGCCACAGCCTGTGGGCAGGCAGATACTGCCTGACCACCAAGTCAAAGGGTGGGAATAGCGCCAGATATTTTCCAAGTTGAAAGCCTTCCACCAGTTTCTTAAAACGTAGTATCAAGCAGCCAGAAAAGCAAGATTAACAAAAGAGAGACAGACACAGATACAAGAGGAGTGAACGAGGATCATCAGCAGATAGGAGAATCCATGCTGGTATTTGGAGAAGCGAGGGAAGGGATCCACAAACACAAACCTTGGCATTCGGAAAATATACGGGCAGACATGAAAATTCCACATCACCACTTACCTTCACTCCATGCCCAATATCATCTAGAATTGTATAATCAATAGGTTTTCTAATATAGCGAACGGGTCGCTCCAGGTTGGCTGGTGCAATGATTTTGTGAGTTCTTGAGGTGTTTTTGTTTGCTGTCAAGATGCCAATTTCTCTTCTAGCCACTTTTTCTTTATGTATGTCGACTGTCTGCAAAACCAAGGAATTTACAAATAATGGTGATTAAGCAAATGTATTTTACTAACGATTAACAGCCTCAGGTATTCCACATCGATACACCATCAATTAAGGGATGCTGACTATATTTGTTTCGCACCGCGATAACAGTTTATGTACCTAAAAATGAATATGCCACTTCTTCACTACATTAAAGCAGGCTATAAAAAGTTTAAAATGCACAACTTATTACCTAAAAACATAAGTGCCAAACAGCACAGCATAATACTATTTCCAACAGGAGCCTAAAACCTTAGTGAAAACCTTCATTTGAAAAGCCCTCTGAAAGAGGCACGGTGTCTGAACTCTAGGGACAGATGATGCACCTCCTACAGTAAGTTACTCCATCTGGTCTGTGCCATGACTGGAAAAGCAGGCCATCTGGCAGAGAAGGACCATTATGTGACAACACCCCAAGGAATACAGGACCTTTACTAATAAAGGGATTGATTGAACAGATAAGGGTGTTCCTTCAAGAAAGAACCAAAACCTCAACCTGAGCCAAGAAATAGACAACAAATTAAATTGTTTCTCATCTGGTGTCATTTGCACCCAATGGCCAGCACTGAACAGTACCATGCAGCTGCCTGCTGTACTAATTTTGGGGGAATTCCTTCTATGGCAGTCCCACGGACATTGTGTTACTGTCATCTAAATCTAGAGGTTATAGCAGCACCTATCTGAGTGGATAGGTCAAGTCAGTCTAGGAGGGAGGGAGCCTACGAAGCAACTGCAAATGATTTTTAAAAACCACTTCTCTCGACCGTCTGTTCTCCCAAGAGCAATCCCTAGACTGCATGGAAGATATCCAGAATGGTTGAATAAAACAAAAGTGTTATGCTTTTAAGAGCAAAGCAGGAGTTTGTTTGTACTGCCTGAATTTCTAGGAATCACAGCACAAATATCATTGTTTGTACTGTACCTTAACATAGTTGTATTTTAAGTTTCACAATTTTGGCTTCACAAGTACAAGTTAAGACGTAACACCACAAACTATGGTGCACCATCTGAAACAGGCAAGTGAAAGAAAGAATTCGCTCTTCTTTTCCCCAGTTTTTAACCACGTCACACATTAAGGGCTTTGCTGGATCAGACCGGTAGTCCATCCTGTATAAGATCTTGTCTCACACAATGGCCAACCAGATGCTCTGGAGGGCGAAAGAACAGACCATAGAAGCCAATGCCTTCCCTTGATGTTGACTGGTATTCAGAGATTTACTACCCCTGGATGAGGTCGGTAGCCACTGATGGAACAGCCTCCATCCATCTGTCTAATTAGAGAGTCAGTTTGGTGTAGTGGACTCTAATCTGGGAGCGTAGTGGTGTAGTGGACTCTAATCTGGGAGTTTGGTGTAGTGGGCTCTAATCTGGGAGCGCGGACTCTAATCTGGGAGAACCGGGTTTGATTCCCCACTCCTCCACTTGCACCTGGCTGGATGACCTTGGGCAAGCCATAGCTCTGTACCAGCTGTTCTCTCAAGGACAGTTTGGGAAAGAGCTCTCTCAGCCCCACCCACCTCACAGGGTGTCTGTTGTGGGGAGGGGGAGGGGAAGGGAAAGGAGTTTGTAAGCCACTCTGAGACTACAAGTGAAGGGCGGGGTATAAATCCAATCTCTTCTCTTCTTCTTCTTCTCTTCTAATCCCCCTTAAAAGCCATCTAATTCTAGAGGCTATCACTATATTCACTGGCAGTGAATTCCATAGTTTAATTACTCACTGAAAGAAAAGGGCTTTTGTCCATCCTGAATCTATTGCCCATTAACTTCACTAGGTTCCCCCAAGATCTAGTATTATGGGAGGAGGAGAAATACTTCCCTTTATCCACTGTTTCCATGAAATGCATAAATTTATAAACCTCTATTGTGATAGTGGTATCAATATTCCTTCAGAATTATCAAGGTTGGTATTTACAGTCCCTGCGTAATGAGTAGGCATCAAACACAAGAGACACAGATCGCTACCGACTTCCTCTAAGCCTATTTAAATCTGTTTTTACTGTACAAGAGAGAAGCAGTAGAGGGAATGACTTGCATCATGAAAGGGCTGCCTCTTCCCATAAATCTACTCACCAACTAAGGCCCAGTCAGCAGATGTCACTGACAGTACCATGTTTCCCAAGGAATCAAAGAAGGCCAACATGAGAGCTTCCTCCATTGCAGCTCCAACCCTCTGATTATCTTCCAGAGGAAGTCAGGAAAGCCAATCATATTTTACGTTATTGCAAGCAGTGTTCTCTCTAAGCTGAGTTAGTGTCTCCGCTCAGTAAGGAGGGCTCCGGAGCAAACTAATTTATGCAGTAGCCAAATCACTTGCTCACAACTTTAATGCCAGTAGCTCACGATGTAGAACTTTTTGCTCACAAGACCCCATAGCTTTAAGGGAGAATTGATTGCAAGGGATGCAAAACGTTCTTTTTTAAAATTGGCTTTTTAATTGAACTCCCTTTATTCAGCTGAGGTATTATTTCCTGAGCTGATGTTGTTTTGTTGTCCACTGTAATTGTATTGTTCGAGTCTACTATTATATACTGTTTTAGTGACTTTTCTTATCAGCTTCATCCAGACATCACAAGAAGCAGCAATTCAACTTTAATCAGGCACACATGCATTGCTTGTTACTGTGCTCACCTGCCCCGCCCTTGCTGCCCTCCCACACTCCTCCCCCCCCAATCTGAGCAAAATGTTTCACTCTCATCAAGTTCGAATTCCCTGAGATACCCAAATATAGGCACCTTAGTGAAATGGAGTTTGTTTATGCCACGCAAACCAGGATCCAAACCAGTGGCATTGAATTGAGGATTAAAATCCAATCTGTGTGGAGTAAACAGACTCCAGTTTATCCTCTCAAGCTGTCTCAAACCTAGGAAAGACAGTACACAATTAAAACCAACTAGATATACTCTGGAGATGTCATAATTCTAAACAAACAGCAAAAACTGTGCCTGTGTCACAAGCTACCTGTTGTCCCCCACCTACCTATGTCAACAACCTAGAACCTGAAGATCTAGAAATATAGCATAGTGCCTGGGGGCAGAAAGGCAAAGAGTTGCATGCCATTAGGCTGTATTTCTGGGCCGGCCAAGGGCACAGCATTATCTGTCTCATGGGCCATCAACCCCTCTCTCTCCCAGCACCACCAGTCGTGGGTACTCAGTGTTGGAAATGTGTGAGTTGCAAGGTCCAGACTCAAGCCATTATAGGGTTAACCTGTTTACCTTCTGTGCTATTGTTTAGACTGACCTGGAAGGGAACCTGGCAGACAGCCAATGTTAGAATAGCCCCCCGAAAGTAAATGGTATTGATTGGTTGATGTATTCAGGTGATTCCTTCTAGGGGTCAAGAAGAAGTCCATTGTTGAGTGACCATGTGTTTGTAGCAGTAACGTGTAAAAATGTAGCTCTAGATATCTCTTTTATTTTGTAGGTTTCCTGTGTACCCTATCCCTTAGAAATAAAGATTTTAAACAGAAAGAAATGTCTCCTCTCCAGTGAAGCAAAGATCCATTGCAAACTCTTGAGTATTTAAGTATTTTTGACTATTTTTGCCCAACACTCAAGAGCTTTCCAGTCTGAAGACGGTAGCTGCAGAACATCATCCCTATGCTCAGCAGTTCCTAGAAATGGTGATGTGTGTGTGTCTACACACACACACACCACTATCACTGCATTTTTTGGTCCTGGCAGCAAGAGGTATAACCAAGTGTAATACTAAATGCCATATAGACAAGCAACCAAAAGCAAGAAAACAAAGTTTTAACTGTTGGTGCTTACGGCAACTAATGGAGGGTCACATTCATTTTTCTGGCCATTCCCCATATACATTTTATATGCTTTCCCTTTGTTGCATATATTAATATTTGTCATGGAAAATGTCATGAGAAGCTGTAACATGATATTATGGAACAAGGTGGACGGGGCTAAATCACCAGGCTGAAAAATCCTTATTCCTGTTTCCTGCAAGATCCTGTAACTATCTAGTCATTCAGATTATACTCAAGATCTCTACAGAGACAGCATATAGGAAAACATTGGCACAATGGCTCATTTGGAAAGGGGCAACTAAGACTAAAATTCCTGCTAAGGAAATGAAGCTGTGGGCTTATCAGCATCAATGCCATACATCTCTTAATTGAAAAGGAATAGAGAAAAGTGATGCTGTATTTGTTCAACAGTTCACAAACTTCTACTTATCATGAAACTAAAGCCTTCAAAAAGTATGGGAGGGGGGGAATGATCCCCTGAATGGTGTCTTTTGAAAAGTGAAAGAGGACACACAATCCCAATTGTTTAGAACATGAAAGTCTGCTGATACTTTTAACTACTTATATACATAGCAGTTTTAACTACTGCTATACATAGCATGGAGTCAACTTTACAACTTTCCTTCCATAAGATGAAAATTCCTCTTTATTTGGCAAAATTTTGCACATATTTAAGATTAATGGTTCAGATAGCCAGATTTTTTTGGTCTGTTTAATTTCTCAGAGGAACTGAGAAACAAAACCAGGTCCCTCACTAGGGAAACAAGGTACTGAACTTCAATGTTTTCTAGTACGTGCCCCCCCCCCCCCCCCCAGCAACAAGAAAAGCAACAAGAAAAAAAGTTTGCATTTCACCAACAAGTGCTTAATCCCCTCTCCCCAACTATCTCTAGAAAATGCATGAAAATCAGCAAACTTCCAGAGGAAGAAAATTCAATATTTGTAGACCAATAACACATCTTTCCAGATTTCCTGTTTCATCTTTTATACTGCGATATGACTTAAGTAGGGGTCAACTCCGTAAGTGGTATGACCTTGTCATTTAATACCCTCAGTACCTTTTTATCAAGGAGGAGTTTCACAAATGCCTTGCAGAACTGGGCTGGATAGGTTAAGCGAAAGCAGGACCATGCGTTTTACAGATGGGTAAATTTTAAATGCCTTTTAAGATCATATGGGAAAGACTGATATGGTCCAAACATGAATCCTGTTTCTTCACCACAGAGCCCCTGGAATGTCTGTCATAGCAAGACCTCTTCCAGCTACAATGTCCCCTGAATAGTAAAAACAGGCATTCAGGAGTATGAAGGTATTTCCTGTTCAGCATGGGGGGACCAGTTGTCATCTGAAGTCTCAGCTTTTAACAAGCCGCTTCATCTTCAAGTTCCTTCTAATTTCAAAATACTCCACGACACTAAGGGGAAATAGCCTATTTAACAGAGTGAATAACTGGTTCTCAGTCACAAAATACTTGCTCTATTGCTGAATGGTCCGAAAGGGCATACTGCCTCCACCCACACTATCGCCTCTTGCAGAAATTACATATTTTAAACAGCTGGATTTAAAACTAAACAGTAAAAAGCGTCATCTGGAATAGCTACGTCTCTGGAAAATGTTTCTTTATCACAAGAAACACAGCCCATAATCTCCAGGAATGCCAACTGGAGGTCAGTATACAGAACATCCAGGAAAGCCTCAAAGAGAAGCTCAATTTTCTCTCAAAGTATTGCAGACAGACAGCTCAACTCCACATTTTTGCACAACTACAAATATATTGTCTTAAAACCTAGCTTGTTTGTAAATGAAATCACAGATCATAACGATCGGTAAACATCTGTCATAGCAAAGTACCACACCAGTCTTTGGATGGGAGGGAGAACTATTTAAAAGGGGGGGGATAACCAGAACACATTATTTCCTAAGAAGATGGAAAGATCTGTCACTGCCTGCATTAATACTGCATACCAAAAAAGCAAGATTTATAACAGAGCTTTTAAGGAAATAAGAGGGAAGGAATTTATAGAGATAGGAAGACAAACCAAGCAGAGATGATTAAATATCTAGGAACAAAATAATATTTCAAGTCCTCTGACACCATCGCATTTTTAGGCACCCACATATCAAAGTTTTTCCAATCAATTAATTCGCAAAAACTTTAAATGACAAATACAGTCAAAAAAGCTTAACTGGTAGGAACAATTCTTAAGTCTGTGGGAATGTATCAGTATTTATCTAATTCAATACAACGGCTTTATACATTTGACAAACGGTAAGTTCTCTCACTTGTGAAATGTGGTTGATTGAAGATTCCATGCGCCTAAGCTGGGATGCCTGGATATCGAGCATTTGTAGAACATTGTTGGCCAAGGTGTTGATCAAATAGGCTACGCTTGCTAAAGACTGAGTTGTGTATGCTTTGGTTTCTTCTAGGGCCCGCTGTTTATCTGTTGACTAAACAAGGAAAAAAATAATTAGATTATACATACTTGTTGCACTAAGTACTTTCAGGAGAGTCACAAACAACACCTCTCCACTGAACTTACACACTTTGGGCTAATACATACAGCACAGTTTCTACTGGCAATTGTCTCTCCATGACAGAACATTTTGGACTGGCAGTTCACCATATAATTAGAACAACTTTCTACAGCATCCAACAGGATCTAGAGATAAAATGCCTGGGATACGTAGTGAGTCAGATGGCACTAACTGCGCAGCATGTGATGGCAGGCACTGTGCTGAGCTGGATTTTGTGTAACGATCAATTGCTTTGCCCAGCATGACTTGTGTACAGGCATATCATCCTACCCATTTAGGAAGTTCAAGACCCTGCGCACAACAAGGCAGTGAACCTGCTATGGTACATTTTGTGTGTTCATATGAGTCTCATTTTAATTCCCATCCACACACTTACAAATTGGTTCCCATGAATGGAAGAGGGACAACTTTCACCAATTCTCCCCTCCTACAGCATACCTCCAGTCCCCTCTCCTGCCTTTCCTGGGGGTCCTCTGTCTCAGGAACAGCACAGGGCTGCAAAGTCAGGGGGGATGTGAGAAAGTCATGCTTCACAGATGGAAACCCCTTCCATCAGCACAAACTTCCAGTGGATCCAAACCTTTGACAGAAACAAATTAAAACCTGGGACAAACCTTTGGCTGTGAAAACAGTCTTGAACCATGCAAGACAAGTAGGCCCCATGAATGCTGGCGTCCCTCAGATGCAAGCCCCCCAGAAATTTTCCAAAGAACCACTGCTCAGTGACTAGACTGCTGGTTGTGGTTGTGCAAATCTCTGGGTCCAAGCCCTGCTCCAGAATTAAGCTCCCTGCATGGCTTGTTGTGGGATATTATCATCTCCAGACTTAAACCTATTATCATGTGATAAGGAAAGCAGCTTCACATATACCCTTAACTCAGTGGAAAGAAGGATCGCATGAAAACATGAAAAACCGATCATTATGCAGAAGATTTGATCAGAAATCTGCCGTCTTAAAAAAAGAATGATGTTCTATATCAAAACAATTTATTAAGCTGCCTAGTAGGAAGCCAATATTCTTTCTACTCCCTTACTTCTTTCCATACTCTGTATTTAAGCACTTAAAATCAGTTCCTTTATCTGCCTAGGGAACCTTGGGAAATGTAGTTCTGTAGAAAGAACTATAGAACTAATGTAATTCAGCATCAGTACCAAACTGTAACGCCCAGGATTCCTTAGGGGAAGGTGACAGTTTACAATGACATAAAAATAGACATAATAGTATAGATGGGGCCTTTGTCTTCCTCATCCAGCTTGCTTTGGGCTGCCTAAAGCAGCTGTAAATCTCTGAGCTGAAAAACTTATTTTCATTCCACCGCAGCTTGGGAATTTTATGACAGAAACTGTCTGCAGACTATGAAAGAGGCAATGAAGGCTTTGCAACCATAAAAGCTAGAACTCCACTTTGGATGCTGTGGGAAACTCTAGTGAAAAAGCAAGGGTACAGGTGGCTCCCATAAAACTTCTGAAATCACAAACAACAAATCGTAATCACAGCTACCACTGCAAATGTTTATATCGTATATTCAGTGTATGATTAATACCCTGCTAGCTGTCCTCTGGACAGCTGATAATGCCTCCATAAGATCCAAAAGATATTAGGTTTCTGGTAGCATCAACACAACAAAGTATTTTAACATGAAGCGTTACAGAGGACTTTAAACACTATAGGCACAGGAATAAAATGGGGAAATGAGGATACACCAGCAATGGAGGGTAACAAAACAAATCTGAATCTTAGTGCTTTTTTTGGTTTTACTGTGAACTACTTTGGCCATCATTTAAAGAGAAACAGCTACCAAATTATCTAAAATAAGCATCTAAAATCTACCTAAGATAGGGCAATTCCCACAGAGCTCAACACATCTCAGGCACCTATTATTTTCAGCAGTTACTTTATTGTAATGCCTCTTGGCAATCATTAGTGGAAGTACAAAGCTTATTTATCATTTTCCATCAGAGCATGTTTTATTGTGAAAATGCATGGGCACAGAGTTCTTGTCACTGCTTGTTAAATATGTTAGCTTCACACTATTCAGTGATGTTAGGTGAATTCATTTATTAACCAGAAAAACTCTGTTTTTCTCCTGCAGCATACCTATTAAAGCCTGACCGCCACGTGTACCATCTGCCACGAGGAAACAGGGGCTCCGGAGCAATTAGGATGCCGCCATCTGAATTTTTAGGACTGAGAACTGAGCACCTTAGATTGTTAATTTGTATTTTAATGTTTTACACTGTTTTAATGTTTTAGTATGGTCTGAATCCTGGAGTACCAGGTCTTGTATGCCTCTCTGAGCCTGCAATCGCAGGGAGAGCGGCTTAGAAATCAAATAAATAAATAAATAAAAATTAATTGCCACGCGGGCTCTGATACTCAAGTAAACAGAACTTTTTAAAGCAATAATGAAATTATAAGAAATTGAGACGTTAAATTAGGGTTACAGATTAGCTTTCTGTTGTGACCCCAACCAGGATTACCCCCATATTGTTTTGCATACTGCAATACTTTTGTCACAGCTTGAACAAAAATTACAAGCAACTGTGAAGAGGTTATGATTAGGTTTTGTGGCGGAAACAATTAGGAAAATAGTAATTAAAATACAAAACTCTGAAGACTAAAAAATGAGGTTGGCTCCTTTTTTAAAAAAAGTATTTTAACACCAAACAAACCAAATATAACACAAACATAACAAACAAAACATAAAATTAACTTACCTTTTACATCTTTGTTATATCTGTTAAATTATCACCTACAATATCCAGTTGTATGTTAGCCATTTTTCACACCATCTCGATTGTCTATATATTCTGACTTGTATTTTAAAAATTCTGTAATGTCTCTAAGTGTGATTTTAAGTCAGTATATTTCATTGAGGCTGGCTCCTAAATTTGTGGGCTGGCCCCTAGAGCCAAATTTTATCAAGGCCTGGAGTAAACTAAGGCTACAACCAGAATTTCTACACCATTTGAGAAGTACATTTAACATTTAAGATTTTCCTTCTCCGACAAAGCGTGCGTGTACACGAAAGTTCACACCTTGCATACAACTCTGCTGGTCTCAAAGGTGCCCCCCCCCCCCGGGACTCCGGCTTTGTTCCATTTCAATTCTGCTTACAACTGAGGCTCCCTGCATCCATTCCTTTGATCTCGCAGATCTTCCAAACTGGCCCTGTTCTTACATGAGCCCCTTCTAATGAGCACTAATTTCAATATGTAGTGAAATCCTGAAATATTCATGTAGCACAGCCCCCAAATTAAGATGCAGACGATAAGAACTTGAGCAAAGAATACAAGGAAGTGCCACTGTAAAGCTCCTAAAATGTAGCTGTATGCAAAGTCACAGAGAACAGAATTTCTGCATGGCTCACATAACACGGGTTCAGGTAGAAGCCTTCACAAACAATTTCCATGGCAAGCCATTGCATTTTAAGTTCCTTGAACCATCAGTTGGAAGAGTTATGTTAAAACAACAATGTCCAGTGTGGTGCCCACCAATGTGTTCTCTGGCACCTGCTTACTGCTCCTCTTCCTCATCCTCCCACATTCCCTCCTTATCCCTTTTCAAATTTCCTTTGTCTTCCTTTGACCCAATCACACTCCCTCCCCCCTTTTGTCTCTGAAGGCTCTCAAGTCTTTAATCCCAACCCTGTGTCACTTCTTCCATTTGATCAGAGGTGATCTAAAGGTGGGGAGGCTATTGTGATGGCAGGCTCTGGCCAAGTCCTAAGCACCTCCCGCAAGTTTGGGTAGTAGCTCTAGCTTAAAAGGTGACAAGGCAAAGTCTGACTGAGGAAGAAATACTTCTACAGTATTTATTTATTTATCATTAAATTGAATTATTTATTTATTGAACTGAATTTGCTAGGCTGTCCTTCCCTGCGAAAAGGGCTCGGGGGCAGCTTACAACAGAGCAAAATACAGGAAATAATGTACAGGACTGACCAGTTCAGTGAGAATGTGAGAAAAGATGGGGTGGTTGTTGTATAAACAGATGGAAAACATAGGCTGACTTCATTTTGGCCATTCTCAAAGATCAGAAACCAGCTACACGAGACAGCACTTACAGGCCAACCCATTCACTGTGTTAAGGCATGTAATATTCTGTATTTCCAGAACGACCTTGTAATCTGCTTAAACCAATCTGACTTTTCCTTTTGTATGAAAGAACACTTTTAGTTTTATGAAAAAGTCTGGAAAACCTTGTGCCATTTAACTTTTCTTTAACAGGTTTTATTGGGTCAATTAACTGCTTGTATAAAACCATTTATAAAGAATTTAATTTGACTAAATTAGAGGACTCCTGGCAGAGGGCTATATTCTCAAAAGTGCAAATATGAAGCAAATACTTCCAGTAAATCTTCATACTGTAACAGTTTCAAAGGAAGCCACTTCAGTGCGTATTTTAGAAACTACAATACCAAAAGCGTGGAACTAGCACGCCACTTGAACGAGTATAAGCTGCTAAATAAGGCTCCCAAAATTACCACTTCATTTTACATACAGGATGTCCTCAGTTTCACCAAAGGAAACTGAACTGCATTATCTCACGCAAGCTTACAATTTCATTTTAATGAACATACAAAACTGTATTTTTATATTTCTAGACAGCAACACACACATTGTATTTATGTTTTTGAATGTGTATTTTAGCTCTCCTTTTAATGATTTTAACATTTTTTAAGATGTGATTTGTTAGACCCCTTGGTGTCCCTTATGAGGACAGAGAGGTGGCACATAAATTTTGAAAATCGATAGTTAAGGTGAAACAGAATTAGTAGCAATACCTCTGATGAATAAAGAATGATCATTCAGAACAACGCTCTGTGCATCTACAGCTCAACCTGATCTTTAAAGAACAAAAGCTGTGGCAAGATTACACTCTTCTGCCGGGCGAAGCAGGTTCACATGCAAGGTATGCCTGCAAGCTGGACTGTATTTGAACATTAATTAATTGGATGTGCCATATTTGGCCTACATTTTCAGTCTTTCAAGGAAGCAGCCTATTGCTTCAGGATGCTAAAATGACATTCCCGAGCTACTGAATAGTGAGCCACCATGTCCGGCTTCTGGAAAACGCTCAGGCCTGAGAACTGTTGGCTGGCACCACAGATGTATAGCTACATTCCAGCATTACAGTCTTGAAAGCGAGAGACCGAAGTGATTAAATACCAGATTAAACTTGGAGCACAAGAGATAGCTTGTTAATACTGTGTCAGGTATATAAATAACTAACTCTTCCCTTACTCTCTGTTATTATACAAAATGAGCTTGAGATCAGACATACCTCTTTCTGAAAAAAATCGGAGATTCAAAATCCTACATAAATAGCCCCACAAAGCCACGTTGTAGGATGGGGATGTTTAACCCTTTTCCTACGCTTAACCACTATGTTACCCTTGACTGAATTTCAACTTTGCTCTGCTTTAAGCCGGGGGGGGGGGGGGGGGAGGAACAAACAAATGCAGCAGTCAGCCATTCACAAGAGAATAAGAGGAAACCCCAACACAGCAACACGTGATCTTCAAATCTTGCAAAGGTTATATTCTTCCTCTTCAAATCCACCACAGCGACCAATGCCAAGAAAATGCATCTAATAAGTCAACACCAGGGCGCATTTAGCAAGAGCAGCACTTTTTTTGTCAGCTACACGCCAACACTGTTGTCATCTTTCAACTCTAAGTGAATTGTTTGCTTTTTAAAGTAACCAGTGAAATCACTTTTGGCAACGGAAGACCTTTTTGCTTCAGTGTGAGACACTCAGAACATTTTAATAAAAAAAACAACCAAAAAAAAGCTGACCATCTAGTCATCTGTGCCTTGAGCGCTAAGTTCATCAAATGCAACAAAGCAATATTCGGACAGGGTATGATGGGGTGTTTTTTTTAAAGTGAGGGACCACCAACTATCTTCCTTCTTGCTTCGTACCAACCAAAAGGCAATTCATTCAACTCATATTTTAAATGTATAGAAGATCTGTATGAAAAGCTGCTATCAGTTTTCTCGAAAACACTTAGTGGCTTGGGAGCCACCTGTGACTCTTCTGAGCACCATTCCCCAGTATGGCAGACACCCTAGGTTCCAGGAAAGCGAGCAAGGCCATTGCTCTGTACGGCTTGTGGTTGGCAGGGGGTTCCTACCTTGAAAGAGCTGCCACCACAGGGACTGGAGGACCAGTAAGCTGTCAGCTGCAGGCCTCATCCTCTCCAACAACCCCCCCCCCCCCCCACACACACACACACTACACCCTTCTATGCAGCCCCTGCACTTTCCTGCCAGCACCCAGGTAGTCGGCCAGGAGAAGAAAAAGCTGGCAGCTGTGAAGAGAGAGCAGACTCACCATCACAGAAGCCATCCAGGAAAAGAGCAACTTGGCCACAATGGGGAAGTGCTCGTTTGACTCCCCATTGGCCATCTCACCCTCCTCCAGAAGCTTCACCGATGTCACTGTCTCACCTGAGCTGTTCTTCCACCAGCTGAGAGACAGTGAGAAGACAGAGTGAAAAGCCCTTCCCCTATCTCAAGATATACAAGGACTGGCTAAGTCCAACAGTGGTGGGGAGAGAAAACTCTATATGCTCAGAAGTAATCTGGAAATTAAAAAGATTACAGTTATATAGTTGATATTAATAGTTACTTCTTAGATAACAGTACTGTGGGTTCAGGGTGGCACACAGGACATCACGTGGCTCTTTGGATTGGTAGTGACTGCAGATGTGGCTCTCTGAGAGCCACGGAGCAAGTCCCACTGCTCTAACGCATTGATCCAGCTCAGATTGTTCATGTTTAGAAGTTTTTTAAATGGCCATTTATGTATCAACATGCATGGCACTTAAAATGCAAGACAGAGACCTTACACTGCGAGCCATACAGTTTAAGAATATGAAGGTGCATTATTAGCCAGAGGTGATTTTTGCCAAGCTGGGGTTGATTTCACCTTCACAGAAAACACTCGCCCTGACCTTGATGATCCAGGATAGCCCAAGCTCATAAGTTCTTGGAAGCTATGTCAGTTTGGCCCTGGTTAGTATTTGGATTGGATTGTCGGGGTCACTGTGCAGAGGAAGGCAATGGCAAAACTGCCTCTGAATGTCTCTTGCCTTGAAAACCCTAGAGGGTCACCATAAGTCAGCTGCAACTTGACAGCTCTTCACACACAGAGAAAACATGCCCAAGTAATAGGAGGGGAGGCGACAGAAGGTGCCGTCAGCCAACAAGAGCCATGCTCAAAGGAAGTATGTCATGGATCTGCCACTTAGACACTCTGTCCCCAGCAACGCAGCTGAAACATATTTAAACCATTTTATAATATTCTTTGGTCTTTTCTTCCCCTGGGTTTGCCCCAACCCCATGACAAAAGGGCTCAAACCACCCACACAGAGAAGGAACTTCCATATTTTATTTTCACATCCTTCCCCCAATCAACTGTAAAAATTCCCAGCAGAGGCTCAGAGCCTCTCTTCCCCCTTCACTTCCTTCACAGACATCAACAGCACAGAAGAACTGGGTACTACACTTAACATAGGATTGGATTCCCCGAGCCATCAGCAGATTACTCGGACCACCAGGGACCCTTCCTGTGGTCCCCTTCCCTCAGAAATCCCTTCTGACACCCAGAAAGTTTATTTCCAAAGCTGCAGGACCCATAAATACTGATATGGGCCAGGAGGCTGTCTTAAGAAGGGAGAAACTCAACCACTTCCCTTTCCTCAATGCAACATCCCAACTCAAGAGGCTATAAGTCTTCACAGGTCCTGCAACCCCATAAACCAGCCTCCCTAGGATCTGAAGGGACTGCTGGGGAGCAGGGGAACTCTGGAAGGGTCCCCAATTCTCGTGTCCATGAAGTACAGAAGCCAACCAATAGTAAGAGTTCAGGAGTAGCCCAGCCCACCCACCTCCAATCTTCTTTAACTTCACTGACTAACCTCATAGTTCACAAAGTTCAGAAGTCATACACACAAAGATTACTCCAAAGCCAGTCAGTGTCCATTCCCTGACTACAATGTGCAGTTAAAAGATACATCACTGCTGAGGCGAGCTAACTGTGGGCCTTGCCAGTTTTCCCGGCAGTCTCCTTTGTGCTTGACATTAAGGACAGGTCGGATAGAAATCCGTTGCAGCCATCCTTCTGCACCATAACTGGAGTGGCCAATTGGTCTCACTCTCTGCCACTGTCACAAAATGGCTGCCATCGCTAGGGTGAGCTTGACAGCTGCCCTTCGCCGCTCTCCCAAAGATCAGGGGAGGGGAGGGGTTTGGGTCGAAAGAGGACTTAGAGGATGGAGATAAGATAGAATAGAAAAAACTTTTAGAGAAGAGAAAAAAGAGATTTTAGTGTAGAAAAAGGCAAAGCCTATTCATTGGCTGCTCTACCTGTTGAGGCAGGAAAGAAAATGGTGACTCCCACAGCCAAGGGACAAGAAGTAAAAAAAAAAAAAAAAAAAGCACTGCCTCCCGGACTGGATGCTGGAAATCACCCTTCAAGATGTCCTCTGCCTCAGAGGGAGAAAGGGGGTATTTCTTCTTTTTTTAAATCAAAACTGTGTCAGTGCACCCTGACCTGGATAGCCCAGGCAAGTCCAATCGCATCAGATCTTGCAAGCTAAGCAGAATCGACCCTGGCAAGTATTTGGATGGGAGACCTCCAGAGAATACCAGTGTCAGGAGACAGAGGCAGGCTATCAAACCACTTCTCTGAATGCCCTCCATGCCCCAGTAGGAGTCGCCAGAGGTTGCCACGACTTCCAGGCACAGGAACACACACACACACAAATTACATACAAAAAAGACACCCTGCGTCAATACACAATCACTTACCTAGCTACTATCCAACATAAAATACAAACAAACCACTGCCACTCGTGGCTTCCCATATATGAAGTAGACATATGCATGATCTTTACCCACAGCCATTTGCCATTTTCCCCCACATCATTGGGGGGTGGGGCATGTGAAGAACCTGAATGGAAAAAGAAACCCCAAATATTTATATACATTCACATTCCTAATCCAACAATGCAACACGGGGAAACTGAGTGCAAGGCTTTCCCTAGCCCAGGGGTGGGCATACTGTGGCTCTTTCACATATATTATGTGGCTCCCGGCAGGGCGGCTGGGGAAGCTAAATATCATTAGCAAACAAATATCATTGGACAAATTAATGTCATTATCAATATCTGCTTTTACCCCTTTTGTTATTATTTTTGGCAGTTTCATTTAATGTTAATAAAAAGCAAATTTGCTTATTTTCCAATAAAAGCAGGTAATATTTGTTCATGTCTTGTGGCTCTCAAACATCTGATGTTTATTCTATGCGGCTCTTACGTTAAGCAAGTTTGGACACCCCTGTTCTAGGTAGCTCTTATGCTGAGCAAGTTTGCCCACCCCTGCCCTAGCCAAACTGACCTTTCACAACCCTCAAAGAAGTTTAATTACTTGCAAAAATCCAATCCCCACATCAATCCACACACAGAAGGTA
Organism: Lepidodactylus listeri; assembly: GCA_029233225.1. Classification (NCBI taxonomy): domain Eukaryota; kingdom Metazoa; phylum Chordata; class Lepidosauria; order Squamata; family Gekkonidae; genus Lepidodactylus; species Lepidodactylus listeri. The sequence continues at coordinate 14,911,743 of JARCFY010000010.1, read as the reverse complement.
TGTAAGGAAGTTGTTCTAAAATTTACACTTGAACTTTCTGACATGATCCATTGATGCACGGCAGAAAATGGGTATTTTGTGGTGGTTTCTTCTTATTGTCTGCCAAAACATTACCCAAACATGAAGTTTAAACCAAGCAAAGCAGGCGATAGCTTCAGACAAGTGCTGCTTACAAGACATTCTTCCATGCTTAGAATAATTTTATTTGTCCTCAAACTTGTCTACCAAGATATTTCAAATTTGTGTTTACAAGTTCTACTGCTACATGAACAAAGACAGCTTTTTAACAACCTAGCTCAATGAAATCTCTGCACAGTGAGCTCTTTTGTTTAGACAGGGATTTATTTTACCAATAACACTATCATTCCATTTATAACTCTAGACAGAAGTACGAGAGCCTAAACCCTGTCACGGCACATTCAAACCAAAGACCCGCTCTCACCTAATATAGCCAATAAGATTACAGAGGAAGCTTGCTGATCCTCCACTGAGCTTATGTATTTAAACCCCAGCCCAGTTCTCTCCCACTTCATGCCCCTTTCAAGGCAAGAAGGGAGAGGGATGTGTTGCCACAATGCTTGATGCTGCTCTCTCCCCACATGAGAAGAGAGGCTAGATGCCCAAGTCCTCCACTACAGTCGCATTCTCAAACATCCCACTATGGATGCCCTTTAACTGTGACAAATAAAAATGCTGGGCTTGAACATGAACCCCTGGCTCCTTACTCTTTCCCCTCCCCCTACTAATTTTTGGTTTATTAAATTAGGTACATAACCAGCAGCCTTCCCCAACGCATATGAAGCATGAGGAAAAGAAACAGTCATTTTAAGATTAACCGCATTCATCTGTGATATACAGAGATGTGAGATCTGTTGACATTCTAATTTTAGTTCCAAAGAACTGTGCTGCCATATGCCCTGCATGTCATTGCCCGGTCATCTATTTCAACAGAATTTAACAGTCTTCCATAAAGGGCACTGGGGCAACCAAAGTGTCACTCTCCATAGCATCAACTGCATTTAGAGGAGCAATGGCCTGGAGAAAGACAGAAATAAATAAAAATTGGAAATGTCGGGGAGAATGGGGGGGGGGGCTCTCATATTTTCTCTCGTAACGAGTGAAATTTTTAAAGACAAGGTTTTAGTCACTGAGAATGTGCAGTATGAAATTTATACCGAAGACAACCCACAACATCAGATGATAATTTCTGTGTATACTGTAGACATATACAAAGTATTTTTAACATCTATTATTTAAATATCACTGGTTATTGTCCTACATCTTATTTGTTGTTGTTGTTGTTCAATCGCAGTCAAGCCCAACTCTTCACGACCCCATGGGCCACATCACGCCAGGCCCTCCTGTCTCCCGCCATCCTCTGGAGTTTGCTCAACTTCATGTTCGCTGCATCGATAACACTGTCCAACCATCTCATCCTCTGCCATCCCCTTCTTCTTTTACCGTCACTCTTTCCCAGCATCAGGGGCTTCTCTAGGAAGTGCTCCCTTCTCGTTTGGTGGCCAAAGTATTTGAGCTCCAGCTTCAGTATCTGGCCTTCCAGAGAACAGACAGGGTTGATTTCCTTTCTTATAGCATATTTACTGTAGGAAACACTATTGAAATCTCCACTGTTCAGTGTTACAAAATTTAACTCGATATTTAAATATGCTGCCAGCTTCATTGTGACTGAGACCACTTTAGTACAGATTATGCATAACCTTCACTACACAATTTGTGCTTTCAGAAGGCTTGCTAGGTAAAAGCCAGGCACCAGAAAAGGTTCTGGTGGGCACCATGGCACCCACAGACACCAAATTGGGAACCCTGCTGTAAACAAAGGATAGCCCCATGATCCATTAGTACAGAGCAACCCTATAGCGAATCATGCCCACTAAGTGCACTTATTCATGGGACAGGGCACACAACTTTACCTCAGTCTCTAAGTACAATTTCCACAAATAATTACTTAATATTGAGTATACATTCATAGTTGTATGAAATAGCTACTCATCACCTTAAAAACTTACTCTATCAAAGTCTGTATTATGTATTAAATGATAACCAGAAATTAAGTCCCATTTTCAAACAAAGTAAAATTACAAGGGGAGAATTCTGAATGCCAAATTTAACCAATTCTATGGAGGGAATAACCTAACATGTTTGAAAGACAAACTTAAGTTGGTGTTTGAGAATTTGAAATATTAATTCATCCTTAGAGAGGACTGGTTCCTAAAATGATAGTGCTTATGTTAATTTTTAAATGTCTAGTCCCCAAAATGATAATGCTTATGCTAATTTTTAAATGTCTATCACAATTTTACTTTGTACAAAGATGCGTTCAACCATAATAAAATCCAACAGCTCAAAAGAATACCACAACCATCAAAACAATCACGATAAAATGTGCAGCAATTTCAGGGTTGTTGGTACATGCATAAAATGCCATATTCCAATGAGGAGACAGACAGGCTACAGTGTTCTGTGTACGCTGAAGTTTCTATCTTATCTTGAAGAGCAGCCCATGTAAAGTGTATTGTAATAGCCCAAATTGGGTCTTACAGAAGCAATAATAATGCTGGCTGGCTCCTTGAAATTCTTGCTGTTACCTAGGGATTGGAATTCTTTCCAGCTTTTCAAATATGAGATCAATTGATCTCTTCTTATCACAACAGGGATTTGCACCTGAAAAAAAAAAACCAGTATTTTTCAGATTTGGATTTCGGGAAGGGCATAAATACCAATATTCCAGATTATTTGGACCCAAGTTTCAGTTTGATACTGTGGTTCACTGTTTTTTTTCGGAATTCCAAAATTATTCAGGTCCATTCTTTCCTCTGGGGAAGAATTCCAGGGGGTTACAGTGGCTGTTTTTCAAGCAAAGTTCACCAATGTTGCAGCAGATTTAACTACATTTGTCCACTAAAGACTCCCCACATATCAAGTAAATTGGACCAGGGGGTCCAGTTCTATGGGCCTCCGAATAAGGTGCTGTCTGCCAGTCTCCACTGTTCCTTTGGGGGGGGGGGATCCATGTTTCTCCAATTTTTCAGGGCAAAGAATAAACACACAAGAACAAGCAACCACTGGCCAAAAGCCTCCCAATGCAAACAAAACCAACATCAATCCAGAGAATCCCAGCAGAAGTGCAGGCCAATGTGGCAATCCCAACACATCCAATGTTAAACCAGAGAATCCAAGTCAAAACAAACTGACGCAATGGAAAGGAACCAGGGCCAATGTGGCAGCACAAGCCCAATGGAACCACAGTCAAACCAGAGAATCCTACCAGAACCAACATGACAAGCTCCCACAACCAGTAATCCCATTTACTGTAAGAGCTGCCTCCCTCCCTCCTCCCTCCCGTTGCCCACGAAACCTGCAAAAAGAGCAAAAAAAAGTCTAGAGCTTTAAAACACCAACCCCAGATATTCCCAAATATTTGGGATCTGGATACAAATACTGACACGCACCTTAGAGACCAATAGGGTATAAGGTCTCCAGAATCAAACCTCCCTTCAGCAGATTCCCAAATATTGATATGAATCACAAAAATACCCCCAAAAATATCAATAAGGTATTTTTCAGACTGGATATATCCAGGTGCACATTCCTAACCACAACCATTCTATCAAGAACACAAGAGATGAAAAAACTGTGGTAAATACAATAAAGCTGTGAACTGTCAGCATGGAAATACAGTAAATACTCAAGAGAATCCCAGTAGTAGCTTGGGTATCCTAGGCCAGCACTAACTGTTTAACTACATATGCTCTCCATGAACATTTTTAATTTTTAAAAATGTATTTGCTTTATTTATAGCCTACCTTACTTGCTGAGGCTCAAGGCAGGTTACAGGACAGAAAAAAATGTACTTGTACAGCATAAGACATCCAATGAACAACAGAACTAAATCAAATTAAACCCAGTGAACAGAATTAAGACAACGCAAACAAGAAACTTCCTAAGGCAAGATTCGTCCCCTAGCCATAGGCACAAGCTGTTTCTAACCATTCACCACAATGGTGTACCACTTCCTGCCTTGAAACCAAAAAATGATAAGTCACAGATATTAATGCTCTCAAAAGCAAAACCCCTGTAACAAGAGGAAACGGCATCTTCTTCAGAGTACGAAAGCCCTGCCCTGGGTAGCTCAGGAAAGCCCGATCTCAAAAGAATGAAATCTCTTACCCTGCATAAGGTAGAACAAATTTAGAGTCCAATGACACCTTTAAGACCAACAAAGGTTTATTCAAGGGATGAGCTTTCCCGTGCAAGCTCATACCTAGAATAAACCTTTGTTGTACGAAAACTCATATGTTGAAATAAACCTTTGTTGGTCTTAAAGGTGCCATTGGACTCCAAATTTGTTCTACTGCTTCAGACCAACACGGCTGACCAACTGGATCTACCTGCATAAGGTAGTTGCTGCAATTCTGGAGTATTAAGAAATGGAAAAATAATAATAGCAGAGCACCACTATGGATATGTTCCAGTTTCAGCAGCATCTAAAATACTAAAAAATATCTGCTTCGCACAAGCACCATAAAGGTGGGTGTCTGCACTCCATTGCCAAATGTGCTAAAACAATGTTCCTGTAACTATTTGAAGTTCAAACACCTGCTAATGGTTCTGGAATCAGATTTTTTAAATACATAGTTTAAAAACCTTCTCAAAAGCAAGAGTGGCAATGTTATGTCAACTTGATCTAATTCATAACAGAAGTGCACTCTCGGTCCAGGTTACTCATACAACACGGATTCAAGCCTCTCTGCAGGTAAACAAAGTTCTCAGCCTAATACGTCACATGCAACATTTCAGAAGAAAAAAAGATATTTGTTTATAAGTACCCCAATTAAACTACTCTTTCAAGTATACACTTAAAGCATTAAATGTTTTGTGCTTTTATAAATCCATTTCAATCTTATTTTTTTCTGGATCCTTAAATCTCTTTAATGTTATTTTTTTCTCTAGAAAACTATTGCCAGACCATGATATCTCCTAGATGGAGGTTGCTTGCATGGAACTACATGAATCCCATGCACAGTGATGTGCAAGAAAATCATTCTTCTTTTATACATAGTGTAAGTGTCGCAGAAATCTATCAAATGTTGCTTCCTATCATACTTGCAGTGGCTCAGAAACCTTCTCTCAGCAGTCATTTAACCTTCATATGGTTAAACATAGACCACCCAGGCCTGGATGAAGAAGTGAGGTGTGTGTAGTATTCTCTGGATACAAGGTCTACATCTGGGATGCTGAGAAATGGAGGGGCAGCTCTTCAAACAGAGCCATCCCCCTGAGTCCAACTGACTGCAACCAAGTCAGTTTGCCTGAGAGCACTCCACTCTCAAAGAGGAGAGACATTCCTCCCTCCACAACAGCAGCACCACCATTTCTCTGCAGTCTTGCTGGACTTCATACCTCCCTAGCAACGGATAACACTCATCCACCATTATGTTGTCTATTTGAATGCAAATGTTGAACAGAGAGATCTTTTTGTGGAAATGAACTAGTGCTAAGAGGATGGCCTGAAAATTTCTGAAGCTTTCCAGATGGTTCCATATCCCCAAAACATGGCCCAGTGAACAAAGGACTCCTGACCCAGATAAGCTGACACTAATTGTGATCTGTACATCTGTCTGTACCCAGACCAATTTCCCCTTCAGGAGAAGGATCTGCACCATCAGCCACTTCAGCTCTAGTTGAAGTTGTCAGTTCACAGACAGTCTGAGAAGATGTCTCGGAGCAATAACTTGCCTTACCAGCAAGGCAGCTGTGTCCCCTGGAGTTGATAAGAGTCAGCCCACACTTAGGGAACACTACTGATAGCTGTTACCATCAGCCCTGCAAATACAAAGGAACAGAAGGTCGAAGGTCCAGGCTGAGCACACTGCTGTGATAGCATCTAAGATTGTTTCTCACTTTTCAGAAGGTAGAAATTTTTCCCTCTCATCCAATCTATGATGGTTCCCAGGTGCAGGATGGATTGTGGTGGTATTAATTGCCTCTTCAGATGGCTGATAGGGAATCTGTGGGCCACGAGACATCTCATGCCTCTGTAGAACCTGATCCGGAAATTGTTCCACTAGGGATGGAACAGACTGCTCCAAGGAAATGCTCTGTTTCTATTTATATAATACCATGTTCTGCACTACTTCATATGTCACATTTAATAATTATGCTTTGTTCAGATGATAGCTTTGTTTCTAATTCCTGAAATCCTAGTCCTATCACACTGCTTAGTAGATGTATCATCCTACTGACATTGATTTACATCCGTCCTGAGTCTCAGTGAGAAAGGCACACTACAAAGAGCATAAATAAATAAAACTGTCTGTAACAGGTAGAGCACAGAAATGTACCTCAGATACACAGCAGCCGAGCACAGCAGTGTTTTGAATTAGCCAACAGGAGCTGTAGTTGAGATGTCATAGCCCGGGGGGGGGGGGACCCCATATTTTTCAAGTGTTTAAGGGAACAGTGAAAAAACATTCCTACAAGATTATTTTCTATTTTAGAATGAGTAAAAGGCTTCTTAAAGCAAGTTTATTCACACAAAATATACATCATGAAAATGTTTGAGGACTTTTTCAATTTCTCCAATAGAAAAATTGGGCAGTTTTGAGGAACGCTGAAAAACCCTGCTGCATAATTCAGTTGCAGCGGAGTGCTGTGTAGATATGTTATCAACCTGCCTGAGCGTGTGTTTTCCTGAGGCTTATACTACAGAAAACTTAACATTCCGTAACACCTGTTTAAGCATTTACATCAGTCATGTGTTTGTTCTGAAATATACTTTGTTTTTTTATTCATTTTAAAAAGCATACCATCTTAAGCCCCAATCCTATCCCTTCGAATCAAATTTTCTCTTTTAATTTATCACTAGGAGAGACCTGGAACAATAGGGAAGGACATTCTGGATTCTCAGGAAGGAGCAAAGTTAAAAACAACGAAGAAGGAGACACCCTCAAAGAAAGAAAACAACCTATGAGCCCTGGAGAAAAGATCCCTCAGAGCTCTCCTCCGAGCATGCTCAGAAAGATCAGCCTACTTCCTGCTTCCAGGGACTATGGTAGGGGAGTACCCAACCATTCCTTTTCTCAAACGAGAATGTGCTTTTTTTGCATAGTACGATTTTAGATTTGGTATTTTCATGACATTTAAAAGTTTAAATGACTTATTTTTTGCTCAAACAAAACTGCAAATATACTGAACAAGTGGGGACCCACAAGAAACTTACGGGAGACTGCTTCCTTCCCTCTCCCTCTTTTTCAAACAATCTTCCACCGCCCCTTTTCCCCCCTCCCCTTCCCTGACAGTCTTACCCCTTCTATTTCTCCCCCTCCCCTTCTCTAGCAATCTATGCCCCTCTTCCCCCCCTCCCCTTCTCTGTCAATATTTCTCCTGTATCTCCCCCCCCCCTTTACCCTGACCACCTCTTCAGCTGCAATGTGGGCCGCAGGGCCACTGGGAACTGCTGCACTGGCTGAGCAGGTAAGTAACCTGTGCATGTGCACATAACATTATTTTTTGGGAGGGTTAAACCCCCCAGTAAGACTTTTCTGCAAACCTGGGAGGTCCCCAATCCACAGATTTAGATATCCGCACAGCAGCTCGCACTTGAGGAACAGACTTCCCCAACAAGTGTTCTGCCCACATTCCACCATAAAAATCTCAGGCAAGACCTGTCATGTTCAGAGATGAATGGATAAACATATAAAAATTGTATTGTGCAGACTTAGTACCTCCTCCTGACAAAACATGCATCTTGTGTGGTTAACCTCCAATCCAGAGCTTCCTATTGTTCTCCAATTTAAATTATTGTTGAGCAACAGAAGAGAAAGCTGATAACGTGGGACAGACACTGAACTGCCTTTTAAACTGCTAGGAATGTGGAGCCTCAAAATCTACTTCATTAAGCGCTTACAAAAGCTACCAACAGTAGCAAACAGCAAGGTCTACAGTTTGCAGGAGCTGACAGAATACCCTGTTATTAGGATTCATACCAGATTACAAGGCGACTTCTCATCCAGTTCAAAGTGTTATGAAGCAGGTTTGTTTACTGGCCTCTATTTACATTTCATACAAACAACAGAGCAAACAAGTCAAAGGAACTTTTTTTCCCCTAAATTATTTGACAGATCTCTTGTTGGTATGTACAGCAAAAGAGCATTTACGTTTCTCTGGTAATTCTATCTTGCTGTACATACCAACAAAAGAAAAATGCACTAAAGTGGCACCTAGTCTGTCTCATTTCTTTGTTTGCAACTTAATCCATTTCAAGTGCAGTTTTCAAACTGTGAAACTTCCATGCTCTAAACATGGACTCTAAAACTCTCTGTCCCACAGGTGTCAAACTCATTTGTTACGAGGGCCGGAGCAGACATAAATGTCACTTTGTCGGGCTGGGCCACGTGTGCCATAAAATGTAATGCCAGGTACTAGAGATGGAAACTGTGTAAAGGACAGCAGCTGGTAAGCTCTGGGTTGGTGTGTCCTCACTCCCATGGGCTGGGAGCGGGGTGCAGAGGAAAACCCACATAGGCGAACTGGAGAGGCAGCAGTGTAGTGCTGGGCAAATGCTCCCATGGGGCTTGACAGCTGCAGACAAGGTTGTTCTGCTGTGCTGAACCCACAGTGGAGTGGCTCCGCCCACTCCCCCACACACACACTCCCTCCCTTGCACCAGTTGCTCATGGGCCGCATAAGAGCCCCAGACGGGACGGTCCCAGTCCCCAGGCCTTATGTTTGACACCCCTGCTCTATCCCTTGTGGCTCCCCAATTCCTGCATGCCTTCTTCTGACTTTCTCTCATTTCCACAAAACATACCTCTCTTCCTCGCATCTCTAGGCCTCACCAAAACATTCCACATTTTGTTCAATCATGACATTTTTCAAACCAAAAATTAAGCAAATTCATTGTATGTAAGCATGCTTATTTTTACATAATTTAATATGTACCCTAAATTTCGTGTTCCTGGAAAACATGAAATTCTTTTAAAGTCACACAACTCTACAGATCACATTCTACTCTAATTGCTGAACTGGCTCCCCACCTAACACTGCATCAAGTTTCGGTCCTTCAATCTGGCCAGTTTTTTTAAAAAAACTGGAAAAAATAATATTGACTAATGATGCAATTCTACCCTGATCATCATTTCGCAGACATTTATAAGAAAGATCACATGACCACCAGGTAAAACTCTATTTTTCCCATCACAAGCCTGTCATCCTAGTATCAAGCATAAAAATTACTTTAAACATTCTCCGACGCAGTGGGTTACAGCTGGTTTCTATTAATCGCATATTCAAACTGAATGAAGTAGAGCCAGAAATTAAATGTATTAGGGAGACATTTCTGGCAGACGTTCTAGCATGACTAGTTCAAAACAGAACACTCAACACCTACATGTCTTTACAAAATTACCTGTCTTCAATAAAGTACTACAATGAGACAATTCAGTTCCTAACACGATGTGTACAAAACAAGACTCAGCTCCAGAGTCTTAACACCTGCATGCATGTCAGGACCTGCCAATATGCTTAGCAGAAGACATCAATAGCTCTGGCCTTTCCCAGACTCTGCATTTTGCAAACTGTTTCCTCACACTGCCTGCTTTCCTAGTCATTTCTCTACCATTCATTATTTATGGACGGCTTCTTTGTGACAGTTGGTAAAAATATCCGCACATCTCATAAATCCATGTCCAAACTGCTGACTTCCCCCTCCCCTTCTGAACAGTGCTCAGTAGCAAGCAAAAAAAAGGATTATGGGAGGCTAAAGCATGGTTGTGTTGTTTTACATAGATTAAGGTAGCCCAACTGCAATATTCACGAAGCAGCAGCACTTACTCATTTATCCTGTACATACCTAAACTCTTTTAAAAGTCTATGAAATAGGTGAAAGACGCTTGCTCTTTGATTTTATTCGTAATACAAGGCTGCAATCAAATGCATACTCAGCAGGGAGTAAGCCCTTTCCTTGCCCCCAAATGCTTTGAGACTTACTAAGTAAACATACAAAGGAATGGGATGCATGTTCAGCGGATGGCGTCTGGATGCATGTTCAGCGGATGGAGTTACACTTCACCCTGCCAGACTGAATAATCTATAATGCAAAATACGTTGGACTCCAATAAAAACTGGAATGTAATTTCCACATCTGGGAATTCCCATTGCTTACTTTGCTAACCTGCACATTTAGAATCTGAGGTCGTCACCAAGGCTGTTCATTGACCAATGTGTATTCATTCCCACCTCTCAGCCCGAAAGCCCTCAGGCCCTTACTTAATTAAATATAAAAAAGCAATAAAACAGAAGTCCAGAGGCACCTTGAAGACTAACCACATGTATTCCAGCATGGGCTTTTGTGAGTCAGAGATCACTTCCTCAGATGCAAGGAAGAGAAAATCATTTCCCTCAGGAAAGACACAGAAGGGGAGGGGGGGCAAGGGACGAGTTGGGGGCAGAGAGGTAACTCTGATTTTCTCTCACTTGCATCTGAGGAAGTGAGCTCTGACTCACAAAAGATCACACTGGAATAAATGTTAATCTTTAAGGTGCCACTGGCCTTCTACTTTATTTTGCTTCGATAAACTGCTATTCCTTCGAAATAAAACGCAAAACATCCAATCAAAATATCAGAACCATAACTCCACCCACCCTCCAAAAACCTAACAACTCCTCATTAAACCTGTTATTTATTTATCTACACTCTGCCTTTCTGAGACTGAAGTTGGATCATCAACTAAAAACAGCCATATAAAAATGTAAGATTATGAGCATCAGCAGAAACCAGCACAAAGGTTTACAAAACTCAAAGCCCAAGCAAACACTCCCCACCAGATAACCCACCAGATAATCCAGTCTTTACCAGCTGCTAGAAGATTACCAATTCTGGCACCAGGAAAACTGCCAATGGAAGGGCGTTCCAGAGTTAGGGTGCCATAACAAAAAAAATTCCCCTTCTTTTAGTTGTCAGTTTTCCATCCACTACCGATGCAGCAGGACTCATGATACAGATCTTAACTGCCAGTCCATAAAAAGATGAGAGTAGGAAATCTTTCGGCTTTAAAGGCCAAAAGCAAGATTGGGCCTGGAACTAGCTAATGCAGTTGTTTTGGGACAGACAAGTTATTTGTGCAAGACTCTGGTCGGCAGCCTGGCTACTGCATTCTGGACTAACTGCCACTTCCAAATCATCTTCAAGGGCACCCCAAGTAAAGTGTATTATAGTAGTCCAACTAGGAGCTCACCAGAGCATGAATGACTGTACCCAAGTCATATTCCACAAGGTGAGGCTGCAGGTGGTACACCAGATGAAAGTGGTAAAAGGTGCCATGTACTACAAAGGAATGAACTGAATGAAAAACACTTCTACATTGCGAGTACCACGGCAATGTAGGTACTTTTAGTTACACCTGCTGAATCTAAAACAAGAGGACTATAGCACTGGCAAAATTGTTAAATGTGTTGGTAATTGTGATTAGAATAAGCAGCTTTTATTGTAACACTGGATAAAACCAGCAATTACCCATTGCTTGTTTTCCTTAGTAAATTAATAACGCAAAACAAATTTTATTAGGACACCTGGAATATTTTCTGTCATCTGACAACTTCGTAAGAACATCAGAAGAGCCCTGCTGGATCAGACCAACAGCCCATCTAGCCCAGCATCCTGTCTCACACAGTGGCCAGCCAGTTCCTCTATGTGAGACAGGATGCTGGACTAAGATGGACTAATGGTCTGATCCAGCAGGGCTCTTCTTCATCGTATTTCGCTTCATTGTATTTAGTGTTACATTTCCTATTTTGTCACATGGAAGATGTTTACACAGCATTACAAAGTACCCAAGGATAAGGTTACAAAATCACACATACGCATATTTTCAAACAGCCTTGACCATCTGGGCAAAAACCTAATCTACATAAGCTTGGGTTTTAGACTGTTTTTATCCCAAAACAATACTTTCCTGATTTTCAGCAATACTCAGTGAAATTCTCCAAGGTTTTCGGAGGTAGTGATCCCAGCTCTCTCACCTTTTCACACAATCATTACGGCAAAGCCTGATCAGAAATTCAATCATCTTCAGGTCAAAATGCCAGAATACATTTTCAACCATTTTGATTAGAAGAAAGAATTCTCCCAAGCCTACCAGCTCTTACAAAGCACAGCAAGACATTTGAAAAAGTCTTTTTTTGTTCTCTCTCTGGTACAATGAAAAACCTTCTGTTCGGTCTAGATCATAAAGACAGATATGGGCACTCAGATACCATGGTGGAAGCATGGGACATACACAAAGACAGATTGCCTACCAAATCATCTCTGAAAACGCTCAGTTCCATTTGATATCAATATGCACGTGATAGGGTTAGTCATCCAGCGATGTGAGTGGAACACAGCATACCCTTCCATTATGCTGTTTTAACTGTTCTATCCTTTCTGGGTGCCTTCTGTGCTACAACCACCACCTTTAAATTGCCATAACCCTTCTCACCGTGCCTATGCTTTTAAAAACACAAACTTCCTGTAAGAGACACGTTAACTGGAATTTTGTGCATTTGTTTTACTGCTCCTAGGGGTCTCCTTGAGAACATGGTGCATTATTTTACACCGCAACTATATCTAGGAAGCAGCAGAGATTTCAGCAGCCTCATTGGCATGACACAGCCCACATCGATCTCCAAGTCAGAATCACATGTTATATAATTGACTCGCTGGAAAGTGAGATGGCAACCAATACCTGGAAAATTTGCCCATGTATTCTCCCCACACACCATTCGCTCACATCAAGTCCAGAAAGATTCAACGTTAACATGTGGTGGAATGAAGTCTAGAGCAACAGTGTGGGCTTCGGGAACAGGATCCCTCTATTTTGGGTTTGCCAAAATCTAGATATATACTGAAGATAAATTTAATGACACCACAATGAAACGAAATCACTCTCATGATCCACATCTTATTTATCACTCTGCCAGTGTACCAGACAATAGAAGTCACAATAATGTCAGTATGTCAAAGCTACCACTGATTTGGCAGGGCCTTTTCTCTGACATTTGGCAGCTGACATTCTCAGATTCATCAGAAGAAACCTGAAGCATACAAAATCCCAGTCAGCAGGCATGAAGCTACTTAATTGCATCACCATGTGGAACAGAAGAATGCGTACCATGTAATGACACATCCAAAATTAACCCCATTCCCTAAGTTTGACACATAGTAAGAAATGGCTGTGATGAGGAGCATACAATTGGTAATGCAGATCCAGTATGAACTGTAGGCTGCAAAAAATTGCCTTCAGGTGTCTGCTTGCATATTTAAATCTCAGCCTGCTTTCCCAGAAAGATACTGAGGTTTTTATATTCTGGCACACAGTAGAAACACCAGGGTGCTGCAAACCACCCACCCAGTCAGTTCACACATTCCCACATCACAGAAGGAGCGTGGAAGCAGTCTCACTAGACAGACGGATGAGTCTTGTGGCCTAGCATTTTGAATGAAGGGACTGACAAATAACCTAATGTTTAGGACCTACTGAAATGTTGCAGGAATGTTCCCTCTAAGCTGAGTTGGTGTGAGCTAGCTCACAGTTGTTTAGCCTCCAGCTCACTCATTTTTGTCTTAGCTCAGGAAGGATGACTCCAGAGCAGACTAATTCATGCAGCAGCCAAATCACTCGTTCACAACTTTAATGCCAGTAGCTCACAAGGTAGAATTTTTGCTCACAAGATTCCACAGCTTAGAGGGAACATTGATCAGCACATCTTTAAAAAGAAAAACCACTGATACATTCAGAACCCCATACCTGAAGGAAAAAACACGCCAGAGAAATCAGAGGGCTTTAGATACAGAGGGATCCATTCATGCCTTCCCTAATGCAAATCCATTCCACAGAAATCAATGGCCCTGGACTGGAGCAACTCTGCATAGGATTGCAGGGTGAATCCTCTTAGGCGTCAGCCAGGAATCACCTCCTAACAGAGACATCTCAAGTCAAAGCTGAAAACATCCCACAAACACCAAAACACCTCTGGGGTCGCAGGCGTTTAATACAACAGTGGGGCTGGGGGGGAAGAGAGATCTCAGGGTACACCCACTCTATTCCCCCCCCCTTCCCGGTTCCTATAAGAAGCTCCAACCTGCAGCCTCTCTCAGCGTCCCCTCTCCCAAGGCTCAGCTCGGGGGGGGGGGGGGGGGATCTCCCGCTTAGACCCTGAGCGAGCGCCCCTCCTCTCCCCCCCAATCCGTGGAACCACGAAACGACACCCCCACACACTCACAGAGACACACCCCACACCCCACCCCGTTGCACGCGCCATCCGGGCCTGTGCACATAACCCAGTTGAGTCGACTGTGGAGGGAGTAAATAATAATAATAATAATAATAAACGGGGGGGGGGGTAGGCGGATCATGCGCGCGCAGAGTCACGCCGGCCGAAAGAGGAGCCCTCTGCCATAGCGCAGCGCGGGGCTGGAGGTATGGGGGGTGGGGGGGTGGAGAGATGGTGCCGGGGAAGGGGGGGGGTGCTGGGGCCCCGCCGCCCCCCGGCCTCCCGTACCTGGATGTAGTTGGTCTCGCAGTACTCGGCGACCCGCTCGAGGTTGGTGTAGCTGTCGAACAGGGCCCGGCGCCCCCCCGGGATCTCCTCCTCCAGCAGCATCTGCAGCTCCGCCATCTTCACATCCTCGCGCGCGCCCGCCCCGCTCCGCCCCTCCCTCTCTCTCTCTCGCGCGCGCGCCTCTCCCCCGCCCTCCCGCGTGCAGCCAACCGCCCCCTCGCGCCCCACCCCCCTCCTCCGACCAACCGCCCCCCCCCCTCACAAAGACCCCACACACCACTATTCACGGTCCTAGCTCCCGCGCTTTCTCCTCACCCCCTAGCCCAGGCTGCGGTACTCGCCCCTCTCCCCCCGCCCTCCCCGGAGAGGAACCGCCGCCAACCGCCCCCAACGGTCCCTCAGTGGGGGCGCGGCGTCTGCAGCCAACAGCGGACGCCGGTACTGCGCAGGCGCTGGAGCCTTCCACGATGCCGGCCTCTCTCCTCCCCGGCCCCCCCCCCCCGGTCCCCTCACGGAGCCGCGCGCGGTTCACACTTCCGGTGCCTCCAGCCCGGGGCAGGTCGGAGGGGCTGGCTGGAGCCCCCTCAGCCTCGCCTTCGGGGGGGGGGGGGGCTCGTGTGGGAAGGCACGTGATGGGAGAGACGCACTCCCCCGCAGTCCGGAGTGCAGGGCGGGGAGGGGGGGTGATAGAAGAATGTCCATGGGGAAGGTGGTGAGTGTGTGTGCCCTGTTGGCCATCTGCCCCTGTTTCACATCGTCCCCCCGCCGCACACATACACACACACACACATCCATTTCAGGCATACATACAGGTATGAGATGCGAGAGATAATCTGAACGTTTGCATTTAATTCATTTTTATATTTCATATATATATATACACATATATATGAACATACGAGAAGCCAGTGTTGGATCAGGCCAATGGCCCCTCCAGTCCAACACTCTGTCGCACAGTGCCCAAAAACACCAGGTGCCCTCAGGAGGTCCAGCAGTGGGGGCAGGACACTAGAAGCCCTCCCACTGTTGCCCCCCCCCCAAGCACCAAGAATACAGAGCATCACTTGCCCCAGACTGAGAGTTCCGATCTATACCTTATGGTGATAGATAGATAGACAGACAGACATTTGCATTCATTCATTTTTATCTCATACGCATCTCATACATGTGTATGTGTGTGTGTATTAGATAGATGATGATGATGATAGATAGATAGATGATAGATACATAGATACATAGATAGATTGAACAAACATTTGCATTTCATTCGTTTTTATATCACATATATGTATGAATGTATGAAATGCAAACATTTGTTCAGGATGTGTGTGAAATGCAAATGTTTGTTCAGGAGGACGGATGGATGGACAGACGGACAGGCAGGCAGGCAATCTGAACAAAAAAATTCATTTTAATCATTTTTATATCACTTGTATATCATTTTAATATCATATATATCCCCTACAGTCCAAATCTAGGTATGTTTTTATTCAGATATAGGGTTACCATCCTCTAGGTAGGACCCGGAGTTTCCCTGGAATTACAACCAGGTCCATCCCCCTGGATAAAGTGGCCGCTTCAGAGGGTGGATAAAGTGGCCGCTTCAGAGGGTGGATAAAGTGGCCGCTTCAGAGGGTCTAGGGCAGGCAGCACATCCATGCTGAGCCAGCCTTGGCCAGGAGGGCGGGATAAAAAATTAAATAAATAAAATAAATAAAGCTGTGCCTGTGTGCTCCCCGGGGCCGAGGAAACACACAATCAGAGTCCAGCAAGTTAGATGAATATTTGTTTATTTCAATTAACAGGAAAATACAGAACTGGGTACCTTAGCACTCAATGACACCAGCTGTATTCTGCCATAACCAAGAAGAGCAGAAGGTCTTGTACCCCAAATGACATCACTCATAATTTACACATTAAAGAATCTCTGATTGGTTCCAAGCAGGTAACATCATGGGAGCATCATTTGACTCAGTGCATCTCTCATTGGTGTCAGTAATTACGCTTGCTTATCTGGTCTTCAGAACAATGGGAAACACTGAGGAACACTGGGACTCTTCCTGGCCTCGTAGAAGCCAGCCTCCCTCCTTCTGGCTTTGGGGAGCTGGCCGATAAGGGTCAGTGTTTCATATTAAACTCAGCTCTTGGCAGATTTCCTGGTACCAGATGCTTCTGCTATGCAAAGAGAATATATTGTTTAGGGAACGCTTCCAGAGGCCTCTAATAATACTTCTTTTTAAGTATAACTTCTTATAAAGGAAATACAATGAGAAAAAAATATATATATTCTACTATAGATTTCTCTCATTAGAAGATTCTAGGTTCCATACCAAGATCTGATTCTACTATGATTAGACTTTTAAAGGCATAGTGACAGCTGTCAATATGCATGTCAGAGAGAGTGCCAGAAATCACATTGAGAAACCTCATTCTTTAATCCCTTGTCCTACATTGCTGAACTCCCTTGCCTCCTCAAACTCCACTCGCCCAGGCTCGTCTGGGAAGTCTCCAGGAATTTTCCATCCAGGAGTTGGCTTGTTGCATTCCAGGGACCTTTCTCCCTGGTAAGTGTGCATAAGGTTGCAAATTGCAGTTCTGTGCCCACTGGGGCTCTGCACCATGGGGCTGCCTTCTCAGTAGACGTGAGCAGCCAGTTCACCATGAGCCATGAGTAGTCCAGTGGTCTTCAGCATGTGTTTGGGACCCGCTGATGGGTTGGGGAGCACTTCCTGCTGCATTGTGAAGCCCTGTATGGCTGCCATTTTTTATATTCTGCCTCCTAGGAAGAGGAGGAGGAGAAGACTTGGATTTATACCCCTCACTTCACTACGAGCCTCAGAGCAGCTTACAATCTCCTTTCCTTCCTATCTCCACAACAGACACCCTGTGAGGTAGGTGGGGCTGAGAGAGCTCTGAGAGACCTGTCCTTGAGAGAACAGCTCTGTAATGATTTCATATTTTGGTGTGTGTGTTCCTTTAAATGTTTAGTTTGACTGAAGTACTGGGGGGGGGGTGATAGAGGGAGACAGGTGTAATTTGATTGGCTGATAACGGAGAGTGTGAGAGCATAGGCGTCAACTATGGGGGGCGCGGGCCGCCACTGAAATTTCCCAGGGGGGACTGAGCCCCCCCAGCAAAACAGAGCACCCGCCACCGTGCCTCCCAGGCCCCCTTCTTAGGCCCGCTGGCCGCCACAAGAGCCTCTCTCCTCCCCCCACCCAGCTTCCCTGCACCCACTCCTCCCTCCCTCCCTCCCTCCCTCCCTCCCTCCCAGGGCCATCCGGGCAAATGCCCAGCGTGATGATGTCACCCGGAAGTATATTTGTATGTGTGTGTGTGTGTGTGTGTGTGTGATGATAGGGTGATCTTGGGTCAGTCACAAGTTCTCTCTGAGCTTGTGAGGGTCTTGCTATTGGGAAAATGGTTTTACCTTTAAGCCCTCTCTGTGTATATAAACTTGATAGTTTTCTGCTGCCACCAGGAATTTTAAATTCCAAATCTCTCTTTCTTTTGGTAGTATGACCTAGGGTCTGGGTACTTCAGAGGTCTATGCGGCCCTGAGGAAGTACTGTACTGATTCCTGGGATATCTCTAAACAACAATTGATTTATTTAATAAAGAGCAAAATAGGTGTCTGGTTATTTTGAACAGTTGTTGAAGAAAAGAACTTGTAAATATAACTGGTAATGCTTGGTGCTACAAACAGTATCTCAGTTTCCAAAATCCACTCTGACAGGCTTATTTCTCTCTCTCTTATGTAAGTAGCCACACAGGCTTGTCTCTTTGTTTTATTCACACAGAATAGAATCGATTCTCTTAGTCACACAGACTATATTGTTGGTCACACAGACTATATTGTTGGTCTTATTTACTCAGGGAAACACTCAAATCCCATAGTCACACAGACTAAACTTCACACACTTGTCTCTCCCCCAAGACACATACAGAATTTCTCAACCCAGAGTTGGCAACCGTACTGCATAGAAAGCCAGAGTGCCGTTTTCCTGCCTTTCTTTGCACGCACAGAGGAGGAAGACATGGGAGAGGTAACCCTCTAATGGAGGTGGCTCTTCCATGGTTCTGACTGGTAGCATTTTTATGGTTTTCAGCTTTGAGTTGGGAAAAACCTGGAGATTCGAGGGGGGTGGAGCCTGGAGAGGGCAGAGTTTGAGGAGGGGAGGAGCCTCAGCAGGGTATAATGCCATATAGTCCACCCTCCAAAGCAACCATTTTCTCCCCGGGAACTGAATTTGGTCATCTGGAGATAAAGTGTATTAGCAGGAGATCTCCAAGGGTCACCTGGAAGTTGGCGACCCTAAGCTTGTTCCTCACTGCAGTACAGCTCCCAGTTCCTTGTCTGTCTCCTGTCCTCGGGTCTTTGTCTCCTCCTCGTGGACCTGACAAGCCCAGTGGGTTCATAAAGGAATAGAAGAAGAAGAAATTGTATTTCTATTCTGGTCTTCACTCAGAGTCTCAGAGTGGCTTACAAACTCCCTTCTCTTCCCCTCCCCACAACAGATATCCTGTGAGGTAGGGGGGCCGAGAGAGCTCTGACAGAAACTGCTCTTTCAAGGACAGCTCTGACAGAACTGTAGCTTGCCCAAGGTCACACAGCAACTGCAAGTGGAGGAGTGGGGAAGCAAACCCAGTTCTCCCAAATTAGAGTCCGTGTACTTAACCCCTAAACCAAACTAGCTCTTTCTATAAATCCAGCCCCTCTTCTGTGCTTGTAGCTCAGTGGGCCCTGGGTCTGGAAAGGATGAAGACCACGAATCTAGGCCATGATCCCTGGTGCCTGGTTCTTAAAAGTGCCAAAAGGTGCATTTTTGATGCAACCATTCTGACCCAACCGCCCCTCTGGAAAGTGCAGCCTATGGGAGAATCTAGCAGCCTTGTCAGGAGTATTAGATATTGTGGGCTCTAGTCCACAAATGCTTAACCCACTATCATTAAAGCTGTCATTAAGATGGCACAAGACTTGTTTCCATCTCATTGGAGGGATTCCTTCATTACAGCAGACATTTATTAACCACCAACAGTATGACAGGTGTGATGGAAGGGACACCTTGGGGCCCCCGGCCAATTTTGCAGTTTTAGTGCAGGAATTCTTGTAAACAATATGTATGTATGTGGGCCGCAGTGGCTCAGAGGTTAAGACGCTGAGTTGCAGACCAGAAGGTCTGTAGCTCGGCAGTTTGAGACCTGAGTGCCGCATGACGGAGTGAGCTCCCGTCTCTGGCCCCAGCTCCTGCCAACCTAGCAATTTGAAAGCAAGAAACTGCAAGTAGATAAATAGGCACCGCTTCGGTGGGAAGGTAACAGCATTCTGTGCACCTCAGTGTCTAGTCATGCCAGCCACATGACCACAGAAACATCTTCAGACAGCGCTGGCTCTTCAGCTTGGAAACAGAGATGAGCACCGCCCCCTAGAGTGAGATTTGATTTGCTTTCGAGCAAGGGAAATCTTTACCTTTTACTATGTATGTATTGGGATGCTCAGCTAGGTGGATCTTGAGCTTATCTAGCAATGCACTTCTGCAGGAGTTCCACACATCATTGGTAATAAATCTCTTCGATTTCCCTGTCCTGTCCTTTTGCTAGTCCTGTCTTGCTCCATAAATTTAAAATGTATCAGTTGACCTTGAGGTTTTTAGAAAAGAAGTAAGTAGACCACATAAGATGGCCCTGCTGTACAAAAAAAGAGGATGTCAGGCCCCTTAAAATCATATATGACTCCTTGGGGAACTGGAATGGCTGGAATGTCTTTTATTATTCTGCTTAAAAACACATTTTCCACCATTCTTCTCCCACAAGGAGGGCTTTAGGAGCTTTTGAGATTGCTCCTCTTTTTCCATGGTTTCTGGACTTCATGGCAGTGGATAAAGGTCATTATTTCATTGGGAAAGACTTCTTGTCTTTCCCATACTGGAATCGATGAGACTGGGAAAGTGGTTGGATCTTGCCCAACATTTGAAAACCAGTTCTACATAAAGAGCAGTTCTACATAAAACCAATTCTACATAAAATTTCAACAACAAAAAATGCAAAATACCTGTGATAGACACAAAAAATAGATTGCATTTTTGGACGCTCAGCCCATTCATAACAATGCATACTCAGAAACAAAGTTTCCTGTTTGCTCATTCATTTCAGATTACATATTAGGCTTCTTGGCTGACAGTTTTGCAAATACCAAGAAACACCGGAAAATCACAGTAACCCATATTAATTAACTCCCTAAATACAATTTTCTAAGTATGTAAATTTTCATTTTCTTTGTTGAAATTCACTGTGCATTAAATGTTAAAAGAAATAAAATTATGGAAAAATTAAATCACAGTAACGCGCTAGGTGGCTCAGTGGTTAAGACACTGAACTGCAGACCAGAAGATCAGCAGTTCGAGACGTGAGTGCTGCGTGATGGTGTGAGCTCCCGTCTCTGGTCCCAGCTCCTGCCAACCTAGCAGTTCAAAAGCAACAAATTGCAGGTAGATAAATAGTTACCACTTTGGTGGGAAGGTAACAGCGTTCCATGCACCTCAACGTCTAGTCATGCCGGCCACATGACCACAGAAACGTCTTTGTACAGCGCTGGCTCTTCGGCTTGGAAAGAGAGATGAGCACCGCCCCCCTAGAGTCAAATTCAACTGGCTTTCGAGCAAGGGAAACCTTTACCTTTAATGTGCTAGGCATACATAGAGCTTAAAGAGACAGTTCCATCTTGAGCAGAGTGGTACCATTCTAAGCCTTGGACTTCACTGGAGTTTAAAGGGTATAACTCTGCTTAGGATGGAACTGAAAATTGCTTTCTCTCTAGGGATCTATTGAAAGCAGACAGTGCAATCCTATGCGGAGTCATGCCAGTCTAATTCTACAGACTGGAATAGCTCTTCAGAGGAGCGCAGTAAGAGTTCCTTAATATCAAATACCTTTCCAGATGTTTTAGATATTTTCTATACCCATCTTGAGCAAATACTTCAATAGATCATTTTAATCGCCCTTCAGAGCTAGACTATATTTATTTAAAAGTGTGATATATCAAAGATCTGAAAACAAATGTCCTTGAAGGGGAGAGGACCATTAATCAAAATTTATCTGAAACAGAAAAAATCTTAGTTATGTTAAAATTATGCATCTATTGGATTCCCACATTATCCGTATATTACATAAAATATGCATAGCCACCTAACTTCAGCATATTTTGCAGCCTCTTGGGTTAAATGAGATTCTACTGTTAATTTTATTACTGTCTTCTCAGTAGAGATTAATCATCAGTTATTACAAAGTTTACATCCAAGAGGAGGGCAGCTTTACAGGGTGGTTCTAAGCAGAGCTGTACCCTTCTAAGCCCATTGATTCCAATTGATTTAGCAGGGCGTAACTCCATTTAGGATTGCACTGTAAGTATGAAAGACTATGCAAAGGCAAACAGGAAGAAACTGGGTATCACTGTTCAAGTGACTCCACAGTTGTCAAAGCGATGATTTATTGCCTGTGTATGGCACCCTGGTGGAAATCTCATTTGAGATGAAGTTAAGAATGAATTAAATAACAAAGGCCTATCTCTCACACACACACACACACACACACACACACACACACACACACACACACTGCTTACTGCAGAGAGTCCGAGCAGTCAAGACTTCAAGCTTGACTTTAGATTCTGTGCCTGCCGTACACACTGTTCTTTCTGCTGTGTATTTATTTTGCAGCTGCAACCAAAAAAATGTGGTTTTCCTCAATTGGGGTGGGAACGTCATTTGTGACATGTGGGGCGGGGTACCAAAGGTTTTGTTTTTTTAAAAAAATATGCAATTGCCCTATCACAGCTGCACAGTAGCCTCTTGTAAGCGCCCTCCATTTAAATCGCCCTGGTCCAATTCCTTGAAAGAAAGGGAACACAAAGGAATGCAGGCAAGGTTTTTTTAAAAAAATCCTGAAATTGACCAAACCGTTTTTGAAACTGACTAGAGCAGCTGCGACACTCCCTTTTTCTTAATGCCAAACTCTAGCGGGTTCTGTGTGGTGTTATCGGCCACTGTGAAAAATGGAGAAGAGTCACCCTCCACCATGCAAGCGCCATTTTGAATGGTTTTTTTTAATTACTTACCTTATTGTTTTATTTTTTTGTTATAAGCAGTATGAGACTAGCAATAAAATATTAATTTAAATCCACCATATATGAGAGAGCAGGGGTCAGTTCATAGAAAAAGAGGTGCAGGAGCTCATTAGCATAACTCATTAGCATAACTTATTTGCATATGCCACACCCCCTGCCATCATAGGCGTCAACTTCAGGGGGGAACTGGAGCCTCCCCCCACCCGGAACTTTTCCAGAAAGTGCTGAGCCTCCCCTGGAGAAATGGCCTGTAATGTCTCTGGCCCAGCCCCAGTCCCCCCCCCCCAGAAACTGGAAAGTCTACGGCCTTGCCTGACATCACTGGAAGTATGTCAGAAGGCAAGAAAGAAAGAAGCTAGAGAAAGAGAGAAAAAGGAAGGGAAGGGAGGGAGGGAGGGAGGGAGGGAGGGAGGGAGGAAGGAAGGAAGGAAGGAAGGAAGGAAGGAAGGAAGGAAGGAAGGAAGGAAGGAAGGAAGGAAGGGGACAGCTACTAATCCAAGCCTCAGAAATACCACTATTCTGGGAGGATAGCTTCAGTGGTGGCTGAAGCCTTCAGAAGGCTGGTCGGAGGAACAAGGACCTTTCCAGGGGCGGGGTCATTTTGCTGCAGCCATGACACAAGCAGGCATTCCCCCACCGGTGGGGGGGGGGGGCTGGCACCAACTCCCGGAGCTGTGCTCCCCCGAGCTCCTGCTCTAAATGACCCCTGTGAGAGTAATGCCAGATCTACACATACTCATGGGCAAGAGGCTGGAGAAAGAGAAGGGAGAAGAGGGAAGATGACTGGAGGGGGCAGGAAAGAGAAACCCTCCAGCATGACATCCCATTTGATTTCCAAGCAGGAACTCGGAGGCATTTTCCCACTTGCTGGATCCGAATTCTGTAAATCCAGTTTGCTGCAAGAATGAAAAGAGTGAGCTCGTGGCCAAAGCATTCAGGAGGCTTGCTGGGTATTTTGGGATACTCGTCTGGCTGGGATAAAGCTAGCTTTCCATTTCTCCTGTGGTCACCAGCTGAGCACTGGTGGTGGCCACAGTGCTCGCTGCTGGGCTTGATTGGTGGTACATGACCCGATGCTGGTCTTTTCCTCTCCCCATCCTTCCCTCCCCCCTTTTATAGCTTGTGAAGGGGCTTCATGGAGAGCTGCCAGAGAAACACGTTTTTTCCTTGTCATTTCTTTTTTCCCCAGCTTTACTCATGCTGCTTGTAAAAAAAATTAAATGTAAAACAATGGGGAAAGTAATCAGTGGAGCTTGCACACCGATGAATGGTGGAATGTACAGAGTGGGCAGAATGACCTCGATGTGGGCAGGGGAGTGACCTTCGAGGGGCAGCAAAGGGGCAAGGGGAAATCTGAGAGAACCTGTACACTTTTGAATTACCTTTGGCTCAGAAGAGAAGCAAGGGGGAAATCCGCACAAAACCACTCTCAGAAAACCCGAGGAAACAGTGACCGGAGAGCAAACTGAGCGCTAAATGGGGGGAGGGGGGGGAATCAATGCAGAATGAAAAAGAAAACCTGACGGAGAGGCATGGCAAAAGTGAGGGGAAGCACCTGTGTGTAGTAGGCCAAAGATGCAACTTCCTAGCCATTTATTGTTTTGTAGTCAGACAGCATCAAAATGGCAGCATCTACTGCGGCTGGTGCGTAGTGGCGGAAAGTGCCGCCGACTCACAGCAGCGTATGGTGGCCCCTGGTGGGATTTTCAAGGCAAGAGACATTCAGAGGTGGTTTGCCATTGCCTGCCTCTGCGTCATGTCCCTGGTATTCCTCGGAGGTCTCCCTTCCAAATAGCAACCAACCCCACGAAGCTTCCAGGATCTGACAAGATTGGGCTAGCCTGGGCTATCCAGGTTAGGGCATGGCTGGTGTAGCACTCTGCTAAAGGTAAAGAGGCACCGAAAAGGAGGTGACAAGGATTCTGTGCTTTTTCTTGTGCTGAGTTGCCTTTGGTGGTCCTGCTAGATCCCTAGCTATCATTTGGATTAGCTGCTTTAGCTCAGTGCAAACGTAAAGTACAGTGAATCAGCAGCACTGCATCTAAAACTAAATAACTCAATCTATACTGCACAAGTCTATCAGTCTTATGCCACCAACTGCAGCCCTATGCAGAGTTACTTAGATCTAAATTGTTGACATCAGGGGCCTTAGGCTGGACTAACTCTGCCTTGAGAGCTAACTTGGTGCAGGGTTAGAGTGATGGACTAGGATGTGCAAGACCCAGGTTCAAATTCCTCCTCTGCCAGGGAAGTTTGCCAGGAAACCTTGGACCAGTCACATCGTCTCAGACCTAACCTACCTCACAGGGTTGTTGTGAGGATAAAATAGAGAAGGGGAGGATGTTGGAAGCCTACCCGGGTCTCCATCAGGAAGAAAAAAGGGATATAAATGAAATAAATAACTGACTATAGGAAACAATTCTAGGCAGATCTGCCGAGAAGTCCCATTTTATTCAGCAGGGCTGACTCCCAGGAAAGCATTTTTAGGACTGCAGCCAGAGCTTTCCCACAAGGAATCACGGGAATTATTTTCATCATTAATACAGTGCATGCGAACTCCCTCCTCTGTCCACTGATGCGATTGTGTCGCACTGTACTGAAAATCGTGATGCAGACTGGTATAGTGATGCAGACTGGTAACCCGACCTCTCGTCAGATCTCAGAAGCTAAGCAGGGTCAGTAATTGGGCGGAGGCCCCCAGGGAACACTTTGCAGAGGAAGGCAATGGCCAACCACCTCTGCCTAATCACGTGCCTTGAAAACCATGTGGGATGGCCAGGCATTGGCTGCAACTCAATGGCGCACGCACACGCACAGGTACACAATGGCGCTTAAAATCCCCAGCTTAGAGATGTCAAGTGACTTGCCTGAGAAGACACAGGAAAATCCGTACTTTTTTTCCCGGATCATGTTGGTTGCCTGATTTTCAAACTCATTTACTGCTTGATTAAAGCTCAATTATTTTAATGGGGCTTCTGTCGATGCAGCACTTTGAAAACTTGCTTATTAGCGATTTCAGTTTTTTCCCCCAGGTTATCATTTAAGTGTATTAATTATCCCCCACTTACACACGGGGGGGGGGGTGTTCTTAACTTCCTTCTTACTTTGGGGGGGGGGGAGGCAGATACCACCAGCTGTAAATCTGTTACTTTGGAATAACTGAACCAACTTTGCAACGTTAAATTATTAACATGGGAGTGTCATACTGAAATGCAATTCCTGGCAAGTGCTAACCGTCTCTTCCACTGATGGTAGCATTTTGCCAGAAAGTCACAACCTTGTGTGTGGGTGGGTGGGTGTTCATCCGGCTAACCAAAAGGGAATGTAACATCTTGTGCTGATATAACTGAAAATGGCTTTTGCATGAAGAAACCATTGAAGGGAAATACAACCTCTGGCTCTAAGGCTGTTGTCAGAGGGCGGGGAGGGGGGGGCATGTTAGTTTATTCCCATTCATCCATATCCCATTCCGGGAAGTCAAGGGCCTAATTCCTGCAAGGGGCCTGTGAGCAACGGGAGCCAAACCCACTCTGCCTTCCTTCAGCCATCTTTTCTTCCTAGCCTGGTTGGCTTCCGTTGCTGCAGCTGGGCTGGAAGCAAAGTATCTACAGTGACAGAAAGGAAGGATGCGAGAGCCCCACTGGCTCAGTTCCTTTCAGCCACACACATCTGTTTCGTCACTTAAAAAATCAATCCTACTCCCCACTTCTGTGTAAATGGGACAAACAGTCCCTATCAAGTAGGGCTGCCAGCTCCAGGCAGGGAAATACCTGGAGATTTGGGGGGGGGGCGGTGGAGTCTCAGGAGGGCAGGAATGGGGGAGAAGAGGGGCTTCAGTGGGTTATAATGCCATAGAGTAAGATTACCATATTTTGAAAAGTAAAGAAGAGGACATATTTCCTGAGTGACTGCTTCAAACAAGTCATCGCTACAACAAATCTCATTTTAGATACCCCTCCTATTTAAGCTATTATCATTGCTACTAACTTGGAACATTCTTAACCTTCCAACCCAAAAAGAGGACATTTCCATCAGTTTTTTTAAAAAGAGCCCAAAAGAGGACAGGCACCAGAAAAAAGAGGACAGAAAAGGGGGAAACTGATCTCTGTCACTCTACCCATCAAGTCGAATTTGATTCTCACTGAGGTGATCGTAGGCTGGGACTGAGATTTCCGGGTGGGGGGACAATGGGGAAGGGGCTTTTAAGGTTTTCATCAGTCCATTCCCCCCCCCGGAAATGCCCGCCACCCACAATGCTTTCACCCACCTGAGGAAAATTCACAGGTTCTGCCTTTAAGATCTGGGCTTCCTATGTAATCAAGACAGCCAACATCTCTCAACTTCAGACCACCTAAAACCAGGAATTATGACAGGTTCTATTTCTGCATGACGGAGTGAGCTCCCGTCTCCTGCCAACCTAGCAGTTCGTAAGCAAGAAATGGCAAGTAGATAAATAGGTACCGCTTCGGTGGGAAGGTAACAGCGTTCCATGCACCTCGGCGTCTAGTCATGCCGGCCGTATGACCACGGAAATGTCTTTGGACAGCGGCTTGGAAACGGAGATGAGCACCGCATCCCTAGAGTCATATTCGACTGGCTTTCGAGCAAGGGAAACCTTTACCAAACTATAGGACTTCGCACTTATCTCTACTGAAATTCATTTTATTTGTCTCATCCCACTGTTCCAGCCTATCTAGATCATTTTGAATCCTGACTGTCTTCTTCAGAATTAGCAATCCCACCCAACTTCGTGTCATCTACAAATCTGATAAGCATCCCCTCTTATGTTTCCAAAGGTCAACTTGTATTAAAAGCCTCTTTATCTGTATGTTGTAAGTTTCCCTCTCCGGATTTCTCAGTCATTCTTAAACAGTTCGGTATCCTAAACATTAGCGTAACACGGGAGACATCTGCAGTCCAAACGGCTTGCTAATGCGACATGATCTTATTTTTTCAGAGTCACAGCTCCAGAAACCTAATTTATATTTCATAAGCAACTGTGTTCTCCCCAGCTTGGCAAGAAGATTTAAATAATGCATCTTTGACAAGCGATACAAAGCTTTACATTTAGTAAGGACTACTGTGAACCATTCAACATGATCCCGGTGTCAAGAATCAACGTTAAATAACAACGTTCCACTGCATCTCCTCTGACTGTTCCTTTTGAATCTTCCCTTGATTTCGGGGACAAGGTTGTCAGAGCAGCAACAGTGACTTATCTGTCTGGGAACCCCCTGAACATTAGGGGTCTGGAGGGTGAAAGTGAACATGGATTTGTCTATAGGAAAGGGGGGGGGATTGTGTGCTCTTGTACTCACCCTGCAACTGACCAGATATCTGCAGTCTGTTAGTGGTTCCAGGAGCACACTGAGATATCATGCAGATAGGATTCTGTCCCCGCTGTGTTAGTTTGAGGAAGGAAGGATGCGGGGCCAGCGTCGGCATACCCTCAGGTGAAGCAGCTGCTGCGGTCTAGAGCTTCCAGCAGGGCCCACTGCTCCCGCCCCCTCAATTTGCCTTTACGCACGTGCTTATAAGAACATAAGAGAAGCCAGTGTTGGATCAGGCCAGTGGCCCATCCAGTCCAACACTCTGTCACACAGTGGCCAAAAACACCAGGTGCCCTCAGGAGGTCCACCAGTGGGGGCAGGACACTAGAAGCCCTCCCACTGTTGCCCCCTCAAGCACCAAGAATACAGAGCATCACTTGCCCCAGACTGAGAGTTCCTATCTGTACCTTATGGCTAATAGCCACTGATGGACCTCTGCTCCGTATGTTTATCCAATTCCCTCCTGAAGCCTTCCATGCTTGTAGC
The DNA here is from genome assembly GCA_029233225.1 of Lepidodactylus listeri. Lineage (NCBI taxonomy): Eukaryota > Metazoa > Chordata > Lepidosauria > Squamata > Gekkonidae > Lepidodactylus > Lepidodactylus listeri. The sequence goes on along the minus strand of JARCFY010000010.1, from coordinate 14,883,246 downwards.
CGCCGCCACCTCCTGTGGCAGTGAATTCCACGTGTTAATCACTCTTTGGGTGAAGAAGGACTTCCTTTCGTCCGTTCTAACTTGCAAGCGTGCTGCCACTTATGTGCCCAGCTGCACATGTAACCTCGGCTTGTGGGTTCGATGGCGCAGAACTTGGAATGAATCTTGCAGTGATTTAAAAGACATAAAACATTTTTACGTTTCACTTAACATCATGTAACAAAAACATAGATCTTAGTGACACAATAGAACAGGGATCTTTTACAGTCCAAAACGATTAACTCCCCCCCCCACTTCACACCTTGTCACCCCCAACGTCCATCTCTTTCCAGTTTGGTGTAGTGGTTAGGGGTGCAGACTCTAGTCTGGGAGAACTGGGTTTGATCCCCCACTCCTCCACATGCAGCTGCTGGAGTGACCTTGGGTCAGTCACAAGTTCTCTCAGAGCTGTTCTTTCAAGAGCAGTCCTCGAGAGAGCTCTCTCAGACCCACCTACCTCACAGGGTGTCTGTTGTGGGGAGGGGGAGAGAAAGGGATTGTAAGCCACTCTGAGTTGAGACTCCTTCGGGTAGTGAAGGGCAGGGTATAAATCCAAGCTCCTCCTCCTCCTCCTCTTCTTCTTCTTCTTTCCTCCTTTTGGTGGCCCAAGAAGTCTCCAGCTGAACACTCTGTGCACCGGCTTCCAAGACGAAGGTCCCAAATGAGCTCCTCAGTAGATAACACAGCCCTGAAAGGATAATTCTAAAATTTACAATTTAGAACAGAAGTCTCCCTCCCTTACCAGTGTCCATCCATAAATCATGGCTACCTAAAACAAGGTGTGAAGAGCCTATGATTCAAGTTCAAGCTCCTCAACAGGGCAGTCTGGCTTCCCTCCTTTGTTTTCCACACATTCTGCATCTGGCATTCGCTCCACATTTTCTCAGCTCTCGACCTGGCTCCCCCCTGCCTCGGAATATCTGTTTTCATTGCATCGCCTCGGATCCTGGTTTCTGCATTGGCTAGTGTCAGCTTTCCGTCTATTTTGTTTTCAGCGCTTGCTCCTGCATTGGTATGCAGATTTTCCTGTGTCAGTACTTGCCTCAGCGGTCATTAGCCTCCTGAGCCAAGAAATTCATTTGCGAGATGATAAATGCAGAGGGAGAAATAGGGGCAGGGGAACTGCCAGAGAAGCCATGTCAAGTTACCTGCTTATTATTCCCTTCGAATCAGAAGCGGAGGAAGGAAAAGGTGCCGCTCAAAACCACATTCAGATACCCCAGGGCAACGCTGTACTGACCGCAAGGTCACCCCTAAATGGCAATAAATCTATGCAGAAGGTACCCTAAAACCCAATGAACAAAGAAAAGGAAAGCAGCATGCAATATAGAGGGAGACTAACCTCCCACCATGGCTGTGGAAAAACTGTGAGGAAACAGATGGGTGCAGAATCAGCCACTGGCTGCACCCTTCTGCATCTAGAGGCTCCACCCCTTCCTGGCTCATTCCATTCCTAGCTAGGGGTTACATACATACTGCCCAGTGCCACCAGGGAAAGGGCTGTGGGCAGTGCAGATGGCCATGAGCAAGGGCAGTAGGAATGCTTGCAAATGTTGGAAATATGTGTGTGTTGCAAGGTCTAATGCAGTCTTTATAGGGTTAATTTGTTTACCTTGTGTGCTATTGTTTAGGCTGACCTGAAAGGAAACTTGGCACAAAGCCGATGGAAACAAAGCCTATGAAACTGAAGTCCGTTTACTCACAATCATTGGATAATGTATTCAGGTGATTTCCTTCTGGGGGGGAGGAAGAGAAGAAGAAGAAGAATCTCCAGGGGTCATTTCAAGCAGGAGCGCACAGGAACGCTGTTCCGGGAGTAACAAGCCCAGGAGCGGGCACATATGGTGATGTGCTGTGGAAAAAAGCAAGAGCGTACTGACTTGATCTGTATTTTCATGCTTGTTGTAGGGTAGCTTCCCTGCAAGAGCAAAGGAAACCTAAAGTGTCTTCAGTCAAAGTGTAAAGCTGGCTCGCCAGCTCTGAGTTGGGAAAGACCTGGAGATTTTTGGGGCGGAGCCTGAGCGGTGGGTGTTGCCTTCTGACACACTTCCGGTGATGTCAGGGGGTGTGGCATATGCAAATCAGTTGTGCTAATGAGCCCCTGCACCTCTTTTTTGTACGAAATGACCCCTGAGAATCTCCATTGCTGCTGTTATTGTTTTTGTTGCTGTTGTTGTTGTGAGATCATGTGGTCGGTCTGTTTTGTAGCTGTAAAGACGTAGCCTTAGCTGTCGTTATTTTGTAGATTTTCCTGTGAACTCTTCCCTTAGAAATAAAGATTTTACACAAAGAAATGCCTCCTTTCCAGTGAAGCAAAGATCCACTGCAGACTCTGAATATCTAAGTATTTTAACCAGTTTTTCCAACAGCAAGTGGGGCAGAGGACGAATGGCCAGGCCAGGGTGAGTGGGCATGAAAAGAGGCCCCTGGGAACTTTCTGCCAGCCCCCCCCCCAAAAAAATCTGGAACTGGCAATAGAAGGACAGGACATAAACTTCGTCGTTGGGCTCAAGCCCAGAATCAAGCCTTTGATCTGCATTCAGTGGCCGTGGTCCCCCTATAATCAACCCCCTAACTACTCCCAGTGATGAAAATATATCACTTGAATCCAGAAGGCTATAATTGAATTCCATTTAATTTTGCTAATTCCTACAAATTAGCCCCCATCTGTCAAATTAAATGATGTGCTAAAGTGGATAAGATTTTACTCTCTCTCTCTGTCTTCATTATAATAAACACCTTCTCTCTCTTTCTCTCCCCCTTTCTCTCTCTCTCTCTTTGTCAGATCATTTATCTGTTATTAGAATATTATCTGCACAAGATATACATATAACATAATATTATCTGCAAAATCAAGAAGACTAACATGGCAGCTAAAAATAACCTTAGTGGGGAATCAAACCCAATTCTCCCAGATCAGAGTCCACACTCCTAACCACTACACCAGACTGGCTCTCAAACAAGGATGAATAACTTTTAGGAGGGCACTGTTGTTGCCAATAGCAGTAGCCACTCAGCTCTGGGAGGAGGGTTTTTGATGTGGGGTTCTGTTTGTTTGCTAATTTTGTGATAAATTGGAGCTCAGTGTGGTTGCCTCCAAGAGCCACACGCATACAGTATTAAATTTATTTTGCTTGCTTGCTTGCTTGCTTGCTTGCTTGCTTGCTTCCTTGCTTCCTTCCTTCCTTCCTTCCTTCTACACACTCTAATCTGGAGAACCAGGTTTGATTCCCCACTCCTCCACATAAAGCCAGCTGGGTGACCTTGGGTCAGTCACAGCTCTCTCAGAGCTCTCTCAGCCCCACCCCAGGCAGCTGATTCCACTGTGGCACAACTCTTGTGGTAAAAAAAGTTTTTCCTAATATCCAGCCAGTACCTTCCCGCCCAGAATTGAAACCCATGATTGTGAGTCTTCTCCTCTCTGCTGCCCACAGGAACAGCTCCCTGCCCTCCTCTCAGGGACAGCCCTTCAGATACTTCAAGGGAGCCATCGTGTCCCCCCTCAGCCGCCTCATCTCCAGACTGAACACTCCCAAATCCCTCAGCCTTTGCCTAGGGCTTGGTCTCTAGACCCCTGATCATCCTCATCGCTCTCCTCTGCACCCGCTCCATTCTGTCCACGTCCTTTTTGAAGCGAGGCCTCCAGAACTGCGCACAAAATACTCCACGTGTGGCCTGACCGATGCAGTATACAGTGGGACTAGAACATCTTGCGATTTGAATGTTATGCCTCTGTTGATACCCCCCAGGATCGCAATTAAAAGCGGAGGCCATGAATTTAGCCTCTAGATTGAAACCAGAGGACTAAGTAGTCCTCAACATACAAGTAGATGACTTGCAAATAAGACCACAATCCCAGTAAACAAGACCAAACACGTTTGGGCCTTCTTCAGCGGTTACGACTACATCAACACACGTACACACCAAGAACAATTGTTGATATAATAAGCTAAAGCATGTGTTGCCGAGTGATGACTTTATTAGGACAGTGGATCTTGTTTCATGATTTTCATGGTCACCGGCTAGGGTTGCCAATCACTGGGTTGTAGCTGGAGATCTCCTGCTGTTACAACTGATCTCCAGGTGACAGCGATCAGTTCACCTGGAGAAAATGGCTGCTTTGAAAGGCAGACTTTATGGAATTATACCTCACTGAAGTCCCTTCCTGCCACAAACCCCGCCCTGCCCAGGCTTCACGTCCCCCCCCCCCCCCCCAAATCTCCAGGTATTTCTCAACCAAGAGCTGACATTTCACAAAAAAAACCTACAACTGTACATTACATCTGATTTTGGCAGTTCATTTCCACCTGGTGTGTATATATTCATCAATCAGCATTTGGCTACAGTTCCCAGCAACCTAGAGCGGCCGACAGCAGCACATTCTATGTAATACCTTTGACAACTGTCAGAAACTTCAGCTCGTTCGGAACGAACGGACCGGCCTGCTGACAGGTATAAATTACTGGAACCTACCTTTCTAATACTAAAAGACTGATTATATATTCTCTTCCTGGCATAATTCAAAGCGCTGGTTATTATCTTTAAAGACTTAAATCGTTTGAGACCAGGGAACTGACAGAGCAATCCTTCGCAGAGTAACTTCGGTCGAAGCCTATCCGTTTCAAGGGGGTTAAACCAGAGTAACTTTGCATAGGATTGCACCGCGAAAGGACCGCTTATTTCCACTTATGCCTTCCGGAGATCATCTAACTTCTCTGTATGGTTTCCAGTGAAAAAGCTTTTCTTTTCATTTTTTTTTTAATAGTGGCCATTTCCTTTCCAAACAAGAAGCCTGAATGGTTTTACTTTTTGCTATTTACCCGAGCACTGGGATCGATTTTGCTGACCTGTTGGCATGATTGTTCTCTTCTCCCTCCCAACTTTTCCAAGTAGGCTCTGTGTGTGTGTGTGTGTGTGTGTGTATGTGTGTGAGAGGGAGAGAGAGAGAGAGAGAGAGAGAGAGGTGTTCCATCAAGTCGCTTCCAACTTATGGTGACCCTATGAATTTATGTCCTCCCAAATGTCCCAGTGTTCACAGTCTTGCTCAGGTCTTGCAAACAGAGGGCCATGGCTTCCTTGATTGAGTCCATTCACCTCATGTTGGGTCTTCCACTTTTCCTAGCATGATTGTCTTTTCCAGCGACTCTTGTCCTCTCACGATGTGAGCAAAGTACAATAGTTCAGTCATTTTAGTCATTTTCGTTTCTAGGGAGAGCTCAGGCTTGAGTGACAGACTTCACGTTCCTGGGATCCAAGATCACTGTGCGGACAGTGACTGCACCCATGAAATTAAGAGACGCCTGCTCCTTGGGAGGAAAGCCACGGCAAACCTAGACAGGATGATAAAAAGTAGAGACATCCCCCTGCCAACAAAAGTCCGCATGGTCAAAGCGACGGTATTCCCAGAAGTAATGTACGGCTGCAAGAGTTGGACCATAAGGAAGGCCGAGCGCCGAAGAATAGATGCTTTTGAATTATGGTGTTGGAGAAGACTCTTGAGAGTCCCTTGGACTGCAAGAAGATCAAATCAGTCCATCCTAAAGGAAGTCAACCCTGACTGCTCCCTGGAAAGCCAGATGCTGAAGCTGAAGCTCAAACACTTTGGCCGCCAAATGAGAAGGGAGCACTCACTGGAGAAGACCCTGATGCTGGGAAAGAGTGAAGGTCAAAGAAGAAGGGGACAGCAAAGGATGAGATGGTTAGACAGTGTCATCGATGCAACAAACATGAAATTAAGCAAACTCCGGAGCACAACAGAAGACAGGAGGGCCTGGCAAGATGCGGTCCATGGGGCTGCGAAGAATCAGACTCAACTGTGCGACTGAATGACAACAACAAAGAACCCAGTTATTTGTCTTTCTGGTTGTCCATGGTATCTGTAAAACTCTCCTCCAATGCCACATTTCAAATGAATCAACTTTCTTCCTGTCCACTGTCTTCATTGTCCAGCTTTCTCCCCCGTACATAATAACGGCGAACATCATGGCATGAATTAACTTGATGGTGGTCGCCTGTGTTACTTTGTAATCTGCAGAGGTTTTTTTAAAAAAAAACACACACCCTTGTTTGGAAAAGTGATCTCTTCAGCAACAGGATGCTCATTAATTTTTCAAAGAGGCCTCTTGTATTAGTCCGAAGAGCAGGACCTTCTGTATGCAGGATGCCAACCGTAACAGTCTCTACTCCGGTTCCTTTACCTTTTGCAAGCCAGTTTGGTGTAGTGGTTAAGAGCAGGCGAATTCTGATCTGGGAGAACGGGGTTTGATTCCTCACTCCTCCTCCACATGCAGCCAGCTGGGTGACCTTGGGTCAGTCAGAGTTCTCTCAGAGCTGTTCTCTCAAAAGCAGTTCTCTCAGAGCTCTTTCAGCTCCGCCTACCTCACAGGGTGTCTGCTGTGTAGACTCGAATCTGGGAGAACCAGGTTTGATTCCCCACTCCTCCACTTGCATAGTTCTGTCAGAGCTGTCCTCTCAAGGGCAGCTCTGGAAAGAGCTCTCTCAGCCCCGCCTACCTCACAGGGTGTCTGTTGTAGGGAGGTGAAGGGAAAGGAGATGGTTAGCCGCTCTGAGACGCCGAGTGAAGGGTGGGGTATAAATCCAATCTCCTCCTTCTCTTCTTTTTCATCTTCTTCTTCCTCCTCCTCCTCCTCTTCTTCTTCTTCCTCCTCCTCCTTCTCCTCCTCCTCTTCCTCCTCCTCCTCTTCTTCATCTTCCTCCTCCTCCTCCTCTTCTTCTTCATCATCTTCTTCTTCCTCCTCCTCCTCCTTTTGTACTGGTTTTAACAGTTGTTTTGACATGGCGTTCAGTTTTTTCATTTCTACCTTTTGTGATTTTATGATGTTTTGCGTTGGTGCTGTTTAATCCTGCTATTAGCCATCACAGAACCTTATGCAGTTGGGTCCAGGCTGCTTATTAAATTCCATATGGTGCAGTTAATTAGTAGGCCAGATTTATCCAAGCCAATAATCAGAAACCTTCTCACAGTCCAATGCCCCTAGCAACCTTAACAGCCTCCCTTTGTAATGTGTTGGATTTTTAAAAATACCTTGTTTGGAAAAGTGATCTCTTTAGCAACAGGATGTTCATTAATTTTTCAAAGAGGCCTCTTGTATTAGTCTGAAGAGCAGGACCTTCTGTATGCAGGATGCCAACCTACTCCGGTTCCTTTACCTTTTGCAAACCACACTGGCAGATCTCCTTTCTCCTCTGGCCTGCAAGGACCTCCCATTAGGGTTGCCAGCCTCCAGGTGGTGGCTGGAGATCTCCTGGGATTACAACAGATTACAACTGATCTCCAGGTGACAGTGATCCATTCACCTGGAGAAAATGACCACCTTGGAAGGTGGACTCTGTGGCATTAAACCCCACTGAAGTCCAATTCCTTTCCAAACCCCAACCTCCCCAGGCTCCACCCCCAAATCTCCAGGTACTTCCCAACCCAGACCTGGCAACCCTACTTCCCACCCTTCCCACTGTCCCCCGAGTGGGGCTTTGCAGGCAAGGAAATATTTGGATGTGCCATCAGAGAGAAAAGTCCCCTCCTCCATTCACTCCTCTGTGTTGTTTTTTCCTGTTTCCGACAGACGTCTCAGCATTACTTATCAATGTTCAAATCGCCAATTCACCATGGGATTCAGTGAGTGAACTTGGGCCAAGGATTGTCCAGTAGGGATGCCAGCTTCTAGGTGGGACCTGGGGATCTCCTGGAATTGCAGCTCATCTCCAGACTGCAGGGATCAGTCCCCCTAAGGAAAATGGCTGCTTTGGAGGGTGGACTCTGTGGCATTGTACCCTACTCAGGTCCCTGTCCCCCCCCCCCCCCCCAGGCTCCGCTCCTCAATCTCCAGGAGATTCCCAACCTGGATCTGGCATTCCTATCCCCCCAACTCCCACCAGTGGCCAGGGGGGCCTGGCTACCCTTTTCTCAGCCTAACCTATTTCACTGGGTTGTTGTGAGCATTCAATGGAGGTGAGGAACATCTCAAGCTCCTTGGAGGAGAACGAGATAAAACATGTAACAAATGTATAAATACTGTTAGCTGTCAAGCCCACAAGGATCTCCCCAATACCTAAAGCGTTCTGGATTCCGAACAGAGATCAGAAGCCATCTTAATCCGTGGTGGCTTGTGAAAGCTGGACCCTTAGAATCCGTTAGCATGGCAAAAGAGGACACTGGTTCTCTACATGATAAATCCAAAACTCATTGTAGGTGACAGATGAAGCCGTCGTCTGATGGGTACGCGAAAAGAATCACTCTTCAGGATCGCCGGCAGAGGTGGCATTTTGGAGAGCCCCCCCCCCTCACTCACTGTCTCTCTCTCTCTTTGTGTGCTAGACCATGTGTGACTATGCATCCGGCTCACCAACAGCTCTGAACAGCTTACTAAACTCTGTCCAGACAATTAAGTGGATCTAGCCGGTAGGCCCGTCAAAGACACACATCCATTTGCAGAAAAAAGTGACCAGGAACATCATCACACTTGGGCCGTCTCCATTTCGCCTGAAGGCTACAGCATCATTCTAAGATTTTAACGAAATGGCAAAATGGAGAAGGTTTCTGTAACCGGTTAATGGTGAGTCCTTGTTTATATAGACCAATTTTGTAATAATATAAGATATTTTTGTATTCGCTATTGAGTAGGGATGTAACTATTTTATGATATTTTATAGAATGTCCGTTGAAGATTGCTATCTGGGAAGAAATATACGTTACCTGTTTCGTCCAGAACGTTGTATGTATAAACAGACTATGAGTATGCAGTTTCCCCATGATTCTGACTGTATGTGTAGCATTAACTTGTAATGTTATTTTATAATAGCGTACGGTCAAGTTCAGAAGAAGATCTCGAAATGAATATATAGTCTGGAAAACTTCATCAGCAGCATTCCAGCTTCCTACAGCATCCTTAGGAGACCTACAGTTTTAATGTATTTAAGTGTACTTAGGATACAGTATTTTGATCACTTACAACGTTTGAAGTATTTGAAATATTTGTATGTGCACCTCACAGTCTTTTTGTAGATTGTATATTGTGCAGTCTCCAGTTGGGGGCAGGGGATTCCCCGGTTTGGAGCCTCTCCCCCCCATTCAGGGCTATCAGAAACCAGGGAAATTCCACCCCCCAAGGCAAGAAACTGAAAGTAAACGTGAGGTGCCTACACCCATGTCATGTTTTTTTCTTGCTGCTTCTTCCTTCCCTCCCAGTAATTCCACCCCCTCCATCCCCTGCCCACTCAGCCGAGGGTCCTGGCAACTCATATAAATAGCTGGACCCTGGATGTCTGTCCAGACCCTGCACACAGTACAGGGTCTTCTGCCTGCAACAGGAAATGACTTTAGGGCAGCCGGGTTAAAGAACTCCCAGTTCTAAGTCTTAATTGGAATACAGCAGCCCAAAGTCCCAGCTCGACCCTAAAGAAAATGATGGCAACCAGTGTTCCCTCTAAGCTGAGTCAGTGTGAGCTAGCTCACAGTTTCTTAGCCTCCGGCTCACACATCTTTGTCTCAGCTCAGGAAGGATGGCTCCAGAGGAAAATAACTGATGCAGTAGCCAAATCACTCATGCACAACTTTAATGCCAGGCGCTCACAAAGTAGAATTTTTGCTCACAGGACTCCACAGTTTAGAGGGAGCGTTGACAGCATGTTTCTTCTTTCGTTTAAATTTCACAGCGCACACAGGTCTGTGTTTATGCAATTTACAGGCCAGCCGTAAGCGGAATCACACCCTTCCAAGTCCTTTGAAGTCAGTCTGTTTAGGATTGCACAGATAATCTTAAATAATCCTAGGGCAGGACTTTTCATCTCCTTCCCCCTTGAACATTCTTTGATCCTCGCTCACTGAAATCAGAAATGGCCCCACCCCCTCCCCCGTGCTCCTGACCATGCAGGCCTCATTGGTAATATTCACTGAATGTGCCAAAACTGACGGCTTCACCCCCACCCGCCCCTTTTACCAGACGCTCTTGAATCCTCAGTTCTTTCTCTGACAAACTCCACCTTGGCTTTGCTGCCTTGGCACTGAACTTCCCCCCATTGTTATTGCTATAATTAAGTTGATTTGTCTTGTCCTTTCTGCAGAGACAAGCTAAGAATCTTCTTTTCTCTGTAGAAAAATACAGTGTGCTTAATCCCATCAAGATGGTCTCTTGGGAACCTCCTTTTCTGCATTTCTTCCCACTGTGTGACCGCAGAGTTTTTCCAGATATAGAACTCCCTCCAGACTAAGCTCTACACCAGGAGTCCCCAACATTGTTACCATAACACCCACAGATATCTTTCCTAGCACCCACCAGATCTTTGTCAACATGGGGTTTGGGGTTTTTTTGCAGGCAATGGGTCTTTTGCCCAGTGAGGCTTCTGACTGGCCCCTGGAGACTTAATATCATGTTATTTTGCTCCACGGCTTCCGAGTCCATCCATCATCACCACCGCTCTCCCTTTGTTGCTTCTGCTCATCTAATTTTGCATTTATCTCTCTGAACTCGCTTCACATGGAGAGAGGTTTAAAGAATCCTGCAGCTCTTGTCCTTTCCTGTCCCTTAATGCTTTTCTAAACCGTCTTAGTACTCCTGCGGCAGCTGTTTTCCCCTCTGTAGGCCTTCATCTTGATACTTTTTTGGGGGGGGGGGGATGATTCCAGGAACCAGGGGTCATTTCGTAGAAAAAGAGGTACAGGAGCTCATTAGCATAACTCATTAGTATAACTTATTTGCATATGCCACACCCCCTGACAAAGGGCAGGCAGGCAAGCATGCCTGGGTTCCCTTCCTGATCTTCTCCAGGTGCTCTGCAGCAGAGAGGTACCTGGAGAAGATCAGGCAGGGAACCCAGGCATGTTTAAAATGCCCATCTGGGGAAGGGAAAGAAAGACATTTGGAAAGAAAGACATTTAACTCCTCCCCCACCCCACTTTCCCGAGTTTCTCTGCAAAAGCGGAGAGGCTCAGGGGAAAAGGGGGCGTGTCTGCCTGCCTGCCCTTCCCTTCCAACCTGGGGTTCCCTACTCCTGGGCTTGTTACTCCCGGAACACTGTTCCGGCTTGTTTCCCCTCGAAATGACCCCTGCCAGGAACAAATCCCATTCTCTCCCTTCCCCCAGGTCCATTCCTTCCTTTCCAGAGAACTCCGGCAATGAAGGCATGAATTATTTTTGTTACTCGTATGGGTACCTATGACTCAGCACGAATCCCTTCCCACCTCCTTCAACTAACTCAGTTCTTGGTGTGATTTAAGCCTCCGTGGGAATCCTCATGGACATCAGCATCGGGTTTTCATCACTAATCTCTATTTGCTACCCTCTTGTCAGCATGTTTATTTTTATTGATTTAAAATATCGCACGGTCGCTCTTCTCCTTGACCAAGTCAGCACCAAAGGCAGTAAAGGTAAAATAAATTACAATAAAACTGTATAAAATCACATCGTTAAAACACGTTTAAAACGAAGAGTGCGGTTTGGGGAGGAGAGGAAACCTAGCAGGGAATAAGGACATAAAGTCCACTCTCCAAAGCAGCCATTTTCTCCGGGGGGAATTGTTCTCTGTAGTAGGCTTGCCAGTCTCCAGGTTGTAGATGGAGATCCCCCACAATTACAACTGAGAATAGAGATCAGTTCCCCCGGAAAATGGCTGCTTTGGAGGGTGGAATCGATGCATGATACCCCATGAGGTCCCTCCTCTCCTCAAACCCCACCTTTCCCCAGGATCCACCTCCCCCCCAAAAAAAATCTCCAGGTGCTTTCTGTTGGAAGAACCAGCCTCCCCATGCCTCCAGCCTCCAAGAAGCAAGTGACCAGAGAGTTACAGCTAGAGAGGCAGACACTAAGCATCTTCCTGTTGACTTGCCTGTCACCGAACCCTTTGATGCGCAGATCACTACTCTTAGGGGGGAAAACTTCCTTCCGTCTCCTTCTCTCTCTTCCCGCACACACACAAAGAGGGAGGACACGTTTCTCCTTCTTTAACACCATGGATGCCAGATGCCTTTCTGCATCTGCTTCCATCACTAGCTGGTTAGAACAGAATCTGTCCCTTTCTCTGCGCTGTGCTATCCAGAGTGTATTTCCTAAATGTCAGTTCTTATTTCCTTTTAAACCGATACGTGGCTGGGTGTAACTCTGTCACCTTTCAAGCACGCCCTGAGCAACAGGTGCTCTGCTGCGTCCTGAGCCTTTAGTGCCCCCCTCAGCTTAGTAAGGGATGTGGTTCAACATACCAGCTCTCCCGACACTTTCCAACCTGGAGCGGGCAACCCTACTCTGTACTCTGGAGATGATGCCAGGAGATTTCCAGGCCCCGCCAGGAAGTTGGCAACTCTAACCTGGTTGCACATGTTCTCTTTGGCCCAGTCTCCGGCTGCCCCAAACGCTCTGCAGAAGACTTCTGTTTCACAGCCTTGCCAGAAAACCTGCGGAGTAGAAGTCCCCCCTGACCTCCTCCAGGAAACTGTTCCATAGGCACGGGGCAGCCGCTCAAAAAGCCTGACCTTGGGCTTTTTCCAAGGGGGCCACGGCCAATAAGCCTGCGTGGAAAAGCCAAGCCGCTGCACAGGCCCATGCCGCAACGGGCCATCCTTCAGATACGTGGACCCCATGCCATGAAGGGCTGTAAAGGTAAGCATCAGCATCCCCTTGGATTGGACCAAGAAGAGAGTAAGCAGCTGTTGAAGAGTCAGAAGAAGCAATCTCCTGAGGGGTAGCCTCGGATAACAGATGGGCTGCTGCATTTTGGCCCAGTGGCCGTTCCCGATGGTCTTCAAGGGCAGCCCCTTATACAGTATGTAACAGTAATCTAGACTCAAGGTTACTGAAGCAAGGATCAGCGCGGCCAAATCAGGTGTCTACCGACAGTGAGCCAGGTTCCTATTCAAATGAAGCTGTGAGAAAGGCATCGTTCACTGTCGTTGGGATCTGTTCCTCCAGCAGGAGAGCTGGATCCAACAAGACTTGCGGGCTCTTAACAGAGCCTTTCGGTGAAAGCTGCAGGGTAAGGAGAACAGTGTCCCATTTGGAACAGCAGTCCTTTCAGCCCTCCATCTTGTCTGGATTCCACTTGTTCGTCCTCCCCTAGCCAGTGAAACACTGGGTCCGTACACCGGTCCGGGACAGAGATGGCCGCACCTGGAGGCTTATTCAAAGTGACATGTAGCTGAGTGTCATCAGCCTATTGATGACAACCTACTCCAAACCCTCAGGCAGTCTCATTTAGGGGCCTTACACAGATACTAACCAACTTGGGAGATAGTGACACAGCCTTGCAGCACACCCCATGCCAGCCTCCCCAGCATGGCTGATTCAGCAGGTCCCATTGCAACCTTCTATTATCAGTAACTTTGAGTCTAGGTTACTGTCACATACTGTATAAGGGGCTGCCCTTGGAGACAATCGGGAACACGAAAGAACCAGAAGTGTCTCAGCACCACTCCACCTCCTGTCTCTGCGGGATGGCCCAGTCCACATACCAAAGGCTGCTGACAGATCAAACCAAAACAGAGACACATTCCCTTAATCCACGGCCGAATTAGAGGCTAGCACAGTGACCCATCAATTCTATGTTGTGGCCGGTACACACTTCAAGCTCGGTACAAATTCCAGAGGGACATCCATGTGACAAGAAAAACAAAAGGAAACCTGGTGTTGTCATGAAGACCGTCCTTTGATTGGCTGCAGCATAAGCATTTGGGAACCGAAGCATACTTCACCAGACAGTTCTTTTTTAGCATTAAAGGTGCTGTGACAGAAGCTCTGCTGTGTCTATCATGCGCTTCAGCCCTCATTCCCTCCTACTGTCTCAAGTAAAGAGTTTTGCGAGTGTTTGTAATATTTCAAAAAGCCAACTGGACAGAGCGCAACAGTAGCACAAAAGAAATGATTGGGTATCAGCCATCAGCAACAGTGCCTCTGTAGCGCAAACTACAATTAAGAGTTGTTTTACAAACTTCAGATGTTTCAGTTTTGCCAGAAACTCAAGTAAATTAGATGAGCTCAATGAAGGGAGACAATTACGATGAGATTGAATCATAGAATCCTAGAGTCGGAAGGGACCTCCAGTGTCATCTAGTCCAACCCCCAACCCCCTGCACAATGCAGAAAATTCACAACTACCTCTCCACCCCCCAGTAATCCCTGCTCCACGCCCAGAAGATGGCAAAAAACCCTCCAGGGTCCCCGGCCAAACTGGCCTGGAGAAAAATTGCTTCCAGACCCCAAAGTGGCGACCGGCATTTCCCTGGGCTATGTAAGTGTAAGAAAGGGCTATGAGAACTAAGCACTGATGCAACCCTTCCTGCCCTCCCTCTAGTTCATTGGGTTTTTGGGTAGCTAGAGTAGACCCCCTCTCCCGTTTTTCACCAGCATAAAAGCCAGTTGAATCCAGTGCTGTTTTTAACCACCGTGAAAGGTAGACTCCCACTTGAAGCTACAGCTCTCAGGGTTGTGAAAACCTACCAGATTCTGCCGTTTGCGCTACAGAGATTTTGAAAAGCTTGCATATTCCAGCTCTCGTTTCTCGAGGTCGGTGTGCTTAATTCTAAGTAACTCAGAACAGTCCCTTTGGAATCTGAACTTCAATTATATTAGCTGACCTGCAGCATCCGCACAATCTCCAAGGCCCATTTATTCATTTCCTACCAATTTGTTTCTTTGTCAGTATTTACAGCTTTTTAAACAAAAGATTAATTGGACCGCTTGCTAGCTGTTCTTCTCCATTCAGGAGGAGGACAACCTCACCGAGGACAGTTCTTTAACCAGGAGTGTATTTAAGAGAGAAGGATTACTTTGGGGGATCTGCTGATAACACGAAAAGCCCTTCCCAACCCCTCCGTTTAGCTGCAAAAAGGAATCTAGAAGCAGATGCGTTTAGAATATGCATCAAGGACTCTGTGATTGCCAAATCCTGATTCCTCAGTAGCTGTTCTAAAAAGAAGACAAGGCTGGGAGGAAAAGAAAGGGGGGGGGTGCTAAAAGAGCTCCTTGCATTTAGCAGCTTCCCTGACAAAACGCCAGCGACAGGATCTGTCCTCCTCCTCCACAGAAGCCAGCAGATATTTCTCAACAATTTCCCATTAACTGCTGCTCGTATTATCTTCATTCTCTGCCCACATGAGTCACAGCCACGAAAGAAAGACCTGGTACAACCAATTTTTAGGAGGCGACGTTATTGTAAAACGTCCCCTTCATCTTTCAGAGTACAATGCCTGAACCTCAGGGGAGACATTGAACGGGGGAGGTAATGCCGGGTGTGTTCCACCACCCCTCCGCCCCAGTTTGTTGAGGAAATTATACCACTGCTCCAATTATATTTTGTGTCATTAAAAGGCATGAAGATATGTCAAAAAAAGGCACTTCAGGAGGGTTTTGGTGCTATTTTCCCCCTCCCGGCGGGGTTCCATCGCCTTTAAAACCTGCGTAAGAGGTGGGCATTCAACAGGGGAAGCCTTTCTTCTCCCAGATGTCCACTGGTGTTCCACTCACCGCTTGCATTTCTGCCTGTTCCTCTCTTAGTTGTCGTAGTTTTCAGGAAAAAGAGGCAGTCATCTTACTCTCAAGGGGAAAACAAGAGGAGAAAGTACCCGGAATGACAAAATGTATGTAAAAACATGTGCCACTAAAACAGCCCTAGTTATTAAGTCATTAATTTAAAAGCCAAGAGGATGATGGGGATTTTTTCCGGTTCGATATACCAGAAACACACAGTTATCCTTTACAGTGTGTCATTAATTGTTCACAATATCCTCAGCGGCTACAGTATATTAAATTATGTGCAGGCACATTTGGAATTCTGACATGGCATGGCGGACGCAGCAACAAAATGGCTGCCACAGGAGGCGGAGCCAGCCACGGCATAACTTCAGTAATACAGTGAGGATCCTTGGGCTGTGCTGGCAGCTGCTACCAAAGCAACATTTTTTAAAAATCTGCATAGCCAATCAGATCTTCAATAGTCAATCAGAAGCCTTGTGTGGCAAACCCCCAACCTGGCCCTACCCACTTCTTAAAAACATTTGGCAGGCGCCAGAAAAGGTGTCAGTGGGAGCCATGGCATGCACAAGTACCATGTTGGTGAACCCAATTCTCCTTCACATACAGCTGCTGGTGTGGCCTTGGGTCAGTCACAAGTTCCCTCAGAGCTGTTCTCTCAAGAGCAGTCCTCAAAAGAACTCTCTCAGCCCCACCTACCTCACAGGGTGTTTATTGTGGGGAGGGGAGAGGAAGGGAAGGGAAGGGAAACCCGCTCTGAGACTCTGAGTGAAGGCCAGAGGAGAAATACAATCTCCTCCTCCTCCTTCATCTGCTACAGACAGACTAACACATCTACTCATCTTAAATACATCAGTTTATCATGACATCTGAAAGCAGACTTAGCAGGTCCCTCTGGGAACCCAGGGAAATGCAGCCTACAAACTGACTGTAATATTCCCAGGGGCGACTGGAAGCCAGCATAGACTCAAGAGAGCTTGGCTTTCCCCGCATTCATCCTGTGGTAAAACAGGCACCACAAGCATTCAGTTTTATCCCCGAGAATAAGGAATTTACTCAGCTGTTCCAGCTCTCAGGCTGCTAGACTGGGATCCTTTTCCTGGCACTTGCCAAGTGCTTTTTGAAGGTAGGCAGGGCCAGGTGGGTTTTTTCTCCAGCAAGACTTTTGATTGGCTGTGCAGATGTTGAAAAATATTGTTTTGGCAGCAGCTGACACCACAGCACAAGAATCTTCCATAGAATGCCCTGACCTGGATAGCCCAGGCAAGCAGGATCTCCTCAGATCTCGGAAGCTAAGCAGAGCCAACCTGGGCAAGTACTGCAGTGTTCCCTCTAAGCTGAGTGAGTGTGAGCTAGCTCACAGTTTTTAAGCCTCTGGCTCACACATTTTTGTCTTATCTCAGGAAGGATGGCTCCAGAGCAAACTAACTTATGCAGTAGCCAAATTGCTCGCTCACAACTTTAATGCCAGTAGCTCCCAAAGCAGAACTTTTGCTCACAAGATTCCACAGCTTAGAGGGAGCATTGCTTGGATGGGAGACCTCCAGGGAATACCAGGGCCGAGATGCTGAGGCAGGCAATAGCAAGCCACCGCTCTGAAACGTCCAAGCTCTGCTAGGGGTCGCAAGAAGTCGACCATGACTTCCAGGCATGCACGCACGCACGCGCACACACAAAATGTCTTCCATATAATGTCCTCTAACAATCCACTCTCTGTGCTTTCCCCTGCTCGTCTTTCCTAAAACTGATTTGCTACTTCTTAAAACACACACACACGAACCACGCATGCACATGCACACACACACTACAAGCATATTTATACACCATCTGTATGGAAAAGGAGTGCATTTTCAAAGGTGCTGCTGAAAGTGGCGATGTTCTCTTTCTGCTATCTCCTTGTGAACACCATTTCCCCTGCGGTACCAATGGAGGGATTTTTGGAAACAAAAACAATTCCTATTTAACTACAATGCAATAATGTTATATAATTACTGCCACAATTGGCTAGTTCCTCTGATGATTTTTAGAAAGTCAGTCTCTGGCCTGGAGTGAAGGGGGCATGGTACAGCCTTATCTTGTCAGATCTCGGAAGCAAAGCGGGGTCAGTACTTGGATGGGAGACCACCAAGGAAAACTCTGCAGAGGAAGACAATGGCAAACCCCCTCTGCTTCTCACTTGCCTTGAAAGTCCCTCGCTGGGATGGTCATAAGTCGGTTGCGACTTGAAAGCACTTAGGTAGGTACATAAGTCTCTGGCCTTTTCATTGTGGACATATATTGGGAAACGTGCAGGCATAATTTATTGCCCAAATTGCCTGGAAAGGAGCCAGGTGGAAATTCACAGCATTTGTAGCAGCAACGAAAGTAATACGGAGAATCGTTGCTAAGTGGATGCAGTCTGATACACACACACACACACACACAGCACATGGATAAAAACAACAAAAAGGGGAAGGGATTACAAAGTGAGTTCAGAAGGCTCAGCAGTTAAGAGATGAATGTTTTACATTACTATGCAAAGCACAAATTAAACCAAGAACCAGGCAAAAGAGTAGTTGATTTATTCAGAGTAGATATGGGGCCCATTCCCAAATGATGATGAATTGGTAAATCAAAATACACAGTTTATATCAAAGTATCCCCAACCTTGGCTGATTCTGCATCTGGAATTCGCTCCACATTTTCTCAACTGGGAAAGGAAAGTGCAGCTCAAAGCCACATTCAAATTCCTCGGAGCAATGATGACTGCAAAGTCACCCCTGAACGGCCGTAAAATGGCCATAAAACTATGCAGAAGGTACTATAAAATCCGATGATCAAAGAAAGTGAAAGCAGCAGGGAGTGTGGAGGCTACCACAAAATCTGAAGATCAGAAGTGAAAGCAGCATGCAATGCAGAGGGGAATTCCTGTTTCAACGTGGGTTTGGAAAAACAACGAAAGGAAAAGCCAATGCAGAATCAGCCCTTGTTGAGCATGTGGGCACTCTGGAATTTCGGGAGCAATGGAGTGGATGCCACCACAAAATGGTACCCGTCGAGGGCAATCTCAGCATATTGGGAAGCATCTTCCTATGATGTAGGCATTTGTTTCTGGACAGGAGCTTCCCGGAGACTCAAAGATGATGTCTCCTGGGCTCTCCTCAAGGAGCTCCCATTCCAGTTAGGTGGAAGAAAGCTGAGATGGGCTTTTTGCTTTTGGGAAAGAGGAAGTGGGTACCATGAAACATATCAGTTTGGTGCTGTGCTTAAGAGTGATGGACTAGTCTGGAGAACAAGGTTGGATTCCCCACTCCTCCTTCACATGAAGCCTGCTGGATGACCATGGGGCAGTCACTCAGAACTCTCTCAGCCCCACCTGCCTCACAAGGTGCCTGTTGTGGGGAGAGGAAAGGCATAGCGATTGTAAGCTGCTTTGAGACACATGAGGCCTGCAGGGTGACCTTGGGCCAGTCCCAGATAGTTCTCTCAGGACTCTCTCAGCCCCACCTGCCTCACAAGGTGCCTGTTGTGGGGAGAGGAAGGGAAGGCGATTGTCAGCCACTTTGAGACACGCAAGGCCTGTTGGGTGACCTTGGGCCAGTCACAGTTCTCTCAGGCCTGTCTCAGCCTAGGGCTGCCAAGTCCCCACAGGGGGCGGGGATTCCCCCGCTAAAGGGGTCCCCAATCCGCTTGTCTGGATCCGGCCAGCAGGGGGAACCCCACCCCCGAAGTGGCCCGATCAGGCCAACTGCCCAGGGTGATGACGTCACCCAGAAGTGACATCATGGTACCATAGAGTTTTAGGGCGATCACCAGAGCGTCGCCCCGGCAACATGCCCAGTGTGATGACATCACTTCCAGGTGATGTCATCACGGCGTGCACACGCTTTGTGCACGCGCAGGACTACCAAAGAGGGACCAGGACTCCCCCGCTTTCCTTAAGGTGAGACTTGGCAACCCTATCTCAGCCCCACCTGCCTCACAAGGCGCCTGTTGTGGTGAGAGGAAGGGAAGGAGACTGTAAGCTGCTTTGTGCCTGCTCAGGTACAAAGACTAGTGAACTGGAGGGACCCAGGGTTGGGTTCTTGACGGGATAATTCCCAGATCATAGTTAAAGCAGATGTTTGTAATTCCATGCAGGGGGAAGGGTGGGTTGTAAACATTAGCAGCTGAGAATTAGGATCTGGCCCCTTCCAGAGGCAGATGGCATACACATACCTCATATACCTCAGCCTATAGACAATTACTTTCTCTAGAGAGCTAGTCACCCCCCAGTTCCTGTTGAGCTTAACAGTTTCAAATCTGCAAACATCACTAGGGCTGCCAAGTCAGCCCGGGGGGCGGGGGATCCCCCCCTAAAGGGGTTCCCAAATGCTGGCCGGCGGGGGGAACCCCACCCCCGACGTCGTCCAGCGAGGATGACATGCTGATGTCACTTCTGGTGACATCGCTGGGCGCGCGCGCAAAGCACGCACACCAGGAGAAACTCCTGGCCGGAGGAGGACTCCCCCCCGCCGGTGAGTTTTGAAGACTTGGCAACCCTAATCAGCACAGATAGTGCTCCCCCCCCCCCCGGACTCTTTTGCTTCAGCTTCTTTATCCTCAGATCTATGGAAGGACACAGTAATCTTTTAAACTAGTATTAATCACCGCACTACATTAATACTCCACATTACTAGGAGGTCACGTTAATAGGACTGTTGAATTAATTTGAAGCACCATTGTTATATAGCCCTCTTCTGAATATGGATCTGCAGAAGGGAAGAGATTAGTATATCCAACAGAGAAACATGTCCAGAGAGCTATGAAAACACATAACACGTAATGATACCTTTTAAAAAAAATCAAACAGCAGCAGCAGCAGCAGCAGAGGAGGAGGAGGAGGAGGAAATTGGATTTATACCCCAGCCTTCACTACCCAAGGGAGTCTCAGAGTGGTTTACAATCCCTTTCCCTTCCCCTCCCCAAAACAGGCACCCTGTGAGGTAGGTGGGGCTGAGAGAATACTGAGAGAACTGTTCCGGAGAGAACAGCTCTGAGAGAACTTGTGACTGACCCAATGTCACACCAGCAGTTGCATGTGGAGGAGTGGGGAGTCAAACCGGGTTCTCCCAGATTACAGTCCACGCTCTTAACCACTACACCAAACAGCAAAACAAAGATACCTCGAAATGGGCAAAAAGAAAGCAGCTTACAAGATGAATTGTTGTTTTTTAAAAATTAAAAAATAGGTGTAAACAAGATGCATTTCTTATTCTCTTCTTTCTCTGAAGACAAGGTGGAGACAGGACATATTAGTGATTCTGGCTCACAGCGGCTTGGCGGGGATAGAATTGTATCTGTGCAAAGTTTTGGAAGGCCTAAGAATGCTAATAAATGCTGAGGAAAGTCAGCTGCATTTGAACTGTTCGGTTGCAGAGATAATCCAGTTACCCATTGTTCGGTGCTTTGACTTTTCCGCGGCCTTTCTCATCTCCGGGGCAGGGCGGGGGGTGCGAGCAACCCAAGGCTATATTCAGTGTATCAATACATCTATTCTAGCATCTCTCTTCGGCATCACCGGGGGCCGCCACCTACTGAGCGTTGCACGGATGTCTCCGTTGCTTGGATATGTTTGGAACTCCTGGGTGAATGTTCGGCTGTAATTTCAGATCGCAGCGGGGGAGCAAGCCACTGTGCAGCCGCCGAGCTGAAAACGCTTAAATTGTCTTAAAGGATTATCTGGAGCAAACAAGATAAATGTAATCGGCCCCTCACATCTGACTAAGCTCCCGGCATGGGCAAAAACGATCTACTGTACAATTCAAGGATGTACAAATCTACGGCTTTCTCTGCATTTCACTAAGGGGGGGCGGGAGTTTGATTCCATTTATGGATCGTCGGAGCAAGCAGCGGATGGGAAATATGATGCGACCCTCTAGCTTTAGAAGGATCGCAGCTATGATAGCAATCTGCGTCTTCTTCAACGAAGAAAGACACCTTTCTCTCGTGGGGCACGAGTCACGACCTTCCCATCCTTCTCCGAAGCATCAGAAATGACTGACAGCAGTGGAGAAGGCTTGGAAATGCATTTTGAAAAGAATGGTTGATGGTTGGGGGCTATTTTCATAGGTAGGAAATTTTAACTGATGGTGAAAGGAAGGAGTGTGATCCAGCAAATATTACACGGCTGGACACTTCCAGATGTTGAGCAGGATGATGCTTTTAAGTCAATCTTTGTCGATAGGGCTGCGGTGGCTCAAGTGGTTAAGACAATGGACTGCAGACCAGAAGATCAGTAGTTTGGCAGTTCGAGACCCAAGTGCAACGTGACTGAGTGAGCTCCCGTCTCTGGCCCCAGCTCCTGCCAACCTAGCAGTTTGAAAGCAAGAAATTGCAAGTAGATAAATAGGTACTGCTTCGGTGGGAAGGTAACAGTGTTCTGTGCGCCTTGGCGTCTAGTCATGCCGGCCACATGACCACGGAGAAGTCTTCAGACAGCACTTGCTCTTCGGCTTGGAAGTTGCAGAGCTTTATGGATGATACTTCCATGCTGGACCCGTTCCGGTCTGGCTTCTGGCCAGGCCTTGGGACAGAGACGGCACTGGTCACCCAAACAGATGACCTCCAAAGGCATCTGGATTGAGGTGGTATGGCGGTACTGGTGCTGTTAGACCTGTCGGCGGCATTCGACATGGTCGACCACCAGTTACTTATCCACCGCCTTGCCGACTCTGGAATACAGGGACTTGCCTTGCAATGGCTTGTCTCCTTCCTCCAAGGTCAGGGATAGAGGGTGGCGCCAGGAGAGCAGACGTCCCAGAGGCACCCGCTGGTATGCAGGGGTCCTCAAGGGGTGGTGTTATCCCCAATGTTATTTAACATCTACATGCGCCCCCTCGCCCAGATCACCCCGTGGCACCAGCTAGGCTGTCACCAGTACGATGATGACACCCAGCTATATATGCTGTTTGGCGGCCGGTCCAATTCCACCCCAGATGACCTGGAGTGTGGACTTCAGGACGTGGCGGGCTGGCTTCAACTGAGCTGACTGAAATTAAATCCAACAAAGACGGAGGTTGTGTGCCTGAGTCAGAGCAGGCCGGGGGTAGGGATCCCACTACCAACCTCCAGTGGGGTGCCATTGGTGCCAGTTCCGAGAGGGTGAGGAGTTTGGGAGTGCTCCTGGATGCCCCCTCAACAATGGA
Source organism: Lepidodactylus listeri (assembly GCA_029233225.1). Lineage (NCBI taxonomy): Eukaryota > Metazoa > Chordata > Lepidosauria > Squamata > Gekkonidae > Lepidodactylus > Lepidodactylus listeri. Next base: position 14,860,568 of record JARCFY010000010.1, on the reverse strand, counting down.
GGCCCAGGTAGCAGCCATTGCCAAGGCAGCCTTTTATCATCTACGGCTGATTAGGCAGTTTTCCCTTCCTTGAATGCAATGACCTGGCTTTGAGACACTTGAGACCTGCTGGGTGACCAGTCACAATTCTCTCAGGACTCTCTCAGCCCCACGTGCCTCACAAGCTGCCTGTTGTGGGGAGATGGAGGGAAGGCAATTGAAAGCCACTTTGAGACACATGAGGCCTGCTGGGCGACCTGGGGCCTGTCATGGTTCTCTCAGGACTCTCTCAGCCCCACCTGCCTCACAAGGTGCCTGTGGTGGGGAGAGGAAGGGAAGGCGATTGTCAGCCACTCTGAGATACATGAGGCCTGCTGGGTGACCTGGGGCCAGTCATGGTTCTCTTAGGACTCTCTCAGCCCCACCTGCCTCACAAGGTGCCTGTTGTGGGGACAGGAAGGGAAGGCGATTGTCAGCCACTTTGAGACACATGAGGCCTGCTGGGAGACCTGGGGCCAGTCATGGTTCTCTCAGGACTCTCTCAGCCCCACCTGCCTCACAAGGTGCCTGTTGTGGGGACAGGAAGGGAAGGCGATTGTCAGCCGCTTTGAGATTCCTTAAGGTACTGAACAGTATAAAACCAACTCTTCTTCTATCAGACCAGCCCAAAACATCTGGAATGCTTCATGAATTTGTGCGTCATCCTTCCACAGGGGCCATGCTAATCTTCTCTGTATAGTTCCAGTTTTAGTATATGTGCCGCTGAAGCAAGCAACAAAGCAGCCCAAAATATCTGGTTAACCTCCAAAGGCCAACCTGAACCATTCAGCCTTACAAGCCTTGTGGAAACTAAGCAAGTCCCACAGAGCAGGGGTGTTATGAAAGAGTGCATTCCACAGGGTAGAGGGCCATAACTGGTAGCAGCTAACTGAACCATCTTGGCGTCAAGAACTCTCAAAAGGCCCCAAGAGGATGGCCAAAGGGGACGCAGCTGGTTGTAATAGGAGAGACAGTCACATAGGTAAGAGGGTCCCAGACCATAAAGGCTTTTAAAATACTAACACCTTGAATTGGATCGCGATATTCTGTTACTGGTGGAATCGAACTAGCTCTGTACATTGCCACACACAGCTAGGGTTGTCAACCCCCCGATGGGGGCAGGGGTTCCCCCAGTTTTGGTTCCCCCAATCCGCTGCTGGCCAGCTGCCTGGCAGGGGGAGCCCAGCCCCTGAAGAGCCCTGCCACACCCAACACAATGACGTCACCCGGAGGTGATGTTATCATGCCGGGCACGTCGCACAGGGGACATTCTAGCATTTGGCTAAAAACTCTATGGTGACCATAGAGTTTGTAGACAAATGCTAGAGGGTCCCCTGTACAACGTGCCCAGCACGATGACACCATTTCCAGAAGACCCTGAGACCAAGCCTGGACCCCCCCCCCCCGCCCCCCCGCCAGCAGATGGATAAGACCTGGCAACCATAAACATAGCCCAAACCCTTTCCATTTCCCTATCAAAGCTCCTCCTGCGGTTTTAAAGATCTTGAAGTTTCCCGAGTTTCGGCTTGCCTGGTGCCTCTAAAGCATGGCTGTGCACACGGAAATATTCTGTATAGTATCTCAGCCAATCATTCTGCCACAGCACCCATTGGTGGGAAGTGCACATTGATACAGACAAGGCCTTACTAAAGTGAAAGTGGCACTAGACAATGCACTGTACTCAGTGAGGCAAACGGCATGGATTCGGTCTTACCATCCCACACACTTCCATTGTATTGAATGCAAGAATGACTCCCATACAGTTATTTGTATAAATCTCCATTCATCACACATCCTCATGCTACCTCATGGATGGGCAGAACATCATTCTGATCCTTCCACGCCATCTATAAAACGTGTGGGAAATTCTGTATATAAATAACAGCTTTCTAGTGCAGAAACACCGAGCATGGGGTGCTCTCGTGTTCACTGTTGTGCCCTGACAATGAGTTTCCTGATGCCCACTTCCTTCTCCCTCACTACAGGAAGTTAGTCCTGGTTTTCCTCCATCTCTCTGGAGCAGGAGGTGCTAAACAGCTGCCTCCACCAAGAAAGATGCTTGGCTTTTAAATCTCACAATATACAGTAGGGTTGCCGGGTCCCCTCATTGCTCAGGTGGGGGGATTTAGGGGGCGTTCCGGGAGTGGGCGGGGATGCCCCAAGCCCCACCCTCAATTGTGACCACCCATCTGGCCACCCCCCTCCCTCCCCTCCTGCCTGATTTAAAGGGCTTCAGCTGATTGGCCTGCCAACCAACTGGAGGGACCTTTAAATCTAGCAGGAGGGAGGGAGAGGGGTGGCCGGGCAGGTGGTCATAATTGGCGGCGGGGCTTGGGGTGGGGCTTCCCTGCTGGCCGGGGAGGGGAATTGAAGCTCCCAGAAGTGAGGGAACCCCTGCCCGGACCTGAGGGCTGGCAACCTTAATATACTGGGATTGGTCCTAGCCCCGTGGCAGTCATTTTGTGAGCGGCCGAGTCTCATCCCCCAACCATTGCAGCCATTTCATGGTGGCGCCCACTAGATATTTTCAAAATTCCAAAACCACCCAGAGGGTCAATGAGGTTGGGGACTCTTGATCTAGTAGTATAACCAGGAGACAAGATCCAGAATGGGGCCAGGAGGCTTAAATTGAATCCTGACAATGGAGGTCTGTAAAGCTTCTGCTCTAGAGGGGGTCTTGCTCCCTTCCCCATTAGATGGGGTCCAACCAGCACAGCTCCGGGAGTGAGGAGCCCAGGGGGCGGGCACATGACCAAGCCCCGCCCCCTCCTCGGCTTCCCCGAGCAGTGCAGAGGCGCAGCGCCCCAGGGAAAGCCCTGCTAGGGTCTTTATTGTTTTTAATGTTTTGTTTTAATATTGATAATTTTATCATTGTTCCTTTTATGACTGTGTGCTGCTTTTCCAGAGACTTGCTCAAGGTGGCATATAAATTTTCTAAGTATACCATTTTTTATCTGGGCACATGGCACATAAGTACTGGAGAAATTTCACCAACCCTTCAGCAGCTTCCACCCCATCAGTTTGGTGTAGTGGTCAGGAGTTGGACTCTAATCTGGGAGAACCGGGTTTGATTCCCCACTCCTCCACATGCAGCTGCTGGTGTGACCTTGGGCCAGTCACAAGTTCTCTCAGAGCTGTTCTCTCAGGAGCCATTCTCGAAAGAGTTCTCTCAGCCCCACCTACCTCACAGGGTGTCTTGTTGTGGGGAGGGGAAGGGAAAGGGATGGGTGGTGCACATGTCCTGGGTATCTCAAGTCTACTTGAAACCTGGTGGTTTCAAGGGAGCAGGAAGAGAATGAGGGTGTGTTCTTTACACTTATTTTTATTGTACAAAGTATTGGATGGGGAAGGGAATGGAGGAAGAGCAGTTCAGTTTCACTCACCTGTGGAGTGGAGCCTGAGGGGTGGGTGTTGCCTTCTGACACACTTCTGGTATGTTAGGGGGTGTGGCATATGCAAATGAGTTATGCAAATGTGCTCCTGCACCTCTTTTTCTACGAAATGACCCCTGGGTCCAACTATCTTGGATAGATAACATGAACAGTTTAGGAGTCCTGCTGGACCCAGCTCTGTTATTTGAGAGACAAGTGCCTTCTCCCTGTCTGTCCTGATCTGGACATGCTGATCCATGGATTAGAAGAAGGAAGAAGAGGAAGGAGGAGGAGGAGGAGGAAGAGGTTTGGATTTGTATACCGCCTTTCACTTGAAGTCTCAGGCTGTGGTTACACGGTCATTTTGATCAGGTTTCACCGCTGTTCCCTCTCACATTTAAAATCACTGATCAGACGCCCGCATCCGCCTCCCACACCAAATTAGGCTCATTCGCACAATCCTCCCGGTTCCCTAGCGAGTTTTCCTATACGTAGAAAATTAAGTACTTTCTGGGTATTTGCGCTTTGAATTTGCGATTTTGCTGATTTGGACAGCCATCTCTCGCCATGATCACGATTAGGTCGTCTGCACATCCTTCTTGCGGTAGTCTCCCCCCCGCCCCCCCCCCCGGCTTTCACCGTTGTGTGCATGACCATTCCTGCGCTGAATATATTAAATGCATAAATACTCAAGCACATATAAAACAGCACTTGGTTACACATTGGTAGTTCATTTTGTTTGGCGCAGCTATTTTTTTCAAAAAAAAATTCTGCCTGTTCATGCTCACATATTTATGTGTGTGCATGTGTGCATGCACAAAAAATTTTTTTTAAAAAAAAATGCCGCCACAATGCAAGTGGTTGGGCAAGGGATGTGTGATCATCTGAACCCGCTAAAAAAAGATCCCCGATCAAATCTACAGTGGGGACAAATCGTGTTAAGCTTGCCGTGTGACCACACCTTCAGAATGGCTTACGATCCCCTACCATTCCTCTCCCCACAACAGATACCCTGTGGAGGTAGGTGGGGCTGAGAGAGCTCTCTTGACAACTGCTCTTGGGAGAACGGCTTTGAGAGAACTCTAACTGACCCAAGGTCACCCAGCTGGCTGCATATGGAGAAAGAGTGGGGAATCAAACCCGGTTCTCCAGATTAGAGCCCACTGCTCTTAACCACTACACCAAACTTGCTTAGTAACGTCAAAGTTTGACTACTGTAACATACTGTACATGGGGCTGCCCTTGAAGATGATTCAGAAACTGCAGCTATTGCCAAATGTAGCAGTCCATCTGTTACCAGCAGGTGGGTGCAATATGTCCCTATGCTCAAAGCTCAGAGATGCAACTAAACTTCCAAAATCCTCTTCAAATTTCAGGGACCTTTGCAATTTACAAGTTCTCCTCCCACTTACTATCTGCCTTCCATCTGGCATGTTACAAATGCCAACATGAAATGAACTTAAGGGTGAAAGAGATCTAAATGTGCCATTCTTTCGCAGCAGGTGGCCCGTGAATCCAACAACACATAGCCGACAAAGGGTTGTAAATTCAGGAAATAGGTAGCCTGGCCTTTAACAAACCTTCACCGGGGGGGGGGGGGGGACACAAACCCCTACAAGGACCTTTCTCTTCAGACACTTTTCATGTAAAATGCTCAACCATAACCGTGCATCTTCAGGAGCACGTTGGCATTTCGGCCCAGATAATTAGGGGCCTTTCTTGTTTGTTTTTGCTGTAGCTCAGATAAAGAAACGGATCGATATCACCCCTGCTGCAGTCTATGAGTCACCGCTGACGAGAGAGGTGTCAGTTAAAAATGCCGATCTGTTGTTAATTAGAAACCAGGGACCTGCTTGGATTCTGCAGGGGAGAGGAAATTAGACAGAAGGACGGGAACACCAGCTGGTAATGTTATTAGGGATCCGATCTTTGCCGACTCTCGCATGGAGAAACTTCCACTCTGAAATCAGTTCCTGGATCGATGCCCTTAAAAGGAGGAAGCCGGATTCTATTCTGCGCTGTTCGAAGCGGTCCGAAGCAAGGTTGCTGGGGATCCTATACTGCTCCCAGGAAAGGTTTGCTAGGACTGTAGGAGTTGTTGCCAAACCATTCTTCACGCTAGTTGTGGCAGCAGATGGAGTCATGAATCCGGATGTCAAAGAATATCTGCTCTGGAACCGATTGTTCTTTATTTCCCCTCATATAGAGGCCATCACTGAGGTGCAGATAGCAGAATAAGTATGTAAAGTAGTCACAGAAGTCAATCTACTGTTGGAATTACATCCCAGTTCCTACAAAGCGGGTCTTCCTAGGTTAGAGCTTCGCTATGTGGACCTCAGGAACTGCCCTCTTTTTTAGGAGTGTTTCCATGTCCTCAGGTCCCATGGGGAAGTTGATTAAGTTAGCCAGGTTACTGTAAAGAGCAGGGCCTTCTTAGTCTTAGCACCCTCCATATGGAATTCTTGTTGTAGAGAGACCCCTCTGATTTCCTCTCTCTGGCTTGGCTCAGACCCCATGCCAAACCATACTTTGGCAGTACATGAGCAAGTCCCACGTTCCTGGGTTTTCTCATTCACTTTCCCCTTTCTCCTTCCACAACAAGTTCAAAATTCATCTTCCGGTCTAACACAAAACTTATTTCACCATTACCATTAGCGGACAGGCTGTGGCTCACTGGCAGAGCATCGGCTTGGCATGCAGAAGGTCCCAGGTTCAATATCCGGCATCTCTAGTTGAGGTAATGTGAAAGACTTCAGCCTGAGACCCTGGACAGCCAAGCAGACAGTACTGATTTTGATGGGCCAAGGGTCTGATTCAGTTTAAGGCAGCTTCATGTGTGTACCTCCCAAATCAGAACCCAAATCGTTCCCCAAACCAGTATTGTAGGACAATTTCACCTCATGGCTTAAAACTGTGCTTTGAAGATTAAGCACAAACCATCGTTTGGTGGGAATAACGACCGGAAGTAGATTATTGAACTGCAAGACACAAAGCGAGAAGGGAGGAAGTGAAGAAGAAGAAGAAGAAGAAGAGATTGGATTTATATCCCGCCCTTCACTTGGAGTCTCAGAGCGGTTTACAATCTCCTTTCCCTTCCCCTCCCCACAAAAGACACCCTGTGAGGTAGGTGGGGCTGAGAGAGCTCTCTCGAGAACTGCCCTTGAGAAAACAGCTCTGTGAGAACTTGTGACTGACCCAAAGTCACACCAGCAGCTGCATGTGGAGGAGTGGGGAATCAAACCCGGTTCTCCCAGGTTAGAGTCTGCCACTCTTAACCACCACACCAAACTCAAGAGGCCCCACTGGGAAGGAGGGAGCATATTAATGCAAGGCCCATTTGTAAAGAACCAAATCATGGTTTGGATTAATGCTATACTAATTGCCACCCCCCTTCTCTTTCTGGTTTTATAGAGGGGTCAAGAGGTTTAATTTTTTTTTTATTAACAAAAAGGTTTTCAATAGGGTTGCCAGCCTCCAGGTGGAGCCTGGAGGCCTCCCAGTATTACGACTGATCTCCAGTTGACAGATCAGTTCCCCTGGAGAAAAAGGCTGCTTAGGAGGGTGGACTCTGTGGCACTGTACCTTGCTGAGGCCCCTCCCCTCCCCAAACTCTGCCTTCCTCAGGCCCCACCCCCCATATTTCCAGATATTTTCCAACCCAGAGTGGATACCCTGTTTTTGAGTCATGCACAGAATTTTGCTCTGACCTTTCCCCTGAGTGATAATGTGTGCAACACTGCTACTTAAAATGATATTTAAAAATATATATTGTGGTTTTTATCCAGGCCCGGAGCTACAGTGGGGCCTCTTGGGGCTGCCCCCCCTGACTTACCACCCAGGCCTCCCAACTTCCCATCCATCCAGTTTATTTTATTTTATTTTTCATGCACGCCACGACTGTGCTGCACTTTTGCCCTGACCTGCCTGCCCGCAGTGTACCTCTGCACCCTACTCCAGCCCTGCCCGTGAACTTCCTGCTGTTCCCTACCCCAGCCCTGCCTGTGAGCCAGTTTGGTGTAATGGTTAACAGCAGGCGGATTCTAATCTGGGAGAACCGGGTTTGATTCCCCAATCCTTCACAGGCAGCTGCTGGTGTGACCTTGGGTCAGTCACAGTTCTCTCAGAGCTGTTGTGGAAAGAGCAGTTCTCTCAGAGCTCTCTCAGCTCCACCTACCTCACTGGGTGTCTGTTGTGGGGAGGGGGAGGGAAAGGAGATTGTAAGCCACGCTGAGACTCCTTTGGGTAGTGAAGAATGGGATATAAATCCAATCTCCTCCTCTTCGTTCTCCTCTTCTTCTACTACTGGGGCCTCTGGCCAGCAACAAACTTTCCTGCTGCTTTTTAAAAACTTTTACTCTCTTGTCACTCCTAACGCAGCCTGGGGGTATGGGGTTGTCCCTCAGCTTATTTAAATGCCCCCCAAAGTCAAAAATCCCAGCAACGGCTGTTTTTATCCTGCTTTTGAAGCTATCCCAGTAGCGTCACGAGGAAAGACACAAATTTAATTAACAGGATTCCAGAGCCAAAGCATGTTTTGGATCCCCAGGATGCGCGTTGACCTTTTAATATTAGCTCTGACAAGCGCGTTAAGAGTCATTATTACAGATAAAATGTCGAGAGTGTACGGGTTTATTAAGGACTGTACAATTAATTTCCAGGGATTTTAGAGAGTGACTAGGGGATGCAAACTCTGGAGGATGGCGGAAGACAGGAGGGCCTAGCGGGATGTGGTCCATGGGGTGACAAAGAGTTGGACTCGACTGTGCGACTGAACAACAGTGAGGGATGCCAGCCTCCAGGTGGGGCCTGGGGATCCCCTGGAATCACAGCTCATCTCCAGCCTACAGAGATCAGTTCCCCTGGAGAAAATGGATGCTTTGGGGGGTGGAGTTTATGGCACTGTACCCAGCTGAGGTGCCTCTCCTCCCCAGGCTCCATCCTCAAATCTCCAGGAGTTTTCCAATCCAGATCTGGCAGCCCTACTCTCCATCACCTGCTGGAGGCCAAGGGAGACATGGCAAGTAGGGTTTCTGTCCCCCTGGTGGGGGCAGAGGTTTACCTGCTTTAAGGGACCCCAATCTGCCGCTCAGCTGGCCAGCGGGGGGAGCCCAGCCCTCAAGCAGCCCCGTCTGCGCCAACGTGCCCAACGCGATGACGTCACCCAGAGGTGACGTCATCGCGCAAGGCACCTCATGGGGAGGACACTCTAGCATCCAAGGAAAAAAAACTCTATGATAACCATAGAGTTTATCCCTCAAATGCTAGAGCGTCCCCCTGCAATGTGTCCTGCGTGATGACATCACCTCCAGGTGACATCATCATGGTGCACGTGATTTGCGCATGCGTCAAAATCTCCAAGAAGAAGAAAAGAGCCCCCTTTAGGAAAAAGGTAAAGACCTGACAACTCTAATTCTGGAACAAGAGAAGTAGGCACGCAGCACCTCTTAAGCCAGGGGTGGCCAACCTGTGGCTCGGGAGCCACATGCGGCTCTTTCACACATATTGTGCGGCTCCTGACAGGGCGGCTGGGGAAGCAAAGGGGAGGCATGCTTTTTCTCTCTTTCTCCCTTCCTTCCTTCCTTCCCTCCTCCCTCCCATCTATTTGCTTTCCTAGTTTCTCTCTCTCTCTTTCTTATAACTGGTTTTCCTCATTTGTTTTTATTTTTGGCAGTCCCATTTAACGTTAATAAAAAGCAAATTTGCATATTTTTAAAAATAAAAACGTGTGTGTGATATTTGTTCCTGTCTTGCGGCTCTCAGGCATCTCTATGTGGCTCTTACGTTAAGCAAGGTTGGCCACCCCTGTCTTAAGCAAACAAAAAGGAATCCAAGCTTCCCTTCCCAGTAAGCATTAATGAAGGACAGCACTGCACCCTTCCTCTCATACAGAGGAGGACTCTCTTTTTGAGAACTGTGAAAAAGCAACATAATTTTAACTGCGGTGTTTCGTAAATTGAGGGCTAATGTGCCCGGAATGCTTACAACCAGGATAGATTTAAAAATACATTATCTTCAAGCAATGATTGCCATGGCAACACTGATCTTTTATCCCCTTCCCACACCCTGCTCCTCATGAGTAAGAAGTGTTTTATGCGTCTCCTTGTTAAGAAGAAGAGAAGAGATTGGATTTATACCCCACCCTTCACTTGCAGTCTCAGAGCAGCTTACAAACTCCTTTCCCTTCCCCTCCCCACAACAGACACCCTGTGAGGTAGGTGGGGCTGAGAGAGCTCTGAGACAACTGTCCTTGAGAGAACAGCTCTGACAGAACAATGGCTTGCCCAAGGTCATCCAGCAGCTGCAAGTGGAGGAGTGGGGAATCAAACACGGTTCTCCCAGATTAAAGTCTGCACACTTAATCACTACACCAAACTGACACTTCCTAATCGGTTTTCTCTGGCCCAATGGGATACCTCAGCACGTGGTCTCTTGGGGTCAGCCCCTACCACTTTAACACTTCAGAGAAAACATGTTCACAGGTGCTCGCATTTGTATCAAATACTTAACTTTCTCCTCTCCTCCATTTTACCTTCATTCCAATGGTCCTTCTGTAAGAGAGGTCTCCATTGGATACTTTCCTAGACAGAGCTCAAAGGTCTGTTTGTCCCCCCCCTCCGCCCCCCCGGTTGTTGTTCGATTGACATTTTGCCCCAAATCGAAAGACCACTGAAAGAAGTGGAGAGACCTACATACCGGATGTGGGGAATTCGTAAAAGGGATACCATTTCTCTACAGAGTTAGTGGTTCTTGGACAAATTTCTGTTTCAGAGATGTTATGTGTTACCTTCTCCATTGGTTCCATACTTTTGTAAGCCAGAGTGACATTGAGGGTGGTTGTTGTAACTTCCATCTCTGCGCAAGCGCTGTTTTGGCAGCCGTTCGCAGGATCTGAATGAGTTCTCTACGAGACCAAGGAATAGATACCATTCCATAAATTTAGAAGCATGGCTTCTGGTTTCAGTGGAATGTTGTGACCCACAATTAATCTAATTTGGGCAATTACTTCTTTCCAGAAATTATGTATTATTTCACAGTCCCACCAGCAGTGGATGTATGATCCCACTTCTCCACATCCTTTCCAATACAGTGATGTTTGGGAGGACGTGATGAGTGCTGATCTGGGAGGAGTCAGGTACCATTGGGTCATTATTCTGAAGTTTTGTAGTTTGGTTGTTGCTGCATTTGTGTTGGTAAGTGAAGTTGACCATATTGCAGACCACAGACTGCCTGATCCTTAACTGGAGATGCCAGGGATTGAACCTGGGATGTTTGCATGCCAAGCAGACGCTCTACCACTGAGCCACGGCCCCTCCCTTAGACCTGTAAAGAAGATCAGCATTATTTCCCCCATATTTCAGAGAGAGGGAGGCAGGGCAGGGCAGAGAGGAATTGTGGCTTGCACAAGTAGCCGAATGAGTTCCTGGCAAAATATTTATTTCAAAGTTCATTTGTATAAGTTTTTAACCCCAGCTTTCTCCATCCATGTCTCCAAGCCGTTATCAGACCCTTTATCTACTTGCCACCCAAAGATTTATACAGCACTGCACTTCAGTTATGCCGCTGGTGATTTTTTAAAAAAGTCTGTTGTTTAAAAAAAACAAAACAAATTGCAGAAAAGAAATGAGGTATACTATTTTTTTTGGCATGGAATTTCTTAAGAACGCTATTGACTTCTAGGTTTGACACATCATTTAAAAAGAATAAAGAATGCGGAGCACTGTGGCTGCTATTTGGCTGTGAAAAATGGATGCTTACATTGCTAAGCAAACTCTTAGTCATAAATTCTGCCAACACTCCAAGTCCTGCCATCATAAATTAGAGTCGCAGCACCGGGGAGAGATTTTATATTTGCTCTTTTCCCCTTCCTACCAGCTCCCGGCATATTGCTGTAGATTTCTGGGGGCGGCCCAGTGGTAATCCGAACACCTGCGCAATCGCTAAGCACACCTTTCCCACTGAGCTCTTAATTTGCAAGTCCAACCTGGGTAACCTTTCAAAGCTTATCTGTCGCTTGTGAGACTTTTTCTGCTGGCCTCTGCCGCTGGGTCTTTACTTATACCTGAATCTGCAGTCGTTAGCAAATGGCAATTTTTATGCCTATGCTATGGAAAGCTTTGCTTGCAGATGTGCTGTTAAAAGAACCGGAGCAAGGCAGGTAATCTGGGCCTGGTCGGCCTGCAACCCCGCTTGTCTCATTTACCTCAGACCAAGGTGAAGTTGAAATTGTCCCCAACATGGAGCTGAAAGAGAAGAGGATGAAGAAGAGGAGGAGGAGGCGGAGATTGGATTTATACCCTGCCCTTCACTACCCAAAGGATTCTCAGAGCAGCTTACAAACTCCTTTCCCTTCCCCTCCCCACAACAGACACCCTGTGAGGTAGGTGGGGCTGAGAGAGCTCTGACAGAAACTGCTCTTTTTCAAGAACAGCTGTGCCAGAACTATGGCTTGCCCAGAGCTCTCTCAAGCCCACCTATCTCACAGGGTGCCTGTTGTGGGGAGGGGAGGGGAGGGGAGGGGAGGGGAAAGGCATTTGTAAGCCACTCTGAGACTCCCTTGGGTAGTGAAGGGCGGGGTGAAAATCCAATCTCCTCTTCTTCTTTCTGCACTGAGAACTTCAGTCACACCTGAAAAAAAATTGCCCAAACCACAAAATCCTGGCTATGGGCTTGTGTGTTGAGCATGCATGGGCACCCTGTTGAGGACACCTGCTATAGAAATATTGCCTTCATCCTATATTTGCGTGTCTTAAGCCAACCGATCCTTTGGTGCTCTTCTCCGGCTGCCCCCTCCGTACCGTCAAAGCCGCAGAAGGGAGATTATTACACAGGCGAACGCCCTCCTCTTTTTAAGAGTTTCAGCTTACCAAGAATGCCGGCTTGGCAGAAAACAGATAAGCATTCCCTTGCTGTGTAGCGCTGGATTACAGATCGAGAACAAAACAGGACAGACCCAGACGAATGGAAGTCACCCAGACTTTAGGGGGCAGAACTCTAAAGGGCAGGAGGTTTGAGGTTCAAGGCCTTACTTATGTTCTATGATAATGAATTGGTTTTGTTATTGATTTCTCACATGCCAGGAGTATCCAAGGGGCACAGGTGGGCCAGGCCATTATGGTCTGTCATGAACTGTGATCCATGACAGAGCAATTTGGGAAATACCAGACTCAAACAGAATTGAAGGCCAATTATTTTTTTGCACCCTGCCGTGGAAATGTGTGAAAGGAGCAGAGAGCTCTGCAGAGCTCCCGTTACACCTCAAGCAACTCAGTGACGCTCATCTTATCAATCGAGCGTTCTCTCACCCACCCGGCCAACCGCCGACGAAGGCGTTTTACATAAAACGGGGAAATAAAAACTGCTTTAAGTAACGTCATGTATCAGCCAACTAAAAACAGACTGGTAAAAAGGAAAGGAGAAAGGAGCTCAGAGAACATTAGAATAAAGTTCCTCCCCCGGCAACCCGGTGAAAAAAATCAAAGCAAGAAGTCAATTTACAGAAACGTGATTTGTGGCATAAGGAGACAGCTGTATTATAATGGCCGTTAATTCAATCCAAAGCTGGTGTCGAGGAGTTTTGTCTCTTCTGACCGTCTGTTGCTGTGCAGACGGATTTCCCTCTATGCCAAGAGAAGAGGAGGAGAGGAAGGAAGAGAAAGTATAGGAAGAAGAGAACCGACTGAGCCTTGTGTCGCTTCCAAGATACAGAAGAGATAGGCTGCATTTACATGGGGGGGGGGGCTGAAAACATGTCCCCCACACCCCATCCTCACAGTACTCACTGATGCTGCTACCCCTTTCTCCATCATATCTATACAAAAACGCAAAAGCAACAGTGATTGCACAGGCTCCCCTCACAGCCCAGAAAGTCCCCCGCCCCTGAAGCTGTGCTGTAGCAATGGTATGGCTTAGCTGGGAAAGTATAAAGGAGCCCCCCCAAAGGTGGGGATGGCATGGGGCAGTAAACTGAAGTCCAGCTCTCAGTGACCTTTCTAAGCCAGGATACCTCATAGTAGACTAGGTTCTGGCCTTGTTGTAGTACAGTCAGCAAATGTTGCTTTGGTGAACAACAAAAAATCAGCTTGCTGGCAGACTGGATGTTCAGAACTGTTGGAATAGGCAGCCGGCAAGGGTGTAGTGGTTAAGTGCGGCAGACTCTAATCTGGAGAACCGGGTTTGATTTCCCACTCCCCCACATGAAGCCATCTGGGTGACCTTGGGCCAGTCACAGTTCTCTCAGAGCTCTCTCAGCCCCACCTACCTCACAGGGTGTTAGTTATGGGGAGAGGAAGGGAAGGGGATTGTAAGCAGCTCTTGAGATTCCTTCGGGTAGTGAAAAGCGGGGTATAAAAACCAACTCTTCTTCTACATCACTGAAAAGGTGTTCATGTCATATGGGAATTTTCCCAGAAAACAACCACCTCTGTCAAAATGAACATATGACCAAAATACATCAATTTTGACTGGGAAATTCTTCAGGTTAAGGATCGCCCAACGAGAACCTCTTTGAACCACGCCCACCCTGGATGGCGATCTCGGGCCACGCACTGATCACTCCATTTTTCTTCACAACGGTGAGCCCCGTCCACTTCAGACACCAACCAAGCTGCTTGTTTACACAAGACGTGGAGGAGAGCTCCTCCTAACCCTGTCAGAGGCTCTGAAATCACTTCAGAAACACTTCAGACTCCACGGATTCTTAGTCCAGGATTGCCAGTTGTGTAGAGACATTTAGTTTTGACAACAATTCTGCTTTGTTTTCGTCTGAATCAGCATGTCTGGCATGAGAGCGAGGCTCTCTTTCTCTAGTGGTTCTCAGAGGCAAGCTTAAGTGGCTACAGTGATGGAATAATCATCACGTACAATTTATCACACAGCGGTCAACCAAGAGAGATTGGTCTCAGAAGAGTCAGTTTAGGCCTGAAGCACCTCTCTCAAAGCAGTCTGTCAGGGGGGTTTTGCCGTCAAGTCACAGCTAACTCATGACGATGGGAGTTTTCAAGGCGGGAGATGATCAGAGGTGGTCTGCCATTGCCTGCTTCTGCATCACAACCCTGGACTACTTTGGCGGTTGTCCCACCAAATACTCACCAGGGCTATCCAGGGCTATCTAGGTCAGGTAATTCTAAGTAAAGCAACTAATTTACATCAAAGCAAAAGCAAAAAAAGAAAATAATGTAGTAGAGACACGATACCTAGCAAACCAAAAGAAGACAAGGAACATGTAAGGATAATGAGAAAATAGTTTAATTCCTATTAGCTGCTGAGTCCACAGGCAGCTTTCTTGTCGTCGCTCAAGATTTCCGGCACTCTCTTGCCATCCTCGGTCAAATCAAAAGGTGGTGTTCCTCCACTGCCACTGCCTTTTGCCATTATTCCCATTGGTCTTCCTTTGAGAAAAACTCCCTGAAGCTCGATACAAGGTAAGTTGATTCTGTGGCGATTAGAGGGTTAAAGCATCCGCCTGCCTTTGCAACAAGCGGCGAGAAATCTCCCACGTCAGCATCTTCTTCCTGTATTCCTTTTGTTCGCAGACCAACTTCAAGCTATGGAGTGCTGACGCTTGGCCAATTTTATCGTCCCTGATTCTGATCAAAATCAAACGGTTCGCCCCCCCAGAATCTTGTCAAATCACAATGCTGGAAAGATCCCTGTGCCCAGATGCCCAGCCTTAAAGCGGATTTCCTCCATGCACCAGCCTCTATTCCCCGATGGACACTTCTGAAGATTAGCTTGCCTCATACAATAGGGTAGTGCCACAGGCCGAGAGAAGAGACGTTCTTTTCCCGGCAGACGCCCACGCAGCTTAACCAATGGTTTTATAAAACAACCCAGAGAGCACCTTTGAGCCCCACGCCTAGAAAGATAATGCCAGGGAAGTGAAACTCCTTGTGTAACCAGCCAGAGTAGCTAGCTTCTCAAAAGCAGTGTACTGAGGTTGCTAAGTGGGTTTTAAGTACCTTTTTTTTCTATTGTAGCCAATTGTATACATAGTAGAAAATCCACAATAAAAAGCACAAAGGAAAAAGAGAGAGAGAACTGCTTTCTGGGGTGAAAGAAATCAATTAACCTGAAATGAACTGGAAACATATAATTAACACCTTATATGTCATATGTAAAGGCTATGACGACTTTGAATTAATTTTATCCAGGAATGGTTTAGAAACTAAACATCGCAGTGGCTTTGCTGTTGGTGCGATCTTTCTGCGGTACAGCAAAAAGACCCCGAACCACCATTTTGGACAGCCAACAGGCTTTGACTGGACTCCAGATTAAGAAAAGAAGAAGCATCTCTCTCTTTAAGGGCACATTATTCTCAGCTGATTACATCCAGAATAGTTTCTGCACCCAGAATCCATTTCCCACTGTGTTCCCACTGCAGTTGAAATTAGCAACGTCCAACAGAAAGAGAGAAGAGGAGGAGGATAAGGAGGAAGAGATTGGATTTATACCCTGTCCTTCACTCAGAGTCTCAGAGCGGCTTACAAACTCCTTCCCCTCCCCCTCCCCACAACAGACACCCTGTGAGGTAGGCGGGGCTGAGAGAGCTCTGACAGAAACTGCTCTTTCAAGGACAGCTCTGACAGAACTATGGCTTGCCCAAGGTCATCCAGCAGCTGCAAATGGAGGAGTGGGGAATCAAACTTGGTTCTCCCAGATTAGAGTCCGCACATTTAAACACTACACCAAAGCAGGCCAACGTTTGCTCAATTGTTTTCAAAATGGTTTAGCCATGCCTAATAATGGCTGGATTAAAGGCCTGTTTACGACCACCAAAGGGTCGGTAAAACATCTCTATCGGTAATTAAATATGAGCTTTAGAAAGCACCTGTTCATCCATAGATTTCTCCAGTTTCATTCCACAACCAATAACATTCACTTTCTCCTTCACAGCTGGGCAATGGGGCAGAGTGAGAAAGACGGTAGGGGAGAGCTGCCGGGTTTCATGCCTTTATTAATGAAAAATGTGCTTAATATCTCTGCTCTAGTTTGGCAAAAGGACAGTTTGAAACCTCTATTATTTTTCGTAAGCAAAGTCGGGGCTTAATTTGAAGCTGTAGCTCATGGGGATTAAGCCCTCAAATGCATTTTCCTAGCCAAGCGTTCGCCTGAGCAATTAAAAAGGTCCTTCACATAGAAAAAGAGTTCCTTTGTGCATGTGCAGAGTTCTATTACCACAATGGGCCACTCACACTTGAGGACAGAGGTAAGGGCTTCCAAATCAGAAGACATGGGAGTACGGGGCAGAATAGACGGTCTACAATAGTTTTAGCCTACAATATTCTCCTCCTGCATTACCTCCGTCTTTACAGAGTACGTTCCCCAGTAAAAGATAACCTGCTCTTTTTGTCAAAGGAGGAGGGGAAATGGCCGAAGTAGATTCAGAATGACTTAAGATGCCAGAAGGCAGGGAGTGGGGCCAGATGGCTCTTCTCAGGAGAACGGGTTTCCCTTTTGGCCTCAGTTTCTCTTGGACACAGTTATCCACGCTTCCTCCTTCGGTGAGGTGACGAGCTCGTATTTGATGTCTATAACTTGCCCTTCTACGGGATGCAGGTGCAGTTTCCTGACCACCACACTCAGCAAAACGGTAGCTACCATATAGGCAAACCTAGGAACCAAAAAAGCAACAAGGTAAATGTGAGACGTCTCATTGTGAAGAACATGTGACACCCCCCCCCCCCCAATGACTTGGAGCCTGAGGAAAATCACTACTGATAGAAGGGATTCCTGTCAGCAAAGTCAGGTTTCGAGTCTTCCCTTCCCACCGCAGTCCAAAATGGCTCCTGAAATGCTGCTCTTGGGGTCACGTGGACCGGGACCCCATAATGGGGGGGGGGGGGGAAATCCTTGAAAATCATCTCCCGTTCTGTTGAGGGAAATTTTCCTCTGGACAAATTCTAACAACCCGGAGAAATTCTAATGAGATGAGAAACGAACTCCCCCTCACCGCCCATAACACTGAAGACACATTTTTTGGTTTTCTCACCTCAGCTCGGGGCATTCCTGACTCCCTGAAAAGCCCAAGAGAGAAAGATTCTTCATGGCAGTTTCATCATCGAATCTATCTGGATCAAACCTACAAAAGGGGAGGCGGGGAGAGAAGAAAAACGGGGATTAGCGACTTCCTCAAAACCTGTGTTTACAGAACCGCTGTGGCGGCCAAGTCAGAAGCTGAAGTGCTCCGTTCATACACAAAATTCTGCCGTGCGTGTATCTGCATCAGACCAGTGAGGTTTCTCAACCCCCAATCTTGTACCATTTGGATACACACTGCAGCAGTCTGATTTCTCCGCTCTCCCCTTCTCCTTCCCTCTGAGGTGAGGCCTTCCACTTCTTTTCTCAGCCCAGCTGGCCTGTGAATGAAAATGTGTGCGTGCCACAGCCGATGAGTCATTAGAAAGAAGAGAGCTTGTTTCACCAGCAGCTGGGGGGGCGGGGGGGGGGGGTTCGAACAAGTAATTACACTCTGCCCAGCCTAAATTAATATGAGATTTTCCCACCGTTGCTGAAGGATTGACAAGGCACCAAGACGATGACAGGCTATTTACTTCACAGGGAGGAAAAGAAAAAACACATTCACGGTCGCAAATAACACTGATTAAAGGAGCACTACGGCACAGGCAATTATTTCACCAGGCATTAGATCCTTTACAACTTTGACTCCCTTAAAGCCAACAGGAAGATTCAGAGGATAGCTCGCATCTGCTGGCAGCCATCTTCTTTTATCCAACACAATACACACAACGGGGTGTGACCCAACTCTCTGTGGACTTTGCAGGAATAGAGTTTCCAGCTTCTCTCTCCCACCAAATCCTCTCTCCCCACCAAATTCTGTTCCTCGGGGGGAGGGGGGGGGTAAGCAGACACAGGGAAAGCATGGAGGGTGAAATCGGGATTTGAAGGGGGAATAGGTGGGAATTGCTGCTTCTTCATCCAAAGAGTGCCATTAAGTCTTGGGGACTTTATGGCCCTGACCTAGATAGCCCAGGTGAGCCTGATCTCGTCAGATCTTGGAAGCTAAGCGGGGCCGACCCTGGCAGGTATTCGTAGTGGTTAGGAGTGCGGAATCTAATCTGGGGGAACTGGGTTTGATTCCCCACTCCTCCACATGCAGCTACTGGGTGACCTTGGGCAAGTCACAGTTCTCTCAGAGCTGTTTTCTCAAGAGCAGTTCTCTCAGAGGTCTCTCAGCCCCACCTACCTCACAGGGGGTTTGTTGGGGGGGAGGGGAAGGGAAGGAGACTGTAAACCACTCTGAGTGAAGGGCGGGGTATAAATCCAATCTCCTCCTCCTCCTCCTCTTCTTCTTCCTCTTCTCCAAAGAATACCAGGGTTGGGAGACAGAGGCGGCTTATCAAGCCACTTCTCTGAATGTCCTCCATGCCCCAGTAGGAGTCACCAGAGGTCGCAATGACTTCCAGGCATGGGCACACACGCGGACACACACACACACACAAAGTCTTGGGGACTTTATCATTGTATGCATCCCTATACACTAAGAACTGCTATCCACAGAAGAAATTTCCTAGCTTCTCTCTGGCATCTGCTGCTCGATCTCCCTCACAGGGTGTCTGTTGTGGGGAAGGGAAGGGAAAGGAGTTTGTAAGCTGTTCTGAGACTCCAAGTGAGTGAAGGGCGGGATATAAATCCAATCTCCTCTTCTTCTACTACTTCTTCTTCTATAGAACAAACTTGAGGCAGCAAGAATGCCCACAATTTTCTTTATTCAAGGCCTCTCCTTCAAACTTCATGTATTCCCAAGTGGTTCCCCCTGACACAGACGTCATCCTACAGATATGAGATGCCACCCTCTCAGCCTGGCTTAGGTTTTTCCGCACTGAGACCTATCAGGCTGGATTCTGTGATATCACAGGACTGGATCTTTCCCATCCTTCCCTCCAGCAGTCCCTACGATCCCTGAAAAACGGACGCTGGGGAAAGTTGTGTGAACGTGACAGCACAGGGACGTTACACTAAGAAGGAGGAGGCAGCTTCAGGATAAGAAATTCCCAACAGCTGTAGTAGTAATTAAAAACAAAACAAAACAGAAATGCAACCTTTTTATGGTACTCCAAAATTATAGAATCACAGAATCATAAGAGTTGGAAGGGCCCTTCCAGGGTCATCTAGTCCAGCCCCCAGCACAGTGCAGGAAAATCACAAATACCTCCCCCCAACACACACACCCAGTGACCCCTGTTCCATGCCCAGAGGTTTTTTGTCATCTTCTGGGTATGGAACAGGGATCACTGGGGATGTTTGTGGGGGGGGGGGGAAGAGGTATTTGTGAATTTCCTGCATTCTGCAGGTGGTTGGACTAGATGACCCTGGAGGTCCCTTCCAACTCTATGATTCTATGATTTTGGTTGATGGCCAGTTCACATGTTACAGAGTACATGGCTGCAGAATTGGGTACCTACACTATGTAGCTGTCAGATACAAGATGCAGATTCTCAATTCAGATCAGGAACACACAGCGTACACGGAGGAGAGGCCTCAACCCCTCCTGTACTTTCCCAACTTGAAGTGGTCCCGAGGCTACTATTAGGCTCACTGGGGATGACCAGGCATTTCCTCGTATAAATGTGAGTTTCTTCAACAGTCCAAACAGCATCTTCTTGGAACTATTTCAGATTGCGAAAATGACGTGGGGGAAGGCAGAAGCCTCTTCTCTACAGTTTGGTGCTGTGGTTAAGAGCGGCGGATTGTAATCTGTGAGAACCGGGTTTGATTCCCCGCTTCTCCACATGCAGCCATTGGTGTGACCTTGGGTCAGTCACAGTTCTCTCAGAGCTGTTCTCTCAAGAGCAGTTATCAAGAGAGCTCTCTCAGCCCTACCTACCTCACAGGGTGTCTGTTGTGGGGAGAGGAAGGGAAAGGAGATTGTAAAGCCACTCTGAGACTCCGAGTGAAGGGTGGGGTATAAATCCAATCTCTTCTTCTTCCTCTTAGTCTTCAGGGGCCACAGTCAGGCACTCCACATGGCAGGAATTTAGAAAAACCGGTACCTTGTGTCAGATTGTTACATGCAGTGGGGACTTCAGACCCAAGTGATATAACTTGTGAACTGGCCCTGAAAATAAGCTACATCAGCTTGTCTAATAATGGTTGGTTTGAAGCCTTCACTGAAAGAGCAGGTCATGGCAGCCATTTTTAAAACAGACACAGCCTCTGCCATTTTACTTCTCCTCATGCCTCTGCTGTTGCTAGTGATATCAGCACCCCCCCCCCCCCCACACACACACAGTGCTTTTGGATCAGAGCTCTCGGTTTCGTCTGTGCTTCCTTGTTCCAACACTGCAGCTACATCTGCAAGAGAGAGGAACAGGGCCCTCAGAGAAATTTTTTATTCAATTAGGCTTACTGTCTTTCCTCCCTGAATTAAATCAGTGACCCAGTTCATTTCCATCCTCCCCCAACCCAAAACTATGTTAAGAGTTGCCATCTGGAGGCTAGAGCGAGCTACGGCATTTCCTTTCTGGCTGTGGGATTCAAGTTTTGAAATCAGTCCTTTTTTTAAAGAAGGGGGGAAAAGTTTGTTTCTGGAAATAATGAGGTAGCACCTCCGTTTCCTTCAAAAACAAACTCCTCGACTGACATTTCCTCCTCCGAGCCACGGCGTTATGAACTGAGATTTCAACATTTCGTTCTCACCGCTGACCTCTAAAAAATTTTTTATGGACAACAGCCATACGTAGCATTTAATGCAGAAGATCGTGAACATTTAGAAAAGGAAGCTATTGATTAAAAAAATGCAACGGAAAGCATTTTGAGCAGTGTTTCCTCTAAGCTGAGTTGGTGTGAGCTAGCCCACAGTTTTTTAGCCTCCAGCTCACAGATTTTTGGCTTAGCTCAGGAAGGACGGCTCCAGAGCCAACTCATTTATGCAGTAGCCAAATCGTTGGCTCACAACTTTAATGCCAGTAGCTCACAAAGTAGAATTGTTGCTCACAAAACTCCAGGGCTTAGAGGGAACATTGATTCTGAGAGGTTACATTTTCAGTCACGTCACCTGATTTCGGAAGCAAACATGCTTGTAGATCTTAACTAGGGTCGCCAGGTCCCTCCTGGCCACTGGTGGGCGATGGGGGGTTAGGGTTGCCAGATCCAAATTGGGAAGCACCTGGAGATTTGGGGATTGAGCCTGGGGAGGACAGGGAGCTCAGTGGGGTCCAATGCCAAAGAACAGAGATGTCGAACTCATTTGTTACGAGGGCCGGATCTGACATAAATGCCACTTTGTTGGGCCGGGCCACGTGTGCCATAAAATGTAACACAAGGTGATGGAGGTATAAACTTTATAAAGATGATTTCAGATGCCAAATGGCAATAGCAGGCTTGACTGGATTAGGTGTGATATGCAGAGGGGTAGTAGGCATAGAGATATCAGCATTGCTAATGGGACAGGAAGCCTAGGTCTCAGTTTGGTCCAGCAGGATTCCATCCAGGAGGATGCAAAGAATAAATGGAAATAAATTGGAAGAAATGAGCAGTGACTCACAAAAGCTCATCCACTGCCACAAGTTTTGTTAGTCTTTAAGGTGCTGCTAGACTCTTACTCTTTCCACTGCTATTAGAAACCAAACATTCAAAAAACCAGCGGGGGAACATTTTAATCTTCCAGAACATTCAGCTGCTGACCTAAGAATAGCAGTTCTCTTACAAAGGAATTTCAAAGGGATATTAGAAAGAGAGACTATGGAATTGCAAGATGCATCCTCCTGGACTAAACTGAGACCTAGGTTTCTTCTCTCATGACCAATGCTACTATTTTTGTCATTCAGTGTTTGAAATCACTTCACTCTCCAAGAAATAAGGACAGATGGACTCACATTATAGCTGTATCTGAAGAAGTGAGAAATGACTCATGGAAGCTCATGCCCTGCCAAAAATTTGTTAGTTGTTAAGGTGCTACTGGACTCTTGCGCCCTTCCACTAATAAAGAATACAAGCTGTACTGTTAAGTTTCTCCGCCCAGAACTAGAAAGGGGGATCTCTCCAAGCGCCATGGGACTCCATCTCTCTCCTTTGGGTGTACTCTCTCCAGCTCTTTCCCTTTTCCTCCTCCCCTCCCTCTCTCTCGCTGAAGAAGACTGCACGAACACAAAAGGTTATACCTGGAATAAAACGTTGTTGGTCTTAAAGGTGCCATGGGAATCTCTCTCTCTCTCTCTGGCTCTTTCCCTCCCCCTCCAAAGGAGGAGGAGGAGGAGCCCCTCAGCCAACTGCGGGAAAGGAGGCTTGGCTTTCTTTCTTTTCCATGGAAACAGGAGAGAGCTGGGCAAAAGCGAGCTGCGATGGAGGAAACAGAAGGGAGCCAGTTGCTCACTGGCCAGATAGGAACCCTCCAGAGCAGCCATTTTCTCCAAAGCAGCCATTTTCTCCAGGGGGCCTGATCTCCGTACTCTCTGGAGATGAGCTGTAATTCTGGGGGATCCCCAGGTCCCACGTGGAGGCTGGCATCCCTAATCTTAACAGATGTCCTTTTCAACTCATTCAACAGTCTCTAATGGCACGTTTTCGTAAGCTGGACACTGGGAGATAAGTGCATTTTCAGAGCTATGTTCTTGGACTGCACCATCTCAGAACACAAAATGGGGGCCATCACATCTTTAATTACTGTCCACTTCAAAAACCTTCCTGTCTGGAAAATTTACTAGTTAGTGAAAAGGAGTTCTCTTAGATGAGCTACTTTTCATTTTCTCCCCTCTTGTTTTTACATGAAGGGACATTCAATCACATCATCTGGTCTAAAGTGGCCTGGACCACCAAGGGCAGTACCACACGACAGACCAAAATTACCATTTCCAAGCCAGTAAGGGGAAAAAAGAAAATCACAAAAAACCAGTGATGAAATTGGTAGAGTTTCATACTTGTAAGGCAACGGCCAGGTGGAGCTGTCTTGCAACACCACGCCAAGGGCGTGCAGCACCA
Source organism: Lepidodactylus listeri (assembly GCA_029233225.1). Classification (NCBI taxonomy): domain Eukaryota; kingdom Metazoa; phylum Chordata; class Lepidosauria; order Squamata; family Gekkonidae; genus Lepidodactylus; species Lepidodactylus listeri. Next base: position 14,837,244 of record JARCFY010000010.1, on the reverse strand, counting down.
AAGTCTGAAACAAAAATAAAAACAGATAATTTCCACCAGTCCAAATGACACAACACCGGCGTATAAACTAGAGGTCCATTCTCAGCTTCAGATTATATTAACAAAAATTCGTGTGCCGCCTTTCTCCCCAGCCACGGCCACCAAGTTAGCTAACAGTTAAAGAAAACATTATAAAAATATCATAAAAACAATTGAATCCAAAACTAAAATACATACTAGAAGCATATAAAAAAGAATAATTAAAAGATAGGGCAGGAAGGACAGATCATGAGAAAACACCAGACAAAACATACAGCTCTTCATCAGGAGGGAGAAGATGGGGTCAGAAGAGGACAGATGAATATCCTGGCAGAAAGAATTCCCTAGATTTGGTGCCATGGCCAAGAAGGCCCTTTCTTGGGTTAGTACCCACCTAACCTCAGGCAGAGTGGGTACCCAAACAATGGCCTTGGATAATGACGATAGCAGAAGCTACAGAGTAGGCAGTCTTTTCACATATTCTGGGCCCAAACCATATAGAACTTTAAAGGTGAGCACCAGCACCTTCAACTGTGCTTGGAAACAAATCAGGAGGCAGTGTGGATGGGCCAACACTGGAGTGACAGGGTCCACATGATCCACTCCAGTCAACATTCCGGCTACTGCAATCTGCACCGCCTGAAGTTTCTGAACACTTTTCAAAGGCCATTCCACATACAGGGCATGCACACAAAATCTTATACCCAAAACAAAACCTTGTTGGTCTTAAAGGTGCCACTGGACCCAAACTTCAGACCCACCTGAATCTATGTGAGTGTAGTGGTTAGGAGCGCAGACTCTAATCTGGGAGAACCGGGTTTGATTCCCCACTCGTCCACATGCAGTTGCTGGTTTGACTTTGAGCCAAGTACCAACAATATATCCTGTGGTTGCAATAGCACTACAGCAGTTTAAATGTACAGTCACAATGTATTCGAATGATGAATTATATAATCAAAATATAACAGTAGAATTTGAACAGATGTTTTATCCAACAAATAATATTCTCAAAGACAAAAAAACATGGTTCTTCCTTTTAATATTCTTTATATATACATTCTTATTGTGTATAGAGATCCATAGATAATAAATAGGAATCTTCCATTTTTAAATGCTGATGTGTTTTCTAGATAATTTCCACGTTTCAAGGAAAAATCACCAATAAAATATATACAGTATCATGAAAGCCAGTTCATGATACTGTATATATTTTATTGTATATTCTTTACAATTTTAGAATTATGGAATCTGCTTAGAAGGTTTTTCCTCAAAATGTGGAAATTACCTAGAAAACATGTCAGCATTTAAAAAAGGGAAGATTCCTATTTGTTATCTATGGACCTCTATACACAATAAGAATGTATATATAAAGAATATTAGAAGGAAGAACCATGTTTTTTGTCTTTGAGAATATTATTTGTTGGATAAAACTTCTGTTCAAATGTTACTGTTATATTTTGATTATAGAATTCATCATTAGAATACATTGTGACTGTACATTTAAATTGCTGTAGTGCTATTGCAACCACAGGATATGTTGGTACTAAGCTTTGGTTAATGTGTCTGGTCTAATTGGTTTATGTGACTTTGAGCCAGCCATAAGTTCTTTCAGAGCTGTTCTCTCAAGGGCAATTCTCAAGAGAGCTCTCTCAGCCCCACCTACCTCACAGGGTGTCTGTTGTGGGGAGGGGAAGGAGATTGTAAGATGCTCTGAAACTCCTTTGGGTAGTGAAGGGCACAGTATAAATCCAATCTCTTCTGTCCATCCATCCATCCATCCATTCATCCATGCATCCAATCTATCATCGCTAACCAGTTTTCAGCCTGACCTGGAAGCATGCCAAACCCAATATTCCATCTATTCTTAATACAGGATAATCTTCGTAAGGAGGGATTTGGGGATAGGGATGTGACATATTTCATCATAATCCTCCTCTTGAATGAGAATGACACAAAATAGTAAAATACATAAATAAATACATCTTCCTATCCCCTTTTCCGTTATGACAGCATGTACACCAAAAAAAGAGTTATTTATGGTCTGCTATGTCAGTTTAAAAGCTCCGCGCTCTCCACACCATCTCCCTGGGCATCGTAATAACGAATGAAAGATGAGCATCTTGTTAGCCAAATTGCTCTGTTTGCTTTAATAAAAGGTTGGGGAATTATGATATTAATGTGCAATTGGCATAACTACAGGATCATGGCCTTTATATACCAGAGTCCCACTTTATCCAGGTCACAGAAATAGACGCAGAGACTAGATAACTAAAGCAGTGATCTCTTTACTGAAGAATTCTTAAGTCCTTATAAACAATAATCAAACATTCAGACTCACAATACAGAACTAAGGAAATAGAGGTGATTGATAGGGAATAGAGGGGGGGAGTTATGGGGTGATACTACCTGTCCAGATGTGCAGAGGTCCATAAGGAAAGGATTATGGCCTAAACCCAGAGGGTTAAGGGGTGGCCTGCCAAAAGATTACCTGGGCCAATCAGGTGTCCCAGGAGGTGTGTGACACCAGGATGAGCAAAGCCTAGATGTGGCCAATGAGCTTTCAGAGGGGGCAGAGTCTGGATTAACAACTGGAGCCAGGTGTGCTGGGGCTAGCTGAATAAATTTTAAGACCATTGATGGTTCTGCCAAGGCAGTTGAATAGGTTCCCAGATACAGACAAAAGAGGGAGATGGGCCCCTGATTAGCATCAGGAAGGATTGTTAATAATTTGAATGTTTGGTTAGTTTATCTTGGTAGCCTGAGGGATGAAGAGCAAGGAAGGACAAGTACCACACATAGACATGAGATGACACAAGAAAAGGGCTGGAGGTTCCGGAGACAGAAGGACTATTTGCCAGATGGCCTCTGGATAGCCTTTAGAAATGTAGATACTTCACCTGGTGGAACCCAGTGTTATCCCATAAGCATAATCTCTTCTGGGTGGAGGGGGAAGACTGGATGTTTGCTTTGAGGGTGCCTTTTGAAACCTGAATGTGAAATCCCTGTTTCCAGAGCCAGGGGCGTAGAGTTTGTAAATCCCCGGGGGGGGGGGGCTCTCTCGTGCGCGCGCGCACGGGACCATGTCCCCGCTGCTCCTCCTCCCCCCCCCGGCCCCAGGGAGGCAGGCTCGGGGCGCAGGCTCGGCGGTGGCGGCGGCCAGCTGGCCGGCTGACTGCTGGCCGCGCGCGCAAAGTGCGGGAGCATGTCCCCGCCGCCTCTCTCCCCCCCCCCCCCCGCCCCAGGGAGGCAGGAGGGCAGGCCAGGGGTGGGGGGAAGGAGAGGCGGCGACGGCCAGCTGGCCGGGTGACTGGCCACCAGCGGCAGGCGCTCCCTTTTTCCAGGGGTGGCTGAGCCCCCCCCGGGAAATTTCGGGGGAGGCTCGAGCCCTCGAGCCCCCTCGTAGTTGACGCCCATGTCCAGAGCTATGGCTTGCGCTGTGTTCCAGGACCAGGAGTGTCTTCCTTGGCCTGAGTGTTGTGGGTCTCTGGTTCAAGTTAGAAGTGGGGTGCCCCTTGCAATTGGGGCTACCCAAGAGTAAAGACAGCACCTCTAGCAACAATCTGCCAATGAGGAATGGAGAATACAAGCACCAGTTTTCCCCCTACCTCCTTCGGAATAACGTGCCGGTCAACCCTGCCCTCCAGCTCCTGCAGCCGTGCAGCAATGGGCGTCAGTTTCGATGTCCTCACCGTCTCACACAGAACCTGCCGGCAATATCTGCAAAGAAGCATCTAGTAAAAGTCTGTTTGTACCAAAACTGAACACGACACACTTCTACAGATTCCGAAGGCAGTTTTCTTGGATTCCAAAACACCAGGAAGCAGACAAATCGTTCAGCGTTAAACCAGCACTCCCATCACAGCTTGTGAATATTTATTAGTATGGATGGAACATTTTATCATGCCATTCTAAGAAGAGCTACATCCTTCTAAGTCCACTGGAGCTGACCTGGATGGTCTGATTTCATCAGATCTCGGAAGCTAAGCAGGGACGGCCCTGGTTGGTACTTGGGTGGGAGACCCCCCCACAGGAGTCCAGGGCTGCTATGCAGAGGGCAGGCAATGGCAAATCTGTTCATCTCTTGTTTTGAAAACCTACAGGGTTGTCCAGGGTTTTTTTTCATACAAAAAGCCAGCAGGGGTTCATTACCATAATAGGCCACACCCAAAAGGAGAAATGTATTAGCATATTAGGCCACACCCCTGACAGCGCAGCACCCTCCCAGGATCAGCTTCCCCGGGTGCCCCGCAGCTTGTGGAGTGCATGGAGAACCTGAGGAGGGGAGGCAGTTTAAACTGCCTTCCCTCCCTGGATCAGCTTGGCTTCCCCAAGTGCCCCGTGGCTTGCGAGGCGCCTGGGGAACCCGGCGGCGGGGGGAGGTTGTAGGCGTGGCCAACTCAGAAGCCAGCCGGAATTCCGTTCCTGTGTGTTCCTGCCCAAAAATAGTCCAGTTGTCATAAACTGGCTGTGACTTACCAGCACTTTCCACCACTGAGTCCATTGACTTCAATGGACTTAGAAGGCCACAAGTGTCCTGGTTATTCAGCCATAGTGACCAGGTGAAGATACAAGGTAGGCCATATGTTCCCTTCCCGATTCTCGCCCCTGTGCAAACTCTCCCGTTTCATCTTCCCCCCGTCATTTCCTCTAACCATGGTGCAGTGCTACATATGCATTCAGTTTAAACCAGGTGGCCTCATCGCCCATGTCAAACTCTTGTTAAGAGGGCATTCTTGCTTAAACCACTGCTGGTGCAGAGGCAGACATAATTCTAAACCATGAAAGTGAAAAGGCAGCAGATGAGGGGGAGAGGAGGATGTGGGCAGAAGGCACGTGTGGACCAGCTGCGTGCCCCTGCTTTCTTAACCCTCGTTCGGTGATCGAGGTTATGGCTGCACTAGCCCAATGGCACCCAGAAATGAAAAGAAACGAAGGTTCGTACACGCACCTGAGCTGCTCGATTTTTGCGTACGTAATGGGGCCCTTTCCAAGAATTTGGTCCAGCTCCTTGCAAAGCTTCTGCTGAACTTCTTTGGAAGTAGTCAAGAAGTACATTGCCCAAGTGCACACTGGGGAGGGGGGGGGGGAGGCATCAGAGGAGAAAAAAACACAGGTTTCGTCAGCAGCTTTCTTTCGGTTTACCACTCTTGTACGGTAGTTGAAAATAAAAAAAATGAAGGACCTGGAATGGAGAAGTCAGATCATGTGAAGTGGTGCTTCCCAGAAGGAGACAGTAGCTGGTTGATGGCTCAGAGGAAACGAAAATATATGTTTGCAAAGACTAGGAAGAACGTACTAAGAAGGCTGAAGGAGCTGTTGAAAAGGCTGCACTGAAGTATACAGTGCATTCTCCTAAGTGCTCAGTGTGCTTCGCGTCCGTTATCTGAGTTACTTCGACAATCGCCCTGTAAAACAGGCTCCTATTATTATCCCTGTTTTGTGAATGAGGGAGGGCTGCGTGAGCTGGATCAGCTCACTTCAGAGCCAAGCTCAAACGGGAGTCCTGAGTCAAAGTGGACTTATTTAAAGAGAGCCAGAGTCATGTAGTGATTAAAGTACTGGGTGTGCATGCCCTCGAAAGCTTATACCCAGAATCAGGGGTCATTTCGTAGAAAAAGAGGTGCCGGAGCTCATTAGCATCTCTCATTTGCATATGCCACACCCCCTGCCATCACCGGAAGTGTGCCAGAAGGCAACACCCACCGCTCAGGCTCCATCCCCAAAATCTCCAGGTCTCTCCCAACTCAGAGCTGGCAAGCCAGCTTTACACTTTGACTAAAGACACTTTAGGTTTCCTTTGCTCTTGCAGGGAAGCGACCCTACAACACGCATGAAAATACAGATCAAGTTAGTTTGCTTTTTCTTTTTCTCACAGCACATCACCATAAGCCTGCTCCTGGGCTTGTTAGTCCCGGAACTGCGTTCCTGCGTGTTCCAGCTCGAAATGATCCCTGTCCAGAATTAAACTTCATTGGTCTTAAAAGGTGCTGCTGGACTCAAACTTTCTTCTAGTGCTTCAGACCAACACAGCTACACACCTGGACTCTATCTTACAGAGAAATGACCCTGCAGGAGTTCTGGCACAGACGTTCTACCAGCTGACTTCCGAGCTTGCAGCGAAGAGTCTCACAGTGTTCTCTCTAAGCTGTGCACGTGTGCGGTCGCTCATTAACACCGGAAGCCCCACTCAGCAGCAGTCTACAGCCGCGCAGAGTCTTGCACTGCTCAGGGCCCATTTTAAGATTACAGCAGTTATATGCTGCTCAGGATGTGAACTGTTCCACTCAGTAGGGGGGGGGAATCAGGGGGAACATTGCTCAGTAGCATCTGATAAAGTAAGGAATGCCTAAAGAAACTTGTGCTCTCTAAACTAAAAAAAAACACTTTAGTTTAAAAGGTCTAACAGAGTTTCTTAACCTTTTCAAAAGGCGAGAACCTCCTTCAGTGGATGTGTGATGATTTATAACATGTGCATTATGTACTTACACTTGGCGGTGATTATGGATCCCGCCAAGGAGAATATCATGGTGTCTTCCAATACCTAGGAAACAAAATTTAATCCAGGAAGATGGATTCAGTCTAAGAACATTCTCTCACAACGCCACCAAACCTGTATGTTCCAACATCTACACTTAGGTATCCAATTCAGGACTTTCTAGGAGCACTGCAGGTCAGGAAAACAGCATGGGGCTAGAAGCTTGTGCACCTCTCCCCACATGCTGCAGTCCCCCAATCTGAACGAGACCCACGCACGCCTTGGAGGCACAAGACCCCAGAGCCTTGTCTTTGTAACGTATGGCTCAGCCTGCAGGGGAGGTTGCACCGAAGGAGCATTTAAATCAAATGCCAAAGTTTTGCTGTGGTGAATTCCATTCCTGTACATGTGTACGCAGAAGTCAGTGCCACAATGGTTCATGGTGTTGGATATTGTAACTCTGCACGCAAGAGGATCTGGGAGGGAAAGGGTTAGGAGAATTCTCTCACTCGGGTACACTTGGCAGTTGCCCCCACCTGCTCATTGGTTAGATGTTGAGCCTCTTTGGTCCTTGCCTGCCTTTTGTTTAATCTTATATAGTGCCTCTCCTCTTCTCTCTCTTTCCTGGGCTTGAAGCTGTAGCAAGTTAACTCTTTTGACGTTAATCTGTTCCCAGTAAGCTAAATGTACTGCCTACGTGAAGATAGTGCTCCTATTTTTGTAAGTGAAATTTCTTTCTCTTGTTACCACTGGAGTCAGATCATCTTTGTAATTCGTCTGAACAGCATTTTCTCCTTAACTGGGGAATGTGACATATTCACATAGGTACATTTAACTTATTGTGAACAGATTAACTTCACAAATAGGTTAACTTGCTACAGCTCCAAGCCCAGGTAAGGGAGAGAAGAGAGGTCCTATATAAGATGAAACAGAAAGCAAGCAAGGGCCGAAGAGGCTCAACATCTAACTGATGAGCAGGCGGGGTCAACTGAAAACCCCAGTCTTGTAGGTCCCTCCCCTACAGGGCAACACTATATCACTTCTGTGGGTTTGTTATAGAAGAAGAGATTGGATTTATACCCTGCCCTTCACTACCTGAAGGAGTCTCAGAACGGCTTACAATCTCCTTTCCCTTCCCCTCCCCAGTGAGGTAGGTGGGGCTGAGAGAGCTCTTTCGAGAACTGCTCCTGAGAACAGCTCTGAAAGAACTTGCGACTGACCCAAGGTCACACCAGCAGCTGCATGTGGAGGAGTGAGGAATCAAACCCAGTTCTCCCAGATTAGAGTCCACACTCCTAACCACTACAGCAAACCACAGAAGGGCAGCCTATCCATAGGGTCAACAAACAGCTTCCAATCACTAGCATTAATATTTCTTCGCATTAAGCAAAAGTAGCTGTTTCATGCTCAACATCATCCCTTTGTAAGGCTAAAGAAAGAGGCCATAAAAGAGAAACACGCACCCAAAACCCTCATCACTGGAAGAGGAGAAATGCCAGACGTTACAGCGAGGAAGGAGAGGGAGACAAGAGAGTCTGTGTGCGCAATTAAATTAAATCTAATCCATCAAGATGCAATTAGCAGCAGGTCTAGCGGGGCTCTGTTTAATGGACCATTAACCCCGCCCTCCCCGCTGGATGTACCTGCTTGTCGCTCTGGTTGCCCTGCAGCAAAGAGTCGATGAAGATATGCCGACTGAGGTTCCTGCCCTGTCGCTCTTTGATGACTTTCTTCAAGACCAGCTCCATCTCCATCAAAGCTTCAAGCATGCAAAAGAAAGGGAGTTCTTTTCCAGCCAGCAGAGGGCAGCATTCTAAAAGCCACACCGGGCCAGCCAGCTGGGTCCCCTCCGTCCCTGTCTCCCCCCCCCCCCCCATCAAAGCCGCTTTTACCCTTTATGGGGCACAAGAATGCTGTATGCACCAATCTCACAAGTACTGCACATGCCAGGGAGACCCTCCGCTGCAGCTATCGACCGTGCTGCATGCAGAACAAAAGTACGTTGCAGCTTTAAATGTAAACAAATTAAGATCTCACGTAATCAATGTGAACATTACAGATTTAACTAGGGATGACATTATGTTTTGTTTGGGGGAGGGGTTGGCAATTTTATGGTGCACCAGAGTAGGACATCCTGGCCTGTCAAAATGTCATCCTCGGGCTTAACTTCTGCCAACAGCCAGAGAAATAATCCAACTTGCTCTCCCCAATGCTTAAAGGCTGAATGCATGAAGACAACAGTGCAGGTCTAAGTGTTAAAACGCTAAGACCAAGGACAGCAGTTTATGGGAAGAAAGGGGCATCACATGAAGGGGGGGGGGGGAGCCTTCTGGCTCGCAATATCTCACCGGAAAGAAGGCAAGCTTACTGGTGGCCTATCATGACGGAAAGAATATATGCAGAGTGGCGTATACCCAGCTTCCATCCAGGTGCAATGCTAGCAATTATCCATCGGCATCACCCAGAAGGAACTATTGGAAAGTGCCGTTAGGTTGCAGTTGATTTATGGAGATCTGACAGGGCTTTCAAGGCAAGAGAAGTTCAGAGGTGGTTTGGCCATTGTCTTCCTCCACATGGCAACCCTGAACTTCCTTGGTGACCACCCATTCAAGTGGTCACCCATCCAAGCCATCCGTTGAGGACAGCAACAGGACCGTCTTGACATCTGGCACTCTTGGATATTCTCTCCATCCCTCATCTCCCCCCCGGGAGGCTGGGGAGCTGAATTCTCTCTTCTCTTGTCTCCTTTCTTTCCGCCATCTTGTAAAGTATGTTGCTTATTTACTGACTTGTTTTTAGGGAGGTTTGATTCCGGTTTTAACTTAAAACCATTTATTTTACGCTATCTTGTTGCAAGCCGCCCTGGGTCCTACTTGGAGGGAAGGGTGGCATAGAAGAAGAAGAGATTAGATTTATACCCCGCCCTTCACTCACTTGGAGTCTCAGAGCGGCTTACAAACTCCTTTCCCTTCCCCTCCCCACAACAGACACCCTGTGAGGTAGGTAGGTGGGGCTGAGAGAGCTTTTTCCCAAGCTGTCCTTGAGAGAACAGCTGGTACAGAGAGCTATGGCTTGCCCAAGGTCATCCAGCCAGGTGCAAGTGGAGGAGTGGGGAATCAAACCCGGTTCTCCCAGATTAGAGTCCGCGCACTTAACCACTACACCAAACTGGCTCTCGCAGATCCAATTTAATAAATAAATACTAACCAGGACTGTTCGTGATTACCTTCTGAGATCTGATTAGATTGGGCTAGCCTGGGACATCCAGGTCATAGAAGAGGTAACTAGGCATCATTTACGAACCTTTTCAGTGAAAATACAATTAATATATTTTCAGAAGTCTGAGAATCACTGCCAGAGTTTTGGAAAGGCCTGCTGATTTACTGGTTTGTTTGTTTTTTAATGAGAATATTCTGGAGCTAAAAAAACTGAAGCACACACTCTCTTCCATAAATAAGATGGAGAAACGCAGCACAGCTACATAGATCTCAAAACTCTCCGAATGTGTCCTATGACAAGTACATGCGTGTTTTTCCCAGGAGGAGACAAGATTTTTGCAATTTCGGTAACAGTAACAAAATAGCTTTTCATCAGGACCAAATAGTGAATGCAAGATTTTGAGTTTCCCAGAACATTTAATCAAACTGAATGTTACAAGCACAAAAATAAGGTAGACGGACGGTGTTTCAGGACTTATGGGAAGAGCCCAACGTTTGGTGTTTTTTCTTAAAATGGACAGCGGGAGCTATTGCAGACAAGACACCCCAGAGACCTGACCGAGATAACCCAGGCTACTCCAATCTTGTCAGATCTTGGAAGCTAAGCAGGGTTGGCCTTGGCTCGTATTTGGAAGGGCGACCTCCAAGGAATATGCAGAGGTAGGCAATGGTAAAACCACCTCTGAAATGTTTCTTGCCTTAAAAACAAGTCTCGCTCGCCACCTAGTGGTGCATAACGCTAAAAGAGCTAGAACTTCCAGCTGCCAGACAATCTTAGGATCTCCTGGCTATTCTACACACAATGCCATATAATAATTATAATTATTACCCCAGAGGGTCCTGGGAAGAGGAAACAAAAACGGTATCTCCTTTTGAAACTATCAACAACTGGCAGTTCTTCATTTGGTGCAATCACCACCATCTGCAGTCCTCAGTCTTAAAGAGCTCCACACAAAAACGGAGGAATGGAACTTACCGTTTTCATACATCTTTTTTCTGGTCATGCTTTTGTCCAGTGACCCATCCAAGAACCCTTTCCCGATTTCTGCCCATATCTGAAGGAAAGAGAAATGAATCGATCGTGTTACACCCTTCCAAGCTATTAAAGAGATCTGGCTGACGTCCACCTGCCCTGAACACAAAAATGAGTACTTTGGTTCCATCATACCGTTGCAAACTAAGATGCTGACTTGGCAACATTTTACACCCGCGCACAGTTACGATCTGCAGCCATTATTACATGGTTGGAACAGCGTTGCTGAACTACGGCCAAGACAGTGCCATCCATCTTCAACTGCAGTGCCGACCTCGTTTTTCTTCATGCGGAAGGGCCAGATCCAAGAGCACTGAGGACCTCCCAGGGCTCACAAAAGGGATGGCCCAGCTGGACTGGCACTATTACTTGCAGGACCATGGACAGAGAAACCACAAATGATTGTAACTTTATATAATATCCCAGAACTCAAAAATGTTGCGTGCCAAAAACAAGATAGCCAGCTAGAACGTGGGAACGGCACAGCTGAAGGGTGTGGGATGCTCATGTTCAGATTCCCACTCGACTATGAGGCTTAGGGCCTGATTTCCCTGAAGCAAGGGAAGGATGCAAACAGTATGCATCACTGTCAGACCCACAGCAACACCGTGGGGCATTTTCTCAATGGAAAAACAGAAAGACTGAAAATGGAGTGGTCCCACACAAATCTATGGGCAGACTTTCTGGGACAAGGTGTCTTTGCAGGAGAAACCCACATGAATGAGCGCCCAGCAAATCCCAGAGAAAATCAAGGAGATCACCTGTAACTAGCTACCCTAGTCTTGAGAGTAGCGCTACACTTTTGGACGGCAAGCATCAACAAACAAACAGAAACCAAACTCAAGAATGAACTCCTCCTCCTCTAGACTTACCACATCATGGTTCCTGCGGAAACGGATTACTTCCTGGTCATCCTCAAACCTACTGCCCATCGCGGCCTGGGTCACTGCTTTCATTGCAAACCCCAACATATGCTGGCTGAGAGGCACGTGTTGAGACTCCGGGATGGACAGCCATTTCGCTAGCAACTCTTCTGACAACTTACCCAAAAGGAAAGAACGAAAGAAACCTGTAGAAATTGCACCATTTGCTCTCGATCGTGATACACTGGGAAAACAATCCTACACATTACATGCCATACAATCTGCCTATGATCAGAGCAATAACCTTAGCAATAATAATGCTAGACTTTCAAACTAGCAATGCTTCAAGGGCAGAAGGGCTCCAATAACACAGGGAGCAAATTCAGGCCCATAGCTATGGTGGGGCAATTGGGGGCTTCGCCCCCTTCCTTAAAGCCCCCAACCCGCTTCTTCCCAAAAGCATTAAAAGGGATACTTTAAATGCTTTTGAGAAGAAGCAGGGGGTGGTGTGTGCCCCTCTCCCTCCCTCCCGCAAGATTTAAAGGGCCCTTCAGCTGATCAGTGGAGAGCATGTGCTCCCCGCTGATCAGCCTTTTAAATCTTGCAGGAGGGGAGGGAGAGGGGTGTGTGCCACCCCCTCTTCATTATGGCAAACAATGGCAGCCCCACCAGAAAAATTTCTTGCCCCACAAGCCACTACATCCTGGCTACGAGTCTGGGCAAATTATGTCAGGTTCCTGTGTCTATTTCACAGGAAAGGGGCATTTCTGCATGGGTCTGAGGAATGCAAGTGAGGAGGATGAATCAAAGCAAACAAGGATGCCTTTGTGCACAAGACTCCTGCGTATGTCAGACTATATGCAGAGCTCTGGATCAAGGTACTGTTTTATAACGGACTGCAACAGTGCCTTGAATGACCAACCCGACCATTTACTGGCTGGCCCTATTTTAGAACCCAATTGTTAATAAAACAATAACCGGAACAGCAGTTCCTGCAGAATTACTGGGCCACATGTAAAGGGACTTCCACTGCTATTACCTATCATTATTTATAGATCTTACTTTTATTTACAGGATGTCTTTCTCACTGAGACAGAAGAAGAGAAGAAGAAGAGATTGGATTTATATCCCTCCCTTCACTCACTTGGAGTCTCAGAGCGGCTTACCAACTCCTTTCCATCCCCCTCCCCACAACAGGCACTCTGTGAGGGAGGTGGGGCTGAGAGAGCTCTCTCGAGAACTGCCCTTGAGAGAACAGCTCTGAGAGAACTTGTGACTGACCCAAAGTCACACCAGCAGCTGCCAGTGGAGGAGTGGGAAATCAAACCCGGTTCTCTCAGATTAGAGTCCCTGCACTTAACCACTATATCAAACTGGCAAGGAGGATTGCATAGTGTAAGTCAATGCAATCAATAAGATAAGACACGCATGTGCCTTTTATCCCAATAGCTCTGGACTGATTAATTATTTGCCGTTTGTTGGATTTATGTTCAAGGCAAATATAACCACAGATATGAAAGAATGATTGAGGGGTGACACGACAGGAAATGACGACTGAGGGGTGAACATGAGCGAGGTTTACAAAATTATGCATGGGATAAAGCAGAGAAAGAAATATTTTTCTCCCTTTCTCACAATACTAAAACTTGTGACGTGGGCACTCGATACAATTAAGGAGCAGTAGGCTTAGAACAGATCAAAGAAGTATGTTGTCATGGGCTGGGCCGGGCCGGGCCAAGAGGCAGGAGTCAGGTCTGGTCTGGGGGTCATAGCCAGAAGAGACAGAAGAGGAGTTGAGTCAAGAGTCCAAGATAATAGTTGTCCGAAGCAGGAGGTCAGGAAGCCAGGAAATCAAACAGGAGCCTTGGTCCGGAAACAGGAACCAAAGGTGGGTGCAAGGTCAGTACGGAGGCGACTTGTTGCTTCCACAGAGAGCCCAAATCCAAGCAGGAGCTATACAGGCCTCTGGCAGTGCATCCCTTAGTGGCAGTGCCGCTCCTGTGAGGCAGTGCTCTGGGCTCCGCGCCTGCCTTCCCTACCAGCGTGCGTCCTTAAACCAAAGGGTCAACAGGCCACCCTCCACTGAAGCCACTCACCTTCTGGATGACAGGAAAGTTACTCTGCAGTGACTTGGCCACCCCGGTTTCGTACAGCTTTTTCCGCAGGCAGCTCTCGCCCACATCTCCACCTAGGCCAGACTGATACCGCAGCAGGGACTTCAGCATCGTTTCAAAAGGATCCGCTGGAGGAGGGAGGCCAAAGTCAAGCAGAAATCTCTACAACGCTCAGTAGAAGGGCTATCCTGAGGCAGATTACTTCATAAAGCGGAGCTCCGTCAAAATATTGAACAGCCACGGTGTTTTAGTTGTGGGACTTAGGAATTCTTCTCTCAGGGAAAAGAATAACATCCAGAAATCCTGAATTTGGCAATGGGACTAGAGATTCATAAAAGAGCACCAGGGCACTGGGTTCTGAACGGGTCCGCTTTCTGGGTGATCCAAAAACTGCAGGATAGCAAGTAGGACAATTGCTACACAACCATCTTCCCTTTATTGGTTCTCCTTGCCCTTGCAGGAAATTGCAGGTCAGAGAAGAAGGGAAGAAGGAGGAGGAGGAGATTGGATTTATACCCCGCCCTTCACTACTTGAAGGAGTGGCTTACAATCTCCTTTCCTTTCCCCTCCCCACAACAGACACCCTGTGAGGTAAGTGGGGATGAGAGAGCTCTGAGAGAAGTGCCCTTGAGAGAACAGCTCTGAAAGAACTTGTGACTGACCCAAGGTCACACCAGCAGCTGCATGTGGAGGACTGGGGACTCAAACCTCGTTCTCCCAGATTTAGAGTCCATGCTCCTAACCACTACACCAGACTGGCAGGCAACATGGCCTCCCTGAAGAGGTCTACTGGAGGAATCAGGTATCAGCCAAAACATCCATCAACGCATCTCACAGGGCATATCTCAAGGGGACCAGCTTGTCCACAGGACTTTAATACTTTGCTTGACGAGTTTTGAGACTCACCTGTGGCTTTTGCATTGTGAAGTGTCCACTAGGTCAGTGTTTCCCAACCCATGGGTTGGGACCCACAAGGTGGTTGTGAGCTTCTGGAAGTGGGTTGTGGGCCAGCACTTCCCTAATGGCCACCCCCGCCCTTTCCATTGCTCTCTTTTGTATCTTGGAAACCGAGATCTGACCTCAGAAACAGTCTCTTCCATGTCACACATTAGTTGGTATTTTTTCTTCACTCCATATACACGTTGATCAAGTAAAACGTGTCCTGATGGTCACTAGAGTGAGTGACACTCTATGGGGATTACAGGGAAGTAATGGAGAAGGAGTGGCTGGTCAAAGGCTGGAACTGAGGGGAACCTCCATGTTCAGGGGCAGTCAACCTTTAAATCCCAGTGCCAGGAAGCAACATTAGGGGAAGGCCTCAGCCTCAATGCCGTCATTGGCCATCCAGAGGAACCGGTTGGCCACTGTGTGAGACAGGAGGCTGGACTAGATGGACGATTGGTTTCATCCAGCAGGGCTCTTCTTATGTTCTTAGGAAGGCCTCCGCCTCTATGCCCTGTTGTTGGCCCTCCAGAGGAACCGGTGGGCCACTGTGTGAGACAGGATGCTGGACTAGATGGACCTCTGATCTGATCCAGCAGGGCTCCTCTTCTGTTCTTAATGTAACCTCCATATGCAAAGGCTGTGTCCTTAGGAATGCCACTTGGGGTTCATAGTGGGGGCAGCTGTGCCCTTTGCACAATGTTTGTTGGTTTCTTAGAAACATCTGGTTAGCAACTGTAGAAAATAGAATGCTGAACTAGATAGGTGTTAAGGTCATAGTTTGCCTAGGGTGCCCAAAACCCTTTGGCTAGCCCTGGATAGGGCACCATACTAAGTAAATTTGGACTTGTGGTCATTTTTTGAAGTGGTAAGTTATGAGGGCCCTGCCTGCTCCTCCAGGTGAGACCCCTTGGGTTAGTGGGGCACCCTCTTATTTTGGACTTAGTTATTGTAATAGCACTCGCCTTTTACAGCCTAAGTGCCAAGGGGACCTGAAACTTGGGGAGTCTCATAAAGGCGCCTGGGTGCAGCCATGACATTGGGAAATCCCACTGACAAAAAATTTAAGCAAATATTTTAAAAATGTAAGATGCACGTGAGGGTTCCAAAATGACCCCGGGGCACAGTCAGGGAAGCTTCAGTCTCATTTTCCTTTTTTCTGGGCCAAAAAATAAATAAGTTTTTAAAAATGCAAATAAAATTGCAAAATGCAAAAGAGAGAGTTGGAGATTCCCCCCCCCCTGATTACACAGGAAAGCATCCTAGAATTGAGTCTCTCCAATTAAAACAACTAGAGCAGGAGGAGTAGGAGGAGAGGAGGAGATTGGATTTATACCCGTCCTTCGCTACCCAAGAGGGGGTTACAAACTCCTTTCCCTTCCCCTCCCCACAATCTCAGAGGGGGTTACAAACTCCTTTCCCTTCCCCTCCCCACAACAGACACCCTGTGAGGTAGGTGGGGCTGAGAGAGCTCTGAGACAACTGTCCTTGAGAGAACAGCTGGTACAGAGCTATGGCTTGCCCAAGGTCATCCAGCAGGTGCAAGTGGAGGAGTAGGGAATCAAACCCGGTTCCCCCAGATTAGAGTCCGCGCACTTAACCACTACACCAAACTAGAGGAGAACTAGAGGTCATGGCGGAGCTGGGGCTGCTTCTGCTGCTGCAAGAGAGAAGCAGAAGGTGCAGTCACATTGTCCCCCCCCCCGATTTCCCCCCCCCCACCAAACACAATTTTCTGGTCACCAGACGGGCCTCCATAAAGTATGTTTCTCAGTTATTAGAGCAGCAGGGCCCTGACCTGGATGGCCCCGGCTAGCCCAACCTCACCAGATCACAGAAGCTGAGCAGGGCTGGCCACCAAGTGAGACCACCAAAGAGGTCCAAGGTTGCTACCCTGAGGCAGGCGGCAATGGCAAACCACCTCCAAACTTCTCTTGCCTTGAAAAGCCTATGGGGCTGTCCCAAGTCAGCTGTGACCTGATGGTACTTTCCACCAAAGAGCTGCAGGATTAACTTATCATGGAGGTCCCTTTGTGGGCTGACAATATATCCTCTGCTCCGTAACATCAAATGTTGATTGTATGGCAAAACGTCTGCAGCTCGTTTCAACTAACAACAACGCATATATACAAAAACTCCAAATGCAGCCGGTTTATAAATTCTGCAGGATTGTTCTCAGGGAACACGGCTGTGCGACTCGGGCAATAAATGCAGATTTTCAAGGCACGCAGGGCAGCTCCTTAGATCCTGATTCTCGTAGGGAAAACGTCTCTCACACACGTACAAACCTTTTAAAGTATGCACACAGCTGCGTGACATCCACATGGTGTACGTCTGAGGTCATGCAAGTCAAACCGAGAATTAAAAAGAATCAATGCAGATCTTGCACACAGATCATAAGAACATAAGAGAAGCCAATGCTGGATCAAGCCAGTGGCCCATCCAGTCCAAAACTCTTGTCACACAGTGGCCAAAAATACCAGGTGCCATCAGGAGGTCCAGCAGTGGGGCCAGGACACTAGAAGCCCTCCCACTGTTGCCCACCCCCCAGCACCAAGAATACAGAGCATCACTTGCCCCAGATTCTGAGATACAACTTTGGTGTTATCCTACCTCTCAGCATACCCCACAAAAGAAAATGTGCATTAAATAAAAGGAGCTTGGCTGAGAACTCAAGGCAAATATACCACAAGCAATATAAACCTAAAACACACAAAGTATAATGGAGATATCCAGCAGAGCCCGAAATCGGTCCAAAACTATTCAAAGGACGAGGCCTTTCATTTCCACAGCCTAAGAGCCTTCTATTGCTCGCTCAATTCTTTTCGTTGCTCAAAGCCCAATTTACAGGCAGTTGAGTTAAATTCATGGGTTTTTTCCCCCCAGCTTGGTTCGATAGTGTTAAGAAAGAACGCAAAACGGGAGTCAAGGAAGCCTAGCGCAAGCAATACAGCTATCCACGGGAGTACATTTAATTATTATGGGCCTTTAAAAAAAAGAGAGAGATACACACCTTTAAGTCTTTCTTATTGTACAGGGAGAAAAGGGAGTTTTTTCTTCAAAAGAGAGAGAGAAAGCAAAGGCTTTTAGCTTGATGAAATAACGATAAAAGAGGGAGAGAAAGCTTACATTTCCTCACATAATTTACCTCACCACTCTCCGCCAGGTCCCCAAACACGACTTACAATCACTTATTGTTCTCTTTAACTATGAGGGAAATAGCAACTGTGCTCAGGCAGTCGGTTATTCTCACAGAACAAGTTAACCAGAAAGGCCACCCCGAAATGGACCATCCCAAACAATCATTCCCCACACAATACCCAGCAGAAACCAAATTTTTTCGTATGGATCATGTTCAACTGACCTCACAGCAATTCCAAAAAGAGCCCACAAAACCTTATGCTTACAGAACTTTTGCACAATTTGAATTTTCTAACTGCAAAACATTCTTTTTTGATTTGGACCCATTAACAGGCTATGACGATGAGTTTTTGTTATTTTCTCAGAGGAGGTCTAGGTATAACCTGTCACCCTCTGCTGAACGGCAATATTTACAACTGCAACATCCGTTGGTACCTAAATATGGCCCTGCAGCACTAAGTTTTTCAGAGTGCTCCCTTACTCTTGGAAGCTCTTAACTGAATCAATACAGAAAATATACCCACAGTATCTGTTTATAAATATTTGATGTCAATTAATAAATACGATATCACTAACGATCCTGTTAATGAATGGAATAAGGAGCTAGGTTGCCCAATTTGTCAAAGCAATGGGATATGGCCCTAAATCTTATACCTGTTATTTCTATGGAACTCAAGCTGCAACTTATTCAGCAAGAATTTATGTTTATGATATACTGGACAAAACAGCATTTTAGTAAACGGACTAAGCAATGTTTCTAATTGCTGGTGTTGTAACTCACACGGAATGCCTTTT
The DNA here is from genome assembly GCA_029233225.1 of Lepidodactylus listeri. Lineage (NCBI taxonomy): Eukaryota > Metazoa > Chordata > Lepidosauria > Squamata > Gekkonidae > Lepidodactylus > Lepidodactylus listeri. The sequence goes on along the minus strand of JARCFY010000010.1, from coordinate 14,818,645 downwards.
AAACATATACTTTGAGCCTGTCCAGTAATTCAGTATTTTTGGGAGGAAGTAATGACTCATATTGATTCTCTATGAGAATATTCATTAATTTCTGAGAGTGCTTAGGTACTTTAAAATGATTTGCCTCTCTCCTGGAGACAAACCGATGGTCAGTTTGCTGTAGTGGTTAGGAGTGCGGACTCTGATGTGGGAGAACCAGATTTGATTCCCCACTCTTCCACATGCAGCTGCGGGCGTGACCTTGGGTCTGTCACAAGTTCTCTCAGAGCTATTTTCTCAAGAGCAGTCCTCCAAAGAGCTCTCTCAACCCCACCTATCTCACAGGGTGTCTGTTGTGTGGAGGGGAAGGGAAAGGAGAATGTAAGCTGCTCTAAGATTCCTTCGAGTTGTGAAGGGCGAGGTATAACTCCATCCATCTTCTCCTTCTCTGAAAATGGATCTCCATGTCTGGAAAGATAAATGCCCAACTCCAGTAATCCAATGGATTGAGAATGTTACAGTCAGATCAGTAGTTGAACATATCGCATGCAGATGACAATGGTGTATAGACAGATGACTATTTATATATGATTTGTGGTTGTTTTATGTATAATGTTAACTGTATTTATATATGCCGCCCTGAACCTGCTTTGCAGGGAGGGTGGGGTATAAATTGAATTAAATACATACATACATACATACCTGGCAACCTTTTACAGAGACTTAGCTGTAGACTTGCCTATGTTGCTATTATATTAAATTATATATTTTTAAAATTCCTTTCTGTTTGGGGGTTTGATTGATAATTTATTTATTTTTTAAAAATGGAAAACATTCTTTTGGAGCCACACCCTTGGGAGCCTGGCTGCACATTTTAAAAAGCCTTGGCAAACAGATCAGGGAGAGGAAGAGAATTTCCCCACCTCCCTTCTTCTGTGGAAGCCCACTGCGCCACCTGAAATGCTGCTTGAGGGGTCACGGAACCCACTGAAATAATGTTGGGGGCAATGTGGAAGTCTGTGGTAGTAACAGGGGGAAGCAAGCTACAACATACACAGACACCCATCCCACCAGTGGAAGCAGAAAGCAACATCTGGATCACCTGTATCCTTGCCTTCTTTACCTCCCTGTCTTGATCCCTTCACCACTCTCACAATCTAGACTGGAAGCTCCTTGGGGCAGAGGCTTACCTTATTTGCTTACACGGCTGTAATGCAACTCACACATTGTTTCTAAGTATTCCTACAAGCGACCAAAGTTACCAGGACAAAGTCTGAGTCCAGTAGCACCTTTAAGACCAGCATTTTTTAATTCTGGGTATAAGTTTTCGTGCCCATGCACACTTCTTCAGATACATTGACGTTACCTGGGTTCTGCTGCTAGAGAATGCAGATCATGAAGCTTCCAAGCTACTCCATAAGCAAAGGAATCACCTCAGATCATAAACCTTCAGTATCGGAGAAAACTGAAAATAGTGCTTGGGAGATGCTTAACAATACTCCGCAGGAAGTGATGACAGAGTTAGCGGAGCTTGCGTTTCCTGCTCTGGTGGGTCACATGCAAAAGGGTGCGGGAACAGGGATGTATACCCCCTGAGGGTCAGAACCCGCATTAGATGTAGGAGGGCTTGTGTATCTTCTTTCTTGTTTTAGAGAAGACACAAAGGGGAAGGGGGAGGGGAATAGAGAGGGACTCATTCATGCTTTTCACTCACTGTCCCTGGGGTAGATGCAAAAACGGCCTTTTATCTCTGTTCCCTCAGAAAGCTTTTGCAAAGTCTCCCTCTGAACTCTCCCTCTCTCTCTGACAAGCAGGTTTGCCTCAGGAATTTCGCGACCTTTCTTTCCGTAAGAAACGACAGGCTCGCTAAATGCCAGGTTCCTTTTGAAAAGGCAAACACCTCTTTAAAAGCATCAGGAGGAAAAATTTAACCTTCACCCCTGCCGTGGCTTTGGCACGTAAAACCTGAGGCCTCAGGGCTGAAGATCTCCTGCCGTTCCCTTCTGAGGCAGAAAAGGCTTCAGCGGCAAATACTGGCACGAGCCTCGAACTGGCGCCTCTCAGAGCCAAGCGAGACAAGATGCTGGCACTCGGAGCTCTGGGTGTTTTTAAAATCAGGCACGCGGGGCCCTGATTCAATCAGGGCTGCAGACATTTCGGAAGAGGAAAACGTGTACAGAAGGGAAAGCTTCGCCCCTCTCCCTTCCCAGCATGCCATGGCTCTAGGGTTGCCAGGTGTGTCCCCCTCCCCGCCACTGGTGGGCAATGGGGGGTAGGGTTGCCAGATCCAAGTTGGGGAACCCCTGAAGATTTGGGGATGGACCCTGGGGAGGACAGGGACCTCAATGGAGTACAATGCCATAGAGTCCACACTCCAAAGCAGCCATATTCTCCAGGGAACCTGATCTTTGTAGTCTGGAGATGAGGTGTAATTCCTGGGGATCCCTGGACCCCAACTGGTGGCTGGCCCCCCTACATGGCTCTGATCCGACTTGGGGCCACACATACCTGATAACTGAGTTTTAAAAATCACTGGGAGTTCTGGACACAAAATTTCTAAGTACTTGACTGTTTAAGAGCCAGTTTGGTGTAGCGGTTAAGAGCGTGAACTCTAATCTGGGAGAACTGGGTTTGATTCCCTGCTCCTCCACATGCAGCTGCTGGTGTGACCTTGGGTTGGTCACAAGTTCTTTCAGAGCTGTTCTCTGGCGCAGTTCTCAAAAGAGCTCTCTCAGCCTCACCTACCTCACAGGGTGTCTGTTGTGGGTAGAGGAAGGGAAAGGAGTTTGTAAGCCGCTCTGAGACTCCTTCAGGTAGTGAAGGGCGGGGTATAAATCCAATCTCTTCTCTTCTTCTTTTGGCCTCAGCCGTTGTCGCCTAGTTATTTTATTTACTTCATTTATACCCTGCCTTTCTCCCCAATGGGGACCCAAGGTGATTCACATTGTTCTCTTTTCCTCCATTTTACCCTCACAACCCTGTGAGGTAGGTTAGGGTGAGAGTCTGTGACTGGCCCAAGGTCACCCAGCAGGCTCCCATGGCCAAGCAGGGATTGAAACCTGGGCCTTGCAGTTCCTAGTCCAGTACTCTAAAACAATTATGCTATACCAGCTGTCTATTATCAGTTACTGAACAAAATTTGAGTCTATAATCAGTATCTATCAGTTATCAGCTGGGCCTTGATATTTTCACAGCTGACTGCACATTCTGGGGCTTCAGGCAGAAGACTTTCCTTGCTATATGTCTGCTTCACATTTCTTCCTTAGGTTACCATTGTAAGACCATCCCTTGTTTGCTTTCCTTGATAGAAAAACTGCTTATCGCTTCCCTTCGCTCTTAACTGGACGGCCCAGCCTACCTCAGTCTCATCAGGTCTCAGAAGCTAAGCAGGGCTGGCCATGGTTAGTATTTGTATGGGAGACCTCCAAGGAATACCAGGGTTGTGACGCAGAGGCAGGCAATGCCAAGCCACCTCGGAGCGTCTCTTGCCTTAAAAACCCCAAAAAGGGTCGCCATACGTTGGGTGAGTCTTGAAAGCACTTTCCACCACCAATTTCCCCTCTCTTCACCAGACAAATCCTGCAAGATGCTTCCCCCAGGGCCAGTATGATAGAGGAGTCAGAGGTGCTGAATTAGGGCCTGAGAAACCTGGGTTCAAATCTTCCTTTTGCCTTGATGCTCACTCTTGGCCGAGTCACACATAGGGTTGCCAAGTCTAGGTTGGAAAATACCTGGGGACTTTGGGGGTGGAGCCAGGGGAAGGCAGGGTTTGAGGAGGGGAGGGGCCTCAGCATGTTACAATGCCACAGAGTCCACCCTTCAAAGCAGCCATTTTCTCCAGGAGAGTTGATCTCTGTCAGCTGGAGATCAGTTGTAAAAGCAGGAGATCCCCAGGCCCCACCTAGAGGCTGGCAACCCTAGTCACACACGCTCAGCTTACCCTACCTCACAAGTGTGTTGTGAGGATAAAATGGGAGAGGGAGAGCTGTTTTTGCTCACTGGAGAAAGGGTGGGATAAAAATAGATGAATGGAGCCATTCTCTGTACTTTGCCCTAAATTACCTTGCAGCCTTGTCAACATGGGGCAGCCAATTTCTTATCCAGACAGTGACTCTGTAATTCAATATAAGCTTCTTAGGTCACAGTGTTGGCCTAAGATCTGGGAGACCCAAGTTCAAATGCCCGCTCTGCCATGGAAGCTTGCTGGGTGACCTCGGGCCAGTCTCTCATCCTAACCTACCTTGCAGGGCTGTGGTGAGGATAAAATGGAGGAGAGGAGAATGATGTCAACCGCTCTGGGTCCCCATTATGGAGAAAGACTGGGTATAAATCAAGTAAGTAAATAATACTCTGGTTTCTCTTCAGATCAGGAATACCAGGGTTGTGAGGCCAAGGCAGGCAATGGCAAACCACCTCAGAAACGCCTGTTGCCTTACAAACAAATCTAGCTCACCACCTAGAGATGCATAATGCTAAAAGAGCCAGAACTTCTAGTTGCCAGACAATGTTAGGATCTCCTGGCTATATACACAATGCTATACAATAATCAACTATTGTTAATAAATTTTACAATATTAAATCTCTCTGTTCATAAACTGAAGCCTAACAAACCAGAGGAACAACTATGGCCTCGCCGAAATGTAGACTTCCACAGGTAGGCAGCAACAGAATTCTGCCCTTGCCCTTCTTGGAAACACAAAGAGCTTCCGCGGGGACTCACAGGTCCTGTTGGGGTTAATGTGCTGTTTCAAGACATCAATGGACCCCAGGCTGATGACCAGGTGCCGCCCGAACCAGTAGGAGGCAACGGGGCCGTACTTCTCGTGGAGGTTGACCAGGAACTCATGCAGGCTGCCACAGGTGACAATGTCTGGGAGGTTCCCATCTCTAGGAAGAAAACAGGAGAAAGATCATGGAATCACAGCCCAGTCCTTAGGAGGGTTAAGCAGAGGCTCTTAATATAAATTATAACAAGACTAAGGCTACGGTCTTTAGAAAACGGCCCAGAAAGTTTTCTTGGAGTATCCATGGAACAGCTATTGAGCAATGCAGCTCTTTTAAATATTTGGGAGTGACCTTCAGTGAGACCTTAAATTGGAAAATACATTCGGATACTGTTAAAGTGTCTACCCCAAAAATAATAATAATAGTTGCAGTTCTGAGATTTTATCACCCCAAAGGCGGATTCCTTGTAGATCCAGCGGTAAAAGGATTTTCTCATAAGGCAATCCCCCATCTTCTTTATGGTGTGTAGAGGTCTGGGGGTGGAAGGACCACATAATCTCCAGCCTGGAATCAATTCTGGAGGAAGACGAGGAGAGCTCTGCTGGATGAGGCCCAGATTCCATCTAGTAGAATCATAGAATCCCAGAGTTGGAAGGGGCCAGACAGGCCATCGAGTCCAACCCCCCTGCTCAATGCAGGACCAGCCTACAGCACCCCTGACAAGTGCTTGTCCAGCCGCTGCTTAAAGACTGCCAGGGAGGGGGAGCTCACCACCTCCCCAGGCAGCTGATTCCGCTGTTGTGCAACTGTTACGGTAAAAAAGTTTTCCCTAACATCCAGCCGGTACCCTCCCACCCTTAATTTAAACCCATTCTTGCAAGTCCTTTTCTCTGCTGCCCACAGGAACAACTCCCTGCCCTCCTCTCAGTGACAGCCCTTCAAAGACTGAAAGGAGTGCAACCGTGTCCCTCCCCTCACAGAATCATAGAGTCACAAAGTTGGAAGGGGCCAAACAGGCCACTGGACCAGTTGGACTGCAAGGAATCAAGGGACTGGCCAGGCCATTTCCTTCTCTGCACACGCAGAGCAGCGGTCACAGAGGAGCCCCAACAGGGGTCTCACCGGAACTTTCTGCTCCCCCAAGAAGGCCTATTCAGCACAGGTTCATTGCAATCCACAGGACTCCTGGCCTTTACCATAATTAACAGTGGAATCCTAAGCAGTCTACTCTAGTCTAAGCCCATTGAAATCAATGGGCTTACACACGAATAACTTCCTTTAGGATTGCACTGTAAGAGAACCATCCTAAGCAGGTCTACTCCAAATCACACTAAAGTCTATTCAATGGGCTTTACTCCCAGGAAAATCTTCCTAAGATTGCACTGTAAGTAGCGGAAACAAGTAGTGTTATGCAATATATAAATTAACAAATTCAGGCACGTACATAAAATGTAACGCCAGTAATTTAATGTAGAAATAAATCGAAGGCAGGAAACAATTGTGCACATAATAAAATAACACACTGCCAAATACAATAAAACGGAATGCCAAACGTGTCTCGGCACGAGGCCTTCATCAGCGACTGATTTTACATAAGGTGTGTTTCATTCACTCCAAAAATATAATTTGGTTATCCTCCTGGTTCCTGTGATTTCTCAGTTCTTTTACGGAGCAAGTTAGATAGGACTGTGTGGATTAGGGCCATAAGCCACTGGTGAAGGCTTTGTGCTGAAACACATTTAGCACTGTTTTATTGTGTTGGGTTTGTTTATATATTAAATGATTGGTGTTATGTTTTGCGCGCATCGTTGAATTTGTTCATTTATATATTGCATCACATTCCTCTTTTCTGTCTCCTTGTGCTCTCATCCTTTTTTGATCTGCTCTATCTTTTTCAGTTGGATATTCCCCTCCCCTTTGGGGGGGGTGTTTTACCACATTTAAGCCATGCTCCTTTCTAGGCGCCAGGCATGCAAGCTCGGCTTCTTAACAGGAGCACAAGTGACTATGCGCCAAGCAGAGGAACACAGTGGAGCACTAACTGTGGCAAGGAGAGGCGAGGGGAAAATCCGGTTTGCTGGGAATAGGGAGGACTGGTAGAGTTCCCGTGTGCGTTAGGGAGAAGAGAGGAATGGGCATTTACAGACCCCTACGAAAGCCACTTACTTTTCATCAGTCGGAGTCATTCCTGGGATACCCGAAGCCTGCCTGGATGCCTGAGGGAGAAGGAAAACAAAACTCAATTGTTTGTGACTAACTGCACAGTTCTACACGAGTCTATTCAGCAGCGGTGGTGGAAAGTGACATTAGCTTATAGGGACCCCTCATGGGGTTTTCAAGGCAAGAGACGCTCGTATGTGATTTGCCATTGCCTGCCTCTGCGTAGAGACCCTGGATTTCCTTGAGGCTCTCCCATCCGAGTACTAACCCAGGCCAAACTGGCTCAGCTGCGAAGATCTGATGAGACCAGACTAGCCTGGGCCATTCAGGTCTCCCATGTACTAATCAGGACCCTGAATAGGCCATTCAGCTCACCCAAGTAATAATAAGGCCTGAATAGGCTCTATTTAGTGTCTGAAATCTGACAAGATTGGACTAGCCTGGGTCAACCCTGTCAGGGCCTATTCAGAGGAAGAAGACGAAGAAGGAGATTGGATTTCTACCCCACTTTTAACTACTCGAAGGAGTATCAGAACGGCTTACAATCTCCTTCCCCTTCCCCTTAGGGTTGCCAAGTAACTTACCTTAAACAGTGGGGGAGAGCTGGTCCTGGTCCGGACATTAGCGCGCGCTGCAATGACATCGCCCGGAAGTGACATCATCACACTGGGCACATTGCCGGGCAATGCTCTAGCAATCACCCTGAAAACTCTATGGTACCATAGAGTTTTCAGGCTGGTTGATAGAGCATCGCCCGGCGATGTGCCCAGCATGATTACATCACTTCTGGGCAATGGCATCACACCGGGCATGTCGGCCCGATGTGGCTATGGGGGTAGGGTTCCCCCTGCTGGCCGGATTCAGACCAGCGGATTCGGGGCCCTTTGAGCTGGGGAATCCCACTCCCCCGGGGGGGACTTGGCAGCCCTACTTCCCCTCCCCACAACAGACACCCTGGGAGGTAGGTGGGGCTGAGAGAGCTCTTTCGAGGACTGCCCTTGAGAGAACAGCTCTGAAAGAACTTTGCAACTGATCCAAGGTCATGCCAGGAGCTGCATGTGGAGGAGTGGGGAATCAAACCCAGTTCTCCCAGATTAGAGTCCACACTCTTAACCACCACATCAAACTGTAGGCCCAACAATATTCGTTGGGGTTTATGCCTAGGTAAGTGTACAGAGGAATGCAGCATTGAGACTTTCAAAACTAAAAGGACACTTGAGCAGGGTGAGAAGAACACACTCAACCTGCAGTTCCTAGGACTATGATGGATGAGATCTGGCATGGATCAATACCCTGCTAAAGTCACCGTTTTGTTCCTCAGCACTCTCTTTGGGCTTTTCCCTGCACCATTAGCTTTATGTAACAAAAGCACTATCAACTGCCCTTGACACAGTTTAAGTCTACCACGTTTAAACGAGAAAAAAAAGACTGAAGCACAATGAAGGAGGAAATGGATGAACACCAGGGCTTCAGGCCACTGGGATTTTAAAAAATCAGCAGCCTCCATCAGCAGCTTGATCAAAATAATCCGAATCAACCAGGGAAAAGGAGGGCTGTGCAATGGGGAGGGGCCACTGCTCAGTGGCAGAGTGTCTGCTTTGCACGCAGAAGGTCCCAGGTTCAATCCTCAGCATCTCCAGTTTAAAAGGATCCAGTAAGAGCTGATGTGAAAGACCTCCACATGAGACCCTGGAGAGCCGCTGCCAGCCTGAGGAGACAGTAATGACCTCAACGGACCAAGAATCTGACTCAGTATAAGGTAAACTCAAGGCTAGATTTCATTTTGAGGAAGGGCTCAGTGGTAGAGCATCTGCTGTGCACGCAGAAGGCCCTGGTTTGAGTCCCCTGCATCTCCGGGTAAAAGAATCAGGTTGTAGGTGATGTGAAGGACCGCTGCCCATCGGGAATTATCACCATGAAAGCTGCTCCATTTAGCCTTATGAAGTATGTTTCAGAGGATAGCCATGCAGAAGAGCCAGATTAGAGTCCGGTGGCTCCTTAGAGGCCAACAAGGTTTTCAAGTCAGGAGATTCAAAGAGTTTGACAAAGGGAGTTTTGACTCACAAAAGCTTATAACCCCAAAATCTTGCTGGTCTCTAAGTTGCTACCTGGATTTGAATCTAGCTCCCCTAATAAACACCTCATATATCTGATGAAGCAAGCTCTGATTTACCAACGCTCATATTGGTACCACTGGACTCATCACTCTGCCCCCCCCCAGGAGGTTATTAGGGACCTGGGACTTATAACTCACTATAGTTTCAGGTGGGTAGCCACATTAATCTGCAGTGGTAGAGGCTATCTTATCCCCAATGCTCTTTAACATCTACATGCGCCCCCTTGTTCAGATTGTCCGGAGGGTGGGGCTGGGTTGTCATCAGTACGCTGATGACACCCAGCTCTATCTGATGCTGGGTGGTCAGTCTGGCTCTGGACCGGACGATCTTGACTGGGCATTGCACGCTGTGGCTGGTTGGCTGAGGTTGAGTAGGCTTAAGCTGAACCCGGCGAAGATGGAGGTCCTGTGCTCGGGTCGGGGCGGGCCATGGTCGGGGCTCCCGCTCCCGGCCTTCGATGGGGCGCCACTGGTGCGTGCACCGGTGGTTAGGAGTTTGGGAGTGCTCCTGGATCCTTCTTTGACTATGGAGGCCCAGGTAGCAGCCACTGCCAAGTCAGCCTTTTACCGTCTGAGGCTGGCACGGAAGTTGGTTCCCTTCCTGAGCCGTGCTGACCTGGCTACAGTGATCCATGCAACGGTCACCTCGAGGCTAGATTATTGTAACGCTCTCTACATGGGGCTGCCCCTGTCGCAAATCCGGAGGCTGCAGCTGGTGCAGAATGCTGCGGCTCTCCCTAGATGGGAGCATATCCAACCAGCACTGGCTGCCTATAGTGTACCGAATTCTCTTCAAGGTGCTGGTGCTTGCCTTTAAAGCCCTAAATGGCCTGGGTCCGACCTACTTGCGGGACCGCCTTTCCCCATATATACCCCAGAGAGCACTACAGTCTGGGGCCCAACACCGCCTTGTTGTACCAGACCCCAGAGATGCCAGTCTCGCTGCCACTAGGGGGAGAGCCTTTTCGGTAGCGGCCCCTTCCTGGTGGAATGAGCTCCCGGAAATGATCAGGGCCCTGCGGGACCTGATGCAGTTCCACAGGGCCTGTAAGACGGAGCTCTTCCGCCAGACCTTCGAATAGGGGCCGCCGCCCTCCTTTTCTCCCCATGTTATTACCATCAACAAGGGGCCTCAGTGAATACCATCTGGCTCCTTGACATTACCACTGTCACTGGGGCCGTGTAAGGCTGTGGCAGACGGTTTGCCATTTAACTTAACTGAGTATTACTTGAATATTCTTATGCTTTATAATGTTTTAATCTTTTTAAATTCTTATTGCATTTATTGTTTTATGAATCTTGGCATGTCCAAGTTTTTTAAGCCGCTCTGGGCCTGCAACAGCAGGAAGAGCGGCCTAGAAATCTAATTAATTAATTAATTAATTAATTAATTGAGCAAAATTTGAATCCAGCAGCACCACAAATCCCAACTCCATTCCCCAAGGTACAAGTTTTTGGAGTGAAAGCTCACTAACTCACTATAAGTGCTAATTTATCTATACACTAATAGTGAGGTCAGCTGAATCTCAGGATTCTTAAATCCAGCAGCTGGAGATATGAATGGGCAGGACAGATCTTTCTACAAGCCTGAAAAATGCCCCAGGTTTGCGGAAAAGTCTGAAGTATTAAAACAAACAAACATGTTTTAAAAAAACAAAAACAACTAAAATGATAAAAGGAGCAACTGTAGCTTTAAGAAGCCGAATTCTCTGTAGCTGTTGCTAGGCAACCACAGCATTCTAGGCATTTTTGTCAGTAAAAGGCAGGACAGGGAGCAGGGAGCCAGTTTGGTGTACAGGTTAAATGTGCGGACTCTAATCTGGGAGAACCGGGTTTGATTCCCTACTCCTCCATTTGCACCTGGCTGGATGACCTTGGGCAAGCCATAGCTCTGTACCAGCTGTTCTCTCAAGGACAGCTTGGGAAAGAGCTCTCTCAGCCCCACCTACCTCACAGGGTGTCTGTTGTGGGGAGGGGAGGGGAGGGGAGGGGAGGGGAAGGGAAGCCGCTGCCAGCCTGAGGAGACAGTAATGACCTCAACGGACCAAGAATCTGACTCAGTATAAGGCAAACTCAAGGCTAGATTTCATTTTGAGGAAGGGCTCAGTGGTAGAGCATCTGCTGTGCACGCAGAAGGCCCTGGTTTGAGTCCCCTGCATCTCCGGGTAAAAGAATCAGGTTGTAGGTGATGTGAAGGACCTCTGCCCATCGGGAATTATCACCATGAAAGCTGCTCCATTTAGCCTTATGAAGTATGTTTCAGAGGACAGCCATGCAGAAGAGCCAGATTCGAGTCCGGTGGCTCCTTAGAGGCCAACAAGGTTTTCAAGTCAGGAGATTCAAAGAGTTTGACAAAGGGAGTTTTGACTCACAAAAGCTTATAACCCCAAAATCTTGCTGGTCTCTAAGTTGCTACCTGGATTTGAATCTAGCTCCCCTAATAAACACCTCATATATCTGATGAAGCAAGCTCTGATTTACCAACGCTCATATTGGTACCACTGGACTCATCACTCTGCCCCCCCCCAGGAGGTTATTAGGGACCTGGGACTTATAACTCACTATAGTTTCAGGTGGGTAGCCACATTAATCTGCAGTGGTAGAGGCTATCTTATCCCCAATGCTCTTTAACATCTACATGCGCCCCCTTGTTCAGATTGTCCGGAGGGTGGGGCTGGGTTGTCATCAGTACGCTGATGACACCCAGCTCTATCTGATGCTGGGTGGTCAGTCTGGCTCTGGACCGGACGATCTTGACTGGGCATTGCACGCTGTGGCTGGTTGGCTGAGGTTGAGTAGGCTTAAGCTGAACCCGGCGAAGATGGAGGTCCTGTGCTCGGGTCGGGGCGGGCCATGGTCGGGGCTCCCGCTCCCGGCCTTCGATGGGGCGCCACTGGTGCGTGCACCGGTGGTTAGGAGTTTGGGAGTGCTCCTGGATCCTTCTTTGACTATGGAGGCCCAGGTAGCAGCCACTGCCAAGTCAGCCTTTTACCGTCTGAGGCTGGCACGGAAGTTGGTTCCCTTCCTGAGCCGTGCTGACCTGGCTACAGTGATCCATGCAACGGTCACCTCGAGGCTAGACTATTGTAACGCTCTCTACATGGGGCTGCCCCTGTCGCAAATCCGGAGGCTGCAGCTGGTGCAGAATGCTGCGGCTCTCCCTAGATGGGAGCATATCCAACCAGCACTGGCTGCCTATAGTGTACCGAATTCTCTTCAAGGTGCTGGTGCTTGCCTTTAAAGCCCTAAATGGCCTGGGTCCGACCTACTTGCGGGACCGCCTTTCCCCATATATACCCCAGAGAGCACTACAGTCTGGGGCCCAACACCGCCTTGTTGTACCAGACCCCAGAGATGCCAGTCTCGCTGCCACTAGGGGGAGAGCCTTTTCGGTAGCGGCCCCTTCCTGGTGGAATGAGCTCCCGGAAATGATCAGGGCCCTGCGGGACCTGATGCAGTTCCACAGGGCCTGTAAGACGGAGCTCTTCCGCCAGACCTTCGAATAGGGGCCGCCGCCCTCCTTTTCTCCCCATGTTATTACCATCAACAAGGGGCCTCAGTGAATACCATCTGGCTCCTTGACATTACCACTGTCACTGGGGCCGTGTAAGGCTGTGGCAGACGGTTTGCCATTTAACTTAACTGAGTATTACTTGAATATTCTTATGCTTTATAATGTTTTAATCTTTTTAAATTCTTATTGCATTTATTGTTTTATGAATCTTGGCATGTCCAAGTTTTTTAAGCCGCTCTGGGCCTGCAACAGCAGGAAGAGCGGCCTAGAAATCTAATTAATTAATTAATTAATTAATTAATTGAGCAAAATTTGAATCCAGCAGCACCACAAATCCCAACTCCATTCCCCAAGGTACAAGTTTTTGGAGTGAAAGCTCACTAACTCACTATAAGTGCTAATTTATCTATACACTAATAGTGAGGTCAGCTGAATCTCAGGATTCTTAAATCCAGCAGCTGGAGATATGAATGGGCAGGACAGATCTTTCTACAAGCCTGAAAAATGCCCCAGGTTTGCGGAAAAGTCTGAAGTATTAAAACAAACAAACATGTTTTAAAAAAACAAAAACAACTAAAATGATAAAAGGAGCAACTGTAGCTTTAAGAAGCCGAATTCTCTGTAGCTGTTGCTAGGCAACCACAGCATTCTAGGCATTTTTGTCAGTAAAAGGCAGGACAGGGAGCAGGGAGCCAGTTTGGTGTACAGGTTAAATGTGCGGACTCTAATCTGGGAGAACCGGGTTTGATTCCCTACTCCTCCATTTGCACCTGGCTGGATGACCTTGGGCAAGCCATAGCTCTGTACCAGCTGTTCTCTCAAGGACAGCTTGGGAAAGAGCTCTCTCAGCCCCACCTACCTCACAGGGTGTCTGTTGTGGGGAGGGGAGGGGAGGGGAGGGGAGGGGAGGGGAGGGGAGGGGAAGGGAAGGGAAGGGAAGGGAAAGGAGTTTGTAAGCCACTCTGAGACTCCAAGTGAGTGAAAGGCGGGGTATAAATCCGATCTCTTCTTCTTCTTCTTCTTTTCTAGGGCTGTTTAGGCCTTTGAGGGAGGACTCACCGGAGCCAGGCCTAGCAGCAACCACCAGGCTACCAGCTACTACCTGACTTACATGACTCACCTAGGCCTGGCTGCTAGCTACTGTTCAACAGCAGCCATCCTACGAAAGCTAGTGTGGTGTAGTAGTTAGAACTTCACGGTAAGGTCTAAGAGCCCAGGTTCAAATTACCAATATACCACGTAAGCTCATTAGGTAACGTAGGACCAGTTACATACTTGTGGGGAGAAGCTGTTAGGCATTCAGAGAGGAAATAGTGGGGGAGGGGAAAACTAGATGCTTCCTACAAGTCTTTCTGAGTTCCCCCTTGTATTTTCTAATACCAAAGTTATCCAAAATCTGAGGATACAAAAAACCAATGGGTGGAGCCATGAACAGACAAGACAGATCTTTCTACAAACTTGAAAAATGCCCGAGATTTGCAGAAAAATCTGAAATCTATAAAAAAAATTCACTTGGGGAGTTGAAAACCCCCAAAGTGATAAAAGCAGCACCTGCAGCTTTAAGAAACAGAGTCCTTTAGTGGCTGCTGCTAGACAACCACAGCCCTCCAGACTTGGTTTCTTTGTACAAACGGCAGGAAGAAGGGGGCAGGGCCCTTTCCAGGGCTGTTTTGGACTTTGAGGGAGAACTTATGGGGGGGGGGGGGGCAGGCCTGGCAGCCCCCACTGGGAATCTTGATACCACATGACTGCATGACTCACCTAGGCCTGGCTGCTTGCTAGGGTTCAAGAGCAGCCACCCTATTAAAGCCAGTGTCATGCAGAAGTTACAGCTTCAGAGTAGGTCGGGAAACCCAGGTTTAAATCACCAGTGTGCCATGGAAGCTCACTATGTTGCTCCCGTCACATGCTTTCAGCCTAACCCACCTCACAGGGTTGTTGGGAAGATAAAAAAGAGGAGAGGAGAATGATGTACGCTGCTTTGGTTCCCACTGTGGGAAAAGACGACGTATAAATAAAGTGAATAAATATTAACTATAACTGAAGATAGAAGGCATATAAAAAGACAAGCTGGTGAATGGCTGAAGAGGAGAGAATGAGACAGGGAAAGGGGACAGTATAGAGGGGAAGCCAGGAGGCGGGAAAGGGGAAATAATGTGAGGAGAGGGCTTTCAGGGAAGGGAATGAAGTAATCATAGGGAAGGTGAAATAAGCTGCGCTCTCTGCAAGTCCTTGTGAGTTCCCGCTTGTGCCTTGCTAATACCCTTAAGGGATTCAGGTGGGCAGCCATGTTGGTCTGAAGCAAAAGAACAAAGTCTGAGTCCAGAGGCACCTTGAAGACCAACACAGTTTTATTCTGGGTATAAAGCTTTCGTGAGCATGCACACTTCTTCAGATACATTCAGATATCTGAAGTGTGCGTGCATGCGAAAGCTTATACCCAGAATTAAACTTTGTGGTCATCAATGTGCTGCTGGACTCAGACTTCACCCTTTAGAGATGTTAAATCAATTTAATTACTCTGTAACTTTCCACCCTGCTTGCTTATCCCATTTCACCCCATGCCTGGTTTTACAGTCTGCTTATCGATCAAACCTTTGGGAGCTCCTCACCTCACACCAATTGTTCTCTGCATCGGAACTCGCTCTGAATATCCTCCCAGCCCCGCTCCGTTGGGCATATAAACTGTGCATCCCAAGAAGTGAGCACCGGCTCACAAAAAATTAAGCCACAATAAAATTCCATTCAGCGGCCAGCGGGACACCTATTTCACTTTAAGCTTTGCCAGGTTTCCCTGGCCACCAGGTTGGGGAATAGGGTTGCCGGATCCAGGTTGGGAAACTCCAGGAGATTTGGGAATGGAGCCTGGGGAGGAGAGAGATCTCAGCGGGGTACGATGCCACAGAGTCCATCCTCCAAAGCATCCATTTTCTCCAAGGGAACTGATCTCTGTCGTCTAAAGATGAGCTGTAATTCCGGGAGATCCCCAGGTACCACCTGGAGGCCGGCATCCCATGCGAACTCTGGAAACTCCTGGAGATTTGGGGGTGGAGGCTGGGGAGGACGGGGACCTCAGTGGGGTACAATGCCAGATAGTCCACCCTCCAAAGCAGCCCTTTTCTGCAGGGGAACTGATCTGTGTTGTCTGGAGACGTGCTCTAATTCCCAGGGCCCGCCTGGAGACTGGCATCGCTGCACCCCACCTTGGAGGGCTGCCCCCAAAATGAGCACAAACCCGACGGCTCCAATCCTTCTCCCCCCCCCCCCCCCCCCGCTTTACCGGGTAGAGGTAGAGGACGGCGCCCACCAAGAGGAGCAAGAAGGTGGCGGCGAAAATGACGAAGTCCAGCATGCTGCGTCCCTGCCTCCAGCGGGCCACGTCCCAAGGTGGGGCTTCCTCCGCCCGGCCCGGGCGGGAGAGGGAGGGAGGGGCGGGGACAGGGGACGCCCCCCAGGAGGCGAGAGCAATCGAGCGATCCGCCGGCCGAGGAGGGGGAGGAGGAGGAGAGCAAGGAGGCGGAGGCGACGCGCCCAGGACTGGCTTCCCGGCTGCGCCTCCCGGCAGGCTGGACTAGAACGGCGGCGCAGATGGCCAAGCGGCGGCTCCTGCTGGTCTCCAACTCGACGCTGCACGGCGGGGGCTACCTGGAGCACTGTCAGCAGCACCTCCGGGACTTCCTGGGGCCGTGAGTGCAAATCCTCGCCGCGCTCCGGCGGCGGCTGCTGCGCAAAAGGAGAAAAAGTTTGCCGTGCGCTTGCTGCGTCCGAAGGGGGTGGGCGCCTGGTCCCCTTTTATCTCCCCACGCAGCTGCCTTCCAAAGCAGGCTTCCGGGGGGGGGGGGGCGATACTGTGCGCTGTTTTCTGAGGCCGGGCCCTGCCCCGCGGAACTGACTTCCGAGTAAGCAGGCGGAGGGTTGGGCTGCGAGAGTCGCTGGAAGTCCAGGGGACGCGGCTCCACGCCTCTTCTTATGCGCTCGGAGGTTCAGCCTGTTTACTCGGAAGACGGAGGGGGCATAAGGCTGCAGCTTTTTCTGGGAGTGATTTTTCCCTTCCCCTTTTAAAAAAGGTGGTTGGTTTTACTTTAGAGTAAACCGGACTAAGGGGAAACAGTGGCGTGCTTTGGGTTGGGCTATGTTGGGAGTGGGAATTTCTACCCAAGGAGACAAAGGCTTTGGGTCACGCACACTAAATAATCCACTTTCAATACACTTTCCAACTGGATTTTGACAGTTCACGTGGTAAAATCCAGTTGGAAAGCAGACTGAAAGTGGATTATGTAGCGTGATGACCGCAGCCAAAGTGAAGCCAAGTTTTTCAATTCTGTTCTTGGTTTTTATTGATTTGCTGGGTTTTCATCGTGCCCTTCTTCCAACAAGGTCAAGACGCTCTACAAGGCTCGGCTCTCTTTTTTATCATCCTACAACCACCTTGTGAGGTGGGCTTAGCTGAGAGCCAGAGGGAGAGAGCTTCTCGGCCAGCCTCCAGGTGATGGCTGGGATTACAACTGATCTCCAGGCAATAGAGGTCAGATCACCTGGAGAAAAAAGGGTGCTGGACTCTATGGCATTATCATACCCCATTGAAGTCCCTCCTCTCCCTAAACCCCACCCTTCTTCACACTCCACCCCCAAATCTCCAGGTATTTCCCAACCCAGAGCTGGCAACTCTGTTCTTTGGCAGAGCTGGGGTTTGAACTTGGGTCCTAACTCATCCCTGTCATATACCATGCAACCTTGCATGCGGCTCTGATGTCACAATCTGATTCTGGCATTTCCTCAAAGCAACTCTACCTGGAGTGTTTGGGAGTGTCCTGAATTACCCCAAAGGAGACTGAATTGGGTCTCCATGAGCCTGGCTGAGCCCTGCACCAGTCCTGAAAAGCCGCACCCTCTTTCAGCCACGCCTCTTCTGTTGATTCCTGCAAATCCAGCTGAGGAGAAGGGGACATGACACTAAATTCCAGAAGTGACCGAATGAAGCTTTCTCAGGTTGGCAGGAGAAGGTGGTCACTTTGCTCCATAGTCTCAGCTCCTCCATTCTTTACAACAGGAAGGGCCACTCTGCTTTCAGCCCCTGGGCATACGCAAAGCGCCCAGCCGTTTCTAGCAAAATCCTGGAGTGCGTTCCCCTTCTTGCTCGAAAATGTTAAGTAAGGATGCTGTGACGGACTACATGTACAATGCTGTTTTCCTAATGTAGTAAAATCAGAGAAGGGAGGTGCTCTTGAATGTTGAGCTTGAGTGACAGAATGCTCCTTTTCTCTAATTGGCCAGGGCCAGCTGAGGGAAATATAAAATCAGCTGTGTGCTAAGGTGAGAGAGAGTTTGTTTTGAGTTCAGTAAAGTAAAAGTGGATATCTGAAGAGTCTGCCTGAAAAGTCTGTCAGACAGGTTCACCTTTGGAGTAAAGGGAGAGACTCCTGCTCTGAGCGGTGTCCAACATAACCTGAGAAAGAATTCCATCTAAGGATTCAGAGTCTAGTGTCAGCTAAAGCTGAAATACGTTTTCACACACTGCGGTTTGAGATTTTGGCAAAGAGTGACCGGGTGGCAGGCTGAAGCTGCCAAAAGGAAAATGATTATATATTCAGGGAAGAAAAAGAAGTCCTGTCCAGTTATGCAGGGAATTGGCATTGAGGCGCTACCTGGTCTGTTGTGAGAGGAAACGGTTACAGACTACTCAGGGAAAGAAGAGGCATTGCGATTTCAGAAAAGGGGAAAGAATTTGATACACTAAAAGAGTGACCTTTTCAGGAAACCTGAACAGTTATTAGGAAACTATATGCAGAAACACTGTAACTGAAACCAAAGTACTTAGTCCACCACCTCTCACTGATAAGAACCCAGAATTTGTGAAAATAAGCTGCTACAACACCATCTCGTCTGTCAACTGAAAAATACATTGTTTTACCAACAATGTTTACCTCAACTTTTCCAATTCCTGACTACCCCATACCATTCTTATTAAATAAAATCTTCATTATTGTTCACTATTACCAGGTTTGGGGGGGGGGGTGGAAAAAGAGGTGCCAGAACTCTCAAGAGGGAAATGAAGTTTTCAGTCTGTATACTGAAAACTCATGAACTTTTAAACATTTTAAAAAAGAATTTTGTTGAAGGGGTCCCAGAATTCCATTCTGGTGCGTTCCCCCAGGAAAAAAGCCCTGGCTGTTACACAGTCTCCAGTGCTTTTTCAAAGGATCTAAAAAGAGGGCTCTTGTTTTCTCCTGACAAGTTTCTGGGCTGGGCAAAAGCCAAATTAGATTCTGTCAAAGGGTGGGATATTCAGATTTATAAAGCCACAGATATTATCACACTACTGGGGGCCAGCCCAGCACCTGAAGGGAACTAAGAATTTTGGCACGAAAAATCTGCCTCAAAATGAAGAAGAAGCAGGGATCTGTCATAGATGCATTGGGTAATTCTGGATAAAGCGTGCAGAAGTGCTCCTGAGTTGCTTTCCTAAGTCTTCCCATTAGCCACTGATAGATCATTTGCATGTGCAGTGACTGAGTTGTCTTTTTTCAGGAATGTGAAGAGAATTTTGTTTGTTCCTTATGCCCTGAGTGACCGAGAGGCTTATGCCAAGATGGCAAGAGAGAAGTTTGAAAGCTTAGGTAAGGCAAGCATTGCCATTTATTGGCCTAGAGAGGGGAAAAAACTTTTGTCTGTTTACCTATTTACAATCCGCCTTTCTCACTGAAACTCAAGGAGGATGAGGTCTACCTCATCATTACCTCAACATAGTCAATAGCATGAGGTGGCTAATAAGCAATGTCATAGGACTTTGGAATTCTGACACGGGGTGGTGGGTGGAACCACAAAATGGCTGCCACAGAAGATTGAGCCAGCCACAAAATGGCCGCCACAGCTTACCTTCAGTCAGACGTGAAGAACCTTGTGCTGTGGTAACAGTTGCTGCCAAAGCAATGTTTTTAAAAATTTACACAGTCAATCAACTTTCCAGTGGCCAATCAGAAGTCCTGCTGGGCAAAAGCCTCACCTGCCCACTTTCTTAAAACATTCGGTGGGCACCAGGAAAGGTGTCAGGGCGTGCTATAGTACCCACGGGCACCGTGTTGGGGATCCCTGGCATACGGCCTTTATTGCCCATGAAGACCTGTGGCATTGTTATCCTGAATCAGAAACTTTTAATAGTCAGAACTTTGTAGCCAGTTCCTGTTGCTTCTAGGGGGGAGGGGGGATAGAGAGCCAGTTTGGTATAATGGTTAAAAGCAGTGGAGTCTAATCTGGAGAACCGGGTTGAATTCCCCATTCCTCCACATGAAGCCAGCTGGGTGACCTTGGGCCAATCACATTTTTTTCAGAGCTCTCTCAGCCCCTAAAAACAAGTCTGGCTCACCACTAACATAATGCTAAGAGCTAGAACTAGCAGCTGCCAGACAATCTTCGGATCTTCTCGCTATTCTACATACAATGCCGTATGATAATGAATTATTAATTAATTGTTAATTGGTGTTTCTGCTCGGCGTGTGTTTTGTTCCCTTTAGTGGGCGATTCAGTAGCGCATTGTGTAATGTCTCGGATAAAAACCTGTGCAGAAAAGCCCCAGGGTTCTAAACCGCAGTTGAATCCTGATTTAGAGATCCTCCGTTTGTGGGAAGAGACAGAGGGGTGAGGCTCTGGCCAAGCCATCCAGGTCCAGAAGGGGAATGGGCTGTCTTGTCAGGGGCAACCAAATACCTTGAATTGGCTCTGAGGAGACAGAAGTCAGTTGGACGAGATGCCCCTGTTTGGACTCAAATTGGATTCAAAGCCCCTGAAACCAGGAAGCTCTCCGTCACCAGCCACACAGAAGTGGAGGAAGAAGGGGAGTTCACCAGCACATCTGTGGTGAAAAAACAGGGGCATGTCCCATTACAACTTATTTTTTTCCCATTTCCCTTCAATGTCTTGTCTTTTCCCCTAGGCTATGGACTAGACAGTATTCACGAGTCTCCTGATCCTACAGAAGCCGTAAGGAAAGCGGAGGCAATTTTTATTGGTAAATAGGGGCTCCTTTTTGGACTTCGTCTGAACACGCCTCACTGAGTCATGTTCTTGATAACAACAGGCCAAAACTGAAACCAGAGGCTGACAAATCGGGGCAGTGATTCCGGTACAGATGTTTAGTCTGGTGTCGCAGTTGTGAACTGAAAAGTAGGGCAGCATCCACCTACTGTTGGGAATTATGCTGTAGCAGTTATTTGCAACTGGATTTTCCTGCACATAAAAGAGAATTTAGTTGCAAAACAATGGTAATGCTAGTTTCAACAGCATGTGGATGCAGCCTGGGTGCTGACTCTCAGCCCAGCTGTTGACCTGATACAGGACCACATGAAGCCGTCTAGCTAATTTGGCAGGGAGTGGTTTCCCCTAATCTCTCTATATTATAAAGCCAATTTGGGGTGGCCACGTATGATGCGCTCCCTCAGCCATAGGCTGAACGAGCCGCCACTCGGCCCGGGGAGCCTGGACACTGGCCAACACCGCACTGGGCCAAACGTGATTTGTCCATGCTGTGCCATAGTCCCACTCATCCGCCTACAGAACTGCTGCCCAGCCTCAGTAGGCTGCAAGCCCACGGACGGGGTGCACGCTCCGCTGGCAGCTGAAAGGGGTGGCCACTGATGCCTGCACATTGTAGGACGATGGACCTGGCCGGACGCCAAACCTCAGCCTGCTCCTGCCGCCACCACGACCGATGCCTGCGGGGACCTGGGTGGGTGGGCGGCTGCGGGGGGGGAACGCCAGTGGGTGCAGGCGGGGGGGGCACACGAGCCCCAACAACTGCTAGAGCCCATTGTATTCTTCTACAACAGGCCTTGCTCCTAGTCTTGGATAAAGAGAGGTCTTTCTGAATGCTGCTACCTGAGATCTTTTAATAGAGGTCCATGAGACTGAGCCCTGACCTGGATGGCCCAGGGTAGCCCAATCTCATCAGATCTTGGCAGCTAAGCAGGGTCTGTCCTGGTTAGTATTTGGATGGGAGACTGCTAAGGAAGTCCAGTGTTGCTATGTAGAGGGAGGCAATGGCAAACCCCCTCTGTTCGTCTCTTGCCCTGAAAACCTCATGAGGGGTCACCACAAGTCAGCTGTGACTTGATGGTGCTTTCTACCACCACTTCCTGGGTTCTTCTGCATGCAAAGAATGTGCTGTGCTAAGCCACAGTCATTCCCTTGATAGCTGTGCACTTGGAAGAATATTGGTCTGGACATGGCTTGGGTCTCTTGCTGGGTTCAGGTCATGTTCTCATGGGCCTGCGTTAACACAAGTGGTCGGCTTCAGGTACAACCAGACTTCTTTTTCCCGCAGGTGGTGGCAATACCTTTCGCCTCTTGAAAGCTCTTTACGACGACAGTCTGATACAGCCGATCAGGAAAAGAGTTCTCGAGGTAGTATGACAACATTCTGGCGCGTAGTAGGAAGGAAATTGACAGAACGTTCCAAAAGCATACTTGTCTTGTAGCAAAACTTTACAACGCTCTTGATATTTGTAGGCATTCTGTGTCTGTGCTCTGATTTGGCCTACTACTCATGGGCATCTCTTTCTAGTGCATAATCTGCCAGATGAAGATCAAGGGCCGGGCAGGTCTGAGCAATCAAACGCCTGTCATCACTGCACGGTGGTGAACTTGTCTCCACAGGGCTAATGCAATCAAGAGGTCCAGACAGTAGAAACTGGGGATCACTTACGTGTTTTGTGCAGCTGTTATCTGGCACTTGGATCCTGCACTAAACATTGCATTCAAGTCCAGTAGAACCAATGAAGGACTGACTTGGGGACTCCCTAGTTGTTTGTGGTAGAACTCTTCTAAGATGGTATAAGAAAAGAAGAGCTGTGTTGGATCAGACTGATGGTTCACCTAGTCCAGCATCCTGTCTCACACAGTGGCCAGCCAGTTCCTCTGGGTGGCCAGCAATAGGGCATGGAGGCCAAGGCCTTCCCATGAATGTAAGAAGAGCCCTGCTGGATCAGACCAGTGGTCCTTCTAGTCCAGCATCCTGTCTAACACAGTGGCCAGCCAGTTCCTCTGGAGGGCCAACAACAGGGCAGAGGCCGAGGCCTTCTCGTGATGTTGCCTCCTGGTCTTAGTATCTGCTAAGCAAGAGCCATGTAACCATCAACTTTTTCAAAATTAAATCTTGAACGCATGCCATTTGCAGTGGTCATACTTGGATGTCAGGAATAGAGGTAGTGCTTCCCATTGTTGGGGGGAGATGTAAGACAAAGCAACAGTTTTTCCAGTTTAGACTTTGGCTGTAACCCTATCCACACGTAGCTGGGATTAAGTCCCATTCAATTAAATAGCAATTACTCCCACTAAATATGCACAGAATTTTGATCTAGTAAGTGGGGTAGCTGGGGAATGACCACAAAAACAATCAAAGCTTAAATATTATGTACTGGAGTCAGTGTTCCCTCTAAGCTGTGTGCATGTGCAGCCGTTCACTAACACAGGGAGCCCCGCTCAGCAGCAATCCGGAGCCGCGCAGGACTTTCCACTGCCCATGTCCCATTTTAGGATTACAGCAGGATGTGAACTGCTCTGCTCAGTAGGGAAGGGGAAAATGGAACACTGACCAAAGTCTGGAGAAGAGTAAACCTTGCATTTATTCAGTGTGTTAAAGACAGCACTGCTAGACTGTCTTTAACCACAAAGTTTGCAGGTCTCCTTTTGTACCAGGGAGGGTTTTTTAGCTTGCAATGATCTTTTAAAAGAAAATAAGCAAGTTGGGTGAATTTCAGGCCTTGCCATTAGCAGGATGTCTGTATTATCTCGCACCAGTTTGGTGTGAGAGCCAGTTTGGTGTCATGGTTAAGTGTGCAGACTCTAATCTGGGAGAACCAGGCTTGAGTCCCCACTCCTCCACTTGCAGCTGCTGGATGACCTTGGGCAAGCCATAGTTCTGACAAGAGCTGTCCTTGAAAGGGCAGTTCTTGAAAGAGCTCTCTCAGCCCCACCTACCTCACAGGGTGTCTGTTGTGGGGAGGGGAAGGGAAAGGAGTTTGTAAGCCACTCTGAGACTCCTTCAGGGTAGTGAAGGGCGGGGTATAAATCCAACTCTTCTCTCTTCTCTTCTGTGAGAGAAGGACTTGGGTGGGGGGACTCCCAAGAAGATAAGGTTTCTTCTTCCAGATCTTGGAATGGAAAATCCCACCTTCTCCAGTTGGCCACCCATTCACCACCTCTGTGCAGCTAGACTTAGATGCCATCAAACCAAGACATTCCTATCCGGTTGCACTCTCCAAATACGTACTTTCTCACTGGACGTGCCTTAAGCACCCAGATTCTTTTCACTGTTAGGAACGTAACAGGAATGGATCATTACAAAATCGGTATGCCTTCCTTTGCACCACGGAGCATTTTTAAGCACAGATATGGATGCTGACTTGGTGATCTTTGAAAAGGACAGAACCAAGCTGGACAAGCAGAGGGCTCTGTGGGGGCTGGAGGTCTTGAGCAAAGAGGTCTTTGAACGCCAAAATGGTCTTTCAATCAGTGTTTCAGTCAGTGTTAGCCTTTTTTTAAGCTACGCTGAAGTGCATTCGTGTCTTACAGGATGGGATCCCATACGTGGGATCCAGCGCAGGAACAAACGTGGCCACGATCAGCATCAACACGACCAACGACATGCCAATTGTGTACCCCCCTTCCTTGACGGCCCTCGGTTTGGTTCCTTTCAACATCAACCCGCATTACTTGGATCCGGATGTTAACAGCACTCACATGGGGGTAATGTCTTTTCAGACCCTCTTCAGCCACAGCAGCCGGCCATCTCTGCAGAGGAACACCACCCTTCAGCAAGCCCACGAAGCATAAAGGAAATCTACTCTCTGGGTGGTGGTTTGTCCCTTTTGGGCGGAGTTAGGCAGCTGACCTGTAGTCTGGCATGATGTTGGAAGGGTGATGTGCACACTTATGAAACTGAGTGCTGTGCAGACACACGTGGGTTGCGTCTGTGCCTTGGGGGTAGAATGATGAAGATGGGTAGCCATGTTGGTCTGTCCGTAGCAGCAGAAAAGAGCCAGAGTCCAGGAGGAGCACCCGAAAGAGTAACAGAATCTGTGGCAGGGGAGGAGCTTTCCTGAGTCACTGCTCCCCTCTTCAGAGGGATAAGAATGCATTCATTGCCTGCAGAAGGTCTCGGGTTCAATCCCAGGCATCTCCCCTTGGGATCTCTCAGCAGCATGAGATTTTGCATACGTGAGACCTTGGACGGCTGCTGCTAATCAGAGCAGACCCGGGGGTGGGTCTTACCTCTGGCTTGCCACTCCACCAAGGAGAGGTTGAAGCCTTTATGAGGACATCAGAGGAGCCCTGCTGGATCAGACCATGAGTCCATCTAGGCTGCAGTCACACATACACACTACTTTCAGTCTACTTTCCAACTGGATTGTACCAGTTTACACGGTAGAATGCAGTTGGAAAGTGCGGAAAGCGGACTGTGAGTGGATTATTTTGTGTGTGAGACCACAGCCCTAGTCCAGTTTCACACCACAGCCAAGCAGTTGCTCTGGGGAGTCAACAAATGGGGAGTATGGCCAAGGCCTTCCCTGATGGTGTTGCCTAGCACTGGGATTCAGATGTTTACTGCTCCTGAATATGGAAGCTCCCTGTAATAACCATGGCCAGCAGCCACTTGTGGACCTCTCTTGTCGGACTCTGCCCCTACGTTCATGTTGAAGCCATCTGTGCTTGTGGCAATCAGCGCATCTCGTGGCAGTGAGTTCCACATCTTAACCTCTTGTTGAGAAACTTAGTATTTCCTTTTGTCTGTCTGGACTCTGTTTCCCATCAACTTCATTCGTTGCTCTCAAGTTCTAGTATTCTGGAAGAGGAAGAAAAAGGCATCCACCAGTGCCTTTCCTGGAGCCTGCCAAGTGTTTTCAGAAAGTGGGCGTGGCCAGGTGGGGCTTTTGCCCAGCAAAGCTTCTGATTGGCCACTGGTGATTTGATTGACTGTGCAGATTTTTAAAAACATTGCTTTGGCAGTAGCTGCCCACATGGCACAAGGATCTTCAGATGTTTTACTGAAGGTCAGCTATGGCAACCATTTTGTGGCTGGCTCCACCTCCTTTGGCAGCCATTTTGTGGCTGCGTCCGCCATGCCATGTCAGAATCCCAAAGGTGCCCACAGGCTTAAAAGGTTGGGGAGACCCACTCTGGTCTTTCCTCATACAAAAAGTGTTCCAGCCCCTTAGTTGTCTTGGTGGCCTTCATCTGAGTAGTCACTTAATTTGGAGGAGGGCTCCTTAGGCTGGAAAAAGGCTGGATCCACAGCAGGACTGACTTTGATAGACCAATACTTTGATGACCTGGGACAGAGCAGCTTCATAAAGTCACAAGCAGTCCTGAACCATGATTCGCGGCTGAATTAGGAAGATCAAAACGATAGTTTGGTGTGATCTCTTCAATGAAGCCAGGCTCTGGTACCTCTTATATGACTGCACTACTGTGATGAAACAATTCTAACTGGGTAGCACTCTGGGAACAAATATCAGATACTTAACGAGTGGTGGAAGGTTCTGTCAAGTCACAGCCAACCTATGGTGACCCCGTAAGGTTTTCAAGGCAAAAGATTTCCAGAGGTGGTTTGCCATTGCTTGCCTCTGCCTAGCAACCCTGGACTTCCTTGGAGGTCTCCCATCCAAATACTGACCAGGGCTGACCCTGCTTAGCATCCAAGAACTGATGAGGTCAGGCTAGCTTGAGCTATCCAGGTCAGGGTGATATTTAATTACCAGTACTGATTTTTTGAATAATGGGCTTCGGTGTAGAGACCACAAAGGAAGTCCAGAGTCACTACGCAGAGGCAGGCAATGGCAAACCACGTCTTAGCCCATTGCCTTGAAAACCCTACAGGGTGGCCATATGTCAGCTGCAACTTGGCAGCACTTTACACACACACACACACACATACTAGCTGTAGTCATATGTGCCCTTACTTAGGAGTAAGCTCCATTGAAAGGGACTAAGATGTGCTAAAAAGTAGGTTTATGAACAAGTTGTGTATCTGCTTCTGGCCTTCACACATCTCAGTTTTGCAAGAGGTTATAGCCACAGCTAGCTGTAAATCTGCTTCATACAATGATTTGTAGACTGAAGTTCTGCTCACAGCGGTGGCCTGTAGCTTGCCTTTTGGGATCCTTGTCTCTTTAATTCAGAAAGCGCTGACACCTCCCACCCCGCCTGTATTAAGGACAGAGAAAGTTTCCCTTATTTGGTTCTCTCTCGCAGATAACAAATTCTCATTTGGGTTCCAAAAACACATAAAATGAACCATTTAAAGAAAAACGTCATCTTGAAGAAACACATTATATTCACCCTATTCACCTAGAAAGAGAATAAACAAAATTTAACCACTGTCGTGTCTTCGGTTCTAAAACACTGTGTTGTTTTTATCAGGTGGGTAAATTTTTTTTACCATAATTGCAGGAAACGCGTGAGAAAAGGATTCTTCAGTACCATGAAGAACCAAACACCCCTCCAGTGCTGGTGAGTTATTTCAGTCCAAAAGCTGTGGGTTTTTTTAGGTTCTTTTCCCCTCCACTTGACTTGCTATTTTTGCTTGGAGTTCACTTGGCATGTACCAGAAAGCAACCTGCCCGGTCTCAGACTGAGCCGTTGGTTGCATGATTCCAAAATGGAAGGGTGTGTGGGAAGGTGCCTCTTCACATCAATAGACAGAGCATATGGAACTGAGGAAGGTCCAATAAACAGACAAGAATGGCTGGGTCAGCTGTAAAAATATTTATTTACTTCATTTATACCCCCCTTTTCTTCCCAGTGGGATCCCAAGGTGGCTTATCTAGTTCCCCTCTCTGCCATTTTATCCTCACAGCAACCCCATGAGGTAAGCCAGACTGAGAGTATGTGACTGGCCCAAGGTCACCCAGCGAGCTTCCAAAGTGGAGATTTGAACCTGGGTCTCCCAGATCCTAGTCTGACACTCTAATCATCTTTGGATTCATTTAGGGGCACACATCATTCTCCTGCCCTCTATTTTATCCTCACAACCCTCCACAGCAAGTTTTGTGGCAGAGTGAGGATCTGAACTGCATCTTCCTGAACCTCATCTGACGCTCCGAACTGTGACACCAGGCTGGCTTGCAGTGCTTTTCCTTAAGTATACTAGAGATAATTATTCCCCCTCCCCAAGTTCAAAAATTATAGATGATGATGCACTGTAGAGAAACCAAAAGCTCCAATTCACACAGTCACACTGACAAGTTCAGGACACAGGTTGACCACATCCGGGCAGGCTTTGACCTTTGCCAAAAGTGTTATTACTGCATTTTCCTCAGCGTGCTCACAACTCGGTTTTCCTTCAAGCCGCCATTACTGTGTTGTTGCCAAGCGCAAATCTGGTCATGTGGATCTGCCCTGAACTTTGGTGATGGAGGCAGTATTAATACGGAGCTGACTCAGTGCTGTGTTCTTCCCCCAATAAAGGGCTTGCGTGAAGGATCGCTGCTGCTTGTGGAAGGAAACAAAGCTACCCTGCAAGGAAAAACGGGGGCTCGGCTGTTTGTGAGGTAACCTAAAGAGATGTGTTCCTTTTGCCACTTGAATGATAGACAGTGCGTTGTTGCTTACTAAAGCTCTGTTTGTACTTATTAAAACTTTACTGTATCACCTTTCTTCACCTCATGGCGAAGCAGAGGCAGTTTACATAAAGATTTCTTATCCCATCGGCTTCAAGAATGCTAAACTTCAGAATCCCAATAATATCAAAGCCCGGGGTTTGAAAGTAGCAGTCCACCAGACCTGAGCATGACTCAACCAGCTGATTTGGACGAAAGGCCCCCTTGAACGAGACCATTTTATGCAGCCAGCAGAAAACAAGGAAAAAGAGTGTGGCCCAGCCTGTTAGCTGTGGTGCTACAACATTTGCAACAGGTAAAAACCACACAGATGTTTTGCTTCTGGTGCAGTGGTTAGGAGCACGGTCTCTAATCTGGGAGAACCGGGTCTGCTTCCCCACTGCTCCGCATACAGCTGCTGGTGTGACCTTGGGTCACTCACAAGTTTTTTCAGCGCTGTTCTCTCAAGAGCAGTTCGCAAAAGAGTTCTCTCAGCCCCACCCTCCCTCACAGGCTGTGGAGTCTTATGAGCAAAAATTCTATTTTGTGAGCTACTGGCATTAAAGTTGTGAGAGAGCAATTTGGCTGCTGTATAAATCAGTTTGCTCTGGAGCCACCCTTCCTGAACAAAGACGAAAATGTGTGAGCTGGAGGCTGAAAAACTGTGAACTAGCTCACACTAACAGCTTAGAGGGGACACTGCTCACAGGGTGTCTGTTGTGGGGAGGGGAAGGGAAAGGAGATTGTAAACCGCTCTGAGACTCCTCCGAATAGTGAAGGGCGGGGTATAAATCCATCCTTCTCCTCTCCTCCTCCTCCTCCTCCATTTTCCTTCTTCATTCCCCAACTCAAGACTGGGCATCATTTGAGACAGGATTGTTTTTGTGAAGATGGGGGTGGTGGTGTCTTCTGCTGTCACAGGGCAGGTGCTAGCTGTGGGTCATCCCAGAAAGCACAGGCCCCAGCAACTGCCCAGTGATGCCACCCTGCCCCAGCCCTGTACCAGTGTGACAACATCTTATGCATGAGGAGCTATTTTATTCACTGGAGCTGAACCTTAAGAAGAAGAAGAAGAGATTGGAGTTATACCCCGCCCTTCACTACCCGAAGGAATCTCAGAGTGGCTTACAATCTCCTTTCCCTTCCCCTCCCCACAACAGACACCCTGTGAGGTAGGTGGGGCTGAGAGAGCTCTTTCGAGAACTGCCCTTGAGAGGACAGCTCTGAGAGAACCTGTGACTGACTCAGGGTCACACCAGCAGCTGCATGTGGAGCAGTGGGGAAATCAAACCTGGTTCTCCCAGATTAGTGTCCACGCTCCTAACCACACCAAAATGGCTCTCTTAAGATGTTTCACGAACATTTGACTCTCAACAGAAAAGCAGTATCAATATTCCTAATCTTAAACAAGGTAGTCCCAAAATCTAAAGATTAAAACCACACACAATACAATTCTTTCTACAAACCTGGAAAATTCCCAGGTTTACAGAAAAATGGGGAAAAAATTGCAGGGTTAAAGCCCACCAAAATAATAGAAACAGCACCTGTACCTTTTAAGAAAGGAGGTCTCAGTGGCTGTTAAGGAGGTTGCTAGGCAACCACAACAATATTGCCAGCCTTCAGTAAAAGGCAGGGCTTACAGGGCAGGGGAGAGAACTTGCAGATCCTTGTGTATTCCCCATTTGTTGTCCTCTAATACTATTTTTTTTAATTTGCAAAGTTAAACAGACTCATTTTCTTTTTCATTAAGAGGTAATTCCCCAACAGAACATAAACCAGGAATGGATTTCAGCTTCCTGCTGGCTGAGGGTCGTGAGAAGCGTTAAAACATTTATCACGTCTGAACCAGGCTGCCTGCTGAATGGATATCAAAACACCTTGTACTGGGGGAGCCCCCCCAAAATCATTGCCCCCAGTTGCCACTGGTTCTTAAACTATTGGGCCTGGCTTCTGGGGGTAGTTTGGGCTTCCCAAAGCTGAGCTCCAGAATTTCTTTTGGTGATAATGCTTGGGTCCGGGAGATGCATACCAACCAGTATGAAGTCTGAGAGCATATACAGAGTGTTTTCCCTTCGCCACTGACAATCACTATCCGCAGAGGGACTTCCAACTCAGAGGCTGAGATGTCCACCTGGCACCTCACCTTTAAGGGCTGTCTGAAAGGAAGATTACCGTAATGGTGGGGCAGACAAATCAGAGCAGATTCTCTGGTTCCTCCCCCCCCCCCCCCCCGAAAAGCCTGGCTAGAAAAGTTCTGTACCCCTGCTTAAGCAAGAATCTTGAAAACAAAAAATAAAAAAATTCTTTAGAGCGAATGGAGTCTGTGTTTTCATTTGGACCAGGCAGGCCTACCGCAAGCTTCTCTTCTGTAGAAGGACACACATAGTTCATCGGGTAAGAGCAGCATTTCCGGATCTGTGTGGACCAGGAAGCCCACGGAAGTGTGTCCCACGCTTTTGCCATGTGTTTCATTTGTGCAGGCGCTTCCTTTTTTTGAAAGTGGGTCACTGTACCACGTAATTTTGGAGTTGTGAGTCACTTTATCAAAAAAAGGATGGGGACCACTGCCGGAGGAGAACTGCCGGGGGGAGGGCGGAGATGCTGCATGTACTGATGGCAACGTGCTACAATTTGGTTGTGTGTGTCTGCCACACCCTTTTGCGACATCCCCTCTCTGCGAAAGTTTTTCCTGAAGTGGACTTTGATTGTTCCCTATCCAGTGGAAAAGTCCTGCAGTGCTACTTGTGTGGCATTTTTTATTTCCTACATTTACACTAGATGTCGCCTGGGTTTTGGCTGTGTCATTCAGAGGGAAGTCTTGCCCGTGGGAGAGGTGCCTTGAGTGTCACCCTTGGGTGACAGGGGGAAGGGCCTCCAGTCGCATACAAGAGAGTCCACCTGGACAAGGGGAAGCGAGGAGGGTAGCAGCCCACCAAAAAAGCTTCCCCCACCTCCATTTTTTTCTTCCAGAGCTGAGCAGTTTACTGTGGTGCAGGACTTATTCTGCGAAACAGTGGAGATCGTGCCTGCATCTGTTTGTTTTTTGCACTGGGGTGGGTCGGAAGTCCTTTCCCAAAGGGCTGCTTTGGGCCTGAAAACTCTATCAGTCCCAGCCTTAGGAGTGAAGCGTTGGCAGTGGCAACAAGACCCAACATTGTGAGACTCTCAGGGTCACAAGAGAGAAAGAGAATGTTTATCGACTTGGGTCATTTTGATGCCACATTAGGTACATTTTTAAAATAGGGGGTCATTGGGCTATTGAAGTGAAGAGGGAAAGGCTCTTACTGAACACCAGAGAACAAGCTGAAGAAGAGAGCTAGATTAAATGACTTCTCCAGGGGGTGAAGAAGGAGGAACTGAGGGGAAATAGCCCCTCTCCCTTCATCATGCCGATTCTGGCGGGAAATGCCACATTACGTGCCGCAGGGGTGAGGGTGCCCTTTTCAGCCTGTTGAAGCTAGAAAGTTCTTTCTCTGAGGCCAGCCTGTTCATGGGCAGTCTGATGTGTGCCTGTGCGGAACAACAAAGACAAACTTGCTCTTGCCCACCAGCTCAGAATGTAGCTCAGAATCTCTAGTTGGAGATACAAAATCAGAATGAAGAGTTTGTTGCATTGCCCGGATAGCCTACTTCTGTCATCCCACTTGAACTTAACAGAAGAAGAAGAGATTGGATTTATACCCCGCCCTTCACTCTGAGTTTCAGAGCAGCTTACAATCTCCGTCCCTTCCTCTCCCCACAACAGATACTATAGCATTGGAAAAAGTGCAGAAAAGGGCAACTAGAATGATAAAAGGGTTGGAACACTTTCCCTATGAAGAAAGGTTGAAGCGCTTGAGGCTCTTTAGCTTGGAGAAATGATGGCTGAGGGGTCACATGATCGAGGTTTACAAGATTATGCATGGGATAGAGCAGGTAGAGAAAAAAGTCCTTTTCTCCCTTTCTCACAATACAAGAACTCATGGGCACTCCATGAAATTGCTGAGCAGGCAGGTTAGAACAGATAAAAGGAAGTGCTTCTTCACCCAAAGAGTGATTAACACGTGGAATTCACTGCCACAGGAGGTGGTAGCGGCTACAAGCATGGACAGCTTCAAGAGGAAACTGGATAAACATATGGAGCAGAGGTCCTTCAGTGGCTATTAGACACAAGGTATAGATAAGAAATCTCAGTCTGGGGCAAGTGATACTTTGTATTCTTGGTGTTTGGGGGGGGAACAGTGGGAGGGCTTCTAGTGTCCTGGCCCCACTGGTGGACCTCCTGAAGGCACCTGGTGTTTTTGGCCACTGTGTGACAGAGTGTTGGACTGGATGGGCCACTGGCCTGATCTAAAACAAGGTTGCACTTACCTGTAATGGTTTTTCATCGAGTGGTCTTCTGTGCAGGCACACAGGGGACTGTGCAGTTGCAGGCCAGCCATGGAAAAAAAGATTTCCAAGCTTTCTAATAGACTAGGAGCACCCCTCCTCCCTCTGGCGCTTTCCCGCCAAAATGCTCACATGACTAGGAGGAGGGGCGCTACTCCCTCAGTTCTTTCCATGCCGCCGCCGGAGACCCCTAGAAAACTAAAGTTCCAGAGAGTTCACAGAGGGGCAGGAGGGAGGGGTGTGTGCCTGCACAGAAGACCACTCGATTAACAACAGTTACAGGTAAGTGCAACCTTGTTTTCATTATCGTGGCTTCTGTGCAGTCCCACATGGGAAGATTAGCAAGATCACTGAGTGAAGGAGGTGGGTGTGAAGCTCTCAAAAGGAGACCACAGAGGACCACTTTATCAACAGTTGTTTAGCAGCACAAATTGACCTTCACCCAGAACTCTCTTATACCAGAGCAGTGAGCTCTGTGCAAGTGTCCCCACCAAAATACATGTGGGAATGTGGTAAAGAAAAAAGAGCACTCTTGTTTTTTGGGGGGAAACACATCATACATAGAGTGGTAATGAAGGCTGTGCACTCAAAACAGTGTGACAGCATCAACCGATCCACAAGGATGGTTGTGTGAGGATGCTGACCATGCATTACATGAGGAGTGAGAGACAACCCTTGGTAGGGGATTCCAGCAGGTCATCACCCTTTGAAACTCCAAGCATGGATAGGGTATAAATTAGAACCCTATCATAAATGAAGCACCAGGTAAGTGCCAAAATAAAACAAGGGGTTATACCCCTCTTTTGTAGCATGCTTAGTAATCCAAAAAGAAAAAATCAGAGAGGGATTGTTTGTTTGTTTGTTCCAAATCAGTTGCCAAAAACATTCAACAGCACAGGAAGTTGGGTCCAAGCTTTGCTGCAGTTTCTATAGAGACTCTCCTCCCCACTTAAAGGTGCAAGGTCTGTTACTACAAGAGTGGTGTTTGCCACTCTGAAAAACGGGAGGCTACTGCTACAATGCAAGAAAGATGATGCGGAATGTATTAATTTGGCAGCAGGAGTGAGAATAAGATCTGCACAATGGTAATGGAGGAGGTGAAAAAGAGGTGAGATGTGGCTAAAGGATGGATATAATGTGCCACAAAGGGGGGGGGGGGGGACTTGTGTAGTCTGCAGAGCAATCTATGCAGCAATATAGACAGAGAAAAAATGGCATAGAGACAGGTTGTCTTTGTCAGGGATTAGAAGTATATTCCTCCATGACAAGGATATAGTTAGGAATAATGCATAAAGGCCAGGGGCCAAGTAGCCCAGACCTCAGATCAGAACACTAGGGAACTGGTGTCTGCTAGTCAGTTAAAACATGATTACAATGCCTCCTTTGTGGAGTTTGCACTAACACCAGAGACAAAGTAAATAAGCCCATCATGTCATGGTAAAGTAATGTCAAGACAATATCGCAGAACTCCAGGAGTTACTGGGAAAGGTTCCCCCGCATAGCGAAGGAGCCATTAGAGATGGCACTACTCCCAGCAGATCATAGACAAAAGAAATGCCGTGAGAAAAAGGACTGTGCTGAGACCACATGCATGAAGCATAGTAGGTCTGTCTCAGAAAGAAGAAAACTAAGTCTGGGCATCCCGTAAAGGGTAAAAGACACAACAAAACAACAGTTTTGTGTATTGTGTCACATATAGAGATGTACATATGCCAGGAAACGCAGCAGTGAAAGCTGAACAGAGCGGACAATCTTAATTAAACAAGGGGGGGAAATTCAGGCAGGTTGCTTTGAAAAGGATCAATAAAGATCTGTCAAAGTCGCAGGGAAAATTTAGTATAGAAGCTTCACATAGGCCACGCTAATCTCTGCGCACATTGAGAGGCAGCTAAGTATAAACCCAGTGAAAGAGAACACTGGAATTCTACCATTGGAAGCTCCCCTCTTCCACAAGAGGGGCACTGTCTGCGGGAGCAGGAGAGCGGTCAAGACACAGAACTGCCCCACTCATTGTCCACCCCACCTCCGCTGTGGAGAAATATGCCTTATCAGGCTGTCTGGGCACAGGCAACCCCCGAAGGGGCCCTTTAACACCACATTCGTTGTCCACCCCACCTCCGCCGTGGGGGAATATGCCTTATCAGGCTCTCTGGGCACAGGCAACCCCCGAAGGGGCCCTTTAACGCCACACGTCGTCCACCCCACCTCCGCCGTGGGGGAATATGCCTTATCAGGCTCTCTGGGCACACAAGCGACCTCCGCAGAGGGCCATTCAGGCCAGGCTCTTTGTCCACCCCTCCTGATTAGGGAGGGGGAAGCCTTTGATTAGGGCTCTCCTGAGTCCAGCTCTTTCCGCACATGCCTTCAGGGGAAACTGGTGACCGCAAGAGCAGGCAGCAATGCTGTGTGAACCCCTAGGCAGCCAAGGCACAGAGAATGGCTGTTTAACAGCACCACTTTTAGTCACAAAGACACAGTGGAAATCCACAAAATATTTCTTCTTTAGATTTATTTCATTGTTCACTAGAATAAAAACTGTTAAGAGGAAAAAATCTCCTCAGCCTCAAAACTGAGGTGAGGAAACAAATCAGAGAACAGCAGTGGAGATCATCTCTCCGCGGCGGCATGGAGAGAACTGAGGGAGTAGTGCCCCTCCTCCTAGTCATGTGAGTGTTTTGGTGGGAAAGCATCAGAGGGAGGAGGGGCGCTCCTAGTCTATTAGAAAGCTTGGAAATCTTTTTTCCGTGGCTGGCCTGCGACTGCGCAGTCCCCCATGTGGGACTGCACAGAAGCCACGATGATGAACATTGGCTTCTGTTATGTTCTTATGATACCCTGCGAGGTAGGTGAGGCTGAGAGAGCTCTGAGGGAACTGTTCTTGAGAGAAAAGCTCTGAGAGACCTGTGACTGACCCAGCGTCACCCAACAGCTGCTTGTCGAAGAGTGGGGAATCAAACCCAGTTCTCCCAGATTAGAGTCCACACTCCTAACAATGAAACCAAACTGGCTCTCCGTTGATTTAAAGGGACAGGCGTAGACCAGATGTATTTATAGGCATCCCAAAATTATTTAAGTCCTCCAGTAAGCTATGTGGTGGAAAATGGGGAAAGGCAATCCCATTCTCTGTCTCTGCCCTCCCTTACAAGCATCTGGTGGGTAGAATTTTTTGAGCTTCTTAAATGTGGGTTGGATCCAATCAATGCTCCTCCTAAGCTGTGGGGTCTTGTGAGCAAAAAGTCTACTTTGTGAGTTACTGGCATTAAAGCTGTGAGCAAGCAATTTGGCTACTGCATAAATTAGTTTGCTCTGGAGCCATCCTTCCTGAGCTGAGATAAGAATGTGTGAACCGGAGGCTAAAAAACTGTGAGCTAGCTCACACTAACTCAGCTTAGAGGGAACACGAGATCCAACCACCTGCTGGTGAAAAAGGAACGAGGCATTCCCTCTCTGGCCATTTAAAAAGGCTCTGCCGAGAATCATGGCTTCTGTAAGCACAAAAGCCATGTGGGATGGTCATTGTAGCATAGAAGAGAACTGGGTGAGACTGAGCTATACAGTTGCCAGTCTCCAGGTGGGGCCTGGCGGTCTCCCATTTTCATAGCTGATTTCCAGACTACAGAGACCAGTTCCCCTGGAGAAAATGGTTGCTTTGGAGGGTGGAGTCCACGGCATGATACCCTGCTGATGGCCTTCCCCTCTCTAAACCCCACACCCTTTAGGCTCCACCCCCAAAATCTCCAGGTATTTCTCAGCTCAGAGCTGGTAACGCTGGCGATAAATCGGGCTGGATCTAAGCCGTCACTTTGCATTTAGCCCAGTGGCTGCTTCAGAGAGAAGAATCCCATACAGAGCTCTCCCATGTGCACGCAGTTACTAATCCAATTGACTAAACTGTATGTATATCTGTTTCTGTGTGCATGATCTATGTCTGGGTAGGGCCAGGAAACAATAATTAAACTACCACCATGGTGGGGGGAAAATCACATGTTCTGTTTTTTATTTAATTAGCTTCAGACTCTTCCATTATATATAAACCTAATTAGATAATCGTTTTATGTACAAAGTCAGCAAGCATTTTTAAAAAGGGTTAAAGTTACAAATGTGTGAATCCTACAAAGTGCAAAATTTTAAAACATCTTCCAACATGCTGTACAGAAAACAAATTCAGTGTTGGCCAATATACATACATACACACTTGGAATTATAAATCTTACCGGTCAAAACTTATTAAAATAATACAAACAGTATATTACTTAACCTTAAAAGCATCCCAAAAAAATACAAGAAAAGGTATTGGAAGGAAGACTAACAAATATTTTAACATTGCATGAAGGCTAGTAATATCAAAACACTTCATTCTGTCTAAAATTTGAAGGCATTTTTTGGCATTAAGATTATTTATAATCACAATTGCACAATCAGAATTACCTGTATGAGATTATCATTTGCCCTTATAAGCTATAAGGGTTAATGTCCCATTTTGACTTTGAGTGTAGTGTTTTAAGCAAACACAGAGGCACGTGGTAAGTGAATCTTTGTTCAGAAAAATAAAATCAAACTTAAGTAGCAGCACAATTTCCACAGCAAGTTGCTAAAGAATAGAAGACGCAGTTCTACAAAGACCTGAGATTGTGAACTGCTGTGCTTTCATTCAACGTCCCCTGTCCTTTTTTTTTTCTTGCAACGTTGCAACATGTAAAAAACAAGCATAAAATTGGGTGAGCAAGAGAACATTTTAGAAACTGAAATCAATATGACCACAGCCACATCCTGTCAACAGTTGCCATTGTATTCCTAAAGCATCCTTGTATAGTACCACAAACAGTTGTGGTCTGAACTACTTCCTCCTGCATTGAAAATTAGGCTGGGCTCCCCCAAAATGAGGGGTTCCCTTGCCATTGTTGAAAGTGTTGTTATTCACAAACATACCCCGTATTATGGAAAGGCCCCCACATAGGTGGGTTTCCCGGTGATGACCCACACCATATGGATAAGCCATGAAGCAGACCTATGCATTATCAAAAGGAGAACATGTTTTGAGCATCATCAAAAAGCGAAGTCAGTCACCCAGCTGGGAAAAGTACAAGTAAATATGGAGACTGATTCGAACTTGTTAAAAAATACATAATTTAAACATTAACAGAAATACTCAAATGTTGCTATCAACCACCGTGTCCATTAACACTGGTTTTCTCAATTACTATCAGCTTCCTAAAACTGAATTTCCAGAAAAGCTGCTATGGACAAGACAATGTTCACTTCCCGTTATTCTATTTTATACTTCAGACTAGCGTTCGTTGACTTTTCCAATGCTTAGATCCACTTTTAACCCCAGCTGCGGAACTCACCGAGCGATGAGCACACCAGGACAACATGACAGGAAGAGGAGGAGCCAATCTCTCCAAACCTCTCTGTTCCAAAAAGGAATCCACCCCACTTCTGAATGACCTCATCTCGCCATCCTACTGCTCCTCTTAGCCTATGTGCAACAGCACCCTTGGTCCTGATGGATGCAAAATGGTGCCTTTCAGAAAGTAGCAAAAAATGGCAGCTCTAATGGGCCTCACAAACCCAACAGGGATGGATAGGTTGAAGACCACTGCAGTGCAACACCATTAAGTTTGTCAGCCCACTGATTTCAATGGGCTGAAGTATACTTAACCATACTGGGGAGTGTCTTCAACACTTTGAAGATTAATGACTGCTTATTCCCCGAACAAATCAAGTGTCCCAGTTCTGGGACAAATAAAGCCTGTTCAGAACAATCCTTGAGCTTGTGCATAACTGTAGCAGAACACTGTCTGAAGCAGGCCACCTGCCTGGAAAGCCAGACCCTATACTCCTAATACAGTATTTAGCAAAATATAAGAACAGGAGACGTTTTGCATTCGACATTTTACGACATGGAATAGGGCACAGCCACAACCAGGACTGGAAACCATGGTCTGGGTTTTCCAACCATGGTTTGGCTTGATGTCCATATTTAGGTGGCCATTAAAATACCATGGAAACTGGGGTGAATTTTGGAAATGGAATTGCACGAAGCAGAAAAGAAGCCCCAGATCATGGTCTGGGCTTTAAATGACTACTTAGGACAAACTAGGTTTGCTGTGCTGTCTGAACTGAGTTTCCATTTCCCTAAACATCACTAATAGACAGGCAATGGCAGAAGAGTCCTAGCTCAGTCAGTATATTTAACTACATACTGGGCTAAAGCCAGTGTATTGGGGCAAAGAGATGCTTTCTTTTCTATACAGGAGCCGCCATTTTAGCAGGTTAAGTTCTGACCAAGTGAAAAAGGCGCTCACTGGATGGGGGTAAATACACGTAACACAGGAGAATTTAATCATAGCCAGTGAGACTTCAGTACCCTGTTTCATTCCCACTGACTTCAACAGGACTTGGTTTCCACTCAGCAAGCAAAATATTATTTTTTTGGATGTCCTTTGGTGCTTTTTGCTTTCTTTTTTTAAAAAACAAAAACCTGTTGAGATGTTTGTTCTGCTAGCCACTTCAAATGCTAGTGTTTGAAGCAACATTTTTCATATTTACATAATATTTCACATTATATATGTTCACTAGTTTATTATCATTCTCTGTGATCTATTGTTTTAGGCCACTTCCTGCTTGAGGAAAAAACGGCACACAGATTTAGTTAATCAAAAAGGTGTTTTCGATTGTAACGTCAATAAAAGCAGTCAGTTTTTAGGCTATTCTGAAGTCTGTCAGAGAAGCTTCAAGTCATAATCTTATTTCTTAAATTAAATAAATAAACAAGAATTCTAACAGCTTCATCCCCCCCACCCCCCACCCCGCTCTACAAATCAGCTTAGGACCAATGGGCCATACAATAAAGCTGTAATACCCATCGAAAAAGAATCCGAAATCTCGTTAAGAGAGCCCCTAAAGGCTGCCCCTCCCCATCCCCGCTGTAAATCAGCAACTTCTCCCTCTCAGGCGGAGGACATCTTGTGTGTTGTTCCCACCATCCAATCAAGGATGCAGGAAACTAATTTCTTTCTCTTCCTGTGCGGTGTGGGAAGACCCTTCCCCCAGTTCTATCCCTGCCTTGACAGGGAGAGCAGCTCCAGTAGGCTTTGCCTCCTAGCTTATATTCTTCTTTCCACTTATTCATTCTTCCTCTAACTACTGCCCCAAGGGTGTTCAGAAAACTTTTAGTCAACCTGATCGCTCACCAGAGAAAAAGAGGCATCCAAGTTCACCCATATCTAGACAACCTTTTAATCAGGTCCAGCTCCAAAGAGAAATCACCCCAAGACATACGGGACACCATTCAATGCCTGCAACAATAGAGATTCATGACGAACCTCTACAAAAGCTCTCTTATCTCCATCACAGAGGTTGGAGCACCTGAGCATAATAGACACCAGATGCAGCTCCCTCGTTCTCACTGCGTCACTAGAAGAA
Organism: Lepidodactylus listeri; assembly: GCA_029233225.1. Classification (NCBI taxonomy): domain Eukaryota; kingdom Metazoa; phylum Chordata; class Lepidosauria; order Squamata; family Gekkonidae; genus Lepidodactylus; species Lepidodactylus listeri. The sequence goes on along the minus strand of JARCFY010000010.1, from coordinate 14,778,765 downwards.
GTCTGCAGGGCAGCAACTTGGTCTTCGATTTTGACATTCGTAGGACACTACAAGCTAGACGTATATGATTCCGCAGTGTTACAGCATGTAGTTCCTGAAGAAGACAATGTCCCACCCAAAAACTAGAACACTGCTCTGGGAGGGCCCACAAGATGTCCTCCGCTTCAGAGGGAAAACGACCATTGATACTTACCATGAGGGGTCATTCTTCTCTGAGGAAAGGAAGGCATCTTGCCCCTCCCAATCACATCACCACAAGCTTTCCATTAATGTTCTCTCTTCCTTTTTGTTATTATGTTTTTCTGTCTATATCCAAAATTGCATGTTATCAATACTATCTTACTTCCACCCCCCAAGTTGCATGTTTTCAGCTTCATGAGAATAGTCTCGGGGTTCTAAACAATTGGCATTATTATTTTGTGTAAAAAAATACTGGACCTGGATTCATGAAATATTGCAAAATATGTTGCATTTGACTATACCATTTGTGCCAGAATTTCTTTTGTTGAACATGATTCCAGAAACTTTTAACAAACTAGATAAATATCTGATTATTCATGTAATAACTGCTGCCAGAATTCTTTATGCAAAGCACTGGAAAGGAGAAGAAGTTCCTTCTAAGGAGGAAATAATCTATAAGCTATTGGAAACTGCAGAAATGAACAATTTAACATTGAAATTAGCAGATAAAAGAGATGAAGTCTTTGAAAATAACTGGTTAAGGCTTTATAAATGGTTAGAAGAATATCTTAAAAAATGAACTAACTTTAACTGTATGCTCCTATAAAACTGTGATAAGCCAATTTGGTGAATTAGAAATTGATCCTAGTAGAAATGCTAATACAGATATACATAGTACGGACTCCTTATCTGTTAGTATGTTTTTATCTTTATATGTTTTTTCTTGTTTTTCTTTTTTCTTTTCCTTTATAAAAACTCAATTTTTTAAAAAAAGAGAATAGGGGTTCTTTAATTTGATTGCTTCTTGGAATTACCTGAGCCAAGGAAAAGGTCTTCCCACACCCCAAAGGAAGAGGAAGAAATCAGCTTCCTGCCTCCCTGACTGAAAAGTGGGAATGACCCACAAGATGTCCTCCTTTCCTCAGAAGAGAATGACCCCTCGCAGTAACTACCAACCTCATAAAATAAACCAACTAGGCACGATATTTGCTCCTACTTTGGAATCAAGGGGGAACATTTGCCGAGAGGCCCTGCAAAGCTCATTTAAGGGAAAACTGTGCAAGGGAAAGACCATCGATTGCTCTGGCTTCTTCATCTGGACCACATGCCTCTTTAAATTTTCAGTCTAGTACCTTGAAGTTCCTTTCAACTAAAAAAACAAATCCAAAATATACACACTTCATCTCAGATATATACAATGAGAGGAAACCATCACCCTAATGCCTTAAAACATACTCTACAGAAAACCACTCAGAAGCAGATACCCAATTACATCGGTTTAAAAAGGAACATCTGACATCCAACGTCCACCTTCAGTTTGAAATCTCTCACGGACAAACCTTCACCTTCACTAACAACTTAACACTTCCAAATTATCTTTGGTATAGCTACTCTAAAAATGACTTCCTCCAACACCCATAACTTTAATTTGAAATCTCCTTGTACGTGAATTGCATTAATCTCTTCTATCCCAGATGATTATCATGACCAACATTAGTATAAAGAATAGCCCCCAAAGGGGTTGATAATGACGTAGTGTTTTCAGGTGAGTTAGCTGTGTTGGTCTGAAGCAATGGAACAAGGTTTGAGCTTAGTGGCACATTTAAGACCAACAAAGTTTAGTGTTACTTCATTGGTCTTAAAGGTGCCAATGGACTCAAACTTTAGTCCTAATGGAGTGTTTTAACACAGTAAAAATCTTTCCACTTTCTTCCTGGCAAATTAAAGGTATTTTATGTATAAGAACATTGGAAGGGAAGAAACAGACATATAATGGCTTCTTGAGATTCTGGGGAACAAAGAAAACAGAAGGAAAGGAAAAATACCCCTGTTCCTCACACTTAATAACTTCAAACGCCCAGGTGAGGCCCAGGTAATTCAGAAACTTTCTGTAAGGAAATATGGGAGAACCTGTGACATCCACCTTCAAACACAAGGTAGTGAGGGAGTACCCATATCATCATTTCTTTTTTCAATTGTATAGATAACCTTATTTTAAACAAAGCCAAAAAGAACTCCCAACAAAATAACCCATCCTAACAGAAAAGTACCTTTTCCCCTAGAAGTCAGAATTTCCATGAAAGTCTTTTGTATAAAAACACTTGAACTACAGAGGTACCATCCTGTCCCCTTTCCCAAACACAGTGGCCTAGAACCAGCCTCAAATGGCTTTCAAAATATATCCCTTTCCACTGTACACAGAGAATACGGCACGAAGCACAGTGCCTTCCTTTTGTGCAATATGAACACACAGAGAATAATTTTAAATCTGTATGATGCTTAGATTCCCCCAGCCACTGGCCACCGATGGCACTAATAAAGCCAAAACATCTGAAGGGAGCCGATGGACTCCAGAACAGAGGAGCCCGAAAAACATACAAAGAAAACACTCCAGCGGCTGCCATGTCTGGCCCTCCCTCCCTCCCCGCTTCAGACCAAACACAGCTTTTCTCCAACTGTTGGAAAACTGGAGCCTTGGCCTTGGCTTTATGCAGACCAAGAGTCCCTGATCTGTGTAGAAGAAATATCCTTCATGCAACGCCATCATCAATTCTTCAGTGGAAAAAGGTTTTATTAAACCATCCAGGTTGCTCCCGTCGAAATAAAGTGTCCTCTAGCAACTGCTTTAAAAGTGTCCCAGACTATTGGTTGTTTTACTTTGTTGGTTGAGTTGATTTTAAAATAGGACCGAATGTCAGTTTCAGTTGATTTTACAATCTGTTCATTGTGCAATAAAGATTTGTCAAGGGTTAAAAAAAGAGAATGCATTGAATGGCCAGCATGCATACTGGATGGGGGATACACTTCTGGGTAGCAGTATATTTGAACAAGATCTTGGGGTACGGGTGGACTGTAAGTTAAAGATGAGCAGCCAGTGTGATGCAGTGACCAAAAAAAGGCTAATGCAATCTTGGGGTGTATCAACAGAAGCACAACATCCAAATCGCAAGATGTCCGAGTCCCGTTGTACACTGCACTGCTCAGGCCGCACCTGGAATATTGTGTGCAGTTCCGGAGGCCTCACTTCAAAAAGGATGTGGACAGAATGGGGTGGGTGCAGAGGAGAGCTACGAGGATGATCGGGGGCCTGGAGACCAAGAAGCCCTAGGAGGAAAGGCTGAGAGACTTGGGAAATGTTCAGTATGGAGAAGAGGAGGCTGAGAGGGGACACGATGGCTCTCCTGAAGTATCTGAAGGGTGGCTGTCCCTTAGAGGAGGGCAGGGAGCTGACCCTTTTGGCAGCAGAGGAGAGGACTCACAATCATGGGTATAAATTAAGGGCGGGAAGGTACCGGTCAGATATTAGGAAAAACTCTTTGTACAGTAAGAGTTGTGCAAGAGTGGAATCAGCTGCCTAGGGAGGTGGTGAGCTCCCCCTCCCTGGCAGTCTTGAAGCAGCGGCTGGACAAACACTTGTCAGAGATGCTCTAGGCTAATCCTGCATTGGGCAGGGGGTTGGACTGAATGGCCTGTAGGGCCCCTTCCAACTCTGATTCTGTGATGATCCCTGACAATTAAGGTGAATGTTCTAAAAATCAGGAGAACCGAGAGGAATGCAGACGGTCACCTGAGTATTCACTGGCATATATCCAAAGATTTAGAGGGCTATCTCTGGACATTTGCCAACTAGATCTGTCAAGCACTCCTATGTAAGTGTGAACTTACACTTCTGCAATTCACTGTGACATATTCAAACCAAAACACAGATTTGTACCCACATACAAGTTGCACACACACACAAAATATTTATGTTTACACACATACCATCTATACAAGCCGAAACATCTATACATCTATACATGCCGAAACATCAAATTTCCTTATGGCTTCTGACATATTAACACAATGGCAGAGAACCTCAGATACGGTAGGATAATTTGAATAAGTGCCTGTGGAAATTGTGCTGTTGCTTCCAAAGTAATTGGGGAGGAAAATAAATTGAGAAATCTATCTGAAGGTGTGATCGGAAGAGTGAACAAAATCTGTGGCATCCACAAGGGGAGGCAGGAACAGAAATCACACAGAATCTTGAGTGTTATATTCAGTTTCTCCCGACGAAATCTGGCTAATCCGTTTGCTCGATCCCCACAACTTTCGGGAGAGCTGGCCAGCGCGCATCTGTTCAAAAGTAATTCAGAAAAAAAAACAAAAAGAAGGGGAGGGGAAGGGGAGAAGGGGATAAATTAAATAAAAATTTCAGACACTGATTCCGGAGAAACACAGAGACAGGACAAGATGCGGCACACGGTCAAAACAACAAAAGCAACAGAACACATTCTTACAAAGTAAGTCAAGGCTTAGACACCGCTGGAGCAGACAAATAACTGAAAACTAATGCAACTTCACATGGCCAAGTGATTTGCTTCTTGGCCCTTCTTGAAACTGAGTGTCTGGATTGCTGGGAGGGGAGGCGGGGTTGTGATGTGTTTTCAAATACAGATTTCAAAAGGTCCAATGGAAAAGAACAAAACCAGCCTTAAAACATATTTACCAGAGAGCCGGTTTCAGCATGACAGGGCTTCTGCATAAACGTGCGGACAGCAAATTTGGGGTCAAATAGCCAAGTGCTTGACAACATCCCGGACAGAATGGGATCCTGTGTAACTCTGTTGAGAAGCCTCACACGATGCCAAATCTGTCCACATCTAAACTGATCTTGAATGAAATAAAGCCGAGCAAGAATGATCTTTAAATGGTGTAATCTAGAGCATAGCCTGAGGCTATGTCTGTACAGGCCCATGAGACTAGAGCATTTAAAGCATTCCAATTTCTGTGATTAATACACAGCAACTTTTTGGCAGAAATGCACCAATCAGACTATGGATAATCCACAAGGAAGTAATACTGTTATAGTGCAATGTCTGAATGCCTTTGGCTTCCCCAAACCAACATGTTTTGGATCAGAGGCAGTCAGAAGGGGAGTACAAATTAGTGCAAAATACTTCAGACATTTGAAAGGTGCTCACACTGCGTGCCCCTTTAGAGACTCGCAAACTTATCATGGAGTCCTCGGAAAGAGGTAAGTTATCAGCTATTTCCTGGCATTCTTCTGAAGATGTCAGGCTACAGGTTTGCTTGCCTCACAAGCACCCTACTAGGCACCACTGTCAATCAGAAGCAATTTGGGGAAAACAAGACATAAAGTAGTGTGCCACCAATACAATGTTTGCATCTTTTTCTGATCTGTGCAGAAAAAGGAAGCAAGTTTGGGGAAACCCATTTTGTGCAGCAGGCTAAAGTGCGTGACCTCACAGACACTGTGCAATCGGTACTGTGCCTCTCACAACTTTACACAAGTGGCACTCATTATTTTCATCACTGTAATGAACTACTCTAGGACGCGGTTTAACTACGCCACCTTGAATAAGCCAAGCAGAAAAAGAAATGTTCTTGTCTATTCAGTGTTCTTCTAAGAACGGATTTCATTCAGTCTTCTTGATCAAGGGGTCGTAAGGGAATACCATGGGGCTGACGAGATAGTGCTTAGAATCAAGTGTTATGGCAGGCAGAAAGAAAAGCACGTTCCACTGGTTCAGTTAGTTCGTCTAGTAAGCACCCAGGGAAGTACAATTAGTAAAATTAAGCCTAAGTCACCAAAATCCATACATTAGTCCACGCAGACCCTGACTTTTCCCATATGGTCCCCTTTCTCTGCTGTTGTTTTAAAGCAAAGGTCCCAGTTTAAAAGAGCCTACGAGAATAGATTCAGAACTATTTCTTCCCTCTCGAAAGCTCAAGCCACAGAGGTGATCGCCTGCTCCGCTGGAACGCGGAAATAAGGTTACTTCCCACTGCTCGGTAGATAAAGTTCTTGATGGTAGGTTTTACCTCTGCTGGTTTCCCAACACCAACGATAATCAACTTGCCATCCTCCAGGCCCACCAGAATGTGGCTGTACTCTTTGGTAACGGAGACGCAGCGAATAGGCAGTCGCATGGCTAAGGGAGAAACACTGAGGCTGAGGCTGAAATACAAAAGGAAACTGCTGTATTACATGTAATGGACAGAAACATAGGGGGAAAGTCAGCCAGCCGGTGGATGTTGGTATTAACCAGGGAGATACTAGCAGGAAATGTCAGAAATCTTCTTCTGGTCTTTGTCCACATAAAAATTCTGGCATTCGTTAAAAATTCTGGCGTTTAACACCAAAACTCCAGTTTGGGATGCAAATTCAAGCTTTAAAATGAAGATATCTGCAGAACACCTGGCCTAAAAAGATCTTTCCCCAGTCTCTTTTGCTTTAGCTACAGATTTGTAATGAAGAGAAAGACAGATTGGATTTATACCCCGCCCTTCACTACCCAAAGGAGTGGCTTACAATCCCTTTCCCTTCCCCTCCCCACAACAGACACCCGGTGAGGTAGCTGGGGCTGAGAGAGCTCTTTCGAGGACTGCCCTTGAGAGAACAGCTCTAAAAGAACTTGTGACCGATCCAAGGTCCCTCCAGCAGCTGCATGGGGAGGAGTGTCTGTTGCGGGGAGGAGAAGGAAAAGGAGACTGTTACGCTGCTCTGCATGTCCGAGAGAAGGGCAGGGTATAAATCCAATCTCTTCTTCTTTCCCCTCACCACAACAGCTCTTTCCAAACTTGGGAAAATAGGTTTCTTGGGTCACTGGACTGACATGGAGTGTTAGCACGTTAGTGTGATGCAGTCAAGAATGGGGACGGAGCAAAACTGGTCCCTCCTCCCTGTCCCACCAGCACAGTTCCACTGTCTGAAGAGGCAACGGCGGGGGGACTGTGGCTCAGTAGCTGAGCATCTGCTTTGCATGCAGAAGGTCTCAGGTTCAATTCCCGGCATCTCAAGTTCAAAGGATCTGTTAAGAGGTGAAAGTCATTCACCTAAGACCCTGGAGAGCCACTGCCAGTCTGAGGAGGCAATACTGACCTTGATGGACCAAGAGTCTGATTCAGTATGAGGCAGCGTCGTGTGTGAGAGATTCTTGGGTATAACGTGAGTGTATGGCGTCTGCAACGAGAATCAGTGAATCTCTCTCCACACTGTGGTTCCGGTTTCCGGCTCGACGCGACTAGACGCCTTTTGATTGTGCTCTGTCACAGATAAGTGTGTTTAATGATTCTAATTGGTTTTAAACTGGTTTTTAACTACTTTTAACTGGTTTTAGTCTCCCACTAAAGCAGTCTGCTTTTTATCGTTTTGTTGAGTGAGGAGCAAGCGATCCTGAGTCGTGACTCCATGAATGCGGAGGCCGGCAAGTTAATTTTCTTATTTCATTTTATTTATCTATTCAGGCCCCACCTTTGTTCTACCCTCTCCACTCTGCTGAGAGGGCATGACTGCCCTTCAGAACGGGAAGTTTGGATCTAACCCATAAACAAGTCACAGGAAGTTAAAATGACGAGGCCTCATACAAAAACGACCAGGAGCGCAAGGCTTTGTTTGAAAACTTACCACCCAATGAGCTAAAATTCACACCGAAAATGAAGATAGAGGAGGAGACCTATAGAACAACATAATCTAGAGACTATTAACTAAAAACAAATGAGTTTCAAGGGGGTCACATTTCTTTACACGAAGCTGTCTTATACTGAATCTGACCCTTTGTCCATCAAGACTGGCAGCGGCTCTCCAGGGTCTCAGGCAGAGGTCTTTCCCATCACCTGCTTGCTGACTGGTCATTATAACTGGAGATGCCAGGGATTGAACTTGGGGCCTTCTGCATGCCAAGCTGCATGCCAACTGAATCGCAGCACCTCCCCTTCTTAAGAAGGGACCTAGAATGACTCTCAAGGGAGAACATATCCCAGATATGCAGAGTAACTAAAAAAAAAAACACAACAACCTCAGAGGTTGTTAAGAGCTGCCATTAGGCATTCTTGACTTGTTTCTGTCTTTTGGATCAGGGGTAGACAACTTTCCAAGGTTAGAGGCTATGAATTACTTAACCTCAAACTGCTCAAGGTCCAGCCCCTCCTAGTCCACAGTGTCATTGCCAAGTCTATCCACACATCCTCAGCTTCCATTAAAAACACACCAGACGAGTCCCTAGCCAGGCAGAAAACAGATGATACTGGTCCAATATTTCAGGAGCGCCCAATTTTATTGTTGCATTCCATAAATGTCATCTTCTTACCCCGGCCTCATATTTGTACAATCTGGAAAATCTTGACCAAAGAAGAGCTTTTACTCTTGCTAGATTTTCTGCTCTGCCATCTGCAGTTCGAGACAGTAAATACCCAAGGGAGGAGAGATTTCCAAGGAAGGAGAGATTTTGTCCTTGTAATGGAGGTGAGATAGAGACATTGGCAGATGTTTTTCTCCGATGCTCCTTTGATAATGAGATTCGCACTGTTTTTATCCTTCCACTGCTTAAACATTGTTCAGTCTCCCCTGAATCCGGGATTATTAATAGGCTTCTCTCTGATACAAATACAGAGGCTACCCAGAAAGTTGCCAGATTTTGCTCCCAAGCAATTAAATTGTGCTCTATTCAGATCTCTCACAGTGATGCTGAGGTGACAGATTGTAATTTTAATTAATGTACTCTAGATTACACTTCACTGGACCTGCATGGCTTTTAAAATTTTTAACTCTCTATTATATGCATTATATGTAAGTTAGACAATATCAAATTAGATTTGTATTGTATTTTATTTGTAATACTTTGTTATTTCTAGGAATGTTTGATTTTTTCATTCATATTTTTAAATATTTTCATAGATCTGATATATCATTTATTTTTATATTTATTCTTACTTTTCTCTCTGGTTGGTGTTGTGTTGAGTTGTGAATCTGGTTGTGAACCGTAATAAATGTGATATACGAAGTCCCTATCCGTAAGCCACTGAGAACGTCTTACCATCTTTCATTGGAATAAACCAATTTCCTCCCACAGATCTCCCTCTTACCTGTAGAGATCTCTTATGGACAGAAATCCCTGCAGACTCCCCATTATGATATATTCTCCAGTCACACAGAGATCCGACACTTCCTCTTTCAGGCTCTCGGAGCCCAAATATTTTCCATTCACAGAATAGAGATGTAGTGCATTCTTATCCTAGGCAGATTTGGGGGGGGGGGGGGGATCAGTTACGGAGAACTACCAGATTAAGATTTTCATACTCTGCCTCAAGAGCTTGCTAGAAAAAGGTAAAGGTTTCCCTTGCTCGAAAGCCAGTCGAATCCGACTCTAGGGGGCGGCGCTCATCTCCGTTTCCAAGCCGAAGAGCCAGCACTGTCCAAAGACTTTTCCATGGTCATGTGGCCGGCATGACTAGACACTGAGGTGCACAGAATGCTGTTACCTTTCCACCAAAGCAGTACCCATTTATCTACTTGCAATTTCTTGCTTTCGAATTGCTAGGTTGGCAGGAGCTGGGGCCTGAGACGGGAGCTCACTCCGTCACACGGCACTCGGGTCTCAAACTGCTGAGCTACTGACCTTCCGGTCTGCAGCTCAGTGTCTTAACCTCTGAGCCACTGCAGCCCCAAAATCTTGCTAGCTTGTGGTAATTTTAAGACACTGTCCTGCCAGCAGGCTGTCCCCCCCAACAGAAGACCCGCCTGCCGGAGCTCGCAATTCCCCCAGGGGCCGTCCAGCACCTACCTGGACGTCAGGCGTGGTCGGGTGAGAATCTGCTGAGGGGCCCAGCTCTGGGGAAACGTCGGCGCGGCCCAAGGCCACCAGTTGGGGGTCAGGCTCCAGGACTGCAGGGGCCGCCTTGCCACTGTCGCCTGAAGCCGCCCATGGTGGGCCAGGCCTCCAGATCGCTGCGGCCCAGTCACATCCTCGAGCCCAGTGGCCCAAGCGCTGCCACAACTCACAGCTGGGGAGGAAGTGCCACTCGCTGAGGCCCTTTCCGGGGCTCAGCGTCAGTGATTAAATAAGGGGGCAGGGCCTGGAAGGGAACCAGAGGTGGGGGCGAGCTCAAAAGTGGCAGGAAGGAGCCCAGAGAGAGCAACAGCCTGTGAGGAGGAGCAGGGTGAGGGCGGTGACGTAACCCGCTTCCCCATTCCAATATCTGAGGCTACCCCGCGGGGAAGGAATCCAAGGTGGCGGAGCATCCAGCCTCTGGATCCAGTGATAGTGAGGAGGGGTTGGCAGACTCTTGCAACAGACACCTTGGTGTAGTGGTTAAAGGCCAGAATAGGATCCGGGAGGCCCAGGTTCAAATACACACTCTGCCATGGAAACTGGATGCAGTCACCATCTCCCAGCCTGGTAACACAGGGTGGCTAAAAGGGTAACATGGAGGACAGAAAACTGACGCATGCCCCACTGAGCTCCTCAGAGAAAGCACGAGATAAAAATGAAACCAGCAAAGCAAGAAAGTAAATAAATAAAATTATATTTGTGGCTGACGCAGAAGCAGCCACAGTGCAAAAAGAGCTCTCACGTACACCTGGGGAATGTAGTTTTCCTAAACAGCTGGAGGTGTACTCTATGTTTTCCTCCAGGTCACACATAAAACATATCATGTGATGGGGTGCATAAGCAACTGGGCCCCCACCCAAATGTGCCGTTCTGTTCCGTTTTAATGAAATATTTCACCCCGCTGGTTGACACAGGCATTCCTAAGGCAACCTGTGATACTGTGAGTACCACAATAAAAACCCAAAGACAGAGATCCGGTGTAATACAAAAACGGAAAACGGTACACACGCATGCACACACGCAACTCAGCGGTCAGGAGTGATAGTAAAACGAAGTTCCCTGCTGGACAACCGGCTAGCGCAATAATCCAGGTCGATCTGCAGGAAACCAGGTTTAGCATAACTCAAATGTTTGATGGGAGATAGAAGTTTCTAACAACCTCCCAAAAACCAAAAAGGAAGGCCCTAACCATGCCCCCACAAGTCAAGACATTCCATTATTTGGGGGCCACCAGCAAAAAGACCCTGCTTAACCCTCTGTCTACAATGGCATACTAAACCGAACACAAGTGGGATTGTGCCGGTGAAGGTATCCTGGTGGACTGATCACATCAGGAGGGCCTGCTTTCACACAAACGTGTGTATGTCCTTGTTTGACCATAGCGGCATTGTGTAGGGGGATGGGCTGTGTTCCCATCCCTTCTCCCTTTACAAAGTCTATACCCTAACCGCCACCTTGAGAATTGTACAGGTACAAAGCCAGGATGGCTCCAGCAGCTTGCCATGATGCATAAGTGAAGAAGAGACTCTGAACATCACTGCAAACACCTGTGCCCAGAAAAATCTCCCTCTTCCTTTCCACAGTGAAGAGTTAACAGTGCTTGCTATTTAACTTCAACCTGGAACCTCTTTCTACATAAATCAAGTGTCCCAAACGGAGGACTTCAGCATTAGTATCAACAGTAACCACCCCTTCAGGAAGAGATAGCAGCAGGTTAATCATGCGGTGACCCTCTTTCTTCTAGGTCAGGGCTGAGAATGCAGAGATGCTGAGTGGAAGGAATGGGCTGCTGGTAAATAGGGGTTGGGGGGGGGGGAGAGAATCACTGTCTAACATTTAGTTTATGCCAATCAGGGCACGACCTTCTGTGCAGCAGTGACCCATGCGCTGGCCGACCAGCAGGAGGAGAGTTCCAGAATGTGCTTCTGCTTCCACGGGAAACATTTAACATGAACCAAGATTGTATAAGACGCTGCGGTGGCTCAGAGGTTAAGACACTGAGCTGCAGGCTGGAAGGTCGGTAGCTCGGCAGTTCGAGACCCCAGTGCCGCTTGACGTCTGCCGGCCTAGCAGTTTGTCAGCAAGAAATTGCAAGTAGATAAATCGGCACTGCTTTGGTGGGAAGGTAACAGCGTTCTGTGCGCCTCGGTGTCTAGTCATGCCGGCCACATGACCACGGAGAAGTCTTCAGTTGGCGCTGGCTCTTCGGCTTGGAAACGGAGATGAGCGCCGCCCCCTAGAGTCGGATTCGACTGGCTTTCGAGCAAGGGAAACCTTTACCTAAGATTGTATAAACATTCATAGGCATGTCAGACTGACCCACAGGACTCATTCGTCCCCTTTTTTATGACAAGTGGGGCTTGCGCATGTTCACAGGTAAGCCTGGCTTTGTGTTAAATTTTCACCTGCTGCGGGAAGGAAGCATCTGGAGGCTTGTAGAAAGGAGGACAGGGTGGAGGGATGAGAACGGGGGCTCCCCACTAGTGGCCTAGGCTGTCTTGTTCTGCCTCCCGCCCAAGAAAAAAACCACCGAAAGCAGCATGCCATCGTTCCATAGCTGTGGGTTTGGGTGTGGCAGTACCTTGAGCGTCGTCTTCCCTTCGATGCTGGTGTGGACGACTATGTGCCCTTCCCAGGAGACAGCCAGGTTTGGAACAGTGAGCAAGAGGGAACTCTCGCAGGGGGGCCTCAGAGTCCTCATGTACTGACCCTTCCGTATAGAGTGAACAATCACGGTGCCGTCCTGTTGAAACAGAAGAGACAAACGGCGGTCACGGCCCTTGCATTCTGGTGTACTAAATTTTCAGTAGGAAAGAGCCAGAGTCCAGGAGCCCCTTGAAGACTAACAAAATACGAGCTTTCGGGAGTCACTGCTCACTTCTTCAGATGGAACAGCTGTATCTGAAGAAGGGAGCCGTGACTCACAAAAGCTCCTCCCCTGCCACAGATTTTGTTAGTCTTTCAGGTGCTCCAGGACTCTTGCTCTTTTTTAGTGCTACGGACAGACTAACACGGCTACCCGTCTTGAGCTAACTTTTTCATGGGTTGGATCCAGCAATCCACCCGCAGGAGGTGCTGATCAATGTAGATCTTGCCCTCATTTCACTCCCTGCAAGAGTTCTTCCTGCCCCTACCCCCCCTTCCTCAGTACAGCCCCCAACCTATTCGTCCACATGGCTCCCAGGACCACAGGAATCAACTTTTCTAAGGTCAAGAAGAACTGCTGGGCAGATGGGAACAGCAACAAGATCGTTGACCCACACATAACTGGATCCCATCTATAGTGTAGTATTATTAGTAATGGTGTTTGTCAACTTAACCAGAAGTATCCCCGGAATAAATACTTCCTGGGGGCTGCCTACTCAAGAACTATCTGCCTGGGAATGCTGTGAAGACACCCTCAGCTGGAGTGTGGAAACCACTGTGAAGAAGAAAAGAAGAGGAAGAGGAAAAGGAGGAAGAGGAGACTGGATCTATACCCCACCCTTCACTTGGAAACTCATTGTGACTTAAAATCTTCTTTCCCTTCCTTTCCCCACAACAGACACCCTGTAGGGTAGGTGGGGCTGAGAGAGCTCTTTCGAGAACTGCTTTTTTGAGAACAGCTCTGACAGAACAATGGCTTGCCCAAGGTCATCCAGCAGCTGTGAGTGGAGGCGTGGGGAATCAAACCCGGTTCTCCCAGATTGGAGTCTGCACACTTACCACTACACTGAACAGTCTGCCAAAGATGATCCCTGTATTATTTTAGGAAGTGGGTAGGATCCATTTGAAGCAGGGTGTTTACAGAACCATTATCATGCCAGATAAGATTTATTACCCATGAGGCTGTTCTGCCGATCACATGGCTTTCCCCTGATTTTTGCTCTGTGTGTACACTGCTTTCTGACGCTTTATACTCTATGTTAAATGCATCTGGCTGGTATCTTTAATTCCCTTTGTCCTCCCTCCCGGCTCCTTTTTTGTAAAGACAGCTGGTGGAAGAAGCAGAAGATCTCTGACTGTAAGGTAAAGTTTGCTGCTGAGTCTCAACCAACTCATGGCATTTTCAAGGGTTTTCAAGGCAAGAGATGAGCAGAGAGGGTTTTGCCACTGCTGCATCTGCGTAGTGACCCCAGGCTTCCATCCAAGCGCCAGCCTTGCTTAGCTTCCGAACTCTGACAAGATTGGGCTAGTCTGGAGGATAGGGCTGCTGCCTAACCACATGACCGCTCTCTTAAGAGATGCAACATTTTATAGGCAGAAACAGGGAGTGGGGAGAGGCACATGAAAAGAGATGGATGGAGAACCATGAACCCATCTTTCTGGAATGCAAAAACACAGAAAACCTCAGGAAGCAAAATTTCATAAGAAAAGAAGACACTGCCTTGTTCTCTTGGAATAAATGTTGATGGGGGGGGGGGGGGAGTGTACAAGCTCACCCTGGCCCCTGAGACTGCCATGTCCAGTTCTGTACTGATGCCGACACAAGAGACTTCGTTGGTATGTCCATACAGGATCTGCCAAGGTTTAGGAACCAAACCTACAGGTGATCCTCCCTGGTATCAAATACGAAAAAATAATAAGATTAAAACATTCAAAAACATGTCACGATACATTCCCTAAATGAAACGGAGCATTTCCCAAAGGTATTGTCGACATAACACGGTTGAGCAAAGTGTGAGTCCAGTGGCACCTTAAAGACCAACATAGTTTAATTCTGGGTATAAGCTTTCTGATATCTAATGAAGAGTCCATGCACATGAAAGCATCTACCCAGAATTAAACTTTGCTGGTCTTGAAGATGTCACTGGACTCACATCTTGTTCTATTGCTTCAGACCAGCATGGCTGCCCACCTGGATCTATAATAACCCTGTGACAGTGCAATTGTATGCATAACTACTTGGAAATAACTTCCACTGAAGACAGAGGGGCCTCTGTTTAAAACTGCATACGATAACACTATCAAGTGTGCTTGTTTCTGGCCACCTCATCCCACTTCTTCCTGTGTTGGAGATTTCCTTCCATTTCTGCATTGTTAAGGCACAGTGAAGCAAATTTCCGCATAAATAAAACCACCACCGAAGGAGAAGCGTGATTCAGAAACCATCTGATCACCCGTCCTGCAGCAGGTACATTCGCAAAACTTCATGGCTGGCATTCTGCACAGGGCTGGCTGGCAGAGATGACACCGCAAGACATACGGGCGAGTGCTGGCTAAGGAGGAAACTAGGTGGGAGAATGGCCATGGGTCAGTGGTGGAGCATCTCCTTTGCAAGCAGAAGGTCATGCACAGGCGGTCTCCAGCAATGCGCCCTCTAAACTGTGGAGTCTTGTGAGCAAAAATTCTACTTTGTGAGCTACTGGCATTGAAGTTGTGAGCGAGCAATTTGTGTCTACTGCATCAATTAGTTTGCTCTGGAGCCATCCTTCCTGGGCGGAGACAAAAATCTGTGAGCTGGAGGCTAAGAAACTGTGAGCTAGCTCACACTGACTCAGCTGAGAGGGAACACTGGTCTCCAGTTCCAGTTCCTGCTCCCTACAGCAAAAGAGCCTCCAGGCACCTTCATAACAGTTTATTCCAGCACAAAGCCCCCTTCTTCAGCCACAAACCGTGCTCTTGTCCTCAAAATGTCCTGCGGCCGTGAAATTGTGTTAGTCCTTAAAACCTCTGTTTCTGCTGCCACAAACTAACACGCCTAGCCCTTGGGGATTATTTTCACAGCAGGAGACACCAAAATACGAACAAAATAACCTCTGTGTCCAAATACGCAGCCAAAATCCTCCAGAGAGCCACAACCAGTCATAATAAAGAGTCTTGGGGTGCCTCAAAGATAAGGAGACCTATTTCCCTCGGAGGCGTCCATCGACTGGACTAGGCCCGGCCTCAGAGTTTGGCTTCACGGTGATCTAGCACTTAACTGTCAGGTAACACACCACGGTGCCTGGAGACACACAAGTCCCCTATTACTGGTTCGCGTCTTCTCCATGAGAAAAACCAGTTTCCGTGCAGCAAATGGAATCAGCCATCATGAAGCGTGAACTGACCCTCAGACGTTCTCACCTCAAGTTTCCTCCCCCCCTCGTTCTCCTTTTCCCCCATTCCACCAGCCCAAGGACAGCTTCGGTCCAGCGACTTCCAAAGGTTACCGAGGCCGACTTACCTGCTGAACTATCTGCCAGATCATACAAGTGGTATCCCTCGAGCCGGAAATTAAATGGATTCCACAGAAATCCATAGCTAAGCATGTCACAATATCTGTGTGCAAAAGAAAGAGCAAATTAGTGGCAAGGGCATGATTAATGACTCTAAATCTAACCAGAGAGAGAGAGAGAGAACCATTCAACAGTCTTTACAAACCGGGACACTGTTCCAAGTTGCAAAACAGATCAGTAATATAACATTGGCTCCAAATTAAATACTAAAATCAGCACAAAAATGGAAATAAATCAGCAAAAAGGAGAATTCATCATGCATATAATGGCTTGTGAGGGTAATAAGGGGTTCTCTCCTCTCTATAGCACAATTTCCATTCATTTCAGTGGACCTTGCATTAAAGGAGAGATTCAGATTCAAATTTACAGAAAAGTGTGAAATGTAAAAATATAAAAACCATAGGTGGTTCTGTTTTCCTTAAAATCACTGAATCGGTGTCTGCTTCTTTAAGAACAGTGTACCGCTGAGATCTTGTGAAACTACCTTAACAGATCTCCGGGGGGGGGGGGCGGGGTGAGATCAGGAAAGTTCAGGGGTTTCAGGCACTTCCAGGGGAATGGAAATAAGACAAACAAGAAAGGAGAGAATCAGAACAGGAGATCCCCCCACCTCGATTCATCTCTGGGCCCCCCCACTTTTACGTCATAATATGTAAAACAGTTTGCTGCTAATCTACAAGCACTTTAACCTTCTCTGGTTGTCCAAGCAACAAATGAAAAAGCTGGTCTGTCCTCAAATTAGCACGCAACTTGCTCTTGTGCCTGCCTGGCGCTCCGCCAATGAAGCCGGCCGCTGTTATGGAAGGCAGAAACCATGAATGTTTGCACACAATGCGGTTTGGGGAGACTGGCACCGCGAAGAAACCCACAAGGGATTAAAAGCAGGAACAACACAGATATCAGAACGGCCTTTGCGCCAACACAGCGACGGGCATCGTCCTGCAACCTATTTCAATTGGGGATTTCGTTACACATCCTTTTCTTTAAAAAGGGGGATCCCCCTGACATGATGCAACAACAACAACCAAATACCTTTTATTGGCATAAGATATTAAAAGCAATTCCCATTAAGATAAAACAGTCCCAAAATTTGTAGAAAATAGTTAACCTTAAAACCATTACAGAGGTGTATCGAATTTATAAACTTAAATTATAACGGGATAAAATCAGCCATATCATAGGAATCTTTAAATTCAAAACCCATATCATAGGAATCTTTCAATTCTGAAAGCCTTAAAATTAAATTTTACAATTTTATTAAACTCAATTAAAATGATCAGGAAGATTCTTCCATGTTATAAGACCATGAAGAAACTTAGCAGTCAGTTCAAGAATCTCCGGATCTCGAGAAGTAAGGAGGTAATGTAGCTTGATTCTCTCGCCGTGATGCAACTTACCCATATGCCTGATATGCTGGGCCATCAATTTTCCCTTGGCCAGCGACGCCACCCGGATGCTGTTGTCCCAGTGTCCTCCGCTGAAAAGGAGCTTGGCATCGTGGGACACGACAAACAGCTTGGGCGTGATCTCCAGTCCGGGTGCGAAAGGCCCACTCACGGTTCGTTGTGTTCTGTCAACATTGAGATCTGCATTATCCAGTTGTCCAAAACGTGTAGCCTTGTTAACTATCATCATCATTAACATTAATATTATTATTGTCGTACGGCAGTGTGTGCAGTATAGCCAGGAGATCCTCAGATTGTCTGGCATCCAGTTCTAGCTCTTTTAGCATTATGCACCACTAGGTGGCGAGCTAGACTTTTTTTTAAGGCAAGGGGCATTTCAGAGGTGGTTTGCCATTGCCTGGCTCTGTGTCACGACCCTGGTATTCCTTGGAGATCACCCTTCCAAATACCAGCTAGGGCCAACCCTGATTAGCTTCCGGGATCCGATGGGATTGGGCTAGCCTGGGACATCCAGGTCGGGGGGGGCCTTGTTAACTGTATAGTGGTTACGGCATCTACCAACATTTCCAAATTACTTAAAAAGAATAGTGTATGAACAAATTCAGACAGTAAAGCTAAAATAGTTTTCTGTTAAAATAAGGAAACGTAATTGACCTTTGTCACCTGCTCTGCATGCACTGTCTTAGTATCACTCACAATAACTGGCAAAGCAGGCCGGCAGCAGCATCCCCGGGGCGATTAAATGCCTGCTATTGTGGATGGTGGCAAGTGGTGTGGCCTGGACCTAGGGCTAGCCTGTACCATGCAGTGGCTGGCGGCCAGAGAGAAGAGAGAGAGAGAGAGAGGGAAGATGGCCCTGCAACTGCCCCTCTCCTTTGCACAGACCCACCTCTCCTGGTCACTCTAAACATGAGTAAGACCATTTAATCCTCCATATGATTACAGATGCAGGCAATGTTCTCCCTAACCCCACCCCCCACCCCGAGCGGAGCAGTTCACATCCTGAGCAGAATATAACCCGCTCTAATCTTAAAAATCAAAAGGGGGAAGAACACTGCAACAAGACACTGACTATTGAGTACATTTTCTAATTAATTACGATAATCGTATTTTACAATGTTGTGACACAGATAGCTTAATTGTGTGTACAATAAAGTAATACAAAATGATCCAAAGAACGAAGGGAATCCAAAAGCACAAGGACTTTACAATAGGTAGAAGTGCTCCTACTCATAGAAGAATAATCAACGTCAGTCATCCATCAACACCAGTCATCAAATCAACTGGAGTCATCACATGGGGATCCCGGGTATAAATTCACTCGTTTCAGTAAACTTTTGATAAAGCTAGACCAAGGGCAGAAAGTTCCGATTGAATTCTTTATTGAAATGTTGATGGTGCCCATATAGAAATTCTACATCAGATTCAATCAGAACTTTCTTCTACAAAAGTGTGAATTGTGTTCAAAGGTAATAACTGGCACCTTGAACTGATGCTGGGGACCAGTAGGAAGCCCATGAATATGATCCAAAATAGGCATAACAAGCAGGAGGACCCACAATACTTGCGGGGGGGGGGGGGGCACGTGAGCCTCTCTCCCCTCCCTCCCCCTGCCCTCCCCCACCGCACGCCGAGCCTCTCCCCCCATCCTCCCCGGAAACTGGCAGCAACTGTGGTGGCGAGACCCGACATGCACCGAGCCTCTCCCTCCCCCCCAGAAATCAGGGGCAACGGTGGTGGCGAGACCCGCCACGCACCAAGCCTCTGCCCCCTCCCTCCCCAGAAATTGGTGTCAGCGGCGGCAGCAAGACCCACCGCGCGCTGAGCCTCTTCCCCCCCCCGCCCTCCCTGAAAACAGTGGTGGCGGCAAGGCCACACCGCCTTCCACCCCCTCCCCAACAGCGGCCAAAGTGTTCTCTGCGCATGCGCCGAGAACGCTTTAACTTTTCGGGGAATTTAAAGATCCCCGGAATTTTTTAGAACTTTTTGGATTTTTCTGCACACGGGGGGAGTGCCCCCCATGTGTAGGGAAATCTCCCTGCCCCCCCCCGGTGCCCCCCCCATGCGGATTCAGGTATCCGCACGTGGGGGGCACCTTCGGAATTAGTATATAGATAGATATGCTCAGAACAACTTAACAGACCAACCTCTGCATTTCACATTAACTGATGAGCCCAAGTTGCCTTCAAGGGCAGCTGGCAGAGAATTACAGTAGTCTAACCTCCAAGTTATACAAGCCTGGACCAGTGTGGCCAAGGGAGCAAAATCTAGAAAGGAAGGCAGTTTCTTATTCAGACGTAAATTAGACAAAGCGTTCCAAGCAGCAGCGCTGACTGGCATTCCAGAAAGCAAGGTATGGTCTAAAGAGCACCCCACAAACATTCTGCCACTTCCTGTCACAGACTGTCTCACCCTGTCTAATGCAGGCGTGCCTATTCCCCACTAGGCCACCGACTGGCCTTCTTCCTCAAGTGGTGGACACACATGTGTGAACTCAACCCTGAAAAGGGTATGACCTCACCCTAAAGGATTTGAGAGGGGAGCCCCATTAATCTATTGGCGCAAAGACAACAGAGAATTGCTAGACATTTTAAATGCCTTGCTATGGCATACTTGCGGGGGGGGGGGCAGGTGAGCCTCTCTCCCCTCCCTCCCCCTGCCCTCCCCCACCGTGTGCCGAGCCTCTCCCCCCACCCTCCCCGGAAACTGGCAGCAACTGTGGCGGCGAGACCCACCAGTCAGTGCCTGCGTCGGCAGATGCACAAGGTTCAGTTCTGTTTGTTCCTCTCTTCCGCCTCTTAAAGGCTTTCACAGGCACACACTCTCCAGGCAGAGAGGGGGGAAAGTGACCCATTTCGGTGTACATCTGCCAACCCATTACATCTTTTTCTGCACCTCAGAAACTGATAGCAATACTCCAGGGTTAAGAGACGAACAAGAAAAGGGCAGAACTGCACCTCTCTTTTTGTTTTTACTCACTTAGGGTTTGTCACAGTTGGATCTCTGAGGAAAGTGAAGTAGTTGGAGATATTCCTGTCATAAGGGAGCCACCCATGGGTTCCAATGAGGCAATTCCCACTCAGCGTTACCTTTGAAAAGAACATGCTGGATGTAAAGCAGTGAATGGCTAAAACGCCAACTTTGTTCAGAGCCTCGTAGCCTTGCTTTCTTCAGTCAGCCCAGAGAACAATATTAAGAACAGAAGAGAAGTCATGTTGGAGCAGGCCAGTGGCCCATCCAGTCCAACAGTCTGTCACACAGTGGCCAAAAACACCAGGTGCCCTCAGGAAGTCCAGCAGGGGGGCAGAACTCCAGAAGCCCTCCCACTATTGCCCCCCAAGCACCAAGAATACAGAGTCTCATTGCCCCCCGACAGAGTGTTCTCTCTGTACCATGTGGCTTATAGCCACTGATGGATCTCCACTCCAGATGTTTATCCAATCCCCTCTTGCGGCTGTCCATGCTTGTAGCTGCCGCCACTTCTTTATTAGAGGAACAATTTATCTCCCTCCACTTGTCCTTTCTCTTCACCGCAACCCACACCTCTAGCCTTCTAGACTGCAAGCCAGAGGTGGAGGCTGGTGGGCTAGATCAGGCATCCCCAACATGGGGCCCACAAACATCTTTCCAGGAACCTACCAAGTTTTTTTTACAGGGAGGGGCCAGATGGGGCATTTGCCCAGTAAGGCTTCTGAATGGCCACTGGAGATTGGATTTCCGGTTCAGATTTTTTTTTAAATGTTGTTTTGGCAGCAGGGGCAAGCCCAGCACAGGGATGGATCTTCACCGTGTGACTGAAGGTAAGTTGCAGTAGCTTAGTTTGTGGCTCCCCAACCTGTGGCAGCCATTTTGTGGCTGCACCCACTATGCTGTGTCAGAATTCCGAAGGTGCCCACAGACTCAAAAAGGTTGGGGACCCCTGGGCTCAATCCAAAGAACTGTCCACGGAGTGAAGCCTGCAGAGCAGGACTTCCTTACCTCCCCTTTCAAATTGTGCTCTTGGAGGTCAAGGGACTCTTGGGAGCGGTGGGCAAAAACCAGCCAAAGCCACCAACCCCCTCCTCCACCAGCAGAGGTGCCCTTACACCAGGGTAAAGGTGCCTTTGGCTCCAACCCTATGTTTAGGGTTGCCAGTCTCCAGGTGGTGGCTGGAGATCTCCTGAGATTACAACTGATCTTCAGGCTATAGGGATTAGTTCCCTTGGAGAAAATGGCCACTTTGGAAGGTGGACTCTATGACATTATTTATTATATTTGTATCCCGCCCTCCCCATGAACGGGCTCAGGGCAGCTCACAGACATCGGCACATGTGTCTGGTCAGCATACAACATTTAAAAACAGGACCAAAACAATCATACAGTAAAAATCAACAAATTAAAGTGCTCGCAGGGATGGTCATGTCTTCAATAATTTAAAGAGGGTGTACTGTAAGGTGTAATACCAACATCATGCTTTAGTGGTATTCCGGCCTCCCGCGGTACTATGACTCAATCTCCACGCAGGGCCAACCTTCTGCCACAGATGTTACAGTAATTGATGGCAGAGGTGGTAATGATAATAATGATGATTACACCCCACTGAACATTACACCCCACTGGAGTCCCTCCCCTCCCCAAACCCCACCCACCTCAGGCTCCACCCCCCCAAATCTCCAGATGTTTCCTAGCCTGGGGCAGGCAATCCTATCTGTGTCTCTTGTTTTATGTGCAGCACCTAATTCATGTCAGCTCTCTGGAAGGTAAATAAATACCATCTCATAAGCCAAGTGATAATCAAAAGTGCCTCAATCGGGGGCAGGCTTAGTTAAGACCCTCTGCCTTGGATCCGTCTGCTGCCATACAAAGCGCCAGGCATGAAGATCCCCCATCCAGATCCCTCTGTGATTCTATACTCAATGGCCCTCCCAGTGCGAGCTTTTCTGCATGGCTGACTCACCAAGTACTCCGGGCTCCCCTGCGACATGAAGGAACGGGACTGGTTCCTGGGGACTGTGGCCTTCATGATGGGAATGCCATCGCTGATTACCTGTGGAGGGAGGGAGAAGCCCTTTTACTTAGGCAGAGAAACTCTCTTAAGAAAACCAGTTTCTTGATATAGAGTTAGAAGGGATCCTAGAGGTCACCTACTCCAACCCCCTTGCTGGGTGTGGGAATTAATCAACCACAGCACCTCACTCTGCTTAAAAGAGTGCACGCCTTTTAAAAAGAAGTTTAAAATGATTGAAAAAAGCATTATGGGAGAAATCCTTGTGGGGCTGTGCCTTTAAGAAAGGGGGAGGAGCCCCCCAAAGCCCCACCATAGCTATGGGCCTGGGCAGGTTATCAAGCCACCACTCTGAAACATCCTAGCCCCACTAGGGGTTGCCAGAAGTCACCATGACTTCCAGATTCACAAGCAGACACACACAGACACAGACACACACACAATAGTCAGAGCTACTGCAAATGCAATCCTAGGCAATACTGCGCTGCTGGGAAGATCAGATCTCCCCACCAGGCGGTGCTACTACGTCTCCTCTTTTTCTCTCCTCGCCAGAGCTCCCCACCCCGATTCGGGTGGCTGTTTGTCCACACGGGGACCGTGACCTCAGGAATAAGTCAGGCAGCGGATGGTCCAGGGAGAGAAACAGTGGTGGGAGGGGGAAATCAGTGCTCACTTGGTGCTTTGCAAGTGATGAGCCCCTATCTCCAGAGCTGCGACATATGCCTGATGAGGCTTTGATCCGGTCAGCTGTTACCTGAATGAAGAAGGACTTCAGTTCGAGGAGATGCTGGAAGAGGTTGAGGGTGGAGCTGTCGCTTCTGCTCTGCTTCTGCACCACCTCCTCGGCAGACAGTCTCGCAGGGTGGGGCTCCTGGGGCCGAACGGAAGACAAACATCTCCCTAAAGCCTCCTCACCCAAACAGGCCAACCTTCGTGTACACCATTAATTTCAGGAGACCCGGGCACAGCTAAATACATCCGGATTTGAGCTGTAAGCAGCAGGAGAGGTGACGGCAAGGCGCGGTGGCCAATTCAAGCAAGTGAGTCAAGCTACACATATTTCCAGAGGAGGGCAGGGTGGGGGTACACATTTGCCCTCCTGAGAAGAACCTGGTCTCTAGCCAAATTGATTTCCAACTGCACATACGGTGGCACGGCTGGAAATCCCCTTGCTTCAACCTCTTCTATTGGCAGCAAGTTTGGGAGCCGTCCTAAGTCTTGCCTGCTCTCCCACTTACTCTGCCCACGGTAGAGAGACGAAGAGGAGATTGGATTTATACCCCGCCCTTCACTACCCAAAGGTGTCTCAGAGCGGCTTACAATCTCTTTTCCCTTCCCCTCCCCACAACAGACACCCTGTGAGGTAGGCTGGCGCCGAGAGAGCTCTCTCGAGGACTGCTTTTAAGAGAACAGCTCTGAAAAAACTTATGACTGACCCAAGGCCACACCAGCAGCTGCATGTGGAGGAGTGGGGAACCAAACCCGGTTCTCCCAGATTAGAGTCTGTACTCTTAACCACTACACCAAACTGGTACGTGAGGAGCAGCGCCCAAACTAGAAGATCCCAGGGTTATAGGAATGCGGGATCTCTTTCATCCTGGAGAGCATATAGACAGTTTCTACGGCTGCCAAAGCAGTTACCTTCAGCAGCTGACAAGGTGTTTGGCCAAAGTTGTTAATCATCCCTTCTAAAGCTTTTCTTTCTTTCTCATCAGTCAA
Organism: Lepidodactylus listeri; assembly: GCA_029233225.1. NCBI lineage: Eukaryota > Metazoa > Chordata > Lepidosauria > Squamata > Gekkonidae > Lepidodactylus > Lepidodactylus listeri. Next base: position 14,754,662 of record JARCFY010000010.1, on the reverse strand, counting down.
GGCATCTAGATCCACAGCTCCTGAAATGATGGGGAAAGGGCAAGAACAACAAACAGATCAAAGCATTCTTCAACGTATATTTCCCTTTAATTTGAGCAATGACTTCCACCCCATTGGCACCATTATTGGAGCAATGTGGTCGGCTTTGCCTCGGGTTCCTATACTGCTTTTCATAATAAGAGTCCATCTTCTGGATACATGATGTCCAGAGATGCCTGGCGTTCCAGACCTTCCATCCGGTTCACGTTCCACTCCCTGTAGGGGAGAAGATGCCCTGGACTTCCCCACCCCGGCACATCTACCTCCCTTAACCGGGGAAGGGGGGGGGCAGCTGAGTTGGGAGGAAAGCTGGTGGTGGGGTGCATCAAAAGGGGAGTAGATGGATTCATGGAGGACAGGTCCATCCAATGGCTATTAGCCACAATGGCCGAATGGAACCTTTGCATTTGGGGGCAATATAACTCAGAATACCAATTACTGGGAGGAGACGAAGGGGCAACAGGGGTGGTTTTGGTATTTATGACTGCAGTCACAGACACCAGATTGGGGACAACGACAAGGCTATCTCCTCCGGAGGAATTTGACCCACAGTTGCAAAATCACACCTCCCTTTGAAGCTGCAGGTGCAGCACATCAGTGTGTGATCAGAGACAACGGAGGGTGAATTGGGGGTTTTTTTGCGGTTTGTTTCCCATGCACTGGTCAGGGATGCTCTGGCCTGGTCCTGCACTGGGCAGGGGGTTGGACTAGATGGCCTGTCTGGCCCCTCCCAACTCTTGTGATTCTGTGATTCTGCTAGATGGAATCTTGGTCTGATCCAGCAGACCTCTCCTCGTCTTCATAGCAAACCTACAGTGAGTTGCGCTCCTATCAGGTATGCTCCTCCTGAGCCTTACTTCTGGGCGATCTCAAGAACTCCTCTGTAGGGTACGATGCGGTGAGAAAACGTGTGCTTTGGTACCTTCGTAAGTACAGTAGTAGAAGACGTTGAGCGCCTCCACCGCGGCCGGCCCCCTCTGTTTGTAGCCAAAGATCAGGTCTATCCACTCGTGAAGGTGAGCAGATACATATTCTGACTCCTGAAACCGAAAGGAGGAAAAACAGGTTTCGGCAAGCGAGTTGTCCAGTTTCCTATTTTTTTTTTAAAAGAAAACTTGTGTGAAATAAAACTGTAGGCATATTTATAGCTCATCTTCCATTTTAAAAAAATAACATTTTTTGGTATTTTTTAATATGCGTGTGCGCACGTGTTTGTGTGCCCCTGGAAGTCAAGGCAACCTCTGGTGACTGACCCCTGCTGGGGGCCTGGGGGATAGTCAGAGAGGTGGCTGAATAAAGCCTGCCCCTGTCCTCCCGTCTGCTGGTATTCCAAGGAGGTCTCCCATCCAAGTATTTGCCAGAATCGGCCCTGCTTAGCTTCCAAGATCTGACAAGATGAGGCTTGTCAGAGCTATCCGGGTCAGGGTCAATTAAAAAATAATAATAACAGTGCAGCTGCCTACATCTGACAACCCTGAGTGATATCTTAGTCTTCGGACACATCCTTTGTTCTTTCAGAGGTTTTTTTAAAAACCCTAACCCTAACTGCATGCCTGCAGACTGCCTGGTGGGACAAAGCTATATTAACAGAAGCACAGGAGACTGACAAGGAAAACGAAGCTATTCAAGAACACAGGAGTCAGTTCTGGCTTCCGGAGTGTGAGGTGAGGCCCGCCACGACGACACAGGAGCTCACCCCAGAAAAGGGTGATCTAGAACGAAGAGGGGGGAAATACAGGCCAGATATCATGCAGCGCTCACACGCCTATTGAGAGCAGATTTCTTTTTTTAAGGAGAAAAGGGCAGAGGGAGGGTGTGCTTTAAGGCATTCCTGATTTACATGTGCTCAAGAATGAGGCAGCAGAATGATAAAATGGTAGAAAGGACTGCATTGTGTCCAATGGCGGGTAGAAGCAGCAGCGGCTCCAAGCACAGACAGCTTCAAGGGAGGGCTGGATAAATATGGAGCAGAGGTCCATCAGTGGCCAGCCACAAGGTGTAGATGGAACACTCTTTCTGGGGCAGTGATGCTCTGTATTCTTGGTGCTTGGGGGGGCTACACTGCGAGGGCTTCTGGAGTTGTGGCCCCGCTGGTGGACCTCCTCATGGCACCTGGGTTTTGGCCACTGTGTGACACAGAGCGGTAGACTGGACGGGCCATTGGCCTGATCCAACATGGCTTCTCTTATGTTCTTACACGACTCCATTTTGGAATGCCCACCTATGTTTCCAACAGCTCGCTGCAATCAGAAAACAAGCACGGCAAGCAGAGGAAGGGGCGGAATCTTTCTCCCTGTGGCGCCAAGTTCTCAACTGGTACGGAGGTTTTTGTCCCATGTGAAGGAGCATTCAAAAGTGGCCACTCCTCCTCATGTGTGGTCTGCCGCAGCAGAGTTCTTTTCACCCCCTCAACATTCTGCCACCTCTGAGGGACAACGGGAAAGGCCGCCCAGAAGCCACCTCTCAGTCACTCACGGAAGGGGCGGCTCACCCTGTCTCTTCGCTGGCACTAGCTTGGGGATAGAGGAGTAGGAGGGAGTGGGAAATAGCAGGTCGTCCCTTCAAAATTACAGCCCAGCTGAGGCAACCGCTGGGTCTGACTAGGAGAGAGGGGTTTTGGAGCACCTGAGGTTGCCAGCACTAACTGAAGTTGAGTGGGTGTGGGCATGATCCGTGCCACAGAGGAGACTGCACCCATCCCTACAAAAACTACCCAGAACTTAGGAGTAGTAGGATAGGGGTAATGAGCGAAACTGGGCTCCCGATGCTTCATCTTTTCACTTTAAAACCTGCCAAAAGGTGCTATCTGAAGAACTGTGGAAGGTACAGTGGTCTGAAGAGATGTCAACGCAAATGTGGCAGCTCCCTACCCGTCCTTTACCTTTCTTTTCTCACATATGTACTGAAGAAAGGAGAAAACGGTTTCTTTAAGTGCATGGATCTGTGTGGCCAGAGTGGTTAGATCTCCATACCCCTCTCGGTTTATTTCTGTTTGCTTCTGCTGCAGATGCTTTGTATAAATCTTCCCCCATTACCGCTGACTCGCATATCCACACAATATTTCCTCAAAAAACTGGTAGCAAAAGCCATGTGTGTGTGTGTGTGTGTGTGTGTGTGTGTGTGTGTGTGTGTGTGTGTGAAGTGCTGTCATTTCTGACTTATAGTGACCCTAGGAATTAATGCCCTCCAAAACATCCCATCATTAACAGCTTTGCCCAGGTCTTGCAAACGGAGGGCCCTCGTGTTTCCCTTCATTGAGCCAATCCACCTCATGTTGGGTCGTCCTCTTTTCCTTCAACTTTTCCTAGCATTATTGCCTTTTCTAGTCACTCTTATCTTCTCACGATGTGACCAAAGTATGATAGCCTGGGTCTGGTCATTTTAGTTTCTAGGGAGAGCAGCGAAAGCTGTGGTAACTCAGCAAGTTCTGTCTTCAGCATTACATATATCTGAGGCTTGTGGGAAGCAGGTATGAAGGAACTTTTCTTTTTTTGGCTCCTTGATTCGGCCAGAAGGCAATGACTCACCAGAGCCTTCCTGTGCTTATAAATGAAGTCTTCTGGCGACTGGGCCCATTTTGGGAGGATGACATCTCCCACCACTTCCTTTGAGATCTGGAGCTGACCCAAGTTAAAACCTAAAGGCAACAAAGATGTCAGCAGCGATTAATACCATAAAACAATTACACATTTATTAAAATGGGAAGTTTTTCCCAAGCCAGAGGACAGAAGGGTGGGCGGGTGAGGGGGGAAACACCGCTACTTAGGAAAATACGTGATCTACTCTGAAAATATTATGCTCTATTCCTTTTCTTTTTTTTTTGCCACAAAACGGCATTAAAACATAATTACTCAATTAAATCAGAACACAATTACTCAACTAAATTAGAACACAATTACTCAATTAAGTGCAGAGCCAGCTTGGTGTAGTGGTTAAGAGTGGCGGACTCTAATCTGGAGAACCGGCTTTGATTCCCCACTCCTCCACATGCAGCCAGCTGGGGGACTTTGGGTCAGTCACAGTTCTCTCAGAACTGTTCTCCCAAGAGCAGCTCTCTCAGAACTCTCTCAGCCCTAAAAATAAGTCTAGCTCGCCACCTAGTGGTACATAATGCTAAAAGAGCTAGAACTTCCGACTGCCAGACAATCTTAGGATCTCCTGGCTATACTACATACAATGCTATACAAGAATTCTTATTACTCAATTTAAATGTTATTTTGGATACAACAACCCCCTTTTTATTAGCTAAGCTTGATGTTCTATCCCTCCTGCAGGGAGGGATCTGGATTTGAGCCAAGCACATCACTTCAACAGCATAATCAGGAGAAAAATGGGAGGCAAGACCAACGTTCTAACTAGCCCGCTATTGACTTGATGGTTCACCGTTTTGATTCTCCAGGAACTCTGGGAAGTAGAAGAACTCTGGAATCAATTCCTTGACATCATTTGGATTGTCCAGGAGAGCTTGCCAGGTGGCAGGAATGGAATGGAACTGTCGATCGGCACAATCAAATCTGTGGGTCAGAACACACACCGATGTATTTTGAGTCAACATTTGGTGGGCGATACAAATTTGCAGAGGTAAAAAAAAAAAGGCTGAATAGTGAGTAATACAGACATCAAAGCCTACACGGAAGTTCCATTTAAAGGGCACAACTGGCTGCATAAAGCGACTGATCAATAGCCTGATCCTACAGCTCCTTGTAGGGACAGTGATCCCAAAGCACCCATTGACTCCACTCCCCATTAAGGCCTTCACCATTCACCTCAGTGGAGGGGCAAGCCGTGTGCACACTAGTTGCGGGCAGCGGCTAGAAAGGTCCTCTAATGGCTGCCACCACTCTGGTCTGGGTCTCCTTGGGAGGGCCCAGAGCACCCACCCCACCCCTTTCTACGCTCCTTTCCCAGCAGGTTCATCCTTATAAGTGACCAAAAGAGGTGTGCGGAGGACCCAGGCAGAGTAACAAACTATGTTTATTGAAGAGATTTAACAATAACTGTGATTCAATAAGGTGTAGGAAAAATGAGCACAGTAAAAGTAGGTAAACCAGCAAAATAAGGAACCCTAATGCGTCTGACTATACTGTCCTAGCCTTCTCTAGGTACCTGGTCTCAGACTGACTCACCCCTTCTGGATGAAGGATCCCTCCTTCTGCAGCAGCCTCACCAGCTCTGCTCCCCGGAAATGAACCCCCTGCCACTTTGGAAAAAGCCTTTTATCACTGCTACCCGGGCAACACCCTCTACTCCAATCACAGGGTCCAAAGGGTGACCTGGGAAATGTAGGCCCTGATAGCTACTCTAATACAGGCTTCCCTGGAGCCAGTAGGCCTCCCCAAAGCCTGTAGGCTGCACCACTATAGGCCCAGGATCATGACAACACCCGGGGTGGGGGGTTGCAAGCAGGGAGCTTCATATGCCACTCAGTTGAGTAGCAAACTGCTTTTGCTTCCAAGTACAAATGGAGTTCCAGATCAGGCCGATAACTGTACGGTGGGACACTGCATGTCTATCACACCCCTACAAGACACTTGTGTATTTCAACAAACTACTTGCATGTCATCTCTTCCTTTCTCTTTTAAAATGAAAATCAACTCCTGAGGCACAACTCCAGTAAACTTTTCATGCAATTCAATATTTGTATTACGCACACACTTTGGGGTTGTCTCCTACAAACCACTTAAAGAAGGCACCCACGATACGGTGGAGTTGTCCTCACCTTCCGCTTCCTCCAGCACTCCCTAAGACCTCCAAAAAGCTGGTGTTTTGGGTGTGCCATGAGACATAGAGGTGGGGGGGATGCTGGACAGAGGCAGCACAGGGCAAAAATATCCCTCTTGAAAAGCTCATTGCTACCAGTCCACACAAGCAGAAGAAGAAGAAGAAGAAGAGATTGGATTTATATCCCGCCCTTCACTCACTTAAGAGTCTCAGAGCGGCTTACAAACTCCTTTCCCTTCCCTTCCCCACATCAGACACCCTGTGAGGTAGGCGGGGCTGAGAGAGCTCTTTCCCAAGCTGTCCTTGAGAGAACAGCCGGTACAGAGCTATGGCTTGACCAAGGTCATCCAGCCAGGTGCAAGTGGAGGAGTGGGGAATCAAACCCAGTTCTCCCAGATTAGAGTCCGCGCACTTAACCACTATACCAAACTTAACCACTACACCAAACAAACAGAAAGGATGGCAAAGGTGTAGAAAGGTATGCTTTCATATGCTACTTGCACCCACTGTTCAATAGATTTAACCAGACGCAAAAGAAATATATTCTAATTTGAGGTGTTCTGCATCACAATTTCAAGTGATGATCAGTTTTCAAGAAGAACACTCAAGCAATGGTTACATGACACACAAAGCTACCTTATACTGAATCAGACCTTTGGTCCATCAAGGTCAGTATTGCCTACTCAAGATTGGCAGCAGCTCTCCAGGGTCTCAGGTCAACGTCTTTTCACATCACCTATGATCTGATCTTTCCCGGGGACTGAACCTGGGACCTTCTGCATACCAAGTGGATGCTCCACCGCTAAGCTACAGCCCCTCCCCGAGGCTGCGCTTTGCAGAAAGATAATCCATAAACTGGTAGCTCAGACAACAAGCTCAAATAGGCGTCTTACTAATTCATCTCATACCTGCCACTCTGAAGCTGGATGTGCAAAGAAGTGAAAGGCTCTGCCCGAATGAGGTAATGCATGACCCCAGCGGCGTTTGAGTAGTGAGTTCCGTAATGGAACTTGTCGACAATTCCCAGGGGATCTTCAAAATTCTCATATCTAAAAAGAAAATGTTTTCACAACGGTCAATTCAATCAGGTTTTCAATGAATTTAGCAACCCTTGCTGGAAGCCCTCCAGAACTGATCAATCTCTTCTGAAGTATTCTACAGCTGCTAATTACCATTTATGATGGGAAGATACTCAAAATTAAAGGGTTCCTTCTTTTTAAAAAACTCGTTGAAAGTGAAGAACAAAGTTTGAGTCCAGGGGCACCTTTAAGACCAACAAATTCTAGGTATAAGCATTCGTGTGCATGGCCACTTCTTCAGTTACAGGTAAAAGGGTGGGGAAGGTGCTGCCGGGAAGGGGTAATTAGGGTCAAGACGCACAAGTAACTGAGCAATAAATATAGCTAAGATTGGATTAAGGCGATTGGTAAGACCTGTGAATAGCAGCAAATCAGCATACAGCATAACACAAGAGTGAAATACAGAAAATCTTGGGAATGAGCACTCTAGGTCAGGGGTGGGCAAATGGCAGCCCGGGGGCCACATGCGGCCCGCCACAGAGTTTTTTGCGGCCCGCCAAGACACTTGGCCACTGTCAGCACCTGAGGAGCTGCAGCTTGAACTTATTGACATGCAGTCAGATCACACTGTGAAAGAAATGTTTAATGCTGTGACATTAGTTGACTTTTACAAATCTTTGTCTGCTGAAAAGTTTCCATGTATGAAGAAATTTGCTGGGAAAATGTTCTCTGTATTTGGGTCTACATATATTTGTGAGCAAAGTTTTTCTTGCATGAAGATCAACAAGAGTAAGTATAGACATTAACAGACATTTGACAGACATTAATTTGCAGGCTATGATGAGAATCTCAACAAGCCATCTCACTCCTGATTTCCAAAAAATTGTAGAAAAGTGTAATAGGGTACATTTGTCTCATTAAACGGATTCTAAAATTAAATGTGCTTGCAGCTATAGATGATATGAAATTAGCACAATAAATAAATTGAATAAAACTACCACTATTTTATTTAATTTATATTGATTGATTTCTATGATACAATTTATACCTTTTCTGAAATGCAAAGTTAACTAATGAATGCAATCATTTTAAAAGGTGCGGCCCTCCGCTAACCTCCGCTCCCACAAAGCGGCCCCCGAGCCAAAACAATTGCCCACCCCTGCTCTAGGTCTCCCAGACCCTAGTTGTGCCACTTCAAATCCCTTCTCCAAGTCTCTTTAAATGCCCTCCCCTCCCTACATTCCCTTTCAAGGACAGCTCTGACAGAACTATGGCTTGCCCAAGGTCATCCAGCAGCTGCAAGTGGAGGCGTGGGGAATCAAACCCGGTTCTCCCAGCTTAGAGTCCGCACACTCAACCACTACACCAAAGGTATAAATGCTTTCTGAGTTCACCTGCAAGTCGTGCTATGGTGGCAGTGGTAGCTTGCGAAAGCCATTTGCAAGCCACGTGGCACGCGAATGACATCCAAGCAATGAGGTCACCCAGAAGTGGTGACCTGGAAGCTGCACCACATCACGAACCAGTTCGTTAAACGGGACGGTTCGTGGAGATTCATGAGAGCCCATGAACCTTCACGAACTTCCAGTTTCCTGGTTCGTGCCCATCCCTAGTGTAGATCCTTGTGCTGTGGTGGCAGCTGCTGCCAAAGCAACATTTAAATACATCTGCATAGCCAATCAAATCTCCAATAGATAATCAGAAGCACTGCTTGGCAAAAGCCCTACCTAGTCCCACCCACTTCCTAAAAACACTTGGTGGGCACCAGAAAAGGTGTTGGCGGGCGCCATGGCACCCATGAGCACCACGCGGGGGACCCCTGCCTTAGGTCCTTGCACAGATGCCATGCACAGAAGACTTCTGCCCATGCACTCACAGAATAAACTGTCAGTGGAATCATCTTCCTAAATTATTTTTTGGGAGTATTTATTGCTTCAACCCCCCCCCCCCCCCCCAGTTCTCCAAACAGTTGATCACTACTATTTGTTGGGTGTTGCACTACTTTAGATGAACTAGAAAGGGAAACTGATCACAGAGCCTGGATGCTTAATCCAGGAACTCCACCAGCAGGTCCCTTCTAAGCAGTAGAGATTGTATGAAGGACCAGATCCAGAAGGAGATCTACATGCTACCTATTTCGGTGCACACAGTTCAAGGGTGGTTTTGGTCATATGCATCTCAAAAACCCTTGAATGGTACAACAGCTGGTCTGGTTTTATTCATTCATTTAAAACATTCCTGCGCCACCTTTACACCCAACTAGGGCCCCCAGAATGGCAAACTTCAAAACATTTTAAACATTTTATACAAGGTACATATACAATATTTACACAGTTCAATAAAACGTACCTTCAAATACACATAACACCTTAATGCTCCCTAGCAATTTCCCGACTGTGTAGGCTTTCAAGTATTTCTTTGCCATCAAGGCAACTAAGCTTTGCAATTGTCAACTGACCATCAATCGACCTTTATTGGCATAACATCAGAACATACGGCTCAGTTTGCAAAGAATACTGAACGCCTTCTTGAAGCTTCATACAGAAATTTTGCAACAGTTTCAATTATTACATGACTCTGGGTTGTCAGCAAGAAGTAAATCTTACATTTATCAGGTTTCCCTGAATACTTTCTCAGCCACGGCTCAATGAATGGAAGGCGCAAGTCTGAGTAGGAAGTACATGAAAGAAACCCATGTTCAAGAGTTTCTATCTCCCACTTAGTGCAGGAACACAATCTGCTGTCGAATGGGTTTTTTTGGAATCACCCATATAATACTGCTGACGGCAACACATTAAACCTTGCTAACATATATGCTCTGCATTGCCCCGGGATCGTTAAACAAGTTAGATATTCAATTGTCAACTGAAATCTCGTGGCCAGACTAGATGAGGGACCATTTTAGAGGCTAGTTGAGCCATATAAAAATTGCTGCGAGGGCCCAATCCTGATCAACAACAATCACAGCTGCTTTGGCACTTCAAAAAGGTGCGGGAAGGAACCAAAATCACCCGTTTGCTGCTGTGCTGCAGCCCCATCGGGCCCAGGCCCTTTAGAAGCAATTTTTAAATGGCTAAGTTCGTCTCTAAAATGGTGTCCGCGAACAAGGGTTGGTCCCACAGCTGCTATCGCATCAGGTTTGGCTCTTAGGATAAACACTCTGAGAGTGCACAAAACATGAAAATGACAATAACTAAACTCTGTTTTATATGAAATACCTTTCCTGAACAGCCTTGCTGTTCTTTTCATTTACCACACCAATGGGTTTGGACAGATCCCTGAACACAGCAGGATTATTCAGATCCAATTCTTCAGAAGTATAATCCCGTAGGATCCAGGGAAACTTGAAGTTAAAAAAAAAAAAAAAAGGCATCCATTAGAAGAAGAAGAGTTGGTTTTTATATCCCACTTTTCTCCACCCTAGGGAGTCTCAAAGCGGCTTACAATTGCCTTTCCCTTCCTCCTCCCACAACAGACTGAGAGAGTTCTGAGGGAACGGTGACTAGCCCGTGGTCACCCAGCAGGCCGCATGTGGAGGAATGGGGAATCAAATTCGGTTCTCTGGGTAAGAGTCCACCGTTCTTAATCACCACATCACACTGACAAATTCCGCAGGGCCTGCAAGATGGCGCTGTTCAGCCAGGCCTTTGGCTGAGGCAACGATCCACATAGGCCCCCTCCCCCGCCGAGGTTGCAGTCTCTCACCCACTGATAACCAGCCATACCAGTTACATCAATGGGCCGGATTCTCCCTACGGCAAGCATGACAATTGATTTTATATGTTTTAACGTGTTTTAAATTTTATTGTATTCATTGAAAGGTTGTGACCTGCCCTGAGCCCATTTACGGGATGGGCGGAATATAAATGCAAAAATAAATAAACAAACAAACATCACAACATTGTATCTACTCAAGTAAATGGAAGGGGTGGGAGTTACCACAGGATACTGTGCGAGGTCGTTATAGGTTCGCCCTGCCATAGTATTCAGTTGAATGAGGTAGTCGAAGTTTGATATCTCTCTGTTCACCCATTTCTAAGGAGATAAAGAAAAGGCGATGACCAGACCACAAAGACAGTTCACACTAAACTGAAAGTTGCTGAAGACTCTCAACATGCAAAGGGAGAAGGAAGCAGACACGACGCAAATCTGTTTGGGTAACATCAAACCATGGTTTGGTGTTACATCTCAACAAATTCTATGTCTACATTAGCTTGTAATACAACTACCTTGGTTTCCCTCAAGGAAATCCTGCAAATTGTGGTCCTATGGAAAGGACTAGGGGTCTGTTAAAACAAGTCCTTTTCTTTATTAACAGTGAGCTCCCTTGACCAGAGGTTTTGAGCCATACAATAAAACCATAGTTCATATGTGAAAACAAGTTCCCAGAATGTCAGCAGTGCCCACATGACAGTGTAAACAGGGAACCCTGGGATTCAAGGATATCTGAACCACTGACCCAATTTATAACTTGGCTAAGGAATTAAAGGCTCAGGTATTACAGATGAGTTGAAAAGTTCTTCAGCCATAAAAGGCGGCCTGTGTGGTAAGATGACAGAACAATCTTGGTGCCGGAGACAAGTTATCTGTGGTTCGAAGTAGCCAGGGTATTAATGAGGGTCTCTTTTTCCTCAAGATTTGTCTGAGAAGCAGGGTAGTGACTAGTCAGCTGAAGAGGAACTACTGCTTGAAGCAACAGGCAAAGGTAGCTAGGAGGAAGATGAAATGGGACCAGCTAGGGCCTGCTAAATCTCACTCACGCCCTTTCTTCGCCTGTTCATGTGAAAAAGACCCTGCCTCAAGCAGAGGTTGCCAATTCGCACGCAAAAGCCTCCCGTTCTCAAGGAGGTGTTTCAAAGGACCCATGAGGCATTCACACAGGAGCAAGAAAGGAATTTTTGCATGAAGAACAGAAGCTTGGCCATCAGAACTCAGAGACTGGGGGGTGGGGGGGGACCACCCCCTGAGAGAAGCAGGTAACACTCGTGACTATTTGATGCCACACTCAGAACTGCGTAGTAGAAAATAGTCAGCGGCAACCGTGATATATTTACAAAGGGAATCTCACTCTCTCATAGATTTTTAAAAAACAGGTCAATAGTGATACTAAAACTAATGCATTTCTGTACATTCATACAGGAATAAGCATCAAAAAAATATTCCCACAGTGTTGACAAGCACAGTCCAATAATCTAAAGCCCTTACAAACAGTAAGCTTTCTTTGTGTCTTTCTTGTACTGATATTGGATTGCAGACGGGTTTGCTCTGACACCAGTCCAAGTTCTATTCAAGCCTTTGCGAGAACGCATGCAGAGAGAAAACTGGGTAAGAGAAGATTACGCTGTGTGAGCAGTACGCAGGGAGACCGCACGCAGAGATGGATGCCGTGGCGGAAAGGATTCGCTGAGTCGACACGTATTCTGCTCTGAAGAAGGCTTGTGAGACCGGCGTTGGAGCAAGGCTGCCTGCAGATTCGTGACTTTTATGCTACTAGTCCACAACCCAATATTAGCACAAGAAAGATGCAAAGAAAATTAGCTGTTCGTAAGAACTTCAGATTATTGGACTGTCGTTGTCAACACTTGTGGAATCGTTTTTTGGTGTTTATTCTTGTACGAATGTACGGAAATATATTAGTTTTAGTATTAATACTGATCTATGTTTTGGAAAATCTATAAAAGGGAGATATCCCCTTCATTAACATACCACAGTTGCCGCTGACTGTTTTCTGCTCACTTCTCCTGCGCTCTCTCTTTGGTTATCCTACACCCGGGACTGCAGCAGGAACGCCGGTGGCCACAACTGCCAGTGCCTGCCTCCTCCTTCCATGTCCCTGGGTAAGAACCAATCTAATTTTGCTCTCTGCCCCTGAAGAAAATGGAAGGACCCCCCCTTCCGCCCACACACACACACACACACACCTTTTAACTGATGTTCAAAGCAGACACTGATGTTCGTGGGTGAGGTAACAGAATGTGTTCATCCAGGCCTGACTCTGATTATTTGATACTGCCGGAATACCATGCTGGTATGCTTCATAAAACTGTTTAATTTTGAATTCCAGCTAATATACGTGTGCTTTGTCACGATCCCACTCAAATCCCGAAAGAGCCTGACTCATTGTGAATAGTTTGAAGGGGTGGAGCACCGTGATTAGTTCACTCCATGATTCATCAATTGACAAAAACTTTTCATGCGCAAGAGTCACCAGTGTGTTTTCCTGAGGGAAATGCCTACAAGAAATCGCTTAGGAGCAGAAATATGAGGGAAAAGGTGAAGAAAAAGCTAGCTCCGAGGCGCTGTGCAGCAGAGGCAGGAAAGAACTGCCAAAGAAGAGATTGGATTTATACCCCGCCCTTCACTAACCGAAGGAGTCTCAGAGCGGCTTACAATCTCCTTTCCTTTTCCCTCCCCACAACAGACACCCTGTGAGGCAGGTGGGGCTGAGCTTTTTCAAGGACTGCTCATGAGAGAAAAACTCTGAGAGAACTTATGACTGACCCAAGATCACACCAGCAGCTGCATGTGGAGAAGTGGGGAATCAAACCCGGTTCTCCCAGATTAGAGTCTGCGCTCCTAACCACTATACCAAATGGGCCCTTGTGTCTCCTCTAGTGGTCACAGGAAACTACCTCCTGCCCCAATGGAAGGAATCCTCATCCATCAGTCAACAATGCCCTCAAGTGAGGCCACTTTGTCCTGGACAGAAATTTCACAGGACATAGATAACCAGAGAGTAAGGACATGGGAACCAATCCTGTACACACTGCAGTTTATGGGTTGTAGCCCTCAGCTGTATGAACTGCGAGAGAAGCTGGATTATTCTGCTACATAAAGGAAATGGAAGTTTCTCTGGGTTTGTTAGGCTTCTCTAAAGGACCAAAACTACATAAAGTTAATTCCCATCATAGGACATTAACTGAAAACAAGTTGCCCAAGGGGTTCCTGGAAATATCCTACCTGCGTAAGTCCCGAAGCTTTAAATAATTCTTGCGGCGATCTGGTCCCACTAATATTCGGGGAGCAAAGAGACAGAATTCGGCTATATACTTTGTTTCTTGCCTAAAAGAAAGCAGATTCACTGGATAACAAATCTAATAGAATGCCAAGTCGACCATTCTGCAGACAAGGGACAGTGATTTTTCTCTAACCGAATTATCCTGACATCAGTTCAGCCAAACATTACCCCTACGACTTCCTTTTTTAAAAAAATAAACTTTTGTATGTCTAGCTACAGAAATAAATGTTTAGTTTAAAGGCCATTCTTGCAAATCCGTTTCCAAGGCTGACGTTTAATAGCTGGTAATAACAAAATAGAGCCAATGAGCTGCATCTTCCACTGTTCTTACTGAAGGCACCAGGTCCATCCTATAATTAGTTTTCAGCCCTTTGAAATAAATACATCTTTATGCAGCTGTGAAATGCTGGCCTCAGTGCAGTGATAAATCTATTGAGAGGTTACATTTTCAGAGTTTGACAAATAGCTGACATTCAGTAAGCTGACTTAGGTGATTCTTTTCACACCCCTTGGTGGGTTGGGCACAATCGTATGGTGGTGCTCTTAAGTACCTATTCTTGTGAATGAATTCCACACAGACATTGCGTAGCAGCCCTGACCTATCAGATCTCAGAAGCTAAGCAGTGTCAGCCCTGGGCAGTACTTGGAGGGGAGACCATCAATGAAGTCACAGAATCATAGAATCTCACAGAGTCAGAAGGGGCCCTCTAGTCCACCCCCCTGCTCAATGCAGGATCAGCCTAGATCACCCCTGACAACTGTTCATCCAGCCGCTGCTTAAAGACTGCCAGGGAGGGGGAGCTCGCCACCTCCCCAGGTGGCTGATTCCACTGTTGAACAACTCTTACTGTCAAAAAGTTTTTCCTAGTATCCAGCTGGTACCTTCCCACCATTGATTTAAACCCATTATTGTGAGTCCTATTGTCCTCTGCTGCCCACAGGAACAGCTCTCTGCCCTCCTCTCAGTGACAGCCCTTCAAATACTTCAAGAGGGCAACCATGTCCTCCCTCAGCCTCCTCTTCTCCAGACTGAACCTTTCGAAGTCCCTCAGCCTTTCCTCATAGAGCTTCTTGGTCTATAGTCCCCCGATCATTCTCGTACCCCCGGAGAGGCAGGGTCACTACGCAGAGGCAGGCAATGGCAAAGCACCTCTGAATGTCTTCTGCTTTGAAAACCCCACAGGGGGTTGCTGCAGGTTGGCTATGACTTCATGGCACTTTCCGCCACCATCGTTACGTAGCTACACAACCTCGTTTGCTATCAGCATTCAGTCAAACAGGGTGCCAGATATACTCAGACCTCTCTGTCGGGCTTGTCTATATGACACCCACATTTTCAAACACTTATCACATCCACACTGTACAGTAGCGGATGCTCATCATCTCATAATGAGCCGAAAGGCCTTTGAGGCTCTCCCTAGAGTGCGCCTGGCAGGTGCCACTTTTTATAGCCCCGCCTGGAACGCTGGGATTGCATAGCTGAGCTGAACCCTTACAGAGGAACCGTTTCCACAGACCTCTTCACAATGACGCAATTGCCCAAAAGTCAACTTGTGAAAAAAACGTGTTATAAGAACTCCACCCCATAAGCATTCCGAATACGGGTCCTTGTAAAACCACATACCTCCTTTTTAAAATTAAGGAAGTAGTTCGTCTGGTCGATAAAGAAGATCTCCAAGGCTGACCTTCTCAAGTTATAGCGACGTAAGTGAACTTCTCGGATTTGAGAAAGGGGCCATTTGAAATCAAAACCGACTCCTGCAAACAGAAGGGACTTCGGTCATTGTTCTGAGATATGCTGACAGACACTTATCGCTAAGCCTTCTCTAAGTCTATTGACTTGGCACAGAAAACAAACACCGACTGAAAGTTATTCCAGAGACTGTACGGAACTCTGTTGGCCATTTTTCTCTCCAGTTCTAAAATCAACAGCAGGGTTTTCTTTAAACGGTGGAAAACCAGCGGCGTTAACAAGCACAATCCTGAGCAGTTATACCAGCCTAAGCCCTCTGCAGTCCATGGGCTCAAATTGGAGTCATTTTGCACAGGATGGCACCATAAATTTATCAGTTCTCAAAATAAGACACTCTCCCAGATTGACTGGAACTCTCAAAATAGTCTAGCATGTGATTTTTGGCAGCTTAGCAGCTCATTTTAATCCAAACCAAATGAGCCCTCGATAAAATGGGTTATCTCTCAAGACAAGGGTTATGCGGCTTAATGTTTAAAGTTACCTTAGAAGATACAAAGTCATCTCATATTATGTCAAGCCGTTCATCCATCTAGCTCAGTGGTTCTCCAAGGTCTCATACAGAATCCTCCTAGGCCAAGTACCCAACATCCTGTTATAGCCAAGATGCCAGGAATAGCACTCATGACTTTCTGCAGCCAAAGCACGGGCTCTACCACTGAGCTACGGTCACTTATTGACTTGCTACGATTGAGATTCAACTTTGTAAATGCAAGATTCAGAACTCTGCTTTGGAATCAATGGCGTTCAGAGGACTGAAACTCTCTCATCTAAATGATAATTTGAAAACTTGTTTTTGTGCAGCGGTTATATCTAGCACAATTCTCAAATACACAAGGGAAGGACGTTCAGCACGGAAGAAACCAGGTCAACCAGTAAGCTTCTATGGCTGGGTATGAATTCGAACCTGGGGCTCCCAGATCCTAGTTTAACAATCTAATCCCTACACCCCACTGGCTGTGACATCCCAAGCCCCACCACCTAGGTTTGATAGCAAGTGCTGAGCACATGGAAAGAGATCGGTGCAAGGAAAAGAGGGCCTCGTGAAACACCTTGCATTAGTACAATCCATGGAAGGGCACAATGCCCCTTTTCTTTTTTAAATACGGGAGCTAGCAGAAGGCCGTACAACTGCCCAGCCTTTCTCGTCCTGTGGTGCAGGACGCCGCCTGGTTTCTTCCGTGCTGAACTCTCAACTATCAAGCTTTTCATATTTTCCTTGTACTATTGAGTGGAATCAACTCAAAAGGCAGGGTGGGAAGAGATAGAATCAACCCCAGTTCGCCTTGCAAGAATAACCAACACAAATAATAAAAAATGCTGAAGAAAGTGTAATCAGCAAGGTGATTGTCTTCATATGTGGTGGCTGTGCCCATTAGTGTCACAGTTTTGGGAGAACATTTTTGCAGAAATGGCAAAAATTACACTTCAAACCATCTGTGTTACACCAGCTTTGGCCCAATTAACAATATGGGAGAAACAAAATGAAAAGGTTACTTCTAAAGGACTAATAGTGCTTATGTTAATGCCGGCACACAAGACAGTTGCTAAAAGTTGGAAAGCCGCAGAATTATTAACATTACAATCATGGTATTCTGAGTTATGGCAGATGGCAATAGCTGAAAAATTGACAAGTCAAATTAGAATAATCAAAGCCAAAGCCAAAACTGTAGACTTCTTTGAAACTTGGCACAATTTTATTTTATACTCAACTCAGAATAATACTCAAAGTATGTTTAAGCCCTTCCTCAGATTATGGGATAAAGTTAAATAAGCCTCCACCTACACTTTAATCATGTTGAAACTATATATTAATTATGTATGATTATAGGATTAGAAAAAACAAGAAGGGGAAAGAATTTCCTCTCTTTGTATTTATGCTGAATGTTGAGCTCTTAATTTGCCTTAATTTGCTTGCTTGTTACTTTATTCCTTTTTTGTTTTTCTGTTGTTCTGTGTACATTGTAGGTTGTTCTTCTGTGTGCGGAGTGGTGTGTGTGCTTGATGTTTATGTCTGGGCTTTTTTTGCGTATATATTTAAATAAAAAATTATTTTCACCAAAAAAAAAAAGGGATAGAATCTCAGAACCATAAGAGTTGGCTGTAGTCCCACCCCTAGAGTTGCCAAGTCGTACTCACGTACTGGTGGGGGGGAGTCCTTCTTCGCCTGGGAGGCTCCCTGGCGCGCGAAGTGCGTGCGCCCGATGACGTCACCCAGAAGTGCCATCACCACGTTGGGGGCGTTGCCAGGGCGACGCTCTGGCAACGCCCCCAACGTGGTGACGGCACTTCTGGGTGACATCATTACGCTGGGGAAGTCGTCCAGACTGGACGACTTCGGGAGTGGGGTTCCCCCCGCCGGCCGAATGCTGGCCAGTGGATCGGGAACCCCTGTAGCGGGGGATCCCCCACCCCCCAGGCTGACTTGGCAGCCCTATCCACCCCCTGTGCAATGCAGGAAATTCACAAATACCTCCCCCACACACAGTGACCCCTGTTCTATCCCCGAAGATGAAAAAACCCTCCAGGATCTTCAGCCGAACTGGAGATAGTCAGTTGGTCAGAAAGTGCTTAAAAGGCTCAAGAAAGACAACCACAACTTCAGGGCGCGGGGGGGGGGGGGTACCTTCTTCTTTCTCGGTGCTGCCGTCATAGAAATAAATGTGCTGGTTGGTGACCTCCAGCCTCCCAGGGATCACGCTAATTATAGTAATGAGTTCGCAGTCTTCGGACAGCACAAGCTTTTCTTTCTGGCTCTGTTCTTCTTTCTCGTCCCTGCGGGAGCAAACAGCAAGTGACAGGCTTGACTGAATTCGGAGCTCAAAAGGTATTACAAAAACAAGGAACTCAAGTCTCTTAGGAAATGCCTTTATTTTGTTGTTCCGTCTTTATCACTGCTGTTTCTCCTAGGAGCACGGAGCGCCTGCCTCGCCTGATCCCCGTGAAATGGGATAAGGGCTGAGAGAATGCGGCTGGCCCAAGGTGAAACACAGAGACAGAGGAGTGTCCGACTCAGATCTGGGAGACCCGGGTTCGAATCCCACCATCACGACAAAGTCATTGGGTGACCCTGGGCCAGTCACACTCTCTCAGATAAAATGGAGGGAGGGAGAAACCCACCCAACATCACCCTGAGCGCCTTGGAGGAAAGGTGGTGCAAAAAAAATAAAATGAAACATTAAATAAATCAATATTAGTTTTGTGACAGATTTTAAACCTGGGTATTGCCAGTTTTGTTGCAATATTCTAAGCCAGGGGTCAATGTGGCCCCCATTGTGATCCCGGACATGTTTCATGGCCCGTGGTCAGCTGTCAACTGACAAGATGGATGAGTCGTTTCAGGATGACTGCCCAGGAATCGGCTGGGAGGGTGGCTTCTTAAGACTTGGCTATAAAATCAGAGGGGAGAAGCAGCAGTTTCGTGGACGCAACAAGTACACATTGATACTGAACCACTGGCCTTGCTGTCACCGGATCTCTGGAACCCCTGACCCTAGACTGGACCTGGTTATCAGCTTTTCTGGAACCCCTGACCCCAGACTGGACCTTGGCAAACCTGGTCTCTGGAACCCCTGACTTTTGGACTGGACCCTGATTCCTCTCCGCACCCTGGCCCGAAACCTGCCCTGCTGAACCCCAGCCCCTGCCTCCTGGGAGCGCTGCACCAGTACACGTGGATCCTCTGTACTGTCCTACATACATGTTTGTGCTGGGCGCCCCGTCTTCGTCTGGCAGTTCAAGGACATCCTCTTCCACGTCGCTGACTTTCACTTGCTTCACGGCCTCCAGGAGAAGAGCCTCACTCGAGGGCTCGGCCTGCTGCACTCCTGGGGAGAGACAGGGACACGGCTTAGTGAAAGGAAGTCATCTGCGCATCACTACAATTTTTACTTATTTTTGCCCCTCTTTTCTCTCTAGTGGGGACCCCAAAGCAACTGACAACATCATTCTCACCTCCTCTATTCTATCCTCACTATGAAGACTAATGATTATAATTATTATTATTGCACGGCATCATGTACAGTACCGCTGTAAGTATGCCGACCCCGTGTCTCTCAGGAGGGGTCATTTCAACCAGCAATGGAGCCCACAGGGGTACTCCAGGAGTCCATATACCAGGCATCTTGACATAAGTGGACACAAAGACAGATGCCAGGACTGGCAGGCCCCATAATCATGCCTAGGCAGTGACCCCGGGAAGCACATGAGATCTGGTTCTGACAGCTGTGACTCCCCCCCCCAACATCTGCATACTCCGGACAATGGACTTGCCTCTCCCCAGGGCTACTACTTTTCTGTTCCAATCGCTAACCCTATCAATCTCACCTCAGCCTTCTGCATGTAGCCAGGAGATCCCAAGATTGTCTGGCAGCCTGACGTTCTAACTCTTTTAGCATTATGCACCACTAGGTGGCGACTCAGCTAGACTTGTTTTTTGAGACTGAGAGAGCTCTGTCAGAGCTGTGACTGACCCAAGGTCACCCAGCTGGCTTCATGTGGAGGAGTGCGGAATCGAGCCTGGTTCTCCAGATTAGAGTCCGTCGCTCTTAACCACTACGCCACACTGGCTCAACAGTATGGATCAACGAATGACTGATGTTACTGGTGGAGATGTGCCCCATCCAAACAACCATGACCCATCTAGACAACCTTGCCATTAAAATTATGTGATTTTAGTTTTAGTTTTATAATATTTATTATATGAAAATGGGGGGGAGGGGACGACATCATATATTAGAACAAACTGCAAAAACTCTCCAAGCGCTGAAAGTAAACCCAGTGAGGAACTGCGATACAAATACTTAAAAGCATCAGGTTATAAACACAACCAGGACTAGATCTCACCTAGGTTATCTCTCAGGGCACTGGCATCCTGATGAGAGTTGAAACTGTAATTCTGAACTAATTTCAGCCTCATCCGTGAGTAGTTCTCCACATTGGAAAGCTTCCAGTGAACAGGGTTCAGTTTCCTGATGGAAGGAATATACATCAATATACACCAATATAACAACTCCACAGGAATACCTCAGGGGTATGACATAACAACTCCTCGGGAATACCTCAGGAGTATGACATAACAACAATTACTATTATTCCACGACAATTCCTCTTGAAGAAAAGAATGAGAGAAAGAAACATTTATTGCAAGTAGATTTTGAAGAAACAAGCTGCATATTGGTCTATAGGAGGGTGGGAGATGCTGCCCCGACATCTGTATGAAGGGACCCTGATAAAGGGGGAGACAGCATGGCACTGTCTTGGTATGATTAGCTCCCTTCCCAGGAGGGATGATGACAGATGCAAACCGAAAAAGAGCAGGAGGGAATCAGCACAACACGTCACAAAAAAGGACGCGAGAGCAATGGATCCAATTGGCTAGAATGGTTCTATCACGTATGAAAGTCAATCCTTATTGGACAGACTTGCGGACTCCAAGGGCCAACCACGACACGTCAAAATGCGATGTACCAATCAGATTTACAGAATGAATCCCTGGTTTTGCTAAGCCACTTATCTAGGGAAGGCAGCATGATATAGCCTGAGCTTGTCAGATCTCGGAAGGTAAGCAGGGCCAGTTCTCGGATGGGAGGCCACCGAGGCAGGCTCTGCAGAGGAAAGCAATGGCAGACTATCTCCACTTCTCACTTGCCTTGAATGCCCTTTGCTGGGGTCACCAGAAGTTGGTTGCGACTTGACAGAAACATGCATGAAAGAACACACAAGTAGGCGTGACATAAAGGTAGGAGAGATTATAAACAGACACAATGTGGCACAAAGGAGCGAGAGAAATAGATTCCTCCGACCTTTCAGCCCAGGGGCCCTGCTCACAGGTGAGGTAGAGTTTGGCCGCTCTCCACTGCCTTAGAGTCGCTGTGTGCTGATTGTTCAGTTGTTTCACCATGCTGTTGTAACGCATGTTTTCCTGCCGGGACCTTCGGTTAAAGGGCTCCACGAAAAACTCCTAGGGCGAAAGTGGTAAGTGAGTCCTCAACAGAATCATGAACATGAGTGAGACAATGAAATGACACTGAAGTCATTTGCATGAAGTTTAAGAATCTCCAGCTTCCTATTCCAAAAATCACAAAAAGAAGGAAAAATAAAGGAGCCCAGCGCAGAACCAAGAGTATTCTGCTGCGTAATTATCCCAATAGAGATCTAGATCTCTATTGAAAGGAGGACCCGTTCAGATAGCACATCTGCCCTAGCCTCAAACGCAAAAGATATCCAAGCAGAGCTGAAAATGCGATCCTAACAGGTTGTTTTAGCACAAAACCATCAGTAGTGTAGAAAACAAAGTAATAGTACCATAAAATAATTGCAATAGAACATTATTATGTTGCAGATCTAATCTTATTTTAGTCCTCAAAACCTATTTAAAAGGTTTAAAAGGAGAGGTACTAAGGAAGGGCTTTTACGTCATAGGATGGTAAAAGCACGCCTTATATGATATATCCATGTAGGTATATTTCATTTATTGTGAACAGATTACGTTCTAAAAGGTTAACTCATTACAGCTTCAAGCGCAGGAGAGAGAGAAGAAGAGAGGTCCTGTATATAAGATGAAACAGAAGGCAAGCAAGGGCCAAAGCAGCTCAGCACGAAGATGTATGTAGCCTAGCCAAAAGTGATGTCTGTCTAATTTGGCTACCATCAGGTGGGCTACAGACCCTCCTGGTCCAGTCTCTTTGAAGTTCACACATGGTGTGAAACAAACAAGGGCGTCACCTGGAATTTGAGCTTGCTCTCTCCTCGCTCTCGCTCCCGTTTATGGATGTTCACCATCAATGTCTCGTAGCAGTCCTTCCAATACACTGCCATGCGTTCATGGCCGTCGCTGAAAGTACTGACTTCGTACTGCTTCATATTCGGAATAATCTGGAGCACAAAAGGTCAGGGAATAATGTGCTGGGTTAAATGTAAAAAAATTCAACTGCCTTGGAAGCACAGAAAGCTTTATGCTGTGTCCCTGATCCTCCATGTGTCCCGGTTAAGGAAAAATGCCATTCAAACAAATTACAAAGACGACCTGACTCCAGCGGTAACAAGAGAAAGAAATTTTACTTACAAAAATAGAAGCATGTCTTATATGACATATTCATGTCATGGAGGTACATTTAATTTATTGTGAACAAATTAAGTTCAAAAATAGGTTTAACTTGCTACAGCTTCAAACCCAGGTAAGAGAGAGAAGAGAAGTCCTATATAAGATGAAAACAGAAGGCAAGCAAGGGCCAAAGCAGCTCAACATCTAACTGAGGGGTGGGGGGCAACTGCCAGGTGTCCCCGAATTTTTAACGCTTTACCTCCCAGACCCTCATGCATGCAGAGTTACAATATCGAACCTAAAGAACCCCTGGTCTTGCTGCCGCACAAGCCAAAGAAACCCAGGGGCTCCCCCCAAAAGGGGTTTATGACTTACGTATTTATCAATGTAAACCTTCCATTCTTCAGAGCTGCAGTAGTCCTGGAAATCCTCAAAAAACGAGGGGCTTCCGTTTGTGGACGGTAAGGATGGCAAGTGCAAATTCATGAAGAGGAGCTCGTAGATCTTGGAAATGAGCGTTCGGACGAGCGGAATCAAAAAGGAGTAGGTCTCCGTCTTTTCTCGGATCGACCGACTCAGGATGCCTTCCAGCCGGCCCAGGAGGTAGCAGGACTCTGCTTGGTTGTCCAGCACTTTGGTCTGAAGGAGGGTGTTCAGCTTGGCGGCTGCCATCGCACAAACCTGGAGAAAGAGAGCTGTGTACCTAAATTATTTATTATTGACTTGATTTATATTCTGCCTTTCTCCCCCGTGGAGACCCAAAGCCAGTTTGATTCCCCACTCCTCCTCCACATGCAGCTGCTAGAGTGACCTTGGGTCAGTCACAAATTCTCTTAGAGCTCTTCTCTCACGAGCAGTCCTCTCAGAGCTCTCTCAGCCCCACCTCCCTCACAAGGGTGTCTGTTGCGGGGAGGGGAAGGGAAAGGAGATTGTAAGCCGCTCTGAGACGCCTTCAGGTAGTGAAGGGCGGGGTATAAATCCAATCACCACTTCTTCTTCTTCTTCCATCATTCTCCTCTCCTCCATTTTATCCTCACAACAACCCTGTGAGGTAGGTGAGGCTGAGAGTATAAGACTGGCCCAAGGTTACCCCCACCAGCTTCTACAGAAGAGTGAGGATTTGAACCTGGGCTTCCCAGATCCTAGTCTGACACTTTAACCACTACACAAGGCTGGCACTTTAACCACTACACAAGGAGACAGCATGAAAAATACCTTCCCAAAGCCATTATGTTCATTGTTCTTTATTGTAACGATATCCTGCCTTTCTCCTACCAACTGCACATGGGCTTGCCCAGCAGTTTTCCATTCGGTGCCGATTTGCTTAGCTCCACGCACCTTCAGGCCACACCCTTGAAGAATGCAAACCAGGCCCTGAACTGGACAGCCCCGGCAAGCCTGATCTCGTCAGATCTAGGAAGCTGAGCAGGGCAAGTACTTGGGTGGGAGACCCCCAGAGAATGCCAGGGCCAGGACGCAGAACCAGACAATAGGAAGCCACATCTCTCTGAAATGTCCAAGCCCCACTAGGGGTTGCCAGAAGTCAACAATGACTTCCAGGTGCACGCACGCACACACACACACACACACACACACAAAACAAAAAGAAAAATGCAAAATGCAAACCACTACCAAGCATCAAACGTTTTTAAACGTATCTCACATGCAGGGGTCCTAGAAGGCTACCATCAGGTCAACAGGATATCTCTCCTCGGGACACATCTTAAATCGGGTATTCTGCAAACTTTTAAGCTGGAGAAAGTCTTCATCAGTCAGGAAAGGAAACAGTAACTGAAAAGGCCCTTTTGGTTGCCTTGGTGTCCATCCACCTTGGAGAACAAAGGAGGCGATGAGGCATGGAGCTCATTTGGGCTTGCCAAGAATGGTTTATTCTTGACTTTCAGTACACCTAGATATTATCGTCTTGGATCCCCTGGCATGCGACTGAAGCTGCACTGAAGGAAGGGCGGCTCTCCGGTCTCCCCCCTCAACACTGCAGGCTTCCGTTTCCCCTGAAATTGTGACTCTGTGGGTCAGAAGCCCCACAGACACACCTTGGGCCAAGGGAGGGGGCTGCAATGGGAGGGAGGAACCCACAAACATTGCCCACCGCCTCTTCTGAGAATGGAAGTGCCCACTGTGAGTAGAAAGGGCACAAAGGAACTTAGCCGAAGGAGATAAGACCAGGACATAGATTCATGCCTATGCCAGTTTCAGGAGGGCAACCACGTTGGTCTGCAGTGCAAGAGCCATGTTTGAGTCCACGAGCACCTTGAAGACCAACAAGTGCCTGACAAAGGGAGCTTTGGCTCTCAAAAGAAAGCTTATACGCTGGGAATCTTGCTGGTCTTTAAAGTGCTGCCAGATTTGAATCTTGTCAGAGGATTTGTTACTAACAGGGCTTTTTTGGTAAAAAAAAAAAAAACCCAGCAGGAACTCATTCGCATAATAGGCCACACCCAACAGCAGAAACTCATTAGCATATTAGGCCACACCCCTGACAGCACAGCTCCCTTCCAGGATCGGCTTCCCCAGGTGCCACACGGCTGCAGGGCGTCTGGGGGACCCGAGGAGGGGAGGCAGTTTAAACTGCCTTCCCTCCCTGGATCAGCTTGGCTTCCCCAGGCACCCCACAGCTTGTGAGGCGCCTGGAGAACCCGGGGGGGGGGCGGCGGCTGTAGGCGTGGCCAGAAGCCAGCCGGAACTCCATTCCAGTGCGTTCCTGCCCAAAAATAGCTCTGATTACTAATGAACGAATTACATTTTTAGCCCAATCCTCTTCCAGAGGCCTCAAGATGGTGTATGTGGTAATGACTGGTCCACAGTCACCTAGTAAACTTTGCAGCTGGGCTGGGCTTTGAACTGAAGACCACACAGGCTCAGGATGTTCTATCCTTCTTGAGAAAACAAAATCAAAATAAGCCTAGTGGACAACAGTACAGCACATGTGATGAAGCAACATACCTGTAAGTTATCCTGCCCGATGAAGCCCAGAAGCATCTGGACCTGCACTTGGTAGAGCTTCGTGCACTCCGGGCCGGAAGAATACCAGACTGACAAGGCGTCCATCAAGGTCACCAGCTCTTCCAAGAGCTAAATGAAGCCATGGAAGCAGGACAAAGGAGAAACGGAGAAAAGAGATCAGGGGTGGGGGGAAAAAGCTCTGAATAGGCGAGCAACCCCTGCTGCGGCCCATGACACAACCAGATGAGCGATGTATAGTTTGAGACCCTCCCACATATTACGCCCTCCCCAGTAGAATGAATGCAGCTGAAGGGCAGGGTTCAACGTGGGTGTATCTCTTTGATTTTCAAATGCATTGCTGTGAAGTGCAGCCAGTGACAGAGGGCAAACAGAACTAATTCTGGAGCTGCCTCCGGTTTGGGTGGAGAAAAGATGCATAAAAATAGTTCAAAATGCAGAAAGCTTACATACATTATATTGCCAAGTGAGGCTATTAGCCTAGGACTTATTTTGGCACATCTTTTAAGAGAGTGGCCACAGTCCTTTGCAGCAATCTTACCCAAGTATTCATTACAATTAATGCTCTGATTCACTCATGCTCCAGTACGCATAGTGGGATGTGCAAAGACCATTGTGTCCTTTACTGAAAGGAACTGAGAAGTTCTTGGGAACAGGAGAGCTCCACATGTTTGGCTTCCAGACGCTGCAAAAAAATGGTCTGCCAAGGCCCAAAACTGAACATAAGAAAATAAAAAGAGCCCTGCTGGATCAGACCAGTGGTCCATAGCATCCTGTCTCACACAGTGGCCAACCAGTTCCTCTGGAGGGCCAACAACAGGGCAGAGAGACTGAGGGCTTCCCCTGATGTTGCCTCCTGGCTCTGGGATTCAAATAATTAGTGCCTCTGGACATGGAGGTTCCTCTCAGTCACCAGAACTAGCAGCCATTGATAGACTTCTCCTCCATGAATCTATCTAATCCCCTTTTAAAGCTGTTTATTCCTGAGGTCATCAGGACCACTGCTGGCAGCGAATTCGGTATTTCAACCACTCTCTGTGTAAAACAGTATTTCCTTTTTTCTGTCCTGAACCTACTGCCCATCGGTTTCATTGGGTGCCCTGAAGTTCTGATATTTGGGAGAGGGAGAAATATTTCTTCTTGTCAATTCTCTCCACCCTGTGCATAATCTTATAATCCTCTATCATGTCCCACGCTTAGTCTCCAGGGCATTTTTTGTCGAAAAAGCCCAGCAGGAACTCATTAGCATAATAGGCCACACCCAACAGCAGAAACACATTAGCATATTAGGCCACACCCCGACAGCACAGCTCCCTCCCAGGATCGGCTTCCCCAGGTGCCCCGCGCCTTGCGGGGTGCATGGGAAACCGGAGGGAAGGAAGGCAGTTTCTGGATCGGCTTCCCCAGGCACCCCATGGCTGCGGAGCACTTGGGGATCCTGGGGGAGGGGCTGTAGGCGTGGCCAATTTGAAAGCCAGCCGGAACTCCATTCCTGTGTGTTCCTGCCCAAAAATAGCCCTGGTCGTCTCTTTTCTGAACTGAAAAGTCCCACTCTTCAGCCTTTTCTCGCAGGGAAGGTGCTCTAACTTAATCATCTTGGTATGCTATGTTAAAAACAGAATTACCTATATTTTGATGAGGTCTAGCCATAGATAAATATCCCTGAAGCCTAAACAGGAAGTGGGGAAGTTTATCCACAGTTCCCTTGAGACCACTCTGATATCCCCCCCAAACCAACAGCTGCCAAGGGGAATGTTGTCAAGCCGCTCTCAAGCTGCCAGGCAGGAAGTAGGATTTGCCACTTCACTGTGGTGTGGAAAAGATTTCAGATTTGTTTACTAAGCAAAATTCCTGCCTGAGAGAACGTGTTCAGAACCCAAGAACTATTTTAGACATCAAAATACTTTTACTGAACAATACTGTTGGCAACAGCCCAAAAATGCTTTGTTAAAAAAAAAAAAAAAACCACTTTCTCCTCCAATGCTTCAAAAATGGCTCCTGCTCCTCCCTCAGAAATTCCTCAGATCCAGGCCCTCAAGAATAAACCTTGTCACTTCACAGGCTGTTAAATGGAACCGAGCTCAGCCACTCATTAGGCCTGTTCTGAGGTAAGCAACATGATAAGTGATTGTATTTCACCCAGAGGATGGGCTCATGCCTTTCTAAATCTACTTGTTTCTGGAATCGGATGGAAAAAGTGGGCCTTCAGTGTCACCTGACAGTCCTTCCTTCGTGGCCCTCTCCTGAGTCCTTCATGCCTACCTTTTCTGTCCACAGGCTTGAATTGACCAGCCCTTCCGCTTGGAGGAAATCCTGCACAATCAGTAGGAGCCGGAAAGCGTTTTCGGCATGCACCGGGAGGGACTTGGTGTCTCGGCTGTCTGTGACGGCCCATTCCAGCATCTTCTCGAGCAAACTAAGTTCCAAAGAAAACGTGTGACAGAAAAGCAAGCCACTTTCAGGACACTCAGATTAAGGAGCCCAAGATTTTGTCAGGACGTGACAAGAATCCAGGTCTTGCGATCTTCAGCCAAAGAGTTTAGAGGCCCTTAACACTCTCAGGAGTCCATTACAGCCAGACAGATCTCTTATTCAAATTAAGGGAACAAGCCAGACAGATCTCTTTTTCACATTTAGCCAATTTTTTAAAAAAAATATTTTAAAAAAAATTAAATTTAAAATTAAATTTAAAAAATTACATCTTTCTTCTCAGGATAGCGGAATTAAACCAGCCACTCTGGACTTGGTGGTGGAAAGTGCCATCAAGTCACTGCTGACTTATGGTGGCTACTCACTGGGTTTTCGAGGCAAGAGATGAACAGAGGTAGTTTGCCATTGCTTGCTTCTAAATAACAACTGTGGACTTCCTCAGTAGTCTCACATTCGAATACAAGACAGATCCTGCTTAGCTGCCAAGTTCTGACAAGACCAGGCTAGCCTGGGCCACCTAGGTCACAGCTAGAATTACTTTGGGGGGGGTATTTGTGTGTGTGTGTGCACGCGCATGCGCATGCGCACATGCGCACCTGGGAGTCATGGCGACTTTTGGTGACTGGTCCCTACTGGGGGCCTGGAGGATATCCAGAGAGGTGGCTGAATAAAGCCTGCCCCTGCCTCCCAGCTGCTGGTATTTCAAGGAGGTCTCCCATCCAAGTACTAACCACCATCAACCCTGCTAAGCTTCCGAGATCTGACGAGATCGGGCTAGCCTGGGCTATCCAGGTCAGGACAGAGCTAGATTTACTTGACTTACTCTAGACTTACTTCAATTTTATTTCATCTGACGGCCGCAACAGTTCATTGGATATCCCCAGCTTGCTGAGAGCCGAAAAGACTTGCCCTCTCTCAATCCAGGCAGTGTCATCAGACTTTTCTAGACCTCTCCACATCAAACAAAGCAGGACATCTGAGAGCAACTGGACAAGGTCCTCTTCACATGCCTACAAAAAAAGTCATTCAAGGACAAGGATGGCATTCTCAGGTTACTTAAAACCAAAAAAAAGAATAAAACCCCCAAACCCGTATTTAAATACATAAAAGATATAACTAATTACTCTTTGCCAGGCAACCCAGAACTCGTCTTGCTAAACTTAAGGCCCACTAATACAATTTCCAAACAGAAGAAAGAGTTAATAGCCATACTATTGACAGCAGCTAAGACACTGTTCGCACGAAGATGGAAGTTAGATAAGACTCCTACCATTAGACAATGATTTGGTGTAGTGGTTAGGAGCATGGACTCTAACCTGGCAGCCCGTGTGGGAAAGGTAGGTTATAAATCAAACATAATAAATAAATAAATAATAATAAATAATCTGGGAGAACCGGGTTTGATTCCCCACTCCTCCACATGCAGCTGCTGGTGTGGCCTTGGGTCAGTCACAAGTTCTCTCAGAACTGTTCTCTCAAGAGCAGTCCTCAAAAGAGCGCTCTCAGCCCCACCTACCTCACAGGGTGTCTGTTGTGGGGAGGGGAAGGGAAGGAAATTGTAAGCCCCTCTGAGACTCCTTTGGGTAGTGAAGGGCAGGGTATAAATCCAATTTCTTCTTCTTTGTGAAAATATGGGAACTGATAGTGATGGACAAAATATTGGATCATTTGGTGTTGGCAGAAAGCCCAAATTATCAGTCATGCTTTTTGGAGAAATGCTACACCTTCTTTCATTGCATCACTAATTCCACCAAAAAGGACAACAAACTACCTGGAAAATATGTTCACTTTTCCCTGTATTAAGGATCTGGTTGTATGATATGTTTCTTCACAATTCAAAGTTATATTGTTTCGACAAATTTATTATTTTCAACGTGCACACTTGAAATCTATACTGCTGATTGTTACGGTTAAAGTTTTATATTTTAGTCATTAAAAATGTTTATTTAAAAAAAAAAGACCCAGACCAAACACACTATGTCTTTCAGAAAGCACAGGAGAACTACACACCTCGTTAATTTCAAATAGTGAAAGATCAGCAGCGGACGCAGCCTCCACAGTTGTGTTTGGTTCTTTGTCAAGCTGTCCGGAAAATGGCTTTGTGCTTTCGCTGGGCGAAGGCGTGCTGGGCAAGCTATCAACCGTTTGGTTCCCAGCATCTCCCAGTTCGTAACAGTCAACCCTCGACAGGTCTAAACTCAAGTGTGAAGGATTCTTTTGCCATAATTCCTCCGGGTCCTCAGGCCTGAACGACATCTCTGCTGAGGAGAGGTCTTCAAAGACCACAACCGGCTTGCCGTCTTCTAAGCTCCACTGATCACACAAGCCATTGACGGATGAAAAGCTGGCGGCATCTTCTGCATCAGCCTTCGAAGTGCGGCGTTTCTGAAATTCCTTGGAAGGAGCTCTCCTGTCGTCTTCTTTAGCAGAGTCACTTCTGTGGTCCCTAAGGCCATTCCTGATGTCGGCGTTTTCTTTTAAGAAGAGTCTCGCCAGCGTCTCCTGCCAGCCCAGCTGTTGACAAATCTGTTGTGCCGAATCCTGCTGGGAGTGGAAAATCTGCAAGAGCTGCAGAAAACACAAGCAAAGGCTTCATCACCGAACCAGGGGCTTCGTGCTAGGGTTTCGGTTCCGTCCAGGAAACCATTTATGAGAATAAAGCCTCAACTAGAAGTTATGGGGTGAATCCTAACCCCTTTTCAGACTGGCGCTTCCGCGAGAGGAAACAGAGGGAGGATTTTCACCCATTCCTCCCGTTCCGCTGAAGACACTACTGGGAGTACAGCAGGACACAAGAGAGGCAGGAAATGTCATTCGCACAGGCACCCCTGCAGTCACACTAGATAGGATCCAAGCCTACATTTCTATAGAATGTATTTTATGAAGGCCTAGAAACCACTTTTGCCAATGAACGAACCATCGGAGTTAACCCAGCATTTGATGGTGTCATCCTAAGCTAGGGTTGCCAGGTCCCCCCCGGCCACCAGCAGAGGATGGGGGGGTCGGGTTGCCAGCTCCAGGTTGGGAAACTCCTGGAGATTTGTGGATGTGGCCTGGGGAGGACAGGGACCTCAGTGGGGTACAATGCCAAAGACCCTACCCTCCATTCTATGCAGCAACTGGACAAACACTTGTCAGGAATGCTCTAGGCTGATCCTGCATTGAGCAGTAGGTTGGACTAGATGGCCTGTAGGACCCCTTCCAACTCTGGGATTCTATGATTCTGTTTCTGTGATTCATTTTCTCCAGGGGAACTGATCTCTGTAGGCTGGGGATGAGTTGTAATTCCAGGGGATCCCCGAGTCCCACCTGGAGCCTGGTGTCTGTACCCCAAGCAGAGGTACACTATTCTGAGCCCACTGATTTAGAAGGGTGCACATCTCTTTAGGACTGCATGGTGACTTAAGACCAACCGAAATATACTTTGCAAGCTTTCAATACGATGTTGATACCCACATTTTCAGTACAGTCCTGAGCAGAGTTACACTATTCTAAGTCCTCTGAAGTCAATGGGCTATTACAATCCTAAACAACTTACAAGGATTTGATTTTTTTAATGGAAGAGATTTACAAAAGGAATTGATGAAAAAGTGGAAGAGGCTGATGACACAGTATCAAGTAAGTGCTTGCACAGCTATGAAGCGGTCTTATTTATTTACTTACTTACTTACTTACTTACTTACTTACTTACTACATTTGTATCCTGCCCATTCCCACATGCGGGCTCAGGGCGGGTAACATTATGATTTCATTGACAACATAATTGATAAAATTCTACTTAACGGTGTAATCAATAAAATTTAAAATTATAAAAATTTAACTAAATGGCAGCCTTGTTTTCTGTTGGCTCCATCAGCTGGATAGGTGACAGTCATAACAGTTTCCCCTAGGACCACTTTGCAGGGCCGCTTTGCAGGGGGAGACCATGCGACTGGACGTCCATCGCCTCAACCAAAGGCCTGGCGGAACAGCTCCATTTTGCAGGCCCTGCAGGACTGTAGTTACTCCCACAGGACCCTGATCTCAAGTGTGAGCTTGTCCCACCAGGTGGGGTCCAGGACCAATAAGGCATCCCTATGAAAAATGTCTGAGCTACTACACAGTGAGTTCCCTCCGTGAGTCCTTAGATGCCATTTTTTCCACTGTGCGTACCATGAATGAGGAGACAATCAGGTGGGAAATGTACCATACGAATCAGGAGCATTTGGGTACAGCCCCGTACCAGCCGCCATGACTGTCCCTGCATCAAGAACCTTATCACAGCATGGACCCCCAATATCCACTGTCGCTCCCCTGATCTCTACTAACAGGTATGTCTCCAGGCCTTCCTTCCTCACTATGGACATGACCATCAATCCACCGCCCCACCCTAGTTTGGAAAAAAACAAGCAAACTGACCTTCTGACAGATAGCCACTCTGACGTTTATATCTGCTTTGTGAGCCAAGTGAACCACAGCCATGAAGTCCCTGTAATTCACCACTGGATCTGCAGACAGAGCAAGATGGGTAGCCGTGTTAGCCTGTCTGTAGCAGCAGAAAAGAGCAAGAGTCCAGGAGCACCTTAAAGACTCACAAAATTTGTGGCAGGGTGGGAGCTTTCGTGAGTCACTGCTTATCTGAAGAAGTAACTCATGAAAGCTCATTCACTGCCACAAATTTTGTTAGTCTTTAAGGTACTACCGGACTCTTGCTCCTTTCTACTGGATCTGCAGAGGAAGGATTCAGACAGATGTCGTAAACCAAGAAAAGAAAGTTTAAAACGTTTATGACCTGATCGTCCAAAATATGTGCAAATGAACTTTCAAATCAGCATCAACCCCCTAAAATAAACTAAATCCACTGTTATTTTGTCATGTTTGACCCGATTTTACAGAATGCCTGAGTACATGGAATGTTTCAGCAACAACTGAATGCCATAATAAGCAGACCGCATGCCAGTAATCGTCTGAATACCTGCGTGCAGAACCTGATTAAGAAGACTCTTAATAAGACACGTGGTAACCGGCGCATCGTTCAAGAGCAGGCCCAGCCCGGAATACCCAACTTCTCTGAGCTTCATACGTTGTTTGCTCCGCTCGTAGACTTTGGTGCATTTCAGCATCTGCTCCACAATCTGCAAAGAAATAATGCATGGGAGTCTGAAGGGAAAGGCTGCTGGATCCAGGTAACAATACAAGCTGACCTTCACAACACAGAAGAAGGAGAAATGACAAAAGAAAAAGATGACATGATCGAGGTGTATAAGATTAGAGTAGGTAGAGAAAGAAGTACTTTTGTGCCTTCCTCACAATACAAGAACTTTTGGGCACTCCATGAAATTGCTGAGCAGTCGATTTGAACAGATAAAAGGAAGTACTTCTTCACCCAAAGAGTGATTAACACGTGGAATTTACTGCCATAGGAGGTGGTGGCGGCTACAAGAATAAACGGCTTCAAGAGGGAATTAGATAAACATATGGAGCAGAGGTCCATCAGTGGCTATTAGCCATGAAGTATAGATAGGAACTCTTTGACCACTGTGTGACAGAGTGTTGGACTGGATAGGCCACTGGCCTGATCCAACATTGGCTTCTCTTATGTTCTCTTACGTTCTTAAATCACATTCTTTAATTCTTTAATTGCCTCCGCTTTGTGACCCTCAGGTTTCAACACCTTCCACAATATGGCCAAGATATGTCACTTGCCATGGCACTACTTGGCATTTCTAGGTTTTTATGGTGAGGTGAACCTCTCCGATGCCCTGCAATACTCTGGCGTTTCAAGTGACCTCTGCCCAGCTCTGGCTAAAAATACCATCCTCAACAAAATGACGGGAGACAGAGCAAAGATCCCCGACTTGCCTAAGGAACCTCCCAACCCTCTCTGACTTAAACGGCCGTTAAATGGCTCTTTCTGCCTTCACTCCTCCCCCTCCGAGTGTTCCAAGGACCCTGACTGCAGTCAAACAATAGGCAGAACAGCTATATGATAGAACAAGAGCAAAATAAACTATAGCTGAAAAGCACACTTAAACCAATAAACCATATAACAGAATAATGCAAGAATATCAATTTAATACAGGGGTCCAAGAATCATCAGCGAAACATCCGGTAGGTATATTCGTTTCTGGCAGTCTTCATCAGGCAAGGACCATCATATGACTTCATGAATGACAAAATGAGCAATATCCAAGAAAACAATCCTTAAAATCAGACTAGTCCAACACAGTCAATTCAGTCAATTATTCATTCTGGAATCATACATGGAGTATTCAAGCAAAGTTATACATAGCTAGGCAAGCTTCACAATGTCACATGAAGTCATATGATGGTCCTTGCCTGATGAAGACTGCCAGAAACGAATATACCTACCGGATGTTTCGTTGATGATTCTTGGACCCCTGTTTGTTGTATTAAATTGATATTCTTGCATTATTCTATTATATGGTTTATTGGTTTAAGTGTGCTTTTCAGCTATAGTTTCTTTTGCTCAAGGACCCTGATTGGCCACTGCTTTCTCCTCACACCACCAGAGTACAAAGGGGATTGGCAGATATGAAAAAGGGGATGGACTTAGCTCTGACCGTTACACTATGGTATGGTCAGTTCAAAAGGATCGAGGAGAAGGTGACATGAAAGACCTCAGCCTGAGACCCTGGAGAGTGGCTGCCAGCCTGAGTAGACCGCAGTAACCTTGGCAGATCAACGGGATGAATGAGTACAAGGCCGCTTCATGCATAAACATTCTACGTGGGGACAGAAGATGGCCCATCACATTTAAACAACAAAATCCTTAAAGGTGTTTTTTTTCTAAGTAGGAAGACCTACAGGGGATAGACAATAAAAGAAAAGTTACCAGGATAGAGATGAGAGCTTCAGCCCTCCTCAGCTACAGTTTTAAGTTTGCACAGCTGACTGTACTTCGATTTGTTAAAAAACCTCTGCTTTCTCGTTTCAGAGACATCCTCTACACTCCTAGGTGAACGTGAAACTTCTCCTGTACCCAGCTTGTACAAGCAACTTACATCGTTCTCCATTCCTCCATTTTATCCTCACAACAAACCTGTGAGGTAATTTAGGTTGAGAGTGTGTGACTGGCCCAAGGTCACCCACTGAGTTTCCACGGCTGAGTGGGACCTGGGTCTCGCAGATCCTTGTCAGACATTTTAAACACTACGCCACACTGGCTTTCTCATTTCTGCTCATGGAGCTTGATTGTCCTGTCCCCCCCAGCAGCCCCAAATGCCCCCTGAAACCATGTTTCTGGGGGGACAGGAGACCCCCAAGAGTCCCCTTTCTGAGGCATTTTGGGCTGCTATGAGGGAGGAGACAGAAAAATTGCACTTTGTGGGTAAAAATCCTTGGTTCCACAGCAATGGCTAGTCTGGATCAAACCCAAGGTGTGGGGGGAGGGGCATGGCGACACTGAGCGTAATGGTGGACATCTAAATGAGAGGCTCCCAACCCCGAATACTAATTTCCTCCTTTACCCGACATCAAACTATTCCAATCCACGCCATTTCTGGCTTCAAATATAGGGAGACTTCACACCCCAAGAGCAAGCAAGCAGTGACCCCCCCCCCCCCCCATAGTCGGTAAGAGCCTATTTCTCCTCCTCTGCAGGCCAGAGCCAAGGGAAAGATCAGCAAGACAAAATGACTGACGGGGCTTTGCTGCCGCCTGAGGGAAGCCTTGCTCTCTCCTCCCAACAGTTTTTTGAAACTATCCAAAGGCTGGAAGATGACATCAGCCAAAAACTCTCCACATCCCTAGCTCCAATAATGGGACAATTAGACTCCATGAACACAGTAACTGAGACAGCAAACTCTGCATTTGAACTCTCAGTGAAGACACAAGAAAACCAAGGTGTGCTGGTTGCTTAAGAACAATAATTTCATACATTTTTAAACAAAGGTTTCAGTCACAGGCAGGCAGTCCCTCTGCACATGCAGGTCTGACTGGAAAGCACTCTGCACGCTCTCAGAGCTGGTGTGTCCCTTTTTTGCCACAAGCAAAAATGTGACCTATTTCAGTTTTTATACACATGCAGAGGACTTTAGCCAAAAAAACCCAGACATATTTAGGCTAACAAGAAGGTCGGAGAAAAGGCGATGAGTTACCTTGAAAACCAGCTCTCTCAGTCTGTCGGAGTACCTGTAATTCAGCAACAGAGCGTAAAGAATATCTGCGTTTCCTGGCTCGAAAAGCAGCAAGAAAAGTTGGTCTCGGGTTGGGCAGGTATGAAGCAGGTTGAAGAGGACCTCCAAGATCCCACAGAGCTTGTCAGGGAGGGAGGAAGAAAAACGGAAATTAAGTAACTGGGTAATTCACACCAGTCCCGGTATCCCATATCATTCATTGCACACGTCATTCAATTTTCATTCCACATCTCTTGCTTAGTTATCTAGAATACCTCAACAAAATTAAGAATGAAAGTAAAACTGGGTTTAAGACATAATGGCAAACCATGGCCTGGCGCTATGTGAATGAACCTGGAATGAACTCTGCAGCTGCAGTTCCTCCTACTTCCCTTCTTCCGGTTTGCAGTAAACCCTGGGTTTTCCATTCAAACTATGGCCTGAGTTTGCTCTGGCACAGTTTGATAGTGGTTTGCAGTTCTGGTCCAGAGGTAACAACAGACTACAATCTGTTGCAAACCAGGAAGGGATGAGGGGAATCACAGTGGGGGGTGGGGGGAGGGGGAGGGGCAAACCCAACTTTGGTTCTACGCTCATTTGTATCACACTGAACCAAAGTCTCCACCAAACATCGTTGTAACAGAGCAGGTGACTCCAAAGTGATTCCAGTGGGCACGAGGGAGCCTGCTGATACCTTTTCAGGTGTGCAGGGTTTTTAGAAGTGGGTGGGATTCTTGCCCAGCAGGGTTCCCGACTGGCGGTTCAGATCAAATGATGTTTCAGTCACAGCTGCCATCTGTGTTAGTTTTATTCTTTCTCACTCCTCTTTCCTAGTGTAATTTTTTTAAATTATCCCTCTTTTCCCTGCATGTGGGCTTCCTCTGTGCATGTGGCTCTGCCCCTTGCCACAGCCATTTTGTGGTTAGCTTCACCTCCTGCAGCAGCCATTCTGTGGTTGTACCCACCCCATGGCAGAATTCCAATGATGTCCACAGGCTGAAAGAAGCTGGAGACCCCTGTAATAGAGCAAGGAAACTGGATGGGAGCCAAAGAATCACACCTGTTCCTCGTCGCTGATGGCTGCTATATATCCCATGATGCTCTGCACTTCCTCGTGTGTGCCTCCTTTGCTTAAGAAATATTTTATTAGTCCATACAGAGACGTCCTTATTGTTCTGAGATCATCTAGGGTCAATTCACTGTCTTTATAGCCACTTCTAACAAAGAGAAGAAAGACCTTGTCACATACGGCTTCAGCGGGGAGGGTGAGGTATAAATCAAATAAAAATAAATAAATATTACAAAAACTAAGGAGGTAAACTTGATCTAAAAGATCTCAGTTTACTCAAGTTTTCTTTTCATGCACATTTCCTCACTCATCCTTTATAAGATATTTTATCTGTGATAATGACTCCCTCCTTTTGGTAACTGACATTAAAGTTATAATACATTTTATAACAGTGCAGAAAATTTAATTTGAATAGTGCTTAAGGAAAGCGGCAATCAATGGAATAAGCTTTTTTTGAAAGAAAGAAAGAAACAAGGAAAGCACATTCAAATTGCGGTTGGGTGATGATTGTTTAAAAAGTAAATGGTGTCATTCAAGGAGAACGATTTGAAAATTATTGTGTGTACATTCAGAGAAGTAGGCTTAGTTGTGAATAATTTTCAAGTGAGCTGGTCAAGTAGAACAGCTGAGAGACTTAACAGCACAGTCCTAAGAACCAGGCTCATTTCATAGCAGGAGCTCCTTTGCATATTAGGCCACACACCCCTGATGTAGCCAGTCCTCCAAGAGCTTACAGTAGCCCCTGTAAGAAGAGCTATGTAAGCTCTTGGAGGATTGGCTACATTAGGAGATGTGGCCTAATATGCAAAGGAGCTCCTGCTACAAAATAAGCCCTGCTAAGAACACTTGCTTGGGAATAAGGCCCACTGAATAGACCTGAGTAGGATTCTGAATAGACAGGTTTAGGATTGCTCTATAAGCTATAAACCTAGAATTCGCATCTTGCTTCTGCTATAACTCACTAGGTGGACTTAAAAAAACAGTGAACTCTCACCCCAGCCCATCTGCAAAACAGAGGATAGTATCTACAAGGATACTGTAAAGAATGTACAATACTGAGCTGTCTCCAGCAATCCATCCATGGGAGGTAGCCATGGCGCCAGTCATCCCTGCTTTCCTCTCCTCCCCAAGTTGCTATTTCTGACCCCCAGTAAGCTGAATGCCAGGAGGAGGAGGAGGAGGAGGAGGAGTTGGTTTTATATCCCATCCTTCACTACCCGAAGGAGTGTTGGAGCGGCTCACGATCACCTTCCCCCCAGTGTTCCCTCTAAGCTGAGTTGGTGTGAGCTAGCTTAGAGTCTTTTAGCCTCTGGCTCACACATTTTTGTCTTAGTTCAGGAAGGATGGCTCCAGAGCAAACTGATTTATGCAGTAGCCAAATTGCTGGCTCACAACTTTAATGCCAGTAGCTCACCAAGTAGAATTTTTGCTCACAAGACCCCACAGCTTAGAGGGAACATTGCCCCCACCACAGTGAAAACTTAGGGTTGAACGTGAAATGCCATCAGCGGAGTGAAATCAGCAAGCTGGGACTGATGTTCCCTCTAAGCTGCGCACATGCACAGGCAATTCAAGTCTGTCCGTTCGAACCCAACAAACAGCAAACTCAAGAAGAATAAAAGATCATACCCATAATAAAACCTCAAAGTATCCAGTAAAAACTGCACCCCGTATTTTTTCCGGAAGAGCCTTCTGCTGTCTTTGATGATTGTGGAAAGGTACTGGATGTGCCCTGAAAACATAAATGAGTTTTCCCATCAGAATGGGGTGTTCGCCCTTTCAAACGCTGCAGGCGATGGGTCAGATACATGAGGCATCTCTAATCCTGACTGGTGGTGATGTTCTCTCAGCACCCTGTTGATTACATCTGGCTCCACCCCAAATCTATACTGCTCCCCGATTTGTACCAAATGGTCCAGTCCCTCTTTAGATATATAGGTATCTATGTACTTCCTCTTCTGCATTCATAAATTCATAACTCTTCCAGGCTTAGTCCCAAACGTTATCCCTTCTCTGCCTGACAACTCCAAATCCCCATATCACTCCTAGGGATGGGCATGAACTGAACCATCCTACCTCCATGAACCTCCCGTGAACCTCTCAGGTGGCTTTGAAAGGTTTGTGTGGTTCATATTGGCAGATGCGCTGGCACTGGCAGTGGGGTTTGGAGAAGGCATTTAAAGAGATCCCTTTAAATGGTTTTTGCAAGCTGCGCCACTGTCACGTGACTCACAATTGCAAGTTGCGCTGCCGCAATGTGACTTGCAAAAGCCATTTTGCAAAAGCCATTTAAAGGGAAGCCATTTTGCAAAAGCCATTTAAAGGGAAACCTTTAAATAGCTTTTGAAAGCTGCACCGTGTCACAAACCAGGAAACAGTTTGTTAAACAGAAAGGTTTGTGGAGGTTCATGAGACCCCATGAAACTCCATCTTCCCGATCCGTGCCCATCCCTAATCACTCCCCTCTTTTACACAGTAGCAAAGCAAAGCGTCCCCCCCATAAGCCCGGAGTTCAATTCAGACATCGCGTTAAGTCATGGTTTTTGTTAACCCTTTGATATGCACTTCCGTTTATGCAGGGAAACCAGGTTTTGGAGCTGCTCTTCCATATTCATCCACTCAGCACTCCAGTCAATAGGTACAGCAGCTTCCAGAGACAGAGGAACAGCCTTAACTGTGGTTCAGACATCACAACAAACCATAGCTGGCAGAAACCATGGTTAACAAACCCACTTCATACCATGGTTTCTGATTTATCTGTCCAGCCTCTACGATTCCACTATCACAGACAACCTTAGTTAAATATTTGTAACCGTGGTTTGGCATTATGTCTGACTAGGAATAAGGCCTGTTGTTGCAATAAATACAATGGGTGCTAGATTGGCCTCCCGGCCATGGCCCCCCCATCTCCTTCCCTGCCCCCCTGGCCACCTGAGTCCCCGGCGGGCCAAGCCAGCCGGCGTC
This sequence comes from Lepidodactylus listeri, assembly GCA_029233225.1. Lineage (NCBI taxonomy): Eukaryota > Metazoa > Chordata > Lepidosauria > Squamata > Gekkonidae > Lepidodactylus > Lepidodactylus listeri. The sequence goes on along the minus strand of JARCFY010000010.1, from coordinate 14,714,508 downwards.
TTCCCCCCTGCCCGATCAAGGTGCCGGTGGGCCAAGTCAGCTGACCTCATTCCTCCCCCCCCCCCGCCACCTGTTCAAGGCAGGCTGCCCACTGGGCCCTCCTCCTCCGCACTGGCCATCGATCTGCTGGGGAGCAGCTGCAGAACCCCCACAGAGACAGGTGAGGCACTGGGGAGGAATGGCGCTGCTTTGGGCTGGACGAAGACAGTAGGTGTGTTCAACAGAGCGAAGCCACTGTCTTCTGAGGCACGTTTGGGCCAACGCCGCTTCTGTGGGTGGGAGTCAGAGAACGCAGCCAGTGGCCAGGGTCTCCATTGTGAGTGGCAGTTCTTGCAGCCAACTAATTAGGGAGTGCATCAAATGTGGCCACCCCAAAACAGCTTTATTATATAGAGAGCTCTGAACATCAAAAGCCTTCCTCATGCTCATTACTATTTAGTTGATAGCAGGAGAACAGGCAAATACACACCATACACATGCGCCTTTTATTCTGACATCTCCTGTATCTACTGTTAATTAGATCCAGACTAGGAACAACAGCATGTGCCAGGAAAGAGGTTTTTATTAGTGCCTTTGCTCCCATTCTGGAGAAAAACACCGGTGATTTGCTCTATTTCTGTTTATTCCAGAGGGCATTTGGTGAAGTGTGCTATATTGGTTTTTAATTGTGTATTTTAACTGTTAATTTGTTGCTTGGTGCTTAAGACAGTGGAGTCCTTGCAGCTTTTTGATAGCCACTGTGATATTTACGATAGCCACCTTGAGTTTGCAGAGATAAGACTGAGTATAAATATTTCGCCCTGACCTGATCTCATCAGATCTTGAAAGCTAAGTGGGGTCGGCCCTGGTGAGTACTTGGATGGGAGACCACCACAGAAGTCCCGGATTGCGACGCAGAGACAGGCGATGGAAAAATCACCTCTGAACGTCTCTTGCCTTAAAAACCCTACAAGGTCGCCATAAGTCAGCTGCAACGATGGTTAAATAAATAAATAAATAAATAAAACCAGTCGATAATAAATACATTTTACTCCATGGGCTCGATTCAGCTCCGGGTCCCCTTGCTTTGGAACCAAAGTTCTATCTGCACCAAACAGTGTTGCGCTCTTTCGTTTTAATATGCTGACAACCTTACCGATTCGAAATGGGAAGTCTCCACGGTTCCAGATACTGAAGTCGAAAAGTAGATACTGATACATCTGCTGCAACAGTTGTGCATTTTTGGCCACAGAGACCTGTTCTATCAGTAACTGGATGGCCATCAGAACATTTACATCCATGAAACTGCTTGGCACCTAAAAACAGACAAAACATTTCACACTGAACCTAGCAGGAATTTTCTGCCAAAGAGATTTTTTGAAGAAGAAGAGGAGGAGGAGGAGGAGATTGCATTTATACCCCGCCCTTCACTACCCAAAGGAGTCTCAGAGTGGCTTACAATCTCCTTTCCCTTCCCCTCCCCACAACAGACACCCTGTGAGGTCGGTGGGGCTGAGAGAGCTCTGACAGAAGTTGCTCTTTTTCAAGAACAGCTGTGCCAGAGCTATGGCTTGCCCAAGGTCATCCAGCAGGTGCAAGTGAAGGAGTGGGGAATCAAACCCGGTTCGCCCAGATTAGAGTCCATGCACTTAACCATTACACCAAATCATTTTGCATAAAAGTTTTCATTTATAGGTGGCCAGTCGTTCTTGACAGTTAGTCAAGGCAAACTTCTTTCATCATGTGTTTGCTGAAATGCTACTGGGGTCCTCCACCTTCTTGAGCCTGTGGGTCTTCTGGGAACGCTGAGAACAGAGAGTGGCCACCATCACAAAATGGCTGCCGTGGATGGCACAGCCATCCACCAGACGGCTGTCATAGAGGCTAGGGCCAATCACAACACATGGGGAGGATCCAAGCCAAGGAATCCTCCCACGATGTAGTCAGCTGTTTCCCAAAGGGATGTTCCCTGCAGACAGAAAGCTGATGTCACTTGACCTGTTCTGAAGCACCTCATCTGATGAGGTAAATGACAGCCAGGATTGGTTCTTTGCTTTGAGGAAGAATGAAGTTGGCACCAGGAAGTATCTCAGCAGGGGATGGGCCAGCTTGACCAGCCTGAATCCAGTGTGGCTGAAGACTCCTCAGGAGATAGCCAGCTCTGAATCAGCTAAAGTCAGAGATACAGAAGCCTCAAGACTCATTGCCAGCAGCTGATTCTGACCCACTGTTTGGAGTGTGCTGTGCTTGCAGTTATGCCCACAATGGGTGTGCACCTCGATTTGTCTGAAGCACAGTGAATCTTCCATTGTTAGAACAGCTCGATTTACACTCCAAACAGTGTAAACCGGGAGAGCACCTGGCTTGTAAAACATGGGAGGAGTCGTGGCTCACTGGCAGAGCATCTGCTTGGTACGTAGAAGGCCCAAGTTCAGTCCCCGGCGTCTCCAGTTAAAGGGATCAGGTGATGGGAAAGACCTCAGCCTGAGACCCTGGAGAGCTGCTGCCAGTCTGAGTAGACAATACTGACCTTGATGAACTGATTGGAGTATAAGGCGGCTTCACTTGTCACCAATGCTCCCTCTAAGCTGTGGAGTCTTGTGAGCAAAAATTCTACTTTGTGAGCTGCTGGCCTTAAAGTTGTGAGGGAGCGATTTGGTGGCTGCATAAATCAGTCAGCTCTGGAGCCCTCCTTCCTGAGCTAAGACAGAAATGTGTGAGCCGGAGGCTAAAAATACTGTGCGCTAGCTCACACTAAGCTTAGAGGGAACACCGCTTGTCACTACCGATACACAAAGAATGACGGCTTCTCAGGACTACTTCGCCCAATTGCTAGCAGCAAAGGAATGTACCCATACACATCATTTTTTTAAATACTTCTTGCTCACATTCTGCAATAGAGCTCCTAAGGTGGCTACACCGTGCGTGTGAACAAGGTTCTCTTGGTTGATTGGATGCCTCTGGATAAAGTGTTTTATCACCAAAATGAAAGTCGCAACGATGTTCTTCTCCAAGCGAGCCTCTGCAAGATAAGAAATACAGCCTGCACATCACCAAGGAATAGTTTCTGTTTCAGTCCAACTGTTTCCTTCAAGACAAAATGAAGTTTGAGTCCAGTGGCACCTTTAAGACTAAGGAAGTTTTATTCAAGGTATACGCTTTCATGCAGAAGTGTACACCTTGAATAAAACTGTGTTGGTCTTAAAGGAGCCACTAGACTCAAACTTTGTTCTGCTGCTTCAGACCAACACGGGTCTGCGGCTCAATGGCAGAGCATCTGCTCGGCATGCAGAGGGTCCCAAGTTCAATCCCGGCATCTCAAGTTAAAAGATCTGGCAGCAGGTGATGTGAAAGTCCTCTGCCTGAGACCCTAGAGAGCTGTGCCAGTCTGAGTAGACAATACTGATTTTGATGGACCAAGGGTCTGAGTCAGTATAAGGCAGTTTCATATGTTTAGGTGTACCTTGCTGAATCTATCATAGAATCATAGGGTTGGAGGGGACCTCCAGGGTCATCTAGTCCAACTCCCTGCACAATGCAGGAAATTCACAAATTCCCCCCGCCACACACACACACACACACACACAGTAACCCTTGTTCTGTGCCCAGAAGATGGCAAACAAACCCTCCAGGAACCCTGGTCAAATTGGCCTCTAGGAAAATTGCTCCTGACCCCCAAAGAAAGAAAGGGCCACAAGAACTAAGTACTGACGCAACCCTTCTTGCCCCGACCCTTCTCGTGATCTGCCTAAGTTCACAGAATCAGCATTGCTGTCAGACAGCCATCTAGCTTCTGCTTCAAAACCTCCAAAGAAGGAAAGCCCCCGCCCCCCCCGAGGAAGCCTGTTCCACTGAGGAACTGCTCTAACTGTCAGGAAGTTCTTCCTAATGTTTAGCTGAAAACTCTTCTGATATAATTTCAACCCGTTGGTTCTGGTCTGACCTTCTGGGACAACAGAAAACAACTCCACACCATCCTCTATATCAGTGTTTTTCAACCTTTTTCGAGCTAAGGCATATTTCTTTCATTGAAAAAATCCTGCGGCACACCTGACAATATCTCACGGCACAGTGGTTGAAAAACACTGAAATACAAGATAAATGGGTCATTAGTTGCCTCAGCTCAAGTATTAACTATGACAGTGTTACAAATACACGTAATAGCCACTCAACTTGAAATCGTAAGTTACAGATCCAAAGTGTAATGGCTCCTTCCCATAACATTGACCTGAGTTTCAGAAGAAATATAATGTGGATGTATTTTAATACTGCGATTCTGCTAAAGTTTTTCAAATAGAGAGTTTAAACTCTTACTCTTATGTGAACGGCATTCTGCTAACCATAAGTGATTTGAAGAGAAGCACAGTGCACCCATTCTTCGCTGAGGGACAGTTACTGATTTGAACCCCACCCTGACAGAAACAGCTAGCTGTTACCATCAAACACATTCATGTTTACTGGAATGTCTTGGTGCAAATCACCCCCCCCCCACACACACACACACACACTGGAAGAAACTAGCTTACTCTGCTGGAGGAGTGAATGCCCTTGGTACCGAATGTTCCTGTCCTCTGTATTAACATCCACAGGTCTAGCATGACTCTGATTCAGCACACGAGTCCTCCTCATTCATTTAAAACCATCTCGCAAGGCCAAGGGGAGCTGCGCCTCAACGGCGGCTCCCTCCTACCTCAGGCCGGCCACAGAGCGTGCGAGCAGAATCAGCGAGAGAACGCCACTGTTCTTTCTCGCATGCGCAAACGCGTCCTGGAAGGTCAGCCCAGAAGGCACATTTCTTTCATTGAAAAAATCCCGTGGCACACCTGACAATATCTCGCGGCACACCAGTGTGCCACGGCACAGTGGTTGAAAAACACTGCTCTATATGACAGCCCATCAAGCACTTGACGATGGTTACCATATCACCTTGATCGACCATTGATCTGATTCCCTTCAAGCTCAGAAAAGAGGCTACAATGCAATTCCGGCCCACAGTTCTTTCCCTACCTGAAGCCTTGGTGGAAGTTAACACCACCCAGTCTTCCTCGACTGGCGTTGCCAATTCAGGAGGCAGAGATTGCCCATCTGTTCTCTCGGGCATCTGGTCGCCCAGGAGGCTGATTTGCTCTAGCAGTGGGAAGAGCACGTTTAATCCACCTACACAATTGATCATATCCTTGATAAACCAACAAAGAAACGAGGGAGGCAGGGGTGGAGAGGAGAAAGAAGAGGAAAGGCCAGCGGTTAGAAAGTAAATATGCTGAAACCCACCACAACAAAAAAAGATCTTTAAATTGCCACAGCCCTTAGCAAACTGGAATTATTATTATTCCAGCCAGACAGAGCTTCTGAAACAGTTTGGGAGCATGTGTGTACATAAATTTAAAAACCCCTATTATTATTATTATTTATTATTTATTTAAGTTATACCCCACACTATTCCACAAGTAAGATTTGTGAGTATATAAATAAGTATATAAATACACAAACATCACTTTCCTGGCAAGTCTGTTGGTCACACTGGGTTTCTGGTACAGCATAGCCTCCTTTCCTGTAAAGGAGCCATCAGTGGCTCCCACAGAAACCAAAGACTCCCACGGATTTCTCTGGTAGAAATTTGTATGCCTACAGCTAGGGATCTTGCTAACATGGGGGCACAACATTTCACCCTTCTCCAGGGGGGTCAGCACCATCCAAAATGGATTTTATCACCACCTCAGCTATTGATGCTCCTTAGGCTCTCACCTCCGGGGAACCCCCATGTTTACTGTCGTTTGACCCCCCCCCCCCTTTCTGTACAAGTGTACACTTCAGTGTGGGCTAGAAATGACAGGAGGAGCCTGAATCAAAGTGATATCAAAAGATTGTGAGTCAGGCCATGAAGGAAAGGAATGCAGGGCAGCTCCTCTATCAACCATGCCCAAAAGCCACCTTTAGAGGGGTTCGGTTGAGGATCTCGGAGCTGCCTCCCAGATAATATGACCATACCTAACAACCCAAATCTCCAAAACAATAAGCAATGGGCTGATCCCAGCAATTTCCTTCCTCTCTAAACTTGTAGGATAGGGTGGGGTAATAATCATAAACCAGATCGGATTACCCCAGCCTCTCCCCCGATCATGACAAGTACCTACCCAATAGATACATACTTCTCTAACTTCCAAACTTCCCCAAGGGAACATTTTTGACACTCTCCATGCAAATGGGGATAACTCCTCTCCACAATAAAGACAAAGTGATTTCTTTTTCAGGCCTACTCATTCTTGAATGATTGTATTTTCATTATCCCCACATTCCAGGGCCAACATTTCTCCCCCTCCTCATCCCAGGCAAAAAGGTATAAAAAGTTACCCCTCAGCCCCCATTTTTGTAGGCCGTATGGACTCATCCTGCTACCCCAGCCTCACGGTTGGCATCTCACCTCCCTACTCCACACGGACCGGCCTCTGCGTCTCCTTCCTCCGCCTGGTCACTTCCAGAGAGACAACCCCCTCCCCTTTTTCTTGTCTCATTTTCTCTTATAGGTTTATTCCCCCTGCAGGCAGGCACTTTTTCCCTAGGGAACTGGCAGGTGGACAGGTCGACGGTTTTCTATTTACTGTACTGTGTTTTCCTTTCTGTAATATTATTTTTGCTCTACTGTACTGCAAAGACTAATTTGGCCTCTTTTGCTGTTCACAAAAAAAGCCCCCTTTTGTTTAAGTCTTTTCTCTTTTTTTTCCCTGACTGCTGATCTGAATCTGGACTTTGGTACACATAGGCTAAAGATCCAACAAAATTTGCCTCTGTCTTCACTGTGAAAGATGAGAAGTGCCTGCTCACTGCAGAGCCACTGATTTCGGGAGGGGTGTTGAAAGACCTGAGTCAGATTGAGGTGACAAGAGAGGAGGTCCTACGACTGACAGACAACTTAAAAACAAATAAATCACCGGGCCCGGATGGCATACATTCGAGAGTTCTGAAAGAAGTCAAATGGGAACTTGTGGATCTCCTGACAAAAATAATGTAATCTTTCCTTAAAATCTGCCTCTATTCCTGAGGACTGGAAGGTAGCAAATGTCACTCCTATCTTTAAAAAGGGTTCCAGAGGAGATCTGGGAAATTACAGGCCAGTCAGTCTGACGTCGATATTGGGTAAGTTGGTGGAAACTGTTATTAAGGAAAAAAATTAGTAGGCACATTGATGAACAAAATCTTTTGAGGAAGACTCAGCATGGGTTCTGTAAGGGAAGATCTTGTCTTACTAACCTGTTAGTGTTCTTTGAGGGAGTGAACAAACATGTGGACAAGGGGGAACCCAATAGATGTTGTTTACCTTGACTTCCAGAAAGCTTTTGATAAAGTTCCTCATTAAAAGTTCCTAAGTAAGCTCAATAGTCATGGGATAAAAGGACAAGTCCTTTTGTGGATCAAAAACTGGATAATTAAAAGGAAACAGAGTGAGTGTAATGGGCAATTTTCTCAGTGGAGGGAGGTAAGCAGTGGGGTACCGCAGGGATCAGTACTCAGTCCGATGCTTTTTAACTTGTTTATTAATGATTTGGAGTTGGGAGTAAGCAGTGAAGTGGCTAAATTTGCAGATAACACGAAGTTGTTCAGGGTGGTAAGAACCAGGGAGGATTGTGAGGCACTCCAAAGGGATCTGTCAAGGATGGGCGAGTGGACATCAACGTGTCAAATGGGGTTTAATGTGGCCAAGTGCAAAGTGATGCACATTGGAGCCAAAAATCCTAACTATAAATACACGTTGATAGGGTACGAACTGGCGGAGACTGACCAAGAGAGAGATCTTGGAGTCATAGTAGATAACTCAATGAAAATGTTGAGACTGTGTGCGATTGCAGTGTAAAATGGCCAATGCTGTGCTGGGGATTATTGGGAAGGGAACAGAAAACAAATCAGTCAGTATCATAATGCCTCTGTATAAATCGATGATGCGACCTCATTTGGAGTACTGTGTACAGTTCTGATCGCCACACCTCAGAAAAGATATTATAGCATTGGAAAAACTGCAGAAAAGGGCAACTAAAATGGTAAAAGGATTGGAACACTTTTCCTATGAAGAAAGGTTGAAGCGCTTGGGGCTCTTTAGCTTGGAGAAACGACAGCTGAAGGGTGACATGATTGAGGTTTATAAGATTATGCATGGGATAGAGCCGATAGAGAAAGAAGTACTTTTCTCCCTTTCTCACAATACAAGAACTCATGCGCACTCCATGAAATTGCTGAGCAGTCGGGTTAGAACAGATAAAAGGAAGTACTTCTTCACCCAAAGAGTGATTAACACATGGAATTCACTGCCACAGGAGGTGGCGGCGGCTACAAGCATGGACGGCTTCAAGAGGGAATTAGATAAACATATGGAGAAGAAGTCCATCAGTGGCTATTAGCCACAAAGTATAGATAGGAACTCTCAGTCTGGGGCAAGTGATGCTCTGTATTCTTGGTGTTTGGGGGGGGGGGGGGCACAGTGGGAGGGCTTCCTGCCCCCACTGCTGGACCTTCTGAGGGTACCTGATGTTTTTGGCCACTGTGTGACGGAGTGTTGGACTGGATGGGCCATTGGCCTGATCCAACATTGGCTTCTCTTATGTTCTTATCCCACGCATACAGATATCCAAAATATATGTGTTTGTTCCATGCTACCAAGGGGACGCCTTTGCACATGACAGCTCTGACATGTGTATTATCGATTTGGGTAACACTATGGGACACACTGAAGACCCCCCTTTTTAATAGATTAATTTACTTCTAAAGTAAACAAAACCCACTGAAAAATCACTGAACTTCTGAAGCACTTCCAAGACGTGATGACTTAACAATCTACCCAGCTTCTTTCTGTTACTATTGCCTTCTTCCATAACCCAAAAGAAGGGTCTCAGTTAATTACACTCAGTATTCCACAGTTAAGAAGGGTACATCTGCCCATCAAACTTCGATTCTGACATATTTATTTCCTTCATTATGTTTCCCCCTCAGAATTAAACCCAAGCAAACGGTGACCATATAAATTAAGCTCGTTATTCCAGTTTGGTCCTTGCATCCGCTAAACACCTTTATTCTGCTACTCACCCTCTGCCTATATGTATGGACTCACAATTTCCATTTCAATGTATCTGAAGAAGTGTGCATGCAGACAGAAGTGTATACCTTGACTCAAACTTTGTTGGCCTTCAAGGTGCCGCTGGACTCAAACTTTGTTCCACCCTCTTCCAAATCTTTGTCAGTTTCCAAAACACTCACACCAGAATTTGTCGCTGGTCCCAGAACCTATGACTGTTTCATGTGGCAGTCTCACACCTGCTTTGATCATGCTGTTTAGCATAAAATAAAGCAACATGTACAAGAGGCTACTGAAACGGCTTACCTTGATGTCCCAGTTCACGACTTTGTTTCCAGTTAGCCTTCCGTGGAAAAGGTTTGGGGAAAGGTCAAGACATATTGGGCTTCTGCAAGCCTGACAGAAGAAAGCAGAAAACAGGCTCCTATGTAATTTCACAATACAAATTTTAATTAAGCTTTGATAGAGAAATCAAACAAAAGTACGCTTGTTTGAGATGGGGATTAACCTGGCTTGGTTCCGTCCTCTCTCCCTCCTCTCATGCACATAGCACAACTGAAGACCACCTGTTTTCAGAAGTCTTCAAACTCCAGTTTCCTGGGACATCCAAGCGTGGGTGCCTGAACAAAGCAGAGTTTGTCCCCCTCCCCAAACCAGGATTCTAAAACCACAGTTTAATTCGGGTAGAGAATCCCAGTTTATGGGAAGGAAGCAAACTTTCGCACAGACGTCCACATTTCCATGTTGCAACTCGTTGGACATAGGATTTCTGAAACCAGGAGGCCCCCCACGCATGAAGAAGGCAAGGGTGTCGTATGCATGACAAGAAACCATGACCATGCTCATCCCAAACAAGCATCTGTTCACAACATCAGAATGTAGCTGCTGCTTATTTTTAAGTCATGACTTATTAAGATCAGAAGAACAGGAGGAGGAGATTGGATTTATATCCCACCCATCACTCGGAGTCTCAGAGCAGCTTATTCTTTTATTTGTTGGATTTATACCCCGCCCTCCCTGCCAAAGCAGGCTCAGGGTGGCTTAAAATCTCCTTTCCTTCCTCTCCCTACAACAGACACCCTGTGAGGTAGGTGGGGCTGAGAGGGCTGAGAGAGCTCCGACAGAAACTGCTCTTGAGAGAACTGTGGCTTGCCCAAGGTCTCCCAGCAGCTGCATGTGCATATAGGCTCAATGATTCAAAAATGAGACAGTAAATGAATCAACACAGGACCAAAAAAGGAGTTTTATAGTTACAATCAATTGATGCAAGGCCTAAGAATATTGGTGAGGCCTCATAGAGTATTGCCTTGTGTCACGGTCAGGTATATAAGTCCTGAATAATATTATTATTGTAAGCCTTCCAATTTTGGTCCAGAAGGCACAATCAAATCAGAGCCAATGTACTAAAATGTTGTGTTGGACCTCCTGGTGGCACCTGGTTTTTGGCCACCATGTGATAGAGTGCTGGACTGGATGGCCGTTGGCCTGATCCAATATGGCGTCTCTTATGTTCTTACATTCATGAATTCCTTCTGTTCAACAACTTCTCCCACTACTAGAAGAAGAAGAGATTGGATTTATACCCTGCCTTCACTCGGCGTCTCAGAGCGGCTTGCAATCTCCTTTCCCTTCCTCTCCCCACAACAGATACCCTGTGAGGTACAGTGGGGCTGAGAGAGCTCTGAGAGAACCACTCTTGAGCGACTGACCCAAGGCAGCTGCATGAGGAGAAGTGGGGGATCAAACCTGATTCTCCCAGTTTAGAGTCCGTGCTCCTAGCCACTACACCAAACTGGCTCGCACTACTTCCTGGGGCTTAACAGAGTGACACTCCTAAGTGCACCCTTCTGAGCCCATTGATTTAGAAGGGTGCAACTCTGCTTAGGAAGGTTCTGCTAGTCTTCCAGATTAAAAAAAACAGAAGCATCAAGCCCTAGTTCACATGAATCTGTTTTTTTACAACACTGCATTCAATTCGCACAGGCACAACTAAGCGGAAAGCATCTGTCGACTGCTACCTTTGGTGTATAGTGAAGGAGGACTTTGCTAGACCAATCTACCATCTCGGCCTCCTGGGATTTCCACGGAGATAAGCAGTTGGGACCTTCAGAATATGAAAAACATGACAGTGCATTTCAAATCTGGGATGACAAAGTTTTGTTAACGCTATTGCAAATACAGAGGCTCTTGAAACTCTCCTTGGTACAGCGAGAGAGAGAGAAGTGTGGATGTAGGGTGCTATGCATCCAGCCCATGGAGTATGCAAGGGTGGGATCCTAACTCAAGAAGAAGAAGAGTTGGTTTTTAAACCCAACTTTTCACTACTACCCGAAGGAGTCTCGGAGTGGCTGACAATTGCCTTCCCTTCCTCTCTGTGAGGCAGGTGGGGCTGAGAGAGTCCTGAGAGAATTGCCACTGGCCCAAGGTCACCCAGCAGGCCTCATGTGCCTCCGAGTGGCTGACATCGCCTTCCCTTCCTCTCCCCACAACAGGCTCCTTGTGAGGTAGGTGGGGCTGAGAGAACTCTGAGAGGACTATGACTGATCCAGGGAGGAGCGGGGAATCAAACGCAGTTCTCCAGATTAGAGTTCGTTGCTCTTAACCACTACACCAAACTGAAGAAGATGGGACCCCACAGATTATTATGAGGCCATAGCAAAAATAATAACCATCATCCACATTAATCCAACATGCCACAAGCACTAAACAAGAATTAGAAATATACGCCCAGCCAACACATCTGTAGCCTACTGGATAGCACCTGTACATATGTGGGTGTGGTTATTTGATTAAAACAAAAGAAACACCCCCTATTTAATTTTCTATATATTTCCGTCAATCCAATACAACTAAAATGTTAAATATTAAGAACCTAGCAGGTGCACATGTTCAAATAACTAGGTCTGCCCTTAATTCTACTGGCGGGATACGGACATGCCTCTGTTTTACTGAGTATCCAAGACAAGTAGTTCATAAGTGGCTCACCTGCCAGATATAATGCTTTCACATGAGAAGGCTGCAGGGCTTCATGGAATACGATGACGGATCCGAGCTGGCCTTCTAAAGAGGTGGGGTACCCCCACTCACTGTCTTGGGTTCCCGCCGAAATCTGCTTGGTAACCAGTTCCGGTTTCCCAAGTAGCCCGCCCCAGCTGCCCGTGGACAGAATCCCCCCTAAGGATGTCCGATGAGGTATCACAGGGGAAGCGAAAGGCGGGTCCGGGATCTGGGACGGTGGAGGAGTCGTGGTCCTTTGGCCTGCCGAACCAATGCCGCAGGAAGTAAAAGGCTGGAGGTTCCCCCATGTAAAAAGAAAAGCAAGGTATTGACAAATTACATCCAGTTCAACATGTACATCAAAGTGCAGGCATTGGCAGTGAGGTAATTTCCTTCCCCCAAATGGCGGAGCTGATGCTCACTCTGGAATTAGGAAAAGTGAGTTCACAACACAGATAACACTTCGCCACCACAGGGCCAAATTTTACAACATCCCAAGATGGGCAGGAATAAATTACGAGATGGGCGGGATATGAATGCGAAAATAATAATAATAAAAAAATAAACCCTTCAAGGAGCACACACCCCCCATCTATCCAATCTTTTAATAGGGTTTATTTTACTTTATTGGGTTGGGGGGGATTTCTGGGTTTTATTGTTGTTTAATGTTGTGAGTGCATGCCATACACCGCCTTAAGCCATTGGAGAATGTCAATGGCGCACTAACTGAGTATCACCTCTCCAAGCAACCAGCTACTCTTCCAACAGGACCTCCATCTTTGAATTAGCCTCTGTTTCAGTTTGTCAACCTTTGTCTAGCCCATTATAGATATCAAATGCCCGTTCAGCACTTCTGAAGGAGAAGTTGTCAAGATGGGTGTCAGGATTACTGAGGGCCCTTTGCTCCAACCCCCCCGGAATGACCTCTCCCAATGGTTCCACATAAATGTTAAGGGGAGGGGAGCCTTGTGAAGCACCAAGCATGAATGGAGCAGTGCTAAAATCCTCCAGATGCATGTTCTGGAACCTGCCATATTGATACAAAGCACAGCAGGCCCACAACACCCATCCCAGAAAAAGCCATCCAGAAGGCTCTTTCCAGTGGGGTAGCCTCATTAATCTATTGTAGCAAAATGAAACAGAAGTCCAGTGGCACCTTAAAGACTGACATTTATTCCAGCATTTGGGGGGGGGGGTTTAAAATTAGGGAGGGAGGGAGGGAGGGAGGAGACAGGCAGGCCTTTTGGCGGGCAGGATAGACAGACAGACAGACAGAGATATATTATCTTGAAAAACAAACAGATAGTATAAAGAAAATGGTTATATATCATAAGCAAGAAAGTGGTGATATATCAGAAGCAAAACAATAAGAAATATTTCTCCCCAGCACCCCCTTTCATTACATTAAAGGGTTTTTGGGACACTGTCTCTAAGGTACAATAAAAACTACTTCTGTTGGGATACATTTATAATCAACATTTTACATTTCAGATTCCATAACTAATCTGTTTCTCGAATATTTATTCCAGCATTTGAGAGGCATAGCTGTGACTCACTGAAGCCCGTACTGGAATAAATGTTGGTAGTCTTTAAGGTGCCACTGGACTTCTCTTTTGTTTTGTCTGGAAGGATACCATGACTGACGGAATCCAGAACCAATGAAAGCTCAGCAGGAAAATCAATAGGATCATACGCTGCCTGTCTTTTTTTCCTACAATAAGTTGTCAGAACAGAATGACCCGTGGCAAACTTAGTACTGAAACCACGCCAGAACCAAATGAGTCCTGTTAATCTACTTTGTCCCAGACATTCTAGAGCTGAGCTGCCAACATCCACTAAAGCACTTTGCCTTGCTAGAATTCCCTACTTATGTTCCGTCAAGAACGGCCATTTGTTCACATCTGGCTCCACTGGCAGCTTTCAAAAAACAGCTGCATTGGTTGCTAGCCATATTCCTATCTAAAATATAAAGATCTGGACGTTCAGTTCTTGACATAAAGTACTGTTTGTTTGTGTATGTGCTTTGTTAAAGCACAAGAGATGAATCAAGCAAGCAATCTCAACACAGAAGAAACAAACAAAGGAACATTTCTCAGCATAAATCATGGCAGTTCAGTACAAAATTTATGTCGGCACTAATCAGGATCGCTAACCAAGAGTATTAACAACCCCTTAGAATATTGAATTAACAAAGCACCATGTGGCTTTTTAGACTAGGTTTAGAAGGCTGCTGGAGCAATCCTAAACGGCATTACATCCTTCTAAGCCTAGTGATTTCAGTGGGGTGACAAAAAGGTGTAACCCTGTTTAGGATTACACTGTGAGAAAGTCACATTCACAGTCACCCTTCAGAGGGTGGGTCTGTTGGTGCAGAAGAGCTAGAATCAAACCCAGCAGCACCTCAAGAGACCAAAAGAATTCTTAGGGTATAAGCTCTCAGACTCATAACTCCCTCAGGGAGTTTTCGTTCTCAAAAGCTTATACCCTGAACATCTTGTTCGTCTCCAGGGTGCCAACGGACTCGAATCCAGCACATCTGTACTGGACTCCTGCGCCTTTCCCTCACCAAGCATAATCACATCTTTGAGATTACTAAATGGCTCATGTGCCTTAGAGAAGGCACATTTTCTTTCAGTTTAACCTTAATAAAATCAGGCCGCACCCAGAGTATTGTGTGTGCAGTTCTGGAGGCCTCACTTTAAAAGGGATGTGGACAGAATGGAGCAGGTGCAGAGGAGAGCAACAAGGATGATCGGGGGCCTGGCGACCAAGAAGCCCTGTGAGGAAAGCCTGAGGGACTTGGGAATGTTCAGTCTGGAGAAGAGGAGGCTGAGGGGGGACAGGATGGCTCTCTTGAATTATTTGAAGGGCTGTCACTGAGAGGAGGGCATGGAGCTGTTCTTGTTGGCGGCAGAGGAGAGGACCCACAAGAATGGGTTTGAATTAAGGGCAGGAAGGTACCGGCTGGATATCAGAAAAACTTTTTTACAGTAAGAGTTGTACAACAGTGGGATCAGCTGCCTAGAGAGGTGGTGAGCTCCCCCTCACTGGCAGTCTTTAAGCAGCGGCTGGACAAACCCTTGTCAGGGATGCTCTAGGCTGAGCCTGCATTGAGCAGGGGGTCGGACTAGATGGTCTGTCTGGTCCCTTCCAGCTCTGTGTGATTCTATGATTCTATGACTCTAGTGCAGGGGGTGGTGGTTCCCCCCACCCCCTTGCAATGCTGCTGCCTCAGCAGTGCTGAAGGGCTGGCAGAGCTGGTGCTTCCTTCTCCCCCGTCCGCAGTGCTGCCACTGGTTCTGCCACTGGCAAGTGCAGACAAATGTTCTCTGTTTAGAGAGTTTTGGACCTCTCCCCCTTTTAAAGTTTTCAGATATTTCTGCAAATCTGAGGGGGTTCCCCCAAGTTTGGAGGGAAAATCTCCCTTCTGTCAACGTGGCCCCAACCCACAGATCTAAGTATCCACAGACGGGGCCAGGTTGGCTATCTCTATATATAATAATGCTGTTTTGGGGTGGCCACGTTCGATACGCTCCCTAATCAGTTGGATGCAAGACCTGCCACTCAGAATGGGGACCCTGGTCACTGGCTGTGTTCTCTGACTCCCACCCACAGAAGCAAAGCCGGCCCAAACTTGCCTCAGAAGACAGTTGCTTTGCTCTGCTGAACACTCCTATTGTCTTCATCTGGCCCAAAGCAGCACCACAACTCCCTAGCGCCTCACCCTTCTCTGCAGGGGTTCTGCGGCTGCTCTCCCCAGACTGACGGCCAGTGTGGAGGAGGAGGGTCCGGCGGGTGGCCTGCCTCGAACGGGCGGGGGGGAAGGATGAGGCCAAGTGGCTTGGCAAGCCAGGGACTCAAGCAGCCAAGTGTGGGGGGTGGGGGAGAAGACAAAGGGGGCTGCAGCCAGGCGGCCAAGCTAGAGCCCATTGTATTTATTGCTACAGCGGACCTTATCCCTAGGTAGATATATTGATAAAAGTTCCTCAGGGTCCTGTCTCTGAATAGCAGCATTTTGAGAAGAGTCCCATTCTGCTGACAGAAATCCCTTCCATTGAGTGGAAATTACCACAGGATCCAGCCCAAAGTAGTAAAGGAAGAAGGAAGAAAATTGAAGCAGTTTCCTTCAGTCATTTTAACAAACAGGGAGGAACACAAAGGAAAATTAATTTTCAATGAGAGTACTAAGGGCTTTAAAAGCTTTAAACTACCACTTTCAGGTGAATCTGAAACACGTAGCGTTAACACTCTCAACACAGGTGAGATACACACCCACGGCTGATGTTCTCAGATGCTCTTCAAGGACCCATGGTAGCCATCAAGCTGACTGCATGTGTTATAGCAGCCAACTCTTTATTGAAAATGCAGGAGCCTGTGTCATCCACTACAGAATTTTTGTTTGTGCCTGATAAACTGTAAATCAGGATCTTTATTCTATCTGAACAACCCCGGGGGGAGGGGGGGCGTTACGCACAGCAGCAGAAACTTAC
Organism: Lepidodactylus listeri; assembly: GCA_029233225.1. Classification (NCBI taxonomy): domain Eukaryota; kingdom Metazoa; phylum Chordata; class Lepidosauria; order Squamata; family Gekkonidae; genus Lepidodactylus; species Lepidodactylus listeri. The sequence continues at coordinate 14,697,981 of JARCFY010000010.1, read as the reverse complement.
TTCATTCATGGCAGGAAATCTGAGTGGTGCGGAGATCTTCTGCTGCCCGTTCACATAAATATAGACGAGGCTTTGCCCAAAGGGCCTTTTCCCGGGCATATGAACAATGCTTATATGGTGCTGTTGAGAAATTGGATCATACCTTTCAGTTAAATCCTCATTGTTATTTCTACAAAACAGTTACAAGCAGCTAGGCAAGGAGGGCTTCTCAGCACTAAAGCACTAAAGGAGGAACTTACCCATCCATCCCCAAACGCCAAAGAAGAGGAGGCCCAAGATTTGCTCATAGGCCAAATGGAAATATAACCTCCCTGGGCCAAAAGAGCTGGAAGTGGACCATTCAACTGTACATGGAGGCGGAAAGTGCTTTCAAGTCGCGGTCGACTTATGGAGACCCTGCAGGGTTACGGACGTCAGTGTTCCCTCTAAGCTGAGTTAGTGTGAGCCAGCTCACAGTTTTTTAGCCTCCGGCTCACACATTTTTTGTCTTAGCTCAGGAAGGAGGGCTCCAGAGCAAACTAATTCATGCAGCAGCCAAATCGCTTGCTCACAAATTTAATGCTGGCAACTCACAAAGTAGAATTTTTGCTCACAAGACTCCACAGCTTAGAGGGAGCATTGACTACGGTTCCCTGTACCCCGACTATTAGCTGCAAATTCCCCCTCCACATTCCTCTACCCAAGCCCATTGTTATGATTAATCAGTATCAACCCCGCAGTGAAATGAAGGCAGAGGATGTTTCTAATCACACGCAGAGCAAACCCGGATTCCGATCAGCAGAGGTGACTTCGTTTTAACTTTGGCCGGACACACTGAAACACAACCCTTCCTGAGTGGACTGGGGGTGGGTTAAGAGGTTGTGTGAACATTCCCTGGGGCTGCTTTTTCAGTCGGCCGTGTACAATGAGTTCTGATCAGCTTATTGCTTGCAGTAGCTTGCTGGTGCACATGTTGCTTTCCACCAGCACCCTGCACAGCAGCAAAACCCCGGTGTGCATCACGACCTCTCTAGAGCCTCCTGCAATTCATCTCCAGCCCCACCTCCTCAACCACCAGCCCGGGATGAAGCCTGCAGGGCTGTTAGCGGGTGGAAACGAGAAGGAGCAGAAGTGGGATGGCAGGAAGTCCTCTGGGTTGCCCAGGGAGCCGGGGGGGGGAAGGGGCCTGGGCTGCACAGGAAGTCGTGAGGCCTTGGCAGGAAGTTGTGGATCCAGGCCCCAGGAGGCCCCACCGTAGCTACAAGCCTGCATTCCCATGATTCTCTCTGTCTCAGGTAATTCCCAGGACCTCTCTGTGGGAACCCTGTTCACAGTTTTAAGAGTGCCGTGCTTACATGCTGGAACAGCCCTTCTTACCCAGAGAGAATCGCAGAAGCAGTGGTCGGACAACATCACAGTAGCGTATTCCTTCTTTGTGCACACAGCGACCACCAGCATTCCAGAGCAGGTGACGAACGCTTCAAAGCCCATCCCACTAACTGTAAAGAAGCTACAAAAAGGGGGGAAATAGTTCTTAAGGACGATAGGTCAATTGCCTAGAAATACGCACCCGGTAAGTGTCATCTTCTCGGAAATCAAGTGTCACAACTCTGTCATATCCAGGTAAACATTTAGTTTGTATTAATGTGGGGGGGGGAGGTGCTCCCCTCAGGGTGGTGGCCCCGAGACCAAGTCTGTAAGTGGTGGCAGAAAGTGGTGTGAAGTTTCAGCCGACTTACGGCGACCCTGCAGGATTTTCAAGGCAAGAGATGAGGAGAGGCGGTTTTGCCATCGCCTGCCTCTGTGTAGCAGCCCTGGGCTTCCTTGGCAGTCCCTTGTCCATATCAACCAAGACTGACCCTGCTTAGCTTCTGAGATCTGATGAGATCAAGCTAGCCTGGGCCATCCCAGTCAGGGCCATTTTGTAAGCAGGCGTATTCACTGAGAAGGAGAGAGTAGCCTTTACAATATTGTAAAATTATCTTTTGTAACAGGGTCGCCATCTTGATTTTGACAGCTCACCCTTGATGAGATGTAGGAGAAGTGTTGGTTTTATAACCCACTCTTCACTACCCAAAGGTGTCTCAGAGCAGCTTACAATCACCTTCACTTCTGTTCCCACAACAGATACCCTGTAAGGGAAGTGGGGCTGAGAGAGCTCTGAGAAACCTGTGACTGACCCAAGGTCATCCAGTTGGCTTCATGTGGAGGAGCGGGGAATCAAACCCAGTTCTTCAGATTAGAGTCCGCCGCTCCTAACCACTACGCGACAGAAGGTTTAACTTCCTATGCTGGGCTGCAGTTTCCTCAGACTTCAAAAACGGCGGCTTAGACCAGGGCTTATGCATGAATTTTGCAGTAGATGGCATCCTTATGCATGAATTTTGCAGTAGATTAACTTATATACTTATATACTTAAACTTAAACTTATATACTTATATACTTAAACTTATATACTTAAATTCATTAACTTATATACTTAAATCCCAAGAGTAAAAACAGAAATCAACTGGGCTGTTCTGTTGCATACAAGAAAATGAATTCAGGTGGGTAGCCGTGTTGGTCTGAAGCAGCAGAATGAAGTTTGAGTCCAGCGGCACCTTTAAGACCAACAAAGTTTTATTCAAGGTATAAGCTTTCGTGCGCATGCACACTTCTTCAGATTCACTGTATCTGAGGAAGTATGCATACACATGAAAGCTTGTATCTTGAATAAAACTTTGTTGGTCTTAAAGGTGCCACTGGACTCAGACTTGGTCCTACAAGAAAATGAATAATTCATCTCTTCCAGCCATTAAACAACAAAAAGAAATTATACTAGTAATTTGTTTTTTTGTTTTTAAGTGCACATTAAGAGGGAAAGGAACATGAGGCATCCTATCCTAAGCCCAAGTGATTCTTAGAGATCAGGTCACTAATAAGAAAGGGAAATTGCATCATTATGTTGCCCACAGTTGAAACATTTTCTGTTGCCATTGCAGATACGACATCAGAAATATTCCAGGCAGTTCTTCCTAATTTTTATAGACCTTTCTGTGCCACCAAATAAATACTTCTAGCTCTGTCTTCTAGCTCTGTCAGTTAACCCTCTGGTTAAAGCCATTCCCTGCTTATAGGTTACATACCCACTCTGGAACAACAAACCAACTTCTTTATGTGGTGGGGATTTGTATTATCTCAGAACGATGATCCAACCATTTTGCCTAAGCACCCGCAATTCACGAGTGGGCCTTGGATTACTGTTTCAGAATTACTTGACCAAGAAAAAGAAGGCACTTTTACATAACCACAGCTTCAACAGTACAAAATGTACCCAGAGAAGAAAATGGCAACTGGGCAGGTCAAACACCTGGTCTGGCAGGCTGGAAAACTGGGCTAAAACAAATAAAATGAATTTCAGTGGGGATAAATGTAAAGTTCTGCATTTAGGTAGGAAAAATCAAATACTATAGGATGAGGGAGACTTATCTTGGCAGAAGTGTGTGCCAAAAGGACCTAGGGGTCTTAGAAGACCATACACTGAACATGAGTCAGCAGTGTGATGCGATAGCTAAAAGGGCAAATGTGATTTGGGGCTGTATCAACAGAAGTATAGTGTCCAGATCCCGTGAAGTGATGGTATCGCTTTTCTCTGCTCTGGTTAGACCTCACCTAGAGTACTGTGTTGAGTTTTGGGCACCACAATTTAAGAAGGGATACAGACAAGCTGGAAAGTGTTCAGAGGAGGGCAATGAAGATGGTGAGGGGTCTGGAGACCAAGTCCTGTGAGGAAAGGTTGAAGGAGCTTGGTGTGTTTAGCCTGGAGAGGAGACAACTGAGAGGTGATATGATAACCATCTTCAAGTACTTGAAGGGCTGTCATCTAGAGCAGTGTTTTTCAACCACTGTGCCGGGGCACACTGGTGTGCCGCGAGATACTGTCAGGTGTGCCGCGGGATTTTTTCAATGAAAGAAATGTGCCTTCCGGGCTGACCTTCCGGGACGCGTTAAAATACATCCACATTATATTTCTTCTGAAACTCAGGTCAATGTTATGGGAAGGAGCCATTACACTTTGGATCTGTAACTTACGATTTCAAGTTGAGTGGCTATTACGTGTATTTGTAATACTGTCATAGTTAATACTTGAGCTGAGGCAACTAATGACCCATTTATCTTGTATTTCAGTGTTTTTCAACCACTGTGCCGTGAGATATTGTCAGGTGTGCTGCGGGATTTCTTCAATGAAAGAAATGTGCCTTAGCTCGAAAAAGGTTGAAAAACACTGATCTAGAGGATGGTACAGAGTTGTTTTCTGTTGCCCTGGAAGGTCAGATCAGAACCAATGGGTTGAAATTGAATCAGAAGAGTTTTCGGCTAAACATTAGGAGGAACTTCCTGACAGTTAAAGCGGTTCCTCAGTGGAACAGGCTTCCTCGGGAGGTGACGGGCTCTCCTTCCTTGGAGGTTTTCAAACAGAGGCTCTTCTGACAGCAATGCTGATCCTGTGAACTTAGGCAGATGAGACGGAGGGCAGGAAGGGTTGTCTCAGTGCTTAGTCCTTGTGGCCCTTTCTTACAAGCCCAGGGAAATGCTGATCACTACTTTGGAGTCAGGAAGCAATTTTTCTCTAGGCCAGTTTGGTTGGAGATCCTGGAGGTTTTTTGTCATCTTTTGGGTGTGAAAGAAACAGTCACTGGAGGTGTGGGGGGGAGGTATTTGCAAATTTCCTGCATTGTGCAGGGGATTGGAATAGATGAACCTGGAGGTCCCTTCCAACTCTATGATTCTATAATTCATACTGTAGCATTATTTTAAACGAAGTTATCACACGCTGGTCAATGATTGAATGGGGGAATATCTAAGTGTCAGCTATGCTGCCATAGCTGGTGGGAGGAGGCAAGAGGCTGTTGGGTGAACTCTTCTCCTAGTGCTGGAAGGCCAACTTTCATTTCTTTCACAGTGCCTAACCTTCTAGTCTGGCTTGTGACCTTGGTACCCAGCACCGTTTATTTCCCTGGGCATGGGAACCCGTTATTTTAGGCACGCTCCTTTGCTCCCTGCGATTGGCTCAGATCCATCAGGGGACCCCTCTTTGAAACCTGTATATCTTCCCCTCTCCTGCTTCTAGAGTTAGCGCTAACACTGAATGCATGCACAGATGACCTGCCTTTACTGTACTCAATAAACTTGATCCTTCTGAAGGAATGCTGTTGGGACTGACTACTGCGGGACTTATTTAAAACTAAGCCATCACACCCGGGTCAGTGACTGAATGGGAGAACACCTAAGAGCCTCGCGACCTTTCTTAACAAACAGTGTGCTAAGTATAATATACAAACACATAAATTAATACCCCTACTATGTGGACCAAAAAAATCCACACAATAGGGCCACCCAGGGTTAGGCACATGCTTTTGCCAACATGATGGTCCCTCTGGGTTTGCAAAAGAATGCGAGAACTCAGTGGAGGGAATAAACAAAAAGGGCTGAGATCTCACAAGATTTCAGTAGCCGTTTCGAATTGCCTAGGCTACCAAGATCTTACAAGGCTACCTCACCAGATTTCGGTTCTAGTGCATTCAGTTTCCAAGCTGGAGATGAGTTGCGGGTGGGTGGGGAGAAATGGCAGCAGGTAGGCAGGACAAGCAGGAAAACTGGGGAGAGGCAGAGTAACAGATGTGGAACGGGAGGATAAAACGGCCTAGAGAAGGGCCCTGCCCCTTGCCACACCCCTCTGATCATCCTGGCCCAAGCGAGTCACGGACAGCACACCACTCAGCTGCAACATCACCGGGTGAGTCATGCAGTAGTGGCCACCTCACCTGGCTAGCCCAGGTGAGTCATACAGCAATGGTGCAGCCTGACACCACACACATCACCCAGAATACTGCACACGTCGCCCAGCAGTGGCTCAAACTCCACAAGGCCAGCCGCTTCACTAGGAAGGGGGGCTCAGAAGAGCCCTCCCTCCCAAAAGCCAGTAACCTGCCAGGAGTTTTCCTGACGGGTAGCCGGATTAGTCTGTTTCAATTTATTTATTTATGTATTTATTTATTTATTTATTTAATGTAGATTTCTACCCCGCCTAGCCAGCAGTAGAAAAGAGCAAGAGTCCAGTAGCACCTTAAAGACTAACAAAATCTGTGGCAGGGGAGGAGCTTTCGTGAGTCACAGCTCAATTCTTCAGATAAGGTATCAGAAGAAGAAGAGGAGGAGGAGGAGATTGGATTTCTACCTTTCCCTTCACTACCCAAAGGAGTCTCAGAGCAGCTTACAAACTCCTTTCCCTTCCCCTCCCCCAATACAGACACCCTTGTGAGGTAGGTGGGGCTGAGAGAGCTCTGACAGGAACTGCTCTTTTTCAAGAACAGCTGTGCCAGAGCTATGGCTTGCCCAAGGTCATCCAGCAGGTGTAAGTGGAGGAGTGGGGAATCAAACCCAGTTTTCCCAGATTAAAGTCCGCGCCCCTAATCACTACACCAAACTGGCTGTGACTCACGAAAGCTCATCCCCTGCCACATATTTTGTTAGTCTTTAGGGTGCCACTGGACTCTCCCTCTTTTCTTCAAGATACTTCAGGGTGGTCATGATGGCCAATCTACCCCCGATGAGTGAAGAAATGGAGTTGAACCAAAGGGAGGGAGAGAAGAGGAAGCAAATAGGTGGGAGATAGGGTAGGGAGGGAGGGAGGAAAATCCCTTCCCCCAAAAGCTCTCACAGCTCCAGAATTTGTCCAATATGTTACTGATGCACGACTTAATTCCCCCTTCCTCTGGAACATTTTTCCTTCCTGGACTTGCATCAGTCCCCGTCTCATGCTGAAGCTGACTCGTTCTCTACTTCCTCCCATTCTTTCTGAAACATGGAGAACACCCCTTCTCCCACCGCAAGCTTCCCCGTATAGTAGAAAGCCGGCACTGATTGGCTGTGAACAATGGACCATGATTTAAATGAGTGCGAGCTACACAACCTAACATGGAGTTGGCAAATGTGGCTCTGGGGAGGCAAAGAAGGCCTAAACCAAGGAAGAATCCAGTCTCTCAGCACCTAGCAAATCCCACCGGTTCCTTCCATCCCAACATACCTGTAGAGCTGTTTCCTCTTCCCGCCCTTGCTGTTTGCACTGGGGCTGACTTGGTCTTGGTCCAGGCACAGCCAAGCACTGAAGGAAAAGGCAGAACCTGGCCACCTCTGGATGGGCGGCACTGCGATGCCCGCCATGCTATGGGAGAGGTCAAAATACTGCAAGGCGTTGTCCAGTCCTTGCTTTCGGGCCATCGTGAGAATCGCACGCATTACCGGGACCACGTGAGGATGGGCCTGCCTCGGGTCCGTAGTCCTCAGCAGCCTGATGAGCTCGTGCAGTTCTTCGGAGCTCATCGACTGGCTCCCCAAAGACCCCAAGAGGGCTATCAGATTCTCGCCACACGTCCTGTGGAGCAAAGAGTGTCCACCAAGCGTCTCGACGATGCGGATGACCATGTTCGTGTTGACGCATGTGGCGCGGCTCTGCCTGTTGATGCAGCAGATTCGCTTCAGCCAGTTCGAGACGAAGACCTGAAGTTCAGGCGATTCCAGTTCGGGAAGCCACTGAATGAGCAGCAATAAAGGCTGGACGTTGCTTATGCCCAAGATGCCGACAGACGTGTGGTCACCTTCAACAGCCTTTGGGGAAAATCAAACAGAATGACTGCTAGCTGTTAAGGACTGCAGACTTAGGCTCAAAGCTACCCAAGGAAACCACAAGCGACAGTTCGCGGGTTGCTTAAACGAACAGATTTATGACGGTGTGTGTTTTCCAAGGGCTAGAGCTTGTTTCTTCAGATGAATGACCTCCTGTCTTTCAGCTGGCAGACGGCCAGGCCTGTAGCCAGGATTTTGTGGCTCGTGAGGCAATTTTTTTTCTGGTGGGGCTGAAGTTCTCAGTGCAGAAAGAAAAGGCATTTAGCCAACAGAAAGCTGTTACCGGGATAGATCTCTAAATTGCAAGCTGTCAACCACTGCAGATGACAGTTCTCAGCTGCTGCAAGTTAATCACTTCTGCCAGCCAAAACAATAATCCTCATAACTAACAAGCTGGGGGGGTGATGACCTCTATAGTCAAGAAGGCTAACACTTAGGCAGAAAAACTCTTTTAAAGGAGATCAGTTTCTTGACACAGAGTTAAAAGGGATCCTAGAGGAGGGAGAAGGGATCACCTGCTCCAACCTCCTTGCTCGGTGCGGGAATTAGTCAACTACAGCACCCCACTCTGCTTAAAGGAGCACATGCCTTTAAAAAAAGTTTTTAAATGATAGAAAAAAGCATTTACAGGAGAAATTTTTGTGGGGCTGTGCCTTTAAGAAAGGGGGCGGAGCCCCCAAAAGTCCCACCGTAGCTACGGGCCTGCAGATGGCTAAAGCGCATTGTAACTGGTATGGTTGAGAATCCATGAAACACAAGACATCAGGACTTTAGTGACATGTCCATATACAGTCCAAACACAGCCAAGCTGAGCAATTAGATAAGAATGCTCTTATCTTATATACATCATTGCTTTGCCAAGAAATGACCCTATCAACACCTTTTATATTTGGCGACTCTACTGTTTACACCTTTAAAAACAACAACTCTTCAGCCATATACATAGGTATCTCATCTGCCAACTGAGGACAGCACTTCACACATCTGAAGAAGTGGCATGAACCCCCTGAGCTTCTGCTACAATAAATTTATCAAGTTTCCAAGCGAGAAAGCAACGAGCGGTGGAAATGACCACAGGGTTTCCAAAGCATTGCCTGGTGTGCAGGCATCATGTCCGAGTTTTCACCTGGACGCGGCATTGACATACGTATAAAGATACCAAGACATCTTGTATAAAGATACCAAAACATTGCCACAGATTTTCAGGCCTTTTCCAGCACCTGAATGGAACAACTGCACACAGGGATAGAGGTGCTCATGAATCAACTGTCACTCTTTCGCCGCTTGGGGCATTTGCCATCCTTTGAACATGGACAACTCCTGCAACACTCGATCTGTATTGTGGATTGTTTGAGGAGACCTTGTAACCTGTAGCTGAGAGGAGACATTGATGATCTGATTGGACAGGGCGAGAGGCGTACTGTTCTGCAGCCTCCCGTTTTCCCATCTATTAGCTCTTGACCAAGAACAGGCCAGGAAAACACACTTCCTTTTTCACATTATTTTTTCATACCATTTTGGGAATGGCGATGACAACGACATCTGGCATGTCTGAAATTATTGCCACTGATTGTGTATCTATATTATAGTATGCACATCAAATGGGCCAGGGTATCTACCTTGCCCTTGGAAGAGATGTAATGAAAGATTCTCTCTGCAGGAGATGGTAAGGGAGAACTTCTTGTAAGGTTTCGCTTGAAGGTGACACCTATTCACCGTGGAAAAACCTAGCAACCCGCGCCACTTCCCCTTTTTGCATAGATCATTTTGAGTCATCCATTAAAATCATTTGCGGTGGAAAGATGGGCCACTGAAAGGACGTTTTCTAGCAGAAAGAAATGAAATGCCAGGTATGGCAAAAGCTGAGAGTACCTTTGTACCCTAATATTTAAAACAGTTGGGGTACAAAATTACCCCAATGAGAAAATCTAGTTTCTGGGGCAAATTTATATCGAGGATGCTATTGCTCCCCCTTCCTTACAAGAAGAAAATGAGAAGTGGTAATTAATATTCTGTTGGGGATATTCTGCTTGGGACAATCTCCTAAAAGGAGTAAATGATAGAGCCATCCACTTAAAAATTTTTGCAAGGAAAGAATAAACAGGGTCAGCTCGAGTCCTGAAGTCTGAGCCACAGATCTACGACGGTTGCCTCTCTTAAAAAGATGCCCGGAAAAAAAATCTCTCTTTCTCACCATGTTCATGAGCTCTTCAAGCAATTCCCGCGAAGGCTGACCCATTGATTTGAGGACTTCAAATATATGTGCGTAACCGATTCGTTCCTTAAACACTTCCTGAGGGGTAAAGAATTTACGAAGTTAGCGAACAACATGCAAATATATGGCCTACCTCGAGCCAGATTTTATTGAAATGGTGAAGTTTAGATTGAAATTCTTCATATGACCTCTGTATAACTTTAACAGTCTGATAGATAAAGAAGGGTAGCTGTGTTAGTCTGTAGGTCATCTGAAGAAGTGAGCAGTGACTCACAAAGGCTCCTCCCTTTTTTATTAGTCTTTCAGGTGCTCCTGGACTCTCGCACTTTTCAACTTGTTTTGACACTTTCACTCTTTTTCTCTAGCTACAGCAAAACTTTCGTGACTATGAACAACCCTTCAGTGAAAACCAAGAAAAAAGTTTCAATGCTTCATAAAGCCCTCAACCTTTAAGCCGTAAAACCTGAATGATACATTGATTCCTCTGCTAAATGCATAGTTGAGGCCAGGGCTAAACAGTGCTGCCATTATCCTCCGACTAAGAACCGACTGAGGAGGATACGGTTGCATTCTAGGTGCTTTACACAGGGGCCCAGCACCTAGCTAGTTTGCCTGTGGCATTAAGTATAGAACACTGTGCGCTCTGAAATTCTTTCATGGCATTTAAAAAATATTCCTAGGGAGAGAGAGAAAAATCATGAATATGATTGTGTCGAAAGAGATGTAAGGTGAAACTAACAACTTATTTGAGAACACCACTGCCACAGGAGGTGGTGGCGGCTACAAGCATGGACAGCTTCAAGAGGGAATTAGATAAACACAAGGAGGGGGGGACCCATGATACTCATGGGGGGGGGAGAGGAGCTCCACTGAGTGGAGGAACCACCCCCAGGTGAGTCTTCTCTCCCCCCCTGCCATCCCCCTCCCCCTGGCTGCTGCGATGGGCTGAGCACCTCTAGGGTGCTCAGGGCCACCGCTTCTTCCCCCCCAGCTGCCGTGGTGGGCCTGAGCGTCCCAGAGCTGCTCGGCCCGCCGCTTCTCTCTCCCCCCGCCATCCCCCTCCCCCCGGCTGCTGCGGTGGGCCGAGCACCTCTAGGGTGCTCAGGCCCGCTGCTTCTTCCCCCCCAGCTGCCGTGGTGGGCCGAACTCCTCTGGGGCGCCCAGGCCCGCCACTTCTTCTTCCCAGCTGCCGCTGCGGACCTCAGTGCCTCAGAGACTCTCAGCCCACCGCTTCTTCCCCCCTGGCTGCCACGGTGGGCCGAGCACCTCTTGGGTGCTCAGGCCCGCCGCTTCTTATCTCCCCCAGCTGCCGTGGTGGGCCTGAGCACCCCAGAGGTGCTCGGCCCACAGCTTCTTCCCCCCAGCTGCCGCAGCGGGCCGAGCACCTCTGGGGTGCTCAGGCCTGCTGCTTCTTCTCCCCCCCAGCGGGCCTGAGTGTCCCAGAGGCACTCAGCCCACCGCTTCTCTCCACCACGGCTACCATGGCGGGCCCACTCGGCCTGCCGCTTCCCCCCCCCAGCACCGGCGAGGCCTGAGTGGCTCTCGCCAGGCCTGCCGATCCCCCCCCCCCCGCGGCTCTGGCAGAGAGGCTTGGATGCCTCCCAACCGCCGGCTGTTGTAGTTCTGAGAGCAGGGAATGCTCTTCAACTTTTCGGGGAATTTAAATATTCTCCAAATATTTTTTGAACGTTTTTGGATTTTTCTGCAAACGCAGAGAGTCCCCCACATATGCAGAAAAACCTCCCTCCCCCCTGAAGCGGATTTAGATATCTGCACGGAGGGGGCCACTTGGGAATTAGATATATAGATATGGAGCAAAGGTCCATCAGTGGCTATTAGCCACAAGGTATGGATAAGAACTCTCAGTCTTGGGCAAGTGATGCTCTGTATTCTTAGTGCTGGGGGGGGCAAAAGTGGGAGGGCTTCTAGTGTCCTGGCCCCACTGGTGGACCTCCTGATGGCACCTGGTATTTTTGGCCTCTGTGTAACAGACTGTTGGACTGGATGGGCCACTGGCCTGATCCAACATTGGCTTCTCTTATGTTCTTATGTAACAAGATACATCTCAAAATCTGAGGAGAGATGGAGACCACAAATTATGCAGTCGAGTTTCCCGCATTTGGGGAAATCGCAAGCAAGAGATAAACTTAGAATGAGAAACAGTTGTAAAATGGTCTATAAATGTAAAGCACACAAATGTAGTATAATGCAGAAAAAGAAGAACAAGTTTTGAATATAAATGTATAACAAAGTGGATTTTAAACAAAATATTCCTTATCTTTTACTTTTACTGTGAGTTGGATAATAGATTTCCCCTTAACTTTGGTATATTAAAAGTTATAGTAATGATGAAATATGTAATACAGAATATGTATTAATGATGAAAGTACTGTAGAAAACATCTTAAAAATTCTAATAAAGGGGATGTCAGGGAGAAGTATTTCTTTACTTCTTTGTTTAATACAGTGTGCAGCTATATTATTATTATTATTATTATTATTATTATTATTATTACCCACCCTATATAACCCATTTCTTTCTCTCTGTGCCCCTTTTATGTCATCATTTGTTTTTTTAAATAAAAATATACTACAAAAGGAGGGGGGAATTAGATATGTGACATAGTATTATTCCTACCGATAACAAATAGTGATAGAATGTCGTAAATTCTTAAAACAAAGTGGGACACCTCCCCCCCTTGAGGCTTGCCTGATGCCTACCTCACTTTTCTCTATGTGCTAGACCAAAAATTTCCTTTTTATTTAAGCTTTTATGTAATTTGGTTTATCTTTTTAAAAAGCTGATTGATGGTCTGCTTTTGGCTTAAGGACTGTTTAATCCATCATTTAGGCTACCTTGTGTTGGTTTTATGGTGTTTTAATACATTGCCTTATTTTCAGCCGGGGAGGAGGGGGGGAGAAAGATGAAGAAGAGAAGAAGAAGAGATTGGATTTATATCTCAACCTTCACTCACTTGTAGTCTCAGAGCGGCTTACAAACTCCTTTCCCTTCCCCTCCCCACAACAGACACCCTGTAAGATAGGTGGGGCTGAGAGAGCTCTTGAGAGAACAGCTGGTACAGAGCTATGGCTTGTCCAAGGTCATCCAGCAGGTGCAAGTGGAGGAATGGGGAATCAAACCCGGTTCTCCCAGATTAGATTCTGTGCACTTAACCACTACACCAAACTGGATCTAAGGGGAGCGGGGTGACAAGAATTTGGGGACAGGCTATTGGCTTAGTGGCAGAGCACATGCTTTGAATGCAGAAGATCACATGAACACACAAAGCTGCCTTCTACTGAATCAGACCCTTAGTCCATCAAGGGGCATTCCATGGGTGGGCGGGGATGTCACACAACATCCCCAGCATGATGACATCACCCGGAAGTGATGTCACTGCATGGGGACACTCGTATTTGGGCACAACTCTATGGTTTTTTCACCCTCAAAACCATAGAGTTTACTCAAATACAAGAGTATCCCCCAAAATACCCACAACATGACGAAGTCACTTCTGGGAGACATCATCGTATCAGGGACGTCACACAACAACATCCCTGTTTAGGGGAGGGGTTTCCCCCACTTGCCAACTGGTCTGCAGTGAATGGAAGCCCCCAAAACTGGGGAATCCCCACCCAGACCTGGGGGCTGGCCATTTCCAGGTGATGTCATCATGTCAGGGATATCACACAGCAACATCCCTGTTTAGGAGAGGGGTTTGACACACCTGCCAGATGGTCTGCGGTGGAGGGAAGCCCCCGAAATGGGGGATCCCCTGTCTGGACCAGGGGGCTGGCAACTCTAGTGGTCTCCCATCTAAGTACTCACCAGGAGTTATTTATTTATTTATTACATTTGTATCCCACCCTCCCCACGAACAGGCTCAGGGCGGCTCACATTGCTCGGCACAAAGTACCAAGTTCACATAAAACATTTAAAACCTTTTAATACCATTTAAAACAATCACACAGTTGACAATTAAAGTGCTCATAGTGACAGTTAATCCTTCATTACATTAAGATGGCATACTATATGAAGCAGCGCCCTGCTTAGCTTCTGAGATATGACAAGATCCTTGCTTACCTTAGCAGCTGGAGACTTGAGCATCACTGCCGTAAGAGCCTGAATGGCGGACACTGCCAAACGGTCAAGTTGCCCCTGAAACACCTGAAAACAGCACAAGATGGAAAGACATAACGTATGCAAACGCATACCCATACCCATATGACACACTCACCCCTTGAAGTCCACACCCCACCCAGGGCTTCCTTGTCAGGACGAAAACATTAGCATGCCACCTCAATCATCTCCCCCACCCCCCACAGGCACATACTTATGACACCACAACCTACAAAAGAGAAGACACGAGAGAAGAGTAGCCATGGATTTCCGAAAGAGGCGGAGAAAAGCACTCACAAGTACCCGTTAAAACAGTCTGGATTGACAAAGGAGCCTCATGCTGTTAATGGACAATCTCAAGAGGGAGGGAGCTACAAGCAAACAGAAGATCGTCTCTGTATACAACTATCTAGTTTCCTGGAAGTCAACCTTTGATGGGACATGGGGATATATGGTGGGGCAGTCCCCAGTGCACGTTCTAGCACACAAAAGCTTTCTCACCACCCCAAAAAAAGTAACTGGGGATTGAGAACTGGCTCGGCACAAGTCTTCATCTTCATCGACAAACCGCCGATTCCACAATTCTCTCGTCCCAAAATAATTGCAAAATGTCCCCTCCTTTTTGGGTTCCTTCATATTATTGGTGGACACTGACGCTTACTTAAAAGACTGGGGATATTTTGCCATTGAATCGGGAGACTGATTTGCGAATCTCTTCAGTAATATATTGTTGCAATACATTCATGCAAGGAAAAATAAAACAAAAAAAGGATTTAAAAAATGAATGATGTTAGGGGAGGTAAAGGTTTTGGTTATTGACAGATCGATTTAGGTAGAACTGGGGGTTCACAGTTGCATTAAGTTCTCCAGTTTAGCCTTTCTGAGGGAGAATCTTTTTTTAAAAATCCTATTTCTAAATAACATGATAAGAAGAGAGAAGAAGAAGAGATTGGATTTATACCCGCCCTTCACTCACTTGTAGTCTCAGAGCGGTTTACAATCTCCTTTCCCTTCCCCTCCCCACAACAGACACCCTGTGAGGTAGGTGGAGCTGAGAGAGCTCTGAGACAACTATCCTTGAGAGAACAACTGGTACAGAGCTATGGCTTGCCCAAGGTCATCCAGCAGGTGCAAGTGGAGGAGTGGGGAATCAAACCCGGTTCTCCCAGATTAGAATCCGCGCACTTAACCACTACACCAAACTGGCATTCCTACATTCTCGTGATGCCTAAGGAAACCTTTTTTAAAAAAAATCCCACCAGTTGCTTTCAACCTCCCAGATTCAGTCTGTCCATTGTAATGTAAACTTTTTTTTAATTTTGATTTTTTTTTTGGCAACAGAATCAAGACATCAAATCCAGCCACACAGATTCCACAAAGCCCTAGAGCCCAACACACCACAGTGCTCAGACAAGTAAGAAGGCGCAGGGAGAAAAGGGGGGAGCGGGGGGACACACGCTAATAAATCATCACCAGGTTGATAGAATTGGAAGTGGAGTTTTATTCCTGTACTTCAACCTCCCCTGTTTGGAAACTAGAGAAATGGAAGCAGACTAGATAATTTAAGCCTTGAAGTGCCTTTAAAAAGGATTGTGACTTTTGCTGGATTAAAAAGAATTTCGGAGTCAAAATACCGATCTGGGCGTAAATCAGAATTTGCCTAAATACTGCCGGGAAGGGAGAGGAGGGAAAGTACAGGAAAACAGCCCACCCCGCTAATCGCCACTGTGCCTCGGCCTCAGCTACAGCAAAACGCAGGCTTGCGGAAGATACCTGTTCCTGATTCATTTCTGTCAGTAACTGGTTGGCAAGTTCTTTCTCATTCTTGTGTACCACCTGATTGTTAGCACTTAAAAAGAGCTGTTAAAATGAAAGATAAGAAGAATGGGAACAGGCGTGTTAAACTCGGCCTCCGGCCGCCGCTGCAGAGGCAGGGGTGAAGCATTCCAACTGACCACCGGCCAGTAAACACCGCGGCTATGACAAACAAAAGTCGTCTCTTGCTAAAAAACCTCCCGCAGCTGAATTACCACCAGATAAAGTCGTCTCTTGCTAAAAAACCTCCCGCAGCTGAATTATCACCAGGTTGTTTTCGCTGTCCGGACGTGCGCTCAACAGATACAAACTGCAGAGGCAGGAAACTGGCACAGGGTTTATGAAGACATAAAAGGAGAATGGCTAGGACCCGGAGAGTCTCATCTTTCTTCTTAGCAAATTAAAAAGGAAAGCTGCGTGGTGTTAATAAGCCAAATGGAAGAGAAGGTTTTCTGTCGTTTCTGCATGCATGTTAGGACGGCGGGCCAATATATATACAATGGACTGGACCATACGATTCCCCTACACCAAGTCTTCCAGCAGCACAGAAAGACTTTTTTCTGTTGGAGGAGATCTTTCTCCACTGAAGAATGATAGAGCATAAGACAGTCAAAGGATCCAGCCCAACCCAACATCCTGGTGTTCTAGCCATGGTTAAGAGACGAGAAGTCATCTCTCCATTTTGGTATAAATTTCCCAGCCAATTTAACCTGCTTAAGGTATACATCTCCACCAGTATTCCTGAGTTTATCTGGAGGTTCTAGAAGGGGGGTGTAGCTATACCCTTGACTGAAGAATGGCACACTTCTTCTGGCTGGGATGGTTGTCCTTTTCCACCAAACACACGGCTTTGAGAGGGACACACAAGAGCTCCTTCTGCACTCTCCTTTTAATCCGTGTTCACCGCGGTGACCCCCCAAGCAATTCTGCACTAAAACTGAATTCAACCTTCTTTTTTTATCCAAAAAACGCCCCCATTCTGTACTAAAATCGAGCTCAACCATCTTTTTATTCTGGGTTTTTGTCCCCATTCTGCATTACATTACCTCCCTTCAGTGGTCAGCCCAGTTTCGGCCTGCTGTTGCCCCGAGGTTATTTGGATGCTGTTTTGCCGTAGATTTAAATTGCCTTCACTCGAACACTGAGAAAATCCAGAGGGGCAGGTAAATGGGGAAAGGACCAAGGAATGGTGCGGGATGAAGGAGACACCCCTGGCCAGCCAGATCAGCGAAATCAACCCTGACAATCAATGGGATGGCAAATGTTGTGGCCAGGCCCCCCTCCCCACCACCAATATTCTAATACGTAACTTAATCTTGGTTAAGATGGGAGTCCTGATTAGCATCAACCAGGGCTAAAAACATCTACAGATATAACCCAGGTCAGAGGTTAAAGACGCTGAGCTGCACCCTGGAAGGTCAGTAGTTCAGCAGTTCGAGAGACCCAAAGTGCTGCGTGACGGAGTGAGCTCCCGTCTCTTTTCCCAGCTCCTGCCAACCTCGCAGTTCAAAAGCTAGAAATTGCAAGTAGATAAATAGGTACTGCTTCGGTGGGAAGGTAACAGCGCTCCATGCACCTCGACGTCTAGTCATGCCAGCCGCATGACCATGGAAACGTCTTTGGACAGCGCTGGTTCTTCGGCTTGTAAACGGAGATGAGCACCGCTCCCTAGAGTCATATTCGACTGGCTTCCGAGCAAGGGAAACCTTTACCTTTACTTTAAGCTCACTGAGGCAATCAGCAGACAGCATGGAGAGAAGCTAGAGAAAGGGGACGAACTAGCAGAACGGTCCATTCCCAGTCTCGTAAACATGGCTGACGGATTGGGAGTATTATACCTTTCCCAATCCACTGAAGGGGAGCAGCGTATAAGGCCCTTCTACACAGGTCTGCTGAGGTGTACTTCACATTGAGGAGCAATATAGTTAATAGCAGTGACTGGCAGGGGGACACAGCTCCTCCAAGCAAAATGTGTCTTCTCCGTTTGCCTGAGAGAATGCCTCTTAACAGATTTATGAGCACAAAGTGCTCTGAAGCTGCTTGAGCAAATGCATTTGACATACGGCACAGCCAAGGGGGAAAAAACCATCCCTGCCAAGAACATGGGGACGCAGTCATTCACACGTACAGAGTGTTAACATTTCATTCGCAATTTCACATCTAAACAGTTGTACTGCACTTTTGCCAGTATTGCAGAACAATTTCACAGAGGCATTAAGAAAAGAAAACTATTAAACGCTGTTCCACTGCGTGAAAGGAAATATGGCAGTCTGGAGTTTCCTGTTCATTACAATGCCTATGTAGCAAATTCAAATCACGCAACTATCGGAGCACATTGAAACGTAAGCAGGTGCAAGACTAAGAACTGAGGGTCTCCTCCAAATGTAAATTCTTTATCTTCAAAAGCTATAGATTGTGAATATGGGTCAAGATATTCAAACATACACAGGATCCGCAATGCCTCCTCTAAGCTGTGGAGTCTTGTGAGCAAAAATTCGACTTTGTGAGCTTCCAGCATTAAAGTTGTGAGCGAGCAATTTGGCAACTGCATAAATTAGTTTGCTCCGGAGCCATCCTTCCTGGGCTAAGACAAAAATGTGTGAGCCAGAAGCTAAAAAACTGTGAGCTAGCTCACACTAACGCAGTTTAGAGGGAACACTGGATGCAGTGAGCCTCTGATGAACCCCTACATGCCTGTAGACCCCGACTCAACTTCCACAGCCATTCTAGAGAGCTTTGAACATCATCCAATGGACGGTTCCTCAGTGGAACAGGCTTCCTCGGGAGGGGGTGGGCTCTCGTTCTTTGGAGGTTTTTAAGCAGATGGCCATCTGTCAGCAATGCTGATTCTGTAAACTTAGGCAGATCATGAGAGGGAAGGCAGGAAGGGTTGCCTCAGTGCTTAGTTCTTGTGGCCCTTTCTTACACGCCCAGAAAAATGCTGATCGCCACTTTGGCGATCAAAATCTCTTTGCCCCCTATGTGCCCCCAATGTGCAGATTTAGGTATCCACACAGATGGGGCGTCTTGGCTATTAGATATATGGATGGTTAATGCTAACCAGATTCCTCTTAACTAAAGGTTACTGAGACACTTCAAACCAGGACTTCAGATTCCGACTTATGAGGGAACCATGGCTGGGGAAAACCATGGTTTGAACTGACATACAATGCAGGTCTAAACCATGGCTATTGGGGACAAGAGAAGGGGGAAATAGTTTCAGAGGGGAGGGGAGAACACGTGCCTCAAGGCAACACGATGTCTGCACAGACCTAAAAGAGAATTCACTTTAGCATGGAGATCATGTACACAGTCTTTAGTGACTAAATTAGGATTATCTGAAGAATATTTAAGGGGGTTTGATCACATAGTTGCTAGATGCTTAACTGAATAAAGATTCATGGACGTAAGTTCACATGAGTTCAGCCACTTTTATATAAACAAGTTGTAACTTTCCCTATAGCTCGCCTGTTTTACCTGGACGACCTAATGCTCATAGACTATTGAGTCATTTACTAGGGGGAGGAGGAGGAAGAAGACGAAGAATTGGAAAAAGAGGAGGAAGAAGAAGAAGACAAAGAGAAGGAGGAGGAGATTGGATTTATACCCTGCCCTTCACTTGGAGTCTCAGAGTGGTTTACAATCTCCTTCCCTTCCCCTCCCCACAACAGAAATGCTGTGAGGTAGGTGGGGCTAAGAGAACTCTGACTGAGAACTGCCCTTGAGAGAACAGCTCTGAGAGAACAGGGACTGACCCAAGGTCACCTAGCATGTAGAGAAGTAGGGAATCAAACCCGGTTCTCCCGGATTAGGGTCCGCTGCTCCTAACCACTACACCTAACTGGCTCACAGCAGTGAAGGACCGCTACAATAAGATCCCATTTGATCGAGTGTGTTCCTGTGACTGCAAATCCATTGAAGATCTGGCTCAAGTGACATTTTGATGCCCCAGTTTGTAAGTGTTTAGGAGAAGTTCCTTGGAAATACTTTACGGCATTTGCTAGGGAGGTCAGAGCAAAATAAATTAGCTGTATTACTGGCAGATCGGATGAATCACGATGCAAACAGAAAGTCTGTAGCATCAGTTACCAAGATATGGTTAAGATTACTGAAGTAAATCATATTTATAAATAAAAATTTATCTAATAAGATCTTTTTGGTAGTATTTATTACATGGTTATTTACAATCGTATGGATTCTACTAACAGGGTTCTGTTGATCTGCATTACTGTTTTACTGATTAATTTATGTGGTACTTTGCATTGGCTTTGTAATTTGGTATTAATTGTATTTTCCTTCTTTTTGTGTCTTGTTGATTGCTACGGCGGAGCTGAAGTGATAAAGTTATCTATTATTCACGCTATGCCTGTGGGGGGGGGGGGGTAACCGTTAGAAGAAGAATTTAGCAACTTCAAGTGCATGGGTTTGCCATGCAATTCACAGCTTCTGGGATTTGTAGGGAAGATCTGAGACTGGGATGCTAGCCAGGCCAAAGTCCATGCTTCTCCCCCCTCCCTGCTACATAATGAGCATTGTATAAACCCTTCAGCAAATGAGCGTTGCCCCATTGAAGCTGATAATTCCTACTGCAAACAGTGGCTCTTGAGACAGTTGTCTCATCCCCTATGTTGATTCCATGTTGATTGTCTACTGAACGCTGATGCAGCAACCTAAGGGCGTGGCGTGTAAGTCTGTGTATGTTTAAAAATAAACTGCTCACTGCCAAGGGCAGACTTGAGTTTTTCTCCTTCAAACTCACTTTGTCTCGTGTGCAAGTCCTTCAGGGATTAATACAGAACCACAAGATAACACACATAGAACTATGTGCCATCTAAGAGAAGAAAAGGAGATCCTTGTAATTCACGGCCTTCCATGCCAGCCACATGAGTGTTTAAAGTGCTGTCAGAACGGACTTGTAGCAGCCCCATATGGTTTTCAAGGTAAGATACTGACAGAGCTGGTTTGCCATTGTCTTCTTTTGCAAAGCTATTCTGGACTTCACTGGGGGTCTCCCATCCAAGTTCTCACCAGGGCAGATCCTGTTTAGCTTCCGAGATCTTACAAGATCAGGCTAACCTGGGCCATCCAGGTCAGGGCCGCCCGCCATACAACACACTGAAGTGCAACTCGAGCACAAGATGCACATCTGTACAAAAAAGGGAGCTTTGGAAACGCTTCCAGCATTAACAGCATTCGAGAAGTACAAAATATTCCTCGGGGATACAATTGTTCTCACCCTGAGCCATTTTCTCCCTGGTTCCAATGAAGATCTTATCTCAACGTATAGCTCCAGACATTAGAACAACTCAGCTCTTATGAAAGCTGGAACGTTTTCTCTCAGGCAGCGGCACTCGAGCAGCAACAGCACTCTGTTTACCTTGCAGTTCTGCAGCAGCCGGATGAGATGTTCAAAGCAGTTGCTGTTCAGGAAAATGGCTTGCAGAACCGGCCTATCCGCGCAATCTAGCATGGAGGTGATGGTGCCTGCAATCGGAAACAGAAGAGAAAGAAGATCACGCATGTCGTCGTTTGCAAAACTCCACCTGTTTATCTTTGGGGGCATGGGAGCCAAAAAGCATTCAACAGGAAACGCGACTGTAAGCCATGAACGATTTAATATGAAATAGCAGAACTCAAGTTTTCAGCATTGGCTATGGCACTAACAAGCATGAACGCACACAGAATTGCCTTATACTGAATCAGACCATCGGTCCATCAAAGTCAGTCTTGTCCACTCAGACTGGTAGCGGCTCTCCAAGGTCCCAGGCAGAGGCCTTTCACATCACCTACTACCTGATCCTTGAATTGGAGATGCTGGGGATTGAACCTGGGACTTTCTGCATGCCAAGCAGATGCTCTGCCCCTGAGCCACAGCCCTTCCCCTAAGAAGCAGAACCACCAATGGCCTCTATTGTTAATAGGGGTGGCAGCCTCCAGGTGGGATCAAGGATCCCCTGGAATTACAGCTCATGTCCCAACTACTGAGATCAGTTCCCCTGGAGAAAAGGGATGCTTTGGAGGGTGAAGTCTATGGCATTGTCCCCCACTGGGCTTCCTATCCTCCCCAAGCTCCACCCCATATCTCTAGGAATTTCCCAACCTGGAGCTGGCAACCCGACCCCTATGTTCTATTTTTGAAGAGCCTTATTTGGTTCTGTACTGAGCTATGTTCGGCTCCAGTGCCAGAAGAAGAGAAGAAGAAGAGGAGAGACTGGGTTTATATCCCGCCCTTCACTCACTTGGAGTCTCAGAGCGGCTTACCAACTCCTTTCACTCCCCCACCCCACAACAGGCACCCTGTGAGGTAGGCGGGGCTGAGAGAGCTCTGAGACAACTGTCCTTGAGAGAACAGCTGGTACAGAGCTATGGCTTGCCCAAGGTCATCCAGCAGGTGCAAGTGGAGGAGTGGGGAATCAAACCCGGTTCCCCCAGATTAGAGTCCGCGCACTTAACCACTACACCAAACTGGCTCTCGGCAGTCCCCTGCCCCAAAGAGGATATTGTGCTACTTACTCAGCATCTGGATCTGCAGGGCTATGAACCTGCTCTCCCACTGCCTTGACCGCCTTGGATTCGGCAAAGCAGCGTGGTCGGAGTTGAGCAGCTTGAAGTAGTTCTCCAGGATGGTGCTGGTTTCCACCTGCCGCTGATCTGAACTGCTGGTCAAAAGGATGTGCACCACTTCCGTCAGGCACTTCAGTGTCAGCTCCGCCTTCCGGCTCACTTCGTCTGGGTCTCTGTTGTCCCACATGTCGCAGTCGGCTAACACGCGCATCAAGACTTCCATGGTGGCGGGAGATATTGCTTGAAGAGCATTCCTCTAAAGTGATCAATGAGATCGCCCCCAACACCAGGGTACAGCATCAGTATCTTTTTAAAAAAGGCATATAATCTGACATATCCAACAATTTTGAATATACTGCTTTATCTGGAGAAAACTGCTAAGTTAACAGCATTTTTAAAAGGAAACAGCTCCTCATCCCTCTGCCGCTTGCTAAGGTTTGAGAACCTGGATTAGACTTCATGTACCTCTCTGAAATCTAGATTCAGGTGGGTGGGTTTGCTGTGTTGGTCTGAAGCTCCAAGATATAAAAAAAAGTGTGCGTGAATAACTAGGTAAAAAGGTCAAGGTTTCCCTTGCTCGAAAGCCAGTAGAATCCGACCCTAGGGGGCGGTGCTCATCTCCATTTCCAAGCCGAAGAGCCAGTGCTGTCCGAAGATGTTTCCATGGTCATGTGGCCGGTATGACTAGACGCCGAGGCACACGGAACGCTGTTACCTTCCCACCGAAGCGGTAGCTATTTATCTACTTGCAATTTCTTGCTTTCGAACTGCTAGGCTGGCAGGGGCTGGGACCAGAGACGGGAGCTCACTCCGTCACGCGGCACTCGGGTCTCAAACTGCTGAACTACCGACCTTCCAGTCTGCAGTTCAGCGTCTTAACCACTGAGCCACTGTGGCCCATGTGAATAACTAATAACCCATAAATGATTAGATTTAATAATGATAAATATAATATGTAAATATCGCATAACCACAACACAGTGCATAAACCAATGCTTCATAAATACAATACAATAAATATCACATACAAAGTGTCTGAATAATATACAAAGTTCTTGCCAAATGATTTATATTTTATGAAAAGCACAATTCCCGGACTAAATAATACATGTGTGTTAGATTCCAAATTATGCAAGCGACTCCTTTAAGTAGTCTCGGCCAAATTTCACAGCTGGCAATATAATGTAATCATGCCAGACCTGTTGGATTCCAAATAATGATTGTGGCTCCTTTAAGCAGTCCTTGATACTTTACAAAACTAGCAATAAAACTTCTAGTTGGTCTGAAGCAGCAGGACAAAGTTTGAGTCCACTGGCCCCTTTTATGACCAAGAAAGTTTTATTCTGGGTGTAAGATTTCATGTGCACGTGCGTGTATCTGAAGAAATGTGTGTGCACACAAATGCTTGTACCTTGAATAAAACTATGGGAACATAAGAGAAGCCAATGCTGGATCAGGCCAGTGGCCCATCCAGTCCAACACTCTGTCACACAGTGGCCAAAAATACCAGGTCCCCTCAGGAGGTCCAGCAGTGGGGGCAGGACACTAGAAGCCCTCCCACTGTTGCCCCCCCCCCCAAGCACCAAGAATACAGAGCATCACTCACCCCAGACTGAGAGTTCCTATCTACACCTTGTGGCTAATAGCCACTGATGGACCTCTGCTCCGTATGTTTATCTTATTCCCTCTTGCTATAATATCCTTTCTGCGGTGCGGTGACCAGAACTGTTCACAATCTTGTTAGTCTTAAAGGTGCCACACTGGACTCAGACTTTGCTCTCTGAAATCTGACATTCTTCTGGTACAAATAATGCTGTTTAAAACGCTACAGAAAATTCCAGTAGGAGAAACTCATCCTCTGTTTATTCCAGCCACAGAATGATATTCGGCATGGGCCATTAATACATCACCATAACGGGAGGACAACAGACCAGAAGCCGCTTTCCAGCCACCAGATGCGGCACCAGGCTGAACAAACAGACAGGGTGGGGCTGCCACATTTCCAGCCTATTCTATTACACATTTCTCAATTCCTTGGCACTGAAACATGCATATTTTCTACTCTACTTCGCTTGAAGTACATTATGCTTAGTGCGCCAGATACTGGCACGGTATTTGCACTTGGAGTCCAATCGTGCCAGCTTATTTACTCAAGCAAGTGACTCAGTCTAACAACTGGTGTGTGTTTTGCTCCCCGCAAAGAGGACCATCTATTTGGAACAAGGTCTAATATGCTCTCTGCTTATTATGCATGACTGAAATCCCACCTGCTGGGTCTACGTGGGCTCACGCGCAACTAAGTCTACTTCAGCTCTGGGACAGGGTGCCCTTTCAGCACCACTGCTTTAAGGTTTATGCATGCCTCTATGAGAAAAACTGGATAAAATGTCCTTTCTAACTAAAACTTCTACTCTTGGGATTCTAGTAGATACAAATTGCAGAATACACACACCGCAAACATGCAGCTAAATAAAAGAATGGCCAATGTGTAAATTTCCAAAGGGGGCATCTTGTGGCACCTTAGAGATTAATACATGTACTGCAGCACAGCTTTGGCAGACTAGAACCCCACACCTTCAGGCGGCACCTAACACATGATATTTCAGACAGGTGTAAGCAGGGGGTTGGACTAGATGGCCTGGATGACCCCTTCCAACTCTGTGCTTCTATGATTCTGTAATAAACGGCAACCATATTTTGTCTACGAAACACAGTCACTCCTTGTTGGAAGGAATTCTTCGTTGTTGGCCAGCATTCCCCGTTGGTCATCAACCACAAAAGTTAAGATACAAGTCAGTAAGATCCAACTATGGTCAACTAACATTTTTTCCAGCACTGAACACACAGTGTTGCCCTGCGCCAACTTAGACGGTTGGTTGATCAATGACTGGCAGTGGCTCTCCGGGGTCTCAGGCTTTCTTATCACCTACTACAGGGGTCCCCAATGTGGAGCCCACTGACAATTTTTCTGATGCCCGCCAAGCGTTTTTAGAAAGTGGGTGGGGCCGGGTGGGGCTTTTACCCAGCAAGGATTCTGACTGGACACTGGAGATTTGATCGGCTGTTCAAGATTTTCAAAAACGTTGCTTTGGCAGCAGCTGCCATCCCAGCAATCATTTTGTAGCTGGCGCTACCCTCTGCAGCAGCCATTTAATGGCAGCCATTTTGTGGCTGTGCTCGGGTTGCCAGACCCTCCCCGCCGGTGCAGACAGGGGTCCCCCGGTTTTGGGCACTCCTCTCCCCCCACCATCATCCCCTCTTACCAGCAGGAACCCAGAAATCATCACGATGTTCCTACAAAAACTGGAAGTGACCTAGGCATGTTGGGAACATTGGGGGAGATGCTCTGGTTTGGGGGCAAAAATCAATTATTTGAAGCAAATTTTACCATAGACTTTTGCCCAAAGACCAGAGTGTTGCCCCCTCCCACATCCTTGACGTGCCTACATCACTTCCTGTTTACGTAAGCACATCGCAATGCTCCTGGAAAGTCCCTCACCCGCCAGCCCACCAATCGGACCAGGCAACCATAGGCTGTGCCCACCATACTGTATCAGAATTCCAAGGGTGTCCGCCAGCTCAAAAAGGTTGGCCCCCCCCGACATACTACTTGATCCTTATATATGGAGATGCTGGGAATTGAACCTGGGATCTTCTGCATGCCAAGCAGATATGCTACCACAGAGCCTCAGCCCCTCTCCCTCTACGGCCCCATTCTTACCTGCCCCCCAGCTATAATCGCTCCAAAGAGATGTAGCAGGCAGCATTTCAAGCTTTCTTTCAGATGCTCGCTTTCTTGAAAACACTCTGAAAGAAGAGAAAAAAATCTGTGGAATATTTCACAGGATGCCTTATATTATTACCCTTGAATCAAAACATTCTTGGAAGCAAGTCTCTCCAGGAAAAAAAAAAGAATTTAAACAGTGCCGCTCTTCAGTTCCTTTCAAAGTAAAAGTGTAACAGTGTAAGTGTAAAATGTGTCTCCAATTTTACTTGAGCAGGAAAAAAGTTTTCCTGGGTACCAAAGTCTGGGACATGCCATTCAACAATCATAAATCATATCCTACAATTCAGCACATATGAACGCATTATGCTGACTTATACTGAATCAGACCACTGGGGCCATCAAGATCAATATTGCCTACTCAGACTTGCAAGTAGCCCTCCCGGGTCTCAAGCAGAAGACTTTTGCATCACCCATTATCTCATCCTTCCAACTGGAGATGCCGGGGATTGAACCCGGGACCTTCTGCATGCCAAGCAGATGCTCTACTACTGAGCCACCGCCCCTCCCAAAGTAACACAAGGACAAGAAATTAGATCAAATCAATTGCATTAACTGAAAAATACAGGCAATATTTTCTTAATAATTTCATAAGACATTGCGCGGGATCCAGTGTAAAATGTCCACTTGTTCAAGGAGCTCTTATGCAAGCAAAAAGCATGAAAAAGACAGCAGTGGCTGCTTGTACTAACTTTATTGCATGCTCACTTGCATTTCCATTTGCACAACATCTCGTGCAACCCATTTCTGGGCACTATCACATATAGGGGAGAAATGCTACCCTCAAAAAATAAGATCACTGAAGCCACGGGGGAATTCGGGTGAAGCCGCGGGTCAAAATGCGGCACAGGACAAATAGTGACAAATCCAAGCACGCAATCGGGGCAAAGGGAAGAACGATGCCGGAGCAGCGCCTCGTGGGAAATCGGTCCTAGTCTCCTATTCTCAGCTGAATACTGCTGTCAACATCTACAGTATTTGAACGTGTGTAATGGATATTGCTGATCAGATGGAATCCAAAGATTCTTGTGACACACTTAGATGTTTACAATCTGTATAACACACAAAGCTATGTAATATGTTATTACCCTTTTATGTAGTTATAATCTGTTGCTGTATTGTTATTTACATCTTCAAACTGTTTATATAATGAGAAATCAATTAAAAGTTTATTGCGGAAAAAAACAACCCCAAAGTGAGTCGCAACCCTCTCGAAGTAGGTCAGGCAAGACCAGGAGTCAGAAAAGTGAGCTGAGAAAGGAGGCTCAATTCCAAATTTGGGCTTCCTGCTGCATAATTTGTGAAACGGCTGGGAAAATAATCTGTGGTTCAGTAGTGCTGTTTATGTACGGCAACTAAAATATAACCTTGCTCAGTGTTAACCTGAAGGGAGATTCCTGTGTTGAATTTCGGGGGGGGGGGGGGGGGGGGTTTGGAGTAGAAGTACATCCTTTGCGGGTCTCAAAAGAGTACAGCAAACTTTGAATCGTGTCCGGCTTCCAAAAGTCTGAGAAGCAGTGCTGTTAAACATTTAAAGATGCAATTACATGCACAGAGGTTTTGGGTACTGAAACAGAACTTAAATTTAAGTGTAATTCAGCAATAAATGTTAACAATGCCCAGGGTGATCTGATGAAATCCAAAAGTCATATTAGGCTACAAGGAGAACAGGCACCAGCCCAAACGGGTCAATTTCCTTGAAAAATCATTACGTTTGCTCATGCCACACCTGACAGAAGGCACTTACAAATAGCCAAAGGAATGTTTCTGAGCCATAAACATTAACCTGGAAGCGGTTGCCACAGCAACAGCCTTCCACAGACAGACTAGCTGCAACCAGAACCACAAAGGAATATTTTGTTTGGCATTAGCACCACGAGAAACTTCCAATCGTGTCACGAGCTGGCACTGTGGAAAAGTCACCATTCTATCTTTCTTTCAAAAAAAACCAAAAAAGGAAGTAGGGGAGTGTGACTGGGTAATTAAAACAAGCCGACTATTGAAACGACAATCTGGATTTAGCAGTTTAAAATATAGGTGAAATATGCAGAGATAAATATCTTAGGGAATCCATATTAATGCTGAATTGGAAATCTACTATTAACACTTCATTCATTTTTTTAAAATGTTCCCCGCCTTGGTAGACCCTGAATTGGTTGGGAAAGGGGTACGGAAATGTTTTAAATAAATAAATCAGATTATGCATGGCAGTGAAATAATTTCATTTTACATTTTAGAGAGATGCCTCGGTAGTTTCAGATGTTTTATTTAGGTGCCTCAGTAGCAGAGCACGCTCTTATAGCTACACGAGAAGAAGGAGAAGAAAGAAGAAGAAAGAAGAAGGAGAAGAAGGAGAAGAAAGAAGAAGAGACTGGATTTATATCCCGCCCTTCACTCACTTGGAGTCTCAGAGCGGCTTACAAACTCCTTTCCCTTCCCCTCCCCACAACAGATACCCTGTGAGGCAGGTGGGGCTGAGAGAGCTTTGAGACAACTGTCCTTGAGAGAACAGCTGGTACAGAGCTATGGCTTGCCCAAGGTCATCCAGCAGGTGCCAGTGGAGGAGTGGGGAATCAAACCCGGTTCTCCCAGATTAGAGTCCGCGCACTTAACCACTACACCAAACTGGCTCTCAACTGGCGAGGAGAAAGAATTCAGCGCACTCAATGGATTGGTGGTTGTGACGGTACCTCTCTCTTATTTTGTGTGGTTAGGTGTGCAGTAGTTTTAAATTTCTTGTAGTTTCTTTCTCTCACTCAAAGTATCTATCGCTGCCACCAGGAGTTTAATTCCAGCCTTTAATTAATCTTTTCCCACAGTATTGTGCCCAAGCTCGAAGGCTCCTGCATTGGACTATGTGGTTCTGAGGACAAGATTCCGGGTTAACAATAAACAAGATAAAACTTTATTGGTAAAGGAAGCGTATTGGTAATTTCAAGATGTTTCATTAAGTTGCTCAGTAAAATCTTTCACTTTTTACTCAGGTCTATGTCAGCCTTTTCCCTCACACTCTTAAAATACTCAGACAATATGAGCTTTTGCCTAAATTGCTCCCTTAAGTATATATTCTTCCTCTTCTAGAATCTTAATGCCTTTCACAGCACCTCTATATGATTCTATTTGGAAGACTCTTTCTCTGACTTTGAAGACTGACCACAACTGACGGCTGCTGACTTCAGACGTCAAACTTCAGACCCAGAACTGAACACTCTGCCTTCCCTCTCTCCACACACCCACACACACCCACTTCCTAACTCCACCCACACACACTCAGTCACCAACCAATCACCCCCCTCACTCATCTCCCTCTTTCACCCCCCCCCTCGTTCTTCTGACACTCACCAACCATTTTAAAGGAACATACACTTATAACTTAAAACCATTACAGTGGTTCTCAAACTTTTTGAAGGGGAGCACTTGTAAACTTACTCGACTTTTGGAGGCCCTATCGCAGGCTGTTGGCACTGGGGGGGGGTCCTGAAGTCAATAGGTTGAGGTTACACCCTTTGACCCCGACACAGTTGGTGGCACGTAGCAAGAGGATGAGGAGGCGAGAAAGCCCAGGTCCACCTTCTGTTGTGCCTTTGTCTCCCCTGGGGGGGAGGGGACCCGAAGCACCCTCTTCCAGCTTAGAAGTTTGGGCTTCAGGACACACCGGCAAGAGAGCCACAACGAGGGTTGCAAGCTCTTGAGTTGGGGAAATAGCTGGAGCTTTTGTGGGTGGACCCTGAGGAGGGCGGGGTTTGGGGAAGGGAGGGGCCTCAGCCAGGTACAAAGCCACAGAGCCCACTCTCCAAAGCAGCTGTTTTCTCCAGGGGAGCTGGAGGTTGGCACCCTTAGCCACAACCCAATTTCGGGTCACAGGCCACAACTGGAGAATCACTGAGTTTAGACAATTCTCCAAACCACACTTTAGAGAAGCGAAGACTATCTGGCTGTCCTCGACCAGAGCTGGGGCTTTCTTGGCCCTGGCTCCCACCTGGTGGAACTCTGCCCACTTCCGCCAGGGCCCGGAATGCAATTCCGTAGGGCCTGTCAGGCTGAGACGTTCTGCCAGGCTTTTGGTGGAGGACAGCAACAACTTTCCACCGTAGCTGGCACCCTCCTCTTTTCTTCCATTCTGCTCGCTTCGGCCTCCTCCTCAACCTGACCACGAGACAGAAGAACAGCCCAGAGTAGGTTTTCGATTAAATTATGGATGCCATCTGGAGACTATCAAATTAAGAATAATTGATCTGCTGATTTTAACCTGTATTTTTGTATGTTTTTAACCTGTTGTAAATCGCCCAGAGCCCTGTGAACTCAGGGACTGGGTGATTCAGAAGTAGCAGCAGCAGCAGCAATAGTAATACAAACCAAGCTTTATTGCTGATCAAACTCACAGTCCTCCAGAGCTTCACTTTCAGTCTGCAGTTTAGCACTTACCTAGTTGAAACCCAACTCTGAGTCTACTCACTATACTACACCGGCATTTTTATTTTTTGGTATTGTTCCAATAGGGAAAAAAAACTTTTCCCATACTACTCATGAAAATACCCAGGTGACAGATGTCAAAACAAACAAAAGGATCATTTTCTTTGTGCAGCAGTTCCTATCCTTTGGAGACCGTAACTGTGTTAACAAGAGACGGAGCCCAGGTTCCTAAGCCTTCTTTCCACTCGAACTCCTCTTTGTCTGCTGTGAAAAAGTTCCTCTGACACAGAGCACGTTCCTCTAGCGTTAGGCACTTTTTGGCTGATTGAACAAAACTGGTCTTCACTAAACAGAAGTGCCTAACAGGGCCCCCGACTTGGATAGCCCAGGCAAGCCTGATCTTGTCAGATCTCGGAAGCTAAGCAGGGTCGACTCTGGCAAGTACTTGGATGGGAGACCTCCAAGGAATACCAGCAGTCAGGAGGCGGGGGCATGCTTTACTCAGCCACCTCTCTGAATACCCTCCAAGCCCCTAGTAGGGGGTCAGTCGCCAGAGGTTGCCATGACTTCCAGGTGCACACCCGCATGCATGCACACAGGGGGGAAATACCAAAAAATACCCCCCAAAATGTGGCTAACATGGGAGGGACACACTTCACAGTGAAGAACGGCACCATAGAAGCAGAAACAAGGCTTCGGATCCCAGATCTCATTCCGGATCTCATTCCAAGGTAAGCACCAGTGATCTTCAGGCACACGAGACCGTAATACTCACGGTAAAAGAAGGGGACAAACTCCACAGTGAGCGAAGCCGGCTTATACTTTTGTCTGCTTTTTTCAACAGTGCTCAGAATCCGCCTGCAATTGTAGAAAGGGGGGAGGGGGAGTTACAGAAAAAAGAAGGAACTTAGAGGCAGATATACGGAACACAGTTTTATGTTTTCTATAAAATATATCACGGTAAGTACCCAACCATGTCATTCTGACAATAGCAAATCTTCAGAAGGCATGCAGTTTCTGCCCCTCTTCCGCTGCAGACCTTCCAGTTTGCATACACACACACGCACACACACACACACAGACAAAAACGCTGGTCTGCTGATTCCCAGGGACAAATTCCCAGGGTCTCAAGGGACTGCAGTCAGAGGGGGAGGTGAGAAAGTCCTGTTCTACAAAGCCCACGAATAGATGTGCACACCCCCATTCATTTCAAGACAATTCACTGTACCACACGTTTATTCCATCAAAGATTTTATAATATTTTAAATGCTACCAAGGTACAGCTTTGAGTGCTCTTATTTCGACACGCTGCACTTCTATATAGGTAAGAGTCTCCAGTTTCACAAATATGGGACTGTACCGGTTCTACAATTCATTTGGGGCTGCTTTTCACACCCTGGAAAATCGGGAGGGAGCAAACAGGGAAGTTAAATGCCCAACTGTAGTCTTATCGTGGGGTTCAAACTACTGGAAACAAACAAGAACTTTATTGCCACGTTATGTATGGACACATGTGGTACAGACATCTATGTACAATTACCAGTACAACTTCAAGACCACGCAATTTCGTAGGGTATAAGCTTTCACGGCCGTGACCTGGAGAGGCCAGGCTAGCCCAGTCTGGTCAGATCTTGGAAGCTAAGCAGGGTCAGCCCAGGTTAGGACTTGGATGGGAGACCAGCAAGGAAGTCCAGGGTCGCTAAGCAGAGGCGGGCAGTGGCAAAACCCACCTCTGCTACTCTCTTGCCTTGGAAACCCCACAGTGCATCACCATAGGTCAGCAGAGGCTTGACACACTTTACAAACACAAGACTTCATGGGACACAGTTCACTTCATCAGATGCTTTGTCGGTCCACTTGATTAACAGAATGACCTGGATCCGACCTACCGCTCTGCTCAAGCAAAGCTTCCTCCACCCTAACAGGCTTCTCCCCCATTCCAAGTGGCTTTTCCACTAAAGGTAAAGTCTCAAGGGTTCACATTTGCTGAGCAGGATACTGGTAGGGAAGAAGGAGGAGGAGGAGAGGAAGAGGGGGAGAAAAAGAGGAGATTGGATTTATATCCCGCCCTTCACTTGAAGTCTCAGAGCGGCTTACAATCTCCTTTCCCTTCCCCTCCCCACAACAAGTAGGTGGGGCTGAGAGACCTCTCCCG
The DNA here is from genome assembly GCA_029233225.1 of Lepidodactylus listeri. Taxonomy (NCBI): domain Eukaryota; kingdom Metazoa; phylum Chordata; class Lepidosauria; order Squamata; family Gekkonidae; genus Lepidodactylus; species Lepidodactylus listeri. The sequence goes on along the minus strand of JARCFY010000010.1, from coordinate 14,665,272 downwards.
AGAACTGCTCTTTCCTAAACAGCTCTGAGAGAACTGTGACTGACCCAAGGTCACACCAGCAGCTGCATGTGGGGGAAGTGGGGAATCAAACTCGGCTCTCCCAGATTAGAGTTCGTGCTCCTAACCACTTGGATCCGCACTCCTAACTACAGGCTTGGATGCAGCAAAGCACTCCCGTGGGTAGAAGGACTTCTACCCACAGACAATAATTTTGTCACCTCCCTCCTTCTGCTGTAGCCTGAAATGCCCCCTCCCGTGGTGCTCCTGAGGGAGAAGTAGGCCCCAACAGCAGCAACTGGTGGATATTTCAGTCTATGGCAGGGTGGAGGTGGCAAGAAATCCTGTGTTCCTTCGGGTTGTCCACCTCCAGGCGGGGCCTGGAGATCTCCCAGTATTAGGGGACCAGTTCCCCTGGAGAAAAATGACTGCTTTGGAGGTTGGAATATATGGCATTATGCACCGCTGACCTCCCTCCCCTCCCCACGCTCCATCCCCAAATCTCCAAAAAATTCCCAACCAGGATTTTGTGGCTTGTGAGGCAAAAATTTTTCTGGTGGGGCTGCCATTATTTGCCATAACAAAGGGGTGGTGGTGCACACCCCTCTCCCCACCCCACGAGATTTAAAGGCAGTCAGTAGGGAGGACGCAGCCCACTGGTCAGTTGAAGAGCCCTTTAAATCCTGCAGGAGGAGAGCGGGAGGGGCGGGGCACCCCCACCCCCACTTCTTCTCAAAAGCATTTAAAGGATTCCTTTAAATGTTTTGGGGAAGAAGGGTGGGAGGGCTTTAAGGAAAGGGGCAGAGCCCCCAATAGCCCCACTGTAATGAGGGGCCAGGCTCACAGGAACCCTCTGCTGGATCCAAACCAGGACAAACGGGCCCCAGAACAGAAAGGTGACAAAAATGAACAAATTGCGCAAAGACTGTTTTCTTTTTTTTCCCTCACAATTTTTGCTTGAACTAGAAGAGCCCTGTTAGTTCCCAGCCTATCTGTTTCTGCTTGTTAAGGTTGCCAACTCTGGGCTGGGAAATGCCTGGAGAATTTGTGGGTGGAGCCTGGGGAGGGAGGGACTTAATGAGGGGAGGGGCCTCAGCAGGGTATGATGCCAGAGACTCCACCCTCCCAAGCAGCCATTTTATCCATGGGGAACTGATCTCTGTCAACTGGAGATCAATGATTAACAGTGGGAGATCTCCAGGCGCCACCTGGGGGCGGGTGGCTCAACCATTTGCTCAGACTGTAGGCAGAAATGTACTTCTTAGCCTCATATTTAGCAGTTCCATGTGATCCATGTGATCCAGGGCCAGTTTGGTGCAGTGGTTAAGTGCGCGGACTCTAATCTGGGAGAACCGGGTTTGATTCCCCACTCCTCCACTTGCACCTGGCTGGATGACCTTGGGCAAGCCATAGCTCTGTACCAGCTGTTCCCTCAAGGACAGCTAGGGAAAAAGCTCTCTCAGCCCCACCTACCTCACAGGGTGTCTGTTGTGGGGAGGGAAAGGGAAAGGAGTTTGTAAGCCGCTCTGAGACTACAAGTGAAGGGCGGGGTATAAATCCAATCTCTTCTTCTTCTCTTCTTCTTCTTACGTTACTCTGGCCAATAGCATAGGACGAGCAAGGCTGCTGCAGCTCCAACTCAGCTCAAGGAAGTATACTGTGGGCAGTTCTGGAGGCCTCCCTTCAAAAGGGATGTGGACAGAATGGGGTGGGTGCAGAGGAGAGCGACAAGGAGGATCGGGGGCCTGGAGACCAAGAAGCCCTAGGAGGAAAGGCTGAGGGATTTGGGAATGTTCAGTCTGGAGAAGAGGAGGCTGAGGGGGGACAGGATGGCTCCCTTGAAGTATCTGAAGGACTGTCGCTTAGAGGAGGGCAGGGAGCTGTTCCTGTTGGCAGCAGAGGAGAGGACTCACAATCATGGGTTTAAATTAAGGGTAGGAAGGTACCAGCTGGATCTCAGGGGAAACTTTTTGTACAGTAAGAGTGGTGCAACAGTGGAATCAGCTGTCTGGGGAGGTGGTGAGCTCCCCCTCACTGGCAGTCTTTAAGCAGCAACTGGACAAACACTTGTCAAGGATGCTCTAGGCTGATCCTGCACTGAGCAAGGAGCTGGACTGGTTGGCCTATCGGGCCCCTTCCAAGTCTGTGATTCTGTGATTCTAAAATCAGTCCTGAGCGGTACAGCGCAGAACAGAAAGGGACACACGCATTTTCTTTTTAGCTTCGCACGGGGTTTTCAGGGCCGAGCGAGGCCGTTTTCCCACCCAGCCAAGTCACTCGTGTTTTAAAGAGATTAGGAGAAGAATTCAAATGTTGTCACTAGGTTCACACTTACCCTGCGATTCTCTGTCTCCAATTTCGATACGGATCGTAGAGGCTTTCACAAAAAGCCAGAGCGTGCCTCACGAACTCTTCAACGGGCGTTTGATCTGCCAGTTCTTTCTCTTTTGTTTTGCTTTTTAGCTAAGAGGCAAAGACATGTAGTAGGCAAAAAAAGGGCTTCTAGAAATACAGGTTCCGCAAGCACAGTTCTCAAGGAAGTATATAAATGAAGTTTAAATAAGAAGAAAACCCCCCAAAAAAGACACCTCCCCTAACCAGTTAAGCTCTGAAATACCATTAAGCCCAGGTTCAGGGCCAAGCTACACATTATGCTTTACACATGTTCACCCTGGAGACCTTCAGACATACTGTGGCTAGATGTCACCCGGCGGCAACTCCTGTGTAAAAAGCATAGCAGGGTCCCGATTTGGATCAGGGCCACAGTGCAGGGAAGGAGGGGTTCCTGCCTTCCCACTGCACCATTTTCAGGAGCTGAAACTGTCCAAGGAATGGGGGAAACAATACCATCGGAGGTACAGGGGAATCATCATCCCCCACACAGCCCATTTCAGCTCCCAAAAACAGCAAGGGAGGAGGCAGAAATTCCTTCTCCCTCCATGGTCCTGGTCCACATCAGGCCCCTGCTGCATTTTTGCGGAAGAGTTGTTGCTGGGGACTAGCAGCTTCAGTATGGCTGCCAGTCCCACACTGGATGTTCAGCCCTTGGAATACCAGCAGCCGGGAGGCAGGGGCAGGCTACAGCAAGCCACCTCTCTGAAATGTCCAAGCCCCACTAGGGGTCGCCAGAAGTCAATCGTGACTTCCAGGCACACACACACACACACACACACCAATATGGAACACCTATGAAAAAATACTGGAGTAGTGGAGAATTCCCTCTAAACAATTTCTCCCAGCTCGCTAGCTTTGCTTCCATCTCACTATCCCCAAGCAAGGCCCTTGAAGCTAGTGAACAGCACCTGGACTCTAGCCATAAAAGAATCAGAGTTAACTCCCCCTGTAGAACAAATTTCTGACAGGAAAGCAAGGAAAGAGACTTTCTCTCTCGCTCACCTGCTGAATATAGAGCGTGGTCATCGTGATGACATGATTGATGTAGGAACAAGTCCCAATCTCTTCCACGTTAGCCAAGTTTCTGCAACAGGAAGAAAAGACATGGGGGATATTCAGCCATGGTAAAATTGTTTGAACTTCATAAATACAATTTAACATCCAACAGAACTACTGGCAGGAACACACATCAGGGTTTGGAAATACAACTTAAGGGAAGAATAATCTCACTTGAAGAGTCTGTGTGCCTTTCCACTGGAATTCTGGACGCTCAAGCTCTAAGGCTGCTAAATGCAGGCTAGTGACAAATTCGGGGAGGGTAACTAGAACCGAAGAAACAAATCGAAATGGGACAGGAACGGGATTCGAATGTGACATCCCCAGCCTCCGCCTATCCTCACCATATACTCTTATCTGTCCCAGAGGCCGCTGACATACATTGCTTTCAATGAACGTTAGGGATCGTTCACAGCTAGGTTTTCCGATGCAGAACAGGAAAATCCGGTTGCAAACAATTGCTAAAGTGCACTGAAAGTGCATTACCCAATGTGTGCAGAGGTAGCCAAAAGTCATTACTGTGCATTAACTCAAACTTGCCGCTGTAATCCTAAAAACACTTCCCTGGGAATGAGTCCCGTTGAATAAAATAGGACTTACTTTTGAACAGAGCCACTTAGGAATGCCCCTCGCTTCTCTAGATCCTACTTGGGCAGTCTTAGCCATGGGGCAACTGAGGCAGCTGTCCCTTTCCCCACACTGAGGCAGGGGCCAAACCACAAAGCTGCTCACTGCAAGCCCCCCACTACAGGCTCGCTGAAGTAGGTGGGAGCTGCACCACGGCTTGTCGTCCATCCCCCCCTAGTGATTTCGGGGCTCCATCCTTGAGTTTTGCCCAGGACTCCAGAATCACTAATATCACCCCTGCTGCCCAACACCTATGAGGGAGGTAATGTCGCCCATGCAGTGGGAGCAGAAGATGCGCCGATGAGAGGGGGGGCGGAGAAGTTTGGAGATGAGGGTGCTGAACGAGGTGGGGTAGTTGAAGGAAGGCAGGCAGAAGTCGGGGCAGAACAGCCATGAAGAGGAGATACAGATAACCAACCTCCCCCTCCCCCCCCCATTGAACCTCACAGAACTTCAAGAAGCTAAAAAAAAAAATACCGGCAAAGGATAATGAAGAATTTGACGAGGAGAAGTGACATGGCTTGCTGCGGTTCTTCCAATCCATCTGACAGTTTCTGGACACAATGGAGCAGCTGAAGCCTCAAGACCTGAAGGATGTTATCGGGGAGCAGCGATATCCCAGGGGGCATGTCGTCCACCCTAAAAATACACCCAGCAACTTTTGTGAAGAAAAGGGCGAAGAGCAAATCATCGCTAACATCTTTTATTCAGTGATACGCCTTCTACGCTTAGCGACAAGAAAGAAGTCAGCCACTGACTGCCAACTAGGCCTCCTGTCAACAAAGCTCTCCTTTCTTGATCCTATAATTAAACCACATCTGAAAAAAAAATTGTATTAGTCTTATTTAAATATGACTTCTCTGGGGAAGCATTCGCTATAATTGGCACACGGCAATTATGAGATCATCAAGGGCTGTCCCACTAAATACCAAACAGATGATCCATGAATGCTGCAGGACGTCGTAGTGCAGGCCTTAAGATGAAGAAGCAAAGTCATCCAGGCCAAATTAAAAACCGAGTAGCCCCGCCAGTTTGAATGGCAGAGCAGGTGCGGAGCTCTCCCATTGAACCTTGGGTTTCCAACCCCCCCCCCCCCGGTTTAGTCACAGGTACCCCCAATTTTTGAGGCTTCAATCCACCGCTGGCCAGGAGGGAATGCCCCACCCCCAAACAGGGACATTGTGACATCATCACGTTGTCCATGTTGAGGAGTTCCACTCTAGTTTTTGGGCAAACTCTGTGGTTTTGAGGGCAAAAACCCATAGTTTTGCTCAAAAACTAGAACGGAATCCCTCTGACGTCAGCAAACACAATGATATCACTTCCTGGTGACATCATCACTTCATGTGCGCACAAGAACATCCCGGACGGCAGCCAGGAGCCCCCCATCGGCAATGAGGTAGGACCTAGCAACCCTGAATTGAACCAAACAGGCCTTAAAAGTGGTCCACCCGGATCATGTCCAATTTTCCCTCCACAATCTATGAGCAGCACAGAGAAACAAAAGGGGAAAGACACAGTGCCTGTGACTGGCTAGATTTTACCCACACCGGCCCGATTCAGAAACAAGTCATGCAAAAAAACCCCACTTTTTTAACATAATAATGGTTATTTTATTCATTCATTTAGGAAACTTTTATGTGCTTCTCCAGACCTGCTCGAGGCAGCTCATGTCTAAAATAAATCTAATCAAGACAATTAAAAACCGAAGCAATCAAACAAATCAGGCAATAAAACAGATCAGTAAAACAAGACAATTTTAAAAAGCCAGGGCATTAAGAACACGTACAGAGCAGTCTAGAACGGTATTAATAAAACAGTCCTCGGGGTAGGAGGAGACCATAAAACAACGGAAAAGGAAAACCGCTTCGTTAAAAGCCTGGGTAAAGAGAAACGTTTAGACGTGGCCCCAAAGAAAAGTAAGGTAGGTGGCCAGGAGAGTCACAAGTGGGAGGGCAACCACAAGTACCCAGGATGGTTATCAAGGCAACCCCCTCTGATTTCTAAGCCCTGCTTCAGTACTAAAGAGAGTCCAGAAATTCCTACGGAGTAGATGCAGCTTGTCCAGCTTTATTTAGAGTGTGGGGAGGTGGCTGATGTAGATATGTTCAGCTCCTGCTACGAGGGGCATTGGGTAGGAGAAAGGAGGAAGGGAGTGGCGACACCACACCCCCAGACAAAGAGAAGGGGGCAGAATGACTGATGAAGCGGTACCGGGAGACTCTCCACCCCCTTCTTGCCCATACCTCAGGTCACGTTCCTCGGCTCACCCCATGTATCTGCTCCACCCTCCAGCACCAGGATGGCCTCGGGCAGCCCCAGGCTTCCCTAAGGGAAAGGGGGACAGGGGGAGCCATTTGCCCCAGGAGAACAAGTACACTTGCAATGGGTCTGAAGACAAGGCAGGACTAGGGGGCAGGATGTTCGGGGACTGGGTTCTTCTCGGCCTCTCATAAAGGATGAAGCTTCATGGCCATGGAAGAAACAGCTTCTTAAAAAGGAAGCCAAGTATGAACCCATTGTTCTTCCGGGCATAGGAGGGGATGAAGTTAGGACCCCGGAAACTTAATGTCACTCCAGTTCCTCTCATGTTGAGAGAGTACAGCTGCAGTCTCCTTGACTGAGGCTTGGGTGGGGTTGCCAATCTCCCAAGTGGGACCTCCAGTACTCCTGGGACAGCAACTGAACTCCAGGCTTCAGAGATCTGTTTCCCCCAGAGAAAAATGGCATCCCAGGACTGCTGCGCTTCCTCCCCAAGCTCCACCCCCCCAAGTCTCCAGGAATCCCCCAGTGCAGAGCTGGCAACCTCAGGCAAGGGGACTGCTTCAGTTCCCCTTCTTTCCAACCCTGCTCCTGGCTGTGATGTATCTAACTCTAATGACTGTTTTCTTGCACTGTGATGATGAAAAGAATCATATTTCAGTGTCGCCAAATCCCCAGCATTCCAAATCCCTGAGACTGAAGGTGCGGGATCTGAAGATGTCATTCACTCTCACCATGCAGCCGAATCAGGTCCAATCAAGGTCCAATTTGTGCTCCCCTGCATTAAGGCCCAAAGGAGAAGAAAAGTGCTGGCATGGCTATGGGTTGGACCTAGAGTTCCCATTCCGTAGGCGGGGGTGGGGGATCCCCTGCATTTTGGGGCTTCTGCCCACTATTGGCCAGCTGGGTGAAACCCTGCCCGCAAACAGCGATGCTGCACGGCAACATCCCTGATGCGATGATATCATGCGGAAGTGACGTCGTCACGTCCGGGATGTTGCGGTGACGCTCTGGTTTTTGGGCAAAACTCTATGGTTTGAGGGCGATTTTACCATACAGTTTTGCTCTTAGACCAGACTGCTGCCACATGACGTCCCCAGCATAATGACATCATCATATCGGGGACATCGCCATGTGATGTTGCTGTTTGGGGGGCCAACCCACTCCCAGAAGGCTCCCTGCCACCCCCCACCAGCACGTTGCGAAGACCTGGCAACCCAAGTTGGATCCAGCCAGCTTTTTTGCTCAATCCCAGCCAATTCCCCTCTTTACGACAGCCCCTGTTCTACATAGCTTTTGTCCACGCAAGTCCCATGATCCCAAACACAGCCTCTTCAGTGGTCAAAGAGGACCTCTTCCTATCTTTTTCACCAATGGAATATCTGGTTGACTCAAACCCCAAATCTAGGTCTTTTATTATGTTCCTGAGCGTTCCCTCAGTACAGTCTCCGCTCGTACACGCTAACTGGAAAGGGATGGACCTCTACTGAGACATGGATACTGCAGACCTTAGCAAGAGTTGCGCCTTTCTAAATCCACCAAAGCCCTTTGGTTTAGAAGGGTGAAACCCTGTTTAGGACTGTACCGTAAATCTACAAGATTAATGACTGGGGTGACGGAAGTTGCCTGCTGAGAAAAAAAAAACCCAAACCCAAACATTGCAAAAAACTAATTTCTTAACAGAAAGCAGGCCCCATTCTGCCACATTTCCAAACCAGAATTAAATATTGTCCGACTGTCTTTCTTGCAGGACCTCATACGTCTCCTTTATGTGTTGAACGCTGTAATTAGAGGATGAGAGCTCAAGTTTCTTTGGCCGCTGAGAAATTTTCTCCTGCAGTAAGGCGAAGAGCCTCTCTCTCTCCAGCTGGCTAGGTTTCATCCTTTCAATTGTAAGTAGAACAAGATGCCATCAATGCTTTGGCGAATAAAAAGCAGCAGAGGGGATTAATCTTTCATGTTCCGCGGACACAGCTGTCTAGAGATCTATTCTACCGCTGAGCAGCCCCGTCTTGCCTCCCGACAAAAGCTCCATGAAATCGCACGCAAACAGCCTGATCCTAAATACATTTCTTGGCAAGAAGCCCACTGCTTTCCACAGCATTTACTTCCTTGTAATGGGTTAAGGATTTGGGGGGTTGGGGAGACGACGGGAAACAAATTCTGCGTGGATACAAAGTTCATCCTGCAGCATTTTAATTTGGGGGACGGGCCGTGGCTCATTGGTAGAGCACTTGGTTGGCATGCGGAAGGACCCGAACTCAACCCCCAGCATCTCCAGTTAAAGGATCTGGCAACGGGTGCTGTGAAAGACCTCCACCTGAGACTCCAGATAGCTGCTGCCAGTCTGAGCAGACAATACTGACTTTGATTGACCGGGGGGTCCGATTCAGTCGGCAGCTTCATACCTACAGATGTGTGGATATACGCATACATTCATACGCACACAGTAACGTTAAGACGCAATGCTCCCTCTAAGCTGTGGAGTCTTGTGAGCAAAGATTCTGCTTCATGAGCTGCTGGCATTAAAGTTGTGAGCGAGCAATTTGGCTGCTGCATCAATCAGTTTGCTCTGCAGCCATCCTTCCTGAGCGAAGGCAAAAACGTGTGAGCCAGAGGCTGAAAAACTGTGAGCTAGCTCACGCTAACTCAGCTTAGAGGGAACACTGGTTAAGAGTATTCAATATTATGCCCCGTCACTGTGGAAATTCTTCAGCTACATCGTCTTTTTGTAGACAGCATCATATTGTCTTCATTCTTAAAAGCTACCTGTCTGGGGAGGGGCTCAGTTGAAAGAGCATCTGCTTGGTATGCAGAAGGCCCCAGGTTCAATCCCGGCATCTCCAGTTTAAAAGAGCAGGTGGTAGATGATGCGAAAAACCTCTGTATGGGATCCTGTAGAGCTGCTTGCCAGTCTGAGTAGACAATACGGACCTCGGTGGACCAAAGGTCTGACCAAGTCTAAGGCAGTTTCATGAGTTCAGCCTGAGGACCAAGAAATATATCCTTGGGTTCTCACAGACCAACAGCTAACCTCTACGCAAAAGAAGTTACCAGGTTTCTAAACAGCTGTTATCAAGCCTTGCAATTCGTAGCTGTTAGGGTCCGACCATTTTGGAAAGCCTCCACTTTTGAACTCAAACCTTCACCCCTTCACCTGTGTTACAAGAAGAAGAAGAAGAAAAAGAAGGAGGAGGAGATTGGATTTATACCCTGCCCTTCACTACCCAAAGGAGTCTCAGAGAGGCTTGCAATTTTCTTTCCCTTCCCCTCCCTACAACAGACACCCTGTGAGGTAGGTGGGGCTGAGAGAGCTCTTTCGAGGACTGCCCCTGAGGGAACAGCTCCGAAAGAACTTGTAACTGACCCAAGGTCACATCAGCAGATGCATGTGGAGAAGAAGTGGGGGATCAAACCCGGTTCTCTCAGATTAGAGTCCGTGCTCCTAATCACTACACCAAACTGGCGGTCCATGAGAACACAGCATTAGACAAGAGCTGCACCACCTTATGTACGGTGGCCGTTACAGAAAGAAAGAAAAAAGGGGGATAACCTGAAATTCAGTGGGAACACACAGACACAGAGTTCATGCTTTAACAAACGTGCTGGTGATAAAAGGCTTCTGGAACAAGGCTGTTCAATTATTTACTCTGTGTGGGCATCTATCTGTGTAAACATATTTCACCCGCCCGCACACACCGAACAGATGATGTAACGGGAAGCTACTTGTCGCTGTCTCTCAAAGACGCTAAGGCGATCCTCCCTCGCCTTGACGGCTGCCGAGATATTATCTCTGTACATCTGTTCCAGGGCCAGTCTAATCCTATATGCGGGGCTACAATTTTAATCCTGCCATTAATCTCAAAGCAAAAAACAAAAAGAAGAAGATTTTCTGCTGGGCGCTCAAAAACCAACACTACACAATCCTAGAAAAGATATTGTTTCTGCAGCGCTCCAGATCAGGGAATTCGCCCCTCCCTTTAATCTTTTGCCATGTTGTTATGAAAAACACTATTCGTTGAGAGAGAAACCGCCAACAGGACTTTAATGTAAGATTCCCACAACATTCATGTTAGAACCACAGAGTTGGAAGGGATCTCCAGGGTCACCTAGTCCAACCCCCTGAATAATGCAGGAAATTCACAAATACCTCCCCCCCACCCCCAGTGACCCCGGTTCCATGCCCAGAAGATGGCAAAAACCCTCCAGGATCCCCAGCCAAACTGGCCTGGAGAAAAATTGCTTCCTGATCCCAGAGTGGCAATCGGCATTTCCCTGGGCATGTAAGAAAGGGCCACAAGAACTAAGCACTAATGTGACCCTCCCTGCCCTCCTTTCTCATAAGTTCACATGATCAGCATGGCTGTCAGATGGCCATCTAGCTTCTGATTGAAAACCTCCAAAGAAGGAGAGCCCACCACCTCCTGAGGAAGCCTTTTCCCATCAGTAGTACTGCACCTTTGAACAATCCGTTCAAAATGACTCTGTGATAGGAAAACATATCCCAAGACTCCCCTCAGGCCCGACCCAGACCCCCAGGAGGGCATAGTGATCTGCAATGTATTTTACAACTAGGGTTGCCAGCTCTGGGTTGGGAAATACCTGGTGATTTGGGGGCCAGAACCTGGAGAGGGCGAGTGTCATGAGTCAGCCAGGGTTCAGCGATAGTGAGGACTCCTCAGGCGAAGAGGAGCCCCATGTAGCCAGTCCTGAGTTAACAGAAGCCAACAAGCAGGAAGACGAGCTGCAGGCTTGTCACGATTCACAGCCAACAGCTGGCGCAGAGCCACCAACACCCACCAGCCCAGATGCACATGAACATACGAAGCTGCCTCATACTGAATCAGACCCTTGGTCCATCAAGGTCAGTACTGTCTACTCAGACTAGCAGTGGCTATCCAAGGTCTCAGACAGAGGTCTTTCACATCACCTACTGCCAGATCTTTTCACTGGAGATGCCGGGGATTGAACCTGGGACCTTCTGCATGCCAAGCAGATGCTCTACCACTGAGCCACGGCCCCTGAAATTCATTTGTCCATTTCCAGCACTCCAGTAGGTCCAGCCCTTAGAGCGTCACAGACGGAGGCTGAGAACAGAGCTACAGGTGAGATGGCAAAGTGCACGCCTCCTGGCCCAATGCCAGCTGCCTGCTGATAATAATGATGTATAGCTGCAGGATTCCTGAGCAGCTGACTGCAAGCATGACCCTTAAGTGTGTAGCTATAAAACCAGACAAGAGCAGCTGTTAGTTGTGGACACAACAGGTATCACAGACGCCAAACCACCAACTCTGCCTTGCCTGATTCTTGGAAAACTGACCTTGGACTGAGCAACACTGCACCTGATACTCAGAGCCTGCAAGCCAATACAGTGAGGTTTGGGGAAGGGAGGGACCTCAGCAGGGTTGTGATTGCCATGGAGTCCACCCTCCAAAGCAGCCATTTTCTTCAGTGAAACTGATCTTGGTTGTCTGGAGATCAACTGCATTAGCGGGATATCTCCAGGTGCCAGCTGGAGCTTGGCAACCCTATTTACAACTTCATCCCCTCACGTGGGGTTATCAGCTCTATCTTAGAAAATTCCTGGAGATGTGCAGGTGAGGGAAACAGTCTCACAAGCTCCGTTTCTGCCCATGTGAGAGCTTGGAAGTTCCACAGCTGTCCCAGGTCACCAATCCAGCAATGTCCCTCTCAGCCTTACTCCTGGTCAGTGTTCCCTCTAAGCTGAGTTACTGTGAGCTAGCTCACAGTTTTTTAGCCTCCGGCTCACACATTTTTGTCCTAGCTCAGGAAGGATGGCTCCAGAGCCAACTAATTTATGCAGCAGCCAAATCGCTCACTCACAACTTTAATGCCAGTAGCTCACAAAGTGAAATTTTTGCTCACAAGACTCCACGGCTTAGAGGGGGCATTGCTCCTGGTGTAACCCACTTCCCTCAGGCTGCCACCAACTAGTTATGAAGAGTATTTCTCATTGACGGACTAGGATTCTGGCACTCTTAGCTGTGTTGCCACTTAAAGGCTCTGCCTCAGTTTCACATTTTCCGTTTCGCACACTTTAGGCAACACGGGGGCAACCGTATTTGCAGGCCCAGGGGAATGAGGAGATTGATTGACTACTGCCTGCTTCCCTTTGCTTCTCCTTGGGAAGTGCGACTGAATGGGCTCGTTGTGGGTACCAAGGTCAGTCTACCGATGTTCAAAACGTTAAAAAACGCAATGGAGAAAAAACAATGCAACAGAACAATCAAAACCAAAGTGATACAAGCACAGCCCTCTGACCCAAATTCTAGATTTATCCCGAACGAGAGAATAAGGATAAGCAAAACATGCTTAAAAAGCAGGTTTCAGAAAGCAGCCTTTCCCGTTGTGTCACATTGTGGGGTTACTCCCCTTTGTTCAGCAACACATGGTCATGGCTACCATAGTGATGGGGGCTCTATCTGAAGAAGGGTGCCTGCACACAAAAGCTTACACCCAGAACGAAACTTAAGTTGTTCATAAGAGAAGCCAATGTTGGATTAGGCCAGTGGCCCATCCAGTCCAACACTCTGTGTCACACAGTGGCCAAAAATACCAGGTGCCATCAGAAGGTCCACCAGTGGGGCCAGAACTCCAGACGCCATGATGGATCAGGCCAATGGCCCATCCAGTCCAACACTCTGTGTCACACAGTGGCCAAAAATACCAGGTGCCCTCAGGAGGTCCAGCAGTGGGGCCAGGACACTAGAAGCCCTCCCACTGTTGCCCCGCCCCCAAGCACCAAGAATACAGAGCATCGCTTGCCCCAGACTGAGAGTTCCTATCTATACTTTGTGGCTAATAGCCACCGATGGACGGCTACCCACCTGAATTCCCCTATCCTTTGTTCTCCCTAGTTTCAGCCATCTGCTTATCTATGGAGATGGATGGCTCTTGTGCTGGGAAATGAGCCACACCTCCCCTGCTTTTCCCCTGTGGAACCTGTTAGCTTGTAAAAGGTGCTTTGCAACTTCTGAGCCAGTGCAGAGCGCAGACCTAACTATTGTCAACTTTGAAATACATTCCGGGGTGTAAGGCATTTCACCACAGGGAGCGTGAATCATAATAAAGAAAATTACTATCATGTCCTTATTGGATCTCAGTTACATAAATGTACAACCTTGGCTCTCTGTAAGTCTTTTGGTTACAGATGAGGACCCCTCAATTTTTTTTGCCAGTTCTCACCTGCCACTCTAGACCCCCTCTCCTCACTGCAGTCTCCTATGTCCCCTGAAATCTCAGAGTCAGGGAATCAGTGGACCCCCCCAATGCTCCCTCTAAGTGGTGGAGTCCTGTGAGCAAAAATTCTACTTTGTGAGCTCCTGGCATTAAAGTTGTGAGCAAGCGATTTGGCTGCTGCATAAACTAGTCTGCTCTGGAGCCACACTTCCTGAGCTAAGACTAAAATATGTGAGCTGGAGGCTAAAAAAACTGTGAGCTAGCTTACACTGACTCAGCTTAGAGAGAACACTGGACCCCAGTGCTGTTTTCAGGGGATCCAGTAAAAGGATTTCGGAGGACACAGCAGACTGCAGTGAGCAGATTCAGGTGGGCAGCTGTGTTGGTCTGAAGCAACTGAACAAAGGTTGAGTCCGGTGGCACCTTTAAGACTAACAAAGTTTTATTCAAGTTATAAGCTTTTGTGTGCATGCCCATTTCTGTATTATCTACATCGCCCAGAGCCTTGTGTGAGTAGGGACCAGGCAATTCAGAAATCAAATTATTATTGTTGTTGTTGCTGTTGTTGTTGCAATTGTTATTGTTGTTGTTGTTGTTATTCTGATTTGCTGTTATTCACAGGCATTACCAACTGCTTTAATCCAATCTTAGCTATACTTATCACTCAGTTACTTATACATCTTGATCTTGACTCCAATTAGCCCTTCCTGGCAACTACCCCCCCCCCCCCCAATATGTAATGGTTGGCGAAGTCTGTTTTAATGTATCTGAAGAAGTGTGCATGCAGACGAAAGCTTATACCCAGAATTAAACCATTCGTCTTAAAGGTGCCACTGGACTCAAAACTTTGTTTTGCAGCGAGCAGGGACAATCTGCCAAAACTGTGTATCTTAACAAACCATAATGAGAGGGCTAACAGCCTTCAGAGGAGATAAATGCAAGAACAAGTCGATTTCAGCCCAGTAGGCAGGTAACTAGATTTTCCCCATGTAAAGAAAAATGGCTCCTTCCTTTACTCAGTAAGGAGGAGGGAACCCCAAGTCCGGCGACAATAATACATGGCCAATAAGAGCAGACAATGACGGACTGAATTAGCATGTTCAATGTTGCATTTCTGCAAGTGCAAAAAGTATGCATGCAGTCTGCCTGCAGTGTAGAAAAGCTCCACACGCATAATATATCTTCACAGATCAGTACACATGCATGCACACAACTGGGTCTTACACACCTAATTCACCAGGGAGGTTGCTGCTAGGGCATCAACGCAGAGCCCTAGTTGTACGTACCTAGTGGGCAGTTTCTCGAAGTCCACATCTAGAAACTGCTCATAACTAGACACAAAGCTGTCCAACCAGAGTTTCAAGTAGTCTGGATCTTTCTGTGAAGACAATGAAAACAGGTTTAATGTTATTTATTGTTTCATAGGCATTTAAGAATTCACGCACGCACACCCAGTCATTTTCTGCCACAATAACAGAGGCCACCGCACTATGCATACAAGTCATTATGTAAGTCTTCTTCCTAATAGGGCAGTTTGAAAGCAAGAAATTGCAGGTAGATAAATGGGCACCACTTCGGGGGGAAGGTTAACAGTGTTCTGTGCGCCTCGGCATTTAGTCATGCCGGCCACATGACCACGGAGAAGTCTTCGGATAGCGCTGGCTCTTCGGCCTGGAAACAGAGATGAGCACCGCATCCCTCGAGTTGAATTCGACTGGCTTTCGAGCGAGGGAAACCTTTACCTTTACCTTTCTTTTTAAGTCTTATTCACAGTATAAGCTTTCGTGTGCAAGCACGCTTCCTCAGAGACAGCTTATACCATGAATAAAACTTGGTTGCTCTTCAAGGTGCCACTGGACTCAGACTTTGTTCTGCTGTTTCAGACCAACATAGCTACCCCACCTGAATCTACAACCACCGTGCTAACCTAGAAGAGGACACTGGCAGGAAGCAGCATTTGAATAACCCACAGCAAAATAATCTTGAATGATTAAAACTGCTTATTCAGGCAAACAGAAGATACAATCCAATCAGCGAGAGCACAAAGGCAGCACAGAAAAACGATGATTTGGCAAGAGGTGGCAAACCCTAACATTGGGAACTCCTTCATCTCCCAGATGCAGGCTGCTTTCTGATGGAAACATCAAAGGAAAGCCTTTCCAACTTGCAACAACTGGCAAGATGTATTTCAGACAGGTATGACTGTATAGCTGAAAGTCACATATCAAGGTATTATTAGAACACTGCTTGAAACTTGGCAGATTCTTAAAAGGACTTTTAAAAATCCATTTGCCCGTTCTTTAAGATGCAACGCATACAGACGTCAGATACTCAGACTTGCAGTCAACACAAATCTTTGATAGGAACAAATATTGAAATTGCTTCACGTAGCTGAATGGAGCGATCAAAGGAGGGTGGGGCAGACATGCCCAGAAGGGCTGAAAGCAGGTGGGCTGGTAGAAATATAGTAGGGTTAGGGTTTCCGACCGGGATCTGAAGAACCTGAGATCAAAGTCCCGCCATTTTAAAGGGTGAGGTCCCACCCAAGAACTCTTTTAAACTGTGCTGCGATGGGCCCAATTCTGGTGGGAGGAGGGGGATTCTGCGTCCCCCACCATGCCCTTTTTCTGACCCATAAGAGTGTTAAGGAAGGCACACAAGTGAATAACACCCCCACCAGCACCACTGTGGGTCTGAAAAACAGCAAGGGTGAAGGAAGGATCCCCTTCTCCCCTCACACCGCAGTGACCCTGACTAAAATTGGGCACCCGCGATCAGTTTAAAGGTGCTCCTGGCTGGGAATGCATTCTTTAAAATGGCGGCAGAGCCCAGGATGAACCTGGGAATGCCTGTCTTTATTTAGTTTGGCCCTTAATTACCAATCTCACTGGGCGATGTTGGGCCAGCTGCTCTCCCTCTAAGCCTTACTTACCTCACAGGGCTGTTGTCAGGATAAAATCAGGAAGGTAGAACCATAATATGCTGCCCTGAGCCTAGGAGCCTGGGAAATACTTTGACATTTTGGGGGTGGAGCCTGAGGAGGGCGGGGTTTGGGGAGGGGAGGGGCTTCAGTGGGGTATAATGCCATAGAGTCCACCATCTAAAGCGGCCGTTTTCTCTCCAGGCCACTGTGTGACACAGTGTTGGACTGGATGGGCCACTGGCCTGATCCAACGTTGGCTTCTCTTATGTTCTTATGATCTCTGTTGCCAACCTTACCTAGGGGCAGGGTGAGCTAATAACATACTAAATAGACATTTAGGGAAAGAAACTTGGCAAGGCAATTTAAAGGAAGGAAGGAAGGAAGACTGAAATAAAATGGTTTTATCTTTCTGAAAACTGATTGTAAGTTTATTCATTTGTATACTTCCTTATGACTGCAAAAGTTCCCCAGGTGGTGTGCAGGCAATCAGTAAGATCACATTCATTTGTTGTTGTGAATGGGCAGTCTAAAAGTACACTAAATATACAAATTCAGCAATAACAAACCAGAGTGGGAGGGCCAGTGTTGGTGCTGGGAGGGGACAGTGGGAGGGCTTCTAGTGTTCTGGCCCCACTGGTGGACCTCCTGAGGGCACCTGGCATTTTTGGCCTCTGTGTGACAGAGTGTTGGACTGGATGGGCCACTGGCCTGATCCAGCATTGGCATCTCTTATGTCCTTAATGATTAAAGTGTCACATTAGGATTTTGGTGGCCCAGATTCAACCCCCCACCCCCCGCCACAGAAGCTGACCGGGATACATTACCCCATAGAAATGCTCGGGTGTGCACGAAAATGCATTGCAAAATCCTGCAAAAAACTCCAATTGGGCACCAAGAAAAAGTCAAATTCTACTACCTGAAGCGATCACACACCTTAAACTAATCTATGAGTTTTTTTTCTGCATAATATCACATTTTTTGCCATTTGTACAATTTATTCTGTTTTTGCTCATTCCAAGGATGGGCAAGGCACCCGACAGCCTGCCCCAGCCACTGGAAATCTTAGCAGCCTGCGAGGTTAATTTTATTTCGACAAAATACAGAGTATCCTAGGAAGTGCTAGGTAAAGTATCCCCAATCTTATTGAACCTGAGAGTGCCTTTGGAATTTTGATATGAAGGGTGTTGGGCTCAACCACAAAATGGCTGCCATGGGAGACAGAGCCAACCACAAAACGTCAGGGAGTGCAGTTATACATAACTTCAATAGTAACTCTATAACATTTTCAGGCAGAAGATTTGTTAAACACATCAATCAGAATCTCCAGTGGCCAATCAGAAGCCAAAACTCCAGCTGGCCCCACCTATTCCCTAAAGACACTGGGGCACCAGGAAAGGTGTTGGCCCATCAGTGCCACATTTGGGATCCCTGTGTTAAGAGCTAATGTTTTATTCTCTTAATCTTATTATGTTAGACTCTTTCTCGTTTCCTGATTTGAGCCCTTCAGAGGGTAAGAGGACAGTTATTCATGGAGGATAAGTCTATCAATGGCTACTAGCCCTGGTGGCAGAGAGAAACCTCCACATTCAGAGGCAATCAACCTCTGAATCCCAGAGCCAGGAGGCGACTGTTTCCCTGCCCTGTTATTGGCTGTTGGCTGTCCAGAGGAACTGGTTGGCCAATGTGTGAGAAAAAATGCTGGACTAGATGGACTATTGGACTATTAGTCTGATCCAGCAGGGCTCTTCTGATGTTCTTAGGAAGGCCTCAGCCTCTATGTCCTATTGTTGGCCGTCCAGAGGAATTGGTTGGCCACTGTGTGAAACAGGGTGCTGGACTAGATGGACCATTGGTCTGACCCAGCAGGGCTCTTCTGGTGTTCTTAGGAAGGCCTCAGCCTCTATGCCCTGTTTTTTGGCCCTCCAGAGGAACTGGTTGGCAACTGTGTGAGACAGGATTCCGGACTAGATGGTCTGATCCAGCAGGGCTCTTCTTATGATCCTATGAGAAGAAGAAGAAGAAGAGAAGAAGAAGAAGAGATTGGATATACCTGCCTCTCTGTGCCATATGGTTGACTCTCCAGAGGAACTGGTTGGCCACTGTGTGAGACAGGATGCTGGACTAGATGGATCTCTGGTCTGATCTAGCAGGGCTCTTCGTATGTTCCTATGTTCTTCTGTCTACCAGTGTCATCTTGAGCAAAATAACACCCTTTTAAGCCCGTTGACTTCAAAAGACTTAGAAGGGCGCAGCTATGCTGTTACTCTTAATGAACAAATGATATACATGATAAAAAACCCTGTTCCTCAATAAGGCCGACAACAAAGCTAACATATTACGAAGTCATCAGGAAGTGATGCATTAAAACCCTGAAAAAATGACATAGGTGTTTCTTTTTAAGAATCTTGTAGAGCCAGTCTCTGAATAAAGGGGAAAGGTTCCTGGTAGAGAGAAGGCAAAAACAAGCAGAGTTCTTGCTAATCCGCCAACTTTATTTAAAGGTGTGTCAGGTTGGCAACACACGGTTCTCCTCTCCGTACATGTCATCCTCACAACAGCCCTTTGAGGTAGGCGTGGCTGAGAGACTGACTAGCCCAGATTTCCCTAATGGGGTGTTTGTCACTATCTTTTGTGGCATGCACCAAGTGTTTTTAGAAAGTGAGATAGGCCAGGTGGGGCTTTTGCCCAGCAAGGCTTCTGATTGGCCACTGGAGATTTGATTGGCTTTACAGATTTTTTTTAAAATGTTGCTTCAGCAGCAGCTGCCCCCACAGCACAAGGATCTCCCTCACTTTGTGACTAAAGGTGAGTCACCTGTGGTAGCCATTTTTTGGTAGCCATTTTTTGGTAGCAGTCCAGCCCACCACCAGCCAACTGGCAAGCAGAGAAAGCCCTACCCACAAACAGGCATGATGACATCATGCAAAAGTAACATCATCACACCGGGGACATTGTGCAGTGGCGCTCTAGCATTTCGGCCCAAACTCTATGGTAAACATAGAGTTTGGACCAAAATGTGACAGTGTTGCCATGCGATCCGTCTGGCATGATGATGTCACTTCCGTGTGACATCATCGTGCTGGTGACTTCACCCCACTCCCCTAGCCCACTCCTAGAAGGCTCCCTCCCACCCCCCGCCAGCGGAACAATTGGACCTGGCAACCCCAATTCATCTACTGGCATATTTTGGGAGTTTCATATTGAAAGAAGATCAAGTCGGCCTGAACCTTGCACACAACAAAAGATGTATTTTGCTAACTTAGTGGCCTTTTACAGTCATTGTTCATTTCATGGGCTTGCTGACTTAACAGCTTATTTTATAATCAAGAACGGCTTCTACTCGGTAGCATTAAAATTATTCCAGTTCTCGTTACTTTCCTTGTTGAAAAAATAATCTTTTGAACCCTACAGGGGAAAAAGAGGCAATCCTTTAAAAAAATATGCCCGCTCCATTTCTGCAGTGGTGGCGAACACCATCACTGCGGGTCAGGCCTAAGAAGATTAAAGAGGAAGGTCACAGTGCACACATTTGGGAAATTGCAAGGGAAACGATCGCTCGCTCTCTCCAAACACTATCAGGAAGATACTTGAACAAAGTGCTGTAGAGGCAGATATTTTCCTCCCTGGTTTATAAAGACTTGGGAATTACTAAGGCAACGTGTGTCCATATGCGTCCATGGTTAATGTGGCATGCTAGGGCATTATCTTGACTACCATTTTCAAGCCCCTAGGTCTGCGAAAAGTTCAGAACCACATAAACCCACATTTGATGAACCAACATTTGCAGTCAAACGCTCTGCCACTGAGCTATACCCTCAACATTTGATGATCTTAATCAAAAGATACCTGAAACTTTTTTTTGGATCCTGCTTGGTTTTCTTATTTGTGTGTGACAGGTCACTATCCGGCTTGCACAGTATATACAGCTATGAAGGACTCTGTTTAAATCTGGGCAATACAGTCAGACAACTATGATCCAGGTTGCGTCCCTTGCTGCTTTTCTGCCTTCATCTTGTACCGGCTCTGTGCCTTCCCTCACAACCCACACAAGGACCAGTGTTCCCTGTAAGCTGAGTTAGTGTGAGCTAGCTCACTGTTTTTTAGCCTCCAGCTCACAGATTTTTGTCTTAGCTCAGGAAGGATGGCTCTAGAGCAAACTAATTTATGTAGTAGCTAAATCGCTCGCTCACAACTTTTCTGTCAGTAGCTCACAAAGTAAAATTTTTGCTCACAGGACTCCACTGCTTAGAGGAAGCATTGGCTAGTACCTCTGCTATTTATTTATTTCACTTATACCCCCCCCTCTCCCCAAAGGGGGACCCAAAGCAGTTTACATCTTTCTAACCCTCTCCATCTTATTCTCACAACAACCCCATAAGGTGGGTCAGGCTGAGAGACTGACTGGTGCAAGGTCACCCAGAAAACTTCCATGGTTGGGGTGGGGATTAAAACGTGGGTCTCCCAGATCCTGGTCTGACAGTCGAACCACCAGACACACAGGCCCTCGTGAGCAGTGTTCCCTCTAAGCTGAGTTAGTGTGAGCTAGTTCACATTTTTTTAGCCTCCAGCTCACACATTTTTGTCTTAGCTCAGGAAGGATGGCTCCAGAGCAAACTAATTTATGCAGTAGCCAAATTGCTCACTCACAACTTTAATGCCAGTAGCTCTCAAAGTAGAATTTTTGCTCACAAGACTCCACTGCTTAGAGGGAGCGTTGCTCGTGAGTGTGGTATTTCTCCCCGTCTCCCCATTTCCACTCGAGGCTGGGAATGGGATGGGAAAAAACACCGCAGGGAATGAGACTCAGGATGCTAATAATGAAGAGTAAAGTTGGTATTTATTTCTTTACATTTTGTATAACTCGCCTTTCTCACTTGGGTCTCAGGGCGGATTACAACAGAGTGAGTCAATGCAATCGAAAGAATTAGATTTTCAATGAACGAGACAATCGAGATTAGGATTGTCGAATCAACCGAAGTCTAAAAAGCAGAACCAAAGCAAGGCATAAAATCTTATTTGTTTATTTATTTCAACTGATATCCCGCCCTTCCCACAAGCGGCCTCAGGGCAGTTCACAACAGTGAATTCAATACAATCTTGAAATAGTTCAAACAGGCAATAAATAACAATATCAGAACAATACCATCAAACCAATTTAAAACACTTAAAGTGGGCAGTGCAGTATATTCGGTTTCAGCTCTTGAGCCAGCACACTAACAGTGCAATCCTAAACAGAGTCACTCCAATCTAAACCCACTGAGATCAATGCGCTTTGACTGGAGGACTTTTTCTCAGGATGGTCCCCCAGCTGGCTGCATGAGTGGGGAATCAAACCCAGTTCTCCAGATTTGAGTCTGCCACTCTTAATCATT
The DNA here is from genome assembly GCA_029233225.1 of Lepidodactylus listeri. NCBI lineage: Eukaryota > Metazoa > Chordata > Lepidosauria > Squamata > Gekkonidae > Lepidodactylus > Lepidodactylus listeri. Next base: position 14,643,441 of record JARCFY010000010.1, on the reverse strand, counting down.
ACACCAAACTGGCTCTTGAGAAAGCCCTTTTGAATAATCCAGTTTTGCATAGTTTGTGGAAAACCTGGAAGGGGGGGGGGAGCTTTCTTGACCCCCTCAGGCAGGCTGCTCCATAAGGTGGGGGGTCACATGCTGCTTTTGTAAACCAGTCTTGAGAAGTGAATTGTGGGTAATATACACTACATACCCTCAATGTCTTGGGTCTGGCCCACTGCATGCTTCCAGTCTTCCGGAAGGCCAGGCGTGAACAAATCTGCTTCAAGTCACTAGTGCCTGGTGTCTGTTCTGAATCCATGCCACTGGCTGACTCCAAAGCTCTAGGAAGATGTGAACGCCACCCTTTATCTGTTCTTTCCACATCTTCTTCACTGCAAGCCAATCACTACACTTCCAGTACCAACCAACCCAAATATTATATTTGCCAGGCAACGAAAACGCTAACACTTCTCTTTTGGAACAAACTTTGAAAGCATTCAGCAACAAGAGCCCGACTAGGATCAAAAGCTTTCTTTCGGACTTGAAGGACACACATTTCCAGACAAATGTCATGTGACTGGGACTGAAAGGCCTGTGACAAATTCTCCACAGCCGAGCCACTGTTATTTTTGAAAGCACAAAACAAAGTGTGAGGGGAAAAATGAATCCTTTAGAGTCACCTGACATTAGCTGTTGGAAAGAGATTTCATTTATGAGAACGCCGGTCAAACTGAACAAGTGGAGGAGGATTTTGGCGCCTGAAAAAAGCACACTAACCAACTCGGTAAACAGCATCAAGTTATTTCACCCTGATTTCTGCCGGGATCATCCCACAGTGTATATAGTTTGAATAGTCTTTTCTGGGCTTCTGCACAATTAGAAGAGCAAAGTTCAGCACAGTCTACAGCGGCACCAGGAAGTACTAGCAGCTATAAACAAAAGCGGGATCAGCCGGTGGCTATTTTTCAGTGTTACATTCCACACCGGGGGGGGGGGGGGGGGGGGATTCTTCACGTGGCAATCCGGAAACCGGGTCAAACCTGCCTCGCAGCACAACCAGTCACTACACTTATCATAAAATATCTGTCCGAGTCAACTTTAAGATTGATGCCGATTTCTAATTAATGGGCTAGATCCCACCAAACAGATCTGTGCATGCGGAGGGGGGGGGGCATTTTCACCAGTTCACCAGCCAGTTTGGTGTAGTGGTTAAGTGTGCAGACTCTAATCTGGAAGAACCAGGTTTGATTACCCACTCCGCCACTTGCAGCTGTTGGATGACCTTGGGCAAGCCATAGTTCTGTCAGAGCTGTCCTTGAAAGGCCAGTTCTGGAAAGAGCTCTCTCAGCCCCACCTACCTCACAAGGTGTCTGTTGTGGGGAGGGGAAAGGAAAGGAGATTGTAAACTGCTCTGAGTGAAGGGTGAGGTATAAATCCTACTTCTTCTACTACTAATACTACTTCTTTCCCACAGCCACCTTTCAAGCCCTTCCGATTCTCTTCCTGAAGGCCCTGTCTCCCAGAAGGAGTGATACATTTCAGTGGGGTCCAAGCCACTGTCTCCTTTGGGCTTTCACACAAGCCAAATAATGCAGTTTCAATCCACTTCAGCGACCGTTTGCGAGTGGATTTTGCTATTTCACACAGTAAAACCCAGTTGCAACGTGCGCTGAAAGTGTATTATTCAGTGTGTATGAAAGCACCAAAGTCTAATTTAGAGTACTGAACAAAAGCTTTACATTACAATGATAATTCCTGTTCTTTGGTACTAATCCATACTGTGGTGGGATGGCTTTACCACCACGTAAATGGGAGGGTCCTGTTTCCCCAGACTTGCCCTGCCAGCTCACAGTCCAGTCAGGAAGCGGGGGCAGAAAGCCACTCCTTGGCCCTCTCTTTTTGCCCTCTTTGATAGGGTGCCATGCCTCAAGGGTTGAAAATCCACTTAATGTCAACCTGAGAATTGTTGCTAAAGAAGAACGCTTTTCTACCACCACCAAATAGCAAGGTTGTGAGCAGGGCTTTTTTTGAAGAAAAAGCCCAGCAGGAACTCGTTAGCATAATAGGCCACACCCAACATCAGAAACTCATCAGCATATTAGGCCACACCACTGACAGCACAGCTTATTTGCATATTAGGCCACACCCCCATGTTACCAGAAGAGTGGTCATCCAGCCACACCCACCTTTTGCTTCTTATTCTGTTTACCTTGTTGTCAAAACCCAGGTTTTTTTTTGTAGCAGGAATTAATTTGCATGTTAGGCCGCATACCCCTAATGTAGCCAGTCCTAATGAATTTCTGCTGTTGGGTGTGGCCTATTATGCTAATGAGTTCCTGCTGGGTGTGGCCAACTCAGGAGCCAGCCGGAACTCCGTTCCTGTGCGTTCCTGCCCAAAAATAGCCCTGGTTGTGAGTAAGGAAGTATGTAGGCCACCAACATCCTCTGAAATCATTCTCCTCTAGCTTTCCGTATTGCAGCCATGGACCATCAGACACAAGCGGGTGCTCACCTCAAGCTCCTCTCTCCAAACAAAGGAATAGTTTCCTTTCTCAGACCCCCCCCCCATGTGGGTTCCTAGGGCCTTGGCCAATGTGGGTGAACTCAGAATTCAATACAAAAGCACTACATTCTGCCATTCCGAGGCTTGACAACCCTTTTTCTTTTACTATCCAAACATTTTTGTCACACATCCATCTGAGTTTTGGCACAGAAGTCCTCTCTCTTGAGGGGCTATAATCTGGCCACATTTCAGGAGAACCCATTACAGGAATTAAAAACGTTTTTCTTGGATTTGCTGGGGTATTGGGCTTGCAACATCGTTTTTGCACAAAGAGAAGAAAACTTTGGACATTTCCTTGTGTGTGTGTGTGTGTGTGTGTGTGTGTGTAGTGCCATCAAGTCGTCTGTTCTGACATGGTGACCCTATGAATGACCTCAAAAACATCTTATCACCAACAGCCTTGAGCACGAAAAGATTGCAAGGTCGGTATGGGTGAATGGCGAGAAGGAAGGGCTGAAAGAGCAAAAGGGGCCAGGAAAGCTGGCAAAATGTGTGAAAGACCATGAGGGAGGAAGTCAGCTTTGTCCAAAGCTCCCAAGTAAAGCACCCTACCCGTAAATCTTAAATCCCTCCAGGTCAATAAATACCTTTTCTCCTCTTCTTTTTAAAGTGGATTTGTTTTCAAGTGGCAATGTTTTTTCAGTCTCCTTCCCACCACCCTTCTGTGCCTAGCATGTGGCAGGGCTTATCAACGCTGACTGCCTGTTCTAGTTAAGGGAGCCTTCAGTCTCTAAATAAGCAGGTGGTACTATTCACCCACCCCGCCCTGGAAGGCCCAGGCTAGCCTGATCTCATCCGATCAGGGAAGCTAAGTAGGGTCGGCCCTGGCCAGCACATGGATGGGAGACCGCCAAGGAAGTCCAGGGCTGCTATGCAGAGGCAGGCAATGGCAAACCACTTCTGAATATCTCTTGCCTTGAAAAAACCCAATTGTTAGCCATAAGCTGGCTGTGACAACAGCGCTCTCCACCACCACTTTTGGGTAATGGGGGGGGCGGGGGAACAGTCTTTAAGCTTTGCTTGTGAGTATATTTTAGAAGCACTGAACTGGCTCCTTGGAACAGAACGCTGGAGGCATTTGTGGGACAGAATGAGGGAGATGTTTGAGCAGATGCAAGGTTAGATGGGAGGCATTATTGTAGACCGAATACACAGAATTTTGTATGAGTGGGGCAGAGAGAGATAAAGGGGACAGGGTCCTCTTAGTAAAGTGTGCCATAGTACATTGCATCTGAACATTTAAGTTTTGCACTGACTTGTTACGGCAACTGAGCAAATTTCCTTTTCAGAAAAAGAAGGAAATTCTAAGATGCAAACCCCCCCCCCAAACTTTTGTTTAGGAGAGGAGTTAAACTGCTTACAAAACCCCAGCATGCTCCAAAAACCACAGCAATTAGAAACTAAACTGTGGTTTAACTTCCACGCCCAGAAAGCGGCAACCACGTTCCCTACTACAGTCTTCAATATTATGCTCACTTATAGATTTGGCTGTGTACGGCTGTGGTCTTCAGCTAGATGTCAGATTCTGGGATGTGCCGATGCAAAAACTGAACAGAGGCAGCCTTTTCGAATGCTTGCTACTTTGTATACTCACCTAATTAATTTCTGACCCTAGAATGTAAAAAAGAGCATGAGTCCAGGAGCGCCTTAAAAGACTAACAAAATATGTGGCAAGGTAAGAGCATTTGTGAGTCACTGCTCACATCGTCAGATACCCTACAACGTCTATTAAGTAAAAATAAAAAGGGATTTCCCAGCATTACACATTCCTACAAAATGACTGACAAAAAAAAATAGCCATGTTCCAAAGTATGTGATAAATACTGACAGCCAACATGAAGTAATGGTTGTTAGCGTGTCCGATTAGGATCTCAGAGACCCAGTTTTGAATCCCCATTCTGCCATGGAAGCCTGCTGGGTGACCACAGGCCGGTCACACTCTCAGCCTAACCTACCTCACAGGGTTGTTGTGAGGATAAAATGGAGGACAGGAGAACTATGGAAGCGCAGGCCTGTAGCTGCAGTGGGGCATTTCAGGGCCCTGCCCCCTTAGTTAAAAGCCCCGCCCCGCAAATAGCCATGCCAGAAACCTTATTTTTGACCATGACCTGGATGGTACTGAGCTGGCAGAATGAGGGATTGATGGGAGATGTATTAAAGGTGCCCTTCTCAGCTTTCTTGCCTTGTGGAAGGGAACTCAAAACGCATTTAGATGCCTCTGAGGGCAATTAAACGCCCTCTGGAGCTGTTTTTTCCCTAGGAACTGACACGCTCGCTGCCCTGTCCCGTGAAAGGAAGGGCTAGAAACAGGCTCCAAGCATTCAGACAGCCATTTAGATTAATTTAATTAACTGTACTTTAACTGCCCCCTTAAAAATTAAAATGCCCCCTGAACCAATAAAATCCTGGCCACGGGCCTGTGGAAGCCACTTTGGGTCCCCGCTGAGGGGAATGGAGGGGTACAAATGAAGTAAACAGGTACTACTGGAGAGTTTTCTAATAAAGCCCCACTGGTTAAACAGAACTCGGATGTTTAAAAGTATTTTGTTTGGTCACTACAGTCTTTGCCTTTCTGCTTCAAAAGATCTCTTACTCGTGTGAATGCCCCTCTTATGTTTTCCCAAATGCAATCCACTTGGCTTAAGGCGAAGCAAAACGCTGAGGAGATCTGTAACTCCGGGATTTATTAGGTCCTAAGAAAGGGAGCTTTCCCTTCCGCCAACAACAGCCACGTTTAACTGGACTCTCTCTCCTCGGGTTATAAAAATTACTTCATCGCTAAAACGTAACCAGGGATTCTCAGAGAGGGGCATGATGGGAAACACCATGCAGTACAATTTGCCAAAAAGCAGTAGGAGGCATTGCAGGCAATTCCCACGCTCTCTCAGAAGTAGTATATCTTATATTCTGTCGCAGGAGAATACTCTTGGACTAATGGAAATTTTTTTTAAAGCAAATCCAAAAGAAGGGTTTTTTTGGTTCGGCACCTCACAGGAAGCCAAACTAAGTGTCGGTAGCTGAGCAGGACCAACCCCATTACTTGAAAACAGATTTAATCTGAAACCACAGCTCTGGGAGCTTTTCTTTTTCATTCCTCCTCTAACAAGCTATTCCAAATACATAATAAATTAAAAGCCACCTCCTAGTTACTTCTTCCACAGAAGGCTAGTGACGTTCATGGATGTCATTTCTAAGTGACGGCATTTTTAATGTGTTGCGTGACATTCTAAAAGAAAAGACGCTAAAGGGGAACGGAACCCTTTTCAGGCTCCACTGGAAACTGCCCGATCTGAGTATGTGACACTAGTCCCTTGCCACAAGGACTGGACCATATCTGTCTTACGGGGTGGTGAGTTACAATAGTGGTAGACCTGACTGTGACCGGTGTCACTTCAAAGGTGTCCTTTCAGTGCCACCAGAACAGGGAACTGGTGGCTGAAGAGATCAGTATCACAGTCAAAGCATCAAGAGAAAACCTGTGTCCACTACATAACATTTTTTGAATCCCCCACCGCACCTAGATCACTGCCTTCTTATGCATTCTAGTCGTCTGTCCCAAATTATTTTTTATTGACAGTTAAATGCCCTGCTATGAGTGGTAAGTTAATTGAGGACCTCTCGTTCAGAGCATTTGGGCAATTGATCTTTAGGGAAGATTGGTACCTTGGCGCATGTTTTATTGGAACGTCCCTTGTGTGCAACTCTTAGGAATCTATTTTTAATGTACTATTTGGAGATGTCTTTTTTACCTCACCATAAGATAAAATCACTCCTTTTATCTGATAGATCCCCTAATATTACCCTCGGTGTAGCTAATTTGGGGAGAGGCATAAAAGCTCAAAGAGGAGCTTACACAAGGAGAGTACACGATTGCTCGGGATATTTGATCAAAGGAGCTTTAATCAGATGAAAGGAAAGGAATATACTCCACACAATCTTTAACAGGTGGAAAGTTTGCATACAAATCTTCCTCCTATAAAATTGACACAGCACAGGCCCTTTAACATCCTCCCTCAAAAAGGTGTTTGGACAGCAGGTCTGTAATGCTAATGGGGGGGGGGGTTCTGGGGGGGGGGGTTGTGTGTTTTTGCAGGGGGAATTCAACTGAATCACGGATTTAATTATTCTCTAACGAACGTCGCTTTAGATGGTACTTCCTTTCTCCACCACCACCCACTGTGTAAATCAGCAACTGCAGTTCAATTAATCCATTAAGAAATTACCACGTAGCAAAATTATTTCGAAAAAGAGCTTTCAGAGGGAGCAGAGAGGTCCAGGCAAAAGACCAACTATTAGCCGATCTAGTCAGAGACGGTGCAATTTCTTACAGCTATCGGCCGAGACAAAGAAGGCTGAACAGAACGAGTGAACGTATCCCGGCCTCAATATGCAACAGAATGTGGAGACGCCATGCCAGACCACCCTTTGGGGATTGGGAAACCCCCCTGGGTTCTTAGATTTCCTCCACACTTCTGGGTATTTGATGACAATCATCTGCCGTGGTGTCCAAATTGGCTTACTATGGGTAGCACCAACCTACTAAGGATATAAGGACTTCAGGATCTCCATTCCACTTGTATCTGATGAAGGGAACTTTGACTCTTGAAAACTGGTACCCCAAAAATCTTGTTAGTCTGTAGGGGCGAGTGGATTTGAAACTAAGCCTTCCAGAGAGCCACAGTTCACAAACCCTTTTCAACTCACAGTTTGGGGCCAAGGCTATCTCTTCCCATTCAAACACCCGCCAAACCAGGGCTCATTTTGTAGCAGGAGCTCCTTTGCATATTAGGCCACACACCCCTGATGTAGCCAATCCTCCAAGAGCTTACAGTAACCCCTGTAAGAAGAGCGCTGTATGCTCTTGGAGGATTGGCTACATTAGGGGTGTGTGGCCCAATATGCAAAAGAACTCCTGCTACGAAATGAGCTCTGTGCCAAACTATTTTCAGAGCGTGGCCATGTTGGTCTGCAGTACAAGAGTTAGATTTGAGTCCAGTGCCACCTTAGTGAGCAACAAGACTTTTGGGGTATTTTCAGGACAATCCTCAAAAATCGTGTTGATGTCTAAGGTGTTACTGGACTTGAATGCAGCCAAATCACACTGTTCTAAACCAGGAAGGACAGAAGAGGGCAACCAGATGATTTGAGGGTTGGAGTACCTTCCCTATGAGGAGTCTGGGACTTTTCAGTTTAGAGAAAAGATGACTAAGGGGAGGGGGGACATGATAAGAGATTTATAAAATTATGCATGGGATGGAGAGAGCTGACAAAGAGAATTTTTTCTCCCTCTCCCAAAATATTAGAACGCAAGGGCATCCAATGCAAAGCTGATGGGCAGTAGGCTCAGGACGGACAAAAGGAAATACTACTTTACACAGAGAGTCACTAAAATGTGGAATTCGCTGCCAGAGGATGTAGTGATGGCCACAAGAGTATACAGCTTTAAAGGAGGATTAGATAAATTCATGGAGGATAAGTCTATCAATGGCTACTAGCCTTGGTGACTGAGGGGAGCCTACACATTAAGAGGCACTAAGCCCCTGAATCCCAGGGCCAGGAGACCACAACAGGGGAAGGCCTCGGCCTCTATGCCCTGCTTTTGGCCCTCCAGAGGAACTGGCTGGCCACTGTGAGAGACAGGATGCTGGACTATTGGTCTGACCCAGCAGGACTCTTCTCATGTCCTTATGAAGTAAAATATATGAAGTAAAAACAGAGTGAAGAGAATAACATGCGAGCTTTCAGAAACAGCATTTCTAGTCATAAAAACATGGTGCTGGCTGACATCTAGACAGCTCTCCAGCAGATAAAGTGGTAAAACTATTAATGTTTCAAGATGGGGGGGGGCATGATAGTGGGGCAACACCATTCAAAACAATCCTTGACATATTGAAAAGTAAAAGACAGGGAGAAGCATTCTAGCAAGTCTTGCTTGTCCTTGACATGCTAGCTTTCTGCGAGTGGGGAACCTTTTCAATGGGAAATCGTTCTGACATCAGGCTTCCCACCAGCAGTCTGACACACTGCAGTCTGGAAACAGATTTGTCGTCTCGACCGCTGCCAACAATGTGGGGTGGAAAATATAGTCTATACTTCTCAGGGCTGCCGTACTGCAGATGAACCATGCTACTTGGGTTAAATGTGGGGAATGAATCATGGCCAAACCCCAGTAGCTCGTCCCTGGCGCATCTGCCTTCTTTTGCTAGCATTATTTATTTACATTTGAGTTGGATAGCTTTCCAAACCAAAGTTTCCAAGAAAACCCACATCACTGACTCTGCTGCATGTGAAAACTAGGCTCAAGATATATCCTAACTTCTTCAGTAGTCACAGTTTATAAAAATTACTCATTTGACCAAGCTTGGGAAACACACACACACAAATCCGAATATAGTTACATCTGTGGTTCCATAATTTAATAATGGTTTAAATTACATTGACTCCAGTAGGGTTTTAAAACAGTGCCTGCGTGGCTTCCAGTTATATGGCCGCTGCTGGGCATCCCCACAAACAAAACTTCTCGAGCAGTTCTTTGCAGATTTCTAAACTACCCAGTGCTGCACACCTTTTGATAAGTATCCAAGGGCACACCATACACAAGACGCATTACCTCAGTGGCACTGGCTGCCTGTACCCTTCAAAGCCCAATTCAAGATGGCCATTTTAACCTGTAATGCCGTCTGGTGACCCACATCTCTGTACAGGAGGAGTCCACGGCTTTTTTCAGCCTGGGGGCACCTTTGGAATTCTGAAACAGCATGGCGGGCACACCCACAAAATGGCTGCCATAGGAGGTGGATGGCGCCAGCTACAAAATGTCTGCTCCCAAAGCTTACCGTTCAGACACACCGTGCTGTGGTGGCAGCTGCTATAGGGTTGCCAAACCCCCGATGGGGGCAGGGCTTCCCCTGCTTTCAGGGGCTCTAATCTGCCACCAGCCTTGCTTCTGAAGAGCCCCATCACGCCCAACATGGCCGGCTCGATGACATCACCCAGAGGTGACATCATGTGGGGGACACTCTAGAATTTGTTTAAAAACCAAATAGAGGCGTTGACCAAACACTAGCGCTTCCCCTGCACGAGGTGCCTGGCACAGTGACGTCACTTCTGGGGGGGATGTCATTGTTTCGTGTGCGCGCCAAAAGCTCCTGGGCTGGAGCCCCCTACCGGCAGCCAGGCAAGACCTGGCAACCCTAAGCTGCTACCAAAGCAATATTTCTAAAAATCTGCACAGCCAATCAAATCTCTAGTAGCTTGCTGGGCAAAAGCCCCATCAGGCCCTGCCCACTTTCTAAAAACACTTGGCAGGCATCAGGAAAGGGGTCAGTGGACATCACGGCACCCACCGGGCACCCTGTTGTCAAGTCTTGCTGTACACCAGTTTCCTCTTCTGTCAGCCCACGGGCGTGCTGAGGTTGTGGAATCAGGTCCTGGTTCCTGTATCAGTGCATCCGGTCAGAATCCTGACCTCTGGAGAACAGTCTTTACCACCGCAGTATCAGAATGCGGCCCACGGGGTAGGAAGGTCTTTTGTCTTCTTCTTGGTCCACAGAGGGTATACAACTTATTTTGTTTCAGTTTGCTTTGTGCTGATTTTGTGGCTTGCCCACTGCATTTTAAATATGCTTTAACCCTTTTCCTACTGGGGAAAATCTGTACAGTTTGATGTAAGTGGCTCTGAGACCTTGGGAAAAGCAGCCTAAAACGATTTAAAGAAATTCACTGCTAGGACATGGGGGGAAGAGGCAGGAGAACAAGCTCCGGCCCCAGGTACTGCACAAGCTGAACAGTCACCTGGGCCTGCCACCTCACTTCCTCCTCTCCCCCCAAATTCCACCCCCCAGACAAGAAGGGAGAAGGCAAAGTCCCAAAATTTAAAAAAAAATGGGTACCTGCACAGAGCCCACAGGTGACTAGCATTCTCTGCTGGCCACACCTTACAAGTCTTCTGCCGTTAAGATATAAGATCCATACGTAAGAATCGAGCCAACAAAAAGCAAGAATTACATGCATAACTCAAGCAAGTGAGCCCAGCTGCAGACTACATTATTTACATAGAGTACCCACACACAGGCAGCAGTAAGCATTTTTTTAATACCCCAAAACACTGGTGGGCAGCTTTTAAATGATAAACAAAAGCCAGGCCGGGAACACAGGACAAGATGTGCTTCAGCATTTCTCTTGGTTGTCCAGCAACAGGGTCAAAAGCAAAAAAAAAAAAAAGAAAAATCTCGAGTCAGGGCATCTTTTCCCTGGTCATTTAGCACAGAAACAGGATTTGTTCAACTGCAGTTGCCATGACCTTCCATTACCAGTGCTGGCAACTTGAGTGATGCCCTGTAAATCAGCAGCACAGCCAACCACAGAACTTGTGGTCATCTAGACCCACACCTGCCTCAGTTTCTTCCTTGCCCAGAGTGCCTGACTGTGTAGACCATGGCTTGCAGAAGCCCTCCTGTGCCCCCAGATCTCAAAACCAGATGGGACTGACGTTGAGTAGTTCAAAAGTCAAACACCACAAGCCTCTCGGGTTTAATAATTTCACTCCATCCATTCGTTTTTCCGTCTCCCAGGGCCCAGGGGGAACCAAAGACAGCCATTCTTGAAAATTACTCCTGTCTCCTTGCCATCATTATTTAAGAGTCAGCCTTGCCAATTCACCCAGTTGCTTCATCATTTTAGGCTGTTTTCACTGAAATGTCTGGGCATATTTAAGTACATTCTAATTGCTAACAAATGGCTTAGAGTAATTAGTTCCTACAAGTAGCAGAGGGAGAGAGAGGGAAAAATCACCATGCAAATGGCAAGCTGTTTGTTCCTTACCAGATTAAGGCCAGAAACGGGATTTTGCTCAGATCTCTGGGCTTTGACACAAAACCGAAATAAGTGGGGAGCATGTTGCAGGGGTCAGGATTCAAAAATCTCCAAGGCACACAAACCCCTTTCAGGATTTTCTATGGCCCCTTTCAGACAGCCTTTGTAATCCATTTTGGCATCCAGCTGCTTACGGATTTTTTGTGTGTCACTTCAGGCACAAGCGTTTTAGCAACCGGCTGCTAACGGATTTTATTTACCTTGTCATACAAAGCTGCTTGCGTCCAGTTAGCAGAGCGTGGTTGAGCCGTTCTTGAGGTAAACTGCTTTCTTCCGTTTTCACCTCCTCGTTGCACTTCTGAATCGCTGTAGTATGCTGTTTAAAATGTCTGCAGCGCTTCCAATAGCACCGTACCCTTTCCCCCACCCTTTTTCACCATGCAATCTTCCTCAAACTATATTGGTATATATTGGTAAAGTGCTACAAGCGCTCAACTTGGAACATTCAAAAAAAGTTCATGGAAAATCATGCCATGTAAAGGGAACGGGAGCTAAGCACTGTTTGAAATGGCTAAATCGTTTCAGAGACGGCTCGTTAACGGAATGAAATCTGCTGTATGAAACCTCTGTCCCTGTTATCTCTTTATTTGGAACTGGGCCAACAACGAATGGTAATGTGAAAGGGGCCTAACACTCCCAAAAGGTTTGAAGCAGCTGGGTGTCCCCCTCCTTCTGCCTGTAAAGAGCACTCAGCTTCTCTTAATATCCCAACCATTCCGGACCTACTTGGTCAGTGGGTGGCTTTGCTGTAAAGTCTGTGGTTTGGATCCTGCAAAGAATTTCCATGGTTGCGGGGGGGGGCAGTTTTGCTGAACCCCCCCTTCCAAAGGAGACCTCTAATTCCTCTCCAAGCTATTCGGGGGGGGGGATGTCTGCCACAAGAGGTGGAGATCAACAAAAACCATACCCCCCTCCCACCATGTGTACATGGAAATTCTAAGCCTGACCCAAGTCTGTGTCGCCTACACAAAGAGACGGTCAGTTTTCTATTAGTCATGTTAAGTTTGACTGTACAGTACAGAAATAATACGCCTAGTTAACCAGTTCACTGCAAAACTAAACACTTCATCACATAGGCATGATGAACGGCTGCAGAAAAAGCTTCATAAGAATCTTTTTTTTTTTTGTACACCCCACATTCAAAAGATAAGGCAGTAACCATGATGAGGTACAGAAGGGACACCTGATGTCCCACGATACGGTACTATCAATACCTTGCAAGCGCACTGCCTCATTGCACATACACGGTTACCACATTGCACATACACAGTTACAAACATATGAGAGGCCACTCAGCTGGCAGCTGCATGTGTCGTGTTGCATGTAAGTGTCATCAAGCCACAGCCAACTCATGGCAACCTTGTAGGTTTCCCAAGCAAGAGATGAACAGAGGTGGCTTGCCGTCACCTGCCTCCAGACTGCAACCCTGGACTTCTTTGGTTGTCTCCCATCCAAGTCCCAACCAGGGCCAACCCTGTTTAGCTTCTAAGATAGGGTTGCCAAGTGTCCCTTACTTACTGGCGGGGGGGAGTCCTCCATTGTCCGGGAGTTTCCTGGGCGTGCGCGCAAAGTGCGCGCGCCCAGCGACGTCGCCTGGAAGTGACGTCATCACGTTGGGAGCATTGCCAGGGCAACGCTCTGGCAATCGCCCCCAAACTCTATGGTATCTCCGGGTGACATCATTACGTTGGGGAAGGGGGGTGGGGTTCCCCCTGTAGCGGGGGTCCCCCACCCCCCGGGCTGACTTGGCAGCCCTATTCTAAGATCTGACAAACCTGGGCTAGCCCATGCCCAGCTCTGGCAACAGAGAGCTAGCAAATCAATATTCTGAGACTCGTCCACGTTTGAATCTGACCTCCTATTCAACTGTGTCTTCCCTTCCTGCTGATTTGACCTACACATGTTTATTCTAAAATCCTACTTTTCCTGGTCCTGTTAACAGACTTCTAAACGGCTTGTTGCTGCCAAACAAAACACCTCAGGAAGTCAATTAAGCGAGTCAAAACCTGCAAGAAGGGCTCCATAGGGAGGCATCTCCCAGGGATGAATTGAGCGTGCCACAAGTCGAGTCTGTAGAACGAGGGAGTGCTACTCCAGCACGCAATGCACCTTCCACACAGTTTGCTATGCCTTGGGGTGGATTTTCCTCTAGCCCACAGAGCAAAGGAGAAGGCAGCTGCTCTGGAGCACAGATCTGATTATGGCCCGAACCAGACCCAAAGACACGCCGGCTTCTGTGTGGAAAGTTTCCTGGCCTGTGCCGTTTGTGGAATCCACACCGTCGGCAAGTGACTGCAGGGAAGCCTGCAGGGAGCTGGACTGTTGCACCTGCCAGAGCAGAGGTCCCCGACCTTTCTGAGCCTGTGGGTACCTTTGGACTTCTAACACTGGGTGGTGGGCGGGCGTAATCACAGATCAGCTAAAGCCCAAGTGCAGGGGGAAAGAGAGGTAATTTTAAAAATACACAGGGAAAGAGGAATCAGAGAGGATAAAATTAACACTGTGGTGAAAGCTGCCAGTGAAACAACATTATTTTAATCTACAAAGGCAATCAGATCTCCAGCAGCCAATCAGATGCCTTGTGTAGTGGTTAGGAGCGCGGACTCTAATCTGGGAGAACTGGGTTTGATTCCTCACTCCTCCACATGCAGCTGCTGGTGTGACCTTGGGTCAGTTACAAGTTCTTTCAGAGCTGTTCTCTCACAAGCAGTTCTTGAAAGAGTTCTCTCAGCCACACCTACCTCACAGGGTGTCACTTGTGGGGAGGGGAAGGGGAAGGCGATTGTAAGCTGCTCTGAGACTCCTTTGGGCAGTGAAGAGATAAATCCAATCTCTTCTTCTTGTCCCACCCACTTTCTGAAAACACTTGGTGGATGCCAAGAAACGTGTCCGGGGGCATCATGGTGCCCATGGATATCATGTTGGAGACCCCTGCTCTAGAACCATCTGGAAGCCAAGATGTTTTATATATATATATATAATTAAAAGGGAAGAAAAGGAGGCTTGCAACACATGAAAGACTAACATGTATTGAAGTTTAAGCCTTCGTAGATGGCAGCTCACTTCAACAGAAGCGAATTCTCAGAAGGGGGAAAGGGGGTATTTTGAGCACTGGGTTCAAAGGCCTCAGTTCTGACAACCTTCTTCTGACTTGCCAACAGATGGACCCTGAACAACATACTTCACTTGACAAACAACCCCACACGGCCTTTTGTGACAGGAATAATTCGAATAACTCGCTGCTGACACCAATAAAGCTATGAACCAGGATACAATAAGCGATATTATGAGGGTATGCAATATATACCCTCTTAAAGATGTAGAGTTCAGTGTTTAAAATACAATTACTTTTCCAAAAGCTGAAGCGGACCACGTACAAATGTTTCGATAATAGCATCACAGCGCCTCACTGATTATTAGCTCAGTCACAGCGTCTTTTGAAAAGGAGTTAGAAGAGCTTTTCCATGTATACGCGCATCGTGCTGGATTATTCCATCCTGCATTACAAACAAGAGGTTCATGAGGTAAATAATCAGTCTTAAACACCTGATAACAGAGATGCCCTTAACTTTGATCAGCGTCACCGAGAGAGCTACGGATGTGCCGGCAGTCACCAATTATTTGAGAAAGAACAAGGAAGCAGCCAATATCTGCTCATAAAATGAGCCTTCTGAATGAATTACGAATATTTAGTTCTTCACATTTCAGCTTGAGTACCTTTCTTGGACCAAATCTGGGGGACATGGCTGCTTGCTGTGCCTGATGTTAGACAACTTAATAATTTAAATTTCATATTTTAATGCTTATATTTTAAATTTATTAGTCTTTATGTTGTTTTACCTTATTGGTTTTAACGTTGTAACTCGCCATGAGGCCCTTTGGGTGAGTGGCGACTGAAAAAAATCTAATAAATAAACTAGCTATATAAGGTCCCCCCCGTCTTGTTGAGTTTCCAGGCAGCTTTGGAATTCTGACACGGGGGGGGGGGTATCAACAAAATGGCTGCCACAGGAGGCGGAGCCAATCTCAAAAGGTCAGGGAGTAAGGCCATGCCTAACTCTCAGAGTAACTCTTCCATGTTTCGGGCAGAAGCTCTATTTAACAGGATGCCTCATAAATAAATATGCTGTTTTAAAATATTTTCGTGGTTACCTTCAGTCATCCAGTGAAGACCCTTGTGCTGTGGTGGCAGGTACTGACAAAGCAACGTCTTTTAAAAAAATCTACACAACCAATCAGCTCTCAAATGGTCCATCAGAAGCCTTGCTGGGCAAAAGCCCGAACCACTTCCGACAAACACTTGGCAAGTGCCAGGAAAACTGTCACCAGATGCCACGGCCACGAGTATCACTTTGGGGACCATGGGTTTGTATTATTAATACATAGATATCATTGTCTGGATCTGAGAGTGTGCGCTTCTGTTCAGATAACTGTCACTGCAGGTGCTTATAATCATGTTCAGCAATAATTTAAGATACGGTGCCCACCAACAGCCATGATAAAAGCCAATCATGAAAACCAGCAACTGGATAGTACAGCCCCAAGAGAGTCAATATGGTGCCAGCTTAAAGGCTTTTAACCACAGCCACGTTTACATTCGCGACAGAAACCTTGAAGGCACAACGGGGTCCGGGGGGGGGGGGGGATTCCCAAAGTAATTCGGCATCTCTCGTGCGTCTGTGATTACTCTGTTTCACTTGAGTAGATGTTTCATCACCCTAAGCTTTTGCGAATGAATGGACAGACTAAAATATATTACATATCATTTTCTAAGTAAATAAACCAAATACAGATGACAGACAGGCCTAATTATAGTTCACTACCGGGATAACGAAAATCCTTGGGAATGAGTTGCACGGTAACCCAAAATCCCGTTCTATGTCATTTTGTTCTTGATCCCTTAAAACAAATGGGTATTTAGGCAGGAGGAATGGTTACATTATTTAGTCTGCACGAAAACTGGGAAGACGTGTAACTCTCCTTTCCCCCCAAAGTTGGCAGCTTTTCACGACAGAGGCATATTTATACATACATAGCAAACCCAAGAGGTCATTGTCTCATCCCCCTGAAAGTCAACAGACAACACCTGAGTACCTAATGCTTAATCAATGAAATCTGTTAACAAGCCGCTAGGTTTAACGGCTGTGCTGGCATTCAAGGATCTTAGAGCATGTTTGTTTTTCTCAGGGCATGTGTTATGTGAAACTACACAGCAGTTGCGCACAGTTCAGCATAATCCCTCCCACCTGCCTACATAACAGAGGAGAGGGATTAGGGACCACAGTCCAGGTGGGCCAGTCCAGAGAGGGAAAGGAATTCCACGTAGGGCACACCTGCCCTCTCTCACGCATTACTCTTGCACATCCAGAGCGACCTTAGAGTGCTAGGCCATGAGGTAGAAAACACCGCAAACTGACATACTGATTGGGATCACGTAAATGTGGCAAGATCATAGACTCAATAGAGTTGGAAGGGACATCCAGGGTCATCTAGTCTAACCCCCTGCACAACGCAGGAAATTCACAATTACCTCCCCCCCCCAAAAAACCCCAGTGACTACTGTTCCATGCCCAGAAGATGACAAAAAAACCCTCCAGGATCCCCGGCCAAACTGGCCTGGAGAAAAATTGCTTCCTGGCCCCGAATTGGCAATTGGCATTTCCCTGGGAGTGTAAGAAAGGACTACAAGAACTAAGCACTGAGGCAACCCCTCCTGCCCTCCCTCTTGTGATCTGCCTAAGTCCACACAATCAGATGGCCTCTAATGGCTAGGAATCGAGCAGTGGACATTTGCAGGAAGAGAACACGTGGTTATTTGGGAATTAATACTTTAGTAGCTACCAAAACCTATCAAGCCATATGGTTTCTTCTTATAATTTCTGGCTCAGCCACTAACTTAGGTGTGTAAGCTTTTGATGGGGAACTAAATGAACCATTTTTTTTTTACAGATACCGTGGACCATCAAAAAGACAAATAAATGGCTTCTAGATCAAGTCAAGCTTGGACTCTCCCTAGAAGCTAAAATGATTAAATGGAGGTTACTGTACTTCGGTCACCTCATGAGAAGACAGGAGTATGGTTGTATTTGCAGTTCTTCACTCTGAAGTTATTGTACAATGGATGATTCTACTGACAATCTAGGTACCATATTATGTTGCTGATCTCAATAAAAATAAAATTACAAATAAAAAAAGAAGAGTCTTCTCCAGCACCATAATTCAAAAGCATCTATTCTCCAGCACTCGGCCTTCCTTCTGGTCCAACTCTCGCAGCCGTATCCAGGGTCTCCGTTCCTGAGATGGAAGGGCAGTTCTGTATTCAGAGGAGAGAGTGGTGTTTTCTGCCAGTCCTGCCCCCCACTGCAGACCTTCCCTTTGCCCCCTTCTGAGGGCTGACAGATCCCCACCCCGAACAAAATTTCAGAGGTCTCGTGAAAAGCAGGCAAAGGGAAGTCCCATTCCATAAGGTCTGGTTCCTTCAGTGGATCTTGCTGAATGCATCCCACAAGATACAAGCACTAATTGGCTTGTAAAGTAAGGAAAGTGGCCGTTTCGTGTAACACTTTCTAAACTATCATAAACCATCTCAATTCATTAACCCTCCACACTACAAAATCTTTGCTTCTCTCCGGAGATCCAATTCTGGGCCAGTTCATTTCCAAACTTGTAGCAGGATGGTTTATAATTCTACCAGCTAAAGGGGGAGAAAGGGAGGGAAAAAGCAGGTACAAATGATGCAACCGATTCCCAGAATTTTGCACAGGAAATCATTCTAAAGACAGACTTGTACTTTCAAGAACTATCAGGTCACTATTCAACTGGTGCAGATGTCGTTTATGCATGGCGGCAAAACCACTTGTCATGGGTACTGTTTATAGTTGAAAGTAGAACTGTATAAGAAGACAGAAGTCTCGAGTGTGATTTGTACAGCGTGACAGATAATTCTGGTTATTTGTTTGCACAACCCCCAGATGGAGGCTGGCAGGGCCCATTTTGTAGCAGGAGCTCCTTTGCATATTAGGCCACACACCCCTGATGTAGCCAATCCAACCAAGAGCTTATAGTAGCCCCTGTAAGAAGAGCTCCGTAAGCTCTTGGAGGATTGGCTACATTAGAGGTGTGTGGCCTAATATGCAAAGGAGCTCCTGCTACGGAATGAGACCTGGTAGCTGGAAATCTTTTGGTATTACAACTGATCTCCAGGCAACAGAGATCAGTTCCCCTGGAGAAAATGGCTGCTTTGGAAGGTGGACTCTTTGGCATTATATCCACTGAAGTCCCACCCCTCCCCAAACTCCGCCCTCCTCAAGCTCCACCTCCAAAATCTCCAAGTGTTTCCAAATCCAGAGCTGGCCAACTCTATGTATAAGTGATATTCAGGCAGTCAAAAGTGAATCCTAGTTTCCCCACTATACACCACTGCCCAACCGAGACTGTCCAAACAAGCTCAATGACTTTAAAAACACGCATGTACGTTTTAAAGTCATTTGGAAGTCTAAGAACTTAATTAGATTGTAACAGATCCAGTCTTTCTTTGTATCTAGAACTGGACAAGATGACCTTGGAGGTCCCTTCCAACTCTATGATCCAGCTATACAGTCAAGGAAGTTTTTATAAAGTGTATAAAGTTTAAGTAGCAAATGATGAACCTGCGCCAAACTTATGCCAGCCTTTTTGTTTTTTTAAGGTCTCCCTTCCTTCTCCACTGCAGGGCATTTACTCGACAGATCAAGCTGTTCTCTTCCAAACATTTCTGATTGGTCGTTTTACTGTAATGCCTTTCCTATCTGCTCATTAGAATAAATGCCCTGAAGAAGCAGAAGCGATTCATGCATTATGCAGTCGACTGACTTGGAAGCAAAGCGGGAAGCCAACATATTCTGATACCGTGCCCTGATACAAAAACAACAGGCGCACTCCCACTGAAATTGAGTACTTTTGCAAGTTTTATGGACTTTGATGGAGGAGATTAAAGCGCCCGCTTAAAAGCCCCATCCTTGAAAACAGTGGAACTGAAAAGGACTTAACCGTGTCTGGATTGCATCATTCCACAGAGAATTTCCACCTGCACAAGGTGCCCAGATGAGAATGATATTGCAAAAGGGGCACTCGGATATAATAGTTAGAACACGGGTGTCAAACATGCGGCCTGGGGGCCGAATCAGGCCCCCGGAGGGCTTCTATCAGGCTCGCCCTGGAACTGGCCATCTCCTGCTTCCAGTTCTGTTGCTGCTGCTGCTGCATCACAGCTTGCTTCACCAGACTCTCTCAATCGCTCAGCCATTTCAGGTTTTCCCCTGGGTCCTAGACTCAGAACTCTAAGCATGAGATTTCTGTGGTGAATGTCAATAAATCATAAGTAGGTTTGCAGCTTACAGATACACACCTGAACAGCATACCCAAGATTGCGGCATTTTGATGCAATAATTCAGAGCGAGAGGTATCACTTATCAGATACTGTTAAATAAACAAAATACTGCAAGAGTGCTAATGTTTTAAGCATGTTTTTAAGTGTCTGTGTCCTTTATAAAGTTTATATCGACGCTACCAGGCATTACATTTTATGACACACATGGCCCGGCCCAACAAGGTCTCATTTATGTCAGATCCGGCCTTTGTAATAAATGAGTTTGATACCCCGAGTTAGAATGTCCGACCAGAAATGGGTTCACATCCAGTGTTCCCTCTAAGTCTAAGCTGAGTTAGTGTGAGCTAGCTCACAGTTCTTTAGCCTCCAGCTCACACATTTCTGTCTTAGCTCAGGAAGGATGGCTCCCGAGCAAATTAATTTATGCAGTAGCCAAATCACTCGCTCCCAACTTTAATGCCAGTAGCTCACAAAGTAGAATTTTTGCTCACAAGACTCCATAGGTTAGAGGGAGCACTGCATCTCCATTCTTCCACTAAGTTCAGGCTGGTGAGAGACTACGCTGAAAGAGGTGAGGGAGAAATTGGTTCTGGGCGGCTTCCACATGTTTGAACTATTGTGCGGCACCTTGCAGTACTTTTGGTAAGAAAAAGCACATGATGGCTATCACTCAAAATATACAAATTAAAAAATCCACCCCCATTTATTTCTCAAACTGTAATCTGCATGCCCATCACCAGCAATCCCTCTGGCCTTCTCATTTTAGAACCAGAAGGAAACTGCCCTGCAGCAGAACTGATCTGACAGTCATATGGCTAGAAGTCTGCCTGTGCTGGAGCTCTGTTCTCCCAACAGCCAGTAGTCCCTTAACACAGGAGCATTATATAACAGGCTGAGTTGGTTTCAGTCTTGCTCCTTACCTAAATCCCCAAAGAAAGGTTCTACTATTTCCTGTTAAATACACAGCCTGTAGAAATACTGATTCAATCAGAGAGAGGAGAATGCAGTTATTCATCAGTAACTTTTAACTGGATTTGCATTTTCTTAAATAAGTCAGCGTAGAAACAGAACATAAGAACATAAGAGAAGCCAATGTTGGATCAGGCCAATGGCCCATCCAGTCCAACACTCTGTCACACAGTGGCCAAAAATACCAGTTGCCATCAGGAGGTCCACCAGTGGGGCCAGAAGCCCTCCCACTGTTGCCCCCCCCAGCACCAAGAACACAGTGCATCACTTGCCCCAGACCAAGAGTTCCTTTAAGACTTTAAACTCTGTTGGTCCTAAAGGAACTCTCGGTCTGGGGCAAGTGATGAACTGTATTCTTGGTGCCGGGGGGGGGACAGTGGGAGGGCTTCTGGCCCCACTGGTGGACCTCCTGATGGCAACTGGTATTTTTGGCCACTGTGTGACAGAGTGTTGGACTGGATGGGCCATTGGCCTGATCCAACATTGGCTTCTCTTATGTTCTTATATTAAGACCAACGGAGTTTAATTCTGGGTACAAGCTTTCCTGTGAGTGTACTCACACAACACTCTCCTGTCTAATAATGAAGGAGGGGGTTGGATTCCCCTCCCGCCGCTCTTTCAAGCAAGCAGTATCCTAAAAGGTTGTCTCTGCAGTTGTTCCAAGATAACTGTTGGAGTCAGTCACCCCAGCTCACAAACACACCGGCTGATGAACATTGTGGCACTGAGGCATACTCCTCCAGTAACTCGCAAAACTGCACACGTGCCCAGCAAATGTAAACAGCTTCAGAACTGCCAAAAAACCCACTAATAGACTCAAGTTGCTGGATGGGCTTTTAAATGCAAAACAGAGGCACGTTTTTTCCATCCACAGATGCTGGCCCAGGAGAAGATGGCATCTCCCCGTACTTTCATGACCCATAAATCATCCGGGCCTGCTGCACTCCTTGACACTTCCAAAGTAGAAGTCTGCCCTGCGTTTTCAACCAGATTCTAAATCATCTGAAATTTAAGGAGGCCTGTCAAATTAAAACTTCATCCAATATTCATGGCCCCCCAAAAAGCCTCTTCTCGAGACGGGATGCATTGGCCATTGAGGAAAAGCACGTACACTTAGGAAGGGGAACCTGGAGGTTCTCAAACTGTGCTTTCTACAGAGGTGCTTAGCAGGGATGGTTCCAACTGTAGGTCCAGTTTGCCCAATTTGCCTTTGTCTGCGGACCATCACCTCTTTCCCCTTCTTTGGGCAAGTCCAAGGACGACTTGAAGCTATATCAACTCAGGTAACAAAACGTGTCTTGGGAAAACATGAATGGGAACGACCTGGATCACGCCTAATCATGAAGTGCCGTCCAAGTCAGAGCCAACTTATGGTGACCCCACAGGGCTTTCAGGGCAGGAGAGGAGCAGAGGTGGTTTGTCATCGCCTTCCTCTGCATAGCAACCTTGGACTTCCATGGTGGTTTCCAACTCGAGCACTATCCATGGCCAATCCTGTTTTAGACTACATAAGAAAATTAAGAGTTCTGCTGGATCAGACCAGTGGTCCATCTAGTCCAGCATCCTGTCTCACTCAGTGGTCAAACAGTTCCTCTGGATGGCCAACAACAGGGCACAAAGGCCGAGGCCTTCCTAAGAACATAAGAAGAGCCCTGCTGAGTCAGACCAGTGGTCCATCTAGTCCAGCACCCTGTCTCACACGGCAGTCAACCGGTTCCTCTGGATGGCCAACAACAGGGCCTAGAGACTGAGGCCTTCCCCTGATGTTGCCTCCTGGCTCTGGGATTCAGAGGCTTAGTGCCTCTGAATGTGGAGGTTCCCCTCAGTCACCATGGCTAGTAGCCGTTGACAGACTCATGGAGGACAAGTCTATTTAATCTGATGGTTTTAGGCTAGTCTGGGCTATTCACCCTGCTACAGCTCATGTCTACTCTGGAATTAACTCCTCAAAGTCATAAGACTCATGCCTCTTCCCCCTACCCTAAGGCTGCCTTCGGAGGAATAATAACAACTTAAAATCATTGCGGTTTCCCCATCGCACTACCAAGCAGCCAGACAGGGCTACCACATGGCGATTCCTACCCAGATTCTCAAAAACAAATTTTCTGTGAAACTGCTGCTGTTTCAAACCAGCTCACCGTATTGGCCTCTCTTCACTCCCTTGCAGGTACAATACAGTTTTCCTGTTACATAATCAATGTGGTTACCATTAAGTAGGTATACTGGAGTACAAGCTACCGCAGGCAATAAGGCAGCTCAGGCAATTAAATACTGCAAGGGACAAAAGCTAGAGGTTACTGCCAACACTGTTAAGAGGGAAGTTTCCATCTCAGCATTTTCACGTCCGTATAATATAGAATCACAGAATTGGAAGGGACCTCCAGGATCATCTGGTCCAACTCCCTGCACAGTGCAGGAAATTCACAAATACCTCCCCCCCCACACACACACACACCCAGTGACCGCCGTTCCATGCCCAGAAGATAAATAAAAAAAACCCTCCAGGATCTCCAGCCAAACTGGCCTGGAGAAAAATTGCTTCCTGACCACCAAAGTGGCGACCACCATTTCCCTGGGCCTGTAAGAAAGGGCCATGAGAACTAAGCACTGAGGCAACCCTTCCTGCCTTCCCTCTCATGATCTCCCTGAGTTCACGGAATTCGCATTGCTGTCAGATGGCCATCCAGTCTCTGCTTAAAACCCTTCAAAGAAGAGGAGCCCACCACCTCTCAAGGAAGGCTGTTCCACTGAGGAACCACTCTAACTGTCAGGAAGTTTTTCCTAATGTTTAGCTGAAAACTCTTCTGATTTCATTTCAACCCACTGGTTCTGGTCCAATCTTCTGGGACAACAGAAAACAACCCCGCCCCATCCTCTATATGACAGCCCTCCAGGTACTTGAAGATGGTTATCATATCACCTCTCAGTCGTCTCCTCTCCAGGCTAAACATACCCAGCTCCTTCAACCTTTCCTCATAGGACCTGGTCTCCAGACTCCTCACTGGTATGAATTCATACCAGTGAAATCTAGCAAGTACATGCTTAAGTAGAAAGAAAGATGGCTACATACAGCAATAATGAGCTTCTATGCCAAAGAGAACATTTGTGCTTTCAAAGCAGGAACAAAGTTGGAAAATCCTTTAGTCTTTGCTGCATTTATAATGGGTACACAAATAAGAACAACTAATCTGCAAATAAGAAATGTTACACAAAGCCACCTTGCAAAGACCACCAAAGGAACAATAATAGTACGACAGCCAAAATCAAGACAAGACAGACGCTAGAAATGTACTGGGCAAAAGTAGCAATTCTTCCCAGAAAGTTACAAAGGCGCCATAAATTCATACAGCAATAATGAGCTTCTATGCCATTATTCAGTAGCTGCTCTTCACCGGCTGGATTCAGAGAACAAGTGGAATTCACTCATGGAATAGATCTTTTTGGCCTCTCTCTTCCCGCTACAGCCCCTCGTACTTCCTGAGAAACTGCTCTTGAACGAAGTCACGAACTCACACTCCCCCACCATGTACAAGCAGAGGCACCTCCGCTCATGAAAAAGCTGGTTTGGATCCAGCCTGGAGGCTCTTGTAAACCACCTTCAACAGCACTGTTGTTTTACACAGGCCTAAAACTGCTTCACCCATTTCGGAGGGGGCAGACCACCATGAAACCAGTCCCGGCTCCTTGACACATTTGCCTGTAGGATACAAGTTTTACTACGATCATGCTCTTCATTTTTAGAGGCACACTGAAGACAGAACAGTGCATCAGTCAAACCTTAGCTATCCTTGTTCCCTACAAAACAGGACAATACCGAAAGGAAACAAACAACACTGACTATTTGAGCGATCCCTATTGCATCTGGCAACCCCTTTAAGAAAGTCATCTTAGTGACTTGGTTTCCAGAAGACAGCTCCGATGTAATACGGTGGTCACAGCCAACTTTTGGTGACCCCATGGGGTTTTCAAGGCATGAGACATTAAAAGGTGCTTTGCACAGCCTGCCTCTGTGTAGCAACTCTGGACTTCCTTGGTGGTCTCCCATCCAAATACCAACTAGAGCCAACCCAGGCTTCTCTTCCAAGATCTGAAGAGATCAGGCGAGTCTGGGCCATCCAGGTCAAGGCCCAATGTAACGCACACCAACTTAAAAGGAAACAAAAACTACCTTATTGCAATAGAGCATCCATAGTTCATACAGCCGCTCTCGGGATGCCATCCTTCACTTCCTGGTTCTTGGTTGCGACCGAGTTCACTCAGGATCCTACCATGCTCGCTTTGTATTCATAAGACAAAGCGTAGTTCCTGGATTCAATTGAAGGAGACAGAAAACAAAGGCTTCTACTGCTACCGCACAGTTCCAGGGGCTAAAGATGACAATTTGCCTTCTCCTTTTCATCAAGGCCAGTTTGGAATTACTCCCTGCAAGCAAAATTAAGCCTGCTGGGCTTTGAGATGATGCAGGAAAAGAAGAGCTATAGCGCCGGAGATGCCAGGAACTGTTGTTCTTCGATGAAATCTCAAATCATTCTCTTCTGAACGCCAAATCAAAAAGTTACCAGTTTATCGGCGTAGGTGAAAAGCATCCTTTTGATGTTCCCGGTGAAAGGAGCGGCCTGACCACCTGCCAAAAGAAAGAGTGTCCAATAAAGCGACTGCATCTTTCTTCAAGATGTGTATAACACACCAACTACCTCCTCGGGCTCTTCAAGAAATTCTGGCGCTTGTGACATGTGCCCACGTAAAATAACGCACTAAAGTTCAAGCCGAGGTGTTAAAGAGTTACTTCCTTTGTTTTCCTAGCCACTTTTTTTTTTTAAAGAAACTAGAATGAGGAGACAGCATTTTTTAAAACAAAAAGAACACCCTTTCCCCACGCGCGGACGGTCACTGCTGCTGGCTCCTGGACCAGGTACCCAAACGCAGTCGTTGCCCTTGGCCGTAGCCGGGAGCTGTGACTCAGGAACGCTGAGGCTGGAATAGACTGTCAGGAGTCCAGTGGCACCTGAGGGACTGTTTCCTTAGTCCTCTCCGGGGGCCAAGACGGAAGGCATTGCAAATTATTTTATTTTCAAAGGTGGGAGAAAGACAACCCTGCTCACAGCTGTGTCAAGAAGTAACCTGCTGCGAGGCAAGGGATTTAGTTATCAGTCCCTCCTTCCCCGCCCTTTAATTTCTGACTTATTCCGAAACCCACCCGTCCACTTTTGGGATTTTTTCCCTGGTTTCTTCCCCGGCAATCCCCCCCCCCCCCCGGCAAGTCTTCTTCCCCCGGACGCCTGCTGCCCCTGCTTGCCCCCATTTCCCTCGCCCTCACCCTCCCCGCGTCCCTCCACCCCACCCACCGCCCTGCTTCCAGGCACGCCACCGCGGTGGCACCAGGAGAGGCAGCGGGCGAGCGACTCCTTTCCCTTCCCCGGCTTCGCGGGTCCCCCAGTCCCCCTGCTCCTTTGCAACCCGCCCTGTCCAGCCCAAGGCCGCCCCCCGACCCGGGGGTGCCTTACCCCGGGCAAACAACGCCGCCGCTCCCCTCGCCGCCCTCCGGAGTCAACCCGGATCAGTGGACGGCGCAGGCTGGAGCCGCTGGCAAATAGGAAGCCACATCGCCTGTTCCCCGGGCCACGCCCACATTCCAGCGCGGCCCGCCCCGGCCACGCCCACTCCACCCGCCGCGTCCCCGCCCCTCTCTCCCAGCGCGCGGAGATGCCGTCATCGGAGGCCTTCTGCCGCCATCTCGACTCCTGGCAAAAGTTTAACGCTTTGTTCGTCTCAAAGGTGTATCTTGACCCAGGCTTTGTTTTGCTAGATCCAGGTGGGCAGCCGTGTTCCCTCTAAGCTGAGCGAGTGTGAGCTAGCTAGCTCACAGTTTTTTTAGCCTCCAGCTCAGACTTTTGCAAGTTAATTCAGGCAGGAGCCATATCGCGCGCTCACAGCTTTAATGCCAGTAGCTCCCAAAGTGGAGTTTTTGCTCACAAGACTCCACAGCTTAGAGGGAGCATTGGTGGGCAGCCCTGTTGGTCTGAAGCAATAGACCAGGGGTGGCTCAACTGCGGCTGGGAAGCCACATGCGGCTCTTTCACACATATTGTGCGGCTCCCAGCTGGGGAAGGGAAGGGAAGTCATGCATGGCCTGTCAGTCTTCACCAGCCAGTGTTCCCCTTCCTCTCTCCCTTCCTTCCTTTCTTTTTTTCTTTCTCTCTTCCTTCCTCCCCCTCCCATCTCTTCTTTTTTCCTTCCTTCCTTCCCTTTTCTATCCCTTCCCCTCCTTCTGCCATCTATTTGCTTTCTTTGTTTCTCTCTCTTTCTCTCTACCTCTTTCATTCTTTCTTTCCATCTCTCTCTCTCTCTCTGACAAATAAGTATCATTAGCAAACAAATACCCCTTTTGTTTTTGTTTTTGGCAGTCTCATTTATAACGTTAATAAAAAGCAAATCTGCATATTTTTAAATAAAACTGTGTGTGTTATATTTGTTCATGTCTTGTGGCTCTCAAACATCTGACGTTTATTTTATGTGGCTCTTACCGTAAGCAATTTTGGCCACCCCTGCAATAGAAGTTGCAGTTGGAGTCCAATGGCACCTTTAAGACCGACAAAGTTTTATTCAAGATGTGAGCTTTCATGTGCATGCATGCACACGAAAGTTCACAGGGAGGTTCAGGTAATGTTTCTACTGTGGAGGGTTTGCCCAAATACCAGCGCGCTGCTTGGACATCACTGGTGTGATGACATCACTTCCTGTGCAATGCCAGTGACGAGGCCTGGGCCTTTCTCTTTCTCCAGGTAAGTCCCCCTTGCTGCTGGCCAGCTGACCAGTGGCTGGGGGAAAGGGCCTGGTAGAGGGGGACCACTGCCTCCCCTGGGGAGTCTGGCAACTAGGGTTGCCAAGTTGGGTTGGAAAATACCTGGAGACTTTGGGGGTGGAGCCAGGAGAGGGCGGGGTTTGGGAAGGGGAGATGCCTCAACAGGGTACAATGCCATAGAGTCCACCCTTCAAAGTAGTCATTTTCTCCAGGGGAGCTGATCTCTGTCGGCTGGAGATCAGTTGTAAAAGCGGGAGATCCCCAGGCCCCACCTGGAGGATGGCAGCCCTACTGGCCACCCTACTTCAGGCCAGTCACATAGTGTCAGCCCAATCTACCTCAAAGGGCTGTTATTTATTTATTTTACATTTTGGGGGTAGAGAATGTACACTGCTTTGGGTTCCCACTGGGGAGAAAGGTGGGGTATAATTTAGTAAATGAAGTAAATTGTTTGCCATATTCTTCCCTGTTCATCCGGTTTGGGGAGGTCCTCTTCGTGCCCTTGTGCTGTCGGTCTGGGTTCTCACCATCCGGAATCAACAGTGATCATCTGCAAATGTGTCGCCTAATTACCCTCTTCTGCCTAGAGCTCATTTATGAACAAATTTAATAGCACACTGGTCTTTATGAGTAGTATCTTCAGGCCTTTGCAGATGATTTCTTTTTTTCCCTGGAGATGGAATCCTGGCTCCATAACCCTCTTTGCAACACTGCTGTCTTCGCGCCACTGACTGCAAAGCAAGAGAGCGTCTGATGTTCACTCCACAGTTGCTTGATAACCCAGGATGAATAACAACCTAAAAGCAGCAACCACAGCTGGTTCCAGATTGGGAGGTGGCAGTGAGTTCCTAGGGTCCTGTTCCCATCTTCTCGCCACCACCAGGCCCCTGCTCCTCCCTTCCCGCCCAGTCACATGCCTCCTGTCGAGGGCTTTCATGCTTGCGAGGTTTAACCATTTCCCCTCAGAAGTTGTCCTAGGCAGATATAGGGGTGTTCCGTACAAGGATAGACTTTGCAATTGTAATCTTGGGGAACCTGATTCTATTACCCATATCCTTTTCCGATGCCCTAAATATTCCGCTAAGCATAATACTTTGATTCGTCCCCTTTTCCCTCCACAGAGAGATTTTCTGGATAGGGATCTAACTTTCTTTTTAGCAGATAAGAATCCAGCAATAACGCTATCTGTTGCTGAATTTCTGGCCTATGTATGGAAGTCAAGAGTAATACTCTGTAAATATTGCAATTTATGCTAGGACTGTTTTATACTCTGGAACATTGAGAATATTGATGGATGTTGTTTGCTTTGTTTTGTTTTGTACCTACTGCTCAATGTTCTCTTTGCTCGATCTACTTATGCTATGCCAATAAAGGTTGTATGTATGTATGTATGCCTCCTGTCTCCTTGTGCATTCTTCCCTTGTCTACTTAGGAGCAGGCTCGTAGCTATGGTGGGGCATTTGCGGGCAGGCCCCCCCGACTTACTTCAAATGCCCCTTGACTGTGCCCGAGCTGATCCCACGGAGGATTCCAAGGCCAGGATCCAAAATGCGGCTGCCCAAAGGTGCTGGGGGTGTGCTGCACCCCCAGCTGAAGAGCACTACAGGGAAGGCTGCGCCCAATTTGTTTGGTGTGGTGGTTAAGTGCGCGGACTCTAATCTGGAAGAACCGGGTTTGATTCCCCACTTGCACCTGCTGGATGACCTTGGGCAAGCCATAGCTCTGTACCAGCTGGGGTCTAAAGATCTCCTGGAATTACAACTGATCTCCAGACTATGGAGATTGATCCCCCTGGAGAAAATGGCTGCTTTGGAGGAGGGACTCTGTGGCATTATACCTACCCTGAGGTCCCTCCCCTCCCCAAATCCCATCCTTCCTGGGATCCAGCTCCAAATTCCCAAAACATTTCCAACCTGAAGTTGGCAACCCTATGTTCCCCTGCTCTGTCCACTTTTCTTCCATGGGCCAGAGGCACCCCCCAGCCTAAGAGTTCTACTGCAGGAAGTTTCATCTGGAGGAGGAGAAGATGAAGAAGAGGAGGAGGAGGAGATTGGATTTATACCCCGCCTTTCACTACCCGAAGGAGTCTCAGAGCGGCTTACAATCTCCTTTCCCCTCCCCTCCCCACAACAGACACCCTGTGAGGTAGGTGGGGCTGAGAGAGCTCTCCGGGACTGCCCTTGAGAGAACAGCTCTGAAAAAACATGACTGACCTGGAGGGGATTCGTATACCTTTGCTGATCTGCTATGCTAGCATGCCTTTAGTCTCTACCGGCCCCCAGAAAATTTTAAAAAATTAAGATCATTCCTGAACCCACCCACTCAGGGATAGGGATCATGTGGGAGTGCTGCCTTTTTCACAGCATTCTTCATTGCCTAGACTTGTCCTGTTTCTTAGCTTTCCCGTATACCAACTTCAAATCACACATTAACTTTTAATTTATACCAATCACACATTAACTTTAATTTATACGCATGGAAGAGTAATAACGAGGAAGCAGTTCCTCTGTTTTCAGTTAGGTTTTATGGGCCTTTGCCAGGTGGAGATAAGGAGAAGCGGCCAGCAACAAACTGTTCTTTGTTTGGAGATCACTGTGGGATTATATTCCGCCTAACAGCAGTTTTTATTTACAAATGTAGCCAAAATATGCTAAAACTTTTAACTAGAAGAACACAGGAATGCTTTTCAGGCATTTAGGTTGCGCCATGCACAATTCCTTCAGTACGTGCACTGTTTTGGGTGACTGGGGGCAACAGACGTGTTTTCTACTTCCAGCATGCTGCAGGCGCATACGCGGAAAAATCCAGGGTCCAGTCGTGCATATTAAGACATGCATTGCCTTAATTACACGAAATGGCAACTATAAATAAAGGGAGGATCGTGTGCAAAGTTCCCTCTAAGCTGTGGAGTCTTGTGAGCAAAAATTCTACTTTGTGAGCCCCTGGCATTAAAGTTGTGAGCGAGCAATTTGGCTACTGCATAAATTAGTTTGCTCTGGAGCCATCCTTCTGGAGCCAAGACAAAAATCTGTGAGCTAGAGGCTAAAAAAACTGTGAGCTAGCTCGCACTAACTCAGCTTAGAGGGAACACAGATGGCGTGTACAGTGCTCTCCCTTATCTGTGGTTAGATCATCAGAACTGAACATCTGAAAAGCATATAAAGAAAGCATGTAATTTCATCCTTCCTAAATAAGCCAATGGTATTGCGGAGTCCATGAACTGGATCACTCATTTGCAAAGCACATTAGTGGTTAACTGCTCATCTTGAGCACGCAAATTTGTCCAGGGCAGGCCAAACCCATCCTACAGAGGTCTTCAGCCTCTGCGCTGACAAAGCAGCTGAAGCTACACTTATTAAAACAGTAGAATACTTATATCACCCTCTCTTTTTTGGTATTTTGCGTGTGTGTGTGGTGTGTGTGTGTAGTCATATCGACCTCTGGTGACTCACCCTTACTGGGGGTCTGGAGGATATTCAAAGAAGTAGCTGGATAAAGCCTGCGTCTTCTGTCCTCCTGACTTGATATTCCAAGGAATTCTCCCATCCAAGTCTTAACCACAGTCAACCCTGTTTAGTTTCTGCAGCCTTGAGAATGACAGGAGTCCATGAATCTTAGCTGCACAAGGTGTCTTTTCTAGGACCGGCAAAAAGCCTCAACAAAACTACAAATGAAAGCTCTCCCCCCGCTTTTGGAAGACTTTGTGCAAGTAGAAACGGGCTTGTAATTTTGGAAACTCCCGTTGGGGCTTGATTTTTTAAAATATTGATGCAAAAATTGACTGGTAGTTGTTAAAACTGAATGTACTGAAAATGTGTACCTGCTAAGGATGTTATAATAGCACACTACAGAATGATAGTTACAAATAGAACACGTTCATTTCAAAAGTTTTTTTGCAGTGTATATTTATTTGTTACTAGTTCCTGAGTTCTGACCAGATCGGGCTTGGTGCCCCGGCAGCCCAGCTAGCTCAGTGGGATCCCACCTTCATCGCCAATGTTGCGTACTGGATTCGATGCATGGAGAAACAGGACAACTGTGTGATGATCAGCTCTTAGTTTATTCGTACACAACAACAACTTAAAGCGGCCAAGGCGGCCAACTATATACAGACCCCTGGGTCACACCCACAGTCCTATTGGAGGGTTTGAATTTCCTGCCAAAGTCCCTATTGGTGTACTCCCAGAGGTTCAGGATCCTTGGCCCCTATTGTTTCCAGGAGCCAAGCTCGGACTGCCTGTTACTGGCGCCTGGTGGTGGTCAGTGTACATAACACCTGGGCGATCCAGATCAGGACAATTATAAGACTCTTAAAAGGAGTAAATTGGACAATGCTTACCCACTTGCAGTCTTGGCTTTTCTTCCTATTGCCTGTATGGGTGTGTTTCGCTTGTTTGTGGAAGGACAAGCACTTCATCCTACCCAAGTCCATGTGATGGTAGGAATAGGTTTCTGGAGGCCCCAGATCCAAATTGGAGACCTCCTCCCAGGAAGTGCCAGCCAGACCCCAGCTGTCGACCCAAAAGCAAAAGAGCACATAGCATTGCCAGCCTCCAGGTGGGGCCCTTAACTGCAACTGATCTCCAGAGTTGACAGTACAGAAACGCCAGCCATTGCTCAGATTTGGGCTCTTCCACCAATAATTGCTGTCCAGGACTGTGTATTTGTGGGTCGCTTCTCAGCTGCGTTTCTATAGCACGCAGCAATACTTCTTCTCTGTTGGATGAATAATGCAAAGGAGTGGAATTCTCATGGATCCCAAAATGGGTCCATGTAGGGTTGCCAACCTCCAGGTGGGGCCAGTTTGGTATAGTGGTTAAGAGAGCATGGACTGTAGTCTAGGAGAACCGGGTTTGATTTCCCACTTCTTCACATGCAGCTGCTGGTGTGACCTTGGGTCAGTCACAAGTTCTTTCAGAGCTGTTCTCTCATTAACAGTCCTCGAAAGAGCTCTGTCAGCCTCACCTATCTCACAGGGTATCTGTTCTGGGGAGGTCCCTCCCTCCCTCCCAAAATGCCACCCTTCCCAGAATCCACCACCAAGTCTCCAGGAATTTCCCAACCAGGAGCTGGCAACCCTAGCTGGCTACTTTGTCACTTATTTTTTTCTCTCTACTTTATTTGTAGTCTGCTTTTCTTCCTGGGACACGAAGGGTACAATCCTTAGATTACTAACTGGGGAGGAAGTCCCATCGAAGTCTGTGGGATTTACTTCTAAGGCTCACACTGCTGAGGACTTCGACGACTCTGACCGGATTTCAGCCGTCGCGCATGTCATGTGCCTCCCCAGTCTTTTGACTTAGAAAGGTGGCTGCGTAAGCGCTTAAAATGTCGCAAAACAAAAGAGCATTATATCCTGTTGAGAAATAGGCGGCACGCACACACGCAAGACACAAACAAAAACTATGGCCCTTTTTAAAAACCAGAGTAGAACCAGAGAAGATGAGAAACAGGAGAAAATGCCACCACTCTAAATATTTCCAGATGTTTAAACATTAGTTGCAGAGCACATCTGCATAACTGATGCGGAAATGCATTGGACAAGACTGGTTTTGATGTCAGTAGTCACAAAAGGTGCCAAGCCAATGCTAATTTGAACATATGCTTGTATTGTTAGGGCAAAGTTTGAGTCCAGCAGCACCGAACAAAGTTTAATTCTGGGTATAAGCTTTCGTGTGCATGCACACGTCCTCAGATACATTGAAACAGAAGTCCTCAAGCCTTACATATTGGGGGGGGGGGGGTTTAGTTGCCAGGAACGGCTAATTAGAGTCAAGATGCATGTGGCGTGCTTGCTGTTGGGGAGACTGATTCTACTTTAAAACACACTCTGTATACCTGAAGATCTCTGCTGTCACCAGGAATTAAAAATTCCAACTCTCTCTAATTTGGTAGAATGACCCGGTGTCTGGGCGCTTCAGAGGACTATGTGGCCCTGAGGAAGTATTGTTCTGAATTGCGGAATAAGTTTAAACAAATAATGATTTTTTTAAAAAGAACAAAATAGGTTTCTGGTTCTTCTGAACTGTTGCTAAAGAAAGGAACTTGTAAATATAACTGGCAAGGCTTGGCGTCACACACAGACTCTCAGACTCCAAAACTCCACTCTGACAGGCTTAGACAGTCTAATCTCTCTCTCTCTCTCTCATATATAGCCACACAGGCTAAACTCTTTGTCTTATTCACACAGAATAGATTTAAACTCTCATAGTCACACAGACTATTCTGTTTGTCTTAGTCACACAGAATAGACTCAAACTCCCATAGTCACACAGACTATGCTCCCTCTCCAAACTTCACACACAGAATCACAGAATTATCTCTCCTCCCACACTCTCAGTCATCAGCCAATCACATCACATCTCCCCCTATCATTCTTCTTACATTACTGCAGTCACACTAAAGAAACACACACACCAAAACATGAAATCATTACAATGCATAAGTAACTGAGTGATAAGTATAGTGAAGATATAAGGTTGCCAACCTCCAGGTGGTGGCTGTAGATCTCCCGCTATTACAGC
Organism: Lepidodactylus listeri; assembly: GCA_029233225.1. Taxonomy (NCBI): domain Eukaryota; kingdom Metazoa; phylum Chordata; class Lepidosauria; order Squamata; family Gekkonidae; genus Lepidodactylus; species Lepidodactylus listeri. The sequence goes on along the minus strand of JARCFY010000010.1, from coordinate 14,609,365 downwards.
TGATCTCCAGGTGACAGAGATCAGTTCACCTGGAGAAAATGGCCACTTTGGAAGTTGGACTCTATGGCCTTATGCCCCAAAACCAACCCTTCTCAGGCTCCACCCCCAAAATCTCCAGGTATTTCCCAGCCCAGAGCTGGAAACCCTACGAAGATGGGATTAAAGTAGTTGGTAAGACCTGTGATAGCAGCACAGTAGCATACTGGACTCAAGCTTTGTTCTATTGCTTCAGACCAACACCGGAATCTATCTTGTATTGCTAGGGTAATTGTAGATCGGCCATCATTTTCCACTCTCCTGTGATTTCCTCAGTTTTCTGACAGCAGGTGGAAGAGTTCTCATATGGCTGTGGAAAACTGTTAAATAGCTCACTCACAGGAATGGGAGGAGGGGGGAGGCCTTTCCCTTATCTCCCAAACAAACTTGTAAAGAAGTCTCTGCCTTCTATCAAGAGCAAGTTAAAATTGTTTCCAGGTTCCACCTGCCTTTCCAGACAGCGCAGCTTTCACCCAGCCAACAAGCCCTTGTACAAGTTCTAGACAATGCTGTGTGCCCACTTGCCATTGTGATCCGTGCTAACAACCACAACAAACCCACTGAGTGCGACAGGTTAAGAAGAGTGTAGCTCCACTCAAGACTGTTGGGAGTGAGCGACTCAGCAAGTCTAGACACAGAGGGGCACTACATCACTCTAAGGGTCTTATAGGTGTTATTTCCTAGAATGGATTCCTCTCTTTGTCTTAACTTGGGAGCTGCCCTCTGACCCCCCCTCCTCCGTCTATCGCATTGTCGTATCCCTTTCTGCACATGGCCTTCCATGGAGACTATGCCTTCCTACTCCCACACACATCATGCCAGACAAGCTGGCCATTTGTGATAGGGAAAGTGCTCTTTAGATGAGGCTTCTTTCACTTCCTTGGACTGCAACCTGAATGTGAACTAGGATCTGACATTTAGTCTATGAAGCTCATACATGGAGCAATTTGACCACCCCTGTAGTGGATCCGCCTTAAGTCTCAGTGAGAAAGGTGGGCTATAAAACAAAAGTAAATTAAATAAATTAAAAGATAACGTGGGAAACGTAGGTTAATTTCACAGGGCGTTCGTGAGGCGGTGGTTCGTTCTTTATCTTCGTTTATCGGCCTAGCTAAACAGCCCCAGCAGCCGTGCCATCCTAAACAGAGTTACACCCTTCCAAATCCAGTGACTTCCACGGATTTAAGGGGGCAAGTCCCCTTAGAGTGGCACTGGAGCTATCGTCCAAGGTCTTGCTGGCCTTACAGTTTTAAAGATCACTCTGGTATGTTTTATTGTGCAAGAAAAATGTAGAAGCGTTTTCAGTTTTTTAAAAAAATATAACTTCTTTATATGAGGATATACACACAGAGAAAGACACCATCTTGAAGAAGAGAAAAAGAATATTCTACCTATAATAACAGAGGGAAATTAAACGGACTTCAGAATTCACAACCAGCTTCAACAGAAAACGGAAGTCTTCCATGAACAGGGCTCTTTCTGATAGATAGATAGAAAGAAAGGTTATACATCCAACAAGAAGTCTGTGTCTATGGATATACATAAATAAGCACACACAGACACACACACAGAGATTGCCAGTATGCCTCCCTAACTTTCTCCGTGTTGCAGATCTGCAAATCTAAACTCTCGGAACGCCCTAAAACACCCCATCTAAAGAGGGACGTATTATGTTGATGCCATGGATCAGTCTTGGCTGGATCTCTGGTAAGAACTCGATGTCTTTTTCGCATTTTGGGTGACAAGGCACGTATCTGCACGTTTCCGGTGGAAGTTTCTGATGGCACTGCAGGGGAGTCAGGTCCAAGATACCTTTTTCATTCATGTACCAAGACCGTGCTATTTCTTCTGCGGGGCATGAATCTGAAGGCAATACCATCCTCATGAGCTTGGGCCTCAGCACAAACTGCAGCAGGTCTTTCTTGAAGAAGTCCCAGGAGTTCTGTCGGAGGAAGACCTGACACAGCTCGTCATCACTGGAAAGGGGAGCCCAAAATAGAGAGTAAGACCCAGTTTTCTGTTTCTTCAACAGCCATTCAGCCAGAGCCGATTTGTTGTACTTACCTGGGATACTTGACCTTGATTTTGCATAATTTCATGATGGTGGCATCGTCAGAACTTTCCTCAAGCTTGTCTTTCTTCAGACGGATGAGATCCGCCCCTTTGCTGACCAAGATCATGGGACGGTTATCTTGCAGATTCACCTAAAGGGGAAGAGCAAACAGTGTAGAAGGAAGCTTCCGCCACTCCAGTTATGCAAAATGGTACCATTCCTGGAGATCTGTTATAATTCCAGGAGAACTCCAAGACCCAGCTTCACCCTAACACAGACCCAAAAAGTCTGGCCAGAGGCCTGGAATATACTCACTAAATAATCCCCTTTATACAGTTCATCTACTCTGATATATACAGCCGCGGCAGTAGAAGCTGGTATCTCTCCATAGGGTGTACAGTATACTGATTTATTTTCCGGAACTCCGGATATAACTGTTTGTACAACTTCTCCGTCATCATCCGGCAGCCTGAAGAACGAACTAGAATTCAGAAGAGAATGGATTTAGAGTTAAAGCCTTCCTTTTACCCATTCAGGCTCACGTTGTTTCCTTTCTGTGCAGAAATCAGTGACTTGGTTTTCAACAATTTTACTAGAGTGGCCAGGAAGTTGAGAGGCGGGGACATGGTAAAAACCATGGAGTTTCTGGCAATTCCTAGAGCTACCCACCATCACTTCCAGGTTTCCCCCCAGAAGTGAGGTAACGAAGCAACTGATGGTGCCTGATGGTCTTCTTTTCTCCCTGCCAAGTGGAGGTGGGCAACGGGACCTGGGGACAGGGAGTGCCCCACCCCAACTGGGGGACCAGCAAGCCTGTGGGGGGAGGGTTGCCATTAAGCCGCAGCAAACTTAAGTGACCCCATATGGTTTTCAAGGCAATAGACAGTCAGAAGTGTCATTGCCATTGCCTGCCTCTGCACAGCAACCATGGACTTCCTTGGTGGTCTCCCATCCAAATACCAACCAGGGCTGACCCCGCTTAGCTTCCAAGATCAGGCTAGCCTGGGCTATCCAACTCAGGGCAGCAAGCCTCATTAATACCTTCAAAAAGACTAGGCCTTCGGTATTTTTCTTGATGTCTCACCATTTTAGAGTATCTAGGACCTCTTCACAGAGCAGTTGCTGGATCAAGCCCCTTTAGGGTTGCCAGGTGAGGTAGACAAGAGGGCGGGAGACTTACCAGGAGGCTCTGGTTGAGGCGAGGAAGGCTCTGGGAAACAGAACTCTGAAGCAAGCTCTGGGTGAGCCGCCATCGCCTTTATTTAATTCGATTTGTATCCCGCCTTCCCTGCCGAGGCAGGCTCAGGGCGGCTTACAGTAAAAATTTAAATGCATTAAAACACCAGTGCATTAATGCAGAAACATAAAGCTAAATACGTAACCTGACAAGAAACTCATGACACCCAGTGCAAATAAAGTGCTGGCGGTGGTAACATTGCAGCACAATCCCTATAGGCCATGATATGACGGTAACAAGAAATATGGCCAGAGGTTGTTGCTGTTGGCATCACAGGCTGCTGCTGTTAACGTCGAGGGCCTTGCCCCAGTTCAGTTGGTATTGGTATTGGTAGGGACCGTGTTCCTTTTAAATGCTTTCCCTCCATTGGAAATAATGGAGGATGGGGGGACCTTCTTTTGGGGCTCACAGAATTGGACCCCCAGGTCCAATCTTTTTGAAACTTGAGGGTCAGAGGCACCTGCAGCTATGCTGAAAATGTGACGCCTCTAACTCAAAAAACAGCCCCACAGAGTCCAAGATACCCACAGATCCATTCTCCATTATACCCTATGGGGACCAGTCTCCATAGGGTACAATGGAGTGCCCAGAAGCTATCTGCCCCCCATCCCACTTCCTGATAGGCCTGAAGTGGGGGAGGTGCTCCAAACTGGGGTACCCCCAGCCCCCAACTGAGAACTGGCAACCCTAAGCTGCTTGGGGAGGGGGCAGGCTCCAGTTTAACTTTCCTTGTTGGAGTGCAATAGCTTTCACCATGGTCCTCACTGAGAGGGTAACCAGGTGCAGAGAAAGCCCAGACTCCTGTCACTCAAAGAGTTGTGCCAGATGGGGGGGGGAAGCTCCTCTCATGCAGGCATCAGAACAGTTGTGCTGTCAACGCCTGCTTCTTCTATACAATATTTACCGTGCCCAGTGTAGTGCAGGGCTTAAAATGTTGGGCTAGGACAGAGAAGATGTGGATTCAGATCTCCATGAAGCAGACCGGGTGACCTTCCTCGTAGCCTACATTACAGGGTTGTCGCTGTGGCAGCCAGTGTGGTTTGGTGGTGAGCGTGTCACAGCAGGATCTAATTCCCTCTCTTCCCTGGAGGCATGCTGGGTAACCCTGGGCCAAGCACGCACACTCCGCCTCACCTGAGGAGGGCACGAAGGCCCCCCCTCTCCTGGCTTTCCCCAAACTATGCAAAACTAGATTATTCAAGAGAGCTTTTCTACAGAGGCAGTAGACTTGCACTACACTAAGTGATTCACAAGGTTACTTAGAAAAATCATGTGTACGTCAAGCAGGAGGAGAAGGAAGAAGAAGAAGAAGAAGAAGAGAGATTGGATTTATACCCCACCCTTCACTACCTGAAGGAGTCTCATAGCGGCTTACAATCCTCTTTCCTTCCTCTCCCCACAGCAGACACCCTGTGCTGTGAGGTAGTTGGAGCCAATGCTCCCTCTAAGCCATGGAGTGAGCAAAAATTCTACTTTGTGAGCTACTGGCATTAAAGTTTTGAGCGAGCAATTTGGCTACTGCATAAATTAGTTTGTTCTGGACCCATCCTTCCTGAGCTAAGACAAAAATGTGTGAGCCGGAGGCTAAAAAACTGTGAGCCAGATCACACTAATGCAGCTTAGAGGGAACACTGGTTGGGGCTGAGAGAGCTCTTCCGAGAACTGCCCTTGAGAGAACAGCTCTGAGAGAACTTGTGACTTACCCACGGTCACCCAGACGGCCACATGTGGAGGAGTGGGGAATCAAACCCAGTTCTCCAGATTAGAGTCCGCCACTCTTAACCACCACACCAAACTGGCCCTCTTAGGGTGCTGCTAATTAGGGTGCTACTATGGAATTTTGCATCATTTTAGTACTTTCACACACAATACATAACACACTTTCAATCCACTTTCAATGCACTCTGCAACTGGATTTTACTGTGCGGAATGGCAAAATCCACTTGCAAATGGTCACTGAGGTGGACTGAAATGGCATTATTTGGCATGCTAATTTTTATGCTGTGCTTCAGTTCCATTGTTAGACCCCTGGTTGGTTCTACAACCCAAATCCTATTTCACTGTTTATTGAATGTCTCATCCATTGATTGTATTGACTCACTCTCTCTGTAATCTGCCTTGAGTCCTAGTGAGAACAGTGGACTATATATAACGTAAATAGAATAACCTACATCAGAGGGTTGTTGTGAGAATAAACTGGAGGAAGAGGAGAATGACGTATGCTGCTTTGAGTCCCTATTGAGAAGAAAGGCAGGGTAAAGAGGAAGAAAATAAATAAATCAGTAGTGAGGACAATGTATGCTACCCTGAGATTCTTGATGGAAGGGTAGAACAATGAAGTAAATGACAAAGTGTGTAAAAACACAGCACAGTGTCAAAGTTAAACTCAGAGAAGCCCTGCTATGGCAGACCCCAGTTTCTTTCCCAACACACAGACAGAATTTCCTGCCAAAAATATTTTAGTTCCCCTCAGTGACTGAGTTGCCCTCCAGCAGCGTGTATCTCTTCTTTGTTTGATAAGCTTAAATTGTCCCACCCTGTCAGAGATATTTGTTTAGGCTTGAGACCCAGTACAGGAACTTGAGGGAAACACAGGAACTGTTTGTACAGGTTTTACGTAAACTGATGTCAAGGATCAGACCAATTTTACTTTCTAATGACCTTAATGTAAAGCTTTTATTGTCAATTTGTACTGGTCGTTGGCCGAATAAAGTACTTACTTACAGGAGCTGTTCTGTTTTATAAGCCCTTGTGAAATGGCACTTGAGGCAGGTTAATTTTATAACAGAATGAAGATTTTATTAAACGATCAGGGAAGATAGATGGATAGATGCATGGACGGATGGACAGATGGACAGATAGACAGATCTAGAATCAAGGTTTAGAGATGCTGAGGGTAAACTTTCTAATTTATACAGTTGAATTCTTAGAACACACAAGAGAGGATTCTTGTTCTCTCTAACTCGAATTCTTCTCCAGTATCTGTTGTCTGTTTGGAGCCAGTTTGGTGTAGTGGTTAAGTGCGCGGACTCTAATCTGGGAGAACTGGGTTTGATTCCCCACTCCTCCACTTGCACCTGGCTGGATGACCTTGGGCAAGCCATAGCTCTGTACCAGCTGTTCTCTCAAGGACAGCTCGGGAAAAAGCTCTCTCAGCCCCACCTACCTCACAGGGTGCCTGTTGTGGGGAGGGGAAGGGAAAGGAGTTTGTAAGCCGCTCTGAGACTCTAAGCGAGTGAAGGGCGGGGTATAAATGTAATCTCTTCTTCTTCTTCTTCTGCTTCTTCTTCTTCTATAAAGCTGTTTTGTAGCTTTCTTGACTGAGAATCTAAATTCTCAGTTCAGCGTTCCATTTTCTACAGTGGCTAACCAGACGTGTTTGGTTGTGGGGTTTCGTTTCTTTTTGCTCTTTGAGAAACCAACAAACATCGCACAAAGGGCGCAACTGCCCCCACAATGAACCCCAAGCCAAGCGGCACTCCGACATGCACAGCCTTTGCATATGGAGGTTCCAGTCCAGTCTTTGACCACCGTCTCCTTCTCCTTGACACGCTCTAATACCCGCCTAAGATTGTAAGAAACTGTGGATTGAAACTAATGTATGACTCCAAAAACTTATATGTTGTAAAATATGGTATGTGTTATGTTTTGGAAAATTATTAAAATATTTAAAAAAAAAAAAAAAAAAAAGAAACTCACTCTAGTAACCATCAGGAGACATTTTCCTTGATCAGCAGGTATACGCGGAGAAGAAAAAAAACCCAGCTAATGTGTGACACAGAAAAAACCCTGTCTCCAGGGCATCAGATCCAAACGAAAAAAGAGAGAGTAATGGAAAAGGCAAAGGGGGCCATTAGGGAGCGCCGCCCCCTGAACAACTTTCAGAGGCTTCGTGTCCCACCAGCTAGGAAACACGGGCCGAGCAATATTTGTTGGCAGGAATGCCCAAGCAGAGCTGCAAGATGCCAGTCTCCCTCTCCATGCCTTCCGCCCCAGGTGGATTGAAAGACCTCCAAAGGCAACCTTTGCGTGTGTCCTCCGTATCCCCGCCACTCACAGGACATCCTGGAAAGCCAACTCAAGCCGCCGCCACCACCCCTCACCTGCTGCTGTCAGCGGTATCCACTTTTATCACAACACTTTTACAGGGCCTGCTGAACACCGAACTTTGTTTCCCAGCATCTCGGCTTAAGGGCTGGCAAGCATAGCGGGCTTTCAGGCTGCTCAGTTCCTGTCCAGAGAAGGAGTTCCATTTGGTGCTTTTGAATCTGTCCACATACACGATATCTGAAACTTAAGCATAGTTTTAAACAGTAGCCCCTTTCTCTCTTTTTTGGCAGGTTTGTCTGTCTACTACTCTCAGTTGGCACCTTGAAGACCGACAGAGTTTTATTCAAGAGATAAGCTTTCGTGTGCACGCACACTTCTTCAGATGCAATGGCATCTTTCGCATTTCATATTTCGTTGCCTCTGAAGAAGTGTGCGTGCACACAGAAGCTCGTACCTTGAATAAAAAGTCGCTGGTCTTGAAGGTGCACTGGACTCACCTGGAGTACTGGATCCCGTTTGGGGCACCACATTTTAGGAAGGATGTTGACAAGCTCAAGCATGTCCAGAAGAGGGCAACCAGGATGGTAAGAGGGTTGTTGCCTTTGAGCTAGGGTTGCTAGGCTCCCCCTGGCCACCGGCGGCGGATGGGCGGGGTAGGGTTGCCAGATCCAGGTTGGGAAAGCCCTGGAGATTTGGGGATAGAGCCTGGGGAGGACAGGGACTTCAGCAGGGTGTAGTGCTGTAAAATCAACCCTCTAAAGCATCCATTTTCTCTGGTGGAACTGGCCCAGTCCTGCATTCCCATGAGCCTTTGGGAAACATGCAAATTAATTCCACAAAAATTCCACAGTGGGAGGGAAAGGGAAGCCCGAGGGCAAGCCGTGGCACTCTCACCCTGGCCGCCACCAGCAGCAGGCAGTGTGTGTGTGGCGGTCTCTCCTCAAAAATAAGGGTTGTGGCATGGCTATTTGTGGGGCAGAGCCCTAAAATGCTCCGCTGTGGCTACAAGCCTATCAGGGAGTGAGGTCATGCATAACCAATAGTAGCTCTTCAATGTTTCAGCCAGAGGCTCCGTTTAACAGGATGCCTTCTAAAATGAACATATTGTTTTAAAATATTTTTTTCCTTTTCCACATGTGTTTTGCTCCCTCTAGTGGTCACTTCGATATTACATTGCTTTACATCCAGCATATCCTCCTGCAGATTTAAACTGCGGGTTTTCATGCCAGATACAAAGTGATAGAATACTGAATCAACCACTAGAGGGAGTGAAACATGTGCAAAACAGAAAAACACACACACACACCCCAAAGCAAGAGGAATACACAAGCGAGGGAAATGAGAATGAGGAAAAGTCGGATGCTGCCTATTTTAAAGATGCTTCCAGCATAGCACACTGTTGTCTGTGGTGAGGAAGATCACTATCGCCCAACATGGTTTTAGTAATAAAGCTGGCCAATGGCCAGTGTGTCCAAACTCAGATTTAACCTACCATAATCCTGACATTTTTTCTCCTTAACTTTTTGCTTGCTCTTAGGAAGCTGCAGTTGTTTTGCAAGCCACTTGTGATAGGACGGGCAGCTGCTGAGATCGACCTGTCGTAAAACATCACAGGCCCCCTGTTAAGACAAAGTTAAGCTGTGTTGGTATTGTGGAAACTGTGCTACCAAGTAGACCAGCAGGCAGAAATGTTATGGCAAAGAGATTTTATTTACTTATATATATTTATACCATTTTGTATTCAAACTGGCGTAAGTCATCATTCTGCCCTTCTGTGTTTTTATCCTTACAACAATCCTGTGAGGTAGGGCAGGGTGAGATCCAAGGTCACCAAGTGAGCTTTGATGGCAGAGTGGGCTTCAAACTTGAGTATCCCACATCCCATTTTGACACTCTTAACCACTACAGCCCACCGAAAAAGGGGTGATTCAATGCAGAACCTACATACAGGTAGTCTAACACATGCATAAGGGTCTTTTTTTGTATAAAGTTAGTCTCAAAGAAGACTTTGGTTTATTTATTTATCATTTACATCCCACTTTTCTCCCCAATAGGGGCCCAAAGTGGCTTATAACATCATTCCCTGTCCTCCATTTCATCCTCACAACAAACTCCCCTGGTGCGCTAGCCTTGGTCTCTATGGCTTCCATAGAGACTAATGCTAGAATGTCACAACCTAGCCACCATTTTGTCCCCCGCTGGCTGATTCTGGAAAAGTGGGGGTAAAGAGCTCAAATCGGGTAAACCCACACCCCCAGCAGAGGGCTGGCAACTCTATCCCTGTGAGGTAGGTTAGGCTGAGAGAGACTGGTCTAAGGCCACTCAAGAAGCTTCCACCACAAAGTGGAGATTTGAATTTAGGTCTCCCAGATCCTAACCTGCCCCCTACACCATGCCTAATCTCAGAGAGGTTAGTAGACAAAGTGTACATATTTTAATTAATAAAATAAAGTGTAATTTTTGTACAGTTAAAAAACAAACACATAAGCACTTGCTCATAATGCCAAGACCTGTGCATTCATTGTTCAGAACATTTTTTTTTGTTATACAGATCAGTGTAAGGGCAGGATTTTTTCCCCTCACTCCCCTGCAGCCCAAAATGCCCCCAATCTTGTTCTAATTGCAGGTGTACTTCAGGCTGCTCGTGTGAGTGTTTGTGTGTGTGTGTGTGTGTGTCTCAAATTCTCTCTCCACTTATGAAAGGGAAAGCAAAGTCCACTAGCAAGCACAAATCACAAACAAATCTCACCTTTATAATAAAAGTGATGCTGGAGGATTCCCCGATATCGCTGGTAATCACCTGCCCAAAGTGGAACCTCTCTATTCTGCAGAAATGGGCTATTTTCTCTACTGAAGCATTCGAAAGAGTTTCAAAGATCTCAACTTTTCTGAAAATGGAAAGAAATCCCCCCCCAAGAGACGCCTTTTGTATGATAATGAATCGTAAGTGAAGGCCTAGCTGCAAATACTGCCTTTGCAAAGTCCAATAAGGCCTACAAAAGGCTGAAGAAGGGCCTCTTGGTCCAGCTTGCCCCAGCTACCAGTGGCCCTCTTGGGCAGCAGCCTGCAGCAACATTCGCAGTATGGCCACTATTCTTCTGAGGGGATTCCAAAACGATAATCTGGCTGGACTGGTTTCAGTGGTGAGTGTAGGGTTGCCAAGTCACTTACCTCCAGGAGTGGGGGAGTCCTGCTCCTGTTCCGGGAGACTCGCAAGCGCACAAAGCTCGCGTGCGGCGTGATGACATCACCCGGCATGATGACATCATTTCAATGCCTCCCTGCACCCCCCCCCCCATGCCTTTCCTAGCTCGCTCGCCTGGCGAATGAGCTAGAAAAGGCAGAGGGAGCCTCTGCCGGACTTCTTTTGCTCACCTGCTTCGGCATTTCAATGCCTCCCTGCACACACCCCATGCCGGATCGGGCAGCTTCGGGGGTGGGGTTCCCCCTGCCAGCCAAATCCAGACCGGTGGATTGGGGACCTCTTTAGCGGGGGATTCCCTGCCCCCTGGGGGGACTTGGCAGCCCTAGGTGAGGGGCACATGTACTGACTGAATTCAGCTTTGTATATATTAGAAAGTTTTTACCTCAGTAATTGCAAAACCTTTACTACCCCTACTATACATATACTAACTGCCTCTTTAATAAAATCTTTATTCTGTTTTTGAAAGTTAATCTGCCTTAAGTGCAATTTCACCATAGTTTATAAAACAGGACAACTCCTGTCTTTCCCTTAAGTTCCTGTACTGGGTCTAAAGCCTAAACAAAGGGTGGGACAGTTTCAAGATTATATCCATAGAGAAGATAGACACGCTACTGTAGGGCGACTCAGTCACTGAGGGGAACTGAAGTTTTGGCGGGAAAAATCTGTCAAACAGTTGGGGACATTTACCTTGTCAGAGAGTTACCTTCATATTTACTCCTTGTGCAAATGAGACAAAGGAGTGTTTCATTTTTTTAAAATCAGTGTTTTTTTTCATTTTGTAGCGCTGGAACAGCAATCTATCCTTGTTTAGGAAATACCACACCATAGCATCGTGAGCTGAAAAATCTGCTCCCCTTCAGTGTTGCCAACTCTGAGTTGGGAAATTCCTGGAGATTTGGGGGTGGAGCCTAAGGTGGCAAGGTTTAGGGAGGGCAGGGAGGGACCTCAACAAGATATAATGTCATAGCATCTCGCCTCCAGAGCTGCCATTTTCTCCAAGAAAACTCATCTCTGTTGTCTGTAGATCAGTTGTAATAGCAGATTTCCAGGCTCCACCTGGAAGCTGGCAACCTGATGTCAGTATTGTCTACTCAGACTGGCAGCAACTCTCTAGGGTCTCAGGGTGAGGTCTATCACATCACCTGTCAAAGCACAATTTCCAACAACATACAGATCCTACATCCACAAGGGAAAGCATGAATAATACACTGCCATGAGGTTCTTCATAGTCTAATGGCTACCGTTTCAATGGCGTTGAAACCAAAGAAACCCACTAAGAAAACGAGCAATGCAAAATGCAACTGCAGAGGCTCACAAGGGGAGACATTACCTCAAGAAGTTATACCGAGTCAGGAATTCCCGGTGAAGTTCCTGGTCCAATTGATAGCCGAAAAAGTCTTTCTTATCCACAACCAGCAGTTCCGTATCTTCCATACAGACCACAGTGGCAATTCTCTTTGCGTCTTTTATAAGGGCCACTTCCTACGAACAGGTGGGAAGAACACATGCATGACAGGGTTGCTGGATCAGGGTTGGAAAATACCTGGAGACTTTGGGGGTGGAACCGGGAGAGGGAGGGGTTTGGGGAGGGGAGAGGCCTCAGCACGGTACAATGCCCTAGAGTACACCCTTCAAAGCAGCCATTTTTTCCAGGGAAGCTGATCTCTGTCAGCTGGAGATCAGTTGTAAAACCGGGAGATCTCCAGGCCCCACCTGGAAGCTGGTGACCCTAATCCATGCGTTAGAGCCGTCTGCCAAAACGAGAGGCCTCCAGGTAAATATTTGTCTGGTTACATCACAAGGGCTTAGGGTTCATCACTTCAGTAGATCTTACCAGGCCCGACTCGCCTCCCTGGCAGTTTTCCCTCTTCTCTCTGGTGTCTTTCATTTCCCCTTCAGACCTCTGGACTTCTCACCATCCCAAGCCCCAGTCCTTGTTACTGATGCTCCTCCGCTCCACTTCTATAGCTGGATGGCTTCCCACCCCCCCCTCGCTCCTTTCATATACCACTCCTTTGTTCCTAAGCCAGCTTGACTCCTCCTAAGCCAAATGGGAGTAGAGGCCATTGAGAGCCCAGCTGTTCAGTCAATGGTGGGCAGATCTTACTAGGACCATGGCGGCTCAGTCAAGGACTTTTCTACCTGGCCTGTACCTTTGTGACAGTGGGACAGTTCAACCAATCAAGTCCGGTGAGATTGGCACCAGGCAAACTTCTATGCAGGAGCTCACAGATAAGAATGGTTCCAAGAATTCAGAATCTGACTATCACTGATTAACAGTATAAATCCTCAGGGTGCTTAGCAGACCACCTTTGATCCAACCCTTCAACTATGATGAATCATCAGACATCTGGCTTTATGTGTGGCTGTATTCTGAAATTAAGTGGGTGAGCACTAAAGACAGGGCTTTGCCTGCTGTGGCCCCTGCATAGAAGTTTGCCTGGTGCCAATCTCACTGGACTTGAGGAGGCATTTTTTCTCTCTCTCTGAGTTTGCTTAAATTCCATTTCTGTTGTCACGACTGATTTCCTCTCCATCTGAGACTATTAGATCTTTTGTTGGTTGTTTTAATGCTGCAGTCTGATGTCATTCTACTTTTAATTGTTTTGGAAGTGGCTTGTTTTTGTTGTGATTTCCCCCTTATTGTATATTATTGCTTTAATACTGGAAGCTGTTGTGAGTAGGGTAGTGTAGGGTAGGGTTGCCAGATCCAGGTTTGGAAACTCCTGGAAATGTGGGGATGAAGTCTGGGGAGGAATTGGGGGGGTGTGGCTCTAGGGTTGCCAGGTCTTACTGGGCTTGTGGTGGGGGGCTCCCAGCTCCGAGCCTGGATCTTCTGGTGCCCGTGCAAAGCATGCGTGCCGTGTGATGACATTGCCCGGAAGTGATGTCATCATGCTGGGCTGTGGGAGGGAGCTATTTGGGGGTGGGGCTTCCCCTGCTGGCCAGCTAGCCACCAGCGGATTAGAGCCCCCAAATTCAGGGGAACCCCTGCACCGACCAGGGGTCTGGCAACCCTATGTGGCTCAGTTAGGACTGCCAGGTTCCCCAGAGGAGCGGGGATTTCCCCGCCAAAACGGCCCCCAATCCGCCAGTCCTGATCAGGCTGGCGGGGGGATCCCCACCCCCAAAGTGCCAAGTTCAGGCCGATGTGCTCGGCACTAGCAATCAGCCTGAAAACTCTATGGTACCATCGAGTTTCCTGGCTGATTGCTAGAGCGTCAGTTGGCAATGTGCCCAACGTGATGATGTCATTTCCAGGTGATGTCATTGTGCTTTGCACGCATGCAAATGTCCTGGAACGGGACCAGCTCTACCCCGCCACGCCAGTTAAGTCACTTGGCAACCCTAGGCTCAGTGGTAGAGCATCTGGTTGGCATGCAGAAAGTTCAATTCCCAGCATCCCCAGTTGAAAACACCAGGTAGTAGGTAATGTGAAAGACCTCAGCCTGAGACCCTGGGAAGCTGCTGCCAGTCTGAGTAGACAATACTGACTTTGATGGACCAAGGGTCTGATTCAGCATAAGGCAGCTTCTTGTGTTAATGAAGACAGGGACCTCTGTGGGGTACAATACCGCAGCGTCCAACCCCCCTGCAAAACATCCCTCTTCTCCAGGGGAACAAATCTCTGTAGTTTGGAGATAAAATGTAATTCCAGGGGATCCCCAGGTCCCACCTGGAGGCTGGCATCCTTAGTCGTGAGAGATGGGAAATAAATACATAATTTTCTAATCCGTTTTGATGCAAGCGGCTACAGATGACACTCACGCCAAAGCAAGCACCTCTCCGAAGCACAGTTGGGGACGATTCTACAAACGCGCTGCTCCCGTCCTCGTCGTCCGTGACAGCGACCATGCCAGCAAAGATGAAGTAGAAACTGCCCCCGAGGTGTCCCTTTTTGATCACCACTCTCCTGCGTCCAAATCTGAAAAACAGTCGTACGGATACCTACCCAAGTGAGCAGAAATTAGAATGGAGTGGGAGGCCTCAGCCAGGGTCACACATAGGGCGGCCTGCTCGAAATTTCTGGAAATTTAGGGGGTGGAGCCTGGGGAAGGCGGGGTTTGGGAGGGGAGGGACCTCAAAGAGGTTTAATGTCATGGAATCCACCCTCCAGAGCAGCCATTTTCTCCAAGGGAACTGAGCTGTATAGTCTGGAGGTCAGTTGTAATTCCAGGAGATCTCTAGGCCCCGTCCTTGAGGCTGACAACCCTAGGTGAAGGGTTGCCCATTTTGGATTTAGAAATTCCTGGACATTTAGGTGAGGGAGCCTGGGGATGGCAGGGTTTAGGGTGAAGAGGGGCCTCAGTGGGGTATAACATGGGATGCCAGCCTCCAGGTGGGACCTGGTGATTCCCCTGGAATTACAGCTCATCTCTGGACTATAGAGTTAGGTTCCCCTGGAGAAAATGGATGCTTTGGAAGGTGGAGTCTATGGCACTGTACCCCACTGGGGTTCCTGTCCTCCCCAGGCTCCACCCCCAAATCTCCAGGAGTTTCCCAGCCTGGATCTGGCAACCCTACCCCCCCCCCCAATTCCCCGCTGGTGGCCAGGGGGGACCTGGCAACCCTAAACAGAGTCCACCTTCCAAAGCAGCCATTTTCTCCAGGGGAACTGACCTGTGTGGTCTGGTGTATTGTAATTATGGAAGATCTCTGGGCTCCACCTGGAGGCTGGTACTGTGGAAGTATTTAGTTAAATTAATACATTTTATAGAAGTGTAATTTGCGTTGCTTGTATGTAAAGGGGGAAGGTACAGAGTGGGTGCCCGCACCAAACAGCATGCTTTACCTCTAGGCTTGCCAGTTCTGGGTTGGGAAATTCCTGGAGATTTAGGGAGTGGAGCCTGGAGAGGGCAGAGTTGGGTGTGGGAGGGACCTCAGCAGGTTATGATGCCGTATAATGCCGTATAATGCCTCCGAAGCAGCCATTTTCTCCAAGGGAGCCGATCTTGGTCACCTGGAGATCAATTGTAATACTAGGAGATCTCCAGGTGCTCCTAGGAGGTTGGCAAACCTACTTAAGTGAATTTAATCTGGGGGGGGGGGGGTTCAAAACAAACAGAGAGATTCATTGTACCAGTCTATTCAATGAATTGCCCTGACAAGAGCCCTTTCGGCACTCTCCTTTTAGTCCACGTTCACTGCGGTGTCCTCCAAGCAATTCTGCACTAAAATCGAATGCAACCTTCTTTTTAATCCAGGGTCCTGTTCCCCTCCAAATGATCACGAAGGATGATAATGTAATGCAGAATGGGGGAATAAAACAATAACATTTTTTTTAGTGCAGAATTGGAGGGGAACAGGACCCTGGTCAGTATTTGGAAGGGAAACCTCCAAGGAATACCAGGGTCATGATACAGAGGCAGGCAATGGCAAACCACCTCTGAACGTCTCTTGCCTTGAAAATCCTATGGGGTCACCATAAGTCAGCGGTGACTTGACAGCAAAAAAAGAGAGAAAGAAATCGATGAATACCTAGCTATCACTTGGAAGCTTAGAATCAGGTATGTAGCTCATTAAAATGACATGTTTTGAATTGCCATGCAGCGATTAGCATAACTTCTAAAATGTACCGTTCAAAGCGAATCACTTTAGCCAGAAGATACTGAAGAGTTGGACTGTATGCGAGGAAACTTTTCAGGGCCAGCAAGCGGTTTCTTAAATATCTTATTTCAGCCTCAGTCCTCCATTCAGGCGGCTTCTTGGTTATCTGGATTGCTTTGAAGGGAAAATGGTCCTGAAAAGACACCAGACAGTTCTTACATGATGATGATGAAGAAGAAGAAGAAGAAGAAGAAGGGGGGAGGGATTGGATTTGTACCCTGCCCTTCACTACCCAAAGGAGTCTCAGAATGGCTTACAAACTCCTTCCCCTCCCCACAACAGACACCCTGTGAGGGAGGTGGGGCTGAGAGAGCTCTGAGAGAACTGCCCTTCTGAGAACAGCTCTGAGAGAACTTGTGACTGACTGACTGACTGAGATTTCGTCAGATCTTGGAAGCTAATCAAGGTTGGTATTTGGAAGGGAGACTGCCAAGGAAGACTGCAGAAGAATGCAATGCAAACCACCTCTGCTTTTCACTTTCCTTGAAAGCCCCTTGCTGGGGTCATCATAAGTCAGCTGTGATTTGACAGCACTTTACACACATTGCAAGAGCCTTAGGCGCAAAACCCCCCAACAAAATTCCATCCACGTGATTTGCCCACCTTTTTATCGTAGTGGGGTCATTGAGCTCATTTGTACTCCATTTCATGGCTGTGCTGAACACCAAGCTGTTGGGATAGTATCAGCTCCATGGGGGCAGACTTGAAAATACAAATTGTCAAGAAAGAACTGGTGTTCCATGAAGCAGTGTCAGCCTTGCTCTGACAAATCCTGGAGGTTTTTTGGAGAAGCCTTGAGGCATGTGGAGTTGGGAGGACTGATATAATTTCCACTGTGCCCTTCTAGGAATTCTCACAATCTCTATGGTCTTTATCATAGACATTGAGGAAATTCCTAGAGCGTCACCTGGAATAAGTCACCTGCATAGTTATGCTAACGCAGTTGCTTAGCAACTAATGTTCGGGCCATCAGCCAGTCGGCCAAAGTCATTGACTAACAATAGATGTGGCCAGGTGAGTCATTGGACCCCTGTCCAAAGTCCACTTCCTGGTGAGATCATAATTTTGCAATATTGTCCATCCCCTTGCCCTCCTCCTTTTGTCCATGGAAGGGTCCAAGAGGGACGGACCGCCTAGTAGGTGTGTTAGTGGGAAGTGGTCTGTGCAGCCCGCCCCAAGACCACCTAATAAAAGACCTTGAGCAGAGGCATTCGGTCTCTTGAGCCATCATCCCCTATCTGTTTTACCCCCCCCCTCCCCCTTAAATCCAGCTTGCTTTTCCAATCCCTCTAATCTTCTGTTGGAACAAGGATCCATCTCCAGGATAGGTAATGTATTGCTTCCCCACCAATGAACTCCTGCAAATTGCAACAGTGCTATTTTCTATCTTTATTTCCCTAGACCTGTGTGTATGTGTGTGTGAATCTGTTTTGTGTGAGTGAACAACATCATTTAATTTGCCATCTGCCTCACGTGCCTCTTTCCTTGAGAACTCCCGGGAGGGGTGGGACCCTGGTATAGGTGGCAAGAACCCGTGTATTTTGCTAATTGCTAAGTGTAAAATTAAAGCAATTCGGCTAACATAAAGGCAATAGAGACCATATGGTAAGGACTACAGAGATTAGGGAAGATTCCTAGAAAGTCATCATTGATTCCATTGTCCCCTATCTCAATTTTTTTACCAACAAGGAAGAAGAAGAAGAGTTGGTTTTATACCCTGCCCTTCACTACCTGAAGAAGTCTTGGAGCAGCTTACAATCACCTTCCCTTCCTCTCCCCACAACAGGCACCTGGTGAGGCAGGTGGGGCTGAGAGAGTTCTGAGAGAACTGGGATTGGCCCGAGGTCACCCAGCAGGCCTCCTGTGTCTCAAAGTGGCTGACAATTGTCTTCCCTTCCTCTCCCCACAACAGGCACCTTGTGAGGTAGGAGGGGCAGAGAAAGTCCTGAGAGAACTTTGACTGGCCCAAGGTCACCCAGCAGGCCTCATTTGTCTCATAGCAGCTTACAATCACCTTCCCTTCCTCTCCCCACAACAGGCACCTTGTGAGGTTGGTGGGGCTGAGAGAGTCCTGAGAGAACTGTGACTGGCCCAAGGTCACCCAGCTGGCTGCATTTAGAGGAGTCTTGCCACTCTTAACCACTACATCAGACTGGCTTTGGGTGAGGAAATGAGGGTGGGGAATTGCCTGCAGCCACCAGGCAAATGGCTACCCTAGTCACATGACTCGTGTTTCCACATTCAGCAGTAATAAAACATGCCAAAAGCTATGTTGAACCTCAAGTAATAACCTCCCTGGTATCTCTCACTATAGATGAAAAAAAAAACCCAACACGAGACAACTTCTCCAGACCTTTGAGACGCTGAACTCATGGAAGTCAAATGCAATGTTGTAATGTCTCCTGTCCTAAAAATTAAAGAGAATTAGCCATTAGAAATTCTACAAAAAGCCCATGTTGAATGACTCTGAAGTCCTTATTTAACATTAATTATTTAAATACTTTTATTACACAGATTAATGTTAATTTTTTTTAAAATCCTTACTCGTGTACTGAGTCCTAGCCCTTTGTAGGCCAGAGTCAATTTTATCAGATACTTGAAGTTATCACCTGGAATTCACTACCACAGTGGCTAAAAGTATGGACGGCTTCAAGAGGGAATTGGATAAACATATGGAGCAGAGGTCGATCAGTGGAGCCACAATGTATAGATAGGAACTCTCGGTCTGGGGCAAGTGATGCTCTGTATTCTTGGTGCTTGGGGGGGGGGGGAGGCGACAGTGGGAGGGCTTCTAGTGTCCTGGCCCCACCAGTGGACCTCCTGAGGGCACCTGATATTTTTGGCCACTGTGTGACAGAATGTTGGACTGGACGGGCCATTGGCTTGATCCAACATTGGCTTCTCTTATGTTCTTAAGTTTGTTGTTCAGATAGTGGGTTGGATCATACCCCTATCCTACCACTCCTCTGAATAACTTTTATGTATTTATTTAAAATGTTTATGCTCCACTTTTCCTTTCGGCTCAAGTCGGAGGCTTTCCTCCAATCTCCAGCTTAAGTAGCTGGATAGATTCCACCCCCCTCCCCCCAGTATGCTGGAGTCAGACTAAATTTTCCAGTTGCAGAATGGAACTATTCTGTGTGTCATCACCCCCCCCCCCCCCCGGCCTTCCCACTGCAGTCTACGGAACTCCACAAAATGCTGATTCTGGGGGACAGGGGACCCTGAGGAATGACATGAGAGTAGTCTGCAGCAGGAAGTGGGAATCAGTGAAAACTGTCAATTTAGTCTGGACCCAACCTAGTAAATAGCATGTAAAGAACATAAGAAGAGCCCTTCTGGATCAGACCAGTAGTCCCTCTAGTCCAACATCCTGCCTCACCCAGTGGCCAACCGGTTTCTCTGGATGGTTAACAACAGGGCATAGAGGCCGAGGCCTTCCTAAGAACACTAGAAGAGCCCTGCTGGATTAGATCAGTGGTCCATCTAGTCCAGTATTCTGTCTCACACAGTGGCCAGCCAGTTCCTCTGGATGGCCAACAACAGGGCATAGAGGCCGAGGCCTTCCTAAGAACACTAGAAGAGCCCTACTGTATCAGACCAGTGGTCCATCTAGCCCAGAATCCTGTCTCACACAGTGGCCGACCAGTTCCTCTGGGTGGCCAACAACAGGGCATAGAGGCCGAGGCCTTCCTAAGAACACCAGAAGAGCCTTGCTGGATCAGACCAATAGTCCATCTAGCTAGCTAGCTAGCTAGCTATTTATTTATTTGTTTGTTTGTTTGTTTGTTTATTTAGAGGATTTTTATTCTGCCCTCCCCAAGATCACAACAAATCCAGTCAAAGACTCGTTACAATAAAAGCACATTAAAATCATAAAATCAATAAACAATAAAATTGGTAGCACCAATATAAATCAGTTGGGGCCCCAAGGTGGAAACAGATGGGCCCTTTCAGCAGGTTCAGCCTCATGTCTCACGCAGTGGCCAGCCAGTTCCTCTGGAAAGCCAACAACCGGGCATAGAGGCATAGAAGCCTTCCCCTGATAAGAACATAAGAAGAGCCCTGCTGGATCAGAGTGGTCCATCCAGTCCAGCATCCTCTCTCACACAGTGGCCAACCAGTTCCTCTGGACAGCCAACAACAGGGCATAGAGGCCGAGGTCTTCCCCGGATATTGCCTCCTGCCTTAGTTTAGTGCCTCTGAATGTGGAGGTTCCTGCCAGCCACCATGGCTAGTAGCCATTGATAGACTTATCCTCCATGAATCTATCTCATCCGTCTTTGAAAGCTGTTTATTCCTGTGACCATCACTACATCCTCCGGCGACAAATTCCACATTTTAATCACTCTCTGTGTAAAGAAAAGAACAGATGTACACATGCTGAGACAGGGTTGTCAACTCCGGCTGGGGGGATTCTTGGAGATTTGGGGGAGGGGCGGAACTTGTAGATGGTGACGTTTTAGGAGGGGAAGCTGTTCAGCAGCGACGTGTTCTCTATGACACACCATCAAATCTGCCCTCCAAAGGGGCCATTTCCTCCAGGGGAACTGACCTCTGTAGCCTGGACACGAGCAGAGGCTTTTTATTCTAGGTTCTTTCTTGTACCCCAAAAAAAGATGGGGGACTTAGACCCATTTTAGATCTGAGGGCAATTAACCTCTCCCTAGTTGTTAAAAAGTTTAAAATGTTGACTTTTTCTGCTGTATTACCATTTTTGAAATTAAAGTCTTGGGAGAACTCCAGGCCCCACCTGGAGATTGGAAACTCTAGACCTGAGATGGGGGGGGGGAACATGATGAGTAAGATAAGGCATAGAGCCACTTCAGAAACACAAAACTGCACAGTAAAGGGCAAGAGAGAATATTGTACTCCCTTCCAGACCTTTCTTATTATCTACCACAAAGTATTGGGGCCAGGTGTACATCCATGTATGCATATACAGAGAGAGATGGGGGGGGGGTGGAGAAGGAGGGAGAGGGAGAGAAAGGCTGTGGTCACAGGGCAAGCTTATCCTGATTTGTTCCCGCTATAGATCTGATCAGGAATATTTTTTCCCAGTTTGGGATGATCACACATCCATCCCTGAACCACTTGCATTGTGCGATGAGGCTCTGGGCACCATCCACATAGCTGCGCTGCCCGAGTGGCAGCATGGCTTTTTTTTTAAAAAAACCTGGCTTTGCGCATGCACATATGCACATTGCCAAATCACTGCTTTCACTGGGTCTCACCATACTCCCCTGTTTTTGCAGGCTCCCCCCACCCCCCCAAATAGCGAACAAAATTAACCAGCAACGTACAACCAAGCACTGGAGTCTAGATGTGCACTTGAACAGCTATACATTTAATTTATTCAGCGCAGGATTGTTCATGCGCACAACGGTGGAAGCTTGGGGGGAGGGGACATTGGGAGAAGGACGTTCAGAAGACCTAATTATGATCATTGCGAGAGATGGCTGTCCAGATAGGCGAAATCGTGGATTCAAAGCGCGAACATCTGAAAAGTACCTGATTTTCCAGGTGTAGGAAAACTCACTAGGGAACCAGGAGGATTGCGCAAGTGAGCCCGCTTCAGTGGGCATCTGATCAGCAATTTTAAACACAAGAGGGAACAGCGGTGAAACCCGATCAAAATAACCATGTGACCACGGCCAAAGAGGGGGAGCGGGAGAGGGAGAGAGAGAGAGAGAAAGGGAAAGGGGGGGAGAGAGGGAGACAGGGAAGGAGAGAGAGAGGGAAGGAGGGGGAGAGAGATCTCCAGGTCATATCATGGAAGAGTGGTCTTTCTATCTTTACAATCATTTATGAAGGTTGTGTGAATCTGCTGAGATTTACATCCTAAAGTCTCGGGCAGCCATCCCTACTTTACGAAATACAGAAAGAAGAGTAATGAAAACAACAAACAACAATTCAAAGTTCATTTTTGTAAAATTCCTTACTTCTTCCATTTCTGCAGTATATTCTTGCTCTATGAGATGAAAGCCCGAGAATCCCTTCAGCCCATCCCGGAAAAATCTGCATACTCTCATCCTCAGAATGAGTTGCCACATGAGTTTCTGCATAGTCTTTGGAAGAACACAACACAAACACAGGCATCAGTGTGACTGGAAGAGGATCCACCCATATGGGAGACAGAGACACACACACCTCCAGTTGTATACTCGGAACCCAGAAACAGCACTGACTTATAACTGCTTAAAACATAATGAACAATGCACATCAAGAATATGCCTTGGCTTCCTTTATGGCTTCTTTATGGATTGTAGCCTGCTGAGTGTGTGCAGAGGGTGGGGTTCTTAGTCAAGGTAGGGGGCCACCTTCCGGACCAAGTTGGACTAAGTGTTTGTTTTCTCAACTGAATTAACTTAGGCCCATTCTGCAGAAAAAGATGCAGCTCAAAAGCACATTCGCTACCCCGGGCCAATGCCATACTGACTGCAGAGTCACCCCTGAATGGCCATAAAACAGCCATAAGTCTATGCAGACAGTAACCATAAAACTGATAGATCAAATGAAGTGAGTATGCAGTCTGGACACTGCCATAAAATCCGACAATCAAAGAAAGTGAAAGTGGCATGCAATGTAGAGGGAATTTCTGTTCCAACGTGGATTTGGTGAAACAGCGGAGCGAATGCTAGATGCAGAATGGGCCTTAGAATCACAGAATCATAGAAAAGTAGCATTGGAGCAGACTTCCAGGGTCATCTAGTCCAGCCCCCTGGACAATGCAGGAAATTCACAAATACCTCCACCTGTCAGAATCTGCTAATTCAGACATAGTGATTTTTATTCTTACAGTTGTACCTTGCAAGTTTGAGTGCTGTTCTTTGTATGCTCAATGTATGTTTGTGACTGCTATGCTATAGTAATTAACCAGGCCTGGAGTTTGTAACAGCTAAGGCGGGAGGGTGACACCTGCAGTGTGTGGGAACAAAGGGCCTCTCACACCGCGGCCTCTACATTCCAGCTGCCCCGGCTGGGACTTCAAGGGAGGATGCGTCTCATCTCTTATCACATGCAAAAGCCTTGAGGCCATTGATTGTTATGTGAACTGGTAACATCTGAGGGGTCTGGTTTGGGAAGGGAATTTACAGCTTGACACCTCACTTTCTTTCCTGTGAGAACCAAACGGTCAGGATCCCGTTTTGCCCGCCAATTTTCCCCTATAGTGATTGGCTACCTATGGGTAATTCAAACTCCTTGGAATGGTATAATATACCTGCCTGTATTATCTGTCTCATCTCTGACAATAATCCGAGAAGCTGTACTAATGTAGAGATTGGAAATAAAGAACTCTGGTTTACCAACCAAGATCTGATCCTTGACTACTTTGCGCAGAACTCTCACAGATTGTCAGAGATCTGTGACTGGGACTCAGCCGTTCCTGATCATGTCAGACGACGGCACGGTTCCCACCCCTACTACCCCCGAAGATACACCCACCACCCCGGTGGACCAGGGGAACGGTGGTGGAGGCGGCGGAGGGGAGCCCGAAGTACCGGTGACTACGATTCAGGGGGCTCACTACATCCCGCGCCTACCTCCTCTTCAGAGCGTGACCCCGAAGTACGCCTGGAGCCAGTTCGGTCGTGGGACCGTGGACTCTTGGGTGCACGACCGGAAAGGGGCACGGGTTTCGGTCCCGGGCGATCAACTCGACCGAGGGAGGCCGAGCTACCTGGGAGAAGACCGCGAGCAGATCTATGGAGGAGATCCGCGTCGCCAGCCCATGGAAGGAGAGAGGACCAGCCCGTATGGGCCCGATCCGTACCGAGAAGACCAGATGCAATCCCTAGACCGGATGATGGGAGATTTGCGGTTCCAGCTTACCACCGAACTACGAGAGTTGGCCCTCGATCTCCAGTACCAGTTCCGGGACGCCATGAGGGCCATGCAAGAGGCTCTTCCAGCCCCCGCAACGGGGGTCCAGCAACCGCCGGCGGCTCCCGGGGGAGTTCCGGCTCAGCCACAGGTGCCAGTGCAGCCACGGCCGCCACCGCAGGTTCCGCCAGTCGTCCCTCCACAGGTGCCCGGTCCCATCCCCGCGCCGGCCCCAGCGCCGGCAGGGCCGATCGTTCGCCCGGGCCCCGCCGACCCGTTGACAGCTACTTTCGATGGGGACCCCGAGAAGCTGCGGTTTTTCCTGCTGGAGATCGAGCGGTTCCTGGACAGCTGGGGCCACCTCTACCCCACCGAGAGGGAGCGGATTGGCTACATAGGGTCCAAGCTGAGGGACACCGCCAGCGATTGGTATGTGAGCCTGCACGATGCCCCCGGCCCTGAGCTACGTTCGCTGAACAACTTTATGTGGGCTCTCCGGCACCAGTACGAGGACCCCCTGGGGGAAGAGAAAGCCCGGAACCAAATGCGGAAGCTGTTCCAGGGGAGGTCCACGGTGAGGGACTACACCGACAAGTTCCGGCGCGTCGCCGCCAAGATCCACGGCTGGCCTCAAGAACTTTTCATAGAAAAGTACCGCGAGGGTCTCAACCCCGAAATATACGAAACCGTCCTGCTAGGGGGTCGACCGGGAATGCTGGCCACATGGATGAGGGCAGCCGCAGACGTGGAAGAAAGATTCACCCTCATCAAGATGGGGACGTCAGCTACAGCCGCCAGCAAAGTCGTGCCGAGAGCGAAGCCAAAGCCCGGTGTGCAAGACATCCGAGATGCCCGCTTCAGGCAAGGGTTGTGCATGAAATGCGGGGAGAGTGGCCACTTCGCCTCAGCGTGCCCCAGGGGAGGAGGGAAGGGCCCGAAGACCTCTACCCCGGTGGCTGGAAGCACTCCAAGTAGGGGGAAAACCCCAATCAAACCTCGGGCGCTGCAATTGGAAGGTGCCACGAGCGAACACGGGGAGCTGGAGCTGATGGAAACGCAGATGTCGGGAAACTCCAACGGCCTGCAGTGAGTGGCGCAGAACTGCAGGTCCCCCGCCAAGAAGCGCCATCTCCGGTGAGCATCCCTGGCCCCCTATTATATATGGTAGTGACTGTAATGACCCCGGGGACGGGCACTCACATGCGGGTCCGTGCCCTAATTGACTCTGGGTGTGCTCGGGACTTAATTAGCCCTTTGGTGGTGGAAGGGTTGGGGCCGAAAGTCACCCCTCTGGCCGAGCCCCTAAAATTCACGCAAATGGATGGTTCCGAAATGAAAGAAGAGTGTGTAGCTGAAACTGAGGGCTTGATTTTGGGTACGGGGGAGCATTGGGAGAAGCAAGCTTTTGTCATCACCCCAAATGCCCAATTCCCCATGGTGCTGGGGAGCCCCTGGCTGAGCTCGCACGACCCCTACATCAAATGGAGTGAAGGGAAGATTTCCTGGGTGGACGACAAGTGCCTAACACACAAATGGGACCCTGAGTGGGGACCGGGACCGCCAACCCACCCTCGACCGGCTGCCCTCACCCTCGCACCCTCCACGGTTCCCCGGGAGTATAGGGACCTAATGGGGGTCTTCAGTGAGACCGAGGCGGACGAGCTGCCCCCCCACAGACTGTCGGACTGTGCCATAGAGCTGATTCCTGGCGAGAAACTCCCCAAAGGAAAGCTTTACTCCATGAGCCCTCTAGAGCGGGAAGAGCTACGGAAGTTTTTAGACAAGAACTTGGCGCGCGGTTTCATCCGCCCTGCTAAATCCCCCTTCGCCGCCCCTGTTTTGTTCCGGAAAAAGAAAGACGGGGGACTGCGCTTGTGCACGGACTACAGGGGACTGAATGCGGTCTCCACCTCTAATGCCTACCCCCTCCCTTTGATAAAAGACTTATTAACTGAAGCGGCCAAGGGAAAAGTGTTCACTAAGTTGGATCTCCGGGATGCTTATTTCCGGGTGCGCATAAGGGAGGGGGATGAATCCAAGACTGCTTTCAACACTCCCTTGGGACAGTTTGAATACCTCGTGATGCCGTTCGGTTTGAGTGGCGCTCCGGGGGTCTTTATGAGCTTGATAAATGAAGTGTTGCACAAGCATTTATTCAAGGGGGTGTTATGTTACATAGATGATATCTTGATCTACTCTGCTGATAAGAAAGAGCACGTGAAACTAGTCCGGGAAGTCCTTTCCACCCTGTTAAAAAACCAACTGTATGTCAAATTGTCTAAGTGCGAATTTCACCACGAGTCGGTGGACTTCCTAGGGTATCGCATTTCGCAGAGGGGTTTAGAGATGGACCCAGCAAAAGTGGAGGCGGTGGTCCAATGGGAAGCCCCCCGAACGAGAAAGCAGTTGCAAAGTCTCTTGGGATTTTGTAATTTTTATTGAACCTTCATAAAGGACTTTGCCACGGTTACCCTTCCCCTAACAGATTTGCTAAAAACCAAGGGGAGGGGTTCCAAAGCCGGGAAGCCCGGGGAGAGAATTGCCTGGAATGGGGAATGCCAGAGGGCGTTCGAGACTTTGAAAACCCTTTTTACTTCTGAGCCCATTTTGGCTCACCCAGACGAGACCAAAGAGTTCATAATCCATGTAGATGCGTCCGATGTGGCAATGGGGGGGGCCGTTCTCCAGAAGGGATCGGATGGGAAACTACACCCCCTTGCATATATCTCCAAAAAATTTAATGAGACGGAAAGGAACTGGTCAGTTTGGGATAAAGAAGCCGCGGCTATCCGGCTGGCTCTCACTACGTGGCGGCATTGGCTAGAGGGGGCGCAAACCCCGTTTGAAATTTGGACTGATCATAAGAACCTGGAAGCGCTGCGCACTCAGAGATCGCTGACTGCGAAACAACTTCGGTGGGCTGATTTCTTCTCAAAATTTAATGTTGTGTTAAAACACTTCCCTGGAAAGGCCAACTCATTAGCAGACGCGCTCTCCCGGTTGCCCCAACATGAAAGCCTAAAATAAGAGGTGTTCGACTCCATGTTCTCCCCCCAGCAGCTGGGAGGGGCGGTAACCACCAGAAGCCAGAGCAAACGAATTCAAGTAGAAGCCGAGGCGTGTGAGTGGGGGGAAGAGTATTCACCCGAGGAGATTGAGGAACTAGAGACAGTGGCTGAGTGTTCTCTGGGTGAAAATCGGTGTTGGTACCATGGGGATAAATTGGTGGTACCGCAAAACAAGCGAAAGGACATTTTATTAGCCTGTCATTCCTCCAAACTGGCGGGGCACTTTGGGTTTCTGAAAACGCTTAACCTAATTCAACGTCAGTTTTGGTGGCCGCGCATGCGGCGGGATGTTTCAGACTTTGTCTCGGCTTGCCAAACTTGCTTGATGTGCAAAAAGCGGGGAGGAAAAGTCCCGGGACTCCTGCATCCCCTGCCCACCCCTTCTCGCCCTTGGGAGGCGATAGCTATGGACTTCATTACTAACCTGCCACCCTCGAAGGGGAAAACGGTAATTTGGGTGGTGGTAGACACGTTTTCGAAGCAAGCCCATTTCACCCCTTTCAAACAACTACCGACGGCTAAGGGGATGGCCAAGGCTTTCTTCAACCAGGTGATAAAATTATACGCTTTTCCTAAGCGGGTGGTATCCGACAGAGGCAGTCAATTCGTTGCCAACTTCTGGCGGGAGCTTTTGAAACTAATGGACATAGAGCCAGCCCTAAGTTCAGGTTACCATCCAGAAACCGATGGGCAGTCCGAACGAACTAATCAAATTCTGGAACAATTCTTGAGATGCTACACCAATTACCACCAGGATAATTGGGTGGACTTACTGCCGTTTGCAGAATATAGTTATAACAATGCCGTGCACTCTTCTACTGGAGTCTCCCCCTTCATGGCCGTGGGAGGCTTTGAGGGAAAGCCTTTGCCAACCATTGAAAATGTGTCCGATGCTTCACCTACCGACTTCAAGAGTTGGTGGGCGGCCTTACAAGAATCATGGCCACTAATTGCCAAGGCGTTAGACCAAGCGAAGGAAGACTACAAGAAATATGCGGATCGTGGCCGAGCTGAGGGGTGGGACCTCCAGCCTGGGGACTCTGTTTATCTCTCCACAAAAAATATCCATGGCTTGCAACCCAGTAGGAAATTGGGGTGGAAATATGTGGGGCCCTATAAGGTATTGCAAAAAATTTCAGATGTGTCGTTTGAATTGGAGCTGCCCAAGTCACTGAGCTCTGTGCACCCTGTTTTTCATTTCAGCTTACTGAAGAGAGATCCTGGGCCGAATGCATGGCATCCAGTTCCTCCAGTTCCTCCTCCACTGATGAAGGAGGGGGCACCGCATTTCGAGATAACTGAAATTCTTGATTCTAAAATGCGTAGGGGCCGCTTGTATTATCTAGTTAGATGGCTTGATTTTGGTCCTGAGCACAATGAGTGGATTCGTTCTGAACATGTGCATGCTCCTAAATTAATTAGAGCTTTCCATAAAAAGTCTCCTGACAAGCCTGGGTGAAGGGAATTATCGGGGGGCCAGTGTGTCAGAATCTGCTAATTCAGACATAGTGATTTTTATTCTTACAGTTGCACCTTGCAAGTTTGAGTGCTGTTCTTTGTATGCTCAATGTATGTTTGTGACTGCTATGCTATAGTAATTAACCAGGCCTGGAGTTTGTAACAGCTAAGGCGGGAGGGTGACACCTGCAGTGTGTGGGAACAAAGGGCCTCTCACACCGCGGCCTCTACATTCCAGCTGCCCCGGCTGGGACTTCAAGGGAGGATGCGTCTCATCTCTTATCACATGCAAAAGCCTTGAGGCCATTGATTGTTATGTGAACTGGTAACATCTGAGGGGTCTGGTTTGGGAAGGGAATTTACAGCTTGACACCTCACTTTCTTTCCTGTGAGAACCAAACGGTCAGGATCCCGTTTTGCCCGCCAATTTTCCCCTATAGTGATTGGCTACCTATGGGTAATTCAAACTCCTTGGAATGGTATAATAGACCTGCCTGTATTATCTGTCTCATCTCTGACAATAATCCGAGAAGCTGTACTAATGTAGAGATTGGAAATAAAGAACTCTGGTTTACCAACCAAGATCTGATCCTTGACTACTTTGCACAGAACTCTCACACCTCCATGCCCAGAAGAGGGGGGAAAACTCCATGATCCCCAGCCAAACTGGCCTGGAGAAAAATTGCTTCCTGAACCCAAAGTGGTGACCACCATTTCCCTGGGCCTGTAAGAAAGGCCACGAGAACTAAGCACTGATGCAACCCTTCCTGCCCTCCCTCTTGTGATCTGCCTAAGTTCACAGAATCAGTATTGCTGTCAGATGGCCATCTAGCCTCTGTTTGAAAACCTCCAAAGAAGGAGAGCCCACTACCTCCCAAGGAAGGCTGTTCCACTGAGGAACCGCTCTGTCAGGAAGTTCTTCCTGATGTTTAGCCAAAAACTCTTTTGATTTACTTTTAATCCATTGTTTCTGGTCCGACCTTCTGGGGCAATAGAAAACAACTCTGCACCATCCTCTATATGACAGCCCTTCAAGTACTTGAAGATGGTTATCATATCACCTCTCAGTTGTCTCCTCTCCAAGCTAAACATACCCAGCTCCTTCAGCCTTTCCTCATAGGACTTGGTCTCCAGACACCTCACCATCTCTGTCGCCCACCTCTGGACACATTCCAGCTTGTCTATATCCTTAAATTTTGGTGCCCAAAACTGAACACAGTACTCCAGGGGAGGTCTAACCAGAGCAGAGTAAAGTGATACCATCACTTTCCATTATCTGGATACTATATATCTTGCAGCAGTGAATTCCACGTGTGAATTACTCGTTGGGTGAAGAAGTCCTTCCTTTTATCTATTCTAAGCTTAGTGCACATTAATTTCATGGAGTGCCCACAAGTTCTTGTATTGTGAGAAAGGAAGAAAAGTACTTCTTTCTCTGCCTCTCTATCCCATGTAGAATTTTGTAAATCTCTTATCATGTCACTCCCTCAGTTGACGTTTCTCCAAGCTAAAGACCCCTAACCTCTTTAACCTTTCTTCATAGGGAAAGTTCCATCCCCTTAATCATTTTAGTCGCCCCTTTTCTGCACTTTTCCCAATGCTATAATCAGGGGTAATTTTGTAGAAAAAGAGGTGCAGGAGCTCATTAGCATACAAATTAGCATAACTCATTAGCATATGCCACACCCCAACATCACCAGAAGTGTGTCAGAAAGGGAAGCCAAAGGGGGGGGGGGGACATCTTCAAAAGCCTTCCCTTCCCTTCCCCAGCTGGCCTGCCAAGGCGGGCGGGGGGGGGGGGGTGAGCGAAGCGAGAAGGGCCCCATAGAATACAATGGAAAGATCGTGCCGCCACTGCTGCTTTAATCCCCTTCTCGCTTCACTTCCTCCACAGGCCCGCTGGGGGAGGGGCTTGCCACCACTGCCATTTGTGCCCACTAGGGGTGTGTAATAATTTTTTTCAATCCACATCTGGTGTGGCTGCTGAATGACCCCCCGCATGTCAGTTCTGGCAATGCAAGCCCATTCAGCCGGCTGAATGTCAGTTTCAGCCCCATTATACCCTATGTGCCATTGAAGTCAATGGTAAAAACTCATAGGGTATATGAGGGGCTGAAGGAGAGGGGGCTTGAGGGAGAGGCTCCAAACTTGCAGGGTAGCTGCTGGGGCCTCTCCCCACCAAGTTTCAAGAAGATTGGACCAATTCTATGGGCTCCCAAATAGGTTGCCCCATCCCCTCCATTGTTTTCTATTATGAGAAAAAACATTACTTTTTCCCCACCATAGACAACAATGGAGGGAATGGGGGCAACCTGTTTGAGGGCCCATAGAATTGGACCCCATGGTCCAATCTTCTTGAAACTTGGTGGGTATTTGGGGGAGAGGCTCCAGCAGCTACCCTGTAAGTTTAGAGCCTCACCCTCAAACTCCCTCCCCTCCAGCCACTTTTTAAACTGCCACTGAATTTTGGCAGCAATTCAGCGACGGGCCAAATCAGATCAGAGAATCTGATTCAGCCCATGGCTGCCCTAGTGCCCACTCCTGGGCTGGCGGAGCGCCGCTCTGGCCCCAAATAACCTCTGGCTATAATACCGTTTTTGAGGTGCAATGACACAGTATTCCAAATGAGGCTGCACCATCGGTTTATACAGGGGCATTATGGTACTCGCTGATTTGTTTTCAATTCCCTTTCTCATAATCCCCAGCATAGCACTGGCCTTTTTTATTGCCATCGCATACTGAGCCAATATTTTCATTGAGTTACCATCGAGCCTTTGTTAGCCGCCCTGAGCCCGCTTGCAGGGAGGGCGGGATATAAAAACTAAAATAAATAAATAAAAATAAAATAAACTATGACTCCAAGATCTCTCTCTTGGTCAGTCTCCGCCAGTTCGGACCCCATCAACGTGTATTTATAGTTAGGATTTTTTACTCCAATGTGCATCACTTTGCACTTGGCCACGTTGAACCCCATTTGCCACGTTGACGCCCACTCGCCCATTCTCGACAGATCCCTCTGGAGTGCCTTACAACCCTCCTTGGTTCTCACCACCCTGAACAACTTTGTGTCACCCACAAACTTAGCCATTTCACTACTTATTCTCAACTCCAAACCACTGATGAACGAGTTAAAAAGCACCAGACCGAGCCCTGTGGTACCCCACTGCTTACCACTCTTACTATTCTCCACTTTTCCTGAGTCTTAATTCACTCTTTTTTGTCCCGTACTTCTCCAGATAGCCTTCACTTGAGGAACTCTCTTTACATCTATAAAAGAGCACTATTCACCTGGGCGTTACCAGATCAATCCAACTTCTTAGCTTTCCTCCTGTTTGCTGTACCCTTCCCAGCCCTTGTTCCCTGGTGCTTTTATAATTCTTCGACCAGGCTGACCTTCCTTTTCTTTTCAGACAATGCCTCTCCCTCCACTACGCTGATTGACTATATCCAACGATTTGCTCTAGGGACACCAGCCTCCACATGGGACCTGGGGATCCCCTGGAATTGCAGCTCATCTCCAGACTACAGAGATCAGCTCCCCTGGAGAAAATGGATCAGCTCTCCTGGAGAGTGGACTCTGTGGCACTGTACCTCACTGAGGTCCCTCCCCAGGTTTCATCCCCAAATCTCCAGGAGTTTCCTAACCTGGATCTAGCAACCCTAATCCCACCCATCCCAAGCTGATGCCCAGGGGGAACCTGGCAACCCTAATTTTCACCGGGGTGGGGGGAGACAACATACCTTAGTTCCATGATGTTGGTGAACATGCTTAGTTCTTTTATATCCTATAAAACAAAATTATATGCATGCATTCAAGTTGGTTTAAAAATCTATGAGTAGCACACTGTGTAAATGCAGATGAATGGCTATGCCTTTCTGGCTATATTTCCAAGGAGGAGGAAGAGGCTGGCTTACCTGGGTCATGTACCCCATTCAGATATTGTATGTTCACTTCAGAAAGGCTCCAACATAAATACAGGTAACCAAACATGTTATTGCATTATATGAAATGATGTATAGAACATGGAAGAAGTGTGCTTGCACACGAAAGCTTAGATCTTGAATAAAAGTTTGTTGGTCTTAAAGAGGCCACTGGACTTGAACTTTGTTCTTATACTTATCAGTTATCCCAGTCCCAGAGCCAGTTTGGTATAGTGGTTAAGTGCGCAGACTCTAATCTGGGAGAACCGGGTTTGATTCCCCACTCCGCCACGTGCAGCTGCTGGTGTGATCTTGGGTCAGTCACAAGTTCTTTCAGAGCTGTTCTCTCAAGGGCAGTCCTCGAAAGAGCCCTCTCAGCCCCACCTACCTCACAGGGTGTCTGTTGTGGGGAGGGGGGGGGAGGAGGAGGGAAAGGAGATTATAAACCACTCACTCTTTCAGGTAGTAAACGTGGGGTACATATCCAATCTCTTCTCTTCTTCGCTTTACAATCATGTATCAGGAAGAATGAAGACTACAGAAAGTATGTTTGGACGTGAGGAAGGGGACAGAATATAGCCTGAGCACTTCCCCCTATTTTTCTGTAATGGATGGCTGAAAGGTCAGGGAAAGGGTCTGGAATATTTCTGGAAGGGGAGACACACCCCTTGCAGCTACAACCCAGGGCATTTTGTAGCTACTGCAGCAGTTAGGGTTGCCAACCGCCAGGTGGCACTTGGACATCTTGTGGAATTACCGCTGAACTCCAGAATACAGAAATCAGATCCCCTAGAGAAAATGGTAGGTTTAGAGGGTGGACTCTATGGCACCATACCTGGCTGAGGTTCTCCTCTTAGACCCCACCCTCCCCAGGACTACCCCCAAATAGCCAAGTATTTCTCAACCTGGAGTTGGCAACCCTAGATTAGTACAAGGTACGAAGGCTGGTATCCCGATCCTAAGAGTAGCATTTTGGGTAAAGTTTGAGTCCAGTGGCACCTTTAAGACCAACAAAGTTTAATTATTGGGTATAAGCCTTCATGCATATGCACACTTCTTCAGATACCCACCTGAATCTATTCTGGGTAAAGAAAGGGACACCAGATAAGTAGACTGAAGGTATAGGAAATGGCCTCTCTAGCCTTGCTGACTCTACTGCCCCTCTGAAGTCCTGATATCTGTACTAGCATTAACTGATAAGCTGCCAGGCCTCACACTGGAAGCCTTAGTTGTGCCTCTTAGAGAGGGGGTGGTAGAAATTTTTAAAAAGTGGTGGTGAAGGATGCATTGATAGATCACTTCCGGTGGGACACCTGGAAGTGATGCAGAGTAGCTCTAGGAATTGGTGGAAACTCTATGGTTTTACTGTCCACCCCACATGTCCCCACCCCAACACTCAAACCTGGCAACCCTATTAAGTTGTTGTTTCCAATAACAGAAATTTTCAGAGATCAGTGAAAAAAATCAACCTCCCCTGCTGAAGTTCACCATCTCTATGTGGCCCAGATCAAGTAGACCTTAGACCCAGCAGCACCAGCTCTGGAAATTGTGTGCACAAACAAATAGTGCAATCTGTTTTAAATTGTTGTTCTTACCTGTTTTAATCTATTTACTCATGTATTTATACTGTGATGCCGAATGGCGGGAAGAGAGCCCGCCAAAAAGTTTTTCTGAGGCAAGCTCTGGAATAATCTCTGGTCAAGGACGTGCGCAGGCACCCAACCCATGTGTGGGACTGCACAGAGACCACGACGAAGACCCATGGTTTCATTACAGTTAGTTTACGCAAACCAGGATTCAGCTAGCAGACAGACATCGGCAAATGTGAAAGGTGGGAGAGATTTTGATTTTAAAGTCTTCTCTGCAGCCTGGGGAAGGGTGGTGATTCCAGGAAACAAGCCAAGATCAAACCAGGATGTTCCCATTCACACGTCATACAGAAGCTCAGCTTTGAAACTTTGGTTAATAAACTAATTTCCAGCCGTAGTTTCAGACGATACCATGATGTATCCCAACTAGGCACAGTGAGTAAAGTGGCTCATGGCAACCATACTTAAAGTAGACCAAGGTTTTTGCATGACAGTGGTTTCAAATGTACAAAAGGAGGGACCACAGATCCTTTTTGATCCTTACAACAACTCCCCCAGAGATGGTCAATACAATCCCCATATTGAACAAAGCCCTAAGGTAAAAGTCCAACTACTGAGTTCCTGGCTAATGTGAACAATTGAACTTTTAGGTTCACGGTCATTATACCTGATCCACAACTCCCACGCCAGGGTGATTTGTGATTGATGGGTTACTGAGGCAATTCTGTGTGAAATCACCCCTAGTAGAACATACGGAAAACCTTTCTTTTATGCTGCTGTCTTGGGAATATTGTTGTAGAACCATAACATTACAGTTCAAATCCCTTGGTAATCCAAATATCTCAGAAGAAGCTATACCAACTGTGCTATACCAACACAAAGAGTCTATGTGTAGAGGTTAGAGTGTTGCGCTTTAACAAAGGAGACCTCAGATCATACCCCTGTTGTGTGCGGCTGGATCCTTGGCCAAGTCACTGGTGCCTGACCTAACTCAATGGGTTGTGGAAAGGCTAAAATTAGGGGGGGACAACCATCATGGACTTCACCTTGAGTTTCTTCAGAGAGGCAGGTAGGAAATATGTAAAAGCAAAAGAAACATTGTTCTGTGAATGAACATAAATAGAGTATCAAGGGAGAATAGGTTCTAGTAAGAACAGCTGAGAAGTGGAATTTTGTCACGTGGCATACATAAGAACATAAGAGAAGCAATGTTGGATCAGGCCATGGACCATCCAGTCCAACACTCTGTGTCACACAGTGGTCAAAACCCAGGTGCCATCAGGAGGTCCACGAGTGGGGCCAGAACATCACTGCCCCAGACATAGTGTTCCATCTATATCTTTGTGGCTAATAGCCACTGATGGACCTCTGCTCAAATCAAAAGGAAGAGCAATGACCAGTAGATGTGACCAAAGACTGGCAAATCCACCACCCCCAACGTTAGAAAAAGCTTATTCCAGGTTGAAGGAGTTTTTCTTCTTCACATCACTCACTAAGCCAAGGACGTATGGCTAGTCTGGTAGAGGCGATAAAATGGGTACTCCCGCTCATGGCAAGGGGTTTCCTGTGGTCCCCCCTCTTGCACGCCTTCAGTTCTGTGACCAGTGGTTGTTTGTGACAGGATCAGAACTAACTGTTCTAGAACCAACCACCAACAATCTCAAGGAAGGAAATCTACATTCCATTCTCTTCCTTGAGAGAACATAAGAACAGCCCTGTTGGGTCCAACCAAAGGTCCATCTACGCCAGCATAGCCCTTTCAGTCATGACTGAATGTTCCAAGGCAGGTGTGTTTCAGTCACGATCTAGAATGTTCCGAGGCAGGTGTGTTTCATGGCTATCATGTCTTGTTTGCTTCTGTCATCCAGTTCCAGCCTCTAAAGACAAATGTACAGAAAGCTTTCTGCCAGTCAGTCCTCAATAAATTGTACCTGATTGTTTCATTAAAAAAAACAAAAAACAAGAGGCTAAGGTAGTGTTTATCGCTACATCTAGTTGGAAGTGAAATGCAGAGAATCCCTTCCAAAGTGTTTGATACAAGAGGAACATTCGTTTTCAGAAAGAAATATCTTTGGAAAATGGAAGGCGGTGTGAAAGAGATGTATTCTGTCATCTCTGGTAAATGCAGAGGCAATGGTGGGACAGAACAACACACCATGGGAAGCAACTCCTCTCTTAAGTCAACTTAATCTCTCTTAAAAGCTATTTTAGATACTAACCAAATTCGTTCCTGCATAAGCCTTTGTTAGTCAGAGCTCACTTCATTAGATGCTTTGAAGTGAATTTTTATACCATTTATACCAGAACTGCAGATAAAAAAGCATAGGGCTGGGGAGAGAGATGCCAATGTTGATTGGATATTGCTTTAAACTGGCCTCCCTGTGTAACATACCTTCCCCCATATCTTGCCGTTATCTGCAGCTTTCAGTATAAATGCTTTTGCCTCACAGAAGACGACTTTGTGCATCTGATGAAGCGAGCGCCAACTAACTAAAGCATAGGCTAGAATACATTGTTAGTCTTTTTTTGTATTTTTTTGCAGTGTGTTTGTGTGCAATGTACGTGTATGTGCCTGGAAATCATGGCAACCTCTGACGACTCCTACTGGGGCGTGGAGAATGTTCAAAGAAGTAGCTTGAGAACCTGCCTCTGCCTCCTCGCCCTGGTATTCCTTGGAGGTCTCTCATCCAAATACTTGCCAGGGTAGGCCCTGCTTAGCTCCTGAGATCTGATGAGACTGGGCTTGCCTGGGCTTGTCCAGGTCAGGGTCCATTTTGTTAGTCTTGAAGGTGCCACAACTCCTGTTTAATTTGACTCCCATTAAGTAATTCGTCTCCTTCGTGTTCCTCCACAATCCTTCAGTCATTTCACTCCCAAACAGGTCACATCTCCTGTTGTGATTCAAATGTGCCGTGCCTTCTCCATCATCAACTAAAACGTTGCCATCTTTCCACTGAGATTTTCTACTGGGACCAGCGCACAAACATTTCTGATCAGGGCATAGTTGGGATATGCATTCTTTTCACAATGAATTAAAAAGTAATAAACCTTGCACACTCACATTTGTTACTTTGGAAACGAAAACAAATGGGAATCAAAATGAACAGACTCATTTTGTTTCTATTGGTTTCAGGGGGAAAGTTTGCAGCTGTAATGCCTACTCTCTGTGCCATTTTGATTAAATACTCAGGGATTATTCACTATTGCTAAAAGTTTCAGAAAAATGGGAGAAAGGGTCCTAAATTTCCTTCATGGTTTTCTCCATACTCCAGACAACAACACTTCAGTCATCCTTTCCCCAACCATAATAACAAAATTAAGTGGAAATATTACCATTAAAATTGATGCCTGCTGCGTCAATTGCATGAAAATGGTCTAAAATAAACAAACAAAAATGGGAAATCTGCCCAAGAAAGCAGGCAGCATGAAAGTGAACTAACTATGCATGGAAATCAAAAG
Source organism: Lepidodactylus listeri (assembly GCA_029233225.1). Lineage (NCBI taxonomy): Eukaryota > Metazoa > Chordata > Lepidosauria > Squamata > Gekkonidae > Lepidodactylus > Lepidodactylus listeri. Next base: position 14,571,858 of record JARCFY010000010.1, on the reverse strand, counting down.
TAGATCTGTGATTTACAGGCTTGAAATATTTATGGGAGGGCAAATTCCATGCAGAATTGGCTCCAGTTTTGCAGACCCTAAATCTAGGAGAGCTTAAATGCCTTGGGTTGATATTTAACGCTGCATGCTGGTATTCGCTACGCTTTCATGAATCAGTAATTTTTTTCCACCAGCGAGGGTCTTCAAAAAGGATTTTAACTGAAAGCAAATATCCTTCAGTTCAGCTTCAGCTTTCAAGACTAAATGTCCCTTTCCTCAGACAGCTCTGATTGGAGATTATACTAAGCAGAAGTACCTTAAACAATCCTAAGCAAAGCAGCTGAGCAGAGTAGAAATGTTACTACAAAAGAGAATGTCAAATCTGAGACAGTGCAAAAATATATGTAAAAATCCTTTCTCAGTAGAAAGAATATGATGTAATGAGAAAAATCTCAGATTTCTCTTGCAACCCACAGCCTTCCTCAATCCAAGGTGCTTATTTGTTAGCATCAGGATACTAATAATCGATATCCAAGATGGGCATCATGCTGTGTTTTATTTAACTAATTTCAGTTGTCAATGAAAGAGATATACACAGGCACATTTGGAAAAAATGTCTCAAAACTTTATTTTAATACGAAACACACAGTACACTCAACACAAATGTCCCTAAATCTGTGCAAGCTGAACCATGTTTATATTCACATGATCAAGCGTCTATCTTTACAGCACAAATTAGTTACTGGTCCTCTGGATCTGAGTCTTAGATGCTGCTAACTGTGGGCAAGAATTCATTCATATATTAGCTACAGTGTTAGCACAAGCACCTTATCTTCCTTGCAAACTGTGGTCATCTCCATAGGAAAACTGCATAAAGAGGAAAAGGTTACCAAAGAGCTCGTTCTGTTACAAGTTGATGGAAACAGAAACTCAAGCTCAACAAGATTCACCTACAAATACCATGGAAGGAGACTTTCCCGCTTCCCCCTCTTGCTACCTCTTATTTGGCCCCTCCAAATTTTGGACAAGGGAGGGTCAGCAGTTCCTTTAAAATAACATAGCTGGCAATGATTGGGGGTGGGGTCTGGAATGGGAGGGGTAAATTGGCAGGTATTACCTCTTCTGACAACAGCAATGCCCTTCTATCATTAGAAAAGTGGGGTAGGATACAAGTCATTATCTGAATCTCTGCTGCAAACAAAACTGTTTTAGATGTACGCTCACGACAACATAGCTAAATATGGAGCAGAATATGTGTGAACTTACACGGATTTCAATGGAAAGCAGAATTGGTTTTTCACAAGATCAATGGAGAACGCGGTCTGCCTTTCTTTGACTAGCTTTAGGAATGTAATGAATCCAGCTGAGACTTAAGCAATTTTTCTCATCTGTATGACCAATGCGTAATTTCAAAAGTAAGGCTGGTAATACATGGGAGACAACAAGGTCAGAACTCTGGCCACACCCCAGAGTCGTTATTGGGCATTTTAAGAATCAGGACATAATTTCAAAGGAATTTAAATCTGAAAACCACAATATTAGCAGCAGACAGAGGGGGGAAAAATCAATAGTTATGGGCATCTGCAACAGGAGGTGAGTATGATACAAACTTGGAGGAAAACTTAAAATCCCATCTGTGTAAGTTTTAGTTTCTATTGTTTTCAAGCAATCCAAGATAGCTGTACGTTACATACTGTTGTACCAACTTTCAAAGCATTTCCTTAAACTGAACAAAAGTCACAGCCACAATTCTGGACACGTGGAATGCTTTAGAAGACCTCAAAACAGTGCACTGATGGCACCCGTCTACATACTGTAGTAGCTTCTCCCCACAGACAATGAGGGAAAGCAGTTAACCAAAATATCTTTGTCCTGTTAGCCATCTTATAAATATAGGAGTAAATACACCCAGATGCCTCAGAATTTTCCAACATAAACAGATCGTGGAAGATTCTTAAGCTGATCAGCTTCTTTCTTGCTGCATAACAAAAGTAACAGTGAAGGAATGCAAGACCTGTACAAGGCCCCGCCACCACTGCTGATTATTACAAGACTTTCCAGGGCCGGACTTGGAAAGAGTTCTGGTACGCCAAGAGGCTCACTAAAAGATAATTCCACCACAGCGTGGCTTCCTCCAACATTGCAGCATTCTTACTAAGAAAGTTGCACTGAGTAAAATTCAGCCTTTCTGTGGTCCATCAAGTTACACAGCACTTAGGATCTAGACCAAGTAGCCTTTGATGGATCACCAAAATAAGAAGCATCTCCATATACTGTTCTGCTAATTTCAAATGCATTCAAAAGCTCCTCTGCATGCAAGGCAGCTGCAAATTATGGTAGATTTTCACTTAAGATAAACAGATACCATGAGGGTTTTTTGCATTTCCCCAGCTTTCCGGTGCATGATGACTAAGTTTCTATATAACACCCCTTCTGCTGATGAAACGTATGTTCGGAATTCTGATTGTTCTCTAATTTCAGAAGATGTGGAGATGATCAGCATGGGAAATAGAATGAAAAGACAATTCCTTTTATGTGTTGAGTCTCACTGGATTTTTCAAACTAAGTGCCAAATTAAGTATCCAAACAAGGAGTCATAGAGCCTGCCAAAAGGGGAGCATAATCTCATTGCAAGCCTCCAATTTAAGTTATAATCACAAAAAATTCATAAAAAGAATACACGCAACTTCGGAGGCAAAAGCACCTTTCCAATCTTTTGCTGCGGCTTCAAGTGGGCAACTTGTTTCAGAAATGGGAACTCTTGAGGACAGAGGCCTCCCACCCCTGGACTGCCATCTCCATTCATATCAGTGGAGGACACTGATCTGCATTCTGGCTCGTTCCACTGAAGTCAATGGGGACTCCTGTGTTCAGAAAGCACTGTGGGGGAGGGAGGGATGAGGAACAGAGCTACAATTCTTGCATCTCCATATCAGTGGCCCCCCACTCACTGCATCAATCAACCCTACCCATAACCAGAAGTCCCACTGATCTCAGAAAGGTTTTATAACTGAGTAAACATCTGTACAGACTGCAACTCAAATCAGCTACAAGTTCCTCGATTTAAGCACTTTCTGTATACCATTAAGAAGATTCCAATTTTAATTATGTTAAACATTATATTCCTGTCACACATAGTCGTTCAGATAAGAGTATCATCTTCAGAATCCTGCTTGGTGCACAGGTCATAACCTGGATCCACAGTTTTGAGCAGTAACATCAGGGAAAATCTCTCTCATTGCTTGAATAAGGCATTCTACACCACCTTGCATTCCTGAAGCCTGATTTCATGGAAATCCACAGGAGACTCAGTGTATCCCCTGGATCATGGATCGGACCACTGTATATATTTCATGCATTGTCAGAAGCATTACGGATTTTCAGGTTCTGTTCTACAGCGTCGTAATACAAATACACACAACTTGGCAGTCAGCTTTTCATCTTATATGCTTCAATAAATGTGAAGGGTAAAGTGCACAAAATAAAAAGGACTGCTGCTGAAAAGTCACCCACCGATTCCACAATAACTGCTCTTCACCACTGTGATCTACTGGCTGTTTTGCCTTCAGAACAAAGGGCACAGAATGAGAAACAAATTGGCCTGAACGTTCTATGCAGGCATCCTGAGATTTCTCCCCCGCAACGCCATGTATCTTGCTGCTTGTTGTCTGTGCTAACAATTTTGCTAGCAACTTTTCCTTCTGGTAGGGTCATGGTATTTTCCTTTTCAGTCTTCACCCAGCTTCCTCTGAAAACTGAAAACTTTATCATCAGTCTCATTTTTCTCTCAAATCCATTGCTACTATTGTCAGGGCAAATTTCATTCAACTTCAAGTTTCCAGAACGAGTCGAAAGTTTCAGAAAAGTTAGTGAGAACAGGCATTACATGGCGCTGATGAAAAAAAATTCAGGCATTTGATTTTGGAAGACGGGTATAAGTACTGACGACAATAAGCTATTTCGATTATTACCTAAACCACAGTAGGTAGGACAGAGGGGAATTACTTGACTTGGAACTGGCAGAGAACCAAATCAAAACAGCTGTCTGCCACAGAACAGCGGAGGGAGCCTGTATTAAATACCGCACTGCCCTTTCTTCGTTGCAAGGTCTTTGCCACCTTCATAGTCTCAAGTAACGGATGAAGCCTGGAAGTCTCTGAATTCTTCCACCTCTGAAGAGACAGCTTGGTCTTTGGTTTCATGACCAACGTGGCCTGCGTGGTCAGCACCCTCTGGATTTTCTTTACAAACAAGACGACAAACAAGAAACAAGTTTCTTTAGAAACAAGCATTAAATCCCACTGCATATGACTGTTGTTGTGAAGAACTATCATTCTAACAACAGCTACTGCGTACAACTCAAACCACCGGTTGGAGGAAGCAAGGCCTTGTATGTGTGACAATAAGAAGGCCAGAGAATAGCAAGTCATGCTTTCCCCCTTTCTCCTTCAGTACATGCACTCGATCTTAAATTGGCGCTATCCTTCAAAAAAACAACAACCCGACAAGTTAAATGTCAAAAACTTTCTCTTTGCATGAGTACAAGCTTGGAAACAGACAAGCTGACTGGGTATTGATGAATGGGCTCATAAAATATGGCATATTGTATCAATGGACAAAATTGCTGTATATAAGAAAACGAGGGAAGGTAAACATAAAGTTCAAGTTTTCTGAGACATGGGCTGAGGACAGACTGGCAATCTAAAGCGGGGCAGGCACGCTTCGCAAACGGAGGAAAGGAGCATGTTCAGATATGCGCATCTGCCCGTCGGCTCCGTTGCGTACTTACCCGTCTCCCAGTCGCTTTCCTTCCGCTTTACCCGGACACCGGTTTTTCCCGGTGTTCAGGGGCCTTCCTCCGCATGCCTCCCGCTTCCAAACAGTGTGAACTGGAAGAAGCGGGAGGCATCCGGAGGAAGTGTGAACGCACCGGCAAAAAGTTTTGCGCATATGCGTATGTGCGCATATGCGCATGTGCGCACATGCGGAAAACATCAAAGGAAAACAAAAAAAAGTGCAGCGGCGCGCGCAAGCCGCGCGCGCTGGCTATGCGGTAGTCTGAACGCTCCGTGGCAGTCTGAACGCTCCGTATCGCCGCTGATCCGCATTGCTCTGGCCAGTGTGAACGGCCAGCTCCGTGGGTTTTTCCCCCCGCTCCAGTTCCCTCCGCTTTGCCTCCGCTTCAGATTGCCAGTCTGTCCTCAGCCATGGTGTCAATTTATTCTGTACTGGAATAGAAACAAGCCTAATGAGCGGGTAAAAGAGAATATTTTGAGATATATATGAACAAAAGATTGTTAGACCAAAAAATGGATTTGTATTGGACAGTAGCAGGTGCACAATTATGAGTGGTAGACATTACAGATTAGAGGAATAGAAATATAGTAAACTTTGGTCTTCCTATCTTGAACTGGATTTGATATATGATATATGGGACATTCTTTTCATATTCTTTTCATTTGTGTACTGAAAAATGATTATAATAAGATCTTTTTAAAAATAATGATGCCTCCTAAAAATTGTCAGAAAGTTTCCTTCCTCATGAATGTTATTTTAGGATATCTGAACTGAAAACATGGAAAATAAGTTCCTTTGCAGATGGATAAAAAGAAGTATGGGCTATTCTAGATTGGCCCCAGGGTTCCATTTGAAATTTCTTCTCACACTAACTTCACCACAGTCTCCTTACGTTTAATGTGAGACCCTCCTGGTAAGGCATTCGGCCCACACATCTTTCTGCCCATCTTTACTACCAATCTACATATGACACAGAGGTGTTTCTTTGCTAGCTTACATTTAGCCAGAGTGTGCCAGTCTGAACATGTAGCCCGGTAAGGAAAACCCCCTATATTAATCTATATATAGGATGAGACCAATTAAATACATAAATACTTATCTGTGTTCAAAATATTTTTCAATAAAAATGCACATCCTCCCCATCACCAAAAATATACCCAGTGAGGCACTGTTCATATGTTAAATTGTCACAGTACTCTAGGTTAGATGTAATCCAAAATGGGAGGATGTCCATTAGTTTCTTAGGCAGATAATGGGACATTGTGAGACACCGACATTCAGTAAATACAGAGTTGGCTGGCTGCTGAGCACTCCTGAAAGGCGCTGAACATCCAGCACAGATCTCCAGTAAGTCTAGTACAAGAACTCTCCAATTGGTCTAAAACTTTGTCTCTGGTCATCTCAATTTGGCTCAGTTTTTCCCATTCCCTTCCTGAAAATAGGGGCTCTGGCATGGGTTTATGCCCCACGCTTTCCACATCCATTTGGAAAATCAAATTAACAGTGATGCTATCACCACAGAACATACAACTCTGAGAAATCTTAGGAAACTCTAGAGATTTCTACTTACTACTAAGAGCTGGATGGTTGTCTACAGTATGTGTAGGAACGGTGCATACATCTCCTGAGAGGATCTGATGGACTTCTTGCTGTATGGCCTTCACATCTTCTATACTTCCAGCAGTTACAAGACAGTCCCTTTGATCTGGCAGAGGTTGCTCTTCCAGCTGCGATACAGTAGTATTGTTCTGTGTTTGACAGGAACTGTCTTGAAGAGTATGACCGTGACTGATTATAGACTTGCTGTTCATTAGCCTCTTTGCAGGGTTTTGAAGGCTTGAAGAGCTGGGAGGAGAGCAGCTACCCACCGTTACGAGGGTTGCCATTCCATCAGCGGATGTAAGCACTGGCTGCAGGTGCAACCCCTGGAACACCAAAGCAATATTTTTTCAGTCTACCTATGCACCCAATCCACATGCTGTCTCTAACGTACCAATGCACCAAGATCAGTTTTTGTATCCAAGTTGGGTAGGTTCTCACTACTTGACTGGCTTACAGAAAGAATTCCAGACTGTTGCTGTTTTCTAAACAAAGAGGACAACACACTGACTTCTGTGTAGGACAAGAGTCGGAAAAATGGTTGAGATTTGGAATTCTAGCTCCTGAGGAGGATGTCAGAGAGTAAGGGGGAAAGACAATGTATCATGCAGTAAGTGTGCCACTAATCATCTGTTGCAGAGGACAGAGGCCCTTTCTGCACTGACAGTGTGCTCTGGAGAACCCAAGGAATCAGGCCTTAAGGGCTGACTTTGCAGTTGCACGTATTCCCTCTGCACTGGTTTCCCCCCTTCCAGCCCAAACATGCAAGACTGACACATTTGGGAGCAGGGAATCCCCTAGTCCTTTATATTTACTGATCCCTTCTTATGCTCTCCCTGGCTTTTGAGAAGTTTGCCTGAGCGGGAGGACACATCCTCTTTTGTCTTTGGAGAAGGAGGGAAAGAAAACAGAACGAGGAGGGAGCATCAACCTAAAGAAAAAAAGAGAAAGTGAGGTGGAAACGGGGAAAGGCAGTGGGCAGCAATTAAATACCTGCAGATACAATTCTACTTTAGAAAGGATTAGTAATTTGAAAGCAGATGAGAACAAAGAATCGCAGCAAAAGGAGTTTTGGTAACTATGGGGCAACAGTGTGCTGCAAGTGGTCTGAATTCAGATTCCTGCAGAAACAAAAAAAAGCCCTGATACAAACAGGAACTGAAAGTGGGAGGGAAGGCAGAATGGTAGAATAGGATGTGCTCAGAAACCAAGGCAAAATATGGGTGCAGAAAGGGCCAGAGCTGTCTTTCCTCCACTGGTATTACAGCTATCCATAAGTCAAACCATACAATTCTGCCCCTCACTAGTGCCTTGACTGAAATAGCAAGTGTTGTGTGGAATGCGATTGGGTGCATGTCATTTGCTGGACAGTGTGTGACATCACCAGTGACAATTCCCACATTGAAAAACCATTAACATTTTTGGAAAATATTCTTTAGAACTGAACACATGCATGCTTTGCCACTCATCCAGTGCCAACACAGTGTCATGGCTAGAGTACCTCTCTAGGATTTGGGAGACGCAGGCTTTTAATCCCTACTCTCCCATGGAAGCCTGCCAGGTGACCTGGGGCCAGTCACACACTCTCAGCCTCACCTAACTCACAGGGTTGTTGTAAGGATGAGAAATGGAGGAGAGAAGAATGATGGAAGATGATCTCTCCCTCCCCCATACGATTTTTCTGCTAATTCTGGGGCATATTCAGTAGTCATCTGGCCAGTTTTTGAGTGGATTTTCTTTTCCGTTTTAATCCACAAAGCTATATTTCCTGTTAGCCAGTTTCCTATTACACAGAACAACCCTGCCATTTTAGCAATTTTGGACCGCTCATGGGGGAAAAAACGGCGATAGTACCTTGAGCTGGGCAAACACTCTGGGTTGAAGGGAAGAAAGGAGCTGAGTCATCTCTGGCCCCAAGAGCTCCCTTGTCTGATTAGACTCCATCTTGATAATGGTTTTCTCTGGTGAACTTCCTACAAGCAAAGCAATATTTAGAGAGGAAACAACCTTTGCCTTTGAGAAAAAGAATGCGTCTGATTTAACTATTCTCTGTAAACAGCTAATGGTCTTTCAGTCTAGGCTCAGATAAAAGGTATTTGTCATCTTTTTTCCATTTCACACATGGGGGTGGGGTACAGCCACCCATTTGGGTATAAGGCTCTGGCTGTGGTGGGAAGCTGCCATTATGACTCAGATAATTGGGGCAGCCAGGCCCTCACCTCTCCAGCCAGGCCAGCATGGTTGCTGATCTGTGCTGATGGGTGCTGATCTGTGGTTTGGTTTTGGATGTTTTGGTTGTTGTTTTTTTAAGATTTCAGATTTCACTGTAAAACCTGGGACTTCCCACAGGTTTGCAGAATACCCTGTCTGCTATCTTTGCCCTGGTGTGTGGGTTTTTTAACCCATACTATGGCTCAGTTTAGAATTAGATATAATGATAGGCAGTCCTTTCTGATCTGAGGCTTTAAGGGCTAAGGCCAGCACTTTGAATTGTGTCTGGAAGCAAATTGACAGCCAGCACAGCTGTTTTAAGACAGGAGTAATATGTTTTACAACAGCAATGTCGCTGTTGTACTCTATACCAAGTGAAGTTTGTGAATAATCTTCAACAGGCAACCTCAGCGTTCTGCATAGCAACAGTCCGACAGCTATCAGTGTGTGGATGACTGTAGCCGAGTCACTATGTTCAATGTAAAGCCAAAGATGGAGCACCAGCTGAAGCTGGTGAAAGGTGCTATGTACCACAAAAGGATCAATCCCTGCAGCTGAAGGCTCAGAAGAGCACCCCCAAGCCATGAAATTGTTTTTCAGAGGGAGGGTAAGGCCGTCCAGAACAGACTGACTCTTCAGTCCCAGACTGATCCTATGACCGATCACAAGCACCTCCAACTTAACTGGATGGAGTTAGAAAACATGTTGCTATTGATTTTATAATTATGATACCACACAATAAACATTATACATGTATCTTTGGTGACCTGGTACAAATGCTTACATTCCGCCGTGTTCACAGGTCTAAGTATCTGGAGCAGATCATTTTGGGAATCTCCTACACAGGCTGTCTGCTCCATCCACAACCTTTCACACAAATGTTCTAGCAGAGGCAGATAACACAACAGTTTGTCTCACCCGTTTATTGCCTATTATTACCACATCCTCATTGTGTTGTACAGTTTTGCCTTTCCATTTCCCAGGCCCTGGCACCACCTGCCTGCCTGCTGTCCTTTGCTACTTCAGACTCTTCTGTTGCCACCAAGGGTCATTCCCCTCATTGTATTCCACAGCCAACCTACCAACCTTTTCCTTTCATTCACCACTATCCAAAAACGACTGTTGGTACCCAATATCAGTTCCTTTGTGTCCTCTTATCACCAGCAATGTTAGCATGCTCTATGAATCAATCTGCCTGGGAACCACTGGGCTGAATAGACCTGGCTTTAAATCCTGCACAGCCAACAAGCATCAGACCTTATGACATGCAAAGTCAAAGACAGAAATGGAGAGCTCATGTATTCCAAAAAACTGTCCAATTCCTACATTATTAGGAATAGTCAATAATGTGTGTTCCCTTATTTGGATGGACTTTTCTTCCATGCTAGAGGGAACAGCAATACTTGACTTTGAAACACCTTTTTTTCTGCTGTCAAGTCACAGCTGACATGGCGAACCCCATAGGGTTTTCAAGGCAAGAGAAGTTCAGAGGTGGTTTGCCATTGCCTGCCTCCATGTCACAACTCTGGTATTCCTTGGAGGTCTCCCATCCAAATACTAGCCAGGGCTGACCCTGCATAGTTTCTGAGATCTGATGAGATCGAGCTAGCCTGGGCTATCCAAATCAGGGCAGGTCAGGGCATTTTGAATCTCAGAACAGTTTAAAGGTAGTAGGGAGGGTTGCAGGGGAAGGCTCAATAGTCATCACATCCAGTAATTCAAATGAACACAAGAGTGTTGTTGTTTTTTTAAAAAAAAATTACTTAGAATCAAAGACTGATTTCTGTACAACTGAAATTACTGTTCAGTACCAGATAATGTTAGCAATCCAATCTGAATCTCCATGAAGCAAATGTAGAATGTACACAAGAGCAATTCACTTCATCACTGGGAATGAGCAAAAGTAAAGAAGATGACCACCTGGAAGCAGGCCCACAGTTACAGTGGTGAATTTTGTGGCCCCACCCACATAATTAAAAGCCCCACCCCACAAAAAGCCATTCCAGAAACCTTTTAAAAAATATTTATTAAGTTGCACCAGCAGGTAGGTGAGCGAGTGGCTGGCTCTCTACCTGCTGGCCAAGCCCCAGGTGGGCAGGCGGCCGGCCAACTCTCTACCTACTAGGAGGGCAGTGAGCGAGTGGGCAGGTGGACGAGGAGGCTGCTGTGCTGTCCCAGTCATGTGACCCAGCCACCACGGGTCACATGACTCCCCTGCCAGGAGACTGCATTTCCAAAATTCTTCATCCCAGTAAGAACAGCGCTAGATCTTACAGAAGGAGCTGTTTGTGTGTGCCTGATGAGTCCTTCTCTCATTATGGGGCTGCGATGGGGATTGAACGAACGAACTGCAGTCTGCAGCTCAAAGTTTAAATCCACAATTCTTTTCCAGGGACAGCCTGTAGCCCATAATGAGCTGCTCATTCCTTCCTGTTTCCATTTCCCACGGTCTTGTAACTCTAGACTCTAGTTCCTACAGTCCTCCTTTGAGTCTTCCTAGAGATTTATTCTGCTGGTGAATCATGCTTTCACTGGGGTTTTTTTTGGGGGGGGGAGGTACTTTAATTAAAGTTAACTGCCCCCTAAGAAATTTAAATGCCCCCCGACTGAAAAAACCCTGGCTACGGGCCTGTCTAAGGCTGGAGGTCTCCCTGACATGGAAAGTGCCTATACGTATTCAAGCATGCAAGAAATTACTTTACTGTGGTTTTGGAATGTAATTAAGAATCTTAATCACCTTAACACAAAATACAGTTCCTTCCTTTAAATTTACTAAACAATTACCAACACATTCCCATCCGAACACCTGCTACCCCAATATAGTCATCATACCAGAAGAGAATAGATACTATTATACAACAGATCATTCATAGGCAATATTTCCAAGTGTTCAGGGTGGCTACCAGGCATGTGGAGAGAGAAAAGGGGGGGGGGGAATAATCAAAAAACAAAAATAGTATGGGTTGGATCCTGTGATTCCATTGTGCTAGTGAATGGCCTTCCTCCAGAGGAAGCCTTCACAGCTGGCGAAACAGATTCATAGGCTTCAACCATATGTGTTCGGCAAAGGAGTCTACCCTGAAAACTCCACCGAAATCAGCATATTGAGTAAAATAGGGGTAATTCCATCAAGGATCAAGAGTGACTGTCACAAACTCAGCAAAAGCAATCTTAGTTGTATTTGGATTGCTCTTACCCTCGGTCGGTGGTGATGCAAATGTAACTGTCACTGTTTCAGTGAGAATGTTCCCGCCATCTGTGGTCCATTGCAGCTGAAAGAGGAGCAACAGTAGACCTCAGAAATTGGACCCAGCACCCTGAAACTCTACCATGCGTCCAAGCTACAACAAAATGTAACACTGCAGTAAAGTTTACTTATTCATTCTTCGTTTTTCTGACCTCTCAGGTTCTTCTAAAATTCTTGATCTTATGGGTCCATACTTTATTTTTGTTCAATTATATCCCACCTTTCTTCCATTATGAAACTTGAGGCAGCTTACATGGAATCTATTTTTAGAACTAACTGAAAATACTTTTACCTTGTTCAGGATTTACTGGTTTTCTTGCACAAGCCCACTACAGTACTACAAAATACATCAGAAGAAACCTCAGAAGAAACTTCAGAGCCACTGATAGGGTTGCCAACCTTCCACTGATAGGGTTCCCACTATTAAAACCGATCTCCAGCTGACAGAGATCAGCTCTCCTGGAGAAAATGGCTGCTTTGGAAGGTGAACTCCATGACATTATAGCCTACGGAGGTCCCTCCCCTCCCCAAACCCCTCCCTTCTTAGGCTCCACCCCCAAAATCTCCAGGTATTTCCAAACTCAGAGCTGGCAACCCTAGCCACTGAGCTATTACCTGAGTATGTTCTTCCTTCAACGGTATGGCTTTATTGGCCATAGCCTTAAGCCTTCTAAGCCCACCCTAATTATAAGTTTGGGTTTTTAAAAATTATTTTATGCTGAATTACTAAACAATAAGAGGACTTAGTAATATCCAAATCTTTTCCCGCAGAAGAAAGGAAATACTTGCTGCTAAAGTCATCCTTCTCTACCAAGGGGGTTCTCCATCTCTGTTGTCACTAAATAAAGGGCATTCAGGGACTATAAGTAGGCCAAGGTACCTATCTTCCCCGTGGTACAAAAGCACCAACATTCCCGGTGGTACAAAAGATTTTAAATTTGTTGGAAGGGTTAGCAGAGGTTCTAATCCATTATGGGAAAGGAAACATGCCCTTCTTGCATGCAGATTTGTACTTCTAAAATCTAAATTTAATAACTGCTTTTTAACACATGCCAACGCTACTTTATATGACTGTGTGGCTAATAAAACAAGTATGCCCTGGAGACACAAATGCTGTTGTGAGGTGGATGTTTACCTTTCTAAATTTTATTATGATAATAATTAATAATTATCGTATGGCAGTGGGTGTAGTATAGCCAGGAGATCCGAAGATTGGGAGCCTGAAACTCCAGTGCTTTTTGTGACAAGCTAGATTTATTTTGAGGGGCTGAGAGAACTGTGACTGACCCAAGGTGGAGGAGTGGGGGATTGAACCCGGCTCTCCAGATTAAAGTCTGCCGCTCTTAATGACTACACCGAACTGGCTCTCTTTATTATGATCATTCATTTGTTAGCAAGAGCAGAAGTGAAAGCTCCTTGCCTCAGGGTCTTTACAGTTTTGTAAAGCTTTTTCTACTAGCCACTTCTTATATCAATTGCAGACATCTTCAAAACAAGAAGAATTGGACTGCTAGTTCTTAGCACAACAGCCTTTAGAAACCAGCTTTATAAAAAACTGTTTCCATTAATTCACTTTATCAGGCAATAGACAGAACATGATAGGTCAAAGCTAAGGGAACTTATAACTGAAATGTACACTAAAACAATAAACCATATGAAAAAGCAATGCAAAAATATCAATTTAATACAATAGACAATAAACAAAGGTCCAAGAGTAAATCAACGAAGCATCCAGGAAGTATATTCATCTCTGGCAATCCATCTGACACAGTCAGATAAATACCTTCAAAGTGCAGAAGGAATGCAACTCAGAAGACATAGCATGCAGAAAGGCAGTAGCACTGCTACATTTATGACCGCCTGATCTAGTGCTTTTTGTGCAAAATTCTGCCTTCAACCAGTGGTGTCCAAGTATTACCAACTTACTAATAGTGAGATTAAAGTGCAGAGTATTAAAAGCATTAAAGTGCAGAGACCATTTTAAAATGTTTATAATTAACCCTTACTGAGGTAAAACACCAGCAGGATTTTTCATTACTAGATTTACACCTGAAGTGAACAGATGGTGAATCAGGAAAGAGCAGCGAAGCCTGGAAGAATGACCACAGAACTGAGTTCAAAAAGAAAAAGACAGAAAAGGGAAGAGGCCAATATTACCGTGGCTGGAACGGTTTCTGAGTTGTACACCACCTTCCCATTCTTTAGGGTCTTTTGTACTTCATGAATGTGGTTCTTAATATCATTTACGGTAGGAAAGAATGACAAATTATGCCTTTCTGGCACTTCATCGGGTTTAAACAATTCTTGTTCCACAAATTTTCTGTTGGATATTACAACAGGAGAGAGAAGATTACAACATATGTCCAATGAGATTTTTCTTTCCAGTCCTCTCCTTCCTTACCAACACTTTAATCATTCTACATGCAGCCACCATCACTCCAAACAGGTACACCACCCACTGCCTTTTCCCGAGCCACTGCTGGTTAGCTCCCAGCTGCCAGGAGTCAATGATGGGCATAGACTATGACTGCTGACACCTTCTGGGCCACCAGCAGCCAGGAGGAAGCCAAGTGCCAACAGTGCATTGGTGCCCACTGTTAATCACTGAGCCATTCCTAGCAGCTGCTTGAGCGGCTTTGGCACAGAACTCACCCTGCCTATTGTTCAATCCTGTGACATCTGGCCATGCTGACGTGCACTTTACATTTGGGCAATGCTGTTAAATCATTTCATTAATGATTAGATTCCCAAAACTGACTGTAAAGAGGTGTATGAGCATAAACAGGAACTGTACAGAGAAGGTTTCAAATAGGATGTAAAGTGATACTAGTCTACAGCAAACACTGAGAAAGACACATGCAGCACAGATACTACACAAGAGAGGGAAAACTGCAAACTGCATGAGACTTTGACATATTGCATTGCAGATAATACTTTAATACAAAAGAGAGCCCCAAAGAAGAAGAAATTTGATTTATACCCCACCCGTCTCAGAGCAGCTTACAGTCTCCTTTCCCTTCCCCTCCCCCCAACAGACACTCTGTGAGGTAGGTGGGCCTGAGAGAGCTCTTTTGAAAACTGCCCTTGAGAGAACACCTCTGAAAGAACTTGTGACTGACCCAAGGTGACACTAGCAGCTACATGTGGAGGAGTGGGGAATCAAAACTGGTTCTCCCACATTCAAGTCCACGCCCCTAACCACTACACCAAACTGGCTCTCAGAAGTTCTAGTGGCTAAGAGTGGGGGAGGGACTTCCTCCTTCCTCCTGAAGTGCCAGCATCACAACCCTCCAGCTTGAAACCAAACCAAGTGGATGGAGATTACAATGCTGTACCGTAACTGTTTCCTGACTGCATAGACTTGCTGTATTCCTTGAGACACGAGTTCTCTAATCTTATCCGCGACTTGTGGGTGAAGGCGTGATGGCAAAATGCAGTTCTCATCTCTGACTGCATCGTCGTCTTCCTCGGGAGATGGCATGGAGAAAGGTGAAGGTGGGAGGCACATCTCCTCCATTTCATGATACTGGTGAGCCTGCTGGGTGGGTAACTGCACATACCACCTGATAAGAAAAACTGGCAGGTACAGTTTCTAAGCAAGACAGCAAAAAGGAGTTGATTTTCCCCCCACCAGGAATGAAAAATACAAAGTTTAATGAATGACAGCGATTGTTGGTTATTTGTTAGTTGACTCCATGCAAGCAGCAAACTCTCAAAATATTGATATAATTAGTTTCTGATAAAGAAAGAGTGGACATGCATGCCTGAAGTTCCCACGTTGGTACCTTCAAAACTTGTACACATTCCACATTAATGGGCTAGGTCTAGGCCAGTGATTTATAAGAGTCAGACCTATCAAATCCTTTGAGTTTTCCTGACTCCCTGGGAAACACACACATACGCAGTCTGTGCTTAAACTGTACACAAAGTCTCCCAACAAGCAATGTAGAAACACAAACACTTTTTGATCCATCACTAAAGAGATGCCTGGCCGAATACTTGCACGGATTTAGTATGCAGAGGGGATCAGGATAAATCAGGCAAATGGTGCCACCAAGTCGCAGCCCTCTCATGGAGATCCCATGACCTTCCCACTTCATGGGGTGTTCAGGGCCAGAGGTGCATAGAGGTGGTTTGCCATTACCTTCCTCTGCACAGCAATTCCAGTCTTCCTTGGCGGTCTTCCATCTAAGTAATGACTGTGCTCAGCCCTGCTTAACTTCCAAGCTCTGACAGGATCAGGCTAGACTGGGCTATTAGGGCTGCTGGGGATAAAGATTAAGTGTCCTTAAAATTACAAGCCTTTTTTAAACATTAGTACACAGGGATGAGACCATAAAGTTGTCACAGGATTGCATCCAGATGCAGTCAAGGAAAGGCTTTTATCTGATCGAGTGGAAAGGCAGCATAAAAATGTTTTAAACAAACGACAACAACGACAACAACAACATTACCTCAGCACTCCTCCAACTTCAATCAGGTTTTTCTTCAACATGTTGAAAACTTTTTCCTGCTCCATTCGTATGATCTTCTTATCGATTTTGGGATCTGTGGGAACCCTATATTCAGGAAACTTCTGCACCTTCTTAATGTAGATCCTACCAGAGGCCCAGGGAGAAGGAAAGGAAAGAAAAGAATGGCCGAAACATAATGACTGGATCAATTGCAACATGTATCTATCTATTAAAGCATTCTTTTCTAATGAGAAATAACTATTTTAAGCAGTCAAACTAAAGTTTGAGTCCAGTGACACCTTTAAGACCAACGAAATTTTATTCTGGGTATAAGCTTTCGTGTGCATGTGCGCTTCTTCAGAATGCAGACAAAAGCTTATACCCAGAATAAAACTTTGTTGGTCTTAAAGGTGCCACTGGCCTCAAACTTTGTTCTGCTGCTTCAGACCAACACAGCAACCCACCTGAATCTATTGTAAGCAGTGCAAGAGAGAGAATAGCAAGTTAATTCATAAATGAGCAACTAGAAGGACTAAAAGGTGCTTACAATGCAATCTTTAGCAGGATAACCTCCTTCTAAGTGCGGTGACACCAATGGGGGGATCTCTGTTTAGGAAAGCTACTCCCTGATATGGGGCAGCAAAAAACTCAAGGGAAAGAACAGTGCTCAACGGAGGAATGGATCATCGGAATGAAACATTAGGAAAGAATTTTACAAAACCTTTCTAAACAGAAACATGCAAAGACTACTTGTGCAAGCTTTGAAACAGTTATGTCTGTGCAAGATGTCATGTATGCTTATGTACTACCCAACCCAAGAACAAACAATTCTGAAACTGAAATTAAAACATCCCTTCAAGTTAAGCAGTAATCTGTGTGTGGTGTTGTTTGGAGAAGAAATAACTATCATGCAATTGCAGCAGATCTACTTTCTAGCTGCATTCAGATAAAATATCAGCACATCAATAAGTAGGAAAATATATATGCTTGGTAATAACTAGAATGCCATAATCTGGTGCACTTGTGGTATCTGCACTCTTACCACCAGCCCTTCTTAGAATGGTTTCTTCCCTATCCGTTAGGTTTGCAGCTCAAACACTGAGCTGTCTGGATGGCCACAGAGAAAGCGCTCTCTGTCTTATACCTGATGAAGGGACCTTTGACTCTCTGACTACCCTGAAAATCTTCTGGGTCTCTAACGTGCTCCTGGACTCAAATCTAGCTTTGTCAAGCTGTTTCATTAGGGTGTCAGAGGGAGATAACATGCAAATACATCTCTGGATTGTTTCCTTTAGTATGACTATACCTAAGGGAGGTGATAATCCTTATGCTATTTCTCCTCCCAACAAAATTTAAGTAGTCAATTTCCCTTTCTTTATCCTCCACTGCAAGTCAGCACACAGAGTCAAATTAACAGCACACAATTATTTGTCATGTTTCAGAAGATGTGGTAATTCTTTAGGTTAAGTCAAAACCTTATTCCTTTTCAGCCAGCCTTTACTTACCTTGCAGGACAGGTGGCTTTGTATAGCTGGCAGGAAACGTTCTCTTGCTCACTACTTTTTCTGGGCTGAAAGCCCTTCCTTCGGGGTCCATATTGACACTCCATCACTATGGCTCTGCTCCCTGATGGGGGGGGGAAATGATTAATACTCATGGATTTGAAAGGCAGAAAAACATATTTGTCAACAGAGATCAGTTATAGGGCACATAGTTTAAGAAGACATAAGTATGTCTGATTGGTGCATCTAAAGATCGGTGGTCCTGGAGATTTAAAAATTGTCAGAATTTGTTCCAACTGATTTCTAACAATTTCCTGACATTGCTATTGGAACTGCTCAAGAGGAAAGTAGATTTATGGAAAGTTTTTTAAAAAACATATTAAACTTTGGATGAAGTTAGGTTACCGAGGTGCAACAATCCTTCTACTTAACTCACAACTAGATTGGAAGTAGAATTACCAGAAATTTACCTGCATGTATCAAGGGGAAAAAATAGTTATTCATCAAAATGTGCACCTATACAGGATCCTGCATTCCCAATCTCTTTCGAAGCATCCACTGATTTATACATCATTTTTTCTAGCTACTTAAATTATTCTCTAGCACATAAAGTGATTAAAAACCTTCATCAGTTCTTTCCACAGAAAATGTGAATCATATGAGAAAAATGAGGACTGGGTACACAAGGCCCATGTTACACAGTCCTTCCATTGGACCACTCTGGTCATTCATTCCACTCACGTTCAGTTATCAGCTATGGGCCGTTCCACGTGTGTACACAATTCACTTTATATCTTGCAACTGAAATGTGTGAACTGCTGGCATTGCAGTGGTGTGTTTAATGGTCACATCAGATGGTACACCAGGAGTTCCGTCGTCCAGAGCTCCCAGTGTTTTTTAAAAATGCAATTGCCAGGTATACAGGAGGGTCTTTGAGATCACAACCACAGTGCAAGGGAGAAGGGATTTAAGCTTCCCCCCACCCCGTGCTGTTTTCCTAACCTTAGAAAGCCACCGTTTGTCCTGTGGAGGGGATACTAGTACGGGTAGGTTTGCTGCAGTGGGGCACAGAGTAGTTCCACAGGGCCAATTTAGATCAGGGAACTGGCTCACTTGCTCTCCTGTTTGGTCCTGATCTGAATGGGGCCTCTGCACACTGGTAAATGCACATTCAGAAGCGCTTCAAACACAGAACTCTCAGCTTCTCTTCTGATTTGGACCAATGATTATGCTGTATGACATTATATGCTATATAATATGAAGTGGCCTGTCTCTGGCATGTCTTTTTTTTTTAGTGTTTTCAGAGAGGTGGCTTGATATGCCTGCCTCTGCATCCTGGCCTTGGTATTCCTTTGAAAGTTTCCCCTCCAAGTACTTGCCAGGGTTGGCCCTGTTAAGCTTCCGAGATCTGACAAGGTCAGGCTTACCTGGGCTATCCAGGTCAGGGCTTGTCTCTGGCTTTTGATTAGCAGTAGCCATTTCACCAATGCAAGTTACTTGATTTGATACAATCAGGGAAGATGTAGGAATGCCCTTAATCAAGCTTAGAAATAGTCAGCTATAAATGTAAAACAGGCAGAAAGAAACTGGGGAGCCTATGATGTGATGCGTAAACGATGGTTGCGCATTATGTTTGCACCAGTCTGATTGCCACTTAAATACTGGTATGCGAACATGCCCTAAAGACACATTTTAAAGGATACATTTTCATAAACAAAAGATCAAGAAACTGAGGGTTGTTTTACAGAAGACATATTTTCCTTTGCAGGAATAATTTATCCGTAGGACAACAGAATGATTGCCAATATACAATACACCATCATATTTGAAGGTGGCACAGCTGTTTATTTTGCTCCACAGGGGCTACTGAAATACCTGACTGCACAGGATTACACAGAGCTCATTCTCCGTCTATAACAAATGTTGTGTGAAGTGTTATTAAAAGCAAACTTCTGTGGTAAGAGCCAAAACTGGATCCAATCAATCTGAGCAGAACCCATTTTTCAATGGGATGGGTAGGTTGAGAGCAAAAAATACAAATATTGCCACTATATATTCAAGCTCCCTTCTGCATAAGAGTAGGAAATTTCAGCAACACAGGACAGAACACTGGAAAATTCAGGCATCTATCAAGGGAATACGTGTAAATTTAGGTCTGAAGGACCTTTCAACACACCTATACCACAAGAAAACTAAGGCAATGTCTCTTAAGCAAAGCTGATCAGCTTAGAAGATAGTTACCAGCATTGACAAATGGAATCCCATCATATGGGACATACTGTGATTTCCACATCAATCTTGTGGCAGGCTTTGCTGGGCTTGGAGACTGTCGGGTTCCCCACACGCTCTGTGTTTGCTGTTTGTGCAGGATTAGAACACTGTCCAATTCCGTCTCGCTTGAGCAATAGCCACGGTAAGAGTCCCCAATTTTCTGCATGGAGAGGAGGCAAAATAATGGGATTGTTCACCAAAATGGAATGCTTTGGGGTCAAAAGGTCAGTGTTGTCTTGTTAACAGAGGTGAGGACGTTCATTGTAGTTTGAAGGTTGCACGGACACAACCCACAACATATGATGAAATCCCCCCCCTGCAAAATCCTGAAAGTATCTTTTCAATCTCCCCCCCCCCCCCCCCGATTTAAAATGAAGTCTGCAAGTGTGAAATGAGCCAAGATAAAAATTGAACATATCTTTTTGGAATCTTTTGAGAGGAGCTCAGTGATGTGCATGGATGAAAGTTTCTTTAGAATCTCTCTTATATATAAAGCTGTTTTCAAAGTGGCAAGATTCCATGGGGCGCCAGAATCAGTTCGCTGCAAGAACTGCCACTCAAAACAGTGTCCTTGCCTACTGGCTGCATTCCCTCCCTGCATTGCCTCACTCCCGCCCACAGAGCGTTGCACTTTGGGAGTTGTAGTTCTCTGCAACCATAGCAAAGGGAATTAGAACTACAACTCCCAATTTGAGAGTCCCAAGAGGCAGTGGGCCAGGATAACTAATCAGCTGGTGTTAAACGGGAAGCAGCTTTGCAATTGAAAGGGCTTGTGGGGAAATGAAAGGAAAACATCCAGCACAGAAGCTTGCTGTCAGTTCACTGTGCATGCCCATGAAAGGCCACCTACAGTTAAACTTCGTGGGTCTTAAAGGTACAGCTGGACTCAAACTTTGTTCTGGAAATCAGTTAAGTGCTGGCTTGCACCAAGTCTCTGGCTCCACCACTCTGCACCAACCTCTGGGGATTTCTGTAGCTTTGGGAGACGAGAGAAGAGCTGCAGATGGTGGGGCTCAGCACAGGAGGAAGCATTTATTTGCTTTCAAAAGCGACAACGAGGGAGAGCCCCTCTGCAAGCCCTTTTGCAGTGCCTACAAAATGGAAATAGGTGAGCTGGCCCCAGCTTTAGCCCTAATAATGTGTGTGTGTGCACAGCCTGTTTACTCGGGAGGAAGTAAGGAAGAGAGATGCACTCCGACACCCACTCAGTTAATAAATGCAATGGCCTCTACAAAGAGGCTCTGTGGGGGGGGGGGAACAACAGCAGGGGTGCGGGGGTGGAGCTGAGAGGAAGAGGGGAAAAAGTTGAGATGAAGCGAATTGCTTCCTTCTTTTTCTTCCTCTTGCTAGTGCCCATTGCATTCTTGCCTGCAGCGGGCGTTGCCCCTAGTGTTGTAATATTTCATGCCCGATTTTTCATCATTTTACAGGAGTCTAATGAGGAGAGTTCATCGTTTTACCGAGTTTCCTTTTTTAATAGCTCCCATACCCAAACATCCTTTAAAATACAGGCAATTTGAAAAAGCAGTCCAGGCATTCCATGATCTAGTTGCCAAGAGCTGAATGCTGAAAAGAATCTGAGTGCGTGCACTCCTCTGAACACAGCCATTTTATGAACATAGGTCAGAAAGAAACAGCCAAATTTATGATGGAATCTCACTTAAGATCACCCTTTTACTTATTATTCTTTTTGGTCAATTTTGCGAGTGTGACATACACATCCTCTCTCTGTTTTTGACGGTTACTGTAATCTACAATAGGCCAATATACAATCGATTCCAGATACAAAGGGAGATAATTAGTGCTTACAGAGGTTTGGTTACTAAATTGATCTCCAAAACTTTCCTTGCCTTGAAAACAAGATGAA
This sequence comes from Lepidodactylus listeri, assembly GCA_029233225.1. Classification (NCBI taxonomy): domain Eukaryota; kingdom Metazoa; phylum Chordata; class Lepidosauria; order Squamata; family Gekkonidae; genus Lepidodactylus; species Lepidodactylus listeri. The sequence goes on along the minus strand of JARCFY010000010.1, from coordinate 14,549,931 downwards.
AGACTAGGTTTAAAGCAAAAAGGCCTGCAAGATGAAGCGACCGGAAAGACTGAGCTTAAAAAGAACAATTCAGAAAAAGAAGATCTAAGGAAGCTTATTCATCACACTAAATACCTTGAAGACTGTCTGATTTGATTAGCTAGTGTATAGCACAGTTTGCTTGCTACAGCTATTTTAGCAGATGTTCTCTCAGCTGTTCTCAGATGAGAGTCAGTTTAGTATAGTGGTTAAGAGCAGAAGACTAATCTGGAGAACCAGGTTTGATTCTCCACTCCTCTTCCACATGAAGCCTGCTGGGTGACTTTGGGTCAGTCATAGTTCTCTCAGAGCTCTCTCAGCTCCACCTACCGCACAGAGTGCCTGTTGTGGGGAGAGGAAGGGAAGGCAACTGTAAGCCAATCTGAGACTCCTTCAGGTAGAGAAAAGTGAGATATAAAAACCAATTCTTCTTCTTCTCTTTGATTTAACACATATTTCTTTATCTGGCTCTTTGCATGTAGCTCAGTAGAATTTGGCATGATCATCATAATTTACAAACACTATATATAAAAAACTTGTGATGCCAGATTGTCTCCAAAAGACCAGACCAGACCAGGGGCAGAAACTAAAGGTTGAATACTGAAAACGCATAGAGAACCCATGAATTCATTGCTGTATAACCTACTTGTTGTGACCTAAAGAAAACTAATACAAGACAGATGTGACAGTGAAGCCTTGCCATAAACATGGAGGGGAGAGGGAGAGAAGTACAAGATAGAGACAGGAGAAAAGGAGCTGTGGTGGGTGAGAGTGACCCCACAGAAGAATGGAAAGGCAGTGGTCTGGCAGGAAAGAGTGAGATTATGGTCGCAGTGGGGGAAGTGTGAGATCTGGCAATAGGATTATGCGAGGGGGAGAGAGAAATGGTGAGAGGAAGGAGATTTTCCTGCAACCCATGACTGGGGTATTTATGCCAAAATATTTGAGGCAGCCTGCCAGTCAAGCAGTAGAAACACAGGAACAACAGTTTTACATTGCATTTCAACATTAATATAATTTGCCTCCAGTAGTCAGACCACATTTGTATTTGAGATATTTGAACACACTGTTAAGGGTGAGAAGGAATACACAAGAAGTTGGTTAGAAAACTAACAATCCTATTCATATTATGGGTGAAAGACAAGCAAAAGACGACCAGAGGGTTAATTGACACAGCTAAAATTTCTACAGGGTTCTGTTACCACAGGTTTATATCATCTTGTTTTTAGTCTGATAGATATGGTCATTGCTGACTCATGCAGTATGTGACCACATCACTTCAATCTTGGCCCATCCATACTGTCTCACAATTTGCTTCTAAGCAGAATTTATTTAAAAGCCCTTTAAAGCCCTATATGGTTTGGGTCCAACACACCTTGAGGACTAATCACCTACTCCCATAACCTATCCAACCACTACGATCATCTTATGAGGCCTGGCTTCAGGTGTTCCTCCCTTCAGAGTCCAGGTGAGTGGGCCTTCTCACTTGTGCACTAAAACTGTGGACCTCCTACCTCTGAGATATTCACAAGCCCCCTTTCATCACTGTCTTCCACCAGAAGGTGAAGACTTTTTCATTTCTTGTTCCCTCAGTGACCTCTCTTTCCTTTATTATGCTGTATGCTAATTTGCTGCTCTCCCTCTACCTATATGTATGGACTGGTAACTTCCATTTTAATGTATCTGAAGAAGTGTGCATGCACACAAAAGCTTATACCTTGAATATAACTTGGTTGGCCTTAAAGGTGCCACTGGACTCAAACTTTGTTTGAGCCAGTTTGGTGTAGTGGTTAAGTGCGCGGACTCTAATCTGGGAGAACCGGGTTTGATTCCCCACTCCTCCACTTGTACCTGCTGGATGACCTTGGGCAAGCCATAGTTCTGGCACAGCTGTTCTTGAAAAAGAGCAGTTTCTGTCAGAGCTCTCTTAGCCCCACCTACCTCACAGGGTGTCTGTTGTGGAGAGAGGAAGGGAAAGGAGTTTGTAAGCCGCTCTGAGACTCCTTCGAGTAGTGAAGGGAGGGGTATAAATCCAATCTCTTCTTCTTCTTCTCCTCTATTGCTTCAGACCAACACAGCTACCCCGCCTAAATCTGCCCTACATTGTAATTGTTTTTTTTAATATATCCATCATTTTATTGTTTTTTACTGATTTCATATAATGTTTTTAAATGTTCTGATTTTAAGTGTTAGCTGCCTTGGTGGCCCTGTTTGGGCCAAGAGATGATATATAAATTTTATGTACATAAAATAAATATAGATGTAAAGGAATGTGGCCTCTGTTGTTCTATGAACCAAAACAGCACCCCTATTTTAAAACAAAAGTCTCATACTTAAGGGAAATGTTCTTCTAATAGTTTGCCTTTACTTTTTAATTAAGTAAACCTTCGTTCTATACTGAGTGCACATCTAGTCACCAGAAGTCTTTATCCTCACGTCCCCTTGTTCAGGAGGTACAATCAGCAATACAAACTGCCAGTTCTGCAATCTTATCTACCTTTGGATAGGAATAGGTTATATTCTTTTTCAAAATAGTCAAAAGATGGTAGGAGGGAGGGAAATGAGTTGTGAAAGACTATTCACATTCCATGATATCTACACAAATCCCCTTCTAACTCTCACCTTGGATCAGAGTAATCAAAATGAGACAGAACTTGTAAGGCATAAGAGTAGTCACCTCTTACCTCACAGCTCCTGAGACGGCGAGCCCATGCAGGTATATTTGGGGGCAATGACCGAGGAGAAACAGGGAAAGGGTCTTCCAGTACCCTGAAAAATAATTTAAAAATGGATAGACAACCAAACAAAACCTGGATAGCCGCCTAAACACACGTCACACAAAAATGGACATATTGTTGATTTATGATGTCTCAATGCTTGGGACAGATATTTGTAAAGCAGATTTATTTGTAAAGAAGCAGGCCACCAAGACTAAAGGCGATATAATTTCAAAAGACTACCCTGTCTATTCTGCTCAAAGTACTGAGATTGGGGGGGAGGATGAGATTGAAAAAAGTGGAGGAGGAGAATGGGAGAAGGAGGCATAGTATGCAAGAGGTTACAGTGGATCGCTTTTTTAAAACAATTAATTGAAGGAGTTTTATGTATGAGGTTTGAATAATAAAAACAATCAAAAATACATACTCTAATGAGGAAAAAAAGAGAAAGTTATTGCAATAATGCAATGAAGGTTTAAGTTCTGTTTACTTGGGCAGTAGTTAAATGGTCTCAGACAGGCAGGGGGTTGTTCTGTTGTGTTTACTTTATAAATGCCATTTTAAAATGTTATGAGCCTTTGAAAAAGGGTAGGTTATGAATCAGAATAAGTCAGTTATGAGAAAACAAGCTGTGATGGCTTCATAAACACCACAGATTCAAGTTCAATTAAAAACCTAATATGGAGAAACGTCCTTTGCTTGGGGCTCACATCTCTATATCTCAAAGTCTGCAGATTGCAAACCCCTATGCTGTTTTTTCCTGTCAGCAGGAGCCAAATTTGGGGGGGAAGCTGGCTGCTATCAGGGCACTGCCTGTCCTGAGAATCACCCTGCCAAACACCCATCTATCAAAGTTTTACAAATGCAAATGGCTCTCCCAGGTAAAGACAACAAAATGGCCAGACCATACTTTGGCTGATATTTGACAGGGAGAAAGTGACAGAGACTTGAGATGGGTGAGGCTAGAATGTCTCTTCCTGAGAATCTCAGGAAGAGAAGATCTGACCCAAGGGGGGGGGGGAGAGCAGAAGAAATAAATTTCCTGGGCATGTGAGGAAAAGGGATACACGAAAGTATATTACATTTATAGACAGGATATAGTTTATATAGAAGATTGTTGTGTGATTTTTGTTGTTGTTGTTGTATATGAATGACGGATGTTCTTAAAATAGATAAAAGTGATGTAAGAAAAAATTAAAATAAATACTTAAAAAAAAAGGAAAAGGGGAACATTTGGGCAAATTCCATTTCAGAGTAACCTGTAGGAGAGAGCTTTCACAATCCCCCATTTTGGATGGCAGCCATTACCACATGGAGCAGACAAAGTGCAGGCAGCCCAGAGTAGCATTCCAAGGTAATGGAGAACTTCTAAAATGACTGCAATAACTAAGCTAAATAGCCTGCCCTAGAATATGATCAGCTAGGGCATGTCAGAGACATTTACACCTTTTCTTTGTAATCCTTGTTCCATTGCTCTGCAGAATATGTGTGTGAACATTTTCTTCTTTAAAAAATTATTTCTATTATAAATGCAAGTACTCATTCTCCCTACCTCATAGACTTCCAATGCTCGAACACATTATCCTGAAAGGGTGCCAGGTGAAAGGTTGGTGGTAGTTCGATATATCATTATTGCCCAGGAGTACACAAGTGTGCCACCTGGTCTGGAGGCAGCAGGAAATGGGAGCTCTAGCTGGAGTGTGAAACTAACTAGATTGGGCTTGAAACTGACCAAGATCAGAACTTGGGTGGACCAAACAGACAGAGGTTTCTCCTTGCTACAGGTAGTTCCTGAAATTGGCCAGGTGGTGGTGGTGAGCCTATCAACCCTCTGTGAATCTAGCAGGCTCTGAAGAGCAGCTGGGTTGCCTACAGGAGATTCAGGACAGCTGTTGAGCACTCAGACTGTTTGGAGGGTGAACTGGGACAGGAACCACAGGTCAGTGGGACCATTTCCCCACACCCAACAATAATTACCTACCTGGTTGTCGTCTTTTTTGATACTGTGAGAGATGCTTCAGGATGAAAGACGTAACTGTTTGTATTGTTGGCTATAGCAGCCACTGCCACAGTTTGCAAATCCCCATCACAGTTTGTCTCCTGTGAAACATCTTTAAAAAAATGGAATAAATGTTCCTCTTTAAGTATACAATGTATATAATGACTTAGGAACACTTGTGATGAATTGTATTTCAGAACAATGGTGGACTGCTTTTTGTATCTGAAGCATGGATACAATCTGCCAGACCTTCAGGAATACAGGGGCGTTCTTAATTTTAGACGGCCTCCTGGGATGAATTCTGCTCTAATCAAGTCAAACAATAGAGGACAGAGCTCTGGGACTTTGGGCAGGGAAACATGCCTGGCTCTAACCATCTCATAACTATAAGCTCCTTCTTATCATATAGTAGGGGCTTCGCAAGATTGGTGCACAATTCTACCACTCTTTTTATAGAGTGTTACAATGGATAGGCAGAAATCCCAGGTCACAGGAGGACAAGAACAAGATCCCATTCCAGTTTATGTGAAGTACAATTCAACACTCACACTTCCCACCTTGCAGGAACAACTTCTGTACAGCTAGAACCACAGAGCCACGACTCCAGAAAGAGAAAGGGAAACAATCCCCCTCTAAGGACTACCTTCACCAAGTAAGTTATAAGAGGGTAGCCTCATGGAAGCACAAATAGATGGGTCATACAGACTTTATGCGTGCAGGAATAATTGGCACGGGGGGTGCTTAAGGTTTTCTTGAGTTTGTGTGTTCTACTTTGAGTCTCAGAAAAAAAACAGACAATAAGCTCAGTAAATAAAAGAAAAGAAATAAAACACCTGGGAAAGGGATCTCCTAGTTCCTACTTTGTTGCTGTCATTCTGAGGTACAGCCAGACTATCAGTCATCATGAATGCAAGAGGGAAGAGACATTTAACTGTAGTAATAGATCAGAATCCCCAACCTTTTTGAGCCTGTGGGTGCCATTGGAATTTTGAGAATGGGTGAGGCGTGGACCCTCAAAATGTCTGCCACAGGAGGTGGATTTGTACCCCACCTTTCTGCCCTCATAAGGCCATTAAGGCGGCAAACAAATTGAAACATGCATAATAAGACCTCATTCTAGGCTCCAACCCACTGTGTTTAACTAGTAATATACTCTACTGATGCCAGTTTGAACTTACTTTCACGTAACACATTGAGATACTGAGAACAGGATTCACATCTCTCAAGTACAACTCCCTTACCTCCTGAGCTACCGACATCCAAAAGCTGGCCTTGGGGAATAATCACTTGTGCAATTCCTGACTGAGCAGAAGGAAGAACATGGAGCACTTGCCCATTCTCAGAATGGCTGGCAACGATCATCTTTGAAGCAAACAAAGATGAATTAGTAGGATTTAACTGACTGGTAAAGCTATCACAATAACCTCTTTGGAAGCATGAAAGTGTTTATACTCGTTAGCTTTTACGTATTAACTGCTGGAAATTAGAGAATTTAATGCATGTGTGATGACATTATATCAAATCACTGTGTCATTGTAAAACATTTAACAATATGAAATTACAGAGAATAACTTGAAACTTTGTTTGGAACAGGGATATAAAGATGTGGCTGTACGTAAATTATCAAAGGGAATGGTAGAAGGAAGTTGTCCAGATTATTAGCTAGTTATACTGAAATCCAAAAATCACTTTCCTGGGAACAAGCCCCAATTAGTAGACCTGCATGTCTTAATCACACATCAGTGACAAATGCTGGTCTAAAGACCGTAATAAACAACTACTATTATGACGACATCAATGACAATTCATCAGAGAACAGCAGATCAAAATGGGATGGAGAGAAGAGACAAATAAAGAAAGTCAGAACAAAGCTTCATTTCAGCTGAAAGAAGCGCTACAAGCCTGTTTGAAATTACAGGTTCATTTATATTTCATAAAATAACCAGAAACTGCTGAGCTCTAGGCCTGAATACAAAAGAGAAACAAGACCCTACTAAGATATATTTGTTGATGGAAAATGCTGGTGCCACTCTCTCAACTATTTGAAGGCTTTTAAGAGAACAATCTTAAGGGGATCTACTCAGAATCCTATTCTGGTCTATTCAATGGGGCTAACTCTTCTCCTCTAGGATGCAAAACACATCTAACAGTTACATGTGCCAAGATATGCTCACCATGTGAGTACTGGACCCCTCTAAGGATTGTACTTCATAAAGGGAATGACAGTTTTGGTCTACAAGCTGAAAATCTTCCGCAGGAAAAGGGGGTGGCTGACATAGCTGTATTTGTGCATTTGGTGATGAAGATGTGTTGTCTATTGTTCGCAGGGCTTCATGCGACACGTTCTGTCCAAATGATGCATTCTTGCTTTCCAGACATGTTAGACGCTGACAAAGAGAAAGATTATTTTACATTTTCCCCCAGGAATTTATTTCAATCGGTTTTGAAACAAAAATAAGGCCTATACTTCCTTATTCATTTAGGATACGAAGTTTCAAACAAAACATGTTTCTACCAGTTAGAGTAGGAAACCAAAATTTCCATCAGTCCTCCTGCCCACCCCCAAAGTCTTGCATACAACAACTGCATTGTATTAAGATCCTGCTTATTCACAAACAATTTCAGTTTTTATTTCCACTTAGTCCTACCTGGCTGCCGGCGGGGGTGGTGGTGGTGGAGTGACATCATCATGTTTCTGATGTTGGGAGTGACGCTCCAGGTTTTGTGCAAAACTCTATGGGCTTTTTGGCTTCAAAACCATAAAGTTTTGCCCTAAACCTAGAGTGTCGCCCCCAATGTCAGAAATGTGATGATGTCACCCCCGGGTGACATCATCTTGCTGGTAGCACTGGGAGGGGGCTTCTTGGGGGTGGAGTTTCCTGATGGCCAGCTGGACTGCAGCAGATTGGGGCCCCAAAATCAGGGGATCACCTGGCCCCACCAGGGGATGTCAACCCTAACTTGTACAGCCAAAGAATGCTAGTGGCTGATTTCTACATAAAATGCAACCAAGCATCGAGGCTGCCTGGAAGCTCTACTTTTTACCCCCAATATATGAATTTGAGCTACAGTGACTCACTGGAAAATTAAATACAACTATGACCTGATCACAGACATAGGACAGAGATCAGTTCACCTGGAGGAAATGACCACTTTGGAAGGTGGACTCTATGGCATTATATCCCATTGAAATTCCTCCTTTCCCCAAACCCTGCCTTCCTCGGGCACCACCTCCAAAATCTACAGGTATTTCCCAACCCTACCAAAAAGTTATTAGCAAAATTGCCAATAAGACATTAATTCTGACTTCTTCAGTTATGCCATTTTCAAGCATAAGGCAGCTGAAAAAACAATACTTTGGAAAGTAGATCTTGTCCCTGGAGGTCTGAAAAGAAACATAGAAGTCACTGCAAGTAGATCATAACTGTGCTCTTACCTGGAATACCTGGCCTCCACTTTCCAATTCTTCTGCAGTATTAGAACTGACTACCAAGTAGTCACTATCTCTTTCCACGTTATCACAGTCAACTCCATTTTCTTCCATTGCAATGCAGGCTAGAAAAGAAATATTCTTCAGTACTTGAAACCTCATATCTGCAAAAATGTGTTTAAGCAGGGTCCTGTTTTTTTCCACATTTCACAAGTAGATTTCATGCATGTTAGAGACCGAAGCCTCTTCCTGTTTGGAATTAGTGATTAAACTCCTAGGCCTTTAAAAAAAATAAAATAAAATGTCCTTACATTATTACTCAATTCCCATTAAACCAAAAATGACTAAGTTGCTACCAAGGAATTATCAGAAAGAAATGCAGTTTTTAAGTTTCCAGTGCTTGGAATAGATGGCATACATCTGAAGCATTTATCATAAAACTACTAATATATCAGAAAGAAACAGGAAAGTAGAAAGCCCAAACAATGTTATCTTTCTTTCATTACAATGATGAGTAACGTATGTTAACACTGGCTGGAGAAGTGAAGAGAAGGCATTTAAAGATGCCCTCACAATCTTTCTTTGCTTCCCTAGTCAGCCTGCCGTGGCAGGCCACTCTCCCTTCCCTTGCCCACCTGGCGTGGCAGGCCAACCGGGAGAAGCAAAGACAAATCGCCTCCCCTTCTCTTCCCCAGCCAGCAGCCATGGCAGGCCAGCTGGGGAAAGTGAAGACAGATGAGGCAAGTATTTAAAGATGCCTCCTCGATCTGTTTCCCCTTCCCTCCCTGATTTGGTAAGACTGAATAATAGCCGAATAAGACTGGCTTTTATTCGGGAGCACCTTATTGGGTAGTCAAATCAGATTAGAAAATCTGATTCTGCTGAATACATACCTGAAAAATACCAGTAAGGGGTTAGGGTTGTTGCTCTGTACTTTTTTTCTCCCTCCAGAATCAGCCCCTCCCTTCTCTCTTCTTCACTGTTATTCATGGAGTCAACTGTCACTTTTCTTCTTCTTCTTCTCTCTCCTTATTAGTGTGTTATACTGAGTTAAAGTTATTGAAGCCTCTTAAGCTTTAGCCAGGATATTGTTTAAATGGTTTTGTAAATAGTTATTAAGCATATCATTCTTGAATACATGTGCTCTACAGAAATTTCTCCATGCTGGATTAATTCAAAGACTCTGCTATTTCTCACTAAATAGGTGGAATATCTTGCATCTGGTGAGTGCTGGGGTATTACCCCAATAGGATTTGTTCCTCGCTAACATTTATATCACATCATACATAAACCTCCTTGGCAGAGGACGGCATCCTGCACAGGAAGTCGGTGAGCTTTACACCTGAGCAGAATGGCACTGCTGCTGAAAGGAAACGGAGATCTTTACTGGAGATGAGCAAATGCATGCTCATGGATGCAGGCATACCCAATAAATGGTGGAGCGAAGCAATTCCTGACTGCAAACGATTCTCACATATGTTGATTACTTGATTCTGGATTATGATAGGCAAATTGACTATAACAGTATGGCAGAGTGCCTAAAAAGAGAAGTAGGAATTAAGGAGCTAGCAGATGTTTCATTCTACCTGGGCATACAAACTGAAAGGAAGGAAGATGGTTCATTTCTCCTAAACTGCAGAAAGAAAATAATTGAACTTTTACAGATGTTAGGACTAGAAAATGCCAACACAGTAGAAACACTTTTGGAAAATGACCTACTTAAGAACACCAAAATAAATGAGCCTTTATCTAAAGATGATCAGTGCAGAAACGCCATAGGAAAATTTCTATACCTAAGCATCACTAGCAGACCTGATATTGCAACCAGTGTTGGGATCCTAAGTAGAAAGACAAGAGCACTTAGCAAGAAAGAGTGGGGTGCAGTAAAAAGGGTGGCTAAATATCTAAAAGGAACTTTAGATTCAAAACTAAAATTGCCATTCACCAGTAATCCAGTTAGTTGGTTACACGGATGCAGACTGGGCAGAAGACAGCTTAGACTTTAAATCCACAAGTGAGTACTTGCTCCTATATGGAGGTGGACCAATCTCTAGGGCCAGCAGAAAGCAAACTACAGTTTGTCTTCCACAGAGTCTGAATATATAGCATCTGCTGAAGCATGCAGAGAACTATTGTGGCTCGACCAGTTACTAAAGGACTTTGAAGTTAATGAGGAAATCCAGTTCAGTTTAAAGAAGACAACCAGAGCTGCATTAAGATTTCTCAGTCAGAAAAAAATGGCTGCATGCACTTAACATATTGTTTCACTTAGTATGTGACCTGAGTCGGGCATAATATAGATGGAGTACTGTTCAACAGAAGAGCCAACACCCTGACCAAGACTCTATCAAGAGACATGATTTGACAGATTACAAGATAAACTGAAACTTGGGAACTCTGATGTGTGACTTTAAGAAATGGTACTGGGTATTGTAACTGCATGAAAGAGGATCTTGGAGGGAATTCTCTCACTGGGGAGCACTTGGCAGTTGGCCCCAGCCTCTCATCAGTTAGCGGTTGAGCCTCTTTGGCCCTTGATTGACTTCTGTTTCATCTTATACAGAATCTCTCTTCTTCTATCTCTTAACTTGGTGTGGAGCTGTAGCAAGTTAACCTTTCTGAAGTTAATCTGCTCACAATAAGTTAAATGTACCTACATGAATATGTCATGTAAGATGTGCTTCTATTTCTGTAAGTAAAATTTCTTCGTTGTTACCATCGGAGTCAGATCATCTTCATAATTTGTTTGAACAGCATTTCCCCCTTGACTGGGAAATGTGGAGAATCGGAGATACTATGGGAAAAAGCTTGTTGCCAAGAGAAATGATTTTTTTTAACATTCAAGCCCATAAGATCTCCCAGGACAATTTTCCTTCACTTATCTGTTTGAAGAAGTGGGCTGCGAGTCACAAAAGCTCCTATTGAAATAAATGTCAACCTTTAAAATGCCACTGGATTTTTTTGTTTGTTTTATGAGGGAACCTTGCGGCCAGAATAAAATTTCCGTCATTCTCTCTTAAGATGCCCAACAGAGCTCCTGTTTTGTTTTGGCACTAAGACAGCTAATTCCTGTCAGGAACCATCAACCTGGGAAACGGGACGGCAATTTGGGCGGTTGTTTTCAACACATCCTGAAGGAGACAGGTCTCCCTTCCCACTTGAGGGGACGGATGAGTGTAGGGTTGCCAGAGGTCCTCTTCTTAGAGGACACGTCCTCTTTTGTTTGATAATTCGTCCTCTTTTGGGCTCTTCTTTAAAAACGTGTGAAAACGTCCTCTTTCGGGGCTGGGAGGGCGAGCCTCTTTTTGCCTTCACAGTCCCTCAGCGGAGGCACAGCTTCAGAAACAGTCGAGGTATTTTAAAACGAGAGCTGTCACAGTGACCAGCCGTTTGATGGAATCAGCCGGGAAATCTGTCCTCTCTTTCTCTTTTTTTCAAAATATAGTGACCGTCGATGAGGGAGACGGCGGTTGGCCGGCCTTCCCTCACACACAGCGGCGGGCTGGGACTGGCATGCCCGGTCTCCACCACAGCCCTCCTCCACCTTCGCCCAAAGCGGGCGACAACCCCGCAGGGAAAGGGAGAGGATTTCGCTCCCAAGACCCGCCCGCCTCCCTCCCTCAGGCACACAGGGTCTGGCCAAGGCGGGTCCCTCCCGAGGGGGGGGGGGCAGCTCAGGCGCGTGCCACCGCCGCCAACGGCCTCCCTCCGCCGCCGCGCGCCCGCGCCCTGCCAGGGAAAGTCGAAGGGAGCGGGGTTGGTGGGGGAGGGGAAAGAGGGAGGAGGAAATCCAGAACGAGTCTACTCAACCTCGTCTTGGCGCTGGCAAGCTCCACCGCGGAGACCGCGAGGCCGCCCGTAACGCGCAGGCGCGGCCTTTGAGCGCTCCGGAGAGGCAACGCGAAGGGGCTTGTCCCTTATGAGTTTCGGCGCCCATGGGGCGCCGTAGAACCCGGAAGTGCTGGGAGTGTCAAATGGTTTTTAGCAGAGGGGCCAGGTGGAAGGCTGAGAAGTCGCCAGTTTTCAAGCCGTTGTGTGCTTGAGTTTGGGTTGTGCTGGAACGCTCACTGCTCGCTTCTTCGGATACAGCTAGAATGGAATTGCAGTGGATAATGAAGCGGAGGACAATGCATCCACCTGGATTGAATTGAGACCCAGGTTTCCTGTCTCATTACCAGTGCTGATTTCTTCACGGGTATTAACCACTATGCATATCTCACCTAAATTCAATCACGCAGCTATTGTCATTCACCAGGTATAGTCATTTGCCTGCTAATATCATTGGGCATCTGAAATCTCTCCATTTTCCAATAAATTCTAGTTGTATCTGAAGAAGTGAACAGTGACTCACGAAAGCTCATACCCTGCCATATTGTTTTTGTGATGCTTTTACATCTTTTCCACTCCCCCTCCAAAAAAATATTTTATACATTCGATTAGTGTGTTCTCAGCTGCTGAGGTGGAGGTCGAAGGATTTTTTTTAAAAAGGAAAAAAAGCTAAGGATTGTTAGTGAATGTGGGGAGGAAGAAGACAGCGAAGAAATGTAAAAGTCAGAGTTATACATTTGAAGTTGAATAGATTCAGTGTGAGTGTGTGTTGGTCTGAAACAGCAGAAAAGTCTGAGTCCAGTGGAACCTTTAAGACCAGCAAAGTTTTATTCTGGGTATAAGCTTTTGTGTGCGTGCACGCTTTGTGCATGAAAAGTTTTATTCTGGGTATAAGCTTTGTTCTGAATCTGGATAGGTTTTACTTACCGGTAAGACATCCCAGTAAACTACCTTAGCAAAACCTGGGACGCCCTTACCCGTTACCGGGTGATCTTTCTCTGAATGGTTTTCTCTCTCTTTCTCGACTAGATTTGAATTCTACACAATTCCATTTCACCGTGTACTTCCCACATTTTCATGCCTCCCCCCATATTGTGGCTTTTAGTTTTCCTTGCACATCCCCTTACATAAAAGATCTACATAGTAAGGCTCCACTCGGTGCACCTGAAAAAATGGGTTGCAGTCCATTGAAACCTTCTCCCACAATCAGTTTTTAAATCCCGCCTTGAACGAGCCGCAAAACCCATGTTTACTTGAACAGGCTAAAGAGCTTCGCATGGAGGGAAAGGGGGGGGGGGAGAAAGGGAAAGCTGGGATTCGTTCAGGATACAGCCAATCAGGTTTCGAATCGTCTTTTCCTTTCACTCTACCGTCAGGCGTTACTAATGATTCGCCGATCGATCGATCGGGCCTATGAAGCCGGGTGACTCTCAGACACGTGGGGAAGGCATTGCTGGCGCTGGAGAGGCGAAGAGCTCTGAGCCCGGTGATCGGATCGGCTGTTTCGGGCCGTAGCTATGGCGCAGCTTCAGGCTCGCTTCTTTACTGAGGATACGAGGTAAGTAGGAACGAGCCTTTCTGCCCTATGCTTTTCCTGGCCCGGGGGTTACCATTCCGTTTTAATAATCTCCTAAAGTTTAAAAGAAGGGAATTCAACGCACCATGCAATTGCTGGAGTAAAGTAAGCATTTAATATGGAGCCTGTATTTTTCCTCTCGCACTGCTGATGTTAGATTAGAGTGTGCCATAGTATATTTGGATAGTGAAGTTGCACACGGGGATAGGTCGCTGTTCTTATCTTGCATGCACTTGAGCTGTATGCATCACCTGTGTTTTTAAGGTTGCCAGCCTCCGGGTGGGACCTGGAGATCTCCTGATCTGCAGGCGATAGAGATCAGTTACCCTGGAGAACATGGCTAATTTGGAGGTAGACTCTATGGCATTATACCCTGCTGAGATCTCTCTAGCCCCAAACCCTGCCCTCTGCAGTCTCCATCCCAAAAGTCTCCAGGAATTTCCCAACCCAGAATTGGCAACCCTGGTCACACAACTGATCTCCAGATTATAGAGGTCTGCCTCCTCTCCCCGGAGAAAGTGGCTGCTTCGGAGGGTGGGCTCAATGGCATTATACCCTGCTGAGGTCCCTTTCCTTCCTAACCTGGAGTTGGCAACCATAGTTACTCCTGATAGGCAGACAACAGAGATCAGATCCCCTGAAGAAACTGCCTGCTTTGGAGGGTGGACTCAATGGCATTATACCCTACTAGGGTCCCTTTCTTCCCCAAACCCTGCCTTCCACAGGTTTCAACCCCAAATCTCCAGGAATGTCCCAATCTGGAGGCCAGCAACCCTAACCTTGTGGCCTCACTGGTTATAGTATTCTGTTCTTGTTTGTGTATGTGTAGTCTGCTGAGAGTAGCACTGTATGCATCTGATAAAGTGTGTGCTCCAGTCCACAGACCCATCTGCCAGACATCTGTCATATATTGTTTGGCTGCTTCTATGTGTCATTGTCAGTATGGTGTACTGGTTAAGATCACAGACTCTTATCTGGGAGAACCGGGTTTGATTCCCCACTCCTCCACATGCAGCTGCTGGTGTGACCTTGGGTGAGTCGCAAGTTCTTTCAGAGCTGTTCTTTCATGAGCAGTTCTCGGGAGAGCTCTCTCAGCCCCACCTACCTCACAGGGTGTCTATTGTGGGGAGGGGAAGGGAAAGGAGTTTGTAAGCTGCTCTGAGACTCCCTTGGGTAGTCAAAGGTGGGGTATAAATCCAATCTCTTCTTTGTCATTGCTACTGTGAAGAGGAAGAAGAGATTGGATTTATATCCCGCCCTTCACTCACTTGGAGTCTCAGAGCGGCTGACCAACTCCTTTCCCTTCCCCTCCCCACAACAGACACCCTGTGAGATAGGTGGGGCTGAGAGAGCTCTGAGACAACTGTCCTTGAGAGAACAGCTGGTACAGAGCTATGGCTTGCCCAAGGTCATCTAGCCAGGTGCAAGTGGAAGAGTGGGGAATCAAACCCGGTTCTCCCAGATTAGAGTCCACGCACTTAACCACTACACCAAACTGACTCTCGAATGAGAGGGATTCATTGTGCCAATGAAGTGTCCACACAGCAGTTTTGCCCTAGGTCTTCTTGTACTGGCTACCAGTGGAGGACTATTTAAAAAGATCAGCAAGTGATATATTGCTACTGCATTATAATCTCTCTGCTAGGTCCTCTGAACTCACAACCAGAAGATGACAAAAACCCTCCAGGATCCCTTGCCAAACATACCCTCTCCCCTTTGAGACACATATACAGGCACCAAATCAGAGTATCACGGGGGAACTGAGGTGTACATAGAAGTCACATGTCCCTATTTGAAATATATTTGTCCATTGATTTCAAGGGACCCAAACTCTGTGCTGGTTTGTTTAAATCAATGGATATTTGCATATAGTTGAAGCCCTAGTAATGTGTGTAAGATACTTCCCCCCCCCCCCCCCATCTATTGTTTATTTGGATGTGATTCCCAAATTTGTCTGTAGGAATCGGGCAACAAATGACATTTATGTGAGAGATGTTGACGTTCCTTGTTATTTTACAGGTAATGGCTTGTTTTGGTCATGATGCTGAAATTGGAATATGAGTGGGTGTTTGAAATATATTCATACAATAAAGCACTGAACAGAAACTTTATGAAACGTTGTGCTGACTACAAAAAGCACTGGACAGAAATGTCATGATGGGTAGCCCTGTTAGTCTGTCTGTAGCAGCAGAAAAGAGCAAGAGTTCAGCAACACCTTAAAGACTAATGAAATTTGTGGTAAGTCACGAGCTTGCGTGACTCACTGCTCAGTGAGCAGTGAGTCACGCAAACTCATCCCCTGCCACAGAGTGTTAGTCTTTAAGGTGCTACTGAACTCTTGCTCTTTTCTATTCATACGACACAGTACAAAATCCGGTTGTAATATTACAGGCTTGTTGGAAACCGAGCTCCTGTTTCTTCCAGCAAGAAGGCCTCCTAGCCTCCATTAAACAGTGCTAAGGATAGGGAGATTTCACGCTGTCCTAACCAGGTGTCCCTCCTTTTCTCTCCATAGATATGCAGTGGACGATGTTCCTTTCTCTGTCCCAGCGGCTTCTGAAACAGCTGACCTCAGTAACGTGATCAACAAACTACTGGAAGTGAAAAGTGGTAGGTCGATTTTGAGAAAGTGGTTTGCACTGCGGTGTCAAACTCATTTGTTATGAGGGCTGGATCTGACATAAACGTAACTTTGTTGGGCCGGGCCATGTGTAATGTAATGCCAGGTATGAGAGAGATAAACTTTATAAAGGACACAGGCAAACCCAGTTACTCACTGGCACTGGGACAATATACAGGGACATTATGCCCAGCCTCTGTCATCTGGCAGTAAAGGTAACAGCCAGTTGCTCGTGGGCCGGATAAGAGCCCTGCATGGGCCGGCTCTGGTCAGCGGGCCGTATGTTTGACACCCCTGCCCTAGGGCTTTCTGAGAAAGTGTCAGACAGTATTTATTTATATTTATTTATATTTATATCCCGCCTTGCCGGGCAAGCTGGCTCAAGGCGGCTAACACGGTTAAAATATCGTAAACAATTAGAACATCGGTGAGAACAGCATAAATTACAGATAAAATTGCAGATAAAACAGACTGGTGATGGCAGCATTCAGATCACACCCCATGATGGGTGCGGCAACCCATAAATCCCAGGCCAGAAAAAGTTCCACCAGTGGTGGCTCCTAATCGAAGGCCTGGTGGAAGAGCTCTGTTTTACAGGCCCTGCAGAACTGTAAAAGGTCCCACAGGGCCCTGATGTCTTCTAGGAGCTCATTCCAGCAGTAGGGGGGCACCACTGAGAAGACCCTGGCTCTGGTGGTCGCCAGCCTAGCTTCCTTCAGACCAGGGAGAGTCAGGCGATGTTGTGAGCCTGACCTCAGTGCTCTCTGGGGCACATATGGGGAAAGGTGGTCCCTCAGGTAGGCAGGCCCCTGACCATATAGGACTTTAAAGGTTAAATCAGCACCTTGAACCAGATCCGGTATGCTATAGGCAGCCAGTGCAGCATCCTCAGTACAGACTGGATGTGGTCTAGTACTGTGTGAGCAAGAGGTATATTGTTTGAAGTGTTCCAAAGGATCATTCAGGTGGGAACACCAATATACTTTGGGATCCAGCTTGCTGGATATGTGGTTTGTATCGGCAGTAATGATTACCATGTTCTGCAAAGAATGCATGGTTCTTAGCCTGCCAAGTGAAGTTTTGTCCCTTGTTAAACTTCCGTAATGTTACTGGTATTGTGTGTATCCTGCAGGCATAAACTGGGGTTCAGACATAGTTGGATTCATTCTCCATTCTGGTTCAAATGGAAATTGCATTTTCAGGCTGTATGATGAAGGTATGCATCTAATATCTTTCAATTATTTGTCTCTAGAGAGCCACAAATATGTGGAATTTGACTTCCTTATCAAAGGTCAGTTCTTGCGAACGGCCTTGGTCAAACACATGGAAACAGAAAATATCCCTACGGTAAGTTATTTGGGCGGATTTTAAAAAATGATTTAATAGTAAAGTTTTTGACAATGGTGTTCAGGTAGCAGTGCGGGGGGTGAGGGGGTGATGTCTTTCCTTGCTAGGACTCTCCTAGATGAAGGGTTCCCTGGAAAGGACTGTGATAACCAGCCACCACCACTCAGGGCCTCCTGAGAAGGTCTAGAAGGAAGGAATCCTTCACTTCTGCTGACCTGCTGACATAAAGTGACCTTTCTAGCCCACGGTAAAAATCCTACAAAATACCTTCTAACTAGGCATATAGTGCTCATGCAGTCTAGCATGTACGAAAGAGAAGGGTCATCATAGGTCAAAACAGCTGAATAACTAAACTGGCCACGTCCCAGGCTCTGGTGGAGTTTCAGGCTATTGTGCTGCATACCTGCGAGACCGCCTCTCCCCCTATGAGCCCCGAAGGGCTTTATGGTCTGCTAATCAGCATCTTTTGGTGGTCCCCAGCCCCAGGGATGTCTGTCTTGCCTCGACTAGGGTCAGGGCTGACACCAGGGCCCTGTGAGACCTTTTACAGTTCCGCAGGGCCTGCAAGACAGAGCTCTTCCGCCAGGCTTTTAATTTAGGTGGTGGGCGCCCCCCCTCTATTGGGCCTCCCCTTCAGCGGGTCAGATCTGTGTTACCATTTGAGAACCCCAATTTGAAATAGACCTCCTCTGTTGAGGCTTTGATTAGAAACATAGGAATATTATTGTATCTTATCTAATGTATTTTAATTACCAGTTTGGTGTAGTGGTTAAGTGCGCGGACTCTACTCTGGGAGAACTGGGTTTGATTCCCCACTCCTCCACTTGATGACCTTGGGCAAGCCATAGTTCTGTACCAGCTGTTCTCTCAAGGGCAGTCCTCGAAAGAGCTCTCTCAACCCCACCTACCTCACAGGGTGTCTGTTGTGGGGAGGGGAAGGGAAAGGAGTGTAAGCCGCTCTGAGACTCCAAGTGAGTGAAGGGCGGGGTATAAAGCCAATCCTCCTCCTCTTCTTCTTCATTGTATGTTATATTTGATGGAACTTGTCCTGAGAGCCTGCTATGCAGGGAGGGTGGGATACCCATCCAAATAAATAAATGGTTGTTCATACTTCCCAATAGCTGGCTGACCACTTTCTTCATATTATTTTTACATGCAGGAAGAAGTAGTGGAAATTGAGTATGTAGAGAAGTACATGGCTCCTCAGCCAGAACAGTGTATGTTTCATGATGACTGGATTAGTTCTATTGCAGCTACAGAAGAATGGTAAGAGAGGTCTATTGAATTGTTCAGGTTTTCCCACTGAAGTGTACTTCGCGTGTCTCGTGGTCCTGCTCAGAAGCAACCGTATCATTTTGTCCACACTTCTCCTTAAACCCACTCTTGTTGTCAATATAAATTTAATACAGGAGTGGTTTATTCATTCCTCTTTCTACTACCCACCCCAATAATTAATTTTTATCAGAAGTATTTATTAGTTGTTCATTGCTTGTTTTTTTTAACAAAAAGTTTTTTATTTTCCATTATAATCATTACAAAAACAACACAGATCACCTAACAAAATACAAACATTGTATTACGTAAGTTCATGGTTTTTCTGAAAAGAAATTCTTTTGGTAGAATTCCAAATGGGAGATGCCTCTCTCTCTCTTTCTCTCACTGACCCAACAAATGCCTGGCACCCTCCGTCTCTGAAAGGGGGCAGATTTCCCATCTGGGTCTTTTTGGTGGCGGGGGGGGAAGGGTCACCAGGTTGCAGCTGACTCGTGGCAACCTTGTTGCGTTTTCAAGGCTAGAGGCGTCCAGAGGTGGTTTGCCATGGCCTGCCTCTGCATCACAACTCTGGATTTCCTTCGTGGTCTCCCATCCCAGTACTAACCAGGGCCGACCCTGCTTAGCTTCCGAGGTCTGGCAAAATCAGGCTAGCCTGGGCTAATCAGGCTTTCGGATATGGATGCAGGTGACCAAATGGGCTGGGTTGACACAGGAAGCCATCCTCTACATTAAGTGGAGATGGAAGAAAGCATTGTCCACAGCTGAATGGACTTGTTTTCCAGCAGCAATCCTGGGTCAGATATAACCCCCAGACTCTTAAGCAAGTAGAATCTCTTGAACCGCATCAAATATGGGGAGCTCAGTACTCCAGAAGACCTCAGCCTTGTCAGTAGCATCGCCTCCATCCTGGCAGGATTCAAGTTCGACTTGCTTACGCTTAGCTGCTTGACCACAGTGGAGAGGCAGTGGCCCAGGACAGCTACAGCAGTGTTGCGTGACCTAGAATAGGGGTCCCCAACCTCTTTGAGCCTGCGGGCACGTTTGGAATTCTGGCACAGCATTGTGGAGCAGGCACAAAATGACTGCCATGGGAGGCCGTGCCAGCCACAAAATGGCTGCTGCAGGAGGCCGTGCCAGCCACAAAATGGCTGTCGCAGCTTATCTTCAGTCTCACAGTTAAAAGCTTCTGCCAAAGTAATGTTTTTAGAAATCTGCATAGTCAAATCTCCAGTGGCCAATCAGAGGCCTTGCTGGGTTAAGCCCCACCCACTTCCTTAAATCCTTGGCGGGTGCCAGGAAGGGTGTCAGTGAGGCACCACATTGGGGACCCCTGATCTAGACTAAGGAATATAGAACTGATGGTCATCAATAAGCATAAAGAATAGACAGCAGAGGAGACCAAGCTGAACCCCGTGGAACCCCAAAAGACACTGCCCACGTTCAAGGAGCAAACCCCTCAGAATGTGATTCATAAGAAATTATTTAAACCATTCCAAAGCACAGTCCTTGACATGCCCTGCTGCTTCAAATGTTTGAACAGCTGCTGATAAATCCAATAATAAACCCAATTACAATACTGGTTTTCTTTCTGGAAAAGCATTCTTCATGAGCAAAAGCATTTAAGCGATAAACTTAACACAGACATGACCTGCATAGTGTTTTAGATGTTCCAGGTAGCATGCCTGAAGAAAAAAGCTATAAGATGTTTTCTCGTTTCTGAATTCTGTAGGATTCTAACAGGCTCTTATGATCAGACTTCCCGAATCTGGACAGTAGAAGGCAAACCCATAACAACTCTTGCTGGGCATGTGGGTGTGGTAAAAGATGTGGCCTGGGTGAAGAAAGGTGAGTAGACTTCAGTTTGTTTGGGACTTTCATTCACCAGAAAATACGCCAGCCTGAATGCTTCAGACTTAATTCATCAGTCGTTTTGATTGTCGCCGTTTATCTTTCTCTTCTTCCAAAGACAGCTTAAGGCAGCATCTGTTTTCTCTCCCTCCGTTTGATCCTCACAATAAACCTCTGTGGTGAGTTAAGGTGAAATAGAACGATGGGTCTCAGGTTACTTTAGTGAGTGCTTAAGGCCAAGTGGAGACTCAAACGTGGGTCTTCCTGGTCTATGTCCTGCACCCAGGCCCGTAACTATGGTGGGGCTTTTGGGGGCTCTGCCCTCTTTCTTAAAGGCACAGCCCCACAAAAATTTCTCCTGTAAATGCTTTTTTCAATCATTTAAAAACATTTTTAAAAGGTGTGTGCTCCTTTAAGCAGAGTGGGGTGGTGTAGTTGACTAATTCCTGCACCGAGCAAGAGGGTTGGTGTAGGTGACCTCTAGAACCCCTTCTAACTCTGTGTCAAGAAACTGGTCTCTTTTAAGAGAGTTTTTGTACCTAAGTTTTAGCTTTCTTGACTATAGACTTCATCACCCCCACCTGCCGGCTTGTTATCAGAATTGTTGCTTAGGCTGGCAGAAGTGATTAACTTGCAGCAGCTGAGAACTGTCATCTAAAGTGGTTGACAGCTTGCAATTTAGAGCTCTATCCTGGTAACCGCTTTCTATTGGCTAAAGGGCTTTTCTTTCTGCACTGAAAACTTCAGCCCCACCAGAAAAAAATGTGTCCCACGAGCCACAAAATCCTGGCTGTGGGCCTGCCTGTACCCTAACTGCTACACCACATTGGCTCTTATGTAGCTCTTCTAATGTGCCACAACATTTCCAGCTAGACATCAGCTACCCACTGAAACCATGAACACATGAGATATGATCTAAGGCTTCTGAGAGGCAAGGATCGTGTGTTTCTTTGAGCTATGAGCTATGTTAGCAATAAATGTGATTACCTGGGGGGAAGTGTACAAGTGATTTTCATATTGTAGAATTATACATTTCCGTTGATTTTGTTCTGCCATCCTGCATGCTCTTAAATATGCTATGCCTATTTATGGCTTGCTGGTGTTGAAGGTATGTATATATCTGTATATACACTTTGTTATTTGAGAACTAGTTTGGTGTAGTGGTTAAGAGTGTGGACTCTAATGTGGGAAAACAGGATTTGATTCCCCAGCCCTCCACATGCAGCTGCTGGTTTGACCTTGGGTCAGTCATAAGTTCTCTCAAAGCTGTCCTCTCAAAGGCAGTTCGCTCAGAGCTCTCTCAGCCCCACCTACCTGACAGAGTGTCTGCAGAGTGGGGAGGGGAAGGGATTGTAAGCTGCTCTGAGGCTCCTTTGGGGAGTGAAGGGCGGGATATGAATCCAATCCCCACCGCCGTCTTCTGTGGAGGTAACTGGATGGTTGCCTTCAGAAGAGGCTCTACTTCCTCTGCTTCTGTGCCTTCAGGTGGCTTGTCGTGCCTGCTGCTGAGCGCCTCGTTGGATCAGACCGTCCTGCTCTGGGAGTGGAACGTAGAAAAGAACACCGTGAAAGTGCTTCACCGTTGCCGGGGGCATGCAGGAAGTGTAGAATCCCTGGCGGTTGACGGCTCAAGAACGAAAGTAAGTTTCTTCAGCTTTACCCGTGGATGGATTTGAGGACTACCTTTCGGGAGGCAGGATTCATTTTATTTTTCCCTGGCACCCTCCCAAAGCTCCCAAAGACAGGCAGGCATAAATGACTGCTACTCCTTTTTAAAACACCTAGCTCAAAATTCTGCCATCTCCTGATTTACTGGGGATTGGATCCAAAGCCTTGCTTCGGCTCATGGGTCACCCTTTTCTGCCACGGAGCATTCCGCTGCTGTGGAGTGCATTTCTCATTTGTTTTATGCAAGACCAGTGTGCCAAAAAGCACCTAGCACCAGAGGAAAGCACTGCATACACAACACAGTTGGGGTTGCCAAGTCATGTGTCCGAGCGGGGGAGTCCCAGTCCCGGTCTGGGACCCTCGTGCACAGACCCGGCACGATGACGTTGCCCAGAAGTGACGTCATCATGCCAGGCACGTCACTGGGTGACGCTCTGGTAATCGCCCTAAAAACTCTATGGTACCATAGAGTTTTCAGGGCAATTGCTAGAGCGTTGCCCTGCGACATGCCCGGTGGGATGACATCACTTCCAGGCAACGTCACCGTGCCGGGCACATTGGCCTGCTGTGGCCGTTTCGGAGGTGGGGTTCCCCCCGCCGGCCAAATCCGGACCGGCGGATTAGGGACCCATTTCTTGGGGGAATCCCTGTCTCCCTGGGGGGACTTGGCAGCCCTAAACACAGAGCATGCACAGGATAGTCCGGACCATAAACCTGAGGTTGTCTCTTGCCGTAATATGTGTTCAGGATAAAGGTTTTTTGGGGGGGACTAATGGAGAGAGCTTGTAGGAGGGAGCTTTATTTATTTATTATTATTATATATTCAACTTATATTCCACCCTCCCTGCAAGCAGGCTCAGGGTGGATCACAATTTTACAGTCATTAAAAACATAATAATTAATTAGTTAAAACAAGTAAAACAAAAGCACATAATTTAAAAAACCAGTTTGGTGTAGTGGTTAAGAGTGTGGACTCTAATCTGGGAGAACCAGGGTTGATTCCCCACGCCTCCACATGCAGCTGCTGGGTGACCTTGGGCAAGCCACAGTTCTCTCACGAGCAGTTTCTCTCAGAGCTCTCTCAGCCCCACCTACCTCACAGGGTGTCTGTTGGGGGGAGGGGGAAGGGAAAGGAGATTGTAAGCTACTCTGAGACTCCAAGTGAAGGGCAGGGTATAAATACATCCTCCTCCTCTTCTTCTATAAATATAGAAGTGTAATGGTCTTAAATGACTGGAACTTGGCCATAGCCCAGAAATTTGACTGCTTTTTTGTTAACAGTTTATGGATTTTTTTTCTTTTTTATTGTTTCTTAGTTTTGCAGTGGATCCTGGGATACAATGTTAAAGATCTGGTCTGCAGGTAAGCTCTGTCTTTCATGCGTCTTGTTGTTTGGTTTGGGTGGTTTGCCTTTTGTTTCATGCTGGAGTTCAAGGTGTTTTATGTGGGATTTTCAGGAGATCTCTCCAAGCAGCGTCCTGAGTCAGACTGGTGTTTCATGCATCCTTCAACTATAATCTGACCCAGAGTGCCAAGTGTTCTACACACCCAATAGTGTTCTAAATGTTGCATATTGAAACTACATACATTTACAGAGTTATGGTATAATTAGGTTCCTTTGATTTCTATGGCAATACTCAGAAACCAATGGGAGTTTTGGTAATTGTTTTGTGAAACCACTTTCACTGATTTAGAGATAGAAATGCAGACTATAAATAAACCTGCTTGGGTTTCTGTGCAAAATTCTAGATTTTTACCTGTACATAACAGTACTGAAAGTTGGGGGAAATACAGTGCCTCTTTAGCCGAACTTGATCACTGCAGATCACCTATAACCCACTGACTGTCTCTTTTCAGAATGATCATTTGTATTAGTGGAGTGCAGATAAAAATACTCACTAGTTTGTTGTACAGTCTGCAACCTGTACATGTGTTCAGCCTTTCTTATGTGCACCTAAAGCAGTTTGTTTCTTTTGGGACATTTAAGCCTGTGTATACATGGGTCAAACTTGGTACTGTATTTTCAGAAATGCAAAGAGGCAGAGAACATTTAAATAATACACTTTGATTTAGGATAAAAGGGACAACATAAAAAACAAGAGAGAGCTAGCATGCAAATTCAAAATTGAGCAGAATATCATATACACCCAGAGAAAGCTAGTATACAAATCTAGTCGTATGTAAAGATACGGGGGTGGGGGGTGGGGGTTGCTACCTTAAGAGGGAATAAAAGGGAGAATGTAAAATATACTTGGTCCAAGAAGAGAAGTAGGGGATCAATGGTCTATGGTTCCTTGATGACTGGGGGCAGGGGGAGATGGCCCTTGGGCTGGACAGAATTCTTGCCTGATTCTAAAAGGGTACCTGAATCCAAGTTGATGTCTGAGTCACAAGGCTGGCCAAATCCAAATGGCTGGGCTAAAGAGCCCTTCTTATATATTTTTTTTGGTCTGCTTGATTTGAATTTGGAGGGGGAAATCCAGGGGTTTTTTGGTGGAGCTTCGAAGGACCGCTCAGAGGCTGGCAGGGTATGTGGGGAACTTGATTGAATTAAAACCAAAAGACAAATGGCCGTAGTTGAAATTGGCCTAGTTAATGTCATTCTTCTCTGGGCAGGAGCAGGATACCTGCTTCTATTCTGAGTGCAACTTAGTTTAATGCTCTAGGAGGGGAATGCAGGTATCAGGTATCAGCCAGGTAGAGTTAAAGTAAAGACCAGACATCCGGGGCAGGCCCTTGACAGTAGGTACCTTGGGGCCCTGATGGGCTTGGTTGGCATTTTAATTTCCCTGGCCTGTATGTATGACTAGTTTTAAAGTTCTCTTTCATGGCAAAGAATGTCCTTTAGAAAATGGGGGAGGTAACCTAGTGGCTATTTTTCCTTGACTAATACATCAGAGGTACAAGATTCCAAGGGCGGGGGCCTTCTGAGTGTCTTATCCTTGCAGGGGGTACCTTCTGGACAATAGGTTTGGGTGTTGTCAGTTTCCAGATTTTTTTTTTTTCATATTTCAGTCCTTTGGGACATCATGCATCAAACAAAGGTCCACTGTGAAGCTGCTGTTCATTGGCAAATTTGGTGTCTCCCATCAGCCCGATTCTGGCAGTCATGGAACACATGTGAATACAAAAATCATGCTAACAGGGATATGCAGATTACACGATGTAATTGGCAGAAAACAGTGAAGACTTGAAATGACTACTGATGCAGGTTAAAGCAGAAAGTGCCAAAGCAGAATTACAGCTGAACATTAAGACAACAAAAGTAATGGCTACTGGGGAGTTACACAACTTTTAAGGCTGACAATGAAATTGAAATTGTCCAAGATTTTCTATTCCATGGATGTATAGCCTCAACCAGAGCTAGGGTTTTTTCGGCCCTGGCCCCACCCTGATGGAACATGATTCCAGTTGAGATCAGGGCCCTGTGAGACCTGTTAAAGTTTTACTGTTCCGGAGCTGTTTCACCAGGCCTTTGGCTGAGGGAGCGGGCATCGATCCGCTGGCCTCCCTGTTGCTGCTGCATGAGATCATTATGGCTCGGCGCCAGCCCATCCATTCCAACTGTAGGAACTGAAATGGAATATACTGCACTGCCCACTTTAAATGTTTTAAATTGGTTTTATTGTATTGTCTTGATATTGTTATTTATCATTTCTTGGCCTATTTTAAGACTGCATCGTATTTATTGTTGTGAGCCACCCTGAGCCCGCTAGCAGGAAGGATGGAATAGAAATAAAAATAATAAATAAATAAATAAATAAAGTTGGACAATGAAGAAAGCTGACAGGAAGAATGTAGATTCCTTTGTAATGCAGTGTTGGAGGAGGGTTTTACGGATACCATGGGTGGCCAAAAAGACCAATAAGTGGATTCTAGACCAAATCAAGCCTGAACTCTCCCTAGAAGTTAAATGGCTAATCTGAGGTTATTGTATTTTGAAAAGACAAGAGTCACTGGAAAAGACAATAATTGCTAGGAAAACTGGAAGGCAGCAGGAAAAGAGATAGATTGACTCCATAAAAGAAGCCGTGGTCCTCAGTTTGCAAGACCTGACAACGGCTACTAATGATAGGATGTTTTGGAGGACATTAATTCATAGGGTTGCCATAAATCAGAAACAACTTGATGGCACTTCACACATGCACACATACAGACACATAGTATCTTGTACCATTGGTAGCATCTCTGGTGGATCAAAGGAGCAATTTCACCAGGTTCCCTCCCCCTGCTTACTATGGCCCTTTAGGCTGCACAGCTTTTTGTCCAGAATCAGTGTTTTGGAAGTCATGGGGGTGGGATTGCAGGAAAGATCAGTGTCTGCAAACACCGTTATACTCTGCTGGATCCAAGGATCCAACTCTTTTGAACCTGCATTGAAATAAGAGGCCTGCTACTGCACGTGACATTTCATCCCCCCCCCCCCCATTTACATACTCTGCAAATTTCCTGCCTCTTAAAGAAATGGGTTGTAATCCATGAAAGTTTATGGCATAATAAAATTATTAGTTTTGGATTCCTGTGGCACCATAACATAAATGGTCTCTTTATTGCCAGTGGGATTAATATTTAGTTGGAAATTAATCGTGCTGGTTTAGAGTGGTGCCAAACTTACAAATAAGTGAGCTAATGGATAATGGTCAAAGCTGAAACTTAATTCCTAAAGCTTAATTCAGGTTTGAGAGCACTTGAGAAATACGTTTAATTGGGTTTTGTCTGTTTAGAATGCCCCCTAGAGAGCACTTGGATCCTAAAACATTTGCAACTTGCTTTCATGAAAAAGTGTTAGTATTCACTGGTGTGTTTGAAAAAAAAACTTTACAGATCTCTGACATCTGAAGCAGAGCATATATTTGAGTTGACTTTAACTTAATGGATTCATGAAGTAAAATTCAAATATTTTACACTGAAAGGTTTGTAGTAATGAGGAGCTAACCAATTTGATTTATTTATTTTTACTCCAGTGCCCACAGATGAAGAAGATGAAATGGAAACGGAGGAAGTAGCTGACAGGCCAAGGAAAAAACAGAAAACTGAGCACTTGGGACTCACAAGAGTAAGACGAAACTGGGTTGTATAGAGTTCTTGAGTTTGAGGAGGGGCGGGGAGGGGACATTTGAAGCCTGTAGCCTAACACTTTGTAAATTTACCTGGAAATTTATCGCCTTGTGTTCGGCGAGGCTGACTCCCAAGTAAGGAATCGTAGGATTGCAGCCTTGGTGGACGAACTTATTTCATATAATAAAAATGTTAACCAGAGTCTCCCAACCTCTGCTTGCCCTCCCTAGACTCCTCTTACCACTCTGTCGGGTCATACGGGAGCAGTCTCCTCTTTACTCTGGTCGGATACAGATGAAATATGCAGTGCTTCTTGGGACCACACAATCAGAGTGTGGGATGTCGAAACAGGAAGCCTCAAATCAACTTTGGTGAGAACATTTGCAATCTTGGTTCACTTTTTGCCAGAGTGGGCGTTGAATAGCTTCCACAAATAACTTCTGCAATATCTAAATGACAGCTAATTCCTCATGGTTCCCTTGCTTCTTATGTAGACAGGAAGCAAAGTGTTCAACTCCATTTCCTACTCACCGCTGTGTCGGCGTCTAGCCTCTGGAAGCACAGACAGACACATCAGGTTATGGGATCCTCGCACCAAAGGTGAGTGAAAGCAAGTCAGAGAAATTTACAACATGGGAGAAACTATATTTAGCTAGTTGACTATTTAGTACGCATGCTTTGGCATATTTTTGGTAAGATTCTTCTAACCAAGATAGGATTTTATAATCTTTATTAATTACACTCCTCTGACCAAAGGCCTTGAGAAAAAGTCAATACAAACACAAGATAAAATACTAAGCAGTAAACATTAAAATATGGTGTAAATTAAAACCCATCTAGTGCTAAGAATTCAACAACAGAACACATTATTTCCGGTGTCTGCCAGCAAGAGAGAGATCGCACGAGCTTTGACAGGCAGCTGATATTTACTCAGGATGGGTATAATCTCTGAGTGGCATCCATCAATCACAGAATAAGATCAGGTGATCTATGGTCTCTATCACTCCAGATACACAGCAGCAGTAGAGGTCAGAATATGGACTTTTTGGTGAAGCATCCCCTGAGCTCTGCAGTTGCCAGGACATTCAGTCTGCCTAGCATTAAAGCGCACCTATGCCCAAAAGTTGTAAGGAGGCTTGGGGAGCAATCCTAAGCAGATCTGCTCAGAAGTAAGCTCCTTTTATTCAGTGGGGCTTATTTAGGATTCCGGCCTTGGATATGAGGGAAGGTTCAAAGGGGTGGGGGGGTGGGGTTATAGCCTGAGAAGAGCTATGGAGTCAGGGAACAGCACAAATTCCGCAATTCACACTGCATTAATGACCTAAAGTAGAAAAAGCCTTGTGGCTAATGCTCACTTCACTTTCACTCTCTTGAAAAATTCTGGATGCTGTTGGCTATTAGAACTACTGTTTCTTTAGTGATATCGCCGTGTGCCATTTTGCCTCTGTTTTGCTTCTTCTGTTCCAAGAACGGCCAGTATTGTGAATTCCGCAGTTTTGGGTGGCCTATGAAGTCTGGGTTTTTTTTCCTTTTACCAAGATGCTATCTACTCTGTGACGTAGTAGGGTAAAAGCAAAAACGCTCCAAGGCACAGGGGCTGGCTAGGCACTAGAGAATGCAGTAGAGTTATGGTGTCTCATACCTTGGACTTAACACTTCTGGTACACAAACGTTGCCCCCTACTGAAATTTTATCTGGATCCCCAGTGCACTGATCTCAGCTGTGTCGTGTCCTTGTAAATGGTATGATGCCTCCATCTAAGGAATCTTTTCTTGCTCGTTTCAGATGGTTCCCTGGTGCTGCTTTCACTTACCTCGCATACTGGCTGGGTGACCTCCGTCAAGTGGTCACCCACCCATGAACAACAGCTCATCTCTGGTTCTCTAGACAATCTAGTTAAAATTTGGGACACAAGGAGGTAAATGTTTGAAGGGTTCGGCATGTGGGTTCGAGGAAGAATGAAGAAACAACTTTCTAGGTCAATAGGGGGAATGTGCAACCTGTTAATACCGGTCACAGGCCATTTTTAGCAATATTTCTTCCTCTGGGTTTGCCTGTCTGAGTCTGCAGAGGCAAATGTGCCCTTAAAAGTTCCATTTGAGAACAGCACGGTATCACCGCCCCACAATACAGAAAAATCCCCTTTTTCTTATTAGAGTGAAATAAGCTTTTCATCATCGTTTGTTAAAAAAAAACCAACCCAACACAGGTGGGTGTTGTACGTAATTAAAGTGAGACTACTGAGTGTCTGATTAGGCTCTGGCAGACCCGGGGTTCAAACCCCCACTTTGCCATAGAAGCTTGGTGGGTGTGCTCGAGCCAGTCATTCTCTCAGCCTTGCCTGCCTCACAGCATTGTTGGTGGGATACAATGGAGGAGAGGAAGAAGAAGAGGAGACTGGGTTTATACCCTGCCCTTCACTCACTTAAGAGTCTCAGAGTGGCTTACAATCTCCTTTCCCTTTCCCTCCCCGCAACTGGCACCCTGTGCGGTGGGCGGGGCTGAGAGAGCTCTCTTGAGAACTGCTCTTGAGAAGAACAGCTCTGACGGAGCTATGGCTTGCCCAAGGTCACCCAGCAGCTGCCAGTGGAGGAGTGGGGAAATTAAACCTGGTTCTCCCAGATTAGAGTCCGCGCACTTAACCTCTACACCAAACTGGCTCTCAGGAGAATGATATAAGCTGCTTTGGGCTCTCATTGGGGAGAAAATCAGGATATAAATAAATGAAAATATACCTTCAGACTCTCTGGGACAAATGAGATGGGGAGGGAACGACTTGTCTGTAAGGAACACATGAATCTGCCTTATCCTGAATCAGACCCTTGGTCCATCAAGGTTTAATATTGTCTACTCAGCCTGGCAGTGGTTCTTGAGGGTCTCAGTTAGAGGGCTTTCCCATCAACTACTGCCTGGTCCTTTTAAGTGGAGGATTGAACCTGGGACCTTCTGCATGCCCAGCAGAGGGTCTGCCACTGAGCCACAGCCCCTCCCCACAAACCTTTGGGCTGATGTAATTGTCCTTCAGGATAGACCTGAAAGAAAAAACAAGTGATGGAACTCTCCTATCTGTGTCTCCACAGCTGCAAGGCTCCTCTTTATGACTTGGCTGCTCATGAAGACAAGGTGTTGTGTGTGGAATGGACAGAAGCAGGGGTAAGAACTTCATCTTTGGGTACAGGTGGAGTGATCACTGAGTGCAACCGTAGTGTTTTGCTTGAGAGCTGATGCTTAAAAAGACTCGGGTATAATGTATTGATACAGAACAGCACAAAGGTGGCTTATGTGTTTTTAACAGTTTCATATCCCTGTTTTATTATGTTTTTTTCTGTCCTGCCTCTTTCCATATAAAGAACTCAAGTTATCTCTTTTGGTATTCATGAAGTTCTTGCTTCCCAATACTAGACAAAAAGCAGACTTGTGAAACGTTAGGCCTTTTGTGACACCAAATGAAGGCTTGGCGTTCCACAGGCAAGCGTCTGCCTCTAAAGCTTCCCTTTCCCTCACTTTTTTGTTTAAATACTTTTTTTTATTTTTAAAAATTTATACAGGACATTGCAAAAATCAGAGGGAAGCAATACAAAAAAACTGCTATAAAACCACGAGGGGGCTCACTGAACCAGAGAAAGCCCCCAAAGGGGCTGCTGCCTTTTCTACTGACTCCATATTGCAATTTCTTCCCTCTCATCACCAAGCTGTGGTTCATGTTATCCTGCCCCCGGGGGGGGGGGGGGGGGGGAGGAATCAGAACTGGAAACCACGTGCTGACAATTTGGTGTTGCGTCTGAACCAGCTGATTGTGAGCAACAGGCAAAGAGTAGCAAGGCAGTGACAGATTTGGCGATGTGTGTTGGGTTGAGGAACAGAGATCTTCAGGTGGCTGTTCTGTATCCTCAGAAGGGACCAACACGCCTGCCCCCCCATAACTGTATCTTCCACTGATTTCTCCCCACTTTCCCCTGTGCAGATTCTCACATGAAGTTTTCCCTTCTCAGATGGATTTTCATTTCTCTTCTTGTATGTATTGAGGCAGAATTACCTCTAGTGGTATTTAGGACCTGACCTGGTTTAGACTGGAAAAATGGCTGGCCAGTGGTGAATGGCTTCTCAACTAGATCTTGTTTTTCCCCTAGTTGTTGCTGAGTGGCGGAGCTGACAACAAGCTGTATTCTTACAGATGTCGAGCAAACACCTCAGACATTGGAGCGTGAAAAAGTTTCCCGTCAGACGTTTCTTCTATAGTTTCATTCTTTGTTTTTTTTGGGGGGTGGTGGTGGTAACCTGTTTTGAAATATCTGTAGAAGATGCGCCTAGTGCTTGTATAACTGTTGTTTTTTTGGTTGGCTTGTCAGGGCAGGGCGGGCAGGCGGGGGGTTGACAACAGCATGTTTTTGTATTTAAAGCTAGATGAATAAAATAATGTGCTTAACGATTGCCTGGACTAAATGTATGTATCTACTTGGTAGCAAGAGATTTATTTTATGTAATTCCGCAGTTCTTTAAAAAAAATAAAATCATGATGCTGTCCTTGTACCAGGCTTTTATCCGGTTCAGCAGGAACTTCAGGTAAAAAAAGAGTCCAGGAGCACCTTGAAGACTTAACAAAACTGGTGGCAGGGGATGAGCTTTCCTGACTCACTTCTTACTTCTTCAGAAGAAGCCCTGACCTGGATAGCCCAGGCTAGCCCGACCCCGTCAGATCTCGGAAGCTAAGCAGGGTTGGCCCTGGCTAGTATTTGGATGGGTGGCCTCCAAGGAATACTAAGGCTATGACGCAGAGGCAGGCAATGGCAAACCATCTCTGAAACGTCTTTTGCCTTCAAAACAAGTCTATCTCGCCACCTAGTGGTGCAGAACGCTAAAAGAGCTAGTTCTGGCTGCCAGACAAATCTTAGGATCTCCTGGCTATACTATGCACACTGCCATACAATAATTAATTCTTCAGAAGTATCTGAAAAAGTGACCAGTGACTCACGAACGCTCATACTCTGCCACAAATTTTGGTAGTCTTCAAGGTGCTACTGGGCTCTTTTTTCCTGCTGCTACAGACAAACTAACACAGCTACCCATCTTGATCTGTCTCTCTGGAAGGAACTTCAGGTGTTTAGCACTGAAACTCTGAGGCTGCTGATGAACGCACTGCTCATTTGGGATTCTGGAAAAAAGCATTGAAGGCTCCTCAACACAGTTATTATAATGTACTGACCACCTCATTCAGCAGCATTTGGTGGTTTTGGGGGGCTGGGGATGTTAAGATTAACTCTTGAACCGGAAAGACTGGCTCCCATTCTTACTAGGAGGCATAATTTACCTTAAATTCATTCTGTGTGGATCTCCAGTTGCTGCTTCCTCAGTTGAATATTCATATCAAGCTTATCATCTTGTTTCGGTGGTGTGTATTCTAAAACTCAAATGATACCAAGAAGATACACAGTCTGCATGGCAAGGTAATTTCATCCTGTCTTGTATACTGAAGCGGCAGCTAAATCTTTACAAAGACTTAACCAGAAGCTCTGTCTTCTGGAGGAACTGTCTGCCAGGAATGCTCTAGCTTTGGACAAGGGCAGGCTAGGAAGTTTGGATGGCCCAGGAACAAGCCAAGCTGAGCAAGTCAACAATACGAGGTTCACTGAGCTCAGATCCCACCACTGCTACCAACCACGGCCAAGAACAGTGGTGCAGGAGGAGGCAATGGCTAAGATGACACCAATCATGATTGTCCCTGAAAGGCTCTGACTCAAGCAAACTCTGTAGCACTGGCAGAGCTACTGGGGTTTAACCCTGTTTGTTTCTGGCTGCTGGAGGCCCACTGAGAGTTTTCCCTGTGTTAAATGGCCAGTCTGTCCCAGTTTTGGAACAGGGATTAGATGACCTATTTAGTTCTATTATCACAGGATACCAAATTATGCAAAATGTGAATGCAAGAAACATTTTTTGTAAGGCTATGGATTTGACAGATACACTCAGAACTGGGATGGGAGACAGCTTCCCCTGATGTTATCTATTGCAGGTGTAAAAATGCAAAATGTAACACCGAAGACAAATTCAGTGTTACAAAATCTCCTCCTCTTAAGCTCTCAGGGGGCTTGAGCAGACTAGTTCTTCATGTTCTCTCCCTGCCCCATTATTCTCAACAATTCATCCCTATTGGAGTGTGTTCATGCCTTCTTAGCCTGAGGCTTTTAAGGGGGGGATCTTTTTTTCCCCCTTTTAGTTAATTTAAAATGAAATGCAACTGCAGAAAAACACAGTCTGATGTTACTCATAACCATATTTATTTAGAAGCAGTTGATTCCAGTAGAATTTACTGTTGGTTAAATTTGTCCAGGATTGTAGCCTAAGAGCCACTGTATTAATTTTTAACAACCATGTTGTTTGGACCAGATTTTCACGTGTATGATTGTCCATCTCTGTTTAATTCTGCTGCCTCCCTTTCCCTTGAACACTGCCATCTACGTTTCCACCTTCCCTTGAGATTTTTGGCTCTTGTCAGGAATCTTTCGCACAACCCTGAGGCAGATTTGCCTCTGAAGCACATTCTAGAGGGGTGGCTCCGGGTAAAGAAACACTTCTATTTCTCACAGCTGGGAGAAGGGAGCTGTGCATAACTTTAAAAAAAACTGGAGTGCGAGCTTTTGTAGGCCACAGCATGGTCCAACTGACTCACAGTGAGCCTATGCCATAAAACCATTTTTTTAAACATTTCATTTATTAAAACATTGATATCCTGCCTTTCCTTGTGGTTCAAGGCAGCTTACGATAATAGTTAGAAACATCCCCAGCTAAAACCAAAAATAATTTTTTATTTTATTTTTCGCATTTTTACCCCGCTCTCTCCGCAAGTGGGGCAAATATTAAGGCTCCAGTCTCTGCTTGAAGGTTTGTCTTGAAGGTGCCATAATTATTTATGTTATTTATAGTCCACCTTTCTCACTTGGACTGAAGGCGGATTGCACATAGAGTGAGTCAGTACAATTCGTGGATGGACTATTCAATAAACAATGCAATAGGATTTGGGTTGTAGAACCAGGCCCGTAGCTACTATGGGGCCCATCCCACCCATGGTTTTTACAGGCCCCTTCCCAATCCTCAGCTCTTCCCCCCCCCCCGCCATTGTTACCCTCAGCCCAGCAGCTGGTGACTCCATGCCACCTGCTGCTACCACTCCATGCCATTATGCCACCTGCTGCTACCGGGAGATCAGAGGGGAGGGCTGCTGAGCGGGGACACCTGCCACCCGCCGCGCCTCCCTCCTGGGCGCCGCCTGCCTGCCTCCCTGCTATGGCCGGCTGGGCTCCCGGGAGGAGGAGGAGGCGGCACCCTGCTCTCTCCTCCTGCCCGGTCTCTGGAGGCCGGTCTCTGCCTGGTCTCTGGAGACCTGCTCAGTCTCAAGGAGGCTCCTCTCCTTGTTGCCTCGAGGACAGGTCATGTGGGGCAGGCTTCGTGCTGGCCTTTCTCTTTCCCCCGCACCCTTCCAAGGCTGGTGGCACTGATGGGGTCAGCAGTGGGTAATGGGGGGTGGAGGCAGCAGCTTTTGTAGAGGCCACCAAGCATACCAGCACTGTCTCTTGCCATGCTGCAAAGGGGGACTTCTGGGCTACAGCCGAGTGGAATCCCCGCCCCCCAGGATTTCTCTGCAGCATCACAGCCCCTCCAGAAAAACACTGGCCCCCTGAACAAAAAGGTGTTAGCTAGAGGGCTGTGGAGAACCAACCAAAAGCCTAAAAATAGAATTGAAGCAAAGCTTAAGTGTTAACATTTATTTATTTGTTTTGTTCACTTTATATCAGCCCGCGAGTGGGCTCAGGGTGGCTAACAAAGAAGTTACGAAGCCATTAAAACCAATTATAACAGTACAATATTAAATGATGCAAAATCCCATAATAGGATCCTAGTTTCGGTGAACTATATACAGTAGTACATACCGCAGTCCCCAATAATATTTACAAGCCTCCCATTTAATACAGGGACACCATATTTTAAAAAATGAAAAAGAGGATGTATTTCCCGACGGACTACTTCAAACAAGTGACCATTATGACAAATCTCATTTTAAACACCTCTGCTATTTAAGCTGTGACAATTCCTGCGAACTAGAAATATTCCTAACCTTCCAACCCCAAAAGAGGGCATTTTCACCAGCTTTTTAAAAAGAGCCCAAAACAGGACGGACACAAAAAAGGAGGATATGTCAAAAAAGGACATCTGGTAACCCTATCTGAAGAAGGGAGCAGTGACTCAGGGAAGCTCCTCCCCTGCCACAAATTCTGTTAAGACTTTAAGATGCTCCCGGATTCTCGCTCTTTTCATCTGGTAACCCTAGTTTATTTAGATTTACTGACTGATTCCGAAAATCAGGCTGCTCCTAGAAAGAATGAGGCGTGACCTGAGCACCTCCCCCCCCCCCCCCCCCCCAAAAAAAAAACCTGTCCCAGACAGACCCACTGACAGTTCCACTGTCTCTTCTGCCTTCCCGACCGGGTGAGGAACAGAAAACGTCGCCATGCTCCTGGGCGATTCTGTCAGACGAGGCGCCGCAAGAGCCAGGAATACGCATGCGCCCCCGACTCCCGACGAAAGCGCCCTCCTGAGGGGGACTCCCATTGCGACTCCCCAGCAGGTGAACCCAATGGGCAGGAAGGAAGGGGGCGTGGCTTTCGCCTCCGAACTCCTCCCCTCTCCCCCCCCCGCCTCTCCCTCAAGGGCGCGAGGGAAAAAGTGCGGGGTGACGGTTTGTTTTTGACCGTTGGTCTAACGGGCGGAGTAGAGTCGGTGGGTGGGAAGGGAAAGGCGGGTGAGGGTCCCTGGAGCACCCGGAGCTCATTCCGTGCCTCTCCCCGCTCGCATTGCTTCACTCGTCTCCACTCCCCCACTTGAGGCGACCTTTTAAAGAAGTGGGGGGGTTTTATTGGTGGGGGGGAGAAAAGGGGGGACCTCTCCCGTTTATGGAGGCGCTCCTGGAAGTGTGCAGCTCTGTGTGAAGAGGCTTGGCGACCCTCGCCCACTTTCGTCTCTCCTGCCTGTAAGGCTGCTAGGTCCTGGTTGGGATTTACTTGGAAATGTTGGGGGTGGAGCCTGAGGAGGGCGGGGTTGGGGAGGGGCGGGACTTCAGTGGGGTATATAATGCCACGGAGTCCACCTTCCAAAGTGGCCATTTTCTCCAGGGGAATTGATCTCTGCTGTCAGGAGACCAGTTGTAATACCAGATCTCCAGCCACCACCTGGAGGTTGGCAATCCTTACCTGCCTGCAAAGAGTGCTTTCCCATCCTTTTGGGCTGTCCCCAGGCAGGACTGGATTTGGGGACTAGTGCCGTTACTAGTGGGCCAGTTTGTATTTTTTTTAAGGGTACTTTTTAAAAAAGATTTTTCTCATGGGTTGGTTTTGAGTTCCTGTAGGATTACCAGATGTCCTCCTTTTTTTGGTGTCCTTCTTCTTTGGGGCTCTTTTAAATTAAATGGTTTTTAAAAAAATAAATATTGAACAGCAATAATTTTTTGTTGTTGTACTGCTCTCTTTTTTTGTCTAAACAGCCTATTGGCTGTAGGCTTGCCAGGTCTGGGTTGGAAAATACCTGGAGACTTTGGGGGTGGGTCCAGGAGAGGGTGGAGTTTGGGGAGGGGAGAGGCCTCAGCATGGTACAATGCTATAGAGTCCACCCTTCAAAGCAGCCATTTTCTCCAGGGGAGTTGATCTCTGTCAGCTGGAGATCAGCTGTAAAAGCAGGAGATCCCCAGGCTCCACCTGGAGGCTGGCAAGCCTAATTGGCTATAAGACCTACATGGGAAAATATTTGTGTTTAAAAAACTGACGCAAATGCCCTCTTTTGGGGTTGGAAGGTTAGGAATATTCCTAGCTAGTCCCAATTGCCGCAACTTAAATAGTTAGGGTTTTCAAAACGAGATTTGTCATAGTGATCACCCATGGTAATCCTATCCTGTCATTCTCTCAGCCACATCCCCCCTCTAGCTGTCACAGGATCTCAATATCTTTACCAGTTGAAAAGTCCAGAGGAAGTGGAGTCGTCTGCAATAAAGGTATGATGTGACTGATGCTGCTGAGATGTAGTTTTTTTTAACTACCTTGTTGCTTTTTTGTAATACTAGTCTCTTTTTCCTGCCTGCATTTGTGAAGGAGAAGGATGATACCTGCCAAGGGGAGAGGTGGTTTGTGTTTCTTTTTGACAAGCGTAATATAAAGGGAAGTTAAAAGTTAGGAATTAATTTGTGAATGCCCCAACCTTTAGTCACCTATCTCTGTTTATAGCAAGGTGTGCGTTCGATTAGAATCCAGAGCATACCTTGCTATAAACAGAGATGGGTGAATAAAGGTTGGGGGCGTTCACAACTCAATTAAATTAATTGACTGTTGTGGGGGGGGGATACGATGGAAGGTTTAATGATGGTGCTTCCTGACAGAGACTCAGCCACGCAGACTTTTAGGTTTTTCTGCTTCTGTAATGCACTCTTCTAATTACTTAGTGCAAATGGGCTACATGCATTTGCCAGAGAGAGGCACATAATTTTCTTTGCAGGGCAGGACCCCCCAAAAATGCCAGGGATGTTATTCTGAAATAGCTTTTCACTAATTTAATTTGAAAGAGTGCTGTGGTAAATGATAG
The DNA here is from genome assembly GCA_029233225.1 of Lepidodactylus listeri. Taxonomy (NCBI): domain Eukaryota; kingdom Metazoa; phylum Chordata; class Lepidosauria; order Squamata; family Gekkonidae; genus Lepidodactylus; species Lepidodactylus listeri. The sequence continues at coordinate 14,511,930 of JARCFY010000010.1, read as the reverse complement.
CAGCACCCTGAAATATAAAACCTACCTTGTCAGGCTAAACCGAGTTTGGCTATCGAATTGCTGAGCCTTGCATCATATGGCAGTCTAGGACTGCAGATTCCAAACTGTTTGTTTCCTTTCTGCCAGTCTAAAAAAGTATAAAAGAATATTTCATTTATGGCACTTTAAATTTGAGAAATATATTGAAAGACTACATAGTATCAGAAAGCTGTGTCTGGTAGAACAATATAATTTGGGGATGTGGTATTAACAGAAAAACAATATTTATTTTCTTATCCAATTATATCAATTATATATAAAATACTTCTGTTGGACAAAGAGCCACTTAAGTGGCAAGAAGTCTCAGACTGGGAGAAGGCTTCAAACTTTGCTTAATGGAATGGTAGGATCCTGGCCACTATCTCTAAGACTATCCTGCCTCAAAGAGTTATTGTAAGGATAAAATGTGGGACCATGTATGCTACCCCAATTCTTTGTCAGTGTAAATGTCAGTATACAATACAGTATAAAACTTGGCCATGCTAAGGGGCTGACTGTTTTTTCACACTATTACTGTAATAATTTATTTTTTTAAAAAGCTGGAAGGAGTGCATTTGAAGAAAAAATGCTAGTTTTCCAGATCCGAAACACAGATAAACGTAAAAGGTGAACCATTAAGACAGGTTCTCTCACAAAAAAGCTATGCATATAAACCAATAAAATAGAAAAATATTGCTAAGGAAATCATACAGAATGCAACTCTAAAAGCATACAGTCATGATCTAAATTTAAAACATGAGAGAAGTTTTAAAGCATGTCACAGTTCCAGTGAATTAATAGCAATATTTGCTCCCAAAGGATTTGGTTTGAGGCAGATCTAACAATATAAAGATTTTCTTGAATGTGAGCCATTTTTCAAGGAATGTGTTAATCTGTGAAAAATCTTTTAGTGTATTGTAAATGAAACATTAATGTGGCTATCAGTGCCTCATCTCACACTGAGTTTCAGGCACAATTTCAAAGTGTCAACCTTACTCCAAGTGGCCATCGATCAACATACCTGAAAGACTGACCCTCCCACATAACTCTCCTTCCTTGCTGAGGTTTTCATCAAAGATCTGTTCATCAGGTCATAAGAACTTTTTTAAAAATAGAAATGCCCAAACTTTGGGTCTACTTCCCCAGACATAGTTGTTTGGCATTTTTTCCCTTTCTCCTGTTGGTAAAAACAGTTTTGTTTGGTTAAGCATTTGGGGAGTGAAGACCACACTTTAAAAAATTATAGATAGGTAGTAGTTCCACTGCCAACTAACTTTAGCTCTTTAGTGTTTTTCGATTTCATTTAATTTTTGTTTATTTATTTTGTGTCCTGCCTTATACATACTTGGTGGGAAGGTACACATTTTAAATAAATTATTTAAATAAGTAAAACATAACCACTCTGTCACTGTTTAACTATTTCAGATAAATGAGCAAAATACATGTCTAGATTGACTTAGATGCCACTTACTGTAAAAGCAAACAGGCCCAAAACAACTTTCAGCATTAAAAGAGAAAAAAACAGAACACAATGTCAGTATAAAACTACAATGGTGCTATAGTAAGCAGAACAATACCCTTCTAAGCCTGTTGATTTCAATGAACTTTGACTTAACTCTTCCTAGGATGTCACTGGCAATTGATGATCTTTTTTCTTTGACTTCCTTCCTTCCATGTTTTAGTAGCTTCATGGATACCTACAGCCAGAACAATCCAGGAGACCAGTCAGTAGTTAGCAAAATGCAGAAGAAATACTGGAAAACAAAACAAGTCCTAATTAAAGTTACTGGAAAGAAAGAAGATGAACATGTGGTAGCATCTGATGCAGAGTTAGATGCCAAACTAGAGGTAACAACAATTTTTTTTAATGGGTGCTGAGAAAACTGATTTGGTGAGTGTCACATCTATGTCACAAGTAGAATTCAAATTGAAACATTTTAATATCTACCTTTGTTCTGTACTTGTAAGCTTTTTTGAAAAGTCTCACACAGAATTTCAGTCAGGTAGCAGAACCTGATACTGTTGCTCCTTTGTATTCCCCAATAAGAATACCTTCTAAAATCCTAACATTTTGACAGCTGCAACATGGACAGTGTTTTTGTCAATGCATTTCAATTGCATTGCCCAAGCTGTAATAACATTCATGAGCTATTTATATAATTCCCATCTGATTATCACAGTGCCAGTTACTTTAATTTCTGAATGAATAAGTGTTATTGATGTATGGAAACATCTGCACTAAACTAAAACAGTTGAGTTCTCTAGAAGATGATCAGCTCGTGAAGTTTTGTTTCAGTTCTTGAAGCGAAGTGGGACATGAGGTGTTAAATCTTTCCCTTTCTCATGTGGCTCAATCTGATTTGTGGTTGTATCTGCTCACAATTTACCGTTTACAGACTGGTGGGGGTCTGTGATCTTCCTCATGCCGGTCTCGGCCTTTTGCATTTTAGTTTGGAGGGACCACAACTCTGAACTCAGGATTTGGAAATGAGATTGTCATGGCTTTCTCAGCTATTAAAAGTCTGTCCATTTTATTTTCGGTACAATTGGTGAGACTCTCTGTAATAAGGGCTGTTCATGGGTGTAAGTCCCACTAAATAATATGACACTAACTTCTGAGTAGACCTGCTTAGGAGTAAGGAGAAGCAGAACTTTTGAGTGTCTAAACCTGACAAGAAACTGACAAAGGCTTTCTTATCCGCAGAGATACATTTCAGGAAATACAGAAAATGGTTTTGGGAAGGGGACAGTGAAGGCAAAGCATTGCAAGAATGTACATGTTCAAATTACTCTAGATCAAGACCAATGCTCCCTCTAAGCTGTGGAGTCTTGCGAGCAAAAATTCTCCTTTGTGAGCTACTGGCATTAAAGTTGTAAGTGAGCGATTTGGCTGCGGCAGAAATTAGTTTGCTCTGGAGCCATCCTTCCTGAGCGAAGACAAAAATATGAGCTGGAGGCTAAAAAACTGTGAGCGAGCTCACACTAACTCAGCTTAGAGGGAATACTGAGCAAAGACAAAAATATGAGCTGGAGGCTAAAAAACTGTGAGCTAGCTCACACTAACTCAGCTTAGAGGGAACACTGAGCAAGACTGTTTACCTGCTTTTCCTATTAATGAACACTGGCTAAGACAGCTGAAAGGGATAGAGGGAGAAGCGTTATGTATGTGCATTCTTCATTGAAGTGTAAATATTTTATGTACATTGAGAAAGTGGCCAACGGCAGGCGAGGAGGAGGAAGCGGATGCTGCTGCAGGAAAGCAGCATGAGAACACATGCATAATCAGCTTTTTTGTGTCAAAAACATATCTAGTGTTGGAATATGAACAATCTGTTGAACACTAGACTATATGGACGGCTTCCTGTGGACAGCTTGTGAACTGAATTGTTGGGTGATCAAGCATCTCTGAGTGTAAACTGGTGCTTGAGGTATGCCAGTTCAGTTCATGTTGTCAAAATTTTATTGTTTGTATGCCCATGGCCAAATTAATACACCAACAAACTTTTTTATCTTAAAAGGTTTTTCATACCATTCAGATGACCTGCACAGACCTTCTAAAGACAATTGAAAAATACCAGCAAAGACTTAATGGTAAAATTGCCAGAAGTGTATCTTGTTTAGTTTCATGATAAAATTGTTATTTGACAGTATTCATATACAGTTCCTCAAAACAGTATTTGATTAGATTAGACGGATACAGAATGTTTTCATGTGTTGAATTTTTGTCAGACATTATTAGTACTTTGCATCAAGTACTGCACCTGCTTCAGCGGGGAGGGCGGGGTATAAATCAAATAAATAAATAAAGTGTACATACCTCCATTCACAGTAACTGTTCGTAGGAACAGATGAGTTCTGTTTGACAAATAGCTGAACTCCCTGCTTGTGTTTGTCTTGCATCTTAATTCTTATCAGAATAAAATTACAGTTTAGTTTCACTGAAGTGAATTTAGTCTCACTGAAATGCAATAGCATCAAAACAGTCTTAATCCAGATACTCAGGCACATTTTCAGTTGTTCAGTATATGCATTATTGCATCCCTGTGTGATGCAGTAACTGTGCACATGCAGAAATGAGGAAGAGAAAAACTTAACCAACCAGTCAGTAGAGGGTACAAAGGCCACCCTCAGATAATAGATGTCCAATTCACAGAATTTAAATTCACACTTTAAAATCAGTATGACGCCTTGATGCAGGGAAATGTTTAAAACTTTAGCCTAGTAAATACACCATAGATAAGATACACATTAAGAGATGCTTGAATTAGAACTTGTGCATAGTGTAGGACCAGGGTAAAAAAATAATGGACCTTTTCTTCAGAACGCTAAAGTTGCTTCGACATGGAGGTTTTGCTCCAGTTTAACAGTCAAATGGAAGAGGGTTTTGGGGGAATATTAAATTGTTCCCTAATCGTCCACTTTCTGTTTTTTCCTCTGCTTTGTTTCAATGTTCCCCAAATCTGGGTCTATACAATCTTTTGGGATTGCAGTCAGAGTACATTTGCATTCTGTGTCGATGGGAGGTGCACATTTTTAAAGTCCTGTTTCCTTGCCTTACCCTACCCCCTTGGCCACCATTGCCCTCTGTATTACCAGAGGGCCTTTTCAGTTTGTTCAAAGACTGGTACTTGCTAGAGCACAATAGCACTGCAGTGTTATAATGATAACTATCTATTTCCAATATCTACTACATTATCTGAATCTCCAACTTTCATTAGGGAATAAAGCAAGTCCTTTCCCCTTGTATCTCTACAAACAACATGGTTAGAGACTAACTTTTTTATACAGAAAGCTAGGCATTCAGAGGAACTAGTGGATTGTAACTAGTGTTATGATGCTATTGTAATCTAACGGTTATGAAGCAGAGGTCCATCAGTGGCTATTAGCCACAAGGTATAGATAGGAACTCTCGGTCTGGGACAAGTGATGCCCTGATGCTCTGTATTCTTGGTGTGGGGGGGCAATAGTGGGAGGTCTTCTAGTGTCCTGGCCCCACTGGTGGACCTCCTGAGGGCACCTGCTGTTTTTGGCCACTGTGTGTCAGTGTGTTGGACTGGATGGGCCATTGGCCTGATCCAACACTGGCTTCTCTTATGTTCTTAATTAAGGCTGAACAAGCCATCCAGTGGCGTGGCAAGGGGAAAATGAAAGGAAAATGAAAGCTGGTAGAGGAAAGTACACACAAAACTCATGTGGATACTTCTTTGCTAGTTTGCTAGTGCAAATGTTTCTGCATTTACAATGGTGTTAACAGGGAAAAAGGTTCTTCATTTTGGAGTCTAAGGAATCAAGTCACTTTCTTTTCTGTCCTAAACATTTGTGTAAAAGATTTGTTCAGTCTGTGACAGGAGACATTGTTTATTACTGCACTTTTTAAAAATATTCCTTGTCCATCTAGTGCAATGGTGGCTAAGCGTGCCTCCCCCCAAGCTCTAAGATACTAGTCAAATCCAGGTGTGAGGCTCGTATGAGTCTATTATGTTGCCACCTTCTGCCTTGGATAGGTTTGTTTGTAGTCTACTGAGCTAGAGTTCAAGCAACAGTGCAGCCCAACAGAGGTGGGTAGTAATACAGTACTGACTCGATGCTGTAGCCTGCCATACAGCACCCCCTGCTCCTGTGCAAAACAGCCATGATTCCCCCACTGTGCTATTTAGTACGGGATACCCATGGTATTTAGCACAACAATGAAATTAAGTTTCAGGACCTTTCTTTTGTATACTTGACAGGATATCTCTGAGGTCAACAAACATGCAACAGACTCTATCTGGTGGATAATTTTAACTGCAATATAAAAGTAACAACTAAAAATTATGAGTGATTATTACATTTAAGACGTTCATGGTACATGTTTCCAGGATATTAATTTGTTTCTCTCAACAGAGGAGAAACCAACTGTTCCACATAAAAATCTTTAATAAAAATATATTTTAAATCATTTCCATCGAAACCCAAAGGGCTTAACTTTAGATGGATTGTATTACTGTGTCTGATGCCGATATTTGCCTTGTTCTAAAGCTGCTGAGACCTGAACAAGACCATTAGCAATAGGACATTTTAGAGCTCATTAGTTCATCGGGTCGCCATAAGTCAGAAGTGACTTGACAGCACTTAACACACAGAGGCACACGCACATAGCTGCTACTTCACCTTTCCTTGCTAAATATTTAGCATGCAGGAATGTTTCCATAAAGGAATGAAAAAGTGAGATGCACAATATAATAAGATGACACCTTTGATTGGATCACTTCTCTTAATAAAACAATCTTTTCTGCCTGCCTGAAATTTTATTTTATTTGTACCCCATCACTCTTCTCAATGAGGACCGAAAGCAGCTTACATTGCTCTCTCCTATTTTATCCTCATAACAACCCTGTGATGTAGGTTAGGCTGAGAGAATGGGACTGCCCCAAGGTCACCCAGCAAGCATCCACAGCATGAGTTTGATTAACGTGAAGGCTTTTGTTCTCTCTCACTATCAAAAGTCTGTCCGATACAACTTCCCTAGTTTATTGTGTAATGTCTCTGAATATAAAACAGACTCGTAGCCATGGGGGCATTTGGGGTCAATGCCCCGACAGATGAGCCCCCTCCCCAACCTGGGAGGATGCCAGACCCACCCCCAGTGCACTGCGCTCCTTACCCCTGCACGCTGTGGCCAAGCGGGGGGGGGGGGGGGGGGGAGAGGCGGCTGCAGCTGGAAGCAGCAGGAAGATCCAGTGAGGCTACTTAGCAACTGCCCACTGGGGTAAGGAGCTGCTTCCTGCTGCAGCCAAGGGGCAGCCTCGCCAGGTCTGAGAAGCTGCTGCAGATGGCACCTGCAAGGGGGGGGGAGAGGGGAGCATTGCACTCATTCACCTCACCCATGGTCACTTCACCTCGCCAGCCAGGCTCTCCTCCCTTCCAAGCACCCGTGAGTTCAGGAGCAGAGAAGGCTGGCATGGAAAGCAGTGGGCTACACTGGTGAAGAAAATGGCGGAGAAGGCAGTCAGGCAGGGGAGAATGGCCTGTCCCAGCACCAATCATACGGTCGCTTCTAGGTGACATCACAACTGATGTCACCATGTCAGGGACACGTGTGCCTCTGCCCCTTGCCGAAAATTTTCTGGTGATGGGGCTGATACAACGAGACTCTTGGTACCTAAAAGACTAACAGATTTACAGTGACATAGGCTTTCTTTCCATCTGCAGAAGAGGGATGCAGCCCATGAACCCATTATGCCACACAGTGCAATTCGTAGTCTTGAAGGTGCCCTCATAACTCTTCTTTGGTTTTACAACAGATGTAACATCGATATCCTTCTGCCATCAGTCTTTATGACTGGTTTCCATCTCCTGGAAACAATTTTTTTTAATATGGGTGACTATAAGAGACATAAAGCCACTTATATGTCCATTCTTTCTCTCTTAGCTGTTTCTGAGCAAGAAAATGAGCTTGGGCTGTTCTTAAAGGTTCAAGCAGACCGAGGCGAAGTTCAGATTGGCAGAATGATTGATGCTACTGGCAAGGCCCTCTGCTCATCTTCCCAGCAAAGGTTTATGTTTTTTATTATCCCATTTGCTCAAAATTTAATTTGGTACTGCTGCTATAAAAATAATATACGGAGTACGTGCAATTCTTATTTGGTACTCCAGAGTACAAGTAGGCTGTACAGAGACGGACTGCATCAGGATATTAAATATAAAATCTAAGCAGTTCATAAAAGTAAGTGAAACCACAAGTGTTCACTTCTTTATTGCTTTACTATCTCTCTTGAAACATTAATCACTCTAACAGTGTAATCCTTAGCAGAGGTACACCCTAAGGCCACTGACTTCAACAGGGTAAGAAGGTATAACTCTAGGATTTCACAGCTAGCTGTTGGAAAAAAATAAATAATTGATGAATCAATTTATGTTGGCTTTAATCCAATAAATCTGAAAGGGGGCATTAATCTTTGATCTCTTAACTGATGATGCTGTATTCAGCAGTATTTCCTTTTCATAACAAAGTCTACTGTTTAGGATTAGTATATGTACTTAAACTGCCTTTGCATTATCATTAGTTTCATATTATTCTTACACTGTTTTTCTTTTGCACATCATTTTTTGCCAACTCTTACTGTAACTTAATCCATTCAAGCCTTTAATATAAACACTTGCACAACCAGTGCAGATGCAGTGAAGGTGGTTCAGAGATTAGGTGCAGGCTCTTGGATCATATGCTTCCTCCCCCTCATCTCTCCCCTCTTCAAAGTGAATTTTCTTCCTCCTGCAGGGGAAGGGAGAGAAGGAACTTTGCTAACTTGCATCGGGCTTAGTAGACAGTGACCAGTCTTTGGAAATTACAGCATAATTTTTTTTAAAGCCCATGTCAACTAAAGATCCCCATTTGCAATTCAAAATGCATAAATATATGTTCAGGCTGTAATTGGCCACTATGAGTCCAAAGAAGAAAAATGATGCGCGGGGGGTGGGGGGTGGGGAGAGAGAATCCAGCAATCTGTAATCAGAGGACACCGGTGGCTAGAGACCATTGCCATGTTCCCCTCCACCTAGCAATCCCTTCCGGTCCCAGGAAAACAGACTCCTTTATTTACAGGACTTGTAGGTTGGGGAGCTGCTATTAGTTCATGAGGAACATGGCAAAAATCTACACTCTTTGTCATGAAAGTTGCTGAATCTAACCTCCTATAGCTCTGAGCATGCAAAAGCCCACCAAACAGTATTTACACTTACAGTACTGATTATTTGTACCGCAATGGAACATATTATAGGAACTGTTGATTCTTCTCTCCTTCCATGCACCACTTTTGCAATACTGCCTTTATCATTTTGATTCAGTCCAGCAATCCACTGTACATTTCTCTTTTATCTTCAGGCTGGCTCTCTGCACCCCTTTGTCTCGCCTTGGAAAAGAACTCGCAACCTTCAGTCAGAGGGCTGTATCTGACACCTTGCTAACAATCAGTCAAATGGAGCAGGCCCGCACAGAGTACAGAGGGGCTTTACTGTGGATGAAGGATGCTTCCCAAGAATTGGATCCAGACACCCACAAGCAAATGGAGAAGTTCAAAAAAGTATAAATCCTCAAGACAAAGCTGTTCTGCACTTTGTTCAGATGCCGTTTTTCCTCTAGGGTTTCTATCTGAGAAGAGATTAGGTGTTGGCCTTGAGTACATGAGCTGCCTCTTGTACTCCTCCCCAATCCTTCATCCCAACAAGAAGGGAATGGCTCACCTGAGAGATCCCACAATTATTTAAGTCTCTCTTGATGCCTCCAACTTCATATATTAAAACTAGTGGTTAATAAAATACCTTCTTAGTTTCAAATGTAACACAAGCCCCGTAAAAGTCTGAGAGCAGAGGAGAAATTCAGTAGTCCTTAAACTAACAATATAGGGAATTTTTTATGCTCTAGAGGAAATTAATGGAAGCCAGATTGGGTACTGGTGTTTGTGTGTGTGTGTGTGTATGTGGAAACAAGCCATCAGAAATAGTTAACTTCTTCCCCACCTGAAAAACTGCAGAAATATTTAACCCTTTTTTTTATAAGCCTAGGGTTATATGAATGCAGGCAAGAATGAGATGGAATCAGTCAGTTCTTCAGAGTGAGGGCTGTATGCTAAGAGGCCATTGGTGCTGGCTTGTGGTTTTAACAGTGGTACAGAAATATCAGTCATGTCCTGGGCACGATCTTGTAGGCTGCTGTACTCGTGTAGATGATTATCTGGTCAGGTCAGAAGGTAATATAAGTATTTTGTAGAGACCAAGTACGAAAGGTTTTTAAAAGACTTTAGCTGGTATGATTGTTTTGTTTATTGTTGCAGGTTCAGATGCAAGTAAGAAATACCAAAACTCAGTTTGATAAACTGAAGATGGATGTTTGTCAGAAGGTAGACCTTCTTGGAGCCAGCCGCTGTAACATGCTGTCACACTTCCTTGCTATCTACCAGGTATCTATTCCAGGTTGAGGCAGCATTGGTACCCTTATACCACTAATGCATCTATTTATTTATGTTCTCTTTATCCCTGTATCCCTACTTGAGGGACCGCCTTTCCCCATATAGGCCCCAGAGGATACTGAGGTCAGGCACTCAAAATCGCCTGACTTGCCCCAGTCCAAAAGAGACTCGGTTGACTTGTACCAGGGCCAGGGCTTTCTCGGTGGCGGCTCCTTACTGATGGAACGAGCTCCTGGATGACATCAGGGCCCTGCGGGATCTATTACAGTTCCGCAGGGCCTGCAAGACGGAGCTCTTCCGCCAGGCTTTCAAATAGGAGCCGCGATCGGGGAGAAAGTTGATTATACCATCGCCCCGGCCCTGTTGGTCGCACCCTGCTGCCTTTGCCCACCTGAGTGCTCTGAAGTCGCCATCTTGTGTATTTGTAATGTAGTGTTGGTTTTAAATGTTTTATATTGTAAACCTGGTTTATGCTGTTTTATGTTGTGAGCCGCCTTGAGCCGGTTTGAAAAACTGGCAAGGCGGGATATAAATGGAATAAATAAATAAAATATTAATCTAATAATTTCTACCCTGTCTTTTCTTCAGAGTGAGGGCAATGAATTAAGTGTACTGAGCTGAAGTACTGAAGTCAGAGATTTTTACACTGAATATTTACACTGATACTATATTGTTTGAGGCTACTTCTATTATTGACACTTTTATGGCAATCAAGTAAAACAATACCACATCAGATCAGCACACAAAGAATCTATGACATAAATATAATAAAACTGCACACACCGCAAATCAGTAAATGAACAAATGCATTAGTAAGCAAAACAGCCAGTTAAATATAGAATAAAAAGCAAAGCAATATAGAGGCAAGGGAAAGAAGATAATAGCTGCCAAAAGCCCATTGGAATAGGCTTGCCTCACACAGTTTCCCTAAGTATACCTAGAGTTCCCTCCATATATGTCCTTAGAGCCGTTCCAAAGAGTTGGTGCCACCACCAGAAAGGCCAGTCCTGTTGTGGAGGCCAGTTGTACCTGCTGAAAAGAGGGATTCGCACACAGGAACCGTTGGGTAGTTGGCAGCTGTGTATAGGCTGAGTCAGTCCTTCAGATATGTGGATCCCAGGTCATGAAATTTTTAAACGGTTAAAACCAGGTTTGTGCCTGGATACAAACAGGAAGCCAAAGTAACGTGCAAAGTTGGAGGTGATATTCTTCTGGTGCCCGCACCTGCTGGTTGACTGGCAGCTGCATTTTTCATTAGCTGAGTCCCCTTCAGTGGCAGCTGAGTCCCCTTCAGTGGCAGCCAAGTGTATAGCATGTACCATAGTCCAGTCTGGAGGTTAGTAAAGGTAAAGGTTTCCCTTGCTCGAAAGCCAGACGAATATGACTCTAGGGATGCGGTGCTCATCTCCGTTTCCAAGCCAAAGAGCCAGCGCTTTCTGAAGACATTTCCGTGGTCATGTGGCCGGTGTGACTAGACACTGAGGTGCACGGAACGCTGTTACCTTCCCACCAAAGTGGTACCTATTTATCTACTTGCAATTTCTTGCTTTCAAATCAGTGCCTAGGTCAGTGTATTCAAGAAGAGAAGAGAGAGTGCATAAATATTATGCAAATGACAGCAGTCTTCCTGTCTTTGGTTCTACCCCTCTGTTGTCCATTCTTCTTGGCCACTCTGCTCTGTTTGCTTACCCTGGATTCAGTTACTTCAGCTATAGGTAGGTTAGCAACCCCAAGCAGCCATACATAGCTGAGTTTCCTGGCTGTGGTTTTATAAAACTCTTGGGATAACCAAGAGATGTTCTGAAAGCTCTCTAAGAAATCTTGCAAACGCCAGGTCTGAGGGGGCTTAGCCTATTCCTGTTGGCCATTGTCCTCCCTTTCTAAGCAGTATTCTTCTGACAAGAATGGGGCGGGGCTGTGATATCCGGGAGAAGCAACTGGAGAGGTCTTGTAGATTCATCCTTAATGCCTTGCAGTGTTCCCTCTAAGCTGAGTTAGTGTGAGCTAGCTCAGGTTTCTCGCCTCCGGCTCACACATTTTTGTCTTACCCCAGGAAGGATGGCTCCAGAGCAAACTAATTTATGCCGTAGCCAAATCGCTCGCTCACAACTTTAATGCCAGTCGTTCACAAAGTATATTTTTTGCTCACAAATCTCCACAGCTTAGAGGGAGTGTTGAGACCTTGGCATTTCTGAGCTCTTGCAAGACAGCCCTTTTTGCTTAATCTCCTCTACATTACTTGTGGCAGGCTAGTGAACAGGTTGGTGGGGTTTTGCGATATGCAGCACAAAAAAAAATCGTGGACCTTCAACACCATTTTGTTATTTTTAAAAAATAGCCACAGGCAGGGCAATTCTGGCTAGAGAAGCAGCCAGGGAATGCTGAATCCTTTTCCCCATTTGTTTGTCTGCTCTGAAATTTGGTGTTGGGGCATCATTACTCATATTTGTATATAATATTTAGCTAGCCCCCCCTCCCCTTTCATGACCATTGAATAAACTTGACTGCTACCACTGATCATTGGAGTCTTACCCTACAAAGGAAGCACTCTGAGGGCCAAATCTTGCCCCATAATATTTCTGGCAAGTATAGCTTGTCCACTGCAGTACAGCCATGTCATAAAATATTGTCATATGTGTCCATTAATATTGATATGCATACTTTGCTTACTTTAGACAGCTTTTTTGCATTTCTGTGAAAAGTCCGCTCAAAAGATGTCTGAAATTCATGGATGCTTTGCAAGTTCTCACTCAAACTATCCTGTGGCATCTGAGGTACGTTGTATAATTTAATTAATATGGAAAAGTAGCAGCTCTAGAGAGAAAAGCATGCTGAGATTTGCTGGGTACTTTGACAATGTCATTGTGTCTTCTATGGTTTTTATTCACTTCATTTAAAAACAGTTTACATTATCTAAAAATACAGAGTATCATAGCATATTAGACTTCCAGATGTACTATAAATTGTTTTCCGTTTAATCTCAGAAAGCTGGCCAAATGAGAAAAAGACAGGAATATCATGAAACATAAGAACATAAGAGAAGCCAATGCTGGATCATGCCCATCCAGTCCAACACTCTGTCTCACACAGTGGCCAAAAATACCAGGTGCCATCAGGAGGTCCACCAGTGGGGCCAGGACACTAGAAGCTCTCCCACTGTTCCCACCCTCCCAAGCATCAAGAATACAGTGCATCACTTGCTCCAGACTGAGAATTCCTATCTCTACCTTAGCCACTGATGGACCTCTGCTTCAGATGTTTATCCAATTCCCTCTTGAAGCTGTTCATGGTTGTAGCCGCCACCACCTCCTGTGGCAGTGAATTCCATGTGTTAATCACTCTTTGGGTGAAGAAGTACTTCCTTTTATCTGTTCTAACCCGACTGCTCGGCAATTTCATTGAGTGCCCACGAAATAGAAGATGATAAATGCATTTAACAAATAATGGTTGTGCTGTATCATCCAAAGTTGTGAAAAAGACAGAAGAGACATTATGGATAGTGAATGGTCATTTCGCCTTTCTTTTGTTTGATCTGACCTGATTGGCACACGATAATTCACATATAGGCAAGGGTTGTTTCACACATACATACAGTATTGCCTTTGAAAAAGCACTTAACAGGGCGCCAAAGCCAGGCATGATGCCCTGTTGAGCTTAAATACACACTTTATATTTTCAAGTGTAAACTTAAAAAACTATGCCCATGTGTAGGCCCCATCTATAAGTTGTGGAAGAGGAGAGGGCACCACCACCCACCTGTGTCTCCCCAGTAATCTCACAGTTTACATGATGCTATCACATTCATATTTCCCTGTCCCTACTTGCAAGGGGGCAGCAGCATAAATGCATGTCATCTTCTCATGGCTTCTGTTTCAAAGGCATGCTAGATGGATGCCCACATGTCTACCCATAAAATGTGGTTTCTGTATATGTATACACTGAAAAGCACTGTAATATGCAAAGCAACCTTAAATTCTTGCGTTCACTTAGGTTGTTGCTTATTTTCCAATCTTGGGAAAGTAGCAAATCATCATGGCTCACTGAGACACTAACTGCTGTTGCATGCTTTCTCTTCTTTCATATCATTTGAGTTGCAACACTTTCCTGTGCCTACAAGAATAGTGTGGAGGGAATTTGTTCTTACTGATTAACACCTTGTTGGAACAAGTGACATCTCTGCAGAAAATCACAATTTACAGAACCTCTGTGCTTTATGAGTATCTTATTGGGGAGGGAAGAAAGGGAGCAATTTGGGCTGTGACAATGATAAAACACAGTAAGGTTTGAAGAATCTGAGATATGGCTAGTTGATTCAGTTTGCCTTTCTCATGAATTCTCCAATGATTCATTAAGTCTATCCTTAAAACATAGGATTAAGAAAAAAAGCACACTGTCTTCACTGTTCAGAATGTTTGTTTTCCTTAATCTGTTATTCTGGAATAATGGTGTTCCAATTAAAAAAGATTTCAGTAACCTCTCCTAGTTACAAAATAAATTACTTTGTGTAGTTATGTCACCGGATATGTGCAAAAAAGCTAACAAAATGATTAGTTAAGATCACTCTCAAGAATAGGATATATATGTCTTTTTAGAGAAGTCTCACTGAAAATAAAATCTTCACTCTCTTTTAAAAGCAATTTGTTTATGCAGTTGCAGGCACCTAACCAATCTACTACAGAAGATGCAACTTCAGCAGACCTTGAAAGGTAAGTGCAATGGGAAATTATTTGAACAGCCGGTAACAAAAAACCCAGACTTAATTACATAATTCAGTCTTTTGCACATATGTAAGGGCCTGGTTAATGCATGCAGCAGCGATGTACAGCCAGAGCCCCCTCATCTATCAACAGCAAAAGCTCAAGTTTTTGCCTGAGCACATTTGGAGCCTGGTATTAGGCACAGCAGCATGCAACTGTTACAAACTCACATAGATCAATTGACCTACTAACTGTGGCCATAAATAAGATTCCTTACTCATATTAGGTATTTAAAATGGCTTTATTTAATGAACTAAGAATTCTTAACTCTGAACTTTAAACCTAGAGATTAGAGGCATCTGATTTTTACTAGTGTAACCACATTGAAATGACTGGACTAAACTTCTCAAAGCATATTTTATAAGAAAAGTAGACTTCAGTGATCCTACTGTATCAGTACTGAAGCTACAAAACTTAATATGACCTTTTGTTTTTAAAACCCCAAGGCTGGTTTTACTGAATGAAGATGCTCCTCTTGCTCCCTCAGGTAAGATGCTGAATTCTGTTTCCTTGGAGATTTCTCTAGAGGCAGTAAAAAGTAGACGTAACATGACCACTTGGTATCCTGACTAGGTTCATTATACACAGTTTAATGTAAATGTACATTGAGGAAATCACTAGTTTGCTTTTTTATATATAGAATACTTTGCCTGGTGTGTGGATGGTCAAGTGCCTGATAGCAATTGCACTTAGGGATATGCAGTTGGATGGTAACCATTCAAATCTTGAACAAAATAACCATTTTTCTTTGGTACAGTTATACCACATTTGAATTCAAAATGTAAGATTGTCACTTCCGACTTACAGCAACCGTATGAATTAAATGTCCTCCAAAACGTCCTATTGTTAACAGCCATGTTCAGGTCTTGCAAACTGAGGGCTGTGGCTTCCTTGATGGAGTCAATCCATCTCATGGTGGGTCTTCTTTTCCTGCTGCCTTCAACTTTTCCTAGTGTTATTGTCTTTTTCAGTGACTCTTCTCATAATGTGACCAAAGTACACAGTTCAGGGTTGATTAATCCTCTCAGTGCCACCTGACTACAAATGCCAACTTGCCCAAGTGAGCAGTTCACTTGGCAGGCAGGTCAGTTCAAGGGCACTGAACAAATCTGGAAGTATCCTGCAACGTAACTTGCCTGGAGCTCATCGCAGTAAACCTTGCTCTGTAAGACTGCGGAGGACATCAGCTTGGCATGCAGAAGGTCCCTCAAGCTTGAGACTCTGAAGAGCTGCTGCTAGACTGAGTAGACAATACTGATTCAGTATAAAGTAGCTTCAAGTGTGTGAAAGCTTTCAATTGCCACTTGTCAGACAGGCATTTCCTAGTCTAATCAAACAACATGAGTACGAAAGCACACATCTATTGTAAGGGAGGAATGTGGTCTTGTCAGCTCCACTAGAAAGCTGTTGCTTTCCTCAGTAACTTGACATCCTTTGCATCACTGCACATCAACAGCATCCGTTGCCCCAGGGAAGAGTGGCTCAGCCACCAAGTCCTATACCTCACAGAATGGGTACACTACCAAATTTTTCTAATGATCCAGAGGAAGTCTGGCAGGCCATTTGTATCCTATGCTGCAAACCTCCCAAGTTCTCTTCCAGTTTTCCCTTTGAAGGAGCAGAGGGAATGGATTGCCCTCACTCAAGATTAGCCACCTAGGTCTGCTTTGGGCTTCCCCTCCCAACACCACTGCTCGCAAGGATCCTCAAGGAAATCAAAACTACAGAAGTGGAGGTCATTCTGTTAGTTCCACAGTGGCCCTTCAGACCTGATCCAGCTGGCCACTCAGCTGCCATGGCTGATCCCTAGAGCCTTACCAAGGCCTCTCTGTTCACCCAGATCCATCTTGGTGTCTCCTCTCTGCCTAGACATTAAGCATAAACTTCTTGATACATTGATCCAATCATCAGTACTATTCTAGCCTCGTGTCCTTCCACACATCCATAATAGTAACCAAGGTCTCAAACGACCCCAGTGAGGTGGCCTATATCTCACTATCCAAGCCCAGCTTTTGTCTGCACCCTACAACTATTTCCACAATCCCCAAGAACAGCCATTACATCAACAGGCTTCAGTACTCGGGCATCCCTTGAGAAAATTCGTAAAGGCATCATGTGGATCTCAGTCTCTTATTTTCTTTGGCATTACAAGACATGCAAACAAGCACCAGCCTTTGCCTGAAGAGTGTTCTAGTAAATCCTATCTACATAAAAGTACATGTCAGCAATTTAGCCACCCACTCAGAATGTACATACTGCTGTGCAGCATCCCAACCTGGATTCCCTCCTCCAATAGAGAACATCAGAACTTACTATGAGGGTCTTCCTAGTCAGTGAAATCCAGGCATGGCTGGGATAGTTGTACTTGGGAGTTCAGTTCCCTCCTGCATTCAGGGGCCCTCACAATTATTATTCTTGTTTTTGTTGCCAAGGGCATGGTTTTCCATACTCTAATGTACTTTACTTGTTACGCCTTGGGGGAAAGGTCACACCCTGCTTGGCTAACTGTTTCCCTGACTTGGGGTGGTATGTTTTCAGTTGGCTAAGTTAAAGATTTAGAAAGTAAGTTGTCACAACTACTCTTTTAATCGTGTGATTAGATGCGGTGTGTCTTTAATTTTCTTGTTATTTCTTTCTCTCAAGGTATGTAGGCCACCAGGAATTTAATTCCAAATCTCATTATTCAACTTTTTCCATAGTATTGTGCCCAAGCTCTAAGGCTCCTTTGTTAGACTATGTGGTCCTGAGGATCAGACTCTAGTACTGAAAATAGCATATGACTCTGGGTTAACAATTAACAAAATAAAACTTTATTTTTACAAGAAGCATATTGGTTTCACAATGTTTTGTAACTTTTCTCTTCAGTGTATAATAATAATAACTTCTGACTGAGGTAGCACATTCTTTCACTTCACAAACACCCCTCGCTCTCAAATCCTCCATTCTCTTCAGAATGTATTTTGTCCATCTTTTATTTTATTTAATCTTTTACTTCTTAACTCAGGTTTCTGTCAGCTTCTGTTTCTCACACCCTTAATAACACTTTGACAATATTAGGTTTTGACTCTCTCTAGTTGCTAATAGGTCCTCTAAAGTATTTTGCTTTCTTTTTAGAATCTTAAATACTTTTCACAGCACTAATATGGGATTTTAATCAAAAGACTGCTTCTCAGACTCTTTAGATTGCTGATTGACTACAGTTGACTGTTAACTGCTGGCTGAACACTGACTTTCTCCACACACTTCTTAGCTCTGCCTATACACTCTCAGTCACCAACCAACACTCACTCATCCCCCCTTCCACTCCCCTTGTTCTTCTGCAACTCACAAAACATTTAAAGAAACACACACTTAAAACTTTAAAGCATTATACAAGTGGAAGGAGTTGAACATTCTGTTACAATCAGAAAGGCATTTTGCTTTTAACTGATTATATAAAATGGGTATTTCCTATTATCTACTTGGAATTTAGCAGGCAGAGACCCATGGATGAGAATATAAGCCTACACTTTTCATTTCAATTGGGTGGGAAAACAATAAGTTAACAGATACAGCGTGTTTCCATCTGAACCCAATAAAATGGTTTAAAGAACAGAATAGAGAACAAACACATAATAATAAAAACAAAGAATGATAATAAAATTTTCTTGTACAGTGATTCCATAAAGTCAGAACACAGGATCTTTCCCTGATGTTTGTCAACCTAAACAATGCATACAAAAGCCACACAAAATACTGGGGCCAGCACTGTATTCTTTGTTTTAATGGTAGGTGTCAGAAGCATTAAGTACTTCTATTAGAAAAAACTTAACAGTGCCATCATAAGCAGGGTTTAAAGTCAACTGGCTTAGAAAGACATTATTCTGTTTAGGATTGCACTATACAGAATAAAGAAGATGGAAATACCATCATAGTTTCTTGTATTTAGGTAACATAGGATGTTCTTTCTGGCTTCTCTAAGCTACATATGGTGAAGAGAGAACAGACACCCACGTAAGGATATGAGGAATGGCTATCATATGGTCTGTGTAATGAGATACATCGGCAATTTTTTTCTGATTCCAAAGGGCAGAATGAAAGAAAATACAAAACAAACCCTTTAAATATTATATTCATACTTAGCTTGGCTATTATATGATTATGTGACAGAGGCTAATTTTAAATATTGTATTTTATTTACTGGGACGCTAGGAAAAACTAAGCATTATGTGAGTTGACAAAGTTAAGGTAAATGAATTCTTTGGGAAAAATTCCTTTGTGAGTTACTCTTCACCTCTCCTGTAGATATTTCCTATGCCACATTTTGTTCTGGTATTACCAGAACAGAAGATGCAAAAGACAATCCCTGGCAGAGAAGTAAGTTTGGAGATACTCAACTATTGATCCCTGAGAAAGGTGAGAATTCAGCAAATCTGCATAGGCCTGCTTTATAAATTGTCTCCCTTTATACTTTCCTCTTATACAATGGGATTCTCCACATACAAAATGTATATATGCTGGAATGTGAATGGATTTTCCCTGAGATGTGTACAAGAATATTTCATATGTAACACAGTGATTTAGTCTTTCAACACAACTCAAAGAGAACATATAAGCCACCTTATTTGTCTCCTTGTTTTAACAATAATTTGCTAATTCAGCCATCAGCATGTATTTGTAATTCTTTCTAGCTTCAGTTGTCAGCTTTCCGTCTTCAGTTCATTTGTTCTGTTGCCATTCTTTTAGAACATCTTCTGCTTTTCCTCCAATCTGTTTTTGGTCCTGCTGTCCCTTCAACTATTTATCATGCTTAAACTTTACCTCAGTTTCCATTGTTGCCTTTACATTTGTAACACAAAACACTTTGTGCCTCCCCCCCCCACCCCCCATGACCAAAGTCTGCTAGCCAGCCATCTGTATGGCGAAGATGCTCATGGTGCCACACAACCCAGTTTCCAGCACAGCAACTACTGAGATTTAGGCTCATAAACACTTGTAACCTCTACAGTGCTTGTGTGTGTGTGTGTGTGGGGGGGACACTCTTAGGATGGTCTGCCCCAGAAGATTGATGAATCTGGAAGGCTACCTGATTTTTCTTGGGGATTTTCCATTCAGCAAGATTGGCACTCCTATCATAGCCCTGGTTAACCTGTGAAGTGCAGAGATGACCCAGGCAGTGGACACAGTTGCTCAAGAGAGCCCTCTTCCTTCCTGTGGAGCCTGGAATTCCCCTTGGTTTTCATTGAGGATCGTAGGACCATGAAGCCAGTCAGTTAAGCGAGTGGAAGAAAACAAAGTAAATGTGACCTCTCCTACTTGGCTGATTGATTTCAGAAGGTGGTGTTGGGGGATGCTGTGGGGTGCCGCTGGGATCCATTGTGTTCCAGTACTTTTAAACATTAACATGAGGCCATCAGGAGAGTGTTTGGGGATTATGGCGCCACCAATATGAGAATGACAGCCGGATCTTTTTCTCCTTATCAGCTGAAGGGAGTGGGATAGATGAGGGCCAATTAACTCAAGCTCAGTCTGAACAAGACTGAAGTACTCTTGGGTCAATGACAAAGTTGCTTGAGAACCAAGGCATAAGCTCCCCCCCCCCCCCAAAAAGGAGCAGGTTCATTGCTCGAGGATGCTGCTGGATCCTGGTTTTAGAGTCATCCAGTAGCACATCCGTTTTGTTGGGATTCAGTTTCAATATTAGCCTCATCCATCCCACAGCTGCCTTCAGGCACTTGCTCACACTTTTCACAACCTCCTTGGGATCTGCCGGAAGCATGAGATGAGCGTTATCCACATCATGGTAGGAACTCAGCCTGAATCTCTGGATGACCGCTCCCAGAGGCTTTATGTAAATGTTTTCTTCCTCCAAAGCAGAGCATGAATATTAAATTTTATGTAAATATTGAATAGCATAAATTTAAGTAGTCACAAGGAAAAGACTTATAAAACCTTGTATTTTTGTTTTACATCTCTTCCAGATGAATTACTGCCAACAGAGTCTGCTGAAGAATTTTTTAAGAGAGATTTTTCTTTTCTGGAGAACTTAACAAACTCCCATTCTTCAAGCACTGGAAACAGAGCACAGGAATGCCCAAATGTGTTTAACAGCCCTTGTAGGACTACCTCTATTGAGGAACCTGCTACAGAAGTAGAATCTTTAGCAAATTCATCTGGATTCCTACCTTCACAACTCTTTGATCTAGGCCTTCATGCTGCTGGGGGATTAAATAGTAAGTACCAAAGTGACTAGTTGTTGATGTTTTTAATCATTAAAGGCAAAAGATCTTTTGAATTGGATAGCTTCAGCTAAGTTCCAGCATAAGGAAATTGGATTTTGGAAAAAAAAATATTGACAATCAAATTTTGAGAGTATTTGTTACTTGAATCTTTCAGGACAGACTTACATAGGATCTCAAAGTGGGTTCCCCTCCACGCAAGCTATGGGGCAAGGCTATGTTAGTTTAAGCAGTACTTTGTACGCCTTCAACACTCCGCACAGGATCTGCACTGTGATTTTATGTAGCTGTAAATACTTCCTCATTCATTCTTAACTCCCTGTACAAATATGTTCCCATGGGGTATATAAGAGCAATTAATACGAAACTGTTGTGTGAAGATTGGTCTAGTTCATGTATGTTAAACATGCAGCCCATGGAGGGCTCCTATCCGGCCTGCCAAGAACTGGCCGTCTCCCACTTGTTTCTCCAGTTCTGCTGCTGCATCGCAGCTTGCTTTGCCAGACTCTCTCAATTGCACAGGAAAGATAGATAGGCAAGCCTCTGTTCCCTGCCCTGGCTGAGGCTCCTCCCCCTCCTCCTCTCAGGGGGAGGTTGGGAACAAGCCAGAGCTTGCTTCCTGGCCAGGCTGCCTCAGTCACACAGGATACAAAGGCAAGCCTTTCTTCCCTTTTATTGGCTGAGGCTTCTCCCCTTCCTCCTGCCTTGCTTTGTTCAGCTGCCTCAATCACACAGGAGAAATACAAAGAGCACCTTTAAGACAGACAAAGTTTTATTTAAAGTATGAGCTTGTGTGTGCCTTGCTACCATGTGTGTTTTGTTGGGCTCGTTATGCCAGGACTCTCCTGGGTGCAACTGGGTTCCCTCTCCCTTTTCACGGTATTCAAGCTCTCATGATCCAGTCTTTCTCAGTAGGAAAGCAACGTGAACTATTTAGATGAGGAATGACAACAAGCCAGTGAGGTCAATTAAACTGAGAGTGTGTGTCCAGAACAAGTTCACCTGGCACATTTCCTTTGTAGACGGGGTTTTGAACCTAGGCTTCCCAGATAGTAGGCTGATACTGACCATTATACATTGCTGTCTCTCTATTCTTGCACCGCCTCATAGGAGTTGTAGTTATTTCTCTGGGGAAGACTATAGTTTTGTAGACAAACACATAGCCTTCAGTCTGTGTCAGGATGCCTTCTCATGTTCTTGACCAGCACACAAAGCAATTTATGTACAAAAGCGCTCAATGCCCAGCCATTTCATGTTTTCCCCGGGTCCTGAGCATGAGATTTCTGTAGGTTTGCAGCTTACAGATATACACCTGAACAGCATATTCAAGATTGCTACAGCACAGACATTTTGATGCAATAATTCAGAGCAAGAGGTGTCAGTTATCAGAGACTTTTAAATAGACAAAATATTGCAAGAGTGCTAATGTTTTAAGCATGTTTTATTTAAAGTTTTAAAAAAATCTTTAATTGTGTTTGTGTCCTTTATAAAGTTTATATATCCACTACCTGGCATTACATTTTATGACACACATGGCCTGGCCTAACAAGGTCTCATTTACGTCAGATCTGGCCTTCATAACAAATGAGTTTGACACCCATGGTCTAGTTGGTGGTGAAATGGTTAGCTTTCCATTTAGAGAAATAAGTTCTATAGAAACATGCTATGAATGATCTTAGTAGTATGTAGAATTAATGAATATTGCAGAATTATGTCACCATTATTCTAAGCAGAGGTGTGCCATATGCTGCAATAGCCACATGTTTTGGTTTGGCTTTTGGGGCAAGAATTGGGTTTTGATTATCATTACTATGGTAGCACAAGTGTTATTATGTGAGTTTAAGGGAGCAATCATAAACAGATCTACTCAGAAGTTGGATGATATTCCATGGGGCAAGTGTTCTTAGGATTACAATCTAAGTATCTCAGTCTAGGGCACACATCTATATAACTAATAGCCAAGTGCCCTATTGTGTGCGGATATCTAAATCTGCACATTAGAGGCACTTGGGGGGCAGAGAGATTTCTCTGCACACTTGGGGGACTCCCCAGTTGTGCAGAAAAATCCTAAAAGTTTAAAAAACTGTATGGGGATATTTAAATCCCCCAAAAGACCATTCCCTGCCTCGCCTCTGCTGCGGGGGGAAGGAGAGGGCTGGGCGGCCTGGCGGTTGGAGCTGCACGGGCCTTGCCATCACAGGCGGGCGCGGGGGGTGGGAAGAGCTGGACAGTGGCAGAGGCTTACCTGCGGTGGCTTCCTCCTCTACATGGAGCTCCCCCCAGTGAGTACTGTGGGTCCCCCCCTTCTTGTATTACACTAAAACAAAACAAGAATTCAGTGGCACTTTACAGACTAGCAAAACATATTCCAGCATAAGCTTTCATGGGATAATTTCCGTTAGCCTTTAAGGATTTTTTGGACTCTTATTTTATTTTCTTACTACAGACTAGCACAGCTAACCAACTGGAGTATTCCAGTAATAATGTCTTTCACTTGTTCTCCATATTTAACATATGGAACGGGTTTCAGCAATAAACTTGCAAGCAGAAAACGCGTCTGACTTTGCAACGTTTGTATCTAAAACTCAAGATGTGATATTGAGCCTATGGTGCATTGCAGCCTTTCTTCCCTTTAAATGATTAAACCAAGCTGAATGTATTTTATGAAAGCAGCAACCCTGTGACTTAACTGGCAATACCAAAGAAATTAACCCATTAACTGATTTTGGGGAATCTTATTCCACTAAGGAATTAAGAAAAAAACTACTTTTTTTTGTTGCCAAACGTTTCTTTAAAGGGCATGTTACGTCAACTTTTTCAGGGTATTTCGTTTTTACCTGTTTTGCTGCAGTGGAGACTAGTAGCCAAGAGGTGCCAACATGGTTCAGTGCTCTTGCAGAACTGGATCCTCTTTCGAATCCAGATGCTATTGGCTGGTCAGATGATGAACTCCTCACTGCATGATGAAGAGTAAGTGCGCACAAGTTTTTTCTGTCAAAACTGTCATTCAGCAAGGAGAGATGCAACATCGCCTGACCCTTCCGGGCCTGAGGGAGGCCAGGTTGGCAACCACCGGGAATAGGGCCTTCTCGGTGGCTGCTCCTCACTGGTGGAATGAGCTCCCGGAGAACATCAGGGCCCTGCGGGAACTTTTGCAGTTCCGCAGGGCCTGCAAACCGAAGCTCTTCCGCCAGGCTTTTGGAGCCACTGCCGGAGGGAATGGCCCTTAGCAGGCGCCTGGTGAACCACCTTAGAACATCTGTGGTGGCAGCCTCCTGGCCGGAAATAAGTAGGATGCTGTTTTGGTGTTGGTTTATTATTCGCTGCCATCTGCTCGATTTTATTGTTAAGTTGTATTTTAATGTGATTTAAAATTTCATATGATGCTTATTTTAACCCTGTATGTTCTTGATTTTATGTTGTTAGCCGCCTAGAGCCGGCTTTGCTAGCCAGGCGGGATATAA
Organism: Lepidodactylus listeri; assembly: GCA_029233225.1. Classification (NCBI taxonomy): domain Eukaryota; kingdom Metazoa; phylum Chordata; class Lepidosauria; order Squamata; family Gekkonidae; genus Lepidodactylus; species Lepidodactylus listeri. The sequence continues at coordinate 14,487,529 of JARCFY010000010.1, read as the reverse complement.
GTCGAAATAAATAAATAAATAAATTAATAAGAGACACCTAAGACTGCAAATAGGTCATGTGAATCCATTGGGTATTTAGTTATTCATTACTGTTGGTATAAAATGCAACAGAATTAAATCCCCCAAATAACAGAAACTCCACCTCTATCTGCGAGAAACGAATGCCCACTGAATCTAGGTTCTGAGATCTCAGTGACCATGTTGGGGGTTGCTAGGCAACTACAACAATAATGCTTAGACTTCAGAAGTATAGTAGTAGGCCAAAACAGCCTTGAAAAATGTCACACACACCCGTTATGTCCTCTGACACAGGATGAATCAACAGGCTCAGAAACAACCACCAGAGACCCACTACCCACATAACTCAGCTGGGCTAGCAGCAGTGGCCACCACACAACTCAGGAGAGTACCAGGGGAAGGGAAGAAAACTGAAGGGGGGCAAATAAAGGCAAGGTGTGGGAAGGAGAGAAGGAAGGAAGCAGGAACAGGGGAGGCTATAGGAAGGAGGAAATAGTGGAGGAGGGGAATACAAGGGAAAGATATGCCCTGCCTGCAAGTCCGTACAGATCCCCACTCAGCAAACCCTATATGGACTGGGGACAAATCACCCAAGGTCCACCTGCATCCATGAGTCTGTTTGCCATCTGAAACACCTTCAGAGACCCTTTTCTATGTTTCCCCATCTTCTACAGTAAAAGTGGTAGCCACAATGAGCTAAAAAAATTTTTTTAACTAGGAAACGTTGCTAGTATTTCGATTTTTACGCTTGTGAGAAAATGATCCAGTTTTAACATTGAAAGTTTTAACCTAAGTTTTCCTTAATATAAAAACTGGTATATGACAAGCTCTAACCATTTCCCCACTGAAGCAACCTTTAAAAAAACTCTAGGCTATAGAGAGGTGTGGAAAAGGAATGTTTCAAACAAGTGTGTAATCATCCATCTGAAGTTGCTAGCAAATAAAAGAATTAATGTTCGTACAGTTCCAAGGGAATATGTTCTGAAATTTCTTCTCCATATCTTCCTGAGGACAGATGAGAAATGGAAGAGTTTGCTGCTATCTTGAAAGACAGTGATGCCTTCCTGAACTCCTGACCACATGGACTGAAATATGTCATCTTACATCACTCAGTTTCCTTTCGGCCTCAAGGATCTGATCATATAAAATGGCTCCCCCCCCCCCCCCCAGAATCAAGTTTAAGGGTATATTTAGAGTACCATTTTTGTTGCATTTAGTTTAATTCCATTACTGTCCGTCACTGTCCTGATACTTATCTTTGCTGTTCATATGTGGGTCTTTCTCATGGAGTTCTATCTAGGCTTTGGATCTTTATTAAGTGCAGAATGTATATAGTTGCACCTCTGCAGCCATTATGCTTTCTTATAAACTTCATTTCTAATGGAAAACTTAAGAAGTGGAGCTCTTGTCAGATTTGGGGGCACAGATCACATCCTCAGACAGAGCCTGGCTTGGTTGCTAGCTACTGTGATTTTCCCGTCTGCCATCTTTGAAGCATTCCAGCCACCAAGGAGCAAACCTGATGGAAGCTACCAGTCCATCAGGTTTTCTGACAGGGCCCTAAAGCTGTGTTGTTGTTGTTTTGGTGGGATGTAAATCGAGCAGTGGGTGAATGGATCAGGGGAAGCTATCTGGCTGCCATAGCCTGCAGAGAGAAGCAGCTAGTGTAACAGTTTCCTGAAGACATATAAATGGCAGTCAGCAATTTTACATCACCGTGTTGGGATCTAATACCACAACCATTCTATTTGAAGATTTTTGTCACTTACAGAGGAAGAGAGAGTCTTGCTAACAGTACTGGAATTTTGGTTTTTTGTTTTTAAAATATGATTATCTTGACTGATGGGACACTTCCCCCACTGGATTACATATTTAATGTGCATGTGTTTTTGGATGATCTTGAATCCTCATTTTTGGTCACCATTATTCTTCCAGAGGTGCCTGAGCCGGGATTAGTGTTACTGGCTGCTCTTTTGAACAAGTCCTGTTTTTCAGGTGGGAGTGCCTCCTGGCAGAAGGATCCCTTTGGAGGTACTGCTGCCTCTCTAATGGTTGAGGTCCATGCCACTGCTGCTCAGCTAAGTCTTGCTTTAGAGGACACCTGCTGGCAGTCCTCAGGAAAGGAAATGCCCCTCTTCAGATGCTGTATGTCTTTTTTCAGTCTGCATCCAAGTGTTCTCATTCATGTTCTGTCTTCTCTTACAAACCAAGTAACTGCACTGAGATGTTTGGATTGGACAACTGTCAAAAGAGTTTATAGCTTTAATAAACAACATTTAAGAAGGAGTGCCATTGTAACAGACAAGTAGAGCTCAAGAAAGGAAGAGTTGGTAGCCCTGGACAGGAATTTGTTTGGTAGCTGAAACATGCAGTGAACTGGCTTCAGGAATCCACACAAAGCTAATTTCCTTGAGCCCTCATTATTTAGCAAATGCAGTCCAGGTCCCTGGTTATACTGCATGTCTTCAGCATATTAAACAAATTCACTTCATTTGTGTTTTCGAGAAGCAGGAGGCAAACCACTACCCTCTTTTCAACTGACATTGAAATATTTAAGGGCCAGAACTGTAGACCTTTAGGACAAGTGCATTATCACTCTAAAGACCAATTTTGTGTGAGATGCTTGTGTCACCAGAATTTCAGCAATCTCAGCTCACCTTTTCTGAACAAAGGTCCAGCAAGTGATCGGGTGGGGGGGATCCATAGATTTTTACTAGAAACCAATTTCTTAGATACACCAGACTACTTTCTGTATAAATAGGGTGTAGTCATTTGTTTGTCAGATTCCTTCCACACACAGACAGGATTAGAGAGGATTTGAAGAATTATAGAATAGCATGTTGTTATAGTTGACTACTCTTAGCGCTGGGTTAAGCCTCCCCTTCTCTTAATCTACAGCAGCATTATATCAAATCTCTTACATGCAGACAGTAAACAAGCTGGCAATATGGCATCAGTCTCGCTTCTGTTGTTTTGATGTCTGGCTTCTTTTTCTACTTTATGTTATAAGTACACCCTTGCAAAAAAGAAATAACTGTAACCCAACCCTACATGCCCTCAATAGAACCCCATTAAAAACCTGGACATTTTACCTGCAAGGACCTATGTAAGACTGAGATCTAAAAGTGCTAACATGGTAAAATTGACTCAAGGAAACGTAACATGCAATTGTTATAACCTGTGCCCTTTTAGAGCAGAACCCAAAAGAAAGTGATGCTAGCCCTAGACATGATCCAGCCAACATTAAAGCAGGTGATCCTGTTGATTTCAGTGGGAGAATTAAAGAGAGCTCTGTCGCTCTAAATGTGATTAACACCTACTAAAACCAATGGAACCGAGAACTACAAAGTTAACAATTGCTTGCAAAACAGCCCTGTTTGTATCGTCATCTCTTTTTTTCTCTATGACAAAATCTCAATGAAAATGTCCAGGATAATTGGAGACAATGTGCTCTTCTACCCCCTTAAAAGGTTTGACTTGACAGTCTTTAAAGAATTATTTCACTGTTGCAGGCTGTGACCATGACGATGAGATTAATACTGCAGAGAAGCGTAAAGGTCCAGGCGCACAGTTTTCTCTCCTGGTTAACACTCAGCCCCACACCATTCCTCAGAAGTAGCTTTAGAAGACCAATCGTGCTTATTTCAAACATTTATGACACCCCCCCCCTTATAAATAAAACATAAAACACCATGATAAACACAATCATTATAAAACCTATAAAAGCCACAATTTGCTTAGTTCTTATGGGAACATTTTATGAAACGTCTATTTGGCAGAACATTTCCTGTTTTTCTCATTTCAAATAGACCACAGCCAGAACCTTAGCCCCTCCCTCTTCACAATCCTAAATTAGGCACTTAGCTCTTCCAAGTTCACATTCTATACTTCATTCTTTTACTTAAAGCAAAAGTAGTAAAATACCAAAGTCATTCTGAATGGGCCTCTCAAAAGGAGCATATACAACTGGCTATTTTAATAGAAGATACGCTTCAAATAAAATCTTATTCTTTCAAGTCCATAGCCGAAAGGAGTACATTGAACTCCAATTAAAGTTACAAAGGCCTAACAAGATGTCCAGCTACCCCAACACTGAAATTTCAGTTCCCTACCATACACAGCAATTTGGTAGCTGTAAAACTGCTTTTTAAAACTTCCATGCACAGCGGTACAATTCTGGTCTCAGCTGCCCATGCCCTCAACATTCTTGAGGCTGCTAGTTACTTGAAGAAAGCTGCTTGCTGAGCATGAGATCCCTGCACCAGGAAATGATGAAGAGTAGAGAGGAAATTGACCTGCTCAAGTCTATAGCAACTTTTAATAGCCTGGAGCAGGAAATACCCCCCCCCCAAGTTGCTATAAATTTAAGGTACTAGGCAAGTCTGGAGGAAGGGTAGATTAGGACTGGAGGACATATGCTCTTACGTTGACTTTGCTACCCGGGCACTCTGCCTTGCAGAATGTGCAGGGTCAAAGCTTACCCTGTTGGATTGGGGGTACATGCCAATTCTCACTCCCCCCTCCCTAGACTTGCCTAATAAACACTCCTGTCCAGCACTGTAATACTTAGGCTTAGTACTCCAAACAAGGTTCCTGCTGTCCTCATCCAAAGCTCAGCAGCCCAAGGCATCTGCACTGCAGTCAAGGCTCAGGGCCCAGGCAAGCAGGAAGTTCAGCAGTGCCATGTTTTGAGAGACAGGAAGTTTCTTGCTTCTTCCTCCCGGATCACTCAGAGTTCCAACTTGTTCCTCTTAATCGGTATTCAAAGCCTTCTCCATTGTTTCTTCTGCTTTTTTAAATGCTGAGACAGATTTAACATTAACAAATAACAGCTTTGGAAGACTGGGGCCATCATGCTGCTATGATATGCAATTCAAAAGCCTGACAAGGAGAAATAAAACTTTAAACATCTTCTGTGCTATACCAGTTATGCTATGTAAACGCTTAGCAAGTGGCAGACCCAGGAAGGTTCACCTGGATGGGACAGAGCGGGGAAGATATGCTGCTCCAAGGCCATTGACATTTTAACTGTTGGAGGTGGGCAAGAGAGCTGTGGTGAATTCACGTAAAGAATGTCTAGCTCATTCTCGGTCAAACCCTCTCAACAATGCTTATCGCTAAAAATTACAATACTAAAATTGACTGCCTGTTGAACAGAGGAGAGCTAGTTTGGCAAGGGTGTTGGGCTGTGTGGCTGGATCCCCCTTGGCAACAGTCAAGTCTTCCCCTTGAATGGTAGAAAGAGAAGGGAACCAGGGAAATGAGCAAAACTAGGAGCGTTTCTGAGGTCTGGGGACATGGGAGTGCTTCTGAAAATATCCTGATTGCACAAGATACAACCTTAGTTTGCTGTAGAGCTGAGAGGACAAGAGAAATTTGGAGCTGCTTGAGAACATGTGTGAAGAGCAGCAGAGATTGGTAGCCTGCCACGTGGAGTCCGCATGACTTTGCAGTACCGAGGGGAAAAGCGTGGCGCCAAGTAGGACTGATGCAGACACCTGAACTGTATACACACAGGGAAACTAAGGCTCTAAAGTACATCAGTTATGTGAGGGAAGTTAGTGACTCTTTGACTCTTCAGTGCTTTTGGGGGGCTCCTGAGCTTTCCACCCAGATCCATACAAATGGATGGTGGTTTATACCTGCCACAATTACAATCCTCACAGCTCTCCTTTAAAGCAACTTGTTCTCTTTTCGTTTACAAAATAGGAACTGAGACTCAGAGAACGTATCAGTCCCAAGGCAATCCAGGGTGGTTTCTCACAAGGTTAGGATCCCAACTGTAGTGTTTTTGTAAGGAAAGTTGATGAAGCCACTGTGCAATTTAAAGGGGGGGGGCGCTTTACAATAAGTATGTTAAAGACACAAAATAAACTCTGCAATTACTGTTGATCATCACAGGTAAGTTTAGTCTAGTGTAATATGTTATCATCCTGGCCGACAGCAAACAACTGACACAGACAAGTCTTAACTCGAAATATTTATTGAAAGTGTGCGAGTCCCATAAAGGTGAGTAAAACATTTTTGTAAAAAAATTCAATAAAATTTCTTGCAGACATAGGTCTTACATCTGTCATTAAAATAAAAACAATAGAAAAACAAGAAATGCCCAAACACACTGGTGTGCATTGAGGGGGAAAAGATTTTTAAAAAGTCTTACATAGTCAAACATCATTGGCCTTTGCAAATACAATTTACCAAATTATGTGTGGATTTCTCCAGAATGTCTTGTATCACTAGTACTGGCAGAAAACAGGACAGCCAGCCTTGAGCAAGAGAGAGTGAACCAGGAAGGAAAAATACATCACATGCCACTGGCAGTGAGATGCTGTGATCAAGTCACATGACACAATATCCAGCCACTTCATGTAGAAAAGAAAGATCTATTTTAAGGAACATTATTTTCATTGAAACAGGTCTAAATAGGGCACAGATAGCCAGACAAGATGGTGACACAAGAAACCAAGGAACGGATCCATGTGTAGCAGCTAAGTGTTCACCAAGAATTATTTCCCTTGCTGTTACCCTCCTGGGGCTTTTGATATGCACTGGTTAAAAAAACATGACCTCCACAACTTGGCCTTCAGATGCCTCAAAAGCCTTCCGGACTGTATTGTGGAGCAGTTTGTAGCACATATGATGGCCAACAATACTTTACAACTTGCCCCAAGACTTGAAGTTATACCAACATCTAACTAAAACCAGACCGACAACCCTTGTCTCAAATGACACAACTCAATCATTAGCAGTTTATATCCAATTATAAAATAGTTCAGAGAATTTTACTCATCTCTTGAGAATTTGTAAAGCAGCACTGATATCTTTAAACAGAAGAATAAACCACAAGAACTCCTGCTTTCATTAACCATTCAATTTTAAAAAGCAGCAACTTCCACAGGCCTAATTACCAACCCTATAATGCTACTCTAAGGATTTTCAGGCCCCCCATTTCATTTGTGATACTTGCTGCCTAACTTGGCCTAGCATTTCAATGGCCTTTCCACTAGATACTGTCAAAACTCAGTGGAGTCACAGAAGGTCAGGAGAGGCCAAAGAATTGCTTTACTCAGGGTAGAAACTGTCTGGTGCCATTATCTTGAACAACAGGCACAAAAGACAGAACATTTGCTATTCAAAGATCCCATTCTTAAGAACCAACTCTACTTTGCAAGATGGCTTCTAGATGAAGATGAGCAACTTGTTCTGCACAGAGGCTTTTCTGCTCCAGTGGAGGACAAAGTCCGTCTCTGGTCTGTCACGCTCCTCTTGGAACACTCATTCTGTTAGCAGAGAAAGGCCAGGTGCTGGCAGAAGGGATCCACTCTCTTCAGCCCCCCCACATTCACTGCCCTCATACTCTGAACCAACTCATCGCCTGCTGCCTTTACGTTCTCTGTTGCCTTCACTCTGACTGTCCTCCACAGCAGGAAGAAACAGTAGTGGGGTTAGAAGGAGCGGGTGTGGCAGAGTAGGGAGCATCTCCTTGAGGTCTGCAGACACACAGCTATGCATTTGCTTCCTTCCCCGTTCAGGCTGCAGTTCAGTGACATTCTCTCTTTCCTTGTTTCTGAGGTCCTGGAAGGTTAAGTATTGAACACAAATCCCTTCCTTCCCTTGCCCAGGAGCTGCACTGGAAGAGCAGGGAAGGTGACAAAGCATCCATTGTCTTTCTTGCCCATTGCCGGTATGCATCTAGGAAATCAGAACAGATTTGGTTGTCGCACATTCAAGTGCAACTTGTGACTCAGGGACTGGGAAAGTCACTGCCTTCATCCAAGGCAGAAAATACTTTACGCATCCACACTCTCTTCACCCTGCCCAGTTTCTACCTCCTCCATCATGCTCAGGGTGACATAAATACTGGCAAACTTAGTAACGAGAGGGGAAGATATCCTCATGATTTCTAACTAGCTAAGCTGGCTGCACTTCCATGCTCCTGGAAGATCTTTTCAGTTCTGTCCTTCCTCTGAAAATGCCTCTGTATCAGCCACTCCTATGTCAGCGGGGGACAAAACCAACAGTGAAACAGGCAGCTAAGTACAAAGGAAGACCTGGGGAATCTTATCAACCGTTTAAGAACTGGGTACTGCCATGGGCTACCACCACCTTATTGGGTGCGAACCGGATAAGTGGAAATGTAATGATCAGACAGTGGCTGCCCACCCTTCCTTAACACTCTGAAATTACTATAACCAAGAGGACTACATATGGTTTGCTTAATGAGAGGTGGGATGTTCCATTTCTAAAACAGACCCAGAGGTCAGCCTGAAACAGGTGTCAACTTTAGGGGTGCTGGGGAGCTGCAGCCCCCACCCTCTGAACTTTTCCAGGAGGTGCTGAACCTCCACCGGAGACTGTGATGTCTCTGGCCCAGCCCCAGCCCGCCCCCCCCCGCCCCGGGGAAATTGGAAAGTCTACGCCCTTGGCCTGAAATACCTCAGGGGCTGTACACTGCTGCAGCCTTGTTCTAGTGCAGGGGTCTCCAGCTTACTAAGAATTTGGGCACTCTTGAATGCAAAAGGGTAGAGAGCACTAAAGCAGAAGGGCTGCCAACTGTGAAATATTAGAAGTTGCCTGTCAAGTGTCCTATGATGGAGGCAGCTACTTCTGAAGGTGCTCTCAGCAGAGATACAAAGGCAGTGCTTCCTGGACTCTTCAAAGCAGCTTCTGCACCAAGGTGGAGGAAAGCTGGGATCGGCTCTTTGCTTGTGGCAAGAGATGCTGTTGGGCTTCAGTTTCTATACAGAGGGAAGAGTTTGCCCCCTGCACAGCCACAGGAAGAAAATCTCAAGCCTAAAACAGAAGAAATGCTCTAAGCATAAATGAGGCCAGGTCAATTAGATGTCAGTGTCATTTTGCATGAAAGATGTTTTACTACATCTTGCAGTGATTAATTAAAACAATCTTAGATCTTGAAGGGTTGGGTTTCTAAGACCTACATTTTAAATGTGATTCCAAAAATAGTGCTTCAGCTTTTGGGTACTCTATGAGAGGATCTCCTGAAAACCATTCTACAATCTAGAACCAGTAAGCTGATAACCAAAGGAGCCAAAGTGGGTTTCAACAAAATACAAATACCCTCTCTGCACAAAAGTAGCCCATCTTTCCATACTTTGCAAAGCTAACATTAAATTTCATCAGAAAGCTTGCATGCACTCAGAGAAATTAACAACTTCAGATAACCAACATTAAGGTCAACCTTGCTTTCCCTCTTATACTGGCTTCTCATGCAGGCCATAATGTACTTTAAATTGGAGTGCAAAATATCAGTGGGGATCCAACAGTCTGAAAGTAAGAATTCTGTCCTCACAATGTAAATGTTTTTTTGCAGCAAAGTAAAGGATCCCAGGATTGGCTATGCCAGCAGGTCCATCCCCAGAATAGGGTGACCCATCTTGCTTTGCCAATATAACACCTGGAAACAGGAGTAAGACACAACTAAAAAGCTAAGCCAATGTTTAGAAGCAGGGTACAACACAGCCTCATTTTAAGAAACGAATGACCGAGGAGTAGCCACATGAAACTGTCACTTAAGGGGACAGATAGATATATACCCTGAGAACACAAGAGGAGAAAAAAAACTTTCACATGAAGTGAATCCAAAAGACCAACCAATGCAGGAGACAGTAGCCAGTATGCCACAGTACAGCAACACCACAAGTGAGTGTCAGCTCTAACCTGCTTGACCGTGACTCACTGGCTGCTAATCCAGAATGGGTCACATTAATGCCACAAACTGATGCTAGTCTTTAATGACGAAGAGATTGGATTTATACCCCGCCCTTCACTACCTGAAGGAGTCTCAGAGCAGCTTACAATCTCCTTCCCTTCCCATGGCAGTCATCTTGTGAGGTAGGTGGGGCTGAGAGAGGCCTGGGAGAACTGTGACTGGCCCAAGGTTATCCACCCGACCCTGAATCAAATCCAGTCCTCCAGATTAAGAGTCCACCGCATTTAAACACTACATCACACTGGCTAATGTGCCTCAAGACACTGTTACTTTTCAAAGATTACTTTCCTGTAACTACACAGTTGGCTCCAGTTAATTTTGATCAATTACAGATCAAAAACCCCTTCTAAATGACTGCACCCACCTCACAAGTGTTAGCAACTTTGGAGAGGTTTCGGAACTAGCCATTAGAGTTCCACTAGCTTCAGGCTGGACTAGTGAAATTTAGTAAAATACAATTTTGTATTCAGAGAAGTTCAGTGCCATTCACAGGCCAATTTAGCAACAGAAACTCCTTCCTGTTTCTTGACTATGATACAATAATTAAAAAACACACACACACACATAAAAGAAAAGAAGTGGGAAGTATCTGAAGACCAGTTCTAAGAATCAAAAAGTTCTTAGCTTAACACTAACAATATTGCTAGTCCAAAAGGAGACTATGTCCACGGAAGATAAACTGCTTTAACACATACCATGCCTTGCAAACTATTACCCTCGACAGACCCACAAAACAGTACTTGGACAAGCGGGAAGAAACATGCACGGCCATTTCAAGGTCATATGACTAGAGCCTATAAAGTACAGTGGCAAGACATGATCAGATCAGGTATGGGCCATAGGAGAGGCAAGACTTCAACAGCAACACAGGAAACCAAGACATCCCAAGAGGCACTGATGTGACAGTCAATTGGCATTTCGGGGGGAGAGGGCAGGGCGAATTGTTCTGAAACACAACACGAGGAACAACCCGTTACATGACTGGCCGAAGTGCTCTAAAACGCTATTCCCGGACAAACAGTTCTATGCGAGTGCTAATCCACCTCCCACTGCCCCACCCCCCACCAAATGCACACGATACACCAATATTGCTTTCCTTTTTTTAGTTTGAAGAATATTAGGCTTATTTGGGAGAAGGAATTAAAACATGGTGACATGACAAGACTGCTGAAAAGTCTCAATCCTTTGGTCCCAACAGTGGGAATGATGTGGCCCAAAGTTATGGGACGGCCTGTTCTCTGTGTGCATCAGAAAACACAAGATTGGAAAATAAAATATTTTTGTACAAACTAATGATCTTACAGTGTCATTTGTTTTCCCTTTGCAGATATTTTGCTGGGAACAGCTGGTACGTCAGACTTCTTGATTTTTGCTCTTTGTTTCAGAAAAAAAGGAGTTCAAATTGGGACCTAAAGCATCAGAAAAATTGGTCCTTCCAATTGTATAGAATTATGGATGTCTTCATTCTTTATAGTACCAAAGCTTTTGAAAAGTGCAGACCACGGACTGATCTTGAGCCTTCACAAGACAAATGTGGCCATCTCTCTTTCCTAGATCTCACACCCAGGCGATCAGTCATGGAGATCAAGACACTAACATGACCTGTTTAGCGGTTTATGGAATTGCCAGCAATTATGACGCAAACAGATGCGATTAAGAAGGCTTAAATCACAATTAACTTCAAAAAGGTTGCCCCCAGAAGGGAACATCATGGAGGTTATCCTTCAGCTTCTTCACTATGTCCTGAAGGCTGGAACACAGACATCTGTGGTATTACTTTACTTGAGCCGCGAGAGAGCCGATCTTGGTCTGCGCTTGCAGACAAGGATGCCATAGCAATTGGCTGCAGCAAAGCAGGTGTCATCCCGGATGTGACGGTCAGACTGTGACTAGCACCCTTGAGAGTAAGATCTTGGGTGGGGAGAAGGGGCTTGAGGATGCTGACAAGGCAGAAAGCAGAACCGCTTTTTGGAATGAAGTTTACTTTGTTCTTGTCAGGACAGTAAAAAGGTGGAATTTCATGTAAGGGTTTTGGCCTACAAATAGAAGAAAAACCAAGAAAAAGAGAAAATTAGATTTTAACCTACTGCAACAAGAGCCTTTTCTATTTTTAAGGGTTAAGTATGAAGTCCTCCAATTCACAACCACATTACGCAAAGGAGCACCATAGCTTCAACTGCTTCCTTTTTACTGTTATACAGTCAGTGGTCACTGGGGCAGTCCAAGATTAAGATGTGTGAAAGAGATATCATTGTCTTACTTGACCAAGTTGTGTCAATATTTTTATTTTATAGCATTTCTAGAAGCACAAAAGCTTCACAGCCGCCACCAACCCCCCTTTGCTGTATACCAGAGAAGAACACCAGAATTCAATGAAGTTGCTTCCAGTTAGGCTTAGTTATCATCCTTAATAATTAGGCAAAGAGTCCTGTGGAACCCAAAATCTCCAAAACAAGCACAATATAAGACTTAAGATACAGCTTTGCAATCTTCTGAAATGTGTACATAAAGCACTATAAGTTTGGATCGCTAGGAGGATTTCTGCAGATAGAAGAGATTTCCATTAGAGGTGTGCATTCGGCATAAACCAAGCTGAAAACATACCTTACCGGTATTTTTCAAATATTATTTAAGTCGAAATCAGATCAGAGAATGTGATCGGCTAGTGGTATAGCTGAGCCCAAATAAAAAACGATTTATTTACGTATTTGCTTTTATTCCAGTATATTCAGCTATACCCAATGGCTGGTGGGCTCCTCTTACAGCAGCAGGACCTCCCCGCCGCATGCAGGTCCTGGGGCTAGCTTCTCCTGCCCAGCTATTTAAACCACCAGGCAGGAGAAGCCTCTGAGCCAGGTCTGTGTGCAGTGGCAAAACATCCCCACCACAAGCAGATTCTGGGTTTAAACTGCTGCAAGAGAAAATCAGTATTTTTCTTCTCGGGTCTATTATATTGGGGGGGGGGGGGGGGGACTTCTGAAAAATCCCAGATCTGAATATCATACCAGTACTGAGATCCAGGATTTTTCAGAAATACCAAATTTTGGGGGGGTCCAATAGACCCAAGAAGAAAAATGCCAATTTGGGTTTTTTTGCACACCCCTAATTTTCATCCACAGAGCATGACTTGTCACCTCCCCCTTCCACAGCAGTCCAAAATACTGCTTCTGGGGAACAGGAGAACCCCACAGGAACATCAGAGGAGCTGGAGGTCTACAAGACACAGCAATCAGCAAAAATTATTGAGGTATTCTGCCCATAGAAATCCTTCTTAGGATCCCAATTATAATGTAAGCTGCACTTTTTAAATCCAGCAAAAATTAACATTCTTGTTAAATGAGTAATTATTTCACTTTGAAATATGGGGAATCTTGTCTGGCTCATACCTGTGTCACCAAGCTAGGATTTAACCCAAGTTCACAGGCTTCCACGCCAATCACATGGGTCAATGCCACTGTGACATTTAGTTTCTAGCACAAAAAGCAATTGTGTTAAATTCAGTTTTATTTCAAAATCTGAATTGAATATTATTTTTGAAACAGAATTCTTACTCTTGCTTATATCAGGGATAACTGACAGCCCGCAGGCCAAGCCAAGCCCAGCTCATAAGGCTGGTTTCATCAATCTAGATGTGCCTGCCAAGGAACAAACAGGAGGTCCCCAATCAGGAGGGTGAAAACAACTTTCCCCTTCTCCCAGGGCCTAGAGAAAGTGGTGGTTATCCCTAGTCTTACACTGAGCTTTGGAGACACTCCATTCACCTCCTTTCTGAGGGGTGAGGACCACCACAGTGTCCAGTGTGGAACTAGTGAGCAGAGCTGAGGCCTCACCCCACAGGTATGGTGGACTTTGGAGGCACTGAACAGCAGAGGAGAAATGGTCCTTCAGTCCAAATTGTGCCTGGGTTCCAAGAACAGGCAGAAGGTGCAAACTGAAGAGATACACAATCTTAACTCTTTGGCCACAAAGTCATCACATTGGGTCATACTGTAACCCATCCTTATCAACACTCTACACTGATGGAGCAGTTTAGGATTCTCCCCCTGCTATCTGTAACAGTCTCTGAAAAGCAGATCGCACTTGGCTTTCAATAACTGTTGAATTACAAGCTGTCAAAGCAGCAGAACTGAGCGCCCGGCCTTGAGGCCCTGAGTTACGCAGACGTATGCATATGTCTGTTAACACTCAAGTGTTATGTTTTAGTTCTTTGAAGTGCAGAGCTACTTACAAGCTTTCCTCAAACACTTTCACCTTCTCACAGCCTTCAGGAGGTTCACGTTTGAACATGTAGCTGTTGTTGGGTTTTGGTGAGGTGGCGTATTTGGGCAGCGGAGAGTTGTTTCCATTCTCTGAAGTGAGCAGAACATCAGTTAATTAAACATACCCCAAATACATAATAAATCACTTTCCTCACTTCTCTCATCCTTGATTGCCTCACATACCAAGCTAGATGAAAAAGTGTTTTAAGTATAAAGCACCGTCTTATTGGAGTTCTGTGAACATCTTTCCTCTACGCATGCAGACAGTCTCCTGTACCAGCATGTTAGATCTGCAGAAGATCTTTAGTATAAGAACATAAGAAGAGCCCTACTGGATCAAACCAATAGTCCATCTAGTCCAGCATCCTGTCTCACAGTGCCCAACCAATTCCTCTGTACAGCCAACAATACGGCATAGAGGCCAAAACCTTCATAAGAACGTAAGAAGAGCCCTGCTGGATCAAACCAATAGTCCATCTAGTCCAGCATCCTCTAACACATTGTCCAACCAGTTTCTCTGGAGGGCCAACAACAGGGCAGAGAGACCGAGGGCTTGCCCTGATGTTGCAACCTGGCTCAGGGATTCAGAGGATTAGTGCCTCTGAATGTGGAGGTTCCCCTTTGCCACCATGGCTAGTAGCCATTAGTAGACTTATCCTCCACGAACCTGTCTAATCCCCTTTTAAAGCTATTTATTCCTGTGGCCATCACAACATCCTTTGGCAGCAAATTCCATATTTTAATCACTCTCTGTGTAATGGACTCTCTCACTCTCCAGTAATGGACCACTTCAGTTGACTCTCCCAGGACAAGGTTAACAGGATTCTGCGGGCTGTGAAACCTACCACATGCCTCCTAGACCCGTGCCCACCAGGGCCTGTGAAAGCCAGCAGTGATGAAATACGAGCCCCCCTGGCAGGTATTATCAACTTATCCCTGAGTTCAGGGACTTTCCCAGGGGCTTTAAAGGAGGCTGTGGTGAGACCACTCTTTAAAAAACCATCCCTGGACCCTACTGATCAGTCAACTACCACCCAATTTCGAACCTTCTATTCCTGGGTAAGATAGTTGAAAGAGCAGTAGCCAAACAGCTCCAGGTTTTCCTCAATGACTCCTCGATCCTGGATCCATTCCAGTCTGGCTTCCACCCAGGCAACAGGACAGAGACAGCGGAGGCACCTGGATTCAGGCTGATTATAATCTTATGACCCACTGCCTCGCCAGTGTGGGGATACGTGGGACAACCGTACAGCGGCTTGTCTCTTTTCTCCACAGTTGGGGACAGAGGGTGGCGTTTGGGGAAAGAGTCTTGCCACGTTACCCTTTGGTATGTGGTCTCTCACAAGGGGCGATTCTTTCCCCCATGTTAACATCTATATGCGCCCCCTCACCCAAATGGTCTGGAGCTTTGGGCTGGGCTGCCATCAATATGCATGACACTCAGCTATAGTTGTTAATAGACAGGCCTACTCTGCCCCAGATATTTTGGCCAGAGCTTTAGAGACTGTGGCTGGGTGATTAAAACAGAGTTGGCTGAAACTAATTCATCAAAGATGGCAGTCCTTTGCCTGGGCCAAGGGGGGCAGAGTGGGGATCCAACTCCCGGCTCTTGATGAAGCGCTGTCAATAACAGCACCAACAGTGAAGTGTCTGGGTGTAACATTGGATGCCTCATGGAAACCCAAGTCACAAACGTTGCCAGATTGGTGTTTTTTCATCTTTGCCAGATCAGGCAACTGGCTCCCTCTCCCACCCAATCTAGCCACACTGACCCACGCAATGGTCACCTCCAGGATAGACTACTGCAACTCACTCTATGCAGGGCTACCCTTGAATTTGATCCAGAAACTTTAGCTGGACCAGAATGTGGTGGCACATGTTCTGACAGGAACACCATTAAGAGCACATATACATCCAGTGCTCAGCCAGCTGCACTGGCTTCCAGTTGAATACCAGGTCAAGTTCAAGGTTTTGACCTTTAAATCCCTATGCTGTCTGGGACCAACATACCTTCAGGCCCATCTCTCCCGGTATGTCCTCCGAAGAGCATTGTGCTCGATGGACCAAGATCTGCTGGTGGTCCCTGGCCCCGAAGGTCTCTTGCCTCAACCAGAGGCCTTCGCAGCTCTGGCAATGGCCTGGTCAAACACTCTCCCTGTTGAGATATGGGCCCTGTGGGACTTAATCCAGTTCCACCAGGCCTTTGGTTGAGGCAGTAGAGATCTAATTATTTCAGCCTCCCCTTCCTCCTGCATTACTTTGCATTGCTTGTTATATGCAATCTATACTGTCTTTCGTCTGACCCATTAGCGCCAGTTGCCATCCATCTGCACACGTCGGAAGCCTACGTGGGAGTGCTTGCATGATAACCTCAATAATTAATAACAACTGACATTACTGATGATATAGTTATTTATTGAGGTTATTTTACTGTTGTTTAATGATTGGTTGTATTTTGAAGTTGGATTGTGTTATCTAGTGCTGTTGTAACCCGCCCTGAGCCTGCTTGCAGGGGAGGGAGGACTAGAAGCCAAATGAATAAATGAAGTAGTATTTCTTTTTTTCCATCCTGAACCTACTGCCCATCAGCTTCACATTGGATGCCCTTGAGTTCTAGTATTCTGGGAGAGGGAGAAAAATTTCTCTTTGCCAGCTCTCTCCATGCCATACGTAATTTTATATGCCTCTATCATGTCCCTCCCTTAGTTGTCTCTTTTCTAAACTGAAAAATCCCAGACTCCTCAGCCTTTACTCATAGGGAAGGTGCTCCAACTCCTTAGTATAGTTTCTGAGGCTTAGGATCATGCCTGCCAGATAAATGGCCACTTATCTTCAGAGCACCAGGGAATGTTGTTCCACAACTTCTCTCTTTTCGGAGTTAAGGAATACTCAAGCCTTTCATAAATGCCACCTCCCCATCTTAAAAAGAGCAAAATCAAGGCAACCAAAATTTCTTGGACCAAGTACTCTTTCAGGCAGTACCTTTATCTCTGGAATCCACCAGCAGATCATCGGCAGAGCACGGGCTCTCCTCACTGCCCTCATTGGAGATGGCAAGAAAAGAACTCGGGGACACTGACTGGGACCGGCTGCTGTTGTTACTGCCCTTCTCTGCCCCGCCAGGAGTCTGCGTATCGATGCTGCGAGTGCTGCTGCTGCGCTGCACCAGAGGAGGCGGAGCTCGATGCCCATCTGGAATATCCTGTGGCTGTTGGAGGGGAATGTGTATTATATACGCTTTGCCATGTAGGAGACTACTAATCTCGTCTGGTTAAGAATTACTTTACACAATAAATAGACTATTTTGGGCCTCTCCTTCAATAAAGCTCTTTAGCACAAGATTAGTTACTCTTCAGACTCCAACAACAACAAAGATGGAAGCCAAACGTAAGGAGATTTGGGGTCTGGGAAGGCATTCCAAGGAAGTGCAAAATATATCTACTTAAGAGGATTTTGAAGGGATGATCTCACACAAAAAAGCAACTCCATTGCCTGTAGCAAGGTTCAACATCACCCCTGTGGGAGTGTCTCAGCTTCTCCTTGAAGAAGTGTTTCTAGATACTCCCACACACATCTCGTCTTGAAAATGTTTAGCGCACAACTAGGCAGATACTTGCCCAGTGGTCCTTAAGACTGACTAGCCTTCCCAGCATAGACTCCATGTCAAAATACTGCTGCACAAAAAATCCTTGACCTTCACACTGCAGCACCATTTTTCTAATTTGCCTGTTTGCTTCTCTTCTGAACTCTACAATAAGCTCACCCAGTTATTAGTTTAAAAGCATTCAATATCACACGTGGTTAGGGTTACATATTCAATGGCAGGCATGTACTCACAATCAATTGTTCCTCTTTCTCGCCTGTCTCCTTTATGATGATTTCAATCTCCTGGTTAAGTCCTTCTATGCTGTTGCGGAAACGCGAGCCTGTCGACTTGGCGATTGGTATCACAGGGACGAGCACACTCTTTGGGACAGGGGCCTGAAACCCCAAATGAGGACAACCAAGATTACACCTCTCTCGTTTGAAACAGGGAAACTAGAACAGAGCTCGTTCGTGAGCTATTAAGATGACACAGCAAATCCTTAGCTGTCACTGTGGAAAGTTATTTGAACTTGACGTGAAGTGGCATGCTCTCTCACCTGGCACTGGTTGATGGCTGCATGATTGCCATGGAATGGAGACTGCCGCTCCTTCTCGCGATGGTGCCTGCTGCTGTGTTTGCTCCTCTGCAGCTGTTGTCGTAGTTTGGCGATCTGAGGGGACAAGCGAGCATTTTAGATTTCCTGTATTTTATAGCAGGGGAATCCTCCATACCTGCCTGCCAAAATGTACATTGAGTATTCTTACTCTACCAGAGGCTTTATTTTGGAACAGTAGCCAGATTGCTAAAAATTAAGGGGTTTATTCTCTCCTGCACACAACATGCTGCCAGCACAACCAAATACACATGCACACCCCACCCCACCCCACCCACTCAAGCTGGTGGCAACTTCAGTCTGCCTCCATCACTACTGAAGTCCAGCTGGGCACAGCCCTCCCATGCTTGTTCTGGAATTCTCACGGAGGCAGGTCGTCATCACAGGCCTGCACTCCCCTTCAACGTAGGAGGGAGCAGCAGGAAGACTGATGCTCAGATTTATTTATTTTTTATTGTATTGTATTTATACCCCGCCCTCCCCACAAATGGGCTCAGGGTGGCTGAGTATCAACGTCTTCATCAGGGCCTGGAAAAGCAAGCTGAAGAGATTCTCCCAGCTCAATGAGAACCCGTGACCAAGCTGAACCTAAGCTATCAGCATGTCATCTCCCACCTTCTGGCAGCTATTCCACAGGGCTTCCTCTTCCCATGAGGGTCAGCCCAAAGAGTAAATGAAGGTTGCCCAGTAACATCAGGCATTCTAGTGTGAAAATATTTTAAGTACACTGTAATCAAACTGAAGAAATTGACGACCTTGTATACATGATGGTTCTAACAGTTATAAAAACACTAAAAAGGTGACAGTAAGAAGTTAGTGTCACCTTTTAGTGACTAACTTCTTACTGTCCTACTTACACTGGGTCCAACTTTCCTAGTGTTACCCCAATATCATAAAAATCACAATAATGATTCGCCTAGTGGACTAATTTCTCCACAGTGCTATTCTGTTCCCCATTTGATCTTTCTTTTCTGTACTGCTTCCTGCCTTTACGCCAGACAAGCAGGTGATCTGGTTTGTTATTCCTTTGACCGGTATTGCCGTTTTCTCCTCTTATTTACAGGAAGCAAGGCAGTCACTTTGGGGCACATGGAAGCAGAGGGCAGGCACGTGCGTGTGCTGTGGCAAAGGCTGCATACAAACACAATGGGTTGCCCAACCTCCTTGAGCTGGTCTGTGCTGCCCCAAGATGCTGAACGCTTATGAGAGCCCTTCTTCTTCTCCAAATACTCTTCGGCCCAAGCACTCTCAGTCTACAAAAAAATCATACAGGCAATTTTTTAAAAAAAGAATCACAAGCTCAATAGAATGTGGGTAAACAAAAAACAATGATTAAAATTAGAATCAGGTTAAAAACATTTAAAATGTCCTGATTTTTTTACACTAAGGTACTGAAGTCTAGTCAACTCTTAAAAAATATGGAGACTAGTAGCCAAGAGGTGCCAACATGGTTCAGCGCTCTTGCAGAACTGGATCCTCTTTCGAATCCAGATGCTATTGGCTGGTCAGATGATGAACTCCTCACTGCATGATGAAGAGTAAGTGTGCACAAGTTTTCCTGTCAAAACTGTCATTCAGCAAGGAGAGATGCAACATTGCCTGACCCTTCCGGGCCTCAGAGAGGCCAGGTTGGCAACCACCAGGAGTAGGGCCTTCTTGGTGGCGGCTCCCCGCTGGTGGAATGAGCTCCCGGAGAACATCAGGGCCCTGCGGGACCTTTTGCAGTTCCGCAGGGCCTGCAAACGGAAGCTCTTCCGCCAGGCTTTTGGAGCCACCGCCGGAGGGAATGGCCCTTAGCAGGTGGCCTGGTGAGCCACCTTAGAACATCTGTGGTGGCAGCCTCCTGGCCAGAAATAAGTAGGACGCTGTTTTGGTGTTGGTTTATTATTCGCTGCCATCTGCTCGATTTTATTGTTAAGTTGTATTTTAATGTGATTTAAAATTTCATATGATGCTTATTTTAACCCTGTATGTTCTTGATTTTATGTTGTTAGCCGCCTAGAGCCAGCTTTGCTGGCTAGACGGGATATAAGTCTAAATAAATAAATAAATAAATAATCTTTCTATGCATATAATGGCAGCAAATGTATCCAACAAAGAGAGAAACTAATAACAGAGGCTTGTTTGTGATTTACTGAGTTATTTTATCATTTTTATCATTGTTTTTAATTGTTCAAATATTTTAATATTTCTATCTGCATCGCCCTGGGGTGGAAATCGCCCAGGTGGAAAGGCAGCATAAACAATGTTTTAAATAAACAGGTCATATAATACTGCTTGCCTGCAAATTCAGAGTTTGCAGAACAGTCTTTCAGCCAAAGGGAATCGCCATTTTCTTTCTACCTCATGGAGATGTCCTGTTCTAAGCAGTATCAGCCCTGGCTTCTGGAATATTCTCAGTGCTCAATTGTCAGGCAAGGGTTCTTAGAGCTCAGTGTCCCTACACAGGCGTTTATCAGTAAGATGACAAATTCTTCCCTCTAAATCCACAGCCAAATCCAAGCAAGCTACATGAGCAAAGGTTTTGGACTGTGCTTACAAGTACCATATAATAGGTCTTTTTGGTTGCAAACTGATGTGTTTCAGTTGCTATCACAAATTCCTAAATGTGCTTATCAGGAACTGAATGAAAATTGGAATCTTTGACTCAATAGGGTCTAAATCAATCCATCGTGACTATTGCAGATCTCACAAAAGTAAACCATTAGCCAAGGCAGCTGCCATTTCCTGAAATGAAGCACATAATCCAAATTGACACAAGTTCCACTGGCAAGATATGTGAAACAGCACTTGTGGTGCCCCCTGCCACATGTCCTCCACACAAACAAGCTCGGCCCAGTCTGAGTGGAAGGAAGACGTGCGTGCCAGGCATACAGGATGTACTCACAGTTGCTGCAGCTGAGTTTAAGTGTCAGAAAGGGATACTACGTTTGTGGAACTTGCTACTGGATGGAGACAAGGTGTGTGTGCTTCCATTTTGCATACAACAAAAGCATGCAGACACTGGTACGAACCCATCCAGATGTTGCAACAAGGTGCCAAACTCACAGAGCTGTTGCTGTGCTTGGGTGACCACTTCACTTCTCCCACCATTCTCTGCATACAAAGCTTCCTCATTTGATCAAGTTCCAAGGAGCTCTGACATCGGTACGTGGGCACCTCAGAAACCTGGAGTTTATTGATCCACAAACTGGGATTAAACTGAAATTCAGAATCCCAGTTTACAGGAGTAAACAAATTTAAACAGGCTGGGGTGCCTACATTTGGACATCACAGCAAACTGGAGGCTAATCAGACCAGGAAGTTGTGAACCTAGTTTAGTGCATGAACAGAGGGAAGAGCAAAGGCTGTTTAGTATTTGGTTATGTACAGCACTCTTGGGAAGAAACAAACATTTTCAGCCAACAGATACTTTGACTATTCATACTGCATCCCTTCGTCAAGCTTTGCCTCAAATGGGCAGAGCATGCACACTGATATGGTGGAACTACAGGCACAATCACGGGCCACAACAGTGAGCCTGCATTGACTTTGAAGCCATTTTGTACAGAATATGCAGTTTCCCTCAAAAGCTCTGACCAAGTTGGTGCATAATATTCATATGGTAATACGTCTGCATTCACAGCCTTGCAGTTCAATATCAGCAACAGAATGTTATTCGTCAGTCATCCAATTTTTCTTTCCATATTAGCAGATTTTTTTTAAAAACCCTGAGAAACAGCAAACATTCTAACAAATTTCTAGTTTAACTTCCTCAAAATTTGCCTTCTGAAAATCAAATGGCCTCACTGCACTAGAACAATGCAATTTGCCTCTGATGGCAGCAATATCTCCCCCAAAGTTAAATCATGCCCATAATTAGCAGTTCCCTAAATGTTTACGAACAGGACTTCCATTGGTAGTTTTGCTTGGAACTTGCTCTGCCAGCTCTTCTCTGATCTAGAAGTCAGTATCCCCTCATTTCTTAGTTCTCAGAACAAGTCAGCAGCAACGATGGGAATAACCTATCACTTGCAAACCGCTGGATATAGACCATTTACATACAG
Organism: Lepidodactylus listeri; assembly: GCA_029233225.1. Taxonomy (NCBI): domain Eukaryota; kingdom Metazoa; phylum Chordata; class Lepidosauria; order Squamata; family Gekkonidae; genus Lepidodactylus; species Lepidodactylus listeri. The sequence goes on along the minus strand of JARCFY010000010.1, from coordinate 14,465,277 downwards.
CGGAAAGAAGATGAGGCTAGTTTTTAGAAACTGTTTTTAGAACGAACCAACTTCTAAGCTGCAGTGCACAAGAATTAGCAGAGGGGCATCATGGTAGCCGATCCCAACGGTTCTGCTAGGGATCAGCAGGTGCCAGAGCTTAATGGAGCCCAGTGCAGCGTACGGGAATCTCAGACGAGGAGGTGCTTCTCCTTCAGCTGTTTATCTCGTGAACGTCCCCAATGTCACCCACTTTCCCCTTGCTTTGACAGCCATCTGCCACTTCAACGTCTCACTTTCCCTACCCCTTTCACAGTGAGTAGCCTCCATCCCCCTAATGGGCAGACAGGGCTCCTTGCTAAAGCTGTGCCACAACCAGCACATATGGTCCTGGCCCTCAATATGCAGACGCACTTCCAGCAGCTGAGGCTACAATACGCCATGAAGGCAAAAGGAGTCAAATGTTCCAACGCAGTCCCTGTCCTCTCTTGCCCCCTCCATTGTTCCAGGGCCCAGTTTTTAAAACTGGAGCCACCCCAGCAGCGTTAGTCTGCTCATTCATCCACTGTGACAAATTCAACAGAGACCACCTCAATGTCATCCTGACCCAGGAACTGAACAGCCCCCAACACCCATGCATCTGGCACGTAAAGTATGCAATATATACAAAATACACATATGCTTCACAGAATTTCATTTGCACCTTACCTGTGTCGCCTTGTCTCTCATGCAAGGTGCCGCTTGTCCGTGATTCTCACGAGGCCATTGTCCAGCAAGGTAGGGAGCAGCTAGTATGTCTAGAGAAGGCGTGCGGCGAGAAACACTGGAAGGGCTTGACGACGGTGGCCGTTGTTTATCAACTAAAAGAAAACACATCTCCGTGAGTGAACACAAAACTTACATACACACTCAGATCTCGCACAGTAAGCCCTGGTCTGGTATACGACTTCATTGGTAAACCCCTCAAGTGTCGTTTATATCTTCTTTCAGTATGTTTGATGACTAAATCAGCATTCTGTTAGTAAAGCCGAGATGCTGCTATCATTCTTCAAGCACCAATCCTTCACCTAACTGATTCAAAACTACCCGTCACCCATTCTTGGTGTTCACTGATACAATCTGAAGGTCAAAGGTTTATTTATTTATTTATTAAATTTGTACCCCGCCCTCCCCACAAAGCAGGCTCAGGGCGGCTGATGCAGGAGATGTTTACTTAAGGAAAATTTGACACCCATCCAAATTTTGGTTTAAAGTATAAGCTGTTAGGAACACTGAATACTAAAAGACTGAATTCAATTGCAGATAAAAGGAGAACAAGAAGTAATGCTCTCACAAGACAATTACAAAGTCGTTAATGAAATCTGAGAAATTAATGATTTTGTAGTTAGCTGTGAGAGCTTGCCATTTAAGGGACATAGTACTAACCAGTGAAAACCAAGTACTTATATATTTAAGGGTAGCAACTATCAAACACCAACATTTCACCAGGCATACACATAGATTCAAAGGTGCACTGTGTACCTGGGAAGCATGTCTGCTTGTGGAAGGCAGTGTGCATCCACAATTTTCCACTCAAGCTCATATAGCACACCCCATACTGCCCCAATGGTTCCTCCAACTAGGGATGGGCACAAACCGCCTGACAAACACAAGTTCATAACGAATTCTAGCTGGTTCGTGGTTCAGAAAGGAACGTTCACAAACTGAAGAACCGCCACAAACTTTCATGGATTTTGATGCCATTTGTGAAGAGCAGAAAGCGGGGATTTAAACCCCTGCTTTCCGCTCTTCATATTTCAAATTTATTCACAGCAAAAAGCCAACACTCTAATACAATAGTCGAACTAAATTTGTCATAAAATTCAGCTGAGCTCCCTGCTGCTCAGCTGTTTGGTTTAAATGGCTGGGAGCCACTTAAACCATGGCTTTCTACTCCCAGCAAAAAGCCGTGGGGAGCAGAAAGTGGAGGGTTAAAATTTAAATCCCTCATGAACTGGTTCTGTTTGTAAACCAACCTCTCGGTTTGGATCAGTTCGTTCAGCCACAAACCATGAACTGAACCACAAAAATGCTGTTCATGCCCATCCCTACCTCCAACCTTCAGGAGGAGCTGCAGCAAAAAGGGGAGAAGGAAACATCTGCTCTGTGAGTAGAGCCTGCAATTAAGTTTGCTAGATTCAACCCAGTGGAGGAATACAATGGAGGCTTATAAAATTATGCATGACGTGGAGGAAAACTTTCTAGAGTTCAAATGCTAGAACTTAGATAAACTGTAAAAGTTGATGGGCAACAGATTCAGAATGGACACATATGTACTCTATCATGCAAAGAGTGATTAAGCTTATGGAATTCACTGCCACCTGCTACAGCAATTGCCATGTGTTTAAACTGGCTTTAAAAAGGGATTAGACTAATGCATGAACAATTCATCCATGAATGGCAATTAGCCACAATAAGAACATAAGAGAAGCCAATGTTGGATCAGGCCAATGGCCCATCCAGTCCAACACTCTGTCACACAGAGGCCAAAAACACCAGGTGCCCTCAGGAGGTGCAGCAGTGGGACCAGGACACTAGAAGCCCTCCCACTGTTTGCCTCCCCAAGCACCAAGAATACTGAGTATCACCTGCCCCAGAGTATCCTAATAGCCACTGATGGGCCTTTGTTCCATATGTTTATCTAATTCCCTCTTGAAGCCCTCCATGCTTGTAGCCACCACCACCTCCTGTGGCAGTGACTACTGGTCATCCATTTTCACAACAGTGCTGGGTGGCCACAGGGGGAGGCTTTGGCTTCTGAAGGTAATTGGTTGGCCACAGTAGGAACTGGGATGTTGGACTGGATGGGCTGATCTGGCACAACTGCTCTTGTGTTTGACTCACATGCAAGAAGTACCTTGGGGCTACTTTTTGGAGACGAAATAGTTCTGAATGCATCCCTTTTGAAAAAATATCAGAAGGGTAAATTACAACTTTTACTCCACATCACAACTGCTTTCTGTATACACTGCTCTTTAAAAAATCATATTTTGAAACCCATGGCGCAATGAGAATTTAATAAAGCCAAGTCAAAGTATGACAACACCAGTTTGCTGGTGCTTTTGCCTTCAGCAGGAGTCCCTCCTTTTGGATGCTTTCTGGTGGGAGTCACATAGCTGGCAGGAAGAATGTAATATCTGGGAGGAAATAATGACCATGGTGTTGCCAAAGCAGCTGCCAAAAGGCCAATGGACCACTTCCAAGAACCAAGCATTTCAGACTCCTCAACCACTCTTGCCCCAGGAAGCAAGAATTGCAGTGGCACAAATTCAGCACAGCTCTAGCGTGTACAACGAACACGCTCCCTCCCTCCCTCCCCCTATAAAACTTTAGGAGCACCTGAAACAACGGCCAGTACTAATAACTCTGCCTGTTACAGCAGTGTGCATTTTACTGTGGTAGTGTATATATTCTTATGCCAAATGTGTCTGAAGTGTAATATTTTAGGATGTGTCATTGCTCAGCAGGAAAGAAGCCTGGGTAATCTGCAGCACAGTTTAAATGACATCAGCTACTCCATGGATGAGAAAGATTACATTCACCAGGCTTCAACTGTTGAACCGAGTAAGGGGGGAAATGGAAGCCAGCTCCACAAAAGCAACCAGCTGCAGACAGGCCAAAAAAAAAAAAAGCAGGCCATTATGCTAAGAAGCACTGTTCATTTGGTGTGTGCCTCCCCCCACGCTCATATCTGGTGTATCATTTGGTTTCTTGTAGATTCTGAAAGATCTCTCTAAGCAAAGCCAGTGTTCAAACCCACTTTGCATCTAGCAAATTCACCATCACACACCACGTGAAAAGAAATGTATATGCTGCTAACCAGTATGTGGCACCACTCAAGCCAAAAGTGTCAAGTAAAATAAGCTCCCCCCCAGGAACACACGATCACTACCACTGTTCAAAACAGGTTTTCATCATGGCTATTCTTAATGCTGCTTGGCAGAGCGTCACACAGTTAGCACTCAAGGGATAAGAACCCTTTCAATGCGGGTTTTTATCTTAACACACAGGGTGCCGTGTGGAGTGCAGCATGGAACTGTATAAGCAAAATTGTTTTAATACCCTGCCTCCAATAAGTGGTGGAAGAATCTGGTATTTTTTAAAAGCCAGATGCAGGATTGTATTACACTGGGATCAAATAGTCAGGTACACCACTCTTGATGTTAACAGAAAATACCACAGTTAAAATTAGAACTGATTAAAAAAATCAAAATAATCTTTCAGGCAATCACCTGATATTTCAATACACGTCAACATAACAAGCTCATTAAAATAGAATTTTTATTTGTTATCTTGAAAAATGGAATTTATTGGCCAGGTACCAAGTACATGAAAGATTTCACTACTATTCAAAGAGAACAAGCCACTTTGAGGTGTTAAGGATTATAAACTGGGCACAGGTACTGCATTTACTAATGCTATTATTGGGGCTCAGGAACTGGCAAGTCATCCTGGATATATATAGACACCATTCCCTCTGGTACCATTTGTTTCCCCATTTTATGGCCTCTAAGGTTCACAAGATCTTTTCATCAACTGCCAATTTATTAATATTAATAATAGTCCAATGTTCTCATTGAAAATATGTATCTCCTTTACTTTGGCAAAAGTCAGTATTTCAAGTAAGTGAGTCCACTGCCCAGTCAGGCCTGTGGCTGGCAGTTGGGTTTCCACCTTGAAGTAGCTGTCTCCAGAGCGCCTGAAGAAGGATGAGAAAGCTGTGACCTCCCCCCCCCCACCCCCGGAGATGCAGACCTTGAGCCAGGGATGCAAGCCCATCCTCTCCAGCAACCCCTTCTCTTCACCCTCTGTGCACTCATCCTGGCACCCAGGCAGATTCTAAGAAGCGAACAAGCTGGCGACTAAGGAGAAAGTCCACCACAGCAGCCATCCAGGAAAAGAGCAAGCTGGCCATGCTGAGGTGGGTAGTGTTTACTCCCCCTTCTCCAGAGCCAGCTCGCTCTCCTCCTGCAAAGTTACCTCGGCAATCTCATACTCTCACCTGAGCTTCTGTGACAACTGCAAGAAAGTGGAGAGGGAGGGAGAGAGAAACGGAGGGTGCTCACAGGGCTTCTTCCAAAGAAAGATTCGCAATTCTACTAAGTGGCTCGAGGCAGGCTTCTAATGTGGGAGGCTGACTTCTCATCCTCTCCCTAGTGTGGCAGAGCTTGTCCATCTTGCTCTCACCTGAACTTCAAGCCTCACGCCAGGGAGGGAGAGAGAAAGAGAAGACCACAAGGGAAGTAAACGGAGCACAGGTTCAGCAGTTGTGAGGAGAGACAATGCTACATGGTCAGCGGTATCCTGGTTCCTGATAGTTTAAAAGGTTACATCACTAATTATATCTTATCTCCCCCCCATGCAAAGACTTTGGGGGGGAGATCTCATTTTCTCCTATTTCTTTTTCCCTTCCTGAAAAGTCCCCTCAGCCTCTTCCCCCTCTCCTGATCCCTTCTCTCCTTCCCACCCCCTAAGCCAAACTATCCTTTCCCTGCCCACTGTCTTCAGATTTCCCTGATTCCCTCCCCCTGGCAGCCTCTACTCAGGAAAACACTCTTCATGCTGCACAGTGCCAGCCACCAGGCTAGGCCCAGCTGCACCATGGAGAATGAACAGAAACTTGCCAGGGGGACCTCATTTTCCACAGTATCCCCTTCACTACACTGTTTCCTCTTTTCTTTCCCTCTTCCTGGCAACCCCCCAATCCTCACCTTCTCCTGCTTCTTTCTCTCCTCCCCACCAACCAGCCTGTCTTGTCTGCCCCCAAGCATCAGCTGTATTTGTTATTTACTTCATTTATACCCCACCTTTCTCTGCAACAGGAACCCAAAGCAGTCTACATCATTCTAGGTCAAGAGAACCTTTCAGTTGCAAGCCACCATTTTAATGATGATATCAATAACTATGCTCTTTTGTTTAGGGATGTATCTTCCTTGTATTGAGAAAATACCTAAATGTGCAAATGGGAAACTTGATTTAAATCTGTTGTTAATTTGCATATGTTTTTAATGAGATCAATAATTTTAAATAACTATGCTAAATTGCCTTAATTTAAAATTAATCCCCCCTGCTAGCTCATGCAACATCCTTAGCTCACAGGCCCACTAAATAATCAATTAAAATTTCACTAATTAATTAATGTTACTACTGAAAGACTCAAATTGTTCATAATGCATTTTTTTTACTCCCATCTTCAGCAAATTTCTCTTAAGAGCATTCTGGAAAACCCAAATGCAGATGGAATCAGCTGCCTGATAAAGCGATAACTATAATGGTATCAACTTCAAAGCAACCCTTCCCGTACAGAAAAATGTCAGCTTGCCATAAAATATACCCTCCCACACCACCATATACAATGAATACAGGAAGCTTATTTAGGCACACAGAGCAAACCCCCCATCTAATTGTCACTGCGTATATATTAGGGCTACCATTCCCTCTCACACAAAAAAGATGGAAGATGCAGGATTTGGCACACAGCTCTTTAAAATGTAGTCAAAGTGACCATGTCCCACTGTTATAATAGCTTAGAGACTTAACTGCTTATACGTCACAAAGTATTGCCCACATACGTAAGAACAATCATATGAAGGACAGACATAAATTCATTGGACTGATGCTGAGACACATGCAGACAGTTCACTGTACAAGCACTGCGTATAACCCTTACTCCCTTTTAACTCTATGACTATTTTCAGACAATAATGTAGAATTCAAATAGGCATCCTCTTATTTAGTTGCCGATTCTGCTTCAGAGTATTTTGTAAAAAATACTATACGCAGCCTCAACAGACTGTGTGGTCTTTTCATTGTTATTTTTCTGCTCTCATGTGGCTATGTTTCCTCACCACCACCACCACAACTGTTCAGCTGCTAGCTTCACATGATGTGACCTACATAACAAGAGATGCACTGGCTTCAAGATAGCAGTTACAACAGCTGGGCTTCTGAACAATAGCACTATTTCAGCAGTGCCTTAAGTTTATTAGACTTAATTACACTCTAGCCAATGGATGCAATGCTGTTCAGTTTCCCTGTACAACTTCAGGCTATTACAGAAAACTGTACTTATTTCAATATACACAAGCACCAGGGTTCAACACTACGGGAATGCTTTCATATGTACACATTTGAGGGTAATAAAGAGCCCAGTCATAAAGATAAGAGTCATAGTGCCCAATAAAGATTCTCAAAAAAATTAACTATTTTTGCAATAGGGTCCACTTTTTCAAAGTAAAAACTCATGCAGAAAATACAGTTTTATTCAGGTGTTGCATGAATTAAATCACCCATTAGTGTAAAACTGTCTTCTTTCTCTCTGTCCTAAGACATTATTCATTAATGAACCTTGAAAACATCAGTCTGAGGTTACCAATTTTGGTACTCTGTAGAAACAGTAAATATAGAATGCAGCATGGCTGTGGTTTTATTTGGAATGTATATATGTGCCATCAAGACAGTCAGTGCAGGAAAAATACAGTTAAATCTAAAACTAGCACTCCCTTTCTGTGGCATATAACCAGGAAGAAAATGCTTTAAAGAAGTTGCTTAGTTTTTACATCTACAAATTACTAATGTTTTTAATAACCCATACAGGAACACAGGAAGCTACTTCCTGCCAAGCCAAGCCATTGGTACCCTTCACTCCATATGCTGACTGGCAGACAGCCTCCAAGATTTCAGGCAGAGGAAGGCCTTCCTCGATACCTGCTACCTGAGATTCAGTCCCTAGCATCTCCAAGTGAAAGAACCTGGGACCTTTTCTTGTGCAAAACATGTATTCTATTATTCAGCCATTATCCTGTATAACAGACACAGCAGCTAATAAAGGTTTGTGTGTTGGTAACATCCACAAACTTCCTTATAAGGCTAAATAAAACTATATTCTGTAAGACAAAGCATCAACAGTATGGACTATACTAATCACCTCTTTCAGAAGCCTGTCAAATAAAGATATTCTGGCTGCCTCTTAAGGGCTATGAAAGAACAGGCCTCCGGAGCCTCCCTGGAAGAGGGAGTTGTACAGCAAGGGTGCCAGCACAAACAACGCCCCGCTTTATCCAGCCATATTCTTCACAACAGCTGCACGATCTGTTATAAGACAGAATGACTTGAGTTCTGTTGCTTTCTCAGGAGCAGCAGCTCTGCCTGGCATCCATCTTGGGCCAGTCGCCGTCTGTCAGCCTAACCTATCCCAGAGGTGTTGTAAAGACAAGATGAGGAAAGGAGAACCATAGAGATCCATTTAAAGTTTGTTCCCTGCTAATACAGGTACATTCTGCCACATTCTACATTCTCCATAAAAATCTGTTCTGCTGGAAACTTTGAAAGGCTTTATAGTATGGAAAGTATTCTTATTCTACCACAAGCAACCCTTGGTTTTGGCAGTCCCCCGGCTTTGTTTGCCTCTACAACCCAACCAGGGGAGCTCCTCCTAGGACACCACATAGGAGCATTCTGAAGTGTACAACAAGGACATGCTTTTCCCACTTCACTTGGGTACCATGGGCCCTACAGAATTCAACTAACTTCAATCAGGTAACAGGACTCCAGTTTCCCCTGTGCATCATACCCACAAACGTTTTGCAGGCAACAACCCAGAAGAGGTTTCCACTAGTCAGACATGCCAGGCTGATGGGGACTGAATCTGCTCCAAGAGTACAGAATGAAGGTGGTGGGGATGGAGAGATGAGACAGTCTCCTTAAGTTCCTGAGACTCCTCCTTAAATTCTTTAATTCATGCTATTCTTAAATGCTCAAAACGTAGAATTTTGTACATGAAATCATAAATCATCAAAGGAACGAGCCAACTAGACATGGGGCTTATGTTCATGAAAGGGGGCTAGTTCCTTAAGCACAGCCAAAACTTCAAAAGAGATGCCAGAACATGCATGCCCTGTGTCCACACTAATCTAGTCTTCACCGATATGTCTCCTTCCCCACTTACCTCACCCACTGCATTCACAAGCATTCCTGCAAACAGCAGCCCCTAAATGCAGATGCTTCGTCTGCCACTTCTCATGCCCACTTCTCATGCTTGCCTTCCTTTAGTTTGGGCAGTCCATGAACTATGATTCTGGGCAAACCTTGCAAGAGTAGAGGATGTAAGTGGTATTGCTTGCATAAGGCAGGAAAGAACCACAGAAAGCAGCGTTAGCTTATAAAAAGCCTCAAGTTTAGCCAGTTAGAAGACACAAGAGCGAGCCTTCCTAGCACTTACAACCTGGCCAGGCAAGAGCAACTGAAAGTGGAAAGGGCCTGTGAACACTGTGAACAGGGCGGGGCTGTGGCTCAGTGGTAGAGCCTCTCCTCGGCATGCAGAAGGTCCCAGGTTCAATCCCTGACATCCCCATTTTTAAAAAAGAACTAGACAGTAGATGATGTGGAAGACCTCAGCCTGAGACTGCAGAGAGCTGCTGCCAGTCTGAGTAGACAATACTGATGTTGATGGACTGATGGTCTGATTCAGCATAAGGTACCGCTTGTCCAGGCACACATGGAATACCCACAGTGTACAGACTGCACAGTGTGCCCATGCACTTCCACACAGGAAATATGCTCACGGGTGTGCACCCTACTACAACACCATATGTGCAAACAAGAACACATGCTTCATCCACATCGTGAACCGTGCAAGAGGCAAGGGGAAGTCAATGCAGATCTGTGCACAGGGCCATCTCCCTTCACCCCACTGTCAGGCTTCAACAAACACACACTCGCTATCATCATGCTGCCTGTACTTGCATCAAGTTAAAGTCAAGCTACTCACTGCAAAAGATTCACTGACCAGCTAAAGAGTTAAATGTAAGACTAGTTTGACCAATTCTTTGTGTTATGTTCAGCTTCTTAGAAGAGCGGGAGCCAACATAGCATAGTGATTAAGAGCAACAGATTCTCATCTGGGGAACCAGGTTCGATTCTGCCCTCCTCCACTTGAAGCCAGGCTGGGTTACCTTGGGTCAGTCACAGCTCTCCCAGCCCCCCCCCCACCCAATAAGCAAAGTTCACTGCGTAATGTGGAAAGAGAGCTAGAGCTTCAGGCTGCCAGACAATCCAAGGATCCTGTAGCTATACCACACATAACACCATACAATAATTTAATTTTGATTTTTTTTCATAAAAGAGCACAAGGCACTAAGCTGCTGTTCACAACTTTGCAAATTCATCATTTAAACAGTCATTTTAGTTCCATTCCTTTATGTAACAGAGGAAAATGATCAGCTATGAAGGATGAGGGCTTTAATTCTATCCTAAGTGTGATCCAGTATCAGTCTAGGTAAAGACCTCTTTAAGTGATCTGGATATTGTAAGGCAGAATTCTTCAGACTTATTTGCATGGCTTAAGGCAACCGAACCCTGAACAGCCCCATAGCCAGGATTTTGTGGCTTGTGGGGCAAAAATTTTTCTGGTGGGGCTGCCATTATTTTCAATAATGAAGCGGTGTGTGTGGCATACGCCCCTCTCCCTCCCACAAGATTTAAAGGGCCCTCCAGCTGATCGGTGGGCCATGTGCTCCCTGCCAATCAGCTGGAGGGTTCTTTAAATCTTGCAGGAGGGGAGGGAGAGAGGCGTACCCTTTAAATGCTTTTGGAAGAATGGGGGGGGCGCACCCCGCTCCTTCCTGCAAGACTTAAAGGGCCCTCCAGCTGTTCGAGGGCTGCAGTGGCTCAAGTGGTTAAGACACTGAACTGCAGAGTGGAAGGTCAGTAGTTCAGCAGTTCGAGACCCAAGAGCCGCATGATGGAGTGAGCTCCCATCTCTGGTCCCAGCTCCTGCCAACCTAGCAGTTTGAAAGCAAGAAATTGCAAGTAAATAAATAGGTACCACTTTGGTGGGAAGGTAACAGCGTTCCATGTGCCTCAGCGTCTAGTCATGCTGGCTACATGACCATGGAAACATCTTTGGACAGCACTGGCTCTTCAGCTTGGAAACGGAGATGAGCACTACATCCCTAGAGTTGTATTCGACTGGCTTTCGAGCAAGGGAAACCTTTACCTTACCAGCTGATCGGCATGCCAAGTTGCCATCAAGTGGCCTTTTGAAAACACAACAAAAAACCTTTCAGTATAAAACAGTAGAGACACTCAGTGACTTGGGAGCCATATTTATTTATTTATTATTTCGATTTATACCCCGCCCTCCCCGCAAACGGGCTCAGGGCGGCTTACATGGGCTCATCGGCCAATAATAATACATTAAAATCACTAAAACAATTAAAACAGTTTAAATACTTAAAATACATTCTTAGCCTAACAACTTACAAATAGCTTCCAGTAACATATTATCAGATTATCAGGCGATGGCTCAGTGATAAAACTCTCTGTCACCCCTGCCACCCGCCAGGGTTGATCCGGGCCAGACTACATCAAGTTGGTATAGCTGATGGATGGAATCATTGGATGGCGGCTCCTATTCAAAAGCCTGGTGGAAGAGCTCCATCTTACAGGCTCTCCCGAGCACCATTCTGGCAATTGGGCACCTGCCCCACATTTCAGGAAAGTGGCAAGGCCTTTGCATGGTGGGGCTTGTGGCTGGAAGGGAGACAGCTGCCACTGGTCTTACAGTTTCTGAAACTGAGACAGTTCAACAAAGGGCTGGTTCACAGGGACAAGCAAAATAACCATATTAAGGTACATGGTGGGGGGGGGATGACAGGGAGGTGTTGGAGCCCTGAGGCAGCAGGTGAATTGGACTACTTCAGATGAGACAGGCAAAGGATCAAGCTGGATCACATTTTGGAATGCTCCCTTCTGTTAAACATTTGATGCAAACAGAAAATCAGCACCGCAGAAATGTGCTCCCCCTTCCTTTGTTTGCCATGCTCTTTTTTCCTGTTTGCTTGTGATTTAGTATACAAAGGAGCATTCAAAGCAGCGATCTAGCCCCTGCCATCTCAACTGGGACAGCCCATATCACCACCTCAGGGCTTTGCTACCTCCGTCGCCTGCATGCATTAACCTGACCTTTACATATAGCTGAGCTATCTTCTTACAATCACCATCAGCTCATTTTTAAAGTCCACCCCCCCCCCCCAAACCCACAGAGATTACTCTTCTTTTCACTGCTTTTTTGAAAAATTAAAATAGAAACAGGCAGGCCAAATTAACTACGTTTTCCATTTCTGCATATTAAGCTATTTCAAACGTTGGCTCAGTTTTTCACATTTAAAGATAAGACAAATACACTGTTATGTATCTAATAGCCAAGTGTGACCTGTATGCTGATCAAAGTATCCCCATGGAGGCACACAGGGCATATTTCTGGAAACCCCAGGTCTGCAGAAAAATGCAAGGGTTTTTCTTTTTTAACTGGGCATCCAACTGCCCCCAGAACAGTGATGTATGTGTAACATGGGAGAAACAAAAACCTTTGGGTTGCATACTGGGTTGCTATAGCAACCCAGAACAGTATCCAAAATCAGAAAGTAAATGGGGGGGGGGGGGGAGAGCAGGAATGGATAAAACAGGAAAGCAGGAAGGGAAAGCATGAGTTGTGAGAAAACAGGAGTGGGAAGAGGTTAAAAAAACCAGTGGGGCACACAGCTGTAGGCATAAAAGACCAGCAAGTTGGGCAAAGGGACTGGGAGGCCGGGAAGCAGAGATCACGCCAAGGTGGGAGCGGAATTTCTCCTCCCTTAGGAGCCCTTGCAGTTCCCCTTCTTGCAATATACTGATCCGAAACTAGCCTATCATAGCAGGGTAGAACTCGGGGCTGTTTTTTCGGGCCCGCCTAGATGAAAAATATTCATTTGTTTGACAAACCCACCCCAAAAACTATCCCCTGCAAGAGTCAGAAAATTAACATTGGGGGGGGGGGGGGGAGAAGGAAGCCCAGAGATGAAACAGGTGTTTCAGGGGAGACTCCCCCATGAGCACATAGGCAAGGGGGCTGGTAAGGAAAAAGCAACTAAAAGGAAAGGGACCCTCAAGAACACTGAGCTGCAAGCATTTTATTTTATTTCTATCCCACTCTTCTCCCCAATGGGGACCCTGAGCGGCTTACAATTCTGAGCAGCTTACAACCATAACAGTCCTGTGAGGCAGGTCAGACGGAGTACACAACTGGCTCAAGGTCACCCATCAAGCCCCCGAGATTCCAGTCAGACACTCTAACCACTACGCTGTGCTGGCTCACCTGACATTTCAACCGTTGACATCTGAGGCAGAGTTGCACCAAGCTCTTCCCTGCTCTGGGCCCAGCTCATTTCCTAGATTAGGTTCACTGTGTATGGCCACTGGCCATTACAATACAAAATTACTTTCAGAGAATACTTATGATTTAAAACATTGCATTCAGAATAAAAATCAATTATACAACTACAATGTCAAACTTACAACAGGTGGAATTTTAAAAGCACAGTATCAATACTTTATAACTTGTTGTAAACATGTTGTAAAAACATTTCTAGGGGCTACCTTGGATCTAACTTTCCTAGCTGCAAGTGCAAAAAGCACTACCTTGCGTGAGACCAAGGGTTGTCATAATTTTGACATTTTAGTTGTATAATTGAGTTTTATTCTGAATGCAGTGTTTTAAATCATAAGCTCATTTTCTCTCTCTTCCATTTTCAGCCTAGGAGCCCAGCATGGCATACATGGTTCTCCTCCTCCCGTTTAATCTCACAAGCAAGCCTGAGCAGTGGGTTAAACTAACAGTGTGTCTGGCGCAAGGAAATCAAGTTAGCCTCATGGTAGATTTGAACCTAGCTCTCCCTGGCAATAGCCCAACACTAGCCCTTACCATACCTGGGCTCTTGCCCTGGCAGTACTCATCATTACGAGGAGAGCCAATTTGGTTAGGAGTGATTAGGAGCGCGCACTCTAATCTGGGAGAACCAGGTTTGATTTCTCATGCCTCCATATGCAGCTGCTGGTGTGACCCTGGGTCAGTCACAAGTTCTTTCAGAGCTGTTCTTTCAAGGGCAGTTCTCAAGAGAGCTCTTTCAGCCCTGCCTACCTCACAGGGTGCCTGTTGTGGGAGGGGAAGGGAAAGATGGTGAGCCACTCTGAGACTCCTTCAGGTAGAGAAGGGTGGGGTATAAATCCAACCTCTTCTTCTTCTTACCTCTCCTTCCCTGTGCTGCACAGTGAATGGGTGGGGGGAGAAGAACCTAGACTAGAGAACTGTGAGCACATCCTTAGTTCTGGGAACAAGGGGCCAGAACACATGCCATCCACCCCCAGGGCTACCAACAGAACAAGCACCTGAGGCAGGAACAGGAAGAGCAAGAAGTTAGTATTGTTTTTAAAATGTTGCAAGCTGCTTTGAGGACCTCATGGACAAAACCCCAGAATATAAATCTTACCCAGGATTTAAATAAAATAAACTGCACTCTCCTAAATACTGCTCTGAAAGGCCCTCTTATTTGACAGGCCATGGCTTGGACCCAGAGATCCTGCTGCACAACTGAGAAAGCAGTTGCTGACTTTCCTCGCTGTCTGTGTGTACACACACATACGTGGACACACATGAAGCTGCCTTATCCTGGGTCAAACCATCAGTCCCTCAAGGTCAGTATTGTCCACTCAGACGGGCAGCTCTCCAGGGTCTCAGGCAGAGGCCTTTCACATCACCTATTGTCTGGTCCTTTTAACTGGCAATGATGAGGACCAAACTTGGCACCTTCTACGTGCAAAGGGGAGGGTCTTCCACTGAGCAACAGCCCCCCCCCCCCGGTGGCTCTCCCAAAACCCATTCCCCAGACTCCTAGAGCCCATTTTAGGGCAAAGCACAGTCGCTACTAACAGATAGGCAGGGAAGGAAAACAAAGGAGGGACCTCTGAATTCAACCCCTTATTTTTGTACACTACACAATCACAGCCAAAAGCTATTTCATTTTTAAAAGCAGACAGACTCTCTACATTAACAGGGTATCTATTTAGGTGCTCCCTAAATTCCCTCTCTCTTGAGGGGCTGGGGGAAGGAAGAGAAAAGGTTGCTAACTGCACACAGTCACGTTCTTCCTGTATTTCAAACTCAAAGAACAGATTCTTTGTATTGTATTCACCACCACAAGCTTTGTGTGTGGAAAATATACTTCTCTCAATAGGGTTTAAAAATAAAATTCAAGCACAAGAAACTATCAGTCTGAATGATCTAGCCCTCAGAGACCATAAGTACGAAAATTTATATCCTGAAAATGGAATAAAGAGGGCTGCTAATGATTTTAGAAAGGTGATCTGCAACTTACAGCAAGTTGTTGTAACTGTATGCTGAAAACTAACCTATACATGGAACATTCCAATTTATCCACTCCTCTATAATCCACGGCCTTACACATTCTGGTTTGTCTTGTTTCTTTTCCTTCCAGCCAACCTTTTTGTGGACAGTTTCAAACTTGGCAGAGAGAAGAAATGCTACAGCAATTAAGAGAAAATATACTGATGCAAAAAAATTCCCATTACGCGGTTTAACATGAACAGCCCCCCATTGCATCCACCCTCCAAAGAGAGCAACTGACACAGGGCACAGCACTCTCTCCCCTCCAGATTCACTTAAAGGCTTTGTAAGAATGGTTTTACACATGCCTTTAAGACCGTTCTCTTTTCCTCATCACAGAATTACAGCTTCTATTTTCAAGCAGTAAGATACTTAGCTCACATATAAGGAAATGTAACATTCCAATTAACCCATAAAACCAAGGCCAACCCTTTTTTCACTATGCACAAACCAGAAGCAAAAAAAAGAAGAAGTAGTAGTAAGTTAGTTAACTGGAACTTATGCATCCTGGCCCTTTTAGAGAAAGACTAAGTAGAGAGAAGAGGCCCTAAGGAATAACACACACACTATTTAGCCAGAGTCCAAACAGCTAGCTGCTAGAAAGAAAATCCATGGCTGGGGGGATGTATTTAATACACAATGCCAAAATCCTACTGAGATCTAGGGCCTCTCACATTTATAGCCATAGATCAAACATGAAAGCAGATAAAAAAGGTAAATAGGTTTAAATTGTACAAAAGATGTGTTAAAATACTCATCCTTCATAAGCCGTGCTTCCTCTAGATTTGCAGGGTTAGTTTGCAACCCCAGTGTCACATATTCAAGACTTGCCTGATGAAAGATTACATCCACCTTAACTTAAATGAAAAAAGATCTTCCACCTTCAAGCCTATAACTTTCACCCTTCCTCCATCATATCCCAAGTAGAACAAGGGCATTCTCATTCCAAGAGTTGTAAATTAACTAGCCACTTTACATGGAAATCTCCACGCCACATAACTGTTAATGATAAGCTTCTGCTCACAAAATTCAGTTAAAGTGCTAGGTGGGGCAACAGTCTAAAATTACATTACTCATTTTCCAACGAACTCTGATTCAACATTATCAAACTTACATACTGATGAACAGAAGCCCTCAGGACATGAACTTTCTGAACAATGGACACAGGAATATTCTTTTTCGTGTCCTCTTCAAGGATGTAAAAGGATGAAAAACATGGCTTTTTAAAAAATCGATTGAAATTGACCATGATGATCAGTCAATAAGACTGTCTTGCAAAATAAATCACATACACTAACCAGTAAAAGTCACACCAGTATGAACTGGTATAACTGGAGGAGATGGTTCCAGACATAAGAAATCTACACAGGCAGCTTCAAGAGAGAGCCCCTTGACTCATATTCTTAGTTTCTCTCAAATGAATAAATTAAGGAAATAAAATCTATCATTTGTAGCCATGGAACATGAACCTATATATACCCGAGAAATAGTCTGAGTGGTCCCAAATACGGAGGAATATAAAACTGGATGGATCCTAATGACATCTTCTCCGAAGAAAGTTGGAAATGGCAGTTAATGTGTCACTTCTGAGTTCCTTTCATCTTCCAGTATTAGTAATCTGAGGGAAGGCATTTACATTGTTTCAGAATGTATTGGTGGCACACCCTAGTAAATAAATCAGCCTTAATGGCCGGCAACAACACTGCATTAGTTACCTGCTCACACATACCTACTTTGGATAATTGTAGACTAATGACAAGGTAGGGAAAGGGGAGGGAAATTAAAAAAGAAAGCAGCCTATTTCTTCCCAGTTTATAAGATATTCCTTGCCTGGAAGCACTCATTACTCACCACAGGTGACTAGGGAAGTGGATTACATACAAGGCTGTCCAGTACTATTTTGCCTCTACACGTGGCTTGTTACATACAGAAAGCTGCCTCTTCTTTGAATTCACAAGGCCACTAGCAGAGCATCCCGGAAGTGTATGTCAAGTCTCTGTCGAGAAATGCAGAATCCCTAAGATACTGATGATTTACCCAACTTACTGTATTAGTTTTTTCTCATTCTTCCATCCTAGAGTGTGAGATAGCATACACAGCTCTTCATCCCCATTCCCTAATCTTAGTCATCACAGCGAATGGTCAAAGGTCAACTTGTGAAGTTTTTATGGTACTTCGGGGATCTAAACCCAGGTCTTCCCAGCCCAGTACTCCCAACATTGGGCTTCTTCACTGGCCAAGAGAACAGTACACCTCTGTATTTATTGATTTATTGGATTTCTATCCCGCCCTCCCTGCCTCCCTACCGTCTGTTTACTCACTGTCTAAAGGCAACTGGGCAATTTTACTTTCTATGGCATTTCTGTTTTCCTGATGTTTCACTATGCACCCAGTCTTCTTCGTTTTCCTTTGCCCCAAACTTAATGGCCCAGGCTAGCTTGATCTCGCCAGATCTTGTAAGCTAAGCAGGGCCAGCCCCGGTTAGTATGTGATGGAAGACCATCAAAGAAGTCCAAGATCGCTTCGCAGAGGCAGGCAATGACAAACCGCCTGTTTATCTCTCAGAGTCCCTAGAAGTCACTTGCAACTTGACTATTTTCCACCATCACCATCCTCATGTTGGACTGAAGAGCATATGAAACTATGTAGTCTGCCTTTGTTTCCTACCATATTTTTATCCTCCCTTCCTCCAAGAAACTCAGGGCAAGTTATGGCTCTTATTTTACCCACACAACAAGCAGTGAGGGAAGTTAGGCTGCTGGCCCAAAAACCACTGGCCCAAAAATTCCCAGGAAGGTTCAGGGGCAAGCGGGGATTTGAACCCAGGTCACTCTGGTGCTGTACAACACTCTAACCATTAAATCATACTACTTTTGCATTTGAACAAAGTTTGAGTCCAGTGATACCTTTAAGACCAGCAATGTTTTATTCAAGGTATAACTCTGGTGTGCAAGCAACACTTCTTGCTTGCACACAAAAGCTTATACCTTGAATAAAACTATGTCAGTCTGAAAGGTGCCACTGGGCTCAAACTTTGTTCTGCTGTTTCAGACTAACCCGGCTAGCCACCTGAATCTACTTTTGCATTTATTACCTTCAGAAAGGCTTAAAAGATGACCCCCACACACATTTAGGGGTTTTATAATATGGAATACTTTTTTATTGATGTCAACCCTGTACATACTGAATATTTGCCAGATAAGTCAGTAGGTCTTCCCAATTGGTATTCATTCTGAATAGTTTATGAGAAAATATGTTAAGAGGTTGATCAGATGTAAGATATATTAACTAGTCAGCAAATCATGCTCTATGCTACCCCCCAAAAGGTCCTAGATTCCTTTCTCCTGCTAGATAGTAATTTTAAGTTGCCTCAGACAAGGTGGTGGTGGTGGGGGGTCCAAAACCAAGAGTCACGACTCGACACTGCCTTCCTTTCTTCAGTAATGCTGAGCAAAGAAAAGCCAACATCTCTACTCCTCAGCATTTTGATGAGTTTATCAGAGCTGCCTTCAAAGCTGCATGGAAAAAGTTTGAGTCCGGAACCACCTTTAAGACAAACATTTAATTCTGGGAATAAGTTTTTGTGTGCATGCACATTTCTTCAATGTGTATGGAAATCAGACAAACATGTCCAGTCATGCCCTTTCGCACCTCTATTTCCATTTTAAATTTTCCAGACTATAAAGTCGGTCACTCTGCAGCATTTCACAGCAGACTCAGCACACACCACCCAACAAAACTCCTTTAAGGGACTGAGAAACCCACTAGTCTTCAAGTTATGGGAGGCCAGCCCAAGAGAGAAGCAAGCTCTTCTCCCCAAGTAACAAGAACCCTACAGGAGAGAGAACCAAACAAGTAGAACGAGGTGCCACACAGGCACACACACAGAGCACCCCCAAAGAGTCTCCAGCTTCTCAGCAACGGGAAAAAGCCAGGCTGGAAATATGCACCAAGCGCTGAAGAAGTCCCCCTCAGCCTCGTGGCCGGGCTCATGTTCCTGCCCTGCAGCAGCCAGGCATGCCCACATTCTCGATGCAAAACTGAAACAGGCTCCCAGTCATTGTTCCTGGGGCAGGACAACTTCTTTATTCATTTTTATTTCATACCCCACCCTATCTCATGAGTGGGCTCAGGGCGGCTTACAACATAAAACCCATAAACAATAAGAACAATAAAACCATAAAACAATCCATGGCACAATAGACAGTAACAGAAACTCATGCCACATGTACCCCAGGAAACTTCCCTGACCACCAGAGGACCTCCCTGCAAAAAAAAAAGAAGAGGTGCCACAAGAAACCTGCAGGAGAAGCAAACCAGTAGGATGAGGTGCCACGCAGTCTCACAACACACACAATACACCCCCCCCCACCCCCAAAGAGTCTCCATCTTCTCAACAATGGGAAAGAGCCCACATGGCCCAATAGACAGTAACAGAAACCCATGCCTAGTGTCAGGCAGAAACAGGAACCCCAAGAAACTTCCCTGACGACCTGAGGACACCCCCCCAGCCCCCCCAGCCCCAATTAAAGTCGGCCTCGTGTGGAAGCCCCAATCAAAGCAGCAGCAGCAGCCGCCCCTTAGACGTGTCGAGTACTCTCTGCAGCAGCCCCAACACGGGTCCTTCCAGCCACATGTGCAACACAATGAGAAGAGGGGGAGTGGGGGGGAGTGGGGGGGGGGCGCGGGCTCACCTTTGCAGACCGGGGAGCTGGGGCTCTTCCTCTCGGGGGAGGCCCGGCTGCTCTGCTCCGGGGAGCGCCGCCGCTGGCGATGCCGGATCCGTCCCCCCGAGGAGGAGGCGGCCGAGGCGCAGGCGCTGCTCTCGGGCAGGGGCGGCGAGACGGGCGAGGAGCAGGGCGAGGGGGTCGAAGACGCCGCCAAGGAGGAGGCGGGCGGCGGAGGCAGCTGGTGGTGGGCAGCTCGAGGCGGGCTCCCGCGCGACCCTCCCGCGCCCGTGGGGCTGCCGCGCGCCGTGGAGGACGCGGAGGAGGAGGAGGAGGAGGCGGCGGCCACCCCCGCCGGCGTCTGCGTGGCTACGGCGGGGCCGCTGCCGTTCCCCAGGGCCGCTGGGCGCGTCGGGCTGGCGGTGCGCGAGGAAGGAGGCGGCGGCGGCGGCGGCGGGGGCGGCGGAGGGGCCGCGACCACCACCACTGCCGTGCGCGGAATGCCCCCTCCTCCTCCCCCGCCGCCGTTCCTGGTGGGGCTGCCGTGCTGCTTGAGCTGGAAAGGCACCGTGGCCCGCATAGGCTGGAGGCGGCTGCCGCTGCTGCTGTTCCCCGCTCCCGCCGCCGCTCCGGCCGCCCCGCCAGGCGCCGCCACAGCCACAGGCGCCGCGGCTCCCCCTCCCCCCAGGGGGGCCGCGGCGGGCGTCGGGGAGCCGTTGCGCCTCACGCGCGGCGGGTGGGAAGACATAACCGTCCTCGCGACGGATGCCCCCGAGGGGCAAAATTCCAAACGGCGGGGGGGGGGGTGGGAAGGGGGAGAGAGGAAAAAACACAACCCCCTCAGCAGCGGTTCGCCCTCATGGAGACCACTCGCCAAGCTCTCGTCTCTCTCGCCGATGCGACCGCTCCGGCCGCCTCATCAACAATAGTGCCCGCACCGTCCTCTCCCATTGGAGGCGCAGCCGCTCCGTTCCGGCCGCTACAGAGCTCGGATTGGCCGAGGGGCGTGGCCGGGACGGCAAGGGGAGGGGAGGCTTAAAGGGACCGCGCGCGCTCCTCCTCCTCCTCCTCCTCCTCGAAGATGATGATGATGAAGAAGGCGGGGTAAGGAGGGGGAAGAAGACAGGGTGGCGGGATTGGCCTGCGTCCTTCCACACGTCACCTGCACACCCGTGTCTTTCGTGCGGTGGCGGCAGTCGCTAAGGGAACGAGGGCGTGGTGGAACCTGCCGTGCTGCAGGGCGGCTCTTGCACCATTAAGCGCTCCTCTTTGTTGTCTTTCAAAGGCCTGGATTCCAATTCTGCCATTTTCAAAAACGTCCGTGTTGTATTTCCTGGTGGAGCGTGGAGATCGGTTGGTATTACGTCTGATCTCTAGGCTACAGAAGTCAGTTCCTCGGGGGGGGGGGGGGGAGAGAGAGCTGCTTTGGAGGATTGACCTAGGGTTGCCAATCTCCAGGTGGTGGCTGAAGATCTCCCAGAATTACAACTGATTTCCAGGAGACAGAGATTGGCACCCATGGAGAAAATGGCTGTACTGGAGCATAAGAACATAAGGAAAGCCAATGTTGGATCAGGCCAGTGGCCTACCCAGTCCAACGCTCTTGTCACACAGTGGCCAAAAACACCAGGTGCCCTCAGGAGGTCCAGCAGTGGGGCCAAAACACTAGAAGCCCTCTTTGGTATTACACCCTGCTGAAGTCCCTCCCCTCCCTAAACCCTGCCCTCCCCAGGCTCCACCCCCAAAATCTCCAGGAATTTCCCAGAACTGGCAACCCTAGGTGGACTCTGTGGCATTATACTCCACAGATGTCCCTCCCCTCCACAGACGCTGCTGCCCCCAAACTTCACCTCCAGTCTCCAGGAATTTTCTAACACGGAACGGGCAACCTTTTGTATTTCCATGGCCTTTTGGACTCACTGTTCTGAGAGGCAGACACACAACTGCCTGTAATCCACAACAGTTTAGGCCATAATGAAGCTATTCCATTGCCAGGCTTACCCTTTGCTAATAATAATTCTGTGATGGGAACCCCCGCCTCCGCCCTTTACTGGCCCCCAAAAGCTCCATGCCACCTTTGAGAAGCAAGGCCTCTCCGTAGACCATAACAAGCTCAGGTCTTCCACTAAGAACAGGCAATGCATGTTGGGCCAGTCTGGAGGCAAATGGGTGCACAGCCACACACAGACAAGAGTTTACAATCCTGTAAACAAGGCCAAAATTAAGACTGCTGGGGAAAAAATCAACAACCTCAGATATGCAGACGATACCACTCTAATGGCAGAAAGTGAAGAGGACCTCAAGAGTCTCTTGCTAAGAGTGAAAGAGGAGAGCGCAAAAGCTGGCTTGAAACTCAACATCAAAAAAACTGAGATCATGGCATCCGGCCCCATCACTCCTTGGCAAACAGAAGGGGAAGTCGCGGAAGCAGTGACAGACTTCACCTTCCTGGGATCCAAGATCACTGCAGATGGTGACTGCAGCCATGAAATTAAAAGACACCTGCTCCTTGGAAGAAAAGCGATGGCAAAACTAGAAAGTATAACAAAAAGTATGCCAACATACTGCCAACAAAAGTCCATATGGTCAAAGCCATGGTATTCTCAGTAGTGATGTATGGCTGCGAGAGTTGGACTATTAAGTAATGCCGAGCACCGAAGAATAGATTCTTTTGAATTATGGTGCTGGAGAAGACTCTTGAGAGTCCCTTGGACTGCAAGGAGAACAAATCAGTCAATCCTAAAAGAAATCAACCCTGACTGTTCCCTGGAAAGCCAGATGCTGAAGCTGAAGCTCAAACACTTTGGCCACCAAATGAGAAGGGAGCACTCCCTGGAGAAGACCCTGAAGCTGGGAAAGATGGAAGGTCAAAGAAGAAGGGGACAGCAAAGAATGAGATGGTTAGACAGTGTCATTGATACAACAAACATGAAATTAAGCAAACTCTGGAACACGACAGAAGAGCCTGGCGTGATGTGGCCCATGGGGTCGCAAAGAGTCGGACTCGACTGTGCGACTGAACAACAACAAAACAAGGCCCAGAGATTTATAATTATTGATGTACAGTGCCTAGTATCTTTAGATGTTTCAAAAATAACACACCATTTGGAGAGCTTCAACTTGATCCCCCTGCCTCACCACACCTGCATTTCATATGCTTAGGGGATTTATATTCTGCTTTTCAACCAAAATGTACCCAGGAGGGCACGCAAAAAAGGATAGTACATGAAATTAAAAATGGGAAATCACAACAGTGACAGTGGTCTCCTCAGATCAGGATCAGCCTCCTGGCTGGCAGTTGAAGGGGAGCCCACCAAGGAAGTCCAGGGTCACTATGCAGAGGCAGGGAATGGCAAACCACCTGTGAACGTCTCTTGTCTTGAAAACCCCTTGAGGGAATTGCCATAAACTGGCTGCATCCTGATGGCACTTTACACAACACTGTACTCTTGTGCAGCTAAGGTTGCCAGCGCTGGGTTGGGAAATACCTGGAGACTTGGGGGTGGAGTCTGGGAAGAGTGAGGTTTGGGGAGAAAGGGACCTCAGCTGGGTATAATACCATAGAGTCCAATAAAGATGGTGAAATATACAGGTTCAGAGGTGTAGAGTGATCAGCTCATAGTTTATTAGTGGTTCAGCTTAACTCTAGCAGGGCTGAAGCCCTGCTATTATGCATGCAAAACACCACACCCCACACACACACACACACTCCCTGTGATAGGCTATTTACAAAACATTACTACTTGTTTGGTTTATTCCAGAGTCCTGGTCTGCGATTGTTCTTGTGCTTCAAGCTCAGCCAGTCTCTAGGGTGATTCAATCAGGGATGATTCAATCTCAGTACACAACAGATGGGTAGCCGTGTTAGTCTGTCTGCAGCAGCAGAAAAGAGCAAGACTCCAAGAGCACCTTAAAGACTAACAACATTTGTGGCCGTGGATGAGCTTTTGTGAGGCACTGCTCTCTTTTTCATACTCTCATCCCCTGCACAATTTTTGTTAGTCTTTAAGGTGCTCCCGGACTCTTGCTCTTTTCTACTGCTACCACAGAGTCCACAGTCGAAAGCAGCCATTTTCTCCAGGGGAACTGATCTTGGTCACCTAGAAATCAGTTATAATAGAGAGGGATCTCCAGGTGCCATAGGGTTGCCAGGTCCCCTCACCATGGCAGTGGGGGATTTGGGGGGTGTTCTGGGGGTGGATGGGAAGTTGCGTGCGACGTCCCCGACATGATGACGTCACCCAGAAGTGACATCATCACGTCAGCGACATCACACACGATGCTCTGGTGTTGCTGATGCGATGAGGTCACTTTCGGGTGATGTCATCATGCCAGGGATGTCACGCGATGACGTCCCTGTTTGGAGGTGGGGTTTCCCCCGCTGGCCAGCTGGCCGGCAGTGGATCGGAGCCCCCAAAAGTGGGAGAATCCCCACTGGGACCCGGGGGGCTGGCAACCCTGAGGTTGCTGTGTTACTCCCTTCCGGTTGATTTCAATGGGCCTAGACATCTTAAACTCTAAAGGTTTAGGACGCTGACTGAGCCCTGTACCAGCATGTCTCACAGAAGCGCTGGCATTCCCGAAAACACACTGGCCTATTGGGAGCTTCCCCCATGTACTGTAGATTTAGGCAGCAATGGGGCAGACCATGACGGCAGCATGGCAGAGTTGGCTTCCTCAGCCCCTCGAATCCTGGTGCTGACACGTCACACCACCCAAACCTATGTGTACCTCATCAGAGCAGTAGAAAGGAAGGGGGTGCACAGGTCCTGGCCTGTCTATCACTCTGACTCTATAGTCCCCCTCTGAAGTCTGAGGTTAAGCGGCAGTGCAAAGCCTTTCACTTACAACAAAAAACATCCCATGCACATGGGGAAACTGGGTACCCTGCAGCCCCCTAGATGTTCCCAAGCCCCAAAGCAGCTAGGGTTGCCAAGTCTCCCCTGGCTGCCGGCGGGAGATGGAGGGGTAGGGTTGCTAGATCCAGGTTGGGAAACTCCTGGAGATTTGGGGATGGAGCCTGGGGAGAACAGGGACCTCAGTGGGGTACAGTGCCATGCAGAGTCCACCCTCCAAAGCATCCATTTTCTCCAATGGAACTGAACTCTCTAGTCTGGAGATGAGGTGCAATTTCAGGGGATCCCCAGGTCCCACCTGGAGGCTGGCATCCCTAGCAGGCAGCATAGTTCAGGATACTAAGTCTGCAGCCAAATCAGCGTCCTCCCAAGCACTATGTAGAAACCCCATAGCTCAGGCAGGAGGGCCATACCCTCATGCTGAGCATGCTTGTAGCACACCTGGGGGAGGTTGTGACGGGGCCTCCACAGAAAGGGCCCTGAGCTCACCAACCGCCACAATCGAAACTATATTATACAATTTAAAAGATCTCCAAGCCACCCTTTGCTATAATCAGATTACATACAGAAGGACTTCTGGGAAATACATGCGTGTGGAGATTTTGCTGGAACATCATCAAAGATGGGAGCAGCCACACCTCAAAGAGTTCACCTAACCTTATCAGACCTCTTAAAAGCTGCACCCACAGAGAGTCTTCCTCTATGACATTTAGGCTGCAGTCCTAAATACTCTTTCCTGGGATTGGGATTAAGCCACACTGAATACAGTGGGCCTGAAGTCCTATTTGGTCTTGCACCTTCAGGTTCTCAAGCTGAGATCTTAGAGCGTTCATACCCTCCCTCTTCATTTCTCCTAGGCTTAACAGGCTTTAGATAAGCCACACGAAAGAAATCAAGTTTTTAATGACTTTTTGGTTTCGCAACAGCCTTGCCCTCAAGGTTCATCAGACTGAGGGGAGGGAAATCTTCCTTCGCAAATGGCCATGGCTCTCTGTGGCATTCTCTACTCACCCCGTCAGTCTTTGTGTTCCCTTGATGGCCTAAGTCTAAGGCTGTGATCATACGAGCAGATTGGCCCGACGCAGCCACTCCCCCCCCCCCCCCCCGGATCAAACGGGCGCAGTCACTCAGCCACATCTGTCAGGCGTCCCCCTGGCATACTCACCCCGTCGTAGGATGACTTGGAGCCGGGTTCAAAAGGCACCACATCACAAGTGGTGTTTTCGGTTCTTCGCGCATTCATGGCGCACGGCTGGATGTCTAAACGCAGGGGAGCGTGCGCAGAACGGATTGGGGGTCTGAACCTGCAGATCCTTTCCTGCCGCTAGGGTGGGGTTTGGGGAGTTTTTGCCTATATGCATGCGCATGGGCGCATATGCGCCCACCTGCCTTTTAAAAAAACAACTGGGCAGCACACTCCATGGCTGGGGCACTGCGGTAATGTGGATGCTTGACCACAGGATTGCACATGGGTAACCCGCAGCAGGGTGTGCTGTCTGGATGATATGCCCCGCAACACTTTAAACCAGTACAATTAGAGGCGGCGCCACCAGTGTGACCACACCCTAAGAATCAGCATCTGATGGCCCTGGGCCAGATCTTGCCTACAGGTACCGTCTGGTTCGCCCCAATTGCACATTCAAGAAGCGGAGGTGGAGGACGGAGGAGGAGTTGGATTTATACTCTGCCCTTCACTTGGAATCTCAGAGTGGTTTACAATCTCCTTCCCTTCCTCTCCCCACTGCAGACACCCTGTGAGGTAAGTAGGGCTGAGAGAGCTTTGAGAGAACTGCTCTTGAGAGAACAGCTCTGAGAGAACTGTGACTGGCCCAAGGTCACCCAGCTGGCTTCATTTGGAGGAGTGGGGAATCAAACGCAGTTCTCCAGATTAGTCTGCCACTCTTAACCACTACACCAAACCGACTCTCAGTAAGTTAGAGGGCTTAGGGGGTAGGGTTGCCATATCCAGGATGGGGAACTCCTGGAGATTTGGGGATGGAATCTGGGGAAGACAGGGACCTCAGTGGGATACAATGCCACAGAGTCCACTTTCCAAAGCATCCATTTGCTCCAATAGAACTGATCTCTGTAGTTTGGAGATGAACTGTAACTCCGGGGGATCCCCAGGTCCCACCTGGAGGCTGGCATCCCTAGTGGGCTTGGTCCCCCCAGTCTTCACTGTGAACAAACTTAGTTGCTGAGTAGGATCACGTTTCAGGGTCTCCACTTGTTATCCCATCACCTTTTTCAAGTCTACCCCCATTTTCTATGCGCACTTAACCGCTCACTTGCTGGGGGGACCTCCTTGTTTGTTTCTTCGATTTTCATGCTACTCCCTATCCCACGGATTAGGAATGCGCTTGTACATTTTGGCATCTGTAGCTAAACACAGAAAGGGATCCCCTCCTTGTGGCAGACCAACTCCCCCCACACATACCCTTGCTCCAGACCTTTCCCACATGAAATATTTGCCTAGAGATGAGCCCTGGGGCTAAGGAAGGGGTGTGGGGCTGGGAAACGCAGAAAGCCGAAAGCCAGCAGGTTCGAACCTGACCAAATAGCAACCCCAGTCATTTCTCACACTCAAGTACAGGCCCACCGGATGCCTCCCCACAGCAACACCAAGAGGGGAACACCCTTCCCTGTTCAAGAAGTTCAGAGTGACATTTGAGCCTCACTCTGTTTGAGACTCACAATAACCTCGTAAGGCGGCACAGGTAGAAACAGAGGGACAACCTTGGTGTAATTGAGATTATGGGCACCTGCCTGTCTTTTAAAGGTAAATTACAGCCACACGTGGCCATGATTCAGAACGTGGGTGCATGGGGAAAGTAGAAACGGGTTTACCCTTCCCCACCTTCAGCAGAGTTTCACAAAAGTCTATCCATATAGACCCTAAAAGGGGAAGGGGAGTTGCAAGGGTAGAAGAAGAAGAGAAGGAAAAATTGGATTTATACCCCGCCCTTCGCTACCCAAGGGAGTCTCAGAGCGGCTTACAAACTCCTTTCCCTTCCCCTCCCCACAACAGACACCCTGTGAGGTGTAGGTGGGGCTGAGAGAGTTCTGAGAGAAACCGCTCTTTTTCAAGAACAGCTGTGCCAGAACTATGGCTTGCCTGAGGTCATCCAGCTGCTGCAAGTGGAGGAGTGGGGAATCAAACCCGGTTCTCCCAGAATAGAGTCTGCGCACTTAACCACTACACCAAACCTGGTAGTCAGGTTGCCAGATCTGTTAGGACATTCCTGGAGATTTGGGGGCCGGGGCCTGGGAAGGGCAGAGTTTAGGGAAGGGTGAGAGCTCAGCAGGGATGTGATGCCATAGAGTCCAGTCTCCGAAGGTGCCATTTTCTCCAGGGGAACTGTCGTCTGGAGATCTGTAGTCTGGAGATCAACCCGCCTGGAGGTTGGCAAGCCTAAAGGGTAGAAATATCTGTGCTATTTGTCCTGCCTTCAGTGGCCAAGTTCTTCTTCTTCTTGTTTTGCTGTACTGATCCTTTTTGTTTGTTTGTGGGATAACCTAAACTGTGGGTTTGACTTTGGGTCCAGATGGGTCACTGTGTTGGTCTGAAGCAATAGAACAAAGTTTGAGTCCACTGACACCTTTAAGACCAACACAGTTTAATTCTGGGTAGAAGCTGTCTGACAGCAATGCTGATTCCTGTGAACTTAGGCTGATCACGAGAGGGAGGGCAGGAAACGTTTCATCAGTGCTTCGTTCTTATGGCCCTTTCTTACACGCCCAGGGAAATGCTGATCTCCACTTTGGGGTCAGGAAGCCATTTTTCTCCACGCTGGTTTAGCCGGGGATCCTGGAGGTTTTTTGTCATCTTCTGGGCATGGAACAGCGGTCACTGGGGGTATGGAGAGGGAGGTATTTGTGAATTTCCTGCATTGTGCAGGGGGTTGGACTAGATGACCCTTCCAACTCTATGATTCTGTGATTCTAAGTCTGAAGAAATGTGCATGCACACAAAAGCTTATACCCAGAATTAGGTTGTAGGTGATATAGCTTTAATCTTGATTTTATTGTTTTATATTAATGTTGTAACCCACCCTGAGCCCGCTTGCAGGATGGGCAGGGTAGAAGTTGAACCAACCAACCAACCAACCAAATAAATAAATAAATAAATAAATAAATAAAAGGTGCCACTGGACTAAAACTTTGTTCTTTGACTTTGGGTGTTCTAGATCTTGAATTCTCTTGCTTTTGTTTTAATTCCCCTTCTTTTCTTTTTTCCTTTACTGTGTGTGGAGGAACACCTAAAATCCTATGTAGAATGTTGCCTGTACATATAAACAATATAAATAATAGCTCTGTATGGACAAGGTAATGTTTAATATTAGGAAATTACAAAGTTATGAGGTAAACAGGAGCTACCTTCATTTTGATTGTGTAAATAAAACTATACATTATGTAGGCCTCTGGGACTGATGCCAAGCCAGTGAGGCTAAGGGAGCGGCTTTCTCTCTGAGGTGTTCAGTGAGAGCCTCTCTCACATTTATATGGGGGGGAGCAGAAGGATTCTAAATTCATCACTTCCGATTGGCCAAAGTTATGTTTGGTTACTTAGTGGACGATTGAACCACTTCCATTGGCCGTTAGCTTCGAGCCAATGAAACGAGGGCCTGAGATATAGCGAGCTTTAATTGGTCGAAGCGTCTGGCAGGAGATAATAGCCTCAGCCCGGTGACAGTGAGTGAAGATTTAGCAGTTGCTAGAGGTGGCAGCAGCGGCGTCTGAAGGAAAAAGCTTATCTGGCAGGGGGGAAACTGAGAGGAAAATGGTGGTTTTCGTCAGAGGAGCTTTCAGTAAGAAAAAGTGATCATGGAGCCTTTCCGGGTGCAGAGTCTTGGTGTCCTTTATCCCAGCATCTTCAGACAACAGCCCTAACTTTCATGAGTATGCCAGTGACATCAAGGTACAGGATAAGCCAAAGAACAGTCTGGACCAGGAAGATTTTAGAGCAATATCAGCAAATGTTAGGGTTGCCAACCTCCTGGTGCTGGCTGGAGATTTGCTATTACAATTTATCTCCAGGTGAAAGAGATCGGTTTACCTGGAGAAAACAGTCACTTTGGAAGGTGGACTCTATGTCATTATACCTCATCAAAGTTCCTCCCCTCCCCAAACCCCGCCTTCTACAGGCTCCACCCCCAAAATCTCCCGATATTTCCGAACCCAGAGCTGGCAACCCTAGCAAGTGTATTAGATTTCATTAGGCCAGGGAAGGGTGGGGGATTTGGGATTTTAGTTTAGTTTGCTATAAAAGGTAAAGGTTTCCCTTTCTCAAAAGCCAGCCAAATCTGACTCTAGGGGACGGTGCTCATCCCCGTTTCCAAGCCGAAGAGGCAGCCCTTCCGAAGACTTCTCCGTGGTCATGTGGCTGGCATGACTAAACGTTGAGGCGCATGGAAAGCTGTTACTTTCCCACCAAAGCAGTACCTATTTATCTACTTGCAATTTCTTGCTTTCGAACTGCTAGGTTGCCAGGAGCTGGGACCGGAAACGGGAGCTCACTCCATCATGCAGCACTTGGGTCTCGAACTGCCGAACTATTGACCTTCCGGTCTGTAGCTCAGCGTTTTAACCTCTGAGCCACCGCGGTCCCATTAGTTTGTTATATGATATTCTTAATCATGTATCGTAAGCTGTCTTAAGTTGTGAGGGAAGGTGGGACATATATGCTTCAATAAACACATAGTTCTGTAATTACTAGCTTGCCCTGACCTGGATAGCCCAGGCTAGCCTGATCTTGTCAGATCTTGAAAGCTAAGCAGGGTCGGCCCTGGCTAGGATTTGGATGGGAGACCTCCAAGGAATACCAGGATTGTGATGCAGAGGCAGGCAATGGCAAACCACCTCTGAGCATCTCTTGCCTTGAAAACCCCATGGGGTTGCCATAAATGTCAGCTGTGACTTGGTGGCACTTTCCACCACCAATTACTAGCTTGGGTGAGAGGCAAGATAATGTAGCTATTTGAATTCTGCTGTGGGGAGGGGAAAGAGAACTAGCATAAGGATTGCTACCCCCATGAAGCTACTTTCAGAGGGCAGCCATGTTGGCCTTTGGTAGAACAGTTAGATTCAAGTCTGCCTGGTATCTGATAAAGGGAACTTAGACTCTCGAAAGCGCATACCCCATAAGAACATAAAAGAAGCCAATGTTGGATCAGGCCAATGGCCCATCCAGTCCAACATTCTGTGTCACACAGTGGCCAAAAACACCAGGTGCCCTCAGGAGGTCCCCCAGTGGGGCCAGGATACTAGAAGCCCTCCCACTGTTGCCCCCCCAAGCACCAAGAATATAGAGCATCACTTCCCCCAGACTGAGAGTTCCTATCTATACCTTGTGGCTCATAGCCACTGATGGACCTCTGCTCCATATGTTCATCCAATTCCCTCTTGAAGCCATCCATGCTTGTAGCCGCCACCACCTTCTGTGGCAGTGAATTCCACTTGTTAATCACTCTTTGGGTGAAGAAGTACTTCCTTTTACCCGTTCTAAGCCCCGACTGCTAAGCAATTTCATGGAGTGTCCACAAGTTCTTGTATTGTGAGAAAGGGAGAAAAGTACTTCTTTCTCTACCTGCTCTATCCCATACATAATCTTATAAGCCTTGATCATGTCACTGCTCAGCCGGCGCTTCTCCAAGTGAACCAAATCCTGTCGGTTTCAAAGGTGCTGCTGGACTCAAATCTAGCTGTTCTGTCTCCCCGAGTTCCAGCAACACTAAAGAAAACAATAAAGCCAGCCCTGTAGCCAGAAATTTTGGGTTGGTGGGGCATGGGGGAATAGGGAGGCAGCAGGGGAGGGGGAGGAGGGGCAACTGCATGCCTTCCCTGAACTCCACAGCAGTGATTTTACCACTTGGATATCAGGCCCAGGCACTCCCTGATAGAAAAACAGCAATTAAAGGGTTCCGCTGATCAGCTGGAGGGCCCTTTAAATCTTAGG
The DNA here is from genome assembly GCA_029233225.1 of Lepidodactylus listeri. Classification (NCBI taxonomy): domain Eukaryota; kingdom Metazoa; phylum Chordata; class Lepidosauria; order Squamata; family Gekkonidae; genus Lepidodactylus; species Lepidodactylus listeri. The sequence goes on along the minus strand of JARCFY010000010.1, from coordinate 14,433,561 downwards.
GGAAGGAGAGGGGCAGCTTCAAGATTTAAAGGGCCCTCCAGCTGATTGGCGGGCCACATACTCTTGACGATCAGCTGGAGGGCCCTTTCAATGTCACAGGAGGAAAGGGGGGAGGAGGGAGAGGAGCAGCAGCTGTTGTGGGGCATGCCTCACGTTTGAGGGGGCAGAGCCCCGAAATGCCCCACTGTTGCTTCAGGCCAAAAGAAAGCCTACCTGCACAACAAATGTCCAGTTACACGTTCATATCTTCCTTTCAAATGTTTAATTCACACTTTTCTATTTGTGTCTTGTATTTTACTTTCAAGGCTAAATGGAGGTGTGGAAAACAAGAGAACTGAGAGAAATACAGGGCCCCTCTTGCCTCCTGGTGGTGGTGTGGCTAAAGGGGTGTGGGCAACTTCAGCAATACAGTTAATGCTGTTTCACATCCCGTTCATGAATTTGTAAGCTGCTTTAGCTGCCCTCTCTGGACAAAAGAGTGTAGTATAAATAGCTGCAGGGAGGTTTTATCCTGCACTCCCTACATCAGAGTCAACTCAAATCACCACTGCCCCTTCACATGATCCGACAGTGAAGTCTTCCTTGTCCAAAACAGCTTCTTCTTTCCTTTCTGTCGGTCCCATGTCTTGCCCTCTCCTTAAACCCCAGCCTTTCAGTAAAGCTTTTCCTGGATCCCTGCAGTCCCCTCCTTTTTGGCATGGTCCAAAGCCAGTCTGATCACGCCGCCTGTCTCCTACCATCCACACAGGCTGCCATTTTGTGCCTGTCTCCAGCTTGTTCTTGGCTGTTTAGATTGCATGCCTTAACATGAGCTCTACACCTGAGCTGTAGAGGTATGCACTCTATCAGCTTCCCACACAAAGCCTGGACTGCCAAGCGTGGGAAGTGATCTGGATTCAGACAAATGCAGGGATAAGATATAATAAGGGGAAGGGGGGGAGAGACAAAGCAATTTTATAGTACACTTTTTATTTTATTTTATTTTTGCAGCACAAGCTTTAATCGCCTTAATCTCCAAAAGTAGAACATTAGCAAGTACATCCCCATGCTTGGCCTCCAAATGTCTTAGGGTGGCAGTGAAGCCACATGCCATTGTACCCCAAATATATGCCAGGGTGAGAGAGAGAAATGCCAGTCTCTGCACCTTGTTGGAGGTGTTCCTGTGTGTCACACTCCCCTCTACAGAGTGGGTCCAGGATACCCTCGTAACGGAGGTGTCTCCAACTTTTGGGGGCCTGCAGGCACTTTTGCATTTCTGTGGTAGGCACAGCCACAGAATGGTTGCCACAAAATGGCTCCCACAGGAGGCAGAGCCAGGAGTCTACTGCGGCTTGCCTTCAGTCAGTCAGGATCTTACGACAGGGCTCTCCAGGACTTGTTTGTTTCCATGGATGCCAATACTCGTGCCCACTTCGCCAACCGCACCTCCGCAACACATTTGTGGATTGTGTTTTGGGCTGTGTTGACGTTACTATGTACCCAGGGTTACCTAATTAAACGAGGCAAAACTTGGCTGGTTTTCTTAGGAAGAAATGCCATTTTCACCCCTAGCATTTAAAAACAAAATAGGAAGATTAACGGGAAACAGAGACCTCGGGAGGCATTAAAATTCCTTGGCTGTTGTCCGTTTGTCAAGTTTTTTAAAAAAAAAGCTGTCGAAGCTAGTGACCGCTGTGACACTTTGTGGCAATGAATTCCATACGTTAATTATGCATTGTGTGACGAAGGACTTCCTCGTGTCCCTCAGTCCATTAACTTAATTGGATGACACTGTGTGATGAAGTATCATGGGAGACGGACGACGATTCTCTTTGTCCACTTTCAGTCCATGGCTTTCTTATGTTTAGTATGGACTGTTATGGAAGAACGGGTGTAAAAGCCAACATTGTCAGTTGGTACGACCCAGTCATCCTTCATCAGATTTTGTCAGATCGTACCACTTACCAGATAGATTCTTCATGCCAGATTTCATACTCCTGGGATAAACCTCTATTCTAAGGATGTATAATGGAGAAATGCTAGGAAAAAATACTTTGAAAATGGCCCTGTATGACGGCCCTGCCATTCCAACTCATTGTTGGAATTTTGGGAGAAGCCTTCTCAATGAGGACAAGTTACATGCCAAATGCAACAACACCCATTTTACATCAAGCTGTTATTCTTCTTTCAAGGGATAGTTGGGCAGTTGTGTGTGACTCTATGAATTAATGGTTCAGAGGTTAAGACGCTGAGCTGCAGAGACTGGAAGGTCTGTCGTTCGGCAGTTCGAGACCCGAGTGCTGCGTGACGGAGTGAGCGCCCGTTTCTGGCCCCAGCTCCTGCCAACCTAGCAGTTTGAAAGCAAGAAATTGCAAGTAGATAAATAGGTACCACTTTGGTGGGAAGGTAACGGCGTTCCGTGCGCCTTGGCATCTAGCCATGCCAGCCACATGACCACGGAAACATCTTTGGACCGCGCAGGCTCTTTGGCTTAGAAACAGAGATGAGCACCGCATTCCTAGAGTAGTATTCAACAGGCTCTTGAGCAAGAGAAACCTTTACCTTTACCGAAAACGTCCTATGGTTAACAGCCTTGATGCACAAATCAGTGCCTGCATGTCTTGCAAACTGAGGCCTGTGGCTTCCTTAATTTGAGTCAATCTGCCTCATGTCGGGTCTTCCTCTTTTCCTGCCGTCTTCTACTTTTCCTAGCATGATTGTTTTTTCCCCAGTGACTCTCTCGTCTTCTCTTAATGTGACCAAAGTACGATAGCCAATTGGTAATTTTAATTTCTAGGGAGAGTTCAGGCTTGATTTGATCTAGAATCCACTGATTTGATCTTTCTGGCGGTCCACAGTATCTGTAAAACTCTCGTCTTCTTGATGTTCGGCTGTAATCCGGCTTCGGCACTTTCTGCTTTAATCTTCTGCGGTGGTCGTTCCAAGCCTTTGCTAATTTTCTGCCAGTAATCTGATATCATTTGCTTATCTCTTTTTTTGGGGGGGGGGTATATTTTTCATATGTGCATGTATGTGTGCACCTGGAAGTCATGAAGACCTCTGGTGACTGACCCCTACTGGGGCCTGTAGGATATTCACAGAGGTGGCTGAATAAGGCCTGCCCCCGCCTCCCAACTGCTGGCATTCCAAGGAGGTCCCCCATCCAAGTACTTGCCAGAGTCAACCCTGCTTAGCTTCCAAGATCTGACAAGACTGGGCTTGCCTGAGCTATCCAGGTCAGGGCAGCTGCTTATCTCAAATTGTTAATCGGGCATCGACTCTGCCCTAAATTCATAGATCTGTTTGATCTGTTATTGGCTGCTGAAGGTGGTTGAGAAATCCACCTACGGAGCATTTCCTGACAACGGTAGTGCAAGCAGAGCTGTGTGTTTTTTAAACAAAGGAACGTGGGAAAGAAGTAACAGAAGCAATTAACGATAAACAACTGTCTATAGTTCAGTTTACACTGCCCCAGAGCAAGTCTATAGTTCAGCAACTGTCCCAGAGCAAGAATAATCTTCACATGACACGGAGACTGGAAGAACTTCAAAACATTGTTTAGGGCACCACGCCAATGTTTCTTTTGTTTCATTTTCACATGATAAACGAGAAAGGAAAAGTCAGCGTCAGTCCAATGTGGTTTAGTGTTTAACTTGAGCCTCAAAATCCCAGGTCAGGGGCTTGGTCTTCCTGGAGCGAGTTCTCACAAGAGCTGGAGTTTCAGTCGCGGCTTTTCTCCCCTGCTCCTCTTCCGACCAGTACAGCTTTCTGTTTGTAACAAGTGGTTTACACCCCAAGAAGCCACCAGTTTTGTACCTCAGCAGCCACTGCCCACCACAAAAGCTGGGCACACACATAGGGCTGCCAACCTCCAAGTGGTGGTGGCTGGAGGTCTCCTGGGATCACAACCAATATCCCGGAGACAGAGATCAGTTCCCCTGGAGAAAACGGCCACTTTGGAAGATGGACTCTATGGCATTATGCTCCACTGAAGTCCCCCCTCCCCACAACCAGCCCCCCTCGGGCGAAAGGAGATTGTAAGCCGCTCTGAGACTCCTTCGGGTAGTGAAGGGCAGGGTATAAATCCAACCTCCTCTTCTTCTTCCATCCCCCAAATCTCCAAGTATTTCCCTATCCAGAGCTGGCAACCCTCCACAGAAATGGAAGAGATCTGAGGCACCCTCTGCCTTGGGGGTCAGGTGGTATACCCACCAGAAAATATGGAAAGACAAAAAAACTGGTCCAACTTCAGAATTTTGTCAAAGTGAAATTACAGTACTTTGGGGGAAGGTAGGTGCTACCAGCCTGACATGAGGAGAATGCTTGACATCAGCTCAAATACAGACTTTTGTCCAGTTGGTTTTAGGAAGATGGAGATGAGCTATTCTGCGTAGTGCAGGGGGTTGGACTACATGACCCTGGAGGTCCCTTCCAACTCTTATGATTCTATGACCTCATCATACATTAAAGAGTACATGTGGCTGGCTCTGAGGTCCCCACCTTCTGTCAGAGGGAACACACACCTTAGTTGTGGATTTTCTTCAATATCCATACATGTGGTGGCCTGGCATATATGAAAAAGGGGCTTTAGCCTTGCCCTGTGCTGTTTTCCCAACCTGAAACAGCCCCAGAAGTGCTACTGGGGAACCCCATGGGTTTCTTGCCTTGCTCTGGATGGCCCAGGCTAGGCCAGTCTCCTCAGACCTCAGAAGCTAAGCAGGATTGGCCCTCGCTAGTATTTGGATGGGAGACCACCAAAGAAGTCCAGGGTTGGTACACAGAGGCAGGCAGATGGCAAACCATCTCTGAATGTGTCTTACCTTGAAAGCCTCATGAGGTCGCTATAAGTTGGCTTCAACTTGACAGCAAAAAAAAAAGGAAGGATTTCTTGGGATATCCATGGGACTCCCTGTAGCAGTGGGTCTGCTGTGGGTGGGGGGAGAAGGTCCTTTAACCCCCCCCCCCCGAAAATTAGATGTGAAGGATGGATAGGGCTTGGGGTTTTGTCTGTTGAAATATAAGAAGCAGAGGGTGGGAATCAATAGTTTCCAACCATGAAAAGGACATCGGCTGCACTGGAATCATTCGTTATCTGTCATCAGTGGTGGATTATCAGGGAATCAGTTTAACTGATGGCAAAAAATGTTATTTAGGTTGGCAAACTCCAAAGCAGGTCATCTGCAGCTCCCAAAAGCTCTCTCCAATCTGGTTGACTGACAAAGATAATAACAGATTACGTTCAGGGACAAAGTAGCCGGTCCATGGGAGAGGCAAGATTCCTGGTGGCATTTGCTTTTGAACTGAAAAGTAGCCTCGGAGGCTGTGATTGTGAAGCAGAGCAGCAGGAGGGAAGGAGAGCGTCCTTGCTGAGGCAGGACTGGAGATCTCCTGGGATTACAACTGATCTCCAGGCGACGGAGATCAGCTCCCCTGGAGGAAATGGCCCCTTTGGAAGGTGGACTCTGTGGCATTATAGCCAATTGAAGTCCCTTCCCTCCCCAAACCCCGTCCTCCTCAGGCTCCACCTCCCAAGTCTCCAGTATTTCCCAGCCTGGAGCTGGCAACCTCATTGTCTCATCATCCCGTATCGGAAAAGATAGCTGAAGGAAATACCCAAAGGGAAAACTCACAGCCTGGTCCTATACAATGATGATATAAAATTAACAGTGATTTTGTTTGACACTCGTAGAACACTGGGACTTGTGCTGTATGTAAATCCAAGCATTTGAACTGTACCTTAGATTCAATGCAGAAATCACGGCTGTGTGTAAAACTCCGCTGTCACAGTATCAGCCTCACTTATGAACCAGGCTCCAGTTTTAAAAACCTTCTGATGGGCTTCGTGTTTTCAAGGCCCTAAGTAAGCCAGCTGTCTCCTATCTCTTTCGCCAAGCAGGGGAATCGTTCGGCTCTCAGTACCAAGCCTGTGGATAAATACCTGGAATTTTTTTTTTAATCCGTGTCGTTTTTATCCTCCTTCCTATTCTGTCTGATTTATTTTGGAAATCGTTTCACAGTCTGCTAGATCAACAGTTCAGAGTTATTCACTGAAGATCAGCTCTCTCCCAAAAAACATTCCATTTGGAGGAATGACTAGAGAGGCTCCTCTCTCTGGCGAAGGCCAGATGTGCCCGCGAGTGTGAATGCATTTACATTATGAATGAATAAAAGCTTGTCTTCCTTACACACCGAGGCAGCCCCGGCTGAGATTGGCTGACAGGGCAAATCAGAGGCCAGCTCCTTGCATCCCATAGCGTTGATTGGCTAGCTAGACCTAACAAGCAGTGTACATCCCAGATTACCTAGAACTGTTTAGAGGCTTTCTGCCTGCCGGGAATCCTATTCTGCACTGACTCATCTGGCAAAACATCCGTGGATGTTGATGAAGACGCTGGAAATTATTCTAAGGTGTGCACGTGGCTCACAAAAGGCAGCTGGCCAGTTCTGTTGGGCAGCCGTCATCCCGTGGGAATTGACGGGGGGGGGGGGGTGTGTGTGTGCTTTTGATCACATGCAACATTCCCTTTAACAGCTGCACTCAGGAAGAGAAGGTCAGTTGGTGATGGACAAACGATCTCAGGTAAGCTGGATCACCGACATTGGTGGAGGAAGTCCTGATAAGGTTCTCATAAAGAGCACGGGTGGAATTTGAAAACCACTGCCCTAAATACCATGTGGGAGCACATTCAGTGAACTGCTGTGATGCATACCATTCTCTGCTGGAATGCGGAGATACTTGAGGATGTTGATTGGTTGAGGGAAGACAGGAAGGAGAAACAATGTAGTGTAGTGGTTAGAGGACCAGGTCACGACAGGAGAGGCCTGGGTTTAAATCGCCACTCAGCCACGAAGCTTGCTGGGAGACCTTGGACCAGTCATGATTCCTCAGCTTCACCCAGGGTTGCCAGGTCTGGATTGGGAAGTACCAGGGGAACTGATCTCTGTCATCTGGAGATCAATTGTAAGAGCAGTAGCTCTCCAGGTCCCACCTGGAGACTGGCAACACTAGCTTCACCAACTCCCGTAAAGGGGGGCACGAGTGTCATCCAGAGCTGCTTTAAAAAGAGAGGTCTCCATCTTAGCTGGCTAAAACCACTTCAATGTAAACGTGGGGGCAACCTTAGCCACAGGGCGTCTGGGACAAGTGTCCCAGGCTGGGCAAGGCCAACCACCCAGGGCTCTATGCACCCTCCAGTGGAAAAGGAAAGAACAAAGAGAGGAGGATCCTGCTGTCACAAGTGCCTGCCCCCTTTAAGACCTGGACTGCTGGCTCGGTGGCAGCAGCACATGCCCACCCCCTCATCAGCTACCCTAAGGGCTTGGGCCGGCAGTGGCTCTGGTGGGGAAGGGAGTGAAAGAGAAGAAGAAGAGAGAAGAGACTGGATTTATACCCTGTCCTTCACCTGGAGTCTCAGAGGCTTACAATCTCCTTAGATTCCCCACTCCTCCACTTGCACCTGCTGGATGACCTTGGGCAAGCCATAGCTCTGTACCAGCTGTTCTCTCAAGGACAGTTGTCTCAGAGCTGTCTCAGCCCCACCTACCTCACAGGGTGTCTGTTGTGGGGAGGGGAGGGGAAAGGAGTTTGTAAGCCGCTCTGAGACCACAAGTGAAGGGCGGGGTATAAATCCAATCTCCTCCTCCTCCTCCTCCTTCCCTTCCCCTCCCCGCAACAGACACCCTTTGAGGTAGGCGGGGCTGAGAGAGCTCTGACAGAAACTGCTCCTGAGATAACAGCTCTGACAGAACTATGACTTGCCCAAGGTCATCCAGCAGCTGCATATGGAGGAGTGGGGAATCAAACCTGGTTCTCCCAGATTAGAGTCCGCACACTTAACCACTACACCAAACTGGCTCTCAAAGGTGCTTGGTCTTTTAGGGCTTTACTCCTGATGACCATAAAGGGTCCAACAATGTTGTAGGGCAGGGGTGGGCAATTGTTTTGTCTCGGGGGCCACTTTGTGGGAGTGGAAGTTAGCGGAGGGCCGCACCTTTTAAAATGATTGCATTCATTACTTAACTTCGCATTTCAGAAAAGGTATAAATTGTATCATAAAAATCAATAAATATAAATTAAATAAAGTAGTGGTAGTTTTATTCAATTTATTTATTGTGCTAATTTTATATCATCTATAGCTGCAAGCACATTTAATTTTAGAATCAGTTCAATGAGACAAATGTACCCTATCACACTTTTCTACAATTTTTTTGAAATCAGGAGCGAGATTGCTTGTTGAGATTCTCATCACAGCCTGCAAGTTAATGTCTGTCAAAGAGCATCTATATTTACTCTTGTTAATCTTCATGTCTTGGCGGGCCGCAAAAAACTCTGTGGCAGGCCGCATGTGGCCCACGGGCCGCCATTTGCCCACCCCTGTTGTAGGGGACAGAGTCCTGCTCTTTCTAGAGTTGTCAGCAGTAGCTTGGGAAATTCCTGGAGTTTTGGGGACAGTACCTGGAGAGACGAGAGTCTGGGGTGGGAGGCTCAGTGGGGAGGCCGTCTCCATGGTAAACCATAGAGTCCATCCTCCAGAGCTGCCTGTTCCTCTTGGGGAACTGATCCCTGTAGTCTGGAGATCAGCCATAATCTAGGGGAAACTCCAACTTGATAACCCTATTTCTGCTTTAGGGTTGCCAGCTCTGGGCTGGGAAATAACTGGAGGTTTTGGGGGTGGAGCCTGGAGAGGGCAGGATTTGGGTTTCACTTGAGTTTTGAAAGACTTTGCCCAGTTGAAACGCGTAATAAGGGTGCTTCCTTCCCCTGACCTGGATCAATGGGAATGGAAACTTGATGCTCAAACCCAATCTAGAGCCACCCACTTCTGGCCAGGAGATGCCTATATAGGGCTTCCAGCCTTCATATGGGGCCTGGAGATCTGCTAGAGTTGCCAGCTATGGGTTGGGAAATACCTGGAGATTTTGGGTGTGGATCCTGAGGAGGGTGGGGTTTGGGGAGGGGAGGGCCTCAGTGGCTACAGTGCCATAGAATCCTCTCTCCAAAGCAGTCATTTTCTCCAGGGGAATAGAGCTCTGTAATAGGGTTGCCGGACCCCCATTGGGAGTGGGAGAACCCCCACTTTTGCGGGGGGATTCCCTCCCGCTGACCAGCTGGCCCAAAAGGTGATGTAATGACATCATCCAGAAGTGACATCTTCACATCGCTGACATTGCAAAGTGACACTCTAGTTTTGGGGGCAAAACTCTATGGTAAAATCGGCTACAAAGCATGGAGTTTTGCCCCCAAATTAGAGCATCACCCTCCCCGATGTCGGCAATGTGATGTCACTTCCAGATTAACTCATCATGCCATGCATACTTTGCGCATGGCAGAAAATCCTGTAAAGGACCAAGGATCCCGCCATTGGCTGCCAGGTAGGACCAAGCAACCCTACTCTGTATCCTGGACATTGGTTGTAATTCCAGAGGATCTCCAGCCACTAACTGGAGACAGGAACACTAGCATTTGTGCTCTTTTGGAGTTTGGGAGTCACAATAGCTTTTGAAAAGTCTTTAAGGGACAGCCCCGCAAATTTTATTTATTGGGTTTATATGCCGCTCTCCCCGCGGACGGGCTCAGAGCGGCTCACACATGAATACGTTAAAACATTTAAAAACAGATAAAAATTCACAGAAATTCACAGTTACGAAAGTAAAGTGCTCAAAACAAAGCACATTTATAATACCCAGCATTCCCTGCTTACAGCACTGATGGTACTCGCCGACCGTAGTGCTCTCTGGGGTACATACGGGGAAAGGCGGTCCCTCAGAACTCTGAGCATGAGATTTTGGCGGTGAATGTCAGTAAATCAAAAGTAGGATTGCATACTCAAGATTGCAACAGCACAGACATTTTAATGCAATAATTCAGAGCAAGAGGAGTCAGTTATCAAAATATTACAAGAGCGCTAATGTTTTAAGCATGTTTTTGTTTTAAGTAAAAAAAAATCTTTGTTTTTGTGTCCTTTATAAAGTTTATATCTCCACTACCTGGCATTACATTTTATGACACACGTGGCCTGGCCCAAGAAGGTCTCATTTATGTCAGATCCGGCCTTCATAACAAATGAGTTTGACACCCCTGCTCTGTGGGATCACCAGAGGCCAGCTGCAACTGGATGGCCCTTTCCACCAACAGAGAGGTGATGAGGTACCCTGTAGAGCCACCCAAATGCTTTGTGCTTCCCTTTCTCTCTTGTGTTCTTAAAAAAACGGCCAGGGTCAAGTGATCGTTTTAAAAAATGGAGGCTGGATCTTGGCACGTGATCAGGGCATTGCCGGGCAGATCTGCCTTCTGCCAGCCTTCCTGGGCCCACCCATACAAGGAGAACTGGCACTTACTGACAGAATGCAAATGGAAAGGGGAATACCTGCAGAGTCTCTTAGAAACAGATACCTGCATTACAGCGCCTGGAGTCAAGTTCTCAGCTGACTTGTTTTGTTTGGGATGGGCCAGCAGAGGGGTGTGGAGGGAATCGAACTCCTTGCCAGAAGACGGCAAGCTCAGACCTGACTGGCATTTATTTAAGGGTTTCCTCTTGTTCCCTCCTTCAGGGCGTGGGCTCATCAAGAAAGGAGCTATATTTATATAAACTGCTAAGAACAATGGCATCATGATGTAATGGGATTCTCAAGAACTTCATTTCTAAAAAACTTAACTTTGAAAATACTTGTCTCGACTGGATAAGGAAACAGCCCAGAAATCCTGTTGGAATTGCTTGATCTTTTACTCGTGGAAGCATTCCTTGTGCCTTGGATAGCCCAGGCTAGCCCGATCTTGCCATGTCTCAGAAGCTAAGCAGGGCCAGCCTTGGCCAGTTTTTAGTTGGGAGACCACCAAGGAATTCCAGGATTGCTCTGCAGAGGCAGGCAATGGCAAACCACCTCGCTCTTGAAAACCCCACCAGAGATCATCATAAGGCAGCAGGGACTTGATGGCAAACACGAACAAAAAAAAAGCATTATTTCTTCCGTGCCTCCATTTGTCTGCCATCTTCTTCATCTGCTAGAATCTGACAGGCATTTGTGTGAAGTGGGGGGTGTCATTCTCAAGTATCCAGTTCATCATGCACGTTAGAATCCATAAAGGTTATTTTTACAGCAGAGTCTGATGTTCTGGGCTGAAATCTCACCTGAACCATGTACTTGACTGGCGATCTCGAGCAAGTTTTTGACTCAATTCAAATACTGTATCAAATCAGTTTCAAAAGGCCTAATCGTGATTTTATGTAATGTGTGCACTAACAGGACCTGGTTTGCAATCTATCAGCTAACCAGAATCAGAAAGTTGGGTTTTTAGCGGGTTTGCAAACCATGACATCTGATAACTGCAATTTGACATAATCTCTGAGTTGATCCCTATCTTTATTACGGTCATTACTACAGTCCCAGAGGTTGTTCCTCTGTGGAGTGAGGAGTGAATCTATGATGCTGAGCACTGAGAGTCCGGAAGACAAAAACAGACAATCCGCTTTAAAACACGGTTTGCCTGTTGCATATTTGAATGCTCTAACTCTGAGTCTGAGCTGCTCTGAGTCTGCCTCTGGGTGGAGAGAGCGGGGTATAAGTTTAATAAATAAATAAATAAATAAATAAATAACTTCACCTCAGCTTCGTTTGCCAGAATTCTTGGTAACAGTAGCAGATACACCCCGGAGAGCTGGGTGGTGATGTTGGTGGTGTGCCTTATTCTACTGTGATTCAGTTGCCCTAATCAGAAGAGGGCAGGTGGCATGGTATAGGCCAATCTCGTCAGATCTTGGAACCTAAGCAGGGTCAGTACTTCAGTGGGAGACCAACAAGGAAGATTCTGCAAAGGAAGGCAAGGGCAAGCCACCTCTGCTTCTCACTAATCTTTAAAGCCCCTTGCCGGGGTCACCATAAGTTGGTCGCAAGTTGATGGCACATAGGTACCTAATCAGGAGAACTGGTCCAAGCTCACCAACATTTGAGTGTCTGTTGCTGATGTGGGGCTCCTGAAATGGAACCAGGATTCTCTTGGCCCAGCACTCACATCACTGCAGAACCATCTCTATGCCTGAGCTGATTGGGCTGGTCTCCACAGTCACATTGGGGGCTCCAAGACTTCTTGTAAGCCACTTGAAACCATCCCCCCCCCCAATGGAAAGGTGGTATGCAAGTTGCTCAATAAATAACCATAGCATGAACCATGATTTGGTGTAATGTTTGAATTGGGCCATCATCTCTCAGCCCCATACCAGCAATTTGAGGGCAGCAATCTTTATATTACCTGACCTGGATAGCCCAGGCTAGCCCGATCTTGTCAGATCTCCGAACCTAAGCAGGGTCAGCTCTGGTCAGTATTTGGATGGGAGCCCTCCAAGGAATACCAGGATCGTGACATGGAGGCAGGCTGGTAGCTACGGTGGGACTTTTGGGGGCTCCACTCCCTTTCTTAAAGGCACAGCTCCACAAGAATTTCTCCTGTAAATGCTTTTTCAATCATTTAAAAACATTTTAAAAAGGCATGCACTCCTTTAAGCAGAGTGGGGGGCTGTAGTTGACTAATTCCTGCACTGAGCAATGGGATTGGAGTAGGTGGTCTCTAGGGTATCTTCTAACTCTGGATCAAGGAACTGGTCTCCCTTAAGAGAGTTTTTCTGCCTAAGTGTTAGCTTTCTTGACTATAGAAGTTATCACCCTTACTTTCCGGCTTGTTATCAGAATGGTTGCTTAGGCTGGCAGAAGTGATTAACTTGCAGCAGCTGAGAACTGTCATCTATAAAGTGGCTGACAGCTTGCAATTTAGAGATCTATAAGAAGTGGGGACTCATGGGAGGGGAGGAGCTCTATGTGGAGGAGGAAGCACCACAGGTGTCTTCTCCCCCACCCCACCCATGGTGAGGCCTGGGCCTGCTGAGCCTCCCCCCCCAGGCACCGGCAGTGAGGCCTGAGCAGCTCTCAGCCACTGGGCTCGCCGATCTCCCCCCTCCAGCACTGGTGGTGAGGTCTGAGCAGCTCTCAGCCACCAGGCCCGCTGACCTCCCCTCCCCCAGCACCAGCAGCAAGGCCTCAGCAGCTCCAGCTGCCAGCCTGGCACAGAGTTTCCAGAGTGTTCTCTGTGCACGTGCAGGGAATGTTCTTTTGGGGGGTATTTAAATATGGCAGTCAAAGCCGCGAACAGAGAGCAACCCAGGTGCCATCAGCAGGGCCAGAAGCTCTCCCACTGTGGCCCCCCCCCAGCACCAAGAATACGGAGCATCACTGCCCCAGACATAGTTCCATCTATACCTGGTGACTAATAGCCACTGGTGGACCTCTGCTCCATATGATTATCCAATCCCTTCTTGAAACTGTCTGTGCTAGTGGCCGCCACCCCTTTCTGCGGCAGTGAATTCCACATGTTAGTGACTCTTTGGGTGAAGAAGTACTTCCTTTTATCTGTTCTAAGCCTACTGTTCATTAATTTCATGGAGTGCCCACAAGTCCTTGTATTATTAGAAAGGGAGAAAAGTACTTCTTTCTGTAACTGTATCTGCCTGATAACTTTCCCTTTTCCCCACTTAAATTAATTGTAGAAGAGCAAAAAGGTGATCTGCACCTTCGGGAAGGAAGCCCAGTGTTACAGGCTGGTGCATCCTGATCATTCCATAACAATATTGGAAGCACTTAATAAGGCTTAGTGGTGGAACTTCCTAGCTGCCTCATGGGTTGCTGTTCTTTCACTAGACTGACAGCAAAAGACGCAAGGAATCTCAGGAAATGTGAAAAATGGGTTAAATACAGAATGCTGGGGGTGGGGAGGGTTGTGGGTGTGTGTTTTTTAACAGTTTATAGGTTCCCATGCTATAATTTCAGTTATATCAACTTGGTTATCATCGGATACGGTCTTCAGCTGATTTCTCTTTCACATGCCTTCTCTGGCTCCTCAGCCACAAAAGGACACACCCTAGTGGGGTCGAGTGCTGGCGTGTTAGATATCCACTTCAGAGAAATGTATGATAACGTTGCTAACCCTCTTCAAGATCTTTGTCGGTGCCTGGCTTCCTGACTTTAAAGAATGTCTGTTTCCGGTTGTTAATATTTATATTCTTCGGCACGAATGAGCTTTGCTGGCTCAATTTGGAAATGGATGTAGATGAACTAGAGATTAACCCTGCAGTTACCATGACGTCGGTGGCACTGGGGCATAAATAATACAATCCAAATCAGTCATGATCAGATCAAACAGGCTCGTACCTGGCTTTGTCCGTTCTCAACGTTTGCACTGAAATGCAGGTAAGGCGGGATGTGAATAAAAACTAATAAATAAATAAATTTTCTGCCCCCTGACCATGAGCGGCCCGGATGAAGAGACAAAGGTAGAGGGAGAAAGAACCAGTAACAAAAATGGAGGCTTGATGGTACAGCGGGAGGCAACTGAGTTGCACAAATATTTTCATACCCCACAATTCCCAGCATTTTTCACAGGAATGATCAAAAAGGCAAGGAAGTGTTTGTGAGAAGGAGGCGTAGGAGAAAGGGAAGAAGTCCCGGTTGCCTCAGCAACCAGGTAGATAGATGCTTCCTGTTCTGTTGCAATGTGACGAAAAAGTGAACCATTAGCCCATATACCTATCTGCCCATGGGAGTTATCTGTCTGCAATGTATTGTGCTGATGGGCGTCCACATGTGTATTCCAAAGCACATGAGCCAGTGTGGATCTTCAATGTGGTTTCATTTGCCTTGATGACATCATTGCATAGCCAAATCCAACTGGTTCAATGACACTGTATTTGCTAGGTGATTCCTGAGTGTGTGTGTGTGGGGGGAACAGCATCAAAGGTACTTTGGCCAAAAGTGCCCAGGGAAGAGCAAATGGCAAGGCACGGAGAAAAAGCAACAGGAAATTCAAAGGGTGCTGTCTCGCATTCGTGAGCGAAAATTTCAGCAGAGTTGTGGCCGCCAGCTCTTCCCCAAGCAGGAAGAGGGTGGGGAGCAGGAAAAAAAAAAGACCGAAATACCCAACTAGCCAGTTTTGAGTTCTTCACCAAATACCCACCCATTTCACTTGATGCAGCTCACGATCAAAGGTCTTGATACTTGGTAGGTTCCAGGAAGAGTCAGAGAAAATGTAATTGCCTTAATTTGTATTCCGGCTACGATTTAAAATAGCTTCATATTTCAAAGGTCAGCTTTGATCACGGTAATTTGTGGCAGGATTTCTCTGGGTTGCTTAACTTATATTTATCAATTGTGGTTCGGTCCTTCAAAGTCTGAGATTGTTGGTCTAGATGGGCAACATCTTTTCCCTCCTCAGTCTTTGATCTGATACCGTCCAGGTTTGTTTTAGCACTTTGAGGGGTGGGGAGGGATTTCCAGGAATTGTCAAGAAGGCTGGACAGGCCATTTTGGAGCTCTAGGGCCACGATGGCTCAGAGGCTAAGACACTGAGTTGCAGACCGGAAGGCCGGTAGTTCGAGAGACCCGAGTGCTGCGTGACAGAGTGAGCTCCCCTCTGGTCCCATCTCCTGCCAGCCTAGCAGTTCAAAAGCAAGAAATTGCAAGTAGATAAATAGGTACCACTTTGGTGGGAAGGTAACAGCGTTCCATGTGCCTCGACGTTTAGTCATGCCGGCCACATGACCATGGAGAAGTCTTCAGACAGCGCTGGTTCTTCAGCTTGGAAATGGAGATGAGCACCGCAACCCTAGAGTCGTATTTGACTGGCTTTCGAGCAAGGGAAAACTCTACCTTACCTTTTAAAGGCATCCTTAAACCTACCACCCATTTCTCCCCCTCCACAAGTCTGGGGAAAGTTGTGGGGGAGAGAGGGAAACTGATCACAGGAAAGGCTGGGGATGGCTGGCCCCAAAGCATGCCACCTTTCAGTGGGGAATCTGGCACGGCTTTTCAGAACAGGAAGTTTCTTCTCTGCCCTGCCCCTTCCCCCGGCTCCAAGATGTGCCAAGGAACAGTGCCTTGTCTTGGAAAATGACACCCTGCTCAGAGGATCAAGGTGATTTTTATCGCTGTCATAAACAGGTGTGGATTTTAACAGCACTTGGTGGTGCAAAGTGCCTTCAAACCACAGCTGACTTATGGTGAACCCATAGGGCAGGGTGTCAAACATAAGGCTCTTAGGTGGCCTGTGAGCAACTGGTGCAAGGGACTGCTTGGGAAGTTGCCTTGGAGATCGCTTGCCACTGGATTGCATGACTCTAGAGTTTGGGTTTAGTAAAGCTACAGGTTTATTGAGAGACTTGGAAGATAGTTCAAATGCCCGCCACGTTACAGAACATTTACCACGGCAAACAGCATTGGAATAGAAAAGAGCAAGAATCCAGTAGCACCCTAAAGACTAACAAAATATGTGGCAGGGTATGAGCTTTTGTGTGTCACTGTTCCCTTCTTCAGACACAACTTGAATGGGAGTCCATCTGTCCTGTTTATTGGCAAGTGGAGTGATTTCAGATACTGAATGACGTTAGGTGAATGACAGTAGCAGGTGTGATTGGTTTTAGGCGAGATATGCAGAGGGGTAATAGGTGTAGAGAAATCAGAATTGGTAATGAGACAGGAAACCTAGGTCTCGATTCAGTCCAGGTGGCTGTATTGCCTTGAGCTTCATTATCAGTTGCAATTCAGCATTGGCATGTAGCTGCCCAGCTAATGGGGCCCAGATGGGTTTTTCTGAACTGTGGTACCTGCTGGTCCACCACTTTGCAAAGTGAAAGGTGGATCTGCCATGCCACACTCCCCTTGCCCTCAGACAACCACCACATTCAGTATGCCTTGAATCTTCAGGGTTTGGGGACAGTTCATGCCATGCCATGCCATGCCACTGGAATGAGCTCTGCCCTGCCCTTCTTCTTGCAATAGATGCCATAAGGCAGCCATTTTGTCAGACCTGGTATTCTAATCAGTTTTCTCCCTTGCCACTGGATCTGAGTTCTACCAGCTGAAAGTTATAGCCACCTTTCAGAAAGGATTCTGAAAGTGCCACATCTCACCTCCTCGACAGAGGGCAGTGCAGGGTGGGCAGATGGAGGGGGAGAAACCCTTCTGCTCCTAGCCGTTCTGGAGCAATGCACAGGAAGCATCTCACTCAACAGCAAACATTTGCACTCGGACCCATAGCTCTGGCCCACAGTGCCTGATCAAGAGGTGGACGGGTGGGTGAGTGGCATCAGTGGAGAGTATTATCCGTTTGTTTGTTTAATTTATATCCCGCCCTCCCTGCCATGGCAGGCTCAGGGTTGCATAAAGAATGTGTGTGTGTATGTGTGTGTGTGTGTGTGTGTGTGTATATATATATATATATATACTGGGGTCATTTCATCGAAAAAGAGGTGCAGGAGCTCATTAGCATAACTCATTTGCATATGCCACACCCCCTAACATACCGTTAGTGTGTCAGAAGGCAACACCCACCCCTCAGGCTCCACTCCACAGGTGAGTGAAACTGACCTGCTCTTCCTCCATTCCCTTCCCCATCCAATACTTTGTGCAATAAAAATAAGCGTAAAGAACACACCCTCATTCTCTTCCTGCTCCCTTGAAACCACCAGGTTTCAAGTAGACTTGAGATACCCAGGACATGTGCACCACCCATCCCTTTCCCTTCCCCTCCCCACAACAAGACACCCTGTGTGGTAGGTGGGGCTGAGAGAGGTCTTTTGAGAACTGCTCATGAGAGAACAGCTCTGAGAGAACGTGTGACTGGCCCAAGGCCACACCAGCAGCTGCATGTGGAGGAGTGGGGAATCAAACCCGGTTCTCCCAGATTAGAGTCCAACTCCTGACCACTACACCAAACTGATGGGGTGGAAGCTGCTGAAGGGTTGGTGAAATTTCTCCAGTACTTATGTGCCATGTGCCCAGATAAAAAATGGTATACTTAGAAAATTTATATGCCACCTTGAGCAAGTCTCTGGTAAAGCAGCACACAGTCATAAAAAGAACAATGATAAAATTATCAATATTAAAACAAAACATTAAAAACAATAAAGACCCTAGCAGGGCTTTCCCCGGGGTGCTGCACCTCTGCACTGCTCGGGGAAGCCGAGGAGGGGGCGGGGCTTGGTCATGTGACCACCCCCCTGGGCTCCTCACTCCCAAAGCTGCGCTCCTGCTCCAACGGACCCCTGTATATATATAAAAACAGCAAAATATGTTAAAACACAAAATTTAAATAAAATCACAACATAATAAAATCATGGTGCTAATAACAATAGGTGTTAAGAAGTGCTAAGAAGTGATGGCGGCATTCTCTTGGCATCCTGATGGTCAACTGCCACCATGGTCTGGGCTCTTGCCAGGCTGTTGGTTATTATCAAGAACCAAGACCAGGGTTATTAAGTATCAAGAGTCGAGACCAGGGTTCCCCAAAGAAGCCTGTGAGCACCTTTGGAATTCTGACACAGGGCGGTGGGCGCGCCCACAAAATGTTTGCCACAGGTGGAGTGAGCCACAAAAGGGGTGCTGCAGGAGAAGGCGAAGCCCAAGAGCACGGGGAAAGGGGGTGATTTAAAACATACACTGAAAAAGAAGAGTGAGAGGGAAGAAGAGCAACAGTGTGAGGGCAGCTACCACTGAAACATTATTTTAATCTGCCCAACAGATTGGATCCCCAGTGGCCAATCAGCAGCCCTGTTGGGCGAGTGCCCCGACCTGGATCCACCCACTTTTTGACAATACTTGGTGGGCACCGGGAAAGGCACCACGATGCTGCCCATGTGCACCGTGCTGGGGACACCCCCCCCCCCCGCCAATCAAGACAGGCTTCCCCATTTATGCCCTGCCCTTCACTCGGAGTCTCCCCCTTCTCTGATGGGGAGGAAGAGCTTGCCTTGGGAAGGGGGAGCAGAAAAGTGGGCATCAACCAGCAGGGCTGGGATTTTTTTAAACTGCTGACTAGGTTAAGTTTTCACTGGGGTGGTTTTCATCTTGTTTTACTTGGTTTTGTGCTGCATGCCAAGTTCAGATGCGGCATATACATTTCCTATACAAATAAAATATTCATGGCAAAGTCGTAGCATCCAGGCTGGCGAGGGTCTGCTGCCAAGAGGGCATTTCCTACAAACAGGAGACTCTCTCCTAGAAAAGCAGAGGAAGGCAGGATCAAGGACATCAGTATGTTACATTTGTGCTCAGCTTACAGCAAGGGGGCCCCCAACCTTTTCCAGCCTGCGAGCACCTTTGGAATTTTGACACAGGGCAGTGGGCGCAACCACAAAAGCAGTTGTCCCAGAGGGCGGAGCAGATCACAAAATGGCGGCCGCCGATTGCGGAGCCAACCACTAAAATGTCAAGAAGCGAGCCTATGCGTGACTTGAAGAGTAACACTTCAGCATATCAGGCAGAAGGCCAGTTTGCTGTGGTGGTGATGTGCGGCAGACTGTAATCTGGAGATCCGGGTGTGAGTCCCCACTCCTCCTCCACATGCAGCCAGCTGGGTGACCTTGGGTCAGTCACAGCTCTCTCAGAGCTCTCTCAGCCCCACCTACCTCACAGGTTATCTGTTGTGGGGGGAGAAAGGGGAGGAGATTGTAAGCCGTTCTGAGACTTCAAGTGAAGGGCGGGATATAAATCCAACCCTTCTTCTAGGTGTAGTGGTTAAAAGCGGCAGGACTCGAATATGGAGAACCAGGTGTGATTCCCCACTCCTCTTCCACATGCAGCCAGCTGGGTGACCTTGGGCCAGTCACAGTTCTCTCAGAGCAGTCCTCCAAAGAGCTCTCTCAGCCCCACCTACCTCACAGGGTGTCTGTTGTGGGGAGAGAAAGGGAAGGAGACTAAGCCATTCTGAGACTCCGGGTGAAGGGCAGGGTATAAACCCACCCTTCCTCCTCCACTTATGCCTTTTAAAATGAACATATTGTTGAAAAACATTTTCTTACTCACAGCTTGCCTTCAGGCACACAGTGAAGGTCTTTGTGCTGCAGGGGCAGCTGCTGCTGAATCCATTTTTAAAAAATCTGCTCAGCCAATCAGATCTCCAGAGGGCAATCTGCTGGACAAAAGCCCCACTTGGCCCCGCCCACTTTCTAAAAACACCAGGAAAGGTGTGGGCGGGCACCGTGATGCCCATAGGTGCCACGCTTGGGGCCCGTAGCTTACAGATTTGTGTCCTTTGGCTGTTATGGGTTTTTTGCCCCCTGCCTGACACTGTTCTGGAAGGTCTCATCTCCAGAGAGCATTCTTTCATGCAACTCTCCGGGCTGCAGCAACAAAGGAAGAGGCAGGGGACTCCTGGCTCCACTGGAGACTTGTCATCTGTCAACTAAACACCACCTTTGATCCAAACCCTGCCCAGAGAGGCACAGTAGTCACCCTGTATTGTAGTCCAGGAGTATGCATCCCTCTAATTCTCAACTGTGCCCCCTACGTGTGGATATTTAAATCCACAGATAGAGGGCACACTTACCCCAGACAGGTTTTCCTGCAAACTGAAAGCCAAAAAGAGACTGAGGTTAATCAGTGGATTTATTTATTTATTTGGCCAACTCACCTAAGATAGGCCCTAGAAGCTCCATGGTTTGGTGGTTCTGTTCCTACCTGTGTGCTGCTTCCAGGAAGTAATGCTGGTTATGGAGCCCAGGTGGTTTGGTTTTGTTTCCCATGGTGCTTAACACATCCATGTGTATTAGGTCCATCGATGGTGAGAAAAGGGGACCTCCATACAGAGAGGCAGCAAACCTTTAGATACCAGTCCTAGGAGGTGGCAGCACGAGAGGAAAGCTCTAACTTCTAGCCCTTGTTTGTCTGGCCTGCCAGACAAACTGGTTACTTGCTGTATGAAACAGGATGCTGGACTGGCTGGACCACTGGCCTGAGCCAATGTGGTGGAGTGGTGATAGTGCTGGACTAAGACCTGGGAGACTCAAGTTTGATTCCCCACTCGGCCATGGACGCTTGCTGAAGGACATTGGGCCAGCCTACCTCACAGGGCTGTTGGGAGGGTTAAAAAAGAGAAGAGAATGACATAAACCATTTGGGGTCCTCATTGGGATGAAAGGTGGGGTATAAATGAAGCAAAAGAATGTAAAATACACATGTTTCAGGTTCTAATTCAGACATCAGTGTTAGAATCAGCTTTCCTTCACTTCTGTGATGGATCTTCAGCTGTTAAAGGAGTTCTGTCGTACTCCGCTCATCGCTCTGTCGTCAACCAGAATGTGCTGTTTCCATGGAGCTTACACACTGGAGTGGTAGACGTAGTCCAGAATCAGAGTCAACAAACAGAGCCAAATATTTCCCGAATCCGAATATAATGCCGATACTGGTATTCGGAAATATTCAGAAATGCCAAATAAATTTCGCTCTTTTATACCAGAATCCGAAAAAACCATTCCCCCCCCCCCCCAGTATATCTCTAGATCCAACTACAGCCGATAAAATGCAAGAGAAAATGTGCTCCAGTTCCAACGGATGCAAATGTTCCACTCTGATGGCATCATCATGAGCCATTCCTTAATGTTGATTTCAAAAAGCTTCTGGGTTCTGACATTAGTCAGAAATGGTGCAACATGAAATCTGACCCCCAACTTGACTACATAAATATTATACTTACAAGCTTTGCCATCAATGCCATTGCTTGCCTACAAAAATGCCTCCCCACACATTTCTGTGTTAGCCATTTGTGGTGTACTGATGTTTTCAAAATGGAAAAACAACCTTCCTTCCAATTAAACAACAAAACAAAACAAATCCTGCCTACTTACCTGGGGCAAATCTCACTCATCATAGGTGACTGGATATTTATAAGCTCGACTTAAAATGACTGGTAAATATGCTAGGAATGACCAGCAGACGCTGCATGTGGGTGCCATAGAAACCTCTACCTGGCCAAGTTTTACCAAGTAATTTTTTCTGTTCCGAGAGCCAGAAAGACGAACTATAAACAAAGAAATGACAGTACTTGTGTTTCAAACACGAAGCAGCGACATCTTCTGGACAGACTTATAGAGGCGCCACCAAAACAAACAAACACAAGCACAGTTTCATGAAGGTGGGTTTTAATAAATGGATTAATGCATCATTTTACAGCAAGCCTCCTCCCCCAACCTAAAGAATAGGGTTTTTTAAATGTTCTGATCCAATCTCTTTGTGTCAATACAGTCTCTTTATATAGGTTCATTATATACCAAAGCATTTTGTTACAAGTATTCATAGAAAACTCTGTAGTGGCTTTTAACAATGTCAGATTTCATAGTGGCATCCACAGATGATTAAACAAAAATGCAGTAAGTTTCATTCGCAGTCACACTATTCTGTAATACACAAATTAAAACAGCATAGCAAGGTACTGGGCAGCTTATACAAAAGTAGTAAAACTGATTGTTGATAAATTTAATATTTCAGCAGTAACATGAGAGAGGCTACCATATTAGTGATAGAGAGACCTCTGAAGAGACGAACGTCCTTGGGGGGGTCTTCCTACCCTCTGGACATCTTGCTGCAGACGTGTGACTGGTATATAGCTTCACAGTTCTCACAATTAGAAGAGATACACGGCATCATATTCCACCTTCTACAAACATCAAAGTCTTTTTTTAAATAAAGAAATCTAACATTTGCCCATTGTCCTGATTCCAGCTTACTTGGAAAAGGGAGAACCCCTAATTTAACGGAAAACGGAGTCTCAACCTTATGAACATGCCAATAAAATACATTTCCTCCAGTCTGGAAAAAGCAAAACACGTTCAGTGTTGTTTAAGCAACACAACACAACATATGTGAAAAGAGGATGGAATTGCTATTAGTTTTGTCAGATTGCTTCTGCAATTAAAATGTGTACGCCTAAGTGGGTGAAACTAAGTGCCGTAAGTACCAAGATCTGGTTGCAAACCACCAACAAAGGTGCCGCGCATGCCTGTTTTTGGTGTTTTGATAGTTTTCACTGACAGACGAGAAGGCTGTAGGTTACCAAATCTGAATCAAGTGCTTTAAAACATTCTAGAAAATACTGTGTCCCTGAAGGAAAAAACAGGAAGTGAAAATATTCACACTGCAGTCCTTAGCAGAGTTATAACCTGCTAAATCCATTGACACCAATGGACTTAGCAGGGTGTAACTCTGCTTAGGATTGCGCTGCTCTGAGCGGACTAGGTACTCTTTAGTGATCTTAGGTTTGGGTCCCACCCTCTTGTATTTAAATATCACATTCTCTAAACCGTATTTGTCTTTTAGCCTTAACTGTGCAAAATGGGTTTCTCCTCTGCTGAACACAGGACCCGCCCAACTTTCCGTGCCGTTTCATTTATCTCTAGTTTTAGCCTCTGAATAGGGTTGCCAGCTGCAGGTTGGGAAACACCTGGAGGTTTGGGGGGTGGAGCCCGAGGAGGGCGGGGTTTGGGGAGGGACATCAGTGGGGTACAATGCCATAAAGTCCGCCTTCTAAAGCGGCCATTTTCTCCAAACGAACTGATCTCTGTTGTCTGGAGATCAGTTGTAATAGTGGGAGATCTCCAGCTAACACCTGGAAGTTGACAACACTACCTCCAAAAGTTCCAGTCGCAAGACATCTGTTCGTTTTAAAAGTGTCTCAGGCCAGTCTGCTGTTGGGCTCCCACTTAGTGACTTAGAAAACAGATTTGTAGGTGGCTTTTCAAAGTGATTCTGCCGTACAAGCTATATTGAAGGAAATATAAAAGGGTCAGCGTCAGGAGAACACTGAAGGCTGGTATCTAATTTCTGTAAAAACATCTCATAAAAATATTGCTCAGACTGTACGAAACTGATCCTCTTTAACAGGGCCAACTACCGCCACGCCAGATCTTTGATTTCACTGGTTATTATAGAAGTCGGAAATATGAGGAAGTTATTTAATGCGGCGCTTCGGAACCACTTTGCATTTTGATTAAAACCGAACTGCATTGGATGGAAGGCTTTGTTAAGCTTTTATTTCTATTACTCTTTGCTTCTGAATCGCTTCTGACTTAGATTACGGTTTTATGCGAAGAATTTACAATATGCACATAGGAACAGCGAAAAATGGAAACTGGCTTTTGGTTTTGCCCCAAATACACAGTGGAAATCCAAGGAATATATTTACCAGGGGGAAAAAAGTCTATTGAGAGGCAGGACACAGTATGGCCAAAAGTGTGACATGGAAATTCCTCGTGACTTGACAGATTGAGGCAATAGGTTTTCATAAACTTTGTACAAATAAAGGATATTACAGTTTGCAAGTCGGAAGAAATCCAACATAGAACGGAGCCCTTAGTGAGGTGGCACCCGTCTTGGCAACCACCCCGCCATATTGTTGGCAAATTGTTTCTTCCACAAAGATGAACACGTGGTTTTGTTTTCAGATTTATAACAAAGTTTGAGTCCAATGGCAACTTTTAAGACCAACAAAGTTTAACTCTGGGTATAAGCTTTTGGGTGCATGCTTACTTCTTTAGGTATCTCATATCCAGAATGAAACTTGGTTGGTCTTCAAGGTGCCCCTGGACTCAAACTTTGTCTTGCTGCTTCAGACCAACATGGCTACTCCACCTGAATCTATTTTCAGATTTATGTAACCTATAGCGTTCCAAAATTTTAAAAACATTTTTGGGAAATGCTGGTGGCACTGCAGAAGGTCGCACAGGCGTGTCATTTTTGTGGCCATTCTCCCCGGAAAAAAGAAATGTGAAGCACTGACAGTGGAACAGTTTCTAGACGCAAATGAGAAAGTGACAAAAGCAGTGAGAATGAATACATTTGCAAAATCTAACACAAAATGCATGCTTTTTACACTGACATCTCTGTGAATTAAAAACTCAATTACTGTAGTGTTGTCTTCTTTTTTTGGAAAAAAAAAAGTTCTATAACTTCTACAAGCACAACTACAACAGTGCAATATTAAAAAAAAACAACACTTGTGCACCATTTCCCTTTTCCTAAATGACAGTACGACTAAATAGGTTTTGTTGGGAAAATTACAGGGCGAAAGTGATGAGTCTGCCACACTAGAAAAATAAATCCTCTCTGACTTCCTTAGTAAGGGAACTTTGACACAACACTGCTGTCCATTTGCCCAAATCTGTCAGCACAAAGTGGCACAAGAATGCACCTTGCGATGACATATTTTCTGCATTCAAAATAGAAGCTCTTTTCTCTACATGTTCTTCTTTACTGATTGCTTTCAGTATCATTTTAAGGGAGAGAGTAGACATGGGATTTTTGGGGTGGGGGGGGAGACTATGCCAAGATTACCCTGCATCTAATGAAATTTTCAAAGGAGGGAAAGAGATGGTTGAACTCGGAGGTCTCCAGCGTAGTGTCTGTGGGTGCCATGGTGCCCACCAAATGTTTTTAGAAAGTGGGGGGGGGGACTGGGGGGGCATTGGAGATTTGATTGGCTCTGCAGATTTTGTAAAATATTGCTTTGGCAGTGGCTGCCACCACAGCACAGATATCTTCGCTGTGTGACTGAAGGTAAGCTGCGGCAGTCATTTTGTGGCTGGCTGTAACTCCTGAGGTGACCATTTTGTGGCTGTGCCCCTCGCACTGAGTCAGACTTTCAGAGGTGCCTGCAGGCTCAAAAAGGTTAGGGACCCCTGGTTTAATTCATCCACTTGGGCAAAGTTTCAGGCCTGATGCAGCCAACCGTGCAGATGTGTAGACATCAGTGATTTTACAATCTCACCAAGGAATCACTGTCAACAACATCTCCACACGTAAAACGTGTCCAGAGGCCTAAAGAAAAGCTGAGTGCAAAATCATTCAAATATTTATCTTCTCACACAGCAAACACACCCTCTGTTCTTCAAGGATCCTACCAATGTCCCTGATCGACACTGTTCTTATTTTCTCATCTCTGGTTGCGGAATCCTCAGCTGAGGACCCGGCCCATTCAAGCAGAGTTTGTGCAATCACTGAGTTGGATCAACGAGACCCAGCTCAAGGAAAGTCCTGGCCCAGCTTAGCTAATTCAGGCAGCCTCCTTCTGTATCTTCATGCAAGTCCTCCCACTGGGCTTTTTAATACTTGGGGCATAATAAGGATGCCCTCTGAATTCTGGATTAGTCAGGCTGGGCTCTTTGGGGCTAGTTTGGAAACCGTGTAGCTCCTTCTTCAAAGACTGGATACCTTCCCCCCCCAGCATGTCCCTGTATGGACCCCGCCTCCCCCAAATCACACTTCCCATGGCAAAGCCATTTTAAGGGACGCCATGGAGTGTCTCCTGGAGTTTTATCATAAAAGGGTTTTGCAAGATCGCAGAGTTGTTCCCCATGAAACAGCCTCAGACTTGAGCACTGCACGCTTTTGTCAAGAAGCACAAGTTGCTGAAAGGGCAATGTTTTACCTGAAAACTGAATGCTCATGACCAGGGGTCCTTTCGTAGAAAAAGAGCTGCAGGAGCTCATTAGCATAACTCATTAGCATAACTCATTAGCATATGCCTCGTCCCCTGACATCACCGGAAGTGTGTTGGAAAGGGAATGTCAGTTTCAGCCCCATTATACCCTATGGGCCACTGAAATCAATGGCAAAAACTCATAGGGTATATGAGGGGCTGGAGGAAAGGGGGTTTGAGGGAGAGGCTCCAAACTTGCAGGGTAGCTGCTGGGGCCTCTCCTCAAAATACCCACCAAGTTTCAAGAAGATTGGACCACGGCGTCCAATTCTACGGGCCCCCAAACAGGTTGTCCCATCCCCTCCATTGTTCTCTATGGTGGGAAAAAATGTTACTTCTTTCCTACCATAGAGAACAATGGAGGGAATGGGGGCAACCTGTTTGGGGGCCTGTAGAATTAGACCCCCTGGTCCAATCTTCTTGAAACTTGGTGGGTATTTTGAGGAGAGGCCCCAGCAGCTACCCTGCAAGTTTGGAGCCTCTCCCTCAAACCCCCTCCCCTCCAGTCGCTTTTAAAGTTGCTGCCGAATTTCGGCGGCAATTTGGCGACAGGCCGAATCAGATCAGAGAATCTGATTCGGCCTGCGGCTGCCCTAGTGGCCACTCCTGGGCTGGCAGAGCATTGCTCCACCTCGCTCCAGCCCCAAAGGACCCCTGCTCATGACTGTCCCACTCAGCCCTGACGGAGGACCCCAGAGACGGAGGACCCCAGTAAATGTGCAGCTCACATGGATTTAGCTTGAAGGACCTGAAAGAACTGGCGGTCTACTTATGGCACACCAGAGCCTCAAGAAAGGGGATGGGAAATTACCATAGTGGTATATAATATAATTAGGAAGTGAGACTGCTACAGAAAAATGTGAGCAGGGAAGTGAAAGATGGTAAAAATCACATAAAAGAGGATCACAAGTGGGGAGATTATTTGTGAATTTTCTGCTCATGATGCAAACAGCAGTCTACAACTGGGACAGTTTCACCGAATGCATGAAAGATTCTAAATTATTTACCCTTATTTACTGTGCTGAGTCATTGGGCCTGGGGTTTCTTCTGACCAAAACCCATTTAAGACTACTCAAATGGGCCTGAAAGAAGACACTTATTCTGACACCAAACGGAAGCAAAAACCGGTCCAGCCCTGTGTAGCTGGAGGCAGGTTACAAACGCAGAGTACAACGCACATGGCTCTTCAGAATGCAGAGAACATGGGGGCAACAGAAGAACCAAGGAAAGGACCTGATCCTTAAGTGACTGAAGGACAGTACTGAGCGACCTATCAGAAGCTAGTATGGGGAAAACTGACTATAGGGAAGTCTAAGGCTGTGACAAAAGACACAGCTCAATCTCTCCTTTAGAACTTTATCATTGAGATGACCTAGCCATCTCTCTCTTTTTTAAAGGTCTGAGCAACAGCTAAGACGAGGCCTTCAGAACAGGACAAGGGCCAGTACACAAGCCTTTACTAGTTTCTGTCTACTGATTTTCGAAACTGGTAGTTCAGTGGGGCCAGACATTTTAATAGCCATGCACCAATGGAGCCTATGTAAGTAGTGTTACACATATACTGAATGCCTCCCCTGGGAAAAAATCTTGATATGCTCTTGGGATATGCTGAAGTAGTGCTCTGAAGACATAATGAACATGGGGGGGGGGGGGTACGGAGGAATGCGACCCTTTTCACAACACTCTCCAACCAGCCAATTTATAGTGCGTAGAAGCCATCTGAATCCATATAGCTCTGGACCCCCACCAATATTCAGCTTTTAGGCAGCAAAAAATAACAGAAGCATATTAACTCATCACATGACTATCATACCAGCGAGTCCATGTTTTAGCTCTTCTATGTAAATCCCCCCCCCCCAAAAAAACCCTACCTACAGTAAACATTTTTAAAGATAACTTATATCCAGATTAGGTAAAAATGTACTTTTCAATATACACTGAAAGCATTCAATTAAGGGGGGGAAATGTACATAAATACAAACTGTATTTAAACCTTGAAAACTGCATAAAAGAGCAAACGAAAAATGGTAAGACACTGAGGCCAATTTCACACGCAAAACAGTTGCAAAGCTCACGAGGATCTTGGTTTTGTGAAAGAAGTGACCGCAGGCTAGCTACCCCAGGGCCCTGACCCGAATGGCCCAGGCTAGCCCGATCTTGTCAGATCTCAGAAACTAAGCAGGGTCAGCCCTGGGTAGGATTTGGATGACAGACTTCCAAGGAATACCAGGGTCACAACGCAGAGGCAGGCAATGGCAACTCCCTCTGAATGTCTCCTGCCTTGAAAAACCCTACGGGGTTGCCATTAGTCAGCTGTGACTTGACAGCACAAAAAAAAAAAGCTATCTTAGGTAAAGTTTTGATGTCTTGTGAACCTACCAATAGGAGGCAAGTTTACTGAGTAAAAAGCTTACTGGGCAGATCTCCATGTGTTGTACAAATTGGCCCTCGATACACTTTCTTTAAGAGTTTTGCAGACCTGCATGATCTACTATGGAGAAAAGTGGAAATTTCCTAAGTTGGAAGGATGAAGGGGGGGGGGGAGAGTTTGTTATTATTATTATTGTTATTATTATTTTTTAAAAAGTCCTTTCAAGGCAGGGGAAATCATGCACTAACTGTGACCTTAGAGCACACGCGCCCACAAAGAAACAGACGGATACAAGCAGCCGCTTTGGACCGATTACGCTGTGCAAAGTCCACAGTTGAGGACCACTGGTTGCTGAATTGTTGGACTTAAGAAAAAAAGTTTTAATCCGAACAAGGAAAAAAATGCTTAGGCGAGTCAGAAACACAAAGCCTACTGCAAACTACAGACTATTGCACATTTTAACGTAACACAAGTGAAAAGGGGGCGTTCGAAAGGTAACACACTCTGTCACACAGAAACATACAAACGAGCTTTTGCACGGAACTCAAAAACCGTGAAGGGCCGACACCACTGCAGCCAAACTCATCTCGTTAACTCGCTTACACGTTTAGTGACCTTTAGAAACCGGTCCAAACTGATTATCAGCAGTACATATTTTTTGTTTTCGTTTTTTAAAAAAAATATTTTGAGACCGCAGCATTTGATACACATATATATAATTCTGCAGTCGGAACGGACAGATGTAATTTTTGCAATACTAAATAAAAGTGCAAAAACAAAAGTTAAAAAAAATTAAAACAAAATTAAAAATATGGAAGCATAAGCTAAAAATTGTCTGCATAGCTGAAATCTATTTAAAGCGAGTCCTCGGTAAAGGGGTGCTGACAGGAGAAAGCAGTTTTTTTTGGGGGGGGGGGAGTCTTCTGCATGTTTAACAGAATGCAAAAATGTCATATTTTTGTCAGCTTCCAACCAATTCACAGACAGTTCACTCCTGCATCTTTAGATACCATGGTGGTGGCCGTACCTCCTTCTACGAGATAGACAGCTGTGCTGGACTTTGAACTGACCACCCTATCGCGACCATTGTTGTTGACCTCACAGTCCGGGGGTTCGGTGGAGATGACCCACGTTGAAGGACGCCATCGCTTCAGGGAATACGGTGTTTTCACTCGTTTCTTGATCTTTTCTCCTGAGCCGGGTTTGCCATCTAGGGATGACTCGCTCACTAAATGGGGGGGGGGGTAGGAAGAACATATAAAGTGTCATGCAGAAGGAAAAGACCACAAGAGAACAGGCACTAGAAGAAAAAAGACAAAACTTGGTCAGAAGAAATAAGTGATGAGTCAGGTCTGGAGTCCCCAACTTTTTTGAGCATGTGGACACCTTTGGACTTGTGACAAGAAGAAAATAAAAAGGCTGCACCAGTCCCCTGACGAGGCCTATTGGTGAAATGTGTATGGAATTTTTTGGAAATTTTAACTAATAAAATATATTTTAACTTGATTTTGCACCATTGGCCTTGGCTTTATTTTTTATCACCTCTGAATATGTGACAGAGGGTGGTGGAAGCACCTCAAAGTGTCTGGGATTCGGGTTACACAAAAATCTAATAGTAATTCTTCCAAATTTCAGGAAGACACTATCACAGGATGCTTTGAAAATTAAAATAATTCCTTCCATATACATGGCTTACCTTAAGTCACACAGTCCTTGTGCTGTGGTGGGAGCTGCTGCCAAAGCAATTTTTTTGAAATTTGCACAGCCAATCTGATCCCCAGTGGCCAATCAGACGCCCTGCAGGGCAAAATCCCCACTGGCCCCTCCCACTTTCTAAAAACACTTGGTGGGCACTGGGAGAGGTGTGGGTGGGTGCCGTAGCTCCACGGACCACGCTGGGGACCTGATGTAGATAAAGTTCAGCACTGTGCTATTTCTGGTAACTAGTAATACTCACAAGAATCACAAACTAAATAAATACGGGTAGCTTATCTTTTGTATGCAATATCACAGTGATTCCAATACCCCCATTTAAGCCCACTGTTTACCATGGATTCAAGACTGGAAGACTCACACTGCATACTAAAGCCGTCCAAAATATTTGTGGCCGACAGATCCAGAGAGTTCGGCCTCTGTGCTCTTCTAGTGTGGGTCTGTCCGGAATTCGGTGCCACACTCTGGTCGCCGGGGACAGTCGCGCTTTGCACGGGACAGGGGTTGCTGTTGTTGTTGTTGGCGTTAGGTCGGCCGTTATCCAGGGATCGGTCTCTCCTGTCGACCAGACGATCCAGAACGCCCTCGTCGTGGCTCACTTGCTGCTCCCTTCTCAGTAAGGGCTCGTGCTCGTCGGGGCTCGAGTTGATATTCAAGCGGCTGTCCTCTCCGCTGAACTGGTTCTGCAGCATCTCCTGGGTCCTGTGTGCCACCGAACCGGTTGCTTGGCCAGAGGGCACTGTGCCATTGACATACTGGGTAGGTACGGTGTGAGAGTTCATGGTATGGCTCCTCCCCGCGACTTCATTGGTGGTAACCGTGACCACGTGAGGTTCTGCAGCATTGATAGTGTTCATCTTGGCAACTCCAGTTTCTACTTGCTTCAAGTTTGATTTGTGCTTCCCTCCAAATTTCAGCCGAGGCTCCTTTGTGGAGTTTTTGGTGTTTAGGGGTAGGCTGGTAGGCCTCTTTGGGAGGTTCTGCTGCTTGGGTAGAGGGTAGACCTGAGCAGGCCGGACATCTGGAATCAGACACGCTTGACCGTTTCCGGCTTGTGCAAAGTCTTGTTGTCCTGTTGCTTCTACTGCTAGTTTTATCAACGGGTACAGCAAGCTGGAGCTAGTGCTGCTGAGTGGATCCGGACCACTGAACTGCTTCAGGGAATGCTCCATCAGATTCTCATCGGAGCTTTCCTTTAAGTTCTTGTCCACTTCCTTTGGATCCAGCTTGTTGGTCTCCAAGTCCTCCTCCGTCAACTGCAGACAAACCGGAGTGAGCCCAAGCGGTTGCATGCCATTTGCAGCAGCGAGGTTTGTTTCGCCTGAGTAAGGCAACTCGGATATGGTGGTCATGCCAGTGCTTGGAGTCAGGCCTGTCGTGTTGGTGGCAGTCGTGTTGGTAGACAGGCTTGTGACGCTAGTCTCAGGGCTTGGGATACGAGTTTGTGCTTGCTGCCTCTCATAGTTGATGGAGTTCCGGTTCTTCTCCCCGAGCGTCAGCAGCGTGGGGGTCGCTGAGAGCTCAGAGGAAATATTCTTCACTATGCTGTCAGTGTGATGAACCGAGTCCTCGATATAGGACGAAGAAGAGTAATCTTGATATGGTCTAATCTTTGGCACACGTCTGTGGTGTGACAGATTTCTTTAAACGTAAACAAAAAGGAGAGTCGTGTTATGTAGGCAAAAATCGTTATTTCAATTTAAGTATCCCACTCAAATGCAAAACACAGATGGAGCTGCTTTGTACTTGTACAGCCTTATACAGTTAATTCCCCACTCTTCAGCATTGATGCTGTAATTTTTTTTTTAACTCTGTATGAACTGTATTTATTATTATGCTGTATTTAAACTGCTGTGACATGCCCTGGGCCTGCTTGCGGGGAATGTGGGATATATAGATCCAGTAATAAATAAATAAATAAATAAAATAAGACCAGGTCAGTAAGCAATAAGACCACAATTATCCAGGAGACCATCTTGGAGAGATACTTTGACCTGGCATGCCTGACCAAGACCTGGTTGGGTGGGGCAACTCCCCTCTTCCAGCTTACTCCCCCCCCCCCCGGGATACCTGACCCTCCATCAACATCAGACTGAGGAACGAGGGGGGTGGAGTGGTGACCCTCATCCAAGACTGTTTTCACCTCCAGAGGATCCCTGTGCCAAACGTCACTGGCCTCGAATGTGCTGGCCTGGCTTGAGGTGTTGGAGAGCGGGTGGGACTCCCAGCTCCCCAGCTCACTAGCGGCCAGCTCACTAGCGGACTCCCTTCTGGCTGAGTGGATGCTGAGTTTCCCTAGACTGCTGGTCTTGGGAGACTTTGACTTCTGTGTAACAACTTACTTGGTGAAGCCTCAGACTTCATGGCAGCCATGGCAGCACTGAGACTCTCCCAGGTTCTATTGACCCCATGCATGAAGCAGGCCACATGCTAGATTCGATCTTTTGTGCAGGGCTTGATTGGAATAGCAGGGTCATTTGTCAACTGGTGCCACGGTCTGACCACTTCCGCGTAAGGGCCAGTTTGGGGGTGGCCGTTCCCCCTTGCAGGGGCGATAAGCATATTTATGCTCGCCCACAGAGACTAAGGGATTCCAATGGTTTCCAAAATGCTCTGCAGGGTTTATCTGGACCTGCTGGCAGTTCCCTCGATGAGCTGACTGAGATTTGGAACAGAGGTCTGCAGGAAGCTATTGATCGGATTGCTACCTGATACCCTCAGCCTCTGTGGGTCCCTGGTATAATGAGAGTATAAGAGATCTTAAGAGGTTGCTCAGGTGGCTAGAGATTAACTGAACTGGCAACGAACAGGGGACAAGGCTGTGAGCCCAACTGAAGGCCTATGAGGTGGCAACGAAAGAAGCAAAAAGAGGCTATTTCACCACCTCCACTGCCTCCGCTAATTCGCAACTGGCTCAGTTATTCAGACTGGTTTGACAGTTGACTACCCCTTTTGATATCTCCTAAACTCAATACTTATTTGGCCCTCAGATGGGATTCACTTGCAACGTTTTTTTGCAGATAAAGTCTCTAAGCTCCACCTAGAGCTGGCCGCCACACTTGGTAACAGTAGTGGGATGGGGGCTCCACCTGATTCTTTTTCAGACTCTTTTGGCCTGCTGGCCATTACAGGTGTTACACAGGATCCTGACAGCTGTGAAACCAACTACAGACTCCCTGGATCCTTGTCCCTCATGGCTGGTAAAATCACACCACAAAGTGGTGCATGGCCCTTGGAGGCGGGTTACTAGTTTGTCTCTCTCACTGGGCTGTTTCCCCAGCTCCCTTAAGGAGGCAAGTGTTGGACCTTCACTAAAGAAATCCTCATTAGATAAAAAGGAGCTGGCCAATTTCTTACTGCCCAGTGTCTAATCAACCTTTCCTGGGGGAACTAAGTGAGCAAGCAGTGGCCGAATAGCTCCATGTCTTCCTGGAAGAGACATCTGCCCTCGACCCTTTTCAACGGGGCTTCAGGCCTGGCTTGGGGCCGGGACGGTGCTAGTTGCTTTGGTTGACAATCTCCATTTATATCTGGATAAAATCCAAGATATAAAAAAGTCTGTGTGAATAACCAATAACCCATAAAGTGACTGGATTTAATAACAATATATTGATATAATAATATGTAAACATTACCTATAACCACAACATAGTGTGCAAATCAACATTTCATAAATACTCCTGTACAAAGTGTCTAAATCATATACAAAGTTCTTGCCAAATTATTTATGTTTTATGAAATTCCCGGACTATCGTCTCTAGGGTTGCTGTAAATAATATATGCGTGTTGCATTCCAAATGACACATGCAACTCCTTTAAGTGGCCTTTGCCAAATTTCGCAGCTTGCAATATAATGTAATCATGCTAAACCTGTTGGATTCCAAATGATGATTGGGGCTCCATTAAGCAGTCCTTGCCAACATGCTATTATATTAATACATCATCATTAAACCCAGTCATTTATGGGTTATTAGCTATTCACACAGACTTTTTAATATCTTGGATTTTTCTCCTTATTTCCGTGTTCTCCTTTGGTGTCCATCTGGATGAAGGCATGCTGGGATTCATGCTCCTTCTGGATCTATCAGCTGCCTTCGATACAGTTGGCCATTTGGTCCTGATTGACTGCCTTGCCTCCCTGGGGGTAAGGGGCACTGCCCTTGTTCCTCTCGAAGACTCCCTAAGAGTCTATCAGGGAGGAGGGGTCTTCCCAAGAGACCTGAATTGCGAGGTCCCAAAGGGTTCGGTCCTCTCTCCGATGTAATTTAACAGATGTGGGCACCCTCTTTCCGAGATCGTCAGGATGTTTGGAGTTGGGTGCCATCAATATGCTGATGACACTCAGCTCTTCCTCCTGCTGGATAAGCAGTCAGCAACAGGGCACTTGGCATTATCCCAGTGCCTGGATGTGGTAGTCGAATGGTTAAGGGGGAGCTGGCTGAAGTCGAATCCATTCCCAATGGAGGTCATGTGGCTGGGAAAGATGAAGGTGTCTGCTGAAGGGTCACTCCGAAGACTCGATGGTGTCCAGTTGACAGTGTAGACTCTGTAAACAGCCCTGGGGTATGGCTGGATAAACAAATGCCCATAGTAGCACATCTGGTGTTTTTTCACTTACATCAGGCCCGCCAGCTGGCTCCTTATTTGTCTGGGCCAGATCCTGCCGTATTGATCCATGCAATGGGCACCTTGAGATTGGACTGCTGTAATTCACTCTACGTAGGGCTACCCTTGGAAACGTTGCAGCTGTTCCAGAATGCCGCTGTCAGGTTGCTGACCAGAACATCATGGTCAGCTCATATTACTCCAATTCTGCAGCAGCTGCACTAGCTACCAATTCATCTCTGGAACCAATTCAAGGTGTTGGTATTAACATTTAGAGCCCTTAATGGTCTCGGACCCTTGTACCTACGGGACTGCCTCTCCCATTACAACCCCATCCCCACGCTCCCTTCGGTCAGAGAGCCAGCTTGGTGTAGTGGTTAAGTGTGCGGACTCTAATCTGGGAGAACCGGGTTTGATTCCCAACTCCTCCACTTGCACCTGCTGGATGACCTTGGGCAAGCCGTAGCTCTGTACCAGCTGTTCCCTCAAGGACAGCTTGGGAAAGAGCTCTCTCAGCCCCACCTACCTCCCAGGGTGTCTGTTGTGGGGAGGGGAAGGGAAAGGAGTTGGTCAGCCGCTCTGAGACTCCCTTGGGGAGTGGAGGGCGGGGTATAAATCCAATCTCCTCCTCCTCTTCTTCTTCATCTCTTGCAGATGCCCAGCCCCAGGATGCTCAGTTAGCTGCCACCAGAGGAAGGGCCTTCTCAGCTGTGGCCCCTGCCCTGTGGAATGCACTCTCAGATGACACCCGTGCCCCTCCAGACTTGTTTAGTTTCCACGGGGTATGCAGGGGCCAAATTGTATCAATTGGCCTTCAGAGTATAATCCACATGCTTGGATTGTTTTTGTTAGTAGTATGGTGCTAGCCGCATATTGTAATAGTTTAATATTTTAATGCTAATATTTTATATTTGTTATCTGTTTCATTTTGTTCTAATATTGTAAGTCACTGCGAGGCCCTTTAGGTGTGCAGTGACTCTTAAAAAAATCGAATGAAGAAATAACATCAGACCCTTGGTTCATCGAAGTCAGTCCTCGTCTACACAGACTAGCAGCGGCTCCCCAGGGTCTCAGACAGAGGTCGTTTCCATCCCCTACTGCCTGGTCCTTTTAGCTGTGGATTGAACCTGGGACCTTCTGCATGCAAAGCAGATGCTCTACTGCTGAGCAATGCTCCCTCTAAGCCGTGGAGTCTCGTGAGCAAAAATTCTGCTGGCATGAAAGTTGTGAGTGAGCGATTTGGCTACTGCATACATTAGTTTGCCCTGGAGCCATCCCTCCTGAGTGGAGACAAAAGTGTGTGAGCTGAAGGCTAAAAAACCGTGAGCTATCTCACACTAACGCAGAGGGAACACGGCTGCTGAGCTACGGCCCCTCCCAAGGTTCCTTCAGCAAGCACCGTGAGCCTGAGTGTTCTACTGTGAGGACGGCAATAATGCTAGAGCCACCAGTCCCCACTCAATATCCAAGGTCACTCCCCCCCCATCTTGTTCAGAGGCTGCTGGAGCATAGGCATGCCTCTACAATGATTTTTAATCATGGCTACCCTATTAATAGCACTTTTATTCTCACCCCCCCTTCATTAAATGGAGAAAAGGACACCACTAGATAAAGTTTAGACTGTTAGTGCGGACCTCACTCTGGAAAAGCCCTAAAGAAGTGATAGTGGTGTGTGACAACTAGGGATGTGCATTCCGTGCATTCAAACAGAAGGCACCCCTGAAAATGGCCCATTCGGCCCCCTTTCGAGCAGCCACGGGCCGAATCAGATTCTCTGATCTGATTCGGCCTGCTGCTGAAATTTGGCGGCAATTCGGCAGCGGCTTAAAAAGCGGCTGGAGGGAAAGGGGTTTGAGGGAGAGAAGAAGAAGAAGAAGAAGAGATTGGATTTGTATCCTGCCCTTCACTCACTTGGAGTCTCAGAGCGGCTTACAAACTCCTTTCCTTTCCCCTCCCCACAACAGACACCCTGTGAGGTAGGTGGGGCTGAGAGAGCTCTGAGACAACTATCCTTGAGAGAACAGCTGTGCCAGAGCTATAGCTTGCCCAAGGTCATCCAGCAGGTGCAAGTGGAGGATGGGGAATCAAACCCGGTTCTCCCAGATTAGAGTCCGCGCACTATACCACTATATCAAACTGGCTCCAAACTCGCAGGGTAGCTGCTGGGGCCTCTCCTCGAAATACCCACCAAGTATCAAGAAGATTGGACCAGGGGGCCCAATACTACGGGCCCCCAAACAGGTTGCCCCCATTCCCGCCATTGTTCTCTATGGTGGGGGAAAAGTAACTTTTTCCCCACCATAAAGAACAATGGAAGGTATAGGGCAACCTGTTTGGGGGCCCGTAGAATTGGACCCCGTGGTCCAATCTTCTTGAAACTTGGTGGGTATTTGGGGGAGAGGCCCCAGCAGCTACCCTGTGAGTTTGGAGCCTCTCCCTCAAACCCTCTTTCCTCCAGCCCTTCATATACCCTATGAGTTTTTGCCATTGACTTCAATGGCCCATAGGGTATAATGGGGCTGAAACTGACATTCGGCTGGTGGAATGACTTCTGAATCAGCTTGCATTGCCCAAACTGACATGCGGGGGTCATTCCACGGCCAGAACAGATGGGAACAGATGCGAATTGGGCCAATTTGTTTTTTTTGCACACCCCTAGTGACAACTGCACTTATTTTTTTTTTGCAGGGGGGAGGGATCCATCTGATTTTACTTCTCCCACCTTTAGATGATCTTGACAGGGAAGGATCTGTGTTCTGGATCGTTTTTCTTTTAGGGACAGAACTCTGCAGGGCTTACTCAGGGTGTTTAAGTCACCTCAGCTGTCACCTGGGACCAAAGCCAGTTCGAACAGCAGGCACCTTTAAATGGTACTATAACAAAAGGATCTACTTTGCTCAGTCCCACAGTAAGCAACAGAGCAATTTAAACAATGCCATCCTACGCTTAGCTATAGAACAGACATGTCAAACTTATGGCCTATGGGGGGGGGGGCAGAACCGGCCTCTCCAGGGCTCTTATCTGGCCTGCAAGCAACGGGGGGGGGGGGGGGGGGAACACTAGTCCAAATGTGGACCAGAAGGGCCTATATTAGGATATTATACCCCTGCTAAGGTCCTTCCCTTCCCCACATGCAGGCCCTTCCCAGAGTCTTCCCCCAGATCTCCAGGAATTTCCCAGCCCAGAGTTGGCAACCATAAGGGGCGAGGAGGGCTTCTTTGGCCCCAAGCTCTGCTGAGGGGAGGTATGGGTCACGGTCAGTGGGAAAATATCTCTGGTACCTGGCATTCCATTTTATGGCACTCTTGGCCTGGCCCAACAAAGTGACATTCATGTCAGATCTGGCCCTCATAACAAATGAGTTTGACTCCTCTGCTAGAGTGTATAATTTCAGGTGGGTACAAAGGGTGGGGTGGGTACAAAGGGTCTTTATCCACAGTGTGCCAAGATGGCACTGTGGCATCTGTGCAATACCCTTGCAAGCCCCCTTTCTGCAGCATCTTGTTTGCATACAGCACATGGGGAAGAACGGGGGACATTTTTATTTTTAAGAACATAAACCACTGAAGCTCTTGCTGCAGTGGAACAGCTGTACTGCTGCTCACCCCATTTGTCTTGTTATCGGGTTAAAAGTGCAAGCATGTTGGATGGGGAGCAGGGATGACAGAGAGCTGTGGCACAAAACCACGCCACAAACAATATTGTGTAGGTCCTGGGGCACCTGTACAGCCAGACTCCACAGAACCATCACTGCACAGCTGGAGATGCTAACTAAAGGAGGAATTGTGTTTGCCCAAGGACAAGACCGATGGGACTGAGGAGGACTAGGAAAATGTGATGCTTGCAACCAAAACACACCTCGGGAAAAGGCACGTGGGCCAAATCAACCTGCAGGTTGACTGACTAGGATCTGGGAATCCCCATTCTGACATGGGAGCTTGCTGGGCGGCCATGGGCCAGGTGCCTAACTAACCTCACAGGGTTGTTGTGAGGATAAGATGGAGGAGAGGAAAGCAGTGTGAAGTTACTTTGGATCCCCAATGGGGAGAAGAAAAAGGGGATATAAATGAAGTAAACAGAAATAAGTTTGGAGGCCTCGGGATGGGACTGAGCCCTGTATGTATAAGGACGCTGTACCGCTCATTCTGCATAGCTGTCGACGTGGGGTTCACGGTTGGGCTGACAGATTTGTTCCTCTCCCAAATCATCAAGAGTTCAGCCATCCTCTCTTCCGCGCACTGGGCCGTCAGCCGAGCCTCAGCATCCTGATCCCAGCAGTCTTCGATTGTCTCTTTCAGCGACCTCACAGCCTGGAAAACACAATGACCGTCACGTTCCCTGCCCCTTTGTTAAAGTTCTAAGCTGCAACATGCCAGCTGAAACTCAGCTATGGGGTTGTTAATTCTTAAGGCGCATTGAAGTATCTTATATTTTGGAAGAACAAACTTTGAGTCCAGTGGCACCTTTAAGACCAACCAAGCTTTATTCAAGGGATAAGCTTTCATGTACACAAATAAAATACCTTGGTTTTAAAGGTGCCACTGGACTCAAACTTCGCTCTGCTGCTTCAGACCAACACAGCAACCCACCAGAATCTATA
Source organism: Lepidodactylus listeri (assembly GCA_029233225.1). NCBI lineage: Eukaryota > Metazoa > Chordata > Lepidosauria > Squamata > Gekkonidae > Lepidodactylus > Lepidodactylus listeri. Next base: position 14,394,006 of record JARCFY010000010.1, on the reverse strand, counting down.
TTTTAGAAGGTTAGGCAATTATGCATAATTAACACTTTACATTTTGGTAGAATGACATCACAGTGAGCATTCCTGTATAGAGATGTGAAGGCCTGTGGGGGGAAATGGAAAAATTTGAGGGAGGGACCTCCCCCCATCTTTCTTCCCCAAGGACTTTTTTTTTCTTCTTCAATTTTTCTGGTAGAAAAATTTAAAATTCTGGGAAGTACTGAACAAAAAACCTATGAAATATTTTCTCTTCTAGAATGGGTGAAATGCTTTTAAAGACAAGGTGGGCAAGGCTGTAAAAATCTACTGCTCTTAAACCCATGATGCGTTTCTGCATCTAGAAGGATACCTTATCTTCATGTTATTAAAGCAGGAAAACTGAGCTGCTGTGAAAGTAGTAAAAAATTATGCTATTAAAATGGCAAAAGCAGTAAAACGTTTCAGTTCAAAAACGGTTTTCTGTGGTTTTGAAACTTCCAGAAATTTCAGATCTCTACTTCTGTCTACAACAGGCCCTCATTAACACGACCCCCCCCCCCCCCCCGAGTAGTGAAGGTTCTCTTTCTCCAAAAGCAGTTCTGCCACGGGGCACTTGACTGCCCTGCGTTCACCGAGAAGCTACAGCACTATTTCCTTCATTGCTAGGAAACTGGAAATGTTTCTTAATGTACGTTGACTGAGGCAGAACTTTCTGGGGTATCTTCAAGACCATTGCAAGTTTACTACATCCGTGGGGCAGAGTGATAGTGGTCATTCAAAATACGATCTGATGTACACAAAATCCTACAAGACAGGCAATGGAACGACAACCAGGTTATCCAGAAGGAAGATGTCTCTGCATGTAAATGTAAACATTTCTAGGGTAAATGTTATTGACTTCAGAGGCAGAGAAGACCAAGGAGGATTTCATCAAGGAAAAAAAAACATGGCCATCTGCTGGGTGTTTCGTTGGGTTGGCTCAGTACAGCAATGACACCTTAAAACTACAGTCCCACATATTTTACTGCATACTAATGCCTAACCATGGTCAAACGACTTTGGACACTGAACAAGCAGGTCCATAGCCAGGATTTTGTAATTTGGGGGAGGCCTTTAAATAAGTCGGGGTGCACGGACGTCACAAAAAATTTAAATTTAAATAACATTTTTTAGAAACTCGCACTCACCAGTTGGAGCAGCTGGAGCAGGCAGCTGCTCATCCATGGACGCCTCCCATGAAACCCGGCATTTCTTGATTCTAGGGGGAGCTCTTGCCATGCAGCTGGAGAGAGCACACCAGAGCCGAGCCAGGGAAACTGGTCAGCTGCTTGGGGAAGGGGGGGAGGCGGCAGTGGCAAGGAAGCAAGCTGCACCTAGGGGAGGGGCAGTGGTGGCGACAGTGGGCCTGGGCTAGATGGAAGTTAGCAGGGGGCTTAGCAGGAAGTCGGGGGCTAGGCCCCGAAATGCCCCACTGTAGCTATGTGCCTGCGAACAAGTCACAGTAGCGATACAAAATTTAACATGGTCTACACTCCTTCCAAATATATAATCCTTAGATTATCTTCATCTTTTTCACATTAATATCACTTTTTTTTTTACCTGATAGCAGCAATTGATTTTTTTCGTTTTTTAACTATCATGGACCAGCCAGGCTCGGCCAACCCTGGGGAGGCAGAGGACTCTGGGGAAGAGGAACAGGCAGGCGAAGGAGGTCCCAGCTCACACTCAGTGACTGACAACCTGCCATGGGAAGCCACCTTGACCAGCCAAGTGACAGTGCTGGCAGTAGCATCCCAGCTGTTCAGGCCCAGGGCTCAGAGCCAGATAGTGCCCCACCATCCACTTTGCCTCCCTCATCTCCAGAACTGCTGGAACATAGGTGAAGGAGGGTCCATCATGAGATGCTGGAGAGAAGATGGAGTGTGCAATTAGCAGCCCAGAGACACCTGGGTCTAGATAGCAAGGAGAAGAGCACACACACCTGTGTAATGCAACCCAGCTGCGAGATGGGGGTCTTGCTTATAAAGGGTGGAGAAAGGGAAAGATGGGCTGTGGAAGCAACACATCAAATTACCCCTGAACTCGCAGCCACTGACTTTCCCTTTGCCTTGTGACTTTGACTCCTGGACCACCTCTGGATCTCGTCTTTTGGATCTGCCCCCAACCTGCTCTTATTGCTACCCTGTATATGGCTCAGGAACTGGACTCTGACCATGCTGTACCAGTTTGTGGCTCCGCCTCACCTAGCTTGCATCCTGACTGTGCGACCCCGCCCCACGTCCAGCCTGTTCCACAACCAGAACCCAAAATGGATGTTGTTGTTGTTTTATCCCCTTAGGATCCATATTGCAGAAGCTCACATATTATCATCAAAAGAACAGAAAGGGGAGCACTGCACTGCATCTCTCACCAAACTGTTCTCTTTCCAGGCCTCTGGGAATTTTGGTCGTTGCTTTTCCCTTGAAACAAGGACTTGCATATCTTCAAAAGTGGGATGGTTTCCAACTTCGGCTTGGAATGCTGTCTGGAAATCTGGCACAGCCTCCCCTATTAGAATGAAGTATGAAAAAGAAGACACAATCAAATTCTCTAGAACCTGAAATGGCAAGGCAGGGTAGAAAGGAGGTGCTTTATCGTATGTTCTCCTCTTGCATCTGAACCAAGACTTGATCCATAATTCCAGAGAGCCGAAGAGTGGGCAGTAGTAAAGTTTTAATGGTAGGTTCAAATGGTAGCTTTCCATGCTCTTGTCTTGTCTTGGAGACAGCACCCCAAACAGTAAGATGCCCTACCATGCGGGGTTTTGTGTAGGTTGCTTATTGTGCAGGTTTGTCTGCCAAGGAGCATGTGCAGTGTCATGGATAGCATTGGACGAGGATTGGTGAAATCCGTGTATAACCCATACAGCATACAGCGTATACCCGTACAATAACTAATCTAACATTGGTTGCGGTGCGGCTGCGTTTCTGGGGATGGGATATACTCCAAATGGAATCACAGAGCCTCCCAGTAAGCCTCTTGAGGATATGCCCTTGGTATCCATTCAACTGTACTGCCACTAAGCATGTAAGCTTTTCTTAATGCCTAGGGCTTATTGATGGGATTAATTTATTACGTACAAGGCCATATTATTTCGGTGCAAGGCAAACAAAATCCAATACCAGCCTCCAACATTAGATGGCGCTGGGTTCACTGTGATAAACCGACCATGGACTTGGACATTATATAGCAAGAACTGAGTTTTCAGCGTTTTTGTTGTTTTAATCCGACAACTGGTACCAAATGTGATCAGGACAGGAGAATTTCAGGAATCCTTCCCTTACCTGGAAACAGATCATTGCATCGCATGAAAATCTCCCAGTAGATCAAGCCTAGGGCATACATATCCACTTGCTTCAGAGCTGATTCGCAGTCCCTCAGGTTCACTGCTCCTTCTAGAACTTCGGGGGCCATGTAGCGGATCGTACCAACCTGTAGTGCACATTGTGTCATTCTTACATTAATTAATTTAATCTGCATTAATTGGCAGCTTCTCCTTATTACTCGAATTTTCCCGAAGAAATCAGTAGACACATCTCCCCCCCCGCAATGTTTGCATTCATTCTCAACCCTCAGTGTTCACTTGAACAGAAAGCTCTTTATGCTGGTTCATTCTGGCCCTATTTAATTACATTTGAAATATAACAGCTACACCCTCCTTTTAATGTACTATGATTATCAGCAGTCACTGGTAACAGGTTGGAAGATTCAAATACCGCTTTTCTGAAATCACACTGAAATATGGAAGGCCAACAGAGGAATGCTGAGCTAAAAAATCTGTTCATTTCCTTGACCTCAGAATTAACGGCACAGCCTCTCTGATTTCCAGCAGGTGCAGGGAGGGGGACATCTGCAAGTGAGGCAGAGATCGGTAAAGGAGTAAATTCTGCATACTGAGTGAGGTGATAGGATCACACAATTTCCTTGTCCTCTCCAACAGTAATAGTGAATAACAGGAGCCATTTCTCATCGTTTTTAGATAATGGGATCTCACGGCAGTTTGTACCATTCTTCCAAGCTTTGTAAAAAAGCCAAGTGGTACGTCTGGTATTTTTGGAAACTGCCAACCTCAAGATGACAATAGAAGAAGGCAATTCATATCCCCCCGGTTTTCCTGAAATAAGAGTCTGCTGTTACTATGAAGCCACCAGGGAGTTTTCTCTATCTTGAATGAAAACAGAAACAAAAAAACGAAATCAATCCCCCTCTCGATTTTCTCCTTTCCGATTTGGTCACAAATTGCGGTTTCCAAAAAAACAGATGTTCACGCTCTTCGGCTCTCGGGTTAAACACACAGCAGTCACTGCAAGAGCTGTTGACTTGTGAAAGCAAGTAACTGGATACAGAGTTGGAAGGTCAGTTCATCATCACGAGCGTGTTTTTTTAAAAACCGTCATCATATGAATGGGGAACTAATAAATGGCAGGCACTTCAAGTGAGGACCATCCTTCCAAATCCCTACTGCATCCATGACTAGGACCGCTGAGGCCCTCATCCACCCAGTATACCTTTCAGGTGTGAGAGTCACACCCATGCTTGGAAACATGAACACCCAAACCTGTCTTATACTGAATCAGATCTTTGGTCGATCATACTCAGGCTTGCAGCAGCTCTCCGGGGTGTCAAGCAGATATGTTCCCACACCACCTACTGCCTAGTCCCTTTAACTGAGGGATTCAACCTGGGGCATTCTGCATCCCAAGCAGATACTTTACCACTGAGCCAGGGCCCCTCCCCAAGGTAGAAGAAATCTTTGGTAGTCACCCGGCCAGGATATAAATACTGGGGGGTGGCGGGTGGGAGCAAGCATTGCTCCCCAGTGACTGCTTCTGTTACTCCCCCCCCCCCTTTTGGTGAGTATTTGTGTGTGTGTGTGTGCATGCCTGGAAGTCAGGGTTTACTTCTGGCGACCCCTAGTGGGGCTTGGACGTTTCAGAGAGGTGGCTTGCTATTCCCTGCCACTGCATCCTGGCCCTGGTATTCCTTGGAGGTTTCCCATCCAAGTACTTGTCAGGGTCGGCCCTGCTTAGCTTCCGAGATCGGGCTTGCCTGGGCTATCCAGGTCAGGGCACAATTACTGACCACCCACATACATGATACAGGTGCACACGGTCAGGCATGCCGGACACATGAAGCACTTCAAGTGTGGCATTCCTTATTCAAAATATCCGCAAGGATATAGATCAAGATGGGTAGGTGTGTTAAGTTTTCCTGTAGCAGCAGAAAGGAGCCAGAGCCCAGGAGCACCATAAAGACTAAGAGAATTTGCGGCAGGAGAGGAGTTTTTATGAGTCACAAAAGCTCCTCCCCTGCCACAAATTTTATTAGTCTTTAAGGTGCCTCCTGGACTCTGGCTCTTTTCTACTGAAGAAGGGAGCAGTGACTCAGGAAAGCTCCTCCCCTGCCGCAGATTTTGTAAGCCTTTAAAGTGCTACTGGATTCTTGCTTTTTTCTACTGAAGAAGGGAGCAGTGACTCAGGAAAGCTTCTCCCCTACCACAAACGTTGTTGGTCTTTACGAAGCTCCTGGATTCTTGCTCTCTTCTACTGCCACAGACAGACTAACACAGCTCCCCATCTTGGCAGTGACTCATGAAAGCTCCTACCCTGCCACAAATTCTGTTAGTCTTTCCGGCATTTACAGACTCTTGCTCTTTTCTACCCGCAAGGAGCAACTGAGAAGGGGCTGAAATCCTTCCTCTGCACATTCTGGTCAACGAGCCGTACTTGGCACACCTGCGAGTGCTCCCTGTCCTCTTCTCAGGCAACCTCTGCCTCCAGGGAGGCCCACCGAGGCAGGGCAGAGAACTCTCCGTAAAGCTCTCCATTGATTATGTACTCTCAGAGGAGCCATCCAGTTACCAGGCTTCTTGTTGAGGTGGTAAAGGAAAGGTTCGAAGGAGGTTTTTCCTTCCGTGGTGCATCATTTAGCCCCGTTCATCTTTGCAACTTCCATCCGTGCTCACCTCGCTGATTGCCGCGTTGTCCTCCTCGCCGGGGCGCACCAGCCGATTTCCGGTCAATTTCATGGAGAGGCCGAAGTCGCTGATAACGCACATCCCGTCGTTCTTCACCAGCACGTTGCGGCTGTTCAGATCCCGATGGGAGATGGCGGGCTTGTAATGGTCTGTTGGGCAGATATGGAAACACTATTTCAGGACTGCGATCGTCTCTCTCGCTGCACCACAAAGCCTAACACAGGCTTTTAAAGAGAGCGAAAAATTCTTCGTGCTTATAATGAGAACGACAAATGGGGACGTTTCCCTGCTGCATGAGTGGTTGAGCTAGCCCTTTCAAAGCAGAAAACATCTCCCCCTCCATGACAAAGAGCCATTTTATGTTTTAATTTGGCAGGAGGGCAGGACTTACACTTAAGTAATTATTCTATATTTCATTGTTGTTTCTTAACAAGGAGTCTAAGAGGCCTTTCCCCCATAAGACACCTTCCGCGACCTCTACCCATTTCACCTGGCCAGTTATAGCACAAAAAAGACGCAAGTGGCATTTGGCATCCCTGCCCAGATTGCTCAGGAAGAACTTGCTCCTGTCCTGTGTGAAAGCACACTCACGCACACAAACCGGATGCCACGTATTATCTGGCAAAGAGGAGCAGGACTCAGCCTCGCAAAGAGGACCGCCTGCCTCGCGGTCTGCCTGCTGAGGGAACGGGAGCAGAGCTAGAACCAGGCAAGGTCATTGGCCCAGGGAGCAGCCGCTCACGTCAACAGAGACCAGCGGCCAAAGGGCTGCAGTTCAGCTGTGGGAGCTGCTGAGCTGCGCGAGACAATCTGGTGCTCTTTTCCCATAGTTTTGAAACATCTGGGCAACGGACAGAATTCTTGTTCCTAAATTAGCTCACCCCATTTGGCTGAGTTGTTGATAACTTTCTAACTTTGCCGCAGCGATGTGTGTATAAAGGGCTATCAAGTCACAGCTGACTTATGATGACCCCACGGCAGGGGAAGCCAAATTGTGGCTCAGGAGCCGCATGCGGCTCTTTCACACATATTGTGTGGCTCCCAGGAGGCTTCCCATCTATTTGCTCTCTCTCTTTCTTTCTGTCTTTCTTCCTTCATCCCTCCCCCTCCCTCCCCCATCTATTTCCTTTCTTTGTTGCTCTCTCTCCTTCTCTCTTTCTTTCCACCTCCTCCATTCTTTCTTTCCACCTCTCTCTTTCTATTTCTTAGACAAATAAATATCATTAGCATAAATGTTACTGGACAAATGAATATCATTATTAATATGTTTTCCCCCTTTTGTTTCCATTTTTGGCAGTCTCATTTAATGTTAATAAAAAGCAAATCTGCTTATTTTTCAATAAAAATGTGTGTGTGATATTTGTTTATGACTTGTGGCTCTCAAACATCTGACGTTTATTCTGTGTGGCTCTTACATTAAGCAAGTTTGGCCACCCCTGGCCCACAGGGTATTCAAGGCAAGAGGCAAACAGAGGTAGTTTGTCATTGCCTGCCTCTGCATAGCAACCCTGGGCTTCCTTAGTGGTCTCCCATCCAAGTACTAACCAAAGCCAACCCTGCTTAGCAGCCAAAATCCAACCAGACTGGGCTAGCCTGGGCCACCCAGGTCAGGGAACCGCAGCCATATCGCCTCTTTTATTCTCCTTGAAGTCCTATCTCTCGAAGGAAGTAGCTTTGGAATGTACTTTGCTGAGCAAAGAAATATCAATCTGATTTCCTAACATGCAAAACTGCTGCAGTATTCTTATTATTCTAGAGCAGGGGTGGCCAACCTGTGGCTCGGGAGCCACATGCGGCTCTTTCACACATATTGTGCGGCTCCTGGCAGGGCGGCTGGGGAAGCAAAGGGGAGGCATGCTTTTTCTCTCTTTCTCCCTTCCTTCCTTCCTTCCTTCCCTCCTCCCTCCCATCTATTTGCTTTCCTAGTTTCTCTCTCTCTCTTTCTTATAACTGGTTTTCCTCGTTTGTTTTTATTTTTGGCAGTCCCATTTAACGTTAATAAAAAAGCAAATTTGCATATTTTAAAAAATAAAAACGTGTGTGTGATATTTGTTCCTGTCTTGCGGCTCTCAGACATCTCTATGTGGCTCTTACGTTTATTCTATGTGGCTCTTACGTTAAGCAAGGTTGGCCACCCCTGTTCTAGAGAGAAGAATATGATTATTTCAGAGTTAATGAAGCACCTGAACTTTACAATAAAGAAGGACCTATGCTCATCCTAGAAGCTCTTTAAATCCGGGAGCCCTCCCAGATTTAAACGGACGGCATTTCCCCCCCGGGTTGGGATGATTACACATTCCAACCCCCGGCGTTGAAGGAGGCGGCATGCGGCGGCAGCTGGGGGAGGCTTCCCCAAGCCCCAGCAGTGGCGGGAGGCAGCAGCGTGCAGTGGCCGCGGAGGTGGCTGGCAGCAGTGGCTGGGGGAGGCACCCTTCCCCGAGCCCCACCGGCCGCCTGGTAAGTTTGGGGAGAAGGGAGGAAAGGCAGTGGCAGCTGGCGAGGCGCGGATCGGACCAGGGTTTGTTTCGCCCCCCCCCTTTTTGCACTTGGGCGCTTGAGTGCTCAAACGCCCAAGTGCAAAAAGCGGGGGGGGGGGAACCCCGGGAGGGCTGATCTGGACATCCCTCTCTCGCAATCATTGCGAGAGAGGGATGTCCAGATCGGCCCATTGCGGGTTCAAAGCGTGACTCCCGGGAAAATAGTTGATTTTCCTGGGTCGGAAAAAGTGCTTTGAACTCGTGCTGGAGCCCGCTTTACCTCGGGAGTAGCTGCGGCTGGTCTGATCGGCCCCTTTAAATGCGGGAGGAAACAGCAGTTCTTCCCGCATTAAAGGGCCGTGTGGCCGCAGCCTAAGTTTCTTTAAAAGCATTCTATAGAACTTCAAGAAAAGCAGCTCTTGAAATGTAAGTGTGTCGATTCGTCACCTTCTCAGAACACTTTTCTCAGGCTTTGTATATTTTTGATACATGAAATCTGCTTGGTCGGATCCAGCAGAAAAGCATGTGGAAGAAGCTGGCAGAATGGACTGTTTCCCCCCCTTCCCCTGCTGAAACCAGCCTGCTGTTTGTCTCAAAAAATCCTCCCCATGGAGTTGGGAGAGCCTCACATATGCAACGCACCACAGACCAGGGTACTGCAGGGACAAAGGGAGACTCGGGAGAGTTGCCTCCTCCCTCCTCTTCCCCTGTGGAAGCTGCCAGCGGAAGGAGAAGAAGGTGACAATTTGACCTGATTCCCCTGTCGTGCTGCAGCCCCCAACTCGTGATGCCTTTTGTTTATGAGCCTTTCCCGACCCTCCAGGAGGACTGTCTGCGTGAGCCCCAGGCCGATCGGGAAACATAAAGGCAGGAAAAGATCTGCACCACCAGCTCCTTAGCAGCAACGACTGCGGCTACAATGAACCTCCTACGCACACATACACGCCTGCCCTGCATTTCAGCCTAAAACCATCAAAGCGGCTCCCAAAACAATGAACTCACAGAAGTCCAAGTAAGAATAAACAATTAAAAACCAAACATATAAATAGGACAGTAACAGAAAATATCTGTGCCGTTTAAAAATACAAGTCTGAGAAAACCCCACGATTTTTCCGCCCAGTCGGCAGCCTAATCTTTATGCAAGCTTCCCCGTTGTGACCTTACCTCCACGAGGCAACTCTGTGTGAAGATAGGCCAGGCCCCGAGTGATGGAGTGCGCCAAACGACACGAGCTCACCCAGTCGCTGGCTTGGAGGCCCAAGTATCTGCATAGAGAACCCTGGAAGGAGAATAAGGACGTACCCTTGGTTAGGGTGCAGTGGGCTCAGCTCGGCTCCTCCAGAGGCCCGTGGAAACAGAGGGGACTTGCGGACGCAACAGCACGGCCAGACGTACTCACTGGTTGTCAGGTCTATGCAAAAACTGCACAACGCTCACGCAGTCCTTTGCCACAGATGCCTATCTTATAATGGGAAGGAACAGCAAGAACTGAGCCCCCCTGCTGAAGACAGCATGGCAGAACACGAGGAGACCTGGCAACCATAGTGAGACAGGATGCTGGACTAAATGGACTATGAATCGTTGGTCTGATCCAGCAGGGCTCGTCTTAACATTCTTATGACTGCTAGATGAGTAGCAGTATCAACCCTGAGCTTAATTTATTCACTTGATGTGTTCAGAGCCATCGTCTTAGCAGTGATTTCTCCAGGGGTCCTTTCGTAAAAAAAGAGGTGCAGGAGCTCATTAGCATAACTTATTTGCATATGCCACACCCCCTGACGTCACCGGAAGTGATGACGTCATCGGGAGTGTGTCAGAAGGCAAGAAGGGAGGCAGGGGGAAGGAAGGAAAGGAACAGGAAGGAAAGGAACAGGAAGGAAGGTAGGTAGGTGGGGGAGAGAGAGAGAAGAAAGGAAGGAGGGAGGGAGGAAGGGGGGAAGGGGGGAAGGAAGAAATAAAGAAAGAAAGGAACAGGTAGGTAGGTAGGTAGGTGGGGGAGAGAGAGAGAAGAAAGGAAGGGAGAGGGGAAGGAACAGGTAGGTAGGTAGGTGGGGGAGAGAGAGAGAAGAAAGGAAGGAAGGGAGAGGGGAAGGAACAGGTAGGTAGGCAGGTGGGGAGAGAAAGTGAGAAGAAAGGAAGGAAGGAAGGGGGAAAGGAAGGAAGAGGAAGATAAGTAGGTAGGTGGGGGGAGAGAAAGAGAGAAGGAAGGAAGGGAGGAAGTTTGAGGGGGGGAGGAAAAGGGCTTCCCGGGGCCAGCGGCGCTCTGCTGCGGCCCCAGGGGGAGGGGGGAGGAAAGGGGCTTCTGCTGCCGGCGGAGCGCCGCCGGCCCGGGAAGACTGACGGGGGGGCGAGGGAAAGGGCTTCTCCAGGCCAGCAGCGCTCTGCTGCGGCCCCAGGGGGAGGGGGGAGGAAAGGGGCTTCTGCTGCCCGGGCCGGCGGAGCGCCGCCGGCCCGGGAAGACTGACGGGGGGGGGGGCGAGGGAAAGGGCTTCTCGGGGCCAGCGGCGCTCTGCCGCGGCCCCAGGGGGAGGAAAGGGGCTTCTGCTGCGGGCTGGCGGAGCGCCGGCGGAGCGCCGCCGGCCCGGGAACACTGACTGGGGGGGCGAGGGAAGGGGCCGGCGGCGGCAGAGCAGCCTGCCGCAGCCTGGGAAGAGCGAGCGGGGGGGCGGGGCTTTCTTAAGTGCCCACCCCCCCGCCTTCTCTCTCCCGGAGCGGTGCTCCGGCGCGCCCCGGCCCCAACGGAGCCCTGGATTTCTCTGTTCTGTGTGTGTAAGGGGTAAGGGGTAAGAGAGGACAAGAACTGAGCATTTCTTTTCCAGCAACTGACTGTTGAACAAGGAGTAGGATACCCAGAGGTATGTGTGCTGAAGCTGACAGACCGGCCTCTGGAGTGGGGACAAGGTAGCTCTCTTCTACCTGCCAAGTCTATTGAGGGGTTCAACCTACACACCACTTTTCAATCTTACCCACAAGCCTGCTGGCGGTGAAAAGTACCACCAAGTCACAGCCAACTCATGGCGAGGGTTTTCAAGGCAAGAGACGTTCAGAGGTGGTTTGCCATTGCCTGCCTCTGCATCATGACCCTGGTATTCCTTGGAGGTCTCCCATCCAAGTGCTACCCAGGGCCAACCATGCTTAGCTTCCGAGATCTGATGAGATCAGGCTAGCCTGGGCTATCCAGGTTACGTGCACCACTTCTCAATCTTATCCACAGGCCTACAACTTACTTTTTCTACAGGTTTAAAACCCTTCAGGGGTCAGTGCAATAGCTCAGAGCAGGAGGCTAGAAGTAACTTGGCATGGATCCTTGTACCTTGTTTCCCCCATAGATCCAGCCACTGAAAAACAAGCACACTGTGATATGTAAAGCCCCACTGTGGTCCGATTGTTATTCAGAACGCATAACAATATATGTAAGAAAACTGCTGGGCATTCTTGAAAATGCAGATACTTGTGCAGTGTTTTTACATAAACCACGACAAAGGTCTGTTCTCTTTAGGTGTCTAACACACCTCTCTTTGAACTACTACTTACATTGGGATAATATTCCATGACTAATAAATACTCTATCCGCCCTTCTGTAGTGAATCGCTCATCCCCGACAATGAAGCGGGCAATGTTGTCGTGTTCCATCAGCGGGAGTCTGTAGATGTTCCTCTCGTTGATGAAGTTCTGACGGTTCGTGAAGGAAAAGACTTTCACGGCCACTGGGCGCTCGTCTAAAGAGCCTTTGTAAACGGCTCCGTATCGCCCTCGACCAATCAGCTGAGAAGAAAAATATAAAATAATTGTTGGCTGCGCTTCAAAGCAATGTGGAATATACATCTTGGCCACAATCCAAGGCAGTGTTAAGTGTATTTTGTTTCAATGAGCTTAAATACATGTACGCCCGTCCTGAACCTTCAGTTATTAAGTATGGCATTTTGCTGTTGCGTACACAAGATTTATTTCTGAATTCGGTGGCTAGAATCCAAAGAGCTGTGTATGCAAAGCAGAAGATACAAACACCATTCATTGGGGGTGGACTACTGCACTAGATGGACACTGCTTTGGATCTCCAGGAAATGACACGTTGCTTTATAAACAAAAATACAAAACGCAAGGGGGCATCCCATGGTTGCACTCATCCATGTCCTTGGGTGTAGTGGTTAAATGTTACAATAGGATCTTGGTAAACCCATGCTGGACCGTAAACGGAACAGAAACAGAACAAGTGGTCCACTTTAAATATTTAGGTGCTACCGTCAATCCCAACTTGGCACGGAACACTCGTGTTTCCTCAGCTCAAAAAAATTGCCAAAGTGGATATAAATGCTCTCGTACATTTTTTTTCTGTTCTAAAGGGGGGCAATATATACACTTGCAGCTATCGAGGCTTTTAATGCTAAGGTAAACCCAGGTTCAAATCCCCACCCTGCCATGGAAGCTTTCTGGGTGGCCTTGGGCCAATCATACATTCTCAGCCTAACCTGCCTCACAGGGTTGTTGTGAGGATAAAATGGAGGCGAGGAGAACAATATAAGCTGCAAGGCAGGATATAAAGAAAGGAACTTGTGGATATACTAACATTTGCTCTTTCTGACTGCATGCTGCCAACCTAAGCTAGCTCCTCTCTAAGTTATTACCAGCCTGCCTGCCTGCCTGCCTGATGAAGGAAGGGGCCCAGCAGTCACTTGCAGGGGAGTTCCATGGCCATCTGGTAGCAAACAGATCAGATGATTTAGACAATGACGTGCAGAGATCCAAAAACTCCAAAAGGCACAGTTACCTCCAGCATCTTCAGGTTATCTAAATCTAACGAGGGTTCTGACGTTGCCGCTTCCATCATGTTCATACTGTGCAGACCCTGCTTACGGTCCCCTGAGAAAGAAGAGTCAGATGTTCCAGATGTTAAACGACCTGGTTAGTATTACACATCAAAATGGCCAGGTTGGAGCCTATCAACTGTTCGACACAAGGACGCTCATGGATGCAGCTCCTCCCCATCATCGTCTTCCCCCAGCAACCTCCTGAGATCTCTGGAAGGCTGATGCCCAGATTTATGGGGGTCCTGTGAACAAAATGCAGTAGGGCACGGGGTCCCTTCCTTGCTCGTCCGCCAGAAGAGTTTCTGTGGATGCCGGAGGCTTTGTTGGCACGAGAATGAAGTGAAAGGTGCACCCACCCACACCCTGTAGTATTTTGTCCGTGGGGTTTGTTGATTTATTCAAAACATTTCTGTGCTGTCTTTCCACCCAAATAGGGTCACCACCACCACCACCACCACCAAGGCAACGATGACTGTAAGCCTTTATGACTCTAAGCATTCAATTTCTGGATGTCTCCAAAGGCTGCTGGAGAAGGCAGAGGGTAGAACTGCAGAACTGCAGAAAGGGTAGATTGGAAGCATCAGCAAGGATGATAGCTGTCGGCTATACGAGAGATCATCTCAAACAGCCAGCAGCGTCCTGATTGGCAAGTCTACAGGAGCCTATCTCACAGATCCCACCTATCATGCAGAGTTTCTTTACTAGTTTCAGATGCCACCAGTAAGATTCACTGCTGTTAGGGAACCTCCCTACAAGACAGGAGGAATCCACATGGGGCGGCAGCAGTAGGGAGACAGGAAAGTTTCATTCTACTGACAGAAGAGACTTTCGTTATCAAAAAATAAGGAAACTGAGAATGAAAGCTTTGTTTTAATTTTCAAAAACTCATTGAAACTCACCTGCGAGCATCCTGTATCCAAAGAAAAGAGCAACCCCCAAAACCGCCAGCACAGAGACTGATGCCAGAGCAATGACAATTGTTTCATCTCGGTGAAATGTGTGGGATGAGTCTGAAAGAGAGAAAACAGCCTGTGAGGGCCTCTTCATACTGCACCCACAGTATCAAGCCATCTTCTCCATCAATTACATGCAGGAGGATACATCACCTGTTTGCCCGGGGAATTGTCCCCTCCATGTCATGATGACCCCCTCTAGCCAGCTGAGTGACTCCCACTCGGAGTCCTCCAAGGAGTGGCACAGACTCTAATCTGGGAGAGCCGGGTTTGATTCCCCACTCCTCCACTTGCACTTGCTGCATGACCTTGGGCAAGCCATAGCTCTGTACCAGCTGTTCTCTCAAGGACAGTTGCCTCAGAGCTCTCTCAGCCCCATCTACCTCACAGGGTTGTGGGGAGGGGAAGGGGAAGGAGTTTGTAAACCACTCTGAGACTACAAGTGAAGGGCGGTGTATAAATCCAACCTCCTCCTCTTGACCAACATGGCTGCCCTCCTGAAACTAACAACACTTTGCAGTTAGCTTCTCTACAAAACAATACTTGCAGGTTTATTATTATTACATTGGAATTATGAGACCCAATATTAATGAGAATCTCAAAGAAGAAAAATTAGAATAACTGTTGGGCTCTAAGAATGGGTTGTGAAATGGTTTATGATTTGAAGAAGAAGAAGAAAATAAAGCTTAAACTTTTCCCTAATCCCGTCATTGTCTAACACTTGGCAGCAGTAAGCTGATTTTCTGGGTATGGAGGAACATGAATGATATTTTCCCCCACTGTGACGACTTTATGTTCAATATATGGCTAATCAACTAGCCTGAGAAAATTCTAGTGACTGTTAGGGGCCCTTCCAGCCTTAATAACTGCTAGAAGCCCCAAGTTTAGCAGGTTTAATTCTAATTGATTTTATGCTAGGAATGCCACACGTTTTGCTAACTGTGGGTTAAGAGGCTCACAAAAGAGTAAGTCCTCGAGCTAAAGTCCCTAATCCAAATTTTCTTCCAGCTTAGATAGTCTCTGAAGCAGCAACGTTGGGAAATCTTTATTATTCAGATACTCCCTTCTGTGGATCAAAGGATTATTCTGACTTTAATTAAACCAAAGCCGTTTCATTTTACTTACAGCATGTCCTAGATTGGTATACATGATTATTGGTTTAAACACATATTCAAAAGATAGCAAGATGTAGCATTTCATGGGTAGCAGGAGAATTTTTGTATTCTTCCACAGTTGTTACAACAATCCAACAATTTATTCAATGGTAGCCATTTTAGGCAGTTTCCCCTCTACAATAGGGTTAGCTACCCTGTGACAGCGGTTGATATAGGGGTACCAACTTTGGGTTGGGAATGCCTGAAGATTTGGGGATGGAGCCTGAGGGCAGGGTTTGGAGAGGGGACAGACTTCAATGGGGTATGATACCATAAAGTCCACCTTTCAAACTGGCCATTTTTTGCAGGTGAACTGATCTCTATCACCTGGAGATCAGATGTATCACCAGGAGATCTCCAGCCACCACCAGGAGCTTGGCAACCCCAGATAAATGGGTTGTATTCAATCAGCTTCACTATCTGAACCATGGCAGAGGTAGACAATCTAACATGTCTTGAATCGTGATTTCCCACCGCCTTGATCACTGTTATTCACACACACCACATTAACTTCCCCTTTCATGGGAATATACATTTAGCTCTGGCACGCTCCAGACAAGCTGTATACCTGCAGGCAACTTTCCTTTTTCTCACACAGTACCAGATTTCCCTTTTGAATCCTTTCCATTGGGCAGATGAAGTTCATCAGAAGTCCTGAAGAGCCACTAGTAAAGCTTAACATCTCTTTGACCACAGTTATATGATATCACGAACTTAAGATGAATATGAACCCCCCCCCCCCATTTTGACAATACTGCAGACCCCTCAAAGGTAGATAAAGAAGTATCTCTCTCTGGAAGAACAGGGAAGACCACTATATTAAATGCGTGTGTGCGTGTGCACACATGCACGTGTGTGTGTGTGAAGGATAACAGCACAATCTCGCACTGTACAGTACCATAAATGCACACAAACATTGGGTGTTGTGAATCAGTGCTTCACTAGTGACAATATGCCATAAAGCAGAATGATAGATTCCTGGGTTTATTGATCTAGAATTCTGTTAAGAATCAACCGGGGGGGGGGGGAATTCCACAGATGCTTATCCCCTTTTGACCCCGCTTTTTGTCTCACATGGTGTGTGGGGGGGGCAGTGGTCCCCATCCTTCTAAAATGTAGTTTTATGCCATACCTTCTACCTGCACACACAGCAATTTGCAATCATTCCGATAATGTTCTAAACATTAATTTCCTTCTGATGTTTCAACGAGCGATTAAATTAATTACAGCCCTCGACAAGTGTAAGCATGTACTATTGGTAAGTGTTTCAAAAATGTCAAGAAGAAAGTTAGTCAGCTGGCTGAATTGCTAATGCTGCTCATTTCATACTTATTCTGCATTGTTCTTCACTTGCCTTGCTCTACTCCTATTGTTCTATGGGGAAAAGAGCTCTCTCAGCAAGAGTCCACGAGTGGGTAGATCAGGTGGCGAAACCCAGGTCTGTACCTGTCTGTCCCTAAGAGTCCGTTCCCCATCACAGGAGGTCCTGTGGAGGAGACGCAGCAATAGCTGGACAACAATCTGTTCTGCTGCACAGTGGATGCTTCCACACTGCTGAAGCCAAGGCTGAGGACAGACTGGCAATCTGGAGCGAGATGAATGCAGAGGAAACTGCTGCCGGGGGAAAACTCCCAGGGGCTGGCCGTTCACACCGGCCGGTGTATTGCGCAATGGTGCCGATACGGAGGAGCGTTCAGACTGCTGCGGAGTGGCCCCACGTGGGGCAGCCTCCGCAGCTCGTGACAGGGCTGTTTCGGCAATTTGCGCATGTGCGCACGTGCGCAAACTGGCAAAACGCCGCGTTCACACTGCCGCCTCCGCTTGCCTCCCGCCTTCTTCCAGTTCACACTGCCTGAAAGCGGAAGGCAAGCGAAAGACGGCCCCTGGACACCGGTTTCTCCCGGTGTCCTGTTAAAGCGGATGGAAAGCGAGTGGGAGACGGGTAAGTGCGAAACGGAGCCGACGGACAGATGCGCATGTCTGAACACGCTCCCTTCTTCCACTTCCAATGCGGGGCTGTCCCGCTTTACATTGCCAGTCTGTCCTCAGCCCAAGTATCGTCATCTCGTCAACTGTGACACATACACCTCCAGATAGACTGAGCAGGCAGCTAAGAATCGTCAACCCAAAATGTTTGATGGATCCTGGGAAAGCAGGGCTAATCTCCCTCACGCCCAGCATCTTCAGTTTGCTTCAGACAAAATGACATGTGGAGAGAAAGTGCTATCAAGTCACAGCCGACTTATGGCAACCCCATAGGGTTTTCAAGGTAAGAGGTGGACAGAGGTGGCTTGCCATTGCCGGCCTCTATGTAGTAATCCTGGACTTCCTTGGCGGTCTCCCATCCAACTACTAACCAGGGCTGACCCTTCTTAGCTTCCGAGGTCTGATGCAATCAGGCTAGCCTGGGCCATCCAGATCAAGACAAACTACACGTACCCAGACTTAATCTCAGATCAACTGGAATTGTTATGAAAAGAGCTAGAAAACTACAAGATAAAAATCAGGAGGCAGGTGCTTGGTTTCTGGGAGACTTTTTGTTATTGTGGAACAGGAGAAAAAAACCGAGCAAGGTGACATTTGGTTGGGCATTTTCATTTTGTTACTTTACAAGAGTCGGCCTGTGGGTGGGGCCAGGAGACAAACCGAGGAGGATATTAAAATACTGATAGCTAATCTCAGATCACAGGTTGGCAGGAATACAGATCTAATAAATGAATGATTTATGGATAATAAAAGTGAGGGGTCTTTTGCAGCCAAGGAGGAGGCATGCACTTGCTGCTAGTTCTACTTGTCTCCAGGGGAAGAAGGGGAGAGATAAAGGAGAGAGTCTAATCTCAGCTAGCACATAAAGCTATGATGGGCCTGAAAGAAATTTGAGAAACTGGATGAGAAACAATTGCTGATTCTGAGAACCTCTGTTCATGAAATCAGGAAAGTAGGAAGCCCCACTGAGAGGCAGGCCCTAGCTACAGTGGGGCACCTTGGGGCCCCGCCCCTTGATTTACAGCCACACCCCACAAGGGGAAGAAAACAGATGACTTAGTTCCTTGGAGGATAGGGAAGATTCATGGGATTTTGATTCTTAAGCAATAGACTAGTGAATCAATCATGGGGAGGGCTGGGAGGGGGACAGGGGTGCTGAGCTGGGTGGATATGAAAGGGGGGGCATGAAACTGAAATTTAGATTTCTTCTGAACCATCAACATACAGCTTTAGATTTCTTCTGAACGCCGCACCGACATACAGCTTTGCATGCTTCAGCATTCTTGCGTGTTATTTATATATATCCTAGCTACTTCCATAATATTGATCACATGCAGCATTGGTACTGGTACATATATCCACAGATACAACGTATAATTTTTACAAAACCCTTCACGCCCTCATAATGGTTGCCCCATAAGAAAACTATATGCCTCACAAAACAAAAAATCCTGGCTACGACCTGCTGAGAGACATGGAAGCTATCAAAAGCTGCCTGGGGCACAAATTTATATAATATCCACACGTGTATGCAAAAAAGACTTTCCAGGAATTGGTGTCTCTGTATGCAAGAACTGCATCTAATTTTTAATACAGCGGAAGTACAGCAACAAAAGAAGGGAGTTATCGGGCAGGATGCAATTGTGAGCCTCTGGAATGCTATTGCGATATTAAGACAAAAGGGTGTGGGATAAAGGAAACTGATTTTGTATATTTTTTACAGCAGAAGAGAGTTGCGTAGCAACCTAAGTGGATTCTTCCTCTCTTAATGGCGCTGAGTTTCACAGAGGTTGCAAGTGCCTTTAAATGTAAACTCCATGACATCTCTAGTTCTGACATACATCTGTGAGATGACTGCATCAGAGGATGGTTTGGAGACCACCAAGGGAGACTGGGGCTGCTATGCTGAGAAGGGCCACGGCAAACTACAACTGCTCATCTCTTGCCCTGAAAAACCCCAAGGGCTTGGAACTTCGTGGAGTCAATTGCGACCCGACGGCACACTTTAGTTTACAGAATTCTTTATTAACCTAGCAATTCACATTCAGCCAAGAGATCTTCTCACAACTGACAACTCCTTTTCAGAAACTCTTACAGCTGTAACCGTAGCAAACCTGAAACTGAACACTGCATTCCACGGTAGATTCAACAGGGCACACGGCCTCTCAAATATCATCTAGAATGTGTACTGCACTGAGCTTTTCATGTCTACATAACCAAGGGATGCAGGAACAGTTACAAAAGGCTGTTATCCCAACTTAAAATCCTGAACTTGACACAATCCAAGAAATCCTGATTCCTTGACACAATCCAAGAGACTCACTATCACTGGTCACTGCTAGTGTTTAGTACTTGTGCTTGCCCTTTCGGTCTGAAAGAGAGTCCCCATAGGCTGTTTCAAAGCCCTTGTATTTTCTACAAAGAATGAATTATCATGTATGAGAACGTCATGGCAGGCACGAAACCCAGAGTACCAATGAGATTTATAGTATTACTGCAGAATATGTAAAGATCCATACAACCAAGGTAGACAGAAGAGGCTGCCACAGAAAGCTGAAGAGCAGCATTTGATAAAGCCATTTAAATGCTCAATACCGGTATCCTATTGAAATAGCAAGAAAAATATCTTAATTTTTAATGACTGAACTGATTTTGACGTCACACTTGGCTGTAGATATTTAGGACTGCAAGGTACCCCATGGCAACTGGCAGGGAGGGGTGGGACTTACCGGGAACAAAGAGAGGCCTAGGCTAGTGTCACCATTGTTGCAATGATGTCACTTCCGGTGCACACCAGAAATTACATCATCATGTTGCTGGTCGTGCAGGGACACTCTGGTATTTGGGTAAAATTCTATAGTAGAAATCATTTTTATCACAGAGTTTTTGCCCAACTACCAGAGCGTAGCTCTGTCGCCAGTGACATGATGGAAGTTATATTGCTGTGTTGCCGGCAACACATATCTAGGCCTCCTTTTGCTCTTGGTAAGTCCTCACCACCCAGCTGCTCGGTGCTGGAGGGGCCCAGAGTGGGGGATCCCCCTTGCCCCCGGGGGGGGGGGGGCTGGCAAACCTATATGATATTTAATGCTGAGAAAAATTATGACAGGGCATCTATTGATTGGGTCATGTGGACATCCTACCCAACTGAGACTGACATATCTGTTATCAGGTAGCCTGTGTTAGTTCAGAGAGTCTGATGTGGGGTGGGGCTGGAACCCAGTCCAGTAGCATCTTAAAGGCCAACAAGATTGGGGAGTTATAAATTTTCCTTCATCAGATATGTGGGATCTCTTCTAACTATGGTTCTGTGGACAGAGATGAGACAACAGCAAGCCCAAGAAGAAAGAGAAACAAGACACAATTCTGCTGCCCTTTTAAGGAATTATTTTTACATGTTCAATACACATTTCGGTCACTTTTTCAACCCAAGGGTACTGAAAGAGATGTAGAAAAATGAAATCTAAAAGAACTTGGAAACAATATAAATTGTAAAACTACAAAAACAGCAGCAGATATCACAACTTTGTATTACAGACATGAGCATATGATGTATTTTTGGACATTCCCTAGTTTCGAGCTATCTACAGGCACAACTTAATTATAGGGGATATCATTTTTGTGACCTGGGAAAGCTACTACATCCGGGTCTTATAGAAAGAACTTACTTTTGTGGTTCTATAAAAATGTGGTGAAGCTGATTCCAGCGCAGCTATTACGTTATATTTTACCAAACGGAGCCTCACCTAAGCCTTCTCTTTTTGTTACTTATCGGTATTCCTGAAAGGGTTTTTGGCCGAATTATAAACTGAGGTGGCTTCTCCCCTGTATCATTGTAGTTGAAACACAAAACGTACAGAAAGCGGTAACAACAAAGTGGTTTCTTTCAAAATCATCAGAAAAATATTACATTGCCTTCTAAATGTCCCGGCACGACACATTTGCAATATGGCAATTATTGTCCTATCAAGATCTGTTCCCCCATGGATAGAGATCCCACAATATTTTGTTAGACTTTAAGCTGCTGCTGGACCCTTGCTCTTTTCTAATCCCCCAATATGTTATGCAAGATAACTGCGCGAATGGGTGAACAGCTGTCTCGGAGCAACTTAATTTGGCCCTAGGCAGTCTAATCACTTTGATAAAACCAGCAAGGGTGTTTTAATCTTGGAGTACCCTGAATTTCATAAAAACACATCCTAGTAATATTTTGTTTGTTTAATGTACTGCGTTCTGCGATGAGCGTTAAAAAAACCCTGAATGTCAAAATATGAAAAGGTACCAATTTAACAAAACCTGATGCAGAGATTTAATAATGTTTACCAGCAGAGCAGTTGATTTAATTAAATCAGGCTCTCAAATCATTACCCTATACTTATGACTTTCCTCTAAGGTCAGATTATGGTTACATAGTGGGGAACTTGATAGCATTTTCCTTCAATTTAATCATGCAAGCTAATTTGGGCTATCTTTAATTAAGTGCAGTTTATTACTAAGCAGAACATCAAGAAAAGCAGAGCTAAACTGGCTACAAGTTAAATGGAGTGGCTGAAAAAATACTGCCTAACTTACCTAAAATAAATACGCATTACAAATACCATCTTATCTTTTGCACTCTTCATTCCAATGGGTTCCCTTAAAGATACTCGCATGGCACAATAGCTAATGCACTAAGTCAAGGGTTCCCAACCTTCAGTTTAATCATGGCTAGATCTCAAATTGTGGAATGCTATCTACCAGTCAAATACCTGTAGAATAACAACAACAATAACAACAAGAATTATTATTATTAATATTATTATTATTATTATTATTTCAGTGGCAGCTCCACAATTACGGAACAACATCCCATAGGAGGGAGCTGAAGACAAGTTTTATTCACGATGGCATTTGATTAGTTTGAGTTCTTTTGCCTACCGGCAGTTTTAAATTATTGATTTTAAATTAGTGGTTTTAATATGTTTCACTGTGTTTTTTTTATTGTCTACATTGTCAGCCATCTCGAGTTCCAATAAGACAAATGAAAGGTGGCTAATAAATTGTTTCAATAAATAATAAAACTATACCACAAAATAATGATTTACAGCTTAGTGTCCATGGCGCTGTTTCCTGGCATTCATTTGCTTCTTGATTCTTGGGGGATACAATCCAAAGTATCTTGAATGGAACAGAAAAACCCACAGGTGGCTTCTGGTCACTCCTTACAAGCAGATTGATTACCAAAACAATGGATTTATCCCAGGCAGGGAAGTCCCGGCTGTACGCCCTCAGCTTGGCCACAGGCACAGACTAACGTATATCCCCCCCAGCAACCATTTTGTGACCAGTCCTGCCCCCATAGCCCTTTCCCAAAAATTTCAAAGTACCTGCAGGCCCAGTATGATTTGGGAGGGCGGGGTTGAGGGAGGACCTCAGTGGGGTATAATGCTGTAGTGTTCACCTTCTAGAGCAGCCATTTTCTTTGTAGCCTGGACACCAGTTGTAATTCTGGGAGATCTCCAGCTACTACCTGGAGGTCCCTTCCACACGAGCGAGATAATCAAATTGCTCTGGAGCAATTTGCCCCACAGTTGCGTGATCACACAGGTCTGTGGACCTGCCAGGGCAACTTGCCACTGCATGATCAGACGCAACCGCGGGCAAGTTGTTGTGTTTTTTTGTGGTTGGTTTCCGAGGTGCTTAAACAGGGAATTGATGAACCGCCTCCCCAGGCTTTCGATGATGTGCGCACGGAGAAAGGGGGGGGGAAACAACAGTGTGGCATTGGGATAGCGTGTGATCACACTATCCCCAATTCCACACTTTGGCGCTGGAGTGATCACACGGGGAAACTCCGGCTGTGAACCGCAGCAAACCATTTGATACTGGAGTTTCACTAGTAGCTTTTTACCACAATTCCCCACCAGATCAAAATGGTTTGCAACAGTTTGACGACGCTTCCCAGATGTGCTGGTGTGATCACGCTGCTTTGATCCGGTGGTGAATTGTCCCTCTTCCGTGGCAAATGGATGCGTATGATCGCGCCCGGAGACTGGCAAACCTAATTAAACTAAAAACCAGTTCTAGACCTACAGTTAGGTGTGACTCCATGAAAGAAGCCAAGCTGTGCTTCAAAGCACGCAAAAATATTAACTCTGTTGAAATCAGTATGCTTGGGAAGATTCATTATACAACTGTTTCTTTTAGCAGTGACCCTCTGTAATGTTACTGCAAGCAGATGCTGATTCAGAACAGACTACCCCTTTATCATACAATCTGAGTGGGTGTTGGATGAAGCCGATACATTAGCACTTCATTCTGGCTTCCACGGCAAAGAGAAAAATTAAGACACTTGAATAGATTCACCAGTTTAAAAGCATTATTTCTCAGTGTCTTAAAAGACATAACACAGCCTTGATGCTTATCTTTTTACAATTTAATCAGATATAAAACCAGAACTGAAGACATGACAAGTGTTTGTAATGAACTGTGCTTACCAGATAGGTAACAAACTTGGTGCTATACTAAAATACAGCTGTAAAATATATTGTGATCATTTGATTTTTATCTAGAACTGTTATCTGGATGTTTTAAATCGATGGCATATATCATATTGTTATTCCTCTCCAAACCATATATAATTTTATAAACCATCACTTCCCCCACCCCCGGATGCTTTTCCCCCCAAACTCCCAAAGTAAAAATCTTCAAACACTTTAAGCCTTTTTAAATGATGTACTACTTAACCCATTATTTCGCTTGCCCTTTTCTAGCTTTACATCACCTTTTTGAGAATTGTAGACAGAATTCCAGATACAGCCACACCAGAGGCCTAAAAAAAGGTGTTACAATATTTTCAGTCCCTTTCTTAATAATCCTTAGAACAGAATTTGCCTTTTTCACCACTGTTACGCACTCAATTGACATTTTTATTGAGCTGCCCACCATGACACCGAGATCTCTTTCTTGGTCGGTCGTTGCCATCTCTTACCCTATCAGTGCATGTGTAAAAAGGGGGAGCGGGAAGTGTCCCACCTTACGGATACTTGCATAAGCTCTAGCTTGCTACTTTTTCCCCTGCTCACCCAGTTTGGAGAGGTCCTCTTGGAGTCCTTGAGAACTGACTGGCAATAATTTGATACCATCCATAAATTTGGCCGTTTTACTGCTCACCCCCAATTCCAGATAACGTATGAACAAATGAAACAGCACCAGTCCTAACACAGATCCCTGGGGGCACCCTACTACTTTCTCTCCATTGTGAGAATCATCCATTTACTCCTACCCTTTTCCATTCTATCATTTAACCAATTACTGGGAGGTGTTGCCTGAATGATAATGGACCCAGTTCCACTGTAACTTTTCTCATCAAAAGAAAAAAAATATGAAAAGGCACTCATTAAAAAACTTAGTCACAATGCAACATCTATAAATGGGTTTCTCAGCAAGGTCTTGCAAGCGGGATGCTAAATTCCTGTTCACAGATGTTTCCTGTAAAATCCATGTGGATTTTGCATTCTGATATATTCTTACAAGGAAGGAAAGTGTGACGCTGGAATCAACCCAAAAAGACCTTTGGTTCACAGTATCTGAAACACTGCTCTGTAGAATGTGGCGAAGGCTGGAACAAGAGAAATCTCGTCATTGCAGAATCTGCCCATCGCTGGACCATTTCAGAAGGCTGTCGGGTACGATTTCTTATCTGAGTGCCCTTTTCCTAGCTCCACCAGGTCTGAGTAATGGAATTTCCTGCTGATGCAACCATTGGGGTGAATAGCAGCAGTAACAACTTCCCAGATTTCACAGATTAAAATAGGTACTCTTGGACAGGGTGCGGTCTAGGCTGGGCCAGGGCAAAGGAAAACAGGCTTTATGTGTGCCAGGGGCAGAAAGTGAGAATTAATAATGCGCATTAAGAACACACAACTCCAGATTACGACAGTGTAGTGGGCATGGCTCACAAAAGCAAGCCAAACACAACATACATATGAGGAACACTCACTTTGGAAAATAAGTGACCAGCCCAAGGCCCAGGAGCTACTGGCTATGCCCCAACTGTGAAGTAAAATCCATACACACTGCTTCTTACAGAGAAGTTCCCCAGCCACCTATCACCAATCCAAAGTCACTACTTTTTGCTGGGGGGGGGAGGGAACTTGCCCTGAATGGAAGAGCATTTGATACATGCTCAAAATACCATTATTATTGTCAGGGGTCCTTTCGTAGAAAAAGAGCTGTAGGAGCTCATTAGCATAACTCATTAGCATAACTCATTAGCATATGCCACGTCCCTTGACATCACTGGAAGTGTGTCAGAAAGGGAATGTCAGTTTCAGCCCTATTATACCCTATGGGCCATTGAAATCAATGGCAAAAACTCATAGGGTATATGAGGGGCTGGAGGAAAGGGGATTTGAGGGAGAAGCTCCAAACTTCATCCCCTCCATTGTTCTCTATGGTGGGAAAAATGTTACCTTTTTTTCTACCATAGAGAACAATGGAGGAAATGGGGGCAACCTGTTTGGGGGCCCGTAGAATTGGACCCCCTGGTCCAATCTTCTTGAAACTTGGTGGGTATTTCGAGGAGAGGCCCCAGCAGCTACCCTGCAAGTTTGGAGCCTCTCCCTCAAATCCCCTTTCCTCCAGCCCCCCCCCCAAAACAAAAACGACACTTGAGCAAACCTCCTGTGAACTGAATGGTTATTATTGTTTTTTTAAAAACAGACATCTGGCCTTTCTCCCCCCACCCCCCCGGGGTCCCAAAGCAGCTGACTGTGCACTTCATTTTCCTCTGCTTCATCCTCAACAACAACCCTAATGAGGAAGATTCGGGGACAGCCCTGGAGTGACCCAGAGAGCTTCCATAGCAGATTCGAACCTCAGACTTTCACAGATCTTCGTTAGGCATTCTAACCAATGCTACCTCAAAGCTGTGGAGTCTTGTGAACAAAAAATCTACTTTGTGAGCTCCTGGCATTAAAGTTGTGAGCAAATGATTTGGCTATTGCGTAAAGTAGTTTGCTCTGGAGCCCTCCTTCCTGAGCTGAGACAAAAATCTGTGAGCCAGAGGCTAAAAAAACTGTGAGCTAGCTCACACTGACTCAGCTTAGAGGGAACACTGGTTCTAACCACTTCGCCCCGCTGCCAAACTCCCTTGGACTTGGCAAAATTACCCAGCGTTCTGTGCACAGTAGCTCAGACAATTTTGATACTGCAGCTATTAATTGTAAATTATTCAAGTAAGGTTGGATAATATTCAGAGTCAATGAAACTATCCAGCTATTGACTACATTAACTCAGACTTTATGATTTAGAAGGTAAAGAAACATCCAAGTGGGTCTGGCTAATGCAGCCAAATAAAGCACTAAGGTCAATGAACATTGATGGATGATGGGAATGTTAGCCAAACACTTTGTTTCATTTCCAGATTATGCAGATAACATGCATACTGTTAAACAAAAACCTGAAATAAATAAATAGAGAACATGCTTAATATCTGATAACAAAAATTAGTAGGCAAAGTGCTTGAGGTTTATCAAGATGTGCTGCCTCTGTTGCTTTTTTTTCTTTTTTACATATCTTCTTAAATGTATTTAAACAGTTCCCTGATAATAAATGTAAGATTCCACCAACTGATTCTTTTTAAATGTCTTATCCAGAAAGAAAACAAGAACACTATTGTTTGGTGTAAAGATCCAGCAGAGATGAGAGGTAGTGCTAGCAACACTGTTTCTCAGATCCAAGTCCAAGAAAACTTAATAGTGGCTGAGTAATGGTGTAATACAGCACAGTGTAATACAGCAGAGAAGTAATGGGCACTGTAGCACCTGAGAGCGAAAACGAAAGCAGCTTTGTTTGTTTCAGCCTCGCACGCCTGGAGGAGGAGAAAGGGTGTAACAAGAGGGGGGCTTTGGAAAGTGGGGAGGGAGAGGAGAGCTTCTCCCGCCGCCAAACCCACCGCCCACCCATTGAATTTCCCGACACCCCCAGATTTTCCAGACAAATTTGGCTGGTAAGCAGATCTCGCTCGCTCGTCTTCGCCTTCTCTGAGTCTCCGCGGCTGCTGCCTCCTATGGAGCATTCCGCCTTCGCTCAAGGACGGTTTTAGTTGCTCCCTACTTGTTTCGGGAAGGTCACAAAAGGAGCGGAAGGGCTGTTTTTTCTTGATGCCCGGCTTTTTAAAAAATAATCATCACAGAGCAACGCGCAAGCTTTTGAATCCCCCCCCCCCAGCTTTTAAAAAAGTTAAGGTATTCAGGAAAAACTGAAAGGGGAGGAGGGGCGTGTCTTTCAGGGTCTGATTGCTGAAAAGGCCCCATGGGCTGCGGTTTGCGTTACCTTCCAGGCAGAGAATGGGAAGTGGATCTCAGAAGTATAAAGTATAAAGATTTCGGGGGCGGGGCTCTTCCTTTTGACGCTGTAAAACCCAGTAATCATTCGCATCTGTCTTCGAACAGGGGTGCTGTTCAGTGTTCCCTCTAAGCAGAGTTAGTGCGATAATAAAGGTGTGAAAGTCCTGCATGGAAACCGCGAACGGGGCGGCAGCAGGGGGTGGGGTGGGGTGGGCGGCTGAGCGCCAGAGACTTACTGTTCTGATCGAAGCCCGCGTGGCCAGGGTGCCTGCCTCCGTTCCGGGCTTGATTCAAGGTGCTGTTGCTGCCGGGGCCGGCTGGGATGGCTTTCGCGACCTGCGAGTAAAGGATCTCCGTGGCATTGACGGGAGGGAAGGGGCTTCCCAGAGCCGCGGCGCTCTGCCGCGGCCCCGGGAGCAGTGGGAGGGGGGAGGGAAGGGGCTTCCCGGCGGGAAGAGTGAGTCGGGGGGCGGGGCTTTGTTAAGTGCCCGCCCCCCACCTCCTCTCTCCTGGAGCGGCGCTCCGGCGCGCCCCGGCCCCAACGGAGCCCTGATTATTGTTATGTATTACCCTTATACCCTGTCCTCCTTCCATCATGAAACTCAAAGTTGCCTAAACAGGCTCCCCAGAGGTCTCCCAACCAGGGCACTGACTTGCTTGGCTTCAGGCAAGATCATTGTGTCATGTGCCTATCTGACCACCTCCTGGAATCTCATACCCAAAGGCATATCAGTAGCAAGTCAGCTACAGAAGCAATCTTGGCTCCTGCAGTGACCATAAAGTCGAACTTCTGTGACTGGAACTTGATCCTTAACCAGATCCGTGCTCTACCACTACTCCAAGGAAGTCCTAAAGGCGCCAAACACTGGCTTCCCTCCACCCCACTCCGCGCCCTCCTCATCTTCCCTTCATTTCTACCTTGTAGTGAGAGAGAAGTGGAAAGCCAAGCCACAAGAAGGCACTTGAAAGCTGAGAAGGCATTTCACACAAGTTGTCTTCCTTCAATTTTTGCCACGGACCCTACCGTGAATGATCACTAACACTAACCAGGGGGAAATCAGCACATAGCAGCAGCATCCCGGTGAGCATCTCTGAACTTTTCTAACAAGGATCTATTTACTTCATTTATACCCTGCCTTTCTCCCCAACAGCAACCCCCAACAGCTTACGTCCTTCTCCTCTTCTCCATTTTATTAATGTTGCAGCTAATTAAGACAGAAGACACAGCTTCATGTTTTGACTATATGTTGCAAGGCATATAACACGGCATCCCTTTGTTTTCAAAACAGATCTGTAATGTTTAAGATAGGGTTCTGCTTTGCCTGATCAAGTTGGCCACTGTTAACCTTGCTAAAAACATATGCATTTTTATAACCTATGAGAAATTTTTTTAAAAAACCAACAACAAAAAACTCTGTGTGCTTAATCTGACTGCCCGGTCTTTCGTGTTTAGGTTGACTACGCACATAAAGCACACGCTGTGCTCCTCTGAGCAGTTAAACCTGCTCCAGGATTCACAGCAAGGCAGGTCTGGAAAATTTAAACAGCTCGTGTGTGCTTATACGCGATGGCCAGGCTTGTTGGAGCAGGCGCTTCCTGCATGAGGATCAGAGCGGGAGCCGCCGTCTGCCTCATTGGAGCCTGGGATGTGTCTGTTTACAAATCCTGGAGCCAGGCCGGGGCACTGACTGGAGGCGTGCCGTCTGCTTCCCCGCGACACTCAGCCTTTGTCTGGGTCTGCGTCAAAGAAAGAAACCCTGCCACGCTGCTAGCTGAGGAAGGGTTTGGTACAATGCAGCAGCCCCGGCTCCCTTCCCCCTCCTCTCTCTCTCTCCCTTTTTACAGCCTTGTTCAGAAAGGTAATTTAAGGATTACTGGACTTTAAAAAACACACACAATATATCTTTCCAAGAGAAATGCAGTGGGGGCGGAGAGAACTGGCTTCTCATCCACACTGACTCCTGAAATGAATGCCGCTGACACTCGCGTTCACAATTGCATATAGAGAAAGGATTCCCACCTATATTAAATCCCCCCTATGAGCTCTGAATGATCAAAAAGCGGACAGTTTTGTCATAATATATACCTGCACACGTCAAGTTCAAAAGTTTGCAACTAGTGGATACTATGAAAGCTGTAATTGCATCTGAACCTTTTGATTTTTAAGAGGTTCTTAAAGAATTTTTTTCTTTAAAACAAACAAAACTCTTTCCATTTTAACAGTAACCCCCATTCATGCTTTGTTCTGGAACCACCCATTTTCTGCTTTATTCAAAAAGATGTACTTTGTCGTCTGCACTGGCATTTACACAGCGGTTTGGCAATCCAGCCATGGACTGAAAACAGAAACAGATGTTTTGACCTCTCATAGCTGCGGCCTTGGGATTCCAGAACAAAACATGTGGGCTGGAAATCCAAGTGTGGCAAAAGGGCACTGGATTATCAGACCCTGTACTTGCGTAACACCTTCCAGTTTTCTGCAACTGGTACACACTCAATGCTCCCTCTAAGCTGTGGAGTCTTGTGAGCAAAAATTCTACTTTGTGAGCTACTGGCATTAAAACTGTGAATGAGCAATTTGGCTGCTGCATAAATTAGTTTGCTCTGGAGCCATCCTTCCTGAACTAAGACAGAAATGTGTGAGCCGGAGGCTAAAAAACTGTGAGCTGGCTCACACTGACTCGGCTTACAGGGAACACTGGTTCAGATAGGGGGCTGAGACAGTGCTCTGCTCCATAGAACACAAGCCATTTGTTAGTCTCTAAAGGTGCCCAGCCTGATCTCAACAGATCTCAGAAGCTAAGCAGGGTTGACCCTGGTCAGTATTTGGATGAGAGACCGCCAAGGAATACCAGGGTCAAGAATCAGAGGCAGGTAATGGCAAACCACCTCTGAATGTCTCTGGCCTTGAAAACCCTATGGGGTCGCCATAAGTCAGCTGTGACTTGATGGCAAAAAGGTGCCCCAGGGCTCTTTGAGTTGTTTTGGGGTGAGCAGATGAATGTGTATGCCCTCTAGAATTTTGTCAAAAATTAATTTTAAAAATCCAGACAGCTATAATATTTCTTCCACATGAGTGGTACCCTCTGCTGAACTGCCTCTACAATGCCCACTGTCCTAACTCACAGACGGGAGCACATTCATGCAGAATTAAAACACGGCAATACGCTCCAGCCTTCAAGCTGTCCTGTGCGCTGAAACTGCATGCAATCAGGCTTTAAATGCTTGCTACTGTCTCTGGGCATAATTTATTTCTGGGACACCTCTTGAGTACATTGCTGAAGAAGGCAGGGACCAGGGTTAAGCCCTGAGCACCGAGGCTTCCAAGACACATAATTAGTTACAAATGTTCCCCCTTTTCCTTTTGAAAAGAAACTTCCAAGAAATGACATCGCGCTGCTTGAATTGTCTCAGTAATTCATCCACACATGGCGCCAGTTTTATGTATGTGCGGAACGCGAACAGATTGGCAAGATCACATCATTCATCTCTGTTATCTCAGCTGGGCCCAAAAGGCGGCTGGAAGCATCTGTATGCTTTAGGGTTAAACACAGGAATGCAACATGGGGGGATCTAAGAATGTCAGATGCAAATATGCACCAATTCTACATTAAAAAATGTATTTCCATCTGTTCTAATAATAGTCACTGCCTTTCCTAGAAAAAACAAACACCCAAACCAGCGTTAATCAAACATCACTAAGCCTTATCACTAAGCCAGTTCTAACCGAAAACTCAGCAAGCGAAAGGGCTCACGGCCTACTAAATGCCTCCGTTTCTATAGCAACTGAGCGATGTTCCTTTTATTTATATGTTTAAAATGTTATTTGCAGATATACGAGGAAGATACAGTGCAACATTGGTTACGGAGATCTCTGGGGGACAAAATTTGTTTGAGATTGTGGAGGTTAAGTATTGAAATGCTACTGATAATTAATGTAGTCACAGGGAAAGGTGAGGTCTAAGTACAACCCTGGGAGCTTTTGAGATGATGATGATTTTTTTAAATTCAATAAACCATTTACTCTATTATTGTAGAAGCGTAAGAAGTCAAAGTCAGGGTAATCTTTACTGCAATGTTGTATTTTCCCTGAATTTGAATGAACCGTAAAAGAATTCTGAGCACAATATGTAATTAGTGAAAACAATATGTCCCCCCCACCCAGCTGGTACATCAACTGAAGTTGTGACAGCTGTGTCGCATATGGTCACATGCTATGAACACGCAGAAGGGGACAGTGCCTGTGGCATAATCAGTGACAGGCATCAAAACTTCCTTGAACACACGAACCTGCAGTATTCTGAAATCACAGCACTGGGCCCATCAAGGCCAGTACTGTCTACTCAGACTGGCAGCAGGTCTCCAAGGTCTCAGGCAGAGGTGCTTCATATCACCTGTCACCTGATCCTTTCCACCGGAGATGCCCGGGGGGGGGGGGGGGCGGGGTTGAGCCTGCAACCTTCTGCATGCAAAACACTTGATCTACCTCTGAGTTATGGCCCCTTCCTTAAGCCAAGGATATTTCGTTACGTTTTTGTTCAATTAAGAATGGATGCTACCTACGCCAAAACATTTCAGCCATGGGACTGCTCATAAGGCAGTCTCCTTACTTTGCTCCAGGGCTATTTTGGGGCAGGAACGCACAGGAACGGAGTTCCGGCTGGTTCCTGAGTTGGCCACACCCAGCAGAACTCATTGGCATAATAGGCCACACCCAACAGCAGAAACTCATTAGGATTGGCTACATTAGGGGTATGTGGCCTAACACGCCAATTCATTCCTGCTACAAAACAAGCCCTGTTTTTTGACAACAAACAAGGTAAACAGAATAAGAAGCAAAAGGCGGGTGTGGCTGAATGGCCACTCTTCTGGTAACGTGGGGGTGTGGCCTAATATGCTAATGATTTCCTGCTGTTGGGTGTGGCCTGTTATGCTAATGAGTTCCTGCTGGGCTTTTCCGACAAAAAAAGCCCTGCTTTGCTCTGTGACGCTGGTGTACAATTTCTTGTACATGTTACGTTTTTTTTTATTTAGTTATTTTAAGGTAATATATTTATACCTATCTCATTCCTATCCATTAGGTTGGGGTGGGATAAAGCACTTCCGGTTAGGGTTGCCAGGCCCCCAGGTGGAGGTGAGAGTCCCCTGCTGGCAGGTCCTACCTCCAGCTCCCAATCAGCTGGCCGGTATGGAGCACTTACTGGAAGAAAGAAGAAGGCCCAGGCCTTGTGGCCAGTGTCTCACAGGAAGTGACATCATCACAACAGCAACATCTGGGCAATGCTCTGGTATTTGGGCAAAATTC
Source organism: Lepidodactylus listeri (assembly GCA_029233225.1). NCBI lineage: Eukaryota > Metazoa > Chordata > Lepidosauria > Squamata > Gekkonidae > Lepidodactylus > Lepidodactylus listeri. Next base: position 14,361,009 of record JARCFY010000010.1, on the reverse strand, counting down.
TACGGTAGAAGCCGGTTTTACCACAGAGTTTTTGCCCAAATACCAGAGCATCACCCAGACATCACTGCCATGATGATGACATTTCCTGTGTGATGCCAAGCAACAAGGCCTAGGACTTCTCTTCCTCCTCGTAAGTCCCCTCCATCCCCCGCCAGTTACCAGGAGGGACCGAGTCAATTTTCCCTCTAAGCTGTGGAGTCCTGTGAGCAAAAATTCTACTTTGTGAGCTACTGGCATTAAAGTTATAAGCGAGTGAATTGGCTCCTGCATAAATTAGTTCGCTCTGGAACCATCCTTCCTGAGCTACGACAAAAATCTGTGAGCCGGAGGCTCAAAAACTGTGAGCTGGTGCACACTAACTCAGCTTAGAGGGAACATTGGACTTAGCAACCCTACTTCTGGTGCTAGAGAAGGCCAATGTTAAGGGTCAACCCTAGATTTCTTTCATCAACAAGATCTTCATCATCCAATGATGGATCCAGAGGTTAACACTAAAAGCACCAATGATCATCGCAAATTCTGAGAAAAACTTTCAGCATTTCGGTGTGTTCCACTATTGAGAAATGGCACACAGCCGATCACAGCCATAGTAGTCAATGCAAAATCCAAAAATAAAAATTGAAATTTATGTAATCCTTTTTACGAGGACCAACTGAAATGACACAATGTTTTGTGATATTTTGGCTGGTTCTAATAAAAGAGATTACATAGATTTTGTTCTTGTTTTTGGACTTCTATTTTAGCCACCCAAAAACTTTGCAAGTTAAAGACTGGAATTCACAGGAGAAACACACACAATATTCTGAAGGATTTGTACCATTGGGAACATCATGGGAGATCAGCAAAACCAGAAAATTCAAAACGGGAAGTAAAAGCAGAGCCTAACTAGGAAGTTGCTCTGATTTTAGAGGAGTTAATTTTGAAGTCAATCCTACCGAGAGATAGGACTTCACATTACTGAAATTTTCCCCAGCTGCAACTAGCACAGCTACTGTGATGTCATGGAACGTTCATGAATATTCTAATTGCCTGGCAGGAAACTGTTGGCATAACAAGGTTTGGATTAGAAAAGTTTGTGTACTGCTGAGGGGGAAAGAGGCATGGATAGGTGAGTAAACCTAATCAATAATTCAGGATTTATACACTACCTTTCTAAGCAGAGTTGCCCAAGATGGCATACTAGATAAATACAAAAACAAACAGCAAAACAGTATAGTAAAAATATAAACACAGTGGAAACTAGAAGAAAATCAGCTGAAAGCCTTAATTTACAAAAGTTTTGACAGACAGTCTTGGTGAGCTTCTGATAGATGTCTGTTCCAGGAAATAGGTACCTCTGCTGAAAAGCTTACACATCCCTATGGATCATACAGCATTTTCAGAGCATCCAAAAAGCTTCATGTACATTATCTTGTAACCTTCACAACTAGGGTTGCCAGACCCCCATCGGGGGTGAGTAACCCCTGCTTTTGCAGGGCACTTTCTTGCCACTGACCAGCTGGCCGGTGGGAGGGAAATCCCGCACCCAACTGGCTTGAAAGGCAACGTGATGATGTCACCTGGAAGTGATGTCATCATGTCACCAACGTCACAAGGCAACACTCTAGTTTTGGGGCAAAACTCTATGGTAAAATTGCCACCAAACCATAGAGTTTTGCCCAAAAACTAGAGCATCACTCCCTGACGGTGACACAACGATGTCACTTTGGGGCGATGTCATTGTGGCACACATGCCTGAAGATCCCGGACTGGACCCAGGAGTCCCCCACCAGCTGCCAGGTAGGACCTGGCAACCCTACTTATAACAGCCCGATACAGCAGAATCTTATTATTATTCCCACCTTGCCGGTAGGGTTGCAGGTCATTGCCGACACCCCCAGAAGCTTTGGAGGTGGGGAAAGCGGCAGAAATGACATTGCACCATGTGTTGATGTCACTGCTGGGTGAAAACCCAGCCATGACACCAGCAGGAGATGCTCTGGACACCCTGCCCCAACTCTATGATACTATCATAGAGCACCACCTCATGTGCTGATATCATTCTGGGGTTTCACCGGGAAGTTATATCAATATGTGACACAATACCATTTCCCTCCCTCTTTCTCCCACTGGCCCTGATTGCAAGGGCAAGCAGGAGGGCCAGACTGCCAAGAGACTGCCCATCCAAAGTGGGCAAATGATCTGCCTAACTGCTGATGAGTAGGATGGAATGACCTGTCTAAGGACTCCTAGTGAATTCATGACAGAGGCAAGATTTAATCCAAGGACTTCCTAATCCATAGTTCAGGTGGCACTCAGGCATCATGCCTAGGGCTGCCAAGTACCGGCGACTTACCGGTGGGGGGGAGTTGTTCTCCCCCCGGGAGCTCTTCTGGTGCGTGCGCTTTGCGCGCGTGCCACGGCGACGTGATGACGTCACCCGGAGGTGACATCATTACACAGGGAAAGTCATCCTCACCGGACGACTTCTGGGGCGGGGTTCCCCCCGCCGGCCGAATGCCGGCCGGCAGATCGGGAACCCCTATAGCGGGGGATCCCCCGCCCCCCGGGCTGACTTGGCAGCCCTAATCATGCCAAATTGTAATTAGACTCCAATTTGCTGCAATGGGCAGAAATGTGGTTTATTCATTCAATCTGCACACTCCCCTTGCTCTTCTCTCCCATTTTCTGCAGCACAGAAAAAAACCAAATTCCCTGTAGTGTGAATGTAGGAACCCAGGTTAATTGGTCTGCTTGCTTTCCCACATGTTGAAATTCTCATCAGCTTAGAATCCTGGCCAGTGGGGGCAAACCAATCCTCCTAAGAACCTGCATTGGGCATCACAGTCATCTGAAGTCACTGGAGTCAAGCGAAGAAGAAAGGGAAGGAAGGTAAAGGAAGCCATGCAGGCACGACAAATAAGCTGATTTTGTGCCCAGTGCACTAAACTGAAGTCCAAGTACACCTTAACGTGATGTCTGGATGCAGCCTCCGTCTCCTAGCCACTGTGCTAAATCAACTTTCCTGAGTAAAGGGGGCATGAAAGAAAACTTCAAAAGATTACAGGAGGGTACAAGAGACTCACGCAGAAGGAGCAGCTCCTCCGAGCGATGCCGGACTCAGACTTTTGTAGGGCCTTATAGGTAAAAATAACCAGCACTGAATTTAGACCAGAAACTGACTGACAGACCATGCAGCTACTCCACAATGAGAGCGGCATGTTCTCAACACCCAGCACCTGAGTGCCACCAACTAGTAGAATTCTGTCCCAGGTGAAGCGTCTTCAAAAGCCAGGCCCACCATACAGAGTTCATTAGCCAGACTGGATGACCGAAACGAGATCCCGTTTTTGAAGGGAGAGGTTCTGCCAGCATCCCAGCCACAGGTGATAACAGAAACTCATGGCTATAGCTACCATTAGTTACTCGAGAGTCAAAGGAGAGTTCACAAGTATTGGTTGAGCAATACATCTGAGTATAGCTTTCTGAAGTTTTTTCAATTGAACTCTTAACTTTTCAGAGTGGACTTGTCACAAATGCAGTTACCTAAGCAGTTTCCCCCTCTCTTCACTGGATAATAGTTTTACAAGTTTGAATTCTGTTTTTATTGTTTTTATTGTTTGTGGCTTGTTAATCTGCTGTGTTTTGCCCTGAGTGGGATAGCCCTGGCTGGCCTGGTTTTGTCAGATCTCAGAAGCTAAGCACAGTTGGCCCTGGGTAGTATTTGGATGGGGAGACCACCAAGGGTCTCTTATGCAGAGGCAGGCAATGGCAAACTACCTTTGAATGTCTCTTGCCATAAAAAGCCTACTAGGTTGCCATAAGTCAACTGGGACTTCACAGCAAAAAAAAAAAAGTTTTGAAACTGATGCTATGTTATGGTTGGATTTTACATTGGTCGCTCTCCATCCTGGAAAACTGATGACTAAGGAGTGGCAAGTTATCTAAAATAAGTAAATATTTAACTACACTGACATGAACAAGGACAGGAGAGAAGACTTCCCAGGCTTGTTCTCATCATGGCCAAACCATGGTGTAGCTTAGCATTACATCTGAAAGCTGAGACTGACTTGCCATTACCGGAATACCACAAGGTCTTGACTTAATTTTCTCCTATGCTGTTCCAAATTTCTCTCATGAAAATAATTTATGCCTAATACTAAATGTTCACATAAAAACTGTATTTATTACGGCACTTTTAGGCTCAGTTTTGAGATCCTTAAGCATGTTTTCTCATAGCGATATACCGTAATGTCAGGGGACGGCCAGGACCCTTTGAATCTGATTTCTAAAATTTGGAGTCTGTACCACATTGTCTGGCCTACCCTACTCTGGCAAATTAACCAACTGTAAAACAGCCTGTAGAGACACCTGCAAAACTAAGAGCCAACAAGGCCAATTCTCTATTCTTAGTTTTAAAAATAGATTTTCTGCGTAACCCGTATCAAGTCACTACATGTTACAAACAGCCAGCATAATTACAGGTCATCAAGAATAAGCAGAATGCACTAAAATTCAAAGAGCTCTAGAAATACTAAACACAATCTCTTGGTGTCTAGTACAATTCCACATGGACACAGGGATGCAATGATGATTTGTGCTTCCTTGTGCAACAGGGAATGTTTAAAGAATTAGCCTCATCTGAGTACAGCCAAACGATATTGTTCAAATATGACACTGGATCAACAAATGATACCTACATTCTCTGTAGGACAGGAAAAAAAGAGTATATAACCTAACAGAATTTACAGATTAATAGGATGCTACAGTTCTTTAATTTCTCATCTAAAACTCAGCACATGGATTATAGATTGTATCAGTACCAATCAGGGGTCATTTCATAGAAAAAGAGGTGCAGGAGCTTATTAGTACAACTCATTAGCATAATTTATTTGCATATGCCACACACCCTGACATCACCGGAAGTGTGTCAGAAGACAACACCCACCTCTCAAGCTCCACCCCCAAAATCTCCAGGTCTTTCCCAACTCAGAGCTGGCGAGCCAGCTTTACACTTTGACTAAAGACACTTTAGGATTCCTTTGCTCTTGCAGGGAAGATACCCTACACCAAGCATGAAAATGCAGATCAAGTTAGTATGCTTTTGCTTTTTTCCACAGCACATCACCATATGTGCCCGCTCCTGGGCTTGTTACTTCCGGAACGGCATTCCTGCACGTTCCTGCTCGAAATGACCCCTGGTACCAATCAATGCTTTCTCCAAATTATCCTTCAGTCAGGATTATGACACAAGCTGCGAAGGTCCAACTCACTGAAAGGCATGGCGTCAGTAGGATCCGGTGGAAAGTTCTCCGTGAAGTTGACATTGCACAAGTCGGTGCTGCAGCAGCAAAATCGATATGTCCCATTCTGAACTAAAGACGGGGTGGTGGTCACTATGCACTCTTCCGAGTGACAGTCATGAGGATCTCCTATGTGAGACCAGCATCCTGGAAAAAAGAAGCGCGTGAAACAGATCAATGTGGGCTTCAGATGCGGCTATCATATACAACTCCTTAGCCTTTCCCTTTGTTTTCTCCTCAAATCAGGTTCTTTACTGCACCTCCTGCAAAGCAGTGAAAGACGCATGACCTCATCGGTTAAGGTTACTGAGAAAGCCAGGTATTCACTGGAAGATCCGAATAAAGGTAATATACTAATCTGGAAACATTTTTTTCCGCACGGGGGCTTCTCATTTTGCTATTTCTCTACAGGATGTACTACAAACACTGCTTTATATCATTCCGGTAAGCAATTAAAAGGCGCAGACAAAGGCAGGGGAGTGCTAATGCAACCACACTGAAGACACTCTCTGTAGCAAGGGTTCTAAGACTGCCGTCACAACGGTCTCGCAGGGAAAGTTTTATCTTCCACATCAAGCCAGCTAGTCCGTGTGAATGAATCAGAGGGCTGATGATCACTTGCAAATCCATTCACGCAGCAGTGCCTTTAACCAACCACAAAGCTCAGTAAGAAAGGTGTTTAATTTTGAGAGCCGGCATTAGGTAGTGGTTAAGAGTGGCAGTCTCTAAACTGGAGAACTGGGGTTGATTCCCCACTCATCCTCCACATGAATCCTGCTGGGTGACTTTGGGCCAGTCACACTTCCCTCGGGACTCTCTCAGCCCCACCTACCTCACAAGGCGCCTGTTGTGGGGAGAGGAAGGGAAGGTGATTGTAAACTGCTTTGAGATTCCTTATGGTAGAGAAAAGCAGGGTCTAAAAACCTACTCTTCTCAATTTTAAACAGACACTGATATTGCTAGGAATTAAAGGAAGTATATAAAGGTAGTTATGAGGGAAAATATGTAAGAACAAAGCTAAGTAAGAAAAATTTAGTGTTTAAGAGTTAGATGAAGGCAAGGCCTGATCTAAGCTGCTCTCCCCGTAGAGGCAGGAAAAGTACTGAAGAGACAGGAAGGGGGGGGGGGGTTTGTTCCTGCCTCCCGGATTGGATGGTGGGAATCACCCTCAAGATGTCCTCCGTCTCAGAGGAAGAGCCTATTCTTCTTAATTTTAAACAGACACTGATATTGTTTCAACTGTTTCTGTATAACAGGTTCCCTACCCCAAGAGAAAGATTTTGTTCAAACTTAACAAGTTCTGTTATGCCACCGCCACGAAAGAGAGAGTCAGAGCCGCAAGAAAATTAGTACCTGGCTATATACCTTAAGACCTTCATGCTGCCAAACAGATTTTCTAACTACAACTGAACAATCAGCCAAGTAGGTATTGTTGAACGTTACCTTGTTTCACAAGATGAATTTCTCCTTCTCGTGTTTTCTCCCAGAGACCATAGCAAGTGCTGCCTTTCATACATAGAACTGTACCATTCTCTTGAGAAATTCGACTTTCACTAATTCCATGATCGTTTTGATATGGATCCTTAAAAGCACACGTTGTCTCTTCACTCTGGGCAGCTAAACAAGGGGGGGAAAAGTTCAAATTCCAAGATTGCAGCAATTAAAAAACAGACGTCATTACCAAGTTGTGACAGAACATTTGGGCATTCGGAATTCCTCGTCTTTCAAAGTGATACCCGACAGCCCATTCAGGACTTCTGCCTGGAGCGAGAGCAGTCTGTTTAAGCGCAAACAGAAACACTTTCCTCAGCAATTTCTGCTCCAGTGTTTTAAAAAATACATTTGCTGTCCACAGAATAGTTACGCTTCCCTGCCATCATGCCGATTTCTCTGGCAGCTCCCATCAGCCACCAATGCCTTAAATGAGGCAGGCCCCCCAAAAAAGAGGTGTCGCTGGACCCTGGGTCCAGGTAGGACCACTCACCACCTCTGTGTTCCTGTTGACGGAATGGAAGGTGCCATTGTGTGTGTGTGGGGGGGGGGAATGGGGGATTGAAATCAGCACTCATATCTCCTATCAAGCAGCACCTCTCTCTCCACTGCTGCTCTGACAGCTCCAAAATACCAAGTATGATTCCTTATTGCTGTATTTCACTTTAAGGTCCCAGCAGAGAAATCTAGGATTTTAACCCCACAGCTGATATTGAATAGCTGCCCTGTGCTTGTTGCTGCAAGTGGGCAGAAGGAGCTACCTAGAATCCTTAAAAGTTCTGAATGCATCCCAAGATTTATACACCGCCCAATGGAAGCAGAATTTACCACAAGTCCCATTTTCAGAACCATTAACATTCAAGTGTCACTGAGCTATATTCATGAGAAAAAGAAATTAAGGCGGGCTTCAGCATGACCACGAGCTTGGTGCTTTTTACGATATTCACAACGCAACAAAGATGCTTTAAAAATTCAGGAAGCGAGACCGGATGAACCGGAATACATGCAGTCCCAGACCACATTATCTGTAAATCTTAGATCATCATAATTAGTCTTCCCAGAGAGCATACATCTCCCCTGAGCTATAATATTAAAAGATCAAAATATCTTAAGATCCCACGAATTCAAAGGAATTTCAGTACATTTTTTCTTTTTGATATACATTAGAAATTGGGGCATAGCCTACAAAAGCACCCCTTCATAATGATTGCAGCAGAGGAGGGGGGAATCCCTTCAGAAGAAGGTAACTCTGCTGAAAGTGCATAGACTGTAAATTTATTGGATCTATCAGAACAAAAACCCTGTTTGGAGCATTTCCGGATTTTTAAAAGACACAAATACTAGGTCTTATTTTATTTCAGTGCTCAGTAACATACAACAAAACAGAAACTTATTGTCCTATTAAAAGGTCAAAGGTGAAATTTACAAATGCTGAATTATATTTTGCCCTATAACCAAATTCTGCAGTGCTTTCTAGCTTCAAATAGACAATGGATGGGCGATCAATAAATACTAACATTCCAGGATACTTAACATTTCCGGTATCTACTATTACTGTTTGTCTGTTGTGTTTCTCAATCATCCTCTTTCAACAACTTGAAACTGCTCCTTGACATTTATTAACCCAGAGTAAATACACCAGACTGAGGTCTGAAGGGGACATACCACACTGCCAGCATTAGCAAAGCAACCTGCCATTTCTTACATTCCTCTGCTCTATTTCCTCCTTTACATCTAATAGTCAGCGACCTCATTTCTTAAAGCTTACCTGTTTTGTTCCTGAAAACTAGGTCACTCCATCATTCTGATTTTGCTGTATTATCCATTTAATCTCTGAACCTACAATACCCAACTATCCCAAAAATTCGAGCATTTGCCAAGTTACTCGATCAAGTTCAAAATTTATCTTCTGTACAGAGAATGATTTCTATAGAGCCTTCTTTCTTACTGCTAGAGACACGGGGCCTGATCCTGCTTCAGTAGTGATACCCTATCAAACACACTGAAATGAAAACCTTGCTTAAAGGGGGAGAGAATTACTGGCTTAATGCACTGAACCACCATGTGGGGTGGGGACAGAAACAACCAGTTGGGTTATTTAGAATAGCAGTTACCAACGTTTTTGTTATGGAGGCCCACAAGTCCAAATTTACTTGGTGTGGTGACCCATCATAAGAACATAAGAAGAGCCCTGCTGGATCAAACCAGTGGTCCATCAAATCCAGCCAGTTCCTTTAAGGGCCAACAACAGAGCACAGAGGCCGAGGCCTTCAAGGAACATAAGAAGAGCCCTGCTGGATCAGACTAGTGGTCCATCTAGTCCAGCATCCTGTCTCACACAGTGGCCAGCCAGTTCCTCTGGACAGCCAGTAACAGGCATAGAGGTGGAGGCCTTCATAAGAACATGAAAACAGCTCTGCTGGATCAAACCAGTGGTCCATCTAGTCCAGTATCCTGTCTCACACAGTGGCCAACCAGTTCCTCTGGAGGGCCAACAACAGGGCATAGAGACCGAGGCCTTCCCCTGATATTGGCCAATTCTGTCCCCATGTCATCCAAGGCTGACCCAAGGATTTTTGGCACCCTAGACAACCTATGATCTTGGCACCTATCTAGTTCAGCATTCCATTCTCTACAGTGGCTAACCAGATGTTTTGGAGAAATCAACAAACAGCGCACAAAGGGCACAGCTGCCCCCATTATGAACCCCAAGCAAGTGGCATTCCAACATATCCAGCCTTTATGTGTGGAGGTTACATTCCAGCCTTTGACCACTCTCTCCTTCTCCATCACGCCCTCTCATCTCTCCTAAGAAACTCACTCTACTAACCATCAGGACGCATCTTCCTTGATCAAAATATATACACAGCGAAGAAAAAATACCAAATAATGTGTGACCTAGAAGATACTGTTTCCAGGGTCAGATCTTGGTTTTCAAAAGACAAAAGAGAGCAGTGGAAAAGGCAAGGGTGGCCACGAAGGAGGGCTGGTCCACAACCCACTTCCAGAGGCCACTTTCGGGTCCCAGCCCACAGGTTGGGAAACACTGATGTGGAACAAAGGGAGATGTTCACTACTGCTTGAGAGAGGCAGCACACACTGTTCAAAAGGCAAAACCTCTCTTTTTTAAAAGGCAGGCCGATGTTATTGAACTGGCAGAATGTGGCTGTGATGGGATAGGGAGATCCCCTTTCCTAAATGGCTTTATGAGCACTGATATGGGCAAGCATTACTACTTGACAAACTAGAAAAAGATAATACTAAAGCAGTACTTTAAAAATTGCTACAGGACAGAGAGCAGGGGAACAGCATTACTCCTTGGGGGCAAGGTAAACCAGCAGATGCCCACTGCTGTCAGATGAAGCATTATGCACCCTTGCTGCAGCATCACTGGCCACAAATGGGGCTATCTCAACGTACCGCCTGCTACAAGCAACTGCAAAACCATTTTGCCCAGAGACCACAGCAGGGCAATAGATGCTCTCGGAGGCAAGTCTCTCAAAAACCATGATCTCTCCTGAAGGAGTGCTGGGCCGACAGGCTTAAGAAGTCACCTCTTGTTTGTGACGTCCTGTTTGGCTCAATGATAACAATAATCTTGGCAATGTTTCTCAAGCAGTACATTCACTGCAGAGGATGCCCTGCCCAGGACACGCATTCTGTAAGAAATAACAATGGTCGTGTTTGATAGCACCGGAGCGATATGATCTGCCATTTCTTCGTGCCACATAATCCTCTCAATTACTTTACAAAAGATTAAATAATTCTGCAAAAGCGCTTCCGACTTTGCTGTGATGTATGTTTAAATACTAGGGAGAAATTTTCTCGGCTTATTAACGTTACCTGCTTTCCCCCTTTTTCTGAGGCACCCCAAGGACAAAAGGCATCATCAACCAGCGTGTGTTTGACTGAACAATAATTGAGTGTTGCACGCACATAATTTTATTCCCGGGAACAGATGCTTTGCGCCTGGAACGCTCAGCTGTCCTGAATTTTCTGATCCTTGGCACGGGACTGCCAAAGAGACAAAGAGAGGATGCTGTTTCTATCTTGAGAAACAAAGAATGATTCAGTTCTGAATCAAAATGCGAGGGCTGCTGCTGCAACTTTTAAGGGAGAAAAAGAATTACACACTGCCTGAAATGCAAATTGTTTGTTCCTTGTGAACTCCTGATGATTCTAAAATGGTACGCAAAAAAGAGTGGAAGTCAGAATAAGGATGCCTGATCATAGTTTTGCTTGTATTCTTAACCTGCTTGTTATTTATGGGGCTAGTTCAGATGGTTAAAATGTTCACCCAGTGATCTCTTCTGACCATCCTTGGGAGGAGAGTTGTGTGAAAAGCTGCCTGTGTGACTTGGCTGTTCCACAAAACAGCTGCAGGCCCTTGGAGACAATCCGCACAGTAGCATCAGTGCATTTCACAGCCGCTGCAATTACAGGAGCTGCTTCCAGGCAAATTTTGGAAAGGGAGGGGCAGCACAGCACAACATTCTTGATTCGGGCTCAGTTTCTTTCCTTCTCCGCCTGGCACAAATCATTGAGAAGGGATTCTGTCTGGCCGGATTCATTCAGTCCATACACATGATGCTGAACTTTTTATATCAAATATTTACTGGTTCCCATGTTGAGCTTAGTTTTGTTAACCACCTGCTCAGCTCGCCAGTTCACCAAGATCATATTGAATGTCATTCTCTGAGGTCCAGTTTGTTTCAGCAGTTTGACCAAGGTTTATTGGGTTAAACATAAAAAAGAAATCATTTGACTTGGAAGCACAGAAGCTTTTCACAGTACTCCTGATCCTCCATGTATCCCGGTTAAGGAGAAAATGCTGTTCAAACAAATTACAAAGATGCTCTGACTCCAGTGGTAACAAAAGAAAGAAATTTTACTTACAAAAACAGAAACACGTCTTACATGACTTGCTCATGTAGGTACATTTTGACTTATTGTGAACTTGCTACAGCTCCACGCCCAGGTAAGAGAGAGAAGAGAGGTCCTATATAAGATGAAAATGGAAGGCAATCAACGGCCAAAGAGGTTCAACCACTAACCAATGAAAGGAGGGCAGGGCCAACTGCCAAGAGTACCCCACTGAGAGTATTCTCTTAACCCTTCCCCTCCTAGATCCTCTTGCATGCAGTCACAATATTTAACAAAGTTCAACCATTAGGTTCCGATCTTCAGGCCTCACTGGGTCTACACGTTCCCTACACGCTCTGCATGGCTCCTTCTCTATCGTACCCACTTCCTACAACCTACCTCACTGCATCACTCCTTCTCAACAGTGACTGGAGTCCATGCTCCCACTACCAGCCTCTGCTAACTGGGCCCTCAGGAGCCCAGAACACGTAAGAAGAAGAAGAAGATTAGAGATTGGATTTATATCCCGCCCTTCACTCACTTGGAGTCTCAGAGCGGCTTACAAACTCCTTTCCCTTCCCCTCCCAACAACAGGCACCCTGTGAGGTAGGTGGGGCTGAGACAGCTCTTTCCCAAGCTGTCCTTGAGAGAACAGCTGGTACAGAGCTATGGCTTGCCCAAGGTCATCCAGCCAGGTGCAAGTGGAGGAGTGGGGAATCAAACCTGGTTCTCCCAGATTAGAGTCCGCGCACTTAACCACAACACCAAACTGGCTCTCAAGCGCACTCTGCCCTTTTAGCAATCCCACTCCTCCATTTCTCCAGCTACAGTGGGTTCACATCTGGAATCCCCAAAGACTTGACTACTTTAAAGGCTAGTGACAAACTACAGCGTTTATTCTTCCATCTATGGTTGCCTAGTCTCATTCAACTGCAGGGAAAGCCTGCTTACCAATCTGATAAAAGACTACTTTCAAGAACAGAACCAGCGTGGCATAGTGGTTAAGAGCAATGAGCTCTAATCTGGAAAGCTGGTAGGGCTGCCAAGTCAGCCCGGAGGGCGGGGGATCCCCACTACAGGGGTCCCCAATCCGCCAGCCCGGATTCGGCCGGCGGGGCGACCCCACCCCGAAGTCTGGTTAGGATGATTGCCCCGGCGTGATGATGTCACCGGAAGTGACATAATCAAGCTGGGGACGTTGCCGGGGCGACGCTCTAGCAATCGCCCCAAAAACTCTATAGTACCATAGAGTTTTTGGGCGATTGCTAGAGCATCGCCCTGGCAGCGTTTCCAGCATGATGATGTCACTTCCGGTTACATCATCATGGCACGCACACTTTGCGCACACACCAGGAAGATCTTGGAAAGAAGAGGACTACACCACGCCGGTACCCAGTAAGGACTTGGCATGATTCCCCACTCCTCCTCCACATGAAGCCTGCTGGGTGACCTTGGGCCAGTCACAGTTCTCTCGGAACTCTGTCAGCCCCATCTGCCTCACAAGGTGCCTGTTGTGGGGAGAAGAAGGGAAGGCAATTGTAATCCACTCTGAGACACATAAGGCCTGCTGGGTGACCTCGGGCCAGTCACAGTTCTCTTGGAACTCTCTCAGCTCCACTTGCCTCACAAGGTGCCTGTTGTGGGGAGAGGAAGAGAAGGCAATTGTAAGCCACTTTGAGACTCCTTAAGATAGAGAAAAGTGGGGTATAAAAACCAACTCTTCTTCAAATACCCTTTGGAAAAGGATAATAAAAGGCTACTGGCTTCAACACTAGCAAAAGGGAAACAAACATTTACAACAAATAGTGAGACAGATGGTGCCATGACATCCATAGCTTTCCAGATCTTAGAAACCTACTTTTCTTGTTGTGTACTCTCCAAATCATTCCAATTTAGTTAACACGGGGATTTTTTAAATTGAACAGCTGATGAAAATATCAAGGCAGCACAGAATTCTTAAATGCCACTGGCTATTTCTTTCCAGTCCCCAACTTCAAACTGAACAATTCCTGCCTTCCAAATGTGGTTTTTATATCCAACTACGCACCCATTTGAACGCTTTCTATGATTCTAAAAAAGGAAATGCAGAAGATGTAATGCAAAATCTAGGCCAGAGTTCTTGTTAACTCCAGATATATCTCCGCGTTCCACATTTTCCACCAAAACAATTACTCTAACAATTAGTGTGGCATGATGTGCTCTTAACGAACAGCAAATGATGACTGCTAGTAGTGTTCCAGGCGCTTGCAAATTAACTGCTCCACTTTTTCTTTCTTTTGCTCCAATGTCTTCCAAAATATATGGTTAAGCAGGGGTCATTTCAAGCAGGAGCTCGGGGGAGTGCAGCTCCGGGAGTTGGTGCCAGCCCCCACCCCTCCGTGGGGGAATGCCTGCTTGTGTCATGGCTGCAGCAAAATGACCCCGTCCCCTGGAAAGGTCCTTGTTCCTCCCACCAGCCTTCTGAAGGCTTCAGCCACCACTGAAGCTAATCTCCCAGAATAGTGGTATTGCTGAGGCTTGGATTAGTAGCTGTCCCCCCCCCCTTTTCTTTCTTTCTTTCTTTTTCTTTTTCTTTCTTTCTCTCTCTCTCTCCCTTCTCTCTCTCTCTTCTTTCTTGCCTTCTGACATACTTCCAGTGATGTCAGGTGGTGTAGCATATGCAGATAAGTTATGCTAATGAGTTATGCTAATGAGCTCCTGCACCTCTTTTTCTAGGAAATGACCCCTGTGGTTAAGCAAAAAAAACAACAACACCCCACTTTATAAATCTTTGCACAGCTGTCCACTAAATACCGAGGCCTGTGCAACTTGGGATAGCATGCCAGTATCAGTTAGCACTGCCAATGGTTCTGTTGCAGTCATGTCAGTTACCACTGCTAATGGTTTCTATTGCCTTTTCTGATGGTCACTTAACACTGCCTTTGTTTTGAGTTCTGTACCTACTCCTCTAGGTCCCGGACGGGAGATAGCATCGGTAGAGTGACTCCCACCGCAGGAATGCGCTTCTTGCTCGCTCTGCGCATGCTTGCTGCTTATTAGCTTTTCTTCGCTCTTACCTCTCTTTTGCTTTTCACTAGCTCACAGCCTTGAGCTCGAATCCTCCTGCTACATGTTATTTTATTCACAGGTGCAAATTGATCCTTTGCTTGATTTTACCCTTGGGAACATCCGCCCCACAGATCCTGACAGTGTCTTTGCTTGGGAACCTAATTTGCCGCGCTTTCCTTGGGAACAGTGGGCAGTATATTTGGGTGCCAATAATTCTCCCAACTGATTGGTGGAAGTCGAGGGGGGCTTATTTCATATCAGGTATAATTGTACTTGTATTACTATGCTTGGGCATTACTAACAGAAGAAGTGTATTTGACCAACAAGATCTTTTCTGCAAATAAAGGACTTTCTGTTTAAGGAGACCTGTTGTGGACTACATCTATTGGCGCAATCTCACAGCCAGCAGTGTGTTGGGGCCTGCCAGGGGCTTGACAACCTGCCTGACCCAGGTGTGCAGTCCCAGATGGCATGCAAACACAAGAAGCAAAAAAAAGTAAGCCCTTGTGAGCCGTCACACATTTACTAGTGGGCTCCCCAACTGTGCAGGGCCTACTACATCCATTGTTCCTAGAGCTGCCAACTCCATTTTGGGAAATTCCTGGTGATTTGAGGGTAGAGCCTGGGGAAGGACCCCAGCAGGGTATAATGCCACCATGTCCACCCTCTGGAGCTGCCATTTCCTACCGGGGAATTGATCTCTGTAGTGTGGAGTTCAGCTTCAGGTGGACAGCTGTGCCGGTCTGCAGCACAAGAGCA
Organism: Lepidodactylus listeri; assembly: GCA_029233225.1. Lineage (NCBI taxonomy): Eukaryota > Metazoa > Chordata > Lepidosauria > Squamata > Gekkonidae > Lepidodactylus > Lepidodactylus listeri. Next base: position 14,345,566 of record JARCFY010000010.1, on the reverse strand, counting down.
AGATCTTTAAAGACGGACAAGATTTCCAGGATATAAGCTTCCAAGAGTCACAGCTTCCTTTATCAGTACCTGATGAAGGCAGCATTGACTCTCAGCAGGAACTCATTAGCATAACAGGCCACACCCAACATTAGAAACTTATTAGCATATTAGGCCACACTCCTGACAGCACAGCTCATTAGCATATGAGGTGGGGGGCTGGGAAAGCACAGGGCAGGCATGGAAGCTTGACTCTTCCCTCCCCCCCAAAGCTTCTCCGTCCCACTTCAGCATCGCCTTTCTAGTCTTACCCCCCCTCCACCCCAGACAGCCAGGGAAAGGCGCTGCTGAAGTGCCTGGGATCTGATCGCGGAGGGAAAGAAAGGCATTTTCTACATGCCTGGGTTCCCTGCCTGCCCTTTTCCAGCTGCGACATGTCAGCTAGAGAAGGGAAGGCAGAGAGAGGCTTTTCCTTGTCCATTTCACTCTCAGCTGACAAGGAAATTAGGAAGGGCTCCCCAGAGGGAAAGAGGGCATTTTAACATGCCACCTTTCCCTCTTGTGTGTAACGTGGGGAGGGCAGTGTGCTCTATAGCCACGCATGCACAGAGGTTTGGGCTGTGGGCGTGGCCAACTCAGAAGCCAGCCGGAACTCCGTTCCTGTGCGTTCCTGCCCAAAAATAGCCCTGAAAAGAACTATACTTATTGGCCATGGCAGTTAGGAGCAGCGGAGTCCCTGTTTATTAGATCCCAAAGGCAAAGTCACTTGCAACAGGTTAGGCGCTCTGAAACCCCACATTACTTTACGAACTACTGACAAGGAAGGGGCTTTAGAACTGCAGCTTCTGAATTCAAACCAGATTACTGCGTTTTGTTTCATAGATTATTCATTAATATTGCCGCTGCTGTTCACTGTCTTCATGCTTTCAGGAAACAGCCTGTTGCAGAATTTCAGTACAAGCTCCTTATTCCAGGAAGGTATCAGGCTGCCTACTGAACTCTTAGCGTAAGCCTCAAACACAGCATCCAAATACCCATGACAGACACGCCAGCCAAATGCAATGCAAAATTATTTCCACAAGTAATATCTCCGTTTCATAAAGAGCCCCTTCATAAAGAGACAGACACAGCATTGCATCAGTTTATGCATAAGTAAGTCACTTTGATTTCAAGGATAGCAGTCAGAAGAGTGTTCAAGATGAGAGTTCCTGGTACTTCTGAAGCTCAGAAGATTTCTTCTCCCATTGAGAATTCATTCAGTTTGTTATGCTTTGATATACATTTTTATAAATGGCTAAACCAAAAAAAAATTATGCTGGGGCAGATCCAGTGATCCGCCAAGAAGCCTTCCTCCAACAAGCAGCTCTTCCATTGGAGCAGAAGTTTTTGGCTCCTGGACCCCTATGAGAATCTAATGAAAGCTACGGACCCCCTTCCCCAGAAAAATGCACGGAAACACAAAATGTTGCAAAATATTTATTTTAGTGAACCGACACTTCTTGAAATGGCCAAATCACCTATTGGTCACACACCAACTTTAATTTCCTGATATTACACTGTAAACACATGCTATTTTCCGTGCCGACCTAACACAGAACATCTGCAAGTATTAAACAATATTATAATAACTAGTCTGGAACGAAAACATTACAATGAACGCCTGAAAAGACTAAATTGTTACCTTAAAATTCACCATGACCCTATGTAAACAAAGACTTTTGTCCGTGGTCATAATGGCAGGGTACATTTCCATTCATTCCTGTCCACGGGAAACTACTCTAGTTGTCATAACATGGTGACAGCAACAATTGTATGTTACTTCACCATGTACAGTAGCATTCCATACCACCCTACACTTGTTTGGAGTCAAATAACATCTTAATAACATAATTTGACATTTTAAAACAAGTTTTTTCACCAAGATGATTTTCAAAGTAACACGAAGGAAACCGAAGAAAAATAATTTTTGCACTGGTTCACAGACCCCCTGAAGCCCATCTTGGGACCCCCGAGGGGTCCATGGACCATAGGTTAAGAACAGCTGCATTGGGGGAGAGCCAATTAAGCTGAAGGCTCCTCAGGCGAGAGGAAATCATCAAACTTTGCTCAGTGGAATGATAGAACAGAGGCAGGATCCACCCCACTGTTCATACTAGCTAAGGACATTGCTTTAAGGAGGATGCCCTTAGAAAAGTTGAATGTGAGTTTTGTGTTTATAAGTGCTGATAAACAGAATCCTAGCCATGTAAGCGCACTCCGCCCTTTTAGCAATCCCTCTCCTCCATTTCTCCAGCTACAGCTACGCTCATTCAACTGCAGGGAAAGCCTGCTTACCAATCTGATAAAAGACTACTTTAAAGAACAGAGCCAGTGTGGTATAGTGGTTCAGAGTGGTGAACTCTAATCTGGAGCACCATGTTTGATTCCCCACTCCTCCTTCACATGAGGCCTGCTGGGTGCCCTCGAGCCTGTCACCGTTCTCTCAGAACTCTCTCAGCCCCACCTACCTCACAAGGTGCCTGTTGTGGGGAGAGGAAGGGAATGCAATTGTAAGCTGCTCTGAGATTCCTTAGGGTTAGAGAAAAGCGGGGTATAAAAATCTTCTAAAATGATGGAGGTTGCTATTATTTTATTGTAACGCTTAGAATGATCATCAAAAGGACTGTTTTTAGATGGGACTACTGCACGAAACTAAATTGGCAGTGTTCTAGATGTCTATAAGAACATAAGAACATGAGAGAAGCCATGTTGGATCAGGCCAATGGCCCATCCAGTCCAACACCCTGTGTCACACAGTGGCCAAATCCTAGGTGCCATCAGGAGGTCCAACGTTCACAAGATTACACAAACCGAGTAACAGAGCTCTCAGTGGAGCAGACTCAGAGGATTAAATTACCAATTCCTGCTATAAAGATATATGGATGGTCACATCTACAAGAGGTTCTCCACCTATGTCTGGTAGAACCAGCCAGGCTGCTCCATGACACAGGGCTCCCAGAGCCTCAATAGCCTTTAACTTGCTTCCTTAGTGTCCCAAGGGTGCAATCATCTAGAATCTGACTGCACATTTCCTTTTACAGTGATGTCCTTGTAATTAGTAGCATTAGTAATTTTTCTTGCATCTTCTGCTTGCATTTACTGGCACTTTCAAGTGCCCATCAACAATTCACATTAACCAATACTGCATGACCTGGCCCACCATCTGCATAAGTCAGAAGCAAAGAATATCACAGCCCGCCCCATTTCCCAACAACAATGTTCCTGGATAATGACAGTGGAAATTTTAATAGCACTACGCGCCTGTTTCTTAAGGCAAATCTAATGCAGATGTCGGGTTAATCAGAAAACATGTTTTTTTCTCCATGGTGGTAATGCCTCCATGAAATGAACTAAACAAACATACATTAGTACATACGGAATAACTTGCTTAGCTGTGGGGAATGGGCATGACACACAAGAGCAATAATGTCATTATTGAAACTGCTTTGTTTTAAGCCTGTAGTATATAATTTTAAAAAGCTGAAACAAGAAGCCACTGAATTCATCACATGTTCAAAAATACGTCACAATATTGGCCAAACATTCAAGAAATATGAAATCAATTCATGCTTGCAGGAGACGCTGTACGTTTTACAAAAATCTACTCCATTTCAAATGACCATTTCCAATTTGGAAAAAAAAATTAGCCCAATGACCATCTGGAAGATATGGACTGCCAAACAAAACAAAACAAAAATGAATGGGAGCCACAAAGACCAAATAATGGGACACCCCCCCCCCCACTCTGAGACTGGAACATGCATTTAATCAAAATAGCAATGTTCCAACAACTTTAGATTGTCAGTAACTTGCTTAACAGTTTTTAGTTTAAACTTGCTTAGATGTCCCCATGCAGATATTCCCAGTACTTTAACGTACCCATTCCTCAAACAATTCCAATAAGACCAGTTGGCCCCTTCAACAGCATTTGTAAAAATAAAGACAAAGCTCTTTTAGATCAGAAGACACTGCACTTATAATTAGTGTCACCACTCACCAAGTGAATCCATACATTATACAATTTATTCCAGTTCAGTTAAAAGTAGGGAGAGGCTGAGGAGACACTTACACAGAATGAATGAACAGAAATCTCAAAGCAGATCACTCACAAATATGCTAATTCATTAGCATGAAACAGAGGAAAAAGAAAAGGAGGAAGACCCAACATGAGATGGGTTGACTCTATAAAGGAAGCCACAGCCCTCCATTTGCAAGACCTGAACAAGGCTTTTAACAATAGGATGTTTTGGGGGACATTAATTCATAGGGTTGTTGCTCAACAGCACTTCCCCACACACACATAGGTATCTGACAAAGGAAGCTTTGACTCCTGAAAGCTCATGCCCTGAAACTCTTGTTGGTCTCTAAGTAGGGTTGCCAGGTTTCCCCCTGGCCGCTGATGGGAGATGGGGGGGTAGAGATGCCAGATCCAGCTTGAGAACTCATGGAGATTTGACGGTGGAGCCTGGGGAAGACAGGGACCTCAGTAGGGTAGAATGCCATAGAGTTCACCCTTCAAAGCATCCATTTCCTCCAGGGGAACTAATCCCTCTAGTCTAGAGATGAGCTGTAATTCTGGGGGACCCCAAGGTCCCACCTGGAGACTGGCATCCCTATCTCTATGATGCTACTGGAACTGAATCTAGCTAAAAGTGAGTTGGATCCAGCAGAAGATTTCTGCAAGTGGAAATGCAAGAAAAAGACCACGGCAGCCACTTATGCTGTTGAAATTATTATATCCCGACTTGCATTTCTGTTTGCATAAGACAGGGGTGGGCAAATGGCGGCCCGCGGGCCACATGCGGCCCGCTACAGAGTTTTTTGTGGGCCCGCCAAGACATGAAGATTGACAAGAGTAAATATAGATGCTCTCTGACAGACATTAACTTGCAGGTTGTGATGAGAATCTCAACAAGCAATCTCACTCCTGATTTCAAAAAAAATTGTAGAAAAGTGTGATAGGGTACATTTGTCTCATTAAACTGATTCTAAAATTAAATGTGCTTGCAGCTATAGATGATATGAAATTAGCACAATAAATAAATTGAATAAAACTACCACTATTTTATTTAATTTATATTTATTGATTTTTATTATACAATTTATACCTTTTCTGAAATGCTAAGTTAAGTAATGAATGCAACCATTTAAAAAGGTGCAGCCCTCCGCTAACCTCCGCTCCTACAAAGTGGCCCCCAAGCCAAAACAATTGCCCACCCCTGGCATAAGACCATGTGCAACCAACCTCTAGCCACTAAGGAGGAAATCTCAAAGTGCTGCACAAGAACTTGCGCAAGCAGCACTGCACTAAGTCTATTCATACTTCCACTTGTGTACTGGCAGATCTAAGCCAATGTCTACAGAAACTAAAGGAAGAAATATATTTCCTATTTTGAAGTCCACATCTTCAATAGTTAACAAATAAGGCATACGTTGGTATCCATGATATCGTAATTTCAACATGCAATCCAAGCTGGAGGCATTCACTGGATTCACGAGTGCTTCGAGTTTTCCACTTGGCAAGAATTTAGGGAAGCCTTTAAAGATCACTGTCCAGTAAATGAAGTTCCACAGAAGCATTAGACATACTGGGAAAGAACTGTGGCTCAGTGGCAAAGCATCTGCTTGTAGGGTTGCCAAGTCCCCCCGGGGGGCAGAGAAACCCCCACTCAATCGGCCTGCTCCCCGCCAACCCGGATCGGGCCGCCGGGGGGAACCCCACCCCCAAATTGCTGGGCTGAGGAGACGTGCCCAGCGCGATGACGTCACCCGGAGGTGACGTCATCGCGTCGGGCACATTTCGCGCGGGGGGGGACGCTCTATAATTCGAGGGAAAACTCTATGGTTTTCCCTCAAATTACAGAGGCCCCGCCCCAATGTGACTGATGGGATGATGTCACTTCCTGGTGATGTCATCATGGCGCACGCGTGCAAAGCACACACACCAGAAGACTCCCAGAGCAGCAACGACTCCCCCCACCCCAAAAGAAAGGTAACACTTGGCAACCCTATCTGCTTGGCATACAGAAGACTCCTGGTTTGATCCCTGGCATCTCCAGTTAAAAGGATTAGGCAGTAGGTGACATAAAAGAGCCACAGCCTGAGTCCATGGAGAGCTGCTGCTACTCTGAGCAGACCATAGCGATGGACCAAGAGTCTGATTCCTATAAGGAGGCTTCTTGTGTACACATATAGACACACACATTAACATCACAATATTCAAAATAACATCCCATCACTGAAGAAATTCTTCAGTTATATTATCTTTTTCTAAAAAGCATCTCATTGTCTTAATTCTTAAAAGCTACCTGTCTGATTTCGAATGTGGATTTTTGGTACTGGAACATCTTGCCTAATTGTGTAAGGGAATTTGCCTAATTTCAGTTTCCAGCTAAAAATGTTCGGTGGTTAAAGAAGTTTTGAGGCTTGTGGGGCAAAGATTTTTCTGGTGGGGCTGCCATTATTTGTCATAATGAAGGGGGGGTGGCACACACCCCTCTCCCTCCACTCTTGCAAGATTTAAAGGGCCCTTAAACTGATTGGCGGGGAGCACATGGCCCGCCAACCAGCTGGAGGGCCCTTTAAATCTTGCAGGAGGGAGGGAGAGAGGCATGCACCACCCCCTGCTTCTTCTCAAAAGCATTTAAAGTATCCTTTTAAATGCTTTTGGAAAGAAGCAGGGGGCCCTTAAGAAGTGGAGAGGCCCTTTAAAGAAGGGGGCTGGCCCTTTAAGGAAAGGGGCAGAGCCTCCAATAGCCCCACCATAGCTATGGGCCCGGTTATTGTGTGCAATATTCTAGGGCACTACACTATGTCTTCTATTTAAAAATTTTCAGACATTCATTTCTATATTCTATGATGCAAGCATGTAACAGATCAATAAATTCAGGCCACGTTCCTCTAGCACCGAGAACTGTTCCTTGATGCTCCGCATACCAGAGACAGAATTCACAAACAGAGTGGCTGAGGGGAGACTGCAAACCGCCTTCAACAATTCTGCAGCGAGTGCTCCAGTTGCTATGGAATCACTTTGTATCAATAAACTCCTCACCGTGGTCTGGTCAATTTGTTAGTAGGACACACAGTAAAACGACTTTGATGAATCATAAGACATCAGCACCCACCACGGTAACTAAGCTACAACAAACCATATATTATTTTCTAAATAACTGTGATTTTTCTACAGTATCTTTCTCTGCATGACATGCAAGGATTTGCCTTTGGGGTCTAGCCAGTAACGGTTTCTGGCCTTCTGTTTCACTAAGCTTTCTGGTGAACTCTCCAAGGGAATTCAAAATCCTTGTCACTATTTCTCTCTAAATAATGGAGTAACTAATGCTTCTAAAATCACAGAGCCGCTTGAAATCATAAAGGTTAACTGAGGGTAAGTTCAACCACACATTTTTAATCAATGCTTTCAACAACCTTCTTTAAAAATCTATCGTATTTAAATAGGATGAGATCTACAGTTTCACCATCATGCAATAAGAATCAAAGTCATACAGTAGCTGCAAAACAGCTGTCAGAACAAGAAGAGACTGAATCTTATCTTTGACCTGGACTGGAGTTCATGGGCTTTTTCTTGATTGGCTTTTGTTTCTCTGATATACCATGGTACTAAACACTAGAAATATTGCAGCAACAGAAAACAAGAAAGTAAAATGATCCCGCCTTCCAGACGGTATTTATTTCTCAAAATATGGTTTTTTTAAAAACCCCAAAACTTCTATAGATAGGTACAATTTCTACACCACCACCCCAAATACAGTTACACTGCACTGAGCTCGAGAAGCCTCCACTACGTATCATCATGTAAGTACTACCACTGCAGACATGTCACTGGTTTCCAAACAAGCAAAGTCAGTGCTTACAGAAGTAGCTGGGGAAATGCAGTTGCGAGACTAGCAGGTGCAGTTAGACGTTGTGGCGTCCTGTGTTCATGACTGGATGTATAGCTTGTATATTGCATTTAAAATGTTCTGTCTCAATTAATCCCAATAAAATAATTATTGGAAGCTGTCCATACATGGTCACTTCAAAGTGCACCTCTGCGCATGAACACGTGAAGCCGCCTTATACTGAAGCAGACCATAGTTGCCATCAAGGTCAGTACTCTCTTCCCAGACGGCCAGTGGCTCTCCGGGGTCTCAGGCAGGGGTCTTTCACATCACCTACTGTCTGGTCATTTCAACTGGATGTGCAGGGGCTTGAACTTGGGACCTTCTGCACACCGAGCAGATACTCTACCACTGAGCCATGGGCCCCTCCTCTAGGGCCAAACTCCACACATGGCTGGAGATCCTTGACTGGAACCTCCCAATGTGTAATGTGGCTCTTAAAGTAGCCACAAGGAAGTCAGACACTCCTCAGTGGTGTCCCCCCTCCCAAAAATACTAGTCCTGGGGTGTTTTAAATGGGCTTCACCAACTGTGTCATTTTGATCCCCAAGAAACAAGGCAAAAACTTCCTTCTAATACTATACTCACAGACCCTATGAATAGGCTTCTGGCAAATAAGAATATCCCTGCAGCAGAACAAGAGCCCTGCTGTTGATTGCTGACTGGTCTCCAAGACTCCAGAGATTTAAAGTGATACATTTTAAAGTATTCCAGCGATAGCGGCACTGTTCTGGGTATATATACTTGTGCATTCGTGTGCATACACACACGCACACACAAAGAGATAGATGTCTCACATTCTGTATCAATATCTTGCTCTCAGAAATAATTTCTTATCGGGTTACAAAATTCCATTAGTAACAGAACAGGTGTAAACAACTTAAGGCCAGTGGGCCATACATGGTCACCAAGACCTTTTTCTGTCTTGTAAAACGCAGTAAACCTTGCAAAAACTCACCGGCCACCTACTTAAGTAAAAGCCTCCACATAAAGCAAAGCCTTGGTGGACCATTCTCTGGCCTGCTTACCTGATCAAAACCATTCATGTAATATGTAGCTGATTAAATACCTCCGTCTCTCAGCTACTGAGGAACACAGCCAGATCAGTTTGCTTAACCCAGAAGACCTGTGTAATTATTCATCTAATGAAGGGCAAGATATAGATAATCAAAGAGAAAAGGAGTGTTCCAGATGCACAAACTTGCAATTATTGGCTGCAAAGCTATTAGCAGAGATAAATAGGTTTCAGACCGGCAATCCTCCAGAGAAAAATGGTACACTTCAACCAGTGCTGGAAATGAAATATATGGCACAACTACCTTGGTCTCTTCACCACTAAAAAGGATGACATGAAGATGCTTAGGAGCCATCTTTCCACCTACATGTGACTTGCTTTCTGTGAAACATACAGTGATTTTGCAGACTGTGAAAGATAATTCTTCAAGAAATTGACTGAGCTCAAAAATAGAGTATGACCACCACGTAGTATGTGGACATGTACAAAATGACTAAACTGAGGCTACCTTACTTTGATCACATTATGAGAGGACAAGAGTCGCTGGAAAAGACAATTACACTAGGAAAAGTTGAAGGCAGAAGGAAAAGAGGAAGACCCAACATGAGACGGGTTTACTATAAAACAGTAAAATATTATACTTATTTCTATCATCTTCTTCATACAATAAGCAAATTCATTAATGACACTGCATCATTTTCTTCCTCCAGTCTGCTCAGGACAGCATAGTTGAGCTTTTCCCCACTTACTCTTAGAGTCAAATGAGAAATCACAGCATCTAATTATATGCCATGGACCAGTGCACCTACTATCACAACGGAGGCACTCATATGAACACTGTTTTAAATCCTGGGAGACGCAATTTCCTTGCAACACATGTGTTTCCTTGAAGACACATATCTACATGCCCTGTAACACAGAAAACATCTCAACATGACAGACCCTGGGATGCAACAAAAAGAACCCACATCCCAAGCCTAGGATGGCACCACAGCTTCATCGCTGCAGCCACTTGGCGTGCTACTGTACCTAAGCACAAGTAAACGACCAAGGCAGAACTGATTCTCTTTAAACGTGAGTACATCAATCCCACTGTAGGATTAGGACGACAGCACAAAATGCTGTCAACCAACAGCAAATGAGTGTGGAAGTATGCAATCATAAGATCCTCAGATGAACCATTTAAGATGCTTACATCACAATATAGACGATGTTACGACCAGATGCACTTCACAATGACTTATGTCCCTTCACAATGTCTTATGTCCCAATAAACAGCAACTCATGTAAAAAGCTAATATATACTAACAGCAATTTGCTAGATGTCTCTGCAAGCCATCAGCAGCGTGACTGGGTAGCTAAGCAAAATAATTGGCCATATCATGCATAAGCAAGGGGGTCTTAAATTTTAGCTTGGCTTAGTAGACAGCCATTGTTTTAAGTTGTCACTGCCTCTGCATGTCTCTGGAAAAGGGAAAGGTCTTGCTTCTTGGCTTGTGCTGGACAGTACAGAGTGAGAGGAGTTCCAATTCCGCACCCACATTTTCTTCCAGATTTAGGAGGAATCAGGTCTCGTCTCTTATGCTCAGCTTCAAGTGAGAATCTTCTCACTCCCTTTTGTGACGGACGGGAAACCCAGAGGTGGAACTTCTAGAAAGTATCAATAATTAATACACATTTTTATAGCGCCTGCAAATGTTCCAAGTGCTTCACATGGCTTTAGCTTATAATCCTTGCAAATCTCTAACGCAGATCACTATTACTGCCACATGTCCTTTCATACTGCTTAACTAAGTCTGAAGCCATCCTCCATCTAAGCGGCTCTTCTACTAGAGAGAAAGCCACTCAAGTCGAAGGAAGTCTTCAAACTTTATTGAGCAGAGTGGTAGGATACAGGTCATTATTCTTATTCTATAGAGGGAAGACAGACTGAGCGGCTTGCCTAGGCCACCTAGCGATTTGGGAGAGCACATGGTTAGAGCATCACATTAGATTCTTGGAGACCCCAGTTTGCATCCCCACTCTGCCACAGAAGCTTGCTGGGTGAGGCCGGTCACAGAGTCTCATTCTAACCTACCTCACAGGACTGTTCCGATTGAATGGAAAAGGGGAGAAAGCTGTGAGCTGCTCTTGGATCCCATTGTGAGAGGAAATGGCAGACAAATGAAGTAAATAAATAAACCCCCATACACAAAGTCTTCTGGTCTTCCTACAGTCATCGTCATTTTTAAATTAACAGTAACAAGGTTTAGAAACTCATCATTCCAACAAAGCATTTAGTAAACTCTTATGGAGTAGACTGATTAAACTGAAAGATGGATATATATTAGAGTATTTTTAAAAATGGATGGGTATTTTCAATTCCCGCAGAGCAATCAGTTTGAAGGAAATCTACGTGATGGCTGCCTTCCAATAACTATTGTTATAAATCAACTTTCCCCTGGGTGAGCTATTTTTCTTACATTGCTCAGACAACCAGAAATAGACTTTATGAATATAGCTGTTTATTTAGTGCAAATCATCCCATGTATTTTCCCCCCTTTGGAATAGTTTCAACTTGCGTCTAAAAGATTACATCTAAAAACCCTCGGTGCTTGCTCCCACAGGAATAAAGTCCTGTTTTCTATTAATAACTATTAGCTGTTTGCGTACATGTCTAAAAAATGGAGGTTGTGTCTAAAAATCTGTTAAACTACCACAGACCCTATTCCTGCAAGACAGACAATGTATTCGATTGTATTTACTGTTATTATTCTGTGTAGGCACACTTTCAAACATGCAAAGTTCCAGGACTATGTGAGCAGGATAGAACCTAACTGGTCAACAGAGTTCCAAAGGGAAAAGTGCAGTTAAGCACATATAGAGCACTCCGGTTTAAGGGGCCATTTCCCCGCTTGTCTGAAGATTATGGAAATTGGTTCCTCGGCCTCACTTCACATATTGCTGCACCATCTAAGAGGTTTTCTGGGGTTGAAACAGATGGCAGCCCTTTGGTTGCACAGGAGGTCCAGACTTTGCTCAGCACTTGCTGGTTCCTCTGCGTACATCTGGGAGACCATCACGTGGTCTCAATAGCTATAATAGTGGTGCAAGCCACCTCCAAAAACTTCCCTTGAGGGACAAGAGCTTTATGGAGCAGCACAGTGTGTACGCAAAGCAAACTGCCTGCATAGCAATTGATGTGTACTCTACTACATATGCAGCCGCCACCCCTGTGTGATACATATGTGCACTGTAATAGCCAGTGTGATGTCATGGTTAAGAGTGTTGGGGAGGCCTGCGTTTGAACCCCACTCATGCCATGGGAGTTTGCTGGGTGACCTCAGGCCAGTCACACTTTCTCAGACTAACCTACATCACAGTTTTGTTCTAAGGATAAAATGGAGGAAAAGAAGATGTAAGCCGCCTAGGGTTGCCAAGATCCCTTCATCTAGCAATCCCGGGGATTTAGGGGGCATTCCTGGGGTGGGTGGGGACATCAGCATGTTGGCAACATTGGGGGTGACACTCTGCTTTTTGGGCAAAACTCTATGGTAAAAATGGCCTCAAACCATAGAGTTCTGCCCCAAAAACAGAGTGTCACCCCCTGACACGCTGACATCACTTCTGGGAGACATCAGTGTGTCACACACGGTGTCGAAGTAGGGAGAATTTCCTTCCACCAGCCACCTGGCCAGCAGCAGGCAGGGGCCTGCAAAAGTGAGGGATCCCCTGCCCCCACCTGGGGAATGATATCCCTGAAGCCACCTTGTGTCCCCACTGGAGAGAAAGGCAAGGGACAAAAGAAGGGAGGAAGTAAACAAATAAATAGCAGTTGTGTGAGTTCGATCAACTCTTCATTTAACCAGATTCAAATGCATCTCTGTGAGTCTGTTATTAGTAAAGAAACAGACTGGATTAATTTAGAATGCCACAAAGTATGATGATGTCTCACAATACGGCAAGGAAAGGGGCCGGCAGGGAAGTTTCTTACAGCAAAATGTTACCGAATGTTAAAATTTATAAGCATTTGTAAGTGTTAAGTAAACTAAGAGGACTTAAAACCCCCAAAATGAATGTAATAATTAAAGGGATGAAAAGATTACAAAGGCTATTTGAGTAGTTAAAGAGTGCAGGGAATGGACCTAAGACAAAGTCGTTTTCAATTCAAACTTAGTGATCCAATCTTGGCTCAGCTGACCAATCTGAGAGGAACTGTAGTTTATCAGTTCTAATGGGCATCTGTATTCTTTCAGTGCGGGGAGCTCTCTTGTAGGACAAATTAATATATTAAACCACACCATTATTATTTTAGAGATTAAACCACAAAAATGGTTTTAGTGCTTGCAACACCCCACAGCTATATATAGACCATCCCTTGAAAGATTAAAAAAGGTCTAATGTTTAATATCTGACATCGTCACACCTGGGCCCCTGTCTCTTCCATATATGGCTGTGGGTGGAGTACAATTCGCTCCTTTTGATAATCATGCCATGAGCAGATGTGGAGTACTAATGAAACTTTAAAAAAAAATAGGCTGACAGAGCTCTTCCCTAAGCAGGAATATTCTAAATACCTAGCCTCTGTTTTGTAACCTACTAGCCAACTGAAGCTAAAGACTTGCCAAATGGCTGACACACATGCTCCTTAACACCAAGGACTGCCTGGTGGAACTTGAGCTTCAGAGCCTCCGGTTCTGCTAACTGGCCAAGTGAAATTCTGGATAGCTGGCAACTTCTCTGACGATGGCTGGCCTGCCTTTGTTTTATGCTATTCCTTCAACCCTGTGCTGGTTGCCTGGAAAGGACTAGGAGGAGAAGCTGGGACATACGACTTAACGGGAGAACAGAGAGGAAAAGTCTCAAGAGAATGGCAGGCCTGGAGAGCAAAGGGATGTTCACTCCTGACATTCCTATCAGGTATCGTGGTGTGAGTGTGTGTGTGTGTGTGTGTGTGTGTGAGAGAGAGAGAGAGAGAGAGAGAGAGAGAGATCAGTCATAAGCAACTGATCAGTCATAAGCAAGGTTGTTGTTTTTTTAAAAAGTTACTATCCTGAATAATCAAAAAAGGGTTTAGCTTCTGCAAAATGCTCTGTCCAACTTCATTAATTGTCATTAGTTTACATTACAAAGAAACCTGAAACAATAGGCTGCCCGACTGCCCTCGGAGTTCCCGGGTTCACTGGAAATTAAGTTCCCTTCCCCGAAAACAGAAGGACTCCTGTTCTGCTCCAGCCTCCTTTGGGTGGAGGCGGCCTGAATCGCCCCAGCAATCTGCCACCAGACAGAAAGCAACATTGTTTATCAACACCTGGTTCTTGTAATGACAGTTTATCTTGTTCCAATAACCTTCACTAACTTAAACTAGAGAAGAATCCTCTGGATTTGAACAAGGTTATTCGTCACATCTGAATATACGTTCGTCAGTGAATAAGTTGCCATGAAACGCACAAATGGTCTCTAAATCGCTAAGGGTGCATAAACGATGTAAACAAAATAAAATTTGTGGAGATAATGTCCAGAGAGCAGAGTGAGGACATGAGAATCTATTTCAAAGACAGTAAATATAAAATGCAAATCACCTGTTTGGGCATTTATGAATGTGCCATGTGTTTCCTTTACTTACTACGTGCTTTGGAGGCACAGCCTTACAATTAACAATCCCACCCCAAATCTCCAAGAACCTCCCACTGTTCCAACTGCTCAGAAGAGATAAACATTCTGAAAAAAATGTTCTCTTAACGGCCAATTCACAACTCCTTTCACCCCTTCCCCCCCCCCCAGCCAGTTCTTTAAGCTTAAGAAAGATTTAGGCTGCTAATTTGCAAAACAAATCAGCTAACATAAACAAATACCATCTCTTGCAGCTGCCTAACATCACACTGTAGCCAATTATGCTCTTCCCTCCCCTCCCCCGCCCAGTCATTGAAAGCTTTTCAAAGCCAGGCATGAGAAGTCAGAGCCAGGCAGGCGTATCCAAGTAACACACTCCCCAAGCTATTCAGTGGGCTCAATGCACATTTTTTCTAAAAAATCACACAGCTCCTGCCCCTATTTAGTTACCTTCGGTTTGACTGGGCTTTAGTGTACAATTGCAACTCCCCAGTTGCTCCATCCAAGCGTTAGAAAAGGAAGAACTTTGGGATAATCTTCTGAGTCCGTGCAGATCATGATTATTTTGTCAACACTGTTGTAAGTTAACCGTTAGCAGCTTTCTCTCAGTCACCTAATAAAAAGGGCAATTCTCTGTTCTTTGGCATCAAGCTCACAGCTGACTTATAGCAACTGTGTAGGCTTTTCCCGGCGGGAGACCTTCAGAGGTGGTTTCCCACCGCCTGCCTCCACCTCGTGACTCTGGCACTCCTTGGAAGTCTCCCATCCACAGACTACCCACAGTTGACCTTGCTCAGCTTCTGAGACCTGATGAAATCAGGCTAGCCTGGGCCGTCCGGGTCAGGAGGGGAGGGGAGGGGAGGGGATTTTCTTCTGCGACACCAAAAAGACAGAATGGCTCAGGG
Organism: Lepidodactylus listeri; assembly: GCA_029233225.1. NCBI lineage: Eukaryota > Metazoa > Chordata > Lepidosauria > Squamata > Gekkonidae > Lepidodactylus > Lepidodactylus listeri. The sequence continues at coordinate 14,330,138 of JARCFY010000010.1, read as the reverse complement.
CCTCCAAAACTTAAGTTTTACATTACACATTGCCCTGCTTATTTCTGGTCAGCACACACACAAAAAACCCTTTTGTTTTCTGCTCATTCATTTCACTTTTTAAAAACACTGCGTAGCTTTGACTAAATCATTTCATTCACAATAAGCAATGTTTGAACCACTGTTCAGACACACTTTAACCTTACACTCGGAGCATGCATTTTAAAACTGTTAACGAGACATCAAAAGCCAAAAAAGTCGACCGTTGCCTTTTGGGACAGCTTAATAAATAAACAGATAGACAGTTATGGCAACAGAAATATTACTTGTGTGAGCTGGTGGACACTGAAATCCAAGAGCGCTTCTAAAATATTAGTTAAATCCAACAGGCACAGCAATTTCTTGCTCTCTTCTCTTCTCCTCCCCTCCCCCTTCCTTTGGTTCTCAGAGAAAATGCTGAGGTTTCATCCAATGCTCTGAATATCTGGCTAGAATCCAGGAAGCACTTAATAAAGCCCTGGCAACTCCCCTGCATGACTGACGCCTATACAGAACCACAGACAGTCACATCTGATAGAAAAAGAACCACACACAAAGCGACGTTGGACAGAAAGAGCCTTTTCGCTCCAACGCGCGGGGGGGGGGGGGAACGGGGACCCCAAGAAACAGAATATAACAGAGTACAAATTTACTCAAATGGTCTCAGTGTGATTTCAAATGTTTCTCTCCCAACTCCACACTTCATGATGTTGCAACAATTAACACACTCAACAGCTATGCGGAAATAAGGAGAACCAACTCGATGCTGTAATGCCGCCATCAAAACTGGTGGCATTTCGAGATGCCGACGAAAAATTTCACATTGCTTAGAAATGCACTTCGGGAGGTAGCTATTAGTATTTTCGCTGTCAAGGGAGAGCGACGGGCATATAGCAAAATCGAAATCCCTATTCAGATTTGATTCAGTTAAAACGTGACACTTTGAGAGTGTGGCTAGGCGAGATGCGGGTGATCTGTGATCGGTACCTGCACATTGTGCATCATGGCTAAATGCATCTGGTATTTTATATCTAGATAAAGGGCACCACCCACATTGTTTCCTCTTTGAAAAACTAGATATGGACTGCAACTATTATTTCATGGAGGCCTCACGGGAACATAACCAGATTTAACCTTATCCTTGCTTTTCAAAGAGCTGCCTGTGAGTACAGATTTCATTCATTCATATATTTATTTATTTTTCAGATTTCTATTCCCCCCCTCCCCGCGAACGGGCTCAAATGGCCCTGCTGGGACCATCTAATAGTTTGTATCCCCGTCCTTCAAAGATCCGGTGCAGGAAGAACAGCCCTCACCATTCTGCAACTAGGAGAACTAGATCTGAGTCCAGCGGCACCTTACAGACCAACAAGATTTTTGGGGTATTCAAGAGTCAAAGCTCCCCTCATCAGATACCTGGAAATTAGTTATCTAATTACCTGAACCATTCTGCAATGAGTTATATATGACTTTTCCATTACCTTTACAAGTTGCTTTAAAGAGCAACCTCTAATACGACAGTTTTCTTCAAGAGCTCTCTCGTGCCACTTTTTGCAGGTGTGGAGTGAGGAAAAAAAAGACACCTGGGGTTGCTCAAAGGAGGCCCTGGCTGCCAATTCAAGGATGGAAGGCTGAACTGCTCGTCTCAGAGGAGTCACAATAATTTGAACACACATACCGGCTCCAAACTCACACAGCCGACAAACACACACCGTAAAATCTTTACTACTCTTTGCTCCCGACCTCGCCATACCTAAAAACTGACTGCTTTACACGACCATTGATTTATGTTGTGAGAGCTTTCTCCTACAGCCCCCTTTCTAAAACAGCCTTGTCTGTAGGAGGTACGCCAAACATGTAAAGGAGAGTCAATTGCAGTCCCTAACATGGGGCCAGCAGGTGCCAAGTTGCCTTCCAGGGTTTTCCCTGGCACCCACTTGCTTCTGATTACCCTCCTCTCACACTCCTCCCTTATCCCTTCTGCTTCTTGGGCTCCTGCTGCCCATTCCCACTCTTTCCTTTGCCACCATTCACATCCCCACCCTCCCCTTTCTCTGCCTCTTTCCCCCCTCTGGAGACCTTCTGTCCTTAACCCCGCACCCAATACCACTCCTCCAGCTGGCTCAGGAGTGTGCTAAAGGGGATGGAAGAGATTGCAGTGGTGTGGTGACACAGATCTGAGCTCCATCTTGCCCCCTGTGCAATCTGAACAGCAGCCACAGCTGGACGCTGGCTTCACTGTTTGTGTGTGAGTGCTTGAAGCCACTTCACCACTGTCAAACCTGCCCCCCCCCCAAGGAAGCGGGAGAGAGAGGAACTGTCACCATGGGAAAGGAAAGTGAATATGAGGCATGCCAGAAGGGACAAGGGAAAAGGAGCAGAAAAATGGAGGGTTTCGCTTTTCCAGTCTCGGCTAGGAAAACCCAGTCCAAGCTCCAGCCACCTGCTACGTCCACACAGACACCAACGAAGAAAGCGTCAGCTGGTGCAGCCCATTCCCTAACAGATACAATATCGCTGGTGCTACAGCCGCTGCTGGGACTGACCGGCAAAGCTTAGAATCTTGGGAAGAGCACCTCACTGGCTGGCTGTGTCTACCAGGCTTGTCACACGGTTGTTGGTTGCTGCCTCTGAACCTGAGGGCTTGTGTTTTTTCCCTGAAAGCCAGGGTTTCTACCCCTGGTTTAAGCTTGGTTGGGAAACCTGGTTTGGGCAGGAAAGTACAAACTGCAGCTTAGACCCAGTTTGGTGTGAGAGCAGAAATCTTCCATCAGCTGACCACATACAAGGACAAGAAGGAAGGGAAAAGAGGAGTGGAAATCCAAGGATTACTCAGGCTCTCCAAACTAGTGACAAACCATGGTTTGTGGTTATATTTGAACGATGCCATTGTGCATCACTCCAGGTGAGGTGAAATCAGAGTGCCAATTCCACCACCGGAAAGAAGCATTTGCCAGTCAATGCTCCAATACTTAGCATATTGTAAGGAAGGGCTATGGAGTGGTCAAGGTTTAGTGTTAATAGGCTGCTACCAATTGGTAAAGGCTACATAAATATATTACCAATATAAGGGATAGTTCCTAATTTGCTGAGCAATACGTTCATACAATATTTTTATATTTATGAACGCTAGGTCACCGTATCCTCAGACCAGTTCTCCCTGAGTCACTTGCTTCTGGAGATCTCTTTTACTGCTCTTATGAACAGGTTTCAAGTACCTGCTAAGTGTAAGGCGAATAGCAAAATGTTAACAATAGTTAGTAAAACTTGAGAACATCTTGACATGCAGAGTCCTCAGCTATCAGAATTCATCCACAAGCAAAGCTGGGGAAAAGATTTCTTATTGCTAGAGAGCCAGTTTGGTGTAGTGGTTAAGAGCACGGACTCTAATCTGGGATAACCAGATTTGATTCCTTGGGCCAGCCACAACTTCTTTCAGAGCTGTTTTCTCAAGGGCAGTCCTTGGGAGAGCTCTCTCAGCCCCACCTACCTCACAGGGTGTCTGTTCTGGAGAGGGGAAAGGAAAGGAAAGGAAAGGAAAGGAAAGGAAAGGAAAGGAAAGGAAAGGAAAGGAAAGGAAAGGAAAGGAAAGGAAAGGGATTGTAAACTGCTCTGAGACTTCTTTTGGGTAGCGATGGGCGGGGTACAAATCCAATCTCTTCTACTACTAATCAGCATTTTGGACAATGAACCTCAACCTTTTAAGATGAAGCTTCATCGGATTAAATTCTTACAGTCAGAATCAAATGTATAGTAATTTGGGGGACCAGGCTTTGGGGCGTTCCCGGCCTTCCAAACAGAATCAAATGCAAATGATATATCATCACACCAAACAACCAGCAATAAAAACACACATTCTTGCATTCTAACATCCATCATATTTCTTACTTCTCCATATCAAATACGGTATGGATATCTCCCCCACCCCCACCCTGAGACACAGCAGTTAAATGCTGCATGGCCGAAGTGTGGTCTTTGAACCATCAAAAGCTACTGGAGCGGAAACACTGGCTTTGTCACTTTAGGGCTACACAAAGACTCTTACACTAAATTGCACTGACATTGGCGGGAGACCACTAGCTAGACTGGTAATCTGAACGAGTAGCTAAAATTTGGTTCCAGCAAAATGGATTTCTAATCTAATATCAACCGTGACCTTATTTAGATTTAGCAGTGTGCCAAGTAAGGAAATGGAGCTGTACATGGGGAACAGTTTAAGAGACCATGGGAGTCATTCACATGACCTCTACTTTTCCAGTAACTTAGCTGCGCATTATTTAACCAATCTAAATGCTGCCAAGAGGCAGCTCGATCAAGCTTGACATATCAAATCAGGGTCACAAAGACCAGACATTAAAAGCATGAGCTCTTATCTAAAGAATTTACCATCTCTATCTCCTTTCCGATATTTAGACTTCTCTAATTCTATAATATGACCCCATATTCATATGCTCCAGAATATTGTTAGCCTTCAGCGTTAGCTATACAATTATAATTAATTTTTTTTTACTAGTCCACTGATTTTAGCGAACCCTGAAAATGCCTATCATGGGACGACTCGGTTAATGTCTACCTATTCTTGATGGCTTAAATACCATACCCATGAAATCTATCTGCAGATCACTTCAGCCTCTATCTCTGACCTCCATGTGCTCACCCATCAGTTTCATCCTGGGTCCCCGCACTTCACAGCTAATGCAGCTTCTGAGCTCCACAATACCTTTCTCCTTCCTTCAGCCCACTAGCTTTGACACTGACAGAAAACAGGATTATATGGGACAAGCAATAGGACCCGCGATACTCGCGGGGGGGGAGGTGAGCCTCTCTCCCTGGAAATTGGTGGTGGCGGCGGCCACGTGCTGAGCCTCCTCCCCTCCCTCCCTCCTCCCTCCCTTCCCAAAAATTGGCGGCCGTGCGCCGAGCCTCCTCTCTCCCCTCCCTCCTCCTTCCCCCCTCCCTTCCCCAAAATCGGCAGTGGTGGCGGATGCACGCTGAGCCTCCTCCCCCTCGCCTCCCAAAAATTGGCGGCGGCCGTGCACCGAGCCTCCTCCCCCTCCCTCCCTCCTGAAAATCAGCGGCAGCGGCGGCCGTGTGCCGAGCCGCCTCTCCTCCCTCCCTTCTCCCCCCTCCCTTCCCAAGAATTGGCGGTGGCAGTGATGGCATGTGATGGCTCAGTCCCCCCTGGGAAATTTCGGGGGAAGCTCAAGCCCTCGAGCCCCCCGTAGTCTACGCCTATGCAGACAGGGGTTGAACTTGATTGTCTCCTCGTCCTTACAGATCTCTAATTCTGTTACCTGCTTGTGGGAAAACTGCTGGTATGTTCAGAATACCCTCGCCTCCAAAATGTTGCTATTTTCCAATGTAACTATTTGGGTGGGAACAGAGTATCACGAGAACATAACAAGATCCCTGGTGGATCAGACCAAAGGCCCATGTAATTCTGTTTCAAGTAATGGTCCACCAGGGACCATGGGAAGCTCAGTGATGTGAAAGCCACAGCCATCCCCAGCAACTTTTCATGGAAGTATTAACTCTAAACACAAAGATTCATTTAGCCATTAGAGACAGGTGGTCCCTACTGTGTGGGTCAAAAACCCACAAAAGGCGGCCGGGGGGGGGGGGGGGGAACTACTCAGGACTAGAGTACACCCGCAGCCCACAGGTTTGCAGAAGGAATTCAAGATAAATTAACTGGAGTTTTTAACCCGTCCCCCCAAAGTAGACCACAGCATATATGCATACACAGGTGTCATAAAACCAATCCAGCTGACATCCTGGAAAAACAAACAGCTGGGCACTTTGGGAAGGTGGGGGGGGGGGATAATGACTGAGGAGGCTGGGAAGGGGGAAGAAAGCAGGAGCTAGGGGGATGGGGGTTCTGCCTGCCCTGTGTCCTCTCAGGTTACCCTGTCAAGATGTTAATGTCAAGGTTCTGGCCCAGTCAAGGGGTAGGGTCCGAAGCATCCAACAGGGAACAGCCCCATGAGAACAGGTCACAGCACACACACCCCGGTAGGCGTGCTGTGAAAAAGTAGTGGATGGACAGGAGCTAAGGGGCATAACTGAATGCCGGGCAAGATGCTATGGAGTTGGGGCCCTTCCAAGGCAGACCGTCCCACAAGGCTGGGGGCTGACACGGGCCAGCATTAAGACCTGACTCCCCAGGCAACCTTGGACAACCTTATTGTGATGACCAGGATGCCAGGCTCAGGAAACAGTATTGCCAGGAAGCGGGCAGGGTCAAAAGAGGACAATGCGGACTGGCAGGATTTAGTAGCCACATACACCCCCACTCCCAGCTGAGGACCCCCTGCTCGTGCTAGTTAAGGGAGCCAAGTAGGACATTCATGAAGTGGAGGAAGGCCAAGGTGGCTACAACCTCCTCTCATCTCGGTCAGAAGTCGGCAAGATATGGCAGCAACCCCGTCAGGAAAGGAGTGCAGAGTAAGTCAGTGGATATCACAGCATAGTTGTAAAAACACATTTACAATCTTCTTATTGATATTGGAGGGGGGGAAGGAGTGTGGTTTCTAAACCAACGTCCTTGCACTCTGATAACAAACCAAACCAGACTGTTCTGCTGTAGACAAGAAAGAGGTGGAGAGGGCCTGAATGGTAGCAAGAAATGAAAACAGAAGGGGAAAAATGAACAACAGTCTAGAAAACCAGCTGCAAGTCTTTTCCTTTCCTTTTCTTTTTTTTGCTGCAAGGGATTTGGTAAACGCATTCTTGTTGGGCACAAGCAAGACTTCTTTCCATATAACCTCACGTTAAATCTGAATGTGGCGTCCTCGTCGGTTTGAATAAGCCACCACACAATACCTGTGTGGCCTGTGACCAATTAACTTGCGAACTTTTAACATTTTGAGAATATTATAGTTTAATTCTTCCAGAAACGCCAGCAACTAAGTTGATTTGTATTTCTGCAGTTTAATACATTCTGAAGTAAAAGAATGTTTCAGAATCTTTTTTTTAAAAGTCTGCCAGATGTCGTTAGTTAATTGCAGCAAAGTAAATATAGTTGGTTGAAACTCTGAATGCAGCCTCTTGTTTTTACAAGGGAAACTCAACTTTCAACCTGAATTTCACCACTGGGTAATTGCACGGCCGAATTTCTTTCTGCAGCCAACATGAGCTTAAATTAGTTGAATATTTTGTGAAGTCAAGGAGCTTTTCAACTGAAATAGCCTTTTGAACCTGCGCAAAGAGATTGGCAACAATACTTACATTAGGTTAATGAAGCAAAAAAAAACCCCACAGAATCAGCAGTAGCACAACAGAAGGAAACATAATAAAATTTCTACCTCCCCCGCAGCAGCTATGATGGCACAGTGCCGACACAACAGCGCTTGGACGAGATACTGCATGTCAAGACGCAGTCAGGAGATTCCATCTCCTTATTAGCTGAAGTGTATTACGAAAGCCACTTTTAATTTAATCTTCTTGCACAGTTCTTCGTCTGCTTCACAGCACCAACATAATTGCAAAATGCATATATTTAAACAGTTTTTTTAAAATGCAATTACTTAAATTCAAATATCATTTAAACTATACTAAATGCACAGCAGTACAAAACTCGTGGTATAGTTTCGCTTATTTGTCATGAAGGTGTCTCTAGGTAGTAGTTGTTGTTATTATTATGCCATCAAGTCACAGCTGACTTAGAGCGACTCCATAGGCCGGAGTCTAAAAAAACTGTGAGCTAGCTCACACTAACTCAGCTTATAGGGAACATTGGTCACCAGAAATCGACATGACTTCCAGGTGTGCATACACACACAAAAAAGAGACATCAAGGGGTGGTTTGCCATTTTCTGCCTCTGCATCATGACCCTGGCATTCTTTGTTGGTCTCCCATATAAATACTAACTGGGGCCAATCATGCTTAGTTTCTAAGATCTGACGAGGTCAGGTCAGCCTGTCTATCCAGCTCAGGGCCTATGTATTATCACTTGGAGGCAATTCAGCTCTATGGCTGCTCTGGTCCCAGCCACATCGAGGGATGTTGGAACACAAAGCCACATTCTGAGACACTCATATATGCACCATTAACTTCTGCCGGCACTCACAAAAGGACACTGGCAGACCTACAGGCACTCATGTGGGCAGAATCCTTTCTTTTGCTGGCCTCTCAGTCCTTGACACTTGGGACACCTCTTCAGAGTGTAACCCTTCTGCCATTTTTTTAAACCATCTCCTCTTCCTCAGAGCTAAGAGCGTAGCAAATACTCACTCTTTTAGGATGATGAAGTGAAGAGCTACCAATGTGTGGGTATTTGTGGGAGTTAGGAAGTAGGACAGGGGTACTCTGTACACAAGATTTCCCTTGCTCAAAAGCCAGTCGAATATGACTCTAGGGATGCAGCGCTCATCTCCGTTTCCAAGCCAAAGAGCCAGCACATGTCCAAAGACTTCTCCGTGGTCATGTGGCCGGCATGACTAGATGCCGAGGCGCACGGAACGCTTTTACCTTCCCATCAAAGTGGTTCCTATTTATCCACTTGCAATTTCTTGCTTTCGAACTGCTAGGTTGGCAGGAGCTGGGGCCAGAGACGGGAGCTCACTCAGTCACGCGGCACTCGAACTACCAACCTTCCAGTCTGCAGTTCAGTGTCTTAACCATTTGAGCCACTGCAGCCCCTACTCTGTACACAAAGGCAACTCCAAAAGCACACAGTTGTCTATTCTGTCTATTTGTCTATTCTGCCAATTTACCGCATCCTGGGATCTTCAAGAGGTTTATAATAAAAAGAAATATTGCACCGCAAAAAAAAAAAACAAAAAACTACCCCAGGTATTTGATATAGCCAATGTACTCTCAACCACCCATGTTAACGATTAAAAAAATGCCCTGGGGTGGCACTGCTTTAACAATGTTGAGTCTTTTTCAGCAAAGTGGGCTATAAGTACTGTAAAACAGTCCACAGCTGAGATGGGATAGAATGGAAGAGTTCATATGTGGGGTAGACCATGTCCAAGGAATAAGGTGAAAGAAAGCATAGGAAATTACTCACACACCAATAATGGTTCTAGATGTGGGTTTGATAGGAAAAGTTTGGCAGCACCACCTGATAATCATGGGAATCCTAATACAGCCTAACTAATGAAAGCCTACATGGGGGAGTGGTTAGAGTGTCACACTAGAATCTGGGGCGCCCACGTCTGAATCAACATGCCACTACGGAAACCCGCTGGGTGACCTTGGGCCACTCACTCTCTCACAGCCTAACCAACCTCACAGGGGGCTGGAAGCAAAAATTAAAAGGAGAGGAGAATGTTGCAAGCTGCTTTGGGTTCCACTGGGGAGAAAAGTGGGGGAACATCTAAGTAAACAACTTCCCTTTGTTTCCCAGAACATTTTTACTGGCTAGTCCAAAGCCACCCAGACACTACAGTTTACTTATAATAATAGTCTTGATGATTGAAAGGGATCCCATGGAAATTTTCCACTCATGGAAGCGAGGGTGATTTTTGACAATTTCCACCACCACCCCGTGCTGACCCCAGGGGTCCTGTCTCCCAGGGGCAGTATTTTGAGAGTTATTTTAGACAGCAGCAGGGGGAGGGAGCAATGAAAATCCGTTCCATCAATGGAAACGATCTACAAGATCCAAGCCATGATGAGATGGAGCAGAGCTGTTTCCTGTTACCCCAGAAGGTCAGACCAGAACCAACAGGTTGAAATTAAAAGAATTTTCAGCTAAACATTAGGAAGAACGGTTCCTTAGTGGAACAGGCTTTCTCGGGAGGTGGCGGGTTCTCCTTCCTTGGAGGTTTTTAAGCAGAAGCTAGATGGCCATCGGATAGCAATGCTGAGTCTATGACTCACAATGAATTTAGGTAGATCGTGAGAGGGAGGGCAGGAATGGAGAAGCCAGTGCTCAGTACTTGTGGCCCTTCCCAGGGTAATGCCCAGGGTAATGCCAACCGCCACTTTGTGGTCAGGAAGGAATTTTCCTCCAGCCGAGATTGGCCCAGGGATCCTGGAGGTTTTTTGCCTTCTTCTGGGCATACAGCAGGGGTCACTGGGAGAGTGGGGGGAGAGGCAGCTGCGAATTTCCTGCATTGTGCAAGGGGTTGGACTGGATGACCCTTGGGATCCCTTCCAGTGCTATGTTTCTAAGAGATAAATTGTTGTTTTATAACTCTCTATATTTCCACGTAATTTTTAATAAGTGGTATTACTCTATGTTTCTCCTTCCTATTACACCTTTAACTGATCAGCGTGTGATACTGTACAGAAGTTTGAACAGCTGGGTACTTAAAGCACTTTACACTGCAATCCCCGAAGAGTTATACCCTTCTCAGTCTACTGAAGCCAACAGGCTTAGAAGGGACTCTACTATTTGTGTTTCAGCATTCAACCACAATATAATGCTTGAAAAATTCTGTCCATCATAAAATTAAGGCTGTTTGGCCCATCAGTACGAAATTTGGCAGACAACCTACATGCAGATCTGAACGCTGTGGCCACATTTCAGATCAATTAAAATGGTTTAGTTATGCAGGTTTTTTTAAAAAAAAATTCCACCATTTTCCCCCACATCCAAAAATATTTTCAGTTTGCATTCTGTAGAAAATTCATAAATATTCCCAAGCTCTTGTTATCTGGTTTGCTGGAACTCTATGTTACCTATATTAGTGTTATGAGGTTTCCATGTCCCCACATATAACTTTAATTGAAGTAGGGGCAAGTGACAAGCTCATGTGGACAGTGAAGTAAGTCTTCTCCGTGGAATGTCCACCCTCACAGAAAGCCACAGTCTGGCTTCCTGCCCAGCCAAGCATGGAGAAAACAGGCTGAACTGACCAAGTGGCAGAGCGGATTATCAGGGGATGCTGAGTGGGGCAGAGAGAGAGGTGCCCAGAGGCAAACTGCTGCTCTCTCCCTTCCTGAACAAGGCAAGCTACAGGTTCATGCAGGGATCCGGGGATGCCACTGCCCAGGGGGAGTAAACAGCTTGCGTTTCCTAGTCAACTGCGGGCGGGTTTACCTGGGGCTTCCTTGCTTCTGTGAGAGGATCTGTCAACTGCACTGTTTCAGAACTTAAAACTGACAACACAAAAAAAGGACAGAACAAAGCAACACAATAAGCATGTTCATTTGGAAAGGTTCTGTTTACACTGCAGAAGAATGCAGTTAATGTCCCTGTTGATCAGAATAACAAATTAAACTTCAAAAAAAATCTTTTAAAAAACCTCTAGCTTTTGGCAAACAAGAAGGTTAACTTTGAAGGGCTTTTACACTTTGTACAGTTGGGCTGCTAGACTTCTGTGAAGAGGCAAGGGGGGAGACTTCTGCCCATCCCGCCCCAACACAGAAGGTGCATTTAATTCAGCTAATTTCCCCCTCCCAAAACCAAGGAAATCCTGAAGTCCCTGCAGTTTAAAAGGGGTGTTGAGTTCCTTACAAATTCATTTATTTTCCAAACAAACGTGGCCACTGTGAGCAGTACAAACACTGTGTGCATTCTGTGCACTCTTACAACTGGAAATCCATGTACCCACACACACACACACACACCCTTATATGGGGAGGGCGCTCTGCATACGGAGTTTGCATTATACAAATGTTTAATAGGAGTTTGGTTACATGTCAAAGATAATGACACGGAATGCCCAATGGAAAGAACAGATGTCATGGCACTGCTGATTTTTTTTGTCGGCGGGGAAATATATAAGAGAAAGGCTAACTGTATGGAGCCTGAGTAAGCATAAAACCTCAGATCACACCACGTCCTGACTGCTCACCTGGCACACAAGTTAAGACAGCAGTTTTAGCTTACAGTTTTCTTAAAAATCAGGAATCTGTCACCGCGTCCTTCTCTTAAACTGAAGGTTCCCCCCCCCATTCCGAAATCTATATACTGTGCACACAAAGCTAATTGTAATACACCATCAACCTTGTAAGAAAGGCCTAAAATATACAAGGCACTGAAAACAAATAAAGTGCACAGGATCCCGCCTATATATTCACAAATCCAGATAATCTACATATTGTAACTATTTTACATCCACCCTGACTCCTTCTGAGAAAGGCAGACTACAAGAAAAAATGTTCTCGTGCCAACACATGACATTGGAATTAGCATGTTTGATTTCCACAGTACACTGAATGAAATTAAGACAAAGGAATCTATGAAACACAACAATAAGCAGGGCTTCTTCACTGTTTGGAGACCCGTTCCCTCTAACTAGGATCTGTTTCACTCTCTTAACCTAATACGCACACACGCGCACACACATTTTCCGTTGCAAGAACATAAAACGGACATAATTTGCAGCTATCAACTACAAGAAGAAAGCAAGCTGTTCTCCAGAGATAATTGATCCAAAGGCCCTTAAACTAAAAAGACTCATTGATTCAATCAGAACACCAAGCCTGTCAATTAAAAATGATTTTCAAAAGTACTTAACTGTTCTATTCGGTACCGCTCTCATCGGGCTTAACAACGCATGGAAAGGAGTCAGAGGGAAAGGGGGTGGGAAGGGCGGGGGGGGATGCCTCTGATTAGAATTTAGATGCATTTTCAAACTTGTGCTTTCGAGACACACTTGTCAAGGAGCTAAGAAACAGGTGTACCTTGTTGACTGTACACATATTTTATTATCTACTTATTTTATTCATTCCCTGCTTTCCTCCCCAATGGGGACCCAAAGCAACTTACCAACGACATCTTCCCTTCCTCCATTTTATCCTTACAATAGCAGCCTTGTAAAAGACTGTAGCCATGAAATTAAAAGACACCTGCTCCTTGGGAGGAAAGCGATGGCAAACCTAGACAGCATGATAAAAAGTAGAGACATCACCCTGCCAACAAAAGTCTGTATGGTCAAAGTAATGGTATTCCCAGGAGTAATGTACGGCTGCGAGAGCTGGACCGTAAGGAAGGCCGAGCGCCGAAGAATAGATGCTTTTGAATTATGGTGCTGGAGAAGACTCTTGAGAGTCCCTTGGACTGCAAGGAGATCAAATCAGTCAATCCTAAAAGAAATCAACCCTGACTGCTCCCTGGAAGGCCAGATACTGAAGCTGAAGCTCAAATACTTTGGCCGCCAAATGAGAAGGGAGCACTCACTGGAGAAGACCCTGATGCTGGGAAAGATGGAAGGTCAAAGAAGAAGGGGACGGCAAAGGAGGAGATGGTTGGATGGTGTTACCAATGCAACAAGCATGAAATTAAGCAAACTCCGGAGAATGATGGAAGACAGGAGGGCCTGGCGTGATGTGTTCCATGGAGTCATGAAGAGTCGGACTTGACTGTGCGACTGAACAACAAAAAAGGTAGCTAGGCTGAGAATACATGACAGGCCCAAGGTCACCCAGCAAGCTTCCATGGCAGAATGGGAATTCGACCCTGGGTCTCCCAGATCCTAATCCAACACTCTAACCACTACACCAGACTGGCCCTCATGTAGCAGGGAGTCAAGCGTCACCTCTGCATAATGAGCAAAGTGGTCCCAGGTAAGGGCATTAAAAGAATCGAGCAGAGTGACTGGAAGCCAAAAGAAGATGAGCCAATGCAGCATGAAAGGGGGGGGGGGAGAGAGATAATAAAATTCAAATTCATGGTGTGTTTTTGTGTTTTTTCCCCATACTAGCCATCGGCAATAACAGGAAAAGGATAAAACAGAAAAGATGTAAGCACCAAAGGGCAGCAAAGCAATTGACTAGCTTTCATCATAGCAATCAGATTAACAACAATCAACAAAATATGATTTTTAGGAAAAGAAACCTGGGATTTTCATCACACTAAGGCATACAGGCTTCTGACCCGGTTGTTACTTTCTGATATTTATTAGCCAATAGAAAGTGAAACGTCTGAAGGTCAGATCAATTTTTTTTGCCCAGCCTCATCTGGGGGGAGATATTTGATCCTAATGATGTATGAACGTGACATTTTAAAAAGTAATGAATGAAAATCCTCTATTTCTCCAATAATACATGAACAGAAGAGAGGAAAATTCAGCCTGAATCTGCCAGCCCTTATTGACTGGGGGAAAAGAGACAAAGAAGCAGCAGCAACAGAGGAGGAGGAGGAGGAGATTGGATTTATACCCCGCCCTCCACTACTCGAAGGAGTCTCAGAGCGGCTTACAATCTCCTTTCCCTTCCCCTCCCCACAACAGACACCCTGTGAGGAAGGTGGGGCTGAGAGAGCTCTGAGAGTACTGTTCTTTCCAGAATAGCTCTGACAGAACTTGTGACTGACCCAAGGTCACGCCAGCAACTGAATGTGGAGGAGTGGGAAATCAAACCTGGTTCTCCCAGATTAGAGTCCACGCTCTTAACCACTGCACCAAGCTAGCTGAAAGATGGAAAGAGAAAAGTATTTAAAAACTATTCTGAAATAAAGGGGCAATAGGGACCAGTGGGGAAAATAAAATACAGGTGTTTAGCTTGAATGAGAACAGCACTGAAGCACAGCGCAAAGGAGACATGCTAAGAGGTCAAAAACACAACGCAAAAACCAGCTGGCCAACATCAAACTGCAAATTCATGCACATGAAGGCCCAATGACAGACTCCATCTCCAAGAGCAAACTGTATTCCTAGTACTCAGCTCTTCAACATTACGCTGTCAAAAACAACAGATACATATCACAGTAGATTAATAAAAGACTACTGTGAATCAGTGCAAGAAACTGATCATGTGAAAATGATTGGAGGAGAATTGGGGAGTCCAAAAAATACAGAGATCAATTCAGAGGGCTTTGGCCCAGGATTTCCAGGTGAGTTGTGGAGCCCATCTGCTGGGTTGCAAACCTCACAAAAGAGGTTTCATTGGCATGGGGGTGCCATCTTTTGGAAAGACATGCTCCTGGAGTGCATACATAGAGCTGGAGTGCCCTTCCTTCTGCCTCTGTCGGTACACAGGCTAAGAGGAGCTGCAGGAAGGTGACATGAGATCGCTCAGCGATGGATGAAGGAGGGGGTTCCTCTGTGGCTCGGCAACCTGGCTTGTTCCTCAATGCAGCGCACTTCTCGGCCTTTGGTTTGCATTTCCTGTCCTCGGCTCTCTCGGTATGCCCATGGTCCTGGCCCTGACACCGGTGAGGTCACAGATCTGGCCCCGCCTCTACCTGTCATGTGTCTCCAATGTGACTTCTTGGGTGCATGCTTCCAGCTCAGTGGGTCTCACTATCTATCAGTGGGTCCTGGCTCTAGGAAGCTGAAGGCTACTGGTACAGACAACGCACATTAAAATCAGAAGAGACAGTGCTACAGGATTTGTGCCTGCTTGCGGGGAAGTGAACCAGAAAAGCCAAAATCGTGTCTGTGGTCACTCTAAGTTATCTGCTTTTATGGACAATACTAGTCAAAGAATTTGACTTCAGGATCATAAAGCGTCTTTATCTTATGTTGCCATGGCACGAAAATATGAAAAGACAGGAGTAGCGGCGGCAGCACTGATTTCTTTAAATCTGCTGCGAATTAACCAGCTATAGCCTTGAAACATCTCCCAATAAGAAGGAACAAATAATCATCGTATACAAAGCAGCCCTATTCGAAACGTCGGGTCAGGCAATGGCAGCTCTACCAAACAAAGGCAGGCACATGTCCTTATTTCAAAATATTCAGCCTTCTGAAGATTCTGTCTTCAAATGGCGATGTTCGCCACAAAAGATGTTCTAGCTGTGGAAAGGAAACACTCGCCTGAATGGCGTGAGTGAAAAAGGCAACTGGGTTTGGCAGGGCAATTTGCAACAGCAGCGATTGAGAATCCGGACAGCTGGGACCATAAGTAGCAGGTGGCTGGCCCTTCGCAACTCTCTGCATTCCTGAACTTTCGGACTCATTTCTAGCCTTCGAAAGCAGCACTACTACATCACCACCAGCACCTCTTCTGTGTATAACTTCTGATATTCACCTTTGTCTTCTTCTTATATAAGCTCCTATATTAATCAGAGCACTTCCAACAGAAATGTGGTATTACGTTGGCACAACACTGGCCTGCCAGATGTTCCTATCTTTCTGATGATCCTTGCTCTCTAAAGACATGCTCTAAATAAAGAGACCCCAGGTGGACCCCGAACTTTCAGGCCTTGTCCTGAAGAGACACCATGATGTTGTGGACTGGGGTCTGGGAAACCCAGGTTCAAGTCCCCACACTGCCATAGGGGTGAAGTTTGATGGGTGACCTTAGACCGGTCACACACTCTTAGCCTAATCTACCTCATAGGGTTATTGCGAGGATAAAACGGAGGAGACAAGAACGATGTAAGTTGCTTTGGTTCCCCACTGGGGAAAAAAGTGGGATATAAATAAAGTAAATAAATAAAATAAACGAAGTATGATGTTGCCAGACTTCTAATTATCTTCTATGCATGAACTTATTTTATTTTATTTATTTTAAATTCCATTTGTTGACCGCCCTCCTCAGGGCAGTGTACATCAAAGGACTCTTACATAAATGTAATAAAACATTAAAATCATAAAAATGTACAACAATAAGTTCTCAGTCAGATGGCGATGAAGCTACCATAGTCTGCTGCTGCCTCACTGGGGGGGAGGGGGGGGGGGGAGGGCAGGAAAAATAGGACTGCCAGCCAGATGGAAATGTAACACTGCATTTTTCCTAAGTATTTATTTATTCCATGAATTATTCAGCAAGCATATCACACAGCAATACATTTCTTTTGATATATTTCAGAGGACAGGTCAAGTGGGAATACAGCCGGAGAACGACAGAAACCAAATGAGAACGCGGCATGCGCACCTATGTCAGTTTACTTCTGTTTGCCTGTCCCCGGGAAGATCTGTTCTTCTGAGAACAAGAGATAAAAGCCCGACTGTTTGTGTTTAGCTTGAAACATGGCTAGTCTGTTCTTGTTTGTCCAACTGCTTCAAAGCAGTTATAGAAGTGACAGGGGTCCAGATCATTCAGACCAAGTCTATGCAGAGCCATCCCTCGGAGAGACCCAACAGAGATGACTGACCCGGACCCCATACGTCTTTAAATAAGCTGTTATTGATTTGGACAGTAGGGCCTGTGTGATGCTCACTGGCCAGGTGATTGGCAGTGGTGTGGCCCAAAAAGGCTTAGTGGAGGCTTTGGGAACTTACTTTTGGCCCTGCACTCTCTAGAGTTGGCCCCAAGTTTGCGAGTCCATACATAACACCTTCTCACCCACATGTGACTCTTAGGGCGCATTCATACAGCTGTTTTGAGCCGTACCAGGCACAAGTGCCTGGTGGATTTAAAGTGCACGTCCAGATCAACAACATCTGGGAAGTGTGCCACTTCTGTGAGTAGCCTGTCGATCCCCATTGGGGATCCGTACTTAAAAGATAGTGGTGAAAGGCAAGTCCTAAGCTGGCCGATGGGCCAATGGTGGACTTTCCCCCGTCTAGTTGTTCCACCAGTGCACAATCAGCCTGTAGTGATGGTCTCCAGACCATCCCTACAGCCACCATTTTAAAAAAGTCTTAGTGATGCACGCATAACCGCTTAAGCATGCAACATCCCCAGAGCTCCACTCAAATGATTCAAACAATTTTATGTTTCTGACGGTCCCCTGAATTTTATCAACTTTATTAACTGAAATTGTACCTAGAGGAAGGTACCGCTGGCGGTGCTTTTACCATTTTAGTCCGTGCATGTGCAGAAAAAAAAGTATATGGTGAGGCGCATATGCGTAGACAGGACTTTTTTTTAAAAAGCCCACCGCACAGCTCCTTACGGTGGATGCCATCTAGACAATCCACCATGGAGTCCCACGCGACAGAGCGCTTCATAGTGGAGCTGTCTGGTCGTGCAACACTGGATCAAAAAGATGTAGATCAAATTACAGCCGGGCCAGTGGCAGGATTAGCTGCCCGTCTGCACGCATCCTTAGCCAGCCTTATTCAAAAATGAGGTACTTCGAAGGGAGAACGAGTATCAGAGTCAGCCCTGTTTGGTGTAGTGGTTAGGAGTGTGGACTGTAATCTAGGAGAACCGGTTTTGATTCCCCACTCCTCCACATGCAGCTGCTGGTGTGACCTAGGGTCAGTCATAAGTTCTTTCAGAGCTGTTCACTCAGGGGCAGTTCTCGAGAGAGCTCTCTTAGCCTCACCCACCTCACAGGGTGTCTGTTGTGGGGAGGGGAAGGGAAAGGGATTGCAAGCTGCTCTGAGACTCCTTAGGGTAGTGAAGGGCAGGGTATCAATCCAATCTCTTCTTTTGTTAGAACCAGTGTCTCTTAACATCAAGCCAGCAACATCACAAGCACAGATATTAAATGTTTTAATAGCTATAAATCTGGATTCAGCAGCATGGAAATTTGTGTTTTTAATCACAGGAAGTACCGCTAAGTACTGAGAGACGGGCGCGGGATCCATGTCTGGCTATCTACAGTCCTTCAACAAAATTACCCATCCAAGAGACCAAAAACATCTTTCTAACATTATTTTTTAGTTTTTTTTAAAAAAGAAAAACAAAACCCTGCAAGTCAATGGTAGCCATGAAACCCGCTGGTTCAGTTCAAGGGTAAAATTATATTCCAATCATGTACCGCATTAGGAAGTGCCCCTTATAAATACACATTCAGCTCACTTCTGAGTTTCAATCCAGTAAGCAATTCCCGCCCATCTGGTAGCCTCTGGCAAGAAACAACTGCTTAAGGGCAAGTAGCAAAACTCGCATCCTGACTAACGCCTCCCAAGTAGTCCTTTAGTCAAGGCCTATTTGCCTCTGAACTTGCCAGAAATGGGGCTCACTTTGGGCTGTTCCTATTTCTCTCCCCATCTACCAATTGCCCGTGTCCACTGCCTACACAAACTGCTGCTGATTCCAACGTCTCTGAGCAAGTGCATGCTTGACCAGGTACAGAAGAGGTTTAAAATGGCCTAGGAAGGGAAAGAGAACACTACAGACAACTGAACTAGTCAGCTACAACTAAGAGATGCTAGGAAGTTAAAGGCAAAGAGCTCCCTCCCACACGCAGGAGAGAATTGTGAAGGTGGTACATGAGAGGTAAAGAAAGAGGCCACTCTGGCTGCCGGAAGTCTATAAGTGAAAAGCCTTCCACCCTCACGTTCCATTCTGGAAATCAGATCAATAAAATCCGTTTGCAACGGACAGCCACACTCTTATGCAATTACAAGATAGTCAGGCATTTCATTCCTCTTTCTACCAAGGATAAAAATTTGGTCCCTCCTAGTTCGGGGCCATGTAGGTTTTACACTTCTAAGAACCACCTTCTCGGGTCCTAAGGCATGATCCAGCTGCAGTTAAAAACTTCTATATCAGACTGAATACCAGCAAGCTAAATGCATGCTTAACTCCTTCACATTAAAAAAAATCAGTATGACTTCCCCTTGGCTGGATCCTGCCCCTATGATTTGAGCTGCACGCAAACACAAGGACCGTGTTATGAAGCAGAGAGCCAGTTTGGTGTAGGGGTTAAGTGTGCCGAATCTAATCTGGGAGAACCGGGTTTGATTCCCCACTCCTCCACTTGCACCTGCTGGATGACCTTGGGCAAGCCATAGCTCTGTACCAGCTGTTCTCTCAAGGACAGTTGACTCAGAGCTCTCTCAGCCCCACCTACCTCACAGGGCGTCTGTTGTGGGGAGGGGAAGGGGAAGGAGTTTGTAAGCCGCTCTGAGACTCCAAGTGAGTGAAGGGCGGGATAAAAATCCAATCTCTTCTCTTCTTCTTCTTCTGCTTTTGACACTTGGCCAGCAGTCAAGAACTAGACTGAGAAGAAACTGTGAGTAGTGTATGTCTGCCACAATTATTACTACAGTTTCTCTGTAGTAATAGTTGTGATAGACACACACGACCCACAACTAGAAGACGACTAACAGAATGCAAACGGGTTTTGGCAGACCTGTTGTTTAAATGGGGCAAAATACCAGGGCCCCAATGTGATTGTGGTGCAGCCCAGCAAACTATTTTTCACCTGTCACAGGAATGGGAGCCCCATGCTCCAGGACGATGTCCAACACAGGTGAGATACGCAGTATAGCAGGGGTGGGCAATTGTTTTGGCTCGGGGGCCACTTTGTGGGAGCGGAGGTTAGCGGAGGGCCGCACCTTTTAAAATGATTGCATTCATTAGTTAATTTTGCATTTCAGAAAAGATATAAATTGTATCATAAAAATCCATAAATATAACTTAAATAAAATAGTGGTAGTTTTAGTCAATTTATTTATTGTGCTAATTTCATATCATCTATAGCTGCAAGCACATTTAATTTTAGAATCAGTTTAATGAGATAAATGTATCATATCACACTTTTCTACAATTTTTTTGAAATCAGGAGTGAGATTGCTTGTTGAGATTCTCATCACAGCCTGCAAGTTAATGTCTGTCAAAGAGCATCTATATTTACTCTTGTTGATCTTCATGCAAGAAAAACTTTGCTCACAAATATATGTAGACCCAAATATAGAGAACATTTTCCCAGCAAATTTCTTCATACA
The DNA here is from genome assembly GCA_029233225.1 of Lepidodactylus listeri. Lineage (NCBI taxonomy): Eukaryota > Metazoa > Chordata > Lepidosauria > Squamata > Gekkonidae > Lepidodactylus > Lepidodactylus listeri. Next base: position 14,309,708 of record JARCFY010000010.1, on the reverse strand, counting down.
TGGAAATTTTTTCAGCAAAGATTTGTAAAAGTCAACTAATAAACCTTTCTTTCACAGTGTGATCTGACTGCATGTCAATAAGTTCAAGCTGCAGCTCCTCAGGTGCTGTATCAATATCAGCAGTGATGGGATGAGAGCAAATTGAATTTAAGCTCAATTTTCTTGAAGTCCTGAAATCTTCTAGGCGGGCTGCAAAAAACTCTGTGGCGGGCCGCATGCGGCCCCCAGGCCACAATTTGCCCACCCCTGGAGTATAGAATGTACTGGAAATACAAAACATTTGGAAATTATTTGGAGCTGTTTGCCTATTTGAATTGCTTTCCTGATTTTTGTAGCAGAACATTGTTCCATCATTGAAACTGGTTCTGATCTTGAGAAAGCCTTTGGCAAAACGTGATTTCCATTAGCTAGCTTGTGCACTGGGGTCACTGGAACTGTGTATAGAACCGTTACCTCGGAGACCATTTTCTACTTTACATCTGATACGGAGTGAGAAAATCTGAATACCCTGTGTTTACCATTGGGATCTCTGATGTTACAGAAACTGAAGCATTGCTCATATTATGCATGGACTTATTTATGATATAGCACATTTCCTTGTTTGTCGACTTTGTAGCATTTATATATGTCTGTAATGCTTTACAATATACACATTGAAAAGTAATACTGAAGTGTTTGTATGGTTTAAAATCTTTATATAGAGATTGTGGTAGTTCCAGGGAGATGTGACAGAGTTCTTTGAACTTTCCCCAGCTACAATTGAGTGGATCGAAAATTTAGATATTCGTATTTAGTGTGATCATTCAATCTGTCATTACGTTTCCTATGTGTAACTTTACTGTACGATAAATAAATACTACCCACAGTGCTCTTGCTTATGGATGCCTAGAAGTATTCTTTGGTCAACACATAGGCTACAAGATATGAACTGATGCCTACTAGCTCAGAAAGCCTATGAACAGGACTAATCCTATACTCCATGAGCTTTTCCGTCAACGACTGTTAGCCACTATGGCCTTAATCAGGACCTCCAAACTTGTGAATATGTGTACTTGTGATTATACGACACTGATAACAACTGAGGATGGCCATGCCCTATTTGCCAAATACCAAGAGTACTTGGCTGCAAAATGATGGAGAGCTGGACGACAGGTCTGATCCAGCAAGGCCACTTTAAGGACTCTCCATCAGAGGAAGCGGTTGCACAGTCTGAGGCTGATGGCACTTTCCTATGACTCTTAAGAGGCTGCCCCAAGAAGCCATCTTAGACCCTCCTTTTCTATACTGCAAACTTGAAGAGCAGCTGTGTTCACTGAGCCACTGAAAAGGCTTTCGCCTGTATCCACATTCTGTATCCAACCATGCAGTTCCAAAGACTCTGCGGCAAATTCTGCTCATTTCTCTTCTCCCATTATGCTGTTTCTGAGGTTCAACTGACCCTGAGGAACAAAATGGGACACGGATGGAAGGAGGTTCAGTGGGTCAAGGTGGGAGAGGCAAATCAGTTGCAAAGGCCAACCCCAGCTTAAGACACCTTAAGAGCTGGTGAAGGTTGGGCACTGCATGGCTGCCTTCAATCTTTGCAAAATGACTGACGTAGCCAAATACGTCAATGTCATCCCTTCGTTTTGGCAGGTACTGAGGTCCTTGTATACAGCAACAGAACCGCTCCTGCAAAAATGTGTGTGCTGATGCCTTTGCGTTTTATTCTTTCCATCATTATTTTGCTTCAGCTCCATGTCATGGTCATTAAAGCAAAGAAAAACTCAATAAAACAAAATGACAGGACAGGACAACTGCCACCGACTTGACTTTTGCATTACCTTGAGCTCCAGTTCTGCTCAATGGTGTTTTGTTTTTTTGTTCTTTTTTAATGCTTCCTTGTTTTGTTACGCTTTTAAACCCTGAGCTACTTCAGAGTCTGTTCTGAACTCATGTTGTGAGTTTCAGTTCATCAGTAGCATGCTACTACTTGTGAAATAGCTTGGTTTACGTTTTCTAAATAAAATGTGAGCAATGATTGAACTATTCTACTACTTACTGAGCAGGCTGCCAAAGAATGCGGTCTGACATCTGCCCTATGGAGCCCTGTAAACAGTGTTGAGAGCCAGTGCCCCAACAGTAACCAGATTCCCTACAAAGATCAATACTCCATGCTTGCAAGCTGCCATATAGAAGGAAAGGGTCTAATAACTGGCTTCGAACACTAGAATTAATGATCAAAATAAACAGAATTCTTGGCTTATTTGTAATTACTAACCTCAGAACCTTCACTTTTACTTCAAACTAATTAACAAGCTGCCACAGCTGGTATGAAGACAGGGGAAGTGGTAACAGGGAGGGGTGGGGACGGTTAACTCTTACTTCCCCTGCTACTTCCTGATTAAATTCCCTTCCCAGGCCAGTTAACTGTATGGGGGGGGGGGGGGCTGTTTCATTTTCATCCCATCCTTTCTTTGAAGATTTTGGGGTGGCAAACGTGATTTTCCCCTGCTCCGTTTTACCCTCACAACTACCCTGTGAGGTAGGATAGGCAGAAAGTGACTGACCCAACGTCACCCAGTTGGCTTGATGGATGACAGGGGATTTGTACCCAGGTTTCCCCCACCCCAAGTCTGATACTCTGACCACTACATCACACTGGCTCTTCAGCATCCACACTGTATTTGCCCAACAGAGTATCTGTCCGTACACAAGACTCATCTGTGTGAAATTATGCACAGACCGGGATGCACGTACACCTCCCAGTTCAAACACTCTGGAATCTGATGCTACCACCAACCACCACCCGGAAAAAGTACCTTCAGTGTCACATATCTTAAAAGTACTTCCTGTAGAGGCTCAAAACCATGAACTGCTGAAAGCACTGACTATACCATGCCGAGAATGTGGACTGGAGGAGGACACAACAGGGATGCCTAGTGAGTGTAATCCATCCCTTGTGTCCAACATAGCTTCTGGAGTATTTACTTATCGCGGCATGCACACTTGGTTGCAGGCCCTGGTTCAACCCTGGCTAAAGGAAAGACAACATCTGCAGCAGGGGCACCTCCAAAAGATCGAAGATGTTTTCACAAGTGCTTTCCAAATCATGTTGAGCATATGCACACACATGGCCAATCATGTAAGGTTATGATGTCTAGATAGCCCAGACTGATTAAATGTCCCCCCTCAAATTCCAAGCTTCCTGATCAAATGAGGAATTGGTGGAAGCAGAGGGAACCCATACAGCTCTCTGGGGTGAAAGGGACATTAAGGCATCTTGCCGATTCCACTCCTGTGCATCTAGCAAAAAATCTCTGTACTTTGTGATTTTTTCCCCCTGAGGTGGTGAAGAAACCTTTGTTTGGAGTTCCAAACCTGTGAGCAATTTGCTGAGAGGTCCTCATGGTCAGTGTGCCTGCTAACCTGACTGCCCTCATCTGTCTATGCCATGGTTGCTTCCCTTCATTAACTGGAGGCCCCGAGATCCCTTGGAAATGAGCTCCCCAGCTCATCTGGGGTTTCTTGAACTTGGATGATGTAAAAAGTTATTTCCCTTTAACAAACCTCCTTTGTCCACCACCACCACAAGATCTACTCATTTGTGCAGGTGGACATGAGCATGTTCCTGTGCTAGAGAGGGAGAAATCGGTAGAGTGGTCTGGCCTGAGACCTGGCCCACAGAACAGCTTCCATACAAAGGATCACAGGTTGCATCAAGAACATTTGATTCACCTAGAGTAAGGCTGGCACATGCCTTCAGCTTTTGCATCCTTGCATCTGTGATCAGCCCCAGGTGAAGGAGGACTAAGAAAGATTCATAGCACTCTTTTCTAGGCTGAGGATGGACCCACGTTTACTAAGATTGCAGGCTGCTGTATGTCCCTCAGGGCATTCTTCTTAGGTGGGGAGTGGATGAGAAGGCTGTGTGGGTAGGGATGGATGCATATTCTCCTGGTCCTGAACACTGATACCAGATTGAAGAAGGTGGTCTGTTACTGAAAGTGCTTTTCCTACTATATGAACCAGTGGTACTGTGATGCTGATGGTTTACTGGTATATACAGGCATGCTTCTGAGAGATCCAGCAAAATCAGGAACTTGTTCTTTTGAAGTACTTCTGCCACACATATTAGTATTTTCAGATGGAAGTGCTTCCTTGGTCCATGTGAGAAACTGGAGTGAGGAAGCCTGAGCAGACTGCCCAGCAGGAAGAAAAATGATCTACCACCATCACAAAAAGAAACTGGAGAATCATCCTGCCTTCCAACTCTGGGAGGGATCATCCATCAATCAGGATGCTCTTATCCTAGCAAGAACCCAAGAGTAATATCAATGAACTCAAGAGGCCACCAAGAACCAAACAGAATAACAGCCTGCTACTATTGTTATTACCACAATCCCGGGCTACAGGATCTTAATTGAGGTACTTGAAAGCACCTTTAAATGCAGTTCAATATTTCAGTACAAATCTCTCTTCTCTGTTTCTCCTTCCACCCAGTTTTGTCCAAGGGTGATCACGAAAAGATTTTGAGTCCAGGCCTAAACATATTATTGCCTGCATGCAACTCCTTAACATGTTGGTCTCTTAAAATGCAGAGTACTTTAACACCTTGATCATTCAAGTATGAATCCAAAGAAAAAATTCTGGGTTCAAACCCTATATGATAGTATTAGGGGCAATGCTGTGATAAGGCAAAGAAGCTGTCTTTGTGGAAAAGGCAGGGAATCATAAGCTGGAGTTGGTGTAACAATTCAGACATATTTGGAAAGTTAATCCAGGAAGGAATAGCATGTGCAAATATACACACACATACATGATTTTCTTTAAATGTATGTAAAAGCTTATGAAGGGGAGGGAGGAATGATAGTGAGTAGTTACAGTACACAGAGGGCCATGCAGGAGAAATATTTGAAACCAGAATAAATTGCCTTGAAATCTATAATACAGAGAATATAGATCTAATACATCTGCATGCAAACTGTGGTAGCTAATTAAAGAAGGTTCCATAGAACTGCTGTAACTGTCATACAGTATTTACTGATCCAAATAAATAAGGCTTGTAAATAGCACTCTGCTATTCACCTAAGGCAAACAAAAACTAGTAGATAAGGAAGCTCCAGCAACAAAGAAGTTGAATTTTTACGCCATAAAAGTGTGATTTAGGTTTGCACAGAAAGATAAGGTTAAGAATGTTGTGGGCTAGCAACATCTTTGGACCGGAATAAATTGTGTGTTTTTAAAATACAAAAAAAATTATAGAAGAAAGGAAAGAGATCATTTGAGAACCTGCACTCTGCTTTCAGATAACACTATAAGTAGTAAGTCTATTATTATTCAAGTATTATAAAACAGTGCAGCCCATCCAATCTTGTTTCACCAGTTCCATAAAGAAGTCAAAATGAGCTGTAGCTGGTTTTAAAGCAAAAAGCAGGGAGGGAGGGAGCTAAGCCAGGAAACTCAAATCAGCAAAATGAAACGGATGCTGACTATTATTTAAAATCAATACAGCAGAGTTAGAAAAAATAATTAATCAAGAACCTATAAACAGGCTCTCCCCTGCATTTTTAACCATACTAATATGGACAAAACACTAAATTCTGACACTAAATATATTGCGTTTAGACTACTAAGAGGGAAGGGCATGAAGAATTGGGCGTTTACTGTCTGAAAATAGCCTGTGCCATTTTATGGACATTTTCTGTAGTACAGCAGCTAAGGTTCAACTACCCTTCATCAAGCCACTTCGCTTTGACCAGAGACGTTAAATCCTGTTGGCCAAAGGCAATCAGAGAAGCTGCATCACTTGGAGGTCCAAGTAATGAGAGATCCAGGCTCAGCTATCCTGCCCCCCTGCTGGCATAACACACCTTCAGCCCGTAAAATGTAGGGGAAAGGACACTGCCCCTTCCTGGCCAGAAAGGTTCCATGACTTCGGTAGAAACACTCTGGTACCCCATATCAGGAAGTGCTATTAAGACAACTTGTGAATAGGATGAGTTCAGTGTGATTTTGGGAAAAGATGAAGTGAACTATTGCTTTTAATTTTCAAGGGTGCTCTGAAAAATAAAAATTAACTTGGTTTAGGTATAATTTTATGTCAGTTGAAAGAAAGTTCATTAGTATGCTGTATAAAGAATCTAGTTCAAGAAACATTTACTAAGAGCACAATGCAATCAGCTAGATGCAGCTTGATCCCATGCAAGTTTACCCAGAAGTAGCCCATGCTAAATTCAATGGGGCTTATGCCCAAGCATACATAGGACAGCCACTTCAGATTTGTCTGCCATTGTTTGGAGCCTTATTTTATTTTTGGCTTTAAAAAACCCTGATGTCTTTCCTCAAAGTGTGAGGAAAATTACAGCCAGATCGCAAGAGACCATGACACTGGACCATTTTAACATTCATGGCAAAAAAGAAGAGGAGTAGGTTTTTATACCCCAATTTTCTCTACCCTTCTTCTCCCCACAGCAGGTACCTTGTGAGGCAGATGGGGCTGAGAGAGTTCTGAGAGAACCATAACTGGCTCAAGGTCACCCAGCAGGCTTCAAGTGGAGGAGTGGGAGATCAAACCCGGGTCTCTAGGTTAGACTCTCGTCACTCTTGACCACCGCACCGCACTGGCTCTCCGGCATGTCAAGACTTCGCAACCAACATGACTAACTGCGGTGCTATCCAGGCCTGGTTGCACTGTTGGTCCATTAAGACTATTTTTTAAAATTGAGCTAATGTGGTTGTATCCTTGCAGAACCTGACAAACCACAACATTAAAAACATCTCAAGGACTGTACAGAGACAATGAATATAAGCTTATCAATACAACAGAATGCAGAATGCAGAAAAGCTGTTCAAGCTAGCATCGACTGTCTGGGCCTTCAACACTTCCATCTGGAGGTTGAGAGATCTACAAGCTTGCTCATATGTATTTGCAAAGTACTTTTTCAAATTTAACCTGACCTGGAGCCACGTAGACACACAGGTTAGGGCTGGGCCTTAGTTAATACTTCTAGTGTTCCCACTAAGCTGTGTGCAAGAGCGGAAGCTCATTAACACAAGAAGCCCCACTCAGCAGCAACCTGGAGCCATACAGGGTCTTGAGATGCCCACTGCCCACTTAAAGATTACAGCAGTTATAGTCTGCTCGGAATGTGAACTGCTCCGCTCAGTAGAGGAAAAAAATTAGATGGAACATTGAATACCTCCCCCATGAATACTCAACATTCTCAACGTTAGCTAGAAATTCTTTACTAAGACCAGGTGGTGTACGCTATTAAAGATTTTCAGTATCCTAGGCTATGAAATATCCTCCCAAAGTTTCTACATACACCAAAAGAAATTCTGCTTAGCATTTTTTTAAACATGTCTGCAGTACTCTCCTTTAGACAATAACAATATATTGTCAGATGTGCTTTTTATTCACCAACCATTGTTTGAACTTGACTCAGACCCTTGAATCAAACGTTCATGGCTTTGTGAAGTAATCAGCTGCTCCAGGCAGTGATGCTGTCACAGGGCCAGACACCAGGGCTTGGTTCATGGCCCCAGCAGGGGACCTACAAAAGCAGGCTGTCAGCCTTGCATCTAAAGAAGTGTGAGCAGAAGACTACTCAGTCCAGATACTAAAATTATGTAATTACACATGGACACCAGGTCAATTTACTGGTGTCTGCAAACAAAGCCCAATGAATGAAGTTTTATTTTGACAACAGAAGTCAGGATGTTATCACAATACCCACTGTGCACCATGTCCAGAAAATATGCAGCTATGATTGAAAGAACATAAGAGAGGCCAATGTTGGATCAGGCCAGTGGTCCATCCAGCCCAACACTCTGTCACACAGTGGCCAAAAACACCAGGTGCCCTCAGGAGGTCCAGCTGTGGGGCCAGGACACTAGAAGGCCCCCCACTGTTGCCCCCCCTCCAAGCACCAAGAATACAGAGCCGCACTTGCCCCAGACCTATCTATACCTTGTGGCTAATAGCCATGGATGGACCTCTGCTCCATATGTTTATCCAATTCCCCCTTGAAGCTGTCCATGCTTGTAGCCACCACCACCTCCTGTGGCAGTGAATTCCACATGTTAATCATTCATTGGGTGAAGAAATACTGCCTTTCATCTGTTCTAACCCGACTGCTCAGCAATTTCATGGAGAGCCAAGTTCTTGTATGGTGAGAAAGGGAGAAAAGTACCTCTTTCTCTACCTGCTCTATCCCATGCATAATCTTATAAACCTTGTCTTGTGTTGTGCACATTCAGCAACTAACAACCATGTTTCTTTCAGAAAAGTAGCCGTTCTACTGAATGCAGAACTCGGCTACAGTTTGTAATGACTTGTGAAGATTCCTAGCCATGCCTTAGCATTTCTAAACATGGAATTGTAGTTGAGAGGATTCTTGAAGGCCATCTAGTCCAGTCCCCTGCTCGGTTCAGGAAATTTAGAGCTAGAACATTCCTGCCAGTTGGCTATTCCAGCCTCTACTTGAAAGCCTTGAAGGATGGAGAGTTTCCGACCCTGGAAAAGGATTCTGTTGTCATACTGCTCTTACTTTGCTTTAAAAGGTTCTCCTAATGTTCAACTGAAATCTACTCTCCTGTAAAAAGCCCATTCAAACCCACCTTTGCCCCCTCCAGCAACACAAAGCAATTCTCTGCCCTCTTGTATACTGATGCCAAAACAGCCCAAAACACAGTAACAGATTTTCAGGCCTTTCCTGTTTTCAGCTCCGAAGGGTAGCTACTGCACAAGACAACAGAGGTGCTCACAGCAAATGAATCAATAACAAGACTTGCACTGCCTGCGGCATTTGCAATCCTTTGATCGTGGACAAATTATGCAACACTCAGTCTGTGTTGTGGATTGTTTGAGGAGACATGGTAGTTTGTGGCGGAGAGGAAACATCGATGAGCTGGGTGACAAGGCAAGAGACATACCTGGAATCACAGAATCATAGAGTTGGAAGAGACCTCCAGAATCATCTAGTCCAACCAACTGCACAGTGCAGGAAATTCACAAATACCTCCCCCCCACACACACACCCGTGACCCCTGCTTTATGCCCAGAAGAGGGTCAAAAAAACCAAAACACTCCAGGATCCCTGGCCAAACTGGCCTGGAGAAAATTGCTTCCTGACCCCGAAGTGGCAATCGGCATATCTCTGGGCGTGTAAGAAAGGGCCATATGAACTAAGCACTGATGCAACCCTTCCTGCCCTCCTTCTCGTGATCTGCCTGTCCCATAGCCTCCTGCGTGCCCTACAGCCTTATTTTTTCTTCTATCAACTCTTGACCAAGAATGGACCCAGAAAATATGCCTCCTTTTACACACTTTTTAAAATTCCAGTCTGATTGTGGGAAAGCCAGACTATGAAAATTACAACAGCACCAATACTTAGCATGTCTGAAGTAGTGCCACTGACCATCTATGGTACATAAACACTCCAAATGGTTGAGCTATCTACCTCACTCTTGGAAGAGATATACTACAATTTCTAGCAGAAAGAAAGAAACTTAAGAAGTTGTAAAGAACAGAATAATCAACTAAGGTTAAAAAAGATAAACTAATGACACTTAGCTGGGTAACTTTATACCCCAATACGTAACATGGCCCAAGGTACAAACTTACCCAATGAGAAAATCCAATTGTTTCTGGGGTAAATTTATACCCTGGATACTTTATTAACTTATAGGAAGGAAAGGATGAATTCTAATTAATTTCCTTTTGGTAATGTCGATCTCCACACCATTTTCCTAAAGGGGCAAAGTGATCAAAGCATTAACTTTTGAGATTTTGCAAGAAAAGCGCACCAACACAAGTCAAAGCTACATTATTAATCAATTACAAGCTACTCTGAGCCCTTAGAATAGGGTACAATGCTAACCACTTTTAAGATCTGAGGGTTTATTCATTTGTATAATACAAAACAAATTCATGTTGAAAACTCAAGGAAGTCTGGCTATAGCACTGAAAGTACCCTTTTCCTTAACTACCAGAGCCAAGAACTCCTCTGTCCAAGTTTCCAAGTGTGGTCAAGCTGAAACCTTTAAGAATCTTTAAGAAATGGTAACTGGAATGCTAACTTCCAAATAGCTGATATTTTCTCCCCTCTTGCCAACAAGGTAACCTGATACCAAAAAAGCCAGTGATTAGGTAAGATACTTCAGGTTCAATATGTTGTCGAAGGCTTGACACAGAGAGTACTCCATCTTTCTGTGTTATACCTCTGAGGATGCCAGCCACAGCTGCTGGCGAAACATCAGGTACTACAATGCCAAGACCACAGCCATACAGCCTGGAAAATCTAGAACAACTACTTCAGGCTCACTTCAGAGCCCGTTTGGTAAAGAGGGCGTGCAAACTCTAATCTAGGAGAACCGAGTTTGATTCCCCACTCCTCCAGATGCAGCTGCTGGTGTGACCCTGGGTCAGTTACAAGTTCTTTCAGAGCTGTTCTGTCAATGGCAGTTCTTGAGAGAGCTCTTTCATCCCCGCCCACCTCACAGAGTGTCTGCTGTGGAGAGGGGAAGGGAAAGGAGATTGCAAGCTGCTCTGAGACTCCTTTGGGTACTGAAGGGCAGGGTATAAATCCAATCTCTTCTTCTTCTTCCTGAAAGGGCTTAAGGGGCCCAGCAGAATTTTGACTAGGAGGCTGGTCCTCTGAGGTTCTGACCAAATAGGACCTTATCCAACAGCTGGGTTAATGACTGGAAGCCAATTTAGCTCACAAGTTCCAGATGACAGGTCAAAATAACCATTAAGGCTATCTCATAATGAAACCTACATAAATAAGGTCGAAATCCAGAGGAGATCCCAGACCCTGCCCTGCTTTCCTAAGGACTGTAATGGTGAGGGAGTATGGAAGTGGGTTTCCACAATACTGTGAACCCAGTAAGGAATGGAAGTACATTTAAAGTCCCAGCATAAATTAATTTGAGCAAATGTTTTCCAGCCTGTTAAATGTCACCGACCCCAACCTTAAACAACGGAGGAAAAAATCCTGACCCTTCCTTTAGATGATGAGAGCACATTTGTGTTTGAAATTATTACTCCAGTGAAAAATGCACTGTATCTTATTAACAACAATTTAAACAGAAATCTGATCTTATCAATCTGCTAAGCAGAAATGGTTTTAAAAAGTGGCTGCTGTTTGTTTTCATTTTAGTCCTGCGGCTTAATAAAATGTCATTTTTATGCAAAAGAAGTGTTCACAGTGTCTACTCCAGGCTCTTAGAACTGGCTGATCAAGATTCTGCCCGGCTACGCAGGAAGACAGCAACTAAAAATCCAATTATTATTTATACAAGTTTTCTGTGAACCAGGTTTACATCAATTGCCCAGTAACATCCTGCATAAATCTGATAATATGGCAAAACAACAATAAATACCAACGGTGCTGCAAAATTTAAAAAGCTGTTATTTGACCAAATTTGTATGGAATGCTGGGGACTTAATTAAGACTGGAATAATCTGGTACACATACAAACAAGGTCTTTCCATGAGTTGGCTCCATGGAGGAATGAGGGTCTTCTGGCCTCTGATACAACTCACCCAGTTCTAGCCCTACTTACAAGAGTGTGGTGGTTAGGGGGTTGGAGTAGCTACTCTCAGCCTTATTTACTTCACAGGGGGGTTGCAAGGACAAACAGAAGGATGGGGGAAGCATTTGCAGCACTATTTCTTGGAATAAAGGGGCAATGGAAGTCAGAGAGATCTTTAGTGACATAACTACAGGTGCTTCCAGATTCTACTTCAGCCAAACGGCTTTGCTCTCATGAGCACCAAGAATCAGAGACCCTGGTTCTAAGGACAGGAAGGCAAGACTCATTAAAGCCATTTGCTGATAGAGAAAAGCTCTCCCTATTGATTCCCCTATCATCCTTTTGGCTGCAACAAGGAAGCAGGGTGTCCCCAGAGATCTTACAAGGCTTTGCCGGGGAAAGGGAGGAACGGACAGAGAGATTTAAGCCCCACAAGAGTGCTACATCATCCCAAGAAGCCAGGTCAGTTAAGAAGTCCACCCGCACAGCAATAAACAGCTTACCACTTCTTCGTCTTATTCCCACAGCAATCAGTCTCATGAGAGCTAGAGCAGATCTCTCTCAGCCCCCAAGACAGCAAGTTGAGCACAGGGTGTTACAGCCATAATGCCCCTAAAGATTATCCATGCAACATATAAAGTGACCTTGAAAGATTCTTTAAAGCAAAAACTTGCTTCCAGCTGTTCAAGACAATTAAGTCATCACATGACAAACATGATATGTTTTCAACTTAGGTGCCTAGACCTCATTTCTGAATACACAAGGTAATCACATTTTTGCTTCGTAACACTGTACTTGACAAGTGATATAGCACATGGAAGCCTGCTTAGTAGCTAAGTAGCTAATCTCATCAATACAGTCAATATCTGGCCATTTCTTGCCTTTCCTTTCAGCAAGAGCCTTCATCATCTTTATTAATAAGAACATAAGAAAAGCCAAATGTTGGATCAGGCCAGTGGCCCATCAAGTCCAACACTCCGTCAGACAGTGGCCAAAAACACCAGGAGGTCCACCAGTGGGGCCAGGACACTAGAAGCCCTCCAACTGTTGCCCCCACCAGCACCAAGAATACAGAGCATCACTTTCCCCAGATTGAGAGTTCCTATCTATACCTTGTTGCTTATAGCCACTGATGGACCTCTGCTCCATATGTTATCCAATTCCCTCTTGCAGCCATCCATGCTTGTAGCCGCCACCACCTCCTGTGGCAGTGAATTCCACATGTTAATCACTCTTTGGGTGAAGAAGTACTTCCTTTTACCAATTCTAACCCCTGACTGCTCAGCAATTTCATGGAGTGCTCACGAGTTCTTGTATTGTGAGAAAGGGAGAAAAGTACTTCTTTCTCTATCTGTTCTATCCCATGCATAATCTTATAAACTTTGATGTCACCCCTCAGCCGTCCTTTCTCCAAGCTAAAGAGCCCCAAGCGCTTCAACCTTTCTTCATAGGGAAAGTGTTCCAACCCTTTTACTGTTCTAGTTGCCCTCCTCTGCACTTTTTCCAATACTATATCTTTTTTGAGGTGTGATGACCAGAACTGTACACAGTACTCCAAATGAGGTCGCACCATCGATTTTTTTTCCTGCAGGAATACAAAACTCCCACCACCCTCTATTCTTCTCAAGGCTAATCATTCTTTAGTGTACCTAACCCAAATTCTTTCTTTCTTTACATCCTCCTGTTATTAGAACAACTGAAAAACTTAAATAAAACCTTTATCTGAAAACACCTACACTTCTTGGAAGCCTCTAGAATCAGAATCCTCTAAGAGGAACTCAACCTTTTGCTCTAGTGTTGCTAGAGGAAACATAGTCCATTTACCCCAGGCATGGCATAATCCATTTTAGCCTCAACTGAAGCACATAAGGACACTGCAAGAGAATGCATGCAAGAGAATCGACAAACTGGAGGGGGCAAGGGCACAATCGATCTAAGAAAGGACCTAACCCAAATTCGTGCATGTAACTGCAACTGACATAAAACATTTGATCTGAAAATGGAAGTGAACTGAAACAAGCAAAAATGAGACTGACAAGATGGCAGCATAGGCATCAACTTCAGGGGGACTGGGGAGCTGGAGCCCCCCCAAAAAACTTTTCCAGGATATGCTGAGCCTCCCCTGGAGACAATGGCCTGTAATGTCTCTGGCCCAGCCCCCCCCCCTCCCCCGGGAAATTGGAAAGTCTACGCCCTTGGATGGCAGTATCCACCTTGAGTCCCAGAGAGAATGGCAGGATATAATATAAATAAATGAATCCCTAACTTATCCCACCCTTAAAACAGGAGATTGAGAAACGAAGTTAAAGCTCTGACTTGTCCTAGATCTGCTTGCTCAAAGAAATGTGGCTGGGTTAGCACCCATTGGTAGTTACCAAGGAGAGAGGCGATAAGAGAAGAACCATCACACTCAGGAGGTCTGCCAGGAATGCTCTTGAGTGCGAGATCCCGCAAAAATGACATTCTGAGTGCTTCGATCAGGTCATTCAACTTCCTCCAATATCTCAGAAGACTTTAGTTGCACTCCTAAGCACTTTTTTGAAAGCTGATTATTGCCTTAGTACAAATTAATTTAAAAGACCGTGCTGCCATTACAGAAAAAATGTACACCACAAAATCCACTGGAGCATTACTGGACATGGTCTCATCCATACATACGGCAGTATGCATAACTGGAAACGGTCATACAGAAACACAGAAGACCTCCCTGTGACAGTTATCTGCAGATATTCAGTTATGTCGAGAGTGATTTCCCTTAGAATGTTTTCACTGTTTTCCAATACATATAGAAAGAGATTTGTAATTCAACCTATTTGTCTCATGTTTATTTTCACTTATTATATACTGTAGATCTTTACGGCTAATAAAATATTAGAGATTAAGTGAATGCATGCATGGTATAATAGGTCTGAAAGAATAACGGGATATCACACTTTTGAAGAAAAAATGCAAAGACTGCCAGTTCAGTAAAGCTGCCAAATAGCCTAAAATTCCAGAAGATTTTAAGAGATTTTTCCAGTGCAAAAGGCAGACATGATTATTGGCAAGAACCAAAGAACTGGCAACAGCAATTCGACAGGCCTGGTCTCCGCTCCTCCTTAGCAGGCACGATCAATTTATTTACTTCATTTATAATCAAGGCTATCACAGTTCTGTTCATTTGAGCACACACAAAATAAACCACCAGACAAGTAATCAGGCCATAGGAAAGAAAAATCTAAATTCCTGGGAGACTACATTAGAGAGTGGAAGATTTTATTATGCTCATGAAGTTTTAGCACAGAATATTTGGAGTCTCAAAGACTCATTTTTATGAGAAGTTATTTCTTATAAAACTGCCAAAGGAAGACACGGCAAGCATCAGTAACACCGCCAAAAAGGTCAGCCTGCTCGTCAACCACTTCAGTTCAATATTACTCAAGAGAAATTCCTAAGCATGAATAAACCATCAACTAGTCTTTACATCATACTCAGGAAATGGACAGTGCAATTAATCCTAACCATTTTTACTTAGATGAATTGCTCTCCTTTGCTCACTTTAATTTTTGTATTATTCTGCAATCCTACTTCATGGATTAAACTTCTCTTGTCATTGGTTTTGATCTTGCATACAGCAAGCCATCGGTACAGCCTACAGTGCTTCAGGATCACCAGCATTTCATATTTAAAATGGGGGGGGGGGGTATGTAAGATATTGGTTTGCATCCAACGTCTGTGAGGGGAATCAACCAAAATCATCACCCTCTCTTCCAAAGGCGGAAGTTCCCTTAAATCTCCGGAACCATGTTGATGGATATAAGCCAAAGCATTCATTAAGGGATCCAAGTAATTAAGCAGTCCCTTTCAATATAATTCTTACAAAATCTCTCTCAAGCATTTTTTCTCTTTGTTCAGGAATAATTACAGGCAAAGACAAGTAAGCTTCTCCCTCATTGCCATCTGAGGGAAGACAGAACTACTTTAGGTTTACAAAAATCATGAGCAGAACATGCACAAGAAAAAACAATGTATAATAAAGCCTTAACACTTCAGAGTGTTCTTGCACCTGAATCCTCCAAGACAGCTTCCGGCAGCATCAAATGTCTACACAGTGACCAATGAACACTGTTCCTGTCCTTTAATAAGATGTGCGATATTCTGCCAGTAGCTCAAAAAAAAGCATTACTTTGGAAATAGTGAAACACATTTCTACAAAAGATATACACTCAAGTGTTGCACAACTGTGCATTAATATTTGTTCCAAGGCCGGTTTTCTTATTTCACTGCCAATATTGGCAGTTTGTTATTTGTTTAAATCCCCCCAACCAGACATTGTTTCATCCCCATTCAAAACGTACTTAGTAATTATGAAGTACCCTGACCATATGGATGGCTGTGAACAAAGAACTCTTACACAAGTTGCTAATAAAAATGTTTTAAATGCACACATTATCTTAGATTCCATTTCGATTTTATATGCAGCTGGGGTTTTTTTTTTTAATGTGAATGGTAAACAATATGATCACATAACAAAAGAAAAAAAAACCTAAGGAAAGACTGCTGTGATTTGGCCAATAAAATATTCAAAAGGAGACCGGCTCCTGTAGATCAGCACCTGAAAGATGCCCCCAAACCAAAAGGTGCGGTTTCTCAGCCAGAAACCCAAACGCTGGCCAGCCGCACCCCTTTTGCCATATTAAAACGCCCAATGCGGATGCAGTCCATTGATCACTTCAGCCAAAGTGTTTAAACTGACCCCAATTCATCCCCACAGGCTTCCACGGTGCTAAACGGGTTCAAATTCCAAGTCACCCGGCCTAAATTCATCCGCAGACCACTTTCCACGTTACACCCACTTGCTACTTACCAGCCGCAATGCTGAGCAGCAAGGTGGCATTGGAGAAGAGCAGCGCCAGCAAAAGGTGCAGCGAGGCAGTCATATTTGGGATTGGGGGGGGCAGCAGCAGGGTGAGGCAGGCAGTATGGTTTAAAAAGAAAAAAGAAAAAGCAACGATCCCGACAGGAGAAGGAAACCTCCCTGTCTCCAAAGCGTCTTTAAAAAACCCACTCCCGGCTTACAACAGTCCAGTCTGAAAGGGCAAACGGCAGAGGAACGGAGCTGCCCGTGCCGGTCTTAGTCCATGACGCCAATCCAGACTTCATCTTTCAGGGGCTTCGCAGACTTCCCTCCCTTGGCTTTCTTCTACAAAAAGGGAGATGGGGAAAAAAGAGAGTTTCTCGGTTCTCGAGCCCAGCAGCCGCTCCTTCCCTTTCCCAAGACGAGCAGCCAAGTCACCATTGAGAGCAAAAAAAAAACCCCCACAAAACACACACCTATATGATCCCCAGACTACTTCCCACGCGTCTTCCCCGCAACAAAGCAGCCCAATTTTAAAGGCATCCTTTCCCAAAGAGGTGAGCGAGGGCAGGAGGGAGGGAGGGGAAAAGAAAACCCGATTGTCACTCCGAAGCAGCTTCCTCCAAAATCGCCCCCTCCCTTTAAAAATTTAAAAAAAGAAAAAGGCAAATACGGATTGCGGGTTTTGAAGGCCTGGGCTTCCAAAGAAAGGAAACACACACACACACCCCAAATTTAAAAAAAAAAAAACACCCAAATTTTTTCCAAAAAATCTCCCAGTTGGGGAAGAGAGGCGAGCTCCCTGCCAGCCAGCCAGCCAGCCAGTCACTTCACATTTAAAAATAACAAGGCGTCGCCGCCTCCCGGGCAAGGAATGTCCAGCGCCTGCGGTGGCCCCATGACGGCTCCAGGAGCGAAGGGGGACGGGGGACCCCGCTCAGTCTAAACGGGGGCAGGAAACCCGCCGCGGCTCCGAACTGGAAAGGGGGACAGGCGGGAGAGGCCTCCTCCTCCTCCTCCTCCTCCTCCTCGGCATCCACCGGCCAGGCCTTCCCCCCCACCCCCCTCGGCTGGGAACGGCGGCGACGCCTCCTCTCCTCTTCACTCCGCCCGGCCTCCCCTCACGGCGCCTCGTCGACGGGGCGGCCTGTCATGCCCCGCCTTGTGGGGTCCGCCGCCGCCCGCCCGCCGTCCTCGGGAGTGTGGGGCAAGAGATGGGCGGCGTCTGGAGGGAGGCCGGGGGGGGGGGTCCTCTCGCGCGCCGCCTCCCCGTCCTTCCCCTCCCTCAGACCAGACACAAAGGGGTGTCGCCGCTCAACCGCCAGCCTCGGCGCCGCCATGCCCCGCCCACTGCCCCGCCCACTTCTCCTCCCCCCTCCTCCTCTCCCGCTCTCGCCCCAGCCGGCGGCGCTCTCGCTGATCATAGAGGCGGCCCTCCACGGGCGGGGCAGAGCGGACCCAGGGACGCCCACTCGTGGGGGGGGGGGGGAAGGAGCGTGGCGAGTTGGACGCGACCCGACCGAACCAGGGTGTGGCGGAGGGTGACGGGTCTGCTGGAGGGCGGCCCGCGGGGGAAGGAGCGCGGGAGGAGAGAGGGCCGGCGCTGGCTGGCTGGCTGGCTGCTCTTCTTCGGTTCCTTCCGTCCCCCCCCCCCCGCGGCTTTGGGACGTCGTTTATATCCGTTCTTGCCCTCGCCTGCTGTGGAGGGATGGGATCGGGGCGGCTCCTGGTTGGCCCTGGGTCGTAGGGATGCCAGCCTCCAGGTGGGCCCGGGGGAACCCCCCGGAATTGCAGCTCCTCTCCAGAGTACAGAGAGATCGGCTCCCCTGGAGCAAAGGGAGGCTTTGGAGGGTGGACTCTATATGGCATTGTGCCCCCGCCCGAGGTCCCTGCCCTCCCCAGGCTCCATCCATCCCCAAATCTCCAGGAGTTTCCCAACCTGGATCTGGTACCCTTATTCCCTGCTGGTGGCCCAGGGGGGGGACCTGGCAACCCTATCCCCCCGGAATCGCAGCTCATCTCCAGACTGCAGAGGTCAGTTCCCCGGGGAGAAAACGGGATGCTTCGGAGGTTGGACTCTGCGTGGCATTGTGTTCCCACTGATGTCCCTGTCCTCTTCAGGTTCCTCCTCGAAATCTTCAGGAGTTCCCCAGAGTAGGCATGGGTTTCCAGCCTCCAGGGGGGAACTGGGGATCTCCTGGAATTACTGCTCATCTCCAGAGTACAGAGAGCAGTTCCCCTGGAGAAAATGGATGCTTTGGAGGGCGGACTCTATGTGGCATTGTGCCACGCTAAGGTCCCTGTCCTTCCCAGGCTCCACCCCCAAACTTCCAGGAGTTTCCCAACCTGGATCTGGCAGCCCTACCCCCTTATCCCCTGATGGTGGCCAGGGAGGACCTGACAACCCTATTCCCTGGAATCTCCACCCTGTTCCCTGGACTCTCCAGGCCTCAGAGATCAGTTCCCCTGGAGAAAATGGGTGCTTTGGATATCTCTGTCCTCCCCAGGCCCCACTCCCAAATCTCCAGGAGTTTCCCAGCCTGGATCTGGCAACCCTATCCCCCTGTCCCCCACTGGGGCCCGGGGGGGGGGACTTGGCAACCCCACCCTGGGGTCTTCTCCCAGCTAGGTTTATTCAGAAGCAGGGTTGCCAGCTCCCGGTTGGAAAATACCAGGAGATTTTGGGAGTGGAGCCTGAGAGGGTGGGGTTTGGGAAGGAGAGGAACTTCAATAGGGTACAATGCCATAGAGAGTCCATCTTCCAAAGAGGCCGTTGTCTCCAGGGGTGCTGATCTCTGTTGCCTGGAGATCAGTTGTAATAGCAGGGGATCTCCAGCTACCACCTGGAGGTTGGCAACCCAATGCAGAAGTCAGTCCCAAACGGATTCAGTCGGGCATGCTCTCCTGTTGTGTTAGGTGTGTGTTAAGGGCTGTCATGTTGCTTCTGACTTGTGACAACCCTATGAATTGATGGCCTCTAAAATGGCCTGTTGTATACAGTCTTTCTCCGGTCTTGCCATGGCTTCGTTGACGGAGTCCATCCACCTCATGTTGGGTCTTCTTCTTTTCCTGCTGCCTTCCACTTTTCCTTGCATGGTTGTCTTTTCCAATGAGTTTTGTTTTCTCATAATATGACCAAAGTACAATAGCTTCGCTTTGGTCACTTTAGCTTCTAGGGCTGGGGTCACCAACATGGTGCCGACAGGTGCCATGGTAATCCATCAACAGTTTTTCTGGTGCCCAACAAGTGTTCTTAGGAAGTGGGTGAGGCCAGGTTGGGCTTTCGCACAGGAAGTCATCTGATTGATGATTGGAGATTTGATTGGCTGGGCGGGGGGGGGGGTTAACGTTGGTTCGGCAGCAGCTGCCACCACAGCACAAGGATCGACAGTATGTTACTGAAATTAAGCTATGGCAGTCATTTTGTGGCTGACTCCACCTCCTACGGCAGCCATTTTGTTACTGCGCCCACCATGCCCCTGTCAGAAATTCCAAATGTGCTCGCAGGCTCAAAAATATTGGGGACTCCTGTTTTAGGGACAGTTCAGTCTTGGTTTGAACTGGAACCCACTCGGTAAAACTCTCCTCCAACACATTTCAAATGAAGAGTTAAGAATGCTTAGAACGTGGACTGTTTATATATTGTGTGTGTTTCTTGTGCCTAATGCATTATCATTTCTGTAACCCCATGTTTGCATTTCTTGGACTTTATACTGTTGACTGCTGTTTTCCCACTTTGTTTTCCCACATTGCAAACTGTGTTGTTTTCCCACACTGTAAACAATGTTTAATTAGGTGAGTCTTAAACTATTTTTGTGCATTGCTAAATGCTGTAATCCGCCTTGAGTTTCAGCAAGAAAGGTGGACTACAAAGCCCTCACCCGCTTTCATGGTCTGCGGTAACTAACCTGCTTTGTGTTGGGGGGGGGGGTCAAAAGCACAGGATGTGAATAAAAACTGAGATGCAAAGTCACATTACAGTAAATAAAAAATGGTTGCAGACTTAAGAGATACGAAACCTGGAGTTTTCTTGTACAAGAAGAGGGGCAGCTTTCAGTTCAAGAACGCTGCAGGGTCCCCAAGCCGTTTCTCTAGGCTACATGCAGAATATGTGTGGTTTGTGTAAAAAAAAATCTGGTATTCAGCCACTGCAAGTCTAGAACATACCTAGGAAGAAACACAGTGGAATTTCTGAGTATGCATGCAAAAGATTTGGCTGCACACCATCAGCTGTAAGATGTGCACCAAATATGGACACAGAAGCTTGGGGAGATCAATACTGTGGCCGCAAAAGGCCTGGAGATCTCCTAATGGAATCTGAAAGGCCTCTTCCTGTGATCATTTCAGGTGGGGAGCCCTGACGGCCTGAAGCAACAGAAGATCGTTGGAGTCCAGTGACATCTTCTGGGTATAAGCTTTCGTGTGCATGTATCTGAAGAAGTGTGCATGTTCACGAAAGCTTGTCCCCAGAATTAAACTTTGTGGGTCTTAAAGGTGCCACTGGACTCGAACTTCGTTCTGCTGCTTCAGACCAACACAGCTGCCCCCCTTGATCTAGTGATATTACTGTTCTGCATAGTGCAGATGGAGGGTTGGCAGTGGATGAGTGAAGGGGAGAAACAGTGACTGACCTGGTGAGACCATGGATGTGACCTCTGAACCCCAGTTTCCCACCTCACATGCTGAAGCTCTCTACTGCTCCAGCTCTCTATGCGTCAGCGAACCTCGCACGGCTGCAGAAAGGTCACGTTAGAGGAACCGGCTGTACTGGCAAGGGGACAGCGCAAAAGAACAGCACAAGACACTCCACGATTCTCTTAGCAAAAACAAGAGTGCAGTCCTAAGGACACTGTCCTCGGAGCGAGGCCTATTGAGTAGCACCGGTCTTACTTCCGCATTGACCTGCTCCCCAAAGTACTGCCCTGTTTTGTAGACCGGCGGTTCTGAACCTTTTTGATACGGTGACCCGCGAGTCCATATTTACTCAGTATGGTGACCCACTCAGGGCCAACCCGAGGTTTTTTGGGATCCTTGGCCAGTTTTTCCCAACCTTTGGCTTGTACCTCTTTCCCTCCTCCTCTTCCTTTTCCATGCAGAGGATAGGACTCATAGTAATGGGTTTAAATTAAGGGCGGGAAGGTACCAGCTGGATATTAGGAAAAACTCTTACCATAAGTGTTGTGCAACAGCGGAATCAGCTGCCTAGGGAGGTGGTGAGCTCCTCCCAACTGGCAGTCTTTGAGCAGCGGCTGGACAAACCCTTGTCAGGGATGCTCTAGGCTGGTCCTGCACTGAGCAGGGTGGTAGACTAGATGGCCTGTATGGCCCCTCCCAACTCTTTGTGGTTCTATATGATTCTATGAGGAGGTTGAGGGGGGGACAAGATTGCTCTCCTTTCAGTATTTGAGGGGCTGTCAGGGAAGGAGGGCAGGGAGCTGTTCCTGTTGGCAGCAGAGGAGAGGACTCGCAAGAATGGAATTAAATTAAGGGTGGGACTTAAAATAAGGGTGGCTGGATATTAGGAAAAACTTTTTTACCGTAAGAGTTGTGCAACAGTGGAATCAGCTGCCTAGGGAGGTGGTGAGCTTCCCCTCCCTGGCATTCTTTAAGCAGCGGCTGGATAAATGCTTGTCAGGGATGCTCTGGGCTGATCCTGCATTGAGCAGGGGGGTAGACTAGATGGCTTGTATGGCCCTTTCCAACTCTGGGATTCTATGATTCTATTCTGTGATTCACTGAATAGCTCCTACCAACTCTTCAGCCTCACCCCCGCCTTCTTCCAGCTCCTATTGTAAAGTTATTAGTTGCCCCTACCAGACAGATGCCTCTCCCCGCCCACTGTTGAAAAGTGAGTTGGAAGGCAAGAACGTGAGATGTCAACATGGAGGACGAGGAGAGACAGAATAACTCAAAGGCCTCAAGCAGCCATTAGGGGAGGGCTGGCCCATGTGACCACTCCCAAAGGTTTCCCAATCCACTTTTGAGCCATGACCCACAGGTTGGAAACACTGTTCTTGTCTACCTAAGGACGCCTGTAACATTAATGATTGTTGGAACCAAGCTTAATATGCCCAGTCTTCTGATCTTCTGATCCAAACAGAGCAACCTGTCTTCTGATCCAAACAGAGCAACCTGTCCCATGTAGGGTAGATGGTTCCAACAGATAAGACTTGCTTTCATTGCCTACTCTTTGAAGCCAACCTTTGTGCACCTTTCATGTTTCTTATCACATCTGCTAACTGGTATCATTGGTCTGCACAGCTGGTTAGCAGCTGGTATCTACATATCTTATTTATTCCATCTAGTCATGCTGGAGACATCCCCTCTCCCCCACCAAAAAAAGAATTTCCTTATCTCAGCCCTTGTTACAGATAGGAAATTCCATTGTTCATTTGTTTCCCAAGAAATTCTTCTAAATCTTTTAACCCCCTGAGCCCCCTTTATTTCAGACCACGGATAGTATATTTTTTAACTTGCTTGTCATTGAATTGCCTAAAATAGTTTTTTCATTACCTCTAAAGGGGGAAAAAATAGTATTTTTGTCGTGGAAGTGCACAAACCAAAAGGTGAATTCTGTTTCCTCTGACGTAAAGGGGACATTTTCCAATTCCCATTACAGGCTCATGTTCATCCATGCTTTGTTTTAATGATGGAAGACGCTTAAGAAATTGCTCAGACGATCCTGCCTGCCAAACCCCCCCCCCCCCCCCATGGACAACTTTCATCTGTTGATGGAAAGATATTTACATTTTCTTGCAGCAACACTGGTAGCTGTGTAGGATTTGTTTGTGCAGTTTGCTGTATGGGGAAAGTCCTACTGCTTTGGGTGGCTGCTGATTGGAATAAAGGTTGAGGGCGATTCATCAACAGTGGTGTGGCAAACATTAATGCCTTCCGCATTGTGGTGGAAAAGTTGCGGTGCATTTTTTACTTCAGAGGACTGCTAAAGGGGCAACTCTCTTTCGGATTGCGCTGTTAAACTCCCCTCGATTTCAGGGGTGAGCATCAGCTCCAATCTTCCCTATTTAAACTAAAAGAGCTTAAACTTTGGTTGGATCGTGCCCTGAATATTCTCAGACTGGCAGTTCTTGAATGTTTAAACCATGAACTTGCCATGTGGTTCCTTGGTTGTGCTGAAAGGTAGATGATAATTACAAATTTACTGGGGGCTAGGGCTGGGGGATCAAAGGCTTGATGAAAAAACAAATGGAAATATAATAAAGATGGAATGCTGGATCCGGTGATCTGTCAGCAGAAGGTACTGACGGTCATGGAACTTCTCTCTGTGTGTCCCCTCCCCAGGGGGGGAGTGTCTTTCTGAACTTAGGAAAGTTTATTCCCTGAGTTGTGGGACCATCGAAGAGTGTGGTTCCATGGGGCGAAGGAAAGCGGACACAATCACCCTTTCTGCTCCTTCCACCAATGCAGATTTCATCAGAGCCTCCCAACCTGTGTAGCTATGATGCCATGCCCATCCCAAGATCCTGGAATCAACTTTCCCAGGGCTGCAATCAACGCTCCCTCTATGTTGCAGAGTCTTGTGAGCAAAAATTCTCCTTTGTGAGCTGCTAGCATTAAAGTTGTGAGCGAGCGATTTGGCTACTGCATAAATCAGTTTGCTCTGGAGCCATCCTTCCTGAGCGAAGACAAAAATGTGTGAGCCGGAGGCTAAAAAACTGGGAGCTAGCTCACACTCACTCAGCTTAGAGGGAAGACTGGTTGGAAAGAACTGCCAGGAGGAGGGATGGGCTGCAGGGAAATTCTTCAATCCTGCCTCCACGCGTTGTGATAATCCAACTCAGCTACCCACCTGATTCTGTCTCCACTGTGTTATCATCACACCGTTGTTGTTCATTATACCCTGGCAAACAAATGAGTGATATGCAATATACCTGCATATGCAACCTATCCCTTGCATCTATGCACCTTTCTTTGGAGCCGAGTTCCATTGTACTCTCTGGGGATTTCTCCCTCCCAAGTAAGAGTAGACGGGATGGCAGTTTCGGCTCCCTGGTTAATCTGCCATGAAGCCTGAGGGCTGAATTCTTATCCTGTTCTCGGGAGTGATTGCCTAGCGCATGATGGGGCTGGAGCAGAAACTTTTGGACTTAGCGATATCTTGCTTCTGTGCCGAAACTCAAATGCTGCAATCAAGCCCAATGACCCAACTTCAATAAAAACTGCAAATGGGCTATTTTTTGCATAAACATGCTTGAAATTCATCAGACGCTATCTTAGTTTTTACATCTGAGTTAAAGGGTAGAGTGACAAGGGACATTTGGGGACAAGCCAGGACACGTGGAGTGGAGAAATTAAGGCAATAGGGGAAGGAAGTGGATGGCAGGAAGTGAAAGCAAAGAAAATATCTGTGCTGAGCAGCAAAGCTGTCTCTCATTTATTAATTTAAAACATTTATTAGCCCCCTTTCTGCCTTATGAACTCAAGGCGGCTTACAATGTAAATAAAACAACCGCCATAAAAAAATACATAAAAGACAGTAATTTAAGGTCACGGTTCAGGACTGCCAATAGATAGAAAAATGATATTAGTCAAATGGTCTCCTAAATAAACAGTCATTCAGAATGAAGGGATATGAATCCCTAACACTTCAGTCCTAAACAGAGTTACACACTTCTAAACCCATTGAAGTTAGGGTTGCCAAGTTTTTCCGGCAGGGGGGAGAAGTTCTCCTCCCGGGATCTTGTGGCACGCACGCGCCACAGTGACGCCACCCAGAAGAGACATCATCACACTAGGCCAGGGGTGGCCAAACTTGCTTAACGAAAGAGCCACACTGAATAAATGTCAGATGTTTGAGAGCCGCAAGACATGAACAAAAATTACACACATGCTTTTACTGAAAAATATGCAAATTTGCTTTTATTAACATTAAATGAGACTTCCAGAAATAAAAACAAAAGGGGTAGGAACAGATAGAAGAAGAAGAGAAGAGATTGGATTTATACCCCGCCCTTCACTCCCCAAGACAGTCTCAGAGTGGCTTACAAACGCCTTCCCCTCCCCACAACAGACACCCTGTGAGGTAGGTGGGGCCGAGAGAGCTCTGAGACATCTGTCCTTGAGAGAACAGCTGGTACAGAGCTATGGCTTACCCAAGGTCATCCAGCCAGGTGTAAGTGGAGGAGTGGGGAATCAAACCCGGTTCTCCCAGATTAGAGTCTGCACACTTAACCACTACACCAAACTGGTGTATTGATATACTGATAAATACTGATACTGATATTTATTTGTTTGCTAAAGATATTTGTCTAAGAGAGAGGGGAGGTGGAAAGAAAGAATGAAAGAGGTGGAAAGAAAGAGAGAGAGAGAAACAAAGAAAGCAAATAGATGGGGAAGGAGGGGGGAAAAAGAGGGAGAGAAAGGAAGGGAGAAAGACAGAAAAAGAGAAAGGTGGGGGGGTGCCTTTGAGAACACATTTAA
The DNA here is from genome assembly GCA_029233225.1 of Lepidodactylus listeri. Lineage (NCBI taxonomy): Eukaryota > Metazoa > Chordata > Lepidosauria > Squamata > Gekkonidae > Lepidodactylus > Lepidodactylus listeri. The sequence goes on along the minus strand of JARCFY010000010.1, from coordinate 14,283,910 downwards.
AGTTAGTTGCTTTCTTTCTATGCTCAACCCTACCCAGGGAACGGAACACTGGCTGGGGAAAGGAAGACCAATTGGGGAGGCATGCTTCCCCTTCACTTCTTCAGCCACCCTGCTGGGAGCCGCACAATATGTGTGAAAGAGCCACAGTTTGGCCTCCCCTGCACTAGGCACATCACCAGGGAGATACTCTAGCATTCGGCTAGAAAGTCTATGATACCATAGAGTTTTAAGGCCGAATGCTAGAGCATTCCTCTGGCGATGTGCTGGCGTGCTGACATCACCTCCAGGTGATGTCATTGCACTGGGCACATCGGCCCAGTCCAGGCACTTTGGGGGCAGAGTTCCCCCCACCAGCTGGATCCGGACCTGCGGATTGGGGCCCCTAAAGCACGCAAATCCCCACCACCCCAGGGGATCTGGCAGCGCTAATTGAAGTCAAGTCTGGGTTTTAAAAAAAGGTTGCTAGATTTCCCTGGCCACCAGCAGGGGATAGGGAACTCAGTAGGGTTGCCAGGTCTAGGTCGGGAAACTCCTGGAGATTTAGGGGTGGAGTCTGGGGAGGACAGGGACCTCAGTGGGGTACCATACAGTGCTATAGAGTCCACCCACCAAAGCATCCTTTTTCTCCAGGGGAACTGATCTCTGTAGTCTGAAGATGAGCTGTAATTCCAGGGGATCCCCAGGTCCCACCTGGAGGCCTGCCTCTCTATCATTATTATAATATTGTTCACCGTTTTGAATGTGAAGAGTAATGGGGATAGATCTGTCTGTCTGTCTGATATATGGAGATACACACACACACACACACACACACACACACACACACACACCAACATTGCCTGCTCACAAGGAAGCCTTTTCCACCGACAGGACGTTTTACCTTGCTTTAAACCAAAGTCCCCTAAAATAACCTTCGTAACAGTTACAATTTCTCAAGTGATAAAAACAAAATATGCAAAAATCCAATCGTGCAAGTGAAGAGAACTCGTTTATTATTCAGGATTTTTAAAATTCCCTGGGTGTTTTGCAATAAACCTTCTTCAAGGGAATCTCTTAGTCCGTTGATGTTTTCACAGCAAGAATGCCAGATCTTCCAACCTGGACTGCACCATATAGAAAAATGGCCGCCACACCTATGATTTGTATTGACGGCGCATGTAAAACCAGCACGGCTGCAAAGAAAACATGCAGCTGACTAGGCAGCGAAGTGTGCCTGAGTCTTCTGCCAGAAGGCCTCGTAACCTTGGTCCCTCTTGAGATATGCAGTGAGTTCTTATCGGGTCTTCCTGACCTCCAAGGCAGCCACAGCGGAATCTCAGAAGGCAGATGTGTAGAAATAATCAGCTACTGTATTTTTCCACAGATATGAGGGGTACTGAACGGTTTCCTAGGGCTGCGTATGTGTGATTATTTCTGTAGGCCACAGTCCCTCCTCCACCACTGCTTCACTGATGCTTTCCTGATAGCTGTGCCAAATTCCGAGAGGGACAAAACCTTGCCTCTGCCGTCTGTAGGGGGAAGAACCTGATATCTCTCTGTCTTTTCTATAGCCAGTGCGGTATAGTGGTTAAAAGCAGCAGACTGTAATCTGGAGAACTGGTTAGGGATGCCAAGTCCTCCGATGGGTGGGGGTTTGCCTGTTCAAAGGGCCCCCAACCCACTTGCCCGGATCCAGCCAGTGGGGAGAACCCCGCCCTCAAAGTGGGCCGACATGCCCGGTGCAATGACATCACCCGGAAGTGACATCATCATCACACTGGGCACGTTGCTGGGGGGACCATCTAGAATTCGGGCTGAAAACTCTATGGTATTAACTAAATGGTATTAACTCTATGGTATTAACTAAAATTCTGAGAGAAAATTTGTAACTGTCATTCAGTTCACTTTACCAGTTACTGTCAGATTTGAGGCCTGAAACTCTAGCCCTTGTGCTGACCTGCATGCTCTTTAGTCAGGAATTGTTATGTATTTTGTATTGCATTTTTATCCTGTCCTGACTCAAAGGAGCTTAGGGGAGAGTATAGATCAGGAGTCCTCAACCTTTCTGAGTTTGTGGGCACATCTGGAATTCTGACACGGTATGTTGGGCCAAAAAATGGCTGCTATAAAATGGCTGCCACAGGAGGCGCAGCCAGCCACAAGATGGCTGCTACAGCTTACCTTCAGCCACACAGTGAAGATCCTTGTACTGCCAAAGCTATTTTTAAAATAATCTTCAAAGCCAATCAGATCTGCAGTTGCCAATCAGAAACCTTGCTGGGCAAAAGAATCACCTGTCCCCATCCACTTTCCGAAGACAGTTAGTGGGCACCAGGAAAGGTGTCAGCAGCAGTGCTCCCTCTGAGCTGTGGAGTCTTGTGAGCAAAAATTCTACGTTGTACGTGACTGGCATTAAAGTTGAGAGTGAGCGATTTGGCTACTGCATAAATTAGTTTGCTCTGGAGCCATCCTTCCAGAGCTGAGACAAAAATGATTGAGCCGGAGGCTAAAAACCTGTGAGCTAGGTCACACTAACTCAGCTTAGCGGGAACACTGGTCAGCAGATGCCATGACACCCACAAGTATGGCATTGGAGACCCCTGGTATAGCTCTTTGCCCCCTCCGTTTTATCCTCTCAACCACCTCATGAGGCACTTTAGGCTTGAGCTGTTTCAAAGTACATTATCTCTATCTTTATATTAAAATAATCTCACTAACTACTACTTTACAGAGCTCTCAGTCTTGGCCTTCTCTCATTCTGCTCAAGCCTCAGTTTAGGAGAAACAGAAAGCGGGCGTTGCCCTCTTGCCTATTCCGGGCTTCTCCCAGGAACTACAACATAATCATTCCCCGCCCCCGCCCCCCATTACTACACTGAGAGAGAGTATCTGAACCAAGGTCACTGAATGAGTTTTATAACCACATGGGAACTTGAACCTGATCTCATCAGTCTAGCACCACAACCACCAAGCCCACACTGACTTTTAGGAGGATGACGTTAATGGTTATAGTCATGGAACAAATGCCATGGAAATGGTATCCCACCATATATATCCTAAACAGGGACAGAAGCTCAACATGCACGCTGATATATTTTTTCCAGAGACACTACAGATTTCCATGAATTGTGTCTGGGATCACAAGGCTGATTTCTCATATAGTTTCATGATTCATTGTGAAATGGTGTCTTTGGGGAGATAAAGTACGCATTTGCTGACTGGGGGGGGAGTACAGCAAGACTTCATCCAATGAAGCTCACCTCTTTCTCAAGCCCTGAACAATGTTTAAACTGAGCTACTAGGATAAGGCCACTCCTTAAGGTTGCCTGGAGATCTCCCAGAATTACAACTGAACTGCAGAGATGAATTTCTGTGGGGGAAATGGCTGCTTTGGAGGGTAGACTCTGTAGCATTGTACCCCAATGAGGTCTCTGCCCAGAGCTGGCAATCCTAACTACTCTTGTCATGGTGACCTCTGATGACTGACCGCTACTGGGGGCCTGGAGGATATTCAGAGAGATGGCTCAATAATGCCTGCCCCTGCCTCCCAGCCCTGGTATTCTCTGGAGGTCTCCCATCCAAGTACTTGCCAGAGTCAACCCTGCTTAGCTTCCGAGATCTGACAAGATTGGGCTTGCCTGGGCTATCCAGGACAGGGCAGTACCAACCAGACTTAACGGGAATGCTTTATTCCAGGTTATAGGTGTTTCAGTCTGCTGCCACTGACAATATTTCCTTATATATAATTCAGTAGTGGGGTGTCACATTCTGAACATTCCACATGCTCCTAAATCAATTGGCTCCATGATGTGTCACTCAGAAGCTGTCGCTATTCACTGGCTGCATTGCCTGAGTCCCACCCACCGTACATTCCATCAGCCATTGGCCCATCAGCTGCCACTAAAGAGTACTATTACATTGAAGGAGGATAATTATAAGAAGTTATATATAGATATTATAAAAGATTTACGAAAATGGAAAGATTTGAATTTATCCTTTATGGGGGAAATTGCCACTGTGAAGATGAATACCTTTCCCAGATTTTTGTTTCTTGCACAAAATTTACCAATACTAAGGAATTCTTTAAAGATTTAGATAAAGTTTGTAGTCAATTTATCTGGAGTAATAAGAGACCAAGAATAAGATGGAATATATTACAAGATAGGAAAGAGAGAGGTGGCTTCAATGTACCAAACTGGGAGCTGTACTATAAGGCGGCGGCACTGGTATGGATTAAAGAATGGATTGTGTTAGAAAATTTAAGAACGATAAATTTAGAAGGTCATAACTTATCAATGGGCTGGCATGCCTATACATGGTATGATAAGGAAAAAATTCACTTGAGTTTTCAATATCATACACTAAGAGGGGCATTGATTAAAGTATGGAAAGAAATAAAAGATAAATAAGTGGATTTCACCCTTGGAAGCATTTATAAAACCAACACTGATTACAAAGATTGAGACAGAGTCTTATGAATGTTTATTAGATAGAAATAATGAATTAAAGCCAGAGGATAATAGTATATGGAAAGATATGAATTTGACATGGTGGGAGAAGATAAGTACTAGATATAATGAAGATAAGAAAAAGGGTTTTTTTAAAACTATGAATGACTTAGACAAAATATGTTTATTGTCAAGCGACAAATTGATACAAAAACTATATAACTTTTTGTTAAATGAATATACATTAGATGAATGGGTAAAACGAGTCATGGTGACATGGGTGCAAGATTTGAGACAGACTATGGATATATAGCAATAGTCAAAAATATGGAAAGCAGTAAAATATCTGAGAGCAATGACATATAAAGAAAACATCTATAAGATGTTTCACAGATGGTATTGGACACTGGACAGGATTGCTAAATGTTATAGCAATGTTTCAAATTCCTGTTGGAAGTGCAAAAATAATGTTGGAACATTTTTCCATATATGGTGGAGATGTAGTAAAATCCAAAGTTTCTGGTTGAAAATACGTAGAATCAGGGGTCCGTTGGGGCCGGAGCAAGGCGGAGCAAAGCTCTGCCAGCTCAGGACTGGCCAGTAGGGCAGCCACGGGCTGAATCAGATTCTCTAATCTGATTCAGCTCGCTGCCGAATTGCCACCGAAATTCGGCGGCAATTTTAAAAGCTACTGGAGGGGAGGGGGTTTGAGGGAGAGGCTCCAAACTTGCTGGGTAGCTGCTGGGGCCTCTCCTCGAAATACCCACCAAGTTTCAAGAAGATTGGGCCAGGGGGTCCAATTCTACAGGCCCCCAAACAGGTTGTCCCCATTTCCTCCATTGTTCTCTATGGGAGGAAAAAAGTTAACATTTTTTCCCACCATAGAGAACAATGGAGGGGATGGGACAATCTGTTTGGGGGCCCATAGAATTGGACCCCGTGGTCCAATCTTTTTGAAACTTACTGGGAGGAGAGGCCCCATCAGCTACCCTGCAAGTTTGGAGCCTCTCCCTCAAACCCCCTTTCCTCCAGCCCCTCATATACCCTATGAGTTTTTGCCATTGATTTCAATGGCCCATAGGATATAATGGGACTGAAACTGACATGTCCTTTCTGACACACTTCTGGTGATGTCAGGGGACATGGCATATGCTAATGAGTTATGCTAATGAGCTCCTGCACCTCTTTTTCTACAAAATTATACAGGAAATTATACAGGAAATAACACAGAATTATACAGGAAATAACACAGAAGGATACCCAATTATTACCAGAAATCTTTTTACTTAACATTTTACCAGAGGATTATAGTAAAGATGATAGATATTTTATAACGTATGCTTTAACATCGGCTAGAATGTTAGTTGCAAAGAGCTGGAAGACAGAGAATTTACCCACAAGAGAAGAGGTAAAACAAAAACTATTGGATGTGGCAGAGATGAACAAATAAAATGTGACATTACAGGGGAAAGATTGAGAAATATTTGACAGAAGATGGGAAAGATTTTATATCTGGTTAGATCAAGAAAAGGACCTATAGACTCAAATATGTACAGTGTTAGAGGTACGGCTTGTATGGGCCCTACCTCAGATACGCTTAATAAAAGAATATAATTATAGTTAGAAACTGAATTAGAATTAGAATTTAGGAAGTTATCATGTAAAAGACATGGCATAGAAAATATATAACGTTATTGTTTCTTTTTAATTGTTGTTGCTGTTGTAAATTAATAAGGATGTTTTTCAAGTTGATAATTGTATTGTATGGGAAATGAAAATAAATATTTAAAAAAGAGTACTCGCATGCTCTCTCTCTTGACGAAGACATTTCACCTCCTTGGCTCCTCTGTGGGACTAAGTTTTTCCTCAGTGGCTGTTGGTAGGCAACCAAGCTTGGTTCTGACAGTAAAAAGACAAAGGAACGAAACCCTTTCCACGCCTTTGTGAGGAACTCATTGGGGCCAGCCCTGATTAGGGTTGCCAGCTCCAGGTTGGGAAATTCCTGTTGAGTCCTTCCCCCCCCAATGCTGCCCTCCATAGGAGCCACCACACCAGATTTCCAGGTATTTCCCTGCTCAGAGCTGGGAAGCCTACTTTCTCCTCTCCGCTCTGAGACTCCAAGTGAGTGAAGGGCGGGGTATAAATCCAATCTCTTCTTCTTCTTCTGCTTCTCAGTGCCTGTTGCTGGTCAACCAAACCTGGTTCTGTCAGTAAAAGGCCCTTTCCACACCTATTTTGGTCTTCGGGAGAAAACTCATTGGCCGATTTCCCACGAGGAGCTGCTCCACTGTTGCTCTTCCCTTTCCCTGATTGCGTGCATCAATTTCCCACTATTTGCCCCGTGCCACATTTTGACCTGCAGCTTCACCCGATTTTCCCCACAGCTACGCGATCCTGTTTTTTGAAGCTGCGGGAAATGGGTGAAGCCGCGGGTCAAAATGCAACATGGGGCAAATAGTGGGAAATCGACATACACAATCAGGGGAAAGGGAAGAGTGACAGCAGAGCAGCACCTCGTGGGAAATCGGTCATTGTGTCCTTATGCCCTGCTGAGATGGCCCCCCCATGATAGCCAATGTGACGTGGCAGTCAGGACTTCAGAGCATGGTAGAGGCTGCAGGTGAGGGGGGGAGATGGAAAGCTGAACAGTGACAGGGAAATAAAGGTAGGTTGATGCTTGGCTGGGAAGGAGATAGGTTTGCAAACTCCAGGCGGGAAATTCCTGGAGATTTGAGGGCTGGAGCCTGGAGAGGGTGAGGTTTGAGGAGGGGTGGGACCTCAGACTGGTACAATGCCATAGACTTCACCCTCCAAACCAACCATTTCTTCCTGGGGAACTATTGTTGTCAATCTCCAGGTGGGGGCTGGAGGTCACTCAGAATTACAACTGCTCTTCAGGTAGCAGAGATCAGTTCCTCTGGAGAAAATGCTGAACGCTGTGTCATTACACCCTGCTGAGGTTGCCACAGCAAATTGATGTTGCGAGCCCAAGGCCTTGGCACTCTCCCAGAGCTTCTTTCTAGAGCCCATTGTATTTATTTCCACAACAGACCTTATTCCTAGTCTCATATATTTTAATAACATAATAACCTAGTTAATACCAGATGTTGTACACCAAAAGTGTATATAACCTGACCCTGAGAAAGGGTATGTGAATTGGCTTTCAGTTCACAGGGCCATATTTGCAGTGCTGTTTTCTAGAAATAGAAGGTTTTTTTCATGATTAGTTCGAACAGTTTAAGCATTCACAGTGGAACATACATTTGAGTCCAGTCTACATTCAGCACTCTGTCTGCTACACCGGCAGGTGGGCTAGGCAGAGATAGCATTCTTTCCTCACCATCAGGAATGGCTCTGAAGAGGGTGAGAAGTAGCAGACAACAGTATCAACCATTTCTCATAGTTAGAGTTGCCAGCTCCCTCCAGTTCAGGCAAAGACGCTGAGGGTCTCAAGCCAGGAAAAAAACAGGCCGGGACTTGGGTCACGCAATGATCGGACAGGACTCCTCATTATCAGCCATCTCTGGTGTGTACACGATTGAAAACAGATGCTGTGCCAGGAAGAATCAGTTCCCTGCATGGGGAAGGTGGGGAGGGAAATAACCTGCTAGAATGACAGAGGCCTCTGGTTGCATACGGAGAGTAATGGTGGCGGTGGAAGCAGATACTTCTTTGCCCAGGCAATATGACCAGGGAGTTCGGTCCAATTATACAACCAAAGTCCCTGCTCATCACAGACAGCAGCTTTCCTCACCTGGGAAGGGCTGCAAAATCAAAGTGAAGAAATGGCTCTATGTGTTATGTTTTAAAGATAGGGGGGCACGAGAGAGAGAGAGAGAGAGAGAGGAATCAGAATGATTATCTGTATATGCTTGTGTGTATGTTTGCATGTGCATTTATGTATTTGCGCACAATGGGTAGGATCCAGATAGCATTTTCATTCAGCCCCACTCAATTCCCCTCCTTAAATATGGCCCCAATACCATGGAAATAGTAGTTATACGCAGGCCTTTTTTGGTAGAAAAAGCCCAGCAGGATCTCATTAGCATAATAGGCCACACCCAACAGCAGAAGCTCATTAGTATATTAGGCCACACCCTGGTGGCGCAGCTCCCTTCCAGGACCGGCTTCCCCAGGCGCCCCGCGACTTGCGGGGCGCCTGGGGAACCCGAGGGAAGGAAGGCAGTTTCTGAATCACAAGCTGCAGGCGCCTGGGGAACCCGAGGAGGGGAGGCAGTTTAAACAGCCTTCCCTCCCTGGATCGGCTTGGCTTCCCCAGGCACCCTGCGGCTTGTGAGGTGCCTGGGGAAGTGTGGGTGGGGGGAGGCTGTAGGCATGGCCAACTCAAAAGTCAGCCAGAACTCCGTTCCTGTGCGTTCCTGCCCAAAAATAGCCCTACTACTTCTGTGTCCATAGTATGAGACCATAACTCCTACTACCAGGGGTCCTGTTCCTCTAGTGGAGGTAGGGTGGGGATCCCCTGCCCCCCTGTTCCTATTGCCCCTACTGCTCTGAGTGGCAGTGGGAGAACTTTTTTTTAAAATTGTGATACCGGATCCAGCATCATTTCATGGGAACTCTGTGGTTTTTACCATAGAGTTTCCAGCGATTCCTAGAGCTACCTGTGTCACTTCTGCGGGCGGGTTTTAACTGGAAGTGATGTGACATCACAGCTAGCTTTGTGGGCCATCCCATATCCCTACCCACAGCATTCATCCCTAGCTATTACAGTGGTCTTTTCTGCATTTGCCTGCCACTCCAGATTTTCTCAGTGTTCAAGTTGAGGCGTTTTAAGTCCACGGCAAAACCGCATCCAAATAACCCGGGGCAACAGCAGGCTGAAACCGGGCTGACCACTGGAGGGAGGTAATGCAGAATTGGGGGGGGGGGGACTCAGAATAAAAAGAAGCTTGAACTCACTTTTAGTGCAGAAGGGGGGGAACCTGGATTAAAAAGATTTTAGTGCGGAATTGCTTGGAGGACACCATGGTGGATATGAATTAAAATGAGAATACAAAAAGGGCCAGTGTTAGCCAGTCCTAACAGAACTCAGTAGGGTTGCCAGCCTCCAGCTGGGGCCTGGGGATCTCCCGCTTTTACAACTGATCCCCAGCTGACAGAGGTCAGCTCCCCTGGAGAAAATGGCTGCTTTGGAGGTGGACTCCATGGCATTGTACCATGCTGAGGCCCCTCCCCTCCTCAAACCCCGCCCTCTCCTGGCTCCACCCCCAAAGTCCCCAGGTATTTTCCAAGCAAGACTTGGCAACCCTAGAACTCAGCAATGTGACAGTTGACAAAATCTGGCCAACACACAAAACAACTAAGTCCATCAAACCACCCATAAAGCAGAGCTCTGCACACTAGGCCAGAGATTCTGATACCATTCACAGTTAGTTCTCCCTGCATTTTTTTGTGACCTCTGAGCAGGTCACTGGCTTAGTTAGGTGGCGTGCAAAATTACTCCTTGGGCGTTGGCTAGATCAGACTGTTTTGAGGAAGTGGAGTCTGGGGAGAGCCAAGCATTGTGTTCCTTCACTTCCTGCCCATTTATAACCAGCAGACTTCCTAGGAGCCTGAAGGAGCTTGGGTAACGTTGTACCCAAGAATTTCATCCCGTTTCCATGCATTTCTGCCTAATGCTCAGTTTGCAAAGACCACGTTTGCGAGACCACGTTCTCTTCCAATTAAGGGCTGGTACATTTACAGAAACGACTCGGTTCCAGGCAAGACTTAGTGTCTTGCCTGCAAATGAAACTCCACTCTGCTTTGACATTGCTTTTTTTCTCCCCAAGGAGAATGCTTTTTGTTCCTGCTTTGAGGGCTATTACATCCATTAGCATTCCCAGCTAGTGCTTTATAAGCAATACATGGCCCATCTGCAGTTTTTAGAGGGACACATACATCTAAAATAACCTATATCGCCTGGCCCTAATGACTGAGCTAAAGCCAAAGAAGTACACCATCAAATTTACGATATCGTACAAAGTCAGAACCTTTTCCAGCTACAAAATGGGATGCAGAAGGAACACGTCTAGGACAGCCGTCTGGGAAATAACCGGAAACAGGAATGACTAAAGATAGATAAGTGTTTCGTCCGTGGCCAGAAGTGAAGAGGCCAGGTTAGATTCTGCGATTTTGAACGGATTATACAGTCTCTGCTCTCATCGTGACAATGCGAGGGCTGCAGTAAACCACACTGGAAAATAATTTCCTAATGGAGGGTCCCAGATACACCTTCAGATAACTGGGTTTCAAGACTACCCATGGGATAGCAAAGACTTGGAAACCAGTGGTAAATCTGGACTTGGGACCAGTGGTAAACCAGTGAGCCTCTCTATTGTTGCAGGGACTGGTCCTAAAACTTTTGAAACAATACTGGTTTGTATCCAATGGTAATTTCCCACTTCCTTTTCCAGGTGCAGTCTACAGGGACAACCCCAGTGCTGCTTCTGGTAAAGGTAAAGGTTTATCTAGCTCAAAAGCCAGTCGAATCCGACTCTAGGGGGCAATGCTCATCTCCATTTCCAAGCCGAAGAGCCAGCACTGTCCAGAGACTTCTCCGTGGTCATGTGTCTGGCATGACTAGATGCCGAGGTGCGTGGAATGCTGTTATCTTCCCACTGAAGTGGTACCTATTTATCTGCTGGCAGTTTCTAGGTTTTGAACTGCTAGGCTGGCAGGAGCTGGGGCCAGAGACGGGAGCTCACTCTGTCAAGTGGCACTCGGGTCTCGAACTGCCAAACCACCGACCTTCCACTCTGCAGCTCAGCATCTTAATCTCTGAGCCACCGCGGCCCACCGCTGCCTCTGGTAGGGGGGATTAAGAGATCACTACTGATTTTGTACTCTTGTTGAAGCAACACTGAAAGACAAACAGATTCTCCTAAAGTAGGGTCGCCAACCTCCAGGTGGTAGATGGAGATCTCCTGGGATGACAACCAGTCTCCAGGCAACAGAGATCAGTTCACCTGGGGAAAAAATGGCTGTTTTGGAAGGTGGGCTCTAAGGCATTATACCCCACTGAAGTCCCTCCCTTCCCCAGATCCTGGCTTCCTCAGGCTACACCCCCAAAATTTCCAGATATTTTCCAACCTGGAGCTGGCAACACTCCCCCAAAGAAGAATGTTGGCAAAATGCTTATGGAATTTTTAGCTGAGTAATAAAATATATATTTTAGTTTACTTACACCATCTGCCTCATATTTTTTCTAAGCTCTTGGTATCTAGTGCAGCCCTTTTATTTGCTCCTTTCTCCTGGGGGGCAAGACCCCTCCCCCAGGAAACCCCCAAGGGGAATCGGTCTGCAGTGGGAGAGGGGAATCAATGAAAATCACATCTCTTCCATCCGTAGAAATCATCAGCTGGATCCAACCTGGTGCAATAAAAACAACAATAATAATATATTCAATTTATACCCAAAGGAGTCTCAGAATGGTTTACAATATCCTTTCCCTTCCCCTTCCCACAACAGACACCCTGTGAGGTAGGTGGGGCTGAGAGAGCACTTTCCATAACTGCTCGTGAGAGAACAGCTCTGAAAGAACTTGTGACTTACCCAAGGTCACACCAGCAGCTGCATGTGGAGGAGTTGGGAATCAAAGCTGGTTCTCCCAGATTAGAGTCCACATTCCTAGCATAGGGTTGCCAGCTCCAGTTGGGAAATTCCTGGAGATTTTGGAGGTAGACTCAGGAGGTGTGTGTTTGGGGAGGGGAGGGACCTCAATGGTATATAATGCCACAGAGTCCACCTTCCAAAGCAGTGGTTTTCTCCAGGGCAACTGATCACTGTCGCCTGGAGATCAGTTGTAATCCCAGGAGATCTCCAGCCACCACCTGGAGGTTGGCAACTCCACACAGAGGGCCTGTCCATAACCCCTGAGTCATCACAATAATATTAGCCCTATCTAGGCCTGGAGGAAGACCACCACTGATACAAGAGCACCGTGCCTCTGCTAGTAATATGGATCCATGCAGTATAGCCACAAGGGCTTAGTGCAACTGGCTTCTTTCGCAATTTACATTCTAAAAAAAAATTCTTTTTACTGTTTTGGGAGACTCTGCAGACATTGAGAAATGCCTGCCAAGGAATGCCTCTCCTTAACATAGCAAAACACAGTTGGCAGAAATGGTTCGAAGGCTCCCTTACTTGCCAATGCAAGAGTTATGATCTGTAGGCATCTGGACTGCTTGATTTCGCATTCCCATAGATAATTCCATCCAAAAACCGAAACCAGTTTGGTTACCAAGTGTTACAAATCTCACCTGCATCCCACGCGCTAACCGTTCATTCCAGGAATTCGTTTGTTCCAACACCCATGGCTGGATCGCTGTCTCAACGCATCCGGCTCAATTTCTGCCGAAGAGCTTGATTTCTTTCAAAAACAGAAAGAAGTAAAGCAGCTCTCGCAATGAATCTGGCAAATAGACTCACAGGCATTCTTGCATTTAATACTCAGGGGTGATTCTTTATCCCTACTAAGGCTTGGCACGGATAGTATTTCATCAGCAGGCCATCAAGGTCTTTGTGGTTTCTGGTATCACAACTAGTGGTACAAACCAAACTCTGGAGTATCCCAGATCCTAGCCCAACACTCTTCACCACTACATCAGACTGCCTCTTGACCATCTACTCTTGACTTTAATAGAACTTGGCTACTTGATGGATTGTCCCAAATGTCAACCAAGGACTGGCAGGAATGTTATGTCTACCAAGAAGGGGTACCAGTCTCCGGGAGGGACCTGGGGATCCCCTAGAATTACAGCTCATCTCCAGTCTACCGAGATCAGATCCCCTGGATAAAATGGATGCTTTAGAGGGTGGACTCTATGACATTGTACCCCCTGAGGTCTCTGTCCTCCTCAGGGTCCACCCCCAAATCTCCAGGAAGTTTCCCGCCCTAGATCTGGCATCCCCCGCTGGTGTCCACAGGGGACCTGGCAATCCTAAATGTCAACAGTTCTACACTTTTCTCTATGTTTGCCATACATACCAACATGGCAAATATCTCTGTGCCACGTGACATGCTTTTCTTCAGTATTGCCGCTCTGAAATTTATAAAAACACCAATAAAAAACCCCCCCACAAAGACTATTACTATCTAAACTGGCTCCCTCTGCTGGTTAACTTAATCACAGAGTTTGCAAGTAATTGCTGATCAGGTTTGGTTCAGTTTGGTTTGGTTTTTACCATCAACACTTTACAAAATCCTTGACCTTTGGTTATTTTTGTTTGCCTCTTGATTGCTTTCTTTTCCAGACAGGGGATGGAGCTGCAGTAACTACAGGGATGGATTTTGTCAAAATTGAAACAGTTTCATATCCAGGTAAGACATGGCTGGAGAAGTTCCCCCCAGGACTGTCAGCACGCAGCTTGTTTTGTCTCCCTGATTTGTATCCTAATCAGTGTTCCCTCTAAGCTGAGTTAGTGTGAGCTAGGTCACAGTTTTCTAGCCTCTGGCTCACACACTTTTGTCTTAGCTCAGGAAGGCTGGCTCCAGAGCAAACTAATTTATGCAGTAGCCAAATCACTCGCTCACAACTTTAATGCCAGTAGCTCACAGAGCAGAATTTGTCCTCACTGGACTCCACAGCTTAGTAGGAGCATTGATCCTAATGGGACAGGAAAAAAAAGAAACTATTTTCCTTTAGAAAGCGCAAAGGCACTGTTGTGGCTGTATATAAATATGTGCTGTTATCCTCCCAGTAGCTGGCACTAGGGCAGATAAAGCTACATCCTGTCTTTTGAAAGTGGGTCAGAAGAACCCAAAGTCTGTTCTGCTTTTCTGATCTTTAAACTGGCCGAACTGCCAGGGCTCCTCTCGAAAGACCCATGGGAACTGCAGTTTTCTGAGAATACAGAGAATTGTTTAAAGAGATCCCTAGGTCATAAGAGTTGCCAGATCCCCCCCAGCCACCGGCAGAGGAATGGGGGTAGGATCCAGATTCTGGTTGGGAATCTCCTGGAGATTTGTGGATGGAGTCTGGAGAGGGCAGGGACCTCAGTGGTGTCAGATGCCATAGAGTCCACCCTCCAAAGCATCCATTTTCTCCAGGGGAACCGGTCTCTGTAGTCTGAAGATGAGCTGTAATTCTGGAGGCTGGCACCCCTGGCTGGTAGGCATACAATTCCTGCCAGTCCTTGGTTGACATTTAAGACCATCAAGCAGTCAAGTGCTACTACAGTCAAGAGTAGACAATAAAGAGGCAGTTTGATATGGTGAAGAGTGTTGGACTAGGGTCAGGGAGACTCCAGGTCGGAAGCCCCACTTGACCATGGAAGCACACTGAGTGGCCTTGGGCCAGTCACACAGTCTCCACCTAACCTACCCCAAAAGGTTGTTGTGAGGGTAAAATGGAGAAGAGGAGAGTGACATAAACTGATCTGGGTCCCCATTGGGGAGAAAGGTGGGATATAAATCAAATAGGTAAATGATTGATGCAGAGGTCATTTCGTAAAAAAAAGAGGTGCAGGATGACAGACAGGCTGACAGACACGAAATCTGATTGAAACATATATGGCAGCCACGCGGTTTGTAATTTATAATCAGACCTCGATAGAATATGTGAGAAATTTTGATGATTCAGATGTTCTAGATAAATGCTTTAAAAAAACACACACACCAAGTTTTGTGAATAGAAAATAGAAGCTTCACTTTGAAAATTTCCTCTTTTGTAAGGCCTGAAAACATTTTTGAAATATTTTCTTTTATATCATGTGAGTTTCTGGTTGCAGTTAGATGACATTACAGAGACAGGTGAGGAGCCTGTGAGATGATGGCAAATGGAAGGTGAGCGGAGTAAGTGGAGACTCCAGAGCAGGTTTCATTTGAATGTCCTAAAATCCTTTTCCATCTTGATTGACTCTCATTTAAGATTTATGAGGGTACATTGTTGCCCTGAGCTGGAGAGCCCAAGCTAGCCCAGCCTTGTCAGATCTCGGAAACTAAGCCCAGTTGGTCCAGACCAGAGTTTGAATGGGTGACCACCAAGAAATACCAGGGTTGCGATGCAGAGGCAGGCAATGGCAAACCACCTTTGAAGGTCTCTTGCCTTGAAAACCCTGTGGGGGTTGCCCTAAATCCTCTGTGACTTGATGGCAGATATATTCCTTTTAGCTGAGCTGTCCAAGATACACCAAACATACATACACTAAAGGGTGTATGACAGAGAAATCAGGCACCTATCTGATGTTGCTGTATTGATTTTGATAATTGACAAAGAGTGAAAGTCAGACCTCTTGAACATTAGAATGCCCATCGAAGTTGCTTTAAGTATAATAGACTGTATTTCTATTATAAATATAGAAACCCTCAGGCCTAAAAAATACTGAAAAATAAACCATCAGGGGGACGAATAAAACACTATTTTCAGACTGAGAATTCTCATGCAAGGAAAACCAGTTTCTTTATGATGTTTTAATTTCACGCCAAATGAGGATCATGAGTTTGTCCTCAATATAACGTCGACGATTTCCTGAAATTGCCATTCTTCTGATTTGCTTCTTCTTCTTTTTTAAATGGAGACCCAAAGGTGATCCATTCTGTCCTTGAAGACGATTGAGTATTTGCGCGAAGAAGCAGTTCTTTTCCATTTTCCTTTTAAAACAAATGCACAGCTCTTCAGGAGCCCCCCCCCCCCCCCCAATTTCTTGTGAGTCGATCAAATGTCAGTCTGGCTCTCTTTTCGATTTGGTGTTTAAAGTGCAGCATTAATCTCTTAAAGCTCACCTTCCGTTCATTTTGCTGCCTTTCTGTCTTTTCCCATTCTAACTATAGCACGTTAGATACCGTGGAATTTGTGTCAAGGCATGTGGCCTACCAATGAATTTCAGAATGGCATTTTCCACTCTGGTTTTGACATTTTCTTCCTATCCCCCTCATCTTGTAGTTGCAGTAGAGCTCAGCAGTTTGCAAATCTGGGGAAAAAACACACACCCTAAATCACATTCTAATATCTGTCTTACTCTATTCCGCTTTAAAAATCCATGCATACTTATCAGCTATCTTCAACTGACAGAGTACCAAAGGTTAGCGTGTGTGCATCTGCTTGTGAAACTACATCTGGGAGACTGTGTATTTGCATGGCTTGCTACTCTACTCTACCCACCATGGACATGGGGGGAGGGGGCATAATCCATCCAAAAGGCCTTTAAATACAATGGACTGATCCCCCAGAATTACAGCTCATCTCCAGACTACAGAGATCAGTTCCCCTGGAGGAAATGGATGCTTTGGAGGGTGGACTCTGGGCCATTGTACCCCACTGAGGTCCCTGTCCTCCCCAGGCTCCACCCCCAAATCTCCTATGGTTTCCCAACCTGGATCTGGCAACCCTACCCTGCCATCCCCCGTCAGCTATTACAACGGGTCTCCAGGTGACAGCAATCAATTCACCTGGAGAAAATTGGTGCTTTGGAAGTTGACCACGATGGCATTATGACCCGAACCCCACCCTCCTCAGGCTTCACCCCCCAAATCTCCAGGTGTTTCCCAACCTGGAGCTGGCAACCCTACAAAGACCAGGTAGGTAAATTCCTGGAGATTTGAGGGTGAAGCCTGGGGGAGAGTGGAGTTTGCGGGTGAGACTTCAGCAGGGCATCATGCCATTGAGTCTACCCTCCAAAGCAGCCATTTCCTCCAGGGAACTGATTTCTGTCATCTGGACTGGAGAACAGTTGTGATTCTGGGAGATCTACATCTGAAGGCCTGCAACATCTGGAGATCTACATCTGGAGGCTGACAACCCTACCGGGCGTGGCCTTGAGGTGGAACCCAGATAAAGGCCACAGGTGGAGCCCCAAAGCTGTCTATTCTCCTGCAGGGTACAGCCTCATCCCTTGCTTCTCTGGCAGGTAATGCAAAAATAGTAACACACATACACAAAAGGAATAGAACCAGCTTGTTGTTGTCCTTTGGCAACTGTATTGATTACCTTGGCCAATCAGCTGCCCAGGTTGCCTGAGTGCTGGGACCTGTCCACAGCTGTACACGTGGTGTGGGGGGGAGGCAGCAGGTGTGGGGAACAATTTGGAAACCGTCCCTGCAAAAAGTCTTCCCTCTCCAGAATTCTGTTGCTCTCAAGGGCTCAAGCAGGTCAATCTCCCAGTCTCCCTTTATTTTTTTCTCTTAAAGTGACTCTCAACTACTCTCAACATTTCATCCTTCCTGTGCATACTCAGTCCTCACAAGGCCTCTGCTGCTTTTAGTTAATTTACAAAATCACTTCTTGTAGACTTACCAAAGGAAGGTCCTTACCTTATATGTAGATGGCTTGGATCTGCAGCACTTTAATCTCAGAGGTGGGGCCTAAACAGACACAGTGTATCTCAGTTCATCTATACAATGCAAATAGAAAGTTGTGAAACCTCCATTTGCCTCGGGGCCATGCGGAGAAAGTGAAGGGGGTTTAAGACTTCACTCACCGCTCCTTTTGCTATTTGTCTCAGCTTGGGCAGACTAAGACACCTTATCTTAATCCTATCTGTTTGAGCCCATGGACTCAACATGTTTGCATATCGGTTTGATTTCTATTTAAATCTACTGTAGAGTCAAGCCCAAACTGACCACAAAATACAGTAGGCTTCAGAGGAGGTGAAATTGATCTGCAAACAATAAATTGTAGTATACAAAGAATTCAGCAGATAGGAAGACACATCCAGAATGATGTGGATTAATGTGTGTATATGCTGTACAGAACCTCTGAAATCTTTGCAGAGTTGGGCTTTCATCGGTTTCTTGGAAAGCCTTTTGCACAGCATAGGAAAAGCCACCGACAAAGTAGGAGCTCAAGCCAAGACGGTTCTTGTTGACCTGACCTGGGTAGTGAAACTACTAATAATCTGCGGTCTGATTATCAGAGCTGCCTTGTGGGCTTGTATAGGCACTCCAAAGCAGCCATTTTCTCCAGGGGAACTGATCTCCATAGTCGGGAGATCAGTTGTAATTCTGGGAGAACTCCAGGCCCTACCTGGAGGCTGGCAAACCACTGTGTTGAGAATGTCAACCTTCCCATCCTGTGTCACCTCCTTCTAATCAGGAATAAGAACATAAGAAGACTCCTGCTGGATCAGACCAGTGGTCCATGTAGTCCAGCATCCTGTCTCACACAGTGGCCAACCAGTTCTTCCGGAGGGCCAACAGCAGGGCATAGAGGCCAAGGCCTTCCCTCTGAAGTTGCCTCCTGGCTCTGGGATTCAGAGGTTTAGTGCTAGGGCTAGTAGTCATTGATAATCTTCTCCATCTGTCTAACCCCCTTTGAAAGCTGTTTGCTCCTGTGGCCATGACTACATCCTCTGGCAGTGAATTCCACACTTTAATCACTCTCTGGCTGTGTTCACACTGGAGTGCTGGAGCCTGCTGCAAACAGCTGGTTCCATAAAATCACGATCACACTAACCTCTCCTCGTGTCGCCTCCAAGCAGCTCCCCCACGTTCACACTAACGACGGGGGTGGGGTGGGGTTCGGGGTTTTAAATTTTTTTTTCGCCACTTGCGCATGTGTGCTCATGCAGGCGGATGGGAAAAAATTTTTCACACATGCGCAGCACCATCGGACCGAATCACTGCTTCCTTTAAACACTTGAAAACGCTGTGATATTTCAACCCGAAAATAGCCTCATCGTGACCGCAAACTCATGTACACGGTAGAACTAGCCTCCATTTGCACATCTGTCCTTTAAATGTAGGTTCGTATGGGCGCTCATGCGAATCTTGCTAAATGCAAAAAAAAATGGTGGACGAAAAGCGGAAGCCAGAGGCTTCCGCGGGGAGGGGAGGGGGGTTACTCGGAAGTGCCTCGGAGATGGCTCAGCGTTTACACAGCACACAAATGCGGCTGCAGACAGAAGAGGACCGCTGAGACCAGCAGGGGAGCTGGTCTCGGATTTCAGACACTTTGTCGCACCTGAGTGACGGCTGGGGACAAGAGTCAGCTGTTACAGTGTAAATGTGCAGATTGGAGCCGGCTGCAGCCAGCTCAAATCTGCAAGTGTGAACGCACCCTCTGTGTAAATTACTATTTCCTTTTGTCCTGAATCTTCTGCCCATCAGCTTCAGTCCAAGTATTTTGGGGGAGGGAGAAAAATCTCTCTTTGTCATCTTTCTCCATCCCATGCATAATTCTTTATAAACCTCCCCCCTTAGTCGTCTCTCTTCTAAACGGAAAAGTCCCAGACTCTTCAGCCTTTCCTCATAGGGAAGGTGCATAAGGGTCAGCTGTGTTGCTGCTGGCGAAATTGAGCTAAGTGCAAAGAGCCAGCAGGAGATGAAAGGATTCTTCGGTGGTGGAAGTGAGGGAGGTGAAAGGGTTCATTTGAGGACAGGCAAAATATGTGGAGGTGAAGGAGAGGTTCTCTGGCTCCCGCTCAGCCATCGAACTCAGAACCTCCTCGGCAGGGCTCTTTTTGTAGAAAAAGCCCAGCAGGAACTCATTAGCATATTAGGCCACACCTTTGACAGCGCAGCTCATTAGCATATTAGGTGGGGGGCACTTCAGCATTGCCTCTCTAGTCTCCTACCCACCCCCCAACCAGATGGCCGGGGGAAGGCAGTGCTGAAGTGCCTGAGATCTGAAAGATCCCAGGAACTTCAGCATTGTCTTTCTAGTCTCCTACCCCCCACCCCCACTCAGGAAGCAGGCATGTTTGTCTGGCTGCTCTCGGTCTTCCCAGCCAGCCTGCCAAGGTGCGCAGGCTGGCGAGACCAAGGGCAGCCAGGCAAACATGCCCCGTTCCTTCCCTGAGCCTCTCCGCTTTTATGGAGAGACTCAGGGAAGTGCGGGGAAGGGCATGGGTAAATGCCTTTCTCTCCCTCCCCCAGATCTTCTTGCACCTGGAGAGGATCAGGAGGGGAACCCAGGCATGTCTGCATGCCTGCCCTCTTTCCCCAGCCTGCCTGCTCTTGCGGAGAGACTCGGGGAAGTGCGAGGGGACATGGTTAAATGCCTTTCTCTCCCTCCCCCAGATTGGGGAGGGAAAGAAAGGCATTTTCAACGTGCTTGGGTTCCCTGCCTGCCCTTTTCCAGCTGCAACATGTCAGCTAGAGAAGGGAAGGCAGGGAGAGAGGCTTTTCCTTGTCAATTTCACTCCCAGCTGATTGGAGGGAAGTGAAGTTGACAAGGAAATCTGGTCAGGCTCCCCAGAGGGTATGTTAGCCGAATTGCTTTAATAGTAGCCTGTCAGCATTTAGCTATTTCCCAGAATGCATTTAAGCAATGAACCAAAGTGAATATCCTGAATATGTATTCATGGTTGATTTCTGTTTCTGTGATTAGGATCAGTTCAGTTCTTTATTGCTACCATCATTTGACCAGAAAATACATAAAACAATTCCATAGTTTACACAATACGGAGAACTTATAAGATAAAACTTGGCCAATAAAACATAGACCTAGTAAATGTTAAAATTAGATACATGTTATGACTATGGACATGATTAGGATCATCAATGGCACTTAGCATATCTGTATGTCTATCTACGTCAGAAAGATGCCAAGTGTGCTCACCAAAGCCAGCCTGCTAAGTCAGTGGCAAAATACAGAGTGTATAACAGTGTTTCATAAACTGCGTGTACAACAAAAATGGGAGATCTCCAGGTGCCACCTGGAGGTTGGCAACCCTACTACAGAACTAGGTTGCACAAGACAAGGAAATGTTTT
Source organism: Lepidodactylus listeri (assembly GCA_029233225.1). Classification (NCBI taxonomy): domain Eukaryota; kingdom Metazoa; phylum Chordata; class Lepidosauria; order Squamata; family Gekkonidae; genus Lepidodactylus; species Lepidodactylus listeri. The sequence continues at coordinate 14,262,832 of JARCFY010000010.1, read as the reverse complement.
TCACGCTGTGTCACAATGCCCTGACTGAGTCAAAGGCCACTCTTTCCCCAGCTTACCTTGCCTGTGTTATGGTGAAACGCTCAGAGTTGTATAAATATAAAGCAGGCTGCGGCCTAACCTCTGAGGCTTCCTGCTTTCAGGTGCCTCGAGATCTAGTCATAAACTATTCCACAATCATCCAGGGCTCTGCCCGATGCAGGCCGATTTAGTACTAAAATGTGCACTTTTCGATAACTTTTTTAAAAGAAACCAAATTTAGAGTGTGTGTTGACTAAGTAGGATTTGTTTATATTTAAAGTTGCACGGGAGGCAGAAAAAAGAGAGCAAACACAGCCTTTCTGAGTCTAATTGATTACTAGAAGAGAGTTAAATATTGGCATAAATGCCTCACATTTCAATCAATGTGACCTAAAAGGGCTTATGAGTGCCTGTTTCGTGGCCAAATATATCTATGCTTTAGCATAATCAATACCAGAGCCTCATAAGGAATTTGAGACCACTGCTTTGAACACAGACTTCATGTGGGGCCCGGAGATCTGCTAGGGTTGCCAGCTTCGGGTTGGGAAATACCTGGAGATTTTAGGGATGGAGCCTGAGGAGGGCAGGGCTTGGAGAGGGGAGAGACTTTAGTGGGATATAATGCCATAGAGTCCACCTTCCAAAGCGGCCATTTTCTCCAGGCGAAATTATCTCTGTTGTCCGGACATCAGTTTGTGATCCCAGGGGTTCTCCAGCCACCACCTGGGGGCTGCCAAACCTAAGATCAGCTGGAATTTCAACTGATCTCCAGACAATAGAGATCTGTTCCTCTGGAGAAAATGCAGCTTTGGATGGCGGACTCTGGCATTATGCCCTGCTGAGGTCCCGTCGCTCTCTAAACCCTACCATGCCCAGGCTCCACCCACAAAATCTACAAGAACTTCCCAACTGAAAGATGGCAGCCCTACCAAAATCATGCTCTCTGTCCAGGCACTATTCATACTGAGCGTGTTCTAGATTTGTTGGATTTGAGTCTAGTAGAACTTGAGAAACCAAGAAGAAGAAGAAGAAGAAGAAGAAAAAGAGAAGATTGTATTTATACCCTGCCCTTCACTACCTGAAGGAGTCTCAGAGCGGCTTACAATCTCCTTTCCCTTCCCCTTCCCCTCCCAACAATAGACACCCTGTGAGGTAGATGGGGCTGAGAGCTCTTTCGAGGACTGCTCATGAGAGAACAGCTCTGAGAGAACTTGTGACTGACCCAAGGTTACACCAGCAGCTGCATGTGGAGGAGTGGGGAATCAAAGCCAGTTCTCCCAGATTAGAGTCCACACTTCTAACCCACTACACCAAACTGGCTCTCAAATGAGGTACTGTTCTATCTTCATTTGTGATTTAAGAGCACTTATGAATGTAAATACATAGACAGAGGTAAGAAGAAGTAAGAAACAGATGAGTGCTCCTTCACAGTAGTACACACAATTACTGTCCTGTTAGATTAGATCTAGACTAAATTTTCCATCAACGGAGCAGGACCTGTCTGCCTCTCCCCTCTCACAGTAGCCCACTCATCTCCATAAAATGCTGCATTGTGCGGGGCGGGGGGGGGGGGGGGGGGGGGAGAGAGAATGCTGAGTCATGACATGGGGAAGGTCTTCAGGGGGAAGGGGGATGCTGCCAGATGGATCCAACCCAAAATCTTTTGCAATCCAGTTTCCTGCTCTGCATGTGGATTGGGCAATCCCTTCTATGAATTTCCCCACAACCGGCTTATGGTCCCAGCTTTCCTGTAATGAGCGGAGAACACGACATTCTGTTCTGAGCAAGGGAAACATCTAGAGGAGACCATCGCAGAGGGAAAGAGGGATGGACTGTTGACACTGGATAACCATGTTGTAACAGGAACTCTGCTCCGGGGAGTACTTAGCATAGTGGCTGATTTAGCCATGCGTTGTATTCGGCTCACATGTTAAACCCTAGCAGGAAAGGCTGGGTTATATACACTAACATGTTTTTTAAAAGGTCATATGCCATTCTGGGGAACAATAGGATATCTGTATTTTACTGAAAAGACTGGCACGGGTGCATATAAGAGCTACAAAGTCTGGCCAAGCGATAAGAAAGTCCCTTTGTCAAGCAAACGCGTAACTTTATCTTGCGGCATTTCTATTTATCGGGATATCTTTCATTTATTCCTGACGACCGGAGCGTCAGAATTTTATTTCCTTCAGATTGTTCAGTAGAAGTGTTTTCTAGGTCACCGTTTCCTGAACTTAAACAATCCCAAGTCACTAAGAAAGGGACTTAAAACGGGGCAGGGCCTGATGCCAGGTAGTGGAAGCCAGCAGAAGTTGCGTAGCAACAACTGTGGGCATTTGCGGATAAGGTGAGAAGGAATGGTTGTGTGGGGAAGGGTTGAATGGAGCGTGGTGGAGGGAAGCCAGCCGCCCGCTCATGGTTGGATGGAGTGGGATGTGTGTGCCTGTTTTTGGAAATAAGTTTGGCGGTGGTTTCCACACAGGAACAGGTGTGTGAGGTTTCCTGTTGCTGGCACGGCTGCTGATAGAGACCAGTTGGCAACAGTGCTTCCCCATGACAAGTTTCACCACAGTTTCCCTGCACCAGTTTCGTCCCTGGTCATCCTCCTCCCAGGGCTTTTTTCCATTCTTTTAAAATTGGCAATTGATTATTCTTGTATCGATAGACTACCGCTATGTTAACAGGATCTCTGATTTCTCACCTTCCATTAAAAAAAGAATACATTTTTAGTACCTTCCATGGCACAGGAATGGCTTTCCCCTTATATCTCCACAACAAAAGGGGCTAGTGACCTTTCCCTCCAAGCAATGCTAGGAATTCAAAGAACTAGTTATACATATTAGTATAGTGTTATAACAATACTCAATTTCCATTTAAAAAAAAACCAAAACGCTCTCCCCATAGTGGCAGAGTGAGGAAATGGTCACTGTGGGGAAAGTGTCATGGAACACGGCTGACATGTGAGCTGGAAAATCCAAATTTTCCCACTGACATAGCAGCCATCCCAGCTTTCCTGTTAACTTCCCCAAAATTATGTGTTTTTTTCCTGGTCGCCCTTCACTAGGAGTCTCAGAGAGGCTTACAATCTCCTTCCCTTCCCTTCCTCACAACAGTCACCATGTGAGGAAGGTGGGGCGGAAAGAACTTTTTTGAGAACTGCTTTTGAGAGAACAGCTCTGAGAGAACTGTGGCTTGCCCAAGGTCACCCAGCAGCTGCATGTGGAGGAGTGGGAGAATCAAACCTGGTTCTCCCAGATTAGAGTCCTTGCTCCTAACCACTACACCAAACTGGCTCTCAAGAGCGGTGCAGAGAGGCAATGCCACACTCCAGACGCGGAGAAGCAAATTCACAGAAAACAAGGTATCCGCACGAGCAACTCAATGTATATTCTGCAGAGATTGCATTCCAAATTACAATGCTTGTTACGAACTTAACCTGCATCATGGACTTCAATAGGTTTGTTCCATGAGCTTCTAGTAAAAGGTAAAGGTAAAGGTTTTCCTTGCTCGAAAGCCAGTTGAATACGACTCTAGGGATGCAGTGCTCATCTCCATTTCCAAGCCGAAGAGCGAGCGCTGTCTAAAGACATTTCCGTGGTCATGTGGCTGGCATGACTAGACGCCAAGGCGCATGGAACACTGCTACCTTCCCACCAAAGTGGTGTCTATTTATCTACTTGCAATGTCTTGCTTTTGAACTGCTAGGTTGGCAGGAGTTTGGGCCAGAGACGGGAGCTCACTCCATCATGCAGCACTCAGGTCTTGAACTGCTGAACTATCGACCTTCTGGTCTGTAGTTCAGCATCTTAACCACTTGTGCATCCCAAATTACAATGCTTGTTACGAACCCAACCTGCATCATGGACTCCAGTAGGTTAGTTCCATGCACTTCTAGTAGGTGGTGCTAATTAAGCTAAGTCAGCAGAAATCCATGCTGTATGTCCTCGGTCTTTCAAGCGCCACATAACAGACATTAAACACAAACAGAACCTGGAGTGGTGTGTCTTCCTTTTAGAGGCAGTGTGTGGAGCTCTCAAAACGTGTGCTACCATCCCTGCCACGCACAACAACAAATTGTTTCTTCTATCACATAATGAAGGCCAAACAGGACAGGGCCAGAAGTATGATACTAGTTAGTACAAGAGTTACACAGTCAGTCTCCCCAGCCATCCCGTCACACATAACAGTCATCCAAACCAGAAAGTGGGTGAATCAGTATATAGATTGTCTAATTCTGTTACTGTTGAAGAGACCGAAGAATCATTTTGCTTCCCAGCCCTTCTGTGGTCCAAACCCAGAGCCATTTTAATTTCCCAGTGGTGGAAAAACATCGGCCTTCCATTACTGCCGCCCCAGGCAACCATTCTAGAGTTGTTCCTTTTCCATCTGCCTTCTGAAGATATAAGCATTTCTGTCCGAAGATCACGGAGCCTTTCAAAAAGCATTCCTTCGATAAAAGGTCTCCTGCTATTTCTTTCAGTGGAAGAAAACAACATTCCCCCAGCTGAGGCATCCTTTCAGACAGCGCAGAATAAGCAGAGGGTTTTAATTAATTCGTTGCGTCTGCTGTTTTCTGCTAAATTGAAACCGCCTGGGGTTAGAGCACGGACTCCACACATCAAGTGTGCCGGACTGCGAGAATGCAATTCATAATCTTCCATTTCGAACAGGATCCTCTGTTGGCCAAGCCAGCTGACTAGACTCTTAACAGAACAGAATATAAGACTAGGCCGTAACTGCAGCCTTTCAGCCTCTGACAAGGTTCTTGACAAGGTAACATTTGGCGGGAGTCTGTCCAAGGTGAATAGCAGCCTGTGTCCTAGAAGTGGGGTGCCCTACAACTGATTTCATAAAATAAGGGGACTAGGGAAGGGAGTTTTGGTCTTGGCTCTGGTTTACCACTAGGACCACACAGAACAGTTTCTGTACAGTAACTTTCTGTTTTCTTCACAGGTGAAATTGGGAGTCAACCCCAGAATGCCGTGGCAGACGATGCCGAAGGCTCAACAGAGAAAGAAAAATGACAGAATGAACTTCTACAGAGGAAGGCACAGTGGTGTGCCAGGACTTTTTTAGTTGCCCTGGAAACTCCCTTGCCCGACCTCCAAAAGCAGGGACTATTTGGACCTAGGCAGCGTCAGTGACTAGTTCCCTTGGCCACCCCAGGAAGCACCAATAGCCAAGCACCCAAATGGTTGGTGCTGTGTGCTATGTTGGGTATGCAACATGGGAGGTTTCCCACTGCCCTTTCTCTGAAGAGCTGAAGCCACGGCCTTCTCAGACTCCATCTCCTGTGGAGCTGCTTCTGCAGACAGGACAAACCTTATCTTTCTCACACCTCCTTTGAGCTCGCTGGCCTACCAACCTCTTCAGAGGGAATCCGTCCATTAGAGAGCCAGTTTGGTGTAGTGGTTAGGAGCGCAGAGTCTCATCTGGGAGAACTAGGTTTGATTCCCCACATGCAGCTGCTGGTGTGACCTTGGGTCAGTCACAGTTCTCTCAGAGCTGTTCCCTCACAAGCAGTTCTCAAATGAGCTCTCTCAAGAGTTCTTCTGTCATGAGCAGTTCTCTCAGAGCTCTCTCAGCCCCACCTACCTCACAGGGTGTCTGTTGTGGGGAGGGGAAGGAGATTGTAAGCCGCTCTGAGACTCCTTCAGGTAGTGAAGGGCAGGGTATGAATCCAATCTCTTCTTCCTTTGCTTTCAGCATTCAGGCCTCCTTCCAGAAAAGGACACCTGCCCCTGAAGTACTTCCTCATTACCTGAAGAGCAAAGGACTTAACTTATTAATCAAGTCTCTGAGGAATGTCCAAAGGCTATGATCTTCCCCCCCATGATTTACTTCCAGCGGTTAAATTGGTATGACCCAGTCTGAACTCAGTGGGACTTACTCCAAGTAAACACAGCCTAGACAAGATGGCGTCTCCTGTCTCAGTGGTTTTCAGGACTCTGCTTTTATCACAACCCCTCATGCTGTCCTTCAAGGAACGACATCTAAGGCCATGACTCTGGACCGGTTCTGCATGCAGCTTTGTTGTGGGACGGATCAAAGGGATCTACAACCAGCCAACACAGACACAATAGTGGCCCAAATCTAGCATCTCTGTTCTCCTGGCCTCCCTCCTTTACCATCTGGTGGGCTTAAGCTGATGCTAGGGCTTGTTATGCTCAAGAGTTTATGAGGGATGGGATGGAGTTTACCATAGCATCAGATTGACGCAGACTTTTTACCACTCTCGTGTTCTTCTCAGGAATACATAACATCCATATAATTCTTGGTCGCAATTGGTGCTTGTTGGTTATTAAGGCAGGCGTGGGAGTCCCGGAGGTTTGAGAAGAGTTTCCTTATCTCTTACGATTTGGTGGTACCTCATAAACCAGTTTCCCCAAACCTGATCTTGAACCCCAAAGAAGAGCAGTCCGATTACTCTGAAGAACCCCGAGTCTGGCTTGATCCAGGCCTAGCTATGAGGGACAGAAAAAGAATTGTTTGTAAGCTGAAGCAGCCTATGTGATCTCAGGAGAGGTGCAGACACGAAGGGAAGACATTAATGGTCCACTTAACAGAAAGACACAAGTGGCACATCTTGAAAGCACATAAAGCTAGGAAGCTGCAAATATAAGCCCGCAACCTGGAATGTACCCCTGCATTGGAACAGTAAGACGGGGCAGACAATTGACATGGTGGCTGTGATGAAAGCAAAGGACAAGAAAGGGAATTTTCTCCCCCCCAAAAAAACTAATTAAAAAAATTATCCCCCCATTAGATAACTGGAGATGCAGGGAAAATGGTCATAAGAGACAAGGTAGGAGGAGCTAGCTCCAATTAATGAAATAAGTGTATTAAAAGCTAGATCAGAACACTTTGATCTGAGATATACACAAAACTGCTTATACTGAATCAGGCCAAGGACATGCATGTCTATTCAGATTGGCCGTGGCCCTTCTCAGTCACAGGTAGAGTTCTTTCATGTGTCTGAAGAAGGGAGCAGTGACTCACGAAAGCTCCTCCCCTGCCACAGATTTTGTTAGTCTTTAGGGTGCTCCTAGACTCTTGCTCTTCTCTACCTGCCACCTAGTCCTTTTTAACTGGAGATGCCGGGGGTTGAAGCGGGGCCCTTCTATACGTAAAGCAGAGTCTCTTCCTCCACTAAGCCACAGCCCGTACCTATAAACAGGTTTTGAACTTGAACAGATGTAACTGCCTTACACTGAATCGGACCATCAGTCCATCAAAGTCAGTAATGTCTATTCAGACTGGCGGCAGCCCTCCAGGGTCTCAGGCAGAGACCTTTCACATTGCCTACTGATCGTCCTTTTTAACTGGAGGTGCCGGGGATTAAACCTGGGATCTTCTGCATGCAAAGCTGAGACGCAGCCCCTCCCTTCTGAAGTTCCCAAAAGTCACTCTGACCCAAACAGAATCTTCCCACCTCCTTTCATGCGGCTCTTACTTCTGTCTTTGCTGCCTGGCCTTTCGTGTTGCTCGACGGCCTTGCTTCTCTTAGATTCTATTACCTGCTGAAGCTTTTCATCCGAGTGCCCCAGAGGAAGATCGCAGCTACAGGCAACCTGCTACAGAATTACATTTGGCAGCTGCTCCTTTGCCAGTAAAGCAGAGGAACTTAAAAGAGGGCTCCACACAGCTCCCAACTAGATGGGCGAAACGTGTTTGGGAGTTTAAGCTTTTATCTACTTTATTGTTATGCAATCAATACTATATAGTCATTTACTACCTGGGTCCATATAACAAGCCCTTTCCATACTGATATAGTCTACAGTGCATCATTTCTTTGTTTGAAATGCATTAGAAGTTTGCCTGTTTTTCTACTGCCCATGCTCTATTGGCTTTCATTTATTTATTTCAGTATTTTCTGTGTGTGCATGCATGCGTCTGCACCTGAAAGCCACGTTGTCCTCTGGTGACTGACCCCTACTGGCTGGAGGATAGTCAGAGATGGCTGAATAAAGCCTGCCCATCTTCCCGGCAAGGTATTCCGAAGAAGTCTCCCATCCAAGTACTAACCACAGTCAGCCCTGCTTAGCTTCCAAGATCTGTTGAGAGCAAGCTCACCTGGGCTATCCAGGTCAGGGCCACATTCCTTTGCTTTAACGTTACTTTATTTGCTGGATTGTGCACCACAGGGATCCCCACCCAGGCCCCCAAGTGCTTTTAGAAAATGGGTGGGGTTTTTTGCCTGGCCAGACTTCTGATTGGCTATTGGAGACTGCATTGACAGTGCACACACATACTGGATGAGGGATACACTTCCGGGTAGCAGTGTGTGTGTGAATAAGATCTCTTGGGTACAGATGGGCCGTAAGTTAAATGTGAGCTGCCAAGGTGATGAAGTGACAAATAACTTCTGACTCTGCAATTCATGAAAATGTTGCTTTGGGTAGGAGCTGCCACGACAGCACAAGGATCTTCACAGCATGACTGAAGGTAACCCACGGCAGCCATTCTGTTCGCGGCTAGACCTCCTTCAACAGCCCTTTCGAGGCTGTGCCAGAATTCCAAAGGTGCCCACAGGTTCAGAAAGGTCGGGGACCCCCGATGCACTGAGTTTTAACAAATCATTTTCACTTATTCTGATCAACTATAGAGTCGGCTGTATATTCCTCCCTGGCCCGTGTTGGCTCAGTGGGGCAAAGGAGGACCCTGACTTTTGATAACCACAGCTCAGAGTGTGATACTCTAAACGCTGCACCACGCCAGAACTGTAAAAATCAGCACCTGAAGAATCTTAAGTTTTATATCTTTTTAAACATCAGGTTGCTAGTCCCTATGGCCACAGGCTTGAAAATGCACAGGCAACACTGAAGTCTCCGGCAGTGGAGGGACAGCTTCTCCTCCCCAACTAGTGAAGTTCTGCCAATCTGTATTCCTCATAGATTTTCCAAGAGGGGACAAACTCTAACAAACACACACATTTTGTTGTTACTTTGTTCTAAAGACTGGGTAATAAGTATTCTATAACAGGTGCCTCAAAGGAAAGGAAGTTACTGGCTATTTAGAAGAAGAAGAAATTGGATTTCTACCCTGCCCTTCAGTACCCAAAGGAGTCTCAGAGCGGCTTACAATCTCCTTTCCCTTCCCCTCCCCACAACAGACACCCTGTGAGCAATGCTCCCTCTAAGCTGTGGAGTCTGGAGAGGAAAAATTCTACTTGGTAAGCTACTGGCATTAAAGTTGTGAGGGAGTGATTTGGCTACTGCATGAATCAGTTTGCTTTGGAACCATCCTTCCTGAGCCAAGGCAAAAATGTATGAGCAAGGGGCTAAAAAATTGTGAGCTCACACTAACTCAGCTTAGAGGGAACACTGCCTGTGAAGTAGGTGGGGCTGAGAGCTCTCTCTCAAGAACTTGTGACTGACCCAAGGTCACACCAGCAGTTGCATGTGGAGCGGGGAATCGAATCTGGTTCTCCCAGATTTAGAGTCCGCGATCTTAACCACTACACCAAACTGGCTCTCGTCTGCTATGCAAACTCTGCAAAGCCATCTGCTGACCTCTCAAGGTTAGGTTTGTCTATAGTGACACACTTGCACAAAGCACCAGAAGTCTGCCACTTGGACTATAAATTATATTCTGTAGCTGCTTGTTTGCAAGCAAAGCAGTGTTTAGGAAGTGGGTGGGGCCAAGTGTGGCTTTTGCCCAGCAAGGCCTGATTGGCCATGCAGTTTTTTTAAAATGATGCTTTGGCAGTTGACACCATTGCTCAAGGATCTTCTTCAGTACGTGACCGAAGGTAAGCTGTGGTGGCCGTTTTATGGCTGGCACCGCCCCTTGCAGCAGCCATTCTGTGGCTGTACTTCACCACCCTGTTTCAAAATCCCAAAGGTGCCCGCAGTCTTAAAAGAATTGGGAACACCTATCTTAGAGACCAAGAATATTTTCATGACATGAATTTTTGAGAGTAATCAGACGAAGGAAGCTCTGAATCTCAAAAGCTCATTCCCCAAAAATCTTGCTGGTCTCTAAGGTGCTACTGGACTCAGATCTAGCTGTACAATCTGATCAGTTGTCAGCAAAGGCCTATTTGCCTCTGTGATCACATTTTTCAAGATCTTTAAGGCAACTCACAAAACTCAGCTCCGTTCCAGCCAGTTTGGTGCAGTGGTTAAGCGAGTGGACTCTAATCTGGGAGAACCGGGTTCGATTCCCCACTCCTCCACAGGCAGCTGCTGGTGTGACCTTGGGTCAGTCATAAATTTTTTCAGAGCTGTTCTCTCACAAGCAGTTCTCCAAAGAGCTCTCTCAGCCCCACCCACCTCACAGGGTGTCTGTTGTGGGGAGGGGGAGGAGACTGTAAACCGATCAATCTGAGACACTGAGTGAAGGGCATGGTATAAATCCAAACTCTTTCTTCTTCCTCTGCACACATCTACTAGTTTAACAATCAAAGCTTGTGCAAAGGAACTTGGGCACCGTATGTTTGCAAAGTACCTTGGCAGTAAAGCTCTTTTGTGTCTCTCCCCTCCCAACCCAAATGTAAGAACGACCCTTTGTCACATTCCACAAAACTGAACGGACACGGTTACAATCTCAGCTAAGAACAAACAAGCAGTGTAAAAAGCTATGCAAAAAAATAGCATTTTTATTCAGAATCCTTATAAAGGGACCCACTGTAGAAAAGTCATTTCCCCAGCAGAGATTAGACTTAAAACTGAGGCAGGATGGGGATGGACTGCACTGATTTAAGTATACAGAGTTTATCAGCTTTGCCTAGCCATGGGAGAAATTACGTTTTTTTAGAAGAAAGTGTTTTCATAAGCGAGTGTCCAGGGGAAACAACAAAAAAAATATGACAAAAGCCACTGCGGGGAAATTGCGGCTTCTCTCTTTTAGTCATCTTCTGGCTCCTCTTTAATTTTCTTCTTTTTCTTCTTCTTCTTCTTCTCCTCTGTGGTCTGGAAAGAACAAATACAGTTGCTGCGCTTGACTTATTATTGCACCTGAAATAACAGAGTTAGCGGGCACTCTTTGTTATATAAAAAAAAAAAGCAGCAAAAGACTCATTTCCTTTAGGGGAAAATGAACAGCAGAAGCAGAGTCGTGTTCGACCTGCATTTAGCAGCTAACTCTCTTTAGATGAGAGGCACAAAGAACCGAAGGAATCCATGGTTACCGCTGGCATAGCCCTAATGAAGTGAGTCTTTGGCACTAGGCAACAGAAGACCGGCTTCCCATCTCTAAGCACCTCAACCGAGCAGTCGTTCTTCCTCCCATTTGTGGAGAGGCCGTCCGCTGCGGGAACGGGTGGATCTCGCTGGGTTGTGGAATGGGGGGTGCTCAAGATGGCGACAAGAGGCTCACTGCTCAAATGCTGGAGGAGACCCCGCTGCCCGCTTGCACAAATCCCCGGATCATTTCCACAACAACGTCACCCCGGAATTACATGTTTCCTCCTTGCTTCAAGCCAACAGCAGCCAAAGAAATCTTTTAGAAACAACAACAACTCAGAAGGTTTTTTGAAAACGGAGTTCTGGATCCGATTATAAAACATCACGCTAAATACTGAATACCATCTGAGGTGTGTGTGTGTTCTCCTCTGTTTGCAGGTATTTCGCCCGGGCGTGGCCAGGGGAGTGAGCTGAAGGGCTCTTGGCCCATGGCTCGGGGGGGGGGGGGGGGAACTCACTGAATCTGTACCTACCCAAGATGCATTGCTGGAAAAATTACATCATCAAAATTTTTGTAAATACATCAAGCGATTGAAGAGCACTGCCATTTCTTTCAACTGTTCCTGACTCCAGAGGTTGGGGGGGGGGGGGGGGAGGAAAAGAGTTTGGTCATCCCGATTCTTTAAAATAAAAAAGTTGGCAGGAGGGCAACTTTTCGAGGTCACTATTGCGGTGACCTCTAAAATTGGGCATTTGCAGTAAGAACATGGGCTTGGGTCAAGCCCTGTGCACATTTGCAGAGGCGATCTATGCTGCCTTCCCCTTCTCACTGCAGCCCCGCCCCCCCATCCTCAGGGGTTCAAAGCTCTCAGGAGAGCCCCCCACTCTGTTATAAGGGCCCCCCCCCACAGGAGCAGCTTGGGAGGATGGGGTGCTCAGTGACCCGTGGTGCCAACAGAAAAGCAGCAAAGCTCTTTTCTATGACCTCAGCTCTGGCTTGACTGGCCCAAACTCCTGCCATTCAATGCAGCTCCGGGTTTCCAGTGACCCCCACCACTTACTCGGCCTTCCAGCCGGGCTCAACAACCCAATGGGTGGAAAAGCATCCAAGAAAGAAAAAAAAAAAGCAAAAACATACATCAGCAAGGAGTTAATATATCATCAGCAATGAGCTGAACCTGCTGAAAGGATCTGCCCGTTCTATCGGTCCCTCACCTCTCCTGCTGTGCTGGTCGTCGGCTGTTCCTCCTCTTTTTCTTCCACCTCTTCTACAAAAACCGCCACCTCCTTTTGTTTCTTCTTTTTCTTCTTCTTGACAGGTTCCTCCTCCTCTTGCAGATCTTCTGGCTCTTCTACGGGGGGGGGGGGAGGGGGAGAGAGAACGGAATCAGAAATGAAGTTTTTAGGGGGTCATCCGACGCCCCAAACAAGTCAACCACCGTAAAAGGGCATATGGACAGAAATGGACATGGCAGGAGCAACCTAGACCTCTGCTCCAAAACTGAGCAGAGTGTAAAGGCACCTGTGAGGAATTCTTACATATAAATAATTCGCTGGATGTACAATTGGGGGGGGGGGGGGCGTGAGCTGCAGTGCATCATGTCTGTGGCTTCTTGCTTTTCGGTTTCTAGGCAGGAAGTGGTGCATGATGGGAAACAGCTAGTGCCCAGGAGCTAAGTGACAAATCTTGCCTTAGGCAGTTCGTCATCCGACACTCTCTTTTCATTCTGCACTGCTGTCTCGTGCTTTGGATGTCTTACACTGACTGAGTACACTAGTTTTATGTGGTAGCCTGCCTTAAGTCTCAGCAAGGAAGGCCAGCCACAAATATTTATTTATTCACGTTATTTATAGTCTGCCTTTCTCGCTTGGACTCAAGGCAGATTACAAAGCGCATGTCAATACAACTGACGGATGGGAAGTTCGATAAACAGTGCAACAGGATTAGGGCCACAGAACCAACCAGAAGTTGAAAAAGCAAAACTGAAGCAAAGCGTAAGTATTAACATGACACACTAAATGACAGCAGCAGAAAAGAGCAAGAGTCCAGTAGCACCTTAAAGACTAACAAAATATACGGTGGGGGATGCTCACATCTTCAGATTCAGTATCTAAAGAAGTGGGCAATGACTCAGGAAAGCTCCTCCCCTGCCACGAATTTTGTTAAGTCTTTTAGGTGCTCCTGGATTCTGGCTCTTTTCTACTGAAGAAGGGAGCAGTGACTCAGGAAAGCTCCTCGCCTGCCACAGATTTTGTTAGTCTTTAAGGTACTCCTGGACTCTGGCTCTTTCCAATTGCTACAGACAGATTAACATGGGCCACCCATCTTGATCTATCTTGCACTAAATGATGCAGAATTCCATAGTAGAATCCTAGTTTCAGCAAGCTATACACAGTCGTCTACACCACAGCCCCTAATAATTTTTCCAAGTAATTTTAGAACGCTGCAACTCCACCGCCGGTGTAGAAAGGCCCTCTTGAGTAACTAAGTTTTGCATAGTTTGTGGAAAACCATGACCATGCGAACCTTCCTGATCTCCTTAGGCAGGCTGACTGAAGGTGGGGGTCAAAACAGAGTGAACTACCCCTATTTTATTTTATACACATTTGGACCAAAAGTGCTCTTCTTCAGCTTGCAGCCCATTTTACCCTGGGCATGACCAATATAGTGTGAAATCTTGCTGTTGGGAAACTGGCTGCAGCCAATGAATGCTATAGCCAAGTAAGAAGAAGAAGAAGAAAAAGAAGAAGAGGAGATTGGATTTATACCCAGCCCTTCACTCACTTGGAGTCTCAGAGCGGCTTACAAACTCCTTTCCCTTCCCCTCCCCACAACAGACACCCTGTGAGGTGGGTGGGGCTGAGAGAGCTCAGACAGAAACGGCTCTTTTTCAAGAACAGCTCTGAGAGAACTATGGCTTGCCCAAGGTCATCCAGCAGGTGCAAGTGGAGGCGTGGGGAATCAAACCCGGTTCTCCCAGATTAGAGTCTGCGCACTTAACCACTACACTGGCTCTCTTAGGGTCTTTAAGCATTTCTGGCCAAGGCTTGGAGGTATGCTTGTGAAGGCAATGACTGGGAAAGAGGGTATTCTTTGCTGAACTAAGAAAAGGCACACTGGGGGAGGGTGGGATTACAAGCATCTGGAAGAGCCACACAAAAAAGGTAGGCAAGGCAGGCAAGAAATCCCAGCATTGTAACAGCTGCATATCAGAAAATGTGTCAGGTAACAGCCTGACATGCAGGGATGAGAAAAGCTGAACCTGCTGAATTTCCTTCTCCACAATGATGTCTCAAATCACTCTGTAAGCCACTGAACAAATTAAACTGCCTTCTGCCTTGGTCCATCAGAGTCAGTACTGTCAACTGGTGTAGCGGTTAGGAGCGCGGACTCTAATCTGGGAGAACCAGGTTTGATTCCCAACTCCTCCACATGCAGCTGCTGGTGTGACCCTGGCGGAGGTGGTTGAGAAGACTGTAGGGCCAGGGAGACAACGGCTGGAGCAGCAGGGCCTGAGGAACTGCCCTGAGGACTGAGGAGAGACTCATCAACCTGAAGGGACCCTTATGGTCCAGAGGGAGCAGTTTAATGGGAAGGGACTGTGGGCACAGAGGTTTGAAGGTCTGCTTTCAGGGGCTACGGGCAATGGTGTAAAAAAAGAAACAATACATAATGGTGGCCGGGGAGGGACATGGGAGGGTGACCCCTACTGGCCAAACCACAGGGGAACCCCTGGTTTGAGGCCACTTAAACCGGGACACCAGGATTAGAACAGGGGGGTTGGATCCAAAGATGCTCCTACACCAGCATAATGGCAGAAGAGGGGAGGATGATTTCTGATGATTTCTCTGTTCCACTGCAGACCCCCATTTTGGCCCCCCCCATGGGTTACTCAATCTTCAGTCTGGAGGGGGAAGGCCCCCCTTTGCCAGCATCGTTCCACTTTGTATCCCAGGGAGCTACACAGTTTTGATTATTGTCACTTAAGAAGAATGAACCACCTAACGACTCAATTGAAACGCCTGACGGATTTAGTTTGTTACAGGCAATGAATGGGAAAGTAGGGAAAACTTATCAAACAGAAGAGAGTTTAAAATAGTTTTGCAGATTCAACGGGCTGCAAAGGAGCTGGGAAGCCCATAGATTCTTGTAGGCAAGGAAAACTCGAGAGCGACTAACCTTTGATTTCCACCACTTTCACCTTCTTTGCTTTTACTGGAGTCTCCGTCTCCTCCTCCTCCTCTTCAATTTTCCGTTTCTTGGGGACCAAAGGGAGTGTGGATTCCCCGGAAGGATCATACGTCTTCACCTCACTGGAACGGATGAAAGAAGGCAAACTGAGGGAAGGGCACCATAGATTTCATACACAGAGGTGAAAATAAAGATCACGACTGCTATTTTTATTTTGGACGTATGTGGAGATACTAACATTTAACAATTCTGCAGTGCCCATGGCATGAAAGGACACAGGAGTACAAAAGGGAGAAAACCACTTACACATAGATCGATCTATGTTGGGCAAGATAGGCTGGAAGGAGGAAAGGAGTCAAGGGCTAAGACTTCTGTCCAGGAATAAATACATTTATCTATAGAGAGAGAGTGCATGCATGATTCTAAAAGCCACCAGTGAACAATGCTCCCTTCTAAGCTGTGGAGTCTTGTGAGCAAAAATTCCACTTTGTGAACTACTGGCATTAAAGGTGTGAGCGAGCGATTTGGCTGCTGCATAAATGAGTTTGCTCTGGAGCCATCCTTCCTGAGCTAAGACAAAAATGTGTGAGCTGGAGGCTAAATAACTGTGAGCTAGCTCACACTAACTCAGCTTAGAGAGAACACTGCCTGCGACCCCCCAATCTGCGGATAGCTAAATCTGCAGATGGGGGCCATGTGGAGGCTGAACAGATTTTTCAGCAAACCTGGGGCATTCTCCAGATTTGCAGGAAAATCTGAAAATTAAAAAAAAAGGCATGGGGGAGGGTTTAAATCCCCTGAAAAGTGAAGTTGTGTTCTCTGCACGTGCAGAGAACACAGCTTCCTTCTAACCTATGTGGTGGAGCCTGGGAGCTACGGCGGGCCATTCAGGAGTCATTCAGGGCCCTGTGGAGGCACCTGTGGATGCTGGGAGCTGCTCCCAGACACAGCAGCCACAGAGCTCAGCGATGGGGGTATGTGTATGTTATGGGATCCCCATTCCACAAGTCTCACCAAAGGCCAAGTCTGCAGCTTCAGAAAATTAACATTTTATGATTAACCAGATTTATTATTATTATCATCTTACAATTTTACTGTTTATGACATTAATAGCTGGTCCGTATTTTACTGTATTTTTAATCACTGTTTTATCCACGTATGATTAGAATTATTTTCTTTTCATTATCCTAACACTGTATTGTGGCGGCCTTTGGCTATGTACAGTAAATTCTTCTGGTGTTCTGATAAGTCTCACATGTCCCGGACTTGTTTTCACCTAAAAGAGCTTTTGGGGCAGAGGAGACCCCCCGCTGGTGGGAGTATACAGGTTTTTTTACATTAACATTTTTACATTTAATTTAATGTTTCTCCATCCAAGTGACTTGAGACTCTTACTTGAAGAACAGACAGACTGTTTTGCATGGATCATAAGAACATAAGAGAAACCAATGTTGGATCAGGCCAGTGGCCCGTCCAGTTCAACTCTCTGTAACACAGTGGCCAAAAACACCAGGTGCCCTCAGGAGGTCCAGCAGTGGGGCCAGGACACTAGAAGCCCTCCCAGTGTTAACCTTCCCCCCACTCAAGCACCAAGAATACAGAGCATCACTTGCCCCAGACTGAGA
Source organism: Lepidodactylus listeri (assembly GCA_029233225.1). Taxonomy (NCBI): domain Eukaryota; kingdom Metazoa; phylum Chordata; class Lepidosauria; order Squamata; family Gekkonidae; genus Lepidodactylus; species Lepidodactylus listeri. The sequence continues at coordinate 14,245,871 of JARCFY010000010.1, read as the reverse complement.
GTTCCTATCTATACTTCGTGGCTAATAGCCACTGATGGACCTCTGCCCCAGATGTTTATCACCATACATCAAAAGGTACACAATGTTCATTTTATTAAAAAGCAACAACTGCATCATATATTTTAATCTAAACCTCTTGTTTCAGCAAGCTGAAAGAAAATGAACCACTGTGCTCCAGGGAATATTGCACTGTATTTTTTTTTGGGGGGGGGGGGAGGGGGGGGAGATGGGGACCCAAAAAAGATATGAAGCTAGTTGCCTCATGGTATTGGCCAATCTATCTCCCCCCCACCCCAAAAAAAATTAGTTGGCCATCAGTTTTTAGACTGTTGGGGTCTTGAAATGCTTGGGGGGAAAGGTGGGCACATAAATATTCTAAATAAATGTAATAAATAAATTAACTAAATATATGTCAACGCAGGAGGGCAAGCAGTTGGAAGAGAATGGAGAAAGAGAGAAGGCTTGTCCCCAAAATATGGCCATCAGCAACATATTGCTTCTAAATACAGATCGTGGGTGTAGGTGAAACAAAATTGAGCCACCCACCTCTTATGCTGATATTTGTCGGCCCGGGCCAAGGCTTTTCCTGTGCCACTTATTCGTCTTATCTGAGGGAAGAAAAAGCCACAGCTATGGAGAACAAATCACAAACAATGGCTTCAAACCACACAGACCTTATAGCCTCAGAACTGGAGTAAGGAAGACTGGGAGAAGTCACATGAGACACTCCCAGTCATCAGAGGGTAGCAAAGTTGCTTAAATCAAGTTGACAACAATACCTGTTGTACCTGAGCGGGATAAAAAGACTCGGATCTCTGTTTCTACTTGACAGACCTCCATTTCTACTGACAAAGTGAGCTCTGAGAGCTTACACCAAAATGTCGTCCACTCACAGGAACCAAAAAACACACATTGGTTGGAAAATCCTCCAGACCACTTCGTCCTGAGGCAATAAGAATCCCTCCAGGATTACTTGGCCAGTCATGGCCGTATCTGTAGACAGACGGTGTAGCTTAGTGGTTAAGAGTATCAGACAAGGATCGGTGAGAACCTGGTTCAAACCCCGCACCGTGCCACAGAAGCTTGCTGGGTGACCCTGGGTCCAGTCACACGCTCTCAGCCTCTTAAATCTTCCTCACAGGTCTGTTTCAAGGATAAAATGGAGGAGGGGAAAATGACGTCAGAGGCTTTGGGTCCCCACGGTGGAGACAGGCAGGGGATAAATGAAGTAAGTAAATACAGAAGGCTGGCCCTGGACCACATGAAAATTTATTTATTTAATTTTTTATTTGGCTGTGAGGCCATGGAGCACGTGGGAGGAATCAAAATGACATTTGTTGCTGGTTGAAAGTAGCAACACTGGCTTTAAACATGTATCGCTATACGATGTAATAGGAAGCAAAGAGCCGCCACCTCTCCATTTGACATTTTCAAAGGTTCAACGGCCCCTTTTTTGGGCTGTAGAGCCAGGGTCCCATGTGTTAATGAACTCTACCACTCAAGCCAAGATGATTTATTAAGGTTCCCTCTGCCATTGCTGGCCTGGAGTTCTCTCTCATTATCCCCCTCCCCCATGTCTCCAAAATTAATCTTGACAGGTAGGGAGAAAAGGGGGATGCAGCACCTGAACCCGTCCGCATCTGGATCAGGAGCGCAGCCTAGTGACTCCCTTCAGGCCGGGGCCATGATTGAGGCGATACGTATCATAAACCTCTAAATTTGGGCCTAATTTGGCTTCAGGAACCTCTAGGGTGAGTCCACAATACAGCTCCCCGTCTCCCAGCTGCAACCACACCTCACCAGCTTGGCAGGTCGCGCTGCCCTCAGAAATCTCAGCGCAGGAGAAATCGTTCAAAGTGTTCCATTCTAGACATTTCAGTGTGTTGCAATTCAATGGAGATGTTTGTGCCACATTATTCCGCTCCCCCAACATCTCTGGTTTCAAAAACATTTTCAGTCATAAGGCCCCAAAACACAGTGATGTTGTGGAGTTGATGAAAGGGAACGTCCTTGGTGATTCACGGCCGTAAATGGAATTACAGGCACCTCATGCTAGCGTACTAGATTAAACTCGGGCATATCTGGGTGCATCGCACGAGAACCAGAAAGGGTGATCTAGAATGGAAAGATGAGCAGGCAGCCAAGCAGTCCCCATTTTGTGGTGCGTCTGAACATGAGAACATAAGAGAAGCCAATGTTGGATCAGGCCAGTGGCCCATCCAGTCCAACACTCTGTCACACAGTGACCAAAAACACCAGGTGCCCTCAGGAGGTCCACCAGTGGAGCCAGGACACTAGAAGCCCTCCCACTGTAGCCCCCCCCCAGGCACCAAGAATACAGAGCATCACTTGCCCCAGACTGAGAGTTCCTATCTATACCTTGTGGCTAATAGCACGGATGGACCTCTGCTCCATATGCATGAAGGTCTGTTTATGCCGGTCCTCTGTCAACCTTGAAGATTTGCAACCAAATATGTTAACTGCCTTTGACAAGTTCTGCACCAGGAATGCGAAATCTATCATGCAAGATCTGTAGTAGTGACAGCCAGACATTGCCGTGATACCGGATGGTGATGTTACAGTGATCATAAGAAAGGAAGGAATGTGATGGGGAAAGAAGCTTTCACATTCAGGGGATTAGACAGATTCATGGAGGACGGGTCTATCTGTGGCTACTAGCCATGGTGACTAAAGGAAACTCCATGGTTTAAATGCCGCTGGCAAAGAAGCATCAGGGGACGGCCTCAGCCTCGTTGGCCCTCCAGAAGAAGTGGCTGGCCACTGTGTGAGACAGAGTGCTGGACTAGATGGACCACTGGACTGATCCAGCAGGGCTCTTCGTATGTTCTCAGGAAGGCTTCAGCCTCGACGCCCTGTTGTTGGCCCTCCAGAAGAACTGGCTGGCCACTGTGTGAGACAAGGTGCTGGACTAGATGGACCCCTTGTCTGATCCAGCCAGGCTCTTCTTAAGTTCTTAGGAAGGCCTCGGCCTCTCTGCCCTGTTGTTGGTCCTCCAGAAGAACTGGTTGGCCACTGTGTGAGACAGGATGCTGGACTAGGTGGACCGCTGGTCAGATCCAACAGAGCTCTTCTTATGTTATGTTCATTACCAATGTAAGTTTGTAAAACAGAAAAATATTAACCCACACCACGGAAAAGGACATCTCCCCCCAACAATGCCCCCACAGGGATTTATCTCCCAACTGTCCTGCCTGCCCTCAGAGTCATATCTTGAGGTGGTAGTTCTAAGGCCGCCCCCGCAATGCCCATCTCTTTTCACTTTAGGGCCTCACCCCCTTCTCCTCCAGGTGTCTCAGCCTCGTTTCCACTTTCAGTCTGTTCTCGGCCCCCATCTCGGCACTGGTGCTCTCTCCCAGGGCATCGTAACGAATGGTCAAGGCGGTCTTGGCTGCCAACATCCGCGAGATCTGAAGAAGAGAGGGTTAGAGGGCCCAAGGTGAGACCCGTCTCACATACACTTTGCTGCATGAAGCTTCAAGCAATCTCTGAGGGAAAGACGGCCTACTGGTAAAACATCAGCAACTCACCTTTCCTTTGTTCTTGGCTGTCGTCTGCCCCACAATGGATGCGTGATAAATCAGACCGAACTTGGGGGTATCACGTTTAGTCTTTAGTGCCCTGAAGAGAGCCTTCTCGGCCCCCAAAATCTGAACGGTTGAAGCTGGATGCTTTGCCAGATTTAACAGAGAACCTGTGGCACAAACAGATCTAACATCAGCATTTTGAGAGTTATCAGGTTACAGAACAAGCCCCTGACAAGAGCTCTGATAATGTGAATTGCCATGACTCACCACATCCCCTCAACATAAGCTGTCATGATCCTGGGCCTATAGTGGTGCAGCCTACAGGCTCTAGGGAGCCCTAGTGGCTCCAGGGAAGCCTGTAGTGGAGTAGCTATCAGGGCCTATATTTCCCAGGTTCCCTCTGGACCCTGTGATTGGTTAACAAGGGATCTGGAAGGAAAACTTATACCAGCAGAGGAGTAGAGGGTGGGGCCTGGGAAGAAGGAATGAAAGGCCTTGGCCAAAGTGGGATGTGGTTCAGCTGGTGAGGTTGCTGCAGAAAAAGGGATCCCACATCCAAAAGGGGCAAGTCAGTTTGAGGCCAAATACCTAGAGAAGGCTCGGTACAGCATAGTCAGATAAGAACATAAGAACATAAGAGAAGCCAATGTTGGATCGGGCCAGTGGCCCATCCAGTCCAACACTCTGTCACACAGTAGCCAAAAACACCAGGTGCCCTCAGAAGGTCCTGCAGTGGGGGAAGGAAGCCCTCCCACTGTTGCCTCCCCCAAACACCAAGATTACAGAGCATCACTTGCCCCAGACTGAGTTCCTATCTATACTTTGTGGCTAATAGCCACTGATAGACCTCTGCTCCATATGTTTATCCAGTTCCCTCTTGAAGCTGTCCATGCTAGTAGCCACCACCACCTCCTGTCACAGTGAATTCACGTGTTAATCACTCTTTGGGTGCAGAAGTACTTCCTTTTATCTGATGAGTTAAGCTTCCTTATTTTGCTGGTTCACCTGCCTTTACTGTGCTCATTTTGCCTACTTATTAAATTACAGTTGTTGTTAAATCTCTAAGAGTTTGTTACTCTGCCTGGGTTCTCCGCACGCCTCATTTGGTCACTTATAAGGGGAAACCTACTAAAAAAGGGGTGGGTGCTCTTGGCCCTCCCAAGGAAACCCATACCAGAGTGGTGGCAGCCATTACAGGACCTTTCTAGCCACTGCCCGCAACATAAGCCCATAACAAAAACGGGGAAACATGAGGTAAAGCACCAGAAGTGTCTCAGAAGAGGTAGTGACTTAAGAGTTGCCTTCATGTTCTATGACGGAATCAGGCAAACTTTAGAACAGAATCATCACTGACGACTTCCGGGCTCCTGCGAGTACTCGCGGGAGCATGCACACTCCATTTTAACAAGCCAGAAGGCTAGTATTAGTCTACAAAGGAGAGCCTTTTGGTGTTGTAGACACACACAAGCTTGTCGGTGAGACACTATTCGGTAGCTGGAAGCGCACAACATGGCAGTTCCAGGTCCATACCTGCATGAGCTATAAGCCTTGCTCCAACTAGTTCTCCCACCATGACCGTAAGGTTTGGCGCGATAGCCATCATTCTGTTTTTGAGATAATCGTACAGCTGGGCTCGGTAGTCCGAGATCTCAATCACCTGGAAGACATAACAAGGCTGGTCAACCCTCGCACGAAGGAAACACTGCCAAAGCAACGTGCGAAAAGAAAATGCCAGATGGCAGATAATACAAGTTCGGCATTTATGTTTTGTTAACACTTAATAGGCATACACTTAATTGGCCAAGCAAGAATGAACACCAAATAAGAAGAATTATGAAGGAACAGAAGAGCAGGCTTTTCTACCCCACTTTTTCTCTACCTTAAGGGGTCTCAAAGTGGCCGACAATCTCCTTCCCTTCCTCTCCTCACAACAGGCACCTTGTGAGGCAGGTGGGGCTGAGAGAGCTCTGAGAGAACCATGAGTGGCCCAGGGTCACCCAGCAGGCCTCATGTGTCTCTAAGCGGCTCACAATCACCTTCCCTTCCTCTCCCCACAACAGGCCCCTTGTGAGGCAGGTGGGGCTGAGAGAGCTCTGAGAGAACCATGACTGGCCCAAGGTCACCCAGCAGGCCTCATGTGCCTCAGAGCGGCTGACAATCACGTTCCCTCCATCCCCCCACAACAGGCACCTTGTGAGGCAGGTGGGGCTGAGAGAGTTCTGAGAGAATGGTGACTGTCCCAAGGCCATCCAGCAGGCTGCATGTGGAGGAGTGGGGAATCAAACCCAGTTCTCCAGATCAGGATCCCCCACTCTTAACCACCACACCGGCTTTCATATTCCTCCTTTCAGAGAAACAACTTCTCTTTCTGATAATGCATCACAAAACACAACCACAGAACACAAATCTTAGGACGGGTAATGAACTCAGGAAAACGAAATTAAGTTTTTAATGCTTTTAGTGATACATTTTTATTTTATGTACAGTAGTGTAACGACACACAGTAGAGGGAATGAAAGTCAATCTGTTTAGTACTGGCATTCCTATGTGTTAAGTGACCTCACAAAATTAAGAAGAGATTGGATTTATATCCCGCCCTTCACTACCCAAGGGAGTCTCAGAGTGGCTTACAATCTCCTTTCCCTTCCCCTCCCCACAACAGACGCCCTGTGAGGTAGGCAGGGGTGAGAGAACTCTTTTGAGAATTGTCCTTGAAAGAGCAGCTCTGACAGAACTATGGCTTGCCCAAGGTCATCCAGCAGCTGCAAAGGGGAGGAGTGGGGAATCAAAACTGGTTCTCCCAGATTAGAGTCTGTACTCTTAACCACTATACTGAACTGGCCCGAACAGGAGCAAATGGTGGCCTTTTGATTGTTCCAGACAGAATCCCTCTTCTGAACCTAAAAATGAGATCCATTCCTTTCCATAAAGATTAGAGATCTAAAAGGAACATACTCTACTGTGACTTGCAGGTATGCAATAGCCACGTCTCTGGATTCCAGGAAAAAGGGGTAGAAAGTAAAGCGTTCAGTCAAGCCAGATTTGTTTTCTGACTATTTTTTTAAATAGGAGTTACTCAAGATGGCATCAGAAGAGGTAGTGACTGTACAACCTTCACGGCTTATACATCAGGAGAGCCAAGACGGCAAGTTCATCACAGCCATCAAAAACAGCTGACTAGAAACCCTTTCAAAAATGGCTTCCTAAGACACAGAAAGGGGTCAACTCCCAAAATACTCAACTACTAGCACGAACTGCTTCATCCACAAGCTGGCCAGCCTGAAGTACTTATAGCTTAAAACAGATTCATTTCCCAGCAAAGGAAATTGTGCTGCGATGGTCTGAATGGATTATGGATTGGCTGCCGGTGCAAATAAGGAGGAAACGATACGGGCTTTTTATGAAACGCTGATTTTTAACCAATGATGGGGGCTGCAAAGGCTCTAATTGCTACGCCGTCATCACCTGGTCACAGAGGTGCTGTATGTTGCTTATATCTTCTTCTGACACTTCGGTCCCCATGGAGATTTCGGCGGCTGCTTTCACCTCCTCTTCGACCTCTTCGGGAAGGAAATCTGACAGATCAGAACTGGAGAAGTTTCTTCTGTCTCCTGCGAAGGAAAACAAGAAGTAGGAAGGAGGAGACCCGGAAACGACGACAAGAGTGAAGACTTCACCCCCTCAAAAAATGACACACATGTTATATCCTGGCTTTGTTCTTAACAGCAGTGATCTGTTTTGTGTTTTAACTGACTGTGTTTTAAGGGTTTTGTTCAGCTAGCTGTAAGCTGCCTTAAGCAGATCTCTAGAGAGGAAGCATATACATTTTGTAAGTAAGTAAATAAAATTTTCCGTTCAAGCACAATATCCTGTGGTCACAAAGTTATAAGCAGGGTCATTTTGGCAGATCAGACCCGTTCAAGCCTCAGAACAACTAGAACCAGTTGCAGTTTTGGGACAACTTCTCTCCCTCGTGACATTGACCTGATGTAGCCATTTCCCAGCTGTGTTTGAATGACTGCCTGATCAACTCTTTGGCACCCTCATGAAATCCATGGCATGCCCCCAAGCCTTACTTACTTACTTCATTTCTATCCTGCTTTTCTCCCCAGTGAGCACCCAAAACGGCTTACATGGTTCTCCTCTCCTCCGTTTGATCCTCTCAACAACCCTGTGAGGTAGGTTAAGCTGAGAGTGCCTGGCCCACGATCACCCAGTGAGTTTTAATGGCAAAATGGGGATTCAAATCTGGGTCTCCCAGCACTTGTCCAGCACAAGGGATGGGCACGAATCGGCTGACAAACTAAAGTTCGTCACGAATGTTGGTCAGTTCATGGTTCGCAAAGCAATGTTCACAAACTGAAGAACCGCCACAAGCTTTCACGAATTTCGATGTGGTTTGTGGCGGTTCATGCAAACCCCTGCTTTCTGCTCTTTGTGAAAAACAGGTGATTGGCAGGGAATGAAAAGCAGTGGGGAGCAGAAAGCAGAGGTTTAAAATTTAAATGGTGCACAAACTAGTTTACAAACCAGCCTCCCAGTTTGTGACTGAACCACGAACTTAACTGCGAAAACGAGGTTTGTGCCCATCTCTATCTGGCACTCTAAACATTACACCCTAACGGCTCTCTAATTCTACCTACTTACAATTATTCTGAAACAAAACTGAAGCCCAAACTTTCCTGGTATTTCTCACTGCACAGTGGCAGCATCTGACCTCGGCAGAACACAAGCAGGAACAATACCGATGATACAAATAATAAATTCTGGGCACTGAATTTATTCACTTCACTTATACCCCAACAAGGACCCAAACTGGCTTACATCATTTTCCTCTCCTCCATTTTCTCCTCACAACAACCCTGTGAGATAGCTTAGGGCCAAGAATGTGTGACTGGCCCAAGGTCACCCAGCAAGCTTCCATGTCAGAGTGGAGATCTGAACCTGGTTCTCACAGATCCTTGTCCAACATTTTAACCCAGGGGCCCCAACCTTTTTGAACCTGCAGGCACATTTGGAATACTGACATGGCATGGTGCGCGCAGCAACAAAATGGCTGCCACAGGAGGCGGAGCCAGACACCAAATGGGTGCCACAGCGTAACTTCAGCAACTTCAGTGTAGATCGTTGTGCTGTGGTGGCAGCTGCTCCCAAAGCAACATTTTAAAAAATCTGCACAATCAAATCTCCAACAGTCTATCAGAAGCCTTGCTGGGCGAAAGCCCTACCTGGCTCCACCCACTTCCTAAAAACACTTGGTGGGTGCCAGAAAATGTGTCAGTGGGCATCATGGCACTACCCCACACTGGCTCTCCACTGAACTGATCTGCTGACTGCCTCAATGGAAGCTTCTGGTACTCTGTGGATTTTTTTTACCTCAGCTCAGAAAAGAATGGGCCGCACAATTTCAGAAACAGTGAAAGGCATCCATTACTTCCCAGTTGATCAAGAGGAACTCAGCTTCACTCACCAATTTGCTTTACGCATTTACAGTACGTTAAGTTATCGGTGATAATTTTGCCCAGTTCAGGAAAATGCCAACCGTACCATTCTCGACAGCGCATGATGTAGTTATTTAGTTCTTTGTCCAGGTCGTCGAGGAGGGCTGTGGGAAACAGAACTTTTCTTTGGTACACACACCAAGGATTCCTTGAGAAATTATGCCTCGTTCTAAACAACGTCAACAACCAAGAATGTGGAAATGCTCCCATAATGCTTTACATTTCTCCTCTTTCCCTTTCTAGCCTTTTTATTTCCTTTTCTCCTGGCAAACCCACTCTTGGCCTACACACGAGGAGGCCTTTACTTTTACTTGTTGTACGCACAGTTTATGAAACACTGTTATACACTCTGAACTCTGCCACTGACTTAGCATGTTAACCTTAGTGAGCACATTTAACATCTCTAACATACATAGACATACAGATACACTAAGTGCCACTGATGATCCTAATCACAGAAACAGAAATCAATCACGAATACACATTCAGGATATTCACTTTGGTTCATTGCTTAAATGCATTCTGGGAAATAGCTAAATGCTGACAGGCTGCTATTCTGTTGAAGGTTTGTGGCCTTGTTCTGGCCAGCTACAACTGCACATGTTTCTGATGTCAGTTAGCTTCGTTAGCTGAAGAACATCACCACGCTGTACCTACATCAGCTACAATAGATTCTTTTTAGAGCTTCATAGCCTGGGAAGAAGGCCAATTGTTTAGCTAAAAAAAGAGACATCTTTACTTGAGAAAGCCCAACCCTCAGGTCTGAGCCCAGTCAGAAAGTTATGACGAAGTTTGATGGAACCAATAATTATGATTTATGTGCAAGTGTCATACTGGGTATAAAAACCTATGTCCCCGATTGTAACTTTGGGAGAGCCGGTGGGTATTCGAGGGTCCAAAGCCCTGTTGTACCTCTGCTTCCCCCTTTATTAATAAAGTTCTCAGAATTTTCTCCTCGACAGGATTGTACCGTGTGTTTTCTCAAACTGGGCTGGGGAAACCCCACCAGAGACCACATTTCTGTCTGTCACTCCCCAGGAGGCTAATACCCGCAGTCTGTGCCCCCCTCCCCCATGCTTTTAGGTACCCTTGGGGCCCAGCCCTGCTTTTTCCTCCTCCTGGGAGCTAAAGTACTTCCTCTTTAGAGGCTGCTCCTGGGTTCCCCCCTGCTCGCCCTGACCTCAGATTCTGTGGGATGCGACCAAAGGGATCAAGCAGGAAGGCCAATTCTTGCCAATCCTGAGCCAATTCCTAATGGTTTTACGTCAGGGGGTCCCCAACGTTTTAGAGCCTGTGTACCTTCGGGATTCTGACATTATGGTGGGCACAACCACAAAATGGCTGCCACAGGAGGAGCCAAGCACAAAAGGGCAAGGAGCAAGATTATGCATCACTCAAATGGCACGGTAACCGCTTCAACATTTCAGACACAAATTCTGTTTCACAGGGTGCCTACCATGGGCCAGCCTGAGTCCAACACAGCCAAGGGCTCCTCAGGAGTCAAGAAGCTGCATACAGCCAGCTCTGAACCAACTGAAGTTGGTGAATTAGAGATACAGGAGCCTGGAGAGTCATTGCCTAGCTCCGAAATGGCCAACGAAGCCCAGCTTCAGGGAAGTAGCCTACCAGGCTCCCCTCCCCCAGTTAACTGAACAGCAAAGGGAGAAGCTCCGGCAAGAATTAAGGACACACAGACAGAGCGTTCACTCTTGGCTTGGTGCCAGCTGCTTGATGCTAGCAGTTCTGAGTGGCTGCAAGAGCACCTCCAAGCAGATGGCTGTAAATCAGGTTTGTTAAAGAATACCTATATAACTCAGACCTGGAGAGCTGCAGATTGTGGAAGCAACACATCACAACCCTGTGAACTTTGTGACTAGAACTCCAGATTCTGCCTGCCTCCTGTGACCTTTGGACTGACCCTGGACTTTGCTTTTTGGACCTGCCTGAGCCTTGCTGATCAATGACCTCGGACTGCCTTGACTCTGCTTTCCTGCACAACCCAGGACCTCCGTCTGCTGCTGAACTGGTATTTGATCTCTAAACTGGACTCTAGCTCCGTTGTTTTGCTCTGCCTGTATTCCGGGACAGTGCCTTTTAATCTGCACAGCCGATCAGATCCCCAATGGCCAATCAGAATCCCTGCTGCACAAAAGCCCCACTTGGCCCCACCCACATGCTGAATCTACTGGGTGGGAGCCCAGAAAGGTCTTGGCAGGTGTCTATGGGTGCTATATACTGGGGACCAGTGTGCCCTCTAAGCTGAGTTAGTGTGAGTTGGCTCACAGTTTTTTAGCCTCCAGCTCACACATTCTTGCCTTCGCTCAGGAAGGATGGCTCCAGAGCAAACTAATTGATGGAGCGGCCAAATCGGTCACTCCCAACTGTAATGCCCGTAGCTCACAAAGTAGAATCTTTGCTCACAAGACTCCACAGCTTGGAGGGAGCATTGCTGGGGACCTCTGGTTTAAGTGGTTAGGTGTATGCTCCTAGCAAACAATTTAATTATTAGGGGAACCACATAACAACCCTTCATCCCCAAGAAACCTGATAGGAAATTCTCTCTTTTGAAAAGCTGCAGCCACTATGAACCTTTGTATAGGTTCCCAATCTTATTTGGCCTACCGCCCCCTTTTCAGGGAAAAAAAATTACTCAGCACCCCCCTGGACATCTACCTTCAAGAAGTGGACAAAAAGATGTATTTTGCGGATCTGCACCGTTCCAACGCCCCCGAGGGGGTGGTATTGCCCACTTTGGGAACCAGTGCTTTATAGAAACAAAAAGCCATTTAAACAAGATACTGCTGCTTGTACAGTGGATGTAGTTTGTGACCAGATTCTGGTCTGAAGTCGAGCTCCCCCCCTCCCCCAACGTTGTCTCAGTGGTAGTGACGAAATGTTGAATTAAATCATCGTTTTCAGGTCAACATGTTTCCATCATTGACAACGTAGGGTAAGTCGCAACTGATACCACATCATGGCGTGTCAATCATCTTGGGTGAATTTTGGGAGAGTGAAAAGACAGCCCCCAGGACAGAAGAAGCAACCTCACATCACTGCTAAATGTCTAAACACCTTTCAGGCTTTTCCAGCTGAGCCTATTTCTGCTTTGCAAGGGCCCGGACTATTACACATACCCATGCACTCATGGATCCTCCCACCCAGGTTAAGCATCCAAACATTTCTGGAAGGTATTATGTGGGGCACCAGGGTTTGGCCCTGACCCAGATGGCCCAGGCTAGCCCGATCTCACCAGATCTTGGAAGCTAAGCAGGGTCGGCTCTGGTCAGTATATGGATGGGACACCACAGAGGAAGTCCAGGGTCATGACGCAGAGGCAGGCAATGGAAAACCACCCCTGAAGGTCTCTTGCCTTGAAAACCCTGTGGGGTTGCCATAAACTGGCTGCAAGTCTTCCATGACCCTTGTGTTAGATCCACGGCTTGCATGAACGACTTTGCCCCCAAGGAAAGGGGAGCAAGTGCTTCGCAGCAAGATCACATGGATCTTGGACGGATCTCCAAATCTCCCTGAAACCCTTCCTAACTGCAGGGATGAGCACATCCCACGCTGCTCGTGATAAGACTTGTGAAAAGAGCTCATTGCCGACCGTACTCACAAATCGCTTGGACGATCATCGTGTCGACTTTGTCGGGGCTGAACTTCAGCTTGTACCGCGAGAGGCTGAAAACAAAAGACACAGACAAAGAGGTCATTTCCTAACCCAGGAAAAACACAGTTTGTCAGACACTGCTAACAGACGCAGCAAGGTTATCTCCCCATTTCCTTCTCGAAATCAACGAGGGCATCACCACTGATGGTAAGAGAACATCCCTGTTGGTATATTGGTTGCATATTAGTGAGCCGGGTGAACATCTGTATGCATTTCATCGGATAACGCGGGCTCTGGCCGCAACTAGAGAGTGAACGGCACAGATAACACCCTTTTCCAGAGGCAACCTGAATACGTGTTCAGAGACATACACAATCGCCTAATCTAATGGGAAGCTGGCAGACAGTTCTATGTGCAACCAAAGAATATTAACTCTTTTGGCCTACCAATCATTAACAGCCGCTTTATCTGCTGACACTTGCAATAATGCTGAGGGCATTATGAACTCCCACCTATCTTCAACATGAGCCTACAGGACAGATGATTATTGCTGCTATTCTGACATGGTGGGAGGAGATAGAACCCTGGATTAAAATACTGGGAGAGAAAGAATCTGAACTTAAATGGTCCTGACCCGAATCTATCACACTAGTGACTGGTCTACTGGGGGCTCCCTGTTTGAAAAAATACTGCATATATACTGCTGGTGATATACCGAATAAACAGCGCTGACTGACTACTGCATATAGGACCTGATTCTATAAAGAAGAGGCAGAAAAAGAAGAGGTTGGATTTATACCCTGCCCGTCACTACCTGAAGGAGTCTCAGAGCCGCTTACAATCTCCTTTCCCTTCCCTTCCCCACAACAGACACCCTGTGAGGTCGGAGAGGCTGAGAGAGCTCTTTTGAGGTCTGTTCCTGAGAGAACAGCTCAGAAAGAACTTGTGACTGACCCAAGGTCACACCAGCAGCTTCATGTGGAGGAGTGGGGAATCACACCCAGTTCTCCCAGATTAGAGTCTGTGCTCCTAACCACCACACCAAACTGGCTCTCTAGAACTGGATGCGACAAGCAGACAGTTTTCCTGTTGTAGACGACACACCTTTAGCACAGTATCAGGGGCTGCTTTTGACTTGCACACGTCTCCTCACAAAGCAGAAATGGCTTCTCTTAACCAAAAAAAGGTGCTCCAAGCTGGGCCGCCCAGGCCTAACACAGTTTTGTCAGATCTTGGCAGCTAAGCAGGTTAGTACTCGAATGGGAAACTACAAAGGAAGTCCAGAGTTGCAAGGCAGAGGCAGGCAAAGGCAAACCACCTGTTTGTCTCTTGCCCGGAAAACCCTGTGGTGGGGGTCCCCAACCTTTTCGAGCCCGAGGGCAAGTTTGGAAATTCTAATACAGCCTGTCGGGCGCAGCAAAAAACAACAACAAAAACTGCTGAAAAACGGCTACCGAAGGAGGCAGAGCCAGCCACAAAAATTGCTTCAGTCACGCAATGAGGATCTTCTGTGCTGTGGTGGCAGCTGCTGCCAAAGCGACAATTTTTAAAATCTTCACTGCCGAACAAATATCCAATGATGAATCAGAAGCAAGACTTGCAAGAGCCCCGTCTGGCCCCGCCCACTTTCTTAAAACGTCTGGTGGATGCCGGGAAAGGTGTTGGCAGGCACCATAGCACCCACAAGTACCACCTTGGGGAGAACCAGTTTGGTATAGTGGTTTGAAGCATGGACTCTAATCTGGGAGAACCGGGTTTGATGTCCCACTCCTCCACATGCAGCTGCTGGTGAGACCTTGGGCCAGTCGCAAATTCTCTCAGAGTATCTCCCTACAGTGCAGTCCTTGAAAGAGCTCTCTCAGCTCCACCTACCTCACAAGGGGTCTGTTGTGGGGAAGGGAAGGTGATTGTAAGCCGCTTGGATACTCCTTTGGGTAGTGAAGGGCGGGGGTATAGATCCAATCTCCTCTTCCTCCTCCTCTTCTGTGACTTGATGGCACTTTCCACCAGCCAAAAAAGGATGAGTCGTTGCACTGTGTGCACCGATCTTCCTGCACTTCGAGCTGAGCCCTCTTTCTGGGTTGCGGATGCTTAGAAAAATCTCATCTGAACAACTCCATAAACTGAGGAAACACCTCATACCGAAAGTACTGCGAATAAGGAAGTCTGCAATTCTTTGCATGCTCGACTGGAAATAAATCCCACATATCTCAGAGGGGCCTATTTCCGAGTTTTGGAAATGCAACTGGATTTAGGTGTGCACACACTTTACAGTGTCACCCTAAGCAAAGCCACACCCTTCTGACTACTCTGAAGGACGACATGTGTCAAGCAGTTTCCCCTCTAAGCTGAGTTAGTGTGAGCTAGCTCACAGTTTTTTAGCCTCCGGCTCACACATTTTTGCCCTAGCTCAGGAAGGATGGCTCTAGAGCAAACTAATTTATGGAGCAGCCAAATCGCTCCCTCACAACTTTAATGCCAGTAGCTCACAAAGTAGAATTTTTGCTCACAAGACTCCACAGCTTAGAGGGAACACTGATGTCACGATCAACGGCGAGAACAGACCGCAGCCCAGAAACACGTTACCTGTGCGCCAGCCCTAGGCACATTGCTGCCATCTCCCGTGACGGAAGGCCAGTGATTAGCCCTTCCATTTGAGAACGGATGCCTCTCATCAGCTCGGTGACCATCGGGCTGTGGATGCAGCTTAGGTTCAGCTTGTCCTGAAAAAGGTGTTGGAAATATCCATGGTGAGAAACCGGTATTCAACGTCCCCACTGTTCTGTGCTGATAAGACCCCGAATAGAAACCTAACGCTGCCCACAGCGATACACACTCATCAGCCGGCCGTGCCCTTCCTGTTCAGCTTTAGAAACGAAGATGGCGGCACAAGATTTCTTGCAAGGTTTATGTAGATACGAAGCACAAAGCTTCCCTTGACAATGGTATTAATTATGGTGGAAAGCACCGTTGAGTCGCAGTTGTTTTAATGCGACCCCATTGGGTTTTCAAGGGAAGAGACAGCAGAGGTGGGTTTGCCATTGCCTGTCTCTGTGCAGCAACCCTGGACTTCCTCAGCGGTCTCCCATCCAAGTCCTAACCACAGCTGACCCTGCTTAGCAAATGAGGTCTGACGAGAGGGGGTAGCCTGGGCCATCCAAATCAGGGCAGAGATGAGCAGAGGCGGTTTGCCATTGACTGACTCTGCGCAGGGACCCTGGACTTCCTCGGTGGTCTCCCATCCAAGAGCCGACCCCGCTTAGCTTCTGAGATCTGACCAGGTTGGACCACCCTGGGCCGTCCAGCTCAGAGTGATATTAACTACAGTACTACAGAAATTTAAATATAAAAATGCCACAAGAAACAGGCAACTAACTCCCACCCAAATTATGGCCACCGCAGAAGGATGAGAACCAGCATGGCAGAGCAGGTAGATTGTCAGACTAGGATCTGGGGGGCCCGGGTTCGAATCCCCCCTCAGGCCACGGAAGCTTGTTGGGTGACCTTGGCCCATTCACTCAGCCTAACCTACCTCAGAGGGTTACTCTGGGGATCAAGTACAGACGGGGAGAATGACGATACAAGCCTCTCCCCAGCTGGGGAGAAAAGCGGGGGATAGACAGCTCAAGAAATAAATATGGCTCGCAGCCCGATGTAGTGTTAAAAGCCACTACAGGTCTCAACAGAATGCTACAGAGGGTTACTCTGTTAAAAGCCACTACAGGTCTCAACAGAATGCTACAGACCCCAGACGCATGCTGATTAGTTTTTTACCTTTATTACGCCCCCCAGCTTGGCGTCCGCTACAGCTAACTGTTCGTGGGCATCTTTCGCCACAATCTTCTTTAAAATTTTCTTCAAGTTCTTGCTGATCTTGCCTTCTACCAGAGCTGTGGATGCTTGAGAGAAGAAAACAGAAGTTGAGAAAGTTTAGAGATTTTCCTAACATGCTGAAGCCGGGAAAGGTTATCGCAGGACAAAACGTGTTCCAACGAAACATGAAATCCAACATTGATTTTTTTTTTTTAGTTTGTTCTCTGAATGGCAGTGATAAAACCCTATCTATGGCGACAGAGATCCGGTTCCACCCTGCATCACTGACGTTCAGCTCTAGGCTTCTCTGAGGGACATATGCAGGACAAAGAGAAATTTTTCTCCCTCGCCCAAAATACTAGAACTTGAGGCCATCCAATGAAGCCGGTGAGCTGCAGATTCAGGATAGACAAACGGAAATACTGCCTTACACAGATTCATTAAAATGTGGAATCTGCTGCCATGGGATGTAGAGATGGCCACAGGAATAAACAGCTTTAAAAGGGGATTAGACACATTCATGGAGGCTAGGTCTATCAGTGGCTATTAGCCCTGGCAACTGAGGAGAACCTCCGCATTCAGAGGTACTAAGCCTCTGAATCCCAGAGCCAGGAGGCAACATCAGGGGATGGTCTCGGCCTCTCTGCCCTGCTGTTGGCCTTCCAGAGGAACTGGTTTGCCACTGTGTGAGACAGGATGCTGGACTACATGGACCACTGGTCTGATCCAGCAGGACTCTTTTATTCTTAGGATTCCATTCTTAGGATTATTCTTAGGATTCCATTCTTAGGATTGGGTCATGCAATCACTGCATGAATGGATAGTCCTGAAGCACGCTGTGCAGCAAAGCACCCTGTTTCCTCCCAAGGGTTAATGTGAATATTAGCGGACTCCAGCTTTGCAGGTGTTTGTAATTAACCCATCTTGTCCACCAGCTCTTATTGCTGTCAAGGCCAGAGCCTAGAGCGTGGCAACGAATTCTTCCTGATAACCTGTGGCCCATAAGGGAGGGAGGGGGAAGCAGGAGTAATGCTGCAACCTTCCGGAGAGTTCCTGTGGATCTGGGCCCTGATTGGATTTGGAGCACCACCTGACGCCAGAGGGGCAAAGAGTACAACTGAGCTAGTGATCATAGGAAGGAGGCTGCTGACTTGATGATTTTATTGGACGGAGGTGGGGACTATGCTGAACCGCAGAAGAAAAGACGATGCCTCTGGTTTTGGACCCTAATTGATTCTGAAATCCTGTGACTGCGCCATCTATTATCCGGTGTCAGACAGAAAAAAAACAGCTTTCATCGTTTTTTGCTACTCAATCAAATAGACTGTGTTGTCTAATGGTATTTTTTCTTCTTATGTTATCTAATAAACCTTCCCTCATTCTTGTAAGGAAATGTCTGGTTTCTTGGCCACAGGTCTGAACATGCCGGCCCATCAGAGGGGCAGTGGCTCAGGGGATCTGGGTCTTGATACACGCTATGGTAGGGATTGATTTGTACAGGCTTAAACACCCAGTCTCGGCCTACCCTACCACACAAGGTTGTTGTAAGGATGATGTGGAGGAAAGAAGAATAATGTAAACTACTTAGGGCCCACATTGGGGGGAAAAGTGATGTTTAAGTGAATTAAATACATAAATAAAATAAATTAGTGCAGAGAATAAGGACTGCTTCCAGTTGAGCAGGTAGAGATGTGTGGATCAGAACCGGTTCTCTTCCCCCCATGCCTTGCCAGTCTAAACTCTTATTTTTGTGGCCTCGTCAGTTATGTTCACAAAGCTGAGCTGGGGTCTCTGTGTACGAGAGCCCCTGACTCAAAACACTTGCAATGTAGCTACTGTGAGAACAAAAGAAAGGACATGCCAACCCTGATTTTACCTGCAAGAGCTTCTGTTGTGTCTTGAAACTTCTCAAAGTGTTTCAGTTTCACTCTAAAGAAGGTACAAATGGTTTGATAAAGGTTAGGAGGCGCTGAGCATCTGTTGATGGCTGCAAAAAAAAAGCTAAGAATTTGAAAACAGTCCGGTGAGGATGGGGAGAGAAGGCAGCCTTAGAAAACGGGGTCCAATGCGTCAATGCCCGCTACAAGAAAAGGGGAGAGTCCTTATTATTGGGTGGATAAATCAGTCCTATGGACATGACCTGTCCCTCCACAGGTTCACCGCGTGGGGAGATGGGGGCAACAAGACAGCCAAGTGTTCCTCATGGTGTGAAGATGCAGGTGAAGTCTCCATGTACGCACCTCCACCCTGTGATCGGCAGCATTTAGAAAGCAGCATTGCAGATCATGGATGGAGGGCATCCATGGAAGCACTCCCTCAACGTGTCTACACAATGCAGATGACCTGGTGATCCCGTGGAGGGGGGGAGCTCTCCCTTCTCACGTGGATGGGTTGTCTGCACAGTATTTTGGCCTTTCACCATCAAATCATGACGATTTAGGCACTTGAAGACAAGCCAGTATGGTCCAGCAGGCAAGAACATGAGCTAGGAAGCAGATTTCTTTGGTACACCTTCCTCTGCCCATTCCAACTATTGGCTTCACTGGGTAGCCTTTGGCAATCTCCTTCTCAATGCCCAGCAGCCAATCTATGACAAAGGAGCAATAATGGTCCAATTTATAGGTGGTTGGCGGCAATTCTCAAGACAACACAATCCACTTTCAAAATGCAACAAAAGTGATCTGTAAATATCCAGTATTTTCCTTTGAGTCTAGTGGCACTTTTAAGACCAACAAAGTTTTATTCAAGGTATAAGCTTTTGTGTGCACACACACTTCGTCAGATACAGTGTACCTGAAGAAATGTCAGTGCATACAAAAGCTTACACCTTGAATAAAACTTTGTTGGTCTTAAAGGTGCCACTAGACTTAAACTTTGTTCTGTTGATTTAGACCAACACAGCGACCCAGCTGAATTGATATTTTCCTAATTATTCTGTCATGTCTGTTGACACAAGTTAGCTATTGCCTTTTCCAACTATGAAAGGGTCCCATTTCTCACAGAAATTAACTGAATCTACCCAACTATCTACGCAGACTCCAGCCATCTTCTGCAGCCAAACAGAACCTTACCTTTGGATTTATAAGCTAGGTGGTTACTAGCCATGGTGACTGAGGGGAACCTCCACATTCAGAGTTACTAAGCCTCTAAATCCCAGAGCTAAAAGGCAACATCAGGGGAAGGCCTCTGTGCCCTGTTGCTGGCCATCCAGAGGAACTGGTTGGCCATTGTGTGAAACAAGATGCTGGACAAGATGGGGTATTGGTCTGATCCAGCAGAGCTCCAAATCAAGAAAGGAAGAGGGCATCATAGCACCCAAGTGGAAGCAGGCATATACAAAGGCTCTTCCTAAGTTTGTTTAGGCTGTACCAGACCAAAGTCTGGCATTCTGTCTGGGAGATGTCGAGAGGAAAGAAAAAGAGGTTTGTACTTCTTGAGAAACTGGCTTACATTTTATTTGCTTTTTCAGGCGTTTCAAACTCTTTCCACAAACTGTCAACTTCAAGGAGCTTCTTCTCGTCCAGGACCTAGGATGAAGAGGCAAACCACAAGATACAGCTTCAAGTTAATTAGTCATTAAGCGAAACATGAAGTTGTCAAAACTATATTTTCCCTCCAGGTGCCAGATCAACTTAACTAGCCAATCGGGATCCCTCATCCTGACCCTCTGTACGGTTGCTGACCCGCACCACTAACCTTTGACTATAAACTAAGAGAACAAATCACTGCAGAATGATGAGGCTTACATCTGGGACTACATCGAAATACTAAACACAGCCTTGTTGCGGAGCCTTAAAAAGACTAACAAACATATTGTGCAATGCACTTTTCCCAGCCAGTACCCACCTCCTCAGAGGGTGGTGGAAAGTGCCATCAAGTTACAGTTGACTTATGGTGACCCCATACGGTTTTCAGGGCAAGAGACATTCAGATGTTGCCTGCCTCTGTTTCATGACCCTGGTATTCCTTGGAGGCCTTCCATCCAAATCCTAGTCAGGGCTGACCCTGCTTAGCTTCTGAGATACAATGAGATCAGGTTAGCCTGGGCCATCTGGGTCAGGGTGCTTTATCAGATGCAGAAAGCCAGTTCTCAGGAAGCAGATAACAGAGACACAAGGATGTGTCAAGGGCCATGAAACACAAGATACTGGCCTGTATCTTAACGCTCTACTCAGCAAAGTCTGAAGCCATCCTCCTACTTACAAGGGCTTCTCCTTCAAGCGTCAAGCCACTTAAGCTGCAGGAAGTTTTCTCACTGCCTTTCAACTTCCAAGGTTCATCATTCTCTCCCCCTTTCTATATCCATGTATTTCTTTATCTATACCTGAGATGTAAGGGGAAGGATACTTTGGCTTCCACCACTGGCTCAAAGGGCTATTGGATAACTGCAACCTTTCCCTCCCCAAGACAACACCATCTCCAGGGAGGATGAGTCAGGGTCCAGCCATCAGCTGGACCAATACAATGCTCACTTCCCTCCTCCCTGCCAGAAAGATCATTCTGCAAGTATCAGGTGCCCAGGAATTGCAGGTGTGAGTGAAAGACATTGTCTTTTTCTATGTCCTAAAGGCTGAATTTTGGTTTTTAATGCATTTAATCTGCTTGCAAGCCTATTTGAGGATCATCTGATCAAAAAGCAAAATATAAACCTTTTAAAAAATACGACCCGAATACTAAGTGGAATTTCATAAATGAACCAATCTAGGGTAATTTCACACACACTAAATAATGCACTTTCAATCCACTTTGCAGCTGGATTTTGCTGTGTGGAATGGCAAAATCCACTTGCATACGGTTGCTGAACCGGACTGAAACGGCATTATTTAGCATGTGTGAAAGTGCCCTTAGTTTACTGCAAGCGTAGGCAGACAAGCTTTGTGAAGCAAAGAAATGTATCTATTCTGGACTACAGACTAAATTGCTAAATTACCAGCCTAGTAACGAAACTGACAGTAACATTCTGATCTTCAATAAGGGTTAAGAAAACTGTTACTTTAGAGCAGGGGCGGGCAAATTGCGGCCTAGGGGCCACATGCGGCCCGCCAAGACAGTTGGCCACTGTCAACACCTGAGGAGCTGCAGCTTGAACTTATTTACATGCAGTCAGATCACACTGTGAAAGAAATGTTTAATGCTGTGACATTAGTTGACTTTTACAAATCTTTGTCTGCTGAAAAATTTCCATGTGTAAAGAAATTCGCTGGGAAAATGTTCTCTATATTTGGGTCTACATATATTTGTGAGCAAAGTTTTCTTGCATGAAGATCAACAAGAGTAAATATAGATATTAACAGACATTTGACAGACATTAACTTGCAGGCTGTGATGAGAATCTCAACAAGCAATCTCACTCCTGATTTCAAAAAAATTGTAGAAAAGTGTGATAGGGTACATTTGTCTCATTAAACTGATTCTAAAAGTAAATGTGCTTGCAGCTATAGACGATATGAAATTAGCACAATAAATAAATTGAATAGAACTACCACTATTTTATTTAAGTTATATGGATTTTTATGATACAATTTATACCTTTTCTGAAATGCAAAGTTAACTAATGAATGCAATCTTTTTAAAAGGTGCAGCCCTCCGCTAACCTCCACTCCCACAAAGTGGCCCCCGAGCCAAAACAATTGCCCACCCCTGCTTTAGAGTAACAACAGGAGAGCTCAAGTACACCCAAAAATGTTGCCTGGATTGATTAGGGAAGCAGGGCTCTTCCATTTAGAGCCCAGACATTTTAGAACTCTATCAATATGAAGCAGTATGAACTGGTAGTTTAAAATATGACTATAACTTACAAGAAGTGCAAAACAGAGAAATGTGGATATAACAGCATGTATAATACATGTTTTCAGAGCCCTGATTATAGAAACCCCATGACAAGTGTACAAGAATTCTACAGTTCCAGCGTTAAAATCAACTTTGATTTTCATAGTTAAAATGTCCCTTTAAGTTTTAATCTAAAGACATCTTCATGCAACCTTAGGTTTATCTTTTCACCTTACTCATCCAATGTACTTTGGTAGCTACCAAGTTAAACATTCACAAAACTGTACAAACTTGAGGTTTTATTTCCCTCAAATCAAACAGTTCATCCAATCCCCTCCACGTTCAAAACTCACGCACATGGAACGTTGATTGTATTTACACTATGTAACCCAGCTTGAGTCTATGACAAATAGAATAATTTTTTTTAAATCTTCAAAGTGATGCATCAGCTCACCAAGACTCCATTCCAACACCTAATGCAGTGTCAATACATTAAAAAGGGGGTATTTCGACTCAGATCTGTCTGCCATCAGCTGAGATGGAATGGTTTCCATCCTAAGCACCTCTTGCACTTGCTGTACCTCGTTCTGCGAGGGAATTTCCTCCAATGCCCCTCCTCTCATAGCAGCACCCCATTCTGACCCCCATCACTATTCCCCTGACCCAAGGAGGGCAGAACACGAAAGTGCCACCTCTGGGGTTGGTGGGGTTCGGGGAGGGACTTCAGTGTCATTTCACAGAATCCACTTTCCAAAGTGACCATTTACTCCAGGGGAACTGATCTCTGTCACCTGAAGAGCAGTTGTAATCCTGGAGATCTCCAGCTACCACCTGGAGGTTGGCAACCCTATGTAGAAGGGCAGAAAGCTGCCAATTACGAAGCACAATTTCACTTCTATGGCATTCGATCTAAGCTAACGAAGTCAGTCCGTTGATCGTAACCAAACCACTATCTATCCCTATGAGCCTCCTCCCTCCGTGCGATTCTGCAATGGGGCAGATCAATCTCGGCCAACCCTACAGGGCTGTTTTACAGAAGAAAGCACCACAGCCCAGGTGAACAATTTCTAACTCTAACTCATTCTTGATTTTTTTTTTTAAAGGGATGAATGCAGTTCCCATTTCTGGCCTTTACTGAGATCAACCGACAAAACAGACGATCCCGGAAAAAATCTGCAGTTACAGCACTCTATTAACTTTTACTTTAATTATATTGTATTCCATTACTGTTCCTGTTTCTTGTTCAGCTACGTTTAAGATAATTCTGATACGGCTATATTGCTATCCAAAACTTGCAAAATGAAAAGTTTAAAAACAGCAAACCTCTTTCTCCTCTCCCTAGCAACCCCCCCCCCCACTCTAGGTGACCGAAATGGGAGTGGGATGTACCAAGTCGGGGGGGGGGGGCTCCCCGTGCCCGCTCCCCACCCTTGCAGCGGGCCCGACCCCGACCCACCCCCCATGAGCACGTGGGATCCCCCCAGCCCACGCGGCTGCCTCACTTTGAAAATGGCGTATCCCGCCGCAGTCTCGAACAGGACCAGCATGGCGGCGGAGACCTCCGGCCGGGAGCTTCGCGCGGGAGAAGAGGGGCCTCCGCCGGCAGGACACGAGGAAAGCGGACCGGCAGCTGCCCAGCACGCGCGGACCCCACGAGGGCGGAAGAGAGGCTCCGCGCGCCACACCGGAAGGAGCTCGAACTGCCTGCTGGGAAACAGGGCAAAGGGGAGAGCGCGGCCGTCTCCAGCGTTCTGCAGGCGAACTTCCGGTCGCTGGTTGCCGCTCTTGGGAAAACTTGTCTCTCCCGCTGGTGGTTGGGAGGGGTTCCCTTGCTCTCAATAACCTTTCCTGGTTTTGACTCCATTAAGTGGCACCTTTAAGACCAGCAAAGTCTTATTCTGGGTATCAGGTTTCTTGTGCCAGTGAAGCAGAAGCAGTTTCGGCGCCTCTGTTCTCACCCTCAGTAACAGTTAGCCCCTCCCGGCGAAGCCTCAATGCGCCTCATAGTAAAACGCAGCCTTTCTTTAAAAAGATACAGAGTATTGAGCCAGTGGGAAAATCCCAGGACTGTACAAATCCCTTTAAATCCCAGGATTTGTTATGCTTGTTAAATGGAAAAATGGAAAAAAATGTTAATAAAAAAAATTAGGTCAGAGGAACTAAGGGTCAGGTGATTAATATCAACTGCGCAATTCTGGGTTCAGCCATTTTTGGGCGCGTGGCACCGGCTGGATCTGGCGTCAATAAAAGAACCTTCTTCTCCCGATGTCTGGTGATCTAACTGGTTGGGCATACAAGCGCTACATAAGCAACACTTTTTCACATAGAGAAACAGAATTACCTCAGCCATTAAATACAGGAAGAGAGAGTTAGCACTTTTTAATCCCAAACTCTCCATAGGTAGGCCTAAGGGTTGCCGAACCTGGGTTGGGAAATTCCTGGAGATTTGGGGGTGGAGCCTTGAATAAGGCAGGATTTGGGGAAGGGACGAGCCTCAGCAAGGTATTATCTCATAAGTGTTCCACCTTTCAAAGAAGCCATTTTCTTCAGGGGAACTGCTCTCTGAAGTCTGGAGATCAGCTGGAATCCCAGGAGATCTCCAAGCCTGACCTATAGGTAGTGTATCTAATGTGCTGGGTTATAAACAGTTACTGAGAATCTGAAAAGCTATTTATATCCCTCCCATTCCCAAAATACAAAAGGAGATGCTGCACAGTTCTACATTCTGCCTGTATTTGAGAGATCAGAAAACAATACAAGTTTTCAGATGTTGCTGGCACGGAGGGCTTCTTTCTTCTAACCATACTGTTATTTTATCAGGCAGATTTTTCTCATGCATAGTGCAGGAGATGGTGGAAGGTGCTGGGAAGTCACAGCTGACTTACGGTGACCCCCATAGGGTTTTCAAGGCAAGAGACATTCATAGGTGGTTTGTCGTTGCCTGCCTCTGCATCTCAACCCTGGACTTCCTGGATGGTCTCCCATCCAAATACCAGCCAGTGCTGACCCTGCTTAGCTTCTCAGATCTGATGAGATCAGGCTAACCCTGGGCTATCCAGGTCAGGGTTACAGTGCAGGAACATCCTTCTAAAACAGTGGTTCTCAACCTTCCTAATGCCGTGACCCTTTAATACAGTTCCTCATGTTGTGGTGACCCCCATCCATAAAATTATTTGTTGTGTTGTCCAAACGGTTTTGACAAAACCAATAAAAACATTATTTTCTGTCCCATCTACACAAAATCTTACCTGAACCAATATCTTATATCCAACCATTATTCCCACACTGGATTGGAATCATTTCCTAAAGGTTAGGTTCCCATGGCAATCAGCTTGCCTTCCTGCAGAACTAGTACGCTGAATATGAATTTTTAGGGTTGCCAAACTACAGGTGGGGTCTGGAGATCTCCTGGAATTACAACTGAGCTCCAAACTACAGAGATCAGATCAATGGCTGCTTTGGAAAATGTAGTCCATGGCATTATGCCTTGTTTAGGTCCCTCCTTCCCCCAAACCCCACACTCCTCAGGCTCCACTCCCAAATCTTGAGGGATTTCCTCAACCTGGAGTTGGCAACCCTACTTCACTGGCGGAAGAACCCTAGGTTTGTGGATGCACTGGACTCTTTCTCTGCAGATGTCCCCTAAAGTCCCCCAAGCAACAGAAGTGTTCTGCCAAACAACAATGAAGAGAGAGAGAGAAAGAAAGAAAGGTAGGTAGGTAGGTGGGGGGGAAAGAGAGAGAGAGAAAAAGGAAGGAAGGAAGGAAGGTGGGGGGGAGAGCCTGTTGCAGCCTTTCCAGGGCTCTGGGCTTCGGCATGGAGCACAGGAAAGGTGGGGGGGGGGAGGCTGTTGCAGCCCAGGAAAGGTGGCTCGGGGGGGGGGACCTTCTTTCCTGGGCTCCCCGCCGAAGCGCAGAGCCCAGAAAAGACCAGGGGGCGGCTGGAGCCTCCTTTCCTGGGCTCCCTGCCAAAGCGCGGAGCCCAGGAAATACGGCGGCGGGGGCAGGGGGAAGCAGCCACTGCCTTACCTGCTGGCTTCTTCCTCCTCATGGCCCCACTGAGGGCTGCAGGAAACAGGGGGCGGGGCCCCAACCAACCCCTGCTCTTTGCCCTTAAAGGGAAAGCTCCCTTTGAGGGCAAAGCCAGGAGGCCAGACCTTGCGCTCAATCGAGCGCAGGGCCCTTTCCTGCCGGCGGGGTGGGGTAGGGCAGGCTTGGATGCCAGCCGGCGACCCCTGTGAAAGGGTCGTTCGATCCCAAAAGGGGTCACAACCCACAGGTTGAGAACTGCTGTTCTAAAAGCTTTCAGGAGACTCTGAAACATAAAAGACCCTCCCTCCAGCCCACTCTTATGGATATTTGGAATGAAACATTACTTATTTTAGTGTGACTTATTCCCTACTGTGTTGAGAACATCTAATGAGCAACGAACACAATGGGTAACAAACGCAAGATCTGTCATGGTGGGAAGGCTGCCTTATCAGAATTGCTGGTAAAACCACCATGCAAAGTGAACACACACTATTGGTGTGAACACGGTTCATAAATATATGAGTACAGGCAGAGATGAACTACACTGCGGACAGACTGTGCCCTGTGCAGCAGTCTTCTGACTGAGTTTATACTCCTCTAACTTTAGTGGAACGAACATTGATTTATAAGGTGAACCAAGTCTCTCCTGGCACTGGTTGCAGTCCAAAGGCGCTGAGTACATGGACACAAGGGAATTCCACACACAGTCAGGCCTTTCTTTCCTGTCAGCCACAGCAGCTCCCGAGCCAAACAGATGTTTTAAATTTTACATTTTTGACTCCGGGAATTGGTGTCATATAGTCATGGGGGGGGGGAACCCTCTCTTTTACTTTTTATGAAACCATCAGAATAACAATATTAATGAGCTATTCATGTAAATATTTTGGAATTGTGTGACAACATATTAAAATATGTATGAGTAATAAACTCCCTTTTGGAATTTACAGTTCCAGTACGTAATGCTTATACGCACACACACACCTTTCAATAACACCTTTACAGCAAAGCATTTTATTTTGACAGGCGGAATATATTTTTTTTGTTATTAGGGACGTTTTTTAAATTTTATTAAACTATTCTAAAATGATTGGAGCAGCCTTTGTTTCTAATTAGCTGCAATACATAGGCTAGCAGCCGTTAGGGTCCCCTCCCCCTCAGTTTTTAGAACTGCATCTTTTATCCATGAAATCAATGTCATCAACATTTCTCTGGATTTGTCTAGCAATATTTGCACCAATTCTGTAGATAGCTGCAACACCCACCGCTGCAATATCCCCAGTTCACCGATAACTTGGCATCCTCCGAAAAGCCTACTAGATCATACCTCCCCATAGGTTCACAAAGTCCTCAAAATTTCATGTTAGATTTCCCAGTATCATTTTGTACCGTTTCCAAGCTTCTCAAGTTATACAGGCTTCCCATATATTTTTTCACTCCTCTCAGTTTTCCAAGCCTTACCCTGTAAGATATCGTACTCTTATCTTAAAGTGTAATTTGTTTATTTTTTCCCATTATTGCATTTGATTGACCTCTAATCTCTTATCCCTGTTCTGCAGACCATTTTTGTTTTTATCACGTTAGATGTTATCACATTGGGTTTTTATCACATTTTATCGTACTGAGTTCTTCAACTCGCTCTTTAATGCTTCGATTAGTTTTATCTTCTGCATTCTGACTCCTTAACTAGCAATGATCTCACTTCCTTTGTATACAGCAGGGGTTCCAGCATGGCACCTGTGGGTGCTATTGGACCTGCTGACACCTTTCCTGGCGCCCATCAAGTGTTTTTAGAAGGTGGGTGGGAACAGGAGGGGCTTTTGCCCAGCAAGGCTTCTGATTGGCTACTGGAGATTTGACTGCTGTGCAGGTTTTTTTTTAAATGTTGTTTTGGCAGCAGCTGCCACCACAACAACACAAGAATCTTTACTGTGTGACTGAAGGTAAGCTGTGGCAGCCATTTTGTGGCTGGCTCCACCTCCTGTGGCAGCCATTTTATAGCAGCCATCTTGTGACTTAGCCCACTACACTGCGTCAGAATTCCAAATGTGCCCATCGACTCAGAAAGGTTGGGGGGACCCCTAATCAATGCTCCCTCTAAGCTACTTTGTGAGCTACTGGCATTAAAGTTGTGAGTGAGGGATTTGGCTACTGCATAAATTAGCTTGCTCTGGAGCCAATCCTTCCTGAGCTAAGGCAAAAATGTGTGAGCCAGAGGCTAAAAAACTGAGCTAGCTCACACTAACTCAGTTTAGAGGGAACACTGCCCCAATATAGAGGAAAGTTCAGCCATTGATCTTCATTGGATTTAGCCCCTTTGATGCTCTCTCAGGACCACATTTTACCAAACAAATTGCAAAGTTTTTGTTTATTTTTATGAGGGCCAATTTTCCCAAAAAGATACAATTTAGGAAGCAAAGAAAACCACTGTTTTAAATGACCAGATAATGCAGGCCTAAATCAGTAAAGCATGCAGGGCTATTTTGGGGGCGGAAGGCACAGGAACGGAGTTCTGGCTGGTTCCTGAGTTGGCCACGCCCATAACCAAAACCTCTGGCATGTGTGGTTACAGAGCATGCTGCCCACCCCACGTTACACACAAGAGGGAAAGGCGGCATGTTAAAATGCCCTCTTTCCCTCTGGAGAGGGGGTGGGGATTTCCTTGTCAACTTCACTCTCCAGGAGTCAGCTGAGAGCGAAATATACAAGGAAAAGCCTCTCTCTGCCTTCCCTTCCCTAGCTGACAGATGGCAGCTAGGAAAGGACAGGCAGGGAACCCAGACACATTGTAAATGCCTTTCTTTCCCTCCCCAAGCTTCCATGCCTGCCCTGTGCTTTCCCAGAACCCCTGCCTAATATGCTAATGAGCTGCACTGTCAGGGGTGTGGCCTAATATGCTAATGCATTTCTGCCGTTGGGTGTGGCCTATTATGCTAATAAGTTCCTGCTGGGCTTTTTCTACAACCCCCCCCCCCCCGAAAGCATGTAATTCTTAAATTTTCAATTTAACAGCAAAAGTGTTCCTTATATAAAGTACAGATTAAGGTGATGTGATGGCTTGTTGACAATTCCTCTTTGGGACTTTTCTTTTTTTTCACTGGTAGTGATGTCATCACGCTAGGGCTGTCAAGCAGCGACACTCTAGCGTTCGGGGCAAAAACTCTATGGTGACCATAGAGTCCCCCCAATACTAGCACATCACTGCACAACAGCCTGAGCATGACATCACTACTGGAGACATCATTGTGTCGGCAGCATCCCCGTGGGACACTGCTGTTCTGGGATGGGGCTTATCCCGCTGGTCAGCTGGCTGGTGGTGGATTGGGCCCCCTGAAATTGGGGGATCCCCTGACCCAACTGGCGGGATGGCAACCTTAGTTCATACCCTGCCCTGCCACTTACGTTGTTAGCCTTTAAGGTACTCCTGGATTCTTGCTCTTTTCTACTGCTACAGACAGAACATGGCTACCCATCTTGATCTAACATGCGTATCGCAGTAGTTTCACAACAGAACGCATAATCACACCTGAGGGATCTCAACATAACAGTTCTACAGTAATTACAAGGGAAAGTTAATAAGTCTAACCCATGAATTTTAAAATCAAATTTCTGCAGATTCACTGGTGAACAGAGAGATCATTCACAGCACTGAGAGTTATTAAAGAGCAAACTGCAGTTATAAAATAATGCAGTCCCCTTCATTTAGTTCCAAACGTAGCATGTAAGTGGGTTTATGGTGAGGCATAACATTTAAAATGATTCTAAATGGAAGCAAAGAAGAGTGCAATACAGATGGTAATTTTTCTTGTTGCAAGGTCCCTGTGTTTTTAATAGCTGGGTGACAGGAGGAAAGGTGATGCTTTCCCCCATCCCCATGTCAACAAAAGCTTCACTGCTTCACTGTCTTGTCAGACTCATAATTTTAAAATAATATGAACCCCAGGCCTCCCCAATAAATAGGTTGCCAACATCCAGGTGGCACCTAGAGATCTCCTGCTATTACAAATGACCCCCAGACTACAGAGACCAGTTCCCCTGGAGAAAATAGCTGCTTTGAGGGGTGGAGTCCATGGCATTGTACCCTGATGAGGTCTCTCCCCTTCCCAAATCCTGCCCTCCATCTCCAAAATCTCCAGGTGTCTCCCAACCCTCCCAACAGAGTCACTGAAATGTAGTAAAATGGATGCCAGGGTAGCTCAACTGACTTCCAGCGGCCAGCAACAGCTTAAATCAAAGGATTTTCATTTAAAACCATCAGGTAGTATATAATCAGTATCAGTATATAATCTGAAAAACGTGAAATAAAAAAATCGGGGATCACAGAATTTTATTTATTTATTTCAGATGTCTGACTCGCCCTCCCCTGCATACAGCAGGCCTCAGGGTGAGTAACAATATATTATAAAAACATCCATAAATAATTATTCAAAATTTAAATAAGTAAAACTAATCATAATATGCTATTCAAAATGGACAGATGGCACATACAGTACAATTTCATCAAAGAAAGGAACAATCATCAGCATTGGGGAAAGGCCAAAAAGGGAACCAGAAAGGAGGCCCATCGAGGAAATGATAATTTCTCCTCTGTCAGGAGCCTCGAACATAGGCCTGGTGAAACAGCTGTTTTACAGGCCCAGCGGAAATGTGAGAGACCTCGCAGGGCCCAGATCTCAGCTGGCAGAGCCACCAGGCCGGAAAGTAGGGCTGCCAGGTCTGGGTTGGAAAACACCTGGAGACTTTGGGGGTGGATCTGGGAGAAGGCGGGGTTTGAAGAGGGGAGGGGTCTCAGCATGGTCCAGTGCCATAGGGTCCACCCTTCAAAGCAGCC
The DNA here is from genome assembly GCA_029233225.1 of Lepidodactylus listeri. Lineage (NCBI taxonomy): Eukaryota > Metazoa > Chordata > Lepidosauria > Squamata > Gekkonidae > Lepidodactylus > Lepidodactylus listeri. The sequence continues at coordinate 14,214,774 of JARCFY010000010.1, read as the reverse complement.
ATTTTCTCCAGGGGAGCTGATCTCTGTCAGCTGGAGATCAGTTGTAAGAGCGGGGGATTCCCCAGGCCCCACCTGGAGGCTGGCAAACCTACCAGAAAGGGTAGCTCCGGAGTGGGGGGGGCACATGACCAAGCCCTGCCCCCCGCTCCCAGGCGCTCTCAGTTGGGCCAGGAGGAGCTGAGGCTGTGTTTGTTGCCTCTTCTGCTCGCCGTTGCCACCAGCCAGAAAAGTTGGGTGCTGGTTGGGGAGGCAGGACCGTGTGTGCAGGTGCAAGCCAGGGTGGAGTGGGGAGGTCATGCGCGCTCTCCTTCCCCCCTCGGCAATGCGGCCCAGCAGCTCCCCTGGGTCTGCCAAGGCCCGCGCTGTCCGGGGAGGCAGGAGTGTCCCTGCGAGCCGGGGTGGAGTGGGGAAGCCATGCGGACTCTCCTTCCCCCCCTGGGCAATCAAACCCTGTTATCCAGATAAGAGTCCACTGCTCTTAACCACTACCCCAAAGTCTACTTCTGGAGAAACACGGCTGCTTTGGAAGACCCTTCCCTCCCTAAATCCCACTCTCCCAGGTTCCACCCTCAAATCTCCAGCTAGTTCCAACCCCAAAGTTTAGCAGCTACCCTAATATCCGGTGGGGGTCCTGTTTCACTACTGTGCGCAATGTGCGCTCAAGCGAACTGTCACCGCTCGAGAGCTCCTAGAGCTGCCCCGACAGCTGCCCAGAGAAAAACAGGTTGCTTACCTGTAACATATGATCTTCGAGTGGTCACCTGTGCAGTCACACATTGGGTTCAATGCTCGCGCTGGATCCCGCCAGGAAGCTTCAACAGCTTTCTAGACAAGCCTCTTGTGGCCGTGGCTTGCTCCCATCTCGCGCACGCTGCCCCGTCACCTGCCTATAATAGGAGCAAGCCCCGCCCTCCCTCCCAGTTCCTTCCCTTTCTTTCCATCTCATCAGCCCTTCAGCTTACAGAAGAATTCTGAGATGCCATCAGAGGGGAAGGTAGGGTGGGTATGTGTGACTGCACAGGTGACCACTCGAAGATCATATGTTACAGGTAAGCAACCTGTTTATCTTCTTCGTGGTCACTGTGCAGAACACACATTGGGTGACTAGCAAGCTATATATGAAGGATGGAGGGTGATGGCAACTCACATCTCTGCATAAGTACTACTGTAAGTACATTAGGCACCCAACACATGAATATTAAATGAATGTCCAACTTTATTGTATAACATTGAACTCTCCCTTGAATTCCAAGGGGGCTCTTATCTTGTTGTTAACCCAACTTGTATAACGTAAAGAATAAGAGAAATAACTGAATGTCAACATTAACTACTGTGCACTGGGTAATGCTTGAAGCTTTGTCATAGGGCAATACTGCTCAGTCCTTACTGCTGGACCTCTAATGGAATATCGACTTAAGGACAGTTTGGCCGAATTGAGCGTCCTCTTGAGCCCTCACATCCAAAGCATAGTGCCTTATGAATGTTGAGGGCGAAGACCAAGTTGCCGCGGCACAAATGTCGGTGAGGGAAATTCCCGCCATAAAGGCAGAAGAAGTCACCATTGCCCTGACCGAGTGTGCTTTAGGTCTAAGGGGCAACTCCCTCCCTGCTAATTGGTAGCACATCTCTATTGTTGATGACACCCACTTGGAGAAGCGTTGTGAAGACACCAGGGACCTCTTTTTGGGATTTGCGTAGCATACAAATAGTCTGTTAGTTGTTCGAATAGGTTGTGTTCTTGAAAGGTAGAATGCCAGAGCACGACGCACATCCAACCTGTGTAGTATTCTCTGTCCCTCATCTTCTGGTGTTGGGAAGAAAGATGGCAGTACTATAGTTTGTCCCATATGAAATGCTGAAACTACCTTTGGTAAAAAGGATGGATCTGGTCTGAGCACCACTTTGTCATGATGGAAGATCGTGTATGGTGGGTCTGTTCTTAGTGCACATAGTTCGCTAGCTCTGCGTGCTGATGTAATGGCCACCAATATAGCTGTCTTCCAAGTGGCCAATTGTAGACTGGCTGTGTCCATTGGTTCAAATGGCTTTCCTGTTAGGTATGTCAGCACGAGCGATAAACTCCATGGTGGTGCCCATGCTCTTATGGGCGGTCTGGTGTTCAGCAGGCCTCTGAGAAAGGTCCTTGTGGTAGGGTGTGAGAACACAGTTCTACCCTCCAGAGGTGTATGGTAAGCAGCAATGGCGGCCAGGTGTACCTTAATTGAGGAGAAGCTCAGTCCTGAGATATGCAATTCGGTTAGGTATGACAAGATAGTTGGTAGTGGTGCTGTGCAAGGCTCAAATTTTCTTGTTTTTGCATAATCCACAAATCTTGCCCATTTACTCTGATAAGATTTGCGAGTTGAAGGCTTCCTCGCATTATTCAATATGTTGGCAACTTCGTTGGTAAAAGTCAAGGTTGGACTCTCCATGCGGTTAGCTGGTAGAACCCTGGGTTGTGATGGATGATCTGGCCTTCCTTCTGAGACATGAGGTCTGGTTTGTTGGGAAGCTGGATGTATCTCTCTCCCGCCAGCTCCAGCAGAGTTGGGTACCAGGGTTGTCTTGGCCATCGTGGTGCAATTAATATAGCAGATGTCTGATCTGCTATTATCTTTTGTAGGACACGTTGTATTATGGGGAACGGTGGGAACATATAGAAAAGGTGTTCTTTCCATTGATGGAGGAACGCATCGCCTAATGATCCCCGAGAAGGGCGTCCTCTGGCGAAGAACAGAGGGCATTTTGTGTTTTCTGCTGTAGCAAACGCGTCCATGGTCGGGTGGCCAAATAGTCGAAAGACTTCCTGTAGGTATAAGGGATTCAGGGACCACTCGTGCTGCTGTAGTGGTGATCTGCTCAACATATCTGCCTGTGAGTTTTGCACTCCTGGCACATGTATGGCAGTCAAGTGTATTCTGTTGGTTATGCACCATTCCCATAGGGCTATTGTGATATGACAGAGGGTTTTGGAGGCAGTACCTCCCTCTTTGCGTATGTAGTACATAGTTGCCACATTGTCCGTGGCTACTTGTACTGATTTGTTGTGTAGTATCGGCAGGAATGATCGAAGTGCATTCTTCACTGCCAACAATTCCAGTGTGTTTATGTGGGATAGACATTAATTTTCTGACCATTGTCCCTGTATTGACACATCCCCACAGTGTGCCCCCCATCCCCAAAGGGAAGCATCTGTGTACACTGTTGTCTGTGGTGCTTCCTCCCGGAATGGCATCCCGGCCAATAGGTTGTCTATAATAGTCCACCAACGCAGGGATTCCAGAACCATGTCTGGAATACGAGTCATAATGTGGGTAGACACTAAAGTGGGATCGTGATTTCGGAGGAACCACAGCTGAAGAATTCTCATTCTGAGCCTCGCTGTTGGGACCACCACTGTAGTCGATGCCATGAGGCCCAGCAGTCTCTGAACTACGGCGACCTTTTGAAGCGGTTTTGCAATGCAGTTTTCTGCGGTTGTCTGTATTGTGGAAGCTCTGTCCGTCGGCAGGAAGGCCCTTGTTGATATAGAATCTAGGACCGCGCCTATGTATCTTATCCTCTGTGTTGGCTCTAGAGAGGATTTTTCTTGGTTTACACATAGTCCCAGTGACTCCAGAAGGGATAGGGTTGTGGCTATGTGTTGTTGGAGCATGTCTTGTGAACGGGCCACGAGGAGCCAGTCATCGAGATAGGGATAGACTGTAAGTCCTTTGGTCCTTAGATATGCGGTCACCACTATCATACATTTTGTGAACGTGCGGGGGGCCGTAGCTAGTCCAAAGGGCAGTGCCCTGTACTGGTAATGTGAGTGTCCCATTGTGAACCGTAAGTAACGATGATGTTGTGGTCGAATCGTTATGTGAAAATAAGCATCTTTTAAATCTATTGTGGCCATCCAAGCCCCTTTGGGAAGGAGAGGAAGGATGGAATGTAAAGTTACCATACGGAATTTTGACTTCCTTATGTGTCTGTTCAGTTTTCTGAGATCGAGGATGGGTCTTCTTCCTCCATCTCATTTTGGCACTATGAAGTACTTTGAGTAGAATCCCTGATGGTGTTGTGAAATAGGGACTTGCTCGATGGCTCCCTTTTTTAGCAGGTTTTGAATTTCCTCCTGCAGTGTCGGGGATGGGGCTGTAAATGCCCAGCGTGGGGTCTGAGGTAGTGTGCAGAACTCTATGGCATATCCAGCCCTTAGGATAGTCAGGACCCAATGGTCCGTTGTAATACTTTCCCAAGCATTGATGAAGGGAAGTAGTCTTGTTCCCACCGATGGCATAAATGAAGTGTCGATGGTGTCTGTGGTATCTGCTGCATGCTGTCTTGCCCTGTAGTCAAAGAGACTGTTTTGTTTGGTGGCCTTGCCTCCTTGGTTGGGTCTGCTTTGTTTTCGGCTGGTAAGCCTGTTTTGTATATGGCTGTCTACGCTTCCACAAGTCAGAGGGGGGTGGAGATCGTGGACGGCGGGTGTATGATGGTTTCCATTGTCTTTGTCTAGAGAAACGTTGGGATTGTATAGGAGTTACACCCAAGTTTCTTGCACGTCTACGGCTCTCATCAACCACCTTTAGCTCCTCATCAGTGGACTCATGGAAAAGGCCTTTCCCATCAAAGGGGAGGTCCTCAATCCTCTGCTTTACATCAGGTTGCAAGGAGGTAGATCTTAGCCAGGCATGCCTTCGTAGTGCCATAGATGTTGCTATAATACGGGACATGCAGGATATGGTGTGACGAACTGTAGTTATCTGTTGTCTTGTAGTTCGTCGAGATTCTTGAAGTAAGGAGAGGATCTCTGCACAGTTACTGTTTTCTGTTGCAGGCATCAAGGTTTCTATTTTATTAGAGATGTAATAATTGTAAGCGGAGAAATATGAGAGGTATGTCTGCATCTTTGAAGCAAGTGAGGTTGCAGAGTAGACCTTCCTTGCCATCATGTCAATCTTTCGCCCCTCCCTGTCTGGGGGGGCCAGGTATCGTCCATGTTTAACTTTGGTAGATGAATGAACAACCATGGAATTTGGTTCAGGGTGAGTGTGGAGGAAGCTAGTGTCCTTATCTTGTACCTTATACATCATCTCATATCTCTTTGGTACTGCAGGAGTGGATGATGGTCTACTCCACGCTTCCTGAAGCGTTGCTACATGTACAGGCAACAGTGGTAAGAGAGAGCTGGTGGGGGTTGTCTCTGCCTGCAGAATATCGTGGACCAGGTCTGATACAGGAGGAGCAACCGATGTAAGTGTGATGCCTAATGCAGTGGCCATGCATTGGATCAGGTCTATGAATCCCTTGTTGGGTTCAGAGAGGCTCAGATGTTGTCCTTTACCCTCTTCAGGTTCAGTGTGACTTACACTATCATTTTCATTCCTCTCCATGGAATTATCTGATTCTGGGTGGGATCTCGTATTGCATTGAGTAGACTCAGAGTGCACTGAATATGGCTGGTCATCTGGTCTGAGGGTTCCTGGACTCAGCATCCAGGTTTGTGACCTGGTATCCTGTTGGTGTCAGTCCAACCCATGGGACCGTTCAGTATGTCTGCCTGGATTTGGAGATAACCTTTGGTGCCTAGCAGCTCTGTCACGACGATAACTGTGGTCTGGGGATCTTGAGTGTAATCGTCTCAATCGGAAGTGTCCATTATCTTGGGCATATCTAGTGTGGCAGCTCTCCCCTGCATAGCAGCCTTCACTGTCACTGTTGCTTGGGTACCATCTAGAGCAATCACTGTTCGAATAGCAGGAATTAGATGGTGATCTATTATTTCTGTCACCTCTAGCCTCTTCCCTCTGGGGGGCAGCAAAGGAGCACAGAGAGTTGCAGTCATCATCTGCAAGAATGTGGAGAGGGGGAGCTGAAGTTAACTCTTTCCCCTGTTGCACATTTGCCTGTGATCGCTGGGATTCGAGAGACGGTCCCGTGATCCCTGCTGAGTGGGAGGACATCAGCTGTCCTGACACGGCAGTCTCTGTAGTTGAATGAGACCGCTGTGTCGGTTTCGATATAGAGCTGGCTTTGGCAACCTGATCGGTTTTCGCTCTTTTGGGCTTTGCAGAGGTCGAGGCTGTATGCAGCGTCCGTTTGTTTGTTTTGTTTTTCTTAGGGGCTGCGGTAGCAGCATCACGGGTGGCCGAATCTCCCCTCTCTATAGCAGGGGGAGGTGGCGACATGAGGGTTAGAGCTGCTTGTGCCATTTGCGGAACTAACGCCCGTTCTAGCAGGTAAGACCTGAGGCGAGCCGCTCTATTTTTCCTTGCCTGTCTGGTAAACTTCAGGCAGAACTGGCAGGCGTCAGAAACGTGAGTCTCTCCCAGGCAGAGAATACAACGATCGTGGCCGTCTGTGTGTGGGATTTTTGTGCGACAAACAATACAGTGTTTGAAGAACGGGGCATCCATACGCCGACTGGCCTGCCTGCCGTTTGAGAGGTGATTTTTTTCCCGTATGAGGCTGTCAGAAATTAATGTCTGATTTGTTTAGGCGGTTAAAAAGGAACTGGGAGGGAGGGCGGGGTTTGCTCCTATTATAGGCAGGTGACGGGGCAGCGTGCGCGAGATGGGAGCAAGCCACGCCCACAAGAGACTTGTCTAGAAAGCTGTTGAAGCTTCCCGGCGGGATCCAGCGCGAGCACTGAACCCAATGTGTGTTCTGCACAGTGACCACGAAGAAGATCATAGGAAATGGAAGGAGTCGGGCCAGCCAAGAACAGTCCCAGCACCCCCCCCCCCCGGGCCCCGGCTTCTCCTTCTGACTGTACAGAAAAATTCTGCGCCAAGTCAAAAAAAATTGGCGGGGGAGAAGCTGTTTCTTGTCCGGTCCGCGTAGGTTCCTTCCAACCAAAACGGAGTGCCTGCCACTGGGCCTCCCCGGGTCCTTCCGAGGCCCGGCCGTCACTGCTGGAGAGGGAGAAGGAGGGGGGGGAGAGGCACCGGCAGCAGCAGCTGGCGGGCCTCGGAAGGGCCCAGGGAGGCGCGGCGATTTCCCGGGGGGGAGCCCCCCCCCCGGAATTTCCAAAAGTCTAGGCCCCTGCTTCCAACATGCCCCCTGACTTGGATGTCGGGCAGTGCGCAGCGCTTCCTCAGGCGGAGTTCCTCGGAGCTGCCTCGCCTCCTCGTGGGGAGCTCCAGTACCTGAAGCAGGTCGAACGCATCCTGCAGTTCGGGCATAAGAAGCAGGACCGAACAGAGACTGGCACCCTCTCGGTCTTCGGGAGGCAGGTGAAGCCCTTTCTCTCTCCTATGCGTCCCGCGCCTTCCTCCCTCCTGCCCCCGCCCCACTGGCTGCAAGAAGTCCTTCCTCAGCACAAGGGATTCCCAGGCTGGAAGTTGCTGCGGGGCCCCAGCTTTGCCTACCTCAGACCTAGGGTGGGGTTGAGGGGAGGGCAGGCGGTGGAGGCAGGAGGCGCTCTCAGCACTTGCACTGGGCAGGATGCAAAACCCCAGGCGATTTCTCTGGCCTAGAAAAGCATGCCTGCGCCCTGCTTTTGATAGGATTTATAAATGACGCTGAAGGGTGGGGTTCAGTATGCATTTGTACAGATTTAATTTTAAAGCCAAGTTATTGAGGCTTACTGTAACTGGCAGTTTAAGACAAGGGCGTAGACTTTCCAATTTCCGGGGGAGGGGGGCTGGGACTGGGCCAGAAACATTACAGGCCATTGTCTCCAGGGGAGGCTCAGCATGTCCTGGAGAAGTTGGGGGGGGGGGGGGCTCCAGCTCACCAGCCCTCCAGCCCTCCTGAAGTTGACACCTATGGTTTAAGAGCTAATTTATTTTTCTTCCATTTTATTTCCCCTTTAATCCCTGACTTTTCACCTTCTTGATTCTGGAGACTTGAGGAGATCTTGAGCCTTACATTTATGATTGGTTATCTGAAGGCTCCTCTCAAGTCCTGGTGTGGGAGACAAGTGTGGTATGAAGACATACGGTCACACACACCCCCATCACAAATAAAGCCCTCAGCTGTATGGAAAATATAAAATACTACTTTTGAGAACTTGTCTATTTCAGTTTTGGTGTTCCAGGAGCAAAAGGAGCTCTGTCACCTTATCAGAGTGGGACAATTCTTTTATATTTTCTCCAGCTCTTCTGTTGCTTCCATTTTCTGTCACTGGATGTTAGTGAAAGTAGAAAGAGGAACTGAGATTTGTCTCAGTGTAAGGTGATGTTTTAATAAGACAAATCGGCAGATAGAGTTTTCCTATTAAATTAAGCAGTATTATGCAGTAGAATTGCCATGTAAGTAAAAGACTAAATGTTTAACTTTTGTGAGGTGTTAGTTTCACTGACATAATTTTATACTGAGGAGTGAGAGGTTTTCATATAGCATATGTTTTCCTGTCATCTTTAACATCTTGTTTTCAGATAGCTTTACATTGCTACTTGAAGAACTACTTTGGTTTATCAAGGTGTGCTATATGGTGAATAATATTCTAGAAGTTTAGATTATTACTTTGTTGCTCAGACTTCTATACGTGGCAGGGGGCATAAGAAACATGAAGATTCCCCCCCTTATTGCACAAAACTGCTGTGCCTTTGGGAGGACTGACTGGAATTGAAAGAGAAAGTGTTTTCCCTAGCTCCCCTCTGCCCTCCCAGCTGTTTAAATTGTGAAGGGATAAGAAGTCCTAATGCTTTAAAGGATCACAGAAGGAAACGTGGAAATTTGCATCTTCCCCTGCAAGCTGAAAGGAAGCAAGTTACTGGCTTCCCAATGGCCTAATGACCTATTGTATTTGTACTTCTCAAGAGTGGTCTTATAAAATTAAAAGGAAACATGAAGATTTGTTTTTAAAAAGAGCTATGGGTTGAGCATACTCTGGAGGACAGGAAGGCCTGGCGTGATGTGGTCCATGAAGTCGCGAAGAGTCGGACTCGACTGTGCGACTGAATAACAACAAATGGGTGGAAACACCTGTTGCATGTAACCCAGTAATCTTTCAAATAGACTTTTTTTCTTCTGTGGAATTCAGCTGTTAGGTCTGGAAGTTCAAGAGGGAAGACTGGCATGTGAGAAGAGAGGCTTTTTTTTTTTTTTTGTAATTTTTTTTTATTTTTCAAAACATTAAAAATAATACATTTATCTTATACAAATCCTTTTTTCCATATTATATAACATTTTGTTCTGTTTGTATAATTTTGTTTTTATCTTGTATTAGCGGTTTCCCACCACATCTGAAGCATAACATATTTTCCACTCTATCTAAAGTAGTAACTTATATCTATGTTTACATATCTGGTAACGGTCATATTTCTTAAAAATACTTATACACTAATTCTTACTTTCTATATTCTTATATAATTCTAAAATAAAAAACAACTTCATTATCTAATTATCCTTAATACATTCATATACTCTAATTCTATTGCTTTATGTTATTATAACCATGTATAAATGCAATTTTTCATGTCCCAATATTTTTCAACATATTCTTTCAAATCCTTCCAATCTTCTAGAAAGGTCTCTGAATACAGATCATTCAATTTTCTAGTCCATTTATCCATTTCAGCCATATATAACAGTTTTTTCAACCATTCCCACACCTCTGGTATTTTTTCATTTTTCCAATTTTGTGCATACACCATTCTCGCTGTTGTTATCATATACCATATTGTTGTCCTTTTCTTTACATTTATCTCTTCTAATTTAAGTCCAAGCAATAACATTTCAGGCAACTTCTTAAATGTACATTTCAAGATTTTTTCCATTTCTGCATGTATTTTTGACCAATAAATCTTTGCTTTATCACAAGTCCACCACATATGATAAAAAGAACCTTCTTTCTTTTTACATTTCCAACATTTGTTAGACATATTCTGACCAATATTTGCAAATTTTTTTGGTGTCATATACCATCTATACATCATTTTAAAACAATTTTCTTTTAAGTTATAACACGTAGATATACTCATAGCATTTTTCCATAAAAATTCCCAAGATTCCATTTTGATGTCTTTGTTAAAATTTATCACCCATTTTACCATTTGTTCTTTTACCATTTCATCAGCATTAAACCATTTTAACAAAACTTTATACATTTTAGAAATCATTTTTTTCCCACCTTCCTCCCAAACTTGTTCTATTTCATTATCTTTTTCCCTAAAGCCGTGTTTTTTATCACTTCTATACATGTCATATATTTGTCTATATCTTAGCCACCATCATCAAAGTCCATCTGATGCTGCTCCTTCAATTTAAAGTCTTTACCATGTCTTGTTAATAAGTCTCTATACTTCAGCCAATCTTGTCCTTTGTACCGTGATGCTGGATGCAAAACTTCTGCGGGTACAATCCACATAGGTATCTCTTCTGAAAAAAAGTTTTTATATCTTATCCATGTATCCATTAGCGTTCTTCTCAAATAATGATGTTTAAACATATTGTCCATTTTTGTTTTACCATAATACAAATACGCATGCCACCCAAATCTACAATCATGACCTTCCAGGGACAATAACTTTCTATCTTGTAACATAGTCCATGTCCCTACCCAGGTCAAACATATTGCATCATGGTATAGCCTTAAGTTTGGTAATTGAAACCCTCCTCTTTCTTTAGCATCACACATTATTTTCATCTTGATTCTTGGTTTTTTCCCTCCCCACACAAACTTAGACAATTCCTTCTGCCAGCATTTGAATGTTTTTACATCTTTCACAATTGGAATAGTTTGAAACAAAAACATTAATCGTGGTAACACATTCATCTTAACCACCGCAATTCTACCCAGCAATGACAAATTTAATACATTCCACTTTTTAATATCCTGCATAATTTGCAACCATAATTTTTCATAATTATTTTTATAAAGATCAATATTTTTCATTGTTAGGTTTACACCTAGATATTTTGTCTTTTTCACCACCTCACATTCTATAAGCTTTTGTAACTCATTTTGTTTCTTATTTGACATATTTTTGCACATCACTTTCGATTTGTTCTTATTTACATAAAATCCTGCTAAGTCACCAAACTCTTTTACTCTCTGTAACAAATACGGTAGTGTGGACAAGGGGTCTTCCACTATAAACATCACATCATCTGCAAAGGCCCTATATTTAAAAGAAAAACCTTTGATTGTTAAGCCTTTAATATCTTTGTCTTCCTTCACATTTAACAGTAGAACTTCTAAAATCCAAATAAATAGCAGCGGCGAAAGTGGGCATCCTTGTCTTGTTCCTTTTTCAACTTTAAAATCGTCTGTCCTTTCAGTATTAATTATTAAAGAGGATTTCTGCTCTTTATATATTGCTTTGATGAGGTTAAGCATATATTCACCAATCTCAAGATGTTCTAAAACTTCAAACATAAAATCCCAGTTTAAATTATCGAACGCTTTTTCCGCATCTAAAAAGAAAAAGCCCACTTCCTTTTCAGGGTGTTTGTCATAGTATTCTATAGCATCCACTACTACTCTTAGATTGTCCCTTATTTGTCGATTAGGTAAGAACCCTGCTTGTTCTGTTTGTATAGTTTCTTTAAGGTGCTCTTTTAGTCTATCCGCTATAATCTTAGCAAAAATCTTATAATCATTATTTAGTAAGGAAATCGGTCTATAATTCTTAACATTAGTCAAATCTTGATTTTCTTTCGGGATCAGTGAGATGGATGCATCTTTCCAGGTTTCTGGGACCTCACCAGTGACTCCTATATCGTTCATCAATAGCAGTAACACCAGTGAAATCGACTCCTGTAACGTTTTATAAAACTTCGCTGTAAATCCATCCGGTCCAGGTGCTTTTCCTAATTTTGAGTCATTAATTGCGTTTTTAATCTCTTGTAGTGATACTGGATTGTTAAATAATTCTTTAATTTTCTCTGTTGGTTTTGGTAACTTTAATGTTTGCAGGTATTCTTTAATCTTTCTTCTGTCTTTATTTTCCTTCTTAAAAAGTTTTGCATAGTATTTAAAAAATTCTCTTTTTATTCCTTTGTTGTCTATTATCTCAATATTATCTCTTATCACTGTAGTGATAAATTTATTTTCACGTTTTTTCTTTAATTGCCATGCTAAGTATTTTCCGGGTTTATTTGCACCTTCAAATGCTTTTTGTTGGAGTTTTTTTAAGTTCCAGTACATCTCTTGGTTCAGAATAGCTTTTGCTTGGTCTTGTAGCATCCAGATTTCCTTTTGCAGTTTCTTTTTCCCTGGTTTATTCTTCCGTTCTTCTTCCTTTGTTTTAATGGCTTGTAGAATATTTTCATATTGCTCTCTTTTCTTTTTATTATCTTTAGCATTTAGCGATATCAATAGTCCCCTCATCACTGCTTTATATGCATCCCATACGGTTTGGATTTTTACTTCTTTCTGCATGTTTACTTGGAAGTATAGGTCTGTTTCTTCAAGTAATTTTTAAATTATTTCTTGGTTGTCTAGTAAGTCCTCGTTTATTCTCCATTTCTTTTGTTTTTTTACCTGCCCAGCTGTCCATAAACACGGATTATGATCTGAAATTATTCTGGGTAGAATTTCCACTTTTCTTGTCTTAAAGGTTAAGTTAGTAGTCATCCAAATCATGTCGATTCTTGAATGTGAGTCATGTCTATTAGAATAAAAGCTAAAATCTTTTCCTTGTGGGTTAGCTTTCCTCCAAATATCTTCCAGCTTCTCTTGTTTTATCAGTTCAAAAATTTTTTTTGGAAGCTTCCCTAATGTCTCATCCTTTCTTTTAGAGCGCCTGTCTAATTTATTATCTACAGTTCCATTGAAGTCCCCTAACATCATGATTTGATCGTAGTTTACATTGTCCAATTCCATTTGTAATTCTTTAAAAAAAATTTCTTTGGCTCCATTCGGAGCATAAATGTTCACAATCAAAGTTTTCAGTCCTTGTAGTAAAATTTCAATAGCTAAATATCTTCCATCTTTGTCTTTAAATATTACTTTAGGTTCCAAATCTTTTTTGACATATGTTACAACACCATTCTTTTTATTACTTGCTAAAGAATAAAATTCTTCCCCCAATTTTTTCCTTATTAAATATTTGTGGTCTTGTTTTTTAAGATGAGCTTCTTGTATACAAATTATACTACATTTTTGTTTTTCCAGCCAATGACCTACCATTCTACGTTTTTGGGGTGAATTTAGTCCATTTACATTCCATGTAAGTATTTTGTAATCCATCTTGATATATTCTTAAATATCACCAAAGTCATCTTTATTCTTTCCCAGGAATGCGTACATTTCTTCTGTACTTTTAATCACTACTCTGGTGTTGCCATAATAAAAGCTTAGTCCTTGAGGTATTTCCCAACGAAATCTGATTTTTTTCTCCTTCAGTTTATCCGTCAGACGCTTGAACTTTTTCCTTTCTTGCAGTATTGCTCTAGGCAATTCTTTCATTACTATAATTTTCTTTCCATCTATTTCAAAAGGATCAGTAAAGCACTTCTTGTAGATTTGTTCTTTTGTTCTTTTCATTGTAAATTGGACAACCACATCTCTTGGTATGTTTTTGTCTCTTGCATATGTAGAATTAACTCTATAAACAAGATCCATGTGTTCTTTAACAACTTCTTCCTGTTCTTGTAAAAAATCTGTTATTGCTTCTTGCATTCTTGTAAAAATGTCTTCACTCAATTTTTCCTCAATCCCTCGAAATCTGAAATGGTTTTGCATATCTTTATAATACATCATCTTTTCCATCCTCTTATTCTCTCTCATTGTCTTTTGGGTGCTTTCTTCCAGTTCTTTTACTTTAGTTTCTATATCTTGTGTTCTTGTGGATAATTTTTGGAATTCTGCTTTTAAGTCCATAAAATTTTTGTCTGCTTGAGCCGCTATATTATTCATTTTAACATTTACCTCTCCTATAGCGTCTAACATTTTCTTTTCCATTGCTTCCATAACGGCTAGTAGTTCTTTTTCTTTTTTTGCTGCCATTGTAGGAGAGGACCATGTAGCTGCTCTCGATCTTAGTCCGCGGTCCGTCTTGTCTCTTTAAAAAAGATCGATTTTATCTTGTTTTCCAAATCGAACACAAATTAGTGCATTCAAACAAGCTAATCTTGCCAAGTCAAATTATGTTGGTTTCAGCCTTCTAAGTTACATAGTCTTTGAGATATTGCAGTTTAAAAATTTTATAAATCCAAAATGGCGGGCGCGACTTCTCTATGGTTAGTGTCAAAGGTTATAGTCTTTTTACCTTGCTTCTGGCTTGCCGTAGTTTCCTTTTGTCCCTTCCTTTTGTTTACTTCCTTTTGTTTGTCCCTTCCTTTTGTTTACTTTTGTATACTCTACTTGTCTGCTCTCTGCACGTCACTTCCTGTTGTGGTCTTTCTGGTCCGGCGATATTTAGAGTCCCCTTTACCTTCTTCCGGTTCTTCTCCTTTTCCCTTCTTGTCTGCTCTTCTAGCCGTCACTTCCTGTCTCAGTCCTCACATCTTAGTCTCGTGATGCTTGGTTCCCTTCTCCCTCTTTGTCTCGCGATGCTTGGCTCCCCCTCCCGACTCTTCTTAACCGCAGGAATGTTAAACAACTTGTTTTTTTGGCTTTTTAAGTTCAAATTCAGCTTTTTAGCGCTTCAAAACCGCACTCATCCAGTCTACAACAGTCTATTGCTTCACCCGATCTGCTTTTCGTCTTTCAAAACGCGGTAATGGTAAGGCAAAAACTTTTTTCCCGTTACCTTTTGTTGTTACTTCGCTTCAGATGTGGTCCCAACGTTTAAACTTTGTCTTCTTTGCTAAGGAATCAGGGGAATTGGAGGTTTTATGCTGAATTTATCAGCTCAGCTCGGCTCCTTAGAAATAGTCGCAAGAATCCTCTTCGGCTGCAGTGCTCAAGGTGTCGGAAAAGTCTCCTCCGAGACTTTCCCTTCACCGAGGTTGCTCAAACCTGGATTATATTGCTTGCTGGTCCTCACACTACCTGTGTGAGGTTGCGTCAAGTGGATTAATCCACCCAAGCTGTCAGGAAGAGCCGCTGTCCGCCTTGCGCATTTGCAAAGCGTGTCAGACCTCCATTCCTCCGACCGGAAACCAGCCGAGAAGAGAGGCTTTTTAAACTGCTTCCCTCCTGCCGTTTTACAATTGCCCCCTGAAGTTGTCTTTATCCTCGCTGTGGAAAACTCAAATAAATATTGCTGTGGAAACCTTTGGTATGATATCATAACTGTCTCTGGGATTCTGATGTGTAGAATACAGCTCCTGCTTGAGTAAGTTTAGATTCAGTTTTGCACCGTAGCATGCAGTCTTTATTTTAATATGTGGTTATATGGAAGTTTTCAGTAAACATTGTTCAATTAATACACAGTTTAAACATGGGAAAGTATAGTTAAGGTAAAAAGAAGCTCACTTTTAAATAAAAATATTCTCCAAAGTTCTCCCCTGGGCATCAGCATGTCGGGGGCTGCTTTATGGTATTATTGGGAGGAATTATAGAGCGTAACCTGGCCTGTTGCTGATAGATCTGGGTTGTCATGTTATTGATGCGTTATACAATGTTAACCCTGACAACATGACACAGGAAGCTGCCTTGTACTCTGGCCCAGCCCCAGGCCACCCCCCCCCCCCGCCGGAAATTGGAAAGTCTACTCTATGTCCTTGGGAGGCGGTCCGGGAGGAATTTGTCTCCATACAATATTTATCCACACAATCTGCAGGTTATGTGTGTCAGCGGCCTTCACTACAAAACCTACTTTTGGAAGTTAAATTCTGAAACTTCCTTTCAAGGCCAAACTATATGTAAGAAAAGACAGGAAAACGTCTGCCAAGTAAATAGGGACAGAAATGATATTCAGTTCACTGGCATGTTCATGATGATGCCTATGGTAGTCGTGTGTTATTTGGGACATTCCTGGAGATTGGAGGGCTTGAGGAGGGCAGGGTTTGGGGAGGGGTGAGGCCTCAGCATGGCATAATGCCATAGGGTCCACCCCCAAGAGCAGCCATTTTCTCCAAGGGGACTGGGCTCTAGACTGCAGACCAGTTGTAATTCCAGGAGATCTGCAGGCCCCTCCTGGACAACTCCACTTATTCCACAGGAATCGTCTATGTGTAAAATCAAGGGTCAAACAAGTGTGTGTGGTGTTTTTACTGGTGTTGGTCAGAGCTCCAGTTTGGTGTGGTTTTTGTATACTCTACAGCAGCCCCCGTTCTCCCTCTAACTGCAATGATCATTTTGCCTCAGCTGACTCCAGAATAAAGCGTGTGGCGCATTTCGAGAGGATGGTTACTATTCCTTTTACTTCTGGCAGGGCTGCAGCAGCGCAGGGGGAGAGAAGAAGCAGCAGCGCTCGCGGCTCCGGGCCGTGGCGGCGGCGGACTGGGGAACGGGCTCCGCGCCTGGCTTGGAGGAGAAGCGTCGGCTGCGTCGGCGAGGGCGTCGCGGGAAGTGCGGCGGGGCGCAGAAGAGGAAATCCCGCCTGCGGCCGGCCTGCGTGGGGCGCGCTCCGGCGACCGAGGCCGAGGCCAAGGCGGGCTTGCGGGGCGCTTCACCGGCGGCGGCGGCGCCGCCTGCGGAAGGAGACATGTCGGACCAGGTCAGGGGCAAAGAGGGAGAGAGGGAGGGCGAGGCCCGTCCCCTTCCCTTCCCCGAGGAGGCCTCGAAGGCCGCCCGCCTCGCCTCCCAGCCCAGCCGGGGGTTAGCCGCCGGGCTTCCGGAGGGGGGACAAGAGGGGCTCCCCGGCGCGCAGAGGGTGCCTTCCTTTGGGCCGGAGAGCCCGCCTGGGGCGAGGTGGGGGTCTGGCTGGCGGGGATGGCGGCGGCGGCGGCCACACAATGGCGAGAGCGGGCTGGCTGGCTGGCTGGCCGGCTGGTGGGGGACGGCGGAGGCGGCGGCAGCCCCTGGCCGTAAACAAAAGGCCGGAGTGTCTCTTCTGGCCTGGCGGCCGCCTCCGAATCCGCCTCTCTCCAAAAGGCACCATTGCGCATCGGGAGGAGTCGCCCTGGGTGTCTCCCCGCCCAAGAGAGTGGTTTTTTGGGGGTGGGGGGTGTCTTTTAAGGAATATAATGCGGTGCGGTGGCTGGGAGGTTTCTGTTTCTGTTGTTTGCCCGTGTTGTGAGACCACTTTTGAGCCCGGGGTGTGTGTGTGTGTGTGTGGCGGGGGGGAGATGATTTCCCTATATTGGTGCGTCTTCACGACCCTTGGGGCACGCGTTCTCACAGACACTCCTGGGTGGGAGACAAGAGCCAGAGTCCAGGAGGAGCACCTGAAAGAATAACAACATTTGTGGCCCGGGGAGGGGGGTGGGGGCTTTCCTGAGTCACTGCTCCCTTCTTCAGTACAGAAGAGCAAGAGTCCTGTAGCAGTCTAAAGACTAACGAAATCGTGAGTCACTGTGCAAGTCTTCAGTAGGAAAGAGCCAGAGTCCAGGAGCCCCTGAAAGACTTAACAAAATCTGTGGGGGGAGAGCCGCTTTCGTGAGTCATTGCTCCCATCTTCAGTAGAAAACAGCAAGCCTCCAGAGCAAACTGAAAAACTATCAAAATTTGTGGCAGGGTAATAGCTTTCGTGAGTCACTGCTCACATCTTCAGTAGAAAAGAACAAGAATCCTGGAGCACCTGAAGGACTAACAAAAATTGTGGCAGCACCTGGAAGACTTTAAACAAAATTTCTGGTGGGAAGGAGCTTTTGTGAGTCACTGCTTAGTTTTTCAGGAGAAAAGAGCTAGAGTTCAGGCACACCTGAAAGACTAACAAAATTTCTGGTGGGGAGGAGCTGCCCTGAGTCACTGCTCCCTTCAGATTCTTTCATTTAGTTTCTCAGTGATCATGTGGGGAAGAGAAGTGGTGAGTTCAATGGAACAGCTTTCCCCAGTTATATCTTTCAGTTTTCACTGTAACTCTCAACTGTCCCATTCTTCTGTGGTTGACATTTTGTTAAAAACTTTCCGTCGTTCTACCCTTCAGCTTTTTATCAAATTCTAAACGACATAATTTAAAAACCAAGCTCAAACGTAGTAAATTTACATTGTGCGGATGGCTTGATGATTAATTTTTTTTTAGTATTACTGTAGTTTGCTATAACATTGTAGATTGTACATCTAATAACTGGACTGACTGTAAGACTTCCCAAAATACCTTTAGCTGCAGGACTGAGTCTACAAACTGCTAAAAATGCCGTTGGTGCAATGGAAACGATTCCCGCAAATGCCGCATGTTTTCTCAAAACAAGTTGCATGAATTGGTTTTTTTTGCTACTTTGGAATTGGTGCTCCTTGCTAGAATTAGTACACAACAGCCCTTCTTTTCCGTAGGGCGGTTTGTTGTCTTTTTTTTTTTTTTGCTGTCTTTTGCAGTGCGATTTCCAGGTGGGCTCAGTAACAGGTAGAAAGATTAATCCAGCAGGAACTTCACATCAACAGCGTTTCCCAACCGAGATGCTGATATGATTCTGTCATAACTGATTTGCGACGTTTCAAACAGTTCGAAATTCTACCTCCTTTCACGTTGCTGTAGCAGCAGTCGTTCTAGCATTTTCAACATCCCTGTTTTATTGATTTTAATTCCCTTGCTCTTGCATTTATTGGGGACTCTCAGGTTACCTGGGCTCTGTTTTTTTGAAATAATATAAACTGGTCCACTACATTTCTTTCCCCAAGCATAAATCTGGTTGTCAAACCCCTCTCAGAGATATACTGTGAACTTCCATTGTAGGGTGGATATATTTTTTTTTGTACAGCTCAAGGTGTGTAGAAGTATTAATGAATTTTAGGTTTAAACAAACAAAGTCTTCTGTGCAGGAAGCTTAACACTTCATTAAACGTCGAGGAAGCTGTCCGTTGCGCAAAACATTTTTGTGTGTGCTCCTTGCGTGAGAATTCTCAGTTACAAAGTAAGGGTTACGTAGTCTGGGAATTCTCCAGAAGGTGTCTCTAGGCACTCTTTATCCAAAGGATAAATACATGGCTGCTTGTAAAATCAACAGGATTATTGTCTTTATTAAAGAAAACAAGAGGTGTTGTCTTTTTTGTATCTGCTGAGGCTTACCTTTGGTTCTTCATTATTAAAACTGTCAGCACAAGTTTAATGATGTGGTATAGGGGCCTTTACCCTGACCTGGATAGGCCAGGATACCACGATCACATCAGATCTCGGAAGCTAAGCAGGGTCAGCTCTGGGCAGTATTTGGATGGAAGTACGCCAAGGAATTCCAAGGTCGTGGTGCGCAGGCAGGCAGTGGCAAACCACCTCTGGATGTTTCTTGCCTTGAAAACCCTGTGGAGTCACCGTAAGTCAGTTGTGACTTGATAGAATTTTTCATACGTACATTGGGGCTTTTGGACTCTGTTCTGGAAAACCCCGACGTTACTAGGAATTTATACAGGGTTCTTCAGCAAGAAAAGCAGTAATGGTAGACAAAGTTTTGTAAAATACAAGATTCCCCCCCCCCCCCCCCAGTTTACAGCTGCAGAAAAGTGTGGGTTTTATATTTAGCTACATACCCATTTCATATGGGGTGATGCTGACCTAGTGCCCCACATAAGAACATGAGAGAAGACATACTGGGTCAGGCCAATGGCTCATCTAGTCCAACACTCTGTGTCACACACTGGCCAGAACCCAGGGCTGTCAGGAGGTCCACCAGTGGGGCCAGAACTCCAGAAGCCCTCCCCCTGTTGCCCTCCAAGCACCAAGAATACAGAGCATCACTGCCCCAGACAGAGTGTTCCATCTAGACCTTGTGGCCAATAGCCATTCATGGACCTTTGCTCCATATGTTTATCCAGTTCCCTCTTAAAGCTGTCTAGGTTTGTAGCTGCCGCCACTCCCTGCGGCAGTGAATTCCACGTGTGAATTGCTCTTTGTGAAAGACCTCTACCGTGGAAAGCTGCTGCCAGTCTGAGTAAATGGTACCCACTTTGATGGATCGATGGTTTGATTCAATAGAAGGCAGCTTCAAGTTGTATTGAAAAATACTTGGTTTAATTTCCTCTGTGGGTTCTAGTGTAAATTTGTCCCATTTCACTGGCGCAAAAGTGCTACCTCTTCCAGCTTTTCTTGAAAACTAATTAATTCACTATTCAGATGTATCCAGGCTTTCTCCCTGTTTATTAAGCCATCACTACCACAAACTGCGTTGCAAAATACAAACCGTTGGAAATGAGGGCATGTTTTTAAATTTTATTTATCTTTAATACGGATAAATCTCAGTAATCTGAATGTTGTATGTACTGCTGTTGAAAACTGTTAGGTCCTCTGGATTTCAGGTTGGAGAGCACCTTTATTCAGCAGATAATGAAGGGAAAGCAAACTTTCCTGGTTGAGCAGACGACATCCAGAGGACTCTTGCAGTAGTTTCCAATACTAGTTTGGTGTTTCAGACATGCTGGTCTGGTACCTTCAGATGAGATTGTACCACTTGGGAACACATGCAGAGATTGTTTGTCTGAGCAAACCTATGCAGAGTTTTGTTCTGTTTGGTGTAGTGATTAAGTATGCGGACTTTAGTCTGGGAGAACCGGGTTTGATTCCCCACGCCTCCACTTGCACCTGCTGGATTACCTTGGGCAAGCCATAGTTCTGGCACAGCTGTTCTTGAAAAAGGGCAGTTCCTATCAGAGCTCTCTCAGCCCCACCTACACCTCACAGGGTGTCTGTTGTGGGGAGGGGAAGGGAAAGGAGTTTGTAAGCCGCTCTGAGACTCCTTTGGGTAGTGAAGGGAGGGGTATAAATCCAGTCTCTTCTCTCTTCTCTTCTTCTCTGTAGTCTTTGTACATCTAATTCAGTTCTTCCAACCTCAGTCTTTCCTGGCTTTCTGTCTCATGAAAATGGAGCCGTTTCCTCTGGTACCTGTAAATGCACCAAAAGATGCTAAAGAACAGTCCAGTTGAAACAGACTGTGGTCGCAGTTCATCCCTATCTGATCTTGGTTTTGTTTGCTCTGCAGGAAGCCAAGCCTTCAGCTGAGGACTTGGGCGATAAGAAAGAAGGAGAATACATTAAGCTCAAAGTCATTGGGCAGGTGAGCTCTTCCGATCAGGAGCATGGGGTGCAATCTTGCAGGCGCATATTAATTCACAACATTCATACCCTGCTTTCCTGCCCTTATAAGAGCTGCCAAGGCAGGAAACAATTTAAAACGCACATGATAAAATACGTTCTAAAACATTAAAAGAAAAACCCCTTCCCAGACATTTCCTTATTAAAGCAACTTTTTTTTAGAGCTAAACAGAGCTAGAATACATATAAAAGAAACATAGGAAACATAAATCTCTGGTTAGGAAGGAGGGATCATTGAGGGAATGCCAAACAAACAAAAATATCTTCACCCGCTGGCAGAAGACTGCAACAGATGCGGGGACAGTAGGGGTCAGTCACCAGAGGTCGCTATGACTCCCGGGCACACACACAAAATAACCAAAATACCAAATAAAATAAACTAGAAGAAAGGCCCGTTGTGGAAGGAAGCCCTGGCACTCCTCGTCCTCCCCTCCCGGGGCAGCACTGCAGCCCAGCGCCTCTGCGGTGGGCATCTCCAGCTGCCTCTGTGCTGCAGACAGGGCAGCCATCTCCTTTCCCGCCCAGACCCTGCCATCACTGGGGCAAGCCCCAGGCCAGCTCTGCAGCCCAGTGCCTCCATGGCGCCCGTTTCCAACAGCCTCTGTGCTGTTGGAAACACCCCCCTGCCCCCTCTGTTTGAGACCTGGCTGTCATGGCGACACAGTCCACCTCCTCCAGTAGGCCGTGCAAGTCGCCTCCTCCGACGGCCTCCCAGACGGGCGCACACCCCACCTTCTTTGGTGGCCTCCCAAATGGGCACAAACTCCTCCGGCGGCCTGGCGGGTGCCTTCGCAGGCCACCTCCTTTTTCGGCCTCGATGTCCTAACAGTCCGCCCGGCGGAGTGTCCATCCCCTTCCCTGGCTCCCTCCAGAGTGAGGCTGAGACGCTGGCCGCTGGCTGTGTGGGTGGGACTGTGGCAGCGCAGCCAGCCGATGCAGCCAGCCGATTGGCAGACCGTCCAAATCCCCGGTCTGTGTGGTGGCTCGTTCAGCCTACAGCTGAGGGAACAAATCGTGTGGCCCCCCCTAAAATGTCTTTATAATATAGAGAGATAGTTAACAGGCCACAGCTCAGTCAGGACAGCACGCGCTTTGTGTCACAAATACCCGACCCAATCCTGGGTGGAATTTCTGGTGCAAGGGGAATGCGTTGCAAAACAAAGTTACAGATTTCTAGAAAGTCTCAGACTCACCCTAATCTTAGGTAGCTGCCACCAGGCCTTTCAGTCTGTCCCAAAAGCCCAGGAGAGAAAGACCAAGCCTCCCGGCTTCTCCGGGAACTTAACAAGAAAAGTCAGCCCTGCAGAGCGGGACTGCGGTCTGAGTTTCCAAGGCAAAGCAGTTGATCTGGTAGGCGGTCAAGAGGCAGGGCTCTGGATTTAGGCTTTGAGGTTAATTGACGGCAAACCCCCCCCCCCCACGGGAGAGGAGAAATAGAATTATTTATTTAAAGTGCAAAAAATATTTAGAAGACCAGACAAAACAGCAAAGAAATAAAACAGATAAATCTAAGCTTTTCCAGCATACCTAAACTTACATAAGCAAGGTTCCAGATAAGCCTTGTCCAGGTCCACAGAGGCAGTCCATTTCAGCAAAGCAAGATGTCCACAACTTAGCCAATCGCAGCAGGAATCGAGGTGGAATGCCAAGCTGGGTGCTCTGGGACGGTTGACAAAGCCATGTCCGATACTCTCCAGGCTCCACCATTACAGTGTGACAGCTACTTAGATTTATCGGAAAAGGGTCTCTGATGGGTCTGTTGAACTCATTTGTTATCTGACATAAATGAGACCTAGTTGGGCCGGGCCACGTGTGTCATAAAATGTAATGCCAGGTAGCAAAGATATAAACTTTATAAACGACACAAACGTAGAGGGTTTTTTTTTACTTAAAATAAAAACATGCTTAAAACAGTTGCACATTTGCAATATTTTGTCTATTTAACAGTCTCTGATAACTGACACTTGCTCTGAATTATTGCATCAAAACGTCTGTGCTGTTGCAATCTTGAGCATTCTGTTCAGGTGTGTCTCTGTAAGCTGCAAACTTACAATGACGCAGCAGCAGCAGAACTGGAAGAAGAAGAAGCAGAAGACAGCCAGTTCCACGGCAGGCCTGATAGAAGCCCTCCAGGGGCCTGATCTGGCCCCTGGGCCGCATGTTCGACACCCCTGCTTTAGACCAATGAGAGACCTGAGAGGTGATGTAACTCTCTTGAGTTGCCAGGCACGTGATCTCTACAGCTGGACAAGAGCAAGAGGGGGAGAAACGGAACCTACTGCAGCTAGGCCCCCTCTGCTATCTCTAACCGTCTCTGGGAGAGTTTCCCGAAGCCTCTTTGCAGCCCGAACCAAAGATTTTACAGAACAGGGCAGAACAAGGAACCAGTTTTCTTTACACTTCGCACGCAGGCTGTCCCAGATTAAATCCTTGCCATCTTGACTTAACTTTTTCTTAGATCGCAGGCATGGGTAATTCCTCTGCCCGAGACGCTGGATAGCTGCTGGCATTCAGAGTCAACAGGACTATTCTGGATGGACCAAGTAGTATACATTAACGTCGTACAGCTCCATTTGGACCGCCCAACACCATTTGTGTGTGAACGTATTGATACCGATTGTGGCTTTGAGGGATATGTTTTTAGCTGTCATAAATTGTCGGTACTAGGGTTTCATTTCGACTAACCGAAACTGGTGAGTGTATGACAGATTTCAATCAAGATGGAAATTGGGGAGGGGCCGTGGCTCAGTGGTAGAGCATCTGCTTGGCATGCAGAAGGTCCCGGTTTCAATCCCCGGCATCTCCACTTAGAAGGATCAGGTAGTTGGTGATGTGAAAGACCTCTGCCTGGGACCTTGGAGAGCCGCCTCTAGTCTGAGTAGACAACACTGACCTTAATGGACTGACGGTCTGATTCAGTTTAAGGCAGATTTGTGCGTTGAAAGATACGCATTCAGTGCAGACGTCTGAAAATTAAAGCAAAGACTTCAACAAGGCAAAGATAATATAATCTGGTTTGAAAGAGAGTGAACATTCATTTGATTGGATTAGTGTCCAATCAGCCTTTGCATCGACTGCTGTGGTACTGCAAGGAAAAGAGAGTTGGAGAAATACCGGGCATGGTAATAAGTCTGTGTAGTCTTCCGTTGTGAAATTGCTGTTTCAGATACACAACAAGTGACTTCTTAATCACATGGTAATATATTTTGTATTTCCTTTGTAGGACAGCAGCGAAATCCACTTCAAGGTGAAAATGACAACGCATCTAAAAAAACTTAAAGAATCATACTGTCAGCGACAGGTTTGTGAAATTGCGGAAGCTTTGACCTTCCTTCCTAAAATGCACATTAATTCTTCTTTTTTTCTGCAAAAGCCAAAGGGACTGCAGTGGGATAAGTAGAACAACACAGTATGTCAGGTTAATAGAATTCGAAGACGCTGTGGGATGTGCTGCTGGCCGGGATGAACTTCGCTATTATGATGTCACAAAATACTCATACGTATTCTCATTACGTAGGAAGTAAAATTTCCAGGGATAGATTTTTGCAAACAATCCAGCTTCCTCTGAGATAGTTCCCGAGGTTAGCCCTGCTGGTCTACAGGAGAAGAACTCGATTCTAGTCCGGTAGCATTTTAAGAGACTGACAAGATGCCGGGGGGGGGGGGGGGGCGAGCTTCCAAAAACCAAACCTCCCTTCATCAGAAATTTGATGAAGAGAGCATTGCCTCTTGAACGCTCATACCCCCAAAGCCCTTGTTTGGTCTCTTAAGGTGCTGCTGGATTTGAATCTAGCAGTTGAGCTTCTGTAAAGAGAAGTTACAGTTCCTCTTGGTTGAAATCAAAGCGTCCCGTAGTCCTTATGGACAGAAAGAACTGTTAGGAAGATGGAGAACTAGAAAGCTGAGGAGGTTGCATACCAGGAAGTAGAATGCATAAAGGGCAAGGCTTGGAAGGAACATGGCAAAATTGGCAGCGGGATCTAAAGGAAAGTTGAGTGGTGGGGGTTACGAGGAGGAGAGGAATTCAGAGGGCTTGGTTCTCTGGAAGAGAACAGGCAGTGAAGCTGTCAGAACTGGAGAACTGTAGGCCAAGAATGCCGGTGTAGATGTGGTAGGGTTATAGGACCTAGGTTAGGGGTGTGCATTCGGCTTAAACCGAGCCAAGCGAGTACCAGAAAAATACCCTATTGGTATTTTTGTGGTATACTGTAAGCCGAATACAGATCAGAGACCTGTATTCAGCTGCCAATATAGCTGAGCCCCCAAAAGCCAATTTTATTCGGCTTTTATGGGTTCACCATTCCCCAACCGCCCTGCCACTTCCACTGGTCAGTTTCACTCCGTGCCCACTGGCTGGAGGAGGGAAGTCAATATTGTCTGAAAAAGTATGCCGGCACACAAAATCTTATACCTAGAATTAAACTTTGTTGGTCTTCAAGGTGCCACTGGCCTCAGACTTTGCTCTGTTGCTTCAGACCAACTCGGCTACTGCACCCGACTCTACTGTCGAGAAAGTGGCTTCTTCGTTTTACCTGTTTATGGTGTGTGACGCACTGTCAGACCATGAAGTCAATGGCACGAGACATCCAATGCACGATGCAGGAGGACTAGGAGCACAAAAATCAGAAACAATGCAAAAATGAAAAAGCATCAGACACGATAGGTCATAAACAATGCAAAAAGTGAAGTTACGAAAATAGAACACAACGCAGCAAGAACAAGCTGACAAAGACAATGAACAGTGTGGATAGACTGCTGGTAAAAATACCTGCACGCTAAATATTTGATTCTGCTCCCTCAGGTATAGAAGAGGCATTCTCCATATAGATTTTACAGTGAAATCAGATTAGATGGTAGAGTATTTTATGTAGATAACTTTTTGTTTCGTCTTGTGTGTGTGTTTTTTAGGGAGTTCCAATGAATTCACTCAGGTTCCTCTTCGAGGGTCAGAGAATTACCGATAATCATACTCCAAAAGAGGTAAGTTTTTTAAATTAATAGTTCCAAGCGGCAACTGAAACTTCCGGAACTAGGATGGCAATGTCAGTGAAGACGATTTTGACCCTCTCCCGTGTTTCAGAAACGACTTCTGTGTGGTGTGGAAGGACGCTGCTTGGGTGATACAGTTCTGGCTCCAGCAGTAGATTTCAGCTAGTGGCTGCAGAAAGGTGGTTTTCGCTGATTCTTCCTCTTCCTCCTCCTGCTGCTCCCCAGTTTTTCCCCTCGTGCTGATCCTGTGGAGCAGTATTTGTGGGGGAGTTGGGGGGCTTCAGTGGCAAAGCAAGAATGTCCCATTCCTCTGATGAAAGCCCCTGGTGTGTGTGTGTGTGTGTGTGTATATGTAAACTGCAGTCAAGGTACAGCTGCCTTACGGCGACCCCAGCAAGGGGCTTTCAAGGCAAGTGAGAAGCCGAGGTGGTTTGCCATTGCCTTCCTCTGTAGAGTCTTCCAACCCTGCTTAGCCTTCTGAGAGCTGGTGAGAGCGGGCTACACCCTGGAGCCTTTGTGGCACAAAACCCCTTGCATTGGTCAAAATTACCGCTGCATCCAAGCCAGAGTCATCCTTGCTATGTAGAGGAGGTTGTGTGTCTTTAAGGTGCTCCTGGACTCTTTCTTTTTTCTACTGAAGAAGGGAGCAGTGACTCATGAAAGCTCCTCCCCTGCCACAGATTTTGTTCGTCTTTAAGGTGCTCCTGGACTCTTGCTTTTTTCTACTGAAGAAGGGAGCAGTGACTCATGGAAGCTCCTCCCCTGCCTTAAATGTTGTTCGTCTTTAAGGTGCTCCTGGACTCTGGCTCTTGTCTACTGCTTTCCTGTGTAAAGAACAAATCAGGAATAAAAATATCCTCATTAAGGTTAAGTACCATATGAATACCAATCCCTAACCTGGGTGGCCGATGAAGTACCCCCCCCCCCAAACTTGTCAGATTTCGGAAGCTAAGCAGGGTCTGCCCTGGTTAGTACTTGGATGGGAGACCACTAAGGAAATCCAAGGTCCCTTTGCGGGGGCAAACCAGTCCTGTGCGTCTCTTGTCTTGAAGACTGTAGAGGGTTGCCATAAGTCGGCTGTGATCTGATGGCCCTTTCCTCCACCGCCACCACCACAGGGCAATCTCAGATCATGGACTATATCTCTTATTATGGAGCAAGGAATTGGCAAGTCTTCTAAAGGATGCCACCCTGTGTCTCCCTTGCCTGTACCGGTCTTAGCCTTTGGGAAAACCTTGGGGAGCAGATAAGCAAGTAATTGTCTTGGCCACTGTTCTTGCTTGTGCTTTGAGACAGAGGAGAATGGAAATCCATATTTTGATATGGAATTTATGCGACGTTACAGATGTGGGGTGAACTTCAGTTTCACAGTACACAAAGCGTATCTGTTAAATGGTGCTGTTGCATACCACTTCCCGGAGTAGTAAAAATGTTTTAAAGAAATATATTTAAATAAAGATTATATAAATATTCTCCCCTGGGTGGTATTTGAGCTTTATAGCGTTATAAATCAACATTTTTACTCTATAAATACCTAACGTACAGGATATGAAGTTGGTTTATACAGTAACGATTTGAGTCAGTTCATTGGATAACTAGCATTTATTTTATATAACTACTGTTATTCATGGTGTCCTTATCTGCTGGCTTGAAGGCCTATAGCAGAGGTGGCCAAACTTGCTTAAAGTAAGAGCCACATAGAATAAACGTCAGATGTTTGAGAGCCACAAGACATGAACAAATACTACTCACAGGTTTTTATTGAAAAAATATGCAAATTTGCTTTTTATTAACATTAAATGAGACTGCCAAAAATAAAAACAAAAGGGGTAAAAACAGATATTGATAATGATATTTATTTGTTTAGTGATACTTGTAGGGAGGCTTTGAGAATGCATTTAAAGTTGAAGTTGCTTTCTTTCTCCGCTCCCCCCTGCGTCAAGCCTACCCAGGGTGGGGAACACTGGCTGGGGAGGGAAGACCAATTGGGGAGGCATGCCTCCCCGTCACTTCCCCAGCTGCCCTGCCGGGAGCCACACAATATGTGTAAAAGAGCCACATGTGGCTCCCGAGCCGCAGTTTGGCCACCCCTGGCCTACAGCCACCCAGGAGAGAACCAAATGAACTGCTGTGAATTCAGAAAAATCAAACTTTTTAGAAAAACAAATGTGTTTTCTCTTTCACAGCTCGGGATGGAAGAAGAAGACGTGATCGAAGTTTACCAGGAACAGACAGGAGGCCATTCAACAATTTAGGCTGTTTGCTTCCTCTCCCCCCTCCCCCCCCCCCTTTTTCCTTTGATCCTTTTTTATTTTTAAATAATAGTTCTTTTTGTAATGTGGTATATAACACTGAATTGAAAGCGACACCTCACCCCCCCCCCCCCCCCCACTCCCCGAACCGGGGTTTTATTTCCGAGTGTCTGTTCTGAATCCTCGTACTCATTACACGCCTGTCATTTGTTTCCATAGTGCCGAACTCTTGTGATCCTGCTGCAGTTGTACCTCCCGTTTCCCCCGTCTCTTCTTTAGAAATACACCCACCCACACAAGCGTTTGTGTGTTTCCAAGCACGTTAACAGATCTGCTAGATGCGCAGAAGGGTTCCTAATCACTTCCTTATTTGCCCCGAAGATTCGATGCGACTTTTACTTGTGGATTTTAAGTCACAAAGGAGATGGAAGTTCTTCTGAAATCTACACAAGGGTGAAGAACGTGTCCTCAGATTCAGAACTGTTTTCCTGTAGCTTTTGCCGATAGCCTAGAACAGAGAAGTATCCAGATGTTGATGGGAAGATGTAGGGTTCCCCCCCCTTCTGGAAATAGAAATTCAAGATGCTTTTGTCGGAAACAACGTGGAAGAGTCCTGCTGATTTTTCATCGACAGGAGAGCCTATGAGAGGTTGAATTTATAGCAGTTAATATGTAACTTTTATGGGATAAGAATTGGTAATGATTTGTATGTTACAATTTTTGGCCTGGGATGTGGGTTTTTAGTGGATGCTGTCTGTACCAGCTTCTCATAAATAAAACAAACAAATACGTAAACAGCTGCATTTTCTTTTGGCATCTCTGAAGTTGAGGGGCATTTGACAAAACCATGGGGGGAAAAGAATTAAGGAGTGTTGGCTTCATATACTGGCCAGAGCTACTTAACGTATAAAAATGGGGTTTGATTAATCTTACGATCTGGCACTGTCCTTGCTGTTTGCTGTGAAGTTTTAAAATAGCTACCCAAGTTTATCTTTAACCTCTCTGTTGTATTTTGTACATGCAGTGTGTGCCTCCTGGATTCTGAAACTTGTTGGTTTCATATACTGACCAGAGCTATTTAATGTATAGAAATGGGTTTTGATTAATCTTACGATCTGGCTTGCTGCCCGCTCTGAAATTTTAATTAGCCCATCCGAGTCCATCTTTAAACTCCCTGTTGTATTTTGTACTTGCAGCGCATGCCTCTTGAATTCTGGAACGTCATCCTAACATAATGTTGAAAAACAAAGTAAGATGTGGAAATACCGAGGAATCAGTCAACCATTTATTCATAACATTACATTATTCCCCCCCCCCTCCCCCCGAACCAGGATCCAAAAGCAACTGGCTGCAGAGCAGGCTTACTGAATGGGATGAGAACACAGATTGTTGTCACGACTAGCTTATTGTATCGATTCTCAGTGTGACGTAAGCATAGCTTTTCTCTGAATTGCAGCTCAAATGCCTAGTGTTGCCCTGAAAATCTGGGGTCACCTTTGGGCTTTGTTCAACAGATGCTGTATTCCATGGAAATGGGAAGAAATTGTCTGCATGCATTGTACTCTATGATTAAAGGATGTTCACATTATAAAGTCCAGAGGGGCTTGTTTAAAAGCACTGGCCAAAGATCAGGGCCTGGGCCCTTTTGAAGCTTGAAATGTTGGTCGTTTGACTTTTGGAACACATGAAGCTGCTGTATAGCTGGAAGCAAGCTCAGACAGTTCCCGGGAAGCTCATGTCCACCTAAGGTGCTAGCGTGGAGGTTCTTCTGAAAACACTCCAGCCCTACGTGAATAGCAACATTCTGCAATAAGAAATTCGGTGGCTGTGTGGGGTCTGTCCTGTGAACTAGTATCCTGAAAGGAGGGCTGTTCCCTTATGAAAAGCCTTTCCTAATAAGTTGTGTTAACACTTGTGACCTTGATAACAACTGTAGGAAGTTGAGGGACGCTGTCGCTGTCTTGCGAGAAGGAGCCCTCTCGCTCGGGTTCAGTGTGTGAGGAGGTCAGGATCGAAACATGTTGCTCGACCTCTTGCTTTTTTTTTTCTTGCCAGGAAAAGGGGGGGGGGGGGATTTCACAAAATTGCAATGTCCTTACATGTGATTTAGCAAACTGGTTAATTGTGAGTAGTCTCCCCTCCCGAAGCCGGCACTTAACTGTAAAGTGTTTAAATGGATCCTCTGCAGTGCTTGTACTTTCCGTGTCCCGCTTCTGATGCCTTTTTGTACACATGCAGAAACTTTTTTAAAAAATTAAAATTTGTTTTCAAAAATCCAAGCACGGGGTTCAGTGTTAATGTTAACCTGGCAGTCCACACCTGTAAGGATGTGCGTCAAAGGGATGGGGCTTGTGTTTCACTCCGGTACTCTTCCAAACCAGAGAGCCAGTTTGGTGTAGTGGTCAGGAGCATGGACTCTAACCTGCGAGAACCAGTTTTGATTCCCCACTCCTCCACATGCAGCTGCTGGTGTGACCTTGGGTGAGTTGTAAGTTCTTTCAGAGCTGTTCTTTCAAGGGCAGTTCTCGGGAGAGCTCTCTCAGCCCCACCTACCTCATAGAGTGTCTGTTGTGGGGAGAGGCATGGAAGGAGATTGTGAGCCGCTCTGAGACTCCTTCGGGTAGTGAAGGGCAGGGTATAAATCCAGGGCTACTTTGGGGCAGGAACATACAGGAACAGAGTTCCAGCTGGCTTCTGAGTTGGCCACACCTACAGCCTCCCCCCCCCCCCCCGGGTTCCCCAGGCACCTCGCAGGGCACCTGGGGAAGCCAAGCCGATCCAGGGAGGGAAGGCAGTTTAAACTGCCCCCTCCCTTGGGTTCCCCAGGTGCCCCACAGCTGCGGGGCGCCTGGGGAAGCCAATCCAGAAACTGCCTTCCTTCCCTTGGGCTCCCCATACGCCTCTCACAAGCTATGGGGCGCCTGGGGAAGCCGATCCTGGGAGGGAGCTGTGCTGTCGGGTGTGGCCTATTATGCTAATAAGTTCCTGCTGGGCTTTTTTTGTAGAGAAATCCAACCTCCTCCCCCCCCCCCCCCCGAAATAACCATTGCTGTATCTGATAGTAAACTGATTCTCTTCCCCTCCCTGTTAACAAGGAAAGGAGAAGCGCTCGGCCAGCCACAGATAGGGTAAGGGGTCTTGATGCACTCGGACTCTTTGAGAGCCAGTGTGTTGTAGAACGAAGTTAAAAGTCCAGTGGCACCTTCAAGACCAACAAAGTTTTATTTAAGGTGCGAGCTTCCGTGTGCACGCGCACTTCGTCAGACGATGAAATGGAACTACAGATCATACTTGTATATATGCAAGGTGGCTTGTTAAATTAGCACACAAAATGGTGAAGGTTTTTTTTTTTAAACTCTGTCTTATTTGTTTTAACTTCCCATTTGCAGTACAATTCAATAGGTTATATGCCTTCTTAATGATACAAAGCAACAAGTGTCGTCACTAATTAACTTTCTGTTTGCAGTACAATTCAGTGGGTTATAAATCTTCTTTACGATACAAAGCAACAATTATCATCACTAATACCCTTTACATAAAAATCTTCGGGAGTGTCAGAAATTTACAAACTGCTTAATAGAGTAATGTTACAGTCTTTAACCAAAAGAAGACACTTAGCAGCCTATTCCGTTTTTCTATCCTTGGGTACTGTTACTAGTCACAACATAACCGATAACAAACGTGTTACTTCAATAGTGAAGTGTTTTTAAACAGATAAAAAGAATGACAAGCTTGGTTTCTGGTTATCGCCTGTTTCGGTTCAACTGGGGGGGAAACAACATAGTTAATAAACAAGTCATTTCGAGCAGGAGCGCACAGGAACGCTGTTCTGGGAGTAACAAGCCCAGGAGCGGGCACATATGGTGATGTGCTGTGGAAAAAAGCAAAAGCATACTAACTTGATCTGTATTTTCACGCTTGTTGTAGGGTAGCTTCCCTGCAAGAGCAAAGGAAACCTAAAGTGTCTTCAGTCAAAGTGTCAAGCTGGCTTGCCAGCTCTGAGTTGGGAAAGACCTGGAGATTTTTGGCGTGGAGCTTGAGAGGTGGGTGTTGCCTTCCGACACACTTCCGGTGATGTCGGGGTGTGACATGCAAATAAGTTATGCTAATGAGCTCCTGCACCTCTTTTTTCTACGAAATGACCCCTGGTAATAAATAGAACTGGAGATTGATATGCCATAAATTGTGAGAATTTGATCCTATCCATCTCCTTTCTAGCATGGAGGCAAACTTAAAAGTATCTTGGCAGAGTTTAATTTGCCTGGCTGGGATCTGGGAAATCCCAGTTTAAATTTATTGCAAAAAGGCTGGGTGATCTTGGGACAGCCATTCTTGGCCCACTTTCTCTTACAGGGGCGAGTTATACTGAACACATGTACTGTCTGTGTGCAGTGAACTCTGGATTTTCCTTCATACATCTGTCGAGTAATTCTTAGGTTACAGTCAACACGTGTATGGCTCACCATGTGGTTTAAAGCCTACATTTGTCCAGGTACTAGTCCGCCCCCCCCAGTTTCATTTGTCAAGTGAATGCATCTTGCCCTGTTGTTAGAAAATAGATGTGCTGCAATGTGAATCAGGCGTGG
Organism: Lepidodactylus listeri; assembly: GCA_029233225.1. Classification (NCBI taxonomy): domain Eukaryota; kingdom Metazoa; phylum Chordata; class Lepidosauria; order Squamata; family Gekkonidae; genus Lepidodactylus; species Lepidodactylus listeri. The sequence goes on along the minus strand of JARCFY010000010.1, from coordinate 14,181,999 downwards.
GGTCGTGAAGTTAAAAGGGAGAAGGGAGAATGCTCCCTCTAAACTGTGGAGTCTTGTGAGCAAAAGTTCCTCTTTGGAAGCTACTGGCATTAAAAGTTGTAAGCGAGCGATTTGGCTACTGCATAAATTAGTTTGCTCTGGAGCCATCCTTCCTGAGCTAAGACAAAAAAATGTGAGCCAGAGGCTAAAAAACTGTGCTAGCTCACACTCAGCTTAGAGGGAACATCGGTGAACATATGTGCCACCTCTAACTCCTTGGAAGAAGGGCAGGATAAAAGTGCACTAGATAAGTAGATTCCAGTGCCTGGATGTTCAGGAATTTTGGGACCAGAATGGCCTGTGGGGTGTGTGTGTAATCTCGATGTGTTTCCAGCTCCACTACAGCTGTGAGATCCTTACCTCTCTCCATGGGGATACAGGGAATTCAAGAGCGTGGGCCTTCTCTTTGTGGCCTTACAGCACATAGTAAGCGCAAAGACTCATTTCAAGGATCCTTCGGGGGTCACACGTAATCGATTCATAGCTCTGATTTTGCTTGTGGGCCACAGGCTTTACCTCTGTTCTAGAACAAAGGAGTGCAGTTGACTTGCATCTTTGTTATACTTCATGAAAAGATCACTTCTACAAAGATTCAAGGTATGAGCTTTTGTGTGCAAGGCACACTTTTGCAAATACACTGGAACAGTAGGTAAGGTTCAGACTTATAGACAGGGACTTAACTGCAAATTAACATGTAACAGGATGATGTTTAAGCTAAGGTTATAAAGTCAACAGTTGTAAAATAATAAATATGTCAAAATAGCAGATAAATGTCTAAAGGTGTCTTATCTAATTGTGGGAAGCAAACGGAGCTGCCGCTGGACTCTAAATTTGTTCTGCTGCTTCAGACCAACCCAGCTGACCACATGGATCCTGCTTCTACAAAGGTCACGAAGAACCTCTTACGCATCTGCAAGTTTCATTTCTTCAACAATCTTCAGCTCCATGTGAGACCGTTCCGTCTATTTCTTGTTTCCAGAACAGGGCTTGGGAGGCATTGGAATTTTGATTTTTGAGCTGACCAATGGGAGCGCAGTTCTCTGCTGCTACATGGAGAGCCACTGGGACGCTATCAGCACTTTGGACGTGAAGATCCCACTCCGATGAATTCTTGCATCGAGGAATTTTTAAAAAAAATAAACGATGTCAACAATTTTCATCTCCCACTTTCAGAAAAGGATGCTGGAAGTAGGAATAAACCCAGGGGCGTGAGATATCCTGCCGCCGTTCGAGTCCGCTGGCTTCCACCAAGACCGTGTGCTGGAACTGCTGCTGCTGCTCCTCCTCTGCCCTTTGTCTGAAAGCAGAGCGGTTGATTAATCACCGGCCGTTAGAGAATCGTGCCTCTTTAATTAAGCTCCAGCCGTCTTTGTGTTGCAAAAGCGATTTACGCGTGTCCTGATGTTGAAATTAATCTCTGACTTGAGCTGTGCTGCAAAGTTTTGATGCACTCTGCTGCCTCCTGCACTGCAAAGACGGTATTACAGGCCCCGTATGAATGTCATGCACTGAACACATATAGATGTTCAGCCTCACTTGGGGGCAGTGTTCCCTCTAAGCTGAGTTAGTGTAAGCAAGCTCACTGTTTTTTAGCCTGTGGCCCACACATTTTTGTCTTAGCTCAGGAGGGATGGCTCCAGAGCAAACTAATATATGCAGTAGCCAAACTGCTCGCTCACAACTTTAATGCCAGAGGCTCACAAAGGAGAATTTCTGCTCACGAGACTTCATAGCTTAGAGGAAGCATTGCTTGGGGGATTGGTTTGCACGATGATAGCACTTTGAAAACACAGAACAGACATTTTTGCAGTAGAAACGAGCTAGAGTCTGGTAGCACCTTAAAAGATTAACAAAATATGTGGCGGGATGGGCTTTCGTGAGTCACATCTCACTCTTTCAGTATCTTAACATATCGGAAGAAGTGAGTGGTGATACACAAACGCTCACTCTCTGCCACATACTTTGTTAGAAGAAGAAGAGGAGATTGGATTTATACCCCACCCTTCACTACCTGAAGGAGTCTCAGAGCAGCTCCTTTCCCTTCCCCTCCCCACAACAGACACCCTGTGAGGGAGGTGAGGCAGAGAGAGCTCTCCTGAAAAATGCCCTTGAGCGAACAGCTCTGAAAGAACTTGTGAGTGACCCAAGGTCATGCCAGCAGCTGCATGGGGAGGAGTGTCTGGTGACTTCTACTGGGGGCACGGAGGACGTTCAGAGAAGCGGCTTGACAGCCTGCCTCTGCCTCTTGGCCCTGGTATTCTCTGGAGGTCTCCCATCCAAATACTTGTCAGGGTTGACCCTGATTAGCTTCCAAGATCTGATGAAATCAGGCTTGCCTGGGCTATCCAGCTCAGGGGAAACTAACATACCTTTCGAAGCACTGGCAAGAGATCTTTCAATCTGGTCTCTAAGAGACTTGGGGGACCAATACTCATCGACCTCAGGCCTTTTCAGGCCGGTGCTTCTCCCCGAGGGAACTGTGTGCTCACCCACTCAAACAGCAGAACAATCCCACTGTGAAGGACCTGCTACTTTAACCGGCTCTAACCCTCGCTTAATCAAGAGTCGCTAGCAAAAAGCAATTCTTACAAGCAACAGCTGCTGCACCTCCACCAGGGCGCAGGCAAGGTGGCTACACTCGTGTAACAAGAGCATAGTGGGGGCCTGTCATCAGATTGTTCCCATCTGTGACATCAGCCTGGATTATGTCACAAGCCTCCATCTCAACAGGTGACTTGTGTTTTCCCATCTCTGCACATCCCCCTTTCTAGAGTGGGCCCCCCGCTCTCTAGCCAATCCGTTTCCCTGGAGAAAGGCTAGGCCAGACCCTAGCATTCCGTGGACCTGGATCTTAACCCCGTTCTCCACTATGGCGGTGATGCTCTGTTGTGGGGCACATTCCTTTGGCAATGGATGCTTTCTACTCGTTAAAATCGTGATTTTGCATCACTGACAGGCTGCGGTCACACACACAAAACAATCCACTTCCAATCCACTTTCCAACTGGGTTTTGCCAGTGCACATAGTATAATCCAGCTGGAAAGTGCACTGAAAGTGGATAATTTAGTGTGTGTGACCGCAACCACAGATGGCCAGTGCTGGAGGAACCTGGTCTGTCATGGAGCGCTGCCCCAGTTGTGGAGGATAATGCTGTGGAAATGGAACAAAGGCTTAGGATCCATGCTGTGGGCCTGGGGTTATCACTGCAGCTGCCTACTTACTACCACTCGAGCAGGGGTCCCAACACCGCCTGCCGACACCTTCCCTGGTGCCCACCAAACATTTTTAGAAAGTAGGCGAGGCTTTTGCCCCGCAAGGTTTCTGACTGGCTGAGCAGGTTCTTAAAAATGTTGCTTTGGTAGCAGCTGCCACCACAATGCAAGGATCCACTGTGTGACTGAAGCTGCTGACTGAAGGACTGACTCTGTGACAGCCATTTTGTGGCTGGCTCCGCCTCCTGTAGCAGCCATTTTGTGGTTCCTGCCATGATCCGGTGTCAGCATTCCAAAGGTTCCTGTATGCTGGAAAAGGTCGGGGGGCCCTGTACTAGAGTGCTAAGAGGAAGCTCCAATTACTGCCACAGGAAAAGACTTCACGTCAAGGAGATGTGCCAGGCAAGTATCCAGTACATCATTCTGGACCATTCTTCCTCAAGGAAGAGGATCATGATCATTCTTCCTCAAAGGTAGGTTTTTAGTGATCCTTGCATTGAGTGATGCTACACCCAATTGCCTAACGCAGAGAGTTGCCCTGAGAAAACAATCTTTGCTGTATTCCTGGCCAAGGAAGTATTTCAGTTATATCTATGGCTAGGAATGGGGTGGCCGCGGTGGCTCAGTGGTTGAGACGCTAAACTGCAGACTGGAAGGTCAGTAGCTCGGCAGTTTGAGACCCGAGTGCCGCGTGAAGGAGTGAGCTCCCTTCTCCGGCCCCAGCTCCTGCCAACCTTGCAGTTCAAAAGCAAGAAATTACAAGTGGATAAAGAGGTACCGCTTTGGTGGGAAGGTAACAGCGTTCCGTGTGCCTTGGTGTTTAGTCATGCCGGCCACATGAACATGGAAAAAGTTTTCGGACAGTGCTGGCTCTTTGGCTTGGAAACTGAGATGAGCACCGCCCCTTAGAGTCATATTCGACTGGCTTTCGAGCAAGGGAAACCTTTACCTTTACTAGGAATGGGGGATCTATTCAAGCTAGCTTTATTTACCAACGTAAATAAATAATTTTTGTTCATCAGGCTGCATACCTCGCCAGTAACAGCACCTGTCTCCTGGCTTCCTCCAAGGCAAGTCTAGCCGCTTCTTCCGCTTTCTTCCTCCTCTCCTCGGCCTCACGCCTCACCCTCTCTTCTTCCTCTCGCTTCTGCCTCTCATATTCCGCCCGTTGTTCTTCAGCCATCTCAGCTAAGCGTCGGCGTTCCTCCTCTAGCCACATTTCCCTCTCTTTCTGCCTGCGCTTCTCTGCTTCTGAAGACGGGCACAGAGTTGTTAACTGCTGTTATCAATTTTGAAGTTCAGGGATTATTAAAAGACGCATGAAATCGTCTTGTGAAACTGCTGTTAACCCGGTGGGGCGAGATACAATTGGTTGTAAATTGCAGCTCTGCTAGACCATTCCTTGCCAGGAAAACAGCACAAGTGATGCCCACACAACCCAGTCCCAGTCCAAAATGGGGCACCACGCCTGTTATTTGAAAAGAGGAACCGCTTGAGAGTTCTGGATGTGGAACTTCCAGGGTCAGATGCTGTTTGGTCCTGAAAGTTAGGATTTCTTAGGATTTTTTTTCATGTCCAAAGGTATTATGCAGAACGGCCAGCTTTGGGTTGGGAAATCCCTGGAGATTTAGGGGGTGGAGTGTGAGGGGTGGAGTTTGGGGATGGAGGGCCCTCAGTGGGGTATAAGCCACAGAGTCTACCCTCTGAATCAGCCATTTTCTCCAGGGGAACTGATCTATGTAGCCTGGAAATCATATGTAATTTCAGGAGATCTCCAGCTGTCCCCTAGAGGTTATTTATTTATTTATTTCTTATATTTATGCCCCGCCCTCCCTGCGAACAGGCTCAGGGTGGCTTACAGCACTGGCACCAATTACAAATAAAGCAGATATAACATTTAAAACATTATGAAGCAATAAATACAATGATTTCTAAAATCATAAAATCATAGGTGCTATCAGTATAACATACATTACTTGTGATGGCATACTTATTTATTTTATTTTAATTTATCTTTATTTTTATACCCCGCCCTCCCCGCAAGCGGGCTCAAGCAGGATACTTAGCATATCCATAGCTGCTGCCGTCCAGCTCAGTAACTTCCTGAGTCACTCGATGTACTGAGCCAGATGTTAATGCTGAGTGCTGAGTTTGTTGATGGTAGTTGTGGGGCAGCTCCTAGTTGAAAGCCTGGTGGAAGAGCTCTGTCTTGCGAGTCCTGCGAAACTGCAAAAGGTCTCGCAGGGCCCTGATCTCCTCTGGGAGCTTGTTCCACCAGTGAGGAGCCGCCACCGAAAAGGCCCTAGCCCTCCTCACAGCAAGCCTGGCATTCTTGGGGCCGGGGAGGGTCAACCGATGCTGTGACCCCGACGGCAGTGCTCTCTGGGGAATATATAGGGAAAGGCGGTCCCTCGGGTATGTTGGTTGGTAAACTTACTAAGGTAGGTTGGTAAACCTACTATCATGGCAGTGGGGAATGGATGAAGGTAATTTCTCCCTCCTGTTAATCTTTTTGTGTGGGGGGTGCTTAAAGGAGAGACCGTTCTCAGACCCGAGCTATTCTTCAGAATCCATAGAATAGCCGAATAAGAAGTTTCCAAACAGAGCTGGATCTGTACACAAGCTAAGTTAGTGTCAAACTATGACAGGCCTCTAAATACAACAAAATTACTAAGTGACCATTTTGGGGGGAGGAGCTTGGTGTAACGTTATGATGTCTCTTAAACTTCGCAGGAGGGGCCCTCAGGATGTCTTAATAAGGCCCTGCTGACACATGAAAAGCTGGAAGTGAATAAAGAGAATGAGAAAAAAGTCCCATGGAGGAATGGGCAAGATTCCACTGAATTGTTTAAAAAAAAACACCTTAAAAGTCCGCAACCCAGTCCAATTAAATGTTTATCCTGCAAGCAATGCAGAGTTACTCCAGTCTAAGCCCACGGAAATCAGTCATTTTAGATTGGAATAACTCTGCCTTGGATCGCATTGCAGGGGTACCTAATGTTTTTCAGTATGTCTAAATCTGCATAGGACTGATTACTAGGATATATTGGCAAAAAAAGAAGGATTTTGATTTATTTCCTCTGAAAAATCAAGGACTTTGTAAATGTGTTCAGATACCTAGGCCAATGTCGCCAGCGACGCTGCGATGACAAGTTATTACATTGCTTCCAGCATATGCCAGAAGTGATATTGCTGTTGACAGCAGCCTAGGTCTCTTTCCCGCTACTCTTCAAGTCCCCCCTACTCTGCTGGGCCAGAGAGGGTTGCCAGGTCCTCCCAGCAACTGGCAGGAGGTGGGGGGACTTACAAGGAGAAAGAGAAAGGCCTAGGCCTCGTGGCTGGTGTTGCATAGGAAGTGACATCATCACACCAGCAACAGCTGGGCAATGCTCTGGTATTTGGGCAAAATCTCTGTGATAAAACCAGCTTCCACCATAGAGTTTTGAGCAACCACCAGAGCATCACTGGGATGTCACTGGCCCAATTACATCACTTCCTGTGTGATGACAGCCACAAGGCCTTGGCTTTCTCTTTTCTCCTGGTAATTCACCCCCCCCCCCCCCGTCAGCCAGCTGAGCGGTGACTGGGAGTAGGGCCTGACTGGGAGTGGGGACCCCCCCCCATCTCCACTGGGGTGTCTGGCAACCCTATTCCCTGAGGATACCTGGCAACCCTAAGACCCACAGTAAAGGTGAGCCCCAGAATTACAAGATGTAGAATGAATTACTTTTTCCACCCTGATGAGTAAGAAACTGCCTGATTCCTAGAGATACCCTGCTGATTCTGAACTGCAGTCTCCCGCCCCTTCCTTAGCATCAAGGCCTCCCTTTGAGCACCTGTGCGGTCTCGTTCCTCCTCCTCCTTTTTCTTCTGAGCTTCCAGAAGCTTCCTGCGGAGTTCTTCCTGCTGCTGTCGGAAGCGTTCTTGGGCGGCCTTTTCTGCTTGGAGCTTCCTGGCTGCTTCGTCTTCCTGGCGCTGGTGCTCTTCTTGGAGCTGCTGCTTTCTTAAACTAAAAAAGAAAGAAGGGGTTCACCAGAAAGGTCCACACAGATTGTTCACAAGCTGAAGAGAAGGAATGGGACCAAAAGTCCGGCAAGGAGGCAGGCGTTTCATTTGCACTTAACATACCCTCCTGTTATAAAGGAGTAGAAGGGAAATGCCCAAAATTGCCAGAGAGGGTATTCTAGATGATGAAAAAAGGGAAGACTAGAAATGAAGGAAATATATATGGTGTAGCTCAGGGTTTGTTTGATTGTTCCAATGGGCAAAAGGTCCTGTTCCAGGATAAACGGTGCCAGTTCCATAAGAACAGTTCTGCAGATCGAAGACTGAAGTCAGGCAAAAGACATTTTTTGTTAGCTAGGGTTGCCAGACCCCGGCCAGGGGCGGAGGAACCCCCACTTTTGGGAATCGCTTCTCTGCACCAGCCAGCTGGCTGGTGGAGGGAAATCCCACCCCCAAATGACGTTTTTTGGGTCACTTCCAGTAAGTGCCCAGTATACCATGCTGACGTCACCCGGAAGTGACGTAGGCACGTCAGGGGTGACACTCTGGTATTTGGGCAACTCTATGGTAAATTTACCATAGAGTTTGCCCAAATGCCAGAGTGTCACCCCCAGATGTCCCCAATGTGCCTACATCACTTCCAGGTGATGTCAGCATGTTGAAACGGGCATTTCTGGATTACCAGAAGTGGCCCAAAACTACTTCCAGTCTCCTGAAAGTGGGCCAGGAGCCCACCTGGCAACCCTACTGTTAGCTGCTGTGAAAAGCTCTTCTAGACTCTCGGACCCTGATCAAGTGGGGCTAGAATGTTGGACTAGGATCTTGGAGAATCAGCTTCAAATCTCCATTCTACCATGGAAACCTGCTGGTTGACCTTGGGCTAGTCACTCTCTCAGCCTAACCTACCTCACAGGGTTGTTTAGAGGATAAGACGAAGAGGATGCTGAAGCGTAAGCCACTTTGGGGAACCATTGGGGAGAAAAGTGGTGTGTGTGTGTGTGTGTGTGTGTGTGTGTGTGTGTTTATTTATTTATTTAAAATATTTTTGTACCCCCTTTCCACCCAATCAGGGTCCACAAGGTAGCAAACACACAGGTTGGCTTATATATGTATTTAGATATGTTGATGTCCTTCCAGGAAAATTCATCTGTCTCCCTCTATTGGTGTCTTTTGCCAGTGGGTGAAGATTCTTGTTTCGACTGGCATACCCCTGATTACAATCACTGGCCTTCCTTCTAGTGTTGTTTATTAATTTATATATAATTAATTTATATATATTTTATTTATAATTAAATAATTATATAATTTAAATGTTTTTTTAATTGCTCAAATGTTTTAATGTTGTTGTTTTTTATGTTCACTGCCTTGAAGACCCTGCTCAGGTGGAAAGGCGGCATAAACATAGTTTAAATAAAATAAATAAATCTGTGCTAGTGCAGAGTTCTGAATTCTGAAGGTTTTCTCCCACTTTACACTTCTAGATGTCATGTAATGTAAGCAACGAAGCATGCGCATGTGCGAACAAGAAAAAAAGCACAGGTTTGCTGTAGCAACACATGCAGGGCATGCAAATTACAATCATATACCACGGGGTAAATTCCAAAATTTCCTCTGAAAATCCTTGGCTTGGGCTGGAGTTTTGATCTCCTAGCTGCAAACTGATGAGCTCATTTTTGTAAATACTGAACTTCAGTTGCTTCAGAAGAAGAGACTGGATTTATACCCTGTCCTTCACTACCCGAAGGCGTCTCAGAGCGGCTTACAATAGGTAGGTGGGGCTAAGAGAGCTCTTTTGAGAACTGCTCTTTCCAGAATGGCTCTTGAGAGAACTGTGACTAACCCAAGGTCACACCAGCAGCTGCATATGGAGGAGTGGGGAATCAAACCCGGTTCTCCCAGATTAGAGTCTGTGCTATTAACCACTACACCAACCTGGCTCTCAGGTTTAGGCATTTGATAGGGAATAACCTTGAAACTCCGTGATTACGGGTGCCACATTCTGGTAACAGAAGAGAACACCTGGGGAGGGACGGTGAATAGAATGGGAGGCAACTTTGAACAGGAGGCACAGAGCTTTGCCCATTTCTTTCTATTTGGAAGTCTTCGGGGAAGGAATGGGTGCTGAATGGGATGCACCAAACATCGAGGGCAAGAACCACTCCTGAAGGCCAAACGCACGTTAACATCTATCACAGTATCGCCGCGAGGACTTGGCAGCAGGATGCTAGCTTCAAAGTCCCTATGAGAACTAAATTCAGAGGCCCATATAGAGGCCCAATTCTGGTTGGGAATGTGGTTTGGGCAAAAGGAGGGGCTTCTGCCTTTCCCTGTGCCATTTTCCCAACTTGAAATGGCATCGGGAGGGGGCATTATTTGTCCCAAGCAATCAGTGTTTTCTCAGCCCTCCCACAGGGCAGATGGCACCCTCTTGTGCCCTCTTAAGATCCTCTCTACACACCATGGTTCCAACCAAATTCAGACCCTTGCAGCACTTCAAAATTGAGTCCCCACCAATGTTCTCTCTAAACTGTGGAATCCTGTGAGCAAAAATTCTACTTTGTGAGCTACTGGCATTAAAGTTGTGAGTGGGAGATTTGGCTGCTGCATAAACGAGCCTGCTCTGGAGCCATCCTTCCCGAGCTAAGACAAAAATGTGTGAGCTGGAAGCTAAAAAACTGTGAGCTAGCTCACACTAACTCAGCTTAGAGGGAACAGTGGTCCCCACGCCCCTAGCCCTGACCTGGAGAGCCCAGGCAAGCCCCATCTTGGAAGCTAAGCAGGGCTGACTCTAGTCAGTACTTGGAAGGGCGACCTCCAAGGAATACCACAGGTGGGACGCAGAGGCAGGTTAATCAAGCCACCTCTCTGAAAAACATCCAAGTCTCAGTAGGAGTTGCCGGAAGTCAACCATGACTTCCAGCCAAGAGCGTGTGCATGCACAAGCACACAAAATGTATTTTAAATTTTTTTTTAAATGAGTTCCCCTGGATTATTTGTAGCTGTCATATGGCTGCAAGTCCTCCTGGTGGTCACGTGGTGGACATAGCAGGTAGTTTGTTCCAGAGACCCTACTCCTTTGATTGCCAGAATCCTTTATGGAGATCTGCTGCTGGTATTTTGGCAGACAAGCCTCATCAGGAGCCAAGATCATATGCAACCAAAGCTCCCTCCTCCAACGTTTCAAAAGCAACTTGGTACACAATTAAGCACGACAGCACCAGGAACAAAGAAACCTTCAGAGAGCCAGTTTGGTGTAGTGGTTAAGTGCGTGGACTCTAATGTGGGAGAACTGGGTTTGATTCCCCACTCTTCCACTTGCACCTGCCGGGTGACCTTGGGCAAGCCATAGCTCTGTACCAGCTGTTCTCTCAAGGACAGTTCTGGGAAGAGCTCTTTCAGCCCCACTTACTTCACAGGGTGTCTGTTGTGGGGAGGGGAAGGGAAAGGAGATTCTAAGCCACTCTCCTTCGGGTAGTGAAGGGCGGGGTATAAATCCAATCTCTTCTCTTCTTCTTCTTCAACTGGTGTATTTTTCTCATCGTTTACACTGAAGCTGTGCTCTCACCTCATCTACCAAAAGTAAGGCCAAATTTTGCATTCTTTGGACAAGAGCCAGTTTCTCCTTCCACTTCAGGACTAGCTGCCTGTAATGTTTCTAGTTGTTTAATACAAATTTGACTGGTTTATCCTGATGTTACTGGGTGGGATCTTGTAAACACACAATCTGAGGCTCTGCACAGTGAAAAATGCCCCTCTGCTGAAGTTCCTTGTGGCATGCGTATAAACAGTGAGCTAATGTATAAAGCAGCTTTCTTGGCAGCCTTGTCTGTGAAACAGAAGGACAAACCTGGCTTAATTAATTCCATATCCACTTTTCCAATTGAGGTGAATGAATCTTGAATGTAGTCCACATAATCATGCCTGTTTCTCTGCCATGGCTTTGCTGAAAGCAGCCATTGAAGGTCCTCTATTATAGCTTCCTTCCTATAAACATTGAGATCCGGACCAAACACGGTGATACACCTACCATGAGTTGGGTCGGCCTTCCCTGATCCAACTTACAGACAGACAATATGTCAGGGAATTAACGTCCCCCAATGTGGTGGGCCTGATTCAGCTTGGAAGCACAGTGCAGGGAGAAGAGAAGCTTCAGCTTTCCTTTCCATGCTGTTTTCGGGAGCCGAAATGGAGTAACCACTATTTGCCCCATTGTGGAGTTCCATGTGCCAAAAAATGGCACGGGAAGGAAAACTGAGTCCCCTCCTGCCCTCGTCCTGTTTTTCCATGCCACCTCGGGCCCCATACCATGGGGCAATGTTACTTCTCCAGTGTAACATTTGTCTGGGAACTCTGACCCAACTTGTTGCAGATGCCTCACCTAGTTTGGCCCTTTCTGAAGATAGTTGTTCGAGTCCCCAATAAACTGATGTCTTGGGTAGCGTTCCCTCCCTTGCCCGACTGGATTATCGTTCCTACTCACCGTATCTCCTCAAGCCTCCGTTGTTTCTCCTCTTCCATTTCTGCCTTCATTCTCTCCATGCGCTCCTGCTCCTCCTCCCGCTTCTGTTTCAGCTCCTCCTGCTCCCTTCGCTTTCTCTCTACTGCCAGCCGTCGCTTCTCTGCCCTCTCTGCTATCATCCTCTCCCGCGATAATTTCTCCTCTCTCTTGGTCTCAGGGAGAACCTGGATGGTAAAAAGAGACAAGGGTATTACTGAACACAGGGCAGTCTACCCTGGCATTGTTAACTTTTGAGATACTTGGGCTCAACTAGATTAGGGCTGTGGTCACACTGGTGGCTTGGCACGGTATGGCGGTGCCTCAAATTGTACCAGTTCAAAGTATAATGGAGCATTCCATCCAGACCACACACCCTGTGGCGGATTACCCGCACAGGGGGCATCCACATAAGTGTTGCACTTCAACCATGGGATGAGCCGTAAGGGTAAGTTTTATTTAAATGCAAGCGGATGGATGCGCATATGCACTTATGTGCATAGGCACATATGGGCAGCAACTTAACACCCCCCCCCCCCCCCGTAACGGAAACAGATTTGCAAGTTCAGATGTCCTTTCTGGGTTCCTTTTGCTGCAGGAGGGTTCAGATGCTGGAAAAGCCGGAGGGAACCCCAAACAACCCATTAATACCAGACTTTCCCCAGTATCTGTTTATTCCGCTTTCGTTGCAGAACACCATGGGGTGCTGATGACTGGGCCACAGGAGGCAGATGTTCTTGTCTGGAGGGACCCATTTATTCCGCTCAGGTAAGAAGAAGAAGAAGAGAAGAGATTTGATTTATACTCACTACCCAAGGGAGTCTCAGAGCGGCCTACAAACGTCTCTCCCTTTCCCTTCCCCCAACAGACACCCTGTGAGGTAGGTGGGGCTGAGAGAGCTCTGAGACAACTGTCCTTGAGAGAACAGTTGGTACAGAGCTATGGCTTGCCCAAGGTCATCCAGCAGGTGCAAGTGGAGGAGTGGGGAATCAAACCCAGTTCTTCCAGATTAGAGTCCACGCACTTAACCACTACACCAAACTGGCTCTCCATTATAGCTCTCCATTATAGTAATGCTACTATAATGCCACAAAGTGCGTGTGACTGAAGTCACAGTGGAGCAAACAGGTTCCCCGGCAGCCATTTTGGCTCAGGAAAACAGCATAGGAGGGAAAGGCTGAAGCCCCTCCTCCCCCCACACCACACTTGCAAGCTGAAATCCAGCCTCACAGTGCTTGGCAATGTTAGTTGCCTGATGTTACGTGTCAGACATATTGTTTTGTTTCAGAGGGTAGTCATGTTGGTCTGCAGTAGAAGAACCAGAACCGAGTCCAGTAGCATCTTAGAAATTAACAAGATTTTGGGGGTATAAGCTTCCACATCAAAGCTCTGATGAAGGGAACCTCAACACTTGAAAGCTTATACCCCCAAAATCTTGTTAGTCTCTAAGATGCTACTGAACACGTATCATCTAACTGAGGCCTTTATAATCCTTGAAATGGGCACCATCTACATAAAATAAATGTCTGGACCAATGCTCCCTCTAAGCTGTAGAGACTTGTGAGCAAAAATTCTACTTTGTGAGCTACAGGCATTAAAGTTGTGAGTGAGCGATTTGGCTACTGCATAAACTACTTTGCTCTGGAGCCATCCTTCCTGAGCTAAGACAGAAATGTGTGAGCTAGAGGCTAAAAAACTGTGAGCTAGCTCACATTAACTCAGCTTAGAGGTAACACTGGTCTGGACTCCAGCCCATAGCCAGAAAATGTTTAGTGGGGGCACGTGGGGGCACCAGAAGTAGCAGATTTCAGGCTGCTTTTCTGTGTAAGCCAGGGAGGGAGGGGAATCTCCGACTTTCTCTTTTGCATTTTGCAATTTTATTATTTTTTCATCATTTTGGGGGGGGCATTTTTAAAACCCTGTTTATTTTTAAGCCCCGAAAAAAAGAAAATGAGACTGACACTTCCCTGACTGTGCCCGGAGTCATATGCATCTTACTTTTTTTTTTAAATTCTCTTTACAAAAATTTTTATCTGCAGGGGGCAGCACTCATCCATGGGGGGCATTGCCCTCAAATCTCCACCATGGCTATTGGCCTGTCTGGACTTCACTATGATGTTCTGTGTCAAAACGTGTTTCCAAAGACAACATCAGTCTCAGGATGCAACTAGAAGTTACAAATAGGAGACTCATGATCACACTTCCTGTAGTTATTTAAAAAGCAGGTAGCAACTGTGGGGAAGGGGGTATCTGGTTCGTAGCATTTCCATCAACTAGGAGGGTTCAGATCGTGTTGTCACACTTTCTGTATGAGATTCTGTGTTTGTTTATGTATGTCTTTTGCAAAATTTACATCCTGTCTTTTTGCCCCCACACAAAAGCTGCCAAGGTGACCAACAAATGAAAACATATGCGACAAAACCACATTTTTAAACCATTAACACCAAAAAGCATCATTAAAACAATTAAAACCACAGCTAAAATACATACAAAACAAAAACACTTAAAAACATTGGGCAGGTAGGAGAGAGAGGGGAGAACCCTCTTCGCTTAAGAGGATAATGAATAGACTGTATCCTCACCAATGGCACGCGAGAGGAAAAAATACCACCAAGTGTGCCTGAGCACATTTTTGTTTGTTCGTCTGTAGCATGTGACAGCCCATTTTGATGCTAGTAACAGCTAAGGGAGCTCTGGTGAAGAGGCGGACAAGCTCGTATCTGCTGCACATGCAGCGCAAAGAATAATTTCTTCCCCGTCTCTCTGTCTGAAAGAGTAGAGGACAGTTCTTACCTCGTGCAGCTCACTGCTTGGCGCTCCACTGGCCTGGGAACCAACTGCAGTGTAAACAGCTGGGGGGGTTGCAGCGGGAGTCTTCTGAGCCCCATCTGTATGAGACCCAGACAGATGCTCAGCGTCTGCAGGGAAAGGCTGTTCAAATTCAGGAGGCAAAGGGCCCTCTTCTGGAAGACTGAGAGAAGAAGTACTTCTGTCCAAAGGCCTTCCCAAGGTGTCCTCCTCAGCGTCAGAAACAAAGTACTCGACTTCAGCTTCTACTTCCCTCTGCTCTTCCTCTTCTTCTTCCTCGGTTTGCTCAGGCGTCTCTGGATTTTTGACATCTCCCGTCTTGTCCTTGGAGAAAGAAGATGTTTTTCCAACGGACTTTTTCTGTTTGGGTTTCCCTGTGAAAAGATGCATTTCAAATATAACACTAACAATGCGTGAAGCAATTATGGCTCAAGGTTTTCTGGGTGTCGCAAATACATAGATTTTTTGTTTGTTTGTTTGTTCAGGGCCAAATTACGCTTTACATGCAAATGTGTGTACCAGTAGCCTTAAAGTCTTTTTTAAACACTTTTTAAAAAGGTTTTATCATTATATTTAAATAATTACATCACAAATACTGGATACATATACTGATCATGAAATATTGAGAACATGTAGTGGAATTTGCCCATATAATCTGTTCCAATAATATAGAAGAAGAAGAAGAGATTGGATTTATACCCCGCCCTCCACTCCCCAAGGGAGTCTCAGAGCGGCTTACAAACTCCTTTTCCCTTCCCCTCCCCACAACAGCCACCCTGTGAGGTAGGTGGGGCTGAGAGAGCTCTTTTCCAGGCTGTCCTTGAGAGAACAGCTGGTACAGAGCTATGGCTTGCCCAAGGTCATCCAGCCAGGTGCAAGTGGACCAAGTATTAGAGAATTCCCATAAATCTATACCAAACCCATAAATACAAGATTCCCTTTATACATGTAAGCTAGAGGTCCCCAACCTTTTTGAACCTGTTGCTATCTTTGGAATTCTGACATAGCAGGATGGTCACAGC
Source organism: Lepidodactylus listeri (assembly GCA_029233225.1). Lineage (NCBI taxonomy): Eukaryota > Metazoa > Chordata > Lepidosauria > Squamata > Gekkonidae > Lepidodactylus > Lepidodactylus listeri. Next base: position 14,166,418 of record JARCFY010000010.1, on the reverse strand, counting down.
TAAAAAATGGCTGCAACAGGAGATGGAGTCAGCCACAAAATGGTTGCCACAGTTTACCTTCAGCCACACAGTGAAGAAAAAGAAGAAGAAGAGGAGGAGGAGGAGATTGGATTTATACTCCATCTTTCACTACCCGAAGGAGTCTCAGAGTGGCTTACAATCACCTTTCCCTTCCCCTCCCCGTAACAGATACCCTGTGAGGTAGGTAGGGCTGAGAGAGCTCTTTCAAGAACTGCTCTTGAGAGAACAACTCTGAAAGAATTTGTAACTGACCCAAGGTCACTCCAGCAGCTGCAAGTGGAAGAGTGGGGAATCAAACCCGGTTCTCCCAGATTAGAGTCCACGCTCATAACCACTACACCAAACTGAAGATCCTTGTGGTGTGGTGAAAGCTGCCGCCAAAGCAACACTTAAAAAAAAATCTGGACAACCAATCAAATCTCTAGTGGCCAGAAGCCTTGCTAGGCAAAAGCCCCCCCTGGTCCCACCCACTTTCTAAAAATACTTGGCAGGCATCAGGAAAGAAGTTGGCAGGCACCATAGCACCTACGGGCATCATGCAGAGGACCCCAATGTAAACACTTCCATTTCCACTACATCAAGAATCTTCCACAAATATTCATTTCGAATTTGGACTCCCCCCCCCCCCCTTTAAATTGTTTTGGCAGTCTTTTGCAAATGAAAAGTTGCCCTGCCAGGGGATGATTAAAAGCAGAGAAACATGAGTGATGGCTTAATCTTTTCCCCATTTGCTGACTCCCTAGTTCAGATAGCCTCCCCCAACTGTCTCCCCCCCCAAGCACAAGGTTTAAAACCTATGATTAATCTAAGAAACAAGCCCTTGAAACCCTGGTGCTGTGGTGGGGGGAGCCCCTAGGGATGCAATTTGCAACAGAGAAACTGTAGGGAAAGTGTTAAGCATCTCTCTGTTGCCTCTCTGCCAGGCCCATAGCTACTCTGGGGCACTCTGGGGCTCTGCCCCCTCTAATGTGAGGCACGCCCCACAACAGCAGCTGCCCTTTAAACGATGTTTTTCAAGCAGGGCCTGCCTGCGCCTGAACTCCAAAAAGCGAAATCACTGTTTGGAGTTTAGGAAAGGTGTGCAGCTGCCCCTTTCCTTCCCTCCCTCCTCCCCTATAAAATTTCCCCATGCCCCCACCAACCCAAAATTTCTGGCTACAGGGCTGCACTCTGCTCTCAAGATCCTCCTCCTAAGCCAGTTTTTCATTCTAAAAAGTGCCAGTGAGCTATTGTTGTCATTGAACCTACAGTCTACAGCAATAGTTCCTGCAGTATTGTTACAGAACTTCCAGGGTGCAGCGGAAAATAAAGGCTCCTGCAAGCTTCCCCCCCCCCCCCCCCCGGCAGATGTGGTTGCACGCTGCGTCTCTGTATTGGAAATCATTGACTCTTCCCCACTGCAGAGACATAACAGAGTGAATTGCCTTTCAGAGGAGGATCGTTCAAGTACTGAGAGAGAGGGCGAAGAAAGCTCCATCTATTATTTTATAAACTTCTATCATATCCTCTCCATCTATTTTCTAAACTGAAAAGCATCACACTCAGAAAAAAACCCCTTTCCCCACCATTTATTTCCTATCCCTCCTAAATCTTTGAATTTCACCTTTTAAACTTTTCCTCCTGACAGCTGTTGTCAGGAAGACTGTCTGGGGCATTAATTGGTATAAAAATATCCCTGCATTCATACCTACAACGAACTCTGCTCGGCTTTGGCGTGTCTCTTTCTTCAGGCTCTTTTTTGGCGCTTTTGACTCGGGCCCAGCTTTCCTCAGCTGAGATTTCTTTTGCCTGGTTATCAGTTTGTTCTCTAAACCATCGCCAGCCTGGAAATAAAATAAGTAAGTAAACAAACTGCAATGTTAGTGCCTCAGTAATTATATCAGTGTTGTGTGTTGATGGATTTCTTTTCCCTAAAGGACTAAAAGGGGTCTTGGACAGTCGTAAGAGTGTCCCCTCTGGTCACATCAGAACTGGGTCTCAGATTTTGAACAAGCTCATCTTTCTCTTGGGATGGACTGTGAAATTTTCTGCATTAGATTTTTCCTCACCAGGAGCAAACGTGAAGTTTTCTGCTTCTTACCCTGCACTTGCAGAACTGGCTAAAACGGGGGATTCCAAAAACGTGGGGTAAGGAGGAGAAAACTTCGGGTTTCTACTGTGGGAAATTTCACATGATGCACAGTTTTAAAAATGTCAGTGTGGGGAATTTCACTACTAGGGGAATGGTCTAAGACGGGTAGTCGTGTTGGTCCATAGCAGTAGAAAAGAGCAAGGGTCCAGTAACACCTTAAAACAGGCGGCAGGGGAAAGCTCCTCTGAAGAAGGGAGCAGTGACTCAGGAAAGCTCCTCCCCTGCCACAAATTTTGTTAGTCTTTAAGGTGCTCCTGGACTCTGGCTCTTTTCACCCTCCTGTTGAGAGGGATATGGCTGCTGCGTTGTGCACAAATGCCAGCAGCTCCGCTTCCCACAGCCCCAAAGCCACTGGCAATGAAGGAAAGACATCGACAGCAAGACAGAGGAATGTACACCGGCAGAGCTTGGTGTCTGGAACCAAAGAAGAAGTTGAGGGGGTTGGCTTAGGGAAGAAAGCTTATTTTAGTCTGACAAACAAGCATCCCATTAAGGGCACATCATTCCTAACTGGTATGTGTAGGGTCTGTCCAGGAAAAAAGGAATAAAATCTCCCCTCAGGGGCTATTTACTTTATTTGAAAACCAGTGTTACTTTTTATTTGGTTGTGGGTGGTTGGGGTATAAAGAATCCTTGGGAGAGACCAGAGTAGGGGACTGGGCATTCTTCAGTCCACAAGGCAACAGCTATAAAGCCCCTACCCCCCGCCCCCGCAAGGTCCTGCAAGGGGAAAAAAATGGGTTGGTGCTCCAAACAACTAAGGGAGAATTTATTTCATTCATTTTATTTTATGTCACAACATTCAGACAAATTGTATAAAACAAGATACAATACACAGACATCAGAGTTGACAATTTTTTTTTTTTTTAAATCTGATATGAAATTGATCTCCATGTGTTCAGCCAAAATTAGTTTGTTCCCCTTTAGGGTCTGTCACTTTAGATTCATCTAATTTAGACTGTTTGTAATTTCTTCCCAAAGCTGCACATCGCCGCACAGTTCAAGACTGACCCCAAACACATCCTTTCCCAACTTCTTTGACCTTCTTGGGTTTTTTCCCAGGACTCTGAATCATCCACTTAAATCAATCAGATGGCACACCGGGACATCCATTTTGCCCTACTGGTTTTCCTGAAGCTGGAAAGAAGAGGATATTTTGCTTTTGGAGCTGACTGCTTGTCCTATAATTGGTGCCAGAATCTGTCCCCAAGCTGAGATGTTGCCTACCCCAAACTACCCCTTTCTTAAAAGCTGTGAGAGTATCTACTGATAAATGTGTCCCTTCTTTTTCCTGTGGATTACTTTTAGATTATTTGCTGTCCAGAAGTCTGGACCCCTGCCCTCAGAATCGGGTCTTCACTCAGACCCGCACAGATAGGTAGCTAAAGCCATCTCCTTCTCTCTTGCTTTACCACTTGGCCTTTTGCCTCCCCTCTTGGAGTAACTTGGATAGTTTTTGGATGCTCATGAACACATGACACTGCCTTATACTGAATCAGACCCTTGGTCCATCAAAGTTAGTATTGGCTACTCAGACTGGCAGTGGTTGTCCAGGGTCTCAGGCTGAGGTCTTTCATATCACCTCTTCCCTGATCCTTTTAACGGGAGATGTTGGGAATTGAACCTGCAACCTTCTGCATGCCAAGCAGATGACATTCCCTTCATGACTACCCATGACGGTAAGAATACATAAGGTAAATAATGCACAAGTTGCTGCCCATGAATTGTCCTCTGAAATGTCACCTTGTTTCATGTTAGGCTGAACTCTGCTCCTGCAAATGCTCTGGCCTCAGATCCCATGAGTTTTCGAGGGGATTTGGCTGCCAGATCACACATTGTGAAACTTACTGTGATACGTCCAGTGATCTTAGTTTGTAATCTGGGTTCCCCTGGCAAAGCTGCATTGTCGTTCTCTCCTGCTTCAGCTTGGCTTTCAGAAGAACGCATGTCCATTCCCATGCTCGGCTCCTTGCTGAGGCCAGGAAACTCCAAAACTACTGAGTCCCTTTGAGAAAGCAAGAAAGAACCAGACCAACTCTTAGGAAGTTAATTTTTTGTTTTGCATCGGAAAAGGACCAAAAGACAAGACATCTGAACTTTGGGCACCCCCTTCTAATTATGCTTGATTTTGTTTGCTTGCAAGCTCTGAAATCCCCAGATGCACAATTCATGTAATTGTAATGACCCCAGCAGGTAACTAACTGCCTTTCTCCCATTGCATTACCAAGACAAGCAAGAATTATCCTCCCGTAATATTCATGGTGATCCCAAGACTATTCTATGTGGTAAATAATAAAAGGCCAGTTACCAAAATACACTTAGCACCTTTCATCTCATGATGTCCCAAAGTCTTTGACAAAACAAGTTTGTAAGATTGAATTAGAAAAATGTGGGACACAAACAACTTCCACTGAAGTCAACATCAGAAACAAAATACAGTCTGATAATATGTGCCTTTAATAGGAAGAAGAGAGAATGGGGCCAGGGGGCGAGAGGGGAGGGGAGCCAGAATGTGTGTGTGTGTGTGGGGGAACTGGAGCCAGGAGAAGAGGGAAAATAGGAACTAACACCTGGGGTGCGATGGAGACAGGGCCGAGGGAGAGATGCCGACAGCAATGAGGGTGGATCGGAAAAAATGGGCTTTGATTCCTCATGGTTCTTCCTCTTGTTTCATGACTATTTAGGGGACTGGACAACAATATAAGATACCTGTACTATAGACTTAGACACGTAGACATTCTTTCTGCTCTGGGGTCACTCTGAAACGTAGTTCTGCGAGGAGGGCCACCAGCACTGGTGATGGTTAAGAACAGCTGGAAAACTGAACCCTCCCTTTACACCTAACATTTGCTATTACTGCAGCTGTTGAGGGAAAGCGGAGCTAAGAACTGCAGTATGTGGACATCACCCTGGGTTCATCTGACATCACTGACAACACCCGGCACAAATAGATAACAATAATAATTAATGCGCCATCAAATCACAACTGACTCAAGGAAACGCCAAGGTCATGGTGTTTCAAAGCTAGAGACGGATAGAGTTAGTTTGCCCTTGCCTTCCTCTGCATAGCAACCCCAGTCTTCCTTAGCAGTCTCCCATCTAAGTATTAACCATGATTGACCCTGCTTAGCTTCCAAGCTCTGAGACAGATAGTTTCAAGAAGCAGCTCATTTCTTTTTCCCTCAGAAATCCCCTAGACCAGGGGTGGGCAAATAGCAGCCGGCGTACACATGCGGCCTGCCACAGAGTTTTTTGCGGCCCACCAAGACAGTCGGCCACGTGGTTTCAGTCAGACCTCCGTTGGGAATCTCAACAAGCAATCTCACTCCTGATTTTAAAAAAAATTGTAGAAAAGTGTGATAGGGTACATTTGTCTCATTAAACTGATTCTAAAATTAAATGTGCTTGCAGCTATAGATGATACGAAATTAGCACAATAAATAAATTGAATAAACTACCACTATTTAATTTAATTTATATTTATTGATTTTTATGATACAATTTATACCTTTTCTGAAATGCAAAGTTAACTAATGAATGCAATCATTTTAAAAGGTGCGGCCCTCCGCTAACCTCCGCTCCCACAAAGTGGCCCCCGAGCCAAAACAATTGCCCACCCCTGCCCTAGACCACTATCATCACAACACTCAGAGAGTATCTTCTCCATCCCCATCAGAGCCATATCATTTAACCTATCAGCTGAATTTTTTATTCTGAGAAATATTGTGGCTGAACAAGCAGAATGCAAATACTATTGATAACAGAAGAATTCTCAGGACCTTGCCAAACTACAGTTTCCCAGGATCCTTTGGAGGAAGCCATGAGAGTTGCAGTGGCATTGAAAACAATATAAGTTTATGATGCAGATATGCCCAATGTAGATAGGATTCAGATGGAAATGAGTCACTGACAGCACAAGATATTTATGTTCCGGCAACACTGTTTACCTGCTGTCTTCTAGATATAACTCAAAGTGCTGTTTTCAACATACACAGCCTTCAGCAGCTTGAGTTTTTGACACTCTTGCACCAAGCTTCTGCTACATTTCCGCCATGTTCAGAGCAATAACCTTTGAACCAGGTGGTTTCACAAGGAAACATCAATGCATCTAATTCTCAATGTAGTCCCATGTGAAGATACTTAGATCTGGAGACTAGGACCATGAACAAAGACAGGTCTTTCTACAAACCTGAAAAAGCCCCAGGTTTGCCAAACAAGAAAAATACATGGGAGGGGGTTAAAACTTCCCAAAATAATGAAAAAGGCATCTGTCCCTTTAAAAAATTAATGCCCTCTCAGTGGCTGCTCAGAGGCCATTGTGGCCATTGCTAGGCCACCGTAACAGTATTGCCAGCTTTCAAGCCTTGGTCTCTTTCAGTAAAAGCTTTGAGAGTAAAAGTGTCTTGGGCTTTGAGAGAGGACTCATCAGGGCCAGGCCTGCCAGCAACCACCAGGTTACCTGCCACCATGGGACTTGCAAGAGTCACCCAGCCCTAGCTGCTTGCCACTATTCAATAGCAGCCACCCCACAGAAGCCAGTGTGGTGTAGTTTTTACAGCTTTAGAATAGGATCTGGGGGACCCAGGTTCAAATCCCCACTCTACCTTGGCAGCTTGTTGGCCAACCTTGGGACTAGTGGCACAATCTCGGCCTAATCTACCTCACAGGGTTGTTGTGAGGATAAATTAACTAGTGGCTGTTTATTTTGTATACTTACATCTCTGATTCAGAAATTATCCACTGGCTTAGAGTGGGCTCCAAACGGGAAAAGCTGTCTGACTGAGGTAACTTTTCCATCTGTTTCCCCGTATCTGCAAAGAAGGCAGAGGGAAGACTTCGTCTGATTTGAAATGCTGCAGCCAAAATCTTGTCTGGTATTAGCAGGCAGGCAGAACATGACACAAACATTAAAGCAGCTGCACGGGCTTCCTGTGCATTTCTAGGCCGTTCAAGGCTCCGCTTTCAGCTTTGTGCGAAAACCTTTCTATTTATATCAAATGCTTCTTGATTTCCTGCCATGCCCTGATTTCCTGCTGTTCTGATCAGTAGCCACAAATTTATTCAAATCATCAGGAAACCTGCCTGTCTCCCACACTGCAAAACATTTTAATGCTAATATTATTCTATTGTGGTTCCCCCCCCCCGCTCTTTATTGTTGTTTCTACTGTTCCATGTTGTTGTATGCCAGTCTGAAATCTTTGAAAAGTGTCTTCAAATCCAGCAGACAAAGGATACAGCCATCCCCAAACCTTCTAGATAGATTAAAACGAACGTCTTCGACAACGAACATCTCTTAGTTTTGAAATGCTAGTAGTTTCATATTGCCAGTGGGGGGGGCTCTTGTCTTAAATATGGATGAGAAGTCTTAGCCAGACAGTACCAACAGCACCCATCAATTTATGCCACTAGGGGGAAAGGCAGATTCAACAACCTTGGCTTTAGCTTTTGAATGAAGCAAAACAAGGGAAGTTTTCTAGGCCATAAATTAAAAACATCAGAACAGCCCTACCGTATCAGACCAGTGGTCCATCTAGTCCAGCATCCTGTCTCACACAGTGGCCAAGCAGTTCCTCTGCATGGCCAACAACAGGGCAGAGAGGCCGAGGCCTTCCTAAGAACAAAAGAAGAACCCTGCTGGATCAGACCAATCGTCCATCCAGTTCAGCATCCTGTCTCACACAGTGGCCAACCAGTTCCTCTGGAAGGCCAACAGCAGGGCATAGAGGCCAAGGCCTTCCCCCGATGTTGCCTCCTGACTCTGGGATTCAGAGGCATAGTGCCTCTGAATGTGGAGGTTCCCCTCAGTCACCATGGCTAGTAGCCATTGACAGACTTCTCCCCCATGAATCTATCTCATCCCCCTTTAAAGCTGTTTATTCCCGTGGCCATCACTACATCCTCTGGCAGCGAATTCCATGTTTTAATCACTATCTGTGTAAAGTAGTATTCCTTTTTGTCCGTCCCGAACCTGCTGCCCATCAGCTTCATTGGATGATCTCAAGTTCTAGTATTTTGGGAGAGGGAGGAAAACTTCTCTTTGTCAGCTCTCTCCACCCCATGCATAATTTTATAAACCTCTATCATGTCTCCCCCTTAGTTGTCTCTTAGTCATCGCTGGCCCTCAGGTATCCTATGCAGAAGGAGCTGGATAAAATTTTACAAGGGAGCAAGTGAGTACTGGCCCTGATCCAGCACTTTAATTTCTGTGAGCATAAACCTACCAGTTTGCTAGATGGTAATTGGTGAATGTTCTAATTTGGTACCTTTATGGAGCAATCCTAAACAGGTCTACTCAGAAACAAGCCCCTCCCCCATCTTATTGACAAAGTTTCCAGGAAAAAGTCCTTCAAATTACAGGTGTAGGGAGCAATGAGATCCAGTGTGTTGTAGTGGTCGAAGTGCCAGACTCCCAGAGTGATCTGGAAGACCCAAGTTTGAATCTGCACTTGGGCGTGGAAGTTTGCTGTGGCCGACCTCAGGCCAGGAACTCTCTTTTAGTCTACCCTTGTTAGGATAAAATGGAGGAAAGGAAAACAATGTAAACCAGTCAGGTTTGGGTCTTCACCGGGGAGAAAGGGAGGGTATAAAAGATCTAAACAATCATTCTGAACAGGTCTACTCAGAAGTAAGTCCCACGTTATTCTATGGGGCTTCCATCCAAGAACGTGCCCTTAGGACTGCAGTCTTAGTCTTCTGTTATTGCAACGGGTGGTCTGCAATTGATTCATTGAAGTATAACCCCGGAGAAGGCAGCGAGGGCCCTAAAAATCAATTGGCAATAAATGGATTTTAAAATGGTGTGTAAATGTCATTTCTATCCTCTGACTCAAGCCAGTTTGGTCCCATTGGAGGTGCAAAAGCATGACAAAGAACCATGGACAAGATCGCCCTATGGATGAAAATGGATTCTCCGTATGATGTAACAAGCGGCATGAAATTCCATTTTCTGTTCCTAGGGGCTGCGGGCCGATTAACAGGTCTTTTTTGAACTGTTACACTCTTGTAAATCTGTATACTGTGTATTGTTTTTCATAATTCAGTTGTGTATACAGTGTACCTCTCACAAAATATAATTATTACTTATATCATTTAAAATATTCTTCTTGATTGGTGTGTAGATTTACTATATAGGGTGCTTCAGCTATTATATTTCCCAGGAATGGCAGAGACGAGAAAGTCATAAATCAAAGCAAGGAAGCTGGCCTCTTTATAACATCCTGACACTTGGCTTTCCTTCACACATCTCCTTACCACCTTCTCAGCGTGGCAGTCATCCGTTTTGACCTCCCACTAAGTACCAAAGTACAGCAAACGTCACTTGCTTGCAGTCCCCTCTTTTTTTACACTTATTTCACTGGCCTGGAACTCAATTTGCACCTAAAACTCAACCTCCCACATTATTCTGACACCCAGTTCCGAAGGCAATTTCACCCGCTTGCTCTGAGACCCATCCCACTTCAGCTGTCATATCTCTCTTCTCTTCTTTTAACAAAGCAGGATTCCATTCTAACACCTTCCATAGCTCAGGGAATGGGGCCGTGCAGCTTTTTGGCAATTACAGAAGCGAAAGAACACAGAACGCTTATTGGCACGAAACTGTCTTGAGAACTGTTAAGAAATAAGATGCTGTGATCTTGGGATGGAAGGATAATACGGAGTTTCAGCAAGGAAAGAAAGTACAAAAATTCTACAGTAAAACCTGTATATAGAAATAAAGCTACGCTGCTAGACTTGGCTTTGTGTCAGGGACGTTGCACGCTTGTGTGGTCCAACAAACCACACCCCACCCTTCACTACCCAAAGGAGTCTCAGAGCGGCTTACAATCTCCTTTCCCTTCCCCTCCCCACAACAGACACCCTGTGAGCTAGGTGGGGCTGAGAGAGCTCTCTTGAGGACTGCTCTTGAGAGAACAGCTCTGAGAGAGCCATAAGTGACCCAAGGTCACTCCAGCAGCTGCAAGTGGAGGAGTGGGGAATCAAACCTGGTTCTCCCAGATTAGAGTCCACACGCCTAACCACTACACCAAACGGGCTCTCTTTAGATGCAGATTACATTCTGCAACCTGATTTGAGCGTAACCGTGCTGCTGCAGAATTTCTAAAGGTCTAACTCAATGGGCCCCCTCACCTGGATGGCCCAGGCTAGCCCAGTCTGATCACATCTTGGAAGCTAAGCAAGGTCACCTATGGTTAGTTCTTGGACCACCAAGGAAGTCCAGGGTTGTTCCTAGGGTTACCAGTTCTGGGCTGGGAAACACCGGATGATTTTGGGGGTGGATCCTGAGGTGGGTGTGGTTTGGGGAGGAGAGGGGCCTCAGTAGGGCATAATGCCATAGAGAAGGGTTACCGGATGTCCTCTTTTTTGGGTGTCCGTCCTCTTTTGGGCTCTTTTTAAAAAACGGATGGAAATGTCCCCTTTTTGGGTTGGAAGGTTAGGAATATATCCTAGTTAGTGGCAATAATCACAGCTTAAATAGCAGGGGTATTTAAATTTATTTATTTATTTATTTGATTTGTCACAGTGATCACTTGTTTGAACTAGTCAGTCAGGTACTAGTACAAACTGAGAGCCAGTTTGGTGTAGTGGTTAAGTGCACGGACTCTAATCTGGGAGAACCGGGTTTGATTCCCCACTCCTCCACTTGCACCTGGCTGGATGACCTTGGGCAAGCCATAGCTCTGTACCAGCTGTTCTCTCAAGGACAGCATAGGAAAGAGCTCTCTCAGCCCCACCTACCTCACAGGGTGTCTGTTGTGGGGAGGGGAAGGGAAAGGGGTTTGTAAGCCGCTCTGAGACTCCCTTGGGGAGTGGAGGGCGGGATATAAATCCAATCTCTTCTTCTTCTATGTCCTCTTTTCTTGTTTTTTCTTTTCAAAGTGTGGTAATCTTACCATAGAGTCCACCCTCCAAAGCAGCCATTTTCTCCAGGGGAACTGATCTTGGTCATCTAGAGATCAATGGTAACAGTGGGAGATCTCAACCCAGAGCTGACAAGCCTGTCTGCCTTCAACCTGTTCTCATAAATACTCTTGAAGCAGCAATTGGGGGTACTGGCATAATGAAGGGAGCCATTTATACTGGACTATTTGAGCACAGCGCCCTATTGTTTTCTATAGGCATGGCTGACCCAGGATTGTTCTGGACCTGGGAGTAAAAGGCCACCAACCTTGCTGTTTTGTCTTCAGGCAAAATGGAACAGCCCAAGGTCTGACACGGATCCTGGAAATCAGCCAAATGACATGCTATCTGCAGTATGTAAACAAGGTCTTCAGCACCCATTCTACAGGGTTTCATCCCATGTGACCCCAGCTGCCAGATAACACAGGAAAGCCTGCCGATTTTCTAACATAATCAACATTTCTATATCCATAGTCATGTATCTAGATACTACAATAATTAGAATATTACAGTATGACAGCTACAGAGGTTTATAAAATTATGCATGGGGTGGAGAGAGAGAGGGCAAAGAGAAAATTTTCTCCCTCTCCGAAAATGCTAGAACTCAAGGGCATCCAATGAAGCTGATGGGCAGTAGGTTCGGGACGGACAAAGGGAACTACTACTTTACACAGAGAGTTAATAAAATGTGGAATCCACTGCCAGAGGATGTAGTAATGGCCGCAGGAATAAACAGCTTGGAAAAGGGATTAAATAGATTCATGGAGGATCAGTCTATCAGTGGCTACTAGCCCTGGCGACTGAGGAGAACCTCCACATTCAGAGGCACTATGCCTCTGAATCCCAGAGTCAGGAAAAAACATCAGGGGAAGGCCTTGGCCTATAAACCCAGTTGTTGGCCCTCTAGAGGAACTGGCTGGCCACTGTGTGAGAGAGGATTCTAGATTAGATGGACCACTGGTCTGATCCAGCAGGACTCTTCTTATATTCTTAGGAAGGCCTTGGCCTCTATGCCCTGTTGTTGGCTGTCCAGAGGAACTGGTTGGCCACTGTGTGAGACAGGATGCTATACTAGATGGACCACTGGTGTGTTCCCCAGAGTTTTTATGTTCTTAATAAGGCACCAATCTTTATCTCCCTTCCTTGAATCACCAGTGTGACCCAGGTGAATGTAAAACTTCTAGCAAACTCAAACCATGCCTTCACATCTACAATCAGGGGTCATTTGGGGCTGGAGCGAGGTGAACCAGTGCTCCGCCAGCCCAGGAGTGGGCACTAGGGCAGCCACGGGCCAAATCAGATTCTCTGATCTTGATTCAGCCCACCGCTGAATTGCTGCCGAAATTCAGCAGCAGCTTAAAAAGCAGCTGGAGGGGAGGGGGTTTGAGGGAGATGCTCCAAAATTACAGGGTAGCTGCTGGAACCTCTCCCCCAAATACCCACCACATTTCAAGAAGATTGGATCAGGGGGGCCCCAATTCTACGGGGCCCCAAACAGGTTGCCCCCATTCCCTCCATTGTTCTCTATGGTGGGCCCAATCTTCTTGAAACTTGGTGGGTATTTCAGGCAGAAGCCCCCGCAGCTACCCTGCAAGTTTGGAGCCTCTCCCTCAAACCCCCTCTCCTCCAGCCCCTCATATACCCTATGAGTTTTTGCCATTGACTTCAATGGCCCATAGGGTACAATGGGGCTGAAACTGACATTCGGCCGGCCGAATGGGTTTGCATTGCCAAAACTGACATGCGGGGGTCATTCGGCATCCAGAATAGATGCGGCCTGATTTGGCCCAATCTGAATCGGGCCAAAAAAAATGTATTTGCACACCCCTACTGGGCACAAATGGCAGTGGTAGCAAGCCCCTTCCCCAGCTCCCAGCGGGCCTGTGGAGGAAGCAGAGAGAGAAGGGCTTTAAAGTTTAAACCCCTTCTGTTTAGAGTTGCATGGCAGCATGATCTTTCCATTGTATTCCATGGGGCCCTTCTCGCTTCGCTCCCCCCCCCCCCCCGCCTTGGCAGGCCAGCTGGGGAAGGGAAGGGGAGGCTTTTGAAGATGCCCCCCCCCCTTTGGCTTCCCTTCCTGACACCCTTCTGGTGATGTCAGGGGGCGTGGCATATGCTAATGAGGTATGCTAATAGGTATGCTAATGAGCTCCTGCACCTCTTTTTCTTTTTTTCTACCCCTGTCTACAATACTCGGAAAACCTGTCTACAATACTCGGAAAGCCGATTTACTGTGTAAAGATCCCTCCCCGCCGGCCGCCTGTGCTTCTTTTGGTGAAACTGTTGTAGGAAGAAAAAAGCGTAAGAGGGGGGGAAATGCATAAACGAGCTCTTTGGATACAACTCTGGAGGGAATTTTCAGAACTGAAATTGTCTCGTTGTGACGGACTTACTCGTAAGAGTTTCTCTGCGTGTGGACTTCAGAAAGAGAAAATCAACTGGAAGATGAAACCCATGCTGTGTGGAAAAGGTGTGCTTGAGGAACTTCCCTGGTGCGAGTAATCAGTAGCTGGGGGAGTTAAGAGGTTTAGCTAACAAATGCCACAGAATCACAGATGAAAGGAACGGAACTCCCCTGCTAATGCTAAGCAATGTTTTCTTCAGCGCTGCCAGCAGCCCAAGAAAACCGCTGTCGCTTCGCTGTAGTCTGATGTCTCCGCTCAATAAAGCCAGCAAGCTGGGAATTGATAATTGTAGACCTATTTTTTTCCCCTTTCAAAGTGCATTCCTAGGTTTAATGAGAGATTCCAAGGAACTAGTCCTTCAGGTTTACTCCCAAGTTCTCTCGGGACCAGTCCAGCCTTTCATGTCTTGGGCAAATGCATACACGGCACATCCGTTGCAGAAAGCTCAAGTGCGTTTAAGGGCGATTCTGCATCTAGCATTCGCTCCCCATTTTCTCAACTGGGAGGAAAAAATGCAGCTTCACACCACATTCAAATGCCGTAATGACTGCGAAGCCACCCCTGAACGGCCATAAATCTATGCAGAAGGTACCATAAAATCCAACGCAGAAAGCAAAAGCGGCATGGGGTCTGGAGGGTACCATAAAATCCAACGATCAAAGAAAGCAAAAGCGGCATGTAATGCAGAAGTGAATTTCTGTTCCAATGTGGGTTTCATAAAACAACGGAGGGAAAAGCCAGAGACAGGGAAAGAATCAGGAAACACCCCTCCCCTTTCTACATAGTTTGTGGAGACAAGTTGCATGGGTATCTGTTCACAACTGTGCATGCCCGTTTGTACCCAGATAAAAGCTTGGATACTATGACTTCTGTATACGCTAGTGCAGAACGCCGCGGCCAGGTTGTTGATGGGTCTCTCAGTGCGAGACCACATCCAGCCTGTGCTGAGGAGGCTGCACTGGCTGCCCATAGCGTACCGGATCCGGTTCAAGGTGCTGGTTTTAACCTTTAAAGCCCTATATGGTCAGGGGCCTGCCTACCTAAGGGACCGCCTTTCCCTGTATACACCCCAGAGAGCACTGCGGTCAGGCACCCAACATCGCCTGATCCTCTCCGGCCTTAGAGAAGCCACGTTGGTGACCACCAGGAATAGGGCCTTCTTGGTGGCGGTTCCTCACTGGTGGAATGAGCTCCCAGAGGATATCAGGGACCTTTTGCAGTTCTGCAGGGCCTGCAAAGCAGAGCTCTTCCGCCAGGCTTTTAATTAGGAGTCGCCACTGGGGGGCTAATGGCTACTGGTAAGCGGTTGGCCCGGTACATCTGCTGGTGGAAGCCTCCTGGCTGACGACACTTAGGCTGCTGTTTCTGGTGTTGGATTGTTATACTGCTGCTATTTCTTGTGGTTTACTGTTAATTATGTATAAGGATTTAACCTTTTTATACTGTGGATTTAAATGTTGTTAGCCGCCTAGAGCCGGCTGCGCTGGCTAGGCGGGGTATAAATTGAAGCAAATAAATAAATAAATAAATACGCAGTGCCCTTTTTCATGGTCTTCTGCTGTGGGATATGTCCTTCCAGTACTAGGACCTTCCAGTCATTTCAGCCCAGTGTCCTCCAGTGGACACTCCCAAGCCAGAGGAACTTGGGAAAGCAAGGTACAGGATCTGAACCCACAAGGATCATTCAGCCTTCAGACCTGAGGATGATGGGCTTCCTATGGAAGAGGTTTCCATTCTTTCTTCAGTCATATATCCCTTTTCAAATCACTTGGCACCTATTCCCAGCTCTTCCAACCTGCCCAGTTGTCTGCATCAGCCATGCTTTGCTTTTCCAGCTTCCTTCACCATCCGCCGCGCTTGTGCACCCAATCCAGAGCCCCTCCATTTGCTCATGGGCAGGATGCGTTGAGCTTTCTCTCTGCACTGAGAGGGAAAGGAAAGCCCTGTTGGCCACCCCATCAGCGTTTGCACTTCCTCCAAGCTCAGAGACTTTAACAGCTCTTGGGTGATTTTATTAGCTCTTCGAATAGCTGCAATGGAGATTTGGGTGTGGCTTCTTTGGAACAGAAGATGATTTCCCTGCATTCATTTCACAAGTCCCCAACACAGGAGATACAACGAGCCTCATAAGGTGCCCTTCCCAATGAAGTTTTATTCATTTATTTTATGTACTTGACACACTTTGTACCCTGCCTATTCTGCCCACCAAGTTCCCACATTACATCCTACCTCTGGAACGTTTTGCCTGTGGCCTGGAATTCAGCTGCGCCTTGCCTTTGGGACTTCTTTTCTGCAGCCGTTCACTTGGCACCTGGGCTGTTGGAAAAAATTATTGATGTAAGCATTTACGAACCTAACCTCGGAGATTTCCACCCACTGATTTAACACTGCTGGAGATTCTGTTATGGGTTTATTTTGAGTCGTGTCACTTCACATTATATTGTTCCAAGTGTGCTGAAAATGGCCTTAAAAACAGTTGGCAGGCGAGCAGAAGGCAAATAATTCAACACAAATATTGTAATCCAGCAGCCAAACAAACAAACAAATACTCGTTAACAGCCTGTGCAAATTCCCATGACTTGGATAGCCCAGGCTAGCCCGATTCCGTCAGATCTCGGAAGCAGGGTGGGCCTTGGCTAGTATTTGGAAGGGTAACCTCCAAGGAATACCAGGGCCCTGACGCAGAGGCAGGCAAAGGCAAACCATCTCTGAAACGTCTCTTGCCTTAAACCCCCCCCCCCCAAGTCTAGCTCACCACCTAGTGGTGCATAACACTAAAAGAACTAGAACTTCTGGCTGCCAGACAAGTTTAGGATCTCCTGGCCATACCACACACAATGTCTGATGATGATGGTGATGTACAAATATGCCTCCACATAGGTCACCCTTGATCTATTCAATGACAGCCTAATTTCAGGTCCAATTTGCACATGGGGCAATTTCTCTCACCTCCTTTGCACAGATGTAAAGTGAAATCCTAGCAGACCATAAAGACCATTTTTCTCCCAGCAGACCACAAAGTCCATTTCCTCCCTGATTCTCAGTAGACAATGCGTGTTTTCACACCCAAGCTTAAACCATACAAAGCTTAACACAAAGTTAAAGCACACATTGGCAAGGGAACATATCCGGTTTCTCTTCCCCGAACACAAGCTAGTGATTCGTACCACGAATAGTGCAAAAGAGACTTCAAGGCACTTTGTAAATGTCCTTTGAGTTGGGAGGGTCAACATCATAAATCCACTTGCTTTACACAGCCACTGACCCCCTGAAAGAGGATCCTCATGTTACAAAATCCATGCAGTGGACACATGAGCCGTCATCAAATGAGCTCTCGGAGTTCCATGTTGGAAACTCAATTGCCAGGTGTACAGGGACCCAATCTGGATTGGGACCACAACACAAGAAAGGCCTAAGCCTTCTCTCCTGCACCATTTCCCCAACCTGAAATAGCCCCAGCAGGTCAAATAGCACCACCTGGAGGCCATTTCAGGTCAAGAAAACGGTCCGAGGAGAGGGAGGCGGAAGCCTCTTCTTTCCACACACCATGGCCCCAACACTAAGCAGGCCCTGCACACCTATGAGTTGATCCAAAGCCCTCGTGGTGGCCATGCTTCAGCCACACTGACTTTGTGACATGTCAATCAGCCATGAATTTTGACTTTCTTCTTACGCGCTCTAGTTTTGAAGGTATTCTTGAGTTCTTGACTTGGGCTGCCAAGAAAACCTCATGGTGACTGACAAGTTTTTGGTAACAGGTGACGATGGCTGGAAACTGAGGAAAGCAGGATGAGAAAGTGGGTGGGGAGGAGTTCCCTGCAGCTAATAGCTCCTAATCCCTGCACTTTGCTCCAAATTCCCACAGTGACAGCCCATCACAACGAACTATCGCAACACAGAAAGTTTCCCCATGGATGTGTATTTTAATAAGTTTAGGCATGTGTAGCAATATATACGGCAGACTCGCATGAGTCCCCCACATGCACGATCATCCATTTCTGACGGCCACACCACACATGACGTTTTGCTTGTGCGCAGCAACCATCACCAAGCCAGCAACACAGGGCATTCAAATCACCATTAAGGTCAGTTCAAATGCTTCAGGAGGTGAAGGCTATCGCTGCAAGTCATGCCATTCAAGTGATGAAAATAAGCCTGAGAGTCATTTAACCAGGTCCATGGCCAGAAAAGTTTGGCTGGCAGGCAGGGGCAGGGATTAGATTACTAATTAGATTAGTAATCTAATCCCTTACTTAATTAGATTACTAATTTTAAAAAAGGATTAATATTCAGAAACCATTGGGGAAACACTTCAAGGGCATTGTGTTCCTGGAGGTCTAAAAGTCACTATTTTCCTACAAAAGAACTTCCAACCCACCCCTCTCAGAAATGCCTCCCCCATTGTAGGGAGGAGGAGTAGATTGGATTTATACCCCATCCTTCATTTGGAGAGGCTGACAATCTCCTTTCCCTTCCCCTCCCCACAACAGACACCCTGTGAGGTAGGTGGGGCTGAGAGAGCTCTTTCCCAAGCTGTCCTTGAGAGAACAGCGCTGACAGAACTATGGCTTGCCCAAGGTCATCCAGCAGCTGCAAGTGGAGGAGTGGGGAATCAAACCCGGTTCTTCCAGATTAGAGTCCACACACTTAACCACTACACCAAACTGGCTCTCAGAATGTCAGAGTGGCTTACAATCTCCTTTCCCTTCCCCTCCCCACAACAGACACCTTGTGTGGTAGGTGAGTCTGAGAGAGCTCTTTCGAGGACTGCTCTTGAGAGAACAGCTCTGAAAGAACTTGTGACTGACCCAAGGTCACACCAGCAGCTGCAAGTGGAGGAGCGGGGAATCAAACCCAGTTCTCCCAGATTAGAGTCTGCACACTTAACCACTACATCAAACCACTACACCAATACAGTACCCTTATACTTGTTGAGGCTGGCCAACTGCTCTGAGCAAAGAAGTGTGCATGCCCATGAAA
The DNA here is from genome assembly GCA_029233225.1 of Lepidodactylus listeri. Taxonomy (NCBI): domain Eukaryota; kingdom Metazoa; phylum Chordata; class Lepidosauria; order Squamata; family Gekkonidae; genus Lepidodactylus; species Lepidodactylus listeri. The sequence continues at coordinate 14,147,983 of JARCFY010000010.1, read as the reverse complement.
GTTTATACCCAGAATTAAACTTTGTTGGTCTTAAAGGTGCTACTGGACTCAAACTTTTCTTGGGAACTGTAGTTTTTGGAGGAAGGCATAGTGGCCCAGTCTTTCATATGGCTGTGTAGAGAAAACAATTGCCTCCTCTGTCTGGCATTCCCACCCCCCCACCCGCTTCCTAAATAAAATTGTCATGAGAGGCTGGGAAAGCTGAACACCACTCAGTCTTGGGAAACGTTTAACAGCCCAAGAGTCAACACTCCAGGGTCTTGTTCACATAGTTATATTCTTGAGATGTTACATAATTAAGCATTTTACAGTACAGTCCAAAACAGATCACACCCTTCTCAGCTCATTGAGTTCAACTGACTTAGAAGGGTGGGTAACTCTGCTTACGATGGCCCTGTGACTTTATTAACAGCTGGTGTTAATCTTTGCCACTTCAACCGATGAGTGTCTCAGTCCTTTTGGCCAGGATGTCTCCCACTTTTTGGATTAGAGATCATCAAGGACTGACAGCTGCCCAGTTTGGTGTAGTGGTTAGGAGCATGGACTCTAATCCGGAAGAACCGGGTTTGATTCCCCACTCCTCCACTTGCAGCCTGCTGGGTGACCTTGGGTCAGTCACAAGTTCTTTCAGAGCTGTTCTCTTTTGAGCAGTTCTCGGGAGAGCTCTCTCTGCCCCACCTACCTCACAGGATGTCTGTTGTGGGGGGGGAGAAGGGAAAGGAGATTGTGAGCCACTCTGAGACTCCTTCAGGTAGTGAAGGGCGGGGTATAAATCCAATCTCTTCTTCTTCTTCTTTTTCACAGACTGTTTAACATTTTTGTCAAGCAAGGGCATACGACCAGGTCTTCCTCAAAGCTGATGGGATTTCTTCTTGTGCAAGCAAGGGGAAAAAATAAATCCCGCCTTTGTCTAATTTTGGGAGGATCCCTGAGGAACGCTGTGATTTTCAGTCGACGCTGACACTAAAATACATTTGAAGATAGAACAAGATAAGTAGCCATGTTATAGTTTGCAGCAGTAGAAAAAAGCAAGAGTCCAGGAGCACCTTGAAGACTAACAAAATCTGTGGCAGGGGAGGAGCTTTCCTGAGTCACTGCTCAGTTGAAGACTAACAAAATTTGTGACGGGATAGGAGCTTTTATGAGTCACTGCTCACTTCTTCAGATAACAAAATTTGTGGCAGGGTACGAGCTTTCGTGAGTCACTGCTCACTCCTTCAGATGCCTTCATACCTTTGAAGGTTAGAGGTTTTTTTCTGTGGCTTATTCATGTGAAGAGACATGGAGCATACTGGGCTGCCAGGACTGGAGCAGTAGCAGGAGGAAAAACAAAACAGTGCTCAGCCATCGTTATGTTTTGAGTTCATTCTGTGTAGTTTGGTTCGGCCATGGTTTCGTAATTCCTTCGTTCCGATTGGCTGCACAATAAAGACCAACCATTGGCCCGGAGGCCACCCCAGGGAGCCAATCATAGAGCCCGGCTTAGGTCCAATTAGACTTTGCGTCTATTGTTACATTGTATATAGTTCACTGTGAGGACGTATAAGTTTGGGTGCTGCTCTGCTGGAGCTGTCTTTGAGCTGAGTGATGTTTGGAATAAAAGCCTTGTTATGATTCATTGTCTCCTGACTCTCAATACTTAAAAATTATGTTACCACATCACTTCCTGGGAGAACCCGGAAGTGACATAGGTAGCTCTAGGAATCACTGGAAACTCTATGCTTTTACCTGGTTTTCCCCAGAAATGACAGAGTGATGCAACTGATGTTCTATCTCCCATTTCCCCAACCCCCAACCTTCCCACTGGTTGCATGTGACATACAGAATAATGTGTGTTTCGCACCGTGCACGCGTGCACCACTAATCCACTGTAACAGCGGCTGGTTGGCACTTGCTGCTCCTTTATGTGAGAGGGTAGCAGATGTTTCTGGGTACCTTTTTGGTATTTGTGTTAAATTTGTTAAGATATGAAGCATCCCACGGCGAGTATTTTCCACCGATGAGGAAATTGGAGCGGGGGGGCTCAGGATGGATAAATTACAGCAAATCCAATTATAACAAATCTGCCTTCAGGAGCTCTGAGTTACTTGATGCCGGCCCGCGTTTTTCATTTTGATTGCACAAAGTGTAACACCTCTGAGAGAAAATATGGTAAAGAACTGGAGGGCCCGGCCCGGAAAAGGTCATCAGCAAAGAGAACGAAATTATACCACGTGACCATCCCAGATCTGAAAACCAGATGAGGGAGGGAGGCTCCAGCATTGTTAGCACTACTCTCTGGAGACCTGCGCAAGCACTATTAAGTGGAAGGAAAAGGATCATTACAAGAGCAGGAGGGAGATTTTTCTTCTCGTTGACATGAGACATTTATCTGTGCTTCCTGAGTATTCTCTCGCTCATCAGGGGCCCCCACCCTCACCCCGCTCTGCAAAAGGAATGTCCTCCATTTTTGCAGCCGTTGCCAAAAGACTTCCAGTACGGGTGGCCAAAATGTAAACACCATGTTAGAAATGAATAATAGAAAATCTATGCAGTATTTCCACACCACCCGCTTGACAATGAGAAGGTGCAAACTCTTATGACTTGGATACGACAAACCCATTGATGCGATATATTTAGGTTATATCCAATGCTCCCTCTAAGCTGTGGAGTCTTGTGAGCAAAAATTCTACTTTGTGAGCTACTGGCATTAAGGTTGCGAGTGAGCGATTTGGTTGCTGCATAAATGCGTTTGCTCTGTAGCCATCCTTCCTGAGCTAAGACAAAAACGTGTGAGCCGGAGGCTAAAAAACTGTGAGCTAGCTCACACTGACTCAGCTTAGAGGGAACACTGGTTACATCCACAATGAGCACAGGCCACAGGGGAAAATCCTGGTAGATGGCTGAGGGGGCAGCTCCACAAGCCAGGTAGGCCCTGGCCTCAACTGGAGAGACAGCCCTTCCCTCACCCTGCATAGGGATGCCAGCCCCCAGGTGGGACCTGGGGATCCCCCAGAATTGCAGCTCATCTCCAGACTACAGAGAACAGTTCCCTTGGAGAACATGGATGCTTTGGATGGTGGAGTCTATGGCATTGTACCCCACTGAGGCCCCTGTCCTCTCCAGGCTTCATCCCCAAATATTCAGGAGTTTCCCAACCTGGATCTGGGACCCCTACACCCTTGTCCCCAGCTGATGGCCAAGGGGGACCTGGGAACTCTAGGATCCCCCAGAATTGCAGCTCATCTCCAGACTACAGAGATCAGTTCCCCTGGAGAAAAGGGATGCTTTGGAGGGGGGAGTCTATGGCATTGTACCCACACTGAGGTCCCTGTCCTTCCCAGGCTCCACCCCCAAATCTCCAGGGGTTCCCCAACTTGGAGAAGAAGGTATGTGGCACTGCCATGCCCATGCTGGGCAGAGAAGATGCCCTGCTGTGCTGAGCCCCTTGCTGAGAGGGGAAGGAGGCATGCAGCCAGACTGAGCCCCGCACGACAAAGGAGATGACTGGCCACACAATGTGAGATGCAGGGCTGGAGGGGTAGGCTCTTTCTTGCTCCCTCCTTTGGAGGAGCTCAGCAGGGGTATGATGCCAAAATGCCCGCTGGGGTTGCCATTCCCCAGGTCCCAACAGGGTTCCCCCAGTTTTTGCGTCTTCAGCCTGCCGCGAGCGAACTGGCTGGTGGGGGAAACCCCACCCACAAACAGCCATGTCCCCGACTCGATGACGTCACCCAGAACATCACGTTGGGGATGTTGCATGAGACGCTCTGGTTTGAGGGTGAAACTCTATGGTAACTTTGGCCTAAAACCATAGAGTTTTGCCCTCAAACTAGAGCATCGCAGACGTGATGATGTCACTTCTAGGTGACATCACCTCAGGGATGTCCCTGAATGCCCCCCAAATCCCTCCATCAGTGTGGCAAAGGGGCGTGGCAACCCTAGTATCTGCCCTCTTAAGCGGCCATTTCCTCCAAGGGAACTGATCTCTGTAGTCTGGAGATAATTGCAATTCCAGGTGAACTCCAGCCCCCCACTTGGAGGTTATCAACTCTAAACCAAACCATGCCTTGGACCGGAAATTCATCTCCCATTAGTATGTGTGGACACTGGCACTTCTCTCTAAGGAGCTACCTGTCTCCACTTTGGGGGTGGGGTGGGGTTGGATTTGACCCACAATGCCGCAGCAGGTTTTCTGCTGCGCCACCAATTTAAGCGATCACCCTCAGACCATGTGCATGATGGTACGAAAAGCCACTACCTTCCTTCTGCTTTGGGCCTTGTGTTTTTGGCAGGCCAGAGTGCCCTTTCTTCTGTTTCCTCTGTGGCAGGAGGTTGTTTCCACGGAAGCCATCTTGACTTTGCTGAACGTCTTCTCTGGATTCAGCACCAGTGTTCCCACTTCCTAGTACATCAAAATGAAAGCGGCGTTACTGTTCTCAGAGCTTCCTGCTCACAGAACTAATGTTGATGCTGCCTGATAAAATCCCATGATAATACCCCATTTACCCAAGATGCTTTGTTCCTTTGGTAGGCTGTTCTCAGTTTCTGGTACTCTTTCAACTTCTTGTGTTTGGGGAGTTACCTTTTTAAGAAGAAGAAGAAGAAAGTTTTAGTTGTTAAATCTGACTTTTTACAAGTATGGGTTATGGCAACCTTTAGCTTCTTTGGGAACAGTAGGATTTCAGGTTGCTAGTCCCTAAGTAGGGCGAGGGGTATCCCTGCTTACTGTGGTAGAAAAATAAAAAATGGCCATCGGCCTTATAGTGACTCCCTCTATAAGAATCAATAAAAACTCTATGGTAAAAAACCATGGAGCCTCTAGCAATTCCTAGAGAACTTCTGGCTTTTCCCCTGGAAGTGACACCAGTCGTCTCTGGAAATCACTGAAAACTCTATGCAATTCCATAGAGATCACCTTGTGAAATAGCCATTTGTCTGTTGGCATTTAGGCAAGGCACTGTATGTCAGGGAAGTGTTGTTTTAATCAGCAGAGGGTGATTAGAAAAAACACTGAAATTGCTATTGAGACAAGCAAGATTGGCAATGATGTCTGTTATTGTTGTCGTAGGCTAATGTTTTAGAGATGGTCAGAACCATAACTTCAGGATTCGGCAGCTACCAGTAGACCAGATCAGGTGATAGGACCTGAACAGAGTGGATCATTTAGGATTTCTTCAACCCACAAAGATGTGCTAACACAAATGTCTATATAAGCAGATGCCAAAATCCAACACAGACACAGGTTAGATTAAACACTTGGACATTCATAACTTGGATTTATGGATTATGACTGATCATTCCAGTGTCTAGCTCTAGCTCCAGTGTCTAGTTGAGAAACTTCTCTTACCTTATTTCCATAGCCAGAAGCTTCTAAGTCAGCAAGTTTTTCTCACAGAATAAAACAGAAGTCCAGTGGCACCTTAAAGACTAACAGCATTAATTCCAGTCTGAGATTTTGTGAGTCAGTGTTCACTTCCTTAGATACAATGAGTTATGCCTCATGAATGCTCATACTGGAATGTTGGTTCATGTGAGTAGCCGTGTTGAATATCCCTTAAGACATAGTACATTCCTTAAGACATTTGCCCTTGATGATTTGACTGAACTGAGTTTATATAAACCAAATAATTTAATATCAAGTAAGTGAATACCTTGATTCGAGGCATAAACTTTCATAAGAACGTAAGAACGTAAAGGAAGCCAATGTTGGATCAGGCCAGTGGTCCATCCAGTCCAACACTCTGTGTCACACGATGGCCAAAAACACCAGGTGCCCTCAGGAGGTCCAGCAGTGGGGGCAGGACACTAGAAGGTCTCCCACTGTTCCCCTCCCCCCCTCAAGCACCAAGAATACAGAGCATCACTTGCTCCAGACCAAGAGTTCCTATCTATACCTTGTGGCTAATAGCCACTGATGGACCTCTGCTCCATATGTTTATCCGATTCCTTAAGAACGTGCATGTGCTTACAGAAGTGTGCATTCCCACGAAAGCTTATACGCAGAATAGAACTGGTCTTAAAGGTATCACTGGACTCAGACTTTGTCCTGGAGTAAATGTTGTTAGTCTTTATGGTGCCAATTTTTGTTGTTGTGCTACAGTAGACAAGCACAGTCACCCTCCTGGGATTTAAAACGACCTCCTAATGAGTGGGAGAAACCATTCCCCGGGAGGGAAAGTTCCCCTCCAGCAAAGCACACTTGGGCACTGAGAAGAAAGAAAACTTGGTGGCAGGGAGATCTGGCTCCGATTAGATCTTAACAGCTGTCAGCTCCCAATCCTGAGCCCAAGTCGCTAGTGTCTCCTTCTCTCTACTGTCTTGTGATTGCACAACACTTTCTCCCTCAGGCAATGAAGCGTAGGGGGGAAAGGGAGGCAGTGGCAGATTAGGCGCATTGAGAAGTGATGACAGGAACGTCTGGGAGTAGAAGCCACTGGGGGATGCTCCTATACTCAGGACTCCAGAGCAGAAAAACGCCTGAAACTGGTGCTGGAAAGTGTGGTTGTCAAAGCCAATTTATGGCAACCTTGTAGGGTTTTGAGGCAAGAGGCGTCCAAGATTCCCTGCATCTGCATAGCAACCCTAGATTTCCTTGGTGGGCTCCCATCAAAGCATAGGCATAAACTACGGGGGGGGGCTCGAGCCACCCCCGAAATTTCCCAGGGGGGGCTCAGCCACCCCCGGGAAAATGGAGCGTCCAGGCCGGCTGGCTGGCCGGCTGCTGCCGCCACCACCTCTCCCCCTGCTCCGTTCCTCCCTCCCTCCGTCCAGGAACCAGCTGGGCAAATGCCCAGCGTGCTACGCGGAGGAACGGAGGCAGGAGCAGGCGGGAGGGGGGAGGCGGTGGGGATATGGAACTTGTGGGCTGCCGCCTCGTTTGCCCGCCCGCCGGCTGCTACCGCCGCCGCCTCCCCCCCCCCGGGACTGGCCTGGCACGCTGGGCAGTTGCCCAGCTGGCCCCACGGAGGCAGGAGTGGCCAGGCTAGGCCAGTCCGGGGGGGGGGGCGGCGGGGACATGGTCCCAGTGCGCACGCACGCAAAGCGCGCATGCACACAAGAGCCCCTCCCGGATTTTAAAAGTCGATGCCTCTGCATCAAAGCACTAATCAGGGCTGATCCTACTTAGCGTCCTAGATCTGTCCTGAATGCATAAAGAAGATGTATTTATTGAGAATCACAGAGTTGGAAGGGACCTCCAGTTTGTCCGGCAAGGCGGGATATAAACTGAAAGTAATAATAATAAATAAATGTAATCCAACCCTGTGCACAATGCAGGAAATTCACAAATACCTCCCTCCCCCACACCCCACACCCCTGTGACCCCTGTTCCAGGCCCAGAAGATGACAAAAAAACCCTCCAGGATCTCCAGCCAAACTGGCTGGGAGAAAAATTGCTTCCTGACCCCAAAGTGGTGATCCGCCTTTCCCTGGGTGTGTGAGAAAGGGCCACAAAATGGGATTTAGATGGGATTAGATCGGAGAGGGTTTAAGTATAGTTGGCACCGTTCAGTTTTATGAAATAACGCAGACCTATTTCAGTTCCCAGTTTTCTTTTATGTGCTTTCTTACATGAATGTATGAAAGGAACAGGATGTCATTTTGGTAAATGTGCACAGTAGTAGTAGTAGTAGTAGTGGTAGTAGTAGTAGTAGTAGGAGCGGAATTGTTTGGAGGATACCGCGGTGAATATGGATTAAAAGGAGAGTGCAGAAAAGGCAAATACAAACCAGTTTTTTAAAAAAGCATGAAATGAAGAGGGAAAGGCTTCAAATATTTCACAAGGTAATATAAATACCCATTTGCAGGGGTCCTTTCGTAGAAAGAGGTGCAGGAGCTCATTAGCATAACTCATTAGCATACCTCATTAGCATATGCCACATCCCCTGACATCACCGGAAGTGTGTCAGAAAGGGAATGTCAGTTTCAGCCCCATTATACCCTATGGGCCATTGAAATCAATGGCAAAAACTCATAGGGTATATGAGGGGCTGGAGGGGAGGGGGTTTGAGGGAGAGGCTCCAAACTTGCAGGGTAGCTGCTGGGGCCTCTCCTCGAAATACCCACCAAGTTTCAAGAAGATTGGATCATGGGGTCCAATTGTATGGTCCCCCCAACAGGTTGTCCCATCCCCTCCATTGTTCTCTATGGTGGGAAAAAATGTTAACTTTCCCCCTCCCATAGAGAACAATGGAGGGAATGGGGGCAACCTGTTTGGGGGCCTGTAGAATTGGACCCCGTGGTCCAATCTTCTTGAAACTTGGTGGGTATTTCGAGGAGAGGCCCCAGCAGCTACCCTGCAAGTTTAGAGCCTCTCCCTCAAACCCCCTCCCCTCCAGTGGCTTTTAAAATTGCCGCCGAATTTCGGCGGCAATTCAGCAGCAGGCTGAATCAGATTAGAGAATCTGATTCAGAAGAAGAAGAAGAAGAGATTGGATTTATACCCCGCCCTCCACTCCCCAAGGGAGTCTCAGAGCGGCTTACAAACTCCTTTTCTCTTCCCCTCCCCACAACAGACACCCTGTGAGGTAGGTGGGGCTGAGAGAGCTCTTTCCCAAGCTGTCCTTGAGAGAACAGCTGGCACAGAGCTATGGCTTGCCCAAGGTCATCCAGCCAGGTGCTAGTGGAGGAGTGGGGAATCAAACCCGGTTCTCCCAGATTAGAGTCCGCGCACTTAACCACTACACCAAACATGCATTCAGCCCGTGACTGCCCTACTGGCCAGTCCCCAACGGACCCAGTCGCTCCGGCCCCAACGGACCCCTACCCATTTGATATGGTGATATCATTAATTTACTCGGGTTGCAAGAAGAGAGGGACATGATTTTGGTGTTGGCTTGACCAGTATGAGGTGGTTTGATGCCCTCCCCTCTCAATTGTGTTTCAACATAGGTGTGGTCTTCATAGATGTGGTAAAGCACAGTCCACTGTGACGTCTGCGCTTGTGAATCCTGTAGAATTATACGAGACCACAGGAGACATGGAATCAACCAGTCTGAAAGTGGCTAATGATCGCATGCCCCTACTGGAATGATAGTTTTTTTTTGAGGGTGCTAATAAAATTTGTGGCAAGGGAAAGAGCTTTCATAAGTCACTGATACCTGAAGAAGTGAGCAGCGACTCACGAAAGCTCCTCCCCTGCCACAAATGTTGTTAGTCTTTTAGGTAACTACTGGACTCTTGCTCGTTTTTAGTGATCCAAGATGTGCTGAGAATAATAATCTTCTCATTTATATAGCATGTAGGAAGAACAGTCAGTGGCTTGTTTAAAACCACATAGTGAGTTTGTGGCTGAAGCAGAATTTGAACTCTGTCCAGTCTCACATTCTAGTGCTACAGTGTCGAAAGCTGTGGAATCAAGATTCCCGAAATGTAGATATTCTGTGCTTTTATCATTATGCAAAAAAATGAATTGATAAATATTAATAATGCTCACAGTGGGGAGCCAGTTCATTCAAAAGAGCGAAAAAAATTCAATATTGGAGCTTATCTTCTTGCCTGTCTCATCCTTTTAAAAAAGCCTTTTCTTTTATCTTTGCTCCTTTTCTTTTCAGTTTTAAATCTTGCACCCCTCCCCCCCAATGGATCACTGCTAAACATTGAAACCAAACTTCATAAGAGGCGATAGCAGCCTCTCCCTTGGAAATTATCCTGTAGCCAAAATGAATTGGACGGCCTTGTTTTTTTAAAAATACTTTTTTCAACATAAATCTTCAACCCCTTTTCATAAAACAGTGATCCCTAAACACAACAGTGGCATCCACACATTTCTCTACGATCTGTCCATTCACCACTCAACTCCAAATGCAGGGTGGATGAGGCGTGCTGCCAGAGATTCCAACTAAATTATCCGGTGGCAGAACAGAACTTCCCAGCTTCCTACTTCCCCCTGCAACCCACTAATCTCCACAAAATGTTGCGGGGGGGGGGGGGGGTAGAGGACCCCGAAGAATGACATGGGGGGGGGGTCTGCAGTGGGCGGGCATTGGTTGTCAGTAGGTATGTTTGGAGATCACATATAAGTTTTATTTACGGCCGAAGCCAGCAGTTAACATTTAAAACACAACAAAATTGATAGGTAATAAGAACCCCTGTAAATAAAGGTAAGAGAAGCTTAAAACAGCAATAAAATTCATTTTTAAAATTCTTAAGAAACAGACAGTTAACAGTAAGGTGATTGACATTTAACTCGCTGCGTTATTATTGATTTTCTGATTCTTAAAGCTAGCCATCCATATCTGGCCACTAGATATGTTAACTCCGTGTGCCTATCCGCAAGGAGATTTTTCATAATACAAACTCTTTGCCTACTAGTGAGAGGTAAGGACTTAGGGAGTGGAAGTGATTTGCAGAGATTATTATAGGCCTTGCAGTCAAAAATAATATGTTCTAAATTTTCAATGCCTTCGTTACAGCAGGGGCATATACATTCCTCAGATGGGATTTTCTTATACTTTCCCTCTATAGTCGCTAAATATTTTGGGCAATCCTATCTCTCCTGGAGGGCTGCAGAGGCTCAAGTGGTTAAGACGCTGAGCTGCAGATTGGAAGGTCGGTAGTTCAGCAGTTCGAGACCCGAGTGCTGCGTGATGGAGTGAGCTCCCGTCTCTGGCCCTGCTCCTGCCGACCTAGCAGTTCGAAAGCAAGAAATTGCAAGTAGATAAATAGGCAGATAAATGAGAAGTTAACAGCGTTCTGTGCGCCTTGGCATCTAGTCATGCTGGCCACATGACCACGGGAACATCTTCGGACAGCGCTGAGTCTTCGGCTTGGAAACAGAGATGAGCACTGCATCCCTAGAGTTGTATTCGACTGGCTTTTGAGCATGGGAAACCTTTACCTTTACCTATCTCTCTTGGGACCTGGGAAATCCACTTTAGCAATCTGTATAAGGAAATAATCATAAAATCTTCTAATTCTAGGGAAATTGACAATCTTCCAAACTGGCCCCCTGTAGATCACTCAGAGGTGAAATAGCTTATCAACACCCTGAAGCTTGGTAAAGCACCAGGTCTTGATATAATCCCCCCCGAGCTGATTAAAAAGAACACAGAATGGTTGGTACCGGTTTTGGCATCCCTATTTACATGGTTGTCAGTTGAGTTTGGATCCAACCCAATTGGTGCTAGCCAGTCAGTCCTGTCCACTGTTGGCTTTTGTGCCAACCTGTAGAATCAGGGTTCTCTTTAGCGCTATATCCTGGACAGATAAGGGGATCTTTGCACTAAAGGCACTAAATATGCTTTCAAACTGGTCCCACTGATCACTTCTCCTTCCACCCTTATAGGAATGCGGTTTCCTCTCAACAGCCAATTATAGAACAAATAGCCAAAAGCAGGATAACAGAGCCACCACCGTGAAGGGTATGATATCAATATGTCTACATAACTTCAGACTACAGCATCTCACCAGCTCTGTGTATCTCCGGCAGCAGGAGTTCGCAGAAGTGCTCTCCTTCATGCCGAGATTAAAAGGCGCCGCTCAGAGGAAATCTCTCGCACGGAAAGAGGAGGAAGTACTTCGACTGCTGCAGATGTGAGGAGCGCGGAGGTTCTCCTGTCTTTTGTTGTGTTACAGCATGTGGGGCCCGTGGTGCTGTCTGGGTCCGGCATTGGGGTGGAAGTTCAGGGCCCCGGCTCAGCAGGGACCCCCTGCCAAAGCAGCCTGTAGCTTTACATACCATCTAAGGGGGAGGGGGCAGGAACAAGACAATTACATCCAGGGTCCAAAATTACCTTTCCACACTGTTTGGCAGTGCAGGAGTGGGGTAGGGTTGCCAGGTGCTTACCATCTGCTGGCTGGGGGCTCCGGGCTCCCTGGGATCTTCTGGCGCATGCCCAAAGCCTGCGCACAATGATGACATCACCTGGAAGTGACATCATCACGCCGGGCACATCATGCAGGGGACACGATAGAGTTTTTAGCCAAATGCTAGAGTGTCCCCAAGCAACGTGCTTGGTGCAATGACGTCACCTCTAGGTGACATAATCGTGCCAAGCACATTAGGTGTGGTGGGGCTCTTCGGGGGTGGAGATCCCCCACTGGCCAGCTGGCTCCAGAGCAAATTAATTTATGCCGTAGCCGAATCGCTCGCTCACCACTTTAATGCCAGTAGCTCAGAAAGTAGAATTTTCGCTCACTCCACAGCTTAGAGGGAGCATTGCACAACACTCTAGGATTTTCCCTTAGATTGGGAAATGCAGTGATGTCACCACTGAGTTCCTAGCTGGAAGTAAGATTGCAGTGTCACAAGGCACTGTTCCCCCCATTTGTCCCTCCACCACTCCACGGAGCATTGATGGGGGACAGGGAGCATGAGTGGGGAATGCCCCACTCCTAGTGGGCATCTGTCAACCTTACCTCACTACCTGCATCAAAGCCAGGTAGGATTGCCGGCCAGGAGAGTCTGGGGACGGAACTGCGCCAATGCCATTACATCACTTCCTGTGTGAACCCGGAAGTGACATCATGGTGTTGGGGGCAACACGGTAGGATGAATTTTAGAGTGTCACCCTGACGTGATGATGTCACTTCTATGCTCGTGCCTGAAATGATGTAGCAGCTTCAGTGCAACACTGATATTTCCTGTAATTTTTTCTCCTGTAGTGTTACCAGCATGGAGCTTAGGGGGTTGCTAGAGGGAGATTTGGGAGGGAGGGAGGGAGAAAAGTGCCCAAGGTGATGGAGCACCAGGAGAAGGAAGTACGATGGGCAGGGTGTAACATTTTACTCACGCATACTTTTTTATATGTGAACAGGGACAGATATGCTAAAGTAGATCCCCGTGTCACTATTAATTTGGGGATCCATTTTCAATATATTTTACATGTTTGTTTATTTTTATTTCATTTCGCTGGGCTTCCAGCCCCCCCCCCCCCCCACATACCAGGCTCAGGGCGGGTTACAACAGTTTTAAAAACATAAAATAATTTAAAATAGAATATAGCCATAAAAGAGTTACAAAACAATACTACTATATAAAAACCTTAAGAGGCACCACAAGACAAGGTGCTGATGCTGAACTGAACTACTGCAATTCGCTTTATGAGGACCTACCCTTGTGCCTGACCAGGAAGCTCCAACTGACCAGGAATGTATCCGCACAGGTCCTCGTGGGGACCCTCTGGATGGCCTGCATTCAACCTGTGCTGCGCGAGCTGCACTGCTTCCCAGTGGAGGACCGGGTCAGGTCCTTTAAGGCCCTTAGTGGTCAGGGACCCGCATACCTTCGGGACCGCCTCTCTCAGTATGCCCTCGGAAGAGGGTTACGCTCAGGGAATAAGAACCTCCTGGTGGTTCCCGGCCCAAGAGAGATCCGGTTGTCTTCAACTAGGGCCAGGGCTTTTTCGGCCCTGGCCTCCACCTGGTGGAACTCTCTGCCGGAGCATATCCGTGCCCTACAGGAATTATTACCTTTCTGCAGGGTATACAAGGCAGAGATGTTCTGCCAGGCATTTGGTTGAGGACAGTGGCAGGACAGTATGAAATCTGGCACTCTCACCCCCCCCCCCCCCGCACCCTCTGTAAACCCTCCCCCCCAGGAGGCCTGTGGAAACTGAAATTTTTATTCCGCCATCTTGGAACGATGACTGAGGGGTGACATGATAGAGGTTTACAAGATTATGCATGGGACAGAGCAGGTAGAGAAAGAAGTACTTTTCTCCCTTTCTCACAATACAAGAACTCAGGGACACTCCGTGAAATTGCTGAGCAGTTGGGTTAGAACAGATAAAAGGAAGTCCTTCTTCACCCAAAGAGTGATTAACATGTAGAATTCACTGCCACAGGAGGTAGCGGCGGTTACAAGCATGGACAGCTTCAAGAGTGAATTAGATAAACATATGGAGCAGAGGTCCATCAGTGGTTATTAGCCACAAGGTATAGATAGGAACTCTCAGTCTGGGGCAAGGGATGCTCTATATTTTTGGTGCTTGACGGGGGGGGGGGCAACAGTGGAAGGGCTTCTAGTGCCCTGGCCCCACTGGTGGACCTCCTGAGGGCACCTGGTGTTTTTGGCCACTGTGTGACAGAGTGTTGGACTGGATGGTCCACTGGTGTGATCCAACATTGGCTTCTCTTATGTTCTTATGTTCTTAATATGAATTGTTTAATTTGTTGGTACGTTTTAGGTATTTTAATGTTGGTTTTAAGTTAACTATTTATTGTATTTGTTTCTGTTTTAAGTCACCCTGAGCCCTGCTTGCAGGGAAGCGCAGCCTAATAAATTCAAGAAGAAGAAGAAGAATTGGATGAAGTCCCCATTGCTATATAGCTGCAGATCTAACCAATGCAAGGGAAGCAGGTGGGTGAGCAAAGCAGCTATGATGGACCAAAATGCTGCTAGACAGAGCAAAGCTTATAACAGAGCAGAGAAAAGCAGGGGTGGCCACTGTAATTGGATTGTCGCCACCTCAACCATAGGCCTGGCGGAACATCTCCGTTTTACTACATTAGATCCCGCAGGGCCCGGATCTCACTAGAGAGAGTGCACCAGCAGGTTGGCGCTGGTCAAGGCTAGGCGGACACAGAATGCGCTCCCCCTGCCCTCATCTCTGCATGGATGTTATAACAAAGTATTATCCAGTGGCACCTTCTCGTCCTGTTCCGGAGCAGAAAAGATGGTCTCCGGCTGGTTTCTGGAAGCACCAGTTCTCGTTGCAAGGGATTCTGTGCTGTCAGCTGTAACGCAAACCCCAAATGGAAATAATTAAAACCATCAAATTAATAAAAGGAAGGAACTATTGCTTAATTCTAGAAATCCCCCCAAAGCTGCTCCTTAATGTATTCACAGAACGAGTAAATCCTCCGTCTAAGTCCTCAAATTTAATTCCTTCAACTGACAACACCTAAACCGTCAGATAAGCAAAACCTTCTTTCAGGCATTAGTTAGGCAGCGACAGGCAATCATACTTCATTTCCATGAATTACGCAGAGACAACACCGAGCACTCAGATGAAGTAACATTTCCCTTGTTTTAGGAATTAAACCAGATCTACGAATCTGTTGTCTCATATGCAAAAAAAATTGTTTAAGTAGTGCATGATTCCTTTTTCCCCCTTGTGCCATCAAGTCACTGATGACTTCTGGTGACCCCAGAGGGATTTTGAGGCAAGAGACATTCAGAGATGATTGGCCATTGCCTGGCTCCACATCACAACCCTGGTTTTCCTTGGAGGTCTCTCAAACGGAGAGCCAGTTTGGTGTAGTGGTTAAGTGCACGGACTCTAATCTGGGAGAACCGGGTTTGATTCCCCACTTCTCCACACGCAGCTGCTGGTGTGACCTTGGGTCAGTCATAAATTCTTCAGATCTGTTCTCTCAGGAGCAGTTCTTGAAAGAGCTCTCTCAGCCCCACCTAGCTCACAGGGTGTCTGTTGTGGGAAGGAGAAGGGAAAGGAGATTGTAAGCCGCTCTGAGACTCCTTTGGGTAGTGAAGGGCAGGGTAAAAATCCAATCTCCTCCTCCTCCTCCTCCTTCATGTCGCAGCCTGGGAAACTCCTACAAGATAATGACTCAACCCTACCTCACCTCCCTGAGTAGATATAAATTATTTATTTATTTGTTTATTTACTTCAATTTCTAGGCCGCTCTCCCCGCACAGCAGGCTCAAAGTGGCTTACAGGCTTGGTAAACCAGGTTCACATTATCAATAAACAGTTAAAAACATTTTAAGCTCTCATCATTAAAACAATACATTAAAACAATAAATTACCTGCCTACCATTTTTCTTCTCACATTGATACAGAGAGTATCTTTCTGTGTTATACCTTTGAGCGGGGTCCTTTCGAGCAAGAGCTCGGGGGAGCGCAGCTCTGGGAGTTGGTGCCAGCTCCCCCCCCCCCCCCGGTGGGGGAGTGTCTGCTTTTGTCATGGCTGCAGCAAAATAACCCTGTCCCCTGGAAAGGTCCTTGTTCCTCCGACCAGACTTCTGAAGGCTTCAGCCACCACTGAAGCTATCCTCTTAGAATAGAGGTATTTCTAAGACTTGGATTAGTAGCTGTCCCCTCTCTGCCAGCTCTTTTTCTTTCTTTCTCTCTCTCTCTCTCCTTTCTTTCTTGCCTTCTGACATACTTCTGATGATGTCAGGTGGTGTGACATGCTAATGAGTTATGCTAATGAGCTCCTGCACCTCTTTTTCAACAAAATGACCCCTGCCTTTGAGGATGGCAGTCACAGTTGCTGGCGAAACGTCAGGTACTACAATGCCAAGACCACACCCCTTTGCCCGGAAAAGCCACAGCAACTAATAAAAACTATATTGTTTAGAAAATGCCTTCTGTTCTCTCCACAGCAAATGTTGAACCAAAAGATTAGTTACATTAAGAAGAGTGGATTCGGTCCTGAGTAATGAAAGGCTGCTTCCATAGGGCAAGGATTGAGAGTCAGTTTGGTGTAGTGGTTAAGACCGGTGGACTCTAATCTGGAGAACTGGGTTTGATTCCCCACTCCTTCTCCACATGAAGCCAGCTGGGTGACCGTGGGTCAGTCACAGTTCTCTCAGAGCTCCGCCAGCCCCACCTACCTCACAGGGTGCCTGTTGTGGGGAGAGGAAGGCGACTGTAAGCTGCTCTGAGACTCCTCTGGGTAGTGAAAAGCGGGGTATGCATTAAAAATGTCTTGTGTATTGACATGTGACATTATGTCTCTCTAAAGCTGCATTGGTACTAGGACTATCAGATTATTGTATTTAAGTGGAGGGGGTTGGGTTTTTTGTTTTGTTTGTTGATACTGGATCTTGATTTGGCATTGTATGAATTTACTGTACCTTTGGAAAAATGCAATAAAAACAAAGTTAGAAAAAAGTGGGACAGAAAAACCATTTTCTCCTCCTCTTCCTCCCCCTCCTCTTCATCTTCTTCTTCTCCCCTCATGTCAAATGCACCGGCAACAGAGCTTTCACACCTGGGAGTTTCCTGCACATTTTCCTCTGGGTTTTTTTTCCCCCTCTTCCACACATCCTCCACAGAGCCATCTCAGAGGGATGCTTGCTACAGCCGTTCTTGTGATTTTATTCATGCCTGTGCTATAGCACTATCATGGTTCTATTACAACAGCTGATTGTAGCACTGTACTGCTATAGCAGTTACTTTTTCCTTTGCTGTGAAGGCGATCCCACAGGGTTTTCAAGGCAAGAGACATTCAGAGGTGGTTTTCCATTGCCTGCCTCTGTGTAGCGACTCTGGACTTCCTTGGCGGTCGACCCTTCCAAATACTCGCCAGGGCTGACCCTGCTTCTCATCCGGTATCCGATGAGATCCGGCTAACCTGGGCTATCGAGGTCAAGGTAATTACTACTGAACAATAAAAGCTCAAAAAGCCCTCCAGTGGCGTTTCAGGAGAGAAAAAATGCTTGGGGAAAGGAGGCTGTAGTAGAAAATGACACCAAGGTCTGCTTGGAGAAACATGCACACCACTGATAAGGCACTTGGATTATCTTCTCTCCAAAACAGATGGGAGTGAAAATCAGGTTTGCAAAAGAATGTATTCAGGACGGGGAAAACCTAGAAATAGGGTGATTAGAGAATGGTGTGGTGTAAAAGCTAGGGGAAAACAACAGACGCTCTAGTTTGGAAGCCACATTGAAGATAACCCTCCATATGTCAACAGCCTGACAGTCCTGTATGTTTGGGACTGTGTATTTTAGATTGTTCTGGATGGAACGAGAGAATGTGATGGTAAATGCCAGCAGGTTCCTTGAGGGGGGGGGGGGGTTGGAACATGTTCAAGATGACATTCATTCCTTTATCCATCCGCTGCACACTGGCAGGAGAAGGAAACGTGTTTTAAGAAGTGACCCTGGAAATATTACGAATGAAAAGAATCTGGTTTAGAAATTGCTTCGCTGAAGGAAGATAGACCGTAATGCGTTATAAGCAGAAAGAAGGGAAACTGTGTCAAACACCAAAGGTGTTTACATTGTGGGGGGGGGGGGGGGGACCAGTAGAACAAATCATGTGATTCAAGCAAGTCAGCCAAGTCACATGCTATGAGCTGAAAAAAAGCAAAATGCTCTCAGACGAACTGGTTGTTCTGACTTGATGGGGAGGGGGATTCTTCTCACTAACCTCAATAGCAATCTGAAGAAGTGAGCAGTGACTCACGAAAGCTCCTCCCCTGCCACCTATTTTGTTGGCCTTTAAGGTGCTATTGGACTCCTGCTCCTACAGACAGACTAACATGGCTACCCAGCTTGACCTATAGCAATCAGGCATTGAATACATAGGTCCCAGCCTTGGGCTCATCCATCGAGGGGCTGTTGAAAGAAAAATACTCTTGACATTCTGACACAAAACTGCTGACACAAGATTCAATCGCCATGACCTCTCTCACCCCAGGGAGGAACTGTGGTAGAACATAAACTTGGGTATCCACCAGAAGATCCCAGGTTCAGTCCCTGGAGATTCTAGTCAATATAAGTTTTCTGAAAACAGTTTTGTATGCGACCTTTGAGATCAACAGATATTCTGAGTATACTGGACTGAATTCGACAGAGCAGTGGTCTCCATCTCCACATCGTTCCAACAAAGCCCCATGGGCAATGTGCATACAGATGTGTTAAGGGGCTTTTGCAAATGCCCAAGAGCCACTGTGCTCCTTCTGTACAGAGGCAATACCAGCTTTGTAATGTTATAGAGTGGTTCCTCTGAAAATCGTGACTGGTTGCCCGTCAATACAAGTACTGTAACTCATTGTTGCTTACTATATTCAGAACGGGAAGCTGATTGATGATACATCACTACCTCAGATGCTAATGAAAAGTGTGTAATAGAGTTATATTTTCTTGAAGAAGATAGCCGAAACGAAGCTCTTAATATCTGGAACCTTTGTTGAATGGATTATAGTTTATTGAAGAATTTCATCTACAGTAAATACGCTACGTAATCTTCTTTGTATTACCTTTCTCTATTTTTTTTTAATATGGTACGTAAGAATTAGTTCATTGTAATTCTAGGCTGCGATCACACGCACAATTCGCCCCGACATAGGTGCGAATGCCAGGCGGATTAAAGGAGCTCGATCAGACGCCAACATCTGGGAAGCGCCCCGCAGCTGCTGGCAACCCATTTTGCTCCACCGCATGGGCAGAGTAAAAAAAACACCTTGGAAAGTCCTGTAGCAAACCCAGCGTGCCCCAGCGTGCTCCCATGGCGTCAGGATAGTCTGATCAGGCTATCCGAACTCCGTGCAGTTGTCCCCCCCACCCCCGTCACCGTATGCGCACACTCTCCCCCCACACATTCCATAGGGAGACCTCAGTGTGGAGATGCGATTCATCGATTCCTCACACAAGCGCATCGGGAACAAACAGTAAAAAACCCTGACTCACCCACAGTTGCGTCTGATCATGCAGTGTTGGGCTATGCCCGCATCTACAAAAGTCTGTGTGATCGCACAACTGCTGGTCAACTTATGCTGGAGGAAATAGCCTCACTTCCTCCCTGCTTTTTCTCACGCATGTGACAGCCACCCTGGTGTCTTTTGTACACAGCCTTCACTATTGTTAATATTGTACTGTTGTGTGATCTTTCTCTTTGCTTACCTTCTGTACAGATGTTGGGAATGGCTCTTGGTAAGGGGATGACGCCCCAGCTTTGTGTGTGTGTGTGTGGGTCCAGTATGTAGCTAGGGTTGCTAGCTTCGGGTTGAGAAATACCTGGAGATTTGGGGGATGGAGCCTGGGGAGGGCGGGGGGTTGGGGAGGGGAGGGGCCTCAGTAGGGTGTCTTGCCATACAGTCCACCCTCTAGTGGCCATTCTCTCTGGGGGAACTGACCTCTGTCATCTGGAGATCAACTGTAATTCCAGGAGCTCTCCAGACCCCACCTGGAGGTTGGCCACCCTATGTGTAGCCCCTTGCTCACTGCTGCCATGGAGCAAAGCATCATATTTAAAACGATTTAGATGAAAAGGATGTGACACCCTGAACAGAGAGTGGGGGAAATTCTTCCCGGCGATTGGTACCCCGTTATCGAAAAAGAGACAGCGTATCTCAAATCTTATTATGACGAAAGAGACGCACTGACTCTTTGTAAAGCACCGACTGTTTGTCTCTGTTGCTGGAAAATAAGTTATCTGAGAAACAAAGCATTTAATGACACTACAGTGTTCCAATTATCCCTCTCCAGATTATATTGTTTAGCCACCTCCCACTATCTGAATGGAAGTATCTGCAGACGCCCAGGAATGGGGATAAAGACAGCCAGGGTTAAACAAAAGGAAGCAGGAGGGAAAAGGTGGATTTGGTGTAAACATGTTACTACTGGATTTGGGGGAATGAATACCATGCTGTGACGGCTTAATTAAATATTAATTGTTTGTTGAGGAGTTCAAAGGTAGGCACTCTGGAGCATGAAAAATCACGAATGTGACGCTTGAAGTCTGCTTGGAGAAAGGGAATAGAAAAGCATAACGAAATTTTTATTTTCACTGTGACTGCAGCGGGCAGACCTTCTAAAGAGACCGTGGTAATGGGCAAGGGAACGGGCGCGGAAATGTTAGTGGCGGTAAAAGTTGAACACAGCTGTTTTATATTTTTATTCTTACACTTAATTGCCAAAGGGGGGGGGGGGGGAGACAGATAAAAGTGAGAATGAAAGTTGAGCATAGGCTAACGGTACGTTCAGAGGGGCAAGTTTCACCTGGAAATAAGGGTTGCCAGTCTTCAGGTGGGAACAACCAAAAGAGAACCACGGGGAAAAAGAAGAAGAAGAAGATATTGGATTTATATCCCGCCCTTCACTCACTTGGAGTCTCAGAGCGGCTTACAAACTCCTCTCCCTTCCCCTCCCCACAACAGACGCCCTCTGAGGTAGGTGGGGCTGAGAGAGCTCTGAGACAATTGCCCTTGAGAGAACAGCTGGTACAGAGCTATGGCTTGCCCAAGGTCACCCAGCAGGTGCAAGTGGAGGAGTGGGGAATCAAACCCGGTTCTCCCAGATTAGAGTCCGCGCACTTAACCCCTACACCAAACTGGATATACGGCAAAAAGATCAAGCAAGGCCACCAGGGCATTGTTCTATTAGATTAGAGATTAGCGAGTTGGGGCCCTGGCATCTCGACAACATCCCCTGCTGGGGGCTATTGAGAGGGGGGGGTGGCTTCTGGGAATTGAGAGAGCCAGCTGTGGAGATGGAGTCCCCCTTTATCTAAAAGAGCCGTTGGAGGGCAAAGCGTGTGTTAATGAAGCGGGCTGTTACTATAATCCATCCAACCCAGGCAAAGTCTGGAGAGTTAATTGCTCAGGCTGGGCCTGTCTCTCTGAGTCAGCCAGAGAAGGGGAGAGATCTGAGGCCGCAGCCGATCAAAGGCCCCCACACTGTCCATTTTCCAGTGACTCAGCCTAAGTACTTCTTTAGCAGGTTTAATCGAGTAAGATAAAGATCCCCAGCAACTCAGGGATATTCCTACGTTCTCCTCCAGCAAGACCCCTGCTGATGGTGTGGGAGGGGGGAGATAGCCACAGAAAGTGGAGACGAAACCCCTGAGCGAGAGCTCCACAGCAAATGCCCCAGCAGTAACTGATGAGAGGATGAAGCAGCCTATGGCAAAGACCTTCATTCAAAATTGTCCCATGGTACATTTTGGACATACTAGAATCCCCCGGAATTACAACTCATTTCCAGACTGCGAAGATCAGTTCCCCTGGAGAAAATGGATGCTTTGGAGGGTGGACTCTAGAGCATGGTTTCCCCCTGCGGTCCAGGAATTTCCCATCTCAGAGCTGGCAACCCTAATTCGGGTTGATCTCTGTTGCGCACTGGGTTCGACGCATGGAGAAGCAGGACAACAGCTTGATGATCGGCTCTTAGTTTATTCATACACAATAAACACGACTACCAGCCGAGGCGGCCAATTATATACACCCACCTAAGACACACCCACAGTCCCATTGGAGGGTTTGAATCTCCCGCCAAAGTCCCTATTGGTGAAATCTAGGTGGTTCAGGATCCTTGGCCCCTATTATTTCCAGGAGCCAAACTCGGCCTGCATGTCGCTGCATGGTGGTAACAAGATTGTTACCACCATACCCCAACTGCAGTTTTTCTATAGATCCAGCTGGGGTAGCCATGTTGGTCTGAAGCAGCAGAACAAGGTTTGAGTCCTGTGGCACCTTTAAGACCGGCACAGTTTAATTCACGGTGTAGGCTTTCATGTTCACACACTTCAGCTATCTGAGGAAGTGTGCCTGCACACAGAAGTTTTTACCCAAAATAAAGCTTTGTTGGTCTTAAAGGTGGCACCGGAATCAAATTTTGTTCTGTAGTTTTCTACAGCATTAAATCTCTTCAGAGATTTATTTCCTTGTTCCCAGGGAAACGATTCCTGCTATTAATTGGGTTTGGGGAGGGTATAAATGATCGTTCCATTTTGTGTGTGGGTTTGTATGTACATGGTTGCCAACTCCAGGTTGGGAAAGACCTAGAGATTTGGGGCAGAGCCTGGGGAGGGCAGGGTTTGGGGAGGGAAGGTCGCTCAGCAGCAATGTGTTTCCGTACAGCCCACCCTCGAAAACAGCCATTTTCTCCAGGGGAACTGATCTCTGTTGTCTGGAGACCAACTGCAGTCCTGCCAGGTATCCAGGCCCCACCTGGAGTTTGGCAACCCTGGTATACAAGGGAGAAAAATCAGAGAGAGAGAGCGAGAGATTACACAACATGTGCTCTTTTTCGTTGCAAATCAACAACATGCCAGTCAGTTTCTGAGGATTACGTCAGCGTGCCTTTCAGAAGCCTGGTGATTCACAGGAGCTGGTTGAAGCCCAGTGCAGATACCTGAGCAGATTATAAATGAGCTGCCTTCTTGGCTTTAAAAAGCGAGAAAGGCACTGCTTGAATCCAGCCGATTCTAGCAAAAGTAACAGTAGAAAAGAGCCAGAGTCCAGGAGCACCTTAAAGATGGACAAAATTTGTGGCAGGGGATGAACTTTCGAGAGTCAATGCTCACTTCTTCAGATACAAGTGACTCACAAAAGCTCATCCCCTGCCACAAATTTTGTTAGTCTCTCAGGTGCTCCTGGACTCTGGCTCTTTCCTACTGAAGGAGGGAGCCGTGACTCAGGAAAGCTCTTCCCCTGCCACAGATTTTGTTAGTCTCTGAGGTCCTCCTGGACTCTTGCTCTTTTCTTCTGCTACAGACAAACATGGCTACCCATCTTGCTCTACCAACAAGAGTAACTTTCAGTTCTGTCCATGCATATACACCTGTTCAAATCTATATAAACAGGCACACACACACAAACCCACATGAAGTGTATTGTAATGTATTTTGTAAACGTTTAAATGTACGGCGTCTCGCTTTTGATCGGAACATCACTGTTTCACCTGTTCCATGCAAATCACTCCACAAATAAACGGGCTATACAAATATTTGCTGCTGTGTCTGAGCTAACACAAGCCGCATTGTCCGAAGAAGACACTGGTCAGATCGACCCATTTATTTAGGTTGTCTGGCATCTCCGTTCTATGTGCAATTGGTTTTCTAGTGACAAGAGGCTACTGTAGCTTTTGTGCTCTTACCTTCTTCAGCTGGAACACATTCAACATATTCTGGATCTCCAGTGGCTTGGGTGGATCTCGGAGGCAGTGGACAAACAAGTTCTCCATCAGGATCCTTGAGGAGGCTGCTGACTGGAACGTTGCTAGGACATTCTCAAAAACAAGGGTGGGGGGAGTTAAGTGAGCAACGTTGGGAAAACAAATTGCCAGGAAACAAACGCTATGCACATTGGTAGCAATGCCAACCTCCAGGTGGGACTTGGGGATTCCCTGGAATTACAGCTCATTTCTGGACAACAGATCAGTTCCCCTGGAGAAAAAGGAGTTGGCAACTCTGGTCTGACCTTTCTCAAACCTGCTTTGCTGTGAAGTTTTGGGAAAGATCACAGCAAAGCCTGGGAGGGTGCTGTATACGTGGGAAAGTTTGGGGGTTTCTGGCCCTTCCCACATAGCAGCCATCTGCCCCCACAGTAGCCATTTCCCCTCTCTACCACAGAGGGTTCTTTCATATATTTTTTAAAAATATTGGCCATATAGCAGCATTATAGAGGCGTGTTCTACCAAAACATGCATCAGGTTCTTTGAGTTCCTAGCTTCCTTTTTTTTTAAAAAGTAAGTCTGTATGAGGAGAAAGCTTATTTTCACAATGAAGTGGGATAGAGACTTACTTAAATAAAAAATAAAGCTGGAAACTCAGAAAACCTGGTCCGTATTTTGGTATCAAGGTATGTCAATACTGTTGGATATTGTAACTCTGCGTATAAGACCAGGAGTGTAGAGTTTTGTAAATTCCGGGGGGGGGGGGATCTTTAGCGTGCTCACTGGGGCAATGTCCCCCCCCGGGAAACTGCCGTGCCTCCCCGGGCCCTTCCAAGGCCCGCCAGCCGCTGCTGCCGGTGTCTCTCTCTCCCCACCCCCGCCGTGGCCGCAGCTGCCGGGCCTCGGAAGGGCCTGGGGAGGCGCGGCGGCAGGCGTTACGTTTTCCCGGGGGGGCTCAGTCCCCCCCGGGAAATTTCGGGGGTGGCTCGAGGCCTTGAGCCCCCCTGTAGTCTATGCCTATGTATAAGCCCCCATCGGCAGATTAGTCTGAAGAACTTTTTAGCCCTACATAAGTCTTGTTGGTTTCCATATATGATACAATTCAGTGAGATTCCGTGCACAAAACTAGTGATTACCTCCTAGTTTTTCTTGCAGAACACTGTTAGTGATTCCAACAGGTAGATCCTTACAAACACCATTTATGTCAGGATCGGTGCTGGTGGAGGTTTCAGAGCTAGCTCTTTTTTCCTGATCAGTTCGGTCCTTCCTTCTGGTGATCACTGGCAATGGACCTGATGTTGGGACACCATCTTGGATACTCTCTGAAAAAGGAGGCAAGGGAATAGAAATGAAAGACAGGAAAGGTACTAATTAAAAAACAAGGTACAAAAGTAGTATGGGATGGATGAAGTTGATCATGTTACGATATTTCTTTGCAGAAGAGGAAGAGAAAAACAGGGCTCCATGATATGGTTAAAAGCTGGTTTCCACATGAACTTTTGTAGGCAGGGGACTGTTCTACTGGATCGGCCCAACTCTCCTTGGCTGGCACCTGGTATATCGCGAATCTTTCTTCCCGAGCCTCGTTGAAACTATTAAAATATGTCTTTTGCTTTTGTTTTGTTAATCCAAGGACAAAGCTACCTTGAATGGTAAACATGCATACAGAGCAATGTAGTTGATACTTCAACTACATTGTTGCTACTAAATGGCGTGGGTGCCCCCTTACAGTTTGGAGTAGTGGTTAAGAGCGGCAGACTCTAATCTGGGAGAACCAGGTTTGATTCCCCGCTCCTCCACATGCAGCCATCTGGGTGATTGTGGGCCAGTCACAGTTCTTTGAGAGCAGTTCTCTCAAGAGCGGTCCTCAAAAGAGCTCTCTCAGCCCCACCTACCTCACAGAGTGTCTATTGTGGGGAGGGAAAGGGAAGAAGATTGTAAGCCGCTCTGAGACTCCGAGTGAAGGGCGTGGTATAAATCCAATCTCCTTCTCCTCCTCCTCCTCTAAAGCTGAGCTATTTCTATCCAAACCAGACAATCCCCCCGCAAAGTAAGACATTTCCCTGGCAGCGAAACAACTGGGAAGATCACAGGGACATTGCATAACTGTGTGGAGAGGAATCCAAGTATTTCAGCTTCCAGAGCAGTGCCTATTTGAAATGGGTCTTAGAATCCAACTGGAAAAATCAGCAGGCAGAAGACCTTGGACACTTTATAGGTTTATTTTTTCCCCTTTGCTCAAAGCAGTTGTGCAGCAAAGGGAAAGAGAAGACATCAAATGGGAAAAATAGCAGTGGGGTAAGGTTTGTTTTAAGGGGCCACGGTGGCTCAGAGATTAAGATGCTGAGTTGTAGACCAGAAGGTCAGTAGCTCGGCAGTTCGAGAACCAAGTGCCGTGTGACGGAGTGAGCTCCCGTCTCTGGCCCCAGCTCCTGCCAACCTAGCAGTTCGAAAGCAAGAAACTGCAAGTAGATAAATAGGTACCGCTTCGGTGGGAAGGTAACAGCATTCTGTGCGCCTCGGTGTCTAGTCATGCTGGCCACATGACCATGGAAATGTCTTCGGACAGCGCTGGCTCTTCAGCTTGAAAACAGAGATGAGCACCGCCCCCTAGAGTCGGATTCGACTGCCTTTCGAGCAAGCCTTTTCCTTTTTAAGGCTTATTTTGTCCTGACCTGGATGGCCCAGGCTAGCCTGTTCTTGTCAGATCTTGGAAGCTAAGTAGGATTGGTCCTAGTTAGCAGGCGTGTAAACTACGGGGGGCAATGCCCCCCCCTCCCGACGGGCTGCCAGGTAGCATCATGAAGCTGCTCGGGCTAAAACTGTGCCATCTTATCCTCTCCACTTGCACAGAGGCTGCCAAATCTGCTTTCTTTCTCTGGGACTTTGGGCCATTTACGTGCCACACAAGGGCTCCCTTCCACTGCCTTACCTTATTTTTTCCTTGGGATCTTTGGAAGTTCTGCCTAAAGTCCCTACTTCCAACCTGTGGATCATTGAAACAGACAACGTACTGGAAGTTAAGGTGATTACGGTATCCTGGCACTTGCAGCTTTAGAGAAAAATAAATGGAAGATATGGGAATAGCCATTTGGGGGGGGGGGGTCTTTGTGTGTCTGTGGGGGTGGGGGAGATAAAGCCGGTTCACCAGATACAGAAAGTGAGACAACCAACCTCTTTGATGCTGGTTGTCCATTTCAGCACCTTTCTCTCTCTTTCTTGTCTTCCTCCTACTGACGGCAAACTCTCCATGGCTTATTGGAGGTAAGTAAAAACTACGTTGAGGAGTCTCTAGGATTTCACTGCTGACCACCTGGCGCGCCTTGCTTCCATGTTCTGGCTCAGGAAAGTGATCACTCGACAAAGGAGCCAAAGGCTTATTGCAGACATAAGCCTCGGAACTGGATGCGTCACCACCGGCTGCTGAAAAGCAAGAGGCAATAACTAGAGTGACTGAGTAGAGGATGTTTTCGCCTGTCTGCAGATGAGTTTCTCCTATACTAGCAACATCAGTTCCCTATGGCTTTTCCTGGGCTTCCAGATGGCACTCGAAATTAAAATGGAAAAGCTAATGGTAACATGGATCCGCGGTGGCTCAGGGGTTAAGATGCTGAACTGCAGACCAGAAGATGGCAAACTTGATGGCAAACAACAACAACTACTACTACTAGTAGTACTACACTACTACGATTATTATTATTATTATTATTATTATTATTATTATTATTATTATTATTATTACAGAGCATGTGGTTATCACTTGTCCAAAGTGTGTTGCTGTACCTCTTGGGTTTTTCCTTTTGGTGTGGGGCTCCCTTTCCAACCGAACCAGCAAAGGAAAGACCGTAAGTTCCTTCGGGAGCTCTCTGAATTTAAGTTTCCCCCTCTGAGCTCTGAGTTGTTCTTCAGATATCACAGGTAACCTGAAAATCTCCAGCATCTACAGGAAAACAAAACTTCAAAACGTTGTTGTTTTTTGTCATCTTTGACACCGAAGTTATTTTGACAACACCCAGCATTGACGTCTTTGACACCACCCATTTCAAATGTCTCCAAGAGGATTATAGCTCGCCTGTCTCCCAGAAATCTATTCCTATCCCCCCACCCCTGGCCCGCCCTGCTAGGGATCGGCTCTGCAGATGGGATCCTGATTAAAATCTGGCTCCAGAACTGACTTTCTTCCATGTTATTGTAACTGTTTTGAAATAATTTTGGGGAACGTTATTGTTTGTACTTGTAAGATTACTTCTAGCTGACAACCAATTACAAACACAAAGCAGGGAATGTTCTTACAGGCAGCTTCAAGAGGGGACTGGATAAACATATGGCGCAGAGGTCCATCAGTAGCGATTCGCCAGAAGGTCTAGATGGAACACTCTGTCTGAGGTAGTGATGCTCTGTATTCTTGGTGCTTGGGGGCAACAGTGGGAGGGCTTCTGGAGATCTGGCCCCACTGGTGGACCTCCTGATGGCTCCTGGGTTTTGGCCACTGTGTGGCACAGAGTGTTGGACTGGAAGGCCACTGGCCTGATCTAACATGGCTTCCCTTATGTTCTTAAGAGCAGAGGTCCATCCCCCAGCCCCATGGGAGTGGGATGCAGGCTACACAATCTGGTTCTCTAGGCCTAGCATAGCCAGGTCCCCTAGTTGACCAGCGGTGGGGGGAGGGCGTTCCAGAACGTCCCCGTTGTGATGACGTCACCCCGAAGTGATGTCATCACGCCAGGGACATTGCGCAGGGACGCTCTGGTTTAAAGGCACAACTCTATGGCAAAACTGGCTGAAAACCATAGAGTTTTGCCTCTAAACCAGAGCGTCCCCTGTGTGACATCCCCGGCATGATGACGTCACTTCTGAGTGATGTCATCATGTCGGGGAAGTCATGTGGGGATGGGGATGTGGCTGTTTGGGGGTGGGGTTTCCCCTGCTGGCCACCTGGCCAGCAATGGGGAGAAGCCCCAAAACCTGGGGAACCCCTGCCCCAACCTGGGGACCAGCAAGTCTATCCAGACCTCATGTGGCCCACGGGCCTTATATGGGGCAGCCAAGCAACGGAGGATTATGCCAGATGCTGAATTCATGGTTAGGCCTTTTGAATGTAAGAACTGCTGTACGCCTTCCTCCCCTCTGGTCTGTTCAGCACATGTCCTTCTGTAGCTGCCTCTGTACAGGAATTCGTCCTTTATTTATTATCTGTTTACAAAATGTATATCCTGCCTCACTGCCCTTACGAGGGCTGCCAAGGTGGCTAACTATTGAATACATAGATGACAAAATTACATTATAAAACCATTAAAATAATCTCCCTTCCCAAACACACATCATTAAAACAGCTTTAAAAAGAGTTTTCAACACCCCCCCCCCCCGAGTTACAATACCTTCAAAATATAAAAACATTGGTTAGGAAGAAGGGATCACTGAGGGAAACGCCAAATGAAATGAATAAAAAAAGGTCTTCACCCGCTGGCAGAAGATAGTGACAAAAGCTGCCTTGTACCGGATCAGGCCATTGGTCCATCAGTATCAGTTGTCTACTCAGACCGGCAGCAGCTCTCAAGGGTCTCAGGCAGAGGTCTTTCACATCACCCGTTAACTGACTGTGAACTGGAGATGCTGGGGATTGAACCAAGCACCTAGATGGTCTACCACGGAGCCACAGTCCCTCTGTGAATCTGGAAACCTCTGAAAAGCTGGCAAACTCTACTGCACTGGCAAACTCTACTACTCTGATCCATGAGAACCGTTCCTACAGTCGTCATCCACAGGTGACGATGTTCAATTCCTTCACTGATAGGGTTGCCAACTCTGGTTTGGGGAAATACCTGGAAATGTTTGGGGTAGAGCCTGAGGAGGGCGGGGTTTGGGGAGGGGAGGAGCCTCAGCAGGGGCGGCCAAACTTGCCTAACATAAGAGCCACGTAGAATAAATGTCAGATGTTTGAGAGCCATAAGACATGAACAAATATTACACACATTTTTATAGAAAAATATGCAAACTTGCTTGCTATTAACATTAAATGAGACTGCCAAAAACAAAAGGGATTAAAAACAGATACTGATAATAATATTTATTTATCAGATGATATTTGTAGGCGGGGTGGGGTGGGGTTTGAGAACATATTTAAAGTTAAAGTTGCTTTCTTTCTCTGCTCCCCCCTGCCTCAAGCCTACCCAAGGAGGGGAATACTGGCTGGAGAAAGGAAAACCGACCAGGAAGGCGTGCTTTCCCTTCACTTCCCCAGCCGCCCTACTGGGAGCCGCACAATATGTGTGAAAGAGCCACGTGTGGCTCTGGAGCCACAGTTTGGCCGCCCTTGCCATAGAGTCCACCATTCAAAGCAGCCATTTTCTCCAGGGGAACTGATCTCTGTCGGCTGGAGATCAGCTGTAACAACAGGAAATCTCCAGCCACCACCTGGAGGCTGGCAACTCTACGCACTGATGACGCTTTCGCTCTGTTGAAATGTGTATGAACTTACCGGCTTCCTGACTCCACTCCGCTCTGAGCTTGTGCCAGGCTGGATGAGGGGCAAGAAGCTGGAGGGTCCCCCTTCTCTGGCACTCGGGTTCTTCGGATGCCGTTGGTTTACTGTGGGAGGCCAGAGGAAAAGGGAATTCGAACACAGAAGCTCCACGCCAGGGGTAAATCACTTAAAGCCCATTTGTTTCAATGGGGTTTCAGCACAACTAATTTTATTTGGACAGAGGTTTCCCAGATATGGAATGTACATCTATTTTACCATTTTAAAAAAGTCATTTACAGTTATTTATTTTGAAAAGAATTTGCCACTGCTTTGAGGCAGCTTACAAACATAAGGAAATCAAACTGCTAAAACAACCAGTTTGGTGTAGTGATTAGGAGCGCGGACTCTTAATTTGGGAGAATCAGGTTTGATTCCCCACTCCTCCACATGCAGCTGCTGGATGACCTTGGGTCTGTCATAAGTTCTCTCAGAGCTGTTCTCTCGCAAGCAGTTCTCGAAAGAGCTCTCTCAGCCCCACCTCCCTCACAGGGTGTCTGTTGTGGGGAGGGGAAAGGAAAGGGATTGTAAGCCGCTCTGAGTCTCCTTCGGGTAGTGAAGGGTGGGGTATAAATCCAATCTCTTTGTCTTCATCCAAGGTATTGTGTCCAAAAATCTGGGGGGAGGGCACACACATATGTATTTACATTTAGATTTGAGTCCAGTACCTCCTTAGAGACCCACAAACGTTTCAGGGTACCAGCTTTCAAGAGTCAAAGCTCTCTTTGTCAGACATAAGTTATTTATTGACATACTTATATACCTAGGGTTGCCAAGTCTTACCTTGCTTTTAGTGGGGGGGGGAGTCCTTGCTGGTCCGGGAGTGTTTTTGTGTGCGCCTGAAGCATGCACGCCGTGATGACATCACCCGGAAGTGACGTCATCACGTCAGGCACGTTGGGGTGGGACCTCTGTAATTCGAGAGAAAACCATAGAGTTTTCCCTCAAATTATAGAGCGTCCCCCCCCCCCGAAACGTGCCCGATGCGATGACGTCACCTCTGGGTGACAGCATCGCGCCAGGCCCGTCTTCGCCGCCTGGCAATTTGGGGGTGGGGTTTCCCCCAGCGGCCCAATCTGGGCCGCTGGGGAGGAGGCCGATTGAGCAGGGGTTTCCCCGCCCCCCGGGAGGACTTGGGAACCCTATATATACCCCACTTTTCTCCCCAACGGGGAACCAAAGTGGCTTACATTGTTCTCCTCTCCTCCATTATATCCTCACAACAGCCCTGTGAGGTGGATCAGGTGGAGCGTGTGTGTCTGGCCCACCGTCACCCAGCGAGCTTCCATGGCACAAGTTGGGATTTGAACCTGGGTCTCCCAGAGGCTATTCTGACACTCTTAGCCACTGCACAACACTGGCTAACGAAGGAGAACAAGACACAACGGCTGCATCAGAAAAACCAATATAGTTTCAAAAGTTTGCCTACAAGTGCTACAGAACTCTTTAAATATTGGTACAGTATATCCAGGGGAGGGAAGTGTGGAGAGTCTGCAGTAAGGGAATCCTGGCTAATCCCAGCCCCCACACATAAATTCATGTTTTTTAGGTGTCCCCCTAACACAGACGGGAGCTGCGGTGGCTCAGAGGTTAAGACGCTGAGCTGCAGACCGGAAGATCAGTAGTTCAACAGTTCTAGACCCGAGTGCCACGTGATGGAGTGAGCTCCCATCTCTGGCCCCAGCTCCTGCCAACCTAGCAGCAAGTAGCAAGTAGACTGCAAGTAGATAAATAGGTACAAGTATAGGTATAAGTAGGTATAGGTATAAGTAGGTATAAGTAGATAAATAGGTATAAATAGATAATAGGTATAAGTAGATAAATAGGTATAAATAAGTAGATAAAGCAAGAAACTGCAAGTAGATAAATAGGTACCGCTTCGGTGGGAAGGTAACAGCGTTCTGTGCGCCTCAGCGTCTAGTCATGCCGGCCACATGACCACGGAAATGTCTTCGGACAGCGCTGGCTCTTCGGCTTGGAAACGGAGATGAGCACCACCCCCTAGAGTCGGATTCGACTGGCTTTCGAGCAAGGGAAACCTTTGCCTTTACCTAACACAGAAGGCGTGAAGCTGATTTGTGTTCACATAGCTGTGGAATTCCTGGGTGAGAGCAGGTTCTTCTTAGGCACCTTGCTATGATTTCCTCTCCTGCTCCACCCCATATGTCTATCACACTGGCAGATTATCCTTTCACATTTTCTTGTTTTAGAGGCCCCACGCTGCATTCCTGCCATACCAAGGCAGATAATGGAGAATTGCACAAGGAAGTAAGTCGTTACTGGCCCTCCTTCGGGTGCTTGTTTGGAGAGCCAGTTTTGGTGCGGTGACTCTAATCTGGAAGAAAGGGGTTTGATTCCCCAGTCCTTCACATGCAAGCTGCTGGTGTGGCCTTGGGTCAGTTACAAGTTCTCTCAGAGCTGCTCTCCCATGAACAGTTCTCAAAAGAGCTTACTCAGCCCCACTTACCACATAGAGTGTCTGTTGTGGGGAGGGGAAGGGAAGGGAAGGAGATTGTGATAGTCTCCCATCCAAGTACTAAAAAGGGCTGACCCTCCTTAGTTACCAAGATTTTATGAGACCAGGCTGGCCTGGGCCATTCAGGTCAGGGGCCAGTGTTCCCTCTAAGCTGACTTAGTGTGAGCTAGCTCACAGTTCTTCAGCCTCCTGCTCACACATTTTTGTCCCAGCTCAGGGAAAATGGCTCCAGAGCAAACTAATTTATGCAGTAGCCAAATCGCTCACTCACAACCTTAATGTCAGTAGCTCACAAAGTAGAATTTTTGCTCACAAGACTCCACAGCGTAGAGGGAGCATTGGTCAGGGCAGGATGTCCTTACAGAAAGGGAAGTTACAGAGATGAATAACTGCCAGGAATCCAAGATGGAAGCATGCACAGATTTATGCCAGTCCACTAAAGCAACTGTGCAGGGTACATCTGGGGATATCGATGACTGAGACCTTACTAATAAAAGGCTCACAACAACCTTTGTTTGGGCTGCTGAAACTGTCCGTATTATTAATCAGCATACCAACTACCGGTAACGTTAAAAGTGTATAGTAGGGAGTGCCTCCTGCAGGTGGGAGATTTCTGCTTTTCCCTCGCCTCCCCCTTATTTTAAGACAGCGCATTCTAAGAATGTTCCAATCAGCAAATTGTTTTGCTGTGTTTCGAAGGAGGAAACTCTTGAGTTCATTTAAGAAATTCCACCGTATCTATCGTGTGGAAATAAGCAGGTGATGATGACTTTTAACCGGTTCTCAACCTTAGCTTCTTACCACTATCTGAGAGCTTTCTTCCCCGGAAAAAACCACCATAGAAAGTCACGTGGGATTTCTCTCGCCAAAGCTCATAAGTATCGGGAAGGATCTTCTCCAGAGCTGGGCAATCAGTAGGCCGGTTTGCCATTTCAATTTGGTCATGATCCTCCTTGACGAGTTCCCGGTTTTGATAAACTCCCACATTTGGATGCTAGAAGATGGCAGGACAGAAGATGTGAAAAAACTGAATTTATGAATGTTTTAGCTTGGCCTTACAGAAGATAGTCACATGCCTGTTTTTAGGGTTGCCAACCTCCAGGTGGCAGCTGGAGACCCCTGTGATTACAACTGGTGTACAGGTGACAGAGATCAGCTCCCCTAGAGAAAATGGATGCCTTGGAAGGTGGCCTCCATGGCATTATACTCAACTGAAGTCCCTCCTCTCCCCAAACCTCCCCTTCCTCAGGCTCCACCCCCAAAATCTCCAGGAATTTCTCAAGCTGGAGCTGGCAACTCTACCTCTTTTGCATAGCTACTTCCTACACAATGAAGAGTGAATTTATCAACTGGCACATTCAGGCAGTCCCAGGTCCTCTGTGTTATGAAAGTACCGCCAAGGCCAGGCCAGGCCAGGCCTAGCTACTACTACAAACAAAGAGATATGCTGCTTCTGCCAATGGTTCTGGTAATGTTTTCTGTTAGTAAATTAAATATTGTGGGTTGCACCCAAAGAGCCGTTTCTGTTAACCGTGACTGCCAACAACCTGGAGGGAAAAGGTCCTGTCTCTTTAACAGAGGCTGAATGGGATGGCATTTACCTCAGGGCCTTGAAAAGCTTCATCCCACACATTAAGCCTCTATTTAAAGGGATGGGACATTCTTTTTTTCCTCTTTCTCCTGAGCTGGCAACAGAAGGTTGGATCCAGACTAGGGTTACCAGACATGCCCTCTTTTTTTGGCGCCTGTCCTCTTTTAGGCTCTTTTAAAAAAACTGATGAAAATGTCCTCTTTTGGAGTTGGAAGGTTAGGAATATTCCTAGTTAGTGGCAATTAGGGTAAAGGTAAAGGTTTCCCTTGCTTGAAAGCCAGTCGAGTCCAACTCTAGGGGGTGGTGCTCATCTCCATTTCCAAGCCGAAGAGCCAGCGCTGTATGAAGACATTTCCATGGTCATGTGGCCGGCATGACTAAACGCCAAGGCACATGGAACGCTGTTACATTCCCACCGAAGTGGTACCTATTTATCTACTTGCAGTTTCTTGCTTTCGAACTGCTAGATTGGCAGGAGCCGGGACCAGAGCCGGGAGCTCACTCTGCCATGCAGCACTCGGGTCTTGAACTGCCGAACGACTGGCCTTCCGGTCTGCAGTTCAGTGTCTTAACCTCTGAGCCACCGTGGCCCCCAGTGGGAATTACCACAGCTTAAATAGATTCAGGTGGGTAGCCATATTGGTCTGAAGCAGCAGAACAAAGTCTGAGTCCGCTGGCACCTTGAAGACCAACAACGATTAATTCTTGGTACAAGAATTAAACTTTGCTGTTCTTAAAGGTGCCACTGGACTCAAACTTTGTTCCACAGCTAAAATAGCAGGGGTATTTAGAATGGGATTTGTCACTGTGATCACTTATTTGAACTAGTCAGTCTGGAAATATTTTTGCTTTTCAAAATATGGTAATCCAGGCTCAATTTTCCATCGGTGGAAGGCACATCCAACAGCAGAATAAAACATTTTTGGCCTCCTCCCTCCCGCCACAGCCTAATGAGCTCTCCAAAATGGCTGCCAGTCCCCTCAGAAGCAACATTTCAGCAAGAGACGAGGGGCCAGCAAAGTTCCGGTCTGCTAGCGGAGGTGCCTTCCATTAACGGAAAATTTAGCCTGGATCCAACCCTACATATTTATTGAGGGGAAAGGGGTGCCTGCTGGATTTCCGCCTCAGGCGTCACCTGGGGCTGCCAGGGAAACTCTACATCGCCACTGGAGTGAAACCAAAGTCAGAAACCCAAATCTGCCGTTGCTCACCCCAGCAATTCAGTTCCAGTTCACCAGGGGGTGCAAAGCTCAAATGCTAACAGGAGGCGGCAGTGAAAGAAGCCCTGCTGATTCAAGAATTCCTGGCTCCTCTTGGTTGCCGGAGAGCAGCAACAAGGGTGTGGGACGGAAACTGCTTTACGGGTCCACTGTGAAATGCTGGCATACACCCCGCCCCCCCCAAACTAGGCACACAGGCTCAAATGCTGAATTCTGGCACCTAACAGAGGGGAGGCTGCAGACATTATGTGAAAAGAGATTATGTGAGAAGAAAGAGACACCGTGAGGCAGATAGAGGACGGAGAGACATCTGCAGTGACCAGGTTCACCAGAGGACACAGCTCCTGAACAGCGTTGCTAACCTCAAGGCAGAGCCTGGAGTTCTCCCAGCATTACGACTGATCTCCAGACGACAGAGACCGATTCCCTTGGAGGAAATGGCCGCTCTGGAAGGCATATTCTACAGCATCCACATTCCCACGGAGCTCCTTCCCTGCACCTCACTGTCCCCAGGCATTGCCCCCCAAATCTCCAGGAATCTCCCAAACTGTAGTTAGCCGCCCTGCTCCTGTATCCTGTAATACTAGTGTAGACAAGGGATTTTAGAGAGTGCCACTTTTTCCCCACCCTGACCCTGTGGCAGTATCGGTCTGGCTTATACATGGCCCGGTTATGGAAATCCAGCACAGAGCAAGGTGCTTGCTGTACCACTGTGGTCCATCTAGAACAAAAAACGGGGTGGATATACCGTGTGCCACAGAAATGCTATGCGCAAATTTAGGTACACTACCAGCAGTTTGGGCTGTGGTGGCTCAGGGGATAAGACGCTGAGCTGCAGACTGGAAGGTTGGTAGCTCGGCAGTTTGGGACCCGAGTGCCGCATGACGGAGTGAGCTCCCTTCTCCAGCCCCAGCTCCTGCCAACCTAGCAGTTCGAAAGCAAGAAATTGCAAGTGGGTAAATAGATACTGCTTCGGTGGGAAGGTGACAGTGTTCCGTGTGCCTCGGCGTTTAGTCATGCCAGTCACATGGAAAAAGTCTTCGGACAGCGCTGGCTCT
This sequence comes from Lepidodactylus listeri, assembly GCA_029233225.1. Taxonomy (NCBI): domain Eukaryota; kingdom Metazoa; phylum Chordata; class Lepidosauria; order Squamata; family Gekkonidae; genus Lepidodactylus; species Lepidodactylus listeri. The sequence goes on along the minus strand of JARCFY010000010.1, from coordinate 14,111,606 downwards.
TCGGCTTGGAAACGGAGATGAGCACCACCCCCTAGAGTCGGATTCGATTGGCTTTCGAAAAAGGGAAACCTTTACCTTTACCTTTTTAGCTGCAGCTTACGCTGAAGTTGCTACTGGTGGGGGAGAGATATATGCCAATGCATGGCTCAAATTGCATGAGTCATAATTAACGGCAATTAATAGAACAAAATTAGAGTCCAGTGGTACCTTTAAGACCAACAGAGTTTTATTCAAAGTATAAGCTTTTGTGTGCACGCACACTCCTTCAGAGAAGCCAGTTTGGTGTAGCAGCTAGGAGCGTGGACTCTTATCTGGGAGAACTGGGTTTGATTCCCCACTCCTCCACATGCAGCTGCTGGTGTGACCTTGGGTCCGTAATAAATTCTTTCAGAGCTGTTCTCTCAAGGGCAGTCCTCAAGAGAGCTCTCTCAGCCCCACCTCCCTCACAGGGTGTCTGTTGTGGGGAGGGGAAGGGAAAGGAGATTGTAAGCTGCTCTGAGACTCTTTCCAGTAGTGAAGGGCGGGGTATAAATCCAATATCTTCTTCTACATTGAAATGGAAGTTACCAGTCCATACATATAGGCAGAGGGTGAACAGCAATCAGCATACAACATAAGGAAGATGTTTAACAGATGCAAGGACCAAAAAGGTGCCACTGGACTCGAATTTTGTTCTGTGGCTTCAGACCAACACAGCTACCTACCTGGATCTACGTAAATTAATGTTATCCTATACTATCTTTATTCTGCTTGGAACCTCTCCTAGAGCACAGACCTGCATGCTATTGAGATGGGAAGGGTTGCCAGGAAGCAAAAAATGGCCATACCTCTGCAGTGCCTCCGTATTTGGTCTTCAGTCTCCAGGTGCCCTCCTTTGAACGCTGAGGACTCAGGTGAAAATTCAGCTTTCTTATGGAAATCCTGGAAGGGATCTGAGTTTTCCTTCTGGTGTGTTTTCTTCTTTTGTAGCCTTCCACCAACCAGGGTTTGTTCTCAGATTTCATGTATGATGAAAGACCAAGGCCTGTAGAAGAAGAGAATGTGCCAGTATCGGAATGCGGGTGGCCAGATCACGGGGGCCAGTACAGTTGTCAAGGTGTCAGCACTTTGACAAGGATGCAATGGACGGAAAGGGAGAGCGGGGAGGATTAGGGGTGGAGGAAGTGGGGGCACTGCATCTCTCTAAGTGTCATAGGCGTCAACTATGGGGGGGGCTCGAGGGCTCAAGACAACCCCGAAATTTCCGGGGGGGGGGACTGAGCCCCCACCTGGAAAATGGAGTGCCCGCCGCCGCACGTCCCCGGGCCCTTCCTAAGGCCGCCACTGCCACCACCTTTCTCTGTCTCTCTCTCCGCCCCCCCCCCCGGCCTGGCTGCCTCCCTCCCTCCCTCCCTCCAGGGGCCAGCTAAGCAAATGCCCAGCTGGCCCCTGGATGGATGGAGGGAGGGACGGAAGCAGGAGTGGCCAGGTGGGGGGGGGAGGCAGCGGCAGCGGAGACATGGTCCCGGTGTGCGCCCCCCCCTTCCATTTTAAAACTCGACGCCCCTGGTACAGGTGTTATTTCCATGAATGGGATGCCTTGCTTTCTCTTAACCTGGGAGTTGCCCTCTGACCCCTTCTCTTTCTCTCTCCCTTTGTCCTCTCACTCACTGTACATGGCCTTCCACGGAGACACTTGTCTCTGCAGGTCTCTTCTGTAGATACAACACCCTCATACTCCCAAACACAATGCTGGACGAGCTGGCCATCTGTGATAGGGAAAGTACTCTTTAGCTTAGGCTTCCATCTCTCCCTTCAGCTGCAACCTGAATGTGAACTGGATCAACATGAATAAATGTACGCTTACCTTTTTTGCAATATATTTACTGCACTCAGTATCATGGTTCTATGACTGGGCAAAACTCTGTTGTATTAACCAAATATTTCAACAGTCTCAGACCTCAATGTGAAAAAATTATGGCAAGTCTAGACAAATGGCAATGACAGAAGCAGAACAACACAAAAAGAAGCCATCACATAATACTTAAAAGAGGCCTTTGCCATGGGAAACATCAGGACGCTTTGGCAGTTTCCACAAGTGACATTTCAATGGATTGCTGCATTTTCCCTTTTTTGGAAATGTGTGCGTCTAACCAAAGGCTAGAATACACATTCAGTTTAAAAGTGGGCTCTTTCTTATTTTTTTCCCTGCATTAACAGCATTCACATGTGCACTGAGATTGTACAGGATAAGTTTAAGGGTTCTGTAAATGTGAAAGCAGAAAATCCTCATGGTTCCTACTTAACAGGGGTTGTAAACGAGTGTAAAATTCTCCAGCACAAAACAAAGGGGCAGCAAAAGCACTGGCAAAAGACACACACTGCCCAGTAAGGACCTGATCTGTCCATCTCCCTCTCTGCCAATCATCTGGTGACATTCTGCTGTCTGTAACAACACAGACTCTGCCCCCAAATCCCCAGGACACTTCCCAACCCAGAGCTATTATGCTTATTTACAAACTCACTCCATCGCACGTTCCTAGGGTTGCCAAGCTCCAGGTGGTGGCTGGAGATACCTCGCTATTCCAACTGAGCTCCTGCCGACAGAGATCAGTTCACCTGGCCACTTTGGAAGTTGGACTGTATGGCCTTAGGCTCCAAACTCCGCCCTCCTGAGGCTCCATCTCCAAAATCTCCAGGTATTTCCCAACCCAGAGCGGGCAGCCCTATGCATTGCCTTTCCCCGACATAAACACAGGGATCTCAAATCAATTTGCTCTTAACAACTTCAATATTTTTATTTCTTTTTTTAGCCCTTATTACCATACAGCACGACAGAGCAGAAGCTGTGGGAAATGACAAGGGAACGCATTAATGCAGAGGCAAACCCAAATGTGTCACTGAGTCTCCCAGCTATGCCTCTCTAGGCTCACCCTCTTCCACCACCTCCCTTCGATACTTACAACTTGCTTCTGAGCAGGGCTTTTTTTTGTAGAAAAAGCCGAGCAGGAACGTATTAGCATAATAGGCCACACCCAACAGCAGAGATGTATTAGCATGTTAGGCCACACCCCTGACAGCACAGCTCCCTCCCAGGATCAGCTTGGCTTCCCCAGATGCCCCGCGGCTTGCTAGGCACCTAGGAAACGGGGGGGGGGGGGGGGAGGAGGCTGTAGGCATGGCCAACATGGAAGCCAGCCGGAACTCCATTCCTGTGCGTTCCTGCCCAATAATAGCCCTGCTTCTGAGAGAGTCAAAGCCCACTTTTGTGTCTCAACCATAAACAGTATTCAACAAGATTGTCAGTCTCCTTGGTGGGGCCTGGAGATCCCCCAGAATTACAGCTGATCTCCAGACTGCAGAGATGAGTCCCCCTGGAGAAAACAGCCACTTTAGAGGGTGGACTCCGTGGCATTGTACCCTCCCGGGGTCCCTTCCCCCCAAGGCTCCACCCTGAAACCTCAAGGAATTTCCCAACTTGGACTTGGCAACCCTAGAGGACCCCCCATTCTAATAATGCTCATCCCCCGTGCAGACCATGAAGCCGGATCATAAATATTTGCACGCCGTGTTAAAATGCATCCATTTCATGCCATACCTGGATTTGCCTTCTCCATCTGATCCCACAGGTACGAGCCGGGCGAACAGAAAGTGGGCAGACGCTTATATTTTGGAGGAGTGGCTGACAGATCTTGTTTCCTTCTGCGGTACGGTACATTTTCCTCAAGCACGAAAGAATCCTTGATACATCCTGGAATGTATATGGCATTGCGTAAAAAGAACCCAAGAAAGAACACACCCAAGGAGAGTTAAAAACAAAGCAAAAGATGCTGTATCAAGAATAGGGGTGTACTGTAAACTACAATACACCACGCAAATGTTATATTAAAAAAAAGAGAGAATATTAAGAAGATACAACTGGGCACGGCATGTTGGAAAACAGGCATGTAACCTCACCCCAGAGACGTGGCCATTTGAGTCCTGATCTAGATATCTTGAAAACTGTGGAAATCATCCCTGTGATTTTGACTTACTATTATGCCAACATTATCATTACTTAATGCTGGAAATATTTTGAAATGTTTCCTTCAGTTTTCTTCTCTCTTACATCAGTCAAGAACAGATTAGCCAGGCCTGTGCCTGGTGATCCCTAGAGCTTTGGGAATGTTGGGGGTCATTTCGAGCCGGAACGCGCAGGAACGCCGTTTTGGGAGTAACAAGCCCAGGAGCGGGCACATATGGTGATGCGCTGTGGAAAAAAGCAAAAGCATACTCACTTGATCTGTATTTTCATGCTTGTTGTAGGGTAGCTTCCCTGCAAGAGCAAAGGAATCCTAAAGTGTCTTTAGTCAAAGTGTAAAGCTGGCTCGCCAGCTCTGAGTTGGGAAATACCTGGAGATTTTTGGGGTAGAGCCTAAGCTGTGGGTGTTGCCTTCTGACACACTTCCGGTGATGTCAGGGGGTGTGGCATATGCAGTTATGCTAATGAGCTCCTGCACCTCTTTTCTTTTCTTTTCTTTTCTACAAAATAACCCCTGGGGAAGGTACAGCATGAGGTGGGGGAACATCCCACAACTCTCCAGGACAGAGGTCCCCAGTGTGGTTCCCATGGGAACCATGGCACCTGCCAACCTTTCCAGGCAGCCCCCAAGTGCTTCCAGAATGTGGGAAGGGCCTAGATGAAGCCGTAGTCCAGCGAAGCTTCTGACTGGCCATTGGAGATTTGATTAGCTGTGCAGATATTCAAAAATGTCGCTTCGGTAGCAGCTGTACCACAACACAAAGATCTTCACCGTGTGACTGAAGGCAAGAGTCGAGGCAGCCATTTTGTGGCTGACTCCACCTCCTGTGGCAGCCATTTTGTAGCAGTGTCCACCACACTGTGTCAGAAATCCAAAGGTGCCCACTAGTTCAAAAAAGTTGGAGACTCCTGCTCTAGAAATTACCTCAGTCTCTATGATAAAGACTGTGGGGAGATTCCCAGAGTGCTGCAGATGTGATAACCGAAGAGATGTCACTGTGTTTCCAGTGTCACACCTCCCCTTCTCCCGATGCAAGAGTGGGCAGGAGCAAGGGAGAATCCGCGAAGGGTGGAGGTTTCCCGACATGGGAAGCAACGCAGGAGGCAACCTGGTAAACCTAGTGGAGAACAGCTAACTAACAATCCCTCCAGTTAAAAATATTTACTGTGATTTTAACATCTTTCATAGGTCTCACAGTGCTAACTTTTAGAAATAGCCGCACTAGCCTTGGCTGAATCACTGCTAACACTGACCTGCACGTTGAAGTTTTTGTAAAATGTTTGGATCCCAGATCTGAGCAAACTTGAGGAGCTTGAGGAGGTACCTCTTGGCTGAATAACCTGGTCTCATTTGTCTGTCGGGCTGGAGAGGTGGATCCCTTTGGAAGTGGAGATACGGCTGCCATGCCGCTGCCTTCTGATCTTTCCGTGCCTATAGACAGGGGTCATTTTGTAGAAAAAGAGGTGCAGCTCATTAGCATAACTCATTTGCATAACTCATTTGCATATGCCACACACACCCTGACATCACCGGAAGTGTGTCAGAAGGCAACACCCACCGCTCAGGCTCCGCCCCAAAAATCTCCAGGTATTTCTCAACTCAGAGCTGGCGAGCCAGCTTCACACTTTGACTAAAGACACTTTAGGTTTCCTTTGCTCTTGTGGGGAAGCTACCCTACAACAAGCATGAAAATACAGATCAAGTTAGTACGCTTTTGCTTCTTTCCACAGCGCATCACCATATCTGCCCGCTCCTGGGCTTGTTACTCCCGGAACGGCGCTCCTGTGCGCTCCTGCTCAAAATGACCCCTGCCTATAGATAACAGCAAGATGCATTTCTGAGAGAGCCTAATCAGCTCTCCTGGCCTAGACCATGTTCGTAGGCATTGTTCACCAACAGATGTGGAGACAAAACCACATTTTGGTGAATCCAAAGAGACTGACATTTTTCAGGGTCATGATGAATTCTGAAAAACTTCCCGGACTCCTCTGAGCAGTTCTGAAGGTAAGGGTAAAAGCAGACAGAACATTTTAAGAGGAGTGAGATGATTTAAAAACCTCACCACACAACCAATATAAATACGTTGAGTTCAATCAAGCAGAGAAGATGGTGGCGGGGTGGATGTTTCCTTGACTACATCTTCCCCGAACAGCCTTGGTTTCTCCCGAAAATCCTCTCTGAGGGTTGGGGGACCTTCATGAACAAAAGTATTGTAAGCAACGCTCCCACTACGCTGTGGAGTCTTGTGAGCAAAAATTCTACTTTGGGAGCCCCTGGCATTAAAGTTGTGAGCAAGCGATTTGGCTACTACATCAGTTAGTTTGCTCTGGAGCCATCCTTCCTGAGCTAAGACAATAATGTGTGAGCCAGAAGCTAAAAAGCTGTGAGCTAGCTCACACTAACTCAGCTTAGAGGGAACACTGATTGTAAGAGCTAATGAGGAGGAGAAAGTGCATGAAATCAGCAGTGATTTTTGCCCAATGCTTCCTCCTCACTGCAGCAGTGTTGTGTAGCGGTTAGAGTGTCAGACTGGGATCCAGGAAACCCAGGTTTGAATCTCTGCTCTGTCCTGGAAGCTCGCTGGATGATCTTGGGCCAGTCACGCACTCTTACCTTCACCTACCTCGCAGGGTTGTTGTGAGGATAAAATAGAGGAAAGGAGAACACTATAAGCTGCTTTGAGTCTCTACTGGGGAGGAAGGTGGGGCATAAATGAATTAAATACATTTTAAAAGCCTTGTAAGCAGTGTGGCAAAAGGTACAGTGAAATCGAAACAGAAACAAATACGTATTTTAGATTAGATCCAGCAAGGAGAATGATGTTCGATGAAGCCTTTGGTCGAGGGCACCTCATTAAAGACTCACTGAGGTTGAGAAAGCCTCCCTCCCCACTTCCCAACTGAAGCAGGCCTTGAAATTTAGGCAAAGTGACAGCATCTAAATTGGACTTGGTTTCTAGCTGAGCGGAGTGCTGTTGAATTGTGTTATTAACATGTTCTGGGGCCTTGTTACGAAAATCATTGGAAGTGCGCTGAGTAATAAAAATCATGCTGAGACGTGTCGATTTTCTGTCCTACCCCAGCCAGTTAACTCTCTCTAATCACTCGCTTCCCAGGTTCCAATTTATGCACTTTGGCTCAAGGGTATTTGTGTAGGCATTCCTCGTTTCAGTATTTTTATTTCACTAGCTAGTATTTCAACAAGCATGGTGGATTGGCTTTCTGTGAAGGAGGCCCTGGCACTGTGTTCTACCAATTCACACAATTACAGTGTTATACAGGTTGGGTCTGGGGTCCCCACCCTGGGTAGAAGAGAGAGGAGAAGAAGAGATTGGATTTATACCCCACGCTTCACTACCCAGAGTGGCTTACCATCTCCTTTCCCTTCCCCTCCCCACAACAGACACGCTGTGAGGTAGGTGGGGCTGAGAGAGCTCTCTCAAGGACTGCTGTTGAGAGAACAGCTCTGAAATAACTTGTGACTGACCCAAGGTCACTCCAGCAACTGCATGTGGAGAAGTGGGGACTCAAACCCAGTTCTCCCAGAATAGAGTCCACACTTCTAACCACTACACCAAACTGACTCTCCACTACACCAAACTAGCTTGCCTGAGTAGTGAGTTATGGGTTCTACCAGGGAGCATGTGGGTTAAACTGTGACCCCTGAGATGACAGATGGATGACAGAGGTTTATAGAATTACGCATGGGATGGTGAAAGTGGGTAGAAAGTAGGGTTGCCAAGTCCCTCGAGCTTACTGGCGGGGGGGAGTTCTCTGCCGGCTGGAAGCTTCATTGGTGCGCGCACAAAGCGCACGCGCCGGCTGACATCACCAGAAGTGCCGTCAGCACGTTGGGGGCGTTGCTAGAGCGTTGCTAGAGCGTCGCCCTGGCAACGCCCCCAACTTGCTGATGTCACTTCCGGGTGATGTCATTACGTGAGGGAAGTCGTCCAGGCTGGACAATTTCGGGGGTGGGGTTTTCCCCGCCGGCCAAATGCTGGGCGGCGGATCGGGAACCCCTGTAGCGGGGGATCCCCCACCCCCCCGGGCTGACTTGGCAGCCCTAGTAGAAAGTGCTATTTCTCTCTTTTCCATAACATTAGGATGAGGGTAAGCCAATGACTTTGATGGGCAATAACTTCAAGACAGACAGAAGGAAGGGCATCACTCAACTGGTCATTGACTTGAGAGCAGCTGAATCTGAGTCCAGTAGCATCTTAAGAGACCCCGAAAATCTTGTTGGCATGACTCTCAAAAGCTCATACCCCCCTCCAAGTCTTGTAGGTCTATAAAGTGCTACTGGACTCGAGTCTAGCTGTTCAGCTGTAGACCAACACAGCTTCCCCCTAAAGTTAACTTGAGAAATATCCTGCTGGTGGACGCGTGCAGATGAAGTTAGACTGCTTCATGGCGGAAGAGGAGCATCAATGACTCCTAGCCGTGGTGTGTAAAGAGCACCTCCACATTCAAGGGCAGTAGTACCAGTGCTAGGCAGCAATTTCAGCCTTTATGTCCTCGGCCTCTGAGCTCCATTGGTTGGCCCTCTGGGGCAACTGGTTGGCGACTTTGTGAAACACGACGCTGGACCAGGTGGACCACTGGTCTGATCCAGTAGGACACCCCTAATGGACACTGCCAGTTCACTTGGTGAACAAGGACCACGTTATCTGTGGGGACATACTTTGGTTCAGAGTAAGAGTTGATCAGATGATTGGACTTTGGGTTTCGGCATCTTGCGTTCCTAGTTTGGTAATCCAACCCAGGTTATAAGAAACCAGACGAATCCTTACAGCAGCCTGATAGCCCAGCCTAGCCTGATCGGAACAGAGCTCGGAAGCTAAGCAGGGCTGGCCACGGCTAGTACTTGAATGGGAGACCACCAAGGAGCATGAGGGTCAGTATGCAGAGGAATGCAATGGCAAACCACCTCTGCTGACCTCCTGCCTTGAAAACCCTATGGGGTCATCATGGGTTGGCTGAAACCTGGCAGTGCTTGTACATCAGTTAGGGCTGCCAAGTCTTGAAAACTCACCGGCAGGGGGGAGTCCTCCTCTCGCCGGGAGTTTCTTCCATCAACGTCACCGGAAGTGACGCAGCACGTTGGGGGCGTTGCCAGGGCGACGCTCTGGCAATTGCCCCAAAACTCTATGGTATCATAGAGTTTTGGGGTGATTGCCAGAGCGTCGCCCTGGCAACGCCCCCAATGTGCTGCGTCACTTCCGGTGACGTCATTACGTCGTCCTCGCTGGACGACGTTGGGGGTGGGGTTCCCCTCGCCGGCCAAATGCTGGCCGGCGGATCGGGAACCCCTTTAGCGGGGGATTCCCCGCCCCCCGGGCTGATTTGGCAGCCCTAACATCAGTACTTGTACAAGACAGACTGAGGCTATCCTACTTTCTGTAGGGATGCCAGCCTCCAGGTGGGACCTGGGGATCTCCTGGAATTACAGCTCATCCCCAGGCTACAGAGATCAGTTCCTCTGGAGAAAATGGATGCTTTGGAGGTCCCTGTCCTCCCCAGGCTCCACCCCCCGAATCTCCAGGAATTTCCCAACCTGGATCTGTCCCAAATCCAGAAGCTGCAGCGTGTGCAGAATGCGGTGGCCAGGCTGTTGCGGGGCCTCCATGTAGGAGCACATCCAGCCTGTGCTAAAAGCACTGCAACTGGCTGCCCATAGCATACCGAATTTGGTTCAAGGTGTTGGTTCTTACCTTTAAAGCCCTTTATAGTCAGGGGTCTACATACCTAAGGGACCACCTTTCCCCACATGCTCCCCAGAGAGCACTACGATCGGGGTCGCAAAATCGTTTGGCCCTTCCAAGCCCTAGAGAAGCCAGGCTGCCTGTGGCAAGGTCCAAGGCCTTTTCAGTGGCGGCCCCGTACTGGTGGAATGAGCCCCCAGAAGACACCAGGGCCCTGCGGGACCTTTTACAGTTCTACAGGGCCTGTAAGACGGAACTCTTCCACCAGGCCTTCGATTAGTGAGCCCCACCCAACAAACGGAGGCCTTGGCCCCAATATCAACACCACCATTAACAGCCTGTACTCCGTCGATATGACCCAGACTGTGATGTCAACTGACTGCAGGCTTATGTTGGATGCTGCCAATGCCCGCCATCGCTACACAATCCACACTAGCACTTTAATTAATGTTTTTATTTCCACATTTATTGTGATTTTATTTAATTTCCTGTTTTATTTGTTCAATTATCTCTATGTAAGCCGCCCTAACAGTTACAAACACTAACTGGGTATAAGGTACCACTAGACCCAATAATAATTCTGCTCCATGGCAATCTTCCGGATTATATTCCTACACGCTCTTCCCAAATAATCCACATCCTCTTAGTAGCAGCCAAAGTGACCATTGCACAAAACTGGAAGAACAAATCAACTCTCTCCCTGGAGAAATGGCTCAACAAAGTATGGGACTTCTTTGTGCTTGAAAAACTATCTATATACTCCAATGCAACCTCCAATGAAAGAAACCTATTAAACCCCATCGACAAATGGAACCCAATATTAAATAAAATTAATTTTAATAGCTTCGACTGGGAACACATAATGGACGCCAAGTTCAAAACGTACATCTACGGCTAATCTCAGCACCCATCACAAACCCGAGTATCATCTCAGAGCAAAGGCACAGAACGATACCAACATCTAACCGTTTTGTGCACCACCTAACTGGTCTTTTTATCGAGTGCAGTAACTAATTACACCACAGTGTTTGTAATTATTTCGCTATATGTTTTATCATTGTAATTTGCTTACTTATACAAAAAACAATAAGATTGTTGTTAAAAATAAAAATAAAAATGTAAGCCGCCCTGAGCCTGCCTCGGCAGGGAGGGCGGGATATTAATTAATTATAAATAAATAAATAAAACTCCATTCCCCCACCGGTGACCTGGGGGGGGGGGGGACGGGACTGGCAACACTATGTAACTTTGGTCACATCTTGAGAAGACGAGAGTCCCTGGAAAAGACAATAATGCCAGGAAAAGTGGAAGGCAGCAGGAAAAAGAGGAAGACCCAACATGGGACGGATTGACTCAGTCCAGGAATCCACAGCCTTCTCTTTGCAAGACCTGAGCATGGCTGTTCATGATGGGATGTTTCGGAGGGCATTGATTCACTGCTGTTGTTGTCGTTCAGTCGCACAGTCGAGTCCGACTCTTTGCGACCCCATGGACCACATCACACCAGGCCCGCCTGTCTTCCAGCCGTGCTCTAGGTCGCCATAAGTCAGAAAAGACAAAAACTGTGGTTTCAGCCCCCGCCTCTGCGATCCCCACTGATTTCCCAGAGACCTTGGCTTGTATGCTTCTTCATAAAGCTCCACTTGACTGAAGCTCACATACATTGCCATAGACTTCTCCGAGCGTTACTCACAGTGGAACTGGGGCCTAACATTTTATAAATAATGCAGTTTAAAGGCTTATGTTCTGTGTGATGGTTTCTTAAAAGTGAAATTTAAAACAAAAAAACCCAAAAAAAATCAGCAACACAGCATCGTGCCTGATAGGACGCTGTGATGGGTTAATCCCAGTTTCATTTCCTGCCGGCTCCTTCGGTGGACGACGTGATTTGCGAGTGCCCGAGAACAGCTCTGCTGGATTCTAATTGTCTGTGGCAGTCGGCGCATGATTTCACGTGTTTGGTCGCAGCAGTGTCCTTCTTTCTGCGCCTTTAATCTTTGATGGATGTCATGCTTGGCTACACGGAGGTTGCTCGTATCACAGGGAGCTGTTCTGTCTTCTGTCGCGCGGCAGCGACTTCTGGTTGGGTCAGCCGCTATTTATTAATGGGTTCTCTTCCCAAGGTTTGTGACATAGAATTTCTCTGTGGACTATTGTGTTTGGTACAGTCTCTTCATATCTGCTCGGTGATTCTCGCAGCAGCAATTCTAAGCACGTAACGATATTTCTCAGTCGTTTGACTTCTCAGTTAGAAGGGGCTGAAGGGCATTTCTTTTAAATGGGTTTCTCTCCACAACAGACACATGCTTGGTTTTCCTGGGAATCCAAGTTCTATGCAAAGGTGATCAGTATCTTTAGCCAAGAAGTCTCACAGCATTTTGCCTAACCACAATTCACAGGATTCTTTGGGGAGGTAGTTGAAAACGATATAATTGTTATATCCCATTTGTCCACATTCGTTCACTAAAAGTAGGGTTGCCAGAACGCCGATCCAGGTGGGGATTCCCTTGTTTTGGGGGGCTTAGAACCTCTGCCAGGCAGCTGGCCAGTGGAGAAAGCCCCACCCTGAACAGAGACAATGCTGGGCGACGTCCCCAACGTGATGACATCACCTGGAAGTGACATCATTGCGTTACTGATGTCAGGGGGTGACGCTCTAGTTTTGGGGCAAACTCTATGGTTTTGAAGCCAAAAAACCATAGAGTTTTGCTCAAAAACTAGAGTGTCACCCTCCCAACATTGGCAATGCGATTACGTCACTTCTGAGTGACATCATCACACCCCATACGCAAAGCACACATGGCAGAAGTTCACAGCCCAGACAAGGGAGCTCTCTGCTCGATCGCAGCTAGGACCTGACAAACCTACTTAGACATAAGGTTGCCAGCTTTGTGCTGGGAAATACCTGGAGATTTTGGAGGCAGAGCCTGGGAAGGGAAGGCTTTGGGGAGGGGGGGGGACCTCAGCAGGGTATAATGCCATAGAGTCCACCCTCCAAAACAACCATTTGCTCCAGGAGAACAGATCTGGGTTGTCTGGACATCAGCCGTAAAAGTGGGAGATCTCCAGGTGACCCCTGGAGGTAGGCAATCCTACGTGCTCTTCACTTGGTTAGATAGAAAGGTGGATTAGTGATGATGCAAGCATTGCTGAACAACTTTGAAAGGAAACCCTGCGACTAGAAATGAGTATAAATTACTTATTCTTCCATACGAATTGGCTGCATCCGTTTTACCTGTTTGCCTCCATACGCCAAGATGGCCCGCACCAGATCTCGAAGGGTGTGAAGTTCTACGTGCAGTGTCCTACTTCTGCTTCTAAATCTGCGCTGGGACTTGCTCAGCTTCCTAGAAGGTTGGGCCAGGTCTTCTGAATACAGAACGAGGGCGCCTGTTTTCGTGCTGTAGGTTTTCGGAAGGTCCAGGCCCTGAGATCCCTCCACAACTTCGCTGTCATCCAGTGACCTGGTAACATAGCGGTGACGTTCAGGAGACTTCCAGTTCAAGTAATCCTAAAATTCGGGGGGGGGGGGGGGGGCACACACACAAAACAATAATATTAGGAAGGGAAACTGAACAAATTTATTAGCCCAGCTTAGCATATCATCTTGCAGAGAAATTCCATCCTATCCTCAGTGACTGAAAGGGGGGAAAGAAGCAACTCTCTTGCAGTTTACCAAGCAGTCTCTCTAAGGTTGCTAGGTCTCCCCTGGCCTCCGGCAGGGAAGAAGAAGAAGAGGAGGAGGAGGAGGAGATTGGATTTATACCCTGCCCTACACTACCCAAGGGAGTCTCAGAGCAGCTTACAAACTCCTTACCCTTCCCCTCCCCGCAGCAGACATCCTGTGAGGTAGGTGGGGCTGAGAGAGCTTTGAGAGAAACTGCTCTTTTTCAAGAACAGCTGTGCCAGAACTAGGGCTGCCAAGTCAGCCCGGGGGGCGGGGGATCCCCCGCTACAGGGGTTCCCCCGCTACAGGGGTTCCCGATCCACCGGCCAGCATTCAGCCGGCGGGGGGAACCCCGCCCCCGAAGTTGTCCAGCCAGGACAACTTCTCAAACGTAATGACGTCACCCAGAAGTGATGTCATCACGTTGGGGGCGTTGCCAGGGCGACGCTCTGGCAATTGCCCCAAAACTCTATGATACCATAGAGTTTTGGGAGATTGCCAGAGTGTCGCCCTGGCAACGCCCCCAACGTGCTGATGTCACTTCTGGTGATGTTGCCGGACGCGCGCGCAAAGCGCGCATGCCGAGGAAGCTCCTGGCGGATGGGGGACTCCCCCCCATCGGTGAGTATTACACACTTGGCAACCCTAGCCAGAACTATGGCTTGCCCAAGGTCATCCAGCAGGTGCAAGTGGAGGAGTGGGGAATCAAACCCGGTTCTCCCAGATTAGAGTCCGCGCACTTACCCACTACACCAAACTGGGGAGGGGGGGTAGGGTTGCCAGGTTGGGAAACTCCTGGAGATTTGAGGACAGAGCCTGGGGAGGACAGGGACTTCTTGACAGTTAGAGCGATTCCTCAGTGGAACAGGCTTCCTCGGGAAGTGGTGGGCTCTTCTTCTTTGTGGTGGGGTACAATGCCACAGAGTCCACCCTCCAAAGTATCCATTTTCTCCAGGGGAACCGACCTCTGCAGTCTGGAGATGAGCTGTAATTCCGGGGGATTCCCCAGGTTCCACCTGGAGGCTGGCACCCCTAACTTCAGCAGAGTACATTGCCATAAAGACCAGCTCCCAAGGCAGCCATTTCCTCCCAGGGAACTGATCTATGTCACCTGGAGACCAGTCGTAATTCCAGGAGATCTCCAGCCGCCACCTGGAGGTTGGCAACCCTATAAGATGATTAACCATATAACCTGTAAGGGGGTATATAATTGCATGTAGGAGTTTTAAAAGAATGCATGCTCACGCCACAATCTGGGCACCGATACGGACGTCCAACGACCGAGAGCCCTGTGCTGCAGCCAAACAGACCGTGTAGCAGAAAAGCTCTGGCAGCTCCCAGAGCAAATGCTGCTGGCCTCATGGAGGTCGGCCAGACGCAGCATTACTTATGTCTTCTGCATGACGGTCACAAGACCTAGCCTTCGGACATACCAGCAGCAGCGTTTCAGCTTGGCATCGGACTGTGCTCCTCCCAGGCCGATGACCGAGGGTGGATAAAAGTCTTGAGGCGCAGCCGTGTGACTGGTAAGACCGTGGCTTCGGAGGGCCTCCAAAAGTCTAATTCCTTGCTTTGTGAATATGCCTTTGTCTGCTCACCCCGGGGTGGTACATGAACGTCGTGTGCACAGCTTAAAGTGAGCCCTCCAGAAGTACTTGGTGTGCCCTCCCCTCCGAGGCCTGTATGGGAAGCCTGCCAGTTCTATCTTAGGAAACTGCTGGAGGTTTGGAGGCTGTGACTGGGGAGCATGGAAACTGCCATTTCTTCTGGGGCAGGGCCCCCCGAGACACTGCTCTGAATGGCCCCCAAGTGGTTTTAGAAAGCGGGTGGGGCCAGGCGGGGCTCTAGCTCAGCTGGGCTTCTGAGTAGCCAGTGGAGATCTGATTCGCTGTGGAAATTAAAATCCCCCTTCCACCATGGGTGCCTGCTGGGTGACCGTGGGCCAGTCATGCACTCTCAGCCTAACCTGCCTCACAGGGTTGTTGTGAGGATAAAATGGAGGAGATGAGAACAGAAGAGAAGCCAATGTTGGATCAGGCCAGTGGCCCATCCAGTCCAACACTCTGTCACACAGTGGCCAAAAACACCAGGTGCCCTCAGGAGGTCCACCAGTGGGGCCAGGACACTAGAAAGTCTCCCACTGCTGCCCCCCCCAAGCACCAAGAATACAGAGCATCACTTGCCCCAGACCTATCTATACCTTGTGGCTAATAGCCACAGATGGACCTCTGCACCATATGTTTATCCAGTTCCCTCTTGAAGCTGTCCATGCTTGTAGCCACCATCACCTCCTGTGGCAGTGAATTCCACGTGTTAATCACTCTTTGGTTGAAGAAGTCCTTCCTTTTATCCATTCTAACCCGACTGCTCAGCAATTTCATGGAGTGCCCACGAGTTCTTGTATTGTGAGAAAGGGAGAAAAGGACCTCTTTCTCTACCTGCTCTATCCCTTCCATAATCCTGTAAACCTCAATCATGTGACCCCTCAGCCGTCATTTCTCCAAGCTATAGCGCCCCAAACGCTTTAACCTTTCTTCATAGGGAAAGTGTTCCAACCCTTTTAGCATTCGAGTTGCCCTTTTCTCCACTTTTTCCAATGCAATAATATCCTTTTTGAGGTGTGGCGACCAGAACTGTACGCAGTACTCCAAATGAGGTCGCACCATCGATTTATACAGGGGCATTATGATACTAAATACAAGCCACTTTGGGTTCCCATTGGGGAGAAAAGTGGGATGTAGATGAGGCTAATAAACAATAAAATGGGGCTCCTTAGAACACTTATAAAAATACATGACTTTATTTTACCATCATTATCAGGATCCGTAATAATAAACTGAGAGGCCCATGCTGAC
This sequence comes from Lepidodactylus listeri, assembly GCA_029233225.1. Taxonomy (NCBI): domain Eukaryota; kingdom Metazoa; phylum Chordata; class Lepidosauria; order Squamata; family Gekkonidae; genus Lepidodactylus; species Lepidodactylus listeri. The sequence continues at coordinate 14,095,382 of JARCFY010000010.1, read as the reverse complement.
ACAGAAGCAGCTAAACTAGGCCATCTACAGATAGGGTTGCCAAGTCTTATGGACTCACCGGCGGGGGGGAGTCCTCCTGTGCCCGGGAGTTTCTTCTGGCGCGTGCGCTTTGCACGCGCGCCCGGCGGCGTCACCGGAAGTGACGTTGGCACGTTGGGGGCGTTGCCAGGGCGACGCTCTGGCAATCGCCCCAAAACTCTATGGCATCATAGAGTTTTGGGGCGATTGCCAGAGCGTTGCCCTGGCAATGCCCCCAACGTGCCGACGTCACTTCTGGTGACGTCATTACGTCGTCCTCGCCGGACGACTTCGGGGGTGGGGCTCCCCCCGCTGGCCGAATGCTGGCCGGCGGATCGGGAACCCCTTTAGCGGGGGATCCCCCGCCCCCCCGGGCTGACTTGGCAGCCCTATCTACAGACAAGGTTGGTCCTCTATGGCTTTAGAGCACCAACCCTTCTCTATGGCATTATGCCCCATTGATGTCCTTCCCTTCTTTCCTCAGGCTCCACCCCAAAATCTCCAGGTATTTCCCAACCTGGATCTGGCAACCCTACCAATTAAAGCTATTGCTAGACAGGGCATGTTTTTAGGATGCTGGAATTGCTTTTACGAAAGCACAGTCTTGGTTCTAAATCTTCCCAGTATAAATTAAAACAGGCTAATAAAGTAGGGTTGGGAAATACCTTAAGTTTCTAGGGGTGGAGCTTGAAGAGGGTGGCGTTTGGGAAGGGGAGGGACCTTGGCAGGGTACAATGCCACAGAGTCCACCCTCCAAAGCAGCCATTTTATCCAAGGGAACTGATCTCGGTTGTCTGGAGATCAATTGGAATAGCAGGATAGATCCAGGTGTCCCCCAGAGGTTGGCAACCCCACAATAAAACCAGATTAGCAGCAGCAGTATTTTGCTTTTGCGTACTCTACACATTCTAGAAATCCTAAAAAAAGGAACTTTCCGGAACAGTGGCTAACAATTCCACAACAGTTGCTTAAAACCTTGGCTAGAATACTCGGCTAGAAAACAGCCCTGTTTTGTTCCAGCCTTGAAAGAAGGACTCACCTCTGGTTCGAAGTGCACCTCCAGCTTCTCCTGAGTTTTTCGGACCACCTGCCCGGCCCCACGACTTAAAAGAGATAGGTTGGGCATTTTTTTAAAAAACCCAACACACGGGCAACTTCAGCTGGCCTGTGAGAGCACTGGTTTCCTGGCCTGTTAGGATCTCTTCACCTTGACCCCCCTCCCAAGCTAGACAACGTAGGCAGATGTGGGTCGGTTGAGCAGACCCTAAAACTGCTCTAGGCTGGAAATCACCGACCAGCCGACTGTTTGCTGTCGCCTGTTTGGCGGCCCTCCCTCCGCCATCCTTTCTGTGGCACTCCGAGGTTGTTTCTGCGTTGCTATGGCAGCAAAAGGAAATTAAGCTGTTTAAACTGGGGAGAGGGAAGGGCGGGAGAGAAGGGAGAAAGGGAGCGAGAGAATGGCCAGATTTTGAAAAGATCAGGATCAGGTTTCAAGGGTGTCAGTGTCCTGCCATAAGGCAACCCATCCCCACAAATGAATGTTTCACATGCAGTAACTTCAGCTCAATATTTCCCTGGTTGCCCAGAAAACCAGAAACATCATGTTTCTGTTTCTCTGTTTCACGAGGAGCTCAGAGCAAAAATGTAGCTGAACTCTTGTCCAAAGGGTTTACATTGGTTCCTGTCCCAAGGTCCATCATTCCTTGCATTCCACTAGGGTTGCCAGTTTCCAGGTGGTGGCTGGAGATCTCCTGGACTCTAGACTGCAGAGATCAGTTCCCCTGGAGAAAATCGTTGCTTTGGAGGGTAGGCTGTAAGGCATTATACCTCTCCAAGGTCCCTCCCCCTCCCCAGCCAGGCTCTTCATAGCATCATAGAGTTGGAAGAGACCTCCAGGGTCATCTAGTCCAACCCCCTGCACAATGCAGGAAATTCACAAATACCTCCCCCTCCACACCCGCAGTGACTGCTGTTCCACGCCCAGAAGACAACAAAAATACCACCAGGATCCCTGGCCAAACTGGCCTGGAGAAAAATTGCTTCCGGATCCCAAAGTGGCGACCGGCATTTTCCTGGGTGTATAAGAAAGGACCGCAAGAACTAAGCACTGAGGCAACCCTTCCTGCCCTCCCTCTCATGATCTGTCTAAGTTCACAGAATCCGTGTTGCTATCAGATGGCCATCTAGCCGCTGTCGGAAAACCTCCAAAGAGGTGTTCCCCCCCCCCCCCAAATCTCCAGGAATTCCCCAACTTTTAAGTATTGAGCAGGAGGCGATGAATCCAAACAAACAGGCTTTTATTCAGTGACATTGTTCAGCTCAAAAGACAGCTCTATGAGAGCAGCACTTTCATTTATTCTGTTCCAACACATAACTTTTAACAATGTAACTATATACAAGCAATACTATTGGACCCAAGCAGGGCTCAGTGATTGGGTATCTAGATTGGCTTCAGGACCAATGGGAGTCTTTATTAATCAGCCAATAGGAATTGGAGCTTTAGGATACCAGAGCCCTTTTCAAGCTATTACTGCTTCATATTCTAAACACAAACACAACACCAACCCTAGGGGGAGACCCCCCCCCTTTTTTGTGGAAGAAGGTACCTTGGGAGAGGGGAGTAGGGTTGTCAACATCCAGGTAGTGGCTGGAGATCTCCTGGGATTACAACTGATCTCCAGGCAATAGACAGAGATCAGTTCCCCTGGAGAAAATGGCCACTTTGGGAAGTGAACTCTATGGCATTATGCCCCATTGAAGTCTCTCCCCAAACCCTGCCCTGCTAGGCCCCACCTCCAAAATCTCCAGGAATTTCCTGACCCAGAGTTGGCAACCCTAGAAGGGGGTCTAAACTGAGCTGTTGTTGTATCCTTGCTCCTAATGTTGTCTTGCTTCTCTTGTGCCAGGATCACACGAACAAAGATTGTCAACTTTCAGGTGGCACCTGGAAATCTCTCAGAATCACAGCTGATCTCCAGATGACAGAGATCAGTTCCCCGGCATGGTTTTGTCCCTTACTAACGCACTTCTCCAGGAACAAGGCCAAGGGAATTTAGCCTTCTGTTCACAGTGAAAGGAGGTGGAGCTCCCCTGCAGAAAATGGCTTCTTTGGAGGGTGGACTCTATGGCATTATACCCAGCAGAGGCCCCTCCCCACCCCAAATCTTGCCTTCCCCAGGCTCCGCCCCCAAATCTCCAGGAATTTCTCAAACCAGAGCTGGCAACCCGAACAGCCTAATTACAGACCTTCGAGGAACTATACACATATAACAAAATGAAAGTGTTGCGTTTACTTTGTAATACTGCAGTTTTTATTCTTTCCTTTTTTCCCCTTGCCCCAAAGCGAGAGAGCTGAAAATTCTTTTTGGACTGGATCTCTTTTAGACCTTTCAAAAAAACCCCCCACAAACCCAAACATACCCTAATTTGTTCTGATAATTCAGCAGGCAGGGAAAGGGAGTGCTTTCTCGCTCTGGGAGAAAAAAGAACCGCTCGGTTTCTGCTAGGAGGAGAGTGTATTCGCTGCAGAAACCAGTCTAATACGTCAAGCGTACTTCAGTATCAATCTTCTCAAAGTGCCCCCCTGCTGCCACGTACAAAGTTGTACAGCAGGCTCCCTTCCGCTGGATTTTGTAGCATGCCTTTCACACAACATGTGCTCAACGGTGCTTTACAAAATACAAACAGCGCCAGGAAATGTGCAAAACAAATAAGCCTCCGAACAGAAGACAGGGCTTCCCTGAACAGGCAGGAAAAGCTCTTTTCAAAAAAAATCCAAGCAAACCAGGCGTTAGAAAAGGATTAGAACTCCCAGGTGGGAGGGCAATATTTGGACCTGAAACGGCTCTGCTTTCTTACCCATAGGAAGAAGACGAAATTGGATTTATACCCTGCCCTTCAGAACGGCTTACAATCTCCTTCCCCTTCCTCTTCTCACAACAGACACCCTGTGAAGTAGGTGGGGCTGAGAGAGCTCTTTCGAGGACTGCCCTTGAGACAACAGCTCTGAAAGAACTTGTGACTGACCCAAGGTCACACCAGCAGCTGCCTGCGGAGGAATGGGGATTCAAACCCAGTTCTTCCAGATTAGAGTCCGCACTCTTAGCCACTACACCAAACTGGCTCTCTCTTTTATTTGTTTGTTTGTTTGTAACAATATAATAAAATAGTTAAAACCATATTTCTCATAAAACACAAATTAGACACAAAACACAAAAGGTCACTCATGTGGTCTTGCACTGGGGAGGGGTTGTGGCTCAGTGCAGGGGCATAGAGTTTTGTACATTCCGGGGGGGGCTCTTTAGCGTGTGTGCAAAGCGTGCACACTCGCTGGGGCGATGTCCCCCCCACCCCGGAAACTGCCGCACCTCCCCGGGCCCTTCCGAGGCCCGCCAGCCGCTGCTGCCGGTGCCTCTCTCCCCTCTCCCCCACCCTGGCCACTCCTTCCCTCTTCCTCCCTCTTTTCCGGGTGAAATGTCCAGCGTGGTGACATCACCCAGTGCCATAGAGTTTCAGGGCGATTGCTAGAGCGTCCCCTAGCAATGTGCCCAGTGTGATGGCGTCACTTCTGGGTGACGCCACCATGCTGGGCATTTCACCCCGAAAAGAGGGAGGGAGAGGGAAGGATGGAGGAGTGGCCAGGCCAGGGAGGGGAGGCACCGGCAGCAGTGGCTGCCGGGCCTCGGAAGGGCCCGGGAAGGTGCGGCGGCGCGGCAGCGTGGCGGCGTGGCGGCAGGTGCTACGTTTCCCCAGGGGGGGGCTCGGACCCCCCCGGGGAAATTTCGGGGGTGGCTCGAGCCCTCGAGCCCCCCCGTAGTCTATGCCTATGGCTCAGTGGCAAAGCATCTCCTTGGCATGCAGAAGGTCCCAGGTTCAATCCCCAGCATCTCCAGCTAAAAGGATCAGGTAGGAGAAGGAAATGATGTGAAAGACCTCAGCCTGAGACCCTGGAGAGCCACTGCCGGTCTGAGTAGACAATACTGACTTTGATGGACCAAGGGTCTGAGTCAGTATAAGGCAATTCCATGTGTGTTCATGTGCACCAGCATAATCTGGGGTTTCCTAGGGACAATTTTGTAGTGTCTGTATTTGTTGATCCCCTGACCTGGATAGCCTGATCTCAGAAGCTAGCAGAGTCAGCCCTGGTTGGTATTTGGATGAGAGACCTCCAAGGAATACCAGGGTCATGACACAGAGCCAGGCAATGGCAAACCACCTCCGAACGCCTCTTGCCTTGAAACTCCCCCCCCCCCAGGGTCACCATAAGTCAGCTGTGACTTGACAGACAAAATAATAGTAATCATTGATCACCATCTGCCTAATATCCAGAGCACTGCGGAACTGCATTGTATACTGGGTCTTTGGATGGGGGTTTCTCAAATAGCAATTTCTGCTTCATGCTTAATGGGAAATTAATTCTGAAATATGGACTGCATGCACATGGCGAGGATCTTTGTTCAGGACTCATTGCTGCTGCAAACGCAGAGGCATGTCCATTGGCAAACAGAGCTTCCACAGGGGAGCCAGTTTGGTGTAGTGGTTAAATGTGTGGACTCTAATCTGGGAGAACCAGGTTTGATTCCCCCCTCCTCCACTCGCACCTGCTGGATGACCTTGGGCAAGCCATAGTTCTCTCAGAGCTGTCCTTGAAAGAGCAGTTCTCGAAAGAGCTCCCTCAGCCCCACCTACCTCACAGGGTGTCTGTTGTGGGGAGAGGGAGGGAAAGGAGACTCTCCAGTCACCACCTGGAGGTTGGCAACCATTTTCATCAACCACCATTTCTGCCCCATTGTGCCAATGAGCCAGTCTGGTGTAATGGTTAAGTGCGCGGACTCTAATCTGGGAGAACCGGGTTTGATTCCCCACTCTTCCACTTGCACCTGCTGGATGACCTTGGGCAAGCCATAGTTCTGTCAGAGCTGTCCTTGAAAGAGCAGTTTCTCTCAGAGCTCTCTCAGCCTCACCTACCTCACAGGGTGTCTGTTGTGGGGAGGGGAAGGGAAGGGAAAGGAGATTGTAAGCCGCTCTGAGACTCCAAGTGAAGGGCAGGGTGTAAATCTAATCTCTTCTTCTGCTTCTCAATGTGGACAGGGCCTTAGAAAATGCCAGGCTTCCTGCCAGATCATGTTCTTGGGCTGTGTTCTTTCAAGAAAGATTGGAGAAAAGCAGGTTTGGGAATGAGTGCATCAAGGACAGGCAAAGATCTATGGGGGCATAATTGCACCACTGTGTCACGTGGATGTGCCAGGAAACAAAGCACTCCAGCTTTATCGCCAGTGGAGAAAAAACACACCCTCCGTGTGGAAGCTGCTACAGGGAAGCTTCGAAAACAATTTGAAATACTGCACAAGGCGGTTTCAGTTCAAAGGGGGAAAGCGAGGGTTGCCAGGCAGCACCCGACAGCCAGTGGGAGGGCTGTGGGCACGGTCATGGGGGAGGGCCATGATGCTGACTGCAGTGCCGTGTCATTTCCAGTAAACACCCAGAAGTGGCATGGGGTAGCTCTAGGAAATGCCAAAAACTCTATGGTAAAACCATGGGGTTTCTGGCGCTTCCTAGAACTACCCTATGTCACTTTCAAGTTTTTACCAGAAGTGACATATATATTGCTGCATGTAATGCTGCCAGACTACAGAGATGATCCCCTGGAGGAATTGGCAGTTTTGGAGGGAAGTCCCTATGGCATCACATCCCCACCGACCTTCCTCCCCTCCCCAAACACTACCCCCAAATCTCCAAGAATTTCCTCTAAGGAGTCAAATTTTTTCTGGGCACACCGAAGCCCTTCAGAGCCTTTAAAAGTAGCTCTCTGAATGATGGCCTAGAATGTGCTCTCACGAGGACTTGAACGTAGATTTTACTGTCAAAACTGCCAGAGCAAGTAGGGTCATGTCCCTGTAGATTTGTCTTTATTTTTAAAAGACCCACCCAACACATTTTAGAAGCTGCATTCGCATGGTGCACGAACCGAGACTGTGCCATGTCGAGACGCGGTTTCAACAGCTACCGCGTTCGTCTTGGCAGCAGCTGCAGATTGATCAACGCCAGCACTGGCTGTCACCCTGTATGCAAATGTGAAAGGTCGAAAGGAAAAAAATCCCATGGTTCCCTGCGGCAACCAGATAAATACCACCAAGGTGCCTCAGCACTCCGCCTCTAAACTTCCACGCTCAGTGTGCCTGAAGCGGCGGCAGCGCAAATTGTTTCTCTTTCAACAGTTCTCTGCTTTCAAGTGAATATTAGTTCTTGTGAAAGTTGCTGAGTTGATCTCCTTGGAGGCTCCGGCTCGGCACACAAATTAGTTTTAGCAAAATGCAGACACTGCATCTGAACCACATTTGTCAAGGGGCTAAAGGAGGCAGATGAATCACTTTGGCTCACATCAAAATGCTTCTTCCGAGGCTGTCAGTGTGGGATCCAATTAGCGCCAGTTTGGGCAACTGGGGCATTTGTTTTTAATGCCGTGGACACACCGCATGGTGTCTGATGTGCGACGCCTCCTTACCAAGTGAAACGGTGATGGATCGTTGGCTTATCCTTCCCATAATTGGCTGAGCTGGTGGTCTGCCCCCCCCTCCAGAAATATGGCCCAGCTTGGAGCTCATATCTATGTGAGATGCCAGTTTAAGATGGCTTTTAGCCAAAAAGGACTCCTGGGAAGTGTAGTCTTGGGAGAAGTTATGATGAGAATTGTTCTGGCCCTGTTGATGGACCTGAGTTTTGGCTGCTGTGTGACACAGAATGTTGGACTGGATGGGCCATTGGCCTGATCCAACATGGCTTCTCTTATGTTCTTAAGAGCAGAGGTCCATCAGTGGCTATTAGCCACAAGGTATAGGTGGGGCCGCAGTGGCTTAGAGGTTAAGATGTTGAGTTGCAGACCAGAAGGTTGGTAGCTTGGCAGTTCGAGACCCGAGTGCCATGAGATGGAGTGAGCTCCCGTCTCTGGCCCCAGCTCCTGCCAACCCAGCAGTTTGAAAGCAAGAAATTGCAAGTAGATAAATAGGTACTGCTTCTGTGGGAAGGTAACAGTGTTCTGTACACCTTGGCGTTTAGTCATGCTGGCCACATGACCATGGAGAAGTCTTCAGACAGCGCTGGTTCTTTGGCTTGGAAACAGAGATGAGCACTGGCCCCTAGAGTCAGATTCGACTGGCTTTCGAGCAAGGGAAACCTTTACCTTTACCTATAGATGGAACACTATGTCTGGGGCAGTGATGCTCTGTATTCTCAGTGTTTGGGGGGCGACAGTGGGAACTGGAGTTTTTGCCCCACTGGTGGACCTCCTGAGGGCACCTAGTTTTTGGTCACTGTGACACAGAATGTTGGACTGGATGGGCCACTGACCTGATCCAACATGGCTTCTCTTATGTTCTTGTGACAGCTGCCTCAAATGCGCTCACAGAGCTATGGTTCCCAGAATCCTTTACAAATAGTGTTGCCACTCACCAGATTTGTAAGATCGCTGCAGCTATCCCTGAACTTCCTCTTCACAGAACATGTGGTGAGCTCCAGCCCTTCGTTTGGAGTGAGTTCAGGGAAACGTGAATGGTACAAATATCACTGAAAGCAGCTGGTTTATTCAGTTGCTGTCACCCCTACTGCTGTGAACTGATTTACAGCGCCACAAAGCTTTCTTGTCTCTTTTTTAAAAATCCCTTTAAAAGCATAATGACATAAGTTATGAATGAGATAAGGACTGGAAAGTGTTCTGAACCGGCGCTATAAAAATGATGAATAATAATATCCTGGTTCATGATTTCAGAGGCAGCAGGCAAAATATTACCGCTTTAGGCTGTGAGGTGATGTTTGATTACTTTTTAAGCCTCAGTGTCCTCTGTGGGAATTACTTGTGAGTAGGTAGGCTTATGATCTGTGGCTTCACATGGCTCATTGTGGAAGTGGCGGGACCCTGTGGCACGTATATCACGAGGAAATGATTCCGTGTGGGACAATCACACTCTCTCCTTTTTATAGAGTAATTACATTAATTACCAATGAGATAAAGATCATAAACCGGGCGGCTTGCTAAATTGGTACCAAGTGTATTTATTTAAATGGGGCCGTTATGGGGTTGGAAACACAACTTACAGCTTGTTCACATAAATTTGAGGGCGAAATGAATGGCTTGCCTGTAAAGCAGTTGTGGAGAGATTGTGGCACAATCCAAAAATTAATATTTGATGACTGGAAGACAACTAAAGCTTTCAAATTGCCCTAGCTAGGCTTGACAGAGATGTGGGTATTTTGTGGCATTCATTCTCAGTGTCCTCATGTGAGCCCTAATCAGCGCCAACAGTTGTAATGTGGGCCAATGCTCCCTCTAAGCTGTGGAGCCTTGTGGGCAAAAATTCTGCTTTGTGAGTTGTGAGCTAGTGATCTGGCTACTGCATAAATTAGTTTGCTCTGGAGCCATCCTTCCTGAGCTAAGACAAAAATGTGTGAGCTGGAGGCTAAAAAAACTGTGCGCTAGCTCACACTAACTCAGCTTAGAGGGAACACTGATGTGGGCGTAATACTAGTGCAGTGTATTGTGAACATTTACAAATATTAATGGGTAGCACTTTGTCCATATGAGGTAATAAGCCAGCTCTGGTTTGGTAAATACCTGGGTATTTGGGGGGTGGGGCCTAAAAAGGGCAGGGTTTGGGGAGGGATTTCAGCAGGGTGTAATACCATAAAGTCCACCTTCCAAAGTGTCCATTTTCTCCATGTGAACTGATCTCTGTTGCCTAGAGATCAGATGTAATAGCTTGAGATCTCCAGCCGCTACCTGGAGATTGGCAGCCTTAGTTGGGAAATACCTGGAGATTTTGGAGGTGAAGCCTGAAGGGTGGGGTTTGGGGAAGGGAGGGACTCCAATGAGGTATAATGCCATAGAGTCCATCTTCCAAAGCGGCCATTTTCTCCTGGGGAACTATGGTTGCCAGCCTCCAGGTGGGGCCTGGAGAGCTCCCGCTTTTACAACTGATCTCCATCTGACAGAGATCAGCTCCCCTGGAGAAAATGGCTGCTTTGGAGGGTGGACTCTATGGCACTGTACCATGCTGAGGCCTCTCCCCTCCCCAAAACCTGCCCTCTCCTGGATCCACCCCCAAAGTCTCCAGGTATTTTCCAACCCAGACCTAGCAACCTTAAGGGAAACTGATCTCAATTATAATAGTGGGAGATCTCCAGCCACCACCTGGAAGTTGGCAACCCTATGGCAATGAGACCTTATCAATATAAACCAGAAAAAAATTGGAAACTGATTCTGTAAAAATCATGTTGCAGGGTTTTTTATTGTGCTTTATTGGGGAGGGGGATGTTACAGAGCAGAGGAGAAAACTAGATTATTTTGATGTCCCGAATGGTAAGACCAAGGTAACGGTGCTGATACAGATATTTGTAAAATAATTAGAAATTGTGTCATTTTGGAGTGATATCCACAGTCCCTCATCTTACTTATCACAAGGAACATCAGGATTATATGTTTCTGAGTAAACACACACAGGATTTGGCCTGAGGTCCCTTTGTCTCTTTTTCTTCCCTCCCCAGGACACCCCAAACAGTGGCAGTTTTTATTATGGCTTTTATTAGTACAACATTGTCCTGCATTGATCCACTTTCTGACTTTTCATCCACACCTCCCAGAGGTTTCTCCAAAGCTGCTTTGGTAGATCTTTCCAGGAGTATCGGAAAGTGTGGATGGAAGGTGCAAATTTCCACACTCCCCACTGCACATCTGATCTGGCATCTATTCTACCCCCCCCCACACACACACACACCCCATTCCCTCACACACATACTGCTGGGCAGAATTTTTGCCAGTTTTTTTTCATTGTCAGAAGTTGGTTTAATGTTATAGTGTTGAAATACTACAGGGATATTTCTACAGCTGATTTAGCACAAAAGCCCACTGGGGGAAATGGCAGGCACTAGGGCAGAGGTCCCCAACCCTTTTGAGCCTGTGGGCATATCTGGGATTCTGACACAGCAGGGTGGGTGCAGTCACAAAAATGGCTGCTACAAAATGGCTGCTGCGAGAGGCGGAGCCAGCCACAAAATGATGGCCTCCGCTTAACTTCAATCACACAGTATAGAGCCTTGTGCTGCGGTGGCAGCTGCTGTCAAACCAACGTTTTCAAAAACACTGTACAACCGATCATATCTCCAGTGGCCAATCAGAAGACGTACTGGGCAAAAGCTCTACCTGGCCCCACCCACTTGGTGGACGCCAGAAAAGGTATTGGCGGGTGCCAGGGACCCCACATGGGACTCCCGGAATAGGGGAAACATGGAGAAAATCTCTTTTGCAAAATAAGGAATCCCCCCACCCAAATGTGGTAAGTAACCTAAAAATGAGATTGTTGCAGTACCGTGACAGTGGTAAAAAATATTCCGTACTCAAAGCATCACAGCCCTGCCTGTCTCAGACCCTCCAAAGTATCCTGTTTTTCTTGCTGGTTTTTTGTCTTTTAAAAAAAGTTACATTTGACTGGCTGCTCCATCTGTCTTTTGAGCTGACCAGTCCGCCTGGCTTCAGTTCTAAAGGGGAGCATCCTCTTTCTTACGAAAAATAGCAGTGACTCAGTTTTTTCGGTAAAGGACTTGAAGTAATCGTAAATGAGGGAAAAGGTGTGGTCAGCCAGAGGACAGAGCTCAGCCAGGCTTGGGAAATGACATTGGGTTGCCAGCTCTGGGTTGGGAAATACCTGGAGATTTGGGGGTGGAGCCTGAGGAGGGTGGGGTTTGGGGAAGGAGAGGGACATCAGTGGAGTCAAATGCCATAGACCTTCCGAAGTGGCCATTTTCTCCAGGTGAACTGATCTCTGTCACCTGGAGATCAGTTGTAATCCTGGGAGATCTCCAGCTACCACCTGGAGGTTGGCACCCCTAGAAGGCTTGAGGAGGGGGAACCTGCAATTCTTCTACCACTCAAGGGCAGCAGTTTTGTTCCATCACAAGAAGGCTAGAAAACTAGGGTAATCAACTTCCTGGTTGGGCCCGGAGTTCTCTTGAAATTTCAACCATCTCCAGGCTACAGAAATCACTTCCCCTGGAGAAAATGGCAATTTCAGAGGCAGGCTCCAAGGGTCCGTTGGGGCCAGAGCGAGGCAGAGTGAAGCTCCGCCAGCTCAGGAGTGGCCACTAGGGCAGCCACGGCCGAATTAGATTCTCTGATCTGATTCGGCCCACTGCCGAATTGCTGCCGAAATTCGGCAGCAACTTTAAAAGCGACTGGAGGGGAGGGGTTTTGAGGGAGAGGCTCCAAACTTGCAGGGTAGCTGCTGGGGCCTCTCCTCGAAATACCCACCAAGTTTCAAGAAGATTGGACCAGGGGGTCCAATTCTATGGGCCCCCAAACAGGTTGCCCCCATTCCCTCCATTGTTCTCTATGGCAGGAAAAAAGGTAACACTTTTTCCCAGCATAGAGAACAATGGAGGAGATGGGACAACCTGTTTGGGGGCCCGTAGAATTGGACCCTGTGGTCCAATCCTCTTGAAACCTGGTGGGTATTTCGAGGAGAGGCCCCAGCAGCTACCCTGCAAGTTTGGAGCCTCTCCCTCAAACCCCCTTTCCTCCAGCCCCTCATATATCCTATGAGTTTTTGCCATTGATTTCAATGGCCCATAGGGTATAATGGGGGTGAAACTGACATTCCCTTTCTGACATACTTCTGGTGATGTCAGGGGACGTGGCATATGCTAATGAGTTATGCTAATGAGTTATGCTAATGAGCTCCTGCACCTCTTTTTCTCCGAAAGGACCCCTGGCAGGCTCTATTGTATACTATATTGTATTCCAGGTGAAACCACTCCCCCAGTTCCCCCCACCATGGACACCACCCCCAAATCTCCAGGAATTTCCCTCACCGGAGTTTGGCAAATCTACTAGAAACTGTCTGAGAACCAAGCAGATGTGACTCCCTTTGATTTTCAAGAGCTCCTCCTTTCACTGTGAACAGAAGGCTAAATTCCCTCTCCTACCTTAGTGTGAAGTCAAAATATTTGGCCTTGTTCCTGGAGAAGTGCGTTAGTAAGGGGCAAAACCATGCCAGGTCGGGCGAAAAGGGAGCGTGGATGTTAAAAAGCTCATTCGGGGTTTTGTGTGTGTCCCGTGTGTGTCTGTGTGAATGCAATTCAGGGGTGTGTGTAGAGGCGCGCACAGTTCGTTGGGTGCAGCAGTTTCAGACTGTTTCCATATTGGACTCCTGATTCATGTTGTGGATAACGCACAGGGACGCAAGGGTTAATGTTTCCAGGCTCAGTCCTCCTCCTCCCCCCCTCGCCCCCCCATGCATGTAATGCTCTGTGCAAGCACTCCCATGGTTTGTATTCTTATGCTCCCGGAGTGGCATGTTCAGAGCATCTGGTTCCCTGGCAACAGCTTTCATGGGCTCATTCAAAGTCTTTTCTTCTTCAGAAGGCCCCCGCTGTGACACCCCACCACCACCCCTAATCACCATCTTAACCGAGTGTTTAAGATGCAGCTGGTATGAAAAATAAGGCGAGCCAGAGTTGGAGGGCCAGGCCGGGCGTCGTATGTCGCACACCTGGCCTGCCGTCTCTTGTGCTTATGCCGCCAGTTGCACGGGGCAGGTCGGAAAACGGGCCTCAGCCTCCTGGGGCAGATGTTTGGGCCCGAGAGGGAAGGAAAAAAACAAAACAAAAACAAAAAAAACCCCGACTCTCTTCAGAAATGATCTGTAGTGCCGCGCAAATCCATGTGCCTTTTGTGTCCCCCTGAATAGTAATTTCCTGTTTCTAGCTGGGGTGGCGGAGAAGGCCCTCTGGTCTTCACAAGGGCCTGGGTGGCAGGAGGCATGTGGGGTGTACAATAAAATCCATATTGTCAAAGTCTTGTCCCCTGACAAGAGGAAAGTGGAAGAGGGGTGGGGTGGTGGTGGTGGGGGAAGATCTCCTCACATATGAACCAGAGAACAATGGGAGTAAAGAGTTCCGTGTTTCAGCCACTTCAAGGGCACGCTCACAAAGAGCAGGACCGGCCCTTGCAATCCCAAAGAAGTTGAGGGGGGAACAAGCTCCCCCCACCTCCACCCCCACTCGCAGGCCCGAAAAAAGATCTCTCCTGTATTATGTCTAAAAGAGAGCCCCCATTAATAAACAGGGTAATTCAATGCTCCCTTTGCACAGATCAGTCGGCCTGGCTTTTTGAAGTGAAGGGCCCTGGTTTCGTTTTTATTTTTCCACTGGGTGGGAGCGGGGGAAACCACTTGGCCTCAACCGACGTGACACTTTAAAAAGCTGGCACATTCCAGAAGAGTGAGGCAACCCCGGGGTGCGAGGGAGGGGGGATGAGAAGCCAAGGACACCCTGCCACGGCTCGGTGTGGAAACTTCCTGCCAGAGGATGTGATTCCCTACATTTGATCCCATCTAATCTAGCAATGAGGCGCCTTCAGGTCTTTTGCAACAGGGTTAATTTTCAGGGGCTGAGAGAACACAGGATTGTCGAGGGAAATCGGTGTCAAGGAGCATCAGGTTGCCAACCTCCAGGTGGCACCTGGAGATCTCCTGGAGTTGCAACTGAGCTCCAGGTGACAGAGATAATTAACCCTGGAGAAAATGGCTGCTTTGGAGGGTGGGCTGTATGGCATTGTACTCTGTTGAGGTTCCTCCCCTCCCTAAACCCCCCAGGCTCCGCCCCCCCAAATCCCCAGGTATTTCCCAACTAGGGCTGCCAACCTACAGGTGGTGTCTGGAGATCTGCTCCAGGTGAAAAACCCCTCCCCCAAATTCGTTCCTCCAGAGGCCTCAGCCCCAAATCTCCAGCAATTTCTCAGGCTGGAGTTGGCAACTCTATTCTAGGTGCAAGCTTAGCCAGTCAGGGTTCAACCTCTCTTGTACCTTTTGCACTTTAGAACTCAAATCTGCCTTGGAAGTGAGCTCTACTGTGCTTGCTGATAAGTGAGGGCACAATAGCCACAAAACTGTTTAACAGAAAATGTGTTGGAGACCTCTTATACTTCTTTCGTAGGACAAGTGATGTTCTGGTCACCAAGTGGGGTCTGAAGATTTCCTTTCCGTTTGCCCTTTTGTACCCTTAGAAGCTCATTGATTCATGAATCTTGAGCAGCAGAAGATACTTATTTCTTTTCTCTTTTTTTAGATGCAAGGGCTAAAAAGGACTGAGACAAATTTTGCAATTGCTAGAGTGATCTTAGGATCCTTATCACTGAGCAAAAGAGCCAGGGTTATAGGGGGAAGACTGGTTGAATAAAGACTTAATATAGTAATCCCTCATAATCTCAAAAAATCTGCATTCCAGCAGGGCATGAAAGGATGTATCAATCCTGTTAAGGTCACAAATTCTGTCAGTGTAGGGCCTTGTTAAAAAACTCTCCCTTGCAAAACCATTGTAGGTATAATGTTCAGTCTTGCAAACAAAAAAGTTCTGCAATAACATGGGATGGTACATATTGGGGGGGGGGTAAAGATTCTGGGTAATGAAGACAAAAAATAGGGGTGAGCATACTCTGTGGACTCTCAGAATCACACTGCTACGGTCAATTTCCAGGACTCGCTTTTTGATCAGAGGAAATGCTTTGCTTTTGCCCATCTCAAAAATATCATCAATCGACATTCCAAATTCCATCAGTTTCTCATCCAGGGTTTTCATCCGAGTTGATTTGTGGGTATTCCCAATTTAAAGTGGCGAACAAACCATCTTCAGCACAGAGCTGTTTAAATTTCAGTTTGAAGGCAAGTCGCCATGCTCTTGCTTCCAAGGATATCCCTGAAGATTTTCTAGAATTACAACAGATCTCCAGACAACAGAGATCAGTTCCCCTAAAGAAAATGGCTGATCTGGAGGGCGGACTCCATGGCATGATATTCTGCCAAGGCCCCTCCCCTCCCCTAAACCTGCCCTCTCCAGGCTCCACCCCCCAAAAAAAAAATCTCCAGGAATTTCCCAATCCACAGTTGCCAAACCTATCCTAAAAACACTTCCCTGGGTGTAACCTCTGCCAAGAACACCTGAGTGGGATTCTCTGTAGACGTTCCTAGGATTACTTTTGCAGAAACTACGGCAGCCTTCTGATCTGCATGAGATTTACATCTCGTTTCCATGAGAGACAGAATTCAGAAATAACAGTCCTCCTTGGTCTCTTCTTCTTCAAGGTCCATTAACTTCCAGCACTGCTAAATCAGTTTCATACAGCTATGGCCCCAACCGCACCACCCATGTGAATTCTACTCCTCTCCGTTCTTGTCTGACTTCCAAGCCGTAATCCTTGTGGAGAAAGAGAATTAATTGCCTTTAGCCCTCCCTGAGCCAGATAAAAAATAGAGATGTGGTTTCAGGTATGTTAAAAGTTGCTTTTCTTGTTTAAAAAACGGCCTCCAATTAGTTCGCTCTCCCCGTACTGCGGAATAACATCTCTATGCCTTTTCAGAACCCAACCGGCATAATTTATAAGACGATCATTAATTCTGCATTGTAATTAATAAACCCTCCGGCGCCCAAAAATTACTGAGCCCTCATGTAGCACTGTCGGATCTGCGCACCAGACCTTGAAAATTGACCCAGAACTGAAATCGGCTTCTCGTCATAGAAGCCCATTGCCTTGGCAGAGGGACCGATCCTGTTATCTGCCCTGTCGCTAGAACTTTCGTATCCTGCCTTTTAAAAAAGCAGCAAGAATTCATCTCTTTCTCTCTCTCTCTCTGTCTCCCCAGGAGTCAATTAAAGAAACTAAAAATTATTACCATTTGAATAAACAAGCATTTCTCTGCCTTCCCCTCACAGATGCTTATTGCTAGTGACTAAAAGCCAGAACTAATTAAGTGATCTGATAGCACAAATCTGATTAAGAATGTGTTTTTTTATACTTAATTAATTCTCTCCTGAAATCGCAGCTACTTTTCGTCATTGCCAGCTGGTTTTATTTATTTATTTAAAAAAAAAATCCTTCAGGGCCTCTCCCTCTTTTCCTTTCCCAAGACTGCTAAGAAGAATTCTGTTCTCTCAACTGACATGAGAGACTTTGCAGACCTTTTTATGTATATATCTTCATCACAGAGCCGGCTTTGCTTCATAAAGCTGCAAAAAACCAATACCACAGAGGTCAGGACCAGATTTTTCTGGCCCTTGCTTCAAAGGCCTCAGGGCAGCCCACGTAGTTCTCCTCTTTCCTGACTTTGGTCCTTACAACAACCTTGTGAGGTAGCACAGGCTGAAAGCATGTGGCTGGCCCAAGGTCACCCAGCAGTTGGGTTGTCAACTCCGGACTGGGAAATTCCTGGAGATTTGGGGGTGGACAGGGCTATTTTTGGGCAGGAACGCACAGGAACGGAGTTCTGGCTGGGTTCTGAGTTGGCCACGCCTACAGCCTCCCACCCACCCAGGTTCCCCAGGCACCTCACAAGTCACGGGGCGCCTGGGGAAGCCAAGCCGATCCAGGGAGGGAAGGCAGTTTAAACTGCCTCCCCTCCTCAGGTTCCCCAGGTCCCCTGCAGCTGTGGGATGCCTGGGGAAGCCGATCCAGAAACCCCCTTCCTTCCCTTGGGTTCCCCATGCACCCTGCAAGCTACGGGGCACCTGGGGAAGCTGATCCTGGGAGGGAGCTGCACTGTCATGGGTGTGGCCTAATATGCTAATGAGTTTCAGCTGTTGGGTGTGACCTATTATGCTAATAAGTTCCTGCTGGGCTGTTTCTACAAAAAAAGCCCTGGGGGTGGAGCCTGGGGAGAGTGGGGTTTGGGGAGGGAAGGGGAGGGAGCTCAGAAGGATATAACGTTATATAGGGTTGCCAGGTCCCCGCTGGCAAGGGATGGGGGGTGGCTAGGGTGGCCAGATCCAGGTTGAGAAACTCCTGGAGATTTGGGGGTGGACTCTGAGGAGTATGGGGCCCTCAGTGGGGTACAAAGCCATAGAGTCCACCTTGCAAAGCATCCATTTTCTCCAGGGAGAACTGTTCTCTGTAGTCTGGAGATGATGAGGTGTAATTCTGGGGGATCCCCAGGTCCCACCTGGAGGCTGGCATCCCTAGCAACCATTTTCTCTAGGGAGGCTGATCCCTGTAATCTGGAGATCAGCTGCAGTACTGGGAAATGTCCAGTCCACCGGCACCGGAGACTGGCAACTCTGTCCAGCAGACCTCCATGGCAGAGCAGGGATTTGAACCTAGATGCCTTCTAAACTGCTGCCATATTTTGTTGGTTTTAAAATATGCAATAGGGACACCTTTGGCTGAGATTTCTGAGCCTGTGTGAGAAAGGCAGACTACAAATAAAGTAAATAAACCTATCAATACATTTGTGTTTGGCTCTTTCTTTACTAGTCAGCACTCCAAGTGCATAAATGCTAGGCTTGTTAGAAGCCAGACATTTTACACTCAGAGAGGAGGTCAATTGGCTAGAGTTGCCAGCGCTGGGTTGGGAAATACCTGGAGATTTTGGGGGGTGGAGCCTGAGGGGGGCGGGGTTCAGAGAAGGGTGGGACTCCAGTGAGGTATAATGCCACAGAGTCCACCTTCCAAAGTGGCCATTTTCTCCAGGTGAACTGATCTGTCACCTGGAGATCAGTTGTAATATCAGGAGATCTCCAGCCACCACCAATGCTCCCTCTAAGGCTAAGCTGTGGAGTCTTGTGAGCAAAAAATTCTACTTTGTGAGCCCCTGGCGTTAAAGTTGTGAGGGAGCAATTTGTCTGCTGCATAAATTAGTTTGCTCTGGAGCCACCCTTCCTGAGCCAAGACAAAAATGTGTGAGCCAGAGGCTAAAAAACTGTGAGCTAGCTCACACTAACTCAGCTTAGAGGGAACACTGGTCACCACCAAGACTTTGGCAACTCTGTTGAGTAGCCTGTTAGCTGACCTGTCAGCTACTGTAACCCCCAACCCACACCCCACAGGCTAAAAGGAGGTATTCAATGTCTCTTCCTCTAAACAAGGGCAAGAAGTGAGCCCCTAAATGGATACGGTACTTCTATGCCATCCTGAAAACTAAAACTTGGAACGTACCAGGGCCCAAGACATTTTGGCTTGAATGCAAAGAACGTCTCCTGGCGCTTCCAGTTTCTGTTAACACTCCCTCGCCGTATGCACTGCGTCACTCCATTGCCTTCTAGAAGTGGCTTTCCCCGGGTGCAGAAAAACTCTGCCCATTATTTATTTGATCATTTATATCTTGCCTCTCTGCCCAATGGGAACCCAAAGCGGCTTACATCTTTCTCCTCGCCTCTGTTTTATCCTCACCAGGGCTTTTTTTGTAGAAAAAGCCCAGCAGGAACTCATTAGCATATTAGGCCACACCCCTGACAGCACAGCTCCCTCCCAGGATCCGCTTCCCCAGGTGCCAGGCTTGTGGGGTGCATGGGGAACCCGAGGGAAGAAAGGCAGTTTCTGGATTGGCTTCCCCAGGCATCCCACAGCTGCAGGGCGCCTGGGGAACCCCAGGAGGGGAGGCAGTTTAAACTGCCTGCCCTCCCTGGATGGCATACTCCCCCAGGCACCCTGCGGTTTGCGAGGGGCCGGGGGAACCCAAGGGGGGCTAGGCTGTAGGTTTGGCCAACTCAGAAGCCAGCCGGAACTCCGTTCCTGTGCGTTCCTGCCCAAAAATAGCCCTGATCCTCACAACAACCCTGTAAGGAAGGTTAGGTTGAGAAGTGTGTGACACACCCAAAGTCACCAAGCAGATTTCCATGGCAGAGCGGGGATTCGAACCTGGATCTCCCAGATCCTAGCCCGATATTCTGAGCACTACTCCCCACTGGATCATGGTTTTGGGGATCCCACAAGCTATGACTACTTGACGGCGAAATGACAGGAGCGTAGAGCATGGCACCTAGAGGGCAGATAGATGGATGCTGGTAAACTATAATAAGTTATTCAACTGTCGTGTAAATGTAACTTTCCCTTGAAATAAATACGTGTATTTGTGCATTTGAAAGTGCCTGGCGAGGTTTGAGCATTGTTTCCCGGCCACCGATTCTGGCTATATTTCTACTTTTAAAAGGCTTTATTTGGCTTCATCTCCATTTTTCAGTGGGGTATAAAATGATTAGCAGTCAGTCTGTTCTTCTTTTTAAAGAATGTTTCTTTCTGGTTTTGAGGAAGGTTCAAAGTATATATAATCAATAATAATAACAAGAACAATAATATTCAGGAAGGTTCTAAGATATGGAACGCTGTCAGAAAAAGGAGTCATGAAGTTTTAAAGGGTAGCAAATTTATTGAGGCATTTGCTTTCATGGGCCACTTCGTCACAAGCATGAAGTGAAATGTTAGTCAGCAAAACATATAGCAGAGGGAAAGAAGATCCAGTGAGGGACAGTGTTTAGATTTAGCTGGATTAAGACTGGGAAGACCCAAGTTCAGGTTCCCATTTACTGGGCTATAAAACTTATAGGGTGACCTTGGGCCAGCCATTCTCTCTCAGCGTAACCTACCTCACCGGGTTGTTTTTGTGAGGATAAAGAGGAGCAACTATGCACGTTGCCCTGAGATCTTCTGAAGGAAGAATGGGCTAAAAATACACTAAATAGAAAAGGGGGGAAATGTGAAAAATGGGTTAAACGGCCACAGCATGCGACAGATTCCGTCCTTGAGGTTTGTATGCGAAACGCAAAAAGTATACAAGATAAGCCACAGTGACCTTTCCACAAAGCTGTAATGGCCGATAACTAAGTTATGTTAAGTAATTTAACACTGTCTTGGCTAAGAAAGGTGCTGGCTCTGTTTCACTCCTGCTCGATACAATCAAGCCTAGGGGTGAATTCTAATCCAGCAATTGGGACTCTCTCTTTGAAGTGCCTTTTGCTGAAGAAAGGCAGCTCTCAGGGGAACAACCGGAGGATCTCTTAGATTTGCACAGTTCTGATAAGTTTCTGAATGCCGCCATTTTTGGATGTCAAATGCCCATTAAGATAGATTCAGGTGGGTAGCCGTGTTGGTCTGAAGCAATGCAACAAAGTTTGAGTCCAGTGGCACCTTTAAGACCCAAGAAGTGCGCCTGCACACAAAAGCTTATATCCAGAATTAACTTTGTTGGTCTTCAAATGCCCATTAAGAAGAAGAGGAGAAGAGATTGGATTTATATCCCGCCCTTCACTCACCTGGAGTCTCAGAGTGGCTTACAAACTCCTTTCCCTTCTCCTCCCCACAACAGACACCCTGTGAGGTAGGTGGGGCTGAGAGAGCTCTTTCCCAAGCTGTCCTTGAGAGAACAGCTGGTACAGAGCTATGGCTTGCCCAAGGTCATCCAGCCAGGTACAAGTGGAGGAGTGGAGAATCAAACCCGGTTCTCCCAGATTAGAGTCCGTGCACTTAACCACTACACCAAACTGGCTTAAAGTATTTTTCTGTGCATAGACTGATACAGTGACCAGCATAAATCACATTGCGGGAGGGCAATGTTTCATAAAATAAAACACTTACGTACTAATTAATAGCAATATCATTAAATTGTTGTTGCTCTGGAGGGCAGAGCCCAGATTATAGAATCACAGAATCATAAAGTTGGAAGGGATCTCCAGGCTCATCCAGTTCAATCCCAGCACAATGCAGGAAATTCACAAATACCTCCCCCCCCCACACCTCCAGTGACCGCTGTTCCAGGCCCAGAAGATGACAAAAAACCCTCCAGGATCCCTGGCCAAACTGGCCTGGAGAAAAATTGCTTCCTGACCTCAAAGTGGTGATCAGCATTTCCCTGGGCATGTAAGAAAGGGCAACCAGAACTAAGCACCGAGGCAACCCTCCCTGCCCTCCCTCTCATGATCTGCCTAAATTCACAAAATCAGCATGGCTGTCAGATGGCCATCTAGCCTCTGTTTGAATACCTCCAAAGAAGGAGAGAGATGTTTTCCCACCGAGCACAAGTGGATGCATTCTTGCAGGGGACAATCTCCAGAGTGTGGGGATGTGTGATTTGGGGTGTTCCAAAGATAATTTTGGGGTGAAGCTTGGGCCCAGCTTCTCATTGTGCATTTGTGGAAGCTTTTAATATGTATTAATTGTATTTATTTTGAATGTGTTTTAACTGATTTTACAGGTTTTAATGTACTGATTAGGCCTTGGGCCCGTGTAAGCCGCCCTGAGCCCACTTGCGGGGAGGGCGGGATATAAATCCAATAAATAAATAAATAAATAAATAAATTTGTCCTGGGGGCACCCACTTAAGATCAATTAGCCCAAGAACTGGGCTTTGGATCAAGAAGCCACACAGGTCCACTAGGAGGGCAGAGTCTCCTGAACGTGAGGGTGTATGATATTGGGGTGCAGAGCTTTTAAACTGCCCTCAAAATTTGTCATTGGATTTGCGAATAAGGAGCTAGGAGATGCGAATAAGGAATTGGGAACCAACTTCCACTTCATCAGAAATCACCACTCCCGCAGTAGTGAAATTCCCCAGACTGACGTTTTAAAACTGCACGTTACATGAAATTTTCCACAATAGATTTTTCCTCACCAGGCGCAAAACCGAAGTTTTCTCCTTCTTACCCTGCATTTTCGGAACTTGCTAAAAGTGGGGATTCAGAAAACGCAGGGTAAGAAGGAGAAAACTTTGGATTCATGCCTGGCGAGGAAACATCTACTGTAGAAAACATCTACTGTGGAAAATTGTACACAGTGCGCAGTTTTAAAAACACCAATGCGGAGAGTGTCTCCACTACGGAAATGATCGACTTAGATGCTATGAGTAGGTTTTTAGAGCTGTCCCCCAACTGCAATGAATTTGTTTTTCTGCCATCCATAATTGGCTTATCAGACAGACACTTTTATGGACAACTTGGTTTTGTGACTCCCCCCCCCCCCCCCCCAGCCAGACATCTTGAGGCACCATTTAAGTGTAGAAACTCGGAAGTAATTTGCATCATCCCTACAGTTGGGTGAGAGAACTTTTGTGGCAAGGAAAAACAAACTGGTCAGCGGAGGCCATTTGGCACAGTCACTGTTTGAAGAATCCTCACATAATTTCCAAGGTGGGCCCGCCGGCAGCTGTGCCCTTGGATGGCTTCCATTACTTTCCATGCAGATTGCATGGAGTAACCTCACAGTGAACTGAAACAAGAAAAAGATGCCAGAAGAAGAGAAGAGGTGCAGGAAGAAGACAGGGATGTGCTCCTCCACTCCTTGGAGAGGTAGAAGAAGAAGAAGAAGAAGAGACTGGATTTATACCCCGCCCTTCACTCAGAGTTAGGGCTGCCAGTCCCCAGGTGGGGCCTGGGGATCTCCAGCTTTTACAACTGATCTCCAGCTGACAGAGATCAGCTCCCCTGGAGAAGATGGCTGCTTTGAAGGGTGGACTCTATGGCATTGTATGATGCTGAGGCCCCTCCCCTCCCCAAACCCTGCCGTCTCCTGGCTCCACCCCAAAGTCTCCAGGTATTTTCCAACCCAGACTTGGCAACCCCACTCAGAGTGGCTTACAAACTCCTTTCCCTTCCCCTCCCCACAACAGGTAGGTGGGGCTGAGAGAGCTCTGACAGGAACTGCTCTTTTTCAAGAACAGCTGTGCCAGAACTACGTCTTGCCCAATGTCATCCAGCAGCTGTGAGTGGAGGAGTGGGGAATCAAACCCGGTTCTCCCAGATTAGAGTCCGAGCACTTCACCGCTACACCAAACTGGCTCGCCAGCTGGTAGGATCGCCAGCTAGGGTTGCCAACCTCCAGGTGGGGCCTAGAGACCTCCCCCCAGAATTACAACTGATCTCTAGACAACAGAGAATTTATTTAGTTAGTTATTTAATTCATTTGTACCCTGTGGGGCTGCGGCAAAGCATCTGATTCAGATTCAGTCCCTGGTATTTCCTGTTAAAAGGGCTGGGCTGTAGGTGATGAGAAAGACTTCAGCCTGAGACCCTGGACAGCTGCTGCCAGTCTGAGTAGACAATACTGAGCTCAATGGACCCACAGTCTGATAAGGGAGCTTTGTATTGTGTGCCCTGCTTTGCCCCCCAATGGGACCCAAAGCAGCTTTTATCCTTAGAACAACCCTGTGAGCTAGGTTAGGCTGAGAGTGTGTGATTGGCCCAAGGCCATCCAGTGAGCTTCCGGGGCACAAGTGGGGATTCGAACTCGGGTCTCCCAGATGCTCAGGTCTGATGTTCTTTACCACTACACCACATCACTTCCCCCTGCTTTGAAGGGTAGATTCTAGGTCATTGTGCCCTGATGAGGCCCCTCCCCCTCCTCAAACCCCACCCTCCCCAGGCTCCGCCCCAAATATCCAGGAGTTGGCAACCCCCATGTTGGGAAATTCCTGGTGATTTGGGGAGGAAGCCCAACAGGGATCTGATGGCACAGATTCCATCCTCGGCAGCATCCATTTTCTCCAGGGGGGGTGGACCTCTGTAGCTTGGAGGTCGGTTGAAATTCTGGTAGATCTCCAGGACCCTCTTGGAGGCTAAACCAAAACGAGAGATACACGGAAAGTAGATAAGTAAACTGAAACAAAATGGTGGCACAGTTACTAAGAAATCTCTGTACGTATATTGATTAAACAAGTGGCTTCAATCCACAATCAAGAATAAAGTTTGCATCACACAGATACCTTCCAAGGTGCATTACAATAACAAAAATTACTTTTTCTGAAAGGTCCGCAGTCTATTCCGAAGGCAGTTCTTGTCAGTTTCAAAGTGCCTTGTGCAGAAAAACATTCTTCCTTAACTTCTGAAGATTCCAGTATGAAAACAGCAATCGCTTGAATTGTGGTTAATGTTTTGTTGTGTTCCAAAGATTATTTGGGCTGTGGTCACACTGCAAGCTTACTGCGATTTGTTCCCACTGTAGATTTGATCGGGGATATTTTTTTTGAGGGTTGGGATGAACACACAGCCCTTGCCCAACCGCTTGCATTGCGCGACGAGGCTCCAGGCACTGTCCAGACAGCAGTGCTGCCCAAGTGGTGGCACAGCACAATTTTAGAAAATTCTTTGTGCATGCGCAAATAAATTTTTTTTAAAAAATTGCCACCCTGAACAAAATAAACTACTGATGTGTAACCGAGTGCTGTTTTATGTGCACTTGAGCATTTATACATTTAATATATTCAGTGCAGGAATGGTCATGCAGCCGGGGGGGGGGGGAACTACCACAAGAAGAATGTACAGACGACCTAACCACAATCATTGCAAGAGATGGCTGTCCAGATCGGCAAAATCAAGGATTCAAAGTGCAAATACCAGTAAAGTACTTGATTTTCCAGGTGTCGGAAAACTCGCTAGGGAGCTGGGAGAATTGCGGGAGTGAGCCCCTTTCGATGCGGGAGGCGGATGTGGGCGTCTTGATCAGCGATTTTAAATGTGAGAGGGAACAGCGGTGAAACCCGACCGAAATGACTGTGTGACCACAGCCTTAGTCCTTCCTTTATAGAATAGGATAATCCACCTTCGATAAAGCCAAGTGAATTGCACCCATAGGCTGGCAGAGTTCATCAGTTGGTAGGGGCACATCTTATTCTATCAAGGAAGGACTAAATCATCGTTGAAACACAACAAAACATTAACCACATCTCAAGCGATCACTGTTTTCATATTGGAATCTTTAGGAGACAAGGAAGAATTTTTTTTTCTGCACAAGGCACTTTGAAACCGACAAGATTTGCCTTTAGAACAAGTCTGAGCCAAACAGAATTTTTGAAGTTCTGGAGTGAGGAACCCACACTGATTTCCTGGCAACGCCAAGTCACAGAGCGTCTTCGAACAAAGGAGAAAATCCCAGAAACTGATCTGCAGGGTTCTACGCTCTGAAAGGTGCAACGGAACCGTGCAACACAGTTTGTGAAACAGAAAATGTTACAAGATGCAGGACTTCCCCATTTGTCCACCACCCACCATGGAACAAACAACAACTGGTAGGATTTCCCCTTTTAGTCAACTTGTTGTGCGGTGGTTAACAGCCCTGGATTCGAGTCCCTCCTCTGCCACGGCAGCTTGTAGGGCCAGTCACTCTTTCTCACAGGATTGTCATGGGGATAAAACAGAGAAGAGAATGAGGCAAGCCACTTCAGGGAGAAAGGCAGAGTATAAATGAATCAAATCAAATTAATTAATTTAATTAAAGGCCAGAATCTAATGTGAAAGCTAATTCATTCTTTGGGTTTGTTTTAAGGAGTTGCTTTTGATCGTCTGGACTTGAGAATGCTTTCGATTGTGTGGCAATTTTGATGCAAAAAATGTTGGGAAAGGGAGGAAAAGGTAGAGATTGGATTTATACCCTACCCTTCACTACCTAAAGAAGTCTCAGAGCAGCTTACAATCTCCTTTCCCTTCCTCTCCCCACAACAGACACCCTTAGGGTTGCCAGCCTCCAGGTGGGGCCTGGGGATCTCCCGCTTTTACAACTGATCTCCAGCTGACAGATATCAGCTCCCCTGGAGAAAATGGCTGCTTTGAAGGGTACAGTCTATGACATTGTACTATGCTGAGGTCCCTCCCCTCCCCAAACCCCACCTTCTCCTGGCTCCACCCCCAAAGTCCCCAGGTATTTTCCAACCCAGACTTGGCAACCCTAGACACCCTGTAAGGTAGGTGGGGCTGAGAGAGCTCTCTCAAGAACTGCCCTTGAGAGAAGGGCTCTGAAATAACTTGTGACTGACCCAAGATCACCCAGTTGGCTGCATGTGGAGGCGTGGGGAATCAAACCCGGTTCTCCCAGATTAGAGTCCACGCTTCTAACCACAACACCAAACTGGCTTTCTTAATCAAACTTTAAGCTGCCAGATCGCTGAGGAAGGGACCTCTGGGTTTCCAAGGCCCTAATTAGCAGCTGTAAGCATAGATTAACTTTCTTGATGTTTTGATAGGCTGTTTCGTTTTACTGCTGGAGGAAGAAAGGAGGTTTTTCCATTCAGCAGCAAGCAGCCAGAAATCAGCATGCAGCCTCCTGGGGACGTTGTGATTTCAACCAGCGATTCCAGCTCTCAGCCCACACACTGCCTTGAATGAGTTTGTTGCTGCATTCAGCATCGTTCTTTTCAGACATTGTAATGGAACCTCGCCAACCGTTCATAACAGGAGTGCACGCAACCCATGACCCTCCCAATCCATGCAGTCGCCAATGCTGTGTGAACAGGGGCAGTGTGCGTATTTACCATGCGCATGCAACTGGAGCATTGCGTTAATGCGAGCCCTGCACAATCTAGGGGTCGGTTTGTGCCTACTGAGAGCATGGTAAATGCACACATTACTCCTCTTCATTCAACATGGCAACTGTGCATATCAGGAGACTCATGTGTAGTGCGCAGTCCCATTACATATGATTGACAGGTTCCTGTTATGCATTATTGTAATGTCTGAAAAGGCTTGGGGACAGCGTGTTTAGAAGTACAACGTTAGGGATAATTCAAGTAGACTTTCCATTAGGGTTGCCAGGTCCCTCTTGGCAATCAGCCGGGGGGGGGGGGCTTACCAGAAGCAGCAGGGTAACCCATCAAATGTACAGCAACATGTCTACATCACTGCCCATGTGACCCAGAAGTGACATCACCACATCCGGGTGGTGCTCTGGTATTTGGGCAAAAACTCTATGGTAAATTTGGTTTCTACTACAGAGTTTTTGTCCAAATACCAGAGCATCGCCAGGCCTTTAGGTGAGGCAGTGGGCATCCATTTGTGACTAGGCCTCCCCTCCAGTGACTGCAGATCCTGAAAGCCAGCCTGGGACCACACTATCTGTTGCGAGGTGTGTTGTTGTTTTAAATGCCATTGATCTTATTGAATTAAGGTTGATGATTTTGTGGTTTTTAGCTGATTATTATTATTGTTTTAAATTGCAAATCTGCATTAACTGCAGATATATACACGTTGGTACTTGCCCTGAGCCTACAATGTGGGGAGGGCGGGATATAAGTTTAATGAAATCAATCAATCAATCAGTCACGTGGGCAGTGACGTAGACATACTGCTGCAGATCGGATGGACCTCCCACTTTTGGGGGAAAGTCCCCCCTCTGGCCAGCTGATTGGGGTTGGGGAGATGGGGCCTAGGGGGGAGAGGTCTGGCAACCCTACAGTCCATATTTACACACCCACAAAAAGACAACCCTGAATATGATGCTCCTCTTAAAAGATTATACCCACAAGAAAAAGTTTTTCTAGTCCTCTATATAACAGTAACTTCTATGAGAATTTAAATCAGCCCCTTCTGTTCCTTGAAAGCATACTCACAGGGGGAAGAAACTAGTTTTCCTTTAAGAAAAAATAAGGTATTTGGCATTTTTTCACTCCATGCAATTTTTCTCCAACTACTTTATTGGCTGGAGGAAAAAAATTATATGAACTGTCATTACATGGGATGTATTTTATAATGATTTATTTAATCATGGCAATTGTGGAGCACGCTGTCAAGAAGTACACTGACATACTGCTGGTTCATGTACTACTTTTCTTGACATGCACAGAAATTCATATTTATCCATGTGAAGAAAATTCAGCCCCCAACAATCCACTTGAAAAGGGCACATATTCTTCCATCAGCTGCCATTTCCCCTGTACATTCACCCCACTGGAAGCTTTCTGAGTATTTGTGGGGGAGGAATCAATAATTGATGTGACACTCTACTGAAATAACTTTGTAATATTCTGTGGTCAAGATCTTCTAGCTCCTCTGAATTCCCAGCTTTTTTTGGTGAGTGTGTGTGTGTGTGTGTGCACGCGCCTGGATGTCATGGTTGACTTCTGGTGACCCCTATTGGGCTTGGATGTTTTAGAGCGGTGGCTTGCTTATTGTCTGCCTCCCAGCCCTGGTATTCCTTGGAGGTCTCCCATCCAAGTACTTTGCCAGGGTCCACCCTGCTTAGCTTCCAAGATCTGACAAGATCGGGCTTGCCTGGGCTATCCAGGTCAGGTCCCAGCTTCCATTTTTAAAACATCTGTAGCTTTTTTCATTGAGGAGATATAAAGGGAACCTTGTGTATCCTCCCTGAGTATTCAGAGGAGCTTGGGAATCTTCTCTACCGGCAGTTATTTCATTACAGTGCCACAGCGATTATCAATACATTTTTTAAAGCCCTCAAAGTGCCCTCCTGTATCATGTTAGGGAAAATGGCATCTGTAAGGGGCAGACAGAAGGAGGATGGCACTAATGGCCAGGGGACCTTCAAAAATATGAACCTTCCTGTGCAGACGGCTTGCTAACATACTTGGACTGCATCATCGCCGGAAAGATTGTACCAACCGGGTTTGACAAAGAACATTATCGGGTCAGCAGAGCGCCTTGGAAGTTGACAATTACAGTTATGTTGCGTGGATGCCTCCCGCCAACTTTGTGCTTCCCTGCTGCGGTTTAAAAGACAAGGTGGAGAAAAAAACCTCCATTTAGGCCCTTCCTGCACTCTCCTTTTAATCCACGTTCACCGCAGTGCCCTCCAAGCATTTCTGCACTAAAATCCGATCCAGGCAAAAACATTACCTGTTTGGAGCACGTGTAACATTTTAGAATATCATTTTAAAGAGGTAGTAAAATCCATCCATTTTAATAGCAATTATCTTAAGAACGAGGGGAAATAAGCCCCTCCCTACCGCAGAGCAGGGTGACTTCTGAATAAGTTCCCTATATGAGAATGGAGAAATATATTTTATTTTATTAACCTCAGGGAGAATTCCAAGTGAAATTCAGTAAAATGGGAGGCAACAGGAACGTGAGTTCGAAAGTGGTTTTTCCATCCACCCACATAATACCTCTCAGTCCCAGACTTCTATGCTTCCACTTCGAAGCGTGTCGAGTGACAGCCATTTTACTGGCTGCCGGTCCCCGTGGAATGCTGCTATGCGCAGCTCGTAAAACAAGGACAGGAAATGCTGGTTGAAACTTCTGCATTTTTTAAAAAAATAATAATAAAGTATTGCATTACCAGGATCTTTTCTTTTTCAGAGATTATGTTGAAAAGAAAAAAAAGATTGCATTTTTACATTTAGGCAGGTTTTGCTGTTCTACGGGCTAACTTTGGCTTCAGAGAATTGGAGCGGGCTTTGAACTCCTGCGCCTACACACAGGCTAAAAAAACACACACACCAAACCCAAATCCTTTCCCCTCCTGTTTAAAAGTAGCCCTATATAGTGTAGGTATGCAGATGCACAAACATACCCACCCATGAAATTGCTGAGAAGTCGGGTTAGAACGGATAAAAGGAAGTCCTTCTTCACCTAAAGAGTGATTAACACGTGGAATTCACTGCCACAGGAGGTGGTGGCAGCTACAAGCATGGATGGCTTCAAGTGGGAATTAGATAAACATATGGAGCAGAAGTCCATCAGTGGCTATTAGCCACAAAGTATAGATAGGAACTCTCAATCTGGGGCAAGTGATGCTCTGTATTCTTGGTGTTTGGGGGGGGGGGCAATAGTGGAAGGGCTTCCTGCCCCCACTGCTGGACCTTCTGAGGGCATGTGGTGTTTTTGGCCACTGCGTGACAGAGTGTTGGACTGGATGGGCCACTGGCCTGATCCAACATTGGCTTCTCTTATGTTCTAACGTTCACACACCTTCCATCTCTTTCAGAGGCAGTGTTATTTTCGATGGGGGTGTGAACGTTCCAAAGAAGGCAGTCGGCTATAGGGATCCAAATACTGAGCAGAATTCAGTGCTGATAAACTCTGGCCATTAACACCAATGTTTAATTGGCAGTCCATCTCCCGCAGTGTTCCCTCTAAGCTGAGTTAGTGTGAGCTAGCTCACAATTTTTTAGCCTCTGGCTCACAGATTTTTGTCTCCGCTCAGGAAGGATGGCTCCAGAGCAAACTAATTTATGCAGTAGCCAAACTGCTAGCTCACACCTTTAATGCCAGGGGCTCACAAAGTAGAATTTTTGCTCACCAAACTCCACGGCTTAGAGGAAGCACTGGCAGTGGTAACAGACTTCTTTTAATTTGGTATCTTTGCTACGTTCTTCCCTCTTTCTACAGTGGAACTTTGGCAACTGCTGTGCTCAGGGTGGAGGGGTGTGCGTGTGTGTGTGTGAGCAACAGGGTGTGCAGGAAATTCTTGGAAAGGGGCCATGGAAGACACTTGATCTACTGCAGCGTTTAGATAAACATTTGGGAAGCAGTTCAATTTGACTGTCTCCAGTGCAGACTCTATTTTTTTTTTAAAAAAAGGGGGGGAAAGATGATGATTTGGAGCCAGGAACATGCCTTTGATGTATATGGAAAAAGTAAAGGAAAAATTATTGACAATTAGAAGTCTAGAGAAGCGTGGGTGGTGTACACTTCAAAAGAATGTGCTTTTTGAAAAACTTAAAAAAAAAAAAAGCAACCATGGACCTTTGAGTCACATTTGTTTGATTATATGTCGCAAGCGTCAAGTTTCTTGGCCTCATCCTAACAGATTTGGATGTCTGCGGAGGAAAATCTCAGAGCAGAAGAATGCATTAAACGCTGCCGTGGTAAACCTTCCCTAAGTGAAGAGAAAATTCTTTGAACGTCCTCCATGAAGATGATATGCAAACTGACAGGTTCGCTAGGAACATGCACATTCGTGTGTTACAAGAAAGCAGGTGAATGCAGGTGTGTATAAAGAGTACTAAGCCCTAGCCTGGATGGGCCAGGCTAGCCTCATCTCATAAAAACTTTACAATAGAGTCCTGCTGGGTCAGACCAGTGGTCCATCCAGTCCAGCATCCTGTTTCACACAGCGGCCAACCAGATCCTCTGGAGGGCCAACAACAGGAAACAGAGGCCAAGGCCTCCCCCCATTGTTGCCTCCTGGCTCTGGGATTCAGAGGATTAGTGCTTCTGAAGGTGGATCTCATCAGATCTCAGATGCTAAGGAGGGTCAGCCGTGGTTAGTACTTGAATGGGAGACCACCAAGGAAGTCGGGGGTTGCTCTGCAGAGACAGGTGATAGCAAACCACTTCCGAACATCTCTTAAACACTCTTGAGAGAACAGCTCTAAGAGAACTTGTGACTGACCCAAGCAATGCTCCCTCTAAGCTGTGGAGTCTTGTGAGCGAAAAGCTACTTTGTGAGCTACTGGCACTAGAGTTGTGAGCAAGTGATTTGGCTACTGCATAAATTAGTTTGCTCTGGGGACATCCTTCCTGAGCTAAGACAAAAATGTGTGAGCCGGAGGCTAAAAACCTGTGAGCTAGCTCACACTAACTCAGCTTAGAGAGAACACTGGACCCAAGGTCACACCAGCAGCTGCATGTGGAGGAGTGGGGAATCAAACCCGGTTCTCCCAGACTCGAGTCTGCACTCCTAACCACTACACCAAACTGGCAATGCTATTTGTGATTGTGCCTGATGATGTTCAATGTACAGTTCCCGCTCAATACCATTTAATGGGGAGGGGCCATGGTTCAGTGGTAGAGCCTCTGTCTTGCCTGCCGAAGGTTCCGGGTTCAATCTCTGGCATCTCCAGTTAAAAAGGACAAGGCAGAAGGTGATGTGGAAGACCACTACCTGAGATACAGGACAGCTGCTGCCAGTTACGAGCGGACAAAACGCATACCTTGATGGACGCGGACTGTTGGCCTCAGTATAAGGCAACTTCAACATGGACAGAAGTTTCCAGAACTTGGTGCCTGATGGATTAGACAGACATCTTGAATCAACACCACAGTTGGTAAGCTGTTTTTTTTTTTTAATAATTTATTTTATTTAAACATTTTAAGTCCTCAGACAAACATAAGAGTATCTTTACATTACAAAGGAAAAATGACCTAACACACTAAATCTGTCTCTCTTGATTGACTCAGTATACAACATTATTTTGCAATAAACTTGTCGTACCAATTATAAAGTTTGTCCCATACTGAAAAATAATTTTCCTCTTGTTTGTTTTTCAGTTTAATAGACAAATTGTCCATTTCTGCAACTTCCAGAAATTTCTCTAAGAATTCTTCCATTTTTGGGGTCCTCTCCATTTTCCACCATCTTGCATAAAGTATTCCTGCGGCCATTATGCCGTGTATAATCAGTTTTTTTGACTCCTTCTCCCAATCTGTGGGGATCACGTTCAACAGAAATAGTTCAGGTTTCCATGGAATGCTTATTTGCGTTATTTCTTGAAGTGTTCTATGAATCAGATGCCAAAACCTCGTAGCTTTCTTACAAGACAAGCTGTTTTTGATTATTAAGTATTTCAAGTGGTAAAAAAATGTAATTGTACTACCGTCCGTTTGGGAAGGGGGGGAATGCTTTTACACAAAGCACATTGCTCTGTATTTATAGTCCAGGGCTCTCTGCCTTCCCGTTCCACCTGAAGAAGAACTGTGTATGACTCAAAAGCCTGCACCTTCCTAGAGCTTCAGAAATCAGTTCAGCAGCAAACATCTGCTCATTGTGTTGTAGTCTTATTGTCCAGGGCCAATGCAGCAACATCTGGCTGCAGTCCAGCAAATTCCACAGAATTAGGTGTGCTTAAGTCTGTGCACAGCACTCAGGCTAAGCAGAGATTTATTTTGGCAAGCCGCACTGTGACACAATGTGCTAGGCTTGCTTCATTCTCAGACTTTTTAAAACACACACGCACTCACCACAATCCTTGTATCATATGAAAAATTGACTTTTAACCAAACCAAGTTGTGACATGGCTTAGGTACCTTGGATGAACAAGTTTTTGCAAGCTGGGGTTTCCTAATACCAAAAGGGGGTTGTTTACACTTGTCAAAATGCAGGCGCTGGGCCGTTCCTTACTTCAGGTTGATTTCTAAATTTAAATAAATAAAATCAGTTCTCTGTCTAGGTTTGGACCGGAGGGGAAACAAGCTGGGTTTCAGCTGAAGTTCAGGTATGTCCAAGATGAATTAGAAACCTATCTACCCAAAGTCAGCAGCTCAGAAGAGAGAGATGAGAGAGGTAATTTGGTGTAGTGGTTAAGTCCGCAGACTCTAATCTGGGAGAACCGGGTTTGATTCCCCACTCCTTCACATGCAGCTGCTGGATGACCTTGGGCAAGCCATAGTTCTGTCAGAGCTGTCCTTGAAAGACCAGTTCTCTCTGAGCTCTCTCAGCCCCACCTACCTCACAGGGTGTCTGTTGTGGGGAGGGGGAGGGAAAGGAGTTTGTAAGCCGCTCTGAGACTCCAAGTGAAAGGTGGGGTATAAATCCAATTTCCTTCCCCTCCCCCAGGGGTTTTTTAATTAAAAATACAGTATTTCCCAGTTGTCGGGAAGGATATAGGGTCAAGGTAAGCTATTTATCTACTTGCAATTTCTTTTTTTCGAACAGCTAGGATGGGAGGAGCTGGGGCCGGAGATGGGAGCTCACTCCGTCACTCGGGTCTCGAACTGCCAAACTACAGACCTTCCAGTCTGCAGCTCAGCGTCTTAACCTCTGAGCCACTGAGGCCCAGCATTGCAACTGGATCTTTGTAAAATTCGAATGGAAGCTTGGAATCTTGTTGCTGTGTACCCAGGCCCAAGCGCTGCCAAGGATCTATGCTACACAGCACAAAAAGACCCCAATAACCTCTCATAAGCGTAGAAAAGAGCAAGAGACAGACTAACACGGCCCCCCAATCTCGATCTAAGTCCCTTAAGAATAGTTTTCTCAAACTCAAGGCTTGTCGGGGAGCGCTTTTTTCGGCAGGCTGGCTGTGGTGCAGGAATGGCTCTTGGGTCACATGATACCTGAGGTCTAAAGGATTCAGGGCTGTGATATTAATCTCCCAACTCAGCCTTCTTTCAGTCAAGGGCCTCAGCTGTGCAGCTGAATATGAGCTGCAGGGCTAATACCTGTTTCTCCACTCCAATCAGAACTGAATATTAAGAACATAAAGAAGAGCTCTGCCGGATCAGTCCAGTGGTCCAGCTAGTCCAGCTGCAGTAGCCAACCAGAGCAAAGTTTGAGTCCAGTAGCACCTTTAAGGCCAACAAAGTTTTATTCTGGTTATAAGCTTTTGTGTGCATGTACAGTGCTCAAGTGGTTAAGAAAGGGGCTACAGTGGCTCAAGTGGTTAAGATGCTAAATTGCAGACTGGAAGGCTGGTAGTTCGGCAGTTCAAGATTCGAGTGCCGTGTGACGGAGTGAGCTCCCGTGTCTGGCTCCAGCTCCTGCCAACCTAGCAGTTTGAAAGCAAGAAATTGCAAGTGGATAAATAAATACCACTCCAGTGGGAAGGTAACAGCGTTCTGTGAGCCTCGGCATCTAGTTATGCCAGCCACATGACCACAGAAACGTCTTTGGACAGCGCTGGCTCTTCAGCTTGGAAACGGAGACGAGCACTGCATCCCTAGAGTCGGACTCGACTGGTTTTCGAGCAAGGGAACCCTTACACTTCTTCAGACAGTTTATACCCAGAATGAAACTTTGTTGGTCTTTCAAGGTACCACTGGACTCAAACTTTGCTCTGCTGCTTCAAACCAACATGACCGTAGCCAACCAGTTCCTCTGGAGGTCCAACAACAGGGCATCGATGCCAAGGCCTTCCCCTGATGTTGCCTCCAGGCACTGAGACTCAGAGGTTGACTGTCTCTGAACATAAAGGTTCCCTTTAGTCACCATGGCTAGTAGCCACTGATAGACCAATCCTCCATGAATCTGTCGGATATTGTTCCTAGAGAACACTTCCAGCTAATTTCCGGGGACTTAGTGGACCTGGGCAGGCAGACGATAAAATAAATTAAATAAATAAAATTCCCTCTCCATCATCAGCCAGTGGTCTTAGTGGGACATTTCATTTACATGCAGAGGAAAGTGAACAAGCCTCAGGGTAGACAGATAGGCCTTCTGAGGGGCCACTTAAAATTTTTTTTTTTAGAAGTAGAACTAAACATTCTAGCTCTGCAGAACAAACTACAGCCCTCAAACAATAAAAACACTAAAAATAATATTTTTAAAAATCTAGAAAATGGCTTAGTGCTGCTGTGGAGGCCATGTTTGTTTACCCGCCCTTTTTTTGGAGGGAAATGCCCACAGGAGCATTTTCACAAGGGCATGTAAGAGCAGGAGATATTACGACCACTACCCTTATAATAATAAAATATAATTTTTTTACAAAAGCTCAAAAATGTTGTGGGGGAACAAGCTGAGAGAACTGTTGTCATTTCAACATTTATACATAGCTCACTTGTATAGGATGCGTCACTGGCAACCAAGATTGAGTTAATTCGTGGCGTAGTATTCCCCATTATTACGTACGGGCATGGGACAGTGAAGAAAGCGGATTCATTTGAAATGTGGCACTGGAGGGGAGTTTTGCAGATCCCGTGAACCGCCCAAAAGACCAATAAGTGGGTTCTAGATAAAATCAAGCTCGAACTCTCCCCAGAAGCTAAAATGACTAAACTGAGGCTAGCATGTTTTGGTCACATTACAAAAAGAGTCACCGGAAAAGACAATCGTGCTAGGAAAAGTGGAAGGCAGCAGGAAATGAGGAAGACCCAACATGAGATGGACTAACTCAATGAAGGAAGCCACGGCCCTCAGTGTGCAAGACTTGAACAAGGCTGTCAACAAATTACTTCATAGATTCAGGTGGGTAGCCATCAGTGTTCCTTCTAAGCTGAGTTCATGTGAGCTAGCTTAAGAGTCTTTTAAGCCTCTGGCTCACAGATTTTTGTCTTAGCTCAGGAAGGATGGCTCCAGAGCAAACCAATTTATGCAGCAGCTAAATCGCTCCCTCACAACTTTAATGCCAGTAGCTCCCAAAATGGAATTTTTTGCTCACAAGACTCCACAGCTTAGAAGGAACACTGGTAGCCATGTTGGGTCTGAAGCAGTAGAGCAAAGTTTTAGTCCAGTGGCACCTTGAAGACCAACAAAATGTTATTCTGGGTATAAAATTTCGTGTGCATGAACCATAAAACTGGAAGGGCCCTCCAGGGTCATCTAATAATAATAATAATAATAATAATAATAATAATAAATAAAAAAAATCTAGTCCAAACCCCTGCACAATGCAGACAATTCATAAATACCTCCCCCCACACCCCCAGTGACGCCTGCTGTATGCCCAGAAGAGGGGGGGAACCCTCCAGGATCTCTGGTCAAACTGGCCTGGAGAACAATTGCTTCCTGACCCCCAAACTGGCCATCAGCATTTCCCTGGGCATGTAAAAAAGAACCACAAGAACTAAGCACCGATACAACCCTTCCTGCCCCCCTTCAGTGTTCCCGCTGAGTTAGTGTGAGTTAGCTCACAGTTTTTTAGCTTCCAGCTCACACATTTTTGTCTTAGCTCAGGAAGGACAGCTCTAGAGCAAACTAATTTATGCAGCAGCCAAATCCACTCGCTCACAATTTTAATGCCGGTAGCTCACAAAGTAGAATTTTTGATCACAAGACTCCACAGCTTAGAGGGAGCATTGCTCATAATCTGCCTAAGTTCACAAAATCAGCATTGCTGTCAGATGGCCATCTAGCCCCTGCTTGAAAACCTCCAAAGAAGGAGAGCCCACCACCTTCCGAGGAACCACTCCGACCGTCAGGAAGTTCTGTGAAGAAGTGTGCGTGCACACTGAAAGCTTACACCTTGAATAGACCTTTGTTGGTCTTCAAGGTGCCCCTGGACTCAACCTTTGTCATATTACTTCACAGAGTCACCATAAGTTGTAAGGGACTTAACAGCATTTATGCTCACACATTTGCATAGCTACAATCCTCACAAGACATGTACAGGACAAAGTATTTTTAACAGCCAAAAATAGCATTTCTAGTTTTGGGAAAATACAATATCTTCTCAATGGAAACGCAGCCTTGAAGGGAAACCTTCAGCATCCTGGGCAGCGCATGAGGAATACCTCATTTATTGTATTTAAAAAACATTAATTGGGGAAAATGTCTAAATCATTCAAAGAAACACGTTTGAGAGCCAGGATGCCATATTGGCTTGAGTCTGGGGCATGTACAGGAGGTTTGGGTTCAAATTCCTACTTGAGCGTGAAGCTTACTAAGTCACCTTATACCAGTACATCTTTCTCAACGTACTTCTCTGATAAGGTTTCGACACATGGTCACCAGTACTTCAGCTCCTTGGAGAAAGGGAGACACAGAAATGTAATACAGCCAGACAGACCCATGAGGGGGTGGGGAAAGGGGTAGATCCAATTACTGAATCTAGCCTATTCTGCTAATTTTTAATCACCCTAATGCTAAAGACCTGTATTGTACCATCTGCACTTGGTGTTCAGCACCAAAGCACTGCAAATTTGAGGACTCCGAAGAGGCGGCATAGAAATATTCTGAATAAACCATAATGTCCATTACTGAACACAGTGCTCACCCACAAAGCTGTGATAAAACTGTGTAAACCCCAGTAATATATACCTGAAGTCAAGGATTCTGTGCATGACATTCTGAAGGCTTGAAGTGGGGTTGGCACAGGTTGTCTTCTAGCAAAAGAAAATAAATTACCTGGGAGTGTGTGTGATTACTCAAGAACACTGCATTCCCAGGGACTCAAGGCCACGACCCAAACATGCTTAGCTTACAGTGTACCACTGAACACGGTGGGAGTTAATTCAGAGGAAACATGCTTAGGAGTGCATGACCCCTTCTAAGCAGGAACGGAGACATGGGAAGAGCAAATCCAGGCAAAACGAACAGAGGTGAGAGCTGAGATTTTTTTAAGCATTTACAAAAGCACAAATTTCCTCTTCCCAGTTTTTACTGAGTGAGTCTCCCACTTGCTCCCAGTAGCTATGCGTAAGCCCATGTGCCAATCTTTCTTGCATCCATAGCCTAGGTGAACTTTAGGAGTGGTCAAAACAACGCCACTCTTTTAGAGAGGGGGGTGCACCTCCCCAAAAGAATTTGTATTGAACAACTTCCTTAACAGTGACTGGCAGATGAAAGAAATGTTTTGGAAGTCCAGGGCTATGTTCTAGAGCAATTGCTTCATTGTGAAGACCAAATCACAATGGGATTCTAAATCCTAGCTCGTGAGCAAGGAACGAAGCCCAGGTGTGTTACTAAACTGTGACATCACAACAGATTTGGGAGCTCAAGACAAGAGGACTTCCTGGTTTAGAAATTCTTCAGTTCTCTTTGGGAGGGGAAGAGTAGGGAGACACAGAAAGCTAAACAAGGACTGTTCTGGGGGGGGGGGGGGTTGTGATGTCTGAATATAGCCTTCAGAATTAAACTCAAGTCTGATGCCGCTCTGACTTAGTAGATGGTTTGCCTGTGAAACCCTACATAGCATTACACCCATCTAATTGCACTGAGACCCAGCAGGCTTAGAAAGGGGCAAATCTGTTTAAGGTTCCCGACACCTAAGCAACACAGGATAAGGAACAAGAACAATTAGAGGGGACTTTAAAATAAAAAAAAGAGATAACCTTAAAAAAAACTACACTGTATTAAAAATCCATTTATTTTGTGTTCTGTACATGATGAAAATGGGTCTCACACAGACCTTTTTAAAAACAAAACCCCCCAAAAAAGCCAAGTAAAAACATAAATACATATATATATATTCTTACAAAATGTGAGATTTACAAAATATACATACTGCACTTTCAGCTTGTCTTGTGTATATTTAAATTGGGGGGGGGGGACATACCAGGAGCACTGAACCCTGGAAATCAATTATATGGCAAAATTATAGAGGGCTTTTTGACTCCTCGCTTCATCCCCAAATGTATATACATCCTGCCCGCACACTCCTTTGATGGCAGTCCTCTCCCTCACCAGTTCTCCTTTCCAAAGAGGCTTTTAAAACAAGAATCTGATCTGCATTCATTAAAAAACCCCGATCGCAGTCCTTGTGAGTTGACGGGGAAACAGAAGTCAAGCAAGTTAAAACCCACGATTCTCCAATTAGTTTTCATTGGCGGGGGGAGTGTCAAACTCCTTAGGTTCACAATAGCCAATTTAAAAAAAAAAAACCCTGGGGGAAAAGCTAAATTAATTTTCCCTTCAGGTGCTTTTTTATATTCCTTCTTCAAATGTCAAGACACCTCTTCTCTTCTCCAGGTCTGGAGAAGAAATTAATTGCTTTTAATCAGCAATCCTCTCTTAGGAAATGTCGTACATAACGATGCATTTTCAAAACAGGTTTGCTTTTTTTATTTGGGAAGGACAAGATTTTTGGTTTTTCTAGAGGCCCAGAACACTTTAAAAAAAAAGAGAGAGAGAGAGAGAGAGAAATGCACATTTTAAGGACATGCCGTGCCATCCTGATCTCAGCACCCTGAGCACAAAGGGGGGGGGGGATTACTGGCGGTCATGTCAATCAACAGGACATCGATTTCTCACGACTGGTGTCATTCCCTAGGAGACACAACCCAATCCTATGCATGTTTAGCCAAAAGCTCTACTGACCAGTTCAATGGGACTTGCTTCCAAGAAAATGCTCCCAGGATCGCAGCCTTAATTGTTAGATCCCAGTCCAGCTGCCCCTTAAGAGATCAACAAGAGTTTCAGGGTAGGAGCTTTCGGGAGAGTTAGAGCTCTTTTTCTCCTAACTGAGCCCATGATGCAGAAAATATGCAGCCAAGACGTTCCCCAGGAGACCTTACTTCTGCAAAACAGCCACGGATCTTAGCAGAGCGTTAAGCACACAACCTCCAAAGGATTTCCCCAAGCACACAAATGGAGCACAAGACTCGAGACGAAACGCTCACGTCCCCCCCCCCCCACCGCCAGATATCTGCTTTGTTGCCAAATAACCTAATCCTTCTTTTCCTGTATAAAAGGGCAAGTTATAATTAACAGGAAAATGGAGGCTTGTGGAAAAGAAAGGAGATATTTATCCGTGCTTGTTTTACAGATTTTTCTATGCAGGCTGTTTTGTCAGGTGTTCTGAATTAAAGCAGTCTCTTTTTTTAAAAAAGGGGGAGAGGAAGGGGGAGATCTCGGATTTTCTTCGGTTAGACAGCAGCCCTTCTGGAGACTTCCCTCCCCCCCCTCCAAAATTCCAGAGGAATGTGGAACGGCATGAGGGACAGCCAGCCGAGCCTCCCCAAATTCTTTTGTTAACTTTGCCCATAAAAACCAATTCTGTGCTTACACTTTTACCGCAGAGGGGAGATGGAGGGGGGAAACAACACAAAACCACACAGTCTGTTTCTCCTTTGTCTCTGCCAACAAAAGGCCAGGGACCAAAGAGCATTCTTCCCCAAAATCAACATGTCACCCAGACCGAAGCTCCTCTTTCCCTCCTTCCCAGCCCCTCCCTAAACCACTTTGGCAAAGGAGGATTCCACTGGAAAGAAAACTTTCTAAAACTGCAGTGGAAGGAATTTTCTTCTTTTTTCTTCCCCTCCTACATCCCAAGGCTGTGCAGATTCACTCAGAAGTTAAGTCCCACCGAGATCCAGGCTACTGATCGCCCAGTTCAGGTCAGTGTGGACGAGGCTACAGCCCAAATATATAGGGAGCCCCAAAAGGGTAGCGGTTTCAGCAAAGAACAGAAAAGCAGTGCCTGTCTAGGATTCAAGAGAGGATGAATTAGGATTTAAGGAACGTTCACCTATCCAAGGTGACAAGCTGACAAGGGAATGAGGTAGGGTTGCCAACCTCCAGGTGGTGGTTGGAGATTCCCCCAAATCACAACTGATCTCCAGGCGACAAAGATCAGCTCACCTGGAGAAAATAGCCACTTTGGAAGGTGGACTTTAAGGCCTTATACCCCACTGAATTCCCTCCCCAAACCTCGCCCTCCGCAGGCTCCACCCCCCCCCCCCCAAATATCCAGGCATTTCTCAACCTGGAGCTGGCAACTGTAAAAGTGAGGCCACTTTCAGTAAGATGCACACTCTGCCTCTAACTCACATTCATGGCCCCCAGAATTCCAGCATTTCCCTTTGAGCAGACACCATGGAACTTATGTTCAAAGAATTCTTAAAAAACAACCCCAAAAACCCGAAGATCCTCACAGGGTGAGAAATGTACTGTCTCCACAAACAGTCTTAAGAAGGACACTTAACTCTGTGCAAATTCCAACTAGGCCCAGGAGGAGAACCAATTCAGGAGGTCCTTTGCACATACATTTGTTTTTCTCCTCAGTTAAGGACAAGGCAGACTCTGGAGGCTCCGCCCCCCTTCTGCCCCATCTTCCTTCTCGTGTCTCCCACACAAGAAACCAAGAGCAGCCTCGAGAAAGGGGGCCGGGTGGGGGAAGGACCCTCATACTGCCGTCTCCCCTTTGCTGCCCGTGCGGAGTCTGTGGTAGAAGCGCCGCCACGACTGGAGCGTCTTGCCGGTCCAAATCCAGAAGCCGGTGGTGATGCCTACAATCATGGTCATGAGGTACTTGATGACGAAGACTGTGAAGTCGGGGCTCATGGGGGCAAAATTGGTTGGGCACGTGATGGCGTAGCTCTTGCAGGTCTGGAGGAGCCACGTTTTCTCCCAGGAGTCCCGGAAGGCCTGCTCGTAGAAGTAGCAGGCCAGCACAATGGTGGCAGGCACGGTGTAGAGGACGCTGAAGACCCCAATCCTCACCATCAGCTTCTCCAGCTTCTCCGTCTTGGTGCCGTCGTGCTTCATGATGGTCCGGATGCGGAAGAGGGAGACGAAGCCGGCCAGCAGGAAGGAGGTGCCAATGAAGAGGTAGACGAAGAGCGGGGCCAGGACGAAGCCCCGCAGGGCGTCCACGCTGTAGATGCCCACATAGCAGACGCCGCTCAGCACGTCCCCATCCACCTGCCCCATGGCCAGGATGGTGATGGTCTTGACGGCCGGCACGGCCCAGGCAGCCAGGTGGAAGTACTGCGAGTTGGCCTCGATGGCCTCGTGGCCCCACTTCATGCCGGCGGCCAGGAACCAGGTGAGGGAGAGGATGACCCACCAGATGGAGCTGGCCATGCCGAAGAAGTAGAGGATCATGAAGAGGATGGTGCAACCCTCCTTCTTGGTCCCTTGCACCACGGTGCGGTAGCCGTCCTCGGAGAAGCGCTCCACGCAGACCACCTTGTCCTCCAGCAGGAAGCCGGCCACGTAGGCCACGGCCACCATGAAGTAGCACCCCGAGAGGAAGATGATGGGCCGCTCCGGGTAGCTGAAGCGCCTCATGTCCACCAGGTAGGTCAGGACAGTGAAGAGGGTGGAGGCGCAGCAGAGGAAAGACCAGACGCCCACCAGGAGGCGGGCGAAGCGGACCTCGGCCTCCTTGAAGTACATCAGCCCGTTGGGCAGGTCGGGCTCGCAGGGGGCCCCGCAGTCCCGTTCCCCCAGGAAGCGGTAGCCCAGGTAGGGGGGCACTTTAAGCTGGCGAGGGCAGGAGAAGGCGTAGCTGGTGGGGGGCAGCGGGTGGGCCGGGGGCTGGGGCAGGTAAGGAGTGGGGTAGGCCGTGGCCCCCCCAGGTCCCCCTTCTCCCCCGGGGCCCCCTCCGGAGGTGTCGGAGGTATTCTGGCCCACGCAGATCTCGCCAGCGCCATGGATGGGGAAGTTCTCGCAGCGGAGGCGCTCGGGCCACTGGAAGCCAAACTTGTTCATGAGGGCCTCGCAGCCCTGGCGGGCCCGCTCGCAAAGTGAGCGGCAGGGCGGGATGGCCTGCTCGAGGACGGTGCAGACCGGCGCGTACATGGAGCAGAGGAAGAAGCGCAGCTCCGGCGAGCACTGCACCTTAACCAGCGGGTAGAACTGGTGCACCTCCAGGCCGGCGTCCTCCTGGTTGGTGTGGCCCAGCAGGTTGGGCAGGATGGTCTGGTTGTAGGCGATGTCGGTGCAGAGCGGGATGGAGATGGGCTGGCAGAAGCCGTGGTCCGGCACCGAGATGCCCTTCTCGCCCGCGGGCGGCTGGGCCCCGCCGCCCGACGGGAGCCCCAAGAGGGCGCCCACCAGCAGCGCCAGGCCCCAGGGCCAAGAGGCCCCAGCCGCCGCCGCTCCCCGGCCCATGATCCGATCCGGCACCAGGCAGGGCCGCCCCCGACGGGCAGCAGCAGCAGCGCAGAGGCGAGGAAGGCGGGCAGGCGGCGGCGTCTCAGGGCGCGCAGGCGCTGGGCTCCAAAGGCATCGGGGCGCCCCCGATGGGCTCCGGCGGCGGCGGCGGCTGGCTGTCTGGGCTGGCTCTGCGCGCCGGGGCAGTTGGGCGCCGCTTGCCAAACCGGCTCTCGGGCGCAGCGCTCGCCAAGAGCAGCCGGGGGAGGGGGGGAGAAAGCGCCCTTCCCGCAGCGGCCCCCGATCAGGGTCTCTCCGCCGCCGCCCGCACCAGTACCTGTCGGCCCCCGAGACAGTCCCGACTTGGCCGGTCCCCGCAGAAAAGT
The DNA here is from genome assembly GCA_029233225.1 of Lepidodactylus listeri. NCBI lineage: Eukaryota > Metazoa > Chordata > Lepidosauria > Squamata > Gekkonidae > Lepidodactylus > Lepidodactylus listeri. Next base: position 14,051,321 of record JARCFY010000010.1, on the reverse strand, counting down.
TTGGAGAAGGTGGGAGCCGGGCGCGTCGCCGGCCAAGTCCCTGCACAGCAGTTCCCAAAGCGGCGCCGCTTCTCTCCCCGCCCGACGGCTCTCGACCGGTCCAAGTCCGAGAGTCTGGCACGAATGGAGGCTGGATCCGGGGTCGTCTGAAACGACCCTTTAAAAGAAACCAAAAAAACCCCACCCCCAAATCCGGCCGCTGCCTGCTTCTCTGTGCGCTCCCCGAATCCGGGTTGAGAGGCCGCTAATATCTCCCCGGCGCTTGGCAAAAGGCGGCGGAAATCTCCCCGCGAGAGCCCCGCCAGAAACAGCTTTTCCCCAACCCCGCAAAGGGGAAAAAAAAGACGCCCGGGCGCATATATGGCGTGGGGTCCGCCTCGGCGCTCCGCCCCCTCCCGTCTCTGCCCCATTCACAAACCGGGCAGTGGGCGGGCCGTCTCCAGCCTCGCGCTCGCCAATGGCGAGCTGGGTTCGTCGGCACGCTCCTGGAGTCGATTGGACGGGGGAAGATAAAACGCTTTGGGGACCGGGAAGGGGGGCGGGATCCCTCCGGCCGAAAGCCCTGCGAGGAACTTCTCGGAGACTTTGCTGAGTAGAGGGCGCGGGAGGAAAGTTTTAGAAGAGGGGGGAATCCGGCCCCGTCGTGAGTTCCCCCTCCCCAGCAAGGAGTCTCCTGCAGGGCTGTTGTCCCCCAGCAAGAACCGAATCGGGCGGAACTGGAGTCCCCTGCCAGTCCCAGCCAGAGTAAACATCCCTGGAGTGGGGAGGGGGGGGGTGTTAAAAGGCACGCATGTCTGGTTGTTTTTGAAAAAAGGTTGGTTGATTGGCTGTTAAAAGGCAAAAGGAAGAGCCGGCGAGCGAGTTGTAGATTTCAGCAGACCGAAACTCGCAAGCTGGTTACGCGTGTTGTTCGGGGTTTGTGTTTGTGTGTGTGTGTGTATGTGTGTGTCTCGGCTGGAGAACAATGGCTGTTTAGAAAGAGGCATGGATCTGATTGTCTTGGGGCCAGGGTTCCCTCTCAGCTGAGTTAGTGTGAACGAGTTCACCGTTTTTTAGCCTCCGGCTCACACATTTTTGCCTTAGCTCGGGAGGGATTGGCTCCAGAGCAAACTAATTGATGCAGCAGCCAAATCGATGGCTCACAGCTTTAATGCCAGGGGCTCACAAAGTAGAATTTTTGCTCACAAGACTCCGCAGTTTAGAGGGAACATGGCTTGCGGCACCTTTCAAAAAACCGAAATGCCGGGAGACTCTTGTGGTTTTAGCTGCTTAATAAACTTCCCTTCGGGAAGAGGCGCAGGCCAGCGCCTACTCCTGAGTAGCCCTCTTTAAAGTCTGTCTTTGCTAAAGTAGAGTTGCCATTGTTTTCCCTGTGCTGTAGATCTGATCCACTAGATCCACCAGAAATCAAGATCTATAGGTTTTCCGTCAGACAATCTGGGTGGTGGATGTTGGGCTGCCAACCTCCAGGTGGCACCTGGAGATCTCCCTCTGTTACAGCTGAGCCCCAGATAACCAAGATCAGTACCCCCTGGGAAAAAATGGCTGCGTTGGAGGACGGACTGTCTGGCACTATAGCCTGCAGAAGCCCCTCCCCTCCCCAAACCCCACCCTCTCCAGGCTCCACCCCTGAAATCTCCAGGTAATTCCCAACCCAGAGCTGGGAAGCCTATACTGGTCTCATGGTCTTCATTAAGGTTTTGCAGCCTTGATCAGAATTCTTGAACAAAGTTTGAGTCCAGCGGCACCTTTAAGACTGACAAAGTTTAATTCTGGAGTCGAACTTAGTTCTGTAGCTTCAGAACAACACCATGGCTACCCAGCTGAATCTATCAGAACTCTTCTTGTCTTTTATCATATCTTGTTCACTGAGGCCCTAATGCTTACGCCATGCTTCAGTTCTTTCTGGTGGGTCCCAGGCCTCCAAAATCCTAATGTGTTGGTTATTGAATGTCCAGTTTTGTGGATTGTACGGACTCGCTCTCTGTAATCCCTCTGGAGTACCTGTGAGGAAGGTGGACTATAAAGGACATTTAAAAAATTTAAATTCTCACAACTGTGTCTTTAAGAAGGAGTGAAGACCTTGTTTTCTCTGATTGGATTCTGGGAGGCACAGTAAAGAGCGCCTGGAAATAGTATGCTCCACTTTTCTGGGGCGGCGGCTGTTACTCTCAAGGGTGTGCGTGCTGTCCACATACCTGGCTAAAGGAGCAGAATTTCCGGATAAAAATTTCAGGATTCAAATCCAGCCCTTCCCCCCTCCCTCCCATAGAAGCGAGGGGTGGAACAGTCACCCTTCCGGACAGCCTAGCCTAAAACATGGCGTGCTGGGGCACTCTTATCTGTGCTCATCGGACTTTTGAGAAATTCTCTTGTTACACAAGCTGAGCAGCTAAAGTAAAATGTGGCTGGATCAAGATGGGTAGCCGTGTTAGTCTGACTGTAGCAGCAGAATAGAGCAAGAGTCCAGCAGCATCTTAAAGACTACGAACATTTGTGGCAGGGTATGAGCTTTTGTGAGTCACTGCTCACTTCTTCAGATACAGCTAGGAAGTGAGTCCATCTGTCCTTATATCTTGGAGAGCGGAGTGATTTCAGATGCTGAATGACAACAGCAGGCAAATGACAATAGCAGGCAAATGACAATGTGTCCTCCTGGACTGAATCAGGACCTAGGTTTCCTGTCTTATTACCAATGCTGATTTCTCCATGCCTACTACCCCTCTATATATCACACCTAATCGAATCACACAGTTGGATTAGGTGTGATCTGCAGAGGGGGAATAGGCATGGACTGGATTAGGTGGGATATGTGATGATACTGTGTGAGTTACTGGTTTTCCTTGTGTCGTTTCTCTGGGAGAAATTGGTTCCTCTAAACTGCTGTTAGCCACAGCAGGGGAAAATAGAAGTCAGGACAAACTAGTACTGAAGAGAACCAATCACATGATTTACACAGCACAAAGCGACCCAGGCCCCTAGAATTGTGCCCCCTTTGGCCAACAGTCTTCTGCACAGAGGAGGGGCTGTGGCTCAGTGGAAGAGCCTCTGCCTGACATGCAGAAAGTCCCAGGTTCAATCCCCGGCATCTTCAGTTAAAAGAACCAAGCAGTAGGTGATGTGAAAGACCTCTGCCTAAGACCCTGGAGAGCCGCAACCAGTCTGAGTAGACAATGTGCACCTTGATGGACCGATGGTCTGCGTCAGTACAAGGCAGCTTCATGTGTGTTTGGATGCGAGTGTTCTGAGTTCAAATGCTGCCTCTGCCCTGAATCACCTTTGTCTTGCCAGCCACTAACCTTCACACAGCCTCACCTGCATAATAAACGTAGCCTACCTCACAGGGTTCATATAAAGCATTACAAGGAGATGCCACAAAGTACTTTGAACAGTCCACAGCTGTATAAATACTAAGCAGTACTCTTAGCGACAGAAGTGTGGTCCAATAAGCTGAACTGCCTTCCATACTGTGTGCTAAAACTTCAGCCGAATGGCTAGGTAATTAATCCTGTTGAAATCAAATTTATTTCCGCAGGGCCGGAAAGCTACAATCCAGCAGTCACTCTGTGGGCCCTCTGGTGATGTTTTTAAGATTATGTGCTTTGGGATTTTCAGCCATCGTCAATGGCTTTTAATTTAACAAAGACCCTTTATTTCCCGGCCTCCACTACCATCTCCCAGTTGCTGTTATTCAGCGATTATCAGTGCTCATGGCTGCCCATCCTCCCTCTCCAGGTTTATCTGACATTTATCTGCAGCCGAATTAGGTTTCTCCAGACTTTGTCACCGATATCTTTCCCACTAGCATTCTGGGAGTCACGTCCCTCTGACTGGGTGGCCTAAGAGTACGAGGCAAACTTTGCACTCAACAGATATCTCCAGTAATGTACCCTCTAAGCTGGAAGTCCTGAGAGCAAAACTTCTACTTTGCGAGTGACTGGCATTAAAGTTGTGAGCGAGCCATTTGGCTGCTGCATAAATCAGTCTGCTCTGGAGCCATCCTTCCTGGGCCAAAACAAAAATGTGTGAGCTGGGAGCTAAAAAACTGTGAGCTAGCTCACGCTAACTCAGAGGGAACTCTGCCAGTGTCCTTTTGGATGTGTGATCATCGTATCAGTGCTCCTCGCTGGAAAACCTAACCTATCTAACTGTTATGATCACAGCCTCCTTGCACTTCGGGATGGGGTAAACACTTCCCCATTGTTTGAATCCTAACATTAGGGGGTGGGGAGTATTGATACTTCATAGGCCGAGAGCAAACAAAGATCCACTTCCCCGCCCTCCTCGAGGTCCAGGCGTCCCCAACTGAGTGACAAGGAGCATATGGGGAGGGCGTCGGAGACAAAAGGGAGGCACTGCTGGTAGGAGAGGGCTCCATGCCGTCAGGGGGCTGCACACTGGCCGCATTGTGAATGCCTAAAATGACTGTTGGCCTCCAGAGTAATCTGCCAAGGGATGGTGGGTGGGCAGGCTCACTGCACGGAATGTTTAGTTAAATCGGGAGGGCTGCTGGGAAAAGGGGGGAGGGCTAACATCCAGTGCTGTCTCCAGGTTCCAGAAATCAAGCAAGAAGTGTTTGGTTTTGGTCATCGGCTCTTTGCCCGTCAGCATCGATGCCTTACAAAGACAGGATTCCTGACAGGGTTCAGTGTTTACAGAAGCGCTTGCCGTTCAGGGTGCGAGTCACTCCGGCAAGGTCTGCTTCAAATGGGAACAGGTTACGATCAGCCCCGCCAGGGACTTCGAAGGTACGGTATCCGACGGAGAGCCTTCAGCGATTTTTTGTATTTGTGTATTTTATTTACACCCTGCTTACAGCACCATAAGGGGATGCGGTGGCTCAGAGGTGAAGACACGGAGCTGCAGACCGGAAGGGCAGTAGGCTCGGCAGTTCAAGAGACCCGAGTGCCGCATGACGGAGTGAGCTTCCGTCTCTAGCCCCAGCTCCTGCCAGCCCAGCAGTTTGAAAGCAAGAAATTGCAAGTAGATAAATAGGTACTGCTTCAGTGGGAAGGTGGCAGTGTTCTGTGTGCCTCGGCGTCTAGTCATGCCAGCCACATGACCACGGGAGAAGTCTTCGGACAGCGTTGGCTCTTTGGCTTGGAAACGGAGATGAGCACCGCTCCCTGGAGTTGGATTCGACTGGCTTTTGAGCAGGGGAAACCTTTGCCTTTACCTTACAATACCATTCTCCCCTTGGGATGCCAGCCTCCAGGTGGGACCTGGGGATCCCCCGGAATTACAGCCCATCTTGAGACTACAGAGATCAGCTCTCCTGGAGAAAAATGGATGCTTTGGAGGGTGGACTCTGTGGCATTAGACCTTTGTTATACTTTGTTATAATGAATTCAGTTGGCCTCCTCCTTCCTCTGAGAAACGGATAGTGTGATCCTGAGCAAGTGGGCTTGGACTGGGATTAACTCTGGATAGGGCTGCACTATAAATGGCTTGCCTGTGGTTCAGAGAATCCTTTCCGAGAGGTTTCAGGGCTCCACCAATTGAGCTTCAGCAACAGAATGCGCTACCCTGCCTCCATGAAGAGTTCCAACCCCCTACTTCTTGGGATGGGCACCTTTGTCTCTGAGAGGGGCTCTGGGAGGGGATTGATTTACCTATACTCTTTCCTCTGTTTCAAGGCCCCTCCCCCTTACCTTCCACCTCATAGGGTTACCAACCTCCAGGTGAGTCCTGGAGATCTCACACTTTTACAACTGATGTCCAGGTGACAGGGTTCCATTCCCCTGGAGAAAATGGCTGCTTTGTATCACACCGGGGTCCCACCTCTCCCCAGACGCCTCCCTCTCCAGGCTCCATCCCCAAAATCTCCAGGTATTTTCCGACCCTGACCTGGCAACCCTGCCCACCTGCCTCCAGTATGCCTCTGTAGGTATGTCTCCAGTTGACAGCAGCAGTCGTCCGGTCTCCAGCTCTGCATTCCTTTCCTGAACCTGGTTGCTTCTGCAGAGAGCTTTTGCTCTGATCTCTCCTTGCCTTCGAATCACCCCATTTTAAAGTTTTGGCTTTCACCAGACTGCTGGGTTTTTTCTGGGCCAGCTGTGGGTTCTCCCAAACCAGAGCTGGCCTAAGGATTTCTGTTGCCCTCCGTGCCCAAGCTAGGGTTGCCATCCCCCCCTGATGGGGGCAGGGGTTTACCCACTTTCTGGGCCCCCAGTCTGGCTCTGCTCAGCTGGCTAGCGGGGGAACCCTGCCCTGAAATAGCCCCGTCAGCGCCAGCATGCCTGGCACACTGACGTCACCTGGAAGTGGCGTTATCGCACAGGGCACATTGTGGGGTGGATGCTTTTGCATCTGAGAAAAAACTCTATGGTAACCATAGAGTTTTTTCCCCTCAAATGCTAGAGCATCCACTCCCCCCCCCTCCCGCAATGTGCCCTGGGCAATAATGTCACCTCTGGGCGACATCATCACGGCGCATGCGCCAAAGACTCCAGGACAGTGAGCTGGAGCCCTCCACTGGCAACAGGAAGGGATCTGGCAACTCTAGCCCAAGTCCCTAACAGCCCTAACAGCTCTGTCTCATCAGATCTTGGAAGCTAAGCAGGGTCTGCCCTGGTTAGTACTTGGGATGGGAGGCCACCAAGGAAGTCCAGGGTTGTTATGCAGAGGCTGGCAACGGCAAACCACCTCTGCTCATCTCTTGCCCTGAAGACCCCAGGAGAGGCAACTTCATGGGGTCGCCAGATATTGGTTGCAACTTGATGGCACATGTTAGGCAAACTATGTTTGATGCCCCGCCCAACATTCAATACAGAGAGAAATCAAAAATGCTGTTTACGTTTATTGGTTTGGCATTTGAAATCAATAATGTAAAGATAAACATAGGATTCGCTTTTGTCTAATTTGGCACCTCTGAAAGCTCGGTGCCCTAAGCAACTGCCTTGTTCACCTATTTGGTCATGCCGGTCATGTGCCTAACCGGGCTTGGTAAATCTTTCCTGAAAGCTTGAAAGGAAAGCAGGTTCAAGGGAAGCATGAAAGATGAAGTTTGCCACATCTTCCCGCCCACATCTGGAGTCACATCTGCCACCCCTATTTATTTCTGGTGAGCTTGTTCTTTACCCTCCCCCGATTTTTTGTTATAGGTGTATTTGTGGTGGAACGTGCGGTTGAGTGGCAGCCAACTTCAGACGACCCCATAGGGTTTTCAAGGCTAGAGACATTCAGGGGTGGCTTGCCATTGCCTGCCTCTGTGTATCGACCCTGGACTTCCTTGGTGATTATCCATCCAAATTCCAAACTGGGCAGACTCTGCTTAACTTTTGAGATCTAATGAGATCAGACTAGCCTGGGCTATCCAGTTTTCACTCCAGTGTTAAAGCCCAGCAAAAGCCCACGAGGATTGAAGGGGAAAAAATAGTGAGAGGGGAAAGCGGGGGGGGGGGGGGGGGGGGAACCCCATGATAAAACTCCAATGATGTCCTTGCATTTGCAGTAGCCAAGAGAGGCGAACAGGCCATCTCCCTCTGTACAGAAGCAACCTCTGTCCCGATCCAACCATGGTATGACCACCAGACATGTTTCCAGCACAGTAACATTCTTTGAGTCGGAGGGAGTTCTCTAATTGCCATACAGGAAGCCAGATGTTCCCATGTTTTGACACTAGAAGTCAGCACATAATTATATCGTATCATGACTCCCAATTTAGCAGGAAACCTGCTAGATGCCTAGGAGGGCTGCGGGGAGTTACGGCTAATCTGGCTGTCATCATTCAGGGTTGCATTTATCAATCCTGTGTTAATTAGGCTAGGAGAGTCTGTTCATCAGAGGCAGAAGGGCAGATAGGGATGCAGGAAGCTGGGTTTCGCAGAGGCTCGAGAGAGCCAGTGTGGTGTCTCGGTTAGAGCGTCCCACTAGGATCTGGGAGACCAGGTTTAGTTGCTCACTCTGCCATGGATGCTTGCTGGGAGACCTTCAGCTAAGGTAAAGGTAAAGGTTTCCCTTGCTCAAAAGCCAGTCGAATCTGACTCTAGGGATGTGGTGCTCATCTCTGTTTCCAAGCTGAAGAGCCAGCAATGTCTGAAGATGTTTCCATGGTCATGTGGCCGGCATGACTAAACGCCGAGGTGCACGGAACGCTGTTACCTTCCCACCGAAGCGGTGTCTATTTATCTACTTGCAGTTTCTTGCTTTTGAACTGCTAGGTTGGCAGGAGCTGGGGCCAGAGACGGGGGCTCACTCCGTCTCGCGGCACTCGGGTCTCGAACTGCTGAGCTACTGACCTTCCGGTCAGCAGCTCAGTGTCTTAACCACGTGAGCACCGCGGACCTTCAGCTAGTCGCACTCAAAACTCACTTGCCTCACAGAGCTGTGGTGGTGAGGACAAAACGGTGGAGCAGAGAATCCTGTAAGCCACTTGGGATTCCCAGTGAGGAGAGAAGTTGGTGGTATCAATAAATAAACAAAAAAGTGTGTATTGGACCATTTAAAAGGGGGCGGGGGTCAATTGGATCTAGGGTTGTAAACCTGCAGGTGGGGCCTGGAGATCTGCTTTTACAACTGATCTCCAGACTACAGAGATCAATTCCCCTGGAGGAAATGGATGCTTTGAACGGTGGACTCTATGGCATTGTACCATGCTGAGGTCCCTCACTCAAACCCTGCCCTCTCCAGGCTCCACCCCTCAAATCTCCAAGCTCCACCCCCAAAACACTGACCTCGCCAGGTTCTACCCTAAAAATCTCCAGGCTCCCTCCAAAAAAACTCAGAGCAGAGGAAGAGAGAGGGAGCAAAGCTTCATCTCAGCTTGAAAGCTATTCCATTACCTAACAGATATCTACAAGATCCAGTTTGGTGAAGTAGTTAAGAGCGGCAGACTCTAATCTGGAAAACCGGGTTTGATTCCCAGCTCCCCACATGAAACCAGGTTGGTGACCTTGGGCCAGTCACAGTTCTCTCAGAGCTCTCTCAGCCCCTAAAAACAAGTCTAGCTCGCTACCTAGTGATGCATAACGCTAAGAACTAAAACTTGTGGCTGCCAGACAATCTTGGGATCTCCTGGCTGTTTTACACACAATGCCATACGATAATAATAATCAGGGCTTTTTTTTGTAGAAAAAGCCCAGCAGGGACTCATTAGCATAATAGGCCACGCCTAACAGCAGAAATGTTTTAGCATATTAGGCCACACCCCTGACCGCACAGCTCCCTCCCAGGACCAGGTTCCCCAGGTGCCCCATGGCTTGCGGGGCTCATGGGGAACCCAAGGGAAGGAAGGCAGTTTCTGGATCGGCAGCTGCAGGGCACCTGGGGAACCCGAGAAGGGGAGGCAGTTTAAACTGCCTTCCCTCCCTGGATTGGCTTGGCTTCCCCAGGCACCCTGCGGCTTGCGAGGTGCCTTGGGAACGGTGGGGGGGGGAGGCTGTAGGCATGGCCAACTCAGAAGCCAGCCGGAACTCCGTTCCTGTGTGTTCCTGCCCAAAAATAGCCCTGATAATAATAATTATTACAGATATCTGTGATAGGAAATTTTCACTGGTATTAAAAAAGAATTAAAAACGGAGTCCAGTAGAACCTAAAAGACCAACAAGATTTCCTCAGTATAAGTTTTCAAGGGGGTCAAAGTTCTATTCATTCAGATCTGAGGAAAGGAGTTTTAACTCTCGAAATTCTGGTGAATCTTTTGGTCTCTAAGGCGCTACTGGATTCGAATCAGCTCTTCTCCTGCAGACCAACATGGCTACTCATGTGAAACTTAAAAAAAAAAGATCATTAACTCTTGATTAACAATCCCAAACTCCCAAGAAGAACACACAATCTGGGGAAATCCTTTACTCCTAAAAGGACAAAAGAAAAGAGTTGTTACTTGATACGGTATTTATTTTCCAGGTGCCTTTCAAAGGGTGTAAGGAATTGCTAAACCTCTGTTTACGGAATCTCTCCCTCACCCCTTTCCCCAGGACGAAAGAATCGCTAAGATTGCCTAGATGACTACAAACTCGCTGCTTGCTGGTGGGTGGGGGGAGCCCTTAAAGAGGCTGGATTTCAAAATCTTTCCATAAAGAAAAACAAATAGCTTTAATTGCTTCGATTCCCCCCTTCCTGGCTAGCTGATGGGAAATGCTGTGTAGCTCTTGTTTCTTGGAACGTAGCTGTTCAGTTTCACAATTAAACTATTGGCTAGGAACTCGACAGTTCTTCCTTTGAAAGTTAGATCGTATTTCCAAAGGAGATTGCATTCAGGCCCTTGTTCTTCGCAGGACTTCCAGATGTCCCTGATTCTAGAAATTCTCATCTCCATTACCACTAAACAGTAGGTTTCAAACTGTGGCAGCTTCCACAGGAGGGGCATTCCCCATCATGGACTCACGGCAGATACATCTGCAAAAGCATTCATGGCAGCTAAGGAGCATCCACGCCAATTGATAATTCTACCTTTTCTCTGTAAAAACAGATTCAAGTGGGTAGCCGTGTTGGTCTGGAGCGGCAGAACAAAGTCGGAGTCCAGAGGCACCTTGAAGACCAACCGAGTCTCATTCAAGGTATAAGCTTTCGTGGACACACACGCTTCTTCAGATACAGCTTTGTTAAGCTGTGTGCTAATTCACTGTTCACCCTCGACCAATATATATGGCCTGGCAACTTCCATTTCAATGTATCTGAAGAAGCGTACTTTGTTCTTTTCCCCATGTTCGACTTAACTCCTGATTTTTGTGGGGAGTCCGCCCACAACAAGCATTGGAATTGGTTTCAGCATGGTTATCCCGGATGTCCGTACTCCCTCTGCATTTTCACAGTTGGCTAGTCAGTTTATTTTCTTCCATACGCTCCTTAAATAATGAAGATTTTCAAGGGGGGGTGCTGTTGTTATCGATGTTGTCATCGGTGGTGTCAAAGCATCCCTCCTTACTTTTTTTTTTTAAAAAACCAGCACTAAGATATCGATATGTTGCTGTAGTGTTATAATGACAGCTTAAGCAGGTTGTCTAAAGTCCCAGCTTTAATTTTTTTAAAGTAAGTCTCTAGCCCTCTTTCCTTGCCGAGATATGCCATTTCCATTATATCTCTGCAAGATGTTCTATTGCTTCAGACCAACACGGCTGCTCACCTTGTACCATCTGTTGGTTAACTTTAAGAACATAAGAACAACTGTGCTGGTTGTCCCGGGCCTGAAAGATGCCTGCTTAGCCTCAACCAGGGCCAGGGCTTTTTCTGTCCTGGCCCCGGCCCAGTGGAACATGCTTCTGATGGAGACCAGGGCCCCTGCGAGACCTGTCATAATTCCACAGGGCCTGCAAAAGGGAGCTGTTCTGCCAGGCCTTTGGCTGAGGCAGCAGGTATCTACCAGCTGGCCTCCCTATTGCTGCTGCCTGAGATCACTATGGCTCGGCGCCAGCCCATCCATTCCAGCAGCAGGAACCAAAACTGAATATACTGCACTGCCCACTTTAAATGTTTTAAATTGCTTTTATTGTATTGTTTTAATGTTGCTATTTATCATTTCTTGACCTATTTTAAGACTGCATTGTATTTATTGTTGTGAGCCACCCTGAGCCCGCTTGCAGGAAGGGCGGGATCTAAATCAATCAGTCAGTCAATGGATTGGACCACTGCGCCATCCAATCCAGCACCCTGTTTCGCACAGTGGTCAAACAGTTACCTCACAGGGTCAATAATCAGAGTACAGTGGTCCTGTTTGGCAATCCAGAGTTAACTTCCTTTGAACATGGAGGTTCCATTTAGTCACTGTGGTTAATAGCCATGATAGACATCTCCATGAATTTGTCTAATCCCCTCATAAAGATGACCAAACTAAGGGTCGTCGATACATTTTCTGCCAAGGAATTCTGTATGTCAGTTATAGCTTTATCATGGAGCATTTATTGCCATACCTTTATTGCCTCCAATACAGCCCAAGACCTGGAAAAGCAGTGAGGGCTGTTCTGATTCCCAGAAGCACTTATAATCTAGAAGGACACTATCAAAAGTGTATTTAAATTAGGCCGGAAGAAGGTGCAGAAAATTTGGACTCAGAGCTCCAGTTCCTGACAAATCTAGAACACTGTGTGAAATATACTGGGTGAAGATGTCCTGGAGCGGCAGCCATGACCCTGTGTGAGAGGCACGGATCGCTGAAGCTCCTCTTCGTTGCGTGGTGTGATGCTGGAGGCTGGGTCAGGCTCGCTGATCGGGATCCCATCTCCGTTGCCAGTGAAATATACTGGGTTCAGACACGGTGAAGTGATCAGCTCATAGTTTATTGGTGATTCAGCAAGAGAAAGAAGACTGGAAATCTCTGGCCGAAGCCAGGTATTTATCCAAAAAGGTTACACCCAAACACACCCCAATCCCAGCGATAGGCTATTTACACTGCATTGTTTCCCAAATGGTGTACTCTAGGAGCACTCACTGGAGAAGACCCTGATGCTGGTCTTGAAAGTCAAAGAAGGGGATGGCAAAGGATGAGATGGCTAGACAGTGTTATCGATGTAACAAACATGAAATTAAGCAAACTCCAGAGCACAACAGAAGACAGGAGGGCCTGGCGTGAGGTGGTCCATGGGGTCACGAAGAGTCGGACTCGACTGTGCGACTGAACGACAACAACAAAAAGGATCCTTGTCTCCCTAGTGGTCCATTCTAGGATCCTAGTGAGCTTTTGTTATGCAACCTCAAGCTAAGACCTTTTGCCAGCACAATACAGGCTCAATACATAACACCGTGTTTATGTTATTTATAAAGAAATGATTACAAAAACACTGTTTTTGTGTTCCCGCCAGTCCATCTAAATGGCTCAGTGCCCCTCTGTTGACGCTCTGAGGGGAGCGAAGCTCTTTCTGTTTGATCAGTGATGAAGGGCTGTCAGCTCTGGGGTGGGAAATACCTGGAAATTTGGGGAGTGGAGTGGAAGGAAGGCAGGGTTTGGGGAGGGGAGGGACTGCAATGGGGTATGATGCCATAGAGTCCACCTTCCAAAGTGGCCATTTTCTTCATGTGAACCTGGAGATAGGCAGTGGTTCCCCTGGTTTTGGGGTCTTCTGCCTGCTGCTGGCCAGTGGGGGAAACCCCACCCCCAAACAGCCAAGTCCTCGGGTGATGTCCCTGATGTGATGACCTCACCCAGAAGCAACATCATCACGTCAGCGACGTTGCAGGGGGCTGCTCTGGTTTAAGGGCAAAATTCTATGGTAATTTTGTCCTCAAACCATAGAGTTTTGACCTCAAACCAGAGTGTTGCCGTGCAATGTTGCTGACACGATGATGCCACTTCTAGGTGATGTCATCACATTCAGGATGTCATGTGATGTCCCCTCTAGGAACACCTTCCAATTCCCCCTCCCACCTTCCTAGCTGGTACAGTGCAGGCTCGCGTCGTTTCTGCTTTCCAAAGCCTTCTAAAAATGTTCCGTGTGCCTCGTGGATTGGCCAAAAACCATACATGTTTGCCAGGAAACAAAGATTAGAAGCTCATGTGGGGCTGTGTGCTATGTCAGAGAAAGTGCAGGAACTGAGGTGAAAACACTTTACTAGATCTCGGATTGGCTGCAGCTGCAAATACAATGTTCTTGCACAAGCGGATGTAGAAATAGCCTTTCCTTTGGGGGAGGGGGACATAAAAACAAGGCAGCTCAAAGTTAAGGTGTGGAATATCATGGCAGACTTTTCCGACTAGTGTGGACCAATGAGAAGGCAGCTGGCCGCCCCTTAAGAATGGTCTGCTCTTGCAAAGCACCATCTGTACGCAAAGTTTGACTTGGCCACTGTTTTAAGATGGCAGCTCTCAAAGTAGGGAATCAAACCCGGTTCTCCCAGATTAGAGTCCGCACACTTAACCACTACACCAAACTGGCTCTCAAGTGAAGGCACGGGTGCCCAGCTCCCAGGCCTCACCTTCCAGCCACCGACCAGCTGGCCAATGCGGGGGGGGGGGGGGAGAGAAGAGTGAAGCCTGAAAAATGGCAGCTCTGACAATTTACCCTAACCATTTTTTAAAGAAAAGGGCACCCGCAGATCTTCCCAGCGTGGCAAATGGAGACTGATCTACTAGTCCTTTCCAACAGCAGTTGCTTGTATTACAATTTCAGCGAGGCGAACTTGGCAGTCCTCTTAGATATACATATTCATGTCTGGTGAAACAAAACCCTGTAATCTAGATACAAATCAGAGAAGGGTGTTATTGAGGAAAGGTTCTCCTGGAAGGTAATCTGAAACGGTGCTCCTTCCTTCCTGTCTTGCAAGCTGTGACGGATGGGGGTGCTTTGAGCAGCCATATGGCGGTGTCAGAAATGTTGAGGGGGGGGGGGGATCTAAAAGGAGGCCATTGCTTGAGAAGAAGGGAAATGGAAATTGTGTGATTATCAGAAACCAGATCTCTGACCAGGAAGAAACCAGAGCCAATTCTACTCCATTCCTAGTTTTCCTTTGTGACGCTCTGTAGTTGAGACTCAAAGAATATTGTGGGTGTTAAGTGCCGTCAAGTCACAGCCGACTTATGGTGACCCTGGAGGGTTTTCAAGGAAAGACAGTAACAGAGATGGTTTGCCATTGCCTTCCTCTGCATAGCAACCCTGGAGTTCCTTGGACGTCTCTCATCCAAATACTAACTACAGCCAACCATGCTTAGCTTTTGAGATCTGAGGAAATTGGGCTGGTCAGGGCCAAAGAATATTAGGGAGAGAATTAATCTCCCCCTTGCTAAAAGAAGCATCCCCCCCCCCCGCTGAACCTGAGACAGACCCCTGCTTCTACCTCACTGTGAGGCAGATTTTCCTGCCTGTTCCCCATGCTGACTGAGCAGCCTCTTAGTAGCGTATTTAAATTATAGAATTATAACTTTCTGTGTGTCCCACCCTGCGATAGAGAAGCTACTTAGCTTTTGCCTAGTCCAGAGATTTATTGTAATTAAGCAGGAGCCCTCTAATAAATCCCTTTGGAAATGGCACTTGACATGAAGTAAAGTTCAAATAAGAATGTTGATTTTATTGAACAGGCACAGTTGGGTTAGGAATAGGGCAGGGGACAAGAAGTTGAGGTAAGTTTTGTTGCTTATTCAAATTATAATATTTTGAACAGGCAACAGAGTATAGTTGAAACTTATATTCTTAGAGACCTGGTCCTTAAGTGTGAGAGGTTTGTTTGCCTTGGAGATTTCTTTCAGCAACTATGTGTCTTAATAAAGTTTCATAAAACTGAGTTTCCTGGAAGTTAGTACTTTCTTCCTGTATTTAAATACTTCCCTTGTGGGGTTACAACTTTCCTTTTTTACTCGTGAGGAGTCTAAGACCTTTTCACACAAACCAGGGGTCCCTTCTGAGTTGAATCCCCTGAATAACTGGGGAAGTAATATCCTCCCCTTTCTAGGATCAATAATCCTTTTCTGTTTGGCTAGACTCACAGTTTCAACCCACTGTCCAGTCCCTTCTGTCAAACCTAATCCCTTGTTCTGGAGACTGCAAATAAACAGAATACAGCAAGGGCTGACACTTAGACTTGAAGTTCTGATTTCTGAACTTTTCCTCAGATGTGATGGGACACAGTAAAGGCTAGGAGTTGTGTTCCTACACTTCCCAAGTGGACTTGTCTGTTTCCCTCAGACTGACACACACACTCCTCCTGACTGGCAACTGCCAAGCCGAAGTCCAAAGACGACTGACTCTCTCTGAGAAGACTGACAAGGCTTTTTAAAACTGGCACTGACCAATCAGAGAGAAGGGGGTGCACGCAGGCAGCAGCCTGTCAGTCAAACTGTGCTTTACAGTGAGGCATTAACCCTTAATCTCCCAACTATGAATTTGATGCCCTAAGCATCCTGCTTTGGGAGGTCAGTTTGTCACACCTGGCTTTAATTAGGGTTGCCAACGTTCAGTTGAGGCCTGGGGTTCTCCCAGAATTACCACTCATCTCCAGATGACAGAGATCAGTTCCCCTGAAGGAAATGGCATCACTTATCTGTGGAGTTTCCTCCCTTCCCCCACCGCTGCCCTCCACAGGCACTGCTGATGAGCAAGGTAGCAAGGCTTACGCCATCTTTGAGAGCTAATCTGTGTCTTCATGTTATAATGTGAAGGCCTAGATCTTATCTTCAGCACTTAGTAAAGCAAGCTATTTTCAGCAACTGTGCCTGGCAATCATGTGAAAGAAACAGGATGTGGTAACGGAGGGCCAAAAAGTCCAAGACCAAGCAAATATATGGCAGCAAGGATAAAGCTGATAAAAGTTATTTATGCAGATCTATCTAGGGACTGGAAAGTCCCATTTTCGCCAAGCTAAGGGATAAAAAGTGCTTATAACGAGAAACTATATGTCTGTTCATATGTCTGTTTGGCAATGATATTCCTTAATAGGCATAAAGGAAACCAAGGACCTATGTCATAACAGGCCTCTCTTTTAACCTGGGAGCCGCCCTCTGACCCCTCCTCTGTGACGCTTTGTCCTCTCCCTCTCTTCACATGGCCTTCCATGGAGATACCTGTCTCTGCAGGTCTCTCCTGTAGATACAATGCCCTCATAGTCCCACACACACGATACCAGACAAGCTGGCCATTTGTGATGGGGAAAAGACTCTTTAGATTAGGCTTCGTTTTCTCCTTTTGACTGCAACCTGAATGTGAACTGGATCTCGCTGAATAAATGTAAGTTTTTTGCAATATACTTCTTGGGAGTTTGACTTACTGCACTCAGTATCACGCTTCTATGATGGGGTAAAACTCTGCTACATTAACCAAATATCCCAATGGGGGACCCTGGTGTAGAATGACCCAGTGTGTTGATCAAGGGACTCTAATGGCTGTAAACGAGAGGGAATTTTGACAGGTGACCTGGCAACCCCATGTCTTGGGGAAGATCGCAACAAAGCCAGGCTTTGTGAGCAGAAAAGTCTGGAATTGCCCCATCCCACCAACACAGCAGCCATTTTGTCTGCCCCAGTCTCCACAGCAACCATTCCTCCAATGCCATCGCATGCCACCAGGGGGCTTTGGGGAATGTTTTTAAAATTGGCAATTAGCATATTGATATAACGGTATATTAGTATGTTGATTGCTAGGTTTTTTGGGTTTTTTTAAATGACTCTGCAGTTGGGTGCATAGTGGGGGTGGCCCCCAAGGGGACTGGGGCAGGGGAAATGCAGGGATAAGGTGCCATCTCAAGCCCCGTTGCTTTTGCTCTGCATTGGCAGCTGGAGCCATCACAGGGCTTCCACAGGGAAGTGCTGCGAAGTAGAAAAGGCGTATGTGGCGAACCTGTCCCTGCAGGTTTTTTAAAAGGATAATTTTTTTAAAATTGCCCTTTCAAGGATGCAGTCATGATCCAGAGTACAAAGAATCTCATAACACTGGAGAGGTTACCGGATTTATTGTGTCAAAACCATTGTGACCCAGAGTCCCTTTTGCCAGGCAATAATATAAACAGTGACCCTGGTTGTATCTATTTATAGCAGATGATTTTAAAGCACTGAGTAATTACCTGTCTGTAGTAAATACACCTATGACTCACACAGGGTTGCCAATAGACCTGGGGAGAGGCTGTGGTTCATTGGTAGAGCATCTGTTTGAGAAGCAGGAGAAGGAGAAGAAGAAGAAATTTATATCCCGCCCTTCACTCAGAGTCTCAGAGCAGTTTACAATCTCCTTCCCTTCCTCTCCCCACAGCAGACACCCTGTGAGGTAGGTGGGGCTGAGAGAGCTCTTTCCAGAACTGCTCTTGAGAGAACAGCTCTGAGAGAACTTTGACTGACCCAAGGTCACCCAGCTGGCTGCATGTGGAGGAGTGGGGAATCAAACCCAGTTCTCCAGATTAAAGTCCACCAGTCCTAACCACTACACCATACTGGCTCTCAAAGATCTCAGATGATCTCAGATTCAATTCTAATTTTAAAAATCAAGTAGTAGGTGATGTGGAAGAACTTGGCCTGAGACCCTGGAGAACTGCTGCCCACTACGGTAGACAAAACTGGCACTGATAGACCCACTGGACTGGTTTCGTATAGGGCAGCTTCATGTGCGTGTTCATGTGGGTTCTTTCTCTATAACAGAGGCTTAATGACTAGAAACAGGCAGCTGAAGTGTTTTCATATTATCGGGTGAATAAGGTGAGAGGGTCAGACTGGGAGGCCAAGTTAACTCTGGAAAGGGCCCTGCCTTTTACTAACAGAAACCAGGGGTTTAAGACTGGCATATTGTTGTGGTTGCCTAGAAACAGAGTGCAGTTTCTTAAAGGCCCAGGTGCTGCTTCTACTATTTGGGGTGTTTTAGCCCCCAAATAGCTCAAGATGCGTAGCCATGTTAGTCTGTCTGTAGCAGCAGAAAAGAACAAGAGAGCCAGTTTGGTGCAGTGGTTAAATGTGCAGACTCTAATCTGGGAGAACCGGGTTTGATTCCCCACTTCTCCACTTGCAGCTGCTGGATGACCTTGGGCAAGCCATAGTTCTGTCAGAGCTGTTCTTGAAAAAGCAGTTCTCTCAGAACTCTCTCAGCCCCACCTACCTCACAGGGTGTCTGTTGTGGAGCAGGGAAGGGAAAGGAGATTGTAAACTGCTCTGAGACTCCTTTGGGTAGCGAAGGGCGGGGTATAAATCCAATCTCCTCTTCTTCAGGACCACCTTAAAGACTAACAAAATTTGTGTTAGGGGATGAGCTTTCCTGAGTCACTGCTCACATCTTCAATTTTTTTTGTTAGTCTTTAAAGTGCTACTGGGCTCTTAGCCTCCAAATGTATTTTATTAAGATTTAAGATTTTTCTGCAAACCTGGGGCTTTTTTCAGTTTTATACAAAGAACTATCTTGTCTCTTCCTGGCTGTGGAACCCAGATCTAAGTATCCACAAATGGGCCAGGTTGAGAATTAGATATAAGGATTAAGCCTCTAATAAAAGGGCAAGACATTTTTTCTTTTTAATCCAGGCAGCTGGCAACTCACAGAAGTCATCTGGGGAATTCCCAGCCAAGGGCATATCACCAGATGCAAGAAGTGCTTCCAGTGAGATTTCTCCATAGTCAGTAATCTGAGGATCCTAACTGTTGTGTAACTGAATAGAAAAGGTCAAAAGTTATCGTGGGATAGGAAATAGCCCGTGTTCTATTTTTATCCCTCAGATGCTGGAAGTCATATTATAGATCGGCTTGCCAGTTTAGAAGAAAACCAAAACTTTTGGTACCACCTTAACATTCACATGACTGAAGTTTTTTGTTTTGTTTTTAGGACATGAAAGTTTCCGGACCTTTGCGTCTCCATGCCAGGAAAAGGACCACCTGCTCATTTCTACTTGTTCCGCACTGCAGCTGTCAAATGGACAGGGTGGCTGCCCAGCAAGGCTTTGGCCACATGTAGCTTCATAAGCTATTTTTTATCCACCAAAGGCTCAAACTTCCCCCACCACCCTTTTATCCTCACAACAATCCTATAAGGTAGGTTAGATAGAGTGTAACCTCTTGCCCAATTTCTGTACGGGGCTCCTTTGAGCATATCTTCATATCAAACTTATTGGCAGGCGTTTGAAAAAGTTTGATCCAAGTTTTTACGGTGTATCTTACAGGTCCCGTCTGGTGTTTCAAATGCACTCATTCGGGTGGAAAGTGGCATGGTTACCCTAAAGGTTTGATTATGGATTGCTGCAGTGGTTAAGTGCACAGACTCTAATCTGGGAGAACTGGGTTTGATTCCTCATTCCTCCACTTGCAGCTGCTGGATGACCTTGGGCAAGCCATAGTTCTGTCAGAGCTGTTCTCTCAAGGACAGTTCTCTCAGCCCCACCTACCTCACAGGGTGTCTGTTGTGGGGAGGGGAAGGGAAGGAGATTGTGAGCCGCTCTGAGTAAATGGCAGGGTATAAATACAATCTCCTCCTCCTCCTCCTCCTCTTCTTCTTCTTCGGTTCAAATTAGTGTCCAAACCCACTGGTTTAACAAGCTTGATACTGAGAGACTCTATGATACCTTATTGGATCAAAGAAGTTAAGTTTAAATTGGGTTATTATGGGCTCTCTATACAAGGGGTGTCAAACTCATTTGTTATGAGGGCCGGATCTGACATAAATGAGACTTTGTTGGGCTGGACCGTATGTGTCATAATCATAAAATGTAATGCCAGCAGAGATCTAAACTTTATAAAGAACACAAACACAAAGATTTTTTTTACTTAAAATAAAAACATGCTTAAAACATTAGCAGTCTTGCAATATTTTGTTTATTTAACAGTATCTGATAACTGACACCTCTTGCTCTGAATTATTGCATCAAAATCTGTAAGCTGCAAACCTACTTTTGATTTATTGACATTCACCACCGAAATCTCATGCTCAGAGTTCTGCGTCTAGGACCCAGGGGAAAACATGAAATGGCTGAGCAATTGAGAGTCTGGCAAAGCAAGCTATGATGCAGCAGCAGCAACAGAACTGGAAGCAGGAGATGGCTAGTTCCAGTGTGGGCCTGATAAAAGCCCTCTGGGGGCCTGATCCAACCCCCGGGCCGCATGTTTGACATCTCTGCTTTAAACAGTTTATGATGCAGCTGGAATATAGCTCTGTTAAACCTTTTCTTAAACAAAGAATCCTGGGTACTAAATGACAGCACGATCTGTCCCAGATTAACTGCTATCTTCCAAGTATAGAGAACTTGAACCAAATATCACTGATGCCCTACCTATAGAATTTAGATAAAGCTGAGTATAGAAGAGCTTTTACTCTTATGAGAGCAAATATGCTTCCTTCAGCGGTTACAGAGGATAAGTACAAAAGGCGTCCCTATGAAGAATGCTTGTCCATCTGCAGGGATAGAAGGATTGAGTCAAGGGAACATGTTCTTTTTGAATGCAAACTTTACCAGAAACTTCTGTTCTGTTTTTTTAGTGCCAGTCTGTCTCCAATTCCTGGGGAGAAATTTTAGATTTTACTTAGACAAGCTTTTAGCCGACAGGAATCAAGAAATTACTTTAATGGTGGCAACATTTGATGTGAAGGCCATAACATATTGCCAACAATTTTTAGATGGAAATGCCCAGTTTAATTTTATGTTTAAGGTTTTATAAGGGGTGTTTGGCTGAACTGTACATCCTATCTGTTTTATGGCTTTGGTGGTTATTTGACGGGTCTTTGACCATATTAAACATTTGTATAGGGAGTGTAACTTGCCCACAGGTCATCCTGTGAGTTTTATGCTGAAGAGGGATTTGAACTCAGGATGCCCTAGCCCTAATTCACGCTTCTAGCCACTGAGCCACACTTCCTCTCACAGTGTAATTTAGGCTGCAGTCCTACAGATGCTTTCCCGGGAATAAGCCCTATTGCATTACCTGGGACTTACTTTTTAGTAGACCTATTTAAGCTTACTTCCTCAATTGTTTTAATATATGTTTTAGATAATATATGTTTTAATATATGTTAGATAATATATTGTTTTAATATATGTTTTAGATAAATTTGATATGAACTTATTCCTGTTTAAAACTAGATTCAGGTGGGTGTAGCCATGTTGATCTGAAGCAACAGGACAAAGTTTGAAACTGAAACCTTGTTGGTGTTAAAGTAGGGTTGCCAAGTCCGGGTTGGAAAATACCTGGGGACTTTGGGGGTGGAGCCAGGAGAGGGCAAGGTTTGGGGAGGGGAGGGGCCTCAGCATGGTACAATGCCATAGAAGCCACCCTTCAAAGCAGCCATTTTCTCCAGGGGAGCTGATCTCTGTCAGCTGGAGATCAGTTGTAAAACCAGTGGATCCCCAGACCCCACCTGGAGGTTGGCAACCCTATGTTAAAGGTGCCCCCCCCCCCCGACTCAAACTTTGTTCTGTTTAAAGCTGTTTAACGTTTAATTGTGCTTGTTTTGTAGTTCATTGGATGTATACCTCAAGGCATGGGCATCAACTTCAGGGGGACTGGGGAGCTGGAGGCCCCCCCCCCCCGAATTTTTCCAGGAAGTGCTGAGCCTCCCCCGGAGGAGATAATGGCCTGTGATTTCTCTGGCCCAGCCCCAGTCCCCCGGGGAAACTGGAAAGTCTATGCCCTTGCCTCAAGGAACAGACACTTCCTTGCAAACATCTCCTACCACTACAGTCATCTCTGGAGCCCCTGTTTTGGGTGGCAACCTGGGAGAGAGCCTTCTCAGTCATGGCACCAAAACTCTGGAACTCTGGAACTCCCTCCCCAGGAAAGATTCAGGTGGGTAGCCATGTTGATCTGAAGCAACACAACAAAGCTTGGGTCCAGTGGCACCTTGAAGACCAATCAAGTTTCATTCTGGTTATACAAAGAAGAGTGCACTTGCACGAAAGCTTATACCCAGAATTAAACTTTGTTGGTCTTTAAGGTGCCACTGGACTCAGACTTTGTTCTGACACCCAGGATTAAACTGTGTTGGTCTTAAACTGGACTCAAACTTTTTTTTTTGGTAAGCTGTGTTTATGTGTACTCCTGGAAGTCACAGTCGACTTCTGGCGACCCCTAGTGGGGCTTGAACATTTCAGAGAGGTGGATTACTATTGCCTGCCTCTGTGTCCTAGCCCTGGTTTTCCTTGGAGGTCTCCCTTCCACGTACTTGCCAGGGTCAGCTCTGCTTATCTTCCAAGATCTGAGGAGACTGGGCTTGTCTGGGCTGTCCCAGTCAGGGCAGGACTCAAACTTTGCTCCAGGGAGACTCATCTTTCCTCTTCCATTGCCTGCCTCGGCAGGGAGGGCGGGGTATCAACTGAATAAAATAAATAAATGCATAAATAATCTTTACCAGCATGTGAAGATATTTTTGTTCCATTTGGCATTCCCTCAGTGATCTCGCCTTCCCATCCAGGTTTTTGAATGGTCCTTTTTGTTTTGCATGTATTGTAGCTCTTGTTTTAATTATTTTATTGTGACAGTTATTGGGGGTGGTTTTAAAATGTAAGTTTTAATCCGTCAGTCATCTCGGTGGCCCTCCTGAGGGCGGAAAAGAACGATATAAATAAAAATAAAATAAAAATGTTCTATTCCACAAAAAGAGACTGTTTTTTAAAAAAAAAAAAAAAAAGAGGGAAAGAATTCGGAACAAAAGAGATTTCTCTAGAAGTTGAAGCACTTTTTTCCCCTTCCAGAAGTTTCTCTGCCATTCAAAGGCAAATTTAGCATATATAGGAAAGAGTGGGAGAGAGAAAGATCCAGGAAAAGGAAGAGGAGACACTTTGTCAGAATATAAACATTTCTCTCCCGCTTTTTATCTTTTAATGCAGTCAGAAGAGCTTATTCCAGGGCAGTGTCCACCACCCTTGGAGCCGTCCTCACGTCTGCAAAGAGGTGAAGCCCAAACTAGGGTTGCCAGCCTCCAGGTGGGACCTGGGGATCTCCCGCTTTTACAACTGATCTCCAGCTGACAGAGATCAGCTCCCCTGGAGAAAATGGCTCCTTTGAAGGGTGGACTCTATGGCATTGTACCATGCTGAGGCCCCTCCCCTCTCCAAACCCCACCTTCTCCTGGCTCCACCCCCAAGGTCCCCAGGTATTTTCCAGCCTGGACTTGGCAACCCTAGTCCAAACTGTTTCGCTCTTGCACACAAGCAGTGCCCTCTGAGAGCTGTCTCTGCTACCGGGGAGCCTAATGTAGCAAAGAATCAGAGGGAAATGTCTGGCGGCCTTATCTTGATGGATCTGGCGCCGCATGAGGAGAGCTAAACGAAAGACCCCTCGCCTCTGATTAAGTCCAAATTGACAGGGAAGCAGCTCTTGAGGGGGATATTTGCTTTTCTTTTTTTCTTTTTTGGCCTTTTCTACTGAGGGAGTTCCATCTGCTAAGGCCAACACCCAGTTCTGAATCCCCTAAAAAATGAAAGACAAATTTAGGGTTGCCAGCACCGGGTTGGGAAATACCTGGAGATTTTGGGGAGTGGAGCCTGCCCAAGGCAGGGTTTGGGGAGGGACCACCATAGAAGTCCACCTTCCAAAGTGACCATTTTCTCCAGGTAAGGCGAACTTTGTTGCCTGAAGAACAGTTGTAATCCCAGGAGAACTCCAGCCATTACCTGGAGGTTGGCAACTGTAAATATAATGGAAGGGCCCAGCTCCTGCCAATCTAGCAGTTCGAAAGCAAGAAATTGCAAGTAGATAAACAGGTACCACTTCGGTGGGAAGGTAACAGTGTTCTGTGCGCTTCGGCATTTAGTCATGCCGGCCACATGACCATGGAAAAAGTCTTTGGACAGCTCTGGCTCTCTGGCTTGGAAACGGAGATGAGCACCAACCCCTAGAGTTGGATTTGATTGGCTTTCGAGCAAGGGAAACCTTTACCTTATATATATTTCCAGAGACTATAGTTTAAGGGATAAGAATTCAGCTTGGAGATCAGTGTAACAAATAGGAAATGCTTAGTGGATAGTTTGACTGGTAAGAGACTGCTTCAAGAAACCAAAGCCATGTAATACTTTATACATTGTGTGTGTGTCTGTGTGTGTGTGTGCGCGCGCTAAGCACCATCAAGTTGCCTCTAATGGAGACCCCAAGAATCAATATCCTCCAGAACTTCCTATTATCAACAGTCTTGCTCGGATCTTGCTGGCTGAGGGCCCTCGTGGTTTCCTTGATTGAGTCAATCCATCTCATGTTGGGCCTTCCTCTTTTCCTGCTGCCTTCCACTTTTCCTAGCATGACTGTCTTTTTTGGTCTTCTCATAATGAGACCAAAGTACAATAGCCTTTGTTTAGTCCTTGGTGGGGTATAATGCCATAGTGTGTACCTTCCAGAGCAGCCATTTTCTCCAGGGGAACTGACGTGTAGGCTGGAAATCAGTTGTAATTCTGGGAGATCTCCAGCCACCACCTGAAGACTGGCAACAGCCCTGACCCATGTCAAAGAGTTCAGGTAAGAATCCTGGGGGTCCTTCCAGCTCCCCAGACATTAAGGCTGCACAGTCTCCTGTCTTTTATCAGAATGTCAATTTCCCCTCCTTCTAACATTTCCTTCCCCCTGTGGTCATTCACACATTTCAGCTCCTGTCTGGGGATCTGCTCCTTATAGATTTAATAGTTATGGAAATGAAGGCCTTTGGCTTGCCAGATTGCTCTGGGGCTCAAGCTGATGGATGTGTCAGGATGGACTGGTCTCTGGGGGTTGGGTCAGCTCCTTGACTAGCATCATTTAAGGTCAGCTTTTAAACTAGATTCAGTTGGGTAGCCCAGTTGGTCTGAAGCAACAGAACAAAGCTTGAGTCCAGTGGCACTTGTAAGACCAACAAAGTTTAATCCTGGGTATAACAGAAGGAGGAGGAGGAGGTTGGATTTATACCCTGCCCTTCACTACCCAAAGGAGTCTCAGAGCGGCTTACAGTCTACTTTCCCTTCCCCTCCCCACAACAGACACTCTGTGAGATAGATGGGGCTGAGAGAGCTCTTTCCACTGCTGTCCTTGAGAGAACAGCTCTGAAAGAACTTATGACTGACCCAAGGTCACACCAGCAGCTGCATGTGGAGACGTGGGGAATCAAACCCAGTTCTACCAAATCAGAGTCCACGCTCCTAACCACTACACCAAACTGGCTCTCAGTAAGCTTTTGTGTGTATGCACACTCCTTCTGAAGAAGTGTGTATGCATGCACACAAAAGCTTATACCCAGAATTAAACTTTGTTGGTCTTAAAGGTGCCGCTGGACTCACGCTTTTAAACCAGTCCCTCTTACTGCCTCTTTAACACCAGTCTGATCTGCAGACAATGATCCGGTGATCTTATTCAGCTTCATGCCATAAAAAGCTTGACCTGCCCCTTTCCATTCCTTAAAACTTTATTAAAGGGACAGGACATCTCTCCCCACCCCCATCCAACTGGCAAACTCAGAGTCCTTTGCCTGTTGCAAAGCAGAAGCACACAATTCTAATCTCATCTGCTTCGTACATTTATTTGCAGTCTCTCTCTCTTGCCCTCCAGTAATAATATATATTTCTAACAACTGCGATGGAACCAAGTTCCTCCCCCCACCCCCAATCAGTGCAAAGAGAGCGACCGAGCAAATAATTGTCTTAATTACATTTTGTGAGGAGGGGAACAGCAGGGGTTAAAGCCGCCCTCCAATCCCCAAAGCCTGTTTTTTGGTAAGTGCTGCTCGCTAATGAATTTCCCAGCCACATCTTAATCAGTTGCACTACAGGCTGGAGGCCTCCAGGATTAGCCTCTGCGGTGTTTGCTGGGTTAAATTCTAATGCAAACAGCTCCTTCTATGAAGCTTATGCCTTCCTTGCATGTGGTTAGGGGTTCTGTTTGAATTGCCCTTGACTCACAAAAGACCGCACGGCATCTTTCACCATCAGCACTGATGCTAGCGCGGCACATCTGCTCCGGAGCCAGAGTTGGTGTACAAAAGAAAAATCATACACTAATCAGCTCCCCTAAAATCTGAATGAAAAGGCTGATTCAACCACCTTGTATAACACATACCCACTCTCAACATCCCCAATCTGGATAGCTGAGGCTAACCTGATCTTATCATGTTTTGGCCTGGTTAGTATTTGAATGGGAGACCACCAAGGAAGTCCAGGGTTGCTACGCAGAGGCAGGCAATGGCAGACCACCTCTGAGCATCTCTTGCCTTGAAAACACTGCAGGGTCACCATAAGTCAGCTGTGACCTGAAAGCACTTTTCCATCCATCCATTTTAAATGGGGTTTGCTCTCGATGCCCTTCTTTAACTCCAGAAGTCACGCTGGAAAATTTGACCCGTTTGCTCACTTGCAGCTGACATTATGGAGTCATCCTAATATTAAAACTGCAGACAAATGCTTCCTAGGACAATCACGGGCCAGATCTGGAATCATGTTATCCACATCGCTGTTAAACAATGATGCGGTTATTGAACTTTTTAGGGATTTGCAACCAGAATGCAAACTTGCCCCCTCAAACAATTAATGGGTTGTTTTCACACCAAATTTGTCCAGGATGCACTAGACACTTCAGGTTTACTTAACCATAGTGTCCTTTTTTTATCATTTCCAAAAAGCACACAAACCCTGTTTGAACACTGACCATGAACCTATCATCAGGGAGCGACTGGAACCTGGAACTGAACATGCAAATTCAGGAAACTATCTAGCAAGAAATTCTAGGTAATGTTAATAGTAGAGGGGTAGCCCTGTTGGAGCTGAGGTAGCTCAGAGGTTAAGAAGCTGAGCTGCAGACTGGAAGGTCAGTAGCTCGGTAGTTCGAGACCCGAATGCCGCATGACGGAGTGAGTTCCCGTCTCTGGCCCCAGCTCCTGCCAACCTAACAGTTCAAAAGCAAGAAATTTCAAGTAGATAAATAGGTACCACTTTGGTGGGAAGGGAACAGCGTTCCATGTGCCTCGACGTTTAGTCATGCCAGCCACATGACCACGGAAAAGTCTTTGGACAGCGCTGGCTCTTTGGCTTGGAAACAGAGATGAGCACTGCCCCCTAGAGTTGGATTTGACTGGCTTTTGAGCAAGGGAAGCCTTTACCTTTACTAGCCCTGTTAGCCTATCATCCTAAATTAACCAAGTAGATCCTTCAAATTAGGGTTATCAGGTAAGTTTGTTATTTTTTTATTTTACATAGGGTTACCAGATGTCCTCTTTTTCGAGGACATGTCCTCTCTTTTTTTGTGTGTCTGTCCTCTTTTGGGCTCTTTTTTAAAGAAATGATGAAAACGTCCTCTTTTGGGGTTGGAAGGTTAGGAATATTCCTAGTTAGTAGCAATGATCACAGGTTAAATAGGAAGGATATTTAAAATGAGATTTGTCATAGTGATCTCTTGCTTGAAGTAGTCAGTTGGGAAAGATGTGCTCTTTTTTGCTTTTCAAAATATGGTAACTCCATTTTACATTATTTGTAGTCCGCCTTTCTCATGGGACTCAAGGCAGATTACGCAGAGCGAGCCAATAAAATCAACAGGATGGGACATCCAATAAACAGTGAAATAGGATTTGGATTGTAGAACCAACCAGAAATATAAAAACAGAACTTCAGAAAAGCATTGGTGTTAGCATGACACATTAAACAAAGCAAAATTACATTGCGGGATCCAACTTTCAGCAAACTGTACACAGTAGTACAGCCCACAGCCCCTAATACTTTATCCGAGTAACTTGGAAACGTAAGCAGCCAAAATCCAATAAATTATGGATGCATCTACTTATCCTTCTATGAGCATGAGGATTGATCTGTGAGGGAAAGATCTAGAACGAAAAGTTTTTTTTAAAAAAAGGTATACACTTATAATACAGCTCACAAAACACATTCACTATTTAACATTTAAGGATGCTCACACCATGGACTTCTTCGAGGAAGGGGGACGGTTTTTCTTCTCACCATAACAACAACGAAAAGTGCCTTTTGTAATTCTAGAGAGGGTAGTGACAGATGCCAAGACATGAACCGGACACCGCCCGGGCTGCCTCTCCAGCCCTTCCCAAGGCCGGCCTGCTGTTACACCTGAAGAAATAATTAGAAAGAGAGGTCAGAACACTAATTTGCAACATGCAAAGCTTTCCCCGGAGCTGGGGGTGGTGGTGGTATCACCATCACAAAGGGACGGAATGGAACTCTTAATCCCAGCAAAGGGGAGCTTTGCCCACGATTTTTCACCCCGTTGGCTGGCAGCTCAGGGGCGACCTTTGACCTGTTCCCACCAGCCTCTTAAAAAGAAGCGACAAGAGTCAGAGGGGGAAAAGAGAATCCTGTCAGGATACAAAACGTCGAACACACTCCTCGGTACAAAAGTGGTGATTATTCCAATCCCCTTTCCCTCACGAGCTTTAAAAAGGCAACAAATTGCCTCATCGACGTAACTCCGATATGTTCAGGTTTGCATTTGCAATATTTTTCCAAGGAGGACTCGACTGGCAAAATCCGTACTTTAGGAATATGTGGATGACAATGTTTTCTAGTGTACAAACAGGCTTCAAAAGGCTATAAACCGTCAGGAGTCAGCCCTACTGAACTCGATGGGCCCTCCTTCTGATTAAACATGTGTAGGATTACCTCATAACGACTCCCCATATGCACAGAGAAATAGCTAATTTGACATCATGGGCACTGATACGAACAATACTGAAGCTAATTCACCCATGAATTAATTTTGGGGACCGGATTTTAAAAGCTGTCTGTGGCTGGGTGTGAACAAAGTTTGAGTCCAGCGGCACCTTTAAGACCAACAAAGTTTAATTCTGGGTATAAGCTTTGGTGTGCATGCACATGTCTTCAGGTACATTATAAAACCAGACGTATTTCTAATAAATTTTGATCCTGGTTTTTCCTGTCGCACATCTTCCTAATGCTTGGAGACTGCTAAAAAACAGACATTACCAACAATCTTGTTCTGTACTGGGTAGGAAATTCTTCCCTGTCTAGAATTCCAGTTTTTATAGTTATGTTATCTGTAATAATGTGTTAGTTGGCAGGATATCGCTTGGCCTAAGTGCCTTCGGAAGAGAGCACCCCTCCCTTTCATTCCACACTCTCCGTGTGTGTGACAGTATTTGAGAGTTTAGATGAGTTCCAGAAACAGCAAATTTCCCTGCATTTCTTACCATCGCAAAGATCCAGAGGACAGAACTCCTTTTTTTCAAAGAGCTCTTTGTCTATACAATGGCGTTTGAATTGGAAACTTGTTTGGCAAGATCCTTGTGTTACAATTTCTCAATTCATCCCCTGGAGAAGAGGGCAGATTTTTTTTTTTTTAAAAAAAGGAAACAAAATCTATCCAGATCTGAACAGAACAGCTGAAAGGGATCATTCCCAATGCAGCAGAAAGACCTTTTACTATATTTTATTTCCTAATGGGAAAAGAGATTTTTTCGTCAAGGTATTCTCATTCTGTGTGCTGCTGCTGCTGCTTATCTTCTGTCAAATGCCCTCGATATCACTTTTTTAGCATTCCTTTTTACAGAAGGACAGGGACAGAGTGAAAGTTCTGTGTGTAGTACGGAAAAGTTTGCAGAGATGACTCAAGAAGGGCCATACAGGCCTGACCTGGATAGCCAAGGCAATCCTGATCTTGTCAGATCTTGGAAGCTAAGCAGGGCCGCTACTGGCAAGTACTTGGATGGGAGACCTCCTTGGCATATCGGGAGGTGGGGGCAGGCTTTATTCAGCCACCTCTGAATATCCTCCAGGCCCCCAGTTAGGGGTCAGTTACCAGGGGTTGCCGTGACTTCCAGGTGCACACATGAACATGGGAAAAATACGCCCCCAAAAAGAAGTGCCATACAGAAACTCTAGACCAGCAGTTGACCCCAAAAGTGCAAATTTACTTGGATGGGGTGACCCATCCAGGGCTGGCCCAAGGTTTCTTGGCATTTTAGGCAAATCATGACCTTGGCTCCTATCTAATTCAGCGTTCCATTTTCTGCAGTGGCTAACCAACAAACATTGCAGGAAGGGCACAGCTGCCCCCACTATGAACCCCAAGCCAGCGGTATTCCATCATACACAGCCTTTGCAAGTGGAGAAGAAGAGGAGGAGGAGGAGGAGGAGGAGGAGGAGGAAGAGATTGGATTTATACCCCACCCTTCACTACTGGAAGGAGTCTCAGAGCAGTTTACAGTCTCCTTCTCCCCCCCCCCCCAACAGACACTGAGACCAGTTTCCCACAAGGCGCTGCCCCGGCGTCGTTCCTCCATTTGCCCGGATTACGTACTTGAATTTTCCACTATTTGCCACAGGGCGCATTTTGACCTGCGGCTCCGCCCGATTTTCCCCATGGCTTCAGTGATCCTCAAAAAACAGGATCACTGAAACCGTGGGGAAAATCAGGCGGAGCCGCAGGTCAAAATGCGCCCCGCGGCAAATAGTGGGAAATTCAAGCATGCAGTTGGGGCAAATGGAGGAATGACGCCGGGGCAGCGCCTTGTGGGAAATTGGTCCCTGTGAAGCAGGTGAGGCTGAGAGAGCTCTTTCGAGAACCGCTCGTGAGAGAACAGCTCTGAGAGAATGGTGACTGACCCAAGGTCACACCAGCAGCTGCATGCGGAGGAGTGGGGAATCAAACCTGGTTCTCTCAGATTAGAGTCCGTGCCCCTAATCACTATGCCAAACTGGTTACATTCCAGCTTTTGGCTACCCTCTCTTTCTCCATTACTCCTTCAAATCCCCAAGATTTTCACTCACTCTGGTGACCATCCACATGTATATGAAGTGAAGAGAAAATACCAGCTAATGAAGGCCATGGAAGATACTGTTTTCGGGGTCAGAGCTCGGTTTTTGAAATGCAGTAGAGAGCAATGGAAAGGGCAGGGACGTATTAGGGAGGGCTGGGAGGCAGCCTACTCTTCCTTAACCATCTCACCACGGCCTCCAAACCCTCAGCTAGATGTTGCGGAGTGGTAGCTCGGTGGTTGTCCAAGAGCAGATATAACTGGGTGTCATCTGCATATTGATGACACCCAAGTCTGAAACTCCGGGCCAGCTGGGTAAGGGGAAGCATGTAGATATTAAACAACATTGGGGAGAGGATTGCCCCCCCCCCTGAGAAACTCCACACAATAGTGGGAATCTAGAGGACATCTCCTCCCTCCCAGCACAACCCTCTGTCCCTGACCATGGAGAAAGGAGGAAAGCCACTGCAAGGCTACCCAATCAGGTTTCTGATCAGACAGAAGATATGGAACTAAGTGCTTGTTAGAGTGGCCTTTACACTTGCATTGTTGTTGTTCAGTTGCACAGTCGAGTCCACGACCCCATGGACCACATCACACCAGGCCCTCCTGTCTTCCATCGTGCTCTTGAGTTTGCTTAATTTCATGTTTGTTGCATCGACAACACTGTCTAACCATCTCATCCTTTGCCGTCCCCTTGTGTCGTGCTCCGGAGTTTGCTTAATTTCATGTTTGTTGCATCGACAACACTGTCTAACCATCTCATCCTTGCATAAAAGAGGGCTAATAAAAAGGTCCCTCAGTTCACTAGAAAAATTACAGTGAAGCAAAACGTGAGATGGAAATTCAGGAGCCCTGGCTCTACACGGGCAGAGTCTTTTGTGATGAGTTCTCAAGAATCTGCCGTAAAAGACCACAGAAGGCAAGACGTTGAACCTTGAGAGCGTCAAAACGCTGTGGATCTGCACGGATTTGAGGTGCAAGAAATTAGCAGCTAGAACCCCGTTATCAGGCACTATACCATGCCCAAGTGGGGAACATGCGCCCTATTAGTCTGGATTTAAAACAACAAGTTCTCCTCCAGCTGATGGAAAAACTAACCAGCTATACGCCGCCGCAGAGGAGGGCCATTCCTTCATGGCTGCCTGCCCCACTTCTGAACATCCAATAAAGAGCACCAGGGCATCTTTAAGAACCTTGGGGGGGGGGGGGAATCACCACATCTCTGGGTATTGTCTCGGGAATGGATGTCGCTGTTCCCACATTACATGCTACATTAACCAGGAGCCCCATCATTTGTGAGGAAGCCCATTAAAACTGTAATATGAGAAAGTGATTTCAGCTTGACTGGTCGACTCGCACATTTCCTTGCTCTTGCAATCGCTTTGCCCTGTGGGGAATCTGTAGGTCCAAATCAACCTCCCTGCGCAGGATACCATCGGATAGCCTACAAAAGGGCACTGCTTAATAAATACACCATGATTCTCCCATTTGTGCTGACAACTGTAGCATAAGAACTGGTCCCCATTATTTTTCAGCTGTTGTAATGACAGGAACCACATGCATCTATTACATCCATAGCCTGCCTTTCTCACTGAGACTCAAAAGTGGATTACACATTTTACTCAATGGATTACTCAGTATAATCAATAGAACATAAGAAAATAAGGGGAGCCCTGCTGGGTCAGACCAGTGGTCCATCCAGTCCAGCATCCTGTCTCACACAGTGGCCAACCAGTTTCACTGGAGGGCCAACAACAGGGTGTAGAGGCTGAGGCCTTCCTGAGAACATCAGAAGAGTCCTGCTCGATCAGCCCAGTGGTCCATCTAGTCCAGCATCCTGTCTCACACAGTGGCCAACCAGTTCCTCTGGAGGTCCAACAACAGGGCATAGAAGCCAAGACCTTCCCCTGATGTTGCTTCTTGACACTGGGATTTAAAGTTTGACTGCCTCTGAACATGGAAGTTCTCCACAGACTTCGAACTAAGAAGGGAAACTAACTTAACCCTGAAAACTAGGATCAAGGACCCAAAAAGGTAAGTCAAACTGAGTAGAGGGTGCAACAATTAAAACTTAATGTATAAATAATATATAAGAATACATGCATTTATTTGTAAAGGATTAAAAAACACATAAGGGCCCAATCACACCTCATATAAAAATTCCAAACTCATACATTCACAAGGGCCAATGAACTTGCCCTGACGCATTTCGGCCTGTTAGGGCCTTTTTCAGAGGTCAAACACAATGAGGAACAAATCTGCTTATACCACAGTACATAATACAATATAATTATACAGCATAGATACAAAATGGACCAGAAAGGAATTGTTCTGGAGTGAAATTACTAGGCATAGAATGGAAAAATAAATGAGGCCTCCCAAGATCCAATCATATGCCAAATGATATTTCACTGATATTAATTTCTGGTCCAGAAGGTCGCTTTCAATAGCTGTACAATCCAAGCCAAAGTGTCCTCAGCAAGACTGTCCCTTTCGCAAAGAGCAGTGGCTACTAGTCACCATGACTGACTAGTAGCCGCTGATAGACCGGTCTTCCATGAATCAATCCCCTTTTCAAACTTTCTATGCCTGTGGTCATCATTACATCCTCTGGCAGCAAACTCCACATTTAAATCACTCACTGCGTAAAGAAGATATTTCCTTCTGCCCCTCCTGAATCTACTGCTCATCAGCTTAATTGGATGCCCTCAAGTTCTAGTATTCTTTTTTTTTGGGGGGGGGGGGAGTTCTCTTTGTCGACTCTCTTCACCTCATGCATAAAGTTATAAACCCCTATCGTCTCCCCCCTCTTTTCTAAACTGATAAGGAGCCATCTAATAGGCAATGTACAAGGGCCAGGATTTCAGAAAGATGAATAAGAATAGCATATTAGGCAGGATGCCAAGTGCTTATACAGTGCAGGGAAAAATGGTATTATACCAGTAGAAAACCATGCAACAGACACGTTTGCTGCACATATAGACACAGTGAAATAGTCCGTGGTTCCTTCTTGAACCATTCTGTTATAGTGTAGTCCCATTTGCTTTTTAAAAAGCCCCCTTGAACAGCTCTTTTTTATGTAGTTTGCAAAATAATAGGAGTGGGGGGGGGGCCTCTTTACCTCCTCAGGCAGAACATTCCGCAAGGTGGGGGCCACTGCAGAGAAAGCTCTGCCGAAGAGTCACATATAGTCCTTCATGAAACAATATTCCTGGAGACAGTTGGGTGCAGGGATGGATTCACCATTTAACCTGCAAGGGAAATTCCCGATAGGTGGAAAGCCAACAATCATAATTGGTTTTAATATATGGTGGAAGGCAACGGCTGACTCAGTGCCCATCACCAGCGCCGCTGGCTGGATTGGAGCTGAGTGGCTCCTGTTAGGAATGTGTATTGAGATATTCCCAGCGCAAATATATATCTGACAAATACCTTATTGGTATTCATCAGATATATTCGGGCATCAAGCACAATATTCAGGTTTTCTGGAATAATCAGAAAATAATCGGTTTCCAAAAGTAATCAGTTTTCCCCAAAAATGGCCTGAAATATTTGGGAGGGGTATTTTAAGTCTCCACCCCTGTTTTTCTTCAATCCAACAGGATTTCTAGCCAATGGGAGAGAGAGGGGACAGCAGCAGCTCCCCCAGGAAGTGGGACCAGAAGTTCGGGGGGTCACTAGAACTGTCTGCCTGGTTACAACAATTCTTTCACAGCCGCCCATGACTCTCTGAGCATGGGCGAAGGGGATCAAAAGCCGCCCTGCAGCTTGATTCCATTTCACAGAAGGGACATTAGTGTTCGTCTGTGTGAGTGTCTTGCCAGGTCTGGCTGTCTGCCTTGGCCCTCACTTGTCCTGTTGGTTGTGCTGGGCTTGCCACACTGACCTGTGGTCCTGCTGGGATTTCCTAGTTTGATGTTGGTTCTGTTGGCCTTCTTGGTTCTGTTGGCCTTCTTGGTTCTGGTCCACAATGTTTGCATTGTGGGAGGCTTTGAGCCAGTGGTTGCTCTTGTGTGTTTGGTTATTTTCAGCTCATATGACTCCAGTTCTGCAGCAGATGCATTGGCTACCAATTAGTCTCCGAATCCAATTCAAGACATTGGTGTTAACCTTTAAAGCCCTTAATGGTCTGGGACCCTCCTACCTACAGGACTGCCTCTCCCATTACAACCCCCTGTGCTCTCTTTGGTCATCCTCTAAGGACCTCTTGCAGGTGCCTGGCTCCAGGGTGGCTCGGTTAGCTGTCACCAGGGGAAGGGCCTTCTCAGTTGTGGCCCCTGCCCTGTGGAATGCACTCATGGATGACACCTGTGCCCTGATGGACTTGTTTAGTTTCCCCAGAGCATTCAAAGCTGAATTGTTTAGGTTGGACTTTGGAGCATAATACACATGTTTGGGCTCTTTTAGTAGTGGTAGGGTGACAGCCATGTATTTTAATATTTTTAATGTTAATATTTTATTTTTGTCATTTGTTTTTATGTTGTTTTTATCTTATTGGTTTTAATGTAAGTTGGCACAAGACCCTTTGGAACAGTGGCAACTAAAAAGGATATAATAAATAAATAAATAATGGTTTCTGTACCCTGGACAATGCACCCACCACCCACTGGAAACAATGGAGATAAGTTCAACCCCCCCCCCCCACACACACACACACACTACACAATTTTTTAAAAAGGAGATTGTGTGTGTATGCATGGGAGAAAGAAGTAATCTATTTTGGATTTAGTCCCAACAATAATTATAAGGACTGGATGGGGGTAAAAATCTTGCCTAATAAGTATCTCTATCTGGATGTTTAATTTGTCGGTTTTTACTCTGCGGGTGGCTGTGTGCATATAACAGAGAACGTCAAGTTCATTCTGCTGGGTTATCTTGGTTATCTCCTCTTAGTATCGTGGTCCACTCTGAGTTGCCTTTATTCCTTTTAGAGTTGCCAAGTCCAGGTTGGAAAATACCTGGGGACTTTGGGGGTAGAGCCAGGAGAAGGTGGGGTTTGGGGAGGGGAGGGGCCTCAGCATGGTACAAGAGTCCACCCTTCAAAGCAGCCATTTTCTCCAGGGGAGCTGATCTCTGTCAGCTGGAGATCAGTTGTAAAAGCGGGAGAGCCCCAGGCCCCACCTGGAGGCTGGCAACCATAATTCCTTTCATGTTGCAGTATATTTTTATGACTATGTGTTCATAGATTCTTGTTAAAAATCTCTCTCCCATGAGAATCAATTTTTCCAGAATCTAAATGGCTAGAAGGTACTGCCTTGTCTGCCAGAGAGAGAGAGACAGAGAGAGAGAGAGGGAGGGAGGTCAATTTTTCCATCACATAGCTCTTTTAAAAAATATTCTAGCTTCGAGTCCTCTTTTCTTGCCCCCTTTCTTAAAATATTATTCAGAATAAGCACTTTGGTATGGAAAGCGAACGGATGGAAGTTCAGTTCAGTCCAACTAGAACCAATCAATGACTGAACCGCCCAAGACTCTGATGCTGTCTGGATGCCGACTGACAGCTCCACAACATCAAACAAGACGGAAAATATTTTCAAGGTGAGGCTTCTGTATTTGGAAACTGGCTCCTAAAGGCAGAAAGAGATCAATTTTCTTGGCCTGCCTTTTGAAAAAGAAAAGGTGATGCTCTGCATTCTCAATAGGATGAGGTTCGTGCATCGCTCATGTCTATCTTGAAGAAAAACACCATGGTTGGCCATGATTTTCTCAACAAGGTGGGTGGTCAGTGGAGATGGCCTAAGCACCGCCTCTTTGAACTGTAGGGAGCCCTGGGCCAGAGGTTGCCAAGACTCCCACAGCCCTGTGTTGCTCTGCAGTACTGCTGCCTTTCATAGTTCTTGTTCCTGCTCTTGGAGTGAGAACTCAGCTTCTTAATAATGCATTGTATTTGAAAGCTTTTGGGGGGAATGGCTATGTGTGGAGCGGGGTTGCCACGTTCCACCTGGCCACTGGTGGGGGGCAGGGGGATAGGGTTGCCAGATCCAGATTGGGATATTACTGGAGATTTGGAGGTGGAGCCCGGGCAGAACAGGGACCTCAGTGGGATCCAGTGCCACAGAGTCCACCCTCAAAGCATCTGTTTGCGCCAAGAGAACTGACCTCTGTCGTCTGGAGACGAACTGTAATTCCAGGGGATCTCCAGTTCCCACCTGGAGGCTGGCATCCCTAATTGGGAAACTCCAGGAGCTTTGGGAATGGAGCCTGGGGAAGGCAGGGACCTCACTGGGGCACAATGCCACAGAGTCCACCCTCCAAAGTAACCGTTTTCTCTAGAGGAACTGATCTCTGTAGTCTGGAGATGAGCTGTAATTCCAGGAGATCCCCAGGTCCCACCTGGAGGCTAGCATCCCTAGTGTGGGGAAAATTTGGAGCTAAGAAATGAGAGGGAAAGGGCTAAGTTTCCCCCATTTCTTCTGTGCTCTCAGTTTCTATCTCCAGTCACTGGGAGGGGTGAAATATAGTCTGAAACGAAACCCCTGCCTCTAAGCCTCCTGTGCTCTGTTTTACACCATCGTTAAGCAAAGCGTTTGCCTCTGTCTTATGTGTGCAGCCTCAAATAATAGAAAACACAAACTCAAGACCTGTGCTTATAAAGAAGCAGAAGGTATAAATGCTGTATGCAGAAATGCCTATGTATATTGGGATTGTCTTATATAACAGGGAGATAGGAGAATTGTTCTGGTTAGATGACATCTCAGTCACGCACAAATCTGTGAAGCCACTGTCTCCATTCCATGCTCCTCTCATCTCCCACTGTCAGGGACAAACAGATCTTAATAAATATCTGCTTCCACATCCCTCTCGTAAGAATATGAGAGCCCAGGTGGATCAGACCAGTGGTCCATCTAGTCCAGCATCCTGTCTCACACAGTGGCCAACCAGCTCCTCTGGAGGGCCAACCACAGGGCATGGAGGCCAAGGCCTTCCTAAGAACATAAGAAGAGCCCTCCTGGATCAGACCAGTGGTCCATCTAGTCCAGCATCCAGGCTCACCATCTGGCCAACCAGCTCCTCTGGAGGGCCAACAACAGGGCAAAGGGGCCGAGGCCTTCCCCGATGTTGTCTCCTTGCCCTGGGATTCAGAGGTTTAGTCACCATGGCTTGTAGCCATTGATAGACTTACCCTCCATGAATCTATCTAGTCCCCTTTGAAAGCTGTTTATTCATGTGGCCATCTCTACATCCTCTGGGAGCGAATTCCAAGTTTTAATCACTCTCTGTGTACAGCAGTATTTCCTTTTGTCCATCCTGAACTCTCAGAAAGATACATTTTCAGTTGGTTGTAACTGGCTAGTAGCTAGGCCACAACTGGATAGTTGACTAGGGCTGCCAAGTCAGCCCAGGGGGCGGGGGATCCCCCGCTAAAGGGGTTCCCGATCCGCCGGCCAGCATTTGGCCAGTGGGGGGAACCCCACTCCCGACGTCGTCCAGCAAGGACGACATAATGACGTCACCGGAAGTGACATCAGCACGTTGGGGGTGTTGCCAGGGCAGCGCTCTGGCAATTGCCCCAAAACTCTATGATACCATAGAGTTTTGGGGCGATTGCCAGAGCGTTGCCCTGGCAACGCCCCCAACGTGCTGACGTCACTTCTGGTGACGTCGCTGGAGGAGGACTCCCCCCCGCTGGTGAGCTTTGAAGACTTGGCAACCCTATAATTGACAGTTAACAACAGTATTTTCATATAAATGGGAACTATTGGCTCAGTGATCATCTTACCTGAGAGGGATATGAACTAAGATCTCTCCGGTCCAACTGACAGTCTATTCCTTGACTGACTGATAAAATAAAATAATAACAATTTAAATATATTGGACTTTTAATGAGGTAGTCACGTCTATCTAAACATTTAATACTGGGCACTTTTAACCAGTTTCCCAGCTTGGAGGGTAGGTATTCTTTGTATTTTCCTGTGTAATAAACCCTTCCATTCACAAGTGTGGGGGGATGTTCCCAAATATTTCTATAGCTGAACTAAGCTTACCATATTTTGAAAAGCAAAAAAGAGGACATATTTCCCGACTGACTACTTCAAACAAGTGATCACTATGACAAAATCTCATTTTAAATACCTCCTGCTATTTAAGCTGCGATCGTTGCTACGAACTAGGAATATTCCTAACCTTCCAACCCAAAAGGAGGACATTTTCATCAGTTTTTTTTAAAAAAGAGCCCGAAAGAGGATGGACACCCCAAAAAAGACATGTCCTCGAAAAAAGAGGACATCTGGTAACCCTAAATTGAATGCTTCTTTTCCATCTGTAGGCTGAGATGATTGTGCTCAGGAACCGTTGTCTTGTGTGATGGTTCCAAAAATGTAGCTTGGCCCTCCATTTGGGGAAATTCTCTGAAGCATGAGGGCTGAGTCATGGGCAGGGATGCCAGTTCCAGTTTGGGAAATTCCTGGATATTTGGGGGGGGGGGGGTGGAGCCTGCAGTGGGTGGAGCTTGGGGCGGGGTGGGACTTCAGCAGTGACAGACAGAAATGCTGTCTCTGGTGGTGTTTCCCAGAATGCATCTAAGCAATGAACCAAAGTTCACTTCTGAACATGTATTCATGATTGATCCCGGCCTCTGTGACTAGGATCTTCAACGGCACTCAGCATATATGTATGTCCATCTGTGTCAGAAAGATGCCAAGTGTGCTCACTAAGACCAACCATGCCAAGTCAGTGGCAGAGTACAGAGCGCACAACAGTGTTTCATAAACTGTGCGTACAACAGCAGGGTATAACCCCATAGAGTCCCCCCTCCAAAGCTGCCATTTTCTCCAGGGAAATTTAACTTTCTTATCTGGAGATCAGTTGTAACTGCAGGAGATGTTCAGGCCCCACCTGGAGGTTGGCAGCCCTGGTTATATGGGGGGTAGCATGTATGAGAGCAGTAGCCATTTTGGTGCGAATATGCTTGGGTTCCAGACTGAATCTGCCAGGTTAAAAAAAACAACACTTCACAACTACTCTGAATATCGTTACCAGTAATCCCTCAAAAATTCCAAAACACTGGCTAAAATTAACAGAGGTCCTTACAACTTCCTGAAAGCCATTATTTTGGAACTCTGAGTGTTTTTTTTATTTTAGAAGTATAGTAATTTGTGAATCTTGTGAAGACTTAAAACAAAAGACCTTGATACAGCAGCAGTTCAGACACACGAAATCTCTAGTTGTCACTTTGGGAAATGTTTGTTTTTATATGATTCAGCTGCAACAGACTTGTTTTTGTATTCTGATTTAAAGTGTTCTGTAGGCACAGGTCCCTTATTTGCACTGTAGTTCGAGACCGCACCTAAGTTTTGTGTGGTAGCAAGGGGAAATCTTCCGTTTCCTAGCTGCAACAGAGAAAATGTCTAGGAGCGACTTTTAAACACACACACACACACACACTCTCTCAACAAAGAGCTCCATCAATTTGCCACTAGTGGGAAGGATTTACGGCCTTGGTGTGAGTGGATCTATACCATCCTTTTTTAGACCCATAGCTTCGGTAGGGCTAGGCCTTTGGAAACACACAGTCCTGTTGTTTAAAACTGAAGTAATTAGATTAATATATGCAGCCCATGAGAAGAAAGCAAGGGGGAATGGAGGGGCCAGAGAGAGAGAGAAGGAAACCAGCTCTTTCCCTGTTAAATATTTACCATTTGTGTTCTGGTTGTGCTAGTGCCTTTTGGTAACTCTTGAGATGGTCAGGCCTGACATTAAGGATGTGCGCATTAATGTATTCCTCCCTCTAAACCCACCTTGCATGGGAAAAAGCAATGGTAACAAAAAGCCGACTGTTCCCCATTCATGAATATTAATCGGTCAACTCCCCCCGGTATTTTAAATCTGAAGCGAAAACCCCTCTCCCCCCCCTTTCTCCCCTCAAGCAGACCCGGAGGAGGAAAGCCTTGGAAGGCCTGGGAAAGCCAATGCACACAGGCTGCCCTTCCTCCAGGGCTTCCAAGCGGTGACATATAAAACTCTCAGGTCAGGGGCCAGAGAAAGAGGTGGAACTCTGCTTTGTTTCTGCTGTGTGTTGCTGAAAGCTCAACCTTTATGGAACGTTCTGGGCTGCATTTTTGGCTATTTAACCTCGAAA
Organism: Lepidodactylus listeri; assembly: GCA_029233225.1. Lineage (NCBI taxonomy): Eukaryota > Metazoa > Chordata > Lepidosauria > Squamata > Gekkonidae > Lepidodactylus > Lepidodactylus listeri. Next base: position 14,010,239 of record JARCFY010000010.1, on the reverse strand, counting down.
ACAAAAGACTTATTTATTCCCTCTCTTTTTCTCCTCGCTCTCACACACCCTCCCCTTCATCTCAGTTTTTTTTGTGTCCCAAGTTGACAGCGGTGACATATGAAGGGAACCTCCTTGTCTAAGGTTCAGGCCCGAGTAGGCCTCATTAGATGCCATTTCTCCTAAAGCAAGGTTAGGTGCTTTCTTCCACAGAGGAAGGGCGGAGAGATTGTGCACAGCCAAGGTAAATGGTCATGATGCTACTGCTGAGGAGTTCCTCCCAACTTTTTTTTAAAATACAAAAGCAGTAAGACAGCCCTTCTCGAACGGAAGGTTGGATCCCACCGTGTGAGAGCAGAAGAGAAGTTTGACTGAAATTGCTGTGTACAAAAATCCAAAGGCAAAAAGGCTATTTCACACTAGGAGTAGGAAATAATACCTCATGATGAAACACAAAATCATGACATCACTTCTGGTTTGTATGCAGAAACAAAAGTCATGAGCTTCTAGGAACTGGTACATTTCTATGGTAAAAACAGAGATGAGCAAATTCCTCGAGTGTCATGATGTCACTTCCAGGTACCAATTGGAAGTGATTCCATTATGTTGCTGCGTCTCATTGTACAAAGGTGCTCCCTGCTTCCCAAAGGCTTCCACGGATTTCCAGCCTGCAGCTGCCGACTCTATTTCATATCATCATTACAGTTCGATTCGGAAATACATGATTTGATCACAGATGGTCATTATCGATGGGATGGGTGTTTGCTGGAATATATCCTGCACTACGTCTTGCCCAAGCAGAAATGCAGGACAGGATGAAGTCAAGCTGACAGTACACTACTTACAATGACTAACACAACTTACTGACAAGTGTTGCCACTTGTGCAATGAGACCTCTTGTGTGAGCAAAAATATTCAGTGTGATGCAACCCAGAAACATCTCATATGGCTAGATTTAAAATAATGTCCACAAACCAAAGCACCTAGGAAAATATATGCAACATTTCAGAATAAGCCACAAAAATATTTATTTGAAATTATTTGAAATTTATTTTTAGGTAAAGGTAAAGGTTTCTCTTGCTCGAAAGCCAGTCGAATCCGACTCTAGGGGGTGGTGCTCATCTCCGTTTCCAAGCCAAAGAGCCAGCGCTGTCTGAAGACTTTTTCCGTGGTCATGTGACCGGCATGACTATATGACGAGGTGCATGGAACGCTGTTACCTTCCCACCAAAGTGGTACCTATTTATCTGCTTCCAATTTCTTGATTTCGAACTGCTAGGTTGGTAGAAGCTGGGGCCCGAGACGGGAGCTCACTCCGTCACGCAGCACTCGGGTCTCAAACTGCCGAACTACCGACCTTCCGGTCTGCAGCTCAACATCTTAACCTCTAGGACCACTTTAATTGGGATTCAACCTGTTCCATAAGCCCTCTTAAGTAGCTCAGTCTTTCAGCTTCATTGGAAGGGCAGAAAGAAGAAGAAGAAGAGGAGGAGGAGGAGGAGGAGGATTTAAACCCTGCCCTTCACTTGGAGTCTCACAGTGGCTTACAATCTCCTTCCCTTTTTCTCCCTACAACAGACACCCTGTGAGACAGGTGGGGTTGAGAGTCCTGAGAGAACCGGGAGTGGCCCACGGTCACCCAGCAGGCCTCATGTGCCTCAAAGTGGCTGACAATCTCCTTCCCTTCCTCTCCCTACAACAGACACACTGAGAAGTCCGGGGGGGGGGGGGGGCTGAGAGAGTTGTTCTTGAAAGAGCAGCTCTGACAGAAGTGTGACTGACCCACAGTCAACCAGCTGGCTGCATATGGAGAAGTGAGGAAATCAAACCCGGTTCTCTCAGACTAGAGTCCACTGCTCTTAATCACCAAACTGGAAGAACAAAACCATCAGCTCCTAGAAGGAAAGGGAAGAAACCCCCCCCCATATAAATAGGTTACTGGATTTTCTTTGAGAAAATGGAATTAACGACTGGTCTGGGAATGGAGCGGAGAAGAGGCCAACGTCCAGCCAACTGTGGTGTGTCCTGATTTAAAACTCTGAGCATGCATTAGCAGGGAGGAGGAGGCGAGAGAAAGCCAAGCCTATACTTTTGGTCTGAGGACCGGGCTGCTGACCCCGTGTTCCCAGGAAAACACATGACAACAGTGATGTCATGTCTACAGGGAAACTGAACGGAACCAACTGGCCTTTTGAACTAAATATAGCGTGGGCAAAAATCACATGGAGGCTTGTCAAGTATTCAGAAGCCGATTAGATGCAAAGATTCCCAACCCCCGCACCCCGGCTCCTGTGGAATGGCAACAGTGCTTCTTGTGACTTGTGTCCTGTACAGAACACTGGGGAACAAAATGCTTCCTAGCTTTTAAAGGAATATGCAAGCTTGAACAACAAGCCAAGCTATTTTCATCCCTAAAAGTCGCTGGGGTTTTTTGGGGGGCGGGGGGGGGGGGGGGAATGATTTGTGTGAAGAGTGGTGGGAATGCGTAAGTCTTCCATGTTTGTGTGGAAGGCCGGCAGAAGGATTAAGTGCTCTTTTTCAGCTATCCAGACAGTAATAGTTTCTACTAGACATTGCAGGAACAATCAGGGTGCTCCCTCTAAGCTGAGTTAGTGTGAGCTAGCTCCCAGTTTTTTAGCCTTCGGCTTACACATTTTTGTCTTAGCTCGGGAAGGATGGCTCCAGAGCCAACTAATTTTATGCAGCAGCCGAATTGCTCGCTCACAGCTTTAATGCCAGGGGCTCATATATATATATACTGTTGATGGGGGAAAGTGCTATTTCTGAAAAAGAAGAGGCAAACTTCCCCATTGTTCAGCCTGCTATGCATTATTGCTGGGAAAATGTAACACTTCCCCATAGCTAGTGAGTGGCTTGCCATTTAAAATGCTGACTGGAAAGTGGTTGTGGGCCAGCGCTGTGTACACTGATAAGTGACTTGTGATAGAGCACTTTGGTGCCAAGAAGCATATCCAGACAGATAATGGCCATGACATGAGTTAGGTCAAGTGATTCAGTGCTCTTCCCTCCCCTTTCCACCACACTGTGGTTTGACCTTAACATGGTTTGGTGCTTGACTCAGCCTGCAAAGAAGGACTTTCACAACAGGAGGAATTTATTTGCCTGCAGACAATCCACCAAGATGTGTAGGGACATAAGAAGAGCCCTACTGGATCAGACCAATAGCCCATCATGTCTCATGCAGTGGCCAACCAGTTCCTCTGAGGGTCAACAACAGGGCATAGAGGCCAAGGCCTTCCTGAGAACATAAGAAGAGCCCTGCTGGATCACACCAGTGGTCCATCTAGTCTAGCATCCTGTCTCACACAGTGGCCAGCCAGTTCCTCTGGAGGGCCAACAATAGAGCGTGGAGGCCGAGGCCTTCCTAAGAACATAATAAGAGCCCTGCTGGATCAGACCAGTGGTCCGTCTAGTCCAGCATCCTGTCTCACACAGTGGCCAGCCAGTTCCTCTAGACGGCCAACAATAGGGCACAGAGGCTGAGGCCTTCCTAAGAACATAAGAAGACCCCTGCTGGATCAGACTAGTGGTCCATCCAGTCCAGCATCCTGTCTCACACAGTGGCCAACCAGTTCCTCTGGAGTGCCAACAACAGGGTATAGAGGCCGAGGCCTTCCTCTGATGTTGCCTCCTGGCTCTGGGATTATTCAGCGGATTAGTCACCATGGCCAGTAGCTATTGATACACTTACCCTCCATGAATCTATCTAATCCCCTTTGAAAGCTGCTTAACCCTGTGGCCATCACTACATGCCTGGCAGGGAATTCCACATTTGAATCACTTGCTGTGTAAAAAAAATATTTCCTTTTGTCTATCCTGAATCTACTGCCCATGGGCTTCATCGGATGCCCTCAAGTGCTAGTATTTTGGGAGAGGGAGGAAAATATTCTCTTTATCAGTTCTCTCCACCCTATGCATAAGGCTTTGTTTTGGGGCCTTTCCTGGAGCGAGGCGACTTCTCTGACTGCTTCCAGGACAGTCCTGCATGTGGTAGAGGGCCCAGGGCAGGCCTTGAATGTCATCTCTGACCTAGTTATGTAATGTTGCTGTTCATCATGGCAATAACTGAGCAGAGGCAACAGTCCTTTCTTTGTTTATTTACTTTGTTTATACACTGCCTTCCTCCCCAGGAGGGACTCAAAGCATCTCACATTGTTCTCTTTCTCTCCATTCATTCATCAGAACAACCTTGTGAGGCTGAGAATGTGTGACTGGCCCAAGTTCACCCAGTGAACAGCCATGGCAGAGTGGGGATTCGAACCTGGGTCTCCCAGATCCTGTTTTGACACTCTAAAATGCCACGCCACACTGGCTGAGCTCTGGAAGGCAGCAGGAGATAGAGCTGCAAGAGGGGTGAGTGTTTTTTATTTACTTTCAGCTGAGGTTATTTAGCTGAGGGTACTGTGTGCCATAAAACCCACCTTCTAAAGCAGCCATTTTCTCCAGTGGAATTGATCTTGGCCACCTGGAGAACTAGTGTAGAATATACTTTATTGTCATTGTACATAGTACAATGAAATTAAAAAGTGCCATCATTCAGTGACTCGCAACATATACACATGCGCACTCACACAGACATTCACAACTGCTTCTCCCTTTTACATAGCAACCAAACCACTGTTTCCTCCAGATTTCAGTCTCATGCAGCATTCAGGGCAATAATAGCTCTCGAGTAAAAACTGTTTTTTAGTCTATTTGTCCTTGTTTTGATTGTCCTATATCTTCTGCCCGAAGGCAGCAGTTCAAACAAGGAATATGCAGGATGTGATAAATCCTGTAGGATGTTCTTCACTTTTTTCAGACATCGAGAACTGTACAGTTCCTCCAAAAGTGGGAGAGGACAGCCAATTATCTTCTGGGCTGTGGTGATGACTCTCTGGAGTGCTTTCCTATCTGTGACCGTACAACTAGCAAACCAGGCGCAGATACAGTATATTAAAATGCTCTCTATTGAGCAACGATAGAAAGACATCAGTATTTTCTCATTCAAGTTATTTTTCTTTAAAAGTCTGAGAAAATAAAGCCTCTGCTGGGCCTTCTTCACCAGAGCAGTGGTGTTTGCACTCCAGGTCAGATTTTGTTCAATAGTCACTCCCAAAAACTTGAAAGTAGCCACCCTTTCCACACATTCTCCGCCAATAAACAGTGGCTTAATGTCCGTTTTGTTCCTCCTGTAGTCCACCACCAATTCCCCACCACAGTGGTGTCATCAGCAAACTTGATGATAGTATTGCTGGGGTGAGTGGGGGTACAGTCCTGTGTATAGAGCAGGGGTGGCCAACCTGTGGCTCGGGAGCCACATGCGGCTCTTTCACACATATTGTGTGGCTCCTGGCAGGGCGGCTGGGGAAGCAAAGGGGAGGCATGCTTTTTCTCTCTTTCTCCCTTCCTTCCTTCCTTCCTTCCTTCCCTCCTCCCTCCCATCTATTTGCTTTCCTAGTTTCTCTCTCTCTCTTTCTTATAACTGGTTTTCCTCGTTTGTTTTTATTTTTGGCAGTCCCATTTAACGTTAATAAAAAGCAAATTTGCATATTTTTAAAAATAAAAACGTGTGTGTGGTATTTGTTCCTGTCTTGCGGCTCTCAGACATCTCTATGTGGCTCTTACGTTTATTCTATGTGGCTCTTACGTTAAGCAAGGTTGGCCACCCCTGGTATAGAGGGTATAGAGCAGGGGACTCAACACAGCCTTGTGGGGAGCCGGTGTTAAGGGTAAGGGCTGTGGACATATGAGACCCTACTCTAACCCTCTGAGGGCGGGCTGTCAGGAAGTCCAAAATCCAGGAACATATAGAGCTGGAAAGTCCAAGGCCCTCCAATTTGGGCACTAATCTATGTGGGAGGATGGTATTGAAGGCAGAACTAAAATCCACAAACAACAGCCTCACATAACTCCCCGGCTGCTCCAGATGTGACAGAGCAGTATGGAGAGTGGTAATGATAGCATCCTCTGTGGATCTATTTGCCTTATATGCAAACTGATGACTATCCAGTGTGGATGGAAGGCATGAAACAATATGACTCCGTACCAATTTCTCAAAACACTTCATCACAACCGGAGTGAGTGCAACTGGTCTATAATCCTTTAAGGTACTAACTGTGGATTTTTTGGGCAGGGGAACAATAATTGAGGACTTTAGGCAAGATGGTGTAAGGACCGGTTGAAGATCTTAGTGAGAACCCCCGCCAACTGGTCTGCACATTCTTTCAACACCCATCCAGTAATGCCATCAGGTCCAGCTGCCTTCCTCGGATTCACAGACCTCAGCGTACGCCTCACCTCATGCTCTTCCACCCTGAGGGAGGGGCCACCATGGACTGATGGCTGTAATGTTGCTGTCCCCTCCACTAGTGTTCCTCCACTCATTCCGAATGTCTCATCATAGGGTTTTCAAGGTAAGAGATGATCAGAAGTCATTTGTTACAGAACAATGGGTGTGGTCACATGAGCAGGTCGCCGCAGCGGTGTCTCGGCTCTAAATAAGCCGCTATAGTTTGGGACCCTTTGTGTCGATCGCACGGCGCCCCCTAAGCCAGCATCATAGTGCCATGGGCCTGTGGTTGGTCGTTCATATTGCTGATGCGCTGCAACCATGGATCCGCAGCTGGGTTGGTTGTTTTTCCCCGAAGTCCTGCTGTGTGCACGCAGAAGCAGACAAGCAGAGAAGAGAGAGAGGAGAGATTGGATTTATACCCCGCCCTTCACTCGGAGTCTCAGAGCGGCTTACAAACTCCTTTCCCTTTCCCTTTTCATCCTTACAACAGACACCCTGTGACTTAGGTGGAGCTGAGAGAGCTCTGACAGAAACTGCTCTTTCAAGGACAGCTCTGATAGAACTATGGCTTGCCCAAGGTCATCCAGCAGGTGCAAGTGGAGGCGTGGGGAATCAAACCCGGTTCTTCCAGATTAGAGTCTGCACACTTAACCACTACACCAGACACGCTCCTGGCTGCGTTTTATGGGGGCACTGAAGCGCACATTGGAGTGCGGTTGGAAGAAAACAAAGGGTTCACCGGAAATGGAATGGAACGATCACACCGTTCATGAGTTTCCATGGTGCAGCCAGGCAATCAGAAGCTCAGAAACCCACCATGGAAGTGCTTTGCCGAGGTAGCCACCAGAATTTGCTGGTGGTGGCTCAAGTGGTTAAGACACTGAACTGCAGACCAGTAGTTCAGCAGTTCGAGACCCGAGTGCCGTGTGATGGAGTGAGCTCCCGTCTCTGGCCCCAGCTCCTGCCAACCTAGCAGTTCGAAAGCAAGAAATTGCAAGTAGATAAATAGGTACCACTTCGGTGGGAAGGTGACAGTGTTCCGTGTGCTTTGGTGTCTAGTCATGCCGGCCACATGACCACAGAAACGTCTTCGGACAGCGCTGGCTCTTCATCTTGGAAACGGAGATGAGCACCGCTCCCCAGAGTCGTATTCGACTGGCTTTCGAGCAAGGGAAACCTTTACCTTTACAATTTAATCCACATGGGAGTCGTTTTAGCACGAGGTAGGGGCGACTGGGGCACGAGCTACATGTGTGCATTTGCGCCCATTTGGTCCGGAGGGGAGGAGTGGCTGTGTCGGGCCAAACTGCTCAGTGTGATCGCACCCAACGCCTGCCATTTGGTAGACCAGCGCTTGCTTTTAGTAGTCCTGTAATGCTCCTTCCCTTGCTGTTTAATCTGGACGTTCCGAAATAGCTGAAATAGTTCTCCCCGTACTTGCCTAAACAAACCAGACACACTTCATGGGAAAATATAACCCTTTCCTTTGCGAATGTGGACTTTTGATCAAATATACGGCTGTGTCTTAAAATCATACCATCTACTACTTGAGGGCACCCTGGAGCCCAACTTAAATGCTTTCACATTCAATGTGCAACAGGAAGCCACAGAAAGAAAATGCCTTGATTAGAACCCACCAGAATCATCACAAAAAGCCACGCACAAGCTTCGACATTCGCCAGAACTTTTATTCGGATGGAATGTTAACCCCAACAAAAATCTTTTGGGGGGAGGGGGGGAATAAAGTTTTTGGGGTTACCTTCATGCACAGCTCTCTCTCCCACCTTCACTGCTTCATTTGGTTGGAATACGAACTCTGAAGCTCACCCCTTCCATGATGTTTCAAGTGGTCTTAGCAAAGAGTCCAAGCTGGATTTCCCCTAATGGGCTGATATGGCTACCAGCGAGGGTTGCCAGACCCAGGTTGGGAAACTCCTGGAGATTTGGGCATGCAGATTTGGGGAAGACAGGGACCACTTCAGCAGGGTGTAATGCCATAGAGTCCACCATCCAAAGGAGCCATTTTCTCCAGGGGAACTGGTCTTTGCAGTCTGGAGGTGAGCTGCAATTCTGAGGGATCCTCAGTTCCCACCTGGAGGCTGGCGTCCAGTACCTGCCGTTTCATTGCTAATATATGCTCTTTGCCTCCAAATCCTTACTTTCCCCCCTTGGTTTATTGTCCCTTTTTAAACGGCGTGATTCTAGATAAATAAAACCTGTCATTTTAATGGTTATGAATTCATGACATAGTTAAAAAAACAGCAACTATTGGCTCATTGGCTCCAGAGGTCTTATTCTGCGAAGGATTATTGTTCTAAAGACTTGATTTCTGTGGCTTTGGATAATTTTTTTCGCTCTGTCTCTCTTTTTCTGAGTAATAAGACACTGATATACTTCTATATATAGGCCATATCCACATTATATGTGTGTGTGTTTTTGCATATTTACAGTGCTTTACAAGCATTCTGTTTTCAAACTACGTGATCCTCTCTCTCTCTCTCCTCTCTGTGAGTGATCTCTTCCATTGAAATGCAAACCGCTCTAGGATTGAAAGCATTGCTGGTTCACCAGGGCAAATCGTTCGTAGACAGCCATTTGTAGTCAAGAACAATGTTTATTTGAACAGTATTCAGGGGGGTGTTGGAGAGCAGGACCTCCAGGGATTTAAAAAACACACACGAGAACAGTGTTCCCTCTAGCTGAGTGAGTGTGAGCCAGCTCCGTTTTTTAGCCTCCAGCTCACAGATTTTTGTCCTAGCTCAGGAAGGATGGCTCCAGAGCAAACTAATTTACGCAGCAGCCAAATCGCTTGCTCACAGCTTTAATGCCAGTAGCTCACAAAGTTGATTTGCTCACAAGACTCCACAGCGCAGAGGGAGCACTGCATGAGAAGCAGGCTCTCGGTGGCTGTTTCCTGTCTTCCCTCTGCAGCTCCATTTCAGAGGGTGCCCATGTCCGACTGCAGCGCAGCAGCTAGATCCGAGTCCAGTAGCACCTTGCAGACCAGCAAGATTTTTAGGGTCTCAGCTTTCGAGAGTCAAAGCTCCCTGGAGCTTTCTCGAAAACTTATATCCCCAAACTCTTGTTGGTCTCTAAGCTTCAAAAATGTTGTAGAATTCTAAGGCAGCTGGTTAAGTATCAACTTAGCACAAAAATATCCAATGTTTGGTGTCTTGTGCAATGAAGCCTGAATTCTCTGTGACTTGAAATTCTGCTTCTGGCACTGTAAACATATTGTTGGCTAGGATTGCCAACCTCCAGGTGAGGCCTGGACATCTCCTGGGATTTAGAGTTGCTGAGTCCCTCCTGGCAACCACAGGGGATGGGGGGGGGGGGGGACTTACCAGGAACAGGAGGGAAGCCCAGGTTGCATTCCTGGCGATGTGATGTCACTTCCTGTACCCATCATCATGCTGCGACATCCAGGGGTCCATTGGAGCGGGAGCGCACAGGAGCGCAGCTCCAGGAGTGAGGAACCCAGGGGGTGGGCACATGACCAAGCCCCACCCCCTCCTCGGCTTCCCCGAGCAGTGCAGAGGCGCAGCGCCCCGGGGAAAGCCCTGCTAGGGTCTTTATTGTTTTTAATGTTTTGTTTTAATATTGATAATTTTATCATTGTTCCTTTTATGACTGTGTGCTGCTTTTCCAGAGACTTGCTCAAGGTGGCATATAAATTTTCTAAATATACCATTTTTTATCTGGGCACATGGCACATACTGGAGAAATTTCACCAACCCTTCAGCAGCTTCCACCTTATCAGTTTGGTGTAGTGGTCAGGAGTTGGACTCTAATCTGGGAGAACCGGGTTTGATTCCCCACTCCTCCACATGCAGCTGCTGGTGTGACATTGGGCCAGTCACAAGTTCTCTCAGAGCTGTTCTCTCATGAGCAGTTCTCAAAAGACCTCTCTCAGCCCCACCTACCTCACAGGGTGTCTTGTTGTGGGGAGGGGAAGGGGAAGGGATGGGTGGTGCACATGTCCTGGGTATCTCAAGTCTACTTGAAACCTGGTGGTTTCAAGGGAGCAGGAAGAGAATGTGGGTGTGTTCTTTACGCTTATTTTTATTGCACAAAGTATTGGATGGGGAAGGGAATGGAGGAAGAGCAGGTCAGTTTCACTCACCTGTGGAGTGGAGCCTGAGGGGTTTGTGTTGCCTTCTGACACACTTCCTTTATGTTAGGGGGTGTGGCATATGCAAATGAGTTTTGCTAATGAGTTATGCTAATGAGCTCCTGCACCTCTTTTTCTACAAAATGACCCCTGGCGACATCGCTGCAACACTCTGGTATGTGGGCAAAAATGCTGTGGTAAAAGTGGCTTCTAACATAGAGTTTCCCCCAAATCTCAGAGCGTTGCTGCAATGTGGCTGGCATGATGATGTCACTGCTGGTGCATGACGGAAGTGACATTGCTGGTGACATAGCCTGGGTCTCCCAGCCTCTCCTGGTAAGTGCCCCTGCACTTACTGATCAGCGGCGGAGGGGAGGGACCTGCTAGCAGGGGCTCCCCCACCTTGGGTTGCCCGGTCCTTACTGGCTACCAGCAGGGTGCTCCAGGATGTTCTCTGGAAGGAATGTCATCACTTTGGGGAGGTGGGAGGGTGACACTAGTTTTTGAGCAAAACTCTATGGTTTTTCCCTTCAGTTTGGTGTAGTGGCTAGGAGTGCAGAGTCTCATCTGAGAGAACTGGGTTCGATTCCCCACTCCTCCACATGCAGCTGCTGGAGTGACCTTGGGTCAGTCATGAGGTCTCTCCGAGCTGTTCTCTCAAGGGCAGTTCTTGAGAGAGCTCTCTCAGCCCCATCTACCTCACAGGGTGTCTGATGTGGGGAGAAAATGGCCACTCTAGAAGGTAGACTCTATGGCATTTGACCCCTTTGAAGTCTCTCCCTTCTCCAAGCCCCGCCCTCCTCTGGCCCCACCCCCCAAAATGTCCAGGTATTTCCAACCCATAGCTGGTAACCTCACAATCACCCCTCCTAAGCAGCTGGAGAGCAGCTCCTGATCTGTTTTCAAATGACAATAAGGGATCCAATCCAGTTATGCAACTCAATGATTGGTTCCAGTGGGAGAGGTTTACACACAGGTTTACCACAGTGCCTACTGAAATCGCCAGGGCTTAAATGTTCTTCATTTGTTGTGTTGACAGAGCTCCCAATCCGCAGTGTGCTTTTGCAAACTTTAAAAAAATATCGAGCTGGCGTTCCCTGGTGACAAGCGATAAGGATTTTATCCGGCCGCCCTAAATGTGCCATGAATGTCAGAGACAAGGTGGGTGATAGGCTTTAAATAAACAAAAGCTGTGATATTTTCAGTTTCGTTTGTTCAAGCACAGCACGTAGCAATTTAGCCCGCATGTCTAGACAGCCCTTACGCAAGCAGGTGGGTGAGGGGGACGCAGCCAGGGTTGCCAACTGTGGGTCAGGAAATCCCTGGAGATTTGGGGGCAGCGACTGGGAGAGCAGAGTTTGAGGAGGGGAGGGAGCTCAACAAGGATGGGATATACCATTGAGCGTACCCTCCAAATTGGGTTGCCATTCCCCTGGTTTGGAACCCTTCCCCCTGCTTCAGAGCTGTTGGGGGGAGGGGGAATGGCTGCTGGGCATTCCATTATACTCTATGGAGATCAATCTCCATAGGGTATAATGGAGAATGAATCCATGGGTATCTGGGGCTTGGGAGGCTGTTTTTTGAGTTAGAGGCACCAAATTTTCAGCATAGCTAATGGTGCCTCTCCTGAAAAACAAACAAACCCCAAGATTCAAAAAGATTGGACCAGGGGGTCCAGTTCTATGAGCCCCCAAAGAAGGTGCCCCCATCCTCCATCATTTCCAATGGAGGGGAAACATTTAAAAGGAATGCCTTTAAAAGGAATGCTTAAAAGTGACAGCCAGAACTCCCTTCTGGCTTCTTGACCTCACCTTGCTCCAGGCTCCACCCCAAAGTCCCCAGAGATTTCCTGAGTTGGACCTGGCAACCCTACCTCCAAAGCTGCCATTTCCTCTAGGGGGACTGATTTCTGTAGTCTGGAGATCAGTTGTAATTCTAGGAGAACTCCAGCCCCCCACCTGGAGGTTATCAACCCTACAGCACCCACCATGCCACGAGAGCCATTGGGATGCTTTTTGCTGTTGCCACTCAGCAGACCTCCCCAAACCCTGCCTTCCCCAGGCTCCACCCCCCAAAATCTCCAGGTATTTCCCAACCCAGAGCTGGCAATCCTAATTATGACTCTGGCTTGGTCCGTCAGCTCAGAATAAGTACAGAAGTTGTGCCTCCCACAGACTTCCTAAGAATCAAAAGTTCAGTGGCACCTCGAAGTTATACCCCACCTTTCAAACCCAGGTCTCCCTACTCTGGTACGCTAACCGCCATATCATGCTGGCCCAGCTCTGGCTCATGAAAGTTCACGCTGAAATAAATGTTGTTTGTCTTTAAGGAGTCACTGGACTTCTGTTTTTATTTTGCTACAACAAGGTTAATATGGCTGCCCCTCTGCAATTCTAAAAAAATCAGCTGTGGAAAGAAGAAGATGAAGATGAAGAAGATGAAGCAGGTAAAGAAGAAGAAGATGATGATGAAGAAGAAGAAGAAGATTTGGATTTATACCCCACCCTTCACTCGGAGTCTTAGAGCAGCTTACAATCTCCTTCCCTTCCTCTCCCCACAACAGACCCCGGGTGAGCTTTGAGAGGACTGTAACACCCTGACACAACGGACACCCTGTGAGGTTGGTGTCCTGGTTATATTTGCCACTGGCTAAAAGGGCCCTGCTCTGTTAGAATCTGTCTAGAGCAAAGTCTGAGTCCAGTGACATCTTTAGGATCAACAAATTTTAATTCTACGCATGTGCCTCCATGTGCAGGCACACAAAAGCTTCTACCCAGGATAAAACTTCGTTGGTCTTCCAGATGCGACTGGACTCTGACTTTGCTCTGCTGCTTCAGACCAACACGGCTACCCACCAGAATTTGTCTAGATATGTCTGGCGTGGGCTTCCCTTTGCCTTGCCCGGTTGCCCCTGATCTTTTGGCCCCTGTGAATGAGAAAGGGCTCTGGCAGGTGGCCTGAGGGGTTCTGTGGTGTGAATGACTCTCATTGTCTTGATGTCAAAAGGATGAGCCGGGAAGCAGAAATGGGACTTGAAAGGGTAAAGATGGGGATGCTGAAAGGGGAGAGCTCTGCTAAGTGAAATGGGCCATCTCCTTTAGAGAGAACTTGTCTGTCAGTCATTTACATTATACTGGGAATTCAGGCAGTGGCTTTCCTGTAGTGCTGCTGGAGACAGTTTCTCAGAACTCTAGGAGGCACTGGGATTTTTTCAGATCTGAATCTATGAATTGCTGGCCTATTGACCCAGATCAGCTGGTATATAAAGGTGGAGTCAGGTGGGCAGCTGTGTTGGCCTGAAGCAACAGAACAGATTTTGAGTCCAGTGGCACCATTAAGACCAGCACAGTTCAATCCTGGGTGTAAGTTTTCGTGTGCGGATCTTCAGTATCCAAAGGACTGTGCCTGCACACAAAATCTTATACCCAGAATTAAACTTCGTTGGTCTTAAAGGTGCCACTGGATTCCAACTTTGTTTTTTTATATACAAAGGGCAAGATGAACTGAGAGGATTATTTTTTTTGTTAAATTAGCTGCCTTGGTGGCCCTTTTGAGGGCAGAAAGATGGGATATACATTTTGTAATATAAAGAAAAGATGGACTTGTCTTATGTTAAGGAATCGTGTTCAGTTGCCCTGGCAACTGGTAGGAGGCATTTTCCTTTCTCCACAAAACAGACAAGGCCCAAACGTAATTCCTCTGGGGATTTGTAACTAGGGCTGCCAGCCTCCAGGTGGGGCCTGGAGATCTCCCACTTTTACAACTGATCTCCAGCTGACAGAGATCAGCTCCCCTGGAGAAAAATGGCTGCTTTGGAGGGTGAGCTCTATGGCATTGCACCATGCGGAGGCCCCTCCCCAAACCCCATCTTCTCCTGGAACCACCCCCAATGTCTCCAGGTATTTTCCAACCCAGGCCTGGCAACCCTACTCATAACACAGCCCTGCTGATCACCAATGATCCCATCTCATACATACAATATATATGTAGGGAAACCAATAAATGCAGGAGTTTCACAATTCAAAAGACACCCCTCCTCCGTTAGGCAAACCCGGGTTATCGCTTTTATTTACTTATTTACTTCATTTATACGTCACCTTTCTCTCTAAAGGGGACCCAAGGTAGCTTATAACATCATTCTATCCTCTTTCCATTTTTATCCTCTTAATAACTAGGGTTGTCAGCTCTGGGCTGGAAAATACCTAAAGATGTTGGGGGTGGAGCCTGAGGAGGGTGGGATTTAAGGAGAGGAGGGACTTCGATGAGGTATAAGGCCATAGAATCCATTTTCCACAGTGGGGATTTTCTCCAGTTGAACCGATCAGTGGTAATCAAAGGAGATCTCCAGCTACCACCTGGAGGTTTTAGTACAAAAACACAAAAACCTGAGGCTGTAGCACTGTGTAAAGAAATACAAATGGATCTGTAAAGTCCTAAAGATAGTCTAATTGAAATAACCTCTAATACATTCTTACAAGTTCAGTATGGACCACACTGGACCCCTTAGATGAATTCCAACTTCCAAAATACATAGAATACAGCCAAGCTCTTGTCCAAACTTCACATACAAATTTGCACATGAGAATACAGCCGAGTTCTTTTCTTATACAGCCAAAATCTTCTCTAGAGTGGAATTTATCTACGGAGCCCTGTGTGGTCCATACTGAATTTGTAAGAATGTATTAGAGGTTATTTCAATAAGACTATCTTTAGGACTTCACAGATCCATTTGCATTTCTTCACACAGTGCTACAGCCTCAGTGTTGTGTTTCTGTACTAAAACTTGCTTTCACTGTGTTGCCATTATATTTTATACCACCTGGAGGTTGACCAGATCTTACTCTGACACTAGCCACTACACACACCATGCTGGCTGTCTTTTATTATCTATATGAAAAATTGTCTGGGAAATATATATATATATATGTATCAACATATCTCCAGTGAGCAAGAGAGAAGCTGAGACATCTGAGGGTGGCATCGCCCTTGGTGGTAAACAAATTGGCCAGTTGTTACTTCGTGTGGCTGGTTTGACTGGTTCAGCTCAGGGTTCCCAAGCTGCAACCCTAGAAGGACAAAAAAGGACATGGAGGCTCAACAGACACTCTTTTGGTTTCATAGCACGTGACTCAAGAGCATTTTTCGTTTCCTCCCATGGCATGCTAAAGGCCAGCCTGGAGTCCACCCCCACCACTTCCCTCATCTTTAGGGAACGGCCTTTCTTGGCCTCTGAAAGATGTTGCTCACTTCACTTCACATTATCTGACGATAATAAGAAGAAGAGGAGGAGGAGGAGGAAGAGGGAAGAAGAAGAAAAGGAGGAGACTGGATTTATACCCTGCCCTTCACTCGAGTCTCGTGCTTACAAACTCCTTTCCCTTCCCCTCCCCACAACAGACACCATGTGAGGCAGGTGTGGCTGAGAGAGCGCTTTCAAGAACTGCTCTTTCAAGGACAGCTCTGACAGAACTATGGCATGCCCAAGGTCATCCAGCAGCTGCAAGTGGAGGAGTGGGGAATCAAACCCGTTTCTCCCAGATTAGAGTCCACATGACTCGTTTGCACACCAGCTGGTCATGTGAGAAGCCTGGTATACTTCTGGAAAGTGGTGGGTGCTAGGACCATCAGAACTGTTTCCTCACTCATTCCCCTCAGGTATTCTCGGATTGTTCAGGAGCACCGCATCCCTAGAGTTGGATTCAACTGGCTTTCGAGCAAGGGAAACCTTTACCTTTACTATTTATAGTTTGTAGCAATTATCATAGTTTAAATTAAACTATGATAATTGCTACAAACTAAGAATATTCCTAGGGGCTGCCATGGCTCAAGTGTTAAGACGCTGAGCTGCAGACCAGAAGATCGGTAGTTCAGCAGTTCGAGACCTGAGTACTGCATGACGGAGTGAGCTCCCATCTCTGGTCCCAGCTCCTGCCAACCTAGCAGTTCGAAAGCAAGAAATGCAAGTAGATAAATAGGCACCACTTCAGTGGGAAGGTAACAGCGTTGCGTGCACCTTGGCGTCTAGTCACGCCAGCCCCATGACCACGGAAACGTCTTTGGAAAGCACTGGCTCTTCGGCTTGGAAACGGAGATGAGCACTGCATCCCTAGAGTTGTATTCGACTGGCTTTCGAGCAAGGGAAACCTTTACTAGGAATATTCCTACCTTTCCAACCACAAAAGAGGACATTTTCATCATTTTTTTAACAAGACCTCAAAGGAGGACGGACACCGAAAGAAAGAGGACATGTCATCTAAAAGAGGACACCTGGTAACCCCGGCTTCCGTCCATCCTAAACTGGGCCCATGGTTGAACGGAACTCCAATTTTGCTGTAGGATCATTGAGTTAAAAATGTGCCAAGATAACAATCCAAGGAGAGGCTGAATGTTTACCTTTTCACAGATGTCATACTCTCTTCCTCGATAATAATCTTACCTCATGTTTACTAACCACGCAGTAAATTTCTCACAACGTAGGGCAGGGAAGATGGAATTTGGAAGCCTCACATTTCTTGAGGCAGAATTAACTGAAAATAATAACGCACGGAGCATTTTGAACACTAAATCACACACACAGTATCACTGGACTTTCTGTCTTTCAGTAGACTTTTTACTCTGTAAAGGCAGCCTAAAAAACTGGAGGAGTTTGAGGCATTTCAGGAAGGATTTCTTTCGAACCATTCATTCCTTGGCACGGCGCTTCTTGCCAGATACCTGACAGACTTGTTACAGTGCAGGTGCCTTAACATGGCGGGTGAGGGTGTATGAATTAATCCCTTGAAAGTGGCTCTTTTGTTTAGGAGTGGTGGAGACACATTAATCCTGTCAACCGTGGATTGATGCGTTTGTTCCAGAACCTGTCACCACAGGAAAAGGATACCATCACTGGTAGAAAAGGAGTGAGAGAAGAGATACTTTTCTCCCTGTTGGTGCTGCTCGCTGGGAAATCTGTCAGCGTTTGAGCAGAAACAAGCTGCACAGCTAAGGATGCCAGCCTCCAGGTGGGACCTGGGGATCCCCCAGAATTACAGCTCATCTCCAGACTACAGAGATCAGTTCCCCTGGAGAAAATGGATGCTTTGGAGGGTGGACTCTGTGGCACTGTACCCCACTGAGGTCCCTGTCCTCCCCAGGCTCCACCCGCAAATTTCCAGGGGAACAAATTTTGAGTCCAGCGGCACCTTTAAGACCAACAAAAGTTTATTTAAGATATGAACTTTTGTGCACATGCGCACTTTCTCTGAGGAAGTCCTCTGGTTTTAAAGGTACCGCTGGACTGAAAAATTTGCTCTGGTGGTTCAGACCAACACAGTTGCCTGCCTGGATCAAATTTCCAGGAGTTTCCCAACCTGGAGCGGGCAACCATACCTCCTACTGGTGGCTGGCAGTGGGAACCTGGCAACCCTTTGGTCAACTGTGAATCCCAGCAAGTTCCTGTTATTTAGGGCAAGTGTCCAGACTGAAAACTTCGGCCTCCTAGCAGGTCGCCTTTCCTTGCCCATGCGGAGAACCTTAGACAGAAACGTCCAAGTTGAAACGGTTCTCCTTCTTGCCCAGGGGAAGAATATCCTCTGTGGGTGGCGCAGCGTTAAGGAGGAAGGCCTGTGGACTGTTTTCATCTGCTCCTCTTGTTTTGTTTCCTTTTCTTCAACTGGTGGGAAGGTCAGCACACAGCCCAGCCAGGCAATGAATCTCTGTTTGTTTATACATCCCTAGGCGGAGGAGCGGATGAGGAGCAGCTGGCTGTGGAGGCCCACAAAATCCAGCAAGCTCAGAGCTCTGCAACCGGCTGCTGTCCCGGCGCTCCACACAAGCCCAGCCCTACTTCTTGTGAAATACAGGATTGAGTGGGGACTGATTTGGGAGACGCATGGAGAATCTTCTGACACTTTTCGTTTTTACTTTCATATGGGTGCAGAGCCCTGGTCTGGATAGCTCAGGCTAGCCAGGACTCCTCAGATCTCAGAAGTGAAACAAGGCTTTGAGAAGCAACCCAGAGGATCTGCGGAGGAAGGCATGGTAACCCACCTCTACTTAATCACTTGCCTTGAAAGCCCCTTGCTGGGGTTGCTGTTAAGTCAGCTGTAACTTGGTAGAGCTTTCTTACACGCCCAGGGAAATGCTTTCTTACACGCCCAGGGAAATGTTGATCGCCATTTTGAAGAAAAAGAAGAGAAGAGATTGGATTTATACCCCGCCCTTCACTTGCAGTCTCAGAGTGACTTACAAACTCCTTTCCCTTCCCCTCCCCACAACAGACACCCTGTGAGGTAGGTGGGGCTGAGAGAGCTCCTCCGAGAACTGCTCTTTCAAGAACAGCTCTGACAGAGCTATGGCTTGCCCAAGGTCATCCAGCAGGTGCAAGTGGAGGAGTGGAGAATCAAACCTGATTCTCCCAGGTTAGAGTCCATGGACTTAACCACTACACCAAACTGGCTCTCTTAGGGTCAGGAAGCAATTTTTTTCCCAGGCCAGTTTGGCCAGGGATCATGGAGGTTTTTTGTAATCTTCTGGGCATGGAACAGGGGTCACTGAGGGTGTGCGGGGGGGAAGGTATTTGTGACTTTTCTGCTTTGTGTAGGGGGTTGGACTAGATGACCCTGGAGGTCCCTTCCAACTCTATGATTCTATGATACACACACAACATTGATTTTTTAAAAATAAGCTTAATGTTAGAAATAAAGGGGGAAACGAGGCTGTTTATAAACTTCTACAACAGGGCAGTGTTAAAATAAGTAAATTCCATTTTTAATGTGCATCTGTCAAAAAATGCCAAAAATAGCCTTGGTTCGGCGTTTCTTGCTGGAATAGTAAAAGGAAAGAAGTTTCGCTAACTAATCCCACACACCATTAACCAATAGGACGGAACCGTTCCAGGTTCTCGAACGATAAAGTCATTTGTTTATATCCCAGTTTATCACAAAAGAATGTTCAAAGCAGCTCAGAGCTGATTAAAACAAAACAACCGATATTAAAATAAATTACACTCGCCATAAATTAAACAAGAAAGAACTAGCCTGCACAACTTGTTTGGAGTTTGCGTAAACACTGCCAAAGAAAAAGTAATTGTCCCCTACGCACCACCTCCCTCCATGTGGTTTCCATTCTCAAATGATCCCTTTTGAAAGGGATGAAGATGATTTCCCTGAATAGCTGTTTGATTCGTGGAAACGTAGGGTGGCCAGTTTGGGTCAGGAAATTCCGGGATATTTGGGGATGGAGCCTAAATGGGGAAGAGTTTGGGGAGAGGAAGGACCACAGAGGCATTTAATTCCGTAGAGTCCGCCCTCCCAGGCAGCCATTTTCTCCAGGGGGACTGGTCTCTGCCATCTGGAGATCAGTTGTAAACCCAGGGGAATCAGTATCAGGGCTCATTTCGTAGCAGGAGCTCCTTTGCATATTAGGCCACATACCCCTAATGTAGCCAATCCTCCAAGAGCTTACAGAGTTCTTCTTACAGGGGTTACTGTAAGCTCTTGGAGGATTAGCTACATCAGGGGTATGTGGCCTAATATGCAAAGGATCTCTTGCTACGAAATGAGCCCTTGACTGAAATTAGCTAGATCAGAGCAGGGAGGGAGAGATGCTAAGGATGTCTCACTATAGATGCTAATTTTCTGCCCCAAGCATTTCTCCTGGGGTTGCCAGGTCCCCTCGTCGCTCTGGTAGGTGGATTTCGGGGCATTCCGGGATGGCTGGGGATGCCTCCAAGCCGTGCCCCCAAAAGCAACCACCCAGGGCCACCCCTCTCCCTTCCCTTCTGAAAGACTTAAAGGGCCCTCCAGCTGATTGTCAGGTCACGTGCTTCCCACCAATCAGCTGAAGCCCTTTAAATCTTGCAGGAGGGGAGGGAGGGGGTGGCTCTGGGTAGTTGCTCTTGGGAGCAGGGCTTGGGGGCGGGGCTTCCCTGATGGCCAGCTGGTCAACAGCTGATTGGAGCCCCCAAAAGTGAGGGTAACCCCCACCCAGACTTGGGGGCTGGCAACCCTAATTTCTCCCCTGCTTTTATCAAGCGTTTTAGAATCTGCATTGTACCTTTGCATCTCGATTCCTTTCTTTGCAACACCTCTCCTACTTTCTGACTGGGGTATAAGGACTCTAGGACCTCCATTCCTACTCGTATCTGATGAAGGGAGCTTTGACTGTCAAAAGCTTATACTCCCCTAAATCCTGCTGGTTGCTAAGGGGCTACTGGACTCAAATCTAGCCCGGCTAACACAGGATTTGATATACCAACGTCTCCCCAAAACAGAAATTTGAATGCACTTTTGATGTCTGATATACTTTTGAGGCTTTGTAACTTGGCTTTACGATGCGTAAACAGAACGAACAAAGCTTACAAGAATGTGGTTTGTTCTGAGGGACGCATGGCTGCCACCAGGGCTGTTGAAAAAGTCCAGCAGGAACTCATTAGCATAATAGGCCACATCCAACAGCAGAAATGCATTATTAGCATATTAGGCCACACCCCTGAAAGCACAGCTCCCTCCCAGGATCGGCTTCCTCAGATGCCCCGTGGCTTGTGGGGTGCATGAAGAACTCCAGGGAAGGAAAGCAGTTTCTGGATTGGCTTGCCCTTCTTCAGTTTCATTGGCTGTGGCTTGCAAAGGGCAGGGATTTCACAGTCACCTCATGTGTTACCTCAGACCAAATGTTACCAAGGAGACCATAGGGCTTTCCTCACATTGGGTAGATTTCCTAAGCGCAAGGGCAGTCCGTCATATCTTGAGAGCCAGTTTGGTGTAGTGGTTAAGTGCACCGACTCTAATTTGGGAGAACCGGGTTTGATTCCCCACTCCTCCACTTGCAGCTGTTGGATGACCTTGGGCAAGCCATAGTTCGGGCACAGCTGTTCTTGAAAAAGAGCAGTTCCTGTCAGAGCTCTCTCAGGCCCACGTAACTCACAGGGCATTTGTTGTGGGGAGGGGAAGGGAAAGGAGTTTGTAAGCCACTCTGAGACTCTTTTGGGTAGAGGAGGGTGGGGTATAAAGCCAATCTCTTCTCTTCTGGATCACCGAGGAAACTCGGTTATATAGGAAGATGAAGGACAAACGGAGCCTGCTCTCCAGGGTTTAGAGTAGTACAATATAACGAAGAAGATGCTACCCTTTGTGAAATGGACGGCAATGCTATTTTAACAGAGCCCACGTTTCTTTTAAAGTCTGTCTTTAAGGAAAGGCCAATTTTTGGTGAGGTTGATGTGGGAGAAAGCTGAGAGCAATTCTATACACTGTTCCCGGGATTTTTGGCAAATGGCAACCAGAAAGAATGACCAACTCCTCACCGTATGGCTTGTGGAGATGGAATGAATACAGGGAGGAGGAGAGAGGGGGGGAAAGGGAAGAGTTTAACAAGAGAATGAGCTTTTTCCGCCAAGCAGGAGGCCGATTCACTTCAGTAAGGAATTTCAAATCACATGAGAACTGGAGTTAGCCGGCACCCTGCTGTGAATCCACTGGCCCTTCAGTATTTTATGCCTCTTGGAGGAATCTGGAGGGAGCGTCTTCTGTGGATGGACTGAGCCTGGGATTCACTGATGATCCCCCTCTGCACACACACACAAACACACACTCCTTTCTAACTTGTATAAAATGGCAGAGAGGAGAATGATGTAAGCCGCTTTAGGGTACCGGGGAGGGGAGGTGACAGTGACGTACATAAATACGTGTATAGCTGGATGCTGACTTGTAAAATCCACTTTAGACACCCTTGCTGTAGAGCAAAGGATGTCATTTTTCACTGCCATCATAGCATCCCAGGCTGCTAGCTCTTTTGAGGGGGTGGTATTTTTTTAAGTGTGCATGTGTGTGTGTGTGTGTGTGTGTGTGTGAATGTGTGTGAATGTGTGTGCACCTGGGAGTTAAGGCGACCTCTGGTGACTGCTCCCTACTGGGGGCCTGGAGGATATTCAGAGAGGTGGCTGAGTCAAGCCTGCCCCCGTCCTCCCGACTGCTGGTATCACAGAGTTGACCCTGTTAGCTTCCGAGATCTGACAAGATCGGGCTTGCCAGGACTATCCAGGTTGCTCTCCCCCCAGGCTTCGCCTCCATAATCTTCAGGTATTTCCAACCCACAGCTGATAACCCTAACTCTATGGCATTACAGCCCGCCACCCCTAGGCTCCACCACCAAAATCTTCCGGAAGTTCCCAACCCAGAGTTGGCCATGCTATCGATGAACACCTCATGAAACTTCTCAAACAAGCCCATGGAAGCTGCTGACCCATTTCCCTTTGCAATCTGTGACCTACAAAAGAACCAACTTTTGGGAACCTTCAGCTTCACGGGTCTCCTTGGGGCAGTTCTTTGTGCCAGATTTCCCACTCCTCCACATGCAGTTGCTGGTTAGTTACAAGTTCTCTCAGAGGTGTTCTCTCAAGAGGAGTCCTTGAAGGAGCTCTCTCAGCTCCACCTACCTCACAGGTATCTGTTGTGGGGAGGGTTAGGGAAAGGAGATTGTAAGCTGCTGTGAGACTCTGAGTGAAGGGCAGGGTATAAATCCAATCTCCTCCTCTTCTTCTTCTTCCTTCTCCTCTTTTCCCTTCCCACCCCCCAATCTTTTTGGTGCCCCACTCATTTTTCAATTAATCATGTTCAGCTGCTCTATCTCTATCTCTGTCCATCTGAATGGCTGAGTCTTGGCGGGATTTCTGCCTCTCTCCCTCCCCTCCAGTCATTTTCAGAGAATGGATTTTATAAATGTTGCTGGGTTTGCCCGGATCCCTGTGACTCCAACACCATGGCAAATTCCGGGTCATATTTATTTAGGGAAGGAAGAACGGAAAGACAGAAGGCGAGGAAAAGGGCAGGCCGGCTTAATTGGAAAAAGACAATCCTTTACATTTATAAAGTGGAATAATGAGATAGTACAAACACAGCTGCCGATTAAGGCCCTTAATCTGATTACAGAAGTGTTAGCATTTAAGCACGTGGATCAACACTTGCGCGTATTTTCCTCTTCTTTTTTTGTTCTCGCCTGGAAGCATTGGACGCAGGAGGGTCGGTTTTGCTCACCTCCTCCTAGCCCCGTGACCCCTCTCTATCTCTGTCCAATGTGGGCTTACTCAGAAGTCTGATTTTAATGAGGCTTATATCGGTGTAGGTGTCTTGTATGACTTAATTAAACAAGCCAGTCCCTTCTTTGTTTATGTCTAAGTCACGTTGATTGCAGCAGTTCTTACGAACAGGTGGGGTTCTCAGGTCCCCTCTGGCCACCGACACAGGATGGAGGGGTAGGGTGGCCAGTTCCAGGTTGGGAAACTCCTGGAGATTTAGGGGTGGAGCCTGGGGAGGACAGAGACCTCCGTAGGGTTGCCATTCCCTCGATGGGGGCAGGGGTTAGCTTTGGGGGGGGGGCAATCTGCCAGACCCAATCCGGCCAGCAAGGGGAACCCTGCCCCAAAGTGCCTTGTTTGCACCAACATGCTTGATGCAATGACGTCACCTGGAGGTGACGTCGTTGCGCAGGGCATGTTGCGGGTCGGGGGGATGCTCTATCATTCAAGAAAAAACTCTTATGGTTACCCGGAGAGAGAGAGGGACACCTTCCCACTAGCAGCCAGGTAAGACAGCCAGTTTGGCATTGTGGTTAGGAGCATAGAGTCTAATCTGGGAGAACCGGGTTTCATTCCCCACACCTCCACAGGCAGCTGCTGGCGTGACCTTGGGTCAGTGACAAGTTCTCTCAGAGCTGTTCTCTCAAGGGCAGTTCTTGGGAGAGCTCTCTCAGCCCCACCTGCCTCACAGGCAGTGTTCCCGCTTAGCTGAGTTAGTGTGAGCTAGCTCAGTTTTTTAGCTTCCAGCTCACACATTTTTGTCTTAGCCCAGGAAGGATGGCTCCAGAGCAAACTAATTTACGCAGTAGCCAAATCGCTCGCTCACAACTTTAATGCCAGTAGCTCACAAAGTAGAATTTTTGTTCACAAGACTCCACAGCTTAGAGGGAACACTGCTCACAGGGTGCCTGTTGTGGGGAGGGGAAGGGGAAGGGGAAGGAGTTTGTAAGCCACTCTGAGACTCCTTTGGGTAGTGAAGGGCGGGGATAAATCCAATCTCTTCTTCTTCTCTTCTTCTAGACCTCAGTGGGGTACAATGCCATAGAGTCCACCCTCCAAATCATCCATTTTCTCCAGGAGAAATGATCTCTGTAGTCTCCAGATGAGCTGTAATTCCAGGGGATCGCCAGGTCCCACCTGGAGGCTGGCATCCCTACCCACAGGTCAGGTTGTTTAGGCCAGGGATCCCCAGCCTTTTTGAGTGAGGTTATCAGCTCTGCGTTAGGAAATACCTGGAGATTTTGGAGGTGGAGCCTGGATAGAGTGGGGTTTGGGGAAGGGAGGGTCCTCAGCAGGATACAATGCCACAGAGTCCACCCTCCAAAGCAGCCATTTTCTTCAGGGGAACTGACTTCTGTAGCCTAGAGATCAGTTGTAATTCCCTGAAATCTCTATGCTCCAGCTGGAAGGTTGGTAGCCCTTTTTGAGGTAGAGAAGATGAAGAGATTGGATTTATAATCTGCCCTTCACTACCCAAAGGAGCCACAGAGCTCTTTTGAGAACTGCCCTTGAGAGAACAGCTCTAAGAGTACTTGTCACTGACCCAAAGTCACCCCAGCAGCTGCATGTGAGGGAATGGGAAATCAAACCCGATTTTCCCAGATTAGAGCCTGCGTTCCTAACCACGACACCAAACTGGCTCCGCAGTCACCTTTGGAATTCTGACATGGCGTGTTGGGCACAGCCACAAAATGGCCGCCACCTAAGGTTGACAGCTCTGGATCTGGAAATACCTGGACATTTTGGAGGTGGACTCTGGGGAGGGTGGGGTTTGGGGAGCAGAAGGACCTCATTGGTATATCATGCCATAGAGCCCGCCCTCCAAAGCAGCCATTTTCTCTCTGTTGTCTGGAGACTGGTTGTAATTCCAGGCTCCAACCAGAGGCTGGCAACCGCACTTTCAGCCACTACACCCAAGTCTTCCTTTCAGGTAAACGGGGCAAATTGAATAGGCAGGAAACCTTTGACGAATTGTTATGAGCCGAAAGTAGAAAACGAAGGTTTGCCTCTTTTTGTTTGTAGGGGGACTTACCCCCAACCCTCTGAGGAAGCTCGGGTTCAGCGAATGCCATTGTTTTTCACCAATATTTTCTCCTCCACTGCTTGCTCTTCCATGGCTGGCCGAGGGTTCTCTAGCTTCAAAGCCCTTTTCGTAATTAGAAGGAACATCTTAAATCCCGACTTCAAACATGAAACCACCAATCTGCTGTGTAAACAGAGAGCTGGAATGAGCTCCCAAGAGAATCCTTAAAATACGTTTGGGAGGGGGGACAGCACAAATGTGGAACCAGTCCAGCCCCTCACCACTGAGTTCCACATATCAGTGGGCACACAGGTGACACTCAGGGTTGCCAACATCCAGGAGGCGCCTGGAGATCTCCTGTTATTACAATTGCTCTCCAGACCACATGGAGGAAAGGCTGCTTTAGAGGATGGACTTCAAGGTATTATACTCTGCTAAGGTTCAGTGTAGTGGTTAAGAGCAGCAGATTCTAATTTGGGAGAACCAGGTTTGATTCCTCACTCCTCCACATGCAGCCAGCTGGGTGACCTTGGGTCAGTGACAAGTTCTCTCAGAGCTGTTCTCTCTGAAGCAGTTCTCGAAAGAGCTCTCTCAGCCCCACCTACCTCACAGGGTGTCTGTTGTGGTAGAAGTGTTCCTGCTAAGCTGAGTGAGTGTGAGCTAGCTCACAGTTTTTTAGCCTCTGTCTCACACATTTTTGCCTTAGCTCAGGAAGGATGGCTCCAGAGCAAACTAATTCATGCAGCAGCCAAATCGCTCGCTCACACCTTTAATGCCAGTAGCTCACAAAGAAGAATTTTTGCTCACAGGACTCCACAGCTTAGAGGAAGCATTGGTGGGGTCTCAGGAGGGGAAGGGGAAGGAGATCGTAAGCTGTTTTGAGACTCCAAGTGAAGGGCAGGGTAAAAATCCAACTCTCCTTCTTCTCCTCCTCCACCTCTGTGGCATTAGAGTTGCCAAACTCCAGGTGGTAGCTGAAGATCTCCTGGGATTACAACCGATCTCTAGGCGACAGAGGTCAATTCACCTGGAGCAAATGGCCACTTTGGAAGGTGGACTCTATGGCATTATATACCATTGAGGTCCCTCCCCTCCCCCAACTCTGCCCTTCTCAGGCTGCACCCCCTAAAGCTCCAGGTATTTCCCAATACAGAGCCGGCAACCCTAAAATGTAGGGGTTTTTTTGTGGGTTTGTGTGTATGTGTGTGTGTGCTTGCATGCCTGTGTATTCCTGCATGCCTGGAAGTCATGGTGACTTCTGGCGACCCCTAGTGGGTTTTGGATGTTTCAGAGAGATGGCTTGATATTGCCTGCCTCTTTGTTCCAGCCCTGGTATTCCTTGGAGGTCTCCCTTCCAATTGCAGCATGATCTCCTTTGAACACATATCTTGGCTCATCTTTCCCGGTTTGGGGGCAGAAATGAATTGGGTGTACTGGCCCTCTCCCTCCCTTTCCCTCTTTCTGCCCCATCTCTCCAACCCTCTCTTTCCTCTTGCCTTCTCCCTCCCCCCCAACCTCTGCATGATGAAAAAATGGCCAAGAAACGACTTCCACAATTAACGAAGGGGTCGCATTTAGTTCAGCCCCGGCGGCTGCTTAATTGGCTGGCTCTGTTCAGCCTTCTCCTTGTTGGCTTGCCAACCCAGCTCCTGACAAAAACCGCCTTCTGGGTAATGACTCATATCCCAGACTGCAGATTCCCAAGGCCAGGATCTGTCCCCCACCGAGGGATTTCTCTGTGAAGTTCGGAGGGCAAAGGCCTGCCTCAGCCACAGCTCTCTGCTGGATTTCAGTGTGGATCCAGGGGGCAAACGTTGACGTGGCAGGACGTGTCCCATCACGCGGGGAAATTAGGGTGCGGCTGCCTCCTGAAGGCCCCGACTCCAGTTTCCCCTCCCTCGACTTAAATGCCATTTGACAGATTTGTGGTGAGGCGAGACAGCGAGATGTCAAAGAGAGAGAGAGAGAAAGCCCCTGATATTATGCAAAGACGCATTGTTATAATGAAGAGAAACCTAATGAGGCTTAATGACCTCTTGGCTAGGGAAGGGAAATAATGAGGTGAAAACAAAATTGCGCAGGGGAGACGGCACGTTGTCGTCGTCGTCGGCTGAGGAGACAGGAAGAGGAGCAAGGCTGAGGAAACCTTTCGCTTCAGGGGGGTGGGGACACCCTTCCTTCTCTAGGGGAGAGGACAATCTGGGTGACTTGCTGGCTTCGGGTGGCAAATGCTGGCCTGTGGGGGCCTGCCGGGAAAAAGTCCTCGTGAAAAAGAAAAACTGACAAGATGGGAACTGTCTGCTCTTCCCATGCCCCACTGCAGGAAGCCAGGAGCCGTCTCACATGTTACTTGGCATTAGTCATAGAGAAAGTGCAATGGCCTAGGAGGCCAATCTTGGCAAATTTTGGAAACTAAGCAAGGTTTGTCCTGGTTGGTATTTGGATGGGATGTTCAGGGTTGTTATGCAGAGGCAGGCGACAACAAGCCACTTCTGTTGGTCTCTTGCTCGGAAAACTCTACCTGATTGCCATAAGTCTCCTGCAACCTGACGGCTCTCTACAGTCACAGACAACAGAGAAAGCATGTGACTCTCGTGTTCATCCAGTTTGGTGTAGTGGTTAAGTGCGCGGACTCTAATCTGGGAGAACCGGGTTTGATTCCCCACTCCTCCACTTGCACCTGGCTGGATGACCTTGGGCAAGCCATAGTTCTGTCAGAGCTGTCCTCTCAAGGGCAGCTCTGGAAAGAGCACTCTCAGCCCCACCTACCTCGCAGGGTGTCTGTTGTGGGGAGGGGAAGGGAGAGGAGATTGTAAGCCACTCTGAGATTCTGAGTGAAGGGTGGGGTATAAATCCAATCTCCTCCTCCTCTTCTTCTATTCTCCTGCCCTTCTGGATAGAGTACAAAGGAAGCAGGCGAGGGGGGACTGGGGTTGAGACAGGGTGGGGTGGAAGTGAGAGAAGGGTATATCAGTGCTGTCTCAGGGAGCCTGTCTCCTTAGGCAAGCTTAAAAAGAGGGGGCCCAGTGGGATCTAGGTAGGGTCGCCAAGTCTGGGTTGGAAAATTCCTGGAGATTCGGGGATGGAGCCTGTGGAGGGCGGGTTTTGGAAGGGCACAGGGTTGCCAGGGGGACTCCTGATCCATCCTGGTGTTCTTCTGGCGTGCATGCTTTGTACGTGTGCTGCGATTACATCACCTGGAAGTGACATCATCATGTTTCCACTGTTGGGGGCAATGTTCTAGGTTTTGAGCAAAACTCTATGGGTTTTTTGGGCCTCAAAACCATAGAGTTTTGCCCAAAACCTAGAGCGTCACCCCCAACTTCAGAAAGGTGATATTGTCACTCCCAGATGACATCATCACACTGGCGCCAGCTGTGCTGGGAGGGGGCTTCTTGGGGGTGGGGCTTCCCCCGCTGGCCAGCTGGGCCCCTCGTCCCCTCCACCAGTGTTTCCACTGGAGCTAGCAGCCCTACTTTGGAGAGCCGCTGCCAGTCTGAGTAGACAATACTGACCCAGATGGACCGCTGGTCTGATCCAGTACAAGGCAGCTTCATGTGTTCATGTGCTTACTGGCTTTTGGCACAGAACAATTAAATGTACAGTTTGTTTAGGGTTGCCAGGTCTCCCACTATGGCTGGAGCCCCCCCCCCCCCCGATGGTGGCTATTGCCATAGTTGTCGTCAGCATTGCCAATGTCACTACATTACTTCTGGGTGCAAACCAGGATAGGTAACTCTAGGACACTCAGGAAACTCTATGGTTTTAATGGGATTACACACAACGCCATGTCTTTGTATCACTCAAGAGCCACTGTCTTGGATCCAGTGCTAGGATCACAGATCTTCCCAGCTTTCCCCTCCCTCCTGCAGTCTTTTTGTAGCCAGGGAAAGGTGCCATGGCACCCACAGGCAACCCCATTGGGGACCCCTGGGTTAGACCATTTTTCCTCAGCCTGTGGGGATGATCGTTCCGATTATCATTCTGACCTACCTTACAGGTTATTATAAAAATTTCCTGACATAAGGACATAAGAAAAGCTAATGTTGGATCAGGCCAGTGGCCCACACAGTGGCCCATATGGTGGCCAAAAACACCAGGTGCCCTCAGGAGGTCCACTAGTGGGGCCAGGACACCAGAAGTCTTCCCACTGTTGCCCCCCCAAGCATCAAGAATACAGAGCATCACTTGCCCCAGACATAAGAGAACATAAGAGAAGCCGATGTTGGATCAGGCCAGTGGCCCATCCAGTCTAACACTCTGTCATACAGTGGCCAAAAACACCAGGTGCCCTCAGGAGGTCCACCAGCGGGGCCAGGACACTAGAAGCTCTCCCACTGTTACCCCCCCCCCAGCAGTATTCCCTCTAAGCTGAGTTAGTGTGAACTAGCTCACAGTTTTTTAGCCTCTGGCTCACACATTTTTGCCTTCACTCAGGAAGGATGGCTCCAGAGTCAAATAGCTCACAAAGTAGAATTTTTACTCACAAGACTCCACAGCTTAGAGGGAGTATTGCCCCCAAGCACCAAGAATACAGTGCATCACTTGCCCCAGACTGAGAGTTCCTACCTAGAAAGGTAAAGGTTTCTCTTGCTCAAAAGCCAGTCTAATCTGACTCTAGGGGGCGGTGCTCATCTCCATTTCCAAGCCGAAGAGCCAGCGCTGTCCCCAGCCTTTTTCCGTGGTCATGTGGCCAGCATGACTAGACGCTGAGGCGCACGGAACACCGTTACCTTCCCACCATAGTGGTACTTATTTATCTACTTGTGATTTCTTGCTTTCGAACTGCTCGGTTGGCAGGAGCTGGGGCCAGAGACGGGAGCTCACTCCGTCATGCAGCACTCGGGTCTCGAACTGCCGAGCTACCGACCTTCTGGTCTGCAGCTCAGCATCTTAACCACTTGGGCCACCGCAGCCACCCTCGGCCCTACATACCTTGTGGCTAATAGCCACTGATGGACCTCGTACACAAAGTGCTCAGAACACTCTGAAGCACTCTATACAACCTGAGTGTTATCAACACAGAGCTGAGAGCACCTGTTCTCTGTTCCAGCCGCCCCCACCCCTCCTCTCTGCTCTGAAAGGAAATCAGGGTGGTGCCAGTGCAGAGATGAAAACCTCACCCTCCCAAACTGGGAAGGAGAAATGCAGTCACCAGAAACGAGAGGTGACCATTTCCCGTTTGATGTTACTGAGAGGAGCCTGTTCCTCATTTAGGGGCATTAGTCATCCTAATATTTCAACAACAGTGGCGATTAAGAACAGAAGACGCCAAGTGGCGACTCCTCTCCATCTAAAAAGACTAACCAAACTGGTCCATCCCTTCCCTTCCTCGCCCTCAACACACTGTCGCATTTAAATACCATGAATATTCACTACCTGGCACCCAGCTGGTTGCTGAGCTGTTTTGATACACCCCCCCCCCCTTTCAAACTCAAAAGAGTTTTTAATCAGCTGGAAGAGAAAGAAGAAGGAAGTAAAAGAAAGAAACGGGATCAGAGAGATTGGGAGGAGGGCTTGAATCAATGACTTCAACAGACAGATAGGCTGGATCCAGTTAACCCCTTCACGGCTCTTAGGAGGATGCCCCATAAGCACCATTTCTGCTTCGGGGTCGCCCTCTTCCTAAGCTGGAAGGGCCAAGTAAAGGCCGCCTCCCGTCCTGACATACGATTACATCTATACGTCAGTTCCCTGCTGTGCTGTGGTTGGCGAAGGTCACTTTGTGTAGAACTTCCTTTTCTCTGGCTGTCTGAACCATCAAGAACCGGCTGGCAAAGACTTTTTGTCATTTTGAGATATGTTAAACAGGGTCGTTGGCCTTCCGGGATTCCAGAGGTGCAAAATCCCACAGGGGATCTGATTTTTCTGGCACTGGATCTTAGCGCCCCAAAGCTCTCCCTTCTATTAGAAATGTTGAGCTCATCTGTGTTTCAGCAGTTATGACTGTCTGCGTTCTATCCGTTATGAAGAGAGGCTTGAATCTGTGCCACATGAGCTAAGTAATATAGCCACTGAGTGCGCAGACGGCAGAGTTCATTTTGAGAACCGACTGCATTTTGATGATCGGTGAATGACTTCTGAGTGGGTCCCACCAAAGGGGTAGGCTTGGGGTAGGTTTGCCATCCTCCAGGTGGTAGCTGGAGAGCTCCCGCTATTACAAAGTGATCTCCAGGCAACAGAGATCGGTTCACCTGGAAAAAATGGCTGCTTTGGAACGTGGGCTCTACTCTATGGCGTTATGTGCCACTGAAGTCCCTCCCCTCCCCAAACCCTGCCCTCCTCAGGTGCCACTTATCTTCAGTTATTTCCCAACCTGGAGCTGGCAACCTTATTTGCGGGATTAGTGTTTAGCCTGAAGGAGGGGGAAATGGGGTTCGAATCCTTGCCCATCCTTGAAGCTCATTGGGTGTCCTCACACTGTGGCTGTGAACTAAAAACAGGATAGCCCCCAGGTATGTCACACAGAAAATCCTGGGAGGAAATAATACTAGTTGTCATCTGGACCAGAAGAGGAGTCATCCACATATTGGATGGCTTTCTGAGTTAGACCACAGGGATGCTAGCTCGTTCCAGTGTTCACATCTGTGCTTTCTGTCATATCCTCTAACATCATGCGCTTGTCACGTGCTGTCAAGTTGTAACTGACTTATGGCGATCCCAGCAAAGAGCTTTCAAGGCCAGTGAGAAGTAGAGGTGGCTGACCATTGCCTTCCTCTGCAGCGTCTTCCTTGGTGGTCTCCCTTCCAAGTACCAACCCCACTTAGCTTCTGAGATCTGATGAGATCGGGCTTGTCCGGGCTATCCAGGTCAGGGCCTCTGTACCTTGTTGAAGGACAGTTCTGTTACACACTCTCCCTCTGTAGAATGAGCACAGGATACCAGCTGGGAGGGCCAATACCATGAGAGGTGTCAGGTTAGGAACTGGTTGCTCTTGAGGTCTTGGAAACAGGTGGTTAGAAATAGTACCAAGACTTCAGAATTCTGTGGAAACCAAGACTTTCATTTTTGGAGGCAGAAAGCCCAGCCGATAAATATCCCTGTAGTGTCCGTTAAGGAGAAGCAAATACGTGTGGATACTCAGATGACAATAGCATTCTAATAGCATTGAATTCTTCAGGATTGTCACCATAATAATAATAAACATTCAGGTGGGCAGCCGTGTTGGTCTGAAGCAACAGAACAAAGTCTGAGCCCGCTGGCAGCTTTAAGACCAACAAGTTTAATTCTGGATATAAGCTTTTGTGTGCACACACACGTCTTCAGATATCTGAAGAGGCATGCATGCACATGAGAGCTTATACCCAGAATTAAACTTGTTGGTCTTAAAGCTGCCAGCGGGCTCAGACTTTTATCATAATATACAGCAAGACTCTTATGCACTCTTATGCACTTATTGGGTAGTAAGGCCCATTGAACTCAACTGTATGGATAGGATTGGACGTCATCTTAACAGCAGACCAAACATCGTATTCTGAATTCATTCATATCCCGCTCAATCCTGGTACCCATCTATGCTTGAAAATAATTTAAGTATAACGTCTTCCTTCCGCTCCAAATAAGAGGCTGAGAGCTCCCTCGCTTCTGACTTTGAACTTTCTCAGTCAAGAGTGATAAATGATATTCTTAGAATTCTGAGCAATGCGGCGGGTTTCAGGCCGAAATTCAGATCTGGTGATTCATAACACAACCATGGCCAAGAGAAGTTCGAGCCACCCGGTGTTTATGCAATAAAACAGAAAGTGAGACAGAGGAACAGTTGATGGTCAAAGAGCAAACAGGAAATACCAACCCAGTTTATATCTATGACAGAATTAAACTGCTAGATGTTCAGATGTGTGACAACCTCGGCATACTGGGATGTGACCAGTAATCTCTCACATTTCACTTCCATCTAC
The DNA here is from genome assembly GCA_029233225.1 of Lepidodactylus listeri. Lineage (NCBI taxonomy): Eukaryota > Metazoa > Chordata > Lepidosauria > Squamata > Gekkonidae > Lepidodactylus > Lepidodactylus listeri. The sequence continues at coordinate 13,976,879 of JARCFY010000010.1, read as the reverse complement.
TAATCTTTCTGCAGACAACACTGATGTTATTGCATCACAGTCTGGCCCAGGGAAGCGCTTGTTCATCTAGGACAACATTAAGTAGCAGGAATTGCACGGACACATGCACGCACACAGCTAAGAGACTTGTGGGGAATTTTAACTTCACTGCTGCAAGACATGGTGGCTTCACTGACACAAGCATAGACAGTCTCAAGAAGGGATTGGATAGGCATATGGAGCAGAGGTCCACCAGTAGCTATTAGCCACAAGGTATAGATGGAACACTCTGTCTGGGGCAGTGATGATCTGTATTCTTGGTGCTTGGGGGGGGCAACAGTGGGAGGGCTTCTGGAGTTCCGCCTCCCCCCCAGTGGACCTCCTGATGGCACCTGGGTTTTGGCCACTATGTGACATAGACTGTTGGCCTGGATGGGCCGTTGGGATGGAGAGAGCTGACAAAGAGAACTTTTTCACCCTTTCCCAAAGCTGATAGGCAGTAGGTTCAGGATGGACAAAAGAAAATACTACTGTACACAATGGGTGATTAATATGCGGAATTCACTGCCAGAGGATGTAGTGATGGCCACAGGCAGAGAGGGTTTTAAAAGGAGGTTAGACAGATTCCCGGAGGAGAGGTCTATTCGTCCCTAGGAGCTATGGTGACTTAAGGGAACCTGCCTGTTCAGAGGCAGTAAACCTCTGGATATTAGTACCAGGAAGCAGAATCAGGGGAAGGCCTCGGCCTCTATGCCCTGCTGTTGGCCCTCCAGAGGAACTGGCTGGCTGCTGAGTGAAACAGGATGCTGGACTAGATGGACCACTGGTCTGATCCAGCAGGGCTCTTCTTATGTTCTTATAGTCATGTATATGGATTAAAAAAGTAATCTGAGCAATAGGAACACCCAGCCAGGGCTAGAGTGGGGAAGCTACAACTGGCTGTGTCTTACGTCCCCTGCATGCCCTTGCCCTCTTCTCTGCACATTTGTTGCACTGGGGAACAGCCAAGCAGGAGGGCAAAACTGGAGGACAGGTGGATGGAGGCAAGCAGACAGAAATACCAGGCAAAGGGGGGGGGGGTCAGAAGATTTGGTGGGAGGGAAGACTGGGTGGGTGCAGGGTGTGCAGGCAGGCAGGCAAGAAGACAAGAAGGATGGGCAAGTAGGGGACACAGAAGAATAAAAGGGAGGAGAAGTGGAGCCAGAATGGAGTGGGGTACAGAAATGAACACACCTGAAGCTGTCTTATACTTAATGGACCCTTAGTTGAAGAAGAAGAGGAGGAGGAGATTGGATTTACACCCCGCCTTTCACAACCCAAAGGAATCTCAGAGTGACTTACAATCTCCTTTCCCTTCCACTCCCCACAATAGACACCCTGTGAGGTAGGTGGGGCTGAGAGATCTCTCTCAAGGACTGCCCTTGAGAGAACACCTCTGAAAGAACTTGTGACTGACCCAAGGTCACACCAGCAGGCGCATGTGGAGGAGCGGGGAATCAAACCAGCTCTCCCAGATTAGAGTCCGTGCTCCTAACCACTACACCAATATTCTCTACTCAGACTGGCAGCAGCTCTCCAGAATCTCAGGCTGAGGTCTTTTCACATCACCTCTTACAATATCCTTTTAGTCAGAGATGCCAGGAATTGAACCTGGGACGTTCGGCATGGAGAGCAGAGGATCTTCCACTGAGCCACAAGCCCTCCTTTACCGGAATGGAACCAGAGCAAGGGGGATGTGAGGGGCTGGCAGATGTGTGTGGGATTTCCTCTCTTCAGTGAGCCTTTGTGGGACCCTGTTGGAAAATAGGAAGACACTACATCTGGTCTGCGACTGTATCATTTATCAAAATCCCTATAGGTTTCACAAGACATACTTGCAAAGAAGGCATAATTTAGCACTGTTACTGGACTGGTCACATATGAAATAATCTATTAATTCTAACATGATGTGCTGTGGAAGGGAAAGGGCTGTGGCTCAGTGGTAGAGCATCTGCTTGGCATGCAGAAAGTCCCAGGTTCAATCCCCGGCATCTCCAGTTAAAGGGACCAGGCAGCAGGTGATGTGAAAGGCCTCAACCTGAGACTCTGGGGAGCCACTGCCAGTCTGAGTAGGCAATACAGACTTTGGTGGACTGTTTGTCTGATTCAGAATAAGGCATCTTCCTGTGTACATTTGTGGACCTTGACCAATGGAGAACAGGTTGAGCAACAGTCATATATTCCTAAGGCAAATTATATAGGCGGAATAAGTATACAGGAGATTAATTTTTTGCATACAGTACATAAATTGCAGGGAATATCTGTAGAGCAGGATTTAAGTAACACTACATTGCCTATCTATTTTCTCTGTCTGTTTTCCTACATAGGTTTATGCCCATATTTATGCTCTGAGTAAAAATTTCATTTTAAAAAAATGTTATGTAGAAGACAGTATTAGCCCAAATTGATTTAAATCAGGGGCGTTCTGAAGTTGGCCTTGTTAGGTTAGGATGACTGACCCTAACTGACCAGTATTAAATATCTCAGCCCTGCGTTTACTGCTCTCACAGTCTGTAACTGGATCTCTGCTTCTCATGTGATTTGCCTCCTCTGTAGGATGAACGTGGGAGATGTGATCGTATCTCCTGCTTAGCTAGGTAAGTCAACCACAGTTTCTGATTTTCGAACACAGTGATTCTATGGATAGAGAAAGCTGTGTTTTCTTTTTAACTGCAGACTATGGAATATGGGATTAGTTTCCACTGTCTGGAAAAGAACGCTTTCTCCATTCAGGAATACTGAAAGCTGCAAGCTTAAAACATGCACTAACATTGTGTAAATACCACCACTGTGTGTACCTGAGGTTTCCATGCCAGTCTCCATTAGCATTGTCATCCCCCAGGTTCTGGCGGGGGTTCCCCCGGTTTTGGGGGCTCCAATCTGCCGTCAGCCAGCTGGCCAGCAGGGGGAAGCCCCACCTCCAAGCCCAACCACTGGCGGCCACCCCTCTCCCTCCCCTCCTGCATGATTTAAAGGGCCCTTCAGCTGATCAGCAAGGAGAACGTGGCCTGCTGATCAGCTGGAGGGCCCTTTAAATCTTGCAGGATGATGGGAGGGGCGCGTGCACTGCCTCCTGCTTCTCCCCCAAAGCATTTAAAGGGTCCCTTTAAATGCTTTGGGGAAGAAGCAGGGGGCCCTGTACGCTTGCATCCCAAGCCGCAAACATTTAAAGCGATCCTTTAAATGTTTTGAGGAAGAAGTGGTGCGGGGGAGGCGGCAGCATGTGCCTGCAATCCAAGCCACAAATCCATGGCTTGGAGCGCAGGCATGGGTCCCCAATATGATGACATCACTTCTGTGTTATGTCATTACATTGGGGCTGTCCCCGCACCCCTGGAATGCCCCAAAGTCCCCCACTTGGGACTCAGAAGGACCTGACAACCCTAGTCTCCACGAGGTGGATGGAGGTCACCTGGAATTTCAACTAGTCTCCAAGTTACAGAGATCACCTCCCCTGAAGAAAACGACTGCTTTGGAAGGTGGGCTCTACGTGGCATTATATCCCATTGAGGTCCCTCCCCTCCCCGAACCCTGCCCTCCCCAGACTCCACCCCCAAAATCTCCAGGAATTTCCCAACACAGAGCTGGCAACCCTACGATATAGTGTTCCCTCTAAGCTGAGTTAGTGTGAGCTAGCTCACAGTTTTTTAGCCTTCAGCTCACAGATTTTTGTCTTAGCTGAGGAAGGATGGCTCCAGAGTGAGCTAATTTACACAGTAGCCAAATTGCTCACCACCTTAATGCCAAGTAGCTTACAAAGTAGAATTTCTGCTCACAAGACTCCACGGCTTCAAGGGAGCATTTTTCTTTGGAAATATTCTTTTTCTGCTGTGGAGCAATTCCTTCTGGGTTGAGGGTTTTGTAAATTTCTTTCTGTAAATTTTGGATTATCTCCACCCTAGTGTGGTAGAGTGGTTAGAATGTCAGACTAGAATTCGGGAGACTCAGGTTCGAATTCCCACTCTGCTGTGGAAGCACTCTGGGTGACCTTGGGCCAGTCACACTCAATCCACGCTTCCTTCACAGGTGAGCAGCTTTGAGTCCCCATACCGGGTTTTCTACAGCTAATTGACCAGCAATGCAAGCATAAAATAGTACACCCACAAGCCACAGACCCCCATTAACATCATAATCATATTCCCCAGAACCCAAATCCTATCCAAAATCATTCTCTCTAAAACTATCCTCAGTCTGAGCTTTTTGTTAAAAACTTTCACTTATTTATTACTCATCGGGAACCCAATGGAAGGAAGACAGTTTCCCTTCCTGGACCGGATGGGCTTCCCCAGCTGCTCCGCGGCTTGCAGGGCACCTGGGGAACTTGAACTGGGGAGGGCGGGGGGGGGGAGGTTGTAGGCATGGCCAATTTGGAAGCCAGCCATAACTCCGTTCCTGTGCATTCCTGCCCAAAAATAGCCCTGTATGTAACCATGGTATAGACTCACTATTGCACGACCTGCAATCAAAGAAAATTCCGTAGCTGGAAACATTTGCCATGGGTCTAAAATAGAGATGCCAGCCTCCAGGTAGGGCCTGGAGGTGTCCTGGGATGACAACTGATCTCCAGAGTACAGAGGTCAGTTCCCCTGCAGAAAATGGCTGCTTTGGAGGGTGGACTCAGCATTGTGCCCCCACTGAGGTTCCTGCCCTCCCCAAACTCAACCCCCCTGGCTTCACCTCCAGATTCCCAGGAATGTCCCAACTTGGAGCTGGCAACCCTAATTAACTCGACATCAGGGCTTTCCTCCTTAGCTGTTCCACTTTCTTCCATTGCTTGTGTTCAGAGCAGAATGCACCGATAATGGCCATGCTGGGATTCTTGCTATTAGCAACTAAAACGATGCTTTATAAATATATTTTCTCTCCCCCCACCCCTCTTTTTCCTTTCTTGGACCTTTTTTAATAGCCTTCTTCCAGTTTGCTTTCCTTCTGCAAAGGACTCCAGCTTCGCAGCCTCTTGGTGTAGCAGTTAAGTGCACGGACTTTAATCTGGGAGAACCGGGTTTGATTCCCCACTCCTCCACTTGCACCTGCTGGATGACCTTGGGCAAACCATAGTTCTGGCACAGCTGTTCTCTCAAGGACAGCTCTGGAAAGAGCTCTCTCAGCCTCACCTACCTCACAGGGTGTCTGTTGTGGGAAGGGGAAGGAGTTTGTAAGCCACTCTGAGACTCCAAGTGAGTGAAGGGCGGGATATAAATCCAATCTCTTCTTCTTCTTCTTTCAGAACTTTGTCGGCATGTGAGCCGTGCTAAATTAGCTTTGCGATCTACTCCCAGGAACCTTCCAGAGTAGAATTCCCCCCCTCCCCATAAATTAGTACTTAGGCTGTTCAAGAGGATAATTATTTTGAACAGAGTATTCCCTGTGAAGCGCGCCTGGAACAGGATCAAACTCCACACACTGTACTATCAGAATGCATATTGGAAGAGGCTCACAGCTGGATTCCTCATCTTCTTACTACACTACAAAAAAGGGGGGGGGAGTATGCATCTCACCTCTGCCATTTCTCCCTTAGCTTTGTCTGTCATCCCAGTGCATTTTAAAAATCCCATTTCCAACAGAGCAAAGAAGGGAATTGCGCAACTAGGAAACCAGGTTTTTTTCAGTGAGATAGAAGTCCTGAAGAATTCATCGGATGTACATAGAAGGGGGTCTTCTTTGTCTATGGGCCAGTCTTATTTGTTTAACTTATTCAGGTGGGGTAGTTGTGTTGGTCTGAAGCAACAGAACAAAGTTTGAGTCCAGTGGCACCTCTATGACCAACAAAGTTTAATTCTGGGGATGAGCTTTCGTGTGCATGCTTATATCCAGAAGTACACACAGGAAGCTTATACCCAGAATTAAACTTTGTTGGCCTTAAAGGTGCCCCTGGACTCAAACTTTGCTTTATTTAATTTATGTTACTTACAGTCACCTCTCTTATTATTATGGGACCGCCTTCCTCCCTATGCTCCCCCAGGACAACTCATGTCAGCAGGGGTTTCTGCAGATGACCACCTGCAAATGGGCAAAATCAGCAACTGCCCGTCCAGATGCCTTCTCCGTCGTGGCTCCCTCCTTGTGGAACGGCCGATCCGAGGAGGTCGGGAAAGCTCCCACTCTCCTAGCCTTCCACAAACTACGCAAAACTGAACTATTCAAGAGGGCTTTTCAGTGCGGGTAATAAGGGTGGACAGTTCAAAATGGCTCAAAAACTGACTTGGGTGAATGACTGGGACTTGTGGTCTTTACCGCTATATACTATAAGTAGCATCCCATTATATAATTCCTGTACTGCTTAATGTAGCATAAGAAGATAAGAAGATAAGAGAAGCCAACGCTGGATCAGGCCAATGGCCCATCCAGTCCAATACGCAGTGGCCAGAAATACCAGGTGCCATCAGGAGGTCCACCAGTGGGGCCAGAACTCCAGAAGCCCTCCCAGGGCCAGCCCCAGGGTTTTTTGCGCACTAGGCGAGGTTACCTTGTGGTGCCCCCCCAGGCAAGGCTGTCCCCCCCCCATTCAGACATAATGGTAAATCGTGGTTGGCATAAAGCACACTATCTCCTGGTTTGAGTTTCTCTCTGTCTCTCCCCCGCCCCGTTTGCCAGCTGCACCCCTAGGCGGCTGCCTAGTTGACCTAGTGATAGAGTAGGCCCTGAGCCCTCCCACTGTTGCCCCCCCCCCCAAGCACCAAGAATACAGGGCATCACTTGGCCCAGACAAGTTTCGGTTTCTTTCTAGTGGTTCCAGACTTCTGACATCCTCCTAGCACATTAGTGACTGAATGTCGATTTTGTCAGTTGGACTGAATCACTCTGTGTAATCCGCATTGAGTCTAGGTAAAAAAGGTGGATTATAAATAATGTAAATAAATAAGCTGAGAATCAAGGTGTAAGTCTATACAGTCAGTAGTCAGAGACCATTTCTGTAGCAGTGAAATTCCCCACATTGACATTTTTTAAGCTGTCCATTATGTGAAATTTTCCGCAGTAGATTCTTCCTCAACAGGTGCAAGCCTGAATTTTCCTCCCTCTTCCCATGTTTTCGGAATCCCCGGTTTTAGTGAGTTCCAAAAACGCGGGGGAAGGAGAAAAGTTTGGGTTTACGCCAGGTGAGAAAAAATCTGCTGCAGAAAATTTCACATAACGCACAGCTTTAAAAACGGGGAACTTCACTACTGTGATATCCAGTGTTCCCTCTAAGCTGTGTTAGTGTGAGCGAGCTCACAGTTTTTTAGCCTCCGGCTCCCACATTTTTGTCTTAGCTCAGGAAGGGATGGCTTCAAAGCAAACTAGTTTATGCAGCAGCCAAATCGCTCGCTCCCAACTTCAATGCCAGTAGCTCACAAAGTAGATTTTTTGCTCACAAGACTCCGCTGCTTAAAGGGAGCATTGGTGACCTCTAATAAGCAATGTGCCGGAAGTCGGACTGCAGAAACATGAAACAGAGCAGAAACCTGAACAAAGCGTAAATAGTAGATATGACATTTTGAACGCACAGTAAATGGTGTTCCATAAGTAGAACCAAAATGCGCCAAGGACACGATACAGCAACAGATCACACATATCATACACAGCAGTAAAGTCTGCAGACCCCTTCCTTGAAACATCTCCTGACCCGTTCCATCATAACATAACCATGTTGCCTTTGTGAACGTGCCTGCCTGAACAATTCTGTTCTGCATTGTTTGCAGAATGACAGAAGCACAGGGGCCTTCCTGATCACATCAGGCAGGCCATTCCACAAGGCGGAGACCAATACAGAGAATGCGCACGAATACACATGAATTCACACGAAACTGCCTTCTTCTGACTCAGACCATTGGCCCATCAAAGTCAGTATTGTCTACTCAGACTGGCAGCGGTTCTCCAGGGTCTTTTCACATCACCTACCGCCTGGTCCTGTACAAAAAAAAAGTCTGGAGAGACTGGCTATTGAACCAACAACCTCAGATGCTCTGCCACTGAGCCACAGGTAGCTGTTGATCTTGCTAACTTGCAGTTACTTGGTAACTACAGAAGATGCTGCTCAGATGAGCAAAGGTGTCAGGGCAGAGCGCAGGGAAGAGGTGGTCTTACAGAGAAGGAGGAGGGGGAGATTGGATTTAAACCCCGTCCTTCACTCAGAGTCTCAGAGTGACTTACAATCTCCCTTCCCTTCCCCTCCCCACCAATGCTCCCTCTAAGCTAGGGAGCCCTGTGAGCAAAAATTCTACTTTGTGAGCTGCTGGCATTAAAGTCGTGAGCAGGCGATTTGGCTACTGCATCAATTAGTTTACTCTGAAGCCACCATTCCTGAGCTAGGACAAAAATGTGTCAGCCAGAGGGTAACAAACTGTGAGCTAGCTCACACTAACTCAGCTTAGAGGGAACACTGCTCCCCACAACAGACACCCTGTGAGGGAGGTGGGGCTGAGAGAACTCTGAGAGAACTGCCCTTGAGAGAACAGCTCTGAGAGAACTTGTGACTGACCCAGGGTCACACCTCCAGTGGCATGTGGGGGAGTGGGGAATCAAACCTGGTTCTCCTGGATTAGAGTCTGTGCTCTTAACCACTACACCAAACTACACCCAAGGCCATGAAGGGTTTTGTATGAGACAGCCAGTACCTTAAATTGACCCTGGTAACTGATGGGCAGCCAGTGGAGTAACTGCAGAAAGGGTGAAATACATATGATCTTCCTAGCTCCTGAGAATAACCCAGCTGCGGCATCAACTGGAGTCTCTGAGCTGACTTTGAGGCGAGACCTATGTAGAGTGCATTGTAGTAGTCTAGCCTTGATGTTACCATGGCATGGATCCAAGCGGCCAGATCAGCCAGCTCAGGGTAGGTGGCTATCTTCCCAGCAAATGAACTCCATCGAAAGTGGGAAGCACAATGTCCTTTAAGACCCCAGGTTCCTCAACCAGTATTACTGCCATCCTGGGGATAAGCTTCGGTCACCATCTGCATCAGACTCGTCCTTAGTTCATGGTCCTGTGACAAAAAAAACCCCATAGAAATGCGAGGATACATGTCTTTACACTCTCAAACTTTTGTGATTATATAGTTGAAAATGGGATAGTTATATACGGGGTAAGAACCCAAGTGTAAATGCTACCCCCACCCTGTTGCTGTTGTTTTCAAACCAGTGCTCTGATTTTGGTATTTGTTACTGATGATTTTGAACATTTGATGGGGCATTAGCTGGACCCATGACCCTCCCCCTTCTTCTTGGCCTTCAGAAACAACAGACACCCCCCCCACACACACACACACCCAGCTGGGCTTGTCCTTTCGGTTCGCTGATTAGGGTTAAATGATCCCTGCAGGTGGTAACTTGGATTCACAGAGCTAATCTGCTTTCACATTCCTTCTTGTAGCTGCCAGTAGAAGAATTCACTGCAATCCCATTGTAGGAGCCTTGGTAAGATGAAGCAATCTGGTCGAAAGGCACCATTTATTTAGCAAACATCCATCCTGCCTTTCTTCTATATTTTGGTACTCAAAGCAACCAGAAAAAGACAAAGAGAGGAGAGAAAATTTAATTCAAAAGAATGAACTGAGAACCTAGAAGGTTAAATGAATCCAAATTAAAGGGCCCAATATTAAAACTGCTGAGTATAGGACATAAATATATATATCAATATACAATGAACCTAGCCGGAATTGGGCTAAAATTCTTGAATATATCCATGTCATAATTATAATATTATAAGTATTGTACCAAATTTAATAATAAAAACCGTGCACCCCCCTTCTCAGCACAGTTTCAACTTGGTCCTGTATTGATTAAGTATTGCATTGTCTGGAGCTAATATGTAATATCTATGCTTGACCACTGAAGAAGGCCATAAGGCTGAAACACATTTGGTCAGGGTCACATTTAGTCTTTGTCTGAGATTTATTTTTCTTTTTTGGTATTTTTGTATTGTGTGTGTGTGTGTGTGCACCTGGAAGTCATGTTGACCTCTAGTGACTGACCCTTACTGGGGGCCTGGGGGATATCCAGAGAGGTGGCTGAATAAAGCCTGCCCCCACCCCTCCTGACATTCCAAGGAGGTCTCCCATCCAAGTACTTGCCAGAGTCAACCCTGCTTAGCTTCTGAGATCTGATGAGATCAGGTTTGCCTGGGCTATCTAGGTCAGGGTTGTTTGACTTTAATCTGAATTGAGGCTATATTTGGGGCTGTAATTGTTTTTAATACTATTTTGTAATAAATATGTGTATTTGTGTGTGTGTGTATGTCCTATTTTAAGCAATTTTAATACTGGGCCTTTTATTTGGGTTTCATTTAACCTTCTAGGTTGTTAACTCAAAGCAAGCAACAAGAGATATATCTAGAGCTACATCTTTACATGCTACTGCTACAAACACATGGTCAGACAACAATGGAGAATTCGCCTTCTTCTTGACCCCTAGAAGGAAATCACCTGAATACATTAACCAATCAATACCATTTACTTTTGCAGGCTATTCTTGCATTGGCTGTCTGCCAGGTTTCCTTCCAGGTCAGTCTAAACAATAGTACAGAAGATAAACAAGTTAACCCTATAATGACTGGAATCTTAGAGCTGGAAACTCATACATTTCCGCATGGATTCTTGTGTATTTGCACTGCTTCTGTTTCTTGGAAACGCTGCATTTTTCACTGATTTATAATTTAACCTTTTAAAAATCCACTTTGAAGGAAAATGTGTTATTCAAATTGACATCCCAGAGGAATTTCTTTTAGTAATGTCTCTGTTTTTAGGTTATTGGGCTTAATTTAGCTTGATGGATTTAGAGCATTTTTACACTTTTATTTATTTATTTACCTCATTTATATATGGCCCCATAACCACAAAGGCTCTCAAGGCAGTGTACAAGAGTAAAAACTATCAATAACATGTCAGAGACTATTTAAAAAGCCAATACTAAACCAGGAAAACAGCAATTGAAATAGCAGCAATGAAACATCTAGTCCCCACGAATTCTTATGGGTTGGGTTCCCTCTGCTCAATTGCCCTGGCCTGGCACCATGAAGAGTTTTCCTGGGGCAAGGTGACTGGGGGGAGGGAAGGACAGAAGGAAGCAGGTAAAGGGGAGAGGCTATGGGGGCTTTCAGGGAAGGGTGTGAGGAAATAGTGGGAGAGGGGATAACAAGATGCCCCTCTGTGCCTTCCATACATTTTATCTATTTATGAGATGCCCCTTAGAGGCTGTTGCTGGTTCCCTGCTGCACAACTGGCACCCTAAAATTTTGCCAGAGTTTTCCTAGAGTGAGGTACCAGGGGGAAGGAAGGAGGGAATGCTGAAGTCTGGGTGGACTGGAAAAAATACAGAGAACGGCAACCAAAATGATTGGGGGTTGGAGCACCTTCCCTAAGAGGGAAGGCTGAAGAGTGTGGGGCTTTTCAGTTTAGAGAAGAGACAACTAAGGCGGGGGGGGGGGACATGATAGAGGTTTATAAAATTATGGAGGGGGGGGAGAGAGTTGACAAGGAGAAAATTTTTCTCCCTCTCACAAAATATTAGAACTCGAGGGCATCCAGTGAAACGGATGGGCAATAGGTTCAGGATGGACAAAAGGAAATACTACTGTACACAGAGAGTTATTATTAACATGTGGAATTTGCAGCCTGAGGATGTAGGGATGGCCATTGGAATAAACAGCTTTCAAAGGGGATTAGATAGGTTCATGGAGGATAAGTCTATCAATGGCTACTAGCCATGTTGACTGAGGAGAACCTCCACATTGAGAGGTGCTAATCCTCTGAATCCCTGAGCCAGGAGGCAACATCACAGGAAGGCCTCAGCCTCTCTGCCCCATTGTTGGCCATCCAGAGGAACTGGTTGTCTGTTGCATGAGACGGGATGCGGGACTAGATGGACCACTCGTCTGATCCAGCAGGGCTCACCTGAATGGCTCTATCAGTGACCAGCATTATTGCTGCCATTCAGTAAAATTAATAAACTACCATGAGATAAATGTTTGTGTGGATTCCACTGAATGTGAGCGAGAATCTACATTCCTTCCTAACTTTGATATTGGTTTTATCTGTTCCTCTATTTCTCTATATTCTTGTCTTTAACTCCTTGCTGGCTTTTGAGAGGTGGGGATTTTGAAACATTTGTTATAATTCGGTTTTAAATTTTTTTTAGAGAGAGTATTCCAAAAAGGAAGGATATAATTTAATTTTTTACAAAATAGTAACTTTCTCTTCATGTTTTGGCACTGTTTTGTTTCACTGACATTACTCAGACTGGGGGGGGGAAACCTACTTAGTAATATCTGAGGGTCAAAACAGTTGTGTGACCAAGATCACAGACAGCCATGAGACTGTAGAAAGTAAATTGTGAATACCTATAGCCGCAACTGGGGCCACACAGACAGGGGAAGAATATTTAACCCTTTAAGACCTGCTCGGTTCCTTTCAACAAAACTGGGGGCCCCAAGGTGCTGTTTCCAGTGTTAAAGGAATTTTTCCGCTTACTATGCCAACAACAGTGCAGGAAGCCTGGTTTCCATTTGCAACACTGAGTAGGAGGTTGGAAGGTTAAACCCCTCCTTCCTTCCCCTCCTGGGTCCAATCTGAACTACAGCTGGATGAGTTTGCACAATGTACCCTTTTAGAGACCAGCGGAGAGCTACGATCCTCGCCCAAGCCACACCCAATGATCACCAGCACTGCTTTTGTTAAAGTCTGCAAAGAGTGCCATTATATGACTTCAGTTTACCCAAGTGTACGCATATTGCCAGTGACTCGGTATACGGTCTCTGAACTTCTAGTAGTAAATACAGCACTAGGATCTTGGAGACCCAGGTTCAAATCCCTGCTGGGCCTTGGAACCTCACTGGGAGAGCAATCCTAAGTAAGTTTACTCAGAATCCTACTGAGGTCTATTCAGCGGGGCTTACTCCCAGGAAAGCAATCTCAGGATTGCATTATCAGTGACCTTGGCCCAGCCACACACTCTCAGTCTAACCCCGGGGTGGCCAAACTTGTTTAACGTAAGAGCCACATAGAATACACATCAGATATTTGAGAGCCGCAAGACATGAACAAATATAACCCACGTTTTTATTGGAAAATATGCAAATTTGCTTTTTGTTAACATTAAATGAGACTGCCAAAAATAGAAACAAAAGGGGTAAAAACAGATATTGATAATGATATTTAACTTTAGTTGGGGGGGGGAGGGAGGAGAGAGAGAGAGAGAGAGAGAGAAGGAAGTAGGGTTGCCGTGTAAGAAACTTACCGGCGGGGGGGGGGGGAAGCTCTGCTGGCCGGGAGCTTCCCCGGCGCGCGCCTGGCAGCGTCACCGGAAGTGACGTCAGCACATTGGGGGGCATTGCCAGGGTGACGCTCTGGCAATCGCCCCAAAACTCTATGGTATCATAGAGTTTTGGGGCGATTGCCAGAGCGTCACCCTGGCAACGCCCCCAACGTGATGGCGTCACTTCCGGGTGACGTCATTACGTGAGGGAGGTCATCCAGGCTGGACGACCTCGGGGGTGGGGTTTTCCCCGCCGGCCGAATGCTGGCCGGCAGATCGGGAACCCCTGTAGCCGGGGATCCCCCGCCCCCTGGGCTGACTTGGCAGCCCTAGAAGGAAGGAAGGAAGGAAGGAAGGAGGTCAGGGGGAGGGAGAGGTGGCAAGAAAGCAAGGAGAAGGGAAGACCGACCAGGGAGGCATGCCTCCCCTTCACTTCCCCAGTGCTGCACAATATATGCGAAAGAGCCACATGCAGCTCCTGAGCCGCAGTTTGGCCACCCCTGGTCTAACCTGTCTCATATAGACTCAGGTGGGCAGCCATGTTGGTCTGAAGCAACAGAACAAAGTTGGAGTCCAGTGGCACCTTGAAGACCAACAAAGTTAGTTTCAAAGGTGCCACTGGACTCAAAACTTTGTTCTATCTCTTATAATTAGTGGGAGGATAAAATGGAGGAGAGAACAATGGGTTCCTTCTGGGGAGGAAGGCAGAGTATAAATGAAATAAGTAACTAAATAAATATGTGACAGGAAGGAAGGAAGCACCCAGGACTGACATCCTTTTATTTTGGGGTAGGGTTGCCAGCCTCCAGATGGGGCCTGGAAATCTCCCACTTTTACGACTGATCTCCAGCTGACAGAGATCAGCTCCCCTGGAGAAAATGGCTGCTTTGGAGGGTGGACTCTGTGGCATTGTACCATGCCGAGACCCCTCCCCAAACCCCGCCCTCTCCTGGATCCACTCCCAAAGTCTCCAGGTATTTTTCAACCCAGATCTGGCAACCCTACTTTGTGGTGGGGCAAGAAGGGGGTAATACTTCTGTATATGTACAAAATGACTGGGATTGTTTAATTCAGTTAATGGTAAATATGATCCATGTTGTGTTTGTTCTGGAAGTCATGTTACATTTGCCAGTTAAAAACACGACTGAATCATTAGGAAATCTGTATACTGGTAGGACAATTGTGTCATGAGCTAGCTAGTAAAACAGGAAATCTGAATAGACACTGATGGATGACAAGGTCAGGTTTTAAGAAAGTGGGGAAAAAATTAAATTAAAAATGGCTGTCAGCTGATGACATGACATCATTTCTGGGAGGAGCTGATGATGTGACCTGGAAGTGATGTCACATTTCTTCTAGCAAGTGTCTGAAACTCTGTGGTAAAACCATAGCATTTTCTGCAGTTGCTAGGGGGGACTGACACCACTTCCAGGGAAAAGTAAATATATCTCCTATGGCCCTGTTCCCCCAGTCCCTCACTGGTTGCCAGGTCAGGCCTAGCAATCCAGCCCAAGGTTCTTGTTATCATACAGAAGACCAATAGAAACCTAAGCTTGAATTTAAAGGTTCCTTCCTTACTTACTTCAACAATACCTAAAAATCTGCCCTATACTGATGCCATTGTCCCCCTGTATAGTTCTCTTTAATAGAATTTATTTCAAATTTTTTGAGTTCTTTGTTAAGTTCCTTTAAATCTGCCTTCCAAATTTGCTGCAGCCCTTCCTCATTCGGGCAAAGGGCCCTTATTGTGGTGTGCGGTGAGTCTGCCTTTTAGAGCAGTGCTCCCAGGATGCTTTGCTTCTGCCAGAAACCGAAAGCCCACAGGAAAGAGGGCTGTTCGAGGCTGCTGATGAGCTGCAGACTCTCCAAATGGGTCGCTAAGGCCAGTTCCTGGGAATGTGGGCTGCGCTCAAGAGACAGAACTGTATTCACACAGGCATGTGTCCAGAGAATGTGGGTGCAGGATCACGTGCAACAACGTCAAGGGAAAACTTTCTTTGCAGAGGGGGGTGCGTTATGAGTGTTTTTGTACCTGGGACATACAGTGCTTCCCAAGACAGGGCATCTGTTGCTATGTGGAAATAATTTTTTGCTAGCCTCTGTGCAAGATGCCTTGAGAGGGCGGGTATAAACGTCCCAAATAAATACATAATGAGCTCTCCTCTGTGTCAGAGATAAGCATTAGACATATCGTTTGCGATTAGTGATGAGAACATGCCGTTCCCTCCTCTCCATCGCGGCTTGTACCATCTTGTGATTTACTTGTGAATTCCTTAAAAGCTGTGCCCATGACAGTGATCTGAATCACTCAGCCACACGAAAAAGCACCTTTGAGGTAAATGGAACCCCCCCCCCCCATCTACACACCCACCCATTAGTTTAATCTCAGTCAAGATTAGGTTATGGCCCCGACCTGGATAGCCCAGGCAAGCCCGATCTCATCAGATCTCGGAAGCTAAGCAGGGCCGACTCTGTCAAGTATTTGGATGGGAGACCTCCAAGGGATACCAGGGCTGGGAGGCAGAGGCAGGCTGTCAAGCCACTTCTCTGAACATCCTCTGTGCCCCACTAGGGGTCGCCAGAGGTCGCCATGACTTCCAGGCACGGACACACACACACACACACACACACACACACACACAACTACAAAAATACCCCCCCCCCCCCAAAAAAAGATTAGGTTATGTAGGGACTATGTAGGGTGGAAACGCATGACAGTCTCCTAGGGCTGTCAACCTTCAGGTGGTACCTGGAGATATTACAATTGATCTCCTGACTACAGAGATCAGTTCCTCTGGAGAAAATGGCTGCTTTAGGGGGTGGACTCTAGGGCCTGACACCCTGCTGAGGTCTCTCCCCTCCCCAAACCCCATCCTCCCCAGGCTCCACCCCCCCCCCCACATATCTAAGTGTTTCCCAACACAGAGCTGGCAGCCCAAGCCCTGGGCCTTGTTAGGATGTGCACGTCAGACAGGAAGATGAGGAAAGGAATGCCCCAGTTGTAACAAAGGATGGACTGCACAGGGTTAGGGTGGGACAAATTGACCCCGGGGAAATTGGGGAAGGGGGCGATAGAAAAGTTCTCTAAGAATTTGGCCTATTTTAGAGATGTTCCCTGTAGTGAGCCTCCTGTTTTTGTTCAGAAGTTAGTGGAATCATTCTCCCTGTTTAGAAACCAGTGATTTCCACAAAATAACTCAAACCGTTCCTTTCTCATTCCCAGGGTTCACAGATCTAGAATATAAATGCTGTCACAACTGTAGCCACCGTGTCACAAGATGGCCAATATTCTTTTTTTCCCTCTCCAGATAACCTGTGACAGCATTTGGGAAAGCCAGATAAAAGGCCCCACTCGGATCACGTGAAGGCGTCACCTCGGTAATGATACTCGGGGCAGAGATAAAAGTCCTCTCGCTCTGGTCGTGAGACACAGCTTCATTACTCTCCCAGCGGGTGGCCTGTGGCTCTCGGCGCCTGCGTTTCTGTATTTCTTATTATTATTTTTTATTCTGTGATAATGAGAAAATGTTTTAACTCCCGGCCCTGTGTTTAAACACTTCTTCCTGCTGACAGCGTTGGGGAGAGGCCTTGATCAGCTGTCAGCCTGAAAAGTGCAATTTTTCTTCCCCGGGAAAGTAAACAGCATGTTTGCCAGTGGGAAATAATTTTCTATTTGTTTGGCACAGCCATTAGTGTTGGGGATGTGATGGAGCAGTGTCAAAGTCGCTGATTGACTCCGAGGGGGAACAGCAAATGGGCGGGGGGCGGGGAGTGTCCTTTATTGTATGCCTCCGGTAACAGAGCCTTGGCGTAAGAACATTTTAAGGCTTTGTTTCAGCACACCCTCAACTGTGAGTTTCTGAATAGCGCGGTACAGAGAATGGTGGTGAAATGCACTGTAGATTAATAGACAAACTTGTGGTGTGAAGAACATTTTACAGCCAGATACTCTGGTTTATAATGTAGGGCTGCCAACACCAGACTGGAAAATCCCTGGATATTTGGGGGTGGAGCCTGGGGAGGGCAGTGTTTGGGGAGGGGAGGGGCCACAGCAGGGTAAGCAACCCTCGGAAGCAGCCATTTTTATCCACAGGAACTGATCTCTGTCGTCTGGGGATCAGTGGTAATTACGGGAGGTCTCCAGGCCCCACCTGGAGGTTGACAACCCTACCTGTCCAGTATTCCGGCTGTAAGGAGACTTCATCAGGGTGTAATGCAAGAGAGTCCATCCTCCAAAGTAGCCACTTTCCCCAGGGGAGCTGATCTGGCAGCGGGGACCGAGGCAAGTCGGCGCTACCGTTATTGCTAGATCTTCCAGCGGCGTTTGACACACTCGACCATGACCTGCTGACCCACGAGTTTGTGGGGTGGTCTTACAGTTGGCTTGCCTCGTTCCTCCAAGGCTGGGGACAGAGGGTGGTGCTAGGGGGAGGGTGTCAACTAGGTTCCCCTTAATATGTGGGGTTCCTCAGGGGGCGATCTTCTCCCTGATGCTATTTAACATCTATAGGTGCCCCCTTGCCCAGCTGGCATGGAGCCATCAGTATGCTTCTTCTTCACTACAGGACTCTTGTCCTTTTCTGCTGCTACAGACAGACTGACATCGCTGCCTATCATGATATATTAGCTGGTATTTTTCCTTCACTGCATGTATACGTTGATCAAGTAAAACATGTCCTGATGGTTGCCGGAGTGACTTTCTTAGGATCTGGGGGGGGGGGGGATTGGAGAGAGCAATGGAGAAGGAGAGGGTGGTCAGAGGCTTTGTGTATGAAAAGGCTGCCAGAATGCCAGAATGCCCCTTGACTGGCACTCATAGCTACACCCTTTGTGCCATGTTTCTTGGTTTCTCAGGAACATCTGGTTAGCCATGGAACGCTGAACTAACTGGGTGCCAGTTTACCTTGGGTCAGCCCTGGATGGGTCACCATACTAAGTAAGCTGTGGAGTCTTGTGAGCAAAAATTCTACTTGGTGAGCTACTGGCATTAAAGTTGTGAGCCAGCGATTTGGGTACTGTGTGAATTAGTTTGCTCTGGAGCCCTCCTTCCTGAGCTGAGACAAAAATCTGTGACCCAGAGACTAAAAAACTGTGAGCTAGCTCATACTGACTCAGCTTAGAGGGAACACTGGTCACCATGCTGAAAAGGTTAGGAATCACAGTTCTAGCTCGTTAATGGCTAATGCAGATGACTGTGAGCTCAAAAGATGGGCTAGTAACTTCTGCACCCTTTTTTACAGGGCTTTCATAAGGATTGCTAAAATTCAGGTGGGTAGCTGTGTTGGTCTGAAGAAGCAGAACGAAGTTTTGAGTCCAGTGGCACCAGACTAAAACTTTGTTTGATTGCTGGTTATGTTTGTTACCTCTCTCTCTACAATTTCCCTTTCACCATGGATTTTTATTTCTGACTAGAAGAAGAGGAAGAAGAGATTGGATTTATACCCTGCCCTTCACTACCCAAGGGAGTCTCAGAGTGGCTTACAACCTCCTTTCCCTTCCCCTCCCCACAACAGACCCTTGTGAGGTAGGTGGGCCTGAGAGAGCTCTGACAGAGACTGCTCTTTTCAAGAACAGCTGTGCCAGAACTACAGCTTGCCCAAGGTCATCCAGCAGGTGCAAGTGGAGGAGTGGGGAATCAGACCCGGTTCTCCCAGATTAGAGTCTGCGCACTTAACCACTACACCAAACTGGCTCTCTGACTACCTGAAGATGAGTTTCCCCCATGAGTGAAAGAATGAAAATGGTCTGAGTGAGAACAAACATTGTTTTTTCTTGTTCTGCCAGGGAGAATCTTAGTAAGAAATGCTCATAGATAGGGTTGTCAGCCTCCAGGTGGGACCTGGGGATCCCCTGGAATTACAGCTCATCTCCAGACTGCAGAGTTCAGTTCCCCTGGAGAAAATGGATGCTTTGGAGGGTGGACTCTATGATATTGTACCCCACTGAGGTCCCTGTCCTCCCCAGGCCCCACTCCCAAATCTCCAGGAGTTTCCCGCCCCGGATCTGGCAACCCGACCCCCCATCCCCCGCTGGTGGCCAGGGGAGACCCAGCAACCCTGATTTAGCATGCTGTCTATAAAAGAACTCAAAATATGTTCTTGCCTGTACAGTAGTACCCTCGCCCCCTCACCAGAAATCACAAGAGCGCATTTCCTATTGACGTTCTGTCAAGAATGCGGAGATCAAGGAGATTAAATTACGCTTCTGACTCACCAGCGGTATCACCGACCCCGCGTCGATACTGTCAGAATCCTCACTCGGATTCTCGCGTGCGCTCCCTTGCTACCTTTTCCTTTGCAAAAAGCAGACGCATTTGGGATGGAGCGGAATTAGTCTGTTGAATGTAGCTAATTCACCGGCCCACAATGCAGGTTTCTAATGCTCCGCTGGTGTGGAACCCGCATAATGGTAATCCCATTAGCGACAGCAGACGGTCCCTCTAGGAAACGATAACAAATATTAAACCATTCCTTTTGTTGACTTAATCCAAGGAGGCATCTTCCCTGGAGACTCTGCTCATCTTTAGATTAATTCCCTCCTTCCCCCAGGAGCTCTTTTGTCTGGGAAGACTGGAAACAAGCTGAAGGAATGGCAGGCCCTTCTTTTAAGCCCTGGATCACTTGCTACATTCTTTAAATTACAATCTCCCTCACCCCTGCTCTGTTTGTCCACTCATTCTTTGGTCTAGGGATCGCTCTATTAAGTTACAAATGTCTGGTTTTATCTGAACAGTCCATAATCGGATGGCACTTTTAACATCTTGGTTATCCAGTCAATCTTTCTGACACTGCTCTCTAAGAAGAAGATCACAGTCCACCCAGGACACTCCTCTTTTACCACTGAGATGTATGTTTAAAGAGGGAAACTGTCCCATTACTAGATTACAGTAGCCCTGATTTAAATCTGTGACAGATAATTTGATTTAAATACCCTGGGACCGATTTCCCACGAGGCGCTGCTCCGGTGTCATTCTTCCCTTTGTCTTGATCGCGTGCTTGAATTTCCCACTATTTGCCCCGCGCCACATTCTGACCTGCGGCTTCGCCTGAATTCCCCCATGGCTTCAGTGATCCTCAAAAAACAGGATCATTGAAGCCACGGGGGAATTCAGGCGAAGCTGCAGGTCAAAATGCAGTGCGGGGCAAATAGTGGGAAATTCAAGCATGCAATCGGGGCAAAGGGAAGAGCGACGCTGGAGCAGCGCCTCGTGGGAAATCGGTCTAGATTTACTAATTACTAGGGATGGGCACAAACTGAAGCTCACGAACCGAACTTGGTTTGTGATGAACTTAGGTTCATAATTTGTTTTGTGCCCGTCCCTACATTACCAATAAAACCAAAATTGTAAGTTCAGTTTAAAGGGCTGGTCTAGATCATCAAGTTAAGTTTTAGCCATGTTAGAAAATGGTGGGTTTTTTCCTTTTTAACTACAGCATGGTATAGTGGTTACGTGTGTCAGACTAGGATCTAGAAGACCCAGGTATGAATTCCCCACTCGTGCCAGGGAAGCTCTCTGGGTGACCTTGGGCCAGGCACACACTCTCAGCCTAACCTACCTCACAGGGTTGTTGTGAGGATAAAGTGGAGGAGAGGAGAATGACGTCAGCCGCTTTGGGTCCCCATTGAGCAGGTGGGTATAAACAAATTAAACAAATAAATGTGTTTTACCCAAATGAATTTGCAGCACAATCATGTCCTGTGATGTAAATAGTGCTGCACAATGGTTTATGCTGCAAGCAATACTCTCACTTTCTGGGCGAGTAAAATTCTACCCTAGGCCAAAGGCCTCCCATGGCCCCACTCTGCAAAGGACCCTTTCCCCAGCAAGTAAGTTCCACAACTGCTTATTCACTTTCCCCATCAGTTTCCAGAGACCTGGAACAGGGAGGGTGACCAAGACTTTAAATACCCCTGGCTAGGTGCTTTGTGCCAGGTATCAGTGCTAGCTGTCAACCCTCTGCAGATTTTAAGATGACATGCAAGAAACTGACCGAGGGTATGTTCAGACGGGCAGCTAATCCCACCATTGGCCCGGCTGTAATTTGAGCTAGAACTTTTTGATCCAGCATTGCACGACCAGACAGCTCACTCGTGAAGTGTTTTACTGTGCGTGACTCCCACGGTGGATTGTCTAGATCAGAGGTGTCGAACATTTGTTATGAAGGCTGGATCTGACATAAATGAGACCTTGTTGGGCTGGACCATGTGTGTCATAAAATGTAATGCCAGGTAGCGGAGATATAAACTTTATAAAGGACACAAACACAATTAAAGATTTTTTTTATTTAAAATAAAAACATGCTTAAAACATTAGCGCACTTGCAATATTTTGTTTCTTTAACAGTATCTGATAACTGACACATCTTGCTCTGATTTATTGCATCAAAATGTCTGTGCTGTTGCAATCTTGAGTATGCTGTTCAGGTGTGTATCTGTAAGCTGCAAACCTACTTTATTGACATTCACCACAGAAATCTCACGCTCAGAGTTTTGAGTCTAGGTCCCAGGGGAAAATGTGAAATGGCTGAGCAATTGAGAGAGTCTGGCAAAGCAAGCTATGATGCAGCAGCAGCAACAGAACTGGAAGCAGGAGATGGCCAGTTCCAGTGCGGGCCTGATAGAAGCCCTCCGGGGGCTTGATCCGGCCCCCGGGCTGCATGTTTGACACCCCTGGTCTAGATGGCATCCACCGTAAGGAGCTGTGTGGTCAGCTTTTTTAAAAAAATCCTGTTTGCACATGTGCATATGTGCCTCACCATATACTTGTTTTTCTGCGCATGTGCGGACTAAAATGGTAAACGCGCCGCCAGCGGTACCTTCCTCTATGTACCCTTTCAGTTTATAAAGTTGATAAAGTTCAGGGGACCGTCAGAAACATTAAATTGTTTGGATCACTTGAGCGGAGCTCTGGGGACATTGCATGTTTAAGCGGTTATGCGCGCATCGCTAAGAGTTTTTTAAAATGGCGGCCATTCAGGATGGTCTAGAGACTATCCCTAAGGGCTGATTGCGCGCTGGAGGTACAACCTGATGATGGAAAGTCCAGCATTGGCCCATCGGCCAGCTTTAGACCAGACTTTCACTAGTATCTTTTAAGTATGGATCCCCAATGGGGATTGACAGGCTACCCAGGGAAGCGGCACGATTCCTGGATGTTGTGATCTGGACGTGCACTTTAAATCCACCAAGCACTCGTGCCTGGCACGGCTCAAAAGAGCCATATGAACGCACCCCGAGACATCTAAAATCATCTCAAACCAGTGGTGCCAAAACCTGCTGTCAATTTAAGGGGTCAGATCCACTCCCTCAAACGAAATAACGAAATTGGCACTGGAAGTCTTTGGTCTGAGTCCAAACACTCTAGAACACCGAAAGCTTTAGCTGTTGTTTTATTCACAGACGATAAGTAGTGTTCATTTCATTCTCTGACTGAAAAAAGAAGTAATTCATTTGTCCTTTTTACCAAAACTTGCTAGAGCTGACTGGGCAATGATCCTTCTGGTACGGAGCAAACAGGTCACATATTTCTGGTTTCAGCCTTACGCCAGGGACCACGAACACAGATTGTGCTATGGGAACAAACAAATAAAGCCCAGATGTAGGGTATCATTAGCAGTTCAGCAACATAGGATGAAACCGAAGCGGTGATTAGCATCAAATGTTTCAGAAGGAAACTCTTCAGTGTAATGAATGACTTCACCTGAGGACCATAACATCTCTAAACCCTGCCCTAGATTGCTTGGAAAGGAAAGCGTATGGCTGTATAAACGTGTTTACCATGTTGTACCAGTAGCAAGCCAAAGATAAACTGGGTTACTAATGACAGTCTGGAGCAAATGCATCTTTAGTCATCACAAATTTCCATGATTTAATAAGTAGAATTTTAAAAAGTAGTGTCAGCCACTCACTATAAGGTTGCCAGGTCTCACTGGATTTGTGGTGGGGGGCTCCCAGCTCCAAGCCTGGTTACCATAGAGTTTTGGTCAAAATGATAAGAGTGTCACCATGCGATGTGCCCAGTGTGATGATGTCACTTCTGGGTGATGTCATCACTCCAACACTGCGAGAGGGGGCTGTTCTGAGGTGGGGCTTCCCCGCTGGCCAGCTGGCCGGTGGCAGATTGGAGCCCCTGAAATCAGGGGTCTGGCAACCCTAACTCACTATGATCCCTGGAGGGAGGAGAGTTCTTGAACCACTATAGGTTCCTTGTTCAATATATCATACTGAGGCACTAGGTTATTCAGCCTTTATTTTCCTTTATGGATCTTCCTGATCACTTCTGCTGATGGCTCTTCTGGTGCGCCAGGGCCTCTCTGGGGTCAGATCCTTCGGGCCAGACCCAGCCCTTTGCTAAAGAAACAGCTTACTGTGGCTCGGTGCTCAAGCACTTCCTGAGAAGAGGCTTCTCAGCCTGGGTCCCTGTCCTGCTCAGCTGCGACCTTGCACTGCTTCCAGGGTTACCAGCTCCGGGTTTGGAAATTCCTTGAAATTTGGGGGTGGAGTTTGGGAAGGCAGTGTTTTGGGGACAGGAGAGAGTCAGCAGGGTTTAATACCATAGAGTCCATCCTCCAAAGCTGCCATTTTCTCCAGGAGGACTGATCTCTGTCATCAGTTGTAGTTCCGGGAGATCTCTAGGCCCCACCTAGAGGTTCTAGGAGAGCCAGTTTGGTGCAGTGGTTAAGTGTGTGGACTCTAATCTGGGTGAACTGGGTTTGATTCCCCACTCCTCCATTTGCACCTGCTGGATGACCTTGGGCAAGCCATAGCTCTGTACCAGCTGTTCTCTCAAGGACAGTTGTCTCAGAGCTCTCTCAGCCCCACCTACCTCACAGGGTGTCTGTTGTGGGGAGAGGAAGGGAAAGGAGATTGTAAGCCGCTCTGAGACTCCAAGTGAGTGAAGGGCGGGATATAAATCCAATCTCTTCTCTTCTTCTTCTATAAGAAAAGGGATCACAGTGAACAAGGAGTCCAAAAGTACAACAAACACCGTGTGAAACAATCCAGTAAATAATATAATAATATCAGTAACACTCTTTATATTCAGTATATATATAGAATAAATTCAGTAAGTCAATAGACACATTGGGTTAAACAGCTGACCTTTTTCTTTTCAGCTTGGCAAAATGGTTCTCACACACCTTGGCAAAATGGTTCTCAAAGGTGTTAAACTGTTGGGTGTGAGAGAACCCTTTTGCCAAGCTGAAAAGGAACGAGGCAGCTGTTTTATCCAATTAGAGGCTTCTGTTCTGCTTTGCATAATATTTGAAGGCTTTGGTTCCAGTCTATCTGCAGTTCCGAGGAAGTTCGACTGAAACCACTTATTTACAGTCCGGAGGAGCGCGTCGACTGCTTTGTTCTGTCAACACAAGAAAAATTAGACTTTTGCTTGTGAGAATGAACGCCAGTTGGTGTGTATATATATATGCTCATTGTGCCATGGCTATTGACTTACTGTTTATTCTCTATACATATCGAATATGAAGAGCATTATTGTTATTATTATATTATTAACTGGATTATTTCACTCGGTATTTGTTGTACTTTTGCCCACCTGGAGGTTGGCGAACCAAGCTGCTTCCTACTTCTCTGGAATGTCAACCAAGCTGTGATCCTGGCAACTCATGACCTCCGCTGTGGTTTTCCTTTTGGCTTGCCACTTTCACTGAATCCTGGCTATCCTGTGCCCATTCCCTACAGACTATTCTTTCCTGGTTCACCAGATCCATCTGGCTGGCAGATGTTATTTTGCCCCCTCGGGGGAAGGGGGTTCTGATTCTGCAAAGGTGTTGATTCTGCAAAGGCTTTGATAACACTCTCCCATCCTTCCCGTCACGTGCAGCAACCATACAGAGAGGATTCTGATTACGGCGGCCCTGTATATATGCAGCTCACATTGACCTAACTGTTACAATTCTCCTCTGGCTGCTTTGCTCTTATATTAGTAGTTCCCTAGTCTTGTATTATAATGTGCTTCAAAAACTTCCATTCACAAGTTTCCCTTCTCCGTTACTGGGGGAGGGATGCAGAATGCAGAACAGAGGGGAAAGTTAGGATTCTCTAATGCCGGCTCCAGCCCTTGTAGAATTCTTCTCTAGAAATTCTCTTTTCAAAATGCCAAGAGCCCTAGGAAAAAAAAATAATTTGACATAACAGTAGTGGGAATGCAGCCTGCTAATCAAAAGGATTCAGATCTTTCTATGTGCTGCCAAGCGCTCCTCTTCCCACTCGGCGGAGGGGGTGGGGTGGGGAGAGACAAAAAGACACAGAGAGAGAACCAAGGCCTGGAAGGGGCTCTTCCGTCTTCTTTTTCGGCAGTCTTAACAAATGCAAAAGCTTCCACTCCACTGACTCCTCATTAACTTACCGAATCTGACAGGCTAATTATCACAGCTGCTTTGCGCGGCGAATAAATAAATATGAAAGTGGAAGTTTAAAGAAAAAATGAGAAGGGGAAAACGCCGTCATCCAGACAGTCAATAGAAAGAGAGAGTTTGTTTAAAAATTTCATATCCAAACACTTTTGGGGAAAGATCATGAGAGTTGTCTTTCAGCCTAATTGAGTCCCTCCATTTGAGGATGCCTGCCTGTCACCCGCCTCCAGCTTTAAACTGGATAACTTTTTGAGTTCCCCACAAAATCTGCTTGATGCATCTCCATTTTAGGCCACTCCACTGGCAGCTACATGACCTGAGTGTTTCCCTACTAGCATCCCTGGCAGCAAGAGACTCAATCAGTCCAATCCTGTGAGAAAGTAGACACAAGAAAGGCCAGGGTCCTTTGTATGGTCTCAGCTAGTGTAGACGAGAGGCTTCAGGCTGTGTTGGTCTAAAGTAGCAGAACAGAGTTTTATTCAAGGCCGTATCTGAAGAAGGGTGCGTGCACACCAAAGCATGTACCCAGAATTAAACTGTGTGGGTCTTAAAGGTGCCACTTGACTCGAACTCTGTTCTACCCAGAATTAAACTGTGTTGGTCTTAAAGGTGCCACTGGACTCGAACTTTGTTCTGCTACTTCAGACCAACACGGCGTTTATGAAAGCGTCTGTGAAAAATGCATTTATGTAACTAATTCATTTATACCCCGCCTTTACCCTGCTTTTCTCCCCAATGGGGATCAGAAGCATCTTATATTCTTCTCCCCCCTCCATTCTATCCTTAGAACAACACTGTGAGTTAAATTAGGCTGAGAGAGTGTGACTGGCCCAGGTCGCCCAGAGAGCTTCCCTGGCGTGAGGGGGGATTTAAACCGGGGTCTCCCAGATCCTCGTTTGACTCTCTTAACCACAACAACACACTGGCTCTCCAGGCTTCCAAGTGGAAGTGGAAACGGCCATCAAGTCACAGCGGACTTATGGGGACCCCGTGGAGTTTTCAAGGCAAGAGATGTCCAGAGCTGGTTTGCTATTGCCTGCCTCTGCATCATGACCCTGGTATTCCTTGCTGGTCTCCCATCCAAATACTAGCTAGGGCTGACCCTGCATAGTTTCTGAGATCTGATGAGATCGGGCTAGCCTGGGCTATCCAGGTCAGGGCTCAGTCTTCTAAACCACTATATAAATACTGAACAAATTTAGAGGCCAGTGGCACCTTTAAGACCGACAAAGGTTTATTCAAGGTATGAGCTTTCGTGCACAGGCACACTTTATCAAATACATTAGAATGGCAGGCAACGTTTGAACTTATAGCCAGAGAACGAACAGCAAATTAACATGTAACAAGATGATGTTCAAGATATGCACAGTGACACTAAATAACATGATGAGGTTATAAGTTCAACAGTTGTAAAGCAATAAATAAATAAATGCTAAATATTATGAAGTAAGCGTGCTCAGTGAGACGGAAATGGAACATATCTTTATAACTTATTTAGGATCTTCAAAATTTCCCCCTTGTCCAGACTAAAGGCTTTTGTTGTTCAGTCACACAGTCGAGTCCGACTCTTCGCGACCCCATGGACCACCTCACGCCAGGCCCTCCTGTCCTCCATCATCCTCCGGAGTCTGTTCAACTCCATGCTCGTCGCATCGATAACACTGTCTAACCATCTCATCCTTTGCCGTCCCCTTCTTCTTTGACCTTCCATCTTTCCCAGCATCAGGGTCTTCTCCAGTGAGTGCTCCATTCTCATTTGGTGGCCAAAGTATTGAGCTTCACCTTCAGGATCTGGCCTTCCAGGGTTGATTTCTTTTAGGATTGACTGATTTGATCTCCTTGCAGTCCAAGGGACTCTTAAGAGTCTTCTCCGGCACCATAATTCAAAAGCATCTATTCTTCGGCGCTCGGCCTTCCTTATGGTCCAACTCTCGCAGCCGTACATTACTACTGGGAATACTATAACTTTGACCATACAGACTTTTGTTGGCAGGGTGATGTCTCTACTTTTTATTATGCTGTCTAGGTTTCCCGGAATCTCAAATGCTGTTACAGTAGGATTCCCCACACATTTCAAGCCTACTCAGAAGGCAATCCTATTTTATTCAGTGGGGCTTGCTCCCAGGAAAGTGTTTTTAGGATTGTAACTGTAACTACAAATCAACTTTGTGTCTCTCTTTGTGATACGCTTTGACAAATGAAGGTTGATAACACGCTACACAACACAAGAAAATAAGTCCCATCTGCATGCTAGCCAATGTCGTCTTTGTTGGAGGGAGCAACTCAGCCTGCCTGGACATTGGGGGGAGAGGCCACTGCATCACTCTAAGTGTGTCTAGGTGTTGTCTCCTTGAATGAGACGCCTCTCTTTGTCTTAACCTGGGAGCTGCCCTCTGACCCCTCCCCTCTCGCTCACTTTGTCCTATCACTAGCTGCCCATGGCCTTCCATGGAGACGCATGTCTCTGCAGGTCTCTCCCATGTATATACAACGCCCTCATATTCCCACACACATGATGCTGGACAGACAAGCTGGCCATTTGTGATAGGGAAAGTACTCTTTAGATCAGGCTTCGTTCTCTCCTTTCAGCGGCAACCAGAATGTGAACCGGATCTACTTGAATGAATTCAAGTTTACCTTTTTTTTTTTGCAATATACTTCTTAGGAGATGTCTTTACTGCACTCAGTATCACGCTTTTATGACTGGGCAAAAGTCTGCTCTGTTAACCAAATATCCCAATAGCCTTTCCTTTCCCTCTAAGCATAAACAGATTCAAACATCCTGTGTGAAAATGCCCAGAGACAACATTCACTCCTGCCAGAACCTTACAAGCCAGAAGGCAGATCAAAGTAAAACTGAGGCTATGTGGAACTGCGTTATGGACCCCATGGAAGGGACCTCGGGGCCATGCAAAAAATAAAAATTCTAAGCTTTCTCATTGGTTCCAAGTGGTCATCAATTATTGGGCCAAGTGAGAAGACAGATGTCACCGATGTTGTTATGCTTGAGAAGCAGAAAAAGGCACATATTTACACAATGACAAGAAGGCTGCGATCACACACACAATTAGCCCCAACATAGGTGTGAATGCTGGGCGGATTTAACATGTGCAATCAGACCCAAACATCTGGGAAGTGTCCTGCAGCAACCCGTGTTGCTCCGCCACAGAAGTGGAGTAAACAGGCACTGGGGAAAGTCTGGTAGCAAATGAGTTGCTACGGGTCACGGGTAGACTTTCCCCTGTCTGATCACTCCAGCACGCTCTCATGGCATCGGGATGGTCTGATCAGGCCATCCTGACTCCATGCCATTGTTTTTCCCCCTTCTCAGTATGTGCAACATCGCACACTCCATCGGGACCCCTCAGGGCTGAGGTGCAAATTATTGATCCCTCGTTTAAGTGCATAAGGAACAAACGGCAAAAAACCCCAAACCCGACTCACCTGCGATTGTGTCTGATCACACAGTGGTGGGCTGTGCCCTCAGCTTCAAAAGACTGTGTGATCGTGCAACTACGGGTCAACTTCCACCAGAGAAAATAGTCTCTCTTCCCCCCACCTCGCTTTATCTCGCGCATGTGACCGCAACCGAATAAATGTGAATGAAGAGATCAGAAAGGAACGTTTGCTTTTTCTAGGAAGAGACTGTGGCACCTTACAGGAGATTGCCTCAGAGATGGGCTAACGATGTAGCTCTTGGCCACTACAGAGTATGAGAGCTTTCACATCATCTATGACCTGACTCTTTGAACTGGAGATACCAGGAATTGAACCTGGGACCTTCTGCAAGCCAAGCAGATGCTCTACCATAGCCCCAGGAAGGGCCAGCCTTCATAGTGAATGTAATACGTAGGGTTAAGATTCACAAGATGAGCATCAGGTATAAGTTGCGGTTTCATAGCCAATCTCAGTTCCAAAACAATGAAGGTTTAACTGGGAGGGGGAAAGATGGCCAAATACTGTGAATGAAGTTCAAAGCTTTTGCTGCATTAACTGAGTTGAAAGTATCTCGGATAGTTTCTTCCTGAGAGATTTTTTTAAGCAAGAGCTATCAACAGTTGTAGCTTATAGCTACAATTTACGGTACTTAGTTTAACCCAGTCTTTACTTAAGGAAATCTCACATCAAAGTCAAACCCTCCAGTGAACAGACTGTTTGAGGTCAGCTTGAAGCCTGACTGGATGAGGAATCCACTTCTCATCTGTACACATTTAAGGCAGCTGTAAAAACCACTTTCTTTCAACTTTTTTAGCTCAGAAGAGGGCCCCCTACTTTGATTCAGCCTATCTGTCCACCTGCATCCATGGCGTGATAACACTGAGACTAGACTACAATGCATTCTACATGGGCCTGCCCTTGAAGTCACCTCTGAAACTCCTATTGGTACAGAATGCTGCAGCTTAGCTATTAATGGGAGACTAGCCAGAGCATGCATATTAAATGAATAGTGGACAGTCGCTTCATTGGCTGCCCATCAGTTACCAAGTTCAATGCCAGGTACTGGCTATCAAATACAAAGCCCTACATGGTCTTGGACCTTCATATCTGCTTCACCACGACAGCTTTGTTCATTTGTTCAGGGCATTCTGTGGGAGCCCCCCTGCAAATGAACAAGATCAACAACCACCCATAGATGTGCATTCTCTGTTGGGGCTTCCACCTTATGGAATGGCCTGTTGGAGGTGGTTAGGAAGGCTCCTACGCTTCGGTCATTTTGCAAACGATGTAAAACAGAATCGTTCAGGTGGGCAATTTTATAAAGGTAACAGGAGTAGTTTATAACAAAGTGCTTTAGGAAGGAACACTTTTATAAAAGGAACAGGACTGTGAGCTATACACCATTGTGTATAGCCAGGGCTGTTTTGGGGCAGGAGTGCACAGGAACGGAGTTCTGGCTGGCTTCCAAGTTGGCCATGCCTACAGCCTCCCCCCCTTGGGTTCCCCAAGTGCCTTGCAAGCTGTGGGGCGCCTGGGGAAGCCAAGCCGATCCAGGGAGGGAAGGCACTTTAAACTGCCTCCCCTCACTGGGTTCCCTAGGCGCCTGGGGAAGCCGACCCAGAAACTGCCTTCCTTCCCTTACGTTCCCCAGGCACCCTACAAGCCACGGGGCACCTGGGGAAGCCGATCCTGGGAGGGAGCTGCGCGGTCAGGGGGTGTGGCCTAATCTGCTAACGAGTTTCTGCTGTTGGGTGTGGCCTATTATGCTAATGAGTTCCTGCTGGGCTTTTTCTACAAAAAGAGCCCTGTGTATAGCATTTATTATCTGCTGTAAACCTTACCTTAATATTGGCCACAAACTACTTGGAGAATATATTTTTCTTGGACCAAGTGAGAAAGGTAACTTTTTCTGGATTTTCTCTGATTTATAGATGATTTGATCTATAAACACTGATTTGATCTTATATATTGCTAAAGTTTGTTTTTTTAGTGTTCATCAAAATACTCTTGAATACTTTTACAGACATATTATTGAAGTATCGTTCAAGATACGAGTACATGGCCAGGGCAGAAGGTATTTTAAATGAGGCCTCTGTATCATCTCTCTGCCTTGAGTCACAGAGATTTATCATAAGTTAGTAACTCAAGATATCTCTTTAAGACATCCTTCCATTATATCCATTATGTGTATTGAATCAAAATTAATTTTTCCCCTTTTCTTCCTTTCTCCTCCAGAATAATCTTCAATTGGTCCTAATTTTAGTATTTATTGTATTATCTGGAGCCAATATGCAATAAATACATTTGACCACTGAGGAAGGCCAAATTGGCCAAAAGGCATATGGTCTTGGTCACATATGGTTTATGCTTGATACTATTGCATCATTTTATCCTGATCTGAGGCTACTGTTTGGGCCTATATCTGTTTTTATCTGATTTGTAGTAAATACATTTTTTTGTACATTTGACCATATCTATGTTGTATGTTTATTACTAAAATCATTTGGCCCTTCAATTTGCTGTAATTAACCTTTTAGTTCTTAATTTAATTTGTTTTGGGTTAAGTCCCCCCCCTTTTTGTTTCTGTTTACCTTGCTCTCACTTCTTTGTTGTTATATATGTTATATGTAATACCACATATAAAATCATTACAATATAGCGGTGAATAGAATGGCGGACTAGGACCCTGTGTGACATGGGTTCGAGCCCCCACTTCAACCATGGGAGCTCATTGGGTGACGTTGAGCCTGTCACCAACTCAGAGCCTGGCCTACCTCACAGAGTTGTTGTGAAAAAACAGAGGAGGGGAGAACAATTTTCTACACCACTTTGAGTCCCAACTGTGGGGATAAAAATGGAATATAAAGAAATGCCAAAAAAGCATGGGTTTGCTGCACCATTCATATACCGAATGCTCTGTTTGCTTTGTTTCAGGCTGCTTTGATTCTAGTCCCGTCACATTGCTTATGAGATGCCTCACTCTATTGATTGCGTTGACATACAATGTATAACCTGGCCTGAGTCTCGGGAAGAAAGGGGGACTAAATACATCAAACAAACACAATCTAAAATGGGGGGGTAGGGATGCCAGTCTCCAGGTGGGAACTGGAGATCCCCCAGAGTTACAGGTTATCTCCAGACTACAGAGATCAGTTCTCATGGAGAAAATTGATGCTTTGGAGGGTGAAATCTATGGCATTGTACCCCACTGAGGTCCCCACCCTCCCCAGGCTCCACCCCCAAATTCCCAGGAGTTTCCCAGCCTGGAGCTGGAACCTTACCCCCCATCCACTGCTGGTCGCCAGGGGGGACCTGACAACTCTGGGTGGAGGAAATAGCAACTTGTCTTATGAAATGGTTGTGATAATTAATTACATGAGCAATGGTTGCCTGCTTGAGCCCTATGGATAAAGATACTCAACGCAGGCTGGAAAAATCTTTTCTGCTAAAGCTAAATTCTTACTGAACCTCCTTAGACACCTAGTAGAGAGGAACCAGATAAGTATTTCAAATACTGGGAAAGCTTAGCTGGAGTTCCTACATTATGAAGGGGCTCTCAAGGGCCAGGTTCAAAAGTGTCCCAGGTTTGAATCTCCACTCTGCTGTGGAAGCTAACTGAGTGACCTCTGGCCCTTCAAACACTTTCAGCCTAATTTAGCTCACAGGGTTGTTATGAAGTAGGGTTGCCAGGTCCCTTACCTCTGCCAGCAGGGGGCTTTGGGGGGCATTCTGGGAGGTGGGGGGACATTGCATAATGTCTCAGATGTGATGTCATCACCCAGAAGTGACATCATCACACCAGAAACGTCAAGTGGGGGACACTCTGGTAAATGGGTGAAACTCTATGGTTTCTCACCCTCAAAACCATAAAGTTTGCCCAAATACCAGAACGTCCTCCGCACGTTTCCAGTGTGATGACGTCACTCCTGGATGACATCATCATGTCGGTGGCGGTAATTCCAGTTTTACCAGAAGTGGTCAAAAAATGTCATTTGGGAGCGTGATTTCCGGCCGCCAGCCAGCTGGCCAGCAGCGGGGAAGCTTGCTCCAAATCAGGGGATCCCCCTCCTGGACTGGGGGGCTGGGATCCCTATTGTGAAGATAAAATGGAGGAGAGAAGAATGATGTCAGCCACTTTAAGACCCTATTGGAGAGGAAGGCAAGGTATAAATGAAGCCAATAGATTGCCTTGGGTACCAATCCTGGCAGAAAGAAAGGGTATAAATGCTCATAAATTTATTAACTTGATTTTCCTTCTGAGACTATCCAGAAGATTGTGGGTCTTGGGTCCAAATATGTACTACCTGAAAGCCTACCGAAGCTACCATATGGTTAGAACAACACATTGATTTATCTATTTATTAGATTTTTTAGCTGCCACTCACCTCAAGGTTCTCACGGCGACTTACAACATTAAAACCAATAAGATAAAAAAACAACATAAAAACAAATATAAAATATCAAGGTTAAAATATTAAAATATTAATACATGGCTATCAACAGACCACTCTTAAAAGAGTCCAAAAGTCTGTATTATACTCCAAAGGCCAACCTAAACAATTCAGCTTTGCATGCTCTGTGGAAACTAAACAAGTCCAGCAGGGCACGGCTGTCATGTGAGACTGCATTCCCCAGGGAAGGGGCCACAACTGATAAGGCCCTTCCCCTGGTGACAGCTCACCAAACCATCCTGAGGCCAGGCACCTGCAAGAGGCCTCTAGAGGATGACCAGATAGAGCACGAGGGGATGTGATGGGAGAGGCCGTCCTGTAGGTATGAGGGTCACAGACCATTGATGGCTTTGAAGGTTAACACCAACACCTTGCATTGGATCCAGAGAGACTAACTGGTAGCCAGTGCAGCTGCCACAGAATTGGAGTAATGTGAGCTGACCATGATGTTCCAGTCAGTAACCTGGATGAACTCAGCAGGTCGCAGCACCTGCCTAGTTAGGAGGAGAGGCAAGGGATCCTTTGTGGGAAGGCACAGGGAGCTCCCTCCCCCCACTGCCAGCAGCTTTGCTCCACCTATAAGTAGGGTTGCCAGCTGTAGGTTGGGAAATTCCAGCAGATTTGCGGATGGAGCCTGGGGAGGGGAGGATTTGGGAAGGGGAAGGACCTCAGCAGGGTACAATGACACAGAGTCCACACTCCAAAGCAGCCGTTTTCTCCGGGGGAGCTGATCTCTGCAGTCTGGAGGTCAGCTGTAATTCCAGCAGACTCTGTGAGAGCAAATCACCGTGCTGTCGTTATCCAGCTCTGTAAATTGATGCGGGACAAATGCCATGATCTGTTAGTTCCTCTGACTCCTCCGCTTTTTTTTTTTTTTTAAGTCTCTAGCCCTTTTTGTTGTGGACATTTAAGGGGAAAGGTGCAGGCAGTGCTTGTCCAGACTGGCTGCAAACAAATTGGGGGGGTGGGGGTGGGGGAGCCGCAGGACAGCTGGCACTGCGGCTGCTGCGAAGACAGGCTTCAGAACTTTCCTTGAGAAATCAAAACTTCACTGCCGGCATCCTCCAGATCAAAGCTGGATCACCCAGAATTGTAAACTGATACAATTCGATCAGATTAAATCAGGCGACACTGGAAACCAAACGTCTTGCGTGATTCAAAAGTGGAGTCAGATGTGCTTGGAATTATTTTGAACTCGCCGGCTTCCCTCCCTTCTTTTTATAAAGCTTAATGAGTCATTCATGAATAGGAGCTTGCTGAATTAGGAATCACAACCATTTCTGCCTAAAAGGATTTGATTTGTTTTTGCAGAAGGTCGGTTGCCATGATAACACGGTGTCCCTTCCCGTTCGAGAGGCCCCACGGGTTGCAAGGGGGTGAAAAATCAGCTGTCGTATTTTTTGGGGGGGGAAACCAACGTGCTGATATCCCAACGCAAGGGACCGGGAATGAATTCCTCCTGCAGAGTGACAGAGATGCGTGCCAATCTGATGCCTGCCTTCCCTGCCCCCCCCCCCCTTTCTCCTTCTGCCGCTCTGTCTCTGTACCTGTTTTATTTTTCCATACACTGTCTCTCTCTCTCTCTCTCTCCCTTCTCTGTCTTTTCTGGCATGGCCACTTTCATCTCCCCCTTTGGGGATTGGAGATGTCACCACAGGAAGTGCTTCTCTGCCTCTCCGGCAGCAGCAGAGCCCTGTGGCTTTGACAAACCTCATTTAATTGGGAGGAAGCCGGGAGGGTTTGAAAGAACTGAAACATCCAGGAAACTCCTTTTATCAGGCATAATTTAAACTCGGCATGGGAAAAAAACCTATATGTATAAAGAAAAGTCAACTTCCCTCCTGCTGTGAGTCCTCCCCCCTCCCCTCCCTCCCCCCCCCCCCCTGCGAGATTCCATCATTTCAATTTTCGAAAAAGTGTCAAAGTCGACGTTGTGCTCCGTGGCTGGCTGGACGGAAAAGTAATGCGGATCTTGCAGTCTCGCTCTTCCCACGCACGCCACAGGCACCTGCGGGCAATCAAAACAGACACGACGCTGTGTTTAGAGCTTCGGATCTGCCCCGGTCAAGTAATGGTGGTCCACTTTGATCCTCAAAAGGTGGCTGGCTCACCTCTTTGCAGCCCCTCTCAAGTGTGTTTCCCAAA
This sequence comes from Lepidodactylus listeri, assembly GCA_029233225.1. NCBI lineage: Eukaryota > Metazoa > Chordata > Lepidosauria > Squamata > Gekkonidae > Lepidodactylus > Lepidodactylus listeri. The sequence continues at coordinate 13,941,230 of JARCFY010000010.1, read as the reverse complement.
ATGAGCTAGGGTCACCAACCTTCAGGTGGCACCTGGAGACCTCATGTTATCACGACGGCTCTCCAGACAACCAAGATCAGTTCCCCTGCAGAAAATGGATGCTCTGGAGGGTGGGCTGTATGGCATTATGCCCTGCTGAGGTCCCTGCCCTCCCCAGGCTCCAACCCCCAAATTCCCAGGAATTTCCCAGTGCACAGCTGGCAGCCCTAGGAAGCCAGGAGACCTCTTGGAATTACAACTGATGTCCAGACCACACAGGTCAGTCCCCCCGGAGAAAACGGCTGCTTTGGGGGGTGGACTCTGTGGCATCAGGTCCTTTGGGGTCCCTCCCCTCCCCAAACCCCCACCTTCTCCAGGCTCTACCCCCCCCCCCAAATCTCCAGGAAATTCCCAACCCAGAGTTGGCAATTCTAAACTGAGCCCATTCCTGTGAACAGAGCTTGGTTGCGGAGAAAAGCCAGGTATGACGAGACTCAGTATTGTCCTCTGTGCTTTTAACATTTGTCAGATTTTTTTTTTTAATGGGCTGGCGTTTCGGGATGGGGTGTCATCAGTATTCTGATGACGTGTCCAGCTCCATTTGGCTAACAGTTCAGTCCTAAGCAGAGTCACCCCCTTCTGAGTTCATTCAGCCCCGATCTCGGTAGATCGCGTCAGAACTTGGAAGCTAAGCAGGGTCAGCCCTGGCTAGTCTTTGGAAGGGGGCCCACCAAGGAACACCAGGGTCGTGAGGCAGAGGCGGGCCATGGCAAGGTGCCTCCAAATGTCTCTTGTCTTGAAAACCCCACCAGGGGTCACCAGGAGTCAGCAGTGACTTGAGGGCAAAACAAAAAGTTTGTTGATTTCGATGGACTCAGAAAGGGATCTGTTAGTTTAAGATCGCCCTGGCGGAGCTGATTTAAGGAGGCTCTGGCTGGAGTCACCCTGCATAGGATTGTGCTTCAGGCCCCCAGCAGTGGCTGTGTCATAACTGGGGTCTGGAAGCTGCCTTCAAGTGATCGAGATCGAACAAACTGAAACTGAGCCCTGGATTTAAGTCACTGGGGATGCTAGGTGGCTGGTTTTCACAGGTGGGGATGGTTTGCTTACCCTGAACAGGGTAACCTTGCCCTTCGTAGATCATGTAAAGATTTGAAGGGTACTCTGAAACACATCCTTGTTGGAGGAAAGCGTTGCTAAGAGGGTCTTCCTCAATTACATCTTACTTGCAGGGGACAACTCTTCGGGGTTCAACTGGTCACGCCGATCTGTGCTGCCGTAAACCCCGAGGTTGAGGTACTGTAGAGTACTTTGTGTGGGACTGCCACACGGGTCAACCAGAAATTTTCACCAGCTACAAAACATAACAGTCGGTTTTGTTGTCTGTTACCTGACAATATGAACACAGCATGCCTGTTCTAAAACAACTGGTTGCCTGTTTGTTTACGTAGGGTTGCCAGTCCTGGGTTGGAAAATACATGGAGATTTTGGGGGTGGAGCCTAGGGAAGGAGGGGCTAGGGGAGGGGAGGGACCTCAGTGGGATATGATAGCACAGAGTCCATCTTCCAAAGCAGCCATTTTCTCTGTGGGAACTGATCTGACCCCTGGAGATCAGTTCCAGTTCTGGGAGATCTCCAGGCCTTGTTTACAGGCATGGTTTAAGGTACTGCCTCCTACCTTTAAAGTCCTACATGATCTGGGGTCCACATATCCAAAGGACTCTTTCTCTCTTTATTTAATTCATTTATACCCTACTTTTCTCCCTAATGGGGACCCAAAGCCGCTTACATCCTCCTCCTCTCCTCCATTTTACCCTCACAACAACTCTGTGTGGTAGGTTAGGCTTGAGAGTTTGATTCTCTCTACATTCAGAGTCAATCAACCTCTGAACCCCAATGCCAACAGCAGGCAACATCAGGAGAAGGACTCGACCTCTATGCCCTGTTTATTGGCTCCTCAGGGCAACTGGTTGGCCGCTGTGTGAGACAGGATGCTGGACTAGATGGACCACTGGTCTGATCCAGCAGGGCTCTTCTTATGTTCTTATGACTGGCCCAAAGTCACCCAGCTAGCTCCCATGGCACAAGTGGGGATTTGAACCTGGTTCTTCCAGATAATATTCCGACACTCCTGACACTCTTACATTCCACTCAGCAGCTCCTGCCTACTGTGCTGTCCTCTAGAAGTGTTCACTCCCCACTGGCCCAGGGTTAGACCTTTTCTGTTGCAGCCCCAACCTTGTAGAAGGACATGTTGTGATGAGTTTTTATCAGAGGTAGTGCCTCCTTTCTGACCTCACACCTTAGATATTTTTGTTGAGAGTTTTTCAGTAGGGATGGATACGAACCTAACTATGAAGCAAAATTCATCACAAATTTTGTCCTGTTCATGCTTCACGAACCGAAGTTCATGACAGATCTACTATCACAAACTTCCGTGAACTTTTAAACAGTTTCTGGTGGTTTATGGCTAGAGCAGAAAGCAGGGGTTTAAAGGGACTCCAAGTCCCTTTAAACACCTGCTTTCTGTTCCCTGTGAAAGCTGAAAAAACAGCTGGACAAAAAACGCTGCAGAAAAAGCTGCAAAAGCAGCCTTCTCCCTGCCACCTAGCTGTTTTGGGATTTCTTTTGTGGTCCCTTTAAAGACCCCAAAGCCTGAAAACCATACCTAAGAAAGCTAAAAAAACCCAGCTGAGCGGAAGGAAGAAGCCTGCTCCCCGCCACTCGGGCTTTCTTGTGCAATCCCTTTAAAGCTTAAAGGAACTGTACAAGAAAGCCCCAAACAGCTGAGCGTCGGGGAGCACACTGTCCTCCACCACTCAGATGTTTTTTAGGATTTCTGCAAACCCCATTTAAAGCGACTGCAGTGCATTTCAACAGGGTGTGGAGGGCCACAAACCAGTTCAGTTCACGAACAAACCTCCTGGTTTGATTTGGTTCATGGTTCAGTTTGTGGTTCGGCCACAAACCACGAACTGACATAAACCGCATCTTTCTGATTTGTGCCCATCCCTAATTTTTAGCCTCAGTGAAGTATAAGGAATGTGTTCTTGTACAGAGGCTATACTATGTATCATGCCCCGCCTCCTCCCATTGGGGCACCGCCTGTGGCCGTCCTGTGCGTCGACGCTGGATCGGTCCTGGGGGAGTTTGGGAGGTCTCTCTGTGACCAAGGGCCTCAGACTGGCCGGGGCGGGGGTTTACTGCACCCTCTGCCGCCTCCAAGCCTCCATCAGTGAGCTATGGAGGGGGGGAAGCCCCCTCCCTAGAGCAGTCCTCGTCTCTCTCTCTCTCTGCCCGGCTACACCTCCGGCTTCTCCTCCCCGGCCCCGGCCACTCGAAGACCTTTATTTCCTCTGCTGCTCCAGGACCGCCCCTTGTCTCCACTCCCCCCTCCCCTTGTTCCAGCCACGCCCCCATTTATCATCGGGAACACCGAGCTAGTCTCGGCGGCCCGACTCCTCCCAACTGTCCCTGCTTCGGAAGCGCCGCCTCGCGCCTCCTCTCCCCCGTTCTGAGCCCTCTGCGCCCAGACGAGCTCCTCCCGGCTCCAACCGAGGCCGTATTCTCTGCTCCCCTGCTGAGCCTCCCCTGGCGCTGCGAAGGGAGCGCTGCGGCAGGGTGCACACTGCGACGGGCGGGCCCACGGTCGCTTCTGGGGGTCATTGCCGGCGACGCCAGGCTCCTGCAGGGGCTTCCCCGGGGCTGCCGTTGAAGTTGCTGGCGGTGTGTGTGGGACGGACTCACCGGGGAGGGGCGGGGGGGTCCAGTACCGGACTGCTGGGAATGGGACACTATGTGCCCATCTGCACGTTTGAATAGGCTGTTACTTTTACAATATGTTACTAAACTAATTATGAGATCAGTTGATACCACCTCCCCCCCCCCCCCCCCCCCGGCCCAGCTTTATAGCGGCAAAAACATTACAAGGATGGGAAATGATCAAGTAGCCGATGTCTGTAGCTTATAAGAACTTTTGTCTGCGTGTTTATAGTGTTTTCTTTAGAGTGTTTTAACAAAACAACTTACAGGAAGTTTTTGGTGCTGCAACTCACAGGACTTGGCCCTTAAACATATGCTTTGGGTGTGTCCGGTCATTCAGTTTTTCTGGGAATAAGTTATTACTCACGTCAGTTTATTAGAATGTTCACTGACTTTTGAGAATTCTTATGTACTTTTAGACTATCTTTGGGTTACCAGATGTCCTCTTTTTAGAGGACGTGTCCTCTTTTTTTTTGGTGTCCGTCCTCTTTTGAACTCTTTTTAAAAAAACTGATGGAAATGCCCTCTTTTTGTGTCGGAAGGTTAGGAACATTCCTAGTTCATAGCAATTATCGCAGCTTAAATCGTAGGGATATTTAAAATAAGATCTGTCATAGCGATTGCTCGTTTTGAAGTAGTCAGTCAGGAAATACGTCCTCTTTTTTGCTCTTCAAAATATAGTAACCCTAAACTATCTGCCTGTCCCTTTGAGGCTGACCGATGGTCAATGAAAATGGACCTTCTGTTCCCTTACTGCAGCTAAAAGACTCATATCAGAAAGATAAAAGCCCACCTCCAATAAACCAATGGACTGAGAGCCTTAGAACTCTGTCAATATTTGAATGCATGGCATATAGATGACAATCGTATATGGACTTCTTTAGATATCTGGAAACCGTTCATAGAAACATATGTATACATCACTGTTGATATATTTTTGTCTCTACTTTGTGTGTGTGTGTCCGCATGCACACATGTGCGTGTATACACACACAAACAGTATATATTCCTTTTTTAAAAACTTGAGTTTCTGGATTTTAAGACCAAGCCCTAGGAGGAAAGGCTGAGGAAGGTTCAGTCTAGAGAAGAGGAGGTTGAGGGGGGAAAGGATCGCTCTCTTGAAGTATTTGAAGGGCTGTCACTTAGAGGAGGGCAGGGAGCAGCAGAAGATAGGACTTGCAAGAATGGGGTTAAATCAAGGGTGGGAAGGTACCGGCTGGATGTTAGGAAAAACATTTTTACAGTAAGAGTTGTGCAACAGTGGAATCAGCTGCCTGGGGAGGTGGCGAGCTCCCCCTCCCTGGCAGTCTTTAACCAGCAGCTGGACAAACACTCCTCAGGGATGCTCTAGGCTAATCCTGCATTGAGCAGGGGGGGTTGGGCTAGATGGCCTGTATGGCCCCTTCCAGCTCCGTGATTCTGTGATTCTATAAGTCCCCCCCCCCCCCGTTCTTTTTTTCTGTTTGATTTTGGGTTTTTCTAAAAGAAATGATTTTTTAAAAAAATAAATAAAAATATCACTAAATTACACAAACGGAGGAGAAGAGAACTAAGTAAGAATTAAGGTGTATGATTGATTTAATAATTGGAAGATTCTCTTGTAAATAAGCAATGATTTAGTATACATTATGAATTATGGATATTTGGGAAATGAAAATAAATCATTAAAAAAAAAAAAAACCACAGGAAATGTGTTGAGATGCCCTTGCGGTTAAAATGGGGAAAAGGTACTACATACCGTCAGAGAGCTGGTACAGCTGAGAGGGCAGAGGACTGAAGAAGTGATGGATGAGTGCCTCTTGTGCAGAGATCCTGTCCCGAGGGCAGACTTCCAACATTCTTGCGGCCAGGTCTTCAACTCCAGATTCCCATCCCTGCCTAGGATACAAGAGAAATAACTGACCCTAGAGCAAGAGCTTGGAGCCCCAAGGTTGAGAGACAGACGTATAGCGAAACACACAAACACAAGCTTCGTGCATAACAGTGAATTTCTCTTCAGAATGGGATGGTTTTGGGAACTCTTTACTCGGGGATTGGTCCGAATCAGTCTCCGGCATTTCTCTACCATCCACCTTTAGAGAATCTTGAGGAGGAGATGCAAAGCTTCTCAATTGCATCTGCAGTTTTTATTTGGCCTGTCGACCCCAGGATGCAGATATTGTGATTCCCCCCCCCCCCCCAGCTGTATGTATTCTAGGGTTGCCAGTTCTGGGTTGGGAAATACCTGGAGATTTGAGGGTGCAGCCTGGGGAGGGTGGCATTTGGGGAGGGGAGAGACCTCAGCAGGGTATAATGCCAAAGGAACAAGTTTTGAGTCCAGTGGCACCTTTAAGACCAACAAAGGTTTGTTCAAGGTATGAGCTTTCGTGTGCATGCACACTTTTCCAAATACAATGGAATGGGAGGTAAGGTTGACTACCTGGATCTACTCTCCCAACGGAATTTAGGTACAGGCAGAAAATCATGCCATGGGTCCCTAGTAGAAAAAACATCATTTTATCTATAGCAGGGGAACCATGAAAAAGCTCCCTCCCATCTCCCTTCAATTTCTTCCTTCTCCCCACACCCCTGCATCCTGTTCCTCCCTTCCCCTAACACTTCGGGTGCTCCCACCCCTACTGATCTTTTCTTCACTTTCCAGTTGCCCCTTGAGTCTGTGTTTATTGTGGATGCTAAGCAACCCCCTCAAACGGTTGCGCTGTGATTCTCTCTCTTTTTGAAGCGGAGACATCTGCACAATTGCAAGGCAAAAAATTCCCTTTATCTTTGGTTGGCCCCCCATTGTGGATTTTTTGATCCACATGGGCAGGGTTGCCAGCTCTGGGTTGAGAAATACCTGGTGGTTGGGGAGGGGAGTTCGGAGAGGGTGAAGTTTAGGAGGGGAGGGACCTTTGTATGGTACAATACCATAGAGTCCATCCTCCAAAGCAGCCATTTTTTCCAGTGGAACTGATGCCTGTTATCTGGAGATCAGTAGTAAAAGTGGGAGATCTCCAGGCCCCACCTGGAAGTTGAAAACCCTACACATAGGTGCGGAGGAGAGGAGGAGGAGATTGGATTTATACCCCGCCAGATTAGAGTCCACCTTCCGAATGACAGTGCCAGTTCCACACATTCCAGCACAAGCCCACCTTCCAAAGCAGCCATCTTCTCCAAGTGACCTGATCTCTGTTGCCTGGAGATCAGTTGTAACCCCAGGAGATCTCCAGCTACCACCTGTAGGTTGGCAACCCTAGTGGGCATTTTGCCAGTAAGACCACCTGATATTCTTCACTAGTGGGTAAAACCTAACCCATGCAAGGGGAGAGAGCCAATTTGGCACAGTGATTAGGAGCACAGACTCTAATCTGGAAAAACTGAGTTTGATTCCCCACTCCTCCACATGCAGCTGCTGGTGTGGCCTTGGGTCAGTCAGAAGTTCTCTCAGAGCTGTTCTCTCAAGGGCAGCTCTCGGGAGAGCTCTCTCAGCCCCACATACCTCCCAGGGCATCTGTATGTGGGGAGGGGGAGGGAAAGGGATTGTAAGCCGCTTTGAGACTCCTTCAGGTAGTGAAAGGTGGGGTCTAAATCCAATTCTCTTCTTCTTCAAGTATCTCCAAATGCTCCTCTGAGAGAGAGTGAACTCATATTTCTCAGAGGTGCGGCCAAAAGCTCGCTGACAGAAAACTGGGAGGGTTGCTCTAGGAGCAATCAAATTAGTGGGAAGTCGCCATAGGTTGATTTTTTTAAACAGGAGACTATTCAGCTGGTGAAAGCTCTTATCCCTGTCAAGATGGCCGCCTGCCAGTTTGCTTCACCAGAAAAATCAGTTCACACTGACTTCATTTTATCATTACCATATTTTAATGTGTGCGTTTTTAAAAAACATCCTTCATCATTTCGCAAGTTCCACAGGGTTGGAATGACAGACATTTGTTTTGAAAGTATCGCTTCTGTGAACGGGACATAATTTGCCTATTCCCGCTGGGCCCCTGAGGTTGGCCATTGATGTAAACAGCTTTCATGTCACAAATGTGTGAGAGTGTGTGTATGGCCCCTCCCCTCCCTCAACAACGTCTGGCAACCAAGGGCCCAAGGCCAAGTGGTGGGCTTCTGGGGGGGGGGGGTGCTAGCAAACAAACAAACAACGGGCAAGCTCTTGAGTTTTATAGCTTTTATAATCTGCTTGTTTGTTCAGAGTGTCGGGTGGCCCATTAGAACCCCGCCTGGCTGTGTTTCTTCTCACACCTACCACGGCTGGCGTTTCCCTTCCCAATGACATCATGCTGCCAGGATCCGCTTCATATTCGTTCTCCGTCTCCAAGGCCAACGCACACCAAACTGGGCTTGGAGTGGAGAACGAATCCCTTCAGTTGCCTGTTCCTTCTTTCGTGGAGGTGGGAAGTGAGAAAAGGTGATGGAATCCACTTATATGCAGAGAGCGCTGCTGGAATCCTAATGTAACCTCTCAGCATTAGTAAAGCTGTAAACTGCAGCGGGACACGAAAAGAGCAAGAAGTTCAGAGGCATGGCTTGTTAGGGCTGCTAGCTCCAGGTTTGGAAATACTTGGGAATTTTGGGGGGTGGAGCCTTAAGGACGGCACAGTTTAGGGAGGGGCAGGACTTCAATGGGTATCATGCCACAGAGTCCAACTTCCAAAGCAGCTGTTTTCTCCAGGTGAACTCATCTCTGTTGCCTGGAGATCAGCTATAACCCCAGGAGATCTCCAGCCACCACCTGGAGGTTGGGAAGCCTTCAGATCACGACCTCTCTCTCAGCATTAGGAAAGCTGTAACCACAAAAAATAGTAAGAAGTTCAGATGCATGGCTTGTTCAGATTCATGTTGGATATGACGAGAAGCCACTGGTTTGTCTAGACAGGAAAAGCGGTCTACCAATACCGGTGTTCACTTTTGTGTTGTCTTCATAACCAACCGCTAGGATTGCCAACCTCCAGGTGGCAGCTGGAGATCTCTCAGAATCATAACTGGTCTCCAGATGACAGAAACCAATTCCCCCAGAGAAAATGGCTGCTTTTGGAAGTTTGGACTCTATGGCATTATAGCCTGCTGAAGACTCCCCCCTCCCCAGGCTCCACCCCTCCAAATCTCCAGGAATTTCCTGACCCGGAGCTGGCAACCCTATGAGGTAGATTATGCTGAGGGTGCGTGACCTGCCCAAGGTGACCTGGCAAGCTTCTATGGCAAAGTGGGGATTCGAATTTGGGTCTCCCTCTCTCCCAGATCCTAGTCTGATGGGTGTGAACAGATGATTATGCTAATTATTCTCTAGAGAACAAATTTAGAGTCCAGTGAGGGCACCTTTAAGACCAACAAATGTTTATTCAAGTTATGAGTTTTCGTGTGCATGCACACTTTTATCAAATAATAAATACATACATACATACATAAATAAAGGTGCCACTGGACTCTACGTTTGTTCTACTGCTTCAGACCAACACGGCTGACCATCTGGATCTATTCTCTAGAGAACAGCCACATCCCTCAGGAGATAGATCCAGGTGGGCGGCCGTGTTGGTCTGAAGCAGCAGAACAAAGTTTGCTTCCAGGGGCCCCTTTAAGACCAACTTTTGTTCTCCATCGTCACAAGCTTAGTGACATCAGGATGCGCAATGCGATTCATTGAAATGTGATTCAGTTAGCATAATGAAGCCATGAATGTGGGATGCTTCTTCCTCGGTATCTGTATCGGGGGACAATATTCTATATTGCCATGCAGTTTAGAGTGTGCCTTATGCAGACTAAGCTCAAAAGAACCGTTTCTAGAGGTAACAGCACGCGTAGAAAAACAAGCAGGCCCTTAGGGGGACCTTGATAATGATGTCAGAAGTAGTTTACCTTCCACAGATCATTCCGAGCCTTCGAGATCCACTGGCAGAGAATTTCTCTGGAAAGTTAATATGCAGTCACCCGATTAAACGAAAACCAAGGAAACAGCCCAAATCATGTGCTTGGAATTTCAAGTCCTCCCATAGCATCTGTAACTGCAGTATTTATGTGGGTGGATGGATGGATAGACGTATGATATTGATAGATACAGACATAGACAGATATTACAAACCACTGATGATAATGATTCTATAGAGGGTTTTTTTTAGGGGTGTGTGTGCGTGTGTGTGCGCTTGTGCCAACCTCGTCACCAGAAAATCTTTGTTGGGGAGGGGGTGGTCCCAAGGGGGCAGTTTAGTACAATGGAGCTGACTACATCATAGGGTTGTGGTTGTCGTTAGGGAAATCTAGAGGAGGAGAGACATGGCTAGGTAAGAGGTGACAGGTAAAAACAGGCAGGGGGAGGAGCAGCAGCACCTGGGGCAATTTGGAAATGATAAAGAAAGGTCAGGATTTGTGACTAGGACTTGTATCCTCTCTGAAGCGCTGCGCATTGCTTCGGAATCAAAGCCTACTCTCCCGCAGAAGATCCAAGATGTCTGGCACGTGTTGCTGAAGCAGCTGGGAGAGCCCCTCGAGGTTTTACAGACACAACAAGTTTCCATTGGCTGGCTAGCAGCAGCAGCAGCAGCAGGAGGAGGAGGAGGACAATAACCCCCTGAGCAGCCCCTTAACCTCTGGTGCCAGTGGGCTATTCTCCTTGTGTCCCCTTCCTATGCAGTGCCCCCCCCCCCACCTTTGCCCGCAATCCAAGAGGAGAGCAAAGACCGGAACTTCATCTTGCACCTCCTGAAGCAGCTCAGGCATTACAATCGCACTGGCAACAAGCCGAGCGCAGGCTGAGGTGTGTTTCCCTTCCCCCAGCAAGCCAACTGGGCACTTCACAGAGAGGGGGAAGAGAGGAGGCATGGCTGTTTGGGGAGGGTGCCATAGGGTTGCCATGTAACTTACCTTAAAAAGCGGGGGAGAGCTGGTCCCAGTCCGGGACATTCGTGCGTGTGCAAAGCATGCATGCACCGCAATGACGTCACTCGGAAGTGACGTCATCATGCTGGACATGTCGCCGGGCAACGCTCTAGCAATCACCCTGAAAACTCTATGGTACCATAGAGTTTTCAGACCAGTTGCTAGAGTGTTGCCCGGTGACGTGCCCAGTGTGATGATGCCACTTCCAGGTGATGTCATCATGCCAGGCACATCGGCCCAATCTGGCCACTACGGGGGTGGGGTTCCCCCCCGCCAGCCGCATCCGGACCAGTGGATTTAGGGTCCTTTGAGCAGGGGAATCCCCGCCCCCAAGCGGGACTTGGCAGCCCTAGGCTGTTTGGGGACAGTGCTGGGCGCTCGTAGGCACCCCCATGCATAGGTCGGCCCTGCTTAGCTTCTGAGATCTGACAGGTTCGGGCTTGCCTGGGCTCTCCAGTCAGGGCATGATTATGAGGATGAGGATGATGATTTACTTAATCTATACCCCGCCCTATCTCATGAGTGGGCCATAGAGATTCTATAGATTCTATAGAGTTTAGTTATTTCTTTCTCTTTTTGGGGGTGAGTATTTGTGTTTCTGTGTGTATGTGCTTGTGAGCCTGGAAGTCATGGTTGACTTCTGGTGATCCCTAGTCGGGCTGAGACGTTTCAGAGAAGTGGCTTGATATTATCTGCCTCTGCATCCCAGCCTTGGTATTCCTCAGAGGTTGCCCTTCCAAATACTTGCCCGGGTCGGCCCTGCTTAGCTTCTGAGATCCGACAAGATTGGGCTTGCTTGGGATATCCTGGTCAGGATGAGTTTAGTTATTTCTTGAATTCAAGAAATTCTAAATACTGCAAGCAGCTCTCCTAGATTCAGTCATTGGAACAGGTTGCGCAAATTCAGTGCACTGTAGTTCTTAATCTTTAATTCACTGTTCCCCTCGTCAGTACCTAACAGTTTCATAGAAATGCCCACCTCAATTTTTTACTAATTAAAATATTTATATGCCACCTTTTCCTCCAGCCATGGCAGCTCAAGGTGGCTTATAAAAACTACATGAAACCAATCCATCTGTACAACTAATTTAAATTAATATTATCCTTATAAACCTAACTACAGAATGCCCACTGAAAAGAACATGTTTCTTTTGGAAGGTGGATAGCCTGGGAGAGAAATTTGGGATCTGCAGTTTTATCCCGAGGGCAGGGTGAGCAACATAAAACAATTCTCCTTCATGGGCAGTCAGACGCTGTTGTTTGGGAGGAGTAAGTTTCCCTAAAATCCCACAGCCCCTCCCCCCAAGTTCTGAATGCCCCTCAAAATGTGTAGATGACCCCTCAGGGGGACATAATAAAATTAATGGATTTTAAGGCCTGAACTAAATGGAGACTGTCATATTTCAGTCACATTATGAGAAAAGTCACTGGGAAAGTGTTATGTCCTAATGGTAACCGCGTATGCGGTCAGAGAAACGCACGTGGCCAGGCTGGCTACCGGAGCTTCGCTTCGGGAGACAATAACCCGGCTTGATTGTAAATTAGACCAAGCGGCCACACAGGTTCCACCAGGGGACCTATGGTTTAAGGTAACTCGTGATTAATCCTATCAGGGAGTGGGCGTAAACTTATCAGGGTAATCATATCAGGGAGTAATCCTATCAGGGAGTTTGGGCAAGGCTGGGGGGTGTGGTTAGACATGTATTTAAGCAGACCCCCGAGCCCTGTTCAGCAGCCTGGAATTGTACCATCAATAAACTTGTGAGCTGATTTCACTGCAACGCGTCTCCGGACCCAGTACCTTATAGAAAGACAATAATGCTAGGAAAAGTGGAAGGGAGGAGGAAAAGAGGAAGACCCAACATGAGGTGGATTGACTCACTAAAGGAAGCCACGGCCCTCTGAGTGCAAGACCTGAGCAAGGCTGTTAACAATAGGATGTTTTGGAAGTCACTAATTCGCAGGGCCACTGTAAGTTGGAAGCAACTTGATGGCATTTAACGCACAGGCTCCAGGAAATGTGGCCAGTCCCCATCTACATACAAGCGTGACCATCTGTTTCCATGTTATCTTCTAGAACTGTGCATGGAGGTGCCACATCCTAGATTCTACCCAGTCTGTTGCTTTTTCTTACATCACCCCGCTTAAGAAGTACAACGTCTCATGACAAGCTAACCTTCAGCTATAGTTTCAACATGAAGTGTATCGTAAACTGCCTCAAGCTATTTGGAAAGGCAGGGTAGACAAAGAGCCCCTGTTGCAGTAGATAGCTTCCCTGACAGCATGGAGCGCCCTGGGTCAGGAGCTTCATCGCCCCCCAGTGGTTCCCCCATCTTCTTCTAGATTCTTCAGCAACAACCAGGAGAGGCCATGAGCCTCTCTCTGTTCACAGGATAAATCACCTTGAACAAAGGGTCCTAGGTGAGGAGTAGGGTTGCCAGACCTCCACTGGGGGTGAGGGGATCCCCTGCCGCACGTGGTATGGCGGTGCAAGAAAAATAAAAACAATGGCTTAGGGTTGCCAGGTCCTGTGCTCTCTCCAGCAGGGGGCAGGAGTTTTCTGGGAGTGAGGGGGTGGAGTGATGTTACCACATGCGATGTCCCCAATGTGATGATGTCACATGGAAGTGACATCATCATGCCAGGGACATCGCGCGGCAACTAGGGCTGCCAAGTCCAACTTGGGAAATATCTGGGGACTTTGGGGGTGGAGCCAGGAGACTTTGGGGGTGGAGCCAGGAGAAAGGAAGTGACATCATTTTGTGATGTCACATCCTGTGATGTTGCTTCCACATGCTGACACATGAACTCATGAAGTTTCCTAATACTGAATCAGGCCATTGGTCCATCAAGGTCAGTATTGACTACTCAGACTGGTAGTGGCTCTCCAGGGTCTCAGGCTGAGATCTTTAAGGTCACCTATGACCTGATCCTTTTTGAGCTGAAGAGGCTGATACCTCCTGCATGTCAAGCAGATGCTCTATCACTGAGCAACGGCCCTACTGAATCCTTCCTCATCTCGGCAGAATATGAAGCCCTAAGTGCTACACAAGTGCTAAATATGATTTTCATATCATAAGAACAGGAGAGAAGCCACAGTGGATCAGCCCATCCAGTACAGCCCATCCAGTACAACACTCTGTGTCACAACAGTGGCCAAAAATACCAGGTGCCCTCAGGAGGTCCAGCAGCGGGGCCAGAACTCCAGAAGCCCTCCCACTGTTGCCCCCCAAGCACCAAGAATGCAGAGCATCACTGCCCCAGACAAAGGGTTCCATTTAGACCTTGTGGCTAATAATAGCCACTGATAGACCTCTGCTGGATGGGGACAGAGAGAGAGACAGACAGACAGACAGACAGAAAAAAGAAAGAGGGAGAGAGAATGAAAAGAGCTGGAAGAGAAACTCACCTTGCCAGCCACATGCAAAAGCAGCTCCTTCAGTCCCTCCTTAATCTCTGGGCGGACCTGTCTTGCTGTGGAAGAAGCTCTCTTGCTGACTTCTTAAAGGGGAAATGTCTGGCGAGGCTTTTTACTGCAGGGCAGGCTCTCTGCAGACATTTCCCTTTTAAGGCAGCCATTTTGTCCCCCCGGTGGCCAACTTTGGAAAAGCGGGAGATAAGCACTAAAAATCAGTGTTTCCCCCGCCCCACCGGGGGACTTGGCAGCTCTAGCGGCAACGCTCTGATATTTGGGGCAAAACCTTATGGGCGCAGGAGCCCATGAAATTGGGGGATCCCCTGCTCCTACCTGGGGGCTGGCGACCCTAGCTGGGGCGATGTCACTTCCAGGAAGTGGTATCACATCGTTGCCAATGGCTGCCCCACCATTGCCCTCAATCCCTGAGCCTGGAGTGGCCCCAGATGAGTCGCATAGCAGCCTCCCCCACCACAGGGCCTAGATGAGCCGTGCAGCAGCACCTACCTGACAAGTTGTCTGGGCCCAGTGGCCACACCAGCCCTGTTAGTTACAGCTCTGTTAGCTACACGGCTGCCAGGCAGTGCCTGACATACAGCAGGCAGATTGTGTGGGGCGCAGCATCCCAGGAGAAAAAAGAAAAAGAAGGCCTCAGCTAATTACCAGACGTTCCGACGACAACTTTCCTGGCAATTCCTACAGCTAACCGGAAGCGACTAGGGTAGCTATAGCAATCTCCAGAAACTCTATGGTAAGATTACCATTGAGTTTCTGGTGGTTGCTAGAGCAACCCTTGTCATGACTGGGTAGCTCTAGGAATAATCAAGACCTCTGTTGTAGGATTGCCAGTTCCAGGTTGGGAAATTACTGGTAATTTGGGGGTGCAGCCTGGGGAGGGCAGTGTGGAAGGGAAGGACCTCAGTGGAGTATAATGCCATAGAGTCCACCCTCCAGAGCAGCCACTTTCTCCAGAACTGATTTCTGTAGCATGGAGATCAGTTGTAATTCTGGGAGATCTCCAAGCCCCACCTGAAATCTGGCAACTCTATAGGAGAGGCATTGTTTTTTCTTTTTAATTTTTCTCCTCAGTTTCCACCCACCAATCAGCTGAGCATCGGCATGCAAGAGTTGTAATAGCCTGGAGGTCTCCCACTATAAGCAGGCAAAAAGAAACCCTAGTTATCCTGGCTGGGCCCACCAGCAGGACATGGACATACAAATCATCTGGTTGTGGTTGCTCCAGCTGAGGAGATCTTAGGAAGCAGGAGACGGAGCCAGCTGGTTTTTGCCAGGTCATCTGCCCCAGATGTTGGCTAAACTCAGAGCTAGCCACATCATGTGGTCAAGTTACGAACCACAAATAAGGGAAATAGAGAATGATGAATCCACAAATGGTGAGAGTCTACTGGGATCTCCATTGATATGTATGCTCTGGAAAAGAAATATACCCTGTTTTAAGATACGCTTAGTGACAATGTATGCATACATACGCTGTTGTTACAATTGCTTCAAAATTCCCCTGGAGCTCTCTGATGTAAATTAATAAGCTCTTCTGTAACTGCCAAATTTCAAGACACTATGACTACTGATTAGAGATAAGTGACTTAAATAAAAGTAACCAGACAGGATAAATAAGATAAATTATATCTGTGAATTTAAAAATGCCTGATAAGAAAAGCATATCACATCTCTGTAAATAATCTCAGGAATGGGGTGAAGGTATACAGATAGCGTGGGGTGTGCATGCAATAACACATTCAGCTGTTATGTACATGCACTGAATACAAGAATTACTCAATGCATATATAAAGGGAAAAAAATTAAGTGTACAGTGTACACGGATTGTACATCCATTCCCTATAACTTGTGATCAAGGCTACTGTCAACTCCTGACCCATGATTAGAAGATAAACATATGTGGAATCGAGTAATCTAGTAAGAGAGCCCATTCATATGACCTAACTACCTTAGGGCAAGGACTCTGACTGTAGGAGAGCTCAATCATCTGTACAGTCACGCCAAATGATAAGGACTTGTCAGGTCCAGATGTGCTGCAGAACATGGAAGAAGGTTGATCTGCCTGAGATGTGTGGTGGAATTTGATTGACCTCATTCCTTCCTTCTTCCATCTTCCCTTCACATGTCCTTCCTTGCCGGGTTGCAAAAGCATTATTATTATTTATTTACACATGTTTTATTTATACCTCGCTTTTTTCACGCTTGAGGATACTTATGTAGGGTCACCGGCACTGCCGCAGCAAATGCTGGGAGATTTTGAGGGTGTCGCCTGGGGAGGGTGGAGTTTGGGGAGGGTGTGATGTCACTTCTGGGTGATGCACTGGGAACATTCCCTAATCTCTATGGTGAAGACCATAGAGACACAGGAAAATTCCTAGAGTGTCACTGTGGAGGCCATTTTTCCTTCTTTTCTTTCTCATTAGGTATGTTGTAGCCCACCTAGAAATCCAGGCCTCTGCATAACAAAGGTGAATGGGGACAAAATAAAGGGGACTGGGGGAAAAAGAAGCCAGCTGCTGGGAAATTAGTGTCTTTCTCATTAGTTATGTTTGTAGCTTGTCTAGAAGGTCAGACATCTGCAAGAGCTGCAAGCTTCTTAGCATGAGCCAAAGACCCATGGCTCTTCACTTGGGGGCACAGAGCCAAAGCCCAGCCATTGAGCACAATGTTTGGAAGAAGTTCTGCCACTACATGAGAGGGAAAGAGACGCCAGTCACTTGCCTTCAACCACACACATCTGTTGGTCAACACTAACACCAACCCACTGAGCCTGTAGCGCTAGACTGGCTTCCTCATGGATGGTAGCGTGCTAAATGTGTGTGTGTTGGGGGGGGGCTCTTAGTGATGCTGGGGGCAATCTTTACCTGGAGTAGTATGTTTGATGAATGAATTATTGCAGTATAGAAGGAAACTGGTAGATTTGGGGGTGGGATTTTTCCAAAGATGGCCAGTATTTGGCAAGGATGCTTGCTGCCTACCTAATATCCATAGCATCCTGAGAGATGATGGTGCAAAGGCCCCTATGCCTTCATTAATATTGTGCAATACCAGACTAGTGAGGCACAAAACCTCACATCTGTTTGGGTTGTTACAGGACAAGAAAGTTGACTTGGCTTGCATAACTGAGACATGGCTGGAAGAACTTGACGTGGTGTTGTCTGTCCCCTCTAACTCCGCCTGGTCCTCTGCCAACCCCACACAGGTGGCCGGGGAGGAGGGGTGCTATTATCCTCTGTCCTTCCACAGATTCCCAGTGCAAGCTATCACTGGCATTGATTGTATGCTCCTGACGCTGGGAACTAAGGGTAAGTTAGGAATACTGCTTTCCTGGCCACCTAGTTCCCTGGCCACCTAGAGGTGCACTCAGACAGAGTCCTGTAGGCTTTTGGACTGATTGTTCTGGGCAATGCTGGTTGGGAAAGCAGAGACATTGAAGGACATTGTGCTTCCTACCTTTGATGGCCCCCGTCTTGACTCAGCCGATCTGGTCACCAGAAGGTGGGGGAAGGAAAAGATTATAAGCCGCTCTGAGACTCCTTCAGGTAGTGAAGGGCGGGGTGTAAATCCAATCTCTTCTCTCTCTCTCTCTCTCTCTCCATCCATCCATCCATCTCTCACTCTCCATCTGAAACTGCCTTATACTGAATCAGACCCTTAGTCCATCAAGGTCAGTATTGTCTACTCAGACTGCTAGTGACTATCCAGGGCCTCTGGCATAGGTCTTTCCGATTAGCTACTGCCAGATCTTTTGACTGGAGATACCAGGGATTGAACCTGGGACCTTCTGCATGCCAAGCAGATGCTCTACCACTGAGCCACAGCCCCCACCCCCTTGACTGAATGGACTAATACTGTGTAATCTGCCTTGAGTCTCAGCAAGAAAGGCAAAGTACAAATAACATAAACAAAACAAAAACAAAATGTCCAGGCATTTTTTTACTCCCACTCTTAAAGTTTTCAGTTCACACACACACATGCATGCGTACACCCCAATCATACTTCCAGATCTGGCCGCAAATGCAAATCAGGCAGCCGCAAATGAAAGGAGATTAAACACATGGACCTAAAAGCAGCCGAAAAGCACCAATCAGTCCTCCAAGTTTTCGAAACAAATCCTTCCACCAATTGGGCTTAGGCGGTGGTATACTAACAGCATAATACTCCAGTCCAAAACAACTAGAGCAGGGGTGGCCAACCTTGCTTAACGTAAGAGCCACATAGAATAAACGTAAGAGCCACATAGAGATGTCTGAGAGCCGCAAGACAGGAACAAATATCACACACACGTTTTTATTTTTAAAAATATGCAAATTTGCTTTTTATTAACGTTAAATGGGACTGCCAAAAATAAAAACAAACGAGGAAAACCAGTTATAAGAAAGAGAGAGAGAGAAACTAGGAAAGCAAATAGATGGGAGGGAGGAGGGAAGGAAGGAAGGGAGTAAGAGAGAAAAAGCATGCCTCCCCTTTGCTTCCCCAGCCGCCCTGCCAGGAGCCGCACAATATGTGTGAAAGAGCCGCATGTGGCTCCCGAGCCACAGGTTGGCCACCCCTGAACTAGAGTCACTCTGTTTAGCATTGTGCTGCCAACCTACTTTTGGAAAAGGGGATGGGCTATCAGCACTCATCTCATTAACTAAGATTGCAACTAATTTTCAGTGAGGAGCACAAAGCCCTTTGGATTTCTGGCACACAGCCGGCGGTTGCAGCAGAAGCTCAAACAAGTTCCTCAGGATCACACTGATAGAAGGTTTTCGACTCTGGGCCAAGAACAATAAGCTGCCTAGCTATTTTGTCTGTCGAGTGTGAACCCGCAAGAGAGAACTGGCTGTGGGGAGACCATGAAAAAAGGACGGAAACATCGTTTTCAAAAATCAACTGGTCTACTGATAAAAAAGCTTGCTGCTGAATCAGTCCAAAACAATTTTTTAAAAAATGACTAGATAATCCCTTAGAACCAACTGAAATGTTATACAAAGTCAGCAAGCTTCCTGTTTGCTTCATGCTTACATTAAAAATAGCAAAGGTAAGGTATGGGAGATGCACATAATGGAAAGAACTGCATGTAAAATGAGTCAGTTTGAAAATAATCCTCCTTCCTCAAATTTTGTAGAAGTGTGGCCAATGATATTGAGCTACTTGATGCAGATAGGAGTGGTCCCCCCAAAACAGAAGTGCTTAGCTGAAATGTCATATTAAGGACGTGTATAAGTTGCGAGATCTGATGTTTGGTATTGCTTACTTACTTTCTATTCTAATTGTCTTTGTTGTTTGTTATGTTATTTCATTGTAATCTGTTTCATGCTTGTGCCTTTGTTAGTTGTACTAAATACAAATTGTCAAATAAAAAAAAATCTTTAAAAAAATAGCAAAGGGTGTGTATTTTGGTGTATGGTACAAAACGCCCCAGTATGGCCCATGGTGTAATTTCAGAGAAATAGAAAAGGTAATCTCAGAATTAAAATGGCAATTTTTCTTTCCTGACTCGAGTTTCCCTGAACTTTCCTTTCCTCAAGACCCCTGCAGTTACCATTTCCCCTTCATTATTTTTAAATATTGAGAACTGCTCGATCACTACAGTACTATAGCATTGTAATAGTCTGTTGACAGGATCTGCTTGTTGCCTGCTTTCATTTATTTAAAAAAGCAAGTTTCTGGCCATTTTCATTACAGAGTTAAAAGGGGAAATGTGCTGCCTGCATCTTTCTCCTTGTAACTTCACAACCAAAAGAGCGAGAGACTTACTTTTTTACAAAAGGAAGCTGGGCAATAGAAGATTGTTGCAATAGAGTGTTCTGATGTCATAATGCTGTACAATCTAGCAATTCTGATTTTCTTTTAAAGCCCTCCAGTTTGCAGAGGTGGATGGAATGGCAACAATGAGGGCAGGACCTCAAAAAATACTCACCTTCCCACCCATATGGCACCCACAGGCCATTTGCTTTGACTCTTTCCAAAAGAGACTGCACCAAACCGTATTTGGGAAAGATCACAGCAAAATAGGGAAAAGACAGACAGTGGCCAGTTAGAGGATGACATAATCTAGATACTCCTAAAAACAACACAGATGGAAGGACTCCAGGGCAGAGCACAAGTGGCATCACGCAGGGGTTAGGGTGCTTTGACACGTGCTAAATAGTGCAGTTTCAATCCACTTCAGCAGCCGTTTGCAAGTGTATTTTGCCATTTCACCCAGCAAAATCCATTTGCAAAAGTGGACTGAAAGTGGATTGCATTATTTAGTGTGTGTCAGAGCACCCATCAGACTGGGATCTGAGAGACTCAGGTTCAAATCCCCACTCTGCCACGGAACCTTGCTGGGTAACCTTGGGATAAAGTGGAAGAGAGGAGAAAGACGTAAGCTGCTTTGGATCCACACTGGGGAAGAGAAAAGAAGTAAATAATAAAACATCTCTGTGGAAACAGCTTGGGGTCCCAACGAGTCAACAAGACCATCGTGTTTCATTTTAGTACTAAAAACAAACTGGGGGAACCCCTGAACCATTTTAAAGATCAGATAAGTGCTCCAAACACCTTATCACAGGCACTACACAATACCTTCAGAGTTTGAAGTCTTGCACAGTGAGGGCCCCAAGTTCCTGTAAACCCACTCATGTGTGAACAGCATTCTGATCAAAGGCAAAAAGAAAAAAGATCTGGTGTGACCTAGATGCGTTCCACAGAATCTATCTGCCACATCTGTACCTTCTTCCTCCCATGAGCTCCGACACTGGTTTCATTTAACCCATGTGACAAACTCGGGCTGCACGACAGCTGCTTACTCAAGGCCTTGCCTTGAGTTTCATGGCAGAGTGTGGAAAGAACTGACCTGGAACTTCCCACAGCTGAACTTCTGATGGTTGATTATTTCAAATGAAAGGGACGGAGAGCCTTCAGTGCTTGCCAGTGCACAGGATAACTCTGTGTCTATTAAATAAGACTTCTCCCTAGACCACAACAACTCCCACATACACACACAATGGCTATAGTTGCTTTTAGACTCAGACTGATTTCCCAGAAACAGCTGTGCTGCGGTCGCTCTTCCATTTGCCCCAGTTGCACTGGTCAGTTTCACACTATTCGCCCTGCAGCCACATTTTGACCTGCAGCTCCTCCCGATTTCCCCCACGTCTTCTCCATCCTGTTTTTTGAAGATTGAGAAGACGCGGTGGAAATCAGGGGGGAGGAGCTGTGGGTCAAAATGTGGCCGCGGGGCAAATAGTGTGAAATTGACTAGTGCAACCAGGGCAAATGGAAGAGCAATTGTGGCACAGCTACTTGTGGGAAATCAGTCTCAAATGCTCATATGACCGGGGGGGGGGGGGGCGCGGGAATATTTGACCTGCCCTCCTCTGATTTACAGGCTGCACACCCTAGCCTCCTGTAAGGGAGAAGGTCTGGTATTACCGTGGTCCTTCTCCAGTGCCCAATGTCTCTCCCCAGCCTAGGAGACAGCAACAGGCATGTCTTCATCAGCCACTTCCCGCCCTCATTTAAAGGCAGCCCTCCGAGCTGCACGTGCTCTGTAAGGGATTCAGGAAGAAAGTCTTGTGTTTGTGGGTGGTCCCCTAGCACCCATCATTGGGTGTTTCTGCCCTGTCTCCTTCCATCCCTGGCCAGCTGATTAGCTGAGGGAGCCATGCCTTACAGCTAGATCCAGCTCCTCCCTCTCACTTCCCCATTTGCTGTCCAGCCAAGAAATGGGTGGGACTTTGTTGAGTGCACAGGCGTCCTTGTGCAGCCTCACCCCCCACGGACCATGTGGGGATGGAGGAGCCACACTCCTTCTCCCACCTGCATCAGGACACGATCCGGTGCCCCGTCTGGCTGTTTGCCACACCGAGCACAGTGGGCCCTTTCATTGCCAGGGGCTGAAGAGGCTTCCAGCTCTATCCCCCCTCTCCTGGCCACCTTTAGAGGGCTGGGTTGTGGGCCACCACTGGGCCCAATTGTCTTGCCTGGCCACAGAGAAGAGTAGGGGATGGCTCCCCGCTGCAACAGCTGCCAGTCAAAGAAGGCACTGCTTGGACCCCCCAACAATGACAAGAACACATAAAGCAGCCTTATACAAACTGAATCACATCCTTGGTCCTTCAAAGTCAATATTTTCTGCTCAGATCGGCAGCAGCTCTCCAGGGTCTCAGGCTGAGGTCTTTCACATCACCTCCTACCTGCTCCTTTTAACCAGGGGCGTCGAGTTTTAAAATCCCAGGGGGGGGGGGGCGGGGGCTCTTGCACGCACGCACACCGGGACCATGTCCCTGCCACCGCCGCTTCTCCCCCCCCCCCCGGCCTGGCCACTCTTGCCTCCGTCCCTCTGTCTGTCCAGGGGGCCAGCTGGGCAAATGCCCAGCGTGCTGGTGTCACCCGGTAGTGACGCCATCATGCTGGGCACATTGCCGGGGCAACGCTCTGGTAATCGCCCTGAAACTCTATGGTGCCATAGAGCTTCGGGGCAATTGCTAGAGCGTTGCCCCAGCAACATTCCCAGCATGATGGTGTCACTTCCGGGTGACACCAGCACACTGGGCATTTGCCCAGCTGGCCTCTGGACAGACGGAGGGACGGAGGCAGGAGTGGCCAGGTCAGGAGGGGAGAGGCGGCGGCAGCTGGCGGGCAGGTGCAGCGGCGGGCACTCCGTTTTGCCAGGGGGGCTCAGTCCCCCCTGGAGAAATTTCGGGGGTGGCTCGAGCCCCCCCCCTGTAGTTGACTCCTATGCTTTTAACTGGAGATGCCAGGGATAGAACCTGGGACCTTCTGCACGCCAAGCAGATGCTCTGCCAGTGAGCCACAGCCCTTCCCCATTTCCTTCCTCCTAGAATTCCATTTCTTTCTCCTCTGCAGAGATCTCTCTTTAAACGACGCTTCAGTACTGAAAAGCAAATTAAAAATCTTATGCAGCATTTGTTTTAAAAAAACGCCTTCTGTTGTTGGCAAGGCAATGCTTGTTGTTGGTTGCTTCCATCTGCTGGCAGAAAATAAAAAAGCCAGAAGGGACCATTAAAAGAGGTTTAATTTACATCAACCGGGGAACGAGTTGATAAGGATGCCTTCAAAGTTCCTCTTTAGAGACTGCACATTTATTTTCTTCTAAAGGACCTTTGTGCGCTTTTTTGCTTTGAGGTTTTTTAACTACCCGTAAACAACTTTTTCCCTCTCATTTCTCTGCAGAAAAACTCCTGCGCATTGCCCAGGATTCTCAGGGCGTATTCTCAGGGGCCCAAAAGGCACTGGCCTGGCCTAGAAAGAGCCAAACAAGAAGCCATGATTTTTAAAGAGTTGGATCTCTTCCATTTTGGCTTGGGAAAATGGGGAGGGGGCAGGAGCTCTCTTCCCCGTGGTGCAGTTCTGAGCCAGATTGGGTTCCCGCCAGTTTGTCGAAGGATATTCCCCACAGCAGCTGTGTGCCTGCAGGGAACTAGAAAAGATCCTTAAGTGCAAGGATGTGTCAGTGGCGACCAAGATCAAGATAGCACACCCCAGTTACTATGTATGGGTCTGAAAGTTGGACTATGAAGAAAGCTGACAGAAAGAAACTTCATTCCTTTGAAATGTGGTGTTGGAGGAGAATTTTACGGATACCGCAGACTGCCAAAAAGACAAAGAAATGGGGTCTAGAGCAAATCAAGTGTGAACTCTCCTTGGAAATCTTCCTAAACTGAGGCTGATGAAGATGGGTAGCCATGTTAGTCTGTCTGTAGCAGCAGGAAAGAGCCAGAGTCCAGGAGCACCTTAAAGATTAACAACATTTGTGGCAGGGTGTGAGCTTTCGGGAGTCACCGCTCACTTCTTCAGATAAAATGAGGCTATCGTACTTTGGTCACATTATGAGAATACGACACTTCCTGGAAAAGACAATAATGCTAGGAAAAGTGGAAGGCAGCAGGAAAAGAGGAAGACCCACCATGCGACCCAATGAAGGAAGCCACGGCCCTCTGTTTGCAAGACCTCAGGCATGGCTGTTAATGATAGAATATTTTGGAGGACATTAATTCACAGAAGTGACTTAACAGCACTTAACACACACTCATGAATACACACTGACACACATACAGAGTTTAGCCCTAAGTCTTGGCATCAACTGAGACGGGGAATATGAGTTAGAATTCCGGGCAACAAGCAGGCTGCCGTGATGGCATCTTGCAGGGTATGATACATCTTGCAGGGTATGATACTGAGGGTGCGGTCACACGGTCGTTTTAATCGGGATTCGCCACTGTTTCCTCACGGAATTAAATTTGCTGATCAGACAGGCCGATCTGCCTCCCATGTCGAAGCAGGCTCACTCCCGCAATGCTCCCGGGTCCCTCGCACATTTTCCGACCCCGGGAAAATCAAGTACTTTCTGGCTCCTTGAGCTTTAAATCCGCGATTTTCCCGATCCGGACAGCCCTCTCTTGCAATGATTGCGATTAGGGCCATCTGATCGTTCTTCCATGAGATGATTCCCCCCCCCCCCATCTTCTGCTGTTGAGCGCATGAGCAGTTCACCACTCAAGCACCTGGAGGTCCTAGGCGTTTCGAGTATCACCTTGCCGCCCTTTTCTTTCCTCAAATTACTCTTCCCTCTGCCAATACAATCTGGTTTCCCAGTAAGGACCCCTCGCGCCCGACCCCCCCTTC
This sequence comes from Lepidodactylus listeri, assembly GCA_029233225.1. Taxonomy (NCBI): domain Eukaryota; kingdom Metazoa; phylum Chordata; class Lepidosauria; order Squamata; family Gekkonidae; genus Lepidodactylus; species Lepidodactylus listeri. The sequence goes on along the minus strand of JARCFY010000010.1, from coordinate 13,916,578 downwards.
CCCATCCATCTGGAGCACCTGAGCGGCGTGGAACTCTTATTGCTGCTCGGCCGGTGTCAGGGGCTGTGCCAGGCAGTGGCCGGTGGGGCTCAGGGCCCAGAGCAGAGCACGGCATGAGCCAGCCAGCTCCTCTGTGCGGCTTCCGTTGTTTCATGGGGGTGGGGTTTGTGCAGCTGGTGCCCAGTGTGGAGGAGGACTTGTGCTCTGCGATGCCCACAGGATAGGGGAAGGGGGGGAGCATCAGCCAGCAGCTTCGGTTCTACATATGACACGAACAGTGACAAGGGATGAGCCGATTGCCTTCATTTTGTTCATTTATTAACAGGATCATCTGCAGATTTCACCGGCGGATTTGGCCAAGCACATGTGCGCATGTGCAAAGCTATTTTTTTTTAAAATCACACACTGCGCCGCCCAAATGGCGGCAGGGCTATCTGGACACTGCCACGAGGCTATTCGTGCAATGGTTGTGGGGTGATGTGTGATCATCCCCAACCTGGAAAAAAAACACCTGACTGTAGTATAGCGGGACCGATATCATAAGTTTTCTTGCTGTGTAGCCACAGCCTGAATGGTGGGCAAACCATCTTTCAGGGAAGTTTGTCTGCCATCACCCAATTGAGTTACTAAGCAATCAGCAAGGCCCTCAGAGGGTTCCCTGGAACAAGACCTTTCCACTTCGTGCTGCTGTCCCAAAATAAATCAACGCTTTGAACCCAAAAGCCACTAGTTCTCCTGGTAGGGAAAATGGGCGGCGATATATGTTTTCCTTATTATAATTTGCCCCTTATTACTCTTTCTGATCCAGCACCTTCAATACTGAAATGCACAGAGGGAACTTCTGTGTACGAACTGCCCCATTCATTTCACAGAGGGCAGGGATGAATGTGTAGCACTGCCATAACTAAAACCAAAGCTTTGGTGAATGGATTCCTACGCAGATAGATTAAGTGCATGCAGGTCTGGAGCAACTGAAACTTTATCCAATATTTTCTTTGTGTGTCGAGAGATCTGTGGATACAGCTAGTGTTCCCTCTAAGCTGAGTTAGTGAGAGCTAGCTCACAGTTTTTTAGCCTCTGGCTCACACATTTTTGTCTTAGCTCAGGAAGGATGGCTCCAGAACAAACTCATGCAGTAGCCAAATCGCTCGCTCACACCTTTCATGCCAGTAGCTCACAAAGTAGAATTTTTGCTCACAGGACTCCATACTTAGAGGGAGCATGGGGAGGGGAAGGGAAGGAGATTGTAAGGAGATTGGTGTACTGTGTATAGTTCTGGTCGCCACACCTCAAAAAAGATATTATAGCATTGAGAAAAGTGCAGAAAAGGGCAACTAGAATGATAAAAGGGTTGGAACACTTTCCCTATGAAGAAAGGTTGAAGCACTTGGGGCTCTTTAGCTTGGAGAAATGATGGCTGAGTGGTGACATGATTGAGGTTTATAAAATTATGCATGGGATAGAGCTGGTACAGAAAGAAGTACTTTTCTCCCTTTCTCACAATACAAGAGCTCGTGGACACTCCATGAAATTGCTGAGCAGTTGGGTTATAAAAGATAAAAGGAAGTACTTCTTCACCCAAAGAGTGATTAACACATGGAATTTACTGCCACAGGAGGTGGTGGCAGCTACAAGCATGGACAGCTTCAAGAGGGAATGGAGCAGAGGTCCATCAGTGACTATTAGCCACAAAGTATAGATAGGAACTCTCAGTCTGGAGCAAGTGATGCTCTGTATTCTTGGTGCTTGGGGGGGCAACAGTGGGAGGGCTTCTAGTGTCCGGGCCCCACAGCTGGACCTCCTGAGGGCACCTGGTGTTTTTGGCCACTGAGTGACAGAGTGTTGGACTGGATGGGCCACCGGCCTGATCCAACATTGGCTTCTCTTATGTTCTTATGTTCTTGTGTTCTGTGTGCCCAGTAAGGGGAAATGTGTACATTAAAGACTATGAAGGACGCAGATTCTGACTGGCAAGAGCAATTATCATTGCATGATTTATACACAGATTTGTACAAATTTAAGACTGCCCTGGAGTGTCATTTGGTTTATTAGCATCTTGGTCTATTGTCTGCTTGTTCATTGATTGATTGCTGATTGTTCTAACTTGATTTTACCACATGAGATTGTTGCTCATTTATATCCATTCGTTGTGAGCCGCCCTGAGCCTGTCTCAGGATGGAGCGGGATATAAACCCAATAAAATAAATAAATAAATAAATGTTGTGCTTTTTCTCCCACTGCCCCAGGTTGGTGGTGGAAAGTGCGGTCCAAGGTCAAGCCAAGGCCACCCCATAAGGTTTTCAAGGCATGAGACGTTCAGAGGCGGTTTGCCATTGCCTGCCTTTGCGTAGTAACCCTGATATTCTGTGGTGGTCTCCCAACCCTGACCCTGCCTCTTCTGAGATCTGAAAAGATCAGACTAGCCTGGACCATCCAGGTCAGGGTCTGGTCTGCCCCCAGTTACCACGTATTATCATCAAACTACTACCCTTTATGTGATTACTGGCATTTACACACAAGCTTAGTTAAAGTCAAGACTGCACTAACCTGGACTATAATAAAATAGTCCAATATAATAAAACAGTCCAAAGAGTGATTAACATGTGGAATTCACTGCCACAGGAGGTGGTGGCAGCTACAAGCATGGATGGCTTCAAGAGGGAATTAGATAAACACAAGCCGGAGGACCTGCGATACTCACGGGGGGGGGCAGATGAGCCTCTCCCCCCTCCCTCCCCCTGCCCTCCCCCACCGTGCGCCAAGCCTCTCCCCCTCCCTCCCTGGAAATCGGCAGCGGCGGTGAGACCCGCCGCGCCTCTTTCCCCCCTCCCTCCCTGAAAACAGTGGCGCGCCGCCTCCCACCCCCTCCTCAACAGTGGCCAAAGCGTTCTCTGCACATGCGCAGAGAACACTTTAACTTTTCGGGGGATTTAAAGATCCCTCGAATTTTTTTTTAGAACTTTTTGGATTTTTCTGCACTCCCCCCATGTGTAGGGAAATCTCCCTGCCCCCAGGTGCCCCCCCCCCATGGATTTAGGTATCCGCACGCAGGGGGCACCTTCGGAATTAGTATATAGATATGGAGCAGAGGTCCATCAGTGGCTATTAGCCACAAGGTATAGATAGGAACTCCCAGTCTAGGGCAAGTGATGCTCTGTATTCTTGGTGCTTGGGGGGGTAACAGTGGGAGGGGTTCTAGTGCCCTGGCCCCACTGGTGGACCTCCTGAGGGTACCTGGTGGTTTTGGCCACTGTGTGACACAGAGTGTTGGACTAGATGGGCCACTGGCTTGATCCAACATTGGCTTCTCTTATGTTCTTATGATGGGAGGGCATCTTTAAGATGCTGTAGTTATTCAAATTCACTGGTTTTAGCAGCATTGCTGATGCAGAGCCACACTTTTTTGTCCACCCCAAACAGAGCAGCCACTACCACTGTGACCAGCCAGTCACTACCACTGTCACCCAGATGAAGCCTACCAGGTTCCAGTCCAGATCTTTTCTTTGAACTGTGATCAAAGCATCCGCATACAAACTACATTTTCCCAGTGAACTCAGTCAGTGTGCCATCCATCACATGCCTTTCAGATCTTCTTAGGTTGTTTTGGAAGTTGATAGCTGTGGCTTGGATCCGAAGCGACTTCCCTCACTCCCCCTTCCACTGCAGCCATTTGTGCCCTTGAAATTATGCCCCTGTGGGTCAGTGGCCCCTCCAGGAACAGTGACGGGCATAAAGTGGGGGTCCACAGTGGGAGATGGGAATAGGCAGAATAGGCAGAAACCAATGCTATGCCAAATGGAACAGCGATTTAGGAGCCAAGCCTATGGTAACAGTCTGAGGTCTATTGCAGCAAGTGCATCAAAGCTATGGTGGTGGCTTCAAAGAGTGTACTGATTTCGGGACGCATCTTGGCATGTGGCTCTACTGAATGTTGTGGTTATCTAATGCCATGGTGAAATGAGCCGCAAACATGCCCCAAGTGTGTTTTCATATACAAGTGCGAGATCCCTGGTGGTGACGGTCTCAAAGGGCCTGCCCATCCTCCCTCAAAGAGCCGGAGGACACCAGTTCTGCTAATTTTCCAGCTTCCTTTGGACAGGAAGAGCACTAAGTAACATTTGCTTTTTTTGCTTCTTCACTTGGTTAGATTTCTTTACTCTACTGCTTAGGAAGGGAAGCCATCCTAAACACAGTTAACACCATTTTTTTCAAAGCTTTCATGCTGGGTTCACTTAAAGCCTTGCATAAATCTACTCCTGCGTTTGTTTCACCAAACTGAAAAGCAGGGCACTTAAATTCCCTCTAAATTCCGCTTGGGGGCCCCAAAGGCCAGGGGTAATCATAGTTAAAACTATGCCTCACCGTCGCTGCGGGGGGGTGGGGGGAGAGCTTGGCGGGCCCGGTGCCTGGGAGCCACGTGGGCCTCACCATCGGTGGGGGGGCGGGAGGGAGAGGAGGCCTGGCAGGCCCGGCGGCTCGGAGCTGCATGGGCCTCGCCATTGGTGGGGGGGCTGGCAGGAGGGAGAGAAGGATTGGCAGCCCGGCGGCTTGGAGCCACATGGGCCTCACCTTCGGTGGCGGGGGGGGGGCGGAGAGAAAGGAAGAAGGCTTACCTGTGGTGGCTTCCTCCTCCTCCACATGGAGCTCCCACGCCCCCATGAGTATTGCAGGTCCCCCCTTCTTGTACTGCCTATTTTTCAAGGACATTTGTTCCACATATCTCACCCCTGTTCTATCCAAGTTCCCAGGAAGATCGGATAATCTCGGGATGTATCTTCAGGACCGCCTCCTCTGGTATGTCCCCAAAGAGCTTTACGCTCTGCTGGAAATATTCCACTGGTGATCTCTAGCCCTAAAGACATCCGGCTGTCCTTGACTAGAGCCAGGGCTTTTTCAGCCCTGGCTCTTACCTGGGAGAACTCTCTGCCAAATAACATCCGTGCCCTGCGGGACCTTATGCAGTTCCACCAGGCATGTAAGGTAGAGATGTTCCACCAGGCTTTTGGCTGAGGACAGCGATGGGTACCATCTTATCTGGCATTCCCTCCCCCACCAACTTTCTCCCGCTTGCGGGATAGTAATACATATTGTACCTACTGTGGCGCCATTATAAGTTCTTTTAACTGTAACGTCACTGTTTTATTTTTGGTTTTACATTGTATTTTCGTTGAAAACCACCCTGTGAACTCAGGGAAGGGTGGTATATAATCTGAAATTATAAATAAATAAATAAGTTCTGAACGCATCTCCTCCTTGCAGACCGATCTAATGAGACCACCTCTAAAGTGGCCAAATTCTATGCTGAGGCTTTGTCCATAAAACAGCAGATATTCCAACCCTTTTAATAACATTTACATATAATTAACTACACCTGCCATGAATTTTAATCTTTGTATCATGATCTTACATTTATACGCAAACTGTGCTGATAAACTGCTGTTGGTTGATCATTCGATCGTAATAAAAGCGAAAATTTGAAAAAATTCCTTGCCACCACCTAGTAATACCCCCACATTTTTTGATTTTTTAAAAAAACATTATTTGAGTTGCCTAAAGGTTATGCTGTCTCTTCTCTCTGGCATAACAGTGTACATCTCCCCTGATTTTGTTTAAAACAGGAGGAGGGCAGGAGCTGGGTTGGGAGCAGGAAGAAGGCAGCACGACCTCACTTCACACCAGTTTGATTAATGAGTCTCGGCTAATTGTGCGAGAAAGTTGCTAGACCTTTACCGTGCAAGTTCGGGGTGATTGCTTAGCCAATCATGGCCAGCATGTGAAAATAGGAGATGTTTAGTGTTCAAGCGCCGGAGCCAAAAGAAGGCCATTTGGAGCAAGGCTCGGAGAAACACCCACTTCTTTGAAAAGACGTTGCTATGCTCCGCTAAACCTGTAAGCCTCTCTGACTGAAAATGTCCCTCCCCCCCCCCCCGCCCTTTCTTGTCTCTCCTGGTTTTCAGACAGATCTTATCCCTTCTCCATCTCCCCAAGCAAAAGCAAGGCACACTGGCTAGCGTGCAGACAGATGGATTTCACGTTTCAGGGTTTTTAATATTTCACTTTTATATTGATTTCGCAGAAAATGGTCCTGCTGAGAGGCTGAGAAATGGCGCCTGTCGTTTCCCTCCACCCTGCTTGCTCCGGCACTTGGGTCTATGACTGAAAGGTATCCCATGAGAAAATACTAAACAAAGGGGGAGGGAAGGAAAGGGGGAAAGAAAGCCTGCTTCTCAGAGGGCACTTCTCAATCTGCCCAGCCGCGTCAAAATAAGACACAACTGTCCCTTTGAAGTTCAGGACACAGAATTCTCACCCAGTCTACGCAGGGGAGAAAAGAAACTGGCTTGATAAATCACACACATGCCTGTGCATTCGCGCCATACGTGCCCAGAGTGTTTTTGCCTTGCCCACATAGGACAGTCAGTTGAAGAAGGGTTTAAGGGTCCTTACAACCTCTCTCCAGAAACACAAAGTCCATGAAAAAAAGCATACACCAGTCACAGAATTCTGGATAAAAGAAGATACGCTGGACCTATATACAGGCTTGCTATGTCTGTGGCAACAAAGACAACCTAGCACAAATCAAAAGATAAGGCTGGCACAAAGATACAGCAGCTAGCATACAGCGTCTTTTGACGCCCACAGCGGTAGTACGTGACTAAAACTTTTGAGATCTGTGACATGAATTAGGGTTGCCAGGCCATGCCTAACAACCACTGGGAGTTTGAGGAGTGGGGACCTGTGACATGGTATCACTTCCAAGAGAAAATTGGAAGCAATGTCATGTAGCTCTAGGAATTGCTAAAAAACTCTGTGGTAAAACCATAGAGCTACTAGCAAATCCTGGAGTGAGTGAGTTTTCCCCAGAAGTGATGTCATGCTGTGCGCGGTGCCAGTGTTTTAAAATAGATTGACCCTCTACCGCTTGGAGCAGTGGCAGACAGTGAGAGTTGCCAGTGGGGCCCCTTCCACCACAGCAGGAGACCTGTTCCCTCTTGACAGTAGGTAGCCCTTGGGGAATAGAGGCAGTGTGCCAGGGGTGATACCTCTGGTCTGGGAAGTTCCTGGAGGTTTGGGGGCGCTGCCTGGGGAACCTGAGGAAGCGATGGAGCTCAGCAGATGTGATGCCATGGAATCTGTCCTCCGGAACTGCCATGTCCTACAGGGGGGGCTGATTTTTGTAACCAGGGGATCAGTTGGGATTCTGGAAGAACTCCATGTCCCACCTGGAGGATGGTAACCTGTTGTGCATTGAGCCTGAGTCATCCCTGAACTAGTACCTGAGGCTGGCTGAGCTTGTTGCTCCTGAACAATAGCTTACCAGGATCCTGGGATGGACCTATAGAAAAGTAGTGTTTTGTAAATAGCCTATCGTTGGGAGTGGGGTGTGTTTGGGTGTGGTGTCTGCATGCTATATAAACAGGGCTGCGGCCCTGGAGTTTGTGCTAGTTGTGTTCCTGAAATCACTAAGTAAAATAGACCTGTTCACTGCAATGTGTCTTGAACCCAGTATTTAACATAACCCTACTGTCTGTGCATGTACAGAGCCTAGCAAAACAGCCGCATAACCTGTGGAAGGGAAAGCAGTGCACCCACCCGGCCCATGTGCACACCGACCTCTCTGCCTTGTGCAGTCCCGCACTGCCACTATGTGTGGTGTGTGGCAATCCAATTGAAGGCAAGCCTTTTCTGAAAGGAAACAGGAGAGACAGAATCTGCTGGAGGGATAAACTTTGGGAAAAAGGCCTCTAGTGGGAGAGCTGTGGCAGGAAGGAAGCTGGACAGGCAGTGGAGCAAGAAACAGGAACTTGGGGAACCAGGGTTGCCAGCCTCCCTGTGGGAGGAGGGAAAAATGGCTGTCAGGCTGAAGGTGTGACATTCCTTTCTGGGCAAAACCAGGGTAGAACCGCTTTCAGAAGGGGAACCCAAGAGCTCTTTAAGTGCTGTTAACTTTAGGATGCAATGATGGATTTACTCGAGGGGAAAGCAGTTTCAATTAGTATTCCTAGACTGTCTGCACTTTGAAGTAGCAGCCAGTCTGCTCGTACCTGGCCGGTAGTGGCAAAGCTTCGAAACTCCAGGCCAAGTTTCCTCCGTTGGGACTCCCAGTATCTATACAGAGCCAAGAGAGAGAAATAAACAGAAACAAAAAAAATCAATGTTGCTTCTAAAAACATGCATGCACATTCTATTCTGGTCCTGATTTACTTCTGGAGAGAGACTCTGAAAGCTTCTCATATCACGGTAGCTGGGAATAGAAATCTGCTTGACTGGCGGCTCTGACAGGTGCCGTTTCCAATAGATCTGTAGCAGCCCGAACCATCCCACACTGTTATTTACAGCTCAGGTGCTCCCCTCGAGACCGGGACTGCAACGATGAGTGATTCTCTGTGGCAGCAACTCCCCCCCCCCGCCCCAATGATAGGCATTCTGAAGCCGTGCGCTGCTGCGGCTGTGATCCAAGCCCCCGCTGTTACGAGATGAAAAGGAATAGATAGTAAACGGATCTTCTGACAGGTGTTCAAAAAACAATCCAGGACACAATTCAAAGCCATCCTGGGCCCTGGCACTGCAGCCCCACGATGAGGCAGTCTGAGTCCACCGCGGGACTCTGCCCTCAAGCAAACAGATGCTTGCCAGCGAAGATGAAATACCCCGAAGCAAGATTTTTTTGCCACTCGGCTGAATGCAAGATACTCTTCTCTTTGGCGTGGGAATTGCAGCTCTTAACGTAACTCTGTTCAGCAAGCTCTTATTGTGGATCTGAATTGACTTTAACATTGCCAGCCTCCAGGTGGGGCCTGGAGATCTTCTCAAAGCAGCAGAGGATAAGGGCTCGCAAGAATGGGTTTAAATTAAGGGCAGGAAGGTACCGGCTGGATCTTAGGAAAAACTTCTTTTTGTGCAACAGTGGAATCAGCTGCCTCAGGGGGTGGTGAGCTCCCCCTCCCTGGCAGTCTTTAAGCAGCGGCTGGACAAACACTTGTCAGGGATGCTCTAGACCAGGGGTGGGCAAATTGCAGCCCGGGGGCCACATGCGGCCCGCCACAGAGTTTTTTGCAGCCCGCCAAGAAGATTTCAGGACTTCAAGAAAATTGAGCCTAAATTCAATTTGCACTCTTATCCCATCACTGCTGGTATTGATACAGCACCTGAGGAGCTGCAGCTTGAACTTATTGACATGCAGTCAGATCAGACTGAGAAAGAAATGTTTAATGCTGTGACATTAGTTGACTCTTACAAATCTTTGTCTGCTGAAAAAATTTCCATGTATGAAGAAATTTCCTGGGAAAATGTTCTTTATATTTGGGTCTACATATATTTGTGAGCAAAGTTTTTCTTGCATGAAGATCAACAAGAGTAAATATAGATGCTCTTTGACAGACATTAACTTGCAGGCTGTGATGAGAATCTCAACAAGCAATCTCACTCCTGATTTCAAAAAAATTGTAGAGAAGTGTGATAGGGTACATTTGTCTCATTAAACTGATTCTAAAATTAAATGTGCTTGCAGCTATTGACGATATGAAATTAGCACAACAAATAAATTGAATAAAACTACCACTATTTTATTTAATTTATATTTATTGATTTTTATGATACAATTTATACCTTTTCTGAAATGCAAAGTTAACGAATGAATGCAATCATTTTAAAAGGTGCGGCCCTCCGCTAACCTCCGCTCCCACAAAGTGGCCCCCAAGCCAAAACAATTGCCCACCCCTGCTCTAGATTGATGCTGCATTGAGCAGGAGGTTGGACTAGACGGCCTGTATGGCCCCTTCCAACTCTGTGACTCTATGATTCTATGAGAAGGTTGAGGGGAGGGACACAATTGCTCTCTTTTCAGTATCTGAAGGGCTGTGGAGGGCAGGGAGCTGTTCCTGTTGGCAGCAGAGGAGAGGACTCGCAAGCTATGTTCCCTCTAAGCTGTGGAGTCTTGTGAGCAAAAATTCTACTTTGTGAGCTACTGGCATTGAAGTTACGAGCAAGTGATTTGGCTGCTGCAGAAATTAGTTTGCTCTGGAGCCATCCTTCCTGAGCTAAGACAAAAATGTGTGAGCTGGAGACTAAAAAACTGTGAGCTAGCGCCTACTGACTCAGCTCAGAGGGAACCCTGCTCACAAGAATGGGTTTAAATTAAGGGCAGGAAGGTACCTGCTGGATCTTAGGAAAAACTTTTTGATAGTAAAAGTTGTTCAGCAGTGGAATCAGCTGCCTGGGGAGGTGGTGAGCTCCCCCTCACTCAGCAGTCTTTAAGCAGCAGCTGGACAAACACTTGTCAGGGATGCTCTAGGCTGATCCTGCACTGAGCCAGGGGTGGGACTAGATGGCCTGTAGAGCCCCTTCCATGATCTCCCGGAATTACAACTGACCTTCAGACTACCGAGATCAGTCCCCCAGGCAGCTTAGGAGGATGGATCCTACAGTATTATACCCCATTTTGACCCTCTCCTCTCCAAATCCCACCTTTCCTAGACTCCACCCCCAAATCTCCAGAAATTTCTTAACCTGGAGTTGGCAATCCTAGCTGACTCAAATGGGATTTAAGAGAGACAAGACCTGTTATTCAGTGCATGTAAAATCACAGTTGACTTACGTGGATGGATATGGGAATGATTTAGGAGTCTAAATCATCATCCCCAAATGCATCACCCATGTAAGTCAACTGTTTGGAATGGATTAGGGAAGTATATTTCATGCTGCATACCATATACTAAATAGCTCCTCCGATGTATATTCAGAAATATCCTCACTCAGCCACAAAGCTCACTGAATGACCTCGAGCCAGTCACTCTCTCTCTCTCAGCCTAACTTATCTACCTAACAGGGTTGTTGTGAGTATAAAGAAAAGGGGGGAAATTACCCAACTCTCTTTGGTTGAAAAGGTGGGACAAAAATGGAACAGACAGTAGATAAAGCAATATGAAACTTTAAGCAAGGATTCAGGAAAAATTATATAGTGGGGGATTATGAATCACCCACATCACACGGGTAGTTTGGCCCTCAAAGTTTTGAGAAACAGACTCCAGTTTTCAGCGGGGGCTTTTTACTGTACCACAACCTGCTTGATTGTTTTATCTTTTTCTTAAGTGCTTAATGGACTGTAATTTTATTTACAGATCTTTGATCCACGTTTCTTAATGTGCTGCTGCATATTGGATGTGTGTTGGGAAAGCAATAAAATACATTGTAAAATAGAAGATATAAATATGGGCCCCTCGCAGACACAGTACTAATAATGCTTTGATTTAACTGCTGACAAGAGTGAATAAGGACCTTTCTTGGGATTGTTCTCAAGGAAGCATATAGTGATTAGCAGCAGTGTTCCCTCTAAACTGAGCTAGTGTGAGCTAGCTCACTGTTTTTTAGCCTCTGGCTCACATGTTTTTGTCTTGGCTCAGGAAGGATGGCTCCAGAGCAAACTAATTTATGCAGCAGCCAAATCGCTCGCTCACAACTTTAATGCCAGTAGCCCACAAAGTAGAATTTTTGCTCACAAGCCTCCAAAGATTAGTCGCTCTTCAAGGGAGGCCACGATTCCACTCAGTGTGGAGTAACAAGGCTTGAAACTTCTCCGTCCCTCCTTTGACCGGCTGTCAATCTAACTGGTTTTAAATTTTGGATGAGACAAGACAGACATCAAAGCGAAGTCTCATTGATTGATCTTAGTGTTTAAAGGAAAGTTTGCCAAATATAGATCAGCTTGTTGGATAAAGCCCTAAACCTAAGACATTGGGCTGGAGGATTTCAATCAAACTCCTTTTCCGCTGGATCCAGCCTCCATTATCACAACTTACTCAAAAAATTTGGGGGGGGGAGTAGCTGACCCTTTAAGATGCAAATGATTTTTAATTTCATGTTCAGGACGCGTTATTGTACTTACCTCCCAGATCTTCTCCAGCTGTTCAAAGGCGTTGCAAACCCCTGGAAACAGGGGCTGACCCCGAAGCATCTCGATGAATATGCAGCCTGCACCCCTGGAGGGAGACAACGGGTATTCTCTTTATTCACTCATTCATGCAATACAGCTACTAAATATAGAAAGATACATACAATACATGCCGATCAAGATGAAAGAAAAAGACATACATATTTTCAATTGAAAACAAAACATGTGGCAGGGCTCATTTCGTCGCAGGGGCTCCTCTGCATATTCGGCCACACAACCCTGATGTAGCCAATCCTCCAAGAGCTTACAGCAGCCCCTGTAAGAAGAGCTCTGTAAGCTCTTGGAGGATTGGCTACATTAAGGGTGTGTGGCCTAATATGCAAAGGAGCTCCTGCTATGAAATGAGCCCTGTGTGTGCATGAAAATGTCAGAAGATGGAAGGTGGCAAGTGCTGACTTTGCTACAAGCATCCCACATGTTTATGGTACCAGTGGTGGCCACCTCAATTCCTGCCCTTGGTTCTGGCAGAAAGGGCTGTCAAAGTGGCAGCAAACTTACAGTGATCCTGTAGGGTTTTCAAGGCAAGAGGCTTTCAGAGGTGGGTTTGCCATTGCCTGCCTCTGCGTAGCAACCCTGGACTTCCTTGGTGGTCTCCCATCCAAGTCCTAAGCAGGGCTTCCAAGATCTGACCAGATCGGGCTAGCCTGGGCCATCCAGGTTGGGGCAGAGATGAGCAGAGGTGGGTTTGCCATTGCCTGCCTCTGCGCTGGGACCCTGGACTTCCTTGGTGGTCTCCCATCCAAGTCCTAACCACAGCCGACCCTGCTTAGCTTCTGAGACCTGACAAGAGTGGGTAGCCTGGACCATCCAGGTCAGGGCTCCAGCCCCTCAGTGTTATATAAGAAACACAGGCAATGGCTGCCAAAGAGCTGCTGCCCCACAGCGCCCTCCTGTGCCAATGTGGTCCTTGTGAGACAGCCAGAAGGGAGAAGCCCTTTCTACTGCTCACCGCACCAATATCGCTGCTAGCCAAAGTTGGCTCTCACCAGATATCCACCTCAGAAGAATACTCCGTGGCTCCCAGCAGCACATCAGGAGGCCGATAGCCCAGGGTCACCACCTCAGCGGAGTAGGTCTGACTGGGAATGGACTTGGCACGAGCAAGGCCTGCCAGAGGAGGGAAGGAAAATCTGTAACCTTAAACCGCATGTGACGCTTGCATTCTACATCACTTCCTGTAGCCTTTATTTATGTGCGTGTTTAAAACATTTTCCTATGCTGTCTTTCCACCCAATCAGGGTCCTCAAGGGAATGAACACAAAAACATCTACTGAACCATTAAAAACAACATTTCAAATGATAACACAATTCAATAAAGTTATATAAACGAGCGAAGCCAGAGCGAGGGAGGAGGGCCTGTAACTGTTACTGGGGGTACGCCAAATGAAACAAAAAAGTCTTCACCTGCTGGCGGAAGACCCCAACTGAGGAAGACAGACAAATCTCCCTGGGGAGGGAGTTCTAAAGTGCCACCACCGAGAAAGCCCTTTCTTGGGTGCCACCCATCTAGCCTTGGACGGCAGGGGCCATTGAAGCAGGGCCTCTGAAGATGACTGGAGTGTATGGGTAGGTTCCTATGGGAGAAGGTTGTACATTTTACGTCAATTGGTCTTTGAGATATGTTGGTCCCAATGCTTCCTCTAAGCTGGGGAGTCTTCTGAGCAAAAATTCTACTTTGCGAGCTACTGGCATTAAAGTTGTGAGAGAGCAGCTTGGCTACTGCATAAATTAGTTTGCTCTGGAGCCATCCTTCCTGAGCCAAGACAAAAGTGTGTGAGCCAGAGGCTAAAAAACTGTGAGCTAGCTCACACTAACTCAGCTTAGAGGGAATACTGGTCCCAGGCCGTACATGTTGGAAGAAGAAGAAGAAGAGACTGGATTTATACCCCGCCCTTTACTCTGAGTCTCAGAGAGGTCTCCTTTCCCTTCCCCTCCCCACAACAGACACCCTGTGAGGTAGGTGGGGCTGAGAGAGCTCTGAGAGAACTGTTCTTGAGAGAACAGCTCTTAGAGAACTGTGACTGACCCAAGGTCACCCAGCTGGCTGCATGTGGTGGAGAGTGGAGAATCAAACCCAGTTCTCCCAGATTAGAATATGTGTTCTTAACTACTACACCAACCAGCCGCAGCCTCAAGACTGGGTGACAAGAAAGTCAGATCACTAGATAGTCTGACTTACTTCCTGTGTTTGCTCTTTTGCCACTGTTCCTTTGATATGTAGAATGCTACTCTCAGGGAAATTGCCTCTCTTCCTTCCATTCCCGCTCGAACACACTTCTCCTTGCACACACCAAGAGGGAGGACACGCTGTCCCCATCTTGACACCATGCTGCAGATGGCCCTCTTACCATCTGCATCCATCCATGGCAAGTTAGACTAGAACACTACCCTACCTCTAAACTTTCCTATCTAGAATGTAGTTCCTAAACAGACTCTTATTAGTCTGATAAGTAGCTTTGTGTAACTTTGTAACTAAGCTAGGATACCTGGTGCAAAGACACTTCTGCGAGTGTAGCTTAAAGCACTCTGCTAAGCTAGTCAGTGGTAACTGGACTAAGTTAACCCAACAGTTCAGGGTTTTAAAAGTCAACAACAGGACCCTGAATTGAGCCCAGAAGCAAACTGGTAGCCAGTGCAGGTGGAACAAGACTGGAGTGATATGGTCCCCGACCCAATCCAGTCCACACTCTGGCTGCAGCATTCTGTACCAACTGTGGCTTCTGGATGGTCGCCAAGGACAGCCCTATGTTGAGCGCCCAGGAATGATATGGATGGTTCTGCCTCTCTTGGCCATTGGTGACTCTGAACCTTCAGTGACAAACTTTTACCATTTGTTTGCACCATTTCGTTTCAAGATGTTGGTGTTGACCTTTAAAGCCTTATGCAAATCTATGGGACCGCCTCTCCCCCTATGTGCCCCAAAGCACCTTCGCTCTGTGGTTAGCCATCTGCTGGTTGTCCCCAGCCTGAAAGATGCCCATCCAGCCTCAACCAGGGCCAGGGCTTTTTCGGTGGAACATGCTCCCGATGGAGACCAAGGTCCTGCAGGACTGGTTACAGTTCCATGGGGCCTGCAAAACGGAGCTGTTCCACCAGGCCTTTGGTTGAGGCAGCGGATATCAACCAGCTGGCCTCCCTATTGCTGCTGCATGAGACCACTGCGGCTTGGTGTTGGCCCACTTATTTCCCGACTGTAGGAACGGAATATATTGCACTACCCGCATGATTCAATACTGTTATTTATTATTTGATTGGATTATTTTAAGACAGTATCACATTTATTGCTGTGAGCCACCCTGAGTCCACTTGCGGAAAGGGCTGGATATAAATCAAAATAATAAAAATAAAATAAAATAAGTTTCTGTTGTGAATGCAGATGTCATTTCATTGCCATTTCTTATCCAGACAGCTGCTCAGTGCCTTCATTGACAGCCAAGGGGGTATACCAGTTTAGAGTCTCACACTAGGCTCTGGGAG
This sequence comes from Lepidodactylus listeri, assembly GCA_029233225.1. NCBI lineage: Eukaryota > Metazoa > Chordata > Lepidosauria > Squamata > Gekkonidae > Lepidodactylus > Lepidodactylus listeri. The sequence goes on along the minus strand of JARCFY010000010.1, from coordinate 13,901,151 downwards.
ACTCAGGTTTGACTCGCTGCTCTGCGTGCCACAGAAGCTTGCTGGGTGACCTCGGGTCGGTCACACACTCTCAGCCTAACCTACCTCACAGGGCTGTTGTGAGGATAAAATGGCCATGACTTCAACAGGGAGAAAAATGGGATAATAAATAATAAACCTCAATATTAATTACCTAAAAATCTAATTCACCTTGAGCCAGTGTGCTGTGGAAGTCAGAGTGACGGAATAGGCTTGGAGAGACCTGGGTTCAAATCCTCACACTAGCATAAAGCTTGCTGGGTCACCTTGGGTCAGCCAAATTCACTCCTCCTAACCTGCCTCACAGGGTTGTTGTGAGGATACAGTGGGAGAACCAGGTAAGCTACTCTCCAGCTCCTTGGAAGAGAGCTAAAAAAATGTCCTCGACAGAGAGGAAAATCCTCATTTTAAGCAAACTGATTTCATCTTGATAGATCCAGTTGGTCAGCCGTGTTAGTCTGAAGAAGTAGAACAAATTTAGAGTCCAATGGCACCTTTAAGACCCACAAAGATTTATTCAAGGTATGAGCTTTCATGCAAGCTCATACATAAGAACATGAGAGAACCCAATGTTAGATCAGGCCAATGGCCCATCCAGTTCAACACTCTGTGTCACACAGTGGCCAAAAATACCAGGTGCCATCAGGAGGTCCAGCAGTGGGGCCAAGACACTAGAAGCCCTCCCGCTGTTGCCCCCCCCCCAAGCACCAAGAATACAGAGCATCACTTGCCCCAGACCGAGAGTTCCTATCTATACCTTGTGGTTAATAGCCACTGATGGATCTCTGCTCCATATGTTTATCTAATTCCCCCTCGAAGCCGTCCATGCTTGCAGCTGCCACCACCTCCTATGGGCAGTGAATTCCACGTGTTAATCACTCTTTGGGTGAAGAAGTACTTCCTTTTATCTGTTCTACACCCGCCTGCTCAGCAATTTCATGGAGTGCCCATGAGTTCTTGTATTGTGAGAAAGGGTGAAAAGTACCTCTTTCTCTATCTGCTCTATCCCATGAATAATCTTATAAATCTCGATCATGTCACCCCTCAGCCGTCGTTTCTCCAAGCTAAAGAGCCCCAAGCACTGCAACCTTTCTTCACAGGGAAAGTGTTCCAACCCTTTTATCATTCTAGTTGCCCTTTTCTGCACTTTTTCCAATGCTATAATTAACCTCAATAGTAGTTATCTAAAAATCTATTTGAGGTGTGGCGACCAGAACTGTACACAGTACTCCAAATGAGGTCACACCATCGATTTATACAGGGGCATTATGATACTGGCTGATTTGTTTTCAATTCCCTTCCTAATAACCCCCAGCATAGCATTGGCCTTTTTCATTGCAGTCGCAAACTGTCTCGACATTTTCAGTTATCTACTACAACAGGCCTTGAATAAACCTTTGTTGCTCTTAAAGGTGCCATTGGACTCTCAAATGGTTTCATCTTGCTGTTGCTGCAGTTTATTTAAATTAAATTATCTGTATATTCCTTTACAGAAAGATGGATGAACTCCATAAATGGGCAACAGGAATATTCCCTCTCCTTCCCCCACTGCACATTCAGTGAGAGAAGAGCCGGTGGGTTCCCATTCATGAGCACCCAGAAGCCCGGCTGTGACTCACCAAAGTCGGCTAACTTCAGCTCTCCAAGGCAACTGAGGAGCAAGTTTGGAGGTTTCAGGTCCCGGTGAAGGATGTGGTGTTGATGGATGTAAGCCAGGGCTCTCAGAAGTTGGAACATAAAGAGCTGGGGGGGGGGGGGGGGGGGAAGAGAAGGAAAAACCAGACGGCTGGGATTAGTGATTGATAAGTAACCCCTGCGTCAGGAAAAAGCTTTCAATATGAAAGAAAGAGGTAGTAGGCAGGAGAGGGAGGGGGGAATCCTTAAATTCCCCTACAATCAACAGACAGGCCAGGGAAGGAGATTATTGCTGGGCCGCTTCACATTGGAACCAGTCAAAGGATTTGAAGTTTGGCTCCACTGGGAGTCGGCTGCCTGCAGCTTCTTGAAAGTGTTTCAGAACCCCACTTTTTAAAAAAGAAGCCAACCGATGCTCGCAAATGTTCATAATAACTTGCAGGTCCAGCACTCAACCTGGTGCAAAGCAGAGCACTGGTGGAGGCAGAGAGGCAGTGCCCCAGGACAGTAAATCTGCTCCCCCACATCAGACGCAGAGAGAGCGAAAGAGAGCGAGAGAGCGAGAGATTGCATTCCCAGAATCCTTCAACTAGGCCCACAGCTCTGCCTGTCTGCTTCTCTCTCTAGGACTCTGAAGTATCCTTTATTCACAGACACCCAAATACACATCCACACCCTCCATTCAGCTGAGGGGAGCACATCTTCTAAGCCCCTCTGGGTGTTTGGCTGATCCACGCTTTCCAAAACATGAATTCAGCAGGGTCCGCTCTCTTGACATGAATACTAATCCTTTTTTTTTTTTAAACTGGAATCAATATCAGTGCTGACATTTGCCCAAGTATGGCAGCATTGTGTTCTACCTGCAGGTCAAAAGGGGGGGGAAAGAGGATTCTCAAAGAGGAGGTTTTCAAATTCCCACAATGTCTGAATATGTTGACGGGTATAAAAGTGAGGCACTTGGTTCTCTCAGGAATGCAGACCGCCTGAGGGACATTTTCTGCAGAAATAACTGGAAGTGAACAAGATTCAAGGGGCTACATCTACTGTTAATTCTCCTGTGGCTTTTCAGATTCCACCTTTCAAAGGCAGCCCTCCCACAAACCACAATCTCCCCCCCCACCCCCAGAAGAGAGACTTGAGGTGTTGGGGAGGGGGCTGCTTTCCCCCAAAAAAGATGATCTGCAACTGCCACTTTTATTTATTTATTAAAACATTTATATTCTGCTTTTCCTCATGGTTCAAGGTGGCTTGCCATAATAGTTAAAAACATTTTCAGATAAAACCAAAAATAAAACAGCAAGTACTGAAGTACTGTGAGACGTTTGGGCGTTGGGATATAACTTGTTTAGTTTTATTGGGAAATCCAGGTGGGAATAATGTTTCTGTTGGGCTGGGATATATCCAGAGGAGTTTCATGTCATCCATTTGTGACTATGATACTCAGGCATTCAAGTTCAAAAAGCAAGTGCGGGTTAAGACTGGGGGTTTCCACAGTGCCACCAGCTCTTGGTTGCATGGTGTGTCACGCAGGTCATGCCTGAGGGATGAATTAGATAGTTATCTCAACACCCCCCCCAATGCCTCAGTGATTGAGATAACAGGCTTGTAGGTCTATGGGGATCACTTCTACAGAGATCTTGAACAGTGATCAGGCTACTGACTCAGCAGGAGTCCTCAAAAAGTCCCAAGGGGGGTTGGGGATCACTGGTACTGCTGACATGTTACCCCAATGCTGACTTAGAGCCCAGCAGCTTCCAAGCTGGGGCCCCTGAACTGAAACTCCCCCTCAGCTGGAAACCAACTGAGGAGCCTCGGTCTAGCCCTCCCTCCCTAGAGACAAAACAGCCAAAAAGGAAGGTATGAAAGAAACCCGGCCTTTAAGGCCTTTATGCTCTTCAGAAAGGCTGTGTGGAGCAGCCAGGCCCATGCAGAAAACCAGAACTCTGTTATCCATCGTGGAAACTATCCAAAGTACTACAGTGCCTGACATTGGCTGCTTCTACAACGAGCAGTGCAATCCTAAGCAGAGGGTTTTTTTCACCTCACAGGGAAACAATAGGTTTGTGTAGTTTCCCCATTGTTGCTGCAGCTGCTGATACAGCACAGTGACGACTAGGCTTCCACCCAGAAGCCTTCCCTAGTAGTTTATTTTTTTTAATCAGCAATTTAATAGTGTTATAGCGATTTACTGTTACACTAAAATATGGATCAGGTCCTCTTGAGTTCTCAGCTTTCATTAAATAAAGAATAAGTCTCTATCCCGTTTCATTGTGGAGATATGCTTTTTTGCAATGAAAAGCTGGGAACTCAGAATTCGATGCATACTTTGGTATAATGATATGGTGTTATAACAATATTAAATCTCTGATTTAAAATAAGAAGAAAAAATGCTCTGTGGTAGGGAAAGGAGATGCCTTCCGGGGGTGCTGCTATGTGGGAGGGGCCAGGATAACCCAAACTTTCCCACCCACACCGCAGCCACCAGGCCTTCCTGTAGTCATTTCCAAATCTTCAGAGCAAAGCTGTTTTGAGAATGCTGGAGAAACCACTGGAGGTGCACAGATGCACCACAGTGCAGTGGGGAAGCAAGAAAAAAAAACCATCCCCCAAGTTACAGCATCCAAGGCCCAATCTGCATCTGCTATGTCAAACTGTTTTGTGCTGCTGTGGCACCGGCTTCCCATTTGGCTCAATATAAAGCTCTCCTCCGTCTACATCATGACGCAGCGGGGAGGAGGGGCCTCCCAGGGGCACCGGCAGGGCACTGCACTGCGCTGTGGGGAGGAAACAGCACCCATGACCCCCCTGCAGAAAGTAAAGGGGGGGGGTGACCTGGCAGAGTGGGAGGCAGGAAAGACAGAGCAAGCTGGGTAAAAAACATAGAACACCTGGCGGTTGCCAGGCAGGGCATTCTGGGGACTGCCCCAGGGAATATCAAATGGTTCAGGGGTGGGCATGCTTCCAAACCCCCCCACCCAAATATGATTGCAGAAAAATGTTCCCTGGCTGCTTTTAAACGCAGATGACTGGATTTTCAGCTAACTTGTTTCCTTTGTGACAATTTGCGTATCTCCTTAGAAAAGATGGGGAGGGGGGATTCGGCTCCAATTGTCTGCTTTTTGCCCACAAGGGCTCGAGGGTAGGGAGGAGCAACTGGACCGCCTTAAAACCAAATCCAGATCATGGGGTGATATGCCATAGTAGGGCTGCCAAGTCCAACTTGGGAAATATCTGGGGTCTTTGGGGGTGGAGCCAGGAGACTTTGGGGGTGGAGCCAGGAGAAAGGAAGTGACATCATTTTGTGATGTCACATCCTGTGATGTTGCTTCCACATGCTGACACATGAACTCATGAAGTTTCCTAATACTGAATCAGGCCATTGGTCCATCAAGGTCAGTATTGACTACTCAGACTGGTAGTGGCTCTCCAGGGTCTCAGGCTGAGATCTTTAATGTCACCTATTACCTGATCCTTTTTTAGCTGAAGAGGTTGATACCTCCTGCATGTCAAGCAGATGCTCTATCACTGAGCAACGGCCCTACTGAATCCTTCCTCATCTCGGCAGAATATGAAGCCCTAAGTGCTACACAAGTGCTAAATATGATTTTCATATCATAAGAACAGGAGAGAAGCCACAGTGGATCGGCCCATCCAGTACAACACTCTGTGTCACAACAGTGGCCAAAAATACCAGGTGCCCTCAGGAGGTCCAGCAGCGGGGCCAGAACTCCAGAAGCCCTCCCACTGTTGCCCCCCCAAGCACCAAGAATGCAGAGCATCACTGCCCCAGACAAAGTGTTCCATTTAGACCTTGTGGCTATAATAGCCACTGACAGACCTCTGCTGGATGGGGACAGAGAGAGAGAGACAGACAGACAGAAAAAAGAAAGAAAGAGGGAGAGAGAGAGAGGGCAGAGGCACTTACTTCCATTTAGACCTTGTGGCTAATAATAGCCACTGATAGACCTCTGCTAGATGGGGACAGAGAGAGAGAGAGACAGACAGACAGACAAACAGACAGAAAAAAGAAAGAGGGAGAGAGAATGAAAAGAGCTGGAAGAGACACTCACCTTGCCAGCCACATGCAAAAGCAGCTCCTTCAGTCCCTCCTTAATCTCTGGGCGGGCCTCTTTTGCTGTGGAAGCTCTCTTGCTGACTTCTTAAAGGGGAAATGTCTGGTGAGGCTTTTTACTGCAGGGCAGGCTCTCTGCAGACATTTCCCTTTTAAGGCAGCCATTTTGTCCCCCCGGTGGCCATCTTTGGAAAAGCGGGAGGTAAGCACTAAAAATCGGTGTTTCCCCCGCCCTACCGGGGGACTTGGCAGCCCTATGCCATAGTGACTTTGGAGTCACCACTAAATGGCAATAAAAGGATGAAGACAGCCGATGCTGAGACAAAACAATAGGGCAGTGGATGCGGCATGAGATGCAGACAGAAATTTGCGAGATGATGTAAGATCGTTGGCACGGCGGTGGAAAAGACAAATGCGGATTGGACCAAACTCGGGACAAATAGATGCTGCTTCAACACCCCGAGTGACATCCTTCTAAGCCCACTGGCTTCTTTGAACTCAGAAGGGTGTCGTTTTGTTTAGAGTTGCATTGTAAGGCACAGGGCTCATTTCGTAGCAGGAGCTCCTTTGCATATTAGGCCACACAACCCTGATGTAGCCAATCCTCCAAGAGCTTACAGTAGCCCCTGTAAGAAGAGCTCTGTAAGCTCTTGGAGGACTGGCTACATTAGGGGTGTGCGGCCTAATATGCAAAGGAGCTCCTGCTACGAAATGAGCCCTGGTAAGGCACTTAAAGATTTTTTCTCTTTCTCAGTCAGATGCCAATGGAAACAAGATGGAGGTTCCTCACAGCATTTAATATAGCACATTTTCCATGAAAATCCAATAGTTCTTGTCTCCATGGCCAAGATCCTACTGCATGTTTACTTGAAAGTAAGTCTTAGTTAGCAAAGGCCTCCTTTCCCCTGCAACTGCCCTTTTGCTTCTTTGTTTTACATTAATTAGCTACCTTCCCGTTTCTCTTCTGCTAGCCATGGCATCCAGGAAGCAATTATTAATTATAATCTCTTATTGGGGGGGCGGGGGGAGAAAGGACTAAATATTGCTTTTCACTTTGGAGGCCAAGCCAGTGCTTGGTTTTCATTTTGTAACAGTGTTATAATGATCATTAAAAAATATAAAACAATATGAGTGGCTTTGCCAACACAGTCAAAACGTCTCTACCCCATTTCCCCCCCAACTAGACTCACTTAGGGTTACCAGGTCTCCCCAGGCACTGGTGGTGGCGACAGTGGGGGGGGGGGGGGGGAGTAGGGTTGTCATTTCAAGGCTGGGAAACTCCTGGAGATTTAAGTGGAGGATTCTGGGAAGGGCAGGGTCCACCCTCCAAAGCATCCATTTTCTCCAGGGGAACTGATTTCCATAGTTGGAGATGAGCTGTAACTCCAGCAGATCTCGAAGTCCCATCTGGAGGCTGTCACCCCTACTTTCTGATTCAGAGCCTGGTTACATGGGAGTGGGACGGAATGAAAATAGCTGAAAGCAGCATTTACAATCAGTTGACTTTGTGAAGCTATTTACTGATTAAGGTATAGCATTCTTTTAAAACACAAAAAACAATTAGAATAGATTTAATTTATTAAAAAATTACGATCACTGAGTTGCATCGCTTTTTCTCTCTGCGAGTTTTTTACTAGGTGTATAGCTTCTTATAGGTTAAGTGCAACTGATGCATAACATTTTGCCAACAGTCCCCAGTTACTATGCAATTCAGTTGCATTTTATTTGGTCACACAGATATGGCATTCTTTTGCCAAGGAGCTTGAACATGGTTTCTACCATTTTATCTTCCAACAACCCTGTAAGGTAGGCTTGGCTGAGAGATATTCCCATGCTGAAAACACTTTGGAAGCCGCTTAACTGCTGTTGCTCCCCTGGAATATCCACATCTACGCTGGCAATGGGGTTTTGCAGCACTCCTGCGCAGGTGGGACTCAGTGATGCAGCTGGTGTCCTGCACCAGTGGAAACTGCCCTTACACCAGCGTAACTCTGAGTTATACCAGCATATGGGGCCACTCAGGCCCCTATTCTGATTCAGCCCCTTCCCTTAGGACTGCTCTGTTAATTTATTTTAGCGGCTGGCTGCTATTTGAACAGAAATTTGAACCCAGGTTTTCTCAGTCCAGCCTTCTATCCACTGCTATGTTCTGGCTCTAAGTAATCTGATCTTTGCTTACTGAAGAAGCATTCGGCCCTGTCGGAACTTACCATGGCATTATGAAGTTGAATCCCTCCTGGATGCTGGGACATGTACTGTGCCAAGTCTGTGTCCTAAACAATGTGGAAGAGATAAAGAAAGGCAGGAAATCTAGTCCTCTGAGAGCTTTTCCACAGAATCTGATCAGTAGGTTCAACCATATTTTAGAATTTAGCATCCAACACGGCTGCCCTCTGAAGCTATTGTAGAACTTGTATGAGATCCCCACACGTCCGTTTTTGATTTAAATAGTACAATATTCTGTCTGCTTACAAGGGACAGGGGAATAACCTTCCTGCAGGAAAGTCAAACATCAAACCATGCTGCCTCTTCCCTCTAAAAAATAAAAATGTCTGGCCAGATGTGTGCAGCAGTGCAAAGGGCTAAAATAATGGTAGGGCTCAGCTGTGGGAACAGGAGAAGGGGCAGTACTCACTAGAGTCACTACTTTAAAAATTAGGATTGTACAGGCAACCGCACACTGGAATTGGCTAGTGGGGGAAGCACAGTCTCGAGCTGTGCAACATCGCAGGTCTTTTGCCTCTGCTATAGGCTCTGTGGTGACATGCTGGTGGGCCACAGTCTGATGACCATTGGAACAGTATGTCTGGGGTAGTGATGCTCTGTATTCTTGGTGCTTGGGGGGGGGGGCACAGTTGGAGGGCTTTTGCAGTTCTGGCCCCGCTGGTGGAACCCCTGATGGCACCAAGGGTTTGGCCACTGTGTGACACAGAGTGTTGGACTAGATGGACCATTGGCCTGATCCAGCATGGCTTCTCTTATGTTCTTATGTCTGGGGCAGTAATGCTCTGTATTCTTAGTGCTTGGGAGGGGCACAGTGGGAGGGCTTCTGGAGTTCTGGCCCCGCTGGTAGAACCCCTGATGGCACCTGGGTTTTGGCCACTGTGCGGCACAGAGTGTTGCACTGGTTGGGCCATTGGCCTGATCCATCATGGCTTCTTTTATGTTCTTATGACCAAAAATCCTATTGATCACAGTGCAACATATATTTGCATAAACATGCTTTGAACTCTTACTATAACAGTCCAGTCCTTGGCAGTAACACCATTCTGAGCTGTAACTCTGCTTACGATGGCAGTATAACTTAAGTAGCACACACTGGTTAGATACTCCTCGGTGAGGGACCATCACACTCAGTGCAACGGGACACAGCACTAAGCGTTTTCTAAAATGGATTATTTCATTTCTAGTTGTATCCTTTGCTTCCTCCGGGGAGATTTAAACTGCAGGGTTTTATGCTGGACATACACTGGTGTAATATTGAGCAAAACACGTGCAGAACAGAAATGCGCACACACACCCTGAAGGAAAAGGAACTTGCAAGGATAATAAGAATGCGGAAGAACCCAGAGTAGCTTTTAGGGCTGTGTGTGTGTGGGTGGTGGTCAATGCTCCCTCTAAGCTGTGGAGTCTTGTGAGCAAAAGTTCTACTTTGTGAGCTACTGACATTAAAGTTGTAAGTGAGCAATTTGGCTACTGCATCAATTAGTTTGCTCTGGGGCCATCCTTCCTGAGCTGAGACAAAAAATGTGTGAGCCAGAGGCTCAAAAACTGTGCGTTAGCTCACATTAACTCAGCTTAGAGGGAACACTGGCTGGTGGGGGTGGGGCTCATTTTATTCCTCACAACAGTTTAGGAGTGCAGGGACTGTGACTGATCCAAGATGCTGGAATAAAGTCATGTTAGTTTCCAGGAGAAGTCCTGTTGCTTGCTAGTGAAAGTGATCGAGGCTTTTCTACACTTTTTTGATAGTTGTTGATTTATTTATTTATTTTTGCTCCATCATGACTTGAAATGTCTACTCCTCTCTCCTTTTTTTAATTTTTTAACTTCCAGCCTAATGAATAGTTCTGGTGGGCTCCAAGGCTCGCACACCATTTTGTGTCGTTTTGGTCGCTCCGAAAAAAAGGCATGATGTGTATTTTTGCTCTTGTTTGGGGATATCACAACACAGGGCAGCAATATCCTTTCCCAGCTTTCCTTGCTCTACACAATGCAGCCACTGGGCACCTCAGTTTCAAGGGGAATGTGAGATACTGAAAACTCCCAGCATCTTGGTTTTCATGAGGGAAGACTGCCGAATCTCTGCTCTGTTTATTCCAGCTGAGGAAAGCGTCTCTGTACCAGTAAGTCTTTTCCAGAAGAATCAAAAGCAGTCTGGGAAGGGAGGGGTGGTTCAGCAGGGAAAAACGAAGGCCAAAATGTTTGCTTGCTTGCCTAAATAACAGGCTGCTTTTTCAGCCATGTGGCCTTTTCCCTTCTGGTGCTGGCTGTTCCAGTTAAATCACAATGTCTACAACATTGTATTTTTTTATTTTTTAAAGATTTGGCTAAAAGGATCACAGGACAACAGAGAATGTGCCATTTTTGCCCCTAGACACCGCAATATTTATCCGAGCAATGATTAGCCAGAACAATGCTCCCTCTAAGCTGTGGGGTCCTGTGAGCAAAAATTCTGCTTTGGAAGCCCCTGGCATTAACAGTGTGAGCGAGAGATTTGGCTGCTGCATGAATTAGTTTGCTCTGGAGCCAGCCTTCCTGACCGAGGGCAAAAATGTGTGAGCCGGAGGCTAAAAAACTGTGAGCTAGCTCACACTAACTCAGCTTGGAGGCCAGAAGTTGTTATTATTTAAAAGGATGCTGTCAGAATTCCCCAGAGAACAGCAAGAGGAAAGGAACATGTTAACATTTCATTTCTGTGACAGCAATGGGAAAAGACTGTTGCCACTAATGTTGCCAGCCCTGGGTTGGGAAATACCTGGAGATTTTGGGGGTGGAGCCAGAGGAGGGCAGGAATTGGGGGGGGACTTCAGTGGGGTATAATCCCATAGAGTCCACCTTCCAAAGCAGCCATTTTCTCCAGGTGAACTGATCTCTGTCACTTGGAGATCATTTATAATCTCAGATCTCCAGCCATCACCTGGAGGATGGCAACCATAGCCACCACTCAAGCTAGCGCTCTTACCAACTGCTCTGCCCACCCTGTGGATTAGTCTGCTGGTGGCAGATAGCTCTGTGGGTATTGGACACAGTCTTCTGTTGTTATTTTTTTGACCTTGTTATTTTTGATGTTATTTTTGACATGGTTAGTTTTTTTTGACATGGTTAATTTTTTTTTAGTCTGCACTGAGTAAGGGGAAAAGTGAATTGAAAGTCCCCAGATAAACAGATATGCTGAAATGTTGAGGTGGCTGTTGGGGAGGAGAATTTTGGTTGAGAGCTTGTCTTGTTTGCATTTGTGAAATAACTGACTTTACCCCTAGATTAGGAGTCCATTCTCATGCCGGGTGCAAAAGGAATTGACTCCTGCCAATTTCAATGCCCACATAAAGCACTTTTTTTTTAAGTGGCTTTTACTTAAGGGGCGTTAGTAGTAGGGTAGCCAGCTCTGGGCTGGGAAATTCCTGGATATTTGGGGGTGGAGCCTCAGGAGGGTGGGGCTTGGGGAGGGCAGGGCTTTAGCAGGGTCTAATGCCACAGAGTCCACCCTCCAAAGCAGCCATTTTCTCCAGGGGAGCTGATCTCTGCTGCCTAGAGATCAGTTGTAATTCCAGATCTCCAGACCCCTATCTGGAGGCTGGCAACCCTAAGGAGGGGGGAAACAAGCAAGAAGCACTAGTTATGGTGATTTACTCGCTCCTCATAGAGACCATTCCATTAAAAGAAACTTCATAACATTACAAAAATATAGATGGCATCTTCATTGGCTCACAGATGTTCATGAGGCATAGACCGGAACTCACCATATACTCAAAAACCAACGTCAGGGTCTCCTTGGTCTGGATGATATCGTGTAGCAGCACAATATTGGCGTGCTTTAGGCCCTTGAGGAGGGAAGCTAAAGAAACACAGCAGAAAGAGCAGTCAGGCCAAGAACAGCTATCCCTGTGAAAGGAAGCCGTTTAAGGCCATGGATTCTGAGGTGATGCTGAGACAACCTCCTGGAATTCAACAGCTCAGGATTAACAGCCTGAAATTCAGAGCTGGGGCAGTAAAGTGACAAGATTTGTGCTCTCCCCCACAGAAGTGACAGGGAAGTTAAAATTATGAGTGCGTCCCTCCCCCCCCAGACATGGTCTGCTTTTCTTATTGGTGTTACAAAGTGCAGGTCGTGCCCTTGGAGAGGGTGAATAGTTGCCTGATAGATTCTAGGACAGGCCAAAGATCAGTACGGGGGATACCGGCATGAAAGAATCCCTCAACGGACTAACTCTAATTTATATTAGAATCCAATCCCATTCTTAAACTCATTGTCCTGGTAGAGTCTCTGGTTCACCCAGGACCACTTTGAAATGCAATGGGGTGTGTGGGACACAATGGTCATTTAAGTCTGTAGGCTGGTCTGGTAGGCAGGCAGTTGTTTTACACACACACACACACACACACACACACCCTCCTTTCACCTTAGTGTGGGAAAAGTTTAGTGTGGCCCACTGGGACCTCGAGGCAGACTAAAGTCTTAGTAATAAATTAAGCAAGCTATTTTGGATATTACATTTGTCTGGATCATCTAAAGGTCTGATGGGAATAACAGTTAAGAAAGTAAATAAATCCGGGAGACATCAAGAGAACGTCAGTAGTGTGACTTCTCCAAGCGATAAAAAAAGAGCAGAAGGTGCAAAGGGGGGGGGGGAATCATCCTCTAAGGTTGCCAACTGGAGGTTGGGAAATTCCTGGAGATTTGAGGGTGGAGCCTGGGGAGGGCAGAGTTGGGGAGGGATCTCAGCAGGGTATAATGCCATAGGGTCCTCCCTCCAAAGCAGCCATTTTCTCCTGGGGATCTGATATTGGTTGTGATTCTGGGAGATCCTAGACTATCTTCCAAATCAGCAAAAAGTGAAAGGCATAAATATCTTCAAGTGCAAATGATAGATAAGTGCAATGCATTTTTTTTTTTTTTACAAAATGCAAGCATTTCCACATACACTAACCTGTGAATGCTGGCAGATGTCCAAGAGACTTATGCATGCTGGATACTGTATCGTACATTTATAAATACATACAATACTGTGCTGGAAACAGAATGTTTCCTTGAATACACTAATAAAAGATTGAGAGACTGGATGAGAACTGGATGTTTTACGCACTCCTTAAAAGGAATGTTCTACTATTCAGATGCTGTGTTCTAGTCTTCCTGGAAAGGCTCATTTCTACAATGTCTATAGAGGAAATCCTATGAAACGTCTGCCATATCTCAAAGCGGGTTTTATCTCCCATTGGAATTTCTCAACTTGGCAGAAGTTGTCTTTACCCTTGACTTATTTTTTTAAAATAACATGCAACAGTCCAGTGGTCAGCTACCAGGACTTTGATGTGCCGCTTCTTGCACCTCCTAATCAAAACATCCAAAGCAAGCCCTGATCCGGATAGTCAAGGCCAGCCAATTTTGTCAGATCTCAGAAGCTGATAGGATAGGAGACCACCATAGAAGCCCAGGGCTGCTGTGCGAAGGCAAGCAATAGCAAATCTCCTCTGAACATCTCTTGCCTTGAAAACCCTATGGGGCCACCGTAAATCAAATGTGATGTGATGGCATAACCCCCCCCCCCCAGGAAATATATGCAGATTTACATACATTACAAAGATAGCTGGCACAGTATTTAATTTTTTAGCACAGTATGCAAAATGTGATCTCTGGGAATAACTTCTACCCAGGCTTTCCCACAGATCCATAGTCTGAAACTACTGCATGAATGTACAAAAGAGCAAGAGCCCAGTAGCACCTCAAAAGACTAACACAATTTGTGGCAGGGTATGAGCTTTCGTGAGTCCCTGCTCACTCCTTCAGATACAGCTAGAATGGGAGACCATCTGTCCTTATAATTGGAGAGCAGAGTTATTTCAGAAACCGAATGACGACAGCAGGTGACATCTGGCTTCTGAAATCACTCTACTCTCCATTATAAGGACAGATGGACTCACATTTCAACTGTATTTAAAGAAGTGAGCAGTGACTCACAAAAGTTCATCCCCTGCCACAAACTTGGTTAGTCTTTAAAGTGCTCCTGGACTCTTGCTCATTTCCACTGCTATAGACAGGCTAACACAGCTACCTATCTTCATCTATCTCCAGAGATAAATATGTTATTTTTCCAAAGTCGGGGGGGGGGGGGAATAGCAAAAGTTAGCAACTAAAGCAGTGTGCACCTCTTGATTTTGTAGGGGTGCTTAATTTCTAACAAGACAGAAAAAGAGAAGAAGGGAAGGGAAGGGCACTCTTTACATTCCCAGGAGCAGTTTACTTTTACATCCCATAGCAGAGGATCCAGGCCCCAGTACTAGGGTTACCGTCTCTGCGTTTGGAAATACCTGAAGTTTTGGGGGTGGAGCCTGGGGAGGAGAGGGTATAACGCCATAGAGTCCATCCTCCAAATCGGCCTTCTTTTCCGGAGGAACTGATCTCCATACTCCAGAGATCAGTTGCAATTACAGAACATTGCCAGACTGATTTGTAAAATGGGGCCCTGGCACAGATGAAGCCCTGGATTCATTTTTCGTTTCTTACCTTCTCTTATTGTTGTAAAAGGCACTCCTTCCTCAGTCTTCAGTCGGATGACTTTCAAAGCTACCAGCTGGCCATATATCCTAATGGGACAGAGGACAATGCGATGCCTCCGTCAGTGCGTGTGTGATCCAAAGTCCTCATGGCTTCATTAATATCCTGCCCTTTCACCCCAATGGGGACCCAAAGCAGCTGACATCATCCCCACCCTCCTTTTTATCCTCACCCTACCTGTCAGGTAGGTGAGGCTGAGGGAGTGTGACTGGACCAAGGTCACTCAGTGAGCTTCCATGGCAGAGCAGGGATTCGAACCTGGGTCTCCCAGATATTAGTTAGACACCCTAACCACTACACCACGCTGGCTCTCCTTTATAAACTGAATCCGCCTTCAGTTGATTGTGGCAATCACTTCATGATACACTGAGTAACCATCACAGGCTCAGCTAGTACAATCACATCCTGTACAAAAACACTTGCCTGCTGATCCCCTTGTAGACTGTAGAGTGAGAACCTTCATTCAGCTTCTCAAGATTCAAGTAGGATGCAGCATTTCCAAATGGGAGAGCCTTTCTTTGCTGACGTGGGTTGGGGAGGAATACAAAACAAAGAAACAGACACCTGTTGATTAGATCACCTTGGGTTTACATACCAGTTAGTAACTTTTGAAATGATACAAAACACTTCATCAAGAGGCGGAGAACATGCGCCAGATTAAAAGATATTCAGCCATTCATTTATTTGTTTATCAAACAGAAGGCAGAAGGGACATGCTTTCTGCCTTGCATCTGAACTTCCAGACTGGGTTTATTTATCACCAAGAGAAAAGTACTTTGTCCATGCTTGGGGGAACTCGCCTATTTACATACACTTCACATGCTCCAAGGCTGAGATCAGTAATTGTAATTGGTTTTTATGACTGAAAGTAGGGATGCCAACCTCAAGGTGGGACCTGGGAATCCCCCAGAATTACAGCTCATCTCCAGTGATCAGTTCCCCTGGAGAAAATGGATAATCTGGAGGGTGGACTCCATGGCATTGTACCCCACTGAGGTCCCTGTCCTCCCCAGGCTCCACCCCCAAATCTCTAGGAGTTCCTAGAGTAGGCATGGGATGCCAGCCTCCAGGTGGGACCAGGGGGATCCCCCAGCATTACAGCTCATCTCCAGACTATAGAGATCAGTTCCCCTGGAGAAAATGGATAATCTGAGCCTGGAGGGTGGACTCCATGGCACTGTACCCCACTGAAGTCCCTGTCCTCACCAGGCTCCACCCCCAAATCTCCAGGAGTTTCCCAACTTGGATCTGGCAACCCAGCACCCCCATCCCTGGCTGCTGGCTAGGGAGGACCTGGCAACTCTAGACTCAAGTCAATCCCAGATTACTGTGCAGATTACAAATACATGCAAACACTGATAACAAATAACAGCATTTCTAATTACTCTGGAATGGCAGTGTCACAAAATACTGTCACACTTACAGCCAGGGGTCCGTTGGAGCGGGAGCGCACAGGAGCGCAGCTCCGGGAGTGAGGAGCCCAGGGGGCAGGCACATGACCAAGCCCCGCCCCCTCCTCAGCTTCCCCGAGCAGTGCAGAGGCCCAGCGCCCCAGGGAAAGCCCTGCTAGGGTCTTTATTGTTTTTAATGTTTTGTTTTAATATTGATAATTTTATCATTGTTCCTTTGATGACTGTGTGCTGCTTTTCCAGAGACTTGCTCAAGGGTGGCATATAAATTTTCTAAGTATACCATTTTTTATCTGGGCACATGGCACACAAGTACTGGAGAAATTTCACCAACCCTTCAGCAGCTTCCACCCCATCAGTTTGGTGTAGTGGTCAGGAGTTGGACTCTAATCTGGGAGAACCGGGTTTGATTCCCCACTCCTCCACATGCAGCTGCTGGTGTCACCTTGGGCCAGTCACAAGTTCTCTCAGAGCTGTTCTCTCACGAGCAGTTCTCAAAAGACCTCTCTCAGCCCCACCTACCTCACAGGGTGTCTTGTTGTGGGGAGGGGAAGGGAAAGGGATGGGTGGTGCACATGTCCTGGGTATCTCAAGTCTACTTGAAACCTGGTGGTTTCAAGGGAGCAGGAAGAGAATGAGGGTGTGTTCTTGACGCTTATTTTTATTGCACAAAGTATTGGATGGGGAAGGGAAGGGAGGAAGAGCAGGTCAGTTTCACTCACCTGTGGAGTGGAGCCTGAGGGGTGGGTGTTGCCTTCTGACACACTTCCGGTATGTTAGGGGGTGTGGCATATGCAAATGAGTTATGCAAATGAGTTATGGTAATGAGCTCCTGCACCTCTTTTTCTACGAAATGACCCCTGCTTACAGCCAATGTCTGATCTAGGTTGCGGGCCATTTACAGTCTTCCCCTTTGTGGAGAAGGGTGGGCAGATTTCAGATCTGCTTTATTTTGCCTGAGCTCCAGGTCCACTACTGGAGCAATCTGTTAAATGACACCCACCCACCCCCGGTGGGGATGTTTTTCACAATTATCTGCTGCAGTCACTGGAAGCATCTGCCTGTATAAATCCAAATTCATATCTGAGATTCCAGCATCCAGCCCTAAAAATGCTACCCACATTCTGGGTATGCTGGACACAGGCAGACAATTAGGGTTGTCAACTTCCAGGTGATGGCTGGAGATCTCCTGGTATTACAACTGATCTCCAGGTGACAGAGATCAGTTCCCCTGCAGAAAATGGCCACTTCAGAAGGTGAATTCTATGGCACTGTACCCCATTATGCTCACTTCCCCAAACCCCACTCTCCCCAGGCTCCACCCTCAAATCTCCAGGAATTTCCCAGTCCAGTTAGCAACCCTAACTACTGCCTGTGTCTTGGGCAGTGTCAAAAGGATGTAAAGGTCCATCAGTGGCTATTAGCCACAAGGCACTGGCCCCAGCTCCTGCCAACCTAGCAGTTCGAAAACAAGAAATTGCAAGTAGATAAATAGGTACCCCTTTAGTGGGAACACCGTGAGCCTCGACGTTAAGTCATGCCGGCCACATGACCATGGAAAAGTCTTTGGACAGTGCTGGCTCTTCGGCTTGGAAACAGATGAGCACCACTCCCTAGAGTCGTATTCGACTGGCTTTCAAGCAAGGGAAACCTTTACCTTTACAGATGGAATGCTATGTCTGGGGCAGTGATGCTCTGTATTCTGGTGCTTGGGGAGCAACAGTGGGAGGGCTTCTGGAGTTCTGGCCCCATTGGTGAACCCCCTGATGGCCCCCAGGTTTTGGCCACTGTGTGACAGAGTCTTGGACTGGATGGGCCACTGGCCTGATCCAACATGGCTTCTCTTATGTTCTTATGAAGGTTTTATGCCACACTGCCATGCTAATTGCCTTCTTTGGAGTGCCAAACATCTCCCTATCCCTGTTCCGCCACGTTAGAGGTATTAGCTTCACTGCCTGGCAATCTTGTTCGCTCTATGTCCCTCATAGCCCGCTTGCGGGGAGGGCGGGATACAAATCCCAAAATAAAATAAATAAATAAATAAATAGATAGATAGATGTAAAATCACCTCACGTTTACCACATAACCTCACAATTTCTCAGTACTGAATGTCACGTTGTTATTTGCATTCATATATTTGGTAATTTTCCACATGGCATTTTGGCTGTTTCTCCACAATCTCATATTGCTGTTAAGGCACTGATGGCTATTAAATGCTATGATTCATATAATCTAATTCTAGTCCACTGTCAAGTGCTCCAAGCCTTTGGGATTGGTTTGGATACGCATTCAGATTCCGAAATGACAATAAAACTAGGACATATTCACTCACCCACTGGAATCTCTCAGCAAAATCCTGCTCCAGAGATGGGGCGCTGAAATGGCGTTGCTTTGTGCTTCCGGCTTTTTTAACCTGGAGCGTATGGAACCACTGTGGGTCTGCAGAATTCGTCGGCTGTGCTACCCTGCGTGGCTCTGCTAACTGGCAGGGAGAAAAGGCAACCAAATTTTAGGGCAATTATATCTATCGTCATCTTGTCAGATTTGGGCTTCAGTTTCTCCACTACTTCCAGACACCAGGTCAGTGTTTCTGTGGCCTCCCTGGGATCAGCTGGAAGTGCAAGACAGACCTGTCACCCGCATATTGGCGAAAGTGCAGTCCAAATCTCCAGAAGGCCTCTCCGGTGGTTTCATGTAGATGTTAAAGAACATAGGGGACCAGACGCAACTCTAAGGGACCCTACAGGCAAAAGGCCCAGGGGCTGAGCTGTAGTTCCCCCGCACCATCTTCTGAAACCTCCCCTTCAGGTAGGACTGGAAGTGTTGTAAGATGGTGCCTTGAAGTTGTCAAATCACCTAGCTCAAGAACAGAACATTTGAGACTGGTGGATAATTCTTGAGATACCCTGGGTCTAGGGTGGGCTTCTTTAGAAGCAGATGCACCACAGCCTGTTTCAGGGTGGGGGCAAAAACACACTATGGTCACGGTCAGACGTGCATTTTGCTTCGTTTTAGTTTCAAATCCCTAACTTATATTAAAAATGAATTATCAGACGTCGACATCTGCCTCCTGTTCTGGAGGAGTCGGTATCCTGTGCTCATTTCATCTTGAAGCAGATTAATTAGACACCGAGTGTGGTGGCTCAGAGATTAAGATGCTGAGCTGCAGACTGGAAAGTTGGTAGCTCATCAGTTCGAGACCCTAGTGCTGTGTGATGGAGTGAGCTCTCGTTTCTGGCCTGGCTCCTGCCAGCCTAGCAGTCTGAAAGCAGGAAATTGCAAGTAGATAAATAGGTACCGCTTCGGTGGGAAGGTAACAGCGTTCCATGCACCATATGACCACAGAAAAGTCTTTGGACAGCACTGGCTCTTTGGCTTGGAAACAGAGATGAGCACTGCCCCCTAGAGTCAGATTCGACTGGCTTTTGAGCAAGGGAAACTTAACCTAAAGTCCATTTCAGACTATTGTTTGCGGCTTCGGCACACCTCTCCGGATATCTGATCACTCCATCATGTGATCAAGCCACTGGGGACATCTGATTGTTCTTTATCTCAATGAAACATTAACTGCCTCTCAGACCAAGTAAATCAGCCCCCTCTGGCTAGGCTTGCCAGAGGTAGTGCCTGGAGACCTCCAGGTAGTGCCTGGAGACCTCCTATAATTGCAATGGCTCCTTTGGAGGGTAGACTCTATACCATTGTACCATGTTAAGATCCCCCCCGGCTCTACTCCCAAATCTTTAGGAATTTCCCAACTCAGAGTTGGCAGCTTTGCCCCTGGTAGATTCAAGAGCTAGGAATGGCAAGTATCACACATGCAAGTTATAGGCCTCACACCTCCAAGGACCCTGTTCACGTCCTCCAAGTGACTACAGTGAAAATTATCCCAAACAACTGGACAGGTAGGAACCCTGACCCTGCCAATATAAAGTCCAAGACAGTAGTGCACTAGTTTGTGAATTTCAAAGGACTATCCCCTATACCAGGACTATCCCCATCATCAGACAAAAATAACACAGAAAGGCCACAGATTTGAATAAGAACTGGTCTGTTAGTGTATGAAAGTCCTTCCTTCATAGGCACAACTAACACCAATTACCTTCCAGAAGCAATACAAGAACTTTCATTTATTCAAGAATTTTGCGGCCATGGTGATACTGGCAATTCTTTCTCCTATAGATCTCTATTTATTAAATGTTCTTGTCATTTTTGCAGTACCCTAACCAATTCTTAACTCTTCAGTGCCAGGGCAGGTAACAATTCTACCTTAAGAAAAAAAAATACATGAATAACACATGCCAGCAATGGTTGGAGTGAACTGGTCCAACAATAGAATGGCTTACCAGTGTGATAAGTGAAAACCTTCTGAAATGACTTGTGGAAGCCTCCAGTGGAGCCAAGCCATAAAGTCAGTTTGAGAGTAGAAAATTCTAGCCATGCCTTACTTTCCCTAACATTTCTAGTTTTGTGGAACTAATATTGCAACTGAGACTCTAATCTGGAAATCTCTGTATCTTCCATGGAGAACTTGGCTGTTATCCCAAAAGAACATCAGACTCCAGCATGCAGGTGGAGTATTACATACCTTCCCAAAAGACTCTGCTCTATTAGGCCAAGCCGTGTCTTGCAGTGATGATTCTTCAGTCTCTTCACAGCAATGTTTGCACCCAGGACTGAAAGCATTTCTACAGAGAACTTCTCCCATGTTATCCTGTCCTCCAATTGCCGGATCTTTTCCCTCCCTCTTATCACTGTTTCCTCAGTTTGCCAGAGACTAGAAATGCATGAATGTGCATATGACTTGCATGAGGCCTCTGTCCCAAGTCCCATGACTCAAGGATAGTTTTTCTCCACATTCCCGTTTTTCAAATTCACCCAAATAAATACAGAAAGAAGCTGCTTATAAGGCATTTATTAAGGTCCTCATGAGTTCCTAAGGGCCAGCAATCCCAAACCTGGTCACAAGACACCAAAGAAACCACTGATATTTTGTTCCTGGATGAGTAGCCATGTATAAATTTGAGACCAACAGCACCTTAAACACCAACAAAATTGGTTGAAAGGAAAATTTAGTTGAAAGGAAAATCCTTTAGTTGAAAGGAAAATCCTTTAGTTGAAAGGAAAATCCTTCTTCAGGTCAGGATTCCCCAGCAGAGAGGACTAAAAGACGTGTTGCTTGGTCTCTGTGTCCTATAGCAGCACAATGCTTTGTGGCATTCTTCCACCAACCAAAATGGCTCCTGTCATGAAACTGTCTAAAGCAGGGGTGTCAAACATAAGGCCCAGGGGGCGGAATCAGCCCATCCAGGACTCTTATGCGACACACAAGCAACTAGTGCAAGGGAGGGAACAGGAGACTGCTGGGGGGGGGGGGGAGTGGGCACAGCCACTCTGTTTGTGGCTTCAGCATGGTGGAACAATGTCTGCAGCAGTCAAGCAGCATGGGAGTGTCTGCCCAGTGCTGCACCACCGGGTCTCCAATCTGCCAGTGTGGGTTTTCCACTGCACCCCCCCCCCCCCGGTCCATGAAGCCTTGCAGTGAGGATACAACAACTCAGAGCTTACCAGTTGCTGTCCATTATACAGTTTATATATCCGGCACCTGGCATTATGTTTTATGGCACATATAGCCTGGCTTGACAAAGTGACATTTATGTCAGATCTGGCCCTCGCAACAAATGAGTTTGATACCCCTGTCTAAAGGTTCTTCCTGTTTTTCTGCAGCCATTTTGAATCATCATAAAAATGACATTTGCTTTCAAAGTCCAACCATCAGGTACAGGTAAAAAGAAAGTATCTGGTGGGTAGCCATGAGTAAATTCATGTCCAGTAGCAGCACCTAAAAGGTAAAGGTTTCCCTTGCTCAAAAGCCAGCTGAATTTGATTCTAGGGGGCAGTGCTCATCTCTGTTTCCAAGCCGAAGAGCCAGCGCTGTCCAAAGACGTTTCCATGGTCATGTGGCTGGCATGACTAGACGCCGAGGCGCACGGAACACTGTTACCTTCCCACTGGAGTCGTACCTATTTATCCACTTGCAATTTCTTGCTTTTGAACTGCTAGGTTGGCAGGAGCTGGCGCCAGAGACGGGGGTTCACTCTGTCACGTGGCACTTGGGTCTCGAAGTGCCGAACTTCCGGTCTGCACTTCAGCGTCTTAACCACTGAGCCACCATGGCCCCATAGTAGCACCTTACAGACCAACAAGGTTGTAAAAGGCATAAGCTTTCGTGAGCCAAAGCTCACTTTTTCAAGCGAAAGGAAAACCCTTTTTCTGGGCAGGACTGACAGGTACTCTTTCATTATTCCCAAGCGGAGATAGGGTTGCCAGCCTCTCTCCTGCCCACCAGCCGGGGGTGGGGGGATAGAGCTGCCAGTTCCAGGTTGGGAAACGCCTAGAGATTTGAGGATGGAGCCCGAGGTCAGGAACCTCAGTGTGGGTACAATGCCATGGAGTCCACCCTCCAAAGCATGCATTTGCTCCAGGGGAACTGATCTCTGTAGTCTGGAAAGGAGCTGTCATGGCAGGGGATCCCCAGGTCCCTCCTGGAGACTGGCATCCCTCCTTTCTTCCCTGTCTGGGATGACTAGACGTGTTACTCGGTCCTCTGTCCTGTTTGCTGCCTCTAAAGGTTCTCCTTGTTTTTCCCCGCAGCCATTTTAAATCATCCTAAAAGCGACGCCCGTTTCCACAGCTTCAGCCGCCTGGGCGCCTTCTCAGCTCACTCGAGCTCTGGCACAGCCCCAAGACAAGGCCCGCCAAGGCAAGGCAGGGCTCGACAGCCAAAGCGACGCAGCCCCGAGTCAGCCAAATTAGCCGCCCTGCCCAGCAACAACCAGCAGCCAGTCGCATCGCGGACAGAGACGGGACCATTTTCCCGCCACTCCGCGCTGACAGGACTTGCTCTTTTTTTTTTTTTTAACTTTACGCTATTTAAATTAGTTTGTCCCACTCGCGGACCCGTCTGCTCGCTCAACTCGCCCTGTTTTCAACTCCCCCGTTTTTCTCCCCCCGCCCCTGGCCTCTTTACCGCCTGAGGCTGACAGGGTAGCCCCTCCCACTCAGGCCAACAGGCCCCGCCTCTTTTTCCCCTCCTCTTTACGTGAATCAGCTGATTTCAGCGTCCCTAGAAGCCGGCGGAGGAGCTTGGCGGTTGAAGCGAGGGCGCGCGGGGCTGCAGGTGAGACCGGGGGGAGGGGGGGCACGCGGTTTCCAACGGCCAGAGTCCCAACTGCCAATCGCCTTCTCCCTTGCCCACCCCCCTCCTCGTGTGCGGTGTTGGGGAGCCAGTAGGGAGCCCCAGCTGGGGAGTGAAACTTCAGTCACGTGCTTCTCGGGGGGGGGGAGCGAGAGCCGCTCGCACATAGAACAGCCTCACCTGAATGTCGTCATCGCTGCTGTCAGCATGTTGACTGGCGCTCTGGGCTGTGCCCTCTCTGTCGTCTCTCCTCAGCGGGCTGGCTATCATAACAACCTCAACGACGTTATATGTCAAAATGGGTGTTAGTCTGTCTGTAGCGGTAGAAAAGAGCCAGAGTCCAGGAGCACCTTGAAGACTAACAAAATGTATGGTAGGAGAGGAGCTTTCCTGAGTCTCTGCTCACTTCTTCAGACACCTAGGTCTTCAGGGACCTGAAGAAGGGAGCAGTGACTCATGAAAGCTCATACCCTGCCACAAATGTTGTTAGTCTTTTAGGTGTTCCTGGGCATTATATGTGTGTGTATAATATTATATATAATATTATATATATATCCATGTTAGTCTGTTTGTAGCAGTAGAAAAGAGCAAGAGTCCAGGAGCACCGTAAAGGCTAACAAAATCTATAGCAGGGGATGAGTTTTTGGAAGTCGCTGCTCACTTCTTCAATAGAAAAGGGCAAGAGTCCAGGAGCACCTGAAAGACTAACAAAATATGGGGCAGGGGAGGAGCTTTTGGGAGTCAGTGCTTCAGGTACCTGAAGAAGGGAGCAGTGACTCCCAAAAGCTCCTCCCCTCCCATGGATTTTGTTAGTTTTTAAGGTGCTCCTGGACTCTTGATCTTTTTTTCTGAAAAAGTGAGCAGTGAAAGCTCATACCCTGCCACATAACTTGTTAGTCTTCAGGTACCTGAAGAAGGGAGCAGTGACTCACAAAAGCTCCTCCCCTGCCACAGATTTTGTTAGTCGGTGCTCCTGGACTCTTGCTCTTCTCTGCTGCATATATACACACACACAAACACATGCATGCATGCATATACATTTTGTTTACAGTCACCAATGGTCAGGCTCTCCCACCTTACTTTATTTTCTTTTAACCTGAAGGAAAAATGCCTCCCCTGTAAGGATTTTGTCATTTGATCCATCTTGAAGGGGGGAGGACACACATGCACAATGAACTGTTGCTTTGGTTTCTATTTGCTACCCCCTCACAGTTTGTATGTCAAGTTGGAGAGGAGGCTTCAGTGGACTGCAAATATCAGGTCGGTTCATGAAGTGTGTATGTGCAGATGTATGTTTCCAAAGGTAGCCGTGTTGGTTTGCAGTAGAACAGCCAGGTTTGAGTCCAGTAGAACGTTTTGAGACCAACAAGATTTTCAGGGTTGTGAGCTTTTGAGAGTCAAAGTCAGATACCATGAGGAGGGCTTTGACTTTTGAAACCTTATACCCTGAAAATCTAGTAGTAGTAGTAGTGTTTTTACATATTTTTACAGGTGTGTGCACCTGTGCCTGGAAGTCATGGGGACCTCTGGCAACTCCTACTCCCAACCCTGGTATTCTCTGGAGGTCTCCCATCCAAGTACTTGCCAGGGTCAGCCCTGCTTAGCTTCCGAGATCTGATGAGACTGGGCTTGCCTGGGCTATCCAGACCAGGGCCTTATATCCTAACAATCTTGTTGAACTCTAAGGTGCTATTGAACTCAAATCTATCTCGAATCTACGTGCGTGCATGTGTAATATGCATGCTCTAAGCGGTGGTGGTTTTAAAGTCAGTAGCTGTTTGTTTGTAAGCACTGGCAGTGCCAGTGATGGCTACGCCTGTAGCTGTAAGTCAAAGCAAGGCAATAATTTCATGTTACCTGTTGCCTTCGTCTTTTTCTGCATAAGCCTAAGATTGCTAGCTGTCTGGAGGGGGAAAAAAATCTGTCCTGCCCCTTTAATAAAGGGCTAATGAGATGTTATTTCCGGGTGATGTTATTTCTCTCTTTCCCATGAAGAGCTTCAGCTGCCCCATTTTCACATGCTACGCTTCTGTTAAAGAGACAGGACCTTTTTTTCTCCAGGCCTGTTGGCAACTCTGCATAGGTCAAATGTATTTGACAGTGTGGTGTTGGCTTCCCCCCCTATTAAAACAAGCAGAAACTCTGGCAGAATGTCAACAGGTATGATCAGATCCCTTTTACCAGCTGTGGCTAAGAGCCTTTCCAAATGGAACTTGTTTTTCCAGGGGGACGATTTGCTATTTTACCAACAGTAGCAGGAATGGATGATACCTCTGCCCCTGCTTAATACGATGAGGTGAAGCCGGACTTATTGCTGAGGGAATAATACCCCATTACCAATATATTTTGCAAAAATACATGGCTTGCTACTATGTGACTCACTGCTAGGTATAGTCTCCAAAGGGAGTATACATTCAAAGGGGAAGTAGTACAACATTCGGAATTCGAAATGGCATAACTAAACAGGGAGAGGGTCTTTTGATGGTAATGCCATGGGTGCCATATAACACAGTGGTACTCATGGGGACCTATATTCACAGTTTTCCTCAACTAAAAGAGCTACATTTACTTTCAACCGTAGTATGAGTCCTGCAGATCAGGGAGGTTAGCAGCTAACCCGTTTGTCTGACAGTTGCTGTTTCAAGGTGGGAACTACTTGCAAGCCACAAGGCCTGCCAGGCAAGTGTCTTGCTTACTTAACTGAAACATGGGGCAGGTGCCACACTGGGGAACGGTGCTCAAAACAGCCACAGGTGGCATGTCAAAGGGCCACATGCGGCTCATGAACTACTGCATGTCAGTGATCTAGCAGGTATCCATAATTAGCCAACACATTGTCCCTTCAGCAGAGCTGGAGCAGAAGTCTTGTCTGCTGTGTGGCAAAGAATTGCTGGCGTTACTGAAAAACGACTGTTGTAGCGTTGAGAAAACAAGCTAGTTTCTCCATGATGGTGGGAATCCAGGGGATTTTTGGCTGTTGCTGCTTCTGGGTCCTGCCCCCGCCGTCCCACAGGATCTGAGGAGCTGTTTCCCCAAAGTTGTTCTTGATGAGTCTGAAGGGCCTTTGAGTTGGATTAATGTCGCCACAGGGGAAAGTCGGCTGTTTGCATTGCTGAAAATTGCTTGAATTATGATGTTTTGAAATGTTTTTTAATTGATGTGTCTCACTGCATATTTGTAAACTTGCCTTAGGGACTTTTTCTCTGTTGAAAGGGAGTCTGTAAATAAGCAGCTATATGTACATGTGGCTGGGGTGATGGAGTCATTCTAAGCATTCTAAGTCTACAGGACAACTACAGTATCTTAAGAAGCCTTATTATTTGGAGGGTATTAAACCCATGCGTTACCATTGTGCAGCCTGCTCTTCAAAATAAAAACATGGACTTGGGACTTGAAATTAGGTTTCTGATTGGCCTTCTGATGACAAGTTATATATCCCATGGTGCTTCTTGACCTTTCCCAACTCAGCTAGACATACACCATTAACCTCTCTCTATCTTTTTTGGGGGAAAGTTGCTATACAAGGGCCACACCTGCTTTAAGTGCTGTGCCACCTTCTGTCTTCTCCTTTATTTACGTCTGAGGCCTTGATGTTCAAAGACCATCAGAAGATCAATCAGCGAACTCTTGGCACAGCTTTTATTTCGTGCTGGGTTAGGCATTTCCTGAGACAGTGCATTATCCTCTAAGTTGCCAAGGCTGACTGGCTTCAGTCAGCAGTGGGTGTAATGCCTCCTACAATCCCTGCAAGACTTATTATGTCCTCCAGTGCCCTGTGAAAGTTACACAGAGCTACCCGCCTGAATCTAACCACGGCTGGTGTTCTGCAAAGAACATAAATGCATCTGAAAGATGACCAGGGGTGTGCACACAGGTCTCTGAACCAAAAATATACCCGAAAAGCACCCGATTGGTATTTTCCAGGTATATTTTGACTCCCCAAATGTATCTGGGATTTTCCCAGAAAACTGAGGGGCGGGGGGGGAATCCCTGAAAAAAATCCTGAATATATTTGAGAATTACTGGCAAAACTGGGCTGCCCAGCAGAGCCTGCGGGGAGAACTCTCCTCGCAGGATCAGCTCCTGGGCGGGCTCTTTTGTGCAGTCCAGTTTAAAAAGACCGCCCAAAAGAGCCCCAGCTGAGCCATCTCTTAGCTGTTTTCAGCGGCTTTGCTGCTGCTCTCCCCCCCTTCCGTT
Organism: Lepidodactylus listeri; assembly: GCA_029233225.1. Lineage (NCBI taxonomy): Eukaryota > Metazoa > Chordata > Lepidosauria > Squamata > Gekkonidae > Lepidodactylus > Lepidodactylus listeri. The sequence goes on along the minus strand of JARCFY010000010.1, from coordinate 13,873,849 downwards.
GATGCTTTTTGGTTCAGATGTATTGGACCTGAAAAATTTTGGGTTTTCCAAAAAAATCCTGGATCTGAATACTTTACCAGTATTGGAATCCAGGGTCTTTTGGAAATCCCAAAATTTTTCCGGATCCAGTAGAATCAAACCGAAAAATACCAAGGAAAAAAATCCACACCCCTGAAGATGACTGCATAGATAGAGTGCTGTCGGGATATGGGGATGCTGGTAAAATATTAGGAAATTCAAAGAGCACTAAATGCGCCATGGGATCTTTGGGATCTTGGGAAGGAAGTAAACCAGGCCTGAGTATGTCATGAACTGGTGATATATGGTAGTCGTTATTTATTTTACAGAATTGATATCCTGCCTTTCTGCCCTCTAGAGGGCCACCAGGCAGCTAACAAATTAAAACATGCATACAAAAATCAAATTTTTAAACCAACTGACGTGTGTGTGTGTGTTTGCACACACGCACACAGTTGGGGAATACTCTTAGAGGTGTAAGATACTGCTTCTAGTATGAATAATGAAGAAGATTGCTTTTTATACAGTTTTTGCCCTAACCTTTAATGTAACCGAAAACACAATGCTGTGAGAAGTTATTCTAGTCTAAAGTCTCCTGAAATCAGTGGGTCTAGCATGGCGTTAACTACACATAGTATTGCAGTATGAGAGTTGCTTTTCATTCTGTGATTGCCCTTAGCATCCTCATGAGTAGGGAAACTTGCATGCATGTGTTGTTGGCATGCCGTGTTGCCTCTTGCGGTGCCTGTGGCTGTCCAGCAGTCACACATCAGTGTCATGAGAAAAAGATGAAACTTGTATAGTTCTCTTGCTTCTGTTGTGATGAGGACACATGAAACTGCCTTATACTGAAACAGAACAGTGGTCCATCAAGGCCAGCACTGTCAGCGCAGACTGGAAGTGACTCTCCAGGGGCTTGGGCAGATGTCTTTCTGCCTCGCAATTTAAACTGGAGATGCCGGGGATTGAACCTGGGACCTTTTGCATGCCAAGCAGAAGCTCTACCACTGAGATAGAACCCCTCCCTAACTGTGACTCTGTCTCTTCTTATCTATAGATCAAGATGGGTAGCCATGTTCGTCTGTCTGCGACAGTAGAAAAGAGCAATTTGTGGCACGGGATGAACTTTCATGAGTCACTGAAGAAGTGAGCAGTGACTCACGAAATCTCACACCCTGCCACAAATTTTGTTAGTCTTTAAGGTTCTACTAGACTCTTGTTCTTTTTTACATATCCATAGTTCATATTTCCTACTTTGCAAGTAGACTGCTCTTTATGGAAATTATAAGGTCCAGCCCTAGCTATTGTTTTACGGCGGAAGCATCAAAAGCAATGTGTCATTTTTTTACTCGGTGAAGAAAAACTTGCATGAACATAACACACTTCTGTGTGTTTCAGCAACTTTATTTGCAGCCCTTTTAGCAACTAATATTAGGAGTGGTGCTGGCTAGAAAAATTCCAAAGTATTGTTGTGGATGTGCTCTGTTTCAAATGGCTTTTGTTCTAACAGTGTAGAGGCCTGTCATAGGACATGTGGGCAGAGTGAGGCTTAGCGCTGAGCTTTTGTGTGCTGGTTTGTTACAAAATAGTTTGGATGTTTTTACACATTCCAGCGGTTGTGTGGATGTCCATTCAGTTAAGTATCTGGGATGACTTTTGTTTCCTTGCACATTTCAGCGATTCTGCGCCACAGAAGAACCAGCTGCCCAGTTTGTATTTGGCTTCCAGCTTAATGGTGTTTAGAACTATCCCGTTCCATTCTTGGAGGAATGATTTTGTGATGGGGTATTCTTGCTGACTAATGGACCCGAAGGAGAAAAGGTAAGGCCATACTATGACAAATCTGTTTTTGCATAGTTTGGAAACTAATAATGAGCTTGTCGATATCCATGAACATATGGCACTTGTAGATCCAGGCACTGGGGTAGTGGATAAATAGAGAACAACAACAGAAAACATCAGCTTGGCAGCAGCCTTTTCCTATAATCATAAGAATCCTATCACTCCAGTCTTGTTCCATATACACTGACTTCCAGTTTGCTTCTGGGCTCATTCCAAGGTGCTGGTATCGGCCTTTAAAGGCCAGTACAGCCTGGGATCAGCATACCTTAAGGACCACTGTAATGATTTCATGTTTTGGTATGTGATTTTCTTTAAATGTTTAGTGTGACTGCAGTAATATGATGAGAGTGATAGAGGGAGACAGGTGTGATGTGATTGGCTGATGAATGGGAGTAGGGGTGTTTCTGAGTGGATTCTGTATGTGTCTTGGGAGGGAGACAAGTGTGGAAGAGTTTTGAAGAGAGTTAGTGTGGAGTTTAGTCTATGTGACTATAAGAGTTTTGTCTATCCTTTGTGGTTAGACAAATGGTTTATTCTGTGTGAATAAGACAAACAGTTTTGCCTGTGTGGCTGTGTGAGAGAGAAAGATTAGCCTGTCAAAGTGGAATTATGGAGTCTGTGAGACTGTGTGTGATGCCAAGCCTTGCCAGTTACATTTACAAGTTCCTTTTTTTCAGCAACAGTTCAAAATAACCAGAAACCTATTTTGTTCTTTTATAAATAAATCATTATTTGTTTAAACTTATCCCATAAATCAGAACAGTACTTCCTCAGGGCTACATAGTCTGCAGAAGTGCCCAGACACTGGGTCATTCAAATTAGAGAGAGATGGAATTTTTAATTCCTGGTGGCAGCAGAAATCTACCAAGTTCATATATACACAGTGGGTTTTAAAGGAGAAACAGTCTCCCCATTAGCAAGCACGTCATAAGCGCCTTCTCCCACATGAACGTACCCATTATCTCCAGTCATCTTCGGAGGCCCTTCTTCAGTTGCCCCCACCATCTGAGACTAGACGGGTGACAACCCAAGAAAGCGCTTTCTGGGTCATGGCACCAAAGCTTTGGAACTCCCACCCCAAGAAAATTTGCCTCTCCCTCTAGCAGTGTCATCTACCAGTGGGTGAAGGCTTTTTTGTTTCATTTGGCATACCCCCAGTTTGGTGTACTGATTAAGAGCGCAGACGCTAATCTGGGAGAACTGGGCTTGATTCCCCACTCCTCCACATGCAACTACTGGTGTGACTTTGGGTCAGTCACAAGTTGTTTCAGAGCTGATCGCTCAAGGGCAGTTCTCAGGAGAACTCTCTCTCACACAGGGTGTCTGTTGTGGGGAGGGGAATGGAAAGGAGATTGTAAACCATTCTGAAACTCGGGTAGTGAAGGGTGTGGTATAAATCCAATCTCCCCCCTTCCTCCTATTATTATTATTATCTATATATCTAATTCCCAAGTGGCCCACCCCCGTGCGGATACCTAATTCCGCGCGGGGGGGGGGGGCACTTGGAGGGCAGGGGGGGGGGTTCTGCAGGTGGGGGGTGACCCCCCCCCCGCCTGCAGAAAAATGGCAAAACTTTTTAAAAAACCTGGGGGGGATAGTTAAATCCCCCCCAAAGTGAAAAGGCCCTGCGCATGCGCAGGGAACGAATTTACCGCGGTGGCGGCAGCAGGCGGGAGAGCAAGCGGGCAGCGGCAGCAACGACGACGACCGGCGGCCGTAGCTGCCAAAAGCGGCGAGGGGGAGAAATGGCGGGCCCTGCGAGTGCTGCAGAGGCCCGCCGGGAAACGGAGGGGGGAGGAGGAGAAGCAGGCCCGGCGAGCAGGGAATGCTCTCAGAAATCTGAGGTGGCTGGCGGCTGAGAGCTTCTTGAGCCTCGCCGCCGGAGCCAGGGGTGGGGAATCGGCGGCCCGCTTGGGCCTGGGAGCCGGGGTGGGGGTGGGAGTGGGGAAACAGCGGGAGGTGGGGGGAATCGGTGGAACAGGCACACCTCTCCCTCTCTCCCTTCCCCCACCAAGCAGCCGCCTTACCAGAGCTGCTGGTGCCGACTTCCCCCCAAGTTCCTCGCAGAAGAGGAGTGAGGCTGCCCGCTGGCCTGCCTTCTGATGGGGAGGGGCTTGGGAGAGGCAGGATCCATGACAAACACACATACACACACTCACTCACTCTCTCTCTGTCCCTCTACCCCTCCCTACAGCACCTGGCCGCCCCTTCAAGCTAGAGGGGGGGAGTGGAGGGCAGGCGATGGCGGGAGGGAAGGAAGAGGAGCCGAGGTCTGGCATCCCTGAAAGCCGGATAATTCAACTAGAAGAACGTGTGTCTTCCCCCCCCCCCAAGTCCTGCCAGCACCCAGCCAGCTCCTCCTCAGAAGAAGGGCAGCAGGGCCTTCGCAGGCTGGCAAGAGGGAGGCTGGAAGGGCGAACTGGCCAGCAGGACGGGTGGAGACTAAGAGTGCTCTTGCCACGGCCTCGGAGTTACTTCCAAGTAAACATGCCCGGGCTTGGCGGGCATCCGCCGCTTGCCCTGGGGAGGGGAGGGGGGTGGCAGGAGGAGCGGCGGGGCTTGCCGCCGTCACTTGCCCTGGGAAGGGGGGTGGCAGGAGAACTGGGATACTCTCCCCCCTGCGAGTATCGCGGGTGCCCCATCTTGTTATTACTATTACTATTATTATTCCTCCTCCCTGGTTCTGGTATTGCTTGTTTATGTGATTTTCAAGTTTTTAAAAATAATTTTAATAGATCAAGATGGTAGCCGTCTATTTTTTTTTCCAGTTTTTGGAATTATCTGAATATCATATTAAAGGTGATGAAGATATTGATTATAGTTTTAATATTTTTACTTAGTATTCCACTAGTATTTAAATATTTAGTAAGAATAAAACTTAGATTTTGACAAATGGTTAAGACAATACTCAGATTTTAATGATGATTTAATTTTAGCGCGGAAGTTCGTTCAGCTGTTAAAGATGTAATCTTATTGTTAATAGATAATCACTAACATTAGGAAAGTCCTTTTTTATTCTTTTAGAGAGAGAACCCATCCCAAAACACTGTAATATTGATTTTATTGTCTGCTTCTATATTTGAAATATGTATTTGATTTTGCTTGTTGTATGTAACAACCCATAATATTTCATACATTTGATGAATCTATATTTTCCCCTATCTCCTATTCCCTTTTGTACCCCACTTTTTTTTTTTGAGAATATAAAAAAATTAAAAGATGGTAGCCGTGTTAATGACTCAGGAAAGCTCCTCCCCTGCTACATATTTTGTTAGTCTTTAAGGTGCTCCTGGTCTCTGGCTCTTTTCTATAATTTTAATGCTGTTTTTAATTGTTTTACTGTTTTATGTGTGCCGCCTTGGGGACCCTGATCGGGTGGAAAGACGACATAAAGTTGTTTTAAATAAACAAATAATCGGCATTCACTTAAATACAAGGCCACCCGAAACAAAATTGTCTTAACCAGCCTTTAGAAAACTGAAGTGGATTAGCCATGGGGATTAGATAGCTCCAAATTCTTGTTCCTGCTACTACAAAGATTGTGTATAGCACCTGCCCAACTTGTGACAGCAGGGGAACAGAGAGTAGGGTCTCTTCTGATGAGTTAAGTGTGGGGATTGGTTTGGGCTGGGAAAGCCCTGACTTGCATGGCCCAAGCTAGCCTGACCTCATCAGATCTTGGAAGCTGAGCAGGTTCAGCCCTGGTCAGTATTTGGATGGGAGACCTTCAAGGAAGTCCAGGGTTGCTATGCAAAGACTGTGGAGTCACCATAAGGAGGCTGCGACCTGATGGCATTTTACACATACATGCTGGAAAATCCAGACCTTGAGGTATCCTTGTGACATATAGTTTAGGGTTTTAGAGGTCAACACTAATACTTTAAACAGGGCCCCCAAACAGCCTGGAAGACAGTGAAACTGTACCAGGAACAGCTTGTCCTCCTTGGTAACCAGGCACCTTCTTTCATATCAGCTGAGATTTCCAAGAACTTTTCAAAGTCAGTCCCACAACAATAGTCCAGTCTAGAAGTCTCCAAGGCATATGCAACCATGGCCATGTCAGACTTCTCCAGAAGGCTTGCAGGGAAGAGAAACGACTGGCATTCAGTTAAATCTGGGCAGGCGGACCCAGGGGGAAAAATGAAACTGCCGTGAGGAAGGATTGAGAACTTATGTCCAAGGCTTGTTTTAACATTTTGATAATGTGCCTTTAAAGCTATACATCAGCTCAAGGTACAGAGAGTGTAAATAATCAATAATGCGATAGATCTATTCAAAGAATGACCTGTTCTTTAGAACCAGAGTATAGAGGAGCAAGGAGGGCAGGGGCTGCACAGAATTTCTGCTCAGCTACGTTTTTATTAGCAACTGTCTGAAATGGAAAACTTTGCTTCTCTTCAAAAGCCGTGAGTTCAGTGCCATTTACACAAGCTTCTGTTTCTTGGCTGTATTTTTGATAGTGACTGCTGGAAACAGGCACGCTGGAGTCTCTCCAGATTTGCATTGTGGGGTCATGCAGACATAGCTTTGGATGGTCCCGTGACTTGCATTTTGTGATTGATTACTTGACATTAGCTATGGATAATGGGTAGTGAAGTGTCAGTAATGTGTGTGTGTGTGAGAGAAACAACGCAACTGATGTGCACATCTGTAAGACTTTAGCTATGCAAAATTAATTTTTGCTTCCTCAATAGCTCATCTGAGCAAGAAGGAACGCGAGAGAGGGGCCTGGTCTATACTTGGCAAGCTGGCAGCTATTCTCCAACACCAGAAAGCCTCCCTGGTTGGAGTGGAAAGACTGTATTGCAGGCAGCGCTTGGAACGAACCATGGTGTCCTTCTGTCAGATGGTATGGAATAATGATTATCCTTAAATCATCAGCAGTGTTCTTTGGAGGGTTTTGTATGGGGTGAAAAGTACTAACAGAAGAGATCCTTCACAAATAATACCACATGGGTATTCCACCAAGGAATTCCAGGGTTATTGGGCAGAGGCAGGCAATGACAAACCACCTCTGAGCATCTCTTTCCTTGAAAACCCTATGGGGTCACCATAAGTCAGCTGCGACCTGATGGCACTTCACACATACACAGTGCCAAGAGCGGTTCTTCCGCATTGCTTCTTTCAGCTATTTCTCTGCTGCCTTGCCCTGAGCTGGATGGCCCAGGCTAGCCCAATCCCGTCAGATCTCGAAAGCTAAGCAGGGTTGGCCTTGGCTAGCATTTGGAAGGGCAACCTACAAGGAATACCAGGGTCTTGACGCAGAGGCAGGCAGTGGCAAGCCACCTCTGAAACATCTCTTGCCTTAAAAATAACTCTAGCTTGCCACCTAGTGGTGCATAACGTTAAAGAGCTAGAACTTCTGGTTGCCAGGCAGTCTTAGGATCTGCTGGCTATTGTATACGCCAGGGGTGGCCAAACTGTGGCTCGGGAGTCACATGCTGCTCTTTTACTCAAATTGTCTGGATCACGGCAGGGTGACTGGGGAAGCGAAGGGGAGGCATGCCTCCCCAATCGGTCTTCCCTTCCCTGGCCAATGTTCCCCTCCCTGGGTAGGCTCGGGCAGGGGGGAGACAGAGAAAGAAAGCAATTTTAAACGCATTCTCAAAGGGCCCCCTCCCCTCGCCTACAAGTATTATGGGATAAATATCATTATCAATATCTGTTTTTAACCCTTTCATTTTTATTTTTGGCCCCCTCATTTGATGTTAATAAAAAGCAAATTCACGTTTTTCAATAAAAACGTATGTAATATTTGTTCATGTCTTGCGGCTCTCAAACATCTGACGTTTATTCTCTGTGGCTCTTATGTTAAGCAAGCTTGGCCGCTACTGGTATATGCAGTGCCGTACAATAATTAATTAATTAATTAATTCTGCTGCCTTTCTGTGACAAATGTCCACGGCAGCTCCTGATGGTTACAGACAGCAGGATACAGACAGCAGCCCAGGGATAAACAGGTTGAGGATGGGAGGCCTATATTGCAAGAGAGCTTCTGGGTATGGAGCTGCAAAGTTAAGAGCTACTGAGAAGATTTCTCTTCAGTGCTGAGCTGAGTGCACACGTGGCAGCTTCCCACAACAAAGCCCCATCGTGGAGCGTAGGATGGGGCAAATGTAAAGAGGTTGTGGACTTGGATCAATGGCCAACGTTTCAGCTTCTCTAGAGTTAAGAAAATGGACTTGATAAAAGAATGGCACTGTGTATTCCTTTAATGAAATGTGCAGCGTTGTACCTGACCTCTTCAAAACTTTGCTGTAGTTTTGTGTGGGATTTTGTCTTAGATAACCCCTTTGCTGTGGGTTGTAGACTACATACGTCTTACTGACTGGAGGAATGGGGGTCTTACCATATTTCCTTCCTCTCCGTGTTGCTTCTGCCTATGAGGGTCCCTTGACCTCTAGCAGTGACCTTTTGGAAGGGGTGGGGCGAAAGGAAGGAGAAAGGAAGATCTGCTTCTGCTAGTGAAACATCTGTAGGACCAGCGGTTCGAATCCAGTAGCACCTTAGAGATCGACCAGATTTTTGGGGGTGTGAGCTTTTGAGAGTCAAATCTTACAGGTCTCTAAAGTCCTACTGGACTCAAATCTAGCTATCCGTAGGGCCATGCTTTTGGGCAAATGAATTCCTGGACATTTTCCTGCTATGTTACGATTACTGTATTTAGTCACTTGATCATATAATAATTGTACTTCTGTACTGCCCTTCTGTGTTAGCAAGGGAGAAGAAAAAGATCACGTTCATTTTATGAAATCTCATTTTGGTGTTTCTTCTCCCCATTCCAGATGGTGAGGTTTACAGCTTTGGCAAACTCCCCTGGAAAGCTGGGATAGAAGACACATGTATCAACTGTCCCATCTTGGAAAAGGCTCTGAGTGGACAACACGTTGTCAGTGTGGCTGCCGGCAGCTTCCATAACGGAGCAGTGACTGACAATGGTGCGGTGTACATGTGGGGGGAAAATTCCTCCAGCCAATGCGCTGTGACTGGTCAGGCGGCCGTCCCCGAACCGAACCCCGTCAGTATTTCCGACTCCGAAACCAGCCCTTTGTTGCCGATAAAGGTCTTACAGCTGGCATGCGGGGAGGAGCATACCCTGGCGCTCTCCCTAAGCCGGGAGATATGGGCTTGGGGAAGCGGCTGCCAGCTGGGACTCATCACCACTGCTTTCCCAGTGACAAAACCACAGAAAGTCGAGCACCTGGCTGGGCGGGTCGTGCTTCAGATCGCTTGCGGGGCCTATCACAGCCTTGCTCTTGTACAGTGCCTTCCCAACCAAGACATGAAGCCTATCCCAGAGCGGTGCAACCACTGCAGCCAGCTGCTGATCACCATGACGGACAAAGAAGACCATGTCATCATCTCGGATAACCACTGCTGCCCTTTGGGAGTGGTTCTGGCCAACTCCCAAGCAGAAAACCACGTCTCCCCCTCCTCGTTGGAAACGCCTGAGGGGAAGAGCGTAACAGGCAGCCAAGACGAGGACTGTCAGAAAGCCATTGCGGAAGAACAGGCCCCTGTGGGTGCCGAGTACGATGAGGCAAGCATGTGTTCCAACAGCGATGGGCAGGAAGACAGTGGCATTTCCAGCCCAGGGCATCCCTTGGTAACGGACAAAATGGCATCGAAGCAACATGCGGTGGTGGGTCTTTCGGATCCTTTGTCAGATGAAAGTGGGGAGAAGGAAATCAGCACGGAACTTGACCAGGTATTTGCTTCTGTTGGATTATATTTACCTTGCTACTGTTTGTAGGGTCCTGTGACTGTCTTAGGCTCTTGCAGTTCTTAGGAATAGAGATTCAGGTGGGTTGCCATGTCGGTCTGAAGCAGCAGAGCGAAGTTTGAGTTCAGTGGCACCTTTAAGACCAACGAAGTTTTATTTAAGGTATAAGCTTTCGTGTGCATGTATACTTCTTCAGATACAGTGAAACAAGACATCCTCAACTATTACATGGGGTGGTGGGGTTAGTTGCCAGGAAGGGCTAGGTAGAGTCAGGATGCATAAGTAATTGGGCAGTTATAGCTGAGATTGGATTAAAGCAGTTGGTAAGATCTGTGGATAGCAGTAAATTAGCATACAAATGCTAGAGTTAACAAACAGATGTGAGAACTGAGTTTGAGTCCAGTGGCACCTCCGAGACCAACAAAGTTCAGGTCTGGGTATAAGCAAGAACTGAGAGACTTAGCATGTGTAGATGCACACTTCTTAGATACATTGAAGCAGATTTTCTCAAACTTTACATATAGGTGGAGGGGAGGGGGTAGTTGCCAGGAAGGGCTAATTAGAGTGAAGCTAACTGAGCAATAACACATTTGGTAAGACCTGTGCATAGCAGCAAATTGGCATACAGGTAATAAAAAAGAGTTATTAATGGTCCAGGACATCTTGTTTCACTGTATCTGAGGAATTGTGGGTGCACATGAAATCTTGTACCTTGGGTAAAACATGGTTGGTCTTAAAGGTGCCACTGAAATTTGCAGGAATGTAATTTTAAGCTAGATTTGTGGTTCTGAAAAAGCATAGTTTCTGCCTTGTTCTTAGGCTGTAATCTAAAGTTGTGTACATAGATGGGAACTGTGCCTCCTGTTGAAAGTTTCATTGCTGCAGTTCTGGTTACCAAAAGCACTTAACCCCCTCCCCAACAGTGTCTTTTCCTGACACTTTCTTGCTCATGTTTGAACTTCCTACCTTCTGCGAACAGTTACTACATCCGCTTACTTGTGAATGAACCGTTGCCTACCTGCCACAAAATGCTAGCACGTAACAGAGGGCTCTGCAACAAACTCCACTTGGTTCATGGGTGGTCAGGATTGTTGACTTTGCTGTTGGCCTTGCTTTGAATGGGTGATGCGGTCTAGCACACATACTTCTGCGCTTGTATGTTGCAGGGAAAGATCAGTTGCAACAGGGATAGCTGTCTTCCAGGGAAACCTTTCCTTCGCAATTGATCTTCAGATCGATGAGCTCCTGATAAGCTTATGAGGAACCCCAAGGTTTCCTAGAATATGTTATTAAAGCACAGCTTTATGTTATGCATGCAGTCTATGTTCACCAAAGTACCAAAAGTGGCTAATAATGAGTGCAGCCTCCTGATCAGTGTTCTATAAAAACGGTGCCTTCCTCTTCACCGTCTGAGTTGCTTTGAGGTTGGGATGTCTGGTCACGTTATTTTTATGATTGGTTGATTTGTTATAATGTGAAAGTGAAGGAGTACACTTAATAGCTTACCATAGAACCTGTTTTAGTGGCAGACCTGAACTCTTTGGATATGTGAAGTAATATTAAGTGCATATGTCTCCCCTCTAACAGGAATCGTTTCCTCTTAGGAAGTGAGAACTGATTTTGGTAGATTTTTTTCCTCATTTCATATTTCGGGTGGTTGCTAAAATTATGCAAAGATATGCGATGAATCTTGCATATGCCGAATATGTGCTTCGCCTCTGCCAGGAGATGGCAGATCGGTCTGTATATCTGGGTTAAACATTAATCATTTCAGGTTTTCAAGCAGAGTTTTCAGTCTGAGGGTCTGTTATAGTGGTAGATGGCTTATATCAGGGGTGGCCAAACTTGTTCAGTTTAAGAGCCACATAGAATAAACATCAGAAGTTTGAGAGCCGCAAGATATAAACAGATATCACACACACGTTTTTATTGGGAAATATGCAAATTTGCCCTTTATTGACATTAAATGAGACTGCCAAAAATAAAAACAAAAGGGTTAAAACCAGGTATTGATGATGATATTTATTTGTCCAATTCTTTCTGTTTGTTTGCTAATAATATTTATTTGCCTAATAGAGAGAGAGGTGGAAAGAATGAAAGAGGTGGAAAGAAAGAAAGAGAAAGAGAAACAAAGAAAACAAATAGATGGGGGGAGGGAGCCACACAATATGTGTGAAAGGACCGCATGTGGCTCCTGAGCCACAGTTTGGCCACCCCTGGCTTACACCAAGACTTGGCAGGTTTTTGCTGGTTTTATGAGCAGCTCCAAAAATTTAGGAGCCAAACTCCCCCCACCCCGCCTTAAGGGGGTTTACATTTTAATTACCATACTTTCTAATTATTGCTGCCGCAAAGCCTAATCCTGAACTCTTTACAGGTTCTTGTTGTTTCTTTAAAAGCAGTTACAAACGTGTTGTAGTATGTATATAAATATGGGGTAATCCTGGTTGTCATCGCAGTAAAAAGCTAACCTCTATCCCTCACCTAAATAAGCTTTGTTTATGTGGGTAGCCGTATTGGTCTGAAGCAACAGAACAAAGTTTGAGTCCTGTGGCACCAACAAAGTTTAATTCTGGGTAAAAGCTTTTGTGGCCATTGGTCTATCAGGGTCAGTATTGTCTACTCAGACTGACAACAGCTCTCCAGGTTGTGAGGTAGAAGTCTTTTCACATCAACTACTAGTTGATCCTTTCAACTGGATTGAACCCGGGACCTTGTGCATGCAAAGCAGATGCTCTTCCACTGAGCCACGGCCCTCCCTATGTCTACTGAGAATCACCAAGAGGCCCAAACAACTGCTGAAAATACTAGGCACCCTGATGAAGTTTCTACCTGGTACCTTGGATTTGTTGATCCCAGGCTTACACCAGTAGAATATTTGTGTGTGCATGTGTAAGTGTGTGTGCACCAAGAAGCCATGGTGACCTCTGGTGACTGACTGTGGGTGCACCTGGAAATCATGGCAACCGCTGGCGACTGACCCCTACTTGAGAGTCTGGAGGATATTCAGAGAGGTGGCTGAATAAAGCCTCCCCCCACCTCCCACCTCTGGTATTTCAAGGAGGTCTCCCCCATCCAAGTACTCGCCAGAGTAGACCCTGCTTAGTTTCTGAGATATGATGCTATCCAGGTCAGGGCACCAGGAGAATATTTGTTTTAGGCACTTTTTGTACTCCTTTAATATTCCCCCAAAATAGGAATGCTGCAGGAAATCTATAGATGTAGCAGATTTAATCACGTTACACTTTGTAGGCACAGGCAACTAGGAATTCCATAAAGATTACAGTGTTGCGGTATAAAATGTCAGAGAGAACAGAGGGGATCTCTGTTTTCTTACATATCAGAAAAAGTATTCCACTTTCATTGAGTGTGTCTGGTTGGTAGCGTAGTAAAGGTTTGATCTTTTCTCCATTCTGATTTAAACAAAAACCTAGGAATTCATTAGTCTCGCAGCACCAAATCTGTGTAATTCTGCCTACTTTCACGATGCACTGTTAGAAAGCCTGGCAAGCCTGCTTTTCTCTAATGAAGAGAGAGCGGCATCCGCACAGCCTCCTTACAATATCTGTTCTTGTGATGTGCGGCGAAGGCCTCTGGTTGTGCCAAAATCAGGTTGACCCTAGCTGGTAATGATGCGTTTGAAACAGTTTTGCTTGGTGGAAAGACCATTACAGTTTAACCTGTCTTGTTTCTTAACTAAGAAAAAAGCACTTTTAACGCAGATAATCAATCACTAACAATATAAAGATTCAGTCCTCTCATAAGAGGAGCTTTAAATCACAATTAGACCGCTGAGTCTTGCCACAATACAATACAACAGCCCAACAGGGTCTGTATGTGTAAATTCATGGGTCTTTTAGGGAAGTCTTCAGACAAGAACAAAAATCTTCAGCCAAAGATGTATGAATACATAGGTCTTTTATACATAAGGGAAATCTTCAGACAAGGACAAAAGAATCTTCAGACGAAGGACGAAGATGCCGGCTTTAATCCTCCGTTTCGTCAGGAGCTTCTTCAGCTTACTGAATATAAAACATACATATCACTACTCCAAATACAAATATATTTGGTCCAACCATAAATGCATCATACAGATACTTACAACTTCCTCAGAACAAAGAATCCAATTTTTATACACTCAATGAAGATTATTCTGTAAAAAAAATACCCACCATTAATTACTTATATAGTAAATAATTCTTCCAAGAAGGTATAGTACTAGAAGTCACTGAATAGAAAAACACATGAATAGAAAAACTCACCCAGAACATTAAACAAAAGCACAAATGGGCAACCGATCCAAACGGGACACGGCCTCACATAGTCGGCACGCCTTAACAGTCAATTACCCCAATAACCATATATATGCAAACTCAACATTGTATTTAAAGGGCAAGAAGCACTTTATGCTTACCAAAATTCATAAGAATTAAATTCTATTGACTGATTTAGATCAGAAGGATGCTGAGTGTGCAACTGGAAGATCCAAAACGCCTCTCTTTGTCTCAACTTTTTATGCACATCAACCTGATTAAACTGATGGGTAGAGATGACCTCCAATACTACGAATCTAATTTCATTAAAAGCATGCCCTTTTCCCATAAAATGCTGGAAAAGAGGTGATTCTACTCGGCAATTTCTACTGCATGATCTATGCTCGATCATGTGGGTCAGGACAGACCTGGATGAAATCCCCACATAAAAAGGGGGGGGGGGAAACATCTCAAAAGGTATATAGCCCATTTTGTAGCACAGGTAGGGAAGGAACATAACAAATAATCATAACGCATTTCAGGGATACAAATTCTCGTGGTCTGTTTCTTAACTGCAAAGAGGCTTCAGCCATGTGAACATAAGAACATAAGAGAAGCCAATGTTGGATCTGGCCTGTGACCCATCCAGTCCAACACTCTGTCACACAGTGGCCAAAAACACCAGGTGCCCTCACTAGGTCCACCAGTGAGGCCAGGACACTAGAAGCCCTCTCACTGTTGCCTCCCCCAAGCACCAAGAATACAGAGCATCACTTGCCCCAGACTGAGAGTTCCTATCTATACTTTGTGGTTAATAGCCACTGATGGACCTCTGCTCTGTATGTTTATCTAATTCCCTCTTGAAGCCGTCCATTCTTGTAGCTGCCACCACCTCCCGTGGCAGTGAATTCCACGTGTTAATCACTTGTGTTAATCCACAAGTTCACATTTGAGTTCTTTCAGAACTCTCAGATGTATGCCATCCGGGCCTGGTGATTTATTTATTTTTAAGTTGTCCATCAGTCGTAGGACCTCCTCTCTTGTCACCTCAATCTGACTCAGGTCTTTCAACACGCCTCCTGAAATCAGTGGTTCTGGAGCGGGCAGGCACTTCTCATCTTCCACAGTGAAGACAGAGGCAAAAAAAATGCATTTAGCTTCTCAGCCATTTCCCTATCATCCTTCACTACACCTTTTACCCCTTGATCATCCAGGGGCCCCACTGCTTCCCTGGCTGGTTTCCTACTTCTAACGTATTTGAAGAAAGTTTTATTGTTGGTCTTTATGTTTTTTGCAATATGCTCCTTATATTCCCTTTTTGCCTGCCTGATCACAGACGTGCATTTTATTTGCCACAGCCTGTGTTCCCTTTTATCAGCCTCACTGAGACTAGCTTTCCACCGCTTAAAGGAATCCTTCTTACCTTTTACAACTTCCATTACTTTGTTTGTTAGCCACGCAGGCTATTTTCTATACCTATTTGTGCCTTTCCTAAACTGCGGTATGTATTTTCTCTGAGCTTCTAGGTGTAACGATTTATATGTAATTTGAGGGATCTTATTTTCGTAGTTGCAGTTGTCTATGTGCAATTAAAACGAATGTACCGTGCGTGATGTTCAGTATAGGGCAATGCTATTCAGTCACCTGCAGATCTTGTTTTGCACCTTGGCTTGCTGTTGGGACTTCAGAGGCCAATGGATCTGGGCAGTTTTTCACAATAAATGATATTGCCTATTCTTTACATTGCTTGCCTTCCCAAAACTATACTACTGAGATGCTGGATTTTATTCTTCTGGTACAGTAGTATCTTTTCTATATTTAATTGGGCTGGTCATCCTCACCTCTGTGGATTTTTATCCTGTACCCCCAGTCCTGTAAATATACCAGAAGTGTTCCTTTATGAAGCCCTTTCAGGAAAGGAAGTACATGTACCTCCCATGGAGAGTATCAGGTCTTCCCTCCAGATCCTAGGCTTTCTGATATAGTCTACCTATGATTGAGTCTCGTTGAGGTATATATTCCACTTTCATTGGGATGCCAGCCTCCAGGTGGGACTTGGGGATCACTTAGAATTACAGCTAATCTCTAGACTACAGATATGAGCAGAGTTCCCTCTAAACTGAGTTACAGTGAGCTGGCTCACAGTTTTTCAGCCTCTGGCTCACACGTTTTTGTCTCAGTTCAGGAAGGATGGCTCCAGAGTAAACTAATTTATGCAGTAGCCAAATTGCTCGCTCACAACTTTAATGGCAGGAGCTCACAAAGTAGAATTTTTGCTCACAAGACTCTGCAGCTTAGAGGGAGCATTGGATATGAGTTCCCCTGGAGAAAATAGATGCTGGGGGGCGGGGGTGGTAAAATGTATAGCACTGTACCCCAGTGGCATTCCTGTCCTCCCTAGGCTCTACCCCCAAATCTCCAGCAGTTTCCTAACTTGGAGCGGGCAAAAACCCCACCACCACCAGTGGACAGGAGGGACCTGACAACTCTAGCTGGGCACTACTTCAGAAAACCCCCAGTGAAGACTCCTGAGGGGCTGGTAGGTATGTGGTTATGGAACTGTTAGAAGGTGTGCGCTCTTGAAGAATAATCGTTGCTCCAAATACAGATAGCTTGTTCTCTCCAAGAGAAGTACAAGGAAATTATCATTCTGCAATATCCTCCACCTGGAATGTAGTTGGAAGATTGCCTCTGTTTCCCAGAAACATGAGGTATAATAACATCACTTGACTAGTAATACTAGCTATTAATGTCGACATACGCATGATTTCCCCCGCAATCAAGGTAAACAAGTGTAGCAAGTAGGGACGAGGAAATATGAGCTTTGCAATGAGACACCACTTGTGGGAGAGGGAGACATTTGGGGTTTGTTATTTTATTTTTGGTTTTAGCTGGGAATGTTTTAACTACTACCATAAGCTGCCTTGAGCCATGAGGAAAGGTGGGATATATATTTTTTAATAAATTAAAAAATAGAACTCTTTGGAAACTATAAGAAACATTTCAGTATTAGTTTAATTCAGAGATGGTTGTAATTTTGGCGGTTTTTCTGAAACAAATTGTGAGGTGCATTCTTCTAATTCCCTTTAAATCTTGTTTGAACCCCTGAAAATATCGACTGTGTGTCTGTCACGGCATCAGTAGTTCGTTTTTATTTGGCTAAAGTGAGCTAATGAATACAGCCCCTGGCTCACTAATAAAATAGAGACTTCGCTTAGAAACTAAACTTTTAAGAATAAGGGGGTTAAAATGTAAATAAACAGATATTGTAGTATAGAATCAAAACTTAGAACCTTCTTTCTGTTTGTATTGATGTGGCTCAGTGGTTAAGATGCTGAACTGCAGACCAGAAGATCGGTAGCTCGGCAATTCGAGACCCAAGTGCCGCATGACGGAGTGAGCTCCCGTCTCTGGCCCCAGGTCCTGCCAACCTAGCAGTTCGAAAGCAAGAAATTGCAAGTAGATAAATAGGTACCGCTTTGGTGGGAAGGTAACAGCATTCCGTGAGCCTTGGCATTTAGTCATGCCAGCCACATGACCTTGGAAAAAGTCTTTGGGCAGCACTGGCTCTTCGGCTTGAAAACAGAGTCCAGTGCTTCCTGGACTCCACATTTTTAGGGGTTTCTTCCCCTAAATCAAAGATATTACTGCCAACCTGGGAATTCTGGATTTGCAGGATCCTGTTTCTTAGCCACGACTGGCCTATTGCCTGCATTTGCATATCCACAGAAGGCCAGACCTTGGGTAACTTGACATAATGGTGAAAAGTGCCATCAAGACACAGCTGTGTTATGGTGACCACATAGGGTTTTCAAGGCAAGAGACGTTTAGAAGTGATTGGCCATTGCCTGCCTCCATTAAGATACCCAAATATTAATCTTCTGATGTAATGCAGTTAATACAGGCTGCCTTCAAGCAGGATTTTTTAAAAAATTGTATAGATTTTCTCTTGCTCATAGTGGCTTACAGAGCAAAATACACAAACAATGCACACATAAAAAAATATACAACCCAACAGGCCTTAGTACAAATTTAAACCAGGTGGAGGGGCTGTGGCTCAGTGGCAGAGCATCTGCTCGGCATGCAGAAGGTCCCAGGTTCAATCCCTGGAATCTCCAGTTTCAAGATTTGGCAGTAGGTGATGTGAAAGACCTTTGCCTGTGACCCTAGAGAGCTGCTGCCAGTCAGACAATACTGACTTTGATAGACCAAGGGTCCCGATAGCTGCAAAAATGGGAACGGCAGGTGTTTACCTCTGATCTTATTCAGCTCACTCAGGTGTTCTGAGTTTGGATGCCGAGAGTAGTCCTTCCCATTGTCAGCAGCAGTCAGTGGTACCCAGTTTAGCAAGACTACATAATGTCAAACAGCAGGGCATTCCCTTTATTGGCACAGAAGTTATACATAGGCAGTAGGGTGCTAGTGCTTTGATTTCTGGGCAAATGTTTACCCAAGAATCAGTTTTGTGTGTAACTCTAAAGTGAGGCTTGCTTGCGCTTGGGTGGAATGCTTTGGTAGCAACCCAGTTATAGCAACAGAAGTGTTTCACTGGGAGGACTGAGGTACATGGGTTTTTTGTAATTATTTATTAATCTAAATCAGGGTCCTCATCCTTAATGAGCTCGTGGTCACATTTGGAATTCTGAGGCAGCACAGTGGGCACAGCCCAAAATGGCTGCCACGAAATGGATGTCACAGAATGCAGAGCCAGCCTCAAAAAAGCTGCCGCAGCTTACTTCCAGTCACACAGTGACAATCCTTGTCCTGTGGTGTCAGCTGCTGCCAGGGCAGTGTTTTTACAAATCTGCACAGCCAGTCAAATCTCCAGTGGCCAATCAGAAGCCTTGCTAGACAAAAGCCCCACCCACTTTCTACAAGCACTTGACAGGTGTCAGGAAATGTGTTGGCGGGCACCACATCGGAGAACCTGATCTAAATTTTTGGTTAAATGAAGTTGTCATACAATTCTGCTCTTTTACTTGTGGGTCTGGTTATAGTATTTGTGGGCAACTATTTGTCAGAACAATATGCATACGTTACAGAGTGCAAGCAATCTAACTGAATAAGTAATCCTCCACTTGGACCTGGAAGTGTTATGTGCATCTCGGTATTATCTTGATAGTATTGTAAAACCAAGCCATGGTGAGAGTTGTCTGATCTTGTTTTAAACCCCACTGATACTAGGTTGCCCAACACAAGAGACTTCTTGAGTTTCTTTTACTTTATTTCTAGCAGTCTCAAGAAGAGGGTCTCATCGCTTGCTTACCTGGCCCAACGGGTCCTGGTACGTCTGCCCTTAACAGCCTGGTTGTCTCTTGTGCATCAGCAGTCGGTGTGAGAGTAGCGGCCACCTATGAAGCCTTGTCTCTGAAGAAGGTAATTAACTTCTATGGCACGACTCCTGCTGATGCAGCATCTCCATCTAGCAGCAGTTCTCCGGGCCCAGACGGGCCGAAGGAGAGCCGAGAGGAGCAGGTCAAGCTGGAGTCAATGCAGGGGAAGAAGAGTTCCAGCTTGGTGGACATTCGAGAAGAGGAGTCCGAAGGAGTCTGTCGAAGACTTTCCTTACCTGGTTTGCTGTCCCAAGGTAAGGTGTTTGGAGATGGCCCTTTGAACAGTTGTGTGTTTGCTGATGGTAGAAAGTGATGTCAGATCACAGCCGACTTCCGGCGACCCCACTGAGTTTTTAAGGCAAGAGACAAACAGAGGTGGTTTGTCATTGCCTGCTTTTGCATAGTGACCCTGGACTTCCTTGGTGGTCTCCCATTCAAGTATTTACCTCACTTTAATTCCTAACAGTGAAATCTTGCCCATAGGGTTGCCAGCTCTGCGTTGGGAAATACCTGATTTGGGGGGTGGAGCCTAAGGAGGGTGGGGTTTGGGGAAGGATTTCAGTGGGATATAATGCCATACAGTCCACCCTCCAAAGCAGCCATTTTCTCCAGTGGAACTGATCTCTGTTGCCTGGAGATCAGTTGTAATCCCAGGAGATCTCCAGCCACCACTGAAGGTTGGCAAGAAGAGGAGATTGGATTTATACCCCACCATTCACTCGGAGTCTCAGAGTGGCATACAATCTCCTTCCCTTCCTCTCCCCACAACAGACACCCTGTGAGGTAGGTGGGGCTGTGAGAGCTCTGAGAGAAATGTGACTGACCCGAGGTCACCCAGCTGGCTGCATGTGGAGGCGTGAGGAATCAAACTGGGTTCTCCAGATTAGAGTCCGCCGCTCTTAACCACTACACCAAACCCTACTTGCCTACGACTTTTTAAAAACTATATTCACTGTTTGTGATTGACAGTGTCGCTCTGATAATGTTGAACCTTTTTGTGACTTCAAAGAAGTCTCATTTGCCATCTGATTCATCTCCTTTGAAGGAGGGCTGGACATAGGCATTTAATTGTTAGATAAAGGCCACACCATCTAAAGTAGGCAGCACGACTCCCTCCGAAACTTTAGTCTTCCTGACCAGCATCATTCCCAGCATCATCTGTTAGTTATGTTTTCATTTCCAGAACACTGATAGCCAAGGTTCCCGCTTAGCTGCGCCAGGCTGCGCCAGCGCACTGATCCCACCCGTACAGCGCAGCTAATTTTACCTCAGCGCAGTGGCGGAAAATCCCCTCCCCAATCATCATGCAGGATCCATTTGGTCAGGCAGCAGGGAAACGCAGTACGATTCGTGTTTCCTAATCTGGCCCCGCCTCCCCTCAGCTGGGGTTTCCTTGCCCTATGAAAGGGGGCACTGCTGCCCTGCCCGGCAGTCTCTGCCTCGTGCTGCTGGGGGGTTACTCTGTTGCCTAGATTCTGCCCTTCCCGAGGTGAGTTTCCTGCTTGTTTTGTCTTGGGGTGGGGGGAGGTCAGGTGAAGGGCCCAGGCTGTTTTTCTTCCCTTTGGGTGGGAGGGGGTGTGGAGGGGAGTTTGGCCAGAACAGCTGGGCTGCGCCTGCTGCTGGAGGTTTGTTTCCCCCGCCGCTTTCCTTCCCCTTGGACTCTGTGTGTGCCTGTGTGTGCATGTGTGCGTGTGGAGGGAAGTTTGGCCGGAGTGGCTGGGCTGCGCCTGCTGCCGGAGGTTTGTTTCCCCCGCCGTTTTCCTTTCCTTCTCTGTGTGTGCCTGTGTGTGTGTTTGTGTGTGGCGGGGAGTTTCCTTCCCCTTGGGCTGTGTTTGTGTGTGTGTGCACGTGTGGAGGGGAGTTATTTGGCCAACAGAAAACAGAAACACACATGAGCTATAAACCTGCATTTAGGGTTACCAATCTCCAGGTGGGGCCCGGAGATCTCCCAGATTGATCTGTCTCCAGATCACAGGGATCAGTTCCCCTGGAGAAAACAACCATTTTGCAGGCTGGACTATGGCATTAGACCTCTCTGAGCAGAGCACTGCAGCTAAATGGAACCTCCACGTATAGGGGTGGCTTATCTCAGACACTGTTTTCAGTTATTGGAAAAAAGAGAAATTAAGAAGAGAGGCTAAATTAAATCTTTTTACATAATGAAACTTGATGATACTATTCATGGCTATGATGTATAAATCATTTCTAAAATATAGTTTGAAAGAGTCATATAAGTAATACAAATATGTTCTATATAAATATATGGCTTTTAAAACAAATGATAATGGTTTAAATGTTAAGTTTGTATGTTTTGTGTTAGTACACTGAAATAATTTTTTTTTAAAATGTTTACCTGCTCACAGTTTTAAAGCTAGCACCAT
Source organism: Lepidodactylus listeri (assembly GCA_029233225.1). NCBI lineage: Eukaryota > Metazoa > Chordata > Lepidosauria > Squamata > Gekkonidae > Lepidodactylus > Lepidodactylus listeri. Next base: position 13,852,299 of record JARCFY010000010.1, on the reverse strand, counting down.
TTTTGGCTCACAGGGTAAAATTTCTGCTCATGAGACTGCACGCCTTAGAGGGAACATTGCTGATAGCTAATGTGAAATGCACTTGTCCCTCCTCCTACAGACTCCATGAAAGACAGCTTCTGTTTTCAGATCATCTGGATTTAGATTGTTGCCCAGTTGCATAGTATCCTCTATAAACATATAGTTCAAGGAACATGGTGGAGTACAGTTTTCTCTGATCTGACCAGTGTTCCCTCTAAGCTGAGCTAGTGTGAGCTAGCTCACAGTTTTTTAGCCTCTGGCTCACACATTTTTGTCTTAGCTCAGGAAGGATGGTTCCAGAGCAAATTAATTTATGCAGTAGCCAAATCACCTGCTCACAACTTTAATGCCAGTAGCTCACAAAGTAGAATTTTTGCTCACAGGGCTCTATAGCTTAGAGGGCACATTGGATCTGACCCTGGCTTTCCCAAAGGACACACTAGCAGGTGCCATGGAAAATATCCCTTGATGCGCTCTGATTTGTGCATTTGGATAGTTCTGGGGAATTTTTAAAATGCTTTTGTTTTTAGAGCTCAGAAACTTAGCGGAGTCAGCCCTAGTTATTCATTTATTGTAGTAAATGTATATTCCGCCTTACCCCACAGTGTTAGTGTTCGGATGGGAGACTACCAAAGATTTCCAGGCTTCTTATGCAGAGGAAGGCAATGGCAAACCACCTCTGTTCATCTAAGAACGTAAGAGAAGCCAATGTTGGATCAGGCCAATGGCCCATCCAGTCTGACACTGTGTGACACAGTGGCCAAAGCCCAGGTGCCATCAGGAGGTCCAGTAGTGGGGCCAGAACTCCAGAAGCCTTCCCACTGTTGCTCCCCAAACACCAAGAATACAGAGCATCACTGCCCCAGACAGTGTTCCACCTATACCTTGTGGCCCATAGCCACTGGTGGACCTCTGTTCCTTCTATAACTGAAAACTGTACGAGGTCACCATAAGTTGGCTGCAAGCTGACATCACTCTACCTGCCCCGATTTAGTTGACCTGGAAATGTTTGTGAGATGAAGGTTTGCTCTCCCTTTCTAACTTTGATAAACCAAAATATTGTTGTGAGTCGCTAAAATGATTGCTTTTGACTGACTCAGCCACAAATGTTCTGAAACGCCAGGTCGGCTGTGTGAATCATTTGTCTTTGGCCACAGAGTCTGATTTTGTTGCCTGACATATCCCGCTGCATCAGGTCATTTGTCCCTGCGTTCAGCAAATTTTCCATCTGCTGCTGTCCTCTGCAATGCTCTGGGTCACCTCAGTGCTATTCTAGAGGAACATGCTTCTGTGAACCCACCAAATCTTCATAATAGGTCTTCAAAAAGGCTGCGGCAGTTGATGGACCTCAGTTGCGTCAGACAGAACTCTGAGTAAGCTGCCTGTACTTTTCCCTTTTTTCCCTTCTCATACACTTGGATCTACTTCCTAAACAGAGCTGCGTGCTCATCTTTAAGAGGGGAGTAAAAACAGGGGTGCAAATAAATGGGAGCTTGCCCATGTTCTCGTGAGCCGGGGGCTCTAATCTCTCTTCCAGCGTCCAAGCAAAGTAAGACTGGCGATTGCTTTGTCCCTGCTAACACCCCCTTGTATAATGTCTCCCAGTCGTTTTGCAGCCTCAGCCACTACCACTGAGAGTTTTCAGCACAATGCTCTGTGTGAGGATCAGAGCAGAGATCCAACCCCCTGTTACAGGAGGGTGTGGAAAATGCTAGAAGTTCCAGCCGTGTTTTGAATGATCTCTCTTTATTGACTGCCAAAACAGTGAAAAGTATTCATGAACAAATAAATCAGTGCTTTCAAAGCTTGACCACAAGCTTAACAACAGGGACTCTTCAAAGCTAAGGCGTGTTGAGTGGACAACAGCTGGGCAGTCTTCCCAGTCACTCCTGGGGGAAGTACAAAGGAGCTTATGTGGGTTTCAACTCAGTCCAACCTAGCAGAGTGGGTGAGTCTTATCAGCTGGTTTTACAGCCTCATAAGATCTGCTGGAACATTTGTCGATTCAACGGACGTATTCCTCCTTGGAATACAAAGCTCCATGCTGTACATCGTTTGAGAACTCTACTTGGCGACAGAATTAGCCCCCGGACTTGAAATCAGTGGAGACTCTTCACAACTCTTACCAGGCCCGTAAACTGTTACTAACTTTTGACTGTCCAACTCTTCCCTCATTACTTCCCTCATTAGCAGAAAAGCTTTCTAAAGTCCAGTATGGTTTTTTTGCCAATACGATCCAATCTCCACTTTTTGATTCGAAAATTCCATACCCTCCTAGTGGATAAACACCTTAAAGGAATTCCAGCCAGTGCCTCTCACCATGAGTCAGTTAGCTGGGATGACTCTTCCATCCCCACAGAAATCAATGCTGCGTGTCCCCTTCTTGAAGACACCCTTGAGGAGGATTTGATCAGTTCTTTTACAGCTCTAGACTCCTGGAGATTCAGGATGGCAGTTCTGCAGCATTTTCTCAGACTTCTCCTGTAGTGGTTCTACTCAAGCCCATTCCAAGTCTACCATCCACCACTTTACCTAACCCCTCATGGGTTTCCCCTAGAGACAGTAAGTTCTTCTCACCTGAAGAATACACCTTTGTTCATCACTCGTTAAAGGGAGGTGAGGATGAGACACCCAGCTGTTACCTGGAGGATTTTGAATAGGGAACATGTGGATCTCCTGTACAGAATTTAACTGATAACTCCTCTGTTCCAGATGGAGTGGCTCCCTTTAAAAATGGGTGTATTTGGGGGGATTTGAGGGGTGTGTGTGTCTAGAAACAATGGAGAAATCCAGTTGACAGTTGAATTTACTGTTTTGGAACCCAGTGGGGTGGGGGAACAAACTATATGACTGAATTTTTTTTTGTTCCTGCGTAGGTTTGATATTTTATGTTTACAGGAAACATGGGTGCAGGAGTCTGGCACTCCTGTCCTTCAGGGCGACCATGCCTTTGTAGTACCAGCTGTTAAAACCTGTACAAAAGTTTGAGGTAGCAGGGGTTCGGTAATGTTTGTTCAAAATGTAGATGTCTAGTCCTTGGAAAGTGGGTCCCAGGACTATATCCAGGTCATACAGATCCAGGGTCAACGCATTGGCTCTTTTCTTTGTGTCAATGTCTGTATTCCTCCCAAACTCCTAAAATCTTAGAGTACTGAGAACTTTTGGGACCTTTTGATGATTGCCATCTTTAAAACTTTAGCTCTCCAATTCCCTAACTTCCACCTTGCCTTCTGTGAAGACTTTAACGCTAGAATAGGTCCAGGTTCTGACTCCCCAGCAAGTGTTAATAGTCGGGTTGCTGATCAACCCAGTCTTTTGGATCAGTCATTGGAGGACTTGGCCATGAACTAAAGATTACTAGAACTAGGCTAAAGATTACTAGAACTGCTATCTCTCCATCAGCTGCATATTCTTCAAGGCACCAAGTCTGACATCTCCAGTGGTACATTTAAATTTTTATCCACTCGGTGAGGCAGTACAATCGACTGTACAGCAATTTCACCCTTGCTCTTATGCCATACCCTATGTTTTGAGATTGGTAATAGAACTGAGAATGACCATTGCTGGGCTTTAGGGATAACATCCTTCTCAACCTTTTCCCTGATCTTCTAGAAGGGTGTCAGCCTGGCACAAGGAGACATAAGTGGTCTCCCCCCCGCCTCCCATAACCTCAGAATAGCCTTTACCTCAGTTTGGTTCCAAACCATGCCAACAGCTTTGCTAGCGGGATGTTACTCCCAAATACCACTGGATTTCATGTCTTTACATCTGCGAAGCTTCAGTTCCAGAGGGCCTATCGCACTACATTTTATCCTATCCTCTCTATACAGAGCCCAGAACCAAATTTATCACAGCACTTTTAATGGGCTAAATTTTTTCTTCAGACTCAGAGGAGCTGCTTTTTCTTCTCTTAGATGCCGATCCGCCTGTCTCTCTTTGCTTTAGTAGACAAGAAAATATGGGCTAGAGCTGCATCTAAAGAGGGCAATGTTTTAATTTGGTTAGTACTTTCAGGGGTACATTGTTTTAATGCTGATGTTTGTAATTATGTTACATGTGTCCAGGGCTTTTTAGGGGGCAGGAATGCACAGGAACGGAGTTCTGGCTAGCTTCCAAGTTGGCCATGCCTACAGCCTCCCCCCCCCCCTCAGGTTTCCCAGGCACCTCACAAGCTGTGGGGTGCCTGGGGAAGCCGATCCAGAAACCCCCTTCCTTCCCTTGGGTTCCCCATGCACCCCGGAAGGCACGGGGCACCTGGGGAAGCCCATCCTGGGAGGGAACTGCAATGTCAGGGGTGCGGCCTAATATGTTAATGAGTCTCTGCTGTTGGATGTGGCCTATTATGCTAATGAGTTCCTGCTGGGCTTTTTCTACCAAAAAAGCCCTGTATGTGTCAGATTGTAACGTCCTTTGGCCACAGACAATAAACTTTATCGTATTGTATTCGGCCACAGAAATAATTTGCTTTCTTTGTTTCTGTGCTCTAAGAGATTTCCACCCCCCCTCGTTTCCTTTTGTAAAAGTTTCTCCAAGGCTCCTGAGGAAAGTAGGACGGGCTAAAATGAGGACGGTGGCCCTCACGCCGACCTACAGTGGTGAAGCAGATGCGCTTCTCCCATCCTTACGAACTGAGGTGTGGAGCTGGGGAAAGGGAAAAGCCGGACAGCTAGGACATGGCGATGTCTTACCAAGGTAAGGAGTTCCTGAAGGCAGCTGTTCCATGCCAGATTTTTTCTGTACCCAGTGGTCTGCTACATTACTTACAGAGTCGGGGCTGGCTGGTGAACTTTTGTTATTGTTGGGATGTTCGCTAAAAGCCACTGGTGGGAGCCACCATGTTGGTTTATGGGATTTTTATTGTTTTGTTCATTGCTTCAGTCCACTAGTATGATATACAGAGCGCCCTATTCTAGGCAACACAGCTGATTGATAACCAGCCCAGAGCAAAGAAATCTTCAGCAGGTTATACCCTCAGTACCCATAGATTCAGCCCATATGGATGACATGAGGTTAGCGCACTTTTAGCAGCAGAATGTCAAAATAAAGAGAACAATTTTCACCCTGGACCCTAGTTACCCTAGACAGTCAAGGATGTTATGTGTAGCCTTTATTGTGGCCTTATTGGAAGCACAGGTGCCTGCTTCAGCAAGTATGTTGTAGGTCAGAAGCTACAGACCTTCTCACTAGGAGTCCTTGACACAGTGTGAGGGTGAAAGGATAGGCCTAGAGAAATGTAAACCTCACAAAAAACAACAACTTGGTGTCGACATTGTCATGAGTGTGTTGCTGATGACATTTTAGATCAGTTAAAATCTGTATTCCATTCTGCAACATTCTGTGCTGCATGTTCACGTTGGGGAACCTGATATCATTTTGCTGGGTTCACAGGCTCCAGCCACTATGTGTAAAAAGTCTTGATGGTAAGGAAGTAATTCATGTGTCTGCCGGTGGGCATCATTCCATGGCACTCACTGCCAAGTCACAGGTATGTGGATAAAACATCGTTCTCTGTTCATGCTTCCAGAGCATTGTTTGATCTTCTTGGGTTCCCGTTCCCCTGGTCGAACTCTGTCATGATCCATTGTGTTGAAAGGAAGTTCTCAAGCAACAAGCTGTACACTTTTGGTACAAATGTGTACAGCTTTGCAAAAAGTATAAATGAATGCATTTGGTTTTAAACTAAAGAATGCCCGTCTGTTTGTGGGCATTCAATGAAATGTAGAAAGTATGCTCCTTTTAAAGTGAGGAGCGGGGAGCATGTGATGGCTTGTGGGTAGGATCTGGACCGTTTCCAGGCTAGGAAATAGACTGGTAAGAGGTAAAGGAAGTGCTGGATGTGCAGGGAAGATAATGAGAAGCCCATAATACCAAAGATTCCCTCGTCATTGACCAAAATGTAGGAAGGAGTAGGGGGGGGGAAGTCACAAGAAAGATGTGCATTCCCAAGGAGCAGAAGGGCAGGGGGGACAGGTGTGGAAAGGTGTGCTCAAGATACTGACCAGTTCTCTTAAAAATCAGAAGCCCCAGGAAGCCTTCCAAGAAGTCGTTGTGAGGCCGTAGTGGTGAGGGAAGGGCAGTCTGTGCATTTCCTACTTGGTGCTTCAGAGCACACAAGTGAACCGACTTTGAGCTCAGAGGCGCCAAACTGAGCCTCAGAAGGTGCTCTTCTCTGAAGAATGACTGTCTTTAAAACCTAGAAATTATGTTTATGCTTTTAAATTTGTAAACCATTGTTTTTATGGTATTTTAACTGTTGGAACCACCTTGAGCCAGCTTGCCTGGAAAGGCGGGGTAGAAATGCAAATACATAATAAATAAATAAATGGAAAAAATACAAGTTACAGTTGAATGACATTGATTGATATGCTATAATTCACTATCTCTGAATATAAAGTAGCTGCTCTTTTCCCCGTCTGCCCATGTTTTTTACACAGGTTTATTCATGGGGCAGTAATACTTCTGGACAGCTTTGTCACTTGAATTCTCCAACGACGGTCCCTCGACTTGCAAAGGTATTTCTTATGATTTAATTTTTCTGTTTGCTAGTGATATTTAACTAAGTCTGAAAGCTTAGGTCATCTTTGAATTTTTTAAATTAATATGCATTTCCTCTTTGCATCATGTTGCCAAACAAGCATGAAGGGTACACTAGTGTATATAGGTTGCATTAACCCAAATGGTCAGTCTTATTCAAGTAGCCTAACTGTGTGGAAGGTTGCAGCCTAAAAATATTTCCAAATTCTCGAATGACAAGCGGAAACACAGATGATATTTCTGCAATCTTCAGTGTTCCGTATCCCTACTGCTTGCAGAAATATCCCACATATCAGAACATGGCCTTGTTTTGCAAATTTTTCAGTCCGCATCATAGGTTAGTTGTTCAGAACTACATATATGATACTTTGACGACTGAGCCTTATACAATTGATGGTGATAGACTAACTAATTTTGAAAAAATTAGGAAGGCCCATTGCTTTGATTAAACACAAGGGAGAAGCATTTAATTTTCCATGTGCAACTGAATAATTCTGTTTCAGAATAAATCTTCTATAAACCCTTTCTTCATATGACCAAGAAGTTCCCTTTATCTTTCTAGTAGGGTCTTATCCTTATTTATTTCTCCCATTCTGTGATTTATTTGTCTCTCTCCGTGTGTGCGGCTTCCAGGTCAACAGTGACAAAAACGTCTGGCATGTGGTAGCAGGTCCAGATTATTCACTGTTTCTGGTCGATGGAGAAGATTTCCAGCCTTTATTATATTATAGTGGTCAAGGAGAAAGAAAGGAAGGTGACGTCTCATTTGAAAACGGCCGCTCAAAGAGTCCAGCACTGTTGCTCTCCTGCAGTAAGGTATGGATTATTTTTCTGCTTGGTATCAGTTGAAAATTTAGCGGCCTGGTAGTAGTGTTTGGAAATGGAAACTTCCTTCTTCCCAGCAACCCCGTTACAAATTGAACATCCAGACCCCCATCAAAGTTCAGACTTTGCTTCCTAATGGACTTGTGTTGACACCTTCCTCTTCCCTCGCCACTTTTCAGCAGGTGCAGGAAGCATGGGAACTGTAGTCCTTCTCACGAACTGTGGGAATTACCTTTCCCATGGCTCTTTGTGTCGCTGTGGTGCTGCTTCAGAGGGCAAACAAGGGCTGTATCATGAGATCTCCCTAGTACAGTCCAGACGAGGCTAGAAATAAAGAATTCATGATGATCCACATCTTCGTATGTTTGGTGTGTTAAATACGTTAGGCAGAAGATACCTATAGCAGCCTGCCTGGCCCAAGCGGTTCAGAGCATGGAAGCTAAGCCTTGTCAGCCAAGGTTAGCGCTTGGATGAGAGACCAAGGAAGGACCTGGGTTGCCATGCAGAGGCAGGCCATGGCAAGCCACCTCTGTCCATCTCTTGCCTTGAAAACCCTACAGGGTTGTCATAAATCAACTGCAGCTTGACAGCATGTACTTATTATAATTAGTGCAAAATGTGATGGCGCACCTGCTGACTGTGTCGCCTGTGTGGGTGCACCAATTGCATTGGCTACTGATTGAGTACCGGATCTGTTTCAAGGTATTGGTACTGACCTTTAAAGCCTTGCGCAGCCTGGGACTGACATATCTGAGGGACTGCCTCTCCCCATATGTGCCCCGGAGAGCCTTGCGCTCTACTGGTCAAAATCTACTGCTTGTCCCCGGTTCACGGGACATCCACTTAGCCTCAACCAGGGCCAGGGTTTCTTCTGCCCTGGTCCCGGCCTGGTGGAACATGCTCCCGTCTGAGATCAGGGCCCTGTGGGACTTACTACTATTCCTCAGGGCCTGTAAAACAGAGCTGTTCTTCCAGGCCTTTGGCTGAGGCAGCGGGCATCCAGTAGAAACTGGCCTCCCCTGCTGAAGTTGAAGCTGACCACTTCAACGCGGCCCAGATTAAGAAGATCTCAGAGACCCAGTGGTGCCAGCTTGAGAAACTATGTACAGAGATAAATAGTGTGTCCTGTTTTAATCTATATTGTTTTAAACTATTTTTAATTATTCTGTGATGTTGCATTTATGTGATCTGCCCTGGGCATACCTATGTAAACTAGAGTTGACTGTAATTTTTTTCCCTTAGGTTTTTAAAAACAGTTTGCCTTTCTTCCAGCTAGGGTATATAAGCAGTGTGGCAGCAGGGGGAACGAAGTGTTTGGCCTTGGTGGATAAAAACATTATGGGCTACATTGCCAGTCTGCACGAGTTGGCATCAACAGAAAGACAATTCTACACAAAACTGAGCGCTATAAAATCGCAAGTCCTTCGACCTCTCTTGGGATTAGGTAAGGCATTTCTTCACAGTGTCGTCTTCTGTATCTAACTTTTAAAGGATAACTTTCTTTTTGTCTAAAGAGATTGCCATTGATAATTTTCCGTCTTAATACCAACTAAAACCTCTCTAACCAGGTATCCCTCCTCTAAGTCACCTCTCTAACAAGGTATCCCCCTCTGTTCCAGCCACGCACTGCAGCTGCTGAGAGGTTCAGATAAAGAAAAACCTGCAGGCTGCCTTTGGTCTCCCTTTAGCACTGTGCTAGATCTCCTGCTGTTTCAGGACATAACACTGCTTCTGTAGCATTTAATATACCAAAAGCTTCCCTGCCAGGCAAGCTGCTGAGTTCAGGGGGTATTGCTGCACTATAAAAGTAGCAGCAGCAGCCACCGAATTCCAGACTTCCTTTGCTCGTTCTACAGATTGACCTCACCACCACCACCTTAGCCCTTTGCTACACGCGTGCTTCCTTTGTGGCCACCCAAATACTCCTTTTTCTCAAATCGCTGGTTGGAAAATGCATACACACCATGAGGAAAGGAACTGCCCAAATTAGATCTAATTTACAGTCATACATTTTTACGTGTCAGCATGAGAATCATGGAACAAGAGCCACAGTCCTAATAATGTCACCATTTGGCCACACGGAATAACATGGGAATCAATTGACACCTCTTTTGGCTTATTGTATCAACACTTGTCCTGGGTGTGTATGTGGCCACCGAAGAAGGACCAATGGTCCAAAACGTGTTTGGTCTTGTTTAGTGTAATTTATATCTTTCATCCATACATTTTCCCATTGTTGAAATGTTATCTCTTCTCCAAAATTGTGGGTCAAGGTCTGTGTTTTTAATTGGTATTTTAAGTGCAGTGTACAATACATTGATTGTATTTAATTCACTTTCACATTGTTTCTGTTCAAACTTTGTGGTATCTAATTCAGTTGTGGGGTTGGGTTTTTAAGCTGGGTTTTTCTTCTCCTTTTTTGGAGCACCCAAATTCTCCCCCAAGATCCTCCTGCATCCCAATCTCTTGCTGATTTACCAGGGAACCCTCTTTTATCCTGGCAGTGTATTGCCTCACTCTACATGGCAGCTAAACTGTTTTGTGCTGCTAGTATATAAAGTGTGGTGGCTGTCAGTCATTATTTTTCTGTGTGTGCGTGTGTTTCTTGGCTATAGAAGCCATCACCCCCACCTGCCAGCTTGTTATCAGAATTGTTGCTTAGGCTGGCAGAAGTGATTAACTTGCAGCAGCTGAGAACTGTCATCTACAGTGGTTGACAGCTTGCAATTTAGAGCTCTAGCCTGGTAACAGCTTCCTATTGGCTAAATGGCTTTTCTTCCTGCACTGAGAACTTCAGCCCCACCAGAAAAAAATTTGCCCCATAAAGCACAAAATCCTGGCTAGGGGCCTGCTGATAACTGAAGCAGAAGTGTTCCTGCCTGCTGGTACACCTGTGCACCATTACCTAGGATAACGTGTCCTTTTTAAACCTGTGCAGATAACTTGGGCACCGTATCAGCCATCCAGCTCCTGCAGGAAACAGCAAGCATGTTCAGCAAGCTGTGTTACCTGACCGGCCAGCACGGAACCTCTTTGACCAGCTTTCTCCAGGGAGCAAAAGAGGCAAAGAACTTGGCTATTGTGAAGCACTCAAGCCTTTTTTTGGAAAGTTACACTGAGCAAGTATCTGATTCTGTCTTGTGTTATCTAGAGGCTTCTTGCATAGCTGAAGAAAAGTCATAACAGAGGGGGAAATGAAATAGGAAAAAGACATTTGGAGCTTTATGCTGTTATCGAAATTACTGGCTTGGGTTCTGAAACCTGGGAACCAAACTACACATTCAATGAAACGGCAGGGTAGGACTTGCAAGTGGAGGGGGGTTGCATTTTTGTTTTTGAGGCCCTTCCTCCTGTCACGTGTCAAATGAAAAGGTGCCTGGTTGTGTTTGTGGCACAGTTAATGATGCTATGAAACAGCCACACATTTTGAATGTTCAGATATAAATGATAACCTACTACTGGGAGACGGGGGAATGGAATGTTAATGCTGCTACTCCCTCATCAAAGATGCAACCCACCAAAGCACTCACAGTGTAAAATTTCTGTTAATTCCAGTGCAGCTCATCTGGGTCAGCGGTTCCTAACCTTTTCAGTATGGTGACCCACAAGCCCCAATTCATTTGGTTATGGTGACCCATCCAGGGCTGGCCCAGGGTAAACAAGGATCTCGGCACCCATCTAGTTCAGGATTCCATTTCTGCAGCGGCTAACCAGATGTTTTTGACAAACCAACAAATACCGTTCGAAGGGCATCGCTGTCCCCACTATGAATCCCCAACGTGGCATTTCAGCATGCAGAGCCTTTCATATGGAGGTTACATTCCAGCCTTTTAAAAATAACTCTTTATTTTAAGTTTAGCTTATAATGACATCAACAAGAAAATAAAAATTCAACAGCAATAGTTAAACCTAGCAGTACCGTCAAGATATGTTCCCAGTGTTCCCTCTGAGCTGAGTTAGTGTGAGCTAGTTCATGTTTTTTAAGCCTCCAGCTCACACATATTTGTCTTCAGTCAGGAAGGATGGTTCCAGAGCAAACTAGTTTATGCAGTAGCCAAATTGCTCACTCACAACTTCAATGCTAGTAACCCACAAAGTAGAATTTTTGCTCACAAGACTCCATGGCTTAGAGGGAGCATCGGTTCCAGTGTTTGGTCTGTTGTACAGTAATGCTTTTTAGAGAGACCATACTATTTGCTGTATCCACTTAGCAGCACTTAATAAATGCAAATCATACGATAGTTTCATGGGCATCGTTCATAATGCCCCTTTCTCCATATATTCTTAAAAAGGCAGCCATATGTTTAAAACATTCCAGTTCCTGACTACTCTCTCCTTCTCCACTGCTCTCTCTACACCCCCCTAAGAGTCTCGCTCACTCTACTGACTATCAGGACAACCCGAACAGTTGGCAACCCAAATCCAGCAAGTTCATGAAGGTGTTTTAAATTTGAAAGTCAATTTATACTCACTTTTCCTTCCACTTCTCTTCTTTAGGTATTGCACTTCCTTGACAAACTTTCTAGTGATGGGAGGATTTGCGCTTCTGTCCAAACAAGCAATGTAAGTTAAAACTGTACTTAATATTGATGATGATTGGTGTGATACCTGCAAGCCCCCTAATCCGAATCTCTAGCCGTGTGCTAGAGGAGGAAACAAGACCACTTTGCACTCTCACAGGCTCGTTGCTGACACTTTCCTGGGCTTGCCTGGGTTCCTTGTTTGGTGACGTGACAGAGGCAGAGCATTGTTTCTGTGCATGCTTCTTAAATGTTCTGACTTTGATGTTCTCTTTGGCAACAGTAGAGGTATGATGCCTCTATACTGTGCATTCCTTTCTTCTGCCCAGGTTTCTCCTTTCCCTCCCCCTGCCCATCCCTGCAACAGATCTCCCTTGTAAACTCTGGAGCGCATGAAATAAAAATAAGTGCGTGCCTGTGGCCGTTCTACTCTCTACAGTCATGATTGTGAATATGGAAAGGGGGTGGTGCATTATCATGTATAATGAAACAGAGCAAAAAACCAAACGGGAAGAACGCTAACAATAATACTGTTAAAGTCAAAAGCACATAACAGGCAAGTATACAGTATGCATATCTTATATTCAAAATATACAAATACTCAAGGTGTTAACAAAGAATCAGAAATGAATAATACAAGTGTACCAGGTGGAATCAGGATGATAGATGCACACAAGATGAAATAACGAAGTCTCCGGAATTAAACTTTTTGATTCTTTGTTAACACCTTGAGTATTTGTATATTTTGTATATAAGATCTGCATAATCTGTATACTTGCCTGTTATGTGCTTTTGACTTTAACAATATTATTGTTAGCATTCTTCCCCAGTTTGGTTTTTTGCTGTGTTTCATTGTTTGCAGCTGGGAGGTCTCGTCATTTCCTGGTTATTTTTGTCATGTATAATGGCAAGAACGTGTGATTGGAGCTAAGATTGTGCCTTAGTTCAGCGCCAGCATCTCTTTTGAATACCTGGCCAAGTTCTGTAATACATGAAGCAAAGTGTCTCTGAAATGTGTGTGCTTTAGACATCTATGATATATTTTCAGGAATATTATTACATGAATGTGAATTGTTTGGGTGACAATTCATATGCTTGTGTGAAAATACATTAGCTGCTTTCAGTGTTACAGAGTTTAATACAGAAGTATGCCTGTAGTCTTACTGGGACTGTATGAGACTGTTTTTGTTGAGACACTTCACTTTCTTCTCTCTCTCTCTCTCTCTCTCTCTCTCTCTCTCTCTCACCCTCTCTCCTTAAATATGCCAAATGGGATCATTTTGTATACCAGCTAAGTTATAAATGATGATTTTGTCCGTATGTTTACATCGGCCTTTTTATAGAATCATGGAATCTTACAGTTAGAAGGGACTTCCAGGGCCATTTAGTCCAACCCTCTGCACAATGCAGGAAATTCACAAATACCTCCCCCCACACCTCCAGTGACCCCTTCTCCATGCCCAAAAGAGGGCAAACCCCCCCCCCCCCAACCCTTCAGGATCCCTGGCCAAACTGGCCAAATTCAGTGGTGAGCTTAGTGCTTTCGGAAAGGTGTGGGTGAGAGAGTGCCTTCAGTTGCTACCTTTAGGAAGGCCTGTAAGGCAGTCTTCTTCCAGAGCCATTTGGTGGGAGATAAATTGTTTCAGCAGATTTGGCTGTGCTCATTCTACTCTTGTGTATTTTAAATCTTGAGTGCTTTTAAACTTGTGAGCTGCATACTTTAACCTGTATTTTAATTTCATTAATTGGACTACTACAATGTGTTCCCTCATAACCTACTTGCTGCCATGTTTGCCATCTAGGGTCTGAGGAGATAAGGCAAGACAGAAATGTGTGAAATTAATAAATAGTTTATGTGACAACAGTAAAACAGTAGGAGAAGGAGCATTACATATATTTGAGTTTTCTTCTAAATTTCAATCAGCCCCGGAAAATTCTTATTCTCACATGGCTTCAAGATTTCTGGAAAATTACATCCTTACTTTTCAGGTGAATTCTAGAAATACTGTTTTTCATCCTTAACATGGTCTGAGAGTAAAGGAATGTATAAATGTATTTGCAAACTGGATGTATTTGCAAACCATCCATGCTCTGCTAAGCGTAAAGTGCCCCCCTATGAAAGGATCCTGTCTTTTAAAACCTCTGTACAAATGGAAACAGCCTGAATAGCGCAGACTAGCCTTAGCTTGTCAGAGCTCAGAAGCTAAGCAGGGCCAGCCATCGTTAGTATTTAGATGGGAGACCCCCAAGGAAGATCTGAGTCGCTTTGCAGAGGTAGGCAATGGCAAACCACCTCTGCTCCCCTCTTGCCTTGAAATCCCCGTGTGAAGTCAACGTAAGGCAGTTGTGTTTTGACAGAACTTATATCAGAGATGGAAGGAAGCAAATTTAATACAAAGGCTAAGGTTCTGGCACAAACGGTGCTCCATACTTGGCCGTGATTCAGTTTAGATATTAATATCAGGTGCTGTATGTAGTAATGATATAATGATAATAATAATCTAATATCAGGTGTTGTATGTAGTCATACGTGTCATAAGCTATAGCTAGTCTCTTCTCAGATACTGGTTACATTCTCATGTATTTTAAAAACCACTGAAACGTTTGTTCTCCGGTGGATATCAAAGCCAGCAGGCAACATTTCTGTGGGTGACGGTTATATGTTTAGCATGACCGATTCAGACAATGAAATCTTTTCGGCAAAATAACTAATGCCTGCGGTTAATGGTATCAGACAGTCTTCTCTGACTATTCCTGCCGATCTCCTTTTAAGCTATTCAGCTTAAAAGGGAAGGAGAAACTCACCGGGATTCCTCATTGTCAGGCAACTTTGCACTGTTTCCTTTTTGAGATATTAGCCGGGACTTGGTCTTAACGGCACTTCTGATACTCCTTGATGCTGGTATTGTGCCTTCCCAAGTTTGCTCTCAAAGCGCTTTTAAAAATGCAAGCTATCCAGATGGTTAGTTTTAGCGGCTGAGAAAAAGGGAATTCTCTGATAGAGGATCCCTTTCCCCCTCCCCTTCAAGCTGGTTAGAAAATGAGGAGTTGAGGAACTAGGCAAGGTACCTTCGTTTGATGTTTCCGAGGAAGCACCTCGTTAATCATGTAGAGTGGCCCTGCTGTTTAGTTCGCTAAGCTACTCCTTTGTTCCCAAAGCTTTGATTCCCCCCCCCCCGCCCCTTCTGTGCCTTTTGCTTGTTCCTTTCTGGATTTTTTTAAAAACTTATTTCATTGCTGTATGAATGCGTTGATCAGGACATATATCGTTGCAAAAGGCAACAGAGAGGAATGGGGGGAAAGCACATTGCGTTTAACCTTGCATTCGGATGTAATGTCCTTTGAACATATTTTCCGCTGCTTTGAACTTACTGCCTCTTGAGAAACTCTCTGAAAAGTTAATAAGTTCTGTTCGGGGAGCGGGGGAGGGGGGCACAATATGGCTTCCTAATTGGAACTTCCTTGAACCTCTTTTAGCAACTGGGAACTATGCAGTAAATATCCTCGGACATCTATGTATTTATTTATCACAAGGTTTCCAGTGTCTGCTTTTCGGCTATAGTTCCCAATCGCTAAAAGAAGTTCCTTGAACTATTTTTTTTTAGCAATGCCGTAAATGTACTCAGATATTTCTGTATTTATCACAAGATTTCCAGTCTTCTTTTCAACTATAGTTCCCAAAGCACATACAAAACAACGCCATAAAGCCACGTATTAAAACTAAGATTTAAAAAAGGATGTAGACAAAAATGAACATCAGCAAAAAGAGCAAAATGGCCAAAAAGCCGCAGAGAACGGCCATGAGATGGGGGAGCAAAGGGAATCACCGATGAGCGAGCAGGAGTTAAATCTCTGGGGAAGAGAGAGAGAGAGAGTGTGTATAATGGAGACCAATGCAGTATTTGCTGGGGATGGGACTTGAAGTATGGTTTAATTGGGGGATCTTAAGATTTTAGCTATGAGCAATAGGATTGCCAGGTCCACTCTGGAAACTGGTGGGGATGGTTGGGGGGTAGGGTTGGCTGATCCAGGTTGGGAAACTCCTGGAGATTTGGGGGTGGAGCCTTTTCTCCAGGGGAACTGATCTCTGTAGCCTGGCGAGGAGCAGTCATTCCAGGGGATCTCCAGGTCCCACCTGGAGTCTGGCATCCCTAATGTGCAATGTAAATGGCAATAACTGTAGTTAACTGTAACTTCAGCACATGGTTTCCTGCTAGAGCTATGTGTTTCTTATCAAAGTATGGCATATTGCTTCTCACCCTGTTCCCTTTGTGGAAGTTGGTTCAGAAGGAGGGAAGATAAGTTACCTGACCCTGTAACCTGGCCTAAACAGTGTTCTGAACAAACACAATGCAATTAGTCTACTTAAAACTAAGCATACCTAGATGGGAAGCTGCCTGTGAATGAAAGCTGCTCTGAGCCCCTTGGACGAAGGGCAGAGTATAAATGAAGGACACAAATAATTCTTCAAAGTGACTCTGTTGCCAGACTAAAACCCTGTTGAATTATTCCCTTCCTTTGTACTTGACAAGAGAATGAATTCTTCACCCTCATTGGATTTGCCTCAATCTCCGCTGGTTTATGATTCCACTGAACAATAATTATATTTATTTTAGCACTGAAAGCAAGGCTTCTAACACACACCTGTCTTTTTCCCTACAGGGATTTCTTAAGTAAGAACCAAGCATTGCTCCAGGATTTGTCGGAGACAAATGAGGAGACCCACCCTTTGGTGGAGGTGCTGAACACTTTGTTTTTCTTGCCTGTCAGAAGACTTCAGAATTACGCTCGAGTTTTGCTAAAGCTGGCTACTTGTTTTGAAGTGGTAAGTTGTTGGATGCAAAAGCTTCCGTTGGAATGTGTTTTAATTCTTTGGTTACTTGAGGCTAGGGTTTCTAGGACTGGGTTGGGAAATACCTGGAGATTTGGGGGGTGGAGTCTGGGGAGGATGGGGTTTGGGGAGGGGAGAGACCTCAACAGGGCATAATGCCATAGACGCCACCCTCCAAAGCAGCCAGGGGAACTGATCTTGGTCGTTTGGAGATCAATTGTAATAGCGGGAGATCTCCAGTTGCCACCTAGAGGTTGAGGGCTAGCAAAACATGTCCTTTGGTGTAGTGGTTAAGTGCATGGACTCTAATCTGGAAGAACCGGGTTTGATTCCCCACTCCTCTGCTTACTCCTGCTGGATGACCTTGGGCAAGCCATAGTTCTGTCAGAGCTGTTCTCTCAAGGACAGTTCTCAGAGAACGCTCTCAGCCCACCTACCTCACAGGGTGTCTGTTGTGAGGAGGGGAAGGGAAAGGAGTTTGTAAACCACTCTGAGTAAAGGGCGGGGTATAAATCCAATCTCTTCTTCTTCTTCTTCTTTAACACTAGTCTTCATAGTACCCTTGAGAGCCAGTGTGGTCAGGGCTCATTTCGTAGCAGGAGTTCCTTTGCATATTAGGCCACACCCCCTAATGTAGCCAATCCTCCAAGAGTTTACAGAGCTCTTCTTACAGGGTCTACTGTAAGCTCTTGGAGGATTGGCTACATTAGGGGTGTGTGGCCTAATATGCAGAGGAGCTCCTGCTACGAAATGAGCCCTGAGTGTGGTGTAGTGGTTAGATTGTCAGACTAGGTTCTAGGAAGCGTAGGTTCTAATCTCCACTCTGCCATGGAAACTCACTGGGTGACCTTGGGCCAGTCACACACTCTCAGCCTAACCTACCTCGCAGGGTTGTTCTGAGGATGACATGGAGGAAAGGAGAATGGTGTGAGCCACTTTGTACCCCTATTGGGGAGAAAGATGGGGTGTGAATGAGGTAAATAAATAAATAACTTTAACCTTCCTTTGTGTGTGCAGAAATAATCAGTTGTATCCTACCAGGACACACCTGGGGCAGCGTATTCCATGGTTGCACAGTGTGGGCCATCCGTGTCTGAGGCTCTTACTCAGGTGGAGATGCACCTTGTGCTAGCAGAATGTGCTAGGAACACACCCTCTTTAGCTGCACACAGTAATAAGGCACAATCCTGTGTCTTTAATTACACAGAGAGAGAGAGAGAAATACAAGGGAAATTGCACTCCTTTTAATAACTAAGCATTTTATCCTTTACCGGGCAGGAGATAAGGACAAAGCATTACATAATTATTATTTTTTTAAAAACTTGTCAGTTGTAGGAACTTTGTTTACATGGCTGTAGGTTTTTTTGTTGCCTGTGAGCAGTAAGTATAAAGGCCTCAGGGATCACTCTGTGCCCTCACCTGGATGGCCCAGGCTAGCTCGATCCCATCAGTTCTCGGAAGCTAAGTGGAGTCAGCCCTGGTTAGTATTTGGATGGGAGACCTCTGAGGAAGTCCAGGGTCATTACGTAGAGTCAGGCAGTTGCAAACTGCCTCTGTTAATCTCTTGCCTTGAAAACCCAATGGGGTCACCATAAGTCAAGCTGCGACTTGACAGCACTTTACACACGTTTTACACACGTCTGTGCTAATAATATTATATACTGCAAATCATTAAGCAACTCAGCCTTACAATTAGTTGAACTTCTTGCATCGAGACGCTTAATCTGTCACCTTGTGCTACCCATGAGGGTTTTGTTTACTGTGACTTGATTGACCTCGTCAAACTTTTAAAATATGCCCCTTTCCTAATATCGGCAATATGAACTCATTGTAATAATGAGTCGCTTGCAGGGAGGGCGGGGTACAAGTCCAATAAAATAAAATTAAAATTAAATAAAATGTTGGGCTAAGTCTCTGGAACGCATCTCATTTTATTCTTCTTCCTCCGTAGACTTCTCCAGAATACCAGAGCCTTCAGGATTCCAGTTCTTGTTACGAATCCCTAGCTGTCCATCTTGGCAGGAAAAGAAAAGAAGCCGAATATACCCTGAGCTTCTGGAAGACCTTTCCAGGGAAAATGACAGTATGTTGACAGCTGCCAGGCCAACAGCAGCAGCTTCCCATTCTCAGCTAGCACAAGCCCGGCACCTCATGCTTCCATTAGTTTTAACGCAGCAATTCCCTTCCCCTTCCAACCTGCTTATCATCTGGCCATACTTCCCATTTCAGAAAGGATTATCTTCAGCCCCTTGTAGTTCAGTTCCCCCCCCCCCCCTTTTTCAATGTAATTGTGACATATACAAGTTCAGCCACCGTCTGCCTGTATAACTTGAGCTGATGATATCAGGCTTGTATCAGTCTGTCACTGATGAGTTAATTTGTGGTGATCTCTTTCCCTTTAATGACAGGACTCCTTGAGGAAACCAGAGCGGCGATTGATCTGTGAAAGCAGCAATCGAGGGATGTCTCTGCAGCATGCTGGGAGATTCTCGGTGAATTGGTTCATCCTCTTTAATGATGCCTTGGTCCATGCCCAGGTGAGCTCTCACTTGGCCCTCATGCCTGTGTTAAGTGCTGTCAAGTCAGTTCCATCTTACGGCAGCCCCGTGAATTAGCATTCACCAAAATGTCCTATTGGTAACAGCCTTGCTCAGGTCTCGCAAACTGATGGCTGTGGATTCCTTGATCCAGTCTATCCATCCCATGTTGGGACTTCCTCTTCTCCTGCTGCCTTCCACTTTTCCTAGCATTCCTGTCTTTTTCAGTGACTCTTGACTTCTTATAATGTGACCGAAGTATGATAGCCTCAGTTTGGTCATTTTAGCTTCTAGGGAGAGTTCAGGCTTGGTTTGATCTTGGCACTTAAGAGCTGAATTATTTCTGTTCTATCTGGCTGACCAAGACCAGATCCGAGTTTGAGAGTTCCTAGGTGAAATCTGCTCCTCCTCCCCACCCCACCCCAGTCATAGAGTCTCTTGGCCACAAGGGCCCATGCCCTCAAAGAGGGTTGAAAGGTGAGAGGCTCAGCTCTTTTTCTGGGTATCTCTCCCAGTTAAAAATGGAAAATTGCTAGGGTTGCCAGGTCCCTTTTGCCCGCCAGCAGGGAAATCAGAGGGACATTCCAGAAGTGGGAAGTGATGTCGCCCTCCCTTCCCCCTGAAACAGTGATGTCGCATGCAGCATGCCTGCATCGTTCGGAAGTGACATTGGCAACATCAGGGGCAACACTCTGGATTTTGGGCAAAACTCTGTGGTAAAATTGGCATCAGACCATGGAGTTTTGCCCAAGATCCAGAGCATCACCCCCTGATGTTGCTGACATCACTTCCTGATGTTGCTGCACATTGCGTGCAATGTCACTGTTGGGGGGGATTACCCTCCCCAGGTTCTGTCCTTCCAGATTTGGTAGTGGGGATGCTGCGTAATTCAGAAGTGCCACTTAAAGCCAAAGTCTTCATTTCCCCCCTCCTTAGCATTTCTAGTGATGGTGAGAGGCAAGCACAGTCTCCCAGAGGTCTCATTGCTAATTGTATTTACATATTCTGGGAGGAGCTCATGCAAGTACAGTTTCCGGCCAGTGTGATATGTTCTGCCTCCTCAACATAAGTAGTAAACTGAGGGAGTAAAGTAAGGATTTTAGATTAAGGTGATCTCCAGCGTTTGCTTAGGCAAATTTCTAGATTGCACAACCTGTGTGCTGTAGTGATTAGAACGTCAGACTAGGATCTGAGAGACCCAGGTTCAAATCCCCACTTTGCCACAGAAGCTCATTGGGTGACCTGGGGCCTGTCACACACTCTCAGCATAACCTGCCTCATGGCATTGTTGTGAGGACAAAATACAATAAAGGAAAGCAACATAAGCCATTTTGGGTCGCCATCGGGAAGAAAAATGAAATACAAATAAATGAATTTTCCCTTAGGCAGCAGTGCAGTGGTGTTAATGTTTGTCGAAGCCTTGACAGAATTAAACTTTTGGATGCTTCATTGAGGTCCCATGGAGCTGTGTTTTGTTTATTCAGAATAAGGATGGAGACTGACCCTGTGGCGTTCAGCTCTTTCTCTCTGAGCGGCCATCCCTGCCCAAAATGAGAGGTTTCTGCTGTGGCGTCTTGAGGGTGGGGTCCCACGAAGGAGCTGAGTGTTCGGGCTCCTCGTCCCCTTAGTTGAGAACATCTCAGGAGTCTCCTCTGGGTCTTGGGGCCTCAGCAACTCTTTGTAACCACTGCCTGCTTGTACAACCACACCCAATCTATTTATTCTTTTTCTGAAACAAGTGTTATGGCGGTCTCTGCACACTAGCAAAATTATTTAATTTCCGTATCTGGAAGGACGTGATTATCGTTTTCATTAAATATTGAAACAATTGTTTTCATCCCAGAAAGTTGTTTCAGAAATATTGAAAAAGTGCTCACTGTGTTAAGTTAAAACTTTCCCATATGGAATCAAAATAGGGAAGGGAGGGACAGAAATGAAGGGCCCTCGGCCCCACACCAATCAGCACCTCAGCTGCCTTTTAAACTTTAAAGGGCCATTTTAAATGAGTGTAGCCAGCAAGGTCTTCCCATTGAAAGTAATGGCCATTTGAAAGAGCCAACAAGCTGGGGGACAGTCCCTCTGGTCCCTGGGCAGGGTCCCCAAATCTAAAATAAGAACTGGGGAGTGTGTTGGGAGGGCCAGAACACTATCAGATATTGCTGATCCGACACTTGAAATACTAGACGTTTTACTGGGTCATCCACCTCTGAAATGTGCCCACACAAAGTCAGCTCCCACCAGGGTACAAAGAGAAGGCAGGGAGAAGCCTGCTTATCTCTCTATATTATAAAGCGAATTTGGGGTGGCCCACGTAAAATCTGCTCCCTCAGCTGTAGGCAGAAGGAGCCGTCACTCCACCCAGGAACCCTGGCTACTGGATGATGCGGTGCTTGCTCAAACGGGCCCCATGATTCGCCCATGCCATCCCGCAGTCCCGCCCACCCACAGAGAGAACCACCGCCGAGTGTTGGGAGGCTGAACCTGAGGGAGGAGGTGGCCTGAGGAGGAGGCCGCCGGATGAGATGCGTTGTTGACAAGCCCAGGGTGGCGCCGGAGGAGGGCAGAGCACCGTATGAGCTGGGGTGTTGTGCCATCAGGCCTCCCGGGACCACGCCGGACGTGACCCACAGCCCGCCCGGGAGCCCGGCGGAGGAGGTGGGGTGTGCCACCTGCAGCCCGGAGGACGTGGGAGAGCTGCGCCATGGAGGCGCTAGGCGACGGCAGGGTCTGGGAAGGGGGAGAAGAGGTGTGCTGGGAGCCCTCTGCAGCTGCGGAGCCGGCCTGGGACTGCCCACAGCCATGGTGGCATCAGGAGGCCAACAATCCTCTCTATACCCCAGAGGTTCCTCGAGAGGGGCGCCGCCAAGCCAGCCCGGCCTCTTGCTAGTGCCTGTTGTATTGCTGCCTGCAGTGGGCCATGCCCCTAGTCTCTGAATAATTCTAATGAGTGGTATTCCATCATCTGGTTCTTAAGTAAGGACAAGCAGTGAAAGAGTATTTATTATGAGTGAATCTAATACTAATATGAAGTTTTTCCTTTTTTGTCTTTTTTTTTTTTTTGGTAGTTCTCAACTCATCACATTTTCTCCTTGTCCACACTGTGGGTAGAGCCTGTCTCTGAAGAGTCTGGTAATACGTAAGTATTTCCGGGCCCTCTTTCAAGTTACAGGCTATTAACTTTTAAAAATAAAATGTCAATTCCTTGACGTTCCAGCGTTGTGGTGCTTTCGTATCTTCCGAGATGTCAGAGTAATGTCATTTGACAGCAGTGCAATGATGCTGGAATAACATATTTAAATAAATTTGGGTGGGTAGCCGTGTTGGTCTGAAGCCGCCGAACAAAGTCTGAGTCCAGTGGCACCTTGAAGACGAACAAAGTTTAATTTTGAGTATAAGCTTTCGTGCGCATGCACACAAAAGCTCATACCTGTAATTAGACTTTGTCGGTCTTAAAGGTGCCACCGGACTCAAACTTTGTTATGTTTGAATCGAACGCTTCTGGTCAGTGAAGTGACGTTGTCAACAGCAGCAGGTTTGGCCCTTTCAGAGCATTTATTGGTTGGTGCAGCAACTCTTAAGGAGAAGTGCCAGCATTTGTTGAGGATGCTCATGGACTTTTAAGTGGTCTGCCTGTCTCTTGGAGGCTAACTGATGGTCACCGAATATGAACCTTCCATGCCCTTAATGTTGCGAAAAGACTTTAATTACAACACTGGAGAGATAAATGCCCATCTCCTGTAACCCACCCTGACCTGGATGGCCCAGGCTAGCCTGATGTCATCAGGCCTTGGAGGCTAAGCAGGGCCAGGGTCAGTATTTGGATGGGAGACCACCAAGGATGCTCGGGGTCACTATGCAGAGGCAGGCAACGACAAACTGTCTTGGCTAGTCTCCTACCCTGAAGACCCTGTGCCACTGGACTCAAGGAATCTAGGGGTGAAAAGAAGTCAAATAAAATGTACCAAGCTTTGGTTAAGTTGCATAATACCGTTTTATTTGCAAAGCCCACCCTAAATTATGCAGTGAGGCTGGGATGGTACGTATACCAACAACTTACGTAAGCACTTTTTTACACGTGATTTTCTGTTTCCTCTGCATTCCTTGAACAAAATATTTTGTCCAATATATAGAAAGCAAATTGGCTTTGGGACATTGATCTAATGGGCACCTTTTTTCTCGTGGCCAGACGCAAGAAGAAAGAGAGGTAGAAAGTGCTGTAGGAGGCCCATAAGCTTGCTTTAGTACTTAGCAATGCTAATTATGTGCTTGTTTTTTTTATCTTATTTTCTTGCTCTTTGTCTGTGTTTCATAAGCAAAATTACGTACATTAGTTCATTTCTCTGGATTACAATGTTCTGAACACGGATGATTTATTTTCTGTTTTCCTACCAGGAATGGTTTGAGAATCACCACACCTGAGGAGCAGTTCATTCTTGTTTCATCAACCCCACAGGAAAAGGTAGGCGAAGAGACTGATTTTTTTATGCTAGCCAGATGGGCTAAAGACCTAAGCAGGCGGACAGCGTCCCATAGAATTGGCTTAATTTCCAGAGCCAGTGTCAATCATGTTCTTTAACAGTCAAGGGATGGGTACTTCATAATCTGATCTCTGCTTCTTTTGCACTGTAATTAGGCTAGTTCTGTAGGGGCAAGTGTGTAGTATGGATATTATTAATATTCAGTCTCCTGCCACAGGAGAAGAAAAGGACTGAATTGTTGGTCTTCAAATTATGACTTGTAGGGCTACCAGTTCCAGGGTGGGAAACTTCTGGAGATTTGGGGGTGGAGCCTGAGGAGGGGAGGGACCTCAGTGAGGTACAGTGCCACAGAGCCCACCCTCCAAAGCAGCCATTTCCTCCAGGGGAAGTGATCTCTGTTGTCTGGAGATGAGCTGTAATTCCAGGGGATCCCCAGGTCCCACCTGGAGGATGGCATCCCTACTTTTGATGTAGTAGTTAGGAGCATGGAGTTTGATGTTTGTGGTTAGGAGCACGGACTCTAATCTGGGAGAACCGGGTTTGATTCCCCACTCCTCCACATGCAGTTGCTGGTGGGATCTTAGGTCAGTCACAAGTTCTCTCAGAGCTGTTCTCTCAGGAGCAGTTCTCAAAAGAGATTTCTCAGCCCCACGTACCTCACAGGGTGTCTGTTGTGGGGAAGGGAAAGGAAAGGAGTTTGTAAGCCGTGCTGAGACTCCTTCGGGTAGTGAAGGGCAGGGTGCAAATCCAATCTTCTTCTCTTCTTCTTGTGACTCATGGCCAAGTGCTCATTGACCTAAGATCCCACATCAGCGGCATCACTACAAATTCCTTCTTTTAAAATGGTTTAAGAAATTTTAAGAGGGAGGAAGATGGAAAGAAAAGGCGGGTCTATGTGGTAGATAACATAAAATTGCATTTGATGGTCTTGAGACTTCTGCAGTGCTGTGATTTTTATTGTGGTTGCTTCCATGATTAGTTGCATGTAGGTCTATCGGGCAAACATGGAGTTGTTCCTGCAGCCTTCCTGTAAGAGTAACGGGGGGGGGGGGGGTGAACAAGGTAGCGCAAAGAGAAGACAAGTATTTGAGTACTTTTCACTGCAATCGTTTCAGACAAAGTGGTTGAGAGCTATAAGTCAAGCAGTGGATCAGGCCTTAAAAGGCACAACTGACTTGCCACCTTACGTGAGCGGCGGAAATCTTCAGAGGCAAGAACCCCCCATTTCCCGCAGCGCAAAATACACTTTTTACAAGGATCCTCGGCTCAAGGATGCCACTTACGATGGACGATGGCTTTCTGGGAAACCACACGGCAGGTGAAAATGTGCAAATGCTTCTCTGTGTGTGTCTGTTTGATAAGCGGAAATTGCCTGAACTTACATCAAATAGCATATGAAACAGCATTTTTAGAAGTTGGATAAAATATATTTAGAGCAACTAATCCTGAAGTCCGAAAGCCAAATGACAACTGCTCTTTAGTTTTTGAAAGCTTCACTAGTCCTACATAAACGGTGTTATATGAGACTCCAAATGATAAAATGGCCTGTCTGTTGTGCTCTGTCTATTGCAGAGGAATCTTAAAATGGCCAGATGGAAGGATGTATTCTGGCATGTTCCGAAACGGCTTGGAAGATGGGTAAGGACAAAGCGCAGGACCGGTTGAATGGTGGAGAGGAGGGGACCGGTTTACTGTTAAAGAATTACTTCAACAAGATGCTAAGTGATCTGTCTTTACCTGTGTTGAAAAAAAACAAATCTGCGTTGATTCTAGATGTTTTGCAATATGAACTTTTATCACTTCATACTGTTAGCCTGACACTTAGGGTGGGACCAGAAGTAAATCTTGTGCAGATTGGAAAGTATATTTGGGATTGCTGTATAAAATGAGACGCTTAACTTTTTGTGTCTCCCATCCTTTTATAACAATTGTTCAGTGGGTGG
Organism: Lepidodactylus listeri; assembly: GCA_029233225.1. Classification (NCBI taxonomy): domain Eukaryota; kingdom Metazoa; phylum Chordata; class Lepidosauria; order Squamata; family Gekkonidae; genus Lepidodactylus; species Lepidodactylus listeri. Next base: position 13,826,610 of record JARCFY010000010.1, on the reverse strand, counting down.
AAGTTCTTTGTTGCCTTCAGCCTGAATGTTGAGTATATTTGCTTTCTTTACGTAACTGATTATTATCCTTATCAAAATACACATGCCATTTTGGATTGCTGTTTGTCTAGAATGTACTGCCCAAAATACAAAACTCCTTGAATCCAATGTGAAACCAAAAAAAATTACAGAAACAGATTAACTTGCTACTGGTATATACGTACTTGTGTTTATATACCCACTGCTTTTCAGCTTCTCGGCTAGAAAGGTCACTGGCTCATTTTATATTCTGTCAATCTTGTTCCTTCAGCAATAGGACGTGTACTAGATTTTCTCTCTCTGTGTGTGTAAGGGGGGGAAGGAGGAAACAGATCCGCTGAGTTCAGTAGTTCTTGCTCATAGTACTGCAGCCGGAGGTTGTAGGGAAAAGACCTGGATTAGTCGCTGAGCTATGTTTTCCTCTCCATTGTTCATGTCTGTGGTCTTCATGTTGGCAGGCATGGTGAATACAAAGTACCAAACAAAATGTTGAACAAGAGCGACCACTATGTTGGATATTGGAAGGAGGGCAAAATGTGTGGCCAAGGCATCTACAGGTAAAATAACAAATAATGCGTATATAGTTTGGAAGGATATAACATATGGTCAGAGAGTGAATAGCTGTTGGTTTGAATCATTTATATCATCACCTTGCAGCTGAGACTTCTAAAAGCCACTTTGCATGCTATTCTTTTCTTACATGGAAAGCACTTCCAACTGACAAACAGCATGAAGTCCATGCTTAGATAGGACAGTTGCTTACGTGGGAATTACTCCGTATGTACATCTTTCAGAAGCTACATTTGGCCCTGTGTGTCATCTACATGCAGTCTTTGTACTAGAGTCTACAGGGGTTCATAATCATCCTCTCAAGGCATGCTATCAATGTGGGAAACGCTGGATTCTCTGAGCTTGGTACTGCCAGGGAACCACAAAAAAGTAGCAGAGTGCTCAAAGGCTTTAATGCAGCAGAGCTGGAGCTAGGTGTGGCGACAGACTTACAAAGGCACACGGAGTCAGCAGTCAGTTCTAAAACTAATAAGCAACTTTTATTAAAGGAAATACATGCTTGAGAGTGCAGGTAAGAAATAGATATAGATTACCTACTCTAATTAGATGGCATTGGGTGCTGGATGCATGTCCAGCCTCCATGGTGCAAGATGGAGAGATCATGCACCCTCCTTTTGTGTGTGTGGGAGAGAGAAGAGACTGGGAGAGTAGAAGCAGAAGAAATTGCCTTTAAGAAGTAGCATCCTACTTCAAAAGAAAGGATCAGATAGCAAGACGGGAAGGATGCTGTGGGTGTCCTGATCTTTCTATCTGTCTACATTCTTTGGTGCCATCTCTCAAATTTAAGACAGGAGACAGCGCAAAGTCCTCCACTTCTAACAGGAAATGCATAGGGCTGGATGAAGTGATCTAGAAACATAAACAGACTTAGGGCAGTTCCACTTGCAGGAGATCTTGTGCAACAGCTAGTGCTAATGTCCAGGAATTGTTTGCACAAGATGTTGTGCAAGCAGAAACACAAGTGGGTTTACAATAAACTTGACTTAGTGCAAGTGGCTGCTAGAGGACAGTGCGTCAAGTCACAGCCAACTTATGGTGACCCCGTAGGGTTTGTAAGGCAAGAGCCAAACAGAGGTGATCTGCCGTTGCCTACCTCTGTGTCATGACCCTGGTATTCCTTGGAGGTTTCCCATCCAAATACTAACCAGGGCCAACCCTGCTTAGCTTCTGAGAACTGATGGAATCGGGCTAGCCAGGCCCATCTCGTAGGGTTTGTAAGGCAAGAGCCAAACAGAGGTGATTTGCCATTGCCTACCTCTGTGTCATGACCCTGGTATTCCTTGGAGGTCTCCCATCCAAATACTAACCAGGGCTGACCCTGCTTAGCTTCCGAGATCTGATGGAATCGGGCTAGCCTGGCCCACCCAGGTCAGAGTGCCAGCGCCTACCATGGCCTTTTTCTTACGTTTCTGCTTGAATGAGAGCTCTAATATAAGAGGAAATTTTGTGCTGTATCCCACCCATAACCCTCAACACAGCAATACAGATCCAAGAGTTATACCCATCACTCATACTGAAAATAATCTACCTAAGTTTTTATATTCCTGACAACTATGTGAGCATACCTGTGCGTATCTGCACACAATGTGTCCCCATAGCTATTGTCTGGCTGCTTCTTTTCATTATGATGCTTTCCTTTGAAATTCACCCCATATTTCTTTTACGGAGGGGATGAGGGCAAGGAGGAAAAGGAAGCCTTCAAAGGAAAAAAGGTAAATGGTGGGTAGTTACATTGCCCTTTTGTCACTCCAGGTTCAAGTATGGAAGCAGAGTTTTAAAGAAAATGGGGGATAATGTATTAACGCCGCCCCCCCCCCCCCCATCTTCTGAGAAACCTTTTTTCTTGCAGCTATGCCACTGGAGAAGTATATGAAGGTAGCTTCCAAGACAACATGCGCCACGGCCATGGCCTTCTGCGCAGCGGGAAACTAACGTCTTCCTCTCCTAGCATGTTCATTGGTCAGTGGGTGATGGATAAGAAGACTGGATATGGAGTGTTTGATGATATCACAAGGTAATCGCATCACTAATATTCTACTCAGGTATGCCAAATAATGTAATACCAAGGTATGCCAAATAATGTAATACCAAGAACTGGCTAGAAGCTTTATGAAATCACAGATTTTTGTTTGTGAGAACCATTCCTGTTTAGATCCAGAGGAGTTAGCCGTGTTAGTCTGTGGCTGCAAAATAGTAAAAAGCTCAGTAGCACCTTTAAGACTAACAAACTTTATTGTAGCGTAAGCTTTTGAGAAACACAGCTCTCTTTGTCAGATGGCATGGGGAGTATGAAGAAACTGCATTTACTTGGCACTTTCTGCATCCTCTCCCCCCTCCCCTTACCACCTATATATATCTCTGGCCAGTTTCTTCATACCCTCCATGCATCTGATGAAGAGAGCGGTGTTTCTCGAAAGCTTATGCTACATTAAAATTTGTTAGTCTTAGAGGTGCTGCTGGGCTTTTTACTATATTGCTGTTTAGGGTCTCCAGGTGGGGCCTGGAGATCTCCTGTAATTTCAGCTAGTCTTCACGCTACCGAGATCAGTTCCCTGGGAGCAAATGGCTGCTTTGGAGGGTAGACTCTCTAGCAGTGTTTCCCACCAAGATCCATCCCCTTTTACATCTCTGCCTTCCCCAGGCTCCCCCCCCCCCCAAATATCCAGGTATTTCCCAAACAGGTGTTGGCTGCCCTATTTCTTTTACTAGATGACAGAAGTAGGATTTCTTTCTTTTTTTGTTGTTCTATAGAAGTTTAAACTTGCGTTCAGATCTGCATCATGGCAGTCTATAAATGAAAGAAGCAAACAGTACTCCAGGCATCTCGATCACATTTAATCTGCTGTGATCTCTCAGATCTTGGGTCCCCTGAGTGGGTCCTCCCTTGCCTGAGGCAGGACCCACCTCCAGTGCAGAGTGAAAGGAAAAGATGGATGTGGATGCTGTAAGCAGACACAGGCGACCCTTGCGGATCAGTCAGTTCTCCATGGAGTGAGTCACCAGGCTTAGGCCAATACGGTTGTGTGGTTGCTTAGCAACAAGAAGGTAGAACGGTGCAAAAAGCAGAAGGCAGAGCAGGTTGGGGTATTTTATTATTCAGAGATTTCAGTCCCAAGTTTCTGTGAAGTAAGGCAGCTGGAAAAGGCACAAAGATCCTCTTATAAGGCACAAGAAAAGGGGAAGAAAACGTGTTAATTTTTTCCCCAAGTGAGGCCGTCATTGACAGCCATGGATCCAACAAGGAGAAGAGTTGCATAAAACAGAAGTAACAGGCTAGACTACTGTAACACTCTCTACATGGGGCTGCCTTTGGTGCAAACCCGGAAGCTGCAGCTGGTGCAGAATGCCGCGGCCAGGCTACTGATGGGTCTCGCAAGGCGGGACCACGTCGGGCCTGTGCTGGCGGCGCTGCACTGGCTGCCTATAGCATACCGAGTTCGCTTCAAAGTGCTGGTTCTTACCTATAAAGCCCTATTGGCCAGGGTCCAACATACCTTAGGGACCGCCTTTCTCCATATCAACCCCAGAGAGCACTACGGTCAGGGTCTGAACACAGGCTACGTGTTCCTGGCCCCAGAGACGCCAGGCTGGCCAGAACGAGGACCAGGGCTTTTTCGGTGGCGGCTCCTATCTGGTGGAACGAGCTCCCAGAGGAGATCAGGGCCCTGCGGGACCTTATGCAGTTCCGCAGGGCCTGCAAGACGGAGCTCTTCCGCCAGGCTTTTGAATAGGAGCCGCCACTGACGATATTAGGATACCAGCTGACATCACAACCATCTTGATGTGCCCTGGTCCAACACGGTCTCAGCGGTGGCCGAGGGGGGGGGGTAGATCAGCCACTTGGTCGCCATCGAATGCTGTTTTATGGAAGCTTTTAGGAGTATTTATTTGTTGAATGTTATTTATTGTTATTTATTATACTGTTTTTAATCGATTTTATAGGTCAATGTACCGAACCGGCCTCTGGCCCATGTAAGCCGCCCTGAGCCCGCTTGTGGGGAGGGCGGGATATAAATACGATAAATAAATAAATAAATAAATAAATAACAGAAGCTGAAGCTGTAGACCTAACGGACAAATGGACTTATCACTGGATTGGGGTGGCGTCACCCGAGAGTTGTTTAAGAACCCACCCTGAACCTGCCGCTCCTCTAACGGAATGTAAAAAGCCCAGTAGCAGCCTTAAGACTAACAAACGTTACTGTAGCATAAGCCTTCGAGAAACGCAGCTGAGCGGTGTTTCTTGAAAACTTACGCTACAATAAAGTTTGTTAGCCTTAAAGGTGCTACCGGGACTCTTACTATTTTGCAGCAACAGACTAGCATGGCTAACTCCTCGGGATCGAACAAAGAGGTTGACATGCCATTAAAATCAGCTTCCTTCTCGGAGAAATGGAGGGTAGGAACACAGACGGGTATAGTGGGGGAGACTGAACCCCTGGGATTCCAACTTAACAGCTTGGAGGCCTCTGTTGTTTAGTAGGCCTGTCTTGGAGGAGCCCGGAAAAACCCCAAGGGGGCCTGCGTGACGGCCTTCCTCCACAGAGCCAGGTGATTCGAATGGCGTGAGCGGATTCTGTTGAACTTGAAAGGAAAAGGTTCCATCTGAGAGAATAGTTCTGTCACCTGAATAATTCATTTGGTTTATGCATAGAAAGGCTAATTTGAGATAACAATTCTGTTACCTGGGTTTTTTTCTTCCTCTTTTTTTTTTGATACTATAGATTTTGGCATGTTTGATCTCATTTCGTTGTAAGCCACCTTAAGGGGGTGGATTGGTCAAAAAGCTGAGGGTAAAATATATGAACTGTAACTCCTCAGTTTTGTAAAGATGACTGTGCCCAGGTGATTGCTTCCATTCAGTTTGTTGCAATTTAGGACTGCAGCTTTGATTTTAAAAGGGTTTTAGCAAAAAATGTCAGAGTCAAAAAGCTCAACTTGAGTCCATTAGCACCATAGAGACCTGCACAATTTTGGGGGTTGGAGATTTGTCACAGGTTCCACTGGACTCGAATCTAGCTGTTCTTCTGCAGACCATCATGGTTACCCTCTGAACGAGTCCAGAAAGTAACTGAAAGGTCCAGCGTCTAAAGCCTCACATTTAGAAGAGTCTATCCATGGACTCTTTGGGAGCTGAATCCAGGGTTTTCACCCTGAGGATAAGAATTTCAAAATTAATGGAGGGCTATGGTTGGCTCAGAGGTTAAGATGCTGAGCTGCAGACCAGATGATCAGTAGTTTGGCAATTCGAGATCCAAGTGCTGCATGACGGAGTGAGCTCCCGTCTCCTGCCAACCTAGCAGTTCGAAAGCAAGAAACTGCAAGTAGATAAATAGGTATTACTTTGGTGGGAAGGTAACAGCGTTCCGTGCGCCTCGGCGTCTAGTCATGCCAGCCACATGATCACGGAAAAGTCTTCGGTCAGGACTGACTCTTCAGCTTGGAAACGGAGATGAGCACCGCCCCCTATATTTGAATTTGACTTGCTTTCGAGCAAGGGAAACCTTTACTTTTATGTTTGGTTGTCTACCAACATAAAGAAAATCATATACTTACATGCATTTAAAACACACAGTGGTTTGTGGTCATTGTGCAGAAGACGCTTTATAAAAACATGATCCTAGTAATTAAGAACATAAGAGAAGCCATGTTGGAGCGGGCCAGCAGCCCGTCCTGTCCAACACTCTCTGTCACACAGTGGCCAAAAATACCAGGTGCCATCAGAAGGTCCACCAGCAGGGCCAGAATTCCAGAAGTCCTCCCACTGTTGCCCTCCCAGGCACCAAGAATATAGAGCATCACTGCCTCAGACAGAGTGTTCCATCTATCTTGTGGCTAATAGCCACCAATAGACCGCTGCTTCATGTGTTTAATCGTTGGGACAGGCTTGCTTAATGGTGTGTGACAGCAGACTGAAATCCACTGATGAACACCTGAGTGGCCGAAAGAGATGAGAGGGAGGGCAGGAAGGGTTGCATCAGTGCTTTGTTCTCGTGGCCCTTTCTTACATGCCCAGGGAAATGCTGATCACCACTTTGGGGTCAAGAAACAATTTCTCTCCAGGCCAATTTGGCTGGAGATCCTGGAGGTTTTTTTGTCATCTTCTGGATATGGAGCAGCAGTCACTAGGGGTGTGGAGGGGAAGGTATTTGTGAATTTCCGTCATTGTGCAGGGGGTTGGACTAGATGACCCTGGAGGTACCTTCCAACTCTGCGATTCTATGACACTGTGAGTCTTTGGACAATAATGCTTTCTTGTCTCTCCAGGGGAGAAAAATACATGGGAATGTGGCAAGATGATCTTTGCCAAGGCAATGGTGTTGTGGTGACCCAGTTTGGACTGTATTACGAAGGAGCCTTTAATAGCAATAAAATGATGGTAAGCTGCGTCCAGGCTGTCAGAGAGCAATGCTCTGTCTGTTTTTGTTCTCCTTTGTCATTCACAGTGTTGGATTTAAAAATGCAACTACTTCAGTTTATATTGACTGTTTTGGATAACAATGCACACTGTCTTTCTATTTTTCTTCCCTAATGTCAGCCAATATTTATACGAAATAAATGCTCCTAACATGCTTTGTACTGATTGCGACGTCTGTTTAATGCAGGGGACCGGAGTCTTGCTTTCGGAAGATGACACAGTATATGAAGGAGAGTTTTCTGACAACTGGACCCTTAATGGGAAGGTTGTAATTTTGTATTTGGGGTTGCTTGTTTCCCTATAGAAGAAGAGTTTATAGTGAGCGGGTCCATTATTTTGACTTGCTTTTTGTCTTCCTCCAAGGGAACACTGGCTTTGCCAAACGGAGACTATATTGAAGGTACCTTCAGTGGAGAATGGGGCTCTGGGATAAAGATTACTGGAACCTACTTCAAACCCAGTCTGTACGATCATGAGAAGGACCGACCCAAAGCTCTGTGAGTGGATTAGAGTGGGCTTCTTTACTGTGTCTCTGCATATAACTTGTTAAAGCATTTGAATGCTACCATTGACTCAGATAGGTGTGACAGTCCGTGTTGCCTCATTTACCCAGATACAGTTGTGTGTTTAAAGCTGTGTGAACAGGAATGACATGGAATCAGTGCTGTTCGGGGCTGGCAGTTCAGACTTGGGAGGAGGGCTGCAGAGAGGGAACTTGGCGCCCAGGGCCAAACACAATCTTGGTGCTCTTGTCCTAGCATCTCCCCACATGCTGCCAACAGATGAAATAGCACATTAAGGTACATTAGGGTTGCCAGACCCCCCCAGTGGAGGCAGGGGTTCCCCGCTGACGGACCCCACCTTCCCATCGCAGATTAGCTGGCTGGCAGGGAGGCACTTACCCCGAAAAAGTTGGGAGATCCATCCAACGTGCAGCAGTGTGTCTGCGTCACTGCCCATGTGACCCAGAAGTGACGACATCACATCCAGGATGTCAGGGTGACACTTTGGTATTTGGGCAAAAACTCTATGGTAGCAGCCAAATTTACCATAGAGTTTTTGCCAAAATACCAGGGCGTTGCCCCAACATCCCAGATGTGATTAAATCACTTGGGCCATATGGGCAGTCATATGATGTAGACATGTTGTTTTACATCAGACGGTCTTCCCTGCTGCTCCACTGGTTGCCAGGATTGCGTGGCAATCCTAAAGTACATGGAATAGTGCCATAATATGTTACAGAGCCAGTTTGGTGTAGTAGTCAGGAGCGCGGACTCTAATCTGGGAGAACCAGGTTTGATTCCCCACTCCTCCACATGTAACTTCTGGTGTGACCTTGGGTCAGTTACAAGTTCTCACAGAGCTGTTCTCTCAAGGGCAGTCCTTGGGAGAGCTCTCTCAGCCCCACTTGCCTCACATAGTGTCTTTTGTGGGGAGGGGAAGGGAATGAAGATTGTAAGCAGATCTGAGATTCCTTCGGGTAGTGAAGGACTGGTTGTAAATCCAATATCTCCGGTTCTTCTTCTTACTGTGAGTTGGATCCAGACTCAAGTTCCTGATAGTGGAAGGGGCGGGTAATTTCTGCCTCTCCTGCTTTTCCTGAGGGCCCATTGTCCACCAAGAGCAGCATTTTGGGGGGAAATCATTGGGCTTTGGGGGGGGGACGCGCAGGAATGTTCTGTTCTTCTGACACAAGTGCCGTGCATGGGTGAAAAATTTAGGCTGGATCCAACCGTAGTACTGAATCGCGATAAATTAATGACTACGAATGCCAGTTCACTATATAGGCAAATAGACTTCCTGTCAACCTGTTTGGATCTGTAAGTCCCTGTCCTGACGGCCAAAATTAAAAGGTGCAACCTTAGGCTTGCCAGTTCTGGGTTAGGAAATACCTGGAGATTCTGAGAGTGGTGCCTGAGAAGGGTGAGCTTTTGGGAGAGGTGAGACCTCAGCAGGGTACACTGCCATAGAGTCCGCTCTCCAAAGCAGCCCTTTCATCTTGGTCATCTGGAGATCAATTATAATAGCGGGAGATCTCCAGGTACTCCCTGGCAGTTGGCAATCCTAGCACAACCTTGACCTCTTGCATCCAGGTTATTTGCCCTGGATTTTGTGCTGTCCCCCCGCCCCCATTTTCCCACAACATTGTGGCGCATTTGTGTAACTCCTTTGTTTTTCCTGGTTTTTCTCTGATCTGCCCAAAACCACTTTGCTCAGAAGTTTTGGGAAAGATTCTAACAAAGCCCAGTAGCTGCCACGTGGGCAGGAAAGTCAGGATTTCCCCAGTTCCACCCTCGCAGCAGTCATTTCCGCTTCCCCAGTCTCCAGGGCAGCCACCCCCCTCTTGCCCTGTGCCACTGGGGGGGGGGGGGGGGGGGAGTTTGAAGGGTTTTTTTGTTTTTTTCTTTTTTGTAAGGAAGTTGACCTACCAACATACTAGTGTAATGGTACATTGCTTTGTTAATTACTGGGGTAGATGATCCTTGCAAAAGCCCACCTTCTGGAAGTTCGGTTACCATTGTGCTGCTGAGGCATCCACTGCAAAGAAGGTATCACAGTGTGGAGGCTGTCTGTCCAGTAACCACAGGCAATACGAATCAATCTGTTGAGGAATTCAGGGCAGTTTGGGCCCTTTTGCCACTCCCACAACTCACGTGCTTGGCAGTGCCCTGCATTTTCTTTGTCTGCACAGCTTGAGTGTAGAGAGGCAGATGACTAATAACAGTGAGAAGGTAGCAATAGCGTTTTTGAGCTGTGATTGTTCGCCACCTCTTAAAATAGGGGGGGGGTCTCTACCCATACAGAGAGAATCCATATTTTTTGGGGGGGGGGGCGGTCAGGGAATAGGTATCATGTCAAACCCATACACTGTGCACAGCTTCTCACCCCTCCAAGAGCAGCTTTGGTGTGACTGTCAATTTAAGTCATCGCTGTGATTGTTTTATTATTTAGCAGACGGTGTATATTTTTAGGGGCTATGCAACCCCTTATGGGGTTTTTTTCCCCATTCCTGACTTCTCTTTATGTCCTCAAAAACATTTACTATTAACAGTAATTTGTTTTGACATGGCTGGCTCCCCACACTGCGACGTGGAACAGGCTTTCCTGCTGAACTGAACACAAATTCTTGGGAGCTGCTTTTCACACCATTAGGGGGTCCATGAATAAATGCATGTCAGTGTCTGTGAAGCTGCAATAGTTAAGCATCCTGAAGTTCAGAATCTTTTTTTATTTTTGCTGTTGCCTTTTTTCCCTTAAAGAAAGAGTTGGGCTCACGCATCTAGGGCATTGAAGTGTGGGAGGATGGTGCTGGATTTAGTTCTAAATTTATTTGATCCTTTCCCGTTCACCTTTCACCCAGGGTGCAAGGGCTGCCTTGCTTATTGACAGGAGAAATAATTGCCCTGCTTGTCTTCCTAGACTGGGGGGCCCCCAATGTGGTGCCCGTGGGCTTCATGGTACCCACCAATCTCTTTCCTAGTGCCCGCCAAGTGATTTCAGGAAGTGGGTGGGGCTAGGTAGGACTTTTGCCCACCAAGTCTTCTGATTGGCTATTGGAGATTTGATTGGCTGTGGAGGGGTTTTTTAAAATGTTGCTTCGGCAGCAGCTGCCGCCACAGCACAAGGATCTACACTGTGTGTCTGAAGTTAAGCTGTGGCAGCCATTTTGTGGCTGGTTCTTCCTCCTGCAGCAGCCATTTTGGGGTAGCCATTTTGTTGCTGCACCCACCATGCTGTGTCAGAATTTGAAATGTGCCTGCAGGCTCAAAAAGGTTGAGGACCCCCGTCCTAGAGCAATATGAAAGATGATTAATAAAAATAATCTGATAAAACTCTAAGCAACCAGGCTCAAGTGTGCATCAGGAAGCACCTTTCTTGTATGAGCCTGCCCAACTAATAAGGTTAACGGAGGAACTCCTAGTCCAGCTATTTGGTCATGACCTCTAGCAGCCATTGGGGTTTCAGGGCAAGAGACTAGCGAGGTGGTTTGCCATTGCCTGCCTCTGCGTGGCAACCCTGGACTTCCTTGGTGGCCTCCCATACCAGTACTGACTGGGCCCAATCCTGCTTAGCTTCCAAGATCTGATGAGACTGGGCTAGCCTGGGGCCCTGGGCCATTCTGGTGATGATGTGGATTCTTATGTTTTTAATTCTAAGTAGGGTCGGCCCTGGCTAGTGCTTGGGTGGGAGACCACAGAGGCAGGCAGTGGCAAACCACCTCTGAATGTCTCTTGCCTTGAAAACCTTACACCGTCATCATAAGTCAGCTGTGACTTGATGACACTTTCCATCGTACACACACACACACATACACATATCTATATATCTAATTCCCAAGTGCCCCCCCGCGTGCGGATACTTAAATCCGTGTGGTGGGGGCACTTGGAGGACAGGGGGGGGGTTCTGCAGGTGGGGGGTAACCACCCCACTTGCAGAAAAATCCGAAATCTATCAAAAACTTTTTGGGGGATCTTTAAATCTCCCGAAAAGTAAAAGAGCGTCCCCTGCGCATGCGCGGGGAACGCTCTTGGAACAGCAGAAGTCCGGCGAGAGTCGCTGAGGCCAGCCGACAGCCCACGGAGGAGGGGGAAGGGGGCAAGCGGCGGGCCCGGCGAGAGGCGCCGAGGCCCGCTGGGAGTCTCGGGGGGGGGGGGGAAGGGGGCAAGTGGCGGGCCCGGTGAGAGCCGCCGAGGCCCGCCGGGAGTCTCTGGGGGGGGGAGGGGGCAGAGGAAGGGGGGAAGGGGGTGGAGGAAGGAGGAGCAGCTGTCAGCTTCTCCCCCCCGCGAATATCGCGGGGCCCCCCCTTGTGTGTATATATTTGTATAGATTTGTACTGGATAGCTTTTTCAAATAGCACCAGTATAGTGAACAGAGAGGGATAAAACCTTCAAAAATATATATAGTCCCACTGGCAGGACTCATTGACAGTTACGGCTTATTGGGAGCCGCGAGAGCAGACCACATCTTCAGTACCAATTAGTAATCTATATTTAGAGAGACTAACCTACTTTATATTAAGCATCCCAAACATTCGTACTAGCTAATGTGCTGTGCTAGTTTTTTCCAATACAAGCTGAGAGAGAGAATCGCAGAAAAATTACAGCCAATGGGGATAAACCGTGACAAACTTACCGATCATCAAATTCCATAAATTCGTCTTAAGTGTTCATCATTTCATTTTGTATCAATAATCTTAACTGTACAAATCATAACATATATTAAAGCAATTCTCATAAGTAAAAGTGAGTTACAGTCTTCATTTCATCCTTTACAACAATCCATCATCTTCGACAAAGTCCGCATGGACAACAGTCCTCCAAATGGGGGAAATATTCTTAAAGGGAAAAAGATGTGCTCCATACTTCATTCAGTTGGAAGAGTGTTGGGTCCGGCTAACACGAAAGCCAGCATAAAGCGGTGTTTCCCTTAAAATGAATCTATGGAATTTGATTATCAGTAAGTTTGTCACGGTTTATCCCCGTTTGTGCTAATTCTTTCCAACAGTTTCATTGTGTAGAAATTGTAGCCTTGAAAAGTAGAACTGAGAAACATACAGGAAGGAACCAAAGCCTATGACTCTGTAAACCAGGGCAATGTGTTGGCACGGTGGCAAAGCAAACGCTGGTATTGATTACCGAACTCAGCATTCTGGAGTGAGTGTGTGTGTGTGTGTGATAAGCTAATTCCATGCGTTGGCATTATTGCTCACTGTTACCAGGCGGAAGCTCGGAGTCCTTGCCGTTCCTGCAGATGAGAAGTGGAAGGCAGTGTTTGAAGAATGCTGGCACCAGTTAGGCTGTGAGCATCCCGGCCAAGGGGACCGGTGGAAAGCTTGGGACAACATCGCTGTTGCCTTGACGACCAATCGGCGTCAACACAAAGACAGGTCAGTAGTGTGGGGTAGAAATACTTCAAACAGTGTGAAGTTATTATTTTGTTTATTTTTTTTGCTGACATAGAGACGCTTTAAGGTTTTCTGGGAAAGGGACATTCAGAGGTAGTTTGCCATTGCCTTCCTCTGCGAAGTGACCCTGGACTTTCTTGGTGGTCTCCCGTCCAAATACTGACCAGGGTCAACCCTGCCTAGCTTCTGACATCTGACAAGATCGAGCTAGCATGGGCTTTCCAGGTCAGGGCAATGGTTTTGTAACATCATGGAATTCATCTGTTCATCTGTTCTAACACAACAGTTAGGGCTGCGGTGGCTCAGAGGTTAGGATGCTGAGATGCAGACCGGAAGGTCAGTAGCTCGGCAGTTTGAGACCCGAGTGCTGCGTGACAGAGTGAGCTCCCGTCTCTGGCCCCAGCTCCTGCCAACCTTGCAGTTTGAAAGAAAGAAATTGCAAGTAGATAAATAGGTACTGCTTTGGTGGGAAGGTAATGGCATTCTGTGCGCTTCAGCATTTAGTCATGCCGGCCACATGACCATGGAAAAAAGTCTTTGGACAGCACTGGCTCTTTGGCTTGGAAATGGAGATGAGCACCGCCTCCTAGAGTCGGATTTGACTGGCTTTTGAGCAAGGGAAACCTTTACCTTTTTAACACAACAGTTAATATAAAAAATCTTTGGTTGCTGTGAGTTTCTTTGGGACATATACTGGAATATGTGCAGCTTCTTTTCATTTATATGAAAAGGTAGATGCGTTCCTTTTAAATGCCGCTTGTGCTTTCAAAAGTTTCTACTATCCTAGCATCCTATGAAATTACTGATAGGATCCAGATATACCAGTGTGAACTTGGACAGTAGAAATTAGCTCAAGGTTTCCCAGCCTGGTGCCCGTGGGCACCATGCTACCTGCCAAGCTTCTCAGAAAGTAGGTGGGGCGTTCGTAAGTCAGGGCTTGTTACTGGCTGCCCTCATTCCAATGAAAAGGTATTCCGTGCAGCCATTGGAGGATCAGGAGGACTAGTATCCAGCCTTGTGGTTCCATTCCCCAGTCAGACTTCTCTTTTTATTTGTCATTCTGCTTCACTCTCACATTCCCTGGAATTCTCTTCATTTCTTTTTGTTCTCCTTCTGTGATTATTTTGCAAAGTGAGGAAGGAGATACTGGGTTTGGCTTTGCCTCCTGTGGCAGCCATTTTGGGGTGGTGCTCACCTCTCCTCTCAAAATTCTAAAGGTGTCTTCAGGCTCAAAAAAGTTGGGGATTTGTGGGTTATCTAGCGTGGCATATTTTTGCCTCACCTGCTGATCAGGAGAACAAATGTAGAGTTCAGTAGGAGCACCTTTAAGACCAACAAAGGTTTACTCAAGGTATGAGCTTTTGTGTGCAAGGCACACTTTTTCAAATACGTTGGAATGGGAGATGAGGTTGTAAACTTATAGACAAGGACTTAGCAGCAAATTAACATGTAACATGATGTTTATGCAAAGTGAAAAACTAAATAACAAGTTAAGGTTATAAGGTCAACAGTTGTAAAGCAATTTAGAACCTCATCTATCATTCCAGTGTATTTGAAGAAGTGTGCCTTGCACACGGAAGCTCATACCTTGAATAAACCTTTGTTGGTCTTCAAGGTGCCACTGGACTCAAAACTTGTTCTACTGCTTCAGACCAACACGGCCAACCATCTGGATCTATCTGCTGATCAGGACTTTGTCTTAAGTGGTACAAAAAGTAGAGAAGGGAGAATGGATGTAGCAAAGGGGGAAATGCATACATGCAGGAGATGATAGTTAGTAGCTGATTTGAGCAAAGAGGTAAAAAGAAGATACACCACTGAGCAGGAGACACAGAAAAGTACATTATACAGGCATAAAATACAGAAAGCGATATTTACACAAGTGGCTGTTCAGTTCCTGATGTGTTAGAAACAGAAAGCCGTACTTGCCTGCCCATTGAGACAGCAATCAGTGAACTGGCTCTGTGTGTTCCATATACTGGAGCGAGGAGGGGATGCATCCGAGTGAGGGCCTTCTTGGTGGTGCGCCTGTATTGCGGAACTCCTTCCCCACAGGGGCTCGCCTGGCACCAAGTTTCCATTTCTCTAGGCACCCACTGAAGAAGTTTTATCCTCTGAAATGATTTAGATTGCCAAAGTTGGTTTTTGGACATGTTCTGTTCAGAGAACTCTCTGGGTTTTTTGGGTTTTTTTTAAAATACTTATAATGCTGGCTTTTTTTTATTATTGCATTTCATTACTGGGCAACTCCTTCTTTAGGTTCTTTTAGACTTATTGGTCTAGGTGTGTTAAGGATTTCATTGTGTAATTTTCAATATATTGTCAGCAGCTTCAGTTGCCATTTTGTAGAGTGAGGCAGAAGTATTTTAAATTTTAAAAAAATGTTTTGTGCACTTAAACCTGCAGTGCTGTGATGTGAAAAAAACCCCTATAAATTGTTGGCAGAGGGAAAGCAGCACAATGGAAGCTGTACAATTGTGACTATTATTATTTATTTAATTCCCTTACGCCCCGCCTCTCTCCCCAGTGGGGACCCAAAGCAGCTTCTGTTGTTCTCCTCTCCTCTGTTTTATCCTCACAACAACCCTGTGAGGTAGGTTAGGCCAAGAGAGTGTGCCTGGCCCAAGGTCACCCAGCAAGCTTCCATGACAGAAGTGGAGATTTGAACCTGGGTCTCCCAGATACTAGTCTGACACTCTTAACCACTACACCACACTGGACCTCAAGGAACAATATGTTAAGGGCTCATTTCATACCAGGAATGCTTTGCATATTAGGCCACACACCCCTGATGTAGCCAGTCCTCCAAGAGCTTACAGTAGCCCCTGTAAGAAGAGCTCTGTAAACTCTTGGAGGATTGGCTACATTGGGGGTGTGTGGCCTAATATGCAAAGGAGCTCCTGCTACAAAATGAGCCCTGGAAGAATTAACTCGATTTCACAGGTGCATCCCCCCCCCCCCCCCCCCCGGTCATTTAGTTCATAAGACATGCAATTATATTCCATACTTTTTCAAGGTTTTAATTTTGTTTTGCTCTTTGGAAAACTTTTCTAAATACTGGGTCCATGTCTTTATCTGTCCTTTCTGTCATTACAGCCCAGAACTTCTGAGTCGATCGCACGCTCAAACACTGGAAAGTCTGGAATTCATTCCACAGCATGTCGGTGCCTTCACACTGGAGAAATACGAGAACATTAAGAAGTATCTGATAAAGGTATCTTGACCCTGAATGAGTGCTGCTGTCTCATTTATTGTTGTAAGCATTCACGTTTTGCCCTGTTCATGGACTGAACTGATCTCGCAATCAGTATTATCAAAGTACAATAAATGGTGGCCACCTTCCATTAGGTTATTGAATTCTTCTCCAGTATCTTCCTCTGAACCATACTTGTCGAACTGACATGTGGGCCTCTGGGAGAAGCACGCAAGTTTTTTTCTAGGAGAATTCATAAAATCCTGAAAACCTATAGAGTGTAGTCCTGTGAATGTGTGGATATTGCATAGTACTGATAAGTTTGTAAGAGCACCATATCCAGTTCTTCCCCTGCCCGGCTACAAATTCTTAAAAGTTTACAAGAATTTTTTAGAGCAAGAGCATTAATTTAATATTGGCGAACTATCGGCCGGTGTCCAATTTGCCTTATCTGGGCAAATTAATTGAGAGGGCGGTGGCGTTACAGTTACAGGGTTATCTGGATGACGCTTCGGTCTTAGACCCCGCCCAGTCAGGCTTTCGCCCGGGATACGGGACGGAGACGGCATTGGTTGCCCTTACTGACGACCTCCGGCGGCATCTGGATCGAGGCGGCGGGGCAGTGTTGCTGTTGCTTGACCTGTTGGCGGCGTTCGACATGGTCGATCATCGGCTGCTGACTCGGCGTCTCGCCGACGTGGGGATACAGGGGCGGGCTTTGCAGTGGCTCGTTTCCTTTCTCCAAGGTCGGGGACAAAGGGTGGTTGTAGGGGAGCAGCGGTCCAGGAGACATCCACTGGAATGTGGTGTGCCTCAGGGGGCAGTGCTCTCCCCGATGCTATTTAACATCTATATGCGCCCCCTTGCCCAGATTGCCCGGAGGTATGGGCTGGGATGTCATCAGTACGCTGATGACACCCAGCTCTATCTGATGTTGGGTGGCCAGCCGGATTCGGACCTAGAAGATCTTAACCGGGCATTGCACGCCGTGGCTGGGTGGCTCAGACTGAGCAGGCTGCAATTGAACCCGGCGAAGACAGAGGTCCTGTGTCTGGGACGGGGCGGACCAGCGCGGGGGCTCCCACTCCCGAGCTTCGACGGGGCACCGTTGGTGCCTGCGTCGCGGGTAAGGGGTTTGGGAGTGCTCCTGGAACCCTCCTTGTCAATGGAGGCCCAGATAGCAGCCACTGCCAAGTCGGCCTTTTACCATCTTCGGCTGGCACGGCAGTTGGTCCCCTACCTTGACCATGCTGACCTAGCCACAGTGATCCATGCTACGATCACCTCGAGATTGGACTATTGTAACGCCCTCTACATGGGGCTGCCCTTGGTGCAAACCCGGAAGTTGCAGCTGGTGCAGAATGCCGCGGCCAGGTTAGTGATGGGTCTCTCAAGACGAGACCATATCCGACCTGTGTTAGCGGAGCTGCACTGGCTGCCTATAGTATACCGAGTTCGCTTCAAGGTGCTGGTTCTTACCTTTAAAGCCCTATATGTCCAGGGTCCAACATACCTGAGGGACCGCCTTTCTCCGCATATACCCCAGCGAGCACTTCGGTCAGGGTCACGTCATCGACTTCGTGTCCCGGGCCCTAGAGAGGCCAGGCTCACTGGGACTAGGACCAGAGCGTTTTCGGTGGCGGCTCCAACCTGGTGGAACAAGCTCCCGGAGGAGACCAGGGCCCTGCGGGACCTGATGCAGTTCCGCAGGGCCTGTAAGACGGAGCTCTTCCGCTAGGCCTTTGGCTAGGAGCCGCCACCAGCCCCGTAACAGCACTGTAAGAACACCTACAATGGAAACTGGTCTAACGCAGCCCAGACCGATGGCTATGGTTGGTGGGTCCCTCACTAGAGAGCATGCCATCTTAAAGAGATTGGAAGCATTTTAGTGGGTACTGTAGTTTTACTGAAGCAGTCTATGCTGCTGAGTAACGAAGTTTTATTGTTGTTGTGTTTTAAATTATTTTAAATTGTTATGATGTGTATGGCTTTTAAGCCCTTGTTAGCTGCCCTGAGCCCGCTTGCGGGGAGGGCGGGATATAAAAACTAAATTAAATAAATAAATGTTAATATATGTAATGAGTAATTAAGGAGCCACGGAGGATCAGAGGTTAAGACGCTGAGCTGCAGACTGGAAGGTCTGTAGTTCGGTAGTTCAAGACCCGAATGCCACGTGATGGAGTGAGCTCCCGTCT
Source organism: Lepidodactylus listeri (assembly GCA_029233225.1). Lineage (NCBI taxonomy): Eukaryota > Metazoa > Chordata > Lepidosauria > Squamata > Gekkonidae > Lepidodactylus > Lepidodactylus listeri. The sequence goes on along the minus strand of JARCFY010000010.1, from coordinate 13,808,311 downwards.
GTGGCCCCAGCTCCTGCCAACCTAGCAGTTCGAAAGCAAGAAATTGCAAGTAGATAAATAGGTACTGCTTCGGTGGGAAGGTAACAGCGTTCCGTGCACCTCGGCGTCTGGTCATGCCGGCCACATGATCATGGAGAAGCCTTTGGACAGCACTGGCTCTTTGGCTTGGAAACGGAGATGAGCACCACCCCCTAGAGTCGGATTCGACTGGCTTTTGAGCAAGGGAAACCTTTACCTTTTACTAATGGGTAATTAATATAGACCATTAATGCAGGTGGCAGGATTGCGCTGTACAAAACGGTTCTTAAACTTAACTTGGATAAAAGATTGAGAATGTGTTCCCTACTCTTGTGTATAGTTTATTCCAAGTGGGATCCTATTATGTAATTTTTATACTGCTTAATGTGCTGCGTTAATACTTATTCTGTCCTTCAGTTCTTTCTGGTGGTTCCAGACTTCTAAAATCCTAAGGCATTGGTTACTCAGTGTCCCATTTTGATAACTGTACTGACTTGCTCTGTGTTATCTGCCATGAGTCCCTATGGGAAAGGCAGACTATAAATAACGCAAATAATTTAAAATATATATATATTAAAAAAATAATTTAGAATAGCTGGCTCCGATTTATGTGACCTGCATATGGGTGGTGGTGGCGGCTACAAGCATGGACAGCTGAATAAACATATGGAGCAGAGGTCCATCAAGTGGCTATTAGCCACAAGGTATAGATAGGAACTCTCAGTCTGGGGCAAGTGATGCTCTATATACTGGGTGCTTGGGGGAGGGGTGATAGTGGGAGGGCTTCTAGTGTCCTGGCCCCACTGGTAGACCGCCTTTTTTATTGATTGATTGATTGATTGATTGAGATTTATATCCCGCTCTCCCTGCCAAATGGCAGGCTCAGGGCGGCTAACAACAGGTAACAATACACATTAATATTTAAAACATTAAAACATATAAAATTAGAAAACCTAATACAGATGGCGGTTCTTCAGTTTAGAGCATCAGAGTAGCGCCTAGATGTTAGCCACAAAAGACGGTCACACATACTGGCGGAGAAAATCGGGGCCAGGGCCCAAGATGGAGCTATTGGCGGCCCCTACTTATAGGCCTGGTGGAAGAGCTCCGTTGTACAGGCCCTGTGGAACTGTAAAAGGTCCTGCAGGGCCCTGATGTTATCTGGGAGTTCATTCCACCAGCGCGGGGCCGCCACCGAAAAGGCCCTGGCCCTAGTAACCGCCAGACGGGCCTCCTTTGGCCCCGGGAGGACCAACCGGTTTTGGGAACCAGACCGAAGTGCTCGCTGGGGAACATATGGGAAGAGGCGGGTCCCTCAAGTAGATAGGTCCCAGGCCATATAGGGCTTTATAGGTAAGTACCAGCACATTGAACTTTATCTGGCTTGATATAGGCAGCCAGTGCAGTGCTTTTAAAGCGGGCTGGATGTGTTCCCATACCGGGAGACCCATCAGCAGCTGCGCCGCCACATTCTGCACCAGCTGCAACTTCCGGATTTGGCACAAGGGCAGCCCCACGTAGAGAGCGTTACAGTAGTCCAATCTTGAGGTGACCAACGCATGGATCACTGTAGCCAGTTCGTTGCGTTCAAGGAAGGGAACCAACTGCTTGATCAAGCGAAGATGATAAAACGCCGACCTCGCAGCGGCTGCTACCTGGGCCTCCATTGTTAACGAGGGGTCCAGGAGCACTCCCAAACTCCTGACCACCGACGCTGGCACCAACAGCACCCCATTGAAGGCAGGGAGAGGGATCCCTACCGTTGGTCCACTCCAACTCAGGCATAGGACCTCCGTCTTCGTCGGATTCAATTTCAGTCAGCTTTGCCTGAGCCAACCAGCCACGGCTTGCAACGCCAGGTCCAGATTACCTGGACTGGAGTCTGACTGGCCGCCCAACAGCAGATAGAGCTGGGTGTCATCAGCATACTGGTGACATCCCAGCCCATAGCTCCGGGCAATCTGGGCGAGGGGGCGCATATAGATATTAAACAGCATAGGGAAGAGCACTGCTCCCTGTGGGACACCACACATTAGTTAGTGTCTCTGAGAGAGTTGTTCCCCTACCGCCACCCCGTCCCCAATCATGGAGAAAAGAGCAAAGCCATTGTAACGCTAACCCCTGTATCCCAATATCAGCAAGGCGGCAGACTAGTAGCTGATGGTCGACCGTGTTGAACACCGCCGACAGGTCCAACAACATCAGCACCGCCGTACCGCCTCGATCCAGATGCCTCTGAAGATCATCCATGAGGGCGACCAACACTGTCTCCGTCCCATGGCCCGGTCGGAAGCCGGACTGGAAGGGATCTAACACAGAGGCGTCATCCAAAAAGCCCTGCAACTGGTCCGCCACCACCCTCTTGATTAACTTACCCAAATAGGGTAGGTTAGATACCGGCTGGTAGTTGGCCAATTCGGCCGGATCTAATGATGATTTCTTGAGGAGGGGGTGAGCCACAGCCTCCTTTAGGGCACTAGGGAACGTCCCTTTTGCAAGAGACATGTTGATGATCTCCCTAAGTGCCCCTCGTATCCCATCATGGCTCGCTTTAACAAGTGTCCTGGCCCCACTGGTAGACCTCCTAATGGCACCTGGTGTTTTTGGCCACTGCGTGTCAGACTGGATGGGCCATTGGCCTGATCCAACATTGGCTTTTCTTATGTTCTTATGATGTATCTTGCCATCTTAATGATTGCTGAATGTACAGTATTTAAGAATCTGAAACGTGCAGTTTGCGATTGCAGCCTCTCTCCTCTGTGTATCTGATCGGGTCTTTAATATCCCTCGTCTCTTTTCAGGCATGTGATACCCCTTTACATCCTTTGGGGAAGCTTGTGGAGACTCTAGTGGCTGTATACCGAATGACCTACGTAGGAGTTGGAGCCAATCGGCGGCTGTTACAGGAAGCCGTCAGGGAAATCAAATCCTACCTCAGACGCATATTTCAGTTGATCAGGTAAGGAGCGATGGGGGAGATTAGAATACGGCTGTTATCAGTTTGCCATGGTCTCCCCCTTGCAGTGTGTTACTGCAAGGGGAGGGGGGGGAATAGCAACTCTTTAATAATTCTTGTGACTGTGATTCTGGATGTATGGGTACAATTACGTATGTTTTGGTTTCAAGATTCCTCTTCCCTGACCTCCCTGAAGAGGGCAGCACGATTCCACCTTTGGTAACAGAGACCAAGGGAAGGCGATCCTTCTGCAGTGGAAAAAGCGACTCGAGGCCAGACTCTCCAGAACCGGGGTCTGTAGAATTTTTTTAAAAATATTTATTTTTTAGTTCAGACTCAGGCTCATTTGGGTCCCCAGTTTTAGTGAGTTGTTTGGGAACAAGAGTTTGACAAGACAGATCTGGGAAACAAAACTGGGTCGTTGCTTCTCCCTCGAGCATCCTCTCCCCCCCAACTCCTGTGTGCTTTAATTAGGTACATGAGTGAATAAACCAAGTAACGGTACTGTGCATTTTTAATCTGGATTCTCCAGTATGGAATGCAAATCAGAGAAGAAGATGTTGTATGTTAGTGGTGTTTGCTCACGGAGCTGATCTTGCCAGGATCTGCAGCCAGGAGATGGGCTTTTGGCTGTGTTCAGAACCAAAATTTATTTATTCATCTTAAATGCTTATAAGTAGCCTTTGTCATGGAATCCCAGGTTTGCATGCGAGTTTAGCTCAGCCGGATCTTCCTTCCTTCCTTCCTTCCTTCCTTCCTTCCTTCCTTCCTTCCTTCCTTCCTTCCTTCCTTCCTTCAAATTTATATCCTGCCTAACCAGCAAAGCCAGCTCAAGGCAGCTAACAGCAGTTAAAATCAGCAGCAGACATAAGTTAAAATTAAATCTATCTACATAAAATTGACAGAATAAAACCACAAAAGATAGCGGCAATGCAGAACATCCAACACAGGGAGCATCAACCTAAGTATCCCAGGCCAGGAGGCTTCCACTAGCCGATTTCCCGGACCAGTAAAATTCAACCAGCTGCTTTTCCAGTGGCCATTTCCCCCAGTGGCGGCTCCTAATTAAAGGCCTGGCGGAAGAGCTTTGCTTTGCAGGCCCTGCGGAACTGCAAAAGTTCCCGCAGGGCCCTGATGTCCTCTGGGAGTTCGTTCCACCAGTGAGGAGCCGCCACTGAGAAGGCCCTCGCTCTGGTGGTCACTAACCTGGCCTCTCTCAGGCCAGGGAGGGTCAGGCAATGTTGAGTGCCTGACCTCAGTGCTCTCTGGGGTATATGTGGGGAAAGATGGTCCCTTAGGTAGGCAGGCCTCTGACCATACCACATCTAGCTTGGCTCTCATTAAACACCTTCAGGCCACTTCCGGACTGTCATTTTTGTCACATGTTTTCCCCTATTGCTTTGCCCCCCCTTCTCCACATGTGTTTTGCTCCCTCTGGGACTACTAGAGAGAACAAAACACATTTGGGAGGGGGGGAGCCCTGGAGCAATAGGGACAAACAAGTGATAAAAATGACTGCGCAGAAGTGGCCCTCAGACTCTTCAAAAAAGAAGTATGTAGGTCAGGAAATAAATTGGTGTACTTGTTTGTTTGTTTTTTTAAAAAAATCCAGACCTTTCTCTGCAACCACTTTAGATTCAAAGGAGTTTAGATAGGACAGCCTGAGATTCTAAAAGCTGCTCTTTTCCAAAGCATCTGGGCCACCACCAAGAAGACCTTGAAAAGGGTGGCCACTGCCTTAAATACTTAATGGTGTTGACACAGAGAGGGAGACAGAGAGATGGTCATTGAGATATGTGGACCTCAGGCAAGGCATTAAAGGTTTCATATCCCTGCTCTGCTACAAACTCAGTCAACTTGAACAAATTAGACTCCAGCCCATATTTCCACAGGGTTGCAGCATCCATTCTGTTTAAATCACTGGTGTGGTGGTGAAGTGCGTGGACTCTAATCTGGCAGAACCGGGTTTGATGCTTCATTCCTCCACGTGCAGCTGCTAGTGTGACTTTGGGTCAGTCAGAAGTTCTCTCAGAGTTCCTTCTCTCAAGGGCAGTCCTCGAAAGAGCTCTCTCAGCCCCACCTACCTCACAGGGCATCTTGTTGTGAGCAGGGAAAGGGAAAGGGATTGTAAGCCGCTCTGAGACTCCCAAGTGAAGGTTGAGGTATAAATCCAATCTCTTCTTCTTCTAACAAAGTATGGTTGCTGTTTTGAAACTGCATCTCCATACATTATATTTTATTTTATTGGAAAATTGTCAGTTTGTGTTTAAAAAAAACCCTCAAACTTAATTGGAAGGTCCTTGAAACTTGGCAAGCACTAGCCGGTGTGCCTTCCTTGCCTATCAGCTGAGTTATTGCGAAGTCAGCAGAGTCCAGATGACCAGAGATGAATGTGAGTTTTTTGAAATGATCCTCCTCCTCACAGTCTTAAGTGATAAGGTGCCATGGAATGCTCATGAACATTCAAACTGTTCAGGAATAAGTTCGTGCACCGTTTCAGTGACATAAGAGAAATTTGCTCTTGGTGGGGTAAGGTGCAGAAGACAGGGGAACTTAGGATGTCCTCCATTTTCTCATGTATGTTCTCTGCCTCACCGGGTTGTGCATGTGCTGTTGATAGGAACAAGCAAATATGTCTGAGCTGCCAATCTTCCTGTGACTTTTCACAGGCTTCTGTTACATTCATTTTAAATTCTAAAGCATTTCTTATTCCCTTTTCTCTTCCTAAGCTATGTGGTCACCAGCTCTGGGTTGCTGCTTCCTGTGTTGTTACCCCGGCTCTACCCTCCGCTGTTTATGCTGTACGCCTTGGACAATGAACGAGAAGAAGATGTATATTGGGAATGTGTTCTGCGTCTAAACAAACAGCCAGACGTGGCTCTGTTGAGCTTTCTGGGAGTACAGATGTAAGCATTCCTTGAGATGTCACTGAAAATAGTGCTTCTGACACTTGAAGCAAGATGACGTATTTCCATTCTTCTCTTGCTCTCTAATAGTAGTAATTTCCTGTTCCTCACTGTATTGAGACCAACTGTGGCCTCTCAGCTTTGAGCCCAATAGCTTTCTGGAATTATTTGGGCACACGACTGACGTTTCCTTGCCTCAAAAGATTCCTGGAGAGCAAGTTCAGTGTAGTGGCTAAGAGCGCAGACTCTATTCTGGGAGAACCGGGTTTGATTCCCCACTCCTCCGCATGCAGTTGCTGGTGTGACCTTGGGTCAGTTACAAGTTCTTTCAGAGCTGTTCTCTCGAGGGCAGTCCTCAAAAGAGCTCTCTCAGCCCCACTTGCCTCACAGGGTGTCTGTTGTGGGGAGGGGAAGGGAAAGGAGATTGTAAGCCTCTTTGAGACTCCCGAGTGAAGGGTGGGGTGTAAATCCAATCTCCTCCTCCTCCTCTGATTAGGCCCCAAAGAACTATAACTGGGTCTTGCCAGAAGCAAGGAGAGCAAATTGCTTCTTTTGCTTTGAATGATCCAGAGATATGAGAATGTTTTGTGCTAAGAACCATAAATCCATTTTATCTGTTAAGGATACCTGGAAGTCAAAAGTGGTGCTTATGATCTCCCACAGGCACTTCTATGCCATTCGATTTAGAAGCTAGATGGTATGACAGTAGAAGTCTGTATAGAATTTTTGGAGAGCTCAGGTTCCCCTTGGGTATAAATTTGGCCTGGCTTTTGAGACTAAGAAGCAGCTACTGTAGAGTCAGAGGCATCTGCAGTGACTGGGATGGTTCTGGGGATCAGAGGTTGGGCCAGGAGCAATGCTCCCTTTAAGCCATGGAGTCCTGTGAGCAAAAATTCTACTTTGTGAGCTACTAGCGTTAAAGTTGTGAGCGAGCGACTTGGCTTCTGCATCAATTAGTTTGCTCTGGAGCCATCCTTCCTGAGCTAAGACAAAAAGTTGTGAGCCGGAGGCTAAAAAACTGTGAGCTAGCTCACACTAACTCAGCTTAGAGGGAACACTGGCCAGGAGTATCCTTGTGTCCCTGAAACACCTGAAATACCTCTGCTACTTCGAGTCACTCTGAGCCAAGTCTCGGACTCACAAGCTGGTTTACTTCCTCGCACAAACTTGGCCCTTCAGGAATGAGTATATTTGATCTTCTTCGTGGTCTCTGTGCACATGGGTTGGGCACCTGCGCACAACCTGGACTGGAGAACATTCCAGAGCTTGCCTCAGAAAAAGTTTCTTCCCGCCCTGGGGAGCAGACACGCACTGCGCATGCCTGGAGCGGGGGAGAGAGCCACCTCCCACTCAGTTCCTTTTTGACCGCCACTCGCATTCACACCTCTGACCGATCACTCTTCAAAATCGCCTCAGCTGAGTTTTTCTCTTTGTTCTACTTCGCTATCTTCTATTCTAAAAAAAAACAAAACAGAATTACTAACCTTTATTCTAATTTTCCTCCCTCCCGTCCTTTTGTCCCTGTTAGGGAAGGTATTTTTATGGGCCGCGCCCTGTTTTTTAAGGTGTGTTGTTGTTGCCCGGCTAAACTCCCCTCGGACGATGGTCACGACCTGTGTTTAGTTTGTTTAGGGGGATTTCACCGTGTCGAATGGTGCCCGCACTGCGCAAAATTTACCAGGCAGGCGCGTAAAAATTGGGCGGCCCGTCTTCGTACTTTGCTTTTAGAAGCTGTCCTTCACCCAGCTATGTCTTCGGCGGCTTCACACTCCTCCTCAGCTCCAAAGATTCAGGCAGAGGAAGGAAAACCCTCAAAACCAAAACAGAAGGCTAAAAAACTCAATGACAAGACTTCTTTGTCCTTGAAATCAAAACCTTCGATGTCGAGTACCGCCCCGAAGCTTGATCCGGTGGTGATATCGGGTTTGTCAACATCAGCACTGAAGGTTACATCGCCACCGGTGGTATCTCACAAGGTCAAGACTCATCCTCCTATTTTGACACCGGTTCTTTCGTCTTCAGTGGACCATCTTACACCGGGTCAACATGGTAGATCTCCGGTGCAGCCGTCTGCCGACTCTGGTCATGACTCCCAGACCTCTAGACATTGACCTGCGTCTTGTGACTCCCACCTACCTATCCAAATTTTGGATGGAGGGGAGCACTTTATGAGAAGTCGATCTTGATCACGCTACGATCGCAGGAATTAGGATTATCGTAGATCATTGTCCTGGTCTCACTCACAATTTGACTATCGGTCTTGGTCTTTGGACCCCAGATGTCACAGATCGTACTCTCCTCTTTCCTATTCGAGGTCCTCAACTCCTCGTCGACACTGCTATCTTCCATCTCGGGAAAGAGATGTTCATCGACGTCGTTTGACCATCTCTCATGGTAGACATTGTCTGTCGGATGCTTCTATGCATTCCATGGTCCTTGACCACCCAACGGACATTTCTGCAGACAGCCCGAAGCGTTCTCCATCGGAACCTCGGTTTCATCCTCCACCTGATGGCAAAGCACCTGTTGAAGTCTTGCAGACTCTGCAGTCACCATCTCTGGATTCGGTCTCTGACCATTCCATATCGGGCGATCTGGAGCAAGATCTCATATTGATTGACGATGATGGTCCTCGTGCAGGCTGTCTCTCACCTACCGAAGGGCCCAAAGCTTATTTGGATCTTATAACCAGAATGGCGATTGCGCTTCAGGTGCAGGGCACAACTGATACACCTGCAGTCACAGATGTGGTTCACAAGTTGGTCCAAGCGGATTTGCTGCCATCCACCATTCTACCACTGCTCCCAGTTCACCGTTCTGCTTTAAAAGAGTCATGGGATCGCTCAGCGTCCGTACCCCCACTGTCCAAGAGATATGATGCCATCTATAAGATTCAAGAGTCCTCTGGAAAGTTCCTCTTTAATCATCCGTCACCGAATTCGATGATAATTCGTTCTTCTTTGAGATCGAAGCAACCTTGACAATCTGTCCCTCAGGATAGGGAGGGTCGCAAGCTAGATGCCATAGCTAAAAAGACCTATTCTGTCGCTGCTATGAATATTTGCATTGATACCTATCTTTCCTGCTGTGATCTCTTTTCGCATGATGCTCCACATCCTCAGGTGGGACCTGTAAGTAAAATCATACAGCTGTTTCCTAACCTGTTTTATTGTCTTTTCAGCTGCCAGCTCCCTCCGCCATCTGGTTCAGCTCGTTAATCACCCATGTGTGTGACTGCACAGAGACCACGACGAAGATAAACAGGTTGCTCACCTGTAACTGATGATCTTCGAGTGGTCACCTGTGCAGTACCACAATCCCACCCAGTCTTCCCCACTGCTGGCGTCTCCTGATCACTTACCTTTTTTGATGGGACTTACCGGTAGCGGTCGAAGGAACTGAGTGGCTCTGTCCCCTGCTCCAGGCATGCGCAGTGTGTGTCTGCTCCCCAGGGCGGGAAGAGAGCCCGCCAAAAAATTCTTCTGAGGCAAGCTCTAGAATGTTATCTGGTCGAGGTCATGCGCAGGCGCCCAACCTGTGTGTGGTACCGCACAGATGACCACTCGAAGATCATCAGTTACAGGTAAGCAACTTGGGTTTTTTGTTATAGATGGGTGGGGGGAGGTAGGGAGAATTTAAAGCCCTTTCTTCTGTTACAGAAACAAAATAAATCTGTCATTAACTCTAGTTATGGTGTTTTCTTTTAGGAAATTTTGGCCAACAACTGTGCCTGTCCTTGGTGAGAATAAAAAGGTATGTTACGTTTCATTTACTGGTTTCTTACCTGACTGTTGCCTTTGTATCATAAGCTTTTGAACTGAATAGAGACTGGTCAGGTATAGGTAGAAAGTCATTTGTTGTTCTTTTGTTGTTGGTAGTATGTAAGATGTTTCTTTAATGGTATGTCCATTATTTTTTACATTATACAGTTCCCCCAGTGACACTTAGTTCATTATTTCCAGATTCATGGCTCCAAAAACATGTAATATTTATAATTCTCTCCTCTTTTTAATCTCATTTCTGTAATTGTTAAATGATCCCTAGATTTCGGTGCTCGACCTAATCACACAATCTGGAAAATGATTAATTTTGGTGAAGGAGATGCTTTCCGTGTGCGTGCGTGTGTATTTGCTGTTTCACTCGGAATGTTAATATTTGGAGTATTGATTAAGGGCTACATCCTCTCTCAAAAGCCCAGGACCTTGTCCTGGTGCTTTGTTTGTTTGTTTGTTCAGTTCATACCCCGCCCTCCCCACCGAAGCAGGCTCAGGGCGGCTTACATTAAAAAAATAAAAACACATAAATAACAATTATGACACTCATAAAAGCTTCTAAAACAATTTACTATCATAAGGTGCTAGCAAGATCTATATTGATAATATTGCTTGAAGATGGCGATAACAGTCATATTTATATAATCTGTAGTCGGTCTTAATGATCAGCTCCTTGATCTTTTTCATATATGTGCATCAGGCACAGGCTGTAGATGGTGAAACCAGGGGACAGGGCTCTATATCTTCCCGTTTTTCTTGGAGGTGGCTCCCTAATTGAAAGCCTGGTGGAAGAGCTCCATCATGCAGGCCCTGTGGAATTGTAAAAGGTCTCACAGGGCCCTGTTCTCCTCTGGAAGCTCATTCCACCAGTATGGAGCCGCCACCGAAAAGGCCCTGGCCCTGGATATGGCCAGTCTGGCATCTTTGGGACCCGGGAGAGCCGGTCGATTTTGGAACCCTGAACACAGTGCTTACTGGGAGACATATGGGGCTGGGGGCCCCATCTCCACGCCAGAACCGGTCCATAGCATTATCACTGAGCAGGGTGAGGAAGGAAGGCTCAGCTGCACAACACAGATTTCCATGCCATTTTGGTGCCTTTGGGCTGTAGAGCCCGATGACGTCCTCAGCTTGTCAGAGGCCAGTGCACGTGTGGTATTGTCCAGCGGCTTAGTGTCTGGATTTTACACAAGCCCTTCTCCCTGCCATGCCAGTTTGCCATTTGGTAACCTGTACCCAGAGGCTCTGGACACCCATGCAAACTTTAGGCTGCAGTCGCATAGCGCAGTAGGCAGTGATCTCAGCCGGTGAACCAGAAGTGCAAACTAATAACCAGAATAATCTGTAACGCTGTACAAATCACACTCGAGACTTCCGTCTTCTTATACAGTTCTACTTCCAATCATAAACGGTACACATAGCAAATGGTTTTGCCACCATGCATAAATGACATCTGCACCAGTTGAACAGTGACCTAGTAGTCCTTGAAAGTACAGGACTCTCCTTAGAATGATGCCATCACCGGCTCATGATTCAGAGAAGAGTTTCCAAAAGAAAACGCACAGCATGGGGCTCAAGCCTAGCTGTAGTGCAAACCAAAAGGGTGGTGACCGCACGCCTAGGTTGCTTTGCCGTTTCTTAGAGCGTCATCAGCCTGCTTTTCTTAGCGATGGAGCCCACCCAGCTCTGGCAAGATTCAAAATGACACGAATCTACAAGTATATTCCAAATAGCTAGGAATCAAATGTATGGTTGTTAAGTAGAACTGTGTAAGAAGACAGAAGTCTTGGGTGTAATTTGTGCACCGTGACAGATTATTTGTTTGCACAACTGAATCTGCTGTATTTCCATTTTTGTGTGGTAGTGAACCAGAAGTGGCAGAAGTATTTCTGACACTGTGACATTGTGTCACAGTACAGTGGGAGGGCTTCTAATGTCCTGGCCCCACTGCTGGACCTCCTGAGGGCACCTGGTGTTTTTGGCCACTGTGTGACAGTGTTGGACTGGATGGGCCACTGGCCTGATCCAACACTGGCTTCTCTTATGTTCTTAGTACGGTGCAGCAGAATCTGTGTAAGCTGCTCACTGCAAGTAGGACATGGAGGTGGAAGTTGCCGTCAAGTCTCAGCCAACTTACGGCAGCCCTGTAGGGCTTTTCAAGGCAAGAAACATTCAGAGGTCGCCTGCTTTTAAATATCATTCCTGGACTTCCTCGGAGGGTTTCCCATCCAAGCACTAACCAGGTTCCCAAGATCTGACAAGGTTGACCTAGCTGGGCTATCCAGGTCAGGGGAAATAGCTCATTCCCAGCCCCTAGTATGTCACAGCTTCATTCTCATAGAACAATCACCAAAAAGTATGATAGTCAGGGCTCATTTAGCAGCAGGAGCTCCTCCGCATATTAGGCCACACACCCCTGATGTAGCCAGTCCTCCAAGAGCTTACTGTAAGAAGAGCTCCGTAAGCTCTTGGAGGATTGGCTACATTAGGGATGTGTGGCCTAATATGCAAAGGAGCTCCTGCTACGAAAGAGTCCTGATGATAGTAATTTTAAACTGTTGATGGTCTCAGTGCTGTTTCATGTAGATAATTATCCATTTTTAACTTTCTCTACTGTTCTTAAATTTTCTTTGGCGGTTGGCAGGGATTTAAAAAAAATCAAACTCAGGACGCATAGCTTTAACCCTCTGCTTTTAATTTATTTGATTTACTCATTGGCAAAACTGTAGTGTCTATGACTTCTGGGCGTATTGAAGATACAGCTTGCCATTCAATAAATAAAAAGCTATCGCTTGTAATTAGGAGAAACTTATCTGTTAAAAAGAAAAAGCTCTAAGAATGTACCAAACCAAAATAGTTTTAAATGTGCCCTCATCTCATGATCCTGCTGATTGTTCCACTTATGGGTTAGCTGATCTGCCAAATTAAATTTTAAAGCTTGCAGTTCTAATCCAAAGCCAATTGAAATTCCCACCTTTTGGCCACTCCAGGGACTTCTGTCAAAATTGGGATTAATTCAGAAGCTGTACAATCGTGGTTTATGGAGGCGGAGATTCTTGGGGATCTTAATCCAGTTTTTCATTTTTTTCTGAAATTGGCATGGTTCAGCCTACTTTTATAGCTAATCTGGCAATAACCATAAATGCTCTTCCTTGCATTTAGGTATTGCCAAGTACAAAAGATGCCTGTTTTGCTTCAGCAGTGGAGTGCTTACAACAGATAAGGTAATCTCAAAGTTGGACTTGTTCTTCCCCTGCCTTTCCAGACCTTATAGGTGTCAGTAGGACTGCCTGAGATGTGGTGTTAAGTAGTACTAAAACAATATTGTGAAGAAGTTGCTTTGAATTTTGCTCTTCGGTGTCTCACTTATTTTAACAAATTTAAAAAACTGCAGATTTCTCCAGTTTGCCTACACATGTGAAGTTAAGTAAGGCAGGGGAAGCTGGGAGCAAAATGGCCCATAGTTCTGAAACAAAGCTCAAAGAAATAGGCCAGTGGTCATCTGTTCTCCTGCAGCTATAGTGAGCTTCCAGGCTCAATTCAAGGTGCTGATCTTGAACATCAGTTCCCTAAATAGCTTGGGCCTCATGTACCTTCTCCTGTATCAACCTGCCCAAGCCCTCAAGTCGCTGAGTGAAACCTTCCTGCAGTTACCTGCATCATCTAAGACAAGACAGGTGGGGGAACAAGTGGGAGGGCCTTTTTGGTGTCTGCCCCCAGGCTGCAGAACTTCCCCCTCTGGAAAGCAAGGCCGGTGCCATCAGTATAGGCCTTCCAGAGAAAACTCCAAAGACACTTCTGTCCTTGGATGCTGCTAACTCATCCTCTTTTCATTGTACCCAGTGGATGATTTTATGTTATGAATGAATATTAGGGGCTTTATTGTTTTTACTGTTGGGGTTGGCTTCCTTGCAAAATGACTTAAATATCTTAATTTTGCTCTCCCTTCCCCACAACAGTACAACTTTCACACCTGCTGACAAGCTGAAGGTGATCCAGCAGACCTTTGAAGAGATATCACAGAGTGTTCTGGAGACACTCCATGAAGATTTCCTTTGGTCCATGGATGATCTGTTTCCAGTGTTTCTGTATGTGGTTCTGCGTGCCAGGTGGGCGACTTTAGTCTGAAAAGCACTAGGAAACCCTGTAATTAGTGACAATATGATGACTGTCCCATCCCTGGGTCACCATCAAACAAAACTTTGGACTGGGCTGCATTCAAGCAAAGATGACCAATTCTTTAGGGTTTTCGTGCAGTTCTGAAATCATTAATGGACTTTCCACCTGGTTTATTTTTGATTTGATTTATTAGATTTTTACCCCACCCTCCCGGCCAAGTGCATTTGATTGCATCAATCCATTATACAGAGATGCGCCCTGTCCATTGCCAGTGGAATGGTGTCCCATTCCCGCAGAATAGTTCAGGGAAGCATGTCCCTGTAAAGCTGTGATCTTGTAAGCCCTTTTAAAAACTTTAAGCCAGTATAGTGTTGTGGTTAAGAGTGCAGACTCTAATCTGGAGAACCGGGTTTGATTCTGCACCCCTCCACATGCAGCCAGCTGGGAGACCTTGGGTCAGTCACTGTTCTCTCAAAGCTCTCTCAGCCTCACCTGCCTCACAGAGTGTCTGTTGTGGGGAGAGGAAGGGAAGGCAATTGTAAGCCGCTTTGAGACTCCTTCGGGTAGTGAAAGGTAGGGTATAAAAACCAACTCTTCCTCCTCCTCTTCCTTCTCTTGCTCCTCCTCTTCCTCCTACAGCAACTGAGGGGCAGCTAATATACAATAATTAGCCCAGAGAGAGAAAGCCAGCTCTGCAGGCACTGTCGGATCTTAGCAATATAGAGCTGAGCTTTCACAGTTCTCATTTGGAGTCACAACGTCCCTTACAACATGGACACACCCTGAAAATGTGCCTCAGAGCACTAGTATTTGTGACCTGCAGGTTATATGGTAACTGTTGAAAAAGTTTTATTTATTAACGTTACTTCATAGTCAACTTTTCTTGCTGGGATTACACAGAGTGAGTCAGTACAATCAACAGGATGGAGCCTTCAGTAAACAATGAAATAGGACTGGAATTGTGGAACCAAAAGGAGCCAATGTTTTAAAAATAGATCCGCTTCTTCAGGGTCAGTAGCACAGGCATGTATAATAGTAAAATTGTGTCGAGACTATGCCAGGGTAGTGAGAAGAGCTCTCAGTATATGACATACAGAGTGTGTAAACTTTATTTTCCCACCCTGGTTAATGTAATGAAATGTGACTTTTCACTTGGGGGAGAGGGGCGTGTTCTGGTCAATAACTTGTGAAATAGCATACGACTAAACTGAGTGTATGTTCCCTTTGATGACAGGATAAGGAATTTGGGGTCTGAGGTTCATTTGATTGAGGACCTGATGGATCCCTTCCTCCAGCACGGAGAACAAGGCATCATGTTCACCACATTGAAGGCAAGCCTTGAATGCTTATATCTATTCATTGCCCACCTTTTGTCATTTGTACAGCTTTATTTACCGGAGATGCTCTCTCATCCAAACAGTTGAGCCATTTTATGCTCACTCACCCAAACCAGTCAGTTATTTAATTTAATTTATTTATGTTATTTATAATCCGCCTTCCTCACTGGAACTCAAGGCAGGTTACAACTGAGTGAGTCAATACAGTCGACAGGATGGGACGATTCAGTGAACAGCGCAGTAGGAATTAGGGTTATCGAACCAGCCAGAAGTCTAAAAAGCAGAACTGAACCCGCCAGTGGGCCTTCCCTGCTGTAGCATAAGCATTGACATGATACATTAAATGATGCTAAATTACATCATGGGATCCTAGTTTGAGCAAGCCATACACAGTTCCTAATAATTTTCCCAAGTAATTCTGTGAATCATTTAGTAGAGTGCAACTTGGTTGCCTGCATAGAAAAAAGCCCTCTTGAATAATTCAGTTTTGCGTAGTTCGCGGGAAGCCATGAGATTGGGGGCCTTCCTGACCTCCTCAGGCAGGCAGTTCTATAAGGTCGGAGCCACCACGGAGAAGGCCCCATGTCCCAGCTATCGTTGATTTTGCCCATTTGCAGGTTTGCGCCTGCAGAAGGCCCTGCTTTGATGAGTGAAGCTGTCAAGCTGTCTGCAGGCTACAACCGATGTACTTCAGTTTTCACAAATGGTTTTGTATTCCTGCAGAGTTTATGCATGCACTTTCTCATACTAGTTTCCTGTGGCCTTCTCTCCCCTTCCTGCTGTGGGCCACAGTCTTTACATGTGTAGGACAGCTACATGTCCTAGTGAGTGGCTTACAGATGCGATGTATCTCCCTCTGCCTCTATTACTGCCTGGTCTGATGTTCCTTAAGAAGAAAGGCAGGCAAACTGTCCAGGCTGAGAATCACTGGGCCTGTGTGTTCTTGCAGTCCTTTGTCATGCCTCTCCATTGATAAAGCCATTTACTGCCCAAAGAAAAATGCTGCTTTATGAGATTGTCAGGGTTGTCACTGGAGATGAGTTGTAAGAAACTTACCTTTCGGGGAAGAGGTGAGTAAACGCTGAATGTATGGAGCCGGTGTAATGCAGAGTGTCGAACTCAGATCTGAAAGATCCAGGTTCAAATCCCCACTCTTCCATTCTGGGGTGACCCTAGGTCAGTCACATACTCTCTCAACATAACCTACCTCACAGGGCTGTTGTGAGGATAAAATGGATGAGAGGAGAACTATGTAAGCTGCTTTGAGTTCCCCGTGGGGAGAAAGGGAGGGCATAAATCAAGTACATCAAAGAGTAGTGTGTTAGTTTGTAGGAAACCAGCTCTGAGCCCGGGAATTTGAAATTGTTCAGGGTTTTCTTAGACACGTAGATGTACAGCCTTGGCGGTATACAAAACAGTAGAAAGGATATTAAAGGGTCCTAAGAGTTAGGGAACAGGAGGGAAGGGAGGGACGTCACCAGCTGCACAGGAGCTTTTGAAAGACGCATCCCCTTATGAACTTATGATGCCTTATGATGGTGAGCAGCGCCATCTAGTAAGAAAGATATTGCACAGGATTTTACAGATGATGTTTTTATCCTGTATTTTATGGTTTTACTGTATGCCTTGTATCTGGTATATGTTGTTAGCCGCCCTGAGCCCGCCGAGAGGCGGGGAGGGCGGGATACAAATTCAATAAATAAATAAATAACTTGGGCGTACTGGTCAGGTCTGTATGGTCAGCCACGTAGTTGCCTTGTGGAATGTCACCACTCCACAGTTGCAAAATTGCTTGCAATCATACCTGTTAGCAAATCCTTGAGGTGATCTAAAAAGTCAACAAAGAACGGGTGTTTCAAACGATGTAAATTCAAATGCCACAGTTGCAATTTTTATGAAATCATAGAATCCCAGAGTTGGAAGGGGCCATACAGGCCATCTAGTCCCACCCCCGGCTCAGTGCAGGATCAGCCCAGAGCATCCCTGACAAGGGTTCGTCCAGCTGCCCCTTAAAGACTGCCAGGGAGGGGGAGCTCACCACCTCCCTAGGCAGCTGATTTCACTCTTGCACAACTCTGACTGTCAAAAAGTTTTCCCTAAGATCCAGCCGGTACCTTCCCGCCCTTAATTTAAACCCATGATTACGAGTCCTCTCCTCTCTGCTGCCAAGAGAGGATATTTTAGCATCTCTGATATTTGATGGTGAATGCAAGATCTAGGACTTCAGTCTCGATTTCTAATCAGCAGTCGCCCTGGACGGAGGAATCCGAAAGCCACAGCCTGTGTTTAAAAACACAGATAGCTGGAGTATTAACTTTGCCCAGACTTGCACATAACACCTCACGTTTGCTGGTATTACAGACAGGAAGACAGAGCTTTTGCTAAAAGTGGGCCAGAACATAAGACCGGTTATATAAAATGGCTTTCACGTGATACACCTTGCCAGAGGCCGTTTTAGTCTCACCGCTGATAGGTTCAAGTGGGCAGCCATGTTATTCTGAAGCAGCAGAACAAAGTTTGAGTCCAGTGGCACCTTTAAGACCAACACAGGTTTATTCAAGGTACGAGCTACACCCAGAATTAAACTTCTTTTGTCTTGAAAGGTGCCAGTGGACTCAGACTTGGTTCTCATGCTTAAGTAACTCTGTGTGAAGGAAAGGAGCAAAGACGTTCAAATTGTATTATATTTTCACAGCAATTCATGCATTAAGCTAATTTTTTTGGTTTCCATTTGCATCCAGGCATGTTATTACCAGATTCAGCATGAAAAGCTTACTTAAGACATTCCTTCACCATCTAAACGGAAGGCCCTCCTGAGAAGAGCTTGATCCTTACTCCTTGGAATGGCACATAAAACGGAGAGAGTAGTATCCCACTGTGGATGTTATCTGTAGACCTAAAAGGATAGAAAAGCCCCCAAATCAGCCAAAAAGCAAAAAAGACAGCAAGAAAAGCTTTGCTGGGCAAGGGGAAAAAATGTATTCCTCGGAGTGACAAGACTGTTTTATTCTTCCCCACAAAGAGCAATGATGTTAAAATGACTTGGCAATACCATCCACATGGAATTCACGTGTAAACAGGGTCGGCGGATGTGCAAAGCAGCCCTCGACTCGTGTGCTGCTGGAGGATTGTAGCGCACTACAGAACCACTCAGTGTCTTTCTACATTCAACTGCCTAAGCTAAAGAAAGAACAGTTGTCTTTAGTAGCCTGCCGCACGTCTCACGCAAGAAGGTGACAGAATTCTTTTTTTGCGTAAGTAAGGCCACAAACAGCAGCCACGAAAGCCGCCACGTTAACTGTGGAAATGTGGCTTCATAGGGGGTAAAGACATAGGAACTGACGGTTCTTCTTGTTTTGTTGTTTTGATTACCAGTTGATAGCCCAGCACTAGCCATTGCGAACTTCAACACTAAAACTGGTGTTTAACATGTTTACAGAACTCACGGTTTTCATACTTCTGAGCCTTGGCTTCCCAAGATGGATAAAAGATATGAGTTATTAATGGATCAGTAGCCTTGTGCGAAGCCCAGGCCCGAATAAATGTGTGCTAGATCAAAATCAAGATGTTTGCTTAATGTGTTGAGAGACGCACGGCTCCCGTTCTTCTGTAACTGTTTGGCAAGAAGAAAACCTTTTGAATGCTTTTTTAAAAAGTATTACGTATACTTCACACACACAACACATCATTGTTCTGGTGTGTCCTCTTGTGACTTAACTGTTCTCTTCATTTATACAGATAATGTTTGCCGACATCTTACATAAAACAGGGTGCTGTTCTTTCTTATGCCTGTCACCAGTGAGTGGGGGAGATAACAGAAAATATTCTCCTGTCTAAAATTAACTTGGGTTTAGGATCACCAATGCAAAAAAATCACTTCTGGATGTTTGAATCATGGCTTATGTGTAATTCTTTTATTTAAAACAAAAACGTGTTGGTTGGAGATATGAACTGTAAAATGGAACAGTTTTCATAATAAACAATATTGCTAATTCTGTGGTTCCGCTGTGAAAAACTCTACAAATCCCATTTTAATGCAGTTGCGTATTACTCCAAGGTGGTTCTTCTGTAGAGACGGCAGTAATTAATTCTGTTGTTATGTTAATATTTATTTTGAAGGCTGTTTCTGTTGAACTCTTTTTAGTAGCAGCCCTGCACTGCAAAGTTAGCTGATTGAAATAAATAAACCCAAAAAGACAACTACGTAAAAATAATGTAATTACCATGCCAATTCATATTACTTAATCATTTATATTATACATAATAAAGCAGATATAATGAAGTAGATATTGGTAAATTTTTACTGCAGCAGGAAGTGCGGATGATTTACAAATTTAATACCTTAGCTCCCTATGGTTTGAATCAAAATATAGACTATAGCTGTTATTTATAATTTGGAAGTTGGTTTTGTATTTACATTTGAAACATTCCCCATTTAAGTTGTATAAGAAGCACGCCCTCAGTTTTTGAAGTGTGAAATCTCCTGGTGGGGATCACTTTAAGGATTTGGGCAGGCAGCTCTTTAAATTTGGAGTGGTACTGCCTCTTTGATCATTGAAATCATTTGACCAGGTGGAACGGCTAAGAAAGTCTGAGTATAGGAAAGATTTTGGATCATGGTAAGAAATTTCACTTGAGGCACATGTAAAGAGGGGTGTTTAATCTGTTTTTAATCATATTGCTTGTATGGTTTTGGATTAAGGTTATAGGTTCTTCTCTTGATGAAGGTTTTGGATTAAGGTTATAGGTTCTTCTCTTGATGAAGCAATATGCAGGAACTTCTTTAACTTCATAGCTAGTGAACCTGTTTTCTGCAAAGATGAATACTGATGACCTCATTCAATTAGAACAGGGGTGGGCAAATTGCGACCCATGGGCCACATGCGGCCCGCCACAGAGTTTTTTGCGGCCCGCCAAGACAGTCAGCCACGTGGTTTCAGTCAGAGAAGTGGCGCTCCGGGAGTGAAGTGTCCAGGGGGCGGGCACATTACTAAGCCCCACCCCCTGCTCCCAGCAGCCCTGTTGGGCAACAAGGAGGCAGAAGAAGGAAGGTAAGTTACCTTCCCTCCCCCATCCTCCTCTTTCCGGGGCCGCAGCACTCCGGGGAAGCCCTGCCCACTCCCACCCTCACCTTCCCCGGGTTGCACGGAGGCGCAGCAGGCAGGCAGCTGTCTGTCTCTCTCTGTCCCTCTGTGTGTGTGTCTTCCTCTCTCTCTCTCTCTCTCTCTCTCCCTATGTTCCCTGCATGTGTCTCTGTCTGTCTCTCTCTGTCCGTGTGGGTGTCTTCCTCTCTCTCTCTCTCCCTATGTTCCCCGTGTGTCTCTCTCTCTCTCTGTCCGTCTCTCTCTCTCTGTCCATCTCTGTGTGTGTCTTCCTCTCTCTCTGTCCCCATGTTCCCCTGTGTGTCTCTCATTGGAGCTTATTCCCCTCCTCCCCACCCCGAAACTTTGTGGTGCCGCTGCAGCTGCGCAGCGCAGGGATCCCCAGGCACCCCCACATGCCGGGCGTTAGAGCAGGGCCAGGCTAGCCGTGGAGAGCCCCAGCCTGGCGGGTGTGCACATCGCTCTGTCTGCCGATCCCTACAGCTAAGATCAGGGATCATCTGCAGAGTTTGGAGGACGAGGTCACAAGAAGATTTCAGGACTTCAAGAAAATTGAGCCTAAATTCAAATTTGCTCTCTTATCCCATCACTGCTGATACTGATACAACACCTGAGGAGCTGCAGCTTGAACTTATTGACATGCAGTCAGATCAGACTGTGAAAGAAATGTTTAATGCTGTGACATTAGTTGACTTTTACAAATCTTTGTCTACTGAAAAATTTCCATGTATGAAGAAATTTGCTGGGAAAATGTTCTCTATATTTGGGTCTACATATATTTGTGAGCAAAGTTTTTCTTGCATGAAGATCAACAAGAGTAAATATAGATGCTCTTTGACAGACATTAACTTGCAGGCTGTGATGAGAATCTCAACAAGCAATCTCCTGATTTCAAAAAAATTGTAGAAAAGTGATAGGGTACATTTGTCTCATTAAACTGATTCTAAAATTAAATGTGCTTGCAGCTATAGATGATATGAAATTAGCACAATAAATAAATTGAATAAAACTACCACTATTTTATTTAATTTATATTTATTGATTTTTATGATACAATTTATACCTTTTCTGAAATGAAAAGTTAACTAATGAATGCAATCATTTTAAAAGGTGCGGCCCTCCGCTAACCTCCGCTCCCACAAAGTGGCCCCCGAGCCAAAACAATTGCCCACCCCTGAATTAGAAGATTCACAGGCGTATCTTTTGTGAACGCCTGGGTTTTTGTAACGCAGCAATTTCTATTGTATATTAATTTGGTAGACAGAGTTGTTTTCCCAATTAATTTTGTTGTCATTGTTTAAAGCTTATGAATTTCATATAAATCATTTAATTATATTAATTGGCATGGTAATCATGTTATTTTTACACAGTTGTTTTTTGGTTGGATCATCTACTGTGTGTATCTCCTATTTTGTTTAATTCATGAAATAAAGCATTGGCTTTTGTTTCACACACACACACACACACGGATAACGGGGCCTCCCCAAGAGTCAGGGAACCCTGGGAACCTGTGTGTTTTCAGCAAAATCCTAATGGTTAAAAAGCCCCCCAAACCATATCAATGCTATTTGTGCCTGCACAATAGCATTGCAGAAATAAATAATGGAGTTCCTTGCTGACGGAGCTTTCACGAGAGCAGATCTCAGTTGCCATTCTGGGTTGCCACGGCAAACCTTAACTATGAGGCCTCTCCCTCACATTGCATTGTGGGGAAGCTGTAGAATTGAGGGCCCTTTGCCGAACATCAGGTGCCAGGTGGTTTGCCTGATGCTCGGCTGAGGGCACTAAACCCTTCTGCAGACTCGCCAAAGCAAAACATGCGGTGGAGGGGCCATTGAGGAGCCATTTTGGCAACCCAGAATATTATTGTGGCCGTGACCAGGTTGGGGGGGGGGGGGGGGGAAAGCAGGGGCAAGAGTGGTGGGGGTGGTAGAAAAAGTAAGTGGGATTAGATAGGCAGTAGACAGGCCTTGATCTAGTAACACATCAGAAACGGACTGAGCTTTAGGTGGCTGCCCAGAAACAATGACTAGAATAAAAGGACCGTGGACCACTGTTGGAAGGACACCGCCCCCTTGAGCGAACAAGATGCGTTTGTATCTCTGTATTCATAGTCCTAAATCAGTCAAAACAAAACCGTCTCCAGTGTGGTGTAGTGGTTAAGAGTGTCAGACTAATATCTGAGAGAGCCAGGTTTGAATTTGCAGTCGTGCCGTGGAGGCTTGTTGGGCGACCTTGGGCCGGTCACATTCCCTCAGCTTAACCTACCTCACAGGGTTCCTGTGAGGATGAAATGGAGGAGAGGAGAGTGATATAAGCTGCTTTGTGTTCTTGCTGGGGACAAAGGTGGGGTACAAATGAGTTAAAGAAAGAAAGAAAAATCCCTGATAGTATGTGCTGTGCCTTGTAAGCTGTTGGCATTCTATTAAATAGTTATTTTTGTCTTCAAAAGCTTCATGATTAGAAATAGGTAGGATTTTAGACTTCCGGACAACGTTGGAGGTAGCAAAAAAAAATCTTAGTGGAAGCTCTGTTTAAGTAAAAGCGTTTAATTGGCACTTGAACTCTTTCTGTAAGCGAACTCCGGAAAGATTATTTTGCAACCGCGCCTGTGACTCTGTTGCATTTTTATAACGACCAGTAGGTACATCACAGCCCCATGCAGTTGTTCAGAATCGCTGTGAAAAAGATAAGCTCATTAGAGAAAAGACAGAACACAGTACGTTTTGTAAATTAGCATTTGACAAGGTAACT
Organism: Lepidodactylus listeri; assembly: GCA_029233225.1. Lineage (NCBI taxonomy): Eukaryota > Metazoa > Chordata > Lepidosauria > Squamata > Gekkonidae > Lepidodactylus > Lepidodactylus listeri. The sequence goes on along the minus strand of JARCFY010000010.1, from coordinate 13,785,346 downwards.
AACCATGTCCTATTCAGTTCAGATCAGTGCATTTCTAACCACAACTACAGTGTGGTTGGGTGAGAAAAATAATTCAGAAAAATTAGTTCAAAAGGATATAATGCCCTGATGTGGATAGCCCAGGCTAGCCTGATCTCATCAGATCTCAGAAGCTAAGCAGAGTCAACCCTGGCTAATATTTGGATGGGAGACTTCCAAAGAATACCGTGACTTATAGGCAGGTAGTGGCAAAACCACCTCTGAAAACCCTACAGGTAGTGGCAAAACCCTACAGGTAGTGGCAAAACCACCTGCCTTGAAAACCCTACAGGGTCGCCATAAGTCTGCTGTGACTTGAAGGTACACCAAAAAAGGACATAATCCTAAACTGACAGAAAACAGATCCTATTCAGTTCAGTGGAACTTCTGAATAAATGCAGGACTGAGACGTGAATCATTGCCTCTTTTGCTCAGGAGCGAGTAAATGAGAAGCTTTCGGCAATGATGCTTAATTGTATCACATGTCTAAGAACTGAAGTGTTGGGTTTTGATTTCATCATTACATTCTATTCTGTATTGTAATAGTCTTGTGGTGCACCAGTGGCTGGAAATACCTTGAATGCCTGTCCAAATCAGAGGTGTCGAACTCATTTGTAACGAGGGCTAGATTTGACATAAATGTCACTTTGTTGGGTCGGGCCATGCGTGCTGTAAAATATAATGCCAGGTACCAGAGATATAAACTATATAAAGGACAGCAGCTCTTAAGCTCCAAGTTGTTGTATCCTCACTGCAAGGGTGCATGGGCTGGGAGGGGGGTCCAAAGGGCGGACTGGAGAACCAGCAATGTAGCACTGGGTAGATGCTCCCATGTTGCTTGACTGCTGCAGACGAGGTTGTTCCACCATGAGGCTCTGCCCACTCCACCCAAACAGTCTCCTGTTTCCTCCCTTGCACTGGTTGTTTGCAGGCTGCATAAGAGCCCCCAAGCCTGATGTTTGACACCCCTGGCCTAAATTATTCAGTCCATCAGGGCGGATTGGCCATTTCACTTACAGGGAAAATTCCTGGTGGGCCATTGCCCAGGAGAGCCACTGGGGGCTGGGGGAGAGCAAAGCAGAGCCCCAGCTAAGCTGCCAATGCCTTGGGGGGGGCACACTTGGCTCAGACCCTTAATCAGCAATGGTAGTTGGTGTCCGTTAGCAGATTTCCCCCTCCCGCACTGCTTCCATCATTGTGGAAGGACGCAGTAGGAATGTCACATGTCTTATAATTGTGAGCCTGTGTTGGTCTGCCAAATTTTAGGAATGCTGCATCCCTGCCCCTTGGTGTCCCTTTCCCCCTGCTGGATCTGTTCTTTTTGACCTCTATTCCTTTAGCAACTATCTCAGTCAAGGGTTGGTACCCCGTTACCTCTCAGGGAAGAGTTTTGTGGTTTTTCTTTTTGGAATGTAGAATGTATTCTAGACAGAGGTTAGAGAGAGAGAGTTATGATTGGGAACAGAGCTGATGAACTCTCTTTGTTTGCCAGTTTGGTGTAGTGGTTACGTGCACGGTGAGAGCCAGTTTGGTTTAGTGGTTAAATGCACAGACTCTAATCTGGGAGAACCGGGTTTGATTCCCCACTCCTCCACCAGCACCTACTGGATGACCTTGGGCAAGCCATAGTTCTGGCACAGCTGTTCTCTCAAGGACAGTTGTCTCAGAGCTCTCTCAGCCCCACCTACCTCACAGGGTGCCTGTTGTGGGGAGGGGAAGAAAAAGAAGAAGAAGAAGAGATTGGATTTATACCCCGCCCTCCACTCCCCAAGGGAGTCTCAGAGCGGCTTACAAACTCCTTTTCCCTTCCCCTCCCCACAATGGACACCCTGTGAGGTAGGTGGGGCTGAGAGAGCTCTTTCCCAAGCTGTCCTTGAGGGAACAGCTGTACAGAGCTATGGCTTGCCCAAGGTCATCCAGCCAGGTGCAAGTGGAGGAGTGGGGAATCAAACCCGGTTCTCCCAGATTAGAGTCCGCGCACTAGGGAAAGGAGTTTGTAAGCCACTCTGAGACTCCAGGTGAGTGAAGGGCGGGATATAAATCCAATCTCCTCCTCTTCTTCCAAATTCTAGACCTTGCCCTTTTACTTACTTTATCCTATAAAGAAAGGACTTGGTATCTTTTTGGGGGTGCTTGCCTGATCTGCTCTTGCAGGCATCGGGATGGTCATCCTTAGTAAAGACTGTATACTCTGTTAGCCAAAAGCCTTGGGTGAATTTCTCTCCCGCTAGATATGTTCTTGGAAGCGCGGGGGGCCTGCCTATTCAAGGGTCTCCCAAAGCAGTAATCTAATGACCATTTTTGATACTGCTGAGCGTGGGCCCTGCACTATTGATTTATAGCTCCACAGGGGCGACTCACTTGGCTTACTCCAGGGCCGCTTTCATTTCCCAGTTCCCTCCCACAGCCCCTCTTCTTAAAATGTAATTATTAGCTTGAAGAGAATCCCATAATTAAGTGTGCGTGGATTTGTCTGAGCAAACTGAGCAGCCGTAGAAAACTCAGCAGATCAGCATGGATGGCGTGGCGTTCCTGGCGATCAAAGAAACGGATTCCCTTTCTTCTGACAATATCCTAAGCTCTTATTTCTACCTACCGAACTGGGAAATGGGTGCATATCGTAAGAATTATTTCTTGAATGCCTAAATGTTGAAACCCAAAGTAGCCTTTGCAGTATCTCTCACAGGCAAAGATAGGGTCAAGATTCAAAGTTCCGATGAGGGAGATGCAGTGAAAACAGGAGAACTTTTTTTGTCAGCAGCTGGATTTTACGCAAGCGAAAGGATTAAGAAGTTTATTTTTGCCTGAGGAAGAGCCCTGCCAAACGACGCTTCTACAGATTACGAAGGAAAGGATGTCCGTAGATTAGCCAGAGCACAGAGGTGACCAAGGCTGCTAATATCCAACCGATATCTCTCCTTGGCAAATATGTCGGATCACGTTATACATTCTGATTTTTAAAGTGCTCTCCTTCACGACAAAAGAAGGCATCGCATAGAAGTGTTTTTCACCATCAGCCGTGAACTTTGACAGCAGCTAATACTGGGTAAGCTAATTTATGTTTCTTCAAGACCCGATTATAGCTGAAAGATGTCTAGCTAATAGTGTGTCTGGTGTGTGTGTGCGTTTAAAAAAAAAAACCCAGCAATTTTATCAATTAATTATAAAAGTAAGATGGCTTCAACTTAATTTTAACGGTTTTTAAAAGTTACCAGTACAAAATGGTAATGTCCTGCAATATTTTATTCCAACTCTCCGGAGGAGCCGGGACTGTCAGTGACAACCTATGCCCATCCAATACACTGGGCTGTGTTCCTGCTTCCAAAGTATAGGCGTGCGGTGTTGTATCTTCACAAGCTTGCTGAAGCTGGAAACACATGAGGCCTGCTGGGGGACCTTGGGTCGGTCAGAGCTCTTTCAGCCCCACCTGCCTCACGAGGTGCCTGTTGTGGGGAGAGGAAGGGAAGGAGATTGTGAGCCGCCTTGAGACACATGAGGCTTGCTGGGTGACCTTGGGCAAGTCCCAGTTCTCTCAGGACTCTCTCAGCCCCACCTGCCTCACAAGGTGCCTGTTGCGGAGAGAGGAAGGGAAGGCCATTGTCAGCCGCTTTGAGACACGTGCGGCCTGCTGGGTGACCTTGGGCCAGTCCCAGTTCTCTCAGGACTCTCTCAGCCCCACCTACCTTACAGGGAAGGTGACTGTAAGCCACTCCGAGACTATTTCAGGTAGTGAAGAGCAGGATATAAAACTAACTATTCTTCTTACAGTATTGTGTATGTGGACAGATGATCTCTGCAGTGTTTCAGATGCTCTTTACTTGGACCAACTGTGCCTCTCATTTGGAGTCTAGTTAGTGATTCTTTGTAATCGAAAGCATTCCTGTATGGTAGTTCCTATTTTTGCTGAAAAATTTGGGTAGGGTTTGGGGGGGGGGGCACAGTCATTCTTCAGAAGAACATGAGTACATTTCTTTTGACAGCAGCCCTTTCTCCACTTTAATAGTGGCCACCCTGAGCCCGGAGCTGCTGGCAAAACAGATTTGCGAGAATGTCAGCTCAGCCTGACTGTAGAACTATTCTGTTTTAGCCTCAGATGGGTAGCTGTGTTGGTCTGAAGCAACAGAACAAAGTTTGAGACCAGTAGCACCTTTAAATAGTAATGTATGGCTGAGAGAGTTGGACTACAAGAAAGGCCACACGCCAAAGAATAGATACTTTTGAATTAGGGTGCTGGAGAAGACTCTTGAAAGTCCCTTGGACAGCAAGGAGATCAAATCGGTCAATCCTAAAAGAAATCAATCCTGACTGTTCCCTGGAAGGCCAGATACTGAAGCTGAAGCTCAAATACTGTGGCCCCCAAATGAGCACTCACTGGAGAAGACCCTGATGCTGGGAAAGATTGAAGGTCAAAGAAGAAGGGGACGGCAAAGGATGAGATGGGTGGACAGTATTATCAAGGCAACGAACATAAAATTAAGCAGACTCCAGAGCATGACGGAAGACAGGAGGGCCTGACATGATGTGGTCCATGGGGTCACGAAGATTCGGACTCGACTGTGCAACTGAACAACAACAATATCAGCACCTTTAAGACCAACAAAGTTTCATTCTGGGTCTTAAAGGTGACACTGGAATCAAACTTGATTCTACTGATTAGGTAACTCTGTGTGAAGAAAAGGAGCAAAGAAGTTCAAATTGTATTGTATTTTCACAGAAAATAATGTGAAGTAGCAACTTTTAATACCACCAAAGTTTAATTCTGGGCAGTGTTCCCTCTAAGCTGAGTTAGTGTGAGCTAGCTCACAGGGGTTTTTTAGCCTCCAGCTCACACATTGTTTGTCTCAGCTCAGGAAGGACGGCTCCAGAGCAAACTAATTGATGCAGCAGCCAAATCGCTCGCTCACAACTTTAATGCCAGTAGCTCACAAAGTAGAATTTTTGTTCACAAAACCCCCCAGCTTAGAGGGAGCATTGATTCTGGGTATAAGCTTTCGGGTGCATGCACACTTCCGCAGGTATCTGCTAGTATCCATTTTCCCTGGGGCTGGGTTCTCTTGGAATTAGACAGCTCAGTCCTAAGTCTGTTTTCTTCTGCATGTAAGTAATATTTTGGTCATGTTATGAGAAGACAAGAGTCACTGGGAAAGACAATAATGCTAGGAAAAATTGAGCGCAGCAGGAGAAGAGAAAGAGCCAGCACAAGATGGACTGACTCAGTCAAGGCCCTCACTTTCCAGGTCCTGAGCAAGGCTCCTTTTGGAGGTCACTGGTTCATAGGGTTGCCCTCAGTTGGAAGTGACTTGATGACACTTACACACACAAATATTTTGATCATAATAGGGATTCCGAACCATAAAGGACTGCCATTAAAACCTGAGAAAACCTGCCTATGAATGCCGAGTGACTTCTTCCAAACTTTCTTTATTGAATAAGCTTGTGCCTTAAAATGCTTTTGCCACAGGCATTTGAAATCCCAGGCTAACTGACAGCTATTTTAGCTTCTCTCTCTCTCTGCTTTTGAAACCCAGCACTATGACTTTCTTCAAAGTATTAGGTGATCTAAAGCTCATTATCTTCTGTAGTGGCTGGGCCGGGCAGGAATTCTGAGCTGAAATAGCCTCTTTTCTTCCCTGCTTCTTTCGAGGGAGGTAGAGAGGGGGGAATTACATGGGATCTTTCCTTCCTGATTGCTCTGCATGCTGGAAAGTAAGGAAAATCCATGACCTGTTTATGAATGGAATCTGGTTACAAACATGCACACCTGAGCGAATTAAAAACCAAGCGAATGTAGACTGTTTGATAATAGGCGGTGGTGTATTTTCTGCCTGCCATCCGTGGAAATCAAAACAAAGTACTATCCCCCCTGAAATGTTTAAAATAGTTGGACATCCCCTTGTTTTTCATTTGAACATCCAATATTTTACGTTGCTATATGACAAAATGCCCTTCAGTAGATTATATTAGTAAAAATGGGACAATTCCCATATAAAATCCCTTTCCTTTCCAGAGCTCCTCCAATCAATAGATTACAAGCAATTGACTTGAAGAGGACTAAATTAGTCTCCAAAGGAAAACATGATAGACAGGAATTTAGTAACCAGTAAGGTTATATTCAGATCACTGGCCAGCCTCAGATAGGGGAATAACAGTACCCTTTGAAATTTATTAAGAAATATAATAAAACAGGCAAAATCCAGCAATTCTTAAAAACATTTTTAAAAAAGAGCATCTATCTCAGAATTAGTGCACGCATGTTCGGGATTCAGAATGGAAACATGCAGGAACCAAAGGGATAGGATCTTGGTCTCTACCAAAAGTTCATTGCTGACCTTAAGGGCCCTGCTGTCTAATCTTGTGCATGTTTATCCTGAAGTAAGTCCTACTGAGCTCTGGGGGACTTGCTGCCAAGTAATTGTGCACAGGAGCGTTAACCTTACAATAGCTCCAGAAAGCAGTTGTAACAAGACTGTGCAAGCAGAGTTCTTTAATAAGCCTGCTCGCACATGGTTCAGGGTTTGGATAATCCAGGCACTTTATCCTCTAAAAACTGTTCCCTAGTTGGATGGGAGTCCGAGCTTGGAAGCTAAGCAGGGTCAGCCACGGTCAGGACTTGGATGGGAGACTGCCAAAGAAGTCTAGGGTCGTGACGCAGAGGCAGACAATGGCAAACCACCTCCACTCATCTCTGCCCTGACCTGGATGGCCCAGGCTAGCCCGATCTTATCCAATCTCGGAAGCTAAGCAGAGTTGTTCCTGGTTACTCCTTGGATGGGAGACCACTGTCTCAGGCTGGGCTGGGCTGAGAGGCAGGAATCAAGTCCAGTCCGAGGTTGTTCTCAAGTCCAAAAGAGGGGTCATCCGAAGCAGGGGTCAGGAAGCCAAGCCAGAGTGGGGGTCTGAGAACAGGAGCCGAAGGTGGATGCGAGGCACACATCAAGGCAACTTGTTGCTTCCATGGAAAGCCCAATCCTGAGTGGGAGCTATATAGTCCTTTGTCCGTGCTTCCCTTGATAGTGGCGCTGCTCCTGCTAGGACTCAGCGCTCGCCTTCCCTGCCAGCATGCCTCTCGGTGGTGGGTTACTTAAGTCCCTGCAGAGCCGCTCCCTCAGCTGAACCACTGGTGGATGTGAGTCAGGCGGGCTCCCCAGTTGCACCTGTACCTCATCAGCTGCTGCAGGACCAGGTGCGGGGTTTACAGGCTCAGGCCTGTAAAATGAAAAGTCCTGGAAGCCCCTGTGCCATTCTTGGAAAGAGCACAAGGTCTCACGGAAGCTCCCTTGTAAATCAGGGATAAAGCAGGTTTTAAGTATTGAGCAGGAGGCGATGAATCCAAACAAACAGGCTTTTATTCAGTGACATTGTTCAGCTCAAAAGACAGCTCTATGAGAGCAGCACTTTCATTTATACTGTTCCAACACATAACTTTCAACAATGTAACTATATACAAGCAATACTATTGGACCCAAGCAGGGCTCAGTGATTGGGTATCTCGATTGGCTTCAGGACCAATGGGAGTCTTTATTAATCAGCCAATAGGAATTGGAGCTTTAGGATACCAGAGCCCTTTTCAAGCTATTACTGCTTCATATTCTAAACAAACACAACAGCAGGGCAGTTCCCCATAGCGAAAGGGCCCAAGATGGACAGTGAGATGAAGAACTATGCTAAGAACTGGATTACCTCTGAGTTCCTGTTTTGGCCTCCAGGCCTCCAATGGCCTGTCCCCAATGTCAATTTCGTGCAAAATGCTTTCAATATGTTTGCTCCCCAGGCAACCAATACATCATGTGAGGCAGGGAGGAAGTGATGTCATCTGAGCTGAACTGACCCTGGGCTCAGTCCAATGTTCCCTGTGCTTCGTGAAGAAGAAGAGGAGGTTGGATTTATACCCCGCCCTTCACTACCCAAGGGAGTCTCAGAGCGGCTTACAAACTCCTCTCCCTTCCCCTCCCCACAACAGACACCCTGTGAGGTAGGTGGGGCTGAGAGAGCTCTTTTCCAGAACTGTCCTTGAGAGAACAGCTGGTACAGAGCTATGGCTTGCCCAAGGTCATCCAGCAAGTACAAGTGGAGGAATCAAACCCGGTTCTCCCAGGTTAGAGTCCGCGCACTTAACCACTACACCAAACTGGCTCCACTCCAAACTGGTGGACTGTAACTTACCAAGGCTAATTATCTGTATGGGCTCAGGTGGGTAGAGGTGCTGGGGTTGGGAGCAGCAGAACAAAGTTTGAGTCCAGCGGCACCTTGAAGACCATCAAAGTTTCATTCAAAGCATTTTATTCATGCACACGGAAGCTTCTACCTTGAACAAAATTATGTTGGCCTTAAAGTTGCCACTGGACTCAGACTTTGTTGGGTCTGCATGGACTGGATTTGTTAGTCAATTAATGGTGTTGAGACAATTGCACTGACCTCTCTCCTGCAGTTAATTTTCCCAGCCGTTGTCATGATGTCTTTAAAGCCATCAGGCTATAAATTTCCAACCGGTATCCAACGCTTGAGCTGGGAAGTTCCTTGAGGTTTGGGGACAGAGTGGAGTTTAGGGAGGAGAAGGGAGCTCAGCGATTCTGTAGACTCCGCCCTCCGAAGGTTCTGTTTCTCTAGGAGAGCTGATCTCTGTAGCTCGGAGAGCAGTTGTCAAGGATGCCAGCCTCCGGGCGAGTCCTAGGGATCCCCCAGAATCACAGCTCATCTCCAGACTACAGAGATCAGTTCCCCTGGAGAAAATGGAGGCTTTGGAGGGTGGTCTGTGTGGCATTGTACCCCACTAAGGTCCTTGTCCTCCCCAGGTTCCACCCCCAAATCTCCAGGCGTTTCCCAACTTGGATCTGGCAACCCTACCCCTGCATCCCCCGCCAGTGACCGGGGGGGGGGGGACGGGGGGACTTGACAACCCTATCCTTACATTGCCCGGCCCCTCCCTGTCCTCTTCCTTCTTTCCCTCTCTCTGATGTCACATGCCCCATTTTCTCCTCTCCAATCCACAGCAAGCTACTGGTTTGCCGTCTGGTGGCATTAACTTCAGGCGTCGGATGTGCTCCTGAATACACCAGGCACCTTCGTGAATTTGTCTCTCTTGAATTTCATTTTATTCTCTCCCCACCCCCCCCACCCCCGGTTCTTCTTAGTTACCTTCTCATCTGCTACAGTCGAAGAAAGGGAGCAAGTTCTAAATATAGGCCCTAAGAAGGGCAGTAAAAGTGACAGTAATTCCTTTGCCTCTGGTAAGAAGATTGAGGCAATACATCTCCTGCGGTACTGTACAAGTTCCCCATCTGCGGAACAATTCTGGAGGGAAATGGCTGCCGCCTTGCTGTGGTGACTCCGGAGACAACGGATTACGGCACATTACATTCCCGGTTAGTGTTTTAGTTTCCTTACTTGTACTTGTATGTATTTTAGTGCAAATGGGTGTACTGTTTCTACTGATGATCGACATACTGTACACACAGGCTTTCTGTATTTTGTATTGTTTCTGAATAAGAATTGCCATTTGTGTTTATGGCTTACTGCTGATTTATACAGCACTATATCCTTCTTCAAGTAAAACAAGATAATTTCATGCGAAGACATTGAGCCGTCTGGTACCAGCTGCTAACTGATAGAAAACGCTTTAAGAGGAGGGCAGGGAGCTGTTCCTGTTGGCGGCAGAGGAAAGGACTCGCAAGAATGGGTTTAAATTACAGGCAGAAAGGTACCAGCTGGATATTAGGATTTTGGTGTGTGTGGTTTTTTTACAGTAAGAGAAGTACAGCGGTGGAACCGGCTGCCTCGGGAGGTGGTGAGCTCCCCCTCTCTGCCAGACTTCAGGCAGCAGCTGGACATACACTTATCAGGGGTGCTTTAGGCTGATCTTGCATTAAGCAGGGGGCTGGACTAGATGGCCTCTCTGGCCCCTTCCAACTTTGTGATTCTATGAAAAGAATTTGCTTGTAAGCTCGAACAGAATGGCAGTTCAGAGAGGACTGGAATGCTCATTAGCCTCACCACCAGAGGCCCATATTTTTCAAAGGCTACACCAGGCATAAGAGAAGAACTACTACTTGTCTTTTTGGCATGGCTTTTTCTTGTCCTCCTCCCCCTTCCAGGTGTTGATCTTGACTACACCATCTCTCTAGCATTTTTAAAACTCATCCCCACTGCCAGCTCGCTCACCCCTCTGGGGGATCGAGCAACCTGTCATCACCCGGCTGTGGCACGTCTTGCGCCCACCCTCCAGGGCTTTCCAGCTCTGGCGAGGTCCCCTGCCCGGAGTCACCACGCAAATCTGCGCTCCCCCTCCGCTCCCCTGCAACCTTCAGATCCCAAGCCCTGCCCCCGGTCCATGTGCAGAGTGGTCAGGGGGGAGGGAGAGAGAGGGTTGCTGCAGCTGTGAATCTCCTGGTTCTTTCTTCAGACTTAGCGGCTTCTCCATCTATTTCAGATCGGAGAGTTTTTACCTCACTCTCTTCAGCTGGCATCACCCTAGAGGAAGGGCGGGCAGGAGGAAGCAGAGCTGTGCTTGTCTCTAGGGTGCACAGAGTAGTAGGGAGGGTTGCCACTCCCACCCCTTCCCAAATTGCTGCTGGGTGGCTTAAAGCACGAAAGGAGAATGACATAGCAGAAGGGAAGCGGCAGCCCTTGTGGGAAGGGGGCTGGGTGGGCGTCCGGGGGGGGGGGGTGAGACTCGGGGGGCCTTGGCAGGTAGTTGGGGGGGGGGAGCCAAATGCCTCACCATAGTTACAGGCCAGTTCAAATATATATTCATGTTGTGTCAAAGTCAATTTAAGTGGGTTATCTTTTAGACATTTAAATAGTGTGAGTTAATGTTCTTTAAACAGAGGTGAATTGCTCACTTTTTAGCAAAAACTCGTTTTGTTCCAGGGGATCTCATCGTCCCTTCAAGGTTAGTGCAAGATGGAATGTTGTATTTATCCAAAGTTCAAACATGGTTGTTTGCTGATGGGGAAATGAAATCTTTTCTATTGGCAGGTTCGTGCGCTGATCTTGCAATTTCTGTTTGGAATAGAGATGTGCAAACATCACAAGCACCTGTCGGCTAATCGCTTTCCTTCCCCTACATCTGTACTTCCTCCTCCCTCCTTTCTTTCCTCTTACTGCTTATGAAGTGGGCAGATCTTCTGGAGATTTTGGTTTTTTGTTTAGTAGTGCACTGTGGATAGTAGGAAAGACCAGGTTTTATAATCCCCATCTGGATATAAACAACCTTAGCTTTAGAGCCAATTTGGTGTAGTGGTTAAGTGCGTGGACTCTAATCTGGGAGAACCGGGTTTGATTCCCCACTCCTCCACTTGCACCTGCTGGATGACTTTGGGTCAGTCACAAGTTCCTTCCGAGCTGTTCTCTCAAGGGCAGTTCTGAAAAGACCTCTCACAGCCCCATCTACCTCACAGGGTGTCTGATGTGGGGAGGGGAAGGGGAAGGAATTTGTAAGCTGCTTTGAGACTCCAAGTGAAGGGTGGGGTATAAATCCAATCTCCTCCTCCTCCTCCTCTCCTTCTTCCTCTTCACACCACTCTAGGAGTCACCAGAAACACTGTGGTTTTACCTGCTCATGTCCCTGCCCCCCGCATCTCAGGCTAGGTGCCAGAAGAGAAGAGAAGAGATTGGATTTATACACTGCCCTTCACTACCCAAAGGAGTCTCGGAGTGGTTTACAAACTCCTTTCCCTTCCCCTCCCCACAGCAGACACCCTGTGAGGTAGGTGGGGCTGAGAGAGCTCTTTCCCAAGCTGTCCTTGAGAGAACAGCTGGTACAGAGCTATGGCTTGCCCAAGGTCATCCAGCAGGTGCAAGTGGAGCACTGGGGAATCAAACCCGATTCTCCCAGATTAGAGTCCGTGCATTTAACTGCTACACCAAACCACTACATCAACTGGCAACCCTAGGTATAAAGGCTCAGAAGTTACACTTTTTATAATAGTGTTACTCAAAATGGAAGTTGAAGAAGAGATTTGTGAACTGTATGCATCTATTTATTTAACCATAGCAAGGCTCTCCATTGGTACCACACATTTTGAGAGCAACTGAGAGAAAAGCAGATTTTACTGGGCAATTCTGCTTTGGCTTTTCCCTCCACTGTTTTACCAAACCCACACTGGAACAGAAATTCCCCTCTGTGTTGCATGCTGCTTTCACTTTCTTTGATCAGTAGGTTTTATGGTACCTTCTGCATAGATTTATGGCTGTTCAGGGGTGACTGCATACAGTACAGCATTGCCCCGGGGTATTTGAATATGGTTTTGAGCTGCAGCTTTTCCTCAGTGTTGAGAAAATGTGGGGTGAATGCCAGATGCAGAACTGCCCAGTCTGTGATCACGCACACTAAATAATCCACTTTTAATCCACTTTCAGTGCGCGTTCCAACTGGATTTTACTGTACGAACTGGCAAAATCCAGTTGCAAAGTGCATTGAAAGTGGATTATTTAGTGTGTGATCACAGCCTTAAGGTCCAATTCATACTGTCTAAAAGTGTAGAAGAAGAAGAAGAAGAGATTGGATTTATATCCCACCTTTCACTCACTTGGAATCTCAGAGTGGCTTACAAACTCTTTTCCCTTCCCCTCCCCACAACAGGCACCCTATGAGGTAGGTGGGGCTGAGAGAGCTCTTTCCCAAGCTGTCCTTGAGAGAACAGCTGGTACAGAGCTACGGCTTGCCCAAGGTCATCCAGCCAGGTGCAAGTGGAGGAGTGGGGAATCAAACCCGGTTCTCCCAGATTAGAGTCCGCACACTTAACCACTGCACCAAACTGGCTCTCAACACCAAACTGGCTCTCAGGAATTACTTCCCTGTGGTCTGGTTCCTTGCCTCTCTGATAACGATTGCAGAATATCCTTCATAAACGCATCCTGTTTCTGTCATGAGCTTCCCCCAATATCTTTGGCATCCACCATTATTCTAGGAAGACAATTTCACGTATCCTTAAAACCTTCTAGGATAGTAAAACAAAAAGGGTATTATTCTTTCTCCCCAGTTCTGTGGCAATTCGAAAGTACAATACCTTATATGAAACAATATAATTGGCCTACCCTTGCACTTCGTTTCCCAGTTAAGCATTTGTATTTTTTTTAATGTAGAATAGATGATCCACTCAGAGAAACGAAGGGATTCTGCGAGAATGAAGGAGAAACCAGAGAAGAGTCATGAAAACGGTGCAGTCCTTATTTCCCTTTCCGTAAATGTTTCATGTTGTGGAAACCGTTACATAAAAATAATGGTAGATGTTATTAAGATCTACATTTATATATACTACCGGTCTCAAGACTCCATTGTCTGGCTTAGAGATGTATACATAGTTTCATTGAAATGTATGCTAGTTAAAATTGCTCAGTAGCTAGCTTTAAAGACAAAAAAAGCAAAATTTGTTTTAATAATTTGTTTATAATATCCATGTCCTACTCTTCTGATAGGCTCAGGGCAGCAACAATAAACAAAACTGAGGCAAAATATGAGAAAAAAATCACAAAAATACAAATATTTAGAAAAAAATCACTCAACCATCTAAAAATCTTTCTAAAATTGCCCGTGTTATTGTTTAACTACTTTGCCATGATTAAACTTAGTAGGTCCTCAATCTTCCCAGCACGTAAACAATACAGAAATTTGTCACCCAAGTAACTGTTTTGGCTAAAAGCCCCCTGAAATAACTGAGGCTTGCAACCCTTTTGAATGGCCATGAGGAAAGAAATATGATAGCATCAGGATGGCTGATGTGCCTTCCTGAGGTGAAAAGTCTGATTTCTGACTTGGTCAGTCACACTATTCACGATAGCTGGTAGATCTCAGAGGATGAAAAGGAGAAGTGGTCCCTCCTGAGGGAAAAAGTCCTATTTCTCACTGATAGGTCACATTACACATGGTAGCTGATAAATCTCAGAGCATGCACAGGAAAGGAGGTCCCTCCTGAGGTAAAAAGTCTGATTTCTGACTGGTAGACCATACAGTGATGCTCTGTATTCTTGGTACTTGGGGGGCAGCAGTGGGGGAGGGCTTATGGAGTTCTGGCTCTGTGGGTGGACCTCCTGATGGCACCTGGGCTTTAGCCACTGTGTGACAAAGAGCGTTGGACTGGATGGGCCACTGGCCTGATGCAACATGTCTTCTCTTATGTTCTTAGACAACTGGTTCCATCCAAGAAACCCTGGGTTTAAGCATCCTCCACACGCTCAGGGACCTTGCCAAAAGCAAAATGCTGGATACTTGGCTTGTATTTCTTTAGATCGAAGGGGATCTAAGGAAGGGCTTTTCATGCTACCAGCTCCTTTAAGGGTATCAGGATCTTATCAAGGAATCATTAATGCCCCCACTTTGAGGCCCCTCTTTCTAGTAGCTCTGATTATCCAGGAAAGGGTCTTGGTCATCATTGGTCCATTCCGCACTAGACCTTAAATCCTGATTCAGTCCTGTCCCTGAACTTACAAACTACACTACATTCAAGTTCACCCCTGTAATTATCTCGGGGTATTTTTTGTTTCTACATTACATTGAGCTCACCCCAGTTTCGTCCCACACTTGTCCCACGATAAACAGATGCTGTTATAACCAGAAATAAATTCAAGGAATTGTGTCGCAAATTGAACTCTGATCAAACCAGGGATGAGATCCAAGTGCGGAAAGGACCATGGAGACCAGACTGGTTTGTGCTGTTCTACAGTTGCCAAGTGTTCTCCCAATGCTGTGATAGGTTCTGTAGAAACTCTTACGCAAGAAGTTGTGCAGACTGCTGTGCATTTGGAAGTACATCTTTGGGTTTAGTTTCTAGCATGAGATTTAAAATAGACCTTCATTTCAGGAGTGCAACTCGACTTCTGTAGTTTTGTAGCATAATCCAACAACGTTACATGACTACAAACTTTAATGTAGGAGCCCAAGAAAGCCCTGCTAAGGTTGCATACACATACAATTTCCCCTTATCCATTTTTCAAATGTCCCGGTGGGAATAATGGAATTCCCATAGACAAACACTGTTGTGAACAAAACTAGACTAAGTTTGGAGATGAATACGTCTCTCGACTTGGTTATGCTATCTCTTGACTTGTTATCCTGACAAGATATCTGTAGATGAATTTGGGGGATGTGTTGCCTGTACTAACGTTGTATTATCTGTGGGGTTTGGGAATTAGGTTTATCTCACGTCCTGTCTCTGGTCCTGCAAGAACTCAGCCAGTTCTATAAAAGAGATACCAATGGGGTTGGCATGTTGTATGACCTCCTCCGGTCTCCATGGCTACAGTCTCTTCTAAAGGTAATGTCTCTTCCATCGAGAACCAACTCGATGGGGAGGGGGGTTGTGGCTCAGTGGTACAGCATCTGCTTGGCATGCCAGTCCCAGGTTCAATCCCTGGCATCCCCACTTAAAAGGACTAGGCAGTAGGTGATGTGAAAGACCCTGAAGAGCCGCTGCCAGTCTGAGTGGACAATACTGACTTAGGCTGTTTTTACATCTGACTTTCCCGCTGGAATCATTCTAGTTCCAAAAAAACCTGCCCACACCTCTGTGCGGTGTGAAACCGTGCTGCTACTGAAATGTCCACATCTACTAATTGCCCTCCTGTGGTCAAGCTAGTATTCAACCGGCTTTATTCTGCTTTAAACAATTGCTGTTGATTAGTGCACTTAGACCCCCTGGAGTGAAATTTCACACCACTGTGAAATCAGCACAGGAAAAGACAGCAGTCAAACTACTTTAGAGGGGAGGTGTAAAATGACCCTAGATGGACCAAGGGGTCTGATTCAGGATAAGGCAGTTTCATGTATCCATGTAACTCATTTTAGTAACGGCTGTGCTGTACCTTGCAGCATATGGAATAGATTTTTGTCTGTATTATTTAGGAGGATTAATTTTAACTGTATTTCATAGTGAGGAACTGTGATGATCAAAGGCTTTGGGTATAAAGAGAATTCATTATTCCATTGATGGTTCTCTGTCTCCTGCTCTAGATTGGGTGTGTAAATTAATTTTTTGTCTTAGGAAAAACATATGGGTGTTATGTAAGAAAATCTATAACAGCTCAGGACATGAAACATCCTGAATATTGTGATATCTTCTGAAAGCTTGGACCCTATGCTGCTCACCCCTAATTCCACAACATTTATGAACAACTACAATAGCACCAGTTCTAACACCAATCCTAATGGGATCCCAGATTAGGGATGGCCACAAATCAGCTCATGAACTAAAGTTTGGCACGAATTTTAGCCAGTTCGTGGTTTGCGAAGCAATGTTTGTGAACACAAACCCCTACGAATTTGATGAAGTTCGTGCTAAGTTTACTCAGGAGTGTTTGGTAGAATACCTTTGTCAAAAGCCCTCTAGAAGTCTTTGGAGAGAAGGGAAAGAAAAATGAGTGACGAATGGGATGAAGTTGAGCAAAAGCTTGATATTGATAGGTTGATATTTGTTGTGATTCTTTCATGCTATTACTTCAGAAGGCAGAGAAGTCACAGTGATTCCCATGTGGTGTAATATGTAGTAGTTCTAGTAGTAGAATGGCTAGCAGTTTTTCAGGTCAAAGGTTATTGTGTTTATTGGGTTCTGTTGCAGTGTTAGAACACCAACTGGTTGACAGCTGTACTGGGTTCCATTATGGTGTTACAACAGCAAATGGTTGACAGCTGTATGATACAGTACGCCTTTTTTGTGCAAATGGCATCCACAGTACAACTCCTGTACAGTTCTGTCTATGCTTTACAAATGCACAAAACATGCTTAAGTAGCCAGAGTCATATGATTTCCAAGATAGTGCATGATGTTGGTGTAAGGGCGTGTGTGTGTGTGTGTGTGCAGGCACATGGTTGGAAAAGAGGCACATAAAAGACAAGGCAGATGCCTGTGTTTAAAACCCACATGGAAGAAAATGGGGTAGCTGTGGGGGGGCGGGGATGTGTGGAGCGTGTGTACAGCACATATATTTGCATGGATAATGTTTCCCCCCTGACACTTTGCTGCTGCAGTGATTTATCGATCTCTAATACTTTCCACTCTTAGGTTTATGAATGTCTTCATCAATACATCAAAAGGAAGCCAGTTCCTCTCACACCTCAGGCGCGCGCCTTGACCCATGAGGTAAGATGGATATACTGGATGGAGGCTGAACCTCTGTGATAGGAAGCAACCCAGAATTTTGAAAATGCTTTTCCCCCTGGGTTTTTAATAATGAAATCTCTGGGAAGGGCGCCCTAATGCTAAGATGGCCACCACAGTTTTTGTGCATACGCAAAGTGTAGTTGGCATCCTGTGATCCCCCAACAGCGAAATTCAAAGTTTCCTGTCTGGGAGAATGTGTCATGTCTTACTTTGGTACTACTGTATCCTCTGACAGCCAACTTTACTGGAAATGAACACAAAGCAGGTTCACGTTGGTATTTTTGTGGTGGGACCAATAATTTTTGCAAGGGAAAGGGATAGGAGCCACTTGGACAGGAAACCATTGATGTTACAAGAGCACGGTCACCATAGGCAACAGAAGTGTGTGCAAAATGAGTGATGTGGAGGCAGTTGCCATCCAGGAATGGTGGCTAGAACCTGGTCTTACCTCTGCTCTGCGCCTCATCCTCTTCTTCACCTGTTTCTGAGAGATGCAAGGCCATGGACTAGACCGGTTGGGTTGCTGCAATTGCAATAACTTAGGTATGCCGCCTTGCACCAGAACAAGGGGATAGGTCACCCATCTCCAAGGCCGTTTATATTAAAGTCCTATCTCATCCAGCGAGCATAACACCAAGGGTAGAGTATGAGCTTTCGTGAGTCACTGCTCACTTCTTCACATAGTCTTTAAGGTGCTACTGGACCTTTGCTCTTTAGACAGACTAACACGGCTACCCAACTTGATCTATCACCAAGGGTGGAATCGCACTTTATAAAGGTTCAGCATTGGCTCGCTTTTGCCCTCTCCTCCTGACGAGTAAGAAGGACTACTGTAAAATTATTACTGCAAGATGTCAAAAGAACAAAAATTCTGTGTGTGTGTGAAGTGCCACCAACTGCTGACTTATGGCGACCCCGTAGGGTTTTCAAGGCGAGAGACTTCGGAGGTGGTTTGCCGTTTCCTGCCCCTGCGTAATGGCCCTGGTACTCCTTGTTGGCCTCCCTTCCAAATACTAGCCAGGGCTGACCCTGCTTAACTTCTGAAATCTGACGAGATCAGGCTATCGTGGGCCATCCAAGTCATGGCTAACAAATTCTAGAAACCAGTTAATGGTTTTCCAATGTCTAGGATATTGCCAACACTGTAAAGCGGGGTTACCTATGTAAGGGGTCAAGAAGGCGGACTAGCTCTGGGCGTTTTCCAAGCCCGTTGGGAATAATTTATTGTGCTTTGGTATTTATTAAGCTTCTATATTTATTTGTTTGTTTGTTTGTTTAGCTCATGGATCATCCAGTCCCTGCTAATGCAGGGCTCTGGGGGATGTACAATCACAATAAAGGAACAGCCATACAATAGAATATTTAAATAGCATTAAAGCAACCATCTAAAAAACTCAGATGGCAGATTCCAAATTATTTCCACTCTCAGGCTGTCGACCACTTTGCGGGTGGGGGAGGGAAGATAGGGAGAATGTAGAAAATAGAAGAGGGCGCCAGCCAAGATGGTAACCGTCACTGTCCTCAACCACCAAAAGCCTGGCAGAACATCTCTGCCTTACAGGCCCTGCGGAATTGCGTAAGATCACGCAGGGCCCTGATGGTATTCAGCGGAGAGTTCCACCAGATTGGGGTCAAGGCCAAGAAAGCCCTGGCCCCGGTCGAGAATAGCAGGATGTCTTTGGGGCTGGGGATCACCAACAAACTGCTGTCCAAGGAGCGTAACACTCTCCCGGGGACGTAACGGAGGAAGCGGTCCTGTAGATTTAGTATCTTAGTGGTTTAAATACTACCTTCATGCTTTCTGAGTGTTGTGATATCTGAGGGAAGAGTGATGGTGGCAAGTGTCCTCAAGTCACAACCAAATTATGGTGACACCCCTCCCCCGTGGTTTTCAAGGCAAAAGACGCTCAGAGGTGGTTTGCTGTTGCCTACTTTTGTGTACGACTCTGGGCATCCTCAGTGGTCTCCCATCCAAGTCCAAACTAGGGTCGACCCTGCTTAGCTTCCAAAGCCTGCTTAGTTTTCAACTCTGGGCCGTCCAAGGCAGGGCAGGGAAAGAATACAGAGGTATTTTGATCAGATCTTTGTTGGTGCATTTTACTACTTATTATTTTAGTGGTTTGCAGTACTTTGGGGGGGGGGGGTTTAGAAAGCACCAAGGAACATATCAGTGTTCCCTCTAAGCTAAGTTAGTGTGAACTAGCTCACAGTTTTCAGGCCTCCAGCTCACACATTTTTGTCTTAGCTCTGGAAGGATGGCTCCAGGGCAAACTAATTTATGCAGTAGCCAAATCGCTCGCTCACAACTTTAATGCCAAGTAGCTCACAAAGTAGAATTGTTGCTCACAAGACTCCACAGCTTAGAGGGAGTGTACTCTTTCTGAAGATTCATTTAGTCTTCCTTGCTTATCCTCAGGTAGCGGAGTTGTTGCGTGGAGTCCACCCGTCATCAGAGGTCAGGGAGCTGAGGCGACTTCTACGTGGCCCCCACCTGAAGGCAAGTACTGAACCCCCCAAATTTGTCACGTGGAGGATTGGCTGGAAGGAAGAGGAGCAGAAGATTACAAAGATGTATAGTTGAAAGGGGGCAACTCGTTCCTATAAGACCTTCATTCCTGTTCTGCTAACTGGCCACTTCGTGTTTTATTGCCGTGAAAGAATTGTTATTATTCGGGGGAGGGGCTATGGCTCAGTGGAAACGCTTCTGGGTTGGCTATGGAACCTGGATGTGGAACCTATCCCTTCTCACACAGCCTGTCCATTCATTTCTGGTTGAGTTCCTCATCTCTACAAGGGCAGTAACTGTGACCCAACTTGCAGGAATGTTGTGAGGACAAATAAGATTAATAAGTCACATTCAATGAACACTGACATGTCACCTTTCTGCTAGAAGGTGCCCGAATGAAAAACCCAAATGGGAGCATCGGACTGTCAGTTAGGGATGCCAGCCTCCAGGTGGGACCTGGGGATCCCCCAGAATTACAGCTCATCTCCAGACTACAGAGATCGGTTCCCCTGGAGAAAATGGAGGCTTTGGAGGGTGGACTCTATGGCATTGTACCTACACTGAGGTCCCTGACCTCCCCAGACTTTATCCCCAAATCTCCAGGAGTTTCCCAACCTGGATCTGGGCATCCCCTACTCCCGCCGTCCCCATCGGTGCCCAGGGAGGGCCTAGCAACCCTAATTCTTTCCACATCTTACTTTCAAAAAGTCGCATTCCAAGATGGTCTAACCCCTCCATCTCCCCCCTCCTCACAGGCTTTACTATCTGCTCATGACACCGTGGCCCAGAAAGATTATGAACCGATTCTTCCGCCTCTGCCGGACAACATCCCTGAAAACGAGGAAGCCATGAAGATCGTCTGCCTTGTGAAAAACAAACAACCCCTTGTAAGGTTCCATTTTCCATTTGAACGTGCGTGGCTTATTCTAGTAATAAATGCCCCTTGAAGTTCTAAAAAATGACATTACAGAACCTGAGTCACCTCACCCTTTAACTCGTACTTATTTTGCTGCATTTATGTTTGCTTTTAAACATGTGTTAAAAGGGCATGGTACACCTTTGAGGCTGAAGATGTGTGTGTGAACTGAAGATTCAGTTGCAAAGAAATTTCTTCTAAATGGCCTGGGCAGATATTCAGTAATTGTACAAGACTGTTTTTAGATATAGATCGGGGGGGGGCCCAACATGGTGCCCACCAACACCTCTGTGGCACCTTTCTGAGTGTTTTTAGGAAGTGGGAGAGGCCAGTTAGGCTTTTTGCCCAGCAAAAACTCTGATGACTATTGGAGATTTGTTTGGCTTTGCAGATGTTTTAAAATGTTACTTTGGCAGCAGCTGCCACCAGAGCACAAGGATCTACACTGTGTGTCTGAAGTTAAGCTGTGGCAGCCATTTTGTAGCTGGCTCTGCCTCCTAAGGTTGCCATTCCCCAGGTCCGGGCAGGGAATCTTCTGGTTTGGGGGGCTTCTGCCCACTGCCGACCAGCTGGCCAGTGGGGGAACCCCGCCCCCAAATAGTGACATCACCAGGCAATGTCCCCTACATCACTTGGAAGTGAAGTCATCGTGTTGGGGACGTCATGCAGCAACGCTCTGGTTTTTGAGCACAACTCTATGGTTTGAGGGCAATTTTACCAGTGTTTTACCCTTAAACCAGAGCATCACCTTGTGACGTCCCCGACGTGATGATGTCACTTCTGTATGATGTTGAGTTGCAGAGCCCCGCTCCACTGCCGGAAAGCTCTCTCCAACCTCCCACCAACACATTGATGAGACCTGGCAACCTGACTGCCTCCTGCAGCAGCCATTTTGTGGCAGCCATTTTGTTGCTGCTCCCACCATGCTGTTTCAGAATTCCAAATGTGCCCATGGACTCAAAAAGGTTGGAGACTCCTGATTTAGATCATATTTTACCTGTTTTTAAGGACTGTTGGCCTGTCCAGGGCGGATGGTTGACCGCTGTGAGAAACAGGATATTGGGCTAGATGGACCACTGGTCTGGCCCAGCAGGTTCTACTCATGTTCTTACAGCCTGAGAGATATATACAGGTTTTCTACATATGAGTAGACTACCTACAACAGTCTTATCCTGTCCTTCCAAGGAGGTCAGTACATGGTTCTCTCCTCCTTCTCATGATTTATTAAAATGATTCTGTTAGAAATAGAGCTAGGGAGGATTATGTGGCTTTCACATTAATGAAATCCAACTGTGTGGTGGCTGATATTGTGTGCTTCTTCCTTTTTTCCCAATAGAATTTTTTAATATTTTCTGACAAACATAACAAATAACACACATAAATACAAATATGAGAGTTAACTGGTAATATATCCTTTAAACTACCTCATGCCTATCTAACTTTCCATTTTTGCTGGTATATTTACTATCTAAGCATCCTCTAAGCAATACTCTGCTGTTTTTCCTATAGATCTATCTTTGACTCTTGCAACTCCATAGATTAACATATTTTCTAGGAATTGCTTTCTCGTCTAAGCATTCTACAATAATTTGAATATCATTCTCCTGCTTCTAAAATCTTTACATCAGATTAAAGTTTCCATGATCAGTCTAAGTATAATGCCAAAATACAGAAAGCCTATTTCATTTTGAATTTATGCCATTTGTTGTATAATTTTCAATATCATCTTCACCAGTCCCTATCAAAGTGTTTGTAAATTATTGTCTCTGATACAAGTCCAGTTACCACTCAATTTATAGGCATCAGATGTCATTTTAAATATTATATAACCAACCTTAACAAATACATAATTTTAACCAATCCCTCAGTATAGCTTTAGGTTTGTAAATTATAATCCCTTATACAGGTCTAATTGCCACTCAATTTATAAGCCTCCAAAAACCGAGCTTTAACCAATCCTAGCCAGTAATACACATCAAAGGGTTCCTAAACCCATTCTTATTTATAAAGCCTGAATCTCTTCTTTTGTTTTCTGAATCGTTCTCTTTAGTATAATCTTAAATCTATGTTGTTCATCCTTGTAAATGAAGAGGTTTTCCTTTAATTCTCGCTTTCCATATTTCACCTTTGAAGTGTTTGTAATAAGTTCCTTCAGTTGCCTTTCTTTTAGAGATGTTTTTCCCTTGAAAATGTTAAAAGCTCCAGTTTTTGAATAGTTTGCAGTTGCTTTGTTGTAGTTCTCAAAATACCTGTGTTTTCTCTGTTTTGATGAGTTTATTCTTCCATGAGGTCCATCTGATTGCGTGAATCCTTGCACCAGGTGGTTAGAGTATTATTTTAGTATGTCGTTCAGATTTAAATGGCTCTCTTTCTTTTTCTCAAAGGCAATCTGTATTCCTTTAGTGAAAAGTAACCTCCATTAAAATCGTTTGCCTTACCATTAACGTCGAAGAGAGGCACCTCTACAAATCATTCGTCTCTTTCCAGCCCTCTGTCATTGCCAAATAATAGACTCCCCAACAGACAATTTATGTGCTTCCTAAGAAACATGATGTCTCTCTCTCAGAGCCAGTTTGGTGTCGTGGTTAGGAGCGCGGACTCTAATCTGGGAGAACCGGGTTTGATTCTCCACACCTCCACATGCAGCTGTGGGCGTGACCTTGGGTCTGTCACAAGTTCTTTCAGAGCTGTTCTCTCAAGGGCAGTCCTCAAAAGAGCTCTCTCAGCCCCACCTACCACCCAGGGTGTCTGTTGTGGGGAGGGGAAGGGAAAGGAGATGGTAAGCCACTCTGAGACTCCTTTGGGTAGTGAAGAGCGGGGTATAAATCCAGTCTCCTCCTCTTCTTCTATCTTGGATCCTGCCTGCCTGTTGGTTCTATAGCCAAGGGAGGAGGCTGAGGTTGGCAGAAAGGGAGAAACATCTGCAGAGGGCTCCATCCTTAACGTTTCTCTGCCATCTATCATAATTTTTAAAATCTCACCAGCTCTACACTTTAAATAAATAAAACCGGAAAGGAAAAGAAATTATACATTCAAAAAAATTTCTTCCTAGGGGGCCACTATTAAACGCCATGAGCTAACAGGTGATATTACAGTGGCAAGAGTAATCCACGGCGGTTTGGCAGATCGAAGCGGTAAGAGGAATTTAAAATGAGCATCAGGGAAGGGATGGTGGTTTAGCTGCTTCTTATTAGGAAAATGGGAAAAAATGCATGCAATGAGATATCGTGTGCATTGTTACATTTCATAAACCTGTTTCAGAGCAAAATGAAAAAAAAGATCCAAATGTCACCTCTTCCCCTTTTCTTTGAACGGAACAGGTGCGGACTCAAGCAAATGTCTGTTTCTAATGCTGGAGGAGGGGTATTTTGTTTTGCCTTTTAGCCACCTCTTTTTGAATCCAAAGGGGCTGCAGTGACTCAGGGGTTAAGACACTGAGCTGCAGACCGGAAGGTCTGTAGTTCAGCAGTTCGAGACCAGAGTGCCGCATGACGGAGTGAGCTCCCGTCTCTGGCCCCAGCTCCTGCCAACCTAGCAGGACAAAAGCAAGAAATTGCAAGTAGATAAACAGGTACCACTTCGGTGGGAAGGTAACAATGTTTTGTGCACCTTGGCATTTAGTCATGTCGGCCACATGACCATGGAAATGTCTTCGGACAGCGCTGGCTCTTCAGCTTGGAAACGGAGATGAGCACCGCCCCCTAGAGTCGGATTCGACTGGCTTTCAAGCAAGGGGGAAACCGTTACCTTTTTTACTTTTGAATCCAACCACCTCTTCCCTTTTTCCCCGCTCTCTTTTGCAATTAATCTTTTGATGAAGACATCTTTTTGACTTTACTTTGTACAGTCTATTTCTCTGGGATATTTTACTTAATCTCTTCCCCATGTGCTAGACTGCATGGGTGCTGTAAGGTTGCTTATAGGTTATTTTGTTCTTGCTCTGCTTTTGCTCTGGAGGGACTACCTTCTCAACAGGTCAGTCTAGATGTTCTCAGGAGATCCTGAGTGGTGGCAGCCAATGCTCCCTCTAAGCTGTGGAGTCTTGTGAGCAAAAATTCTACTTTGTGAGCTACTGGCATTAAAGTTGGGAGCGAGTGATTTGGCTGCTGCAGAAATTAGTTTGCTCTGGAGCCATCCTTCCCGAGCTAAGACAAAAATGTGTGAGCCAGAGGCTAAAAAACTGTGAGCTAGCTCACACCAACTCAGCTTAGAGGGAACACTGCTCTGGAGCCGTCCTTCATGAGCTCAGACAAAAATCTCTAAACCAGAAGCTAAAAATTATTTATTTATTTATTTATTTATTCGATTTATAGGCTGCTCTCCCCGCAATTTGCAGGCCCAGCGAGCAATTTGGCTGCTGCAGAAATTAGTTGGCTCTGGAGCCATCCTTCCCGAGCTAAGACAAAAATGTGTGAGCCGGAGGCTAAAAAACTGTGAGCTAGCTCACACCAACTCAGCTTAGAGGGCACACTGCTCTGCAGCTATCCTTCCCAAGCTAAGACAAAAATTTGTGAGCCGGAGGCTAATAAATGGTGAGCTAGCTCACACCAACTCATCTTAGAGGGAGCAGTGCTCTGGAGCCATCCTTCCTGAGCTAAGATAAAACTCTCTGAGACGGAGGTTAAAAAACTGTGAGCTAGCTCACACCAACTCAGCATAGAGGGAACACTGGTGGCAGCTGATTACCAGTGGACTTTCCAGAGAGCCCTTGGTCTAAGAAAGGAAAGGCACCATTTTTCCTTTCCCACCTAGAGGTCTTCACTGAAATGGGGTCTTGGAGGATTCAAAAGCTCACTTTAGAGGGTCCATTTTAGAAAAAAAAACACTCCTAGGGTTGCCCAGTCTTCCCTGGCCATCAGTGGAGGGTGGAGACATAGTAGGGATGCTGGACCGCTTGGTTCAGGCAGGGGTTCCCTGGTTTGGGGCGCTCCTCTCTGCTACCAGTCAGCTGGCTGGTAGGGGGAATTACCCCCTAAACAGGCAAGAAGCCAGAAATAAACACAAGGTGCCTACATAACCTGGAAGTGACATAGGCATGTCAGTGATGTCAGGGAGATGCTCTGGTTTGGGGGCAAAACTCTATGGTGGAAGCCAATTCTACCATAGAGGTTTTGCTCACAAACCAGAGCATTGCCCGCTAACATCCCTATATCACTTCTGGGTGATATGGGCATGTCACGTTACATTTATTTCCATCTTCTTGCCTGTTCGGGGGGTAATTCCCCCCTGCCAGCCAGCTGGCCGGTGGCAGAGAGGAGCACCCCAAACCAAGGGACCCCTGCCCACACTGGCTTCTTCCCTCCCAACTCCCAGTAAGTTCACCCCCATCCCCCACCAGATAGTCTGACAGACCTGGCAACCCTAGGGCTCCCAGCCAGGTTGGGAAACTCCTGGAGATTTGGGGATGGAGCCTGGGGAGGACAGGGACTTCAGTGGGGTCCAATGCCACAGAGTCCATCCTCCAAAACATCCTTTTTCTCCAGGGGAACTGATCCCTGTGGAGATGAGTTGTAATTCCAAGGGATCCCCACGTCCCACCTGGAGGCTGGCATCCTACCCACTCCTCTGATATTTGTGCTTTTTACGAAAGGCTAGAGTGTTGAGACTACATCTAGTCTGCGCACTGGATATCTTTGCGCAGATCTGGGGCCAAGAATCCAGGCATCTCTTGAAAGTGCAGCGTGTCTTTGCCTACCTCTTCTTGGGTGGAGCTCTTCATGTCAGCCTCCTTTCTTGTTGCAGGGCTGTTGTATGCTGGAGACAAACTGGTGGAGGTGAATGGCGTTCCGGTGGAAGGGCTGGAGCCGGAGCAAGTCATCCACATTCTGGTACGACGGCACGAAGATTTTAATCGCACCCAACGGGCAGCACATAATCAATGCAAATGGACATAGAACGACACCCTGAACGCCACAACTTTGTAAAGTAAATCTCACTAAAGAAGCCTGGGCGTTTGCTCCAAGTTGTCCATGACTTCAGGTTTTGTACATACCGTGTAGGGAGGGATTGCTATAACTTACACATGCTCTTTTTGGCACCACACACTGTGTGGATTCGTTGTTAAAAGGCTTCTTTTTCCCCCCTTGTGTGATTTCCTTGCTTTGACAGGCTTTCTTTACAGACCCCTTTGTTCATAGCCTGCCCTAGCTGCTCATGGGATTATTTTAGGGATGCCAACCTCCAGGTGGGACCTGGAGACACACACACACCCGGAAGTGACATTGCCCCATTGCCGGCAGGCCCTATATGAGGAGAGGCTGAGGGACTTGGGAACGTTCAGTTTGGAGGAGAAGAAGCTGAGGGGGGACATGATGGCTCTCTTGAAGTATCTGAAGGGCTGTCACTGAGAGGAGGGCAGGGAGCTGTTTCTGTTGGCAGCAGAGGAGAGGACTCGCAATCATGGGTTTAAATTAAGGGCGGGAAGGTACCGGCTGGATTTTAGGAAAAACTCTTTGTGCAGTCAGAGTTGTGCATCAGTGGAATCAGCTGCCTAGGGAGGTGGTGAGCTCCCCCTCCCTGGCAGTCTTGAAGTAGCGGCTGGACAAACCCTTGTCAGGGATACTCTGGGTTGATCCTGCATTGAGCAGGGGGTTGGACTTGATGGCCTGTATGGCCCCTCCCAACTCTGTGATTCTATGATGCTAGGGCTCTTCCTGCTGCTGGCGACATGGCTGAAATGCAGGGCTAGGCCTCCCTCACTGCCAGCAAGTCCCCCTGCCAGCCAGCTGATTGGTTGAGGAGGGGGGGGTCATGGTCCGGGAACAGGGGATCCCCTGCTCCTGGCAGCAGTCTGGTAACCCTCCCCAGGGTCCTATCCCACCACTCTGTCCCGTATACCACACTGGCTCTTGAGGATTTTGTAAAATGTAAAGAGGCCATTTGTAAGCATTGTATCCCGTGATCAGGCAGCTTTTTCTTCAGTCAGTGATTTCAGTGATTATTGGAACAGCACACAACAGCAACACAGAACGCACAAAACAACCCCAACTTATATACAGCTTGGGACTGGCTAAACCGCACCCCTAGTAGAACAGTAAGGTCCAATCATAAGTGAGCGCTTAGGACCAATAGGGTTTGTTCCCGCCGAAAGTCATAGTCTTCCCTGACTGGTCCATTGCACAGTGGCAGCCAATCATGCTGTTGATTTTAGGATACTGAGAGTCCGTGGAGCTTGTGACTGAAGTTCAGGCTCATTCTACAATTCAGGCTATCCATATAACACAATACATAACAGTGAGCCTACAAGTCATATAAGTGTTAGAGACCTCAGGAAGGCCTTACATTCATTTACTCTTTGTATATTCTCACCTATTAAATCAGATTACATCAGCTTTACTAATCTTATCTTCACCAAAGATTATTTGTAATAGTTTGGAGGCTATCGCTGGTGATTAAAATTTGCGATGATAATAACTGGATGGTTTTTCTTTTCTTTTTCTGACTTCCTGCAGTCCCGGTCCCAGGGAACGATCATGTTCAAGCTGATTCCTGTTTCAGACCGACCAGTCAGTAACCAAACAACGGTAAGGCACATCTGTCTCTTCAGAGCTTTAATCCAATAACATTCTGCTGTCAGAACAATCCCCCAGCTGTCAGTAAATATATCATGGTAACACAGAGAAAGCAGGTTTGATACAAAAATCACAGCACTAAGGCTGTTACACTGTGTAAAAACATTTTTTTTTACTGGACATGTAAAGTCCAAAAGGTAATTTAATTCAAATTTTATGATCACTATAATTCATACATATTCAGTATGGTCTATATAGGACTCCTTAAACAGCTCAGCATCAGAAAACAGGCGAATTCTTTTCCTGTACAGTCCAAGGTCTTTTTAAGGCTTAACATATTCAAACTGGCCCTACAGGACTCCTAAATACAACTAATTATTGAAGACAGCCAAGCCCTCTTCTGTACAGCTAAAGTCTTTTCTAAAGTAGTCAGTGGCAACGAATGCCCAGGTTCTCTTCATTTCATCATTTTCCTTTCTTCAGGCCACCTTCCAAAAGAACCTGCCAAGTTCACAAAATAGGTTGTGACAACAGTCTGCATTTCAAGTCAGCTAGAAATTTTGTAGACTGTTGTCACAACCTATTTTGTGAACTTGGCAGGTTTATAGTGAATATCTACTCACATCGAACTTCCCTCTGACGTTTGTACATCTCTGTTCCAGTGGCAGCCATCTTGTGGCTGTGCCCGCCATGCTGTGCCGGAATTACAAAATTGCCCACGGGATGTAAAAGGTTGTGGACCCCGGGTTAGAGGTTATCAGAGTAAATTATACACAACAGGTTCTCTCAGCCCAGACTTTTGTAGCAGAGGAACTTAGCTCCTTGTATTGTTTTGAATGCTTTATTCCCGTGACAGTTCTTTACTTAATTAAAAGTTAATTTAATCAGCTTTCCTTGATCTGGGATGGGAGGTGGGGGGGGGCATAATATAATTTTGATAATGCACTTATTAAAGAGGGCTAATTGGTTCCATGCACTGACCTGGATAGCCCAGGCTAGCCCAATCTCCAAGGCTCCCTCTAAGCTGTGGAGTCTTGTGAGCAAAAATTCTACTTCATGAACTGCTGGCATTAAAGTTGTGAGCGAGCGATTTGGCTGCTGCATCAGTTAGTTTGCTCTGGAGCCATCCTTCCTGAGCTAGGACAAAAAATCCTGTGAGCCTGAGGCTAAAAAACTGTGAGCTAGCTCACACTAACTCAGTTTAGAGGGAACACTGCATCAGCTGTTAGAAGGAAAGCAGGGTCAGCTCTGGTTACTACTTGGGTGGGATACCGTCGAGGAAGTATGGGGTTGCTACACAGAGGCAGGCAATGGCAAACCACCTTATGAATGTCTCTTGCCTTGAAAACCCTATGGGGTCGCCATAAGTCAGCTGCGGCTTTTTAAAATTTTATTTGTTCAGCTTATATCCCACCCTTCTTGCAAGCGGGCTCAGGGTGGGTAACAACAGCAGAACACATCCAACCATTAAAACAAGTGACATAAGCAATAATAGTTAAAAACAGTTAAAACAAGAGAACGCCGGTTTAGTTAGCAGCAATTCATGGATCTTGCAACGTCAGAAAACAAGCAACAGAAACAGGAAACCTGCCAACCAAAGGTGAAAGATCTTTCACATGGGCAGATTTCATAGGGGAAGTTCTCACTGGGCCAGTTGATAAAGGAGAGCCCAATTGAGCTTGGAACTGGGACATATGTGTGGGATGATGGGCCTCACCGTCATGCTCTTTTCCCAACCCAAAGTGACCAGTGTTCCCTCTAAGCCGAGTTAGTGTGAGCTAGCTCACAGTTTTTTAGCCTCCGGCTCGCACATCACACATCTTATCTCAGGAAGGATGGCTCCAGAGCAAACTAATAGATGCAGCAGCCAAATCACTCACTCACCACTTTAATGCCAGTTGCTCCCAAAGTGGAATTTCTGCTCACAAGACTCCACAGCTTAGAGGGAGCACTGAAAGTGACAAGGAGGAAGACTTACGAGCTGCATCATGTGCTGTATTGTTATGTAACAGTCATTCACTTAATGCTGGAGATAAGACTTCGGCCAGGCCGTTCTCAAAGGTAAACACTCTCAATTCGGCCGTCTGATTCCTTCTGCTTCCAAACAGAATATCAACACAAGTTTCTTGCTGATATATTTATAGTCCAGAATACAATACAAAGCAGTCGAAGATGTTCCAGTTAAACAGCTTTTTGAGAATCCTTTCTCAAGACAGGACTTATACTGAAGCTATCAGGAACATACAAAACAAAGCAATCAGTCAAACATAATCAACAAGGGCACACAAAATTGCATTTATTCCTCAAAGGATGGTTAGAAAATCCTGTACACTAGATAATTTCGGTTTGCTTACCCACGCCTATTTCCAGCGCAGAAGCTCCTATCTCAGGCGCAGCGTCAATAAAGCAGCCAAAAAGGGAAAAATACCCACCCCATCAAGTTGGGGGGCGGGGTGGAAATTTATCCATGTTGATGCTGGTCAGATCTGACTTAAAGTCGTACATGCTACAGCTTGGCAGTTCACAAATTGGGAGTAATTCTTTTCCTGCCTTCCATGTTGTTGCATCAGCTCTACGTGCGAGCGATGGCGGATTACTGGCCCCTTCAGGACCCGGCCATCCCTTGTGCTGACGCAGGACTGCCATTTAAGAAGGGAGACATTCTGCAGATTGTGGACCAGAACGACACCTTCTGGTGGCAGGCGAGGAAAGTTCTGGACCTCAGCATCTGCGCCGGACTGATCCCTTCTAATCACCTTCTGAAGAGGTAAGCGAGACCAGATACCGTTGGGGAAACCTGCTCATCATTGTTCAAGGACCCACAGTTAGTCTGCAGCTTTGCCAATGAACAATGGTGTTGAAACGGCTCTGAAGGAGGTGGTTAATAAGAGTGAGGCATACCATTTTGCCGTTTGCTGCATAATGAAATGGGAAAGAAATCAGGGTTTCCTGCAAAAGAAGTGGAAGGATGCTGTCAAACGCGATCTCAGCGAGAAGAATGCAAATGGCATAATCATAGGGTTGTGTTGTGATAAAGAAATCTTGATAAACGAATCACATGAGTTATAATTGCTTCGACTTGTGTGTGAATGAAAAAAAACCCACATTTCTGAAGGGGAAAAGACACTTCCTAGAGTCTAAATTAGCCACCTTTGCCAATAGAATAACATCTAGTGGTCATTCTGCAAGTAGGATTGTGAGCGCATGAAGGTGCCTTACAATGAATGTCTGCCTGTCTCCTGAGACTGGCAGCCACTCTCCAGGGACTCAGGCAGAAGGTCTTTCACATCACCTACTGCCTGGTCCTTTTTAACTGGAGATGTTGGGGACTGAACCTGAGACCTTCTGCATGTGAAGCAGAGGCTCTTCCACTGAGCCCTCCCGCTGGAACCCAGGTAAGACCTGGCAACCCTGATTGCTGTGCTTCTGACTTGCGGGTATTCGGAAAGGTTGGAACACTGAGGTCTCTAAGAGAGCTTTTGGAGGCTCCTAAGATATGGCTAGTTTCCATGACTCTAGAGTAGCCTACTTTTGAGAGCACACCAACAGTGCTAGTGTTTTATATTTATGTGTGTGTGTGTGTGTGGGTAGGTAGGTAGATAGATAGATAGATAGATAGATATAAAATCATATATTCATTCACAGCTTTTATTGGTATATTATGATTATTTTATGCTACCTACTTTGGTTTCGACTTTAGGGGGAAAAGGCAGGCTATAAATGATAGGTGAATAAATGGTGCTAGAAGAACTTAGAGAATGGTGCTTAGAGAGCCATTCTTCTACCTTTCTCACTCAGGAGGAAATCTCTCGTTTAAAATGTTAGATGCCGCCAGCACACCTGTATCTCACCAGACACCATCTTCAAAAAGATATGCGCACACACATGCCCCCCATAAAGGAAGAGATGAGTCTTCTAAGATAGTTTCTGCCACCTACTGGTGTTGGGGAGTCTTTGCAAGTGGTGGCCAAAGTGGTGGCCAAAGGTGCCATCAAGTCGCAGCTGGGCTTATGACAACACCATAGGGTTTTCAAGGCAAGAGATGCTCAGAGGTGGTTTGCCATTGCCTGCCTCTGCGTAGCAACCGTGGACTTCCGTGGTGGTCTCCAGGGCTCATTTCGTAGCAGGAGCTCCTTTGCCTATTAGGCCACACACCCCTGATTTATTTATTTATTTATGATGTAGCCAATCCTCCAAGAGCTTACAGTAGCCCTGTAAGAAGAGCTCTGTAAGCTTTTGGAGGATTGGCTACATTAGGGGTGTGTGGCTTAATAGGCAAAGGAGCTCCTGCTACGAAATGAGCCCTGGTGGTCTCCCATCCAAGCCCTAACTGGGGCTGACCCTGCTTAGCTTCCAAGATCTGAGGAGATTGGGCTAGCCGGGGCCACCCAGCTCAAGTCTCTTTGTAAGTACCTATATTTTAAAAAATATATCTGCTGCTCTCATTAATCTGAACCACTTTTAAAATATCTCCTTTTCATCAAAGATCTAGTCAAAGCTCTATCTTCATCAAAGATCTATTTCATCTATTAATCCTAACCAGTAAATTAATGTAAATGCCCTACGGTAACGTTACTTCATCATCTCTGTGCATCGTATTGATGAAATCCAGGCCAGAATGGCCCAAGGACCCTGGAGGGGTTTTTTGCCTTCCTCTGGGCATAGAGCAGGGGTCACCGGGGGAGTCAGAGGAGAGGGGAGGTAGTTGTGAATTTTCTGCATTATGCAGGGGGTTGGACCCTTCCAGCTCTTATATTTCTATAAACTGGTTGCTTTTCTCATGGCTGCCTGGGTCATCGTTATAAATGGGAAACTCACGGATCAGGGCCCGAAGGGCGGCTGATTGGATGGGATTTCATTCCTGACATTCTTGGCTTCTTAGCAAGTCTGCCAGTTTTTCCTTTTTCTCATTAATTAGTGGTGCCATGATAAGGCCCAGTTTAAGACCTAGGGATAATTGGCTTGTTTCCTTAACGTGTTACACTTTTCCTTTTTTCTGTTCAGGAAGCAGCGGGAATTCTGGTGGTCTCAGCCCTTCCAGCCTCACCCATGTCTCAAGTCAACAATATGTGAGTGCAGAGATTTTTACTGATTGCCAGTTGTAAGGGGAAAATTTGTCCTTCTCTTAAAAGAAGAGTGAATTGAGAAATGATTGTGCTTTTAAATAAATAGCTACAAGGTGCGGGTTACGGCCCTTCACAACGTAGGACACCCCCCCCCCCCCCCCCATATCTAAGGGACACTGTACGAACCTGTGTACCAGTTATGGTCTTCCACTCGCTTCCTTTTAGGTGTTCTCTCATTAAATAGGGTTGCCAGCTCCAGGTTAGGAAATATCTGGAGATTTTGGGGGTGGAACCTGAGGAGGGTGGGGTTTGGGGAGGGGTGGGACTTTAATGGGACATAATCAGGGCCTCTAAGAAGGGGAGCCAGCAGGGCCATTTGGCCTGGACCTCACATTCTCAGGCAGGAGGGGGTCCCCCTCAAATTTACACTTTTGATGTTAACTCTTAATTTGGTTATAGTTGCAGACACAGAAGTACTAGCCTTCCCAACCTCCCGTTTTAAATAAAAATGGGAACGTTTATTACAAAGTGTTGTCGTGTTCTTTTTCTTATTGTATTAAATGTAAACATTTAAAATATAATGCTACTAGTTTTGTACCATTGTTTTTGCACTTCTTCGTTTTTTAATTTACGGGGGGGGGGGGGGCTCAAAAATGTCAGTGGCCCGGGCCTCTCTTGACCTCTGTGAGGGCCTGGGTATAATGCCATAGAGTCTAGCTTCTACAGCGGCCATTTTCTCCAGCTGAATTGATCTCAATCGCCTGGAGATGGGTTGTAATAGCAGGAGAGCTCCAGCCACCACCTGGAGGTTGGCAATCATAGTAGTCATTAAAGGGGCCCTGCTTGGTATTGATGAGGGGGCCCCCCCCAGCTTTTTGTGTTTCCTCTCTCTTTATGGAGGGGGTTCCCTGAGGAGGTGAGGAGAGTTGGGGTGGGGTAATTTGGGGTTTATCGTTATTCAGTTATTTAATTATGCATCGTAAGCTGCCTTGGGCCATGGGGAAAGACAGGATGTAAATGTTTTAATAAATAGACATATATTTCACATGCTGTCTACCACTGTAGAGTACATCTGAATGGATAGTGAGGGGTGCCAAGTACCTGGGGGAGGGGGAGTGCTGTCCCTTTCACGGAGTTTTGCATGGCTTTCTGCAAACTATGCAAAACTGAAATATTCAAGAGGGCTTTTCTAAACAGGCAGTAGAGTTGCACTGTACTTAACGGTTCACAAAGTTACTTAGGACTGTAGTCTATATTGTTGCATATAGCTTGCTGAAACTAGAGAATTTTGTATTGTATTTGTATGAGACCTCCAAGGAATACCAGGGTCATGACATAGAGGCAGGCAATGGCAAGTCACCTCTAAACATCTCTTGCTTTGAAAAACCGACACGGTCGCCATAAGTCAGCTGTGACGTTTTCTGCAGTGTCCGGTTTCCCCCTGCCTCCTCTTCTACTCATCCACGGCTTTCCCTCATTTCCGCAGATGATTTCTCCCTCCCAGGAGCAAAAATGCAGTTTGCCCCCTCTTGCGGCACAGCATGGGAATTCCCAGAAATAGGGAAGTCTGATGCTGTGAAGCAACAGAGAACAAACTGCGTTTTTGCGCTCGGGACTGCAGAAACATCCGCGGAAACAAGGGAAAGCAGCGGATGAATACAAGTGCAGGTGTGGGGAAACCCAACACTGCGGAAATTGTCTCAGACACTTTCCACCACCGCCACCACCAATGTGTCGTGTTAATACTTCCGCTTTGCTTCAGTTCTAGTTTTTAGACCTCTGGTTGGTTCCACAACCCTAATTCGTGCTGCATTGTTCGATGCATGTCCCATCCCCTCGACTGTATTGACTCGCTCCATATAAACCGCCTTGAGTCCGAGTGAGAAAAAACACAGACTATAAATGACGTAAATAAATCAAATAGGTGCTGTTATGTACCTCCATGCCATGAAAAGCTTCAGCTGCTGATCTCCATATATTAAGCCTTTATTAAAGGAACAGGACATTTTCCTCCAGACCTGTCAGCCACAGAGTTGCCAGGTCTCCCACTATGGCAAGATATTTTCTGCGGGAAACCTCCTCCCGCTGGAAATTCTATGTACTGCCACCACGCCTCCTCAAGCCCCTCCCTCCCAGCTTCCACCAGCTGCCAGTGTGGTTACCACTTTCCATTCACTTGAAAATACAAGACACTTTGGCCCTTTCTGCACTCTCCTTTTAATCCATGTTCACCGCAGTATCCTCCAATCAATTCTGCACTAAAATCAAATTCAACCTTCTTTTTATTCTGGGTCCCCCCTCCCCATTCTGCATTACATTACCTCCCTCCAGTGGTCAGCCCAGTTTCAGCCTGCTGTTGCCCCGGGGTTATTTGGATGCTGTTTTGCCCTGGACTTAAATTGCCTCAACTTGAACACTGAGAAAATCCAGAGTGGCAGGCAAATGCAGAAAGGATCTTTGTCAAAACTAGCTCTAGGAGGGTTTTTTTAAGATCTTGGTAATGGTCAGTTACAGTGTTGATCCATATTATCATCTCTTAGGTAAAAATTATCGTATGGCATTGTGTGTAGAATAACCAGGAGATCCTTAGGTTGTCTGGCAGCCACAAGTTCTAGCTCTTAGTGTTGTGCAGTGGCGAGCTAGACTTGTTTTTAGGGGCTGAGAGAGCTCTGAAAGAGCTGTGACTGGCCCAAGGTCACCCAGCTGGCTTCCTGTGGAGGAGCAGGGAACCAAACCCGGTTCCCCAGTTTAGAGCCCACCGCTCATAACCACAACACCAAAACTCTTAGATGAAATGATACAACATTTTGTCCCCAGCAACAAAATTCTTCAGATCTCCTGTGTTTTTTTTAATCACTGCTTCCATGGATCTGCTGAGGATAGTGAGTACTGTGGAAGAAGGTGAGTAGTATCCGGATTTCGTCTGTTTCTTTATAAAATTCATAATGTCCGCTTGCATGTCACAGCTTAGCTGAACTCTCAGTATAGAAGACTCAGACTTGTCATTATTCGCACCAGTGATTTGAACTGAATACTTTCTCATAGAGGTATTTGCAAAGAATCTGAAATGGCAATTTGTAATCGGTAGACTCCCGCAGAGGGAAAACCTCACTCTGTTTTCTCAAAGAAATCACTACCCAAAGCTGCTTTTACCACTGCTAGGAAAAACTTATAGGTACGTTCATGTTTTTCACTTTGGAGGTAACAGGAGAAGATCTGCCCTCCTGACAGAGTGGGGAAGGGAAGGTTACCAGGCAGCCAGGGGTAGAGGATCCCCAGCTCCTGTTTCTTGGCACTGTTCAGATCAGATCAGAGGCAGGAGAAAAAATAATAATAATAAAGGCTGTTAAGCCAACAGCATGGTGTCAGATCTGGAAAGATCTGGAAGTGACATTGGTCCTCTCTAAGAGTTGCCAGAAGTCTATGCTGTTACCACAGAGTTTTTGGCAATTCCTAGAGAGGCATGACATCAAGCCACTATGGATGTGGAAATCAGATCCTCCATTATGATCTAGGATCTTCTTGGACTCTAATTTGCCCAGTCAGAAGGAAATAGTTACATAACGCACCGCACCCTAGCGCAGTGTTAGAAATACTAAGAAGGATGTAAGGATTGAATCTTAGTGTGAATTATTGATTATATTTAGATTTCCTGCATCACTGGGGCCTCAATCTGGTTCTTTTTCTCACTTTTGTTTCCGACAATGTAAAGAAGATGACATGCAGATCGATGAGAAGTGTGTCGAAACAGGTAATTGACTGAGTTTCCAGCAGGTAGGGTTTGTTAGTCTCTCTTCCATCACTAAAAGGTATCTAAAACCTTACATCTAAATGAGTGAAGGGGTCTGTTAAAATAATTTCTAACAGCACATGTAGAACAAATTGTGTGTCTGCCTAGAAAAAGAAAATTGAGGATGTAGTTACAGCTAATGCTTTATGCAGAAGAGAACATTCAGGAAAGGCTGGGTATCAGCTTGGTATCAGTCCCTGTTGGAACTCTTGACTCTGTGTTGTGTGTTTGAGTCTGTCTTCAGACTGTTTGAAACGTGAACACTAAGAATCCCTTTTACTCCCAAACTATTTCTTTTACAATCAGGGCTCATTTCGTAGCAGGAGCTCCTTTGCATATTAGGCCACACACCCCTGGTGTAGCCAATCCTCCAAGAGTTTACAGTAGCCCCTGTAAGAAGAGCTCTGTAAGCTCTTGGAGGATTGGCTACATTAGGGGTGTGTGGCCTAATATGCAAAGGAGCTTCTGCTATGAAATGAGCCCTGTTTACAATTATGAGTATTAGTAGAGTGGCCTGTAAAACAGACACAACACATTAAATTTGAATCATAAGCCACAGAGATGTGGCTCATTCCACTGGCTTGATGGTTGCACGTCATCTTGTTCCTCTGTCATAGAGATGCAGGCATAGAGAGGCACAAGAACTGGTTTCCAGTTACCTTTTTTTTTTTTTAATTGGTATTTTTCATATGTGTGTGTGAGTGCGTGTGCACCTGGAAATCATGGTGACCTCTGGTGGCTGACTCCTACTGGGGGCCTGGAGGATATTTGGAGAGGTGGCTGAATAAAGCCTGCCCCTGCCTCCCAGCTGCTGGTATTCCAAGGCGGTCTCTCATCCAAGTACCTACTAGAGTTGACCATGCTTAGCTTCTGAGATTTTACAAGATCAGCCTTGCCTGGGCTATCCAGGTCAGGGCTCCAGTTACCGTTTTTGCTTTATGACAAGGCAGTTTGCATGTTCTCTACCCAATGGGGTGTCTTCTTCCATGCTAAGAAAACAATGAGTGTGGTATGGCTAGAGTGCCCTGACCTGGATAGCCCACCCAGCCCAATCTCATCAGATCCTGGAAGCGAAGCAAGGTTGGTCCTTGCTGGTACTTGGATGGAAGACATCCAAGGAAGACCAGGGTTGTTAAGCAGAGTCAGGCAATGGCAAGCCACCTCTGAACGTCTCTTGCCTCGAAAACCATACGGGGGTCACCATAAGTCATCTGTGACTTGACAGCAGAAAAAAAAAAGTGGCTTGCAGTGCCATCCTAAGCAGAGTTAAATCATTCCAAGCCCGTTGACTTCAATGGACTTAGAAAGGTGTAACTCTGCTTACACCCTTTACACTGTGAAGCACTTAAATGCTGAATACACAAGCTGGCGTGTCACACAAACACTCTAAATGGCAGCCACTGGCTGCCTTGGCTGTAAATGAAGGGCCAGTCTGTTGTATTAAACCAATAATATACTCTGGACTCTTTGAGTCTGTAACTCTGATGCAGTGCGCTGAGTCTTTCATTCTCAATTCCAAGGGGAAAAAATAATTCTGAACGTTTAATAAGCTTGAATTCAAAAGCCTCTCGTAATAACCTCAAATCCTTCTTAAATGGTAAGCTTTTTCCCCGGTCACCATTTTAATGTATAATGCTTCCAAGCATTTTATTTATTTATTTTATTTTATTGGACTTGTATTCCGCCCTCCCCGCAAGCAGGCTCATGGCGGGTTCCATCAATATCAATACAATTAACAGGAACTATTAAAACCAGTTTAAAACAACAAATTATTAAAAACAACAAATCATAAAATGCCATGCAAAAACTGATCAAATGTCTCAGCAGTTAAGATGGAACAGAAGAGTGGGTTCCCAGGTGGCTGAATCCAGGACACTGATGTGAGGCCAACCAGAAAAGTAGGGCTGCCAGGTCCCCCCAGGGGGGCGGGGGTTTCCCCGCCGAAACAGCCCCCAATCCGCCAGATCAGGCTGGCGGGGGGAACCCTGCCCCCAAAGTGCCCAGTTTGGGCCAATGTGCCCAGCGTGATGACGTCACTTCCAGGTGACGTCATCACATTGAGCACGTCGCTGGTCGACGCTCTAGCAATCAGCCTGGAAACTCTATGGTACCGTAGACGTGCCCAACGTGATGATGTCACTTCCGGGTGATGTCATCGCGCTGCACACACACTTCATGCATGCACAAATGTCCCAGCCTAGGACCGATGCTCCCCCGCTAATTCAGGTAAGTGACTTGGTGACCCTACAAAAAGGAAGTGGGGGGGACATCCACTGCCTCAACTAAAAGCCCAGTGAAAGAGCTCCATCTTGCAGGCCCTGAGGAACTGTAGTAAGTCCCACAGGGCCTTGATCTCATACAGGAGCTCATTCTACCAGATAAAGGCCAGGACCAAGAAGGCCCTGGCCCTAGTCGAGACAAGTCAGACGTCCCTGGGGCCGGGGGACTACCAAAAGGTGTTTGTTTGTTGATTCAGTGTTGTACAAGGCTCATATGGGGAGAGCTGGTCCCGAAGGTATGCTGGCCCCTGGACATATAGGGCTTTAAAGGTGAACACCAACACCTTGAAACAGATCTGGTATTTTGTATGTTTCAACAAATAAGACAGACTTGAAGCCAGATCCAACTATACTTGAACTCTTTATACGGATACAGAAGTTAAGCAATGAAAGTTGGGGGGGGGGCCCTCACGAAAAGGAACTTAGACCTTAGTGCCCTTTTTGATGTATTAGAATGATCTGAGACAGGGATAGTATTGAAATGAAATATATTTGCTGTTTTTGCTGACTGGATGACTTAAAAGATGAGGAAACTTTTGAGTCTGGTAAGTAGAAGTCTTTTTTTTTATTATTTGGGTGGCTAAATCATCCTTTTTTAAAAAGTTTCAAAAGTATGTGGTAGAAAGGGAATCCAACTATCCCATCCTGAAAATGGATGGCGACATCTTTGTGTAGAGCTTTGTTTCTAGTTTCGGAAAGCCATTTTGTCGCTGCCTTCCCTGTGCTTTCCAAGTTAAATCGGAAGATTTTGGTGGTTGGCTTTAAGACGATTGGGTCCTCTTCTCTTTAACAAAAGGGCTGTGTACATTACAGTGAGAAATGCAGAAGGAGGCAGGTGTCAGTAAGGACTGATAATGAGATTACATTACATAAGTACCATTGAAGGATTAATCTACTTCATTGTGTCCTTATTACTTTAGATCGAGCAGGACCCAATTTTGGTGCTCAGACAGCAGGACGAAGTTGTGCATTAGAAACTAAAAATGGGGCAGGTTACCCATAATGTCTAAAGCATATCCCTTCCCTGAGAAGATAAGGGAAGTGTGAATAATAACAGTCACTGTAAAAGGGTATTGGGGTTGCCGGCTCCAGTGGCGCCTGGAGATCTCCCACTATTACAATTGATATCTCGAGACAGCCAAGATTAGTTCCCCTAGAAAATGGCTGCTTTGGAGAGTGGAGTTTATGTTGTTCTATACCCTGCTGTGGCTCCTCCCCTTCCCAAACCCCACCCTTCCCAGGCCCCACCCTCAAAATCTCCAGGTGTTTCCCACCAATCCAGAGCTGGCAACCCTAGATGGGATGCTATTTTTTCCCCCATGGAGTCCTATTTTCAGAGCAGAACTTTAAAAAAAACCAAAACTTGCTCAACTACATTCCACTGCATATCTGAGGATTTTTCATGTAGTTCAGCAGGACAGAACAAATGGAATGAGCTCCAGTGGCTGTTTGGCATTATGATATAGTGGAGGCGATCATAGAACTGTGTGGAAATATGAAATGTCTCAAGGGGAGGTTTGAAACGGAGGACGCTGCCGGTGGGAACCGGTTTGCCCAGGGACACTTTTTGTGGAAAGAGCTCAGAAAAGACAAGCGCAACAGGGATTTTTAAAAGTCAAGGAGAGAGCTGTGGTCACACAGCAAGCTTACCGCGATTTGTTCCCGCTGTAGATTTGTTCAAGAATATCGTTTAGCGGGTTCAGATGATCACACATCCCTTGCCCAACCACTTATGTTGCACGACAAGGCTCCAAGCACTGTCCTGACGCATGTGCCCATATGTACGCATGTGCATAAGAAATTTTTAAGACCCGATCAAAATGACCGTGTGACCACAGCCGAGGTTAAGGCAGAGTTTTCAGTCAGACTGGAATGCTCCCCCTAAGCTGTGGAGTCCTGTGAGCAAAAATTCTGCTTTGTGAGCTACTGGCATTAAAGTTGTGAGCGAGCAATTTGGCTACTGCGTAAATCAGTTTGCTCTCTGGAGCCATCCTTCCTGAGCTCAGACAAAAATCTGTGAGCCGGAAGCTAAAAAACTGAGCGAGCTCACACTAACTCAGCTTAGAGGGAACACTGGACCAGATCAACTCTCAAGGGGCAGAAGTGAATGGTCTAATGCAGAGTTGAGATGAAAAGTTTTGGGACGAGGCTGATGTAGTCTGTAGCCAAGGTAAGAAATACATGTAGCTGTGTGATATTTTGGAGAGACTTATAAAATTGTCAGCCTTGGTGGCACTATCCTACTTTAGTCAACCATGTTACATTGTGTTTACGTTCTGCTAATCTGCTCCTATCGATATTTGTCCACTCAGATGTGGACTCAAATTCCTGAGTTCCCTAATTTTTAATGTGGGTCTTCCTCTTCTTACATTCCCTTACCACAAACCAGAGGAGCTCAAAGAAGGTAATCTGAAAACATTCCTTGCTCTTTGAGATTGTACGGAGTAGGTTGTCGGTCATATTTTTACTGTCGGAAAACTGGGAACGCGCTTGTGTTGCACTGGTTTTTAAAAACTGTACAAATTGTAGTCAAGTCTGATAAATATGCACAGAAGTTGATACATAAGAAATACAAGGCAACACAGTGTATCAAATGAGCAAAACACTAGCAAAACCACTGTGCATAAATACACACTGTATGTGTTCTGTAATCACCAAAAAATATTTTCTAATAATTATGTAGCACACAATGTCATAGTATTCATTTACAATTAAAGTCTCAAATATATGCAATAAAATATTATTGAAATCTCTAACACACCCATGGGAAGGGCTGTGGCTCAGTGGAAGAGACTCTGCTTGGCATGCAGAAGGTCCCAGGTTCAATCCCTGGCATCTCCAGTTAAAAGGACCAGGCAAGAGGTGAAAGACCTCTGCCTGAGACCCCGGAGAGCTGCCACCAGTCTGAGTAGACAATGCTGACCTTGATGAACCAAGAGTCTGATTCAGTATAAGGACACTTCATGTGTTCATGTGATAACAATAGGCATGAAGGGGTTGTCCCTAAACACAAATGATAAGCAGCTCCAAAAGCTAAGTCTATAATCTGCAGAGTACAGATGAAAATGCCCCCAATCTGCAGCTTGCAATTTGCATGTAAGTTATAGGCTGACGAGACTCCTGGGTAATAATTCTCATTTCAGAGATTCTCATGTCTGTTCTTTGTCAGAGTGCCGAAAGGAGTCTACGCAAGAAGCTTGAATCTGGAGCCAGATTCTTTTATTGCCAATGATCAGCAATGACCAGTCTCAACTAGACGAGAAGAACAAGTGTTTCAAACTTGCCAGGGACAAAGAAAGGCTCTCATTAGCTAAATTCTAATAAATAATTATTAGAAAACAATTTTTGGTGATTACGGAATATATACAGTGTGTGTATACCATGGCTAGACACCATAAAAGTTGACACCAGCCTGAGTATGGAACGATTCAACGAAACTGTACAAGATCAGAAAACGTGAAGAGAGCTGGCCCATCGAATCACCAAGAGCTGGACATGACTGAACAGTAACAACAACAACATATAGTGTGTATTTTGCTAGTGTTTTGCTCAGAAGTTGATATATGGCAGAAACAAAGCATGTGTGTAATGGGATATCAGTGTTTGTTTACTGAATTGCAGCACATTGCACAATATAGACACTCATCAGCAGTGTGAATAACCCAGACTGGCCCCAGCTTGCCAGAGCTTGGAAGCTAAGCAGGTTTGGCCATGGTTAGTATTTGGATGGGAGACCACCAAGTAAGACCAGGTTTGCTACACAGAGGAAGACAAATTGCAAACTGCCTCTGGTCATTTCTTGCCTTGAAAACCCCATGAGTGGGTCACCTGCAACTTAATGGCACTTAATTATTACCCCGAAATGGATGTAGTGTCGCCAACCTCCAGGTGGGGCTTGGAGACCTCTCAGAATTACAGTCATCTCCAGACTACAGAGATCAGTTCCCCTGGAGAAAATGGATGCTTTGGAGGGTGGACTCCATGGCATTATGCCCTACTGAGGTCCCCTGCCCTTCTCAGGCTCCACCCCTAAATCCCCAGGGATTTCCCAACCCAAAGCTAGGAATCCTACCTGGATGGCCCAGGCTAGCGCAGCCTCATCAGATCACCAAAAGTAACCAAAGTCAGCTCTAGTTAGTTCTTGGATGGGAGACCACAGAGGACTGGGATGCTACACAGACAGGTGATGGCAAACCACCTCTGAACATCTCTTGCCTTGAAAATCCTACAGGGTTGCCATAAATTGGTTGCAATTTGATAGCAAAAAAGGGGGGGCACTAATCATCTGCACGGATAGTGATGCTCTTTATGCAAGCTGTGGCTGTAGAGGGAACTCTTTGGATATAGCAGTATCTATTCATTAAGTACATGGCTAATGTGTTAAGTTGTAAGTAGGATGGAGAGCAGTTATACAGGATTGCTCCTTATTTTTGCAGAACAACCTATTCACCGCCAGGCTGTTCACCTGCGATGGAGAATAAATATAACCGGGACAAATTTATGCCCACGTAATAGTATAATTTTATGTACCCTCCTTTCCCAAGCAGCAGGAAGCTTACAAGGTCCAAATCCTTAAGAGGAGAGAGCACTGGAGATGTATACTGCCTTTTAAAATAAAGTATTATTGTTTACAAATATACAGGTCGAGCAGATCCTGAGCAGGCAGGCAATCCTAGTCCCAAAACAGCACAGGGGCACCTGAGGCTTCTATCAGCCAGCTAAAAAAAAACCCTAGTACCGTCTTTTCTTTCTTTCATCTGTAATCTCTTGGCCTCAGGAACCACACCCACACTGGACTGCAGACCAGTTTCACAGCTATTTCCCATGCCAGAGGTGGGCTTCAGGCAGAGGAAGCATACTGGGCCCATAACCTATTGGGGTTAGCAGGTATAGTTAAGCCAGTAACCACTGACTATTTAGCACAGTGCATAAAGCTGCTAATGCAGGAGCACATCCAACCAGGGTAACAAAGCTTAGAGTGCCACAAAGATACACAGAGCCACATTTTCAGTTTAAAAGACTAATACTAGTCTCTTTATTCTAAAACTACAATCTGGACAGGAAAGAGGAGAGATAGGATAGTATTCTGGCCTAACTAAGGATGGACTCTGATGGTGAGAGGCCGTCTGAGTCATGGTACCAAGATGAGGACAGCATGTCCTCCTTCTTGGTGCGTGCAGGAGGAAGGGGAGAGAAGTTCTGGGGGAGAGAATGACTGGATGGAAGGAAGTTGTTCCCTGATATCTCCATTCTACATATCAAAGGGATAGTGACAGGAGAGTAAACACAAGAAAGGTCAGTGTGACTATCTAGCACCTTCACTTCCAACACTACCAACAGGTTTCAGACAAGCCCAGTTGCCATTAATAACTTATTATTCATTCACCCTGAACCTCATAACAGAGAGGTGTCTCTTAAGAGGTTAACATGACTCTAGATCAGGGATGGCCAATCTGCAGCTCAGGAGCCACAAGCAGCTCTTTCACACAGTCTAATTTAATGTGAATAAAAAGTAAATGTGCATATTTTTCTATAAAAACGTGTGTGTAATATTTGTTTATGTCTTGCGGCTCTCAAACATCCGACATTTATTCTGTGTGGCTGTTATATTAAGCAAGTTTGGCCACCCTCTGCAGTCTAGATTATTTTGCCAACTCCTGGTTGGGAAATACCTAAATATTTTGGAGGTGGAGCCTGGGGAAGATAGGGTTATAGGTGGGGAGGGACCTCTGCAAGGTAATAATGCCATAG
Source organism: Lepidodactylus listeri (assembly GCA_029233225.1). Lineage (NCBI taxonomy): Eukaryota > Metazoa > Chordata > Lepidosauria > Squamata > Gekkonidae > Lepidodactylus > Lepidodactylus listeri. Next base: position 13,740,416 of record JARCFY010000010.1, on the reverse strand, counting down.
AATCCACCCTCCCAAGTAGACATTTTCTCCAGGTGAACAAATCTCCATCGTCTGGAGATCAGTTGTAATTCCAGGAGATCTCTAGGTCCTACCTGGAGGTTGGCAAACCCTACTAAAGATGGCATTACTATTATGACTTCTTGTTATATAATGATTTCCCTTGCATATTTGATATTGGACATTTTTGTATCAATAAACTGTCCTCTGCATCTCATTCCTCTGGCATCTTTCACATCTGCCGTATTGGGAGGAAAAAGGTAAACGTTGACATAATTCACTTTCACATCTACTGTGTGGAGGGAAGGTAAAATCCAATAATCTGGTGGCACTTTTAAAAAGGTAATTTTTCAAATTCTAGCATGTACTTCCAGGGTCTGGAGCCTGCTTTGTCAGTGACGTACGAGCTTATGCTAGAATAAAACCTTCTTAGTTCTGAAGGGGCCATCAGGCTCCTGTTTAATTTTGTTCGGACAGACTGATATGGCTACTCCTCTGGAATTATTGCAGTTTGACAATCACTGTCCTTTCCCATTGTCCTTCCTTGCTTACATGTTGTGTCTTTCACATTATAGAAGAGGAAGAAATCACTGTGTCTGGTCAGCAGGTCTTTGTTGGTAAGTAGTCATTTTGAGATAGATGAAGAGTTTGCCGTTGCACCGTTGCTGGGCTGCCTTCTTGTATTTCACCCGAGATGCCTTCATCCTGGGCTTCGTCCCCGAATATCCCTTTACTCTTCCTTTACTATTGTCCTCCAAGCTGGCAACAGTCTGTTCTCCTTTAATCTGCTTACGAAGACGGCATTTCTTTGACTGCAAATCTCCCATGCAATGCTTTTTAAAGATCTGTTAGATCTAAGCTTCTGTTATTCATGACTTCCTCTGCTCTTGATGCAGTCTAGCAAAACTTCTGTCTATCAATAGATAGTAGAATGCATTGGAAATTCAGGCAATCTTCTGTTTGGAGCTAATCAAAAGCCAAATAGAAGACAGGAAACCTAAATGGTGCCCAGTTGTGTGCATTGTGAATTACTGAACACAATAGTCTAGACAGGCTCATGAAGGTTCATCTATCAATGGCTATGGAAACAAACTATTTATTTATATCCCACTTTTCTCCCCAATGGGAACCCAAAGCAGCTTACATCATTCTCCTCTCCTCTGTTTTATCCTCAGAACAACCCTGTGAGGTAGGTGAGGCTGAGAAGGGTGTAACTGGCCCAGATTCACTCAGCAAGCTTCCATGGCAGAGTGGGGATTCTAACCCGAGTTTCCCAGTCCCTAGTTTGACACTTTAACTACTACACTACACTGGCTCTTTATGAACCTCTTTGTTCAGAGACAGCAGCCCTCTGAATTCCAGATGCTGTGGGCAACATCAAATGGGGACTGCCTGCATACCTAGCTTGTGCCCAAGGGCATTTGACTGGCTGCTGCTGGAATAGGGTTACCAGAGGTATTTTCAGATGGGCAGCTAACCCCCCATTGGCCCGGCTGTAATTTGAGCTAGATCTTTTTGATCCAGCATTGCACGACCAAACAGCCCGCCCGTGAAGCGCTTCACCGCACTTGACTCCCACGGTGGATTGTCTAGATGGCATCCACCATGAGGAGCCGTGCGGTTGGCTTTTTTAAAAAAATCCTGTCTGCACATGCGCATAGGCGCCTCACTATATACTTGTTTTTTCACGCATGCGCATACTAAAATAGTAAAAACACTGCCAGCGGTACCTTCCTCTAGGTACCGTTTCACTTAGTAAAGTTGATCAAAGTTCAGGGGACCGTCAGAAACATAACAGTGTTTGGATCGCTTGAGCAGAGGTCTGGGGACGTCGCATATTTACGTGGTTATGTGCGCATCGCTAAGAGTTTTTTAAAATGGTGGCTGTTCGGGATGGTCTGGAGACCATCCCTACAGGCTGATTGCACGCTGGTGGAACGACCTGACAGTGGAAAGTCTGGCATTGGCCCGTCAGCCAGCTTTAGACCAGACTTTAACCACTAACTTTTAAGTACAGATCCGATGGGGATCGACAGGCTACTAACAAAAGCGGCACGATTCCCAGATGTTGAGGTCTGGACGTACACTTTAAATCCACCAGGCACTTATGCCTGGCGTGGCTCAAAAGAGCTGTATGAACGTACCCAAGGTCCCTCTGGGCAGCCGGCAGGGGACAGGGAGTGAGCTCACCAAGAGCTGGGAGGGTTTTTTGCATGTTTCAGCAAGGTGCCCAGGTAACTTCCAGTGTGACCTGGAAGTGACATAGGAATGTTGTGGTTGTCAGGCTGACACTCTGGTTTTGGGGCAAAAACTCTATGTAGAATTATTGGCAGAGTAATTAACATAGCAACGGTGCACAATCTGATTACAGAGTAGATAAAGATTTGTTTAGGAATTAACATACTTGATAGAAAAGAGGAGAGAGAGAGGTTCCTAACTATATCTCTAGCTGGGAGAGAGAGTAATACTGAGTGTGGCACTTCTGAGAAAAGGGGGGAAATTGCTCCGAGAGCAGCAATCTGGAGACCGACAAGGAATGACATTTATAAGGAGAGAAGGTGCTGACCTCACTGTCCTAATTGTCTTCTTGCTACCCTCTGCAGGGTCTTCTTCTCTTCTTCTTTGTACACCAGACCTTATTGCCTTTTCCAACAAGAATTAGCTTCTACCATAGAGGTTTTTTACCAAAAACCAGAGCGTCTCCCCAACATGCCTATGTCACTTCCAAGTCACATTGAAATCACGTAGACATGTCACTGAAATGTCAGGTATTTCTCCCTTGTTTGGGGGGTAATTCTCCCCACCAGCCAGCTGATCGGTGGCAGAGAGGTGGTGCCTGGCAGTGGGGGAACCCCACCCCGACCTGGGGGTCTGACATCCCTTTGCTGGAACTAAGGCTGCCGAAACTGCCCCCAATCTGCCGGTCTGGATCAGGCTGGCAGGGAGAACCCCGCCCCCAAAGTGCCTGGTTCAAGCCGACGTGCCCCGCGCGATGACATCATCCAGAGGTGACATCATCATGCCGGGCACGTCGCTGGCCAACGCTCCAGCAATCAGGCTGATTGCTAGAACGTCAAGTCAGCGACAGGCCCAATGTGATGATGTCACTTCCGGGTGATGTCATCGTACTGCGCGCAAATGTCCCAGAACAGGACCGACTCTCCCCCACCGTGCCAGGTAAGCCACTTGGCAACCCTAGCTGGAATGCAGATAGGCCTTGATTTTGGTCCAGCAAGGCAGCTCTTGTGTTCCTTAAGAACAGCCGTCCCTCACCTTCCAGGTTTTGCTAAATGGCACCAGGAGAAAGAACCAGAGTAGGAGCCGTGGCATAACTGTGGTAATGGGAAGAATGAAGGTGGCTCAGTCTATTTCAAGTTCTGCAGCCTAGGCACCAGAAAGGGATATGGGTCTACCAAAACCAGGAGCACCGTGATATGTTGTAGAACAGGTGGAGCATTTGATGTGCTGAAAAACGTCAAGCAAGCTTAATCAGGCAGACCTACCTGTTTTGCGCAATGACCGGTTTCACGTTATCTTTCTGCCTTTCTCAGCTGGCTTCCGCAGAAGTATGCGCCTGTGTCGCAGGAAATCACGCAACAGCCACTTACCGTGTTATGCCCGGTGTCCCAGTGCCTGCTACAGTGCTGTAGCGGCACCTTACGAAGAGGTAGTGAGGTACCAGAGACAGCCTGGGGACCGGAACAGATTAATCGTGCTTGTGGGTAAGAAGCATTGACTTCTAACTGCGCAGTACAGACAACCTGGCATGATGGAATGTGATGCATTTGTGGTGAGCTTGAACTATTTGACTCAAGAACAGTGTGGGGGCATTGGATCTGCCTCTCTAGGAATGCAGCTTCTTGAAGCTGACCTGTGGTAGAGAAAGTCCTGTCTGGAAATGCAGGGCTCCAGGGTAGCTGAAGGAAAGCAGAACTTTCACTAGCCAAAGCAGGAAGTACGGAGTTCCTTGAACTGATGGACAGGTGGCAGCAGATCTCTTTAGAAAAGCAAATGCCCACAACCTCAGCAGAGACTCACTGTGCTATATAGCACAGGATTCCCCTAGCTTTTTGAGCCTGCAGGGCAGGCACATTTGGAATTCTGATGCAGCACGCTGGGCAAAGCAACAAAATGGCTGCCACGGGAGCCAACCGTAAAATGATTGCCACAGCGTAACTTCAGTAATGCAGTGCAGATCCTTGTGCTGTGGTGGCAACTGTTGTTTAAAAAAATCTGCACTACCAATCAAATCTCAAATAGCCAATCAAAAGACTTGCTGGGCAAAAGCCCTACCTGGCTCCGCCTACTTCATAACAACACTTGGCAGGCACCCAGAAAAGATGTTGGCAAGCACCATGGAGCCTACAGGTACCACACTGGGGATCCCTGCTATAGGATAATCACTTTAAGGGAACTGGGGTGAGCATAGGGTCGCCAGACCTCCCCTAGTGGAGGTGGGAGTGTCCCCCACTGCCAGGCCCTGCCCCCCAGCCTGTTGATCAGTTGGCCAGTGGGATGACTTACCAGTAGAAAGAAGCCTAGGCCATGTTGCTGGTGTCACACAGGAAGTGATATCATAGCACCAGTGACTTCTGAGTGATGCTCTGGTATTTGTGCAAAAACTCTATGGTAGAAGCCAGCTTTACCTTAGTTTTTTTCCTCAAATGCCAGAGTGTCACCCAGAAGTCACTGGCATGATGATGTCACTTCCTGTGTGATGCCAGCAACGTGGCCTAGGCCTTCTTCTTTCTACCGGTAAGTTCCTCCCATTCCCCACCAGTTGCCAGGAGGGGCCTGGGAACTCTAGGTGAGCATGGAATATTGTCAAGCATGGAAAATTGCTCCCTAGATTACTTCAGAGATAATAGCATGAGGGGATGAGAGGTCCTTTTAGATATGGAGACTCTTTTGATATCTTCTGCTCAGTTCCCTGTAGATCTCTTCTGCAGTTCCTGACAGCTCAGCCTGATGGTGCTCGTGTGATTTTATTTCCCTGCAGCAGTTTTGTTGTTGTGTGATTTGAGCACCATGGGCTGTAATAATCAGGCCTGCCAATGGCTTCATAGGCAAGTCAGCAAGCGTGTGGAGGATCTGTGCCGTTTTGAGAAAGGCCTTTGTGGGAGGGAGGAGAGACACTGAATATCCCAAGAAGCTTACTGCTGAGACCTGGAGGCTGAGCCCTACAAGGAAAGGCGGAGGGCCTTGGGAATGTTTAGTTTGGAGAAGAGGAGACTGAGGGGTGACGTGATTGCTCTCTTTAAATATCTGAAAGGCTGTCATTTGGAGGAGGGCAAGGAGCTGGCAGCAGAGGATAGGACCTGAAAAAACGGGTTTAAATTACATGCAGAAAGGTATCGGCTGAATATTGGGAAGAACTGTTTCACAGTCAGAGTGGTTCAAAGGTGGAGTCAGCTGCCTAGGGAGGTGGTTAGCTCCCCTTCACTGGCAGCTTTCAAGAAGAGGCTGGACGAATATTTGTCAGACAGGCTTTAGTCTGGTCCTGGATTGGTCAGGGGGTTGGATTAGATGGTCTGTATGGTCCCTTCCAACTCTACAATTCTATGATTCTATGACTACTCCTGCTTGGAAAATAACTATCTGTCCTTGTGTTACAAACATAACACCATGAACCACAGTCTTGCAGTGTTCATACGGAAGTTCTCTGTGCCTCTCTTGAAATTCTCAGGTCCTTCAGGCGTTGGAGTGAATGAACTACGACGGCGGCTTATTGGCATAAACTCTCATCAATTCCAAAGTGCAGTGCCACGTATGTAACATCTTATTTCTGTAATACTGACCCTAGCAGCAGCAGGAGAGGGCAAGCGACGGAGCCACACCATTCGATTGGTTTTGATAGCTATTGTTTGTGGTGAGATTTTTGTCGCCCAGCTTGAGAGAGGAAAGAAATCATGCGGACCTTTCAAGACTAGGGATGCCAGCCTCCATATGGGACCTGGGGATAACCTGGAATTACAGCTCATCTCCGGACTACAGAGATAGCTGGAGAAAATAGATGCTTTGGAGGGTGGACTTCATGGCATTGTACCCCACTGAGGTTCCTGTCCTCCCCAGGCTCCATCACCAAATCTCCAGGAGTTTCCCCACTTGGAATGAGCAACCCTGTTCCCCCACTGGTGGCCAGGGGCAACCCTGTTCAAGATACCCGAAAGCAATTGAAATGTGTCTCCGAAGCCCAGTATAAAGAGTTTACTTCTTGCTGGTGCCCTGCCCGTGGTAGAGAACTTGGGAGAGGGACAAGGTCCGTCTCTCACCCAGCACAGAACAGTTAAACCTGTCTCTGTGATGTATCGATCACTCAAGGAAATGTCTTTCACACTGAATTGGGCAACGGCAAACTATCTATAGTGGTTGCCAGCTACCTAGCAACTGGCTTTGTGGACTCCTGGGGAACTGTATAAGGCAGCAAACCTTTTGCTACTCAAATGTTATACTTTTGCTACACAGTTCTTGTGGGTTTTTTTTAAACTATTGAATGCATAGCTTACATGTATTAGCTTGATCCTCACAATGGCCTTGGACACCCGAAGCCGCCTTATAGTGGGTCAAACCATTGGTCCATCAAGGTCAGTATTGTCTACTCAGACTGGCAGCAGCTCCCCAGGGTCTCAGGTGGGCCTTTCCCATCACCTCCTGCCTTGTTCTTTTCTTTTAAAAAAATTAAAATTATAGGGATCATACAGAGCTTACTAAGATTAAGGACATAAGACAATAAATATAGTTTAAAAATATATCATTTAATTATAAAGTATATATCAACATAACAATGATATAATTCCTTTGGAATTTTCTTCTGATTGGAAATATAAGTTAGAATCGGTGACCAAATTTTCTTAAACTCTAAGAGGGCTCTAGTTGATGTCGTCCGATTCACATTAAAAGTAAGCCTAGCTAGAACCTAATGATTCCATGATCGTGTATGCCACATCTGTAGAGTCGGGGCAATGGGAATTTTCCAACAAGCAGCTATGGCAAGTTTGGCAGCTGATAACGGAATTGCAGTAACATTAGTTATCCATTGAGGTTGATCTTTATTCCAATTTGCTCCTAATAGGAGGCATCCCGGAGTAAATTCTAGTGTCATCCCCATCATTGTTGTAACTGTCTCAAAAACTGCTTGTCAAAAAGGTACCTTCTAGTGAGTCAAACCGTTGGTCCATCAGGGTCAATATTGTCTACTCAGACTGGCGGCAGCTCTCCAGGGTCTCAGGCTGAGGTCTTTCTCACCACTTCCTTCCTTGTTCTTTTTTAACTGGAGATACAAGGGATCGAACTGGGGAACTTCTGCATGCCAAGCAGATGCTCTACAGCTAAGCCATAGCCCCTCTCCAAGGCCCTCTGGCAGAGGTCTTTCACATCACCTATCACCTGAGCCTTTTAGCTGGAGATACTGGGGATTGAACCTGGGACCTTCTGCATGCCAAGCAGTTGCTCTGCCACTGAGCCACAGCCCCTCTCCCTAAGCAGATTTAGTTGGGAATATGCCCCATCAAATTCCATGCGACTTGTCTCTAAGGCTGTTTCATATTTTGTACAGCAATGAACCCGGGTGGGCCAACAATAATAACACTTTACATGCATAGTGGAGATCTGATGGCTCAGCTAGAAGACAGAAAACAGCTCCTGGAGCAGAGAGAGTAGAGAAACTGGATGGCAGTGTCCTTGAACATTTTCCTCACTGTTATTTTTCTTGCTTTAGATCACTCACACAGACAGAAAGCAGCTGTTCTCATTTGGCTTCAAATGCATGTTTACTCCCTAATAAGAGAACTGGCAGGTTTTGTAAGATTTTCTGCCACTGTTGTTAACTTTCCCAGTTAAGTTCCGTTGTAATTACCTCTCTCGTTACATTTTCTGAACTTCTGAAAAAGAACAACCAAAGGATACTCCCCAAATATATTTGTGTCCTTTTTTCTGCTACAGTTCATGGTTGTTTCTCAGACTTTCTTGAAATAGATTGTAGTGACAGAGAAGGGACTGAAAGATCTTCTTTGCATACCTTGTCTTCGCCAGTTTTGTTTTTTGCCACTAAACTGGATGCCATTCCTGAGGGTCTCTTGACTTGGGGGGGGGGGGGGGGGGGAATCAATTCTTGGGTGGCATGTAGAACTGACCAGGGTAGAAAAGGTATCCAATGTTGAACGCTTATGCTTTGCCATGAAATTCTGTCCTAATGTTAATGTTTGGATGAATTGAAACTTTTTCAATAAAGTTTACATTCCCCTAAACAGATACAACTCGGGCTCAGAAGAGCTATGAAGAGAACGGTAGAGAATATCACTACGTATCAAGGGAAACATTCGAAAACATGGTGTATACTCACAGGTAGCTCTTGGATTCCTATCGCTTCCCTTTATTTCCCTTAATCTTCCTTTTAAATTCAAGGAGACTTGATCCATGTGGCCACACACTAGGACTGCAGGGTCAGTGGCGTTAGATGTTGATTGGTACTGGTAGTTTCCAATTTAACACAAGAGTCGTGATAACACTTCTACTGGTTTTCCACTAACGTTGACTGATATGTACTTCCAAACATGTCATGGAGACCAATTGTCTTACTGTTTTCCATGAAAGATCACATTAAAAGATCTTGCATCTGAATCATTGCCAATTTTAAAGTCCCTTGATGTAGGCGACGACATTGTCATTCTGCATAACTACCGCATAGTTTTATCATCATCACTGAACACAAATATCTTAAGCTTCTTTAAAGCACATCATGGATTATTAGTCTGTACTGTGTATTGCACCTGGACCTGGATGGCCCAGGTTAGTCAGACCTCAGATGCTAAGCAAGGTCGGCCCTGTTTAGTACTTGGATGGGAGACCACCAACGAATACCCAGGCCACTATGCAGAGGCAGGCAATGGCAAACCACCTCTGAACATCTCTTGCCTTGAAAACTGCATAGGGTTGCCCTAAGTTGGCTGAGTCTTGACAGCTAAAACAAACACCTGTGGATTGCAACACCTATTAATTCTCACCTAGCTGGGATAATGTGGGAACGTTGTCGGGCTTCGTACAAATCAGCATTACAGAATGTTACCTGAAGTAAGGACTCTCACTTTACCCCTCTCTGTCGATCTTATTTGCAGAATGTTGGAGTACGGAGAGTACAAAGGAAACCTCTACGGCACAAGCATTGATGCAGTACGCACGGTGCATGATGAAGGGAAGATCTGCATTGTAGATTTAGAGCCTCAGGTGAATGATAAGAAGAACTTGAATGCCTGAGTTACATGAATTCAGCTGTTCCGCTGCTGGAGGCTAGCCAAACACCTGATTGTGTTCAAGCATTGGTAGCTGGAACAAATACAAAATAAATGGGCCCATGCTGGTCGTGAATAATATTTTGTAAAGACTCTGGGGTGTTAATAGAATGCATCTTGCCAAATGTGTAATATATTAAATATGGCACTTAGTGAACATCTGGGTTATTGTAAACTCTGGATAAAGTTATCTTCAATCCAGGATTGTCTTTGGCCCTACTGAACTCCATGGCTTCAAAGCCAAGCTAGACAAGATATGAAATCAATGCATTTGCCCCTTGTGCAGCATAGCAGCTCCAGGTGTGACCTAATGGCCAAGAAGGGGGATGTGCCCCAGGGGTCCTTGTGTTTTTTGACGATGCCCCATAGCAATATGCCTTTGGAATGAGTTGTTTGAAAGCTGTCGATCGTTGGAAGAGAAGTGACAAGAGAGTTAGGATAGGCAAACACTGAGCCTGTTTACCCTTCAGTCACTGTCCCGTTGATGTGCAGACTGATAGATCCCAGGGAAAACAACTTCCTTCCGTTGTGCCCTCTAACTTTCCCCTTCTCGTTTCTCCATCTTTGGCACAATGGACGCAGGATGCCCCTCAGCATAGAATAGACTCTATCCCGATCTCTCAGCTTTACTGTATTTCCTAAAATGACTGTTATTAGTCTTAAACTGACAGGTGGCTCGGTGAAACTTCATAACTCTGCCAGCACACTAAGAACAAAGAGTTTCTGTTGCGTGTAGCCACTATGCTACATTGAAACGGGATACTGGATTAACTATACCAGTTATTCTCTCAACACTGGTGATACGACTCTGAAGGAAAAAAGTGGGGGGAATCTCAAAATTCCTGGTGGGAAGCTAAAACAACTCTTTGCATCCTGGCCTATACTGTTGATAGTTTCAGAGTGTTGGTCTGTGGTACATTAGCTAGATTCAAGTCCAGTCGCCCCTTAGAGACCAGCAAGATTTTCGGGGTGCAAGTGAGTCGAAGCTCCCTTTGTCAAGATAGCGTTGACTCTTGAAAGCTCATACCCTGAAAATCTCGTTGCTCTCCAAGGTGCTACTGGACTTGAATTTAGCTAGTCTACATTGTGGTTGCTTCTTATAAAAATAAACAACGGCTTCCCTTTAATAGGAATAAAACTGGGACTTTACAAGTGTTGTTCATTCAATTTAGCAAGGTTAAATGGCTCCTTTTGTTTTGTGGTCTTGTAGAACATTCAACTGGCTCGAACTCATGAACTGAAACCGTACATTATATTTATTAAGCCATCGAGCGTGAGCTGCATGAAGCAATCCCGGAAAAATGCCAGGATTATCACAGACTATTACGTGAACATGAAGTTTAAGGTGAGCACTGAAAAGGTTATCAGAACTGTGTGGTATTACTGGGGCCATAGCCAATATGTTCTTTATTTTATTTTTACTTTTAATGAATCACCTTGTACACCCTGACCTGGATAGCCCAGGCTAGCCCACTCATCATATCTCAGAAGCCAAGCAGGGTCAGTCCTGGCTAGTGTTTGGATGGGCAACCTCCAAGGAATATCGGCAGTGTGACACAGAGGCAGGCCGTGCTGTTTCCACAGAGCTTACACACTGGAGCAGTAGACTTAGTCCAGAATCAGCGTCAACAAACCAGAAGCCAAAGAGCTGGGGATTCCTTCCAAGGTTGCAGGGTTCAGGAACAAGGAGCAGTTGCTACACACGCAGAAGCAGGTCTGGAATGTGCAGAGTTGCTACCGCACTGAGGCAGGTGTGAGGTGCTTATCAGGAGGCTCTCCCTTCCCAGGGAGTGGAGTCTGCCAAGGCTTACAACTCCTCCCGTTGCCTTTGCAGGAGCTGCAGTCTTGCACTCCTCCACTCCTGCATAGTCAGCCTTTGGCGTGCCCTGCGTCTGAGGCATTCAGGAGAACTGGGTGGGGAATCTGGCCTTGGGGTGTCTGCAACTGGGGGTGCTGGGCCAGGCTCAGGATCGGTCTCTCCTGTGCCGCTGCTGGGGACTCTTCCTCCTCAGGTACCATGGAGGGTTCTTCCTCTTGGCTGACTCCTGAGGAGGCTGGGTTGCTCCCTGTCTCTTCCTCATCTGAGGACAAGTCAGCCTCAGCAGAGCCAGTAGCCTTGACACAGGCAATGGCAAACCACCTCTGAAATGTCTCTTGCCTTAAAAACAAGTCTAGCTCACCATCTAGTGGTGCATAACACTATAAGAGCCAGATCTTCTGGCTGCCAGACAATCCTCAGTTCTCCTGACTGCACTACACGATGCCATACGATAATTATAAATTAATTATTAGTTGGATGGCTCAGCCTATTCGCTGATCTTATCAGATCTTGGAAGCTAAACAAGGTCAGCCCCAATTATTACTTGGATGGGAGACCACCAAGGAAGTCCAGGGTTTGCTATGCAGGCAATGGCAAACCCACCTCTGAACATTTCTTGCCTTGGAAACCCTATGGGGTTGCCATAGTTGGCTGCAACTTGATGGCATTTTCCACCACCACCACCACCTTGTATTATTCATCCTCAGAACATCTCTGAAGTAGACTGTCAATTCAATTTCATCAGTGTGCTAGTGCATTTGAAATAGTGACTTTGTATCTAATCTGTCCAGGTAACATTTAAGAGTTTTATCAGAATTGCTGTCCTCTGCACTAATATTCTTTACAAATCAATTTTTTGCACCCTTGATTTTTGTCTGTATCAAAACTGACAATTACCTCTTTTGCCTCGAAGAGGTACACAGAGGAGCTAAGAATGTTTTCCTTTGAGAGTAAAAGCTTTTGATCTGAGTTAATATATAGAAAAGATGGAGTCTACAATCCACCCATTCTGTATGATAATTCCAGCTCCGTTTATCAAAATTCAGTTGTGTTAGGCTCCTTATAAATGCACAGGACTGCTATCAGTTTTAGATCTCTAAAACGCTCACATGAAAGCAACGTTTGTGAAAACCAACACCACTATAATGGGGAATGTGCACACCAGTTATGACTGAGCGTACAAAGTGATTTGGAAAAGGTCCTTCAAAATCTATACAATCACGGCAGCCACCTGTTGGGGGGAGGGGAAGGGAAAGCAGTTTGTAAGCCGCTCTGAGACTCCTTTGGGTAGTGAAGGGCGGGGTATAAATCCAATCTCCTCTTCTTCTTGAATTCAGCAACTGAATGTCCTAGAAGCTTAAAATGTTCCCCCACTGGCTTTTGAACGTTGTGGTTCCTAATGTCAGACTTGTGTCCATTAATTCTTTGTTGAAAGGACTGGCCTGTTTGGCTGTGTTAGTCTTTAAGGTGCTACAGGATTCTTGCTCTCTTCTACTGGAAGAACAGTAGGATAAAAAAAAACTAGGTAACAGAAAATGAGGATGTTAGTAGATGCTTTCAGCTTTTTATGGTTTTATTCTCTACACTCAGGAAGAAGATCTGCAGGAAATGGAAGAGGTGGCTAAAAAAATGGAGGCTCAGTTTGGGCAGTTCTTTGACCACATTATTGTGAATGATAACCTAGAGGAGGCCTGCATGCAGCTGCTGTCTTCTGTCCGCCGAGCACAAGATGAGCCGCAGTGGGTTCCTGCAACGTGGATATGCTCAGACAATCAGCCATAACTCTCAAGAGTAGCCAGCTTCGCAAAGATTATAGTTTCTGCTTCCCTGTAACCATAATCCTAATGCTAGGGTTCAAAGATAGATATATCTTTGCAGGGAATTTGGAGAGGATTAGGCAAACCAGTACTGCAAGATGTAATCATATTGTCTTCTGTGGCATTCCTGAGCATTGTATGTTCAGTTAACATTACTTTTATACACACACAAAAAAGATGGTTGCACTGTAGTCTATCAGACTATCGTTTCAATTGTTGAGGAAAATAAAAGGGATTTATTTTGCTGAACCTTTCTGTGTAAGCCAGTTGTATTAATCCAATGAAATAATTTCCAGTTTTAAATTTTGTAGTTCTCTTGTGGCCTCTCTTCTGAGCCTAAGAAAAATGAGGAATCCTGATCAAAGTGGAATTTCTTTCTCAAGGGAAGATCACTAGACATATGAACTATTTTAAAAAGAAAGATGTTGTATATGTTTACAAGTTTAGAAAAGAATGTATGAAGCTTGTTGCTGGTTAAAAAGGGAAGGAATGCAAAGACAAACTAAGGATGTAGCAATTTCTTATTTTGAATTTTAAAAAAAAAACCATTAACCAAGATTGGCGGGAAGGGGGCATGGTCTAGCCCAGGGGTGGCCAAACTTGCTTAACATTAAGAGCCACATAGAATAAACGCCAGATGTTTGAGAGCCACATGACAGGAACAAATATTAGACATGTTTTTATTGAAAAATGAAAAATTGCTTTTCATTAACATTAAATGAGACTGCCAAAAATAAAAACAAAAGGGGTAAAAATAGATATTGATAATGATATTTATTTGTCCAGTGATATATGTAGCCCGGGGGGGGGGGCTTTGAGAATGCATTGAAAGTTAAAATTGCTTTCTTTCTCTGTCCCCCCCTGCCTCAAGCCCACCCAGGGAGGGGAACACTGGCTGGGGAAGGGAAGACCGACTTGGGAGGCATCCCTCTGGGACTACTAGAGAGCAAAACACATTGGAGGGGGAAAACCCTGAAGCAATAGGGACAAACGAGTGACAAAAATGACAGTGTTGAGAAAATGTGGAGCAAATGCCAAATGCCAGATGCGGAACCAGCCTATGCTTGTGAGCAGAAATTCTACTTTGTGAGCTTGTTGGCATTAAAGTTGTTAGCAAGCGATTTAGCTATTGCACAGATTAGTTTGCTCCTCCCTGCGCTGAGACAAAAACCTGTGAGCCGGAGGCTAAAAAAACCCCGTGAGCTGGCTCACACTAACTCAGCTTAGAGGGAACACTGGTCCCCATCATCTCCTGTGGCAACGAATTCCACGTCTTAATTCGATTTTTGAGTGAAGAGTGTCCTTTTTGGTGTAGTGGTTAAGTGCGCAGACTCTAATCTGGGAGAACTGGGTTTGATTCCCCACTCCTCCACTGGCACCTGCTGGATGACTTTGGGCAAGCCATAGCTGTCAGAGCTGTCCTCTCAGGAGCAGGCCTCGAAAGAGCTCTCTCTGCCCCATCTACCTCACAGGGTGTCTGTTTTGGGGGAGAGGAAGGGAAAAGAGATTGTAAGCTGCTCTGAGACTCCAAGTGAAGGGCAGGGTATAAATCCAATCTCTTCTTCTTCATCTGCTTTAAACCTACTGCTCATCAATTTCATGGAGCGCCCAGGAGTCCTTGTCTTGTGAGAAAGGGAGACACTGAAAAGGCCTTCTTCCTCCCATCCTTCTCTCTCCCGCCAGGCCTAATTTTGTAATTTAGCCTGTCACCCCTGACGACGACTGGCTGCGGCCTTTTTCACGGGGCTCTCCCTCAGGCGTCCCTGCCACGAGGCAGGCGGGCAGGAAGGAGAAGGCCCCGCTCCAGGCCAGCCAGCTCCAAAGGCGGCGGCTTCTGGTTCTCCTCAGAACGCGGCGGTCGCCCCGGGCAGCGGCCGGATTGTGACGCCCGGGCTGGGAAGCAGCAGCGAGCGGCGGCCTCCCTCTTTCTCCCTCTGCGGCGCAGGCGAGGAGGTCGAGGGCGCCGCTTCTGGGCGACGATGACGGAGGAAGCCCCAAGTGCCGCCGCCGGCCGCCCTCCTTTCCCTCAGCAGCAGCGGCGGCGGCCTTCGGCAGCGCCCCCGTCGCCGTGACCATGCTGGACTCCTCGGCCCACCGGGACTCCCTGCTGCTGCCGGAGAATTACCCGAGCCGGCGACGGAGCAGTTGGCGGGACTCCATCAGCTGGGCCTTCGGCGGCGGGCGCGCCTCGCTGAGCGCTTCCAGCAACTCCTCGGAGCCGGGCTCGGAGCGGGACTCCTCGGCCGTCTCGCGCCTCTCCGTCTCGGCGCTGCTCGGCCTCTCCGCGCCCGCCGCTGGCGGCCCCGCCGAGAAGCCCAAGGGGGAGAAGGCCCGCGTCCTCCTCCGGGTACGGCCCGCCGGCCGGGGCGGCCGCCTTGGCGCCGCTGGGCTGAGAGGAAAGCGCGGGAAGTGGAGCCCTTCCGGCTCTTGGGCTTCCCCACCCCCGTCATAAAAGTACACTGAGAGAGTGGGAAAGAGCAAGAGTCCGGTTGTTGGTTTGGTTGGGACATAATGCCTGGAGATTTGGGGGGTTGACGCCCGAGGAGGGGTTTAATGCCATGGAGTCCGCCTTCCAAAGGGCCGCCTGGAGATCAGTTGTAACTCCAGGGGAGCTCCAGACATCTTCTGGAGGTTGGCAACCCTAGCGGAGCACCTGAAAGACCAACAGGATTTGTGGCAGGGTGGGAGCCTTTTGTGAGTCCCTGCTCTCTTCTTCAGATAAGCAGTGACTCAGGAAAGTTCCTACCCTGCCACGGATTGTGTTGGTCTCTTCAAGTGAGCAGCGACTCATGGAAGCTCATACCCTTCTGCCACTAGGGCTGCCAAGTCCAACTTGGGAAATATCTGGGGACTTTGGGGGTGGAGCCAGGAGACTTTGGGGGTGGAGCCAGGAGAAAGGAAGTGACATCATTTTGTGATGTCACATCCTGTGATGTTGCTTCCACATGCTTCCACATGAACTCATGAAGTTTCCTAATACTGAATCAGGCCATTGGTCCATCAAGGTCAGTATTGACTACTCAGACTGGTAGTGGCTCTCCAGGGTCTCAGGCTGAGATCTTTAATGTCACCTATTACCTGATCCTTTTTTAGCTGAAGAGGCTGATACCTCCTGCATGTCAAGCAGATGCTCTATCACTGAGCAATGGCCCTACTGAATCCTTCCTCATCTCGGCAGAATATGAAGCACTAAGTGCTACACAAGTGCTAAATATGGTTTTCATATCATAAGAACAGGAGAGAAGCCACAGTGGATCAGGCCAACAGCCCATCCAGTACAACACTCTGTGTCACACAGTGGCCAAAAATACCAGGTGCCCTCAGGAGGTCCAGCAGCGGGGCCAGAACTCCAGAAGCCCTCCCACTGTTGCTCCCCAAGCACCAAGAATTCAGAGCATCACTGCCCCAGACAAAGGGCTCCACTTAGACCTTGTGGCTAATAATAGCCACTGACAGACCTCTGCTGGATGGGGACAGAGAGAGAGAGACAGACAGACAGCTTTTTCACTTACTCTTGCCCAATTCCCAGGCTTTATTTCTGGCCCTTGTTTCACCCAGCTGTTGTCCATGTAAGTCCCATAACTTCTCCCCCCCCCCCCCCCCCAGCATAGGCTTTTTGGTGGCTAAAGAGGACCTTTGTCCTCCCCTTTTAGCCAGCAGAAAAGCTAGTTGGATCCATCCCTAACTTAAAATACCGGTTACTTGATGTACAAATGCTTTTAAAAATGCAGATTTTTACTGGGGGGGGGGGGGGGACACGGTTGAAAGAAACAGAAAATTGGCATAAAAATGAGGAATCCCAACTTTTATTTGCAGAAGGGAAATGAGGATTGGGGGGACCCAAGCAGCCACGACAAGACATTTTAAACAATCCCACTCCCAGACCTTCTACAGGCAACCTCTCCTTGTGATGTTTACCTCTTTGGAAGTGACAGTTTATTCCTTTGACAAAACCACAGTGGACAGACAGACAGAAAAAAGAAAGAGGGGGAGGGGGAGAGACAGAGAAGGAAAAGAGCTCGCAGACGCCAGCAGCTTACCGGAGCAGTTTACTCCAGCAGCAACCTTGCACGCAGTAGAAAGAGCTTAGTTCCGCCTTAATCTCTGGGCGGGGCTCTCTTGCTGGCTCAGCTCTTAAAGGGGAAATTTCCCTTTTAAGAAGTTCAAGAGGCCAGCAGGGCAGGCTCCGAGGTTCCCCTGCTGGCAGCCATTTTGTCCCCCCGGTGGCCAATTTTGGAAAAGCGGGGGAAAGCTTTAAAAATCGGTGTTTCCCCCGCTCTACCGGGGGACTTGGCAGCCCTATCTGCCACAGATTGTGTTACCTGAAGAAGTGAGGAGTGACTCACAAAAGCTCATATCCTGCCACAGATTGTGTTATCTGAAGAAGCAGTGACTCACGAAAACCCATACCCTGCCACAGATTGTGCTAGTCTTCAAGTGAGCAGGGATGAAGCTCATACCCTGCCACAGATTGTGTTTGTCTTCAAGTGAGCAGTGACTCACGAAAGCTCATACCCTGCCACAGATTGTGTTAGTCTTCAAGTGAGCAGTGACTTACAAAAGCTCTTCCCCTGCCACAGATTGTGTTAGTCTTTAAGGTGCTACTGGACTCCTGCTCTTTTCTACTGCCGCAGACAGACTAACGTGGCTACCCATCTTAAACTGAGAGAGTGCATAGTTGCCATTCCAGCTTATAGGGCTGCACATAAAAAGAAGGTGTGAAGCTTAGCACACCAGAAAACATTACTCAGGTGTCTCAATCTGAGGGCTCCCCTTTGAGCACAGGTAAAATAAATGGGTTTCCTGCTAGGGTTGCCAATTGATAGATGCTGCCCGGAGATCTGGAATTACAATTAGTCTCCAGACAACAGAGATCAGTTTCCCTAGAGAAAAGGGCTGCTTCGGTGGGTGGAATCTATGACATAACACCCTACTGAGGTCACTCCCCCAGATCCCACCCTCCCCAGACTCTGCCCCCCAAATTTGCCGACCTGGAGTTGGGAACCCTACTTTCCTTTATTTCCCCCCATAGTCCTTCTGGCTAACACTGCACTATAAGGTTGCCAAGTTCCAGGCGTTGACTGGGGATTTCCCACAATTACAACTGATCTCCAGACTACAGAAATCACTTACCTATTTATTGCTTATTTATTTTAAAAGATTTATTCCACTTCTCCTGGGAAAATGGCTGCCTTCGAAGATGGATTGTATGGCATTATACCCTACTGAGATCCCTCACTTCCCTAACCCCCCCCCCCCCGGCTCCACCCTCAAATCTCCAGGTATTTCTAAACCCAGAGTTTAGTGCATTGCCTTCCTAGCTAACTGCAGAGAGAAGCTCTGTGTATTGGGGATATAGGGTATGCTGGGAAATTAAAATGGCCCGGGAGCTGGACTGTGGCTCTGAACAGAGCAGGTGCAAAGCTAATTTGCGGCTTGTCTTGTCACTAATGCTTAATTTTGTTCCTACTGAAACAGAAGAGTCAATAAGGGGGGGAAGAGACTGTTGGATGGCTTGGGTTGCCAAGCTCCAGGTGGGGCCTGGAGATCTGCAGCATTACAGCTGATCTCGAGGACAGAAATCATTTTCCCTGGAGAAATTGGCGACTTCGGAAGGCGGACTGTATGGCATTATACCTTACTGAGGACCCCCACCCCCCAAACCCTTCCCAGGTTCTACCCCCCAAATCTTCAGGAATTTAACAACTTATTGGCAACCCTACGAGATGGCTTTCTTGGCTGCATCTCTCTTGCCAAGGATAAAATGCCAAAACTGCCGCTGTACTTCAAATGCAGCTGTGTGCTTTAAGAAGGCAATGACAAAGCTTGCTTCTTCTGGCATGACTGAACTGTATTTTAGGCTGTACTAGACGCAGGGGTCATTTCATAGAAAAAGAGGTGCAGGAGCTCATTAGCATAACTTATTTGCATATGCCACACCCTCTGGCATCACCGGAACTGTGTCAGAAGGCAACACCCACCGCTCATGCCCCACACCAAAAATCTCCAGGTATTTCCCAACTCAGAGCTGGCGAGCCAGCTTTACACTTTGACTAAAGACACTTTAGGTTTCCTTTGCTCTTGCAGGGAAGCTACCCTACAACAAGCATGAAAATACAGATCAAGTTAGTATGCTTTTGCTTTTTCCCACAGCGCATCACCATATGTGCCTGCTCCTGGGCTTGTTACTCCCGGAACTGCGCTTGAAATGACCTAGGGTTGCCAAGTATTTAGTACTCACCGGTGGGGGGGAGTCCTCCTCCGGCCGGGAGCTTCCCCGGCGCGCGTTCAAAGTGCGCGCACCCAGCGACATCACCGGAAGTGACGTCAGCATGTTGGGGGCGTTGCCAGGGCAACGCTCTGGCAATCGCCCCAAAACTCTATGGTATCATAGAGTTTTGGGGCGGTTGCCAGAGCGTCGCCCTGGCAACGCCCCCCAACGTGCTGTCGTCACTTCTGGGTGATGTCATTACGTGGGGGAAGTCGTCCTGGCTGGACGACTTCGGGGGTGGGGTTCCCCCGCCGGCCAAATGCTGGCCAGCGGATCAGGAACCCCTGTAGCAGGGGATCCCCCACCCTCCGGGCTGACTTGGCAGCCCTAAAATGACCCCTGACTAGACGTGTACGGCTCAGAAGAATGTAGTTTAAGCAGTCTCCGTGCAGCAGACAGAAAGTTTAAACGGTACCAACGAAGTGACATGGGAGAGACTTGAAAATTATGTATGGCCGGGGGGGAGGGAATTCTCTAAAAAAAAAAAATAGAAATTGGGATTCTCCGAGTGACACAGGATTTGCAATGGATGCAGGATCAGCCAAAACAGTACTTCCTGCAATACATAATTTATTCTTGCAAAGTATTACAGCAGCCAATAGCATATATAATTTTTAAAGCAGGGGTCCCCAACAATGCTCCCTCTAAGCTGTGGAGTCTTGTGAGCAAATATTCTACTTTGTGAGCTATTGGCATTAAAGTTGTGATCAGGTGATTTGGCGACTGCATCAATTAGTTTGCTCTGGAGCCATCCTTCTTGAGCTAAGGCAAAAATGTGTGAGCTGGAAGCTAAAAAACTGTGAGCCAGCTCACACTAACTCAGCTTAGAGGGAACACGGGTCCCCAACCTTTTGGAGCCTGCAGGCACCTTTGGAATTCTGACGCTTTGGTGGGTGCATCCACAAAATGGCCGCGGCAGCAGGCACCGTGGCTTGCCTTCAGTCGCACAGTCCTTGTGCTGTGGTGCCAGCAACGGCCGAAGCAACGTTTTTATAAATCTGTAGTGCCAATCAAACCTTCAGTGTCCAATAGGAAGTTCTCATTTTCTCGTTTATTTTATAGCTGTTGTTGAAAAATCAGAAGAGTCCTGAAAGCTCAGGATCTGAACTGACCACTGATGTCCACAGTTTAGTTCCTTGTGGTGATGTGGTATGTATGTATTTTTAAAAAATCACCTCCATCACATCTCTATATTATACTTTATGACTGCAGAATGATCAGTAGTGCCATACCAGTACCAGAGATCGCTGTGCGCAATTAATATTCTTTAGGACGGATTCCATTTGCTACTTTACTTGTTGAACAGATACTGTGAATTTGCAAACACATTCTGTTGACTAATGGAGGGGATGGGATTGTCCTGGAGACATCGTTATTTCTTTTGCTTGACTCTCTTAAGTTCCTTAGAACTGTTTAACTAAAATCATAGTAGGATGCTGTTAAAATTCCATAAATACTCATATTCTAGTCCCAAATGTACTGTGTTAGCATGGTATAAATGAAGTGTCATGTTGGAGAAGAATAATGGTTCGGGACATTCTGATTCAGCAGTCACCAGCCTAAGTATTTACTTGCTGGCCACCAAATTCTCCGCTGCACCAATTTTTATCTTCTTATGGTGCTGTTATGGAAAACTCATGATCTCAGCATGCTGGTAGTTAAAAAGGCACCATCTGCTTTACTTAAGGCTGCCATAAATATCGCACTGATTCCTCTGTTTAGTGGTTAGATTAATCAGCATTTGCACTTGCTTAAACACAGCAGTTAAGGATGTTCTTAAGCAGCCAACATATCTCTTGACAAAGCAGCATGTCAAAGGACAGGGTAGGTTAAAAGTTGACTAGGCCACGATATTGAAGGTAAAAGAAGAAGAGGACAGCAAAGGATGAGATGGTGAGACAGAGTTGTTGATGCAATGAACATGAAGTTAAGCAAACTCAGGAGCACAACGGAAGACAGGAGGGCCTGGCGTGATGTGGACCATGGGGTCGCGAAGAGTCGGACTCGACTGTGCGACTGAACAACAAGGCCATGAGAGGCTGCTGCTTTCCATTTGGAGCTGCAGTGGGAGAGGGGAGTGAGTCACATTCCACGGGCACAAATCCCTTCTGTGGAAATGTTCTTCTGAAACAGTGTGAAAGGATGTACTCCGTATTCTTGATAGGATGAGCGTGGACTGTGTATGGAGGTTATATATCAAGAAATACATGTGTGTGTTAAGCCGGGCTATTTTGGGACAGGAATGCACAGGAACGGAGTTCCGGCTGGCTCCTGAGCTGGTCACACCCAGCAGGAACTCATTAGCATAATAGGCCACACCCAACAGCAGAAACTCATTAGGATTGGTTACATTAGGGGCATGTGGCCTAGCATGCAAATTAATTCCTGCTACAAAAAAGCCCTGGGTTTTGACAACAAACAAGGTAAACAGAGTAAGAAGCAAAAGGTGGGTGTGGCTAGATGACCACTCTTTTGGTAACATGGGGTGTGGCCTAATACACTAATAAGCTGTGCTGTCAGTGGTGTGGCCTAATATGCTAATGAGTTTCTGCTGTTGGGTGTAGCCTATTATGCTAATAAGTTCCTGCTGGGCTTTTTCTACAAAAAAAGCCCTGGTGTTAAGTACTGTCAATTCGCTTCTGACTTCTAGCAACCCAATTAATTAATGACCTCCAAAATGCCCTATCATTAACGGACTTGCTCAGGTCTGGCAAATCGAGGACCATGGCTTCCTTAATTGAGTTAATTCATCTCACGTTGAATCATCTTCTTTTCCTCTGCCTTCAAGCCCCCTAGCGTTATTGTCTTTTCCACTGAGTCTTGTGTTCTCATAAAGTGACCAAAGTACAATTTATTTGTCTTTTTGGTGGTCCACAGTATCTGTAAAACTCCCTTCCAGCACCACATTTCAAATGATCAATAAATATATAGATGCATGTAAAGAAAAGATATCTGCTTGTACTTTAAGAACATAGTTCTTATCTGAAGAAGTGGGCAGGCACACGAAAGCTTATACCCAGAATAAAACTTTTTTGATCTCAAAGGTGCCAATGGACTCAAACTTTGTCCTATTGCCTCAGACCAACATGGCTACCCACCTGGATCTGCTTGCACTTTAATAAAACATAGCAATGAGATATGTATTGTCCTAAAATAGCAATGAGATAGGTATTGTGGAGAGCCAGTTTGGTGTAGTGGTTAAGTGCGCGGACTCTAATCTGGGAGAACTGGGTTTGATTCCCCACTCCTCCACTTGCAGCTGGCTGGATGACCTTGGGCAAGCCATAGTTCTGTCACAGCTGTTCTCTCATGAGCAGTTCTCGAAAGAGCTCTCTCAGCCCCACCTACCTCACAGGGTGTCTGTTGTGGGGAGGGGAAGGGAAAGGAGTTTGTAAGCTGCTCTGAGACTCCAAGTGAGTGAAGGGTGGGATATAAATCCAATCTCTTCCTCTTCTTCTTCTAAAAAAACGTGGGTATGAATACATAAGAAATTACTTCCTCAGTAAACACGAATGTTACTTTTTTGAACATGGACTGCTTTTGTTTGGCTTTTTAAGCATATAGCAAGCTTTATGTATACTAATACAAAATATTGTATTATTTTCACCAAAAAAATGTGAACATGAATTTCATACATCACTACAATGTGGTCTTTAATAAGTTATGACGCCAAGATAGTTCTAAGGAAAAAAATTGACTTTTAATCTGATGTTTTATATTCTAAATAGGTTGGCTTGCTGGCTGTTAGCGTGAAGCAGCTGAAAGATTTCACCCCCAAATGTATCCTTTTCCCCAGTTCTTCAAGTGTAACAACAGCTATGCCCTCCGGGAATTAAATTCTGATCATTTTCAAAAATATACCCAAACCATAATGCCAACAGAACATGGCTAAAACCAGATTCGAGCCTAGTAGCACGTTAGCTTTGACTCTCAAAAGCTTCTACGCTGAAAACCTTGTTGGTGTTTAAGGTGCTGCTGGATTCAAACCCAGCTCTTCTGCTACAGACCAGCATGGGTACCCTTCCTGAACCTGGCTAACACTGAGGGCTATTTTTGGACAGGAACGGCGTTCTAGCTGGCTTCTGAGTTGGCCACACCTACAGCCTCCCCCCCCCCCCCCGGGTTCCCCAGGCGCCTCACAAGCCATGGGCGCCTGGGGAAGCCGATCCTGGGAGGGAGCTGTGCTGTCGGGTATGGCCTAATATGCTAATGAATTTCTGCTGTTGGGTGTGGCCTATTATGCTAATGAGTTCCTGCTGGGCTTTTTCTACAGAAAAAGCCCTGTTAACACCAGTTTGCAAGAGTGAATATAAAGAAGTCACCGTTCTATAAAACTGTAGTCAGTTTAGTGAATGAAATTGCCTCTGTTTTTGTTACCTGCCATAGATAACTAACCTAAGTATATAGAGGTTAAAATTGAGTAACATCTGTGGTTTTATTTGCAGTATAAACTGTAGACAATGATATAAACTGTACATACCAATGTATGCCTAGAACTTGTGTGAGGAACTATCTTTCACTGATTTTGAACACCACAAGGTGTAACAACTTGGTCCAGATATCTTTTTCAGAGCAAAGTTGCACAAAAGGGGCTGGATCGTAGTGTGTGATCCGTTTCCTCACATACAAGCTGGAACTAGGAATGTCAGCCTCCAGGTGGCAACCTGGGGATCCCCTGGAATTACAGCTCATCTCCAGACTACAGTTCCCCTGGGCAAAATGGATGCATTGGAGGGAGGACTCTGTGGCATTGTATCCCACTGAGGTCCCTGTCCTCCTCAGGCTCCATCCCCCACCTCCAGGAGACTCCCAGCTGGGGATGCCAGCCTCCAGGTACCAGCCTGGGGATCCCCTGTTTACAGCTCATCTCCAGACTACAGTTCCCCTGGGCAAAATGGATGCACTGGAGGGAGGACTCTGTGGCATTGTATCCCACTGAGGTCACTGTCCTCCTCAGGCTCCACCCACAATCTCCAGGAGTTTCCCAGCTGGGGATGCCAGCCTCCAGGTGGGACCTGGGGATCCCCTATTTACAGCGCACCTCCAGACTACAGAGATCAGTTCCCCGGGGGAAAGTGGATGCTTTGGCGGTGGACTTTATGACATTATGCCCCACTGATGCCCCTGTCCTCCCCGGGCTTCATTCCTGAATCTCTAGAAGTTTCCCAACTTGGATCTGGTAAACCTACCTGCCGATGGCCAGGGGAAACCTGGCAACCCTAGCTGGAACAGTGATTTCAAAACAAAACTTTTATGTGGGTAAGGGGATAATAACTTGGAATTTTAATATCTCTATACAAAAACGGAATAGTGGTACAAAGGGTAAAAACAGACCTAACCACTTCCCAAAGGCAGGCATGCTGACACAGCCCCCCCCCCCCCCCCCCCCCCGGTCTCAGGATTTTACTCACAACATTTTGAAGGGTTAGGATGTACCCTCCTGGGTCCACTCCACTGTTTGAAGGAGCTGAAACTCACAGGAATAGACGGAACAGCAGAGCAACTTCATTCAAAATAGGGCTTAAAAGTTAAGCGCTTTCAGTTTCCTGTTCTCCTGGGCCACACTTAGTTGAGTCTCTAGAATGCAGCGTCCGAGAGGGGTCACATACTAGACAGCTAACCCTGCACTATTCCACTTGGTATCAACGAGGTTTGTCCCTACAGGTTGCCCATTAGACTTTGTAACATGTTACATAAGAATATAAGGCCACTGTACCAGGCCAATGGCCCATCCAGTCCAACCCTTTTGTGTCACGCAGCGGCCAAAACCCAGGTGCCATCAGGAGGTCCATCAGCGGGGCCAGAACTCTAGAACCTCTCCCACTGTTGCCTCCCAAGCACCAAGAATACAGGGCATCACTGCCCCAGACATAAGAACGTAAGAGAGGCCATGTTGGATCTGGCCAATGGCCCATCCAGTCCCACAACCTGTGCCACGCAGTGGCCAAAACCCAGATGCCATCAGGAGGTCCACCAGCAGGGCCAGAACTCCAGAAGCCCTCCCACTGTTGCCCCCCCAAGCACCAAGAATATAGAGCACCACTGCCCCAGACAGAGTGTTCCATCTATTCCTTGTGGCTAATAGCCACTGATGGACCCTCCAATCCCCTCTTGAAGTTGTCTATGCTTGTAGCCACCACCACTTTCTGCAGCAGTGAATTCCACATATTAATTACTCTTTAGGTGAAGAAATATTTTTATCAAAAATCTTATAACAAGGAACTTCATGTTCATCACGTTTCTTTTATTTTTTTAGCCTGCACACCAGAAAGGTTTGTGCTACTTTTAACCTAAGGTTCTTTTTCAGTTATTGTTAAGCAAGATACCAACTTTCTGATTTGCACTGGTATTATTATTATTTAAAATGTTTCTATGCTGCCTGTCCACCCCAGGTAGGGTCCCCAAGCCCAAGGAGGCAAACATCAAAACAGTAAACATTTAAAATATTTAAGCAGAATTTAAAATGTTTATATAAAATATTTAACAATGCAAAAAAAAATAGACATACAAACACAACACAGCCAGGATGGAAGGCCAGTAAGAGTTTACCCTGAATGAAACAAAAATGTCTTCACCTGCTGGCTGAAGACAATGACAGAGGGAGACAGATGACTCTCCCTGGGAAGGGAGTTCCTAAATTTTGGCGCCCCACTGAGTAGGTCCTTTGTTGGGTTGCCACCTGTGTAGCCTCAGATGCTCCCCATTTTTATAACAGGGTTACTTAACTCCATGTTTATCTTGCTTCTTTATTTAATAGCCAACTCACTTGAAAGGTTTATGCTATCTTAACCTGAGGTTCTTTTTCAGTCAATGTTAAGCGAGATACCAACTTACTGGTTCGCATTAGTATTGACAAAATAATGAAATGTACAAATCCTCAAGTTTATAGAGCAACCCAAAAATTCAGCAGGAGGATCACTACAATTAACTTTGGAGACGTGAGATATTTCTCTGTGAAGGTATCAGTAAGCTATTCTTATATAATGTGAAATAGCCCAAACACTGCCCATTAACTGTTACCTGTCTGAGAACCTTGCTGGCTGTTGGTTAAGTTCCTATGTTGTAACAGGTGTTAGAAGGGCTTGGGAGGCAGAAAAGCTGCGTGGGTGTCATGGATGCTAGAACACTGTTAGCCACTGAACTCAATCCACTAGAAAGTACAGGATTATTATGAAGCAAAAGGTGGTGGAGGGAAGGTACATAGGATTGGATCCAGCCAGATTTTTCACTCCGTTGTGTTGGAAGTGAAGGCGCTGTCCCCTGCCTTAGCCTCCAGACTTTGTGGCAAGAGAGACTAGATAGCTAGATAGGCACACTGACCTTTCCTTCCTGTGTTTGCTCTTCTGCCACTGTCCCCTTCCTTCCTTCCTTCCTTCCTTCCTTCCTTTCCTTCCTTCCTTCCTTCCTTCCTTCCTTCCTTCCTTCCTTCCGTCCGTCCGTCCGTCTGTCCGTCCGTCCGTCCGTAACATAGTCCTTCCTTCCTTCAACATATTCCTTTTTTCAACAACATATTCCTTCTTTCTATTCACTCCATTGGACAAAGCTCCCCCTTCTCCCCGCACACACCAAGAAGGATGACATGCTATCCTCTCTTGACACCATGAGGCAGATGGGCCTCTCGCCATCTGCTTTCCATCCTTAGCTAATAAGTTAGTACTCCATCCTATTGTGAGAATGGGCCAAGAGATATAGTCCACAACAGGTCTCCTTAAGTAGAAAGTCCTTTATTTGTAGAGAAGATCATGATGGTCAAACACTTTTCCTGTTAGTAATGCCCAAGCCTAACAATGCCATTACAATTATACCCGATATGAAATATGGCCTGCCTACCATCTACCAATCAATAGAGAGAATTATTGGCGCCCAAATACACTGGCTCAATGTTCCCAAGGAAAGCGCGGCAAAATAGGTTCTCAGGGGAAAATACTGTTGAGGATTTTTGGAGAAAATGTTCCCAGAGGAAATGAAGCAAAAGAAATACATAACACCTGTGATTCATGTGACACATAACAGGAGGCTCTCCTGTTCAAGGTCGTTAGCCAAGGAATAGCCAGCTAGAGATAAGAGGGGAAGGAAAGCAAATGAGTAATGAGCATGCGCAAAGCGAAGCAGGCAAGCAAGACTCACATTCCAAAGGTGGGAGTCGGGATACCGATGCCGGGCGGGACCTAAAGGGGTTGAAAGAAACCTTGGAACACAAAGCAATGTTATGAGATCATAGCCCGAGGGTAAAACAGCCAGTATGGATACATGTAACTCAGCAATACATTGATCATACCCACGCCTTTGGCAGTGCTAACTGACACCTATCTGTACTCTTTCCTATCCAAAAGTGTACTTCTCAAATGAAGAGAGAAGTGTTTCTCTTCTAAACTTGCAGCGTGGCTCTATGTAGCTTTGTAAGCTGAGCAACCTGGTACAGTGACGCTCCTGAGTGTGTAGCTTTATTTAAGCCCTCTGCTAACTAGTGGGAACTGGACTAACTACACCAGTTAATCCCAACAAGTTGCACCTAATTTACCCTGTCCCACACAGCTATTGCCCACGCAAGTTCCGTGGCCCCCCAGCATAGCCTTTTTGTTGGTCAAAGGGGATGCCCTGTTGCTTTTTCATCATCAGAAAAGCTGGCTGGATCCAGCCCACAATTTTTAAACAGCATTGGGCTGGTACCACCATTTTGATGACGGCCACGTATTAGTATTACTGACGTCCAGTCGGAGCTGGTGCAAGGGTTTTCCCCACTCTAGGTAAGCTATGACTTGGGTGCCCCTCCCCATTCAACATACAAACACCAACACGAAACATCAAATGGCTCATTCCAAGGGCTGCCGTCCTTAGCGTGCTTACCTGGGAGTAAATTCCATGGCACATACAGGCACTTCTGAGTAGGCATGGTAGACTGGAGGAACACTGGTTGGATTCCCTCATTGCCCCACATCCTTGACCCCCCAGGGCTGCCAGTTGCCCTCCAGCTGTTCTGCTGTCCTCCCCAGCTGTGGTGCCCTAGAGCAGCACCTTAGTTTGTCTAGTGGATGGGCAGGCCCTGCACACCATATCCTCCTGTGAGATCTGTGAGTGAACGTTGCTGAACAAAATCGCTGCTCCAGTAAACTTCTTTGCCCCGTCTTTCAATTTTCAGGTTCCAAACCTGAAAAGTGATTCTAGGAACAGAATTGTTCTAGAGTTGGTGGGCTTTGAAGGTCCAAAGGACTTCCCAAGGCTGTTTGGGACTGTAACTATGCACCTTTATGAAGTCATCCAGGTAAGTACGATGAAGAGGTACTCTTTCAAGCATGGATTGTACTGACCTGCTTTGAAATAGAGGATCATAAATATGGATCTAATGGTTCAAATCCCTATTCAGAATTCAAAATTTTATTACGGTCACTAGACCAGCCATATACCCATATTTATAATACAAAAATTTTTACATACAGAATATATACTCTGTTAACAACTACTGGCTATGGCCAGGAACCTCCCACAACCAGAAGATTTCTTTGTTATCAGCTGTGACCCCCATTTTAATATTAATGATAATGTTTTAAATTTTAATGTTATTGTATTAACTAATATATTTTGTATAAATGATATGCTGTTACCCGCTCTGAGCCCACTTCTGGGAAAGGCAGGCTATAAACGTGAATGAATAAATAAATAAATAAAATATTAAAATTTAGAACCTAGTTAAAATACAGTTTCTGTAACCTCAGTATCAGGACACGAAATCTAGCTACTTAATAAGTGATCTTAGGAGTCTTATCATATAAAAGGCAATCAAACCTGGCTTTGTTTGTGCAACTAGGAATGTTACTTTTCTTTCTAAAAATAATCATTTGTTGTATCTTATATTTAATAAAGAATGCTTATAATAAGGCTACTTGGGGGGGGGGGGGGGGACTGGAGGAAGAATAATCCTAACATTTGGATTCTGACCCATCATCAGTGCCAGCATGTAACTGGTAGAGTTAGTCAGTATTTCAAGCTTTCTCAGCAGAACAAAGTTATTTACAAAAAAAAAGACCCAAATCCAGGGAACTGGAAAGCACCCCCTGTGATCTTTTTAGTCAAACCCAGCAACTGTTCCCCTATATTTCTGGCCATATCAGTGACAGTAGCAACTGCACTGAAGCCTGACAGCTCTGCCCACCCCCACCAATCATAAAGAAGCATGCCGACAGGCCCCTGTATCAGCCATATATGAAAGCAGCCCGCCAAGACATGGCAACGCCTGTATGCCTCCATGACATCCTTCACTCACCCGCAAAACACAAGGAGCAAGGAAATACAGTACCCCCTGTGGGGAAGACAGCGGCACAACAATTAGGATCCGTGCAACACATTCTCGGGAATGCTGCAGATGCCTGTTCCGTTCCCTTTCTTGCAACAACATTCCCTTTCCACATGCCAACATACCTTGTGCCCTGGAGCCGAAACCTACAAAGACTGCAGAAAAGGTATAGCACCGTGGAGCAGCACAGGAGAGGCCTGCAATTCAAGGCCTTTTGTTCCTGTGGTGGTTTGGGATTTTGATTAACCCATTTGGTTAGATTTGTGTTCTGTTGTCTCTACGTAGCAAATGTCGCAAACAGGAGAAGCATCCTAAATTTTTCTGGTTTTATCTCCCTTACCGCTTTCAGAGACAGTCCTTCACTGAAATATGTACCATGAGGATTCGAAATATGGTATGTTTTTTTTTTTTATGAAGTAGATGCATATTGTAGAATATGCTCTAAAAGAGTCCATTGTAATTGGTGTTGTATATGTAACTTGAAATGCAGTTGTCGAACGGAGAAGCTGTTTTTGACGTGGATAGGCCAGAGTAAGAGAAAAGGATGAGCTGTTCCTAAGTCCAAAGCCAGGAATGATACAAGCTAAAAAACAGAGCTGTAATATACCTGAAAAAACTGTTTTAGTCACTTCCCAGGAAGTAGCCTATGCCTCTAATCAGTTTCACTCCTAACTGGAAAATTCTCCTTCAACCCTTCCCCCCCCCCGGAGGGGGGGCAAAATTGACTAGGTTAGAAGGTTCCTGCTTTATAATGTATTACCTGGGGCACTCGACGAGGCGCTTACACTAGTAATGAGTTCTGGTGCTCATCCTTATGTGCATGACCTGCAAATGGGCTGGAAAGGGAAGAAATCAGGAATGCTGGTATGAAAATACCATCATTTTTACTCCATGTGTTCTTGAGAGGATGGATATTGCTCCATATTCTCAAAATTATTTTGCTGAAGATTCCTCCACTGCTGTTGAATAGCACCAGAGTATCTAGAGTGATATAGTTTCTGATGAACAGGGTTTAAACAATCCCGCTGAAAAAGGAAGAACAGGTAATATGTGATGCAAAAGACCCTGGAGAGCTGCTGCCAACCAGAGTAGACATATACTGACAGGGCTCATTTCATAGCAGGAGCTCCTGTGCATATTAGGCCACACACCCCTAATGTAGCCAAGAGGTTACAGAGCTCTTCTTACAGGGGCTACTGTAAGCTCTTGGAGGATTGGCTACATTAGGGGTGTGTCCATAGGCGTCAACTATGGGGGGGCTCGAGCCACCCCTGAAATTTCCCGGGGGGGACTGAGCCCCCCCGGGAAAACGGTGCGCCCTCCGCTGCACCTCCCTCGGCCCTTCCTAGGGCTGCCGCCGCCGTCTCCCCCCCCCCCCCCCCGTCTGGCCACTCCAACCCTCCCTCCGTCCGTCCAGGGGCCAGCTAAGCAAATGCCCAGCTGGCCCCTGGACGGACGGAGGGAGGGATGGAAGCAGGAGCGGTCAGGCGGGAGTGGGGAGGGAAAGGCAGCATGGTCCCAGCGGGCGCGCGTGCACGGAAGAGCCCCCCCGCCCGGAGTTTTTAAACTCTATGCCCCTGGGTGTGTCGCCTAATATGCAAAGGAGCTCCTGCTAGAAAACAAGCCCTGCTGACCATGATAAACCGGTGGGTTGGCTGAGGGTAAAGTGCTTCCTGTGTCCATGTGAGTGCTAGTAGAACACAAAAACTGTTAGTCATTTGTTTTAATCAGCTTGCTTAGATGTTTTCTGCAGTGTCAAGTTTTCCTCTGCCTGCTCTTCTATTCATTTGCAGCTTTCTGTGTTTCTGCAGAAGATTTCTCCCTCCTGGGCACAAAAATGCAGTTTGCCTCTTCTTGCGGCATAGCACGGGAATACCTGGAAACGAGGTATTCGGATGCTGCGCACCAAGAAGGGGCAAACTGCGTTTTTGCTCCTGAGGGGGAGAAATCATCCACAGAAACCAGGGAAAGCCACGGATGAATAGAAGAACAAGCGGGGGAAAACCTGACACTGCAGGAAACGGCTTAGTTTAAATTGTTGTGCCTTATCTTTCTACATTACATTACAAAAGAATCAAGTATTTACTCTTCTTCATAGTTTTCTTCTCAGATGAAGGCCAAGTTCCATCTAATTGATTGTCTCCGTGACAGAAAAAGACAACTTCAGGGAATACTTTGTCCTCTAGACAACGAGAGCCAGAAGTCTATTTTGCGATCAGGCCAATTATAGTAAAGCTCGTATTATCTAGCACTAAGAACTATGTTATGGGGGGGGGGGGGTTGAACTTGATGTTTAAAGAAATGTTTATTACTTAGGAGATCGGCAGAGAAAACCAATTAGTCTTTAAGAAGGTATTGCATATCACTGTAATGTGTATAACAGGTCTGCCATAACCACTGTTTAAATTTAATTTGTTATGTAAAATGTAGGTGTTTTGCACTAGAAGATGGAGTTTTTATACTTTCAGGTGTTCTGCACAATAGAGGTGGAGTTTATGTTCTGCTACGGATCTCTTGGATATGGATATTCACATCAGGTCACTATCTGTTTATTTGCTTGATTAGATTGTTTGGGTTTGAGCTACGGGGCTGAGAGGGCTAGGGCTACCCTGCCCATGCATTGCAGATCATCTCCTATCCTGCGGGTCAGCGCACAATGTGTCTTACAGCTCTTCACAAACACTGTATGAAAAAAGTATTGCATATTCAGTGGCTCCAGATGATCTAGTGGAGAAATTGGTTATGAGACACTCTACCGCAGGGGGAGATTCCTTCGCAATCCCGTATCAGTGAAAGTATTCAGTGAGCACACAGTGAGAACCACCCAAGTTCCCTAGCGAAAAAAATATATGCCAGCCTTCACTAACGTGCATGCCTATAAAAATGTGGAGGATAATAACCTGGGGAGCCACTGAGTGCACCGGTAGGGGCTTCATGTGTACTATTACGGCGACATGTCAGTTTCCCCGGTGGAGTAAACAGTGGCTACTGGGAGCCCATTCAGGTCAGGAAAATGGCACAGAGGTGTACGGTTGCCACCCCCACCCCTGAGGAGCCCCATCGCCCCCAACGTGCCTGGTGCAATGACATCACCTGGAGGTGACGTTGTGCAGGGGATGCGCTAGCATTTGGGTAAAAGCCTCTATGGTGAAGACGACCCCGGGAGCCAGTCTGGAGCCCCCCGCTGGGATGCGTGTAGGACCTGGCAACCCTACAGAGGGAGAGGTCTAAGCTCCCCCCACCAGATTCCACGGGCCTAATCTGGATTGGGCCCACATGTGACTGGGAAGCACAGAGCTCCCAGAATGCATCTGTGAACTGATCTGGGGACATACCTGGAAACATGTAACACATAGTCAGGCCCTTGGTAGTCAGTTCTCTTACCCCTCACTTAAGATAAATAGTGCATTCTCCTGGTGTGTCCTCTGTTTGGACTGAATATTCCACCTTGTTAAATTAGCCAAGTTCCAAAACATTGTTAGGCAGCTAGAATACATTACTCTTTTCTCTTTGATAGTTCTCCTGGGTAACCTTATATTCTACTAGTAAGTTAGCAGTTCCTGTTTGATTCCTACATTGGCTTCCATTGTGTAGACTTTCCCCATGGCCCAAGAGATATTGTTCATCCAGTTATGTATGAGACTTTTCCTACATGAAAATGCACTCTTAATTTTAAAGAAATTCAGTTTTTCCTGCATTAAAGGGAGCACTCTAGTCTTCTTAGCATCTCATTTAAATCGGTTTGCCGGCCTCCAGGTGGGACCTGGAGATCTCCCAGAATTATCACTGATCTCCAGACTACAGGGATCGGTTCCCCTGAAGAAAATGGCTGCTTTGGCAGGTGAACTCTATGGCATTACACCCTTGTGAGGTCCCTCCCCTCCACAACTCCCACCTGTCAAATCTCCAGGAATCTCCCAACCCAGATTTGGCAGCCCTATTTAAAAAGCATTGTAGTCTTTCTACATTGTGATCATTTGCTTCAAGTGAACTCTCAATAAACACCAGTACAGCCCAGCAAACCCCCCCCCCCTCCCAGGAGAAGGAACAATGAGACAACAAGTATAGGAGCGGGCTAAAATAGGGATAGAAGTTGTTGCTGCTTTTCAAAATGTGTGCGTGGGCCAAAGCTTTCATTTCACTTTATGGTAATGCTGAGTGTGTGTGTTTCGGTATAATTCTGTCCTGCCCGTTTCCCATTCACTCTCTCTACCCTAAGCATTCTGTAGTTAATGGACAATATCTGCTGTTCAGGAAGCAGGAATGGAATTAGGGTAATGATGCTCTGTATTCTTGGTGCTTGGGGGCAACAGTGGGGAGGGAGGCTTCTGGAGTTCTGGCCCCACCGGTTGGCACTGGGTTTTGGCCACTTCATGATAACAGAGTGTTGGACTGAATGGGCCATTGCCCTGATCCAACATGGCTTCCCTTATGTTCTTATGACCAAACACCATGTTATATTTTTTGATGAGTGAGACCCAGATTCCTGGACCCTACTTGTTTTCCCCTCAGTTGAACAGCAACTGTGGAGAAAGTCATTTTTAAAGGGCACTTTAAACTGAAATGACCAGAGTGAGTAATTTGTCCACCTTTGGAATATTTTGTGCACGTACAGCTCTAAAGATGGGCAGATTACTCACCCCACCACCATTTCGGTTCAGGAAAATGGCACCGGGGGGGGGGGGAATCAGGAGCCCCTCCCCTTGTCATGCCATTGTCCCAAGCCCAGTCGCTCCTCTGCACTTTAAAAATGCCTTCCCTTGCAGCTGCTGTGTGACTGCAGGTAAAACGAGACTCACCTTGTCAAAAAATGTAATATGTATTTTGGCCTTTTATAAGATGACCTTGCATTAGGGAAGCTGTGCGGTGGATCTGTGAAGTCCTCCTCCAAGGACAAAGCCAGGTTCTTTGGAGGAAAGCTCTTTGTGCCCAGAGGAAGGCCTTGCCACAGTGGAATAGATTCCATATGGATCTATAGGATTTCTAAACTGGTAGAAACTTCTCAGCTCTGCTTCCTCTGCCACATGGGTTATGGGACAGAAAATCATAGGAGGAGGCCATAATCAGCAGAGCTACCTGATGCCATGTTATGGATAGCAGATCAATGCTACCTTCCTTATTCATTGTAGTGTAAATAATTTTCTTTTGCAGCTGAAAATTCCAGGAGCAGATCCTGCCAAGGCTGTGGCATATTCCATGTTCATGCGGGTTCCACCACCAAAAGACAGGAAAGATTTGGCAAGGCAATTATTCTTGGCACCTAACTTTAGATTTCAGTATACAATAAACTCCTAGAGCTTGTCATACAAATAGTCACATAACAATTCAGAATTGGCATACATTTTACTGTGGAAATTCCAATTTCAGATCTGGAATTCTAATAGAAACTTTCTGTCCTGTTTTTTCATCTCATAAAGACTTTGGAGAGTGCTGTACTTGGGTACCGTCTTAGTTACTTCATGGTCTCTGTGCAGGCCAAACTATGCAGCATGTTTTTTGATGCGCAGCAACTCCCTTTCCTACAGTCATTCAGGAACTGTGGGGAAAGGCATTTTTAAAACACCCATAAATCTGACTGAACTCAGGAAAACAGCATCCAGGAGAAGGCAGGAGCCCCTTTTCTGCACGAACCATTGTCCCAAGCCCAGTAGGCCTCATAGGGACTCTTATAATGCTTTTCCTTGCCGCTCCTGTGTGATCCTACCGGAACCAGCTCATCCAAAAACTCTGTGGGCTTTTCTTCATTCCCATTTTTCTCCCTTGTGTGTTCCTATTGCTTCAGGGTTTTTCCCCTGTTCTGCACATATTTTGCTCCCTCTAGTGGTCGATTTGATATTATACTGCTTATGTCTGGCATATATCTCCCTGCAGATTTAAACTGCAGGTTTTTATGCTGGACATAATGCAATGTAGTATTGAATTGACCACTAGAGGGAACAAAACACATCTGGAACTGAGCAACCTCCCCCCCCCCCCCCCCCCGCAAAAGGAATAGGAAAACACTGCTGGAAATGTATGAATTGCAAGGTCCAGATTCCAGTCATTATAGGGTTAATTTGTTTACCTTCAGTACTATTGTTTAGACTGACCTGGAAGGAAACCTGGCAGACAGCCAATGTTAAGAAAAGCCCACACAAGTAAATGGTATTGATTGGTGAATGTATCCAGGTGATTTCTTTCTAGGGGTCAAGAAGAAGATTCTCCATTGTTGTTGTGTGACCATGTGTCTCTAGCAGTAGCAAGCAAGATGTAGCTTAGATATGTTTATTTGTTTGTAGGTTTCCTGGGTACCTTTACCCTTAGAAATAAACATTTTTAACAGAAATGTCTCCTCTCCAGTGAAACAAAGATCCATTGCAAACTCTGAGTATTTAAGTATTTTGAACTATTTTTCCCCAAAAAACACAAGCAAGGAAAATGCAAGTGTGGAAAAGCCCTGTGCCTCACAATAATGTGCTTTGCACCTGTGCAGAACTTCAGGTTGGAAATATATAGGGCTAGCTTTTAAGCACAAACCCCTTCAAAGATATGGTCAGACTGTGTATGCTCTAGTAAAACCCATTTTACTAGGCAGCCCCAAAATGAATGCAAAACAGAGATAAAGCCAAATATTGCTACAGAAATACTGTACATGCTGCTGCTTTCTGACTTCGTCAGACATAGAATTTTAACTCCTGAAATTAAATTTGTTCTCTTATTTTGAATATTTATTATTCCTAGAAGAACTCACATAGAAACAATTCTTAATTGCAGATGTATAAAAGACTTTGACCTTGAAAAAGTGGTGTTTTTCACTCCTTTTTTATTTGAATGCCTTTGTTTTCCTCATTTTGCAGCAATGCCATCAAACCACAGCTCATGGATTACCCGGCGTTCTTGTCTCCAGACTTAAATGTCACAGTGGGAAATAATGATATAGAGGCTCCTCCAGAGAATTCAGAAGACTACAAACAACTTCAGAAGGCTTTGCAAGAACCACCTCGAGAAAGGCAAGACGGCGGACGATAAATGGCTATTAAATATGCCATTACACATGCATGGAAATATTGTAGCATATTTGTGGAACTGCCTATGGATTAGTGTAAGAAGCTAAGGTATCAGAAGCTTCTGAGATCTGATGAGATCAGGCTAGCCTGGGCCATCCACATTGGGGCCGGTGATAAGTAAGGGTAAGGATTTCTTCTTCCCACACTGCCACTGGCTATAGGTCCAGTTCCCCCCTCTTGCCTGTGGCCCAGGCTTCCCTACATCTTGCTGCCAGTTTATTGACCTCTGTCTGGCTTCCTCTTTCCTTTGCTGCAGGCTGGCCTCCCTCCCTGGTATTTTTCTCCAGCTAGCTTCCATCTACTCCTGGTTATTACCACCACCCATGTTCACGCACCATTTGGGATATTTATAGTTTGGCAACATCTGCCACATATAGATATCACACTTAACTTTGGGAGGATTGCCTTGAAATTAGTATTTTTAAAATAAGTTTTTCTGTTTTTTGCAAACCTAGATTTGCAAACCCTAAAATGAAATTGTAAACCCTTAAATGGCAATCATGGTTGCCCCCATTGTGTGGATCTGGCTATTTGCACAGGGGCTAATTGTTAGATGCAGTGATTTTCCCTCTCCTTTTTAGACTGGTGAAAATGAAACAAGAATATCGGAGTCTGAAAACATGGCGTGAAAAGGCTGAATATTTAGACCAACTTATCTTGAAAAGGGGACCAAAGACAAAGCCGGGTCTAATAAAGGTAATGTCAAGAAGCTGCACAACTGGAGCCAGACTACATGGGATAGATTGTTCCATAATTCTTTCTTCTAGGTGTTGTTGGGTTTTTAAAAAGAAAAGCAGTTTTTCAAAATCAGGAGCAGAGGACTACTTAACCCTTTCCTTCCCTGACTGCCTCTTCAGAATTGTCCCCAAGATGAAGGATCATAGAACTTCTCGTTCCATTGAGTTAGGTCCCTAGTGGCAGTTCAGTGCCACAGATAATATACATGGATTTAATTGCCACAAGATATTACAGAGCTTTTCCTGGTTGCTAAGAGACTCTAATCCCAAGCTCTAGAGGATGCAGACCCACTGTGATGCTGCTTTTGCAAATCAACATGCTCTCTTCCACCGTGACTTAGATTCCATAGGGAGTGCAGTTCAGTCTCTGGGTGCTGTTGGATGCAGTCAGGTCCTATGGATGGATGCCTTTCGGCTGGTGAGGCCTAATGAACCAGGGAAGCTGCTTAGGAGCATGCAGCCCACCACATTCATTGCTGCTGGAACTGAACTCAGCTGGGTTGGTTGAGTTGGTCCTCAAGGGTAATAAAATGCCTCTCAGTGTGAGCGTGTAGTTCCAACCATCTTGAAAGAGGCAATTGTGAGACCCCTCCTGAAGGTGTCCCCAGATCCTGCTGACCTAATTAACTACTGCCCGGTGACTCAGATTCCTTTTTTTGGCAAAGTGGCTTCACAATTTCTCGTGGTCCTGGAGGCCTTTGGATTATTGAGTCTCATTTGAATCCAGACTCAGGCCTTGGTTTGTTAGGGAAACAGGCTTGGGACTCTTCCACATTCTCATTTTTGCCGCTCCTATGTTCCTGTGGGGGGGGGGGGTCTTTTCCACATGTGTCTTGCTCCCTCTAGAGGTCAATTAAATATTACATCAGTGTACATCCGACATATCTCCCTTTAAACAGCAGGTTTTTATGTTGGACGCGTAGCAATGTAATATAGAGTTGACCACTGGAAGGAGAAAAACACATGTGGAAAAGGAAAAAAACAAAGCAATAAAGACGCACAAGCAACAAAAATGAGAGTGTGGAGGAGCCCTTAGTCTCACTGACTAAATGATTTTTGCCAGGAGAGTGACGGGGAATGCATCCCTGTTGATCCTCCAGGACTTTCAACACAATTGATCACAGTATCCTTACAGAGTGGATAGCTGGGATCCTTTCGTGGTTCTGTTCTTACTTAATAGGCCAATTCCAGAAGGTGGTGCAGGGAGATGGCTGCTCTGCCCTGTGGCATTTACACTGTGTACCTCAGGGTTCCATCTTGTCCCCCATGCTGTGTAACAACAGTAGGAAATCTCTGGGAGAGGTCGTCCAGGCAATTTGGAGCAGGGCGCCACCAACCTGCAGATGACACCCAGCTCTGTTTCTCCTTAACGGCTGAGTCAGCCTGTTCTAGCAGGGGTAGCACACTCCTTAAAGGAGCAGGTTCATAGTTTTGGGGTGCTGCTGGATTCTTGCATACAGTTGGAGGCCCGGGTCTCCTCTGTGGCCTGTGGCGCTTTTTATCAGGGTTAGGTGGTACGCCAGCTGGTGGCTCAGTGGAACCTCTGTTTTCAGAGGCAGTATACCCCACTGCACATCACTTGCTGGTGAGAACAACACTGAAAGCCTGTTGCAGGCTTTAGGAATAATCTAGTTAGCATCTCAGAAAAACAGGATGCTTGGCTAGATAAAACTGTGGCCTGATCCATTAGGCTTCCTTTAGCCTGAGAAGACCAGAGCAAGATTTTTCCAGTTGTGGCTCCAAAGCTACAGAACAAAATTCTACGGGATGTGGGCCAGTAAACTTCTCATGTTTTCAGTGTTCCCCCCCACACACACACCACACTCCTCCCACAACAACACACAGTGTTTTGTAACTGACTCCAAAGTTTCTCCAAAGTATAGAAATGTTTATTGACAAATCTCTCCCAAGCAATTAATTATCCTATTCGCTGTTCCCCTAGAGAACAGACTAGACCAGAGCTGCTTGCCGGCTGGAATAGTCAATTTAATCAATCCATTTAAGTTTATAGCAATTGGAGGGGAGAGGAAGAGAGCAGCGATAATTAGCTGGGAATCCATTTGCGCCTCTGCCCATAATGTTTATATAGCTGTCAGGCTACTAATGCAAGAAGAAAGCTGTTGACCCAGTAAATATTCAATGAAAGAAACTTCCACTCAGCTTCAGAAATGATCATTCGTACAGAATGTGGCATACTAAATTTTGGTTAACTATGAAGGTGTATGGCATAGCAATCCCAGAGATGAAACAACCTGCAATTTAAAACAAAAACAAAAATACATGGTTACTGTACATTTGTTACTGTACTCCTTATCACTTAAAGGAGAATTGTTTGTACTGGCAAGCATAGTTGTCTGTTCCATTTAATTCTTAAAAAGTTTCTCCCCTGCCCCCCCGCACAGGTGTCTCGATTCAAGCAAATTGTGGGAAGGATGCAGCAGCCTCTTTGTAAAGAAAGTACTTCATCTGGTGGAGCAGGTATACAGAACGTTTGTCATCATTTCAACAGAGGATGCAACAACATGTCAGGAATGGGTTTCCAACTTTTGCAGTGGAAACATATACTGGCATTTGTGGTTCTCATTTTTAATTTTACCTTGTCTGCAGATAGGAAGAGAAACTGATCTGAATTTTAAGCAAACTACGGACTTTTTTAAATAATAGGAATAATTCTGGTCAGACTGGGAATATAGAATTCAAACCATGGAGTTATTTGAATTTCAGGCACTTTCTTCTAGACGGATCAAATTGGTCCATCCACACGACAGCCTTTGTGTGGGTGATGTTCCCTGCAGACAGAGCAAACTCATTTTGTCATCATCCCCAATATTCTTCTGTCCCATTTGGGCAGCATTACGTGCCGTCAAGTCACCACTGACTTATGGTGACTCCGTAGGGTTTTCAAAGCAAGACATGTTCAGAGGTTGTTTGCCATTGCTTGCTTCCATGTGAAAGGTAAAGGTTCCCCTTGCTCGAAAGCCAGTCGAATCCGGCTCTCGGGGGCAGTGCTCATCTCCGTTTCCAAGCCGAAGAGCCAGCGCTGTCCAAAGACATCTTTGTGGTCATGTGGCCGGCATGACTAAACGCCGAGGCGCACGGAACGCTGTCACCTTCCCACCGAAGTGGTCCCAATTTATCTACTTGCAATTTCTTGCTTTCGAACTGCTAGGCTGGCAGGGGCTGGGGGCAGTGTGTAGTGACTCTTAAATTCTTTGGCGGTCTCCCTTGTGAGCACCAATCAGAGCTGACCCTGCTTCGCTTCTGAAATCTGAGACTGGGTTATCCTGAGCCATCCAGGTCAGGGTATTCCATCTTACCTCTTTTTTTTGTTCTGCTTTGAAAATTTGCCCACCAGTGTGTGAAATTTTAGCTGGCTCTCACAAAAAGCTTAACACTACTGGGCATGTGTTTTAAAAATGTTTTCAACCACTATGGCTACCTATAATTTTTATCTGTTGTAGTATACTCCTAATGGTCTCTGTTGAGGGGAAGTAGCTTGATACTGTATTTACTCACAGTGTGGCATGGGAAAGGGAAGGTTTTGGATCGTCTTTGTGGTCTCTGTGCATCACATCGTTGGGATATAGTGCGCCTGCGCCGATCCCAATCGGTAACCTAGAAAGCTGAAAGGGGTTTTTCATGCCCTTACCCTCTGTCATCTGCAGGGGGCTCTACCGTGCACGCCTAGAGGAAAGGGCACAAGGATCTTACCAGTTTTATTTCTTCTGACCACTGTGCTGTTTGGGGAAATAGCTTGATACTGTATTTACTCACAGTGTGGTATGGGAAAGGGAAGGAATTGGTTCACTTGCAGTTTGTTGGAGTTTTATATCAGCCTGGGAAAATCTAGAAAGATTAAACTAAATTAAAAAGGTTGTTAAGGTAACACTATAGGGAATACCAACCAGAATCTATATATTTTGAGGGGGGATATCATGATAAAGCCTAAAGTCATCTCATGGGAATCAAATAGTGTACCATATAAAACCTAAATATGATGCAGAGAATACAAAATTTTGTAGTCAACACAACTAGCATTTTCTTGTCACTTTGCTAAAATATGCCATTGTCTTAACTATTTTTCCACATCTGCAGAAACAGTAATACGTGAAGAAAAACGATCTGCATCAATGGTAAGAATATGCATTATTGGTATATTGTATCTTATATATCTATATATCTAATTCCCAAGTACCCTCCCCCGTGCGGATGCCTAAATCCACGCGGGGGGGGGGCACTTGGGGGGGAGGGAGGTTTTTCTGCACACAGGGGCTACTCCGCCCATGTGCAGAAAAATCCTAAACGTTAAAAAAACTTTTGGGGGGATATTTAAATCCCCTCAAAAGTAAAAGCGTTCTCTGCGCAGGCGCAAAGAATGCTTTGGCTAGGTGGAGGGTTCGGTGGGCGGTGGGCCTCGCCGCCACTGCCGTTTTCAGGGAGGGTGGAGGGGAGGAGGGGAGGCATGCCATCACTGCCACCACCGATTCTTGGGAAGGGAGGGGGGAGGGGCTTGGCGTACAGCCGCTGCCAATTTTTGGGAAGGGAGGGGGGAGAAGGGAGGGAGGAGAGGCGGCTCGGCGCACGGCCGTCACTGCCGCTGATTTTCAGGAGGGAGGGAGGGGGAGGAGGCTCTGTTTGCATCCGCCACCACCACCGATTTTTGGGAAGGGAGGGAGGGAGGGGAGGAGGCTCAGCACGTGGCCGCCGCCACCACCAATTTCCGGGGAGAGAGGCTCACCTCCCCCCCCCCCCCCGCAAGTATCGCAGGTCCTATTGCTTGTATATATCTAATAGCCAAGTGCCCCCGTGCATGCAGATATCTAAATCTACACATTGGGGGTACTTGGGGGGCAGAGATTTTCCTGCACACTTGGGAAACTCCCCAGGTGTGCAGAAAAATCCTAAAAGTTTAAAAAACAATACGGGGGATATTTAAATCCCTCAAAAGTAAAAAAGCATTCCCTGTGCATGCGCAGAGAACGCTCTGGGAACTCTGCGGCTGGCCAGCAGTTGGGAGGCGTCCAGGCCCGGGGGGAATCAGTGGGCCCGGTGGCTGAGAGCTGCTCAGGCCTCGCCACCAGTGCCCGGGGGGGGGGGGGATTGGGGCCAGCAGCTGAGAGCTGCTCAGGCCTTGCCACCGGTGCCCAGGGGGGGAATCAGTGGGCCCAGTCCTTGCCGTCGAAACTGGGGGGAGAAAGACTGGCGG
This sequence comes from Lepidodactylus listeri, assembly GCA_029233225.1. Classification (NCBI taxonomy): domain Eukaryota; kingdom Metazoa; phylum Chordata; class Lepidosauria; order Squamata; family Gekkonidae; genus Lepidodactylus; species Lepidodactylus listeri. Next base: position 13,697,945 of record JARCFY010000010.1, on the reverse strand, counting down.
GCCTGGTGGCTCAGAGCTGCACGTGCCTCACCGTTGGTATGGGGGAGAGAAGGATTGGCAGCCCAGGCCTCACCATCGTTGCCTGGGGGGGAAGAAGGCTTACCTGTGGCTGCTTCCTCCTCCTCCTCCACATGAAGCTCCTCTTCCCCCCCCCCCCCATGAGTATCGTGGGTCCTGCCTCTTGTATATATATAATTCTCTTGACATGTTGGCCGTTTCCAGATTTCCCATTGGCTGTTCTATGTGCTCCATCAGCCATTGGCCCATCCACTGCCACTCAAGAGTAATCATGTGCCATTGGCTGGGTCCACTCCTCTTCCTTGCCCACTGCCTCCTCAGCCACTGTTCCTGTCAGAATAACTGCCAAAACTGCTGCTTGGCTCCGCCTTAACTGGCTGGCTACTGAGGTGGGTCTGTGGCCATCAAACCATTCTCTTCAACCCCCTGCTGTGCTGTTGACTTTCCCCCAGGGTTGCCAATCTCCATGTGGGACCTGGAGATCTCCCACTATTACAATTGATCTCCAGATGACAGAGATCAGTTCCCCTGGAGAAAATGGCTGCTTTGGAGGGTAGACCCTAAGGTATTATACCCTGCTGAGTCCTTCCCCTTCCCAAACGCTGCTCTCCACAGGATCTGCCCCCCAAATCTCCAGGCATTTCTCTACTCAGACCTGGCAGCCCTACTTTCCCCTCAGTGCCTGTTGCTAGGCAACCAATCTTGGTTCTGTCAGTAAAAGGGGAGGGAGACCGTTTCCATGCCTATTTTGGCTTTTGGGAGAAAACTCATTGGGGCCAGTCCTGACTAGGGTTGCCAGCTCCAGGTTGGAAAATTCCTGGAGATTTTGTGGTGGAGTCTATGGAAGCCAGAGTTTAGGGAGGGGAGCAGCTTCAGCTGAACAGAATCCTATAGAGTACACCCTCCAAAGCAGTTATTTTTTCCAGGGGGAGCGAGAGATCTGTTGTCTGGAGTTGAGTTGTGATACCAAGCAATATCACACCCAGTGTGGCGTAGCAGTTAGTGCTTCAGAGCAGGGCTTGCCAGACCCAAGTTCTGCTGTGGAAGCTGAGTGGGTGACTTCAGACCAGTCACAGACTTTCAGCCTAACCTATCTCACAGGGTTGTTGTGCAAGTCAAAAGGGGGAGAGGAGAATGATGTAAGCTGCTTTGGTCCCCATTGCAGAGAAAGATTGTACTGTTCCTCCTGGGGAATCATTGTTGCCAATCTCCAGGTAAGGGCTGGAAATCACTCAGAATTACAACTGCTCTAGATGGCAGAGATCAGTTCCCCTGGAGAAAATGGTGGACTCTGTGTCCTTATACCCTGTTGAGATGGCCCCCCTATGTAGGGCTGCCAAGTCCCCCGGTAGGGCGGGGGAAACACTGATTTTTAGTGCTTACCTCCCGCTTTTCCAAAGATGGCCACCGGGGGGACAAAATGGCTGCCTTAAAAAGGAAATGTCTGCAGAGAGCCTGCCCTGCAGTAAAAAGCCTCGCCAGACATTTCCCCTTTAAGAAGTCAGCAAGAGAGCTTCCACAGCAAGAGAGGTCCGCCCAGAGATTAAGGAGGGACTGAAGGAGCTGCTTTTGCATGTGGCTGGCAAGGTGAGTTTCTCTTCCAGCTCTTTTCATTCTCTCTCCCTCTTTCTTTTTTCTGTCTGTCTGTCTGTCTGTCTCTCTCTCTGTCCCCATCCAGCAGAGGTCTATCAGTGGCTATTATAGCCACAAGGTCTAAATGGAAGTAAGTGCCTCTGCCAGTTTTTTTCCCTTCTCTCTCTCTCTCTTTTTCTTTTTTCTGTCTGTCTGTCTGTCTGTGTGACTGTCTCTCTCTCTCTCTCTGTCCCCATCCAGCAGAGGTCTATCAGTGGCTATTATTAGCCACAAGGTCTAAATGGAACCCTTTGTCTGGGGCAGTGAGGCTCTGAATTCTTGGTGCTTGGGGGGCAACAGTGGGAGGGCTTCTGGAGTTCTGGCCCCGCTGCTGGACCTCCTGAGGGCACCTGGTATTTTTGGCCACTGTGTGACACAGAGTGTTGTACTGGATGGGCTGTACTGGATGGGCCGATCCACTGTGGCTTCTCTCCTGTTCTTAAGATATGAAAATCATATTAAGCACTTGTGTAGCACTTAGTGCTTCATATTCTGCCGAGATGAGGAAGGATTCAGTAGGGCCGTTGCTCAGTGATAGAGCATCTGCTTGACATGCAGGAGGTATCAGCCTCTTCAGCTAAAAAAGGATCAGGTAATAGGTGACATTAAAGATCTCAGCCTGAGACCCTGGAGAGCCACTACCAGTCTGAGTAGTCAATACTGACCTTGATGGACCAATGGCCTGATTCAGTATTAGGAAACTTCATGAGTTCATGTGACAGCATGTGGAAGCAACATCACAGGATGTGACATCACAAAATGATGTAACTTCCTTTCTCCTGGCTCCACCCCCAAAGTCTCCTGGCTCCACCCCCAAAGTCCCCAGATATTTCCCAAGTTGGACTTGGCAGCCCTACCCCTATGACAGCCAGTGTGACATAGCAGTCAGGGCTTCAGCTGCCGGGGGGGGGGGGGAGATGGAAAGCTAAAGTCAGAGGGGCAAATAAAGGTAGGTTGATGGTTGGCTGGGAAGGAGATATGGTTGCCACCTCCAGGTTGGAAAATTCCTGGAGATTTGAGGAGTGGAGCCTGGAGAGGGGAAGGTTTGAGGAGGGGTGGGATTTCCGACAGGTACAATGCCATAGACTGTACCCTCCAAACCAGCCATTTCCTCCTGGGGAACCATTGTTGCCAGTCTCCAGGGGAGGGCTGGAGATCCCTCAGAATTACAACTGCTCTTCAGATGGAGAGATCAATTCCTCTGGAGAAAATGTAAGCTCTGTATCATTATACCCTGCTGGGGTCACCACAGGAAATTGACGCTGAGTGCCCAAGGCCAGGGCACCCGCCCAGAGCCTCTTTCTAGAGCCCACTGTATTTATTTCCACAACAGGCCTTATTCCTAGTTATGAAATAAAACCTCTGTGATAGTGAGGTAACTAAACAGGTTCTTTGGATCAGACTGCTAAAAGGTTTTGGGATTTATAAAGATATTAAAACCCAAAACTGATAAAATCATTTTTAAAAACATGTCAGTCTTTTTCACATGAGGATACTCCTGCACTGTTGTAGTATTGTAGAATTATAACTGTGGTCTTATACAGCGCTTAACAGTGCTGTATGACCCATAATGAACTCGCTATATTTATTCTCACATATGAGATCCTAGATCCGTTTTTTCAGAAGCAAGTACTGTTGAGTTCAAGGGGACTTACTCCCTAAAACAAGTGCTTAGACTCTCAACCCTCAGCGTGGATTATGTCACACAGTCTCACAATCACACGTATTCTTGGGGACCCAGCTTTAAAAAGCACTTGGTCCTATGCTTAGCAAGGCGCAGAGCACTGCTGGGGGGGAAGGGCCAAAGACATGTGGAGCCCAAGGAAGGGCCAAAAACACTCCCTCCAGCCATTTTGGCTAGGGAAAATGGCATGGAAGGGAAGGCAGAAGCCCCTCCTTGCAGTGCTCTGAGCTGTGTGACCGACTGAGGGCTTTTGGAAGGTGACTCCCCAAGAGTACATGTGACTATGAGATGAGTTGGGAGGGCTCCAAACCGGCTCACATCACATGTTATTGTTCAAATACATCTTCAATCCACATTCTCATGACTGAAACTGATCCTCTCATTGTTTCCTGAACTGGCTTTTCCCCAGCTCCTGAATTCTGGATTCAGATCCCATCATTTGCTTGCAAAACACTGATAGTTTTTAAAAGATTCCTTTAAACATCATTTGATAAGGCAGAGGAAGAAGTAAATTAATGAGGCTGTTGGGGGAGTAATTTTTGGTGTGTGGATTTGATTTTTTTTTCCTGTTGGATTTCAGTTTCGTATATTGTAATTGCAAGTTTCGGGGACCTTGATAATGTTTTCTGAATGTGTAAGTCATTTCACGCTGAGAAGAAGCAAGATACTTAAATAAATAAGCCTTCATGTAAGCAGCTTGAGAGACAGAGGGCCAAAGCCTTCTGGGGATTGAGGCCTAAAGGCAGGGCCATCTAGGGTTGCTAGCTCTAGGCTGAGAAATACTTGGAACGCTCCCATGAAGAGCTCCCAGTGCCAGGAGGCAATATCAGGGAAGGCCTCTATGCCCTGTTGTTGGTCCTGCAGACAAAGAAATTGAATTTATATCCAAAGGAGTCTCAGAGCAGCTTACAATCCCTTTCCCTTCCCCTCCCCAGAACAGACACCCTGTGAGGTAGGTGGGGCTGAGAGAGTTCTCTCGAGAACTGCCCTTGAGAGAACAGTTCTGAAAGAACTTATGACTGACCCAAGGTCATAACAGCAGCTGCATGTAGAGGAGTGGGTTGATTAACCGGTTGGCCACTGTCTGAGGTAGGATGCTGGACTAGGGGGACCAGTGGTTTAATCCAGCAGGGCTCTTCTGATGTTCTTATGGAGATTTTGGGGGGTGGACCCTGAGGAGAATGGGATTTGGAGAAGGAAGGAACTTCAGTAGGTTGTAATGCCATAGAGTCCTTCTTCCAAAGCAGCTATTTTCTTCAGGGGAACTCACTGTTGGCCTGGAGATCAGCAGCACTGTTGGCCTGGAGACTGGCAACCCTAGGGCCATCTGAAACAGAGAGCAGGACCAAGTAGAATTCTGGGAGGGAAGGGAAAAGTGATTTACTCCACCTCCCAGTCACCAGGAACTGAAGGCATAATTTCCTGGCTGCTTCCATGTGGGAGATCTGAAAAAGAGAAACGCAGGAGCATTTTAAGTTCCTTCAGCAATCCTGCCTGCCCTTATATCAATTTTTTTGTGAGTTTCAAAAACTGGTGGAGAATTGGATAAACGTATGGCGCGAGGGTTCATCAGTGGCAATAAGCCACAGGGTATAGATGGAACACTCTGCCTGGGGCAGTGATGCTCTGTATTCTTGGTTCTTGGGGGGCAGCAGTGGGAGGGCTTCTGGAGTTCTAGCCCCCCTAGTGGGCCTCCTGATGGCACCTGGGTTTTGGCCCCTGTGTGGCACAGAGTGTTGGACCTGATGGGTCATTGGCCAGATCCAGCATGGCTTCTCCTATGTTCTTACATCTGGGGCAGTGATGCCCTGTTTTCTTGGTACTTGGAAGGCAATAGTAGGAGGGCTTCTGGAATTCTGGCCCTGTTGGTGGACCTCCTGAGGACACCTGGTGTTTTTGGCCCACTGTGTGACACAGAGTGTTGGACTGGATGGGCCACTGGCCTGATCCAACATTGCTTCTCTTATGTTCTTAACTTACCTTCCATTCCAGCCCTCCGCCCTGGTACTCCCATTCATACATGGCTGCCACGTGGAACTGTGTATGAATATGAACATTAGAAGGAGAGGGAGCAAGTAGCCTCCCTGCCTTATTTCTCAGGAGAGACGAAGGGAAGAGGAGGGAAGGGCTTAAAATTGAGGGGAAGGAACCCTTGCCACAGCACACTGAGGCACCGAAAAGTCGTTCCCAGCTCTGGCCAACAGTGCCTCAACCGCAGCTCAGAGTTATCTGAAAGCTTGCAGGGGAGATGATGGTTGCCACAGGTCTTCCTAGTACTACTGTGTAGTCATGTTGAGCCATAGAGGAGAGTTAGAGTAAGGTTCTATGCTCTTGGCTGAGGTACTGAGATTCTTGGACAACTCTTCCTCCCCCTTCCTTGGGAAGTTTTGGGCAGGGAGGCTCATGTACCTAATGGCTAATCCAGCCCTGAATCCATGAAGAACTCTACCATAAGATTTTGCTGAGTATGAAGATGAGATATGAGTTGGTTTGCCTTTACCTCCCCTCCTTCAAGGCATGTCAGGGGCTTGAGAATCTGGAAAATGTTACAAGATTCCAAGCAGAAACTGATGCTGTGAAATGCTAAACTGACCACAGAGTTGCTTCTTGACACAAATGTATATTTCATGTTTATTTACTCCAAAAAAAATGTGTATGAAAATGGTATGCATGCCTTCCAGGCTACATTTTAAACAAGCTTAGTGATTGTGTGTCTTTATTATAAAAACAGGCCGGTTTTCAAGACTCTTTGGACGAAATTCCTGTTATGGCAAGTTCTATATCTGAAATGCCTATAGCATCGAGGCTTGAAGCAATATATTCAGATTCAGACTCAGAAAAGGATGATTTTCAAGCATCTGCTGAAACCTTACCAGCACTGACTGTAACATCTAGCGCTTCCTCTTCTTCTCGTCTACCTTTGGATAGTATGGAGAGCATGGAAAGGAAAATCAAAAGAGGAGAAATTTACCATGAGTCGGAAACCTCTCTGTCCAGTTCGAGTGAAATCCCAGCAGAATATTCAGATAGCCACGCCGAAACAGGAGAGTCTGAAACCCCAGCTTTTGAAAGTCCCGAGGGCAAAGCTGTGGATGAGGAACCAGCTCCCCCAGCGAAAAAGGAATCTGTTGTAGAATATCCACAGTCAATGAAGGTAACTGCAGTGCTGACCATATGCAAAAGGTTGTTTCCCATCTCTTCTTCAGCAGCAGATTTATCCATACATTTATTTTTCTGATGGCCGAAATATAAATAACACGCTGTGGGCCCATCTTGCGGCTGCCAACACCATTTTAAAAGCATTTGTAGTTCTTTAAAAAGTGCCACGAGGCCCTGATCTGGATCGGGTGTGGTGCAGTGTCCCCAGGAGCTCTTGTTTCTGCCCACGTCTTTTCAGGTGCAGGAACAACCCTCTCCATGGTTGTTTCTACACTTGAAAAGGCACCAGGGGAGGGACCCAAGAGCTCCTGGGGCCACCGTGCCGAGCACCCAATCTGATTCAGATCGGGGCCTCGTGGCAATTTTTAAAGAACTACAAATGCTTTTAAAAGAATGTCGGCAGCCACAGTATGGCCCCATAGCTGCTGCCAGTTGTATTTTGGCCTTGAGTTTTTACGGTAGATATGCTCTGAGAAGGTAGCTAAAAGTCTGCTGTACTACAACTATAATGAACAAAAGGGGGGTGGATTTCAACCCAGAACAAATCAGGGAGTCAAAAAGCTTGAAAAAAAAACCCCGGAATTATCACTATGAACTACAAGAAAGCTAAAATTATATTCCTAAAGTTTTAATCAAATCATAAAAAATAAAAACTGTGCACCAAATTCAGCAATCTGTGGTTACATACATAGGTACCTTCCCTTAGAGTAAAAAAAAACAAAACCCTTTAGTAAAATTGCACTTGTACACATGGGGATGTGGACCCTTCATTGCCACTCTGCATGCAACTGCATGGCAAGAGCATAACAAGGCATCATCCCCATCTGGAGGCAGATGTAGGTCCAATCCTCATTGGTATTTCACACCATTCTGCCAATGATCTCACATCGTCTCACAAATTTCTGTCTGCAACTCATGCCGCATCCACTCCCCTATTGTTTCATCTCAGCGTCAGGGATGTCTGCATCCTTTTGTTGCCATTTAGTGGTGACTCCGAGGTCACTGTGGTGTCTTATCACCTTATCTGGATTTGGTTTTAAGGTGCTACAATTGCTCCTCCCCACCCTCGAGCCGCTGTGAGCAAAAACCAAGACAACTGGAGCCGAATTCTCCCCCACCCCTTTTCTAAGGAGATACACAAGTTGTCACAAAGGAAACAAATTAGCTGAAAATCCAATAATCTGTGTGTAAAAGCAGCCAGGGAACATTTTTCTGTGATCATACTGGGGGGACGGGTGGAAGCATGCCCACCCCTGAACCATGTGCTATTTCCTGGGGCAGTCCCCAGCACAAATGGGAAGCCGGCATCACAGCAGCACGGAACAGCTTTACCTAGATTGGGCCTCTAAGTAGTTAACAGTCATTTTTTGCCTGCAGAGGGCAAAACACTGGAATTAATTTTCTTTGTGAAAGTATAACTCTCAGGATTCTCTGCAGGAGACATTACAGCTAAAACGATACATCACAAACTAACTTTCAAAAATATTTTGCTGGCATTCCTTTCAGTCATTCAAGCATCCTTTCTTGAATGTTTAGGTTTTTTTTTTTTGCCTGTAAATTTCCAGCCACATGGTACATGATACCCTAAAATTTACATATGAGTGCCACAGGGTAGGTTCATGATATAAAGAACCGGCTGCACGTTTCTGTAAAATAGCTGAGCTATTCCCACAAAGTTTTGAATGACTGAAAAGACTTGTACAAAATACTGTAAGGTAGTGCCCTGGTAGGATTACCATATTTTAAAAGCAGAGGTCCATCAGTGGCTATTAGCCACAAGGTGTAAATAGGAACGCTCAGTCTGGGGCAAGTGATGCTCTGTATTCTTGGTGCTTGGGGGGGTGTGGAACATTGGGAGGGCTTCTAGTGTCCTGGCCCCACTGCTGGACCTCCTGAGGGCACCTGGTGTTTTTGGCCACTGTGTGACAGATTGTTGGACTGGATGGGCCATTGGCCTGATCCAACATTGGCGTTTCTTATGTTCTTATGGTACAGACTACCAAGAATCGCACGATGCTAGATTTAACTAGTTTGCCATTTAATGAAGTAGGAGGGCTGCAAGGACTTGCAGGGACTCAAAGTAATAGTAATTCCCTGCTACATTCTGTCCCTGACTGGCAAGTGCAGTGGGATGATATGGCCTTCCTTGGCAGCTAATTTATGGCTGAGGACAAACTTGGATTCTGGAGCGGAAGGAAAGCGGGGCCAAAAGCTGTGGGGGAAAAGTGCTCCGGGGGTGGCCGTTCACACTGGTCAGTTTCCAGCAGGAGCGTGCAGTTACGGAGCATTCAGACTGCCATGGAGCGATCCTGGGTTTCCGCGGCCGTGGCGGGGCCGTTTCGGCAATATGCGCATGGCCGCCTATGTGCATGGCTGCATGGCCACAGCAGCACTCTAAAAATTTTAAATCTCCCCACCTCCTGTACTGGGGCTGCTTGTGCACACGCTTGTGCACATGCGCATCTCTCCACAGCGTTGCGTTCATACCACCGCTTCTGCTTGAATGCCGCCTCCTCCCGTCCACACGGCCGGGAAGTGGGATCCAAGCAGCAGACGGGCCTGGACACCGCTTTCTGCTGGTGTCCCTCTGAGGTGGCAGGGAACTGGCTCTGAAGTGGGTGAGTACTGAACGGAGCTGGGGAACAGGTTTCGTTGTTTGAACTGGCTCCCTTCCCCTGCTTCTGGAGCAGAGCTTTCCCACCCCACATTGCCAGTCTGTCCTCAGCCTATGTCTCTCTCTCCATATCATCCTCAGTCTGAGCTCCTTGCGCATGTGTGTGAGTGTGTAAAATGCCATCAAGTTACAGCCAGCTTGTGGCGACCCCCTCATGGGGTTTTCAAGGCAAGAGATTAACAGAAGTGGTTTGCCATTGCCTATCTCTGCGTAGCAACCCTGGTAGGATTACCATATTTTAAAAAGCAAAAAAGAGGACATACTTCCCAACTGACTACTTCAAACAAGTGATCACTATGACAAATCTCATTTCAAATACCTCTGCTATTTAAACTGTGATCATTGCTACTGACTAGGAATATTCCTAGCCTCCCAACCCCAAAAGAGGACATTTTCACCAGTTTTTTGAAAAAGAGCCTCAAAGAAGATGGACACCAAAAAAAGAGGACATGTCCTTTAAAAAGAGGACAATTGGGAGCCCCAAACTCCCAGCTTAGCTTCCGATATCTGGCGAGATTGGGCTAGCCAGGACCATCCAGTTCAGGGCCTGAGCTCCTTGCACCAACATAAGTAATTATACCAACTACAAAGATTAAGACCATTAGTTCCTGTAGTGAGCCCAAGAACTTCTTAGGTAGGCCATAAATAAGCAAATAAATAATAAACATATTTTTTGTGCCGCACCTGTGCCAGTTCAATGTACAGTACACAGGACTGCCTTTTAGTTTGTACTTTCTTGGTATCTTCTAATATAAATTGGGACATGCATATGAAACAGGTCACCAGTTCTCAAGTCAGGATCGTAAAAACAAAAAATTCATAACAAGGAATTGTATGATATGTTCTGACCTTCCTCGTCGCCCAATAGTTTTTCGGTTTCAGACATTTTGTTCGTTTAAATTCATTACTTTTGTGCAATTGTATTACAGTCTTAGTATGCTAAAGATACTTCTAATTTACTACCTGTTTCTATACCTTGTTACTTTGCTACCTTGTACATTGCCTCTGAAATGTCAAAGGAATCACACTCTAGATCTGAAGTTTCTGTGAAATCTGCAGATGACGTTGAAGCTCCAAAGCCATCAGGTAAGTAACTACTTTTAATAGTAACAATCTGTTCTCAGGAGACAGCAGTACACAAACACCTAGGATAGGAGACCTGTCCTTTCACAGGTGAATGCTGGGGACTGCATGCTCTTAGTGACACCCCCCCCCCCCCGTATTTATGTATTTACTTCATTAATAACACACTTTGGGAGCCAGTTTGGTGTAGTGGTTAAGTGCGTGGACTCTAATCTGGGAGAACCGGGTTTGATTCCCCACTCCTCCACCTGCACCTGGCTGGATGACCTTGGCCATAGCTCTGTACCAGCTGTTCTCTCAAGAACAGCTTGGGAAAAAGCTCTCTCAGCCCCACTTACCTCACAGAGTGTCTGTTGTGGGGAGGGGAGGGGAAAGGAGTTTGTAAGCCGCTCTGAGACTCCAAGTGAGTGAAGGGCGGGGTATAAATCCAATCTCTTCTTCTTCTTCTCTTCTTCTTCTTCTTCTTTTCTCCCCAATGGGGAGCCAAAGTAGCTTACAACATTCTTCTCTTCCCCTTCCTCACAATAACCCTATAAAGTAAGTTAGTCTGAGAGTGTGCAGCTGACCCAATATCACCAGCAAGCTTCCATGGCAGGAAAGGAATTCAATCCTGGATTTCTCAGATCACAGTCTGACACTCTAACCACCACACCATTCGGATTCAGGCCTTTTCTGCACTGACAGCTTGCTCCGGAAAAATCCAAGGAGTCAAGCCTTAAGGGTTGACTTTGCAGTCGCATGCATTCCCTCTGCACTGGTTTCCCCCCCTCCGGTTTATCTATTTGTGTATTCTGTATGTATTCTGCATCTACGAGCAAAACCCGCAATTTTTTAGCTAACTGGCTGCCAACCCCTCCCTCCCTCCCTCTGTGATTCTGCAAAAATTAAGGGAAGGGAGTGGGAAATCCCGGCCCACACACCCAAGACTGACACATTTGGGAGCAGGGAACCCCCTAGGCCTAGTCCTTTATATTTACTGATTCCTTCTTATGCTCTCCCTGGCTTTTTAATAGTTTGCCTGAGTGGGAGGACACCTCCTCTTTTGTCTTTGGAGAAGGAGGGAAAGAAAACAGAACAGGGAGGGAGCATCAACCTAAAGAGAGAGAGGCGGAAACAAAGGAGGGGCAGTGGGCAGTACGTTTATACCCACAGAAGCAATTCTGCTTTAGAAAGGATTAGTGATTTAAAAGCAGATGAGAACAAAGAATCTCCACAAAAGGAGTTTTGGTAGCTGTGGGGCAACAGTGTGCTGGAAGGGGTCTGAATGCAGATTCCTGTAAACAAATGCAAATAGAAGAGAAAGCACCAAAACAAAGTGAAATTGACAGCGGGAGGGAATGCAGAACGGAAGAATAGGATGTGCTCAGAGACCAAGGCAAAATATGCATGCAGAAAGGCTGAAATCCTATTTCTTCATGCACTGTGGTTCATACGCAGATCAGGCCCCCACACATGTGGAAATCATATAACCTAAGAACGTATCTCCCCACCTGACTCCGGGGACATAATCTTGATTCAGATGTTCCTGATCACTACAGAAGTGATATTTACTGAATTGTAGCTGCTTAGGCAGTTTATTCTGTGAAGTACTGACTGACAGCTGTTTAGCTAGGGGGCAGTACAAGATTACAAAAAGTATTCTAGTGCAAGGGTCCCCAACACAGCGCCCACAGCTGCCCCAGCACCAGCTGCCCACCAAGTATTTTCAGAAAGTGGGTGGGGCCAGGCGGGACTCTTGCCTAGTATGACTTCTGATTGGCCACTGGAGGTCTGTTAGGCTGTGCAGATTAAAATAATAATGATTTCGCAGCTGTTGATGCTGCAGTGTTGGTTTTATTCTTTCTCACTCCTCTTCCACAGTGTATTTTTTAAACTACACTTCTTTCCCCCTCCACTTGGACTTCCTCTCGGGGGGTGTGGGGAGTGCCTCCTGCAGCAACCATTTAGTGCTGTGCCCCCACCCCACCCCACCCCAGTTTCAGAATTCCAAAGATGACCAAAGGTCAAGTGATCCCATTCTAGCGTTTTGGCCCATTATACTGTGGAATGTATTTTAGGTTTTATGAAACATCATAACAACTAATTATAAAGGAATCTGTCACGGGCTGGGTACAGGCAGGGCGAGAGAGAGTGAAAGTCCAAGTCCAGTCCGAAGTCAGAATCAAGGGGTAGCAAGCAGGAGCCAAAAGAACAGAGTCTGAAGTACAAACAGAGAGCGTAGTCGTTGGAAGCCAGAGTCAAGGAGCCGAGAGTTCAAAGCACAGATCAGGAATCAGGAGCACAGGTGAGGGAGGTGCAGAGCGTCGTCAAACTGACTTGTTGCTGGCATGAGGAACCAGCATCAGGAGGGGAAGCTAAATACCCCTCAGGTGCTGGGGTTAATTAGAGCTCAGGGTGTGCGTCCGGCTTCTGTTAGAACTCAGGGCTGAGGGACTGCCTTCTGCACAGGTGCGCCTCCCTCTGCCGGGACGCTAAGTCTTGCCTGAGCTGGTTCCTCAAATGCACCACTGGAGGAGGCGAGTCGGGGGGGCTGCCTGTCAGGTGTTCCTCTGCCGCAGGTGGTAGGAACACGCTGGTGAGCTCCAAGGGTTCATCAGGGTCAGATGTGGGCTCTGCTGAAGCCGGGAGTGCGGGCTCAGCTGGAGCCAGGGCTACATCCTCAGCAGGACTCATGACAGAATCTAACAGATTTAAGAGCTAAAATAAAACACCATATGAAGCATACATCTTTTGTACGTGGATATTTTAACCTTCTGTTTCGGTTGTTTTTAGAATCAGTGAGTGAAATTCTACCACGGTGGTCTTGGAAAGAAGTTGAGGTGAGAAATAACTGGCATAGCAGATTCAGCATGATTAAAACTTCCTACACTAGAGTTACATAAGAGTGAGTGAGAGGATGCTACCTTACAGCGTTTCCTGTCAGCCTGGTGTGTGCATGAAAAACAATACGACAGGTGCCCATAATCTGACTTTGTCACACTTCCTGTCTCCGGTTAGCACCTCCCTTGCTGGATTTTCAACCACTTTTTATATGGTCTGTTCCAATCCTGCAGACTGTTTTACCAATACCACTTTAGACTGTGATGTTTTATGTGCTTTTACGCCATGGCTTGCTTTTTTTATTGGCATGCTTTTCATTTATTTGGCTCATATTGAATTGTTTCATTGCTATGTTTTTAATATCCGTTTGGTTGTTTTTTGTCGGGAACCACCTCAAGCAGGTCTGGAGAGGCAGCATGCAAATTTTCTGAATAAGGACAAAGTTAGTACCTACCTCTTACGAAAATTTCTTGTGATGTCCCTTCTACTTGCTGATTTTCTTGCCTTCCTCCTTCAGTATCAGAGCTGGTTCGTCTAGCTTAAAGAGGGCAGGATTTTTTAAACTTGTCTTCAAGTAACAGAAGTCTTTGAACTTATAACAACAAAGAGAGATACGTATTCCATGTAAAGGTGTTTACATTTCGATGTTCGGTACTTTGGTCAGGGATGTTGTAATCTTAACAAAAACACTGCATAGTGTGTGTTGTTCAGATTTAAACCACTGAGCATGGCCTCATGGCTGAAATGCATTTGGTTTGGTTCCTTCCCTCCCAGAAATTACTTACATTATTAGACTTTATGCATACTGACCTTTAAGTATTATTTGTATGCAATGTTTCCTATTTTTCTTAGTCACATTGCATTGTCTTAAAAATTGGCTAAGAAAATTAATCTGTGAACCTTATAAATTCCTCCCTGGGAGGGAAATGGCATGGAATAGGCCAGTCTCTAAGCAGGGTCAGTACTTGGAAGGGAGACCACCAAGGAAGACTCTGCAGAGGAAGGCCAATGGCAAATCACCTCTGCTTCTCACTTGCCTTGGAAGCCTCTTGCTGGGGTCGCCATAAGTTGGTTGAGACTTGACAGCACTTTACACACACAACACACATTCCTCAGGATGATCCATTTATGAGCACAGTGCCTATATAAGATGGGATCCCCATATTTCCTGTCTTCCATATTAATACTGAAGCCTTGAAAATATCAACAGTTTTTCCTTTGTTTCTGTCTGTCTTTGTGTCTTTACAGTTCCAGGAAGCGGTTTTCACTGGGGACAAGTTTGAACCTTTCTTGAGACATATCAAAGGAGTACAGCCCCCTGAACTTCCTAAGGGCAAAGCAGATGAAACATTCAGTCATTTAGAAAAAACGCACCCATATGTCGAAAGCAAAGAACAGGAAGACCAAGATCCACCTCATCAGATGTCTCCAACAAAAACTGCCAGTAGTTTAGACACAAAGTTACTTACGGGTAGTAAGCAGCTTTCCATACTAAGACTACTAGAAAAAAAAATCGAACTAGAAGAAGAACCACAGCTTCCCGTACAGATGGATAAAGAACCAAAGCCCCGGGCAACTGAATCAGATCTCTCTCAGAAGCAGCCTGAAAAAGCACTGTCAGAGCCAGAAGAGGCCGATGTTTCTTTTAAAAGGTATATTGAGGACTTCCTTGTTAACAGGCTTACAAATGTAATAGCACTGAAATCACTTTTAAGCAAACATGTTGAAAACCTTGTGGAAGAGAGACTCTTGGAAGCTGAGGTATCCGAAGAACTAGAAGACAGCATGGATCCTGTGGAGAATTTGCCAGATGCTAAGGGGAAACAATCACTCGTGGGAAGAAAACCATGCTCTGGAGAGAGGCTTTCAGAACAGGACATAAGTAATTTGAAAGCGGCTGCGAGTCAGAGCTTGCAAGCCAGCCTCATAGGAAAACTCTCTGCACAAGGGATAATCCCAGGCACAGAGCTAGCTGAGGACAACCAGAAGGCTTCCATCTCAAGTTCTGCTGAGGAAGATTTGGTCAAGAGAAAGAAGAGTTTGTCCAAGGGAAGCATGTCACAAGCTGACGTAATAACATTAAAATCGCTAAGTGACAGTCAGTCAGGAGAAAGTTCCGAAACTGGATCCATGCCAAGCAGTCAAGAAAACCAGTTGGCCATCAGAGAGACTAATCTCTCAGAAAGCAAAACGGACGACAGAGAATCTGCTTTGCGTCATAAAAGCCATGGTAGTCCACTAGTAGGAACCAACACAGATATGGACTTAGATGAGGAAGGCCATCCAAAATCACTGGAAATCATTAGAGTAAGATTACCGAGCACAGAAACAGAGCTAACGAAGAAATCACTAGATAATATTAAACTTTCACCCAAATCTGAACCCAACAAAAGTGTTAATGACGCTCTGATTGAAAAACTTTTAAAAACAGAAATAGCCAGTCTAAAGTCATTTCTAAGCAAAGGACTCCAAGATCACCTTAAAGATAAACTTTCAGAAACTGGATTGAGTACAAAAGAAGACTTTGAAAAGGTGCGCCAGAAGTTGTTTCTGAACGTGAAAGATGAACTCACAATGGCACTGAAGAAAGATTTACCTGAAGGAAGCCAGGTGTCCTCTAAGGAGAATCTTCCTGAAACGCATGCAACGAAACGAAAGTCTGCGTTCAGCGAAAGTATTCAGAACTTTGTCTTGGACACGCTTTCAGAAAGTGAGGTTGCCAGTCTAAAGCTGGTATTGAACAAAAAGATCCAAGACCATCTTTTAGAAAGACTTTCAGAAATAGGATTGATTACAGAGGAAGAGCTGAAGAAAGTACTTGAAAGTTTCTTTCCAGTGGTCACCGAAGAGACACTACCCAAAGGAAATAATGAAAAAACCTCATTCAAAAAAGGGGAAATTGCACATTCAACATCCTCCTTAACTCAAAGCCTACAAGACAGGTTTTCAGAAGAAGAATTAAAAAATCTCAAGTCGCTCTTGAACAGAATTCTGAAAGAAGATCACAGAGACAAACTGTCAGACTTGGAAATAAAAGGTTTAACATCTGTTCTACAAAAGAACTTTAAGGATCTTCCCACACAGAGCAGCTCTGAAACAGGGATAAGCAAAGAGGTGGAAATAAAGGATGAAGGCCATAGTGTATCTTTACTTAACACTGGAGAAACTTCACCTGGCGGTACTACCATCAATGTATCTGAGAAAGAAAAAAATCCTTTGAAAGACAGTCTTAGCAAAATATTTTTGGGTGAAAAGCTTGGCTTAGGTGAAAAACCAGACCTTCCTGTAAACAGTGTTTTTGAAGCAGAAGCAATGCACAAAGAAACTCAAACCGGTGGTTTCGTGTCCCCTCCCAAAAAAGCTGCCTTAAAAGGAGAAAAGCCAGATTCTTCTGTAAACGGTGCTTTTGACGTAGAAACGACACACAGAGAAACTCAGACCCCTGGTTCCACTCTTCCTTCCAAAAAAGTAAAACAAAGTTCTAAAAAAGAATGCCGCCGGTTGCAGAGCTCTGATAAGCCAGATGTGCCAAATTCAAAGAGGGGGTATGAAACCATATTAAGGAACAACACATTCGATGAACATTTGACGAGGATATCTGATCCATTCACCTCTTCATCTTTGACCAGAATATCTGACCCATACAGCTCTTCATCTTTGACAAGAGTATCTGACCCATTCACCTCATCATCTTTTCTGAGTGCTCATGATATTGGTGTCCAAACAGAACTTAAAAATTACCTCTCTAAGCCTCCAGGTTATCTCTCCAAGCCCACCTTTCCAGTAAACCCTCAGACGTTTCTCTATTTGCATTCCGAATCCGAGGAAGAAGCAAAGCTGTCAAGCAGACTTCATCAGAAATCCAAAAGCAGGAGGAAGTCCGAGAAGTCTTCCAGAAAGGATACCGTGCCACACTATCCGCAACAAGGAGTGATCAATACGCAAGTTAAGAAGGAAAAGACAACAGGTGGGATTATGTCTAAGGATGTTGTAAAAGAGAAAGGCAGAAGGCACTGTGAACCATCTTCTCCAAGACTAAGCCTGACAGATTACAAGAAGGATAAGACAACAGCATCCCCTAGTGTGGTGAGAATGGAAAGCCTGAAGCTGAAACCCGAGAAGAAACGAGATGAGGCCAGGCCCAAAAAATCATTTAGCAAGATAGCTGTCTCATCTGACCCACACCTACAAAATCTGGGGAAAAATCTTCCAGACAAACCATCTTTGACAAAATTTCCAGCTTCTTTGCGTACAACAGGAAATGCACCGGTAAGAACCGTGATTGTCTGAATCTTGTGCGTGAAAGACGATAAATAGGACACCTGGATATAGAGGACAGCGTTCTTTGATGCATTTATCTTTTCCTAATCGGTAGCAGGTCAGAAATATGGCAAACCTTAAAGTGAGGATTCCTGTACTGCCTAAAAAAAGTTTAATACCAGCGGGTTAAACTGCACCCAACAAACCCAGCGCTTACAAGTTGCTTGGATTATGAACCAGCAGATTTCACTCAACAGTGTTGCTTTCAATGTGTTCTGATAAGAGTGTTTCAGAGACTAAGGTGGTGCTGTAGAGTTATTATTAACTGCTGTATTCAAACTCAATTTTGAACTCTGGTCAAACTAGGTTCTGATCATGTGGCCAGCACTGATGCAAAAGGGTGTGTTGTTTTTCTTTGTGTGACTGTTCCTAGAGACTCTAGGACAGCATTTCTGAATAACACCTTCCCTTCCATGTGTATGCATGGACATGCCCGTTCCTTTTCTGTGCCCACAGCATTTTTAGACCTGAATTATTTTTAAACCTGTTAAAGGATGATCGCTTCTCAATATGTAGCCCTTCTAAGGGGGGGGGGGGGGGGAGAAGTCCAGGTCTTCTTCTGCTCCCACAGCGGTACCACACTATTCAAGAACATTTTGTCAGTTTGGTGAATAGGGCACACATTAAAGCCATCTTCTGGAGATTTCTGCAAGCACTGTGCTGGCTAAAACGTCTTAACTTCAAGCTTGTTAGTTTCAATCACTAGGTAAACTTCAGTGTTTTAAGCATTGCTGTCAAACTCACAACTGCTCAGCTTACCAGTTGTTGCCTCCCAAGTTCCCAGTTCCCTCCTACACCAAAGCTTTCTTGCCTATCGGTAGCACACCCCAGCCGTAGGCCATATTTGACAATTCTCCCCAGTGTTTATCTTTTTTTATCTAGATTTATAGCCTACCCCATTTGTAAGGTTCAGGGCAGGTAACAAAAAACAAAACAGTCAACACATTTCCAAATACAGCCCTACCCTTATCTATTTTAAGGCTTTCACATATTCTCATTTGCCTCTGTTCTGCACATATTTTGCTCCTCTAGCGGTCGATTTGATATTATATTGGTTTATGTCTCCTTGCAGATTGAAACTAGGTTTTTATGCCAGACATAAGCCAATGTAATGTCAAATCGACCACTAGAGGGAGCAAAACATGTGCAAAACAGGGAAAAAACCTTCCGAGTTAACAGGAACTTAAAAGCAAGGAAAATGAGAATGTGAAAAAGCCCTTAGCTGGGAGCTGCAAAGGCAAACCTAATCAAGAATGTCCTTCAATGTTTCTGAAATTTGGCTTAGGACATGTCTGTAATGGGAGGAGGTTCCATTCCGTGCCCATCCTTTTCCTTCATCAACATTTTGTCCTCTGTGTTACTGTATTAGCAAAACCAGCAATCTGGTATTTCTTATCCCTTAGACTTGCTTAATGTTTTCCCATGCATATCGACTATTCATTACTCTCCTAGACCCCTATATTGTTTGTTTCCATTTCTCTCCAAATAGCTGGTATTTTTGTGAACAGTCCATGACATCACAGCAGTTCAACCAATGGAGGAGAGCTCACAGATGACAGACAGCAGCTAGTGCTGTGCCTATTAGATACGAGATCTCATTCTTTTTGGAATTAGCCTACTGTATAGATGTTAGCAATTATAGGAGCTGGACAAATGAAGTGGGCATACCAAGTGATGAAGAGCAGTGTGTTTGATTCTGCAATGAGCCAACATTTGAGATCTGAAAAACTTTGTAAGAGATTCACTGTAATGAAGAAGTTTGTCATCATCATTATTACTATTATTATACACCTGAATGCTTAAACAAACTTTATCTGGTTTTATTTAGAACATTGCAGGCGTACTTGATTTAGACATGGACACTTTTAAGCATCTTGAGAAAGCAATAGAAAGGGCTCTTATAGATTTAGGGAAGGCCCCAGAAGGCGGCCCTAGCCAGGCTCTGCATTCTGCAAGACCAAGCTCTGATCCCGGCGTTGCTGCCACAGCTAAAGAGTTGCTCAAGTCACTTGTGACAAATTCATCTGCAGTTGAGAACCCAAGAATTTCTGCCAGCTCATTATCAGAGACGCCGGACAATCAAGAACAAATATTAAAAATGAGTCCAGAACTACTGGAGATTGTACTCTGGATTCTTCAAAATGTACTAAGGCAGAACACAAGATCCCAAAAATAATGGTTAGGTGGAAACCGTCTGTGCCTAAACCAACTGTGTGTGTATTTCGTGTGTTAATATTGTCCATAACTGTAGTGAGAAATAAAATGTACTTTGTAAGCACTTATTGAGTTCTGGGACATGTGTAAATCTTCTCCAAAAGGTCTTGTTTCTTATAAATATGTATCTCAGCATTGTAGTTCAAATTGGTTAATTTTACAGAAAAATCCTTTTATCATTAATATCCTGCATGGTATAGTGGTTAGACTGTCAGACTAGGAGCTTGGAGGTTCGAATCCTCTACTCTGCCATGGAACCTCACTGGGTGACCCTGGGCCAGTCCCACACTCTCAGCCTAACACACCTCACAGGGATGCTGTGAGGCCACAGTGCAGAAGAATGATGTAAGCTGCTTTGGGGGTCCCCATTGGGGAGAAAGGCAGGGTATAAATGAAGTGAATGAAAATCACAGGGCACACACAGATCCCTGCTTCCCATACTATGTGCTATCCAGATGCCTGTCCTGGTCTTTATTCAGATAGAGTGCAGTGCTGTTTCTGAGTGGGATACGACCATCCTCTTTGCCAGAGAAGGAGGGCCTACTATTTCTCCTCGCTACTGCTTCATACCATCAAACATCACCAGCACACACTGAAACCTTCCAAAACTGTGGCATTGGTTTCATAACCTACACTGTCAAGCCATCAATCCAGATCGCTCTGGTCCAGGCACTGTGGCCACACTCCTTCAGAACTGAACTGGAGTTCAGCATGGATAGAGCAACCCCTCTCCTCACATACCCCCATATTAGTCATCTCAGTGTCAAGCCCATCTTCAAGGGGTGCAAGTTGTTCTTTGCTAATGCCACCAACACCAATAACTCCCTCAATAGTGGCCACCCATTTCTCCTCCACAGCCAGTTCTGGAGACACGTTGGAGGGGATCCATCATCCCTGGCATTGCCATTGTACCCAAAGCTCACAGTGGCCACTTGAAGACACCTCTCAGAGAGTTTGTCCGTCTTCTCTTCCCATTGCTCTGCCCCTACCCCTAGTTGCTCATCTTTATTCAAAACATCTCATGCTGGAGGCTGTTACATTGATTGGTACCAAAGTTCTCTGAACGGAAGCTGGGATTCCTGTTCATCCATCCTGCGGCCTGATTTGATTGATGCAAACTTGTGTCCTCCTACGGCCTTGCTCAGTGAAGCCTCCAGCTTAAGGAGCCTTCCTATGACAGAAATGGGTCTTCTCCCAGAGAAAGAGCAAACTGCTTGGAGGAAGTATCAGAGGATAGCCGTGTTGGTCTGCATGAGAAAAGCAAGATGCAAGTCCAGCTCCTTGACTCTTGAAAGCTCAGACCAAAACCCCTTGTTGGTCTCTAGGGTCGCTACTGCACTCGGATCTAGCTATGACTTGAATGTAGGCTCCTTAGTTCCGCCCTAGAAGGTTCTAAACTTTGCTCTGCACAGGTCCATTGTTCTAGTAGCATGGTCGCACGGCTTACCATTTGAACATCTGTTATAGGTAAGCAACCACCATGAGAAGACATATTGCCTGGCCAATTACTGTATGAATATATTGAAAGATGCCCATCCCGGCATACAAAAAAGAAGAAACGTCATCTGACCATTGCATAGAAAAAATTAGTCCTTCTACCTAGCCTGGAACACAGTCAGTCCTAGTGAGGAATCCTCCGTGTGCATTTAAATAGATTGTATGCGCTGGTATGCATGACAAATGTGAGATTACCAAGAGCTAGGATAGGAAATAAGCACTTTTTGAGCATCTTGAACATTCCTTTCGATTTCCTTTCATGTAGTGAGGAATTTGTCCAACAAGTCACATGTTCTAATGCCGGACATGTGCAAAAGCTCTGAATTAGCTCAGAATTAATTAACGTTGGTGTGTGGTCTTGCCCAGGCAAGCCCTGTCTCGTCAGATCTCAGAAGCTAAGCAGGGCAAACCCTGGCAAGTATTTGGATGGGAGACCACCAAAGAATACCAAGGCCAGAAGGCAGATGAAGGTGGTATCAAGCCACTTCTCTGAACGTCCTCCGTGCCCCAGTAGGAGTCGCCAGAGGTTGCCATAACTTCCAGACATGGGCATACCCACATACAAAATACAAAAATACCAAAAAAAATGTGGGTGTGTGGTCTCAAAGCAACCCAAGTCCAAACAAAACAAGAATATCATGAGAAACGGATGAGGCGAAAAACAGCTTTAAATAAGTAGTACATTTTATTCCAGTTATACACACGTGGGAGTGAGATTGGTAATGCACAATTTCATTTCAGTAGTTTCCTAGTCAGAATAATGCTTGTGATGTTAACTGCATCCCACCTCTGATTTAACTTTGTGAGATTACATTCTTATCAGCTATACAAAAAAAATCAAGCTAATAATCTATTTTACATGATCAAATAGAAATGCACAAGAATAAAATACACTTGTATATGTCTCACGGTACGAAAAGCCTCTCCTCTGAAACCGGATGCCGTACAGAGAGCAATAAATTTTGGTTAACAGCAATGTTTGTTCAGTCATTCACAGTACTAAAGTACAAAAGAACAGAAAGCAGTCCGTCACTTCCTGGCAGTCCAATCTTCTTGTGTTCTTGCTTCTCACTGTTTCTTTCATTTGGGCTCATGTTTGTCGTCTCAACAAAAGGCACCTCGAAAAAAGGTCAACAGCAGACAGGCGAAGGTCATCTCTCCTTATGAACCTGTCGCCTTCCAGGATAGCGTGGAGCAGTGTGGTTCGAACAGCCATGTACCGATGCACCAGTTTTAGCGGATGATCTATTTGTGTGGCTCAACAGGCATTCTTGCCATCATTCATTTTCTTCCCTTTCCATACATGCAAGTCCTTCAGATCATGCAGTTCCAAATATGGCCTACTTCAAGACTGGCTACATTTGAGTTTTGAGTGGTGTCGTTCCAGATACCATTCAGAGTAAGCGTCAGATAATACAGTCAAGTAATTTCAGGTTTTTTGTTAACCATTTAAACAAATTTATTTACTTTGCCTTGGTTAGGTTTTGTGAAGAGGGCAAATACCTTGCATTAAAAAAAATAAATCACAGCTCTTTCCAGGGTACAGGGGTAGCTGCTCCAGCACCTGTTCGAATACAGGTGGCAGAAAAGCCCTCGGGACTGACAGATGCTGTCACATTACTGCCTTTTGTAAATAAGAAAAGGCAAGAAAAAAGTGTGTATATATATATATGTAGTGTTTATGTGGATATTACTGTGTAAAAAAAAATCTGAGAGGGAACCCAGAAACAAGATTTGAGGTCAGTACTCAAAAGGCAGTCATAGAGATGAGTTAGCTCCCCCCTTGCCCCCGCTCACCTTGGAATCCAGTTTAAACAAACTGAGCTTGTCTAGGATAAAATTGCCTTTTTATTAGAGCTAAAATCTAAGCTCTCACAGAGCTGGGAACACACGGCACACCCAGTGCTGTCCTCAGGAGGCTCAAGAGGTTCTAGGTGCCTCCTTTCTACGGAACTGCCATTTTGATGGGTAATAATAGGATGGCACGATGAAGCAGCCAGGAAGACAGAAAATACTTGCAGCATTAGGAACTGTAGTTCTGACAATGCTTGACATTCACAATCGGGTTCTAGGAACCCCGTTTCCAGAGTGCACCAGCTGCCTTCTTTTCTTCCCCCCACCCAGCATTAACAGCTAGGTATTCTGGGCACTCCCAAGATATTCGGGGGGGGGGGCGGAGAATAGATGTTGAAAGTATTTTTTTTTGTGCTCCTCTCAGCTAGCTCACATTGCCATCTGATTGTTCCACATCAGTGGGGCAGAAGACAGAAA
The DNA here is from genome assembly GCA_029233225.1 of Lepidodactylus listeri. Lineage (NCBI taxonomy): Eukaryota > Metazoa > Chordata > Lepidosauria > Squamata > Gekkonidae > Lepidodactylus > Lepidodactylus listeri. Next base: position 13,674,573 of record JARCFY010000010.1, on the reverse strand, counting down.
GGGGGAACTCTTCTTTGGCTCAAAGTTACCATCCAAGCCAGCTGTTCGACTCACTTCATTGGGCTTTCTGAGCTCCAGGAACATGTACTCAGAGCTAAAGCCACACAAGACTTGTCAGCATCTCTGGGAATAACGCAGACGTGTTCTCAGTGCCACAGTAAGCGACTGTTTTATCATCGTGTGCCCCTCACCCTGGAGTCCACGAGAGGGAAGAGGAGAGGCACTTCTACCAGTTAGCCAAGGAGATACAGTACTCTCACAGTAGCACTTTGGAAGAATAGTCCAATTACTCTTATAGTATATAGCCTGTACACCTTTTTTTTTTTTTACCATTTTCAAGTATACCACCAATGTTTATATTTTCACCTTTAAAAAAGAAAAGCAGCAAAAAAGATAATCACATTTTCCCTGGGAGATACCCGGTGCAAGCAGGGCCGAAACCACTCTAGAATTCCCAGTATCTCTCTTTCTCATCTGTCAAAATGCACTTAGACTTACTCCAGGCGGCTGGCGCGTGCACTACCGGTATTTGTGACTGGGTGTGTTGGATGGCGGGAGACAACAGCGAGAGTAGTGAACCTTTGTTTTGTTCTTTCACCTGAAAGGGGAGAGTGGATTGGAAAGAGGAGTGAATTCAGACCCACAGAGCTATTCAAACGATTCTGAAGTCATTCAGATAAGAGCTTTATCCCACAACTGCTGACTGATTCAGATTCCAAAACTCTGGCTTACTCTGCTAAACGCAGGCCTGTAGCTACAGTGGGGTATTTCGGGGCCTGGCCTCCTGATTTCCTGCCAAGGCCCCCTGACTTCCATGCAGCCCCCAGCCCCCCCTGGCCCTTTGGGCCACCTGGAGGACTCCCCATCGCCACCCCTTCCCCAAACACGGCTTGCTTCCCCATGTAGGCAAGCAGAGTGCAAATGCCACAATTTAAAAAAAAAATTAAATTTTATTTTTTATTTTGTGATGTCAATGCCCCTTGATTTATTTAAAGGCCCCTCCAAATTACAAAATCCTGGCTATGGCCCTGGCTAAACGTCACCTTCTATCAACAAAGCTTATTAGTGACAAGGTGAAATGTCGTCCTAGTGAAAGGCTGCCAATGATAACAAGGCATTACTGCAGACTGCACCCTTTATGATCCCTTTACGTGAGTTCTGTTGGTTAGAATAAGACCGTTTCCAACAGGAGTCCCTCAGCTATAGTTTAGCAGTGAGAAGCATAGCAGAGGTTTCTTCCACCATCAATGAGTAGCCGGTACCCAGGGCTCTGTGTTTTTCATGCTCAACGGGAAGGTTTCCTATGCGAAGGCGTATGTGGGTTTTTAGATCACAGTCTGTGTGATTGTCTTTAGCTGCAGTTAAGCACATCTAATAAAAACTGCAATGGGCTCACCTGCTTGAAAAAAGCGTGTGACAGAAGACCTCTTGCTGAAGGCCTAGATCCCAGGAGGAAAAAAAATGCAAGGCTTAGGATTTTACCCTTTGGAAATGGAGCTAGCTGACAATTAACTTCCCCTTCTCTTGTGGTGTAATAGCAGCACTGATCGATTGGCGGGGGGAAATCAAGCAGAAGCGCTCCATTTTAATCAGAATTTCTACTTGGTGAAGTAGCTTAAGGTTTTCAAACTCCTCTAAACTCAACAAAAGATATTTCTTTTTCAGGATCTCCAATTCTGAACAGCTTCAATATCAATTATAGATTTTTTTAAGCCGATGAATCAATTAAAAGACAGAAGAGTTAAAATGAATTGGCATATTACCAAAACCTAAATAGGGATGCTGAAAGAACGGTAAGATAGGGGTTTTACATTGTTGTTAAATTGTAATGTTACCACTCACGGAAGATCACTTAATATTTTCTAATTCCGGAATCAAATTAACCTTAAAGAAGGTACCCCTCTCTCCCTACCCACCCCAAATCAGCCAACTAAAGATTCAGCTGCAGACCTACTTTGCAAGAATTCTAAAGGCCATTATTATTCACTTGCACTTTGGCACAGTGCCCATAAAAAGAGGGACACCTTCCCCCACCCCAGTCTCAAGAGAGCTCTGTTTTTGCCTCTGCCCCATCACTAGACACCCATAGAGCTGCATCTGCACAGAGCTCAAGAAGAAACAGGAGAACCGGAGGTCTCTGTTAGCCGGCCTTCCCCGACGGTCACTTGTAAGTTAGTCATCTTCAGAAGTACAAGCAACAACAGGGCAGATGGGTAGGACTGAATGGGCATCTTGCAGGGGCGCTTTCTGCCTCCTCCCCAAGGTCCCGTAGCACTGCGGTCACGTGCTTATCCAAGGGAAAAGGGAGGTGAGAAAAACCATCAAGTCCCACCAGGACTCTTCACATGTGAATGCTACACCTGTGGTAAAAGTGAATCGTGCCCCAAAGACTTAATACCACCACTCTCATGGTGAACATCTACCTCCAGTCTCAAGAAACAGCTGTGGGGGTGGGGGTGTGCAAACAAGCCTTGCTTCTGACTTGCATTTATTGCATGCAGCCTTAGTGTTTTCAGGCAGAAATTCTACTGACAGGCATAGCATCTGGGCTCCTGAGTACCTTGGCTTTCCTTATATATATTAAAAAGCCCCTATACATCTGCGAAAGGCTACCGGTTTTACCTCTGAAAAATTGCTTCCTTCTCCCCTGAAAAACGGCTAGCTTAAGCACATATCTTTACAATAGGATATAAAATATATGAAGAAGAGATGTAGATGTTTTCAGACTCATAGATAAGATGAGGTTTTCAAACCCCTGAAAAGTGCTGTGAACTCCATGCAACTTTAACTGTGCTTTACAAGAACTAAATATCGAATGGATATTTAGTGGTGCTTTTGCCCTGTTGCCGAGGATCTACCTTTTCTCAGGGTCCTGCTGCAAGCAGAGTTCTATCAGGTTATGAAAAGCCGGAGAGAAGGTCTTGGGTGGGGTCTGCAGTCTCTCACTGGTCATCGTGTGCGTCATGCTCTCGCCAATTCCAGAGTCAATCCCCGACCGGGAATTTTTAATTCTGGATTCACCACGCGGAAAAGTATTTACACTCCAGGGACAGTATGGTGGACCTTTAAGTTTCTGCAGCAGCATCTGGTGGAAAAATTTAAGGCAATGCAAATAAAACAAATTGTCCAGTGACTCTCACAGCCTACCAGTGTTCCCTGTAAGCTGAGTTAGTGTGAGCTAGCTCACATTTTTTTAGCCTCCGGCTCACACATTTTTGTCTTAGCTCAGGAAGGATGGCTCCATAGCAAGCTAATTTATGCAGTAGCCAAATTGCTTGCTCACAGATTTAATGAGTAGCTCACAAAGTAGACTTTTTGCTCACAAGACTCCACAGTTTAGAGGGAACACTGCTGAGCCTCCATTGGCTAAATGATCATTAGAGCTGTGCTATGCCCATTTTGATTTTTTGGTTGAAAACAGGCTTTTTGGGGGGGGGGGGATATTAGTTTAAAAAATTCTTCTTTGTGAATGCTCACCTTTCCCGCCCCCTCACAACACAGCTGGTGTCCTTCCATGCCCTGGTTGAATAAAGGTGCTCTGAGAACATAAGGGATCACTATATTAAGCCTTTAATTAACCAACCATCCCCCCCCCACGCTCTGGACACCCTGGCTCTTTTGCTCAGCGATAAGGACCCTAAGCTTACTCTAGCAACTGCAAAATCTGTCTCACTCCGTTTAGTCCTTACATTAAAAAAAATGAAGCAAGTATCTTCTGCTGCTCAAGATCTGTGAATCAGTGAGCTTCTAAGGGCATAGAAGGAAAGGAAAGGAAAGCAGCTGGTGTGCTGTACCCATGATAAAACGTTTCTGCCACTTGCTACTGTTTCTGCAGCCATTCAGGGGTCATGTGCTGATTCCACAATGCTACCTAGTGAATCAGACTGACTACCAGATACCACTGTGAAAGGCGAATGAAGCTGATTTATGAGGAGGGCTGTACTCCTTGGACTGGCTTTGCTGATGATCCTAACCAGTGGGGGATCACAGAGGAAAAGCAGTGCCATTGCTGAAGACACACAAAGGCAATGCTTCATGAAAAGGCTAACGCTTGTGTCCCCTTTTGCAGCCATCAGGAGGGCCAGGAAAGGGGGTGCGGGCAGTGGGGTGTTTTTGATATAGCACTGACGAACAGGCTCACAGGCATCAAAGCTCCCTCCTTTTCACCTCAGCCCTGGCAACGCCGATTCAGAAACATCACAGCCACCTTTCTTTTCATAATAATACAACACCAGCAATGCTCCCTCTAAGCTGTGGAGTCTTGAGAGCAAAAATTCTACTTGGTGAGCTCCTGGCATTAAAGTGGCGAGCGAGCCATTTGGCTGCTGCATAAATTAGTTTGCTCTGGAGCCATCCTTCCTGGGCGAAGACAAAAATGTGTGAGCCGGAGGCTAAAAAAACCTGTGAGCTAGCTCACACTAACTCAGCTTAGGGGAAAAACTGAACACCAGGTCTTTAAACATTACGGATGTGCTAAACCAACAAGCTGAAGAATCGGGTGTACCTGTGTGCGAGGCATATCCTGAAAGGGCACGCGCCCATTAGCTAGTTCACATGCTGTAATCCCCACACTGTAGATGTCAGATTTCACATTATATCCGTATATATCCTGTGGGAGAAAACAAAGCATTGATAAACTCAGCAGCTGAATATCTACTTCTGCAAGTATGAAAATGCTTCTTCATGCCAGAAACTGAAATTTTTGTTGTTGGAATGGTATTGTTTGCCTTGGGGCTACCTCACCTGGGCCTCTATGGAGTGTTCTATAAAATTAAACACTGACTAAAAATTCCACCCCTGAAACAAAATTCTGAAGTAGTAAGGTTATGTAACACTGGACTCTTCTGCGTTGCTGCAATGTTAAGAAGTGGAAAACAGGCTGATTCTTAACATATGCACTGGGTAACAAAAGCTAGCGGAAGGAAGGAGGCATGGTATACCCCGACCTTGTCAGATCTCAAAAGCTAAGTAGAGTTGGTATGAGGAAGGGAGACCACCAAGGAAGACTCTGCAGAGGACGGCAATAGCAAACCCCCTCTGCTTCTCGCTGGCCTTGAAAGCCCCTTGCCAGGGTCGCCGTTAAGTCGGCTGCAGCTTGACGGTACACACAATGAGAGGCAAAGGCTGAAATATTAACTATATATATACATAAAGGTTATACACACACATAGCAAGATGCCATATTTACTAACCTGTCTCAGTAGCTCAGGACTCAGCCAAGGAAGCACTGATGTACTAAACTGCGGGAAGTCATATACAGCTTTTAACCTTTGCCCGTTGCTGATTAAACTGTAAAGGTGATTTAAGCCAGAAAGGTAAACTAGGCCATCCCCTGAAATCAATATGTGGCTGGCTTTGATACTTCTGAAACACACGTAATAAAAGGTTTAATCAGAAGAATGATTCCGAGAAACACAACTTGAGATAGCGGGTGGCACAGATCGTATAACTACCATTTCTACGTTGGAGTGAGCAACTCAGCATGGCTGGACACTGGGGGGGTGCTACATCTCTCTATGTGTGTAAAGCTGTTATCTCCTTGAATAGGGTGCCTCTCTTTGTCTTCACCTGGTAGCAGCCCTCTGACTCCTCCCTTCTCTCTTTCTCCTCTCCCTCTCCTCACATGGCCTTCCATGGAGACCCATATCTCTGCAGGTCTCTCCTGTAGATACAATTCCCTCAAACTCCCATGATGCTGGACAGACAAGCTGGCCATTTGTAATAGGGAAAGTACACTTTAGATTAGGTGTCTCTCCTTTCGACAGCAACCTGAATGCTAACTGGATCTACGTCAATAAAATGTAAGTTTACTCTTTTTTTGCACTATACTTCTTGGGAGATTTATTTATTTATCCATTCAATCAATCAATTTATATCCTGCTCCTTTCCCTGTCAAGCACGGCTTCCAACAATTAAACATGCAGTAAAATCAGTATTAGAGTTTTAAAATCTAGCATGTCGGATGGCACCCAATGATCTATTGCAGATGGGCTAGAGGAGGAAAGGGGAGGGGGGACACTTCTGTGACTGGGCAAACTCTGTTATATTAACCAGATAACCCAGTAACCTGACAGCCACTCCCCTAAAGCACGCAAAACATAGAAAATGTCTAATGGAGATCTGCAGCTTGTGTTAAGGCTTTGGGCTGGTGTTGATCACAGTAAAGAAGAATTTTGGGATGTCAGAAAGACCAGCTATTAGAGTGTAGATGTAATACAAATACTACCTCCCCACCTTCCTTTAAAGGGCACACCCAATGTTGGTAAGTTCTGGCCTGATTATAATCAAAACTGAGAAAACGATAGCTGAGGCTCACAAGCTCTCGCACTGACATCACCTGACACTTTGCTACATATGCTGCTTTACAATACCTGTGAATATAGCCGTGGTGGTGCATGTAGCTTAAGCCGCTAACGGCGCCAAACAGGATATTTCCTATCAAGGCTTCGCTCATGCCGTCAGGGAAGTAAGTCCTCAGCAGGTGACCAGCTGAACCTGGGGAAGTTGCATGAAAACTGAAAGTAAGTCAGTGTATTTATTTACATCAACAAACATTTTGATGCCACCACCGGAAAAACCAGGACCCTTTCGGTGTTGCAGAGGCTGCTCAGAAAAAAACCAAAAAAACTCATGGGTCATATGAAACTGCGCATGATCCAAAAATAACGGAGCACCTGGCAAAGAAGTCTAGGAGAGCCCCTTCTTCTACTGCACCCAGTGCACCGGCCCACCTAGGAATACTGCCACTCCAGTGGCCTGGTGGTCTTGGGCATCCAGGCCAGCCCTGTGGAAACAGCTTTTCCCTTGGCCCAGTGATCAGTACACCCCTCTCTTTCCCCCGGAACAGAAACAGATCCACTGGTTTTTCAACACAGGGACTCAAAAAAGGAAGCAATTCATTCGGTTATTTTCTCTCTCTCTGTTTGATAACGCATCCTGTTACCCATGACGCTCAACTAGCCTGTGCAGACACAATAAATAGGTACTGTAGTATGCTTGTTTAGTTTTTGCAAATAGGATACTTACTATAGGCCATGAAAGGAGAAATGACCCACAGCCAGCTCCCAGCGGTGAACACTGCCCAAAGAGTCATGATATTGGGGTGTTGGAAGGCGTGGGATAACGTCACTTCATTCTAGAGGAGCGAGCAAACATTCCGATCATTTATGAAACAATGACTGAGGTTTCACATACAGGTCCACTGCTCGCCTGAAGAAAACCTCTGAATGAAGGGCCTGTGGATTCTTGCAATGTCAGAAATGTAAGCCCAAGCAAGATCATTATAGTTTTTGAACATTTGATGGTAATATAACGTTTGTGGTCCAGAACACCTAGAGTTACCATTCTTAAATGACCCTGCAGAGCGGTGATTCTCAACCTTTCATCTCTTATGTCTCACCAATCACTCTATCAAAGAATGCCCCCCCCCAATATGGAAACAAAAAGCCTCCTATTTCTGAGAAGGCCATTTAATGTGTTCACAGGCATTCCCTGATTACCGTTATCATTTACAGGACTGTTACGGATGGATAGATAGATAGGATAGGATAGGATGGAAGGATAGGATAGGATAGATAGGATAGGATAGGATGGAAGGATAGGATAGGATAGATAGGATAGGATAGGATGGAAGGATAGGATAGGATAGATAGGATAGGATAGGATGGAAGGATAGGATAGGATAGATAGGATAGGATAGGATGGAAGGATAGGATAGGATAGATAGGATAGGATAGGATGGAAGGATAGGATAGGATAGATAGGATAGGATAGGATGGAAGGATAGGATAGGATAGATAGGATAGGATAGGATGGAAGGATAGGATAGGATAGATAGGATAGGATAGGATAGATAGATAGGATAGGATAGGATGGAAGGATAGGATGGGATAGGATAGGATAGGATAGGATAGGATGGAAGGATAGGATAGATGGGATAGGATAGGATAGGATAGGATAGGATGGAAGGATAGGATAGATGGGATAGGATAGGATAGGATAGGATAGGATGGAAGGATAGGATAGATGGGATAGGATAGGATAGGATAGGATAGGATGGAAGGATAGGATAGATGGGATAGGATAGGATAGGATAGGATAGGATGGAAGGATAGGATAGATGGGATAGGATAGGATAGGATAGGATAGGATAGGATGGAAGGATAGGATAGATGGGATAGGATAGGATAGGATAGGATAGGATGGAAGGATAGGATAGATGGGATAGGATAGGATAGGATAGGATAGGATGGAAGGATAGGATAGATGGGATAGGATAGGATAGGATAGGATGGAAGGATAGGATAGATGGGATAGGATAGGATAGGATAGGATAGGATGGAAGGATAGGATAGATGGGATAGGATAGGATAGGATAGGATAGGATGGAAGGATAGGATAGATGGGATAGGATAGGATAGGATAGGATAGGATGGAAGGATAGGATAGATGGGATAGGATAGGATAGGATAGGATAGGATGGAAGGATAGGATAGATGGGATAGGATAGGATAGGATAGGATGGAAGGATAGGATAGATGGGATAGGATAGGATAGGATAGGATAGGATGGAAGGATAGGATAGATGGGATAGGATAGGATAGGATAGGATAGGATGGAAGGATAGGATAGATGGGATAGGATAGGATAGGATAGGATAGGATGGAAGGATAGGATAGATGGATAGGATAGGATAGGATAGGATAGGATGGAAGGATAGGATAGATGGGATAGGATAGGATAGGATAGGATAGGATGGAAGGATAGGATAGATGGGATAGGATAGGATAGGATAGGATAGGATAGGATGGAAGGATAGGATAGATGGGATAGGATAGGATAGGATAGGATAGGATGGAAGGATAGGATAGATGGGATAGGATAGGATAGGATAGGATAGGATGGAAGGATAGGATAGATGGGATAGGATAGGATAGGATAGGATAGGATGGAAGGATAGGATAGATGGGATAGGATAGGATAGGATAGGATAGGATGGAAGGATAGGATAGATGGGATAGGATAGGATAGGATAGGATAGGATGGAAGGATAGGATAGATGGGATAGGATAGGATAGGATAGGATAGGATGGAAGGATAGGATAGATGGGATAGGATAGGATAGGATAGGATAGGATGGAAGGATAGGATAGATGGGATAGGATAGGATAGGATAGGATAGGATGGAAGGATAGGATAGATGGGATAGGATAGGATAGGATAGGATAGGATGGAAGGATAGGATAGATGGATAGGATAGGATAGGATAGGATAGGATGAAGGATAGGATAGATGGGATAGGATAGGATAGGATAGGATGGAAGGATAGGATAGATGGGATAGGATAGGATAGGATAGGATAGGATGGAAGGATAGGATAGATGATGATTGATAGCAGTTCTCTGTCACGGATGGAGGCTAGGCACGCAGGGCAGGTCAGGCTCGGATCGGATAGTGCAGGCGCACTGCAGCTTCACTGCACGGCACTTCGCTGGTCCGAGTGCACGGCACCGTGCACTGCACGTCACTTGCACTTCATGCCTGCACTGGCAGCTAAGTTGCACTGCAGCTGTCACGGCTCTTGCACGTGCACGTCACGGTTCATGTCACTTGCACGTCACTGCACTTCACGTCACGGTCAGTCCTGTCACGTGCACTCAGTGCACGCACTGGCACGGTCTGCGTCACTTCACGCAGTGCACGTCACGTCACTGCACGTCAGGCCGTCACTGCACTCATTCGTCACTGCACGTCACTGTCACGTCACTGCATCGGCACTTCACGTCATGTCACTTCACGTCACTGCACGTCATTCCGTTGCACTTCATGCAGGTCACTTGCACGTCACTTCACGTCATGCCTGCACTTCACTCATTGTCACTTCACGTCACGTTCACTGCACTTCATTCCTTCACTGCACTCAGTCACGTCACGTCACTTCACTTCACGGTCATGCCTGCACTGTCACTCATGTCACGTCACTTCACTGCACTTGCACTGCATTCCGTCACGTCACGCATGTCACGTCACTTCACTGTCACTTCACGTCAGTCCTTCACGTCACTCAGTCTGCACTTCACTGCACTTCACGTGCACTTCATGCCTTCACGGCACGCACGTCACTGCACTTCTCGTCACTTCACTGCATGCCTGCACGTCACAGTTCACGTCACTGCACGTCACGTTCATCCGTGCACTTCACTCATTCACTGTCACTTCACTTCACTGCACTTCAGTCCTTCACTTCACTCAGTTCACTGCACTGCACTTCACGTCATTCCTTCACGTCACTCATTCACTTCACTTCACTGTCACTTCACGTGCATTCCGTCACGTCACTGCACTCACGTCACTCTCGTCACTCACTGCAGTGCCTTCACTGTCACTTCACTTCACTGCACGTCACGTCACTGCACTCACGTTCACTTCACTTCACTTCACTTCACTCATTCCGTCACTTCACTGCACTCACTTCACGTTCACTTCACTGCACTTCACTTCATTCCGCACTTCACTCACGTCACTGCACTTCACTGTCACTGTCACTTCACTTCAGCTGTCTCGCACGCACGTCACTGCACTGTCACTTCACGTCACTTCAGTCTTCACTGCACTCACGCACGTCACTTCACGGTCACGTCACTCACGTGCACTTCACGTCACTTGCACTTCACGTCAGTCTGCCTTCACTTCACTCACTCACGTCACTGCACTGTCACTTCACGTGCAGCGTGCACTTCACTCACTGCACGTCACTGCACTGTCACTTCACTGCACTTCACGTCCTCACTGCACTGCACTTCACTTCACGTCACGTCACTTCACTTCACTTCAGTCCGTCACTTCACTCACTGCACTTCACGTTCACTGCACTTCACGTCACGTCACTCACTCACTTCACGTCACTTCACTTCACGTCACTGCATGCCGTCACTTCACGCACTTCACTTCACGTCACTTCACGTTCATTCCTTCACTGCACTCACTCACGGCACTGCACTTCACTGCACTTCACTTCACGTCACTCACTCACTCACGTGCACTTCACGCACTTCACTTCATGGCCTGCACGTCACGCACTCACTCACGTCACTGCACTTCACTTCATCTTCACGTCACGCACTCACGCACGTCACTCACTGCACCTTCACTTCACGTCCTCACTGTCACGCACTCACTTCACTGCACTTCATTCCTTCACTTCACGCACGCACTTCACTTCACTGCACGGCACTGTCACTTCCTGCACTTCACTTCACGGCACTCACGCACTTCACGTCACTTCACTGTCACTTCACTGCATGCCTTCACTTCACGCACGCACTCACTGCACGGCACTGTCACTTCAGCCTTCACGTCACTCACGTCACGTCACTTCACGTCACTGCACTCACTGTCACGTCACTTCCGGCACTGCACGCACGTCACTTCACTCTCACTTCACTTCACTTCACTTCACGTCCTTCACGTCGCACGCACGTCACTTCACGTGCACTTCACTTCACGTCACTTCACTGCTCTGCACTCACTTCACTTCACTGTCACGTCCAGCCGTCACTGTCACTGCACTCACGTCACTTCACGGCACGTCACTGCACTTCACTTCACTCACTGCACGTCACTTCACGTCACTTCATTCCTTCACGTCACGCACGTCACTTCGTCACTTCACTTCACTGTCACTTCAGCCTTCACTGTCACTCACTCACTCACGTCTCACTGTCACTTCACTTCATTCCTGCACTTCACTCACGCACGTCACTTCACTTCACGTCACTTCAGGCCTTCACTTCACGTCACGCACTTCACTTCACGTCACTCACTCTTCACTGTCACTGCACGTCACTTCACGCACGTCACTGCACTCACTGCACTTCACTGCATGTCACTTCACTCACGCACGTCACTCGTCACTTCACGTCACGTCACTTCACTGCACTTCCTTCACTTCACTCACTCACTGCACTTCACTTCACTTCACTTCATTCCTTCACTGCACTCACTCACTTCACTGCACTTCACTGCACTCTCACGTCACTTCACTTCACTGTCACTTCACTTCACCACTTCAGTGCCTTCACGTCACTTCACTCACGCACTTCACGTCACTGTCACGTGCACTTCACTTCTCGTCACGCACGCACTGCACTTCACGTCACTTCACTGCACGTCACTTCACTGCATCCGTCACTCACGCACTGCACGTCACGTCACGTCACGTCACCGTCACTTCACGCACTGCACTTCACTCGCACTTCACGTCATCTGCACTTCACTCACGTCACTTCACGCACTTCACGTCACTTCATGCCTTCACTGTCACGCACTCACTGCACTTCACTGCCTGCACTTCACTGCACGTCACGCACTCGTCACTTCACTGCACTTCACGTCACTTCGTCACTTCACTCACTCACTGCACTTCACTGTCACTTCACTGCAGTCCTTCACTTCACTCACGTCACTGCACGTCACTTCACGTCACTGCACTGCACTGCACTTCACTCACTGCACTGCACTTCACTTCACTTCACTGCAGCCGTTCACTTCACTGCACTCACTCACTTCACTTCACTTCACTTCACTGCACGTCACTTCCTCACTCACGCACTCACTTCACTTCACTGCACTTCACTTCACTGCACTTCACTCACTCAGTCACTTCACTTCACTCACTTCACGGCACTGCACGTCACTTCACGTCACTTCACTTCACTTCACTTGCACTTCACTCACTTCACTTCACTCACGGCACTTCACTTCACGTCTCTGCACGTCACGTCTCTCACTCACTCACTTCACTTCACTTCACCTGTCACTTCACGCACTGCTCTGCACTTCACGTCACTCACTTCACTTCACTTCTCTCACTTCACTTCATCTTCACGTCACTCACTCACGCCGTGCACTTCACTCACTTCACTTCACTGCATCACTTCACTCACTGCACTCACTTCACTTCACTGCACTTCACGTTCATGCCTTCACTTCACTCACTCACGCTCACTTCACGTTCACTTCACTTCACTCACGTCAGTCCGTCACTTCACTCACTCACGTCACGTCCAGCTGCACTTCACGTCACTCACTTCACTGCTTCACTGCACTTCATTCCTGTCACTTCA